>JAECXR010000055.1:0-5842500 GCA_018153035.1 Drosophila pseudoananassae pseudoananassae
ATTGGCAGAACTATGGCCATCGGAAGGTGAAAAAGTGGGGAAATTTGGAAAACCCACAATTTTGTGGGGGGACCCCTTGGAAAAAATTCAAAAAACTTAAAAACGACATTTAACCAATATATTGAATGAGGAAAGTCGCTTCTGGGTTCGCTGATTACTAAACGGTTCTTTATTTTCTGATTGGATACGAATTGGCAGAGCTATGGCCATCGGAAGGTGCAATAGTGGGGAAATTTGGAAAACCCACAATTTTGTGGGGGGACCCCTTGGAAAAAATTCGAAAAACTTAAAAACGACATTTAACCAATATTATGAATAAGGAAAGTAGCTTCTGGGTTCGCCGATTACTAAACGGTACTTTATTTCCTAATCGGATACGAATTGGCAGAGCTACATATGGCCATCGGAAGGAACAAAAGTGGGGTAATCAGGAAAACTTCTGGGTTCGGTGATTACAGAACGACGTAGAATCAATATATAATAAATCATAACTTTAATTTTTGGAAAAAAATAGAGTGTTCCATGGGTCGTTTACGCTTTTCCTAATTTATCGATGAGAAAAATTGGCTACTTTCACTTATTGTCTTGGAAGAGATCGCTGATATGCTGAAGCTTAATAACAAAATCAATAAATCCGTTTCAAAGCACTGAGCTGATTCGATTACTCATGGAATCGTTTTGGCTTGAATCGCGCGCTGTTCAGGTCTCATATGGGGCTGTGAGCTCTCTTGGCTAAACACAATTTCATTCCAGTGTTGGTTGTTTAATCGTTTGGATGTGTCTCCACGACAACGGCCATCAAAAGTAACAACATTTTCGTTTCCAATTCGTAGAGAAAATGAAAAACAAAACAAGTCGAACTGAACATTTTTGAGTTCTTTTGTTTCAATCTCGAGCCGAACCAAAGTGCACTGGGGTGTGACCGAAAATAAAACTCAAATTGGCAATAAACAATACAAGATTCATTCATCATGGCTCAGGTGGCCACAGTGGATGACCGGATTAACGAATCTGAGGTAAGTTAAACATATTTCGTCTGCAGGTGTCGTCACAACTACACATTTCTCACTCACATACCTTGGCCTTGATCTTCAACGTGAATTCCTGTTTATAAATAATTTATTTATTCGTGAGTCACACGATACTGCCCAGTATCCCCATTTGTAGCCAACCCGTAGTTGTCAGTCCGTGTAATTGTCATTGTTGTTGTTGTCTTTGTCCCCGACTGTTCGTGCAATTTAAAATAATATAGTACATATGGGGAGCCACTTGTTTGCCTCATGCACCTTAAACTCCGATGAGCTGTGCGAAAAATAGCTTTAATTCCCACCGGTGGTTCTCATATCGATTTTTTAGTTTTCATGTCCTCATTAGACACACCCTGTGCTAGCTAATAGAAGGATTTCTAGCTTAGTTAATTCCTTTGTTTGTTTTACAGAAACCCAAAAAGAAAGCCTGGCAGGTACGTCCACTCTCCAATGACTCTTGTAATTCAAATTTATTTATTCATATTTTGTAATGCTTCTGTTTGTATAAAACACTATCATCCTTGCCCCCAATGTATTTACTGTTGTCTGTTATTTCATTAGTTTGAATCGTAAAGTTCTGTTTTCTTATCGAAACAAGACCAAACATAAATGGCAAAGATAAAAAACTTTTCAATCGAATCTTCGGAATCAGTCAGTTTGAATCGTACTTTTGCACAGGCAAAATGGCTTCTTTTCTTAATAATGTATTTAAAAGCTTTCTGTTTTTAAGATTAAATTAAAAGTTTCATTAAAATTTAAATATTTATTTCAGATGAAAGCCATGGATGCGAATCGATATGCCACAAAAAAGACTATTGCCCAGGGAATGCTGGACATAGCTCTTCTGACGGCTAACGCTTCTCAATTAAAATATATCCTCCAAGTTGGCGAACAACATCAGTTCTACAAGTTGATGCTGATCCTGATTAGTCTGTCCATAGTGCTACAGGTAAGCTAATTTCCTAGACCTTGTCTGATCTACACAGAGAATAAATAATATCAATGGTAAAACGATTTCCATTAATTTCACTTCCTCAAATGTAAGCCAAAAACTGAAACTTTTGGGAAAGTGAAATGCAAAACGTCGCAAATAAAGACGGAAAGAATAATCTCATTTGGTTACGTTTTTTCTCTGTGTAGATACTGTCGGGCGTGCTGAGTCTGTCTCTGAGTTTGCTGCGGGACTGCCGGCTGCACCAGCCAGAGTTTCACCAATCGGCCAATGTAATAAACCACGTTCGCACGGGTTTCGCCTTTTTCACAACGATGATAAATCTATTTATCTCGGCCTTTGACAGTCGTTTGCCCCCGCCGCAGGGTGACCTCCTAAACAACGTTAACTAGTGTGCTTCAGTGGAATTATTATATTGATCTAACCGCTCTCCACATCCTCTTTGACAGCTTTTGGTGGGCATTCTGTTTGTGGCCATCGGTAGTCTCAACATAAACAAGCAGCAGGATCAAACGGCTGCCGTTATCCTGAACGATGTGATTTTGGTAGTCGTGTTCATAATATCAGTAGTAAACGTTATCATATCCGGTTTTGGCATAGAGTACTCGTCCCAGCCTCTCAGACTCATCGATCAGCATGAAAAGACCCCCTAAAACTAGACGTAATCAAACGATTTACACCAAAAGATTATCTAAATTTAAGAATTGATGTACAATTATAGATTTTAAAATAATAAAATAGTAGCTACCTTAAAGCATATATGTATATTTGTTCTTTATTTTTGTGAACAGGTGGCAGCTGGAATATTGCTGGTCGTTCAGTCTCTGATCAGCATGCATAATCCCAAGGATCGAAGATTGGGCTTTACAATTAACCACTTTGTGGATGCCTTTATATTTCTCTCTGTTTTCTGTGATGTAATGAAGATGAATTTTGGCCTAGACCCCGCCATCCCCCACAGCAACGATGATGTGGAACTTTTGAAACATTAGCTAAGAAATCGCTCATTTTAAATAGCATTAGTATTTTATGATTGGAAAAAAAATTATAGGAACATTTGCTTTGTAAAAATAACTTTGAATCTAGTTGTATTTTTCCTACCTTTTAAACAATACTTATCACTTTTTAAACTTCATTCAAATGTGGTTGACGCTGCCATAAACTTTTATTAGTTTAAACTGGTAAAAGTAACAATATTTACCTAAACATTAAAATTCAAGTAGATAATGCAAGCTGCGCTATAGTGCTGCCCAGAAGACTCCAGATCAGCGCTATTTGGCATAATTTCTGCTGACTCCAATTCGAAAGCCCAAAAATTTTACGTATATTTGATTTTGATTGAATTAGGGCTTACTAAATGACGAAAATGCCGCGAAAAGATGCTGGAGACAGGTAAGCTTAAAATAATTTTAAATCTCTTTTGCGCGCCATCATGGACGGTGTGGCAGCAGTGCCAAATGGGCGATAGCAGTTCGATAGGAAAAAACGCCACGTAGGCAATCGATAATTCGATAGTCGTGCTCCAGACAGTGTTGCGAAAAGATTTTTTTGACTAAATTTTAACTAAGGAAAATGAATTCAAATCAGAGTATTCATCTGTTCAATTGTAAATATTTTACATTCTTAACATTCCTTTATCATTAAGAAACAGGATGCACCTATAAAACGAACCAAATTCGCCGTTTAAACATATTTCGGGAAATTTTCTCAGAGACCGGTTTTGAATGAACAGAAAAAAGGCTAAATTGACAACCCTGCTTCCAAAAATAATACGTCCCGTGAATCATTCGCCACATTCACTACACAAGTCCCAGCGCAGCGCCAGAATATCGAGTGTAGACACACGCATCCACGGCCGTAACTACTTTAGTCGCTATAACCGATATAGCCGACAAATCCGCGCGGACACAGTACACACTCCCCCCAAGAACTCCCGACTGTCCGAGTTTCCGACTTCCATTTCGCTGGTTTTCTAATTAGAATTTGCAAAATGTTCAGCTTCCTGAAGCGTGAGAAGAACACCCAGGAGGTGGTGGAGAATGTGATCGGCGAGTTGAAGAAGATCTACAAAAGCAAGCTGCTGCCGCTGGAGGAACACTACCAGTTCCATGACTTCCACTCCCCGAAGCTGGAGGACCCTGACTTCGACGCCAAGCCCATGATCTTGCTGGTGGGCCAGTACTCCACGGGCAAGACCACCTTCATCAGGTATCTGCTGGAGCGTGATTTCCCCGGTATTCGGATCGGTCCGGAGCCCACAACAGATCGCTTCATTGCCGTGATGTATGACGATAAGGAGGGCGTCATCCCCGGCAACGCCCTTGTCGTGGATCCCAAGAAGCAGTTCCG
The DNA here is from genome assembly GCA_018153035.1 of Drosophila pseudoananassae pseudoananassae. Taxonomy (NCBI): domain Eukaryota; kingdom Metazoa; phylum Arthropoda; class Insecta; order Diptera; family Drosophilidae; genus Drosophila; species Drosophila pseudoananassae. Next base: position 4,330 of record JAECXR010000055.1, read on the forward strand.
TCCTCTCTCCAAGTACGGAAACGCCTTCCTGAATCGCTTCCAGTGCAGCAGCGTGGCCTCGCCTGTGCTTAATGCCATCTCCATTGTGGACACGCCCGGTATTCTGTCCGGCGAGAAACAGCGCATCGATCGTGGCTACGACTTCACAGGTGTTTTAGAATGGTTCGCGGAGCGCGTGGACCGTATTATCCTGCTCTTTGACGCCCACAAGCTGGACATTTCGGACGAGTTCCGGCGGTCCATCGAGGCGCTCAAGGGCCACGATGACAAGATCCGAATCATCCTGAACAAAGCGGACATGATCGACCACCAGCAGCTGATGCGCGTCTATGGAGCCCTCATGTGGTCCCTGGGCAAGGTGCTGCAAACGCCAGAGGTGGCTCGTGTCTACATTGGATCTTTCTGGGATCAGCCGCTGCGCTTCGACGCCAACCGTCGCCTGTTCGAGGACGAGGAGCAGGATCTGTTTAGGGATCTGCAATCGCTGCCGAGGAATGCAGCTCTCCGTAAGCTGAATGATCTGATCAAGCGGGCGCGTCTGGCCAAGGTGCACGCCTTCATCATTTCGGAGCTGCGCAAGGACATGCCGTCGGTGTTCGGCAAGGATAGCAAAAAGAAGGACCTCATTAAGAACCTCGGCCAGATATACGACCGCATCCAGAGGGAGCACTCCATTTCGCCTGGCGACTTCCCCGACATCAAGAAGATGCAGGAGGTACTGCAGCACCAGGACTTCACCAAGTTCCACTCGCTGAAGCCCCATCTGCTCGACATCGTTGACAACATGCTCGCCAAGGATATTGCCCGTTTGATGGAGATGATCCCCCAGGAGGAGATGACGCTCGTCACCGAGCCCGTGGTCAAGGGTAAGTCATGTATACATCGTCTGGCTTTATCGCACCCGTCACACTGCACTGTGCAGTCAGCCGGATGATACCACCAGGCTTCTGACTCCGACTCATACTTGGTGGTTTCGCAGCAAAACGAGCTAGATATCGAGCGGAATGACCAAGTTTTCTGAAAGCGTTTTCGCTTTCTCATCGCACTGAAATATTGCGCATGCGCAGCGCATGAATTTTCATTCCCAAGTTAACCCAGATATTTGCCAAGCCGAATTGCGAGGAAAACTAGTTTTGCCCGTGTCGGGCCAGAGAGAGAGAGAGAGCCAGAGCCAGGCCACAACCAAATGTATCTAATAGATACAATTACAACTGAGCTGCAGATTCAGATGCATCGAATTCGTGCCTTTCGGGCCTTTCGCTGGCCCACATCTACAGCTTCCTATTGTTGCTTGCTTTTTTTCCGAATTATGCAATACGCCTGGCAACGGCTGTATACTTATAACCCTCTAATATATATGAAACATATTTGAGCAGCTATACTGCTATACAAACAAAGTGATAAGACCCGCGAACTGATAACAAGAGCGAACTGAAGTCGCCCTGTGACAGTTCGGCACGACACACACGCACTTTTCGCTTGCAAATTGTTGTGTTTTTTGGAAGCAAATAGTAACCGGACCCACGTATTCTCATATCTCTCGTAAAATACTGGGTGGCGGTAAAATGATAAGCCACTTGCTTTGTACTTGAAAGTGGGCGGCCGCCGAAAGGCGTGGCTCGAAATAAGTGGACTGCATTATTATCGAATTGCTCCGCTTTCGTCATGACAAAGAAGTAGACCTGCTTTTTCGCCAAGCTAGATAAGGCTGTTGCTCATGATGTAAGCATTGGAAAATATCGATAGCTGGTACGGGGTTCGTTCTAATTGGGCGGAATGACTCATTCCGGGGGGAAATAGTAAAAGAGAGATGGGCGTACAGTTGGGCATGGTGAATATTTCACACTCGAGCGCCCATCGACTGGATCTGCTCTTTGGAGCAGACGCGTCCAGGGAAGCATGACGATTATACGAAAACCACGCACCCAAAGTCGAGCCAAAACGCCCAGTAAAATGGTCCACGATAATGGCATATACCTGAGCTCAGAATCGTAATTCCCAACAAGAGTCTTTAGTTTGTAAAATACTTTAATTAAAGTTATTTTTTTAATGGAACTACAAGTTCTAAGGAAGCTCTTAGCTTGCTCACCAAAGGAAAGTAAATTGTTCATCAGTATGATTGATTATAATGCTATTGTTGCGTCCCCAACTGTTTATATATTCTATATATAGTTAATCAGTCACTGGTCTGGACTGTATTCGACACCCAAGTACATCTAACTTTAATTGAAAGCCAATTCCATTCGGTGCAAGCTGACGTGCAGGCTGGGACCGGTTTATGACGACCTGTGAACTTTGTGCGTGGCCCACAGTTCAAGGCCTAATTACACTTTCAGTTGAATATAAAGCAGCTACTGTGCACCTGTTCCAATTCCCCCGAGAATAGGTTATTGGGCCGGCGGAGAGGCTTGTTTGTGGAACATTATCGCGTTGCTAGGGGATGTGCTTGCCCGGAGACTATTAGATAAAAATCAATGTAAGGTCAAGTCACTCAGAGAGTAGCAAGTGTCTTATCAACCGGAGAGTTCACTCCATGTAGCTTCTTCACTAAACTCAATCTAGCAGCTTTGAAGTCCCTGGCCCCGTCTGGTCTTCAATGATTAGCATTGCTCTAATTTGCCATCAAATGTATGCGTATTTGGCTTATCTAAAAAGTAAACACCATAATTAAGTAATAACTAGACATATGTGGCTACTTGTCACTGGTGGAAGATTCAACCTCTTGAATTTTTGAAATTTTAATCGTTGAATAAACAGAAAAAACATTTTCCTAAGCATGATTAAACACATAGTTTTGGGTGGGATTATTACCCATCATTAATTTCAGTAATACTATAGGTGTACTCTGTTCGCATTCATCATGAGCTATTATCGTCTAGAAACAAGTTCTGACGTTCTCCATAATGAAAGCCAACAAAACTAAACCCGAAAAGTATATATATATAATAGGATTAATTCCATACACAGACAAGGAGAACGAAAATAATTATCTCTTAATAGGCTAAGCAATTGAAAATGGGAAAAGCAAATAATAATACTTTGCATTTCAATATTTGTTGCCTTTTAAGAGCGAGTCAAAGCTATGCTCTGGCGGGGGTCCACAGAGAAGGTATTCCAGTGCATTTATTTAGCTACAAGCTGCTCAAACACAGACCAGAGACCTCTGACTCTGATCCCTGCCCGAACCCAACCCATCTTCTGGCGAACGAACCGGTTACCGTCAGATGCCAGATACTTTTGATGGCGTTGGCTTGGCAACCTGAGGCCGCGTATCAATTGGCCTCCCGTACTGTGTGACTTGGGACGTGTGGCACTAAGTGGCTCATCCTCCGCCTAATCCGCGCAAGAGGCTCCGGGGATGAGCTTGAGAATTTCAGATGAACTAGCGCTAAGTGCAGGAAGAAAGCATTTATGATGAAAATATATGTACGTTCGGAACCATTCTTCTCCATTGTACGGCCTGCCTTGGCTGATCTTTTCAGTTGCTGGCCACTTAAGTGGCGTTTTAATTTAACTATTAGCGCATTTCACATGACCTTGAGGCGACGAAAGTATCTGAAAGATTTTTCTGCCGAAATCTATGCAAAAGCCCATGAGTAGCCCAAAAGCCGATCGACTGATGTCACCCAGGCACAGTGTGTCATCGGCCGCTCCAAAGGGGATCGCTGTGAGAGGAAAATTCGATAGCCACTAAAATACAAGTGAATGAACTGCGGCAGTGTTTGCGTTATATTATTACACCACTGGTTGGAGTTCGGGGCGGTGGAGGAATGTCTTGATTAAGCGAATCGCGATCAAATAGCTCGAAATCAAAGTCAAGAACTCGGGGCTCTAATTTGGTGCATTTGTCTTCGAGGGTGTATAAAAGTATATACATATATATATCACTATGTACATACACACATGTGTTTCTCTGATTTTATTTTCGTTGCTATCGCTGGTGCACAGTTTTATTTGATTTCAGTGCATTTCCGTTTTTTTGTTCTTGGATAATTGACTTTGGTATTTTAAGTAAACAGGCAGCAGAGCAAGGCAGCGATAGGAAGCTGAATGACCCTCTGCTCTGTACAGTGATCTCTCCGTAGTGTTGTTGCTTTTTGTTCCAATTTATCAGGTATCTTCCTTCTGTTGTGACTCACTTCTCCACCATAATCGGCACACCTGAACTGTGAGCCAGAACATCACATGTTTAGCAATGTGTTGCTAAATAGTCCGCCATACACTCATCTAACACGATCTTGCAGAAATAAGTTGTTTGATGCTCTTTTGGTTCTCCACTTGGCACTAATTCGTTTTCAGTTTGAGCTTCCAATGTCCAAGTCCACTACCACGTCCACGTCCAAGTCCGTTCCGCACTCGCCCGCACTCTGTATTGAAGCTCTACTGTGTGCGATCCATTCCTTCTGCTCTGTCAACCTCTCTTTCTCTCTTTCTTGCATACCAAAAGCGGATTCTGACGAGGAGTTCGATGTGTCCGCGGAGCCTGACCTCCTGACCCCCAGTTCGCAGCGGGAGCAGTTCGCGGAGCGCTTCGATCGCTGGCTGCAGAACCTGCGCCAGCAGCAGCTCCGCCTGTTCAGCAGTTGCACTAGTCGGGTGGGCAATGTCGTCGAAAACGACAAGGAGGCCGAACCGGTGCCAGAACTTCAGGCAGAGCCAGAGCAGGACTCCAAATCTGACTCAGAGCCAGAGAAGGTAGCCGAAGCAGAACCTGAGACTGAGACTGAGCCTAAGCCTGAGCCTGAAGCGGGTACAGGGACAGAGTTTGACGTAAGAATAACGTAGCCCGTTTAAATTTTAGTACAAGTGTTAAATTTAGACATAAATCATTTTTAATTTGGAAATTTATTGATGTTTAGTTTTCTTTATTTTGTGAGCTTGTGTTTATTTTATGGCCATTCAAAAAAGAAGACTTAAATGACCTAATGTTTATGAAATGATACTCTCAGGGTCTAGAAAATAAACTACTTATTATTAAATAAATTTCCACATCGCACCTAGTAAATAAAACTTATCTTAAAAAAACTCAATTGATAGTACACCCATTACACTCGAAAAAATATAAAATATGGAAAGGGTTATCCCCACCATAATAAAAGACTGATCTTGAGTCGAAGCCCTATACTAGGCTCTACAGATCATCCAGCCGGGACTGGCCTTTTCAATTGCCCCATGCGACAGCAAGTAGCCGCAAACGAATTGAGCCACAGTTCAAAGTGGCAACTTCAGAAAGGCGCAATGAAAACGCACTTGGCAACCTGCACCACATATCTACATAAAGTACATACATATATATTTCAATTGCACCGTGCCCGTTAAAGTAGCCGGCCAAACAGTACGTGCTTAAGTCGGTCAGCCGGACTAGTCACGATACCGGCGGCTACGACGGCGACGTCAATTGGAACCTAAACGATCTGAAGGTTTTAATTGCCTCAAATTGAATGTTTGTGCACGGCGACGCACCGATCAACTTAGATTACATGCTTAATTAATGCAAATTTATGGCGAAAATAAGCTGACCTCTTGTTTACTTTTCCTCCGAGCAGGTGGCGCCTTCGAGGGAGTCATCGACGACCATGTCTCACCATTCGGCTACATGAAGGGCGAGGGAATCGATGCTGGCTGCGGTGAGCACGACTGGATCTGCAACAAGGACAAGGCTCGCACAGACGGAATTTTCAACGGGCTGGGACCCGTCGATGGCAAAATTTCCGGTTCAAGTAAGTCATTTAAGATCAATAGATCTTGCATCTGGACTAATGCATAAACCACTTCCAGCTGCCAAACAAGAGCTCATCAAATCGAAACTGCCCAACTCGGTGCTCAGCAAGATCTGGAAGCTGTCGGACGTCGATGGTGATGGTTTCCTGGACTCTGACGAGTTCGCCCTGGCCTTGCACTTAATCAACGTCAAGCTGGAGGGCTGCGAGCTGCCCACTGTGCTGCCAGAGCACTTAGTACCACCGTCGAAACGCTATGAATAGTTCCCTGTTATATATATATATTATTCGCTCGATCACACAGCCACAACCACCACACAAATACACCCCCACCAAGACCTACAAAATAACACCCCTAAACACGTACCCACAACTCTAATGGAGATTAACTCCCAGGATGCACTCTGTTCGATTTGTTTTAAATTTCTAACACAAAACTGGCGCCTGCCTTTTTATATGTACTATACTCGTTGTGACCGCGCTAAGCTGGGTATTAAAACACACACACGCACCATAAGATATCAATCATAAATTCGTAGAATTTACACAATCTAGCATATTTTTTGATAATTGATTGTAAATCTAGAACAAGGAGTGCCGGAGGAGTTAGCCTAGTGGATTAAGACAAGCGGATGGTGTGTGTGTTAGGCGCCCCAAATAATGTCGTTGTTGACTTAAGGAAAGTGTAATGAAAGTGAATTGATTGTTCAATGCCAATGAAAAAGCATGAAGTTAAAAACTGTATACAATATTTAGGTTTAAAGTCGATGGGCATGCAGCCTTTGTGAGGTCATAATTTTTCAACCGAACCACTTTTGATACGCAGTAGTAGTTTATTAATGTGAGGAATTGAAGTTGAATGCTGTGCTATGTGGGCGACGGCATATTGTATTTTCTGTATTTATTTTGCAAAGCTATTTAATTGTTGGTGGAGCTCCTCACAATGCTGAATGGAGCCAAAAGAAATAACGTGCAATTGAAATTTGATTTTTTTTAGTGGAAACTATTGCCTGTGCTTCGACTATTTTTTAATAATTTAGTGAATTCTTGAATATTATTAAATGTGAAATTAAAACTGATTTATAATTGTATAAAACCAATAAAATGAACAATTTTGGATGTGGTTGTTTTTTTAAATTCAAAATGGTTAAAAATTTATCGATATAAATTAGGGTATAACCAATATTTATACCGATAGTCTCATACCTTAACCTATCGGTAGTGTATCGCCAGAGCTTTAAGTTGACAAGATAAGCCGCTTAGCCGCCTTCGGATTGCATTTAATAAAATTTTACAAATCTCCCAATAATGGCCACCTACGAGGAAGTTAAGGATATTCCGAACCATCCGGACAAATACCTAGTGGACGTTCGCAATCCATCGGAGCTTGAGGAGACGGGTGTCCTGCCCGCCAGTATTAACATTCCATGTGAGGATTGATATGGGTCCAAAGACTATTCGGTTTATAAACGAAAATGCTTCTTATTTTAGTGCCAGAGTTGGAGAAAGCCTTGACTATGCCGGAGGAAGAATTCGCCAAGGCTTACGGACGTGACAAGCCCGCCATAGACGCTGTCATGATCTTCTCGTGCAAGGCAGGAGGGCGAGCCGCAAGAGCTGCTAATTTGGCCAGTACACTGGGCTTTATAAAGTAGGTTTAAAACAAAATCCATTTAACTTTTAGCCATGTATTTTCATTTTATTTCACAGCGCTAAATCTTACTCTGGATCATGGACAGAGTGGCAGGAAAAGCAGTCTCAAAATGTTTAATGTTCAGTCTTTCGAAAATTCTTCGAGCCATTTTAAAAATTTGGTCAAAGGCATCAATAAAAGAAAACGTCTTAAAAACTACATATGTTTCAATAATTTTATAGAAATAAATTAATAATGTTGGTAAAATTCTGCGCCACAATCTCCGCCTCCAGTCATTGGTATCCCTTTTTTTTCGGTAATATATCTATTACGTGTACTATATATAATGGTACATCTTCAGTCCAAGTGTCAGTCCAGCTGGAGCACTCAAAAAAAACATCAGACTTGCATTTCTTTAAGATTTCCCCAACAGCTTCCCATCTTTATCTTCACCTTAAGTGGAACCGTCAGTCGAGCGCCAGACTCCATCACAATTTTTAAAAGTTTCGATACTTTCTTTGCTGTGTCGACAGGCACTTCAAACATCAACTCGTCGTGAATGTGAAGAACAAAGTTAACTGAATCCTCATCAATGTTAAATTTCTGGCAAAGACGGCTCAAGTGCTTTGTAGTTTTTATTAGAGACGATTTTACCAAGTCCGCAGCAGAACCCTGAATGGCGGTGTTGACTGCCTGGCGTTCGGCTTTTTCTGAAAGGAAATAGTTTAGTCGATATACGTATGTATATAAAAAGGAGAAAACACATACTTCTTAATGCATTTTCTTCACTTAGAATGTTCTCTAGATAACGACGTCGTCCAGTCATAGTCTCCACGTATCCCTTATTGCGAGCGTATATTATCACTTTCTCAGTGTATGCCCTTATGCCTGGGTAAGAACTATTAAATTGCATGGTCATGGCACTGGCCTCTTGCTCCGTGACCTTCAATTCTGATGCTAGCGATCGGATACCCATACCGTAAATTATGCCATAGCAGATTTTTTTTGTTCCTTCTCGTAGTTGGTCCGACACCTCAGACTCGTCCAATCCATGCCAGTGCGCCGATATCGAGGCAAAGATATCACTTGGTGAATTAATTGCCGCCAGAAGTGCCTTGTCCTGGGACAGGTGCGCCAAAATTCGCATCTCCAGCTGGCAAAAGTCTGCCGATATCAGGCAGCGTGTAGAATCTATAGGAGTGAATGCGGTGCGGCACGATAAAAGGACTGGCGGATCTGCATCCGCTACAAAGTCTTTGGCCACGTTTTGTAGGTTGGGTTCTGCCATAGAAATCCGTCCCGTTGCCGTGTTCGTGATGCTGTGACCACAAATCCTGTTATTGTGGCAGGCTTTCATCATCGGCTGCACAGTTTTACGCACCAGCGCAGTCAGCTTTCGGTGTTGACTTATTAGTTTAGCTATGGGTGCTTCTACTCTTTCTAAGACTTGACGTGATGTGCTCACGCGTACAGTTGGTTTTCGATGCAAGCCCACCACCCTGGCTACATCATCGGATGAGTTGATGTTGAAATTAGAGCCATTTAGTCGCATTATTTTCTTGTGCAGGTTTAGGGACGTGTTCATTATTTGCTTGTAGAAGTTCTTAAGGCGATTTTCCTTTGCCGGAAATCCCACCACTTCCATCCGCGCCAGTATTAGATGTAATGGCATTTCATTATCTAAAGAATAATGTTACTTTATTTTTAAGAAATGGAAGGGGATTTGCAAAAATACCTCTGAACACTTTCATGAGTTGAAGCTCTTCTAGGCTCTGGTTTTGTCCTTTGAGTATGTGAAACGAGACATAGGCTTCGACTTGAGTTCTGACGTGCACTGATGTTTCGGATGATGTACTCAGTCCGTAGCTGCTGTAGAAACGGTTGCTGCCACAGAGATCCAGCAGTTTTGAGCACTCCGGAGCATATTGCTGGCACTGAAATGGTATCATATTAATAAATGCATTTTAAGAAGGTTTTTGAATTATTACCATATTTTTAAAATCCCAGTTTTGGTCCGGTTGCAGCAGCCAGTTGGCCACATCGGGATCCTCAAACTTCACACCAATTTTCTTTAATTCTGGAATCGCCTTGAGTAGCGCCTTCAACTGATTCTTTGTCTTGTGCATTATCAGAGTGAGATTTTTACGGGCGAATATCTTAAAAACTTCCTCCAGTTTTAAGCTTGTAGGAACCCCGTCGGTTTCCTGCATTTGGAAATGGATTACATACTGGCTGTCCAAGCAAAAGGACAAGCATTCAAGGTAGGAGGTGTCGTTTACTTGGAAAAGGAAGTTGGGGCTGGCCACTCCAACTTCACCCATTGGGTTCACCAAATTTCCACCGATAAGTGGTTTTGGATTTCCAGCATGATCCTTTACTCCCACGCTCAGTCCACAAACAGTAGCCGCCGAAAGTTTCTTTGACGCTATTTCAAACATCTGAACACTTTCACACACATCTGATACAGAAATTTGAGTTATACTCGTGGAATCGTTGTCATTTGTGGGGCAGGATAGAACATAGGAGGTATTCAACTCCAGGGGATTCTTGAATAAAGAATTATCCTGAGTAACATTCGATAACTCAACTCCCGAGGATCCTGCAGATGCATTTGTGAAATTAGATTCCGCTCCCACGGCGCTCACGGAACTTGACGATGAACTTGATGTCCTAGATCTGGGACTTTGAGGGTCCTCGGAGCTTGTTGATGAACGTGATGTCACGGATCGGGGACTTTGAAGGACCTCGGAACTTGCCGATGAACGCGATTGTACAGATCTGGGACTTTGAAGGCGCTGTGACCGCAGTGTGTTTGATCTCAAAATCCTCGACGCGTGGGGAGTCAATGGAGTGACAGTTTCTGGCTCTTTCGGCTGAGAGTTGGGAATCTCCTCAGTCTCCGAATGCCCCTCCGATTGAGGCTTCCTGTCTGCTGCCGTTAGAGCTTCGTTTAGGCTTGAGGTCATCATAAAGGAATCCTCACTCACAAAGAGATCCTCCTCAATCACAGAAACTCTAGTCGGACCTTTCGACATTTCAGATAAAGTCCCAGCACTTTCCGAACTGCCACTAGAAGAAGATGGATCTTTGCCAGTTTCGACTTGGGGGTTGGATTTTGAAACTCGAGGAATCTTCTGGGAAATTGGTTTATCTAATCCTCGCTTCGGAAGGGTGTCCAATAAAGTCACTGTTCTAGCGCCAGCAGGTTGCCGCTGACTTTTCATTTCTTCCAGTTTCTTGTTTATTTTAAGCTGCGCCAGTCTCTTGCGTTCCTCAACTTGTTTTTTCAAAATCTCTGCGGGGCTTAAAATTGGAATGTCCTGAACCTGCACATTGGCAGATGGAGCCTCACTACGCTCAGCTGGTTTGGGTTCTGTTGCGTTTGCAGACACAGACTGAGGTTTTGTAAACTGGGAGGGGCTTTCAGCCACGAAGTTCTCATGTTCCATGGTATTACCAGTTGAATTTGTAACCATATTTGTTTGTAAGTCTATGGTTTGAAGCGGCTCTCCATTCGTACTGTTTACAATAGCATCAACTGGAGACTGATATTCATGTTCAGATACAACACCGTTCGGTGATATTTCCACACAATTTAGTATTTGAACTTTTTCAGGCGAGACCCGTGCAGGAACTGCACTTGTCGATGGCTGGGTCAATATTTGTCCATGACTGGCGGTGTTAGAGTTCATTTCGTTCATGACTTTTGGTTGTTTTTCAGGAGACGAAACAAAACCCATGATGCTTTCTTTAGTGGGAAGTTTTCGTTTAAGTAGCGATCGCGGATGGGTTTCTCCCTCAGACATATGAACCTCCATTTTTTCGCTTACTTTTGACTTTGTTGTTGTTTTGGTGGTTAAGTTATCCTCTTGGGGCTTATGCTTGTTTACCTCCAACTCAGAAGCTACTTCCGCTGTTTGCTCTTGTGACCATTTGATGCTTCCGGCTCCAAACTCATACTGGACAAATTGGCGCGCTTCACTAATGAGCAACTTGGAGGCTTCGGCCACTGTCATTCCCGCTTTTCCAGTGATGAAGAAATTCCTCACCATATTGCGTTTGGCCGCATCCTCCGCGTTTTCGTGGTCGTGTTGCTTGGCGGAATCGAAACTCAATGAGTTATAAAGCACTTTCTCCAACTGCAGGACATCGGCGCCAGCCAGCTGCACCAAGTTCTTAAAGCCGGCATCGTAGAGAGCTCGGGCACGTTTTTGTGTCAAATCGGGCAAACGCATCAAATCTATCAAATCGCTGTGGATGCCGAAGTAAAGTCGATCCTTGAACTCGGACACTATCAAGGCGAGCGTCGACCACTGTAGGGACGTGCAGAATGCACTTACAATTCCAGCAAATGTAGACGCCATTTGCTGGAGAGTCTGGAGCATCCCACGATGGCACTTAAACTTATGCACCACTACATTAATGGGAGTTTCGTTAACCAGCTCCTGAAGAGCCAAGGCGGTATAGAACCTAGGGATTATTTAGTATATAAGTATGTGATTGTTATAATACAAAAAATATAAGATATACACTCACCTTTTGTGCACCTGCATTTGCTTGTAGTCCAGATTGGTTTGACCTCGCATCGCCTTAACAAGAAATGATTCTTTTACGCCAACAAGCTCACCCACTCTCTTCATGGCCGGGTTCAGCTTCTCCCACATGTCCAGGTATATAAGCCAATCCAGATCCTGCAGCTGATAACACACGGTATAGGGGGTGACCAAATATACAGCATGCAGTTCGGATTCTAGCACAAAGCAGCGTCGAGATTTCTGTAACTCGGCAAACAGAAGAAGACCATCGGTCGGTGGCATGGAAGAAGCTAAACAGGCAGCTCCCAAGCGCGTGGCCACATATGCAGAAGTCTCGGCCTCCTCGTCGGTCTGCAAACGAATAAACTCGTATTCAATGAGGAACTCCAGTGCATCGTTAATGTAGTTGGAATCCTGCTCCTTGTCTGCTTCTGGATTTTCAGACCTTTTGATGGCTTTTTGGGCACTTAATAAGGTGCAATTGACGAATAGGTCCAAGTCCTGCCTGGTGGTAGCCACTCCAGATGAAATAACCTCTAACAGGGCTCGTTTAAGATGCGTCTAAAGAGAATTTCAAAAAATAACTAACATTTTAATGGAAGATAATAAAAATCGACTTACACTTCCATCCATTTCCAAGCAGGATGAGATAGGTTGCAGCTGCGCAGTGACCAACTCGCGTCCTACCCGGGCATTGCTTTCGGTGCAAATGAGTATGGACTCGCCCAGGGTATCCTTGCCCGTACGTCCAGCTCGTCCAATCATCTGGCGATAGGTAAGTGAACTCATTTGTTTCCCACCAAACAACGGCGACCGGATTATCACTCTGCGAGCAGGCAAGTTGACCCCAGAACTTAGGGTACTGGTGGCGACTAGGACTTTAAGAGCCCCTGATTTAAAGGCGGTCTCTACGATGTCACGCTCCTCGGTAGTCAGTCCAGCATGATGGAAGGCGCAGGCACAAGTTACGGCCTTGGACATGACGGAATCAATGCCTAAATAAAGAAAGATTAGATAGAGGAAGCCAAAATATATACAACCGACTAACCTGTGGGAATATCTCTTAGTTGCTGCTTTACATTTTCGAGGGCTTCTGGACTGAGGTTAGACCTCAGTTGACGGCCCAGATCTGAACCTGATTTAATCAGGGTATGCATGGCAGTGGCTAGTTGTACGGCCAGGTTCTCGCACCAGTCCTTGGAAGGACAAAATACAATTACCGAGCATGATTCAAGCACCGTCTCTATACATAATTGTGCCACATGGTCAGAGTCGTTGCCCAAAGCCTGTTGCAACTCCGACTGCTGGGAAACGTCGCGCACAAACCTTAGTTGGTTGTCGAAAATTTTTGTCCCCACCTTAATCATCTCGTTTAAGGCAACCGGACGGTAGTCGGTGATGTAAAGCTCCGCATCCAACCAGCGCTGAAGCAGCTCCACATTCGCCAGGGTGGCCGACATGGTAATCACCTGGATTTGGAGGCCTTTCCGCCGGGAGACATATAGGACTTTGGCCAGCAAAAGTTCGAGGATGTAGCCACGTCCCTTATCCGAGATAAGGTGGACCTCGTCCACCACTACTGTGCCAATTGAGTCGAGTTTGTCCTGCTCGAGGAGTTTATTTATAATCGAGTTGGCCTTCTCTATGGTACAGATGGCCACATCAATATTTTCGAAGCCACCTGGTGGGTTGTAGCCACCAAAGAAACCCTCTACTCGGTAACCAGCCATAGTTAGGAGATCCTGCAAGTAGAACATCTTTTCCCGCACCACAGAGATGAAGGGAAGAATCAGAAGAACCTTCTTGCGACGCTCTAATACTGTTTTTATGAGTAGAATCTCACTGACTAGGGTCTTTCCTGCTGATGTGGGTGCGGAGTAGACCAGGTTGCCATGATCGCATAGAACGCTTCTCTTGCTCAGGCACTCCACCTGCCAGTCAAACATCTGGATGACGCCTTTTTCTTTGTAGACCGACGAAATTGAAGGCGGCAGGTTCCACGCAGAAATTGATTTCATAGCTTGTAAGTCCACAGGGACTTCCGAGGCCACAGACCTTGTTCTTGATCCATAGTTCACTTGACTGAAGGAATCGGGGGATAGTCTCAGTTGGCCGGGCGACATGCTGCTAAGATTCTGGGTCATCTTTGATACCTCATGCAATTCGACCTGCTGGGTCACCATGCAACTACGTATTATATCTGCCTTGAGCTGCTCCGAGGCTTGGTGATCCTCTACAGGAGCCAAAAAACTAGTTTCGTCTAATGTATGCGCCGGCTCAGGGTGTACCATCTCCTCATCGTCGTCTCCAAACATGTCCTCGAAGGCTTGCTGAAGCTGAACATCGAGATTTGGCTCGGGTTCTGGGTTGGGTTGGAGGACCTTCTCTCCATCCTCGACTCCAAACACGTGCTCGGTGGCTTGCTGATCCTGCACTTGTGCCGAAAAAACACTCTCGTGGATGTTTTGTTCCGGTACCTTCTCATAATCGACTCCAAACACGTACTCGGAGGCTTGCTGATCCTGCACTTGTGCCAAAGAAACTCTCTTGTGGATATTTTGCTCTGGCTCCGGGTGGAGTACCTTGTCTCCATCCTCGACTCCAAACACGTGCTCGGTGGCTTGCTGATCCTGCACTTGTGCCGAAAAAACTCTCTCGTGGATATTTTGCTCTGGCTCCGGGTGGAGTACGTTCTCTTCATCCTCGACTCCAGACACGTGCTCGGTGGCTTGCTGATCCTGCACGTGTGCGAACCCTGCCCGATTTTCCGTCTCCGGCTCTGGGCCTTGTTCCTTCTCATCCTCTTTTCCAAACTCGTCCTCGGTATAGAGACGGGACTTTATAGTTCTTGGGGAAAGAGGAATCCCGCACTCATTGTGCGAAATGCATAGTATTGCCTCGATGCGGGACACATTCACGTGTTGTTCAGACTCATGAGGATCGTTTGACTGTTGCACGATTATTGAAAAGTCGCTCTTGAAGAAGTCAGAGTAGTTGTCTTCGATGTTTCCGGAAGTCTCCCTAGCATCTTTTTCATTTGCGGCGCTCAAGTTATTCTTACCTGCGTCTTGAATTCCTCTTTCAAGTTGAAGGAAAGTACTATTCCCGAAATTTAATGATTGGGAAAACTCCATTTTATAAAAGCATTGACAAAACAAAAATTTTAAAATATATATAAAAGAACTGAAACACTAATTAAAAAACACGCGCCTCTCCAAGCCTCTGGCAACTCCAGGCGTCGTTCGCAAAAAGAAATAGGGATGGGAACGGCAATAGAGACTGAACTTAATCGCGATAGGCGAATCAGGATTAAGGGTTATGGTTTCCATTTTTCGTTCGATTTTTTTTTTATGATTTGTGTGAAAAATTATATTTTAAATTGACACACTCTCAAACCTTTGAAATTAATTTTCTACTTCTCAGGATTTTAAAGTCGATGGCAATTAAAGAGTCAGAACGGCTATACCGATTTTGTTTTTCTAATTTTGTTTTATGTTTATATGAGTTAAAATGGGATTATATTTATATACTTTTATAATTAAAATCTGAACAAAATAAATATTTATATATGTTTGAATAAAAACAGTATTTACAATAATTTGAACACATATTACATATCCGATGTTTTCGATATATTTACTTTCATTTTCCCTAAAAATTATGTGTGGTAACACTGTTTTGCAAATCAGCTGATGGTATCGCGAAATTTGTTTACCCGCTCGCAATAACACATATTTTGCAATATTGAAAGCATGGACGAATTCAAAGTGCCCGCTCCACTGCCCAAACCCAAACCAGTGAAGCCTCGGACAGATACGCCAGCTGAACCACCTCCTCCGCCAGCACCAAAAACACCGAATCCGTCGCCTAACCCGGCCTGTCCATACAAGGTGCCAAAATGGTCAGCTCCGCCGGCTCCAGAACAGAGTTACAGCTTCGAAGTCCTAAAGTCGGGACAAATCATAGATCAAGTAAAACAGCTACAACAACAAGCGGTCTGGACCTTCGGCCGACTGCCGGAGAACGACGTGGCCGCCGCCCATCCCACAATTTCCCGCTTCCACGCTGTACTGCAGTATAAGCCTAAGGCTCCTGTTAAACCAGATGGAACAGAAGATGACGAAGATGAGAACGCCACTAAAAATGAACAACCAGAAGGCTGGTATGTCTACGACCTGGGAAGCACTCATGGCACATTCCTGAATAAGCAGCGGCTGCCGCCAAAAGTTTTCATAAGAATGCGGGTGGGTCACATGCTAAAGTTGGGCGGCAGCACCCGTGTCTACATATTGCAGGGTCCCGGAGACGACGAGGAACCAGAATCTGAACTAACGGTGACAGAGTTAAGGGAGAAGCGAGAGCAGGAGATAGCTGCCGCAGCAGCGGAGAAGCAGAGGAAGATTTTGGAAGCGGAAGAGCGTGAGCGCAACGAGGGCGTTAGTTGGGGCATGGGTGACGATGCCGACGAGGAAACTGACCTCACACATAACCCATACGCTTCCACCAACAACGAGGATCTCTTTTTCGACGACCCCAAGAAGACTCTGAGAGGATTCTTTGAACGTGAGGGTCTCAACCTGGAGTATAAATGTGATGAGCTGTCGACGGGCTCCTTTGTTTGTCGAGTGGAGCTCCCTCTAGATGATTCTAATGGCCGGCCAATAATAGTGGAGGTGAATCACAAAGGCCGCAAAAAGGACTGTGTTGTACAGTGCGCCCTGGAGGCCTGTCGCACTCTGGATAGGCATGGAGTACTCCGTCAGGCGAATCAGGAATCCCAGAAGAGGAAAATTCAAAAATCCGGTGACTCGGACGACGACGATGAGTTCTGGGATCGTACGGGCGATGTGGCGCGCAAAAAACAACGAAAGGAAAATGCTGGGGTCAATGTCACCTTGACCTACGAGGATTTGGTAAGATATATATATATAGATATATATTTAAAAAATCATAAAATAAAACTAAAATTATTTCTTATTAGCTTAAACAAGAGCAGGAGCTCAATGAGGAAATGAGTAAGGTGGACCACGAAATACACATATACCAACAAAAGGAAAAGAAACTCAAGGAGCAAGTCCTCAAACAGCAATCCGCTGATGACGACCTGGACAACTTCATGGACACGCTTGCTGAAGATGTGCAACAGGTGGACAAAACTGAGATCAAAAAGCTCAGGGTAGGTATTAAGAGTCTAGATGTGCTAATCAATAGCTTAACTTTATTCTTTGCTTCCAGTTGGAGCAACAGCGACTTAAGGGCGAGCAACAGAAGGTCCAACGCTTGCTCAAAATAGCGAAACCAACGGCTCTACCTTTTGTCACCTCTAGCGAAACAATCAAAGGAGAATCCTCAAGCACGGGAGCGAAGAAACAGCTGCCCATGATTGGCAAGAGGAATCAGTTCAGTAAATTTAAGGTGGTAAGAGCTGTGAGTAGTACCCAGCCTAAGCCACAATCAAATGCATTTGCCTCGGACGAAGAGGAGGTCGAGGAGGAGGACGACGAGAAGCGCAATGAAGCGGAGGAGCCAAGGAAACCAGAGGAAATTGTGGTGGCACAGACGAAAGAAGAAAAACTGGAGGAGCTTTCAACAACGGAGAGTAAGAGCTTGGAGGAACAAGAACCCGATGCCAAATCGGAAGTTAGCCAACCAACAATATCCAAAACGGAAGTCTTAAAACCAGAAAAAGTTACACCGGAAGTGACAACAGTTGCCAGTGACACTACTGCTTATGTAACTGCGCCTGAAGAATCAATTAAGGAGAGCAACACGTCGGTTGAGGAGGAAGTTTCGGAACAGGGTGCTGAAGATGCGGCGCAAAAGAAGCGTCGACAACGCCAGCGGCAACGAAATAAACAGCGCCAGGATGTGGACATGGACCTAGACGAGCTGGCCGAGCATGACGATAGCGATAAGTATGCCAAGTGGGTGCCGCCAACCAACCAAAGTGGCGATGGCATTACGCACCTGAACGAGAAGTTCGGCTACTAACTAACACGTAGACTTAAGTAGTTTTAAAAAGCCATAGAGTCTATGGCATAGACGCTTAAGAGATTCAATGTAACTATTTGTAAATGGTAAACCGCGACTTGTCCTTGGTTTCGATTAGAAGGGGAAAACTCCAAACAATAATCGGGAGCTTTTCACCACTTTTCCAGCGCCGCCAACTCCCCTGCGCTGGCTACAACCACCCCTCAATTGAGTAGCCACTCGACTTCCACGATGTAAGATTCACCCGCTCTGGCTCGGTCAGAAATTCCTGCGCACATACACAAAATGAACGCGACGCTCGGCTCCACGAAGGCATTGGCGTCGGGTCGCCGATGGGACTCCAGTACTTGAACTTCCAATTCAGTTATAATTTTGTCGCTCTAACCGTCAGCACGGACCGACGGCTGAAAACGTGGATACGCGTTTTTTAGTGGTTACCTTTAGTGGCGCCCGTTGCCCCATTTGTTTATGGAAACCGACCAGGCTTTAGTTTAATTGCAAAATTAATTAGGAGCTATCGATTCGATTGGTCGTGGCCACCTTGAGTTTGATTAAGAATCGAAATTAAAGGAATATATCTGATAAAATTTTAACAACCTTCAAGTAGAGTGGATTTATTTGCATAATCTGAAACATTTTTCGGCAACTTCTCGGGTGCGAAGCCAAGAGTTTAATGCGGCCATCACGCGTTTCCGTAACAGACGGGGCACATGTGCGGGTTACACTTTAGGACGCGTAACAGTCCGTCTCAGAAGACGTCCCTTCGCTGGGGCGACTGCTGCCTTTAATCGGTGCTCCAAGCCGGATTACCACCTCTCCTACACCTCCTCGAGGGATCTGCGATCGAGCGAGTAAACTAAGTTACTACTGGGAATCCAAACCAGCCATTAGAGCAGGAAATGTTGCATAAGTCGAGACGTATTTGATTGGCGCGCGTCTTCGATTGCCGTCGCAACGCTCCATAGGTGCCACTTGGCGTCCGCTTGAACTTGGCGCACAAATTCCAAAGCAGAGAGGTGAGTCTCTTCGTTCGATTGCCCGTAAATGCGGTGGGACATGCGCAGATGGCACACGGCCATTTGCCACCCACATCTCCTCGCCCGACGTCAGACTATGCTTTCCCATCGTGGCACCATTAGCGACTTTGTGAATGAAGACCACCACGTCTTGTGGTCTTGTGGTGCTCTACCGCTACCCATGACTATGACGTACTTGACTCCCCCACCAATGATGTGAGGGACTGTCTGAATTGTTTATATATTTTACATAAGTCTGTCCTGGTTCCTTCCTTTCCCAGTCCGTTATATAAGCTAGAAAAGTGCGTGCTCCTCCAGGGTATGTTGTCCTTTGACTGTATTAGGAATTAGTAAGTTTTTATGGAACAGTTTCGAAACCCCCTCTGATATTAAAATGAAATTATTTACTTAATTGTTGTTAAAGAGTTTAGGAAACTTTTTTGGGAACTAAAGACCTGGGAAGTAAAGTGGATTTTGTAATTTTCTAATTAGTATTCTAGTATGTAATATCTTCTATTAAGTGATGTGTAGTTTATCTTTTTTTAATTATTAATTAAGTAATAAATGTCAACACGATTCCCACTCAACGAATAAATATAGTCCCTTGAAAAGGACCCGCTGCAACTGCATGTTAATAGTGCGCCATTAGCAAGGACTCGGAATATAAGGGGGCGTATAACGGAGTGGGGGCCAACTCCTATTATATCCTTGCAGAAAAAGGTCAGGCGGACCGATGGCCATGGCCAATGCATTTGGCTTAATATTTAATGCTGCGTGCCGGGGCCAGTTAATTGAAAAATGAGCTCTGGCCCGGGCTCGTGCAGTTGTATTAACAATTATGCTCAAGGTTGTAACTCTTAGTAAGCCACCACCATTACCACCCACTTACCCGCACTCCCTGGTTTCCATTTCCAGCTAAAAGGTCAAACCCATTCCGAGGGTATTAATTACATCAAGAGCCGTGTTTGGTTGTATTTCTCTGAAGCCAAGGATATTTGCTCCCAAACAAGATGATCAATATCGCCGGAGTGGTGAGCATTGTGCTCTTCTACCTGCTCATCCTGGTGGTGGGCATCTGGGCCGGTCGCAAGAAGCAGTCCGGCAATGATTCCGAGGAGGAGGTAATGCTCGCCGGCCGTTCCATTGGCCTATTTGTGGGCATTTTTACCATGACGGCCACGTGGGTGGGTGGCGGCTACATTAACGGAACGGCGGAGGCCATCTACACATCCGGATTGGTGTGGTGTCAGGCTCCCTTCGGCTATGCCTTGAGTTTAGTTTTTGGTGAGTTTAATCGGAGACTCTATGAGAATCTAAATGAATACGATTAATTCCTTCAGGTGGCATCTTCTTTGCCAATCCAATGCGAAAACAGGGCTATATCACCATGCTGGATCCTCTGCAGGATTCGTTTGGTGAGCGAATGGGAGGTCTTCTCTTTTTGCCAGCTCTCTGCGGCGAAGTTTTCTGGGCCGCCGGAATCCTGGCCGCCCTGGGAGCCACTCTCTCGGTGATTATCGACATGGACCACCGCACTTCCGTCATCCTCTCCTCATGCATCGCTATCTTCTACACCCTCTTTGGCGGTCTGTACTCCGTGGCCTACACGGATGTCATTCAGCTTTTTTGCATCTTCATCGGGCTGTGGATGTGCATCCCCTTCGCCTGGAGCAACGAGCATGTGGGCAGTCTGAGTGACCTGGAGGTGGATTGGATTGGACACGTGGAGCCGAAAAGGCATTGGATGTACATAGACTATGGATTGCTTTTGGTTTTTGGCGGCATCCCCTGGCAGGTCTACTTCCAGCGGGTGCTGTCCAGCAAAACAGCCGGACGGGCTCAGCTATTGTCCTACGTTGCCGCCGCCGGCTGCATCCTGATGGCCATTCCCCCGGTTCTCATTGGAGCCATTGCCAAGGCCACACGTGAGTCTGAAATATCTATTCCTTAGTTTGAATGTTTTTTTTAATATTTTGTAATGTTTACTTAAGAATTCAGTCTATCCTGTGAGAGTAACCTATTGTCCTTTTTAACATTGACAGCCTGGAATGAAACCGACTACAAGGGACCCTATCCCCTTACTGTGGACGAGACCAGCATGATATTGCCCATGGTCCTGCAGTATTTGACACCAGATTTTGTGTCCTTCTTCGGCCTGGGCGCCGTCTCCGCCGCCGTGATGTCCTCTGCCGACTCCTCCGTGCTCTCAGCTGCCTCCATGTTCGCCCGGAACGTGTACAAATTGATTTTCCGTCAGAAGGCGTCCGAAATGGAAATCATCTGGGTGATGCGCGTGGCCATAATTGTCGTGGGTATTTTGGCCACAATTATGGCTCTTACCATTCCCTCCATCTACGGATTGTGGTATGTGTACTGCATTATTTAGCCACCTCATTTGGCTAAGTGTCCATGTTGTGTGTTCTTAGGTCCATGTGCTCCGACCTGGTGTACGTCATCCTGTTCCCGCAGCTTCTGATGGTAGTGCACTTCAAAAAACACTGCAACACATATGGCAGCCTGGCCGCATATATTGTGGCCTTGTTCATTCGACTGTCTGGAGGGGAAGCTATCCTGGGGCTGGATCCTTTCATCAAATATCCCGGCTATGATGAGGAGTCACAGGAGCAGATGTTCCCGTTCCGCACCATGGCCATGTTGCTAAGTTTGATAACACTGATCTCCGTGTCCTGGTGGACAAAGTGAGTTCAACGAAAGTTTCAATAAAAAATCCATCTATTCATATCCTTTCTTTCCATTCACAGGATGATGTTCGAGTCAGGTAAGCTGCCACCCAGCTACGACTACTTCCGCTGCGTGGTTAACATTCCGGAAGATGCCCTGCGTGTGGGCGAGCCCTCCGAGTCAGGGGAGCAGCTATCGGTGATGGCAGGACCTCTGGCTCGTTCATACGGAGCCGCCACTATGGCCGGCAAGGATGAGCGAAACGGTCGCATCAATCCCGCCCTGGAATCGGACGACGATCTGCCCGTGGCAGAGGCCCGCCGCATCAATCAGCAGACGGCGCAGGCGCAGGTGAAGAAGATGCTGGACACCGCCACCGGAGTGAAGCCAGCCGGCGGAGGAGGCGGCCAGATGAGCCAGTCCGGCATGGCCATGCCCACTCCGGAGCAGGATAACACGGCCTTCTGAGCGGAGGAGTGAAGGTCATAAGACACCCTGGCGAGATAAGCCCGAAAGTATGCAGCAGATTAATCCTACAGAATTATACACGATTTTAAGTTGCGCTTGTTAGAGGGGATTTCCATATCATAACTGGGGGAGTAGGGTCTTCGAGAGTACATACAGAAAGTATTAGGAAACGTACGTTAAACACACAAGTGCTCAGGTAAAAAGTGCAGAAAGCTGATCATAAGAATTTACGTTTTATTTTAGCCAATTGAATGTGTATAGTTTCTACTTAAGCTTAAAGCTGTCGTTCTTTCGATCTGTTGATTTTGCTGTTAGAAGAATATAATAATATGATGTGTGGGGTGCAGAAATCACGTTTAATTAAATACATATCAAAGGCATTTTATTCCTGGCCCGGGAATTGGATAAAAACGTATAGACGTATTAACCAAATGGATAAACTGTTTAGAATTTGTGTAAGCAATACGAACCGGCATTCCTGGAAAAAATAACTATTATAGAAGCATATAATGTGTGAATCATGTGTCCTTCCAGCTGAAAACGAAAAAAGCTAAGAAAAAGCCACAAACTAAACTGCAAACTGCAAACGAAATGAAAACATATCAAAAAACATATCAATATATATATCACCCTAAAATATATATGTACATTATTCAAAACAAAGTAGGTTTATAAGTGATCCAGAAGGAAACGAGGCATATCGAGTTATACTATAGGAATGAATTTTAGCTGCTCTCAAAGAGCAAAACCACAAAGTATATAGCAGATCATACTCGAAGAAACAAACGAACAAGCATATCTGTAACATGTTGCGTCGTAGTACCTAAACAAATATACCTATACACGAAAAGAAAATCATATATACTATATACATAAAATATTTAGAGGCCAGACACTGAATTTAGAAAGTTATACCCACGACATTGATCCAGAAACCTGCATCGGATAGGAGGGAAGACTCTATTCTATATACACACACGCTGCCTGAACCCCAAACCTCAAATTGAATCCGATCCTAGTAGATCCCGACCGAAAAATATGAAATATGAGACATTTTATCGAGAGATTTGCGTTGGTTCCTTCCTTTTGTAATTCGCTCGGCTCGTTTGTTAAAGTTTCGTCCCGTTGGAAAGAACTAAATTAAAAACTAAAATCTAATACTAAAGTCAACTCAACTAAAGTAAACTAAAAGTAATACGCGTAACTATAAAGTACTAAAACTCACTCTTGATTGAACTAAATGTTGACTGCTTTTTGATTGAGCCTCGTATGTTTGTTGTATTGGGGTAAAGTTTTTTAAAGTTTACATAAATGAATATGGAGGTAGGGTTTGGAGTCCATCTAGGATTACTCACCATATGGTACACAGAATATCTGTTCGTTGTTATTGTTATTATTATCCTTGCATCAGATCTGAGTGTGTAATTTTCGATAGAGTTCAAAATACGTTTTACTATACGGAGTTGTTCAACTAAATTTCCAGAAATAACTTATAACCATACCATATGAATAATTAAGTGTGTTTATCTCTCTCATTCAGGAGTTCTTCGATTCTTTGTCAAGTTAACCGGGTTTGTACATAAATAAGCAAATTACTCGAATTGTTTGTAAAGTTACAACTACTATCAACTAAAACCGAAAACCACCAAATAATTTATGCATTCAACTGCGATGTCGTTGCTTGGTTAAAATAGAAACAAAACTATACCGATTTTAGAGGAATTCAGTTTGGCAATTAGTTACGTACATACGTATATGTATATTTATGTTATTGTTGACTAAACTTTTAGTGGAATTATGTTCAGAATAACTAAAAACCAGAATAGGACAAACGGTTACGATATACATGATGTATTATGATTAAATTAAACAAAAATGGAATACATATCAATGTTTTAAGCATAGCAAGACAAAAACAAAAACGAAACGAAAAAAGTATTTAATAAATAAAAAGGTATATATATCTATATATATTAAAATGGTTTCTTTGTTAACGCAACCGCTGTCTAGTTATTTATTCTATTTCTCAGCACTAACGGACCTACAAAAACCCGCCCGAGTGACAATCGTCAGACAATAGAATTGTATTATCGCAGGTGGAAATTTCTCAAGCCCTCGGAGGTAAAGAGCAAAGAGCTCGGTGTTTGGTGTTTGGTGTTCCAAAAAACAATGCCCTTTTGAAGAAGATTCACACATGTGGTAACTATGCGACATTTACTTATATTATTTAGTCGAAAGTCGAGCTGTTAAATTGCCAAAGTCAGAGTTGGTTACTCAGTTAGTTTCAGCCAACAATCTGCCATCTCAAGTAGTCTCAATTAGCATGCTAATGAAGCTAGCTTGAAGATACTTTTGCTTTGCAGTTGCTGCAATTAAGTTGTAATCTCAATTAGATTGAAATCGCCAAATGAGCACCCCCCATCATGAGTTCATAACTTGTGCCCTCTAATTGTGGACCATGTTTCAACTGCATGTTGGACGTTGTCTGCTGCATGTAGTATGATGCTACTGCTGATGCTACTGCTGTTGTGGCAGCTGTGGTATATCCGGTATTTTCGAAAAATTTGCATTGTTTGCCGATTTGAACCTTCAACTGTCATTGGGTGTTTTGCGGCATTCTTCGCTGGTTAATTAGCCGAGCGGAAGAATTTCACGAATTCTGTCTTCAATGTCTTGAATGTCTCGAATGTGTCGCGGATGTGAAGGGAACCGATCGCCCAGAACTGATGGTGGCCACCGCTTGCTTATGATCTTCATCAAGTTGTTTATTTTTCTTTCAACAAAACGCTTTTGAAATTTTTACATCTAAGGGTACAGTGAATTACGTCTAGAGGTTCCATGGGAGAGAAAACGAATGGGCGTCTCGTGGGGAATAATTTACAGTTGCGGAATGGATGAGTCGATGGTGGAATGGATGGGTGGCTGAGTATTCTCGTAGGCACGTGGCTTATCCCACTGCGGGGCAGTGGCTCCTATTCCGTTCACTTCTTGCGGTAGGTGTAGCCGCCGTCGGCACTGTAGCCCTGCTGGATGGTCTCGGGCACCTGGCTGGGGGCATTGTACGCATACCCGGAATCCTGGGCAGGAGCACTTGGATATGGGCCGGAACTGGATGATCCGCCAGCGGGGGGAGCACTGTAACTGGACGAGGGACCGCTGGAGAAGTTCAGGCCGGAGGAGAAACCACCGCCAGAGCTGATCGAAGAAGCTGAACTGAAGGACGAGGAGGCAGATCCCGAAGCCGGTGCTCCGTAGGACGAAGATGGCGGAGACGAGGGTGCCGAGTAGGAGTTGGATGGCGCAGATGGATAGGGTCCTCCGGAGTTCGAGCTGGGACTGGGTGCCGAGTAGGATGATGAGGGAGCCGAGGGATAAGGTCCACCAGAGTTGGAGCTAGGACTCGGTGCCGAGTAGGATGAAGATGGAGCCGATGGGTAAGGTCCTCCGCTATTCGAACTGGGACTGGGAGCCGAGTAGGACGATGAAGGGGCTGATGGGTAAGGACCTCCACTGTTTGCTCCGGAGCTGGGTGCCGAATATGAGGACGAAGGAGCTGATGGGTAAGGACCTCCACTGCTTGCGCCAGAACTGGGTGCCGAGTATGAAGAAGAAGGAGCCGATGGATAAGGACCTCCACTATTTGCTCCAGAGCTGGGTGCCGAGTATGAAGAAGAAGGAGCCGATGGATAAGGACCCCCACTATTTGCTCCAGGGCTAGGTGCCGAGTATGATGATGAAGGAGCCGATGGGTAGGGACCCCCACTTGATCCGGAGCTAGGTGCCGAGTATGAGGAAGAAGGAGCCGCAGGGTAGGGTCCACCACTATTAGAACCCGATCCAGGGGCCGAGTAGGAAGAAGATGGTGCCGAGAAGGAGGACGATGCAGCTGGATAAGATCCTCCACTGTTAGCTGAGGCACTAGGAGCTGAGTACGAAGATGAAGGAGCTGCCGGGTAGGGACCTCCTGAACTCGAGCCTGAGCTTGGAGCGGCATAAGAGGAAGAAGGCGCCGACGGGTAGGATCCTCCGATATTGGCACTGGGGCTTGGGGCCGAGTAAGAGCTGGAAGGAGCAGAGGAGAATGATGATCCACTGGAGCCCTTGCTTGGTGCACCGTACAGGGAGGATGGAGCGGTGGAGAAGCTGCTGGCTCCGCCGCTGGCTGGAGCGCCATAGCTAGACGAAGGCGGAGCAATTGGCTGGAAGGATGATGACGACGAAGCGGCAGGAGCTCCATAGGAGGATGATGGGGGTGCAGCGGGGGCATCATATGAGGAAGACGGTCCAGAGGAGTAGCCACTGCTGCCCAGGCTTTGGGTCTTCGATGGGGCTCCGTAGTTGGTGGAAGGGGCGGAAGGCAGAGGAACGAAACTGCTTACACTGGGGGCTCCGTAGCTGGAGGAAGGCTTCGATGGCCGCTGGGCTGGGGGCAGATAGTTGCTCAACGGGGCCTGTGGGGGTGCTCCATACGACGAAGATGGAGGAGCTGGGGCACCATAGGAGGGTGATGGTGGGGCAGGTGCTCCATATGATTGGGACGGTGGAGCAGGAGGAGCTCCATAGGACTTAGATGGAGCAGCAGGTGCTCCGTATGATTGAGAGGGTGCGGCAGGTGCTCCATATGATTGGGATGGTGGGGCTGGGGGAGCTCCATAAGACTTAGATGGAACAGCAGGTGCTCCGTACGATGAGGATGGTGTCGAAGGAGCGGAAGGTGCTCCATAGGATGAAGAAGGTGCCGGCGGTGCTCCATAAGATTTGGAAGGCGGTGCTGGTGCTCCATAAGATGAGGATGGCGGGGCAGCGGGAGGTCCATACGACTTGGATGGTGCTCCATAAGACGAAGATGGTGGGGCGGGTGCTCCATAGGACTTTGAAGGCGCGGCAGGTGCTCCGTAAGACGAGGATGGCGCCGAGGCTCCAAACGAAGAAGATCCTAAAGAAGGAGCTCCGTAAGACGAAGAGGGCGGAGCTGGAGCGCCGTAAGAAGATGAAGGAGGCGCCGGCTTGGGAGCTCCGTAGCTGGATGAAGGCGCCGACTTGGGAGGTCCGTATTTGGTCGATGGTGGGGCGGGAGCTCCATAGCTCTGCGACGGAGGCGAAGACTTCGGTGGTCCGTAACTAGAGGAGGGAGGGGCGCCATAGCTTTGCGAAGGTGGAGCCGGACGTGGCGCTCCATAGCTGCTAGAAGGACGACGATGAGGCTGCTTCTTGGGCGGAGGCGGTCCATACGATTCCCTTGGGCGGCTTGGCGGCGGTCCGTAGTTGGAGGATGGGCGCGAAGCCGGTGGTCCGTAAGAACTGGAGGGTCGTGGAGCCGGTGCCGGGTAAGGACCACCCGACGAGGCACTCGACGAGGGAGCGGAGTAGCTGCTGGCAGGACCGGAGTTGAAAGTGGGCGCCGGACCGGAGGCGGGTGGCAGATAGGAGCTGGCAGGCGGGGCTCCATATTTGGAGGAAGGCCTCTGAGGCGTGGAGGGGGGCAGGTAAGCGTTGTTCAGGGGTGCCTCGCGCTTCGCCGCTCCGACATCGCGGACCAGAGAAACGGCGACAAAGACCACCGCGATAAGACCGAAAAGCTGCAGCGAAAAAAACGAGGAAATCGGTAAATTAGTTTTTTGTGGCACAGTGATCGGGGAGTCGAAAAAACAGTTCACTTTAGTTATACAGAGAAAGAAAATAACGCTTAAAAAATGAACCATTTAATGAAGATTTTTAACATTTTTTGAAAAGAGAAATATTTTTTTAAAGAATGGCACTCTTACCAATCAATAACTATTTAAAATTGTCGTTACATAATGTACAAAAAAACGTAATTTCAGTGCATGACTTACCACTCGCATGGCTACTGCTTCTCCTGGAGATGAGCTCGATGCAAATTAACAAAGCTGCAAAGAGGGGCATAAAAGAAAATCAGTTGAAAGTGGATTACTAGCAAAAAAAACTAAACACAGTTATAGTTAGATTACGTTTACGTTGCGTAAGTTTTTTGCCCCTCTCCCAGACCGTCGCAGTCCGACCAAGGCGCCTTAATCGCCCGTCAATCTCGGCCAGGTCCGGCGGCCAATGCCAAGAACTGGCCAGCAGCCGGAGCGTATCGGCCGGCATTGAGGCACAAGTACTTATAAAAAGTGAGGCGCTTAATTGGGCTTTTTTTTTTGGAAGCCGCACCACTAAAGGCACAAAAGCCGCACTAGCGATGGGAAATCCCATCGTTGAGTGAAACTTTTCCCTTTCTTTCGGAAAATTGAATAAAAGCGGACTAAAAGCCCGGGGGCGTGATCGGCTCTGGGCCAAAAGTCAGTCAGAGGGATTTTATGACATTGCAAAACGGCAAGAGCCAAGAAGTCAGCCACGACAGAGCCATTAGCTTAAGCCCATTCCCCACACTCCAATCCTTTGGCCATCCATCCATGCCCTACTGTTTGCATGTGCATTGAGTGACACATATTTTCCTCTCCAGCTACTGCTGCCAATTACTGTCTCCCCGTTTTGGTTTTGGCCACACTTGGATTCGTCTTGACTTGTCCCGTTGCGTTTTCTTGGCTGGCTGGCTGGATGGCTTGGTTGGCTGTTTAGGTGTTTTATAGCCTCGGCGTGCTATTGTTTGGCTTGTGCCGCTTGTTTAGTCGTTTCTGCAAAACTTTAATTATTTTTCAAAGCCCACCTAAGCGACTGCTGCTCTGACCCGCTGAATATGTGGCAATCCTAATTGGCCACGCTAATGATGTAAGAATCTTGAAGCGGTGACAAGACATGAAGTCCTAACTAAGTTTGGTTCACAGATGAAATAAATCTTTAACAGAATATCATAAGGATATCCTCTGAAATAACTTTTAATTTAAAACTTCCTCATATTTATAGAAGATCTTAAGAACATAATCCACACAACTTTAAAGAAAATCATAGAAATTCTTCACTAACTTTAACTTTTAATCACTTTTCGTTTTAAGTAGTTATATCCAATATGGCTGACTATTATCCTTTATCCAAACACTAACCGTTTCTTGTGGGCACCAGTTGCTTCTGTGATATGTCGGGGGTGGCGCTCTAACAGACGATGCTTTGCCGATGGACAAATGCGAACTACACTTACCCTGATGCGCAGCATGCACTTTTATACAAAATCATAACCAAGCAAAGCCACAAAAAGCCAAAAAAAATTTACAAAATAAAAACACACACAAAAAATAACAATAACACTGCGGACAGACGAAAATCAAAAGCTCCAAAGCCAAAAACACAATGAGCAGAAGACGCTGCCGGAGTTTTCGTTTTTTATGTAACTCCTCACCCAATGCACTCACTCTCCGCCGCCAGCAACCGCAGCACCGAGGCGGCAACAACAAGTGCCTGAGACGCATGCGCGACGTCGCTGCCAAAGCTGCGCATCTGCCACAAAAAAAAAAGAAAAAACAAATTAAAAATAGCAAAACACAAAATCAAAGCAGAGACCACAACAAAGCCAAAGAGTTTGCACAGCTATTAATGGGTCTGCTTTTTGTTTTTGCACTCATAAATCTACATCGATCTGGATCCAAGTTCAGTGGCAACACATTGTATCTTTTATGTGAAATGGGTGTTAGCGGCTTACATTATCGAAATAACAATAAATGTTTATGTTTACATTAGTAACTTACTAATGCAAAGCTTTAAACACAAAGGGTCAAAGGAAAAACCTCATATTAGTCCGAGGTGGCTTCAGGGCGAATGAGTAATATGATTAGAAATGTTTCTATTTTTATTAGTTAATACGCTAAAATATATACCGAAAATATACTAAGGTCCACAAGAACCTACAATGCGTATACGTAATGTCACAAAATCTCTCAAGAACCTACACTGCGTATGAGTGATATTAAGCATAAGACATAGATACAACCAAAATTTAGGGGATTACTTTAACGATAAATATGTTTTACAAAAAATATTTTTTTACAAATAAGTTATTGTTGGTTCAGAAAACAAGTAAATGAAAATAAATGTTGAGTAATTAAGAAAGTAAAATCTAAAAATGGCTGAAAATGTAAACCAATGGAGATACTTTCGAAGAAGCAACAAAGTCCATATTACTACCATAGTTTATGGACTATAAAAACACATTAGTTTAAGGCTCCAATTACCACCTCAAAAGTAAATACAACAAACATGTTATAGCAATTGTAACATAGTCGCGATGGATCATTTATTTTTAGTAAACAGTTGGTGGCATCTCCGGCTTCTTCCAGATGTAGCTGGCCCAGGGGATGCACTCCTTGAGGAGGTGCATGTAGGCCAGGCCGGAGGGGCAGTCGACCTCCTTGGCGGGGGTGCCCAGGGTCTCGCAGAGCCAGTACTTGGCGGCGTCAAAGTGATGGGTAAACGTCTGTCCCACCTCTGACTCATCCTTGCAGGCCGAACGTCCGGCATCGCCGCTCACAGCTGCCACCAAAAAGGCAGCCACAAAAATGGCACACACAGCAACCACTGGTGGACAAGAACAAAAGCCCCAAAATGAACAATAAGTAATCGATGGGAAAATAAGTTTGGAAATAAAGCAGGCCCCCACCCACCTACCTACCAGACTTCATATTCTTCTCGGTAAGAAAGTTTCTCGCTAGAAGGAACCAACTGAGCGCTTTCAGTTTCTGGAATGGCACTTTTATACTTTCGCAAGGGAGTAGTCACCCCTCAAAACAAAAAGTGAAGTGACTTCTTGTGGAAAAAAGAATAATAATAAAAGTATTGACATTTTGACACACGCGCACATCCGTTGATTATTATCTGGGGAGAGAAATAACTTCGCGATAGATAGGGAGGTCTGCCCAAAAAAAAAGATACTTTTGGGAAATGAAAAAAACACAAAATATTAGTGCATCCCGATAAGAACATGCTGCAGTTTCGATGTATCTCGTCAATCAATTAATTGACAATAAAAGACATGCCCCTTAATGGAACTTACGAGGGGCCTTTGATAAACATAATCTTGACTCATAAACTTGAGTCATAAGGTGTTAAGGCACTAAAACTCACACTCTATTAATCCCCATAATCTTTGATTGACTTGGCGAATCCACAATCGGATATTTCCATAATTCATAAAGCAAATGCCGAAATCTAAATCCGTTTAAAGTTTGCAACATTAAAGACTATCGGCTTATTCATTAATTAATTGCAGACCATCGCTGTTTGCCTTTGTTGTGGTTTATTATTTCAGTTTTTGTTTTGTCATTTTGCAAAGTATTTTGCATTTATGGTAACTGTTTGTTTCTTTGTTGCTTTGTTTGGCTGGCTGTGGCAGTGCCCCCGGGCGATTCAAGCCCCAGTCCGGTCACTTGACCAACATAAATAGCATCACGAAATGTGCAGAGTCTTCAGAAAAAGAGGGAGAAATAATAAATGAAAACTAAGAAATACAAAAACCGTTTAGCAGCAAAGCAACAGCCCTGAAAATCGCTTACAAAATACTTTAAAGTGTAATTACTGTTTCCGCGTTGATGGAATGACTCGGACTCGGAGGGACTTGGCTGGGGCAGATGCCAATCACCGAAGGGAGACGCAACTCCCAGCGGGTGACGATTTTGGCCAAGAGGAGGCAAGGGACAAGATGACACAGCAAGTGTTAAGCTGTCTGATTATTTCAAAGTTGGCAAAGATGCGGCCCAGACGCGGTGCAGCGGCTAATTATCGATTAAGCCGACACGCTCGGTCTCTGGGCCAAATCCAATTAATGCAGCCGGGTGAAATGCGTTGACTCGTTATGATTGCTCAAGCACCTTGGCCGGCTCCAAAAATAAATCGAATTTCATTTCAACTAAGTGATTTTTCATGTGCAACATGCCGTAGCAACAAGTGTCGCATGGGGAGAGTGATAAGAAAAAATTGGCACTATAAAAATGCCAATTGGCGGTTTTTGATTGCAACATTCCCATCATGTACAAGGGTGAGCTAGCATCTTTCTCCAAAAACTCAATCAAAAAATGAATAATTAATTTTCGCCTAGGCACTCTTCTCTGCTGCCTGCTCCTGGGCCTAATCCTGGCTATGACCAGCGCCTACAACGGCCAGGACATCTACGCCGAGCCCAACTGCGCCATTGTTGAGGATCACGCCCGCAAGTTCCGCGACATCTCCGATCCCACCCACTACTGGGTTTGCCCTGAGGGACAGGAGAAGGCCGATTACATCCAGTGCCCGGACAACCACGCATTCATGGAGCCTCAGCAGAGCTGTGTTGTCTGGGAGGAGTGGAAGTGGATCGAACCGTACACCAAATAAACAGCGAAAAAACCACGACTCGTGAGCAGCATAAAGTCTAAGCCATTCTGTTTCTTTTTGCTGGCAACTTTTTGATTGGATTCGATTGGATTTCAGGCCCAAACGGGTGGGGTTGGTCAGTCGGCGGTGGTGCAAATAAATTAATTATATGCTCCAACTCTGGCTAATACACTCAAATTGTTAGAGAATAACTTCAAGTTCTTACCATTTACCTGAACTCTGATAAATTTATTTCCGCTATCGGACTCAGGTTTCCAGGTATTTGCTCAAATCTTAAACCAAGATGTGCCTGCTCTTCCACATAGCTGCGTTTTGTGGTGTATTATCGACCAAAATTTCGACTGTAATTAGGGAGGCTTGTTTATAGGTATGTGTGTCTGCCTTGGACCTGAACTTGAGCCCTCAACCTGCGGCTGAACTCGAGCCCCAAGCTCGATGAAGCAGAACTTTTAATTAACCAAGGCAGACACACACATCTGCTAACGGTTCCCAGGGGCCCCCGGGTCCCAAATCGTATATTTCATTCATCAGCCATGGACAAGGGGAGAGGGCCGCAGAAGGGGCTACGCAGTTGTGGCCCGGAATATGAGATACGTCTGATAAACGATAATTAGGCAGTGCGTGTCTGTTGCGCTTGTAATGTTATCTAACACCTTCGATTGGCAATCAAAGCCGTTACCGCTGCCGATGCCTCTGTCCCAGTTGCCTCAGTTGCCGCAGATGCCTCGGCTTCTGCTGCTGCTACTACAATCAATCAACTGGTATTGTTGGGGGGCTCTGGGTCTCTGTGATCAACAATCATTCAACGGGGCGAAAAAAAAACCTCCAACAAAAATATGACAAAAAAAAATTATCCAACTCAGACGCGCACTCCAGTGCTCCAATTTAGTGGGCTTAACAAAATATGTGTGTAGATATTGTAAATTGGGATCGCACATATATTTACCTTTTTTTTTGTTATTTTTTGTCGAAGGTAAAAGTCATAAATATCAAAGCGTGGCGAAGCCGGGGAGAAACACAAGCGCTCGCATTAAAAGTGAAAAGTACTTCAATAAATTTAGTTAGAAATCATTGCGGCAGCCTCAAGTGCTCCGTGGCTCTTGTTGTGGATGCCCCGCGGCACCTGAAGTGCCCCATCGATGATGGCATCACATAATGAATTTCGGTATGGGTTCGTTCGGACGGATACTCCACACTCCACACTCATTCAGGTGAAGAAAGTCACGGCGGCCTTGACAAGGCGAAGAAGCTCTATTATCTGCATGCAGATAAGACCCATCAGAGCCCTCAACGACTAATGGCAATGACAATGGTAATGGTAGCAGTAATGGTAATGGTAATGGGTAAGGGTATAGCCATGCCAACTGGATACATGAAAACAAAGCACTTGCATTACTTACTTCATTTGCCAATACAAGACAATACAATAGGACACAATGCGGCGTGGGTTTATCAGATGTTGATGCCTCATTTCTGGGTTAAGATGCGGCAGCCAGATGCTGCCGAAGTTGTGTCGCACTTGGCCGGCAATTATAATAATTATTCCCATAATGTGTATCTGCGAGTAGTTCCATGCATTAATGCACAGTTGTGCAAATAAGACGAGCACTTATCAAGCCAAACTCTGGCATTGAACCAATTCCAAAGAGTAAATAAATGCAAAAAAATGCCAAAACGATTTGATGACAGTACCTTTTGAGAATATTTTGATCACGTTTGAGCCATTAAGGGCTCGGTTGATTTTATGGTTTTATTTTAAAGGTTATGCTTTATTAAAATTTAAATATTATTTTGTTAATCAACCATGTCTGTAATATTTCGCTAAAACTGACTTTTTGCCTTGAAAGATTTATTCATAAAATATTTGAAAACCGACACGCAACCTAGTTTGTGGCAACGTTTTAATGGCCATTTAGAATTAACTTTTTGACCTTAACTAATTGCAGCTGTCGAATATTTTGTTTATCCAGCCATTTTCCATTCTCCAAAGTAATTATCTTTCACACTCTATCTCAATCCTGGCCAGACACCGCCACTTTGATTGATGGCTTCAGTGATTTGAATGATAAGAGAACATATGTACTCGCTGTGTGGATACATAAATATACGAGTATATGGCTCTGGCCATATATCTAATACGGCACGGGCTGTCAGGTCAGGTGAGTGACAAATTGACATGTCGCAAAAATGATGAATTTACCGCAGGCTGATGGGCGGACAGATACAGATACAGCTACATTTACAGATACTCAAACAGGCACAGTTGCAGATACAGATACTGAAACTCAGCCAAAGAAGCTACATTTGACATGACCTTTCATCAAGCTGACAAATAAATTCAAAGCGACATGGCGGTTGCCAGAACCGCCTTCAAGCGATCTAAAAAATTGCGTTTGAGTGGCCCGAGAGTTGGGTTTTTGGCATGCATAGGTCAAAGTTCGCACTCAAAGCGGGGTTTCGGTTCAAGTCCATTGCTGACGTCATTGCTAAGCTGAACATATGTATACTGTATACCCAAACCCATATCAGGAATAATAAGCCGGAGCTGAAATGGAAGCTGCTTCTCACCAGGTGTTGTGGAAACTGGAGCGCTGTCCTCTGATATGGCCATTAATTTTTCAGAAAGTCTGCTCCTGGTCCTTAAACGTCATTTATATGCATTAAAACTTTGTTCTTCGAAGTGCCAGACAGTAAAATGTCGCTGCTCGTTGCCAATGATTGTAGGCGGATCTGAGTGATTGAGGTGTGTCATCTGCAGGTTCTTAATTGAATTAGGGCTTATTCAACTACCCATACTGTTGCCTCATCAGACGAACAACGAACACGTTCAATATTTCAGGAAGAAAGCATCACAAAGCCTTTTGTTTGCCTTAAAAATAATTAGAACATTGTTTGCCTTTCCATTTCCATCTGGTTACACTCCAAAAATAGTTTTGTCCCGGATTGGAAAACTTTTAATGATGGAACTTGATGGTAATTTCAAAGTTTTAGGTTTAATTGAAAGCCCAGAGTAACTTTGTTAATAACTTTGGTTAAGTGTAACTTTTTACAGCCGGCTCATGTTTAATTCATCGTTGAACAAATTTTAATAGAAAAGGGGTCAGGTCATTGTCACTTTGTCTATTTATTTAATTTATTTAGCGGAAATATAATGTGGTAATTACAAATCACATACATATATTGATTAAATTATTCTTTATCGAAAGACTGATGTTATTTTGTGGCTTGTTATGGAGTATAATAATTATGTATTATAATATATATAGTTGTGCTTTACTAAAATATATACTTTACTAAAGAACCTCAACTTGTTATTAAATTTAAACAATTAAATTCTTCAAGTGCATGATATAAGCCGTCTCAGCATTTTGCTAAAAAATAAACCCACATCCTATGCAAATTGATGCACTTTTATTGACTCGGAAGGATGAGATGGGCCGGAAAATGCAAGCCCAAGATTTGCCGAAGGGAGCACTTTCGGGTTAACCCCTCCGGGTAGAAGCTTTCACCACAACAGCTCCCCCTGAGATTCCAGCGAAGCTGAACAGCTGACGAACAGCTGGAAGCCCCATGTCTCTCGTGGAAACCATTTCCAGTGGAAAGCTCCAACTGTTCATTTCTGGCCAGGAAGCAAAGGAAAGCGCTCGGCTCCGCCTACCTAGAATCCTAGAGTGTGTGTGGGTGGCCTGCATTGGTATTGGTCACAAGGCCACACCCACGCGGCCATGTTTGAATGAAATAACAGTAAACGCAAAGCAAAGTCAATTTCAATCGGGAATGGGGCCCAAATACAAAGAATTGGCGGAATGAAATGGCAACTCGAAACGAACCAGGAACCATTAGGAAACGGAACGCAACACAGTAATATGAATTTAGGTTACAGGCCAAACAGAAAATAAAAGAGAGTGAGAGAGAGAAATGGGGATACATAGAGGTGGAGGAGGGGGAGGAGAAATTAACTGCAAGTGTTTGTATTGTTGTTGTTGCGCATTTTGTAAGTTAGTTAAGGTCATCGAAATGTCAAAAGTTGCATTCCCGTTTTGACAGCAACAACAACAGCAACACGCACACCCGACATTTGTCCCGTTGACATTGCGATTTCTTTTAGGCTATTAATTAGCTTTGCAGCCTCGCCCTCCAAAGCCACACGAGCGTGTATATTTTTGAACCTTTATTGATCGGCCGGGTGCTTAAGTTTAGCCTCACTTTTATTTTTGGTAATCCTCTAAGCCATTTTCCTCCCACTCTTAGCCACACTCCCTCTCTCTCACTTACGACCCCTACAGCCGCTCTTTGATGTCGGCCATTGTTAGTTCTTTCAGTTTTTCGATTCAACACTTTCGGCAGCCATTTTGATGGAGCTGCTCCTTTGAAATTCCACCACTCGTGACACTCACACACACATACGAACACACATACTTTCGTTGTTGCTCTTTGCGCCCGTTTCTCCTTCTCGTCCTTTTTGGGGAAACCAAGGATGCCAGGCGCCCAAAGCTGCGCAAAGCGTTGTCTTAATTTTAATTTTATTGATATTATTCAGCTTGCGCAGATTCCATTAGTTTTGATTGCCAACCACATTTTGCGAATTCTCTGTCATTTTCCTCTAATCATTGGCATTATCTCTCGCATTATTGACATTTGGCATAAAACCCAATTTATTATATAAGCTTTTTGTTGCCATATTTGTTTAGTATAATTAAATTCTTTAGAACAGTGTAGCGTGACAAACGTTAGCCAACTAATACACATTCCGTCTTACCTTTTAATACCATGAATATTAAACAACTAAAAAAATTCATAAAAGGATGGAGCCCCAGCTGGTATACCCTTTAGGACTATTTTGGCAGGGCATATGCTCATGCTTTTCTTGGGAGTCCCCTTAAATATATAGTCCCCAAGGCTTTTCCAATTTTTATCCAATATTTCCGATATTTCCGATATCTGTTGGAAATTCTTTTAAAATTTGGGAAAGTTGAATTATTCGTTCTATTTCTCAGAAATACTGATTTAGAATATCTTTCATAAATCATAAATTCCCAGAGATATGTCCTAATATTTAAACTCCCAGAGTTTCTTAAAGTCAGAAAACATTGGTAAATTAACTGGTAATTTAAAACTGAATTATGGAAAGGGATATCCGAGCACGTTTGCTGATTAAATTGAGTTTGGCCCGGAAAATTACAGACTTCAGCCTCAACTCTTTCCTCGAAACATCAACGCTAACGAGGCATCGGGTCATGTTACCCGGCCCGGTGCTGCGTGGGTGGGTCCTTGGTCCTTGGTCCTGTCACACGCACTGACAGCTGACTTTCCAGCAGCGATACAAAGGGCGCAATCAATTGCAACTTTAAGTACTCACAATTAGTGTTGCCAAGGGCTTTTGCAATCAATGCAAATGGAACGGATTGAGGGTATTTGTTTGCAGATGCATACTATATATTTTCCCAGGTCATGTCGTTTCGGGGCTTTATGCTTTATGAATAGCAAATGAAGGTTGCAATGCGTTGGGATATCGTTAAAAATTATGGAAAATCAAAGTATACGTGCATGAGGCATGGGATTTTACTAAAAAGAGGGAATAAAGAATCTGAAAATATATTCCGAATGGGTCTTAATTTTAACTCTATGTTTTTATGGATGGCAGTTAATCAAAAGAATTATTATTAATGGCTTGTCTTTAACTGAAATATTACGTTTGAAGCTGGCCTGTGTACTTAATTTATTACATTAAATATGAATGAAAGAGCATGTATTCATTTATCAGAGTTTGTGTATTAAACATTAATAGTTGGACCTGAAGTAGAAGATTTCTATCTTCTTCTCACAGAAATCCAACCATCTCTGGCTGTTTGAGTTTTATTTTCACCTTTCCAACTTTGTAAAAATCAAATGTGCTGCACTCTAAAAAGTCTGTTGCACCTCTCCCCTGGGACGGTGAAAGTTTATAGCAATTTTGAGTACCTATCACATGTTGTTTACCTTAGGCAGCCACTCGCTGTGTCGCATCATCACGGAAATGAACCTTGTCGCAGCGGGCATCCCCCCGTGGATGTGACTGGAGATTCCGTGGATGTGACTGCCGTCAAATGTTGCGCCCTGGGGAGGCTTCTGTGCCCCAGCACGAGGCCAAATCCAGACACTCTGGCAGTGGCAATGGAACTGGCAGTTGAGAAGCAACCACAGCTAAATTGATGGCTGGCTAGATGGCTGACTGGCTGGCTGGCAGGTATCCTGCTGTCTATCTGGCTGTCAATATCACACAAAAAGGATCAGCGGCACTATGAAGCCATCAAGCTGACAGTGGAAATATTTTAAGGAAAATATAATTTAAACCAACTTTGACAGGGATGGACGGGGCAGGAAGGCGAAAAGGGGTTTTTAGTTGCCTGGCAGGACTTGGCCGTAGATTGGATTGTTAGCCGGTCCTGACAGGTTTCCTAGATATATCCTGCGGTCGGAGCAATCCAATTAGGCCAGTCCAATATGTGCGAGTGTGTATGGGTGAAGCAGCAGCAGAATTTAAACCATTTAGTGTTAGTTCTGGTTAAAAATAAAACGCTCTCCACTGAGAGAATACTAATTGTAGTCTAAACAAGAAATAAAGCTATCTTTGGGCTGAGCCAAAGTTGATATACCCTGCAGTTAAGTGGCAGTTTATGTTATAGGATATACATATGTACCTATGTATATCGGATGGGCTTTATATTGCAAATATTGGATGGACTTGGCTGATCCTTAATGAAAAAAAACAGCTTGGCTTGTATGCTCAAAAAGGTAGATATATGTACATACATATGACAGCTATAAGACATAATCGGATATACAAGCTAAATATTACAATAAAAAAAACTAAAAAAAAAAACGATAAAAAATATTACAACAAAAAAATGAAAACAAAAAAATTACAAAAAAAAAAATTAAAACAAAAAAAAAATTACAACAACAAAAAATTACAACAGAAAAAAATTACAACAAAAATTACAACAAAAAAAAATTACAACAAAAAAATTACAAAAACAAAAAGTACAACAACAAAAAAGTACAACAACAAAAACTACTACAAAAACAAAACTACAATAACAACAAAAACTACTCTTGTAGTTAGTTACGTTGTTTTTGTTCTTACAAAAACCTACAACAACGTAAACTACCAAACTACAACAAAAAAAAAACAGTAAAAGTCTAGAAAAATAAACACCAACATTTACACAAAAATAAATAAAGAATTTCCCGATTTTTCAGGCCTGCTTAAGTGCAACCTATGAGAATCGAGGAGGAGGGCGCTATTTTTTAATTAATTATTTTTTAAAATTTTCATTGAATAGCTACCAAAATAAAGTTAATTCTTCAATGATATTATATGCAAATAAACCGTAAAATTGTACTCATCCTTAGTATAAGACTCTTTGGTGCCCTTAAAAGTAGGCACTGAAAATATGGCTGTTTACATTTTTAGTTTAAAGATTTACAAACTAACAATGTGTCCTTTAAAAATTTTAGAAGAATTACGTATGTTTTTATAAAAGCTCCGTAAGCTTCCTGGTTTTCCTGGTATCGGCCGATCAATCAGTTATAAGGCAGCTATAGGATATAGTTGGCCGATCCCGGCCGTTCCGACTTAAATACTAACAGCAAAGGAAAGAAGGGTGTGTGCAAAGATTCAAGTCGATAGCTTTAAAACTTTGAGACTAGTTAGCGTAGAAACAGACAGACGGACATGCCCATATCAACTGAGGAGGTGTTCCTGATCAAGAATATATATACTTTGTAGGATCGGAGATGTCTCCTTCGCTGCGTTCCACACTTTTGACCAAAATTATAATACCATCTGCAAGGGTACAAAAATGTATTCCTCAAGTAACTTTGATCTTATAACATTTAGAGAATATTTATCTTCAAATAAGAATCTATGGTATGCTATATCATTTTTCAGTGCATCCTTGCCGTGAAAGATATTCAAAAATACACACACGTTCCGAATTTGCAAGCATGCTAACGGTATAAAAATCGATAGAATGTAACGAGCCAGTGGGCGGGTGTGGGTGTGCTCATGGGAGTGGGTGTGGGTGTGGGTGTGGGTGGGTTACCCAGTTCACCTTGGCCAGACCCAGACCCAAAGGCGCAGCGTGATATTTTACAAGTGTTGTTTTTGTTTCTCTGTTTTTTCTTTGGTGATGGAAGAGCTGGTAGTGGTGGAAGTGATGGTGCTGGTGGTTGCAGTGGTGGCGGTTGGTGGTGTCTTTTTTACGGCTCGCTTACATCCAAGCAGATGCCAGACTAACCCGTCATCTAATTGCCAAAAGGCGTACCCATCATGCCCCGGAATGAGTTCACTTGTAACGGCATGACCGAATCCTTAATTGAAAGTAAACATTAAGGTACACAATTAAATATGCTGCAGTCTGGCTTATTATTTTTTTCTGCCCTGTTTGTTTACAGCTTTGAAGTTTATTTTATCCTCGTTATTTTTTTATTGCCTCGAAGGCTCTCGAGAGCATCTTTTGAGAGTGGGGAGGAGGCGAAGGACTCCCGCGCAGACTTTTAGTCACCTTTCGGAGTCGAATTTCAATTGTTGCCGTGGCTGGCTAAGAATTAATTAATCGCTTACCTGGCTCCATTTCGCAAAATGACAAATGATGGAGCATCTCCTGGGTCAAACAATTAGCTCTAAATTAAAATTGAATTAGGCCCAACTGCGGCGAAAATCGACAGAGAATAAAGCCTTATCTCTACAGTACAAATTGCCGAAACAAATATAGCAGCCATTATGCCATTATTTATAACTACACCTATTTCTGTAGTTGAAGTTCCTGGAGTTTTACTGTATTTATATATGTAGTGCCATCATTACTGGGTATATATTTTCAGGTTTTGGCTTGAATGGCCTGCCTGTGCTAAAAACGAGGCTTTTTTGTTTGTTCTATTGTGGGGGCGCCCGACGAGGTGGTTTTCTTTCTTTTCTTGGAGTCCGCAGGCTTGCGTGCCTTGTAGACATTTTTCTCGGCCCGCTGCTGGTTGGGCTAACGCGGTGCGTACGTACCAGGTAACCTTGTTTCCAACCACTCTCGGGCCTAGTGGGTGGGCCACGGGGCACAGTACGTTGGCCCGACTCAGCCACGCGGCGAGTGGTTGTGCTATATAATTTGGCCCCAGCACATAGTGTTGTTATATTTAAGCCGCCGCACAAACATCCGCAGCAGGCACACCCACCCATTGCCACTCCCACGCCTCCGGCACACAGGCAAACGAGGCACACCTTGATTTACCTTTGAGAAGAAGCCTGGCCATCCTGCCTTCTGCCTCCTGCCACTTTGCTGGCTTATTTTCCAAGTTTAATATAGGCTTAATATCGATCGCTGCATTAAAAGTTTCCCACTTCACCCTCAAAAGTGTGTAAGAAGCGGCTCACTGAACTGCCAAAAAATAATACCCTACCTCAATGCGGTTCCCAGGCTCAAAATCTTGAAAAGTTTAATAGGAAACGTTTTGAGAATTAAAACTACACTTATATTTACACACTTCTATGCTTTCTCCTAAAAAAAATCAACAAATCTCAAGAATCGCATCCTATTACAGCAAAAATCAGCTGCAAAAATTTGCACTTTTAATGACTTTTGCGTGGCTGGATTTTGCAACTTTGTGATTTCTGATTGGGGGAGATTCGTTCAAAGTTTGTGGAATAACAAACTTTAAATGCAAAGCAAAAAGTTTGAATCGAAACTAAACTCAGGAGGAAGGGAAGGAGAGTACTGGTAATCATTTCCATGGACTCTAGTTCGATAATCAATCAATAAAACTGCCATAACCTTGACACGACTTTCAGTTCAGTTGCCTGCTCCAATTTGTGCTAGGAAATGAAAAATGCAAAAGTAAATTAAGTAATGGAATCAAAAACAAAGAGGAAACTGGATAACGTTAGTGCACATCCCAAAGGATTTCTTACAAATTAAAAAGGAGCGCTCCTGCCCTAATCACCCACAAAGTCCTGCCCGACGAGCGGTGAATAAATTGTAACTTTTTCTTCATCGTGGAAGTTTTTGTATAACAACCAGCCATGAAAAGTGACACAAAAAAGAGTTGTCACAAAAAGGTGAAGCGAGAAACTTTGTAATATTCTGGCTCAGATTCAGGGTGTCAGGTTGGGCCTTGGTTTTAAGGTCTTAACATCATTTCGTGGCCTTTTGAGCCCGAGAGCACAAGTTAAGGCTCCTTGATAAATTGCAGAAAGTGCCTGTCAAGTGATAAATGACAAAGAAATTGGCAAATTGTGACCAACAATATCTCCAACAAAAGGCGACTGGTCCCGGGGTAGAGGGCGGACATCTCTGCATTGCAGTCCAGTTCTGATTCTAGTCCTAGACCCAGATATTAATCAGTGTCTGTTAGACGTGAGACTGTGTTTTCGGGGTGTCCTGTTTATTGTTCGGGCAATTGCAGAAATTAACAATGAAAGTGCCGCGATTGCTGGTCAGGGAATTGTTTGTTGTAAAATAATTACTTCTACATTATTGTAGCAAAGAAACCTCTAGCACGTTAGCCTTATATAAGCCCCGAAATGTATGCTAAAAAAACGCACAAAAACAGGCATTGAGAAAAACAGAAAAGCACGCAAAGACAACGCCAAAAGCAGAGAAAGAAGAAGGCAAAGAGAACCCGACAGGTGAGAGTGGCCGAAGGAAATTGATTTTCTTCGCACGGCGCGAATAGAATTTTATTCAAATGTGCTCAACTGGGCGAGAGTAATGGGCATGGGAAAAAAGCTAGCAGGAAGGGACGGCGCTTAGATGGAGCTGGAGAGGCAGGAGCCACCGCTGCCAATTGGCCGGATGCTTCGGATGGTGGCGCAGGCGCCTGCGCAAACATATCCTGCGCCGTGGAAAGCCCACACACACAGACGATGAGGAAGGTGGGGAGCATTCGGCATTCCAGGCTGAATACCGACAAAACAGCATTTGCTGAGGGCTTGCTGCTCGCTGCTTTCTGGCCAGACAGAAGTTACCTTTGCTCCTGCCCGGACGACAGAACGCACGCTGCTGCCGCGTCCGCTGGATCTGGGATCTGGGAACTGGGAGAACTGGTTTATTGCTTTGCTGTGAACTCCAACGGAAGACCCTAAAACGAATCCGTATCCGCGAGTCCTTGAAGAAACGGTGACAATATCGCAGCGGTGTTGAACGCGGTGAACGGGTAGAGTGTCAGTGTGTTCGGTGTGAAAAAGGGTTTGAGAGTGTGTGGCGCTCGTTTATATAACATCAGAAACAGCTCCCGGATATACACACATATATATCGAGGACTAGTCCGGAGTGACCAAGGAGCGAACGTGGCGTCCAACGAGTCCAGCAGCAGTGCCGCGGGCAGTGGCGCGGAATCCGCCGCCCTGTTCTCGAAATTGCGTAGCTTCTCCATTGGCAGTGGGCCCAACTCGCCGCAG
The DNA here is from genome assembly GCA_018153035.1 of Drosophila pseudoananassae pseudoananassae. Taxonomy (NCBI): domain Eukaryota; kingdom Metazoa; phylum Arthropoda; class Insecta; order Diptera; family Drosophilidae; genus Drosophila; species Drosophila pseudoananassae. The sequence goes on from JAECXR010000055.1 coordinate 48,063, forward strand.
CGTGTAGTCTCCAATCTGCGCGGCTTCCTCACCCATCGCCTGAGCAATATCACACCGAGCGACACAGGTGAGCATTTAGTGTCCAGGTGTACAATATACAGATACAGATACACGGTACATTGCCCAGGTGCACCGTGCATCTCATGGATGTCGAGTGCTTGCATAACGTGGCGTATCCGTGAAGGCATATAATTAAAATTAAACAACATTTCTTGCCCGCAAACACTCGTGGTGGCAAGTGCTTCGCCCTCGTCCTCGCCGTTTTAGTCAAAAGGACTCATCAGAGTTGTCCTTTGGCATACACACACATTCTCATCATACACATATACCTATTTTTTATATAGGGATATATGTATGAGTGTTTGCGAGAGACCTGGTCGACACTTGCCACATTTCACAGGGTAGACACATTTTATTTATGGCCCCAAAAAACGAAACTCGTACTCGTAGGGTCGCAGGTTCGCAGCTTTCATTTCATTTCCCTCCCAAACGGGGAACGAAATGAAATGGAACAGTTACCGTTCGACCACCTACAGTCCCAGAAAAAAGAACATGAGAGCGCTTATGTAATTCACAGGATACTGAGGGCATTTTCGTTTTAAAAATTAATTATTTAAAATAAATTCAATGCCAAATAAATAAGAGTTTCTTGATAAATTATAATAGAATTTTAAAAAGGTTTCGAGTTTTTGTATTTTACTTTAAGTCTTTTATTAAGACTAAAACTTTTACCTAAGGATTTGAAATTAAGTTCTAATAGGTAATTTTTATGCTTAAAAACCTATCATTTTTATGCCTCAAAGTTTTCTTTTTATTAGAAAACAATTTAGTCCAAAAATGGGAATTATGAAATCATATGATTTTTAGAGGATATTCGAAAAACAAGTTCTTCCAGCAAAGTTCCTTTGAAAATCAATTAACCACGAATTACCCAACAAACGCTTTTATTAGATTGCGTTGACTAATCAAATTTGCGTCGGTTGTCTCATTAAATCATTACCAGCCTCTTCTGACAGAGTAGAAACATTGTAGATGGCGAAGGGCCTAGTCGCAGTTCATCAGGACAGTGACTACTACATCGACCATCGACCATCTAGCATCTAAATATCGGATCAGAGAAGATGCCACCTGCCAGAGCGAAGCAATTTTCTCTGGTTCTGCGGCTGCTGCATAATGAAGGCAATAAATATAAATTTCACACACAAACAAAAACAGGACGCCGTCGTTGTCGTCATTAGATTGTTTGCCTTGTAGACGCGTTGTAGCGCTGATGTGTTCATAGCGGTTTCATGTCAAAACAAAGGGGGCGCACCGCCACCCCATCATGCCACCCTCTACAGCATCCCACCCAGTTTCCCGTTCGGTTTCAATCCCAGTCACCGCAGCCCGAACCGCCCGGGGGGATGGAAACGCCAGAAACAAAGGCTGGCAGGAAGGTAGCTCGTAATAAGCTAAACGAGAAACAAGTAACGCATTTGTCTTGATGCTGTCGGATAAAAACCGTCCCGGACATCTCGAGGGTTGCCAGCAAACAGAAAAGGGTGGGGGCAGGGTGGGGTAGAAGCAGGACAACTAAAGGACCAGGCTTGGGAGCAGGAGCGGGAGCTGGAACTGAAGCCGAAGTAGCGACATCAAAAGTCGTAAACCGGTCGCTGATGGTGTTGTTGATTGCTCTGCATTTGCCAAGCTACAAATGGTAACATTTTTGGCCCGGGGTTTGATGCCAAAAATTAGCAATCATCCAAATCTCAGATCTATTAATCAAAATATTCAAAAAAAATTGCATAAAGAGCTAAACTAAACTTAAAAACTTATGTAGTAGGCTATTAACGCCTTTAACAATCCTTTGCTTTTCTAAAACATTCCTAAACTTGTGAGGAAACATGTCAAAACTTTTATATTGAAACTAAGATCTTAAAGTTTGGGAAAAAAATATATTTCCCTCTGTGTATAAGACCCTTGCTAAAATTAATGAAATGTCTAGCATAAAGGTAAATTACTTTCACTCCCCACACGACAAAATGGAGAGAAAGAAAGCAATAAGTGTTGCAAGTCCAAGTAATTTATGTGCAAATCAATTTGTAATCCAACGCCCGATGCTGACCAGGACCAGGACCAGGACCACAGAAGGGATGTTCGATGGAAACTGTCCATGTGTGCGAATACAAGGATATTAGACACGGGGGGTATTAGAGCAGGAGAAAGCCATTTGGCACTCACTCCCCCTAGGGTGTAGGCGCCACTGGCCACGCCCATTTAATGCTTTGATTTATGGGCAGAGTTGCCACTAAAGGGACCACCAAAAATGGCGCCTCAGCTCTGGGTTTGGTCCTTTGTCTGGTCCTTTATATTCATGAATATATAGAGTTTTGAAACGGATCCTCGGGCTAAGTGGCTGCGAGTCCTTTGGGAGTTGATAAAAGCACATCCACAGCAGCACACAGCAGCGAAAATAGCAATAAAAACAAAACAGCTCCTGCCAAGAGGGTTGCTAACACGTTTCGGTTAAAAGGACACTCTTTTTAGCCAGCCAAAGTGACAAAACTTTTACAATTAAGAGTGTGTATTTCACAACCGGCTAAGTAGGCTTAGCTAACCCAGTTCGCAACCTCAAAATCGATGGAGGCCCGAAAGGCGACACAAGATACAAGACAAGACAATTAAACTTGAAACAGAAACGTCACAAAGAAAACACTTGACAGTTAAAAGAGGGTTAAGGTAGCAACTACTGCGGCCACGTCGCCAAGTTAATCGATCAAAAGTGGCCAAGGTGAGTCCAAAAGTGGAGGCTCATTAGCTGGTCACGGTTCATTAGAGATACCTCGGAGCTCTGAGAATTTGCCACATGCCTCAGCGGGCATCTATAAGACTAAGCCCTTTATATCTTAGTCTTAGTTAAGAGATAAAATTGTGTTAATATCAATACTTTATTTCTCTCTCTGGACACCCCCCTGACCTGCTCAGGAGGAGGCACGACTACAACCCTTCAGTGCGGCATGCCACTTGAACAAAGCAGCTTACACCACTTGCGGGGAGTTTTACAAGTTCTGTGTTCCTTTTCGGGTGTGAAAGTGGGCGACAGTGGGGGGATGGTATCTTTCCACATAAATCTAAGGCAGCTCGGGGAAGGGAAAGGTCGAACACTTGTGAGGATTTTCCGCATCCTTTTGTCAAGTGCCTGCGTGCAAAATGCGGCTTACCGTAAATATTATGATATATTTTATTTGCTATTTATTTAAGACTGCACCCCGCAACGTCTGCGCATTCGATTTCAAGCAAATGGAAGGAAAAATATTCTAGATTATTAATTTTAATGATATACGGACTGTACGCCTCGCATTTGTTTTCAAGTCCTCGTTGCCCCGGCAATGGAAAGTTCCAAAGCACAATTTGCCACATTTCTTGTTTGGTTTTTTCTGCCATCTCATTGCAAATGCAAACAGCCCCCGATAAGGCCAAAAGAATAAGGTTGTACAGGGCAATATTGTATATTTTATGTCTTACCCTTCAGGAGAATGAAATTTTATTTTACGCTGATTACCTTGTCAGACAGACTCGGGCACACCCATCTATCCACGCCCCCCATAGAGCTGCAGGGGCCTGGAGCTGAAAAAGCGAATGTAATTTCATTCCCCTTTCTTGTATTCTCAGGTTTTTCCTCTACATTTTTTTTTCTTTTTCTGAAAAGCAAACATCACGAGTTGCTGTGAAAAACGACAGGAGCAGGCTGTGGATGTTCCCAGGGTTACAGTGGGCGGCAAAAGTCGGCGATCATCCTCTATTTGATGTGTGGGATGCAGCCTGGAAGGCGTGAAAGGTCTTTAAGCTTATTTTTCAGGTTTTTCTCGAAGGCTTCAAGCTTCAATCGTTTGCTTAGAATCCCGTTTGCTTAGAAAAGTCTCTGACTTTATTATTCTCAGACCTTTCACCTTAAAGACTCTTATGTATTCTTCGAAAATGTAAAGAAACCTTGACTTCACCTGAGGTCCCACAGGTAGGGTGCATCAATAATGAAACTTAAAACAAAAACTACATTTTCTGCCTTGTACGAGCACATGGGCTGTCATAATTTACTGCGGTGGAAGCTGCATAAAATATGAACTCCGGGTTGCTAATTGAGCCGGTCGGAAGTTGCCACTCGACCCGTGGCAACATGAAAGGAAATTCAAAATGCCGGAAGTGGGGGTCCAGCCTTTCGCAGGAGGAAGAAAAGGCCAGGCCAAACAGAAACTGAAACCCAGAACTCACATTTTGTATAAATGTTTATGCTCGGCCTGGGAAATTTGTCAGCTGTCCGAAGGAGCTTTGAGCCAGCCAGACAGGGCGGAAAAATCAATAAAATTATGAAAACGTGAATACAAATTGCTATCTCATGTATGTGAACAAAAACAAAAATACATAATCAGTTGAATCTATTGAATCTATTTTATAGACTTTAGTATTTATTTGTTTCTTTGAACTCATAGAATTTTAATTCTGGGAATGGGTATTGGGACATGAATATATAGTGGAGATACACTCATTTAGGTTCAAAATTAATAATCCAATTCGCAGTTCTACATACTTTACATAACTACTTCCTATATTCATAAAATATCTATCTAGTTTGTGTTTCGTTATAATCAACATGTAGGCACACGTTTCTGCACTTGACTCACGAGCATGTTGCAACCCCTGGTGCTGATAAAATCCTGCCAGAACCCACCACCCCCAGGGTCAAGTGCGGACACCCACCATACCCCCAGATCCACCTGACCCACCGGATCCGTCAGGCCTCCTTCTGTTACTGTTGTTGGGGAAACGGGAAACGAGAATTCAAAAATTAAAGTCGCTGGATGGTAAAATAAAAGCAACAAACCCACACAGCATAATTGACTCATGGACGGCCCGGGGGCTGTTAGAGGAAATATGTATATACGAGTATGTGTACTCCGTGCAGTCGATCGGGGGAGAGCTCAAGGTTGCCCGAGGGGCGGGGAGATTGGGGCGGCAGATACACGGACACGGGGACGTGGTCATGAAAATTTAATGATAAAACGAAATGTTTTTGTTACGTCTCGTGTACGCCAAAGCCTCATAAGGGGAGGTTCTGGATTTAGATGGTAAGGGAGACGGTGGAAATGGGGAGGATGGAGTGGGGTCATATTTACACCCTGCACACGTCGCATTTTAATGTTTGCTCAATGGGGGTGGCTGCTACAAGGTAGATAAATGTTGAAATTAGATCAGTATTGATGGAAACTTTAACAAAACAAACAGCTAATGAACTTACCAACTTACCATTTTTCAAGCTAAAATATAAGCATAAAAAATGTCCAGTACTTTCACTATTCTTTTGAGTTCTTTTTGTGTCCTTACTGGTTGCGTGCGAGTCGAGGTCCTTCAGTTATTTCTTTTTTGTGGGGAAAAGCAATAATTATAATTACAGCTTCGATGAGTGCAACCACGTGGCTCCGAGGGCTCATCACTTCACGTTCCACTTACCTTTCTTCCTAATGCGGGTTACAGGATACGCCACAACATTTCCAGGCCAAATCCAATTAAAATAATTGCTACACCCTCAGTGTGTGTACTCCAGGACCCACCACGAATACTGAATAACTTAATAATTGTATATGTATTTTTCGGTATTTGTTTTATGATTGAAATGTGTGTCCCTCGAAAGAATAAAATAACAAAACCTATTTAATCGATAAATCCGATACGATCCGATAAGTTAAAGCTGTGTAACAATGCCACGAAATACAATCCTAATACAAATACAATTTCTGTTCACCAGCAGGCAGCCTTTTGCAACACAGAAACAACATTTCAATCATAAAATGAGTCCAACTAACAACTGAAAATTAATCCTAGTTAAGAGTGAGAGGTGTGAGGTGTGCAGACAAATAAAAAATTAAGAAAAAAATAATAAAAAGAAATTCATTTGCAAGACTAACGAAATCTTGTTTCTGTGTCGTTAAAGGTTGTTCACTGGCATTCGTTCAACACCAAATTCAACAACAACTACACGAAAACATGTAAACCACACAAGAGCAGCAATAATTGTTAACCAAAAGCAACGATAAACCACCTCAAAAGCGAGCTGTAAAAAAACTGATTAAGAGAGAGAGAAAGTGTGGGAGATCGGAAACGGAAGTAGTCATATTTTTGCAAGCAACTTCCGGCTGTGACCATGACAAGCTCCCAGATCGGCGCATGAAACCGCAATAAAGAAAAGCTTTAAGGCAAACGGAAGGAGACGAAGGTAACTGTCAGTACAAAGAGGATAGAACAAAGAGAAAGAGCTAAAGAAAGCAACAGCTGGGAGAGTAAGAGAAAGGAAGTCCTTAAAAACCTCTACAACTAAAAACACAGAGCAACCACCAAAATGGCCTCATTCCAAATACCTGTAATCAACCTCGAGCTGCGAGAGGTCAAGGAGATCGTCTGGGAGAAGATCCAGGAGCCGGTGAACCAGCGCCGTCTCATCCTGGTGATCGTGTCCATAGCCCTGCTCCTGGACAACATGCTCTACATGGTGATAGTGCCGATAATACCCGACTATCTGAGGGAAATCGGCAGCTTCGATGATGGACCAACGCCGCCGCCATTACGGGATAATATCACGGGAAAAATCATACCCGTACACCACGATCACCATGGGCAGGATTCGGCCACAGGAATCCTCTTTGCCTCAAAGGCCATTGTCCAGCTGATGGTGAATCCCTTTTCGGGAGGCCTTATCGACAAGATCGGCTACGACATTCCTATGATGATCGGCCTGACCATTATGTTCTTCTCCACTGCTGTGTTCGCCTGTGGCAGCAGCTACAGTGTCCTGTTCTTCGCCCGATCCCTGCAGGGAGCTGGATCCGCCTTTGCAGATACTTCGGGACTGGCCATGATCGCCGATCGCTTCACGGAGGAGAACGAGCGCTCCCAAGCGCTTGGCATTGCCCTAGCCTTCATTAGTTTCGGGTGCCTGGTGGCGCCGCCGTTCGGTGGAGCTCTCTACCAGTTCGCTGGCAAGGAGGTGCCCTTCCTGATCTTGGCGCTAGTGTGCCTGCTGGACGGGCTGATGCTGCTGCTGGTGATGAAGCCCGTGAAGGAGCAGATTAAGCAGAGCAAGCAGGTGCAGGACCAGGTCATTCCCATCTGGCGTCTACTCATGGATCCGTACATAGCCGTCTGCGCTGGAGCCCTGACCATGTCCAACGTGGCCCTGGCCTTCCTGGAACCCACCATCTCGCTCTGGATGGAGGACAACATGACGACTGAAAACTGGAAAATCGGGATGGTCTGGCTGCCGGCATTCTTCCCTCACGTCCTGGGAGTGGTCATTACTGTAAAGATGGCCCGAAAGTATCCGCAGCACCAGTGGCTTATGGCTGCCGGCGGACTGGCCCTCGAAGGACTCTCCTGCTTCATCATACCCTTCTGCAGTGGCTACAAGATGCTGATGTTGCCCATTTGTGTGATTTGCTTTGGAATTGCCCTGATCGACACCGCCTTGCTGCCCACCCTAGGATACTTGGTGGATGTCCGCTACGTGTCCGTCTACGGGAGCATCTACGCCATTGCGGATATATCCTACTCCATCGCCTACGCTGTGGGACCCATCATTGCCGGAGGTGTGGTGGAGGCCATTGGCTTCACGGCCCTCAACTTTATGATAGCCTTCTCTAATCTGGCCTACGTCCCGGTGCTAAGAAAGCTGCGCAACATTTATGACTTCAAGCCGTTCGAAAATGAGGCCAACATCTTGATGCAGGACCCGCCCAACAAGGAGTACCAGACCTATGTGATGCACGACCAGAAACCTGTGGAGGGCGGCCTGAGAAATCACCTGGAGTACGGCCAGCAGTATCAGCAGGAGCAGGAGACCAACCTGGACGATCCAGGCTACGACTACCAGGCGCAGCAGGGTTACCAACAGGCGGGAGGCAGTTATCAGCAGGATCAGGGATACCAGCCGGGCTACCAGGAGCAAGGCGGTAGCTATGCCCCTCAGGGACAGGCCCCACGTGTGGCCAATCCCTTCCAGCAGCAACAACAGCAGCAGCCACAACAACAACAGCAGCCTCAAAGCAGAGGTCCCGCCGGACCCGCGAATCCCTTTCGGCAAGGATTTTAAACTGTTGCCCAGCCCCAAAATCCCTTGAGAACAACAACCCGAATATCCCTAGCATTAAATCATGTTTTGTTTTGTACTCTTTGTTGAACCTACCTACTATATAAACATATACCAGCAAAAAAAACACATATATTTACCCTAGAAATATATAGCAAGTGGTACGTACACTATAACAAGCATAACATGCAGATCAGATAGTAAAAAGCAGATAGTTGAAGCCTTGCACTGCACCAATTTTTGTATTATACACGAATGTTGAAGCAACTAAATAATCAGGCAGTGATGGGAGAGTTACTAACGCGGTCATCTAGGTGGGGTGAAGGGTTGAAGAGTTTAAAAGTCAAAATCAAAAGAACTAAAAACTAAAGAATTGAACAGATCTTTTTTTTCATATATTGGCCATGGTTCTAGAATCTAGATCATGAAAGAAACCTTTAAATGCCTTTTTCATAATTTGTATAATTATAATGTCCACCTGACCATTTTCCCCACCTAGATAAAGAATCAAGTCCCATATATACTTCTCCCATCACTGCCATTGAAAATATATACAAATCGCGTATGTATATGCCCCAGCATATATAGCAGCTATATAGAGTGGCCCGATCGGGTCGCCTATGCCCTATACTCAGTACTCATGCAGCCGTTTTCGTGTCTATCAGTCAGTGAAGCTAGAGAAACCAAAGCCTAGGTATAGTTAGTGGTTAAGGGGAGGGGGCGGCATCAGCTCCCTCCCGCCATATCAAATATATACATAACAGATATTATATACACGCAAATATGCAAATATAATGAATATCTATATACAAGTTAGTCAGTAAGCGGCTAGTCCGGCCATCGGACCACTTTTGCTGAAGTGCCGCCGAGTGTTTGTTGCACAGACAGTGGCATCAATATCGCAGACATATCAAAAGTTGCACAAATCGAAACCCTCCCCCACAGAAGGAACTATATTTCGGGTGTCACTGTGGCGGACTTGCAGCGAAAGTGGCTTCCTGGCCGGAGCGGCTATATGATTTCCGGTTCAAGAAAAACATTTTCGGTTCTACAATTTGTTAACATAAGACACAACCAAGGTAACGATACATATCAGAGTCGAATGGCTCGCCTGTTAAAATTACCAAAAGTGATATTACTTATTGCTACTAGCCTCTAAAATATATATACTATATACATATATCGTATCATATCGTACTAAAACCTACTTTTAGGCCGTGCATAAACTGTACATAAGTTCTACAAAAATTTGAAATTCAGATTCAAGTTTCACATTTACCTACCAATCAATTATTATTTGCTTGATGACTCCATGGGTCCCCAGATCAGGGGAATTATACCCATGGGAGATCTTCGATAGCATAGCATAAATGTGTGTACCTTGTCTATAAGATAAAGATAAACATAACGATAAAAATATTTAAATATACAGAATAACGGTCTAATTGTATTTTGAATTATTTCGAATGCACTTTTTGGATGGCAGTTTACTGCCACTATATATTATACACCTTTTAGCTATATTTATACCAATAGGAAAGCTGATCTTTTTCAGCCCATTTATGTACATTTTCGGAATGTGTTTTAGCCTGCAATTGAAATTAATTACGAGTACATATATCACAGACATTTAATATCCGTGAACATATCAGTAAACGGCCATTTCAGAACTGCTCTAAATGCTAAGAGTATCTTATGACTTACGAAAGCAATTGTTTGGATCGCGGTCTGCAAACTCATACATTAGATACAAAAAATGCACTGATTTAAAAATGTTTAGTTGACAAGGTTTTCGAAAATATTTATCGACTTTATTTTAATTTGGTTTACATTTAAAAAAGCTTTAGCAAATTTTCTTGCTTAGACTTCGTTTAAGAAAACATTTTTCTTTTGTTAATATTTGGTTCGTATCAAGCATACACTCAAAATATAGATCTAAAAATTTACAAAAACTGTAGAAATACTCTTAACTATAAAATGAATTAAACTCATGAAAAATCTCCCATCAAAAGTATCAATTAAATCGAAGGACAGGTGAGGTCGTGGCGAAGTAAATAGTGTTGAAGCTACATATATTTATAAATATGAGAGGCAAAACCCAATTAAACCAGAACAATTAATATAGTCAATAAAATATATATATTTATCATTATGTAACATATTATCAATAGATGGTTTAAATAAGTAGCTATCAATAGAACTTTAATTAAAAATAACCAAACCAAAATATATGTAACGAACCCCTCAAAAAGCAATATTTTCTCAAGTTTCATTGGAAACACTCATCTAAAAAAGAACAAACACCAAGCTAAGAGGCCATGCGAGGGTCATTTCATTGTCTAAATTTCAAATCAGACTTTAGTTTTAAATTAAACAAAAATGCTTAAATTCAAAAACCTTGCATGGCGGTCGAGGCTGGCTGTAGATAGATGTGAAATAAAAATTATATTAGAAAATTTCAGGCATTCAAGATTTCAATAGATTTGAACACTTTTTAACCAAAGTTTGGTAGAGAGCAGCATGTATATGAATCTTCCAATTTGGGTTTACAAAAAAATATATATTTCTAAATCTAAGTAATCGCATAATGTAGTCAGACGACGAGATGACGAGGAGCAGTGTAGCCTAAAGGATACTTAGCAGTGCCGGCAATGTGTAATAACTAACTAAACGAATAAGAGCAAATGGAACGCATCAATTCAAAATGTGTTGCAACTTGCAAGTAACATACATGTACTATATAATATATATATACGAGTAAATAGACATTTATGAAATGAATTATTAACACATAAAGCAGTTAATTGAATGGTTATAATCTGCGTATTACAAGTGTTGAATGTTCAATAGCATTATATGAATTATGAATTATATACGCGACAGCTATGCGCTATATGGATAATTAATGAGAAATTAATTTTTAATATCTAATATTTACTATAAAAGACAAACGGATTTTAACTTGGGCAACAAAAAAATACCGATGGCACAGAACAAAAATATAATAATAACAATAATAATTTGATGATTTGATATTCTTTCATAATGGGAGTTTCCTCTATCCGATAGTTTCTATGTGTTGTGCATGTGAAGCAGAGTTTTTAGAAAATTTAATTGTATACCCCTAGAGAAAATAAAATGAGTTTGTAAGCGAGGCCCGAGGGAGGTGTTAATGCCGCCACAGTTCAGTTTTTGTATTGTATATAAGGCATATTGTTAGTTTCGAATGTCATTTTTGAATCAAAGTGTTTCAAGTACATACATATTATAGTACCAAACTAAATTATTACGAAAGTCTTTGTAATTTGTTTCGGCTAATGTTATAGACGTTTGTGTTACATATTTACGAGTACCAATAAATATTACGATAAACAGCGGAAATTATTATTGCAAATAAGCTGAAGCTGAAGGCGAGGCAAGGAGTAACATTTTAAATCAAGTATCCAAAAGTCCCAGTTCTGTAACGTTGCTGTTCAATTTCCAAGTCTATCCATCTATATTCTAAACGTAATTATGTTTGTATCTGAATATCGACACCAGATATCGTTCAATTTCAAAGTAACCCCCAGAAAACCAGAAACTAAGCTATCTACAAGTGCTATGCATATCAAAAAGAAAGTAAATATTCAAAGACTTGACATAGCTAGAGCATATATTCCCAACGCAGGCCGAAAGCGAAATCAAATTAAACAGCACATGGCAAGCAATCAGGAACTGCCTTTAAAAACAAAATATCCTTGAAGTGAGCTGCAGCAAATCACAATATTTGCTGCTGAGGAGCTTCAAGGACGCGCCACTCAGTCGCACATCCATGAATTTATAAACGAATTTGGACTGCATCGTTCGGGAATTGCAAATTGCAGAAGCATGCCTCTGGCTATGGAAAAATGTTTTGAATAATGAATTGAATTGAACGAGCAGAAATATAACCGAACGTACATTAAAGCATACACGAATACTGATGATATTGGCAAGAGCTATAAAGGAACGATAAGGCATTATTACAGAGCCACAGCAAACACACTCCCAACACCCCACACCCCACACCCAACACAACAACCAACAGAAACAAATAACACAAAAAACAAACATGTACTATTGAAATATAATTGTTAACCATGAAAAGCGTGTCTTTCAATGGCAATGGAAACCGACAGCTCGTCCGATCTATTAACGATTAATGCAATTAATTAGCTAATGCGGGGCCGTCCCAAGGACCTGTTCCATCGGATCCTGTAGTGTACTTTGTCCACATGTCAAGGCGAATCGAGAACTTTTGCCTCAAACTCTGAAACTCATCCTCACTCCATTTTCTGGGGAATGGTGTGCGTGCCCTGGGGCCAGAAATTTGTGTGGAAAATGATTTTATGTTTGCAATTTCCATTAGCAACTTTGGACCGAGTCACGAACAGGCTGGGCGGGGAGTCTGGGCAGGAAGGCACACAAAAGTTTCCTTCTTTATTTTTTGGGGAGGATGCCCCGGGCTTTGCACTATAGGAAATATGACCACTTTTTCTGGCCAAAAATAATATCTCAAGAACGAAACAAGATATTTAAGTTCTGATTTTTGATTTGAGTTTACATGGTCGATAGATTTAAGATTTTAAAAAAATTTGGGCGTGGCACCGCCTACTTTTTAAGAAACACATTCTAACTCAAAAACTATGCAAGATATTTAGATTTTGATTTTTGATTTGAGTTTATATGGTCAAAAGAACTCAGAAATGAAAAAATTGTGGGCGTGGCACCGACCCCTATTTAAAAATAACATGCTAACTGTTCGGTTTTGCACTAGTCTCACAGCTAACAGATTCACATTCAAGGTGTTGAGGTTGCCTCCTTAAATTATAAATTTCTTCGAAAGTGCAAAAAAGTGCATATTCATATTTCACTCATTTGAAGAAAATTAAACAATCTACAACATGGACTAAATTACATTGTCCGACTCGGCCAGAATTAGTTTAAATCTCTTTTTAAAAATGTGATTTAATTTTAAAAATTTCCTTTGCTAGACTGCTTACATTTTCACTTTATTAAAAAGACAACACAAGTTTTTTGGACACTTCACATACACAAACACATAATACAAACCACATTGAAAAGTATTCATTTCAAAACTTTTGTTTTGTCCATAAAATTTTCAGTATTTGCGTTTTTAAAATCGCACCAAAAAATCGTAAATTCTAAGCTCATGTAAATGTTAACATCAACAGCTGTTTTTAACAGTTGATTTCTTCGCAGTGGCGCCATCTATGGAAATTTCTGGTACGCAACATTAAAAATTAATCTATTGTGAATGATATGCAGTTAAAATTATTTATATTCTTTAACTTTCAAAAAATGGTTTTTGGCCAGAAAAAGTGGTCAAATTTCCTATAGTGCTTTGGCTCAGAACCAGAAACAGGACTCAACCGCAAAACCTAAAGGTAGACCACTTTCCGGGTGTGTATCTGGTATGTGCACAGAAAAAACCATGTAAGATTAAATACACATAAAAGTATGTATTTAATTAAGATTCAATATAATAGCCATTGGCACAAATATACTTTTTATTGTTTTCTATATATATTATACTATGTACTTTTATTAGAAAAAAGTACAATTTTTTCTTTGTGTCCTCAAGATTTGTGGCAACCGCAAGCCATGTCAGCAGTCCTTCCAATCTACACCACAATGCGTTGGCAATTTTCGCTTTCCGCTTGTTTCAATCCGAACAATTACAGGAATTTCCAATGGCTCTATGCGGCAGTTAATTTGGGTTTGGCGCACAAAAGTATGCTAGGCATTTGCGCTTGCCGCAGAACCGGAAGAGAGAAAAAAATAACGATTCGGAAAAATAAAGCCAAGACAGCCACAAAAGCGCAACGTAGTTGTAGCCGTGAAACAACGCCGCTAAGACCGTAAAGGATTTACGGCTCAATTGCTGTGTGCGTGCGGCGGAGGACAAGTCCGAGGGAGCAGCCGTAGAGCAGCCACCCTTGAATGAGAATGGAATAAAGCCCTTTACGAGCAGGCAAACCGAACAAAAGGAGGAAAAACTCATTCAGCCGCCCATTCATCGCCGTTACCAACAATGTTATGACCCCAGCAGACCTTTAGTCCTTCAGCCCGGCAGCATCCCAACCCCCGGAGTCTAGGGCACGGAATCCGAATGCCGAACTGGTACCAGCGATGCGGTTGGGGTCACAGCTTGTTCGACGGGTGTTTTATGTAGTCGCAACGTGTCGCGCCCTTTCCCGCTCCCCATTTTTCGATGCGGATTTGTTTTGCCTTTTTAAATTCTTCTCCTTCATTTGCTCCGGTTGCCAGCAGATGGTATTCCTCCGGCTCTCTGGTTCGGTTCGGTTCTAATGAGCTACGGTCCTGGGGTTGACTCTTGCTAAATTGGAATCATGCCGGCAGAAACATTATTTTTCATTGGGATTACATTTTTATCGCATTGTCTGACAGGCGGCAGCAGTTGGCTGTCTTTCCGGGTTTGGGTTTGGTTGTTGGGGAGGAGCTCCTGCTCCCATGAATTCAAGCGTGATTTTTGCAGCTTAATAATGAGCCCTTGTCGCTTTACTGGCGCGTTTTATTGGCCAGCATTTAAAGTAGGGGCGTGTTGGCTTGGCCATAATCCAAGGAATCGTTTCTGTTAATGTGTGAAATTCCCTCCGCCCATTATCGCATATCTTCCGACCGCTGTAATACGTTATGGCCTCAACCCCCCGAAACAGAATCATGAGATGGCACAAAAACCCACAGATCCAAGCAAATTGAAGGAGACATCAGACAAAAAAATGGGGATGGATACTTCCCAATGGTGCATGAATATCTGATTAGCTAGCTGTCAATCTAATCAGTATTTCTGGTCATCAATCAATCAATCAATGGGAAAAGTGTCTCTGTCAGTGGTTATACATAATTGGAGCTGACGGTAAGGAGCCTGATATTCTGTATCCCAAAGGAGCTAATCACAGGGACTCGTTATGTTGCTTAACCAGAAATTTATTAAAGGTATATACAAGTTTTTATTTTCATAACTTCCATCCCCCAGGTCCATTCATATCCATTTAGAAAAACTTTCTAATTTGAATTTATATTTGTACATCAAAGAATAAAGTAACAAGACCGATAACTTTCCATCAACTTTCTCTAAATTGAAATTTGCTCTATTGGCGCAAGCGAGTTGGTCTGAAAAATAAAGCAACCACCCCGGGAAACCCAAACCAGAGCTTTAATTACTTAATTTGAATTTTTCAACGCCGCTTCCTAACGCAATTTATTACAATTTGCATGATGGGTATGATGGGTCGACTGCTTGCTGGTTAGTCCTTTGTACAGGTTGCAGTTTGTGGTTGTCCTTGTTCCAAGGCGAAGATAGATACATCGGAACAATAGAGCGGACCGGCGACCCAAATTGCTGCCACGCGACTCCATTGTGTGATTACCTCCTCCAGTCGCTAGTGGTTCGGTTTGGGGCATCTTTAGCGAGATAATGAAAAAAGGATAATAAATTGTATTAAATTTGACATCGTTGGGGGGCGGCGCGTGTCGTTTCCTTTCATCCCAATTGCCTCAGAATAACTTTTATTAATAACATTATGATTGGCCCCAAGTTAGCTGGAAAATGGTTGGGAGAGAAGTGCTTCGCTTCAAAGCGAAGTGCCTGTTATATATATCTCTACGTTTTTTACTCTCAAGTGGCCGGCAATTTAGATAAGAGTTTTTATACTCTTATGAAGGCCAACTCAAAATGTTATTAGAACTTCAAACTTTTTTTGGCCCTTCGAAAATGTATTTTTGCTCAATTTAATTTGGCTTTGTTTTCATTGTCCAATTGAGAGCAAATAAGTATTTTATAAAGATGAAAAAATATGTATATATTTTTTTATTCAACACCATAGTTGAAACACCCCACACAAAAGTTTTCATTTTAAAGGGCATTGGAAAATTGATGTTTGCTCAACGAAGGATGCCAATTACATTTTTCCAGGAAGGTTTCAAAGTAAAGATTACTGTTTACAAAAATAGGATGTCAATTACGTTTTTCTGGAGCTATCTTGGCTTGTACTTGTTATCTGTAAAATTGGCTTGGAACGATTGACAATAATATTTCGGCAATTGGTGGAACCGAACCGACCCACACAGCCATTTCGGCCATGTGAACTAGGGCCGGAAATTCGAGCTACTCGGGCGCAATGGCAACCGGAAGTGCTTATACAGTTGAATTACAGCAATGACAGCTAAAGTTTTTATGAGCATGTCAGGATGGCTAAGAGGAAACGAGCCGGGCTTTAAGCCCAAGAGTTTTCAGTTTCCTTGTCCGATTTTATTGCATTCTGGCCGGCGGAAGCCTGGCCGAGACAATAAATGGCAAACTTGCACGAATTTGTTCGAATCTCGTGAGTGAAGTGAGTGAAGATGCCTTGAATTGAGTGAGGGAGCTGGGAGGTAATGTAATTTGAACTGAAGATAAGGGAAATCGAATCCAAGGGTTGGCCCAAATAAATTCCAAACGTTATGACGCATTGCCTATACATCTTTTACCTTTTCACCGAGCTGTCACTTAAATCGATAAGAATTCGATTTGGGGAATTTTTTGTTTTTGGCTTTCTGGGGAGGCATCCAAATCACTTGAGCAACCTGACAATGATTAACTAGTTCTACAAATTACTCAACAATTTAATTTGGTGTTAAACAAGTCAGTCAAGTCACTAATCAGCGATCGTCGCGTCGCCTCTCTGGTTTCTTTGTTTTCTTCCAGGATGGCGAGACTCGATTCTGTCGATTCCAAAGAAATGGCTCTCCACCGCCGAGTCCGTGGACGAATTTGGATTCCCTGACGTGAGTAAAATTGATTAAACAATTTCGCATTTTCTGTGCATTCCAGCGGGCAAATATTTGGACAAGAGCCTGAAACACGACTGCTACTTGAATAATTCAAAGACAAACAGGCGGACAGACTAATCCTGTTTGTTATAATTACAAATGCAAATAACAGGCCCTTTTGTATGGCAAGCCGGAAAAGGGGGAGCACAGCCTGGCAACCAACCTGCCGCAACGAACGAGCCGAGCAAACAAAATCAACTCAACCTTTTCGCTTTTTCCCTCCACAACCCTCATAGAGATAGAGAACCCAGTCACCCCTCGTGCTTACCTGTAAAAAAGCACAGCAGCCGCAAGCAGAGTTGGCAACTGGTATTAAGAGGAAATATTAAAAAAAAAATATATATATTAAAAATTCACTTAGTTCTCTTGCCATGGAATAGCATTATTAAAGTTCTAAGTAAATTCAGTTTTCAAAATGTAGGCCCGAATATTTTGGCTAAAAACCAGCCCAATGCGCAATCCTGACAGCCACCCCTGAAAAATAAAGCCAGACATCAGAGCCGTAAAGCGGCATCTAAAAGGGGATCTACTGACAAAGACAAGTGACAGACAGGAGGCAGGATATTCGGCATAGTAGAGTTTCATTTTTGGCTTTGAAAGCCGAGAACAGGAAAACTCCGAAAGTCAACGACATGTTGACACTTTTAACGTTTCTTCAGCATTGGGATAAGTGAAAATTTGTGTTTTTTGCACAGCAGGTGCAAATAAACGAAGGTCGCATGATTTATTGAAAATGATTATTTTCAGCTTCCAACGAATACCCATCTGAATCTAATTGTTGGACTTTCCCCAAGCAATGCTCTCAATTATAGTTATCTAGTAAGGGTGACTTGCAGGAAAATACAAGCAAATGGAGAAAAGAAATTTCAAGGACTCGGAGCACAATGTCAGATTCAAGAATTGCCATTTCTTTGCATCGTTTTTTTGTGATTTGAAATTCGGTTCCCCAGGGCATCAACTTTTTTTGTCGCAATGCTCCTGGCAAGGCAGGGAAACTTTCCGTAATGCCATGCATACAAATGAGGAAAATGGAAAATGGGAAAGCGGAGGTAGCGGAGAATAAAGAAAAGTGGCATTGCCAAGTGTCTGTGACGCAAAGTGAATGAAGAATGAAATGAAATTTACGGAACCCTTCGCCAAAACCCTTTTCAGACTCTACCCAAGGTGCCCGTTCCGCCGCTGGATGAAACGATGGCCGACTATATCCGGGCCCTGGAGCCGATCACCACGCCGGCGCAGCTAGAGCGGACCAAGGAGCTCATCAAGCAGTTCACGGCCCCCCAAGGCCTTGGGCCGCGGCTTCACCAATACCTCCTGGACAAACGCGAGGCTGAGGATAACTGGGTAAGCTTAGGAAGTTTCTTTTTAAATTGTTATGATTTCTTTATTTGGGAAAAGATGTTAACATTTTTAAGCAAATTTATAAAACGCCTTTTTTTATTTTGTTATGTTGCAAAAATCCCTTTATTCTGGCGGAAGAAGTGTGTGGTAACATCTACGACTGTGATTTATTCGGTGGGAGCTGCGGCAATTGTCGGAGGAGTGACGACTAGGTTCGGAGCCGTGGGAACGGGAGTCTTCGGAGTAGGACCGTTGTTCTCGTTGGGAGATGGGGGCTGTGGCACACTGATAGTAGTGCCGGAGGGCGTAATCACGTCATCGCTGCCCGAGGGGGTGGTGGTGGTGTCCGACTCGGTAGGAGGCGTAGGCACACTCTGGGTGGTGGTGGTGGCGGCGGAAGTAGTTGTTGTGGTTGGTTCAGCGGTGGTGGTAGTGGTAGTGGTAGTGGTGGTGGTTGGTTCAGCTGTGGTGGTAGTGGGAGCAACGGTAGTGGTTTCTTCGGCGGAATTAATGTCCACGCAATCGGGTCCAAAGGCCAGGCTGCTGCAGGGAGCTGTCGGCAGGTAAGAGGCGCAAGGCTGGCAGCCCTGGAGCGGGTAGCTGAAGTAGTTGCTGTTGGGGCAGTTGGTCACGATTGGGCTGATACGGCCGGCGACGGTGGTGCACTTGTAGTAAGTCTGGGCATTGGTATAGATGGGCAACATCAAGCCGGCCGCCGGGCATACGACGGGGGAGATCTCTTGCGTGTACTGGGGAGTCCTGCTGCATTCTTGGTAAGTCTGGGCGTTGACAGCCACCAAAGCGGCGAGCACAAGGATGACTTTATTGGACCAAAAAAAAGAAATGAAAGGGTTTTAGAGTTAATACACTGTCACACATATCGTAGCTAATATTCCGTTCAAAAAGTCTCCAAAAGTTGTAAATATCATCCTCCAGGCAATGTATCCTGTATATCCGTGTGGAATGCTTACCGGTCTTCATGTTTCCTGCTGATTCGGGTTACTTGCGAGACTATAAGGGATTCGCTGTCTGGCTGCTAACTCGGCTCACCGATCACTGATGCTCTCCAACCAGAAGCAAAGCCTATTTATTCCACCTCGGGCCCCATGTTAGACAAGTTTAATCAACCCGCCCTAGGTTCTAGATTAATTCGTGTTTTGTCGTCCGCGATGCGAAATTGAAATCAGCAATGCCAAATGCCGAACGAAGTACGCTAATTGCGCCTTAGACTTCGGTTCGATTTCGGTTTCGGTTTCGGTTCTGGTAATCTTCCCCATTTGGGACTCGAAGATAACGCTCTCCTCGGGGCGGAAACTATTTCGAATCTGATCGGTGGAAGAAGTAGTAGACTATAGGGTGACTCCCATTCATTCCGAGTGTCATGTCTATTAGCATCATTGCCAAGATCATCTTCTCGGAAGTCCCATCAAAATGACTTCATGGCATTTTTCCGATGAATTGAAGTTCTCAGCATTTTATCAATTCTTTTTCAGATAGCTTGTTAGCTTTGGTGGATACCAACTGCTTCGGTATCGTTTTGGGGAAGCACTACATGAATTGTTTCTATCGTTTTCTTAATTTCTCAAATATGTGTCACAGGAATCACCAGTAATATGTTCAATTATGGAAGATAATATAAAGTCATAAGATTGGAGTCCTCATTTTTAAAATATAATACATGCCTAATTATAGGACAATTTTCTGAGAGTACCTTTAAGTTTTATTCTCATTTCTAGCTAGCGCCCATCAAGATTATATCATATTGAACCATTGTATGTCGCAGTATTTGACAGTTTCTTCCTATCTGGCCGTCAACCTTTCCTTTTTTTAATTTTACATTATCGGTATCGTATGTCAGTCATGGGCCTATCAAAAATATTCCGTAAATAACAAGAAATCGCAATCAATTAACAATTTTGACTTTCCACCGCGATAAGGAGTTTCTGGAAACCCATTAAGGTTTCTATGTATTCTCCGGGACAAATACGGTCCAAATAAAAGTCCATTTTTGCAGTTCACGATATTTAATTAATTGCTATTCAGAGTAGTGAATGAAATTCCGCTTGGTAGATAGTTAAGATGTGGACATTGGAACTGGCGATCTGGGGGCTACGAATTCTGGGGGAATTAGGCGCTGGCTGGCTTCTTGCCGGCTGGCTTGGGGGGCGATGGCTTCTTGGCGGCCTTGGAGGGGGTGGGAGCAGCAGGCTTCTTGGCGGCGGCAGAAGCAGCGGTGGGCTTCTTGGCCAACTTGTTAGGAACGGGAACGGTGGGTTTCTTGGCGGGCACTGGCACCACGGGCTTCTTCACCTTGTTGGGAACGGGCACGGCGGGCTTGGACACTTCCATGGTGGGTGGGGTTGGTGGCTCTGGAGCGGGAGTGGGAGGAATGGGGTGGGACTCAACCTCCTCCTCGGACTCGTGTTCGTGCTCGTGCTCGTGCTCATGCTCATGCTCATGCTCATGATGGTGGTGACCGTGGTGGTGCTCGCCACTCTCGTTCTCCAGCTCGGAGTGGGCAGAGGCAATCACTGGAGGAGCATCCTCTACGAGATGCATGGTGATGGGAGCGGCAGTGGGCAGGACATCCATAGGAGGGGCTGGGACGTAGTGGGCGGGCGAGGTGCACTGCTGGAGGACGAAGGTGAAGACCTCACCAGATGGACAGTGAGCCGTCAACTGGTTGCCATAGACACCAGAGCACACGAAGTACTCGGAGTTGCTGTGGTAGCTCGGCCAGCGGATTCCGATCTCGTTGCGGGCGCACTGCAGCTTGTAGTCCAGGCGGGCCTGGCTAACGGCCAGAAGGCTCAAAAGGGTCAGGGCGAAGACTGCAAGGACCCAAGTAGTGAGACATAAAGTGACACGACTCCAGAATATATTTCTTACCTTTCATATCGAAATGGGTCCGTGATGCTTATCCGTGAAGGTGCAGAGGAACTGTGGTACTGCTCTGTCTCCAAAACAATTGCCATTATTTATACCACTCCACATCTTGATATCTGCAATCAGCGATCGCTGCAAGATTCTATTGATTTCTCTGATAGGAGTTCTTTGGTTCTGGGCCCCACCCATTCAAAAATTCCCAAAAAGATTCAAAGCTAATTGAATTTGTGTTGAACATGAAAAGGAAATGGCAGCTAATAAGACCTTTTTCATGTCCCACCCTTTGGGGACCTTCAAAGAATGTTCAACGAATTCAACACGTTTTGTTGTGTAAAATGTATATTTTGGATGATGTGGAGGGATCCCGAAATCTGTAGATATTGAACTATTAAGATATTATAATTTTTACCCTTTTTATAGGCTTACTATTACTGGCTTAGCGACATGTACATGAATGTGCGCATTCCTTTGCCGATCAACTCCAACCCGGGCATGGTGTTCCCGCCCCGACGCTTTAAAACAGTCCACGACGTGGCCAACTTTGCCGCCCGACTACTGGACGGGATCCTGGCCCATCGCGAGATGCTGGACAGCGGAGAGTTGCCCCAGGAGCGGGCCGCCTCGCGGGAGAAGAACCAACCACTGTGCATGGCACAGTATTACCGCTTGTTGGGGTCCTGCCGGCGACCTGGTGTGGAGCGGGACTCGCAGTTCCTCCCCTCTCGGGAGCGTCTGAGCGACGAGGACCGGCATGTGGTAGTGATCTGCCGCAACCAGATGTACTGCGTCGTGTTGCAGGCCAGCGACCGAGGCAAGTTGTCCGAGAGCGAGATAGCCTCCCAGATCCTCTACGTACTGAGCGATGCTCCCTGTTTGCCCTCGAAACCGGCTCCAGTGGGTCTGCTGACCGCCGAGCCGAGGACCCGCTGGGCTCACGACAGGGAGCTGCTTCAGCAGGACGAGCGAAATCAACGCAATCTGGAGCTGATCGAGACCGCCCAGGTGGTGCTCTGCTTGGACGAGCCGCTGGCCAATAACTTTAATGCCCGCGGCTTCACCGGAGCCACCCCCTCCGTCCACCGGGCCGGGGATCGTGATGAGACGAACATGGCCCAAGAGATGATCCACGGCGGCGGCAGCGAATACAATTCCGGTAATCGTTGGTTTGACAAAACCATGCAGGTGAGTTAGGAATATTAAAAATATAGCTTACAAACCAATTTCAAGTATAAAAAATAACTATATAACAAATCAAGAATATGCAAATATGAGCCCCCGGGAACTTCCTTCGAAATGTTGAAAATGTATGGATCCCCAATATGAGCCACAGCAAAAGCTATATCTTTGCTAACAAGATAGAAAATCTATCTTTGGGCTAAGCCGAAGTTGATATACCCTTTCAGTTAAGTGGCTGTTTATGTTATAGGGTATATGTTGTATATCGGAAGGGCTTTATATTGCAATTTGGCCGATCCTTATTGGAAAAAGGAGCTTGGCTTGTATACCCAAGCAGTTAGATAAATGACAGCTTTAAGATATAGTCGGAAATACAAGCTAAATATTCCAAAAAAAAAAGACAAAAAAAATTAAAAAATATTTCCACAAAAAATATTACAACAACAAAAATTACAACAAAAACTACAACAACAACAAAACTACAACAACAACAAAACTACAAGTACAACAAAAACTACAACAACAAAAACCTACAACAAAAACAAAGAAATAAAAGTCCAGAAAAATAAACACCAACACGTACACAAGAATAAATAATGAATTTCCCGATTTTCAGGTCTGCTTAAGTGCAACCTATGAGAATCGAGGAGGAGGGCCCTATTTTTAAATTAATTATTTTTTTAAATTTTCATTGAATAGCTACCAACATAAAGTTAATTTTTCAATGATATTATAAGCAAATAAACCGTAAAATTGTACTCATCCTTAGTATAAAACTCGTTGGTTCCCTTGAAAGTAGGCAATAAAAATATGGGTGTTTACATTGTTAATTTAAAGATTTATAAACAAACACGTTTTCCTTAAAAAATTATAGAAGAATTCTGTTTTAATTAAAGCTTCATAAGCTTATACATATATCCTGTTATCGTCATTTCCAATCTATCAGTTATATGGCAGCTATAGGATAGAGTTGGCCGATCTCGGCCGTTCCGACTTTAATACTACCTGCAAAGGAAAAAAGGGTGTGTACAAAGTTTCAAGTCGATTGCTTTAAAACTGAGAGACTATTTTGCGTAGAAACAGACAGACAGACAGAAGGACATGCTCATATCAACTCAGGAGGTGATCCTGATCAAGAATATATACATTTACTATGTAGGGTCGGAGATATCTCCTTCACTGCATTGCACATCTTTGATCAAAACTATAATACCCTCTGCAAGGGGGTAGGAACGAATTATTTTTCCGATATTTTGTCAAATTTCCAGGGGGTCCCCTTCGAAATGTTGAAAATGTATGGATCCCCAATATGAACCACAGCAAAAGCTATATCTTTGCCAAAAATCATCCGATTGTTGAGCGGAATACCTTAAACGATTTGTCGATCCATTATCCACCAATCTGCATCAAAATCTAGGAACGAATTATTTTTCCGATATTTTGTCAAATTTCCAGGGGGTCTCCTTCGAAATGTTGAAAATGTATGGATCCACAATCTGGAGCCACAGCAAAAGCTATATCTTTGCCAAAAATCATCCGATTGTTGAGCGGAATACCTTAAACGATTTGTCGATCCATTTTTCATCAATCTGCATCAAAATCTAGGAACGAATTATTTTTCCGATATTTTGTCAAATTTCCAGGGGGTCTCCTTCGAAATGTTGAAAATGTATGGATCCCCAATATGAACCACAGCAAAAGCTATATCTTTGCCAAAAATCATCCGATTGTTGAGCGGAATACCTTAAACGATTTGTCGATCCATTATCCACCAATCTGCATCAAAATCTAGGAACGAATTATTTTTCCGATATTTTGTCAAATTTCCAGGGGGTCCCCTTCGAAATGTTGAAAATGTATGGATCCACAATCTGGAGCCACAGCAAAAGCTATATCTTTGCCAAAAATCATCCGATTGTTGAGCGGAATACCTTAAACGATTTGTCGATCCATTTTTCATCAATCTGCATCAAAATCTAGGAACGAATTATTTTTCCGATATTTTGTCAAATTTCCAGGGGGTCCCCTTCGAAATGTTGAAAATGTATGGATCCCCAATATGAACCACAGCAAAAGCTATATCTTTGCCAAAAATCATCCGATTGTTGAGCGGAATACCTTAAACGATTTGTCGATCCATTATACATCAATCTGCATCAAAATCTAGGAACGAATTATTTTTTTAATATTTTGTCAAATTTCCAGGGGGTCCCCTTCGAAATGTTGAAAATGTATGGATCCACAATCTGGAGCCACAGCAAAAGCTATATCTTTGCCAAAAATCATCCGATTGTTGAGCGGAATACCTTAAACGATTTGTCGATCCATTATCCACCAATCTGCATCAAAATCTAGGAACAAATTATTTTTCCGATATTTTGTCAAATTTCCAGGGGGTCTCCTTCGAAATGTTGAAAATGTATGGATCCCCAATATGAACCACAGCAAAAGCTATATCTTTGCCAAAAATCATCCGATTGTTGAGCGGAATACCTTAAACGATTTGTCGATCCATTATCCACCAATCTGCATCAAAATCTAGGAACGAATTATTTTTCCGATATTTTGTCAAATTTCCAGGGGGTCCCCTTCGAAATGTTGAAAATGTATGGATCCACAATCTGGAGCCACAGCAAAAGCTATATCTTTGCCAAAAATCATCCGATTGTTGAGCGGAATACCTTAAACGATTTGTCGATCCATTTTTCATCAATCTGCATCAAAATCTAGGAACGAATTATTTTTCCGATATTTTGTCAAATTTCCAGGGGGTCCCCTTCGAAATGTTGAAAATGTATGGATCCCCAATATGAACCACAGCAAAAGCTATATCTTTGCCAAAAATCATCCGATTGTTGAGCGGAATACCTTAAACGATTTGTCGATCCATTTTTCATCAATCTGCATCAAAATCTAGGAACGAATTATTTTTCCGATATTTTGTCAAATTTCCAGGGGGGTCCCCTTCGAAATGTTGAAAATGTATGGATCCCCAATATGAACCACAGCAAAAGCTATATCTTTGCCAAAAATCATCCGATTGTTGAGCGGAATACCTTAAACGATTTGTCGATCCATTATCCACCAATCTGCATCAAAATCTAGGAACGAATTATTTTTCCGATATTTTGTCAAATTTCCAGGGGGTCCCCTTCGAAATGTTGAAAATGTATGGATCCACAATCTGGAGCCACAGCAAAAGCTATATCTTTGCCAAAAATCATCCGATTGTTGAGCGGAATACCTTAAACGATTTGTCGATCCATTATCCATCAATCTGCATCAAAATCTAGGAACGAATTATTTTTCCGATATTTTGTCAAATTTCCAGGGGGCCCCCTTCGAAATGTTGAAAATGTATGGATCCACAATCTGGAGCCACAGCAAAAGCTATATCTTTGCCAAAAATCATCCGATTGTTGAGCGGAATACCTTAAACGATTTGTCGATCCATTATCCATCAATCTGCATCAAAATCTAGGAACGAATTATTTTTCCGATATTTTGTCAAATTTCCAGGGGGTCCCCTTCGAAATGTTGAAAATGTATGGATCCCCAATATGAACCACAGCAAAAGCTATATCTTTGCCAAAAATCATCCGATTGTTGAGCGGAATACCTTTAACGATTTGTCGATCCATTATCCATCAATCTGCATCAAAATCTAGGAACGAATTATTTTTCCGATATTTTGTCAAATTTCCAGGGGGTCCCCTTCGAAATGTTGAAAATGTATGGATCCCCAATCTGGAGCCACAGCAAAAGCTATATCTTTTCCAAAAATCATCCGATTGTTAAGCGGAATACCTTAAACGATTTGTCGATCCATTATCCATCAATCTTCATCAAAATCTAGGAAAGAATTATTTTTCCGATATTTTGTCAAATTTCCAGGGGGTCCCCTTCAAAATGTTGAAAATGTATGGATCCACAATCTGGAGCCACAGCAAAAGCTATATCTTTGCCAAAAATCATCAGATGCTTGAGCGGAATACCTTGAATGATTTGTCAATCGATTATCTGTTATTGTTATTATTATTATTTTCTTAATAGTTTTTAAGACAATTGACTGGACATGTGTATTAAATTAAAACTTTTGCTTCCCTTCCAGCTTATTATTTGTACCGATGGTACTTGGGGTCTGTGCTATGAGCACTCAACTTCTGAGGGAATTGCTGTGGTGCAACTGCTGGAAAAGATCTACAAGAACATCGAGGAACATCCGGCCGAGGATAATGGTCTGCCCCAGCATCACTTGCCGCCACCAGAGCGCCTGGAGTGGCATGTCAGTCAGCAGATAAACTTGCGATTTGGTCAGGCCTCCAAGACTGTGGACAGGGCCATAGATGATCTAGACTTTTACGTGTACCGGTACCAGCATTACGGCAAAAGCTTCATCAAATCCTGCCAGGTCAGTCCGGATGTGTACATCCAGCTGGCCCTCCAACTGGCTCACTACAAGCTGTACGGTCGCCTGGTGGCCACCTACGAAAGCGCTTCGACTCGGCGATTTCTTCATGTGAGTTTTTCGTTGGAAACTTTCTAATTTTACAAACACTATGCTTATTTATTTGTTAACCTTCTTCAGGGCCGAGTGGATTGCATCCGAGCTGCCAGTTCGGAGGCCTTGGAGTGGGCCAAGGCCATGTGCCAGGGTGAGGGCGCCAATGTTCCTCTGGAGAGCGATCGCGAGGACGAGGAAGAGTCACGCAAGGTCAAGTTTAGCATTTACAGTGTGGGTATTTCTCTAGCTAATGCTTATGCCCACCGTCTCTGGAACGAGTAGCTTATATGTATTCTTTTCTGCCAACCCACAGAAGGATCACTTGCGAGAACTCTTCCGGTGCGCCGTAGCCCGCCAAACCGAGGTGATGGTCAAGAACATCCTGGGCAGTGGCATTGACATCCCGCTGCTGGGACTCCGGGAAGCCAGTGTGGAGGTAACCGGCGAAATGCACGAGCTCTTTACGGACGAGTCCTACAAGATCTCGCAGTGCTTCCTGTTGTCCACCAGTCAGGTAGTAATCGGTCATCAAAATCCTTGCACCTTGCCCCGCATTGCACTTTATTCACACTTGCACCACTTAATATAATCTTGCACCCCAGCACAGAAAGCACCACCAAGCTGAAAAAGGTTCCAAAAGGTATCTACAGAATTTCAGTAGTACATGATTGCTCTACCGGAAATGAAGATGATTCTCCGAGAACTAATAACTCTTATAATCTTAACATATACTTCCGGAAAACAGGTGGCCTGCAGCACAGATAGCTTCATGGGCTATGGCCCGGTGACACCGCGTGGCTATGGCTGCTCCTACAATCCGCAACCGGAGCAGATCGTCTTCTGCGTATCGGCCTTCTACTCCTGCGAGGACACCAGTGCCTCCCGCTATGCCAAGTCGCTGCAGGATTCGCTGGACATTATGCGCGACCTACTGCAAAATTAACGAGGAATCATCGCACAGATTGATGAGCAACCGAAACATATCAGCAAATGTACCTTAGCAGGTTAGCGAACGAAACTAAAAATAAGTAAGTGTAACTAGCGACCGCCCGGGCGTTTCATTTGTGACCAAAGCACCACCAAGCGAGCCACCCAACGAGGGTGGGATCCGAGGGATCTCCGCGGATAATGAGAAAGAATCGAAAACTAATGTCAATCACTACCATGTTGAGACGAAATCCTATTTGTGCAGCAACCCATTTGCTTTAACTATCCGTTTACCTAATTCTATATAGAACATAATCCATGTAGTTCGACGTAGACGTTCAACTATAGTCAATTAAATGTGTTTTAGAGCCATTTTATGTGGAAATTGAAAACTGTTAGTGCTGTTATCTGAATGTGTTAAATGTAAAATATCTAATTAAATATTATGATTGTTATTCTATATCTAAATGCTAACGAAATTAGCCGAGCTTCAATTTGTTCCCTAATTTAAACTAATAAGCCCCCAAGTATGCAATACTTTGTTACAAGCGTTAAGTTTCAGATGCGTTCTAATAGGTGTTACAAATAAATTATAAAAAATACTAACCAAAAATATTAACCAAAAGTAATCTATGCTTGTTACTGAAGTTTCGTTGTTGTTCGTTTGAGAAATTATGAAATATAGTGTCTGTTGAGAAGTTTCAATAAATATATTCATGTTTTAGAGAGCAAAATGGTATACCGTAACTACAGGCTTTTTGGATGAACATATATGAATATACAACCCAAAGAATAAAAAAAAAAGAAATTGTACAAGAATATATATATAGATGTATATTTAAAGAAACCATGTACGCGTATAGACTTGAGAGGTAACAATACATATCAATAAATTTATATACACCCCCCGGGAAGGGTCTTCAAAAAGCTATGAGAGTTTTCCCAAAAAGGTATCCAAAGATCGAAAGCTAAAAAATATATAAAAATATATGTTTGTCTGTTCGAACTGTTAGTGAAAAAAGTAAATGTTTCGGTAGTAATTCGAAGCTATTAATATTCTAAATCAGAAAATATACACACTTACAAAATATACGTATGTTATTTACAAGAGAAATTTATGTGAAACGTTAAAGGACAACCAGATACATACTATATCAAACTAGTTGCTGTGTTCATTGTTGCTATATATGTATTATTATCTATACCATCTAACTGTTAACCGATCTATCCTACTCCTACTCTATCCTGAATTCAGACTACATGTAACTCTGTTTCCTTGATGTTCGGCGTTAAGTTTCATCCCCAGTTTCAATGGCCCCCAAGGCCGCAGTTAATGTATGCAAAAATAATCACCAAACAAATAAAGTCAAATAAATGCATTCAAAGTAAGTTGGCTTATTCCTGACCTACAATTGATCTGTCCCTGAAAATGCCTACCACTATACACATGGATATATATTTGATCATGTGCGTGTCTGGGATTTGTCATAAATTCCACGGAATTGATAAATCGTCTTCCGCAAAACAATATACAAGAAATAGTTCTTTGTTGGGCAGTTCGTAGTATCCAAATCCTAGGACTATACCCGATAAGCGAGCCACGATAAACGCAAGCCAGATATAATATTTTGGTTATTTAATTAATTATTAAAAGAGATATAGCCATGGCCTTTCGCAGAAGCCATAAAAACCGCCAGGCCCCAACGTCCGGTCAACAGTCGTGGAAATACCATCAACATGAAATGTAAGTAACATTAAAGGATTCGAAGGAACAATTTTATAAACTCCTGCATGTCCTTGCAGTCCTTAATCTGCTGCTCAGCATCTGCCTGATCTTCTCGATCTTCGCCCCCTGGGCCATGGGTTTCTCCAGCCTATCGCCTCCGGATCCAACCCCGCCGACTGGAACTACCTCGAGCGGTAGCGCCACCACCCAGGAAGGACCGCCAATGGCACCCTCTACTCCGGCCACTCCCGAGGTTACCACTGTATACCCCATCTACTAGATGGTGTTACACATTAAAGATTTAATTTGCAATTATACCTACTTACGTGTACTTCTTACTCTAAATTAAACGACTCGGGATACGGTATTAAGGTGTGTTTGTTGTTTTTACTTCATACGGGTTATATAATGTCCAACATAAAACTAGGCGATGACATTCACATTAACTAGACACTAGACATAACTGCCCACCAGTGTGCATATGCGTGGGTCATATGTACGGGTGGGGTCAATAAAACAAACGGAGGTGTTCGATATTTAAGCACCGCGGCCAAAATTAGCTGGTTGCCACATTCCGCCGGAAGGAGCCGCGCACCTGCACCTGCAACTGCTCGCTGCTGCACTCGTCTCGGCCATACTGTAAAAATAAAGCAATTATTGTACACTCTCTCCAAATAAATCCGAGAGGTTAATACCTTGCAAAAGTTCTGCTCCAGAAGCTCCACGGCTGTCAAGCGCTGCTTGGGATCGTGCTGTAAACAGTGGTCAATAAAGTCGTGTCCCTCTTGGGAGAGGCTCTCCGGAGCTTGCGGCTTCTCGCCCATGCCCACCTTGAACATGATCTGGAAATTGGAATCGAACTGGGCCCAAGGACGCTGTAGGTAAAGAAGGAAAAAGACCGCAATTTCAAAATTGTGAAATAGACTCTTGAAGGGCAGACTAATCTTTCCCCTACGTAGTAGTGCTTATCTTTAGACCCAATCACTCACCTTGCCCGAGGCCATCTCCACCACCACGCAGCCCACCGACCAGATATCGGCTGCTCGGCCATGTCCGTCACTGTTCGTCTTGGTAAACACCTCCGGCGCCATGTAGGCCTGTGTGCCCACGTAGCCCTGCAGTTCCCCAGGCACCGTGGTGTGAGCCTGGATCTTTACCGCCGATCCAAAGTCTCCCAGCTTCAAGCTGTTGCTGCCGTCGACCAGGAAGATGTTCGCAGTCTTGATGTCGCGATGCACGATTCCGTGCTTGTGAAGCTCGGCCACACCGGACAGTAGCTGGGCGGTGAACCGACGGGCCAAGGCCTCCGGCAGACCTCCAGTTAGCTCTACTAGCGATTCCAGAGTTCCCTCGGAGCACAGCTCCATGAAGATGAGCAGCTCCTCGCGGTGCACCTCGATGCCGTAGTAACGCACCAGATTCTTGTGCTTGATGCCCTCTAGAATCTTCAGCTCCTCGGCCACGTTCTTCAGGGCGCGGGTCTCTCCCGGCTGGATGGCGATCTCCTTCATGGCCATCAGCTCGCCCGAGTTGTTGTTAACTGCCGTATAGACCTTGCCGAACCGGCCCTGCCCAATCTTGATTCCGCGATGCCACCTGAAGTTAACACTACGTGCCCTTATGTGCACCTTGTCGGTGGAGTTTAGGGCCTTCACTTGGCCTATAAGCCTGCGCTCCCGCAACCTCTCCTCCAGATCCAAGTCCAGACGGTTCACCGCATCCCTCACCCGTTCCTGCCGCAAAGCCAGGGGCGTACTCTCGATGCTGCCTTTGCCGGAAGAGGCCGGTGTGGGCGGCGTTTGGGGTACAAGTAATCGGAGCTCTCCGTTGGGGCTTCTTTGACAGGGCGTGTCTACGTAGTCGGCGCTATCTATGGAGCTATAGGTGTTTCCAGACTGCTGAAGCATGTCCTCTTTTAAGCTAAACTGCGGATGCAGAAGTTTGTTATACGGCGGCGACTGAAGTGGCGGTGTATTCGGATTCAGGACAACTCCCGCAGACATTGGAGTTCGGGTTGGTGTTCTCGAGCGCGAGGTGGCCGGTGAGGAGGTCTTTCTCGTGCGTGGCGAAGCTTTCTTTTTGGCCACCTTCTCCGGCTCCGAGGTGATGCCAATTACGTGCGAAATACAGCGGTCCATTTGCTGTTTGAGCTCCTCGAACTGGTGCTCGTCCAGGTGCTGGGTGATCTGCGGATCGCAGGCAAGAATAAGGAACTCGAGGCCCTGGAAGGCCCACCGGGGACGCATGCCACGACCCCGTTCGCAGCGCTCCATCACGAAGTGCATCCACATCTTGGCGTAGGAGATAATGCCCAGTGCCAGATCAACCGTGTATGCGCCGCTGTCCTTCTGGTCCATGATGCGCTGCTCGAACAACCGGATCACGTCCTTGTGGTACTCGAAACCAAACTTGTAACCCTGATGGAGAATTTCGCGCGATCGTGACAGCACCGCCAGCTTGTCCTGCTCATCGAGGTCTCGCATGTTGCTAAGGCAGCAGCGGTTTTGAACGCCAAGGATGATGGCCGTCAGTTTGTTGCGCACCTCCAGGACATCGTGCTGTAGGAGTTTAAACGCCGCCTTAACATCCGAGCAGATGAAATCATGCTGATGGTTGGCCACATCGTGCTCATAGTGCTCCCTATGGAAGTCCGTCGTCTCCACGTCCCGACAGAAGGTCTTGGCAAAGAACAGCACCTTGATGGAGCGCTCCCTTTCGACGGTGAGCAGCTGTTGGGTCTCCCGGCATATGGTCAGCAGTTGCCACTTGACCTCCTCGCTGTCGTCGCTGTCAGCGGTGACCTCGATCTGCTTGTCCAGCTCCTCGGTTCTTTTGACCAGGCGCTCTGAGATATTCCGCAGCAACTTGCTGATGATCCCACAGAACTTCTGGGAGGCCAGGGTGTGCATTCCGGTTATCATTGGACTAATTAGTTTCGTGAACATCCACTCCTTCTCCAGCACAGACTTCTGGTTTCCCTCGGGAACAGCCACCAGAACCAACTGATCAATGTAGTCCAGATACAGCTCGAAAGTTTTCCTAACGGTGGCGTCGTAGTGATTCAAAATGCTAATGTAACTGCCCAGCTCCGCCTCATTCTCCACCAGGGCCGTGGTGATGTGCCGCTGGTAGCGCTCCCGATGGGTCAATGCCAGTGTCAGGCCCTCCCGCAGCTCCTTCATCAGCTGCTCCAGACTCAGGGGATTCGGTCGGACTGGTCGCGTCTCCAGGCGCATGCGCAGGAACTCGTGCATGAATTGCAAGGGAATGCCGCTCAGAAACACAAAGGTTGGAATGTAAGACGGCAAATTGATGGACTGCGCCTCCTCGCTCCAGTAGCCGTAGGTGCGCAGCTCCACCACCTGCTCGCGACTGATCTGCGGATCCAGCCGGGGCACATCCTCTTCAATAGACTCGGCATCCGATTCGTTGTCGAAATCGTCGATTCCGGGCTTTTCCAGAGCGATGTGCGCCTTGTACAGAGCCACGTTGTGTAGCTTGTGGAGGAAAGCCAACGACTTGGCAAGTCCTCGGCTCTTTAATACATTTTCGATGAACTTGCGGTACAGAGCGGATGACTGTTCTCCACTGCCGTCGTTGCTGCATGTGCCCAATGGCTCCACACTGAAGATGTTGATGTCGTGCATGGAACCCTTTCGCAGCTGCCCGTGCGAGCACTCGCTCGACAGCTGGCTAATCTCCGTGGAAGTCGATCTGAAAAAGAAAGTATTATTTAGACTGCAGCTTAGGGTAGTTGGGTTAGTTGAAGCACTCACTCATTACTACTGGAGGTCTCTCCAGGCACATGCGTCTCATCGTTCAGCATAAACTGCACTTTGTGGCAGGCTGTTACGCTTCCGTTGCGGCAACCTTTGCGCGAAACTGATCCTGCAACGCTGGGCGGCTTGGAGGAGTCCATCGAGTTGACTGCCGAATCATCGTTTTCCACACCCGAGGCAGACGAGTTGCCGCTGTCGGAGGCGATGTAGGATGAGGTGCAAACTGGCCAAGAGAACTTCTCATCCTGCAGCCTGGCCAGAATTTTGCCCAAAATACTGAGCTTGAGCTTGTTCTGCTTCGTAATATTGTACCAGAGGCACATCGACTTTATGCGTCCCACGAAGCTCTGGGACTTGTAGATGGGATGCAGGGCTCCCATGGCCTGAGAAGAGGGATACAGGGCCTCCGCTGCCTCCAACCGTGTCAGCATGCCCTCCACCTCGCGCAAAGCCAACTCCTGGTTGTCCATGCAGTCCTTGCAGTACAAGGACAAGCAGCCCTGGCACAGTTTGCTGGGCAGAGGAGCTGAAAAGATTTCGAGTTAGTATTTATCCCAATGGGTGATCCTTCTCAGGACTTACAGCTGGCATTGGAATTGCTGTCGGAGTGAATGCCACTATCCAGGCTGATTAGGCTCGGCTCCCGACGATACCGCGGCTGGAACTTGTAGCTGATGATCTGAGTGAGCAGATCGGAGACGCCCTGACGTGCCTCGAACAAATATTTGTCCTGCTGCTCGACGGTGCGATCGGCCTGCCAAGCCTGCAGCTCCAGCCAGATGAGATCCTTGAGCTCCGTTTGCCAGGTGTGCTCCTCCTGGGAGGGCTTGGCATCCTGCCGGTCGACACTGCCCAGCTTGATCAGATTGGCGAACGTCTCATGGAAGTCCTTGCGCTTTCCCAGTCCGGCGGAAGCTCTCCCATCGGGCCTCAGCAAGCCTGGTGGCAGTTGGGCGGGAAAAGCCAGCGGAGGGGCAGAGGATCGGTAGCCAATGGGGCGAGACGACACGCAGCGATACCGATTACAGCTCTCCACCACCTTGGAGGCGATGCGCAGCGGGATGGGAGGCGTATTGTCCGAACTGAGAGGCATGATCTTGTCCAGCGACTCGAGCGGATTGGCAGTCTCATGGAAGCTGTTGCCACGGGGCGGAGCCACCGCCGTCGTGGCCAGCGAGTTCTTCATCTCCCTTTCCGAGTCGCGGAGAAGGGACTGCAACCGCTTGTCCGTCCGCTTGTTCTCCTCGTTCACGAACATTTCGTTGAGGAGAGCGCAGTCCATGGTGTTGCGCCGCAGGACCCGGGAGCGGGCCATCCTGGTCATGCCCTTCTTGGGGGTGCCACAGGCACTGGCCGGTAAGTCTGTGGAACTGAAAGGGCATTTATTAAAAGGTGTTCTAAACAATTTCAAACCAAAATCAGTGATGACATCAGCCATAGAGATGGCACCTGTCGGGTAAAGCATATGGTGGCATATGGCCGTGGAGTACGTCTGCTTTCGTTACTAGTGCGGACTACGCACATAGCACGGACGCAAACCCTTATCACGACCATGCCATATATTATGGGCCATATGGATTACACCTAATTGGAATAGGAATACTTACGCCGCCACATTGGCCACCTTCTGCTTGCGTTCCCAGTCGCGGTTCTTGATTTTGAGCCTAGTGCGAGGTGGCGTGGTGCCGAACGCCTCATAGTGGGCCGTCAGCTCATCCTCCGGCGGCATGTCCTCCTCGAGGGCCCCAATCCGTCCGGCCATCTGCAGCGGTCGGGTCGGCGTCTGCTTCACACGGTATTCCACTCTGCAAGGGGATGAATGTCATGGTTCAGAGTTTATTGGCAATAATCTAAAGCCCTGGGATTGCCCTAATTGTTTTGCTAATTGGGCCGGGGGACAAGTACTAACTAATCGTCGATAAGTAAGATAAATATGGTGAATACACTCGAGGGAATCAAACTGAAGCCGATGAGTAAAACCTATAACACACAATATAATATGTTATAAGCCCCTCTAGACCTCCGAGAAAGTTAGTATTTCTAAATCGATAGATTTAACTTTCTGGAAAAGCCATCAGAATAATAAAGTTCTAATCCCTTTTTGAAGGGAATCCATTTATAATAGGGGGAGGTATGGTATGGGTAAGGCTGGTAGGTAGGAGTTTTATCTTATCTCCATGGTGGTGCTGGTGCTGCTGCTGCAGACAGGTCGCTTGTCACGCCTGTGATTATGCTTTAATTTGAGTGTTGGTTTGATTTATTCTTCGGCAACAACAAACTGCCGATATCGAGTGTTTCAATTGTTTAGCAAATCGTACCACATTCTTTCATCAGCCCCAATAGCCCTATATGGATACTCACTTTTTCCGACGCATTGTGGATGAAAAGCCGGGTTCAGATGCACAAAATTCCCCAAATCCCAAGAGCACTCTAGAAGCTCTGAACTCTCTCCCTCAACTTGTTGATAGTCGGCTTTAAAATTTGTTCTATCGCCCCGATCGGTGGGTGCGAGAGTGGGTTGGCAGATTGTGAGTCGGAGTCCCCCCTCCGCCAATTTATGTACATCTAATTGCACGGCACAACACTCGAGGGAACTCTCGGGCAAAAATAAAAAACAATCCACCGATCAGAGAGTAAATAAAAAATTAAAAAATAAAAAAAAAGAAAAGCTACAGCTCACAATTACAGAGCTGGTGGAGAGAACTTTAGACGGGGGAACCAGCGAACGATGACTGGTCCCCGGGTCCCCTTCTGATCCGGTAATATATATATGTATGTATGTACTCCAGGAGGGGGGTTTATTTAAGCACTATCTTCCGCAGTACGGGATTTATCACAAATGGCAGCCGCAATTCGCACGCCGAACCCTTTCGAATTTCATAACGCGGCCGCAGTCAATTTATTAGCACTTTTAACAAGAATGTTCCCCATCTATTCCACCGAGGCGTATACTATATGGATCCGCGAATAAACTCTATATGCGAGAGTGTATGTGTCCCTCCGCCAGCGACGACCACGACGCGGTGTCGGCCCCAAAACGACTGCTCCACCGCCGAGAACTCAACTTAGCGCGCAAATGTCGAGTGCCCGACGCATCCGATTGTTTCCCAGTGATGACTATTTGGCTTTTTTTTATATTTAATTTGAATTTATTAGAAATTATATTTTAAAAATTATATATCTACCTAATTATAGACTCATTTCTAATTAGAAATTAAAAAAAAGTTAAGTAGTTATGTTTTTTTTATGCAAGGTCAAGTTATAGTTTATTTTTTGTAACGATGATCTGGCACTTTTTCTCTTAGCCAGACCCACCACTATAGATTATAGCCAACAGCGAAGAGCAACTAGTGGGTGGCCCCCCAGAGAGACCCCCAGAGAGAGCAGGCGCCTGTGGAACGCAAGTTGCTGGCTGGTTGAATTAAAGAGCGATCTGATCGCTTGTGGGCGCCATTGAGTTTGTTTGTGGTTTGTAATTGGCATCGACTCGGGACTATTTGTTATTAATTTATTGAATTTTATTATGTACGCGCTCGTTAGCTAATTAGCTGTGTTTACACAAACAGCGTGAGGTGGTGGGTGGGAGCCTCAGCATGTGCGCCAGCTGGCAAAAGTCTTCTTCGCATATCGATACGAAGAAAGAAAATCAAATCAGTCAATCAAACTTCAGGCAGAGTCTATCAATATTAATGGGTATACCCAAGAGGCATTTCTAGCGAGAAGTCACGTGAGCAACGGTGCGTATACTTGATATGCATACGCTGGCTTCGTTTGCATATTACACATACGCCCCGTGGACACCATTCAGAGACCAAATAGAGGTCTTTGAATGAGTCATCTCGAACGATAACGTTGTTTTTTTTATGGTTACCCAGATGACGTTGGTGAGATATGCAGGCGAATAGGAAACAAGATTCCATTTATTTATAGAATAATTCCAAAGTAGTTTCACAAACTACATATATACATACATACATGTTTCTTGTACATTTTTCAGTTCAAATTTAATTCCGAAAATAATATTTTGGAAAGTACATACATATGTACATAGGTAGTACCTATTCTTAAATCAAAAACTAATGTTTATGGCGGCGGCACGTGTATGGGCCTGTATGCGAGCGTGGTGGTACGTAATGCGGAAATGTTTTCGGCTCTGTACTTGCCATAATTATGCTTATCAAACAGACGAAAACCAACTGATTGTATCGCACGCATGTGGGAGCGAGTGGGGTGTATAGGCATACGGGAGGGGAGGGGGACACCTGCAAGTTCAAGTACGAATGTTGCAAGAGAGCGATCAACAGTTATTCTCTTTTGGATCGCGAGAGGACAGTTACGGGGAGACCTTCGCCATTGGAATTCCATTCATTTGGTGACTCGGTGACAAAATATATAAAATAACCCAAACAAAGCTCTGGAAACTCGCAAAGAAAGCGAATTCGATTTCAAAGCAGAATTGTCCGGCTCGCATAACGAAAGAGGTTACAAAGCAGAGTGGGCAAGCGCACGTATTAAACGCGTTTTAACTTCCAGTGGCTGGAGGCCCTCCCCCCTACCCCTCCCAAAAAACAGGTATGCGATTGTGCCAAGAGGGAGATAAAGATGAAGAGAGAGAGAGAGAAATCTGAAGCAGACACATTAATTTCACCTAATTTCCATAGGAACGAACAGGTGCCAGGCTGCCTCAGTTCAGGATTTATATCTGCAGCGATTTTCATGCCAACATGCGACACATTCGTTTTTCGTGCGAATCCATCGATGCCTCAACAGGAAAAACAAATCAAACTAAAGAAAAAAAAAATTTATAAAAGCGTATATGTATGAATAAGCCACCGGGCCAAGAACAAACAACTGAAAAGGTGAGCGTATCTGCGAGTGTGTATGTGTGTATCTTATCAGGCCACCGCCAAGCGTTATCAGCAAATATCTTGGAAGACTCCATGCCACGATAAATGTTTTGCACACGAAAAAAAGATGATCAATTATACAGTTTTAAAACCAATCATTAAGAATTTAAATCTTAAAAAAAAACAGAGGTTCTTACACCTAGATACATATGTATTTCATAAGACTTGTGCAACTTTTGGTATAAAAATATGAAATTCATCTGCAAGATACAACCACCCTTTTTCCGTGTGTATGCCATGCCGTGTGTGCATAATTGTAATTGCGCTGTACACAAAGTGTTCAGTTTCAATTTCGGCCAGAATTGACTTTTTTTGTGGCTGTCTTGCAGTTTGCAAAATTCTCGGGTTCATCGAGCCACAAAAAATAAAAACACGTTGTTTACGTTTTAACAATTAAAGCTGGTGAAATGCAAGCGTCCAAGTGCGGCAGAGTGAGAGGGCCCAAGCAAGTTGTTACGTGAGTGAAGTCTTGCTCGATTTGGATGGGAAAACCCGGTGTTCCGGCTTACCTTGCCACATCCTCGTCCACGCTCTTCTCCCGCCGCAGTCGTATGGGCGGCACGGGGGGAGGGGCCGTATCTGGCGGTGCTCCCTCGTTGCCATTGCCATCCTCCACCGCCTCCGCTTCCGCCGGCGTTTTTTGCTGGAGCTGCAGGGTCTGCTGGAGCGCCAGGTAATCAATTGTGCGAACTCTTCGGCGATTGTTTGACATATTCGCGAATTATTTCTTTCTTTTTATTATTCTTGGAATTCTACGCTCGGGCACGCACACAAATCCCTCATTCTTCACACACCAACACCAACACACATACACTTTTTAGCACGCGCTGCGACGATATCAGATTTATTTTAATTTAACTTTCACGGCGAGCAGACACATAACGCACATAACGCTGGATCCAGGTAAACTACCGATACCAGCTGACTGCAAAGCTCAAGTGCTGGAAAGCACAAAATGTGTCTCAACAGCTGACAAAGTGGTGTTAGGAACCGCCAAAAAGATACATTTTCCAGATACTCTTGGGAGGGCTTTTCAAAAATGTGTTATGTTTGTTTTTAAAAGTACATACATACATGTTTAATCTTTTAATTTATAACACTTACTTTTTATTAGTCATTACTAGTAGAGAACGAGGTCAGCATCTGAACTGACTGATAAGAGCACTTTCTTATGAAATTTTATTTATTTGGTAACAAACTCTAGCCTGTGTACAAAAGCAACGTTTACGGATAATAGAAACACTCACTTGCCCAGGGCAATTATTAAACAAGAGTTAAGAACTACGGTAACTAACTGGGATTTGGCCTTAACAACAACGAAAAAAATTGAACTATTATATTGACAACCTTAGAAAAAATTCCTGAATATGCGGACAACGGCCTGAACCCAGCGCGGCACTGGTCGCAGGACGATCTCCCGTTCCGCCGTCTGCGCCAGGTCGTACAACCGCTCCGCTTCGGCCTGAAGCCGTTGGCTCAGATCCTTGTTAGCCGTCACCAGGCACACCTGCGTCTCCAGATCTCGGTTGACAGACCGCTCGCCAAAGTTCGAGGAGCCAATCAGAGTGAGGTTTGGGAGCCGCGCCTCCGGGAGGTAGTACCACAGGCCTTTGGCGTGGTATGTCCAGCCGGGTTTTTCGTACTCAAAGAAATTGACGCGGTGATTCTGCTGCCGGCGCACCAAACTCTCGTAAAAGCTCTTGGCTATTAAGGTGTAAGCTGCCGGAATGCCTCCAGCTACTCCCTTGGCGCCCTGGAAACCGTTCGCCTACGAAAGAAGAGGATTAATTCAGCATGAGGTTAGTAGAGCATGGAAAACTCACATTTGGGTGAGCCATAAGGATGCTGCACTGTGCCAGGCACTTGTGCGTTATGGTGTCCATATACTCCTGCGTCAGATTGAAGTAACCCGTGGCCAGCTTGAGCCTTGATCCTGCAACGCAATTGGAGAGCAAGCGTTTCGTCACCACGCTGTCGTGGTGTATTCCTATTTGTCCCATCTCCAGCAGCGGAAACACCCATGTATCTGCCTGTGGATTTTGCTCCCTGACACGCGCCTGTCGCTGAAACGTCTCTTGGACAAAGTCCGCAATGCGTTGCTTGGCCAACTGAATGAACTGATCTTTGGTACCCTCGTACGGCAGTATTTTCCAGTTTCGATGCAGCCCTTCGCTGGAATCCGGCGCCACCGCCAAACTAAATTCCTGCACTCTCTCTATAAACTGGGCATAGAAATCGGCCAACGGCTTGTCCTCGATGAGTATGTACCGATCCTGGCGGTTGGTAAAGTAGTCGTTGGACAGATTTGCTCCCGATATAATCACCGCATCGTCGAAGAGGTAAACCTTCATGTGCTGCAGCCCGAAGAGCTCGTTCCAGCGAGGAGGCGCCAGGCGCTTGGTCATGCCACGCAGATCAGGAGTGTGGTAGAGGGAGAGTTGCACTTGACTGGCAAAGTCGCGCACTAATGGCAGTAGCATGGTCTTGGAGTTGTGGGCCCCACGAGTTCCACGGGTGAAGTCCAAGAGCACATTGAGCCTCAGAGAGGATTCAGACTTCAGACTGTGACGCAACTTTTGCACCATCGCGTTTTCCAACTGACCGGTGCCCAAGTAAAGACTGGCCAAGACGATCCGGCGCTTGGCGTGGGCTATGCGCTGGACCAGAGTATCGTAGAATTGTTGAGGCTCATGGATGACACGGATTTGGTCGCCTCGCAGCGGGAAGCACGGAGCAAGATTGTGTAACCACGTGAGGCTCTCCAGGGCGGGAGCTCCACTGAATCCGTTGGCCAATAGGCTAGGAGCCTGCTGTAAGCATCCGAGGAAATCACCGTGGGTGGCCGGAGCCAGCTCCTGGCTGAACCATCGGCGTAGATAGAACATTATGTAGATCGGCGGGAGGCGTCTCTTGGCGGTTAAACTACGAACGGTGATGGGCGCTTGTAGGACTCTTGCGCATTGTTCACTGTCGGCTAAACGTTATCTGGTGCCCACTTCCATTCATCAGACGCGAGTTTTAGGCCTCAAAACTTGGGAATTCAGCACGTAAATATTTCCGGGCTACACCAGGAGGGAGTGTTGCAAAGCGTGCTTGGTTCTAGTTGTCGTGTTGGTAAACGGATTTTAGGCCTAACATATGATTTCAAACGGGCCACAGAAACCCCTAAATTTTAAAAATAATATAATTAATATTTATTTATTATTAATAGTCAGTAAATATATAAAATAATATTACTCACAATGTTTTTAAATAACAATTTTTTTTTTTAATTCCAGCAACAAATGTTATCAGTCTGAAGTGCAGCCTTTACACACTAACCGGTAACGCAATTACGAACCGGATAAATGGATAACGGATAAGCCCTGCGAACTAGTTCGGAATCAGTTCCAAAAAACAAAAAATCAGCAAAAAAACAAAAAAGAGAGATTTTTCGGATTAAGAAACGAAAAAATTATTAGTCAATTGATAAAAACTCGTTCTTACAATTGAGGAGCAACGCCAGCGACAGCGATAGCCTCCAGAGCCTATCAGTCCAGTCCACTTCAGTCCAGTTCGTGAAGGAAAGCCAAGTCAAAGAGCGCAGTCTGCCAACAGAGAGAATCACAGGAAGGGGTAACGAGGAACTCGGCAGCAAGATGTCCTGGACGGAGAAAGTGGACCCGGAGCTGATCTTCACCAAGCAGGAGCGCATCGGCAAGGGCTCCTTCGGCGAGGTGTTCAAGGGCATCGACAACCGCACCCAGCAGGTGGTGGCCATCAAGATAATCGACCTGGAGGAGGCCGAGGATGAGATCGACGACATCCAGCAAGAGATCATGGTGCTGTCGCAGTGCGACTCGCCGTACGTGACCAAGTATTATGGCAGTTTTCTGAAGGGCACCAAGCTATGGAT
Source organism: Drosophila pseudoananassae pseudoananassae (assembly GCA_018153035.1). Classification (NCBI taxonomy): domain Eukaryota; kingdom Metazoa; phylum Arthropoda; class Insecta; order Diptera; family Drosophilidae; genus Drosophila; species Drosophila pseudoananassae. The sequence goes on from JAECXR010000055.1 coordinate 90,191, forward strand.
CATCATGGAGTACCTGGGTGGAGGCTCTGCCCTCGATTTGATGAAGGCCGGCTCCTTTGAGGAGATGCACATCGGAATTATATTGCGGGAGGTGCTCAAGGGCCTGGACTACCTGCACTCGGAGCGTAAGCTGCATCGCGACATTAAGGCGGCCAATGTCCTGCTCAGTGAGCAGGGCGACGTCAAGCTGGCCGATTTTGGCGTTGCTGGACAACTGACCAACACTACGTCGAAGCGAAACACGTTTGTGGGCACGCCCTTCTGGATGGCACCGGAGGTTATCAAACAGTCGCAATACGACTCCAAGGCGGACATCTGGTCGCTGGGAATAACGGCCATCGAACTGGCGAAGGGGGAGCCACCTAACTCGGAGCTGCACCCTATGCGCGTACTCTTCCTCATTCCGAAGAACAATCCGCCACAGCTGACGGGAAATTATACCAAGTCTTTCAAGGACTTCGTTGAGGCATGCCTTAACAAGGACCCGGAGAACAGGCCCACGGCTAAGGAACTGCTCAAGTATCCGTTTATCAAGAAGGCCAAGAAGAACGCCTACTTGATTGATCTGATCGATCGCTTCAAGAAGTGGAAGCTGTCCAAGGGCGACGAGAGCGAGACGGAGTCGGAGAATTCCGATTCAGATTCCGATGCCAAGCAGGGCGGTAGCAGCCAGGACGAGCCCTGGATCATGACTGTCAAGGGACTGCACATCAACAGTGCTCCGCGGGCGGGCGTCAATAGCTTCCAGCTCCAGGAGCACGAGCTCACCATGCAGAAGCTGATGCAGACCACACACTCGCCAGCCGGCACATCTGTGATGGCCTCTTCCTCCACCGTTGCCTCGGCGTCCGTTGTTTCCCCAGCCTCAGCCGCTTCCGTGGCTGTGATCACAGCCAACGAGGCTTCTACATCCGCATCCGCCCAGCCTCCGCCCAACCACAACCACATTATCAACAATAACAACAATATTAACCACAGCAACTTGAGCAACAAGCACGCTACCACCACCATGCTGAACGCAGCTCCTCCGCCAAGCGATCTGCAGGCAAAACGCTCCAGCTCCAAACCGGAACTGCGCCAATCACGCTCCGCCGCTGCCTTGGATCAAATGGAGGACCGACGCGCCTCCCTACAGGCGCCGATTTCCAATCCGTCATCGGCTGAGCAGCAGCAGCGCCGCAGCAGCCAACGCGAATCATTCCAGGCTATAAACGCTGCTACCAGCAGCCATAACAGCATCCACAACGATGAGCCACATGTGACCACCAATCATACAAAGACTGGAGCGGGTCAGCGTCTTGTGCAGACCAACAGCGCCTGTCTGAACAACTTCCTATTCCCCGTGCTGACCGACATTCAACGAAAGTACTCTTCCAGCGCGGCAGGACCTGGTGGCGCCGGGCGTAACCTTGGTGTGGGCAGCGACATCGGTGACCTAAAGTCCGTATTCGAACTAGCCGAACGCTCCAGTCCTGGAGTGAGCGACCTCTTTATGAAGGAACTGATCCACATGCTAGTGCCGGGCTACTCGGAGACGCGCATTAACACGATCATTGACCGCGCCATACGCAACCGAAAGTAGAGTGGCGGTAGTGGCCAGCCGCAACTCAATTCGATTCCAATCAACCAATCTTACTATATACACTATACACTTTATCTAACGAGAAAAGCAGCTGAGAGAGCAGAGACACCGGGACACCGGAGATACTGAAACCGAAACATATTCCGACATTCAGTGGCCAACGAAGCGATGTATGGGAGCGATGTACATGTATTTCAATTGAACAGTTATTTAAGCATACAATATGTATTCGTTTGTTTATCTGCAATATTAATCTAATGTAAAACATATATAACTTCAGAATAAAAATCACACAAAACATAATTCGAATTTACCGGGTGATGGGCAGCACTGCCCAAAGACATAGGCACACTGACACCAGGTTTTGATATTAAGGGGGGACATAAAATCGACATTTTTAAAAAATCGACAATTTTTTTTTTTCGTTTAAAAAATTATTTAGGGTTTTAAAAACAAAATACCCTAAGATAGAGTCCGCCAAAAGTGTCGAAATTTTCCATTCTGCGACGATGCCTCACAGGTATATCCCACAGTATTTAAGGGGTTATATACAGTTGTACCTCGCAAAAATGAAATTTTATCAATTTTTTGTGACACCATAAAAATATTTATTAAAAATATTTTGCCGACGTTGTTTAGTAAATGTTTCTGGGTACTTATTAAAATATTTTCATAAAAAAATATTAAATAATAAAAATATTATGGCCGAATTCTAAGATCGTCTTTTTTCAATGGTGACTTGCGGTGGACATCATATACCAAGAACGATTCATATGAAATCAAAAATTTAAAAAAAAATTTCGTTAGTTATTGTATTGCCTAGTCCCTGGAAGATGGATTTGTATAAATTTTGAATAAAAAACATGGCGAGAGGTTTTAACAAAAAATTGTTAAACTTTTTCAAGGTATTTCGATTTTCGATTTTCGATTTTTATGCATTAAAAAAGGAAGTTTTCAAAAATAAGATTTTAAGATTTTCGATTTTTATGTTTTAAAAAAGGAAGTTTTCAAAAAAAATTCTTCGTCCAAGGAGAAGCTATTATTATAATAAATAAGTGATCAAAATTTGGTCTCGAACAAATCTTAAAATACCTTTATGTATCGACACACGTAGGATTTTAAAAGTAAACTTTTTTTATTAACAATTTTGTGACTTTTTTTCGTGAAAATTTTACCATTTTTCAAAAAATTAATGTATTGCAAAAATCCTACGTGTGTCGATAGCTGTTGTTGTATAGAAACTAACGAAACATGATTTTTTGTTCTACATAAAAAATTATTTTGTATTTCCCATTTAATATTATAAAACCTAAGTTACAAATTTTCGATAGGCTTTTTCATTTGGCCACAAAAAATTCCAGAAAATTCGCTTTTTTTTTTACACGTAAACTGAGATGAAAAAAAATTCCAGAAAATCCGCTTTTTGTTCCACTGTTACTGAGATGTCCCCCTTTAACAGAAATAAAATATTGATTAAACTCCAAGAAATAAAGAGCTCCTCTCAATCGCATTTTTTTATCATATTTTTTATTTTATTATTTATGCAAAATATATTTATTTTATTTTTACAATTTCATTAAAATAATTTTCGCAGCATAGTTTGCCGCTCAGACTACGGTCACACTAATGGCAACTCGGCCATGTTTTACAGCGATTTAACGAATTTGTTTTTTGATATTCCACATTACATTCCACTTAATCTAAAATCTAATGCCCTTTAACCATGTCTCAGGCACTGGTAAACGAAGAAACATTGGAAAACCTCACATTCCAGCGCTCAAAGAAATGGGCCAGCCACTTGAAGGTGAGTCCCAAAACAGTTACTTCTATTGGCGTCTTCTATTAATTGTAAATGCCTCAGCATCTGGAAAGTATAGATGACGGCGAGGAACTCGACGTGTTGGACTTCGAGGATCTGTTCGAGGAAGAGGGGGAGGATCCGAGGTCTAACGATTCGGATGCAGAAGCGGCAGAGGATAATAACGATCCGGAAGCCAATGTGAACATTGGCAACATCCATAATGTGACGGCCAATATGAGCGCCGCGGAGTTGACTCTCATGTTGTGCGCCGGCGAGAACAACGAGGCCAAGGCCGAAATGGAGGAAATTCTCAACCAGACCATTCCCATCGTCCAGGAGCACAAACGCAAGTGGAAGGAGGCAGGTCTAGACCGCATCCTGGACACCTTTGACGAGAATCAAATTGAAAAGCACGTAGGGCAGTGGATGCAGCGCCACAACAGCGTCTACATTCAGGCCACAGAACAGAGGCGAGAATCTGTACCTCTGAAATACCATCGGTACCCATATAAACGGGAGCCGCGATGGAGTGATCACGACCAAAGTGACAACGAGTCGTTGCACTCCATCGATACGGCACGTTACATACGGCAGAGCCGTCGTTGTATGACCAACAAGCTGCCCAACCTGACCACCATAAAGATGTATCGAAAACATTCCCACAAGCGGGACGAGCTGAGGGCCAAGTACGCTTATGATGACGAGCAGGAGCACCGGCACCACATGCAAACCCTGCTGCACCGACGTCGCGAGAAAGAGCGCCATCTGGCTTATCTGATGTCCAGCCCGCGACACTGCCGCCTCTCTGTCACTGTTGGCGGGCACCACTCTCGGCGAAAGCATCTGCGCAAGCGCCGCGCCGACTCATCATTATATGACTCCTCTTCTAGTGAAGAAGAGGAACACTCCTTTGGTGGATGCGACTGCCGCAATTGCCGCCGACAATACGCCTTATCCAGGAGCAGCTATCAGTGCTGCTCCTATAGAGGCCTGAGGGAGGAATACATGCATTCTGCTTCACGCTCATTTCACCACCTGCGTCACTACCATCGCCAGGAGCTGGACATACGGCCGCGCGTGCGCGAGAACGAATGCAGTTGTTGCAACAGCGATCGGCTTTGTTCCCAAGTAGTGCACATTGCCAACAGTTCCACGGAGGAGTGGGTTGTGGAGAACAACAGTCCGGTGGAGTTACCGCCGCATCAGACGCCAACTAAGTGTCGCAAGCTGGTGGCTGTTGAAAGGACTACTCCCCAATCGGTTCGATACCGCGGTCATCTGCCTCATTCTTCAAAATCTAAAGTTACTCCAAGTTCTAAGCTCCAAGTTCAAATGAAATTTAAAGAACAAATATCATCTGAGAGCGATTCTTCCGACTCGAACGTCGCTCCATCTAAGAAAGCAATTTTAGACGCAGATATGAAATCCAAAATAATAGCCACACCAAAAAGTTGCTTGAAATCATCCCAAAAGTCTTCCTCAACGTCGAAGATGAGGACCACAAAGCAACAGCCGACAAAAACCTTACCCAAAATAGCTGAAGAAGAGGTGGTTTCATCAGCAATGCCCAGAAAAAGAGACTCCAGTGGGCAGCCGACTTCCCCTAAGAAACGGGAAGCCTTATCGAATGAAGACTCCTCCGATGTATTCGAAGTCTTTGAACAAAGGAGTCTTTCAGAGTCTAAGCATATTTCGTCTAAAAAATCGTCAACAATGTTAGAACCTGGGGAGAAGAGTTGTGGAACCACTTCCCTACGAATTCCCGTCGATGTGTCTCACATTAAACCCTTAAAAATGGAAGTACATGATAAGACTTTGTCCTACGAGAATAAAGTCAAGACAAGAGGAAGACCGAAAAAAGAAAAGAAGGAGACCGAGCGCGAAAGATCTCTATCCAATGAAGACTCTGAAGAGTCATCGTCAGATGGTTCACCTCCTAGGGTCATGGGACGAAGGCGATTGGTCAGTTTTTCTGAATTTCATCAAAAGCCAGCTAGGAATCCCCGGGAAGAGACAGGAGAAAGTCGAAATAAGGAAAGGAAAGTTAAAACGAAGACCAAGGAACCTGAAGAGGTTCAAAAACCCAGGACCAATTCCAAGTTGTCCAAAAAGTCTAATCCGGTAGAATCTAAGCCCAAATCTAAGGCGAAGAAGAGTGCCGGAAAGCCACGAAATGAAGGCACAACGAACACAAGTCCGGACTCTCAGTCGAATAAGCACAAGGAGAAGGACTTGGACGAATCCGATTCCGATGAGGATCTCAAGAAAGCCCTCCTGTTGTCGAAGAAATCATTCCAGGAGGAGCAGTTAAAGCGCATCGACGCAACAAATCAAGCATCTCAGTCGCCGGTGGAGCAGTCGCTGGGGTCCTTCAACAACCAGAGCGTGGCCTGCAACTCTACAGCTTTGGCAAACGACACAGCCTGCAAACGGGCTCTGCCCAAGAAGCATGGCCCGAAGACAGCTGCTTCTGTGACCAGCTCCGAGCAGATTTCGATCATTGACCTGGACAGCTCGAAAGATAGTCGGGATAAAAAGGAACTACCCACAAACGGCGAAGCTGATTGCACGGCTGTGACCTCCACGACTGCTGAACTGAAGACCCCGCCACTAAAAATCACCAAGCAAGGCATCTTGCTGCACAGCCCCACGAGCGAGGCAAGCTCCGGCGGTACCTACACTCTGACCGAGCAGGGACTCGGCCGGATTATTGGCGAGCGCTTCGCCCGCAAGTACCTCAAGTATCACATTGGCAGCAAGAGCTTTGATAGCAGCCACTCGGTGTACTATCAGCCCACTCCGAAGATGACCGCCGTCCTCAGAGCCCAAAACGATCCCCAGACAAGGGCCAGCATCGAGCTCGATTGCAGTTCCAGTGACAGCGATGACGACATATTCGAAAACATCCAGCGATATGGATTGGTTTACAGTGTACTCGAGAAGAACTAGTTAGGCTCTGTGTTAGACACAGGATGTTATCCCTGAAGTTGAATAACATTTTCTAATTGTATTTTTGAGTTTTGATTTATTTCACGTAAATTACATGTCGATAGTGATAATAGAAAAACATAATACGTCATAATTATTGTAATCATCATAAATTTGTATGCTTAAGTATTAAATAATTGTTTAAGAGATTTATTCGCATTGTAATTGAAATTCTTCTGGTGTGTCAAAGTGGTGTTTAAGTTCTCATTTCTCTGCATATTTCCATATTTTTCCATATAAATCCAAAATTTGTATTATCGTATTCACAAGAAAACAAAATAAAATAACTCCTCAATAGATAAGATGTGAAAAAATGGCGCGTCTTCCCTTCTCATGTAGTAGTATGTATGTATGTACAAATAACAAAAAACTTACCTAAAAAACGCTGATAATGAATCGAAAAGGTTAATAGATTAAAATTAAACAAAAATTATCGGTTAAGTGATGGGAAAATAAAACAGAAATTAAAACACACGACTTTCAACCCTGGAACATGCGCGCCCACGCCCACACACATACACATGCGAAGCATATATCTACACGTGACTATATCCTCGTATTTAGCTCCCTCTAGCTCCTCTTGCTCTACACATCGATCTGGAATGGGGAGCCGGGTATGTGCTCCTCCCCCCACTTGATCAGCAGCACGTACTGGCCACGATCGCGCACCAGGTACTGCACGTTGTAGTTGTTGTGGCCGGCGTGCTTAACGTGGAACTCCTCGCAAGGACCCCTTGGTCCGTACATGCCCACGTACAAGATGTTGTTACCTAAAGGATAGAATAGGGATGTAATCCTGCAGGACTGGGTGACGATCTTTCAAAAAACTTACCCGCATCAGTGGCCGAGATGCTGAACTGGTTCTGCTTGCCAATGTAGGCCTTCTTCAGGCCCATTCCCTTGGACACCACCTTGCTGGCATCGGACTTGAAGGTGGGCAGATGGACGCCAGTATTCTTGCCGCCCTTGGCCACCTTCTGGACCGTCTCCACAATGACAGTCGACGTCTCCTGGGCACCCTCGTCCGCCAGCTTGTCGCCGGTGGCGTTCACCTTGAAGGGTGAGCCCACGATATGCATGTTGTTGTACTTCACGGTGATGTAGTGCTCGCCCGGAAGCAGCGGGGTGTAGCGCACCTTGTAGCCCTCCTCCACTTCCGTGCAGTCCATGGCCACTTTCGAGGGTCCATCAATGGAAACGGCTAGAGTGCCCACGCCAGCGTTGCAGGTATTGATGATGAAGTCGGCCTTGTGTCCGGTCTTCACCTCGTCCAGTCCGTTGCCGGTGGCGTGGACAGCGGCCGGGTCAGCCACATCCTTGCCCACCTTGATTCTGAACGGCGAGTCCGGAATGTGGACGCCGTTGAACTTGACGTGGATGGCATGGATGCCGTTCTCGCGTGGATAGAAGCGCACCGAGTACATCTCGCCGTCGATCACCTGGATGAAGCAATCGTCATCCGTGCCGGAAGGAGCCACGATCTTGGCATCCAGCTCGCCCTTGGCGCCGTTCTTGCGCACCATGAACTGGTAGGGGGCGTCCGCCTGGATGTTGCCCTGCGGGAACTGTTGCACCTCCAACTTGTGGGCATCACCGGCGTCCGGCGAGACGTAGACCTTGAAGGGCGAGTCGGGGATGTGGCGGTCGTTGAACTTCAGACCCACACGGTACTCGCCTGGCTCGGTAACCTTGTACGAGACATCGCAGCTGCCGTCCTTGCGGTCCTTGAACTCAATATCGGCCTTGCTGGGGCCCTCAACGGAGATGGCCAGGGAGCCACCGCCAGCCTCGCGGGTCCACACATTGAATTCCGCCGCCTCGCCGACAACGCCGCGCTCCAGACCAGAACCTCCGGCCTTGACCAAATGGCTGCCAGAGTCGCGCAGCGGTCCCACGGTGAACTGGAAGGGCGAGCCGGGTATGTGCATCTCAGAGTAGCGCACGGAGACGGTGTGCACGCCCAGTTCCTTGGGCACAAAGTGCACCGAGTAGAGGCCATCCTCTACCTCCTGGATCTCGGCATCCTCAGTCACGTTGCTGGGCGAGGTGACGCAGGCGGCCAGGTCGAAGGACGTGATGCCGGGCATCTTGAAGGTCAGCTTGCACTGGCTACCGATTTCCGTGATGGGGACGGCATCGCGCTCCCGCTGGATCTTCTCGCGCTTGCGGTTGCTGCCCTCGCCCGATACCTTGACGGTGAAGGGGGATCCCTCCACGTGGTGATCGGCGAACTTCAGGTTGACAATGTAGTAACCTGGCTCCGTGGGCTTGTAGGAGATGTTCAGGGTGCCATCGTCCTTGTCCGTGCACTGGATCTCAGCTTTGCTGGGACCCTCGATCGAGACGGAGAGACCACCGAATCCGGCGTTGCGGGTGTCCACGGAGAAGATGTTGTCGGCATGGGTCTGACCCTCCTTCAGGCCGTTACCGCTGACCTTGACCTTCTTGGCATCGCCCACCTCGCGCTCACACACGGTGACCTTGAAGGGAGAGTTGTTGATGTGCTTTCCCAGACGCTTCACCGACACCAAGTGCTCGCCGATCTCACGGGGCGTGAACGAGATGCCAATGTTGCCGGTGGGCATGCGCTTCAGGAAGCACGGCTCTTCCAGGCCGCTGGGCGCCTGGATGGAAGCGTTCAGGGCGCGCAGATCATCGTCGGTGATGTCGCCGGGCATGGTCACCTCAGAGCAGGAACCAACCGAGATCTGGTTACGCTTGCGTCCCTCACCAGTGATCTTGGCAAAGTAGGGCGATCCCTTGATGTGCTTGTCGCCGAAGCGAACCGACACCTGGTACTCGCCGGGGGCAGTGGGCAGGTATTGCACGGACACGGTGCCATCTTTGTTATCATGGTAGTTGATCTATAAAATAAATAATTTTAAGAATTAAACTAAATGTCTACTAATCCCTTTCATTATAAATAACACTCACGTCCGCCTTGCTGGGTCCTTCGACGGCCATGGTGAGGCCACCGGCGCTGGCGCCCTTGGTGGAGATGGTGAAGTTGGCCGGCTCGCCGGTCACACCGTGGGTCAAACCAGGTCCATAGGCAGTCACGTAGCCGGAGGTGATCGAGTCAACATGGAATTTGAAGGGAGATCCTGCCCAGAAAACCATTAATCAGAAAATGATCTAAACTGCCATGTTTTTAAATATCAACCCCTTACCTTGGACGGGTTCTCCATTGTATTTGACCACCAGCTCGTGGGATCCCTCCTCACGGGGATCGTACTTGACCGAGACGGTACCGTCACGGTTGTCCTGGATAACGGGTTTGTCTACCTTACCGCTTGGCATTCTGACTTCAGCTAATGGGAAAAATAAGAATTGTGAGATTTTTATAAGATTTGATATCTAAAATATTTGTTTTCGAGGAACCAAGACATTCTGCTTATATCGTTGGGTCATAAAAGTTTATAAATATTTATCAAAATACATAAATAGATTCAAAGAATTTATATGTTTGGAAATATAATTTCACAACATCTTGGATATACATCTGAAACATTTCTATTTTATTTTATTTTTTAACTGCCGTACTCTTAAAGTACAGTACCTCCCAAAAAATATTTGAATAGAGAACTCTATTTTGGAAATTATTTTAATGGATGTTTTTTGTATTCACTGAATTATGTCACCATCGCATTTTTCAAATAATTTGCGTGGGCGAGGACCACAAGTTTGAAAAAATCATAATTTCATTTTTATGTTCGAATTTGCGAGCCATTTTTTATTCCACAAAATCTATTTCTGTTCTGTGCACAGTTCTCTTTCAAATCGAAGACTATGATTTTGTTCTTGTATCGGACCAAGAAAGTAAATTAATTGGAACAAATGTTCTTTGACATCCCAAGCATTCCAAAGTTTTCCAACAGGATATCACATAACTAAGATGGCACTTAATTTCACAATGAAACCGACTTAATTATAGTTTATTTCACAATATTCCACATACTTTTCCTCTTCTAGAGAGACACACCCACAAATATATGTATGGAATAGTTCTTCGGATGGTATGGGACAAGAGTGTCCTTGATAGTTCTTGGTTCTTTTAGCACTTGGGGACCCGGAGTCCTGATCACTTCTCAACTGAACGAATGCTGTGCACCGACTGAGTGGCTAGTAATATTGTGGCTTTCCAAAGAAATTTCAACCAACGCCTACAATTGCTTTTATACTTTCCCACGCCGTCAAGCAAGAAAAATAAAAACAACACCATTCCCGAACTGCGTTGAGGTCAAATATAGGACACACTTTTTATGTTCCCAACTCACATATGTGGATGGTCCACATCGAATCGTATGTATATAGGGACATCTACATACCTAGCTCACCACCCTCGCCCAAAGTATATGTCACAAAATGCATAAAAATCTATTTATACTCCGATATCTGGCTATATGCTGGAAAGATCGAAGCCAAAAGACTTTATCGTGCACGTGTCTGATTTTATATTTAATTCACGATATTTATAAATTCGGGAAGAGGTATTATATACTCATATTTTGGATACACACAGGCATTCCTTTGATACTCAGGCCTGTCAAAACAGTATATCCTATGTACATATATACTTCGCTGGGGATCATTAGTTAAAAACAGAAATACTGTTGTTGGAAAAGTAGCAGAAAATATAGCACTAATTTATTGACGGAGGGGGGCAAAATTAATTAGGACATTGTGAATCATGTGGATACCATCTTTCATATACTTATAGTTAGAAGCCAAATTTATTGTTCACTCATCGTTTAGCTATTTATGTAGTATATTTTAAAGATAATTTTAGACATACAAGTCATATGCTGACACTCCCTATAACCATTAAGCATAAATCTGGATTTTATTAAAAAAACATTTAATATCCAAAATATATGATGTCGAAACTATCATAAATATGTTCAAAGTGGCCGCTAAGCTTTTTACTTCCATCCGAATTATTCTCCCCTGGCCAGCTTTGATCCGTCAAAATTAATGAGATTTTCTGCCGGCCAGATGATGGGAAATCTAAACAAAATACGAATATCTAAAAAAAAAAATACAGTTTAGGTAAACAGAGATAAATCAGAGGAGCGTGTCGCGTGCCCGTCCAAAAAATGTTAAGCAAAACTAAACACCCAAAAAAACAAACAAAATTAAAGACAATGGCTGCCAGAGAAGAATGTGAACGAGTCTTTCAAGAAGCTGCCAAGCGAAGAATTGCAAAATTTATAGCCAACTTATGGGCTGACACACAAGGATCCAATCAGAAAGTAATTTGTGGAAGTAATCTAATTATTCAAAACAAAAGTGAGAATAAAACCATTTTTTGAATGAAACATTCTAGCACATTTTTGAATAGTTGTCTTCAGCTGTTCGCTTTCCCGACTTTAATGACATGTAAAGAATTCAAAGGGGAACTGGGAATTTGCTCAAATAGAATTTGGCAAATTAACGATAAAATATTGTGTCGGTGCGTGTGCATTTTTTGATGGAAGTCAGGGCGGAATATAAAAAATTTTTAAGAAATTGGACGTATTAAAGTTTGCTGCCAAGACGGCTATATCTACTGTGCGTGTGTCGCTCCTTCGCCGCCGTTTCCCCCCCCATCGAAAAAATGAAAATATGATTATTTATGTTTGAACATTTGCTGCTGTCCGTCGTCCATCGTACCGCCCGGACCCACCAGCCCCCCCTGAGACCCACCATTCGACGCGATCACCTGCCAGCGCCGCCCATTGAAGCATGAAAAACGGCCGAGGCAGCATCCGCGGCAGAGGCAGTGGCATCTTTGGCATCTAATGGACGCTGGCAACACAAATGAAAGATTTAATGACTCTCTGGCCGCTTTGGGCCAGGAAAGGGGGGCCAACGGACACAAGCAGGGTTTCAATATATCGCCAAGACTTTACCATTTGCGCATAGCGAATAAAATTATTAAACAAGTCAACAAAATAGGGGGAAACTCTTAGAGAGAAGCTATAAACTTTTTAATCCAATCAACTAGACTGGTTCTAGTTCTATATACTAGTTAACAAAACTCATCCTTATTTTTATGTAAGGGAAAAATGATAATGAAAACTTAAACTACAACTTTAAGATAGATCTTCTTAGAAGTATATTTAACTTCTCGAAAAGATAGTCTAAAATAAAGGGTAAAAACATACACTTCCTTATTTTTAATAAGTCACCAAAAATACTCAATTTATTTAGTGAATATCTCGTTTCTATATACCACTAGACAAACTATGCTGATCAGTGTAAACTATCATCACGGCGCATTGCAGGCAACCATTGAGAAATCGCATGTGGAAGAAGCCAAACGAATTTTACGCTTTGTTGCATATTCTGATAATAAATCATAGAATATAATTTGCAGACAAATGCCCCGTGGGGCCTTGGAGGCCCCGAGGAGGTGGATCCCAGAGTCCGGGGGACTTTTCGGTAATAATTCAAAATTTCTTTGCCCAATCCGACACAGAAGGAGGAGCTACCATAGGCTGGCTAGAAATTTATGTGTGTGGGCCTGCCTGCCTGGCTGGCGCTTGACCGAATAGAATTAAAAATCCGAATGCGAATCTGAATATGAATTTGGTGTCAGTTTTGTCATTAACACAAATGAAACATTCTTTGCGATTTAGTCAGGATTTCTCTATGACTGCATGTGACATTATGGACGTCATTTCGATTTGGCAGAATGTCAAAATCGAATCAAACGAGTCCACAAAAGAATTATTCCTTATAGCCCCTCGATTTCCGATTGAGGGTACTGGATACTGAGAGAAAATTACCTTGATGTGTTACAATTGAAAATGATGATTTGAAATTCAATGGCATAAAATCTGAACCATTTAGTCCTTGATTCTCCGGTATGATCGTCTCATTGAAGTAAACGTTCGTCTTTTCCACGTGATCGCGCTCGGAGACGGTCACCTTATAGTATTGTGGTCGAAAGAAATATGAATGATCGGCCCAGGTGGCTAGCGGCGTGGGTGGTTTTTCCGTCAACCAACTGAAGTGCATTTTCCCGATATTTGATTTTGATTTGGTTTTTTAAATATTTTGCAATATATTTTATTTGTAATCGGCGGGAGTCGGGCGCGATCGGAGTTTGGTTTTGATTTTTGTAAATAAAGACACTTGAAATTTATAATAATTTAATTTAACAACGAAAAAACTTGTTCGATTGGATTGAATTTGGCAAAAGCTAACAGCAAGGATATGCCACAGGTTCTAGGGCTGTGAAAACCCAATGCTGCATATCCTTGTTAATCCAAAAAACCAAAAAATCGCAATAATTTAGAAGTGATTTTAAAATGATTATATAATGGTATTGACAATAAAATAAACGATTTCGAATCGATTTTTTGGTTATTGGTAATTGGCCGATCGATAGATCCTGCAAGGAATGGTAGAGTCCTTAACTATTTTACTGACACTCGATTGCAATGCACTTGAATATTATTATTTGGTTAATTTATGTGTCATTTGGTTTGCGAACGTTTTGTTTCTTAATTGCCAGCGACGTTTTGTAGGTCCACGCGTCTCCACGTCCCGATTTCAAGTGAACATCGACAGTTCCAAATCGAAATTAAGGCCAAAAAAATATGAAAGCACATCAGTTCCTACCACCAAGATGCGTCTGCTGCCGTGGCCCAAAAGCAGCGCAGCAGCAGCAGCAGCAGCAGCACCAATACTCCCATACCAATTCCGCTCACACAGATACAATGGCCGATCTTCGAAAATATGGCCGACCGCTATAAGACAGGAGAACGGACCAATGAACGACATATAAAAGATAAAAAGATAGAAAATTGGAAATATTTGCTATGCGCCCGAATCTATGAATTCTGATGTGTGTATTTGCGGCTATATCTCACACATATATTCGAATTTATATTTTATATATTAACATAAATTTCAGACCGATGGTATTGGTTTAACAGTTGCCATTTCGAAAACAATTTCGAACTCGAAAGGTGCAAATTGGAACTTTGGGTCAAAAGCATTCGATCGAGTATGCCTGTAGATACGTTTGGTCTTTATGGATATGTATGGGGATGATCGTCAGGGAAATGAAATTTATTACTTATTGCAGCTCAGACGACATAGAATTTATTAATATTTTACCATTAAACCGGCGGGATGCGTTTAAAAATAAAACAGAACGCTAGCATATAGACAATATTCTATATTTTATTTTATTGGCGTGAAAAAAAGAAACGCGCGATTGGCGGCAATAAAACCCATAGAATACAAATATAGTCTTGTCGGTATGCCGAAAATGTGTTAATCATTTCTCGTTTCTATATCCGTATTATGTCGTATTAATCGGTCTATGGACCGATCCTACAAGAGTCGTAAAAGTTGGAAGCATTCCATTGGCCGCACGCTTTTATCCCCATACTTATGTAATGGATTTTGGCAATTGGAAATCAATTTGTGCTGCCATTGAAAACGGTCAGATAGAGGATGGCCCAGAGATTGGCCCATAGGCACTACTGTCAAGCAGCTAGCAATTGGCGAAAATCAATCAAAGTTCTGTAGATGTTGATCATCTGTCCGAGATGAGTAGTACTTGGCAGCGATTATTGACTAATCAAAATAAATGTGTACGAAAATAAACGAGTGATTTATTTTGTGGGCCCATTTGTGGGAGATTTTTATGTTCTCCAGTTGAATAGGCCATAAACCCGCCCAGCAGTTAGGATGGCAATTATGAACCCCTTTCATTTGACGGCCTATGAAAAATCAATGCAACAAATGCGCAACAAATCTGTGTCATTTGGCCAAAACGAATCATTTACAATAAACCATCTTCAAAGCAAATGGAGCGCGGCAAGGAAAACCAAAACCGCACCCATCTCCGCCTCCCACGGCACGGGGCGTGGCCAAAATAGGGGGACCTCTAGACCAAAAAAACCACCAAATGAAACGTTGCGTCTTCTGATCTTAATGATGGTGTGTAGTGTTTTTGGGGTTCTGCTCTCGGTCAGGATCCACTTTTCCCGCATCGGAAAATGTTCGAAAATTGCATGGAAGCGTGAAAAATCGAATAGATATTTGCGCTGCGAGAGTAAAGTGCAGTATGGTATCGGCCCCGAGAGTGGAAAACCCATTAATCACATTGAAAATGTTCATTAAATTGCGGTCCAACGATTTGCAACTCTTAAATCGCTCGTCAGTCCCCAAACATGGCTAAATAAATTTAGATAATTAACAGAGCAGGAGGAATTACCTCCCAAAATTTAATACCCAATTACTGTCCCACACGAGCAGCCAGTGGTCAAGTCAATGAACGTCTTGGAATGACACCAAACAAAAGAAAATTCCCACGAAAAATGACGATGAAATGCAGTCGAAATACTAGAGACCTCCCAGAACGAACGGGGCAGTCTAATTAAGTTGTCGCCTGTCAACGTTTAGCCTGATAAGCCGTCACTTGCCCGTCGTCTATATTCCCACAAAAAAAAACAGATCCCGCCCGATCTCGCCCAGGCACATGACTGGGGTGCGTTGCCACTTGTCCATGGTGTCTCATCTAAATGCGCCGCATCGCCAACACAGCCCCGCGATACATAGTTGTACATATTTATATTTCTGTATACATTTCAGATATTTACGACACCCGTATACTTTGGCCTGACAATAGCCCACCTTTCTGCTGCTTCTGTCCTGATATTTATATAATTTCCTGCACTAGTTCTCACTATGAAAACTATGAGATACAAACTGTCAGCCTTAATGGTGCATAAATACTTTTTAGATTAAATAAACTATGCAGCATTTTTGAATTTAATTAAATGTGTGGATGTCTCAGCACGGAGAGGTGTCTTCTTTTCATAAATAATCAACTCTAGTCTTGTTTTAATATAATAATTTCTCATACATACCTGTTACGTTACCGCCTGTTGTGGGAAGTGGCAATTTTTCGAAGGCAACACTACGGTATGTGATTTCAGATTTTCCGTTCACGAGCTCGCTCTGGAAAAGTATTTCATTTTTTTTGCTATTACCCGAATATTTTTTAAAATGATCCCCACATCATACACTCCTTTAGATATAATGTCAAGGATGTAGAACTATTGCAACACCACTCACCTGCGTTGTTTGCTGCACCACCTTGGTCGTGTGCTCCTCGATGTACTCACTATGCGAATATTGTTCGATACTTTCGACAGCCTGAGGTCAATAAAAACAAAATTGATTTTTCAAATTAGGAATTCCGAAATCCATTTCGATCGTTCAGATATTCGGAGCAAATATAACACAGACACACTCCAATTTACAGCCGATATCCAATATAATTATATTCGGCACTCTGGAGAATGAGAACAATGGCCGGGAACTACTTGGGAGCCCATTTACTTTGCACTTGCGAACAGATCCGAATATTATGAAGAACTATGGTGTTTGTGGCAGCCTTATATAGGGATCTGCTTATTATTAAAAGTCCGGAGTACTGAGTGATGGGGAAAAACTGCGAAAGTGTGAAACTATGGAAGGCAACACAATAATACACCAATCAGCGAACTAATGACTTGGAGAGGAAGTGAAATTGATTGATGCGGACACGGGATTGTGCAAAAGAATTCCACGATTGCAGAACATTACATAAGCACTTCATAATGAAGGCAAATACCGATACGTATATTGGTATAATTTGTATGTGCACACCGTTTGGTATCCGTGGCCAAATCGAAAAAGTCAAAGATACAAATCGCCATAAAATATTTGCGCTATTAATAAGAAATACGCCAATGCACGGCCAATCAATGGACCAGCAAGGAAAATTGTATTGCCAGTGGCCGACAGTTGTTCCTTCTTTACAGCTCAATAGCCTTTATATTATATTTATAATATTTCTATATATTTCTAATATATGAGTTGCGAACCGAATTCTTTGCTTCCAGTTAGCGCTGCTACGACACGATCACGTCAACGACGACTACAGGACAATATATGACTAAGATCCGGCGTATAGTGGCCAACTAGTTTCGGCCTGGCTAGCAGGCTGGCAATCTGGCAATCTGGCTATCTAGCCGATGCCACTAATGTCTCGCCACTCTTTATGGGGCTTCCACGTTGGCGTTGGCAGCAGAAATCAGCACAACACACTTTGCGCCATTTTCATTATACATAATTTCATTTTCCTATTTTAATTACTTGCGAATTTTGTGCGCTCGCCATACAAATTCATTTTCATACGCCTGCCGTCTGCAGTCAGCCGCTCAGTGCCTTGATTTTGTTGCAACCTGCCGAAAGCATCCAACAGAAACTAAACCAACAACATGCTGAATCAGCGTGGGATGTCATCGCTGCCCCTCCCAGGAAACATTTAGACACTCAAACATAGGCGTAGTCTAATAAAGTGGCAGGGGGAAAGAGCTTTCATAGAATAATAGCACCCTGTAAACTAAATCCAAGACTTTCAGGCTAAAGACTTGCTCTATAAATTTCGAAATTGGATATGACTTGAATTCCCTCTTCGAGTTTCGCAAGAAAATAAATGAAGAGTTCTCATGCCCCACTGCCATTTGTATTTTTAGGCCGTCTAATTCTGTAGTTTAATAGAACAATATAATTTGTTTTGACTAGAAAGAAATATTATAATTCATTTACAATTGAAATAATTCATAAAAACACCAGAAACTAAAATAGATTTGAAGAATGTGTGTCAGATCACGTAGACATTTCCAACTAGCCTCTGGATTCTATCCTCTAGAAGGAAAGGAGTCCACACAAAGCTGTTTCCCTTTTAAAACCAATTGAATAATGTGGATAAAATGAATTTTTCAGCCGGCTAATTGTGCAAATCTGTTAAACATAAATTTTGTGCGAAAACAACAGACAACTCAATTAATCTTGGGTTCACGAATCGCGAGCACTTTCCACCACACAGCTGCAGGAAAGCAGTATTTCATTTTTGGGCACTATGCCCGAGTCCGAGTCCGAATCTGAATCCGAGATATCTCGGATAGATGGGCATTGTTCTTGTAGCTGTCAGGTCGCATGATTCGGGCCAATATTTATGACACTTCATTTTTCAGTCTGTCAGCATAGGCGACACGTGAGTTCTACTTACAGTGCGAGGATGCGAACCCCCCCGAACGCCATCGCTGAAATAGATTTTTAGGCAAGTGCAAAGTATAGGCTCTACTGGGGTTAGATATAGAAAATTGTTGTTAAATTAGCAATTATCCAGTGATTAATCAATACATATCGTTCTCTACGTTTGTGCTCAAGCTTTGAGTTAGGGGCCACCGAGGGTAGTACTCTGGTTGGACTGGTTGCCATTTCGATTGCTTAATGTGTTGTGTTAAGTGCGTTCGGATCAGTCTCCAATCAAATACAAGGAACACACACAAACAACTTAGGAACAACAGAAGCATTAACAATTATAATTTGTTCATTAAATGCATAGTGTAAAACAAAGCGCAATTGCAATTTAGCATAGCAGAAATAATTTTGAGAACGAAACAATTTACATGCAATTAATTTTGTCGAAGAATATTCTCGAGCTTGTTTTGGCGGGCAAACCAAAAGTTGTTTCATTTGTTTTAGGGACTTTTTTTTTTTGTTTTTATTTTTTTTTTGTTGTAGTCATGTTTTACAATGTTGCACTTAAATCGTATTCTTTTGTTGAGCACTCTTGTTTGCGTGATTCTTTCCCTCCTATTAAGGATATCCGATTGGGAATTTACATAAGATTTCAATTTTAAAAGGTCTATTTTGTGGGTAAGCACAAAACACAAACACATAACAATGACAATGGACTTGACTAGGATATTGATGTAATCGGGACTGAGCTCTATAATCTCGCTGCAGTCGTTCTTACGTGACTAGAGAAACGATTAAAATTTAAACTAAAAATAATTGCTAATTTCCAACAACTCCCATTTTGTGACTAGACTAGGTTTTGGCTGTGTCTGGTTTTTTGGTTAAAACGATAGATTCGTATTTTAAAATGTGGTTCATGAAGAAGCTACCTTGATGGAGAAGCTGCCGTTCGGTATGTCCTTGCCGCCGAACTTCACATTGATGTCGTAGTCCCCAGGGTCGTTCAGGGCGTACAGAATATCGAAGAAGCCATCCTTCTCGATCACATCAATGTCCACAATCTCGCTATGAAGATGACAGAAAAATAATAGATATCCAAGGAGTATAATCCTCAAGTAAGGATACTTACTTGCCCTCCTTGTTGGTTATCTTGCAGGTCACGGCTCCATCGCCCGCCTCACGGGCGTCCACCTTCAGGTGCGACTGACTGCCCGACGGCTGGATCTTGGGCGCCTGCTCCACCAGCCTGCACTTCTTGGCCTCGCCGGTGGGGAATGCTTCGAGTTTGAAGGGCGAGCCCTCGATCTCCTTGTCGCCGTACTTGATGCTGCACTGGTACGTTCCGCACTCGTCCGGCACAAAGGACACCACGTACGTGCCGCTGGCCACCTCCTCGAGGCGCGGCTGCATCGGCTTGCCCTTCGGATTCTTGATGGCCACATTGATGTCGGCCTGGCCGGCTTGTTTAGTGTCGATTTCGAATTCGGCGGGCAGGGAGGCGGGTGTTTTCTTCTTCTCATTGACGCCCTTGACCTTGACCTTGGTGGCTTCCGACTTGGGGAAAACGGTCATCACAAAAGGACTAAAAAAAGAGGCAAGTTTTCCACAAGTGTTTCCCCAAATCAGTTCGGAAAACTCACCTGCATGGCACCTCGACTTCGGAGAACTTCACTTGGCAGGTGAGAACGGATCCCGCCTTGGGCGGCACATAATGCACGGCATAAATGCTGTTGCCCTTGTCCTCCACCCGCAGGTTGTCCACGGGAATGCCCTCGGAGTTGGTCAGCTTCACGGCAATGCGACCGGGACCAGCCTCGGCCACATCCACGTTGAAGTAGGTGGGCACACTCTCGCGCACCTGACCGTGCTCGATGCCGGGTCCGTAGACCTTCACCTTGGTCGGGTCCACTGTCTCCTCCACGAGGACGCGGAACGGCGAGCCGGGTATGTGCTTGTCGGCAAAGCGAATGGTGATATCGTACTCGCCCGGATCCGTGGCCAGGTAGTCCACATCGCAGCTACCGTCGCGATTGTCCGTGCAGGTCATCTTGGCCTCCGAGGGACCTTCAATGGCCAGGGAGAGACCCCCGTTACCGGCACCCTTGGTCTCCACAGTGAACTTGTTCTTCTGGTTGGTCAGGCCCGTCTCCAGGCCAGGGCCGTAGGCCTTGCAGCGCGACGGATCGCATCCGCTCTTCACGTTCACCACAAACGGAGATCCCGGAACCGGGATGTTGTCGTACATCAGCTCGATGGTGTGGCGGCCGGCCTCGAAGGGCGTGTACATGATCCGGAAGATGTCGTCGGTGGGCCCCTGGACGATCTTGCTGGGCAGGACATGGCCCATGGGGTCAAAGATGGCGCAGGACAGTTTGCCGGAGTCAATATTGCTTCCCACCTTGCTCATGTCCACCATGAAGTCGGTGGCGGCATTCATGATCACACCTGAGGGAAAGTAATCCAATTAGTAAGTCGAATCATAAGAGAAGTCCACTTCAACGACAAGGCACAAAATCAACATGATGCTATTAGAAGATGGTAACGATTCCATTAAAGATTAATTAGTTTTGGCTGCAACATTATTTTAGTTTTAAAAATTAAACAAAATCACGCAACAATAAGGGGGAACAGAAGGCGATTGCGGCAAGATCGGGTGGTAAGTAGAGCGCGGAGGATTAGAGCTGGCATTTGGCAACTGATAACTGGCAACTGGAACTCCGCTCATAGCCTACCATGCGGCTGGATGCCGATGCCGCTGACCCGGGTGTTCTTCAGGTTCGGAACCGGGACAATCAGCGGCTGGAATGGCGACCCGTTGATGTGGCGCTCGTTAAAGGTTATATTGACGGTGTAGTCGCCCGCCTCGGTGGGCAGGTAGGCCACGTTGCAGGTGCCATCGCCGTTGTCCCGGCAGTTGATGGCCGCCTCGCAAGGCCCTTCCACGGTAACGCCCAGTCCGCCCTGCCCGGCACCCCGGGTGTCGATCATAAACTCCGCCGGCTGGCCCACAATGCCCCTCTCCAAGCCGGGCCCAAAGGCCTGTACCTTGTTGGAGTCACTGCCTGTGAGGCACTGCAGCCGGAAGGGACGTGGTGTGATCGGGGTGCCGCCAAAGCAAATGCTCAGCAGATACTCGCCCAGCTGGGTGGGCGTGAAGTTAACCAGAAAGCCCTCAGCCGTGGGTATGATGTGGGCCTTGACGCGATTGCCCGACGGACTGGTTATCGTCACGGCCAGATCCGCCTTGGGCAGGCCGTGTGTGATGATCCGGAACTGCTGTAAACTGTTCAGGGGCGCGGCTTTTTGGATTTGAAGTGAATGAAATGATGACTTGGACTTAGACCAGGACGCACTCAAGAAGATCAAAGAAAGAAATGGGAACCCTTATTGGTAGATACTTACTCGGCTCGAGTCCGTCCACCTTAATCTTGGACACATCCACTGTCTGCTCCACAACGACCTTCTGTCCCAGTGGCACCCTCTGGCCTCCGTAGGTCATGGTGGTGGTGTAGGCACCCTTAGTGGGCGGGATGACCTCCACGGAGTAGGTGTTGTCCTCGTTGTCGATGATGCGGCAAGGTACTTCCAGCTTGGTCTCCTCGTGGACGACCTTCACCTTGAGCTCGGCATCGCCGGCCTCGCGGGCGTCCACATTGAAGTGGGTGGGCACATTGGGACGCACTCCAGGCTGTAGCCAGGGGCCAAAGGCCTGCACCCTGGCCGCGTCCACAGGCACGCCGACGTACACCCGATGCGGGGAATTGGGAGTGGAAACTCCACCGTAGTTAACTGAAGGAAAGAAATGTCCTTAATAAAGTTTCTCTGGAGGCTTAGAGTGTCTTACCTTCGACGGTGTGGGGCACTCCAGAGGTGGGCGTGTAGGTAGCCTTCTTGGTGCCGTCCGGGTTGTTCTTCAGTTCCACGGGCAGCTTGGTGCCGTACACATCCTGAACGACCACGTCCAAGGGAGCATTTCCAGCCTTGCTGGTGTCTACGGTGAAGCTGGTGGGCTGATTGATGGTGACTCCATTCTTCTCCAGCCCTGGGCCACTGCTCTTGACCAGCTCGGGGTGGAAGTCGGTGCGTGGCAGAATTTGAGCAATGAACGGTGACTTGGGGATGTCCTCGTTGTCGCACAGAATGTGCACGGCGTACTCTCCGACAGCGGTCGGAAGGTACTTGACCAGGGCGGATCCATCGCCGTTGTCGTGGCACTCGATCTCGGCCTGCGAGGGACCGGCCACGGTGAACCCGAGGGCGCCTGTCTCGCCATTGGTCTCCACCACAAAGGCAGCCGGGTAACCAATGACACCGCTGCTCAGACCCGGCCCGTAGGCCACAATCGAGGACTCCTTCTTGGGGCCCACCTTGATTTCGAACGGGGACTTGGGCACTTCCTGGCCGGCAAACGTGACCATGATCACGTAGCGACCCTCCTTGGTGGGGTAGTAGTGGCAGTCGTACGTAGTGCCGTCCACCTTCGACAGCATTACGTTCTGGTTCATGCCACCGGGACCAATGACGCGCACCTCGGGCAAACCCTCGCCAGCACCCTCGGTATAGATCTTGAAGTCCGCATCGTCGCCGACACGAACTCCGGTGGCCTGGAGGCCACGGCCGGAGGCGCGCACCTTGCGGGCATCCGACAGTGGGGCCACCTTAACCGGGAATGGACTGTTCGGAATGGGTGTGCCGGCGTAGAAGACGTTCACCGAATGCAGGCCCTGCAGGGCAGTGACGTACTCGCAGCGCCACGTGTCGTTCTCCAGCTGACGCACCTTGGCGGCCACCGAGGTCTTGTGGTTGGCGGGATCAATGATGATCACCTCGGGCACACCACGACCCGCATCCTTGGTGAGAATGTCGAAGAATGTGGGCTTCTTGATGGTCACGCCGTTGGGTTGGATGCCGGGACCGGTAACCTTTACCTTGGAAGCATCGCCGGCATGACCCTCGACCTTGACGGGGAACGGAGACTTGGGGATGTCGCGTCCGGAGAACTTTACGCCCACCTTGTGAGGACCCTCGGCCTTGGGGATGTACGACACCGTGTAGGTGAGGTTCTTGTCGTTGTTGAAACGCACATCAGCCTTTTCGATCTCGCCATTGGGTCCCTGGATGTCCACATCCACAACGCCTGGATAAGAGAGTTATTATAATAAAGTACGGGGTTGAGGGCTTCTCCAAATCAAACTCACCTTTGCCGGCGGAGAAGGTTTCAACGGTGAAATTGGCCGGGGCACCGACCACTGGGCCAATGGGTTCGATTCCAGGACCATAGGCACGCACTCTGTGGAAATAATAATTGTTTTAATCAAAATGGAATATTTAAAAGTCCACGGACGAGCTCTAAAAAGCCAATTATGATACAAAAGAAACATCATTCAGTTTATAAAGTAGAACATGCGTCGCGAGCAGCTCTAAAATGCTTTGCTTTTAATATTTTGGCCAGGCTAGCTACTAAAATAAATCAACTTTATGGCTTAAATGTTTATTATTTACACAAAACTAGAAAAACAAAGTTAATTCTATTCATTTCTGAGGACCACTTTTAAAATTCTTTGAGAGGCGCCACCTCGTGCGGTTGTTTTTGGTACTAGAAGAACACGACTTTTTCTAAAGCATACTTTTTGGGATTTTTGGTTTCAAATTAAGTTTAAAAATTATATTCTTTTAAAAAGCTACTTATTAAAGAATAAATATAAGCTATTTGAATAATTTTTTATGAAAATTACATATTTTTTTATTTTTTAAAGATATTAAATTACTTGTCCTTACTATTTTTAGGTCATTTAAACGAAATCTATCTAATTTAGATAAGACCGGTAATTCATCACTGATTAAATACAACGTTAAAGTTTATCAGAAATAGTTTCCCCCTAGTTGATGGAGTGGCATTCGTAGCTCGTCTCGTCTAGGTTTCTTGCCACAAACCCCAACCTCAACGTGGTGGCTTAACAAAGCAGCAAATTAAATCAGCGTCGGCCAAGATGAATGCGTTTAGTGAGCACTAATTGTAGCCAGCAATAAAAAGCCGCCAGCAAGAAGTCGAAACAGAACAGAACAGAACAAACAGGAAAGCAGCAGGCAGGCTGTCAGGCAGCGTTGAAGTATCCATTAGATACTTAGATACGCATCTCTCGCAGAAGCGTAGAGCCGCCAAACAAAAGTTACCGAAAACTGGTGGAACATTTAAATCATCGAAAGCGCGCGCAGGCACACACATTGTTGAAACTTCTTAAAAAAGTAGTAGTATCCGAACGAAAATACAAAAAAAAGAGTCAATAAATTAAAAACCGAAAAACAAGCGAGAAGCAACGTAGGCCAAGACCACGGAGTTGGCCATAAAAACAGATCAGAACGGAAAAGAACGTGGAACAAGAAGTGGAAGAGGCATGCCGAAACTTACCGCGGCGGAGGAATGCTGAGTTTTGCATTTTGAGGAATTTAATAAAAATATATATGTACAGATAATGGAGAGATATATTCGGAGCGGATAGGGGAAAACAAGAACAAAATCCAATACATTAAAAAACGTTGCTCAAAAGTACATAAATGAGAAGAGATTTTTTAGAGAAAGAGAAGAGAAAAGAAAGAAGGCAGAGTCTGGATTAGAATCAGAGAAATGCATTACCAGAAGGAGAGAAATATTAGAGATAAGATATATCTTAAATTTTGAAAAGAATAGTACGAGTTACAAGTTACAAGTTTGTAGAATTGAAACCTAGAAGAACTTCCTAAACTTCCTTTAAGATTCTCTCTGAAGTTGAAGAAACTCTTCTATAAACCACTGCCCACCCTCTCTTACCTGTTGGGATTGGTCTTGGGCCTCAGCGGAGCTCCGGTCTTGAGCTTGGAGTTGGGATACTGCGACAGGTAGGTCATCATGGACTGCTCATCCACATTGGGATTGACCAGCTCCTCGGGCTTAATCAGCTGGCGCACATTCAGCCAGTCATCGGCCAGGCCCATGGCCTCGGAAGCGTTCTGGACGGCATCCTTGGCATCCCACATCTCCCAGTCGGGACACAGGCCCGGAGCACAGGCATCGACGAGGGCGCCCACGGCCTTGCCCGTGGTCCAGTCGTTGGTGAAGTTATTGATGGGCAAGTCGGGTATCTTGGCGTGTATCCAGTTCAGCAGCCTGCCGGCGAACAAGGTGATTTAGCATCTAAAGGTATTGATTGCAAGTAGGAGGCACTCTTACCGCTGCTTGGGCGTGTGGCCCGATCCGTTCAGCTGCTTCTCGTCCTCCCCATCCCACATGGGCATCGATATCGAGTAGTGGAGAATCAGTGTCCAAATCAGGCCCAGTATCAGTTTCAGCTTGCAGTCCACAATGTCCGAGGAGTCTGTGGGGTTGGCAAGAAAGAAGAGATCGTTTTAGGTTACATTGTTGATAAACCAGAATGCAGACCGTTACCATGTCGTATACTTAATGGATCTATTAAATGCCTTCTACAGAGAAAGAAAAAGACTATCAAGTCTAAAAGGAGCTACAATCTAGAGGATCTTGGTGGATGCAACTGCAACTGCAATTGCCGCAGGCTTCATCTGTCACTGGCCACACTTTGATGATGTTGCCAAGCTGCCGAGGCCGTGGCTGCTGGAAACCTGTTGCCATTCGTCAAGCTGCCAATTATGTGCAAGATGTCCGCTAACTGTTACAGCCACTTTGCCGCCTCCTGGTCAAGTTCAGGGCTGATTATGCACGCAATCAACTCGTCTTGCCGGTTTTGTTTCGTTCGCGACCTTAAACTTGGCCCAAAGCCTCCGTCTCGGACATCTTTTGTGATGCTAAGCCATTTATTCGCGATAGCCGAGCGACGGGTCTTTTGTTTGGTTCGGGGTTTATTGAACTTCTATTCGGAATCTTAGTTGGCGATAATGGGATCTGCGAAGTGAAAGGCGTGGTGGAGTTGGTTCTGATTACTTATCACCGATTAGCCGGCACCCAGAGAACCTCTCCTTCCCTCGATCTCGATCTGAACCGCATTTGGCACGCATTGAACCGTGACGGCTTTGGAATTCCACCTCCACAACAAGGGGGAAAGTTGCCACAGGGAAAACCAAGCCGTGTCTTGGCCACCGATTGTAACCGAATAGGCCAAGTGACGACAGACCCGTCAACTGACGTACTAGATGTTCTACATTTCTTCGAGTCTGCCCTCCAGCATGGCTTTCTACCTCAAATGTTTTGTTTTGTTTTGCCAACTGTTGCTCAACGAGCCGTTAAACGATCGCTGATATGGCCAACATAGTGGACACCCGCACCCGCAACAGCTATAACCGCTTTTTTTGAGGAGCCGGCCTGGTCAAAACGAGTGGACCTGGAACTGGTCGAGTGTCTTGCCCCTAAAAGCCATCAAATTGTCAGCCATATCTGCGTTTTGGCCATTTAAAATACTTTAAGCGCAATGCCTTGACAAATGAATTAGCTGCCAATCTGTTCGAGGCGTCCAGCCCGTTTTGACATATTTTTTGTGAAAAATTACACTGCAACCACTCCACTCCCAAGGCAAATGGCAAAAGAAAGCAGCATCAGCATCAGCATCGGCAATTAAAACGGCATAAGAAAGAAATGAAGATGGATAAATAAATAGCCAGCCACAGATGTGATTTGGCTAATTAGGCAGACGACGTCGGTATGCCAATCTGAGCTGAAACTCCAACGTTGGAAACTGGTTGTCAACGCCAAAGTTTGTTTTTGGCACAACACCGCGAACAAGAAAATGTGCTGTAAATTATAAAGAAATATGCTAATGTTTGCCTGAATGGAGCGGGAATGGATGCCATAACTGCGACAGGGAATAGGTAATGCATATTAACCAGGTCCAGACAGGCATCCAACTTCAGTCTGGAGATCTTCACATCCATACATATGCATAAGTGTGAGAGGTGCTTGGTTGGAAGTCGAGACGTTTCTCCAGGGAGTCTTCACGGAAGTAAGAAACTGAATGCCAGTGCAGAGAGGCACTTTGTATTCATCATGACTTCATAAAGATTATTGCAATTGGGGTAAGATTGTATGAGCTATTAGGATCTAGGTTCATTTATAAAAGATCATAGGAACCTCTTCCAATTCCCAGAAAGAATAACCCTCAAGATAAGTAATCTCAACTTTATCCAACAAATTCTTATCATATTTTTTTGTAGTTTACTCGATGATACGATAAACATTTAACAAGATAATTGAAAACATTTAAGATTTAATCCTCGAATTACTAATTGGGAAGAATCTTTCGGATACAATCTATCTTCATTTTGCTGTCACTGCGCCAGAGATCCAGAATCCGGAGCGACCTGTTGTACAGAAGCAGCCGGGTGATCGTTTGGACTGCCAAATGATGACTTGACATGATTTATGTGCTGCACATGTGCTGTGATTCTCGCCTCGACGAGCGGCAAGAGTTATTATGATGTTAAGTGCAACACCGGAGAAGTATTTAACATTCAGATAAACAGAGGGGAGCGGCAAGTAGCAAGTAGCAGCAAGAATGCTGAGGCAGCAGCTCAGATTCCGAGGCCAGAGACCCGCTTCCAATCCCGGCTATACCCAACCGGCTTGGGTCTGGGTCACAGTCATCAGCCAGCCAGCCAGACACGTTCTTCCAGCGGCACGCGCATACCAAACCCCCAGCCCGTAGTCGGAAAACTAAACCGAATCCGATGCCAGTGTCTGGGTAGATTTTCCGAACGGAAAAACCAGTTTCCGTTTGGCCTAAAGGCCAATAAAGCAGACGGCTAAGACTTTGCCTAACTGTTGCGTGGCTAATTAAATTAGTGGCAGCCAGGGCAGGGCCAAGTCGCTCCCATAACTGAAACTGTCTCTGAAAAGGAGGCTAATTGGAGAGTAGTGTATGGCTTATTGGAAAGCATCCTAGGTATTCCATATTTTCACCCTAAAAACCACTGACACCTCTTAGAAAGCTGGTCGGTATTTTTAAGCCGCTCAAGAAGTCATTTTGGGCCCATTTGGTTGACGTGGGTAGTTGGCGGAGTTAAAACCAGAGTTAAGTCTTTGTTTTCTTGTCCCACATTCGGTGTCACAAGAGTGCCACAAAATGCTGGCCTGTCCGCTGGCGGGTTTCTGTAATTTTTCACTTGTTTGGGGTTAATTGAGACGGGTCTTCACTTCTTTCGGGCCGGGCTTTTGCTAATTTGAATAATTGACTGACAGGCCAGAGATTCCTGAGTGGCAAGGCAATCCGTCCAACGCCTGAATTGTAATAACGACTCATAACAACTTAATCTTATCACAATTGATTTCGAGGTTCACTTGGAGTGGCTGGGTTCTGGTTCCCATCATTTCTATTTTCAGACCATGGATCAGGGAGGGTTTAGCTTCGGCTCATCGGTGACGTGTCGGATCGATGGTGTCATAACTACTATATTGCAAGTAATTTATAAAAACACACCGATGATGAGTACGTGCCAGGTGATCAATGCAGGTATCAGAGTTCGAGTCACTTCCCAAGCGATTCAGCTGAATTTCAACGGAATTCCATGATAATATATGGGCTTTATTGGCTATTTTGAGTATTTTCTTTCTTCATGCTGAATCACCAAGTTTAAATAAGTAGCTTTCGGGGTAAATATTCAAAATATGTTAACCTAGAAAACGGAAGCTTGTTAACACGCTTCCAACATCTTGCATGATTAATTGGCATGCCCTAGGGTCTAGCGGATAGGGCTACTAACTTCTTCCGTTCTAACACTACTCCGATAACATTCCACAGCCTTGGCTTTACTTCCTCAATGAATTAAATTCTTTCATATTTCAATTAAATCTTTTTTGAGGCTTTTTTAATCAACAAATGTTGTGCAAGACCACAAATATTGAAATGAATTATGAGCAAGTCAACTGGATGATCAAGAGGCGTCCATTAAATAATATATTCACACACATTGTTGCCATTTGACTCATCCCTCGGAAAATTCATAGATGAAGACTCGTCTAATGATGTTCTGGGTGCTGATGGTGATGGCGTCACCAATAACGATCAATTGTCTGTGACAAATTGAGCCTGACTTGATAGGGAGCCATTACGGCCATGAAAAACTTCTCAGGCAAAACTTCAGGCAAAAAATTTAAGTAAACCCAATATCCAAAACCAGATGATGTGGTGATGTCATGGAGCGGCATGAGAGCGACTTTATCTCTACTCTACCCGGCACGTATTAGGTTCGTTCTTCCCTCTGCCTCGTTCATTTAATTTTGTTACTTTTATTTGCTTACTTGCCTCTTTTATTTATTTATTTTGGACCGCCCGAGAGGTTTATTATTGTTATTTTTTGAGTAGATTTTTGAGCTACAATCCGACTTGGAGCTCCACCAAGCTGGAGCCAGCAGCTGCGTGGTCTTGTGCCATACAAACTCTACAAAAATTTCGCGCTAATTCAATTGACAGCACAAAAGAGGAAAAGAAATACACGAATTTGGCGAAAAAACATACATATGTACATCTAACCGGATTGAAGAGAACTGGGGAGTTAGTACAGTGGGAACCCGACAGGCCGACTATAGCTTTCACTGTACCAATTCCAATCAATTGAAAAGCCACAAAAATTCGCCAAAAAGCCAACAGGAAGAGGTGGGCCTCGTTAAATTAATTAACTATGTTTGCTTATATTTGGAAGCGTTATCTGTTTTGGAAAATGTTTGCTTAAATAAACTTTGGCTTGATTTTGGCAGTAATTACTGGGACGACATGTTTGCATTCCTCCGAATAATGTCACTTTGCCAAAATTTAGTTAATGACTAAGACCGATTAAGTGAGTGATTCATCTCTTTCGCGAATTTATTTCGCTAACACTCGAATCTTGGCCTCAAAATATATATTTCACGGATAGATATGGAAGCCTTATCGCCTGTCCAAGTCGAGGATGGATGATATTTTTTATCGCCCACAAAAGCGAAAGTGCTGATAGCCAAAAATTCGCTTGTGTTTTCAATTGGTGGCTAAAATTGTCTCCAAGTTGCATTCAGATCAACATTTTTGTTTGACTTTGTTTTGTGTTGCTCCCATTTTGTGATAACAAAGATATCCATACAATACCCATACATTTGTAAACATTCCTGTAAACATTATTTACTTAGCTGTCAATTATTGACAAACGTTTTTTCCCTGAAATCCAAAAGATACTCAAGTTTTTATCTGTTTTAGAGCACCTTCAGGCTATAGTTCTCTGAGATTGTCAACCAAACACTGCTAGCTGGAGCTTCTTATCAATTGCGTCATGGGGTCATTCAAAAAAATAAAAAAAGAGTGCTTGGCTGACGATTACATTCTATATGAAATGTAAGACGCGGGGGAATCAGCCGCCAGCCGAATGCCTCAATGACCCACTGAACACTGAAGCTCAACGAAAGGTCTGAGTGAGTCATTAGTCGTATCACATGTCCATTCTCACATAAAATATATTTATGATTTAGTTCTCAATCAAATCTAATTAGCAAGATGCAGCTAGTTTGCCATTGAGATCGGGTTCTGTTACGCTCGTGATTTGGCAATGGCCAGAGGAGGAGACTACATACACAAGATTATTTGTAGCGGTGGGTCTTTGAAAACGATATCACCCTAATGAAATTAACCTTCCAAATTGTCCACGCTTCGGTGGGGCTCTCTAGTACACAAGTAGAATCGTATATGGGTATAAAAAGTTTATAGCTGAAAGTGTGAAATGGCAGAAAATAGTAATCAATTTTTAACCATATCAGTAGACACAAATACCCCTTCTATTTTAAGGGTATTTACAAACTCGGTGTGTCGTGCTGGTACTGCAAATTACTAAACACAATCTTGAATTATGCATATAAATACGAATGAAAGTAAAACTCGCATTGAAGCCGGCGCTATGAATAAACCCGCGAATGACATCATTGTGTTTTGTAGTCTGGATACGAATCGTCGAAAATAATAAAGATCCACTCGAGTCACGGTGTGAGGGGATCGTGTGGAATGCAGCGGCTGGAGCTGGTAGAGGATCTGGTGTTAACTCGAGACTTTTGCGGCGTTGGCGGCCCGTCTTTGGATGACTTATCTCTCCATTGAAAAAGCAAATTATGCAATTTTCAAGGGGAAACGATGCAAAAAGCTTCTAATTAATTCATAGTGTGTTGATTCGTACCCTACCCTACCCGGGGACTTAAAGTTAATCATATAATTCGAAGAATTTCATAAACTTACCAATGTTTACGATTTTGATTCCCTCATCCTGAAGGAATTTCAGGGCCACCGAGACGTTTTCCAGTTTCTGGCTGCGGAATGTTGGGCGTTTGTTATACTTGGGCATACGCTTCTGGGAGAGAACCTCGATCAGGGCGATCAGTCGGAGGCCATCGGAGAGATCCGTCTCCAGGTTACTGATCGACCGGTCGATCGTCTTCAGGTGCTCGTTGGCCCATCGAGTGAAGGTGTTCTGTTGGATCTTCTTCCATTGCGCATCCTCGGCGAGATCCCGTTCGGCCTCCATGTCCTCGTCAAAGTTCTCCTCGTACTGATCCGCCGGCTGGCCCTGCTGTGGCTGTTGGTAGTACTCGTTCGGCTGTTAGGGCAGAGATCTGGTTAGCCGGGTTTTCATTATGGATGATATCAATGGGCGTGTCTGCCCCGTAAAATGGTTTCGTCTTTGGGATGTGGGATGTCGTTTGTTATTTTGTTAAAATCACTTAAGCAACTCCACTCCTGGAGCCAAGAAGCAAATTGAATCGAATGGCGTCGGATCTGATCAGATCGGATCACCACACAGAAGGTGTGGTGTGGGCAAGACTTGTTCCAGTTTCGGTTGGGCGCACCACCATAAAGAGTGGACTGTCCACTTTCCACACATGTCCCATACAGGTCATTGGCAATCAAGAATCCAATTATTTTAAGCTTAAGTATTATTTTTTAAGCTTTGGAGTTATCTTTGAATCATACATAGTTTTCTTGGAAGTCTTAGATTAAGTTTCATGGAATTGGAATTACAAATGCCAAAACTTTCTTAAAAAAAAAAAAAAAAAAAACGTTAGTTTGTGTTGCTAATCTAATCGCATTAATGAACAAATAAAATTCTCTTAAAAAACAATCATCAATTCTTATTCATGAGAGTGTTCTTTGGAATTCAACCATTCCAGTGAAAAAAAAACTTGAAAGCTGATTTATGGCATAACAACAATGTTAATTTTTAAGTTTTACTCTAATTCATTTAAGCTTTTGAATCTATATTTAAAAAACTTAAAAATAAAGGTTTTATTAGGTTTCCTATCTCTTCCAACCGGGTAAACAAGTTCCCAGGTATCGCCCGTCGTCTATTGTTTACCAACTTCCCCGAAGAGTGCCCAAAAAGGGTGCCCCAGACCAGAAGAAGGAGAAGCACAAAGCGGAGGAGGAGATAGGAGATAGAAGACGGAAAAAGAGAGCAAAACAGAGTTCGCGTGCCACACACAAACAGTTCTTCAGAGTTCTTCTGGTCAAAAAACCCACAGAAATAGAGTATGCGCCCCGTCCACCGCCGGTCTTATCATGTGGGACCGTCTGGGCCTGGCCAAAAACGGGAAGAAGTGGGCTAGAAAAAGAAATCGAAGTGGAGTGGAGTGGAGTGCTCGAGTGCGCAGCGTGTGAAGTTCATTAACATTTTCGTTAATTGCGAAATGCCGCGACGCCGATTGTCGACTGGCGACAAAACGCAACGCGACGCTGCTGCAAGCAGCAATTAAAAAAGGCCACTATGACACCCGAAAGCTCACAGAACACAACACAAACAATACACACACCTGCTGATAGCAAACGTCGTAGTGTGCCGCTGGCGGTTGGGCGTAGAAATTCAAATTGCTGAAGTTTGGAATTGGCACAAAATCGCTATTGCTATTGTTGTTATAGCCACACGCGCTGCTATTTTGATTGTGGTTCGGAATTGGCGGGTTCTTTCTATTGTTATGGTTGAGGAATATCGTCGCCTGTGTTGTTTGACCGTTCGCGTTCGCGTAGCTTGCGTTTTGCACTATTTCCCCGATTCCGGTAGCAGCGGCGATCTGCTGCGCGCTGGCGTCTTTAGTCTTCGGCGAATCACCGTTAAATAAAGCCCCGACGCCGGCATGCTGTCCCCTAGAGCTGGAATTTGTTTACATTCATTTAATCGATAGATAAGAGCTTTCGATACACGATCTCGATTTGTTATCGACCCCGACCGTGATCGTCAAGAGAGCCGCAAACAAAAACCAGTTTTTAAATAATATAACAACTCCGAATACTGTGTGAGAGCATAAAGTGCTTCAGTTGGGTTTCATATCTTTATTAATAAAAAATGCATTTATAAATATATTTTTTCTGGCCCCAAAAGTATGCAACTGTCTAAGCTTAAATTAATGGGTTTGTCTACAACTGAAGAAAGTCTTAATCTATTTGAGCTAAAAGCTATGAAAAAAGTGTTCCTTAATGTTTAATTCTAGTTAAAATTGGAAAAGGCAGAAACAAACTATGTAAGCTTAATCCTTATCCAAAGAATTTTATAAAGATAATCAAAATTCATTCCCTCTATAAAGAGGCTTATAAAGATAAAATATGAATAAATATAAAGCCTTTTCGGATATCAATTTCAAAACTAAAAATCAAGCAAGAAAATGAATCATTTCTTGATCCCAGCAACACACCCAGCCGACTGAAGAAATGCAAACAATTCTGGTAAATATTTGGCATATTTCGGGATTGCTTTTGGCAATGCCTTTTTAATTCCACTCGATCCACCACGGCCCCTTATTAGCCTGTTCCCCCGAATGCAAAACCGAAAAGCAGACACAAATGCACAACGACGGCCGGCCAGACAAGTGAATGAGCCAAACAAATGGGGCTGACAGTCGGCGACCTTCTCAATATGGTTAGAATCGTTAATTTTAGCCAAATGAGTCAAAGCAAGTAGCAAACAACCGGCTATGATCGATGGCAGATCGATGCCTGGGGACTTGGAAATAGTGTTTATTTTGGCAGCAAGTCCTTCAACAAAAACCACAATTGAACTTGGTTCTATTTCTATACTGATTCTATACTTAAGTTAGTTTATTTTATGGCGCGTGCAATAAAAAAAATAAATCTAAAATTAGGGAAAAACTTTTCCATGACTCTCAAGTAAAGAAACTATTTATTATGTTTGCCCAACTGATTGTTTTGGCAAGTTTCTTTTCAAATACAAGCAATTGTGTCAATATTTAAGGCTATATTAAAAAAAACGTAAGAGCTTAGTACTATAAAATGTCTACACATTTCCAAGAAAGTAACAGTAACAGTAACAGTTCTAAAGAAAGCAACCAAAATGAAGTTTATCGCGACCCTCTTACTTCTCTGCGCCTTGTTTGCATTCGCCAATGCTACCTCATCCTCAAGCACAATCTCGTCCCCAAGCACAACCTCGTCCACATCCTCATCACCAACCGCATCCTCATCCCCAAGCACATGGGATTACGATGAGGCTTCAACAACAACCACTAGTGCTCCTTCCACCGCTGTACCTCCATGTGGCGGACCACAAGGACCCAATGGACCCTGCGGCAGCAAATTGTACTACTTTTTCAAATAGATACTTATAAATCAGACGACGATACTAAAATAAAAAACATGTCAAGCTAACAAGTTTTTTTAAAGAGATTTTAACGACATGGGGTTTGATCCGAACATAGTGTATCAAGTGTATTAATTTTGTAAAGATATAAATAACATTACTAGTAGAATTCTGCATCAAAATCCTGAGACAAGATATTTTTTTAGATTTTTTGTCCATTTTTCGTGATGGGATCCCTTGAAAATGGGGTTTTCTCCTTTATGGCCCACAGTGATGGCTGTATCTTCCCCAATCCTGATCCGATTCTCAAGCGGAGTACCTTAAACGATTTCTAGATCGATTTGCCACCATTCTGCATCAAAAACCTGAGACAAAATATTTTTTAGATTTTTTGTCCATTTTTCGTGATGGGATCCCTTGAAAATGGGGTTTTCTCCTTTATGGCCCACAGTGATGGCTGTATCTTCCCCAATCCTGATTCGATTCTCAAGCGGAGTACCTTAAACGATTTCTAGATCGATTCGCTACCATTCTGCATCAAAACCCTGAGACAAAATATTTTTTAAATTTTTTGTCCATTTTTCGTGATGGGATCCCTTGAAAATGGGGTTTTCTCCTATAGGCTCCAGAGTGATGGCCATATCTTCCCCAATCCTGATCCGATTCTCAAGCGGAGTACCTTAAACGATTTCTAGATCGATTCGCCACCATTCTGCATCAAAATCCTGAGACAAAATATTTTTTAGATTTTTTGTCCATTTTTCGTGATGGGATCCCTTGAAAATGGGGTTTTCTCCTATAGGCTCCAGAGTGATGGCCATATCTTCCCCAATCCTGATCCGATTCTCAAGCGGAGTACCTTAAACGATTTCTAGATCGATTCGCCACCATTCTGCATCAAAATCCTAAGACAAAATATTTTTTAAATTTTTTGTCCATTTTTCGTGATGGGATCCTTTGAAAATGGGATTTTCTCCTATAGGCTCCAGAGTGATGGCCATATCTTCCCCGATCCTGATCCGATTCTCAAGCGGAGTACCTTAAACGATTTCTAGATCGATTCGCCACCATTCTGCATCAAAATCCTGAGACAAAATATTTTTTAGATTTTTTGTCAATTTTTCGAGATGGGATCCCTTGAAAATGGGGTTTCTCCTATAGGCTCCAGAGTGATGGCCATATCTTCCCCAATTCTGATCCGATTCTCAAGCGGAGTACCTTAAACGATTTCTAGATCGATTCGCCACCATTCTGCATCAAAATCCCGAGACAAAATATTTTTTAGATTTTTTGTCCATTTTTCGTGATGGGATCCCTTGAAAATCGGATTTTCTCCTTTATGGCCCACAGTGATGGCTATATCTTCCCCAATCCTGATCCGATTCTCAAGCGGAGTACCTTAAACGATTTCTAGATCGATTCGCCACCATTCTGCATCAAAAGCCTGAGACAAAATATTTTTTAGATTTTTTGTCCAATTTTCGTGATGGGATCCCTTGAAAATGGGGTTTTCTCCTATAGGCTCCAGAGTGATGGCCATATCTTCCCCAATCCTGATCCGATTCTCAAGCGGAGTACCTTAAACGATTTCTAGATCGATTCGCCACCATTCTGCATCAAAATCCTGACACAAAATATTTTTTAGATTTTTTGTCCATTTTTCGTGATGGGATCCCTTGAAAATGGGGTTTTCTCCTATAGGCTCCAGAGTGTTGGCCATATCTTCCCCAATCCTGATCCGATTCTCAAGCGGAGTACCTTAAACGATTTCTAGATCGATTCGCCACCATTCTGCATCAAAATCCCGAGACAAAATATTTTTTAGATTTTTTGTCCATTTTTCGTGATGGGATCCCTTGAAAATGGGGTTTTCTCCTTTATGGCCCACAGTGATGGCTGTATCTTCCCCAATCCTGATCCGATTCTCAAGCGGAGTACCTTAAACGATTTCTAGATCGATTTGCCACCATTCTGCATCAAAAACCTGAGACAAAATATTTTTTAGATTTTTTGTCCATTTTTCATTATGGGATCCCTTGAAAATGGGGTTTTCTCCTTTATGGCCCACAGTGATGGCTGTATCTTCCCCAATCCTGATCCGATTCTCAAGCGGAGTACCTTAAACGATTTCTAGATCGATTCGCCACCATTCTGCATCAAAATCCCGAGACAAAATATTTTTTAGATTTTTTGTCCATTTTTCGTGATGGGATCCCTTGAAAATGGGGTTTTCTCTTTTATGGCCCACAGTTATGGCTGTATCTTCCCCAATCCTGATCCGATTCTCAAGCGGAGTACCTTAAACGATTTCTAGATCGATTCGCCACCATTCTGCATCAAAATCCCGAGACAAAATATTTTTTAGATTTTTTGTCCATTTTTCGTGATGGGATCCCCTGAAAATGGGGTTTTCTCCTATAGGCTCCAGAGTGTTGGCCATATCTTCCCCAATCCTGATCCGATTCTCAAGCGGAGTACCTTTAACGATTTCTAGATCGATTCGCCACCATTCTGCATCAAAATCCTGAGACAAAATATTTTTTAGATTTTTTGTCCATTTTTCGTGATGGGATCCCTTGAAAATGGGCTTTTCTCTTTTATGGCCCCCAGTTATGGCTGTATCTTCCCCAATCCTGATCCGATTCTCAAGCGGAGTACCTTAAACGATTTCTAGATCGATTCGCCACCATTCTGCATCAAAATCCCGAGACAAAATATTTTTTAGATTTTTTGTCCATTTTTCGTGATGGGATCCCCTGAAAATGGGGTTTTATCCTATAGGCTCCAGAGTGATGGCCATATCTTCCCCAATCCTGATCCGATTCTCAAGCGGAGTACCTTAAACGATTTCTAGATCGATTCGCCACCATTCTGCATCAAAATCCCGAGACAAAATATTTTTTAGATTTTTTGTCCATTTTTCGTGATGGGATCCCTTGAAAATGGGGTTTTCTCCTATAGGCTCCAGAGTGATGGCCATATCTTCCCCAATCCTGATCCGATTCTCAAGCGGAGTACCTTAAATGATTTCTAGATCGATTCGCCACCATTCTGCATCAAAATCCTGAGACAAAATATATTTTAGATTTTTTGTCCATTTTTCATGATGGGATCCCTTGAAAATGGGGTTTTCTCCTTTATGGCCCACAGTGATGGCTGTATCTTCCCCAATCCTGATCCGATTCTCAAGCGGAGTACCTTAAACGATTTCTAGATCGATTCGCCACCATTCTGCATCAAAATCCTGAGACAAAATATTTTTTAAATTTTTTGTCCATTTTTCATTATGGGATCCCTTGAAAATGGGGTTTTCTCCTTTATGGCCCACAGTGATGGCTGTATCTTCCCCAATCCTGATCCGATTCTCAAGCGGAGTACCTTAAACGATTTCTAGATCGATTCGCCACCATTCTGCATCAAAATCCCGAGACAAAATATTTTTTGGATTTTTTGTCCATTTTTCGTGATGGGATCCCTTGAAAATGGGGTTTTCTCCTATAGGCTCCAGAGTGATGGCCATATCTTCCCCAATCCTGATCCGATTCTCAAGCGGAGTACCTTTAACGATTTCTAGATCGATTCGCCACCATTCTGCATCAAAATCCTGAGACAAAATATTTTTTAGATTTTTTGTCCATTTTTCGTGATGGGATCCCTTGAAAATCGGATTTTCTCCTTTATGGCCCACAGTGATGGCTGTATCTTCCCCAATCCTGATCCGATTCTCAAGCGGAGTACCTTAAACGATTTCTAGATCGATTCGCCACCATTCTGCATCAAAATCCCGAGACAAAATATTTTTTAGATTTTTTGTCCATTTTTCGTGATGGGATCCCCTGAAAATGGGGTTTTATCCTATAGGCTCCAGAGTGATGGCCATATCTTCCCCAATCCTGATCCGATTCTCAAGCGGAGTACCTTAAACGATTTCTAGATCGATTCGCCACCATTCTGCATCAAAATCCCGAGACAAAATATTTTTTAGATTTTTTGTCCATTTTTCGTGATGGGATCCCTTGAAAATGGGGTTTTCTCCTATAGGCTCCAGAGTGATGGCCATATCTTCCCCAATCCTGATCCGATTCTCAAGCGGAGTACCTTAAATGATTTCTAGATCGATTCGCCACCATTCTGCATCAAAATCCTGAGACAAAATATATTTTAGATTTTTTGTCCATTTTTCATGATGGGATCCCTTGAAAATGGGGTTTTCTCCTTTATGGCCCACAGTGATGGCTGTATCTTCCCCAATCCTGATCCGATTCTCAAGCGGAGTACCTTAAACGATTTCTAGATCGATTCGCCACCATTCTGCATCAAAATCCTGAGACAAAATATTTTTTAAATTTTTTGTCCATTTTTCATTATGGGATCCCTTGAAAATGGGGTTTTCTCCTTTATGGCCCACAGTGATGGCTGTATCTTCCCCAATCCTGATCCGATTCTCAAGCGGAGTACCTTAAACGATTTCTAGATCGATTCGCCACCATTCTGCATCAAAATCCCGAGACAAAATATTTTTTGATTTTTTGTCCATTTTTCGTGATGGGATCCCTTGAAAATGGGGTTTTCTCCTATAGGCTCCAGAGTGATGGCCATATCTTCCCCAATCCTGATCCGATTCTCAAGCGGAGTACCTTTAACGATTTCTAGATCGATTCGCCACCATTCTGCATCAAAATCCTGAGACAAAATATTTTTTAGATTTTTTGTCCATTTTTCGTGATGGGATCCCTTGAAAATCGGATTTTCTCCTTTATGGCCCACAGTGATGGCTGTATCTTCCCCAATCCTGATCCGATTCTCAAGCGGAGTACCTTAAACGATTTCTAGATCGATTCGCCACCATTCTGCATCAAAATCCCGAGACAAAATATTTTTTAGATTTTTTGTCCATTTTTCGTGATGGGATCCCTTGAAAATGGGGTTTTCTCCTATAGGCTCCAGAGTGTTGGCCATATCTTCCCCAATCCTGATCCGATTCTCAAGCGGAGTACCTGAAACAATTTCTAGATCGATTCGCCACCATTCTGCATCAAAATCCTGAGACACAATATTTTTTAGATTTTTTGTCCATTTTTCGTGATGGGATCCCTTGAAAATCGGATTTTCTCCTTTATGGCCCACAGTGATGGCTATATCTTCCCCAATCCTGATCCGATTCTCAAGCGGAGTACCTTAAACGATTTCTAGATCGATTCGCCACCATTCTGCATCAAAATCCTGAGACAAAATATTTTTTAGATTTTTAATCCATTTTTCGTGATGGGATCGCTTGAAAATGGGGTTTTCTCCTATAGGCTCCAGAGTGATGGCCATATCTTCCCCAATCCTGATCCGATTCTCAAGCGGAGTACCTTAAACGATTTCTAGATCGATTCGCCACCATTCTGAGACAAAATCCTGAGACAAAATATTTTGTAGTTTTTTTTTACCATTTTTGGTGATAGGATCCCCTGGGATCCCCAGGAAAATGGGCTTTTCCTCTGAATGATACTTATAAAAGTTGGCGTGTCGTGTTATTTTGCCCAAAAATAGAATCCATAAAAATGCAAATCTTTACTATAAAAATACCGAATTTATGGCATTTCCGATCAATCAGTTATATGGCAGTTTTTAAATATAGTCGGCTGATCCCGGCCGTTGATGACGTTGATTCTAATCATGAATATATGTATATACTTTGTTGGGTGGGAGATGTTTCCTTCATGGCGTTGAATTCTTTTGACCAAAATTGTATTACCCTCTGCAAGGGTATAAATATAATTAATATAAAGAACTGCCTTGAACGAAAAGTTTAATGACTTAACATACATACATATGTACCATAGATAGACAGACTAGATAGACTAACACCTTTGCAAAACTGAATTTACTTAGAACTCTGTGCCTATCCAAATATTTTTTCGCTTAAAAATGAAGATATTTAAATAAAGATTCATTGTGAATTTAAAATCAATACATCTGTTTCAATACCAAACATTCTCAGGAAAGAGTATAAAAGCGCATAATTTCGTACTAATATCATTAGGTTTTCAAAAAATTTGTTAACATGAAGTTCTTCTCGGCCTTTCTGCTTCTCTGTGCCCTGATTGGATTTATAGCTACGGCTTCTTCACAATCGAGTCCAGGTACAACAGAACCCATTCCACCTACTCCAATGGATCCGGCGAGTCCTGATACTACTACCTCTACTCCGGAGGCAACCCCATGTTGCGGAAAAAAAATGTATTTCTTCTATTAAGCAGTGCAGAACTTGAAGAACGAAAATATAATGGATTAAATGCTTGTA
Organism: Drosophila pseudoananassae pseudoananassae; assembly: GCA_018153035.1. Classification (NCBI taxonomy): domain Eukaryota; kingdom Metazoa; phylum Arthropoda; class Insecta; order Diptera; family Drosophilidae; genus Drosophila; species Drosophila pseudoananassae. The sequence continues at coordinate 131,429 of JAECXR010000055.1, forward strand.
TAAATATTTGAAAACCTGTTTGATTTTAGTTAAGAAAGATTTATCTCGCGTAGGTGGAAAAACAATTGTGTCAATAATCAACTAGTGCAGATAAAACGTATAAAATCGGGTTTATGGTAACACATTATCATTCCTTTGAGAAACCTTGCAACATGAAGTTCTCTGCTGTCCTTTTGCTGTTTTGCGCCTTGATTGGAGTCACCTTAGCGGCTTCGACCTCAGCCACAACGGAAGCCATTACCACCACATCCACTTCTGGCCCAGTCGCTCCTCCATGTGGAGGACCCCAAGGACCCTGTGGTCAGCTTCCCAAAATTCCCCCCTGTGCTGGTGGAGCCGGTGGTCCCTGCGCCAAGAAATTATACTTCTTTTATTAAAAAACGTCGAATAAATTAGTTTGCAAAAAATTAAAGAAGATTTTTTACTGTATATCTATTACCTAATTTTATTTTTTTAAATGTACCCAACACTGTCTCATTATGGTTTATTTAGAACAAAATGTCTACCCATATTTTACCAAAAAAATCCGTACCGATACAATTTGTTTTTTTGCCAAGCTGGATAACAACTCCTTGGTGTGTATTTTTAAGAATTTTTTGTCCAAATTCTAATATTGTATCACCTGGTTTATTGTAGCAGTTAATATATTTAATAAAATTCGAGTAATTGTGTCAATATAATTTGAGCCATGTTAGATGCTATGATTTTCTCAGCGTTCATTCTAAAAACAGTTACCATCATGAAGTTTTTATCTTCGCTTTTGACCGGTTGTGCGCCTTGAAAGTATTATTTTGTTATTATATTATTTTATTACTGCTAGCTGAAGAAATAAAATTTCATTTTGTAATAAGCGAATCCAGAAGCGATTTTGCCTTGTAAAAACATTGCTAAAATATCGTTTTTAATTTTTCGAATTTTTTCCAAGGGTACCACCATAAAATTTTGGGATTTTCCATCTTTTGCTCCATTTTTGTCCCATTTTGTATTAATTACAAAACATTGATTAAATATAGTTTTTTAATTTCTCAAACTTTTCCCAAGATGTAAAATAAAATTGTGAGTTTTCCAAATTTGCTAATGACTGGAAGTCCCTCTCCTGTATTTTGTCATCTGGCTTTTATATGTAGATACACTTTCCGTACGCGTACAGGAACCTATACTAGTACATTTACACAGGGACCTCTCTGAGATCAAGTTGACGCAAAGATATATAATTTTTTTTTAAATAATGAATCCATTTTTTCAATGAAAATAATAGTTCTAAAATTTCCAGTCTCTTTTCCGAAATCTCAAAAAAAAACTAAAGATTTATCAAATTAAAAGGGACTAAGACAGTATTTGTTTATTGTGCCTGTGCAGTTCCATTCTATTGTTTAAAAGAGTTCTAAAAATATTCCGCAAATAATGTTAAATCACTTGTGTTAATATTTTGCTAAGATAAAAGTATAAAAGCACAATATTGTGAAGCCGAAAACAGAATTGCTCTTTAAACCTGATACCATGAAGTTCTTTGCTGCCCTCGTGCTCCTAAGTGCCTTGGTTGCCTTAGCCACAGCTTCCACATCTTCCACCGGATCTGCGACTTTTTCGACAACCGAAAAAACTCCAGCTACTACAGCTGTACCTCCTTGTGGAGGACCCCAAGGACCCTGTGGCTCAGCAATTCCGCAACCTCCCTGTGCTGGTGGACCGTGCGGAAAAAAGCTGTATTTCTTTTACTAAAATAATAGATAAATAAGACTAGAGTCAAGACCAAACATGTGTAAAATATTCCATTCGTGGAGCGGGACGATATCGGCAAAGATATAGATATCGCAAGATGGAACATATTGGTTTTCCTGCCATGTCACAAATATTTATAGAGGGTCCCCCGGAATAAAACGGATACAAAAATTAAGAACTATGTTGTTTTTAGATCTGTGCCTGGACTAATGGAAAATTAAAATACAAAGCGTTCAAGCTTTTCACTCAAGAATCGAATGTTTTGTATATACATATATATGTATATATATGACACTCAAGAAGTGTCATATCTGATTCTAGACACCCAGAAATTTTAACAATATAGAGGAAAAATTGATAAAAAAATATATATCAAAAAATGTTGTTCTTATATTTTGAACGAATTTAAAGAATCATATTTCCTCATGCAATTCCCTCATGAATAGGATTAAAATTAACAAAAATATAAGCTATTCAAAGCTATACGACTATATTTGCAAAATACAGTTTAAACTTTAAAGTTTAAACCCTTGAAGATCAGTAGTTTAATAGATTTGTTCATATTCGACCTTATAGCTATCCAAAGATGTGATAAATTCGAACTTTCACTTAATTTTTGGCCCTAAGACGTGTCTTACTAAATATTGACATTTCGATTTACAAATAATCTAATATTTGTACAGCTGTGTGTATTTTTGGGCTCAAAAGACCACATTATTAAACTGAACTCCTCATTTGTGTCAATAAGTTACAAGAAAAGGTTTACACTGTGATATAAAATCCCCAGATTTATACGGCATTTTATCAGTTCCAATTGAAAATTAACAAGATGAAGTTCATTGCTATTATATTGTTCTTGTGTGCCATTATGAGTTTTGGATCTCAAATCTCAGCAGAATCCCCAACAACCATCGAATCCTGGAACTTTGATTCTACTACTGATTCGTCTAATAAGTTTGCTTCGTCTGTCTGGCCTCCCAAAGTACCTTGTGGTGGAAAAAATTGTACTTTTTTTATTAAAAACAAAACTAAAGTTAAATAATAAATAAAAAAAAGTCATTGCTTTAAATTATGGTTTGGAAACCTTCACTACATTCCCCAAGGGAATGTGCTACTTTCCACAAATATCTAAATATGGAGAGTCCACCTTCGATTAGGATTTCCATATATGGATACAATCCACTCGAAATCGGGCCAAAAACGGCGATAACGAATATGTACGTGAGGCGCCACTTGCACCGCCACATTGGTGTATGAATCAGCCACTCGACGAACGCCGCCAATGAAATGCTAAATAAATTTTCACTTCCATTTTAATTAATTTGAATTTATTTGAAACTAAAATTACACCCAACATTTACACAACGAAGGCGCATTCGACTAAAAATAAATTCCCAAATATTTTGTTTTTATGAAAAGGTAATGAAAGCCACATGTCCTCCAATCGGCGCTATACACTCGAACGAGAATACCGAAATGGAAATTTGTAGGGGGTTTTTGTGGATGAAGATTTGGTGTGATAAGGGCATCCCACTCACTTTTCTGGAAGCCATTATATTGATGGATTTCTGTTGAATGATCTCGAGTCGTAATACTTTGGTAAATGTTTAATACTGATCACTTTTGATTGCCTGCTAATTACACAATGCCTGGCAAAGTGAGCACGTTTTTCTTTAAAAACACAACACACCAACACCCGCACTATAGCTATCGTATATGTTTAAAATATAAACAAATTTTGACGAAATTTTCTTTTTAAAAATATATATTCTGCACGATCTGCTCGGCTCTGTTTTGTAGTTCTGCAGATCTTCACGAAGGTGTACTTGTACTCGTATCCGTATCTTAAATCGTACTGGCGGCGACAATTTTTCAACTCAACTGAGTTGTGTGCGCCTCCTTGCTCAAAGTTTTTATGCCAAAACACGCTCAGCTTGTTTTCCAATTTCTTTATTATTATATTCTCAGAAAAGAACCAAACAGGCAAGGATGGATTTTTAGGTTTATAAACTGAAACCTGTTTTTTAGATTGAGAGTTTCAAAATGAAATCATACTTTTAACGATGAGAACTTTCGGCACTAAGTCATTTTTAAAATTAATCTTTTTTTGATTTTAAAAATGTATACTTCCATTGGAAATAAAACTTAATTGGAAGGAAAAAAGCTTACAAATCTTTTCACTTTATGGTTAAATTGTTTTTTAACTTTAATGTAATTTTTAAATTATCCCCGACTGTAAAACATCTTCAATACATAATTTGTTCAATATTTATTTTGCTTGATGTTTTGTGTTGTGTTTTTTGGTTTTGCAAATGACGTTGACTTTGACGCTGAAGCTGACGCAGACGCCGACTGCACTCTTGACTCTGTTTGGCGGGTTTTTGGCGGAGCTGCCTAGCCCCCATAGAGCCCGCCACCCGTAACCCCACACAGCCCCATCACGAATGTGATTTTCAGCGCGCAGCTGATTTTGTTGTTATTCTATTCATAGAACTATTTGTCTTTTTGTATATTTGGCTGGCCATTCCCGAGAGCATGCCTCGCTGGTTGCCAAGTAGCTTCAATTTTTTTTTGGTTGCACAAATGCATTCCGTGTTCCCCCACCACATGACTCATCATCTGGCAGCATAGTCTGTCATTAAATAAAAATTAAAAGTCAACGAATCTGAAATAATTAATCGCCGCAAAAAACATACATATTTTTTGCGGCTTGTTCGGACTTAGTCTATGACTAATTCGCTCCGGCCAAAATCAGCTGTCATAAATTCTCAGATTTTATTCAACATGGGTCGAAAGACTCTCTCCTCAATGTTTATGTCTGTATGTCTGAACTTTTTTTTACTTTTCATGTCTAGATAAAACATTTCGAGTGCCCATAGCACGCTAAATATATCGTAAATTTTATTTTGATTACGTGATTTCAAAGCTGGATGTTGCTCGGCATTTAATCATAAAATCTGAAGTATTTCCTCGAAACTGAAAAATGTTTAAACTGTCCGCTAGGAATTTCTTCTAATTTAATAACCCAATTCCCATTTTGACATTTTCGCGTGTTAGCTTAAAACTAATTTTATTTGTATTACTTATAATCAGTCATGCCATTCGGATTTATCCAACAGCTGCGCTTCGGTTGTTAATGTCCAATATTGCGCATACGCCCCATTGCCAGCAAGTAATTTCACGTGCCAGCGCTTTCTTTTCCTATTCTCGGTTCTTCTCGAAAATAAATTAAATACAATTAACAATATCTCAGCGGGCAGCAAGAAAATGAACAATAACAAAATGAAATAGATAATGAAACATACATAGATGGTCTTATATTAGGGCTAATTTTTTAGGAGACTCTAAATAATGAACTAAGCTGAAAACAGACATCCCTTTTGGTATTAAAATTTCTCAGGTGCGCCAGAGCGTGTGACTATAGGCTATATTTAGAAATACCATTCCATCTGACAGAAAAATGCACTTTACGTTCTCACACAGCTAACAACAATTAATGGCTCTTTTGATCTGGGTCCAGGAAAAATGAAATCCATTTGGTTATTTCAACGCACTGTGGCGCAAATAATTGGAATCTATCACAAAATGGCAACGCCTGGTACGCCATATTTCACACACGAAATATTCACACCAAGCTGCTTCAAGACATGAAATATTTTGTCTATATGTATTTAATAATAAGTATCTGGTTGTTATGGCCAACTCTTCCGCTGATTTGTCATCACTCTTTCCATATATTCGTTTCAACGCGCAATTGGCATTTGCCTTTATTGGAGACATTATTTCACATACTTAGGCATTTTCACTTATTTTTTCCCCTTTGATTGTGCACTAGTTGCGAAATTTCACTTGCTATATATTCATCTATATGTATGCATAGAATTATGAGCAACACCCGCGTCTACATATAGTATTCAGATTGCGTATACGCCGCGTATTCCAAACAAAAACCACAAGATCCGCGCACCGCACACGTTCACGTCCAAGTCAATGCAGCAACTGAAAATCTTTTCGAAAACGTCAAGACACAGCCCACAACCGAGTGAGTGTTTTTCGAAACATTTCTTCTATATTTTCTTCAGAGTTGCTGAATGCTGAGCGCAAGTAGAAATATTTCGTTGAATTTCCATGCGCCGTGAGCGATTTGTGTCAGCATTTTTGTGAAAGGCACTCAAAATATGACTAACACCCATGGACGATGTCTGATGTCGAATGTCGGATGTCTGGGCTCTACCTGATTCTATATAGATCAGCATGACACGTGTGGCCCGAAGAGACTTTTCCCAATAGAGCTCTGACATAAATTAGAATGTGACGGGAGGATGAATCAGTTGGACGTTAGTCTGTCTGTCTGCCCGGTCTTTTGGCCAAGATCCAAGAATTTATTGTATTCCTGGAGCAATCAAATTGAACAGAAATTGTTTTATGCTAAAATGGGGTGAATATTTATGGCATTTTTCTACTTCTTCTTTAATAGTTTAGACATGTTTGTGTTATGACTTTCTAAATAAATATTTTAAAAATAGGATTTTATTAAACATATTAATTTGTATAGAAGCACTTGAAAGTTATCCATTTATTAACTGTTGATCCACGTGGCTACACTTGCCATTGCCACTCATCGTCTGTCTTATCCAGTCGCGGTAGTACATAATACTCATAAATATATCCGGGACACCCTTTGCACAGGGCACGAAAAAGTTTAGAATGCCCACCAGAGTACCTTCGTGGACCAAGGGACCTCCGGAATCGCCATGACAGGCCCCAATGTTCGCCTGTCGATAGGCGCAAACGTGACAAGGACCCAGTTCCAGATCCTCGTAGTCGGTAAGCAGTGACCTACAGACTGTGCTGGTGAGGTGTTGCTGTTGCACCTTTTGCAGTTGAGATGGAAGAGATCCCGCTGCCGATTGGGATCCCCATCCGGTAAAAAGCAGTTCCGAAGATCCTTGGGGAAACGGCGTGTTGGGAAGGTCGACCGCCTGAGTTCGAGAGTCGAAAACAATACTCTGATTCAGGTGCAATAATCCGATATCGTTGTGGTACTTGGGATTATCGTAGTTGCAGTGCAGGTAGATGGAATCAGGATAGTACAGGGCGCCGGGATCTGCATAGCGGTTAGTGCCAGTGGCTACTTGGAGTCTACTGGCAGGATAGCCCTTCACACAATGGCCCGCCGTTAGAATCCAACGTTCAGAAATGATGGCCCCTCCACACAAGTGACTGCCTGCCAGGGTTTGCAAGGATATTTGGTAGGGAGCCTCGCCCTCGACGGCATTCTGACCGCCTACTATAAATTGTTCCTGGGCGAGGACGAACTCGATTAAAAGCCAGGCAAAGGAAATAAAAAGGTGAGTAAAAACCCGCGGTAACGCCATCACGGAGTTGCTAGCAAAGACTGGGCTAGTTGGGTTTACCCTGCTCGGTTTTGATTGAACTCCATAAACCGGAATGGCCCGAGCAAAGGTTCCCGCAATCGCGACAATAAACTGATTTTCTCTTTTATCTGATACTCGATAAATGGTCAAGAAATGGTATGAGCATTTACCGGCCGTTCATTAGGCAAACGGGCAGAGAACCATGAAGTTGCCGTTGCTAATTTTGCTGGGAGTCCTGGGAGGACTCGACTCCCCCACCTATGCCATTCGAGTCAAGGGGAACTCTACCGGCAAAGGATTCTTGAAGGATCAGCGGATTATTGGCGGAGAAGATGCCGCCGTGGGATTCGCTCCTTATCAAATATCCTTGCAAGGACTTTCGGGTGCCCACAGCTGCGGAGGAGCCATAATTTCCGAAGGATGGGTCCTCACCGCCGCCCATTGTGTGGACGGCGCCGATATAAGGATGTTGGTGGTAGTCACTGGCACCAATAAGTACACCCAGCCCGGAAGCAGACACTTCATCGAGTCCATGCACATCCACTGCAACTACGACACCCCCGATATGCACAACGACATCGCCCTACTGCACTTGCAGGAGCCGATCGAGTGGAATGAACTAACCCAGCCAATTCCCTTGCCATTGGTCCCTATGGAGCCGGGTGATGAAGTAATCCTCACCGGCTGGGGATCCACGGTGCTTTGGGGCATAAGTCCCATTGATCTGCAGGTTGTTTACCTCAAATTTGTTCCGCATCTGGAGTGCAAGGGCTTGCTGAGCAACGACCCCGACCTGGATGTAGGTCACATTTGCACTTTTTCGCGACAGGGAGAAGGGGCCTGCCACGGAGATTCCGGAGGACCATTGATCAGCAACGGATACCTTGTGGGTTTGGTCAACTGGGGCTGGCCCTGCGCCACGGGAGTGCCGGTAAGTCGAGCCATACACAATACTTTCCAGTATTTATTCTAACAACCCCTTACAACAGGATGCCCACGCCAGTGTCTACTACTATCGGGACTGGATACGCAGTGTCATTAGTGGTAACACAAAATGCGGTGGTTATAGCACCTCCGAATGGCCATAAACCCAGTCCATATTTATAAGGCCACCCAGATAAACTAGCCTTCGATAAGACTTAATTTCAGTTAATAAAGTTTTGTTAGCTTTCAAGTAGTTGTTTTGTGTTCAGTTCGTGGCCAACCCTTCAAGATGCAACTGCTCTGGTCAAGTATCGTGGTGCTCCTTCTCCTCCAGCTCCGGCCCAACCAGGGACAACGTGTGGTGGGACCCTATCCGGAGGAGAGAACACCCTCCGGCCGCATAAAGGGCGGGGAGGTAGCAGAGCCCGGTTTCGCCCCCTACCAGGTGTCCTTGCAACCAACCATAGGCTCCCACAACTGCGGGGGAGCCATTCTTAACGAACGCTGGATCCTCACGGCCGGACACTGCGTCCAGAACTACACCCCGGATAGGGTGAACGTGATTACGGGCACCAACCAGTTCAGAGAACCCGGCGGCATATACTACACTGAGGAAATCCACATGCACTGCATGTACGATCAGCCCTACATGCACAACGACATTGCCCTGCTGAAGCTGTCGGAGAACATCACCTTCAACGCCGTGACTCAACCTGTTAACCTTCCCAGCGGGCCCTCGAAACCCGGCGATGTAATAGTCCTGACCGGATGGGGGGCAGAGACGCCCAATGGTGGCTCTCTGCCTGACCTCAACAAGCTGACTCTTGGCTTCGTCACCTTCGAGGAGTGCTATGCCATCTTCAACCAAACCGCCAACCTTGGAGTGGGTCACATCTGTACCTTTTCACAGGAGGGTGAGGGCTCGTGTCACGGCGACTCCGGCGGCCCACTGGTGAGCAACGGTGCTGTGGTGGGCGTGGTGAACTGGGGGCGTCCCTGCGGCATGGGCTATCCTGATGTACAGGCTAATGTATACTACTACCTGGACTGGATTCGCAACAAGATTAGCGGAGAGACCAGATGTACGTTCTAAGCAAAATTGTAAAAAATTCAATAAATAAAATATTAAAACTGACCGGTTAAAAATTTGTTTAAAATAACGAACTAGAATTCTACGATTTCTTAAAAAGATTTTGTTAAACATGTGGTAATGAACGGAAATATATTATCTGGAAGTATGGTCATTAAAACCCTCTTAAAAAAAAGGAAAAATAAGTTTAATTTAAAATAAAGTAAATTAGAAGTATGGAAGTAAGTTTTCGGTGAAAAATACTCAGCTGGAATTATAGGAAGCGGACTTTATAGGAAGTATATGAATATTTATTTAAAAACTATTAAAAAATCTAATTCTAATTCATTCAATGTGCAAGAAACTAGTAAACTAATAAAATAATTTTATTTTAAATTTTAATAAGCTCATCAGCTTATAGTTTTTATTTTCACAACAGCTCCTTTGCACAAACAATAAAAAGATAGCGACATTATTATCTTACCTAGGTTTCGATTTTTGGATTACCTATTTCGTAAATTTTCGTCACTAACTCCTATAGTTATGTACTAGCGTAGCAGTAGCATGAGCCGCACGGTCCTGATATCCTTTGGACATGTTCGCCTAACATGTCGGATAGTCCACGTGAGTGTGTCACCCCAAAATCAGGTGTGTCAGCGGAATAATTAGCAGCAACGTATTCCTTCCGATTCGAGCCATGTTTGCGGCTGTTTGAGTTTCAAAGTGGCGATTAAACCTGCATATGGGTCGTGATTTTGCTTTTATACTCGAAAAATCGCAGTTATATCGTAAGAGTTTTATCGTAAATCGGAATCGGTGTTTCCGAAAGGTATATCTATGTCATAAAAGTCTGTACATCGTAAAATGATATAGACGTACTTTGATTATGATTTTGTTGCAGGGCAATCAAAGCCATGGACTACACACTGGACATTGACAGGAGATATTGGATTTTAAAGTCAGGGCAGAAGCATAGAAACTTATTCTCCATATATTTAAACTATATATCTTCAATTTTGATTTTTTTTTAACACTTTATACAAAACCTGTAATCTGTTCCTCTATTTTTTTATAAATTAGAATAAATACCCAGAATTAGTCATAAGCCCCATAGTTATCTATTAATATTCTTATTACATTTGGAATACTTCAAAAAATTCCTATATTAATGTTAAATAATAGTATTTCCGATTTAAAAGTGCACAGCCCTGTGAAGCATATCAATATCTCATGCCATAATAGCAATTTCTGTAGAAATAGATCCATAAAAACATGAATTGCGGAACTAAAAACAAAGAATGACCACAACCTTCGTCTTTCCTACCGCCATGAGTAAGTGGATAAGTTATCAAGTGGGGGTTATCAACGAAAACGAGTATATTTTTACAAAATCATCTTAATAAACCATAAAATTACTTAAAATCTTAGATAGTATTTTTTTCCAGCATATGTAACTCGATTCTTGCATTCTGATCGAGTTCTCCGAATCCAATCCTGATAGTAAACTTTGTTGGCGTGCCTGGGATTAAAAGAAGGAGATTAATAAAAGTAGGGTCGGAGGAGGAGACTCCACCAAGCTAATAATAAGAATCGAAGAGTGACACAGAGTCGCTCGAATTAATGGCAAGCAATGGAAAATTGTATGTTCCAACTGTGAGTTGAAAACTGTATATGGTTTCCATATAAACGTATTTTATCGTGGGTTTTTTTCCGCTTGACCACTTTCCGAAATCTTTACGACCACAATCTTTATAGAGGCAAGGATAAAACCCGACTAGGCGGGGTCTCGTTTAATTGGACCGCGATATTGTTGCCCGGAATCTCGGTTCTCTATAAATGCACCGAGCCAACTAGCCGGCCAGCTCACAATGCCCATGTCCACTTGGAGCTATGAATGTCACATATCACCTCCAGTTCCGCATAAAGTTTCCATTATCTAAAACGGGGCGATAAGATCTCCCTTGGGTGAAGTGTATTTTTTAGTTAGTCCACCAGGGGAATTTCAGTTTCAATTTCAGCTGAGAGGAGAGCCGTATCCGGGTCTGGCCAACGTGAACGGACTCAGGACGAATGCGATGAGCGCCAATGGACCTTAGGGTCCTGTTGCTAGAGGATTAAGGCTGGCAGGATATCTCGTCACAGAATGACCCAGCGTTAGAATCTAAAGCCCAGAAAGGAAGGCCCCGCCAATAATATTTGCTTTCAATAATATTTGGAAGGAAGCCTCACCCTCAACCAAAAGCAAGAAAAGAAAATCAAAAGGTGAGAAACCGCGGTAACGCCATCACTGAGCTGCAAGCAAAGACTGGACCAGAAGGTTTACCCTTCTCGGCTCGCCTTGGTGTGAACCCCAATGACCGAAATGGCCCGAGCAAAGGTTCCCTGGTTATCTGATACTTGATAAATGGTCAAGAAATGGACTTACCATTTTCGGCCAGTTCATTTGGCACACGGGCAGAGAACCATGAAGTTGCCGTTGCTAATTGTTCTAGGAGTGCTTGGAGGATTTGACTCCCCCACCTATGCCATTCGAATCAAGGGAAACTCTACGGGCAAAGGATTCTTGAAGGATCAGCGGATTAGTGGCGGGGAAGCTGCCACCGAGGGATTTGCTCCATATCAAATATCCTTGCAAGGACCTTTGGGTGTCCCCAATTGTGGCGGAGCCATCATTTCCGAAGAATGGGTCCTCACCGCCGCCCATTGTGTGGACGGTGTCGACATACAAAGTTTGGTGGTGGTCGCTGGCACTAGTAAGTACACCCAGCCCGGAAGCATACACTCCATCGAGGCCATCCACATCCACTGCAACTTCGACACCCCCGATATGCACAACGACATCGCCCTATTGCACTTGCAGGAGCCGATCGAGTGGAATAAACTAACCCAGCCAATTCCCTTGCCATTGGTGCCTATGAAGCCTGGTGATGAAGTAATCCTCACCGGCTGGGGACTCACGGTGGTTGGGGGCATACCTCCTATTTATCTGCGGGTGGTGTATGTCAGATATGTTCCTCATCTGGAGTGCAAGGACTTGCTGAACAACGATCCTGCCCTGGATGTGGGTCACATTTGCACTTTCTCACGAATTGGAGAAGGTACGTGCCACGGAGATTCCGGAGGTCCATTGGTCAGCAACGGTTACCTGGTGGGTTTGGTCAACTGGGGCTACCCCTGTGCCACAGGAGTGCCGGTAAGTAGATCCGTACACAAAGTATTGCAGTATTTCTTCTAACAACCCCTTACAACAGGATGCCCACGCCAGTGTCTACTACTATCGGGACTGGATCCGCAATGTCATGAGTGGTAACACCAAATGCAGTGGTTATAGCACCTCCGAATGGCCATAAGCCCTGTCCATATTTATAAGGCCACCCAGATAAACTAGCCCTCGATAAAATCCAATTTTAGTAAATAAAGTTTTGTTAGCTTTCAAGTAGTTGTTTTGTGTTCAGTTCGTGGCCAAACCTTCGAAACCTTCTGGAAAAGTTTCGAAAGGTTCCTGCGACTCCGACCACCGACTGTGGTTAACTAGGGCATCCAAGCGGCATGTGCTATCCTGATGTTCAGGCCAGATTAGCATAGAGACCAGATACAAGTTCTAACCAAAATTTAACAAAATGTTATAAATAAACTATAAAAACTGACCTGTAAAATTTTTTTTTAAAACAATTAAATAGAATTTTAGAATTTTTAATGGACGGTAAAATATTGTCTGAAAATTTGGCCATTTGAACTCCCTAAAAAAAAAAAAGAGGTTTGGTTTCAAATAAAATAAATATATGTATGGAAAGTGGGTTTTCGGCAAAAAAAACTAAACTTAAACTATAGAAATCGGTTTATATATACTAATCCTGTAGTATAGGATTATCTATTGTCTAAGATAATCCTATACCCTAGAAGAATCCTTTTGGCTCAAGAAGAGGCTTCTAATTTATTAAAGTTGCAAGAAACTAGTAAAATAAGTTTTATCTTAAATTTTAATAAGCCTATCAGCTTATAGCTTTATTTTCACAGCAATTCCTTTGCACAAACAATGAGACGATGATGACATTGTTATCTTACCTATGTTTCGATTTTTGGATTACCTAATCGATGTAGGTATAAGCTTTCGTCTTTCGTCACTAGCTCCCGTAGTTACTGGCGTAGCAATAGCAGGTGCCGCACGGTCCTGATATCATGGTGCGGATCCAGTCCAGGTAGAAGTAGACAGAGGCGTGGCTATCTGGGTAGCCGAGGGCACAGGGATAGCCCCAGTTGACGAGTCCGTAGAGAATGCCATTTGACACAAGGGGACCGCCGGAGTCTCCGTGACAAGCCCCCTGCCCGCCAGAGGTCAGAGTGCAGACGTGACAGGGCCCGTTCGTCGGGTCGTTGAACATGATCTCCTGGCAGGTCGGATAGTCCACGTGGGTGAGGTAGGCCTTCTGCAGGACATCGGGTGCGTCGCCCCAGAGCACGGTGGAACCCCAACCCGTGAGCAACAGAGTAGTTCCATTTGCCAGAGGCTCCGTTGGCAGTTTGGCCGGTTGGGTGTACTCGTTGAAGACGATTGGCTCGTTCAGCCGAATCAAGGCTATGTCGTTGTAGTACGAGGGACTGTTGTAGTTGCAGTGGATCCAGTGCTCCTCCACGGTGTAGAGGGCATCCGGCTTCTGCCACTCGACCGTTCCAGTGGCCACTCGCAGGTAGGTGGGATTGTATCCGTAAACGCAGTGAGCTGCCGTCAGGACATGGTACTCGTCGACAATGCATCCCCCGCATATGTGATCCCCGTACATCCCCTGCAAGGATATCTGGTACGGTGCCTCTCCCAGCAACGCATTTTCTCCGTTAATCACACGACCTTCGAAGGTGCTGGACCTTGCCTGTTTAATCCTCTCCTGCTGCTCCTGCGTCAGCTGCACCTGCCGAACTCCACCAGCGGGCCTTTGGCATCCTAATGTCAGCAGGATCACCAGCAGGACCGTACTCCTTCCGATTCGAGCCATTTTTCCGGCTGTTTGTGTTTCAAAGTGCCAATTAAACCTGCATATGGGTCGTGATTTTGCTTTTATACTCGAAAAAATCGCAGTTATATCGTAAGAGTTTTATCGTAAATCGGAATCGGTGTTTCCGAGAGGTATGTATATCTATGTCATAAAAGTCTGTACATCGTAAAGTGATATAGACGCACTTTGATTATGATTTTGTTGCAGGGCAATCAAAGCCATTGACTATAAACTGGACATTGGCCAAAGATATTGGTTTTCAAAGTCACGGCAGATGCTTCAAAACTTATACTTCAATACTTATTTTGAAAATATGTTCCTCAAATTTTAAAATTATTTTTAAATATTGACTTTATTAAGAACTACTAGAGTTACCCCATTATGCCTCCAAATTAATTTACCAAAATTACGAATTAATAGTTACCTTTCATATATTCTTGTTACAATGGTTTCTCTAAAAAATCCTCATATTACAGAGATAAATAGCAGTATTTTCTGTTAAAAATTACACAGCCTTATGAAGCATATTAATGTCTCATGCCATAATAGCAATTTCTGTCGAAAATAGATCCATAAAAACATTAATTGCCGAACTAAAAACAAAGAATGACCACAACCTTCGCCTTTCCCAGCGCCATGAGTAAGTGGATAAGTTATCAAGTGGGGGTTATCAACGAAAACGAGTATATTTTTACAAAATCATCATAATAAACCATAAAATTACTTCAAATCTTAAATCGTATTTCTTTCCAGATCATGTAACCCGATTCTTGCATCCCGATCGAGTTCTCCGAATCCAATCCTGATAGTAAACTGTATTGGCATGCCTGGGATTAAAAAAATGGGTTTAATAAAATAATAAATAAGGATTATAAGTTAAGCTCACATATCTGGCATTCCAACGCCACAGGCTCGTCCCCAATTGACCAAACCCACCAGCTTGCCCTCCCACATGATGGGGCCACCCGAGTCCCCGGAACAGGAACCCTCGCCCTCTTTGGTAAAAGTACAAATGTGGCCTATGTCGATTCCGGTGTGGTAGTCCCAGGCCTCCCGGCACTCCTCGTGATCGATGACTGTCAGATTGATGGTCTGCAACTGCTGTACTGTCGGCCAACTGACTTCCGGAGCACCCCATCCCGTAAGAGTGACCGTAGAACCTGCAGGGGGCTGCTCGGAGCTCAGTTCGACGATCTGGGTGCGCTCGTTGAAGATGATCGACTCATTGACGTGGATGAGACCTATGTCGTTATTGTACAAATAAGGTACATCGTAGAGGCAGTGGACCAGAGCCTCGTCCGGAAACAGAGTCTGGCCAGGATCGAGGCGATCATTGGTGCCGACTATGATGCGCAGGTCTTCGAGATTGAAATCTTTGGCACAATGGCCTGCCGTGAGTATCCATTCCTTATCGAGGATGACCCCACCGCAAATGTGGGTTCTCCAGGTTGTTTGTATGGATACCTGATATGGGGCCACCCCGTCCGCCGCCTCCTGTCCGCCCACAATGCGATTGTCAGAAAGTTTACTATCCAATCGTTTTCCGTGGATGACGTCAATGGAACTGGCCAATCGGAGGAGGAGAATCCACCAAGCTAATGACAAGAATCGAAGCTCCATGACACGGGTGACACAGAGTCGCGCGAATTAATGGCCAGCAATGGAAAATTGTATGATCCAACTGTGAGTTTTATATGGTTTCCCATATAAACGTATTTTATCGCGGGTTTTTTTTTCCGCTTGACCACCGTCCGAAATCTTTACGACCACAATCTTTATAGAGGCAAGGATAAAACCCGACTCGGTATTGGCGGGTCTCGTTTTAATTGGACCGCGAAGACCGTAAATGTTGTTGCCTGGAATCTCGGTTTTCTATAAATGCACCGAGCCAACTAGCCGGCCAGCTCACAATGCCCATGTCCACTTGGAGCTATGAATGTCACTTATCACCCTCGGCTCCCCATAAAGTTTCCATTATCCAAAACCGGGCGATAAGATCTCCCCTGGGTGAGGTGTAATTTTTAGTTAGTCCACCACGAGAATTTCAGTTTCAATTGCACGTCGCAGTCATGAGAACTTGGCTAAATTTTGTGGGGCTACTGTTGGTCGGAACAGCTCTTTTCTGCTCCTCGGAAGCTATGCGGCTGAGAGGAGAGCCGTATCCGGGTCTGGCCAACGTGAACAGACTCAGGACAAGTGCAATGAGCGCCAGTGGACCAGAGGGTCGTGTGGCTGGAGGAACCGCCCCCGCCACCGGCACCTGGCCCTG
The DNA here is from genome assembly GCA_018153035.1 of Drosophila pseudoananassae pseudoananassae. Classification (NCBI taxonomy): domain Eukaryota; kingdom Metazoa; phylum Arthropoda; class Insecta; order Diptera; family Drosophilidae; genus Drosophila; species Drosophila pseudoananassae. Next base: position 147,782 of record JAECXR010000055.1, read on the forward strand.
GATCGTGTCCATCCAGAACATCTACTCGTACCACATATGCTGTGGCGTCATTGTGGACAATCGGCATGTGGCCACCGCCGCCAGCTGTGTCTCCGGGCTCAGGGCCAGAAACCTGATCTGCGTCACCGGCACCAACGACTGGTGGAATCTGACGGCACCCTACTACCAAGTGGAGAAGATCCACACCCACTGCAACTTCGACAAGCCGCTATACCACAACGATATCGCGCTGCTGCAGCTCTCCGAGGACATTGTATTCGACGACCTGACGCAGAACATAACCCTGGCGGACATTGACGAGTTGCAGGAGGGCGATGTGCTGACCTTAGCTGGATGGGGCGCCACCGAGGCTCAGGGAACCTACGAAAGGTACTTGCATCAGGCATCCGGCACGTATCTGCCCGTGGACAAGTGCCGGGACAAGTTGCAGAACCAGGACGATGTGGATCTGGGCCATGTGTGTGTCCAAATGAATGTGGGCCAGGGCGTCTGTCATGGCGACACCGGAGGTCCCCTGATTGACCAGCAGAACCGACTGGTGGGCATCGGCAATTGGGGCGTTCCCTGTGCTCGTGGCTATCCGGTAAGTAATCGTCCGAATCGGGACCCGAACTCTATTCTTAACCCTTCTATTTATTGCCCTTTTTTATGCCCCTAGGATGTTTATGCCCGAGCTGCCTTCTACAACGATTGGATTCGCACCACCATCAACGGGTGTATAATCTCCTAGACATTGGACACGTATTATCGATGCACTGAGGAAAAAAACTTGTATAATAATTCCAGAAATTTATATCTAAAATATAAATAAAGATTTAATAGAAATTGTTCTTTTTGTTATTCTTTCAATTTATTAATTGGGACCTTGTGATTTACATATATCTGAGAAAAGATCAGAATGTGTTGGACAGGAATGTAGAACCACAGACCTCTTATCTCTAAAAGTATTTTAAATAACCCTATAACTTGGTGAAATTTATTAATATTTATAATTTTAATTTCAATATTTCAATATAACATTTTGAATTAAAAATATTAAAGATTTAATAGAAACTTTTCTTTTTGTTATTCTTTCAATTTATTGATTACTTATATCTGCTTACTCATCCTTGTTACTTATATCTGAGAACAAATCAAAATCTGTTGGACAGTAATATTGAACCACAAGTTTTATCTCGTATCTCTTTTAAATAACCCTTTGTATAAATACAATAACATTTTGTATTTAAAAATCTCTACAGGACGTTTTAAACTTTTTAAAAACTGTACCTCATGTTCTTTATATTACTAATTGTAGTTCTATCTTTAACTCAAGTTCCTTATCTAGTTTTTCGTAGACTTTTTTCCAGTGTATCCCCACTCATGATTTCTATTGCTGATTTAATAAAAGTTATGGGATTTTAATGGTTGTGAGAGTTCCTGGGTTTCCAAAAGACTGACCATGATTGGAGATTGCACAACCTTTATGGGTCCTCATTAATATCAGGCCAGATACCAAATATCGTAGCTCGAATATCGTATTATAGGAGGTTAGCTGCTTTCTTTGAGAACTGAACTGCAATTAGTCCAACTTGAACTGCTCGTCCAAAATGTCTTGCCAAATCAGAGTCGTTTCTCTGGCTATCCTAGTCCTAATTCTAGTGTCCTCCCTGGAGGCAAACCTCAGGACTCGTGCTGTTCCTTCTGGAGTGACCATATCCGATAAGCAGTTTAGTTCCCGGATCGTTGGCGGAGAGATCTCTGCGGTAACTGCAGCACCCTGGCAGGTTTCGTTGCAGAATCCCTATGGGTATGTATAGCAAGGATCTGAGGAACTAAAAAAATGAATTTGCTTTAAAAATCCTTAAATTTCAAATTAAAAAGACAAAATCTCTGAAACTATTTTGATTTTCTGGAAACTCTTTCAGAAACCTTTTCTGTGGTGGTTGTATTATCCATGACCAGTACGTTCTCACGGCCGCCAGTTGCGTGGTCGGACTTCGGGAGAGCTATATTAAAGTGGTCACCAGCACTGAGAACAACTGGGGCCTAGCTGGCTGGGAGTACGAGGTGGAGAAGATCATCACCCACTGCAACTTCGACAAGCCCCTGTACCACAACGACATCGCCCTGATCAAGACCAAAACCCTCTTCGCCTACGACGAGGTAACCCAGAACATAACCCTTGCACCGCTGGAGGACTTGGTGGAGGGCGAGAAGCTGACCATGTATGGCTGGGGCAGCACCGAGATTGGCTCGGACTTCTCCTGGGAGTTGCGTCAATTGGACCTGTCGTATGTGCCGCCCGCGAAGTGCAACGCCACTTACGGCGGCACCTCGGATCTGGACTGGGGACACCTCTGTGCCGTGGGAGGATTGGGTGCCGGAGCCTGTCACGGAGATGCAGGAGGATCGCTGGTGGACAGCAAGGGTCGCCTGGTGGGTGTCGGTAACTGGGGCGTGCCCTGTGGATATGGATTCCCCGATGTCTTTGCCCGGGCCAGCTTCTACTACAGTTGGATCGAGTCAACGATAAATGGTTGCACTATTGTTTGAAAAATCAATAAAATGTTGGTAACTTTGTGGTCGGACTTTGATATCAGAAAGGTTAAGAGTCATGATCGCAGTAAAATTTTAATGATATTTGATTTCCAATTATGCTCTCTACTTACTCACTACTACTTAGTTTATGATAAATACTAGCTCGTGGTTTATTTTCCATTCACTTTAGGACAAACAGCACTTAAATTTGAAGATCTTATGCCAAAGATAATCCGCAAAATTATGCCAAAGTCCAATAAGCAATGATTTCATATATTTTACTGGAAGTAATAGATTAATGGAATATCTTGATAATCTGTAGACCAGACCTAGACGTCTGCTTGTTGTTGTAATTGAGGAGTGATAAGTGAATGGCAATTCAATTTCTTGGCAACAATAAAATGTCAATGGGTTTTTCGGAAAGGAATAATACCGAAAACTTGAAAATTTTACTACGAAATATTTGTTTATCAGCTTTGTTTACTATTTGGGCTTTACTATAAATAAATCATTTAATTACTTACTATCTCTTAGTAGCCTCCCATTAATTTCGTAATTATTAAAAGTTCTGACACTCTCATATCGATCTCGTACTGGAAGTCCAATGTCCGTACACACTGCGTATGAGTAATCTGCGAAAGGCGTGTGCTGTCTATCACTCACGGTCCGAATACGTTCTGGTCTATGGTCGAGGGGTAGCCCCCTGGGTAATGGCAATTATCATCGCCGAAGCTTCCCCCGAACTCGGCGGCTTATCGCCTGGCCCGCATATTCAAAAGAAACTCTCGGCCAGATAAGAAAAATTTGCGACTATAAAAGCAATTGCGGTGCCGAAATGCGACCAAACGATTGCGGAATACGTAACAAATTAGTTTCACATTTTATTTAAAAAAAAAGTCCGACCAAGATGAAGTGGCTCCTGATGATCAGCCTTGTGGTTTTCCTGTCGCAGTGTTCGGGTCGAGGAGTGAAAGTTCAACGCCGCCAGCAATTGAATCATCACCTGGGCACTGTCAAGCCAGAGACGAGGGTCATTGGTGGCACCGACGCTGCCACCGGATGGGCACCGTACCAGGTCTCCATCATGAGCACCTTCGGGGAGCATGTGTGCGGAGGCAGCATCGTGGCCCCCCAGTGGATTCTCACGGCTGCCCATTGCATGGAGTGGCCCACCCAGTATCTGAAGATTGTCACCGGCACCAATGACTATACTAAGCCAGGAGCCGAGTACCTGGTGGATGGCGCCAAAATCCATTGTGGACACGACAAGCCCGCCTATCACAACGACATAGCCCTGATCCACACAGTCAAGCCGATCGTCTACGATTCCCTCACCCAACCCATCCGGTTGGCCAGCAAAGGATCCCTCCCCAAGGTCGGGGATAAACTCACCCTGACGGGATGGGGCAGCACCAAGACCTGGGGTCGCTATGCCACCCAACTACAGAAGATCGATCTGCGCTTCATCGAGCACTCCAACTGCGAGTCCAAAGTCCGAAACGCCAACTGGCTGGGTGAAGGACACTTGTGCACTTTCACCCAGGAGGGTGAGGGCTCCTGCCACGGCGACTCCGGCGGTCCTCTGGTGGACGAGAGCGGAGTGCTGGTGGGCGTGGTGAACTGGGGAGAGGCCTGCGCCATCGGCTATCCGGATGTGTTCGGATCGGTGGCCTACTACCACGACTGGATCGAGGAGATGATGACCGAGGCGGGCAAGGCCTGCTAAGATGGAAGAGGGGCCTCAAAGTCTTCCGAGGGGGTTCAAAAGCCAAGCCGAACAAACAAAAAAACAAGCAATGGGCCGCACTTATGGCCATTCTATTGCCAAATTGATCAAATTAGCCCGTAGTAAAGTTTTATCACAAAGATATCGTATACTCACTATGTTATTTATGAACAAATAAAATTGCAATTGCGCTTCAATTAGAAGTTAAACTTTAAGTCTCCATTTTTTGCCTGCCTTTCTCTGGAAAGCTCTCGAATAGGCTTTACGAGGAAATGCCCCACTTTCACCTGCCAAGATAGTCCGGTCTGTCAGTCACGCTTCTTATCAATCATGATAGGCAATTCAGAGAAATGATTCACAACAGTTGAGGATTTTCTAAGCAAACAAGTATAACGCCACCCATATTCGGAAGTAGGAAACACTCTCTTATCGCATTGAAATTGCCCCTTTTTAGATTATTACGTTACTACTAATTGGAATGGCTATCATTTGCCATTTAAGCAAAAACCTTGGGTAACTCTGACTTTATCAAAATTACAACCTTGCGTTCTATTTTGGAAGAACACCCCTGAGAGCCCTCTATCTATGAGAAGGGCTCTTGACTTTCCCAGCGGGATATTTCCATTGCCAGATAGAGCTCCAAACGTGACAAGCCTTTGAATTAAAAGCTTACACCTTGAGGGTCTTATATAAAAGAGACTTTCAACGTGAAAATGAACTCAGTTGTTTAACTTCTGAAAGCTATGTTGACTTTCGTGTTTCCTTTGCTTTTGTGGAGCTCCTGTGCCTGCAGCCAGATCCTATATCCTCCCCAGTACACAACCAACCGCATAGTAGGCGGGGAGGAGGCCGCCGAGGGCGTGGCACCCTACCAAATCTCCCTCCAAGGAGCCTCCAGTGGCTTGCATTCCTGCGGAGGAGCCATTATTGATGAACGATGGATCATAACGGCAGCCCACTGTACCAGAGGCAAGGAGGCTTTGGCTTTTCGGGTCCTGACAGGCACTCAGGACTTGGAGAAGAATGTCACGAAGTACTACTACCCGGACAGGATAGTGGAGCACTGCAACTACGCGCCCCGGAAGTACAGAAACGATATAGCTCTCCTCCATCTGAACGAATCGATTGTGTTCGATGACTCCACAAAACCGGTGGAGTTGGATCACGAGGCATTGGTGCCAGGATCGAAGCTCCTGCTGACCGGTTGGGGCACCCTCTCCTTGGGCGGGAATGTGCCCAATCGCCTCCAAAGCCTGGAGGTCACCTATGTGCCCTACGAACAGTGTCGGGCGGCTCATGACAATAGCACTCGAGTGGACATCGGCCATGTTTGCACTTTCAACGACAAAGGACGAGGCGCCTGTCACGGAGACTCGGGAGGTCCTTTGGTGCATAATGGAAAACTAGTGGCTCTTGTCAACTGGGGCATGCCCTGTGCTCGTGGCTATCCAGGTTGGATTTTGTTTACATTATACTTCTTTTTTTTAATTTTTTAATCTTTTTGTTAATACATTTATCTTCCAGATGCCCATGCTTCCATTTCCTACTACCATGACTTCATTCGCACTCACCTGAGTTCTTCCGAAACTGATGGCTTAGATGAGAACACTGAAGAAATGGCCTTAAACAGGGCAAAAGGTCACTGCAATTAAATACTAAATTACTTTCATTAGATAGTCCAAGGCAGAAGCAATTTCAAAAACCCATTAAATCCCATTGGTTTTTTTAGTAACAACTGCGTTTTAATACGGCATTCGGTAACAATTACACATCTATGTAATCTCTTAATAATAGTGGCATGGATGACAGCTAACTAGATCTGGAATCCAGATTCTGGATGTGGCGAGCAATGAAGAATACTTAGAACTGGTTCGCGGGCAGGTAATGAGGACCGATGGGACCTCCACTGACATTGCCGGCTCCGTTCTCCACATAATGTCCCTCCGATGGCAACTGCTGTTGTGGCACCTGCTGCTGCTGCTCCTCTTCGTCCTCCTCCTGGGGATCCAGGGAGCCTACAACCGAGGTGATAGGTGCAACACCCTCGTCGGTGATAGTGGAAGTGCCTCCCAGAGTATCGTACTGCGACTGGATCTGCCTCTGGGCGTTGAGGGCCTCCTCCGGGGTCCTGTACTTGATGAAGAACACCTCCGGCTTATTGATGTGCTGTGGCGCCTCGGCAATGGCATCCTGCAGATCGGCAGCCGTGGTCTTCTTGGCCAGGACGTACACCACGGTCTTCTCCTGTTTGAGGGTCTTAGCCAGGTTGAGGGCGGCGGCCTTGTTGGTCTGAGCCGGGGTCTTAACGAAGAGGACGTTGTAGTGGTTTCGTGGCTGCTGGGCCAGTTGGTTCAGCTCGTCCTGGACCTCGTCCTCGGATTCCTCGGGAGCAGAGTGGATGAAGAAATTCTTGGTCACAATTGGACGCTTAGGGATCCTCACCCTGGGGCGAGCACGACGCTGTTGCTGGACGGGAGCAGTCTGGAAGTTGACGGGGAAGCCAGAGGGCATGGGGAAGGCTCCTCCGGAAACGGGGCGGGACTGGGACTGGTACTGATTGCCACTTGGGGGCAGATAAGGCAGCGGCAGAGGGGGCAGGACTGGGTGGGAGGACTGGACCTGGGCCTGCTGCAGTTGCTGGTTGAGCAAATGGGCCACCACCGGAGGCTGGGGCTGCTGCTGGATCCTATAGTTGTAGCCCGCCTGGGTCAGACTGATGTCGGCCTGGCAGACCGACAGACTCAAGGCGCCCATCAGAACCGTCTAAAATCAAAAGAAAAAATTAATATTATAATCCTCAGATATATCCAGGGTGTCCAGTAGTAATCCACGCACCACAAAGATCTTCATGCTGTCGCTTGGGTTTTGGTTTCTGTCTCCTGTTAGCTGTCTTAGCCGGATGCTCCCACTTGGCTTGGCTTGTCTTTCGGATGTGATGATGTCTTAACCCAGTTCGGGTCTTTTTATACCAAAGCCCAGACCTACAACTAGTTTATAATCGGAAACAAATCGTGAAATAGTATGGTAGTGTGGCTACCACACAGTTGCAACAGTTTATTTTTCTTTCGGGGGCCATAAAACACAAAAACAACATTAGATATGCGTGGCGGAGATGTATGTTTGGGTGGCAAGTGGATCTGCGCCTTTGTGTTTGGAGTTGTTTTATGTTTTATGTTTTGGGGTTCAACAAAAGTCAGGCGAGAGGAAATTTAAACAATGGTGGAGATGATACATATAGGGGATCTGCAAATGTTGTGAATATTACAATAAAATTCAGTTTAGATTTGGGTATTCAAAAACAATCTAAAGTAAAAGGGAAATAGATTACAATATTTTATTAACTTATATTAAGTTAATTGTATTGATGTAAGAGTCTATATACTAATATTGAAGTATTTAGAGAAACTTCTTAGGTTAAGCCCCCCAAAAATGTAATTTTATTCAAAGTCTGGTATAGGTATTGCCAAAAAATGTAGAAATCCACTTTAATTTTTGTTTGTAACAACTTTTGCGAATTTAAATGTTCCAGCTTAGTCAGTCACGGCTGCCAACTTGACAATCAAAGTCTCGTTTAAATTAATACTAATGTTTTTTGGCAATTTTTGTTATTTTATTTTTTTGGCACTTTAGTTGATATGTAAATATTGATGACGAAGATAGTCAACGGCGAGGTTACAAACCCACCCAGCTGCGAATGCACTTTTGTCTTTCAGACCATTGTCTCGTTATTTGTTTTATGGCCCCAAAACTTGATCCATCAAATGTAAATTGAAATATTGTAAATTCGGGGACTGGTCATGCACACTGTCATAGAGTATTTCGCATCTATCTCGGGGTGATCAAGGTCTAGGTCTTTGTATCTGCTCGACTGGGCGGAGATACATCTATATCGTGGGGCGATATATTGTCAGCTCCAAATGTGCCAAATTGAGACAAGATGAGCATATGTTTTCATTCGGATGGGTCGAAGTGAAGGTAAATCACCTGATAAAATCGAAAGCAAGCATTTCGAATTTGGATTAGCTTGTCAATTGGACATGCCGGAAATAAGTTGTCATAACAAAAAGCTAAGTAGATGCAGATGGATTTGGTCTCAGATATGACCATATAGGGTTAATTGGCGGCCCTATTATTGGGGAGTGAATGTGTCTGGGGATTACATCCGACCGTTTCCTTTCCAATTTAGTAACCCACTTAGTGTAGGGACTATGTTATAGGAACTTCTACCCACAAATCAAAATAAAAACCAGCCAAGGGCAACCAAGCTTCAAAATGATAAGTTACATCGCATTTCTAAGGGGGGCTATATATTTTTATACCCTTGCAGAGGGTATTATAATTTTGGTCAAAGATGTGCAACGCAGTGAAGGAGACCCTACAAAGTACCTATGTATGTATATATGTATATTTTTATTCTTATATATTAAAGCTATCGACTTAAAACTTTGTTCACACCCTTCTGAAATATTTGCAGGCAGTATTTATGTCGGAACGGCCGGGATCGGCCAACTATATCCTATAGCTGCCATATAACTGATTGATCGGAAATGCTATTACCATACTTTGGTATTTTAATAGTTACAGAGTTCAACGTACGAATGCTATGTTTTTTTTGCAAAATAATACGACATAACAAATTTCATAAGGATCGACCGACTATATCCTATAGCTGCCATCGGAAATTACGTTACCAGGATATATAAGCTTACAAAGCTTTTATAAAAACATAATTCTTCTTTAATTTTAAAACAAAAACATGTTTGTTTATAAATCTTTAAACTAAAAATGTAAACACCCATATTTTCAGTGCCTACTTTCAAGGGCACCAACGAGTCTTATACTAATGAAGAGTACAATTTTACGGTTTTTTTGCATATAATATCATTGAATAATCAACTTTATTTCGGTAGCTATTCAATGAAAATTAAAAAAAATAATTAATTAAAAAATAGCGCCCTCCTCCTCGATTCTCATAGGTTGCACTTAAGCAGGCCTGAAAAATCGGGAAATTCATTTTTTATTTTTGTGTAAATGTTTGTGTTTATTTTTCTGGCCTTTTATTGGTTTGTTTTTGTTGTAGTTTACGTTGTTGTAGGTTTTTGTTGTTGTTGTTGTTGTGGTTTTTGTTGTTGTTGTGGTTTTTGTTGTTGTTGTAGTTTTTGTTGTTGTTGTAGTTTTGTTGTTGTAGTTTTTGTTGTAATTTTTTTGTTGTAATTTTTTCTTGTAATTTTTTTGTTGTAATTTTTTTGTTGTAATTTTTTTGTTGTAATTTTTTTTGTTGTAATTTTTTTTGTTGTAATTTTTTTGTTGTAATTTGTTTTATTGTAATATTTAGTTTGTATGTCCGACTATATCTTAAAATTGTCATTTATCTAACTGCTTGGGAATACAAGCCGAGCTGCTTTTTAATAAGGATCGGCCAAGTCGATCCGATATTTGCAATATAAAGCCCATCCGATATATAACATATATCCTATAACATAAGCTGCCACTTATCTGAAAGGGTATCTCAACTTCGGCTCAGCCAAAAGATAGCTTTACTTTCTTGTTTTAATTTGCATTTTTTGGGAAGCAAAAACTTTACCGAAGAAAACAGGTTTCCTACTTTCTCACGCCAATTTCGTGGGCCATGACGAAAGGTATGAAATGAAACTGAAACTTTGTTTACCTTTGGGGGGCTAAATATGTAGTTTGTTTTTAAAATGCAGAGATCTGTCAAAGAAATATACGATAAATATCCGTTGGTAATGTGAAACCGAAATTACTTTGTCATTAATTAATAGCCCTGGCTAAATGCATTTAGGATGAAAGTAGCCTTACAAAAGCCACAGAAAATTAAATTAAATCAAAATGAAATGGAATCTGACCAAAAGAGCTCCCTGTGATTAATGAGTGTCAAGTGTTGCCGAACCTTGCATATTTTATGCAAATCAAATAAGTTGCTAAAATGTTCAAATAACCAAAAAAATGGTATTGAATTCAAAGCACTCGGTGCACAGACAGATTAGCCAAAAAACTAAAATAAAACACAAAAGTGAATGTTGACGGGACACAAATTATGATTTGCGTAACAAAACTATTTTAATAATTTATTAATTCACACCATGAGAGATTTTGACATTGGGGGCCTTTGTCTGCTCCTATCAGTATTATTTACAGATCTACCAGTATCCCAATCCCAATCCGAATCAGCATCCGACTCCGATTTCAACTCCGTCTTATTGAAATCCGTCGAATCGAATTGATTGGGCGATAAATGCCCCTTCGAGGCCTACCATCTCGGAGCTCGGATAATAAATGCCTTTTTAATTATTGGCCTACAAACGATTCGAATATTAATTATGGGACACCTCGAGTTCAAAACTATTTTTGGGATGCCCCAGACAAAACGTCCATTATTATTTTAAGCATGTGGAACAAATTTTGGTTTTGTCTTTTTTTGGATTTAAGCCGACAGCTTTTACACGAAGCCAGGCACTAATTTTTGACAAATGAGCGAGGATCGATCGCCGAAACAAGTTAAGAAGTTGCTTTTTCAATAAGCTGAATCAAATATTTGATAAATGCTTCCGAATTGAAAGATGTATGTATTTTTTTTACCAACTATTAAAATTTAACATTATATTTTAAAAGTGAAACAACTTCCATGGTACGAATAGTGTTTAAACGGCAGTAGACGACTTACAAATAATAGACTACAAAATGTAATGAAACACTTTCCTAACAAACTAGAACTGATAAATGTATTGTTTTTACAACATTTGATTAAAAAACATCTTATTTCCCATTTTTATCCATTTTTCCACTACTTTCCTTCCATTTTGCAATCATACGAAACAAAAAAATATATCCGAACCAACACCCTAAAAGTATGCTTTCTTTTTACCCCTCGAAATGGTCTTATACATATAAAGCCTAATTTAATGCTACAAAAATCACTTTAAAAAAATGTAATTTTTAAAATTTTAAATGAAGAAAATAAACTATAAAAAAACACAATCAAAGAAATATTTAAATCTAAACTTCATTCTAGCTTCAATCGAAAGCTAGTTTTAGCTTCAATCGCTTTGAATTTGAATCATTTTAATAATTCAACGTTCGCGATTTAAACTACATATGTCCCATATTTTCCAAAATGTTCCAACATTTTCGTTTAAAATATATTTCCTAAAATAGCTTTTATTTCAATAGTACTAAGTACATACCTCCAAAGTATGTGCTTCGTTTCAAGATAAAATCGCAAATGATTTATCAAATCTGACTGCAATGAATTTCAAAGTATTTTCTGCACTTTCCAACTAATCACCCGTTGGTCACTTTGATTATTTGACGACTCTGTGTATCTCCTCCACTCAGATAAGATATAGTAATTTTATTTTAAGTTGTTTGTGTAGCCAGCCCATCAATAAAGCGTCGGACACACGCTTCAATCATCCACAACCAATCGAGTGCCAAGAGGTCCAAGTGTCATTTTACAATGAACACCAATAAGCAAAATCAAATTGCAGGGACAATGGCTCAGGCTGTTTGTTAAAGTTAATTTATTTAGCATCCATCCAATATCAATTAACATTATCAGGCAATAAAATTGGTCAGTTGACTTCGGGCAGTTATCAGTGATTTCTAAAATTCTATTCGGTGATAAATTCATTTATGCCGACACTCTAAGGAATCACACTGACCAAATGGTGTTATAAAAATACTTTATTCGCTCCAACTGGGGTCTTGTGATAAAATATTCAAAGAACTAACAGCCAATCACTAGTTATTTTTAGGCATATGACTAACAATTCGTAGATACTCTGGTCAGTTTGAACTTTCAACAAATATTACCCATACGCCCCATTGTCCGACCCATAAAATTAAGTTACCAACCGAGCTGATTGTTTGTTAAATCTTTTATTGGTTATTGGTGAAATTGAAGCTTATTATTGAAAATTATATCAACTGACTAGTTGTTTTTTTTCTTATCATTTAATGAGTATAAATTGTCCTGTTTTCCCGGTTCTTTAAATTTACAAACAAATTCGATGTATCGACTTCTTTGGTTTGAGTATGTCATTGGCTGCTCTCTTTTTTAAAATTTTCTTTACTACAGATTTACAGACTCTACAACAGGAAGTTCTGGCCGGCTAAGAAGACGATTAAGCTCAATGCCAGAGATCCTGTGAGTCCTGCTGCTCCTGATATATCTCCCTCCACGAACACCACAGCTCGGTCATTTAGATCTTGGAGCCCGCGGTAATTGTTGGGCAATGTTTTTCCGTCATGTTGCTCGATTTGCTTAAACATGTTCACCTGGTCAAAGGTCACTGGAACGGTTTCGGCCAACACGATCCACGTGACGGCCTCGGCGCAGTTGGGCGTGGTCAGAGAACCGGCATAGGTGAAATAATTAACCGCACTTGGCATCAACTCTTCAAAAGCCAGAGCACTTCCAACGGACACATACTTATTTATATTTGAGGCACTCGTTATGCCCTCCAAGTTTCCGACAATTTTATCGATGGCTCCGTTTCGGATGGGGGAAGCGTGGAAAAGGACTCCGATTACTACAATGCCATCCTTGAACTGTGTTGCCATGGAAGTATTGGGGTAAATGGTATTCCTGTGGACGACGTGCATCTCTAAGGGGTAGCGGATGTCGTTGATAGTGTGCTCCGACCACCAGTGGAAGTGGACCTGCTCCACAACATAATCGTTCAACAACCCACCTCCACTCAAAACAAGATCATCATCAAATCCGGATAGTTGAACTATGGAAAACACATACAAAATGATAAGGTTTTCGAATCAAAAATATAAATACTTGACTCACCTGTATGACCGTTGTTGACCATTTGCAGATCGTTCTGAAGGTCGTCGAAATTCTTAAAAACCAAGGGATCGAAGACCCCTTTGAGGGTCTTTTTGGCATTTATATTAATAGGACTTTGCCTTTGTCCATTATCACAGAGTTCGCCCCACTTGGGAAAAGCTGGAAATTGAAATATATATTAGTCGTATAACAAAACAAATAATCAATTAAATTCAAGCCATTCCTATTCATCAATGTCAAAACTTCAATTGGCAAGCCATTTTTTGGCAAGCAAAATTTTTATCTAAAATAAAATGCTCATAAATCAAACTTTGTATAATTGGCTACCGCTTCTTTCAATTAAAACTCTTTTAAACTCTTAGTTATTTGCAGAATTTCCAAAGCCAGAGTCCATGGGGCGGAGGTTCGCATTTATCATTATTTATGTTCAATTTGCATACACAACAATTTGGCCCAATTTGGCCCAACTAAGCCCCGAGCACGTCATGCTATATAGTGTATGAATATAGAGTGTAGTAGATCGACGGCGGTATGCAAAACACTTGACAATGGACAGAAATGATCCACTCTACGCGGTCTTTTTGGCGTTGATTAACTAATTTTAGCAAATAGACTTGAATGGGTTGGTCGGAATTGGCTTTACTTACACACAGAGTCGCTATCCCAGTCCGGATAGCCCCATTCATCTGCCCGGCTGAGGGCCAGGGAGCAGAAAGCTGCAAGGAGAAAAAATACAAACACGTTAAAACATCAAGTATACGCCCAGTGATAGCGCTTAATGGCGATTTAACTTCAACTTGACCGACAAGGCATGACAAGACCGCAAGAAACACACTCAGGGCCAAAAAATAATACACATTAAAAACTGCAGTTGATGGCAAGCAATAAAAACCGAAAATTGAAGAACGGAGGGTCAATCTTTTTTGGCAGCGTCAACAGTCGCACAGCACCATCACCTTGCACTTGAATTGGCCAAAAATAACCCAGAAATTTATGATTTCCTCCGCTTGTATCTGTATATAAGTTGGCATATTTAAATCAAGCAATATATACATGGTACATAAATGTTTCATTAACCTGCAACCCAAAACAAAAAAATTGGCAGATACTTTCTTTTCTGCCGGCTAAAAGCATTTTGACATGTGAATATCAAAATATCAACTAATTTTTATGCGTGCGGTCAGCAGCTCTGGTTTTTTTTTTTTTTAGATTTTTTTACGATCCATTATGGTGTTTAAAAAACACTGAACATTCGCATAACTCTCTTAAATGTGTGATCTGTGATCAAATGGGTGTGTTTATTAAGCCAAATTCAACATTAATGGGTTAATAAAAAGTCCGCAAACAGGAATGATAATTTATGCTCCGTCTTTAATCTTTGGAATATTTATGCTATCTGTTTTGGCATTTTTGCAAGTTGGACAAACGACGACGACAGCTGTGAAAGTACTGTCCACAGCTAAATATAAATACTATACAATTGCTCTAGTATAGGTATTATGGCTTTTGCCGGGCAGCGTGCCGGGCCGTACATCAGCTGAGGTATTAATATATACCTAATATAATCGTGGTTCGCCCTGTGACGCAATGATTTAGAGAGCAAGATTTACGAGTTATGGCTTTCGTTGATTAGACATAATAATTTATTTTTGAATCTGGACATTAATGATTTTATAATAATTTTGTAGAAAGCATTCTGCTTTTCATTGAAACCTAATGATCTAGAGGTCGTATAATTTTCCCTTTTAATTAAGAAACGATCACAAGATCTAATAGTGGTTTGCCATTTATATAAACTTTGAATAGCTGGTGGATTAAAGGAAAATCACTTGACCTGAGACCTCAAACCGTTTCCCTAGCTTTTTAGTTTTCCAAGTGCTTCCTTCACACTGAGAACACATGCAACAAATGTCGGGCAATCATTTAAAGTGCAATTAAATTTGCACATGCAAACGACTCGGGCAATTAAATTTGACTAGTCAGAGCTTTGATATCTGATTAGAGGAAATGTTCTGTAATTCCAGCAGCCCCGGGTGTAAAAGTTAACAAAACGGTAATTGCAGCCGCAAGCTGGCAATGCAAATGGTAGATAATCATGTGAAAAGTCGCTCAAAATAAACAAGTGGAAAATGCACTCAACGTCAAGTGAAAATATTTCAATCTGAATGGTAATTGTATGGAATTCTGCATCGTGTTTCCATATTAGCTTTACTTGTCATCCGGCAGTGAAAATGGCATTGGCCGTCTCGTTTATTTAATTATTTCGGCCAAGTCAGCAGGAATATTTCAAACTTGCACAGCTCAGCAACTGGCGATAATACACAATAATTTGTCAAGTTTGTCTTCTGAGAGATTCAAATTTGTAGAGCACCCAGTGATTTTCCAGACAGAATTTTATTTACATTTTAGTGAGCACAATAATCAAAGATATCTTCCGCCGATAAACCATTTCGGGAGTGCACACGATTTAATATCCCATTGTCATAATTTATTTAGTGTGGGGTCGTTGATAAGCTGCGATATCCAATAAATACACCTCCGGTCATGTGAATGGAAACAATTGATTATTGTTATCTGTTTCACAAGTATTGGGGCTCATAAATCTTTAAAAAATATATAATAATTTTTTATTATTTGCAGAAGAAACTCAAAAAGGTTTATGAACCCAATTCTTTACGTCTTATATTCCAAACTCATATCTTGCTATGTCACTGGGTCATAACTCTCATGGATATCTGAATGACGAGACTTTGGTTTTTCTTAATTGCTTCAAAATTCTGACGTCTGATATTCTGGCCATAAACCTTAACTGAGATTGCTTTAGGGCATCGCAACATTGCAAATCGATTGTGGGAGTAGGCTGAAAATTTTCCATCTGGACTTTGGGCGTCGAGTGCAAGCGGAAGAAGTTCAATGGATGATGATAAAAGCCTTTCTTGACAAACAGAGTACGAGATAGTAACTGCGGGGGCAGAAGCTCTTGAGTAAACACCACCCTGGCGGCAGATGACTCTGTACTTAGTATATGCAAATAGGATGTATTGACAATCAAGAAAGCGAAGTGCAATTCCGCCCCGGCTCGAAATCAGAGCCCATTACAAACATGTCAGATACACAGAAGTTACAACGCTTCATTGGCGTCGAATGGTCGTATTGTAAAGAGGGTGTGTACACTTCATCAATAGCTTGTTCCGCAGCTATCTGAAAAAGCGATTAGGTACTGTTTAAATTTGGGTTTCCCTTTATATTAATCAGAAACCCAACTTTCGTATCTGGAGCACCAAAGAAAAAACCAAAACACTTGTAAACGCACAGATGTAGGGGGATTAAACGGTAGCCAAGAAAGCAAAAAGGCCTTAAATAAAAATTCCAATTGAATTCTATATAATCTTAATCACCTGTTGTCACAACAGGTACACGCCAGAGTCATATAACGGGGACAGAAATCGCAGCTAATCAGGCAATAAACTACCTGACAGGTAAGCGGAGGCGATAAGCAGGTGCTCCGCAATGGCGCCTAATAGAACGATTAGGCTTAATCGAATCTTTTAGGGCTCTATAAACCCAAAACGGCTAATTGGTAATTAATCGTTTAATATTCATGCCCCCATCCCCTGTTCGGGTTTATCAGAACACGCTCAGACGGATCTAATCGGAGATTTTTGAAGTACCATCTAGGGCATATAAATTACTTTCGACTATCTGGATTAGGTCAGCAGTTTTGGCACCCAGACCTCTGGAAGACCAGAAATATTTAGCTTTTGCTGACCTTATCAGACAAGTTGCCCCGTTGCGATGAGTCGATTGCCACCAGTATCTGTATCTGAGTATCTGAGTTAGACGAATTAAGTGGGTATTTTCCAAATGCCCCGCACAAAGTCAAACACGATGGCAATAAGTTGTCTTCCATTCAGATATCTCTTCGGGCGCGTGATCCACGTCCAAAGTGTGGGGTTCTGAAGTGTTGTCGAAGTTCTACTGAAGTGACGCACTGAGCTCAGATTTCAGATATCTTATGGAGTATGTGTTAGGGGTTTCAAATTAGATACCAGAACCACATTTATGGCTACAGTAAGTCCCCTGATTTTATGATCTTACATGAAGTAATACTCGATTCTTGCAGATAAGAAGTTTTAATGCTAAATTTAAATATTGTGAAAGGTTTCCAAAATCCCCTTAGGAGAAACCTGCTCTTCTGGGTTATCTTAATAAATGTAGCCCCAATTTGTCGAGCCTAATCACCTTCAATGGCAGAATCTTGAACAGGATGGAGCCAATTGACAGTACGACTCGTGCCTCAACGAGAATCTAAATAAGAACCCTAATCTGCATTTGTCTGGAAAATACCCAAGCTCATCCGTACACACTTCCGATTTCAATCATGTCTATGAGAACCTATATCCATTGTAAATCGTACGTAAAAGGCCGCTTTGTAATTTGTGATCCCTGGGTATATTATCACTGGTATATTGTTTGCGGCATCTTATCAATTCAATGGATCGGAATAATTACAAAATAAATAGTAGACCTGACGACGACAATTAGAATGTGGAGGAATGTGGAAATTTTTGATCGTGGGATCACTTTCAAGACGTGACTTTGTTTTTGTCATTTTAGGGTTTACTGATTATTTGCACCTAAGATTCCAATAAAGTGGCCTTTGATTTGAAATCATTTTTTTGGGCGTCTCTGTGAGTCACTTTGCGGTAATGTATTTCTTTTAATGGTCGTTAACTGAGTCACCACTGATAGAAGAAATATATATTATTGAACTATTTATTTACCTAGCAACAAGGATGTAATAAAATGCATTATAAACGAACAATTTAATGAGGAGTTTTTGGGTACAAAATTGCAAAACGGTGTCACTTTCACTTGAATTTTCACTGAACTGTCAAAAATAACTTGACTTGACTTTGACTTGTGTTTGACTTTTTTTTTTTTTTAGAGTTTGCCAGGCAGGACACTGAACCTTTGCTGTCTCGAATCCAACTCCATCGGCCTGGAGAATGGCACGCGTCTTTTATAATGGAACCACGTCGGGTGGGCCAAGAACGGAACCCGCAACGGTCAGGCACAGAATGATTATTACTGAAAAGCGGTGCGAGCATCGGGCAATGTGCACACACACACTCGCCCCGAACCCACACCCACATATAGCGACCCAGCCATAGAGCACTGAGCACACACATACTACCAATTGAATTGAATTACGGCAACGATATACTCAGGTTTATGTGCTTGCTCTTTATTTTTGAGGGGTTTTTCGGTTTTCCGTTTTCCGCTCTCACCCACAAGGCACACACAGACGACCACAGACGCAATTAATGGCGAAAATCGAGCGAACTGCAACTATCGCAGCAGCAGAGGACTTCGACGCTGACGGCGCAGCTTAGAAGCTGATTAATTGATAAGCAGGCCGAGAATGCTAAACGAACGGTAATTGCCAGTGGACCCAGAAGAACCTACACAGAGAGAAAGTAAAGTGCTTTTTCAAATTTATTTCTAAAAATTTTATTGCTTTAAATATAATAAAGACATTTTCAAAGGATAATAAAGAGTAACACAAGTGATGAGTTCTTCTATTAAAATATTACCTGCCCGAGATTTTCATTGTTCAAGAGAGCCCTACTTCTCTCTCAGCCACCCACACATATACTCAAACAAACCCAAGAGCAACCGGAAGTGACGTATCCGCTGCGCAAGCAAAACTTATCACTAAGATGTCAAGATCGAGATTGTCATTATATTTGGCAAATAAATTTCAATTGATCCTCCCCACTTGCCAGCCAGTCTAGGCGGTTAAAATTAGAATTAAATTAATTTACTGCGACGAAATGGCCAATTGTTGCACCCACATGCACTTCCCAATTACCAGCGAGCGAGACAAATGCTAATTCAGAGAGACAAATTCTCTGGTCGACCCGAGTGAAAACGAGAGGTAATGATCTGCCTGTCGTCGCTACTGCTGTGACCTTTTGTTTGGTGACCAGCCTACGTCATTAAATTGCAGTTAATGGTGCCAAAAGGCAGAACAAAAGTCAATGTCAAGCGTCAGCTGCTCCCGTTTCGCAAAAAAGGGATAAAAGGTAGAGAGGTAGGTAGGGCTTTTGGGCGGGAAAAATATTCAAATTTACATCCCTAACTCGTTTAATGAACCTGCGTGACAAAAGAAAGTGCAGATTGTTTTTATTACTAAAATATGTGATTTCCCACATAATCTAGAAAATTTATTTGTTCCCATTTAGCAGAAAGTGGCCATGAAATAGTTGCAATTTGTCGTCACATTATCGCAAAACAAATGAAACGACAGGCTATTAAAATACAGTGTCTCTTGTGAATAATAATTTAAACTACTTGTTTTTTTATAGAAACTATATAACCAAAGCACAGATTTTTGTTTTGTATATTAAATTGTTAAAAAAGCCATTTTGTAAATAAAAACATACAAATTGATCACTATTTTTCACATTGTTGAATCAGATTAAAATTTAGTGCAAATCAAATGGGTTTATAAATAGAAAGCGCTGCACCTTCTGCCCATTTTATCAGCCATTCACCATCAATGTACTATCTGTGCCCTGGATGCATGTGGGTAGGTGGGTGGGGTGATTGCAATTCATGAATGGCAAAAAAGTAAATTCAACAAGCGTGTTGACAAAAGGCGCTGCTTGCAACGTCACGCGATGGCGGAAAATAAAAGAAAAGGGAGCTGACGGGCAAATAAAACGCCACATGTGACAAATGGCGGGCTCTGGTGACCCGAATAGTTGTTACAATTACATTAGGCGATGGCGGGTTAACGGGAATCGTTCTGGGAACCAATTTAAAGGCAATTCGACAAATTAACATCGAATCAAATCAATTGAAATGTGCGAACATGTAATTTGCCCAGATCCTATTTGCTGATGAAGTGGCAATTCAATTAAGTGGTCAGACTCTGGCAAACAAGTGAGCAGTTCTGAAGTCAGGGTCATAGAATAATGGCTCCCATGGTTTATCAATTATTTGAAAATTGCCGGCAAAAATTTGGCGCTCACAGTGAAATTTTTAGGTCTAGCATCCCTAGTCTTCAGTGATGACACTTTTCCTAGAGATGAGTTGGCAGGTCTGTTCAGCTGTCATTTTGACGCGCTGCCACCCTATTTTGGGAAACTATCGAAAAGCAACCCGTGTTACCATAGCTCCGTGAGAGCCAAATCTCGAAAGAATCGAGGAGGCGTGGTGTTTAGCATTCGACAAAGTTAACACAAAACATCTTTCATGTTTTGTTTAAATATCATTTCATATTTTGTAAAAGTTGAGATTTGTTCATTGAATTTAAACTTATCAAAAGCGGATATAAAAAACTAGGTCCATCGCCCAGAGCCGCGGACTGTCAACTCGGCACTCTGTTGAGAGGCCGGTCACACTACCGAGAAAGAAACAACCAAAAAGTTTGCGGAAGAGTGCAAGCATATTTTTCATTTTCAAAGGTTATAACAGCATCTAGAGGCGTTCACTAATCGCAAACGAAGGACTAAAGTGCCGGCCAGCCGTAAGTTGACAAATTATTGCAGCATTCAATGTATTTCAGCCGCTTTGGACGCCTCGAAAATTTTGCAAAAACCCGAAAGACGAAAAAATTTTGCACATCGTCGGCGGCGGCTGCGGTGCTCGCTCTGCTTTGCCGCGGCGGCGGCTCCTCTGCCTCAGCAGCGACGCCGGCAGCGATATGCAGCTGAAAGATGAAAAACTGCTACGCAACGCAGGGCACCCCCCATTATTAATTTCATAAATTAGGTGGTATGGAAATTATGTGTAAATTCGATATGTAAATTCGGCATGTTCCCTGGTGTGCGGGTGTTCTTGCAAGTGTGCGTGTGCGTGAGATTCTTATTGGAAAAGCGTGTGCTCATCGGTGTGAACATTTCGGCGGCTGCTTTGCATGCGTGTGTGTGAGAGTGAAAGAGAGAGAGAGAGAGCGCGCACACGCTTTTTTATGGTGGTGTGGAAGAACACACTACACTACACTCACACTCACGCACACAGCAGAAGACAAAGAAGAAGAGGAAGAGCTGCGTCGCTGCTGCGCTGCCGGCGGCAAGTCACCGCCGCTGTCACCGCCGACGTCGCTGCACTTTGCCAGGAATTCTCTTGCCCCAAAATAACTTCAAAAATTTTTTTGATTGCCATTGCGCCGCTGCTCCATCCATCCGTCCGTCCCACCGCCGTATGTCAATATATGTGTAGATTCTATAAAAACAAAGTTCTCCCCCTATCTATAAGTCTGTATTGTTGTTTATCGTTTTTGAATTTTCATTTTTCAGGAAACTGAAATATTCGGAAAAGGAAGCAACAGAAGCAGAAGCAGCGGCAGCAGCAAGCAAAAGACTGATTACCGATTACAACGTAGCAGCAAGGAGGACACGGATTACGACCACTGCTCTGGAACTAGCACTGGTGGGTTGCCCCGAGCCCCATCATAGCAAGCCCCCCCTTTTAATGTCATTTTCTGTCATCGATAGGAAAGGAATCGAGAAACCCAGACGACACCCGGATTGCAAACTGAAATCGGCGGCGGGGATACGTAGTCGGGAGTCGAGTGCTGGGAAGCAGCAGCAGCAGCAGGCAGGAGTAACGAGGAGTAGCAACGACCGTGAGGCATCAGCACTAAACCATCCAGCAGCAGCTAAGAAACTAGACATCATGGAAGATCTTCTGGTGGAAGTCAGGCTCGACAATGGAGCCTACTACAAGGTGAGCCTGAGGGGTGGGCAGCGATAACGAAAAGGACGTGAGGGGGGGCAAGAGGAGTTGGGGCAGCTGCCTCAGTTTCTAATTTCGTGGATTTTCAGCTTTCTTTCTATAAATAACTGCAACATTTTGAGTGGAGTCTCGACATCATCACCACCATCGCACACAAATACCTATGCAAATGGGCCCCAACACCACCACCAACGCACTGCGATGTCGACGCCGACGCCAACGTTGTGGGGGTGTTGACGTCGGCGTCGTCGTCGCCGTCGGTATCAGTGATTTGGTATTTTGTTGTTTAGGTGATTTCCCTTTCTACATTTTTGTGATTTTAATGCGTTTAAGCCGATTATGTGATGTGTGGTTAAAGTTAGTATAAGCTTTATATTATAAATAGTTTATACTAAACACTGGCGTCCAAGGGGCGCTGTCGTGTAACGTAAGCACTGAGATTCTAGAAAAGCGGGAGTTATGGTTGGTATACATAGGTATTCCACGTATTTGGTATTTAGTTTCAGAAATTCCCAACTGATTAGGTTCTACTGCAATGGGTAGGAGAGTTATGGCTTTAGTTCTATATTATTTTCATAAAATATGCAACTATCTTGCTGAAATCTCATTTTATTAATGAAACACCACATGCCAATTCTAAGTACCTTTGAAAGAGCCTCTCCCGGCGATGATTCAGCAGCTCTGTGATGTTTGCATTTTGGATAAGGTTCCTCATGCGGTTCGCTTATCAGGAATATATAGAGTTCTCGATTTCATATTGTTTTCAGCCGTTTTTTAGTGCCGGCTAAGGTGTGGGGTGTGCTGGGCAATCATAAAAATATAAATTATATATATATGTATATATATGAGGCATATCATAGGCAAAAAAAGACCCACATTTAATGACACACATTTTTCTCTTTTTTTTCCGCCATTTCCCTGTCAATGTTCTTGTATTTCCACCTCCTGTGCTGCCAACGTCAATGCAACAACAACTACAACTACAAACAACAACAACAACAACAGGGCCAGGTGACAGCTGTCGGCGATGATGGCATCTTTGTGGATGTGGATGGGTAAGTTTAGTCGAAAAGAAACAAATCTGCGAACAGGACAACACCAACTAACAGCAACAACTTTCACACAACAACAACAAATTACAATAAAAAATCTTGTAAAATGTATTTTCTAACTAATTTGCAACAATTAGTACAAGCAGAGCAACAACAACCACCTAGACGTCGTCTCTTCTTGGCATCGAAATTCGAAATTAGAGATGCTGGGCACGCATCATTTATGCCACCTCCATACCGTCCCCCATCCCCCCTTTAATTTGGCGCAATTTGTTAAACGCCACTGCAGCAACTGACAAACTGACTGACGAACTGACCATTCCCGATCCAAGACTGACATCTTCCCAAAGGCAATCATTTTACATAGCGCTAGTTTGGTAGAGAGGTAGACATGGCGGTGGTGGCCAGGGGGTCGCCCCTTAAAGCTGTCAAGTGCGAACGACAAATGCCACTAAGCAGCGGCGCTGCCACGGCGGCCAGCGTCAAAGGCGCGGCTATTTTTAATTTGCGGAAAGAAACCATTTATATTTATTTATTTATTTTTTATTTTCAACTCGGCTATGATGCTGCTATTGGGCGGCTTGTAACAGATTCTTAAACTAGAATGCAATCTTACTTAATAAACATTTAAAATTAGAAATAAAATCAAGTCTTTATGGCCCAGCAACAGATGTGGGATCTTGGGAAACATATATCTTTGATTTTCCAATTTTAATGGCTATATCAGGGTATGATTTATGAATCTATACATTTTAGAGGCAGGTATCTTAGAATTCCTAACTAAAAAATAATATATTTTAATTTTAGTTATATGATTTAACAAAAAAGGGTATTATATAGTCGTTCTAAGGAGCTCTCACTCCATTTTCTTTTTTGATTTTTATTTATTTTCGTGTCTGTTGCATTTCTTGTGACATTTTTGGAACGAAAATTGTTCTTCTTCTGATTTAATTTTGGTGTCTTCCATCTCGGGAGATCTCTGCTTGAGCTGAGCAGCTGGATCTAAAATTAGTTGCACCACTATGCTGACTCTCCCGACTGTCCGATCTATGTTTTGGTTAGGATCGGGAAAGGGAACGGAATAGGGATTCAGGATTGTGGCACCCCCACAGTGGTTGTTGTTGTTGCTTGGCCTACTGCCAGAGAGGGAGCAGCTGCCTCTGTCGCTGTCGCTGTTGGTGTCTCGGCCGGCGTTGGCAAACACCTGTCCGTAGACTTTCTCGTAATTTGGCAAATGTGCACCGTAATTAATTGAGTTTCCTTTCTCTGGTGAATGCATGGTCATTGTTGCAGCGTGCCCGACGTGATGAAATATCCATTTGGGAACGTCCGCCTGCCGCCCGAGGAAGCCGTCGATGTGACAGCCCCCGTCTTTGAGGAGGGCATGGAGGTGGAGGTGTTTACGCGCACAAACGAGCGCGAGACCTGCGGCTGGTGGGTGGCCATCATAAAAATGCTCAAAGCGGACATCTGTGCGGTGGCCTACATCGGCTTTGAGACCCCTTACACCGAAATCTGTGAACTGGGCCGCCTGCGCGCCAAGAACTCAAATCCGCCAATTACAGCCAAGTCTTTCTACCAGTTCACCCTGCCCGTGCCAGAGGAGTTGCGCGAAGAGTGAGTATTATATCTCTTCTATCAGGATTATATAGTAATTTTTCATTCAACTTCCTTCAGAGCTCAAAAGGATGGCATTCACAAGGAGTTTCAGCGCAGAATCGATGCCGGCGTCTGCAACTACAGTCGCGAACTGGACGCCCTGATCGTCATCTCCAAGTGGGAGCACACTCAGAAGCGTGCCAGCATGCTCAAGGATATGCATTTTCGTAATCTCTCACAGAAGGTGAAGTCCTTAAGCTTAAAGTGTATATATTTTATTGATTTCTGGGTCTTGTGCTTCAGGTTATGCTGTTGAAAAGGACTGAAGAGGCTGCACGCCAGCTGGAAACGACTAAACTGATGAGTCGTGGGTATGTATTGGCCAGAGATGCTAGAAAATATTTACTTATTTTTATTTCATAAAAAATACTAATTTACAGAAACTATGTGGAAGAGTTCCGTGTGCGCGAAGATCTCATGGGGTTGGCCATTGGGTCGCATGGCTCGAATATACAGGCGGCACGCACGCTGGTCGGCGTCACAAACATCGAGCTGGAGGAGAAGACTTGCACATTTAAGATCAGTGGCGAGACTGAGGAGTCGGTGCAGCGCGCCCGCGCCATGCTCGAATACGCCGAGGAGTTCTTCCAGGTGCCCAGGGAGCTGGTGGGCAAAGTGATTGGCAAGAACGGCCGCATCATCCAGGAGATTGTTGACAAAAGTGGCGTATTTCGAATCAAGGTGAGTGCTGTGAGTATTGTGCATTAGACTCGGACCCGTTCTAATCATTACCGGTCAGATCGCTGGCGACGACGAGCAGGATCAGAATATACCACGTGAGCTGGCACACGTACCCTTTGTGTTCATTGGCACCGTGGAGAGTATTGCGAATGCCAAAGTGTTGCTGGAGTATCATCTGTCGCATCTAAAGGTGAGATTGGAGATTTAATAAGAATTCTTGTAGAATTTTACTACAAATCTTTGGATATTTGAATGTGTAGGAAGTGGAACAGCTGCGCCAGGAGAAGATGGAAATTGACCAGCAGCTTCGCGCCATTCAGGAATCCTCCATGGGCTCCACACAGAGCTTCCCCGTGACGCGACGCTCCGAGCGCGGCTACAGCAGCGACATCGAGTCGGTGCGCTCCATGCGCGGTGGTGGTGGCGGCCAGCGTGGTCGCGGACGTGGACGCGGAGGCGGCGGCCCCGGTGGCGGCAACGGCCTCAACCAGCGCTACCACAACAATCGGCGCGACGATGACGACTACAACTCCCGCGGCGACCACCAGCGCGATCAGCAGCAACGTGGCTACAACAACGATCGCGGCAGCGGCGACAACAACACCACTGGCAGCAACTATCATCGCGGCGGCGGGGGGGCGGGCAATAACCGACGCGGCGGCATCAACCGCCGGCCGCCACGCAACGACCAGCAGAACGGCAGGGACTATCAGCACCACAACCACAACAACGACGAGGTGCGGGAGACCCGCGAAGTGAGCAGCGTGGAGCGAGGTGAGTCCAGTGAAGCACTTGGCCCAATTAACCAATTAGTTCAATCAATTTATCTCGCGCGCAATACAAGATACAAAGTGAATGCTTGATACCCTGGTGAATGGACTTTGGTGGGGCAGGCAACCCAGAATCGAATCCAATCCGTACAGCAAGAGTTCAACGTTCATTTGTTCAAAGATCTAACAAAATGTATTATCATTTGAAATTTTTATTATTTTATTGGTATCTGAATTTAAAACAAAAAAAAGATGAAAAAAAAGAAAAAAAAAAAGAAAGAAACCTATGCATTTTAGACGTTAACAAATATACCAAACATTTTTACACTAAGAAACTACTATCGTTTACAAGGATTATTATTCTGATGGATATTTTGTGTTCGTTCAGGAGGGGTATTTATTAAGGCTAGGTTCCTTCACGGGAAACTTCCATAACTGTTCCAAAATTTAAACAGAAGACACGACACATGAACTTCTAAAACTCCAAACTATTCTACTTTTCATTTTTTATTTTGGAATAGAAAGCCTTATTGTTTTATTTAAGAATCCGAATTAGATTAAGAGTTATGGAAGTTCAAGTGTGTTGGATGTGAAGAATGTTTGAATGAAGGTGAACCGAGTTATAGAAGTTCATTCGTGTTGGATCCATGGTAAATTTATTGCGTTTCTTGGCAAATATATTGAAGACTAAAGGCGAATAAATTCTTGCTTTCCACAGCGGACAGTAACTCGTCGTACGAGGGCAGCTCCCGGAGGCGCAGAAGGCAGAAGAACAACAATGGCCCCAGTAACAGTGAGTAGAAGCTTCCTCTCTGGGCTATCCAAGCTTACCTTTGATATCTTCTTTTAGCAAACGGTGCTGTGGCCAATAACAACAACAAACCCCAGTCGCAGCCGCAACAGCAGCAGCAGCCACAACAACAGCCATCGGCTGCGCCAGGAAGCAAGGCGGCGGTGAACGTTGGCGAGGCCAGCAAACAGAACAGTGGCAATGCGAACGCTGTGAGCGGTGCGAACAAGTCGAAGGACTCGTCCCGCAATGGCGACAAGCAGCAGGCGGCCCCTCAGCAGCAGCAACAGCCGCCGCAGCAAACACCGCAGCCACAGCCTCAGCAGCAACAGCAAGCGCCACAGCAGCAGCAGCAGCAGCCGAAACCGCGACGCAACAACAAGAATCGCAACAATCACACGGAGTCCGGCCAGCAGCAGCAGCAGCAGCTGACGGAGAACGTGAAGAAAGAGGGTCTGGTCAATGGGACGTCCTAAACTGCAGCGACGAGTAGCAGCAGCAACCCAACAACTAACAAAATCAACAGGAAGAACAACAATGAAGGCACATCGTTCGCGGGATGAAACAACGTTGTATGCGTAGCTGGCAGTTAAATATCGCCGTACACACATACACACCAACACCCACACTCACACTCACACTCACAGATTCAAACATCAACAGACACCCTACACTCAAACAAATTACTAGAAACCACAACATGAACAACAGAAACTAACCATTTGTTTGATAAATACGAGTAACTATAAAAAGAAAACGATAATTTAATATACATGGAAAATGTAACAAATGTAAAAGCATATACTAACACTCCCATAAGCACACACACCCCAAACACCCCATACACTGTTCGAAATTTACACAAACAAAACAAAAAAAAGAAAAAAAAATTGAAATAAAAGAAATTTCATGCCTAGGCTTATAATTTCGATTGAAACTAAAACAAGCTTCAATAACAATCAAAATGAATTATATTTATGTATAAAACAAATTCAAAGGCAATTAGCAAGCAAATCGAACGAATTGAAGGGAAACATTGAATATGTAAACTACAACTTAAACTCTAATCCGGGCAATTAGCGTAGTTTTTCAAATGAAAAAAATCTAAAACTAAACAAAAACAAAAAAAACATTAAAAAAACGACGAAATGGCGCTTTTAAAGCGCCGACAAGTCGACTTGAAAAGTTTCTAGTTATATGCATATTATAATAAAAGAAAACAATATAATTGCATTTTTTGTTTTGGTTAAATAATTTTAATTAAGTCCATCGAGGTTTTGTGTACAATTCGAGCATCCAACATCTGAATCGCCATGGCAGTTTTTCATTATTTTTCAATAATTATGTTTGTATTATTATTGTTTAGTGGCATGATGGCTCTTTTGGAAGTTGCATTCAAAACCGACAAAGTAAACGAAGGCGGCTTACTTCAAAAGCCATAACCAACAAGTAACATTTTTGTTTGGTTTTTGGCTTTTGCACCGTTACATTGTTTAGTTTGTTTGTTGGAAATCCTCTCTTATTTTTATAATGTTGTATTTATTTACTATTATTATAAACAACACACACATCCACATCTAAACACACATACTACTCTCATCTGCACACTCCATCAACCCATACACATGCTCGCCCATAAAAGAAAAGAAACGTATTGAATTTGATTTTGTTTTATAATTATATAATTTACTTCGCCAAACCTAAATCGCGTATACTAACTTAGGCCTCTATTAAATACTCTTAAATTATTTAAAGCCACACCCAGCGCCGAACATAAAACAACACAAACAACATGAAACGCAAAAACATTTGAATTTATCAAAAATAGAAGCCCTAAAATAATTTGTATTAGTTCAAGCAAGATACCATCAGTAAAGGAGAAAAAATAAAAATATAAAATGTAAAGCCGGCATAAACCATTTAAGAACAAAATGAGAACAATTCTTCTGACTTCTTTGGAAGAACAGTGTCAATAAGGTGTAAGAAAAGCAAACAAAACATTTTAAACATACATATAAAAAAACAAAGGATATAATGATAAAGCTACCGATAATGATAAATCTAAATAAAAGTAATGTTGTGTAATTCAAATTAAATAAATATAAAACAAAAAAATCTACAAAAATAAAGCTGAATAAACAAGTGAACGTAATGATATAAAATGAATAAGAGCAAACAATGTGCGATTTAAAATTATTATTTATATGAAGATGAAATTATAAAGAATAGAAATATAGAAAGTAAATTTTATTAATTTAAAATTTATATATATATAAAAGAAACCAACCTACAAATTATTGTCGTTCCTATTTATTTCAATTATTTTTCAACAATTTTTATTCAAAGTTTAGTTTGCTTATAATTTACTTAATTTATAATTAGTTGGGGTTGAAGATTTATGAGGTCCCAGCTAAATAGATTTCATTTCCGGTTCCAAGTTTATTCTTGAAGCGTTCCGCCATTTTGTCATTTAGCTCGTTACTCGTTACTCGCCATTCTGCAGAATTCGTTACTTAGGGTCCTTCAGTGAGAAAAGCCAACAACGATATTAGCTCGATCTACAGAAAATCCTGCTATATCCATTACGATTCTGATTAAGTTGCTCTAGCTTGTCGCGGCGGCAGTGAAGATAGTGGCTGTGAATTAATTGCCAACGAGCACCAGCTACACAACCAGCTAACCACACTGCCAAAGCGCATAGCCAATTGAGGTTATTGAATTATGAGGCACTAATTTAATTAATTCTTCTGTGATCTTGATGAGTGATGATAGATAACTCTTACCAGTTATTTGAATTTAAATTTAAATATTTTAAGCCTCACCCTCTTGCGGATGTTTGGGTGCAACTCCAACCGAGCTTTTTCGGTTAGCTGGGCGCCACCTTTTGGACGATGTTGGGGATTTTCCTTTATGCTGCTTTCTATGCTACGTTGCGTGCATGCGACGAAAGCTCTGTGGGGCGTCTGATGGGGGGCGGTTGGGGTTGGGGCAGCAAGCAATCTGCCCCATCACTGCGCTGTAAAATATGCAATTAGCTTTTTTTTATAAAAACCATTTTATTTTCAGTTTAAAAGAATTTATGAGTTCTCTCGGCCATCAGAATCTAAGCCCTCTCAAAGACCTATATGGCATAATTAATTATTTAAATTGCCAATTATATTAATATATTTAAAAAAATGAGGTAATAACACTCCAATTATTTTATATATCTAACCCGTTGTGGCTTTGTGGCCAATTATATGCTTGAATAATTAGAGCCACAGAGTTCAAGGTCGTTAGGAGCTTTACTTTGCGGCCTCAAGGTCTTGCAACTCGTACTTTCTACTTCGTTCCGAGTGCCCTCTTAGTGCAACATTCCGCAGGTCAAATAAAACCACAAAAAAGATTTATTTCTTCATAGAAGACATTCGCATTTTATTATATTCTTTATTGAGAAACATATTCTTACAGTTATGGTATTCTTAGGACTAAACTCATTAAAGTCTAATTAAGTAAATAATCAGTTTTTGAGAAATGATCTCAGTTGTCACACTATCACAAAAATTGCATATATATCGTTTGTTTATTCGCATTTTCTTGCATTCGGGAAGATTGTACGTTCTGGAATGTCGTACCAGATAGTGCATTTACAAGCTTCAGAATGTTTCAGTGCAAATGCACTCCTGACACGCAGCCCAAAACCTTCAAAGGATGCATTTTTCATTGCTCTCAGCGTTATATTATTATATTTTTTAAACTGAAACAAAAAACTGAAATTATCGCGGCGTTTTAAGGTTTTTTTTTTCTTCGTAGATCTTGCTTTTATTATTGGATTTGACAAAACCAAAACGAGGTAGAAACGAGGTAGAAGGTGGGTAGGTGGCTGGTGGGACATCCAAAAATCAAATAAAACTCAAACACATGCAGAAGAAAAGTGCGGTGAGAATGAAAAATTCGAGTCTTCGAGTACGTTGAACCAGAAACTGAACCCAGAGCGACTGGGCCTCAAAAATAAAGGGGTGATAAGCAATCGCAGGTGCCAAGGTGCGCCGCTGATAGTGATAAGCCAGCAACGGCGGCGGATCGATTTCGGGGCAAGAAAGTATAGCCGGGTGGGGACTGAAAAACTGGGTCGATGCGGATCACCGATTGCCTGATTGATCGCCGATCGGTTATACAAGTCATTTGTATGTCACCAAACTGCGATTCGGCATAAGCTTTCGTTTCATTTATGATTGCGCCATGTAAGTTGGTTAGGAATACGAGCTAGGTGGCCCTAGGTGGCCCCCTTTAGGTTCTACTAGGGTTCGATAAGATAAGATTGGTCGAAAATTTAATCCAGTACCGCGGGTGGGTAAAAGAAATTTCTCTAATAGAGAATAGGAACTAGGAAATGTGCTCAAGTTCCCAATGCTATCTGGAGCAGAGATGGCTGCTAAATGGGCGCAGTTTCGGCCAATGCAGCCTTCAATTTGGACTTGCTTGGCTGCTTTTTGCATGACTCTAGGTGCGGCGCATAAACACAAAATAAATCCAAAACGAGGCCAAAACATTGAGCAGGCATTAGGCTCAAACAAGTTAAAAAATAAACACAAAAATCGAACGTGGCCAGGCGCGGTGAAGAACTGCATGGTAGTGACAACACTGCGTATGCTTGATGTGTCATCTGGAGGGGGCCTACGTATATAGACTGGAATATCTGACAGCTAATAAACAGTTTCAGCTTCTACAATTCATACTGAGTAGCCACTTAATCTGCTAGTCTGTATTTTATTTTTTTTTAAATCGCGTGCCAGCGTACAGTGTGCGTTTGAGTGTGCATCTGTGTGTGTTCTAATTTCGAAAGAACAAGAGCTCGGCAATTAAATAAATTATTGTTCATTTGTGTCACAATGTGTGTGCGCGATTATAGTCGACTTTGTATGTTTGTTTGCCTGTGGAAGTGTTGTGTTTGCTCACTTAGGTGTATCGATAAATGAATAGCTAGCTCATGAGCTTAAAAAGCGTTAACTGAATAAAGAAACAAAATGCGTTTCCATGTGCCTGTCAAATGGTTTCGGTTGTGTTTCCATGTGCGTTAAATGGGTTACATGCTAGACCTGACGGTTTAACAAAAAAAACAATTTCTAAAACGCCCCGAAAACATCTAGTCCCCCCTATCTTATTCCGATTGCCCCCACCGCCGTCCCCCTTTTGAGCTCTTTGCTCCTCTTTATGGCCCACTTAGTGGTTCAGTTATAATTTCATTAGGCAAATGCTGAGCATTTTTCATTAGCACTTCATGAGCCCTCCGGCCCCCCTTCCTGGCCTCGTGTTGTTGGCCAACACGTTTTACTTTTATCTGGGTCATAAAAGCTGCCCCTGCCACTGCCAGTGCCACTGCCGGCCCAGGCCGAGTTTCAAAGAAGTTGTCGTCACCGGAAGTGACCCGAAGTGTTGCAAAACCCAAAACAGCGGTGCCATAATTTCTACTGGAATAAATTACTGTTTGGCCAGGCCAAGAAAAATGTATTTTTTAATTTAAAAAGTGACTGCCGAAGTCAAAGTACTCCGACAAAGTGTATTCCCCCAAAAAGAGAACGTCGGCTTCCCCTTTATTTTTGACGTTCAATGGGTCGCATGATCGGCAAAACACGCACACTGACTGTGGCACTTATTATCTGCTAAATACACACCAATACACCCAGAATGCCACAACTACAACGACAGTGCATACAACACATGAGCAAACGCACGCGCGCACACGCAACAGGCCTAAGAACGCTCGGAGAACGCTGCGTATACGTAATCAAAGACGCGGAATGCTTGCTGTTTTGAATCTTTATCTCTAGACGGAGCACAACAGACGGCCCTAGTCTGGCTGGTCGAATTTTATGAATGATTTGATATTTTTCGGGCGTTTTTTCGTCAGTTTTTCTGTGAAATTTCATTGGGCAGGCCAACACTCCTCGCCTGGCAACAGCGATTAGATTCATTAGCTGGAAGTAAGAAATTCCATAAATTTATCTATGTATCTCTCGGCTATTTCGCTTTCCGTCACCATTTACGTGGCTGCCCCAGCGGCATTTATAAATAACAGAGGCCCCAACAATTGACGCAGCTAACTAATGACGAACGATGTTGAAGCATAAGAGTTTTTTTTTTTTTTGGATTTTGCTGTTTTTTATGGCGATTTTTTCTAAAATTAAAAAGAACAAACCGGACTGAGTCACGCGTTGAAAGCGTGATACCTTATGAAGATCATCATCATATAGATTCAGAACCGGAGGCCTAACCAAAACAAGTACATACACAATTGCTTACGTAGTTCACTCTATATGTCTTTGCAGTTTGTAACTATTTGGCCAAGAACAACAAACTGGCTAAAAAGGACATCGAAACGGGGTGGTACGAACTTGTGTATGAAGATTTGCTGGCAAGAGACTCGGGTTGACCCAAATTGTTTAAGGCCTCAGGCCATGTCTATCGAATCGGCCACGTATCGTGTCATGTAGTTCGCCTTCTGGGTGATGGTGATGTAATAAGTGGCAGCAGGGCAGTCAGTGGCAGCAAAGTGACAACAACACACGAATGTGCATTGAATTTGCACCACAAAAGGTGCCGAAGAGGTGGATAATGGATGAGTTATGCAGTCGCCCATAAATTTCTCATCAAAGTGCCTTTCTTAACCATATTTATCGAGGACTACGACTATGGAGGGCAAACTAATAAATGTCAGCTTTCTGCCAAATAAATATAGATAAATTCTCTTTATGACTTTTTCACTCTATTTTGCAGTTGGTTTTTTGCTCTTTTCTTTTTCGCTCATGTGGCATGGCAACATTTCACTTTTCATTTTACCCTGCAACTGGCAAACCTGCAACTATACCCCCACACTCCATCCCTTGCATTGCATTTGGCTCGAAGCCAAAGAGAATTTTTATTTTTGGCTCCTTGGCTAAGCTCGCAAACTGCAGCCAGGCTATGGCTGGTGCTGGTGCTGGTGCTGGCGCTGGTGTATCCGATAGATACTTGTACTCTTGGGCCTTGCCAAAGTTATCTAGGTTGGCCATATAGTATACACGAATACTATATCCAAAGCACAGCCGACCCGGCCCCGGCCTGACTGAAAATCAATAACCGGAGGCACGAAACTCGCGATGGATTCCATCCAATTGTAATTATCCGAGGTGCCAAAAAAAAAAAAAAAAAACAAACCATTTCAAACTAATCCAAACTGCAACTGCCGGGGGTTGGTAGTCCAATCTCAACCCCCTACCCCGGTGTCTCCTCCTCCAAAAACAAAACTAGGTCATAACACTGACCCAATTTCCTTCTTTACATAACTGCCCTGCCATAACAGGAGTGGGGGGTAGGGTGGAGGGTTTGATTGACCTCCATTCGGAGTAGTTTGCAGGCTGCTGCACTAACATCTCCTCACATATGACCTTGTGGTCCGGGCTGAAGGTCGATTCTGGTACAAAAGAAAGCCGCAAGCATTTCATTTCATAACAAATTCAAAGAATCCGTATCTACGTATATACTCAGCGATTTAAACGGAATATATTTCGAAACTTTGAAATACTTTTCATAAGTTCTGTTGCCAGCCCATGGCTCATGATTCATGTGGGGATTTTTAAGAAAAATATCTAAATTCTTTAGTTGGCTTATCAGTGAAATTAAACAAGTTTCTAGTCTACTGAGAAGTTCAAACCGAAGCTGACTAACCAAGTACTATATGTACGTTTTATATACATGCCTATAAGCTGGACAATGATCCATCACAAAAACGATGATGTCACTCCCTCTCTCTGATATCTGTTTAAAAATGTTTACGTGTGTGCTTAATTTTTGTCTGCCGCCGTCTGCTGGTATCAGTTAAGGTCCAAAATCCAAATGCAAATTCAACAAAAATCCGCAAAACCCAGCGGGAACTGGATGTTTATAAAAAATTTATAAAAATTCGTATAAACAGGTTGCCAAGTCCAGAGAGTTCTATAATACTTTAGAGTCCTTTTAATCTTTATATATTGGCGGCTTCAAACAGGTTTTCGATCGAAATCAATCAATGGGGATTTTAGCCATGAATCATTTAATATTGCCACACAGAAATATTTTCATATCTGTCAGCTTTTTCACAGTTCGTTTCGGAATGCCTTTCTATAGCCGTGAGACTAGTGTCTGTATTTGTGTCGACTGTTTTCTGTGTCAAATGCATTTTTCAGTCATCCACCCACACCGCCCATCGGCCAGATGTGTGTGAGTGTGAGTGAGTGTCTCTAAAAGTAAAAAACAACAAATATCGACCTCATAACAACATGCACTGCACCCGCACCCACACAACCTCACACCTGGCTCGCTATATATCTAACTGGCCTTATGTAAAAAGACTATTCGTTATTTTTACACAAAATATTGCAATTTTCTCTTGCAAGCCCCCCTCCTACTCAGCCACACGGGCACACGGTACGTATACGTATTCGGATTGCGAAAACTGTGCAAGGTCAAGTGGTTACGTTTCGGTCAAGACTCTATTGTGTGAGTGAGTGTGGTGTTCGAATCTCTCAAATTGCAAGTGCGCCGTGTTTTCGTATCACTGTTCCGCCGATTTAATTGCCATTGCATGAGTTTTATATTTTTTTTTTTCGTCGTTAAATCGTCGCTTTAATTGGGATTTCGCTTGAAATTAAAGCAAAAAAAAAAATAATAAAAATAATTAACTCCAGAGGTTTCTGTGCAAGGTTTTCGTGGCATCTTATATAAGATGAATATGAAACAGAACCGAAAGATGAAAGAAAATTTGGGTTACAAGCACCGCGACTGCAGCGAAACTAAAATTAAAACTCTGTGCAAGCGAGACGGATGGCAGGCCGAGTGAGAGGCTAGATAGCAGCACAGTGGCCGATGATTGTTTAAAACAAATTGCCAGACTAGACACACAATACTACTAGGTGGTGTGTGGGATAAACTATTTAACAATGTGCGCGTGTGTTTCTCTCCTCGCGAAAAAAAACAAAAAAAATTGTTTCACATTGCCCTGGCATTGTTTTTTTTTTCTCTTCTCGCTGTTGCAATTACAGTGGGTTTTTGTTGTTTTGCTTTTTTTTTTGTTGTTGTTGTTGGTGTAGAGCTGCACTGGCAATTGCATAACGACGGCAAACAGCAATAGCAACAAATTAAATTGCAATTGCAATGGCAGATGTGCAGGAACTGAACTTAACTGACTGATATTACGTATACGCCACCGCCACCGCCACCGAAAAGTTTCAACTTGTTTTGGTCTTTATGCAATCAGCTGTTTAAACTGAGCTTTAAAAAAAAAAACTAGTAGAGGGAAGGGGTTAACTGTAAAGAACTATCAGCTGTTTTGTCAAATCCAATAATAATCGCCATGAAAATCCAACGATCGATGCCTTATGGTTTGTACTGCTGCTTCTGCTTCGGTAGCTCCTTCCTGGCCGCTCCTGACCGTGTGTGCTGTTGACTCGATGGGAAAATGAACACTGACGCTGGCCAACGGCAATTGGCCAACAGCAACCAAAGCAGCAGAAGGCGCTGCAGCAGAAGCGCCAGCCACAGCGACGTCGTCGACTGCAGCGACGCAGCCGACTGCAGTTTGTTTTTGGCGTTTTCTTCTTCTTCTTTATCTACTTGGCTTTGGTTTTTTGTAAAAGAAAACTGTTACATTTTTAGGCCAATTTCTTTTGGCCAAAACGCGAAACGAAGGAAGGCGACGCGTCGCGAACCGACACCGACAATCGTAGTTGTTACATTGTATTTGTTGTTATTGTTGTTATTGTTGTTGCTTTTTTGATGGCCACGCGGACGTGAATGAAAGAAACCTGCAGCGCAGTGTACTATAAGTGTGTATCAGTGTGTGTGTGTGTGTGTTGGGTGGCAAAGACGATCTAAGGTGAAATATACTAAATGCAGGGCGGAATTTTGTACGAAATTTATTTCTGTAACGCTGCAAGTGCAGCTGCCACAACACACCAACGCACACACACACACAAGCTAACAGCACTGATACGCACACATACAGAGGCAACACTTTTCTTCAAACTTTTCATTTCGTTTCGCGTCTAAAGACTGAAAAGTCAAACTACTTTGGTCTAATGCTGAAGCGCAAGTGTCAGCTGCTCAAAAGTGTTCAAAAGCTAAAACTCAAAGCGGAGAGGCCCCCACGACCAGCTGAGAGGCAAGAGCGGAAGCTTTCGCGCTCTCTCACTCACACCATGACACAAAAATGTGTGGGCTAGCGGAAGCGGCGAGCTTTTGCAGTTGCAGCACTTGGCCATTTTTTTTTTTTTTTGCCTCTGCTTAGGCATGACGCAAATGTGGCGCAGAAATAAAAAAAAAATCGCTCTCTTTATCTATGGCTCTCACTCCTGCCCCTCCACCCACTGGGGGGAGGGAGGGAGGTCTGTTTCTCATGTCAGTTGCAGTTTGCATTGGGCGTTAATGTTCAAGGTGATGTCGACGTATCGGAGTGTGAGTGTGCGCCCTGCCATGTGTCACAGTTTTTGTTTTTGCCTCACAGAGTTGCCTCTGATTCCGCAATTATGCGAAATTATCGATCAAATTTTGTTCTAAGGTCAACCTTAAATTGAAAATTCTCCTCTCCATCGCTTAAGGCCGACAGCTGGTATCTTGATTGTTAATCTTGTCATGCATGACCTGAACCTGAAGTGTTTCGTGAGATAAAAGCCAAGCCAGCATGTTGCAAGTTTGGGTTATTATTTAAAAAAAAATTCTTGTTAGTAGGTTATAACAATTCCTTTTACTTTAATAACTGATTTGAGCTTCTACTCGTTTTTAATTAAATTCCAAACCTAAAAAAAACTATATAGCTTAACTTCCATATCCCTCGATTGCGTAATTCTACGACTCTTGGCCATTGTCTAATATTTAAGTGCGAGTTTTTATCGCATTTGATGTTGTTTTATATACGCTCTCACTATAATCGAAGCTAATTTCATCATAAAACTTGTCATGTGAGGTCACCAGGCCTCCAACTCGGTCTCCGATGACTATGGCTATAATTACCCGCTCAGTAAATTGTTTGACCAGCCGGAGGAGAAAATTGATTTGCACTATAGTTAAGCCAAAAAAAAAAAAAATCGATTAAATATATATATATATTGATTGCATAAGCCAAAGTAGACTAGAACCAGAACTTTGTAAATGCACATATAGAATGTGTAGAAATCCACTCGGGCAGAAAATCAATTTCGTTTTCCTTGACCTCGTGGGGGTTCTACCCCCAAAGCAAACGCCAAGAGACACCGATAGAGTGTCGACAAAGGATAATTGACGGTCATTTGAAATGCAAAAGTGACAAAAGCTAGGCAGGGCGAAAATGCAGCCAAGTCGAACCAAGAGCAGATACCCACCCGATAGATGACTTCCGCCAGCCACCAAAACCGATTTGAGCCAAAAAGTCAGAGCGAAACGAAAATAGAAATGGTTTTCTTTGGCAAATGGCTTTCGTTTTGCGGCAGCAAGTGCACGCGATTCGGTGAAAACGGTGAACGGTGAAGGATATTTATACAAATAAATATAAATCACAAAACAAAATCAATTTGCAGCATGAAGATTGTTTTAATTGTTTCTGCCAGCGCTCCTCATCCACAAAAATTTCACTCATTACTGCTACAGACCTGCTACAGTGTGTATATCTTTGGCATAATTAATGTTTTCGAGCGTTTTCAGAGCGTTGCATTCGATGCGCCCATCATAGCACCTGATATATCCCAGTATCTGTGTGTTGTCGGGTTGTGTGGGTGGGGGAGAGAAGCTAAGATACATTCGAAAATGAAAAAAAGAAATCGGAGCAAACGAAAGACCAAACGAAAAACGAAATTAATTAAGTCTGAATGTGTAACAAGAAAATGCTGAATATAAACATATGCAATTTTTGTTTTCTCACTGATTATTTTCTAAAAACGATTCTTAAATCTTAAGATTATTTTATTGAAATTCCAATTTATCTTTTTTTTTTTCTTTTTTTTTTGTTTCTTTTTGGGGAGAAATGAAACAAACTGAAGCTTATGGCTAAGAAAATTTATTTTTTTTAGTATGGCAAAATAAGGATCAAAACAGAATGGTACATAAAACAGGTAAACAAAATCAAGATTATTGATAAATTGGACTTGCAAAAGAAATTATAGAATTAATTAATATAATAAACATATTTATTCTGAAGAGCAAACTTGAAAAGCTATTGGACAGACTCACCTAAAGCCAGGTCCTTGATGTTATAGTTGTTGTTGGTTATCCTTGAAGTTGAAAGGATGCAAAACGGCCACTGGATACCACCAGCTGTGTTCACTTGCTTGCATTTCATTCAAAGCGAGCACAGGGTGTATCCCAGCAGCAGATGCACACAAGGAGCTTTTCTCGGACAAAAGCTTAGCGCGGACAAGAACCACTTTCAGCCCCCATCTTTCCATCAATGTTGCACATAGGGGAGTCTTTTCCTCAGGAAGTTTCTGCCATTTCACTTTCGTTGCACTTTTTTATTAACGTATTCTTATGAAATTCCTTTACGAAATCTACATGTTTTTGAAAGACTTGGTCTAAAACAATAAAAACTATTAGCTTATAAGTTTATTTTTTTAAATATACTAAATATTTTCACTTTAAACTACTTTTTGGCATTTTAACTTTTTTAAAACCTTTATCTCTTATACATAAGTATATTCTACCATTTTGATTAACTTTCTTAATTAACTTGGCTTTGAATAATGAACCACTTCTCGAAACTCTCCGCTTGCCAAACTGGACCTTTCTGGAAGATAGCCGAAGTGTTTTGGGACTGCATCTCGTCCATTTTAATTCGGCTCCAACAGCTGCCAATCGACTGGTGTGTTGTTCTATATACTCCTGTCTATGTCGGGTGTCTATGTATAGACCCCTATGTGTCTGTGTCCCTGCGTCGGTGTGTGTGTGTATCCGTGTGATAGAGCAAATGCTGCTGCCTACGCACATTGCTGCATGGGCGTGGAAAGGTCAAGGTGCAGAAAACAACAACATCAAGTTGTTGCATATGCTCTGTGTTTGTTTTTTCTGCTTGAGTGTGGGAGAGAGTTTTCTTTTTGAGCCAATTCGAGTGGGTGTGTGTGTGTGTCAGGCTCAGCTGCTTAATTATTCAAATTTAATTGCCATATGCTGGCGTGCGTCACATATATTTCTGTGTTTTTACAAAGCCAAAGTACACGAAAAACACCCATATTTTCACGGTCCCTTTGTTGTTGTTTTTTGTTTTCCTTCTTCTATGCTAATCAATTTTCCACACCTGATTTTGTTATTAACGCGCCTTTAAAATGAACTTGGCCAAAACAAACACACACACACACATACCCGGGTTGGGGTTTACTAGGCGTATGCGTAATGGCTGACCTCATCGGCCGCCCGCTCGTCACCGAATAAACCGAGAAACTGGATTTAGGGAAGCTGCAGCCTGCTGCCCAGCTGGGCGGCCAGGTGTAGGCGACCCTCGTTCCCACTCTGTTTTCCATGTGTTCTCCCTCGTTTCACCGCTTTTCCCTTTCTCCTATCCTCGCATATCCCACTAAGTATGCAACAGTATCTGGAAGTCGGGAAAAAAAACAACAAAAACGCAAACAGTTGGCTGGCGCCGACGGAGCTGCCGACCGAAGCAGCGACGTCGACTTAAGTCGCCCACGCAAAAGCTGCGCCGCCAAAAAGCTCGGAGCGCGCTCTGCTTTCATTTTGTTTTTGTTTCTTGTTCACATACCTGCTGCCATGTTCTCCGTTTCCAGTACTCTTTCTCAGTTCTCCGCTCAGTCTCTCTGGTTTGCCGGTTGGCAGCGCTGCCGTCGGAAAGGGAATGGGCAGCGACTGCGACTGTGACAGCAGCAGTAAAAGTTTTCAAGTTCAAGTTGGTGGCAGAGTGCGCATGTCTGCGCCATATTTGTTTGCTTGTACATACTCTCACTCTCACCCACACACACGCGAGCGTGCAGCAGATGCAGTGTGAGGTTTTGTGGTGCACTTTGCTTCGTTTGTTGTTCCGCCTCTTGGCTTTTGCTGTCGTCATGCAAAAATCAACAAAATGGTATTGTGGGCCGCGGCTCATCTTCCCCTTTGGGCATGTACAGTTACGTTCGCAATAACAGTACAAACTGATATTCTTTTATAAATACTTTTCTATAAAGTTACTTTTTTTTCAACCATTTCCGTTAGTTACCAATTTTGTTTTATTGATTTTTGAATTCTTTTTTCCAGCTAAGTTGCTAATATCTTGCCCGCGTCTGTAGGTGGGTGTGTGTTTCGGCCATGTATGTATGAAACGGTTTGACTTTCCCAGCTTAACGGCTCAGCTCAACTGAACTGAGCTGTCGCTAATTAAATTTCCATGCTGACGCAGTTGGCCACCCTAAAAATAAATAAACAAGGAGATTTTTTGTTTAGAGAAGCATCGATAAAATCGCAACATCCAATGCAGGCTAATATTATCGATTCCACAGCACATCCATAAGAGAGCAAGCCCCCCGCCCCATCTATAAACAAATATTTCGATCTGCCATTCGTTTGCACATTTTATGAGGAAGAAGGAATTTCGCTGAAATTTGCACACAATTGGAT
Source organism: Drosophila pseudoananassae pseudoananassae (assembly GCA_018153035.1). Taxonomy (NCBI): domain Eukaryota; kingdom Metazoa; phylum Arthropoda; class Insecta; order Diptera; family Drosophilidae; genus Drosophila; species Drosophila pseudoananassae. The sequence goes on from JAECXR010000055.1 coordinate 189,114, forward strand.
GCCATTTATATGAGAAACTCTTCAAATTTGGTTTTAATAAAGTGAGGAATTTTGAGAACAAGCCAAAATATGTTGAGAATATTTAAGCGAAGAATAAATAAATTTAAATAACCATAAATTAGTCAAATACTTAGTCATTATTCAAGCGAAACGTAATTATTGTTGCCTACGTGTCGTATACGTGATTTTCCCTTCAAGTTATTTAAATAGCTGTTATAGAACTGTTATAACAGACTATTATAAAACCAATTGAACTAAAAATGTCATTCAATATCTTCATGTTTATGTTGTTAAAGCTGATTTTAGAAAAAGTGGATTCCCAAAGTTGTTTCAGCTTGTGCCTGGCTGTGAGTGAGTCACCCTATTGCACAAATCAGGGGAAAAATAAATAGATTTTTATTTTCTAGCTCGGCCCCTCCCCCCATTGCAATCGCCACCGCCTACTCAAGGTCTTCCTCGAGTGCATTGCACACAAAACAGCTGGTGCAACGAACTCAGAGCTATGCAAAATGTGGGAATGCACTTTAGTGCACTACTTGGCTATAAAGCAATGTTCGCACTTGGCAGTGGAAATGGAAAAATTTTGAAAAAAATACATATACACGGATGATAATTACAAACAATGTAAATACTTAAAAGATACACTATTTTATCGATGTTTTAGCTTTTAACTGAAAGACTGGGAATCCATTAAGTAAGAACATGACGCTGGCGATTAATTAAATGGCCTTGGCGGCCTAACTGAAATTCTCGTTTCGCTTTAGCAGGTAGCTTGACCAGTCCAGAGGGGAGGGGCAGGAGGGTGATTGCAGTCGCCACTCAACGTAATCATCAACATCAATTCAATTAAAGCTGAACGTGTGTACGTACATATGTATGTATGTGAGGGAAAGATAATAAAATTGAAAGGCATAACGCATAAGATACAGGCTATTGTATACCCTTTTAAGGGGTTATGAAAAATTATTTCGTAGAATAGCCAAATAGTTCTTAATATTATTCTTAATAATGTTATTATTTAAAGATTTCTTCGATAAAGAGCATCTGAAAATCGGCTTAATTTGAAGCCATCTCTCTTGTTCCTATATAAGCTTGTCAGACTAAGCTATCTTTGACAGCAAAAGGAGCAAGCGAGCAGGAGATATGTTTGCACGCCCTTTTTTCGCTGAATGTTTGACGCGACTCCGTTTTGTTTTAATTTTCGTACTTTCCGCTTGTCTGCTTTCTGGCGTTGCTTTTGCTTCCTCTTTGTTTGACGCTGCTCTTGATTCGACGATACACGTCTCGCTCTCGCAAAGAAACGTGCCAAACGGGTTTGCGGCACACACACACACACACACACACACACATACAGACGCAGGTACAGCACAGCACTATGGCAACGCAACGCAAGTACCCTCACTCGCTCTCGTTTGCTACAACTAGTATCTTAACCTTGAACTTGAAACACACAAACACAGATACTCGCATACTCGCAAAACCGGAGAGCGGAGCGACACACTGAACAAACGCGATGCTGACGCTCTGTCAGCGTCGCCAGCGGCGTCAACAGAGCTTGCCAAAGCCCTCTCTCTCTCGGTCTGCCTTTCTGGCGCTCTCTCTGGGCACTTTTGGCTGCCATTTTTGAACCGAACTGCAGCTTACGCGATGCATACGTAATATGGTGAACACCTGGGTCGAGTCATCATTTTTGGTTCAAACCTTATTTAGTCGCTGCTACTATTGCTTCCCTTGACTCCCCAATTCATCATCTTCCTGTGCGCCCAACATCCCCAATTTCAAGCCCCCCCCATAGCCCAATTGGGGCCCCCCATATGACGCCCCGGAGCAATTAAAAATCTACACTGACAATTATTTAAAAGCTATTTGGAAATTATTTATAATTTTTAAAAATATAAGAGTTTACAAAGCTGTCAGTTTCTATAGAAATTTTGTTTTTTTTATCTTTTAACACATTTTTCTCAGTGTTTCTATGGAGATGACTTTTCCTGCCACAACCCCTTTCCCTGCTTCCGTGTAACGAGTGTGGGCTGTGCGGAGATGGGACGAGTGCTGCTGTTACGTAAACGAATTTCGAAATCACATTTACGAATACAGATTCAGATGCAAACACCCGCACACCCCATACACCCGCACACCCCTTATACCCCCCACGAACCTCGACCGCATCGATGAACTCGTATCTTGTGCAAACAAAAGCGGCACGCAAAGCTAAGCCCGAGTCAAGTTCAGATACAAAAATATCTCATTGTATTGTAGCTGTAGTTGTTGTGGTTTTCCATACGCTAGGTGGGTAGATGTGAGGTCGGGAAATTTGCACTTGGATCTTGATTGAGTGCATCACATAGCCATATTTAGTGTTCTAGACTTTACAATTTCACAGAATTGTTTACCGCACTCGGCCCGATCGTGTGTCCGATGTCAGATAATCTGAGCCACACACAGATACAAAATACTACACACACACTACATGGAAATAAATATTGAAGCTTTGATCTGTTTCGAACACGTGACGCTGTCGGAAATCAACAGGCTTTAGTGCTTCACTGGATTTATGGATCATCTCAGATGGCCTCTTCTGGAAACTGAATATCCATTCACACTCCACATTAGTGATAAGTGTCGCCACCTCAAATTAGTTTCTAATTGCTGGCGCGGAGTGCAGTCATAAACAGGAAGACAGAAGCTGTCAAACAAAACGTCAAACACGCACTCTCACGCACACTATTGAGACATCATCATCATCATCATTTTCGGAGCAAAGTTCCCCAGAATCATAATTCCCTTTTCGTACATAAGCGGAACTGTTTAAAAGCGTTTTTTTTTTTGCATTTGTTTTGTTTATTTTCGCGAATACGTAATTTGCTCTTCTGTTGGCTTAATTCGCGTTGTTTATGTTATAAATAAATTTTTATATTTCTGCAAATTCCGTGCAAGAAAAACATACATATGTGTGACTGTGTGTGAGAGTGTGAGAGTGGGTGAGTGAGTGGGAGAGAAGGAGGAGAGAAGTGTATGTTTGCGAAACTTTGCTTTTAGCAATTGTTGACTGTATTTTCCGCAATCACAAAGGTTTTCGGTAAGGGAGGGGGGGCGGGGCTTGCCTTTGATGACGCCGTCGAAAAATGTTAACTACGACGCAATTTAGTTTACTCACATTCTGCTTCTTTCGGCCACATTTCTCCTCGCTTTGTTTCACATTTTTTTTTTGTTATGCACTTTTTTTACAGCTTTTTTCGGGGGATGGCTTTTTAGCGGCTGGCGTCACAGGATGTCCTTAAAGCTTTCCTCTTAAATCCACGCGAACGCGTCTTGGAATATTTTTATTATTTATTATTATTTTCTATTAGCTCGGAAAAAGATGAATGTGATCGGTTGAAGGTGCCGCTGTTCAATGCCGTTGATTTTTCGTCAGCATGGAAAGTTCTGGCTCTGTCGCAGCGCAGCTGCTGAGCTGCCAGCGTTGACGCCGGCAGAATTTCTATCTTCTATCGAAAGAGCTACTGCTCTCTCTGTCACCCTCGCTATATGACTCTCCGAATGCTTCATCAAGTTTTTCGATTCTTCCTTTTCCTGTTTCTTGTATGTCTGCTTTTTGGGTATTCTTCCAGTTTCTCTCTTCTTGGATATTGTTGTTGTGTTGGTTGCCCTACTGCCCCACACCCACACACCTCTCGCAACAGCCACATGTGACGCTCTCCCCGATGGCCTTCAAAATTATCGTCCGTCTCCTTTTCTTCTTCGGTGCTCTCTCGCTCTTTTTGTTGCTTCCTCTACCATTCTTTCATTCATTATTCCCCCGCCCCCTTCACAGCCCTGCAATTCATTTGTATCTGTATCTGTATCTCTAGCTGCGCACTTTTATCTACGGGTTGTTTGTGTGTGTTTGCTATTGGGATGGGATGGGATGGGATGGGAACCACTTTTGCTTTTTGCGGATTCCTGTTTATTTTGCGACGTTTTTTCTATGCTGTGACAAAACAAACGGCGAAAAAGCAATTTTAAGGGCTGGGGGATCCCTATCCCTTGATCCTGTCCCCCAAAAGGAGCTTTTGCGAGCTTTTACAGCTGTGCTATAAAGTCATTTTTCGAATGAGGCTTCAAATCCTATTTCCAAATATACATATGTATGTATGTATTTTATTACCTTTTTGTTTAAAATTCAGCTACTTGGAGTTTCCTTTCCAATCCTCTAGAATCCATAATGTGGTTGAATTATTTCCAGGACTTTCTTTCTTTATTTTCACTTTTATTTTGTAAACTGTCCTTATTTCAAAATTCATTGCAACCACGTTTTGTAAATTTTTAAATCACAAAAGAATGCACATTAAATAACGTTGATTTTACATTTGAATTGATTTTTTTTTATCTATAATTTCCAATTTTTAATCAACGTCTGTTTTTTTAAATTTTTTTTTGAGATTTTAGTTTTATTTGACAAGCACTTCTCGTAGAATTATTTTCGCAATGGTTGAACACAATTAATTTGCAATTATTTGCCATTGTTATTGGTTTTTTTGTTGTACTTATGTATGTTGATTTTCACAAATTCCACTTCCAGGTTGATGTCATTTGCGTGCTTCATTTTGAACAAATAATTGAGTATGTAGTTTCGTAGTTTTTCTGACATTTATTTGTAATTTTTTTTTTGCGCTAGTTGGGCTTTGATTCTTGGGGCTTCGATTGGGGATTTTTTGGTGAACTGGTGGCTGGGAATGGAGCGTTGTTGGCAGCTCGCCTGTCGCACTTTCAATGCCATCGCGCAGCCCAGCAGAAAATGGCAGAGCCGCCGTTTTCGGTTTCGCTGCTGAAAAGCCGAAAGCTTCCGAGCAGAAGAAACGAGCCAGTGCGGGAGAAAGGGGTGGGCCTGGGGGAGCCGTAGAATATAGAGAGTGGCGGCCCAGAAGACAGGGTCCTGTTCTGGTCCGATGTGTGTGCGTTGAAAGGAGCCAGCAGATATCCCAAAAAAATAGGAGTGGGAAGAGCTTGGCTCAAGTTCAAGGATGTTATGTAATGAAGCAAGGAGAGAGTGAAGTAGATGATAGAAAGAGAGCGTGAAGCTCTCACCCAGTAACTAGCACCAATACATCTTAATGCGATCCCCATTTGCTGTTTCTTTTTTCTATCTCCCTCCCTTTCTTTATATCTCTTTCTCGTTCCCTTTGCTTGCAGTTTAAGTTGTGCATTTCTGCCCTAACAGTGAAGCCTGGCTAAAGGGTTTCTAACAATATTTGATGAATTAAATATTTAATTTTTTTCAGTCTCGAAGATCTTAGCTCATCTTAGCTCTATCTTTGATTCAGTACATATCCCTCTATAAGAGTCTTCACTGTATGTGCACTTGCTGCGCTGTGTATCTGGTGGGTCTCTGGGTCTAAGCTTTTCGGTTCGTGTTCTGGGCCTGGGCCTGGGCCTGGGCAGCGAATTGTATATAATTAGCGCATTTATTGACTAACTGCCGCTTGCAACACAAAATGCTAGTAACAACAAACAGGCAATGGGATAGGATAGCTGAAAAAAAACAAACATTGCTTGACTTACTGGCCCACCTAGGTATGTACATATACTTCCTATATCCGGGGCCTGTGGGGGACTATACATACATGTCATTGTCATACGATTTCGATTGAAAAATGTGCGTGTGCTGCAATTTTCCTCGGATTAAGCCAGACCCCCAAAAAGAGGCCATCTCTTTCTAGTTACAGGGAGGGGGGACACTCGCTCACTCGGCCTCTCGCCTCGTTGCGATTTTAATTTCTTAATTGAATTTGTTTGGGGGCGAGAGGAAATAATGGCATACGTGTACTTGTGAGTGTCTTCTGGTGTATGGGAGAGAACGAACGGCGTCCGCCATGTTTGTTTAATTGTTTAATTAAATTAAATGCCTTGACTGCAACGCCTGCATACATACCTTGGTACTTTGTATTGCACGGAATCTACGGATGAATCGTCAGAAACAGTTATTACCCATCTACATACATATTCAGGTAAATATATTGTTAGATACATATGTATTTATAAGCGGAATATATCCCGGACTCGGGTATATGCAACAGATGTTATTGCATGTCGAGCTGGCACTTTCATAATTTACCAATCTGCCGCTGCTTCAACTTCGTGCGCCGTTTTCTTATGTCATGCGCAGCGATATAAAGGGTATCTCTCGGATACATGGCCACAAAGATACACACACTCGGGGCTTGCACTTGCACAGTGAGCTGTAGCTGTATGCCACCAATCTAGTTGGCCTGCGCGGAACGTGGGGAAATGGGAAAAACTTTATTATAGCTCGTGATTGGATTTCGTTAGAGCTTGCAATTTTCAGAGGTCTGCTTGATAATTAAATAAAGAAATGGCTTTAAAGGAAAGGGACTACATTGTTTTAAAGTCATTAAAAATATTTATTAAAATAAAACTCAACTCAAAAGAAATATTAAGTATACGACCCATATCCCTTATATTTTATTATACTAATTTTAAATTTTATAATCGAATTTTCCTAGTTTTTATATAATAATTAGCTAATAATATCAAGTATACGTCACGTATGACATGCAAAGTTACCCAAAAATGTCAATTGTCGCTAAAAATACCCACAGCTGAGCTCAGAAAGTAACTACGAAGCCATAACCAGCTTTTCGGTGTACACTTGTGTATAGTTCTTTGTGTCATACTTAGCTTATAGTGCATCTATTATAAAATGTGTATACTTTGGGGAAAACTGAGAGCAGCAAGCGCTACTGCCCGAGGCTGCCAGTGTGGGGATGCAGAGGGCACACTTACTTTTGCCCAGCAGTGTGTAGGTAGCTGATGCGGCTGCTGCTGTTGCAGCAACAATTGCCCTTACCCTTAGCTGGGCCAGCTCACGTTGCGTTTGCAGCGCATGACAAGAGTAGGTGACCTTGACAGTGAACTTGAAATACATGCTACAAGGATTCGCTCGGCGTGTACGTGTGTGCGTGTGAGTGGAACGAGTGTAGGAGAGAGAGCCGAACGAACAGCTTTTGGCCTGAGCTTTTTGCTCTGAAAAGTGCATCTGTGAGGGTGTCGAAGTGGTTCTGTGCCAGCGCATTGGCTGCCCGAACCGAATGAATCATCACTTCCCCATGCGACGTGTTGTCGCAGTCGCCGTTTGTTTCCAAATATATGCTAGAAATTTCGCTTTCATGTTTCTACAGCCGAAGAGCAGGGCAACAAGGTGGGTGGAGGGGTTGACGAAAGCGAGGGTGTGCTTTATGTAATGCCAAAGCTATAGCCGAGCATATGTTGGTTGTTGCACTAGACTGTGCAAAGTGCCAAATGATTTACATACACATTCCTATTCCTATTTCGATTTCGATTTCATTTGCCACTTCCACACAGAAATAAAACTATATGCAGTACTGACCTTGAAAAATTCGTTGCTACATATAAGCGACCGACCGACCAATATGGGGTGTAAATAAGGGGCATGATGCATGTCGATTTTGCTGTTTGGTCGGCTAGCTCGTTGCCTGCTATGCCTATATGACCAGGGATCCATAATATTTTAATTTTTGGGGCTAGTTTTGTAAGGAGTGATCTAATTTTGTTGGGGTCAAAATTGTTGTTATTTGTGTTTCTTATGACGTCAATTGCTGAGAGAGAGTCAGAGCAGATCATGAACTTTCCCCTTGTGCATTTGACTTGGTCGATCGCTACTAATATGGCTATTATTTCTGCGGAGAGTACTGATGAGTGGGGGGGGTAGGATACCATATTTAATAATATAAGTATCTGTTGTGATAGCATATGATATAGTGGAGTTCATTTTTGATCCATCCCTAAATATGAATTTGTGTGTTTTATGGCTGTCTTTGGTATGTTTGTATAGTTTCATCTGGTGTATAGATATAGTATATAGTATCTGGTGTTGTGGTTTGTTTCTTGTGCGCTCTAAATGTTGTGTCTATGAGGTTTGGGAGATCCCAAGGTGTAGTATTTGTGTAGTTTAACTGGTTCGTAGGGTAGGTTTAGTGCTTGACAGAGGTTTATTGTGCGGTCTAAAGGTCTCGTTTTTGCTCTAATGGGAGGATGTTGGCTTCGTATAGCAAGTTATTTATGGGTGTGATTCGGTAGCCGCCAAGGGCTAGACGGATTGCGATGTTAAAGGGGGTTTTTAATTTGTTAAGCACGCTTTTCGGAGCCTGCCCGTATAGAAAAAGGCCATATTCGATTTTTGCTATGACTGTTGTTTTCGCGACGTGGAGCAGTGTTTGAGTGTTGCAATTGAATTTGAGATTGGAAAGGCATTTTATGATATTCAATTTTTGATGTAGTGATGGAAGAAGTGATTTTATGTGTGTGTCCCATTTGTATTAACTATTTATGGTTATCCCTAAGATTTTGAGTGCTGTTACTTGTTTTATTGGTGTATTGCTACAGCTTATGGTGCTAGTGCAATATTGTTTTTGGCATATATGGAGGTGTTGGCATTTAGCTAAGGATAGAGATGCCCCTGAATATGAGCACCAGCTGCTTATGTCATGTAAAAGGTTGTCTAGGTTAAAATTAAGGTGTTTGTTGTTTCTGAAGTTTATAATAAGGAAAAAATCGTCGGCGTAAGCGTTAAATTTAATTTCTTTGTGTAGAGATATTACGTTTGAGAGTTTATTGTATGCGATGAGAAATAGGATTACCGATATAGGTGATCCTTGTGGGATACCGTTGGATAATGGGAGTGAATTTGACATGTGCGGACCGACTCTGACTATTATTTTACGTTTGAGCATAAAATTGTTGACATAATTGATTATTTTAGGGCCTGTTTTCCATTCCTGGAGTTGATCAATTATAGTGTGCACACCTACTCGATCAAAGGCTCTTGAAAAGTCAAGAGTGACGAGGGAGGTGTGCCTTTTCGACTTCGTTATGAGATGGTCTACGTATAGGAGACTATCCGAAGTCGATTTGCCTTTTTTGAAGCCGAATTGGTTTGTATTTAAAAGTTTGTTGTGGGTCACAAACCACCAAAGTCTTTTCAAAGGCTATGATTTTGTCCAGTGTTTTTGCTAAACAGCAATTGAGGGAAATGGGTCTGTACGAGGAGATGTTTGTTTTGTCGGTTTATGATTTAAGTATTGGTATGATTAAGCTTATTTTGTAGGCTTGAGGTATGTGGCTGTCGAAAATTTGATTAAAGAGGTTTTTAATTCTGTTTTTAGTGGTAAGGGAGCTGTTGCGTATCATTTCGTAAGAAATTCTGTTTAATCCTGGATCCTTGTGGATCCTTTAAGTGTTTGTAGTGCTGCAATTAATTCAAGGTGACTTATGTTTTCCTCGATAGTTTTGGCTGTTGAGGTCGGTGTATAACTGGTTGTGTTGATTTTATATTTGTTATTTCGGAATTCGTCTGAGAAGTTTAGGTCGCTTGAGAGCTCTGAGAAGTGTTGCGAGAGGGAGTTGGCAATTTCGAGAGTATCTGTTGTTGTAGTGTTGTTTTTGGGATTATGTATGGCGTGAATTTGTTTGTTTGGGTTAAGACCGCAGAAGCGCCTTATGATGCTCCATATTTTAGATGAAGGGGTTTCTGGTTGTATGGTGGATGTAAAGGATGTGGAAGCTTCGATTTTTCTTTTTTTGATTTCGAACTTGTACTTGGCGTTTAAGCGTCTGTAGTTTATAATATTTATAAGGTTGATGTTGCGATTAAGTGCTTTCCAAGCTAATTGTTTTTCTTTTTTTAGCTGTGCCAGTTTTTTGTTCCACCAGGGAACCTTGTGATTACTAAGGTTTGTGGGATGGAAATATTTGCGCTATGTAATATAATTTTGTTAATTTGTGCGGCTTCTTTATTGACGTTTAGTGAAGTGGGGAAAATTTCGTTATTTTTGTGTGTGAGAGTCTCGTATTGCTCCCAGTTTGCTTTTCTTAATATAAAAAATGAGTTTTGAGAATTTGTTTATAGTGTTTGGAGGGAATAAAGAGATAACTATCGGAAAATGGTCGCTGCCATGGAGATCATTAAGTATTTCCCACGTTACTAACTCAGTGGATTTTATAAATATTTCTGAAGCCTAAACATAAAAATAAAGCTTTTAAGTAAAAAACATTCCTTTCTATTATTTTTTCCATCACTGTAACTGAACAATCGGAAATTACCCAACTTTCGTGTTTTTGAAGATAAAAAGCTGGAATTAAGTACAGATTCTATTTTTGGTATTTTTAAAGATGTAAGCTTGGTACTTTCTTTTAGATTTTTTTATTGTAATAAATTGGTTATATTAATAGGATATTCTCATAAGGATCGGCCAATTCAATCCGATTTTTACGATAGATATCCGGTTTTAACTGCATGGGTATATCAACTTCGGCTCCGCCCGAAGTTAGCTTTCCTTTCTTGTTTAACATCCCCTGTACATTTTAAGGGTGCACACAACGCGACACCACCCTACCCATCACCCTACCCACCACCCTACCCATCACCCTACCCACCACCGTACCCACCACCCTACCCATCACCCTACCCATCACCCTACCCACCACCCTACCCATCACCCTACCCATCACCCTACCCACCACCGTACCCACCACCGTACCCATCACCCTACCCATCACCCTACCCATCACCCTACCCATCACCCTACCCATCACCCTACCCACCACCCTACCCATCACCCTACCCACCACCCTACCCACCACAAACGGCGGCGGGCGTATCGCCGCCACAACCTGTGGCGAGCATATCGCCACAGCAAACAGGAGTCCATGGATCGACACAGCAAACAGGAGTCCATGGATCGACACCACAAACAGGAGTCCATGGATCGACACAGCAAGCAGGAGTCAATGGATCGCCACAGCAAGCAGGAGTCAATGGATCGACACAGCAAACAGGAGTCCATGGATCGACACAGCAAACAGGAGTCCATGGATCGACACCACAAACAGGAGTCCATGGATCGACACAGCAAACAGGAGTCCATGGATCGACACAGCAAGCAGGAGTCAATGGATCGACACAGCAAACAGGAGTCCATGGATCGACACAGCAAACAGGAGTCCATGGATCGACACAGCAAGCAGGAGTCAATGGATCGCCACAGCAAGCAGGAGTCAATGGATCGACACAGCAAGCAGGAGTCAATGGATCGCCACAGCAAGCAGGAGTCAATGGATCGCCACAGCAAGCAGGAGTCAATGGATCGACACAGCAAACAGGAGTCCATGGATCGCCACAGCAAGCAGGAGTCAATGGATCGACACAGCAAACAGGAGTCCATGGATCGACACAGCAAACAGGAGTCCATGGATCGACACAGCAAGCAGGAGTCAATGGATCGCCACAGCAAGCAGGAGTCCATGGATCGACACAGCAAGCAGGAGTCAATGGATCGACACAGCAAACAGGAGTCCATGGATCGACACAGCAAACAGGAGTCCATGGATCGACACAGCAAGCAGGAGTCAATGGATCGCCACAGCAAGCAGGAGTCAATGGATCGCCACAGCAAGCAGGAGTCAATGGATCGACACAGCAAACAGGAGTCCATGGATCGCCACAGCAAGCAGGAGTCAATGGATCGACACAGCAAACAGGAGTCCATGGATCGACACAGCAAACAGGAGTCCATGGATCGACACAGCAAGCAGGAGTCAATGGATCGCCACAGCAAGCAGGAGTCCATGGATCGACACAGCAAGCAGGAGTCAATGGATCGCCACAGCAAGCAGGAGTCAATGGATCGACACAGCAAACAGGAGTCCATGGATCGACAATCAGGAGTCCCGCCACCACAAACAGTAGTCCCGCCACCACAATCAGGAGTCCCGCCACCACAATCAGGAGTCCCGCCACCACAAACAGTAGTCCCGCCACCACAAACAGTAGTCCCGCAACCACAAACAGGAGTCCCGCCACCACAATCAGGAGTCCCGCCACCACAAACAGTAGTCCCGCCACCACAATCAGGAGTCCCGCCACCACAATCAGGAGTCCCGCCACCACAAACAGTAGTCCCGCCACCACAATCAGGAGTCCCGCCACCACAAACAGTAGTCCCGCCACCACAAACAGTAGTCCCGCCACCACAAACAGTAGTCCCGCAACCACAAACAGTAGTCCCGCCACCACAATCAGTAGTCCCGCCACCACAATCAGGAGTCCCGCCACCACAAACAGTAGTCCCGCCACCACAATCAGGAGTCCCGCCACCACAATCAGGAGTCCCGCCACCACAAACAGTAGTCCCGCCACCACAATCAGTAGTCCCGCCACCACAAACAGTAGTCCCGCCACCACAAACAGTAGTCCCGCCACCACAAACAGTAGTCCCGCAACCACAAACAGGAGTCCCGCCACCACAATCAGGAGTCCCGCCACCACAAACAGTAGTCCCGCCACCACAATCAGGAGTCCCGCCACCACAATCAGGAGTCCCGCCACCACAAACAGTAGTAGTTGAAGAATTGTTAAAAGGCAGATCAGTCATTGCGAAGCAGGTGCGGAAGACGGAGCCGCACCGACCAATGTTCTGATAAGCCGGGTGCTTTTTTTTATACTGTTTAGCACCATTTGAACTCCCTTCAAAATGGCAGCCGAGCCAATTTTTTCGATGCCACTTGATGCCTAAAAAAAAAATGTTATTAATTTCATTTAAATAAATATAAGTAAAAATGGTACTTACCGCTCGCAAATACACAATTTGCAAGTGTCCCGCGAAATTGGACACAGCAATGGTAAATAGCTTCCAGCTTTTCATTGTGTTTGGGGCATTCTGTAAAAAAATATATTAGTTAATAAACATGTACATATTATGATTATATGTATAAAAATTTGTATACTTACATTCACATGTCTTAGATGGAACTCATCAAATATTATAAAGAATGGTTCATCGACCAATACGAAATTTAAATTGCTCTCGAAAATGGCAAATCCATTATCGAGAGTTGCTCTTCTGCAATTTAGCCATTCCAGAAATGATTCTGGAATGTTCATTGCTTGAATGTTCACTAATTCTTTAACAAATTGCATGATGAAAATCTCACTTTGCAATGTTTATGTTTTGAAAAATGTTTGGGTTAGGGATGGGAATATGGGACGCGCCAATAGTTCCCAATTTAAGTGTTGCCAATTAACCATAAGAATGATAGAAGCAAGTAAGAAGTAAGAAAGATCTTATTAGTGGTGGCTGCAAGAACTCTAAGAAGAACGTTAAGAAACCGGGAACTTTAAAAATTTATTCAAATTGAAACAAGCATCATGTATTCGAATTTCTCTGTAAGTACTTCATATTTAATTGCCCTTAAACTATACATATTATAGTTTTAATCAAAAGTGGCCGTTAAAGGCATAAATTTAAAATCATACATGGGGTAATGGGGTAGCGGGGTAAGGGGGTTTTTTTTGCAAAACACCGAGTATTTTAGCCATCCAAATTAGGCACAAAATTAGTATTTAGGCAAGAGTATTTCAAGAAATTGAATATTTGGCAGAAATTTCGGGTGTCTAGAAACACCATGATTTCGGGTGCTTGCCTTTTTTTACCCGTAAGTTTCTTGTGGGTGGAATCGCAGGATGTCCCACACATAAAAAACGGATGGGGGGGAAGAACAGCGGCACACAAAAATCATAAAACGATCATAGGAAAGAAAAGGAAAAGGTTTTGTTCTGTTGTTTTTCTTTCGTATCCTTCGGTAGTTAGAAAGAAAAGGAAAGTTTTTTCCGAAATTTTTTTTTTTTTTTTAAAAGTGTGCAACGCAATGAAGGAGACATCTCCGACCCCATAAAGTACAGTCACGCACTAAGTGATGGCGCACTTGCAATTTTTTACTTTAGTTGCTATTTTTAGGCTTGTTCTGCATTTGAAACATTATATATTATATATTATATATTATATATTATATATTATATATTATATATTATATATTATATATTATATATTATATATTATATATTATATATTATATATTATATATTATATATTATATATTATATATTATATATTATATATTATATATTATATATTATATATTGTGAGGAGAATTAGTCTCCTCACACGCTAAGACAGATAACCAGCGGCGACAGGGCATGGGAATCACCAATCAGGAAGGGGCCGCAGAAGGTAGGCCAAGGACCAATGCGAGCGGGGAGGAAGATTTCGGCACTCAGTGCGAAGACGGAATCGACGTGGAACGTAACGGTTCCCGCAGCAGCAGCAGACAAATGGGAAGACAACATTTCGGCACCCAGTGGGAAGACGGAATCGACGTGGAACGTAACGGTTCCCGCAGCAGCAGTGGACAAATGGGAAGACAACATTTCGGCATCCAGTGGGAAGACGGAATCGACGTGGAACGTAACGGTTCCAGGAGCAGCAGCAGACAAGTTGGAAATACAAGGTTTCGTCACCCAGTGGGAAGACGGAATCGACGTGGAACGTAACGGTTCCAGGAGCATCAGCAGACAAGTTGGAAATACAAGGTTCCGTCACCCAGTGGGAAGACGGAATCAACGTGGAACGTAACGGTTCCCGGAGCGACAACGGACGCCGGGAAAGGCAAAGTTTCATCGGCGAGTGGGAAGACGGAATCAACGTGGAACGTAGCGGTTCCACCGCGCAGCGGCGCTCAGACGGTGCGAGGGGCTAGTAGCAGCAAAGGAGAAAGAAGCAACAGGGGTCAGCGGCCGAGAGAAAGGGGGCAACGGCCGCACGGACGGCCACCTGCCGACGGGAAAGTGGCATGAGACGGAGAAGCAGGAATAACGGCAGGCCGCCAACGGGAAAGTGGCGGGATCGTTGGAGCCAGGAGGATTAACGGGCGCCCCGATCCGTATATAAGGAGGCCCTCTGGAGCAGCTCGAGACGAGTCATTTGAGAAAGCTTGTAGCGTTGAGTTGGAGGACCGCCTATGGAGAGTCCCCCAGTCAAGTGTTAGAGCGTTTCTAAAAAGGATTCGGATTTGCTTGAGTTTGAAGGACCGCCTTTGGAGAGTCCAACAACCAAGCGTAAGGACACGAACAAGACAAGACAGGATCGGTACGGAAGGATCCGGGACAGGTCCGTGGGAAAAACCGAGGCGACAGGTGACGAGTTGGACTAGTTACTGGCCCCGGCAGGCAAGCCTTGCCAGGCAGTGAGGAGGGATTCCCGACTCGCAGCCAACAGGCGTAGTCCTGCCACGGCAAGGATAGGCCCACTCAGGAGCCTAAGCCCGGTTTGCTCCAAAGACGCGGAAGACGGAGCAGGAGAGGATCGTGGTCGGACGGCTTCCTCGACAGTTGGAGGGCATCAGAGTCGAGTTTGGGCCTTTCCCAGTCAGAGTAGGCAAGCCTTGCCAGGCAGTGAGGAGGGATTCCCGACTCGCAGCCAACAGGCGTAGTTCTGCACAGCACGGATAGGCCGACTCGGGAACTCGCGCCCGCTCAGGAAAGCGATCGGGGAGATACCGATCACCCACCGAGCAACTCGTGGTCCGGGGCCATTGACGCGTACGCGGGTGGTCACCCGGCCAGAAAGAGAAGCACGACTCACGGTCCGGGACGGGCGACTTCCGACCTCGTCGGGACTGACAGGATTTCGGCAACTCCCGATTCAGGCTCGCCGGTGCGAAAATCACGGCGTTCCCTGGCGTAGCGGAGGCAACAGATCTTCGGCAACTCCCGATTCAGGCTCGCCGGTGCGAAAATCACGGCGTTCCCTGGCGTAGCGGAGGCAACAGATCTTCGGCAACTCCCGATTCAGGCTCGCCGGTGCGAAAATCACGGCGTTCCCTGGCGTAGCGGAGGCCACAGATCTTCGGCAAACTCCCGATTCAGGCTCGCCGGTGCGAAAGTCACGGCGTTTCCCTGGCGTAGCGGAGGCGATAGTCAGTAGCCAACTCCCGATTCAGGCTCGCCGGTGCGAAAATCACGGCGTTTCCCTGGCGTAGCGGAGGCCACAGCCCGCCACAGGGCACTGCTAAAAACCCGGACCGAACCGAGTCAGAGAGGTGGAAGGCGACGACAGATAACCAAGGAGGAACCCCGGCGACAAGGAGGCAACAGCATCGGAGCGGACCACCCGGACGGCGGAGGAATCAAGGATCACGAGCATCAGGAGTGAGGCCCATTCCCGGGAACCCGAATGAGACATCAGTGTAACCGAAGGGTCAGTCAATAAAGAGACGGAACTAAAAGTAAAGCTATTGTGTTATTTCTGGGCTAGGGCAATCACGTCGAATTATAAATTCGGTGGAACGGATCCGCAAATCTCTGTGAGCTAGCCGCGGCATACTGTGGCGAGCGGAAGCATAGAAATAAGTTCGTTACACCTGGCGCCCAACCTTCGTGATTGCATATAGCCTAGAAATTAACATAGAAAGATGGGAAAAAAGAACTGGATATACACATTGAGAAAGGAGGAGCTGAGCGAAGTGTGTAGAGAACTCGGCCTACCAGCAGACGGGACTGTGGAAGCGATGAGATCCTCAGTGACGAGGTGGGTCGACGAAACCAAGGAAGAGGAGGTACTGGCGTTAACACACGACATAGAGGAAAGGTATGGACAAAGATCAACCCCCAGGCAGAGAGCAGCCAGCGAAACCGAAAAGTTTATAGAGAGCCTGGCGGTACCAGACCCAAGAATGGGAAGGAGCATAGAGCCGCAATCGAGAAAGTATGTTCCGGCCCCGGTAGATTACGCCAAAGTAGCCAAACAGGTACGAGACTGGTCGTTTCGTTTCGACGGCACAGGGGACCCGTTAGAGTTCCTGGACCGAGTAACATGGTCCGCAAAGACATACGGATTAGACATAAACACCATCCCCAGAGCCATGCCAGAACTATTGCAGGGCAGGGCCCAAAGATGGTTCATCATGAACGACGAAGAATGGCCAACATGGGCGAAGTTCAAGGCAAGCTTCGAGAATTTTTTCCTGCCGAAAGGATACTTCGAAAAGTTGGCGGACCAAGTTCGCCAACGGAAGCAGCGTCGCGGAGAGCCTTTCAAAGAATACATGGTGGACCTTCAGTCACTAATGAAACCATTAGGGAAAACCACAAAAGAAGTAATCGAGAGGCTCGTCGAAAACTGCATGCCAAGGATGAAGATGTTCATAAGGCCATACGCCTGCGCGTCTTTAGAGGAGGTGATGGGCCTAGCAGAGGAGTTCGAGGAATTAGCGCAGGAGGAAGAAGCCTTCAACAGACAGGTGGCCACAGAACAAAGGTGGAGCCACAGTCAGCCGCCCGTAAACGAGAGGTGGCAGCATAGTGAAGCGGCAAGATACCAGAGGGACCAATGGACCCAAAAAGGGCAACGGGACGAGTTCCACCACCAGGCCGTCCAAAACACACAATGGGCACCAAGGTGGCAAAGAGAGGAATCGCGCCGAGGCCCACAGGAGCGACAAACCAGCACGAACCAAAATTGGATGCCAAGAGGGCAGCACGAGACCCAGCAGAGGTCGGCTCCGCAACAGCCTAATCAGCAGTGGGCAGTAGAGCCAAGGCAGGGTCCAATCGAGAACCCAGCCCAGGCATGCAACAGATGCGGTGGCATGGGCCATTGGGCCAGCGGGTGCAGGAACCCAAGGCTGCTTTTCTGCAAAATGTGCGGCGCGACAGGAGTTAGAAGCACAGAATGCTGCCAGAGGGCGGGAAACGCGCAGCGGTCTCAGCAACAGGGAGGAGAGCCGGGATCGCACGGTGCGATATATGTGACATATATATGTGACGGTGCGACATATTATATATTATATATTATATATTATATATTATATATTATATATTATATATTATATATTATATATTATATATTATATATTATATATTATATATTATATATTATATATTATATATTATATATTATATATTTAACGTATATATATTCTTGATCAGGATCAGGTCTGTCCGTCTGCCTGGTTCTACGCAAACTAGTCTCTCAGTTTTAAAGCTATCGTCTTGAAACTTTGCACACCCCCTTCTTTCCTTTGCACGCAGTATATAAGTCGGAACGGCTGGGATCAGCCAACTATATCCTATAGCTGCCATATATCTGATTGATCGGAAATTTTATAACTTTGGTGTTTTTAAAGCTAGAGAATTCGGATTTGGTACGATTATTATTTTTGCCAAAATAATACAACATGCCAAATTTTATAAGGATCAGCCAACTATATCCTATAGCTGCCATATATCTGATTGATCGGAAATTTTATAACTTTGGTGTTTTTAAAGCTAGAGAATTCGGATTTGGTACGATTATTATTTTTGCCAAAATAATACAACATGCCAAATTTTATAAGGATCAGCCAACTATATCCTATAGCTGCCATATATCTGATTGATCGGAAATTTTATAACTTTGGTGTTTTTAAAGCTAGAGAATTCGGATTTGGTACGATTATTATTTTTGCCAAAATAATACAACATGCCAAATTTTATAAGGATCAGCCGACTATATCTTATAGCTGCCATATACAGTGATGGAAAAAATAATAGAAACGAATTTTCCCTTTGGGTTCAAATACGTATTTTTAATAGGAAATGTCGTAATGAGTGCAAATTTTTCTTTTTCTTTAATATACATGAAAATATGTATATGTAATGTAATATATGTATATATGTATATATGTATGTAAATATGTATATGTAATGTATATGTAATATGTAATGCTGTGTTCATGAAAATAGCAGTTCTCAGCTCATGACATAAATGTTTAAGATCGAAAAATCGTAGTATGAACACCAAAATGGGACGAATTTGGTTTACATTCACATAATATATTTATTTTTAATTATGTTAACATTTGTTTCCTTAAAAATAACTTAAGGGGGGACATCTGAGTAACAGGCCAAAAAAAAGCTGATTTTCTGGAATTTTTTTTGGCCAAATCAAAACAGCTTATCGAAAATTTGTAAATGAGGTTTTATTATATTCTATTTAAAGTACACAATAAAATTTTTTTTAATAAATCGAAAACAAAATGGCGGGCCTGCAGCCCTTATTCGTAGGCCCTATTTTTTTAAAGGGGGTCCATGGCCGAACACCTAACGTCCTTAATTTTTGATCTAGAACAACAAATCAAGTTTGGTTAGTTTCTGTATCTCAACGGCTATCGACACACGTAGGATTTTTTCAATATATTGATTTTTTGCAAAATAGTGAGTGATTGAAAAAAAATTTCAATTTTCACGAAAACGTCACAAAATTGTTGATAAAAAAAAAGTTTTTTTTTTTTTTTTTTTTTTATCAATCAATCAATAGTTATATTTAAAATCTGTCCAGAGTTATGGACAATAATTAAATTTTATAATGGGACCTTAACTTAATGAAATATTGAGTTGTACAATGTTTGCTTATCCAGGGACTGCAGCTCAGTCCCGTTCACCCGAGTGGCAGAGGTCCAGTGGGTGGGTCCGTTTCAGCCTCCTTGTGGTGTAGCTGTTGTCCAGAAGATTGATGGCCTCAGGGTTAGGATGTCGGTCCAGCCTTTCCACGTACCTATTGGCGAATCGCTGAACCTCTTCGCTCACAAATGGGACTCTCAGTTGGGCGTGGATTGTCTCATTGTCGTGGAACGGATGAGCTCCAGTTAAAGTTCTTAGGGCCTTGTTTTGGGCGATCTGAATGATCCTTCGGTTGCTTAGACACGCCGTCCCCCATAGCTGGATACCATAGGTAAAAAAAAAAAAGTAAGCAAAATAAAAAAAAAATCCTACGTGTGTCGATAGACATAGGTATTCTGATTATACTGTCAAAATTTTAGATCGATAGGTTAAGAGTTGTTCGAGTTATGTGTTCGGCCAACTCAAAAAAAGCGGTTTCGAGAAAAACGCGTTTAAAGTTTTAAGTACTGTGGGATATACCTGTGAGGCGTCGCCGCAGAATGAAAAATTTCGACACTTAGACACTTTTGCCGGACTCTATCTTTTGATATGTCATTTTTAAGACCCTAAAGAATTTATTAAGAAAAAAAAAAAATTTTCGATTTTTTCAAAATTCTACTCAGGTGTCCCCCCTTAATACAAATAACAGAAATGATAAATATAAACTAATATTTTGTCGTAAAGCCTTTATTGGCTATCCGCGTCCTGTACAAATTGCCAAAGCTGCGGTTTTGAAGTCGGATATTTCTTTGCCACATATCCCTTGATGTCCTCCCATAAATTTGAAATCGGATTTAAATCCGGGGACTGTGCTGGCCATGACATTGCATCAATGTTTTGTTGACTAACCCAACTCTTAGCCAATTTGCATCTAGGTTTTGGATTGTTATCCTATTGGAATGTCCATTTTAAGGACATATCTCACTGTGCATAAAAAAGCACTACTTTTTTGAGTATGTCGACATAGATGTCTTGGTCCACGATCCCATCGATCATATGTATGAAACCACGCCGCTGTACGAAAAACATGCCCATATCAATATTTTAGGGCCACCGTTCATAACGGTCTTAAAAGTGTGGTTTGGGGGGTTCTCAGTGTTTGGGGGTTGTCGGACATACTGTCTTGAGCCAGTCCCACCAAACAAGTCCAGTTTGGACTCATTTATCCAAAGAATACTGTGCCATTTCGTCACTGGCCACTTCAAATGGCTTTTGGCAAACTCCAATCGAGCTTGGATATGCCTTGTACCAAGTAATGGCACCTTTCGGGGGCTTCTCGCATTTAAATTGTCATTTACTAATCGACGGCGAATGGTGACGTTGCTGATCCACAACTTCAGTTCGTCTTTTACATCCCTAGAAGATGCAAAAGGATTCGCTTTGCTGAAGCGCAGATATTGAGCAAACTCAATATCGGTGGTTTTTCGTTTGGACCCACGTGTTTCGGCCTTACCTCATATTTAATGGCATTGGATACCATTTTGGCAGAAAAATGTGCAATATCTTGGATTTATTATAGGGTTTTCCCTGCTTTCTAAGCTGAACTACGCTTATGGACAAAATAATAGGTGTGTTTTTTTTTTCATTTTTAACTTTTTATTTCTTAGTCATGCTTTCTCCAATCAGCTCAAAACAAAGTTTTCCACACATAAATAAAACTATATGCAGTACTGACCTTGAAAAAATCGTTGCTACATATACATAAGTTTTATTTTATAAATTCAAATTAACCCTATAAAAAAGCATTTAATTAATATTAATAAAATGAATATTAAATATTAGTTGTCATTAGAAGAAATATAATTTTTTTCCGTGCCCCGACTTTCATAATGTGCATTCAACTTTGACATTTGAATAGATTGGCTCAGGGTGGAAACTGTATTATGGCATATGTTGACCCTTTATATCCTTTCCGTGAATGTCAACATGCAGTTTCCTTATGACCTACTAGAGAAAAAGAATAAATAAGGATTTAATAAGGAAAACTTATAAGGCAACTAGGCGTATAAGCAATATACTATCAGACTATAGATCGCTGAGATTTTAGATTAAAAATGGATTATGTTTGTAATGTGAAACATCAAATATGGCAAACCATTTCCTCGGTTTTGTAAATTTCAAAGTCAATTAATCAAAATCCATCCCAAGCATGTAAAATGTTATTTTCAAAACCAATTAACACCGACACACACCCACTCCCGTGCAAAACCCATACAGATAGGCTTTTCCAAGGCATCAGCTTGCTAAAATTATAAAGAGAGATATGTAGGTATGTGGGCGGGTAGGTGAACAGCAGGAAGGGTGAAATTTTGTATCTCGGCGATAATGAATACCTAGAACATTTGCAAAAGGTTGGCAAGAGGCACGCGATCATAAGTTGCGACTAAATGAAAATAGAAATGTACGCTCTGTTTTGTCAGGTGGCTGCTTAATCCGAACAACCAGAAATTGCATTTGAAAATTCAATTATTTTTTGGTAGTTTTCCATATCTTTCAGAACCGAGTGGGTGAACGAGAGAGAGAGCGAGCTGAAGAGAGTCCAAGCTATGTGTCTGTGTATGCAGCAGAGATGGGATTTTAGATTGTTTGGGACATTATCAAGCCCTGTACTTTACTATCTGTATAGGGCTTATATTATATAGTATTTAATATCTTAAAAGTTCTTTTTAATGCCAATAGTAAAATAGAGTTCATGCCCACCTCTAGATTGCAGTAACCTTGAGAATGCCTTGGAATTTTAGTTCGGGGCACAGGGTGTGCGTCACTGAGAGAGAGCTACGAATGGCAGTCTGTGCCAAAGAGAGTGAAAGGGTAGGGGAAATGCAGTTGCAGCGCTCCTGGTTTGCGCTTGTGCGCGTTCAAACTTTTCGCTTGCACACTCGCCATCCCTTTCTTGGCCTCTCTTTCCACTTAGTATTTCGTTTTTGCTTTCCGTTTTTTTTTTTTTTTTGTTTTTTTATTTTGCGCGCAAATGCAATTCACGTTCAAGGCCAGGGTACTATATATGTACTTGTTTGGCTCTCAGTTGTCAACTATATTTTCAGTACAGCCAGAGATACAGATACATACAAAACACAGATACACATACTCACACTCACACACAAGCGCATTTCGGTATATACACAATCAATAAATTGCAACTTCTCTTCTTATCTGTCTTCCGTTCCAGTTTTCTACTAGCCTTTTGTTCTTGCCCCTATCGCTTGTTGGCCATTCTACAGTGTTTGGCAAACATTATGGTGGTAATTTTTTTATTACATTCAATCTATTTTTTTTTGTAAGCTCTATAATACGTCTCATATATCTTATCTGGAAACTTTACTAATTATCTTATCTAATGGAATGACTTCCCAACCTACGGTTCCCCGAACGGCGACCCTGAAATGGCAGTCTCAAAGATTTTAATGCATAATTTTCCATCCCACTGCATCATTTATTGCACCCACGAGGGGCCCGGAGGAGCACTATTGACAGAGCTCCCATCCCCCCAATGACCCCGATTTGTATTATATAAATTGCTGTCAAACGGCAATGAGAATGCCATGCAATCAAGCGTAAAATACAGAGAATTACCAATTATAGAAGATATTATAATCCGTGTGGGTTAACTGGAATGTCTTATCATAATGCGCCAGATTCCCAGCGACTTTTAGAAAAGGGGATTATGAAACAGAGTAACGAATATTGCATTTATTACTAAGCTTAGGTTACAAATATAATTAATCTTTATAACTTGTCTATCTTAAAAATAGTTTAATAAAATTTAAAGAGTGTGGAAAGTCCGTTGATATACAAAAATGCAATCTTTTGTTTAGAAATTTTCCAATATACTCAAGGCAGATGAGGAAATTATTGGCAACAACAAAGCTGAGTAATATTATTGGTTAGCTATTAAACAAAATTATTGCCAGTGTGGCGCCTTAAAAGGGATTTATTTTAATTTCGCAATATGTATGTTTTAAATATTGCAAAAAATTCTATAGTTAAATTTTCTCTTTACTTTTTTTAATTTGAAGAACATTTTCAGCACCCCCTTACTTTTGTGCCTCTGTTTAAAAAAATAAAAATTAAAATTGCATATAAAATATTGCGTTGCACTTTAATTCGATTTTTTTAATTACTTATTTACGCGAAATATTTTTGTAATTAGTGCTTGGGATTGTTTGGGATTTTTCAATGAGAATATGTCACGAAAATACCTCATTCCTGTCCATATGGAGACCGGAAAGCATGGAAAATGTTTTAAGCAGGCGCCATTGGAATGCAAGCACCATCCGATGATGAAAAATGCTATTTAAGGGGCAAGGTCACGACTGTGTCTCTCACTCCTCCTCGCCGTCCCCATCCTTTTCTATTGCTTTCTCTCTTTCCCTTTTTGCACTTTTGGGCGTGGACAGGGTGTGGGCGTTGCCGACGGTGTTGGCGTCGGCGTCGCCCCATTGCAGCAGCAGGAAAAGCAGCTGGCTTGGCATCCTGCAAAGGCATTGACGTTGGCCAGGCCAAGTGACCCATATGCGTCATGCCTGGCTTTCTGCTGCTGTTGCTGTTGTTGCCAGTCAAAGCCACTATTCTGGGCCATGTACTCGGTTTCCGGCCGCCCCGCCACCCCATCCAATCTCCGTAGCCGAATGGTGGCCGTTACTTGACGTCCACTCGACGCTAATTGTATCCTGTGGCGCTTGTCATATGCATGCGAAATTCTATTTGCACAGTATATGAATTCTTCATGCAGCCATGCTCTAATCCTGCCAGTCACTTGACCCTAGATGCGCCAGATTCTACCCGATGCTGAATATTTTATGGATTTTTCCATAAGCTAAGGGTAGTCGATGTTTATGTATAATCACATTGTTCTTTTGGCCTGTTGTCAGGCGATCCTTGGTGCATTACATTAAATGATTTCTAGGAATCAATATCTTTAACTAAAATTTTTTTACGTTTTGGAAAATTGTTGTAGGCCTTTCCTTTCGAAACTGTCCAATCTGTAAAAGGAATACCTAAAATGATTTGTATATCGATTCCCTGTCGATCCGCATGAATATCCAGTAACAAATTATTTTTTCGATTTATTTTCAAATTTATAGGGGATCCCCTTGTAAATGTTAAAAATGTATGGATCCCCAATATGAGCCACAGCGAAGTCTATATCTTTGCCAATAATCATCCGATTCTTGAGAGGAGTACCTTAAACGATTCGTAGAAGGATTATCTATCAATCTGCATCAAAATCTAAAAGCGAAATATTTTTTCGATTTTTTGTCAAATTTCTGGGGCATACCCTCGAAAATGTTGAGAATGTAGGTATCCCCAATATGAGCCACAGCGAAGTCTATATCTTTGCCAATAATTCTTGAGAGGAGTACCTTAAACGATTCGTGGAAGGATTATCTATCAATCTGCATCAAAATCTAAAAACGAAATATTTTTTCGAATTTTTGTCAAATTTCTAGGGTATCCCCTTGAAAATGTTGAAAATGTATGACGCCCCAACATGGATACCAGCGTAGGCCACAACGTTTCCAAAAACCATTCGATGTTCGAGAGTAGTACATTTAACGTTTTTTATAGTGATTCGGAATCAATATACATTAAAATCTAAGCACAAATTAATTTAAATATTTTTAGTACAAATTTCGCCTTCAAAATAAAAATAATAAATACATGTTTCGCGAAGACCTAAAGTTTGATTCACGCCCTTGCCAATAGGGGGCGTAGTCAAAAGCTCAACAGCCTTCACTGTTATTCAATAAACGAACCCCTAAATACGAGGGATGAAAAAAGCTTTTTTGCTGAAATAGAATATTCGACTTGGCTTATAAAGATAAATATAAATGAATTTTAAATTTTTAACAAATATATTTTTTACTTCGTGAGTTAGTTAGTTCAATTGGTGACATGTTTTAAAATCAACCCATACCCTACATAAATATTACGTATACGCCGGGTGTGCTATGCTGGAAAACAACATGACGGAAAAATTACCCTTGAGACGGACAGCTGGACACTTCCGCAAGTACTTGCTTTGCATGACAGGTCTGGAGGTAAAACAAATATGTCAAGGATGACAACCTCCCCTCCTTTAAACATTACGCATACGCAGCGTGGGCTAACTCTTGGTAAAGAAAGTCCAAGAATGATTGAAAAATTGCCATTGAAATTGACGAGCTGGTCACTTCCGCTAGTATTTCTTATCCTGGCAAGTCTGGTGGTTAAACAAATATATCGAAGTCGAGTCGACATGAAATCAAAGTGATAGCTAAACGAGTGCTAGTGGCAGTTGAGTTGGATTCAATGAAAATTGAAATTGTGACAGTTTCAATGAGGGGGAAAACTGACCACATGTCAATGCAAAGCGACTTCAAAGCGACGAAATGATGGACGGGGTCACAGGTACCGACCCTGGGAAGGGGGTGGCATAAATGCAGGTTAATGTCAGGTAATTGAGGCAAACAATTTCGCATTCGCATAACTGGCAAAATGAACAAACCGCCGTCGAATTGCCGGCCTGCGTGCCAATTTAATTGAGCGAGAATTCATAAGCAAAATAGTTTCCCAAAAGCCAGGGGTGGAAGTTTGAAATGACAATTAATATTCTACTCGAGGGCCAAAAGCCGCCGCCCATCCTGTCGACACACAAATCAATTCTCTAACATTAAAAATGTAAATATATATGCTGAAATGTCCCTGCATGTAGGAGAAATAGTTAATGACCGAAAACATAGACGTTGTTGACCCCAAAAACATGGATTGAACTCGGAATTTGAAATTCCATAAACAGAAAGAAATTATTTGGATGACAGATATATAAACTGCTAACAAAACCTAACAACTAACCAGATACATAGATACATGTTAGACATAGACTAACATACTACCTTTCTTAGATTATAACCATTTATTAGATTGTCACCCTTATTTCTCTCAGTGTTCTTATACATTAGTTTGCATGCCAATTAGTGCATTATTCATTCATGACGTCTGTTAATTGCTACACTTCAAACAAAGTTGATAATCGCCAGCGATTGGGGTCCGTAAAACCCTTAAGAAAAGAATCTTATCTCTTCCCCCGAACAGATAGACAGATAATGTTGTTTATGATTAAATGGAATAGCGAAATCGACCGTCAGTTTTATCCAAACCTCTGAGATGCCAACGCCTCATCGCACTAAAGAAATCTGTCGCGCCGTGAGGCTGAAGTCAACGCAGGTCTTCATTGTGGCCGGAACCATTTTGGTAACAGTCATGGTAACATTGCTCTGCATTGGTTTCACTACTCGCTACGAGGTGGAGAACGAGGTGGCCAATGTGGCGGATGTGGATTACTGGAAGGACAGGGTCTCCACTGTGCAGAAAGTCTGGTACGACAAGGGCATTGCCGAGCTAAACGAAGCCCTGCGAAAGCCAAGGGGTCCGCTGTTCCCAAAAAACGTTCAGATATTTATGGTCCAGGGCGTCGATGGTGGCGATTTGGCGGCTAATAGATTCCCAGTAATTAGTGGCAATAGCCAGGGGAATACGAACTTTGTTTGGGACACATTCTCCCATGTGGCTCGATTGAAAAATAGCTGCAGTCAGCAGTCACCCTGCCAGGTGGGAAGCGTTTCGCGAGCTTTCTGGACGGGAATGCCTCTGGATGTGTCACTTAAGGAGGAGTCGGATTGTTGGATTGCCGATAACCAGACTGATAACTTTCTGAGCGTTCTGCGTCAGGCTCAGTTGGCTGGATTGCGAACGGGCTTTGTGACCAACCAAAGGATTACAGGAGCAACAGGAGCTGCCCTCTACGGAAGCGGCAAATATGAGTGCGATGAGAGGATGCCAGTGGGATCGGTTCAGATGGGATGTCAGGACATTGCCCGCCAATTGATTTCTGGGGAAACCGGAAGGTCACTGAATGTGATCATGGGAGGTGGTCGCCAAATGCTGAATAGCCTTGTGCCGAAAACTAAATGGGATCCGGTGGACGAATTGCTCTGCGAGTCGAATGACGGGCGCAACCTTCTCAAGGAGTGGAGATCCCAGAAACTCAGGATCAGTAAAATCAATCCTATTAAATTCGAAGTAGTTCAGAGAACCGATGAACTAGAGTCCTTGAATGCCACTATTTTCGACTACCTTATGGGTGTCTTCGCGAACGGAGATTTGAGTGCAAATTCAAAGGCTCCCAGTCTTGCATTAATGGTGGAAAAATCTTTGAAAGTTCTAAGAAGAAAAGAGCAAGGATACTTTCTTCTTGTGGAAATATTTGTTAAATCTGGCATGGATAAGCGACAGCAGCTAGAACTCCTAAATGAGACTTTGAGAAATCTTCGGTCGGAAGAGGACACTCTTACTTTAGTCTTTATAACCAATGCCATCTATCCTAAACCTACTCTAGATGTCAGCGAGGAAACGGAGACTATCAGCCATTTGCCAGAGTTCTTCGGAGGAGATGAACAAGAAATCCAAAGAAGGCTTCATCAAATGCCATCGGAGAGTTTGATTTTTGCGCAGGGTATGTATTTTAAATTATTATATTGCTATTTAAATTATAAATAGATTTTCCAGGACCCAAATCTTCATTATTTTATGGAGTTCAAAAAGAGACCTTCTTGGCGCATTCTTTGGCTTATGTTCTTAGCAGAACCCAGGATGGTTAATTGGTCCCTCAGATGAAGCATCTTCATCCCCAAAAACTCCCCCACCCCCAATAAGTCCCTTGTTCTAAATTTTTTAATTGATGTATTAAACTTTAACTAGAGATCGTTTATTGAATGCTTCTAATGGTTTGTAAGTCACATAACAACATTGCCGCCGGCTTCGGAACCAGTCGTCTCTGTTGCCGCCGTAGCGCCTCCGTTTGGTGCCACCCAGTTGAAGGCATGCCCGCCGGAGGCCACCACACCTGCATTATTTTCCAACTGTGCCCCCTGCCGGGCCGATGTTACCGTTGCCGTTGCTGTGGCTGCTATCCTGGGGACTGGGCGCAGGACACTCGCATTGGGGTTGGGTCATTTAACCGACATCGGAGGCAGCAGCGTTTGGGCCACGTTCGAGAGTTGCCGCAGGTGATTCGCCTGGACATACTGGAAGGCCGAGGAGCGTTCCAGATGCTGGGATAGGTAGAATTCACTCAAGGAATAGAAGCGGCGCTGGTCGAAGGGCTGGAAGGGAAATCCGGGAAAGCGTTGCCCACCCACCGCATAGTTCTTGGCAGCACCCGGCGGATAAATGGGCATTCCATGTGGTGGACGTGGCAGGCCAGCGTACGGCGCGCCCGAGGAAGTAGCTGCCACTGGGCCGGGATCTGGCAGCTGATGGTTGTTGAGAGTTAGCTGTTGCTGTTGCTGCTGATGATGATGTTGCTGTTGCGCCTTGAAGAAGTCCAAGTTCTTGAGATTTTCCAGCATTTGATGGGAGGCCTGATGTTTCTTCAGGTAAGCTTGGCTGTAGGCATCAATTTTAAAAGAATATATTTAAATAATTAATAAGAATTAGGATCTGGCGTCAGTCTACTCTCAGATCTACTCCCAACACTTGTTTAAATAATATTCCATTTTGCATTACTTACCGTCGGAAGGACTTGCCGCATATATGACAAGGATATATGCCATCGGTGCTATCTTCACCTCCCTTTCCCGAGTCCTGAGTCCCATCCGCGGTCTCTACATGACGTCTCTTGCCAGGATTGCCAGAATTACTTGGAGATGCATCTGCCTTTGGTTTATGCCACCTTCGGTGTGAGGCCAAGTTGGCAGGACAATTAAAGACCTAAAGGGGATACATTTATAAACTAATCTAGGAAGAAAAAGCCACCCACACCCACCTTCTCGCACTCGGAGCACTTGTACTCGATGTGGACTATTCGGGGACACCGATGCTGGGCCAGCATGAACGCATCGTCGTAGACAGTGCGACAAAGCTGACACAGGTAGTCGCCAATCTTATTATCGATGCTGGCCAGGATGGCTTTGGCCTCCTCGGTGATTTCCACCACGTTGAAAGCCGGATCAATGTCGCCTTTGCGCACCACCAGCTCCTCGTCGTCTCGGAGCTTTCGGATAATTGTTCCGGATACGGGACTGATGGTCTCCTCGTCGATGGCCGTGTGTTTCCTAAGCTTGGAGCGCTTCCGTTCATGTTTGTGATGTCTTGAGGCGGAGAATGTGGCAGGGGGAGGAGGAGGAGGGAGTTGTGGTGGAGCCAGGTGTGGCAGAGGTGGGGAATTCCTCTTTTCAGTCCTGGCCACCCCGCTCAAATCCGTGTAAGTTTTCTCCGCGGCTTCCTCGTCCGCAACCTCTACTTCTGGTGATGCCTTCGGTTGCTGGAACTCCCGCTCGAAAAGCCTGGCCAGGCCATCGACGGCCCGGTTGTGTAGCTCCTCATCCTCGTACAGCAACTCATTGCGCTTCAAAGCCTTGGCTCCCTGCACCGACTGCAATCTTGCCGCCTCGTCATTATCGTCTTCATCGTCGTCACTGCCCAGGACATCCACAAAGACCTCCTCCTCCTCGTCATCCTGTGTCGGTTCATCATCGTCGCCCTCGTTGACTTCCTCGGTGTCCGTGGCGTAATCATTGTAGTCATGGGAACTGACAACTGTTTCATCCTCGTCCTCGGTCAACACGATTGTCTCGTCGTCCACGTAGATGGGCGACGAACTGGTGGCCACTGGTGTGGGTCGCGGCGGCGGTGGTGGTGCGCTCGATTGACTTGCCGGAATTTGCTCAAAGTTATTTTTTGTTTCGTGAAAATGACTTTTCTGAAAGGCAGCCCCATCGAAAGTCCGGAGACCATACGGCGGAAGATTTTGTTGTTGCTGATGTTGTTGCTGTTGCTGTAGGAAGTAGCCCGAAGGCTGCATCGCCTGGGAAACTGTTGCCGTTGATGCGACATTTGAAGAATTTCCCGGATTTCCGGGAGCCGGGGTGTTGGACATGTGCGGTCGCCACAGGTAATTCTCCTCGGACATCAATCTCTGGCGCTTGCGGGGCGGCGAGGGCGTGGAGGGTGGGGTAATTGGCACTATACTGGCCGCTGCCCGGAGCGAGAGATCCAGCGGCGAAAGGAGCGAAATCGCCGGACGGTGCTGGCTAAATTGCGGAAATGTCTCGTTGATTGCCGGTAATGCCTGACACTCCAAGTAATGGGCGCCGGCTTGGGGCGGGAGTCCTTGCAACAGGGGCGGGGGATGTGAGTGCGGCAGGTTGTGGTGATGCGGCAGATGAGGATGCGGATGCGGGTGTGGCAGCGACGTCGAATTCATGTTCATCATTATAAGCAACTCCCACTTGACTTTTCTAGTGCTGGCTGCAGTCAGTTTCTTGAGCTTTCATTTGGCCAAGTTATGTTCGTGGTTATTTCAGTGGCTGTTAATTAGGATTGGAATTTGGGTTGGTTTTAAAATATTTGATTATAAATAAGTTTGTTAATGACAAATAAATTGGTTAACATAAGCTTATGAAACAAGAAACGAAATCTGACTTCGGGCTGAGCCGAAGGTGATATACCCTAGCACTTAAGATTAAATATAAATCGCAAATATCGGATATAGTTGTCCGATCTTGTAACACAATATTTTAGAAAGTCCCAGTCTAACATAAAAGTCCGAGTCAGTACTGTCCGAGGTTAATGAAGTCAATTATGAAGCCAATAGCTTTTTTGAAGTCAATAACTCTAAAAGTGAGAGACTAGTTTTTGTAGAAACATACAGACGGACATGTTGCATCGATTTACTAACTGATCCTGATTCTGATCCTGATATACTTTATTTTGACGGATCAAAATATATTCCTTCACTTCACTCATCCCTTCATAAATTCAGAACAGCCTCACAAAATCGGGAAGACTGTATTAGGATAATAATTATGTTTTATCAAAGCCAATTTTTAGATGAAAAATTATCTTTGCCTGTATATTTGATCTTTATATTTTCTATGTTTCTATTTTACTTAAGCTATCAAGTTTAATGGTTTTAAGAACATTTGGTTCCAAGGCTATAAGACCACAGGTTTTATAAAAAAGCTATTTAAACTATTTAAAGAGACTATTAAATAGCTTTAGTTCATAATTGATTTTAAGTTTTTTAAAAAATATTTTTATTTTAAAACACATGAAATAAATACCTCATTATTTTTTCAATAAAAGTTTTCTTTGTTTTCAGATTTTTCTCTCAGTATCTTTTATTTTTCTTTCCCAATTTAATTAAAATGGCACTTTCAAATACTTCACTTTTGCGTATAATTTATAGGATGTATTAGAGGTTCTTAATACTTCATAAACTATTATTTTAACTTTAGATTTGTGTATATCTTTAAATTTCCAATTATCTACATCACTTCACTATTAATATAACTTTTCAAGCAGTATTGACAATGTCCCGGCGCATCATTTTCAAATATATCTTTAGACCGCGTACCGAGCCTCAATCAGAGGGACTTTTCCTTAGAACTTAAGGACTTTCCGTGGCACGCAACTGACCCGTGGCAGGCATCGAAGGGAACTGAACTCTGGAGTCCGGACGGTCACCTGTCGCAATGCTGCCTCCTGAAATTGGGTTTGAATGCGAAGCCAATGAAAGCCACCGCCACCCACCACCCACCAAGCAGCTGCCACCACCACCACCCACTGGGTCGGCCGCTTCTTTGATCCGGAATCTACGGCTCTCGCTCGCACCTTGCGCCGGAATCCTAAAGGGGCTGCTCTGCGATTCGCCCGCGGTGGCCGGAATAGCTCGACAATCCCACCCCCCGTACACCCACGCAGCCCAAGGGCGCATGCGCTGCCACGCCCCATACGGGGCAATCCGTCTGACCCACCAGGGGGCGCTGCTGAGCTGCTGGCATCTGTTGCTCTGCCATGATACGCTCATTGGCAGTGGCCAGAAAATCCCCAACATTGCCACGCCCCACCCGTAATATTTGTAGTCCGTGGTCCCTGGTCCGGAATGGAATGTCATTGAATTGCAGATAAAGAATTTCATTGCACTGCGTTGGAGTTTCGCCCACCGCCCCCCCATGTTGTTTTCTGGTGGGAGGGGATTGGGGCGAGGGCGTTGGCAGGTGAGTGCTCCTTTTGTTGCCAGACCCGTGTTACCTTTACATTTTGTGGATTCCCTTCCCACTCGATTTGAACTCCCCCCTCCCTCGAAATCACCTCCAGCGGTCAGTGTTGTTCAGACATTTTAAGAACCAAAGGATTCTTTTTGTGGTTTTGAAAATTTAATGTTTCTCCCCTCTGAATTCGAAAGTACGTTGTCCAAAATGGCGTCAACTTTTGGCCAAAAGGGAAATTAAGGATTTTGTTGTCGGAAATTCAGGGCTTCAAGCGCAGTTCTTGGAATACTTTGATTCAAGTTTATAATTTAATGAAATTGTTTTGGATATACATTACTTAATGCATACAATAAAATACAATAAACTTTTTGTGATTGTGCTGGAATTTTTGGAGAGATCTCTTTGTAGAAGTTTTATAAATATTCCTATGAAATAACGCATGCAGTTCATCACCTCGTGGACTGCCGTCCACAGTGATTTTTGTTAGTTTTTGGACGCATTTTAAGAGATGAATTTTTTATTTTAGCAAACTAACATAAAATTTACAATTATTTTCCATTTCTCTCCTTTAATAATTCTCCATTTTCGAGCATCCCTGAGATAAACTGCAGTTGAATGCAATTAATTAGAGCAACGGTCTACATAAACTAAATTAAATTGTTGCGTCGCGACGCCGAGAGCAGCAGGATTTCCAGCAGCCGGCAAAAGCAAAAACAATTGCTGCTAATAAACTGGAATTTAATTATGAACTTTCATACTCCGGCGCAGAGCTGAATAAAGGAGACTTTCCTTGTCCGCAACAACCAGGAAAAATATGAAAAAAAATGTATACAGCTTTTTAAGTTTTTAGACTGGCCAAGATCTGTTGTACCAACGAGGTCAACAAGTTTCACTTTGCGGCTTTCCTCGGCCCTCGGCTAATTATCAGCTTGATGGGGGCTCATTAGCATAGCAACATTGCAGCAGCCTTTGTGCCTGCTCCTGACATCCTGACACTCGTCCAAGGATATTTTCTTAACGAGAGCGTTAAGAAAACGCTCCACTCATTTGCATGGAGATTTCGCGGGCTAATTGCCCAGGTTGTTGTTGAGTGTCGAATTACACACGTAACAAATCGGAGGACACCCCCGTGCAACACGTTGAATGCTACACCCCATCCCCTTGTGGCAGACACACTACGGGGTGGGTAGCTGCGGCGGTTTTCTGACTTGCGGTCTGCGGTGTCTGTTTACACAGCGAGGGTTGGGTAATGGGCTCTTAATTAGGCTCATAAGATTTGTTTCATTTTTGGAAACCGATTTGCGAACAGATAATATCTGTGTTGCATGCTTCATTGGCAGATAAAGATGGAGTTTAACCATTGGGATTAGGGCTTTGATTATTGATTCAAATCTAATCGAATTTGTGATTTCTGATATCAATAGTTTAAGAACATTTTAGGTAAAGTAATTAAAGCTTACAAATAATTCCCTAAGAACCACGCACCCCCTATTAATTTTTTGTACTATTCCTTCGGATTGAATTGCATTCAGCCAGGACATTAAACACTTCCTGAAAGCCACACAAGGACAAAACGCTGTTGACAAACCACAGCTGCAATCAGTCCCAAGAATTTGACTCGCCTTGCAAGAAACGTTGATGACCTTTGGGGGAAGACTGCCCAGTTCCCAGCTCCGAACTGGGCAGTCCTTAATTAGTGTGGCATGGAAGTATGCCCCAGGCATTGGCCAAGCTCGATGCGATTCTTATGCAAATGCTTTTAATTACAAAACTGTGAAGCTAAATTACGCAACATTGCGTTATTTAAGTGAATTATTTTGAGGCAGGTTCGTGTGTTTAATTGCTCAACTCAACGCCTTTTTAATTGCCAGAAACGCCGAGTCTGGCCGAGCCAGGACCCCAGCCATATTGAATTTTAAATTTTCTCTTGAAGGCGGCAGAAAGTTCAGTTTTCCAACGACATTATTGAAGCTAAATTCAATTTCAATTGATTTTATTTTCCCTGCAGTATCTGAGATGCATCTTTTAAACCAAAATTCTATAGATTATATAAACACCCACTAGTTTTCGACCTGTCCAATCTGATTAGCTGAAGGATTTCCAAACTCAAGACCAATTTCTTTGAATAAAGTGTGTGAGAATTGAACCTGAAATGGAATTGAAAACCTCCCCCCTCATAACGGGGGCTAATAGAAAATGTTTATAGATAAAAAGGCGACAAATTGAGTTTGCAAAGGTCACACATAAGTGCGACACTTGATGGCAGGCATTGACACTTCACATGAAATTTTCCCTACTTGATGGAATTTTCGCTCAGAGCAGCTCAGATTGAAATTTTGATTTCCATTTGCCCATCTCCTCCACTGGCGTATTCGCATTATTTTTGCCAAATTGAATTCGCAAAATGATTCGATTGTGCGTAAAGAAAGGCATTTTCGATAAGAGGGTGTGACCTGTGACCCCTGCCAGACAACCCGTTTAACCATTCCATAAAAAATGGAAAATAATGTGTGCTGAAAACCGCATTACGGATTTTAATTATGGACTTAGCGGAATGGGGGAAGAAGCTCCATTAAAATATCATATTACTTTCGGGTTTGAGGTCGGAAGGGGTTTAGTGGCTTATGGGTTAAAAAATGATGTAATATTTTGACGGAAACTATTTGAAGCCTTAGTCAGTATCGATGCGCCATTGAACATATTGTTTTTCAATTAATTACAATAAAATTACGTGAACAAGGGAGCACATATGGCTTCGCAATGTGACAGGGGAATAGCACAATGATCCCGCGGGAAATATAACAAAAACCACTAACCTAAAGGACACACACACGCTGCCGCGGTGGTCACGAAAGTCCCGATAGTCTAAGGATAATCACCATAATCGGCCATGCACTTGGTCGGCGCTTTAAACGATTTTCAATATGTTTGAGTTGGGGGTGTACTGCTCGGAGCCGAAGCGGATGACGCACAATGGAAAAACTTGGAAAAGAAAATGCGGAAAATTCAAGGGAGAATCAAGAGCAATCCGCTTACAATGTAAGCAGTATATGGTGGTTAATGTACCACATATACCATTTATACACTACAAAAAATAATCTTAAATTAGACAACGAATAGTCTAAAATGTTTTTTGTAAGGAAACTCCTAAAATTATATTCCCATGATTTATGTTTTTATTTTCTAACAAAAATGTGTAAAATTGTTACCAACTTTTTGGAAATTTTGTTTCTCTGTAAGTCCCACATAATGACATATCCTTTGTTAGTTCACATTATGACGAGCCACTTGGTACGCGGATTTCTGTGGTCACCTGTAGAGCGAACACTTTTGCTATCTCTCCGGTGCCCTCGACAACTTCCACGAAGAACTTATAAGTTCCATTCTGCACATTCGGTGGATAAATATCCTTCGCTGACACGTTTTTCAGTGAGTAGTTACCAACTCGAACAGGACACGCTATAACATTACTAAACTGCATTTCCGATTTGAGAAAATATCTCATCATGTTGTTGCTGAAATACTCGGTGAAGAAACCGCATAAATCCAGATTCCGCAACTGGAGCAGGGTTATGAAAGTAGTGCCATCACTTGGCCGGACTCTAAGTTTCAGATTCATGATCAGGAAATTACTGCCCATTTCTTGTTGAAGGACCACGTTGAGACTAAAGGCGCTGTTATTGGCATTCTTATAGGCCGATACCTTCATGTAATGCGAATAGCCGAAGATATTGATGCGCTGAATGTGGTAGATGGGTTGCTGTGAAAGGGAATTATTTGAGTAAAGTATTTTGTTTTGGATGAAATATACCTGGGTTTCCTCATCCCACAATGATTGAGAACGGGTCTCATTGCCAAATATGGTATGGAAAAGCGTAAAAAACAATGACAACTGAACGAAGTTCATTGCGGAATGAATTATATGAGTGTTACTCACAGGTGGTCATGGTCTATTCACTAATGGACCTTAATTTGGGTTATTTAATAAATTTTAGGCAATTCCAGCGATGAGTCAAAGATTAACCCATGTGTGGTATAGTCTCCCAAAACCTAACCCATGCTTTTAAAAACATAGTTCTCTTTTGCATTTGATAATTTTTACATACAAGTAGGTTTATTTATTAATCATCAATGTTATTACTTTCACCTTCTATGACAAACATCTGTGAAGTTACTTGTAAAGCAAACAGCTTGGCTATTTCCCCACTTTCCTCGACTATTTCGGCAAAGAACTTGTAGGTTCCGTTCTGGACGCCACCCGGAGATATGTTATTGGCCACATCGGTGTTCATCATCAAGTAGTTGCCAACACGAACAGGACACAGGATCACATCGCTGAGATTGATGGTCTTCTTGAACATAAACTTCAGGACCGGACTGGTGTTGTATTCGGTGAGAAAATCGCAAAAGTTGATCCGTCTAATATCGAAAAAACGGACATAGTCTTTGCTGTTCTCCGGCTTCACTCGAACTTTGACATTCATGATCAAATGGTTACTATTTAGTTCTCGAATCAGTCGAACATTCAGATCGAAATGGGTGCGATCACTGTGGATGTAGTATTTTACTTTCATGTAACGCGACTCTCCAAACACTCGTATGTTTTGTATTTTCACATCTACTCTCTGAAAGTTAAACAATTTTCATTACACTTGAATTCAACAAATGTTTAATAAATGCTCAAATACCGCATTAGTAGAAGAATATTCAGTCAAATAGGAATCAGCCGTTACAGTGGCTTTTTGAGTCCAAATTTGAACAAAAAACAAACCGAACCAAATGAGTTTCATTTTGAAATAAACCGCGAATCCTTTAGTTACTCTTAAATATTATTTATGGCATAGACAGCATGACCTAACAAAAAAAATAAAAATAAAACGAGGGGAAAAAGCTATTTAATTAAATGTTTGTAATTTGCTTAAATGTTATCATGATGAGATCGTTTCAATCGAGTAAGTATCAGGGCATGTGCACTCACAGTAGTCTCGTGGTTTGGAATC
This sequence comes from Drosophila pseudoananassae pseudoananassae, assembly GCA_018153035.1. Taxonomy (NCBI): domain Eukaryota; kingdom Metazoa; phylum Arthropoda; class Insecta; order Diptera; family Drosophilidae; genus Drosophila; species Drosophila pseudoananassae. The sequence continues at coordinate 226,478 of JAECXR010000055.1, forward strand.
AATAGTTTCTACTTGAACACACCCTATTAGTTTTATTAATTATAGTTTTATTTAACTTTTATTATTTATACGTTTCAAAATTCAATAAAAGGCAATAAAAACCTTTAGTTTTAGTGATATACCCTGCAAGTTTTGATTCCCTGGCTCTGTTGTAATATCCTATTTGTAGTTCTTTGGCTATATGGCTATATGTCACCACCTAGTCAACGACTCAATTAGCTAACCGACGGATATGTGCAGTCATCAGGGCTTGTTTATGGGACCCCATCAGCCGGCGCAGTCGGAAGCTCCAAAGTGTTGAAAAGCCAATTAGCTTTGAGGGCCGGAAGGAAGCCATACTAGGAGCTGTACGTGCAAATGGAGGTTGAACTGGAGGTAATGGCAAAAAGTGAGAGAGTTAAAACCTTAAAGTTTTATGAAAGGAGATGGAAAACCGCACGCACCTTCTACCTTCACCTCCTGGTACAACAACCACCCACCCATCCCACCGGAGCTGCGTAATTTTCTGCGTCATTTAATTAAGCCGATTCATGGCGCCCTCGAGAGCGGTGGGCCGGGTCCGGCTAATCTGCCGTAGTCTGCCACACATGTGCGAATGTGCTGGGGTAATTAACTCGGATGTTCATGTCGATTATTTATAATATTTTCCCCTTATTATTTATTCATAAGTGCTAATAGTGTTTGCCGGGCTTAAGTGCCCAACAGCTTACGCGCTAATAATTGGAAACATTGATACAATGTTTGGCCTTAAACACTACTGGGCTTGTACTATGTGGCTTAGGATGTGGTCGGCTTCTTGACACGTGTATCGGCCAGGAAGCAGGCCACCACCTCATTGTCCTTCTCGGAGTCCAGGAGTCGCACTTCCAGGCGAGTGGGCACCTCTGGCTGGCTGGTTGTTACTGGGAGGAGCAGCTCGTAGGTCACATCCTCGCCAGCGTCGAGAGGGCAATAGGCGCCATGCAGAAGATTAGTGCAGACATTGCCGCGGGAGGCCTCCAGGTCATAGGGTATGGTGACGCCCAGGGAGGTAAGGTGAACCTCAGCGGAAAGTTTCTTCATTGTGTTGCGGGCTGTTGATCATAGAAAGGTAGTGATAGTTAATTAATTTTTAATAAAATCATTACAGATCCTCTACTTACTTGCCACAAACTGAATATCTATCCTGGCATCGGAACCCTTCCACAATTCGCACGGCGATGAGTCGCATTCATCGATCTGCACCATTAAAGGCAAAGGATAGCTGCCAGTAGCACCTAAAAATAGTATAAAATATTTATTAGTCTTTATTTTTAAGTACTTGTTAGTTAAATGTAACTCACATTGCCGAATGGGGGTTTCCCCAGCTGCCAAAGTCCACATCAGAGGGATCAACAGGCACAAAGAAGTCTTCTTGAAGATGGCCATTTTTTGGATTTTGGTTCAATAACTAGGTTGTTACTGCTTTGAAGAGAGTTGGGTTTATGAATCCTAATTCCATTAATCGTAGGGGTATTTATACCCCAGATTTGTGGTCTGGTTCCCTTGCACTCGCCAGTTAATCTAATCGCTTCGAGGCTTTGCACCAAAATTACGTTCAACTCTTTCGAACTTTATGGCAATTATTACGTCTTAAACGAACGTATTATGATTTCCAAAAACCTCAGGTAAATCCTAGAAATCTCAATCAGCTGTTAAGAAAAACATACTTTATGCTATCAAAATGGAAAACAATATTCTAATGAAATGGTTTCGATTCCCTTGAAAGTAAACATTGGTTCAGATAAGAACAAACGTGTTTGCTCTTGCCAATTACCCTAAACTAGTATTAATCATACTGATTTGGCCATTATCGGTAGCCAGTACATGTGAACTGGTCGAGTGCAGATGCCGCTAATTTTGGCCATCGATAAGATGGCCAACAAGCACTAAACACCTGTTGTGTTCTTGGGGCCCGATGGGAGCTTCGGTGCATTTGAACTCGGTCGAAAAATTAGCAACCGATTAGCAATTATGATTTATTGGCCCAACCTGGTAACAGGAGATTACGACGCGATCCACTCGTTGCATACTTTTGGGCCACTGCACCAACCCTCGACTGGCTGGCTGCCTGGCCGCCTGGCACATTAACATCAATTTATATGCATAGCCAATTTGTAGCAAGTTTTATACAATTTCTTACACCCACTTGACTTGTCGAGAGCCAAAACAGCAGCAGCCGTCAAGGGGTGGCCCAAATTTCATCAATATTCTCAGATTTTGTTCATAAATTCAACTGTTTTATATGCAAATTAGTTGAGCGATTTCCGCCCTGCCAGCAATTGATTTTAAAATGTTTACGTTCATCCATTAAATGCGAAAATGATTGAGGGGATTACTGGCCTTCCAAAGTACAACCCAACAGTCTTGAGCAGTCAATTGGCTATAGAAGTTAAACAATTTTTACATTTTTATAATTAACTTAAGAGCTAATGAAGATTGAAATTATTTTCTAAAGAAATGAAAAAGGCTTTAAAATCGTCATACACTTTAAAATTACATCCCAACCATATAACTGGAAATGTAAACCCATTAGGCGTTACAAGGAAACCAGAAAGAATTTTCTTTGGAATTCCAAGCTCGTACCCGTTAAAGGTAATAACAGAAAGGTGCCCTCGAATTATGCAACTCCCGGGCTGGAAACTAACATTTTAATTATACGAAGTTCGTATTACGAACCATGTAGGTACAACTTGTACATAATTATGCAAATTTAGCAAACTTCTTTTCGCTTGAAACACATTTCTCAGCTGAGCGTTCGGTGTTGCCAGGCGAAACGGGGAAGGACAATTGGCAGGACGCGGCAGGACACGGCTCTAAATGCCAACACGTCACACGGGGAAAATTACTCAACAGCCGCCAGTCGAACTTGTTGAAACGCATGTTTCTCCTGATTTCGGGAAACATGAATTTCGCATTCATTTAATTACAGAGTCAGAGGAACGGGCTGTGGGGTAGCGAGCAAATTAATTAGCATCCCTTAGGTTCGGTCTTGACATGGTGGAAAAATTTAATAAAAAACATTTTTGCATGACGGCATATGCAAATTGCTATTCGCAAATGAGACTCCCAGGTATATCAAAGTGTGCACTAAAGCGCAAAATACTTTCTCTCCCTCTTGGACATTTCTTTTTCCGAGTCAATACTAGAGAAAATTGCAGGAAAAATTGTCTCAAGGCCAGTTGGTCACTTTGTCCTTGTTAAAACGAAAACAGTTGAATACACCTGGTCGGTCAAAGGAAGGGAGAATAGTTTTGGTAGAAATAATATTGTACAAATCACTGACTTTATATTTCTCAGAGCCTGCCTTTGCGCCCTTTTGGGAAATTCAGGGTTGTCCAGGACCCAATCGGAAGCACCTGTTGAGGGGGACATTACGTCTGTGGTCTGGGTCACGGGCAATTGGGCGTGTCCTTTTCGGAAATTCCGTTATTAATTGACTGCACACGGCAGTTCCAAAAATTTAATGAAAAATTAACAGCACGAAAATCAAATTGTCGCCTAATTGAGACACAATGCCCCAACCGGTTTGTCGCTGGGTATTGAATTACGTGCAAACAAATATCAAATTGAAATAGAACAGACAACTATGGGGTGGGTGGGGCCGAGCGACTACCGACTCCTGTCAGGATAAAGGCCACAGGATTGGCGTGACAAATTGTTTGGCTTTGGCACTGGCATTTGACGTCGGGCTTGATTTGACAAATTAATTGAGTTAGCTCGGCACTGGCAGCCTGGTGCTCATTGGCCGGGGTTAGTGATAACCCAGTATATTGAGGAGTACAAACTAAATGCCACACCCACGCCAGTTCTTCCTCGCAAAAAGTAAAGCATACTTTTCTGCAAAATATAATAATCAATAGGCGAACTCCCAGCACTCTCCGCTTTCTTCGAGTAATATTGATTTTCCAGCTAAAAAATAAAAGGCAGATAGGCACACATCAAAGATAAGCTAAATATCCGAGAAATACATTTGGGAATATGCAAAAAAAAATGAGAGAACACTCAAAAGTGCAAACGGAAACCAAAATAACCGGAAGTGTGTGCTTTTTCGGCTGCGAAAGTATTTGGGTATCAGATTTTCCGGCTCAGATAATTGCATTAAATGACACCGAAAATAGAATCGAACTCGAAACTCCCCCGACTGACTGATGCTAATCAAATATTGCGGTTCTCATTGTCGAAGTCGGGGCAAATCCGGCCCAATCTTGGTTCAGGATATTTTTCCTACCGGATTTCCCATTGCTTTGACATATTAAATAATGTCACAACAATTACATGTGAGACGCAACGACGACCGTATATTTTTTTGAGGATGGCCCTCGAGGGTGGGGGCGGCAAATCGTAGCAAGTTCAAAAGCATTCTGAGGCAATCTCATGCTGCGCTGCTGCTGCTCGCCGCCCAAGTCACCACCAAGCATCTGAGAGATTGCAAAAAAATATCCGAGGGTGGGTCAGGAAATACTTGTATAAATATATATGCTATACCTAATACTTTACTAACCCACCTCGCTTTTCCTACCTTTTGCGAAAATTTCAGCAACCTTCCTGAGTGCGATTGGTGGCATGGAGGGGGAATTATACTTTCCAGCTTACATTTAGCCTGTTTCCTTTATACTCGCACATTTTCCTGGCCCGCAAAAAGTCCCATTGTCATTGGCTTTGGTCGAAGGGCAGAAATGTCTGTGGGTTTTCCTGTTGCCATCAGGAGGCTTAGTGGCCTGCCGAGTGCTCTGGGATTTATTTTTGCACCGACTCTGCACCATGGACCATGGACGCCCGTCCGACACGCCGATGAAGTGATAAAATTCTCTTGGCCCATTTCCTAATTTTACGGTCCATTCAAAAACTGAATTTAATGAAGCATGTTAAAAGCAGAGATTTTTATTGTGATTATTTTTATTTGTCAAGCAGATAAGGAATATCTAATTATAGGGCCATTGATCAAGTCCATCAATCAATTCTTACAAATCAATCAAACTTTCCATCAATTATGTTACATATAAGTAAATCTCTGAATTAAATAGTTTATTCATATTTTATAAAAACCCTTTAGATGCCAACTTATATATGTTTAAATATTGTCCAAAATGACCCGACGACTTCATCCGGTTGCCCGAAATACGAATTGTGCCGAGGCTTAAGAGTCGGTGGTTATTGGCCCCCGATAAGATAGTCTTAGCCCGATCGTCTCTGCTCCACTCCCGCTATATAAACGATGTTCGCATCGATGGAGGAACTCAATTCGAGCCAAGAAACATGCAAGTCAAGGCGCTCATTATCCTCTCCCTGGCACTTTTTGCCCTGGTCCAAGCTGAAGAAAAGCATCCGGCCACGGAAGTTAAGCGATGTAAGTGCAAAGAAATAAATCATTAAGGAGTTATAACTAACAATCACTATACTTAGGCTCTGGTAATAAGCCTTTTCCACTGGAGGTGCGAGTGCATAACTGCATTACTCCTCCCTGCAATATTGTGAAAGGATCTAATCAGAAATTCGAAATTGATTTCGCCGTGGACAAGTACATAACCAAACTGACGACCCTGGTCAAGGCCACTACCCTGGGAATCATTACGGTGCCATATGAACTGCCCGCGGATATAGCCGCAGTCTGCCCCAATCTCATGTACGGCGCCTACTGTCCCCTCTATGCGACGGAAGATGTGACCTACCTGTTTGACTTCCCCATCGGCGAGTACCCGGAAATCGGAGTAAAGATCGAAATCTATCTGGTGGACCAGGACAATGAAATCGCCACCTGCTTCGTGTGCGACATAAAGGTGGTCAAGGGGAATGGCGGCAACTCGGTCTACCAACTGGACTTTCTTAACCGGCTGACTTAAAGAATTGTGGAAACTCCAAAACCCAATTGGTTATATTTACTGTGATATATATATCAAATTATTTTTATTCAAAAAACCCAAAGCAGTCTAATTCGGGTACTAAACTCACCCACGATGTCTCATGAATACTTAATAAAATTTTAAAAGCCCTCCCGCATACATGAGGGGTTCTTTTCCTAAGTACAAGTAATGCTTTTTTCGCTTCGCCATTTAAAGGTTGGAACGAGACACAGGGAGGGGAATATTTATGGTTTATTGTGACTCGCGTTACAATGCTTTCTATTGGCCATCGGGACTATCTGCACACGCAGCCATTAAGGTGTAAACTTGAAGTGGGCGAAAAGCCATAATCGAATCAAATAATAATTCACAAATCTCAAGTCTGATTAGCTGCCCCATCGAGCCCAACACACCTGTTCAGGCGCACAGCGCAGGGCCCAGAAGAAGCAAAATGTACCCGGTTATCAATGACCAGTTTCCAAACCCGGCAACTCACCCACACTATCTGATTTATTTTCAATGAAATTTGCACTGGAAAAAGTTCAGATGGTACCTAATATTATAAGGTAAACAATTTAAAGCAAATTAACAATTAAAGTCCTGCTTTGTAAACCAGGTTTAAATCATAGATATACTAGCTAAGTATAGCTGATCTAACTGAGCAGCTTATTTTTTGTAATATTTAGTATGTTCCTCACTTTCTTTACCTCTTTATTTTTAAATAGAAACTGGAATTCCTCTTAAGACTAGAAATCTTTGCACTTAATGGCTACTTATGTTTATGATATCACGTCACTTAACTATTTTTCTCTTATCATTTCCCCGAAAAACTGGGATTTTTTACTGAATTTGTTTCACTTATCAGACATCGGGGACATTTAGACTACCTCATAATTTGGTCAAGTGTAGAATTGCACCCAGTTAAGGTGTTATCTGGAAGGGGATCCAAACTTTTGACCATATGGCCAACCGGTGCCGGTCAATAAATGATTATCAAAGCCATTTTATTGGCAATTTTGCCACTGAATCAGTTAAATATATTGCTGGATCCTCGGTGCAAATATACAACGTCACCGATGACTGTATATAAAATTATAAATACTACCAGATATCTAATCGGGGGAACACGAAATGAGTTAATCCGGCAATCGATAGGCGCGGGTACACTGGAATCCGTGACGTGGGGAAAGTAAACAAAGCTTATCTCTGGAAGGCTTTTTGCATTTATTATTTAGCAAATAATGGGGAATATTCAGTCGTCCGAAATCGGTGGCATTGTGTGGTACATTATCCGGTTTTTCAGACTAGCATGTCGGAGTCGCTTTTCGCCGCGGTGGCTCCTTTTCGGATTTTGCAACTGACGATGAAACAGGTGATCGACTCACCTTTGTCATCGTTCAAATTAACTGTGACATCGGCCGTTATTTCGGGAAATATTGGATCGACATAAAAGTTGAACTGATAGGTCACATCCTCGTCCTTGTCGATGGGACACATGGCCCCGTACAGGAGATTTTTGCAAACATTGGATATTTCTTCGGGCAGATCGTAGGAGTGGCTTATTCCCCACACTTTGGCAGTTGTGGTGGCGGTGATATTTCCGATGTTGTTGTTGTCTGAAAAAGGATTCAAGGATCAAGGATCAATGAGTGGTAGAAATCATGGTGCATTTCAAACTTACTGCCCAGAAAGTGAACCTCCATCACAGCAAAGGTTCCTTTGTACACCAAGCAGGGTGGAACATCGCAATCTTCAATATTAACGCCCAACGGAAATGGTTTGTCTTTGCCTGGAAATTAAAAATATGAAAAGCAGTGCAAAAGGTAAGCAAAAAAGTAGACTATAGCAGTAGACTCTAGCAGTGCCATAGAATAGGGAAACTGGATGAGATAAGACCCAACAGTCTCTGATAAGCTGGTATCAATGGACTAGAAAAGACGCCGGAAAGCTTTATTTATTTAACAATCAAACAGGTTAAGAACACGGGATTATATACGATATCTGGTCTTCTTAAATTTTCATTATCCAACATGTGATCTTACAAAAGTTTTATTATTTTTGCTACTTACACTCTCGAACTTCCGTGGCACCCACAGACAGTACCGAAATCAGACTCAATCCAAGGATAATTCGAAGCATTTTTAAAAGAAGGGATATTTTTATATTCTGCTATGATCCTTAAGTATATTACTTAAACAAAAGTCTTCTATACGCGCGAACGCAGGTGATAATCGTGAATGAAAGTCTAGGAGCGATGAAGCTCCTTAAATAGCAGACCATCGATCGATGATCAGTTCATAAGAGCGGGCTATCGGGATATGGCGTGCTATTGATACCGAGGCCAGGTGCCAAAACAGGTGTTACAATACAAAACAATGTTACGCACAGGTGTTGGGCATTGAGGAAACAAATCATTAAATCAATTAAATTCGACTGATAATCTGGGAGGCCAATCCAACTATGCCACTGGGCTCTTACGGGCCTGGGAATCCAAACGTTTGAATTCGGGTTGGAAGTAGGGATGACTAGTCATTCTTACTAGATGAAAATATAAATTCTATTAATATCTTCTATTTAATATCTATATAAATCTGCAAAGCTTCCTGCTTAATTTTTTTTTTATTTCTTATAGTTATGTCACTATAAAACGACATATAAACGCCAATGTTGGGTCATTTCCAATTGTTCAGTTATATGACAGCTATAAGATATAGTCGGTAGAAAATTTTGTAGAAAATTTGTAGAGAGATTTTGATGAGGATTTATAGAGAATCGATCTACCAATCGTTTAAGGTATTCAGCTCAAAGATCGGATCCAAAGAAACAAAGATATAGACATCGCTGTGGGCCAAATGGCCACACCCATGCCTTTCCCCACTTTTCAAAGGAGTCCATCAGAAAAATGGATGAAAAATCGATAAAAAAATTTGTTCACAGATTTTGATGAGGATTTATAGAGAATCGATCTACCAATCGTTTAAGGTATTTAGCTCATAGATCGGATTTAAATTGACAAAGATATAGACATCGCAGTGGGCCAAAAGGCCACTCCCATGCATTTCCCCACTTTTGAAGGGAGTCAGTACATCAGAAAAATTGATGAAAAATCGATAAAAAAATTTGTTCACAGATTTTGATGAGGATTGATAGAGAATCAATCTACCAATCGTTTAAGGTATTTAGCTCATAGATCGGATTTAAATTGACAAAGATATAGACATCGCAGTGGGCCAAAAGGCCACTCCCATGCATTTCCCCACTTTTCAAAGGAGTTCATAGAAAAAATTTATGAAAAATCGATGAAAAAATTTGTTCACAGATTTTGATGAGGATTTATAGAGAATCGATCTACCAATCGTTTAAGGTATTCAGCTCAAAGATCGGATCTAAATAGACAAAGATATAGACATCGCTGTGGGCCAAATGGCCACTCCCATGCATTTCCCCACTTTTAAAGGGTGTCCATCAGAAAAATGGATGAAAAATCTATCAAAAAATTTGTACAGAGATTTGGATGAGGATTTATAGAGAATCAATCTACCAATCGTTTAAGGTATTCAGCGCAAAAATCGCATCTAAATAGACAAAGATATAGACATCTGTGTAGGACATATTCACTCCCATGACCTTCCCAATTCCTTATTTTCAAAGCTCTTAGTTTAAATTTGAAGGCTAAAGAAAGAGCCAGAATTTGTTAATGTGTTAATACTTTTGAATACTTTTGAATTATACTTTAATACTTTTTACTTTATTCGTTAATACTTTTTGAATTTATTGTTAAGCAAATAATGGGGAATAATCAGTCGTCCAAATTGGTGGCATTACGTTGTGAATTTTTGGCTCACTTAGGCCAACAAGTTTGTATCGCTTTCCGCCGCAGTGGCTCCCTTTCGGATTTTGCAACTGACCACGAAGCAGGTGATAGCATCTCCATTGACATCATTCAAAGTAACAGTGACATCGGCCGTGATTTCGGGAAAAGAGGGGTCCACATAGAAGTTGAACTGATAGGTGACATCTTCATCCTTGTCAATGGGACACATGGCCCCGTAGAGGAGGTTTATACAGACATTGGACACTTCCTCGGGCAACGCATATGGAAGATTCATGCCCAAAACTTTGGCTGAAGTGGTGGCGGTGATACTCTTGATGTTGTTTCTGTCTGAATAGGATTGAAGGATATTAAAAGGGGCTAAAAATATTGGCCAAATATTAATACTTACTGCCCAGAAAATGGACCTCCATTACGGCATAGGTTCCTTTGTATACCACGCATGGTGGTTCATCGCAGTCTGCCACTTTAACACCCAGTGGAGATGGTTTGTTTTTACCTGTAAAAATAGTAATACAAAAATAATTATAAAAAAAATAGTAAGCAAAAAAGTAGACTATGCCTAGGCCCCCTTCATGAAGGTGTAATCTGGAAGAGATTAGGAAGCGTTCTCTGATAAGCTGCTATCAATGGACTAGGAGATAATCTGCGGGGCATTTATTCTACGAACTATTTGGCAATAGTTACTATAGTTTAAACAAGACTATGGGGTTTTCCAAGTCAATATCAGAGAAGTGAATCATGTAGACAAGTTCAATAATAAATTGGTTGGACTACTTTATTGATTAACTTTTAAATGGAAACGAGCCTAAAGTTCACTATCTCCTTATGGGCTGTCTTCAAGTTTATTTTTAAATTAAAATAAACTCATTCGAGATAAAACTATCTTTGCTTTTTCATATCAATCTTTAACGATCCGAAGGTATTTTAAATAATTGTACTGTAATCAGAGTTCATGACTATCACCTTTTAAATTAGTTTTTTAATTAGCTTTTGAATTTCAAAACAGAGATTCCTGTATTCAGAAGTGTGACGTGATTTGTGTTGAACTATTGTAACTACTTACACTCCCGGACTTCCGTGGCGCCCACAGACACTGCCGCAATCAGAGTCAATCCCAGGATAATTCGCCACATTTTTGTTGTGAGGGAAGCTAACATACTCTAATCTTTTCCCTGGAACTACAAAGTCTTCGGTACGCGCGAACGCAAGTGATAATCGTGAATGGAAGGCAAGGAACGATGAAGAACCTTAAATAGCTGACCAGCGATCGATGACCAATTCAGGAGAGAGGGTTATCAGGCTTTGGCGGCTATTGATACCGGGGCCGCCACGCAGGTGTTACAAAAAAACACCTGCAGGCCGGTGTTGCGCTCTGACGAAGAGCAAATAGCGCGAAATCAAATCAGTAAATAACGTAAAATTGGCTGATAAGCTCAGAGAGCAAACCAAACTATGCCACTGTGCTACAAATGTTGCCAATAAATAGCCGGTAAACAAAGGAGGAATGCTAAATTCCTTATAGATGTATGAGAAAGCATTCAAATGAGAAGCAATTCCAGCAAAAATTCTTGAATCTGTTTAAAAATTTTAATCGATACTTAAAGCTCCCGCCAAAGTAATCGATTGCTTTCAGCTGATGTGTGGACTTTGTGGATTCTAAATTTCCTTGCACAGCTGATATTTGTTTATAATTTGAAATTTAAATTTATATCATGGACACTAAAAAACCTTCTTCAGAATCTTTACAGCAGCTTCTCTGCGATAAATATCTTGGGCTGCTGGGCGATGTGAAAGATGACGGATCCTGTATCATTCGCGGAACCTTTATGTGTGGGGTGAGCATTCAGTTAAACAAAATAAGTCATCCCCCCAAAATCTTGAATTCCTATATCCTATAAATCAGGATAACTGGCTTAGATTGAAACTGTATCTACCTCACTACCCGGCCCTCAACGGCTTCGAGCTATATGTGATGGAAAAATTCGAATACAAACTATATAAAGCCGACAATATGACAGTTCAGGACGACTGGATGCTGGAGGATTTTATGGACAGATTGCCGCAGCTACTTCCGCCCAAGGAAGGTATCGACGTCCCAAAGATAACGCCACCGAAAGGAAATATATTCGCAGACATCCTTGCCCTCCTCAAGCCCAACGAGTACCGTGTGAAGATAAATGAGGAATACACAAGGATCCGTTTTTGCGAGTTTGTAGATTTCGAAAAACACTACCTGGAGTTGGGTTTGCCCTCTTTAGAGCTACGGGACCACAGCGTTCCAGACTGCATTCCACTCGGTGAAATGCTCGAAAAAAGCGCCCATTCCCTGGAGGAAGCATTGGTGTTGTTTTTGAAAGTGCTGGACGATTTGCGGCCCTTCTACGACAATTTCATGAACATCGATGAGTTGTGCCACGTCCTTCAACCATCGCCTGCGACCACGAAACACAATTACCGGGTTTTTCCTTTGAAAGATCGAGTGTACCTTAAGGTTACCAGTTTGGACCCCTTCGCCTGCTTGGCGTCTATGGAGATAAAGATCATTGGCCCCACAGACGAAGTGAGTCGCTTGCGGCATGTCCTCAGCGATGGACTTGGGAACTGGGATTCGGAGATGGATATGTACAAGAACCTGCTGCGGATTTTTGATTTACTCTTCTTTCCCATGCCGGACTGGGCCGATGACCAAGACCAAAAAATGGATGAGGAGGACGATGAGGAGCTCCGCTGCAATATATGCTTCTCCTACCGCTTGGACAAGGGCGAGGTGCCCCTGGTATCCTGCGATAATACCAAATGCGTTCTCAAGTGTCATGCAGCCTGCCTGAAGGAGTGGTTTCAAACTCAACTGGAGGGCAAGACCTTTCTGGAAGTATCCTTTGGCCTGTGTCCTTTCTGCAAGGCGGTAAGTGAGCATGGAATATCTCGTTTCCTTAATCCTAACCCATACTATCTTTACAGAAACTATCCACATCTTTTGCCGCCCTTTTGGATGAATAAATCGCACAAAACTAGTGTTTTTCAATAAAAAAATTTTAAAAACAAATAATCAACTTATCATAGAGAAGCTTTATGTTGAAAATATCTTAAATATCAAGTAGGTATAATTTACTTTAACTAAAGAACATATATGCGATAATATGTAGATCAATCTTACGTTTAAAACCAGTGCCCTCCATTTAGAGAACAGCATGTGTTTTTTACCAAAAATTATAGTTGTGAAACGAAATAAACACAGCATTGCCCTACTGGCCACGCCTGAAACAGCTGCAGCAGTGGCAACTGAGAAATCGCTTCACAACGCGCCAGCCTCATTCCATCTCGTTGGAGATAAGTCGCAGCATGTTGCGTACCACAAAGCTGCTTCCGTTTACCGGAGTGCTCTCGCTGGCTTTTCCGATCCGCACACTCGAGCCAGCCAGGCCGAAGAAAACCTTGGGTGCCAAATTGGGTTCGACAGCCTTGAATTCCCATCCAACATGCTGGGCGCAGAATTTACAAAGGATAATGTGCCACTGGTAGCCGGGGAACCAGCTGAATTTGGTAGACGGCTCACCACTGTAGCCGATGGCGTGCGACATCACGCGGTACACGGTGTTAGTCTCGTGTATATAGCCCTCTGGAAAACTAACCACATTAGTCGGTGCCTCGGCGGAGAACTAGTCAAGGTACTCACCGGGATTGCAGTACTGCGTCTGCACCCCATGCTTGGACATGGCAAAAAGGTCGGAACAGTAGGCCAGACTGCTGTTGCAGTAGCGACAATAGAAGAGCGATTCCTCCTTGAGTGTGCTGCCGATGAGCTGAAGTCGCTTGTTGACCGAATCCGTAAGGAAGGTTAGCCTCATCATCTTCTCGGTAAGATGTAGGTTCCGCACAAGCCAAAACGACAACTGAATGGGACACCGCGGCATGGTGTCAATCTTGTGTACCTCCAGTTTTTTGCGCGCCCGTTCTACGATCTCCTCGTAGGCATATTCCTGGCAGGCATCTGCCGGCCAAGTTGTGCTGGATAACTGGTAGCGGCGGTATTTGTCGCGCATCGAGGGGATGTCTCTAAATCTGGCCATTGAGCCCATGTCCACGCACTTAAGTGGCTCTGGTAGAAAGTGCTCGGGCAGAATCTTAACCTTGCTGAAGCACTTGCTCGTCGGATTGCGGGCGATGTATTGCGGAGGTCTGAAAGAAAAACTAAATTATTAGAGTTGGATAGGGGGAATATGGCAAAGCGTACCCTTGGATGTCACTGCAGTCGATGACGATGCGCTGCAAAGCTCGTGATTTGTAGAAAACCAACTGACGACCGCTTTCACCCTTCTCATACACCTGACAAGTCACTCCATATAGCTTATGGGGGCTGTCCTCGAGCGGCTGCATGTGAGGAAAGGCCACTCCAAAGATCAGACCATCCAATCCGGGCATCTCATCATCAAACAGGCTGCCATCGATCATAAAAGGCAGCACTTCGCCGGGGAAGAGGATGTGCTGATGCAGGAAGATAAGCATGTGGTGGGTGCTGCCCACTTCCAAATAATCTACACCTGGCACACGGCTCAAGTGGTTGCCGAAGTAGGAGTGCTCCGCCGGCAGGTTTGTGTCGAAACGCACTCCCTCCTCCATGTCAATGTCGATGGGTGTTGGCATGGGCTGGGGTGGCTCCTCCGCTTGCTCTCCTCCATCTTGGCTGGTCTCGTCGCTAGTGCGACTGCGCCGCCTCTCCTGGCTAAATACTATGCTGCGCACCCGTTGCAGGAAGTTGTCGCGATTCAAAAGGGCAGCAATTCCACCGTTTTGGGTGCGGGCCTGGGACACCATCATGTCCACAGCAGAGCGCAGGCGGTTCTGGGGGATCATCCACCGGGGCAGGGCCTCCAAGTCAGAGTCGTCTGAAAAAACAGTTTATAGCTTCATCTCCAGGGGGTTTCTATTCACGCAGCTTACCTTCGCTTCCTGGACTCTCCAATGACATGTCGCTGCTAGGGGGATTTCCGCTCAAATCGTCTTGGATAGCTTCGTCGATAGGATCCAGAGGCTCTGCCTCCACCTCGACCTCTGCGACCACGGGATCTTCAAAGACATCCTCGAAGACATCTTCCGCCCGAAGGTCTTCTATTGCACTGTCCCTGTTTTGGTCCTCCCCATTTTGATGGCCTTGCCCAGAATTGATTTCTGTGGGTATTCAGTTTAAGGGGTTACTCCAACATATTAAATATTTCGCTCTGCCCACCTGCTGCCTCCTCGTCGTCCATCTGGCCGTTCAGGGTGTGTGGGTGGTTCGTTTCGTTAATGAATCAAATTTTTATTTATTTACTTTTTATTTTGACAAAGGAAAATATCGTATAGAGATGGTGGTCAATCGATAACATTAATTCTTGCTGAGCGACCAGTGTTGGAAAACTTTAATAAGGGCCAAACTGCGGCGAATTCAAGAGACAAATTACACAGGTCAACACAATTGAATAAAGAATTGTTTTTTATCGCGCTAAAAAGGAGCAACCAAGCTAATATCCCGGGCAAACATTGCTTCCATTGCCCTAAGGTTCGGTGGTACACCTTAATGTCATAATTAATCAAATTTTCATTATGTTATCGATCTCTTGTCGATTCATCGACTTATTCCACTAACCGATCTTACACATCTCTAGCCTGAGCCGATTTGATAATAATAAGCTTACTACGAAGCTTGAGCTCTTGTTGATTGCCGCTCGGAAGCGGATTAATGTAAAAACAAATAAAGAAAGTTGAATTGTTTTTACATATATTTACGTACGTTAATCAAAACAGAGAGGAGAAAAAAGAGATTTTGAAAAATGGCCCATATCCGCCTGATGCTGATCTGTGCCCTCTTCGCACTTTTTTGGAAAGTGGCGCGTGCCCAAATCGCCTTCGTCGAGGATCAAGACATTGATAAGAAGAAGGCCAACCTTGCGGTAAGTGGCCACAAGAAACCCTAATGACCAGCTTTGATAAGAAATTCCAAGGCGAGAGAGGCTGACCAGAGTTGGTGATTGCGAAGCTGGAAATACCCTATCATCCGTTTATAGACAAACTTTATAGCGATGGGGTCTGTCTGAAGATATAAATAAATTCAGTAAAAATTAATTGATTTTTGAAATACTATAAACAAATAATGACGCATAAAAAAACGTGGGTAGTTAATTAAAAATGTGAATAAAGTTAGAGACAAAAATATCTCAATGGAATAGACGGATTCCCCGGAATGAAAGTATTTAATTTAATTACCTCAATATTAACTATAATTTTCAATAAAATAGTGAAGACTAGGAATATATTTATAGGTATATATATTAATCTTTGTCATTTTTAGGACTAAGACTAATTAAAACAACAATTAAACCTATAGGATTATAAATACTCCTCCCTCACTTATATTTTCTTTCAAATTTTAATACTCTCTGAAAGAGTATACAAAGTATCATAAAAACATTAAATGTCCATACTTTAGTAGGAGAGTATTCAAGACTGATAATAAATACTGTTTCACGATCTCATCATCCTCCATTTTGGTCTCGCCCTCAGGGTCGCAAGCCACTCTACTCCCCGGCGCGGTGCCCCAAGTTCCAGTTGCTCTACCCGGGCGATCAGCAGCAGCAGAATGACTGGGTCTGCGACTGTGCCCCAGGTGAATAATATATTGGATAATTATCCATCGATGACATAACAATGTTGTGTGATTCCCCGTTTCTTTTACACGGACAGCCACTCTGTACTATCCGGAAACGGATGCCTGCTATCCGGCCTACAGACAGGGTCCCTGTGAGGCCGGACAGATGCTGGTGCTCTACAAGGAGCGGGTGATACCCGAGTGCGTGAAGAATCCTTGCTCGAAGGACAACTACTTTATGATTCGCGACACTTGCTACGAGTTTGGGAACGTCAAGGAGAACCCCTGTCCCTACAAAGAGGCCACCTATGTGCTGGGTGTAAATCCCATCAACTTGATGGTGGATTGTGTGAAGCTATCGGTGCACTTGGTAACCCGCATCGCGGATGATGCCGAGGAGGCTCCTCCAGATTACCACATCGAGATGGCTGAGAAATGCTCCCGCGGCAGTCGGTTGCTGGCCCAGGGAAAGTGTGCTTAGACAAGATTGAAGGAAAACTTAAAATAGTTAATTTTTTTGTCGAATTTTGAATCTTTATATATACATAGGTGCTTAATCACAAAAATACTCACGGTTCTATTCAAATTGAATTTGGTGGAATAGCAATACAATCCCCTTTTACTTAATATCTTAAGATTGATAAATGACTTCTGTGTTTTCTGTGTACTTTAATTCAAATTTGAATAAATTAAAATTTAGTTTTTATTCAATTACTTACTTCAATCAGTTTTTAATGTGTTTTTTACTTTTAGGGGGAAACCTAGCTAATTAAAACCAACTAACAAGATATTAGGAACTAGCTTTTTTACGTCCCTTGGGTGCCGCAGCCGCCGGGGCGGGACTTTCCTCTTCGAGAAGCTCCTCTGTGTCTGCATCATCCTCCTCTGGCAACGTGACTCCATCCTCTAGATTCTGCTCATCGGTGGCAGTTTCCAGTTTGAGCAAAGCGTTCTCCAACGACGCCAGGAAAGAGCTCTCGGCATACTCTGGCCACTGTCGGAACTGGCTGAAGAGAGTCAAGATTTGACTGGGCCCCAGGTCCCCGAACTGGGTATAGATGTTAATGCCAGGATAATAGTTCCTAAGACTTATCGTTGAACTCTGGCTGGAGTACTGGGGCAATTTCTCGGGGGACTCATCCGGATAGGTGGGCTGCAGGGGCTCTGATTTGTGCGGATTTATAATCAGTCGAGGGCCGCATCCAGGCACCCATTTCCTAAAATAAATAAATAATTTAAATAATATACAACATAAGCCCCTTATGCTTACTCCAAGTTGGGAATAATCCGGTTCCGGCGGCTAACAAAGTTTTGCTTGATAAAAAACCAGAGAGCAGGAAGATCCTGGGGTGGCACAAGTTCGTGAAGGTTGCGACGAGGCGTGAACTTCACTAGGTAGAGGTACTCCGGATTGATGGATCGCACCTTGCCCAATTTGCTGCCCTTGGTGAGGGTGTAATTGGATTGCATGGGAAGGAAATCTTCCCTAGGCACCTTAGCTATAAACTGGTGTTTATAAAGGATCTGGAACAGTATACTGGTGGCACGGTATATAAGGTAACCAATCTCATTGGTGCATGTGAGATGCTAGAATGATAGAATCTGTATCAGTAACTATTTTGTGTTAGCTTTCCTGTGTTATTTACAATGTAAATGGGTGGCGGCATGGCCAGAATCATTTCACAGCGTCCCAAGTTGTAGAGGCTGGTTTGAAAAATAAGCGAGTTGATCAAATGCTTATAAAAGTGATATGAACCGACTGCTCCAAAGACCAGCATGTTGACATCTACCAAAGAGATAGAGCTTTTAAAGGTTTAAAGTGCATTTGGGTTTAATCCTACTCACCATCGTTAAAGGCTTTTCGGGGCACATCGTTGAGGAGGTCCATCACGCGACTACCTCCGTCCATCTTGTCCATGTAGACGAGTTTCCACAGATTCACAAAATCTCCCTGCCGCACCTTTACACGCTCTGGGTAAAGCGAATGCAGCTCCTGCAGGCGCGGCATGAAATGGTCCATACTCTCGAGGAGAATAATCCGCCGGAACTGGGTCTCCTTGTCCAGTAGATGCCGGGTAAAGTGCCCCGTTCCTGGATTGAGTTCCATGACTGTATCACAGCCGGATAGATGCAGATGTGGTTCCAGGTACTGGCCAATCCTCTGGGCAGCCTCCGAATTGGCGATGTACATGTGCGCTGGAGCCTTTTGCTTTCGGGTGAGCAGTTTTTCTGGAAACTCGCCACTGTAGCGGGTTTTCAGTTCTCGTTTCGCCTTGGTACTGTACTGGCACCTGGCCAGAATCCAGCTGCATCTTCGAGGCAGCATTTCTAGGATTCTTTAATCAAAATAGTAGATTTTAAAAAAGAGCTAACGTTTAGATTGTTTACATCTGTTGCGCGCGGGATTGTGCAACACTTGACATCAGCTGATTGACACCTCAATCACTTCTCAACACTTTTCGATTGGGTTATGTTTACGGGCCAACTTTTATTTTTGTAAATTCTGCCGAATCGTAAATTAAACTCACTTTTGTTCCGCCATGGGTCAACTGGCTTCGAAGGTGATACGCAAGGCCAATCGCTTCAATGTGGAAAATCGCGCCCATCGTGTCCTGGAGCGGGAGAAGCCAACACCGGCACCCAAATTCGATTCCAACTTGAGGGACATGGAGCGGACTTTAGAACGTGAGAATCCTGAGAAATGTATAATATGCCTGATGTCTAAACTTTACTTTATATTAATAGTGGACCCGAAGTTTGTAGACAAGCTAAATGTCAAGGACGCCACCTTGGACAGCCGACTGAAAGATGTTTATGTAACCTCGCAGGATCGATTTGTGGGTTACGGAAACGGGAAACATAGTGGACACATAAATATTAATGTTCCATTTTATTCATTAGATACAACGTGTAAAGGAACGCCAGGAAGCGGAGGCGGCGGCAGATTCAAAGGAGGAGCGAGTACTCCCCAAAGACCGAAAGACTCCGGAAGACTTTGAATATGGTTACATGGAGCCTACACGCGTGACCCCTGGCAGGTGTACGTTGCGGCAGGCCTTGCAATTCATCAACGATTATCAACTGGATCCAGAATCCTGGCCAGTTAATAAAATAGCTAATGAGTACAAGCTCAAAGAGCCTCATGTTGGTACGATCTCAAGTCCCACGACCCTAACACTTTACTTAACTTTCCACTCTTCACATTTTATAGAAAACATTCTACATTATTTTAAAACTTTCAACGTGTACATACCCGATCAGAAGTACAAGGACACGCTTCTCACGCAGGCCAAGCAGCAGCTTCTTCAAAACAAACCCGATAGCAGTAACTAAATAAATGCGAATTGTTAGTTGTTTTAAACCTACATTTTTATTATACGGAACTTGAATCACACAATGGCATTTGGCGGACAGTAGTAGACATTCAGCGATTTGTCCTCGGAGGCTGAGGCCACCTTATCGTTGCCCGGGCTGTAGCGCACTCCCCACACTTGATCGGAGTGCTCAGCAAAGGTGTGCAGGCATTTGCGTTCCGATGTGTCCCACACCTTGACACTGCGGTCACTGGAGGAGCTGGCAAAGTGCTTGCCATCATCCGAGAAGGACACGCAGAGCACCCAGGATGCGTGCCCGGAGAGAGTACCCACCACGTCCGAGTGCGCCACATCGTAGAGCTTCATGTGACCATCGTCAGAGCCTGTCAGCAGCATTTGAGAGTTGGGTGAAAAGCAAAGACTCCGCACAGGCATGGCATGACCCTCCAAGGTTTGAGCTACTTTGCCGGCAGCCACGTCAAAGATGGTAATGATGCCGTCTATGGCTCCACTGGCTATGTACTTGCCATCGGGACTCTAGAAATACAAGATATTTAGCTGGATGGGATGGTAACTTTAGTGCGGAACTCACATAGGCAATGCTAAGTGTGTATTTTCCATTCTGGGCGTCCAAGGTCTGTTCTGCCTTTCCAGTTTCCACGCTGTACATTGAGATCTTGCCGTCGTTTAAGCCGGAGATAACGTACTTATCACAGGGCGAGAATCCCACCGTCCAAAGATCCACAGGTCCGAACGTGAGCAGGTGCTTTCTGTCTCCAGTTCGGGCATCCCACAAGCACATGGTGGAATCTAGGGAACTACTGGCAATAGCTGTAAGGATTCTGATTAGTGAGGCTATAATAAAAAAAGCTTTCTTGCTTACTTTTGCCATCGGAACTGACTGCCACAGAGACAACGCCCAGAGCGTGTCCTTTGAGTTTGTGGCGCAGTTGGAGTGTGTTGTCCTCCCGCACGTCCCACACCTTCACCAGGTCATCGAGTCCGCCAGTGACTATGAAGTCCTTTGGGCGCTTCTCCTTTTTGTCAAAGTCAAAAGGATTCTCCTCCTCGGGCTCCGTGGCGCCGTCCTTCGGGTCGGCCGGATCTGTGTCCCGGCCCCAGGTGCAGGCCCACAGCGCGTTTTCGTGCGCATTTTCCTCCTTGTGCAGCAGCGAGAACTGAGGAAAAGCTTTCGAATGAATACCTTCATGTTTTTTAATAAAGAAAACTCACCATTCCAATAAATTGCAGGAAAAATTATAAATATTTATTCGGAATGCGGGAATGGAGTGAAAAATCCCACCGTTTACAGCCACGTTTTGCAACACTGCAAAAATACCCTACAGCCACACTAAACCACACTAAATTCGAAAATTTACCCGTTTCGTTAACCCAACCGGGTAATATGAATATAATGAGGTTTAATGCTAAACAATAAACTAAGTATTTTATTGCTGATTAATAATAAAGAATATATAGCTCATTTAATAGTAAAAAGTTATGTTGGAGTAGAAATACCGAAGTATCTTTTTTGGCTTTTGGCTCTTCGTGTATCTCTCGGATTTGAAACAGCTGATTCGATTGCCATTCGCCACGAGTCGCCATTCGCCATTGAAGTGAGCGAACGCATCGGAAAAAATTCACACAACATACGAAACAACACAACTCTGCGGTCGTCCGTGCGCGGGTGTCTGAATAAATCTTATTAAATAAAAAGAACGGACGCGATTTAGCCAGCGGAAAAAAAAGTGTAAGTGGTGCAGTGCCAGAGTGTTATATAAGAAGCGAATCCTTAAGATACGCGCCGCAGGAACGCCTATGCGTAGTGCGCCTTCCTTTTATGTGAGAATTTTTTATCGTCGCCGCCGCCGTGAATCGAATGTGTATTTTCTGTGGGCCGCGTGTCTGGAATATATTAATAAACATACATACAGTGAAGTGTGCTTGTGCAGCAGCCCAAGAGGCACGATACCAAGTATCTATGAGATCTCCTCAACGCAAGCAGCGAATTATTCGTTTTTTTATGTTATTTTGTGATTTATTGGGACTGCTGCACACGCACTTCCTAGATCTCTCACATCTCACATCTAGCGATTCGCCTATTTGTGCACCAAACCGAAAAAAAGCAACCAAAAATATAGAAAATATATACGGCCTGCAGTCCGGCACTTTCCATGTGTTTTCTGTTTTCTGTGGAGTGTTTGTTTTATTGATTCCCGTTTTCATCCCCACCTCCCCCCCTCTTAGTCGTGTTTCGTATTTCCCCCTCGCTTCCCACTTCCGATTTTTGGTGTAAACAATAACGGTAACCGGTTTCCGTGCAAGTTATCTCTCTAATCTCGTCTTTCCTCTCATTCCTCATATCTCCTCTTTGCTGTGGTTCTTCGCGCGATTATAATCGCACACTCTTCCGACCTTAAATCTGCAAATCGCTTCAAACCCAAAAATACCAAAATAAATAGTTTCCAGTTGAAAATCGGTAAATTATCAAGGTGAGTCCAAAGCAGGTGATCGATAATGGTGTCTCGGAAGAATGCCAATCGAGAATACCATATATATAGATTCTAGATATTTATGTAATCGTATCTGATTGGTATGCAAATGATCTCACACATGGCTCCGATGAATAATCATCTCTTTTTTCTTTTTGGTGTTTTATTTGCATTTTTATTTTATTTAAAAATATTTGTCATTTAAAAAAAAAGTATAGATACATTCCTTAGTTTTTATAAAAAAAAAATATATATACATATATAATATATTAGCAAGTCAACCTTCCCATTAATGTGACTTGTGGGGATAAGAATAAATGGTCGCCCTTAAGAGGTGCTACAAATGTGAGCAAAACAAAAAAAGCTTGAGGGAAAAGTGGGGAAAAAAAACAAGAATGGAAAAACTAGACCATAAACATAAATGCATTCACAGCTGCCATTAGTGCGGCACAACTTTTTACTCAAAATCGCTCACAAAACGCAAGCGGAAAAACCAAATACGACAAAATGGAAATCCAGGGCAGGCGCAAAAAAAAGAAAATGAAACAGTGGAACAGCCCCCCAGTGCACAGAAATGCACTCGAAAAAAAACTAATATCTAAAAAAAGAAATCAGCTAAGGTGGAGCGGAGAGGAAATACAAAGTCAAGTGTGGAAAATCGCCCGCTGGGAAAAGCGTGACAAAGTCAAAAGCTGGGGAAACTGGAACGTTTCGAAGACAAGTCTGTATGACATCATTGTAAGGGGGCGTGGCAATGACATGATGCTTGGAGTTGGCCAAAAAAAAGGTAGTTGGGTGAAAAAGTACTGCCAAGACAGCAAAAAACCAGTAGCCAAGATTTGATGTATCAGCCTTGACATCATTTTCCAGAAATAGGGTCTGTGAACTGAAACATTTCCTTAACTTTTCTATGAAGCTGAAGTTTATAAAGAAATACCCATCTAGAAAGAGGAAAATAACCCAAGAGAACTTGCAGAAGATTGGAAATATCAAGCGACTCGCTAAAGTCGCACTGATAACACCATCGCCATTCGTTGAACCCTGGATCATTGACTTCCAAGATCTTTTTCTGCCGCCGAAGCAATTTTCTTTACACTTATGTATGTATGTATGTATGTTTGTAGTACGTAGTAAGTACATATATACCACCTATCAAGGCAGCCCCAGACATGACATTGCACTGGCCATAGCCCCAAGAACAATGGAGTAGAACCTCTTGGCCGTTTTGCGTGTCTGCATAATTTTGGCCACAATCGCATGGCTTTTGAAATTATTTTGATAAGATATAGTATTCATTTGGCTATTGTTTTCGTTACGATTGCTTCAGGGCGAATATTATCAAAGGCTTTAAGATTATATTTGCCCATTTGGGCCCTAATTGAGGCCTAGTTCGAAGGTGTGACATGTGTTCTTGCGGCATGTGTGACTTTGGTTCTCGAGAGGCGTTAATGGCGTTAGCTAG
Source organism: Drosophila pseudoananassae pseudoananassae (assembly GCA_018153035.1). Taxonomy (NCBI): domain Eukaryota; kingdom Metazoa; phylum Arthropoda; class Insecta; order Diptera; family Drosophilidae; genus Drosophila; species Drosophila pseudoananassae. The sequence continues at coordinate 250,067 of JAECXR010000055.1, forward strand.
GTGGTAATAGCACTGGTCATTAGCATATGTTGACTTGTAAGTGTAACAGGTTTTCCCTTCACTCAAATATGAGACAACAGGATGATATATGGCCGGGTAGTGCCATTAAGTCTTACATCAAATTGTGGCAAATTGATGGCCTCTAGTTGTTGCTTCAAATTAAAAACATGTTATTATTCAATTTACGAGATGAAAGTTTATAATATCTTTAAGATTCAAAGTTAAACAACAGGGAGGTCATAAAAAACAGCTATGGAGTTAAACTCAAAGTGTAAGAAGACGCTGCCAATTGCAAGGAAAACCCCAGCCATGGATATGAAATTCGAGAAACCCTATCTATCTTTCTTCCCTATTAACCCATAAATGGGAAACCGATACCGCGCACTCAGACCCCTTTTCTGATAAAATGTTAACTATTTTAGATAAAGCGGCGGCCAAGGCCAAGCCCCCTTGCACTTACTTTTACTTCTATTTTTAGTTGGATTTTTATCTTGGAGCTCTTTCAGAGTCGAAGAGAGCGCGTAAAATTGTTAAAGACGTCTGCGATTTCTTTTTTTTTTCTTCGCATTTGAAGAACTAGTGTTTTGTGGCCTTTCACGTGGAGGGGCTTTGTGTGTGAGGCTTCATTATTAATCGCATTTTTATCGCCATTTTAATAACACATGCCCAGATGTTGGGAAAATGGGAAGAGGGTGGGGTCGAAGGCGTCAATTAGTTGTCGTCTGGGCCGAGCACTTTCACAATTTATCAAAAATCCATCATCAAAGTGTCCACAGCAAGAGGAGTTGTATTATTAATTAAAAACCTGACAGACATCGTCATCGTCATCGTCATCGGATGACCGTGACCCAAGGAGTGTGTAAGCTGTCTTTTGTTTTGAGGTATGAGGTCGTTGCATTGTTTTTCCCTCAACTGGCTCTGTGATGTGCATTTTCACAATGCTCCGATGAATAAGAATTTGCAATTTTCTGTTGCTACTGGCATGCACTTGTCTATAATTTATTTGAGACAACGGCAATAGCTACCTGTGTCGAGTACAAGCCACCACAACATGCTACTTGTTACATGCTACGCCTACCTTTGTGCTGCCGCTGCCTGCCTCTCTGTTTTTCATTTAAGCTTTAGTTTTTCCAGTTAGTTTTTCAGCCAGCCAGTCAGGCATTAACTTTTGCTCATTTACTCACTCGTATTATTCGTTTAATCAGCCAGTCTAGGTGGCTAGGCCCTTTGCCTAGTTTAAAAGCCGGTTTGCGAGCTAGCTCTTAATATGATTAAGTTTTCATGCTTCGACAGTCTCTACTAAATGTGGCATGGTAGAGCACTCACCTGGGCCAAGCCACACTACTTCCATTTGTAGGGGGTTGTTATCCAACTAAAAGTTATTCAATTTAATAATAAGTTCGGGGATTATCCCCCTGTTAGTGGGGTGGGTTTCTTCTTCAATTTCATATCCTAATCCATGAGGCCATGAGGTCACTCTGAAGCCAAAAAAAGGTTCTACTTTTTGTATAATATATGGCATCCTTTTTGCATAATTTGTTTATCCTTCTTGGTATAGAGTATATATTGATTTTCAGTTTCAGTTTATAAACAAAAACAGCCAGTAGAGTTTATAGTTCATACTAGAGACCCATCAAGTTCATTGCATGTCTACACCACCCTTTTTATACCCTTGCAGAGGGTATTATAGCTAGCTAAATGTAAATCTTTAAACTAAAAATGTAAACACCCATATTTTCATTGCCTATTTTTAAGGGCACCAACGAGTCTTATACTAATAAGGAGTACATTTTTACGGTTCGTTTGCATATAATATCATTGAAAAATAAACTTTATGTTGGTAGCTATTCAATGAAAATTAAAAAAAAAAAATTATTAAAAAATAGCGCCCTCCTCCTCGATTCTCATAGGTTGCACTTAAGCAGGCCTGAAAAATCGGGAAATTTATTATTTTTTTTGTGTAAATGTTGGTGTTTATTTTTCTGGACTTATATTGGTTTGTTGTTGTTGTTGTAGTTTTTGTTTTTGTTGTCATTTTTGTTATTGTAATTTTTTTGTTGTAATTTTTTTTTGTAATTTTTTTTTTTGTTTTATTTTTTTTTTATTTTTTTTTTTTTTTTTTTTTTTTTTTTATTGTAATCTGACTATATCTTAAAGCTGTCATTTATCTAACTGCTTGGGCATACAAGCCAAGCTCCTTTTTGCAATACGGATCGGCCAAGTCGATCCGATATTTGCAATATAAAGCCCATCCGATATACAACATATCTCCTATGTATCCTATAGCATAAACTGACACTTAACTGCAAGGGTATATCAACTTCGGCTCAGCCCAAAGATAGCTTTCCTTTCTTGGTTTTTATATTTTTATTGACTAAACACTTGATTTGATTTATTGATTGGAATTGCCATGCAAACCCATGTTTAAACATTTTGCAATTTTCTCAATTGAAATCCTCCAAAACAAATTCCAAAAGCAATTTTCGCCGGGAAAGTCAGAGCGAAGGCCAATTAATGGGTGGCTCTTCAATGGAAATTCTGAAAAAGTGATGACAGGCGACAATATGCCCCCAATATGCATGAGAATTTTTCTCTAAATGGGAATCATTTCATTTGCACTTCTGATTTCGAATTTCTACATTCGCCGGCTCCGATATTTGTTCTTCGCAGATACAGATTGTTTCTGAAGATGTATCTGTGAGTTTTCCTAACTAGTAGTGGTAGTTCTGCCGCGGATATGTGATTCACTTTCCCCAATTATAACCCAGCCGTCAGAGATCGAAGGATGACGTGCGAACGGCCATGACTGAAAGCTCAAGATCAAGTATTGTAGTATACTTGGAGAAATTATGTTGTGTTTTGTTTAGAAAACTATAAAATACCAATTAATAGCCTTTAAGTTTGTAGGTTTTATTCGGCAGATCTTTAATCAATACACTTTTCTTGCCTATTTTTCAGTTGAAACACAAACGATAAGCAAATCGCATTATAACCTTCCCCCATCACCAATGTTTTCGGCCAGAAAATTCGCTTGTTAAGGTGAGTTGTATATATTTAATAATATGTATATTAAAGCGAGTATAGATTGGCATATGTCAGTGACTAAGGGGGCCATATTTAATGGCTGATAATTGCTCAGCTTTTGGCCATAACCGTGGAGCAGCGATTATTAACGTTTAGATTAGATACGAAGTCTGAGTTCTGTGTGTGTTTAGGGATGCAAGTTTGTGATGAATAGAATTTTATTAAATTCAAAATAAAACTTTTACCTATAAAGCTAAGTCTATAAGTGTCCAAACAACTCCGACGTCATTGGCACCTGGTGGTACTGAGGCCCACCTGCAGCTGCCCATAAATCGCCTCCCTCCGCCTGCCTTATAAACGAGGCTCATGCATTTTTAATTGGCCAACAGTGTCCGGCGATACTCAATGAAAAGTTCTACTGGCCGAGGGCCAATTTGAAAAGTTCAAAGTTTATTGGGCCAATACAATAAAATCGAATCGAATCGAATCGAATATGGCGGGAATCGGAAATCGAAATCGAAAAGAAACTGAAACTGAATCTGAGCCAAAGTCTATTTTTAATTATCTCTCTCTCGAGCATGTGCTTTGACAGTTTCAGTTTCAATTTAAGGCTCTTGCTGCAGTTTTTCAATTTTTCTAAATTGATTTTCCTTGGCGTGTCGGCACCACCCATATCATCCCACCCACTCGGCACGGTCCGATGGTCTCGCGAAGAAAGAAAGAATGCCTATTCCTAACAAGAAATGAAAATCTAAACATTGCCAACGAAATATCTGTTCGAAAATGGCCTATAATGAAAGCTGAAATGAGTGGAAAACTTTCTTTTTGGCTGAAAATTTGTGTAAAATGAATTCTATTTATTTTTTCGTTTTGCGGTTTTCCTGTGAAGGAGGGGGAGGGCTTTCTATTGCCATTTTATTTATATTTTTAATTATTCATAGAAGTGTATGTAGAGAGCTGCCGCTCCCGCCCGGAAAGCGTATTTTATTTGCAATTAATTTTACAATTCCCCTGTGTGGCAGTTGAAAGGCTATTTTAGTGCCTTGCCCTCTCTCCTCACCCCCCACAAATTATTTTGTTGTTAAATTTTAATTTTAGTTCGGCTCGTAATTAGCTTTGTGGTGGGTTTATTGAACTATAAGTTCAGCTCCCAAAACACACAAATACTCATACTATGTAGTGGAGCATGTTTATGCGTTTCGGGCTATTTACGGCCAAGGGTCCCGGCCACAAAAAACACCAACAAATATTGATGTTTTTTTTATAGACATGCCCTTATGGTTCTATGGTTCATGTAGCATTATGTATCTGCTTTAGGCATTCCAACTAATAACGAAACAATTTTAAATACATTTTTGATTAAAATTGAAATATTTGTGATTACAAGCCCGTGTGTGGGTTGCACTAAAGTTAGATTACTAGTACAAGTATTAAGCAATGTTTTCTTTATGATATTGATTATCTCTGGGGGTAAATATTGGAGTTTAGTAACCAATTAGCATTTAAAACAATGTAGAAACAAATTTATTATCACCTGCTGACATAAATAACATTTCCTTATCTCTACAACAGAGGCAGTTTAATTTAATGATCGGCGCCTATTACAGGCATATTCGTACACCCCGGGATTCCTTGGCCTTATATGGTGTGGGACCCGATTCTCATTAGTCGCTCATTGAAATCGAGCCGCGCTGATAACGAATTTTGATTTGAAATCGAGCCGCGGAAGGTGTTGATGCGATAAGCACGTTCCCATTCCCATTTCCATTCCGAATCGGAGCGGCCAAACCTTGACCAACTAAATTGGGGCTAATGAATCAGCTGATTGATCACGAATCGACTCCGATCCATATAAGGTGCTGGCTTGGTTCGATTTTGAAAGGTACCGAGTACTATTTTCTTTTTCCCAATCAGCAAACCCAAATCCAATTATCAATCGGATCAATTGGAAAGTGGAGTCGGAGCCAGGCAACCGCAAGGGAGGGCGTTTGGGGGCCCACTCCAATAAACGGGGCGTGTCAATGCAATTAAGGATGGCGAAAGGGCGGATCGATTTGGATTCCGTTAAGGAAAGCTATCTACACAGAACGAAATTGAGGTCTCTAAGAGGGTAAGAGTACAGGGTATCATATAGTCCAGGAAACTTTTATGATTTATTTTTATGTGTGGCTTGATACCTCTTCTTGTAGCTTCCATATCCCCTCCATCTATGGATGGATGCTACGCCTGCCCCTTGCTGGGCCTAGTAAACAAGTTTCTACCTCTCTCTCTCACTCTCTCTCTCTCTGTCTCTGTCTCTGGCTGGGGTTCTGGTTGCGCATGAATCACTTTTTGTTTTTTTTTCCGGCCCTGGTGTGGTGGTGTAGTGCTTTGTCTTTTCGAAAGGTAACTAAACTATGTACACACAACAATGGACAATGTACAGTTAAAGGGCACTGGGGGGCATAGGAGAGATGGGAGTCGGAGAAATTGAGTTTATGACGTTTGCACTTAACCCCCCGGCGGAGAACATGGCACAGTTATCATTCGTTAGAGGCCTGAAAGTTCTCTGATTCTCGACGAGCGGAAGTATGTCGGTGGAGCGTGAATCGATTCACGCAGTTACGAGTATATATTTCTCGAACTAATTCATTCATTTGCTCGACCAGCCAGCCAGTCAGTCAATGAAATTCGGTTTCGGTGGAGCTGTTTTGTGTATTTTTTACTTGCTGCTTGATTGCATTGCCAGCGGATATTGGCAATGCATTTCCAACTGGGAGAACGTATATCTTTTCCATTTGCGGATATAGACTCTTGGGAAATCAGCTGTAATAATCCTGATATCCTTACCCAGTTCCCACTCGTTTTAACCCAATATTTATACCTCGATTTACTTTAATTTGTTTCACTTTTTAAAGCCACTAAAAGTTGGCGAAAAATTCAATAAACAAAAGCGAGTCAGAGCCAGCACTAGTTCACGGTCAACTCGTGCGCCTAATGACAGCCAACTACAGGCCGCATAATTACATCAAAAGGCACTAGTAGTTGGCTATAAAAAAACTGTTTCATTTACATTGTGCAGAGTCATGGGATCTGGTCAATGAATCGCCATCTGAAAAACTCCTCCACTCCACCTCCAACAAAGTCGAACAAAAAAATCAACAAAAATTGCCCCAAGCACGCCAACACAAATACAAATAATGTGAGTAAGAAGTCTGCACACGCGATATAACATTGCTTGTATGGAATACTATAAATGCCACGCCCACACCCCGAACAAGGCTGATTATGGCCACAGTTGTTGACCACAAAGTAGCTGTTGCGAGAGAGACACTGGCAACCAATTCATGGACCCATGTGGGCAGGTGTCTTGGATTTCAGATGGCGAGCCAGTGTGTGGGTGGCTGGCAAGCGCCAAAATAGTAACTATTATTAACAGTTTATTAAAAACAGCTCAAGTGGCCAAGGTAAACAAAAGACACAAGAGATCCACATAAGCCGAAGCACGTGCTGACAGGAAAGTGGGCCAAATATATGAACAAGTTAATGGAAAAGTTGTATTTGAACCAACGGGAAGTTAATAAAAATTACTAAAATATTTTTGCTTAATTCTACTTAATATTCATTAAAGTATTTATACCTAAAAAGGCCTCTCTAACTTGCAACTCTGTACAACCAGTCGGATGAGTAATGCGAGGCATTTAGAAAGTGAAACTTTGGCATTCAGAAGGGCAGCATGCCCCGGCCTGTAGAAAGAATTCTTTCTAAGCAACTAAACAAGATTCTTTACAGAGAGAGAGATGGAGAGATGTCCAAGGAAAGAGAAGGAAGATAAAATTCAACGAACGCGAATTAATTACGTAATTGAATTTAAATGAAAATATTTTCATTTCAACTTGATACGATTGGTTGAAGAGGTCTCATCAATCCGTCAGTTGATCACTCCATCACTTTCCATCACGCGTCAGAACTTTCCCAAATACTTGAAGTTTCCAAAAGTTCACTGACTCGCTGGGGCTGGAATGTTTGACCCAAAAAACCAGCCCGGAAAAGTGTGCAGTGACGTGGGCTGTCAACGGCCCGACAGCCAGCAGTCACTCCACACAATACCACATCCATATAGTAACAATAACCACTCTAATCATAAGGCCAGTGATAGCCATAACGATGACGGCGATTATGATGATGCTGCTGATTAGGCTGACGGACCATGCCGCACAGCTAGCTTCCATCACTAAATGGGAATGAAACTTTATCGGATTAAATTTATGAGAATTTTATGGGCATTGGTCGAGTGGCAGGGGGTTGCACGGAAAACAAATAGTTGTGGAATCTACAGTGTGCCGGAATCCACAATTCTTCTTCAGAAACCATACACTCTTGTTACCAATATGTTTCTCCAAGTGGGAGGCAATCAAAATTCCTTATATTTTTTACACAAAACCTGAAGATTATAAAAAAAATTGGTATCGTTTGGGCAACTTCCTTAAAGTTTATGGCGTGTTGCATGTATGCCATGTTGCATGCTTACTCTAGTAGTGCTTTTTATGGTGGCGCTGGGGGGGAATATGTTCGATACATGCCCCACATTATATAGTTCGGCCAGATCTCTGGCAGACCTCGCTGCGTTTTTCATTTCTCCTCTAAAGCTGTAGAGCTCTAGAGCTGTAGAGCTGCTTGACAGCCCGTCCCTCCATCCGCCTGTCTGACTGTCCGACTGTCTGACTGTCCGACTGACTGACTGACTGCCTGCTTGTCGTGTGCTCACTCAATTAGCGCTCAGAGGACCGAAACAGAAACAGAAACTAAAGCAACAATACGAATAGCAACGGCAAGTGATGTTGCACTGGCCCGAGGATTGTGCAAATATTTGCGCGTTTTAATGAAATTGTCTAACAACAGGCCTCGAATATGTTCGAACCATTGCTGGGTGGCTTCTGCTGCGGGTGAGGCTGCCACTGGCCGTTGCAAAATGCCAGCGGCGGCGGCAACTAAAATATAAATAAAATTCAATATAAAAATAGTTGCAGTTGCACTTTAAAATTAATGGATTTGCTTGGATGGCTTAGCTTTCGATTTAAAAATACCAAAGGCCTGAAATTACCTTTTGAGATCGTCTTTCAAGAATATGATGTATTACTCATAAGCCATGTGGTACCTGGATATAATCACCTAGTTGTTAAGAAAATTATCCATTTAATAACACTCATACATTGGCTATTAAAATGCTTCTGTCATCTTTGCGATATTACTCATACGCCCGGTGTGCAGCTGCAATTTGAGGCTAATTCCAAGGAAAGCATGGCAATAAGCAGCGATTAGATAAGCGGGTCTGCTCTCTATTCCAGAGTTATCTCAATTAAATATTAATTCTTGCCTAGCCTTGGCAGGGAAATGCCCATACAGTGTGCTTCTCAGTTTAGCACGAAGGGTCTAATAGGTGGAGGAAAGTGAAACCCAAACAGCTGCTAACTATGTGTCCATGTTTCAATATTGATGATGGTTGAGGAGACAAACAAACAAACACGTTTGGCAAACAAATAAACACGAAGCTGGCATGAGAGGGCAATTGGCAATCCCAGCCACTTGACACTCTGCTTGTTTTCATTATCGATAAATGTTTGTCGATTGTCATCGAGATGGCAGGGGATCGGGATCAGTGCCCCTGCCACCGCCACACATGGCGATCTCGCCTTCGCTCACCCAGTCACTCACTCACTCACTCGCTTTTCCAATGAAAACCTCCAATTTTGGGCACTCACTTTCCTGCCCCGAACAGCATCCGCTGGCCATATTAGATGGGGAATTTAGCCATGGATGTTTTGCATTGCAATGGCAATTCATCAACACCAATAGATTTGTCATGTGGCAGACGCATAATTAAATACTTTCACCTGCAGATACAGAGACAGGCCGCTTTTCATGGCCAACCCGAAGCCGACAAAGCCAATGCACTAAAAATAGGTGCATTGCCTTTGCGAGAGACACATTTTCTTAATAGCCGCACTTCACGCACGCTCACATCACACACGAGTCAGGGACAGGTGACGTTGTCCCAGGCCAGGAGCAGTGCGTGAAAATGCCAATTTCGCACCTCGAGCCCTGGGATTGGATCATAGATGCCTTCCCAAACCCATAATTGAAAGCTTGATGTTCTTAGAATCCCTATTCCCCTGCCAGAGGAAGTCATACATGTGTCTATATTTGGGATTTATGTTGGAAAAGTTGAACTTTGTTTATTCCCAATCCACTCCGCCTCTGCTCCTGGAAATAGCTTTGATTTTTATAACGTGTTTGGGGTCAGAACTCTGGCCTCCACCCTTGGGGGCTGTATTTGGATTCAATGTTTACACTACGAACGGAGACGGAGAACGTAGAACGGAGACCCAGCCCGTGGGCAGCTGCTGCATCATCGAGTGGGCCCGTATTCCGCCAGCGTGTATCTTTCGGATGCAAGAACTGCAGCGCACATACTGCCAGATACATTTTCTTATTTTCTTGTTATTTTTAAACAAAAGTGCACGACCCAAGTTTCTTTCTGCGTTGGCCGTGTGTGTATTTGTGTTTATTTTCTGCGGCCCGTTTTGTTTGTTGGCTTTGAAGCTGCCTTTGTGTATCTTGCAGATACTCGCAGATAGCTAGAAAAGATTGACGAACGGGCTATGGGGGAAAAATTCAATATTGTATTTGACACGGTCCAACATTTGACACAAAAGCCACGCCGAGGAGCGGCAATGAACTCTCAATGAAAGTGCAATTAAGTGCAGGCAAGGCAGCTCTCGTAGCTAATTACATTTATCGCTTAGATGTTAATTATGCCGGCGGCGTGGGGAGCTGGGAGCTGGGTGCTGGGTGCTGGGTGCTGGGAGGTCGGAGGCCTGTGTCTGATGACTGATTATGCAGCAGGAGGAGCGCCTCACAGGGAGGTCAATGATATAACAGATGATAACTACCGGCATTGTTGGCTCTAGCTTTGGTTTCCATGGCAGCGCATTGCGGCTAAAGGTCAGGTCAGCCATCTATCTTGGCAGCTCACAGCTCGCAGCTCGCATCTCGTATCTCAGACTGGTCATCGCCAGATACTTTATCGCACTGTCTGCGGTGTTTGCCTTCGCAGCTGCTGTGTGTAGATTTTGTTTGTTTGCCGAGTTTACAGCGTGCCATAGCCATAGACTACTCTGCTGTCAGCTGCCGCATCTAAACGGGTTAAACCAGCTAATAAATCAGGGGAAATTGTTGGTGGAAATATCTGTCAGGCCGGTGACAAACACAGAATGAAATTGAAATTAAAATTGAAAGTGCAACTGTCCTTTGGTTAAAAGAAACACTTTTTATAAACTTTGTGGGGGGTATTATATGTATCTGATGGGGGAGTTTTCTTTAAAATGGTCCTCAGGGGAAAGACCATTATCCACACATATCTTCCACTATTTTTAGATCAATTCTTTATCGATCTGCAGGAAAATCTAAAAACGAATTATTTTTCATATATTTTTGTGACTTTTTTTTAAATTTGGAAAATTTCTTAAGGTGATGTAATGGTCCCATTCAAAGGCCATATCTTTGCCAAAAATCATCAGATTCCTAAGCTCTATTCACTCAACAACACTTCAAAAATGTATGGAAATTACACTATGATCCACAGTGAAAGCTATAGCTTTGCCAGTTTAAATACTATTCTTATGAGGGAAATCTTACACATTGTTAGATCGATTTTCCATCAATCTGCATCTAAATGTAGAAACAAATAATTTTGTATTTATTTTTGTAAAAAAATCAAAATTTGGATAAATGCATGGACCGAGTAAATACCACCAGAGAGGGATATATCTTTGCCATGTATTATCTGGTAGATCTGGTAGGTTGTAGATCGATTATCCGTGAATCCAAAATGCTTTAGAATCTAGAAACATATTATTTTAACCTTTTTTTATATTTTCTGGTAGATTGTTCCCTTGTAAGCTTTTAGTGTTTATTATTTTATTTCGTCATGAGTTCTTACATTCTTGGCCCTGTCTCTTTTTCTTCTGAATTTTTTCTGAATATGAATTGGCAATAGATTACCCAACTAATGAACAGCCAAAAAATTTGCATATTAATGCCGAAAATGCTTAGACTTGATATGGGCGCGGTCGCCCATGATGTATAGAATTTTTAGCCCCTGAGCTGTTAATTGAATCCGAAATTCGGCAACCGAGGGCTCCGAGTTGTGGGCCAGCGGAAAGAGCAACGTTAATACGTTTTAAAATGGAAAAAGTGTTCGGCGATGGCGATGGCTCAAATAGTGAAAGCTAACAACTCCAGCAACAACCTGGCAACGTATTTTGCTCGGCTTGGTTTTCCTTAAGGCTTTTCCACTTGGGGCCAACCAGCCTGCAATCATATTTCACCTTAGCTATTGCACTTGTCGTGGTGGCGGTTGTGTTTTTCGTTTTTATTGTAGTTGTAGTTGCGGTGGCTATAAAAATAACCAAACACTTGCCATTGCACACTTGGCCAAGTTTGGCAACTTTTGACGGCTGCTGCGGCAAGCAGCGAACCAAACTGGCTAACAGCAAAACTGGCTACAGTTGTTGTTTGCATGCCTAACTATTTTTCTAACTATTTTTTTTGTTTTTGTTACTTTGTGTGAGTCTGTCTATCCCCATTGGCAACATTTAATTTCATTCATTGCAGTCGTTGCCCAAAACAGCAGCCAGGAGACGCAATACCTTATTCCTATATACTTCCAAAGGGTATCTATAGTTTTCTATGAAAGTTTAGGCAACTATATATAAAGTTAGAGCCCTTAAGATAGTTTCTTTATTGTCTATTTTATTTGAAACTCGGTATGGAATACGGAGCTATTTTGTTAGAGAATTTCCCCAATAACTAATATATTTTCCAAGTTTAGAGTCTCCTATGTGCGGTCGGCCACGTGATTTTATGTTTTGGGCTTTTCTTTCTGGCTTGTTGTTGTGACTGGGGATTGGGGACTGGGGATTGGGTACCTGGAGTCTCCACAAAGTGTTTTATTCATCGTTATAGGTCTGAGCGTCGTCTCCACTGAGTTTTAATGCCATTTTCGTGCCTGGGCTGTTGCATTCGAACAAAAGCCCAGGCCAGGCATACGTAGTATTTGCTGCAGTTTTAACTGCCCAGAGTGGTGCACAATTGTGGCAGGGGAGAGACAGACAGACAGACAGGCCGAAGGATGTGGTAATTGCCATGTGGTAGCCGACGTTACCTAAGCAGGTGTTTACGTCTGCGATTTTGTTTGTTTACCTTGTCTGCGATTGCAATTGGACGAGCAATAAATAGTTCTGGCAATCTATGGCATGAAACCATTTCATAGAGTATCCCTCATTTCGGTCTAACCAGCTTGGCATTTATCAAATATTTTTCTCTATTTTTTTTTGCATAATTCTGTGTTTTGTTTCCATACCCACGCGACTCACTGAGAACCTGAAATCATAGACATTTATAAATTGGTTTTGTTGCCTGGCTCTGGTCGCACACAACCCACATGGTTTTAGAAGCGATATCTTTAATTGGCCTCAACATTGAAATGTCATGCGACTTGGTAGCATAATTGAAAACAATAAATTGTAGCTTTTGGTAGCTTTTATTTGCATACAACTCGATCTAACCATATCACATTTCTTTTCAGTTAATGCAGCATATATGACAGACCCACACGACATCGACAGCGACTGAGACAAGTAAGTTGAGTGTGCAATTAACCCCGCACACAATTCAATATTTATGTAAATTGTAATTTTGTATTTTATTTTGCGAAAAGGAGAACTTGTCCGGGTCTGACCCCAATCCCAGTTGTGCGGCAAGTAGAGCACAGTAAGAGGGCGGACTGGGACTGGGAAGCCCGTGTATCCCCACACCCAGTTTAGTCATTTTTCCCCTTATTTTAATAAAATGTGGGTTGACGCATAGCGGATGGGTATGAACTGCAACTTCCAACGATGTCAACGGAACAGTTTCAAAAGGATAATCCTCCAAAGGATGTAGGTGGTGGGTAGCTCTCCGGAGATGATGTCATTTGAAGCCTAAGGCGCCAATAAAATTGATTTTGCATTAAAATTCGTTTAAGAAGGAATTGCTTTTGCTGGGGGAGTCCACACTTAATTTCAATTAATTCTGTATTTTTTCTGTATAAATACACAGTATATAGATAAAAATGAGAAAAAGTTAAAGGCGCCTCGCCGCTTCTCGGGCCATCTCGGCCAAAATGTTTGGCTCGTGGCTGCGAGTTGGCCAACCGCATCGTTTGCTGACCCAATTCTGTTTAGCTAAGAATAGCGAAAAATGTTTAAGCGAACATACATACATTGCGAACATATCTCTGCCTCGGATTACACTGGCGAGAGTGCAGAATTATTTCAGAAAAAACATCGTATTTGTATCTCAGTTCTAAACTTTAATCTGCATAGACAGAGTTCTAAAAGCGAAATATGGTCACAGGGTGTCATAGTGCTTTTAAATCTTAATTGGGAAGCATTTTGGGTTAAGCTGTTCTGTCGGCACTCGGACCGGCCCTCGCTAATTAAACCTAATTTATTTAATTTATTAATTCACGTCGGTTAGTGCCAAGTTAAATGCAATAACAAATTCATAACAATGCCCAACGTTTTGGCTTCTAACCAACTGGCTGGCTGGCTACAAGATGTATTCAATCAAATCTATTTTCATTGTTCTTCTCACTTGTCAACTGAAATTTGAAGAAAACCGCCAGCGGGCGTGCCTCTTAATTGTCACACTCGGTCGAATAATTTCTCTTCTGTACCGAGTACCCTCTGGTGATACTTTTACCCTAGAGGCGCTTCCGCATAGTTCACATTGTAGTTGCCTTCATAAATCAATTTGTTGCAATTTCAACAATTTTTGGTGCGAATCGGTGCGAGCTGTCGATCAAATCAGACAATAATGAAAGCAAATCAATCAGGCATCCCACTGTTTGCCTCAGATGTTAGCATTCTAAATATAAGATACAAATATAAGGTGCTAAAAACATAATTTATATGTCTGAAAGACACTTTGAAGGTTTTCACTTTTCGAATTTCGACTCTGAAAACTCTTCACGTTTGAGTAGCATATTTCCATCGCTACCTGTCACATAAAAATTGACCAAAATAAAGCATAGAATTTGTATGTAAATTTCGTGACTTTCATTACAAGTTCTGCTTATTCGGAATTATTAGAAAGTGTATGTACAGAGAGCTCTTTCTTATCTACAAGCTAGTAGAATGCACCTCGTTAGTTGATAAAGAAACACTTGTTTGATTCGTTCTGACTATAGGTACAATATCTATAAATCTATAATTAGAGTTTTGTTCGTGTTTTTGTGTTTTGTTGGGAGGTTCCTTGTTTTTGTTCACCTGACGGATTCATTGTATCTTTGTTGTAGAGGGCCTTAAAAATGATGTCGAGCTCCGGGATGGCTTCATTACTGATCAAGTGGCTCCTGAATACGCAACAAAAATCTCCCCGCGAAAAAAAAAACAAATTGAATAAATAAACAACAGAGTGTGTGATATAATCAAAGTTTCAAAGTAGAAACTCGAGCAAACAGCTTCAGGTGAGCGGCACACCGGCTTTTTTGACAAAAGTCTACTATTTGGGTTGGAAAAACAAAATGAATTATTTTGTTTATGAATGAGGGGCTACAAGATTTTGTGTGTTTCGAATATTTCGTATAGATTTCCTGGCTATTGGCCAAGTTTTTCTTTATTGTTGGGTCCGGATGGGAAGGCAAACATTTTGAATTAAAATCTGAGATGGTTCATTTGTTCTCAGGAACCTTGATCTTGTCCGGCCGGCCATGTGCATCGTTTAATAAACGAGGAAATCTTTCTCTGAGTTTATGACTAATTGAGCTTCCTATATGTGGGTGGGTTTTTATTTTTGGGCCAAAACCCGACCATAGATGACTCATTCGCGCATTTAACCCCCATGGGGTGTACACCCCCATCTTTGTTGAATTTTAATTTCCCTTCCTGCCTCAACAAACTCTGCATTGTCGGCAGACAAAAATCGATAATGGCTAAACTTTTCATTTTCTTTGGACTTTAATTTTTTTTGTATTTCATCTGCCGGCGCGCAGTGACATAATGCCGTGGTGTGTGCTCGTTGTGACCCACAAGGCTTTTGTTTAACCCAGACAAACACAGTGGGAGAAGAGACCCGGAGAGCTTTAGGGAATCAAGAGTGGGAGCTGTGCTGGCTGTCGAGCTGTCGCCAATTGCGTGACCCACCCAACTGGGCTCCATTTTTTATGACTTTCTTGGCGCCAATCGAATTTTTCGCTCGAACTCGAACATCTAATAGACGATGAGACAACAGAAATTGGAGCTGACTGTTGGCATTTGGTTAGGAGTCTCTCCATGTGTGGGTAGTTGTAGAATAATTTGTCGGAAGGTAATGCCCATGCAAAATAGTAAAGGGAGTGGAATACAAAAGAAGGTTGAATAAGATTTCCTTGAGAAGGGATTTCCTTTCCATTCAATTGTGAGATAAAGAAAAATGTTTATGGCATTCTAGTCTCCATTCCCCAAAACGAAGCAAGCTACCCCTATCATCTCTCAACGCAAATCCGGCATTCATGTTAGTATTTCACAAACCTCGGGACCAGCTACATTTCTAGAAATATTTCTTCACCAAAAACATTTAGATTTTGTCATTTACATTAGACCGACGCCGCAAAAGTACAAGCCTATAAATTCATTGTTAATTTTTAGCAATACGAAAACTAAAAACATCATTGACTCGAATCGAGTCGCGTAGAGAGCTCCCCAACTGATACTTGAATCCACAAATATGAATCCGACGAACCTGGGCAAGCAGAATGGTGCGCTGGTGCTGGAGGTGTTGAAGGTGCTGGGTCGTCCGGCAACCAGTTCCGAGGTGGCCAAGCGCGTGGCCGACGTCTACAAGCTGCCGCTGCAGCCCATCCGCCCCGTGGTGCACGACGTGCTCGAGGGTGGGGTGGGCCAGGGATTCTTCAGCTGCACCGGAGGCCGGTACTCGGTGGTGCAGCCAGTTGTGGACCAGCTGAGCCGGGACATCGATCAGTATGCGGCTGAGATCCTGGCTCTGGACAGCCAGTCAAGTGGCAACGGCGGGGACGACGAGCAGGAGAATGCGAGTGAAGCTGCACAGTCGCTGCCGCAGATGTCGGAACTGATGCTCAAGCTCCAGCAGCTGGACGGATCGCCGCCGATGTGGTTCATCAACAGCTACCGCCGGGTCTCGGCCGGGGAGCAGCGAGAGCACACGCCGTCAGGAGACGTGCCCATGGACGATGTCATTCTCATGCTGCCAGTCTCGCGCCTACTCTAAACAACCATCTCCATGGAGTGCTCCATGCGATGTCCCACACTGCCACACCAACCCAACCCAAACTATCGTCGAATAAACTAGGCAATGGCTCATGTTACCATTGCTGTGAATCGGGAGCAACCACCCAACTGATTTCCTTATGCTGATCCTGGCCAAGCCACAAAAATGGGGCAATGACTCGTGTCCTCCTTATGGCTATTGTCCTTTGTGTGCAAGTGCGGGACATTCACATTCGCATTCCCACAAAGAAGGAACAGCTGCGGTTGTGGCTTACTTTTCATTTTTATTTTTTTACGCCCTCCACTCCACTTGAGAGCTCCCAGCCCACTTGCTGGCAGTTCCCGAATGTCCATTGTCAGGTTGTTGCCTGTCTAGGCGGATCCCAAACAGAAGTTCAAACTCGAGTGGCAGCCTTTTGCCGGCTCATTTGCCTTTGGCTTTTGTGTCTGGTTCACTAGTCATCACTAGTCCCCCCCGAGGGCAGTTCCAATTATAGCCACAAACTACAAAGGTTGTTGATGGGGAAGAGTATTGCCCAGTTCGTCTTGAACCGTCTTCTTTGTTTGGAAGTGGCTCATATTTTTACCACTGACCCGGCATGAGTAATTCCCTCTGATTCAATTAATTGAAGTATAATGCTCTCGGTCGAGATTCGAAAGCTGAGAAATGTGCATGCAACTGGGAAGACGATGACAAGTTCAAATTAAAGGTCTTTGTTGGTTCTAAACTGCTTTCTGTCCGCGGGGGAGTCTGTGTATCTTTCGGCTTTCAGCAGTCTGTGTATCTTGTGAATATTTAAAAAGTAAAACTTGTATATTGTTTACGTATTTGGATGTGGGGAAGGGTTGTCCTTTACGAGGAAAGAAAAGATGGTTCGTTGACACTAAAGCAGGTCAGGATACACTCTCACAAAGGAAGGTATTTTTAATCAGTGAATGGCATATAAGGTCTTTAGTCAGAGATCTATGGGGTTATATGAATGGCCCCCTTTCCTCATAATTAAATTATTTTAATTAGCTTAAATAGGGTATACCGCGAATGTTTTAATTCGCTTAATTAATTCAAATTAATTTGACAGGCAGGACGGCAGACATGATCTGAGAAAAATAAACAAAGCCATTTCGCATTTAAGGAAACGTGAATGAAAAATCTGTCAAAAAATAACAAAATTTAAATTTTAAAACAAAAACAAAAGTCAGAACCATGTGTGAGCTGTATTCCCCAGCTGCCATGTGCATGTGTTGTTGTCCAGAACACCACTCCCACATTCCCACACCACAGAAACCACACCCGACTAATCCCTGTCTCTCTCTTTCAGAATGAGCCGCCAACACCAGCGGCACCACCACCACCACCAGCAGCAGCTCCACCAGCAGCAGCAGCAACAGCAGCTGACCGCCCAGCAGCAGCAACAACAACAGCTGCTCATGGCGGAGCATGCCGCGGCCGCGGAAGCGGCGGAGCTGTTCGATCTCCTCTGCGTGGCCACCACGATGCGCCAGATCCTGGCGCTGCACCGGGCCATGTGCGAGGCGGTGGGCCTGCGTCCTTCGCCGCTGAACGACTTCTATCCCCGGCTGAAGGCCAAGGTGCGCTCCTGGAAGGCGCAGGCGCTGTGGAAGAAGTTCGACGCCCGCGCCGCCCACCGGGTCTATGGAAAGGGGGCCGCCTGCTCCGGCACCCGGGTGCTGGTGATCGGAGCCGGGCCCTGTGGCCTGCGCACTGCCATCGAAGCCCAGCTCCTGGGCGCCAAGGTGGTGGTGCTGGAGAAGCGCGACCGCATCACCCGCAACAACGTGCTCCACCTGTGGCCCTTCGTGATCACGGATCTGCGCAACCTGGGGGCCAAGAAGTTCTACGGCAAGTTCTGCGCCGGCTCCATCGACCACATCTCCATTCGGCAGCTGCAGTGCATGCTGCTCAAGGTGGCCCTGCTCCTGGGCGTGGAGATTCACGAGGGCGTCAGCTTCGAGCACGCCGTCGAGCCCAACGGCGAGGGTGGTGGGTGGAGGGCTTCTGTTTCCCCAGCGGATCACGCCGTCTCCCACTACGAGTTCGACGTCCTGATCGGCGCGGATGGCAAGAGGAACATGCTGGACTTCAGGCGCAAGGAGTTCCGCGGCAAGCTGGCCATCGCCATCACCGCTAATTTCATAAACAAGAAGACCGAGGCCGAGGCCAAGGTGGAGGAGATCAGCGGGGTGGCCTTCATCTTCAACCAGGCCTTCTTCAAGGAGCTCTACGGCAAGACGGGCATCGACCTGGAGAACATTGTCTACTACAAGGACGAGACGCACTACTTCGTGATGACGGCCAAGAAGCACAGTCTGATCGACAAGGGCGTGATAATCGAGGACATGGCCGATCCGGGCGAGCTCCTGGCTCCTGCCAACGTGGACACCCAGAAGCTGCACGACTATGCCCGCGAGGCGGCCGAGTTCTCCACGGAGTACCAGATGCCCAATCTGGAGTTTGCGGTCAATCACTACGGAAAGCCGGACGTGGCCATGTTCGACTTCACGTCCATGTTCGCCGCCGAGATGTCCTGCCGTGTGGTTGTCCGCAAAGGATACCGGTTGCTGCAATGCCTCGTAGGCGACAGTCTGCTGGAGCCCTTCTGGCCAACTGGATCGGGCTGTGCTCGCGGCTTCCTCTCCAGCATGGACGCGGCCTATGCGATCAAGTTGTGGTCCAATCCGCAGAACAGTACTCTGGGTGTCCTGGCGCAGCGCGAGAGTATCTACCGGCTGCTGAACCAAACCACTCCGGACACTCTGCAGCGGGACATCAGTGCCTATACGGTGGACCCGGCCACGCGTTACCCCAATCTGAACAGGGATTCGGTTAATAGCTGGCAGGTGAAGCACTTGGTGGACACAGACGACCCCTCCATTCTGGAGCAGACCTTTATGGACACGCATGCGTTGCAGGCGCCTCACGTGGATACTCCAGGCAGGCGAAAGCGCCGCAGTGGAGGTCGGTACCAGTTCATCCTAATCCTGAGAGGTTTATCGAAAGTTTGTGTTTATTTGCAGATACTCTGCCACAAGGAGCCACACTCCTGCGATGGATCAGTGCCCAGCTGCACTCGCATCACTTTGCGGCGGAGCTGAAGGAGCCCTCAGATGTGTTCCGCAATGGACGTGTCCTGTGTGCCCTCATCAGTCGGTAAGTGTTGGACGAAATGAGACAAAGCTCCCTGGTTCTACCTGGTATTCCCTCCTAGCTATCGCCCTGATCTCATAGACTTGGCGGCCACCAAAGACATGAGCCCCCTGGAGTGCAACGAACTGGCCTTCGCCGTTCTGGACCGGGAGCTGCACATCAACCGCATCATGACCGCCAAGCAGTCGCTGGATCTCACGGACGTGGAGTCGCGGGTGTGGCTGGCCTACCTGGACCAGATCTGCGAGCTCTTCCGCGGCGAGATCCCCCACATCAAGCACCCCAAAATGGACTTCAGTGACCTGCGCCAGAAGTACAGGATCAACCATGCCCACGCCCAGCCGGACTTCTCCAAGCTGCTGGCCACGAAACCGAAGGCCAAGTCGCCCATGCAGGATGCGGTGGACATACCGACGACTGTGCAGCGGCGCTCCGTGCTGGAGGAGGAGCGGGCCAAGCGGCAGCGTCGCCACGAGCAGTTGCTGCAGAGCGGAGGTGTGGCCGCGGGATCCGGAGCCGGGGGTGTGGCTGCCGGCGGAGGAGGAACTGGAGCGGGAAGCAGCTTGCAGCCGGGTGTGTTGAAGATAACCATCGTACATCGTAGTCTGGCAGATAGATGAATCTCGGAGTGGGTGGCGGAGAAGCGCCCCAAAGCCTGAAATTGTAAAGTGGCAATAAAATCTGAACTTAGCTGCTCCACGCTCAGACCTTGCTTTATGTCTTGCAATCCCATGTTTCAAATTAAAGTGGAAGCTAAGTGAATATTAGAGTTTGGAGTGGCTTGATAGGGAAACCCATCCTCACTCCGGAGACGAAGTTACTGCCTGTACGATCGGTTGGTTGGGTGAATGCGAATTGATTGAATTCTTTTCTCGCTTCAGGTCAGAACGATACTCCTCGTCGCTCGAAGAAACGCCGACAGACCGACAAGACCGCCAATATTGTGAGTAGATGCTGGCATTATGTTATATCTTGGATCGAATCCATAAACCAAGTCCAGAAGGCTGAAGAGTGATCTGTTATTCCGTTCCGCACTCCTTCAGCCGTTTGCACTTGTTTCGTTATATCTACATTCGAATTGTATTTCTTTCATTGCCATAAACTTGTTAAATTCGTTTTAAATCAATCTATCATGTACATATACACACGAAATTAATGAATTAATTGTTAACCACATAAAGTAAATCTCAAGAATCGCAGTATCATATGAAACCCAATCAAATCAATCGAACAACTCTGCTCCCAAGGTTCAGCTCCTGCTGAGAACAGCTCTCTGTCATGAACTCAGTAACGCCATTAGCGCATACGAATCCATCAATGAGGTCAGTTCGTTCAGTGTCCACTTGTCCCAGTGTTGTCCTCCATTGTACTGAATCACACCCTAGTCCTAACGTAGTCCATAGAAAGTAGTCATTGCTTCGTGTCTGTCCCCAAAACAAATCACGCCCCAAAAGAGGATAACTAGACCCTCCACCCAGTCCCCCCACCCCAAATCTCCAATGTGTGTTTCACTATCCTAATCCTTGCTGCGCAGGAGGAGCGCCAGCAGCGTCTGCAGGAGATCGAGGAGAATCGCCAGGAGCGGATGAGCAAGAGGCGCCAGCAGCGCTACCACCAGACCCAGAACTTCTACAAGAGCTTGCAGCTCCTGCAGGCGGGCAAGCTACTCCGCGAGGGTGGCCTTGGCGAGGGGGGCGTGGCCGAAGACGGCACCCCCTTCGAGGACTACTCGATATTCCTCTACCGACAGCAGGCTCCGGTATTCAACGATCGTGTGAAGGATCTGGAGCGGAAGCTTCTGTTTCCCGTAAGCGATGGGAGAACCTTGAGTTCTCCTGCTCCTGCACGCGTCGTTATCTTCGTTGTTGTTCTTTTCTTGGTCCTGCCAGAGGACGTTGTTGCTCCTAACCCACGACTAATCCTGATGCCTTGCCCCTAAAATAAATATAAGAATGAGTGCTAACTACTGAAGATAACCGAAGATCTGCCCGAGTCTTAGGTTTAAGTTCTAAAATGTAGACGTTTAAGATCTGCCAGATACTAAAATGAAAGATACAGAAGCCAAGTTTCAAGCTCGTCCACCTAACCCGCCTAATGGGACTCTAAATTAAGCTTTATGTTGTTTGCCTTTTGAGTTGATCGTTTATGTTGTTGCGGAGTTTGAAAAGTTAAATATTTACGTAAATCTATAAATTTTGATTTCTTCATCCCGCCACCTTGCCACCTTGCCACCCGATCTCCGATTTTATTTTAAATGCCCCCCAAAAACACACCAACACCGAACCATCGACCATCACCTGAACACCGACAACCGCACCAAAGGATCGCGAACGTGGCGACATACCCTCAGCCATGCCCCGAACGGCCGATGAGCAGTTCAGTGATCGCATCCGGAACATGGAGCAGCGGATGACGGGACGCGGCGGCCACGGGGGCGACAAGAAGCCCAAGGATCTGATGCGGGCCATTGGCAAGATCGACTCGAATGACTGGAACGTCCGCGAAATCGAGAAGAAGATCGAACTCTCCAAGAAGACGGAGATCCACGGGCCCAAGGGCCGCGAGAAGGTGCCCAAGTGGAGCAAGGAGCAGTTCCAGGCGCGGCAGCACAAGATGTCCAAGCCGCAGCGCCAGGACTCCCGGGAGGCCGAGAAGTTCAAGGACATCGATCAGACGATTCGGAATCTCGACAAGCAGCTGAAGGAGGGCCACAACCTGGACGTGGGCGAGCGCGGGCGCAACAAGGTGGCCTCCATCGCGGGCCAGTTCGGCAAGAAGGAGGAGGCCAATTCGGACGAGAAGAACGCCAGCAGCAATGCCACCACCAATACCAACACAGTCATACCCAAATCTGTGAGTAGTTTTGTGTTCATCCTTCCACCTTCCTGTTATTATGATTATCCTTTTGTGTTGTGGATTCTTTTTAATGGTTTGCCCTTTATTGCTTTGCGTTTTATTTATGGTTTCTATGCCTATTTTGTGGTGGCTTCCTAGTGCTCTAGTTGTTGTTGTTAGCGTGCTTCCAGGATCTCGACATCCTCCCATCCACACGAACATCCTAGCCATCAGACCACTCATTCATAAAACTCATTGCAATGCCAAGCAAATGTTGAATGTTGTTGCCCTTACACATTGCCATTAGATCCTTCTAATATGTATCCTCTTTCCGGACGCCTCGCAGAGTTCCAAGGTGGCGCTGGCCTTCAAGAAGCAGGCCGCCTCCGAAAAGTGCCGCTTCTGCAAGCAAACCGTTTACCTGATGGAGAAGACCACCGTGGAGGGGCTGGTCCTGCACCGCAATTGCCTTAAGTGCCACCACTGCCACACAAACCTGCGCCTGGGCGGCTACGCCTTCGATCGGGACGATCCCCAGGGACGCTTCTACTGCACCCAGCACTTCCGGTTGCCGCCCAAGCCGCTGCCCCAGCGCACCAACAAGGGCAGGGTAAGTCGAGGTGCTGTTCCCAACTAGAAATCCAAAACTAATCCAGTATATCTTCTTAGAAATCCGCCGCGGCTCAGCCTGCCTCACCGGCTGCTCCAGCCACACCCCAGGCTGCCGCTGCTGCTGCCGCCCTCGCCGACGAACCTATGGACACCACTCCGCCCAGGGACACCGTGGATCTGCTGGAAACGTCCAGGGCCTCCGCTGCAGCGGCCTCCGCCGATGCCATGTCCGACGACGAGGCCAATGTCATTGACGAGCACGAGTGGTCGGGACGCAACTTCCTGCCCGAATCAAACAACGATTCCCAGTCGGAGCTGTCCAGCTCAGACGAATCGGACACGGAGTCGGACTCGGAGATGTACGAGGAGGCGGATGACTCGCCATTCGGAGTCCAGACCCTGCAGCTCGCCTCTGACTGGATTGGAAAGCAGTATGCCGAGGATAGCGACGATTCGGACGATTTCTACGACTCCAGCGAAGGTATTGCGGGTGAGTGGCCACCCACCCAGAATTTTTCCATAACTGACAAGCTTACTAAACGATGTCTCGTTATTTCCCAGATGATGGCAAGGACGACACCGAGGGCGAGGAGTTCAAGAAAGCCCGGGAACTGCGCCGCGAGGAGGTGCGCCTCCAGCCCCTGCCCGCCAACCTGCCCACGGACACGGAAACGGAGGTGAGTTTGTGCATCTTTCGCTGTCTCTTGGTGACGGGGAGACTAACCTTCTCAATATTTTCATTTATTTTCCCCGACTCTCTCATATTTTGAATCCCATATCATGGTGTTGGTTTCATTTTTGTCCCTAATCCCCAATAGAAGCTTAAACTAAGTGTAGACAATAAAGAAAACCTGGCCGAGAGGGCCTCCCTCAAGTCGGCCAACTCCTTCGAGTCGGCTCGCAGCCAGCCTGCCACGCCCCTCACTCCAACGCCCACTCGTGTGGAGATGGAGCAGCTGGAGCGCAATGCTCCGCATAAGTTTAGTAGCGAGATCGAGGCCATCAGTGAGAAGCTCTACCATATGAACAATATGGTCAAGATGAACAAGGATCTGGAGGTGCTGGCCAAGGAGAATCTGGTCAAGAGCGATATCCTGCGCAAGCTTACCCTCAAGGAGAAGTGGCTGGCGGAGAATGCCGCCATAGCAGCTGCCCAGAAATCCCCCAGTGTTGTGGCAGCTCCCACTAGTGCGGCTCCTCCGCTTAAACCCAAGTCCAAGTTCGATGAAAAGTACGAAAAGGTGGTGAGTCCACCGCCGCCATCGGTGGCAGAGCCCAAACCCAAGCCGGTGATAGACTTCAACCTGGATGAGCTGAAGCCCCGCAAGCCCAACTTTGAGGAGCGACCCAAGGAGCAGCTACCGAAGCCGCCAAGCCTCAAGAATTCCAAAGAAAACAAAGCCAATGTGAGCCGCTCCAACAGCCTGAAGAGCAACGCCAGCTCTGGAAGTCCCAAAGTGAAAAAGGCACCCATTCCCCTCGAGAACAAAATGCAAATCGAGGGGATCCTAAGTACCATGAAGAAGCTGCAGCGGCAGCACAGCAGCGATCAGGACGAGGACATGGACGTGGACATGGAAGCGGATGAGGCCATGCAACCCAACAAACAACTGAACTCCAAACTGAAAGAGATCCAAGCCAGCAGCTTTGCCGGCACAATGGATCACATCAAGTCCCAGCTCACCATGCCCACGGTGAGTGCTCAGGCCGCTCCTACGGTGGACCTGTCCAAGTACTTTCCCAACCAGAAGCAGGAGAAGAGCGCCTCCAGCAACACAAACAAAAACCAAAAAACCCTAAAGGATGTGGATCTGGCCAAGTACTTTCCCAGCAGCCCGGCGCCACAGCGAAGAACCGTCGAGACAGTGGCCGATAGACTGAAGAAGTCGCAGACTGAGGCCTCCCTGGCCAAGTCCAAGCCCCCAGAAGAACCTCCGAAGCTCCCAGAGGAGACTAAGCCTAAGCCCCCAGAGGACAGCAAGGCCAAACAACCAGAGAAGAAGGTGGAAACCCCCAAGAAGGAGCCTGCTGGAAAGGTGGACTCGAAGCCAGTGCCGCCGAAGCGACAGGCTTCGTTGCAAACATTCAGCCTACGGGATCATCAGATGGATGGAGCCCTGGACTTGACCAAGAAGAAGAATCCAGTGAAGGTAACCACGATTATCAAAAAAGTGCCAGCAAAGTCGGGAAGTGCCACTACGGTGACCAAGACCACGGCCACTGCCACTGGGAAAGGGAAAACCATCAAGATCATCAAGAAAATTGTCCCGAAAGGAACCAAAGCCAAGAAGCAGGCCGCTGCCGAGGCGGAAGCTGCCGCAAAAGCTCCTGAAGAAGTACCTCCACCGGGCACTCCTCCTCCGCCAAAAGATGAAACGGAGTCCATCCTGGACGAAATCCTGGGAGACGGAGCTACACGATCCCCCAGCTCAGAGTATCAGCGTTTGTTTCAAGACGAAAAGTCGCCCAGCGATCTATCCGATAACATCGATCGCATACTGGAGGAGACTGGCTTGGATTTGGAACTGGGTCTGCCACGTCGCAGTAGCAAAAAGCTGGTGAAGACCAAGTCCCTGGGAGAGGGAGACTTCGAACTGAAGTCATCCAAGCCAAGGCTGACCGGAGTACAGAACATTCTCAAGCGCTTCGAGTCGATGAGCTCGGTGAACTCACAGAACTCGCAAAACAGCGACGAGCAGGCGGCCTTCAAGTTGCGCCGCATGGAGTCCACCACCAGCAACCTGAGCAGCCTGACCCGCTCCAGGGAATCGCTTGTTTCTGCCAGTGACTCGATGAGTGATCTGGAGAAGACCATGGACTACCTGCGCAACGAATGGCGCAACGAGGCCACTAACTTTCTGCAAAAGAAACGCGACAAGTTCTATGCCCAGAAGGAGGAGCAGGAGAAAAAGGAGGCGGAAGCCAGGACCAAGCCAGATCCCCTCAGAGACCTGCCAGTCCAATACCGCGACTCCAAGCTGGCCAAGTTCTTTGGAATGGGCGGCTCCCGAAAGTCCCCCGAAAAGCGAAAGTCTCCCATTAAGAAAAAGAAATCTCCCACCAAGACCACGAAAGTGGTCACCAAGGTTAACAATTCCCTGGAGGAGCTGGCCAAGATTAGCAATGCCCGACAGGCCAAGCAGGCCCAAAAGAAAGCCACTAAAGCCTTGGAGAAGGATTCCAAACCAAAACCGAAACCGAAACCTGAAGTCCTGAAGCCAGCCACTCCAGTTCCTGATGACTTCGAGGTGTTGGACTTGATAGAGAAAGCCACCGAGGCCAAGGAGCTGGAACGCTCCAAAACCAAGAGTCCTGCTGTTGAGGAAGCCGTCAAAGAAATTGCCGAAGAAGCTAAGCCGGTGGAACTACCCACGGAGGAGGAATTACCTCCTCCAGTCGTAGAGGACATTCGAAACTTGCCAAAAACGGGATGCGATAAGTCCTCCCTGAACAGTTCTCGTCGTGGTTCCCAATCCAGTTTGGTCATGTCCCGGCGCCAGTCGGAGATCTCGCTGAATGAGAAACTCAATCAGGAGGCGCTGGTGGCCCTGCAGAACCTGGAAAAGGAACGCGAAGCCGAGCAGGTAGATGAGTTGTTCCAAAACATGGTGGATGAAATGGAGCAGGAGCAAGACCAGCATTCGGATCCCATTGCCGTGGCAGAACCTCTGGAGGACGACATCGATGCCGATTCCTTGTGCACCACCATCAGCAAGAGCCCCAGTGCCCAGCCCGTGACTGTGGTGAAGAGGGGCAGCTCCGAGGACCAGAGCATTGAGAAGCTCTTTGGAAACTTTTCCGATGAAATGCTGGTGAACGTGGAGTTCGATTCCAATGATGAAGTGGTGGGCATCACGCCAAGGGCTGCTCTAGTGAACAGCAAGTCGGAAGATCGGGATTATCTTGGCAAGTTGGAGTCTCTGGAAAGAGACGAGGATGCTTTCCAGCCGCCTTCTGGCCCTGGAAAGTTCCAACAGGGCAACGTCCAGGACGAGGTAGATGGCCTGCACTTTCCATCGCGTCCGCAACGCAGACCCAAGAGCAGCTCCTCCTCGAGCGAGCCATCTCTGCCCAAGGCCCCACAAAGGCTGCGCAAGAAACTGGCCAAGCTCGATCCGGAGGATATGGCTCCATCCGTTCAGGATCTTTTGAATCAGGTTTACACAAAGAATGTGCAGCCCCAGGAGCTGGAGGTTGTACCCATTGAGGATGCCACGACTCTGAAGTTTCCTCGTTTAGTGGTGGAAGATGAAGCTGTGGTGGATGTAGTGGACCATCCCGCAGAAAAAGTCAAGGAGAATGGTCTGCCTCCCACTCCTGAAGGACCTCCAAGTAGTACCATTGTTACTACCCCTAAAAGCGAGAATTCCTCTGGCAGCAGCTTGGTGGATCCCGTTCCCAAGATCATAACTCCTCCAAAGGTCCGCAGCAAGGAAAACTCCTTGGACTGGGATATGGAGAAGATGCCGGCTTCGCCAATGCCCCGAAGGAAACTACCCCAGCCCGTGGTCAGCAAGGAGAGCTCCTTGGAATGGGATATGGAGAAGCTTCCCAACAGCCCCATGCCGCCCAGGCGGAACAAAATGCGACCCGTTTCTCCGAGCTCCAATTCCGTGCAGCTCCTCAACAACCTATCCTCCGACGACGAGGTCACCACCCAGAGACGCCTGATTGAGGACTTCGAGAGAGAGCGGCGCCAGGCTCTGATCAAGCGGGATGAAAACTTCGAGGCCACTGCGGCGGAGCAGAGACGCAGGGATTCCCTTCAGAGTAGCAGCAACTCTAGCAACTCCAAGCGGAGTCTGCCTCCGCCCACGCCGCCCATGTTGCCTTCCGTTTCCCGACGGGGAACCACCCAGGATACAAAGCCGCGTCACGAGGGAACGCCGCCCATGTTCAAGAAACTGGATGTGGATGGCAGTGCCAGTGCGACCCCGTGGGACTCCACCGCCGGCTCGACGCGGCGCAGCTCCTTTGCATTTATAGAGTTACAGGACAACAAGCCGGTGATCGTTCCCATGCCCAAGAAGCTAAAGTTACCCAAAGTGGAGGCGCCCAAATTTGTGCCGGAACCAGTGGCCGCCGATGAGCCAGTCCCGGAGGTATTCCAGGGGCGGTCCTGGCCCAAGTCTCAGGCGGAGATGGATGCCGAGGCCGATCTGGATGACGAAGATCCTGCCGAGAAACTGAAGAAACAGTTGCCGGAATATGCCCGCTCGGACTCTCCGCCCTCGGCTGCCTTCAAGAATCGCCAATGGCCGGATGGGAAAACAGTTTTCGAGCAGAGAGCCGAGTCCATGGAAGAGGAGGACATCCTGGGCGGTCTGCTGGCCTCCAAGCGGAGGGGATCCAACAGGATACGGGACAAGCCCCGCTCCCAATCGCCGCCACCATTCAAGCCTTTGGTTAATAGCTCCCGGCAAAGCTCCAAGTCGTATGGGGACCTCAAGAAAGGACCCTCCTTGCAATCCCTCTCCGCCCAGTCCAGTCAGGACACGGATACCCTCTCCACCACCACAACAGTGGCCACCACGCGCCCTGTGAGTTACACCGCCACCTTCGATGACCCCATGGATGCCAGTACGAAGGCCTTGTTGGATCGTGGAAAGCGACTGCATAACCGCAAGAGGGACTTTGTAAACGAGAGAGTCGTGGAGCGGAATCCCTATATGAGGGAGGTCCTGCGAAGCACAGATCGTCGGGACTACGACGACGTGGACGAGGACTTGACCAGTTACCGGCCCAGGAGCTATGCCAGCTCCACACTCAGTCGCTTCCCCAGCACTTCTACCAGGAAGAGCAATGCCTACGACTACCTCAGTCCGAGTAGCGATTACTTGACCAGGAGATCCGCAGGATACACCAGCATACCAGCCATCGGCGGGAGCAGCAGCTACTATCCGTCTTCGGCCACCACGACGCGCAGCTCCCACTTGAGCGATCTGTTCCGGCGTCGCAGTCCCGCCAGCGGATCCAGCTACGGATCCTCCAAAGATTCGTGCGTTATCTCCTAATAAATGTTAGACCCCTGCCCCAAGAACCTCTCACCAAAGCAGCCTCTCTTTTCGTTTATATTTCCATTTGAAACCCCCGGGTGGTTGTGGCCACAGACGACGCCTCAACTACTACCTCTACTGAGAGCCAACCAGAATCAGAACCAGAACCAGATCCAGAAGAAACCAATCACCCATAAAAGACCCCTCAACCGAACCCTTATAGACATTTAGGTACCCCCGATGATAAACAAATAATCACCCAAAACCGAACAAAATCAACCAAGCTAGCCCGCCCGCCTGTCTGCTCTTGATGTGCCAAGCCAAGTCAGATCCCTCCAAACGCCACCAAGATATCCATGAAAAGTAATGCACCTGGGTACGATCTACGAAGGTAAATTCAAGTAAAACCCAAGTACACGAAATGTTGCGCTAACCAGCCCGAAACAAATGCCGAAAGTTTGTAGTCACTACCTCATAGTATACAGTGTTGTGTCGTCCTGTTGCCAGCCAATTAAGGTCTAACACCAACCAGCTAATCCCGACCAGCAATCGTTAATGTCCTTGTCCAGCGTTGTGTTCTCTTGTTCTCGTTATCCTTCTGGATCGTACCTAAAGGCATGATGATGCGTTGCGATTCGCTACTGCTGCTCTTGTTGCTGATTAACCCACTACTACCCATGACTAATTAAAGCCAGCATGTACTGTACATACAGCCAGTAACTTGCCAGTAACTTGGTTGAAAAGTTACTGGCATCCGCCTCCGCAGTGCGTGGGTGAAGAATCTGTAGAATCGGACTGATATCTATGGTGTTTCTCCCTTCTTTTATTTTGCTTCTGTTTAACGTTTTGTTTAGTTAATCTTCTAAAGATTCTATCCATACTAAGCCAATGTCTAACCTTTCAGGTCCAAACCGAATCCGAGAGCACCTCACCCGACGAGGTGGAGCTCAACTCTGCCACTGAGATATCCACCGACTCCGAGTTCGATAACGATGAGATCATACGCCAGGCGCCCAAAATCTTCATCGATGACACCCATCTAAAGAAGCCCACTAAAGTCCAGGTAAGGATTTACAATATATCTACCAATATTAAATATTAAAAATTTAATTCATCTTCCAGATCAAGTCCACCATGATCGGACAGAATGCTGCTGCTGCCGCTGGACTCCATCAGAAGCAATTGGCAGCCCGGGAGAAGGGGGGCAGTTACTTGCAAAAGTACCAACCACAGCCACCACTGCCGCAGTTCAAGCCACTGGTGCAGGTGGATCCCACGCTGCTCATTGCCACTCAGCGAGCTCCTCTCCAGAACCCCCGGCCAGGTGACTACC
This sequence comes from Drosophila pseudoananassae pseudoananassae, assembly GCA_018153035.1. Classification (NCBI taxonomy): domain Eukaryota; kingdom Metazoa; phylum Arthropoda; class Insecta; order Diptera; family Drosophilidae; genus Drosophila; species Drosophila pseudoananassae. Next base: position 280,343 of record JAECXR010000055.1, read on the forward strand.
TGCTGAACAAGACGGCCAGCACCGAGGGCATCGCCTCCAAAAAGAGTCTGGAGCTGAAGAAGCGCTACCTGCTGGGCGAACCGGCGAACGGGAACAAGATTCAGAAGTCCGGCTCTACTTCGGTGTTGGACTCGCGGATTCGCAGCTTCCAGTCCAACATCTCGGAGTGCCAGAAGCTACTGAATCCCAGCAGCGACATCAGTGCCGGCATGCGCAGTTTCCTGGATCGCACCAAGTTGGGTGAGGGCCAGAGTCAGAGCCAGTCCAACGAACTGATGCGCTCCGCCACCAGCAATGTGATCAACGATCTGCGCGTGGAACTCCGGATTCAGAAGGCGCCCTCCAGCCACTCCACGGACAACGAGAAGGAGAACGTGTTCGTGAACTGCAAGAACGAACTCAACAAGGGGATGGAGTACACCGACGCGGTGAATGCCACTCTGCTGGATCAGCTAAGCAAAGCCAAGAGCAACTCCCCCACCACGCCGACCAACAACAAGACGACGGTGATCGAGGTGATTGATTTGGTGACGCCCGAGAAGCAACCGATTATCGATCTGACGGTTGTGGACACTCCCAAGAAGCTGGACGACCCCATGGAAGTGGACGACCGTCTGACGCCGGACAGCAACAAGATAACTGATCTCCAGCAGAAGGAGGTGAAGGAGGAGCCCAAGCCCGATGTGTCGCGAGATGTGAAAGAGTGCATTCCGGACATCTTGGGGCACATCAAGGAGGGTGCGGTGGTCAAGGAGCAGGACAGCGAGGAGCAGCAGAGCTTGCTGTGTCAGTCCGACGAGGAGAAGCGCGACTCGCCCGAAAAGGAGGTGGCAGAGCAGGAGCCCGACAGTGTTCAGATCCAGGTCCCCAATATTCCGTGGAGCAAGCCAAAGCCCGAGGCCATGTCCACCACTGGCAGCAGTGGCTCCAGCTGCACCACCACTGATTCATCGAGCATCGAGGACATACAGCACTATATTCTGGAGTCCACGACTAGTCCGGATACTCAAACTGCGGGTGGAAAGCACAATGTACCGCGGCTGGAGGTCCACGACACCAGTGGAACCCTCATGCAGGTCGATAGCCTGATGATTGTGAATGGAAAGTACATAGGCGATCCGGAGGATGTCAAGTACTTGGACATGCCAGCCGACGTGATCGTACCTGCTACTCCAGCGCTGAAAACCAGCGAGCTGGAGCTCGAGGATGAAACAGAACCAGTGACCGCCACTCCGGAGCCAGCGGACTGCACCGTGATAGAGGCTGAGCGCCAGGTGGAGGTGCGACCGCCTCCTCTGCCCGAGATGGGACCACCCAAGCTAAAGTTCGACAGCAAGAACGAGAACAAAATCGAGAGCTTGAAGAACCTGCCCCTGATCGTGGAACGCAACGTGGAGCACAGCCAGGCAGTGAAGCCCATTACCTTGAACTTAAGCAGCGTGGCCAGGACGCCGGACACACCCACCACGCCCACAGCTCACGACAGCGACAAAACGCCCACAGGCGATGTGCTATCCCGCGGATCGGACTCGGAAACAGAAGCCACCGGTACGGGTCAGGTGCTCACGGAAACGGAACTATCTGACTGGACGGCCGATGATTGCATCTCCGAGAACTTTGTGGACATGGAATTCGTGCTGAACTCCAACAAGGGAACCATGAAGCGGCGCAAGGAGCGACGACGCAGTGGAGTCAACGCGAAGCTCCCCAGTGGCAACGAGGTGATCCACGAAGTAGCCAGACAAGCGCCAGTGGTGGACATGGATGGAATTCTCAATGCTATTGACATAGATGACATTGAGTTCATGGACACGGGGTCGGAGGGTTCCTGTGCGGAGGCCTACTCGGCCACGAACACGGCTCTGCTCAAGAACCGTGGCTATATGGAGTACATCGAGACAGAGCCCAAGAAGACGCCCCTCAGAACAGCTGCTCCTTCAGTCAGCTATGCGGGTAACCTGCCAGCTCTGGTGACCAAGCGGGATGAGAAACTGGGCATCGATTATATCGAGCAGGGTGCCTACATCATGCACGACGACGCCAAGACTCCAGTGAACGAGGTGCCTCCCGCGATGACCCAGTCTCTGACAGACTCCAGCACACTGAACGACCTGGACGATGACAGCATGGCGGGAATGGGCTTGTCACAAACGCAGCAAACCACGACCGAAGAGAGCGAAGCTTTAACAGTAGTCACCAGTCCACTGGACACCTCCTCGCCTAGGGTACTGGATCAGTTCGCCTCGATGTTGGCGGCGGGTAAGCAGGATTCCCAGACGCCCAGCAGCTCGGAGCAGCAACCAAAGACCTCAAGCGCTGTGACAACCAGCAGCAGTGGAGCTCCCAACTCTACACCTGGCAATGCCTCCAAGGAGGCTGGCCCGCCGGAGGATCCGGATCTGCAGATCCAGTTCGAGTACGTAAGGGCGCTGCAGCAGCGCATCTCGCAGATTAGTACCCAGCGCCGGAAGAGCTCAAAGGGCGAGGCCAATGCACCTGTGATAGAAGCTATGGAGGACCAGTCCAAGCCAAAGGAGGAGTCCCTGCCCCCCTCGATGCGACCGCGCAGCAGCAGCAGCTCCAGCAAGGTACCTGAGATACCCACGCTCAGCAGCAAGCTAGAGGAGATTACCAAAGAGCGCACCAAGCAGAAGGATCTCATCCACGATCTGGTCATGGACAAGTTGCAGTCGAAGAAGGCCCTGAATGCCGAGAAGCGTCTCCATCGCAGCCGTCAGAGGAGCCTGCTGACCAGCGGCTATGCCAGTGGCTCGAGTCTGAGTCCCACACCCAAACTGGCAGCGGCCTCCAGTCCCCAGGATTCCAATTGCTCCAGCCAGGCGCACTACCACGCCTCCACGGCCGAGGAGCCCAGACCAAAGCCGGCGGAGAGGGTGCTCCAAAAGTCCGCCACGTCCACCTATGTGTCGCCCTATCGCACTGTACAGGCTCCCACCCGGAGTGCGGATCTCTACAAGCCGCGTCCCTTCAGCGAACACATCGACGGAAGTCTCCTGGACGGCTACAAGTTGGGCAAGACCTCGTCGTTCAATGGAGGAAAGTTGGGCGACTTTGCCACGCCCATTGCTCCAGTCAGAGTGAATCGGGGCGGTGGAGGAGGAGGAGGCAATGGTGCCAGCACCATCCAGGACATAGGAAATATTTCCGCCTCGACGGAGAACCTTAGAAGCGAAGCCAGAGCCCGTGCTCGTCTTAAATCCAACACGGAGCTGGGCCTGAGTCCGGAGGAGAAGATGCAGCTTCTGCGCACCCGGCTGCACTACGACCACAATCGCGGTCTCAAGTCCAAGCAGCTGGAGGAGATGCCCGGACAGGGCGAACTCGCGGCTCGGGCACGCAAAATGAGTGCCTCCAAAAGCGTGAACGATCTGGCCTACTTGGTGGGTCACCAGCAGCAGCAGCAGCAGCAACTGGACATGGATGCGGTGCTCAAGGCGAAGGCGGCGGACTTCATATCGGATCCGAACTTGGCGGCCAGCGGGCAGGAGAAGGCGGCGAAAACAAAGTCCGGAAGGAGGCAAAAGGACCCAGAGCGACGCAAGAGTCTCATACAATCGTTGTCCAGCTTTTTCCAGAAGGGAACCAGTACCACCAGTACCAGTGCCAAGGATCAGGGCATCCCAGCCGTTGGGGGTCACTCTGAGCCATCAGAGCGTCCCGGCACCAGCAGCAGTGGCACGCCCACCATCTCAGAAGGTGCGGGCGGAAGTGGCGGCGGCGGCGGAGGAGGTGGCGTCTTCAGCCGATTCCGCATTTCACCCAAGTCCAAGGAGAAGTCCAAGGTGAGTGTTGATCAGCGTAGTGGTGTAACTCCCATGTGGTTATGGTTGGTGTTAGTGTACCGCATCATTAGGGATAAGTCCAGGAGCAGTTCACATCCAATGGTGTTTGGTGTCCAATATGTGTCTCATGAAATTTACAAATCTTTCCATCATTTGCAGTCTTGCTTTGATCTGAGGAGTTTCGGTTTTGGTGTAAGATATATATTTTAACTATTCTAAAACCCCATTCTAAAGTGCACTAAAGCTTAGTATTTTTATTTGGCATGAACCTCCTTACTTTTCTTATTTAAAATTTAATCCATCTAACTGGGCTTTCTTTGTGATTAACATGTTCCGAAAACGATTTATTTTAATTTGGTTTCATTTATTTTATTTCCATTTTCTTTTTACCCCAATTCCAGCTAAAGTTATTTAAGTCCTAAGTTTAAGTTGCCTGCTGTATTATTTTATTATTTTCCACTTTGCCTCTTTCTTGATTAACATTTATGTTTAGTTTTATTTTTTAACTTAAGGCAGCTATGATCCAAGGTTTTTTGGGGAGTGATATTATGTTGTGTGTCTTAAGATTTAAGATTTTTGATTTAAGACTATGTTATGTAGTTTCTAAGTTCAATGTGATGGATTCCCTTGCATGGTTGGTCTCCCAGGATTACCTTGGTTCGGTGGTTATTGGTTTGCCCTTTGAACTCTTGGGGTTACTTTATTATTTGGACACCCACGCACGTTATATGTACAAAATATATATTATTTGGTAAATAACACTTTGTTTTTGATTGAGACTCTCGATATATCTTTTCCCTCATCGTTTGACACTGCTAAACCCAATACACACATACCATTAACCCGATATATATTCTGATACCTCAAAACACCATGCCACACCAGGACAAGGATATGCTCAGCAATGCCACATCTGCAACGGGCCCATCCGCCACATCACAGACCAAACACTCGCAAGAGCATCTGAACAACAGTCGATACCGAAAGCAAACGAACACTGCGAAAAACCCGAAACCCGAATCGTTCTCATCGTCCAGCCCGCAGCTCTACATACACAAGCCCCACCACCATCACCACAACCACAACCACCTGGCCGCAGCGAACTCCAGTGCCCTGGATGAGCAGATACCGCCGCCCATACCGCCGCTGCCACTGAACTACCAGAGATCCGACGGTTTGTTGATCATCTTTATTAACCCATTTCGATCGTCCTGTCCAGACTGACTTTTGTTTCATCCAATTGGACATACACTTAAGAGGATTAGAACTAACAAGGATACTATTTTTCAGATGAGAGCTACGCTAACGAGACACGCGAGCATAAGAAGCAACGTGCCATATCGAAGGCTTCACGACAAGCTGAGCTCAAGCGACTGCGAATCGCTCAAGAAATCCAGCGGGAACAGGAGGAGATCGAAGTGCAGCTAAAGGATCTGGAGGCCCGAGGAGTCCTAATCGAGAAGGCCCTAAGGGGCGAGGCGCACAATATTGAAAAGTACGTATGAAATCCAAGGATTAGGAACCAAACTAAGTTTCTTGTTTTAATTATCCTCAGCCTGGACACGAACAAGGACAACGATGAGAAGCTATTGAAGGAACTTTTGGAAATTTGGCGCAACATAACAGCACTCAAGTAAGATGAGACTTTGGATGATGAGAATATTTATTATATTAATTTATGTTTTAATTAGAAAACGCGACGAAGAACTAACTATACGACAACAGGAACTTCAACTGGAGTATCGGCATGCCCAGCTGAAAGAGGAGCTTAACCTGAGATTGTCTTGCAATAGTAAGTGTGGACTGCAAAATATCATTACTGGCTTATTATAACTTTGAATATCTTAATCAGAACTGGACAAAAGCTCTGCCGATGTGGCCGCCGAGGGTGCCATACTCAATGAGATGCTGGAAATAGTCGCCAAACGAGCCGCCCTACGACCCACTGCCTCCCAGTTGGACCTAACCTCAGCGGGAGTAGCATCAACCTCCACAGAGGCCGCCACTAGCATCAAGCTAACCGGCCAACCACAAGACCACGAAGAATCAAATGTAAGTTTAGAACAAAATTTAAAAACAACCTTAGTCTAACTAACTTTCATTACAGATTTGAAGAACAAAAGTTCCCTGGGGTCTGCTGGTCCACGAAGTTGTGCAAGGACTTTTGAGCCTAAATACTTAAGTTGGGGGATAGGAGCAGCAGGAGAATGAACAAAAAATCAGCTGAATATTCAAATTAACAATTACTAAAACCCATGAGCTGTAAAGGAAACGAGCAAACAACTGTGCAGAGTGATTAGGCGGCGCAGAGAACAAATTTAATATATTTAAGTAGAGAGGCCTAACTAATGTTGGTGGAGCGCGCAAGTCAGAGGAGAAGAAACTAGATAACAGGCAGAGAAGAAATCAAAACCAAAAAACTAATTTTGCAATTCGAAAGTAAGGGTTACGACCGTTCTCGAGGAGAACACCTTTAGTTCTTTATTCAACCTACTCGTACGTTTAGTTAGTCGTTGCCACTGAAATTCGTCTGATCTTTGTATGTCCTATGCAATATGTTGTGTTTTATTTTTTGTAAATGTAATGAGTTGGTTTGAGTGTTTTACGTGAATATGTGCAAAAGGCTTTGTGATGTGGAGCAACTGTAAATGGTGTATTTGAGTTTACTTAGGTTATTTGGCACTTAGATATTGTTTGTCGACGTCTGTGTATACCGTTGGAATGTATTATTATTTATTTGAAGAATCACACTCACGTTTAGCGAACGTAGCACACCACAAATCCATGTATGTAATATGTCATTTTCTGCCCAACCAAATTAAAAGTGAACACAAAGAGATACACACAAATATTTTCTATATGCTAGAAAGCGTATATTATAATATATAGAGAAAAAGCAACCATTATACTTGTATACTAATGAAGTGAATAAAATTATTGTGTAACTTTTATTTATAACCTGCATATATGAACATATTTATCGAATTTATTATGTAAACTTTTCGATTTACTTTAAATTGAATAAAGATTTTATAAAACGTAAGACAATCTTTTTAAAGCAGAAAAGGAAATATTTTGGCCAAACTTTTCGGGCTAAAACCACGAATCCATCAATTTATTTAAAGCATCGATCATAGAATACTTGGGAAAATTTTTAAATTTGACCGTTAAAATGTATGCCATCTCTAGGGTGTTATCGATAACAATCATATGCTTCAGTGTTGAAAAAGGTATAAAAACGTTTCTGCGAGCGCGACTTCCTTGGTGGTAAACAAACTAGAAACTTCAGCTGATAAATAAAGGAATTTCTTTGATAATTGTGATAAGCATGGCGGACAAGAAGTCATCAGGGGAAACTAAGAAATCAACGCAGACATCAGCGGCTTCAAAAAAGGCAGAAAAACTTAAAAAAAAATCAGTTCAGGGGTCTCAAACCACTGGGCTGGGTGATGGAGAGGAAATGCCGGCAAAGTCCTCGGCGCAGCCTACTGCGTACAGCATGCGACCGGCTTTTGGAGAGATGTTTCCCCTGCCCATTGTGAAGAATATAATGAACAGCGTTATGGCCGAAAAACTGAGAGGTACGTGACAAATCAGAGGTACATAGTTAGAAAACAATTGGTTACCTAGCAACTGCGTATTTCTAGAGAAAACCTATGACAAGGACGTGGCCAGTAAGTGGACCAGTGAAATAGCCGACGAGATCAACCAGCAGATTGCATCCAATCCTAAGGTCAAGCGGTACAAGCATGTGGTCCAGGTGATGCTTGGCCAGGAGCTGGGAGCGGGAGCCACTTACAATTCGCGTTGCTGCTGGGACTGCGATTGCGACACCTCCATATCCGAGGTCTACAGCAACACCAGTTTGTTTTGCGTGTGTACTGTGTTTGGGACGTATCAGTATTAGAGTCCTGTTGCATCCTGAGGAACTGACTAGGCTAAGCATGCTATTATATTTATTTTGACCAAATGTGGATATTTGGACGGATAGAAAACCGATTAGGCTAAGGACCAATCTCACCTTCTTTTTTATTTTCTGTATATGGTAAGCATCTTTTATACAAACTTATATTTACACCTTAGAGTAGATATATAACTCGGCTTATTTGTAGGCACCGGGAACCGAAAGGGAGCTTCACTTTCGATGCTTGACCTTCGTCGCGCCTCATTGGATGCGCACGTTCAGCGGATTCAGTATGCGGCCCGACATTACAGCGACGTCCAGGTCGCGATCAATGATGAAAAACATAAACGGATGGTTCACAGAGATCTGAATGGGCTTCGTTTGCGCGCCATAGTTGCCTGGCGAGTAGAAGGAAGTGTTTATTGCATTTTACATAAATACTGTTGCCACTAGAGACTACTGGCTGTTGCAGCAATAGGTGAGGCAGCAAAGATGTGCGTTGCGCCTCAATGCCTCCGTGGAGGTGTGCTGCAATGCAAGACACTTACGCTTCAGCTGATTGATGGGATGCGTTCGGATGGTGACGTCTATGGATTGCTCAATGTGCCGCACATAGACGCCCTTCTCATCAGTCATGGGTCGAAAATCGGCTCGATTTGGCTCAAACACGTCACAGCTGCAAAACGAAAGTAAAAGTAAGAAGAAGTGTATGAAGATTCCCAGATTCAGCACTGCTTACATTCCCATCTGCAATAAAAACCGAAAAAATACACACATCTCAATAAAAAGCACTGCAAATGAAGTAATCGCAAATTTTTAAACTCACATTCTGCAGGTCATTGGTGAGAAACATGGTTCCGTGGAGCTTAAAGTCTGGAATGATGGCCTGAACCCATCGTGGCTTCAATTGCTTTCTCATCAGCCGGAGGGTGGGTCCCAGTTTCAAGGAGGCGGCAGCTCCAACAATATCTGTTTGATAGTCGGGCAGTAGTATCATTAGATTGTACTCTGGCGTGTCCAGCTCCAGTTCCAGCACGCTCATCTTTAGGTGCTCGAAGTACTTGTAGTACAGCACAGCGTTGTATACCTTAAAGGTGGTGTGCACCACCTGCTGATTGCCCAAGTAGAAGACATGGCTAATCACATCCGTGTTATAGTTAGACTTGCTCTCTGCCGCATCACTCACAAAGTGCGGTTCGAAATCATTTGTTATTGGGGCGAATGCAGCAGGCACTGGCGGAGGAATATGCAGATGATGCGGTGGTACATGCGGATGTGGGCTAAACAAAGTCAAGAAGAGATTCGCGTCCAGATCCTTGTAGCCGGGAAGAGCGTGGCGCTTGTGTCGTGCCACTTTTGGTCGTCTGGACTGTGAAGTATTCGCCACTGGCGGAGCTGAAATGGAAATTACTTGCCGGAGGGGGGATGGCTTTCTTTCTGCCACCTGGCGAGCCATCATGGGCATGGCTGCTATGGTCCTTGCGCTGGGCAGGTAAAGAGGTTTTGGTGTGATCGGATTCGAGTGCTTGAGCGGTGCTTGGAGCTTGCTAATGGGCAGCTTGGAAACCCTAGCCTTCTGAATACGAAGCAGCGGTTCGGCATCCTCCTCGGCCACAAAAGCGGACACTAACTCGGCTGCCTCATCATCGGCGGCTGGCTCTGCAGCCTCCTCTCCCGATGCGGCTGGCGCTTCGGTGGCGGCTTCCTCAGCTGGAGCTTCTGTTGTCGTTGTGGCAGGCTCCTCTGTAGTTGTCGTGGCTGGAGCTTCTGTAGTGGTTGGAGCCTCCGTTGTGGCTTCGGCCTCTTTCACTGTGGTGGTCTCTTCCATTTCCCCAGCCGTGGCATTACTGGCCATGGTGGTGTTCACCATCTCAGCTTCCCCCGTAAGATTGGCTGGCTTCGAGGACAGCATATCCACACTCAAATCGTAGCCATAAAACATCAGAACTGTCTCAAAGTCCTTCAGGACAGTAACATTGCCCTTGTTCAAACTAAGTCCTTTCAGGGGATTGTCGGAGCCAAAGAAGTAAGTCTAAAATGGGAAGTTTACAATAAAAGTTTTGCCAACATAAATATAGTTTAATCTTCTAGGGTTTCTACTATACTTTCTAATCAATTTCTCTACCCAGAACGCACATTTTGTTTGCCAATTAAATAATCTATTCACTTGGACAATTGCTGATCACTTTTTTGGTGATTATTTGGCTTGAATGAGGTCGTCGAACTATTGAAACCCGATTAGAGATCGATGGGCAGTGGCCAGAGACACAGGCCTGGGGCAATTTGTTTGGCAGTACGCATATTTTGTTTTAATTCTGTTCTTTATCAATGGCCACTTGGTTTGGCCCTCCCACAGTGGCCCCTCGGGCCCCCTTCCGGACGAGTGCTTAGCGAGGCATGTAAATGTGCGTTGGCATTTTATTTGGATGGGTTTCGAGTGGCCTTCCTCTCCGGGGGCTGTGGGTTAAGTTCAACGCCAACCACATTGGCCCATTTTGTGGGATTAAAAAAGTGTAATACGTTTAACCGTTTTTTGCCAGATTAAAAAACTAAATAACTTATTTGATTCAACCCGATCTCACCCTTAAACGTCGATGAATGTCGCGGTATCCCACTCGAATGACATCGCGGTTGTTGGGAAGTTGCAACACATTTCTTAGCTCTGCAGCACTATTTCCTGCAGATCCTTCGTAGAGGGCAACCAGGACACTGACCAAAGCCGTTGGCGAGAAGGCAAAATTGTTTCGATTTAGGATAGAGTGGTAGTGGAGCAGACGGTGGGTGAGGTCGTTGGTCAAATCTACCATCACCTCGGCGGGTGTGAGCTCCTTGGCGGCGAGCACCTGAGGCAGGTGATCCAGGGGTGTCAGCGATGGCGGAGGAGGAAAATGGGGATGCGGAAAGCCGCTGGCTCGAAACTCTTCATGATCGATCTGGATGTAGTGACTCGCCGCACTCCGGATGTGGGCCAGCTGGAGGAGAATCACCACTAGCACCAAGCGAGCCATGACAATGCAGCTGACCTTGCTCCCACTTGATGGCATTTGATTGATACCCGCACTTAGCACTTAGCACTCAGTTTGTCGCGTTTGCGGCTTTTTAGCAAAAAAATTGGCAAGCTCTGTCCGCGTTCATAAATTGCAGTCTGTTCATTATTTTCCGCTGTTACAATTTTTTTCCCCAATTCCGAATCAATTAGGTCTGGGTTCGGCCAAGGTGATGACTATTTTGAAAATTTGTCAACCGTCAAGCGGATCGCGTTTTCCATGCAATTCTACGTATTGGTGGATTGATTTTAAATATTTAAGTTCGAACAGTTTTACTTGGCTTAAGTTTTAAATTTCGAACTGATTCGCGTGATTGCTGCTGCCAAACTGAGCTCGAATCGGGCTTGGCTCTCTGCTAAAATACGAATTCTGATCGGGGGACCATGGGGTCGGCTCATAAAACTCGGCCTTATGGTTCGGTCGGATCTTTTTTTACAGCCATCGTCGTAGAAAGCGTTTGGGCTTATAGACTAGGCTTATAAGCAAATTACATCTATTAGATGTAACACGCTCCTTTTCAGAAAAATAATCAATAAAAGTGGTCTGGATTCAATTAAAATAGATGCATCAAATATCCCCGAAGGAGTGACTTTGCCAGAAGATAGAATCTCTGATAATTGATATTACTAATTCTAATTCTACCACTGTCTTGGGTGAAAAAGCCTAAGCACAGTAATTCGTCGGAAGTAAATGGGTAAAGTCATGGCACCGGTAAAAGTAATAATTCAATATGCCTTGGATTATTTCTGTATACTCAACGGAAATGTGAAGTTTTACAAAGATCCTAAAACAAAACGCCTGCAAAGCTCCAAAATCCTGGGTTTTTATCGAGTTTTTCACAACCTTCTAGTTCTAATTTTAACAGCTAAATTCGTGTTGGATTTTTATGATATGCATGGCACCGAAATTGAGACTTCAACGTTGATTAAGCTAAACTTCTTTATGTATTTTACTTTGGTATACTTTTCCGTTTTGAGTTGCATACATTGTTCCTATTTCTGCGAAAAGTGTATCTTTCGAGTTCGACAAAAGCTGCTAGACTTAAAAAACTACTGCAGAAAGCATTCCTACTTAGTGCCTTCGGACAAACAGCAATTCCTGGATGGCATACTCTTTTTTGTGGCAGTGCTGCTGATTTTGAGGGTCAGCATGAATGTGATTCTAAATGTCCTTCAATACAAAATGGGTTTCCACCATCCCTGCAAATATATCCTATCGGAGAATATGATTTTGGCCATGAACACTCTAGCTTTTGGAATCTTGATGGAGATATGTGAGTGTTGGTGGCGATTGCAATCCGGATTGGAGGGGTTGCTATCGAATCAGAAACCAATACCAGCGGAAAAGCAGCTACGACAGATTCGCGAGCTCCAAAGAATGTTTCAGACCCTTATGGATCTAATCATTGAAGTTACTTGTATCTTTAAGCTTATTTTCCTCTGCTACTTGATCCGCAACATTTGGAGTGGCATTGTGTTGGGTTACCTAATTGTTAGATTGTTTCTGATCTCTGACTGCATTGCCTTTATGCACATTATCTTGGCTTTTGTGGCCTGCGTGCAACCATTGTTGTACGCCATGCTGATGAATTTTATGTTCTGTGCTACGGATAACTTGCTTGAGGCTGTTAAGGATATATTAAGGCAACCTCTTAAGCACAGTGCTTCTGTGGAAAAAATGGTGAGGGTAAAGGAAATAATTTCTGAAAGAAAATATTATTCATTTAATTTGCAGGTTGGATGGTTTTACATGCAAATGGCCAGACAGCACACCTATATTTTTCTCTTTGGAACTTTTCGGATAAATAGAGCTTGTGCCTTTAAAAGTGCAGCGTGTATCCTTGTCCACGTCTTTTATATGGTTCAAGCCGATTATATAATACTGTTTGAATAAAAAACATATTTCAAAAATGATTGCACGGTTAATTTTCACAAAAGTAAAAATTGTTTCAAATAAGTAAGTTTATTTTGATTGAATATTTCAGCAATTTCGTATCGGATATCAATAAGATATACCAATTAGATTTCAGGGAACTAAGTACAGTCAAGTACCTCCCTACATTGTCAAAAACGTAAAACAAAATGTATACGCGATTTTTGGTATGTTGACTAATTACCAAATTACCAAACTAATTACCTGACTATGTCGAATTAAAGTTGACTAGGTTTTTATAAAAATTATTCAGATCGAAGATATAAGATAATCCATAGCATTCTTCGATCCAATAAGTATTAGACAAGTCACGCCTGATTCCCTAAAAAAAATAAGTAGAAAATATAGTTAAATGTCGTTTTTAAGTTTTTCGAATTTTTTTCCAAGGGGTACTTCCACAAAATTGTGTGTTTTCCAAATTTCCCCACTTTTGCACCTTCCGTTAAATGTTAAATGTCGTTTTTAAGTTTTTCGAATTTTTTCCAAGGGGTACCCCCACAAAATTGTGGGTTTTCCAAATTTCCCCACTTTTGCACCTTCCGATGGCCATAGCTCTGCCAATTCTTATCCGATCAGAAAATAAAGTACCGTTTAGTAATCAGCGAACCCAGAAGCGACTTTCCTCATTCAAAATATTGGTTAAATGTCGTTTTTAAGTTTTTCGAATTTTTTCCAAGGGGTACCCCCACAAAATTGTGGGTTTTCCAAATTTCCCCACTTTTGCACCTTCCGATGGCCATAGCTCTGCCAATTCGTATCCGATCAGATAATAAAGTACCGTTTAGTAATCAGCGAACCCAGAAGCGACTTTCCTCATTCAAAATATTGGTTAAATGTCGTTTTTAAGTTTTTCGAATTTTTTCCAAGGGGTACCCCCACAAAATTGTGGGTTTTCCAAATTTCCCCACTTTTGCACTTTCCGATGGCAATAGCTCTGCCAATTCGTATCCGATCAGACAATAAAGTACCGTTTAGTAATCAGCGAACCCAGAAGCGACTTTCCTCATTCAAAATATTGGTTAAATGTCGTTTTTAAGTTTTTCGAATTTTTTCCAAGGGGTACCCCCACAAAATTGTGGGTTTTCCAAATTTCCCCACTTTTGCACCTTCCGATGGCCATAGCTCTGCCAATTCGTATCCGATCAGATAATAAAGTACCGTTTAGTAATCAGCGAACCCAGAAGCGACTTTCCTCATTCAAAATATTGGTTAAATGTCGTTTTTAAGTTTTTCGAATTTTTTCCAAGGGGTACCCCCACAAAATTGTGGGTTTTCCAAATTTCCCCACTTTTGCACTTTCCGATGGCAATAGCTCTGCCAATTCGTATCCGATCAGACAATAAAGTACCGTTTAGTAATCAGCGAACCCAGAAGCGACTTTCCTCATTCAAAATATTGGTTAAATGTCGTTTTTAAGTTTTTCGAATTTTTTCCAAGGGGTACCCCCACAAAATTGTGGGTTTTCCAAATTTCCCCACTTTTGCACCTTCCGATGGCCATAGCTCTGCCAATTCTTATCCGATCAGAAAATAAAGTACCGTTTAGTAATCAGCGAACCCAGAAGCGACTTTCCTCATTCAAAATATTGGTTAAATGTCGTTTTTAAGTTTTTCGAATTTTTTCCAAGGGGTACCCCCACAAAATTGTGGGTTTTCCAAATTTCCCCACTTTTGCACCTTCCGATGGCCATAGCTCTGCCAATTCGTATCCGATCAGATAATAAAGTACCGTTTAGTAATCAGCGAACCCAGAAGCGACTTTCCTCATTCAAAATATTGGTTAAATGTCGTTTTTAAGTTTTTCGAATTTTTTCCAAGGGGTACCCCCACAAAATTGTGGGTTTTCCAAATTTCCCCACTTTTGCACTTTCCGATGGCAATAGCTCTGCCAATTCGTATCCGATCAGACAATAAAGTACCGTTTAGTAATCAGCGAACCCAGAAGCGAGTTTCCGTATTCAAAATATTGGTTTAATGTCGTTTTTAAGTTTTTCGAATTTTTTTCCCAGGGGTACCCCCACAAAATTGTGGGTTTTCCAAATTTCCCCACTTTTGCACCTTCCGATGGCCATAGCTCTGCCAATTCGTATCCGATCAGACAATAAAGTACCGTTTAGTAATCAGCGAACCCAGAAGCGACTTTCCTCATTCAAAATATTGGTTAAATGTCGTTTTTAAGTTTTTCGAATTTTTTCCAAGGGGTACCCCCACAAAATTGTGGGCTTTCCAAATTTCCCCACTTTTGCACCTTCCGATGGCAATAGCTCTGCCAATTCGTATCCGATCAGACAATAAAATACCGTTTAGTAATCAGCGAACCCAGAAGCGACTTTCCTCATTCAAAATATTGGTTAAATGTCGTTTTTAAGTTTTTCGAATTTTTTCCAAGGGGTACCCCCACAAAATTGTGGGTTTTCCAAATTTCCCCACTTTTGCACTTTCCGATGGCAATAGCTCTGCCAATTCGTATCCGATCAGGAAATAAAGTACCGTTTAGTAATCAGCGAACCCAGAAGCGGCTTTCCTCATTCAAAATATTGGTTAAATGTCGTTTTTAAGTTTTTCGAATTTTTTCCAAGGGGTACCCCCACAAAATTATGGGTTTTCCAAATTTCCCCACTTTTGCACCTTCCGATGGCAATAGCTCTGCCAATTCGTGTCCGATCAGAAAATAAAGTAACGTTTAGTAATCAGCGAACCCAGAAGCGGCCTTCCTCATTCAAAATATTGGTTAAATGTCGTTTTTAAGCTTTTCGAATTTTTTCCAAGGGGTACCCCCACAAAATTGTGGGTTTTCCAAATTCCCCACTTTTGCACCTTCCGATGGCAATAGCTCTGCCAATTCGTATCCGATCAGGAAATAAAGTACCGTTTAGTAATCAGCCAACCCAGAAGCGACTTTCCTCATTCAAAATATTGGTTAAATGTCGTTTTTAAGTTTTTCGAATTTTTTCCAAGGGGTACCACCACAAAATTATGGGTTTTCCAAATTTCCCCACTTTTGCACCTTCCGATGGCAATAGCTCTGCCAATTCGTATCCGATCAGAAAATAAAGTACCGGTTAGTAATCAGCGAACCCAGAAGCGACTTTCCTCATTCAAAATATTGGTTAAATGTCGTTTTTAAGTTTTTAGAATTTTTTCCAAGGGGTACCCCCACAAAATTGTGGGTTTTCCAAATTTCCCCACTTTTGCATCTTCCGATGGCAATAGCTCAGAAGCGACTTTCCTCATTCAAAATATTGGTTAAATGTCGTTTTTAAGTTTTTCGAATTTTTTCCAAGGGGTACCCCCACAAAATTGTGGGTTTTCCAAATTTCCCCACTTTTGCATCTTCCGATGGCAATAGCTCTGCCAATTCGTATCCGATCAGAAAATAAAGTACCGGTTAGTAATCAGCGAACCCAGAAGCGACTTTCCTCATTCAAAATATTGGTTAAATGTCGTTTTTAAGTTTTTCGAATTTTTTCCAAGGGGTACCACCACAAAATTATGGGTTTTCCAAATTTCCCCACTTTTGCACCTTCCGATGGCAATAGCTCTGCCAATTCGTATCCGATCAGAAAATAAAGTACCGGTTAGTAATCAGCGAACCCAGAAGCGACTTTCCTCATTCAAAATATTGGTTTAATGTCGTTTTTAGGTTTTTCGAATTTTTTCCAAGGGGTACCCCCACAAAATTTTGGGTTTTCCAAATTTCCCCACTTTTGCACCTTCCGATGGCAATAGCTCTGCCAATTCGTATCCGATCAGATAATAAAGTACCGTTTAGTAATCAGCGAACCCAGAAGCGACTTTCCTCATTTAAAATATTGGTTAAATGTCGTTTTTAAGTTTTTCGAATTTTTTCCAAGGGGTACCACCACAAAATTATGGGTTTTCCAAATTTCCCACTTTTGCACCTTCCGATGGCAATAGCTCTGCCAATTCGTATCCGATCAGAAAATAAAGTACCGTTTAGTAATCAGCGAACCCAGAAGCGACTTTCCTCATTCAAAATATTGGTTAAATGTCGTTTTTAAGTTTTTCGAATTTTTTCCAAGGGGTACCACCACAAAATTATGGGTTTTCCAAATTTCCCCACTTTTGCACCTTCCGATGGCAATAGCTCTGCCAATTCGTATCCGATCAGAAAATAAAGTACCGTTTAGTAATCAGCGAACCCAGAAGCGACTTTCCTCATTTAAAATATTGGTTAAATGTCGTTTTTAAGTTTTTCGAATTTTTTCCAAGGGGTACCCCCACAAAATTGTGGGTTTTCCAAATTATCCCACTTTTGCACCTTCCGATGGCCATAGCTCTGCCAATTCGTATCCGATCAGGAAATAAAGTACGTTTAGTAATCAGCGAACCCAGAAGCGGCTTTCCCCATTCAAAATATTGGTTAAATGTCGTTTTTAAGTTTTTCGAATTTTTTCCAAGGGTTACCCTTACAAAATTGTGGGTTTTCCAAATTTCCCCACTTTTGCACCTTCCGATGGCCATAGCTCTGCCAATTCGTATCCGATGAGGCAATAAAGTACCGTTTAGTAATCAGCGAACGCAGAAGCGGCTTTCCTCATTCAAAATATTGGTTAAATGTCGTTTTTAAGTTTTTCGAATTTTTTCCAAGGGGTACCCCCACAAAATTGTGGGTTTTCCAAATTTTCCCACTTTTGCACCTTCCGATGGCCATAGCTCTGCCAATTCGTATCCGATCAGGAAATAAAGTACGTTTAGTAATCAGCGAACCCAGAAGCGGCTTTCCCCATTCAAAATATTGGTTAAATGTCGTTTTTAAGTTTTTCGAATTTTTTCCAAGGGTTACCCTTACAAAATTGTGGGTTTTCCAAATTTCCCCACTTTTGCACCTTCCGATGGCAATAGCTCTGCCAATTCGTGTCCGATCAGAAAATAAAGTAACGTTTAGTAATCAGCGAACCCAGAAGCGGCCTTCCTCATTCAAAATATTGGTTAAATGTCGTTTTTAAGCTTTTCGAATTTTTTCCAAGGGGTACCCCCACAAAATTGTGGGTTTTCCAAATTCCCCACTTTTGCACCTTCCGATGGCAATAGCTCTGCCAATTCGTATCCGATCAGGAAATAAAGTACCGTTTAGTAATCAGCCAACCCAGAAGCGACTTTCCTCATTCAAAATATTGGTTAAATGTCGTTTTTAAGTTTTTCGAATTTTTTCCAAGGGGTACCACCACAAAATTATGGGTTTTCCAAATTTCCCCACTTTTGCACCTTCCGATGGCAATAGCTCTGCCAATTCGTATCCGATCAGAAAATAAAGTACCGGTTAGTAATCAGCGAACCCAGAAGCGACTTTCCTCATTCAAAATATTGGTTAAATGTCGTTTTTAAGTTTTTAGAATTTTTTCCAAGGGGTACCCCCACAAAATTGTGGGTTTTCCAAATTTCCCCACTTTTGCATCTTCCGATGGCAATAGCTCAGAAGCGACTTTCCTCATTCAAAATATTGGTTAAATGTCGTTTTTAAGTTTTTCGAATTTTTTCCAAGGGGTACCCCCACAAAATTGTGGGTTTTCCAAATTTCCCCACTTTTGCATCTTCCGATGGCAATAGCTCTGCCAATTCGTATCCGATCAGAAAATAAAGTACCGGTTAGTAATCAGCGAACCCAGAAGCGACTTTCCTCATTCAAAATATTGGTTAAATGTCGTTTTTAAGTTTTTCGAATTTTTTCCAAGGGGTACCACCACAAAATTATGGGTTTTCCAAATTTCCCCACTTTTGCACCTTCCGATGGCAATAGCTCTGCCAATTCGTATCCGATCAGATAATAAAGTACCGTTTAGTAATCAGCGAACCCAGAAGCGACTTTCCTCATTTAAAATATTGGTTAAATGTCGTTTTTAAGTTTTTCGAATTTTTTCCAAGGGGTACCACCACAAAATTGTGGGTTTTCCAAATTATCCCACTTTTGCACCTTCCGATGGCAATAGCTCTGCCAATTCGTATCCGATCAGAAAATAAAGTACCGGTTAGTAATCAGCGAACCCAGAAGCGACTTTCCTCATTCAAAATATTGGTTAAATGTCGTTTTTAAGTTTTTCGAATTTTTTCCAAGGGGTACCACCACAAAATTATGGGTTTTCCAAATTTCCCACTTTTGCACCTTCCGATGGCAATAGCTCTGCCAATTCGTATCCGATCAGAAAATAAAGTACCGTTTAGTAATCAGCGAACCCAGAAGCGACTTTCCTCATTCAAAATATTGGTTAAATGTCGTTTTTAAGTTTTTCGAATTTTTTCCAAGGGGTACCACCACAAAATTATGGGTTTTCCAAATTTCCCCACTTTTGCACCTTCCGATGGCAATAGCTCTGCCAATTCGTATCCGATCAGAAAATAAAGTACCGTTTAGAAATCAGCGAACCCAGAAGCGGCTTTCCCCATTCAAAATATTGGTTAAATGTCGTTTTTAAGTTTTTCGAATTTTTTCCAAGGGGTACCCCCACAAAATTGTGGGTTTTTCAAATTATCCCACTTTTGCACCTTCCGATGGCCATAGCTCTGCCAATTCGTATCCGATCAGGAAATAAAGTACGTTTAGTAATCAGCGAACCCAGAAGCGGCTTTCCCCATTCAAAATATTGGTTAAATGTCGTTTTTAAGTTTTTCGAATTTTTTCCAAGGGTTACCCTTACAAAATTGTGGGTTTTCCAAATTTCCCCACTTTTGCACCTTCCGATGGCCATAGCTCTGCCAATTCGTATCCGATGAGGCAATAAAGTACCGTTTAGTAATCAGCGAACGCAGAAGCGGCTTTCCTCATTCAAAATATTGGTTAAATGTCGTTTTTAAGTTTTTCGAATTTTTTCCAAGGGGTACCCCCACAAAATTGTGGGTTTTCCAAATTTTCCCACTTTTGCACCTTCCGATGGCCATAGCTCTGCCAATTCGTATCCGATCAGGAAATAAAGTACGTTTAGTAATCAGCGAACCCAGAAGCGACTTTCCCCATTCAAAATATTGGTTAAATGTCGTTTTTAAGTTTTTCGAATTTTTTCCAAGGGTTACCCTTACAAAATTGTGGGTTTTCCAAATTTCCCCACTTTTGCACCTTCCGATGGCCATAGCTCTGCCAATTCGTATCCGATCAGGAAATAAAGTACGTTTAGTAATCAGCGAACCCAGAAGCGGCTTTCCCCATTCAAAATATTGGTTAAATGTCGTTTTTAAGTTTTTCGAATTTTTTCCAAGGGTTACCCTTACAAAATTGTGGGTTTTCCAAATTTCCCCACTTTTGCACCTTCCGATGGCCATAGCTCTGCCAATTCGTATCCGATGAGGAAATAAAGTACCGTTTAGTAATCAGCGAACGCAGAAGCGGCTTTCCTCATTCAAAATATTGGTTAAATGTCGTTTTTAAGTTTTTCGAATTTTTTCCAAGGGTTACCCTTACAAAATTGTGGGTTTTCCAAAATTCCCCACTTTTGCACTTTCCGATGGCCATAGCTCTGCCAATTCGTATCCGATGAGGAAATAAAGTACCGTTTAGTAATCAGCGAACGCAGAAGCGGCTTTCCTCATTTAAAATTATTGGTTAAATGTCGTTTTTAAGTTTTTCGAATTTTTTCCAAGGGGTACCCCCACAAAATTATGGGTTTTCCAAATTTCCCCACTTTTGCACCTTCCGATGGCAATAGCTCTGCCAATTCGTATCCGATCAGATAATAAAGTACCGTTCAGTAATCAGCGAACCCAGAAGCGACTTTCCTCATTCAAAATATTGGTTAAATGTCGTTTTTAAGTTTTTCGAATTTTTTCCAAGGGGTACCCCCACAAAATTGTGGGTTTTCCAAATTTCCCCACTTTTGCACCTTCCGATGGCAATAGCTCTGCCAATTCGTATCCGATCAGATAATAAAGTACCGTTCAGTAATCAGCGAACCCAGAAGCGACTTTCCTCATTCAAAATATTGGTTAAATGTCGTTTTTAAGTTTTTCAAATTTTTTCCAAGGGGTACCCCCACAAAATTGTGGGTTTTCCAAATTTCCCCACTTTTGCGCCTTCCGATGGCAATAGCTCTGCCAATTCGTATCCGATCAGAAAATAAAGTACCGGTTAGTAATCAGCGAACCCAGAAGCGACTTTCCTCATTCAAAATATTGGTTAAATGTCGTTTTTAGGTTTTTCGAATTTTTCCAAGGGGTACCCCCACAAAATTGTGGGTTTTCCAAATTTCCCCACTTTTGCACCTTTCGATGGCAATAGCTCTGCCAATTCGTATCCGATCAGGAAATAAAGTACCGTTTAGTAATCAGCGAACCCAGAAGCGACTTTCCTTATTCAAAATATTGGTTAAATGTCGTTTTTAAGTTTTTCGAATTTTTTCCAAGGGTTACCCTTACAAAATTGTGGGTTTTCCAAATTTCCCCACTTTTGCACCTTCCGATGGCCATAGCTCTGCCAATTCGTATCCGATGAGGAAATAAAGTACCGTTTAGTAATCAGCGAACGCAGAAGCGGCTTTCCTCATTCAAAATATTGGTTAAATGTCGTTTTTAAGTTTTTCGAATTTTTTCCAAGGGGTACCCCCACAAAATTGTGGGTTTTCCAAATTTTCCCACTTTTGCACCTTCCGATGGCCATAGCTCTGCCAATTCGTATCCGATCAGGAAATAAAGTACCGTTTAGTAATCAGCGAACCCAGAAGCGGCTTTCCCCATTCAAAATATTGGTTAAATGTCGTTTTTAAGTTTTTCGAATTTTTTCCAAGGGTTACCCTTACAAAATTGTGGGTTTTCCAAATTTTCCCACTTTTGCACCTTCCGATGGCCATAGCTCTGCCAATTCGTATCCGATCAGGAAATAAAGTACGTTTAGTAATCAGCGAACGCAGAAGCGGCTTTCCTCATTCAAAATATTGGTTAAATGTCGTTTTTAAGTTTTTCGAATTTTTTCCAAGGGTTACCCTTACAAAATTGTGGGTTTTCCAAATTTCCCCACTTTTGCACCTTCCGATGGCCATAGCTCTGCCAATTCGTATCCGATGAGGAAATAAAGTACCGTTTAGTAATCAGCGAACGCAGAAGCGGCTTTCCTCATTCAAAATATTGGTTAAATGTCGTTTTTAAGTTTTTCGAATTTTTTCCAAGGGGTACCCCCACAAAATTGTGGGTTTTCCAAATTTTCCCACTTTTGCACCTTCCGATGGCCATAGCTCTGCCAATTCGTATCCGATCAGGAAATAAAGTACCGTTTAGTAATCAGCGAACCCAGAAGCGGCTTTCCCCATTCAAAATATTGGTTAAATGTCGTTTTTAAGTTTTTCGAATTTTTTCCAAGGGTTACCCTTACAAAATTGTGGGTTTTCCAAAATTCCCCACTTTTGCACTTTCCGATGGCCATAGCTCTGCCAATTCGTATCCGATGAGGAAATAAAGTACCGTTTAGTAATCGGCGAACGCAGAAGCGGCTTTCCTCATTTAAAATTATTGGTTAAATGTCGTTTTTAAGTTTTTCGAATTTTTTCCAAGGGGTACCCCCACAAAATTATGGGTTTTCCAAATTTCCCCACTTTTGCGCCTTCCGATGGCCATAGCTCTGCCAATTCGTATCCGATCAGAAAATAAAGTACCGGTTAGTAATCAGCGAACCCAGAAGCGACTTTCCTCATTCAAAATATTGGTTAAATGTCGTTTTTAGGTTTTTCGAATTTTTTCCAAGGGGTACCCCCACAAAATTGGGGGTTTTCCAAATTTCCCCACTTTTGCACCTTCCGATGGCAATAGCTCTGCCAATTCGTATCCGATCAGATAATAAAGTACCGTTCAGTAATCAGCGAACCCAGAAGCGACTTTCCTCATTCAAAATATTGGTTAAATGTCGTTTTTAAGTTTTTCGAATTTTTTCCAAGGGGTACCCCCACAAAATTGTGGGTTTTCCAAATTTCCCCACTTTTGCACCTTCCGATGGCAATAGCTCTGCCAATTCGTATCCGATCAGATAATAAAGTACCGTTCAGTAATCAGCGAACCCAGAAGCGACTTTCCTCATTCAAAATATTGGTTAAATGTCGTTTTTAAGTTTTTCGAATTTTTTCCAAGGGGTACCCCCACAAAATTGTGGGTTTTCCAAATTTCCCCACTTTTGCACCTTCCGATGGCAATAGCTCTGCCAATTCGTATCCGATCAGAAAATAAAGTACCGGTTAGTAATCAGCGAACCCAGAAGCGACTTTCCTCATTCAAAATATTGGTTAAATGTCGTTTTTAGGTTTTTCGAATTTTTTCAAGGGGTACCCCCACAAAATTGTGGGTTTTCCAAATTTCCCCACTTTTGCACCTTTCGATGGCAATAGCTCTGCCAATTCGTATCCGATCAGGAAATAAAGTACCGTTTAGTAATCAGCGAACCCAGAAGCGACTTTCCTTATTCAAAATATTGGTTAAATGTCGTTTTTAAGTTTTTCGAATTTTTTCCAAGGGTTACCCTTACAAAATTGTGGGTTTTCCAAATTTCCCCACTTTTGCACCTTCCGATGGTCATAGCTCTGCCAATTCGTATCCGATCAGGAAATAAAGTACCGTTTAGTAATCAGCGAACCCAGAAGCGGCTTTCCCCATTCAAAATATTGGTTAAATGTCGTTTTTAAGTTTTTCGAATTTTTTCCAAGGGTTACCCTTACAAAATTGTGGGTTTTCCAAATTTTCCCACTTTTGCACCTTCCGATGGCCATAGCTCTGCCAATTCGTATCCGATCAGGAAATAAAGTACGTTTAGTAATCAGCGAACGCAGAAGCGGCTTTCCTCATTCAAAATATTGGTTAAATGTCGTTTTTAAGTTTTTCGAATTTTTTCCAAGGGTTACCCTTACAAAATTGTGGGTTTTCCAAAATTCCCCACTTTTGCACTTTCCGATGGCCATAGCTCTGCCAATTCGTATCCGATGAGGAAATAAAGTACCGTTTAGTAATCGGCGAACGCAGAAGCGGCTTTCCTCATTTAAAATTATTGGTTAAATGTCGTTTTTAAGTTTTTCGAATTTTTTCCAAGGGGTACCCCCACAAAATTATGGGTTTTCCAAATTTCCCCACTTTTGCGCCTTCCGATGGCAATAGCTCTGCCAATTCGTATCCGATCAGAAAATAAAGTACCGGTTAGTAATCAGCGAACCCAGAAGCGACTTTCCTTATTCAAAATATTGGTTAAATGTCGTTTTTAAGTTTTTCGAATTTTTTCCAAGGGTTTCCACCACAAAATTGTGGGTTTTCCAAATTTCCCCACTTTTGCACCTTCCGATGGTCATAGCTCTGCCAATTCGTATCCGATGAGGAAATAAAGTACCGTTTAGTAATCAGCGAATCCAGAAGCGGCTTTCCTCATTCAAAATATTGGTTAAATGTCGTTTTTAAGTTTTTCGAATTTTTTTCCAAGGGGTACCCCCACAAAATTGTGGGTTTTCCAAATTTCCCCACTTTTGCACCTTCCGATGGCAATAGCTCTGCCAATTCGTATCCGATCAGATAATAAAGTACCGTTCAGTAATCAGCGAACCCAGAAGCGACTTTCCTCATTCAAAATATTGGTTAAATGTCGTTTTTAAGTTTTTCAAATTTTTTCCAAGGGGTACCCCCACAAAATTGTGGGTTTTCCAAATTTCCCCACTTTTGCGCCTTCCGATGGCAATAGCTCTGCCAATTCGTATCCGATCAGAAGATAAAGTACCGGTTAGTAATCAGCGAACCCAGAAGCGACTTTCCTCATTCAAAATATTGGTTAAATGTCGTTTTTAGGTTTTTCGAATTTTTTCCAAGGGGTACCCCCACAAAATTGTGGGTTTTCCAAATTTCCCCACTTTTGCACCTTCCGATGGCAATAGCTCTGCCAATTCGTATCCGATCAGGAAATAAAGTACCGTTTAGTAATCAGCGAACCCAGAAGCGACTTTCCTTATTCAAAATATTGGTTAAATGTCGTTTTTAAGTTTTTCGAATTTTTTCCAAGGGTTACCCTTACAAAATTGTGGGTTTTCCAAATTTCCCCACTTTTGCACCTTCCGATGGTCATAGCTCTGCCAATTCGTATCCGATGAGGAAATAAAGTACCGTTTAGTAATCAGCGAATCCAGAAGCGGCTTTCCTCATTCAAAATATTGGTTAAATGTCGTTTTTAAGTTTTTCGAATTTTTTTCCAAGGGGTACCCCCACAAAATTGTGGGTTTTCCAAATTTCCCCACTTTTTCACCTTCCGATGGCAATAGCTCTGCCAATTCGTATCCGATCAGATAATAAAGTACCGTTTAGTAATCAGCGAACGCAGAAGCGGCTTTCCTCATTCAAAATATTGGTTAAATGTCGTTTTTAAGTTTTTCGAATTTTTTCCAAGGGTTTCCACCACAAAATTGTGGGTTTTCCAAATTTCCCCACTTTTGCACCTTCCGATGGCAATAGCTCTGCCAATTCGTATCCGATCAGATAATAAAGTACCGTTCAGTAATCAGCGAACCCAGAAGCGACTTTCCTCATTCAAAATATTGGTTAAATGTCGTTTTTATGTTTTTTGAATTTTTTTCCAAGGGGTACCCCCACAAAATTGTGGGTTTTCCAAATTTCCCCACTTTTTCACCTTCCGATGGCAATAGCTCTGCCAATTCGTATCCGATCAGATAATAAAGTACCGTTTAGTAATCAGCGAACCCAGAAGCGACTTTCCTCATTCAAAATATTGGTTAAATGTCGTTTTTAGGTTTTTCGAATTTTTCCAAGGGTTACCCTTACAAAATTGTGGGTTTTCCAAATTTCCCCACTTTTGCACTTTCCGATGGCCATAGCTCTGCCAATTCGTATCCGATCAGGAAATAAAGTACCGTTTAGTAATCAGCGAACACAGAAGCGGCTTCCGATGGCCATAGCTCTGCCAATTCGTATCCGATCAGGAAATAAAGTACCGTTTAGTAATCAGCGAACCCAGAAGCGACTTTCCTTATTCAAAATATTGGTTAAATGTCTTTTTTAAGTTTTTCGAATTTTTTCCAAGGGGTACCCCCACAAAATTGTGGGTTTTCCATATTTCCCCACTTTTGCACCTTCCGATGGCCATAGCTCTGCCAATTCGTATCCGATCAGGAAATAAAGTACCGTTTAGTAATCAGCGAACCCAGAAGCGACTTTCCTTATTCAAAATATTGGTTAAATGTCGTTTTTAAGTTTTTCGAATTTTTTCCAAGGGTTACCCTTACAAAATTGTGGGTTTTCCAAATTTCCCCACTTTTGCACCTTCCGATGGCCATAGCTCTGCCAATTCGTATCCGATCAGGAAATAAAGTACCGTTTAGTAATCAGCGAACCCAGAAGCGGCTTTCCCCATTCAAAATATTGGTTAAATGTCGTTTTTAAGTTTTTCGAATTTTTTCCAAGGGTTACCCTTACAAAATTGTGGGTTTTCCAAATTTTCCCACTTTTGCACCTTCCGATGGCCATAGCTCTGCCAATTCGTATCCGATCAGGAAATAAAGTACGTTTAGTAATCAGCGAACGCAGAAGCGGCTTTCCTCATTCAAAATATTGGTTAAATGTCGTTTTTAAGTTTTTCGAATTTTTCCAAGGGTTACCCTTACAAAATTGTGGGTTTTCCAAAATTCCCCACTTTTGCACTTTCCGATGGCCATAGCTCTGCCAATTCGTATCCGATGAGGAAATAAAGTACCGTTTAGTAATCGGCGAACGCAGAAGCGGCTTTCCTCATTTAAAATTATTGGTTAAATGTCGTTTTTAAGTTTTTCGAATTTTTTCCAAGGGGTACCCCCACAAAATTATGGGTTTTCCAAATTTCCCCACTTTTGCGCCTTCCGATGGCAATAGCTCTGCCAATTCGTATCCGATCAGAAAATAAAGTACCGGTTAGTAATCAGCGAACCCAGAAGCGACTTTCCTTATTCAAAATATTGGTTAAATGTCGTTTTTAAGTTTTTCGAATTTTTTCCAAGGGTTTCCACCACAAAATTGTGGGTTTTCCAAATTTCCCCACTTTTGCACCTTCCGATGGTCATAGCTCTGCCAATTCGTATCCGATGAGGAAATAAAGTACCGTTTAGTAATCAGCGAATCCAGAAGCGGCTTTCCTCATTCAAAATATTGGTTAAATGTCGTTTTTAAGTTTTTCGAATTTTTTTCCAAGGGGTACCCCCACAAAATTGTGGGTTTTCCAAATTTCCCCACTTTTGCACCTTCCGATGGCAATAGCTCTGCCAATTCGTATCCGATCAGAAGATAAAGTACCGGTTAGTAATCAGCGAACCCAGAAGCGACTTTCCTCATTCAAAATATTGGTTAAATGTCGTTTTTAGGTTTTTCGAATTTTTTCCAAGGGGTACCCCCACAAAATTGTGGGTTTTCCAAATTTCCCCACTTTTGCACCTTCCGATGGCAATAGCTCTGCCAATTCGTATCCGATCAGGAAATAAAGTACCGTTCAGTAATCAGCGAACCCAGAAGCGACTTTCCTCATTCAAAATATTGGTTAAATGTCGTTTTTAAGTTTTTCGAATTTTTTCCAAGGGGTACCCCCACAAAATTGTGGGTTTTCCAAATTTCCCCACTTTTGCACCTTCCGATGGCAATAGCTCTGCCAATTCGTATCCGATCAGAAAATAAAGTACCGGTTAGTAATCAGCGAACCCAGAAGCGACTTTCCTCATTCAAAATATTGGTTAAATGTCGTTTTTAGGTTTTTCGAATTTTTTCCAAGGGGTACCCCCACAAAATTGTGGGTTTTCCAAATTTCCCCACTTTTGCACCTTTCGATGGCAATAGCTCTGCCAATTCGTATCCGATCAGGAAATAAAGTACCGTTTAGTAATCAGCGAACCCAGAAGCGACTTTCCTTATTCAAAATATTGGTTAAATGTCGTTTTTAAGTTTTTCGAATTTTTTCCAAGGGTTACCCTTACAAAATTGTGGGTTTTCCAAATTTCCCCACTTTTGCACCTTCCGATGGCCATAGCTCTGCCAATTCGTATCCGATGAGGAAATAAAGTACCGTTTAGTAATCAGCGAACGCAGAAGCGGCTTTCCTCATTCAAAATATTGGTTAAATGTCGTTTTTAAGTTTTTCGAATTTTTTCCAAGGGGTACCCCCACAAAATTGTGGGTTTTCCAAATTTCCCCACTTTTGCACCTTCCGATGGTCATAGCTCTGCCAATTCGTATCCGATCAGGAAATAAAGTACCGTTTAGTAATCAGCGAACCCAGAAGCGGCTTTCCCCATTCAAAATATTGGTTAAATGTCGTTTTTAAGTTTTTCGAATTTTTTCCAAGGGTTACCCTTACAAAATTGTGGGTTTTCCAAATTTTCCCACTTTTGCACCTTCCGATGGCCATAGCTCTGCCAATTCGTATCCGATCAGGAAATAAAGTACGTTTAGTAATCAGCGAACGCAGAAGCGGCTTTCCTCATTCAAAATATTGGTTAAATGTCGTTTTTAAGTTTTTCGAATTTTTTCCAAGGGTTACCCTTACAAAATTGTGGGTTTTCCAAAATTCCCCACTTTTGCACTTTCCGATGGCCATAGCTCTGCCAATTCGTATCCGATGAGGAAATAAAGTACCGTTTAGTAATCGGCGAACGCAGAAGCGGCTTTCCTCATTTAAAATTATTGGTTAAATGTCGTTTTTAAGTTTTTCGAATTTTTTCCAAGGGGTACCCCCACAAAATTATGGGTTTTCCAAATTTCCCCACTTTTGCGCCTTCCGATGGCAATAGCTCTGCCAATTCGTATCCGATCAGAAAATAAAGTACCGGTTAGTAATCAGCGAACCCAGAAGCGACTTTCCTTATTCAAAATATTGGTTAAATGTCGTTTTTAAGTTTTTCGAATTTTTTCCAAGGGTTTCCACCACAAAATTGTGGGTTTTCCAAATTTCCCCACTTTTGCACCTTCCGATGGTCATAGCTCTGCCAATTCGTATCCGATGAGGAAATAAAGTACCGTTTAGTAATCAGCGAATCCAGAAGCGGCTTTCCTCATT
Source organism: Drosophila pseudoananassae pseudoananassae (assembly GCA_018153035.1). Lineage (NCBI taxonomy): Eukaryota > Metazoa > Arthropoda > Insecta > Diptera > Drosophilidae > Drosophila > Drosophila pseudoananassae. Next base: position 309,013 of record JAECXR010000055.1, read on the forward strand.
CAAAATATTGGTTAAATGTCGTTTTTAAGTTTTTCGAATTTTTTTCCAAGGGGTACCCCCACAAAATTGTGGGTTTTCCAAATTTCCCCACTTTTGCACCTTCCGATGGCAATAGCTCTGCCAATTCGTATCCGATCAGATAATAAAGTACCGTTCAGTAATCAGCGAACCCAGAAGCGACTTTCCTCATTCAAAATATTGGTTAAATGTCGTTTTTAAGTTTTTCAAATTTTTTCCAAGGGGTACCCCCACAAAATTGTGGGTTTTCCAAATTTCCCCACTTTTGCGCCTTCCGATGGCAATAGCTCTGCCAATTCGTATCCGATCAGAAGATAAAGTACCGGTTAGTAATCAGCGAACCCAGAAGCGACTTTCCTCATTCAAAATATTGGTTAAATGTCGTTTTTAGGTTTTTCGAATTTTTTCCAAGGGGTACCCCCACAAAATTGTGGGTTTTCCAAATTTCCCCACTTTTGCACCTTCCGATGGCAATAGCTCTGCCAATTCGTATCCGATCAGGAAATAAAGTACCGTTTAGTAATCAGCGAACCCAGAAGCGACTTTCCTTATTCAAAATATTGGTTAAATGTCGTTTTTAAGTTTTTCGAATTTTTTCCAAGGGTTTCCACCACAAAATTGTGGGTTTTCCAAATTTCCCCACTTTTGCACCTTCCGATGGTCATAGCTCTGCCAATTCGTATCCGATGAGGAAATAAAGTACCGTTTAGTAATCAGCGAATCCAGAAGCGGCTTTCCTCATTCAAAATATTGGTTAAATGTCGTTTTTAAGTTTTTCGAATTTTTTTTCCAAGGGGTACCCCCACAAAATTGTGGGTTTTCCAAATTTCCCCACTTTTTCACCTTCCGATGGCAATAGCTCTGCCAATTCGTATCCGATCAGATAATAAAGTACCGTTTAGTAATCAGCGAACGCAGAAGCGGCTTTCCTCATTCAAAATATTGGTTAAATGTCGTTTTTAAGTTTTTCGAATTTTTTCCAAGGGTTTCCACCACAAAATTGTGGGTTTTCCAAATTTCCCCACTTTTGCACCTTCCGATGGCAATAGCTCTGCCAATTCGTATCCGATCAGATAATAAAGTACCGTTCAGTAATCAGCGAACCCAGAAGCGACTTTCCTCATTCAAAATATTGGTTAAATGTCGTTTTTATGTTTTTTGAATTTTTTTCCAAGGGGTACCCCCACAAAATTGTGGGTTTTCCAAATTTCCCCACTTTTTCACCTTCCGATGGCAATAGCTCTGCCAATTCGTATCCGATCAGATAATAAAGTACCGTTTAGTAATCAGCGAACCCAGAAGCGACTTTCCTCATTCAAAATATTGGTTAAATGTCGTTTTTAGGTTTTTCGAATTTTTTCCAAGGGTTACCCTTACAAAATTGTGGGTTTTCCAAATTTCCCCACTTTTGCACTTTCCGATGGCCATAGCTCTGCCAATTCGTATCCGATCAGGAAATAAAGTACCGTTTAGTAATCAGCGAACACAGAAGCGGCTTCCGATGGCCATAGCTCTGCCAATTCGTATCCGATCAGGAAATAAAGTACCGTTTAGTAATCAGCGAACCCAGAAGCGACTTTCCTTATTCAAAATATTGGTTAAATGTCTTTTTTAAGTTTTTCGAATTTTTTCCAAGGGGTACCCCCACAAAATTGTGGGTTTTCCATATTTCCCCACTTTTGCACCTTCCGATGGCCATAGCTCTGCCAATTCGTATCCGATCAGGAAATAAAGTACCGTTTAGTAATCAGCGAACCCAGAAGCGACTTTCCTTATTCAAAATATTGGTTAAATGTCGTTTTTAAGTTTTTCGAATTTTTTCCAAGGGTTACCCTTACAAAATTGTGGGTTTTCCAAATTTCCCCACTTTTGCACCTTCCGATGGCCATAGCTCTGCCAATTCGTATCCGATCAGGAAATAAAGTACCGTTTAGTAATCAGCGAACCCAGAAGCGGCTTTCCCCATTCAAAATATTGGTTAAATGTCGTTTTTAAGTTTTTCGAATTTTTTCCAAGGGTTACCCTTACAAAATTGTGGGTTTTCCAAATTTTCCCACTTTTGCACCTTCCGATGGCCATAGCTCTGCCAATTCGTATCCGATCAGGAAATAAAGTACGTTTAGTAATCAGCGAACGCAGAAGCGGCTTTCCTCATTCAAAATATTGGTTAAATGTCGTTTTTAAGTTTTTCGAATTTTTTCCAAGGGTTACCCTTACAAAATTGTGGGTTTTCCAAAATTCCCCACTTTTGCACTTTCCGATGGCCATAGCTCTGCCAATTCGTATCCGATGAGGAAATAAAGTACCGTTTAGTAATCGGCGAACGCAGAAGCGGCTTTCCTCATTTAAAATTATTGGTTAAATGTCGTTTTTAAGTTTTTCGAATTTTTTCCAAGGGGTACCCCCACAAAATTATGGGTTTTCCAAATTTCCCCACTTTTGCGCCTTCCGATGGCAATAGCTCTGCCAATTCGTATCCGATCAGAAAATAAAGTACCGGTTAGTAATCAGCGAACCCAGAAGCGACTTTCCTTATTCAAAATATTGGTTAAATGTCGTTTTTAAGTTTTTCGAATTTTTTCCAAGGGTTTCCACCACAAAATTGTGGGTTTTCCAAATTTCCCCACTTTTGCACCTTCCGATGGTCATAGCTCTGCCAATTCGTATCCGATGAGGAAATAAAGTACCGTTTAGTAATCAGCGAATCCAGAAGCGGCTTTCCTCATTCAAAATATTGGTTAAATGTCGTTTTTAAGTTTTTCGAATTTTTTTCCAAGGGGTACCCCCACAAAATTGTGGGTTTTCCAAATTTCCCCACTTTTGCACCTTCCGATGGCAATAGCTCTGCCAATTCGTATCCGATCAGATAATAAAGTACCGTTCAGTAATCAGCGAACCCAGAAGCGACTTTCCTCATTCAAAATATTGGTTAAATGTCGTTTTTAAGTTTTTCAAATTTTTTCCAAGGGGTACCCCCACAAAATTGTTGGTTTTCCAAATTTCCCCACTTTTGCGCCTTCCGATGGCAATAGCTCTGCCAATTCGTATCCGATCAGAAGATAAAGTACCGTTTAGTAATCAGCGAACCCAGAAGCGACTTTCCTTATTCAAAATATTGGTTAAATGTCGTTTTTAAGTTTTTCGAATTTTTTCCAAGGGTTTCCACCACAAAATTGTGGGTTTTCCAAATTTCCCCACTTTTGCACCTTCCGATGGTCATAGCTCTGCCAATTCGTATCCGATGAGGAAATAAAGTACCGTTTAGTAATCAGCGAATCCAGAAGCGGCTTTCCTCATTCAAAATATTGGTTAAATGTCGTTTGTAAGTTTTTCGAATTTTTTTCCAAGGGGTACCCCCACAAAATTGTGGGTTTTCCAAATTTCCCCACTTTTTCACCTTCCGATGGCAATAGCTCTGCCAATTCGTATCCGATCAGATAATAAAGTACCGTTTAGTAATCAGCGAACCCAGAAGCGACTTTCCTCATTCAAAATATTGGTTAAATGTCGTTTTTAGGTTTTTCGAATTTTTTCCAAGGGTTACCCTTACAAAATTGTGGGTTTTCCAAATTTCCCCACTTTTGCACTTTCCGATGGCCATAGCTCTGCCAATTCGTATCCGATGAGGAAATAAAGTACCGTTTAGTAATCAGCGAACGCAGAAGCGGCTTTCCTCATTCAAAATATTGGTTAAATGTCGTTTTTAAGTTTTTCGAATTTTTTCCAAGGGGTACCCCCACAAAATTATGGGTTTTCCAAATTTCCCCACTTTTGCGCCTTCCGATGGCAATAGCTCTGCAAATTCGTATCCGATCAGAAAATAAAGTACCGGTTAGTAATCAGCGAACCCAGAAGCGACTTTCCTCATTCAAAATATTGGTTAAATGTCGTTTTTAGGTTTTTCGAATTTTTTCCAAGGGGTACCCCCACAAAATTGTGGGTTTTCCAAATTTCCCCACTTTTGCACCTTCCGATGGCAATAGCTCTGCCAATTCGTATCCGATCAGGAAATAAAGTACCGTTTAGTAATCAGCGAACCCAGAAGCGACTTTCCTCATTCAAAATATTGGTTAAATGTCGTTTTTAAGTTTTTCGAATTTTTTCCAAGGGTTTCCACCACAAAATTGTGGGTTTTCCAAATTTCCCCACTTTTGCACCTTCCGATGGCCATAGCTCTGCCAATTCGTATCCGATGAGGAAATAAAGTACCGTTTAGTAATCAGCGAACCCAGAAGCGACTTTCCTCATTCAAAATATTGGTTAAATGTCGTTTTTAAGTTTTTCGAATTTTTTCCAAGGGTTTCCACCACAAAATTGTGGGTTTTCCAAATTTCCCCACTTTTGCACCTTCCGATGGCAATAGCTCTGCCAATTCGTATCCGATCAGATAATAAAGTACCGTTTAGTAATCAGCGAACCCAGAAGCGACTTTCCTCATTCAAAATATTGGTTAAATGTCGTTTTTAGGTTTTTCGAATTTTTTCCAAGGGGTACCCCCACAAAATTGTGGGTTTTCCAAATTTCCCCACTTTTGCACCTTCGGATGGCAATAGCTCTGCCAATTCGTATCCGATCAGGAAATAAAGTACCGTTTAGTAATCAGCGAACCCAGAAGCGGCTTTCCTCATTCAAAATATTGGTTAAATGTCGTTTTTAAGTTTTTCGAATTTTTTCCAAGGGGTACCCCCACAAAATTGTGGGTTTTCCAAATTTCCCCACTTTTGCACCTTCCGATGGCCATAGCTCTGCAAATTCGTATCCGATCAGATAATAAAGTACCGTTTAGTAATCAGCGAACCCAGAAGCGACTTTCCTCATTCAAAATATTGGTTAAATGTCGTTTTTAGGTTTTTCGAATTTTTTCCAAGGGTTTCCACCACAAAATTGTGGGTTTTCCAAATTTCCCCACTTTTGCACCTTCCGATGGCAATAGCTCTGCCAATTCGTATCCGATCAGGAAATAAAGTACCGTTTAGTAATCAGCGAACCCAGAAGCGACTTTCCTCATTCAAAATATTGGTTAAATGTCGTTTTTAAGTTTTTCGAATTTTTCCAAGGGGTACCCCCACAAAATTGTGGGTTTTCCAAATTTCCCCACTTTTGCACCTTCGGATGGCAATAGCTCTGCCAATTCGTATCCGATCAGGAAATAAAGTACCGTTTAGTAATCAGCGAACCCAGAAGCGGCTTTCCTCATTCAAAATATTGGTTAAATGTCGTTTTTAAGTTTTTCGAATTTTTTCCAAGGGGTACCCCCACAAAATTGTGGGTTTTCCAAATTTCCCCACTTTTGCACCTTCCGATGGCCATAGCTCTGCCAATTCGTATCCGATCAAAAAATAAAGTACCGTTTAGTAATCAGCGAACCCAGAAGCGACTTTCCTCATTCAAAATATTGGTTAAATGTCGTTTTTAAGTGTTTCGAATTTTTTCCAAGGGTTTCCACCACAAAATTGTGGGTTTTCCAAATTTCCCCACTTTTGCACCTTCCGATGGCCATAGCTCTGCCAATTCGTATCCGATGAGGAAATAAAGTACCGTTTAGTAATCAGCGAACGCAGAAGCGGCTTTCCTCATTCAAAATATTGGTTAAATGTCGTTTTTAAGTTTTTCGAATTTTTTCCAAGGGTTACCCTTACAAAATTGTGGGTTTTCCAAAATTCCCCACTTTTGCGCCTTCCGATGGCAATAGCTCTGCCAATTCGTATCCGATGAGGAAATAAAGTACCGTTTAGTAATCAGCGAACCCAGAAGCGGCTTTCCTCATTCAAAATATTGGTTAAATGTCGTTTTTAAGTTTTTCGAATTTTTTTCCAAGGGGTACCCCCACAAAATTGTGGGTTTTCCAAATTTCCCCACTTTTGCACCTTCCGATGGCCATAGCTCTGCCAATTCGTATCCGATGAGGAAATAAAGTACCGTTTAGTAATCAGCGAACCCAGAAGCGGCTTTCCTCATTCAAAATATTGGTTAAATGTCGTTTTTAAGTTTTTCGAATTTTTTCCAAGGGGTACCCCCACAAAATTATGGGTTTTCCAAATTTCCCCACTTTTGCGCCTTCCGATGGCCATAGCTCTGCCAATTCGTATCCGATGAGGAAATAAAGTACCGTTCAGTAATCAGCGAACCCAGAAGCGGCTTTCCTCATTCAAAATATTGGTTAAATGTCGTTTTTAAGTTTTTCGAATTTTTTCCAAGGGGTACCCCCACAAAATTGTGGGTTTTCCAAATTTCCCCACTTTTGCACCTTCCGATGGCCATAGCTCTGCCAATTCGTATCCGATCAGATAATAAAGTACCGTTTAGTAATCAGCGAACCCAGAAGCGACTTTCCTCATTCAAAATATTGGTTAAATGTCGTTTTTAGGTTTTTCGAATTTTTTCCAAGGGTTTCCACCACAAAATTGTGGGTTTTCCAAATTTCCCCACTTTTGCACCTTCCGATGGCAATAGCTCTGCCAATTCGTATCCGATCAGGAAATAAAGTACCGTTTAGTAATCAGCGAACCCAGAAGCGACTTTCCTCATTCAAAATATTGGTTAAATGTCGTTTTTAAGTTTTTCGAATTTTTTCCAAGGGGTACCCCCACAAAATTGTGGGTTTTCCAAATTTCCCCACTTTTGCACCTTCGGATGGCAATAGCTCTGCCAATTCGTATCCGATCAGGAAATAAAGTACCGTTTAGTAATCAGCGAACCCAGAAGCGGCTTTCCTCATTCAAAATATTGGTTAAATGTCGTTTTTAAGTTTTTCGAATTTTTTCCAAGGGGTACCCCCACAAAATTGTGGGTTTTCCAAATTTCCCCACTTTTGCACCTTCCGATGGCAATAGCTCTGCCAATTCGTATCCGATCAGGAAATAAAGTACCGTTTAGTAATCAGCGAACCCAGAAGCGACTTTCCTCATTCAAAATATTGGTTAAATGTCGTTTTTAAGTTTTTCGAATTTTTTCCAAGGGGTACCCCCACAAAATTGTGGGTTTTCCAAATTTCCCCACTTTTGCACCTTCGGATGGCAATAGCTCTGCCAATTCGTATCCGATCAGGAAATAAAGTACCGTTTAGTAATCAGCGAACCCAGAAGCGGCTTTCCTCATTCAAAATATTGGTTAAATGTCGTTTTTAAGTTTTTCGAATTTTTTCCAAGGGGTACCCCCACAAAATTGTGGGTTTTCCAAATTTCCCCACTTTTGCACCTTCCGATGGCCATAGCTCTGCCAATTCGTATCCGATCAAAAAATAAAGTACCGTTTAGTAATCAGCGAACCCAGAAGCGACTTTCCTCATTCAAAATATTGGTTAAATGTCGTTTTTAAGTGTTTCGAATTTTTTCCAAGGGTTTCCACCACAAAATTGTGGGTTTTCCAAATTTCCCCACTTTTGCACCTTCCGATGGCCATAGCTCTGCCAATTCGTATCCGATGAGGAAATAAAGTACCGTTTAGTAATCAGCGAACGCAGAAGCGGCTTTCCTCATTCAAAATATTGGTTAAATGTCGTTTTTAAGTTTTTCGAATTTTTTCCAAGGGTTACCCTTACAAAATTGTGGGTTTTCCAAAATTCCCCACTTTTGCGCCTTCCGATGGCAATAGCTCTGCCAATTCGTATCCGATGAGGAAATAAAGTACCGTTTAGTAATCAGCGAACCCAGAAGCGGCTTTCCTCATTCAAAATATTGGTTAAATGTCGTTTTTAAGTTTTTCGAATTTTTTTCCAAGGGGTACCCCCACAAAATTGTGGGTTTTCCAAATTTCCCCACTTTTTCACCTTCCGATGGCCATAGCTCTGCCAATTCGTATCCGATCAGGAAATAAAGTACCGTTTAGTAATCAGCGAACCCAGAAGCGACTTTCCTCATTCAAAATATTGGTTAAATGTCGTTTTTAAGTTTTTCGAATTTTTTCCAAGGGGTACCCCCACAAAATTATGGGTTTTCCAAATTTCCCCACTTTTGCGCCTTCCGATGGCCATAGCTCTGCCAATTCGTATCCGATGAGGAAATAAAGTACCGTTCAGTAATCAGCGAACCCAGAAGCGGCTTTCCTCATTCAAAATATTGGTTAAATGTCGTTTTTAAGTTTTTCGAATTTTTTCCAAGGGGTACCCCTACAAAATTGTGGGTTTTCCAAATTTCCCCACTTTTTCACCTTCCGATGGCCATAGCTCTGCCAATTCGTATCCGATCAGGAAATAAAGTACCGTTTAGTAATCAGCGAACCCAGAAGCGACTTTCCTCATTCAAAATATTGGTTAAATGTCGTTTTTAAGTTTTTCGAATTTTTTTCCAAGGGGTACCCCCACAAAATTGTGGGTTTTCCAAATTTCCCCACTTTTTCACCTTCCGATGGCCATAGCTCTGCCAATTCGTATCCGATCAGGAAATAAAGTACCGTTTAGTAATCAGCGAACCCAGAAGCGACTTTCCTCATTCAAAATATTGGTTAAATGTCGTTTTTAAGTTTTTCGAATTTTTTCCAAGGGGTACCCCCACAAAATTGTGGGTTTTCCAAATTTCCCCACTTTTGCACCTTCCGATGGCCATAGCTCTGCCAATTCGTATCCGATGAGGAAATAAAGTACCGTTTAGTAATCAGCGAACCCAGAAGCGGCTTTCCTCATTCAAAATATTGGTTAAATGTCGTTTTTAAGTTTTTCGAATTTTTTTCCAAGGGGTACCCCCACAAAATTGTGGGTTTTCCAAATTTCCGTACTTTTTCACCTTCCGATGGCCATAGCTCTGCCAATTCGTATCCGATCAGGAAATAAAGTACCGTTTAGTAATCAGCGAACCCAGAAGCGACTTTCCTCATTCAAAATATTGGTTAAATGTCGTTTTTAAGTTTTTCGAATTTTTTCCAAGGGGTACCCCTACAAAATTGTGGGTTTTCCAAATTTCCCCACTTTTGCACCTTCCGATGGCCATAGCTCTGCCAATTCGTATCCGATGAGGAAATAAAGTACCGTTTAGTAATCAGCGAACGCAGAAGCGGCTTTCCTCATTCAAAATATTGGTTAAATGTCGTTTTTAAGTTTTTCGAATTTTTTCCAAGGGGTACCCCCACAAAATTGTGGGTTTTCCAAATTTCCCCACTTTTGCACCTTCCGATGGCCATAGCTCTGCCAATTCGTATCCGATGAGGAAATAAAGTACCGTTTAGTAATCAGCGAACGCAGAAGCGGCTTTCCCCATTCAAAATATTGGTTAAATGTCGTTTTTAAGTTTTTCGAATTTTTTCCAAGGGGTACCACAAAATTATGGGTTTTCCAAATTTCCCCACTTTTGCACCTTCCGATGGCAATAGCTCTGCCAATTCGTATCCGATCAGAAAATAAAGTACCGTTTAGTAATCAGCGAACCCAGAAGCGACTTTCCTCATTCAAAATATTGGTTAAATGTCGTTTTTAAGTTTTTCGAATTTTTTCCAAGGGGTACCCCCACAAAATTATGGGTTTTCCAAATTTCCCCACTTTTGCGCCTTCCGATGGCAATAGCTCTGCCAATTCGTATCCGATCAGAAAATAAAGTACCGGTTAGTAATCAGCGAACGCAGAAGCGACTTTCCTCATTCAAAATATTGGTTAAATGTCGTTTTTAGGTTTTTCGAATTTTTTCCAAGGGGTACCCCCACAAAATTGTGGGTTTTCCCACAAAGTACCGTTTAGTAATCAGCGAACGCAGAAGCGGCTTTCCCCATTCAAAATATTGGTTAAATGTCGTTTTTAAGTTTTTCGAATTTTTTCCAAGGGGTACCCCCACAAAATTATGGGTTTTCCAAATTTTCCCACTTTTGCACCTTCCGATGGCAATAGCTCTGCCAATTCGTATCCGATGAGGAAATAAAGTACCGTTTAGTAATCAGCGAACCCAGAAGCGGCTTTCCTCATTCAAAATATTGGTTAAATGTCGTTTTTAAGTTTTTCGAATTTTTTTCCAAGGGGTACCCCCACAAAATTGTGGGTTTTCCAAATTTCCCCACTTTTTCACCTTCCGATGGCAATAGCTCTGCCAATTCGTATCCGATGAGGAAATAAAGTACCGTTTAGTAATCAGCGAACGCAGAAGCGGCTTTCCCCATTCAAAATATTGGTTAAATGTCGTTTTTAAGTTTTTCGAATTTTTTCCCCACAAAATTGTGGGTTTTCCAAATTTCCCCACTTTTGCGCCTTCCGATGGCAATAGCTCTGCCAATTCGTATCCGATCAGATAATAAAGTACTGTTCAGTAATCAGCGAACCCAGAAGCGACTTTCCTCATTCAAAATATTGGTTAAATGTCGTTTTTAAGTTTTTCGAATTTTTTCCAAGGAAAAAATTTGGAAATTTGGAAAACCCACAATTTTGTACCCCCACAAAATTGTGGGTTTTCCAAATTTTCCCACTTTTGCACCTTCCGATGGCCATAGCTCTGCCAATTCGTATCCGATCAGGAAATAAAGTACCGTTTAGTAATCAGCGAACCCAGAAGCGACTTTCCTCATTCAAAATATTGGTTAAATGTCGTTTTTAAGTTTTTCGAATTTTTTCCAAGGGGTACCCCCACAAAATTGTGGGTTTTCCAAATTTTCCCACTTTTGCACCTTCCGATGGCCATAGCTCTGCCAATTCGTATCCGATCAGGAAATAAAGTACCGTTTAGTAATCAGCGAACCCAGAAGCGACTTTCCTCATTCAAAATATTGGCTTAATATCGTTTTTAAGTTTTTCGAATTTTTTCCAAGGGGTACCCCCACAAAATTGTGGGTTTTCCAAATTTCCCCACTTTTGCACCTTCCGATGGCCATAGCTCTGCCAATTCGTATCCGATGAGGAAATAAAGTACCGTTTAGTAATCAGCGAACGCAGAAGCGGCTTTCCTCATTCAAAATATTGGTTAAATGTCGTTTTTAAGTTTTTCGAATTTTTTCCAAGGGGTACCCCCACAAAATTGTGGGTTTTCCAAATTTCCCCACTTTTGCACCTTCCGATGGCAATAGCTCTGCCAATTCGTATCCGATGAGGAAATAAAGTACCGTTTAGTAATCAGCGAACCCAGAAGCGACTTTCCTCATTCAAAATATTGGTTAAATGTCGTTTTTAAGTTTTTCGAATTTTTTCCAAGGGGTACCCCCACAAAATTGTGGGTTTTCCAAATTTCCCCACTTTTGCACCTTCCGATGGCAATAGCTCTGCCAATTCCTATCCGATCAGGAAATAAAGTACCGTTTAGTAATCAGCGAACCCAGAAGCGGCTTTCCTCATTCAAAATATTGGTTAAATGTCGTTTTTAAGTTTTTCGAATTTTTTTCCAAGGGGTACCCCCACAAAATTGTGGGTTTTCCAAATTTCCCCACTTTTGCACCTTCCGATGGCAATAGCTCTGCCAATTCGTATCCGATCAGAAAATAAAGTACCGTTTAGTAATCAGCGAACCCAGAAGCGACTTTCCTCATTCAAAATATTGGTTAAATGTCGTTTTTAAGTTTTTCGAATTTTTTCCAAGGGGTACCCCCACAAAATTGTGGGTTTTCCAAATTTTCCCACTTTTGCACCTTCCGATGGCCATAGCTCTGCCAATTCGTATCCGATGAGGAAATAAAGTACCGTTTAGTAATCAGCGAACGCAGAAGCGGCTTTCCTCATTCAAAATATTGGTTAAATGTCGTTTTTAAGTTTTTCGAATTTTTTCCAAGGGGTACCCCCACAAAATTATGGGTTTTCCAAATTTCCCCACTTTTGCACCTTCCGATGGCCATACCTCTGCCAATTCGTATCCGATGAGGAAATAAAGTACCGTTTAGTAATCAGCGAACGCAGAAGCGGCTTTCCTCATTCAAAATATTGGTTAAATGTCGTTTTTAAGTTTTTCGAATTTTTTTCCAAGGGGTACCCCCACAAAATTGTGGGTTTTCCAAATTTCCCCACTTTTGCACCTTCCGATGGCCATAGCTCTGCCAATTCGTATCCGATGAGGGAAATAAAGTACCGTTTAGTAATCAGCGAACCCAGAAGCGACTTTCCTCATTCAAAATATTGGTTAAATGTCGTTTTTAAGTTTTTCGAATTTTTTCCAAGGGGTACCCCCACAAAATTGTGGGTTTTCCAAATTTTCCCACTTTTGCACCTTCCGATGGCCATAGCTCTGCCAATTCGTATCCGATGAGGAAATAAAGTACCGTTTAGTAATCAGCGAACGCAGAAGCGGCTTTCCTCATTCAAAATATTGGTTAAATGTCGTTTTTAAGTTTTTCGAATTTTTTCCAAGGGGTACCCCCACAAAATTATGGGTTTTCCAAATTTCCCCACTTTTGCACCTTTCGATGGCAATAGCTCTGCCAATTCGTATCCGATCAGATAATAAAGTACCGTTTAGTATTCAGCGAACCCAGAAGCGACTTTCCTCATTCAAAATATTGGTTAAATGTCGTTTTTAGGTTTTTCGAATTTTTTCCAAGGGGTACCCCCACAAAATTGTGGGTTTTCCAAATTTCCCCACTTTTGCACCTTCCGATGGCAATAGCTCTGCCAATTCGTATCCGATGAGGAAATAAAGTACCGTTTAGTAATCAGCGAACGCAGAAGCGGCTTTCCTCATTCAAAATATTGGTTAAATGTCGTTTTTAAGTTTTTCGAATTTTTTCCAAGGGGTACCACCACAAAATTATGGGTTTTCCAAATTTCCACACTTTTGCACCTTCCGATGGCAATAGCTCTGCCAATTCGTATCCGATCAGAAAATAAAGTACCGTTTTGTAATCAGCGAACCCAGAAGCGACTTTCCTCATTCAAAATATTGGTTAAATGTCGTTTTTAGGTTTTTCGAATTTTTTCCAAGGGGTACCCCCACAAAATTGTGGGTTTTCCAAATTTCCCCACTTTTGCACCTTCCGATGGCCATAGCTCTGCCAATTCGTATCCGATGAGGAAATAAAGTACCGTTTAGTAATCAGCGAACGCAGAAGCGGCTTTCCTCATTCAAAATATTGGTTAAATGTCGTTTTTAAGTTTTTCGAATTTTTTCCAAGGGGTACCCCCACAAAATTATGGGTTTTCCAAATTTCCACACTTTTGCACCTTCCGATGGCAATAGCTCTGCCAATTCGTATCCGATCAGAAAATAAAGTACCGTTTTGTAATCAGCGAACCCAGAAGCGACTTTCCTCATTCAAAATATTGGTTAAATGTCGTTTTTAGGTTTTTCGAATTTTTTCCAAGGGGTACCCCCACAAAATTGTGGGTTTTCCAAATTTCCCCACTTTTGCACCTTCCGATGGCAATAGCTCTGCCAATTCGTATCCGATCAGATAATAAAGTACCGTTTAGTAATCAGCGAACCCAGAAGCGACTTTCCTCATTCAAAATATTGGTTAAATGTCGTTTTTAAGTTTTTCGAATTTTTTCCAAGGGGTACCACCACAAAATTATGGGTTTTCCAAATTTCCCCACTTTTGCACCTTCCGATGGCAATAGCTCTGCCAATTCGTATCCGATCAGAAAATAAAGTACCGTTTAGTAATCAGTTTTTAAGTTTTTCGAATTTTTTCCAAGGGGTACCCCACAAAATTGTGGGTTTTCCAAATTTCCCCACTTTTGCACCTTCCGATGGCAATAGCTCTGCCAATTCGTATCCGATGAGGAAATAAAGTACCGTTTAGTAACCAGCGAACCCAGAAGCGGCTTTCCCCATTCAAAATATTGGTTAAATGTCGTTTTTAAGTTTTTCGAATTTTTTCGAAGGGGTACCTCTACAAAATTGTGGGTTTTCCAAATTTCCCCACTTTTGCACCTTCCGATAGCAATAGCTCTGCCAATTCGTATCCGATCAGAAAATAAAGTACCGTTTAGTAATCAGCGAACCCAGAAGCGACTTTCCTCATTCAAAATATTGGTTAAATGTCGTTTTTAAGTTTTTCGAATTTTTTCCAAGGGGTACCCCCACAAAATTGTGGGTTTTCCAAATTTCCCCACTTTTGCACCTTCCGATGGCAATAGCTCTGCCAATTCGTATCCGATCAGATAATAAAGTACCGTTTAGTAATCAGCGAACCCAGAAGCGACTTTCCTCATTCAAAATATTGGTTAAATGTCGTTTTTAAGTTTTTCGAATTTTTTCGAAGGGGTACCTCTACAAAATTGTGGGTTTTCCAAATTTCCCCACTTTTGCACCTTCCGATAGCAATAGCTCTGCCAATTCGTATCCGATCAGAAAATAAAGTACCGTTTAGTAATCAGCGAACCCAGAAGCGACTTTCCTCATTCAAAATATTGGTTAAATGTCGTTTTTAAGTTTTTCGAATTTTTTCCAAGGGGTACCACCACAAAATTATGGTTTTTCCAAATTTCCCCACTTTTGCACCTTCCGATGGCAATAGCTCTGCCAATTCGTATCCGATGAGGAAATAAAGTACCGTTTAGTAATCAGCGAACGCAAAAGCGGCTTTCCTCATTCAAAATATTGGTTAAATGTCGTTTTTAAGTTTTTCGAATTTTTTCCAAGGGGTACCACCACAAAATTATGGGTTTTCCAAATTTCCCCACTTTTGCACCTTCCGATGGCAATAGCTCTGCCAATTCGTATCCGATCAGAAAATAAAGTACCGTTTAGTAATCAGCGAACCCAGAAGCGACTTTCCTCATTCAAAATATTGGTTAAATGTCGTTTTTAAGTTTTTCGAATTTTTTCCAAGGGGTACCACCACAAAATTATGGGTTTTCCAAATTTCCCCACTTTTGCACCTTCCGATGGCAATAGCTCTGCCAATTCGTATCCGATCAGAAAATAAAGTACCGTTTAGTAATCAGCGAACGCAGAAGCGGCTTTCCCCATTCAAAATATTGGTTAAATGTCGTTTTTAAGTTTTTCGAATTTTTTCCAAGGGGTACCCCCACAAAATTATGGGTTTTCCAAATTTCCCCACTTTTGCGCCTTCCGATGGCAATAGCTCTGCCAATTCGTATCCGATCAGATAATAAAGTACTGTTCAGTAATCAGCGAACCCAGAAGCGACTTTCCTCATTCAAAATATTGGTTAAATGTCGTTTTTAAGTTTTTCGAATTTTTTCCAAGGAAAAAATTTGGAAATTTGGAAAACCCACAATTTTGTACCCCCACAAAATTGTGGGTTTTCCAAATTTTCCCACTTTTGCACCTTCCGATGGCCATAGCTCTGCCAATTCGTATCCGATCAGGAAATAAAGTACCGTTTAGTAATCAGCGAACCCAGAAGCGACTTTCCTCATTCAAAATATTGGCTAAATATCGTTTTTAAGTTTTTCGAATTTTTTCCAAGGGGTACCCCCACAAAATTGTGGGTTTTCCAAATTTCCCCACTTTTGCACCTTCCGATGGCCATAGCTCTGCCAATTCGTATCCGATGAGGAAATAAAGTACCGTTTAGTAATCAGCGAACGCAGAAGCGGCTTTCCTCATTCAAAATATTGGTTAAATGTCGTTTTTAAGTTTTTCGAATTTTTTCCAAGGGGTACCCCCACAAAATTGTGGGTTTTCCAAATTTTCCCACTTTTGCACCTTCCGATGGCAATAGCTCTGCCAATTCGTATCCGATGAGGAAATAAAGTACCGTTTAGTAACCAGCGAACCCAGAAGCGGCTTTCCCCCTTCAAAATATTGGTTAAATGTCGTTTTTAAGTTTTTCGAATTTTTTCCAAGGGGTACCCCCACAAAATTGTGGGTTTTCCAAATTTCCCCACTTTTGCACCTTCCGATAGCAATAGCTCTGCCAATTCGTATCCGATCAGAAAATAAAGTACCGTTTAGTAATCAGCGAACCCAGAAGCGACTTTCCTCATTCAAAATATTGGTTAAATGTCGTTTTTAAGTTTTTCGAATTTTTTCCAAGGGGTACCCCCACAAAATTGTGGGTTTTCCAAATTTCCCCACTTTTGCACCTTCCGATGGCAATAGCTCTGCCAATTCGTATCCGCTCAGAAAATACAGTACCGTTTAGTAATCAGCGAACCCAGAAGCGACTTTCCTCATTCAAAATATTGGTTAAATGTCGTTTTTAAGTTTTTCGAATTTTTTCCAAGGGGTACCCCTACAAAATTGTGGGTTTTCCAAATTTCCCCACTTTTGCACCTTCCGATGGCCATAGCTCTGCCAATTCGTATCCGATGAGGAAATAAAGTACCGTTTAGTAATCAGCGAACGCACAAGCGGCTTTCCTCATTCAAAATATTGGTTAAATGTCGTTTTTAAGTTTTTCGAATTTTTTCCAAGGGGTACCCCCACAAAATTGTGGGTTTTCCAAATTTCCCCACTTTTGCACCTTCCGATGGCCATAGCTCTGCCAATTCGTATCCGATGAGGAAATAAAGTACCGTTTAGTAATCAGCAAACCCAGAAGCGGCTTTCCCCATTCAAAATATTGGTTAAATGTCGTTTTTAAGTTTTTCGAATTTTTTCCAAGGGGTACCCCTACAAAATTGTGCGTTTTCCAAATTTCCCCACTTTTGCACCTTCCGATGGCCATAGCTCTGCCAATTCGTATCCGATCAGGAAATAAGTACCGTTTAGTAATCAGCGAACCCAGAAGCGGCTTTCCCCATTCAAAATATTGGTTAAATGTCGTTTTTAAGTTTTTCGAATTTTTTCCAACCCTACAAAATTGTGGGTTTTCCAAATTTCCCCACTTTTGCACCTTCCGATGGCCATAGCTCTGCCAATTCGTATCCGATCAGAAAATAAAGTACCGTTTAGTAATCAGTTTTTAAGTTTTTCGAATTTTTTCCAAGGGGTACCCCCACAAAATTGTGGGTTTTCCAAATTTCCCCACTTTTGCACCTTCCGATGGCAATAGCTCTGCCAATTCGTATCCGATGAGGAAATAAAGTACCGTTTAGTAACCAGCGAACCCAGAAGCGGCTTTCCCCATTCAAAATATTGGTTAAATGTCGTTTTTAAGTTTTTCGAATTTTTTCGAAGGGGTACCTCTACAAAATTGTGGGTTTTCCAAATTTCCCCACTTTTGCACCTTCCGATAGCAATAGCTCTGCCAATTCGTATCCGATCAGAAAATAAAGTACCGCTTAGTAATCAGCGAACCCAGAAGCGACTTTCCTCATTCAAAATATTGGTAAAATGTCGTTTTTAAGTTTTTCGAATTTTTTCCAAGGGGTACCACCACAAAATTATGGGTTTTCCAAATTTCCCCACTTTTGCACCTTCCGATGGCAATAGCTCTGCCAATTCGTATCCGATCAGAAAATAAAGTACCGTTTAGTAATCAGCGAACCCAGAAGCGACTTTCCTCATTCAAAATATTGGTTAAATGTCGTTTTTAAGTTTTTCGAATTTTTTCCAAGGGGTACCACCACAAAATTATGGGTTTTCCAAATTTCCCCACTTTTGCACCTTCCGATGGCAATAGCTCTGCCAATTCGTATCCGATCAGAAAATAAAGTACCGTTTGGTAATCAGCGAACCCAGAAGCGACTTTCCTCATGTAAAATATTGGTTAAATGTCGTTTTTAAGTTTTTCGAATTTTTTCCAAGGGGTACCCCCACAAAATTGTGGGTTTTCCAAATTTCCCCACTTTTGCACCATCCGATAGCAATAGCTCTGCCAATTCGTATCCGATCAGGAAATAAAGTACCGTTTGGTAATCAGCGAACCCAGAAGCGAATTTCCTCATTCAAAATATTGGTTAAATGTCGTTTTTAAGTTTTTCGAATTTTTTCCAAGGGGTACCCCCACAAAATTGTGGGTTTTCCAAATTTTCCCACTTTTGCACCTTCCGATGGCCATAGCTCTGCCAATTCGTATCCGATCAGGAAATAAAGTACGTTTAGTAATCAGCGAACCCAGAAGCGGCTTTCCCCATTCAAAATATTGTTTAAATGTCGTTTTTAAGTTTTTCGAATTTTTTCCAAGGGTTACCCCTACAAAATTGTGGGTTTTCCAAATTTCCCCACTTTTGCACCTTCCGATGGCCATAGCTCTGCCAATTCGTATCCGATCAGAAAATATAGTACCGTTTAGTAATCAGCGAATCCAGAAGCGACTTTCCTCATTCAAAATATTGGTTAAATGTCGTTTTTAAGTTTTTCGAATTTTTTCCAAGGGGTACCCCCTAAAAATTGTGGGTTTTCCAAATTTTCCCACTTTTGCACCTTCCGATGGCCATAGCTCTGCCAATTCGTATCCGATCAAAAAATAAAGTACCGTTTAGTAATCAGCGAATCAGTGAACAGCGAAGAAGCGGCTTTCCCCATTCAAAATATTGGTTAAATGTCGTTTTTAAGTTTTTCGAATTTTTTCGAAGGGGTACCCCTACAAAATTGTGCGTTTTCCAAATTTCCCCACTTTTGCACCTTCCGATGGCCATAGCTCTGCCAATTCGTATCCGATCAGAAAATAAAGTACCGTTTAGTAATCAGCGAATCCAGAAGCGACTTTCCTCATTCAAAATATTGGTTAAATGTCGTTTTTAAGTTTTTCGAATTTTTTCCAAGGGGTACCCCCCCAAAAATTGTGGGTTTTCCAAATTTCCCCACTTTTGCACCTTCCGATGGCAATAGCTCTGCCAATTCGTATCCGATCAGATAATAAAGTACCGTTTAGTAATCAGCGAACGCACAAGCGGCTTTCCTCATTCAAAATATTGGTTAAATGTCGTTTTTAAGTTTTTCGAATTTTTTCCAAGGGGTACCCCCACAAAATTGTGGGTTTTCCAAATTTCCCCACTTTTGCACCTTCCGATGGCAATAGCTCTGCCAATTCGTATCCGATCAAAAAATAAAGTACCGTTTAGTAATCAGCGAACCCAGAAGCGACTTTCCTCATTCAAAATATTGGTTAAATGTCGTTTTTAAGTTTTTCGAATTTTTTCCAAGGGGTACCCCCACAAAATTGTGGGTTTTCCAAATTTCCCCACTTTCGCACCTTCCGATGGCCATAGCTCTGCCAATTCGTATCCGATCAGATAATAAAGTACCGTTTAGTAATCAGCGAACCCAGAAGCGACTTTCCTCATTCAAAATATTGGTTAAATGTCTTTTTTAAGTTTTTCGAATTTTTTCCAAGGGGTACCCCCACAAAATTGTGGGTTTTCCAAATTTCCCCACTTTTGCACCTTCCGATGGCAATAGCTCTGCCAATTCGTATCCGATCAGATAATAAAGTACCGTTTAGTAATCAGCGAACCCAGACGCGACTTTCCTCATTCAAAATATTGGTTAAATGTCGTTTTTAAGTTTTTCGAATTTTTTCCAAGGGGTACCCCCACAAAATTGTGGGTTTTCCAAATTTCCCCACTTTTGCACCTT
This sequence comes from Drosophila pseudoananassae pseudoananassae, assembly GCA_018153035.1. Classification (NCBI taxonomy): domain Eukaryota; kingdom Metazoa; phylum Arthropoda; class Insecta; order Diptera; family Drosophilidae; genus Drosophila; species Drosophila pseudoananassae. Next base: position 328,296 of record JAECXR010000055.1, read on the forward strand.
CCGATGGCAATAGCTCTGCCAATTCGTATCCGATGAGGAAATAAAGTACCGTTTAGTAATCAGCAAACCCAGAAGCGGCTTTCCCCATTCAAAATATTGGTTAAATGTCGTTTTTAAGTTTTTCGAATTTTTTCGAAGGGGTACCCCTACAAAATTGTGCGTTTTCCAAATTTCCCCACTTTTGCACCTTCCGATGGCAATAGCTCTGCCAATTCGTATCCGATCAAAAAATAAAGTACCGTTTAGTAATCAGCGAACCCAGAAGCGACTTTCCTCATTCAAAATATTGGTTAAATGTCGTTTTTAAGTTTTTCGAATTTTTTCCAAGGGGTACCCCCACAAAATTGTGGGTTTTCCAAATTTCCCCACTTTCGCACCTTCCGATGGCCATAGCTCTGCCAATTCGTATCCGATCAGATAATAAAGTACCGTTTAGTAATCAGCGAACCCAGAAGCGGCTTTCCCCATTCAAAATATGGTTTAAATGTCGTTTTTAAGTTTTTCGAATTTTTTCCAAGGGTTACCCCTACAAAATTGTGGGTTTTCCAAATTTCCCCACTTTTGCACCTTCCGATGGCCATAGCTCTGCCAATTCGTATCCGATCAGAAAATATAGTACCGTTTAGTAATCAGCGAACCCAGAAGCGACTTTCCTCATTCAAAATATTGGTTAAATGTCGTTTTTAAGTTTTTCGAATTTTTTCCAAGGGGTACCCCCACAAAATTGTGGGTTTTCCAAATTTCCCCACTTTCGCACCTTCCGATGGCCATAGCTCTGCCAATTCGTATCCGATCAAAAAATAAAGTACCGTTTAGTAATCAGCGAACCCAGAAGCGACTTTCCTCATTCAAAATATTGGTTAAATGTCGTTTTTAAGTTTTTCGAATTTTTTCCAAGGGGTACCCCCACAAAATTGTGGGTTTTCCAAATTTCCCCACTTTCGCACCTTCCGATGGCCATAGCTCTGCCAATTCGTATCCGATCAGATAATAAAGTACCGTTTAGTAATCAGCGAACCCAGAAGCGGCTTTCCCCATTCAAAATATTGTTTAAATGTCGTTTTTAAGTTTTTCGAATTTTTTCCAAGGGTTACCCCTACAAAATTGTGGGTTTTCCAAATTTCCCCACTTTTGCACCTTCCGATGGCCATAGCTCTGCCAATTCGTATCCGATCAGAAAATATAGTACCGTTTAGTAATCAGCGAATCCAGAAGCGACTTTCCTCATTCAAAATATTGGTTAAATGTCGTTTTTAAGTTTTTCGAATTTTTTCCAAGGGGTACCCCCTAAAAATTGTGGGTTTTCCAAATTTTCCCACTTTTGCACCTTCCGATGGCCATAGCTCTGCCAATTCGTATCCGATCAAAAAATAAAGTACCGTTTAGTAATCAGCGAATCAGTGAACAGCGAAGAAGCGGCTTTCCCCATTCAAAATATTGGTTAAATGTCGTTTTTAAGTTTTTCGAATTTTTTCGAAGGGGTACCCCTACAAAATTGTGCGTTTTCCAAATTTCCCCACTTTTGCACCTTCCGATGGCCATAGCTCTGCCAATTCGTATCCGATCAGAAAATAAAGTACCGTTTAGTAATCAGCGAATCCAGAAGCGACTTTCCTCATTCAAAATATTGGTTAAATGTCGTTTTTAAATTTTTCGAATTTTTTCCAAGGGGTACCCCCAAAAATTGTGGGTTTTCCAAATTTCCCCACTTTTGCACCTTCCGATGGCAATAGCTCTGCCAATTCGTATCCGATCAGATAATAAAGTACCGTTTAGTAATCAGCGAACGCACAAGCGGCTTTCCTCATTCAAAATATTGGTTAAATGTCGTTTTTAAGTTTTTCGAATTTTTTTCCAAGGGGTACCCCCACAAAATTGTGGGTTTTCCAAATTTCCCCACTTTTGCACCTTCCGATGGCAATAGCTCTGCCAATTCGTATCCGATCAAAAAATAAAGTACCGTTTAGTAATCAGCGAACCCAGAAGCGACTTTCCTCATTCAAAATATTGGTTAAATGTCGTTTTTAAGTTTTTCGAATTTTTTCCAAGGGGTACCCCCACAAAATTGTGGGTTTTCCAAATTTCCCCACTTTCGCACCTTCCGATGGCCATAGCTCTGCCAATTCGTATCCGATCAGATAATAAAGTACCGTTTAGTAATCAGCGAACCCAGAAGCGACTTTCCTCATTCAAAATATTGGTTAAATGTCTTTTTTAAGTTTTTCGAATTTTTTCCAAGGGGTACCCCCACAAAATTGTGGGTTTTCCAAATTTCCCCACTTTTGCACCTTCCGATGGCAATAGCTCTGCCAATTCGTATCCGATCAGATAATAAAGTACCGTTTAGTAATCAGCGAACCCAGACGCGACTTTCCTCATTCAAAATATTGGTTAAATGTCGTTTTTAAGTTTTTCGAATTTTTTCCAAGGGGTACCCCCACAAAATTGTGGGTTTTCCAAATTTCCCCACTTTTGCACCTTCCGATGGCAATAGCTCTGCCAATTCGTATCCGATGAGGAAATAAAGTACCGTTTAGTAATCAGCAAACCCAGAAGCGGCTTTCCCCATTCAAAATATTGGTTAAATGTCGTTTTTAAGTTTTTCGAATTTTTTCGAAGGGGTACCCCTACAAAATTGTGCGTTTTCCAAATTTCCCCACTTTTGCACCTTCCGATGGCAATAGCTCTGCCAATTCGTATCCGATCAAAAAATAAAGTACCGTTTAGTAATCAGCGAACCCAGAAGCGACTTTCCTCATTCAAAATATTGGTTAAATGTCGTTTTTAAGTTTTTCGAATTTTTTCCAAGGGGTACCCCCACAAAATTGTGGGTTTTCCAAATTTCCCCACTTTCGCACCTTCCGATGGCCATAGCTCTGCCAATTCGTATCCGATCAAAAAATAAAGTACCGTTTAGTAATCAGCGAACCCAGAAGCGACTTTCCTCATTCAAAATATTGGTTAAATGTCGTTTTTAAGTTTTTCGAATTTTTTCCAAGGGGTACCCCCACAAAATTGTGGGTTTTCCAAATTTCCCCACTTTCGCACCTTCCGATGGCCATAGCTCTGCCAATTCGTATCCGATCAGATAATAAAGTACCGTTTAGTAATCAGCGAACCCAGAAGCGACTTTCCTCATTCAAAATATTGGTTAAATGTCTTTTTTAAGTTTTTCGAATTTTTTCCAAGGGGTACCCCCACAAAATTGTGGGTTTTCCAAATTTCCCCACTTTTGCACCTTCCGATGGCAATAGCTCTGCCAATTCGTATCCGATCAGATAATAAAGTACCGTTTAGTAATCAGCGAACCCAGACGCGACTTTCCTCATTCAAAATATTGGTTAAATGTCGTTTTTAAGTTTTTCGAATTTTTTCCAAGGGGTACCCCCACAAAATTGTGGGTTTTCCAAATTTCCCCACTTTTGCACCTTCCGATGGCAATAGCTCTGCCAATTCGTATCCGATGAGGAAATAAAGTACCGTTTAGTAATCAGCAAACCCAGAAGCGGCTTTCCCCATTCAAAATATTGGTTAAATGTCGTTTTTAAGTTTTTCGAATTTTTTCGAAGGGGTACCCCTACAAAATTGTGCGTTTTCCAAATTTCCCCACTTTTGCACCTTCCGATGGCAATAGCTCTGCCAATTCGTATCCGATCAAAAAATAAAGTACCGTTTAGTAATCAGCGAACCCAGACGCGACTTTCCTCATTCAAAATATTGGTTAAATGTCGTTTTTAAGTTTTTCGAATTTTTTCCAAGGGGTACCCCCACAAAATTGTGGGTTTTTCAAATTTCCCCACTTTCGCACCTTCCGATGGCAATAGCTCTGCCAATTCGTATCCGATCAGATAATAAAGTACCGTTTAGTAATCAGCGAACCCAGAAGCGACTTTCCTCATTCAAAATATTGGTTAAATGTCTTTTTTAAGTTTTTCGAATTTTTTCCAAGGGGTACCCCCACAAAATTGTGGGTTTTCCAAATTTCCCCACTTTTGCACCTTCCGATGGCAATAGCTCTGCCAATTCGTATCCGATCAAAAAATAAAGTACCGTTTAGTAATCAGCGAACCCAGAAGCGACTTTCCTCATTCAAAATATTGGTTAAATGTCGTTTTTAAGTTTTTCGAATTTTTTCCAAGGGGTACCCCCACAAAATTGTGGGTTTTCCAAATTTCCCCACTTTTGCACCTTCCGATGGCAATAGCTCTGCCAATTCGTATCCGATCAGATAATAAAGTACCGTTTAGTAATCAGCGAACCCAGACGCGACTTTCCTCATTCAAAATATTGGTTAAATGTCGTTTTTAGGTTTTTCGAATTTTTTCCAAGGGGTACCCCCCCAAAAATTGTGGGTTTTCCAAATTTCCCCACTTTTGCACCTTCCGATGGCAATAGCTCTGCCAATTCGTATCCGATCAAAAAATAAAGTACCGTTTAGTAATCAGCGAACCCAGAAGCGACTTTCCTCATTCAAAATATTGGTTAAATGTCGTTTTTAAGTTTTTCGAATTTTTTCCAAGGGGTACCCCCACAAAATTGTGGGTTTTCCAAATTTTGCCACTTTTGCACCTTCCGATGGCCATAGCTCTGCCAATTCGTATCCGATCAGGAAATAAAGTACGTTTAGTAATCAGCGAACCCAGAAGCGGCTTTCTCCATTCAAAATATTGGTTAAATGTCGTTTTTAAGTTTTTCGAATTTTTTCGAAGGGGTACCCCTACAAAATTGTGCGTTTTCCAAATTTCCCCACTTTTGCACCTTCCGATGGCCATAGCTCTGCCAATTCGTATCCGATCAGAAAATAAAGTACCGTTTAGTAATCAGCGAATCCAGAAGCGACTTTCCTCATTCAAAATATTGGTTAAATGTCGTTTTTAAGTTTTTCGAATTTTTTTCCAAGGGGTACCCCCCAAAAATTGTGGGTTTTCCAAATTTCCCCACTTTTGCACCTTCCGATGGCAATAGCTCTGCCAATTCGTATCCGATCAGATAATAAAGTACCGTTTAGTAATCAGCGAACGCACAAGCGGCTTTCCTCATTCAAAATATTGGTTAAATGTCGTTTTTAAGTTTTTCGAATTTTTTCCAAGGGGTACCCCCACAAAATTGTGGGTTTTCCAAATTTCCCCACTTTTGCACCTTCCGATGGCCATAGCTCTGCCAATTCGTATCCGATGAGGTAATAAAGTACCGTTTAGTAATCAGCAAGCCCAGAAGCGGCTTTCCCCATTCAAAATATTGGTTAAATGTCGTTTTTAAGTTTTTCGAATTTTTTCGAAGGGGTACCCCTACAAAATTGTGCGTTTTCCAAATTTCCCCACTTTTGCACCTTCCGATGGCCATAGCTCTGCCAATTCGTATCCGATCAGAAAATAAAGTACCGTTTAGTAATCAGCGAATCCAGAAGCGACTTTCCTCATTCAAAATATTGGTTAAATGTCGTTTTTAAGTTTTTCGAATTTTTTCCAAGGGGTACCCCCACAAAATTGTGGGTTTTCCAAATTTTCCCACTTTTGCACCTTCCGATGGCCATAGCTCTGCCAATTCGTATCCGATCAAAAAATAAAGTACCGTTTAGTAATCAGCGAACCCAGAAGCGGCTTTCCTCATTCAAAATATTGGTTAAATGTCGTTTTTAAGTTTTTCGAATTTTTTCCAAGGGGTACCCCCACAAAATTGTGGGTTTTCCAAATTTCCCCACTTTTGCACCTTCCCCTGGCAATAACTCTGCCAATTCGTATCCGATCAGATAATAAAGTACCGTTTAGTAATCAGCGAACCCAGAAGCGGCTTTCCTCATTCAAAATATTGGTTAAATGTCGTTTTTAAGTTTTTCGAATTTTTTCCAAGGGGTACCCCCACAAAATTGTGGGTTTTCCAAATTTCCCCACTTTTGCACCTTCCCCTGGCAATAACTCTGCCAATTCGTATCCGATCAGATAATAAAGTACCGTTTAGTAATCAGCGAACCCAGAAGCGGCTTTCCTCATTCAAAATATTGGTTAAATGTCGTTTTTAAGTTTTTCGAATTTTTTCCAAGGGGTACCCCCACAAAATTGTGGGTTTTCCAAATTTCCCCACTTTTGCACCTTCCGATGGCCATAGCTCTGCCAATTCGTATCCGATCAGGAAATAAAGTACCGTTTAGTAATCAGCGAACCCAGAAGCTGCTTTCCTCATTCAAAATATTGGTTAAATGTCGTTTTTAAGTTTTTCGAATTTTTTCCAAGGGGTACCCCCACAAAATTGTGGGTTTTCCAAATTTCCCCACTTTTGCACCTTCCGATGGCAATAGCTCTGCCAATTCGTATCCGCTCAGAAAATAAAGTACCGTTTAGTAATCAGCGAACCCAGAAGCGACTTTCCTCATTCAAAATATTGGTTAAATGTCGTTTTTAAGTTTTTCGAATTTTTTCCAAGGGGTACCCCCACAAAATTGTGGGTTTTCCAAATTTTCCCACTTTTGCACCTTCCGATGGCCATAGCTCTGCCAATTCGTATCCGATCAGGAAATAAAGTACCGTTTAGTAATCAGCGAACCCAGAAGCGGCTTTCCTCATTCAAAATATTGGTTAAATGTCGTTTTTAAGTTTTTCGAATTTTTTCCAAGGGGTACCCCCACAAAATTGTGGGTTTTCCAAATTTCCCCACTTTTGCACCTTCCGATGGCAATAGCTCTGCCAATTCGTATCCGATCAGATAATAAAGTACCGTTTAGTAATCAGCGAACCCAGAAGCGACTTTCCTCATTCAAAATATTGGTTAAATGTCGTTTTTAAGTTTTTCGAATTTTTTCCAAGGGGTACCCCCACAAAATTGTGGGTTTTCCAAATTTTCCCACTTTTGCACCTTCCGATGGCCATAGCTCTGCCAATTCGTATCCGATCAGGAAATAAAGTACCGTTTAGTAATCAGCGAACCCAGAAGCGGCTTTCCTCATTCAAAATATTGGTTAAATGTCGTTTTTAAGTTTTTCGAATTTTTTCCAAGGGGTACCCCCACAAAATTGTGGGTTTTCCAAATTTCCCCACCTTTGCACCTTCCGATGGCAATAGCTCTGCCAATTCGTATCCGATCAGAAAATAAAGTACCGTTTAGTAATCAGCGAACCCAGAAGCGACTTTCCTCATTCAAAATATTGGTTAAATGTCGTTTTTAAGTTTTTCGAATTTTTTCCAAGGGGTACCCCCTCAAAATTGTGGGTTTTCCAAATTTTCCCACTTTTGCACCTTCCGATGGCCATAGCTCTGCCAATTCGTATCCGATCAGGAAATAAAGTACCGTTTAGTAATCAGCGAACCCAGAAGCTGCTTTCCTCATTCAAAATATTGGTTAAATGTCGTTTTTAAGTTTTTCGAATTTTTTCCAAGGGGTACCCCCACAAAATTGTGGGTTTTCCAAATTTCCCCACTTTTGCACCTTCCCCTGGCAATAGCTCTGCCAATTCGTATCCGATCAGACAATAAAGTACCGTTTAGTAATCAGCGAACCCAGAAGCGGCTTTCCTCATTCAAAATATTGGTTAAATGTCGTTTTTAAGTTTTTCGAATTTTTTCCAAGGGGTACCCCCACAAAATTGTGGGTTTTCCAAATTTCCCCACTTTTGCACCTTCCGATGGCAATAGCTCTGCCAATTCGTATCCGAAAAGATAATAAAGTACCGTTTAGTAATCAGCGAACCCAGAAGCGACTTTCCTCATTCAAAATATTGGTTAAATGTCGTTTTTAAGTTTTTCGAATTTTTTCCAAGGGGTACCCCCACAAAATTGTGGGTTTTCCAAATTTCCCCACTTTTGCACCTTCCGATGGCCATAGCTCTGCCAATTCGTATCCGATCAGGAAATAAAGTACCGTTTAGTAATCAGCGAACCCAGAAGCTGCTTTCCTCATTCAAAATATTGGTTAAATGTCGTTTTTAAGTTTTTCGAATTTTTTCCAAGGGGTACCCCCACAAAATTGTGGGTTTTCCAAATTTCCCCACTTTTGCACCTTCCGATGGCAATAGCTCTGCCAATTCGTATCCGATCAGATAATAAAGTACCGTTTAGTAATCAGCGAACCCAGAAGCGACTTTCCTCATTCAAAATATTGGTTAAATGTCGTTTTTAAGTTTTTCGAATTTTTTCCAAGGGGTACCCCCACAAAATTGTGGGTTTTCCAAATTTTCCCACTTTTGCACCTTCCGATGGCCATAGCTCTGCCAATTCGTATCCGATCAGGAAATAAAGTACCGTTTAGTAATCAGCGAACCCAGAAGCGGCTTTCCTCATTCAAAATATTGGTTAAATGTCGTTTTTAAGTTTTTCGAATTTTTTCCAAGGGGTACCCCCACAAAATTGTGGGTTTTCCAAATTTCCCCACCTTTGCACCTTCCGATGGCAATAGCTCTGCCAATTCGTATCCGATCAGAAAATAAAGTACCGTTTAGTAATCAGCGAACCCAGAAGCGACTTTCCTCATTCAAAATATTGGTTAAATGTCGTTTTTAAGTTTTTCGAATTTTTTCCAAGGGGTACCCCCTCAAAATTGTGGGTTTTCCAAATTTTCCCACTTTTGCACCTTCCGATGGCCATAGCTCTGCCAATTCGTATCCGATCAGGAAATAAAGTACCGTTTAGTAATCAGCGAACCCAGAAGCGGCTTTCCTTATTCAAAATATTGGTTAAATGTCGTTTTTAAGTTTTTCGAATTTTTTCCAAGGGGTACCCCCACAAAATTGTGGGTTTTCCAAATTTCCCCACTTTTGCACCTTCCGATGGCAATAGCTCTGCCAATTCGTATCCGATCAGATAATAAAGTACCGTTTAGTAATCAGCGAACCCAGAAGCGACTTTCCTCATTCAAAATATTGGTTAAATGTCGGTTTTAAGTTTTTCGAATTTTTTCCAAGGGGTACCCCCACAAAATTGTGGGTTTTCCAAATTTCCCCACTTTTGCACCTTCCGATGGCAATAGCTCTGCCAATTAGTATCCGATCAGAAAATAAAGTACCGTTTAGTAATCAGCGAACCCAGAAGCAACTTTCCTCATTCAAAATATTGGTTAAATGTCGTTTTTAAGTTTTTCGAATTTTTTCCAAGGGGTACCCCCACAAAATTGTGGGTTTTCCAAATTTCCCCACTTTTGCACCTTCCGATGGCAATAGCTCTGCCAATTCGTATCCGATCAGGAAATAAAGTACCGTTTAGTAATCAGCGAACCCAGAAGCGGCTTTCCTCATTCAAAATATTGGTTAAATGTCGTTTTTAAGTTTTTCGAATTTTTTTCCAAGGGGTACCCCCACAAAATTGTGGGTTTTCCAAATTTCCCCACTTTTGCACCTTCCGATGGCAATAGCTCTGCCAATTAGTATCCGATCAGAAAATAAAGTACCGTTTAGTAATCAGCGAACCCATTGTGGGTTTTCCAAATTTTCCCACTTTTGCACCTTCCGATGGCATTAGCTCTGCCAATTCGTATCTGATGAGGAAATAAAGTACCGTTTAGTAATCAGCGAACCCAGAAGCGGCTTTCCTCATTCAAAATATTGGTTCAATGTCGTTTTTAAGTTTTTCGAATTTTTTTCCAAGGGGTACCCCCACAAAATTGTGGGTTTTCCAAATTTTCCCACTTTTGCACCTTCCGATGGCATTAGCTCTGCCAATTAGTATCCGATCAGAAAATAAAGTACCGTTTAGTAATCAGCGAACCCAGAAGCGACTTTCCTCATTCAAAATATTGGTTAAATGTCGTTTTTAAGTTTTTCGAATTTTTTCCAAGGGGTACCCCCACAAAATTGTGGGTTTTCCAAATTTCCCCACTTTTGCACCTTCCGATGGCAATAGCTCTGCCAATTCGTATCCGATCAGACAATAAAGTACCGTTTAGTAATCAGCGAACCCAGAAGCGGCTTTCCTCATTCAAAATATTGGTTAAATGTCGTTTTTAAGTTTTTCGAATTTTTTCCAAGGGGTACCCCCACAAAATTGTGGGTTTTCCAAATTTCCCCAGTTTTGCACCTTCCGATGGCAATAGCTCTGCCAATTCGTATCCGATCAAAAAATAAAGTACCGTTTAGTAATCAGCGAACCCAGAAGCGACTTTCCTCATTCAAAATATTGGTTAAATGTCGTTTTTAAGTTTTTCGAATTTTTTCCAAGGGGTACCCCCACAAAATTGTGGGTTTTCCAAATTTCCCCAGTTTTGCACCTTCCGATGGCCATAGCTCTGCCAATTCGTATCCGATCAGACAATAAAGTACCGTTTAGTAATCAGCGAACCCAGAAGCGGCTTTCCTCATTCAAAATATTGGTTCAATGTCGTTTTTAAGTTTTTCGAATTTTTTTCCAAGGGGTACCCCCACAAAATTGTGGGTTTTCCAAATTTCCCCACTTTTGCACCTTCCGATGGCAATAGCTCTGCCAATTAGTATCCGATCAGAAAATAAAGTACCGTTTAGTAATCAGCGAACCCAGAAGCAACTTTCCTCATTCAAAATATTGGTTAAATGTCGTTTTTAAGTTTTTCGAATTTTTTCCAAGGGGTACCCCCACAAAATTGTGGGTTTTCCAAATTTCCCCACTTTTGCACCTTCCGATGGCCATAGCTCTGCCAATTCGTATCCGATCAGGAAATAAAGTACCGTTTAGTAATCAGCGAACCCAGAAGCGGCTTTCCTCATTCAAAATATTGGTTCAATGTCGTTTTTAATTTTTTTTGAATTTTTTTCCAAGGGGTACCCCCACAAAATTGTGGGTTTTCCAAATTTTCCCATTTTTGCACCTTCCGATGGCATTAGCTCTGCCAATTAGTATCCGATCAGAAAATAAAGTACCGTTTAGTAATCAGCGAACCCATTGTGGGTTTTCCAAATTTTCCCACTTTTGCACCTTCCGATGGCATTAGCTCTGCCAATTCGTATCTGATGAGGAAATAAAGTACCGTTTAGTAATCAGCGAACCCAGAAGCGGCTTTCCTCATTCAAAATATTGGTTCAATGTCGTTTTTAAGTTTTTCGAATTTTTTTCCAAGGGGTACCCCCACAAAATTGTGGGTTTTCCAAATTTCCCCACTTTTGCACCTTCCGATGGCAATAGCTCTGCCAATTAGTATCCGATCAGAAAATAAAGTACCGTTTAGTAATCAGCGAACCCAGAAGCAACTTTCCTCATTCAAAATATTGGTTAAATGTCGTTTTTAAGTTTTTCGAATTTTTTCCAAGGGGTACCCCCACAAAATTGTGGGTTTTCCAAATTTCCCCAGTTTTGCACCTTCCGATGGCCATAGCTCTGCCAATTCGTATCCGATCAGGAAATAAAGTACCGTTTAGTAATCAGCGAACCCAGAAGCGGCTTTCCTCATTCAAAATATTGGTTCAATGTCGTTTTTAAGTTTTTCGAATTTTTTTCCAAGGGGTACCCCCACAAAATTGTGGGTTTTCCAAATTTCCCCACTTTTGCACCTTCCGATGGCAATAGCTCTGCCAATTAGTATCCGATCAGGAAATAAAGTACCGTTTAGTAATCAGCGAACCCAGAAGCGGCTTTCCTCATTCAAAATATTGGTTAAATGTCGTTTTTAAGTTTTTCGAATTTTTTCCAAGGGGTACCCCCACAAAATTGTGGGTTTTCCAAATTTCCCCACTTTTGCACCTTCCGATGGCCATAGCTCTGCCAATTCGTATCCGATCAGGAAATAAAGTACCGTTTAGTAATCAGCGAACCCAGAAGCGGCTTTCCTCATTCAAAATATTGGTTCAATGTCGTTTTTAATTTTTTTGAATTTTTTTCCAAGGGGTACCCCCACAAAATTGTGGGTTTTCCAAATTTTCCCATTTTTGCACCTTCCGATGGCATTAGCTCTGCCAATTAGTATCCGATCAGAAAATAAAGTACCGTTTAGTAATCAGCGAACCCATTGTGGGTTTTCCAAATTTTCCCACTTTTGCACCTTCCGATGGCATTAGCTCTGCCAATTCGTATCTGATGAGGAAATAAAGTACCGTTTAGTAATCAGCGAACCCAGAAGCGGCTTTCCTCATTCAAAATATTGGTTCAATGTCGTTTTTAATTTTTTTGAATTTTTTTCCAAGGGGTACCCCCACAAAATTGTGGGTTTTCCAAATTTTCCCATTTTTGCACCTTCCGATGGCATTAGCTCTGCCAATTAGTATCCGATCAGAAAATAAAGTACCGTTTAGTAATCAGCGAACCCAGAAGCGACTTTCCTCATTCAAAATATTGGTTAAATGTCGTTTTTAAGTTTTTCGAATTTTTTCCAAGGGGTACCCCCACAAAATTGTGGGTTTTCCAAATTTCCCCACTTTTGCACCTTCCGATGGCAATAGCTCTGCCAATTCGTATCCGATCAGACAATAAAGTACCAATTAGTAATCAGCGAACCCAGAAGCGGCTTTCCTCATTCAAAATATTGGTTAAATGTCGTTTTTAAGTTTTTCGAATTTTTTCCAAGGGGTACCCCCACAAAATTGTGGGTTTTCCAAATTTCCCCACTTTTGCACCTTCCGATGGCAATAGCTCTGCCAATTCGTATCCGATCAAAAAATAAAGTACCGTTTAGTAATCAGCGAACCCAGAAGCGACTTTCCTCATTCAAAATATTGGTTAAATGTCGTTTTTAAGTTTTTCGAATTTTTACCCACAAAATTGTGGGTTTTCCAAATTTTCCCACTTTTGCACCTTCCGATGGCCATAGCTCTGCCAATTCGTATCCGATCAGGAAATAAAGTACCGTTTAGTAATCAGCGAACCCAGAAGCAACTTTCCTCATTCAAAATATTGGTTAAATGTCGTTTTTAAGTTTTGCGAATTTTTTCCAAGGGGTACCACCACAAAATTATGGGTTTTCCAAATTTCCCCACTTTTGCACCTTCCGATGGCAATAGCTCTGCCAATTCGTATCCGATCAGACAATAAAGTACCGCTTAGTAATCGGCGAACCCAGAAGCGACTTTCCTCATTCAAAATATTGGTTAAATGTCGTTTTTAAGTTTTTCGAATTTTTTCCAAGGGGTACCCCCACAAAATTGTGGGTTTTCCAAATTTCCCCACTTTTGCACCTTCCGATGGCCATAGCTCTGCCAATTCGTATCCGATCAGGAAATAAAGTACCGTTTAGTAATCAGCGAACCCAGAAGCGGCTTTCCTCATTCAAAATATTGGTTTAATGTCGTTTTTAAGTTTTTCGAATTTTTTTCCCAGGGGTACCCCCACAAAATTGTGGGTTTTCCAAATTTCCCCACTTTTGCACCTTCCGATGGCCATAGCTCTGCCAATTCGTATCCGATCAGGAAATAAAGTACCGTTTAGTAATCAGCGAACCCAGAAGCAACTTTCCTCATTCAAAATATTGGTTAAATGTCGTTTTTAAGTTTTTCGAATTTTTTCCAAGGGGTACCCCCACAAAATTGTGGGTTTTCCAAATTTCCCCACTTTTGCACCTTCCGATGGCCATAGCTCTGCCAATTCGTATCCGATCAGAAAATAAAGTACCGTTTAGTAATCAGCGAACCCAGAAGCGACTTTCCTCATTCAAAATATTGGTTAAATGTCGTTTTTAAGTTTTTCGAAATTTTTCCAAGGGGTACCCCCACAAAATTGTGGGTTTTCCAAATTTCCCCACTTTTGCACCTTCCGATGGCAATAGCTCTGCCAATTCGTATCCGATCAGAAAATAAAGTGCCGTTTAGTAATCAGCGAACCCAGAAGCGACTTTCCTCATTCAAAATATTGGTTAAATGTCGTTTTTAAGTTTTTCGAATTTTTTCCAAGGGGTACCCCCACAAAATTGTGGGTTTTCCAAATTTTCCCAGTTTTGCACCTTCCGATGGCAATAGCTCTGCCAATTCGTATCCGATCAGACAATAAAGTACCGTTTAGTAATCAGCGAACCCAGAAGCGACTTTCCTCATTCAAAATATTGGTTAAATGTCGTTTTTAAGTTTTTCGAATTTTTTCCAAGGGGTACCCCCACAAAATTGTGGGTTTTCCAAATTTCCCCACTTTTGCACCTTCCGATGGCAATAGCTCTGCCAATTCCTATCCGATCAGGAAATAAAGTACCGTTTAGTAATCAGCGAACCCAGAAGCGGCTTTCCTCATTCAAAATATTGGTTAAATGTCGTTTTTAAGTTTTTCGTATTTTTTTCCAAGGGGTACCCCCACAAAATTGTGGGTTTTCCAAATTTCCCCACTTTTGCACCTTCCGATGGCAATAGCTCTGCCAATTCGTATCCGATCAGAAAATAAAGTACCGTTTAGTAATCAGCGAACCCAGAAGCGACTTTCCTCATTCAAAATATTGGTTAAATGTCGTTTTTAAGTTTTTCGAATTTTTTCCAAGGGGTACCCCCACAAAATTGTGGGTTTTCCAAATTTTCCCACTTTTGCACCTTCCGATGGCCATAGCTCTGCCAATTCGTATCCGATGAGGAAATAAAGTACCGTTTAGTAATCAGCGAACGCAGAAGCGGCTTTCCTCATTCAAAATATTGGTTAAATGTCGTTTTTAAGTTTTTCGAATTTTTTCCAAGGGGTACCACCACAAAATTATGGGTTTTCCAAATTTCCCCACTTTTGCACCTTCCGATGGCAATAGCTCTGCCAATTCGTATCCGATCAGAAAATAAAGTACCGTATAGTAATCAGCGAACCCAGAAGCGACTTTCCTCATTCAAAATATTGGTTACATGTCGTTTTTAAGTTTTTCAATTTTTCTCCAAGGGGTACCCCCACAAAATTGTGGGTTTTCCAAATTTCCCCACTTTTGCACCTTCCGATGGCAATAGCTCTGCCAATTCGTATCCGATCAGAAAATAAAGTACCGTTTAGTAATCAGCGAACCCAGAAGCGACTTTCCTCATTCAAAATATTGGTTAAATGTCGTTTTTAAGTTTTTCGAATTTTTTCCAAGGGGAACCCCCACAAAATTGTGGGTTTTCCAAATTTCCCCACTTTTGCACCTTCCGATGGCAATAGCTCTGCCAATTCGTATCCGATCAGACAATAAAGTACCGTTTAGTAATCAGCGAACCCAGAAGCGACTTTCCTCATTCAAAATATTGGTTAAATGTCGTTTTTAAGTTTTTCGAATTTTTTCCAAGGGGTACCCCCACAAAATTGTGGGTTTTCCAAATTTCCCCACTTTTGCACCTTCCGATGGCATTAGCTCTGCCAATTAGTATCCGATCAGAAAATAAAGTACCGTTTAGTAATCAGCGAACCCATTGTGGGTTTTCCAAATTTTCCCACTTTTGCACCTTCCGATGGCATTAGCTCTGCCAATTCGTATCTGATGAGGAAATAAAGTACCGTTTAGTAATCAGCGAACCCAGAAGCGGCTTTCCTCATTCAAAATATTGGTTCAATGTCGTTTTTAAGTTTTTCGAATTTTTTTCCAAGGGGTACCCCCACAAAATTGTGGGTTTTCCAAATTTTCCCACTTTTGCACCTTCCGATGGCATTAGCTCTGCCAATTAGTATCCGATCAGAAAATAAAGTACCGTTTAGTAATCAGCGAACCCAGAAGCGACTTTCCTCATTCAAAATATTGGTTAAATGTCGTTTTTAAGTTTTTCGAATTTTTTCCAAGGGGTACCCCCACAAAATTGTGGGTTTTCCAAATTTCCCCACTTTTGCACCTTCCGATGGCAATAGCTCTGCCAATTCGTATCCGATCAGACAATAAAGTACCGTTTAGTAATCAGCGAACCCAGAAGCGACTTTCCTCATTCAAAATATTGGTTAAATGTCGTTTTTAAGTTTTGCGAATTTTTTCCAAGGGGTACCACCACAAAATTATGGGTTTTCCAAATTTCCCCACTTTTGCACCTTCCGATGGCAATAGCTCTGCCAATTCGTATCCGATCAGAAAATAAAGTACCGCTTAGTAATCGGCGAACCCAGAAGCGACTTTCCTCATTCAAAATATTGGTTAAATGTCGTTTTTAAGTTTTTCGAATTTTTTCCAAGGGGAACCCCCACAAAATTGTGGGTTTTCCAAATTTCCCCACTTTTGCACCTTCCGATGGCAATAGCTCTGCCAATTCGTATCCGATCAGACAATAAAGTACCGTTTAGTAATCAGCGAACCCAGAAGCGACTTTCCTCATTCAAAATATTGGTTAAATGTCGTTTTTAAGTTTTTCGAATTTTTTCCAAGGGGTACCCCCACAAAATTGTGGGTTTTCCAAATTTCCCCACTTTTGCACCTTCCGATGGCATTAGCTCTGCCAATTAGTATCCGATCAGAAAATAAAGTACCGTTTAGTAATCAGCGAACCCAGAAGCGGCTTTCCTCATTCAAAATATTGGTTTAATGTCGTTTTTAAGTTTTTCGAATTTTTTCAGAGCATTAGCTCTGCCAATTAGTATCCGATCAGAAAATAAAGTACCGTTTAGTAATCAGCGAACCCATTGTGGGTTTTCCAAATTTTCCCACTTTTGCACCTTCCGATGGCATTAGCTCTGCCAATTAGTATCCGATCAGAAAATAAAGTACCGTTTAGTAATCAGCGAACCCATTGTGGGTTTTCCAAATTTTCCCACTTTTGCACCTTCCGATGGCATTAGCTCTGCCAATTCGTATCTGATGAGGAAATAAAGTACCGTTTAGTAATCAGCGAACCCAGAAGCGGCTTTCCTCATTCAAAATATTGGTTAAATGTCGTTTTTAAGTTTTGCGAATTTTTTCCAAGGGGAACCCCCACAAAATTGTGGGTTTTCCAAATTTCCCCACTTTTGCACCTTCCGATGGCAATAGCTCTGCCAATTCGTATCCGATCAGAAAATAAAGTACCGCTTAGTAATCGGCGAACCCAGAAGCGACTTTCCTCATTCAAAATATTGGTTAAATGTCGTTTTTAAGTTTTTCGAATTTTTTTCCAAGGGGTACCCCCACAAAATTGTGGGTTTTCCAAATTTCCCCACTTTTGCACCTTCCGATGGCCATAGCTCTGCCAATTCGTATCCGATCAGGAAATAAAGTACCGTTTAGTAATCAGCGAACCCAGAAGCGGCTTTCCTCATTCAAAATATTGGTTTAATGTCGTTTTTAAGTTTTTCGAATTTTTTTCCCAGGGGTACCCCCACAAAATTGTGGGTTTTCCAAATTTCCCCACTTTTGCACCTTCCGATGGCCATAGCTCTGCCAATTCGTATCCGATCAGACAATAAAGTACCGTTTAGTAATCAGCGAACCCAGAAGCAACTTTCCTCATTCAAAATATTGGTTAAATGTCGTTTTTAAGTTTTTCGAATTTTTTCAGAGCATTAGCTCTGCCAATTAGTATCCGATCAGAAAATAAAGTACCGTTTAGTAATCAGCGAACCCATTGTGGGTTTTCCAAATTTTCCCACTTTTGCACCTTCCGATGGCATTAGCTCTGCCAATTAGTATCCGATCAGAAAATAAAGTACCGTTTAGTAATCAGCGAACCCATTGTGGGTTTTCCAAATTTTCCCACTTTTGCACCTTCCGATGGCATTAGCTCTGCCAATTCGTATCTGATGAGGAAATAAAGTACCGTTTAGTAATCAGCGAACCCAGAAGCGGCTTTCCTCATTCAAAATATTGGTTCAATGTCGTTTTTAAGTTTTTCGAATTTTTTTCCAAGGGGTACCCCCACAAAATTGTGGGTTTTCCAAATTTCCCCACTTTTGCACCTTCCGATGGCAATAGCTCTGCCAATTCGTATCCGATCAGACAATAAAGTACCGTTTAGTAATCAGCGAACCCAGAAGCGACTTTCCTCATTCAAAATATTGGTTAAATGTCGTTTTTAAGTTTTTCTAATTTTTTCCAAGGGGTACCCCCACAAAATTGTGGGTTTTCCAAATTTCCCCACTTTTGCACCTTCCGATGGCCATAGCTCTGCCAATTCGTATCCGATCAGGAAATAAAGTACCGTTTAGTAATCAGCGAACCCAGAAGCGGCTTTCCTCATTCAAAATATTGGTTTAATGTCGTTTTTAAGTTTTTCGAATTTTTTTCCCAGGGGGTACCCCCACAAAATTGTGGGTTTTCCAAATTTCCCCACTTTTGCACCTTCCGATGGCCATAGCTCTGCCAATTCGTATCCGATCAGACAATAAAGTACCGTTTAGTAATCAGCGAACCCAGAAGCAACTTTCCTCATTCAAAATATTGGTTAAATGTCGTTTTTAAGTTTTTCGAATTTTTTCAGAGCATTAGCTCTGCCAATTAGTATCCGATCAGAAAATAAAGTACCGTTTAGTAATCAGCGAACCCATTGTGGGTTTTCCAAATTTTCCCACTTTTGCACCTTCCGATGGCATTAGCTCTGCCAATTCGTATCTGATGAGGAAATAAAGTACCGTTTAGTAATCAGCGAACCCAGAAGCGGCTTTCCTCATTCAAAATATTGGTTCAATGTCGTTTTTAAGTTTTTCGAATTTTTTTCCAAGGGGTACCCCCACAAAATTGTGGGTTTTCCAAATTTTCCCACTTTTGCACCTTCCGATGGCATTAGCTCTGCCAATTAGTATCCGATCAGAAAATAAAGTACCGTTTAGTAATCAGCGAACCCAGAAGCGACTTTCCTCATTCAAAATATTGGTTAAATGTCGTTTTTAAGTTTTGCGAATTTTTTCCAAGGGGTACCACCACAAAATTATGGGTTTTCCAAATTTCCCCACTTTTGCACCTTCCGATGGCAATAGCTCTGCCAATTCGTATCCGATCAGAAAATAAAGTACCGCTTAGTAATCGGCGAACCCAGAAGCGACTTTCCTCATTCAAAATATTGGTTAAATGTCGTTTTTAAGTTTTTCGAATTTTTTCCAAGGGGTACCCCCACAAAATTGTGGGTTTTCCAAATTTCCCCACTTTTGCACCTTCCGATGGCCATAGCTCTGCCAATTCGTATCCGATCAGGAAATAAAGTACCGTTTAGTAATCAGCGAACCCAGAAGCGGCTTTCCTCATTCAAAATATTGGTTTAATGTCGTTTTTAAGTTTTTCGAATTTTTTTCCCAGGGGTACCCCCACAAAATTGTGGGTTTTCCAAATTTCCCCACTTTTGCACCTTCCGATGGCCATAGCTCTGCCAATTCGTATCCGATCAGGAAATAAAGTACCGTTTAGTAATCAGCGAACCCAGAAGCGGCTTTCCTCATTCAAAATATTGGTTTAATGTCGTTTTTAAGTTTTTCGAATTTTTTTCCCAGGGGGTACCCCCACAAAATTGTGGGTTTTCCAAATTTCCCCACTTTTGCACCTTCCGATGGCCATAGCTCTGCCAATTCGTATCCGATCAGAAAATAAAGTACCGTTTAGTAATCAGCGAACCCAGAAGCGACTTTCCTCATTCAAAATATTGGTTAAATGTCGTTTTTAAGTTTTTCGAATTTTTTCCAAGGGGTACCCCCACAAAATTGTTTGTTTTCCAAATTTCCCCACTTTTGCACCTTCCGATGGCAATAGCTCTGCCAATTCGTATCCGATCAGAAAATAAAGTACCGTTTAGTAATCAGCGAACCCAGAAGCGACTTTCCTCATTCAAAATATTGGTTAAATGTCGTTTTTAAGTTTTTCGAATTTTTTCCAAGGGGTACCCCCACAAAATTGTGGGTTTTCCAAATTTTCCCAGTTTTGCACCTTCCGATGGCAATAGCTCTGCCAATTCGTATCCGATCAGACAATAAAGTACCGTTTAGTAATCAGCGAACCCAGAAGCGACTTTCCTCATTCAAAATATTGGTTAAATGTCGTTTTTAAGTTTTTCGAATTTTTTCCAAGGGGTACCCCCACAAAATTGTGGGTTTTCCAAAATTCCCCACTTTTGCACCTTCCAATGGCCATAGCTCTGCCAATTCGTATCCGATCAGGAAATAAAGTACCGTTTAGTAATCAGCGAACCCAGAAGCGGCTTTCCTCATTCAAAATATTGGTTAAATGTCGTTTTTAAGTTTTTCGAATTTTTTCCAAGGGGTACCACCACAAAATTATGGGTTTTCCAAATTTCCCCACTTTTGCACCTTCCGATGGCCATAGCTCTGCCAATTCGTATCCGATCAGGAAATAAAGTACCGTTTAGTAATCAGCGAACCCAGAAGCGGCTTTCCTCATTCAAAATATTGGTTTAATGTCGTTTTTAAGTTTTTCGAATTTTTTTCCCAGGGGTACCCCCACAAAATTGTGGGTTTTCCAAATTTCCCCACTTTTGCACCTTCCGATGGCAATAGCTCTGCCAATTCGTATCCGATCAGACAATAAAGTACCGTTTAGTAATCAGCGAACCCAGAAGCGACTTTCCTCATTCAAAATATTGGTTAAATGTCGTTTTTAAGTTTTTCGAAATTTTTCCAAGGGGTACCCCCACAAAATTGTGGGTTTTCCAAATTTCCCCACTTTTGCACCTTCCGATGGCAATAGCTCTGCCAATTCGTATCCGATCAGAAAATAAAGTACCGTTTAGTAATCAGCGAACCCAGAAGCGACTTTCCTCATTCAAAATATTGGTTAAATGTCGTTTTTAAGTTTTTCGAATTTTTTCCAAGGGGTACCCCCACAAAATTGTGGGTTTTCCAAATTTTCCCAGTTTTGCACCTTCCGATGGCAATAGCTCTGCCAATTCGTATCCGATCAGACAATAAAGTACCGTTTAGTAATCAACGAACCCAGAAGCGACTTTCCTCATTCAAAATATTGGTTAAATGTCGTTTTTAAGTTTTTCGAATTTTTTCCAAGGGGTACCCCCACAAAATTGGGGGTTTTCCAAAATTCCCCACTTTTGCACCTTCCAATGGCCATAGCTCTGCCAATTCGTATCCGATCAGGAAATAAAGTACCGTTTAGTAATCAGCGAACCCAGAAGCGGCTTTCCTCATTCAAAATATTGGTTAAATGTCGTTTTTAAGTTTTTCGAATTTTTTCCAAGGGGTACCACCACAAAATTATGGGTTTTCCAAATTTCCCCACTTTTGCACCTTCCGATGGCAATAGCTCTGCCAATTCGTATCCGATCAGAAAATAAAGTACCGTATAGTAATCAGCGAACCCAGAAGCGACTTTCCTCATTCAAAATATTGGTTAAATGTCGTTTTTAAGTTTTTCGAATTTTTTCCAAGGGGTACCCCCACAAAATTGTGGGTTTTCCAAAATTCCCCACTTTTGCACCTTCCAATGGCCATAGCTCTGCCAATTCGTATCCGATCAGGAAATAAAGTACCGTTTAGTAATCAGCGAACCCAGAAGCGGCTTTCCTCATTCAAAATATTGGTTAAATGTCGTTTTTAAGTTTTTCGAATTTTTTCCAAGGGGTACCCCCACAAAATTGTACGTTTTCCAAATTTCCCCACTTTTGCACCTTTCGATGGCCATAGCTCTGCCAATTCGTATCCGATCAGGAAATAAAGTACCGTTTAGTAATCAGCGAACCCAGAAGCGGCTTTCCTCATTCAAAATATTGGTTAAATGAGGTTTTTAAGTTTTTCGAATTTTTTCCAAGGGGTACCCCCACAAAATTGTGGGTTTTCCAAATTTCCCAACTTTTGCACCTTCCGATGGCCTTAGCTCTGCCAATTCGTATCCGATCAGAAAATAAAGTACCGTTTAGTAATCAGCGAACCCAGAAGCGGCTTTCCTCATTCAAAATATTGGTTAAATGAGGTTTTTAAGTTTTTCGAATTTTTTCCAAGGGGTACCCCCACAAAATTGTGGGTTTTCCAAATTTCCCAACTTTTGCACCTTCCGATGGCCTTAGCTCTGCCAATTCGTATCCGATCAGAAAATAAAGTACCGTTTAGTAATCAGCGAACCCAGAAGCGGCTTTCCTCATTCAAAATATTGGTTTAATGTCGTTTTTAAATTTTTCGAATTTTTTCCAAGGGGTACCCCCACAAAATTGTGGGTTTTCCAAATTTCCCCACTTTTGCACCTTCCGATGGCCATAGCTCTGCCAATTCGTATCCGATCAGGAAATCAAGTACCGTTTAGTTATCAGCGAACCCAGAAGCGGCTTTCCTCATTCAAAATATTGGTTAAATGACGTTTTTAAGTTTTTCGAATTTTTTCCAAGGGGTACCCCCACAAAATTGTGGGTTTTCCAAATTTCCCCACTTTTGCACCTTCCGATGGCCATAGCTCTGCCAATTCGTATCCGATCAGGAAATAAAGTACCGTTTAGTTATCAGCGAACCCAGAAGCGGCTTTCCTCATTCAAAATATTGGTTAAATGACGTTTTTAAGTTTTTCGAATTTTTTCCAAGGGGTATCCCCACAAAATTGTGGGTTTTCCAAATTTCCCCACTTTTGCACCTTCCGATAAAGTACCGTTTAGTAATCAGCGAACCCAGAAGCTGCTTTCCTCATTCAAAATATTGGTTAAATGTCGTTTTTAAGTTTTTCGAATTTTTTCCAAGGGGTACCCCCACAAAATTGTGGGTTTTCCAAATTTCCCCACTTTTGCACCTTCTGATGGCCATAGCTCTGCCGATTCGTATCCGATCAGGAAATAAAGTACCGTTTAGTTATCAGCGAACCCAGAAGCGGCTTTCCTCATTCAAAATATTGGTTAAATGACGTTTTTAAGTTTTTCGAATTTTTTCCAAGGGGTACCCCCACAAAATTGTGGGTTTTCCAAATTTCCCCACTTTTGCACCTTCCGATGGCCATAGCTCTGCCAATTCGTATCCGATCAGGAAATAAAGTACCGTTTAGTAATCAGCGAACCCAGAAGATGCTTTCCTCATTCAAAATATTGGTTAAATGTCGTTTTTAAGTTTTTCGAATTTTTTCCAAGGGGTACCCCCACAAAATTGTGGGTTTTCCAAATTTCCCCACTTTTGCACCTTCCGATGGCCATAGCCCTGCCAATTCGTATCCGATCAGGAAATAAAGTACCGTTTAGTAATCAGCGAACCCAGAAGCGGCTTTCCTCATTCAAAATATTGGTTAAATGTCGTTTTTAAGTTTTTCGAATTTTTTCCAAGGGGTACCCCCACAAAATTGTGGGTTTTCCAAATTTCCCCACTTTTGCACCTTCCGATAAAGTACCGTTTAGTAATCAGCGAACCCAGAAGCTGCTTTCCTCATTCAAAATATTGGTTAAATGTCGTTTTTAAGTTTTTCGAATTTTTTCCAAGGGGTACCCCCACAAAATTGTGGGTTTTCCAAATTTCCCCACTTTTGCACCTTCTGATGGCCATAGCTCTGCCAATGCGTATCCGATCAGGAAATAAAGTACCGTTTAGTAATCAGCGAACCCAGAAGCGGCTTTCCTTATTCAAAATATTGGTTAAATGTCGTTTTTAAGTTTTTCGAATTTTTTCCAAGGGGTACCCCCACAAAATTGTGGGTTTTCCAAATTTCCCCACTTTTGCACCTTCCGCTGGCCATAGCCCTGCCAATTCGTATCCGATCAGGAAATAAAGTACCGTTTAGTAATCAGCGAACCCAGAAGCGGCTTTCCTCATTCAAAATATTGGTTAAATGTCGTTTTTAAGTTTTTCGAATTTTTTCCAAGGGGTACCCCCACAAAATTGTGGGTTTTCCAAATTTCCCCACTTTTGCACCTTCCGATAAAGTACCGTTTAGTAATCAGCGAACCCAGAAGCTGCTTTCCTCATTCAAAATATTGGTTAAATGTCGTTTTTAAGTTTTTCGAATTTTTTCCAAGGGGTACCCCCACAAAATTGTGGGTTTTCCAAATTTCCCCACTTTTGCACCTTCCGATGGCCATAGCTCTGCCAATTCGTATCCGATCAGGAAATAAAGTACCGTTTAGTAATCAGCGAACCCAGAAGATGCTTTCCTCATTCAAAATATTGGTTAAATGTCGTTTTTAAGTTTTTCGCATTTTTTCCAAGGGGTACCCCCACAAAATTGTGGGTTTTCCAAATTTCCCCACTTTTGCACCTTCCGATAAAGTACCGTTTAGTAATCAGCGAACCCAGAAGCTGCTTTCCTCATTCAAAATATTGGTTAAATGTCGTTTTTAAGTTTTTCGAATTTTTTCCAAGGGGTACCCCCACAAAATTGTGGGATTTCCGAATTTCCCCACTTTTGCACCTTTCGATGGCCATAGCTCTGCCAATTCGTATCCGATCAGGAAATAAAGTACCGTTTAGTAATCAGCGAACCCAGAAGCGGCTTTTCTCATTCAAAATATTGGTTAAATGTCGTTTTTAAGTTTTTCGAATTTTTTCCAAGGGGTACCCCCACAAAATTGTGGGTTTTCCAAATTTCCCCACATTTGCACGATCCGATGGCCATAGCTCTGCCAATTCGTATCCGATCAGGAAATAAAGTACCGTTTAGTAATCAGCGAACCCAGAAGCGGCTTTTCTCATTCAAAATATTGGTTAAATGTCGTTTTTAAGTTTTTCGAATTTTTTCCAAGGGGTACCCCCACAAAATTGTGGGATTTCCAAATTTCCCCACTTTTGCACCTTCCGATGGCCATAGCTCTGCCAATTCGTATCCGATCAGGAAATAAAGTACCGTTTAGTAATCAGCGAACCCAGAAGCTGCTTTCCTCATTCAAAATATTGGTTAAATGTCGTTTTTAAGTTTTTCGAATTTTTTCCAAGGGGTACCCCCACAAAATTGTGGGTTTTCCAAATTTCCCCACATTTGCACGATCCGATTGCCATAGCTCTGCCAATTCGTATCCGATCAGGAAATAAAGTACCGTTTAGTAATCAGCGAACCCAGAAGCGGCTTTTCTCATTCAAAATATTGGTTAAATGTCGTTTTATAGTTTTTCGAATTTTTTCCAAGGGGTACCCCCACAAAATTGCGGGTTTTCCAAATTTCCCCACTTTTGCACCTTCCGATGGCCATAGCTCTGCCAATTCGTATCCGATCAGGAAATAAAGTACCGTTTAGTAATCAGCGAACCCAGAAGCGGCTTTCCTCATTCAAAATATTGGTTAAATGACGTTTTTAAGTTTTTCGAATTTTTTCCAAGGGGTACCCCCACAAAATTGTGGGTTTTCCAAATGTCCCCACTTTTGCACCTTCCGATGGCCATAGCTCTGCCAATTCGTATCCGATCAGGAAATAAAGTACCGTTTAGTAATCAGCGAACCCAGAAGCGGCTTTCCTTATTCAAAATATTGGTTAAATGTCGTTTTTAAGTTTTTCGAATTTTTTCCAAGGGGTACCCCCACAAAATTGTGGGTTTTCCAAATGTCCCCACTTTTGCACCTTCCGATGGCCATAGCTCTGCCAATTCGTATCCGATCAGGAAATAAAGTACCGTTTAGTAATCAGCGAACCCAGAAGCGGCTTTCCTTATTCAAAATATTGGTTAAATGTCGTTTTTAAGTTTTTCGAATTTTTTCCAAGGGGTACCCCCACAAAATTGTGGGTTTTCCAAATTTCCCCACTTTTGCACCTTCCGATGGCCATAGCTCTGCCAATTCGTATCCGATCAGGAAATAAAGTACCGTTTAGTAATCAGCGAACCCAGAAGCGGCTTTTCTCATTCAAAATATTGGTTAAATGTCGTTTTTAAGTTTTTCGAATTTTTTCCAAGGGGTACCCCCACAAAATTGTGGGTTTTCCAAATGTCCCCACTTTTGCACCTTCCGATGGCCATAGCTCTGCCAATTCGTATCCGATCAGGAAATAAAGTACCGTTTAGTAATCAGCGAACCCAGACGCGGCTTTCCTTATTCAAAATATTGGTTAAATGTCGTTTTTAAGTTTTTCGATTTTTTTCCAAGGGGTACCCCCACAAAATTGTGGGTTTTCCAAATTTCCCCACTTTTGCACCTTCCGATGGCCATAGCTCTGGCAATTCGTATCCGAGCAGGAAATAAAGTACCGTTTAGTAATCAGCGAACCCAGAAGCGGCTTTCCCCATTCAAAATATTGGTTAAATGTCGTTTTTAAGTTTTTCGAATTTTTTCCAAGGGGTACCCCCATAAAATTGTGGGTTTTCCAAATGTCCCCACTTTTGCACCTTCCGATGGCCATAGCTCTGCCAATTCGTATCCGATCAGGAAATAAAGTACCGTTTAGTAATCAGCGAACCCAGAAGCTGCTTTCCTTATTCAAAATATTGGTTAAATGTCGTTTTTAAGTTTTTCGAATTTTTTCCAAGGGGTACCCCCACAAAATTGTGGGTTTTCCAAATTTCCCCACTTTTGCACCTTCTGATGGCCATAGCTCTGCCAATTCGTATCCGATCAGGAAATAAAGTACAGTTTAGTAATCAGCGAACCCAGAAGCGGCTTTCCTTATTCAAAATATTAGTTAAATGTCGTTTTTAAGTTTTTCGAATTTTTTCCAAGGGGTACCCCCATAAAATTGTGGGTTTTCCAAATTTCCCCACTTTTGCACCTTCCGATGGCCTTAGCTCTGCCAATTCGTACCCCCACAAAATTGTGGGTTTTCCAAATTTCCCCACATTTGCACCTTCCGATGGCCATAGCTCTGCCAATTCGTATCCGATCAGGAAATAAAGTACCGTTTAGTAATCAGCGAACCCAGAAGCGGCTTTCCCCATTCAAAATATTGGTTAAATGTCGTTTTTAAGTTTTTCGAATTTTTTCCAAGGGGTACCCCCACAAAATTGTGGGTTTTCCAAATTTCCCCACTTTTGCACCTTCTGATGGCCATAGCTCTGCCAATTCGTATCCGATCAGGAAATAAAGTACAGTTTAGTAATCAGCGAACCCAGAAGCGGCTTTCCTTATTCAAAATATTGGTTAAATGTCGTTTTTAAGTTTTTCGAATTTTTTCCAAGGGGTACCCCCATAAAATTGTGGGTTTTCCAAATTTCCCCACTTTTGCACCTTCCGATGGCCTTAGCTCTGCCAATTCGTACCCCCACAAAATTGTGGGTTTTCCAAATTTCCCCACATTTGCACCTTCCGATGGCCATAGCTCTGCCAATTCGTATCCGATCAGGAAATAAAGTACCGTTTAGTAATCAGCGAACACAGAAGCGGCTTTTCTCATTCAAAATATTGGTTAAATGTCGTTTTTAAGTTTTTCGAATTTTTTCCAAGGGGTACCCCCACAAAATTGTGGGATTTCCAAATTTCCCCACTTTTGCACCTTCCGATGGCCATAGCTCTGCCAATTCGTATCCGATCAGGAAATAAAGTACCGTTTAGTAATCAGCGAACCCAGAAGCGGCTTTTCTCATCCAAAATATTGGTAAAATGTCGTTTTTAAGTTTTTCGAATTTTTTCCAAGGGGTACCCCCACAAAATTGTGGGTTTTCCAAATTTCCCCACTTTTGCACCTTCCGATGGCCATAGCTCTGCCAATTCGTATCCGATCAGGAAATAAAGTACCGTTTAGTAATCAGCGAACCCAGAAGCGGCTTTCCTTATTCAAAATATTGGTTAAATGTCGTTTTTAAGTTTTTCGAATTTTTTCCAAGGGGTACCCCCACAAAATTGTGGGTTTTCCATATTTCCCCACTTTTGCACCTTTCGATGGCCACAGCTCTGCCAATTCGTATCCGATCAGAAAATAAAGTACCGATTCGTAATCAGCGAACCCAGAAGCGACTTTCCTCATTCAAACCATTGGTTAAATGTCGTTTTTAAATTTTTTTTGAATTTTTTCCAAGGGGTACCCCCACAAAAAGGGGGTTTTCCAAATATCCCCACTTTTGCACCTTCCGCTGGCCATAGCTCTGCCAATTGGTATCCGATCAGAAAATAAAGTACCGTTTAGTAATCAGCGAAACCAGAAGCGACTTTCCTCATTCAAACCATTGGTTAAATGTCGTTTTTAAGTTTTTCGAATTATTTCCAAGGGGTACCCCCACAAAAATGGCAGTTTTCCAAATTTCCCCACTTTTACACCCTCTGATGGACATAGCTCTGCCAATTCGTATCCGATCAGAAAATAAAGTACCATTTAGTAATCAGCGAAACCAGAAGCGACTTTCCTCATTCAAACCATTGGTTAAATGTCGTTTTTAAGTTTTTCGAATTATTTCCAAGGGGTACCCCTACAAAATTGTGGGTTTTCCAAATTTCCCCACTTTTGCACCTTCCGATGGCCATAGCTCTGCCAATTCGTATCCGATCAGGAAATAAAGTACCGTTTAGTAATCAGCGAACCCAGAAGCGGCTTTCTTCATTCAAAATATTGGTTAAATGTCGTTTTTAAGTTTTTCGAATTTTTTTCCAAGGAGAACCCCCACAAAAATGTGGGTTTTCCAAATTTCCCCACTTTTGCACCTTCCGATGGCCATAGGTCTGCCAATTCGTATCCGATCAGAAAATAAAGTACCATTTATCAATCAGCGAACCCAGAAGCGACTTTCATCATTCAAACCATTGGTTAAATGTCGTTTTTAAGTTTTTCGAATTTTTTCTTAGGGGTACCCCCACAAAATTGTGGGTCTTCCAAATTTCCCCACTTTTGCACCTCCCGATGGCCAAGATCTGCCAATTTGTATCCGATCAGAAAATAAAGTTCTGTTTAGTAATCAGCGAACCCAGAAGCGACTTTCCTCATTCAAACCATTGGTTAAATGTCGTTTTTAAGTTTTTCGAATTTTTTCCAAGGGGTAAAAACCCACAAAATTGTGGGTTTTTCAAATGTCCCCACTTTTGCACCTTCCGATGGCCATAGCTCTGCCAATTCGTATCCGATCAGGAAATAAAGTACCGTTTAGTAATCAGCGAACCCAGAAGCGGCTTTCCTCCTTCAAAATATTGGTTAAATGTCGTTTTTAAGTTTTTCGAATTTTTTCCAAGGGGTACCCCACAAAATTGTGGGTTTTCCAAATTTCCCCACTTTTGCACCTTCCGATGGCCATAGCTCTGCCAAATCGTATCCGATCAGAAAATAAAGTACCGATTCGTAATCAGCGAACCCAGAAGCGACTTTCCTCATTCAAACCATTGGTTAAATGTCGTTTTTAAGTTTTTCGAATTTTTTCCAAGGGGTACCCCACAAAATTGTGGGTTTTCCAAATTTCCCCACTTTTGCACCTTCCGATGGCCATAGCTCTGCCAATTCGTATCCGATCAGAAAATAAAGTACCGTTTAGTAATCAGCGAACCCAGAAGCGACTTTCCTCATTCAAACCATTGGTTAAATGTCGGTTTTAAGTTTTTCGAATTTTTTCCAAGGGGTACCCCCACAAAAATGGCGGTTTTCCAAATGTCCCCACTTGTACACCCTCTGATGGCCATAGCTCTGCCAATTCGTATCCGATCAGAAAATAAAGTACCGTTTAGTAATCAGCGAACCCAGAAGCGACTTTCCTCATTCACACCATTGGTTAAATGTCGTTTTTAAGTTTTTCGAATTATTTCCAAGGGGTACCCCCACAAAAATGGCAGTTTTCCAAATGTCCCCACTTTTACACCCTCTGATGGCCATAGCTCTGCCAATTCGTATCCGATCAGAAAATAAAGTACCGTTTAGTAATCAGCGAACCCAGAAGCGACTTTCCTCATTCACACCATTGGTTAAATGTCGTTTTTAAGTTTTTCGAATTATTTCCAAGGGGTACCCCCACAAAAATGGCAGTTTTCCAAATGTCCCCACTTTTACACCCTCTGATGGCCATAGCTCTGCCAATTCGTATCCGATCAGAAAATAAAGTACCGTTTAGTAATCAGCGAACCCAGAAGCGACTTTCCTCATTCAAACCATTGGTTAAATGTCGTTTTTAAGTTTTTCGAATTTTTTCCAAGGGGTACCCCCACAAAAATGGGGGTTTTCCAAATTTCCCCACTTTTGCACCTTCCGATGGCCATAGCTCTGCCAATTCGTATCCGATCAGAAAATAAAGTACCATTTAGTAATCAGCGAACCCAAAAGCGACTTTCCTCATTCAAACCATTGGTTAAATGTCGTTTTTAAGTTTTTCGAATTATTTCCAAGGGGTACCCCCACAAAAATGGGGGTTTTCCAAATTTCCCCACTTTTACACCCTCTGATGGCCATAGCTCTGCCAATTCGTATCCGATCAGGAAATAAAGTACCGTTTAGTAATCAGCGAACCCAGAAGCGACTTTCCTTATTCAAAATATTGGTTAAATGTCTTTTTTAAGTTTTTCGAATTTTTTCCAAGGGGTACCCCCACAAAATTGTGGGTTTTCCATATTTCCCCACTTTTGCACCTTTCGATGGCCATAGCTCTGCCAATTCGTATCCGATCAGGAAATAAAGTACCGTTTAGTAATCAGCGAACCCAGAAGCTGCTTTCCTTATTCAAAATATTGGTTAAATGTCGTTTTTAAGTTTTTCGAATTTTTTCCAAGGGGTAACCCCACAAAATTGTGGGTTTTCCAAATTTCCCCACTTTTGCACCTTCTGATGGCCATAGCTCTGCCAATTCGTATCCGATCAGGAAATAAAGTACAGTTTAGTAATCAGCGAACCCAGAAGCGGCTTTCCTTATTCAAAATATTGGTTAAATGTCGTTTTTAAGTTTTTCGAATTTTTTCCAAGGGGTACCCCCATAAAATTGTGGGTTTTCCAAATTTCCCCACTTTTGCACCTTTCGATGGCCATAGCTCTGCCAATTCGTATCCGATCAGGAAATAAAGTACCGTTTAGTAATCAGCGAACCCAGAAGCTGCTTTCCTCATTCAAAATATTGGTTAAATGTCGTTTTTAAGTTTTTCGAATTTTTTCCAAGGGGTAACCCCACAAAATTGTGGGTTTTCCAAATTTCCCCACTTTTGCACCTTCTGATGGCCATAGCTCTGCCAATTCGTATCCGATCAGGAAATAAAGTACCGTTTAGTAATCAGCGAACCCAGAAGCGACTTTCCTTATTCAAAATATTGGTTAAATGTCGTTTTTAAGTTTTACGAATTTTTTTCCAAGGGGTACCCCCACAAAATTGTGGGTTTTCCAAATGTCCCCACTTTTGCACCTTCCGATGGCCATAGCTCTGCCAATTCGTATCCGATCAGAAAATAAAGTACCGTTTAGTAATCAGCGAACCCAGAAGCGACTTTCCTCATTCAAAATATTGGTTAAATGTCGTTTTTAAGTTTTTCGAATTTTTTCCAAGGGGTACCCCCACAAAATTGTTTGTTTTCCAAATTTCCCCACTTTTGCACCTTCCGATGGCAATAGCTCTGCCAATTCGTATCCGATCAGACAATAAAGTACCGTTTAGTAATCAGCGAACCCAGAAGCGACTTTCCTCATTCAAAATATTGGTTAAATGTCGTTTTTAAGTTTTTCGAAATTTTTCCAAGGGGTACCCCCACAAAATTGTGGGTTTTCCAAATTTCCCCACTTTTGCACCTTCCGATGGCCATAGCTCTGCCAATTCGTATCCGATCAGAAAATAAAGTACCGTTTAGTAATCAGCGAACCCAGAAGCGACTTTCCTCATTCAAAATATTGGTTAAATGTCGTTTTTAAGTTTTTCGAATTTTTTCCAAGGGGTACCCCCACAAAATTGTGGGTTTTCCAAATTTTCCCAGTTTTGCACCTTCCGATGGCAATAGCTCTGCCAATTCGTATCCGATCAGACAATAAAGTACCGTTTAGTAATCAGCGAACCCAGAAGCGACTTTCCTCATTCAAAATATTGGTTAAATGTCGTTTTTAAGTTTTTCGAATTTTTTCCAAGGGGTACCCCCACAAAATTGTGGGTTTTCCAAAATTCCCCACTTTTGCACCTTCCAATGGCCATAGCTCTGCCAATTCGTATCCGATCAGGAAATAAAGTACCGTTTAGTAATCAGCGAACCCAGAAGCGACTTTCCTCATTCAAAATATTGGTTAAATGTCGTTTTTAAGTTTTTCGAATTTTTTCCAAGGGGTACCCCCACAAAATTGTGGGTTTTCCAAAATTCCCCACTTTTGCACCTTCCAATGGCCATAGCTCTGCCAATTCGTATCCGATCAGGAAATAAAGTACCGTTTAGTAATCAGCGAACCCAGAAGCGGCTTTCCTCATTCAAAATATTGGTTAAATGTCGTTTTTAAGTTTTTCGAATTTTTTCCAAGGGGTACCACCACAAAATTATGGGTTTTCCAAATTTCCCCACTTTTGCACCTTCCGATGGCAATAGCTCTGCCAATTCGTATCCGATCAGAAAATAAAGTACCGTATAGTAATCAGCGAACCCAGAAGCGACTTTCCTCATTCAAAATATTGGTTAAATGTCGTTTTTAAGTTTTTCGAATTTTTTCCAAGGGGTACCCCCACAAAATTGTGGGTTTTCCAAAATTCCCCACTTTTGCACCTTCCAATGGCCATAGCTCTGCCAATTCGTATCCGATCAGGAAATAAAGTACCGTTTAGTAATCAGCGAACCCAGAAGCGGCTTTCCTCATTCAAAATATTGGTTAAATGTCGTTTTTAAGTTTTTCGAATTTTTTCCAAGGGGTACCCCCACAAAATTGTACGTTTTCCAAATTTCCCCACTTTTGCACCTTTCGATGGCCATAGCTCTGCCAATTCGTATCCGATCAGGAAATAAAGTACCGTTTAGTAATCAGCGAACCCAGAAGCGGCTTTCCTCATTCAAAATATTGGTTAAATGAGGTTTTTAAGTTTTTCGAATTTTTTCCAAGGGGTACCCCCACAAAATTGTGGGTTTTCCAAATTTCCCAACTTTTGCACCTTCCGATGGCCTTAGCTCTGCCAATTCGTATCCGATCAGAAAATAAAGTACCGTTTAGTAATCAGCGAACCCAGAAGCGGCTTTCCTCATTCAAAATATTGGTTAAATGAGGTTTTTAAGTTTTTCGAATTTTTTCCAAGGGGTACCCCCACAAAATTGTGGGTTTTCCAAATTTCCCAACTTTTGCACCTTCCGATGGCCTTAGCTCTGCCAATTCGTATCCGATCAGAAAATAAAGTACCGTTTAGTACTCAGCGAACCCAGAAGCGGCTTTCCTCATTCAAAATATTGGTTAAATGACGTTTTTAAGTTTTTCGAATTTTTCCCAAGGGGTACCCCCACAAAATTGTGGGTTTTCCAAATTTCCCCACTTTTGCACCTTCCGATGGCCATAGCTCTGCCGATTCGTATCCGATCAGGAAATAAAGTACCGTTTAGTTATCAGCGAACCCAGAAGCGGCTTTCCTCATTCAAAATATTGGTTAAATGACGTTTTTAAGTTTTTCGAATTTTTTCCAAGGGGTACAAAATTGTGGGTTTTCCAAATTTCCCCACTTTTGCACCTTCCGCTGGCCATAGCCCTGCCAATTCGTATCCGATCAGGAAATAAAGTACCGTTTAGTAATCAGCGAACCCAGAAGATGCTTTCCTCATTCAAAATATTGGTTAAATGTCGTTTTTAAGTTTTTCGAATTTTTTCCAAGGGGTACCCCCACAAAATTGTGGGTTTTCCAAATTTCCCCACTTTTGCACCTTCCGATAAAGTACCGTTTAGTAATCAGCGAACCCAGAAGCTGCTTTCCTCATTCAAAATATTGGTTAAATGTCGTTTTTAAGTTTTTCGAATTTTTTCCAAGGGGTACCCCCACAAAATTGTGGGTTTTCCAAATTTCCCCACTTTTGCACCTTCTGATGGCCATAGCTCTGCCAATTCGTATCCGATCAGGAAATAAAGTACCGTTTAGTTATCAGCGAACCCAGAAGCGGCTTTCCTCATTCAAAATATTGGTTAAATGACGTTTTTAAGTTTTTCGAATTTTTTCCAAGGGGTACCCCCACAAAATTGTGGGTTTTCCAAATTTCCCCACTTTTGCACCTTCCGATGGCCATAGCTCTGCCAATTCGTATCCGATCAGGAAATAAAGTACCGTTTAGTAATCAGCGAACCCAGAAGAAGCTTTCCTCATTCAAAATATTGGTTAAATGTCGTTTTTAAGTTTTTCGCATTTTTTCCAAGGGGTACCCCCACAAAATTGTGGGTTTTCCAAATTTCCCCACTTTTGCACCTTCCGATAAAGTACCGTTTAGTAATCAGCGAACCCAGAAGCTGCTTTCCTCATTCAAAATATTGGTTAAATGTCGTTTTTAAGTTTTTCGAATTTTTTCCAAGGGGTACCCCCACAAAATTGTGGGATTTCCGAATTTCCCCACTTTTGCACCTTTCGATGGCCATAGCTCTGCCAATTCGTATCCGATCAGGAAATAAAGTACCGTTTAGTAATCAGCGAACCCAGAAGCGGCTTTTCTCATTCAAAATATTGGTTAAATGTCGTTTTTAAGTTTTTCGAATTTTTTCCAAGGGGTACCCCCACAAAATTGTGGGTTTTCCAAATTTCCCCACATTTGCACGATCCGATGGCCATAGCTCTGCCAATTCGTATCCGATCAGGAAATAAAGTACCGTTTAGTAATCAGCGAACCCAGAAGCGGCTTTTCTCATTCAAAATATTGGTTAAATGTCGTTTTTAAGTTTTTCGAATTTTTTCCAAGGGGTACCCCCACAAAATTGTGGGATTTCCAAATTTCCCCACTTTTGCACCTTCCGATGGCCATAGCTCTGCCAATTCGTATCCGATCAGGAAATAAAGTACCGTTTAGTAATCAGCGAACCCAGAAGCTGCTTTCCTCATTCAAAATATTGGTTAAATGTCGTTTTTAAGTTTTTCGAATTTTTTCCAAGGGGTACCCCCACAAAATTGTGGGTTTTCCAAATTTCCCCACATTTGCACGATCCGATTGCCATAGCTCTGCCAATTCGTATCCGATCAGGAAATAAAGTACCGTTTAGTAATCAGCGAACCCAGAAGCGGCTTTTCTCATTCAAAATATTGGTTAAATGTCGTTTTATAGTTTTTCGAATTTTTTCCAAGGGGTACCCCCACAAAATTGCGGGTTTTCCAAATTTCCCCACTTTTGCACCTTCCGATGGCCATAGCTCTGCCAATTCGTATCCGATCAGGAAATAAAGTACCGTTTAGTAATCAGCGAACCCAGAAGCGGCTTTCCTCATTCAAAATATTGGTTAAATGACGTTTTTAAGTTTTTCGAATTTTTTCCAAGGGGTACCCCCACAAAATTGTGGGTTTTCCAAATGTCCCCACTTTTGCACCTTCCGATGGCCATAGCTCTGCCAATTCGTATCCGATCAGGAAATAAAGTACCGTTTAGTAATCAGCGAACCCAGAAGCGGCTTTCCTTATTCAAAATATTGGTTAAATGTCGTTTTTAAGTTTTTCGAATTTTTTCCAAGGGGTACCCCCACAAAATTGTGGGTTTTCCAAATGTCCCCACTTTTGCACCTTCCGATGGCCATAGCTCTGCCAATTCGTATCCGATCAGGAAATAAAGTACCGTTTAGTAATCAGCGAACCCAGAAGCGGCTTTCCTTATTCAAAATATTGGTTAAATGTCGTTTTTAAGTTTTTCGAATTTTTTCCAAGGGGTACCCCCACAAAATTGTGGGTTTTCCAAATTTCCCCACTTTTGCACCTTCCGATGGCCATAGCTCTGCCAATTCGTATCCGATCAGGAAATAAAGTACCGTTTAGTAATCAGCGAACCCAGAAGCGGCTTTTCTCATTCAAAATATTGGTTAAATGTCGTTTTTAAGTTTTTCGAATTTTTTCCAAGGGGTACCCCCACAAAATTGTGGGTTTTCCAAATTTCCCCACTTTTGCACCTTCCGATGGCCATAGCTCTGCCAATTCGTATCCGATCAGGAAATAAAGTACCGTTTAGTAATCAGCGAACCCAGAAGCGGCTTTCCTTATTCAAAATATTGGTTAAATGTCGTTTTTAAGTTTTTCGATTTTTTTCCAAGGGGTACCCCCACAAAATTGTGGGTTTTCCAAATTTCCCCACTTTTGCACCTTCCGATGGCCATAGCTCTGGCAATTCGTATCCGAGCAGGAAATAAAGTACCGTTTAGTAATCAGCGAACCCAGAAGCGGCTTTCCCCATTCAAAATATTGGTTAAATGTCGTTTTTAAGTTTTTCGAATTTTTTCCAAGGGGTACCCCCATAAAATTGTGGGTTTTCCAAATGTCCCCACTTTTGCACCTTCCGATGGCCATAGCTCTGCCAATTCGTATCCGATCAGGAAATAAAGTACCGTTTAGTAATCAGCGAACCCAGAAGCTGCTTTCCTTATTCAAAATATTGGTTAAATGTCGTTTTTAAGTTTTTCGAATTTTTTCCAAGGGGTACCCCCACAAAATTGTGGGTTTTCCAAATTTCCCCACTTTTGCACCTTCTGATGGCCATAGCTCTGCCAATTCGTATCCGATCAGGAAATAAAGTACAGTTTAGTAATCAGCGAACCCAGAAGCGGCTTTCCTTATTCAAAATATTAGTTAAATGTCGTTTTTAAGTTTTTCGAATTTTTTCCAAGGGGTACCCCCATAAAATTGTGGGTTTTCCAAATTTCCCCACTTTTGCACCTTCCGATGGCCTTAGCTCTGCCAATTCGTACCCCCACAAAATTGTGGGTTTTCCAAATTTCCCCACATTTGCACCTTCCGATGGCCATAGCTCTGCCAATTCGTATCCGATCAGGAAATAAAGTACCGTTTAGTAATCAGCGAACACAGAAGCGGCTTTTCTCATTCAAAATATTGGTTAAATGTCGTTTTTAAGTTTTTCGAATTTTTCCCAAGGGGTACCCCCACAAAATTGTGGGTTTTCCAAATTTCCCCACTTTTGCACCTTCCGATGGCCATAGCTCTGCCAATTCGTATCCGATCAGGAAATAAAGTACCGTTTAGTAATTAGCAAACCTAGAAGCGACTTTCCTCATTAAAAATATTGGTTAAATGTCGTTTTTAAGTTTTTCGAATTTTTTCCAAGGGGTACCTCCACAAAATTGTGGGTTTTCCAAATTTCCCCACTTTTGCACCTTCCGATGGCCATAGCTCTGCCAATTCGTATCCGATCAGGAAATAAAGTACAGTTTAGTAATCAGCGAACCCAGAAGCGGCTTTCCTTATTCAAAATATTGGTTAAATGTCGTTTTTAAGTTTTTCGAATTTTTTCCAAGGGGTACCCCCATAAAATTGTGGGTTTTCCAAATTTCCCCACTTTTGCACCTTCCGATGGCCTTAGCTCTGCCAATTCGTACCCCCACAAAATTGTGGGTTTTCCAAATTTCCCCACATTTGCACCTTCCGATGGCCATAGCTCTGCCAATTCGTATCCGATCAGGAAATAAAGTACCGTTTAGTAATCAGCGAACACAGAAGCGGCTTTTCTCATTCAAAATATTGGTTAAATGTCGTTTTTAAGTTTTTCGAATTTTTTCCAAGGGGTACCCCCACAAAATTGTGGGATTTCCAAATTTCCCCACTTTTGCACCTTCCGATGGCCATAGCTCTGCCAATTCGTATCCGATCAGGAAATAAAGTACCGTTTAGTAATCAGCGAACCCAGAAGCGGCTTTTCTCATCCAAAATATTGGTAAAATGTCGTTTTTAAGTTTTTCGAATTTTTTCCAAGGGGTACCCCCACAAAATTGTGGGTTTTCCAAATTTCCCCACTTTTGCACCTTCCGATGGCCATAGCTCTGCCAATTCGTATCCGATCAGGAAATAAAGTACCGTTTAGTAATAAGCGAACCCAGAAGCGGCTTTCCTTATTCAAAATATTGGTTAAATGTCGTTTTTAAGTTTTTCGAATTTTTTCCAAGGGGTACCCCCACAAAATTGTGGGTTTTCCATATTTCCCCACTTTTGCACCTTTCGATGGCCACAGCTCTGCCAATTCGTATCCGATCAGAAAATAAAGTACCGATTCGTAATCAGCGAACCCAGAAGCGACTTTCCTCATTCAAACCATTGGTTAAATGTCGTTTTTAAATTTTTTTGAATTTTTTCCAAGGGGTACCCCCACAAAAAGGGGGGTTTTCCAAATATCCCCACTTTTGCACCTTCCGCTGGCCATAGCTCTGCCAATTGGTATCCGATCAGAAAATAAAGTACCGTTTAGTAATCAGCGAACCCAGAAGCGACTTTCCTCATTCAAAATATTGGTTAAATGTCGTTTTTAAGTTTTTCGAATTATTTCCAAGGGGTACCCCCACAAAAATGGCAGTTTTCCAAATTTCCCCACTTTTACACCCTCTGATGGACATAGCTCTGCCAATTCGTATCCGATCAGAAAATAAAGTACCATTTAGTAATCAGCGAAACCAGAAGCGACTTTCCTCATTCACACCATTGGTTAAATGTCGTTTTTAAGTTTTTCGAATTATTTCCAAGGGGTACCCCTACAAAATTGTGGGTTTTCCAAATTTCCCCACTTTTGCACCTTCCGATGGCCATAGCTCTGCCAATTCGTATCCGATCAGGAAATAAAGTACCGTTTAGTAATCAGCGAACCCAGAAGCGGCTTTCTTCATTCAAAATATTGGTTAAATGTCGTTTTTAAGTTTTTCGAATTTTTTTCCAAGGAGAACCCCCACAAAAATGTGGGTTTTCCAAATTTCCCCACTTTTGCACCTTCCGATGGCCATAGGTCTGCCAATTCGTATCCGATCAGAAAATAAAGTACCATTTATCAATCAGCGAACCCAGAAGCGACTTTCATCATTCAAACCATTGGTTAAATGTCGTTTTTAAGTTTTTCGAATTTTTTCTTAGGGGTACCCCCACAAAATTGTGGGTCTTCCAAATTTCCCCACTTTTGCACCTCCCGATGGCCAAGATCTGCCAATTTGTATCCGATCAGAAAATAAAGTTCTGTTTAGTAATCAGCGAACCCAGAAGCGACTTTCCTCATTCAAACCATTGGTTAAATGTCGTTTTTAAGTTTTTCGAATTTTTTCCAAGGGGTAAAAACCCACAAAATTGTGGGTTTTTCAAATGTCCCCACTTTTGCACCTTCCGATGGCCATAGCTCTGCCAATTCGTATCCGATCAGGAAATAAAGTACCGTTTAGTAATCAGCGAACCCAGAAGCGGCTTTCCTCCTTCAAAATATTGGTTAAATGTCGTTTTTAAGTTTTTCGAATTTTTTCCAAGGGGTACCCCACAAAATTGTGGGTTTTCCAAATTTCCCCACTTTTGCACCTTCCGATGGCCATAGCTCTGCCAAATCGTATCCGATCAGAAAATAAAGTACCGATTCGTAATCAGCGAACCCAGAAGCGACTTTCCTCATTCAAACCATTGGTTAAATGTCGTTTTTAAGTTTTTCGAATTTTTTCCAAGGGGTACCCCACAAAATTGTGGGTTTTCCAAATTTCCCCACTTTTGCACCTTCCGATGGCCATAGCTCTGCCAATTCGTATCCGATCAGAAAATAAAGTACCGTTTAGTAATCAGCGAACCCAGAAGCGACTTTCCTCATTCAAACCATTGGTTAAATGTCGGTTTTAAGTTTTTCGAATTTTTTCCAAGGGGTACCCCCACAAAAATGGCGGTTTTCCAAATGTCCCCACTTGTACACCCTCTGATGGCCATAGCTCTGCCAATTCGTATCCGATCAGAAAATAAAGTACCGTTTAGTAATCAGCGAACCCAGAAGCGACTTTCCTCATTCACACCATTGGTTAAATGTCGTTTTTAAGTTTTTCGAATTATTTCCAAGGGGTACCCCCACAAAAATGGCAGTTTTCCAAATGTCCCCACTTTTACACCCTCTGATGGCCATAGCTCTGCCAATTCGTATCCGATCAGAAAATAAAGTACCGTTTAGTAATCAGCGAACCCAGAAGCGACTTTCCTCATTCACACCATTGGTTAAATGTCGTTTTTAAGTTTTTCGAATTATTTCCAAGGGGTACCCCCACAAAAATGGCAGTTTTCCAAATGTCCCCACTTTTACACCCTCTGATGGCCATAGCTCTGCCAATTCGTATCCGATCAGGAAATAAAGTACCGTTTAGTAATCAGCGAACCCAGAAGCGACTTTCCTCATTCAAACCATTGGTTAAATGTCGTTTTTAAGTTTTTCGAATTTTTTCCAAGGGGTACCCCCACAAAAATGGGGGTTTTCCAAATTTCCCCACTTTTGCACCTTCCGATGGCCATAGCTCTGCCAATTCGTATCCGATCAGAAAATAAAGTACCATTTAGTAATCAGCGAACCCAAAAGCGACTTTCCTCATTCAAACCATTGGTTAAATGTCGTTTTTAAGTTTTTCGAATTATTTCCAAGGGGTACCCCCACAAAAATGGGGGTTTTCCAAATTTCCCCACTTTTACACCCTCTGATGGCCATAGCTCTGCCAATTCGTATCCGATCAGGAAATAAAGTACCGTTTAGTAATCAGCGAACCCAGAAGCGACTTTCCTTATTCAAAATATTGGTTAAATGTCTTTTTTAAGTTTTTCGAATTTTTTCCAAGGGGTACCCCCACAAAATTGTGGGTTTTCCATATTTCCCCACTTTTGCACCTTTCGATGGCCATAGCTCTGCCAATTCGTATCCGATCAGGAAATAAAGTACCGTTTAGTAATCAGCGAACCCAGAAGCTGCTTTCCTCATTCAAAATATTGGTTAAATGTCGTTTTTAAGTTTTTCGAATTTTTTCCAAGGGGTAACCCCACAAAATTGTGGGTTTTCCAAATTTCCCCACTTTTGCACCTTCTGATGGCCATAGCTCTGCCAATTCGTATCCGATCAGGAAATAAAGTACAGTTTAGTAATCAGCGAACCCAGAAGCGGCTTTCCTTATTCAAAATATTGGTTAAATGTCGTTTTTAAGTTTTTCGAATTTTTTCCAAGGGGTACCTCCACAAAATTGTGGGTTTTCCAAATTTCCCCACTTTTGCACCTTCCGATGGCCATAGCTCTGCCAATTCGTATCCGATCAGGAAATAAAGTACCGTTTAGTAATCAGCGAACACAGAAGCGGCTTTTCTCATTCAAAATATTGGTAAAATGTCGTTTTTAAGTTGTTTGAATTTTTTCCAAGGGGTTCCCCACTAAATTGTGGGTTTTCCAAATTTCCCCACTTTTGCACCTTCCGATGGCCATAGCCCTGCCAATTCGTATCCGATCAGGAAATAAAGTACCGTTTAGTAATCAGCGAACACAGAAGCGGCTTATTTTGAATGAGAAGCGGCTTTCCTCATTCAAAATATTGGTAAAATGTCGTTTTTAAGTTGTTTGAATTTTTTCCAAGGGGTACCCCACAAAATTGTGGGTTTTCCAAATTTCCCCACTTTTGCACCTTCCGATGGCCTTAGCTCTGCCAATTCGTATCCGATCAGGAAATAAAGTACCGTTTAGTAATCAGCGAACCCAGAAGCGGCTTTCCTCATTCACACCATTGGTTAAATGTCGTTTTTAAGTTATTCGAATTTTTTCCAAGGGGTACCCCCACAAAATTGTGGGTTTTCCAAATTTCCCCACTTTTGCACCTTCCGATGGCCATAGCTCTTCCAATTCGTATCCGATCAGGAAATAAAGTACCGTTTAGTAATCAGCGAACCCAGAAGCGGCTTTTCTCATTCAAAATATTGGTTAAATGTCGTTTTTAAGTTTTTCGAATTTTTTCCAAGGGGTACCTCCACAAAATTGTGGGTTTTCCAAATTTCCCCACTTTTGCACCTTCCGATGGCCATAGCTCTGCCAATTCGTATCCGATCAGGAAATAAAGTACCGTTTGGTAATCAGCGAACCCAGAAGCGGCTTTCCCCATTCAAAATATTGGTTAAATGTCGTTTTTAAGTTTTTCGAATTTTTTCCAAGGGGTACCCCCACAAAATTGTGGGTTTTCCAAATTTCCCCACTTTTGCACCTTCCGATGGCCATAGCTCTGCCAATCCGTATCCGATCAGGAAATAAAGTACCGTTTAGTAATCAGCGAACCCAGAAGCGGCTTTCCTCATTCAAAATATTGGTTAAATGTCGTTTTTAAGTTTTTCGAATTTTTTCCAAGGGGTACCCCCACAAAATTGTGGGTTTTCCAAATTTCCCCACTTTTGCACCTTCTGATGGCGGGTTTTCCAAATTTCCCCACTTTTGCACCTTCCGATGGCCATAGCTCTGCCAATCCGTATCCGATCAGGAAATAAAGTACCGTTTAGTAATCAGCGAACCCAGAAGCGGCTTTCCTCATTCAAAATATTGGTTAAATGTCGTTTTTAAGTTTTTCGAATTTTTTCCAAGGGGTACCCCCACAAAATTGTGGGTTTTCCATATTTCCCCACTTTTGCACCTTCCGATGGCCATAGCTCTGCCGATTCGTATCCGATCAGGAAATAAAGTACCGTTTAGTAATCAGCGAACCCAGAAGCTGCTTTCCTCATTCAAAATATTGGTTAAATGTCGATTTTAAGTTTTTCGAATTTTTTCCAAGGGGAACCCCCACAAAATTGTGGGTTTTCCAAATTTCCCCACTTTTGCACCTTCCGATGGCCATAGCTCTGCCAATTCGTATCCGATCAGGAAATAAAGTACCGTTTAGTAATCAGCGAACCCAGAAGCGGCTTTCTTCATTCAAAATATTGGTTAAATGTCGTTTTTAAGTTTTTCGAATTTTTTCCAAAAAATGAAAAAATTTCCACAAAAATGTGGGTTTTCCAAATGTCCAAACTTTTGCACCTTCCGATGGCCATAGCTCTGCCCAATTCGTATCCGATCGGAAAATAAAGTGCCGTTTAGTAATCAGCGAACCCAGAAGCGACTTTCCTCATTTAAATTTTTTTTTTTCGAATTTTTTCCAAGGGGTACCCCCACAAAAATGGCAGCTTTCCAAATGTCCCCACTTTTACACCCTCTGATGGCCATAGCTCTGCCAATTCGTATCCGATCAGAAAATAAAGTACCGTTTAGTAATCAGCGAACCCAGAAGCGACTTTCCTCATTCACACCATTGGTTAAATGTCGTTTTTAAGTTTTTCGAATTTTTTCCAAGGGGTACCCCCACAAAAAGGGGGGTTTTCCAAATATCCCCACTTTTGCACCTTCCGCTGGCCATAGCTCTGCCAATTGGTATCCGATCAGAAAATAAAGTACCGTTTAGTAATCAGCGAACCCAGAAGCGACTTTCCGCATTCAAAATATTGGTTAAATGTCGTTTTTAAGTTTTTCGAATTTTTTCCAAGGGGTACCCCACAAAATTGTGGGTTTTCCATATTTCCCCACTTTTGCACCTTCCGATGGCCATAGCTCTGCCAAATTTTGGGTTTTCGCATTTATGTATTAAATATGTATTATCTTTGCAGTCCTCAAGGAAAGCGACGAATCCCTCGAAATTTGTACGTGGAAAGTGGACCTATGCTAATGATCGATTGTCCGCCGTACAATCGTCGTACAAGACGCCCCCTGCATCACGACACCAAAGTTTTCGACGTGATCCTGAATTGGTCCTATTAGCCAAAGGAAGATCGCATGCACAACTACCTGGTGGTGCGTCCGGTGGAGATGCTGCGGGAAATTCAACGAGCCGTCAAGAGTCTGGCCACCGTGACACCTGGCAAGGAGCTGCGATTCGCCGACTCCAGGACGAAGACTTTCAAGAACCTGCGGGCTGAGAGATGATAAGATTGTGGTCTCGAAAAAGGATAAGAACGACAGACCACCAAGACCAGGGAGATCTTTCTGCAGAGCAGCACGGCGTACTTGGGATGCGAGCGGAAAAGGGACTTTCCGTGGAGCTGGGCCATCACCTTTGTGGAGCGCACGCAGGCGCAGATTACGAGGTGATAACTGAATTCTTTCTAATATTTAAACATGAATATAGTATCCATAATCTCTGTTGCAGATCGCGCGAAGCGCCCTTCATCGGACATGTCCTGGCTGGCAGCAAGTGGGTGGATGGGACATCTGGTAAACGAGCATCT
Source organism: Drosophila pseudoananassae pseudoananassae (assembly GCA_018153035.1). NCBI lineage: Eukaryota > Metazoa > Arthropoda > Insecta > Diptera > Drosophilidae > Drosophila > Drosophila pseudoananassae. Next base: position 371,902 of record JAECXR010000055.1, read on the forward strand.
GGTATTGCCTCTACAAGGACAACATCCTGCCACCAGCCGAGATCATCATCAAAGAGGAACGCAATTCTTAAGTCTTCGTGTAGATATCCCTGAATTTATATGCAATAGTTAACTGTAACCCGTGAGTTTTTATGCAATATGACAATTAGGTTAAACATGTGTTTTTTGCCGCATATTCTGTACATAAATGACATTTATTCATTTGACTATTCAATTGTTAATACTTAAGTCTACTCTTATGCTATTTGTCTTCAATCTAGCTAGTTAGCTGATTTCTATTTAGACACGGCCGCAGTGCATCAAATTAGCGATAAGTTAACCTTTTTGTAATACCTTTAATTTAATTCTTAAAAGCGATTATTGGGTTTACATTTATGTACGTGCATAAATGTTAAATCTTTTATTTATTAGTGTATTATATTAGTGTATATTAGTGTATATAGTGTATATTAGTTAAATCCATTTTATATACATCTTATACATACACTCTAGAGTTGACAATATGTAATGGTGATAAATAAAATAAGTTCATTGTGTGTGTTGGTTTCTTACTGTGGGGGTTGGTTGCTTGTTTTGGGAGGAGGGGGTATTTTTGAGGTGATAAAATGTAATTATTTTCCTTAGTTTTCTCGAATTTTCCTGCATTTTTCCAAGTTTTCAACCTTTTTTCGATTTTTTCATTTTTTTTTAATTTACCCGGATTTTCTTGATTTTTCCGGCATTTTCCAGAATTTTTTCTGAATTTTTTATTTTTTCAGAATGACTTGCAACTTTTTTTTCGGCTCCGAAAAAGTGGATTTCGGCCCGCTACCAGGCTCGGAGTACCAGGCGAACAGAAACGCATAGTAGGTGGATTGTATTTTTTGAAACTGTTTTTTATGAATAACTCGGCCATTTGGCATCCAATCGTGGAATGTGATGGCTCAAAAGAATTGGAAAAATACGGTCCATCTACCTGTTTAACAAAGTCTAGTATTGACCAAGTTAACACGGATTGGTTATCAACTTTGTATTAAACATTTATTTTTAAAAGTTCGTTTGTTTATAACTCGGTCATTTTCCAACGGATCGTGAAGCAAAGTACCATTCCTGTATCAGGACCTTAGTGTTCTTCAAACTGTATTATAAAATCCTCATGAAACTCTGATCCACATCGCAAATATAGGTACTGAAAATGTTATTTCCCCTCAACATTTTGTTGTTGGATTTGAAAAATCCTCTGATGCAGTTCGAAGGATGTTCATGTCCTGGTTTCAAAATTGTACTCCATTCTAAGATCGGTTCAAAAAGTGCCGAGATATAAATAAACCAATTTATAGAAATATATATGTGAGCCAAATTTCTTTACCACTCCGTGTTAACTTGGCCAATAACAGATTTTGGTAGCCAGGTAGATGGGCCGTATTTTTCCGCATTTAATGACATACAACAATCGGGGATTAGAGGCCAAATGGCCGAGTTATTCACAAAAAACAGTTTCAAAAAAACAGAATCCACCTACTATGCGTTTCTGTTCGCCTGGTACTCCGAGCCTGGTAGCGGCCGCAAACTTAAAAAATTTAAGCCTCGAAAGCCCCGTGACGTCACTGGTTGAGCTTTGATCCACTGGGTGGTGTCTTGGCTAATTAGGTTTGTGTCTTTGGAGCTATGTGGAACCTATGTGAAACTTATGTGGGACCTGTGTGGATTGCAAGTTGATCAAAAAACGTTAAATTCAAATTCAAATTCAAAAAATAAGTTTCCCGCCCGCGCCTGTTGATTCAAATACGATCCGTTTAATTTGAATTCAAATTCAAAAAAGTTCCCGCCCGTAAGTTGATCAAAAACCGTTAATTCAAATTCAAAAAATAAGTTTCCCGCCAGCGCCTGTGGATTCAAATACGATCCGTTTAATTTGAATTCAAATTCCAAAAAGTTCCCGCCCGCGCCTTTCTAAGCTTTTTTAAAAGTTCCAAGCTTAATCCGTGACGTTTTTTTTTAAGTTTAAATAAGTTTAAAGTTTAAAGCTTAACGAATTTTTTAAAGTGTAAAGTTTAGAAAAAGTAACGAAATTTTTTAAGTTTTCGACCGCTACCAGGCTCGAAGTACCAGGCGAACAGAAACGCATAGTAGGTGGATTCTGTTTTTCGAAACTGTTTTTTGTGAATAACTCGGCCATTTGGCATCTAAGCCCGGATTGTGTTATGTCATAAAATGCGGAAAAATACGGCCAATCTACCTGGCTAACAAAATCTGGTATTGGCCAAGTTAACACCGAGTGGTAAAGAAATTTGGCTCAGAAATATATTTCTATAAATTGATTTGTTTATATCTCGGCCTTTTTTAAACCGATCTTAGAATGGAATATAATTTTGGAATCAGGATATGAACATCCTTCGAACTGCATCAAAGGATTTTCCAAATCCAACAACAAAATATTGAAGGGCATTACCTTTTTCAGTATCTACATTTACGATGGGGATCAGGGTTTCATGGGGATTTTATAATGCAGTTCAAAGGACATTAAGGTCCTGATTCAGGAATGGTACTTTGCTTGCCGATCTGTTGAAAAATGACCGAGATATAAACAAACGAACTTTTAAAAATAAATATCTAAAAAAAATTTGTTAGCCACTCTGTGTTAACTTGGTCAATACCAGACTTTGTTAGTCAAGTAGATGACCCGTATTTTTTCACTTTTTTTGAGCCATCGCAATCCACGATTGGATGCCAAATGGCCGAGTTATTCACAAAAAACAGTTTCGAAAAACAGAATCCACCTACTATGCGTTTCTGCGCGCCTGGTACTTCGAGCCTGGTAGCGGTCGAAAACTTAAAAAATTTCGTTACTTTTTCTAAACTTTACACTTTAAAAAATTCGTTAAGCTTTAAACTTTAAACTTATTTAAACTTAAAAAAAAACGTCACGGATTAAGCTTGGAACTTTTAAAAAAGCTTAGAAAGGCGCGGGCGGGAACTTTTTTTAAATTTAAATTTAAATAAGGCGGATAATAATTGGATCCACAGGCGCGGGCGGGAAACCTATTTTTTGAATTTGAATTTGAATTTAACGGTTTTCGATCAACTTACAATCTACACAAGTTCCACATATGTCCCACATAGGATCCACACATGTCCCACGTAGGATCCACACAGGTCCCACATAGGATCCACTCAAGTCCCACATAGGTTCCACATAAAACCAAAGACACAAACCTACTCAGCCAAGACACCACCCCGTGGATCAAAGCTCAACCCGTGACGTCACGGGCTTTCGAGGCTGAAATTTTTTAAGTTTGCGGCCGCTACCAGGCTCGAAGTACCAGGCGAACAGAAACGCATAGTAGGTGGATTCTGTTTTTCGAAACTGTTTTTTGTGAATAACTCGGCCATTTGGCATCTAAGCCCGGATTGTGTTATGTCATAAAATGCGGAAAAATACGGCCAATCTACCTGGCTAACAAAATCTGGTATTGGCCAAGTTAACACCGAGTGGTAAAGAAATTTGGCTCAGAAATATATTTCTATAAATTGATTTGTTTATATCTCGGCCTTTTTTAAACCGATCTTAGAATGGAATATAATTTTGGAATCAGGATATGAACATCCTTCGAACTGCATCAAAGGATTTTCCAAATCCAACAACAAAATATTGAAGGGCATTACCTTTTTCAGTACCTACATTTACGATGGGGATCAGGGTTTCATGGGGATTTTATAATGCAGTTCGAAGGACATTAAGGTCCTGATTCAGGAATGGTACTTTGCTTCCCGATCTTTTGAAAAATGACCGAGATTAAACAAACGAACTTTTAAAAATAAATATCTAAAACAAATTTGTTAGCCACTCCGTGTTAACTTGGCCAATTCCAGACTTTGTTAGCCAAGTAGATGGCCCGTATTTTTTCACTTTTTTGAGCCATCGCAATCCACGATTGGATGCCAAATGGCCGAGTTATTCACAAAAAACAGTTCCAAAAAACACAATCCACCTACTACGCGTTTCTGTGCGCCTGGTACTTCGAGCCTGGTAGCGGGCCAAAACCCACCTTTTCGGAGGCGAAAAAAAAATGCAAGTCATTCTGAAAAAATTTATAAATTCAGAAAAATTCTGGAAAATGCCGGAAAATTCAAAAAAAATCCGGGAAAATCAAAAAAAAAATATTGAAAAATTCGGAAAAAAAGGGAAAATTTTTGAAAAATTTTGAAATAAACGGGAAAATGCAGGAAAATTTGGGAAAACTAAGGAAAATACTTACATTTTATCTCCTCAAAAATACCCCCTCCTCCCAAAACAATCAACCAACCACCACATTAAGAAACCAACACACACTTTAAATACATTTTATTTATCACCATTACATATTCTTAACTCTGTAGTGTATGAGAATTATATAAAATGGGTTTTATTATATAAAACTTAAGGGTTACAGTTAACTATTGCATATAAATTAAGGGATATCTACACGACATTTTAAGAATAGCGTTCCTATTTGATGATGATCTCGGCTGGCGGCAGGATGTGGTCCCCGAAGAGGCAATGCCAGATGCTCGAGTACCAGATTGTCCGATCCACCCACTCGCTGCCAACCAGGATATGTCCGCTGAAGGGTGCTTCGCACGATCTGCAACAGAGATTATGGATACTATATTCATGTTTAAATATTAGAAAGAATTCAGTTATCACCTCATAATCTGCGCCTGCGTGCGCTCCACAAAGGTGATGGCCCAGCTCCACGGAAAGTCCCTTTTCCGCTCGCATCCCAAGTACGCCGTGCTGCTCTGCAGAAAGATCTCCCTGGTCTTGGTGGTCTGTCGTTCTTATCCTTTTTCGAGACCACAATCTTATCATCTCTCAGCCCGCAGGTTCTTGAAAGTCTTCGTCCTGGAGTCGGCGAATCGCAGCTCCTTGCCAGGTGTCACGGTGGCCAGACTCTTGACGGCTCGTTGAATTTCCCGCAGCATCTCCACCGGACGCACCACCAGGTAGTTGTGCATGCGATCTTCCTTTGGCTAATAGGACCAATTCAGGATCACGTCGAAAACTTTGGTGTCGTGATGCAGGGGGCGTCTTGTACGACGATTGTACGGCGGACAATCGATCATTAGCATAGGTCCACTTTCCACGTACAAATTTCGAGGGATTCGTCGCTTTCCTTGAGGACTGCAAAGATAATACATATTTAATACATAAATGCGAAAACCCAAAATTTGGCAGAGCTATGGCCATCGGAAGGTGCAAAAGTGGGGACATTTGGAAAACTCACAATTTTGTGGGGTACCCCTTGGAAAAAATTCGAAAAACTTAAAAACGACATTTAACCAATATTTTGAATGCGGAAAGTCGCTTCTGGGTTCGCTGATTACTAAACGGTACTTTATTTTCTGATCGGATACGAATTGGCAGAGCTATGGCCATCAGAGGGTGTAAAAGTGGGGACATTTGGAAAGCTGCCATTTTTGTGGGGGTACCCCTTGGAAAAAATTCGAAAAAAAAAAATTTAAATGAGGAAAGTCGCTTCTGGGTTCGCTGATTACTAAACGGTACTTTATTTTCTGATCGGATACGAATTGGCAGAGCTATGGCCATCAGAGGGTGTAAAAGTGGGGACATTTGGAAAACCCACAATTTTGTAGGGGTACCCCTTGGAAATAATTCGAAAAACTTAAAAACGACATTTAACCAATATTTTGAATGAGGAAAGCCGCTTCTGGGTTCGCTGATTACTAAACGGTACTTTATTTCCTGATCGGATACGAATTGGCAGAGCTATGGCCATCGGAAGGTGCAAAAGTGGGGAAATTTGGAAAACCCACAATTTTGTGGGGGTACCCCTTGGAAAAAATTCGAAAAACTTAAAAACGACATTTAACCAATATTTTGAATGAGGAAAGCCGCTTCTGGGTTCGCTGATTACTAAACGGTACTTTATTTCCTGATCGGATACGAATTGGCAGAGATATGGCCATCGGAAGGTGCAAAAGTGGGGAAATTTGGAAAACCCACAATTTTGTGGGGGTACCCCTTGGAAAAAATTCGAAAAACTTAAAAACGACATTTAACCAATATTTTAAATGGGGAAAGCAGCTTCTGGGTTCGCTGATTACTAAACGGTACTTTATTTCCTGATCGGATACGAATTGGCAGAGCTATGGCCATCGGAAGGTGCAAAAGTGGGGAAATTTGGAAAACCCACAATTTTGTGGGGGTACCCCTTGGAAAAAATTCGAAAAACTTAAAAACGACATTTAACCAATATTTTGAATGAGGAAAGCCGCTTCTGGGTTCGCTGATTACTAAACGGTACTTTATTTCCTGATCGGATACGAATTGGCAGAGCTATGGCCATCGGAAGGTGCAAAAGTGGGGACATTTGGAAAACCCACAATTTTGTGGGGGTACCCCTTGGAAAAAATTCGAAAAACTTAAAAACGACATTTAACCAATATTTTGAATGAGGAAAGCCGCTTCTGGGTTCGCTGATTACTAAACGGTACTTTATTTCCTGATCGGATACGAATTGGCAGAGCTATGGCCATCGGAAGGTGCAAAAGTGGGGAAATTTGGAAAACACACAATTTTGTGGGGGTACCCCTTGGAAAAAATTCGAAAAACTTAAAAACGACATTTAACCAATATTTTGAATGGGGAAAGCCGCTTCTGGGTTCGCTGATTACCAAACGGTACTTTATTTCCTGATCGGATACGAATTGGCAGAGCTATGGCCATCGGAAGGTGCAAATGTGGGGAAATTTGGAAAACCCACAATTTTGTGGGGGTACCCCTTGGAAAAAATTCGAAAAACTTAAAAACGACATTTAACCAATATTTTGAATGAGGAAAGCCGCTTCTGGGTTCGCTGATTACCAAACGGTACTTTATTTCCTGATCGGATACGAATTGGCAGAGCTATGGCCATCGGAAGGTGCAAATGTGGGGAAATTTGGAAAACCCACAATTTTGTGGGGGTACCCCTTGGAAAAAATTCGAAAAACTTAAAAACGACATTTAACCAATATTTTAAATGGGGAAAGCAGCTTCTGGGTTCGCTGATTACTAAACGGTACTTTATTTCCTGATCGGATACGAATTGGCAGAGCTATGGCCATCGGAAGGTGCAAAAGTGGGGACATTTGAAAAACCCACAATTTTGTGGGGGTACCCCTTGGAAAAATTCTAAAAACTTAAAAACGACATTTAACCAATATTTTGAATAGGGAAAGCCGCTTCTGGGTTCGCTGATTACTAAACGGTACTTTATTTCCTGATCGGATACGAATTGGCAGAGCTATGGCCATCGGAAGGTGCAAAAGTGGGGACATTTGAAAAACCCACAATTTTGTGGGGGTACCCCTTGGAAAAAATTCTAAAAACTTAAAAACGACATTTAACCAATATTTTGAATAGGGAAAGCCGCTTCTGGGTTCGCTGATTACTAAACGGTACTTTATTTCCTGATCGGATACGAATTGGCAGAGCTATGGCCATCGGAAGGTGCAAAAGTGGGGAAATTTGGAAAACACACAATTTTGTGGGGGTACCCCTTGGAAAAAATTCGAAAAACTTAAAAACGACATTTAACCAATATTTTGAATGGGGAAAGCCGCTTCTGGGTTCGCTGATTACTAAACGGTACTTTATTTCCTGATCGGATACGAATTGGCAGAGCTATGGCCATCGGAAGGTGCAAAAGTGGGGGCATTTGGAAAACCCACAATTTTGTGGGGGTACCCCTTGGAAAAAATTCGAAAAACTTAAAAACGACATTTAACCAATATTTTGAATGAGGAAAGCCGTTTCTGGGTTCGCTGATTACTAAACGGTGCTTTATTTCCTGATCGGATACGAATTGGCAGAGCTATGGCCATCGGAAGGTGCAAAAGTGGGGACATTTGGAAAACCCACAATTTTGTGGGGGTACCCCTTGGAAAAAATTCAAAAAAACTTAGAAACGACATTTAACCAATATTTTGAATGGGGAAAGCCGCTTCTGGGTTCGCTGATTACTAAACGGTACTTTATTTCCTGATCGGATACGAATTGGCAGAGCTATGGCCATCGGAAGGTGCAAAAGTGAGGGCATTTGGAAAACCCACAATTTTGTGGGGGTACCCCTTGGAAAAAATTCGAAAAACTTAGAAACGACATTTAACCAATATTTTGAATGGGGAAAGCCGCTTCTGGGTTCGCTGATTACTAAACGGTACTTTATTTCCTGATCGGATACGAATTGGCAGAGCTATGGCCATCGGAAGGTGCAAAAGTGGGAAAATTTGGAAAACCCACAATTTTGTTGGGGTACCCCTTGAAAAAATTCGAAAAACTTAAAAAAGACATTTTACCAATATTTTGAATAAGGAAAGTCGCTTCTGGGTTCGCTGATTAGTAAACGGTACTTTATTTCCAGATCGGATACGAATTGGCAGAGCTATGGCCATCGGAAGGTGCAAAAGTGGGGAAATTTGGAAAACCCACAAATTTGTAGGGGTACGTACGTCTTGGAAAAAATTCGAAAAACTCAAAAACGACATTTAACCAATATTTTGAATGAGGAAAGTCGCTTCTGGGTTCGCTGATTACTAAACGGTACTTTATTTTCTGATCGGATACGAATTGGCAGAGCAATGGCCATCGGAAGGTGCAAAAGTGGGGAAATTTGGAAAACCCACAATTTTGTTGGGGTACCCCTTGATAAAATTCGAAAAACTTAAAAACGACATTTAACCAATATTTTGAATAAGGAAAGCTGCTTCTGGGTTCGCTGATTACTAAACGGTACTTTATTTCCTGATCGGATACGAATTGGCAGATCTATGGCCATCGGAAGGTGCAAAAGTGGGGAAATTTGGAAAACCCAAAATTTTGTGGGGGTACCCCTTGGAAAAAATTCGAAAAACTTAAAAACGACATTTAACCAATATTTTGAATAAGGAAAGCCGCTTCTGGGTTCGCTGATTACTAAACGGTACTTTATTTCCTGATCGGATACGAATTGGCAGAGCTATGGCTATCGGAAGGTGCAAAAGTGGGGAAATTTGGAAAACCCACAATTTTGTGGGGGTACCTTGGAAAAAATTCGAAAAACTTAAAAACCACATTTAACCAATATTTTGAATGAGGAAAGCCGCTTCTGGGTTTGCTGATTACTAAACGGTACCTGATCGGTTTATTTCCTGATCGGATACGAATTGGCAGAGCTATGGCCATCGGAAGGTGCAAAAGTGGGGAAATTTGGAAAACCCACAATTTTGTGGGGGTACCCCTTGGAAAAAATTCGAAAAACTTAAAAACCACATTTAACCAATATTTTGAATGAGAAAAGCCGCTTCTTGGTTCGCTGATTACTAAACGGTACTTTATTTCCTGATCGGATACGAATTGGCAGAGCTATGGCCATCGGAAGGTGCAAAAGTGGGGAAATTTGGAAAACCCACAATTTTGTGGGGGTACCCCTTGGAAAAAATTCGAAAAACTTAAAAACGACATTTAACCAATATTTTGAATGAGGTAAGCCGCTTCTGGGTTCGCTGATTACTAAACGGTACTTTATTTCCTGATCGGAAATAAAAATAACCAATATTTTGAATGAGGAAAGCAGCTTCTGGGTTCGCTGATTACTAAACGGTACTTTATTTCCTGATCGGATACGAATTGGCAGAGCTATGGCCATCGGAAGGTGCAAAAGTGGGGAAATTTGGAAAACCCACAATTTTGTGGGGGTACCCCTTGGAAAAAATTCGAAAAACTTAAAAACGACATTTAACCAATATTTTGAATGAGGAAAGCAGCTTCTGGGTTCGCTGATTACTAAACGGTACTTTATTTCCTGATCGGATACGAATTGGCAGAGCTATGGCCATCGAAAGGTCCAAAAGTGGGGAAATTTGGAAAACCCACAATTTTGTGGGGGTACCCCTTGGAAAAAATTCGAAAAACTTAAAAACGACATTTAACCAATATTTTGAATGAGGAAAGCCGCTTCTGGGTTCGCTGATTACTAAACGGTACTTCATTTCCTGATCGGATACGAATTGGCAGAGCTAAGGCCATCGGAAGGTGCAAATGTGGGGAAATTTGGAAAACCCACAATTTTGTGGGGGTACCCCTTGGAAAAAATTCGAAAAACTTAAAAACGACATTTAACCAATATTATGAATGAGGAAAGCCGCTTCTGGGTTCGCTGATTACTAAACGGTACCTGATCGGTTTATTTCCTGATCGGATACGAATTGGCAGAGCTATGGCCATCGGAAGGTGCAAAAGTGGGGAAATTTGGAAAACCCACAATTTTGTGGGGGTACCCCTTGGAAAAAATTCGAAAAACTTAAAAACTACATTTAACCAATATTTTGAATGAGAAAAGCCGCTTCTTGGTTCGCTGATTACTAAACGGTACTTTATTTCCTGATCGGATACGAATTGGCAGAGCTATGGCCATCGGAAGGTGCAAAAGTGGGGAAATTTGGAAAACCCACAATTTTGTGGGGGTACCCCTTGGAAAAAATTCGAAAAACTTAAAAACGACATTTAACCAATATTTTGAATGAGAAAAGCCGCTTCTGGGTTCGCTGATTACTAAACGGTACTTTATTTCCTGATCGGATACGAATTGGCAGGGCTATGGCCATCGGAAGGTGCAAAAGTGGGGAAATTTTGAAAACCCACAATTTTGTGGGGGTACCCCTTGGAAAAAATTCGAAAAACTTAAAAACGACATTTAACCAATATTTTGAATGAGGAAAGCCGCTTCTGGGTTCGCTGATTACTAAACGGTACTTCATTTCCTGATCGGATACGAATTGGCAGAGCTATGGCCATCGGAAGGTGCAAATGTGGGGAAATTTGGAAAACCCACAATTTTGTGGGGGTACCCCTTGGAAAAAATTCGAAAAACTTAAAAACGACATTTTACCAATATTTTGAATGAGGAAAGCCGCTTCTCATTCAAAATAAGCCGCTTCTGGGTTCGCTGATTACTAAACGGTACTTTATTTCCTGATCGGATACGAATTGGCAGAGCTATGGCCATCGGAAGGTGCAAATGTGGGGAAATTTGGAAAACCCACAATTTTGTGAGGGTACCCCTTGGAAAAAATTCGAAAAACTTAAAAACGACATTTAACCAATATTTTGAATGAGGAAAGCCGCTTCTGGTTCGCTGATTACTAAACGGTACTTTATTTCCTGATCGGTTACGAATTGGCAGAGCTATGGCCATCGGAAGGTGCAAATGAGGGGAAATTTGGAAAACCCACAATTTTGTGGTGGTACCCCTTGGAAAAAATTCGAAAAAGTTAAAAACGACATTTAACCAATATTATGAATGAGGTAAGCCGCTTCTGGGTTCGCTGATTACTAAACGGTACTTTATTTCCTGATCGAAAATAAAAATAACCAATATTTTGAATGAGGAAAGCAGCTTCTGGGTTCGCTGATTACTAAACGGTACTTTATTTCCTGATCGGATACGAATTGGCAGAGCTATGGCCATCGGAAGGTGCAAAAGTGGGGAAATTTGGAAAACCCACAATTTTGTGGGGGTACCCCTTGGAAAAATTCGAAAAACTTAAAAACGACATTTAACCAATATTTTGAATGAGGAAAGCCGCTTCTGGTTCGCTGATTACTAAACGGTACTTTATTTCCTGATCGGATACGAATTGGCAGAGCTATGGCCATCGGAAGGTGCAAAAGTGGGGAAATTTGGAAACCCCACAATTTTGTGGGGGTACCCCTTGGAAAAAATTCGAAAAACTTAAAAACGACATTTAACCAATATTATGAATGAGGAAAGCCGCTTCTGGGTTCGCTGATTACTAAACGGTACTTTATTTCCTGATCGGATACGAATTGGCAGAGCTATGGCCATCGGAAGGTGCAAAAGTGGGGAAATTTGGAAAACCCACAATTTAGTGGGGTACCCCTTGGAAAAAATTCAAACAACTTAAAAACGACATTTAACCAATATTTTGAATGAGGAAAGCCGCTTCTCATTCAAAATAAGCCGCTTCTGGGTTCGCTGATTACTAAACGGTACTTTATTTCCTGATCGGATACGAATTGGCAGAGCTATGGCCATCGGAAGGTGCAAATGTGGGGAAATTTGGAAAACCCACAATTTTGTGAGGGTACCCCTTGGAAAAAATTCGAAAAACTTAAAAACGACATTTAACCAATATTTTGAATGAGGAAAGCCGCTTCTGGTTCGCTGATTACTAAACGGTACTTTATTTCCTGATCGGTTACGAATTGGCAGAGCTATGGCCATCGGAAGGTGCAAATGAGGGGAAATTTGGACAACCCACAATTTTGTGGTGGTACCCCTTGGAAAAAATTCGAAAAAGTTAAAAACGACATTTAACCAATATTATGAATGAGGTAAGCCGCTTCTGGGTTCGCTGATTACTAAACGGTACTTTATTTCCTGATCGAAAATAAAAATAACCAATATTTTGAATGAGGAAAGCAGCTTCTGGGTTCGCTGATTACTAAACGGTACTTTATTTCCTGATCGGATACGAATTGGCAGAGCTATGGCCATCGGAAGGTGCAAAAGTGGGGAAATTTGGAAAACCCACAATTTTGTGGGGGTACCCCTTGGAAAAAATTCGAAAAACTTAAAAACGACATTTAACCAATATTTTGAATGAGGAAAGCCGCTTCTGGTTCGCTGATTACTAAACGGTACTTTATTTCCTGATCGGATACGAATTGGCAGAGCTATGGCCATCGGAAGCCGCTTCTGTGTTCGCTGATTACTAAACGGTACTTTATTTCCTGATCGGATACGAATTGGCAGAGCTATGGCCATCGGAAGGTGCAAAAGTGGGGAAATATGGAAAACCCACAATTTTGTGGGGGTACCCCTTGGAAAAAATTCGAAAAACTTAAAAAAGACATTTAACCAATATTTTGAATAAGGAAAGTCGCTTCTGGGTTCGCTGATTACTAAACGGTACTTTATTTCCTGATCGGATACGAATTGGCAGAGCTATGGCCATCGGAAGCCGCTTCTGTGTTCGCTGATTACTAAACGGTACTTTATTTCCTGATCGGATACGAATTGGCAGAGCTATGGCCATCGGAAGGTGCAAAAGTGGGGAAATATGGAAAACCCACAATTTTGTGGGGGTACCCCTTGGAAAAAATTCGAAAAACTTAAAAACGACATTTAACCAATATTTTGAATGAGGAAAGTCGCTTCTGGGTTCGCTGATTACTAAACGGTACTTTATTTCCTAATCGGATACCAATTAGCAGAGTTATGGCCATCGGAAGGTGCAAAAGTGGATAAATTTGGAAAACCCACAATGGGGAAAAAATTCGAAAAACTTAAAAACTACTTTTAACCCATGGTTTGAATGAAGAAAGTTGCTTCTGGGTTCGCTGATTACTAAACGGTACTTTATTTCCTGATCGGATACGAATTGGCAGAGCTATGGCCATCGGAAGGTGCAAAAGTGGGGAAATTTGAAAAACCCACAATTTTGTGGGGGTAAACCTTGGAAAAAACCTTCCAAGTTTAATAAAGAACTATTTAAAGAAAACACACACGTTTAGTTTTGAAAGTATCATTTTACTCATATTTTTTCTTGTTTTATTTTTATTATAGAATTTTATTTGGTTTGGTTTTCTTAATTCATACATTTAGTTGTTTACCGTTTATGTCATTCGGATTTCGATTTATTGTTTTAAAATCAACATTCATAAACACATCCATTGAAATGATTTTGTTTGTTAGAATATCTTGCTTTTATTCATTTTTTTTTCGTCTTGTATATTTTTTATTTGCTTAAAATAGTTTGGAAATGATTTTATTCACTGGGATCTTCTTATTGCGAGAATGGTGTTTTAAAGTTAGAGTGTGAGTGATTGATTCTTAGGATTACATACATATGCAGAGATTGTGTGGGGGTGTAATGATTGACCTGGCGACGGAATTCAACATTGATTTAGCTAATGCAGTGTCGTGATGACGGGACGGGGACATGAAGCGTAAGAAGCCAACCGAGCAACAAGTACTAACGTATCTTTATCCTTTTATCTGCCTCCGATTCGTAGCTCCGATCTGTACATTAAGTGTAAATATACAAATATGCTGTGTGTTCTCTTCTCTATTTTTGTATGTCTAAAAATGTTTGCGCTTAAAACGTTTTTCCTTTAGTTTCTTCGGTTGCATTGCTGCACAATTTGCTTTGCAAAAAATATAGTCGCCCCACCCGCACACTCTCGGGGCAGGATGGGTGCCCTGCGCGACGAGTGTGTGGGTGTGAGCGCGCTCTCTATCTCTTTTAGTTTTGTAGGTACTCGATTCTCACCAATGTTTAATTGAAGTGTTTAAACATCTCTGCTGCTCTGTTTCTGCAATTACTGGTTATAATATTAAGTGTATTCAATAGATGTCAGTGGGTAAAGGATTTGGTATTAGTTAGGCGTAGGTATCTGTTTAAGGTTTGGTTTCGGTTGTTGGGTCCTCGAGTTTTAGATGCTAAGGTGAGTGTGGGTTCAAGCTTTCACATTGAGACAACGTTACGTATGATTAACGGCTGCACATCTATCGGTTTATGTATTCGGTAACTACATAATATCTATAAGTACTGCATATATGTATAGGTATATGTACGCGTGAACAAAAGAGCTGATTCGTTCGCTATTCGTAATATTTGTTTTCGGTTAGGCATACATAAGTTTGCATATGGTTATATATTATATATATTTTAGTATATATGTATAATTAGCTGCTGCTTTTAACATGGAATATACACGACACTTAGTTGCTGGTTATTAACTTGCTTTTTACGTTTTATTCATTTATTCATTTTGTTTCGTTTCGTTTGGTTTCTGTTTGGAAATGCAAAACTCATTTACGCTAGCTTGTAATTTGTAATATATATCCTTGTGTGTCTGTGTGTGTGTTGCAATCTGTCTTCCTGCTCACTTTCACCTGCTCCAGGCCTTTTGTTACTGCCTCTGGCTAATGGGAGGGATGTGGGGAGTGCGATTGCTGGCCCCAACTGCCCCGCCCCTGTTTTTTGTACCTTATCATGTGGTGATCATTTTTGCGGCGCTCCTGGCGATCGCCGCTGCCTTTTAAGAATGCTCTAGCCTAACGTTTGTCAACCAGACAACCAGTTCAACTAGTTGGTTAGTCCGAGCCGAACTGAGATAAGTACACAGTGGGGATAAAAAGTCAAAAGTCGTCAATGGTTAAATCTTAAATATTTTCTTTTTTTTAACAGCAAACAAGTCAACAATGTAAACAAAACAAGAATCAGGATGATGCCATCAACTCAGATTTCAACCGAAAGTCTTACAATCTTGATCTGATAGGTCTGGTTTAATTCTAAAGATGAAGACACAACAACAAGTATATATTTTTAATTTGTAATTTTTTTTTCTCATTTTTCATTATCTTTGACTTACGAACTACACATAAAAACACGAAAAACTTTAATTCGTGGACAAAGATGAGAGTGTGGTGTGTGCGTGTTGTGCTTGGGGACTCCCTTAGTTATCCTTTGGTATTATCATCCCTAATGCTAGACATACAAATGGGACAAGGAAGGGGAATAGTGGGAGGGTCTAATATTAATCAAGTCAAGTCAAGTCATTCAAAGTATTCTCTCATATCGCCTAGTTCCTAATAAAGTTAGTCAGTTAGCCCACTCACTGTCAACTAAACCGATTATTGTTAATGTTACATATTAATTGTAAATTGTTAAATTTTAATTTTACAAATTTCGACGCTCGACGCTTGACGCTCGCATTTTCTGTTAACCAGAACCAAAAGTCTTTTTCTGAAATCAAGGTTGCATTAAGCCAATTTTGAAGACATCTTGTTGTTTTTTTTTTTAGTTTGCCAGCCAATCAATGCAAAATAATTGAATACAATCCGGCATCCATTTTCAGTTTACAATAAAAAAATTGTCTCGCCAATTGTAAATGTAATTTGTAAAAAAGTTACAACAATTCTCGGGTAGAAAACGTATTTAAAACCTATTACTGAAATAATGTTACTCTCTCCCTTAATTATGCTCTGCGGACGCAGGTAGTCCTTGAATAATCGCAAAGCTCTACGAAAGATGATTATTTTTTGTCCGATTTTGTTGCTCTTCGTACTTTAATTATTAATTTATTTTTTTTCAAGTATCAGTCAGTTTACAAGAGTGTCTTCTAATTTGTGGGTGGATGTGAGATGAATGGAGAGGTGACACTAACCACAATACAAGGACATTTGATTGTATAAATAGCTTATTGCTTCCTCAGATTTTCCTTTATTAATTTTAATTTTTAAGCAGGATAAATGATTTAGTGGGCAGGCAGGCTTAGAAGCACATGCTGGCAGTGTGAAGCGGTTGATTCGGTTCCCATCCCAACAACTCTTATGCTACCAACGCCTGGGGGTATGCAACGGATTTCCTGCTCTCGGCCTGCTCTGTCTCGATTCTCATCGATGAAATGCGAATGGGGAAAATGCGAAATGGAAAATGCGAGTGAGAGTTGGGGGCGTAAAAAACGCAGCCAAATAAACGATGCGCAAGTCTTTTTTGCTGGATACTCACTAAACTAACCGATTAATGCACTTAATTTTAAATGGAATTCCAAATGTCTAGCACCGTTCTAGGCAACGATGTCTAGGCAGCTGCCTGGCTGATATGCGTGAGAGTGCGTGTGATCTATGCGCGCGTGTGTGTGTGCGTGGTGTGTGGGTGTATATATCAAAATGAACATGTCAAATAAATCAGCCTTATATTGAATGCAATTTTGTTTAATAACTAATTTCGCTCTCCAATTCATTATTTATCCAATTATCAAAAAATGAACACCGACACACACACAAAGACGCCCAGGCCGCTCCGATTAAGTTTCGATTCCAAGTGGAATAAGATATACATATCTAAGTACTCAAAAATCGAGACAACGAGTCATTCCAATCTTAGACACTTAGCCCTTAGCTACACACCTACTCGTAAATGTAATGTATCAAGTATCAAGTATAATTACTTATATATCGTTTTAGTGGATGCAACATACCGCGCTGAACCGGCATTGCTGCCGGTGAGATTTATAAATTTAATCGAACCCTTGCTCCTTAGGGGAGTTTGATTCAGAGTGTCCTTATTAGCTTAGAGATTACGTTATGTATACACACACACATCAATAACGACGATAAATATCAGAAGAAATGTGTCAAGTCTCCGTCTATGATTCATATTCTGCTGAGCCTTCCCTTCGATCTTCTGGAGCTGTCTGACTCAAATGCGAAGGACAACTAAAGCAAGAGATCTATCCTACCATCGGAGTGTCTATATGATGCAGTAGAAAGTTGTACTATAATTTCCGATGCGACTTAGGCCATTCTACAATTCTGAGACCCTGGTGGAAACCGTGACTGTCCGGGAAATGCATTCATCTTGTATAAAAAATGGAGTCCGTGTATTCGAAAACCGTTCTATTCAAAAAACAAGGATAACTGAAAGGATAACCGAAAGACGTAACTGAAATTATGTAAAATCATAATAAAAACAAAGGTTTTGGTTTTTGTTTTTTTGTTTTTAATTATAAATAACAATTGTATATTTTTTAATAAAATTGGTGTTCTTGTTGTGTGGTTTTCTTTTCAAGAAAAAAATAAAAAGAAATATTATTTCTCGCTATTGTATGAATCTTGCATTCATGTTCGATGGATTAGAGCTTTGACCTTTACTGATATATGTATGTATATGTATTTCTGATTCCATTTTCATTTAGCATTAGTTCTCATCTGTGTCACTTATTGTTTTATCCTCCCTCTCGGGCCAGGTCAGATCGTAGATCGAAGTGGATAGAGTATAAAACCTTCGATCGGGCGATGTAACGTGCCTCGCATTTTCTTGCTCTTTTCGTGATTATGTGGTAATCGTACACATAAAATAGTATGAAATATTAGCGATAATTATATAATAATGGATAGTTTTCTTTCATTCTTTGTTTTTTGTTGTTTTGTTTTCTAAAAATATCACTTAAGTTTAAATAATTTCCAGAACGCAACGAAATATGTAGATCGAGTGTACACACTTAACTACGTATGCGTGGTGTGTGTTTTTTGTGTGAGTGTGTGTGTATTTTTTTTTTTGTGGTGCACGAAAATTAGCAAGAAAAACAATAATAATGATGACAATAATCATACTCGTAATCATAATCGTAATAAAGAATAGATGCCGCGACGGGCGACAGACAAAAATTAGCAAAATGATTTTGCATTTACTCCGTTTTCAATTTCATATTTCTTCAAGCTTTATATTTTGTTTTGTTTTTTTTCTCCTTTTTTTAGGTGTAGTTACAAACGTTGTTTTTGTTGTGGGTTGGATTAAACTTATAGTTAATAAAAACGAAATACAAGTGTAAAAAATGTTGTTAAACTTTTTCGCATTACACAAAATGGCCACCATTATGAATTTCATTCAAATCACGGCAAACAATTTCAATGAAATTTTCGCTTGCGTGTCTCCATCGTATCTCCCCTGAACGGTTTTCTTTTTTCAAATCTCCCGCCTTCCCATAACGTTTCCGTATCCTTCAACTTTCCTCATCTTTTTTTTGCATCAATTTTCAAAAACATTTAAAGCTCTTGCCGCCTAAGCTCAAGTTTCCCGATCTTTGATTATCCCCTTATAGCTTTCTATCATCGCGATTCGGTTTCGATTGGATTCTTTATCCCATTGCACTTCGCTTTCTTCTATTCACTTTCACTTTTCATTTTTCGTTTTTTTTTCCTCTATCTGTGTATTGGTTATATATATACATATTCTAGACTTTAGTTTGTACTTCCAATTTGGTTAAGAATTCCTTGTGTATTTTCTTTTCTTCGTCCGTAAGTTCCCGATAATGCTTCGGCTCCTGCTCGACAATCTCAATATCTGGCTTCCTCTCGATACTACATAATATATATCTTTACTCGCAAACCTCGCTGGGTCATTTGTGACGTCATTGTATTGTATGTTTATACCGTAATTTGAACAATTCACAACAGTTGCACAACGCAAAAAGTATTTTGTTTTTGCCTTTAAATCTTAGATTTTAGTCATAAGTTCATTACAAATTAATTAATAGACGAATTTTGCTCATTTTTCGTTTTTGTGGGTGTGTTTGTTTTTGTTTTTAAAAAATATCAACTTAACAATGTATTAAAAATTTGAACATGATTGAAAAGTGTTTTCCTTCTGGCTCCAATAGAAATAATGACGGTTTCATTTTTGCTGTTTGATTAGTTAAAAAGATCTGATCTAGTATCTTGTGGATATTTAACTGCTGTCTGTATGTCTGTCGACCTGTCTGTTTGTTTGCTTGCTTGCTTGGTTTTAAAATTCACTACATTTAAGTTTAAGTTGCTCCGTATTTCTATATGTTACATTAGCGTGTTTTGGATTGGACTTGGATTTGGGATCGGGATAATTGTTCTATAGATGATTGAGAGTTTTTTTTTGGGGGGGTAGGGGGATTGTGGAAATTGTGGGCTGAGGGTGTGGGTGTGGGTGGCGGTGGTGCTTAATCAACTAGAATATTTAACTGTGTGTCCAACTATTGCTGCTCGTATGCATGAAGTCGATTAATACTTAACTCTTAGCGATTTAACACACACATACAACTTGTATTTAAACAGTTTTTCTGGATTTGAATTACACATGGATTATGCAAGTAATTTAACTATTTAGTTTTGTATTTATGCCTATATAATGTGCAGATGCAACGCCTTGAATATTTTAAGATGCATATCTTTAGGTTTTATTTTTTGTTTTTTTTCTACCTTCTTTTCTGTTTTGAATATTCTGCTTAATAGTTTCATTTTGATTTGCTTTGTTTTGAGTTCGTTTAGCTTGGGTTTTGCTTTTTTTCTTTGTTTAGAGCGAGAAGTAGAACAGAAATTGCACTTAATACTATAAAAAAATTTACTAGAGTTCTTACAAACTAAAAAAAATCAAATGTATATTTGCTTTAAATATTGTTTTGTTTTGTTGTTGTTGTTGTTGGTTTTGTTTTGTTTATGTTTATGTTTTGAATTATTTTTTTCTGTTTTTTCTTTTGCATTTTTTTGTAATGTTTTATAGTATATATATGTATTGTTTAACAGCTGGCATATACATAAGGTTTTCGTTTGTAAAAAACTGCCATCCGTTGCTGCTGCTTCAATGTATTAACATAAAAATTAACAAAGTCATTTTAGAAATAAATATGTATGTATATAATATGTATGATATAAAATAAAATTATTGTATATTGCAAATGTTGCCCGGGTGCGTTGTGTTGCAACTAGCAAGCTTTCAATGTTTGCTTTGCAACATTTAGCACGGCAGTTGGCAACACCAGCACAACAACAAAAGAGATACCGTTACGTGTTTAAGGTGCACATTACAATGCAGAGTAAATAAGAAGAGACCATTTTTCGTTTGCATTTCGCACAATGTATTTCACATTGGCGATTTGTCCTGCGGCAGGCAGCAACAACTTGTCCCAGCAGTCCAGTCCAGCACATGGATTACGGGGGCGATCTCTGGCGATGGTGGGTCAGTGGTTTGAGTGGGTTCAGTGGGTTCGGAGTATCGCAGTTCGCAGGAGCTTAGCCCTGCATTAGCACGGCTTGAGCTGCCTGCTGTTGCTGCTGATGCTGGCTGGCGGCTGCTCGGCTCCAGGCCAGCAACCCATTGGCGGCGGCCACCTGCTCCTCCTCCTCCAGCTCTTCCTGTTCCATTTCCAGCTCCTCCTCTTCTTCCGCATGGGGTTCCTCCGCCTCCGGATCGTCTGTCTCCATTTCTCCTTCGTCAGCATCCTCAGCATTGGTGGGCACGGATGAAATTGGCGCCACAATCACCGAAGTGGCCACACTGCGTATACGCACTGGCCTATTGATAATTGTGTTGCTGTTGGCGGTCACCGCGTAAGGATGGTGCTGGTTTTGGGCCACGTGGTGGCCCTGACTGGCTCCGTACCGCCGATTGGTTTTGATGGTGAGTGAGGCAGGAAGCTGTTTGCCTGCCGCCACTTCAGCTGCCAGTCGCACCACCGTAGTGGTCATTTTTGTTGCTGATGTTGTTGGATTGGGAGTAGTGGCTGGGTTTGCTGCTTTAACGGATGCTGATACTGCTGCCTTGGACTGGTGCGCCGACGCCTGGTTTGCCGCCTCCGTCGACGACTTCTGCCGCTTTCAGTCGCCGAAGCGGCTGCATGCCTTCTTCCACCGGCACTGGGTGCACCACTGGTCGCGCTTATCCATGCCATAGACCTTGCGGCATTTCTTGTTCTCCCCTCGCGTCCTCTTGCCCGGCGAGTGCGGTGTGTGCTTCACCGGCTGCACTGCCATATGCATGCTTCCACTGGAGTGGTTGCTGCTGTTGTTGCTGCTGCTGCTGCTGTTGCTGGTGTGGTTGTTGCTGTGATTGTGGGCAACCAGGTTGCCGGCAGTTGTCTGTTGGTGGCGCATCTGTTGATGGTGGCTGTGATGCTGCTGCGCCGGGTGGTAGTTGGGCGTGATCGTCACACTGGAGACGAGATGCTGCTGCTGCTGTTGTTGGTGATGGTGCTGCTGCTGCTGTTGGTGGTGGTGCGCCGTAACGGTCACATTCTGCTGCGATAACTGCTGCAGCATATTGTTGGCACTGCTATTGCGATGAATCACCGGACTGCTCGAGCTGCTACAGCTGCCACTGGGTGTGCCGCTGCTGCCCGCATAGTTGTGGTGGAGCGTGTGGTGATTGTTGTGGTGCTGCTGCTGCTGGACGCACGTTGGCGATGGATATGGCGCTACCGAGAGGGACGGACGGGTGGACGACGAGCGCGCATGCTTTGTGAGCGGCGAGGTGGAGCTGGCTCCCGGGTTGTTTCCCGTTCCGGTGGTATTGCTACCAATCCCGCCAGACGCGGCCGCCGCCGCTGGCCAGGTGTAGTCGTGGTGCACCAGGTGCGTACTGGGAGTGCAGCTGGTGTTGTTGTTCTGCAGCTGCTGTTGGTGGGTGATCGGTATGCTACTATTGCTGCCGCTGATGCTGCTTCCAGCTCCACCACCAATGTGGTGCTCCGCCCTCTGGTAGGTCACGCGGTTGTAGTGGCTTCGTCCTTGCCTGGAAAATGGAAACCGAAACATTAGTAAATATATCGTCCGTAATACATCGCTGAGAGGAACTCACTTGAAGTTGCCCACAATCTGTTTCTGGTATTCCGGATCCTCGTGAGGCGGACGGGCCATGTCCCTGTGGCTCAGCGTCGGTTCGGAGGCCAAGTTGGTGGTCTTGTCCAGCTCCTCATCCTCTTCATCCTCCTCGTCGTAGTAGAAGTCCTCTTCGTGTTCGCTGCAGCTGTCATATTCCCCGGATCGGGCCTTTTTTCTGTAAACAGATGGAAAATTTAATAAAAAAAATTCCAGGACTTAGGACACTTTAAGGATTCACATGGTAAGAGCTTAAAAAATTTATAGCGGTATTTATCGGCACAATTCAAATAAAAGTTGTTTGCCATCCCTGGCTGGTAGCCCGCGTTGCCAACTGCCAATAATTTTATCGGTTTTGCTAAAGATGGAAGTTTATCAAAAAACCGATAGCAAATATCGAAACTTTTCGCGAAAACGAGGCATTGCCATCGGCAAATCTTAGCTCCCATAGATGGCGATAGGCGCAAAAAAATCAATACGAAATCAACAAAAAGTGATCGATTTGTAGCAATTGCTAATAGCAGCGCGCCAATTACTATAGCAGCTGCCGTCACGAGATAAAAGAAACAGCGCACATTTGTTGTGGAAAATTTTGCAGCCATCGCCGCCGCTGTCGCTGAAAAAAATTTGCGCGTCTGTCTGTCTGCCTGCGTCTGTGTGCGTTTTTGTGTGGTTGAGAGCGTGCATGTGTGTGTGTGAATATTGCACGGTCTACATTGTCAATTAACAAAAAAAGATATAGCGCTGTGATCTGTTCCTGCCGAGAAAGAATCTTGCACACTTGAGCATCATGTCTAGTCTGCGACTCGAGGAGAATCGGAAGCTAGCCACCGCCGCCGCCGTCTGCCCGCTCAGCAATTGCCAGTTCAGCGGCGTGGTAATCAGCGCCATCGCCGATGAGGAGAAGCTGGAGTTTGCCAACAAATACAAGGGCAGCTGTACACTGCTCTGCAGCTACGACTCCCAAGGTGTAGTCCTGCGGATAGTAGCCGGTTGGTCCCTCCGATGATATAATCCCGAAAAATCTCGCTAACTAAAACTTTTCATCTTTTCAGACGATGACCGCAACCACGTGCTCAAAGAGTACATGGTATCGGCCGACACGGATGCCGCCCAGATGGGCAGACGAAGCTATGCCGTCTCTTTAGAGTCCGACAACCTGGTCCTGAGGTTTTCTAGCGAACAGGACCAGCAGCTGTTTCGGAAGGTGGTGGAGAATGTTAAGCACCTAAGGCCCAAGTCTGTGTTCTCACAACGCACCGAGGAGTCATCCGCCTCGCAGTACTTCCAATTCTATGGCTACCTCAGTCAGCAACAGAACATGATGCAGGACTATGTCAGGACGAGCACCTATCAGCGGGCTATTTTGGGCAATTCGATCGACTTTCAAGTAATCTCAAGAGATTTTATCCTTTCGAGCTATTTGTGTAACTAATAGTGGTCCACTTTCAGGATAAGATTGTATTGGATGTGGGAGCTGGTTCTGGCATTTTGTCCTTCTTCGCCGTGCAGGCTGGTGCTGCCAAGGTCTACGCCATTGAGGCTTCCAACATGGCTCAGTATGCCCAACAACTGGTCGAGTCCAACAATGTGCAGCATAAGATCTCTGTGATACCGGGCAAGATCGAGGAGATCGAGCTGCCCGAGAAGGTGGACGTTATCATATCGGAGCCCATGGGTTACATGCTCTACAACGAGCGCATGCTGGAAACGTATCTGCATGCCAGGAAATGGTTGAAGCCGCAAGGCAAGATGTTCCCCACGCACGGCGACCTGCACATCGCCCCCTTTTCGGACGAGTCGCTCTACTCGGAACAGTACAACAAGGCCAACTTTTGGTATCAGTCTGCTTTCCACGGTGTTGATCTGACCACGCTGCACAAGGAGGGAATGAAGGAGTACTTCCGGCAGCCTATTGTAGACACCTTCGACATCCGCATCTGTATGGCGAAGTCGGTGCGTCACGTGTGCGACTTTCTCAATGACAAGGAGGACGACCTGCATGTGATTGGTAAGTGCTTTCCGGGCTTACAGTATAATATATATTCTAATATGTATTATGTCCTCAGACATTCCGCTCGAGTTTCATATACTGCAGACAGGTATCTGCCATGGGCTGGCTTTCTGGTTCGACGTCGAGTTTAGCGGCACCAGCCAAAACGTGTGGCTTTCAACGTCGCCCACAGCACCACTGACACATTGGTACCAGGTGCGCTGCCTGCTCCCCATGCCCATCTTTATTAAGCAGGGCCAAACACTTACGGGTCGCGTGCTCTTGGAGGCCAATCGGAGGCAGTCCTACGACGTGACCATCGACCTGCACATCGAGGGCACGCTAATCTCGTCGAGCAACACCTTGGACCTCAAGAATCCGTATTTTCGGTACACGGGGGCGCCGGTGCAGGCACCGCCGGGGACTAGTACGCAGAGCCCGTCGGAGCAGTACTGGACGCAGGTGGACTCGCAGGGCTCACGCAACTGTAAGTACCTCTCTGAAATATTCGAGAGGACAGTAAAGCTATAACTCCTTTGTAGCTTCTAGCATGCTTAATGGCACCATCAGCGTGAACGGCATGGGCGACGGCAGCATGGACATCACCCATGGACTTATGCATCCGCACTAAGGCAGCGGTGGACAAAAAGCGATTAATAATACATCTTTTCTGGGAATTCTCTTTGCTCTAAGTCCGCTAAACTCTTAATGATTGTTCTATTTTATTGTTCAGCTTTTGTGTTACAACGTTTATATGTTTAGGTTATTTATTGTACACTGTTAATTTATTATTGTGCCTACCTTCCTTCCAAATTGATTTTACCCCCTTCATTCCCCTCCTTTTTTTGAAAACTCGAAACTATTAACACGATCGGATGAGAAGAGAAACCCAGCCAGCCAGCCACCCAACCAACCAACCAACAAAAAACAATCAACAAATCAAGGCAGACTAATGTAGTTGTTTAGAACACACAGCATATTAATAAGCCTAAGCTAATTTTAGCCCATAGTAATTAGTGTTTTTAACGTATGTAAAATGTAATAACGATATTTAGCCCGTGCGGGTCAGCGCTTCAGGAAATTTCTTAGTTAATATGCCAATTGTCAGTTGCAGTTTTTGTCGAATCAGTGCGTGTTATATTATATTGTGTGTCCCTTCCTGTTAGTTTCAATTATTTTTGTACTTGTGCCGCATTTTAGCGTGTGTTTTTAACCTTAGTTCGTTTTGAAATTGTAAGAAATTGCTCATAGGATTATAGTGCTAAGTTACGAGAGATTATACATACATGCCTACCTACCCCTCAAATATGCTAACGATTCATTTGGAGTTTCAGTTCACAGATCCTACTATACCGCCGTCTGCCTGCCCAGCGCATATAGTTGACACTATAAATACCTAGATATAAACTTAGTGTACGCCAACCAGCATAAATACCAATACAGACTCCGACACTAACGTATCTTCATTATTGTGTTCGCTAGAGGCGCATCCTGTGTGCGTACTGTACTTTCTAGACCTGTTCATTTGCCAGCAACACTAACAACACCATCGACACACATGCATTACTACCTAGACACACACTGCATACATAAATATAAATATATATACAATTATATATACGTATACAGATATATATCGCATATATGCAGAGATGAAAAAAAAAATGTCAAAGCAAAAACAAAAGGCGTCTTTTATTTGGGTGGCCCCTTCCCCACTTGGAGACCCTTTTCGGCTATTATGGTACATAGGAAACGCCGTGCCTTGTGCAGTTCGCGGATCGGGCGTGGGTGTTCGGACCTTGGCCTCAAAACCGGCCCCCCCTCCAACCGAACCCTCAAGGTGCGCAAAGTAATCTGCGTGCTGGACGGGATGGTATGGTGGGTGGCAGAGTAGTACGTGTGACCTGCTTTACTGTGTTCGAGTGCTCTACTTTCGAGCTTCGGCTTCGGCTTTGGCTTTGGCACAGTGGAATCGAGCGGACAGAGTGCACTTTTGCAGAAGGTCGCAGCCCACGGTACGGTGGCTAAGTCAAGGCTCCACCACCCACTTGCTGCTGCACCCCTACAAAGGCTGTGAAAAGTCCTCGAAAATTTCGTCCTTTGATAGCAGAGCCGAGCTTATGGGATGCACCTTCCCGCTTAATAGTATCTACTCTATCCCGAATCACTTTGTTACATAACGTGGACACTCTCATATAACTTGTTCACTTACCTCAAGTGTATTTTCCTGACGTGGCGCTGGATTTTCTTGTGATCGAGCTCTGTGTAGTCGCAGCCCCCATAGAGACAGCGGAACTTTTTGGACTGAAACGAGAAGAGAATGGAAAGTAAGATTAGTGCGGGTCATTAAAAATGAATCAAGAGAAGTGGGTGTCATTAGCAGCGATTAGGGCATACTTGGCGGGAAGAAGGATGCAGCAGGGAGTCTGCCGAGGCGCTCACGGAGACGGACGACGTGGAGGAGGAGTTCGAGGAGCACTCTCCCGAGGGACTGTCGCCGCCATAGCTCTCGTAGTCGCTGCGCTCCACATAGTAATTGAGTGCCAATGTGTTCATCCTGGCGGAGGCTATATCAGTATCAGTATCAGCCGTTGCGGTAGCAGGAGCTAGTACAACCGGTGCCGGCCCGGTGCCAAATGCGACTGTGTTGGTGCGGACAATGCAACTGGCTGGCTGGCTGGCTGGTCGGTTGCCTGACTGCCTGAATGCCGAGCGCCGCAAACGATGCCGCCCGAGCGACGCAGCACTGATAACAGGCCCCGGGACCGGGTCCGCGTTCGCGTCCGGGCCCGGTCCACGGAGTGCCCTTGCCGAGCATCCACCAATTGCCCCACCATCCACCCTCAACCCCAGCCCTGGCCCTTATTTACTGGGTCACCTTGCGGTCGCTTTGCTCCGCTTGTCGTTCGCCTTGACACGCTTTTTCCGCCCAGCTTTTCGCTTTCTGATGCGCCGGAATTTATGCTGCGCTTTATGCTATGAAGGTTACAGCAGCGCTGCAGCAGTAGGAGCAGGAGCCGGAGCAACTTTGATGGCAGTTGACCCAGTTTTTATACATACGCTGTCACAGTTTTGGGGGAAACTGCAAACAACTGATTGTGTCCTTGTTTTTCATTTCGGGTGTCCTTGTGCGGCGGCTCAACAAATTGAAAATTAAGTTTTGGGTTTTTTTTGGTTGCGGCCTTGGGTGCAGCAAGTGATTAACGATTTGTTTACAGCATTTCGGCTTCAGATGGCCCGAAGGGAGGGCTCGGAGGGCTCTACTTAAAGTTGGCACGGCCACTTGCTGAGACCACACGGCGTATGAGCAATTTTCGCTGTAAGTACGGAAAAGCTGGCAGCCATTTAGAGGAAAAGCGGTGGTGAAGTCTGCGAACCACAACGTAATCATAAACATAAATATCTTGCGCTACTTAGGCGGCGTAAATTGTTGACGCACGTGGTTGTGCGGAGCATTAGCTTGAAGGAAAACCAAAAAGAAAAACCAGGAAAAGTGGAAAACTGGGCGAGCTGGGGGGCTGTACACACTTTTCGTTTTAACTTGGTGCAATTAGTGGGCAGCTTTCCGGGCGGCAGGATACAACGCATATCCTGGCCCATAAATAAAAGCCCGCAAAGCCAAAGCCACACGCACAATTGTTGCCAGATGTGATGTGTGTGCTTTTGCCAAGTGTTTTTCCTGTTTTTGCCAGCTTTTCCTGCCAATGTTTGCAGTTAGTGGGAGTTGCCCGGCCGCCTTCGTGACTGGCATCTTAATGCTCTCTGAACGGGTTTATTAATGCCTCAATTTTGTTCCCCCCGTCCGATAAGCCTAATATCGTTCATTTGTCAAACGCTGCGTATGCGTAATTTTCAATTCCCCAGCTGACGTCGCTGTTTGCTTTTCAATTATATTCAATTAAAGCGCCAACCGAGACAACCGAGGAGCTCCGAATCATTTTGGGCTTTCAGCTTTGCTCATCCCCCCAGTGCAGTCCCCCAGTCCCCAACTCCCGTGGCGGCAGTCTGTGCTGCCATTTATTGCCACCTGCCAAGTCACTCGAATCTAAAAGTAAATTAAAGCAGCTTGAGTTATGTATGGATGGATCTGTCCGCTCTGGAGTCCTCTGGTGTTATGTTCTGTGATGTAAGTGTATTGGTGCGTGTTAATTATCTGGCTCTAATGAGGGATGCCAGGGGCGAGGGACGAGGGACGGCAAAACGCCTGTTTGCTAATGAAAGAAAACCATTCAACGGTAGAACTCCAGCTGGCAGAACTTTTCGGGGCACGGCCGGAAAACGGAAATAAAATTCCACCCCGGTCCAGAGGCATCACATTAAGGCGGCACAATGACTACCGCACTGTGTCCTGATTTGGTGGCTCATGCTGTGCCGGCAACAAGGACCTCTTTAAGGATGCCCCAAAATATGAGAATATATATTACAAGATACCGTTTTTCCCCAAATTTTATTTCAAATACAGACTCTCTATTAATTTCAAGAGCTAATAACTCCCCAAACAATCGATTTATTGTACGGCCCAGCTCCTGGGCGATTTCAATGAAAATTTACTTGACACATCTTCGGGAAAACTCTACCAAACACACATACTAGCTACGTGCGTGGGGTAAATAAAAAGTTTTCCTGTTGTCGTGCTCTCTCTCTCTCTCTGTGTACTTCATCTCGGTGCTTTGCCTCCGCTTTTCCCATTTCCCACTTTCCCGGCGGCGGCGGCGGCGGCAAGCATAAACAACCCCAAACCCCAGAGAATCGGAAGCCGAAAATACGGAAATGCGAACTGAAATCGAAACCGAAATCAGAACAGCTGTGGAAGGACAGTCGCGAAATTGGGTCAACTGTATATAGACGATGCTATATGCCATATACTCGTACACGACCTCCTCCTTGATAGTGCCTTGGGGGTGGGTTTCTCTCCTCTCTTTCGCTGTTAACAGCAGAAGAGAAACGAAATGGTGGTAAGAGAGAGCACTGAAATGGGCTTCGAAGAGAATGCGCATGTTGGCGGAATTGGGTCACTGGAAGGCCAACATAGAATCGCCGCAGAAAATTGGAGCGGAAGCGTAAATTATTGACTCCCAAAAATAGCACACACTGTATATATAATGATATACTTTGGTACTTTTCGGGAAAGCCTGCCTCAAATACGTATGCATGGATCTGAGCATTTTTTATCAGAGGCTGCCCCACGGGTGGCATCTGGTGGCAGATTCACCTTCACGCCTAATAACAGACATGAAAGGTTTTTTTTGGCCCACAACAACAGAAAAAAAGAAGGCCCATAATAGGGCTTAATGCCCGGAAAACTCGAATTGCACTCACGGCGCCGTTTACATTTCAACGCCCGCGTCGCCATCATCCCATTAAAGTCGGCCCATCTAAATCAGGCCCACGAAAGTAGGCAACGCAAAGCGCTGTCTTGGCCCGAAGGCTCAGAGCTCAGCGCTCAGGTCTCTGGGCCCAGGAATTTTCGGTGTGCGCTCCATTAAAGCCGCCTAAGTTCGTCATGGCAATTTCTATAATTTACATTGCCAAGGAAGGCAGTGTTTGGGGGGGGAATTACGTTATATGTATGTATGTTCGGGAATATTTGCAAAGAAGGCACCGAAAAAAATCCCACCCATGTTTCTCATAATTTCTTCCATCTCAATAGATCTTAACAAGTCTTTGGAATACTTTGTTGAGAATGTTTAATTTATTTAAAATAAGCTTTAAATATTCTGAAAATATTTTTCCGCGTGGTTGGCTTGCAATTGATTACTTGCCACAAATCGAATTCGTAGAGTTTGCATGTGGGTGGCTGATTTTAAGGTCTTATCACTGTGTTTTCAGGCAGCAACAAAATTGGGTCACGTTGGCAAGGGGTGAGGACGGGAATGGGGGGGGATTGCCAGCGGGGAAAATCAGAAATAGCTTTCCACAAAACTTTTCGTTGACTTTATCATTTTCATCAGCAACACCCACACCCATACCCCCACTGACACACACACACAGCGCATGCAATAAATTGTTGCTTGGGAAATTCTATTTTTGTAACGAGTTGCAAAAGAAAATTGGGGTTGTTGTTTGGAAGGGGAGAGGGTGAATAGTTGTTTGTATTTTGCATTCAACGTTTTTGAGTAGATTTTCGAAAACTTGATTACACAATGGTGCGTTTGATGGCCTCGCCAATTTGCTGGGCGCTTAATTTGATTGCGTTTAAATAATAAAAATACAAAAAATGAATTCGCAGACAGTGACAGAGTGGAGTGTCATAAATATATGAAGACCTGCTACATACACACATGCATAACTGATGTGGCAAACACACGCGAAATTGTCATTGCCGCGGGGTGTGGGAAATGTTGGAAAAACGGCAAAAAGTGGGGGAAAAAGGCTGACAACGACAACGACGATGGAAGCTGAAATTGAGGTTGAGTGTTCATTCATTCAACAAATATGACAATGGCGTTGATTTTGATATTTTTTGAGCGAGCAGGCAGACAGAAGCACAATAACCAACTCTTGGCACTCTTGACATGGCCAAAAACGGCTAGATATCGCGGCTTAAGGGTTCCAGCCCACCCACTCCGCACACTCACACAGTCAAGTATTGGCAGGGACAGATGCTGACACGTTTTGTATATAAAATTTATGTGATAAGTTCGTGAACACCGAATGGCGAACATGTTGCCAAAAACGGTGCTCAACTTGAAGGCTTAAATTTATATGTTCACAAAATTAGATTACACCGAATGGCTGAAATGCAATGGCTGCACTGAGAACTGAGCACTGAACAGGATGTGACCTCCTCTCGGCCACTTCCGGCCGCCTTGGTTTCCTCCGCCAGCCCGAGAGTATGCCACACTTTGTCCTTGGCTTTGGAAAATTATTAAGTTACCGACTTCCCAGCCTTCGGGAAGTGCAAATCACTTTACTAGGAGCTTTAGTGATTTATTTATTGTTTTTTTTTTTAAAGAGGAACTGCTTTGAAGACTTGCTATGTGGAGGTGTGGTTGCGACGACAATATCCTGCCACGCTCAATTTACCACAACATAGAGCAGGCCAACCCCCGGGGGCATAAAGTTCCTTATCAGTGAGAATGCCCCAGTAACAAGGCCAGCAGCCTTGGGGCAACTTAATGGCCACCGCAGGCCGACTCTGCCAGGTTCAACCCTTGGAAAACCCAGATCCTGCCTGCCACTACCCCGCCCTTCTTCGGTTATCACTGTTCATTGTCACATCTCCAGCCAGGACGCAGGAAGCACACAATGGGCCGCAGAATCCAATTATGACATAAAAATTTTCGTAAATTGTAAAATGTAAATTTTCGCCCTCTCCAAAATAAGGGATTTTCACTTGTCCCGAAAGATAAGCGGTCCAGGACAACCAAATTATTATTTGACACACGTAAATTTTCCAAGGGCTGCTGCTAATAAAATGTGTGTGGTTGGCTGGCTGGCTGGATGGGTGGCTGGCTGCATTTGCCGTTGACTTTTATTGCTGCGGTAATTGCCAAATGGAGCTTGAATGGGTTGCCAGCCACTCCCCCTCCTTCCACTCGATGTGTCAACCATTTTCCCACAATCCTAGCGGAACGGTCCTAATCAACACAGACCTTAACAAGATGTGTGGTTGCCGGTTGCCAGGCAGGATAGTGACGGCGATGATGGCCTGAAAGGACGCTGGACGTTAAACCTAAAAAGTAATTGGCTTACAGGGGGAATGTCAAAGTTTGTGACAGGCCCGGGGCGAGAAGCATTCCACACTGAGTCCGACTGTACCTTCATCAAGTAGAAATATATACGTACGTGTCTCACACCGAGAAGATTGAAATCCACGGACATGGGACTTAAGTTTAATCCAAGATGTATCACCAGAGGAGTCTCCTAGTTTCTCTCCGTGCATTTGGTCTGTATTTATGGGGCTAGGGGAGAGGCAGCTCATCTATTTTCATTTCAGCCCGACTGGTTGCCATTTGACCGAGTGGAAACTGCGTTTGTCTCCGGCTTAAACTGTACCAAGATGGGTGACCCAGAAACACTGGGCCACAAATGCAGGCCCAGTAAGCCAGTGGAGGTCCCAGTAACTGGGTCACACAGAATCAGAATCAGGTATATATATATTTTATATATAATGCCAGAGCGAGGAGGGGATGAATTCACTTTGCGCCTGGGTGACCTTGCAGAATTGCAATTTCAGCCAGGCCGAGGCGGCTGAAACAACGCCGAAACGCCAACAACAATGAGTGCCAGAGCCCGATAGCATTACATACATGGCAGTAACTGTACTTGGCGAAATTTATGTATGCTGGGGGGTGCTGGGAGCAGCCATTTGTCCCTGCCATTTGTTCTGAGCCAGCGCTTTGGTGCTGGGAAGGATGCAGAACTAAACCAGGTCAAGCGTACCCCCGACACGAGATGCATATGGGAGAGTGTTGGGTCTGGTGTGTATCCGTATCTGTATCTCTGTCTGTGTCTATGTACTGCCAGGCAGTGTCACAGTGTATCTGGGAATTTATGCTGCACTGCCACTGTCACTGACTGGCTCGATGCCTTCAGAGATGTAAATTGGAAAATATCTCAATTTAAATTGAGCGTAGAGCTCTGAGCTTTTCCCAATAGCCGGCTCATATTTCAGGAGCGCGATGGAGCGCCCGAAACGCTCCAGCCATTTGAAGACCATTTGGGTCTCCGGAGGCACATTTCAATTTGGCCCCCGAAGGCAATCGCCTCGTAAACTGGCCCTGACAACAATTTGATGCCTTGACGGGCGGGTGCGAGTGCGGGGCGGGGCACGTGCCGGAAAAATGGCCATCTAATAATTTTCCAACAGAAAGGAGGAAACTGACAGAAAAACTGCGCAAAACGGCCAGAAGAACACTTGAAATGACCAAAAACGAAAAAAGTATATAATCAACTTGTGGGGCCAGAGCCATTTCTTTTGGGTTTTTTGGTAATAGAAGTGGCAGTGGTGGTGGCGAGTCTATCATTTCCCCAAGGACGGAAAATATCGGTAGGCCAAAAAGGGAGTCGAGGAGGTTCACATTACTTTTCAGGTATTATGCGCCACTCAAAAGTTGTCATTTGTCGTTTAAGTTAAGAAGGAAATATAAAAAAAAAAGCGAAGAGAAACGCTCTAAATGCGGCAAAGGGAAGCTCTAAGCCTTGTATGTGTATGTTTAAAATTCCGTTTTTAATATGGCCAGAAGAGGGCCGGCGGGGAAAGTTGGTGTAAGCCGCTTATGGCCAACAAATTAGACATGGCGGCAATCGGCTTTCGAGTGTCGCCGAATCATACATGCAACATGTTGTGAACTTCCATTGAATTGTCTCTTAATCCCCGCAGAGGTAGGGCGGCGACTTCCCTATATGGACCATCGAAAAACTAAGTATATGGGTTAATACGGACTTAGGCAAATGCTTTGGCGTCTGCGAGCCGGGCAAAGTTTCCAACACAAAGTCCTGGGAAAAGTCCTTCAAATCGAGTTTGCAGCGTGGCATACTTTCGCCTCGGCCCCAGATGTTTACCTAACCCAATAAACGAATGGCTTAGGTCCCCGCCTGGGAGCAATCAAATCGAAGGATCAACTTTGGTCTTGGATGATTATTTCCGTTAACATGCAAATATTTCCACTCTATGTATGTATATCGGGCGGCGGCTGTTCCAAACTTTTGACTCGAGTTGGCCTGAAAATTGTGTGCAAGTCGCGCAAATCCAATTGCCGATTGCAGCAGCAGCAGGTTGCATCCACAGCAACAAAGTCGAAGCCAAAAACTTTACAGGGCTGAACAGAGATAGAGACACAACTGCAGAAAGAGACAGAGTCAGGGGGGGCAGACAGAGAGAGAGTGATAGAGGGAGCCGCAGGCGGGTTGAATTTCAATTTCACTTCCATTGCACTTGCAAATTGAACACGCACGCCGTCCAGAAAATAAAACAAGGAAAACAACCGAATGGAGCAAAAATATACATATACAAGAAAATTGGAAAGCAATTTCTATTTTCCCAAAAAAAAAAACAGGAAATACAAATACAAAAAAATGAAGAAACGGAGAGACAAACGCTGCATTAAACATAATTTTGTTTCCATTCTATTTTCTTTGCATATTTTATGCGGAAAACAGAGAGGATAAGCCCCACAACCCTTTTCAGGCTCAGCCAGAACAGGCAGGGATTTCAGTATCGGATTTAAATATTCAATTCTAGAATATATGTATATACTCCTTTGGATTACACACACACATAAACACACATACTCCTTGGAGCAGCAGATGTTCCCACTTAGCCGACCAATTTGCCAAGACTTTCCAAGATAACCAGCTGAACTTTCAACTTGCCGTTTTTTCACAGGGTCTCGGGGCAAGTGTCAACGCGTCTAATTGCAAATGATAACGGCATCTCTACTTGGCTTAAAGACCAAGTTTCCAACTTTGGTTTTCTTTGTCTTCCTCCCCCAGGAAAGTGTCCCTCCGCCGGAGCTTTTTAATTTCTTTCCTGACCCAATTCGGAATACTTTTCATTATGCAACAAGGACTCCGGCGAAAGTGTCGCCTTCTCTGTCTCAGTCTCCTTGTCTGTCTTTGTCTTTCTTTTTTTTACAAACTTATTTATTTTCTCTTTCTTGCTGCTCCTGAGGAAGCTTTGTCTTTCGGTTGGCTTAGACCCCCGTCTGCGGCTGCTTGGAGCTTCCTGTTTAGATAAAATGCCAAATGCCGGAAGATTTTTAATTAGAATTTTCTTTCTTTTACCTCTTGACTTGCCCAGCCACATCCACCCCCCTTCCATCCAGCCTCGTTTAAACCTATTGACTCGAACAATAACCCCGAACTAAATTGGGGAAGAATCGTTCGACCGAGAGCCGAAGGAAAAAAGGTAAAGGCATAAATATCGTTTAAGCAATTTGGCAGCTTAAATCATTTTCATAATTCATAATTCTGTATAGCTTAGCGGGGCATTAGCGTCCACCTCCTTGGTTTGTTATTAATTTTGTTTTAGCATCCGACCCGAACCACTCTCCCCGGTCCCAAATCGCCTTGTCTTTGGTAATATAATTTTCACGTTTCTTAATTAATTCAATTTGCTTGCGGTTGGTTCTTTTTCGCCCCAGCCCCAGGCCAACCTCCATCCCCAGGGCGTATCTGGTTTATTTTCGTTGTTTGCGGCTTTTGGAAATGTTGAGCAATTGTAATTCGATATGGAAAATGGGGAGTTCGTGATCCGGAGGAGTCAAGCCGGAGTTGTCATAACTCGGCCCATGAATGTGTTCGGAGGGAATCGAATTGCCGCCCCCATACATGGGGGTTGGAAAAAGAAACAACACCCGACCCGACGACCGATATCGGTCAAATGCAATTTATAGACCTCGAAACTTAATTGAAATTCAACGCCGATAGATAGAATATCCATCGGGTGGACGTGGCGAAACATTTGCATTGACAATTTGACAACTGCTGGACATGGACATGGAAGCCCGCGGAATGCAAATGGCAAGCGGCCCAAAACGAAAACCAAAATAAAATAAAGAAGCTGGCACTTGGCCGGCAACAGCTGCCCGGCGAGCGTAGAAGAGGAAAAAACAATTGACAGCGAAAGTGAATGAAAAGCGAGGAGGCACATGGCAATTTTCATAAATTTTCAGTTTGGCCGAAAGGCAGTGCCGAAATTTCCGCATTTTTTCCACCGATTGGAACGCCCGGCAGTGGTAGGTAGTCCGGGCAAACATTTTGCATGAATAACTTTCGTAATGACCGGGGACAGGCAACCTGGTTGCGATTGAAATTCAGGGAGCTGAACGAGTCTGGAGTATGGATTTTTTTAGGCAGCATACCCGGCGTATGCGCGATTTAAATTGCCTTTTTGGCTTCGATGGCTCAATGGCTCGATTTTCATTCGTTAACCGTTCAATGGATTTCAACGACCAACTTTGCATGGCCATTTTTTTGGGGATAAGCTTAACTGAACCGTATTGCAAAGCGGTTCTGGCTTTTTGTTTCGTCTATATTGTTGCTTTGGGCATTTGATATTTTTGCTGCTTAAAAAAGCGGTTAAAAAGTCAACTTACAGTTGCAGTGGCTATGGTAGTTGGTAAGCTCTCAGGGTTAATACTTTTCATGGCACTCACCTGGAAAGAGACAGAACAGAGGTAGGGCTTAATTAAAATTTGCGTGTGGAAATGTTTCAATTCAAAGTTTCATAAAGGTTATATTATTGGAAAAAAAAACAAAGTACATTTACATTTTATCTGATGATGAATTTCCATGGAAGACCCCATGAAACCGCCCTGTTACTGTTTCGAGTTCTAGGTATAACATTATTTCGGGGTTTTCCCAGCCTTCCACGCTCCCTCGCTTCGATTTTCCCGGTGCTCTGGCATTGAACGCGGCCATGGAAAAATCACCATTTTCCGTTGCGATGTCAAAAACTGGCACAAAGAGTCCTACGCCGCCCATTCCACCGCTCCCCTTAGGTCGCATGTGGCAAGGATACGAGGTTGTGGCACAAGCAGAAGCAGCAGGCGGCACTAGAGGAAGAGATAGCCTCGTGTTCCCATTTCCAAGTTTACCATGTCGGGGTCAAATTGTTAGCCGACATTCGTGAGCAAACAAATTGCGGCTACTGCCACTGCGGATCGCCTAAATATGTGCTGCAGTTTCTTCCATTTTTTTTTTTTTTTGAATTTTTCCTTTTGGCATTTTCATGTTGTTGATTAACGATAAGTGCAAGGCATTGACATGATTTCACGAACGCTTCTGCCCGCCCCACTCTCCATGTGGCCCTAAAAGTAACTAATTGGCCGTGTAATTACTGGCCAGGAGTTGCCTTGGCGATTGCATGTCGGGAAGTCGGGAAGTCGGGAAGTCGCTTTTCTCGGAAAATGTACAGACGGCTTATAATTGAGAGCCTCCAGCCAAATGCATGACTAAGAGGCCCGAAATCGAGTTATAAATTTAGTTAATTAAATGACTGAGAGCCGAGAAATAAAAACAATTACAAGTGCAGTGAGCGTCGGCCATTTGTCATGCATGCGCCGCCATTAATCAAAAGTTGAATAACCCCACAACCCCATCTATATATTTATTTACACCACCGGATCCACCGATCCAGAGCCGGAGCCGAAGCCGAAGCCAGAGCCAGAGCCCACCTTGGCTTGCCGAAAAAATAAAGGCTTGCGATTAAAATCAGCTGGCTACTTTAGTGGACGTAATTGTTATTAAAGATGCTCGTGGCTGGACTGAAAATTAAGTGAAATTACTCATCATTAGGTGGGCAGGGTAGGGAGGTTAGGTGCTTCGGGGCAAAGGCATTGCATACGCACGGGCGTTGGCCAATGATGGATTGCCCCAGCTGAGATAATTGACCTCTAAATATACTTGGGACACAGTCGCGGCGGAGGTGGTGGTGGTGGTGGTGCGAGGCCTGCGCCGCAAAGTAGGCTAAAAATATGGCACACAACGCCCAGCACGGTGCCACCAAAAAGGACGAGACCTTGCGTTGGCGTTGCCTCTTGCCTCTTGCCACTTGCCGGTTGGCTGTTCAGGGCTTTCGGGTACAACAACCTCGATTCGCGAATGCCATTGACACTGGGCCAAGGAGGCTGAAGCTGGAGCTGCTGCTCTACTGGATACTTCACGCTGTGCCAGTCGGCCAAAACAAAAATAATAAGACGGAGGCGAAAAGAAGACCAGGCCAAAGTCATTGAACGAAGCCGGCTCACGCACTTTTCAGGCCCCAAGGCAAGATGGCTAAAAAGAGTATCGGACTACTTAGTCATTTGGCTTAAACAGAGGAAACCCTATTTGGCAGGATATGCTGGGTATTGTTTAGTCTCAAGTGCTATTCTAGGGAGACTGCTACATTTTGGTTTTTGTTTTTTTTTTCGCTTAAGCAAGTTTCTGTGCGTTATCCCTGGCACATCCCTAGGTCCCTGGATTTTTTATGGCTGCCAGGCAGACGAAGCTGAGAGGGAGGACGAGGACGAGAGCAAGGTGCGTTGCCTGCGTCTGCGAGCTGGGACCTGCGTGAGAGTGGCTCGTTTCAAGGATCCCCCACCAGAACAGCGTGGGTTGCCTATGGAAACTTTTATTGTGTCATTGGCACGCATCGAGGGCAAAAAGTTAAATCTTAAATCATAATAAAAGCCCCCCCTCGGCAGAGGCTAGGCACACACATTAATCCAAATGGCGGGGGAGGGAAAAAGGATTAGGGATTAGGCTGTTTATTGTTTTGGGAAGCTTAACATTTTCGCCACTTTAGTTTCCAGAAAACATTAAAAATTTCATGGCTGCGGCGGCTAAGTAATTCGCTTATCTGACTGCCACTAATTGCTGCCACCGATAAAAGTGAAACTTGAGGGTTCGTGTCTTGGCCCGGCTCGTAAATTCCATACCCGTCCAATCGTTATCCTGGGCGGCCAATGAAGAGTTTTCCTCCCACTTGTCGAGTTGAACAAACTCGATGAATTTTCAACAGAATCACGCATTATTTGTGTCTGAGTATCTGAGTATCTGTGTGTTTGTATTTTCTGTTTTGTCAAATACGTCTAGACATTGAAGGTCACTTGCAGCCGGAGGTTTGGGTGCCACAAGTGCACAGGGAAAAAAATGTGGAAGGCCCTTTTAAAAACGCTGGCACGTAGTATCTATCAGCAATGACCTCCATAAGGAAATTGTTTGGGTTCCCATTTCAGGGCGATTTCATTGCAATTTCCATTCTGTGCCATTTGCCTTGCAAATTGGCATTTTTGTGTCATTTGATTTGATTTGTTTCTGTCTCATTCCGATTGACTCACAATCACTTCGGTTCAGTTCTGTTTCTTCCCCTTAATGTAGAGTATATGTATACTATATAGTATTATTTTTTTTTGTCGAAGCCGTGTTTGCCGGTCAGTCGTCGAATCAAGTGAACTCTCCGGGCAACGTCTGCATCAAAAACGTGACTAACAAGCGGCTCGTAAATAATCTTTAACCGCTTGCCGCCGAGTTATCTTCCCTCTCTCTCACCCCCACTCTCCCCGTCTTTTTCTTTGGCTGGAGATATACCTCTCCCGGGTTGGAAATTTGTATTTTAATTGCAGTTTTGACTACGCGAGTCAATGAAACTTGGCGAAAAAGATTAAACACTTGGCGTTTGTCCGGGTTTTAGGGCGATATAGGATCGGGCCGAAAGAGACGGGGCATAGGTGAGCAAGAGAGACGGCAGCAGCACGTTTCAATCTCAGTCTCCACTCGGTTGGCTTTTGTTTCACATTTTACGCCGCTATTTGGCTTTTGTTTTTGTTTTTTTTTTTCAATTTTAATTTGTTGGAGCGTCCAGTGCATTGACTCTCCCGACTTGTTTTGCGATTTGAATGTTTATAATTTAATTAAACTAAATTTAATTTGCATGCTAATGCAGTTAATTATAGTGTAAACTGCACATGTCGAGTGCAACGACCCTCGAGGCAAACTTGTAGAGGCTTCCCATATATTCACACACGTATTACTGTTTGGCGAAAAATAGCCATTTCTGGATGGGCTTATCAAGGTTCGATCCTAAGTCTTGGTAGCTATTTTCACACTCGACAGGCCCCATCGACCTTGATGACAATGAACTCACTGCACCCTATCTCGTCGCCTACTACCACCACCCGCCCCGTCGCCATTCAGATTGCCATTTCCATTCCCATTTCCATTCAACAACAAGGTATAAATATAAACATTCTGTCATGGGTCTGGGCGAGTTTTTCAACGCATATAAAAACATCTACTTTATGGCATGCCCCTGATAAGACAGCCCCCAAACAATTTGCATCGTAAAGTAAAAAGCAAACAGAACTATTCCAATTGTTTACCCAACTCCCTGGGCGGGTATTGCCTTGCAGTGCTGCCAAGAAGTCTGCCAAAGGTTTTTCCGCTTCTACAGTTTCAAATACAATATATATACGTATATATGCCATTGGAGTATATCGGAGACGAAGGGTCTCCGGCTTGTAATCAGATTTATTTTGATGTAGCAGGTATTCCGATAAGTTCTTTGTTTGATTGGCTCTGTTTTTCTGATGAAAGTGGGATTTCTGGCTTACTTTCTTTTTTTATTGTGCTCCCAGCTGTGACGCATTTTGGCCAAAACGCAGTTCTCGGCTATCTGCTATCTTTGCCAATCGCCGGGGAGTCCATTCTTATTTTTCGGGCGGGGGTTAATGTCTGATTAGAAAACTTGAGAGCCAGAGTCCTATCAGAGTGCTTCGACAAGAGCTGCTAACTACGTGTATTACATTGTATCATGCCATTAATATTGTAAAATATAGGGGGGGGGCCGCGCAGGAGAAAAAAAATCCTCTTTGCAAGCATGTCAGTTAATAACAGCGTTCAAATTGTGGCAGATGACAACGCCAGGCCGAGGGGAGCCACCCGGCTAGGTGGAAATGATTGCTGCATTGGGGAATAGTATGGTAGGTATACGAATATAAATGCATGGAGGCGACTCGGCACTCTGGCACCTGGCTCCTATTACATGCGCACTGCATTATTACAAAAGGCTCCAACAAAAACAGAAATTGCAAATAAAAGGTAATATTAAAAGCGGCAATTTTCCGCGGCGGCAGCAGCAGCAGCAGCAACAGTAACAATTGCCTCAGGGCACCTAAACCACCACTAACAACAACAAAGTAACAACAACAACAACAAGCAACATCAGTGAGTGGAAATGTTGGCTTCGTTTTGCGTGCCATATGCGAGTTGGAAAGGATTTCCGGTTTTTGTGCCGTGGCCTTTTGTAAATTGTTTTGTTATGAAAATGCAGCGACGAGCGTCGATCTCAGCTAATGGCCGGCTCAATATATTATTTAATATGCATCGG
Organism: Drosophila pseudoananassae pseudoananassae; assembly: GCA_018153035.1. Taxonomy (NCBI): domain Eukaryota; kingdom Metazoa; phylum Arthropoda; class Insecta; order Diptera; family Drosophilidae; genus Drosophila; species Drosophila pseudoananassae. The sequence goes on from JAECXR010000055.1 coordinate 412,871, forward strand.
TAATGGTCATGTTTTATTTAAGCGCCCCCACGGAGCCACAAGTTGCCTGGAACTCCACCAAGGGGAACTACACCAAGAACAAACTTGGTGTCAAAATAAGCTTTGATTTCATGTCCTGGGTGGGCAGACTTTAATATTGCAATATCTATGGAACGTAGCGATGTCCTTCCATCGAGGGGATTTATCTAAAGGATACGAAAAAAAGGCTTAGGTCAACAATGGTGTTCGAAATGCATTCAAACACTCAGAGGCATTGAAGCATCGAATCATTCGAGCAGACTTTTCATATGGTGTATGCCCCTTGGTGTATGCTTTGCGATTCCTTCCGTCGATTTTTCATACATTCGATTGGAGTTCCTGGCTTATTGAACTCCGGCTCAGTTGGGGGCTTCTGGAGGCGAGGAATTTTAATAATCTGGCCAGGCCAATGGTAGAGGTCCTGCCATAATTCGCCGCCCTTCGGCACTCACCGAAAATACGGCAAAGAAAAGCTGCCACTCTGCCGGCAAAAGAATCCATTCAACTCGAGCATATGGCAATATAGGGATGGCCATGGCGGCCCTGGACGGGGGGGCTATTGATGGTGGGGTTGGATATGGGCAAACAGGATACAAGAGCGGAGTGGCAAATGGGCGGCGGCGTGCATGTCGAGTATTTGTACACAGGTTCTGAGCCCCAGCCCGGTTCGGTTCGGTTCGGTTTCAGGCTGCCTTTAACCTCAAGTGCACCAAGGCTCACCCCCTCACTCTCCAGTTTTTTTCATGGTATCCCCATTTCTGGCCTGCTCCTGGTTCTGGACGTTTTAGCCGTGGCTTTGTTTTCGGGTTTGCTTTTGCTTGCCGCCTTTTTGCAACGTTTACGTTTTGTGCTCTTGCCCCAGCGAAGTTAATGCCGGTTGTGGTTGTTGCTGCTTTTGTAGCACCACCTAGACTGTATACGTATGTTTGTGGCAGTGCAGTGTGGCGGTGGTAGGTTGTAGGTTGTAGGCTGCCTGCTTATCCTGTATGTCATTGAACCCAGTTAAGAATCGGCAGGCAACTCTCCACATGTACCTTGGATTGCATGTCAACCTAGGCAGGAAAATAAAACAGGGGAAGTAACCAGAAAACAGGGAGCCCAGGGACTTGACTTGCAATGTTGCAGGATGGCAGGAGGGCGGGATGGTAGGAGGGCCAGGCTGGGAGGATTGCAGGGCACAGGCAGGACATGCCTTTGACAAGTTTTTCGCTTAATTTCCAAAGCAGCAACAACATAAACAGAAGCTTAAGCATAAATGCCAAAGTGGGGAAAAGTAACACACACACACACACTGGGGAACAGTAGGAGAAATGTAAACAAAGTTCAGGTAGCTAGCTGCTGGTGTTGCAGCTACACTGGCTGTTGCACATTCACCTCGATTTTGTTTAGGCTCTGGCGCCATGGCAACCCCATTTCAAAAGCTCTAGTGGCTCTAAATGGGGATTATTTGAATGTGATGGCAGGCAGGAAGGTACGAACTCAAACTCTACCTGGCGAGAAGTTCAATCATAAATTTGACTCTGATTTTTTCCTTATTTTTCATTTGGCCCAAAAGAGAGAGGCTTGGCCCGGCAAGAGGCAATTGCGGGCTAATAAGGATGGCAAAGGCATCTACAAGATACGGGCAACTTTGTAACTATAACCGGCGGCTAATTCGTGCTTTGATGCACACATCACGATGGAATTTGGCAGAGGGGTTTCATAATTTTATAGCAGGGCCAGCCAGTCAGCCAGGCAGGGAGTATCTATATCTATGCAGCATGTGCCTGGAGGGGGAAGAAGGCACATGCAGCATTCGCATCCATTGCAACTGCAACTCACAGCCCATGCCCATTTGCCGACATGTAAAATGATGCGTAAACAATATTCTGACGCATCATTAAAAACGCCCGAGCTGGAGCTCAGAGATGGGGTTGGGTATGGGGATAGGGAGCTATAGTTGATGCTGAATCTGAATCAGCATCAGTGTGTATGTGTAATGATCATGTTTTTTGCACACAACGAACGCGAACGCGAACGCGATGATGATGACGCATGTGGTCAAGGAACTGCCCTGCCTCAACAACAAATTCTATTTTACCCAGAAGATCGGGAAATACAGAAGAGGGTTTTACAAAAAATACATATAATAATGGAGAGGAGGGAGCAGGTCCAGGGACGGAGGAGATTCAGAGGAGAACGGGATCCTCATGTCCACCTTCACGCGCTGCAATCGAGTTCAATTGCCTCGGCCGGAGGAAGAGTACGCAAGCGAACCGCCTGCCCTTTCTCTGCCATCCATCCACCATGTGTCCCCATCTCGCTCTGGCCATCTCCTAGCCCCCTCTCTTTCCCGCCCACTCGCCCCGTCTCTTTCTGTAGCTGACTCTCTGTGGGGAATACACGAACATGGCTGAATGTATCGCTTAATCGCTGGTTCATTCCTCCGGCTGTGGGCTCTTCTTGTTGTTTGTTGTTGTCCGATGTCGGTGGTTCGTTCGGTGGTGCCGCTGTGGTGCAGCGTGCTCACTGCTTATTTATGCTGATCTCTGTAATGAGATATAATGCCGGCCGGCCGGTCAAAAAAGCAATAGCAACAATAGTGCAGTCCCAGGAGGCGGAGGAAGAACCAAAACAACGACAAAACCTGGTCAAGATTAAGACCCAGCCTGGCCAAAACAAGAGCCACAAAAAATGGCAACTGGTTACTTTTACTGGCACCTGACCAAAAAGGACAGGGACCAACTATTATTTAGAATCAGGACTTTAGGAATATATCTACTGATTTTTCTAAAAACTCTTATTTTGAACCAGAACTTTATATGAAGGACCAGCTCCATTATACCATTCAGAGCTGGTTTATAGTTTCAAGATCCATTGTATGGCGATCAAACATCATTATCAGCCTTTAGGACACACCATCATCATCGTGTTGTATTCTCGTGATTGTTGTCGCATCTGAGAGACAGAGACAGTGGCTCAGATAGAGAAAGAGACAGAAAACAGAAGAAAACAAAAATCACAGAAAAAGAAACAGAGACCGGGTTGATAAGTCGTGCTCCTCCGATGAAATGGCGACAGAAGCGTAGCATCCACATCCACATCCACAAGCACAAAAGATCGTCTCCGCTTGGCAAAGCCACTCACGTACATATGCCAACATCTCGCCGAGAATCCCTCCCTCCCCCAAACTGCCCCCGATCCCCCACAACGATCCAGAACTGACCTGGACAAGAATCGCAGAGCTCTGGAGCTCTGGCCGCAACGATAAAGTGACGAAGCGGATCCTCAACACGCTGACAGAATCAGCAAACAACAAATATTATGCATACAGCTGATTCAGATTGGAACGGATCGGCGGGGATAGAGTGGATTTTTTTTTTCAGAAACGAGGAATATACAAAAGATATATCTCGGTAAACAATAAACTCATAATACCATCGTACCGAGTGGGGATTGGATGAAATTTCAGAGAGTTCTCCTTTTATCAATTATATAATTTTCGCGTTGGGCTGGGACTGAAAGACGAACTGAAATGAACTCCGTGCGTGGATATTAATGACCGGCCTCGACCCCAAACAGCAACAAAAACAACAACAACAACAACAAAAATCGGCAACAACAAGAACCATGAACGTGCCCAAGTAATAAAGAAATCTTTGCAATGTGAAGCGGGGGCGTTTGGATGGATGGATGGATGAATATGTTGGGATGTCGGTTGCTTCTTGGTTCTTCTTGGAAAGCACACAAAAAAAAAATGTTGCATGGGGGGCAAGATGTGGGGGCATAAGGCAGGAGCTTGAGCAATTGGCAAGCGCGTCGAAGAGGCGCATATATTATGGTTGTAGAGTTATCACAGAAAGTGAGAGAAAATGCTGTTCCTGATAACATTACCTTTTCCTAGCTTACCATGAGAAGGTATATACTAATCTTATGGTATGTACTAACTAATTTCATATTTTTGTGAGTTAGTTACTCCAATTTTTCCTCTCTGTATAACCAAGTTCCCAACCAAAATGGGCTTGAATCGCTGGAAGTTGGAGGCGGGTAATGGTGTTTCTGACTGGCAGGAAATGCTTCTACTGCCGGCTCGTTGACATTGCCCTCGGCTCGTAGAAACCGCTCCCTATTCCCTCAAAGAACCACCACACCCATCAGCTGATGCAGAAATTTTGCTTAATTTTTTAATTGCCCCGGCGAAGCGGTGTTTTCTTGGTTTTTTCAGTTCGGCTTTGTTTTTGTCTGGCAGCTTCAAGTTGGCAATTAAAAATGCGTAACGCGGTTTCTCCCAAGCCCCCTTTGTTCTCCGGCTGTTTAAGTTTTTTTTTTTATTTTGTGGCTGCCATTGTCGTATTTGCAACCTAAGCTAATGAGTTGATTGCCACTGCAACATCATTCAAGGGGAAAAAAAACAACAAGAGAAATAAATAAAGCAGTTGAACCATTTTTACGCTCCTTGTTTCCTGTCTCGTTGAAAATTGTGATTTGCAAAAAAAAATTAAGTAAAAAGGGGGGCACTCCCAGAACCCAGAACCCGGGACAACTTTCTGTAAAATCACTTAATTTATGACTTACAGTTAGCTGGGTTTTAAGCACCTGAAGGCGGGGCAGACTCACCTGAAATGAAACCAAAAAGCAAACAAAAACAATTAGTTGGGAAAATAAATGTTGGATAACGTATAGTACAATTTTCTTGAGGACTTTGGGGAGTTGAGGACATTCGCCTTCGGTAGCAAGTTGGATGGCAAAACCCTTTAAGCCACACACTCATATGTATATGCGGCCACATGCCCCCTGCATACTGCATATATATGCATATATAACTTTTGTTTATCTTATGAAAGTTTCTCTTCATGGCATTTTCCATGTTTGCCACAGTCGACAAGAAAAACAAAAAACTGTTCGAGATGCATCTAAATTAAAGCAACAACAACCACAATGACAAGAGTGCCTTAACTAAAGGCAACAACTGAAGTAAGCAGCAATTGTTGGCTGTTGGCCGTTGGCTGGTTGCTTGTTGCAGTTGCAGTTGCTGCACTTTTCGATTGAAGGCAGGAGGAATTGTCCAGACCAAAACCAGATGATAATAATGACGATGGCGAGCGGCCAAACGGCATCTTAAGCGGCCAGAGGGACAAACGGACAGACGGACAGGGCCCAGCAAAAGGAACCTAGCCCAACATTGTTTTTGTTCTCGGTGTTACTGTTGTCTTCCAGGTCGTTGCTGCTGCTACGGCTGCTGCTGCGGCTGCTGTTGTTTTTCGGTTTTATATCTGCGCCTCAGAATCATGTCGCGGAGCCAGTGAGCAACATGTTTGTGCAACTTGCGAGTGCTGCAGCACTCGGCAGAACCCAGCAGCAGCATCAAGACGCTACACGTTACAAAAAAGCCTATATAGTAGTTCTGATTACTAAATCTTAAAAAATATTAAAAAATAAACCATGAACTGTCCAGATATATGAAACATATACTATTTTGTTAGAAAATAAATCAAAATCCTCTCATCTTTCTTTCAGTTTAGCCAGCTGCTCATTCTTTTGCCCGTGTGCCACATACTCTGGTGTACTCCTGTTGCAGATAATGCCCGAGTTGCTGCTGCTGCTGCCACTTGCCATTGAAGTTGCTCATCAACTTTAGTTTACCACCACATACGAATGGGGCAAGCAATGCAAGCCAAAGTCGCAGCTTGTTGCATTTAGTCATCGTCCCTCCCCTTGATATCTCTGCTGCACGCCCCTGCCTGCTCATTCGTTACGTTCCACTTCAACACCCGTCGTCCCGGCACATTGCCTTTCCCACAGTTGCCGCTGCCGCTGCCGGAGAGTAGAGTGCAACAAAGTTCGTTCCACTCGATTTTCCCCATGCCCCAAGCCCCCGATCCTATGCCTCTGCCCCAGCCACTGCTCCTCCCGACTTGGCTTTGTTTTGATTTCGTGCAGTTTGTTTTGGTTTTCATATTTCTTCTGGATTTTGTATTTTGCTCATCGTTCGCTGGGGCGAGAGAAACTGGAACTGGAAATTGCACTCGTGACGTCACAGCGAGGGCATTCACTTTTCAGCCATGCCGCCTGAGTGCTGCTAAGTGCCGCGGAGTTGCAACAGCAAAAGGAGCAGTCGTAGCAGCAACATGTTGCTGACAACAATCTGGGGCTGGCACATTTGTCTTTCACCGCTCCAGCTCCATTGTCCACTTTATGAGCCACGAAATTCAAATTTACACATCGATACCAAAGCTCGGGAGCTGCACTCATTGTCACGATAAATCAATTGGCCTCGTTGCCCCCAAACCTCATGGATGCTGCTGCCACAGTTGCCGCTGCAATGAGGCCATGATGTTGCTGCCCCGGCTGCTGGCTGCCCGTTGTTCACAGTAGCAACATGCAGCTGACACTTACGTATGTTAATGTTGACAAAAGAGTCAAGACGGGGCAACAATGGACCCATCAATTCGTCGGGGAAAGTGCCACGGAGATCGAATGCGAGGCACTGCAAGTCCGAGAGGCTTTTTCGGTTGCCGTCTATAAGAATTTTATTTATTACTTTAATACTGGAATCGTGTTTATTAGCTTCTAGATTATGCCTTACTCTATTTCCTGTAAAAAAGGTTGCCGTATTGCAAGCCCGCACTTTGCACTAATGCAACATTTCTATTCCCTTGACAGATTTTCCGGGAACATGCTCGGCCGCTTGACCCCTTTTAGCCACCTTCCCTGCCGCCAACTGATTTATATGCAGGTCGCATGCAAAGCGCCATGTCAATAAAACAGCTTGCCAACAAACACACACGGCCACGCCCCCTCCCGGCCACTGTAGTGTGCACTCGGCCCCCTGGCATGTCGCGCCAGTAATGCAATTATTTTGATTTTTGTTAAACATATTTCGTACCCATTTTGTCTGCGCCTCCAACTCTGGCATGGTTAGAGCAAATAAAACCGAACGACTGACATTTTCATTCGAGGCTGACTCCTTCCCGGCTGGGGAAGGCTGGGGGATCATTAGGCCCAACCCCGAGGCCATTAATTTGTGCCGAACGAAACTGAAAAGTGTTTGCCAATATAGACGAAGCCACAAAGCGAAAAAGGCCAAAAGAAAAACTACCGGCAGAGGCAGAGGCAGTTGAGAAAAACGGCCGGCTAAACGCAGCATTTAAGATAAATCCACGTCGATAGCTGGCGAGTTGGATGCCTGATGCCTGGATACCTGTAGAAGGGTTTGAGAACAAGAGACCGAGGTGTGGGGGCCAGGACGGGGAAGGACAAGGGCCTAGGCCTAGGGCCGAGCAAAATGGCCATCAAGTTCAATGCACAGAAACAAGTCAACGGCAGCGCGCAACGAGTACTAACTTGACCGAGAGAGGAGTACTGACTCTTTTTGCTGCTTTTCTTAGGGCCCTGTTGTCTGTTTTCGAAATCAATTCCCCACTGCTGCCCCATGCCGCATGTGCTGATTATTGTTCCTCAGGTTCAATGCTCCATTTAGCCGGTGGACAGTTGCAGGGTCGGGCAGTTGCAACTCTGTGTGTCGGTATCTCTGCTGGGCGGTAAATCAGAAAAAATCAACACATAAAAACTAAACAATCGCCTCATTAATTACAATTAGAAGTGTTTATTGCACAAGCTCGGCCATAAAACGGGGAGTACAGCGAAGAAGAAGCCATGGGGCTTGCGTCATCATCAATCTTTGGCCCCAGAGTCTTGGCTTTAAGCTGAAGAGAGAGAGAGAGAGTTTGGTTTGTGGGTTTCGGTCCGAGTTGAAGTCCCCCGTCAGAGTGGGGCGATCGCCGCAAGCTGCAGAGACATCAAGCTGGTCATTCTTCCACTCTAGAGGACTCTGCACCGAGAGAAATTTGGCTACTAAGCCCCTCTGAGAACTGGTATTAGTATTTGATTTCATAATTAACAAGCCTCGATCGTGGTAGTATTTGTTTTCTGTGCTGCATCTGAAGACTGGCAACTGGGGACTCTCGAGACACCCGTGGGGCAGGCCCGGAGGCTGGCTGTAGGATTCATCAATCAACAGCTGTCACAGCCGCCGGCAGCCGGCCGGTTCACTCTGTCTTGGGCCTCGGATCTGTCTCTGTCGCGGCTGAGACCGGGCCGTCCGGTGTCCCGGCCTGTCCAAACTGGGCTGTCACTCGCCGCGGCGCATGCGCATGCCGACCAGCTCCCCAGCCGGGGCAGCTTCCTGTTGCCAAAGTGCTGCCTAGCCGGCCTGCTTTTCCACTGGGCTTCTGCGTTTGAGTGGAAAATTGCCACTCGAACGGTTGACGGGCGTTTGCTTTTATGCAAATGCCTGGCGGTAATTGTTGCACGAATATTGCATAATCATGACACATTACAAATGACCCACCGATTTCAATTCCGATTCTCCAATAGCCAGCACAGCATGCCCGAGTCATCATCAATGTCACGCCTCATTAGCAACTCGCGAAGTGCACAATCGGAATCAGAAGCTCGCCCCTGTCACAAGCGATTTATGTTTGAGTTTTCTATGGCCAGTCTCGGCCAGTGCTTGGATCTTCTGTTTATTCAGGCACCTTTAAGTTTAGCAAGGCCCAAGCCAAGTTTCCGGGCCATTTGGCTTTTTGTCACGCCCACGATTCTATTTTCAGGCCTGCTTTTGGTTACAGGTTACTGACTGCCGCCATCCATTAACCGGGCCATCGTTTATTTTTACCTTCATGGAACATACATCCCCAGCAGCATCTGGTGGGCATTGGCTTTTAAATATTTAAGCGGCGAGCAGAGTCCTGGGCCCGGCTGGCCTGTCGCTTTGACAAAACACTTTCCCATGGCAACGGCCACAAAGGACCGACCAGGACAGGTTGGGGGAAAATATGGGATTCGACTTGGGCTCCGGCTCTGTCTCTGGCTCTGTGGATAGTCCATCAGTGTACGACCCATCGTGGTGGTGGACAAACCCGTCTATATTGGAATAAACGACAGCTGCGGGGGCATCTATAAGAGAAATGTCAGCGAGTCCCTTTCAGAGGATGCGAGCATCCTTTGTGCTGTGTCAGCACAAACTAGATTCCATTCTTGGCCCCGTCCCTGACAGCCCCTTTTCGCCTTTTGACGCTCCATTTCCGCATCCGTTGCCCCGGGCGGCATTTTGTTTACGAGAAAAGAAAGCTAAAAGTACTTTAATATAATTGCGAATCTATGTGAAACGAAATATTCCCCCTAGTCGACTTCAATCCGAATCACCTGCAGTTGCAGTTGCAGTTGCGGTCCATTAAAATGTTGGTCAAGAGCGCATTTGGTTTCCCCTCAGCTCGCGATAAGCGAAAAGCCAAAGCCATATTGCTCAGAGTTGTGAAATAGCACTGAGGAGTGTAAAGTGTGGGGTTTCCCCCGCCCTGGGAGAAGGGAAACCTGATCCGGGAACCGCTTTTCTAATGATCCCCGGCCTTCTGGGGACTCTGTCGCCACTACTGGGGGCACATTTCACTCATCTAATTGGCCGTAAGCCCCATTTGTGCAAAAGGCACATAAAGTATAGTATGGCATATAATGGTATCACCCCATCGTGTGCGACATGTCAAAGTAACATTTAACGGCTTTGATGTTTGTCAAATGGCATTTTAAACAAATGCAACTGGCACAGGGCAATAAAGGCAGTAGCAGTAGTAGCAGCAGCAACACCAGCAGCAACATAAATAAATAGCGCTATAATTTACGCTTTTCAGTTGGAAATTGCACGCAATGTACTGCTAGTACTACCCCCGCTTCTTTGTTATTTTTTTGTATAATTATTTACAAAGCTAGTTTGGGCGGGATTTATGAGCCCGGGGCACACACCGAACACTGCCTAGGGTGGTTGGTTTTTTTTTTTTTTTTGTGGTTCCAAGTCATAAAGCAATAATTAGCCAGAAAGCCAGATAAGCTGCCGAAGAAACTACTTGCCTATAACAAGCAATATCTGTAAGACAAAAGCAACATGGACTTTGCTCAATTATAGCACAACTGCAATAAATACAAGTGAGTGCATATACTGGCCATCGTCGAGTGTTGAGTGGAAAAAAGTGCATGCGAGTGAATGGCTGCGGAAAAGCCGTTCGTTCGACTCAGACAGCTTGACGCCAAAAAGCCAAAGCTGCCCACAAACAAACAAAACAATAACCCGTGCAAGTGTAATGATGATGAAGCTTTTTGCAATTGCGGCTGCCTATAACCAGTCATACAAAAGGCAATTAGAGTGCAATGGAAATTCCCGTTGTCGTTGTGCTGCTATGTACTACAACTGTCTGTGTACAAAGTTTTAAACAAAAGATCCAAGTACACACTAAAATTGTTGCGGTTGAATATCAAATTATAACAGCAATAAAATCTGTACTCTGTTGAGTGACTTGGGGCTTGGACATCGTGGCTCTGCGAATGCGAGTCTGAATGCAAATGACAATGACTAAGAAACCACAAATCAACAGTTTTCATGTACCATGTTGCTGGTGAAACCAAAGACTAACAACTAGCTGCCAAGAGCAGCAACATCAACACAGCAACATCAACACAGCAATGACTGTTGCCTGTTGCAGGTAAGAAAACATTTTGGCAAGCGGCTTAGTGGAGATTTACAAAAGTTTATCGGCTTAAAGGCCAATGGCAGGTGCCAACTCATTCGCCATCAATCTCCGCAATCGCCGCAGTCAGATGTTGTTGTTGACTTGTCAAAATTGTTGACGAGTCGCGCCAGGCACGCCATCTAGCGTGCACTCTGCGAAACAGTCTAACAACAAACAACCGCACTACCAACAGCAACAACAATTTGTAATCCTATTAACCCCTTGACTGCAATTAATCAATATTTTGGCCAAAGCCACTTGACCGGCTAAAACACGATTAAAAAACCATAATTGAAAATTGAGAGGGAAAATAAATCCACACATACATATATAAAATAAATTTATATTTATTATATAAGAGTTAATTATTATAATACTTAAATAATAAATTGGCGGCCTAATTGGTCGGGCTCCACTAATGACAAATCAATCAGCTTATGAAATTCTATATGCCGCTTAATCCGGCAATCTCTTCGAGTTTTATGCATTTATTTTAATTTTTATATTTTTGGCAAATTAGTGGCTTTTATTATCTTTTTCCTTTTGGTTTTATTGTGCGAATATTTTTATGATATTCATTCTATTTTTTTGCTGTTTGCTGTTTTGCAGCGAAATCCTCAAGGCCATGCACAATGAGTGACTTGAGGTTTTGCTTCTTTGTTTTTTTTTTCGCTTTATGGATTTTATATAATTTTTTCCCCCTTTTTTTTTTTTTTTTTGTATTTTTTTCTCTGCTGACTGGCGGCTATTGCAACCTGTCGCAAATATTTCGACGCATTTGTTATGCTTAGCTTATTTCATTATGATGATGGCTGCTCCGTATACAAGTATTTATAAATGCTGCAGTCATTCATCATCAGCGCTGGCCCGACCGCGTACCGGACTAAGCACCTGAGCAGGTGAGCAGAACCAGCAAACACCTAAGCGGCTAAATGCGCCCACATGCCCCGGAGTTGGCCCAAAGGGGGCTGTCCGAACAGGAAGTGGCCTTTTGAATGCTTCAAGGTGTACGAAGCGAGTTATTATTCGAGAATTGCAGAAAAATACTGTATCTGATACGGCTTTTCTGATCTGAAACAGATCTTAACTTAACAAACTCAATTAAAGAATTCAAGAGAAAATGATGGCAAGGCCAGAAATAATGGAATGCCGGCTGCCAAAAAGTTAATGAGAAAAGCCAAAATGGCAAGTGCGAGTGGGGGGGCTTTTTGCTTGACCGATTGCATGGGGCGTCAAGGTTTTTGGTGAGCTCGCGCTTATCTACCACAGTTGATGGGAGAAAGCGGTTCTTTTGCGGGCCATTAAAATCGCAGCAGTAAAAAATACATTTAATTCTAGCGGCTACTGCGGCTAGCCGCCAGCCTGCCTGCCTGCCCCGCCTGCACTGCAACCTGTTTTCGATGGTGACGTGATCTGGTGAGCGTATCCAAAACCGATTAGCTGCGAACAAAGACTAAGTGGTAATTTATCATTGGATGCTCATTGGATGGCTTTCGAAATATGCTGGCTTTCGATATCTATGCCTCATCAAAAAGCAAACAGAGAAAAAAAAGCAAATCAAATATCAAAAACCGGAAATATAAACAGAGTGCCTAGCATGCAGTCGCGAGAAAAAAGTCAAAATTAAATTTAAATACTAAATTAAACAATTTGTATGCCACTCGAGAATTACGGTTAATAATACTGGCTCGTAGTTCTCTTTTTGTTTTTGTCTTAAATGTAAATATTTGCCAGAAAGCGAATGAACCGAGTGCTGGGGGCGAGCGAACCGCCTTCGCATCCCCGGCCTCGGTTGAATGCACTGTGCCCTGGAAACAGAAGTCGAAATCTTCTAAAAATCGAATTCTGAATTATTTATATGTAGTAGACTGATGAGGGGTGTGGGAGGGACTGGAGGAATAAAAGGATCTTGGGCATACAATTTACTGAATCTGCGGCTTGACACTTGTTATGCAAATGCCATTCAAAGGTAAACCGGCGAGGAGCGGTTTTATGTGTTATTTTTGTTTTGAAATGTATCCAAAAGATACTGTCGTCATTGGCAGGCGAGGGACTTGGTCGCTTGCTTTGCTTTTTGCTTTTTTCTTGGCCTGCTGGCGTCACAACGCCGACGAGGTATTGCTATTGCTTTCCGGCATTGCAAGTTGCGCACGGGCAGCGGTGGCGATTGGCACACTCACAGATAAAGCTACAACTATACCTACAGATACAGATACAGATACGGATACACGAGCGAAAGATACTTTGGCCAGGCAAGCGCATTTTATAAATAGTTGCTGCTGCCTCCGCCGTTGTGGTTGTTGATTTTAAAATGTATGAAGCTGCCAGCAACACCAACAAGTTGTTTGTTGGCTTCTCCCGATATTTTTCTTTTGTCATTGCAAAAAAAAAAATAATAAAAACCCAAACAAAATTAATAAAAAAAAAGAAAACAAATAAATAAAAATTTTAATACAGCAGCTAGAGAGACAGAGATAGAGAACGCAACGGGATCGGTGAATCGGTGAAGAAAGCTGAGGTGTGGGCGAGCAAGGGAGATAGCCGGCGATCGTTTTCAATTTTCGCCGTAGTTTTTGTTGTTGTTAGTCAGCGGCGACGCTGCGACGTCGACGACGACGACGACGACGACGCCGGCGACGGCATTGACCGCCAAGAATGCAATCAACCTAGTCCAAGGCCAAGTGGCCAGCGGTTTTTATTTTATTATTATGATTATTATTACGGGCGGAAGGTGTGTGTGCGTGTGCGAGCGTGTGTGTATCTCAATCTAAAGCTCTCTCTCTATTCGCACTCGTATCTGTGAGCTATTGTCGATTTTCGGCACTCCCCAGGAGGCTCTTCCTCATGACTAACTCATGCCAAGCCCTGACTAATCAGCCCGATTCCTGGAATACTGCTTCGATAAAACTGCATTACGAAACCCTGTTGCCAGGGAGGGAATTCGGAATTCCGTTCGGAAACAAACATTTTAGTTGCATCTGTGGTGGGGATTTCGTGGCCATTATCCAGAGTAATCTTACTGCCAGCTAAGCAAACAGCTCTTACTGCATTGTTTGCACAATATTGTTGGACAAACATTTCTGATTTATGCTCTTCAATTAATTGGAAAGCAGCAAAAAGCATTTTCGGACCGGAATCGCCGAAAAAACCAGATACAAAATATGGCGGATATGGCCGTGATTTATGCATTTGTAAGGGGGGCTCGGGGAGAGTCATAATTCATGATTCGGTGAGTACAAAGCACAAAAAGCGTTTGGCTGAAAAACAAGAAATAAACTGGGAATTCGTTATGGGCCGTCTAGACGCGACTAAGTGTCATTATGCTAATTAAAACAATTGAGGCGCACTGAAGGATACGCTCTGCTGTCTGAGCTGTGGCATACTTTTGGGGGCTCTAAGCCAGCAATGGCACTAGCTTCAGCTTCGGGGGCAACTTTCCAAACTCGATCTATAAAGATACAATTAATTTGCAAAACAGCAAATCGCCAGCGCTGACATGTCAAGGTTTTGCACAGCCCACACGGATATGATTTAAATATAAATGCAGATAAGTGGCGATTTTTTTTCCTACTCACTCCCAGAAGTCAATTAAAGGTATTAGCCTGTCGAAAGCGACAAATTACTCACCTGCAAATAAAAAGAGGAGAAGAAAGGTGGCATTAGTATTTAGAAGAATGGCAATTTGAATAAGAAATCTATTTGCATTTTGCATAGGAAATGCCTTTCAAATAATTATGATAATAACTGGTTTGGCTTGCGAAAAAAATCAATACATAAATCAAATATTGCTCATACGCCCCGTATGCCACCGCCCGTATGCCACTTAGTAGTGCCCAAGAATAAAAATAATGATGATGGCGCACGCAACTTCGGTGCAACTTTGTTTCAGGGGTTAAAATTGGCTTTAAGTTGCTTTTCTTTTTGGGCGGCTTTTCCAACTTTTCCAATTATTGGCAACAGCCAGAGAGGCCCACAAATTGTTGCTTACAGAAAATGTCACGCAAGCTAACCTTGAAACATTATCGATTCGCTGGGAAAGCAACTCTCAGACCCGATTTTCAAATTGCAATTTCCACAAACCCTGTAGCTGTTGCTGTTACTGTTGCTGCGTTTAATTGTTCGGACTTAATTAGATTCGAGTGAAAAGTGGTGTGGGGGTGGCGGTGGGCTTTAAGCCTGGCTATAATTAAAAACATTCCCGATTTTTAATTTGGCCAGGGAAGGGGCAGCTAGTAGAGAGCGAAGCCTGCGCAAAAATTTCCCAAGGAGCCCGGCTTCGTTGGCGGCCATTTTGGGAGAGCAAGGCACGAGGACTCTCTCCAGAGAGCGAGAGCGAAAAATGCGCGGGAAACCCGAAGCCGTTATTTATGACGACCCACTGAACCACTCTGATGACGTTGGTGCTCCTCTTCTTCTCGAAGAGATGGCGGAGAAAGGGGCAAAGGGTTGCGTGGGTATTTTCGCCGCAACCCTTAAAAGTGTTGCCATATTGATTTTAGCCGCTTTCCCGCGGCGAGAGTGTGTGTGTCTGTGAGAGGCCCTCTGCCGCAGTTGCTGTCGATGTCGGTGTCGGTGTCGGTGTCGCTGCCTCTGTCGGCGTTTCTCGTTTTTCATGTCTGCCCTGACCTTGAATACATTTGCAATTCCTTCATGCCTTTGCCAACTAATACAAAAGTATGTACATATATGTGTGTGTGTATCTGTGAGTTTGTTTGTCGGCATTTCGCCTTTGCCGCTGACTTTGCCCAACTTTTTTCATTCGTATTGGTCATCGTGTATTTTCTTTCTAACAAATTTGCTATGCAAAAAAGAAAAAATGAAATAAATAAATAGATTCACAAAAAAAAAAAAGTATCTAAGAAATTCTGTCATGTTTGCAGCTTAGGTGGAGGCGAATTGGCTCTGACTTGTTGCAAACATTGCGGGAATTTGTTTGGCAAGATGTGTTGATTTGCGTGGTGAATGAAGACCTTTTAAAATATGAATTATGACCGCATTGCTATGACTATACTTCTCATGATTTATAGCTACAAGATACATAGATATAAGCATGAAAGTAGGTATGTATCCTGGGCTGGCTGCCTGGCACACATTATATTACATTAAGCCAAATGCCAGGGTTGGCTCTGACATTGCCGGCATTAGAATTTTAATGCAGTTTTGCTGCTTCCCTCCCACACGGGCTTGCCTCTGGCTTTGGACCTTCAGAGGGATGCGGATTCTACAGAGCATGCAGCGACGCAGAGAATTTCTAGCTTCGAGGCGTGTCGACGTTATTGCTCTGCTTTAATTAAGCCGGCTTCCTGCCCCCAGCCCTCCATCCCCTGACCTGCCCACAAAATGCAAATGTCAACGAGCTTGCAGTTGATGGCTTTTCTGTTTTTCTATTTGTTTTAGTTTTTTTATATTTTTTTTTGTACTACCGCCCACCCACGCCGCCTGGTGCTTGTTGCGCACTTGAAGAAGCTGGCGAATAAGTTTTTCATGACACGTGGGGCACTATCTAGTTCAGTCTACCCAGCCAGCCAGGTGTACTCGGAGACTATATACAAATTTATTCAGATATTTTAATGACACAATATAGTTTATTCCATATAATATTTATGGCTTATTAAAACAGTACTGCCCATTATACGTTTCCTTAGGTAATTTCGGCTTAATTTGTCTATCAAGTTAGAAAATTGTCAGATAATTGCTGGCTTGAAATTACGATTAGCTGGCTTATATCTCGCCGTGCCTGGGAGAACGGCATTTGTTTGGCAAACCCCGTCAGTGCCTGACTGGCACTTGCCACTTGGCATTAGTGATGTAAGCAGAGCGATTCTCCAGCCATTGTTTGCCAGTCGGGCTGCATTTGTTTTCCCACTCGGGACAGGGGACTGGGGACTGGGCACTCGGCAAACACCCCCACACCCTGGTAAGCCAGGGCTCGGATAACACCTCCTCCCCGGGCCGATCAGTCAACTAAGCGTATAATTAACAAAGATTGCCATATCAAAAACCAAAACAGAAAACAACAAAACTGACTTGCAAATGAAATCACCTGGCGATCACCTGAAGTTTTCTGTTTTCTGTATTTTTTTTTTTTTTTTGTATTTTGTTATTTTGTATTGCCTGCTTCTGTGGCCGCTTGTTTGGCTTTTAATTATGGCGACTGCGGCGACGCCAACAATAAATTTTCGATATATATGTATATACAGATGCACAGGCATACATATGTATGTACATATATATACACACTGGCAGGCCAAGATATGTATGCTGGTGGGGGAGGGAAGCTCGCACGTTTGCATATTCATGGCAGCTCGCATTATTAATTCATTTTGCGCAATGCGAAAATTAATTAGCCATGAAAAGTGAATCGACCGCAAAACAATTCCAACGGCAATGCATTCGCATTTCCAAATTGTTTATTATACAATTAAGAAGAGACGAAACCTGGCCGGAAGAGACCACAGCCCAGAGACAACTAAACCTCCAGCTAGACAAGGGAAACGTTTTAATTTATGGCTGAGATGTCTCGCACCAAATGAATAGAAACTTAAGTATGAGCCAAAATACATGTGTTGTCATTAGCCAATGATTTAGCCATTGAATCAAACGCATAAATATTCTTTCTGGGATGGCTCTAACTGATTGCAAATTATTATAGTAGCAGTTTGGCTTAAACGGAATAAATTGAAGGCTTTTAGCCAGAGATATATGGCTTAATAATGCGGGTAGAGTGGAAACAGAAGCTGTCTGGTGACATCAGAAGTGACAGCAAAAGTGGGTTATAAATAGCCTTCAGCTGCCACCCTAATAAGCCACAATTTGCGGCCAGATTTTCCATTTCCCATTTCCCAGTTTTCCTATTCTTAGTTTTCCCCGCGATATTTTGCAATTGACGACGTCATTGCGACGCGACAGCGCTGTCGACAGCGACAATTGCATTTGTGTGCGAACACGTGCCGTTGCACCTCCCACGTTGCCAACCCTTTTGGCCAAAACTAGCACCCCTCCCCCTCCACAGCCCAGACCCTGTGCATTATCTCTGGTGAGCGGAAGTAACTGAGCTAGTGCGCATGGCAAGCGAGAGAGAGAGAGAGAGCGGAATGCATTTTCATGGCTAGCGTTTGTTGCGCAACATTCGCTTTTGCCGGCCGGCGCATTGCTTGCTGCAACAGTGTGGCATCCGCATCCGCAAGTAGTTGTATATGTATCTGTATCTGTGTGCTGTAACCTAGAAAACTGCAAGCACCCACACACACACTCATACCATTTTCTGGGCAGCGGAAAAAGTACAGCCACGACAACAGTTGCAAGCGCGCCGCCATTTTGTTGTGTTCTGGGCCATGTCCCGAAACTAGGCCAATTCGCCGGGCTGCCCTTCTCTGCCTCCTGCTACTTCTGCTATTTCTAATTGCAACTCATTTGCGGGAAAGTGTGTGAAGGTTTTTTTTTTAACTTTTAGCTTTTAGCTTCTAGCCAGAATGAAATCGAAATGAAAATGAAAAAGTTTTGCGGCTCGTGGCAGAGGTTTGCCAAAAGATGTTTCGCAAACATTTCGATTGCATGCCAAGCTGCCACAATGTTGTTGCCGCAACGCAAGATGGCTCGTATGGCGATTTGTTCTTGTCCCGAATGGGGACAGGGCGTTACAATAGAGAACACGGGGGCACGTAGCCCCATAGTATATAGGCGAGATGCCATCTGATGCGATGCCAGGCACATATTGAATCCGGCCATAAGCAGAAGGCCGGCAAAGTGTGTCAGAGGCGCGGGCCACAAAAACCCAATGCCAAATTCCGCATTCGGCAATGCGCTTTTTTTTTTTTTTGGGCTGTGCCAATGCGGATGACAGAGGTGCACTGAAAAAATATACAAAGCAGACATCTATAATTATTAAAAGACATCTTTACTGCAAGTTTTCATGCCTTTTTCAAGGCAAATATAGCCAGGAATTGGCCAGGTTAAAACACTAAAACACACACACTTGGCAATACACAGGGAGAAACGAGGCCAAACGATGAGCTGAAGCTCTTGGCTCGAGTGTCCGCTTCGTTTTGTTTCGTTTCGTTTTGTCACCTTGAACATGAAAATTGGCGCTGCATTTGTTGCTCTTTCCTTTTAGCCATTTAGCCGCTTTTCCGTTTGCATTTGCACTTGGCACAGATCGAGAGCCGCCCGGCCAGGCCCGGTGGAAAAGTCAACAGAAAATATGCATTTTTTCCAATACGGAAAATCCGGGGCACCGCCACCAACTGCGTATTTGTTGAGTTGCATTGGTGTGTGGCTTCGACTTAGTCACATTTGTGCAATTATGACAAATTTATGAGTTCGTTTCTCCCACACAGATACTGACACGCACGAGTGCCTGTTTCTGGGCACTCCTGCAACTGACTTTTGACGGATTGTGGCAGCCATTTCCTTTCGCATTTTCGCATTTTCTCATTTCGAGACCCAACCTGAGACACTTGACAGATTTGGCGATTAGTTTAAAAACCTAAAGTTTCCTCAAGTGTTCGAGAATGTGTAGAATACTTGCATTTTGCAATTCACATTTATATTGTTAACCCTTTTTTGTTGGCCCGCTGAAATCTGGTTCTAGGTGTAGGCTGCCCGGCTGTCAGTCAATTGCTCTGTCATTTATTCTGCTTAAGGTGTAATTACATTTGTGCCCAGCTGGTTTGCTTCTCAGTCATTACTCATACGCCCCGTGCCCCCAAAGACTGTTGCGACTGTTGCCTTTTGCCTTGTTGCCTAGCCTTTGGGCCAACGCAGCCAAGATGTCGACACTTTGGCCAAGTCATTTGCAGTCGCTAATGCCCCACAAATTGCACATCTAAGGGACCTGCCAGCGAATGGCTTTTAGCAGCACAATTAATTTTTAATAATAACTCAATAAAGGCGAGCGCTCAGCTAAGAAAAATGACTTGTAGATAAATTTAAATCGCTTCCTAATCAGAATTCAAGGTTAACTGCCATATGAGTGAAATTAATACACACACGATGCTGATGCTGATGCTGAGCTGATGCTGATGCTGACGTCGATGCTGGTTTGCTGGTTTTATGTACAAAGTGCCGAAGGCAGCAATTGTTGGTTGCTTTCTGAGATGCTCGAGTATGTGCCTTGTGGTGTGTGCGGTGCACGGTGTTTGGTGAGTGTGAGCGTTGTTGATTCAAGGTTGTAGCTGCAGAGCCATAGCCCCTCAAAGGCACTCGTTCACATTTTAATTAAATTTTGCCATATATCTGTTGCTGCTCTGTACCGATTTCTTTCTTATTTTCTGTCTCTCGCAATGAGCCATCAGAAAGTTAAGAAATACAAGGAATATATAAGGCCAAAAGCACAGGTGGTACAGCAACAGCAAAAAAAAAGAATCATAAATATAAATTTAATCTTATTTAGTGAGCGGCGGGGGCTTGTTTAAAAATAAATGGAAATGCAGTAGTTTGTTCTTCTCCTCTACCTCTGCCACTGCCACTGCCAGAAAGCGCGAACATTTGTCAAAACGACCGAAAAGGCCATGCCGCACACCAGTACAGTGAAGCACCCATACCAGCAACCTGGGACACGTGTGCAGCGCCATGTTGGCTGGCCGCGAGTATAGTTTCCTCCGTTGTTGTTTGTGTTTCAACTGTCAGGCATTGCGAAAGCTTAATGCCAGCTAACCGCAACCGCCCCCCCTCCGCCCCCCTCTTGCACCGCCTCTGAATCATCGCCGTGCACCCGCCGCGCAGTCTGCTCGGCCCGTGCACTATAATTTGCCAGTTTGCTTTGGCTTTGGCTTTGTTTTTGCCTTTTGATATTATAAAACAAATTAGTTGGAAAAAACTATGCTATACTATAAGTCGGAATTTGAAAAGTTTTATACCCAGCGAGGTGGGGGAGGGGTGCGGGGAACTTGGCGTGGGCAATTAGCCGCATCTACAAAGTGAATGCTGAAACGGCTATCAAAGGGTTGGCCCAATTAAGGCGAGCAGAGCGAAAATTCAGTGGAAAAGTCTGGGGAATTTCAAGGGGAAATTCTATATGATGTTCAGCACCGGCTTAGAGGTTACTTTTCTCAACAGTTTGTCACCACAAATCGCACATACTCGTCGCATGCAATGCAATCGTGGCCGAGTGCATTCTTAATTTCCCCTCTAGGATTGACTTGTGGCCTCACCACTCAAGCACCCCCAAGCTGTGGCCATAGAGGAGCATATGGAAATTTATGAAGAAGCGTTTAGCCACCCATTGCGGTTGCCTTGGCTTTTCAGTTAATGGTTGGCAGCCTTGCAGTAGCAGTAGCAGTGGCAGTGGCGAAAGGGCCTTGATTAAAAGGCAACCGCCATGGCTGGCGACCCCGATTGTCACGACAAGTGACGGCGGCGGTGAATGCACATAAATCTGCATTTAAAACAATAACCCGCAGACAAAAGCCAGTGAGTAATTCCTTGCACTTTATTTTATATCATTCCATTTAACTCCGTGACACGCTGGCAAACCGAAGGTTAATCATAAGCTTCCAGCATCCCACAGTGCGTATGAGTAATATCGCATTACGTATACGCCACGTGGTCGCCTTGAAGAGTGCACTTTGGTGCGGCACATCACATAGCCAAACAAACAGCTGACAAACTGACAATAATTGCGCACAATTAGACATTAATTGCATTCGTTCTCAAGTGATCGCTAGTGTACCCCCTTGCCCTCTAATTCATCCTCCACCATTCCATCAATTCATCAAGCTATCAAGCTATCGAGCTATCCAGCGACCAGCTGGCTCGTATTTTGAGATGCAAGATGCGGAAATGCGGCATATATCTTTTCAATTAACCAGCCACGCCTTGGCAAAATAAACTTTTCCATTGTGTTCGTTTGTGCATTTGTTTGTTTGCATCCATCCATCGGACCCCCCCTATCCGAAAGTGGGCGTGGCTGTCGGGACTCTGACATAAATTCAAATGCGCACTCCCAGCCACACAAATATATCCACAAAACAGCCAAACAGCACAAAAAATGACTAACCGACAGACGGAGCAGGAAGTTTTTGACGCTTTTGGCCAGCTATTTCGGCCATTGGTTGTGCAACAGGTATGGAAAGTGAAAGTCCAGCAGCTGGGAGTGAAGTCTTGAAAGCGTCTGACTAATTGAAATGGAAAATAGCTTGAAACTTTAATGTTTTTGTTGAAAAGTTTTAGTTTTGGTTTTAAATCTCCATTTGTTTCTCATTCCTAGTATATATGTATTATTTATATTATATATTGTATTTATTTATTTAAAGTCTCTAGAAATTCTTTCAGTGCTATTGGGCTTGTCGGTATGTAAATAAAACAAATAACCACCATATGAAAATCTAATCAGACTTTCAAGGTTAACATACATATTCTAGCTGCTGCTGCTGCTGCTGTTCACTTCGATATTTGTTCTTCCCATTGTTGTTGCTACCTGGTCGTTTTTAGGGTTTTGTGTGTTTGCTGTTAAGAGCCCTTAAAAGCTCTAAACGAAATAGCCAAACACACAAACGAGCTGGCACATGCTAGGCGAAAAAGCGTAACTAGTTGGGCAAACAACCGGCAGACTGTCAGCCAGAAAAAAAATGAGAAAAAAAACACTGAAACTGAAAAGCTGGGACGGCTGTTGCGTAAGTTTTGTTTCGGTTCTTGATTTCAGGCGTAGGCCCTTAAAGTTCAAACATAATTAATTAAAGAGCCAGCTCCACAACCAACCGCCTGGCTGTTACGTCGGCCGCTATTGATTTTGTTTGGCCAGAAGCGTGTGTGCCTTTGCTGTTGGCCAGTACTTCTGGGTGAAGTTAACGAGCTGCTGACATTGCCCTTTTGTGTGATTGATGTCGTTGCTGTTTTTTGCTGGCCAGGAATCGTTTTCGACATTTATTTGATTTTTTTTTTTTTTTTTGTGGATGATATTTGTGATGCCCTTGTTGCTGCCACACACGCTGCGTATGAGTAATATCAAGTATACGTCGTGTGGCCGTGCCAAGAATAAGCCGCTCGACATTTACATAATTATGGCAATTAAAATCTATACACAAAGTTGCAATTAAAATGCAACAAAGCGTCACGCTCCACCGCCGCCAGCCCAGATTCCTCTTCTGACCACATTCCACGGCCCCTTTCCTCCCCACCCCTCTTATATATACGTATAGGTATATAAAATTTATCACATAACTCACCTTTTTCTTACGCTCCTCCTTGAAGTCACTGACAATTCCCTCGTCCGAGGTGGACACGGATGTTGTGCGTATGCGTGCGCTGGCCGCCTCCAAGGACGACATGGCGATGGGACTGTGGTGGGCGTGGCCGTCGTCGCTCAAGGGCGGCGAGGCAGAGCCGGAGCTCCAGGAGGCCGACGAGCTGCTGCCAGGACTCGAGCTGAGCTCGTGCCATTTGTCGGCTATTTGCGTAACGAAAATAATTAGTCATCAGGCAAGTAAGACTGTAGATGGGATAACCTACCGCCAAGTTTG
This sequence comes from Drosophila pseudoananassae pseudoananassae, assembly GCA_018153035.1. NCBI lineage: Eukaryota > Metazoa > Arthropoda > Insecta > Diptera > Drosophilidae > Drosophila > Drosophila pseudoananassae. The sequence goes on from JAECXR010000055.1 coordinate 435,888, forward strand.
TGTTCATGGGATTTAAGATTCATGAGAATCATGGCTGCATTAAGTTCGACCTCCTTGCTGGGACCGTAGTCCTGGTGATCGCTGGGCGGACGTTTCCGTGAGCTGTAATGATAGAATTAAAAACGATATTTTAGAGAATGACCTTTATCCCTTGTTTGGAAAATCAATTTCTGTGTCCCAGTTCTAAGACATGATGTTATCAGCCACCCCCGCATAAACGATAAAGATATAGACACGCAGGCATCGGGGCAGCCTTAGCTTTCCGACTTCAAAGTGACCGCCCATGGCTGTTTTCGTTGTAATTTGCACAACAATAATGCGACGAGGTCTTTGCAACGATAATCGCTCCGAGCGGAATCGGAATTTCAATGCAAAACATGGCGAAACTATTTTTCCATTTAACTCATTTCAGTGGCCATTGTGTTTGTTATTGTTTCGTCATTAATTGGCCTCCTTCCTACGTTAGATGGCTGGGATGGCTTGGCTAGATGGATGGATGGCCTCACATATTTGAAGCTATTGAGTGTAGATTTCAGATGGATTCTCCACGCAACGCACTCGGCTTGAAGCTAACCTTGGGACAACCTTCAGTGGCCAAAATCGGAGAGAAAGGGATATTGCTTTATGAACAGCGCTTTTTACGCTTCAGATATATATATATATATATATATTTAAACACAAAGGCGCCCAAGAACGCTTAAGAATGCAGCCAGTTGAAGGGTGAGGGAGGGCATTGAAATAAAGACGCGACAGTCGTGTCATAAATTCAAAACATTTGAAACGGAAAAACTGATTTGGAAAATCCAGCGCCATACAATCACGCTGAGTGGCAGGGACTGGGTTTGAGTTTAAGCTTTTGGCTGTGCACATAATTGAACTAAATGCCAACAATTGAGACGTCGTCATGGCCATGGCCATGGCTGAAGGGGGGATTTGGCCAAACACTCACTGCGTGCCGGGCTTAAAGTTTGGTGGAGCAGCGCAGGTGCCGGGCCACTAAGAATAGCAATGGTTTATGGATGCTCCAATGCAGTCGCTGCATCAAGCAATTATTGATGCTTAGACTTAAGCGGCTTATTTGCCAGATTGGTACTGTAGTTGCTTTTCAGCTTGGCCAAGGAACTCCTTCCTAGCTATGCAGGAACTCTGCTTTTGTTATCTCCCGGCCATCTGCTGCTGTTGGGGCTCTGGGCCAAAACATCTCGTCCCGACCAACAAAACAGAAAACACAACACTCGTGTTCCCCCCAACCACTGTAAAATGTGAAAAGCCCCGAGCCATGAGACTATCCAGGCCCAGGCTGGCATCCTTCCGCGCCAAGCTGTGGCCATAAAATTTTATTACTCTGCTACCTGGTTTTAGCCTTTTGTCTAATGCTGGCACCTCTGGATTTCCGCTCGCCAGTCCCCCAATTAAATTTACTAAACTCGACGATAAATTTTTGCCGCAGATCGTTGCTAATCGCATAAAAGTAAATTCGCGCATAAATCGCGCATTTTCCCCGACCATTGCGAATCTGTGGCAGCATTAGCTTCGCCGATCCGACGATCTGACGATCCGGTGATCCGCCGATCGGGACTGTTTTCCTGCTCATTTCAGGCAAGCCGGCCGGCAAAAGGCGCGTGCCTGACGGACATGGCCGGGGCTGAGTTTTCTTTTGCCAGAGGATTACGGTGGGGGGCTAGAGGGGCCTCAGAGTAAAGGGGTTTAGTCATCACGATGCGGCCATTTAATGCGCACAATCGGTACCGTTAGCCAGCAGAGTTTTCTTCATGCCTGCTTTCCGCCCCATTGCGCAGCGTTCGTTGGAAAAACTTTAATAAACTGCAAGAGCATTTGTGTTGCATTGTGCTGTGGCAGCTTGGCTTGAAGTTGCTTTTGACCAGGTCTCCTGTTTTGGCTTACTCACTGCGTGGCCGCACGTAAATTGCCCCAATACGGGGAATGGGAATGGTAAGGGAGGGTGAGGGCAGCCGCGAGGGCGGCGACCTGGCCGGCGAGGATCGGTGGTGGTGGTGGTGCTGCAACGATGTGGCGCGTGATTGAAATGCGATATATTCGCGCCCGATTTTGGGGCCAGCATTTTGAGCTTGAGCCTGGGAAATGCATTTCAGCCGTGCTTTTCACCTGGTTGGCCCGCTCTTTTGCTGTTTTGCTGTTTGGCTGTTTTGTTGGCAATTATTTGGCCCACGTTTGTTGGCCGCAATTGCGACTTAGTTGCTGGTTGCATGCTGCATGTTGCTCTGGCCCAGGCCAGGCAACAAAAACAAGAAAAAAGAGGTGTTGAAAGCAAAATTACATTGCAATGTCAGGAAGTAAGAGAGATGCGATATGATAGGCCAAAAGGAGGATTAGCTTAGCAAAGTCGACTTGGAGTCAGACTCGGTCGGCACTCGGAGTCGGAGTCGGAGTCGTTTGCATGCAGCGGCGAAATTAGCTGAAATTGCATGAAATTCACTGAAACTCGAGTTGATTTCAGTGTGCGGTTTTGCAATTAAAGCTTATTGAATTAGCCACGTGCTCGAGATTTGCTTTTGTTTCTGTCCCATTGTCTTTGGCTGGGGCTTGGGGAAACTTTCACCAAAATTGCATAGGGAAAGAAAGCCAGACCCTCAACGACTACTAGTAGGCTATAGGGTTCCAAATCCAATTCCGTGGCGAGACAAAGCGACTCCAACAAAAAATAAAAAGGCCCCACAGATATCGGCCATCGGCAATCGGAATCTAAACCATTTTCAAGTGTAATTTATACGCAGGCAAACACAAAGAATGAAGCCCCTCGAAATGGCACACAAAAAACTGAAGCAAAGTCGTTGCCTGATTTCTGTGATTAGAGCCACCGAGAGCCTCCAACTTCATTGAGGGTTTTTGTGCTTTCGCTTATCAGTTTGCACGATAAGAGGCAAGATTCTTTGAAAACACACTCACACTCCCGCACATATCTCCGTTTATTCAAGCCAATGTCAACACAGCCCCAACAAAAGCGGAAATGTTGGGGCCAAAAACAAAAAAAAAAAAACAGCAGAGGAACCGAACAAGTGAAGGTAAATACTCTTCAGACAAAAGGCAATCGGGTTGTGACAGGTATTTGGCCAAAAAAATGGATCGATTTGAAAACATCTCTTGCAAGGTTTAAGCCATAACTACCATATCTTTCCGGTTTAGCCAAAAGAACTAACCAAATCTCTAGCCAAAATGTCTAAAACTTGTACGCAGTTTTATAGTTTAATATTTCTTTCCGTTTTATGATTTGTTTTTTTTAGTTTTTGGCCCATGACGTAGCCAGACGAATTTAGTAATTTTTGTTTGTTTTTTAGTTTGCTTCTTTTATTTTGTTTTTTATTTTTGGCCAGGCCTGAAAGGCAGACAAGTTGTTGTTCAAGGTGTTTTTGGTATGCGTGAGGTGAGTCAATTTTTGGCCTCCACCCACTCACCTCCTTGTCTCGCCCTTTGACCCCCAGTTGTCTCTTGTGTCTCCCTGGGAGTATTTCCCACATGCCACAATTTTATTTGTTTATTTTGTTTATTTTATTTAAACAAGGCGACCTCTTTTTTGTTGTTGTCGCAGTTAATTTGGAGGTTTCATTTTTTGTCGCTGACACACATAATTTTTGTATTTTTTTCCGCCTCTCCTTTGCCTCTTCTCTCGCTTTTTATTTCATTTTTTAGCAAAAACGCACAATAAAATCGAGTTGAGCAAATAAAAGCCTGACTTTCGGCGATGTGGCCTCACGGCCAGGTAGCGCCAGACATTTAAAGAAATAAACAAACAATTTTTGCAGGTGAACAGTGTACTGAAAAAAATCAGGGCCTCCTAAGGACGGAATATTTTCATGATTTCTTTCCTCTTATTTCTCCAAGTGTAAATAAAATCGAAAACAAGCTAAAGCATACATTGTGCGTATGGTAACTGTAAAATGTGTGTGTTTTTTAATTCAATGGCGCAGGGGTCTCTCTTTCTCTCATTCTTTCGTTCTCTTCTATTTTATCAGGCCTTTTATGGCTGTGTGCGTGCCCGTGTACGACTGTGCGTATGCGTGATGTCTGTTTTTTTGCGCTGGCGAATGTTTACTTTTGGTTTATTTTGATTCGGGCCTCTGCTAATTTCTTGCCTCCTTCCGCCGCCTCAGATAACGGCAGCCGGCGGCGGCAACGTCAGAGTAGGCGTAGTAAATAGTTATGCTGGCATTGTTATTTTTATTTTTTTGCCCGGTGCGTAGTTTTTTATGGTTTCTTTTTCGGATTGTTTTCGGGGCGGAGCACGTGCTCCCGTTTTTTTCCCACCATGAATGGAACTTTCTTGCCGCCCCGAAAAATATGGATCGCCCGCCCCGGTGGGTAGTTCGTTTTTAAATCTCTGCCTAGCTCTGCACTGCAATCGGCAACTTAATTAACATTTGGAGGCAACGGTATTATCATTTCATTTTACTGCCAATGCCAAGAAGGAGGAAAGCCATCCGAGGTATGGCAAAAATCTGAATCTGAATCGGAAAATCGACGGGCAAAAGACCAGAAAAACATTTAACAGCTTTCCTTTCTTGTTCATTTTCGGCCGAGGGACCCGACCCACATCGTTTACATAGCCGAATGGCGCTTTAAACATTATTTGTTTTTTTTTTGCACGGCCAGGTCTATTTGGTTTGGTAGAAGCCTGCCTGCCTGCCTGCCTGCCTCCTTTCACGTCGGAGAGGCTCCACGCCTTTTAGAGGCTCATTTGCACAAATTACTGGCATTGCGACAACGGCCAAGGAGGAGACAGCCGGGACAACCGGGACAGCTGTGGCACCAACAACAATGCAATTGTCTCTGGAAAAATCCAAAGAAAAAGCCATAGTCATAGTCAAAGCCATAGTCTTGGCCAAAAGGTAAAGCCAAAAGCCAGGGAGAAGAAAAGCCAGCCCATGCAGACATTGTCACCACATTCCGGCAACGGAAGCCAGCCGGCGACCAAAGCAGATTGGCTATCGCCCCATGGGCCCAGTTTTCCTTCGAAAGGCTCAGACCCCGAAGCCCCCCTTTAGGCCGGGCCTTTAGACCACGTCCTGTGTGTCTAGGAGTCATGAATAAAAATCGTATTAATTCCGCGCCAATGTCGATTCTGTTTCAGCCATTTGCCGTTTTTTCTTTTTTTTTTCAATAAAAAGTTTAAGGCTAAAAAGGGTATATTGGTTTTTCAGATTTAAAAAAAAAACAAATTAAAGTTTTCTTTATGAGATTTTATTCCGCGATTCTGATACTCTTCCTTCCCTTTGAAGTAGGCAACATATTTTTGAAAAATTCCCAAAAAACTAATCGGTATCTCATAGTCCCCTTTAGAGTCCTTGTATCCTAGATTTTCCATTTCCTTTTTTCAATGCCTACCCGAGGGCCACAGGCCTCAACTTGAACTTGAGCGGAGCTGAGCTGGGCTGAGAGGTGTGCCCCATGGGCTTATTGAAAATGCGCGGACATGAGCGGCTTTTGCTGCTTCTTCGGCTTCTGGTAGTATACCTGCAAAAGCGGAAAGCAACTCCAAAGTGGCAGCTACCAGGGGGGAGGGGTACCAGAGAGTTTTCCCCAAGCTACTGGCTGCTTCTGTTGCTGCTGCACCTTGCCTTTGGGGGCCTACTGTACTTGGCCGAAATGTCATTAGCCATGGCCGACGTTGTCGTTGCCATTTCCACTTTCTATTGTTTGTGTTTTATTTTTGTGGCAAGAGGGGCAGCCAGAGCCAGAGCGGCCAGAGGGGATTGGTAAATTGATAAATCGGCGAAATTCAATTTGAAATGTTGGCTGAGGATTTCCGCCGGGCGACCCACTCGAGGCAACAACGGACAACCAGCCAACAGTCAACAACACGAGGCAACTAGCGGCAGTCAGGGACAAGAGCAGTACGTGTGTGACAGTCGAAAGGGCGTAACAAGCTGACACACCTGCCACATGCAACATGGACATATGCAAAGGCCCTCCTATGTGGGCCGCTTCTGTTGCGGCTTTGCTTAATGTTGTTTTTGTTGTTGTTGTTATTGTTGTGTGTCGCCTCCAGCTGCTTAGCATGCAGAGCGGCAAGCGTCAGGAAGCGTTGCTGCTGCAATTGGCTCCACAATTTAGCGGTACTCGACTGACCAGGCCATGGGAAATACCCACAGTAGCCGCCGGGGCTACAGTGGTTAGAGGCAGCTTTAAAATCAACTTTAATATTAACTCACACCTTATAGAGGCTCTTGCTATTAGCGCCCATCAAATACCATTCGAGATGGCCAATTAAGAGGGTCAATTAAATGAAAATCATAGGCACTTGGCCCACCATGCGAAGCCACCATTCGGCCCAGTCCAGTGCAGTTCGCTGCTGGCGGCAGTTGTACGTGCGTTTGCTTTTACAGTTAAGTTGCCACTGCAACACCATGCACTTTGGCTAAATGGGTTACAGACACACACACTCGGACACACACACAACCTGGGCTGACAGAGATAGAGTGGGATGAAGACTTGCTTGCCCCAAACACAGTCCCAGAGCCAGCGAGGCCGCCTCCTGCATTTTGATGACCCGCTCGCTGGCTCACTGGATGGCTCACTGGCTGGCTTGGCCAACATTTAATTCAATTAACAAATCGCGACAGCAACAGCCCGACAAGAGTCCAACAGCCACGGCGACAGCCACAATAAACAAGCCAAAACAAAATGGGGGAAAAGACCCTGTTTAGACCCGCACTTGATTACCTTAGTTAGAGGGCCCAAGTGCAGGGCAGATGCAAAGTGTTTTGATTCCATGATGAAGAGCGGATGGCAAAGTCAAGGTTCGCCATTGCCATAGCCATTGCACTCGCAGACGCAGTCGCATTCGTATTCGCATTCAAATTTGCCAACGTGACATGGCCATTCGAACAAAAGGCAAATGACGGAACCTTGTAGGTCACTGATGGAATGACAGCGCCCCAGGGCTCGTACAGGGAAAGAAAGCCAAACAAAGAGACTGGGTTAAGACGCGAGATTGGAACACGCCAGTGGATACAAGCTAATGGCCAACTTCCATCATACATCTCTCATAAGAAAATGGGGCTTAATTAAAGCCAAATGCTTTGTTGGCTAAAAGCTACACCACTTTCTGGCAGTGCACTCCCCAAAGTCGAAATCTAATTGACACAACCCAAAACGAACTGATGGATGTGGCTCCAAAGTTTCTGCTGTAAGTTGAAGTTGAAGGAACTCGAATCCCAATTGCGGCAACCGCAGGCGAAATAAGCCAAATCCAAATCACTGTACTGGCCAGGCCATGCCAGGACGGGGCAGGCCAGGCTACGCCGCTAGAAGGCTAGAAATCTGTAACTGTAACTGGAAATTACAGTGCTGCGCTGTGGTTTGCCTGCCTTTTTGACTTGGCCAAATGACTTTTTGCAGCAGAGTCGGAGTTGGAGTCGAAATCGGAGTGGTTTCGAAGTCATTTGCTGTCAGACATCAGTGCCAACACCCGCAGCGTTTTTGCCATTTCAATTGGAAACAACTCAATCAAATTGCCAGCCTAGACCTGGCCCGGTCATTATGCAGCTAGCTGGCTGGCTGACTGGCTGGCTGGCTAGCTGGCCTGCAATTGCCCACAGAAACGGAAAACACAGAGAAACAATTCAATCTAATTTTTGTGCACATTTCTTGTTCTTCGAAATTTGCGTTTTTGGCCGCAGCTCGGCCGCAAATGTTGCGTGCAACACTCCGGGTCTTAGTCTGCTGCACTCAGGCAGTACTCCCAGCCGCCCGTCCGTCCGTCCTGGCCTCCTTTTTGGCCAAACTCTGGCCATACGGCCTGGTCATAAGTGTGTGCACGTTAAATTTTATTGCCTGCGATTTGAAAATCGGCACACTTAACGAATGGCCAGGAATCGCAAAACGAAGCCAAACTCTAATTTATGAGCAACTGTTGCTCATGTTGCCACTCAGACACTACTATTGTGTTTGGGGATCTTTACATTTTTCCCCCCGAAATGCCACCAAAAAAAAAAAAATTTATTTTCCAGCCAGCGTTAGTGTGTGCCCATTTCGAATGTGGACACAGTAGCCGAGGAAAGGCACTAAAAATTTACTAGCTGACGATAATGGTACATTCTGTGCAATGGCCCCTATGTCGATGTGTTTTTCAACAGACTCTTCCTTCCATCGACGTCAACACATTCGCTTTGGGGCTAGCGGTTCAGTATTTCACTCAATCCAAACTATTAATTCATTTTAAATTAAAAACAAAAAAAAGGCTGGCAAATGAATTAAATACTTAACGAGAATTAGGAAGAGACTATGATGACTGACCATGTTGGTAGCCCACTCCTCCTTTTTGTGGGGAATTCATGACCCTTCCGCTAAACTGCATCGATTCGGATTCCTTCTTGGCACGAAACTTCTTGGCCACTTCTCATAAGCGGTGGAAAACAACAAACCCAAAAGGTAATGTCAGACCCAAACAGAACTGCAATGCCATTTTACTCTTTTTTTTCTCTGTTTTCTGTTTTTTTTGCATTTTTGTTTAGCGCTACGATTTGAATGCAGAAATAAAATTTTACGATCAAACAAACTATTCGTGCAGAACATTGGGAAATTGTGTTTACGTTCATGGGGAATGGATATAGGTGGGGGTGGGCGGTTGGAGTGGGTATTCGCGATCCGGGAATAGAGTTGGGACGGAAGGGTCGAGGGTTTGGGCCCAGTGTCTCTTCACTTCGGACCGGGTGAATGCGAAATGCGAATGCATTTCAATAATTTGCCGTTGAGGGGCCGTCGCTTAGAAAATTATTATAAATTTTTCTTATTGTTGTTGTTGTTGTTGTTGTTGGTTGGTTGGTTGGGGCTCTCTCCCCCATCGTTCTTGCCGCACCATAGACCCCACCACTCCTCCCCCTTTACTCAAGTTGTTGTTGCATTGCCATTATCGTTGCCTTGCTGCTGGCTTTGTTTTTGTTCTGCTTCAATAATAATTTTGACCCACTTTTGCGCCCGACTTGACTTTTTATTGTACTGAAATTAAGTATTATTCTTTTTTTTTTTTTTTCGTTTTCTTCTTTTTGTTTTTTTTTGTATTTTTTTGCGAGCTGTTTTTGAGGGCAAGACAAACAGTCGCTCATAATAATATTTGTACATAGTCTTGGCAGCAACGGCAGCTAAACAAAAAAAAAAAAATTAAACAACTGGCAAATATTTTTCAAGTCTCGGCTAATTGCCGCTGCTAGCCAACTTGGATTTGAATTCTGTTTTTCCCACCACCCCTCTCTCCCTAATTTCTTAACGGAAATAAGCCAAAGCCTTCAAAGCCATGACTAACACATTATTTAATGCCCCCGACCAATACTAGTTGCAGTTTTTCTCAAAATTTATTTGCAAATGAAAATTCTTCTTAAATAATTATTATTCTCAGCTTGTTATTGTTTTTTTTAGAATATGATTTTGTTTTTATTTTTTTAATGTTGTTATTCTGCTTTTCTTTGCTGACTGCAATTTTCCCATATTGTTTGTTTTTGCAATAAACAGAGGGGGGGTGGGGGAGGCAGCCGTTGCTCCCCCAGAGGCGGTTGCTGTTGTTAATCATTGCAATTACAACAGGCAGCAGCAACGACTGCAACAACGACAACAACGACTATAACTGAGTAACCTGGCCAATTGACGCTTACACGCTTTCATTAGACGAACGACCCGAGGGGGGGTGGGCTGGCTGGAGGGAGTGGGGGCTGACTGCGAGAGGTACTGGGGATCAGTCGAGCGTTAAAAATTAGCACTGACGCAACGCATTCGCCGCGTAAATTGACATTTACGCGATAATTACGCGCTTATTATATTTATTACCACTTTTTTTCCGCATTTAATTCGCTTCCATTTTTTACTCTTTTTAACTGTTTTTCCCCCTCTTTCCCATTCTTTGTCTGTCATTCAGACTTGCAATGTCACAAAGTGGCTTGATGTCAAAAGATACTTTTGCATCTAAAAGATGCAGACATCAAGTTTGGACAAAATTCAAAGGTTTTTAGAGTTGAAAGGTATCTAAGAGCCCTTTCTGGAATACTATTCAACTGATGATTTGTTTACCCGGCTGATTAAGGCCTTGCCGGGAAAAAATAATTATTTTGTTTACAAAAACAAACCGAGGAAAGCACCACCACCAACATCACTAGTGGCTGAACTATGTAAATTAATAATATTATAAAGAAACGCATTAAAAACAAAATTCCGATTCCAGAGGCGGGCGCACGTAAGCGAGAAAAGCACATTTTAGATTAGCAAGGCAAGGCTCCAGGTGGGGGGGAGGCCCGTTGATATTACGTCGCATTACGCGAGAAGCGCGTGGCAAGGGTGGGGCCCAGGGACGGGGTGGGGGGGATGGCAGGCGGTTTTCGTGCAAGGTGAGCGAGTTGTTATCATTACACGTGTGTATGTGTGTGCGGCATATCAAGCCGCATAAAGTATATGGCGACGATAGACTCTCAGATACAGATACAGAGACAGAGCTAAAGCTACAGATACAGATACGCACGCTCACCAGCGTGCTCACAGCTTATTTGCGTATCTGTGTTGAAAAAATACTTCCGCATTCGTACTCGCATTCGAATCAAATGAAATAAAAAAACAAACAAAAATAAAAAATAATAAAAAAAAATGTGGATAGTGGGATAGTGGAGTGGATAGTTGATAGAGTGGTTGGGGGCAGCAACAGAGATAAAAAGCCGGCAAAATTCTGTTTCCGAGTTAGTTTTAGTTTTGGGTTTTAGGGTGTCCCGCTTGCCACATGCCACAGAGCTGGCATCGACTCTCGCTCCCACCAACTCTCCGGCATTGTAATTAATTAAATTAAACTGGCGCAGCGACTCGCGCTGAACTCAATTGAATTTTATTTGAATTTTATTACAGACAACGACACAAAAAAGCTGAAACAGAACGAAAAGCTGTGCGGAGTGGAGCGAGTTCTGTGTTGACTTTGCCTCTTGTGGCAATACCATTTTGTCATCAACTGCAGCATCAGAGATGTACTTGAGATGACAGGGGACTAGCTTGGATTTTATGTCAAATATTTATACTTTTATTTAAAATATATCTATATCATTTATTTATATATTTATATAATTTAAAAATATATTCAAAATAAACTTTGAAAGTTCATCTTTTTCTCTCTGTGCAGCTGGATCGCTGTCGGGGTTTAGTTTTAGTTTTTCCAGCTGTTTTAAGTTTCGACTTTGGGCTGCGACGCAATTGAAGTGCCCCCCAGCCTCTATCACTATGTCAACCCCCTCTGGTAGAACTTTCTCCCACCGCCCCCTTTTTCCACCCAACCGGCTGGACATGACGAGCCATATTTTGCAGCCTGTTCTCTGCTCCCAGTTCCTCCTACATTTTTTCATTCTTTATTTTGATTATTATTGTTATTATTTTTATTATCAATTGAGAACGTGGCCGGCATTCAGTGTTGCCTCTGCTCCTGCCCCTGCCCCTCCCTGCCTTTTTGCACACTTGACTAATAGTTTCGACTGCGGCGAGCGAAGCTTATCAATTGAAATTGAAATGGAATACGCAACCATCGGGGGGCAGTGTGGAGGGGGAAGTGACAATCATCGCCACAAAGTGCAAGCCGGCAAGTCGGAAATGGAATGCTCTACACTCCAAAGATACTAAACGATATCTCAATATCTTAGATACTCTTTAATATCCTTCTAGAAATATTATCTCTAAGATTTTTAGTTGGAAAGCAGTTCCTCTTTTTCCCTTTTAAAGGGTATTAGTCTGAAAGACATACCCTTTCCGACCCTTACCCGCCATCGTAATCAAATGTTTGTCTTTTTTATTTTGTATTTTTTTTTTTTTTTTTTTTTTTGCCGCCGCCGTCTTTAAGTTCGACGTAGTCGTCGCGACGTCTGAGCGGGCAGTAATTGAAAATTTGAATTATTTTGCAATCAGTTGTCGTCCCGACGGAGCGAAGAGTGGCCGGTCTGGACGGGGTGGACCGGGTGGTGAGAACTCTTTATTTAAGTGCAGTTACAGCGGCGTCTATGCTAAATAGCTGGGCGTGGCAAGGGGCAGCCGGCAAAACGACAATACGACAACCGGCATGGCGGCAAGACAGCCGACTGGATGGAGACACTATTTTATTATTGATATTAAAACATGGATCGAGCCATGTCCGTGACTTGCTGGCCGGTTCCGCTAATTTGTCGCCACTTATAAATTATTGATATGGCCCAGTCTCCGCAGACAGTCACCAATCGTTGCATATTTATGCGAACAAGAAGCAAAACACCCAACGAATATCGAATATCAAAATAAACGAGTACAACCGGCCATAGTTCGAGGGGTATTATGTGGGCAGTATAGACTTGTACTCACTTGTGCTGCGGCGTCAGCGGCGATGGCACCTCAATACTGTGTGTGGTGGTTCTGCGGCGGTCGCCACTCATGTCGGCGAGTCTGGCGAAGTCCGTGTCGCGATCCTGATCTGCTAGCCGGGCGGAGCGTCGCGATTCCAGCAGACGCACTTCCTCCAGGCGCTTCTTCAGCTCAATCGGTTCCTGAATGGAAAGCAAAAATGGAAAATAAATTAAATGAGAATTCACTTATCGCCGCTGGGTAGTTTATTATTATTCTGAGTCATCAGCTTTTATTGAGCATCCCATTAAAACTTAATGGCCCAGTAGAGGTACTTTAAAGTGATTCTCAATCGGTTAATTGGCTTTTGCCAAATACACATTCTTTTTTTTTTTTTTGGTATCTGCATCTACAACAATGTTGCATCTGTCACGCACGCAGAATGTTTTTTTTTTTTGTAAATAATAATAAGTAGGGATATTTCACTGGAAAACTAGATTTGATAAAAAAAAATAGTGTTTCCGAGAAGTGAATTCCAATTAAATGATAGTTCACAGGCCAGCGAGTCAAGGTTAATTACAGACCACGGTTATGAAGGGTGGGGGATTTCCATAAGCCCTCCTTATAGACACTACACACATCCAATATCCAGTCACCAGGTGAATATGCAAAAATATTTTAAGGCGCGTGGGCGCTAATTGAGAAACCAAGTAAACTGCAATCTATCAGATACCTTTTGTTGGGCAACCTTGAATGAGGTCACTTGGTAACAACCAACACGAAGCTCGGGGCCAAACCATATACATATATGTATATAGATATAGATATAGATATCCTTATGCAATCACCTTCGAATCCGAATTCAAGATCGCTCTGCTAGTGCACTGCTATGTTGTGCCCTGGCAGGTTCAGCTATTGATTGTGACACTTATTATGCCAAACATCTGCATTCAGTTATTTGTATATTGTACATTTATTTATAAACTTTTCTTCGCCCCAACAACAACAATATTGCACTGCACCAGAAATGAAACGAACGAATGTAGGAAAGGAAAGTATTTTATTTATTTTATTTAATTTATTTTTCTTGTGCACACACCAAGTAGTTTTTGGCTAATTTACGTACGATGTATCTATGTATCTATGTGTTGGGGTATTGCAAGATTTATTACGGCCGCGATGGTCGATAAGATTAGTATTTTGATTTCTGTTTGATTCGCCGAGTCTGGGTACTAATGCCACGACTGGCAATTTGTTGAATGTGCGTTAATTGGGCACAAAAAGCCGGCCGGCAGCAGAAACGACAGCGGCAGCGGCAGCTATAACGGTAGTCAGCGGCACAAAATGCGTCAGCGAACGCGTATCTGACGGATACAACGCACACACGCACACACTTACGCGCCGCGTGTTTATTTTTAATTATTCAAATTTTCGCTTGATCTTTTGTCGGCCAACTTCTTGGCTGGCTTTGGTAGCACGAATTTGGGCTACTAGGCCTCGTTCCTAATTTGTTTTTATTCGCTCTCCCGCGCTCTGGGGATGGGTCGGGTCGACCGGGCCGGGCCGGGCTGGTGTATCTGTCAGATACTTTTTCACTGTTACTTCAGAATCCACTTTCGAATCCACACACACACCTCGGCTTCTTTTTCACTCCCACTTCACGAGCTAACACCGCACTCCTCTCGCTTCAATATCCGAACTTCACTTGCACTTTTCGGCTCTCAGGGCTTTTTGGAGTTATTGGTATTTTTTTTTTTTGTCGTTTTTAGCTTGCGACTTGCGGATGGCGAATTTGCGAATTTGTATCTCAGGCTGCGGTCTGGTGGTGCGAAAGGTTCGCGCGCGTTTTCAAGAATGATTCTGTGCTGCGCTCGCCGCGGCCGCCGGGGCTTCGGTTCGCTTTGTTGCGACTCGGCTTTTTCGCATTCGGCCGGCCTCGTTTGCGGCTCGTTCGGGGGCCGGCGTTTGGGGCACTCTCTCTCTCTCTGTTAGCCACTCTCTGTTGGCCCGCTCGCTGGCCCTCCCCCTTACCACACTGCGGCGCCCGCAGCGCCTGCGCCCTCGCTCTCGCCCGCTGGCATTGGCGAATTTTCCGGTTTCTCAGCTAGGTTTGTTTTTGTTTCTCTGCTTTGTGCTGGCTTTTCGCATGCTTTGCCGTTTTGTTTATGTATCTCAATCTGTGCACCCGCGGTGCACTGCTCCGCTCCTGCCCACTGCGCCGTCGCGTTCTCTTTCACTCAAAACCCTAACAATTGCTGCAAAAAAAAAAAAAAACAAGATATTCGCAACTCTTCCCCCTCACAGATACCGGTGGGGATACCAAAGTAACTCACTCAAATCGGCGATTTACGTAACTCAAGATACAAGTGATATCGCTGTATCTTTGAGTTTTTTCTGCAGGTAGCTGCAGTTGCCGCACAACTTGCTTTATATAATGCTCTCTTCTTGTTATTGTTGTTGTTTTACCTGTCGTCTGTTTAGCCGATTAGCATCCCCGCACTCACCCTGCTCCATCCACCTTTTCGGCCCCTTTCTTTTTCGGCTCGGCGGTTGCCGATCGCGTCGTTCACTTTGATTTAAGAGCAATTAACTTTGACTTAAGAGAAATATGTATCTTTGTTGTTTATGACGCTGCAATGCGATGACGAAAGCGCTCCCCCTCTGCCCATCACCCCCTCCTTTTGGCCAATTTTTCATGACTGCTCGCTGTTTCGAGCTGAGCTCATGCTGGGATTTTTACACTTCGCCGGGGATTTTAGCCGGGTTTAGGACTTAATGCCATCATCTTTATGCAGTGTTTATGACGGACATAGTAAAACTTGATGGAGCACTCGCACATCTAGTTCAGGCTTACAGTAAGATGGTGGGGAATTTGGTTAAGAAAATTTAAATATTTAAAGCTTTCTTTCCTGACTTTAATTCACTGGATATCAGACATCTTCCTACCATAATTAGGCCACCCATTCCTCCTCCATCGATCGATCGATCGTCTGCCAAAAATCGAAACTCATTTAAACTCATTTAGCCACCGAAGGCGAAACGGAGAATATTTACGAGTATCTGACGGATTTCGCATGCCGCTCAGGTTTCCGGCACGCGTTCACGCATTTCAAAATATCTCGAGATGGGTACGGGGTGGGGGAGTAGCGGAGTGGCGGAGGGGCAGGACAGGAAGCCCGACACGTTTGCCTCATATAAACATAATGAGGCTGTCGTGGGGCAAGTGACAAATTTTGCGCATGCGCCACTCCTGTGTGTATCTGACAGATACACGAGTCCGCGTGCCATCATTCGATCGTTCGCTGTCTGACCCTCAAGCCGGCTGAGCTGCTACACCCCTTGCACCGCCCCTCGGGTGCGGTCTAGCCCTTATCTTGGTAGCGTGCTTATCAGGAATACAATTATATTCCGAATGAAAGAAAACACACGGCACACATATGACTAGTAATCGGAGTCCGGCGGTATTCCCAGGCTGCATTTGTGTGTTTTTTTTTTCGTCATGTTGATTTTCGGGTGCGGTTTTGCCCACTTTTGTGTTATTTTTCTGCCAGGGCACCGTAGGTACCAGATAAGGGGCTATCAACATTATTTGGTCAGCATAATAATCGGAACGAAATACTTTCTGTTGTGGCCTGGAAGGGGAGTTGGCTTGGCAGAGCCAGAGCCAAAGCTTGGCGGTTAATCTTCGTTTTCGAGCGAATGACAAACAAGTTTCCACTTTCACTTGAAACACTCACAGAAGAGAAGAGACCCGATAACCCAGAACTGGTTCCAAAAGATTGCTAAACAAACATATCATGTTTCAGCATGGAATTCAGCGGGAACTCTTTCCACCGATAAGGGGCGAGACCTTACTCAATACCCGCCAATACCCAGGAAAAAAGGGGTCAAACAACCCCCATTGAGAAAACCCAATAATTACCCAAACCATATATTAAATGGGGAATGTTTTCGTCTTAAGTTTAAGACTAAAGTTTTTGAAAAAAAACCCACTTTGATCAGTCAGTGACTTTATGATCATGTACCACCCGGGGCACCCCCTTTTGCGAGTTACGACGACAACTACCACCATTGACAGCCAGTTAAACCCAATTAAAGGCTATCTGCCGGAACGTATCTGTATCTGTATCTGCAAGTATCCGCGAGTGACCAGTGGGACAGCAAATTGCCATATCCATGTCAGTCGCACTCCAGGGTTTGTTTGTTTTCTGGTGTGGTGTTTTTTTTTGTCTTTTTCCGTTGCCTCATTTGTTTGACTTGGCCCAGACTTGGCCCAGAAGGTTGGCTGCAGCTAATTGCCCATTACCTTGGGCCGAGGCAATTTTTATTTGAGGCAACTGCAGCAAGTCAAAGACTTTCAAATGCCAGTTGCCTGTTGCCAGCTGACGATGCTGTATTGTGCAATGATATCTTGTGCACTTGGAGAAATACAATTAGCTTTGGACCTAGGCCATTTAAAGCGGCGAAGTAATGATTTTTTCAGTGTCCTGCAGTTGCTGCAAGAGTGCCCACGTGCCGAGCTGCAATTTGGGTTAATTGTCTGTGGATTAGGCAGCAGCAGCAGCAGCACCAACCATTGTTGCAAAGCCGCTTAACGCCTGGCATTTTTGACACTCGCTGCCAATATGAGGAAATAAGCACTGCAGTTTACAAAGTACCCAGTCTATATACCAAACTGTAAGTAGATTTGTAACCCCTTTCAGGCTGAGTCAGCTGGAGCCGCTGAACGATAATAAATTCTGCCATTGTCATTTGACGCGTTTCGAAAACGGAACGAAACATTCATTCGCCTTCCGCCGTCAGACGTAGTCCGCCTGGGCGCTTTGTTTTTATTTTTTGTATTTATTTACCTTTTGGAAATGCTAAACACATACTCGTACATTGTGATATCGGAATTTACGTAACGACCCGGCCATGTCTTGATCATGCAACTTCGGACTGCAATTGCGCTTCAACTTGAAATGGAAAATGGAAATGAAAATTGAAAAACAGCCATCAGGAATCGTAATTGAATGACAAATTGTGAATGTTTTGATGGCTCAGATCGCACTTTGGTTGGGTGAGTCAATAGTGGTATCTGGATAGGAATCGGGATTGGGTTAGCTTGCCGGAAGCATTCACACATGGGTGTGGCATCCAGTCGCCCCCCGAGAAACTCATTCAACAAGTCGCGGCAAATGGAATTGAATATTGTTCGCATTTTTCTTTCGGTGTTCTGTGTCTAAATTGAAAGCCACTTAACCCATTTCCAGCATAATGCGAAACAGTTTGAGCTGTCTAATGGTGAAGGAATGTGTGCCCCAAAACGGGGGGCAGATATGCTTTATTGGATCAGAGTTTTGTATAAACAAGCCAGAAAAGTCATTAGGGAAACTGTATTTCTTCAGCATTTTGTGGGTCATTATATAAAGTCGAAACGATCGATGACCCAAATACACCGCGAAAAAGATTCATTTTTACTTTCGCAACTGATGTTAACCTGGTCAGGTATATAACAGAGTGATGCAAGCAGTAAATCATAGATCTCTGATTCGCCGGTTACCGGTAATCGGTGGGTGGTGCCACCCGCTGCTTTGGGGCAACTCAGTTCAAGTTGAACACTTGGTGTTTGAGAAAAAAAAAACACAAATATTATGCAAACAAGAGGCGCGGGATTATTGACACATGTCTGAGGATCTCAGTACGTGATCAGAAATAAAGCTTCAATTAAGCTATAAGCCTGTGTATTTTCTGAATTTTCCATGCCACCATATAGACAGACAACTTTCCCAAAAGCGAAACGGAAAAAACATTTTAAAGTCAACTTTTCGAGTTTCTAAGTAGCACGTACGTAACGTGGCTAACGGTTAATTTGGCTGCAATTGTTGTTAGCCGGTTTCCAGATACTGCGGCTGCTTGTTGCCTGTTGCCAGAAAATTCAAAACATAAACATGACTGTAATTGCGGCGTAATTGCAGCAAATAGAAGCGGAAAACGAAAGTGCAGCGAATAGCAGCAGCAGAAATCGAGCAAATCGGAGAAGCGTTTCTTCACATAATTGTGGCCCAAACCGATTCAAAATGCTTCACAATTTCAATCAAATATCAAACAAATCAAATCAAAGCGAATCGAATTTGTTTTAACATTTTAGAAAGCTCCCCCAACAAAAAGAAGGTGGGTGTGTTGCAACAATGAGTTTTAAAGTTTAGAGAAAATATTAAATATTTGTTTTAAATTCTTGAACCTTAATTGAATCTCTATGAAGATGATGATCTGTTAAATTATTTGATAAATAAATAAATACTTTATAGTATAAAATATTTCTTTTTGTGTTTTGGCGAGTGAAAGTAAAAATCCAAAAAAAAAAAAAAGTGAAACAAAAAGCAAAGCCGCAACGTCTCGGCTTTCATGGGTATTATGAAACGCAGCCAGTCGGTCGAGCAGTTGGGAGTTGGAAATAGAAGAAGTGGTTGTGGAAAGGTGGAGGTGGTGGGGTGTTTGGGGCAGGTGCTGGTGCTGGTGGTGGTGGTGGTGGTGCTGTTTGGGGCCAGGTGAGCAGACAAGCTGCCAAGTCATGGCGCTGCGCAGACGCCGTTCGGCAGGTGCGAGAAACTCAAGAAAGAAACTGAGAAACTTTCAGACGCCAACGGCATTGACTCTAAAAAAAATCGAATTGAAATTCAAATTCAAAATTCAAATTCCACTAGTCTGGGGTCTGGGGTCTGGGGAGTCGATGATGGTGTTGTTCGCACATTTTCGGCCAAGAGAGCATATGGCTGGAGGCCAGGTTGTTTGGACGCATATTCGCATTAACGGTTAATTGCCAAAGTGGTTAACCGGCCAGATGATATGACGGAGATAGAGTACTCCACGTTGCAACTCGAGGCTAGGCCAGGGGACTGACTTGTCAAGACCTCGAATCTATAATAGTAACGCAGGGGAATGACAGGCCTCGCTTTGAGCCAAGTTAACCATAAAATACTAATTTCCTAAGTCTATTTGAAACATTTAAATAAATCCCATTTAATTTAAATTTTTTTCTCGGTGCCCAGAAATTGTAGTTCGTCAGTTGCTGGGCGTGCTAGAAATCAAAGTGGTGGCTAAAGAAATCGCTCGGGGCATGCCACCGCTACTCTGTTGCTACTGTTGCTGCCTCCTTACAATTACCGTTATGTCTGTGCTGCGACTGTCTGCGTTTGTATCTGTGTGTAGTGGTCTCCCCTCTAGTAGCTACCTGCTGATTTCAAAACATTAACTTAATTTTTTCCCATTTTTCCTCCATCGTAGCTCCGAAGCTCTGGCACTGGAATTAATTATGCGTTTGCGCTCAATTTGTAGCCCAAGTAATTTGCCGTCTCTGGCGTCGCGGAGAAGAGGCTACGGGCGGAAGAGTGGGCGTGGCCAGACGCTGTAGCAGGTGAAAGATTTGCGGGTGGCGTTGGAATCTCGACACGGTTTTGGCTTTGGATTTCTGGAGTTTCACAACGAATTGAAATTGAACGGCGGGTAAGGCCTCTTTTGAAATATCTCCCGACTCTCGGCTTGGGTTTTCTTGGCCGAAAGTACTTTCTTGGAATGGCAAATAAAGATTTTAATTAAGCGATTGGCCGGGACAAGACACAAATCGATGGTCATAGTGAGTCGAAAATCGTTTTCGGCCCCTTGCTTGCTGCAATTTGGGGCTTTGGACTAATGGTAGAATGGGCTTTTGGTAATTAATTTCCCACCAGGGGGCTGGTGAAAGTGCAGCTAGGAAGCAGACGCAGTAAACTAGTTGCCAATGGATGAGGTTCTGCCGGTAAGCTCATCCGACAGGTGCAACCACAGGGCGTATGCGTAATGCCAGGCCCAAGCCTCAAATCAGAGGCTTTTAAATCAATCTTCTACTGTTGATTTTTCAATTTCTCGCTACTTATGGTACTTTTTTTTTATTAGAAAAGCTTTCCACACACACACACATCCATGTACCTGTCTTGTGTGTATCTGCATCTGGTAATGCCAAGGTGGCAAAGTATCTATTAGATGCCGTTAACTGTAACTGCAGTCTTTTTATTCGCTGGCAACACGCAGCTGAGGCAAATGCACAGACTGCCTCTTTAAAAATGGACTTTCATAACCCAACCAAAAGGGGGGGCAGTTGGCTTTAAATTGGATCGTAATTATGGGCGACAGGCGCAGGAAACGGGAAATTAGAAGCAGTAGCGGGCAGCGATGCTTTCGGGATCCAGTTGCATTATCCTGCGGCACGGAGGCAGCGATTAGCCAACCGAATGCCATAATTTTCATTGTTACATTTTGACGTGTGGCGAGCACGCAAATGGGGAAAAAAAGGAAAATGGAAAATGCATTTCTGTTTACAATATTCGTTTCTTTCATTGGAATGGAGCCATAAAAGTTAATGATTCCTCAAATTGGCCCCAAAACGCCCAGGAACATGACAAATTTTGCAGCCAAAGTGCCAGCAGACGTGTCATTACCTCGGATGTATCTGTATCTGAGATAGGAGCTGCCTATGGCTGGCAGGGTAATGAGGCCCCAATGTGGGCCATCCAAAGTCGAGGCTCTGCAATTATGCTCGCTGCTAGGAGAGAACTGTGCCAAGGCGCAGCTTATGGCGTATGAAGAAAAAAAGACACACCAGCATAATAATTATATTGTTTCACTTTTGACATTTTGCCTGCATCCGCCTGCCTCTCCATCTGGGCAATTGTATCTCGCGCTGCTCTTTGGCCAGAACAATGAGAACAATGAGGCCCGGCACTAAATTAGCATTAGCATTAACCCGGAAACTTACGCAGCTGTGCCGGGTTGCAGGCTTGCTGGGTTGCTGGCTTGCAGACTGAGTCATGTTGCAGGTTGCAGGTGTGGCCTGCCTACCTGGCTACCAGTACCCAGTACCCAGTGCCTGGCCCACTTGGCTGGCGGAGTTGCAAATTAACTTGTTTGCCATGCGATTAGATGCCGCAAATTTATGGTTTATATGATTTTGGTCAACCAAGCAAAAAGTGGGTCATGCATATGCTGCTGCTGAGACTGAAAGGCTGAGAACTGAGAATTGAGAAGATTTTTCCAGCATTCTTCACTTGCCTTCACCGCCTGCGAATCAGTGCGACCCACTTGCCAAACGGAAAGTGAAAACATGGCTATGGCTGTGGCTGTGGCTGCTGGCCTTAATTGATATTTGGGCCATTCACTGCCGTCGTAGCAGAAAACTTATAAAATTCGCTAACTACTGAAGCCACCACACAATGCATAAAGTTTGTCTCTTTTTTTTAATTTTTTTTTTTTATTTTTTGCAATTTTGGAATGGGGAATTTGGCATGCCAAACGAGTTGGAAAGTGCGAATTTTTGCACGTCTCGGTATTAGCATAAAAGCAAACCCCACTGCAAAAAAAATAAAACCAAAGTCAGAAAACTACAAAAGACCTTAGACACCAACGTGAATGAAACAAGCAGAGTTGTTTTATGGGCCAAATGTGCCAGAGACATAAAAAATAAACTACCTCAACATTCAAACGGCTTCATTAGAGGCGAATCTGAAAGATGCATAATCATGCGGTTATCCAGACTGGACTGGTGCTTAAATATTTGGTTTATAATTCGAGCATAGATGTTAAATAAATATATGAAATTTAGGGGATATAAGGCAAATGCATATATCATTTTTTGATAACTTGAGCTTGAAAATTTAGCCTTGAAAAGTATCTATCTTATTGCATAATCAAGTCCCAGCCTTTTAAGATATCTTGGCTAGAACTTGGACTTCACACAAGACTGCCAATGGCCAGCAAAAAAAATAAAAGTATCTCATGGATGCGTATCTGCGCCTGTGCAGCCAGCAACAACCAACAGCTGCTGATGTGCTACGCAAACAATGATTGGCATTTGTTGTTATCTATCTTTTTTTTCTACTTTTGCCGCCGTCCAAGTATTTGCACTATTTTTTGCCAAGAAATGCGAAGGAGGAGGCGGCGGCAAGAGCTTTGAAAACTTTTAAAATTGTTGCCCATTTGCTATGATATGCTATGGAGTTTGGAGTATGGGGCATGGAGCACTGGCACTTGTTGGAAATAACTTAAAGCTGGCTCATAGAAACCAAAGTTTAATTAAAGAATCTCCCCTCTGGTCCTCTGGAGGAGTTGGGAACTACATAATTGAAAGCGGATTGCAATCAAATGGGAGCCCATATAGAAGAGACTTACCATCCCCGGGGTGTCAAAACTTACGGCTCTTGGCTGTTATTTGCTAGCTTTTAGCTGTTTACTCAATCAAATCGCATATACGCACCTGCAAATAGAGAGCAAATGGGGAAAAATGCATCAGAAAAGTGGGTTACAGTGCTGTGTGCTGTGCTTAACTGTTCAATAAAGCGTGGCAACAAATATTGCATTTAAATTGCCCCAGCAGGAACCCAAGCGATTGTAAATTGTAAGTTTATTTTTTGTTTTTTTTTTTGTTTTTGCTCCTAACAGCTATTGCAGCCGGCAAACACCTGTAAGCCACAAATCGTTGGTTGGGGCGAAAAACGGCAACGGAAAAATGGCAACAATTGCCGCCATAAAGCAGGGGAATTGTTTAAGTTGTTGCATAAAGCCGAGCTGGCTCTGAAAGAAGTGGGAGAGAAGAAATCGCCGGCTTTTGTTGCCGTGCGAAAAAAGTGAAAGTAATGCAACGAACGGCCAACATCCACAATGGCCAAAACGGTAGCCAATAGGCCATAAACACAAACTCCAGCTCCAGCTCAAGCCGGCAAGCAACAGAAAAAATATATAAATTTCCACAGATGAGTAAGTTTGAATTCAAACGAAAAAGAAGTGATTTTCTGCCAAAGATACAGATACTCCTACTGAGGGAGCCGTGTTAATTGAATGGCCCAAAAGTTGAGATGTCAAAACTAACGAGCTTGCAGTAAACTATCAGCCAATAAAATGAAAATAAACTGCGAAGCCGGCGAAGGCTGCGTTTGCATTCAAATGCGGAAATGTTAAGCCCTGGGGCTGGGCAAACACAGATACAATAAAGAAGTGTATCTGTGAGATAGCCGTGCGTGTGGCAGTGGATTTGTGGCTGTTTATTTGCTAAAGTTGTTAGCACTAGTTCGAGCATGTCTTGGCCCGGCCTTCCGCTATTTATCTTGCAGATACTACACTTTGACAATTGAACAAAATACAGATACAAGTACCTATCTGTGGCAGAGATTTATGCCGATCTTTGAAACAAATGAAATGGAAAATCATTCGAAGCAGATGCGTCTGAAAAACTAGTTTTCTGTCGAGAATATCATTGACCTTTGACCTGCACAAAGAATGTTTAAACAAACACAGACGCACACTTGCCGCCGCCGCCCATACGTAGATACAGATACAGATACAGAAAGGTATCTGAGACCGTGTTTCGGCACCTTTTTTCCCCGGAATTCTTTCAAACATTCCCTGACCGCAGTCGATGATTATGCTGCTCCTCCTCTATGCGGCATGGTACCTCGCAACATACCTCCACTATTTCCTCCTATTTCCTCTTATTTTATTTTAGTTTTTTGTGCAGCCACTTGGCTCAGCTCGTATTTACTTTGTTTTATCTTTGTCGCTGTCCTCCGGCCGTATAATATTTTACACAGGTTCAGGTGCTGCGAGCGGCCTAATTAGAGAGCCGCAGATACAGATACATAGATCGCCGCTCTTGGTGGTGGTGAGATGGCCACTTAATTTTGAGACAACTGCATGTAATTAAAGGCGAATACTTGAGAGCTGCCAGGCCGGGCCGCTTCCCTGTTAATTTATTCAAACTCGTTGAAATCGCCGAAAACCGAAGACCTCGAACCGAAGAAGGGAAAAACTAGATACTTAAAAATAGTCACGTGGAAGAATGCACCCAAGGGAGATTTCCCTTTTTCCCATTTTTGGAGTGCCATGTCTGTTCCCTCAGCAGGTATACCAAAAAAAAAAAAAAATGCGTGGAAATGTTAATGGGGTCATTTCCCTCCGGGAAAGGCTGTGCTCGGCTCTCTCAAGTGCATTTATTTAAATTTCACGCTTTGGCCCGAACATCGTGTGTGTGTGTTGTCTAATGGCCGTTGTTTATGGAAATTTGAAATTAATAACGCACTTGATATTTCGGGTAAATGGCCTATTAATTTGAGACTCCAGGGGGGAGGAGACTGCCCTTAGAAAGCTACACTTTCAACTGGCACTGACATTGGTTTTGTAATCGGGCAATTGCATCATTTGCACCTGCCCAGATAGCCGTGGCTAGAAAGTTTGCTCAATTGGCACTGCGCTTGTCCAACAACAACTGTTGGCCAACTGTTAGCACAGCAAGTGAAGTTCGGTTATCAGTTATCAGAGTGTTTCGTAATATTTTTGGCCTGGCTCTTATCTGGGCAGAGGCAAGTGCAAGCCAACAAAGACCACGGCATGCAGAAAAAAAAATAAATAAAAAGTCAACAGCAGCGACCACTTCCGCCGCTGTGAGTTATCGTGCCTCACGTGCTTGTTGCATTGAATACCTTTCTGCTTCTGGCCCGATTAGCCAGGCAAGCAGCCACATCGCTATCTGCCAACTGCCATTTAGCATTGCGTTTCGCGTTCCCTTTTCTTGGCCAAGTCCGTTGTTTTGGCCAAGTCGCAGTGGCAATGGCAGTCGCAGTCGCACTGCTATCACCGCACACGTGTCATTCGCCAATCGCGACTTTGGCACGTCCCCATTTGCAAAGTCGACAGATTTAGCACATTATGTGGCAGTAGTGGCATTAAAGCAGACCGGGGCACCCGGGGGGCAACCAATCTTGGAGCTGGGAGCCTGCTGCCATTGTTGACATTAATCTCAATTTTTGTTTGCATTTCTCGCACAGCTGCGTGCACTTGAAGTGCCTCCAGCAAATCGCCAGCAATCTCTAGCCATTTTTGTCATAAAGAATCACAGAATCACAGAAAAGTGTTCGTGTCTTTTGTGCTTTATTTCTAATTAGCTCATTATAAGCCACTTAATTGCTCATTGTCGCTGCTCGATTCTTGATTCCCTAATCGGCAATTGTCATTCGATTGCAGATGCAACCCAGGCGCATCTAAGTGCGCAGTTAACAGTCATTCTCGTGAGTTTGAGGAACTTGAACTGCCAGTTGATTGTTTTAATCACTCAGTTTTCAATTAAACTAAAGACTATGAAACTATGAATATTTTTACATACAAGACTATCTGTTAAAGTAAAGTACAGTAATGTACTTTTGGACATCGTTAAGCTTTAGAAATGTGTGACACACATTTCGCAAAAGATTTTATTTCCTTTACGAAACCAAAAGCGTATACCATCCCTCCTCCCTGGTAGGTGAAAATTCCTTAAGTGCTTTTTATGCACACGTTCAACAATGAGGAAATCTTTACGAGCACATCTGCCGCATAAAGTGTCCAGACCCGACTCCGACTCCGGGCCAAGAGTTTGGGGCTTGGGCTGCAGTCGCAACTTGTTGTGGCAATTAATTACGGCCGCCAGCGGGGTTGACAGTTAACTTGGGCTGCTGTTTCTTGCTTTCTGCTGCGGCAGCTTTTACTATTTGATCTTTGCACTTCGATAGCGATAAGTGCACGGCGAAAAAAAATCATGGCCAATTTACATCAAAATAAATCGCATTCGGGCGGAGATCTAAGAACTGAGTGTGTGTGTGGTTCAGGCAACGTGACATTCGTAAGTCACGTTAATTGGTTTCAAAATCCGGGCAGGTCGAGGCATTCCTCAACTTCTGACAGCCATCATATTTATAAGTCATTTACAGCCACTACCCAGCCTCATTAGCCCGAGTTCTCACTAATTTGCCTTCGCTCCATAAATATGTGTGTTTTGTTTTTCGGGAAATGAGGTCAACGCTGTGAAAAGAGGCCTAGACAACAACGACAAAAAAGTGCAGCAGAAAAAACTGTCGAAGCGTTAAGTAACTAACTCTGAAGCAGGTTGGGGCAATCAGCCAGCCAACCACAACAACAACAAAGCCGTCATAATAGTCCAAACTATAGGCCAACAACAACTAGACAACTCACGCATCGAAAAAAAAAAAACAGAACGAAACAAAGACGGAAAATTGTACTGAAATTTCCCTCCTTTTCCGCTTGTCAGGGAGAGTGGGTTAATGGAAAAACTTTGGATTCAATTAGAGAAGAGGGCTAAGGGCAGAAAGACACAAAAGATACACAAGTTGAGCAATTCCACGGCGGAGTTCAAATTACAAATTGGGTAACAATTGGTGAATCGCTAACGGGACAAGTCAGAACTAATAAACAATATTTGTGAACTCTTGACTTAACTCTCGGGTTTGAGGTCTTGGGGCTTTGGACTTGAGGCTCCCATTCGAATTCAATTTCAATTTTCAATTTTCATTCAATCGGCCAGCCAGGGTCGTAATTATGTAATATATGTATTTATATATCTATTTAGAGAGCCCGAGCATAGAGTGAGTGGCGTCGGCGGAGTGGGAGCCCAGAGATCCGAACCCCAAGGTCTCGTTGCCATCCATTTGGCTGTCAGCGTTTGGGGCCTTAAGCCGTGGCTGGCCAAATGAAAAATGAAATGAACAAATAACCCAAAAAAAAAAGGCTAAAACCGAAACTGAAACAACGAAAATTGTTTACAAAACGATACGCTTGGCCTCGGCGACACCCAGGGCGCCACTCCCAGAACCCAAAAAAACTAAAAAAATCAAAAAATACTGAAAACCCCAAAGACTCTAAAAAGCTTACAAAAAATCCAAATGAGATCTGAGCGCGCAGGCGCGGCAGGCAGTTTTACTTTTTCGTTTACCGTTTCGGCCGCTTGACGCTTGCCACATAAATTTTGCAGCAAATTTTATGCAAGCCACGAAAAAAAGTGTTCAGGCCTTGGCAACAGGAGAAGGAGTCGTGGAAGCTTTGCATATTTGCGGCGCCTGATTAAATTATAAGTTTTTCGAGTTTTTCGAGTCGTTTCACTGCATGTGTGACATTTAAGCCAACTTGGAGTTCAAACTGGCTAGTTCTAGTCTAGGTAGTAGAGTTGAAAATCTCATTCATTTTCCTGGGAAAAGCTAACCCCTTGTTGGTGTTTAATTTTCTCTGCGCATCTGTCGTCATCCGTGTTCGCGCCCTTGTCGATGCATATCTTTTGGCATTAAGTAACAGCCAACTCTCGCACACTTGGCCAACTCAACTATTGCACGGAACATGGTAAAAAAGTGTCCGAAACATTGTCGGGAGCATGCAATTTTCCAATTTGCTTAATTGCTTCACTTTTTGCCGGTGAGCAATTTTATTGTGCCACAACTAATGGCCAGAGTGGCTATGGAAAGGGGAAATTGTCTTGAGATGGTCGAAAGAACTAGTTTGGCTTTTTGTTGTAATTTAATTTCAATTTAAATTGGTGGCATAAGTCCGTAAATCATTTTTTCCTCCATCTATGAGTAATTGAGTAATTAGCTGACTTTGTTGCCGTGAACTAGTTTTCATTCGAATTTTCCTTGGCAGCCATACTCGGGTCGTATAAAAACATATCTAAATGTGTCACATATTTTTGGCCTAGTGCGTGGGGGCTTTTCATCTGGCGGTGTGTGCGACGGCGGCTATTAACCGAACTCAGCATTTACATATTCCAATCGAATGCAGCTGTAGCCGGTATGTTGCCTCACAGAGTGCCGACACCCACACTTTAACCTTCTCTTGCATCAGCTCAAGCAATTTAATTAGCCATGAAGGCCCAAGAGTCGGCCGAGAATGAATCACTTGGCTGAAATGCCTCTTGCTAATAACATTTGAAAGCCAGCTTTCAAGGTGGGATTAATGTTCCTTTTAATGCACTTTCCTAGCCCCTGTCTGCCCCCCTAATTATGGCAACTTTATGACTAAATAATGACTTCCCCCAAAAGCCTTTTTTCCTGCCGGCCGTGGCACTTTTCAAAAATGTCTCAACAAGATTCAAGAGCGAACACACAAGTCTCAAGATTGATTCGCTCGAGGGGCACTTGAAAGATGCCCGATTGGGTTATATCCAGAGAGTGCATGTTAAATTAATTATGCGACGAAAATAAAAAACCAAAAAACGCGGCCAACAAATGCGGCATTAACTCAAACAAAAAGGAACAAAAGCCGCTCAAGTAGCTGTTCGAGTCATCGTTTTGTTTTCTCGTTTTTGCAGCAGTCGCGATGAAAAAAATGTTTTAACACTTTAAGCAGACGACAAGCCGATAAGCAGCTACCAAAAAATAAAAAGAAAACAGGAACATTATGGGAAAGTTGGCTACCCCAGGGCCGAAGTTGGTAATACTCTTAAAAGAGGGCAGAAAATTGGGAGCTGTGTCTGCGCTACTTAAGTCTTTCAAAAAACAATGGCCGCACTCTTTTAAATATTTCTTTATTATATCCTTTGCCTAACTTTTGTTGGCAATTTGAATGAGCCCCCCGCTAGGGTATTAACATGGTCAAAACACGGTCCAGGAACAGACGGCCCACATGGGGATCGGACATCAATTTATTAAGAGTTGAATGCCATCAGCTGAGTACTGGGCTGCCTGTGTGTGTGTGTGTCTGTGTTAGCCGACTTATCGCGATCGGGCCGGACGTTGTCTTGGCCTGGTTGGTCATTTGCTTAAATGAGTTGGCAAATAAATACATACAGAGTGCGTGAATAAACACGTTGCAGGAGTGTGCAGGAGCCGAGAGGATTACATGTAAGCCACAAACAAAAGAGTGAGGTGGCAGGCCACAGGTAGAAAGGCAAGCCACCAGGTAGAGGGGGCGTGTCACCAAAAGGTGAAAAGGATTAAGTTTAATTTAACGACTCCCGATGCACTTGTCTTGCTTGGTGTGACTGCTTTTGAATTAGTCGTTGTCATAATAAAACCGTTTTATTTGACATTTTAGTGGCAATTAAATGGATAGGAGTGACTGAAACTTTGTTGCATGCAACAGCAACAGCAACAGGCTAGAGCAACAGTTGTTGGCCAATTTTGGTCAGCCAGTTAGCAAGCCGGCCGGTCTGAGACGGCCATAAACTGGCCAAGACTGACAAAAACAAAGACTGAAAAGTTGACTTGCATTTTCCACTTGGCAGCTCCAAATTTGGCCACGTTGTGTGTTGTTTGTCGGGCCAGACAATTTGGCATTTTATGCAATTGAATGCAATCCGCAATCCTCAGTCGGCACATTGCAACTTGCAACTGCAACTCCCATGGCCTGTTGTCATAAGCTGAGCCGCTGCTGAGTGTCGGCTTGAGTTGTCCGCGAGTCATCAAGACACACACATCGGAGGCATCAACGCACTCCGATTTGGTCAACAGTCAGTCATTGGATTTAGCCCGAGCGAGTAAAAGGCTAATTGAAGTGGAAACAATGACCTTTCATTGTGGAAATTAGTCACAAGCAATTTGTGTTGAAACGACTTTGATAGCCGCTGCCTAAAAAAGGCTAAAGCCTGATAAATATTTATCGAGAGGGGAGTGTATTTATTGGCATTTAACGCAATGAAGATCCTCGTCGACTGGGCTTGCATAGTATTAGCCGTGTGCACTTGGCTCAATCCGAGTGCCGCAGCGCCAAAGTCAATGCCACATCCAATGGCAGCCACGCAGCTCATTAATCAATGCCCGGCCAGGCACAACAAAGAAAAACGAACGCGGGCGAATAAAAAAACAAACAAGCCAGTAAGTGGCGACACTTCCTCAAAGCACGCCCCCAGAGAAGCGATACACAGAGCGAAATTATTCATCGTAAAGGGGGATATTAGGATATAAAAAGACTGAATTTTTTCCACTGCATAATTAAGACAATAAAGATGATGCCGCCTTTGTCTTACGGAGGAACTTCTAATTACTCGTCGCTCCCCTACTATCCATGATCTCGCACTTTTTTTGCCGCCATCCTCGTTGAGTGAATCACTTGTCAATTTCGTAAATTATTACCTCATGCCGAGCGGAGAAACAGAAATAAAAACAAGCCAAGTCAGAGTCAGAGTCAGATACTTGGAGGGACTTGGACAGGGACAGAGAAAAATGCATTGGCAGCAAGCAGCATTGGGGAGGGCCAGGCCAGGCCAGTTCAGGCCAAATGGAAACAAAAGCGAATCAAGTTAATTGCCGTTAATTTTGCCTTGGCACATTGGTAACAAGGAAGGTCGACAGCAACGACAGCAACGACGTTGCAATGCCTGAAATCAAATGAAATGCGTAAATTGCTCCAGACCCGGGATGTAGTTCGAGTGAAGTCAAAGCCAAAGCAAAAGCCAATGCCAATGGCAAATGGAAAATGGCAAATGGCCATGTTAACTGCAATGGCTAGTTAAGTGCAGTTGTTGGCGGTAAATTGCCGGCAGAACTTTTAACAATGGGCCAGGCCAGGCCAGGCCAGGCTAGGCCATGCAGGGCGATTATCCAACTAACAGATACAAGAAACAAAAACCCTAAAAAAATCACTATAAGTCAACAGAAGATAACAAACTCCTCCAGATGATAGATACTTCGTTTTTGCGAATCGATTTATTAGATGCGATCGATCTGCGAACTTTCGCAATGGATTTGGCTCGTTGGCTTTGGCCCGATCGTGCCAGTGAGTTGCCAATATAAATTGCCACATGGCTAATGATGGCTTATGGCTCGAAGCCATCGATCAAGTCCAAAGCCAGTGTGCAGGGCTCCTTCCGCAGCTTTAGTGAAAACGACTTCTAATGTATCGCACATTGCGCATACGCCCCGAGGGCCGTTAGAGCAAACAGCCCACATTTAAACCTCATAAGCGCACAAGGGGCGCAGCTTTTATTTCTTGCAATAATACGAATCGAATGCCACTTAACCTTGAGCTGCAAAAAGGCAAAAAATGAACTAAAAGCGAAGCAAATGCCGACAGCAAACCGCAGCCAAAGCTCATTGAAACCAATTTTGAAAATCCGCTCACGAAAACAATTGCAAAAAGTCATTAAATAAACCAGAAACCAAAAGTGCGACACACAAAACCGATTCCAACAATCGACGAGTTGAGTTGCATTCAAAAGTGGCCTCAAATCGAACCAGAACAAAAAACCCAAATAATAGACAAAAATGCAAAAAAAAAAATTACAAAAAACCAACCAAAGAGCAAACTGCATTGCAAATTAGCTTGGCGGAAACTCGAAAATGGCAAGGACAATGGCTGGCTGCTTGGCCAACACACTCACACTCACAGAGTGCCAATTAATTTGTTTTATGATTTTACGAGTTGGGCTCAACCCACCAACGACATGCGGCCAAAATGCCAGCCAAGGAAAATTTTTATGTAGCCACCAGCAGCAGCAGGGGCAGCGGCAGCAACTCAAATGGCACTAAAGTGTGTTTTCCTACCAAAAAACTAGACGTGGCACGAATGGACGCAAAATGAAGATGGAGTCCGTGTCCGAGCAACGGACGATGCGTCCGGGCCAAGATAGTCGGTCTGGCTATATAGGAATACCAAAAACCCAAAGCTAAAGCCAAAGCCAAGACCTCAGCCGAAGGCAGGTCTCTCCATCTCCACTGCAGCATCCAGCTACATTAGGAACGCCCCTTAATGGCCAGTTAACCGCCTCCAAATGCCTTCAGTAAGGCGGTGACGGCAGCTCAAGTTAAGGCCAATACACAGTCAAAAAATGGGGTCAAATCTATTGTTAACTTGTTAGAAACTATAGACCATTTAGGCCTATATTTCTCTCAGCGTAGTAGATTTATCCAAGGCACAAGTAGAATGCAATAAAAATCGGTTAATAATGTTTTTCACAACGCCATTTCGTAGCCACAGCCAGAAGAGAGCTAAAATATAGGTTAGCAGCATTTATCGGAGGGAAGGGGGCACTGGCAACAGCAACAGAAAAGGCTAAAACCCATCGGGCAGCCACTTGGGCCAGGCAAGCAGGCACTTGGCTTTAATGTTGATGATCAGCCATCAAGTTGGGGATGGCAAACGCAGAGTGTTTAACCTCTGATCGGAAAGGGGATTGGTCGAAAACAAAAATAACATTTTTTCCAAATAGAAACCCATGCCACATACATCTCCATTCAACAAGTTTTGAGCCCAACCGCCGAGGAAACTCGGCTTTGTTTTTGGCTTTTCTTTTATTGGAAATCAATTTCCTTTTGGCAAAACAAATGCCACAACAATCGTTCTCAATTATTTCGACTCTTGCGGGAAATTCTTTCCTTTTCTCTCACCATCCATGGCTAAGTAATGTTGCCAAGACTTACGAGCCAAGTAATTTCAACTTGAATTTTTAACGCTTCGCTTTTGTGGCTGGCTTTTCCTGGGAAGTCGTGGGGGGGTTGTGGGGCAGCAACAGACAGAGTTTGGAAAATCATTTTAAAGTGCATCAGCAGCAGCTAAAGCAGAAGAAAGAGGTGGAGCTGTAACCACAAAAACAATGCACAGAACCATTAGCCGACTACCAACAGCAACAATAGTGGCAACTGCAACAAAAGGGGCAAGCAACATTAGCCGCACCGCTCCGCTCTCAATGTATTTTTCATGATTTTTATTTTCTTTTCTCGAATTTTTGTAGGCCAACATACGAGCAGCGAGCAATTTCAGTTATCTTTTGTAAATCATTTTGTTGCCACTCTTGGTCAGCTCTTGAAGCTCCAGTGCAACTGCAGCATTGGGGCAGAAACTTGGAGCTCCAGTCGGCCCAGCTCAACTGGCAATTATTGTTGCTTAGATACGTGAATATGAGTAACGTCCCAGGTGATGAGCGAGTCGAATGGCGGACCACTTACTTGCCACAGATTGCAAGGAGGCGAGTTTATTTATTTACCATCCCCAGTATATCCATCCAAAGATCATACATACCTGAAAAGATAGTAATAAAGAAAGAATAGAATTAGTTTTATGAAATTAATGAACTGCAACTTAATAATAAACTGGTCTTTCTCTTCCTTATTTATAGCATTGTAATTATCTCTTAGAATTAAACTTTAAAATCAAAACTCTATATGAGAATATGGCTGGATTAATATTGTATTACACTCTTCCCAGGTGGGCGGACAGCTCTCGGCCTGTCCATCAATGTTGCCAGTTGCTTACTGCTAGTTGCAATTTGTTGCTGCTGATGTGGCATCTGTTGCTGGTGCTAACAAATTGATATCTCTTACATGACGATGATACTTTTTGCTCGCTGCTAAAGCTATTTACACATTGTTCACATGCAATCCCCATAAAATGGGTGATGGGCGGTGGGCGGTGGGCGGTACTCGGGTGGGTGTGGCAGATAGCATATGCAACTCGTATCTGTATTTGTATCTGTATCTCTGTATCGCTTCTATGGAAATCATTAAAATTGCAACCGAAACTGTTGAATGTTGAATGTTGATGTTGCTGCTGGCGATAATGATGTTGTTATGGGTCTGGTTATTGTTATTATTGTAGCTGTTGATATCGTTTTTTGAATGATAATTTCCACAACGACTTATGCCAGATTCTAGTCTCGGGTCTCTTGGGGGATTTGCTACGCTTGGCTGCCTTGCAACTACATAGATATACATTTTTTTTGTGTGTATATGTAGGTTTGAACGCAACAATCATTTGTCTGCCTCTTTCATGTCGGTTTCTCTATTAATTAATTCAAATTGACATTGAAACCCAGCAACAGCAACAGCAACAGCAACAACAACAGCAACTCAATAACAAACAACAACAAATTGGAAAACAAGCTTCTAAAGATTAGTTGCATGCCTCTTTCAGTTTGCTAACAATGTGCAAAATGCTGTTTGCGTTAACAATTCCTCTTCATCGTTTTCCGTGGCTCTTTGTTTTTTGTTTTCCTATTTTTTTGTTTGTCGATTTCACACTGAGTTTTTTTCTCTCTGTGACTGCTGCATTGTGGCTTCCTACTCCCCCAAGGCCAGCGGCCAATTGCCACATTCGAGGAAGTCAAAGCTAAGATGGCTAATTCCCATTGTCACTGACTGACAACAACGCAGAAAAATCCAAATAAACACAATTGTTATGGCCACCTTATCGGCTATCAATTAACATTCTAAATTGTGAAAATGGAACAAATTAGGAAATCATAAAAATTAATATAAAATTCCAAAACTCACAACTCCATGGCGCTCTTTACATGAAAGCTGGTTCGTGCTTATAGCAATCGTAAAAACTTTTATATAGGAATTCAAACGGCGTAATCAATAAATAAATTTTTCTATTTATGCAACAGCCCCAACAGAGGCTCCATCTCTCTCTCTCTATCTGTCTCCCTTCTCTGTCTGTTTTGATGTGGCAGCAACAGGCAACATAACGGGCCCAGAGCAACCGACCGACCGGCAACTTGTCATGAATACGAATATATACATGTAGCTTTAGGTACTGGGTAGAGGGTGTGGCAGGGCAGCGGCACACACACACACACATACATATATTTTTCTTCATTTTTTTTCTCTATTTTAATTTATGCAAATAAATTTCCACTTTGCACTGAAATCAAAATGAATTAAGTGCGAGTGATAGAAAAGTTGTTGTGTGGCAACTGTGTGTGCGTGTTTATTGCGTGTGCATTGGTGTGTGTGTGCGTGGCAATACCGTTGTTTGTGCCACTTTGAACGGGTTGAGATTTTCGATTTTTAATGCATTTATTTATTTTTTTTTTTTTTTGTATCTTTTTTCATTATGTATCTTTCTTGGCCGGCCGGCTTCGATTGCCTTGCATTGCTGCGTGTTGACATCGTCAGATGCACAGAAAGAAAATATTTAACAATAATAAATATTTATAAATTAAGATAAAAGATTATGATGAAATTTTAAAAAATATTTATAGAGTATGTTTGAAGATTATGATGCTATATATGATAGATACTCTAAGCTTTCAATTTATTTTAAAAGAAAAGTTTAATTCTTTTATTAATTCTTTTAAATTTGTCTTTTAATTTCAAGTGTCTTTTTTTTTGTCTTTTTGGTGTTGGCGGCTTCTCAAAACTTGGCAAGTGCGTGTGCCAACCACGATGGGAAAACTTGTTTGGCCCGCTGACCGATGACAACGCCTCAAAGTAGTCCAAGGTGCGTGAAATAAATTTTCCGAACCGGCTAACCACAAATGTGATTCCACCCCGGCCTCGCCGGCTATTTTCCCATTTTCCATGCTTTTCCATATTTTTCATAACAATATTTTTGTTGTATTTTTTGGTTACACTGTTGCAGTGCGAATAATCTGCTTGATATATATATTTTCGTGAAACGTCACGCCATGACCAACCACGCCTCTTTGGTATATTGTTTTAAAAGTCCTGTATGTGTATGTGGGCTGTTGTGAGTCAGAGAGTCCAGCTCTCGGATATGAAAGGAGGAAAATTGCGTAAATTAGCATAAATTACGGGATAGGTTAAGTGGAAGTTGAAAAGCGTGTACGCAATCGCCTTGAAAAATGTGCAGCGGAAATTTAAGCATAAATTGCTGACCATGAAGGGAAGGTGATCAGCTGGGGGGTTATCGGGGGTGACCGTTACTGACCGCTAATTAAGTGGAAATTTATGGAATGAAATTACATTGCGCCTGGGCCGGGCACGTCGCTGAACCGGTGAGCCGGTGAGAGCATAAAAAATATGATTTTCATTGCCCCCAAACAGTGCACAACAGTGTTGCTCGCCGGTCTTGCCAATTTTCCGACAGCAATTTGAATAAAATTGAATTAAATTCAACTTTAACACTCAGACACGAGCCCTGTACCGGGTACATGGACACACATGCACACACATCGGCTCAATTATTTTGATGGCCCGAAATCTGGGGGATTATACAACGATGTGGGCCCGGGCGTTAGCTTAAGTTAATTTGAGGGCTTACTCCTGCTGACCACAAAGTAATTTACTGGCCGTAATCGAAGATGTGAAGAGCAGGCACCAGGCCGGCTCTGTAATTTCCGCTAGAAAATGGAAATTTTAAAGTGCATTTTTGAAATAATTGTTGAACATACTCCTCGAACCTATAATTATGTTTTAAATATTTCGTGATTTTATTTTTTAAATGGAATTGCAATCAGCACATTATTTTGTGGATGGGTTGACCCTTAACACAGGCATGCAAACGAGCCAGAGATTATCCGGACAGGCAATTAAGTTGGTGGAATTAACGGTCGAGTGGGTTCAGGGGTCATCGAAGACAGGCATTGTTAAAGCATATCGCATTTAATTCAATGCCACTCAATTATTAACTGAAAATCAATTTTGGCAAGCTTATTATCCCTCAAAGAGATGGCGATTGGAATTAAATCCATTTCCTCAAGAACTCTGAACTGAATTATTGAAAGCGACCTGAGGAGTCGTTGGCTTATTTCTGTTTTTGTTTAAGAAAACGTGTTTCTAAAAATATGTTTCCCATTATTTTAGAAACATCTGTTCGGGAGCTCTACAAAAGAGCTCTACTATTTATAAAGAACAATAAATTATTATTTTAAGGGCCATCGAATGTAAAAATATTAATCAAGTCAAGCCACTAAAAGCAAAAGGCAAAAACCGGGCCAACTAAAAACTTGATATTTAAATCAGTAATTTAAATTTATAACAAATTGAGTTTAAGATTTGGCCGGATGAGACAAATGCCGGCCAGCACTCAATTTGATTGTGCATTTCAGCCAATTTGCATATGACTACATAATTCATTTTCAAAATGCCATGCCGCACCACCGCTGGACGAAATCAATCTGTGTAGCATTTAACATTTTATCGCAGCTCGTAGATCTTTTCCGAGGCTGCGAGGGTCTGGAGGGGGGCCAACGGGGCAGTGGCAAAATACGAGGCCTTTGGGCCTTTTGCTATCTATTGCTGGCCAATAGTGAAAACTGGTTTGGTTTGGAAACAACACACACCAGGCACCCTGCCACCGAGAGAAAACATTGGAGGAAGTGTTTCGAAAATTGATAAACCGAAACGGGATTATAGCCTGATTTCGCTGGAGGTTATAGGTTATTAAGTATTTAAGCTTTCCAATAAATAATATTAGTGTGGAATTAAGTTTATGACTACTAACAGTTTTTATCTCTGTGTACGGGCTTAGAGCCACCCCAAAACACGTTGCAAGTTACAAATGAATTACGGTTTTCTGCCTGTTCTCTGCCGCAAACCAGTTCGAGGCTCAAATTAATAAACTTATGTAGGAAAATGCAGCACCGGTGCTGCCGCTCGGAATGTGGGTTATGGCAGAGCTAAAAATAACTCCATCTCAATGACAACGCGGCGTATACTTGATGCACTTTGCGATAACTTCTTGTGCGCTCAAGTGAATGGTATTGCGTGGCCCTCCACTCTGTCTTGCTCTCACTCTCCTCTAAAAGCAAATTTTCAACTTTTACTGCAAAATGTGATTTTTGTAGCGTTTTGATTGAATTATGAGAGATGGCGCCCCCGCTCCTTGTGGCAGCAGCAATTGCGATTACGGCATATTTTGCAGTTGGCCTCGAGGCGCCGCCAGTTGCACAACAACAACAACACCAACAAAAACAAATATAAGAAAAACAAAAATTGAAAGTGAACTTGCGACTTTCATTTTTTATTATTATTTTTTTTTGGCTGCCACCGCTGCTCTGATAGTCTTAAGCCGCTTTAATTGTCTTCGTGTCAAAATTGTTTGGCTTAATTTACCTTGACAGTCGAGCCGAGCCGACTCGATGCTCAGCCCAAGGGCCCTAGAGGCTACAGTAGTCCCTCATTTGTGAGTCTGATTTCAGCCACCTATCTCTCTTTATGAACCTTCATTCCAATCATTTCACCATCAAGTGAAAGTATAACATTTTCACAACCGACTCCAAAATGTTCCAAGTTTGTTTGCTTTTCGTATGCGGAAGTTGGCTTACTCCAAACGATTTGATTGCGATTCCAAAGCCCAAGTGAAGGAAAAATAAAACATGAATGCATAAAAAATTATTGTAAAAAAAAAAATTCAGAAATTGCTTGCAAACTTTAAATGGTTTTCGTTTTTCCTCGGTCTGCAATCAGTCAGTTGGCCACGGGCTGTGAAAAATTGCTTTGATTTGCTGGCTTGGGCTGCCTACCGACTTCCAATTATCCTCAACTGCATTCGCTTATGGCCGGGATATTAAAAAACACTTAGATTTAAGTGAGAAGCTCGAAACTTTGGACAGAAAACCTGTCTAAGCAACTTGGGTAATTACATTTTTTTCAGGAGGAGGATGTTTGTCAATTTTATGATTAGAATCTAGAGTTTCAAAGTTTGTTTCAATCTTTTTTTTTAGATTTTCGGAGCAAGTTAGTTTATAAAATGTAAGCCAAGTTAACCGGAAGTTGGTAGCACAATAAATGTGACTGAATTATGATATTACATGCAGACCTCACCCCCAGTTCCCAGTTCCAGTTTCCCGCTGCCGGTCTCGTTCTGGATGAGCGCCAGCCAAGTGCGTGGAAAAGGGTGAGACCCTTAACGTTGGGAAGGGGCAGGTGTGGCGGAGGTCATTAAGCCCCTGCACTGGCACTGGCACTGGCAGCGCGAGAAAAGTCCCGTTTCTGGTCGCATTTCTTTTTGGTCTGAACAACGCCAGAAATTTTTGTGTCGACTTTTCCCAATTCAAATAAATTAACATAAAAATACGGCAAATGGGAATGCAATGCTTGGGCTCTCGACTCTCTGGCACATGAAATATGCGGAAATCCATGTATGACACTTTGAACCCAACCCAGTACCCCCCCACACACACACTCTTGTAAGCTTAATGAGACAGTGCGATATGAGAGCAAGTTATTGACAAAAGTCACGCAAATGCTGTGCTAAAAAAAAATATGTGAGAAAAAATTGAAATGTTAAGCAGAAAAATGACACCCCTTGAGGGAGGGAGGACTGGGCTGGGCTGGTTCGAATGCGTAATGATTATGATTATTATGCAACTTTTGTGGCTGCCACAGGCACTGATATCTGCTGCTCTGCTGCCATAACGGAAGTTCAACTTTTA
The DNA here is from genome assembly GCA_018153035.1 of Drosophila pseudoananassae pseudoananassae. Lineage (NCBI taxonomy): Eukaryota > Metazoa > Arthropoda > Insecta > Diptera > Drosophilidae > Drosophila > Drosophila pseudoananassae. The sequence goes on from JAECXR010000055.1 coordinate 475,069, forward strand.
GAGTTTAAAGTCCGGCGGAAGCCATCAAAGATACTTGCTAGAAACAGAACTCCTGGGCCAGAAATCGGGTCTTACCTGAAAATAAAAGAGCAAAGAAACAAAAACGAATTTAATACAAGCAACATTGTGTAATATATGTTGTGTAGTATGTGGTAATATGAGCGAAAAACAGCCAACAAATACATGGCTGTGCAATTTATGATTCGTTATTATGCAAATTTATTTGGCAACCAGTGAGAGAACAATAACAACAACCCAAAAACAACCAAAACTGCACCGACAAGACTTGGCCATGAAACCATTGCCGGCAACAATTAAATTCAAATTTCCAGCTCCGAAAACCGAAAACTTTGTTTTGACTTTCAATTTTTTCGAACATTGTGGTTTATTTTTCTTGTTTTACTCTGTGACTCTGTGGTTTTGAACGGTGCGGTAGTGGCTGGTAGTGGTGCGGTGGTGGTTCTTATGATTGAACACGCAACAGATTTTCTGCTCAACGTTTGTTAATAATACAAATTTTTTCCCTGCAGTCTGTGTAGCTTTTGACATTTTTTAATTATCTGTATTTCATGGGACGTGTTTGCATACGAAAAGTGCTTCTTAATTAAACGAACTGTTTGCTCGGCGAACGCGAATGCAAAAAAGTGAAACCGCAACAAGGCACACACAAAGTCACAGAGTCCAAAAGCTCCACCCACCAGTGGTTTTCGGTGCATGATTATTATGATGGCAATTAATTAAAAAACACTGCTGCCGCTTGATATTAGCCGTTGCCTTGGTAGCTTAAAACCTGACGCAACAAGTTGGCTCATAAGGGGGGTGGCTCCAAGGGGTCCGGCTCTCAGGGGGCGTACCAGTAGCTGGAATTGCAGTTGTTTCAGCGACATAATTGGGAGCCTTTTTGCAGGTCATAATAATTAATTTTGCACTTTTTGAAAGACAACAAAGTTGATCACATTTAATAACAAAAATCAATACTTTCAAATGTCAACTATAGTTTTTTTTTTATTAAATGCCAAAAGGTGGTTTAGTTATTTTTTAAAGAGCACCGAAAAAATGGCTTCGTTATAGAGCTTTTCCAGCTTGTTCTAATTTTTATAAAACGTGTTAAACGTATTGAAATAAAATTCTATTTCTGTTGGATTATCAGGTCACGTAACTTACTCGACAAACTGTCAGACGTGCAATACTTTCAGTTTCTTTCTCGTCAAAAAGCCAAAAAAAAAACAAGGTAATTCAAAGGACTTGAAAGCAGCAGAAAACTAGAAAATGCAAACATAAATTTCAAGTGGAACAGAGAGCTATGAAGTTGAGGAAATCATTTTGGGGCAGCTAAATGTGGCACGAAAGCAATTTTCCCCACTGCAGCTTTACGAGCACTCGTAAAGAATTCTCACAGACCGCAGACCGAAAATTGTCATAAACTTCACAAGACCGAATAATAAAATAATAAAAAAAAGCGAAACAGTATGCTAGTTTCCCATGGCACAGTTTTTGATTAAACTTTCTATAAAAAAATTTAAATCCAAAAAGCTTCTAGACTCTGGAACTCTTATACTCTTTGATTTTGGAAGTAAAATCTCTATTTTTCAGTCGTACTTCAATGGCATTTATTTGGTCCTCCCTGAAAAATGCATTTCAGGTCTGCAGTCTTCAGCATTCGACTGTCCTTTGTGTTGCCAATGCCAACGTAAATGTCAAAACTGGATGCTGGTATATTGGCCAGGGGTCCAGCCCTTTGTGCGGCATAACTGGGATGCGTACGGATGGAGGTATGGCTGGGAAGACCGGTTGGCCAAAAGCCCGGTAGCTGGCCAACTGATTTATGCCCGGAGTATGCAACGGCAACAGCAACGTCAGAATGCGCCCGTATGTGTGCATTGAAGCCGGCAAGGCAAACAAAGAAGCTGCCTGCGAAAAAGGCAAATATGTTTCAATTTTCGGAGGAACCAAGGGGGTCTGCCACCGAGAGATGCCATAAATCATTGGCGAAAAACTTCTTCTGCTGGATTAATTATGTCAAAAGCCGGCCACTGGCCCAATCAATTCTCGCCAGTGCACTCAATTCCGCAATAGATTGAGAGATGCATCGCCGCAAATCAATTTGCCTCATCAATCTCCCTCATCTCTCTGAATATTTATCGAGCGCGATTCGCGATTCGGGCTTAAATGGTCATAACTGCTGGCCAGCGGGCCTGCTTGGCCTGGCCAATTTGTTGTGTGTTTCTCGCTTTGTTTATAGCCGGGATCGCCGATAAGGCCAATAGATCTGAGATCGGGTGGTGGTCGTGCCATTAGTCACCCGGCAACGATCTCACCTCTAAATTAACGCTTCGGGCTGAGTATATCTTGGGTTTTTTTTGGTTCAATGGACCCATTTGCTAATAATGCGGTGTTTTCATTTAAATGTGACATTAAAAGAAGATAATTGGATGCCTCATGACCCTGTAGTCAGCGCCTCTTACTTGCAACTTGTGCAACTTCCACAACTGACCGCAACAATAAGTCCTGTCCTGTCCTGTACTGTCCTGTGCTCGACAGCTTAATTAAATTGCATCTTCTGCGGCGGCTGCTGCTGACAATTGCATTGTAATTAACCACAGCCACAGACATGCACACATAAATAAAGATCCACACCCAGATTCAATAATAACTTCATCGGGAACCCTGTAACTTAATTACAGAAGCCACAGCCCAGCCACTCCACATTGTATCTTTCCATTCAGATGGAAAAAGGTCTGTGAATAAAAAATATTTTCTCAGGCTTCGTCGGATCGAGTCCTGCCGTTTTTCGCGAAAAACTTAAATTTGAAATTCCAATTCCTGCAAACCATTTTCCGATGCGTTGCAGGCACCTTCAATTATTCAAAGAAACAAAACGAATCGAATCGAATCGAATGGAAAAAAGGCAAACACCAAAAGTTGGCGTGCCATTTTAGCATTTTTGCGTATTTGGAAATTTAGACATTGCCTCCAAGCTGGCTCCTCGTTTGCCTTTGGATTTTGCATATTGCTCACTGGTGTTGCATGTTGCTGTTGCACTCTCAATGCTCGGTGCTGTAAAAGGAGCTGTTTTCTGTAATTCGAAACGCCTGCCAAATGACAACAGAAAACAGCAAAAGCAACAGCAACATTGTTTAACGTTTCGGTTTTTGTTTGGTTTTCGGATTTGGTTTCGATGCCGTCCTCAGTGACCCACTTGAGACTCCTCCTCATGTGGACTTGAATGAATCATTTCTTGGGGTCTTATCTGCATACTTTTACGCAGTCGCTAATCATATAAATTAGGGTCGTGGCCCATGAAAAGTTAACCCGTATCTTGACTTTCAAATCTGTGACGCAAACTGTGGGGAAAAAAAGGGAAAAGCGGAGAGTGCACATTTGACCCATAAATTAAGCGTAATAACTTTCGAATTTTTCGGCATTGCATTCGACATTCTCGGTTTTCAGTTTCTCTTCAATTACGAAACTCTGAAAAAGTCGAGTCCGAGGAAAGGGCAACCGGGTGAAGGCTGCCGGCCAGAATTTTTGGAATATATTTCTGGCTTTTGGCCTCCAGAGAAGAGCCAGAGAAACCCAGAGCCAGAGAGATACAAAAGTATCTGAAGCTCGAACTGGTTTGGTGTTATAATTTGTTGCTTTTTTCGGGATGGCTTTTTTGAGTCAGAGCCGTTTACCGTTAAAGTCGCAGGGAGTGTATGCCCTGGTTATAAATCTGATATCAAGTCATTATATTTCACTAAAGTTCATTGATTTAATGGCTTTAACTTTGACTTGAGACCGAGACTGAGACTCAGGCCAATAAAAGTCCGGGAATTCGTGAATAATAACTCATCGCATTTAAAACAAGTTAATGGCCTTTTTATGATATGCCAGTAATGTATGTCGGATAATTTTAAAAATAATAAATTACAAACTAATTAAAGTAGCCATGCATCTGTTGACTACCAAATGATTGATTATAGACCAGGTTAATTAATCCCCTCCACCCCATATAGCCATGTAGCCTTACAGCCATGGCCATTATTGACTGACATATCGCTCTCCAGCTATCGGATTGGGAAATTGTACGCACGCCACAACTTGTTGCTGCTGCTGTGTTGCAATGCAATTGGGAAAACAATGGAGGAAAAATGTAATAGAGTCACGACAGGGGGGAGTGGGTGGGGGGTGGCTGCACAGCTGGCCAGGATTTCCATTTAAGGTCTACAGTTCCAAATGCGCATATCGCGCTCAATGAAATTTATCAGCTGTGACAAAAGGAAATGATTGGAAAACAGAATACTACACACTACATAGAGATAACTATACTTAAGGGTATATTAAACGTTTTCTCTTGGCCAAGCCAAAAAAATATTTAACAACCCATTTGGCCAAAAGGCAATCTCTCCAGCCTCAACAGTCCGAGAAACGCAGCAAAATTTCAATTGAAATAATGAGCGAGAGCCAAGCTCACGTTTTCCCATTAGCATTTCTTCAGATAGTTTTTCCTAGTTTTTCCTCGATTTCCTCTATTGTCTTTGGTGGCTCTTTGGTGGTTTTAACGCGTTTACCGTTTACCGTTAGGATGCTTTTGGCCCGATGCTTTCGGCTAATCATATTGCAATCGGAAACCGAGGAAATGTCTGTCTGGCCATCACGTGCGTAAGATCAATAAAAATCCAATTAAAATGCAAAAAGTTTCATAATTACGTCCAAACCTATTGAGGCTTATGACAAGGGGGTCTGGTCTGGCAAAGAGGAGGGTGTTGCAAAAAGTGAAAACCCCCTGGGGAAATAGAGAAATGGCCAACTGAAAATGCAATAAAACCAGTACGAGTGTGAAAAAGAGGGGCAGCAAGCTGAAAATTCGTGCACTTTGTTGCTAGTAGTTGGTGTTGCTGTTGCAATTGTTGTATGGTAGTTGCTGATGATGTTGCTGTTGGTGTTGCAGTGACTTTACACGCAATTCTGTTTTTAAACTAAGTTGCTGCCGCTGCTGCTTTTAACAACTGTTTTATGCTGTCGATTGCAGTAAAAATTAAAATGGAAATGGCTTGTAAACGACGCGCTAAAAGACATTTCGCATTTTGCAAAAAAAAACTCTGCTTTTTTGCTTTGTTCTGCGTTGTATTTTTCATTTTTTTTCGGCTTGTGCTTATGCATAAAAAACAAGTTAAGAAGCAACCGAAAAATAGCTGGTCGGTAAGAAGCGGTAATAACCTTTTAGAAAATTTATTTTTATTGCCTTTTAAATGGCAGCATAATTTATGGAAACGCTCGAAAAATTGCACTTTCGACTGCAAAAAAGACGTTTCGAAAAAAAAACTTTCCATTTTCCGGATTAGTTTCAAAGCAACTCCACTTGGCCGTAAAGGAAAAAAATACCTTCTCCTTTGTAGAATATAATTTTTTGCCGACAAAGTTCTCACTTTGGCTTTGGCTTTGGCTAATTAATATAAATTTCTTTCCTTTTCCACCGAGATTGGCGGCACTACAAAGGCCCCGACATTACTTTGAGGGATAAACAAAGTCGTTTCTTTCCTTTCTGAAACTTAATACAATTTCAAAAGGCAACTGAGGGCGGAAACAGGCTGCAATCCTGCTGACAGTGCCTCTGAAACTGCCACTGCACTTGACAACCTGGCTAAAAGCGGGTGGGATGTTGTCATAAAAAGCGGTTAAATAGCAAAGCGAAATGTGAGACCCCTCTGCCAGCCAGGCCTCCAGTTGGCCAGGGTAAATAAACCCGATGAAGACTTACTGAAATGAGGGGAAATGAACTCTGGAAGCCAGAAGATGGTCAACTAACTTTCTGCCCAGCTGGCCAGTTGCATTTTGGCCTCGAGTGAAAGTCTTTGGCCAAAACCAGAAGAATGCCTGAGGAAGCATCAGTATGAGCATCATACCTTTGCCGGCGAGACAATAATGTCAGCTAAGATATCCATCTAAAATTTGAAATTGAAACCCAAAACCAAAAACGCATACCTCCATATCCCCCACAGCCCCAAACTACCTGGCTACAATGTCACTCTAATTGCCGAAACGACTCTGCTAGTCTCTCTTCAAATGTCAAATTAAATGCAAATTACATATTTGGCATTTATGGCCAAGTCTGAGGAAGAGAAAAGACATTCATTTCATTTGGGTCTGAATGTCTTCACAGTCTTGCCATTACTTGTTACCAACTACTACTTCTACTACTACCTTGAGTGTCTCTTTCTCCTTACGTCGAACTGAACCCATTAAAATGCCATTAAAATTGACGTCACTCTGCTGTTGTTGTTGGTATTTGTCTCTTCACTACCCGCCCCGCCTCGCCCCGACGCTAATTTCCATCATCGTGATGGCTAAGTAACTTAGCAAGTGCACAGCACAAATTTTTGGAAGCGGATTTCAGCAACAACATGATGGCTTTCCAAACAAAAGTGAACTATTTAATTAATTTATGACACAAGATGTCGGGGATTAAGTCCCATAGAACGGGAATAATGATATTTCCAGCTTTACATTTTATTTAAAGAACAACATAACCATAAAAAACAAGAAAGGAAAGCTATCTTTGGGCTGAACCGAAGTTGATATACCCTTGCAGTTAAGTGGCAGTTTATGTTATAGGATATATGTTGTATATCGGATCGACTTTGCCGATCCATAGTAAGTAAAAAAAGCAGCTTGGCTTGTATGCCCAAGCAGTTAGATGAATGAAAACTTTAAGCTATAGTCGGTAACTTAAGATATAATAAACTTAAGAATATAAAAAAATTACAAAAAAAAAAATTACAAAAAAAAAATACAAAAAAATTACAAAAAAAATTACAAAAAAAATATTACAAAAAAAAATTACAACAAAAAAATACAACAAAAAAAATTACAACAAAAAAAATTACAACAAAAAAATTACAACAAAAAAAATTACAACAAAAAAATACAACAAAAATTACAACAGCAACAAAAATTACAACAACAACCAAAATTACAACAACAACAAAAGCCTACAACAACAAACCAATAAAAGTCCAAAAAAAGAAACACCAACATTTACACAAAAAAAAATGAATTTTCCGATTTTCAGGCCTGCTTAAGTGCAACCTATGAGAATCGAGGAGGAGGGCGCTATTTTTTAATTAATTTTTTTTTTTAATTTTCATTGAATATCTACCAACATAATGTTGATTCTTCATTGATATTATATGTAAAAAAACCGCAAAATTGTACTCTTCATTATTATTAGACTCGTTGGTGCCCTTAAAAGTAGGCAATGAAAATATGTGTGTTTACATTTTTAGTTTAAAGATTTATAAAAAAACATGTTTTCCTTTAAAAATTATAGAAGAATTATGTTTTAATAAAAGCTTTGTAAGCTTATATATCCTGGTTATATGGCAGCTATAGGATATAGTCGGCCGATCTTTATGAAATATGTTATGTTAAATTATTTTGGCAAAAATACATAGCTTTCGTACGTTGAACTCTCTAACTCTTAAAATACCAAAGTAATAGCATTTCCGATCTACCAGTTATATGGCAGCTATAGGATATGGTTGCCTATCATTGACCAAAATTATAATACCCTCTGCAAGGGTATAAAAAAAACTGAAAAAAATAAATACAATGCAAAGCAGTGCAATAAAATCGCATGAATTTCCACATATGACGACAGAAACTGCGAACTGCAACTGAGCGTTTATTTATGTAAAGGTCAATTCGCAATATTTGCGCAAGGTTAGGCACACACGGATGCACTGTCCCATAGGTGTGTGTATCTGTGTGGGCACTTGCCTGAGTATGGGTGTGGGTGAGAGGCGATCGAGCTAAATGAACGATGATTGCGGGAAACTTTTATGCAACTGTAAAAACCACAATCAGTACGTGAGCACAGAGCTAATATAGTCATAAACTAAAACGCCTAAAAATGTACAGATTCTCATAAGTTGGCTAGTTAGTTGGCTTATATAATTTCCCGAAACTCAGAACGTATGTAGATACTAAAGCTGCTGACATACCCTGAAGCTTAAACGCACCACCTGCCACCTCGCCAGGTGCCATTAGACGGCCATTTGGCCAAAAGCGACTGGCAACAGGGAGTGGGGGGAGGGGGCTATGTCACACAACGGTGAAATGACATTAAAAGGAATTTCAGCTGACAATGTCGACGGATTAGCAGTGTGCGCAAAAAATGCACTCAGCCCCCAAGCCTTCCGCTTTTTGGTTTTGTGGGCCAAATGAGGGGGCCGGCTGGTACATAGCTTGGTAGCCGTGTCACCCAGCTCATCCTTGGTCCAAACGAACAATAAAGGCAACAAAAATGAACACACAACACCCGCTTGGGCAAACTCGGGCAAAAACGTGCCAAAATCCGGCCAACACTTTAAACAAATGCGGGGGGTAGATGGAAGAGTTTATGTATAATTATATTAAAGCTAACTCTTCGGTAATATACAAAAATATAAAATATATTTAACTTAAAACAGACTTTATTGTATTTTTATTTTAATTTAATTTTCCTTTTATTTTTTATAGTTTCCACAGCACAACTAATTGAGCAACCCTCTCGCATGCATAGATGCATTTGCATAGCCAATGTCAGTTCCATTTATGCCATTGGCTCGCCTTCGGTGTGCATTGCCGTCTGCTGTTTGCCCCAAGGTTGCATTTACCATATTATGGGGGTGCGATCTTGCCACTGCTGCCATTTTAGCAGCTTTTCGCTTTCTGCTGCCACACGCCACCCACTGATAACCGCAATCCGACGAGTAATGAGGAACTCTGGCGAAGGTCGGCCTTGCCACGCCCATATTCGATAAACTTCAAGGTGTTGGCTAATCGATTGATTTTTAGTCCACCAACTTAAAGTGTCTACTATCTACTATCAACAATCTAATTTTAATAATCTACCTAGGTTGCATCATAGGAAGTTGCCGGCTTTTGGCGTGTTGTTCTGGCTGGCAGTTTGTTGTTTTTGTTGAACAAGTATTTTTACACTTACGTAAAATACAAACGCCGGCAATAGTTGTTAATTTCACTTGTTCAAAAGTTAATAGTTTTATTTTTGTTATCATGACAGTGTGCGCAAACAAAAACAATAACAACAACAACACGGCCAGACAGGGAACAACAGGTGAGGCAGAGGCACAGGTAGCCTCCATTGACTGGCGTTGCACAACGTGCGAGCCACCCGGCGCGTGTTGTTTGCGTTGTTTGATGATTCAACTGCAAAGCTGGACAACTGCATTGATTGGGGAGTAGTTTGAGCTTTACCTGACCCATCGAACCTCTCTCTTGGATGCCAAAATCAACATGCCGTAGATGACAGAGTCTTGGATGCTTACCTGAAAGTAGAAGAAATAAAAGGATGAATATATGTATATATCTCGATTAGGTAAATATTATGCTAGAAAACTGAAATTTATAGAGGTACGATTTGTATATTTATCTCGTGCTCTTACGAAACTCTGTCGGTCGGTCGGATCTTCCAAAAATGTGCCTACAATCTGTTTGTAGTTCAAAAGCCCATTTACAGCTAAACAAACAAGAGGAGGGCATACAACGAAATTCTATTTAATATAATTCACCTTGAACAGCGACAACGGAATAGTATAGTCTAGCACGGGGAACCAGAAATTACAAAACGCTGATAAAGAGCCGAAAAAAAATTGGAAAAACAAGTATTCAAAGAGTTGTTGAGGGCTGGAGATTGATAAATAAATTGGAGTCGAGTTGTGGCGATGTTTTCGAATGACTCCATCGAGCATACATATGTATAATATATTTTTTTCAAGAGATATGTACACTATTTACATGAACCGAAAAATGGGGAAAAAATATTTCACATATTGTTCACATTTTTCCTAAAGCTCCCCTTGCCCTTTACCCTCTTACCATTATTCCAATCAACTACAAAATACACACCACAGAGATACAATGGCAGCTTAATTTATGAAATTAACAAACGCACAAACGGCACAAACGATAAAAAACTAGCTCGCCAGCCGCCTAGCCACATAAATAAATAATAAAATAAACCACAAACGAACAAAAAAAAAACAAAAAAAAATCATAATAAATAGAACAGCAAGAATTCAGCATTGGGCCCTTATTTATTTACAGTAAATGCTGGCAGGCCACGAGAATTTTTCATATGTCGTCCAAATCAGCAACTCACGAAGGTGATAGTGCTCGCTGGGGCCAAAGGGGCTGACTGAGGGGGCGGTGAGGACTGGAGGGGCCGGCGAGGGTGGTGAAGGGAGCACACACGAGTGCTGATGTCGGTAATCAACCTTGAATTTGTTTTATAAGCACCTACACACACACAAGAAAAAATAGTTCCAATCGAAACGGAAACTATGTAAAAAAATAAAAATAAATATAAAAGAATTAGAACCCGCTAACATAGGGGATTTCTGAAGAGTGGAAGATCCCTCATCCAATGGATACCCCCTCCAAATCAAACTAATTTTAAACTTTATATTCAAAGATTAAAGTTTCTTATGTTCGAAGGGCTTTTTATGAGTCAACCTTTTTCTTTGTGTGTACCCCAAACAGAGAACCCCCGACCCCAAAAATTTTGCTTTCTAGATATTTGAAAATCCGATGTCGTAACCAACTCGTTTCCTTGTTGGCTTTTTTCAGTGGGCTGGCGGATGGGGGCTGGCATTCAGGTAACGTTGGACGTCACTCTCGCATCGTATCGGGTTTTGTGTTCAAAAATGAAACCATTTACTTTTGTTATATCTCGAATACATAAAATCAACATAATTCAAACATAATTCTCAAGCTCAGGCGACAGCACGTGATGGCAGCATGCAAAGCCAAAAGTGAGCTAACAATATGCGTATGTTTTCGTCTTTTCGTCTATTTGGATTTTGTTTATTTTGTTTTCGAGACTGGACAACATTGTTCATGCTATCTGAAGCTAAACTTTGAAGCTATTGTCAGTCCGGACTACAGACAACAAAAAAAATATATAAGCCAATCGCCGAAAAAGTCTAGTTTTCCATTTGGATATGTTTTTGGCTCCAAGGCCTTGCATTTAAATTCAAGGCGTGCCGCCAATCATTAAAATTTATATACGTCATAAATTCAAAATTAAAGCCCACGAAAATATGTGTGTATTTGTTTGTATAATGCAGAGTTTGCAGACGCCAGTGTAAATATCGGAAAAACATATTGCGTTTGTATGTCGCCTGGGTGGATTATGCTTTCGGGCCAAAGTAACACAAAATCACAACTAATTGGATTGTCAGAGATATTAAATCTGTTTTAATTACCTTCCGTTAGCACAGTTCCACTGACACTCTTGGATTAAATTCCGGAATGGAAATTGCAAAATGTAAATTGAAATAAACCAAATCTCCCATTTAAATACCACTTTTCCCATAGATATCCCCGTCAATCGAGTTGAGTTTGAATATTTGCCAATTTAATTAATAAATATTTCATGCCCAAATGGACTCGAAATGAAAGACAGAATCCCGAGAACCACTGACTGGACTGACTGACTGACTGACTGATTGACATATTTGCATTCATTTATTTGATTTGCAATTGTTATTGAGTGCATTTTGAGGAATGAGGCTGGCTGCTGGCTGGCTTCAAAGTTCAAAGCTTTCCGGCCAAAATCTCAGGCTTGAGGCCTAATTAATGCCAGAGTTGGGCACTTGAAATATATACTCGTACTCTCGTATAGTCTCGATATGCATCTTGTGCTCTCGAAATTTGTTTAGCCGCAAAACACGAACAGAAAAACAGCAAACAGCATTGAACAAGTTAACTAAAAATAAGCTTATTTATTGCTGTTTTGCCTCCGTTCTGTGCTGTGATGTTGCTTTGCTTTGTCTTCCGTTGCAAGTGCACAGAAAAAAAATGTTTCTCATAGATGTTGATAAAATTATAAATCACAAAGTTGTGGGATTTTAGAAGGCATTCAAATGATAGGACTAACCACAGCCACAGAAACGATAAAAAACCACAAGATTTTTGTATTTTTTTTTGGGAGCTATATTATCTTTGTTTGAAAATATAATTTATACTTGAATTTAATTTGTCTCTTTTTTGAATTGTTTGAAAGTTAAAGTTTAATTCGTTAAGTATAGTTATAATATCTATATTACATTTAAAGATCAATATCTTATTAGTCCTAATATTCTTTCGGATCTTGAAAATATCTACCTTATACGTGTTGTAAGATACTCGTGCGAGTGCATTTGCAAATCCCCGTTCACCTTCCTCAATCTTATGATGATCCCCCCCTCAGAAACACCCCCTTGAACGAAAAAAAAAAAAACTCAATGCCAACTACAGGCAGCTTACGCTTTTAAGCTCAAAGCCTATCCGAGTTTTGTTGCTTTTGTACTTATTTTGTATCTGAGCGATACATTTTTACCAGCAAACAGTTGCTGTTGCTGTTGCTACTTGTTGTTGTGGTTGTTGTTGCTGTGTTGGGGCCACTTACAGTTGTCATTGCGGTTGCCGGCTGTGCGAGCGAGAGAAGGCAATCGGAAAATTGGGTTATTGGGTCATGATTCAGTCCGAAGCAATAGCTATAGCTAAAGCAGTCGCAATAACAGCAACAGCAACAATCGCCTCGATTTGTTTTTTGTGTCGTTTTGTGAGCGCGCCCACTGGCTGTCAACAAAGCGAACTTGTGGATACGTTTTTTAGCTACTGTTTGCCGTTGCTGCTTTTTTATGCTTCTGTTGCAATTTATACAACACAACTAAGCTAAATGCAACAGACTCCGCCAACTGCAACCATTACAAGCCGAATTTAAATCCCAATCCCATCTCCAGCTTCAGCTTCATCCTCATATGCCTCCCATATCCCCATATCCCCAGCTTTGTATCTTTCTAATTGACTTCCCTCTTTTGTCTGGCCATTGTCAGCGATGTTGTCGTTTTCATTGAAGTTGCAGTTGTTGCTGCTGCTGCTGCTGTCGTCAGTATCGTTGTTGCTGCCTCTAGTGTTGTTGGGGCAACACTTGACACTAATTAGGCCACTCTTTGTGCGCCTGAGCTTGCCTCTTGCCTTTCGTTACATTGCATTATCTGGCAGCAGCTCGGCAGCTCAGCAGCTCAGCAGCTCTATGCAAATGTTTTCCTCCGTTCGCCTTTCAATTAGTTGCCATCTAAATATGTATCAGAACATATTTACTTGGTCGATGGGGAGGGAATGAATGCACTCACTGGGCGTACATAGGAAGAGAAATAGCTTAGTTCACACACCCCTCTGCCCGGCTCGGACGAGGTGCGAACAAACAACAAACTACGCAGCTAAAAATCTACGAGATAGAATATCTCAATCAATTCCATTATGCTCCTCCGCTCCGCTTGCTGTAAATCACTTGAAAACAAATGAATAATGTAGTTTCCCAATTGGAGCATCTCTACACAAACACAGCCCGGCCCACAGAAGACTCAACAGCAAGAAATAGTCTTTGCATTGCATTGACCAACATATTTGGGCCGCCTTGGAGGTGCGAGTCTACACATGAAAATAGGAATAAACAGAGGACAACATGGGCCATAAATTTCAATCAAAAAGGCAGCTATGGCGGCAATTAAATTGCGCAATTTTCGCCTCCTTGCCATGCAGTCTGTTTTCTTATTTTCTGGCTGAAAGATTGAATGCTTACATATATTTACGTTATGTGGGTGATGAATGGTAATGAATATCAGAGAATATGAAAATGATTATGTTCCCTCTGGGAAAAGCAAAGCCACAAAGTTCACACCGACTCGCCCAACTCCCAAGAATTCAAATGCATATTTTTCTCTCGGTTCGGAGTAAACAGATCTCAGGTACGCATTGAACTCACAATTGTATAATGACTTTGTCAATTACTGCATTAGCATATCAAATATTTCAGTGGGCGTTTCATTTTCCAGTTTATTTGTTTGTCCAGTTATGCTTAACGCACTGTCCCTGAATGACACACAACATTGTAACACTGACACCAAAATTGTGCCTCGACTTTGGCAATATATCTTCTTTCTAGTTTTCAAATAATTTGTTGCAAGAAAATTTGTTTGCAACTCCAGACTGAGACTCAGCGACGACTCACTCCCCCAAAAGCGACTATAAACCCAAGAGGAGCTGTCAAAGTGGCACAGCAATTTTTGTTTGCTTTTCGGGCGAAAAAAATAGCAAAAATATAAGCGAGTGCAGTGACACACTTAAGCAAGGCAGTGCTGTGACTTTAAAGTTGGTCACCCTGTCGGCTACGCAATATTCTGCTACGTAGTGCCTGCCTTCAAAGGAGATACTCTGCGTGCCATGTGTATGTATGCTTGCCACTCCCCTTGGAGCCAACAAAGTTTCATCGCCTAAACACGAACTCAATCGGCCACAATCCAAACGGATTCCATGTTATGATGATATCTGCGTTCCTATTCCCCCTTATAGCCAAAAAAAAAAAAAACGAAAATGTATGTCATAATTTGCCTGGCATGCGAATGGGCCAGGCCAGGTCTTCGGTTCCTCTGTTTGTTCGCCTTGTTTACGTTGGGAATTTGCATGCCGCTGATTGAGGCTTCCATTTTAGCCATAACAACAAGTTTGCCCTGCCGGCACATCGAGTGTTTGACCCATTTTCGTTCCTTGCCAACCGAGCATGGCAGTGTTTTGTTTGGTAGCTGCTAGCCTGGCCCGGCTACTGCAACTGGGTCAACTAGGGCCAAAAGCCCAGGGGCTAGGGTCACCACCACCCCCAGATGGAGTTTTCTTCCCCTCGGCTCCGTGCTGGTGATGTCAAGTGGACAAACTTTGATTAATCCCGCCAGCTTTGATCTCTGAGCTCGCGGCAACGCCCCATCACGTACACAATCAGCCCGTCGAAGCAAACTAAGTCCAATGTAAACAGAAAGCTAATAGAACTTACTCCAGGAAGTAAATATGGGTAGTGAGAAAAATTAGGCCTCTTAACTCTTTAAAGAACATATGCTAAAATCAATCAAAAAATCAATCATTTAAGAAAATAATTATTATGATTGCCAGTGCTTATTAATCAACCTTACAGCTTCCTAAGCCAGGCCAAAACAAAGAACAAGCGGCCCCGGTATTTCGTCATTGGCCAAAACGGATGGGATGGTCACAATCAGAAGAACCTGGGAAGCGCCCAGCAACAAGCGCCTCAGACCGAGTCTGTATCCAAGCCGAGTCATTGTCTCATAGTTATTTATTTATTTTTATTTTTTGGGGTTTTGTTTTCCTGAGTTTCTTGACCGACAGCCGAGAACCGGCATATTTTTGGGGCTATGACGAAATCAGCTATTCTTCCCCATCTCGCTCTCTCCCCTTTAATAGTTAAATTAAATCTGACACGCATTTGGGTCCCACTTTTTATGTCAGTTATACCATTTAATGGACTTCTTAAAACCGACCGATTCCTCCTCGTCGTAGCCTTACACTCGTATGGTTTCTGTTTTGATAGCCGCGGCTACTCGCCTCTGGAATTTTCGTTTTGAATGGTTCTTTCGAGAGAATCCCCCAGTTGAGAAGATTGGATTCAAATTACGATTTTTAGGCTTCGTTGGACGCCGTCGACACGTAAAAAATATATATATATATATATAAAGGAAAAAACGCAGACAGTGATAGAAAGAGATGGAGGGAGACAATAGAGGGAAACAGGGATTGAGTTCGTTGGCTCTCGTTTAACGTCGCAGCCACCACCAAGTTTGTTGACCTTCATCGAAAAATCCGGCGGGGCAGGGGCCATAACCCAGACATAACAAACGCACACAGGCTCAGCAAGGATCACCTGTTGCGGCAGCTGTTCTCCGAGAAAGAGAAAGAAAACGTGATTGAAAAGAGAAAGAGAGAAGTAGAGAGTTTTGTACAAATTCGAAAAAAAAACCAATGCCCAATTGATCCACTCAAGGCTCAACTGCAATTGGCTCATTCGGCTCACAAATTATTACATAATTTCGAAAAAAATACGAAATAAAAGCAAATAAGGGAAAACAAGTGGCAAAGAGTGCAGTGCCGAAATTCCAGCGGACTCCGAACAAATTGGGGCGATTTAAAGCGCAGGGAATCAATAATATGTAAATGCGTTTGTTCCCCTGCCGAAATGAACCCAAAAACCGAAAACACAAACACACCAACCCAAACAAAACATTTTGGAAGAGTCGTACGGGATCAACGGCTCGTTCCCGAAAGTTGAATAACCCAAATGGGCGTATAAACACAAAAAATAAAAACTGAAGAGCCACCGGGAGAATCGTCTACAGTATACGATATACGATTTAAATTCGAAATCGAGTAAAAATAAAAGATAAAAATGGCTCACGAGCCTGCCCAAAAGTCGTGTGAGTCTTTATTTGAACAAATCTATGACCTTATTATGCATAATTTGAATTTCCTGAGTATTCATAACGGCATCAGATCGGTAAAGCCATGAGTAATACGGACTTGGTGACTAACAGTATGAATCTGAAGAGTTATTTCGCCAAGAAACCAATAATATATCTCATTTAAAACATTACACTGTGATTAATAATGTTTTAAATGAAAAACTACCAATAGCCGTTAATGACTAACATTGGGGATTCCTTGAACTCCAATCAACGCCATGGGTTTGTCAAACAAATATGACAAAGTACTGGGATGACTAACGAAGCTTGTGACGAAAAAAAATCGGGGAATATCAAGGCAAATCAATACGAAAGGGGACCATAAATGATATCACGGCTTAGGGCTTACCCTAATATCATCAACTTTGCAGCGTTTCAAATTTCAGAGCCAACTTCGACCCCTTAATGCTCAAGTCTCAACACATATATATTGAGCATATCCAGTTGCATTTCCTACCCCCATCCCCCAGCCCTCCGCCCTCTTTATTTCTCCTATTCGGGATTGCATTCAAAAAAGTGTGTGTTGGTGTGTGTATAGAGAGGGCAAAGGAATCCTTGTCGTCGTCCCTTTATGTCATTCATGTCTCAATACGGATCTGGGAATTTATGCGAGAGTTTCCTGTTTCAATTAAATTTTATTAGTGGCTATAAAATTTTACGAGCCTTCATTGTACAAGCAGACTAGCAAACCAGCAGACGGCACAATACACAAAAATTGTCAAAGCCAAATAGCAATGGAATTTCGTATTTCGTTTTTCCGTTTTTCCGTTTTTCCAGTTTTTCATTTTGCGAATCGCTATTTTCTCTACGTACTCACATCGACAACAAATTTTTCATTCAAACACATCTGAGAAGAAACTGTTATGGCCAAGTGCTTAAGGAATTTCTGCATTGGTTCAATTAGTGGCTAAATAGCTTGATAGGCAACAGCAGCCACAGGGAGAACACCAGCGATAGATACGACGTCATACGACGGCGAGCAACCCCAAATGAATCAGTCAGAGTGTTCTATATTTATCCTGTGACGTTGTAGGCAGTGTTTATGTCCCCCGCCCACAGAACGCCACCCACCGCCTAACGTCTACTCCCAGCCCACGCCCTTGCCGACGCCCACGAGTAAGTGAAAATGGAAAATGTTTACAGGAAAAGAAAAAAAGAAGATTCCTTGATAAAAATCGAATCTTCATAAATATGAAAATACTGGAATCATAATTTTTAAGCGTAAAGATGAAAATAAATCATGCCTATCTTGGGTTATATTCTAAGTACTTTCAGATATTTTCAGACCATATTTTTCTCTTGGTGTACTGACAGATGTCCAGAAGGCCGTGTTTGCCAAATAATCGACTCATAAATATGGGCCTGCAATTGCTTAGATGAAAAGGGGAAGTAACACAATGAAAGTAAAGCAAAATAAAGCAGGGTCTGAATGAATCCGGCCCTTTTGCCACTTTGGCAGAGTATCACTGGCCGTGTGGCAGTGATAAGCAGTCAAAACAGAGAAGAAGAAGAAAAAAAGCGCTACGTTGGCAAACAACAAAGTCGGGGAAAGATAGGCGGCAGGCGGCATGCGGCAGTTACTTTGCGAGCCTCACATTACGTATACGCAGTGGGCGACGATGACGACAGAAATTGCGTAGCAGATGCCAATGAAACGGAAGCATTGTCAGTGACCAGGGGCGTCGCCAGCTCTCGGGAATTACCATTAGTGGGTCATCCCTTTCGGCAGACGCCCCTTGGAATTTATATGGCCAAAAACCCCGAAAATAAAGACTCCGAGAGAAAAAAAGACAAAGAAAACACAAAGTATGCCAAAGACGCAGCAAACTTGAATTGTTATGTGAGGTGAAAACTGTTAAAGACGAGCAGTCGAGGAGGTGTGGCCATGGAAATGGAAGAGGGTGGTATACACAAGAAGAAGAAGAAAGAGCCTAAAGAGAAGGGGATACCAGTGGCGTAGTACCAAAGAGGGGTTTTGCATGCTGCACGAAGCCCATTCAAGTTAATTTAATCGCGTAATTTACGCATGATTGGCATCGAAAACGCGTGAAGACGTCGGCCGTGCGTCGGCTCGAAAGCTTTTTTTTTTTTGTCCGTGCCGTGTAGCTTTCGAAATGTAAATAAACGAAAATAGAGCCCGAAACTCGGGAGGGGGATTTTTGGCGGATGGCTGATGGGGAGGGGGTGGTGAGGGGTTAGCGATGACGTCGCCATCAACGCGCCTACGCGGCCCACGGAAAAACGAAAAAAAAAGACGAAGAAGCTTCGGAATAAACAAAAACACAACAAAAACAATATCGAAACACACACACACACTCTGACAAAGGGAGCGGGAGCATAGGGCCAGAGCAACATAACGGTGAGAAAACAAAATGGCGACCATATTGCGTTGTAGTTTTTCGGAGCTTGGGAAGCTGCCATTTTGTTTTTGGCGCCATCCCACTCCATCCTCTCTCTCACTCTCGTGTGCGTATTATTATTTTTTTCGAACATTTTTTTTTTTTTATTTTTCATTTTGGCCATCCAGCTACCGGCCGGTGATTGACTAACTGATTGAGTGACTAACTGAATGATTGAATGATGAATAGAGTCAAAGTCTGCTGACTGCATTTAAAATGCCGTAGAAAGCGGTAGAAAGTGTGAAGTTTTCAATTCGCTTTTTGGCCAGCCACCTGTATTACGTTGCTATTTTGCTGAAATTGCTGAAATATTTCAGACTTGGAAGTCTGAAACTATCGAAAATATATAAAATACTAAATAGTTCTTCTTAATTGAAAAGAAATCTCAAAAGTTGATTAAAACTTGTTTTTGGCTTTTGAACTTTGAATTGAGGCTTCACTTCCAACTACTCAACTGCATCAACTTTCATCATAGAGATTGGCATCTAACCATGGACTTCCGACCACACACCCCACTGTGTCCGCGTGTCCGCTGTCCGCGTGTCCGTTTGTCTGTTCATGATAAGCCATATACGATAAGCGTGCCAGATTTACTATCGCCTTGCTTTCCAGGGATTTCCAGCTTTGAAATGTGCCTGCCACTTGAGCTGCGACTCCGGCTGCTGCGGCTGTTGATTCCCCCCGGGGGCAAGTTGCTTCTGTCAATTGCACATCAGCGCCCGAAGGGGGTAGTGACGGGGGATGTGGAGTATGTGCCAGCAAATTTGTCGAAATCAAGTCAACAGCCTGCCAAGCACACTGCTGGAAAAGTCACTAGGATATTTCTTTAATCATTTTATTGCAGTGCTCCCCACACATGGAAACTATTTGGAAAATGCTGTGAAAAGTGTTGCTGTCACCCTTCAAATTACAATCAATTTGGCTTGCAGCTCAACAAAGGCAACTGTTGCAAGTCAACAGCCATGGAATGCAAATCACAACCCCCACCCTCTCTTACCCACCCCCTTTCTATTTGGCAAAGGAAAAAGTTTTCCCTATGTAGGGTAACCGGGCCAGCAGCAAGCGTTGAAACATTTTAATTTGATTAAATTTCATGTGACCCAAATACCGGAAACAGTTATTCTCAGTGCCCTAGACGAAAGCCACCCAAGGCCCATCACTATCCACCCACAACCACCCCACCCCTCCCCCACACAATGTTACCCCCCAGGAAGAGTGACAATGGCCTCGCATTACGGAAAAAGAAATAAGAACAAAAAAAAAAAGGGAGCAGAGAAGCGAAATGAGCGCAAAACAAAATCAAAATTGTGATAAAAAAAAAAAAAGGGGGGAAAATGGAAAAGCGGTTAAGGGTGAACGCCAAGGGGGGTGGCTAAAAGGTCGAGGCGGATTCAGTTCAGGTCTTTGGGGGTGGGGGTTGGGCTGTTGGGCTGTTGTGTTGGCAACGTGAGCTGGTGACGTTGACGTCTTCTTTTATTTTATCCACTTTTCGGTTCCTCTGCCACATGAAAAGCAATTTTCATGCGTGGCTTCTTCTTTGTATTCTGTCAGTGTGTGTGTTGGTGTATCTGTGTGTGTATGTGCGTGCTGCTGCGACGTATTTCCGCCGGCAGTAGAATCGAAGCCAAACCCAAAACCCAGAGCCGGTTTTTCTTCAAAGAAAACAGAAAGAGAAAACACACACCAGTGCAGAGAGCGTGCGTAAAGTGCGTAACTGTTTGGAAAACGGGTTTTGCGGGGACAACTTCTTCTTCTTCTCCTTGCTATTGTTGTTGTTGCTGTTGTGGCAGTGCTTCTTCTCAATGTAGCCATCTCACTTTAGCCCCCAGCATGGGGCTGGTGTGTACAGCTGTTTTCTGTTTATCTCGCACTTTCCGCTTCTTCTCGGCATTCGTATTTTTGTTTACGTTCTGTGGCACGCACACGAGACCACGACACGCACACTCCGCCACTGCCTTCCCCCTATAGCCCCCCGCTTGCCTTTTGTATCTCTATCTGCAAGTTTGTCGCTCTCGTCGAGTGTATCTGTGCGAAAGTATCTGTGTGTGTTCCTTTTTGAGTTTGCCCTGCATTTATTATATTTTATTCTTGGGGCACCCGGAATACATTTTCACAGTTCGCATCACAGTAGTCTCCCCCTTGGATTTTTTTTGTTGGTGTTGGGAAAAACCCTCAATGCCTTGGGGCCTTACTTAATCACCCAAATTCAGCTTCATCGCTTTCACTTTTAAATTAAGTCATAATAAAGGCAGACAGCGTTATAAAAAAAAAACTTAACCTACTTTCGTGTGAATAAAGGCATTAAATAAATTCAATAAAAAAAACAGCGCAAAAAGTGATGAGAGTTCAATAGCTAAGAGGTCTTTTAGAGAGAAACCTCTCTTCCGCATTAGATGAATATACATACAACCACACTTCTTATATAAATATTTATCTTAAAAAATTTTAATTTTTAAATACTAAATATTTATTATTATATTATTTCATCTATTTCTTTCTAGCTCGCTGTCTTTCTTCTGAGCTTTAATCAAAACCCCATTTCAAACTGACCCACATACCAAGGTGGCATGTACCGAAAACGCCAAAACTCACTCACACACTGGAACCAAAAATCAGGTGTGCTGGCCTGAGACAGTCTCTGATACCTGTATGAGTGTGTTTGGATATCTGGTTGAGCCGCCACTTAAAAAAAAGGCCAAAAATCAGCCGAATAACAAAAAGGCGCTTTGAAATCAAAACTCAAACGATACCGAAACCGAAACCGAAACAAGCTGTATGCATTTTTTTGAAAGTAGTTTTTCGATTTGGGCTCCAAAGCTTTTAGCGTTGGCCAAGTTCCCTTTCGATTGATCTATCGGTGGGGCAGTGAGTCATAAACATAGCTCCAGAAAGAGAAATTAACGCCGAGACATTTGCGATTATAAACATTCTTCACAGTCATTGACTCTGGCGGGCAGTTGTAACCAAAAACCCGAGAACAAGTCGTTCAACCTGCCTGCCACCACCCATTAACCTTAAACCGAAAAGGTCATCGCGGCAGACTGACCGATTTCAGAGTCCCACACTCCTAAAAAAAAAAAGGCCGTAGACCCAAGAATTTTATGACAAAAAAATTTATCTTTTCCAATTGGAGTGCATTGTTTTTTTGTTAAGAAATAAATTGCCAAAAAGCGGTGACTCTTCTACCTGCAAGATCTACGAGTGTCCGGCAAGGTCGATTAGTCATTAGAGTGCAGTACCCCGGGACCCGGACGAGGCCTCTTCAAATGACCTGCCTGCCAGTCATTTTTTTAGCCAGGCAAAGAGCTGAAAAAACTGGAAAAGGAATTTATGTTTTTTTGCCGGTACCATAAACCCATAGCAATGCACAGGACATCAGGACAAGACGGCCAAGACAGAGAAGTGCCAATGGTAGAGGGAGAGGTTAGAGGATACCCATCGGGCAGGTTCGATAGCGTTCGAACAGCGGGTAGTCCTTGAAGAGGACTCGAATGTGAGGATAGGAAAACGAACCCTTGATAAATTATCTGGGATTTATTTGCAGAGGAAATGTGTTCATAAAAACACACCCCCCAAAAAAAACCTTTTAAAAATATATTATTTGGTGTGGAAAGTTTTTTTTTTTTTTTGGGCACACATCCAATTATCGGCTTACAACGAGGAGAAAACCTTCAACAAGTTGATGGATTTCGGTTCGAAAGTGGACTTATTTTTAGATCAGTTCAGCAGACAGCAGCGACTACCGGGTCGAGAAACCAGTGCAGTGCCACTGTCATTGCCATTCACCTGCTGATGACACATTAGTTAAGCTACTGGGCAGACTTGCTACTGCCAAAATGCACTTTAAACCGGGCTTAAATGGGTCGACGAGCAAAAGTGAGAGGCCATGTGAAACATTTGGCCAACAATGAAAGTAAAAAGCCAGCTGGAGAAATGGGTAACCCAGAAAGAGCTCCCAGAAGAAGCTCACCAAAAGTTGCGTGCGCTGAAAAATCTGAGAGGCAGTGCTGTGTCGATTTCATTGCCATTAAAACGAATTTCATTTTAAATGCAAAACACAGGCTGGCAGGTAGGAGAGATAACAAGGGAGAAACTACAAATTACCCCGGGAGTCAAGACAATGAGGAAGTGCGACGGCTACCAGTCTTGGCTCTCCAGTCTTGACAAATTATCCCCGACATTCCGGCCGGCAGCTGAGCTTAATTCTTGGGCCTTCGCGCCCTCCATTAAATGAGCTTGCAAATTATATGCGCTGCTCCTCCTGGCGTTCTGCCGGACACTTGATTCATGGCCTGACAATTATACGTCATCGTAATTGAAATACGAATGGAAATGGCTATGCAAAATGGACATAGACATGGACATGCCCATGGACATGGACCTGGGACTTGGACGAGAAAATGTAAATGAAAATGGAGATGGAGATGGAGATGGTCTAGGGCTTAGTGGCAGTGCTATGTGCGTGCAACAAGTTTCTCGTTTGAAATAACCTTAGAATTAATTGCCTCACGTTTCCGACAAAAAACGCTCCCCAACTATGGATGTATGTATGTAGCTGCGTGCGGCAAACAAAAGCAATTGCTCAAGTTGAACCGAAAACAAATTTTGGTATTGTGACGAGTTGTTTGGCTCCACCACACACACACCAAAGACACACCAAACACACGCCACACACACACTCACGTGACCATCACATGCCAGCGAGGACAACTATTGATAGATGTAACGAATTTCCCCCGCTCTTGCTTTTTTTTTTTTTCATTTATTTTTTATCCAGTTTCGATTACGAAATCAGCAATTGTTGATTGACTTACAACAGCAACCACGACGAACTTGAGCTCTTCACTTTTCTAGCTATTTTCGACATTGTGGCTAATGATGAGGTCATAGAGGAGTATATGCTCCAAGCTTGTAAGCGTGGAGCTTGTAAGTCGTTACATTTCCATAGCTGATTATGCCGAAAGATTCGGATTTTGATTCAAAAAAAAAAACTTGAGGCTTTTCAGGTCTGTCATGATCGTAAAATATAAACAAGCCAACATAACTGGCCACAATGTAGCAACAATATACAGTCGTACATTTTCAGCTTTTCCCCATTTTGGGCAAGTTGATCAAGTCACAGTATCTCTGGCCTATCTAGCCAGCAGATAAATGTATCTGCTGGATACAATGCTGGGGCTGACATCGAGCTGGGGACAAGCCCACACATCTGGCTGGCAGCTAGAGCTAACTGACAAATTTATCGACTCGCCGCCACACGGAAAAGATACGCGCAGCTGACTTGGCATTGAAGACCTCGTATCTGTATCTGTATCTGTATCTGTATCTTGCATGCGCATGTGACGAGTATCTCTCGGAATTTGTATGCAACAATTACAAATGTTTTAAGCGATTATTAGTTGAGAGGAAAAAACAGAAACAAAAAACACCGGGCCCACCACAAACCCCAGAAAACTGCAAAGGGAAAGCAGCAGGCGACGACTGGGAGTGCAATGGGAGAAAGGCAGAGGGAGACAGAGTATAGCGAGTGAGCGAGTGCGATGGAGGAAGCGGGAGAACCCAGCTTGATGCCGGCTCTTGTCCCATACCCCGTAACCCCTGCGACAGCGCAGTCAGCCGGCAAACCGCTTGTGAGCATGTATCTCACAGATGCATGTGTTTCGCTCATGTATCTAACTATCTTTGCCATCTATACTCAGCCGGCTCTGTCCATGTATCCACATCTCTGCTGTGTGCCTGACTTATGACGCAATTCGAAAAGTTCATCCGATCTGTGGACAGCTAGCTATCCCCGTCTCCGTCCCCGTCCCCGTCCCCAAGTATCTTTTCTTGTCAGTATCTCTGGTCTGATGGCGAGAGGGAGTGCCGGCGCACCGGGTCCGGAGAATTAATCTATATAATTAGCTATAAAGCATACCAGTATCCCCAGCCAGTATTCCAATTGCCATGTATCTCTATTTAGCCCTGAAATCGTATCGCCATTTATTGCAATTGTTTTCTGGCTTTATGTCTTTTTATTATTTTGAATTTTTTCCCAAGCTTCCAAGCTTTCCATTGTCGAGTGAGCACCCACTATCGAGTGAGCACTCTCTCTGTTGAATTCTTTCACGAAACCGAATTCTAAACAAATTTTCATTACGACATCATCATCATTAGCCATCGCAGCAGCAGAGTCTCGGCGTCATTGAGATACATTTTTTTTTTGTTTGTGGTGGGGGTTTCGATTCTATAAATTCCCCCAAAATGATGTTTCACTCTCGAATTATTTTTTCGCTGCGTTTATTTATTAATTTTGTTTGCCGAACAGTTCAACGATTTGGAAGTGACGCAATAGGAAGACTCGGGCTGTGGCTGGAAGATTATGATGATCTCGGGGTCACCGCGAATGGGAAGTCAACCCGAACGGTCTCTATCCAGAGTCATCATATATAAGTTATATATATCTATAAAGATAACCCAGATATCCCCTCCCATCAAGAAGGAGGAAGGTTCTTATAGAAAAGTTCAAATTGAAGAAGGCCAGCCCAGAGCGTAACCCAATTACGTGCCAAAAAGCGGAATGCGACCCTCGGACAAGTATGCTTTTTTGTGCTTTTTTTTTTAGTTCGCTGTTGCATAGTTGCACATAGAACGTGATTGCACATAGATACATACATACATAACATACATACCCCACCAGACGGTACGAAACTGTACTCTGGGGTGCGAGTAAATATATGCTCTGAATAAAATGGTACATAAAGTGCATAGATACATATGTACATAGCTATGCTGCGCCCCCAATCGGGGCAAGGGGTGGCTGGGGCCGAGCCAACCTTGACACAGTTTGCTGCCGCCCGACACTGATGATGTTCATGATGACGACGACGACGACGGCTACGTGGACAGAGCTGCTTCTGCTTATGTTGGCTGCACACCCACACCCACAAAACTAAGTCTTGTATCTGACAACTCCACACCTACCTCATTTCCTGTTGTTGTGATCTTGACAACCACCTCGTCCTTGCTGGCATCGTGCTGGACCACATCGCCGCTCTGCTCCCGGCCGAGGTATGTGAGGAAGACACGTTGTCCCGGCTGCAGCTGTATGCCCATTATGGAGCGGAATCCCGGACCAATTAGATCCGATTCGCCAAACTCCTTGATCATGGCATTGCGGCGCAGAGCCTGGGCCGGACTGATGTGAACGTTGGCGCGACGCGACTCCGCGACGGTGACAGAGGGATCCGTGGACGACGACGACGACGACGAGGAGGACGTGGACGTGGACGAGGACACGGCGGCGGCGGTCTTAAAATCGAACCGAACGATGTAGCGCGTATCGGCGTTAAGGTGCGTGTCGCCGGGCGCCAGGAAAGTGGGTGGCGGCGGCGGCGAGAGCGGCGCCAGCGGCTTGCCGGCGGCGGTGGGCGGCGTTTTGACGTCCGAGATGACGCCCGAGTACCAGAGGCCGTCCGGACCCGGGGCGCACACCTTGGTGCCGATGATGGAGCGTTTGGCTAAACGGCGACCGGTGGACATTTTTGTACGTTTCGGTGTTAACGGATTAACGGATTAACGGATTAAACGGGATTTTGATTTGATTGTTATGCTTTAAGAGTTTTCTTTCTCCTATCGTCTGTTTCTTACTTTCTTCTAGCTTCTGGCTTTGGAACTTAGAGCCTGAACTTGGCTTTCATGGCTCGCCACATTTTCTCGCACTTGACACTTTTGCTTTCAAGCTTAATTTTATTTTTTTTTTAAATTTTTTTAAGCTTTTTATTGCACTTTCTGAGTATTTTGCTTGCACTTTGCTCTGACACTTTCGTTTCACTTTTTAAAATACACTGTCTTTTAAATATTGTTTTTTTTTGTTAGAATTTAATTATTGGATTGGATAGGTTGCTGAATGGACTTAAGTCTGGGAGACGTTCTTCCGATGCCGGGCAGTTTCTTGATCACGTTCTTGTGGTAGAGCTCCAGGGAGAAGGTGATGCGGGCGTTCAGGTGCTGATTGAACTGCAGGCGCTGCAGGAGCGGTAGCGGTGGCGGTGACCCGAAAGTGGGAAGTTCCTGACTGTGCTTCTGGGGCGGATGGAAGAGGGGCCTCTGCTTGAGCTTCACATGCTCGGCGTCGCTGGGCGTCTGAATGGCGTTGGTGTTGCGTTTTTTCTTAAGCATAATCCAATTTTGGCCGCTTGTAACCTCAGCTTGTACAGTTCCGGTGGGGGGCGGAGCACTTCAGAGGATTGGGGGGAGGGCGATTTAAAGTTTTCAACTCTTGTCACATAAAATACAATATGGAGTTTTTATTTTCCGGTTGTGATTTTTGTGCTATCCTTTTTGGCTTGCTGTTTGTTATTGTGAGTGATTGTGGAGCTTATTTTGCTTTGCTTTCGCGCTGCTTTCGCTGCCGGTCGTTTCACTTTTCTCTCACACACACACACTGCCACACACACACACAATGCCACAATATGGGATGCACTTCGCGGCTGCTGCACTGATTTCTGAATCTTACTGATATTTTTCTTCTGCCTCACTCAGTTATTAAGTTTGAGGCGCTGCTGGCCGAAATGGCAATGGCCAAAACAACACGTCTATAGTGAGGGTGGGGGGTGGTGGCCACAAGCGCTATTTGTTGGCTATTTCGATGGCTTTTCACTGGCTATTTTGACTGTTTTTCGAATTCGGTTTCGCCCGCTAAGCGACTGTGGGTCTGCTCCGGAGAGTTTGCTATCGACGACTGTGACTGCGACGCCGGCGAGCTAAGCGAACGGTGCAAGCCTCAAAAACCGAAATCCGACAGATACAGTGAGAGCGAACGGCAACCGACGAGATACAGTTACCCCCCACTACCCCAAGTTCGGCTCTCTCTCTATCGGTCTCTTGTATGGCGCTCGCTCGTGTTCTCTCTCTCTCTTTCTCTCTGCTGTGTTATGTACTACAGGCCACAGGCCACAGGCCCGTTTCTATAGCATCTACCTGCTCGGAAAAGCAAAACAACGTTACGTATACATAATATGTGTGTTTGTGCGGAAGAGCCTGGCTGGCTAACTGGCTGGCCTCACAGCTGTTATGCTCTGAAATTCTCGATTTTGTTTACATCGTCTCTTCGATTCCATGCTGCTATGTTGTGGATGGATATTCGACGTTTGTTGCTTTTTCGTTTTCCTTTTTTTTTTTTTTCGTTTTCGGGAGGCCCTGTATATGTTATATGCGTTGTAAGTATGCTGGTGCTGGCGTTGTTGTTGCCTTTGGAATGACCTCTGTAGGCATTCTTCGACAACGTCAGCAAATAGAGAAGGGGGTGGCGAACGGGGGGGTGTGGGGATTTTCATCCGATGGGCGTTACAATCTTCAACTTCAATAAACATCAACTCCATCCGAATGCTTCAGGGCAAAAGATTTGCGTTGTTTTTATTCCCGAGGCAGTGAGAAAAACTCGCTAATTATAACGGTATTATTTCAGAATATCTTATTTGGGTGTATCTTTGCTTAATGAAGTTGTAAAAAAAGTGTAGCATACCCTATGTTGCTAGGGGAGAGCAGTTCTTATTTGTATCTTTTTATTGTATCTTTTGAATAATATTGTATCTTTAATCAATATTATTTATTATTTTTTAATTTTAAATATAAAATCCACTTGTTGAGAAACATACAATTTTCTCTCTCTGCAGTTTTTGGAGTTTTTGCGTTTTATTTCTATGGGTTTCGGGGTGGATTTTCCGGGATTTTCATGCCGCCAGCATTTTTTGAAACGTCATAGAATTATGCGCTGTTACTGCGCTGTATGTACGAGTACAAGTTTCCCTTTCCAAACAAAAAAAACCTAAGGCTTAAGTGTGAAATCAACTAAAAAGCCAAAATCGAGGACAAGACCTTGCTAGATAAAGCTTATCTTTTCCCAAAAACTGATTAGGCCCACGGGGAAGGGAAAACATACGCAGATACATATGTGTGTGTGGGAAATGCAAAGAAGATGAAGCATCAGCGGGAGAAAAGTGTCGGCCAAGTGCAAAGATGAAGTATCTGACAAATTCAATTAATCATTTCTCTAGTGAAAATTCCAAGGCAGAGCGCAGAGCCAGGCAGTCAGTAATAACAAAAACAAGACGAATCAACGGAGCGTTACCAGAGCTACAACAAATACGCAGTTACGAAAAGAAAACAACACCAATAGAAAAAACAATAACAATGGCAATAACAATAGCAACAACATCAGCATCAAGTGAAGTTGAATGCAATCCGTGAGTTACAAAACCAGCCAGCTAGCTAACGAAGAAGGAAAAAAAACGCAAAAGGCAAAACCAAAACCAAAACAAAGCATAGGCGTTAGATGGAATGAGATGGAGATACTCAGATACACAAAAACATGCACACACTCATACCATACCCCCCTCACTTACTGGCACACGCATACAGGCGCATTGACACATTACCCAAGCTGGAAAATAGGTCAACCAAGGCATACAACTGTTTGGAAAATTCTCTCTTTCCGCTCTCTGTCGCGATATGGCAGCACTGTTTCGGCTCTGCTAACTGGAATGGCCTGCAAAAGTTCTCAGCAGCTGTTGCACTTGAGTTCTTCCTTCTCTTATTCTGACTCTGTTCTGTCTCTGCCCTCCCGCCCCTTATTCCACGCCCCCTTTTACAGATTGGTGATTTTATTGGAATTTTATGAAAATTAAACCGGATTTTTGGATTTCTTTGTAAAGTTGTAATGAGACAGTGTATTATTTTTTTTTTTTACCCTCTCTTTTTTGTGAGTTTTTTGTGAGTTGCATTTGGTAGGGCGCCGCCGCGCTTTTATATCGTATCTTTATTTTTTTATTCCCTCCTTTATCAACAGCTTATACCCGTAGATATGCGGAATTACGTATGTGTGTGTGTGTGTGTGTGTGTGGATTTGATTGGATTGCCTTCGAAACCGGATTTTGAAAATATGTATGTCATTCCATACCGTTCCATTCAATTACGCTGCCTAGGTATCGCCAAAGGTATTTACATAGGTCCCACAATGATCGGCCTTTGTTGGGCATGAAATCAACTTGAAATTACCCCGATCGGCCGAAAAGATGAGGGCCGTACCAGTATATCCACTGGATGGGATGTCCAACGGCGCAGATGCATGGAGAAAGTGCAAGCTGAATGCAAATTAACAAGATACTGATTCCGAGGGCTATTAAATGACCATATCCGATTTAAATGGGGTGCAAAAATATGCCCCCCTATGTAGGCGAACAAATACATATGTATAGGTCTTGTGAAACTAAAAATTAAATAAAATATATGGGGATAAATATTATATGTATATATTTTTTTAATCATTCTCGATGATATGATGATATTGATTCTAAAATCATTAAAAAAAAAAAAATAACTATAGCGTAGAATCCTTAAATCTGACATCCATATATATTTTACCAGCTTCTAAGGTTTTTACTTATAAAGTTTTTCTTTTTTAAATATAAATTAAAAAGAAATATTCCAATTGGAAGAAAGAGTTTAGAATTTACACATTTTTCAGATATTTCGATATTGAGTCAAAAAACTTGTATAAAAAATTATTAAATCATAGAAACCTAAATTTTTAAAACTAACTTTATATTTAATAAATGGTTATATTTTAAATCATAAGATCCAAAGGTTTTCAAATGATTTTTGAAGCCATGTTTATGAAGAAACGTTTTAAATGGAAGGGAGGGAATGACTTTTAAACAATTAGAACCAACAAATAAAAACATATGTATCAACAAATAATTCAATAGAATCACCCTCTTTTTTTTGTATCTTCAGATCCATAATCTTGTCGATCCAACAACCCTACTTTGCGACTTCTCACTAATTAGAATCGCTTCGTTTCACCCCCAACTAGCCAACTGGGGGCACATGTCAACTCTGGCAAATTTGCTGTCATGACTTGTAACATCAACACGGACACGGAGCCTGGCCATATAGTTGTACAATGTCCATGGACATGGATGTTGATGTGGACATGCCACCGACGCCGCGTCGAGATGTCCATCAAAAAAATGTCAGCTGGCTGGCCAAACAGAGAAAAACACACATCGAGAACCCCAAAACGCAAATCGGATGGTGGATGGTGGATGGCGGAAAATCGCCCTTGACTCTACTCCAACTAACTCCAAAAACCTCAACTTCGACTTGGACTCGGACTCGGAGTAGGAGTCTAGATTGAAAACCTTGACATTTGGAGTTGCGTGCTTGGATCATTAGAATGTTTACCTGTATGCCAGAGAGTATCTGGCAGATAGACAAACATAAAGATACGAGGGTATAGTGTATGAAATGGGAAATCAAGTTACCAGCGGCCAACAGGGTCGTGTGATTGATGTGAACATGTCAGCACGGACATGAAAGTGGGATATACATATAGTATACTCCTAAGTAGAGCTGGGGCTAGCTGCCAGCAGGAAGCATAAATTGTAGACAAAGATGAGCGCAGATACAAGATACATGCTGCTATTACACGAATCACAATCAGCTGCAGATACAAATTTATGTCATGTGCAGTCTGGACATGTGAATGACAAAAAAGCATCGGGTCGGACGTTCAGAGTTTTGACAACCGGTTCCACCTCATCTCTTGTAGAGTTGGGATCTTGGAACCTGGAGTTTGGAGCTTGGGAACTGGGGAGCTGGGAGCTGGAGTGGCTGGCCAACCCAACTCGATGACTTGGGGTCAAGACGCGGCCACCTGACAGCAACTTTCCTTGGTCAGGCTGATTTCACCAATGGACGATTCAATTGCCGTTGCCAGGAATGAAGGAGTTGGGGTATACACTTGAAAAAATTAAGTTTTTATAATACTCTAAATTTAATGAGAAACCATATGGTTGAGAGAAATGAATTCCAGTGTAGGGCTAAGGCTGTGCGTGCTGTTGACATTGGGTCATAAATTCTGGCGGAAAACAGACAACAGTTTTCATTGTTTTGCTGCTCGGATGCAAGACTTTTGTTTGGACAAGACACAAATATGGGCATTAGACAAACACCGATACCCAGAGCAATAGACAAATAAATGCTTCGAATGAAATTGGGCTGGGCCGTGGTGAAGCGATTGGCGGGGGCCTGGGAGGTGAGAGTTGCAACCAGCAACGGTAGAGACTGAGGCGGAGGCTGCAACCAGCTGTCAGAGCCAAACTGTTGACTTTGTTACTAGCCAGAAAAGTTCAATCGTATAAACACACAACCCCCGTCGGAAAAACTAACCCCAGTCTGAAAAATTATACCTAATCCTAAATTCGAAATAAAACCAGGTCAGAGTGAACCACGAGCCTTGCTAAGTTTGCAATTTTCTGTGCACAAATGGGTCAACCGGCCACGTCACTTACTGACCTACTTCCCAATTTTTTAGGTAATGCCTTTGATGTGTGTCAGGGATACGGTCAAGCCGAAGAAGCAGTTGCAGAAATATCCTTGACACCAAATGGTTTTAATATCCGGAATTGTTAAAACAAATGTCAGGCTACGATATTAAACTAATAGTTTAAAAAAAACCTAGAAATTTAATTTGAAAATATCTTTTAAAGAAAATGAATAAGAAGGTTGTTCCGATTTAAATTACATCCTTCTAATCCTATTCTAATTGAAAATTATTTTGTTTATTTCATTTTAACATTTATCTCTAAAATAAAACAGCAATATCATAATTTATTATCTTTTTATTAAACCTCTAAAATAAAACAGCAATATCTTATTTTATTATCCCTCGGATTAAGCCTTAAGTCCTCATAATAGTTTAAAGTATGTACAAGTTAATATATTTTATATATGATAACAATACAAATTCCACCCTAAAGTAATAATTTCTAACAATAAACTATTTATTTATTATATTTCTATTGTTTTGACAAACAATATGGGTTGTTCTTTCATCTTGCCAACAGTTTGTTCAACATCAAGGACACTCTGCCAAGGGCAAAGCACAGGAAAAAAGGCTAGGACGTGGCTGACTTGACCCAGTTTCAATTGCAGCTCCTCAGAAATCATCAGATGGAATCTGGGGCATGTTATGTACGTTGTACATAAAACTGAAAGCTCGGCCGTGCAGCTTTTATGCTCCGCCTCGACAACGTTTGCCACCCAACAGGGTGGTTCACTCTGAAAACGGCCTGAAATAATGCCTAAAAATATGCAGCACTTTAAACGTAATATACACAAGTATAAAAAATTTTATTCCAAAATACCAATGCTACTTTTACATTATACAATATACAAATAGAATTTAAAAAATTTTAAATTAAAAATAATTTGATTAGATGGAGTATTAGTTAGTAGTGGATGGAATATACGAAATTGGTTTTAAGAAAAATTAATTACTTTTGGAATTTGACTGCATTTTTAACTAACACCCTTCCGAACCATTAAACATTGAAAAAAACGGAATATGAAGATTTTTTACATTAAAATATACTTGATCCCAAAGCTTCAGATTTCGATTTTTTAATTAAAATAGCATATTCGGCAAGGATTCGCTTTGAGAATTACACATTTGGACCATTTTTCACGTTCAAAACAAGTATCTTTGAAAGCTCTTTTAAAAATCATAACATTAAATATTATTAAGGGACACTCCCTTGTATATACTGTAGTTTTTTCGTAATAATGCTTATACATCGTAAGAATTCTCAGCTGAAACACACAAGTTTTTTAAGGAAACAAAAGAAAATTAGAGCAACCGAAACAACAAATATGATACATCCAATATAGAAACTTTTACGACCAGAATCGTCGTAATTATCATGAATTATCTCATGACACTGCATCGCAAATGGTTGAAGTTCATCGGAGTCGTCCTTCTTGCACACAATGTTGTTGTCCATGAAACTGGGAAACTAAAATAGTGCATTGATGTTATGTGCTACAGTGATAATAATTTATAACTAACCACTTTGTACATGTGCTTCACAAGACTATTGTTGCACATGCAACGCCAGGAGTTGCCTGTCAAAATGGCCTTTGTCTTCACTAAGGGCACCAGATCAGTCATCTGTTCCAATAGGTTGTAGCTTAAGTCGATTTTGATGCAAAGAGGCTTTTTGTTCGGCAGACTCGTCAAATTGTTGCAACTCATATTCACGAAATCCAATTTCTCCATCGATCCGAATTTCCAGTTGGCCAACTGGGTTATCTCATTTCCAGAAAGGTTGAGCTCCTCGATCATCCCAAATCCAGGATCGTTGAGGTCAGGTACTTTTTGCAATCCAGTGTTTGACAGATCCAACGAGCTCAGATCCAGCTGAGCCAGGCATGTGAAATTTGCTGAACATTGCGAACAGTCCGCATGTCTTTTCATATTCCATAAAGCTGTTCTTCT
Organism: Drosophila pseudoananassae pseudoananassae; assembly: GCA_018153035.1. Lineage (NCBI taxonomy): Eukaryota > Metazoa > Arthropoda > Insecta > Diptera > Drosophilidae > Drosophila > Drosophila pseudoananassae. Next base: position 509,121 of record JAECXR010000055.1, read on the forward strand.
GTAAGTCCGACAGCCGCATTGGAACTCTACCTGGGGAGCGACGGGAATACAGACCAGCAACAGGAGGAAGATGAGTAGAGACATCTAAAAACAAAAATGTTACTGTATATATATACACAAGTATATGGCAAAGATATGGCCTCCACCGGGGCTCATATTTTCGTACCCTTACACTTTCGTTATTTTGAAGGAATCCCCCAAAAATTTTATAAAAAATCTGAAAAATTATTTGTCTCCAGATTTTAATACAGATTGATGGAGAATCGAGCTACAAATCATTTAAGGCATTCCGCCTAAGTATCGAATGATTTTTGGCAAAGATATGGCCTCCATTGGGGGTCATATTGTCATACCCTTACACGAAAGACGGATATGTTCAACTCAGGAGGGGGTCCTGATCAAGAAAATATATATTTTATACTGTCGGAGATGTCTCCTTCACTGCGTTGTACAATTTTGACCAAAATCATAATCCCCTTTTCAAGGGTATACACATTACTAATCGCTGCAGTGTCCGTAATTGTTAATTGATAAGAAGTGTCGTTAGCGACTGAGGGCGCAATCAATGGAATTATCACTTTGAAATGCGAATGTGGACTGAAGAAAGTACGGTTGCGTTCCACAAAAAATGATCTCATCCTACAAATAAGATTTTAACAAAACACTCAGTTTTATTTTTGCCAGCGACAAAGCCACATAGAATTTAAGAATTTGTTGAAAGTTCTGCACTAATATCTGCATTAGCAAGAGCACACACTTAACTGGAGTCTATAATGGACTGAAGTATATAATTTGGTATGATGAATCACCGACAAACGGACCTACCTTATAGGGTCGGAGATTGCACCTTCACTGCGTTACACACTTTCGACCAAAAGTATAATACCATATGCAAGGGTATAATAATTAATAATCGCTGCAGTGTCCGTCACTTTTTATTGATAAGAAGTGTCGTTAGTCGAATCCAAAACCAACTGGGGTTTTTCATCATTATACCGTATATAAATATTTAGTGTAATTATATATATTCATGATCAGAACTACTTCTTGAGTTGATATGAGCATGTCCGTCTGTCCGTCTGTCCGTCTGTCTGTCTGTTACTACGCGAACTAGTCTCAAAGTTTTAAAGATATCGACTTATAAAACTTAAAATATCGCCCACACCCTTCTTTCTTTTGCACGAAGTGTATAATTCGGAAGGGCCGGAATCGTCCGACTATATACTATAGCTGCCATATAACTGATTGATCGGACATGCTGTAACTTTGGTGTTTTTAGAGTTAGACAGTTCGGACTTTATATTCGAATGCTACATTCGGCAAAATACTTTATAGGGTCGAAAATATTTCCTTTACGGCGTTGCACACTATTGACCAAATTTATAATACCCTCTGGAAATGGTGTAGAAAAAAATTTTTGATGCCGCCAACTTGAGCAATTTCATTACTTGCTAGGTTTACCAGGTAAAATAAACATTTTTGTAAACGAAATACAATAATTAATACTGTTTTTTTTTATCCATAGGTATATCATGGAGTGGACGAGAAAAAAAATGTTGGGCGATTTTCCAAAAACATTAAAGAACTGGTGCTTACACCAGATTTCTATTTTGGGGGCGAGAGTTTTGGGGACACAAACTTGATCTGCGCGAATACCATACAAGTCCAAGTTCCGAATCAGATACCTCTATCTCTTATAGTCTTCGAGATCAACGCGATCATACTATAAAACTTTATGAACCCTTTATTTAGAGGCCTTTCCAAATACAATATCGATTACTTTTTGTTTCCAAAATGGTCAAAATGGAATCATATGATGAATAGAAACAGCGCAAATTTTAGTTGCACTTAATCGAAGAAAAATAAAAATAATTTTAAATGAGGAAAGTCGCTTCTGGGTTTGCTGATTACTAATTGGTACTTTATTTCCTGATCGGATACGAATTGGCAGGGCTATTGCCATCGGAAGGTCCAAAAATGGGGAAATTAGAAAAACTCATAATTTTGTGGGGGTACCCCTTGGAAAAAAATCGAAAAATTTCAAAACGACATTTAACCAATGTTTTGAATAAGGAAAGTCGCTTCTGGGTTCGCTGATTACTAAACGGTACTTTTTTTTCTGATCGGATACGCATTGGCAGAGCTATGGCCATCGGATGGTGCAAAAGTAAGGATATCAGGAAAACTCATAATTTTTTGGGGGTACCCCTTGGAAAAAATTCAAAAATTATAAAACGACATTTAAACAATGTTTTAACTAAGGAAAGTTGCTTCTGGGTTCGCTGATTACTAATTGGTACTTTATTTCCTGATCGGATACGAATTGGCAGAGCTATGGCCATCGGAAGGTCCAAAAGTGGGGAAATCAGGAAAACCCATAATTTTGTGGGGAAAAAATTCGAAAAATTTCAAAACGAAATTTAACCAATGTTTTGAATTAGGAAAGTCGCTTCTGTGTTCGCTGATTACTAATTGGTACTTTATTTCCTGATCGGATACGACTATGGCTGAGCTATGGTCATCGGAAGGTGCAAAAGGGGGAAATTAGGAAAACCCATAATTTTAAAGGGGTACCCCTTGGAAAAAATTCGAAAAATTTCAAAACGACATTAAACCAATGTTTTAAGTGAAGAAAGTAGCTTCTGGGTTCGCTGATTACTAATTGGTACTTTATTTCCTGATCGGATACGAATTGGCAGAGCTATGGCCATCGGAAGGTGCAAAGTGAGGAAATCAGGAAAACCCATAATTTTGTGGGGGTACCCCTGGGGAAAAATTCGAAAAATTTCAAAACGACATTTAACCAATGTTTTGAATAAGGAAAGTAGCTTCTGGGTTCGCTGATTACTAAACGGTACTTTATTTCCTGATCGGATACGAATTGGCAGAGCTATGGCCATCGGAAGGTCCAAAAGTGGGGAAATCAGGAAAACCCATAATTTTGTGGGGGTACCCCTGAGGAAAGTAGCTTCTGGGTTCGCTGATTACTAACTGGTACTTTATTTCCGGATCGGATACGAATTGGCAGAGCTATGGTCATCGGAAGGTGCAAAAGTGGGGAAATCAGGAAAACCCATAATTTTGTGGAGGTAAACCTTGGGAAAAATTCGAAAAATTTCAAAACGACATTTAACCAATATTTTAAGTGAGGAAAGTAGCTTCTGGGTTCGCTGATTACTAATTGGTACTTTATTTCCTGATCGGATACGAATTGGCAGAGCTATGGCCATCGGAAGGTGCAAAGTGGGGAAATCAGGAAAACCCATAATTTTGTGGAGGTAAACCTTGGGAAAAATTCGAAAAATTTCAAAACGACATTTAACCAATATTTTAAGTGAGGAAAGTAGCTTCTGGGTTCGCTGATTACTAAATGGTACTTTATTTCCTGATCGGATACGAATTAGTAGAGCTATGGCCATCGGAAGGTCCAAAAGTGGGGAAATTAGGAAAACCCATAATTTTGTGGGGGTACCCCTTGGGAAAAATTCGAAAAATTTCAAAACGACATTTAACCAATGTTTTGAATAAGGAAAGTAGCTTCTGGGTTCGCTGATTACTAAATGGTACTTCATTTCCTGATCGGATACGAATTGGCAGAGCTATGGTCATCGGAAGGTGCAAAAGTGGGGAAATCAGGAAAACCCATAATTTTGTGGGGGTACCCCTTGGGAAAAATTCGAAAAATTTCAAAACGACATTTAACCAATGTTTTGAATAAGGAAAGTAGCTTCTGGGTTCGCTGATTACTAAATGGTACTTCATTTCCTGATCGGATACGAATTGGCAGAGCTATGGTCATCGGAAGGTGCCAAAGTGGGGGAATTAGAAAAACTCATAATTTTGTGGGGGTACCCCTTGGAAAAAATTCGAAAAATTTCAAAACGACATTTAACCAATGTTTTGAATAAGGAAAGTAGCTTCTGGGTTCGCTGATTACTAAATGGTACTTCATTTCCTGATCGGATACGAATTGGCAGAGCTATGGTCATCGGAAGGTGCAAAAGTGGGGAAATCAGGAAAACCCATAATTTTGTGGTGGTACCCCTTGGAAAAATTCGAAAAATTTTAAAACGACATTTAACCAATGTTTTGAATGAGGAAAGTAGCTTCTGGGTTCGCTGATTACTAAACGGTACTTCATTTCCTGATCGGATACGAATTGGCAGAGCTATGGCCATCGGAAGGTGCAAAAGTGGGGAAATCAGGAAAACCCATAATTTTGTGGGGGTACCCCTTGGGAAAAATTCGAAAAATTTCAAAACCACATTTAACTAATATTTTAAGTAAATAAAGTAGCTTCTGGGTTCGCTGATTACTAAACGGTACTTCATTTCCTGATCGGATACGAATTAGTAGAGCTATGGCCATCGGAAGGTCCAAAAGTGGGGAAATTAGGAAAACCCATAATTTTAAAGGGGTACCCCTTGGGAAAAATTCGAAAAATTTCAAAACGACATTTAACCAATGTTTTGAATGAAGAAAGTAGCTTCTGGGTTCGCTGATTATTAAACGGTACTTCATTTCCTGATCGGATACGAATTGGCAGAGCTATGGCCATCGGAAGGTGCAAAAGTGGGGAAATCAGGAAAACCCATAATTTTGTGGTGGTACCCCTTGGAAAAATTCGAAAAATTTTAAAACGACATTTAACCAATGTTTTGAATGAGGAAAGTAGCTTCTGGGTTCGCTGATTACTAAACGGTACTTCATTTTCTGATCGGATACGAATTAGTAGAGCTATGGCCATCGGAAGGTCCAAAAGTGGGGAAATTAGGAAAACCCATAATTTTAAAGGGGTACCCCTTGGAAAAAATTCGAAAAATTTCAAAACGACATTTAACCAATGTTTTGAATGAAGAAAGTAGCTTCTGGGTTCGCTGATTATTAAACGGTACTTCATTTCCTGATCGGATACGAATTGGCAGAGCTATGGCCATCGGAAGGTGCAAAAGTGGGGAAATCAGGAAAACCCATAATTTTGTGGGGAAATTGAAATTCGAAAAATTTCAAAACGACATTTAACCAATGTTTTGAATGAAGAAAGTAGCTTCTGGGTTCGCTGATTACTACTTCATTCTGATACTTCATTTCCTGATAGGATACGAATTGGCAGAGCTATGGTCATCGGAAGGTGCAAAAGTGGGGAAATCAGGAAAACCCATAATTTTGTGGGGGTACCCCTTGGAAAAAATTCGAAAAATTTCAAAACGACATTTAACCAATGTTTTGAATGAGGAAATTCGCTTCTGGGTTCGCTGATTATTAAACGGTACTTCATTTCCTGATCGGATACGAATTGGCAGAGCTATGGCCATCGGAAGGTGCAAAAGTGGGGAAATCAGGAAAACCCATAATTTTGTGGGGAAATTGAAATTCGAAAAATTTCAAAACGACATTTAACCAATGTTTTGAATGAAGAAAGTAGCTTCTGGGTTCGCTGATTACTAAACGGTACTTTATTTCCTGATCGGATACGAATTGGCAGAGCTATGGTCATCGGAAGGTGCCAAAGTGGGGGAATTAGAAAAACTCATAATTTTGTGGGGGTACCCCTTGGAAAAATTCGAAAAATTTCAAAACGACATTTAACCAATGTTTTGAATAAGGAAAGTAGCTTCTGGGTTCGCTGATTACTAAACGGTACTTCATTTCCTGATAGGATACGAATTGGCAGAGCTATGGCCATCGGAAGGTGCAAAAGTGGGGAAATTAGGAAAACTCATAATTTTGTGGGGGTACCCCTTGGAAAAAATTCGAAAAATTTCAAAACGACATTTAACCAATGTTTTGAATGAGGAAAGTAGCTTCTGGGTTCGCTGATTACTAACTGGTACTTTATTTCCGGATCGGATACGAATTGGCAGAGCTATGGCCATCGGAAGGTGCAAAAGGGGGGAAATTAGGAAAACTTATAATTTTGTGGGGGTCCCCCTTGGAAAAAATTCGAAAAATTTCAAAACGACATTTAACCAATGTTTTAAGTAAGTAAAGTAGCTTCTGGGTTCGCTGATTACTAAACGGTACTTCATTTCCTGATCGGATACGAATTGGCAGAGCTATGGTCATCGGAAGGTGCCAAAGTAGGGGAATTAGAAAAACTCATAATTTTGTGGGGGTACCCCTTGGAAAAAATTCGAAAAATTTCAAACCGACATTTAACCAATGTTTTGAATGAGGAAAGTAGCTTCTGGGTTCGCTGATTACTAAATGGTACTTTATTTCCTGATCGGATACGAATTAGCAGAGCTATGGCCATCGGAAGGTGCAAAAGTGGGGAAATTAGGAAAACTCATAATTTTGTGGGGGTACCCCTTGGAAAAAATTCGAAAAATTTCAAAACGACATTTAACCAATGTTTTGAATGAGGAAAGTAGCTTCTGGGTTCGCTGATTACTAAATGGTACTTTATTTCCTGATCGGATACGAATTGGCAGAGCTATGGTCATCGGAAGGTGCAAAAGTGGGGAAATCAGGAAAACCCATAATTTTGTGGGGGTACCCCTTGGGAAAAATTGGAAAAATTTCAAAACGACATTTAACCAATGTTTTGAATGAGGAAAGTAGCTTCTGGGTTCGCTGATTACTAAACGGTACTTTATTTCCTGATAGGATACGAATTGGCAGAGCTATGGCCATCGGAAGGTGCAAAAGTGGGGAAATCAGGAAAACCCATAATTTTGTGGGGGTACCCCTTGGGAAAAATTCGAAAAATTTCAAAACCACATTTAACCAATATTTTAAGTAAATAAAGTAGCTTCTGGGTTCGCTGATTACTAAACGGTACTTCATTTCCTGATCGGATACGAATTGGCAGAGCTATGGTCATCGGAAGGTGCCAAAGTGGGGGAATTAGAAAAACTCATAATTTTGTGGGGGTACCCCTTGGAAAAATTGGAAAAATTTCAAAACGACATTTAACCAATGTTTTGAATAAGGAAAGTAGCTTCTGGGTTCGCTGATTACTAAATGGTACTTTATTTCCTGATCGGATACGAATTGGCAGAGCTATGGTCATCGGAAGGTGCAAAAGTGGGGAAATCAGGAAAACCCATAATTTTGTGGGGGTACCCCTTGGAAAAAATTCGAAAAATTTCAAAACGACATTTAACCAATGTTTTGAATGAGGAAAGTAGCTTCTGGGTTCGCTGATTACTAAACGGTACTTTATTTCCTGATCGGATACGAATTGGCAGAGCTATGGCCATCGGAAGGTGCAAAAGTGGGGAAATTAGGAAAAATCATAATTTTGTGGGGGTACCCCTCGGAAAAAATTCGAAAAAATTTTAAATTTTAAAATTCAATTGTTGCACTGATTTGCTTGTTTTCAAACCATGTAGTGTTATGCCAATCATTCTATGTATTTAAATTTATTTTCTTCCTTATATCTGTTGTCAATGATATGCCTGACACTTTGGACCCAATTTTTTTTAAATTATTAAGTTCCTACTCATTTTTTTTTTTCCATTTCAGATTTGATGCTATTTCTTGTTTGCAGTTTGGGTGTCACTGGGTGTTATGATGATGTTCATCGGAGCATATGATGAACAGAGCATGTGGTCTTGGACTTCCCTCGCTTTCTAGTACCCAGGCGGAGACTCCTAGGGGAAATAGTGACGGCGGATCTCATTGGACGAAAATTCCTGGAGGACGCCCAGTTTTGGGCAGGCATGTGCAGCTTTGCCGCAACAACAATGAAGGAGCTGATACGGCACGAAAGAAACCTGGCGGAGCATCATTCGTGGTTAGGCATTACCGCACGCAAATCCAGAACCTTCGAAGCAAAGCCTAGCGGCATTACGGCTGGGGACACGGACTTACGATGCTTTATTTATAGCTCTCAGTTTTAAGTTTTTGTTAATAAAGTAACGATTAAAAAAAAAACCAGGGACCGCAAATAATGTTTAATGCTATGATGTATAATAATTATTATTCTCAGCGAAAAAATAAAAATCACAAAATAATCATTATTCTATAATCGAAAAATAAAAATTATGAATAATGATAACTTTTTGTTTTTATTTTTTTTGCTCAAAAATATCATGATTCATGATCAATACCATAATCAAGATTGCGGTGTATTTATTAAATTTTCTATACATTTGGCTGCATATTTCCTTGGACCACATATACAGGTACCATTTCGTATCGTTATATCTTCACTAACAGCCTTCCGTCCCACTTAAAGTTGAGATAATTGAAGCTTCAGCTTCTATAAATCATAGGAACCATTTTTTCTATTGAAGATGAAATGTGAAATTCATCTGTGAAAAAAACATACACTAGTTCACATATTTGTAGTACAAATTTTGTACTTATAATCTTTATAATATAATGTATTTGTTAAATATTCACATGGGCCTTACTTACCATAACAGAATTTAATTAATTAACTAAATATATATTTAATATTTTCACTGACAAAAGATGGCGATGGACTTTTGATAGTGTTTGTAAGTAATTGTTTGCAAGTAATCGATAGATTAATGAGGATCGATATTTTGTACTTGACATCCAAGGGTGGCTTGACAAAAAAATTTAAACGCATTATTTACATTACAAAAAAACATTTAGACATTTAGACAAAAAGAGACAAGAAATTCAAGACAAGAGAAAGGAATAACAAGAAAGGAAAGCTAACTTCGGGCCGAAGTTTATACACCCTTGCAGTTCAAGCCGGATATATAGTGGAAACATCAGATATAGTTGTCCTTCCATCTTCAGTTGAGAGCGTGGTGAAGCGTGGGCATCACTGGTTGTTGTATTGACTAAAAGCCTTTGCCTTTGGCGCCAAAACTTGTGATGCCGGCTAACTGTGCGTATACTCAATTTTCATGGGAGCGGCTCTATTTGAGCAGGACTTGCAAGCAGTGCAGATTGGTTGTGCCAACAAATGTTGAGCTTGCGAGTCCTTTTGCTTCTCTGGCTCTCAGAGCGCGCACACGCGAATCCTTGACGATAGATGCCAAGCTTCGTTACTTGACCGAAGTTGCGCCCCAGTCGGCAGAGCAGTTGGCGGCGCAGCTGCTGCCACCGTCGCTGCTAGCGTCTCGCTGTGGCGCCGCCCCCACGAAGGCGAGTTTGCGGGACTTTGGAGCAACGCAGCCGTCAGTTTTGGACAAACACTCCGAGAGGCACGTCAGGGCCCAGCGCGCGCGCTCCTCGTCTCGATTCTGTCTGTCTGTCTGTGCCTCCGTGTGTGTGAGCATTGAGCGTTGAACGTTGAACGTTGAACGTTGAACGCTGAGCGTGTGCGTGTGTGTGTGCGTGCGGAAAAGCCAGCGCCAATGGCAGCGGCGGTGTTAGCCAATTCCAATTCTGTGGCAAATATCGTGCCGTAATCGTGCAAAAAAAAAGGAAAAAAATACCAAAGTCCAAGGCACAGGGCACAGGAGAATTGCTCTAAAGTAAAAATCAAGTGAAAGTGAAGCCAGCCCCAAACCACCCTTTTCATTATCCTGAAAAGGATACAAATAGGAATAATAAGCCAAAAGGCAGTAAGCAACAGAGGCAGAGCAACGTTAGCAACAAAACCGAACAAGCTGCGCTGCCGGCAGAGCCGAGCGGGTTGCAAGTTGCAGGTTTGGGGTATTGGGATCTAGCGGATAGTGGTGGAGGATAGAGGGAGCGCAGCTGCCATTTCAGATGTCAAAAGTTAGTTGTTAGACTCTTGAGCTTAATGTTTTATTTCCATTTTTGTTTCTATTTAAGTCTCAAGTTGTTTAAATAGGCGTGGCTACGGGGGAGCCGTGGATTGTATATCTAAAATACATATATATAATATTTTTACTTACAAATTCTTAAATACTAAAAATTCCCTTTTCATTATTTTTTATTATCTTTTCTTCAATTTGAACCATTTTCTCTCCATGTATTTGATTCTTGAGTCTCGTGGCAATGTCAGTCGCTCAAGGAGTTTTCCCAGGCGTTTCGCTGGCTGCTGCTGTGCTGTTGTCTTCAGAAAAGACGTTTCAAATTTACGGCTCAGAGTGTCACACAACCCACATGAATGCGAAAATAGTGTGTCTTGGATATATGTACTTTATATACCGAAATTGAATGTACCTGCCATGTGCATTACTCATACGCCATGTTGTCCGAGCTAAGCATGAAAATGAAATCATACCAACTACACTAAAGCAATAACAGTTAAGCTCACCTACCAACTGTCAGTATATCCGTGTGCCTGTGTGTGTGTGCGTGTAGGGAGGGGGGTGGGGGCGTGTGGGTGTCTATGATGAAAATTGTGAAATGCGTGCTGTGGCAAAAAACAACAGCAAAATAAATGAAATGAAATGAAATGAAACAGACCAGCAATAAAACGGGACAAAAACAAAGGACGAGAAACTATGGGGTCCGCTAATGTCCAGAACCTGGCCAAAGGCCAGAGTCACGCGAAGTTGCAACAACAATAACACTAGACACAGCACAACAACAACTACAACTCCTAGCATACCAGGGGATAAGAGTTCCCTCCCAACGGTGACTATCAAGGTGAACGGATGTCAAAGAAATTTTAGTAGATCGGAGACAATCTAGCGATAAATCAAGGCATTGTTTTTCCTTCGGTTCTGGTAGTGGTTCTGGCTCTGGTTCTGGTTCTGGCTCTGCTGGTTGCTGTGGAAAAATGCAAATAAATTGAAAAATAATAAGTAAAAAGGAAAAGCCGCCGCACAAAATGTGTAGCATAAATAATTCCACCCACAACACACAGAGGCAAAAAGGTTACACAGTCACTAGGGCGACACCAGCAGACAGGCGAACGCCTACGCCGGCGTTGGCGCTGGCGCTGGCATTGCCGTCAGCGTCGACTGCAAAGTCAGCACCGGCAGAAGGCTCTCAGGACCTTAGTTCGTTTGCGAAGCTTTGGGGAGGGCATGAGAGAGACTTAAACTAACCTACATCAACAGCTGTGACTTGAGCAAAAATGTGACACCCACGCAAGCCGCAAAAATTAAGAAACTTTTTGTGATTTAAAATTTAATTTTTGAGCTTTAATTTAATTTATTTCTTTTATTTCTAAGGTATCTGTTATATTCTTTCTTGTTAAAATAAAGAGTGATTTGTTTTAGCTTTCTAGATATATTAGTAAATACTAAAATAATTAAAGAATAAAAAAATTGGTAATATAGCGACATGAAGTATTTATAATCGGGCCGTTACACTAAACAAAGAAGTCGAGACTTGTAGATTTTTTAAGGTTAGGTAGCTTTCTGATTAATATTCTCTTATAAAATGAATAGATAGTGCCTAACCTTATCTCCTCTGCTGCTTATTGTGATTTTCAGTGATTTAAAATAAAAACTAAAGTGCTAAATGTAAAATATTAACTAGTGGCGTAAACAATAGACGAAAGGCGAATGAAAACGCCAGAGCGCGCCTTCCTCTGACTGTCGCTCTCTGTCTCTGTCTGTCTGTCTCTAGCTCTGTCTCTCTCTCTAGCTGTCATTCTCATTGAGGAACAGCTGTTCCAACTATCATATCTACTGCCTACCGCCATACTAGGACTCTGTCACTCTCTCGCTGCCGCTCTCTCTCTATCGTTCTGACACTTCCTGCTCCTGCGCCGAAGCGTGTGTACATAACCTCAATCCGCTCTGGATGTTGCGGTAGGCGTCGCTGCCGCTGTCAACGCCAAGTGCAACGCCAGGAGCAGAGCCGAGCAGCAGAGCATCAGCCGCGGGCGGGCGGACGACGCAACGCATCCAAAAAGCGTTGATGCCGTTGCAGCTGCTGCTGCGCAGCCAGCGACAACGACGAATACAGCAGCAGCAGCAGCGGCGGCGCGACAAGCAGCAGCAGCAGCAGCGGCGGCGCGACAAGCAGCAGCAGCAACAATCATCAACAGCAGCGGCAGCAGCAGCAGACGAAGCAGCAGCAGTAGCAGCAGCGCCCTGTGTGCACCGACAATAATATGAGGAGTGGCAGTTCGGAATTACTACTCGAGCAGCAACAACAAGAGCTACGGTTACGTAAAATCCGAGAACTGGCTCCGAAAAAGAAAAATGGCAATCGGCGCTTTCGTTCGTGGCGGGAACGTGCGCGTTTCTATGGCACCTCGACACTGGCCTTCTTCTCGGTGACCGCCGGCGCCTCGCTGCTCTTCCTCGTACCGCTCTACGTCGATCCGGCCATCTCGACCCTGAGCCACGACTTTATCGAACATCCAACGCTGTGCACGACGACGCGGCGCGAGGATCTGGTCGGTATATTCAACTGCTCCTGGAGCTCCTGTCGCGAGGGCTGCACCTCCGATCTGTATCGTTGCGTTCACATCTATGTGACGTTTATTGAACAGAATATCACAATACCGGCGAATATGACGGATTATAGCAATTATACGGCGGATTGGGAACAGTCCGGCGAGGCCACATTGTTGGTGAATATAAAAGGATGCGGCTATCCGCCCACCGTCACCTGCAAGGACTTCAATGGCTATTACGGCATTGAGGGCGCCATCTTTCCTTGCTTCTATTCGCGCAAAAACAAAACGGTGGTCCTCACCTCCTACAACCACGACGACCAGGTGGCCATGATCATCCACTTCTTCGCGGTGCCCTTTGTGATAACGGTCATCTCGTCCATCGCCCTCTGCATTATGCACTGCGACTGCCGCTGCAAGAAGGATCGCAGCCATCGCCGCAATCGGCCGCAGTGCCGAAGGCCGCGCATCGAGAATCTTAGGTGAGTGACGAAAGTAATTCAGAATTTTAATTGAAGTTAATAGAACTTATTATTTTGTATAAGTCAGATTAAATAAGAGATGTTTTATAAGCCAAATTCCTATGATTATTCCTTTAACTCTTCATAAAATCACTCATACGCCCTGTTGACACAATCCAAGGAATATTTGGTTCTAGGACCTTGGACTTTAAAGAAATAATTATTAGATCGAATAATCTTTTGAAAATGTTTACTACAAATCATGGTAACACCTTCATGGCCATTAAACTCCTTGTCCCCCACTTCCTGATTACACAGAGAGCCCTGAATTTAGAACGGTTCGTTTCTTTGTTTACATTCTTTGGTCTTGGCCTGCAAGTTAATTTAACAAAACTCTCTCGGCAGGCACTTCCTTCCTGTCTGCGATATTTGCTTTCCTGGCGTCAACCTAACTTAAATAATTCACTAATGACAGTTTTTTTTTCATATACGCATGTAGGAGTGAGAAAATTAGAAGGGAGGGGGCAATATGAACGTGTCAAAGCCAGTGGGTGGTGGTGGAGGTGTATGGTAGGTGTTTGGGTTGGCGCTGCCTCGTTGTTGTTATTTTGGAGTAATATGCGGTGTAAATTATTTATAAGACCAGGCGTCGCCACCGTGTATGTGCCACCGTGCACCGCAGAGCCAGAGGCATTAGAGCACGCACCAAACACGCACCACATTGCGTATGATTGATATGTTGAGCTGTTGACAGAGCCGTCGGGGTTTGAGGTTGTATCTGGCATTCACTGCTAATGGACTGCCGGGGACGAGGGGCAGTCTCTATAACAATTACATTTCTCCATCAACTACAGAACAGAAAACAACAATAATGACAAAAGCACAATGAGTTTGATCCGAAAATTCGATTTGAGCTTCAAGTTCAACATCGACCGGCTGGTGACTTTAATACCAATCTTTATTGAATTCCATTTGACTTGTGGCCATATCGAATCTGTGCCCATTGTTTTTCAACCCAAAAGCCAGTGCTTTCGAGGAAATTTCCATCAGTTTTCAATTCTCATTGCACATCGATTCAATCGATAATGAATTGGTGGTCTGGTCTGCTTCTGCCGAGGCAGAACGGCTCCCCCGTACCATTCGCTTGGTACGTGCATTATTCAAATGTCATGGCAGTCAGGTCGGCCAGGATTGCCAGGACTACCCCTCTGGCTCCTCACATGCCAACCTAACAAGCCAGCCTGGCTTGCTGGCTGGCAAGTTGGGCAATTTCGGGCGTTGGATCCCTTTGTTTTGCATTGTCTGCCTGGTTTATCGAACTCCAGGGCTCGGAATGAATCGACCCAAAGGCCTAATCAATTATCTAGAAAGGGATATCTAGATGGGTGTTTGTTGTTGCGAAGATCGACGATTTAAGTTTGGGATTAGAGTTTTTTGTCTTTAAAACATTTAGAGATTAAGGGCACATGGTTAGAAATTAGTGAAGTATTTCCCTTTTCTTTAATCTTTATAAATCTTATATTCTTTGCTGTGCAAACCAGCCTTAAAACAATAACGGATAAGTGGAAATAAGTCTGCGGACAGGTGCAGGTGCATGCTCAACATATTCGCCAAACACAAAAAGTTTCTTAGTTTCCATTTTGATGGCAGAGGCAGAGGCAGAGGCAGGAGCCGCGACAGTGGCAGCGGCAGGTGGCGTTGAAATGTATCTAATGCGCATATTTTGGACTTGTTTTCAACGGAAATCACTAATAAAAACAGTTGAAAAAGAGCTGTTGAAAAGTTGCGAAACAAAATGGCGTCAGCGTGCGACGCTTGTTAATGCTATCTGCCATGCACACTCACACACACACATCCGCTTTGTGTGTGTGCGTGTGTGTTACATAATCAGCTTACCTTTCGCTGATTCTTTCCCCTGTCGCTTCTAAGGACTTTTGTCGCTAAAACTGGCAAAGGATTTGCAAGGATATCATTCACACGGCACTTGACTGAAAACTCGTTGAAACAATATTTTCCAATGAAAAAGGAAAAACAAAAACAAAAAAGCAAAAAGAAAAATCAAATACGCATACGTCCTCGACAGCATTGGAATGAGAGTAGAAATAGGAATAGGAGCAGTGCCAGTTGGATAATGATTATGGGGCAGCAATTGTGCAACTTTCGCACGTTGCTGCCATTGTCGAGGGGCATGCCTCAGCACGCTCCGCATTAGTGGCACTCTTAGGCCACTCAATCATTTGGCCATAACGCAACTAAATCGCAGCCAATAAACCAGCCAACGGCCTCTGCAACTAAGTAGCCAAGAAAGTGGCAAGAGCTAAGTAGTTTCCCAGTCGAGGGAAAACTCACTACCGTCGAGGTGTGAATGCTCTGGCAAGAGGACATACTTTTTAAATTGTTTTGTATTCTTAAAAAAATATTAATAATAATATTTTTTAAAAATGTATGCCCTATAAGATCATAGTTTATTTTAAAGATTTTTTAAACTTTTCAAAATCCCGATCCTGATCCTCTAGTTTTGTTGCAATATCCTGACCACCATTTGCTTCTTCTCCAAGTGCAGCTCAAACAAGAGTTTGAGTGTTCATACAGTGTCGGTTAGAAAGGCGGAAAGGGGGCGTGGTCATGTAGCAGTGTGGGTGCCATGGGGGAAATGCTCCTAGTGTGGCCTACTTCTGTTTCTGCTTTTGCGGCTGTCTAGAAGCGTTTTTCTTTGTATGCCACTGTGTGTGTGCCAGAGAGTGTGCCACTTTGTGATGCTTTTCTTTCTTTTATTTTATTTTTTATAGAAAAATCAATTTTTTTGCTCCTTTTATGAGCATCCCAAGCAGCTGAGAATACAACAAAGTCACGTCTTTCATTTTCCTAAATGATTTTTTACGTTTTTTTTGTTTTTTCTCTTCTGACGCCGATCTATTGGCAAAAATTCGAAAGGCCAGGCAATGGTCTGAAACCAAAAATATATATCAAATTTCAAGGAATTGTTGGGACTAGAGAAATCAAATTGTAAGGTGCTGCACCTTTTGGGAAAGGTCCACCTGCTGACATGTCACGTGTTTCGTTTTCTCAGAAAAAAAACTCATATAATCATATGGGTTGGACTGGATTTGGAATTTGGATTTAGGGTTTTGGGTTCTGGGCATGGGACTTGGACTCTGTTGGCAACCTGCCGCATTCTAATGACAACAACAAAGGCTGCCTGATTATTGCTGAACGGCCGTTTAGTTGCAAACAGATGTTGCTCCTCGTCCTGTGTCTTATTTCCTAGGACCTTCTAGTATGTGTGTCTGTGTGTCACGTTTTCTTTTATGCCAAGCTGGAAACAATGCTGGCACAAAGAAGCGGATCTGTTTTATCTTGGGGGATGCCAACACACCAAAAAACCTATCGTCATTGTTGTAGACCTCTTTTTTTTACATTTTCCTCTATTTTTTATCAGCGTGTTGAAGGCATCTAGAAAAGTGCATGACTGTCTATACTATCTCAATCTCGGACACCCGCCCATCCACACACCCACTCGGAGCCCTTGGATGCGCCTTCAGTCACCCTGGGAATATGGAAAATCTCCATTGCCCTTTTCCCACTTGCCGCTTTTTGCCACTACTTGGCTAAGACGCTCCGCACCCACAACGCCCCCCAATCGATATTAATAATGCGCAGCATATGAATGCTGTTCAATAAATTTCCATTTCTTGTACGGTTCTTGCCATTGAAATCGGCAATTGGAGATATGTACGAGATGGTAGGGCAAATCGCCGCCTTAGGACGACACATAGAGAACCTGCACATGAAGAAATATATATCCAATGTTAAAAAATTCATAGGAATTAAATAAAGGCATCTCTAGACATAGAATAGGAAGCACTTCAAGGCTTTTTTATTTTCAGTTTTAATTCCTAATTATTTTCTCTGTACGAACCAAGAAAATCACATCTCCAATAGAAGCTGCAAACGAAGGCAGTCGTCGTCAGTCAATTCATGTAAATCCCTTCCAAATCCCTACACCCCCGGGCCAGACCATTGCCAGTTCTGCGGAAAAGTCCGCTAAGTTAGTGGAGCCGTTGCAAATGCTTCATTAATAACAAGGACATGAACATACACAGACAGGCAGAGAGGCGGTTGGGCGGTTGGGCGGGCAGGATAGACACATTCCTTTGGGAATACATATTCATGAAGATTCTTACGTAAATGCGAAAAATAAGTTCTTGCCCCAACTATGAATCCGAAATGAAACTACAAGCACTTGGCAGGATGATAAGAAGAAAATTCAGGACTTTATTGGCTTTCCCTGAAACTGAAAAGGTAAATCTTGACTTGCCAAAGTTCAAGTCCTCGGTAGACTTTTCAATCTGAATCCGAGTCCTTAAAGGATGCAAGCATAAATATTGCACTACAGTCGGATATTATCTAAATTTGAATATGTTATTAAAAGGAATTTATGGCCCAGTCAGCTTTTTTTTCTGTGGGGCCCTTAAGATGAAGCATCTCATAATAAATTGCACACAAATACATACACAAAAACTCCCCCCTCACACAGATACACACCCACACAGCCAGCCATACACACATATGGGTTTTGGTAAGGAAACGCGTGCGATTTTTAATGGTTGGACATTTGCTTTAATATGGCTGTTAGGACATCGTATAAACAAAGATATGGCTGTTCGGGCATATGGACTGAACGAAACGACACAGCCATGAAGAAATTGAGAAAATCTGTTGTAATTACCTAGAAATTTAAGCTAACACTCACTCATTTAAAACATCCTTCAGTTTCGTCCTCGATTACCACAAAAACAATTTGAGTTAACAACATTTAAAGTTTTAACTGCACATTAAGGAATTCCCTATCGGGCTCTTCTCCTCGCAGTCGCAATTAAGCTTCAAAATGTAAATTTTCTCTCAAAAGCGCGCTGAGATGCGCACCACGGGGCGTATGAGTTATTATTAAGCAGGGGTGGCGGCATCCCCCCTAGTTAGTTAGTTTGTTTGTCTCTTTGTTTGTTTGTTTGTGCTCATGAAACAAGGCAAACAAAGCTTTTACTCAAAGCAATTCACGTATATAAAACATTTATCTTTATGGCCGTCTTCAAGTGTAGTCGTGTCTACGTGCGTTTATGTGGCTGGAGGAGGAAACAAAAAAAAAATAGCCAGAAAATTTGGAACTCAGGATACAGAATATATAGGATAAGGGAGGAGATAGATCCAAGGATATGAAGACCACGTGTGTTTACTTAGGTTTAAATTGTCAACAATGTCGCCGGGCCTGACTCTAATTTGGCCCAGAAACCCGCAGGACAAGATTCAATTTGAAGTCATTTGAAGTCCTGGCTCCTTCGTTGGCCAGGAACCTACCCATTTCTTTCCGTTTAGCTTAAATGCACAAATTTAATTACTGCTGCGTGTCCTTTTGCCAGTCACTTGAAACCGAAGTGCTGCAGCACTGCCACCAACAAGGACATGCTGCAAAACAATTTTTGTTGACAATCAAGAGCAGCAGTGAGCAGGGAGCAGCATGCAAGGACATCCAGCCAGCATCCTGAGCATAATGCAACAAATTTCAATGAGAGACCACCTGCCGCTGCTGCTTTCTCATTCCCTAGTTATAATACACTCGGAGAAATAAGGTAAATTATAGTTAGATCCGGGGATGTATCTATTTTAAAATATGTACAAAAATTGAAGCCCCTTTTCTCTCTTAGTGTAGTCTTCCAATCCGCCCCACTCAAGAACCCAATGAAATGCCTGGGGCGTGGCCTCGGTCACGACACGTTGCACTTGTTGTTGTTGTTTGTGTTTTTGTCGGTCATGTTGCTGGTGGTGGAGGTGCTGCTGGTGCAGCTGCTACGGCTGGTACTTCTGGTGGTGGTGGTGCATCCGCATCCGTCAGTGGCAGGACATGCCGGCAGGAGCTAAGCGCTGCGGCTCAGCTTCCACAGGCGCGAGGACTCATCCTACCCCAAGGCTGTATGCTGCTCCCACGCCACCCAGGCTTTCTCATCCGGTATCATCCGCCCCAACCACCATCTATCTACCAGCCATCCGCCTACATTGTTCGCCTGCCAATCCATCTGTCCAACCATCCATCCATCCGCCGATCCATCCCAGTCACCCCCAATCTAGTCACATCCAAAAAATCCACCCAACCAGCCCCATTCATTTACTTTGGACAGTCCATCATGCATTTTTGGCTCAGCTGTCGCAGTTTTAATTTCGTAATTACAAATCCTTTCTCAACGGCTGCTTTCTGGTTTCCCTGGCCGGCTGCCAAAAGCTATTTTCTTGCCTGCATTTTCCGGCATTTTCTAGCATTTTTCGATACCAGTACATGGCCAATATTTTGCAATGATTTCTGACAGCTTTTGCGGTCGTCCCTGCCAATTATCAAAGCCTTACGGATATTTGATTTAATTAAAACAAGCCACAAAAAACAAAAAAAGAAATACTGAAGAAGTTCAACAAAATGGTAGAGGCTCAAAACTAATTACGAAATTCTTCGTCATTGGCCAGTGACAGGCAATTATGGAGAGAAGGCATATTTTTGGGCCTCCATCAGAAAGGTCCTTGTGGTCCGAAGACCCAAATGGCCATCGATTAGTTCGTTATCCTTGCCCCCTTGCTATGCCAAAGGGAGACCACAAACTATGCATTAGCTTTTGGCTGATAATTTGATGGCAAAAGTTAATAAAATCTAATTTTGTAGTTTTCTCAAATTAGGAAAGTAAGTTATTAGAAGCTTACAACTAATTCTTGAAGAAAATCAAAGCTAAGTAGTTTTAAACTTTGAAATAATTACTTGAAAAATATAACTCTTTAAATCCATTCTTTAAATTAAAAAACTTGTAAACAATTTGCAACAATGGACTTTTCGTTTTATTTTGTTGTACTTTACCGGATCAGGTTGTTTTTTGTCATGTTTGCCTTGCTGTCCTTCCCAATTTGTAAGCCCTCTGGGCCAAGTGAAGTGCGAATCGGCCTAAATGCTGCCGGTTTAATAAGCCTGTTTCACCGGATACTCCAGCGTTTAACGCCTGACTACAAATTGTTGGGATTGCTCTGCATTCTGGTCCCTGTTCTGCCGTTTCCGCTTGTCTTTATTTTATTTTTATTTTTTCCTTAACAATGTGACATGTTGCCGTTGTCCAGGCCAGATCCATATATTTTTATTACAAAACCCTCCCTACCCTTGTCCGCCAAAATCAGGAGTGGGTGGTGGGTGGACGGGGAGCAAAGGGTCGTCGGCCAGTTTGCATGTAACTCACCTAAACAAGACGAACATTTGTATATTTCACAATTTCCGTTTCTGTTCCGGAACGTTGTCGCTTGCCGTTGTTCGTGTCACATATTTTTTTTAGCTTTTATTCTGGCGGACTCTTTTTTTATTCCCTATTTGCTCCTCTTTTTTTACCCTATGGCTTTGGCTGTCGCTGCTGTCCTTTTACGCGCATTGGAGTCCCCCAAAACGACACTGAGAATAATATATAATTTCATGAAATTTTAGTTTTGAAACAAACATCCAAAAATCCAACAAATTCTAACAAAATCTAACTCTCTTTCGGAACTAAAGTTGCTTTAAAGGAAAACCTCTTAATAGACATATATTTTTTTCTGTGCCACAAGAACATCAAAATGGGGCACTCGGGAGCTTTCAACGCAATTTGAAAGGACACCGCCCCCGCAATTTCACATTGTTTGTCTGAGAGGCAACTTTGTCAGACCTCGCTCCAAGTGCAACGCGCCGGAAACCGAAAGCATCCAACATGAAAAAGAACAAAAAAAAACCCACAGCCCTGACAAACATGCAAATAAGTCGACATCGTTTCTTAGCCAGGACTAGTTCACTATTGCCACGGCAATCTGTAAAGCGAGGGAAACACCACAAACAGCCAGACCAACAAAAACAACATAATAATTTCTTAAAAGTTATTGTGGTTGGCCGCTTTTTTGCTTAGCCGCCTTTTGTCTATGCAGCAGCCACAACCACACTGCACCGCCCATATCCAGCCAACCAAGCCAAGCCACCCACATGCTAACCCACCCACCTAGCTAGCCGAGATTTATGGGCGCCTTCACAGTTGGCTTTTAATTTGCCGAGCCTCGGCCTGAACGGCGGGAACGTCCTGAAGCCTTTGGAAAACGTATCCCGACAACTCTCGTCTGGCAGGATGCCTCAACTTTTTGTTTGTTTTCGCTGCCGGCTTCCCTTTGTCTTTTTATTCTTTTTAATGAATTGTTGTCGCTGGCAAAGCATTTTGTAATTTATTTAATTAAACTTTTTCGCTCGTTTCTGAAGCGTTTTAAACAAAAGTTTCCGTCGGTCGCTTTTGAAGTTTCCCCTGAAAATGATAAATTTGAAAGGACAAAGTGTATGGAATGGGAAGTGTGGCAAACAATAAAGGACACAAAAGCTAAGAACTCTAGAAAAAAGAATAACAATTTTTTAATAGATTATTTTAATTAAATATAAAAAGTTTAATTTCCAATACATATTTTTTCCAATACTCTTGTGTAAGCAACCTAATAGACACTTCTTTTGTGTCAAATAATTCATTTTTTATGAACTCCAAAGGCGCTTGAGTATAGGGGTCCTTGGACACGAGGACAATGGCAATCCCCTTTGCCAGATTATGACAAATGTCTAAAATCATTTGTCTAATTTGTGGACCCAAAATGTTGAATGGAGAACCAGTTGCCAACAACAAAAAAAAACACCAGAGACTAAAATTGATTTGCTGTTCGAGTTCAATAGGCGTGTGACAGTGGAGGAAAATTACAAAAGGCGAAACCGGATTGGACTCAATATTTCGGCAGGATCGGGAGCCGGAGCCGGAGCCGGGGCCGGGGCCGGACGAGGGACCGGATGTAGCCGCTGTGTGGTGGCCGTTGGTAAATTCACCCGTTTTATGTGGCCAATAAATGTTTTATCTTCGTATCCAAATTGCCGCCAGCTGCGTGCATGCGTGCCGATAAGCGTGAGTCCTTTCACCCGCGTCCGCTGCCACGTTCTTTGTCCTTAAGCTCGATGGTCCTGAAATTTGGTAGCCAATCCAACCATCGGGGGCTGCAACCATCGTCGCTCTGGCTGCCGAAAGCAAATCGATTTATTGGCCATTAAGCTCTGGAATTTGCCTCTAATATTTCAGCCCAGTTGCATTTGTTTTTTCGGAGTCCCCCGTTCGAGTTTGGGTGCTGGTTCGGGTTTATCGCCTTAAATGTGTAAAATAATTTCACTGTCCTGTGGCTGCCAAGTCCCTTTGTTATAGCTGTTGTGTCCTTAGGCTGTGCGTGACTTTTGCCAGCTGCTTGCATTTGGATTACGACTGCAAATTGCCTATTAAACCCGAGAGGAGGCCGCACAGCCAGAGCGCTCCGCACAATTTCACTTTTTGGTCACGTTCGGGCTTTTAATTTGAATTTTAACAGCTCGCCAGACACTGTCTGACTGCTCAGTCGGTCAAATGAAAACGCAATTAAATCATTCTTATTGAGCCATTGATTTAAATTTATCGTTTATTTTTAAGTATTATGATGGCCATCAAATGAACAGCGAATGGAGGTGAAGTATCCAAAGACGCTTTATTTAAAATAAGTTAGTAGACCCTTTAATATACAAAACAAAATAACTAAACAGCCTTAAAACTTTTACAAAAACCTACCATAAATCCATAAACAAATAAAGTTCAGAATCAAAAGTCCTTTGGATTGTTACATCCACATTTTAAACTTTTAAAAAAGTTACTCTCTTAAAATATTACACAAAATTCCTGTGGCAAACAATACCAGGCAATAAATAATATCTCCCGATACAAAAATACCCACACTTTCGGCAGCCGTAACTCATGCGAAATCGATTTACTGGTCATAGGGTTCATAACATGAGCAATACACGAGTATCCCTTGACTGTGGCCAGAATTGACAGGCTATAAGTTCATTTCGAGCCCCTCTCGTTCCGCCGCCACTGATGAATGCCCGGCCATGTGAACAGAGCATCAATTATGATGGCTTGTCAATTAATTGAAAACCAATCAGATTGCATCAGACACTAGCCTCTCGGGGGCATGGCACTATATAGTAGTATATACACACGCACTAATTGAGGTTAATAAAACCAGCAATAAGTCCCAGCTTCCAGTTTCCAGCTTCCTGCTGAGCAGATGATCAGATCACGAGGAAGTATTAATAAAAACAAACAAGCACTTTGGCTTGTTTGCAAATTAAAACTGGCCACAGATCAAACAGAGATCCAGGAATTGCTTAATTGTTGTACGCTTCAAGTTTAATCAGAGATTAAACTCGGGCTAATGAATTAAGGGGCTATAGCTCTTTCTATGGCCAAGGCCAACAGAGAGAGAAAATATTCAATAAATGTATATTTTTATGGCAATTGACTTTTCTTTTTGTTAATTTTTTTGTCATTCTCCAAATGGAAACTATTTAAATGGTATTTATTGAATGGTATTTATGGAACCAATTAATAAATTCATTTTATGGAAACAAAATAATTTGATACTAATAATCTATCTATTCATATAACTTTTTCACTATTTTTAATAAATTGGAGACTATAAGCCAATAGGGTCTGAAATTGAATATCAATTTAAAAATGCAATGGGCTGAAAAGCCAACCGGGCGTATAAGTAATTTGTAATTAAACTAATTTGATATATCCTTAAAATAATTGTTATGAGTAATTAATAGTAGAAATTAATAGTCCAACTTATGGCCTTACTTCGTATTTAAAAACAAACGTAAGCTTGAATGTTGTTTCTGGCACACATGACGTATGAGTAATATTTTCATAAACAAAGCCACGGAATATTATTTAAAGAGCTACTGATAAAATTTTCTTCGTAAAATGCCTAAAAATATATATGAAAATACTATTCATATTTTTTCTTGTGTGACAGTGTAAAGCGAACGTGTT
The DNA here is from genome assembly GCA_018153035.1 of Drosophila pseudoananassae pseudoananassae. Taxonomy (NCBI): domain Eukaryota; kingdom Metazoa; phylum Arthropoda; class Insecta; order Diptera; family Drosophilidae; genus Drosophila; species Drosophila pseudoananassae. The sequence goes on from JAECXR010000055.1 coordinate 532,706, forward strand.
CATAACCCTTTTGGGATTAGATTAGCGCCGACGAGCCCGAGGACCATTGGCCTTTACAAGTTCTCCGTAAAGTGTCCTCTCCCATCTCTGCGCCCGGCCCGGCCCGGCCCACGTGGCCATAAATCTCTTGACCTTGCCGGACAGTTGGCACGTGTCGAAACCAACATGAATTCACAATGGCCATTTGTCGTCACCCCGGCCGAGAATCAGTTTGGTCCACGGCTAAGTCGCTAAGTAGCTTTTCCTGTGTGCTCAGACCTCAGACCCACTGCAATATTTGCGCCATTGAACCTAAATAATTGAACAGAACCGGACAGGAGCCGGAAAAATGATGAATGTGCAGATTGAAAATGTAAACTTGAACGGAATCAAAAATCGTTGCCGCACCACCGAACTCTCCTGTTGTCTCATCGCTGATTAATTTTTAAGGAAGAGTTCCATGGGCAAGTGTCAATAATTAATGGCTCAATGCGTACCCTTTTTATTGTCCCTGGCTCTGCTTTTCCGGCCAACAATTAAGTAGCCTCATCGATCGACTGGGCCTCATCGTCCTTTTGAAAGGACAAAACTGCACATGACAATAAAGGCATGTCAGCCTCTGTTTGTGTTTTCTCGTCTGTTTGTGCGTGAGATGTGAAAATTGACTCTGCCTTATTACATCAATATTTTGTTATAATTATCTCGGGGACCCTGGGGCCAAAAGCCATTCGAGAGCAGCGACAAAAAAATACAAGAGTAATTGAAATTTATAAGCTGGCATCTGTAATTGAAAATTATTTATCTTTATTGCGTTTAACGCCAGGAGTTCAGCCTTCCAATCCCTGGGACTAATGGTCAAATTAATCCAACGACAATCTGGTCAGTGTCAGGCTGAAACTTCTTTTCGTACTCCTTGCGTTTTTGGGGCTAATTGATTTGTTACACACTGACGGCTAGCTGTCAGGTCCTGGAAGGATAATTGACATGTGTGCCGCCTGGCCAAAGTCGGAATCGAAAGCCGTGAAACCGTAACACTAACTCCACTGCCAACTGGTGGATGATTTTATTGTATTACTCGACTTTCGCTGCCAAAAGCGAAATGGTAACGAATAAAGGAATACACATCCCGAGTGCCAGTGACGAGGTGTGAGAAAATCAATTTGTATGGCCTATTCGAGTGGGTGGCAGTGGCTGTGGCAGTGGCTCGACTGAAATGAAGTTCCTGCTCACAATGGTCACCTTGCTGGGGGAGCTGGCTACTTAAGTTTGTGACTCGCAAAGCTTCACACGAATCGGAATTGCCTTTTGCTATGTTTATGGACATTGTTGCTGTTGCCTTTATTGCTTTCAGTGTTTTCCTGCTGTTGCTGTTGTTGGCTTAATGAATCTCAAGGATTATGGGAGGTGCAGAGAGAAAAATCAAGGAGTTATCAGATACCCAGTGCTTCTTACTGTAGGATTCGTTTTTAGCTAACTCTTTACTTTATATTTATTTTAGATCAAGCATACCTTTCAGTTTGAAAAATATTTTTTTTCTGTGTACTTACTACCACCCACAATTAGGAGTGGCAGTTCACTTGAACTCAATTTCTGGGCCACCACATGCATACACCATATAGTGGCAACAAGACCATGAAAATGGGTGGTCGCTGCCTACCCCAAGTGACCCAGGCTGAACGGAAATGGTCAGTCATATGCCGTGCAAGAATGTGACATGTGGAATGACTGGCGATGACCCACCAGAACACAAGGCTTCCGCTCCGTTCCCACCAATTTATGCGCTCTTTACTGTAATTGGCAAAGCGCCTCGAACGTGAATGCAATTTATTTTCACGACTGCTTGTTTTACATTTGTGTGTTTTTGGAATGTAAACAGGTCGTTATTGCTTTGACATTTACAAATTTAACAAATAATGTAGAGGATTACCAAACGAAGTACATATTTCATTCTATTTCTTTCTATTCCACCCCACTTATAATTAGCTCTTTCTTTAGTATTTTTCAAGTCATAACGTTTAACCTTTTTCTTTTTTGTAAATAAAAGTAAAGCCCCTAAGTAGCTTTCTTGCAGGACCAGGACCTTTGTTGCCTCACCTCCTTGGTGGGTCAGTCCGCACCGAAAATGGCGCAAAACCGAACAATAAAATGGAAATTGTTGTACAATATTTGTTTTGCGTAATAAGTTTTTCTAGCTGCCCGAGGCGAGTCCCGTTTCTGGCTGCTCCCGGCTGCCTTTGTGTTTTCCTTATAAATTTCGCATAATTTATGCAGATCGACGTTACGTGCAGCAGCCATTTGGGGGGCGGCGGGGTACCTACGGCCATAAGGGTATAGGGTGCAGGGGCTTACCATTGTGAGGGCAGTGGAGCATTTAACATAGAAATAACAATAACAATTTAACAAATTGTCGCCATTGCTTTGGCAAGCTTTCTCCCTCTCTCTCTCTCTCTTGCACTCACTCCCTCCCACTCACACTAAACGTCTAGCCGAGCTACAAAAGAAATTTACTCGCAATATATTTTACTTGGCTTCCTGCTATATACAAATAAATATATATATATTTCTGTGAATTATTTGCCTGCCTAAAAGTTCTTCAATGCAAGAGTGTGGGTGTGTTCTGAGTGTGTGTGTGTGTGTGCGGAAGTGCCAGAACTGTAGCAACAGCAGCCATTTGGTGTCGAGGGGGTGGTGCCCCAGGGTGGCGGTGGACAGAGGCGTCCACCCACGCGGCAAACGCCCCAACGCTCGACCCTTGGCACAAAAGCTGGTTAGTCAGCCAGGCGACTCTCCTATGTGTGTGTGCTTCTGAGCTTGTGTTTGTGTAACTGTTTCCCTCTCCATGTGTGGGTGTCTCTGTATGTGTGTGTGTGTGTTTGGTGGCCATACACAAAAAAGCGATGAACTCATAAAAAACTTATGAAACTAATTTTGTTTTGCTTGCTTTTGCTTTTTGCTTTTACTTTTGCTTTGTGCTTTTTATTACTATGAGTTTTTTTTAGTTTAGACTTGCAGGACATACTATATGGAATATGTACATATTTTTTTCGGTGTGCCCTTTTTTGCTGGGCTATCCTCGGCCATAAAAAGCTGCCACAAACCAAAAAAAATCTAGGTATCCTTGAGATGCAATTTTTGTACAATTAAATTTGAAAGCATTAACTTCAGAGAAACGTAGCCAAGAGAAAAATAAATATTTATTTTATTTTAAGTTTTTACATTCTCCTATTAAGGACTCTGAAATTTAAATATTTTAGTTGATCTGTCTACGAAATGTTTTTTTTAAATACCCTTTAGAGGTAGCTTAGTTTGTGCAGAAAGTTTAATTTAAATTAGAACGAATTCTATAAAGAATCTTTATATTTTAAAGGTAATTTAATATATTAAAAGGACTACTGAAATATTTATATTTTCTTTTGTGTTTTCCTTCGTTGTAATATTCGTAATATTACTATACTAAACTATTCATAAAGAAGACCTAAAGTAATGTACCATTAATTGAGATCTCGATAAAGAAACTACTACAGTTTTCAATCAAAGAATACCCTTTCATAACATTTGTACCAACATGTCTGATTGTAAATGGTTTTAAATGATATATTATATATTTAAATAATAAATTTTAAGTTAGTTTGCAATTCATTTTGTATTATTTAAATTAATTAAATAATTAAATACTGGCTTTAAAAAGAATATTATACTATAGGGTACTTTTAGCGTCCATATCCTTAGCAATTTCAAACTTTATTTCAAACTGCTTGGCAGTGGAGAAGAGTTAGCCTCCGCCGACGCCAGCCAGTTGTTGTCCTTTGACTATTTAACTGGCCCCGAGACATGCCAGTGTGTGGGTGCTCTATAATCGCTACGAGTGTATCCTTGTGGTGGTGGGTGTGTGGTTGTGCGACTGTTGGCTCATCGTTGTTGGCTTTTGCACGGCATTGGGAATGGATGGGGCAGCCAAGAGCGTGTTTCTCACAACTTTTTTTTTGGTTTTCTGTTTTGGCCATTGTGTTGACTTTAGTTTTGGCTGGCAATGAAACGGAAAATAAAAAACCAAAACCCAAACGTAAAATGAAAAATCAATAAAATTGCAAATTGGCCTGCGTAGCTGGGGAAAAACACGGCGTGTGTCTCTCATTCGAATTTCATATATCCTTTTTATTTTTTTTTTTTTTTGGCTGCTGCCACAGTTGCTAGGCGATATCCTTTGCCGCTGCCGCTGGCGCTGGCCAACGACGTGTCAGCTGTGTGTCCATGAGCAGAATACTAAGTGGCCCGACTCCGACTCCTGCTCAGGACCCACATCCTCATTCGCATTCACATTCACAAAAGACGCTGTCAAGCGGAAATATTGCCATACGCTGCGTATGAGCAATGCGTAATTTTAAATACATTTATGCGCAATATTCTCGATTTATTCGCAGTGGCCCTTTTATTTTTTGCTCTTATTGTTTTTATTGTGTCAATCGCTTGCAAATTGCATAGACGAATTTAATGATGCGTGCCGTTCTCCGAGTGTGTGCACATCAATTTGCTGACTGACGAGAATTCTGGGGCCTCTGGGAGAAAATTTACTTCTCATAAAAAAATATATGACCACAAGATTTTAATTTTTCGTATATCAAATTTAAGTCCTTAAGTCCTTATGGCTTAGTAATCCATTCCATCCCATATTTTGACAAAGGTTCTGTCCCACAAATCTTTAAATCCCTACTAAAGGCATTTCCAACTCTGACAAAGAAAACTTTTTAATTAGTAAATCCCAATTAAAATTCAAATGTAATATAATCTTTTGCCGGACGAGACCGTCTTACTACCAATTATTCTTCAATTTGCTGATTGGATTAAGATTCCAAATTGAATTAAGTTACCGCATTAACGACCTAGAACTGGAGGGTGCTGGGGGTGCTATGGGGTTGGGCATTGGAATCTGCTTTGTGGCAATTAAAATGCTTCATAATTTATTTTTCCAAATAATTCCATTAGGAAACTCAGTCTGATGAGATGAGTTCTGCGCCGCAAACAAAGCCCGAAAATGAGGAGAGCTACGTAAACTCAGTTCGGTAAGATAGGAATCGGCAGGAGAAAAACTGTTTCCAACTTTTACAGCCAACGATGGTTGATGGTTGGCTCTTTTTTGGGCCGGATGGCCAACGTAGAGCAAGGGGGGGATTGTTGGATGGGGCAAAATCTGAAAATTTCAGTGCAAAGTGAAGCGCAAAAAGCAAAAACATGCCCCGATCTAAGGACACGGCGGCTGCTTTTAAGCACTTTTATGCTGATGCTGTGATTTTTTACAGCTGCCATTTCGCTGGAGATACTTCACTTAGGAAAAAATTAATCTAAAAAAAATTTTAAATAAATTTTGAAGAAAATAAAGATGCTAAGATTTTATAGAAGAGATTTATTTAACCTTAAAAAATGAATTTATCTCATGGATATATTTTAGAACTGCCAAAAACAATAGAAATGCCCTATAATTCTTGTTTAAATCTTTCATTAAAAAAATGTTCATTTCATTATTAGAAATATATTTTTTCGAGTGTCCTGTCACTCCAACTTCAGGATGGGATGGTGCGTGCCGCCGTCGCATCTTCGACAAGTTGGAGGGATATGACGCAAGTCGATGGTCGGGTCGTTAGGCGAAACGAGTTCCTTCTTGAGTACGAGACTATGCCAAATGATGTTTGACTATGGCAGCAGCTGTGCCAGAAGCAACCAAAAGCAGCAGCACCAGCGCCAGTGGCTCCTTCATCCTGCCAAAAAGTTGCCCCTCGAACCACAGCTACGAGTGTATATATTGAATTTTGTGGTAATTACAAGTAACTCACTTGGGCTCATTGACAAGAGAGAGTTTTTGCTGATGCCATCTCTTTCTCACTCTCTAGCACTGTCCTTATACCTATCTCTGTCTTTTTTTGTTCGTGATTTTGCTTTGCATACTTTTTGGCGCCCAAACTGCTGACTGAGTTTGTTGACTCGCCTACTCGTAATTGGCAACGCTTCACTTGGCCGGGACCACAATGTTTGCATACATTTTGTTTTTTTTTTCCCCAAAATACGGTCCCAAAATACTCGCCCTGCATTGATAATAGAAATGGGTTTAAAGTTGCTGAACAAGTTTTTTTGGCCAAAATGTGTAAAAGTTTCAGGCTGGAGCTTTCCGATACTTGCCTACTTTTCCTGCCAAATAATCTGTTTGGTTAACTACTCATTAATATTTTCAGGGGAATTCTCGGGTTTCCTTGATTTCCTATTATAGGCCTTTCCAGGGAAAAACCCTTCCAGTTGTTGATTTTCAGATGGCGGTAATCGAAACAAAAGCATGCACGCTTACCCGCCTAAGCCCGACAATATTGCAACCCGACTTAGTCCTTTAATGGAGAGTCCTGCAGGCCTTTCCCAGCCATTTCCTCAGCAATTTACTTTCCTTTCCTCCATTTTTTCTGTTGTTTGAGTTTCTCCCCAAAGACTCCAAAGAAGTAAGCCGCAATAATTGAGATAAAAATGTGCAATTAGTGAGGAGTATGCGTTGGCTTCGCAGCTTTAGCTGCGGGGATTTTACGCAATTTACGTGGCCAGCTAAGCTCAGCAGGGAAATGGTTAAGGGAAGTCCTTCAAGGCTGGAAGGATAGGGAATTGCAGCAAGCCTTGGCTTTCTGCCATTTTTGTTGTGTGTGGTTTACCCGTCAAAAAAAAAAAATGTGCAAAAGCGAGTGGCAGGAGTTGTGCCTTAAACGCTGCATTAGCCAACGTCCGACTGGGTTTAGGTTTTAGTGATGAAAGAAATTAAGGTAGTTGGACAGAAATGGGGCTTACTTTTTATTTATGCAAATGTTTTTTAGGAGAGGTACTGGAAGTATCTCTTTAAGTTATATAAAAATTCTGAATAAATTAAATTTGTGCTAAAATAGTATTCGTAACCTTTCATAACATTTATTTATACAAACCTTAGTCTAAAGGTTAACATCACCCAGAAACCTACTACCTTAGCCATCACTGCCAAACAACATCGAGGTAAGACCGGTACAGAATCACAGTATACGGCCAGTGGTTGCATGCTGCAGAATTTCCCGCAACTTTTGGGAAAACTCCTCGTTGAGGGGAACCGGAGTGGGGCAGGTCCATGGAAAGGTCTGCGGTGGCACTACTACGGTTTGTTCTTTGACCCGTGCGTTACTCCGGGGGTCGGCAAGTGGAAACGATTGTGTGTTTGTGGAATGGTTTGCCCTTTTTTGCTACAGTGCTGTGTTTTTTTTTTTTTGTATTTATTTGCCGCTTGGTGTAATCTCAATCGCAGCAGTGGCAAGGACATGCTCTATTGCATGAAGTAAAAACACAAAAAACAAAAACGACAAAAAAAATGAAGCCAAAACATAACATGGGCGAAATAAATATAATAAAATAAAAGGACACCCTTGGGGGCGAGCAACAGCAGCAGTGGCAGTAGCAGTAGCAGCAGCAGCGGTTATGAAAATAAATATTTGTTAATGTTTTATTCACTCAACTGTTATGGCACATTCGTTTCGGAAATATTTCATATTTGCTCTTTGCCCGGCATTCCGCTGGCATTAAACCCACTGAAGGCTTAAAGGATATAGGGAAATGCATACTATTTATGGGCATGGCAGCGAAAAGCATCCTAATTTACTGCTCAGCCATTTGATTTCCCGATTATAATTTTGTGGTTATAACGAAAAGCAATCCTGGCTTTTAACTAATCCAAGGGATTCAAGGACCACACTTGTGTCCATAACTGAAATGTGTAATCTAGTTGGAAGCAGCTAGCAGCGTGTTGTCATTATTCGAAATCATCAGCCGAACAATAGCAATCCAATTAAAATGCATACTTGATTCCAATCAACACATTTCAATAATCGCATTACGCATACGCCGCGTTGTCGCGAAGCGTATTCCATTTAACAATTAAGAGGGTGGGGGGTGTGTGTGTGTGGGGGTTCTGTGTATGTCACCAAATGATTTCATTAAGACATGGTTTGGGGGCTGGCTGGTGTGAAAAACCAGAAACCAGATACGAGAAACCGAAAACCGAATGCCGAATGCCAGATATTGAAATGGAACTCGAAATCAATGCCGAAATGAGAGAGGAGTCTCGGCAAATAAATCATTTTGACCGACCTTTTAACGGACCCGGCCCAAAATTAAATTCTGCCAACTGAAATGATAGCCTTCAGTACCCTCTTGGCTGCCAATTCCGGGCACGACGTTCGATTTTCAACTGTCAAGTGAATGGAAATGATATTAAAGGGGAAAGAAATGTGCGAAAAAAAATGGCGATGATTGAGCTGTGAGCGGAAATTAATCAACGGAAACTAAATTTCAGAATTTCCAGGGGTTTTCCAGGTTCTCCTGGCATGGCGTGGCCTGGCCTGGCCTGGTTTTCCTGATTTCCTGCCACATCGATAGCCGATTCCCGATTCCAGCATAGAAAGTATTTATTTGCATAAATCGGGCCAGTTTCTGGGCCAGTTTGGGTTTGGGTTTATTTATGGCCAACGAGCCAGACATCACGTCCGTAGCGACTAACTCCTGGGTTCTGGCTACTGGATGGATGGTTTGATTAATGGCCACCGGGCGGCAACATCTTCGAAATGGCCCAGAGGAAAAGCAAAAGAGAGAGAGAGAAACTTTTCACAACATTTTCGGCCAAGTTTGTATACAGATGATGAATTGTCCGTGCTTGTGGGCCACTCAACTCTACTCAATATCAATACTCAATGCCCTTGTTGACTCCCGGAACGCCTCACTTTATTTGAGTTTGAGTTCTTGTTTGAGTTTTCGCTTCGATTCGATTCGTAATGCAAGTTGGCAATTGAATGCGACCACGCCCACGTAAATGACAAAACAAAAGTTACAGCACTCTCCGCCCCAATTGTTTTTTGGCTCAAAAATTCAAGCCAACTTTTGTTTAACTTTGGTGGGTGGCTTGGAGGACATTGATTTGAAATGTCATCCAACGCTGGTGACATAGGTCGACGTTGGCGAACTGTCATTGGAAAGTGTTCAAGGTGTGAGTATCTGTCTGTCTGTATGTATCTTTCCATCTCGTGGGACGGCAAGGACAGCACCAGGCTCAACAAGTATCTGTTATGTGCGAGTGTGTGTGTATGGGGCTCAGCAATTGCAATGCCTTGACACAAAAAAAACACAAAAAGAGAAACTTTGGCCCGTCCATGAGCCAGTCACGTGCCATCACCGCAAGGAAAAAGCCTAACCGAATATTCATTCTAGTTTGGAGCTTTATGCAAATTTCACCCACAAACATGTGTGTGTGTTTGTGTGTGAGTGTGAGTGTGTGGCGGGGAAGTGGCGACGAGGGGGGTTCGAGCACTTCTCAAAATTGTAAACGACCTCGACGCACAACATTCAACGTCAACGCAGGCACCGAGGACAAACGCTCGTCGCTGCTTTCATTTGCATTTAAAGTGCTGCCATATGGCCGGCGAAAAAAAAATCGAAATAAAAAAAAAACACAGACTCAACTACAGGAAAGCCAATGTAGACAATACCAATATATATATGTGTATATAGTGGACGCCATGGGGCGTGGCACCCCCTCCTGATCTGAAAAGCACAATGCATACATACGGGAACGCGTGCCCAGGCATAAGGAAAGTGTTCAGAAATTTAAATGCTTCTTCAAACAATGTCCAATGCACTTTTTTCGGTTTCTGGTTTGCCCCGGGCCTCTCGAACTTTGTATACACTCTAAAAAAAAAAGTACACCATAAATACCAAATACAAATACATTTTAATAAACGCCCGCAGGCACTGTGTGCAATGCTCTGAGGTTTTTTTACTTCACAAACTAAATCAAACAATGTGGTTTTTGGTTTAATAAAATTCCAAATTCATTTTAAAAATGCCCACAACTAAGCCTCATGGAATTTTGATAAATGTTTCCGTAATTTCTGTTTAATTATCCGTAAAATGAATTAAATTATAAATAGGGGAATATTAGGATATTAACATATGGTAAATAAAATTCGAATTTCTTTTTGTAGTTTTGTTGGTTTAAGGAAATTAATTTCAGCCATTGCTTTCAGTTATATTTATTAATTATGTGTTTTAATTTTTTAAAAAAGTAAAAAAAAAATACAAAATAAATAAAATAAAGTCTTAAAGAAAGACTCTAAATAAACTCTAGATATGAAACATTCAGTCATATCTTCAGAAGCTCTTGAAAATATTTTTCAATACATAATTTTGTTCAATACGTTTCTCGGCTCGCGTAGGCAAAGTTTTCCAGGCGATTGAAAGAATTTTACTTTATCAATGAAAACTATCAGAACCAAAAAGAAAAGTGAATCTCGGAATGGTATTCTGCCACCAGACAGACGGCTAAGATTTATATTTCCTCCCAGCCCACAAACATAATGCGCCAAAAACTTAAAGTTTCTGTAGGATTTTTGAGAGTTGGAGAGTTGACAGGCCAAAGCCCGTGTCTCCTCAAAAATGTAACTAATGAGATTTTAAGTTTCTTCAGGACACGACCAGCCTTCCCCGCTTCCCCTCCCGGGTGTGTATGTATTTTTGGATGGTGTTTGGACACCCGGGTGTTAGGGTGTTTGTTTGTGTTTACTTGCCGCCTGCAGGATGCGGATTTGGAAAGGAGCCGGGTTTTCCTGGCTGGCTCTCGGGCTCTTGGGTTTTTGGCCCAGGTGCCAAGCCAGCCTGCTGTTGATGTTTAGTTGCTGGATGCTGGAAGCCCTCAAAGCCCGCAGCATTTTGACCTCTAAGCCCTCAGACTCTTCCTCTGCCATTGCCACTGCCTGTCTTTTTCGCACTTGTATCTGTATCTGTTTAGTTGTATCTGTATCTGGTGTCGCGCCCGAGGCAGCCTCGCCTGCGACTTGTTAGCAAAGTTTGTGGGACTTTTGGCCAAATGAAAATTTAATGTACCGTGTTTTCGGGTTGGCCAGCCTACGTACATACATAGCCTTGGAGGGCGTGGCGCGTGTAATTTAATTTACACCCAAAGCATTCAGCACCGCAGTGTCAGTGTCGCATTTTCAAATTAAATACATTGGGCTGAGCAGCTTTGCACACACCTGTTTGACCTGGTTTCTGGCTCCTTCCAACATCCTGCCCTCTGCCTTTTGGCCATTTCTCACTGCCAGTTGGCATTTACATTGCTTGTTGTCGCTTATAATAAGCTTCCCATCTGTCCCGGGGAAACGGAGGCAGTTAATTGCATAAAGTTGTCAGTTTTCGTGGAGTTACCATGGCAATCTCATCCGCAAGTTTTGACGTGGCTTTGTTCGAGATGAGTTCCTGACTTGGCCGAAAAACTTTCACAGAACTTGTTAAGGAAATTCCCCCGACTATCCTGTTCCAGTTTTAATCAATTTGCAGAAGTTAGTTGGTGAATGCTAAAGACATGCATATGTGTGTGCGATTTTTAAATCGATTGCAATCATAAATTCAATGGAAGCACTCAAACATTATTGCTACAAAGTGACAGAGAGGCCCTCCCCCGACAGATAACCGCAGGCACTTTTCCAGCTTTTCCAGCTTTTCATGCTTTTTATGGCACTTGAAACTAATTTCTGTGTTAAATGCAATTGAAAAAGCTTTTTAATTGCATTGGCATCCTTTACATTTTTTTCCATCTTCTAGTTTTTATTCATTTTATGTGTATTTGTTAGTTTTCAATTGCTGTTGCAGTTGTTTCAGCTGAAGCTGTGACCATGGCAGCAATTTGAGCTTCAATTTGTTGCATTTTTAATTGGAAACAGTGTTTCAACAGCTTGGCAACAATTTGCAACGCATTCCGGTCCCCCTAATGCAACTATGTGTATCCCTCCACTTTGGAGTCCTCTCTTGATTCTGATGAATGGTCAAAGCACCGACCAGATGGTGTCCGTCTCCTGGCCCTCTCAGCTCACTCCAAACTTGAAGCACTCTGCAGTTTTGGCACTTGCGAAAGTGGGTAAATGATGTCCTGTCGCAGGATGCGAAGCATGCGATTCAATTTTTATAGCTCTCTGCAGGCTGAGAATTTAAAGCTAAGCACAAGATATCTTTTGTTTAAAGAACTCTTTAATCTCGAACAAAGTGCTTTCATTTTTCCAATATTTTTACGTCCAGCTTCTCGTTTTAATTATTTCACTTAATCGCATTTCAAGGAGTTGCCAACACTTGAAAGTTTTGCAGAAAATCTTTGTTTATTTTTGCCTCGAGCACCGAAAACTTCCAGCAACTATTTCGAAACTTTGTATATGAAACTGGGTAGTCCAGGGAAAAGTCCAGATTTAAGTCTTTCATATAGTAATGGTTGTAGTCTGTTCGAAAAATGAGATTCCTTTATATTTAATTCAATATGAGGTGGCAAGTGCGCTGTTAGTGGGATCATGGACAGGAGCAGAGAGTAAATACAAATAAAACTACAGTAGAAGGCCAATAAAGTGAAACAGCCAAAAGAACTGTGGGGGCAGCATAAGTACGCATATAAATTACATTTGAAATAGTAAGCGAAAATGCGATTCGCTGGCATTGTTTTGCTTTGTTTCGTATTATTCCTGCTGTTTTCCCCCGAAAATAGCTTCCTCCCCGGTACCCCCTTCAATCGCCAGGATCCACATCCGGTTCCGCAGCGCTTGTCGCATGGAAATCCCCTAAATACAATAAATTTCACATTTCATTTAATTCCATTTCATTTACAATGCGAAACCGAATCCGCAACAAGCAAACAAAAGAGCTCCAATTCAGTGGGTGGCCCCATGATAAGGAAGCCAAAGGAAAATCTAGGGGGAGGAGCTATGGGGAAGGCTAGGGGGAAAAGCGGAAAAAATAAAGGAAAAATTCAGTCAGAGACCAAGAAGAGAAAAGTAGATGTCGGTCGTAGGTCGGACAATGAAAGAAAAATATATGTATATACACACATAAGTATACATGTCCGTGTGTATAATAAATAAATGTAACAATTGAGGCGAATAAATGAAATCAGGATTCAGTGGGAAGGATCCGAGGAGCAGAGGAGTAGAGTGAAAAGTGCATTACAGCAAAAATTGCAGGTATGTCAGATGCATACAAATTTATATCCGCATTCAAAGGAAAAGTATTGATGGGCTGAAAAGAAAATTAAATTGGTGTTTTTGAAAGGCAATGAAGGGAGGTCTTATGTAACCAAAAAGGGGGAAAAGCCTGGGTTTTTTATAAATAATATCTGTATTTTTTATTGCATATGAACTAAAAGAACTCTGTTAGAGAACATGTTTTTTCACATTCTTTTTCACATTAGAACATATTCTGATAAAGTTAAAGTATTTTTTTTTTTCAACTTTTTGTCAACTTTTTAATTAACAGATTTTAGTCTATAAATGCTTAATAAAAATTAGATTTATTTACATATTTTTTTTCGTCTGACTTACAGTGATACTTCGATATCAACGCGAGTCGATATGCTCACGCCTGCTATTGAAGTCTACAAACCGCCCCTCTGACACAAGGACGACACTGTGGAGAGCAACTTAGGGAATCCCTCGACAAGCAGCGACTTCTAGCAGAACCTAATACCAAACTCTGCGGGATTAGCTAAGGATAATCTATTTGTTCTTCCAACATAGTGTCAACCCCAATCGAAATTCAAATGAGATGCGAGACATGAAGGCGGCCAAAGGAACTCGAGCCACAACGCCCGACACTATCAGAGGTTTTAATGCAAAAACTAGCAACCAAAAACCACAGAAACCAGAAAAAACAGAACAGAAACGAATCAGATTTCAAATGAGAGGAAACATACAAACAAAAACAAATACATAAATTAATAATTGATCCAACTGAATAATTCCTAAGATTGATTAAATTTAGTTACTTTTTAGCGTAAATGATTTTTAAAACGAGCTGGCTAACAAAACAGAGAATGCGACAGTGACGAAAACCAAAATGAATAAATAACAAAATTCTAGGTCTAAGCCATGTGTCTGTATGTACGAATTAATAACAAAAATATGCAAATTTGGCAATGTGTAAATTTAGTTAAAAAGTGAATCATAATGGATATAAACATTAACGACCTAAACCATAAACAGAAAATGCAATGGATAATTTTTGTACTGCTGAAAACGAATGGAAATAATGCAAAAACCCAAATACTAGTCTTAAGTGAACAATTTTGCATTAGGTAATGGATAAGTTTGTAATGCATTAGTAATTAAAAACAAACGAAATGGTCAGCTAATCACAAAACGAAAACTGCAATGGAAAATGACATAAATTCATAGGTAATTCAAAACAAATGGCAATGCAATTGGGACTCCATATAGAAATTCGGCCAGCGGCTTCGGTTTATCGCTCCACACAAATAATAGATATGCCACGCCTCATTTTATATAGAATCCGCCCACATTCGACAACACAATCCACAAAGCCATCAATCGCTTTACTTTTATGTTGTAGAAATCGGGAGAACCCCTTCGTCTTAGACGAAGTTTGAATGCCCTTTCACAAAGTGCCCCAAGTTGAGAGAATTTGGTCAAGTTTCGAAAAAAAAGGTTCATTTTGTCTGTTGATTCTGTTGTTGTTGGTTTATTGGATTAAATATTATTATTAAATATTACATTAATTGTTGTTTTGTTGTGTACAACCCCAGTTTCGAGGTGTATTAGAAAATTTAAATAAAAAACGCGTAAAATAATTGACAAAAATATAATAATTGAATAATGAACGTTTTTTGACTGTGATCATTTGAATGATATATAGAGAAATATGATATTATTGAGTATTGTTGATGACAACAAAAAATTATGAAAAGCAATTAACTTCTCAGTCTTGATTCAATCATCAATCAAACAGCACGCCAGAGCACATTCCCCCACATGAGATTTTCTGCATTTTCCCATAGTATATTATCGCTTAAAGTAGATAGATCACTTTGGCATATTATTATAATTGTCTTTGGTTCTTGAGGCAGATCACCATACCTACTCATCCGCATTTGTGCTTGACAATATTTAATTTCTAAAAAAAATAAAATAAAAGCAAAAAAAGGAAATTTAAATCATTTCATCCTCACTGGCACAACTCACAGAAAATGCTGCGCCCAAAAAAAAATTTGTAACAAAAACTGCTTATTCTGTTCCACATTGAGATACAGAGGCTTTGAAATGAAGAATTAGAAATGGAGTTAGGAAATATTGAATGTTAACATTTATTTGTATAAGCTGCGGAAGCATTGTTGGATTTAGAGGAGCCTGCATAGTTTTTTGATATTCATGTAGATACATGTAAATGCCACTCACTAAACTTAAGGAACATAGCTATCGATGGCATCAAGGATAATTGCATTATATTTGTAATATCAAAACTGTTCATAGTTAAGGCAAGGCAACAGAAAAATCTATATTGATACTGAAAACAAGAAGTAATAATATTAAATGTATATAAGCTGACTTCACACAAATGGTAATAGGAAACTTTTGAAAAGAAAAACCAAAAACTCAATGAAACAAATGAAGCTACAAACAAAGTGCATATAATTTTGATAGTTAAGCTAATTTTAATACATTTTTTAAGACACTGAAAAAAGGGCAAAAAGGTAACCGTAATAAATAAATAAATAAATAATAAGATAAACCGATAAATAGGACAAATATATAAACCAAATGATGGGAAGCCGTGAAAATTATACCATTTTTACACACCCTCTCACCCAGGCTCGTTAACTGGTTTTGTTGTTACATTCAAATAATGCAATAAACATTTTGAGCATTTCTTACTATTATTGTTATTATCATTGTTGTTATAAAAGGAAATTTGAATTTGCAAAATGGCACAATGATTTTTTATACATACACCCGCAAATTGGCTTTGTCAGAGCAAAGAAATTAATTTTATAAATTCGATCAAGTTGAAAATAAAAGGCAAAGGCATGAACAATTGACATAAAATTTATACACATATATAATGAATGAAGGGAGAAATAATAATGGAAAATAATAGAACTAGAACACATATTGAATAATAACTGAGACATACATATTATTGAAAGAAATTAAAAAGAAAACATAAAAAAGATACAAGGCACTGGTTTTCAATTGTTTTGGCAATAATTGGGAAATAAAGTAAGTATGGTGGACCATTTTGTTTTGCAGGAATCTATGTGCTATGAAGTAAATTATCCAAACATTTTTTAGACCTAACCACTAGAACAACAGAAATTATCTGAGCCATCGTCCGCCATTCCAGGCCGTTAGGTTTTGCTGCAAAATGGAGATGAAAACCTCAGATGAGGTGAGATGCGGTAGGGTGGTGGTTGGGCGGGGTCCTCTGAAAGGTCGAATTGCTGGGGAACCGTATACGTACGTATACCGACGCAGTCGCGAGTTTGCCTCCACCGACAACCAAAATGAAATGAAGTGAAATGAAATCAAAGGCATCCATCGTTGATGGCGGCAGCAGAAGCCAACGCATACACCCTCCCACGCTAAATCGCGGCACTGGGGGATTCCCGCCAGGAAGATGACTTACGCTGAAAAAAATTAAGGGTCTATGGTGGGTATGGTAGGCTCTACACTTTATTCTGAACTGTTCTTTTAAAAGAACGTTCTTTTATTAAAACTTTTAATAAAAACCTATATTTCAAACACAAACTTCAAAATATTTCACGTGTAGTTCTCCCCTTTCTGTTTCATGAGAGCCAGTCTGCACATCCTTGCCACCAGATGATGTTTACACTTGAGCTGCAGCATTGGCAAACACAATCTACATGCCACAGACCCCCCACGAAGCTCCAATCCCCTGCACCCCCACTCGCTCACGATTTGTGCGTTTGTTGTGTGCTCACTTGCCCCAAAAAGAAACTGCCGTGGTTTCTGCGGAACGAAAGCCGTTGCTTTCGATCCAAGTTGTTTGCCGTGGCCCAAACCAAAAACTGAGTTAGCCTGACTTTGTGGTCCTACCTCGCTTTTCCTATGCGAAGGAATACATGCCAGGACATACAGTCATATACCCCAGGGAGTGGATAAGTGCGGTTAGTGCGGAAAAGCGTGGGGAGTGATGGGGAACGATGTCATAACCGTGAGCCCAAGTTGATCCTGCATCGATTAGTCTGGCAGGAAGCGAGTCGCTCATACCGGATGCTCGTCCACAAAATCCTGCCACAAAGTTGCGAGCACAAATCGCAACAAGGACAGCTTCGTCGTTCCCAGGACCCAGGATTCGGAGCCCTCAGGCCACGCACTACCAACCATTCATCTCTCAACAGGTAACATGGAAAATCCAGCGATTGATGAGCACACTGAAAGAAAATAATGTTGTTGGGAAGGTTACTATAGTCGAAGGGCTAGTAATATTTACTTTCAGTGCATTTGGTGGATTTGGCAGGCAGGTGTGCGTGCGTTAGGTGGTCGAATGAAACGCCCCACTTGGAGAAGCAATTGAGAGAACAACGAGCTTAACAAGCTGCCAGTATGCCATCGGCCCTTTTTGTTTCCGACTGTCTGCCAAAGGATGGGGCACGAGGATAAAGGTCTAAGGATGAGGCATGGGGGCAGTTGGCACTTCAATTGAACACATTAATGTGTCACTTTTGTCGGCTCCCGGAGCTACCTTTGGGTGCGTTAGGAATGCCATAAATCAACACCCCGGCCATAGCCATTTCCATCGCAAATTTGCCCAATCGGAATCGCATTGCCATGGAGAGGTATCGATTAGCCAGCCGACTAACCTTCGGATTTGGCGGCAAGTTACTAGTGTTGCATCAACGAAACAGAGTGAAGAACGGCAGCGTGGTAAGTGCGGAGTGGACAGCCGCCTTTCCTTGGGTCCTTAAATTTATGAACTTGACTTTCGGTTAGCTAACAACCATCAGCCCACCCATAACATCCTCGCACACCTTCCCAGCCCTCGTCATTGGTTCCGGCCAGACACGAAACGGGTATGAAAAGGTTTGCATGACTGCAGGAAATTACCATAATTTCAATTTAAGAAATTAAACGAATTCCGTTCTGAGCTGAAAAGAGAGCAATGCCGGGGAAGCCGAAGGAGCCGCCACGACTCAAGCTTCCAGCACAGAAGCTGAAGATTTCCCAATCAAGATTTTGAGAAATTTGTACCCACATGACACTTTGCCAATAATGATATGACCATAAATTTACTAAATATAAACATTCTTCGTAATACATACATTTTATTAGTACATTTTTAAGATTTATTAAAAATTAGGTAGGAGAGCACCTATTTCGATCGTTGCTGGTTTCGATAACTCGTGAGTGGTGTATTCACGACCTTCGGAAAGCACGCGCTCCTGAAGTGCGAAGTGGTGTGGTGAGTTGTGGTGTGTTTGATTTAAGCCAAAAATATTTACGTTTTGAGTAATTTTCTTTAAAATTGTAAAAATAAGTTTTAAAAAAAATAATTACCTTTGTAAATTTATTTAAAAACTTTAATTTATATTCTTATTAAATATAAGAGATTAAGGCATGCATTTATAAGAATTTTGTAAGTTTTTTCATTTTATTTGTTTGCAGAAAAATATTTTTCAAAATATTTATAAAAACACGTTTTGAAAGTTCGATAAACATTTAAAAGTTTTTTGATAACAGTGCCCTAACAGCACTTTAAAAAAAAACTTGTCAACTCTATGTACTCCAATTGCAACTCTAATTACTGCATCCGGCAAATGCACACGTTCTTTGAATCGAACAATCGAGACCAGAAGCTGTAAACCGCATCGAGAAGGATGAGTCGACGACGTCAATGGAATCCCATGTTCCAGGTGGCCAAGTGCGAAACGTGCACCGAGCAAATGGACGACACTGTGACCGGTCTGTGTGTCCGCTGCTTCAGAGCTTGGGCCACCGTGCCGCCGCAGACTCCCAGCTTGAACGAGCGGCGAGCCTCTGTTGTGAGATCTACCCGCGACCATTCTAATAATATGAGCCCCACCTTTTTCCACGTCATGCAGGAAGCGAAAAACCTTCGCATTCAGAAGGATCAGAACTTTCGCGCCCATTTGCAGGAGACTGTCTGCCTGGAGACGTATACCAATCAGGATCCGAAGCCTTTTGTAACCGGGGATGACTGTTACAACTTACCAGAGGTAGTGAACGATAAAGATGTTCGTAATTTCCAAAAACAAGTCAATTTGTTGGAGGATATGGTTTATTATAACAAGGCCCTAGACGAGCTGAACAAACATTTTTTCTTCTATCGTAAAAGCTATGCTGTGATCCGATAAAATTATATAGATTTTTTTATTTATACTTCAGTGATTATATAATTAAATCTAAAAATAAAAAAATAATTACATATGTACTTATATTCGATGGCTGGTGATAGTAGGTTATTTTCCTACCGCCTCTGGCCAATTGGTGGTCAGGTTGTGAATATTGAAATTGCTACTCTTGGCTTGTGGTATCATAAATTACCCAAATCTAAGCTAAAAACGGTAAAAGTCAAAACCAATTGAACAAATTTGATTGCCAGGTCATCAATGCCTGGTCAGCGGTGCCATAAGCCATACCCATTCCGACTGCCCATCAAGGCCAGCAAGGCCGACTGTCTCCGGGGGGCACAATGGACATTTTGCTAATGAAAATGTTTATTCAAATTTACGTCAATGGATGTGTTTACAGGAATGACCATCAATCTACATAAATAAGGCATGTGTGTGCTTGTATTGTTCTTTGCCCCGACATTGTTCTACAATTTGTTTAATGAGAAAACTAATAAATCAAACGTATCTTCAATTACCATCAACCTCAGTGTGAAGGGATCTGTTGGAGGTGCTTTTGGATCGATGGATCGATTTCACATCAAACTAAATGGAATTTTGCAAATGTTGACTTAGAATTTAAGCTGGCAGTACCCCCTACCGAATAGACCAATTTCACACTTCTCAATATTCCACTTAAACCTAATACCTTACCATCGATGATACCAAATCCCTGAAACATTAACCTCATAGCTCTAGTAATGGAGCACGAGGATGTCCGAGCTGCGAGGAGATTTTCCGGCTTGTTGCTAAGTGGCAGAGGATGGACAAAGCCGGCAAAGGACATTAGTCAAGTGCAACAGCTTTCAAATAAACATAAATTGAACATGCTGTGCCAGCCAAAGGACGGGTCACGATGGGGCATCCTGGGTACCCTGGGTACTGGGTGCATGCCGCCTGGTGTCGTAATTAAAGGCAGTCGCGAGTATAACGAAGAGAAATGCGACTGCCACAGGGCAAGGCAAAAAACACAAAAAAGGAAAAAAACCCAGAAGAGGATGCGCTTCTAATTTATTTGTTTTTCTCACTTGACTTTTATTTACACGTGCATTGGCATGTGAGTGGCGTTCGGAGGGGCGGATCCGGGGGCTTGCCACGGTTTTCAGGTTTTTGGGAAAAGCTATTGCAGCATCGTGCCGCCGTTTGTTACCTTTGTTTGTGAAACTTCTCCGTGCGCCGCTCGCCTTTCGGGCCAGGGCAGAGTGCCAAATTGGCCTAATGGCGTTAATGCGAATACGAGTCGAGACTAAGCCAACGACAATCCAAAAAGCAAAGGTCGTTTGCACAGCTCCATATTCACGGTTCACGTTTCACTTCCATCCTTATCCAGCGATGCAACTGCACCTATAGATACGGGTATAAAGTGCTCAGGTTGGAGCAGGAGCAGAGCACCCATTAAGCCTTACCACCCCCACATCCTGGCAATGCAAATCAAAGCACTTAAAAAGTTGAGCAATTTGGCAAGGAATCTGCCTGTGCAGGTCGAGAACACTCCAACGGAAAATGGCCAAAAATTTCGGAATCGCCTTGGATCATTTAAGTTGTCATTTAAAAAAAATGTGATTATTTATGGTTATCGATAAATAATGTGACCGTTGCACTAGTCGATTGCAACATCGAAAGCAACCCTGATTGTATCTTCAAGCAAATGCCCATACCTATATTTCTTTCTTTTTGAGCTTTCCAGGAATTTGGCTTGGTTTTGAATATTTTTCTTCAATGGCTCCGTTTTCAACGTGCTCTAGATGCCAGGTCCGAACCCGGAAGTTGGTGAGGGATCCCCTGACTTCGAAGTTAATCTACATATGTCCGGTAAGAATTACATGTTTCAAAAAGCAGCCTTTGTCTTCCATTAGCTTCTCCTTCCCCAGAAATGCTTCAAGTCCAAGGAATGCAAAGATTACCTAAAAAACGTTAAGAACCTGGAGCAAAATCGACTAGATACCATCGACAAGTCTAAGGAAAACAGTAAGGAAAAAAAGGCGGTAGAAAAAGAAAAACCAAAAGTGTTGCTTGAAAAAAATGCGAAGAAAGAAGACGAAAGAGAGAAGAAAATCGAAACACCGAAAGTGTTGCGGGGAAGGAAAGTCCAGATAGAAGGAAAAGCCAAAAACCCAGTCACCAAGCCAGAAGACGAAAAGGAAAACATTCGCGAGCAAGAACAAGCCAAGCCAGAAAAGCTAATCGCACCGGGAAAACCAAAGAAAATTATCAAGCCCCGGATCAAAATCACACCACCTGTAATGCAGACTGTGGTCATAAATGGAAAAAAATATATTGCCGTTAGTGAGACAGCCGATGACGATTAGTGGCCCAACATCTATTTTTTTTTTTAATTTTTATATATAATAAATAAAGTCATTAAAAACACTAGTTTTTATTCATTTTGGCGCCAAATCCAATACATTGAAGGAAAGCACAAGCACACATCCGTTGTAGTGTGCGTGAGAGAGGTGGAATACGAAATGGATAGTGCATATGAGAGAGTAGAAAGCGGGAAAGGATAAAAATTATGGCTTCATTAGGGCATAAGCACACTTATCAAATTTTAGTAACAAAGGCCTTAAGGACTATTATTACAAATACCTAACATTTAAAATTTAAATACTCCTTTAAACGTTGAAAATTTAGTAGTTGTTGCCACTTTTGTTGCACAGGATGTGCGTGATGCGACGGTATTTGTTTACTTCCCATTTCCCCTTTCCGTTTTGGATTGAAAGCGCTGCAGTTGCAATTTTTGTGCCACACCCACTGCGTAACCCGATGCGATGCGGGTCCGAAAGCCCACCCTCTGTATTACCATTTCCCATTACCCCTTGCCTTGTGGCATGTGCGTGATTTTCAAACATTTCCAGGACGCCCATAAAACTTTTAATGGAATTTCCATAATCATGTTTAAAGTTGCAAAGGACCCTGGCAACTTTTGCTTTTATTAGTATTGATTAAAAATCGGGAATTTTTCATGGCAATGCATTAATGCCTCGAAAAATTCAAAAAGAGAATGAAACTGAGAGTGGAAATAAATAAGAATGTTTTTTTAAGAATACTTAATGAATAAATAGAACCTTTAGAATGGGGACGTAATAGACTTTCGTTTGCGTACTTAGCCTACGTTATTTGTGAGTCGTAAATTAACATTAATTTCGGATTCGGATCGGATTCAGCTATACGCTATTAAGCATTCAATTGATTAGTTACCGTCTCGTCGACAACCAGAACGCACCGAAAAGCACAATGCTGGCCTCCATACTGGATACCCTGGACAGTGACCCGGTGGATCCTGTGCGGCTGCCTCTCCTCACCAGCCAGAGGCCGCTCCTGATCCTCCTGGGCAGCTATTTGCTGTTCATCAAGGTTGTCGGGCCGAAAATAATGGAGAATCGGAAGCCCTTTGACCTGCGAGGTGCAATCAGAATCTACAACATAACGCAGATCGCCTACAATCTCCTCATGTTCTTCATTTGTATGTATTATAGAAGAACTAAACTTTAAATGGAATGAAAATTTAATTATTTAATCGATAGGCTGTATATTTTATGCTGGGACCTGCCAAATACAACTTTAAGTGCATCCAAAACTTGCCCTTGGAACACGACTACAAAAACTGGGAACGCTGGCTCAGCTATTCGTATTTTCTCAACAAGATCCTGGATCTGTTGGAAACGATTTTCTTTGTCCTGCGCAAAAAGAACCGCCAGATATCCTTCCTTCACGTGTTCCATCATGTTTACATGATATATTTCAGTTACCTGTATTTGTGGTATTACGGCTATGGCGGCCACGGTTTCTTCATGTGCTTCTTCAACGTTGTGGTGCATATTGTGATGTACACGTATTATTACCAAGCCGCCAAGGATGCAAAGGCGAATCTGTGGTGGAAGAAGTACATCACCATCGTCCAGTTGGTCCAGTTCGGGATCATCATGTGCCACAGTTTCTACACGCTGATGCAACCCGATTGTCCCTCGGCGCAGTTTTCCGCCAAAGCCTCCGGTTCTATCTCAATTTTCTTTTTCCTTTTGTTTAGTAATTTCTACATAAATGCATATATTTTGCCAAACAAAAAAGCCAACAAAAAGGTCCAGTAAATAAAATAATTAATTAAGTTCATTTGAAAGTCTAAATTTTATAAAATTGTGTTTGTGGGACACAAAGTACTTGAATCAATTAACATTACAATTGTAAGTCTTAATTGTAGCATTAGATTATTTTAAAGAATTTTTCTGAAATTTATTTTTAAACCAAAAAGCCACTGAAGACTAAAATAGCTACGTTGTGGCTTGGAGAAAAGCTACACAATGCACGTTTAATGTCATTTAAAACGGCAATTACTCAGCACGCTCTCCGGCTGTTTTGGCCGACGGAACAGTACCGCCAAATGGGAACAATGCCACCCAATCCAGTGGTGCACTTGACTGCAAGCTTCGCTTTAATGTCACTGCATGGCCGCAATTATTCAGAGGCACTTCGACTCTGATTCCCCGCATGCGATTCCCATGCAAATGCAAATACTGGAAGGGCAGGGCGGCCGGAATGGCATAAGGGCAGGCAGACGGGCACACGGGTGACCCTTCCGGTGCCATAAATCTCAGGAACCGGCCTAGCAAGGGTCTTATATTCTAATTAAATGGATCCTGGTCAGGCGGTGAGTTGGCAGTGCCGAAACATGGAGCATTCAGATCACGTGCCACCCGATAGCCTCCTACCTCCTTCTCCTCCTCGTATCCTTGCCACAATGGAGAGTCCTAGTGTAAATGCCGAGATGTGACTCGTGGGATGCATTCCGGAACGGCAGCTCCTTGACCTCCACTGGGCTGCATTTGAATAAAGTGTCGATGCATTCGAATGGGTATTTTATTCATTCGGTGTCTATGCAAATTCAAGGATTACACTCGAAAAATAAGTGAGACGAGAAACTCTTAAGGATCGAGAAAACCTAACACTAATTAGTGCCAAAGAACTGGCATTAATTATAATCATAAGCTTGTACACTGGGTGTATATGTATGTATACTTTACCATTTAAGTAGCAAGTAAAGAATATTTCCCAGAGTGCATCTTGGGTTACAAATTAGAGTTCAAAGGTAACTTGTTTGACTAATTACCTGGTAATTCCGCAAAGCTTTTGGACAATTATTTTAATTGTATGGAGTACGAATTTATGGATCAAGAGTCCTCCTGCATATTATTTGACCTTAATAAATGAAAATAATTCGATTATTTTAGACAATTACGGGCAGGTGCCACAAAACGGAATTTTCTTATTTCCACTTTTATTGGCTTTAATTAAAATAAAACAGTTAAGGACTGGTAATTGGGTGAAATATTTCATGTAATCGCATTTATAGTACACTCCTGTGAATATCCTGTGAATAAAGAACGATGGCCAGTGAAATACATTTTGCCAATCTTTCATTCGGAAAATTCGATCTACTCGTCCTTCTGTCTGTTTTTTTTTTCCTTTCTTGTTGTTTCCCTCTCTTGTTTTCCTGCCCTGTGCCATGTTGCACGTGCCACATGCAGCCAAAAAGCCATTTGTCGGTGCGAAATTGCAAGAAATTTTACTTATAAAGCCAAGTCATTTTCCACTAACTATCCACGGGCCAAGGAATTACTTTTTATTAAGGGTTGGTGAAAGTAATGGCGGGGCAAGTGGCTTCGGTGGATGTGGCAAGGTGTCGGCCATTGCAAATTGAGTCATTTTTCATTCAGCGCTGGATTACATCGAAAGTAAAGCCAAAAGGGACAAAGCAAGTGCAGTCCAAGGCCTCAATGTGTCACAATTCCAGGACCAGGACCATAATTGGGTCAAAGAATTTGTCCTTTATTGTGCCGTCACTTGACCGTTGAATAAGAAGGATTATGCCGGCCCGTTTGCCGTTTATATTGGATTATGTGGAGGGACAGGTGCATTAACATTATCCAGAAAAAGGCTAAGGACATAAAACAAACAATTTATAATGCCAGAGGAACAACCTTTGGGTTGTCTTCTTCGAGTGAGTGTGTGTGTGCCTGCCACATTTTGTTAGCCAAATTACGAGGTATAAAAATGGCTTCTCATTATGGTTAAGTTAATATTTCATGGGCAATTTACCGAGATTGAAACCGACACACTTCAAAAACTGCGAAAATAAACCACACACACACACACACATCCTTTCAGACACACTCACACGCACTCTGGTGTATAATTACGGTTGCCGATTTCCATTGGCAGAGGTCCTTCGTCCTTTCTTCATACAATTTTAAACTCAATTAAAAGTTTCTCGCATTAGACATACTTGTGCCAAAAGAGCGCGACACAGCCGCCCCCTCATGCCCCATGCCCCATGCCGCATGCCGCATGCCACATAGATTTCGACCTCCATATGTGATTAAATTCTAAAAAGAAAGGGGAAGTGGGCTTGGTGGGGGAGCAACTCAAATGACATTCGCATTAGTTGTCATTTAAAATGCGAGTGGATACCATCTAAATGACTTGACATGTGCTGTGGGTAGGATTCGCATATCCTACCGAACGGAGCCTGGCTGCAAGCCTGTGAACTCTAGCAGGTGAGTCCAATTGGAGTCAACAGGCCATTGACATACATTGATACGCTCCTTGGGCTCCAAGTCACTCCAAGGATATGGACGAAAATTGAAGTGGGCAGGAAAATGTCTTTGACAAGTTTATGTCACAAATTTTGCAATTTTATATAAAGAATTTAAAAGGATTTTATTATACAATTAGACTGTATTTAATGGTTTTCTTAAAATATTAAAATCGACATCTGGTTTCATATCCCTGGGAAGGTTTTTATTTAATTTGAAATAGCCGCGACCGCAGGTAGTGCCCACGAGTGTCCTGAATCCGAATTGTGAATGGGCCGCGGTCGCATGAATAATGGAAGCAAATCGGAAAGAGGCAAAACGGCAAAAAGTTAAATGCCTCTAATGACAGAAAATGAAGCAAATGACGAAAAATTGCGCAAAACAAAAGAGACAAATAATAACATGGCCAAAATGGCCGACGCCGAGCGGACCAGCACACACACACACACACACACTAGAAAACCACCCACTCGGAGGAGCACCAGCACATCCTCGAGCGAAGAGGAAAGCACGCACAAGGAAAGATAGGAAAGAGAACTGCAAGGGGGGTGGCGGGGCAGGACGACGTGAATTACCAACAACGGGCGAATCAAGAAAAGCATGTGCGCGGCATAATTACGAAGCAATTAGACGAAATTATTATTGAGGTCAGCGGGCTGGGGAGGGCCGGTGGCTTGTATCGGGCCGAGAACATATGGCCACTGCCCTTCAGCCCCCTGCCACCTTGCCACCCCCTTCACTGAGAGAAAGGGATGCGAATACGCCATTATCATTTAACGCCAGAGAGACGAGGAGGCATAGGGGGGCATAATGCCCCCTAAATGGGCACCACAAAGCGCAGACCAGAACCATACTCAAGGAAAAACAAGGGAAATTTAAGGAAAAACTATGCAATAGGATACTTTACAAGTTCTTATTCAAATAATAAACTAAATATTAAAAAAAAACTCCCACGTTTCAACAGTGTATTATATTTTTCATGACGAAATAATGTCATCAACAAACCATGCTGGCTGTGGATTATTTGTTTGCACAGCTGCCACTGGGAAATGGAATCCAACTCTAGCCAGTTGGCTGTGAAATGGCGTGAAGACTTTCAATTACCCAACTATGAACTTGGCACGTGTGGATTTGCATTCAGTCCTTAGCAGAAAAGTTCTCGCTGCGGAAACGCATTCGAATCCAAAGCTAAATGCTCGGGGAGATCGCGTGATTTGAAGTTCAATGCTTGGGCATTGAATGAAGCAGTCAAAACATGGCGCAAAATGACAATGACAAACAGCCGAAACAGCCAAAGTCACTACCAACTACCAAAGCGTTCTCCCAAAGGGGCTCCCGGCAAGGGGGCGTGGGTGCGACCTTAATTTTCCCTTGGCAGCAGCCGAAGACCTTGCATGCATGTTGATGGCTGCCAGGACCTCTCGAAATATTGCAGTGTGTCAGCTGAGCAGGTTCATGGGTCAAAGCCATTCCATTTTCCTCTGACAATCAAACCAAGACACACAAACTTCCAAATTTAAATATAAATTTGAATTATTTTATGTAACGGTCAATAGAGTTGCCAGATTGTTAAGGGTCTCATAAGGGCTGCAAATAAATGGTACTGGCAAGCCCGCATATTTTAAATAAAATGATTTTTGAGAAACACACATCCATTCCTGATTTTAGTTAAAATAATATTTTATTTTTTTATAGTTTCTTTAAATTTGGAGTTACCAAACATTTATATCGATATTTATATCGAAATATCGATTGAGTAGTAAGAAAATACCGAATGCAGATGGCGCTGCGGTAGACTATGAAAATACCAGAAAGCAGATGGCTCTCGGATTAATAGTCTCCTAATTTTTATTAATTTCACTGAAAAATCGCGTTCAAATTGTGTGTAGTGCAATTAGCTTTCGTACGGCGTGCCTTGGAGCATCGAAAAATCGCTTTTCCACCTGCGAAAGCAGAGAAAGGAAGCTGAAAGGGGAACTGCGAAAAAGTTTTTTGCTTTGTTGTACTCATTGACAATGAGAGAGCGAGACGGCAGCTGCCCAGTGTGTCTCTAACCAAAAAAAAAAACAAAACAAAGGGGAAACAAAGGATAGAAACCCCGAAAAAGACACACATACACGCACGTCTTCACTTGCAATAAGCGTGTAGCAGACAGACATACGGAAACAAATGGAGTGCCCCGGAGTCCGGAAATAGAAGAAATCGACGGATAAGACACGCTGATCCAGTTCCCAGTGCCCAGTGCGCGATCCCAATAGTGAAGGGAACGAAAACTCGTCGATAAACTCGTCGCCTGTGCATGTGTGTGTGTGGTATTGCTTGTGTGTGTATGCGTGTGCATATGGGGTTGGAAAACCGTGAAAAGTCATCGTCTCAAGCGTAAAACTCACTTCAGGGGATCAGGGACTAGATAAAGAGACAATGCCGAGTGCCTCGTTCACCTCGTCGCGCACCTACGTGCGCCGCTCCCGTCGGAAAGGAGCCAACCGGATCGCTATGCCCAACCGGCCGTCGGGCAACATAATGGACCCCATGCTCCAGCAGAATGTATCCGCTGCGGCGGGAGCTGGGTCCGGACCCAGTACATCGGGTGCCAGTGGTTCCAGCAATGCCAACGCCTCCACCAGCAGCAGCAGTGCAGCAGCCGGAACTGCAGCGGCTCCCCCTGCCCCTGCCGTCGCCTCTGGTTCGTCCGAGTACTTTGACAGTGGGCAAGGCACCAGCAGCGGCAGCAATGCCAGTGGTGGTGCAGCAGGAGCAAGCTCCTCTGGACTAGCGGCCATTGTTTACAACGCCCTACAAATGATGGACACCACGGAGAACTCGGGCGCCGGCAGCAGTGGAGCAGCCAGTTCCACGCCGCCAGTTTCA
Organism: Drosophila pseudoananassae pseudoananassae; assembly: GCA_018153035.1. NCBI lineage: Eukaryota > Metazoa > Arthropoda > Insecta > Diptera > Drosophilidae > Drosophila > Drosophila pseudoananassae. The sequence goes on from JAECXR010000055.1 coordinate 561,380, forward strand.
TCATCTTCCAAGTCCACCTGCGCCACAGCCACAGCCGGATCCAGTACGGCGTCCACCTCCGCTGCCGCAGCCGCAGCAGCTTCGGCAAGTTCTGCCTCCAGTAGTCACCAGAGCCCGTACGACTTGCGCCGCAAGATCTCCTCCAGCAGCCATGAGCAGTGGCCGACCTCCTCCTCGACCGCCGTGCTCGTCGGACCCTCGAGCAGCTCGCCGCCGCTGGTGAATCCCGGCGCCTCGCCCTCCAGCTCCTCATCGTCATCCTCGACGTCGTCGTCCTCGTCCGGATCATCGTCGTCGTCGAGCTCCAGCTCCTCGGCATCTTCGGCCAATGTCCAGGCTCCCTCGACTAGTGCCACCTTCCCCGTGAACAATGCTCCGACCACTGGAGCCACGCTGGCGCAGCCGCCGAACGTGCACAGCTCTGTGCCGCAGCAGCATTGCGGGGCCCTGCCCGTGGGCGCTGCCATCGAGGACAACAACTACATGCTGCCCGCCCGGAAGCGGTCTCGCCGCCTCTACACCCAGAGCGGGGAAATGGGTGCCGCGGCAGGTGGCGCGTCGGGAGAAGCATCGGGAGCAGGAACATCGGCATCTGGAAGCGCAGGATGTGCCCCAACGGCGGCCCAGTACCTTCAGTACGAGCTGCCCGACGAGGTGTTGCTGGCCATATTCTCCTATCTGATGGAGCAGGACCTGTGCCGCCTGGCGCTCGTCTGCAAGCGATTCAACACCATTGCCAACGACACTGAGCTGTGGAAGAGGCTCTACCAGTCGGTCTTTGAGTACGACCTGCCGCTCTTCAACCCGGAACTGTGCAAGTTCGTCTTCGAGAAGCCGGAGGAGTCGGAATACGCCAATCCATGGAAGGAGAGCTTCAGGCAGCTGTACCGTGGCGTCCATGTGCGTCCGGGCTACCAAGAGCGCCGCTGCTCTGGTCGCAGCATCGTCTTCTTCAACACCATCCAGGCGGCTCTGGACTACCCTGAGGATCGGGCTGCCGCTGGGGCCTTTGGATCATCCGGCGCTGGCGCCGGCAATGTGTCTGCTGGGCTCTCGAACACCAGTGCGTCGGCTGGCGGGGCCGGAGCAGGTGGTGCCAGTGTTAATGCACTTGTCAACATCTACGAGGAGCAGGTAGCCCCCACCGAGCATCCCGGCCCGCTGATATTCCTCCATGCCGGCCACTACAAGGGCGAGTATCTATTCATAGACTCTGATGTGGCGCTCGTGGGAGCTGCTCCCGGCAACGTGGCAGAGTCGGTGATCCTGGAACGGGAGGCCGGCTCCACGGTGATGTTCGTGGAAGGCGCCAAGTACGCCTATGTGGGCTACCTAACGCTCAAGTTCTCGCCGGAAGTTACCTCAACGGTGTCGCATCACAAACACTACTGCCTGGACATTGGCGAGAACTGCTCCCCCACGGTGGACAACTGCATCATTCGATCCACCTCGGTGGTGGGTGCGGCAGTGTGCGTGGGCGGCGTGAACGCCAATCCTGTCATCCGGAACTGCGACATTAGCGACTGCGAGAACGTCGGCTTGTATGTCACCGACTACGCCCAAGGCACCTACGAGCACAACGAGATTAGTCGGAACGCCCTGGCCGGTATTTGGGTGAAGAACTTTGCCAGCCCCATAATGCGGGAGAATCACATCCACCACGGTCGCGACGTGGGTATATTCACCTTTGAGAATGGAATGGTGAGTAGCTATCCGACATTTAAAAATAGATCCTCACTCCAATGTCTATTTCTGTAGGGCTACTTTGAGAAGAATGACATCCACAACAATCGCATTGCCGGCTTCGAAGTCAAGGCCGGAGCCAATCCCACGGTGGTCAAGTGCGAGATCCATCATGGACAGACGGGCGGCATCTACGTCCATGAGAATGGGCTCGGCCAGTTTATCGAAAATCGCATTCACTCGAATAACTTTGCAGGTAGGAGGAGCCCTTCTCCCACAAATCCTACACTTTTTTCAAAACAATCCCTTTCTTATCTTCAAGGTGTGTGGATAACATCGAATAGTAACCCCACCATCCGCAAAAATGAAATATACAACGGCCACCAGGGTGGAGTATACATATTTGGCGAAGGTCGCGGGCTCATCGAGCACAACAACATATACGGGAACGCGCTGGCCGGGATTCAGATTCGCACGAACAGTGATCCCATTGTTAGGCACAACAAGATCCATCATGGCCAGCACGGCGGCATCTATGTGCACGAGAAGGGTCAGGGACTGATCGAGGAGAACGAAGTCTATTCCAATACGCTGGCTGGGGTGTGGATCACAACGGGTAGCACGCCGGTGTTGAGGCGCAACCGCATCCACTCGGGTAAGCAGGTGGGCGTGTACTTCTACGACAACGGACACGGCAAGCTCGAGGACAACGACATCTTCAATCATCTGTACTCCGGAGTGCAGATCCGTACAGGCAGCAATCCTGTGATACGGGGCAACAAGATTTGGGGTGGTCAGAACGGGGGAGTCCTCGTCTACAACGGCGGTCTGGGGCTGCTGGAGCAGAACGAGATCTTCGACAACGCCATGGCGGGAGTGTGGATCAAAACGGACTCGAACCCGACGCTGAAACGGAACAAGATTTACGATGGCCGGGATGGCGGCATCTGCATCTTCAACGGCGGCAAGGGCATTCTCGAGGAAAATGACATTTTCCGAAACACTCAGGCCGGCGTTCTCATCTCGACGCAGTCGCATCCGATCCTGCGGCGCAATCGCATCTACGACGGCCAGGCAGCCGGGGTGGAGATCACAAACAATGCCACGGCCACGCTGGAGCACAACCAAATTTTCAAGAACAAGTTTGGTGGGCTGTGCCTGGCCAGCGGCGTCCAGCCCATTACCCGCGGCAACAACATCTTCAACAACGAGGATGAGGTGGAGAAGGCCGTCTCCAGTGGGCAGTGCCTGTACAAGATCAGCAGCTACACCTCCTTCCCCATGCACGACTTCTATCGCTGCCAAACCTGCAATACAACCGACCGCAACGCCATCTGCGTGAACTGCATCAAGAATTGTCATGCTGGCCATGACGTGGAGTTTATACGACACGACAGGTACATAAGTTTTAAATGAAACATTCAACATAAAGCTAAAATTAATTTAAAATTTAAATTGTAGATTCTTTTGCGACTGCGGTGCTGGCACCCTGTCCAACCAGTGTCAACTGCAAGGCGAGCCCACACAGGACACAGACACACTCTATGACTCCGCGGCACCCATGGAATCGCACACCCTAATGGTCAACTAGGCATCTGGATCACAATCTACTATTTTAAGCTATATATATATCTATACTATTTAAGTTCAAAGGCCAGCTCTCAATTCTCAATCGCACATCTCACATGTTGCTGTAAATATTCGAAGAAAAAACACAAAAAAAACCGAAAAAATCAACCAAGAAATAATAATACAATTAATTTGTATGTAAATAATAAGAAATTATTCTTGCGTTCAAAATTTAACTCAATGTGCAATTTAGTTTAAAAACAAGAAACTCAAATGAAAGGTTTTCCAATTTTTTAACTGACACAATTCGTAGAAAGGGGAAAAATTTTAATATTTGTTTTTTAGTTTCTATTTATGTCACAACGAATGAAAAAGCTGAATGATACAACAATTTTAATTACACAATGCATTTGTTTCAACGACGAAATGTTGTCGAACGAAGGAGGAGCGAGATCCTCTCGAGCCCCAGTGAAGAACAATTTTTGTAATCTAGACTAGTAGGGATTTTAAAATTACATCAATTACAACATAAAGTTAATTTTAAGCGGTAGCTATTAAAAAAACGAGATATACATACAGCCACTACTGGACTAACAACAATTCGAAGAAAGCAATTCTAAGTATTAACAAATTTAGATTAGCGGCAGCCAATGCTTCATAAAACCTATGAATTAGTGAAAAAAAAAAAAAAAAAAAAAAACCTTACATTAAAAACTTAATAACAAAAAATAATCAAGCGAATCTATGCGAATTCTAGAATGAAAACAGCACACGGACAAGATACAAAATCAAAAGCCTTTGCGTAAAAATACCAAGCAATATTTCATGTCTAAATGTTGTAGAACAAATTTTGTAGCTCAAAACGTAAACGTGAACGAGAGAAATAGCAACAACAAACAAAAGCCATGTGTCATTTTAGCAATGTAAGTTGAGAATCAGTTTAGTTTAGTATTTAGTTTGTAGTTTGTCTTCGGGCCGAGTATTCGAATTATGCAAATCACTTATCATTTAAGTCTGTAGTGTTAGGACTAAGCCCCCCAATAACTATGCATATATGACATTATCCGATAACTGTGTCTGGAATAAGTATTTTTGTTTTTATTGCCTAACATATTTATTTATGTTTGTTTGCCTGTTTATCCATTTTTTTTTTCTTTAAAGTTTACTTTTCGTAGTTCCATCAAATAACCCCCCATACATATATACAGTATAAACTATATGAAATATTCAAGCATCAAGAGTGTATTGTTTTTGATTCAAACATGGCACACATCTATATGCATACATATATATAAATATATATATATATACGACTATACTATGTAGAGATTGATTTTAATGTGTTACTATGCAAGCTAATAACGTCGTCGCCCTTGACTTGGACAAACCACTAATTATTATACATACTTATACATATATACACAAGGAATAAGCTAATAATATTTGAAATTTGACAAAAAAAATGGCGTCTCATTTAATTTTTAGTTTTTAACTTGGAATGAATATATATTTTATTTAGAACACGCACAGGGATCCTGGTTCCTCCTCTCGTTCTCCTTGAAGCGCAGCAGGGTGACGATGTGCTCGTGATTGGCCGCCTTGGCGTAGTCCATTGGCGACATGCCCAGCTCGTCCTTCAGGAGTGGATTCTTGTAGTACGGCAGCAAGTACTCCACCGCTTCGTGGATGCCCAACTGGCAGGCGTAGTGCAGAGCCGTACGACCCGTGCGATCGGCTAGAGTAACATCAGCCCCGGCCAGCCGAAACGATTCCAGGCGCTTCACCTTTCCGCGTTCGGTCAGGGCACGCAGCAGCTCCGCCTGCACCAGCGGGGGATCACACAGCTTGGCTCCGTTCTTCAACAGTGCCAGGATGACGTCGTGGTTGTCCGTGTCAATGGCCTCGTGGAGCGGAGTCCTGTTGAAGCGATCCTGCACGTTCAAAGGACACCCGGCCGATATTAGATAGCACACACAGTTGAGCTTTCCCAGGTAGCAGGCCAGGTGGAGCGCCGTGCGGCCATCTTCGTTCGTGTCGCAGAGATCTGCTCCGTACTGCTGGAGATCGGCCATTTTTTGGGTGTCTCCCTGGGTGACGGCGGCGGCCACCAATGCCGGATAGAAGGTAGAACACATTTGCTCCTTCTCCAAGGCCGTGGACATGTGCAGGGTGCGAGCCACACCCTCGATAAGGTCGATGTCGTTTATCTTGGGCACCTTATTGGTTGTAAGCTCGCCGCGCAGGCTCAGCACCAATACCTTCTTCTTGTTGACCAAATCCCATTCCGGCTTACCCAACACGTAGGCCAGCTTGGTGAAGGCCGCCTCCTGGGTCATATCATGACCTGAGATCACACCTATTTCGGACAGCACGGAGCCCGATGCATAAGCTGAACTGACCATTCCAGTGGAACACTGGGTCACGTTCACAATGATGACCTCCCGGAGAACAGCTTCGCGAAGCTCATCCAGTAACTCTTCGCGATCGCTCGGAAAGTTTCCGGCCCCGTAGGTCTGGAGCACCACTCCCTTGATCGGTTCCTTCAAAGATTCCTTTAACGTGGCCACCGTTATGCCCGGATAGATGCGAATCATGCCCACGTTCTCTTCCAAATTGCAAAACAGTGAAAACTTGTTCACCGTGCAAGGTCGGAAGATTTGGCGACTGTTGATTTCAATCTTTACATTCATCTTTCCCAGCGCGGGCAGATTGGGTGAGTCGAGAGCGTGGAAGGAGTCGGAGTTTACCTTTGTGGTGCGACAGCCACGCAGGAGCTTGTTGCCGAAGAACACCATCACTTCGGGAATGTTGAAATTACTCGCGATGAGGAGGGAGCCCAGGAAGTTGTCCCTCCCGTCGGACCGGGGATCGAAGATCGAAATCTGAGCTCCAGTGACCACCACGGGCTTATTAAGGTTTTCCAACATAAATGCCAGTGCGGAGGCCGTATATGCCAGGGTATCCGTCCCGTGAAGAATAACAAAACCATCGTAAGAACACATTTTTATCTGAAGATTTAACAGAAACTGGAATGATTTGAAAGATAGTTTAGTTGGGAAAGACTTACGGCCACCTCCTTGGCTATCTTCTGCCAATCCCCCATTCCCATACAGCTGGAATCTAACAAAGGATTAAACTCAACTACATCGTATAGGACACGATATGGCATATCTGGAAGCAGGGGCAAAGCTATGAAGTTTTCCGCTTTATAGCTCTGGTCATTGCAGGTCGGGAATTCGGTGAGCCGTTGACAAAAAATGTTGGGAACACAAACCAAATCTGGGTAAGGATTAAAGATCACCATTAGATGATAAGATCGGTATACGACTTCACCCACCTCTGTTTTCATTTCTTATCATTCCAATTGTTCCTCCCACGAAGATGACATGAACACGGGCCTCTTTCTTGCGGCATGTACAGCATTTCTCGGCCATTTTGGGAGTTGCCAAAAGTTTGCGACTAACAACAAAAAATTTTGAAAAAATTTAGAATTTTTAGCCAAAAGAAGCAGAGCCTAAGCTCTAACACTGAACTGTCAAAACAATTTTAAATTTATAAACGTAACTATCTGTCAAACCTGAAGGCAATATAGTTTGCCTGCTAAATGCAGTTTCATTTTTACAATCACTTTCTTTTCTGGCCAACAATTTCCAATTACAATGCAATCATAATTTAAAAATATTTAGTTTCCCGCCATATAAAAAACCCGTTGTTAAAATAGTGTGGCCAGTTGGACAAAGTGAAGGTGAAATTAGAGGTGGTAGATTGGTCCAGTTTAATTTGAAGCAGAATAAAAAATAAATTTTACAGATTTGTAAGCATTAATTAACAGTAAACAATTTTTATAATTAAAACTGTGAATAGATTTATAGTATTATTACAGTTTACTTACAAAACCGTGATTTGTGACTGACTGCGTGACTGCGTAAATGTACTTATCGCCCATCCCTAGTTTCAGAGTGCAGTGCAACAAATAATAAATAAATAAATACCCCAGCAGAGAGCATTAAACGAATAAATTGCACCCCCGCAGCGCGTCTAGTGGGTCCGGGCACAAAATCTAGAGTTATCTCTGTGACTATTGAGTTGGTGGCTGCCAGTGCTTCTGCTGACACAGTCGCAGAAGCAGTAGCGTCGTAGCTGGCTGGAGTGCTGGAACACAGGAGAAGCCACACAAATAGAATATATTTAGAGAGCTGTTCGGTGGGGCCCGTCCGATCCCCGGGGGGATCGGAGCGCCATGTCCTACTTTATGCATGCCGCGAGCAGCGACTTGGTCAACCTCAATGTGGGCGGGCAACGGTAAGAACAAAGAACTAGTTTACACGACTACTGCAGCTACGGATGATGACGCATGCAATCTCCATCTTGCCCCCCGTAGCTTTTCGACGTCGCGCCAAACGCTTACGTGGATCCCGGACACCTTCTTCACGGCCCTGCTCAGCGGCCGGATTTCCAGCCTGAGGGATGAGCACAACGCCATCTTTATCGACCGTGATCCGACACTGTTTTCCATAATCCTCAACTACCTGAGGACCAAGGACATCGACATCAAGAACTGCGAGATTCGGGCTCTGCGGCACGAGGCAGAGTACTATGGCATCACACCTCTGACCAAACGCCTGGCCCTCTGCGAGGACCTCAACCATTCGTCCTGCGGCGATGTCCTGTTTTACGGATTCCTGGCTGCACCGGCCATGCCCTCCAACGAGACCGTACCAGCAGCATCCATTGACGAGCAGCAGCCCTCGACTTCGTCAAGCCGACCTGGGTCTATGGTGCGAGTCCCGGAACCGTCGCGTTCCTCCCACTCGCGAAACTCATCGTGGGACTTGCGTTTGGGTCGCACTGGAAGCAGCGGAGCTGGATCAAATGCACCAGCTCCTATGCTACACTCGAGGAACCCCTCAATGGACTTCATGCGACACTCACGCAATTCCTCGGCAGATTTGAACAAGGTCTTTCGGAACGAGGTGGGAATGGTCTTCAGTCCCACACAGAGCTCCCACTGGGTGGACCCGATGCGGGTGCAGATAATAAAGGCGCACCAGAACTGGATCGCCGTGGCCTACGCTCACTTTGTGACCTGCTATCGGGTCAAGGATTCCAACGGCTGGCAGCAGGTTTTCACGTCGCCTCACATCGACGCCACCATCGAGCGGATTGCCATTAACTCGAAGGTAAACACCTCCACGGCAGAGCCCATTCCCAGCAAGATGGTAGCCATTTCGTATGGCAGCCAGATCCGATTGTGGAGCATTCAGGATGGCGGTCAAAAGACGGACATTGGAACCTTCAACTTGAACGTGAGGGTGGAGTACTTGTTCTTCATAGGCAGCCAGCTGGTAGCCCTGTCTTCGTCGGGAAAGATCGGCGTCTGGCACGCCATGACTCAGCATTGGCAGATCCAAGACCTGGTCCCTGTGCTTTCGTTTGACTCGGCTGGCTCATTCCTGCTGCTTGGATGCAACAACGGGTCCATCTACTACATTGACATGCAAAAGTTTCCACTTCGCATGAAGGACAACGACCTGCTGGTCACCGAGCTGTACAAGGACATCACCCTGGATCCCATCACGGCCATCTCGGTGTATCTCACTCCAAAGACCTCAAGCATCAGTGGAAACTGGATCGAAATAGCCTACGGCACCAAGTCGGGCGCCGTTCGCATCATCGTCCAACATCCGGAAACAGCAGGACATGGGCCCCATCTCTTCGAGACCTTCTTTGTGCACCAGAGTCCCGTCACCAAGGTCATGCTCTCCGAAAAGTATCTGGTGTCTGTATGCAGTGAGTACCACCATGTGCGCACCTGGAGCCTGACCCGCTTCCGGGGAATGCTATCCACCCAGCCAGGCTCCACACCGGAGGCATCCTTCAAGATTGTTTCACTGGAAGCCACCGATACCAGCTACAGCTATGCGGCTGGGAACGATTTCGGGCCGTACGGCGACTACGATGAGATGATTTTCGTCCAAAAGGTGGTGCCGGAAACAGACCAGCTGTACGTGCGACTGGCTTCCAAGGGGGATCGGGTGTGCGTCATCCGGTCGGTGGATAGCTCGACCATTTCAGCGTTCTGTGTGCACGAATGCGAGGTATCGTCGCGGATGGGATCACGATTTATACTCACGGGTCACTGCAACGGCGCCATCCAAATGTGGGACCTGACCACGGCCCTGCTACTCTCCAAGGACAAGCCCCAGCAGAAAACCAACGGCGGACCCGACACTAATGAGCTTCTCCGCCTACTTGACCAGTGTGAAATCAGCAATTCATCATGCTCAACACCTTGTATGTCGCCGTGTCTATCAGTTGTGGGCAACGGCTCTGGACTGGCCTCCTCCATCGCCCGGATGAAGGCCAGCAACATAGCGCTGCTTAACCGTGAACCGGCCCTGGCAGCGCAGATGCCGATGCAGCCTCCTGCCCAGCAACCGGCTGTTCCGCCACAGGTGGCACCTGCCCTCCCAGCCGAGGCAGTGGTGGCGGCAGCAGCGGCTGTCCTCCCGATGGCTGATAACAACAACGAATGAGACGTGGAAGCGGCTGCTTGGTCGGCGCTTGTCGGGCGCGTTTCTTCATTCACTTTTCACAGGTGTAGCTTGATCTTCGACTATCAATTTATATTGCTGCAGTTCGTCGTTGGCACCCTTCTCTACGTGTGGGTGTCGCGGCTCAGCAAGGGCCTGTGACGACGCACTGCAGCCACCCACTGCGGCATTTACCCAAATCAAATAATCTCCATTCTAAGTGCTCGATATGCCTATGTCCCTTTGTTTAATGTGTGAAATTGTGGATCGTTCGGTTAGTTTTAAAATGAGAAATGCCTTTGTTCTAGTTAAAGTTATTAAAGTTAGTTAAACATACCATAGTTAAAAGAATGTAAACCAGAGTATAAGACTTTTACAAGCGATCTATAATTAGCACAAATCTTAACAGTTGTTCCACCTGGGAGTGTTATTCCAATCATAATTATCTTAAGATCGAAACTGGATTAGATTCCGAAATGCATGTCCAAAAATAAGTTCTTTGTTCTCCAACCACTCAGACCAGTGTCTGGGTTAGATTGTGGCGTATATATCGGTGGAGCAACTCACATCAACAACTATACATATGCAATATTAATAAACATAATTATACAAATATCAGAATAACAAAACAAAGGTCTTTATTTTGTGAATCATCAATAATTTATTGAACATTTTATCTTAGTTTCTTGATGGTTGTTAAATACTTGGAAGTGTTCCATTAACATTTATAAAATACAAATACTTGGCTTGCCTTCTCGTGGGTATGTCTTGTTGTATAGTATATATCCTACGCCTATATACCGGACGACATCATCAGTAAAGTAAAAAAAGCAGCAAAAACGCCAAAACATATAAAAATATATATAATATACATCTTATTACATTATCATCATATTATATAGTAGCTATGTCCCCATACTCTCTTTCCAAATATCATTGCCAACGTCCGTTCTGGGCATATATCAATTTAAACAAGTGGCGTGTCAAGAGGCGTGGCCGCCTTCCTTCAATTTACCTAAAATAGGACGCACTGGTACTGAGATAGAATAATCAAATCGAGTGGATAGTTGGATTCCTGGAGCGAATACCCACCCTCGCTCGGTCGATCGGTCGGTCATACAAATAGTTTGTACACAAAGTGAACCTAAACCTAAGGCTATATCTAAATGGGCGAACCGATATACCGATATCAAGCTTTGCCGCATAATTTTCCGGATTGGAGACTCTCTCTCTGTGGGATCAATGACCCTCTGCAATCTAAGACTGCCCTTTTGTAACTACTATTTATGCGCGTGTGTCGAATGGATGATATGTGCGTGAAGAATTGCTAAGCAAAAAATCGGGATGATTGTGGGATGGGGTGAGGAGATCCAGCTACACGCCAGCCTACACGTGGAAGTAGTCGTCCACCAGCAACTGCTCGCTGGGCGTGGATGTCGCTCCGCTCAGCGGACTGCTCGCCTGTGTGGTTGTACCCGAATCTGCCTGCAGCGGCTCGTAGGCTGGCTCCATGCCACTGCTGGTAGTCGCAGTATTTCCGGACGTCAGGTAACACACCGACTCATAGTTGGGATCTGTTTCGCTACCCGTTCCCGTTAGGGATTCGTACTGAGACGTGCTGGTGGCCACCGTCGAAGAGTTCAGCGAGACAGAGTTGGTCGTGGAAATGGAGGATGTGGTTGGCGAGGTGACGGCCGCATTTTCCGCTATCCGAGCATAGTGATCCGTCTCGGCGGCCGCCTTCGTCTCTAAAATACTTGCATAGTTATGGTTAGCATCTGCACCCGGAATCGTGCTGTATCCAGCTGCATCGGCGGACGCGGGAGGTCGCTTCTTCTCCAGCACTTTGGCGTAACCGTCGTCCGAGTGGGCTCGGCTCTTGAGCACCTCGTAATTGGGATCATAGTCGGACTTCTTGGCCTCGTCTTCGACAATAGGCGGGATGGGATGAAGTTGCTCGTAGCCGGGATCGTTGTTGCTATTGGTGGATTTGGGTGGTTGGCTAGGAATAGTCTCATAGTGCTTTGTGCTGGCGCTGGCTACGATCGTCGTCGCTATTGTCACGGGCGGGACAATCGCTGAAAGTTGTTGAAAGGAAAAGGATACAGATTAGTTATATGCTTTAAATATAATCTTTATAAGATTGGTGAAATATAGGGGGTATTCCCAGAAGGATATACTAACCACGGCTACTTCCAAACAAAAACTCACGAAATTTTCGCCGTTTAAGTTGAAGAAACACGGAAATATCTCATTTTGGCATATCAACTTAGTTTTGGGAAGGCATTCGAGAGGAGAGAGATTCAAGGAAAGACATAGATAGACAGGCAGATTAGGCATTAGGCCGGGATTAGTAATTGCACCGAGGTAGTAAGATTAGTGGATGATTAGCAAGGGCTTTAAAAATCTATAAACCAACCTCCTCCCTCCTGCTGGCGTTCCTTCTGCAGCATATTAGCGGCATAGCAGTCCGACTTTCGGTTCTCGTGCATCAACTGGCCATCGGCTGGAATGGTCTCATAGCCGTGATCCTTGGCCGAGTAGCTATTGCTCCGACCCCGACCCGACTTTTGTGCATCCACAATCTGAGCGGCTGCGCTATCCAGCGGACTGACACCCAAGGATTCTTGCTGCTGTTTCCTGGTGAGAATGGGCGAGCTGTTCTGCGACGATGGAGAGTTGCGCGAAAACTTGTGTTTCTTGATGACCTGAAGAATGGATTACTAGTTTGGTGACCTCCAAGGTCCAAGGTAGGTAGGTGGTATAGTCGACTTACCTTCGCATACATCCCCTCGATGTTTTTGTTGCTCTCGCTTTCCTTTGAAGGACTGAGACTCTTGCTGTGCTTGCGCTGAGGCGAACTCTCCGTTGGCTCCGCTTCGTGACCATCTCCACCCGCTTCGATCACCGAAATGACCGAATTCCGCCCGGAAGTCAAGTTGCTTATACTCCCGGCGTGCAGATGATGCGCTTGGCCACTCGACTTTGGTGTGGGAGGCAGGGGAGAGTTGGCCTGCCGCTTTTCCGGCTTGGGCGAGCCGAGGTTGCACACGGAGGTGCTATTGTTGGATGACGAAGAGGCCTGGCGTGAGTGCATCTGAGCCCGCAGACTATCCACATGCGGCGGCACTGGCACTCCATGATCTGCACCACCACTGATCGGTCTGTGGACCCCACCACTGGGCCCACTAGACGTATTAGCGCTCGGAAGGCTGCTGCTGTTGTTGATCTCCACAGCAACAACTATGGGATTCACCTGCATGGGCTGGATTTGTGCGTAGGTCTCGGAGCCGCTGGTGTATATGTCGGCGGCATTGACCACATGACGGTTGTTGGGGTCTTCTATAGCTGCATACGTTTCATCTGTGGCACACCAAAATATAATGTAGATGTTGCAACCAAAATGTAATTACTTTAATGTACTAACCAGAATCGTCAGATACAGTCGCGTAGTGCGAGTCATTGACATCGCGTGACAGTGCTGGATTCCTAATAGACGGCTTTCCTGGTGGCTGTTGGGCCAAAATATTTGCCAGCGGTTCCCGCACGCTGATGCTTGTGTAACCCTCTGCAAGTAAGTAGATTAGGATATACTCATGACATCATCCGACGGCCATTAAGCTTACTCGACGAATCCTGCGAGTCGCCACTAAAGTGCTGGTTTGCAATGGGCGGAGTCATGTATGGAAGATCCTGGCTGGCTGATATCATACCGGCTATAGCCGAGGCGGCTGGAATTTCAACTTGCGCTGGTGCTGTGTCATTGGGCTCTCTGGAGCCTTCGCTGTGCTGAGAGGTACGATCGCCTGAGGAGCCGGCTACCACAGCCGCCGCCGCAGCTGCTGCTGAAGAGGCCTGGTGGGTTGTGTGGGAGGTGGAGGGTGCGTTAAGCTGCGCATACGGATGTTCGGTGCCCCGCACCTTGGCATAGTCATGAGGCAGACCCTTGACCCTCGAGTACGGTGAACTGACGTCATCCGCCTGGCTGATAGAGCTGTGCTGGGACACGCTGGTCTGCTTTTTCATACTGGGTTGGGCTACCAGAAGGAGAAATCATTTGATGAGACTCAGAAGAGTAGGATATAGGATCCAACTTACGGCTCTGACTACGGGTGTTGCGTGCATTCAGTAGTTGCTTGTCTGCCACTGTCTCATACAGCTCCGATCCATTATCGTTGCTTTCGGCCACCGGAATGTCCGGTAAGCTGCGATGAGCAGCAGTGCTGGATCTGAAAAGGCAGTGAATGAGTTAGCATTGTTAGCCCTTTACTCTTTGGTGGAAGAGCGGGTAATCACCTCTTTTCTGAATCGGCATTGGACACTGTGGATGCATTAAGCTCCGCCTGGGACTCGCTGTTGTTCACTAGAGTGGTGACCACCACAACTTCGTCGGGATTCTTCAACTTGACCATACCCTCGACACCCATTAAGTCGTTTCTGCGTGCAGGGTGCAAAAAAGAAGTGATGAGAGTGTGTGATTAGTGGCACGGGTGCGTCCAACTGGAACTCGGCGGCAGAGAGAGACCCACTTTCACTCTCTCGCTTGCCAACACCGCCCTGCCATTTGGACTGAGGTTCAGGGCCTGATCCGAGGCAGGGAAGGATGCTTGCTACTTACTTGGGCATCCGTTTTTTGCAGCAGAGACACGCTCCGAGCATCACAATAAAAGTGAGCGTTAGGCAAAGTGTCGCCAGGAGGTACGTGTAGGAGTTTTGGGCCTCCAGCGTCGTGGCCTCCACCATGCCCATGTCGCTGGTTGTACATACGCACTATGTGCCCATTAGCACCAGCACTGGCTGCTGTACTTGTGTATTTAATATTTTTCGCAAAGCTAAGCTATTATTTTTTTTTTTTTCTTTGGTAGCTGACCACCAATCCAAACAGACAACAACAAGAAATGCAACTGGAATGCGGTCACACAGATACTGCCTGCATTTGGTATTTTAATACTAGTCTAAATACTAGCTACCTACTTTCAAAAAATATACCGACTGTAATTCAAACCATCTTATGGATTACTACATGTACATATGTAGTACATATGTAGTACATATTATGTACATAGATACTTTCTTTTAAATAGACAATTTGGCAATTTTTTAGAAAGTTCTAATGCTAAATAAAATAAACCAACTACTGAAATTGAAAGATATATGACCCTAAGCAAATAATTGCTTACAACAAAAAAAAACAACAACAACAAAATTATCAAAAAATAAAATTATTATTTTCCGAATTTTCGGGGCAGCTTAAGTGCAACCTATGAGAATCGAGGAGGAGGGCGCTAATTTTTTTAAGAATTATTTATAAATATTTTATTGAATAATAACCAAAACAAAGCATCTTCTGAAATGTTATGATACGCAAAATAACGGTAAATTTTAACGCTTTATTACTATAAGACTTCAAGACGCCCTTAAAAGCAGGCAATAAAAATATGGGTGTTTATATTTTTAGATTTATATTTTAAAAACAAACATGTTTTCATTTAGAAATTAGGGAATATAGGTTGGGGAATGTCACCATCACTGGGTTGTATACTGCTCATCTAAGTTGCAATGCCCGAAAGATTGACAAATAATCTAAAAAATAATTCGTTTCACATTTTAATTTATACCGATGGAGAATAGATCTAGAAATCTTTTTAGGTATTCCGCTTAAGAATCTGATAATTTTTGGCAAAGATATAGCCTTCGGAGTGGGACATATTGTGCCCCCCCATGCATTTTCCACATTTTGAAGGGGACCCTCCAGGAAATTTGACAAAAAATCTAAAAAATAATTCGTTTTCAGATTTTGATGCAGATCGATGGAGAATCGATCTATAAATCTTTTAAGGTATTCCGCTTAAGAATCTGATAATTTTTGGCAAAGATATAGCCTTCAGAGTGGGACATATTGTGCCCCCATGCATTTTCCACATTTTGAAGGGGACCCTCCAGGAAATTTGACAAAAAATCTAAAAAATAATTCGTTTTCAGATTTTGATGCAGATCGATGGAGAATCGATCTATAAATCTTTTAAGGTATTCCGCTTAAGAATCTGATAATTTTTGGCAAAGATATAGCCTTCAGAGTGGGACATATTGTGCCCCCCATGCATTTTCCACATTTTGAAGGGGACCCTCCAGGAAATTTGACAAAAAATCTAAAAAATAATTCGTTTTCAGATTTTGATGCAGATCGATGGAGAATCGATCTAGAAATCTTTTAAGGTATTCCGCTTAAGAATCTGATAATTTTTGGCAAAGATATAGCCTTCAGAGTGGGACATATTGTGCCCCCCATGCATTTTCCACATTTTGAAGGGGACCCTCCAGAATATTTGACAAAAAATCTAAAAAATAATTTGTTTTCAGATTTTAATGTAGATCGATGGAGAATCGATCTAGAAATCTTTTAAGGTATTCCGCTTAAGAATCTGATAATTTTTGGCAAAGATATAGCCATCAGAGTGGGACATATTGTGCCCCCCATGCATTTTCCACATTTTGAAGGGAACCATCCAGGAAATTTGATAAAAAATCTAAAAAATAATTCGTTTTCAGATTTTGATGCAGATCGATGGAGAATCGATCTATAAATCTTTTAAGGTATTCCGCTTAAGAATCTGATAATTTTTGGCAAAGATATAGCCTTCAGAGTGGGACATATTGTGCCCCCCATGCATTTTCCACATTTTGAAGGGAACCATCCAGGAAATTTGACAAAAAATCTAAAAAATAATTCGTTTTCAGATTTTGATGCAGATCGATGGAGAATCGATCTATAAATCTTTTAAGGTATTCCGCTTAAGAATCTGATAATTTTTGGCAAAGATATAGCCATCAGAGTGGGACATATTGTGCCCCCATGCATTTTCCACATTTTGAAGGGAACCATCCAGGAAATTTGATAAAAAATCTAAAAAATAATTCGTTTTCAGATTTTGATGCAGATCGATGGAGAATCGATCTATAAATCTTTTAAGGTATTCCGCTTAAGAATCTGATAATTTTTGGCAAAGATATAGCCTTCAGAGTGGGACATATTGTGCCCCCCATGCATTTTCCACATTTTGAAGGGAACCATCCAGGAAATTTGACAAAAAATCTAAAAAATAATTCGTTTTCAGATTTTGATGCAGATCGATGGAGAATCGATCTAGAAATCTTTTAAGGTATTCTGCTTAAGAATCTGATAATTTTTGGCAAATATATAGCCTTTGGTGTGGGACATATTGTGCCCCCATGCATTTTCCACATTTTGAAGGACCCTCCAGAAAATTTGACAAAAAATCTAAAAAATAATTCGTTTTCAGATTTTGATGCAGATCGATGGAGAATCGATCTATAAATCTTTTAAGGTATTCCACTCAAGAATCTGATAATTTTTGGCAAAGATATAGCCTTTGGTGTGGGACATATTGTGCCCCCATGCATTTTCCACATTTTGAAGGACCCTCCAGAAAATTTGACAAAAAATCTAAAAAATAATTCGTTTTCAGATTTTGATGCAGATCGATGGAGAATCGATCTATAAATCTTTTAAGGTATTCCGCTTAAGAATCTGATAATTTTTGGCAAAGATATAGCCTTCAGAGTGGGACATATTGTGCCCCCCATGCATTTTCCACATTTTGAAGGGAACCATCCAGGAAATTTGACAAAAAATCTAAAAAATAATTCGTTTTCAGATTTTATTGTAGATCGATGGAGAATCGATCTAGAAATCTTTTAAGGTATTCTGCTTAAGAATCTGATAATTTTTGGCAAAGATATAGCCTTTGGTGTGGGACATATTGTGCCCCCATGCATTTTCCACATTTTGAAGGACCCTCCAGAAAATTTGACAAAAAATCTAAAAAATAATTCGTTTTCAGATTTTGATGCAGATCGATGGAGAATCGATCTATAAATCTTTTAAGGTATTCCGCTTAAGAATCTGATAATTTTTGGCAAAGATATAGCCTTCAGAGTGGGACATATTGTGCCCCCCATGCATTTTCCACATTTTGAAGGGAACCATCCAGGAAATTTGACAAAAAATCTAAAAAATAATTCGTTGTCAGATTTTGATGCAGATCGATGGAGAATCGATCTATAAATCTTTTAAGGTATTCCACTCAAGAATCTGATAATTTTTGGCAAAGATATAGCCTTTGGTGTGGGACATATTGTGCCCCCATGCATTTTCCACATTTTGAAGGGACCCTCCAGAAAATTTGACAAAAAATCTAAAAAATAATTCGTTTTCAGATTTTGATGCAGATCGATGGAGAATCGATCTAGAAAACTTTTAAGGTATTCCGCTCAAGAATCAGATAATTTTTGGCAAAGATATAGCCTTCAGAGTGGGACATATTGTGCCCCCCATGCATTTTCCACATTTTGAAGGGAACCATCCAGGAAATTTGACAAAAAATCTAAAAAATAATTCGCTTTCAGATTTTCTAGAATCTAGAATCGATCTAGAAATCTTTTAAAGTATTCCGCTCATGAATCGGATGTTTTTTGGCGAATAAATATGTATTTATGGCTATGAGTCACACATGAGGTCTAAAAATTTAATGGTATTGCCCAAAAATAGGAATATATCTGGAATATAATGGAATTCCTACGCTTATAATAAATTTTAAATAAAAAACGAAGGAGGGATTTAATGCCTGAAAAAGGCAATATCAAAATCGTCGTGAGATTTAATTTTCATTCAACAGGTATTTGGTATCAAAACTATAGCTACCTATATGCAGCGCCTTACTTTTAGAGGGGTTTGTGCTTCACAAAATCAGTTTTTACTTAATCTAATTTATTCGTTTGGCACGTTTGTGAAAATTGCATTTTTAAAGTTCTGAGTGCTTGAAGATGGTTCTTTCAATATTTTCTTGCAACTTTTCCACTTTCCGAGTTTGTTTTTTTAGATGATCTTCCATGTCTTCGAAACGATTTCCTTTGTCTTTGACCTTTTCGCTCTAAAATATAAAATTATAATTAAAGTTTTTATTTTTCTGCTTAAATAAACTCTTAAAACCTTGTATTTCTCCTTATGCAGGGCATGTTCGGCGTGCAGGTGACGCAGTTTCAACAGACGACTTTCAAAGTGATATAGTTCCGTCTTAATGGAAGCCAGTTCCTTTTCTGTAAAGTTACTAGATTGTGCCACTCGCCACAAACCCTGAACTTTGGGTTCGATAAAGTCCTGGCTATGGGGTCCAGAGGACACTAGACGCTCCAGCCTTTCATAGTGATCCTTAATTCCTGTATGATGGCCGCGAAGTGCGTTTAAGTCGTTTTCGAATTTCTTTACATTCTGGGCATGGGTTTTAATTTCATTTTCATTGGGATCATTTGAAATGAGATTGTAGTTGTCCAGGTCCTCGGTGTTTATCGCATCTTAAAGAGAATATTAATATAATGCTAAATATTGAATTCTTTAGAAACCCACTCTCATGTTTTTCGGTATCCACCGTTCCAATGTTCTCCAACAGGCTGTAGTACACGTCAACCTTGTCTTGGTGGTGATTGAACTCCTGCTTCAAAGTTTTCAACTCGTCCGAGGTGAAGCCGGAAAGCTCTGCTTTTTCCCATAGCCTGTTCAGTTTCTTGTCCTTGAATAAGCTCTTGTTTTTATGACGCTCATCCGAGTCATGAAATTTCTAAGATTATAGTTAGTATGTGATCTTCAGAAACAATAAGAACTCTTACCTTGTAAGGCTTAAGTTTTTCGGCATTTTGGGTTTCATCGAAATGTTCCAGCAGATCGTACGTGCTCATTATCCCAATCAGTTTTCGGCGCAGCTCATCTTCCTTTAGTCCATCCTTGTCCTTTTGTTTAAGCTGTTTCCACGAGATCTCCTCCTTATCGTGGATCTTGAGCTCCATGTAGAGAGATTTCAGCTTGGGCTCCGTTAACCGCTGAAATGCCGCTAGTTAAATATATTTACATTATTTTACCAAAGTCCTACATACGTTCTGTGCCTTAGCCCAAACAAGATTTAATTTCGCCATTCGGAATGGTCGCTGAATGTTCTTAAAATCTGGGTCGTACTTTTCTTCGGCTACTTGCCGGAAATTCTGCGGGTCATTAGATTCGCGGCTATACTTCTTGCCCTTCTTGTCCGCGTCGACCTGCGAGACAGCCAGCAAGGAAAGGGCAAGTACCACCACAATTGTCCAGGTCTTGATCATTTCGTATGATCGTATTTTTGCGGCCCGGAAAAAGCTTTAAATGCACATGTAATATTTTCAATTCGCTGCTGACCTGGCTAAACAGTTATTTACAGCGAGCAGTGTGACCAAGTTGGGTTAGTTAGGGTCCGCCACGGATACGCCATTCTAGCTAGATGTTTAAAGGCTTTCTTAATTGAAATTTATAAAAATTAAATAATTTAAAACAATATACCATGTGGATTTGGTTTGTAATTACGTTTTGTAAAAAGGAACAGATTTATTGACTAATTCTATAAGTTCTTTTGATTTGGCTGACTAGCCATCGCTGACTACTAACCAATTGGTCACACCGATTCACTCTACCGCTGCTTTACCGCGCCATTCCCAAATCATTTATATATAGCTCGTTGTGTTGACGCAGAAAAGGCCTAGGAGGCAAATAGCAAAAATGATAAATGTCGCAACAGTCGGTTGCCTCCTGTTGCTATTCAACAATGTATGCTGCAAGACCACAAACGAGGAAGAATGGGTGGATCCGCAAGCGGACTGGTCTGGATTGGCCATGGATTTTGGCCAACCAGAGAACTGCCAGTGTCCAGCTGCACCGGAAAGATCACCTGTTGCCATTGAGGACGCATTGGCTCTGACCTACTTCAAAAAGTTCACCACTCTCCTGTTCCAGCGTAAACGGCTTCAGGTGAGTGCTTCTGCGTCCATATCTGGCAACATGACGTCATGAGTCTAATTTTTGTGTAAATAGTTCGATGCTGCGTCGGCGCTTTACAAGCGATCGCTGCTGTTCAATCTGCTTCCATCAGAACTTGATGAACTGGAAAGCGTTCAAGATCCCAGAGATCTGGATGTATTGCTGGGCAAAATACTGGACAGGGCGGAGAAAGCTCCTTTGTATCGCGGCAAGTTAGGGTGCTCCTACACCCAGAAGAGCGGTGTTCTAGCACTAGTTACGGATATTTTCAAGGACATCATAGCACTATTGAAAATTTCCGAGGTACCTGTTGCGCCTAATTAGGAAAAAGTTGCCTTCTAAAAACGTTCATTTCAGGTGAAATTTTTACTGGTTGTAACTATGGCAATCCTACTTGGGTATATCGTGCACAGACGTTTTGGTTTCCGGATAATTAGTATTATCATAGGAGCTTGCTTCCTAACTGGATACTTTTACACATATATAGAGTGCAATAGAGTAAATATCTTCCTATACCATCGCAAAACACAATTAATTTAATCTTTTTTTATATAGAAATTGGAAGTTGAATCAATGTTGGAGGTCATTGACAGTCAGTCAGGGAGCTATGGGGCAATGTCCTGGTTTGGCAAACTGAAAAGCTTGGTGTACAGCGACTCGGCAACAGAGAAGCGCAAAGAGATGTTAAGGAAATCGTCCAAGATCAGTATTTCGTATTGTTTGCCCGATCAAGTGTTTCTTATGTACATGAATGATTTGTTCTTCAAGCAGCTGGAGATTCTCCTCGAAAGAGTTACGCATACCATGACGAGACTATCCAGTAAGTACCACTGCTAAAAATTCCTAATCTGGAGTCTATAAAGCATCCTATTTCCCTTAGCTAACTTGGGATGGCCGTATTGTTATATCGCACCATTGTTTTTGATTGCGTTGGTTGGATATATTATAAAACTTACATTTAAGTACATTCTCAGCCCCAAAGCCTGGGGCTCATTACTCCATAGAAGCGGTTCTCATCCCGCCTCGAATGCTAGCATACCATCGATCGCGGCAAAAGAGCCGGGAGTCGATTGCATATCCGGAGAAAATTTGAAAATGCTGCTTAACGTGATGACAGCAACAAGCGTTCCACAACCGCAAATGAAGCAGCTCCCGGGGGTTTCAGGGGTGCAAGAGGTAATGGAACCCCTCGAGGCTCCTCCTCCATCAACGGCAGAGAAAAAGGAAAGCCTTGATGTAAGTGACAGCAGCACCAAGAGCCAGAGTAGTAACAAAAGCCAGAGCAGCATTCAGGAGGAAGGCTTCACATTGGTGGACGACACCGAAGACATTTAGCTGCCGATTTGTTTGTTTTACAAATACATGTCCGTGATTTTTTATCAGTCAAACCCAATCCTAAAAAGCTCAATGAGTAATACTATTTTAGGTTGATTTGTCATATTTAAATTTTCTTTATTTAAATTATTTTGCGTGTTCTTATTTTCATTTGCACGATAAGTGTTATTAAGTTAAATCTTCAACAATAAGATCTTTTTAAGTAGGCCACCAACTGTTATATTATGTCTGTTATTATTGCGCTGCCGGCCTTTCAAAAATCGGATATACTTTTTATGTAACTTGTTGATCCTTTATATTTACAACGTAACGCCCAGAGATCTTTTATATATATAGATTCGATATTATTAGCAGTGGGCGCTCTGTTTGAGTTGCATATTAATTGAATGTAAGCGATAATTAAATATTCGGTCTATCGAATCGTGTAAAATCTAATTCAATATGTATACAACTAATATATTTAATATACATATTATTCATATATCTATGTATATAGATCTATATGGTGTGTGTATATATTTGTAAGAAAAAAATTAGTAAAGAACATCGGTGTAAATATATTTATTCGTTGTATTTTAAATCATGCACCTAAAATGTATTATACTTTAATTACAATTCATTTTTATTATAATTTGTATGCAACTTAATATTTTTACGCATTGTATCGCATAAGTGGAGAATGTATTGTATGTAATATGTATATATTAGCCCAAAACCCAGTTTGCTGTCTAAAGTTAAACGTCCTAAAACTAAGAAAACACGAAGCAAACCCAAATTACAGGGCAGGGCAGAGCAGGGCGGGCCACTTACTACCCTATAGTAAGTATATATATAAGTTTCAACTAAGGCTGGCATATCTGTAATCAGAATCCATGGCTATGGCAAAACGAGAGAATTTATCTAAATCGATTTCACAAATCTTATACGCAAATTGGTCCGCTATCATAATCTTGATTAATAATTTCTCTACTCGAATTCAACAATTTATTTTATTTCTAGTGTGTGTGTGTTTTTTTTGTCACTTCTGGGCTTGTGTTTACGTTTACAGGCTGTTCTACTTATTTGTCCGGCACTGCTGGACGGCGGACCAGCAGCCAAAGATACAACTCGTCTCAATTCGCTTATTGGTTGGGGTGGTGGGGGCAACATTATAATTAATGTAATTAGTTGCCGTTGGTACGAATTTAAGCAGCAATTAAAGCATATCGTTTAGTCACTTAGTCCGATTGGTAAAAATTTAAAAAACTAATTCTCTTAATATCAAACAACAGCAAACGATGCGAAAGAATTTGTTTCAACTCCTACGCCTACGCCTACGCACAAGCCAACCAACTATTCAAAATAACGAATACCACAATTGGGAAACGGTTAATTATTAAGTTATACATATAGTATGTGTGTTTTAAAAACAGGCAACTTATATCCCATCTACGCTAATGCAAAAAGTGCTCCAAATGCTCTTCAAATATCCTTCGATGTACGTGTACGTGTGCTCCTTAATGGCTCACTTGATGAATGCAATTGGTTTTTTGTTTGAACTTTAATCCTCACTTAAGCTAACTCGCTGTATCTTCATCGTCATTCTAATTTTTGTTTCTATTAAAATGCTCTTTGTCAATAAATTTTCAGCAAATAAGTGTAAAATTTTACATACACATTTAATATAATACAAAAACACAATGCGTTCGTTCTGTTCTGTTCTGTTTTTTTTGGTAAATCCTCTGGGATGCGACTGAGTATTTTATACATTAGCTTATGCTTATGTGACGATATAGGGGTAGTCCTGACTAAATCTGTATTATTCTGGTTAGGTGGTAAATAGTTAAACAGCAATGATAGTCAGAAGGGCATCATCTAGTCGGATGCCCCACGGAGAAGTCTTCCGTTATGGATCCATGTAAATATTTGTTTGTATTCATATCGTTAGTAGATACAGATTCTATGTCTTTAAGTAGGTACTTTGGCTTTCAATTAGAGATATAGTATTTAGATTCTTCTGATACTATGGCTATATATGTATACTATGAATGGATCGTGTGGTGGATCATGCAGTTATGTCTGTAAACATTTGATATGTATGCCGTTACGTTTTAGATGCGATTATGTCGTAAACTTAGTGTTTCAGTTATATTATAGTATCGTATTCTGTGCTACTAGAAGATCAGATCTGCTCGAATATAACTTATGTAAAATATAGTCGTAATTGCAATTGTGGTGTGACTTAAATCGGTTCCTAAATATACATAAATATATGTCTTTTCTAGTGCCCGTATGGATGTAACTCTATATGTGGTGTGGGTGCTGCTGGTAAGTGAGAGTGGGTGTAGGGTATGTGGGTGTCTGTTGTGGTGCGTGGTGCGCGTGGGTGGTTCTACCTCCACCACACAATGCTGCCCCAAGGCGAGTATTTGTCTGTCACCGTCTCCAATTATTCCAATTCAACTCGACTCCTTGCAATCCGATGCCGATGCCGATTCCGCTGCCGCTGTCAACGTCGATGCTTACATAACTCGACACTTCTCCTTGGCTCCCCCGCTGGCACTGGCGCTGGCCTCCCCATTCTCCGGAATCGAGCCGTTGGTGTCCTTGGACTTCTTTTCTTTCTTTTGCTTCTTTTGCTTTTTGGTGTCCAGCTGCAGGGAGACGGTGCGCGTCTTCTCCATGTTGAGCAGCTCCTGGAAAAGCTCTGTCACATTGTGATTCGTCTTGGCCGATGTCTCCATGAACGATATGCTCCAGGTGGTGGCTTGGGCCTGACCCTCGATCTGTGAGACCTTTAATCAGCATAGAAGGGATTAGTCTTTTAAAGAGATGGAGATTCTATTAGGTACCTCTCTTAGCTCCGCAGTCTCATCGCACTTGTTGCCCACCAACATAACTGGGATGTTCGGAATGTCGGCTCCCTGTGAAGAATTTTTAATATAATTTCCATTTCCATGCACATGAACATCATCCCTACCTTAAGTTCCTTGATGAGAGCCCAGATAGGACGTAGCTCCTCCAAGCTCTGCTTTGAGCACACCGAGTAGACCAGGATGAAGGCGTGACCCTTGGAGATCGACAGCCGTTGCATGGCGGGGAACTGATGCGATCCGGTCGTGTCCGTGATTTGCAGCGTGCAGATGTTCTTGTTGCAGCTTATGACCTGTGTAGCTCCCAGTTGAAGTACCATGGAAATCTCTACCTGCTTCGAAACTCACCTGTCTGTAGGTGTCTTCGATGGTCGGTATATAGCTCTCGCGGAATGTGCCCTTTATAAAGCGGAGCACCAGCGAGCTCTTGCCCACGCCGCCGGCACCAAAGACCACCACCCGGTAGTCGTTGCTCTGCTCCGGGGCAGCGCGTGTCACCTGATTCTTTTGTTCCGTCATCTCTTCCGGCTGGCTTCCGAAGTGGAGGTGGCTCTGGCTGGGAATCGGAGGCTGGCTGATAGAGAGAGATAGAGATCCTCAAAGAGAGAGCGGTGGACCTTGTTGGCTTGCTTGCGGGCGCTGATGGAATGTTCTACTTGGGCGCCATGCTTTCGTTTATCTGCAACGATTAAGAGCAAATCAGTTTTGGCACCTACGCACGCACCACCTTTGGCGGCGAGTGGGCGGAGAAAGAGTGGTAACACTTGGGCTGTGGGTGGTGGTGGTTGGTTCCCTAAAAAATAAGGGAAATCAACGCAGTGGCGTGACTCTAATTTTAGCCATGTGCCGTCAGGTTCAAGGAACGGTATTGATTTTTTATGAAACGGTGTCCGCCAGATCGGCATCCTGCATCATTATTCACCACAACACTGGCTTTATAAATAGCGTAGGGGTTCCTGTCTCCAGAATGGGTTCCCTCCCATGTCATGCCCCTAACCCCCACCCCCGCCTCTGCAGAGCACAAACCGTAACTGCTCACTTCCGCTTGATTGTCCTGGGCACGCCCCCATCCGCAACCCGGAAGGAGACTCCTGGGCACTGTTTTCACACTTTTTGTTTTTCTTCCTCACGCACACACACACTCACACACACACACTGGCGAACTTTGCTTTTGGTTTTTCCTCGTTTTATTTTGGCTCGGATTTATCGATTTTATCTGTCACTGCATTTCCCTCTTTTCAAAAACACACAACAAGAGGCGATAGAACTTGGCTCATATGGAATTTTTTGGGGGTCCAAAGGATCAGAGGATGAAGGATAATTGCGCCGCAGTATTTACTTGCATTTCGTTGCACTGGGTTTCGTTGCAGGACAGGATTTGGTGCCCGATGTGACTGAGCTAGCTGCTGCAGGCCGTCCTATGCTACCGATAAGAGACCCGCCCACCCGCCGCCCCCACACACACACATACAAAAAACAACAAGAAAATCGTATCCGTATCCAACGGTATTTTGGCGCCTGCGCTTTCCCAGGAAAGCTTTCATCTGGCGCTCGAACCACTTAGCTGGGTTACAAACCAAGAAGCTTCTCAGTTGTCACAGATCCAAAAGCCTCTGCACACGGCTCCAAAGAATCGGAAAACATAAGCCGCCGGCCGGCGTGCGCAAAACTGAGAAAGACGTGTGGAAAGCCGCGTTCGAAAGTGTATAAAACCTGGGGCATCTCCTCAAGCTGCATCAGTTGTGGTTAGCAGCCAAGAAAACTTAATCTTTATTTGTGAAGTAAAAGTAATAAAAACCAAAAACAACCAAGATGCCTTGCCCATGCGGAAGCGGTAAGTTTGAAAAAAAATACAAATAAAAGTGGGAAGGACTTCCGATCTAATAAATATTTTTTTGATTCTCTCAACAGGATGCAAATGCGCCAGCCAGACCACCAAGGGATCCTGCAACTGCGGATCGGACTGCAAGTGCGGCGGTGACAAGAAATCCGCCTGCGGCTGCTCCAAGTGAGACTTCTCTTCTGGCCAGAAACCGGACCGAATCCTCAACTCTGAACTGACTTCTGATTATTCAGACAGCTATATATTATAGAAAAATTCCTATTCCTCTCATTTTCCGTCGCACAATGTCCAATTAAAGCAATTGAAATTTAAGCTGCCTCTTTTTTTTCCTATCCTACACTTATTTTGTTGGGTAATCAGTTTGTCCGGGGTCTTTCTAGGTTAGATTCTCATTTAAACGTGCTCTCTGAGTCGTTCTGCGTCGCGGAAAATGGATGGTCAAGTGATTTCCATGGGTATATGTTTGTATAAGCATTCTGTTGGGTAATCTGAGACGCCTCTGTTGTCTGGGTGGGGCCAGGCCGCACTTCTTGGGTTTTCTCAAGACGTGTGGATATGGGGACAGTTGCGGTCAGATTAATAGAACTAACTTTAAAAAAATATAGAATAGAATAAAATAGATTCCCGGAGTCAACAACCTTTCATTCATGACCTTATTCCAAATGTAAGTCATTCGAGAATCACCTTGTTTTTGTAGCACTTGGAAGCAGACTTAAGAATAAAACAGTGGGCTTCCCACCTGTATAATTTGAGAACCTTCCTAAATGAGTAATAAATTACCAACTGGATGGTGTTTCAGTCTGCTTTCAAGCTCCATATCATCTCCAATGTTCCATGAAAACTTACTAATTATGAAGTAACCAGAAAGTGCGAGAACCTCCCAGACATAAACAATTATTACTGCAACAACAATACACAATTATTATGTCACCGAAGTGAGTCAAGAACGAGAACAGAGTGGTTTCCACTTACTAAAGTTCACCACATTAATGACCTAAAGTTTCAGAGTGATATTACAAAAGACCTCCTAACCTCAGGCCACTGGACACTTAACCTTGAATTGAGAAAACCCCTCAATAATCGTTCAAGTTCATAAGTAGTTGGCTTTTATTTTGCTACCCTGCGAATGCAGCTTAAGTCTAAATACTAGGCTAGGTGAACATTTATGGAGGATTACAGTGAATCGGTTGGGTGAACTGACTACGCAGTAACATCATGTACATATGTATGTTTTTGGTTATCAGCGGCGACAAACAAATACGGACGGAGATATCACGGCGGTGTCGAAACGGTTCTAATGGAGGCGCACATACCTACACACACCCACGGAAAATAGTGGGAAATGGTGGGCCTACTTGATAACAATGTTTTGGGCCAAACGCTTCACAAAGTCGACGTTCAGAAAGTTGGCCATCAGTGTGAGAACGGATTTCTTGGGCGGCCGGCAGTGCCGGAGACCCGCCTCCTGGCAGCAAACGTTGGGGAAACAGTCCAAAGTGGATGTGCAGGCCTTCGGATGAAGATCGAAAATGGGCGGGGGTGGGGCAGTACACTCCAAGTACTCCGTAACTAATTAGATAAAGTTTAGATTTAATTTATGTTCTAAAGAAAGGACACCTTGTACTTACGGTAATCGAAGGAGCGCTTCACTGGCACTGGCGCTGTTTCAAGCTCCGGCTGGGAGGTGCGACAGTAGCGCCTCCGGCCATCTGGACAGCAGACCCGGGGCCAGCAGTCCATGTCCGTGTTGCACTCCTGTACATCCCACCAGAGCTCCGCCAGAGGTCTGCTAGGACATTTCCGAGGTATCAAGCCCAAAATAGCTAAAAACAGAAGAGGGGGTGTTATCCATGGACATGTTTGGATAACTTGCTGGACCTACGAGCATGTGGAGCCTCCTCCAGTGGCTTAGGAACACCGGACACACAGCTGCTGGCTCCGAAGATGTCGCAGCATAGCTCATCCCTCTGCCAGACGGCGCAGTCCCTGTCCGTTTTGCAGATCTTCGGGAAGAGTTGGAATCGCACCTCGTTCTCCCGAGGACAATCGTACCTCAGGCGAAGCGCGGCAGCGGCCCGCTTTCCCTTCTCCTTGTCGCCCTCCTTGTCCTGGCCACTGGGAAAGGTCAGGGTGGGCAGGGCTATACGAAAGGGTCCATCCGTAGAGGGTTTCTCCGTTGTGGTGGTGGTTGTTGTGGAGGTGGAGGAGGTCCTGGGGGAAGTCCTCTTTGTGGTTGAGTTCCCCACAGATACAGGTTTGTTGGTGGGTTTCGCCGGCTTCCTTTGGCTGAGCTTCTCCTCCTTGGGCTTGAACTTCTTGGGCGGATGGGGC
Source organism: Drosophila pseudoananassae pseudoananassae (assembly GCA_018153035.1). NCBI lineage: Eukaryota > Metazoa > Arthropoda > Insecta > Diptera > Drosophilidae > Drosophila > Drosophila pseudoananassae. The sequence continues at coordinate 590,381 of JAECXR010000055.1, forward strand.
TGTTTGGTGGGCGGACGCACTGCCACCAGACTCTGCTGGCCAAAGCTCCAGAAGCTGGGGTTTAGGAAATTGAAGCCGTTGGCCAAGCTGGGACGCGGCGCTGGAGGTAGTGTGGAAAGTGGGTTAGCTATGTGCTCAGTGGGCATTAGTGTTTCTGCTCCAAATAACAGACATTACACGTCAAGTAAAGCGCAGTTCCCGCCGCTCATAAAAGAGCGTTTTGATTCGGAATTTTTTGTTTTATTATTCAGCCAGCAACCCGAATGGTGGATCAACAATTGCCGCTGAAGCGCAGCCTGTTGGCCAACGCTGGCTTCCCACCCACTCCACAAGCCACCTATTCCCATAGCCATTACACAAAGATTGCCAAACCAGCCAAACTCTCGGACCAGCAAGTGAATCATCCAATGAGACTAGTCATATAAAGATGTTCTATAAAACCTTCCCATCTAATGTCCGGCCAAGTTCAGGACACCTTTAATTAGACTACCCCTGAAAATAAAGGAAAATTCATAGGTTTATGATTCTAAAGACCCCAATGCGAGCATGATCATGCAAATCGCTTAAGGCCTAGCCCCCAATAAATCGCGGCCTTGGAGCCGTATATCGCTCTGAGTGTCTGGCTCGGATTTAGCCAAGGTCTCCTGCTGCACGCCGAAAGCCGATTCGAAAGCTCCGCTGCTCCAGATATCGACGCCAGCTCAACTAGTAACCTATGCACCTATGGACGCTGGTCAGCTCGAAACGGGTATATCAGGTTTAATGGCCACTTTGGTTCTGCAAGTGCGGCGCGAATAATAAAAGTATCTTTATATCTTTTATATCTTTATCTAACTATTAAGAGTAGTAGAAGTCCAAATGGAAGAGCCTTCTATGGTGTGAGTCCCCCACTCTATACTAACTAATAAACCCAACTTGTTAGTCACTATTTTAGCCAATTTGTATCTTTATGGCCTGGAAATCAAAATCAAATCAAACGTAGCTAGGTCAGTGCCAGCATCTTCGACCAGTTTTGCGTGACTTTTAAGCGGTCACCAGACCCCCGGCTTAGTGCAACTGGACAAAGACCCACTGCACCTGGACACCTCCACTCACTTGTTGTTGTTGTAGTAGTAGTAGACGTTGTAGTTGTTGTGGTCGTAGTACTTGTGGAGTTTCCTCCAATGGGTTTCCTTCGCCGGACAACCTGCATGCGCCTGCGCTGCTGGGGCTGATGCTGTGGCCGTTTGGCTGGATCCTCTCCAGCTGGAGCACCCACTCCCTGAAGTTGTGCTGCTTCATTGGCTGGCACTGGCAGTGGGAGTTTATATTGTGCAACTCCCCGGGAACGTGATGTCGATGCCTTGGCGGCTGTTGCACAATCCATGGATGTGGTGAGATAAATGGCAGCTAGAAGCTGCAACCAGAGCAATCGCATTGCGTCCGGAGCACTGGAGTTCACTCAACCGATGATGACCTGGAATCTGTAGCACCTGGCGGCTAGTAGTCACTCATTGTAGTGGTTATTAGGCAAGCGCGACAACGTTGTTTTAACACCAAGCGACCGCGTCAGACTCCCAACTCCCAAGCCCAGGCCCAATTGGCGAATGTGCAAAATAGTATTTTCGGCAGCGAGACCAACCTGAGCAGAGTTCGAGGTGGCCGAGGTAGCCAAGCGGCAGCTAAGAGAGCCACAGTCGGTGCCCAAGTCGGAGGGGGCTGACCCGCTCTTTAGCGCCGCCGTCGTGCCCCAAACTGGTTTTTCACTTTTGTTTTGCTCGCCAACTAATGGGCTTTTAGCTGCCTTCCAGTGCACTCACTGCACCACCTAGTAACGGGTATATGTGGGTAACGGAGCGACAGTGTGGGACGCCACTAACCCACTCTCGTAGAAATGAGGAAGTGTCGGGAAAAAATACTTCCGTCTTTCCAAAAGGACACATCATTAAGAAGGTTAAGGGGGGTAAACTTTTCTTTCATTTTTCTTAAAAGTTTAAATTTTTCTAAGTTGGACTTTCCGACTTTAAAGGCTGGCAATGGATGATCATAATATGGTTACATGGTTACATCATGCAAATATTTTCTCACGAATCCTAAGGTAACAATCTCAACGAAGACTTTAAAAAAATCAAAGAGGTTGCATTGTAATTTTCATTAAAAAAAATAATTGTTAAAGCTTATTGAAAATTAAAAATATCAAAGGCCAAAAAGCTACTAAAACATCGCAAAAATAAAAAAAAAACATGTTTTTAAAGCCTGCCATCTATAATACTGATTAATAAATAAAACTATCGAGGCTAAGTTTGAAATGTCAAATTCCATCAGCTGGTTAGTTTCAATGCGATAAGGTAATAATGACTTGTACGCCATTTAAGAAACTTTTTTGGGAAAACTAAAAATATTCGGCAGTCAAAAACCCCGGTCTTCACATTCGCTAAATAAAATTGCCAGCCAAGAGATTAAAGTCTGGATGTGGCGCTCTTTAAATCTCAAAACCGGTTGCAGATTGTTTGGCTTTCGGCATAATTTGCATTATCATCTGACACCAGACCTCATCAAAATGAAAATAAGGAAATGCTCACATTTTCCTACAAAGCATAACACAAGTTTGTTTACGTTTCTTGTTATAGGTTTAATCAGACGGAGATTTAAACAAACTACTATTTTAACAATGATCCTTCGCAGAAGGTGATAACTGTTAGAATCGTGTGAGCTGGGCTGGCGTTTGTTTACAAACAAATGATGATTTAGTTTCTTTGGAATCAGATCCAGATGTGAGAGTTCTGCACACGTTTTCAGCTGTTTCGTCGCTTAAATCCCCAAATGATTAGTTGTTGTTGATGCTACTGTTGCTGTTGCCGGCATATTAATATAAGCCTTCCCCCATTTAACGGGCGACTGCTTACATTAATATGCTGAAGGTTGTTTGGTGACACGCCCGAAGCGTGCCTAATTTCGAAGTGGGCATTTAGTCCAGCTGCAAGGCAGAGATTAAAGTTAGTATCGCATCCAATAGAGGAAATGTCATGCATCCTTACCTTCTTGAAGCCAATGTCGTTGGCGTATTCCCTGAAGCACTGACGGCAGATGTTCAGGCCGTACTTGCGGATCAGACCGTGGCGGTTGGAGCAGGCACGGCTAAAATATAGAAAATGTATTACTGATACGCCCTACCATACACATTCATAAATTGGCACAATGCTGTAGCTAAGCTATCGTTGCCCTTGGCGGCTCCACTCCCAGAAGGAAGGCGGAGCAAGTGCCTCGTGCAACTTTTACTTTGGCCACCCTTAATTAAGGAAATTGTTCAAGATGTTTAAACACTTATTTCCGTACTCAACCGGGGGCAAAAGATATTGAACACTGAGTGAATTACGATTCAACAACTAAATAAAATATTAACAGGCAGAGCCATGCGTGAAACAAGCGGGTCGTGATTAACCTCACTTTCTACAGGCAAACGAATAAAGTGCAAAATACGGAGTTAAGGTACAAGCATTTGAACAAATCGAGCATCTAAGGGTGCGCCAAGCAATGGGGATCATAAAACATACCAGGATCGGGAGCCTTGGCCGTATTTACGGGGATGCGAGTACCAGAGAGTAGCGAAACCCATGTTGGCGTCAATACGAGAAAATTCGAAAAGAAGGGAAGTCAGTGTTGGAAAAAGTAGGAAGGCAGATGACCAGGGCTGTCGAATACCGCGTAGTGTTGGTTACTCTAACGTCGTATTGTGTGCGTTAAAGGGGAACAGTGGGAAATGAAATTTTGGTTTTTTAATTTATTTTATTTATTTTAAGTACATTTTTTCTATTATTTTCCTTTTTTAAAATTAAGAATCTATTTTTCTTAAAATTCCTTTATTTATTACTTTCCAAGGGGTAAGGATCATTTTTTTTTTAATTTTTATTGGCGATACGGATAGTCTCAGCTCAATTTTTTTCATGTATTATCTGACACCAGTTTAAACATGTGTGCATTTTTTCATCCATAAAATATTACAAATTGAGTGAAATACAGGCAATCATCGGAAATGAAAAAATCAAATATAATTAGTTAATGGATAAGATTCGTCAGGTAACGCTGCCGAGTTTTTTTTATATTTTTCATTTTTAAAAAATATTTTTTTATTTTTTAAGTCACTTGAAAGACAAAAACCTAAATTTTCGCCAAAAACGTCGAGATATTTTTTTCCTCTAAAAATAATAAATTAAAAAAAGAAACTCGAAAGCGTTACCTGAGGAATTTGGTATGGAAATACTGTGAAAAATCTCAAACCGATCCGTCCAACACATTTTGCAGGATCGTGTACACCGACTTTGAAAATTGTTACTTTTCAGGAGAGCGTTTTAACTTTTGGCACTAGAAAATCGAATATGAAATTGAACTCCGATTCGGAAGCTAACTCGGATTGATCTAAAATTTTAACACAAATTAAATGTTTTAAATTTATTGAAAATATAAAAAAAATTTAATTTTTTAAATTTTAATACTCACAAGATGTTTTTCATTTAGAAAAAAAAAAAAAAGACAACTGCAAAAAAAAATAATGATTACTATACCCCCCTTTTCTGCATTTATTATTTCAACAATTATCTGCCGCAAGATGTTGTTCATTAAGAATAAAACTAAAAAAGAAAACGGAAATAAAAAAATTATATAAAATAAATAAAAAAAAATAATAATTACTATACCCCCCCTTAAAAAATAAATTAAAATTTTTCTGAAGACTAGTCCCAATCGCTTACCAACACTGTCGTGTAAGCACAACAAAAGAATTTCGCAACACCAGCAGAACTTTTTCGCTGCAATTACATTCCTTCAGAAAAAGAAAGGTTGTAATTGGTATTTCTAACTAAAAATGAGTTCAACTCGCTTTGCACGCACTGGGCGCGTGCGTCTCTGCATTCTGATGAGCATGTTCCTGGTGCTCATCATGATGATTGTTATTTACCAAATGTCCCAACACCAATTGGACGAGAGCCGCGCCTTTCAGGAAGGTCTCAGTGTACAAATGCAATGTGGGTATTGATTCCAAACATAATTTCAAATTGCTAATAAATGCGTTTGCAGCTTTGACTGCCGAAAAGCTAACCGCCGAGAAACGTATGAGTTTGCTGCGCACGGAGAAGATGAGCCTGCAGGAGAAGTACGAAGGTCAGTTGGCGGAGGCAGCCCAAAAGCAGCAGGAAACGGAGCGGGCGCTGCAGGAGAAGTTTGAGGCTCAGCTGGAGAAGCACAAGCTGCTGGAGATCAAGTACGCTGATCTAGAGGCTGAGTGCGTAAGCAGCAAGAAGAAACACATCGCCGACACCAATACCTTCGACCAGAAACTCCAGAAACTCCTGGCCGACGTGCACAAGGACAAGGCTGTCAAGGAGCAGGAAGTGGCAGGCTGGAAGGTGATCATTTAAATTTAAATAATTATCTTTTTATAACCCACATTTGTTCTATCTTAGGAAAAACTAGAGAAGCTGCAACGCGACTCAGAGCGCAAGATACACGCCCTGGAAAGTTCCCTCACGGAATTCAAAGCGAACTGCCATTACGTGCCCAAAGTACAACCTGCAGAGGCACCAGCTCATGGCCACCAGGACTCACAGCAGCAACAGCAACTAAACAAGCCGGCCGAGCAAACTCCTACCACTCGGCACTCGAGTCCCGGTCAGTTAGCCCATAGTATCGAGAAGCCACGAAACGAGAAGTCCTTCGACGCCCAAGTGCAAGTGAGTGACGGCCTCTACAGGATTGGCGGCGGGGTAAATCTGCTAGCAACTAACCCAAAACAAAACCAAACAGCTTCAGCTACTAACCATACAACTAAGGGCCTTGGTGGCGGGATTGTGGAGCACGAGCCGCAGAAAGAACAGCAGCCACTGCTGCCCTTCGCTGTGCGCAACAATCATAGCTTGATACTAAACTCTGTTGAAAACTTTCAGATTGTCCCAAAGGCGTTGAGCGAGAAGCAGCAGCAAGAGGAGCCCCAACTGGCCGACGGCCAGGTTTCGCCCCTGAGTGCTCCGCGCAAGAGCAGCACTCCGGCGCCCAATGCCTCGGTAGCACCCAAGGTGGCGAGTAGCAGCAGTAGCGGGCTTCCACCTCTGGCTCTTCCGCCTGCAAAGCCAGAGCGCAAGCTGCCCGAGAACGTCGCACCCATTCCTGACAACTTTGAGGACACCAAAGTAGATGGTAAGGGGGATGCTGTCGACGTGGACACCGCTGCCGAGGAGCTGCCGAAGAACGAGAACAACAATCGTTATGCCAATGCCGTGAATGATCTGGAGAACAATCGGAACTTGGGCGTGGCGCCCAAGCCGCTCGAGGACTCGGGCGCTCATGAAGTCAAAGACGCCTTGAACGAGCCCAGCTTCAACCTGCCGGCAGCCGGAGGTGGCCAGAACCTATTCGATGGCGAGTTGCCAGCTCCGGGTCCTGGTCCAGTGCCCGATGAGCCGGCCAAGCAAATGGCGGAACAATTGGGGGCGGGAGGCGCGGGTGGTGGTGAAGGGGCGGATGGCGACGATGATGATGATGTGGGGGATGTGGCGGTGAAGCAACCGCAGCACTTGCTGGAAAACGACAATCTAAACAACGAGATTATGGCTGACCAGGGAAAGGAATTCCCCGAAGGCATTCATTTGGAAGACGGCATGGATGAGGATCCGGATGGTAAGAATTATAGTTTTGTAAGAGAACTGGAGTGGTTATAACAATTCTCAATTGCAGAGGATGACTACTCCAATGCAGCGGCTCGAAAGAAGGGAGGCGAGGCCGTGAGACATTAAACTGTGTAATATTTGATGATTCTTGGATGATTCCTCGACGGGATTGTGTGCAAAGAAGTAACCCAAGTCCTTTATTGAAAACCATGATGGAATTTATGAATTATTTGGAATTTATTTTGAAGTTGGAAAAACCATTCGATGGAAACTTGAATGTGTATTATAATGAATGCTAGAAGAAATCGATGTAAGCGCGCCCTAAGCTGCATATAGTGTATAAGTAAGTTTAAAGCTCATGACCACCACACTTCATTACTCCCGAAACGAAAGCCCGAAGGATATACTCTGAGATGGCGAAGGAGGCCGGAGGCCGACTTAATATTAAGACTGGCTCGGTTCAGCTTTACAAGAATTTTGTGTCGCATAGCTAACCTATTTTACTTGCAATAATTTTTATAATCAAATAACTTTATCACAAAACTCTCGCTCATATCGAAGATCAACCGACTCCTGTGGTTTCCATCTCCGTACAATATTATTTTGTACTTGGTTTTCTGTGATAAAAATAACTCGCTGCACTGCATTTGGGCAATGTTGCCTGTGTTTTTGTCGCCGCACCCACTCATTTCGCTAGAGATTAGGTAGCCACTTAAGCCATGATTCGGAAACACACACAAACTTTATTGGTAATGATAATAATAAACTTAATGCATAAATGTTATTTTCTGGTAGCTGGCTACATAAATATTTAAGATTTAATTAAATTCGCGCTGCCGCTTAACTAAACTCAAAGAAAGAACAACTCAAAGGGTTAATTTTACTGCGTGTGCGCCAGGATCCAGGGGTGCACCATCACCTGGTCTAGTGGCAGGCGATGTAGTGGGTTCAACACCAGAAGCTTGGAAATCAAGTGGGCCGCCGCCTTGGAGACATGCTCCGGCAGCTTATAGTCTCCCTTCAGGATCTTCTTGTAGGTCTCGTCAAAGGTCTTCGAGAAAAAGGGAGCATGGCCCACCAGCAGTTCGTAGCACAGGACTCCGAGACTCCAGAGGTCAACGTTCTTGGTGTGAGGCTTGCCCTGGACCATTTCCGGAGGTAGATAATCGACCGTGCCGCAGAGCGTCATGCGCATGGAGTTGGGCTCATGTACGGACCAGCCGAAGTCGGCGATCTTGAGGACGCCTTTGTGGCCCAGAAGAAGGTTCTCCGGCTTGATGTCTCGGTGGATGATGTCCCGCTCATGTAGGTAAAGCAGAGCCGAGCACAAGGAGCGTATGTAAGTGGCCGACTGGCGTTCATCGAAGCGCTTCAAAGGCTGAGCTTGTAGGGCATTGAAGAGAGTACCTTGGGGCGCGTACTCCAATATCAAATAGATGCGCACATCATCATGAAAGTAGGCATAGAGACGTAGGATGTGCGGATGTCGCAAATGCGACTGAATTTCGATCTCACGGCGCACCTGGTGCTCCACTTTTGACTCGTCAATTTGACGCTTAAAGAGAACTTTTAGTGCCACCACGAACTGGGACTCCTTCTCGCGGGCCAAGTACACATTTCCAAACTTTCCGCGACCCAGCATGCGGCCGATATCAAAGTTGCTTAGCTGCCATGTTTTCTTTGCCTTTGGGGGCTGGGATTCTAGGGAATATTTAAGGAGTTGCAGTGATTTTTGAATTATTTAGATTCCAATTACCCACCAGTCTTGCCTTTCTCGGCATCAGTGCTCGTTGTGGCTCCAGAGGTGCCTGCGGCGGCAGCCGTGGAGGGTTTATCAGTCTTAGAAGCTGCAACTGGTGCAGGAGCCACAAACTCAGAGGGAGCCTTCTTCACTGGGGGCACCAGAGGCTTTTGGAATACAGGAGCAGCAGGTGGAGCTGTTGAGGCTGCCTGGACGCTAGCTCCCGGTTTGTTGGTCACTGGAAGCGGCTTGCTCGCTGCAGGAGCCAGGTTTTCGCTGTTCGGCTGCTTCGCAAGGTTTTTACATTAAAATTTCCTGAATTTTAGCAGAAAACACCCACCTTTTTCGACTGAAGCAAGTTTTTCTTCTGCAAGCCAAGGACATGAGACGAGTTTTCCGGTTTCCAGGACAGTGCGTTGTCCTTGGGGCGCAGCACATTGTTGTTGGGATGGGACATGGCGACACCGATCAAATTATAACAAAAAAAGAACACAAATTTGGTCCAAACAAATAAAATAAAATTAAAAAACTGCTATTGTGAGAAGATACTAATTTGCCGTTTGTTTGAATTATGAAGCGGGTGTGTGCGTGATTCAGTGTGGCCAAATGAAATGTTCTTTTTGGCCACTTCCTTTTTAAAATCGGGCGGGAAAAGGGTTTCAACTGATTTTCTTTGTAACTTTTGACATTTTTATTATATAAATTACAGTCTCTGTGATAAAATTCAAATTTTATTCAAGAAAAGGGGGAAATGAGCACGAGGGATTCCAGAATGTTTTTGATGGAAATTCAAAGATTTCAAAATACTTTTAAGGTAAAGTTAAAAGAGAAAAAATATAAAATTAATATTGTTTATTAATTTAGACGTAAAACATTAAAATTTCTATTATTAATCCCAAATACACCAAAAATTGGAATCCCCCAACAACAGTATCATCTCTATTGCCTATCGCTTCTAACAGAAATATCTGTACAATGGAATGTCTGTTAACACGCTGTAAACTGTACCCGCTTTCATCGAAACGGTCACACTTCGAAAAGCAACGTAAGCCAACAGACATAAACATTTCGCGCAACAGGTGTTCGGTGTTCAGGTATACGAGTCGCGTCGTGCGGAAAGTTGTGCCAGTCAAGCCAAAGAAAACTCAAGTCGTAGCGGGGAAAACACAGACGGGAAAACTCAATGCGAAGAAAAACCCAAACGGGCCAAGAATATTTTAACACCCGTGTACCAAAATTCCATTGAAAAACTCTTCGTTCTGCGCCTGTGTGAACGTTTCAATCCGTGTCTTGTTTACTATTTTACTTTTTTATTGCGGGAGTGTACAAGTTTGTGTATTTAAATTCAACAAGTGGCTGGGAATATATGTCCAACATTCTGGTAGATGCAATTGCAGCATATTTTCCACACAGCCAGCCAAAAGGAGTAAAAGAAACAACAACACACACACACACACTCGCCCCGCGAACCAGCAGCATAAACATACAGCATAAACAAAAACCGGTTAAAACGAACAGACCGATAAAAGGCGCCCCCCATCTCCCCCCTGCAAAAGAGCAAGCGAGACACACATAAAACGTGAAAAATAAAACAAGAAAATTTTTTAAATTAAAAAACAAATCTACGGATTTTTGTTTTAAATAAAGTGTATTTTGGTTATTTTTATTTAACCCTTGTGTTAACAGGGATTTTTCGTGTTAATGCCTTATCGGCCGATCAAATCGAAAGTGAACGAGTAATTGGTATTGCTATTCCCATTGCCGAAACTCTTACGCGTGGCCTCCTTCTTATCGCCAGCCAGCCAGTCAGCCAGCCACCAGGCGCAACCACTAGTACCTGCTGCCTCCACCAGGTGAGTAATAAATCCCCTTTAAGCCCCACAGACGGCAGTCCATAACACAGACTGCCCCATTCTGAACAAATAGAGGGGTTATGGGGCTTAAGGCTTAGTAGGACATTTTAGATAACCTTAGAACGCAATTGGGTTTAAATTTTGATAATTATTTAACAATTTTTATATTTTTAGTTAGTTTCCTACTTGGTCTGTAATAGATAGAGTTTAAAACAGGCCTCAAATAATAAAATATACATTTGTAGTCCCCCCTTTTTTTATTAAAAATAAAATCTCTAAAAAAAACAAAACAAATCTTGCCTTTAATTAAGCATCTTCTTTATTTTTAATCGCCTCTTTTGTATTAAAAATAAAACACCAAACTAAATACTCCAAATATTTCTTAAAAGGTAGCACTTACTTTATTTATAATAGGCTCTTTTTTTAATAAAAATAAAATATCGGGCTTAATATTCTAAATATTACCTTAAAGTATGCCTTTCCTTTTTATTATTCGCCTTCTTTTTTTTATTAAAAATAAAATATTAAGCATTTAAAATATCCCAAATCTTGCATAAAATTTAGCCTAAATTTCCCTTATTTTTAATCTCCTTTTTTTTTAAATAAAAATATTCCAAATATTACCTAAAAGTTAGCATCTCCTCTAACCAAGTCCCCCTGTATTCGATTAGGCCAATCTAATAGCCTGTGATCATCGGTTTATTTTAGCCACGTGAGTGGTAGGCCAACACCTGATAAGCCAATTGGGAGTTACCAAGCGAATTACTGCAACACCTTGACACCTAGACGGCCCTAATTTGGGCACCACATCCCAGCCAGAGTCCAGTTCATTGACACAACCTTTGGAAGTTTTTTTTTTTTGTTTTTTTTGTTGAACTCGCTCAACTTTCACTGAAATGTTCAGCATTTGGGAATGCGGCTCGCCAAAATCGGCATAAATCAAGTGGAAAACAACAGCAACCGACAAAATAAAAAAAAAAAATGTTGTAAATACCAAAATTGAAATGCAAGCGCAACTTAATAAAAATCCAAATTTGTTGTCTGTTGTTTTCGTATCTTTATTTGATTTATTTATGTAATCCATGGCTAGTTGTTGTTGCCGAGCATCATTAAGCCGCCGAGAGAGAAAAAGTATCTTGAAGACAAATTGAAGCACACGAGAAGCACAAGATGATTATGAGATAATCAGTGAATTGCACAAGAGACTCCAAATGGAGTCATGAGAGTTGGAGTTGTAGTGGAGCTCCAATCTCAATTTGACACTAAATTGAATGAGATTGAATTTATGTATCTTTTCAATTAAAAAGCATAATGTTTTCATTTTAAGCCTCTATCTTATCTACTGCCCGAATCCTACAATTGTATCTATGTATCTATGACTCACAGCCAAATGCATTTATAAATTTCTATCTTGCATCTGGAAGGTGAGGGGGAAAACAAAACAAAACAAAATTCCAACAAAATGCCAAATATTCCCACCAAAAAAATGCAGAAATCGGCAAACAACAGCAACAAGTTTTATGAAAAAAAAAAAACAAAAAATAGCAACTATGCGCATAAAAAAGTTATATAAAAAACACGTTCAGATCGAAACCGCTCAGTGAGAGAGCGCCATAGAGTTTGCTGGTAAGCCAGAGTATCTCAATATGGGTGTGTGTGTGTGTGAGTATCTGTGTGAGCCACGCTTCAATTGCAAATGCGCCCAGTAAGCGAACAACAAAACAAAGTAAGAAACAAGTTAAAAAAAAATAAAAAAAAAAAACAAAAAAGCATTGACGCAGATACGCGCTTGTTGTTGTTGTAATTGTAAATTCTACAGGTTTCTTGGTGGATGTTTAAAGGCACTGTAAGAAAAAGTCTATAACTTGTATGTCAATATTTTATATTTAAAAGATTTTCCAAAAATCACTTTTTAAAAAAAGTTTAAAATTTTTAAACTTTAAACTTCAAACTTTTATATCCCAATATTCCTCTGTGCATAACAAAAACAACATACCACTACAACAACAATATCGCTCTGCAATTTTACGCCAAAAGCTAAAAAGGCGACCGATCGAAGCCATCAACCAAGGATGAGGGGTTGGGGATCTGGACGCGATGGGTGCCATGGAGGAGGCAGTGGGGTGACTGGGAGAGGCTACCACCATTCGTAGGCAAACCGGGCCAGTTGCCAAGTACTGTGGGTTGAGAGCCAAACAAAGCTATTGTTCTAACTTGAAATAACTCAAGAAATAGCTTTGCCTTGAAAGATAATAATTTTTTTCATTTTGTTTTTGTATTTTTTTAATTTAAGAAGAATTTAAGATATTTAAGGCTCATAAGACTATTATAACCTTTTCTAGATAGTACTAGAAGGCTAATTTTATTTATATAATTCTCAGAGCTAGTCAAAGATACTATTTAGGAAAAAGAATATCATTTAAATTAAATATTAAAATTTAGAATTATTATCAAGGCATACTCTTAATAAAATATTTCTTAAATAAATCTATAAACTAGATAACCTTTCTAGCCACTTTTTAGGCCAAAAATCACCACCACTGTGCCAAGAATATGCCCCAATAAAAACAACAGCAACGAACGTTGCAATAAGTTGACTATAGACCCCCTCATAGTTGCCCCAAAGTAGCCAGCCAGCTAGCCCCAACTTGGCCAACAGCTTGGCTAACTTGGCTTGAAACGCTTCAGCTTCAGCTTGAGCTTCGGTTTTGTTTTGCACTCGTGTTCGTAATTGTTTCATGAAACTGGCCAACTTGAATTGGTAGCAAGCGAGGGTGGAGAGCAGGAGGGGCAGGACGGGAGGTAGATGGCTAAGAGACACAAACAAAAAAAACAGGTGCTCAGTGCGCAAACGCGCGCATTTTTTCGATTTGTTTACTGGTTTTTTTTTAGCCGTTTTTGGGGGCAACAGTTTTACGAATTCGATTTTTTTTCTTTCGATTTTAATTATGGTTTATGTGTCGCTTGGAAACCATCGACCGGAGATCACCGATCGGCATGTACTTATCCAATAAACGGAGTACATATAGGTAGGTGCCCGTCCATATGGACTTGAAGCGGCACAAGGTTAGCCAAGTTGGCCCAAGAGAGTGACACGAGTGGTGGGGACATGTCGAGGCATTGAGGTTACTGCTAATTGTGAATTGCCTTCTGGGCGGTTGGGGGTTTGGGGCTTGGGGTTCCTGGCCAGAAGTTTTGGGTGGAGCCCCATCGAGGCTTTCCCTTAAATCAGGCTAGAATTTAAGTTATGCCTTCTGTAAGGTTCCTCTAATTGGGTTACTCAATACCTATTATTTTTTTTTGTAAAAAAATTGATTAAAGTAGCTGATGAGTCAGAAGAAGTAAACAAAATACTGTAATAAAAATATTTGAATGCCCTCCAGGGCTTATCTACAAGCACGTATGTTGGTAGGTAGTTTACAACAATGGGCCAGCAAGTATCTCAGAGTTATCTCAGGTGACCCCATTTTGAGTCATCAGATAGGGATTACGTTTTAGGAACGAAAAAACATACTACGGCTGATTCATGGAGTTAATGTCAAGGCATGGGTCTTAATAATAAATATTAGATTGCGGCAATCTTGCAGATACACATGTGTTGTAGACTACACTCAGATAGTATCTCGAGTTACGAGCGCACGCGTGTTTCTTGCGCCTTTTGTTTTGTTTACACTTGATTGCAATTTGTATTTGGCGGATACATTCCTCGAGCTATGCTCGGATACGAGTGTGTGCTTTGCATATACGAGAAGGCCCAAGTAGCTGTAACTGTAACTGGCAGCGATGACATTTCGTATCTGCCAGATACCCAGATAGCCAGTTAGCCAGTTAGCCAGTGAAGCGTAAATGCAATGCACGCACACTACACCTCCTCCTTTACTAACCCTCTGGCCTTATTAATATTTATCAATTTTTGTTATTTAACCGGCTTCGATCTCTTTGTTCGACAGCCTGACTGAAGCAACTTTGGGGCTCTCCTCCCAAATTTGCATAAAATCCGATAAAAGATTAACTTAAATTTAAAAAAAAAACCCCAACTCGTTTAAAATTGTTGTTTGTTTTTTTGTTTTAAATTTTTGTTTTAAATTGCCAATTTGACCTTATTAAGTATGATTTGTAAAATGCCTTGCGTGCGACTTAATTAATTGATTTGTTATAAGCTGAAATTCCACTGGCCGTATTTGTAGTCCATAAATATTTAATTATTCCCTTGCCGAGTTGGCCTCGTCATTGATTTTCCATCGATTAGGTTTGTTATTTTTATTTTTTTGTAGAACTGTGCCAGAGCGTTTAAACGCCATTAAATTGTGACAAATCCATCTGACATTTTCCGCTAGCTACTAACTTTAAAGCTAAGAATGCCAGCTGCCGTGCCAGAAAGCGATGTGCCCTGGAGGAAGATAAATGGCAAGTGTGTGTGGCGTACGAGAATGTGGTTGGATAGTTTCGGCCAAAAGATTGCCACTGGAATTGGGGTCTCTAATCCAATAACCGAACGGCACGACCTCTCTGATAGAATTACTTTGTGAAAACATTCAGCTAATTATACTATTTGGAGGGAAAGTGAAGTCATCACAGGGGATGTGCGTGTTTTGGGGATTAAATGATAAGCCAACAATGCGATAAGTCTTTATCTTGAAATTAGCCATTAGATTGTTCTTAAAAGGAAGTCATTAAACAATGGTGTAGTATAGTTATTTTTAGTATTTTTTTAATCTCAAGAGAAAGATAATCCTTATGAGATAACTTTTATGGCATTTCACTTGAAAGAGAAGAGGAAACTGTTGCCTTATTACGCACAATTATTACCCAGCATACCCACCATTATGGGGAAAATTGTGGAAAAAAGAAAAGCCTTTCCCAGCAATTTGTCATTGTTTGATTTTCTCTTCACTTGTTGGGTGATTTTTTTGGATTTTTTCGGAACTGGAGCTGGCTCTGATTGCTTTATTTCACTAGCAACGAAAATTGTTGGCTTTGTGTTGTACGGCCTGTGATACTTCCTGCCTGAGTGCCTGCCTGCCTGCCATGGCTAATTATAAACAATCAGAGATTGCAACAGGGGCTGCTGCTGTTGCACTTTGTTGCATGATTACATTTAATGGGCAACGCCAAAACATAATCATTTCGATTAAATAATCAGCTACTAAAGCCAGCCAGCCACTCTTCGCACATTTGCGCCGTGCCAAGGAGTTGGTCTTGTAATTATGAAAGTTTTTCTCTTTTCCGAGCGCTATAAACTTAAGTCCAAGACTCATATACTCAGTACTCGAACTCAAACTCGTACTCGAAGTGAGACCCATTTCATTCATCGCCACAAGCTATGGAAGCTATCGGAAGTTGCTCTCGTTGCAGCCATAGTGAAATGTTGTTGACCACAAAAGTGGCTTGAACCTGAAAACGCCTTGCTACTTGCCTTGCCTCTCCATGCAACATCTGCAACATCAGCAATCTGAGACTCGATCAGACTCGTTTTACACCAATTTCCGCCGCTGAAAAGGTTAAAGACATTGCTTTATAAAGGGAACTATTTTTTTTCTTTCTTTCTATAACTTTAATCGAGCTTTAATGTGGCAATTGCCGTTTGATGTGGCTCTAATTGAAAAAGGAAAAAGGCAACTGACTGACTGGCTACCCAGTGAAATGGCTAAAATCAACTGATTGCGTTAAGTGAGGTCTTTCAGATTGCCGTGGAATGTGCCATAAACCATAAATATTTCCAGCCCAAATATAAATCTTGGCTAACATTGTTTGGATAATTTTTCAAAAAACCTGTAGCTGGAAAAAAACAAACCTAACACGACTTGTTTAAATTTTTTTTTTATGATTTTTATTATTTGTTTAGAGGCTTGTTGTTTTTTATGTTTCTGGTATTTGCGGGTGTTCTGTTTATTTTTTACTGCAAGCTTTTTTTGTGGGTTAGCAAGGCAAAGCCTTGAAAATGCCTGTCAATATTGTATTGTTTTTTTGCACATATTTAAAATTAATTTATGCGCCGCAATTTGTTTGGGGATTTGAATTCCATTCCTCTGGAATCTTTCCCAAATGTAATAACTTTGCATAAACACAAAAAGGGAAAACATGTTTTTGTGGCTCGTTTCCAGCCAATTATCTGTCGGGTTGAGCAACTCCCCAAACATGATGAGAAAGTAACTAAGTTTGGTTTAACTTTTAAACTATTTATCAATTGGCTCAAGGTCTCCTCAGGTGACTGACTATTTTTTTAAATATTTTTCGCATCCAACCTGTTTTTAGAGATTCATCTTTGAAGAAGCTTTATGCCAAAATGCCTTTTAGCCATGATTGCGTTTATTACGTGACTCGGTCAATTGATTTTTCGGCAAAAAAGATAAACAACATTCGGTGGTTTGGGCCTCACAACTTTGGCCAATGTTTGCTCCGCCCCATATGAATGAAACGTGGCCCGAAACAACGTTAGTTCGTGCGACGGTGGCTACCACATCGTGGCTAATTTTTCATGAAGGTTTTTTTTAGGTTTTTCAGAGCCGGCCAAAGGCCTCAATTTATTGTTATGTGCATTGAATTTTTAATTGCCCTTTTCTAGTGGCCATTTTGAGTTTGGCTTTTTGGTTAAACAATTTATTTTATTACTTGGCAGAAAGAAATATACAACTATTCCCTAAGCTGGCCACTAAAACCTGTCCAGGCATATCCAGAAACTACGTATTTTGTTAAACAAAATCTAAAAAAATAAAGCCATTACGTATATAGTATGAGATAGTAGGAATAAAAACCTGAACATTTAAGCAAATGATGCAAAAATGAGCAAAAAATACTTCGAGTATAAAAATAAAAAAAAAAGATTCTAATAAATAATGCCCGAATACATTACAACACGCGGAGAATCTTTTGTGGGAATTGCGCAATAACTACAGTGTTCTGGGGCTGGGGGGCATTAAATGAAATTGCCTAAACAATTACTTGAAATGTATTTAAAGACTTGAAAAAGGTAATTACCGAACAAACTATGATATTGCCGCTATCTAAAGCCTGATAAAGTAACTGCCCCGTGTGGGGAATTAGACACTTGACTGCTAGAGAGGTGTTTGTAAAGTCCAGAGGGAGAATATCATCCACAATGGGTACTATTTAGAGGTAGTCCCTCCTAGAGAGCCCCCTTGTGGCCTACGCTCCTGAAACTCGTGTGCCGAGTTCATCACGCACTTAACATATGATAGCTGATAAAAAACATCCATGCCAGCCAGCACTCTAAACGCCGTAGTCGTGTCCTAGCATTTAATTGGGTCTCTGTTATATCTGTTGTCAGTTGTCCAAGGCAATTAGAGCTGAAGCGATAGTTATCATTTATTTTTAGCGACATTTGGCGGCTTCGTGCGAAACCCAATCACGCTTTAAATGATGTTTCCTTAGCTATTTTTGGCATCTCAAGTAGACCATAAAACACAAATCTTCAGAGTTTGTCCTCAAAGGAGGGCCACTGGCTGAAAACAATTGATTTCAATTTTAATTAACACCCCCACAAGACCCAAGACTCCCCCCCTATTGTCTCAGACAGTTTTAATTGGCACTTGCTCTTTGGTGGTCGAGGTTCGCTGAATCTTAACCCCTTAAAGACGACTCACAGAGCCAGCCAACGGCAACAAATTAATGATTGAAATTACCCCGACATGATAATTAAATTGGTTGGGGGTGGGGATGGTTATGCATGGCTTAATTGTAAGTATATTTGGGGTTCTTAGGAAGACATTTCTCAACAAGACTACATATCTTGACTTGCCATTCCACAAGTTACTCATTCATTCATAGATCGCCTCCACTGGCACTGCCATCTACCCACACTCATTTTTTACATCAGTAGGTTCTGTCGGTTTGTGTTTTTTATTTTTATTTTTTATTTGTATCTCTCTCGTCATCGGCGTCACTTAAACTTGACCTTTATTTCATTTATTGCTTATTATTGCATACTGGCTTAGTAATTTCATTGTGGAACTGTTGATCCAGTTGTTTCTGGTTACATCTTTGGCGGTTTGGTTTGTCTCTCAAAGTATCTTAATTTGAATAACTTTGAAAACCTGCTACACCCCAGTTCTTTGGAATTCTTGAGCCCACATGGATCTCTATCTGAATATGGCATACAAGCTGGCTACCGTCCATATCTATATCTCGACTTTAAGAGAGTCTGTTTCGGAGGTGTTCTGTTCTGGTAATTTCCTCCAAGTCCGCTATTACAAAACATTAGCATGGATAGCAAAAAAATAATCTTTCTTCTGCTGTGCGGGATGTCTGTTTCCCTGTTTGGGTTTCCAGTTGTTGCTGGAACTCATTTAATATGCACTGGCATATGGAATTGCGCATAAATCAAGAACCTGGGCTGGGCTCTCAGCTATATGGTCATTGGTGTGATGTATGAGCGGGCGATTAGTTTAGTTCTTTAATGATTCATTGGCGAGTGTTGGAAAATTGATTGCCGCGACGCTGCTGATGCTAATAAAGAATAGAATCGATGAAGACCGACTCTTTGTTAGAGACTACATCACAAAAGAGGTGTCTCAGAACCTAGACAATGGAAACATTCCATAAAAATAACATTCCAAATCCCAGCTTAAACTTGGCGTTAAAACATTATAAATACCAGTTGTCTGGTCTAGGGAGTTCTTAAGTCTCGGAAACCAGTTTTCGACTATCAAAATTAACACAAAACGATGCTGAAAGATGTTGGAAACAAAAAACATGCATTCTCTGGGAAATGGAAAACGAAACACCGATTTCGGGGAGACTGCAACCTGACTGGTTTTTCGGCCGAGCGGCCATTCGCACCTTTGATGTTGGTTTTTCGAATGCGCCCCAACTCAAATAGATGAAAAGGTGCCTTGTCTATGAGAATTTGGATTTCTTATAATCGAATTCATGGAATTTTTAGTCCCCAACTTTAGGCGCGGCCTGGCCCGGCGAATGATCAATCAAGTGCAGCATCAGTAGAGGCAGATGAATACCTAATGAGTGTATGGGTTGACTCACAAACACACCCATATATCCCATACATATATCCGTATACCCACGATGTTGTTCCAAACTGGTTTAATTGATTCAAATGAAGACTACGACGACGGTTGCGATGATGTTGAATGACGTTTGTCCGTCCGGCTTAGGCTTTAGCTTTTTGTTTGCCTCTTTATACCGATTTCAGTAATATGTAAATCGATGCATGATAATCCGGCAGCCCCTCCGGCCCTCCCTCCCTTCGTCGAAATAGAAAACTTGCCAATCACATGCAACAATTGTTGGATGCTAGCTGGCGTGTCATGCAACGTTTTGTGCTCACCCTTTTGTGGCCGATGCACTCGACAACTCGGTGTTTGTGTTTATAATTGTCTCAGATGTAGCCGCCCCCTCCCACACTGCCCCACAGCCGCCTCTGTTTACCGATCACTTGTCAGTCAGGGGCGTTCGGTGCCCCTCGCGATGACGAACTTAACAATGGAAGGGTATCCACCTGTTTGAACTCTTGTGGGGTTTCTATTTATATGGAAAATACTTCAATCTAGTGATTAAGTTTAAATATAAAATGTATATTATTTCAAAATAATTACAGGCCTTTGAAAGTCACTATTCTGGGGTCATGATCTAAAATACGTAGAAATCATCACCCAGTTGAGAACCTGATCTATTTTCAATAAGAATCTAGACCCTCGACTCCAAGGGTCTTTCTTTCTCAGCCATTAAAGAATGATTATGTCCCCAGAACCCTTTTTGTAAACAAAAGACCCCGAGTAAGAGCATTAGGGACTCTTGTATACCCTACTTAATGCTCTCATTTTCTCATTTGTGTTGCGGTCAAAGTTGACTGACAGTCACAGCCGATGTGAATGTCAATTGCGAGTGCCCTTCTGACTCTGTCTGTTGTTTTCCATTCAATTATTAAAATTAGCCCGCCAAGCTAATTGCCGGGAGATGCAATTCGAGCCCAGACTCAGGCCTATAAGCATGAGAGACAGATTTTAAGATTTGATCGAGGCTCAGACTAATCTTTTCACCAAAATAGAATAGAGCTCAGGTAGCTCAGGTTATTGTTTGGGAAGATATTACGAAAACACCCTCGTAACTCGAGGCAGGGCAGGGTCATAAATACGTAATCTTTATGGACAGTGGGAATCAAAGAAGTTGACTTGTTTATGCCTCCTCGCTATACTCCTCTACTAATTACTTGCCTTCCCTTACTTGCCGGACAAGATCAGGATAAGATCCTGTCCAATACCATTCAAATGGTAGGCCAGGTAGAGAGGCAAAGGCCCAGCGAAGCCACTAAATAAAATCATTAAAAATAATGAACGCACTTCCGTTGCAATTGTCGGGGTCTTGGAACTTTACACAACATTAAAATGAGGCAGCCACAACCAGGGAGACGTTGCACAGAGAGTGCCGCGCACAAATTAAAAGGTAGAACTTGGAATACCTTTCGTTGTCGAACTCGTGAGTCGGCCCGGCCTGGCTCGCCAGGCAATTCCAATTACATATGTAAGATTGTTCTCAGATGCCGCCGTAGACCGAAAGGAAAACTATGTGGGGGCATTGGTGGAACGGAAATAAAACTCCCTCCTCTACCCGGCCGGTTGGTAACTTGATTGTGGGGGCTGGACGACACATATAAATTATGAACGATGCAGAGCCCAGAACCGGAGCCTCAGTTGGGTCTCTGGCCATGTTCGCTAGCTGTGCATAGATACAGATACTGAGATACTGGATCTGAAATGCAGGTACAGCCTACGCTGAATGGAGCTCATCGTTTATGCAATTGGTTTACGATCCAGATATCTTATGGTTTATTATAATCGATATTAGAACACTCGAAAAAAAGCTAATGGATATTAAGTTTTCTCAAGGTTAGGCCAACATCATTATTCAAATAGGCGTGTTTAAGAATTTATTTATTTATTAAATTCCAATTAACCTCACAGGTCACAGCCTTTCTACGGCCAACTCCATCAGTCACGCTCCATGATTGATGGAGTATCGACGTGGTTCTAGGTGAACTCTTATGTTAATTGATTGTGGAATTAATATTTAAATGCCCGCCGAGTCAACCTTTAAGCCTGGTGAGTCGGAAGGAACCTGAAGCTATCCAAGATTAACAGTCGTAGCGCTGCGGGGCACAAGATTCCCGAGTGGCATCATTATATTTGACCCAATTGTGCCGCAGTGACACATTTCTGGTGGCAAAGATCAATTCGGGCTGGCCCTTTGGAAATGGTCCACTGCCGGTTCCGTCGTATTGGTTTCGCTGGAAAGGCATCTGATATGTGGAAGTGTGGCGCGGTTCAGTTGTACCTGGTCGTTTGTTTACCCAACTGTTGAAACAGTGGCAAAGTGCGGAATCATGTTGCGGCATTGTTTGGCCGGGCTTTTCTAGTTTGTTTTTTTTTTTTCTGTTTGTGTTTTATTAGCCGCCGCACTCTTTTTTTCGCTTGTATTTACCCAATGACGACTGAATGGCGCTTGGCCAAAAGCTGAAGCTGTAGCCAAGAGGAGAAACAAGGTCAGGCCCAGAACTTTCCACCAAAAAAAAAGAAACAAGAATCTGGGGAACAACCAAACAATTAGTCAGGGAGGGGCCTTGGCAATTTGTATCTGTAACCGGGAGATATGCGCGCTTTTTCACACTACTCTTCTGGGTTAACGTCAACGTTAACCCGCTTGCCAAGATCACCAAGCTAACCAAGCTAACCAAGCTCTCCAAGCCAATTACCCCGCCCCATAACCCAACATGAATATCGCTTAAAAACAGAATAAAAGTGCCTCGACAATTGCTTGATTCATGACTAAAAGACACAGAATATATACATATATATATCTGGAGAAAGAGGAGGAAACCGAAACACCAACCTACATAGAGTATCTCTCCCCAGGCTTGTATCTGTATCTGCTGGTGTATCTTGGAGTGACGCATCTGCGTTCCCCCGAATGAAATTTTTTCTGTAAAACTGCAGCTTGAATCGAAAAGAGCCTCTTGGCTCTTGATTGCTTTTGATTGGCTTTTGTTTCGACTTTTCTCTCGCATTGTGCAAGTTTTGATTTCGCCTCGCGTTTTGATTTGATTCCGATTTGTGTGTCTGGGCGAGTGTTTATTTTCATTTTCAATAAATCCCCACCATAATTGCACTCTGGGGGGGATCTAAAGGCCCCACCAATCGTAGTCTTTATGTGAAAGCTGGCGTCAAATTATCTCATTTCACGAGGCGTGTGAACACCCAGTTTTGATCTTCACATTTCCCAATTGATGTATTTTCATTGTATCTTTTGTTGTTTCAAATATTTTAATAGTTTTTATTTCTTTATTTTTTTACAGGCCACCAAACACACCTTAAAATCTGTTCAACATACACGTGGAAGTTTTCAGGTAACTATTAGGTTGTTTTTTTTATATTTCTCACGAGGAGAAATGCAAAAAGCTTACCTTAATTTAGCACCCGACCCACTAAAGTGGTTCGAACACACTATTCATAACTCGGAACTGAGATGTGCCATTAAAGCCGGCGAGGCACGCAAACTTTCGCACGGCTCACTGCTCGCATTGAGAACCATTCAGAGAACCTTAAATATGGGTCAATTACTCATAGTGTGTGCTGGTCGGTGGAAAAACAAATTTCTTACATAACCGTTGACGTAGTACAATTTAGTGGTCATAAAGTAGCCAATGAATGCATAACCTACCCTGTAGGCTGAAGGGGAAAGATGATCTATTAAGTATATGATCATATAATTATAGAATAACTCTTAGAGACTTTAAGTTTAGAACCTCTCAAGTCAGAGTTCCATCTTTTATGGTATAATACATATATTCATAGATTTTTATTAGTCTTGGGTATAAAAATTATACCAACTCCTCCTTAAGACTTGGCCTTTAAGAGCTTCCAATTCCTAGGTATTTCTTAGTCTTGAGAATAATCATATACTTGCCTTACTGGACCTAGGCCTTACTTCTAATTGCCGCTAGTCATACCAGCTAGTAGTATTCTCATACAGAGCCCAGGGGATATGCGGCCTAACTGTTGACTGGCAGTTAAATGCTAATTTGCGGAGCTGACTGACGACTGACCGTTGCTTACTGGCCGGCCGGCCGGTCTTGGATGTTTACTGGCTTTCAGCACTTTAGTTGCTCGTTTTAATTACACACGGAGACCGGAGACCGGAGACCCATTTGCCAGTTGGCCCTTTTTAGCCAGGTTAGCAATCAAGTGGCAGCTGAACTTAATTTTTGCTGTATCGATTGCGATTCCACGCACCTGAAATGGGGTCGTGAGAGATCAACGATCTGTATCTGATCTGTACCAGTTTCAGCTCGATTTTTGCTCCACTTTGGCTGATATTTCTTGAGATGATCCTGATCTCTGTTGGGTCATATTTGAGCTCTGAGGCTGAGGCTGAGCTTCATGCTCGAGTGAATGTTTAATATTGCATTAGAGAGATGTCGCCGGTTATAACAATACGATTTAGTCAACGGAAATGGCTCCTCACATGCAACCAAAAATAATTTGCTTATATCATTAATTTGCGTCATTTTTAGATACTTTGGCAACGTATCTAATGCACTGTCATTCGCAATAACCTTAAATTGCACAGTTTCCCGCTCCGATCTATCGCAATTAGATTTTCAGTGACCTGCTTCGGCTCCTTAATGTCCCAGCTTGTTTTTATTAATCGCCTCTAATCGCTTTAAATAAAAATCAAGTTTAAGTTTCAAGCTGCGGCGTTACGTAATCCCGGTGAACTCTGAACTTGAACAGGCAAACAAATAAACAAACAATACGCATTGCCAGCCACGCCAAAATCTGAATATATTTCCCCTCGTATGCAAATCTGAATTGTTCAACAAAGTTAACAGAGAATGACAAAATATGGGGTAATAAATGACGAGTATCTTAATTTGAATATGAGTGTCCATAAAACACACTCGGGTATTGGTTTAGCCCGAATGCCTGTGAATAGTTGCATCAATAATGGTTTATGCCTCAGAAGTATGCGAAATATTTGCGTATTTTTATGGGCAGGTGTGTTTTAATCTTTAAAGTGTGAAAAGCCATAGCCATAAAGATATTCTTCTTCACAGAACTTGTGAGCCATTCCACTTTCCCCGGCTATGTATTCTTTTCGGATCATTTCACTTTTCACTCCTCATCTCGGCCAGAATCTGGAAGATGGAGTAAAAGTTTTTGGCTTAATTTTCACTTACGTTTAGCATTAAATTTTATGTCTCTGGACATGGCTTGGACATGACTCGGCCGATATGTTTCTGAGTTTGGATTTCACCTGGCCGAGGCACGTAGCCGGCCAGATAGACATTTGACATGTCAGGTTGTCACAGCTTTCGGGCACAGTGAGAGCGATTTCTGGCCACAAACAAATTCTTGCAGTAAAAGTAAATATGGTACAAATTTGTGAAGAGAAACTAGCTCAAGTTCAGACAGCAGGAGGCAAATTGTTTTGGCACATGCCAAACTGTGGCCCAGACCTGACCAGCTTCTGCTTAGAGCCCCAGACCTGTCTGGATATTCGGACAAGATAAAAATAAAACCATTATAAATTCATTAAGCCAACAACAAATAATCTCTGATAATTACGGTGGGGTGCTGGGGGAGAATGTGCGTCAGCAGAAAATGTTTCGTTTGATCTGCAGATGTGAAGATCTGGAGAACAAACTAGCCAAACCACAATGATGCCAAAAAAAACCAAATAGCCCCCAGGTGATAAGTTCATTTATTTATCTGTTATTCTTGTGCTGTTTTCCTTTTAATATTATCGGACGCGTGCTTCTTGATTTTCGTGTTAATTTGTAATAATTAATTTGAGAATGTGCAGAAGCCGCAAAGAACCGAGGGCTCTAATATGAATTATTTATGAATTTCAAACTCTCGGGGGAATACGGGAATATCCAAAGAAATCACAGACTTCAAAGATTTCTCAGAAAACGCAAAGTGAATGTGTAGGGGTGCCATTATAATTAATTATTTAAAGATATTGTTTGTAGTTTTTATACAATTTTGCATATATGTACATTGGGGGAACTTTTAATTGGAATTATTTTTGTATTGATGACTTTATAGGTTCTTCTGGCTTATAGCTTGTTAGGTTGAATCGCTACGGTGGCTGAACAATTACTTAGCCATACGAGTGGGGCAACTTTTGGCATTCCCCGCATTCGAAACACGGAAGATGCCACCGCAAAAATGTTGCGTGTGCACCGGACTGGGTTTGTGTGCCTCCGAATTACATTCCAAATGCAACAATACGAATCTGTCTAATATCAGCAAATCGCTTGTCACGGAGGTCCATTTAATCGGTTTAATGGTCGGAACGGAACGGAATGGAGCGGGCCATCTAAATATAAAATCTTGCATTAAAAATTATTAAAACAATTTATTATTGTCCCATCATTATATCATTTTTAATTTCTTTTCTATAAATATCTTGGCTTGTACTTGGCAATTTTCTGTAGTTTGCGGATATACACGATTGCTGATATATAGTGTGGGATTTATTATCTCCGAACATGCATGACACTGCCCTCACTGTAATATTTAATTAAGTAATCGCCTAATAATGGCTTGGCATAAGCTAAGTAATAAGTTCAAGCCGTAGGTCATATCGGAAAGTATTGACTTTAGATTTCTAGTTCTTTTCTTTATTTTTTAAAAACAAACTTCGTAAAAAAAAGATTCCCATTATTTTTCACAAACCCATTTGCATAATTAACACCCTGCCACAACTCACAATAGCCCAAATTTAATTTATTAACCTCATGAATGAAATGGAGTGATTTTTGTTTTAGCACTGTGCTAAAAATGGCAATTCATTTTATTTGGCAATTTTTCCTTCAAATTAATTTCATGCACATTCGTTTTGCTTGGTACTGGTATTATTTTTTGTCTTGCGTTTATTTATTTATTAGTTTTCGTTATTCGTTATTGAAATGGCAATTGCAAGTGGAATTTGTAAGCGATTTGAACGTTAATTGAAATTCAATTCAGGTCCTAAGAGAGCTTCAGACGAGTTTGCGCCAATTACGATGCACATTCATTTTTTGTGCGATGCATTAAAATATTTGTTTATTGTTTTCAATAAAAGATGCCCCAATGGCATCAGAGCTTTCCTGTAAATACTTTCAGACATTTTTGAATTATGAATCCTTTGGATGAAATTTTTTAGCAAAAAACTCCCGACTTGTTGAACTTCTTTTGAATTAAGTTGGCCATCAATCAATGGCCATAATCGGCCCGCAGAACCCTTCCTTTTGCCAGATGAATGCATTTATTAGCCGGGCCCAAAGACCAGGCTGAAAGGCAAACAAAAAATGCCTCAAAATGGTATATTTTTTGGCAGCTGGCCTGGCCGGCAAGCATAAAAAATTTAAACACAAAACAGCCAGAGCCACAGCCAAGCAAAATGCAGAGTTTTTTCCACAAAAATTTTCTCACGTAACAAGTACACCCGTCAGACATGGAGCAGGAAAAACTTCAAGCAATTTACCTCAAGAGTGTATGAGTGTATGAGTATGTTTGTGGCATGCAACTTGTTGTTGGCCAATTTTTTGGCGTCTGCGCAATCCATAAGAGGGCATTAAAGCTGCTGCTTTGGCTGCTGCTGTTGGCCAGGCCGATTCTAAATATCAGGCAAGGCAAGGCAAGGCGATTGCAAGTAGCTACCAAAAACAAAAACAACCTTGGCTAATGGCCAGTCAACGGCAACTGACATGGGCGATATCGGCCAGAGACTCTTGGCCAAAAGCTGGGCCCAATGGCTCACTGGCCTTTTCCTTTCACACACAAAAAAATAAGGCTATTTTCTTATTGATTTTTGAAATAAAAATAAATTATAAATAAATATTTTATTGATTAATCTTAAATAAAAATAAATTATAAAATATTTAAATAAATTTTTTTTTTGGGGAATAATATTTGCTCTGCATCTTCCTGCATGTGTCCCTGTAATTTTCTGGCCTACCCAGGAGGCTAAGTATGACTAAGCCCTGCTTATCTTGGCCAAGAATTTGACTCTTGCTCTTTCTGTACTGGCCAGGCATTATGGTATGTGTTGGTATGTTAGTGGAAAATTTTCACACGAAATTCAACAAATGCCCGTTAATTGCTTGACAAAATAAAGCCTTTTTTCGCGAATAAAAGGCCGTACAACCAGCACACCGTCGATAAAGAAGTAAGTAAATAGCTGACAAGAATTGGCATTGGCCGAATATCTCTTTGATATGTCAAATTATCATTTTGCACAATCACCGCCGATCACTTTGGTGTCAGACACTTCCAGTCTGTTGAGAGTGTCACAGCCCAACACCTATTTGTAGATTGGAGTTAGGTGAGAAGAGCATACAACGAGTGGGTGAGATTCTACTGGTATATAGGTTTGTTTATGGTTTGAACTATGTGATAAAGATTGAGAAATCCGATCGAAATATCACTTCATTCACAAGTCTGATAAATAGTTTATAGAGGAAATAAAACTTAACACTTGGCCGTAAAAAATTGGGAAAATGTGGTATTGTATTGTAAAAACATACCCGTGACCAGAAAAAGGCACAGCTTTTATAAAACTTAACGATCGAGATACAACGTATTAACGTGAAATGGAAAAAAACTAAAATTGTATATGCAAGAATAGCTCTATTATTTATTCACAAACATGTCGCGGGACAAGCTCATTATTGGCAGTACATAAAACAATAATAATAATAATGATGACAACCCTTTGGCCAGCCATGAAGTCATCTGGCAAACCAGAAAAGAATACCAGACACCTCGGCAATGTTACGACGCCATTACTTAGCCATTTGATCACTGGCCAATTGTAAGGCGATTCCTTCTCTAATTGTAGAAAAATGTTGTTTACAAAAAACGACAGAAGACAGGAGAACACACCTTCCCCAACCATGGCTGTAAATATTTGCCGGGCCATCCGGGCGAATTATTTTCACTTTCCGCTTATTGAGAGGATAACCTGTCCGGCCCAACCTGTCCCGTGTAATCGTTAACTTTATAATGGATTCTGTTAGAATAATAAATTCGATTTAATCAATTTTTTTGTTGTTTTGTTGAACAAGTTTTGACTCAAGACTTTATTAATCGATGATGCACACTCTCAGATTTATTATAATTATACCAAATTTTATTTTTTAATCATATTTTTGTGATATTCCCCCTTTCTTTTCGATGTTGTCTAGTTTGTATTTTAATATTTGATTTTGCGATCAATTTGGTTTTTTGGCTTTGATTTTTTGTGTTTAGCGGTGAGGTGATAAATAAAGCTGGAATCGTGCCAGAGCCCAGCGTTCTTGAGCCTTTTATTTATGGCATTCATCATTAGACGCCGGTGGCATGATTTGAATGAATAAGTGGTTGGATGGGCCGGGTAATCGGGATGTGGCTGGGCGTGAATACCAAATGCCGAAGGAGTTTGAGGGACGCAGTGACCAGCCTACTAAGCCGAAGTACTTAGAAAGACCAGTTCCGTGTCTGAAATACTTGTACTTTGGCTTTGTTTACTAATAGTATTACCTAACTAACCCATCTGTGGGATCGGTTGAGTGAAAAATAAATTTCGAACCATAAGCCGATAATTGTAATTCCAATTGGCCAACTTTTACCGCCTCGAGACAGTCTTAAGACCTAAGACTCAAGACCCCTATGGGTAGGATTGAAGAAAAACTTAATTAAAAAAACGGCAAAGGCCGACAATCGAATCATACTCCACTAACTGGGCTCGAAAGTCAATTAACAATGTGGCAACTGCAGCCATCTGGCCAAATGTCAAACGGCCAACTCGGAGTGGGCTCTGCAGTTGGCTCACAGCTTCCCCACATCTCACGCTAATTAGTCGCGGCTTGCCAAAAATAAAATTTAATTGCCAGCCATCTGAAATCAAATCTCTTATATGATTTGTTTACCCAAGTCCCTCGGTTTATTGGCCAGAGAATTGTGTTTGTTTGCGAAGCAGGTGGTGGCGGGCTTCTAAGCTGCCGTGATTACCAAACACTTTTGTTGCAACTTTGAAATGTTGCATTGCTGTTTGCAGTTGCAGTTGCTGTTACTGGAGAATGCAATTGTTTTGTGGCTGCCGACTAGGCAGTTGTGTAAACGCATACAAAACACACATTAGGCATCATTTTGCATGTTTAGCATGTTTTGCATTTTGTTATTGCTCAATTAACCCGCTTAGACGGCATTTTCCGGGCGCTAATAAATTTGCGAACGCCTCCCAAAGGGTTGGGGACGATGACAAACAATTTACAAAAATGCCCATTGTGTACGGGAAGTCTCTGTTGACGTGTTTCTCTGTTTGCCAAACAAACAGCCAAGCACAGCTCGGAGAAATATCTTTAATAATAATTAGCCAAATATCCGAGAAGCTTAACTTTCACCCAAACCCCAAACAGAGTGCCCGGAGCACTTTAATTAAATAATTTTCATGCAAAAATATTTATCTTGTCTTAGGCGGATAATTCTTTTAAAGCCACATTGTTTGCCTGGGCTAAGAGGTTTCTGTTTTTTGTAGTCTGCCGAGCAAATATGCATAAATTATAGACCAGAATGGGGGTTTGCAATACGCAGTTTTCAATAAAGGTTTCGGCGAAAAAAACGTAAACAAAATGATGTCAAGGCATTCACTTTCAAAAAAACAAAAAAAAAGGCAAGAAATTTATATTCGAAAAATAAAAGAGGAGAATTACGCAGGCATAATAAAATATATAATTTGTAAAACAAAAACCTGCTGCTGGGGCTACCTTCCCCACTCAATTAGCCCAACCACAGCCCCAGCCCCATTAACCGGCTACTGGTTGCCCGGCTACTCTTGGCCAAAAAAAAAAAAACCATCACATTAAACTGAAACATAGCCTCATAAATCTCCACAACTTCTGATATTCTAACTCGCCAATTTGTTGTTGCCTGTTTTATGGGATAATTTACTTTATTTCTGTCTATAAACAGAATTAAAACAAATTGCAGGGGTTCTTTACACTATTAATTGCCTCCCCCCAGATGCCTTCTCTGAGCTTTTAAACCCCAAAATTCAAGTGAATTTTTCTTTATTATTGTCAGTGGAGTGGCCCGAAAAAAAAGGCTAACAAAAGTCAATGTCATTTGGTTTCTTTGTTTTCGGTGTGAGATGAGAACTGAATTTTTAATTTCTTTTCAAAGTAAGCTCGTGTCGGAACCCCGATAACCTCTCATGGAGGAGGTGGATAAGTAATCTGAATATTGTTCTTGTGTGGATTGTTTGTAATGGCATAATTATGCGAATAAAACGTTTTTTATTTTTTGGGGAAAAAAACTCTCTGCCCGTATATTTTTTTAATTAGTTGTTCAGTGGTTCTCAAGAAACTGTTTTCCTCTTGATATCTAACCAGTATCTTTCCGAATAACAAAACACAACTGCAATGCTGGCTGGAAACCTGGTTTTTGCACCTCACTCCACCTCGTAGGTGTGTTTGTTGCCAATTCAATCAATTACCAATAATACAATTCTATACAAATTTATGGCATACATTATTGGCTTATTCAGGCGTTCAATTAAATGCATTCCGATGCGTTCGCACGTACAGAGATGTCTGAAAACAAAAAGACTTCCTTCGTACTCTCTATATGACTCCTATACCTCCCATATCTGAGGCGACAAAAGCGCATGACACACATGCCCAAAAAACTGAATAAAAATAAATAAATAAAAAAATACAAATTGCGAAACTGTTTAATTTTTTTTTGAGACATTCTTGGGTTGCTGGAGAACCCAATTCGAGATCTCAACGTGCCTTAGACGGTTGGCTCAGAATTTACGATTTATTTAACCTGACATTGGCCAGGTAGACATACAGGTATGTCTGGGAGGGGCGGAGGACCATGGCTAAATTGATATTTTTGCTTTTGGTAGTGTGGCTGGCCTACACTAGGCAAACATTAGAATCAACTTTTTGAATTTGCTGTTGACACAGTTTATGCTAGACATGCCAGCAACAACAACCAATCATTGCACCTGAGCCGGCAGTACAGTAGATACACCATACAATGATTCAAGATTCATAGACTTGATAGGTGGTTTCTTCACTCTAGTCTGGACTGTGTCTTCGCTGCGGGCCTCCATCTCCATCGTTGAGCTCTTAACAATAATAAATTGCATTTTATGTTCAACTCTGCGGCCAGGTCTGGTCTATTGAGAACTTTCAAGTGTTTGGTCTCCAAACAAATAGCTTTGATGTCGTTGGCTGTGGCTTTTTGCATTTTAAGCAGCCTGGGAAACAGCCCAGTTTTGGGTCGTTTGGGCAGGCAAATTTAGCTGTTAACAGCCGAAAAAAGAATACAAAATGGTTAAAAATACATTTTGATAAATGACTTGGCAGTTTCTCTCACAGCCATTGTCTGGACAAAGGAATCCAACAAGAAAACAAATAAAAAGACTGGTTGGAAACCGAAATAGAAATATAAATATCAAATAAATAAATTAAAAGCGTTTACCAAATTATAAGAGCCACGATGATCAATCACAAAAGGTAGCCAAATGATCGTTGTATTAAGTAAAAGTTTTTATTAATGATTCGTGGGTATTTCGAGTAAATTACAGTCTCACTTTCCTATCGTTAAAGGCACAAAAAAGTTCTTCGACGCTAATCACATCACTTGAGGAGGAAGTTGTTAAATTTCACTTCATCGAAAGCCCTCCCCCCGGAGGTCTAAACCGCTCCTGGCTATTTGATTACCATTTTGCCCACAAAACTGTCCACTTGGCAACACTTCCT
The DNA here is from genome assembly GCA_018153035.1 of Drosophila pseudoananassae pseudoananassae. Taxonomy (NCBI): domain Eukaryota; kingdom Metazoa; phylum Arthropoda; class Insecta; order Diptera; family Drosophilidae; genus Drosophila; species Drosophila pseudoananassae. The sequence goes on from JAECXR010000055.1 coordinate 622,385, forward strand.
CATTACGCTTTTTGCATTATTTTTTTTTCACCAGTAAAAAGTACTATATGTTTTTTTTTTCTTATTTAATTTTTGTATTTCGTTTAATGTGAGTTGGGGTTTTAAAATGCGCGCTCACGCACAATACCGAGGCTTGCAATTATGGACAAAGGGGAAACGCCATACAAAGAAGCATAAATGATAATGGGTGGGGCAGGGCAGGGCAGGGCAGTCCACTACACAAAACAATTATTTAGTTTTTTTTTAATTATAAATATTATTTTTTTTTTTTTACAAATTCAGCGCGCTTTCTTTGCTTTGCGCTGATCATGGAGGAGAAAACTGACGGAGAATGACGATGGCAGCGATGTCATTGCCCCAAGGGATGGGTGGTGGATACAACAACTACTGGGCTTTCTCATATTTGTTTGCATCTATGAATGGACTGGCAGCCGCCCGCATGGGTGACATTAACATTACAAAAAAAAAAAAACCAACTCATAAATGGAAGTCGAAGTCGAAGACACGGAAAAGTGAAAGCCAGCCATTTTATTGACTCCCCAAAGCCACCTGCAGATAGCCAAGGTCATTGCATATAAAACCCACTAATGATATGGCCAATAGACCTGACCATTTGCCTTTTGTCCGAGGCCACAGCATATGGTTATGACTTATATGGCTATCGTATTGCATTTCGGATCGGCTATCGAGTTCCTATGAATTCTAGCCACTTGGCCGTAAATTACCATAAATTCCTTGCCCCAGAACACTTTTAATATTTTTAAATCACGAGCTCTACTCTGTGATGGTGGCCATAAAAATCAGAGTCATACAAATAAGCAAATAACCGACTCGATTAGATAGCCCTGCAGGTTGGCTGAGATTAGACCTAGTTGGCTAGATCTTAACTTGTTCTTCTGACCGCAGATAGGGCCCAGCTACGTGAGTGATTCGTCGAGTTTTGGCTTAGAAACAGAAGCAATTTGGCTTGAAATAAATTACCAATTTAAAAATAAATATAGGCGGTGTGTTACATGATGGTGTTCTGTAACCAAACTGGCGCCTCTCTCAACCCACTAAGTGGGTGCCTTTCAGGCATTTAATGCACTCGTACTTAATGACTCTTGATAGCTGCATCTTGAACTGGCTTTTTAGCAAACAATCTGCCATCTGAATAATGTGAAAACAAAACGTCGTGTGGCATTTTCCAAAACAATAACAGTGCAAATGCTACAAAAAAATAGCAATTATAACGCCGTAAACATTTGCATACTGTGGGGTTGTGATGAGAAACAAAATAACACGAGACCTGGCATAAAAAGATTTTACAGCTGGGGCCCCCAGAGTGTTAATCATGGGGGTAATTTATTAGTAGAGTCGCTCGGTTGACACTTTTTAGACGCAGTTGCGGAAAAGCACACTCCAAATCGGCCGTTCGAGTGTTCGGGTGTGAATTGGTGGCCGTCATTCGAGTGCGAATTGTACTCGATGATGGGTGAAAGTGTGGGTAAAATTTTGTAATTTATCCCTTTCCTAGGGCCATTTGTGAGGGGGCGAAGAAAGCGGTATTAAATAATGTAATTAGAGGTGTATTAAGTGTGTATTTTTTATTTTTTAATTGTGCTAATTGTGTGGTTGGCAAAAATTTCCATTGAATGTGATCCCCGAAAACGGAATTATTGAGCAATTAATATTTTAGCAGGCCCATTTAATCGATTTAGGTTTGGTTCATTTGCATAATGTGCTAATTTTATACTGTTTTTGTTTATCCGCAGATCGGCTCATTTAAACATGCTCCTGGGGTAACTCCAATTACGAACGGATATTGGTCGGATATAGTCCTCGAAATGGCAGACAGCAGCAATAACGGGCAGTCCCCAGCCCCCATGGAGGGTCGTGATGAGGTGGACTTCATTGTGGCCAAGCACAACAACAACAACGAATATGGGGATCTGCGAAGCGTGAGTCAGGCGGTGATCCAAGACACCAAAGCACCAACAACCACAACAGAAGCATCATCAGGAGCAGGAACAGCAACACCAAACAACGAACCAAACAGCAACACCCTGAAAAAGTCCAAGGAGCGTCGCACCCTCTTCCATTTCGGGAGCAGCAGCAGCAAGAAACTGAGTCAGAGCAAGTCCCAGGATGAGGCAGAGACCACCCCCACCTCCACCTCCACAGCCGTTGCCCCGCTGCCGCCGGTGCCGATTGGAACGCCGCCGAGGCAGCACAAGTTCGTCAAGAGCAACAGTCTGGCCCGGCTGCTGGGCAACACCTACAACGCGAAGAAGTTCGAGAAGCAGGAGCAGAAGCGTCTGGCCAGCGGATCCGAGGGCGGAAAGTTCAACACATACAGCGGGAGACGCGGCCGTGCGGGTCCGTATCTGGAGCGCTTCAAGCGGGTGTCCAAAGAGGACGGGGACATTGCCGGCGGCGATGACTCTGTTCGAGTGACCAATGTCATCACGCTGACCACGGACTCGCGGGATCTGCTGTACGGCAGCCGGCAGGAGCATGTCGGTCGCACGGCTGGCCACGAGCAGCCCAGCTCCAAGGCCATTCGCACTCTGACCCGCAGCCTGGGCAAGCTCTGGAAGCGAACACACAGCGTGGACATCAGTACGCCCGATCCGGAGTTCAAGGTCTCGTATCTGGGGAACGTCCTGACAGGTTGGGCCAAGGGTGAGTCTAAATGTCCGGGTTTTAATTGAAACTATAAACTAATACTCCAACCTTAGCAGGTGAGGGTTGCGTGGAGAAGCAGCTGAACACTTTGTGGCGCAACTACACCCAGCACTCCAAACCGGACGTGATCATGCGACTGAAGGTGTGCGCCTCGGGTCTGAAGGCCACCACCAGGCAGCATGGTCTTACGGAGTACTGGGCCCACAGGATCACCTACTGCTGTGCCCCCAAAAACTATCCGCGGGTCTTCTGCTGGATCTACCGGCACGAGGGCAGGAAACTGAAGCACGAACTGCGATGCCATGCGGTGCTCTGCAGCAAGGAGAAGATAGCCCAGGATATATGCGATACCCTGAGGGTAAGTGGCGGGATATGCCTTCCTCTTGTAGATCTCAAATCACTAAAGGATTATTATCTTTCCAGGAGAACCTCGAGAGTGCTTTGCGTGAATTTAAACGCGAGAAAATTCTGAAGCAAAACGCTCGCCTCAGCCTGGCCAACGCCGTCTACGACAACCCGAGCTTGCCGCGCCGCAAGATCATGCTGAGCGTCGGCGGCAACAACTACCGACCCCCCTTGGAGCGCTCCAAGTCGGCCCCCAAACTGATGGCCATCGAGGAGGCCATCGGCGAGGAGGAGGGCGACGAGATCGAGGACACCAACGAGCCGGAGATGAAGCCCTGCTGTCAGAAAGACTCTCTCTACCCGGCCATGACGCTGGGCAGGCGTCGTTGTCGTCGCGGTCACTCCATCAGGAGAACTGGAAAGATTCAGGCATCCTCGCCCTGCTGCAGCTCCCACATGCCCCTGGAGGAGGAGGAGTCACAAAAGGCAGCAGCATCTGCGATCATTCCGGCCAACGAAGGCTCCGATTCGGATGACTTCGAGAAGCTGCTGAAGTTCGAACCAACCCTGAGCACCGAGTTGCTCCCCTACTTCGACATGCAGCTCCACAAACAGGGCAGTCAGAGCATGATGAGCCTCAGCGACCTGAAGGAAGAGGAGGAGGATGGTGAACCGCTGAGCCTGCTGCCCACCATCAACAGCGATCCCAGTGCGGATCCGGAGGCGGACTATGCAAATGAGCCCACCCTGCGCCGCAATGGAGTGTGCAGCGACGGCGAAGAGGATTTCCTGGACGATGCGGACGAGGATCACTACTTCCGGCATGCGGCCATGCTGACCATGCTGCACCGCAGCTCCATGCGGAAAATGCGAGCCAGCGATCAGGCCAGCCTGCAGTACCGCCACCAGGCGCAGTCATCGATCTCCTCCAATGCCTCCAGCTCTACCACAGCCAGCAGTTCGGCGGCGGCAGGTGTAGGCGGAGGGCCCGTAAACGCACAGGGAATGCCCAGCCCGGACAGCGATGAGGGATCCATATCCAGCGGCTGCGAAACAGCGAGCACTGTCACAAACGCCAACCACGAAGAGTACAACAATGCCAAGAGGAACAGTGATCCCGGGCAGCTGCAGCAGGGAGAGGATCTGGAGCTGGAGCAGGCCCAGGCCCAGGTGCTGGAGCAGATGATGATCTACCAAAGACTGGAGCAGCAGCTGCGCCACAACAGCAGCGGCGATGCCACCAACTACAGCAGCTCCAGCAGCATCACGCTGAAGCACAGCGATTCCGGCAGCGACAAGCAGGAGAGAAATGACCGAGCCAACCAGGGCGACGACTCGGACAGCGATGAGTCCGGCTACGTGGAGTTCCAGGAGAAGGAGAAGGAACAACCTGTCCCTCAACCGCAACAGCCTGTCACCAGTCATCAGACTCTATCGAAGATTCCAACCGCCAAGCCGAAGATTCCGCCTAAGCCGGCACCACGCCGATCCCTTAGTCTCAATGTGGCCACCGCCGGGTCCGCGGCATCCGCGTCCGCTGGAAAGGCTCCCGGCACCGCCGTCTAAATGAAATGCTTTAACCCATGAAATCACAACGGAAACCCCGTCTACAAATTGTTATTTCTGCACACCCGTCAGCGACCACAGCAACAAAACCAAGCAAAGTGCAAGAAATTTAAATCGTAGCTATAGTTAATCATTAGTTGATAGTCCATAAGTCATTTGTTGTTGGTTTATCGAGAGGAAGACCTAACGATAGTCCCTCATCTCCCCCATTTCCCACTCCCACTCCCACACCCACTCCCAAATCCATAATGAATTTATATTTTATGAGTTTTGTATATAAACTAGATGCCCTAAGCCCTGCATGTACTATATATATTTACGCGATTTTAATTGATGAACTGTATCTTATGTATGAATATAAATTATTATCTGAGAAAAGTTTCGTTTCCGATGCCATCATTTGGGGAAAAGAGTAAAAATGCACCCTTTGTTTCAAAAATGTATTCCAATACCCGCCCCAGAGCACTCGCATATTCTTGTTCGATCCCAGAAACCAGTTTCTGAATTTTAATTTACATTCCAAACTTGTGGTGGCAGTTACATTGTGAACATTACATTTTAGTGGATCTACTGGCAGATTGTGTTGCCGCTGGGCAGCAAGTTTTGTTGACGCAACATGTGGCAGACCGTGCCACGGAAATCGCGGATCGAATGGTCCTGCAGCTGCTGATCGAATACCTGTTGCATGTGGAAACGAATCCGAAGAAACGAAAACATGAAAACCAGTTAAATGCATTCGATTACGATTGGATCGAATTGAGAGATCGATGGATGCGATCAGTGGATCGACTACTTACGCCATTGTAGACGATGGTGGGAACGAAGCTCGGACTGTAGCGCTTGGTCACCAGCTCGGCCTGAAGCTGCAACTTGGTGCCCGTTTCGCTGGTCACACAGTGGTCCACGTCGGTGAGCAGACCCGCCTCGCTGGCGCACTACTCGGATAGGGAAAAATAACGTTAATCAGCTGGCCAAACACTTCAACTGGGTCCGGCAGGGTGAAAGTACCTGATCGACGCGGGAGTAGTCCGGTGCCAGCATCTGGCAAATCACAAATTTCACCTGGGCCGCCTGGTTTCCGGTGCTGTTGATGACGCAACTCTGGAGTCTGTTGCCCTGGCACTCTGCCGGTCCGTGCTGGCAGTGGAAAATGGCTCCATTTTGTTCGGACTGCGACTTGCCAAAGGGCACCAGAAGGATGTCAATGTAGTCCTGGAACTCTTCGTACACGGGTCCCAGTTGGTGCATGAAGTTCCTGCTGTCCGGACAAAGGGACTCGTACAAGAGCGTTATGTGCAGCTGGAAGGGATTAGTGGGGATTGTTGTGGGGCTTAACTTAAAAATTTTAAATACTACTATAATTTAGAAAACTTCTAGTGTTTATTTTTAGTGTTTCTCTTTATAAACTAACCACATTTGACAAACAAACCTTTTCTGTTCCTGGATCATCCTGGATCTTGGCCCAACAAAAGCCCTGGATCAGCAAGAACAGGCTAAGAACACTGGTAAACTTTAACATTTTCTTTTGTTTATATAAAATTTGAGCTGATGTAGCAGATATAGCGCAAATCGATTGGCCTTCGATGCGGTTTGAAAGCGAAGGTTTTTAACGCCCGAATGCCAAGCCCAAGCCCAAGCCCAAGTTTATGCGACCGTCGGATTCGATTTTAGTTCCACAACTGAGCGCCGTTTTGTCACTTTTGGTGTTTAATTTTGGCCAGCGCCGAACTGGACCCTGGGAGAGCCGTTTTACCCCTCTCGGCGGCATTCTCGCATGAGCCGGTTTCTCGAATCAGCTTAAATCGCGAACAAAAATGTTTAAGCTAGCGGATGGACGCTAAAACATAGAAATTCGCACCTCCGACTAACTGCACACATGGAGAATGAAATCTTTGATCTTTCTTATATGAATATTTATATATGATTTTGAGAGTTTATCGAACTTAAAACAAATAAGTATATTTGTTTAAATTTATACATATATGTATGCATATTTTAGGGAACTAATATATATAGTTAAATCGATTGGATGCAGATCGATGGAGAATCGACCCACAAATCATTTAAGGTATTCCGCTCAAGAATCGGATGTTGTTTGGCAAAGATGTAGCCTTCGATGTGGTGCATATTGTGCCATCCATGCAATTCCTCCATTTAGAAGGGGATCCTCCAGAAAATTTGACAAAAAATCTAAAAAATAATTTGTTTCTAGATTTTGATGCAGGTCGATGGAGAATCGATCTAGAAATCAATTAAGGTATTTCGCCAAAGAATCGGATGATTTTTGGCAAAGAAATAGCCTTTGAGGTGAGTCATAATGAGCCTCCCATGCATTCCTTAAACTTAGAAGGAGCTCCCAGAAAATTTGACAAAAAATCTAAAAAAATATTTCGTTTTCAATTTTAGAAAGTTATTTTCCAAATTGCTTAATAAAATAAATAAACTGCAGAAATTAAAAGATAGAATTACAACAACAAAAACAAAAAATAATACAAAAACAAAAAAATTAACAAAAAATAAATAATCATTTTCCGAATTTTCGGGCCAGCTTAAGTGCAACCTATGAGAATCGAGGAGGAGGGCGCTATTTTTTAATTAATTATTTATAAATATTTTATTGAATAATAACCAAATTAAAGCATCTCTGAACTGTTATGATACGCAACAAAACGGTAAAATTTGACGCTTTATTACTATAAGACTTCAAGACGCCCTTAAAAGCAGGCAATAAAAATATGGGTGTTTACATATTCAGATTTATATTTTAAAAACAAACATGTTTTCATTTAGAAATTAGGAAATATAGGTAGGGGGATGTCACCATCACTGCGTTGTGTACTGCTCATCTAAGTTTCAATACCCGAAAGATTGACAAAACATCGAAAAAATAATATGTTTCTAGATTTGAATGCAGATCGGTGGAGAATCGATCTAGAAATCAATTAAGGTATTCCACCAAAGAATCGGATGATTTTTGGCACAGATATAGCCTTTGAGGTGGGTCATATTGAACCTCTCATGCATCGATGGAGAATCGATCCACAAATCATTTAAGGTATTCCGCTCAAGAATCGGATGTTGTTTGGCAAAGATATAGCCTTTGATGTGGTTCATATTGTGCCATCCATGCAATTCCCCCATTTTGAAGAGGATCCTCCAGAAAATTTGACAAAAAATCTAAAAAATAATTTATTTCTAGATTTTGATGCAGATCGATGGAGAATCGATCCACAAATCATTTAAGGTATTCCGCTCAAGAATCGGATGTTGTTTGGCAAAGATGTAGCCTTCGATGTGGTGCATATTGTGCCATCCATGCAATTCCTCCTTTTAGAAGGGGATCCTCCAGAAAATTTGACAAAAAATCTAAAAAATAATTTGTTTCTAGATTTTGATGCAGGTCGATGGAGAATCGATCTAGAAATCAATTAAGGTATTTCGCCAAAGAATCGGATGATTTTTGGCAAAGAAATAGCCTTTGAGGTGAGTCATATTGAGCCTCCCATGCATTCCTTAAACTTAGAAGGAGCTCCCAGAAAATGTGACAAAAAATCTAAAAAAATATTTCGTTTTCAATTTTAGAAAGTTATTTTCCAAATTGCTTAATAAAATAAATAAACTGCAGAAATTAAAAGATAGAATTACAACAACAAAAACAAAAAATAATACAAAAACAAAAAATAATACAAAAACAAAAAAATTAACAAAAAATAAATAATCATTTTCCGAATTTTCGGGCCAGCTTAAGTGCAACCTATGAGAATCGAGGAGGAGGGCGCTATTTTTTAATTAATTATTTATAAATATTTTATTGAATAATAACCAATTTAAAGCATCTTCTGAACTGTTATGATACGCAACAAAACGGTAAAATTTGACGCTTTATTACTATAAGACTTCAAGACGCCCTTAAAAGCAGGCAATAAAAATATGGGTGTTTACATATTCAGATTTATATTTTAAAAACAAACATGTTTTCATTTAGAAATTAGGAAATATAGGTAGGGGGATGTCACCATCACTGCGTTGTGTACTGCTCATCTAAGTTTCAATACCCGAAAGATTGACAAAACATCGAAAAAATAATATGTTTCTAGATTTGAATGCAGATCGGTGGAGAATCGATCTAGAAATCAATTAAGGTATTCCACCAAAGAATCGGATGATTTTTGGCAAAGATATAGCCTTTGAGGTGGGTCATATTGAACCTCTCATGCACCGATGGAGAATCGATCCACAAATCATTTAAGGTATTCCGCTCAAGAATCGGATGTTGTTTGGCAAAGATATAGCCTTTGATGTGGTTCATATTGTGCCATCCATGTAATTCCCCCATTTTGAAGAGGATCCTCCAGAAAATTTGACAAAAAATCTAAAAAATAATTTAATTCTAGATTTTGATGCAGATCGATGGAGAATCGATCTAGAAATCAATTAAGGTATTTCGCCAAAGAATCGGATGATTTTTGGCAAAGAAATAGCCTTTGAGGTGAGTCATATTGAGCCTCCCATGCATTCCTTAAACTTAGAAGGAGCTCCCAGAAAATTTGACAAAAAATCTAAAAAAATATTTCGTTTTCAATTTTAGAAAGTTATTTTCCAAATTGCTTAATAAAATAAATAAACTGCAGAAATTAAAAGATAGAATTACAACAACAAAAACAAAAAATAATACAAAAACAAAAAAATTAACAAAAAATAAATAATCATTTTCCGAATTTTCGGGCCAGCTTAAGTGCAACCTATGAGAATCGAGGAGGAGGGCGCTATTTTTTAATTAATTATTTATAAATATTTTATTGAATAATAACCAATTTAAAGCATCTTCTGAACTGTTATGATACGCAACAAAACGGTAAAATTTGACGCTTTATTACTATAAGACTTCAAGACGCCCTTAAAAGCAGGCAATAAAAATATGGGTGTTTACATATTCAGATTTATATTTTAAAAACAAACATGTTTTCATTTAGAAATTAGGAAATATAGGTAGGGGGATGTCACCATCACTGCGTTGTGTACTGCTCATCTAAGTTTCAATACCCGAAAGATTGACAAAACATCGAAAAAATAATATGTTTCTAGATTTGAATGCAGATCGGTGGAGAATCGATCTAGAAATCATTTAAGGTATTCCACCAAAGAATCGGATGATTTTTGGCAAAGATATAGCCTTTGAGGTGGGTCATATTGAACCTCTCATGCATCGATGGAGAATCGATCCACAAATCATTTAAGGTATTCCGCTCAAGAATCGGATGTTGTTTGGCAAAGATATAGCCTTCGATGTGGTGCATATTGTGCCATCCATGAAATTCCCCCATTTTGAAGAGGATCCTCCAGAAAATTTGACAAAAAATCTAAAAAATAATTTATATCTAGATTTTGATGCAGATCGATGGAGAATCGACCCACAAATCATTTAAGGTATTCCGCTCAAGAATAGGATGTTGTTTGGCAAAGATATAGCCTTCGATGTGGTGCATATTGTGTCATCCATGCATTTCCCCCATTTTGAAGGGGATCCTCCAGAAAATTTGGCAAAAAATCTAAAAAATAATTTATTTCTAGATTTTGATGCAGATCGATGGAGAATCGACCCACAAATCATTTAAGGTATTCCGCTCAAGAATCGGATGTTGTTTGTCAAAGATATAGCCTTCGATGTGGTGCATATTGTGCCATCCATGCAATTCCTCCATTTAGAAGGGGATCCTCCAGAAAATTTGACAAAAAATCTAAAAAATAATTTGTTTCTAGATTTTGATGCAGGTCGATGGAGAATCGATCTAGAAATCAATTAAGGTATTTCGCCAAAGAATCGGATGATTTTTGGCAAAGAAATAGCCTTTGAGGTGAGTCATATTGAGCCTCCCATGCATTCCTTAAACTTAGAAGGAGCTCCCAGAAAATTTGACAAAAAATCTAAAAAAATATTTCGTTTTCAATTTTAGAAAGTTATTTTCCAAATTGCTTAATAAAATAAATAAACTGCAGAAATTAAAAGATAGAATTACAACAACAAAAACAAAAAATAATACAAAAACAAAAAAATTAAACAAAAAATAAATAATCATTTTCCGAATTTTCGGGCCAGCTTAAGTGCAACCTATGAGAATCGAGGAGGAGGGCGCTATTTTTTAATTAATTATTTATAAATATTTTATTGAATAATAACCAAATTAAAGCATCTTCTGAACTGTTATGATACGCAACAAAACGGTAAAATTTGACGCTTTATTACTATAAGACTTCAAGGCGCCATTAAAAACAGGCAATAAAAATATGGGTGTTTACAGTTTTAGATTTATATTTTAAAAACAAATATGTTTTCATTTAGAAATTAGGGAATATAGGTTGGGGGATGTCACCATCACTGCGTTGTGTACTTTTCATCTAAGTTGCAATACCCGAAGATTGACAAATAATTTTAAAAAAAATGTGTTTCAAGATTTTGATGCAGATCGATGGAGAATCGATCCACAAATCATTTAAGGTATTCCGCTCAGGAACCGGAATCGGCAAAGATATAGCCTTGGATATGGTGCATATTGTGTCATCCATGCATTTCACCCATTTGAAGGGAAACCACCAGAAAATTTGATAAAAGATCCAAAAAATATAGAATGTTCAGATTTTAATTCAAATCGTTCAAGGTATAACGCTCAAGAACCGGATGATTTTAAAAAAGATATAGCCATTGTTGGGAGACCTTAAATATATTCTTAATTTACAGATTAAACACAATCTCCTGGTAAATCTTACCTTATGTTTATTTTTTTTTATTTCTTCTTGTATCTTTTGGCATAGATATTCGCGTAAATTAAGATACCTGCAACTCTTTTTTATGAAATGATCGATTTAATTATATGGAAATGTTTACAATTAATTTTATTTTATCGTTGTTTAACAATATCCGGGCTTTTTGATTCCAATTCTGGTTAATTGTTTCCAAATACTCTGCGATATGTTTACTGTGGCATCATCTTGCAGGCTTTGGTCAAATTTCTAACAAAAAAAAAAGATATTATTTTCAAGAAATATTTTAAGTGGTTTGTGGTACAAACTCCATTATAAACTATGGCTGGAATTTCGGTAAATTTATACAAATTTGTAATTCTTTCCGACTCCATTTGGTATTTTATCCAATCACCATTAGGCTTAGTGCATTCGAAAATCCACCGCCGTGTAGATTTTGACTTGGCACACACTGTATTTTTTTCAGTGACACTTTTTTTTGAAAATTGACATTTGACAAATTCAACTTTTTGTAAGGGCGTAAGTTTTCGGTGAAGAACGCAATCCTGAATTTGATTGCCCAAACATTCTCGTTTCCCATGCTGACATTGTTGTTTTTTAAACTGCAAAAAATATTCAAAAATAAATAGATTCCAAGTAATTTGAAATTTTTTCTTACATTAGCTTTACCAAATGGAACTAATTTTAAATCAATATACTGATTAAGTTTTTTAAAAACAGGCCAAAAGTTTTTAAAGTAATCTGAAGAATCTGGACAAAGAGACTCGTACAACACTATCATGTGGAGCTGGTTTTTGAAAAATTTATTAGATTATTTAAAAAATACCATATATTTGAAATTTAAACCTTTTGAGTTGAATTTGTAGATGTAGAAGCTTTTGAAAAAACTGCAAAAATAAAAAGGATTAAATATAGCCTCTTCATGTTAATGGCCAACTCAAAACAAATATACGAACACAAAGTGCTTCTATGGAGAAAAAATTATAATACGATTGGACAAGCTTAATTAACTTTTGAATACCAAAAAAGCGCGAAGCCACAAATAAGTTATCGATTACTATCGATGCATTTGTCAAAGTCACGACGTCTGGTATCATTTCCACTAAGCTGCCGACAATAAGTAAACAAATTCGACTTCCTTTATGCACATAATTGTTAAAATAAAGGTAAACCCAGAACATGGACCAGTTGTGTCGCATTTGTGGCTCCAACTCCGTGACTCTTGTTGGTATTTTTGATAAGCGACAGCAGTGTCGGTTCAATGGAGAGCTGGAACCCAGCTTGGCCGACATGATTACGGTGTGCGCCAACATCCAATTACATCCTGGAGATTCCCTGCCTCAGAACATTTGCATGACCTGTGTCCTGGATGCCCAGACAGCGTACAGGTTTAAACGCAGATGCGAACGGAGCAATGAAGACTTCTATTTGGCAATTACCAAGGAACAGGAAACCAAAGAGGAAACCGATGCAGAAGAGCATTTCATTGTTAAAAAACTAGAGTTAGATAACCTTCCCATGGATTCGCAACTGGAAGAGCCGGAAGTTATTATTAGTGAGAAAATATGGCTCAAAAGAAGAACCGACGAAAAAAATTCAGAAAACCAGGAAAACTGCAGCCAAAAATAAAGTTTTGAAAACCATAGAGCCAATTCTGAAAAACTCCAAAATTGATGTAACCAAGTTATTCAAGTGCGATCTCTGTGTTAATGTGTTTCAACGCCAAAGAAATCTTATAGATCATATGAAGTAAGTCTGTAATGTAAAAAACAAAAGAGAATATAGTAATTAGGTGTTTTTATTTTTCAGAATTCACACCAATTCGCACTGTTGCAAGACTTGCGGTGAACGGTTTCTGTTTAAAACCGATTTGGACCAGCATCAGTGCTTCAAATCTAATAACTCCGCTGTCGAGTGTCCCGTTTGCTTGAAGGTTTTCTCCACCAGCCGTGGGCTGGACATGCATAAGTGCCAGGCCACTGAGGAGGGACCTTTGAAATGCCCCCACTGCCCACAAACTTTCATTCAAGAGCAGTATCTAAAAGCGCACCTTTTAATCCACCCAGAGGAGGTGCCCAGTCCCCTGATTCCTCGGGGTCGCCACAAATGCACCATCTGCAGCGCGGGGTTCACCAACAAGTCAGCGCTTGAAGTCCATATTCACGCCCACAAAGGCGAACGGCCACATGAATGTTCGATTTGCTCCGCGACCTTCCGCTCTAAGCCAGCTCTAACTCTTCATATCCGGACACACACAGGCGAAAAGCCGTATCAGTGTCCCCACTGTCCAAAGGCTTTCTCAGACAATAATAATCTCATCAAGCATCGCCGTCGCCACACAGACATACGACCCTACCAGTGCCTGCTATGCCAAATGTGCTTCCGGGAAAAGCACCACTTGAAGCGCCATGTCCTAGGAAAACATCGTGGGAGTGAGCTCCAAGAATTGGATTGTTCATAAAGATATAAGGTTGAATTAAATAATATACATATAAGTGAAAGAGATATTTTTTTAAAAGACAAATTAATAATAATAACTAAAAAATATTAAACTTAGAAACCAAAAATAAGATTTAAATTCTAGTGTGACCAGCGTTGTTGAGTGTGTATGCCGCCAACATTTTTCATTAAAATCGGGGCTTAAATATCTATAAACAAAAAGATTCAAAACTATGGATAAAAGGTTGAAGCTTTAAAAAAATATTAGCCCAATTTATGGTTAATGAGCTTGATTTTATTCAATGCCACCTTTTCCTATTGAAACCTTCTCCCTCCTATCCTATAAGAGGTATAATCCCGCTTCCCGAATGCGGTCCTACTGCTTGTTTCTCAATTGTTATATTTTGTTTTCCAACGCGATATCTTCGCAAAATGGATGTTGACAAAATTTGCCTCACATGTCTCAGCTCCTCGGGTCCCCTGGTCTCCATTTACGATGGCGGATCAGGTAGCTGCCTGGCAGACATGCTGCGAGAATTTACAAAAACAAAGGTAGGCGTTGAATGGGATAATCCTAAAGCCTGTGCTAATCAAGGCTTACTTTGTTTTATAGCCCCGGAAGAATGATAACTTGCCGGAGAGGGTATGCCTAGGCTGTCTGAGCGAGATAAACCACTGCTATACGTTTAAGATTAAGTGCGAAAACTCCAGTCGGACACTGAGGCAGCTGTTACCCAACGCCTTGCCAGAGGAGCCCGACCCAAAGGTGGCTTCTAAAGTGGCCGTAGACACCGCGGATCAGGGTGTCCAAACGATAGACCTCACACCAAGACAATGCACCTCATCCGCTCAAACTGACGCAGTGTCGACCGCTGAGGCCGAACAGAACACCAGTCTGGAGAAGCCGGATTTGCCAGATGACCTGGATGACGATGAAGGAGAGGTTTTCGACTATGAGCTAACAGATGTTCCTGAGGAGAAAACACAGAGCATTATCCTTCAATTGCAGGACAGTTTAAAGAACGAGAAAGAAGGGGTGTTTACCCAAACTGATGTCATTTATGAAGGCGACGATGAACTGGAGCAGCAGATTCGAGAGTGCAACATGGCCATATTCGAGACGGCTGACGGTGAGGCGGAGATTGTGGAACTGCCCTCTCCCCAAGTAACCACCAGAAACAGCGCAGCTAAGCTTCAAGTCCAGCAGCAAAAACCAGTCAGGGAAACGTCGGAAAACAAACCAGAAGCCAAAGACGAGGAACAGCCACAGCCAGCCAAGAGGACCTCACGTCGCAGACCAGCACCACAGCCGGAGGAGCCAGTGAAAGCACCAACACCAGCAACCGCTAGTCCAGCAAAACAAATCCGGTTGGGAAGCAGTCGGAAATCCCTGAATTCGGTATCCGTTACCGTTCCAGGAGCAACCGCAGCAACATTAACAACCGAACTAAAGTACCATTGCGACCGTTGCAATGCGGGCTTCGCGCTGGAAAAGTCGCTGATCATTCACAAGCGCCAGAAGGGCTGCACGAATCGCAATTTCAAGTGCAATGAGTGCGAAAGGGTCTTTGTGTCGCCAGAGCACTTGGCCGAGCATCAGGCTACGCATGGGACGCATACGTGCGCAGAATGCGGGATGCAGTTCGAGTCCAAAGAGCAGCTGGGCAAACACATGGTGCAAGGTCACAAGCGAAATCTGCGTAATCAGTGCAACATCTGCCAAAAGGGTGAGTTTGATTAACAAGGAATCTTTAGGCCTTCTATCTCATTCAGGATATCTTATTAAATTCTAGTCTTCACCATGCTTTCAACGTTACGTGACCACATGCGCATCCATACCGGCGAGAAGCCGTTTGTTTGCAACATCTGCGGCAAGAGCTTCACTCAGAATGCCAACTTGAGGCAGCACAAGCTACGCCACTCGGAGACCAAGAGCTTTAAATGTGATCTGTGCCCGCACTCCTTCGTGACCAAGGCGGAGTTGGCTTCACATGAACGCACCCACACTGGCGATAAGCCCTTTGGGTGCGATGTGTGCCAGGCGAAGTTCACCACCAGCTGTTCGCTGGCCAAGCACAAAAGAAAACACACTGGGGAGCGTCCCTATGCCTGCGACCTTTGCCCCATGAGATTTACGGCCCTGAATGTGCTCAAGAATCACAGAAGGACGCACACTGGGGAGCGACCGTACGTGTGTCCCTTCTGCTCCAAGACCTTCACCCAAAGAGGCGATTGCCAAATGCACCAGCGCACCCATCAGGGCGACCGTATCTACATCTGTCCCGTGTGCAACGAAGAGTTCAAGTCCATGCCCGATATGCGATCCCATTTGTCGGAACACGAGCAGCATGACAAGCGACTGGTGCATTTTACCCTCCTCAGCAACAAAGAGAACGGCAGTGGAAGTGGTGGTATCGAGGAAGACCTCAACGAAATGGCAGAGACGGCGCTAATGCTGTAACTTGTTTTGGTTGAGTTTTAAATAGATGTAGTCAGATTCTCAAATTTTACTTAACATAAGTATAAGATGGATATAAAATAGATATCTTTGTTCTAGTTTCGTTCCGTGTTTGTTTCCCCCTAAGATTACTCTAATTATCCGACAAAATGCCCCTCTTAGCAGCTATTTTTCCCGTGGGATTTATGTTTATGACAAAATTCACAACTGGTAGAACATATTTAACCTTAACTTAGTTAGACGCTAGTTTTAGATACAAATAAAATCTTAGATGGTACAATTGCATCGTCGTCTCATTGCTAGTAGAACTGGCCGTAAGGCCCCACTGGCTGCATCGCCTGCTGCATGCCCGTAGATGTGGAGGCGATAACAGGGACTGGTCCGGCGGCGGAGGAATCTGGCAGGATCATGGCAACGGCGGTTGTGGTGGGCGGACCACTTGTTACCGGCGGATCACCGTGGAACCAGTTTACTAATTCATGGTGGGAGCTTTGTACGCTCTTCCGTTGGTCTGCAATCAGGTTTTCAGAGTATTTTAGATGGTTGGCATAAGCATCTTTTTCATGCTGCACGTCCTTGGACATTCTATGCAAATCTTTCAGGATAGCAGAACCCCAGAGCTGGACATGGATATCTGGTATCTTGCTGGCCAGTTGCATGGCCGGTGTCACCATGTTCATGCTCTCCTTGGAGTTTCCGATGCTGAGGAATACGTGCGAGAGCAGGACCAACGAGCAGCTGGTCAGTCGGTTCAGGTCCTCAGCATTGGCCATTTTCAAGGTCTCGCGCAGAAAGCGTCTAAAAAAAGAGAAATGATGGATTAGGTATTTTTGATAAAGTTGAATGACATCCAACTAACTTGGCCTCGTGGAAGCTGTTCTTGTGGAAGGCGTGCAGTCCCTGGACGTAGTAGAACCCGCCCATTAGCGCTTGACTGCTGTAGGTGTTGGTATTTTCGGAGGAGACGGCGTCGAGTATTTGCTTGAGGTCCGTGTCGCGCTTAGTGCGCAGGTATATGATCGCCAGGTTGAGGTTCGCAAACAGCTTCAGGTCCCGTTCGTTGGTTTCGCTCACACACACCAGGAACTGGCGTTCGGCATGCTCGAAGAAGCTAGTGGACATGGAATACAGCCCGATGAGGCAGTGGAGCTGGGCGGAGTGGCGTCGTAGCAGGCTGCGCTGTGGGGCCGCTAGGCACAGACGTCTCTCGCGGCGGCTATCTCCCGGATGGCCAGTTCACGATTTCCCATTACCATGCGGCACATGACGATATGTTCCAGTAGGATCACCTTGAACACGGAGAGAATTGGCTTGTCTTCCTGCTGTTTTAGTTTTTCGATTTGGGTGAGCGCCTTTTCCGTGTACTTTTGTGCCTTGTCCATGTAACCGGCCATCATGGAGTGCGACACCGTCACCAAGTAGACCAGGACGTACAGCTGTTCCTTCGGAAGCCACACGAACATCTCTAGCTGGTTCGCTCCGAATATGGCTTCATCTGTGGGCCAATTTGGAGCCATTATCGTTTGGATGGACATTTGGAGCTGTTTGAGGCTGGGTTTTACTGTCTTGACCTGACCTAGAGCCAGGTAATAGCACACCTGAAGGACTAAAAAAAACACCTTTAGATACTCTTTTTGGTGCGGATTGGGGATGTTGTTGTCGATAATCTGGCCGGCGGAATTGAGCAGAGCGAGCACGTCATTTGTCTTTCGCTCGATCATGAGTATCATGGCGCGTGAGAGAAGGAACAGCACCTTCAGGTACGTGGCGCCCGCCTCGTCAGCACTTTCCGCTCCGACGGCCAGTAGCTCGGAGGCCAATGAGTATTCGCGGTCGCTGGCATGAATCTGGGCTAGTTGAAGCAACAGTTTACAGTGCCAGTAGACGTTGTGCTGGGATAGCTCAACGGCGCGACGGAGCATTGCCTTGGCCTGGTTCGAGTTCTGGTCCGTTTGCAGATGCAGCTGAGCAAGAAGGGAGGCGGTATCAAACTTCACATCAAAGTTGGCCAAAGGTTCCGATATGCTCCACGCCTTCTCCAGGTGATGGCGCGCCAGGTCAATGTTTTGCGTGTAGGCCATCAGGATCTGACCCATCTGTAGATGTGTCCGCGCCTCAACCTTTGAGGGCGGCATGAATGTGAAGAGCGCCTGGAGACACTGGATGCACTTCTTAATGTTTGGCGGTTGCGATGTGCGGAAGTACTCCGCTAGACCGAGCAGCGATATGTAGCAGGCGTCTTGCGAGGCCGCTGCCGTCGTGCTCGTCGATGCGCTCATATTTGACCAATATTATGTTTGTTTATCGCTAAATTCTCCTCTGTTTTGTTGTCAATTTCGCGACGGACGGTGGTGGTGGCTGCCAGTGTTGGACAACTCGGACTAGTGGTGGCACAAGCTCTAAAAACTATCACGGTCTCATCGACACTAATCTTTCAGTTATTTGGAATTATTTTTAATATATTATTTTAAAATTAAGTTGAAAAAAAAACAAGTTAAATTTTAACTAAAGAAAAGGGAAGGTTAAAATTTTAGTATTCAGTAAATTTAAGTATTTAGTATTTTTTTATTTTTTGGGACAACATATCGGTTATCGATTTTAGAATGTTCCCCAAAGTCAGTCGGACTATTTAATGCGGCAGTCGAGCTTACTTTTAAATTTCTGCGATTTATTTGAGTTTTCTCTTGAAAATAGTAAAATTTTTTTTTTATTTTTAACTATTTCTCAATTATTATACATTATTAATTTGTGTTTTTTGGTAAAAATCTATTCTGCGATTGTAAGTATATAAAAGTAAAAACAGTGAAATTTAATTATTACTGATAACAAAAATATGTACGTAGTACATATGTTATACGTACATATACATCGTTTTATATTTATAATATATATAGTTATCAGAAATATAAAATATGAAAGAACGACTGCAGACACTCGACTATATAGTTTCTCGACAATGTGATACTCGGTACTGATCTCATCCACCCACTCTTTAACTAACCTATAAGTATAGGTTCTCAAAATATATAAAATTTGGATTTTGTAGCAATCCAGTAGGGAAACAAAAAAAAAGTTAATAATTCTTCTAAAAATTGTCCGATTTGGCTGAATTTTGATTTGTACTTATACATTAGCTATTGGAATAGTTTAGCATCAAAAGATTTTCCAAAAACTTTTTTTAACTGCGCTACAGCAATATTTCAGTTTTGGGATCGCGATAGTGTGAGGATTCCATCGAAATTTCTGACGTTTTCGGCTGAATTTTATTTTTTATTCTATTAAATATATAAGAACTTTTATTTTCAGAAATTGTTTTGGTAAGCCGAACCAACGAACAACTTCGCATTGGCATGCGGTTCGTCGTCTCGTTGTGTGCCTTCCCCAGCAAAAATAAAAATGGGTTTTTTGATATTTCTTAGAAACGCATAATCTTTACTTATTTCGAAAAAGAGATTACATATTAATACAATAAGTACTTAATCTCGTTTAATATACATTTAAATTCATTGCAGAGCTAGCCCTCTCGGAGTTCATACGTCTCGCGATTTGACAAAAATGTATTTTCTTGGACTTTCATTGTTCGCGCTCCTTCCGGCCTTGGTCCTTTCCCATCTCTGCGATGTATTACCAGACAGTGCCTTTCTTAAAAAGCGGTCCTTTCTGAACGAAGGAGAACGAAAATTTGCACTTTCGATGCTTGAAGAAATCTACAATTCAAATCCGAACCAAAATCTATTCGTCTCACCCTACAGCGTCTACAATGCCCTGCTTCTGGCCTACTACGGGTCGGCGGGAACAACGCAGAACGAACTGGTCTCTACTCTTTCGCTAGACTGGGCAGACTCCAAGGAGATGGTGCGCTCCGTCTACATGCTTCAAAAGTGGAAGCATGGAAAGATGGCATCAGAGGCAGCCCTGGAGTTCTCATCAGTGGACCGCGTCTTTTGTCCCAAAATCTGGCAACACACAAGTGCTTCGAGAATCGATTGGGTAACGATATCATAAAAAAGGACTTTGAGAATAATGCAGTTCAGGCTCTAGAGGATATTAACGATTGGATTGCCAACGTAACGCATAATCATATCCGAGACGTGCTGACCAGCCAGGAAATTAATTCCCGCACCCAAGTTGTACTCGCCAATGCTGCCTTCTTCAAGGGCCAGTGGGTCAGCCAGTTCAAAAAGCATAATACCATTTCGAAACCCTTCTTCACGTTCTCTAACCGCTCCTCAATGGTGCCTATGATGCAGCAGAAGGGCGCATTTAAGATAAAAGCCGACAACGCACTGGATGCCCACGTCCTTCAACTTCCCTTTAGAACGTCCCAAACTTCGGAAACCGAGAGCGACGTCTCCATGGTTATTGTGCTGCCGTCTTTCAAGGAAAACGCCATTCCCGAATTGCTGTCCAAATTGGACTCCAACAGTCTAGAGTCGGCGCTCAAGTGGTCTATGCCCCAGGAGATCGAGATTTTCATTCCAAAATTCGAATTCGAACAGCACACCTCACTAATTCCAGTAAGTATTAATCTTCATACTCTGATAAAAATACATCCCCTTTTATTTTCGACATCACCCTGTTTAGATTCTGTCCAAGATGGGCATAAATGAGATGTTTAATGAACGACGTGCAAACTTTTCTGAGCTGACTCCAGACCATATCTCTTTCGGAGAAGCCCTGCACGTGGCCAAGATTAAGGTGGACGAGGAGGGTAGCACAGCCGCGGCAGCCACAGTCTTGATTTCCAGCAGATCAGCCAGACCACTCGAGCCTTTCAAATTCGAGTGCAATCATCCATTCGTATTCTTTATCTACAATATGAAGTTTAAGTCGATCCTCTTCTCCGGAGTTTATGCCGAGCCTATTCCGGCGAAGCAGTAGTCGAGCCATGTATCATTTTCTTGTAACTCGTTTTTCATTTGAATTGAAATTTATTTAAACTCAATATCTCGAATAAACGAAATAAAAAAAATTTAAATTTATTTTATGTTTTTGCAAAATCTCAAAACAAAAAACCTTTACAGGGAAAGTTTCTAAAAACTAGGTATATCCCAGTCCCAGCATTCTATCTTCAAAAGTTTTTTCGAAACTTGGGTCATATTCGATCTTTCAGTTATATGACAGCTGGTTAGTTATTCTTATATCCGGGAAAAATGGAGTGGATGCATAAACACTGTTGGTCGATCTCTAATCACTTGCAGGGCCATGAATTGTATAAATAAATAAATGTCGATGTGATTCTAGGCATGTAGCTGAAATACATATAAATAGTGACATATTCACAGTAGCTCGTAGCCCCATAGGCCTACACCCAAACTACACACATTTACCACAAATAACATGCACAATTACTAGGAGCCACTCAAGGATCATTCGATCTAAATCTTACCCAAAAAATCCTTAAAAACAAGCAGCCATAAAAATTGGACACACAGAGTCGAAGGCTAAAGAAAATTATTAAAAACGAAACATGAAACACCAGACTCCTTGGCTAAGGACACCAACAGGTGGACACCAATCCCCGAATTTAGGCACGTTCCCACTTTCCAGCCCAATAACAATTTTCGGATGTCTAGACATAAAATCAAATTTCAGAAGTCATAAAAAATAAGTACATTCAAAAGAAAGATTACGCTAAGCTTAAAATTAAAATATGCTCTGCAAGGGAATAACATGCTGGGTTTTTTGTCGTCGTTCCAAGAAATTATAATCTTTTTTTAGAAACCAAGAAGAGATTGGGGCTTGAATCATACAAAAAGTATTTAATCTCGATTAATATACATTTTAATTCAATGAAGAGCTAGCCCTCTCGGAGTTCATACGTCTCGCGATTCGACAAAAATGTATTTTCTTGGACTTTCATTGTTCGGGCTCCTTCCGGCCTTGGTCCTTTCCCATCTCTGCGATGTGAAACCAAACAATGCCTTCCTCAAAAAGCGGTCATTTCTGCAGGAAGGAGAGCGAAAATTTGCTGTTTCATTACTTAAAGAAGTCTACAATTCAAAGCCGAACGAAAACGTGTTCGTCTCACCCTATAGCGTCTACAATGCCCTGCTTCTGGCCTACTACGGATCGGCGGGAACAACGCAGAACGAACTGGTCTCTACTCTTTCGCTAGACTGGGCAGACTCCAAGGAGATGGTGCGCTCAGTCTATTTGCTTCAAAAGTGGATCGATAATACGGCATCCAAGGAAGCCCTGGAGTTCTCATCAGTGGACCGCGTCTTTTTGTCCCAAAATCTGGCAACACACAAGTGTTTCGAGGATCGACTGGGTAACGATATCAAAAAAAAGGACTTTGAGCATGATGCAGGACAGGCTCTAAAGGATATTAACGATTGGATTGCCAACGTAACGCATAATCATATCCGAGACGTGCTGACCAGCCAGGATATTAATTCCCGCACCCAAGTTGTACTCGCCAATGCTGCCTTCTTCAAGGGCCAGTGGGTCAGCCAGTTTAAACCGCAGGATACCGTTTCGAAACCCTTCTTCACGTCCTCTAACCGCTCCTCAATGGTGCCTATGATGCAGAAAACGGGCTCATTTAAGATAAAAGCAGACAACGCACTGGATGCCCACATCCTTCAACTACCCTTTAGAAAGTCCCAATATTCGAAAACGGAGAGCGACGTCTCCATGTTTTTTGTGCTGCCGTCCTCCAAGGAAAACTCCATTTCCGAATTATTGTCAAAATTGGACCCCAACAGCCTAGAGTGGGCGCTCAGGACGTCCAAGGCCCAGGAGGTTCAGATTTCCATTCCCAAATTCGAATTCAAAAAGCAAATCTCACTTAATCCGGTAGGTATTACTCTTCATACTCTGATAAAAATACTTCCTTACACATCCCTTTTGTAATTTCTTCGTCGTTTAGATTCTTTCCAAGATGGGGATAAATGAGATGTTTAATGAAAAACGTGCAAACTTTTCTGAGCTGACTCCAGACCATATCTCTTTCGGAGAAGCCCTGCACGTGGCCAAGATTAAGGTGGACGAGGAGGGTAGCACAGCCGCGGCAGTCACCACCATTGGTTTGTTTAGATCGTTCAGGCCAGAGCCATTAAACTTTGAGTGCAATCATCCATTCGTATTCCTCATCTACAATACTAAGTACAAGACAATCCTCTTCTCCGGAGTTTATGCTGAGCCTATTCCGGCGAAGCAGTAGTCGAACCATATGTATATCATTTTTTTATAACTCGTTTATATAAAACTTAATTTTTCGAATAAACAAAATTATATAAAAAACGTTACAACAAAAATTTTTCAAATTAGCCAGCTCGCCCACACCTAGTGTTTGAAAACACCATAGTTTTCGTTAAGTTACCGTTCGTTAAGATTAGATCAGGTGCTTGGCACTTAACGTAAGTTATCGATATTAAAGCTGCGCTTGGATATATTTTGGTCGGCTTCGCTGCTTGCCGGAAAGATTCAGTCAAAAGTTAAGGCCGCAACAAAACGGTCGTGTGCTCGGTTTCACATTTTTTAAAGTTTCGGTGCCAGTTTAAGCCTCCACTTGACGAAGGTATTCCCCAGCGATTTTTCAGTGTTTGTCAAGTGTTTGTCCCCATTTGTTCAACTCCCCCGAAGCTCCCACAATCACTCCACGACTATTAAAGCGTTGACTATTTCTGCAATACGAATCAGCATATCGGTGTGTACATATAAAAGATTGCATACACACCAATAAAAATGATATGTATATTAGTCGTACGCAATTGAAATGGGGCAATTATTGTATAGTTATTGTAAATAGCTATAATTTTGTTGTTGCCTTGTTCGTATTATATATTTTTCATACATGGCTTTAAAGCAAGGCCACAATATATTTCTACGTTCAAAGCCTATTTAAATATTTTAAACAATTATTATAGAAGAAAGAAACAAAAACAAGCTGTACCGCAAAGTTTTTATATTTAATAGATAAAAAGGCCGCGCTCAAGTACTTTAAATTCGATAATTTATGACTTCTAATAAACCGCAGAGTGTTTGTCAATTATTTCTGACACGCCACTAATCCAAGTTCAATGCAGCTCAAAATAAGCCGACTTTTAGCTTCCTAGCAATTAAAAGAGCTTGTTGGTTGTTCAATATCTCTGGATTTCCCCAAAAAAACAAATAACTGCGCATGCGCAAAGATCCCCCACACAGACAGAGCTTACGGGTCTATGGGTAAAAAAAAAAATTAAATAAAAAAAAAAATGACAACAAAAGAAACCAATTACAAAATTGCCAATACAGGGTCAACAATGAGCATACGCAGTGCCGTTTATGAATCACAAACTATATAGCGATGTCTGCCGGTGCTAACCGGTTGCTGGTTGCTGGAAATGTTAATTTTGGGTTTTTTGTTATATTTTTTATTTTTACACGAAACGTTTTTCATTGCTGCTGCTGTTGCAGTCACGCAATCGCAAAAGGCGTCATCGCTCAGCTGGCCAAAAAGCTGGAATTGGAGCTACATATAGCCATGATAAAGCTCTTGGTTCGGGCGGAGGGTCTTTCATGCCTCACTGGATGCACATACCCAGGTAGCATACAGGTAACAGGCCATTATGCGAATTTTGGTCGAGTGCAGAGTGGCGGCAAACTTTCTCTTTTTTTTTTTTCTGTCAGAGATGTTGCAATTGAGCTCCAAGATAACTGATCCGACGATTCGATGGACTGGAAAAGCTTTCGAGGTGAATCAGCCCAAAGCGGCTTAAACTGCGTAACCGAGCAAATTTAAATAACCATTTTTGTTTGTAGATCTATGTATGAACAGATTATGTTCAAGGTCTCTTTCACCCGAAGTGCTAAAATGGTTTTTACCCGAATCTCCAAAAAAACCATCTTCCAAATATGATTAAAAGAAAAACCCCTCGAATATTTTGAGGAAACCAATAAATAAATATTTTTTAAAAAAAATAAATTTGGGAAAAACATAATCTTAGAAGATTAATTATCAAAACTATGCGTCAGTCGAGCAGTTACTAATAGCCCCATTGTGCAATGAAACTGGGTGATTTATTCAGTTCAACGAGTAGAATTTTAAGTAGATGCCTCACCAAATGAGCTTAAATAATGTCTATTAAATGGCTGAAAATGGCAACTCCCTTAATTAGGGGGGTTTTCCACTGAACTATTGCTTGCATTCATGCGCTGGAAGTAATTTTCTGTCACAATTTAAATGAATTGCCGGAAAAATCGCAGTGGATGCGTCAACTCTGCGGATCAACCCCTCTAATCACTTGCTTCACGTCGATGTGATGCTAGACACGTAGCTTATGTTCATAAATATATAGATTATATGCACGTATATATATACATATATAATGTGGGATGAAGATAAGGCGACCCATAACTAATTATAACAATTCTGAAGATCAAAGACCACATGTCAAGACTACCAACCAATCTCAAAAATTCTTCCTCACATTCCCCAGGTTTCCAAGTCACAAAATGCATACTTTAAGCCTATCCCTACTGGTGCTCCTGCCGGCCATCGCCCTGGCCGGTCTCTGCGATGTGGAACCGAATTCCAGCTTCCTGGAGAAGCGTGCTCAACTTTACCAGGGACAGCAAAATTTCGCCGTATCAATGCTGGATGTGATCCGTAAGAGCACGCCGAACGAGAACGTCTTCTTCTCGCCATACAGCACCTACCATGCCCTGCTCCTGGCCTACTTCGGTTCTTCCGGGGAAACAGAGAAGCAGCTGGCCAAGGTGCTCCATCTGGACTGGGCCGAGTCCAAGGAAATAGTGCGCAGTGCCTACATTCTGGAGAAGAAGAACCGAGAGACCAGATCCCTCAAGATGCCACTGGAATTCGCGTCTGCGGACCGCATCTTCTTTGCCCAGGACCTGCCGCTGACCCACTGCATCGAAACGCGCCTGGCCAAGGAGATCGTGAAGATGGACTTCCAGAACAAGCCTGAGGAGTCGCGCAAGGAGATCAACGACTGGATCGCCAATGTGACCCACAACCAGATCCGCGACATGCTCAGCGCCGATGAAATTACCCCTCTCACCAGGTTGACCCTGGCCAATGCTGCCTACCTGAAGGGTCAATGGGTTAGCCAGTTCAAGGTGGAGAAGACCGCTCCGATGCCCTTCTACACATCCGCCTCGAACTTCTCCCTGGTGCCGATGATGCAGCAGAAGGGAACCTTCCTTCTGAACACCGACGAGCAGTTGCGTGCCCATGTGCTCCAGCTTCCCTACCGCACAGTCTTCGAGTCGCAGGAGAATCCGGACAGCGAGCCCGACGAGAAATCCGACATCTCCATGGTGATTATCCTGCCGCCATTCAACAGCAACTCTCTGGAGGATGTGCTCTCCCGCCTGAATGCCGACACCCTTGAGCAGTCCTTGAATCAGGCCATGCCCCGCGAGATCGAGGTGTCGCTGCCCAAGTTTGAGTTCGAACAGCGACTGGAACTGGTGCCAGTAAGTATCTGGGAAGCCTTGCTTTAGTTATACCCCTAAGGCACTTCTCTCTTTTAGATCCTCGCCAAAATGGGAGCAACTAAGATCTTCGACCCCTCCGTGGCCACCTTTGATGACTTGACCTCGGAGAAGGTCACCATTGGAGATGCCAAGCATGTGGCCAAGATCAAGGTGGACGAGGAGGGCAGCACCGCCTCGGCGGCCACTGTTCTGTTCACCTACCGATCCGCCCGGCCCGTGGAGCCGGCCAAGTTCGAGGCCAACCACCCATTCCTGTTCGTCATCTATGACCGCCAGTCCAAGTCGATTCTCTTCACGGGCATCTATCGTGATCCCAAGACCGTGAAGTAAACTATAAGCAGGGCACTCCGGCTCATGCATTAACTTAACCAAATTTTTCTTGACTGTAAGCGACAATGTAAACTCCTTAACATACTTTTACGAAAATAAATTATGTCCTTAATAAAATAAAAAAAACTATAACTCTTTGTTTTGCTCACTTTACTAAGTTTTTCATACAAAAATCATAAATAATCATAAATCTTTAGTTTTAATTTGTGTTTCTTTTAAGTAAACATTGCTACGTAAACAAAAATATGCAAATAAGGATGTGGGATACTGAGGAGAGGATGTCAGCTCGGAGGAGCATAAGCACGCATATGTACAACAATCATCTTTAATACTTAACACGAAACGGAAGATAATTAAATCAAATAAAGCCCAACAATCGAACAAATGAGTTCATTGTTTCGTTTTGAGTGTTTTTTTAACTAAATTTGTAATGTCATGGCCCAGGCGAAAAGTACTGAAGGCACTTTTGTTTGGTTGTTTGGCAAGCAAGCTAAGTTAATTATGAAACTACTTTAGTGTTGGCTTAGGCAATACAATCCTCCTAGCCGTGCCAGCGTTGCTCCTCGAATGGAAAATAGGGTGGTTTTTAGGGATTAACTAAACTAGATCATCAATTAATGTGGGGTCGTCAACGGGCAATCTCGCATTGGAATTCCATGGCTTGCTTCTTTTATTTACAAGTCGTCCGGTGGCATGGCGATTTCGTAGATGGCAAAGCCAATGAATACAATGCCACCGACAATGGTGACAGTGCGCACGGAGATTTTGGAAGCCACAAGACGACCCCCAATCACAGCCAGGCCAGTGCAGATGCAGTGGCCAATAATACCGCCTGAGATTACTCCAAGGATGTCCTGAAAAAGCCAAGGCGATGAGTATAATTAGCAGATTGAGGTGTTTTAAGACATCTTACCTTTCTGGCGGCGAGAAGAATGGTGGTTAGTTGGGAGCGATCACCCCACTCGGCCAGGAAAGGTCATCGTGAAGGCCTGGGCAAAGATTCGCATGGTGAAGTAGGTGGCACCACGGCGCTGGGGTCGGCGCCGACCGCTCTCCGCATCGTTCACCAGCGCAGCATTCACATCACGGTCCAGCTGAAAAAGAAATGGAATTATTAGTGATTGTTTGGACAGCACGTGGAGGTTCAAAAGTTGGGATGATAATGTGCGCAAACAAAGGATAAATAGCAAACTAAAAAATCGACATTGAGAAACTTTTGAACAGGATACAATTTGGACAAATTATCATGTTTGATAAAACCAAAATAAAAAGCAGAAAACGATCACTTCAAACAACATGCAGAGGGAGAAACAATGGATGAGATAATGGGTGCGCCGAACAGATGAAGGTGGAACGAGTAACCAAGCCCAGTGGCCACAAAACCAAATGGCTTGTGAGTCAAAAAAATATTAAAATTATAAAAATAATTTCATGGGTTGATGTTCTGTGAGTGTTGTGACTGTTTTTTGGGCAAAAAGCACATGAAACGAAGATGATAAGCGAACCACAACAGTTAAAAGTTGCCAGTTATTGGATTAGTGACCCCAAGCCTCGATTTAGGTTCGGATTAGGTTTGCCGGAACTCGAATTGATAATAAATTGTGTTTGTTTCGCAATAATACTACAAGAATCAGTACTACTTATCAACTTGAATTTCGGAAACATAATGGAACACAAAATAGGAGGCCGGGCTGCTTGGAATCTTTTAGTTGATTCTGTGGCCTAACCCGAGCTTTGAGGGAACCATTTGCCGGTCCGGTGGTGTGGTCACCATTCAGGCTGCCATTCAGACTGTGCATGCTATCGTGTCCGGCCAGCGGAGCCCTGGGCTCCGGCGCGCCTCCAACGGACGGATGATCGGTGGGATGGCCAGCCAGCTGGACATCGACGGTGTTGAGGGAGGCGGCAATGGAGTTGGTGGTTTGTTCGGTCTGGTTCGATGAGGCCGCCGAATGGGCGGGACTGGCGTGGAAGGTCTTCATCTTCAGCTGCTCCGCAATGCGGCCGTCCTTGAGGAAGACCTCCGATTCGTGCGCGTCGTGGTCGCCACCCTCATCGTTGTCAGTTTTATCACAGCTATTTCGCTTACTACTATTATTGTTAAGGTTGTTGCGTTGCTTTCGCTGGCGGTGTTGCATGTCGGAATCTCCGTTGTTGGCAGCTCCTTTGGAGATCGAGCCACGGCCGTGGATGAGCGCCTGTTCGCTGGCATCCTCCTTGTCCGAGTTGCTGTTCTTCCGCTTGGCGTCAGAATCCTCGTACTTCCCGTTGGCCTTCCGCATCAACTGCGTTCAGATCGACCAATACAATTCAAGATCAGAGATCAGAATGGGCATTGTACCAAATAATCGTTGTTCGGTAACATTATCGGGTACAACGTTAAATCAATATTTTAATTTCGTTTTGCATAAAGAAATAAACAATTAAAAATTTGGCATTAGCTAGTGATTGATTTGCAGAAATTTTGGTTTTTTATTAATATTCGGGTGGAGTTGTTCGTTTTTTTTTTTTGGCATAAAAGCTGTTCCATTATCGCATAGTTTAGTACGAAATAGTTCGTTGGTCAGAAACTCTTCAAAAACACGTTTGTTGTTGAAAATGCGCAAAATTTTCGTGCAATTAGTCACATAGGCTTGGATGGGTGTGTGTTTTTTATGTGAATTTGAAATGTTTCAAATAAAATCGAATCGAAATTAAATAATTCACAAGCTGAAACTGAGAATGTGTATCCGCTCTTTTCGATCTATCTACCTTTTTTCGATCGAGCTGGATTGTTTAGGGCCATTAAAATCGTTACAATGGAGTTTCGTTTTGTAGGCTATTAAAAAAAATCGTATTTAGCATGCAATTTAGGTATAATTACAATTATGAAAGCTTTGGGTTAGTGTTTGTTTTGTTATTATCGTTCTCGCCAGTCGTGTAAATAAAGCAAAGTAATGGGTTTACACCTCAAGTTGAACTGGGAAACCAAAGC
This sequence comes from Drosophila pseudoananassae pseudoananassae, assembly GCA_018153035.1. Classification (NCBI taxonomy): domain Eukaryota; kingdom Metazoa; phylum Arthropoda; class Insecta; order Diptera; family Drosophilidae; genus Drosophila; species Drosophila pseudoananassae. The sequence goes on from JAECXR010000055.1 coordinate 652,372, forward strand.
ATGCCATATGAAAAGTGATCGCTTTGGCCATATATCATATTAATTGGAATTTTTTAGTCGTTAGGTTTATAAATATCAAAAAAAATATATATAATACCAAGCATAGCTATTAACAAAAGCATAAAAATAACTAATAAATATACAATTGCAAAACTACTTGGGATATACATAAACTACAACATAGAAGACTATTATTGGGGGTAATAGAGACCCACACAGGATCACTCACCTCATCCTCGCGCTTGCGCAGATCAGTCTGAACCTCTTCGAGTTCCTCTTGAGCATCGGTTGGTTTCATTTTGTAGCCATCGTACAGCATTTTCAAACCGAATATTAAAAATAATGCAGTTGAGATATAATACGTATAAATCTGTGGATAACAAGTGCATTCATACAACTGACATTTAGCGGGGAATAATGGGAAAACTCACCTTAGGAATAAAGTTAGCTGCCATGCCGAATACGCATGAGAGTACCGTCATTAGGGCCAAGGCGGCAATGGCTCCGCCAAAGACAATCAAACGCGGATGGCGCATGGCCATTATGGCAGCTATAAAGAAAGTCTTATCGCCTAGCTCTGTTAACAGGATAACAGAGATCGATGCGGTGAACGCATCGACAAAGTTTCCCTTGGCTTTCTGCCGGTCCGCTGATTCATTTGCTTTTTCATCTAAAGAGCTCAAGTCCGTTGGCCTGTTCAAGTCTCCCTGCACCTCCAAGTTCTGCAAATGATAATAAATATTATTAACCTGTCTGACTATGTGCTTTAATGACTTACGCTTTGTATGCCGGATTGGATCACCGCATTATCTTCACCATCCGGCTGTGATTCCGCCGCACAGATTGTGCCGAATGTGAGCACCACCATGAGGGCCAGCGCCATGTGCCATTTAGCGGATCGCTTCAGGTATACATTGTGTCTGGTCGTTTGCCAGAAGTAGGATTGGTTTTGTGACATCTTCGTGCTGTCTTTGGGTGGGAACTGTTGCTCCTCTAGGCCTGCCTCATGCAACTGTCCGTTTCTCCGGTTCCGGTTAAGAATCTGTTCTATAAACGTTTACGTGTCCGTTGCCCTCGACTGGCTGCAAAGAAATGAACTGGAGTAGATCAGATTCTCGTTCACATGGCTAGGTAAACTTATAAAGCCCAATGTTTATGGCTAATCGGGCAACAAGTGTTCTCCGTGGCATTATTTGTACAAGGCAAACAGAAAATTGCCCATGTCTGTGTTTGGCCAAGTCAAAACTGGGCTCGGTGCCGGGGCCAAGGAGTTGAGAGGGTGGACCGCTGCCCAGATAAGAACGCACTGCGTCAAGTGTCGTCTGATATGGTCAATCAAAGTCGCTACTCTCGGCTCAGTTTGGAGCCCCACAGCCCAGTTGCCGAAATTAAATACAAATATATGTATATATTTTTTTGATCGCACGACCATTCGATACGTCAGAGGCAAAATCACTTCAGCCCATCGATTAGATAATAGCCCGAGAAATGTTTGCGAATGAATGGGAATACTATATGCTCTTCTGGGGTCTCCCTTGGTCTATTTATGGGGTTTATCTGGGCTATGTGGCTTCAAATATTTGTTTATTTTGTATTTTATTTAAATCGCAGTTTGCTATCTTTGAATTTAACCCACAAGCCCAGTTGCTTGCTGAGATGATATGCAAACTAAGTGGCTGGAAAAAGATTATTCTAATATTTATAAAGCACACATTTATAAATAATACCCTGAATTAGAAATTTTAATAAATATCATTTAGATTTTCTTTAGAAAGTTCTCTAATAAAATAGAGAATTATATATAAGATAATTATTTTTTTAAAATTATCTATAATTATACGTCATAACTATTCTTAAACTTTATAGTTTAATTAATAAACTCTTAAAGATAGTGTATAAAAAAAGAACACATGTATACGTGACCAAGGAATCGTAAAAAAATGGAATATGTAATCGACTACTATATCTGTTATGGCGTACCATATCTTTAAAAAGTTATGGCTTGGTAGCCCAATTTGATATTTTTTAAAAGACCGGTCAGTAATGTGCGACTTTCCTTTCATATCAGAAACAAAAGATGCTTAAATATTTGACCAGATGATTAAAAATTCATTTTTATCGCAAATGAGGATATTACTGAGTCAAGTAAGGGGCTTTTTGTTGGCAGATGTGACAAAAAATGATTCAACTTTGTTTATTAAATTCTAGGGTATTTTTTCAATGAGTCGGTCCTTCCCATTCACCATGCGTAGTGTTCATCTGTGTTCTTTACTCTTCTGGGTCTGTTTGTTTTTGTATTTTATATTTATTTTCCCCTCAGAATTAACGTCACTGGGTGTCGGAAGGCAAAGTGGATATTTTCTCAATTCTTAAATAGAAATAAAATAAAGAAATGACAGTCGCCGTTGTGGGCGCAAAAGGAAAGAGGAGCCAGCCAAAGGCTCCTATTATGTAAACATATGGTCTGGGAGGGAACTATCAGAGCTTACGTATTCCATTACTGTAAACAACGTGCTCGGTTAGGGGACACTGATAAGGAGCCTCTTCTCCTGTAATTAACGGCTTTACAATTCAGTTAAAGTTAATTAAAGCTTCTCTGGCAAACAGCTTCCACAACATTAATTAATTCCTGTATATACAATATTTCCAGTTTCATTAAATTGAATTCAAATTACAAATAAACCCATACACATGCAAAGAATCAAGTTGATTGCTCTGCAAAAATAAAAAAATAGCAACAAAAATAAACGGGTCGAGAACAGGCAGATAAATCAATTGCATAGGGTATATATGTAGCAGCTAAAATAATATTCATTTATGGTCACATACGTATGTTGTAATTGGTCTTGTTTTCGAATGGTTTGGCATTGATTTTTGTTTCCCCTTCTTTTTTTTTTTTGCGAATTTCTATTTTTGTAATTTTCACAAACAATAACAACAACACAACACCCATTTTTCGGCTGATCATAGGAGCCTAACGCTTCAGTGAAATTGTGGTCCCAAGGTGAACGGTGTTATTGTTTTGTTAATTTATTTAATTGCTGCCATTATGAACATTGTTTCATTGAGTTTCACTTTGAACTTTAATTAGTAATTGGCGGCTGTAACCCGCCAAATCTTAGCCCGTCAGTTGAGCATCACTGGTGGCAAACACTTTGCCGCTGACGACAGCAAAATTGACAATGATTTTGTCAGCAACTGAATTGGCAAGGATTTTCACATCGCACACTTTAAACTGGGTGCTTTTGGAGTGACTCATTCGCTGCGTATTGACCATTAATTAAATTAACCGCTCTCTAGGAGCAGCACCACAAAAACACGTCCTTACGTTTCGAGAATCACTTTGAAAATCGTTATCGTTATCGTTAGTGTTGTGAAACGTCAACAAAACTGATAGTGATGCGAAGATGGCGGGATTTTGACAGCTGTTTGGTCTTTTTTCAGCGGGAGAATTAAAAGTGTCAGAACAGTGCCATATCGTTATTTAAAAAGATAAATGACTTAAACGCTAGTTCAATTGATTTATTTTAATCTTAAAAACTAATTTGGGAAATTATTTTCTTACCAAATATCTCTAAGCAAGTCAAATCCAACTTCTTCCAGAAACCACTTCCACACGTAAACGTCAACATTTTTACATTGAAAATAACAAATAAACGGCATTTTGTGACATTTTAATAAACAAACTTTTACATAAATTAATTTTTTTATTTGAAAATTTGACAAAACTAAAAAAAAACCGTTGAGTTGAGCGTTATCCGATATAAGCCACCGTTAGTCAGTCTCGATAAGAGGCGGCGGAATTGCTCATCTCTATTAACTATAAAATTCCTTTTTTGCCTGTCGGGCGGATTTTGGATTGACTGGCTTCAAGATTATAGGGAATACAGAGCTAGCAATGAAATGACAGTGCCAAGATGTCGATTTCAAAATTATTTGTGAAAGTCTTCAACGAGGACATATTTGAGCAGGTCGAACAGGACAACCTCTATTCGGACTTGGACGATGACTTGGAAGGAGCCAACTGTTCGACGGTGCCGGATCCGAAGCCTACCAGGCTCGAGGACCTTTCAGTGACCAAGTAAGTGCCTCTATAGGTTGTCTTTTCAAATGTGTACACGATTCTCCCTTTTAGGCAGATGGTCATTGTGCGGTCATGGCTCGACGACAAGTTTCAGGCCATCCAGACAGACAGCAATGAAGAAATCCGGCGATTGTACACCGAAACCGAGAGCCGTATCGGCCCGGATCTGACCATATTCGATGTGGACTACACGACTACGGTGAGGGTGTCTTCGGATCGTCTGGCCCTGCGCTCCCAAGGAAGCTTTAATACGGTTCGGGCTAATTGCTGCGTGTACGGCGGCCGCTGGATGTATGAGGTAATCGCTTATAATGGGAGTGGGTGTCGATGTGGGGATGGGGTGGCTTCTGATTGACCAGCGGTCAATGACTCGCCCTAAGGAGTGTGGGTTGCACGTGCGTACTGAAACTCGTTCCTTTTTTTTCTTCAGATTCACCTCCACACCAAGGGCGTCATGCAGATAGGCTGGGCCTCTAATTCCTGCCAGTTCAACGAGAACAGCGGCGTAGGGGACACCAAGTTTAGTTATGGCTTCGACGGCAGTAAGCAGCAGATCTGGCATATATCCACCAAGAAGTATGTAGTCGAAGGTTGACCTCGTCAAAAAAAAATAAACATGTTTGGATTTACAGGTATGGAGACAAGTGGCAGATAGGCGACGTCATTGGGGTCACGCTCGATGTGGAGAAGGAACATATAGAGTATTTCCGCAATGGTCGTTCCATGGGAATTGCCTTTAACAAGCTGGAGAAGGGTCCGGGCATTACCTTCTTCGCCGCCATATCGTTAGGCTATACTCAGGGCATCGAAGCAAACTTTGGCAATCGTCCCTTCATGTATCCAGTGCAGGGCTTCCAGCCGCTCATGGCCCGGCCCATTCTTAAGCTCCGACGGGCCAATCTAATTATGAACTATCTCTTCAACCTGGCTGCCATATTCTCCAAGTACAACGCCCAGAATGCGGGCCAAAGTGCCGATGAAACGGAGGCTCGTGTTTCCACCAAAAAGACTGTGTACTGCATATTCGCTACATTATTGATAGAGAAGTTCACCAACGAAATATTTGATCCCTACATCATTGAGGACGTCCTGCTGAAACGGATTTCGAGCATGACCACACTGGCTGCTGAAAAAGATAATTTAAACAGTGTGCTGCAGGGTCTTCTTTCCCTTTTTTGGAACTACATGGAGGGCGACGAAATCAAGTTTGTGCTACGTAAACTGGTGAATGCCCTTCTGGGAACTTTTACGCACACGATTCAGGGATTGGACTATGAGAAGCACCGGCAAGCCCTGGGTATGCTCCACTGCCTATGCCTCCATGAGCAGACTCGCAAGTACCTGCTGGAGGGAAAACTCTTCAAGAAGCATTGGTAAGTAATTTAATTTCAATAATAAGATATTAATGAAAGGTATTTCTTCCCACTTCAGTCTCGCTTTTTTCCTTTACATTCATCCGCTGGAATTTTACATCATGGAGGAGCTGTTGCCCGACAGCATGGCCTGGACGGAGGGCATCGATGGGCCCAAAGACAAGTATCTGAGTGTGGTGGAAAAAGTGCGCAAGGTAACGGAGCCCCTACACGCGGCCCAGAAGGATTTCCTTTCCACTCTTCTGATCAACACGGATGGCACCAAGGAAAGTCCCTCCAGTCGTTCCATTTTTCTAACAAAAATGCGGCGTTATGTGATTGATCTCAGCATGGAACAAAGGGTGGGTTTCAATTACTTCCAATATGTTTCTTTAATTTCTAATAACATTCTTTTTCAGCCCTTTCACGCCTTCTTTTTCATGCAGTCCAGCATTCAACATCCTTTGGATGCCCCTGTGGCCCTCGCCTTCGTCTCCATTCTAATCGATCAGGTGCGAACAATGTTCAAGGAGGAAATGCCCAGCCGGCATGTGGAAGTGAACAGCGATTTTTTCATTGACGGATCCTTTGACTATATGCACTTTGACCGTGTTGGAGGCGTACTGTCCCACTTGAGGAAGGTTCATCGGGCCGACATCGATCAACGTCTGGGACCCGTGCGTACTCAACAGATCTACGACGATGATCGCCAGAATTCGCGGGTCAACGAAGTGGGTAAGTATTTTATTTTAGAGTAAAATATGAGTAAATAATATCCTCAAACATAGATACCACTCTATATCTGCTAGGTGAAAACATAAATAATGTTCAAGTGGTGGGACACACTCAGGGTGCCAGCAATACCACCTATACACACTTTTTAAACCCGCGACCCAGTGGGTCAACTGACTCGGCTCCTGGAAACGTAGACATGGAGTCCAGTCTCTGTGAAATCCTGGATCTGTGCATTATCTTTTATTATTCAGCGGGGCACAAGTACATCGTCAAAATAGCTTCGGTAAGAGATGAAATAGCTGCCTTAAACGAAGTGCTCAAGGAAACCAAGTACTACCGTGAGGATATAGAGCGCAAACTGGTGGCCCTGGAGCAGCATGCGAATGTTTGCATGAACGAGAACCATCAGCATGTAATGGGTGAGCTGCGATCCAAGTTCAGCCAGCGGCAGAATGTCTTTGCGGTACGTTATTAAAATCTAAACAATTTATGAAGGATTTAATCTAACTCCCAACTCAATTTCAGACTCGGTCTATATCCTTGGCGAGGAAAGCAAGTTTGGCTAAGAGGAGTGGCCCTAAATGGGCATAGAAGGTTCCTCCTTATTTGGCTTTTAGAGCGCATGTTGCGAACACTGACGGTAATTCTAATCGCAATCAAACTTTTACTTTTTTTAATGATTCGATCCCATTTAGACTGCCTCAACTACGGGTTCCTTATTCTCCTTTGTACCTGAGGTGTATGTGAATACACTGCCCATTTTACTGGACGCCGTCATGGACTTCTCCCACCACGACTTAAGGGCCCAGTTCGAGGGTTCGGATGCAGAGTGTGCTGTGAATGCTGCTGCGGAATTTCTAGGCCTTCATTCTGCTGATCCTCGTATCGTTTTGGCTTCCTGCAAGGACTCCCTGCTGCAAGCCCTGGGCACACTCACCTGCCACAAGTCCGGAGTGCGAGCCCTGGAACGAACCTCGAAGAGATCGCAGACTTCCTTGGTGCGAGCCTTGTTGCGCCCCTATGAGAACAGAGCCTGGGGACAAAGCAACTGGTTGCTGCTCCGTTTTTGGATGGGAGAGGGCTACGCTTATAAGGATTCCCGCCAGCCCTTCGTGTGGCAGGGTGGATCGCTGCCACTTCATCAGGGATTGTGTAGAAGTCGCTCCCGAAACGAGACACATACAGGGCTGCTTCACAACGTGGCTCCAGCCAATCCATCCAAGCATTATCAGCGTCTGATCGGATCCAAGCTAATGGAGGATGAGCCTTTTGCCACCGCCTTTCTCAATTCCGTTCTGAGTCAGCTGAACTGGGCTTTCTCAGAGTTTATTCTATTGCTGCAGGAGGTAGGTAATGTACTTTCCGAACTACTATGTCTTCACAAAAGTGACTTTTTAGATCCAAAACACTGCACAGAGGCAGGAGAACACTCTGTTTGAACCCAAGCAGCTCAAGATCTGTTCCATGTGCTTCGAATTGACGGTCTCACTGATGCGATGCCTCGAGATGATCATCTCAGTGGCTCCCGAGATTCTCACGGATGCTTCCCGCCCCAACAGCGATCTTCTCCTGAACCGCATTTGCCAGTTAATCAGCCAAGTGCTTTCCCGGGTGACAGTTCCTCCTGGATGTTTCCAGTTTGTGGTGGATATGTGCTCGGCGGACCTGAATGCGGTTACCCACTATCCGATTATAACTGCAGCTCTGGGTATTCTACTGGCCCTGATGCAGGAGGAGATGGAGAATGACATGACACCGCAGATTGTTACCCGTGTGTCGCGCGCCTTTCTTACCGATCCCAGTTTTCAGTTTGCCACCCTTGAGTTTGCCTTGGGAGAGATCCGAACGCCACTGCTGGAGCAGAAGAACATACCAAGGGGCAACTTTGACCCGTCAGCCAGGCCACACATAGATCCCTTGACAAACGACGTGAGGGTGCCGCTGCCAAACAATTCGAAACGAATTCGAGCCGATCCACCCATCTTAAAGTTTGCTTTGAGTGATTGTAAGTTATTGGAGTTATGAAGTATCTATGCAATTATGAACTTGAATCTATTCTACAGTTCCCTCCCATGTGTCGGGAGATGAGATCGACAACGTGCGCCGCTTAATCGAGAGTCTGCGGGTGAAGCAGACCCTGCTTTCGGACATAACACTGCCATCGGAGGACTCCCTGTGTCCGATCTGTTGTGCCAAGCCCATCACGGCTGTTTTCACGCCCTGCAAACATCAGTCGTGCAGCGACTGCATCATGCAGCACATGATGAACTCCAAGGTGTGCTTCTACTGCAAGACCACCATTCACACAATAGAAACACTGGACGGCGCTGTGATTTATTCCAACGACGAGGTAGTCCAGACGCCCCTGGCCGAGAGAATCTGACCAGGGTCACCCACCGACAGCAATCGGGAAAGCACTCCCCGAGAGCCCAACCAAGTCTAGTCACTCTAAAAGACAAAAACTCCTACGCTTACAGTGTATGCATGTACACGCATATATATTTATATACATACATTAACTTGTGTTGTTTCGTAAGAATTTTTATTTAAGTTTAATGCTTGCCGCAATTAGTTTAGATGTGATATGCCGGAAACAAGCCTAAATTAAAGATGGAACAGGTTCCGAATAAAAGTATGTTAGGTAGAACAAATCTACGATCTCCATGTGTGCACATAATTATCTCAATTCAGTTTGCCATATTAAAGAAATCTATACCTTCCTGTTGTCAAAGCTGCATTTAATTTAAAAGAGCCACCAACTGCTCACAGACTATTTAAAAATGAACAAATTAAAAGCATTTATTTAAAATCTATTGTACTTCTGAAAACTAATTTGAAGAATTAAAGGAATAGTTTATGAAATAATAATAGTCTTTTACTCTGGATAGTCTGTATTAGAAGAACAGGAGAATTGCATAAAAATATCTTTTCTTTATGTTCTTGAAACATTTTATTTAATAGGCGTGTTCACAGAAAGTCTACTTCTTAAACATTTAACTACTACAAATATATATAGTTTTATAGTACATTCATGTATACATATATATATTATTTTTGTATAAACAACGCGGTATATCTTTACGAGCAAACTTGCCTCAGGTGGTTTCATGAAGATGTGTGGAAAAGCCATAGTTTGGTTCGTTTTCGTTTATTTTTGTGAAATATATAGTTTCGTTCTTGTATTGTCATATTTAGAGGTCAAGAAATTTGAAATCTTTTGATCAGTATTCGGTTAAATATACACATTAATTTATAAATAGTGTCAACAGTTTATACAGTTTAGTTTCTTAGCATATTTTGGACATTTATTCGCCGAATTTTAAAGGCCTTTTTTGACTAGCTATAGTTTCTGGATTTACTTGGGGGTATACATAAAATACATTTAGGTACATCTTTTATCTATTCTATAAGCTATGAGATTCAACAACTAACTAAATTCTAATAATTGCTGACTAGTTAATCACGACACCATTAAGCACGCGCGAACATTGAGCAGAATCCGAGTCAGTTGTACATGATATGGATGTGAATAGTGGGTTTGGGTTAAGGGATTGCAAGGAAACCTTTAAAGAATCCTACAGGCATTGGAGTGCATCCGGTGCGAGTGACGACCATTGCCGTGGCCGAAGCCACTGCAGCACTGGTGAGTGATTCCCCCACGTGGGGAGTGCTGGAAACTCTGGCTATTGCTCAGCTTGGGTTCAACATGATGGCACCTGGGGGCATGACTATGGCTGGGGGGAAATCCAGTTAAGTATTTTATTTAACATTTTATTAAAAATATGGAAAACTTACCCATGACTGCAGAGACCAGAATCTGAAATAGAGCTGGGCATCAGCTGTTGAGGAGGTGGTGGCAAGAAGAGGGGGCATCCACCGGCTGCCAAGTCTCCACCTCCACCATCGTGGCCGAAAATGGCCAGACGCATATTGGCCGCCTTGACTGCAGACTGGGTCTCCACCTCATGCACCTCCTCGATCATCTTGTCCAGCTTTTCCATGGCTTTCGTTTGCTTGGCCGCCAGGAAGGCTTTCCGTGCTGCCTTCGACATGGAATGTGGCCTGTTAAGGTAAGAAAAGGGTTATTAGACGAATCCTATAATTGCTCGACTTTATTCAGATCCCGAAACTCACCTGGCAGGTGCCGAATGAGATCTATGAGGAGGGGGTGAGTGTAGTGAAATGGATGTTACCGAATCCTTGGAGCCTGGCCGATTATTGCCGCTGTTACTGGCACTAGCCTGGACCACTTGCATCGACTGTGTGGACTGGGGCGGCGACTTGGAGCGCATGGGACACACACGAGCCGCACTGGTGCTGGGGGCGGTGGTTGCATCCAGGCTGCTGCTGTTGGAGAAGGTAATTTTTCTAATCAGATTTAAGAGATAACTGCCGTGTCTGCATCCCAGGAAACTCACTTGAGCTTGGCCGCCTTCTCGCGGTCCAATGATGCACTGCTGCAGGTCGCTGTCTCGCGGGCTGGAGCGGTGGATGGCGGCGTCATCTGGTCCATGGCCGCCAGCTCCTCCGGTGTAAACTTATCCGGATTACTTGGCCTCGGTTTGGGGGGAGCACTCCCAATCCGGAATGGGGGCGTTGGGCTGAAGCCACAGACTGGTGTGTGGTTGTTGTTATTGTTGGCAAGGGAGCTGCGAGAGATCTGCAGATCTTCGAGAAACTCCTCCGTGTCCAATATGAGGGAACCAAATATATCCGATGGAGAACGCATAAAGACATGACCCGTGGAATTGGATCGCGACTCACGACGCTTCTCGTGATCCGCAAAGCCAGCATTGCTCTTCACGGGAGAATTGGCAATGCTGCGGCGGGCCACGTCCTTGAAGGTTACTGGTGAGTATATGCGACTTCCGCGGTCATCCACAGCTGCAGCTGCAGAAGGCGCACCAGTTACTCCCGACGAAACTGCCCCTGCTGCCGTTCCTGACCCTGTGACTTGATGGTGCGCCAAGTGAGTGGCTGCAGCCAGAGTATTGGTGGCTGTGAGCACCACTCCCGACATGCTGGAAGATGGAGTCACTATATCCACCGGTGGAACCACAGGAACGGGAGCTAGAACAGGAGCTGGTGTTGGAGCCGCAACAGTGACAGGAATAGGAGCGGCACCTGCAATCGCCACTGCCACACTTACTGGCACCGGAATCAGTGGAGAGACTGGCTTGGTAACCGGCGGCGGCATTATGGCCTTGGCTGCGGAGGCAGGCGGAGCCGGAGACAATGGATGAATCTGAAGAGCGGCGGTCAGTTGCAGCGGTAGTCTGTTTTCACGCTCCTCCAGCCAATAAGTGGCCATAGTCCCTTTCCCCTTTACGTCGATCTCCCCACGTTCGAGGATCTTGTAGCTTGGTCCAATCAGAATCTTTGTGGACTCGGAGATGTGCACCTTCATGGCGATGCTGGTGGACTCCATCCGCGAAGCTGTGTTCACAGTATCGCCAAAAAGACAGTAGCGGGGCATTTTCAAGCCCACAATGCCAGCCACCACTGCTCCAGAATGAACTCCCACACCTGGAGAAGATTGGAAATAAATTAGTCAAAGTGCAGGATATATGCATCTTAGTGTATCTCATCGCAGTGATGGTGACAACCCCCAACCTATATTCCCTAATTTCTAAATGAAAACATGTTTGTTTTTTAAATATAAATCTAAAAAATGTAAACAACCATATTTTTATTGCCTGCTTTTAAGGGTACCTTGAAGTATTATAGCGATAAAGCGTCAAATTTTACCGTTTTGTTGCGTATCATAACAGTTCAGAAGATGCTTTAATTTGGTTATTATTCAATAAAATATTTATAAATAATTAATTAAAAAATAGCGCCCTCCTCCTCGATTCTCATAGGTTGCACTTAAGCTGGCCCGAAAATTCGGAAAATAATTATTTATTTTTTGTTAATTTTTTTGTTTATTATTATTTTTTGTTTTTGTTGTTGTAATTCTATCTTTCAATTTCTGCAGTTTATTTATTTTATTAAGCAATTTGGAAAAGAACTTTCTGAAATTGAAAACAAAATATTTTTTAGATTTTTTTGTCACATTTTCTGGGGGGCCCCTTCTAAGTTTGGGAAATGCATGGGCGGCTCAATATGACCCACCTCGAAGGCTATATCTTTGCCAAAAATCATCCGATTCTTTGGCGGAATACCTTAATTGATTTCTAGATCGATTCTCCATCGATCTGCATTCAAATCTAGAAACATATTATTTTTTCGATTTTTTGTCAAATTTTCTGGGGGGTCCCCTTCAAAGTTTGGGAAATGCATGGGAGGCTCAATATGACCCACCTCGAAGGCTATATCTTTGCCAAAAATCAGCCGATTCTTTGGCGGAATACCTTAATTGATTTCTAGATCGGTTCTCCAACGATCTGCATTCAAATCTAGAAACATATTATTTTTTCGATTTTTTGTAAATTTTTGTGGGACCCCTTAAATTTGGGCATGTGGGAGGCTCATAAGCTCGAGGCTATATCTTTGCCAAAATGCCGTTCTTTGGCGGAATACCTTAATGATTTCTAGATCGGTTTCCACCGATCTGCATTCAAATCTAGAAACAATATTTTGTGTTTTTGTAATTTTTGGGGGCCCTTTTAAGTTTGGGAATGCTGGGGGCTCAATATGCCCACCTCGAAGGCTATATCTTTGCCAAAAATCATCCGATTCTTTGGCGGAATACCTTAATCGATTTCTAGATCGATTCTCCATCGATCTGCATTCAAATCTAGAAACATATTATTTTTTCGATTTGTTGTCAATCTTTCGGGTATTCCAACTTAGATGAGCAGTACACAACGCAGTGATGGTGACAACCGCCAACCTATATTCCCTAATTTCTAAATGAATACATGATTGTTTTTAAAATATAAATCTAAAAATATAAACAACCATATTTTTATTGCCTGCATTTAAGGGTGCCTTGAAGTATTATAGCAAAAAAGCGTCAAATTTTACCGTTTTGTTGCGTATCATAACATTTCAGAAGATGCTTTAATTTGGTTATTATTCAATAAAATATTTATATATAATTAATTAAAAAATAGCGCCCTCCTCCTCGATTCTCATAGGTTGCACTTAAGCTGGCCCGAAAATTCGGAAAATAATAATTTATTTTTTGTTAATTTTTTTGTTTATTATTATTTTTTGTTTTTGTTGTTGTAATTCTATCTTTCAATTTCTGCAGTTTATTTATTTTATTAAGCAATTTGGAAAAGAACTTTCTGAAATTGAAAAAAAAATATTTTTTAGATTTTTTTGTCACATTTTCTGGGGGCCCCTTCTAAGTTTGGGAAATGCATGGCCGGCTCAATATGACCCACCTCGAAGGCTATATCTTTGCCAAAAATCAACCGATTCTTTGGCGGAATACCTTAATTGATTTCTAGATCGATTCTCCATCGATCTGCATTCAAATCTAGAAACATATTATTTTTTCGATTTTTTGTCAAATTTTCTGTGGGAACCCCTTCAAAGTTTGGGCAATGCATGGGCGGCTCAATATGACCCACCTCGAAGGCTATATCTTTGCCAAAAATCAACCGATTCTTTGGCGGAATACCTTAATTGATTTCTAGATCGATTCTCCATCGATCTGCATTCAAATCTAGAAACATATTATTTTTTCGATTTTTTGTCAAATTTTCGGGTGGGAACCCCTTCAAAGTGTTGGGCAAATGCTTTTAATGTGAGGATCAATAAGACCCACCTCGAATGTTATTTTTATCTTTGCCAAAAATCAGCCGATTCTTTGTGCGGAATACCTTTAATTGATTTCTTTTTTATATTTAGATCGGTTCTCCACCGATCTGCCGATTCAAATATTTATTTTGTTATTTTTTGAAACAAAATATTTTTTAGATTTTTTGTTAAATTTTTTCAAATTTTCAAAAAAATATTTTTTAGATTTTTTGTCAAATTTTCTGGCGGCCCCTTCTAAGTTTGGGAAATGCATGGCAGGTATTTTTTTTTGTTTCTCAATATGACCCACCTCGAAGGCTATATCTTTGCCAAAATCCTTTTTTTTTTATTTTTTTTTGGGTTGAAGGCTATATCTTTGCCAAAAATCATCCGATTCTTTGGCGGAATACCTTAATTGATTTCTAGATCGATTCTCCATCGATCTGCATTCAAATCTAGAAACATATTATTTTTCGATTTTTTGTCAAATTTTCTGGGGGGTCCCCTTCAAAGATTGGGATATGCATGGGAGGTTCAATTTGACCTAACTCGAAGGTTATATCTTTGCAAAAAATCATCCGATTCTTTGGCGGAATACCTTAATTGATTTCTAGATCGATTCTCCACCGATCTGCATTCAAATCTAGAAACATATTATTTTTTCGATTTTTTGTCAAATCTTTCGGGTATTCCAACTTAGATAAGCAGTACACAACGCAGTGATGGTGACAACCCCCCAACCTATATTTCCCATAATTTCTTAAATGAATACATGTTTGTTTTTAGAGTTATAAATCTTAAATATGTAAACACCCTATTTTTTATTTTTTGCATTTTGCGACCCTTTTTAATGCTGCCTTGAAGTCTTATAGCAATAAAGCGTCAAATTTTACCGTTTTGTTGCGTATCATAACAGTTCAGAAGATGCTTTAATTTGGTTATTATTCAATAAAATATTTATAAATAATTATTTATTAAAAAATAGGCCCTCCTCCTCGATTCTCATAGGTTGCATTCCTAGGTATATCTTGGCCAAAAATTCGGATTAAATAATTATTTATTTTTTGTTAATTTTTTTGTTTATTAAATCTAGAAACATATTTTTTTTTTTTTTGTAAATTTTCTGTGGGGACCCCTTCAAGTTTATGCTGAGCTCAATATCTGCAGTTTATTTCTTTGCTATAAATCATCCGATTTGTGGAAAACTTAATTGATTTCTAGATGATTCTCGAGATTCAAATCTAGAAACAAATATTTTTTAGATTTTTTGTCAAATTTTCTGGGGGCTCCTTCTAAGTTTGGGAAATGCATGGGAGGCTCAATATGACCCACCTCGAAGGCTATATCTTTGCCAAAAATCATCCGATTCTTTGGCGGAATACCTTAAATGATTTCTAGATCGATTCTCCTCCGATCTGCATTCAAATCTAGAAACAGATTATTTTTTCGATTTTTTGTCAAATTTTCTGTGGGGACCCCTTCAAAGTTTGGGAAATGCATGGGAGGCTCAATATGACCCACCTCGAAGGCTATATCTTTGCCAAAAATCATCCGATTCTTTGGCGGAATACCTTAATTGATTTCTAGATCGATTCTCCATCGATCTGCATTCAAATCTAGAAACATATTATTTTTTCGATTTTTTGTCAAATTTTCTGAGGGGACCCCTTCAAAGTTTGGGAAATGCATGGCAGGCTCAATATGACCCACCTCGAAGGCTATATCTTTGCCAAAAATCATCCGATTCTTTGGCGGAATACCTTAAATGATTTCTAGATCGATTCTCCTCCGATCTGCATTCAAATCTAGAAACATATTATTTTTTCGATTTTTTGTCAATCTTTCGGGTATTCCAACTTAGATGAGCAGTACACAACGCAGTGATGGTGACAACCCCCAACCTATATTCCCTAATTTCTAAATGAATACATGATTGTTTTTAAAATATAAATCTAAAAATGTAAACACCCATATTTTTATTGCCGACTTTTAAGGGCGCCTTGAAGTCTTATGGCAATAAAGCGTCAAATTTTACCGTTTTGTTGCGTATCATAACAGTTCATAAGATGCTTTAATTTGGTTATTATTCAATAAAATATTTATAAATAATTAATTAAAAAATAGCGCCCTCCTCCTCGATTCTCATAGGTTGCACTTAAGCTGGCCCGAAAATTCGGAAAATAATTATTTTTTTTTTGTTAATTTTTTTGTTTATTATTATTTTTTGTTTTTGTTGTTGTAATTCTATCTTTCAATTTCTGCAGTTTATTTATTTTATTAAGCAATTTGGAAAAGAACTTTCTGAAATTGAAAAAAAAATATTTTTTAGATTTTTTGTCAAATTTTCTGGCGGCCCCTTCTAAGTTTGGGAAATGCATGGCAGGCTCAATATGACCCACCTCGAAGGCTATATCTTTGCCAAAAATCATCCAATTCTTTGGCGGAATACCTTAATTGATTTCTAGATCGATTCTCCATCGATCTGCATTCAAATCTAGAAACATATTATTTTTTCAATTTTTTGTCAAATTTTCTGTGGGGACCCCTTCAAAGTTTGGGAAATGCATGGCAGGCTCAATATGACCCACCTCGAAGGCTATATCTTTGCCAAAAATCATCCGATTCTTTGGCGGAATACCTTAAATGATTTCTAGATCGATTCTCCATCGATCTGCATTCAAATCTAGAAACATATTATTTTTTCGATTTTTTGTCAAATTTTCTGTGGGGACCCCTTCAAAGTTTGGGAAATGCATGGCAGGCTCAATATGACCCACCTCGAAGGCTATATCTTTGCCAAAAATCATCCGATTCTTTGGCGGAATACCTTAAATGATTTCTAGATCGATTCTCCACCGATCTGCATTCAAATCTAGAAACAAAATATTTTTTAGATTTTTTTGTCATATTTTCGGGGGGGCCCCTTCTAAGTTTGGGAAATGCATGGGAGGCTCAATATAAACCACCTCGAAGGCTATATCTTTGCCAAAAATCATCCGATTCTTTGGCGGAATACCTTAATTGATTTCTAAATCGATTCTCCACCGATCTGCATTCAAATCTAGAAACATATTATTTTTTCGATTTTTTGTCAAATTTTCTGGGGGGTCCCCTTCAAAGTTTGGGAAATGCATGGGAGGCTCAATATGACCCACCTCGAAGGCTATATCTTTGCCAAAAATCATCCGATTCTTTGGCGGAATACCTTAAATGATTTCTAGATCGATTCTCCACCGATCTGCATTCAAATCTAGAAACAAAATATTTTTTAGATTTTTTTGTCAAATTTTCTGGGGGGCCCCTTCTAAGTTTGGGAAATGCATGGGAGGCTCAATATAACCCACCTCGAAGGCTATATCTTTGCCAAAAATCATCCGATTCTTTGGCGGAATACCTTAATTGATTTCTAAATCGATTCTCCACCGATCTGCATTCAAATCTAGAAACATATTATTTTTTCGATTTTTTGTCAATCTTTCGGGTATTCCAACTTAGATGAGCAGTACACAACGCAGTGATGGTGACAACCCCCAACCTATTTTCCCTAATTTCTAAATGAAATTATGTTTGTTTTTAAGATATAAATCTAAATATGTAAACACCCATATTTTTATTGCCCGCTTTTAAGGGCGCCTTGAAGTGTTATAGTAATAAAGCGTCAAATTTTACCGTTTTGTTGCGTATCATAACATTTCAGAAGTTTCATTAATTTGGTTATTATTCAATAAAATATTTATAAATAATTAATTAAAAAATAGCGCCCTCCTCCTCGATTCTCATAGGTTGCACTTAAGCTGGCCCGAAAATTCGGAAAATAATTATTTATTTTTTGTTAATTTTTTTGTTTATTATTATTTTTTGTTTTTGTTGTTGTAATTCTATCTTTCAATTTCTGCAGTTTATTTATATTATTAAGCAATTTGGAAAAGAACTTTCTAAAATTGAAAACAAAATATTTTTTAGATTTTTTGTCAAATTTTCTGGGGACCCCTTCTAAATGCAAGGGAGGCAAGGGATTATGTTTATAACTTACGTATCCTCAAGTGCTGCCCGGTGGAAGGATCTTTCAGATCGGTGATGGCATCGACCATGTCCAGGGCCATATCACAGACTCGTTCGGCGTGGTTGGCATCCTTGTCGGGGGCCCCAGCCACAACCATGTATGCGTCACCAATTGTCTCCACCTTGTAGACCGAGTTCCGTTCCGTTAGCTTGTCGAAAATGGAGTACATGGCATTCAGCATGGACACTACTTCCATGGGAGTGATTCGACTGCAAATCTCCGTGAAGGTAACGATGTCAGAGAAAAGGATCGAAACGCTGTCAAACATCTACCGGAAAAAGAATATAATTATTCTGAACTTAGGGATTCAATATCTTACTGATTGTTTCTCACCTCACAGGTGTCAATGGGATTTTCTCCTCGTCTTAGTCGGTCTGCCACTTGTTTGGGTATCATCTGGTATAGCAGCTCATCGGTTCGACGCATTTCTTCATCCAACTAAGTTAGGTAGTTTGTAGAAATTCCTCATCATTATTGTTTGATTTTCTTACCAATCTCATGGATTCCTCCAACTTCTTGGACTTTTGCTGCTCCTGATCAAGGGCCAACTTTAGTTCCACCGATTGTTGCGTTCCCGCCAACATTAAATCTCGGCTAAAGTCATGCATGGACAGATCGTTGATGTAAAGGCCAGTGGTTATTAGAGAGGTCAAGTCCGGCATTACTGGGGTGCCCAGAAACATGATCATGCGCCAATTTTCCATATACACCATTTGACCTTAAAACTTACGATATAGAAATTGAATAATAATTCAATTAAATGACTGTACCTTTTAATCTCAATGACTTCTCGGGTTCGCTTCCATCATCATGTAGAAGTAAGTCCTCGCTTTGGGCATCTAGTCTCTCAGTGACTGGATCCACAGTGACCAGTTCAAATATATTATTGGTACGGTTGAGAATCTAATGTTTCAAAATGGATTAAAACCAAGAACTATGCCCCAAGGAAACCCACTTACAGTCTGAAACTTAAAGGCTATCAGAGGGCGCACTAAATCGAACCAGGCTGTTATTTTCTTTCCAAGAAGTTCCGGCAATATCACCATGAGAGAGTTACCAATACTGCGCACGATCATGTCAGCTCTAGAGTTAGAAAGATGAATAAATATAGTTTTTAGAAGAAAATCAAAGAAACTCACCCAAATACAATACAGAAGGGGAAGATCTCGAACAACACATGAGCGCTGATGGGCAGGTGCTTTTCCTCGCGGGTCATTGCCAGAGAGGCCAACGTGAATGCCCGATTATCGAAGGTCAACTGAAAGGTTACATGGACAGTATCAAACAGGATCTCCTCCCGCACCAGCTCGATGTGCATCTCCTTGTGGTAGAAGTAACGTGCCACCTCCCGGATCTGCCCCATCGTGTAGTAGACGAATCCACGCCGCTTGGAGCGATAGTGCAGAGTCAGACCCTGCTTCGTTTCATTTTCGCAAATAAAGCTGGGGGCTCGCATCCGCGGGTATGAGAACTTCAGGTACTCATGTAGATTGTCCAGGCCGTTGAGGAAGTCGCGCATGTGACGACCCAGGACGGACAGAACGCGGTCATATCCATACTGACCGACAAAGCCCACAAAATAGACGCCCATCTGGTCCATGAAATCTCTTTCCGAGACGCCCAAGACCTATAAAAATAATAAAATTATATTTTAAATGGACGTCGAGATAGCTTCAAAGGCAATAAAAATATTATGTCATTGTCCTTCAGACATACATAAGCCGGAATAAGTCCAACAAAGACCATACTGCGTATGAGTAATTCACATAAAACGTTGATTGCATTTATTTTTCATACGCAGCGTTGACCATTTTTATAAAAACATATGCAATACCAACCTGTTGCGCCTTTTTGGCCAACTTCTGAAGCAAGTTCTCCGGATAGACCTGGTGAACACTGAAGGAGGGCGAATCGATGCCAGCCTGCCGTCGGATGTCCTCCCATTTCTCCTCGCCATACACGGACTTGATGTACTCGGAGAGGTTCTCCAACAGCAATCCGTACATCTTGAAGCTGGGGGAGTAGCTTTCCTTATGCTCTACTTGGCTGACATTGATGGTTGGACCTATTAATTGAAACAGGAATCGATTGATGGACACTCTTGACTTGGTAGAACGTAATTAAGCAAACCGGAAATTATTCTTTCCCAATATATTTCAGAACTCAATCAAGTGCCCTCACGAAAGAAAAAAAAAAATACATATTTCCTCAATCCTTGACATACATTCCCAATCGAAATACTTTGTTCTGCCAGCTAATTTTATGGCTCTTCTTTATGGCTTGGCATACTTTTTCTTTTTAGCACAATTTATGATTTTTCTGCGATGGATTCTGCATTACACATACGCCCAGCTGGCTTCAGTCTGCCCGAAAAACTGTGCCAATTCCCTTAAATCCACTTGGACCGTGAATTCGTTTAAAAAATTCCCAGCTTCCCAAATCTGGTCTCTATGGGCCAGACACTCGGCGCCTCCACTCCAGCCACAATCATATTATTTTCCCATCATTTCTGTTGATTCGGGGTGTCAACGAATCCATCTGACTATTCATCCAAAGAGCCAACTGTCTCGCCATAGCTTTCAGCGCCTCTTTGCAGGTTTAGACCAACAATTCCAAACAAGGCCAATGGGAAGTGGAAGAGCCTCGGTGTCAGAGACATGAAATGCCAGCACGTTTGTGGGATTAATTTGGCAACATTTGCAGATGAAGTGACAGAAATATTCATTATAAAGTGGGTCTATACAGACTAGTAGCTAAGTAGTCATGAATTAAATTTCGTACCTATAAAATATTTAGTTCAGAAAAACGGCAATATATTGACCTTTCAAGCCAGTAACCATGGAAAAGGTCATAAAGTACTTTCAATTAGTTGAAGTAATTACTCTATATGCCTCATGGTGGCTTTCTTGTGAACATCAACATGAAACTCATTAAATCACTCATTTATATAGATGGCATTTGAGCCACATCGAAGAGAGAGTAGTTGAAGAAAAGTTCTAGTTTTGTATCTTCCAACAAAACAGAACCACAAGTTCATTATCCTAGGGGCAGAACGAAGGTAATTGCAGTTGGCCCAAGTGGCTGTTAATTTAGCCAGCTTCCAATTGAGTTGTATCCACAATTTAGTTGCAAGGACAATTGCTATTTATTCGCCCTGCTTTGAATCTGGGCTAATTGAATTGCATTCAAAGAAACGCACCTGGCTCTGGCTCTTGCCGCGGCCATGTCTTCTATTCTAAGAATAAATTACATTGCCAAGTTCCACTCCGACACCAGCGTGAGATATTTGCAGCACGTTGCAAATGAACTGGCTTTTGGTAGCATATGTTTCAGCCAGCCCTGCCAGCCAGCCACCTTGGATATCCTTGGATGCACTCCGCATATGTTCGTCTCGATTGGCAAACTAAGTCAATTTGTCAACTGTAAATTGAGTCATGCACTTGGCTGCACTCCTTTGGGAATTTATTTTAGATGCCATCTCGAGCTTGATACCTCAAACTAACAACCAGCTAACAATTGCGGGAAAATTACAGCAAGGCTGCGAGGCAGGACCGACCAAGGACGCATCGAAGTCGTAGCTGCAGGTGGCCATTTGTATGAGCCCTCATTTGTGTCCTTTACAGCCATAATTCACAGTTCGCATTGTTTATGGCTTATTGCCATTTGTTGTGTCACAAAGTCATTTCAGGCGCTTTGAGCCCGGCCCATTATCCCTTCAAATATATATCGCCCCATGGCAAATCAGGGGGAAAAGCATAAATTCATGCATATCTAGCCATTTATTTAAATTTGTGGTTTATGACTTTATATCATGAACCAGGAATCAGGGTTAGATAGCCCGTTTTTGGCTTTGATTATGGAAAAGTATGCTTTGGTTTAATGTGGGAAATACATGTTTATGTTCAGCAATGTACCTTTTTTAATGAAAACCTATACAATTTAATATAAACAAAGAGAACCATATCCTTTGACGTCAACTATTATATTTTCTAGTCATTTTTTATGTTTTGTTTTTTCCTGTAGACTGTCGTTGTTGTTCTTCGCTTTCTTTTTATATAAATAAATAGGCAAATAGTGAGATAAATCTTTGTGATATATATGTACATAGGTTGGGTAAAAAATGCTCAAAATATTTATAAGACATCTTGATGTGTGAACTATAAAAGCGAACCGAGCAAGAAATACAGAAAATGTTCGAAAACACTGAAAGTACAAGACAAGAACAAGCTAAAAAACTGAAAAGGAAAAAATATAGAAAAAAAGCAGCTTCTGTCAGAGGAAAAACAAGAATAATAGAAAAAAAAACCTAATGAAACTTTCAGTTTCAGTTTTGACTTCTCGGGGGCGACCTTCTAACATTTCGGCATTGTAGACACCCCCATAAAAAAAATAATTATGTGGAGAAACACTTGTGCCAAACATATCATAACATTGTCCACACTGGTGCTGTCATCCGTGGGCCTATGGGACTTGAGTAATCTTTATTTCATATACTTTTTATAAATATATCTATATGTTTTTCTTTTTATTACACATTTGTTGGGGGGATGTTTAAAGATCGGACTCTTTCCTCTCCGTTTCATGAATGGAATGCAAATCGCAAATAAATGGCCAAATGTGTGGATGTTCAGTCACAAATAATAAACAGGATGTACAAGTTTTATATCCATGACGTCAGCAGCCTATTGATAAATGTATGATTTTTGTTAGGGATCGGAGGAAGTGAACCGCAAGTGGGTGGCCTCGGAACAGGTCGTTTACTAACTGTTAATGGCTTTCGAAATTTTCTTTCTCTGCCATATTTTTGGGACTGAAAACTTTTAACACAAAGTGTCAGCAAACGTGTTCTGTATGTTTCGAAACATTTTCCTATTTTGCCAGTTTGTCTGGGCATCATCAATCCATCAGCCAAAAACCAAAATTTCTACTATATTCAAGGTCATGCTTTTTGTATTTTCCATACAAGTATATTTTGTCGTTACCGAATTGACCCTAGTGTCCTTGGGGATTAATATAATTAATGGCTGATGAGAAATGTTAGATGAAAAAAATGTTTGCCAAGTAATTTGTGAGGTTTTTTCATTCTCAATTTTCCAGTCCGAGGAAAATTTCGTCTGGCATTCAGTTTTAATGAAATTATAAACAAAATCTGTTTTTCTAGCATACAGTATACGAAAGCCAAATAAATTATGGAAGGCATACCCCTACTGGCATTGAACAAGTGTACATACAATATATCTTTCTATATACCGTGTCGTGTACATAGAGCCCATATATCCATTCTCTGATCTGCAATTGTGTGGTTGCAGAAACAATTAATTTTCAAGTTCATTTGCGTGGGCCGATGTCGGGTTTTGTGAGCAGAGCCGATCAGACCCTAGCTGGCTATAGCCATATAGCCATAGGCTATAGATACAGATTTCTGCTACAAAATCATGCGAGAGCATATATCCACACGGCATATATCGAGTACACATATTTATTTTTATATTTCGTGAAAAATTCATTTGAAGGTGTCTGCTATATGTTAAGGTTAAACCTCGTTATATATAGATCTCGAGAAACTATGTATTAGTGTTTCATTATGAGTGTATTTATAATCATATTGTATGCTGAATAGCATAGATCGAGAGAAAGCTTTTCGATTCTGGCATCAAAAACCATTAGGCTCTGTTTGTGAGTCCCCATTGATCCGGAACTCTGACTACCAGGCAAAGAATTAGCCAATTAGCCATAGAGCTTATTGGTTGCATAACAAAGTAATGTATTTCTAAAAACATTTAAAAATTTATCAGATCTATTTTCATTGCAAACTTAAACAAAAGGCTGAAATCTGTTTATTTTTACTAATTTTGAATGACTCAAAGTGATATTTGTAGAGAATATGTTTGCTTTATGCGCTGGTAGGCCAAAGCCAAAGCAAATTGCTCATACGCCGTGTTGACATTGTAGGATCTCAATAATTTTTTTTTCGTTTAGTTGCGTTTCATTTCACTTGCAAACACTGCAATCGACCTTCACATTGGGAAGGCGATTTATTAGACCCCAAGTGTGCGAGTAATAAAATGTAAATAAATTATTTGTTGGAATTTCTTCAGTCACCCGCTTTTACACTGTGACAGCCCAAAATCATACCCCCCAGACGTCGCACAATGTAATTTATAATTGAGTTGTGAATAATAAAGTATGAGGAATTTGTAAGGAACACAATTTTTCGACACAAGTGTCGCAAAATAATGAGCTTACATGCTGACCTCATTTTTCAAGAGCCAGCGATTATTTATGCAATTAATTTTGTCTGGCTAACAAAATCCTGGAAACGAAATTTTAATTTGCCCTTCAATGGATTTGTGAAAACAATCAAACCCAATTAAACTATAATTAAACTCGAATAGAGGGAAAGTGAAATAACAAGTTGCTCAACTCATTCAAATTAGCAGCCAAAAAAGTGTGCCAGAAAGTAAAAGTTTAATCACATCCCCACACCCAATGATTGGGCCAAAACCGAAAAACCTTTGCCAGGTATTTCCCAATAGTTTTTATTCGGTGCATTTTTTATTCGGTCTACGTGTTTGGTTCATCAAACTGAAAGTCAAGTTCAAGATTCAATCAAGACGTTCAGAAAGTTTGTTTAAGGGTAAAAATTTCAAATACATCTTATATAAGGTAAACAAACAAAGTCAAAAGAACATTTCAATGCAATTGCATCTGGCCTTGAGTTAATGGGGAGGAACACATGCCAGGAAGCTTTATAAACGATCTGCACGGTTGAAAAGGTCAAATTCCTCTCCATAAAGTTGGATATAAAAATAGAAAATTATTTACTGGAAGCTGATCTGCCCTTCAACCCAGCACGTGGTAATCGTAGCTGACTGGAGAAGCTTTCCCCGGGTTTGTTTATACATTTTCCGAGGAATTTCCCTTGAAAATTGTTATTTAATTGATGAATAAATTGTGTATATGAGAAGAAAACCTAAAGGAGTGTATAAGGAGGGTATTTTACCATCAGGATTTGAAAAATCCTAAGGACATACAGTTTAAATTGGTATCTGGTATCTAATATTTACGCTGGCATATTTTATTTTGTTTATTTAACAGTGTGGGCCTGAGCTGGAAATGATTTTTCCATTATCCGGAAACTAATTAGTGGGCAGTGGAAAACCTAAACAAACAGCAAACATAAATAAACTGAATCGTAATGTTGGTATAAGAAAAGATTCTAAAGAAAATGATGGCATGATTTTCAGTTTAATTTGTAAAGTATATGACACTTTTTTGAGGTCCTAGAGTTCACTGATCAATTCAATAACACGATTGACGCATTTCCTTTGCCATTCCAGTTAGGGAAAATAAAAAACGAGAGCAAAGTTAAAATTATAAATAAAGAAAAGTGCCGGGATGCAAGAAAACAACGATCAAACAAAATAATATTATATTGGGATTTTCTCAAGTAAATATAGGATCATATGTATGGTGGGATAAATTAGATGGTTTTCTCTTTTTATGATCATCGGCAGCGCGTCATCGAGTTTTCAGTTTTCAATCTTTGCAAACAATGAGTGGGCGCCGTGGGCGAAAAGACCACCACCACCAGAACCAGAACTACCACCAGCACCACCCCACGATCTTTGCAGAAAGCTTTTCCCATAACCGATCACCCGGAGCTTTCGGCACCAAGACATGCACCTCGACAGGCACACTGATGGGGCAACCTACGCCGTAAAGGAATGCGCCGTGCTTTCGGGGCCGAAACGGAATGGCAAAATTCTGAAACGAGGAAAATTGGTGAGGCGAATTTTCATGGGGTTTGCAGTTTGAAAAAATTCTTCGTTGAGGATAGATCGCTATTTTTTAGGAGTAATTTTAAATTGTAAGCGAACCCGAAACAAATTCATAAATACAAATCCATAGTAAAGACATGGGACAAAAATTTAATAATTCAATAAAATCAAATCAAGTAAAATTGATAATAAAATAAAGTGCACTGTCCATCGAAAGTAATGTGAAGAAATATAATTACCTGGTGACATGTTATGGAAATATAAAAATTATAATTCCAAATGGAAGAGACATTGATTATATAATAGAGTTGGATACTCAATGACATTTGATACCAAATTGTGAAAATATTACAAGAGTTTGTGAAGTGAATGAGTTGATTTGATTTCGATTTAATGCAAAATTACTTTAAAATAATCTTTCGATTGAATTTTCGAAAATTCTTTGCACAGTTCTTCAAGATTGAAGTAAATTCCGATGAAAGCCAGAATACCGAATAACAGAATGAATTCAACTCAAGGACATTTAAAAATAAATAAAAATTTAGCTGCATCTCTCAGATATACACGCACACTTAAACACCCACACATACACATTCTTAGACACATACACATCTATGAACCTAGAAACGTCTTATAGATTAAAGTGTGAAATTTTCAATCCAAGAAAATATTTTTATATTTGAGCAATATAAAAGAAAAAGCAGCCAAAAATCGGAAAACTGAAGAAAATAAATTTATTTTTAGTGAGATTGATCTTGCGTTGGCTGCTGCCGTCTTCTCATACCATTATATTATATGTATCTATATATTTTATAAACTTTGCACTGCTCTAAACTGGCACACAGTCTGTTTATTTTCGAACTGAGAGACTTTCGTAGTCAAAGCCAAACTAAACCGACAAATCATTCCATCCAACGAGGGAAGACCGATTTAAATTCGTGCTGTGTGTTGCCTGGCATTTCTCTGAAAATAGACAAAAAAAAAATAAAATAAAATAATAATAAAAATAATATTAATAAAATTGGAATTGCTGTGCTGACTTTCTTCCCAACTTTATTTCAGCGAACGAGTTCAACGATTTTTTCGTGAACAGAAAAAAACAAATCGATCAAAATGTTCAAGAGCCATTTGGAAATGATTGGGCGCAACGAGAGCCCCAGCAAGAAGGCCAAGTTCTGGCAATCCTACATCAGGTCCCTGAAGGGTAAGTAAAACCCCAAATAATATATGGTGTTGGTTACCTGTTGGTTAATATTAAGAATTCGAGCTGAGGATATATTATTAAACTTTGAGCAAAATAGCTTAGCCCATATACATATGTGTGTATGGCCCATTTCTCTTGGCAGGTGTCATATCAGCCGAGCTATATTCTTAGATACGCTCCGTTGGGAAAGCTTTTCGCAGTCAAAAGTATATAAAGAGCAAAAATTTAAGATATTTGGTCGGGCGTTAAACAAAGCAAAAATCTCATCGAAAGAAATATCTGTGTATCTATGATAGACACTACACCACACAAAATAGAAATCAACTTTATTTTTTTTTCTTGATTCTTAATTTTGTTGTTCTCGCCTGGCTGGCATTGAGCCAAATAGTGAAAATAGCCGAAATATTTGAATGTATTTTTGAAAAGCAATGAACTAACGCTGGGTTATCCAAACCTCTATTTATAGGCTCTGAGGATATCCGCGCCCACGAGGCGCCAAGGGCTTCTCGTCCCTACAGCTCCTACCTGGAGTCGCCCACATACAGGAGCATCTACGACGAGCCCTCCACCGCCAACGAGCGCGTCCAGTCCTCTGGCTACAGATATCTGCCAGTGAGCCGTGACACCTACGGCTACTCGCCACGTGCCATCTACGATCATCACTACAGCCGAACAAGTAAGTTGAGATTTCGATTAAACAATTTTTAAGCCAAAAATCCCGCCTAACTTCTTTACACAGCTTTGAAATACTTTTTCCAAGGCCTTGCAAAGAGTGTAACTAAAATCTTAAGGATAAGATACAAAATACAACATTTGCAAGGTTATGTAAAGCTTCGGCCAAGTCGAATGCACCCTCAGCTTTTCTGCATTTCTTCGATGCATCATCAATAAATCAATCAATCAATCAATCTGTCTGATTCAGTTCAGTCATTTTAATTTGCACTCGCTGATCATTTTTAAACTGCATTTTCATCGATGCTTGCTACAAGAGTATGCTTTCGACAACACCTTGGATATTCTCCCGATCCGAGCCATTATTTTTGTTCCGATGGCCGTCTTTGTGTGCGCGCTATGATTTCATAAATTTAAAAATATAAATGCCAGCGCAAAAAGCCAAAATACTATTACGTCAATGAATGATTTTTGGCAAAAGGCCTCACAACGAAGAACAACAAAAATGTTGGACATAATATACACACATGTTCACAAACACACAGACACCCAGAGGCAGGGAAAACACAAGAGAAATATTTATATATATGTTTATATAAATCGGAATATCGAGTCAGGTACATAAGAGGATTTTTCGACTCAATTTTTGGTGCGTGCTCTGGGATCAAATGACTGTGGCGGCGGCCCTCAATGAGGAGCGAAATTCTCTTTTCCGAATTTCCACACATTTACACAGAGGCACATTACCTATATACCATCCCACTGAGCTCCCTCCCACAACATCCGATATTTTTCAACAACCTGGTACCCCGTTTGCCTAAATTATAGTTTTCTTTTTCGCTTTTTTTTTGGACTAACCAATTGTTTTTTTCTTTCTCTCTCTTTCATAAATGTTTCAGAATATACGTAAATGTGTGTGTCGTCAAAATAAATACACATATATATCCGAGCGATGTATATATTTTTGATATTTTATGCGCACTCTATATATATTTATATATATAACTATTATATATATATTTGTTGTTGTTCTCTCTAGGCAAAAGACAACTTAAATTTAGTGAAAACGATTTTGTGTAGATTTTAGTTAAAATATCAAAATCAGAAAATGATTTATTTGGTAGCCAGTATATACATATATGTATGTGTTTTGTGTGTGAAATAAAATCTTGAAACAATCTGGTGTTGCTCTCTTTGTGGGGCTCCATCCATCCATCAGTCAGTCCATCCATCAGCCAATCAGTCCATCATCCGTGTCATCAAGGGTTTGCTATAAACTTCATACTTTGACCTAACACTTAACCTAAGCTTCTACTTCATCTGGCATTGGGTTGAGAAATAGCTTTTTAATGCGATTAAAGATTTACTGATTTTTCGATTCCCTCTCTCTATTTTTTGCCGCTTTTGCTAACATTGCTTTCCGGGAATGCGTACGTATCGAATATTGCGCATACGACGTGTGAGCCCTCGCTAAAAGATACCATTTTCAGTAAGCACCTCCTTGTTGTGTTTGTTTGCTGTATTTATGTCATGCTTTTGAAAAGGATTAACAAAATCTATAGAGGAAACACTGATTAGGAGTTTCGTTTTCTAACGCGTTTATTTTTTGAAAACAGTTCCAGCTAACTACGACGCAGAGAAGGCCTGGAATGATCATCTGAAGCGCATGCAGGAGATCGAGCGCAGGTGGGAATCCCATCCTCCAATCATATACATAGTTCTTTATTAATAAATTTATAAATCTTCTGGTTAGGTACCCATCTCGCTATGGTCTGTACCTGAAGGACAAGCCACTCACCCCCAACGCTCTGGTGCCCCTGGAGTACGAGCCAGAGGACAAGTTGCTGGCGGAGCTCAACAAGGGTAAGGATATCAAAGACATTTTCTAAATCCAAAATACCAGAAAACCAAAAAACCAACACCAACAACAACAGGAAAGTAAACAACACAACAACATCATCAACGAAAAGAATTTAAAATTAATTTACGAAATGTAAGCACGAACATAAAAATAGCAAATGATATCTAAATCAAAAACACCCAAAAACGAACTCAACGAAATTTTTTTTCAAATTCAGCCAAAAAAAAATAAGAAAACACTGATGCAGACTTTTCTCAATTTTGTTACGATTCTATTTTTGTCTAAAATCTTTATTGTTTGAAACCTATTTTGCAGCTCTGAAAGTTTGAAGCGCTGAGCGTTAATGAAAAACAATACTACTTTTGTTTGCTTAGCTTTTAGTAAGACTCTTGTAAATTAATGCAAAATCTGTCAAAACCCGAAAAGAAAAACGAAAATAATTGTATTCAATATCTGTCTGTAAAAAGAAATCCCCCCAAATACTCAGCAATAGTCTAATCGAGTGAAAATTTCGTTAAATGTTTCATTGTATGATATATTTAAATATACATATGCTTTATTTTAATTATTAACTTATACAAAATCAACAACAACAAAAGTAATAAAACCAACAACAAAACATTTATAAAAAAAATACAACTCTAATTTTAATTTTAGCCTTAAAATATATTTAATATAAACATTTTTAACGACCCCCATCCATTCATTCGTACCTAAACCACAAACCCATCCTTACCCCAAATATTTTAAGCCTTCTTTCTAACAGCTGCTGTACCAAAGAGCATAGTTTTTGCCGCTAAATCGACAATTCGTGCCCACTGTAGCCCTTGGCAACTATACCCCAACAAAGATCACTATTTCTGACCTTCAGTTAATTTAAATAAACCAAAAAAAAAACATTATTAATAAAAAAATCAATTAAATAACAATCAAGAAAACTTGTGTTTTGGAACTATTTCTTCGCAAAGGATTATCTCTGTTTGGACCTTAATTCTCTAACAAATCATTCGCATTTCGATATTAATAAGTCAATGTTCTTACTTTCGTCCAGTTCGCTGTTGTCTTTCGTCTACTTAGTCCCTCGTATCACCACTAAAATCAAAGCATAGAAATTCACATTACACTGTGCGGTGCCTGTACATATACTGCCGAAATACTCAATCAAAACTACTATTAAAACTAAAAATATTTATGCAAAACCAAATGAAATATTTAACGAATTCCGCAATCCAATCTTATGTGTTTTCTCCAATGGCAGATCATTTAAGGATTTCCCTCAAGGGATTCAAACTTAAAAATTCTATTATATCCTCCATTGTAATTGTGTTTCGTGCCCACAGTTTTGTGTAATTGTTTGACTATGTATTTTGTTCAGGATGTTGTTTGTTTTCCATTTGTGTTTCACATTTTTTTCTAAGCATCGTTGGTTGCTGATGTTTTTTCTTCTGGTAAGTAATTGGTACGAAAAGAGTTAGCAATGGACCATTACTTTATGGACTTGTCTAATTCTAAAAAGGTTACGAAAGTTAAACGTAAAATGTTTTTGAAAAGATGTTGTAACTTTTGATTCTCATTTAAAATTAAAAAAACTCAATAAATATTTACTAAATTATTTCTTTGAAACATTAAGCCTTAAAATAGACCATTAAAAAATATAAATTTTAACAAATTTTACCTTAAAATTGTAAAAGTAGAGTTAATCTTGAGAATCTTTTGTAGCCTGAGGATAATTATTTAAAGCAACATATCATATGTATATTCTGGTTTCAGCTCGTCGCTCGGCCTCGCCGTTCCGCCCCAGCCGCACCACCCGCGCTGGCAGCGAGCCGTACGTGCCCCCACCAACCTACTGGGGCCGCGAGGGCAGCGTGCCCCGTGGACCGTCGGTCTTCGACCGTGCCACCAGCCTGGCTCCGTTCACGCGTCCCAGCTTCCGCGCCAGCTCGCTGGAACCCCTGGATGAACTCTTTGAAAGTAAGTTGCCCACGATCGCCGAGGCTGAATCGGCGGCAGCTGATGTTGCCGCAGCTGCTGCTGCCCCCAGCCGATCACTCGGTATTTTCGAGCGCGCCGGCTCGCCAAGTCCCACTCCCGTCAAAGCCGGTCGCTGGGGACCCCGCCCCACCGAAGTCGCCTACGATGCTGAGGGTAAAAACCAAAATTCACTTTTCTATCCCTGCCTCAAAAAAAAAAACAACCTAAAATGAGAATCCGAATTTGTCTTGATACATGAAGAGACGAAATTTGCGTGTTATTTGTTGACTTTTATGTGATTATGATTTTTTTTCCTGTCGGCTTCTGTTGCCTCTCGAAATGTCGAGAGAAACGATGATGGAGATGACGAACGTGTTGAAAAATGTTCGCCATATTTTTCGTACACCCGCCCTCTCTCCACCTATGTGGCCATGTAATTTGTCAAAATTATTTCCACTCTTTGGCTTCGCCAGCACGATTCCTTGTCGTGTCCTGTGCCTTGACTTTGCCAGCAGCATCAGCAAAATTATTACAGTATTGCCCGAAAAGTAAGCGCCGTGCTTTTAGTCCTTGAATGCAAATCGATTTAACTTTGTACTTAAAAATCAATCAAGAGATTGTAAATCGGTTAATGATAACTCACTTGGTGTCATAATTGTTGAACTATTTTCTTTGAAAAGAAAACTGGAAAATAATGTTTGCAAGTGTCCTAGATTTGTTTTGAAATCTAACTTGTAATTAACAAATAATAACCGATTAACAATCAATCTTGTAACTCTTAAAAAAAAGTCAAAGCTAACTTTAAATCGGTTTGAATTCTTCTATAGAAACAAAAACCAGAACCCCACCTTCATATATCCACTGGTTCGCTTATCGATGTGCTCACTGTAGCGCCTGTCCATCTCTCCATATATCACTTTCTATCGAATCACCCCTTTCTATATCCTCTATCTATCATAATTCCTGTGCCATACCTCCATTTGGTATTTTTTCCACAACGAAACCCCAACATACGCATGGAAAATATCAAATTATTGTTGATTGTTAAAGCGTTGTTTTTTTTTATTTAATTTACTTTTATTTTAGTTTAAAAAACATAGCAAAAACAAAAAATATTTTTCTTTCTGCTCTTCTTGTATACATTGCAACTACAACTACCAACAATGCAAACAATCAAAAACTACTTGAAAACCCAACCATCTTCAACATCTGGTTGCAACATCAAAACGCACAACACCACAATGAATCAATTTCATAAAAATAAACGTTGAAACACTACCATCTCTGATGACTAAATACTGCTACTGAAAATGCCAACAAATAGGACTTCCGATCTTCCACCCACGCAACCGCTTCAGGGATCTGCTGAGCCCCAGCCCCAACTTGCCGGTCTCCTCGATCGTGCGCGATCCCTTCTGGTGGGACGTGGATGACCTGGTGCCCTTCCGTGCCACCTCGGTGCCCCGTGCCTCGAGCCCTGTGGCCCGTGATTCGTACTTGTCGCCGGTGAAGAACCGCTACTTGTGGTCCAAGCACCCAGCCAGACCCTTGACACGTAAGTAATCTGAATGGTTTCTGGAATCGGGTTCCCCAGTATGGTCTTACCAATTAAGGCGAACAAATTTAAAAAGAAATGAGGGTTTAATACTTGTATTGGCTATAATAACTGATTGGTAAGATCTCTTCTGTAAATATAGTTAATACAAAATTTGTATATATTTTTCGATTGATATTAAAATTCCCCAGAAAGCAATTGGATATTTCTCACAAAAGCATGAAGGAAATTGATAGACAAATTTTTACTTTCAATATTGGAAAAGATTTTCAAAATATATTCTAGAATCAGTATGAAAACTTTCTTTCGTGTTCTGCAAAATTGATTATATTCCCTCAAAAACATTATCTAATACCGGATTTTAACATTATAATTTTTATTTTATTTATATTTTCACATCTCACATAAACAGCTGAGGAAGAGGATTTTTTCTAAAATAAATCTCTAGATACAAAATCACAAATCGTTTAGCTATAATAACAAAGCGACGCTATATCAATCATATAGCAATTCTGTAATTTTTTTGTACTTAATTTTACATAAATTACATGTAACGAACTGTAAAAAAACAAATTGGTAAGAAAATGAGAAAAAACAAGCATGTGCAAAGAATAAATTTGTTCATTGTAGAAACTACACAAATGACTTGTAGTGTTCACCTTCGAAATCCCCAAAAAAGATGTCCTGTAGTATCCTATTTAGTAGAACCTCCAAACATGTAGAGTTGTTAACAAAATTTACCATTTTAAGTACCGACAAATGATTGAGTTCTTTAGTTTGGTTTCGAAAAAAACTTCCATTAAAAATATTAAAATTAATAGAAAATGTGCTTACCTTGATGATGGTTTAAAATAATGTCCTAAATTTCAAAAGTATTAGCCGGATTCATCTCTTGGCGGTTTTTCTAAAAGAGATTAGAAAATGAAAATTTTGTAACTAATTTTAATACTCATTGATTTAAAGATTTTTTATGACTATTAATCGAACTATTATTTGTATTCTTTGCCACAAATAGTACATAAAAAGGCAATACTAAATAACTCTTTCGAAATATTAAAAATTGTTTATAACATTTGTAGATTTGAAAAACCGAAATCCTATGCACGCCCTATACTTTTCAGTTATTATTATATGTTTATATTAAATTAATAAATATAATTAAATTAATATAATTTTATTCTTGATTCCTCCAGCTCACCGCTCAATTTTGTAAACGAACGAAACAACGAATTTTTAAACAACAAGAACATCCTGAAGAACAACGACGAATGCATCACAAGGGGCCCCAAAACAACGAAATAAAGCTTTGACTACCATTTATAATATCTTGAAAAGTGGAGTCTAGTCAACAGTAGCAAAAGGTTTTAAAAACCTTTTTTTAGTCTCAATATCCTCAGACAACGTTTGAATTTTTTCAAAACTGCAAAAGCCCTCCGTGGAAAACACCATCCAATCCTTATCGGAGGTTTAACAAAAAAACATTTGCCAAGAAGTGCGTATTTCCCGTAGATAAAAAAAAATAATAACAATATAAAACTCAAAACTCTCTATTATTTTTATTTCTGAATTTCTAAGATCATGTCTTAAATGTTAAGTGCAAGAATATGAAAAAAAATCGATTTACATTTATTATAATAAAAGATGAAAACCAACTTATGAGTGCCCATCCGAACACCAGTGGGTATCATAAATTGTTCCTTTTTTGTATATTTTAGATGCTATATATAAAATATTTATACAACTATTTGTATTTGTAAAAAATATCGTCTCTGTCATGGAGAACGGAAACATTGAGAAACTGTATAAGGGATATGTATATCTGCCAACAACAGATCCAACATTCGGCCTATTCATACATATACTGGACAATTTCAATTTGTAATAAAACTTAAAAAAAAAAAAACAAAATTATGGATAATAATAAAAAAAACTTC
Organism: Drosophila pseudoananassae pseudoananassae; assembly: GCA_018153035.1. Classification (NCBI taxonomy): domain Eukaryota; kingdom Metazoa; phylum Arthropoda; class Insecta; order Diptera; family Drosophilidae; genus Drosophila; species Drosophila pseudoananassae. Next base: position 687,279 of record JAECXR010000055.1, read on the forward strand.
TAAAAACCTAAAAATGTGTAAACCTTGAAATATTGAAAAGAAATGAGGCCACCTCGACGGGAGTCAAGTCAACATCCATTGAGCTTCGATGACCCCGCTGTTCCGGCCTCCAACCCGACCCACTCCCCTCCATTTTCCAGCCGTTTTTCCTTCATAGTCCATAGATCCATAGACTTGGGCCATTTATCTTACCATTTACTGCCCGGCTGCTCCATTTTTTTGTGTTACTTTGACGTTTTTGGCGTTTAGCACGCAATTGTTTCGCACTTCTTGGCCGCTCATATTCCCCGCCTGCCATTTGTCTCTGCCAGGGACTGCCATGCCAGGAGCCTGTCAGGTCCTGGGAGTATGAAACACGCTTCATTGTGTTTGCTCTTCAATCGCCTTAATTTTCTAGCCTCCTTTATTGTTACTGGTCATTTGTGACTTCTTTTCTGATGGCCGCTACATATAGATGTTTATTTTCTTTCTTTTCACTTAATTATTGATTCTAACGTACATATTTTCTATTTGGCAAAGGTCAATGCAATGTCAGGCTCAGCCCCCAGGAGATCCTCTTGGCTCTGTTTCAATAGCATTTCAATTGCTTTTTAACTGCGTTCCCCCGGGTACTGTGGGCCAACTGGAAATTGTTTGCCCAGTCACGTGCAGACTTGGCAATTTTCGTGTGTCTATAGCGGCATTTAATTAAAATTTTTATTAATTTCCATGACCGAATATGCATTAAAGCCATTTAATCAAACCACAAATCCTCAACGCTTTTCTGCTCCATCATGAAGGGAGATGAATGTGTTCTCCCAAAGCCATTGTTCGCATTTCTGAACGAGTTAGATGGGCTCTACATATACATCTCTGTGGAACTGGGAGTGGGGGTAATGGAGATGTGGTGTGAAACTAGAACCAGATTCACATTTGTGCCTATCCTTCACCCTGTCAGGTTTAATTGACTTATTGAAGCCAAGCAGGAAAGCAGGAAATGAGCTTCGTAGGGGCGGAAAAAAATTAGAAGAGATTAGGATATGAAAAATGGGCAAATACTTGTGTAGCTAGAGATTTAGGGGCTTCAGATATTTTATATATAGGTAGTGATTCTTGGAAGAGTGTAAACCACTTAAAAAACAAGACTTGCGGCACACCAATTTGCGGTTCGTGTTATCTGTCAAAATGTTGAGAATCTTTCCCCAACTGGTTGTCATCTGCGGTTCGTGCAACGCCTGTTGCTGAAGGCCTCTTCAAATTTTTTTCGACCTTACCCCGAACCGGAGATTTATGTCTTGGCCAAAGTTTTTTCTGGTTATCGTTGGCCATCAAATGCACGTGCCTGAGAGTTGGCCATAACTGACAGTTCCTGTGCTAATTGGTTCGAGCCCTTCTGTCACTTCGTGTATGTGCCTCTGTGTTTTTGTGGCTGTGTCTGCTTTGGCCACTTGACATGCTCGTCACAAATACACGGAAGCTGAAAAAAGCCTTGCCTACTTTTCGGGTTGCATTTTTCATTGTCCTTCGCCTCGAGAAGGGTTCCGTGATTGTTATATCAACGGTTAAATCTTCCTTAAAACAAGAAATTTAAAAGGAAACCCAGTCGGGCGTAGAATTCTGTTTGCTTGACTGGCTTTTGGGTTTGCCGATTTAATTACGGAAAACACACAAATTTAATTTAATCCAGCCAGAAGTCAGACGCGGTCAAAGATGAATGAAAGTGAAAATGTTTCAATTTATGGTTTCCCGCGGCCTGAATGGGAGTCCACCCCCAGGACATCGTAAGACAATTATCTCCTCCACGACCCCCTCTTTTGATGAAAGGTGCTTGAACTGTTTCATTATGGATTCTCGGCTTCGGCCAGACAATGATGAGGCAACTTTAATTATTTGTGATTATTATTGTGTGGGGCGAGGGGTCAGAGGGTTCAGCCGCTTGATTGAAGGTTAAATTAAAGTTAAACGAGTAATCTCTTCGGCGTGCCCTGAAGCCGAATATTCACCCTCTGTAATCAAAGAGATTGTGCTGAAAACTCAAATTAAATTGGCGAAAAGTTACTGACAAATAAGTACAGCCCAGTCGCTTATTCATTCCATTTTATCCCTTTTCTCCTCTTAACACCTTACATCCAATGCTCCGCATCACGCATACGCCACGGTGGCACTTGTAAGTGCAACAGCTGCTCTGCCAACAAATAACTACCCACACAACTGAGCTTCCACAAAGTACAAAACCAACTAACAAACTTACCGAAGGGTAAAACAAAAATAATAAGGAAAATGCCAGAAGGAACTTTGTCATTAGCCCAGTCACAACACCTGAGAGCCCCCCGCAGGACACAAAGGACATGGGGTGGATGAAACACTGGTAAGTAGTTCAAGCCAAGAAAATCTTGCTCATACTTATCTGGCATCCTGTAAAGAGCCAGCTTATTCCAAAGATTCTTAACAAACTTTGTAAAAAGGTAATGCATTTGATGCTACTTTTACAAAAAGAGTTTATTTTGGCTTTCTGATACAATATTCTGTTTAATCCAATGGTTTAGCTTGAAAGCGGTGTAGTCTTTCCTTGCCATTCGAGACTGCAGCTTTGATTGATTGGCCGTAAACTGATTAATGTATTTTCAGCAACAGGAGACTGAGATATCCACGCGAGACGCGTTAAGTGATTAGCTGGAAGATATCCATCTTCGGCGTAACTTTAGACCGAAAAGAAATGCTAACTTTCTGCGCCGGTCGGGTCATTTATCAAAAACATCAAATCGAAAAATGAGTGGTATTTTTGGCTGAAGCTGACACAAGAAGTCTGCATAAAAGGAAGGTCAAAATTGAGCAGCTTTGGGGCTTGCCAAAGCATGCCCGGGGATGCGGAAGTGATTAGTTCTGGTGTTCCCCAAAATTGGAAAGGATTTTAAAAGGGCTTCATTCTCTAGTTCCCCCTATTAATTTTGAACTCCCTCAACACGAAGCTGCAAGAATTTCTAATTTTCCCTTGTCGGTGTTTGAAGTTCATGAAAAATTTAACTACGAAGCTCCGTATTTGCATCCTTTAAAATCCCTCAAAATGAATTATTTTCTGCAGCCAAAAGACCCCCTGTTATGTAGTCGTGTGTGCTGATATTTTAATAACAATTTGCCACAACCACAACACAACTCACATGCAGACAAACAAAGTGCCAGTATCGTTGCCAATTTGCAACAGATTATGGAGTGGCGTTGCATAATGAGGCTGTCAACACAGTGAGAATGAAATGAATTATTTGGGAAAATTTGTAAATTAGCATAACAAATACTAACCAGTATGCTGGCCCCAGTTTAAAATTACATTTTTAAAGATTTCTTTCGTTTCAAAGTAAATATAATTTTCCCAGCGCTCCCAGGCAATTTCCCTAAGCTTTTCAACCGAAAACAAATTCATAAACGAATATATATGGAAATTTTGTGTGTATATTTGCATTTAACTTACGGGACAGAACAGAATGAACAATTTCGAGGAAACCTTTCCCGAGAATGTTGACAGTCGCAGGGTGCCCCATATAGGCTTACTTTTGGCCATAAGAGTATCTCCTTGCTGTCTTCATTCATAATAAATGCAGTGCCGCTTTCGAACACCCCTGAAAACTGATTGCTTTAGTCCTTCGGCTTGTCCTTGATGTAATGTGCACAAATTTTCCGTTTAGGCAAGCATAAAAATTGAAAATCAATTCGTTTGCAGCCATCGCAGCGTACAGAAATTGGTCATGAAACGTGAGATAACGGCCAAAACTTATTTTGTGGCAGCGAGTTTTTGGCATTTTGTTGCACAGACATGGCCAACTTTTTGCGGCATGCAAAAGCAAATAGGAATGTTATTAAAGTTGACATTGTGATTTATGCGGTTTCAGATGAATTCTGATTTATTTGCATTCAATTTATTTATTAAAGTCACAGCATTTTTTCATGTAATCCTTTATTTTCACATATTCTCTATATAATTCTGTTTAAAGTCCTGTAAGCTCCAAGGTCTTCCCCATAGAAACTACAAGAGCCCCTTGGGGTATTGTTTGCCCAGCACTTTAAGCTAGGAAAAGGACCTCTATGGTGGGTAGCCCCTCATAATCTGTCTCCATCTGCCGGAATGTGGGTCACCATCTGCAGCGCCACAAACCACCCCGAATCCGTGGTTTATTTATGCTGAACCGAAGCATATTTATTTACTTGTTTGTATTCGAGCGGGACCAGGACATACATCGGCCATTGTGCGGCACTCAGACAGTTTGGTATTGTTATTGTTTGCTCAGATTCTGTTGACAGACAGCCCCTAGAAGTCCTGTAGTATGTTAATGAACAGTAATCTGGCCAGCTTAGGCAATGAATGGGAAATCAAGGATAATAGGGACTGGGAACTGGCACTTGAAAGTCCCTAGAGCAATTGACAAGGAGACAAATCAAATTGGGGTTAACGCATCGATTGCTGCCTCTCCTCAGAAGCGTAAACAAATACAAACCTTTCATCTTATTTGGCATAACAACCCAGAGACGAGGAGTCATATTTTTCCCCAGTCTTTTTTGTTATTGCTCCACGACCCATCAAATATTATGGCTCAGTCAGTCGCATGTTCATTGATTTATTTATGGGTCGTAATGAGAAAATGGGAGTCAAGTAATTGATCCCTTTGGGGGAAAACAAGGGAAATGTAAATTGTATTTCCAATTGTTTTCTCGCACAATAAAAGTACGGATGCGATGCAGTTGCCTAGCAAATGCTTTACCCAGCTAGTGGCATTCAAATTGAAGATGAAATGAATGTCTTTCTATGTTCTTTCTAATTAAATTGTTCTTTTAAAGGAATAGAAAGAAAAAATAATTTGTTGCTAGATTTAGATAAAAATAGATGAAGAATCGATGTACATGTCGTGTAAGGTATTCCGCTTAAGAATCGGATGCTTTGTGGCAAAGATGTAGCTCTCCCACTGGCTTATATATTTTCACCATTTTTGAAAAGGTTCCCATAGAAAATTTGACAAAAAAATCTAAAAAAAATTATTTGTGGCTACCTTATGATGCAGATATACGTATAATCGATGTATAAATCGTTTAATATATTCCACTCAAGAATCCTATGATTTTTGACAGAAATTTGCAGGGAATTCAGTTCACATTTGATTACTGTACATTAAAGGGCTACAGCATTGCACACCTAAGAACAAATCCATGATACTCCTCGCAAGGGTGTTCAAAGTGTTAAAATACGCTGCTTCAAAGGAAACGCATTAACAAAATTGAAATTCTCTGAAAGCATTTTAAAACGAATTTGATATTCCATCGTGCTCGCTCTTTGGCGAAAATGTTTTATCTTAGACAAAGATATAAAAGTTTTTCCTCCCTTTACACGTCAGCATTTCAAGCGTTCTCGTAAACTTTTCCGACTTGTTTATTTGCAAACAATTTGCCTATTTGCTTATGGTTTCTGCCTGATTAAACATGCCAGACACAGACACAGACGCAGGACATAAGTACGCACACAGGCACGTGAGGTGGGCCTCAAAGTATGCAATGCGAGACGGTAACTTTTGAAATGCTATCAAATGCCCCTTTTCGATGAAAACTCGATAGGCTGACTTTTCCTGCGGTTTCCATCTCGGTTTTCCGTACGATATCCTTCGTATCAATATATCTATAAAAAAGGAAGGAAGAATAAAGGGAAACTGTCACAGCTTTGGGCGACCTTGGCAACCTTTCTGAACAAAACTTTTTTCTTTGCGCCAAGTCAAGTTTATTTGCCAAAGCGTGAAAAAAAGAATAGGTTTTTTTTGGTTTTTTTGGGCGCCTATGTTTCCTTAGCAAATCTGAAATTCCCTATAGTTGGAGGCGAGCAAAACCACACTGCCTTTTTAATCAAATGGAGACCACTTAACAGATGCCAGCGAAACAATTTTAATTAAACTTGAAGGCAACATTTAAATGACCTCTTGGCTGCAATTCAATTTGAAATTCCTCGAAGGGTGTCTAATAAAATGTTCAGCCAAATGTGACAGGCAATGGAGAACAGGACTTTAAGAATGCTAAATATTTCAGCACCTGAGAAAAAAAATTCTTAAAAGATTACCTAATTTAAAAGCCAATTACATTTGTTTTTTGCCAGCTTTTCTCTCCTTTACAAAAATGGAAAAAATGAGGGGTTTTGCTGTTGGCTGTAAGAGCTTTCTTTTTTTCATCCCAAAATAACAAGAATGCTTACAAAGAATAACTTTAAAGGTGTTGTACAAACAAACATGGTGTTAAGCTTTTTAGAAGGCAGATAAAAATATTCAAGTAATTCCTGCATATACGCTTAAAGATTTAACAGAAGGTTGAGCCTGTTTAAGTTTAAAAATTTCTTTTCTCTGATCTTCTACAAAAATGTTCAAAAAACAAATTCATTTGGCTTACCTGACTGCCTGTCTCGGATCATAAATGTGCACTTTATTTTTATTACAAATTAAATACAACATCGGCTTTCGGGCAGGTCCTTCTCGGCCCTTCACTAAGCCGCCTTCCAGGAGATTTTCGTGCCGTTTCGACGCAGCATCGTATGTGTAGCGACGCATTATTTCAGCGTTGACAGTCGGCATTAAAATGAGCTCCCATAAATATTATTAGCTTGTGTCGCATTCGCACATTCTGGATCTCACTCTGGTGTATCCCACTGTGTCAGACTGACAAGCAGCTTTTGGGAAAAAATTCTTCACCATCCCAGCATTTTTTTACGCATGTCATTTTTAAATATACTGCCAGGTTTCTGTATGCTTGGTTTCTGTTGGGCTTCCCTTTTCATGTTTGTATTTTAAGGCCAAACATATGTTGGCTCATTATCCTTTTTTTTAAGCCCCGGGTCCGGGCAGTTAACGTAAACCTAATAAAAGGACAGGGACATCCGACGGACAAGTGAAAACTATTTATAGCTGGGCAGGACACAAGTGCCAGAGGTTGGGAATACAAAAGTCTGTTTACTTTCAACATTTTCCCGCGTGGCGCAAAAAATTTCAATCTTTCGCCCTCAGCTGAGGCAGGCGGCTTCATTAAATAAATTGGGATGAAAATCTCTGTCAAATTAAGTTCAAAACCCTCCAGTGGAGACCAAAATTTATGCTGTCATTTCCTTAAATTTTACTTAAAGCTCAAAATTTTATGCAGAATTTGTAGGAGGAACAACGCATTTGGTTTTCTGGGACATTTGTGGTTTTCGTAACGTTGTGGCTACAAAAAAAGCACAAAATGAAGAGAACATTTTTCCTGAAAATGCGAAAAAACCTCTTGCAAAAAAAAAACAGGAGGCGAACACAAACGAAATGTCTTTTTTTTAAGGCCAGAAAAGCTTTTGCGTGGGTGGCTCATGTGGGATGGTGGCTTAGTTTTAGTTTGTTCTTCTCCTACTTGTTGTTATGACAATGTAAATATTTCACTTAGCAGGGCAGTGAGGAAGTGCCCTCTGTTCTGTTTATAAATCTTTTCCTTTATTTGCACTTTGGCGCATCAACTTAAATTAAAAGGAAAATAAAATGCTGAAAAGGAAAACAAAGCACACACCCCACCCATAGATGATACAAAATCAAGTTTGTTTGCCTGTGCGATGCGCCCACTTCATCCCCTTTAATGTCCTGTCCCACTAGGATATTATCCTGTGTCCAGTTCAGTGTCTTTCCACGTTCATTCGTTTTAATGTCAACGGTGATTAGTTGGTCTTAGTGTGGGGAGGTCCTTCCTCCTATCTAGATGTGTGTTTGTTTATTTATGTCCCAGCGTCCGTTTTGTCTTTTTCTCGCCTTGCTTAAACATTTAATTTTATTTCACTGCTTAGACTGAATAAAAAATTTAATTCAAGCCAAGCCAAGCCGCTTATACGTCCTTGGGGGAATGTGCTTATTGTTTTAGGGTTCTTTGGTAGGATATTCGTTTGCTATTCACTATAGAAGCATCTAATAAGCTAAATTAAATCTAGAGCCTTAAATAAAATGCCTTTGCCTTTTAAATTTTTAAACAACTAATTCATTGCCCTAAAATTGCTCCGGAGAAGCACCGAATTTACATACTTAACCCGCTAATTATTCATAATTGAAATAAGTCAACTGCTTAGAATTTCTCAAAAAAGTTTATCCCACCTCGGGGATGCTGGCATCCGTATTTGTTTTTGTTGCGGGGTTATTTTTCATGGCACAGGACGGGTTGCTCCCGGCTTAATATGGTTAACAAGCGGCGGGTTAACTTTCTGGCTTAGCATAAATTATTCCTGACTGTTCCGAACGGAAGTTGAAGCCCGTGATGGCCCCCCAGAATCGCGCTCTGTGATGTGGCAGGCACGCATCTTCATTAAAAACCTACACGATGGAAATTAATGAGCACCAAACGTGGCTTTGACGCCCCCGCGCTCTTCAGCACCCACCAGCACCTACTCATCAGATTGGCAATAAACGGAATGCCGACACGTGAGACAAATGCATATGAGTTTAGAGACCTTTTAATGGGCCTGTTGGAAGTCGAGCGGCAAAATGTGAGCCGGGTGGCCGGAAAGGGGAGATGACGGGACTCCTAGATAGCTATTAACATGACAGACACAGCGACTGGTCCGGACAGGATGTGTTTACCCCTGGCTGATATCAAATTAGCGCCCAGACAGCGGCAACTCAGCCGAACACGCATTAAATCCCGTTCAGGCCACCTCTGCGTATACGTAATTTAATTCCTGCGCAAACACGGCGTATGTATAGTTCCCATGCAGCTTAGATTTTTCAGTTTTTTTGATTTACTTTTGAAGAGAAAACTTTTAATGGGCTTCTGGCCAAGTTTTGCTTTAACTCTTTCAAGTTAGTTGCTTTGCCATCCGTCGGCGAAATGAGCATTTCTTTTGGGCCACCTTGTTTACATTTGCCAATTAAAGAATAAAGTTTGAAGTGATAATTTTTCATGTCTACTTAATTAGAAATAACGATGATACCTAAAAGTACGTTTTTCTTCGGAAAGTTACAGGTATATGTCGGCAAAAACAAGTTCAAAAGAAGTTATAAGCCCGGACTTTAAGATATTTATATAAAAATATTATTATTAAATTATGACTTCTATTTGAACCAATTCTTAGATTAGTTTTTCTGGTGTACCCTAACTTTCTCCATTAACGCGATCCAATCATAGTAGAAAAAAGAAACTTTCTCCAGATATGCATCGGAGACCTAAGTTCAAGCATATTGACCTTAGTTTCCATTAACTTCCTTGGCTAGTGTGGGCTCAACTTTCTATCACTGCCTGCATATTCAGGGACTTCATTTCCGTTTTCCATTATACCCGGGAAAATTTCATTTTCTGACGCAGTGATTGGGTCAGAACACGGATCTCGTTCGTGCCTCTTTTCCTGCCCGGCTGTCTGTCCTTCTTCCGTTCTGTGTGTAACAGGTGCGGTTGAAGAGTGAAAGGTGAATGGGAGAAAGGTCCTCTTCGACGTGGGGGGCACCAGGTGAAAATGTGTGTATTTTGTCAGGTTGTTGTGCGTTTTATCCGCTGTGGATTATTTCCCTGAAAATCTAGAATGCTTCTCCTTTGGCATCTCCATCTGGTTGATTGCCTTTTAATTAGTTGTAAGCTGATTATGCAAATCAAGCCGCAAAACAAGGGTGCTTAAAGGCATAACTGCAATAAACAGCGTATATAAGAGGGTGATATATAGAATCAATTTGGCGTATCTGCAGCCACACATCCGAGTTGGAAAAGTTTTATGTCCTGCCAACTGGGGTATTAATATTTTATGCTCCAGAAGAGCCATCTTAAATGGAAAAGTAATGTTTTAACTTTGTCTTACATTTTTAATCCCAGTATCCCAGTGCAATGTATTCCTATTTATCCAATAGGCACAAAGTATAATCTCCACTTTAAATAATGAGAGAAAAGGAGTAAAATCTGGTATTAACTGTAGTAACTTGGCATCTCTCCAACCGTTTACATTTTTCTTGTCCCTTGATTTATGTATATTTAATAATTCAGGCTTTATCACACCAGCCAGCAGAAACTTGCTTCACAGTTCTGGTCACGAGTTCACACACCCGCCGCCCACTATCCACCCAGGACTCACTTACTCATGTGACTGAACATAAAAATTCTGTATTCCACTTGGCTGCCATTTGTGGCAACTGGAGGAAAAAAAGTGGCAGACACCATGGAAAAAAAGGGAGGGCTACGAAAAGAAATATCACTTACAGACATAAAAATGCAAATTAGAAGAGAGATATGCTGCAGTCCAGCTGGGAGACGGAGGATGACATCTGCGGACCACAGAAATCGAAAGAAAAGCCAAGGAGAAACTTTAACACGAGGCCGGACCAGAGCCAAATCAAGAATGAATTATTGGCTCAGCCGACTGCAGGCTATGTTTCTGGCCCAAGCAGATTATTAGCCATAGCTGCGGCCCAAAGTGAGATGGAATAAACTTTTGGGAATTGCTTGGCCTGTTTTTCTGCGATTTTTGGCCAACATTATTAACACGTGCGCCCCATGATTTATGCCAAAAAAAGCCAAATATTTGAATAATTACAAAATTTCCTGAATCAATGAACAGTGAAAGTTAAAGAGGATTAATGGTTGAATTCTCAGCTTAAATTAATATGAAATTTAATTTTTAATCTGTCACTTTTCACATCAAATATGATTTTTTTTCATCGCAAGAAAAGGAATATTTTTTTTCAATAACAAATTGTTTTCATTTTCCTTCTGTCAATCAAAAAGTGTCGAAAACATTTCAATAAGCCGCATTCCTGGCACCTGTTGCTGCAAAGGTGAGACTGAGTGGCCATGTCAGCAGTTTAACGGTTCACTGAGCACACACGTAACACCAGAGGGGGTCGGCCGCACTACCACAGACGGGGACAGAGACAGATGGAGGAAGATCAAGCCAAAAGGCCGTCTCAAGTGTCAAATGTGCTGAACTAGAAAAGTTCCAATAAAGACGAAAACGGAAAGGGAATGGCATCGAAATTGAATTTGCCTGAGGTGGCTTTTTTTACATCTTTCTTTTTCTTACATATATACAGGATATGTATGCTCCTTTGGATGGGAATGTTCAAAGGGCAAGGCTGTTAAATTTTAAGATTCTGCCTACTGGCAATTTGCATGCCTGTGGTTGAAGTGCTTATCATTATAATCAACACCAAAGCGACAAAATTCGTTAAAGAGAAAGGTGTGCTTAACAAGCCGAAGAGGAAAATACACTTCGAGAAATTAAACTTAAAATTTATAAGAATTAAATAAACACTTAAAAACAGCTTTCATCAAACTTTAACCTGATATTCTTTTTTATATTTTTCCAGTTAATAAAATGAAATAAACACTTCCCTTAACACACTGCCAAAACTTTATAACCAAACCTTCATTTCCAACCACATCAGCATGCCGAACCAAAAAAACTTGACATTACTGGCTCACGTGCCCGCGTAAGGGAATTTTCATTGTTATGAGTATTGTTGATGGGACAAGCTCATTTTACGTTTATTAACTTGATAACCACAAGGACAGGGAACCGGTTTGGGGGATGACGCCCAATCCGAGTGTATATAATTCCCTTTGATACCCAAAATATATTTAGTTTATTTTTAGAATTGTAGCGTAAAGAAGATAAGAGTAGAGCACTGGTAGCCGCAACCGTGACCCCCATGATATCCCATGACTCCCCCCAGTCGCTCCATTTTGGCCCGCATGGATTGCATTAATTGGTTAACCATTTTTTTGCCTTTCACTTCATTTCCTGTATTTGCCTGCCACTTGTCGATTTGTTTATTTTCTCGTACTCTTTCCCTGATTAGACTAATCACTCATGCCCCTGATAAGCTTTATGGTGGGATAAGTAGAAAATGGCACACTTTCATCAATTATTGATGCCTGATATGGTGGTGTATCTATTTTGATGATACTTAGCCTGTGTAATATTTATATAGTTACTAAATTAAGGGATATGTGACATCTCCAAGCCCTAAGAAATGGTTCATCCTTTTTTTTCCATTTGATCCTCTTTAGCTTTTACACTTAAAATTCAAATCCCCTGACTACTGCATTTCCTGCCCCTAAGACATGAAATATTTACCAACCAATATATGAACCCATATTCCGACGCCCCCCAACTGACATCCCATTCATCAGGAAGGAGATTCCGGCTGCCTCCGCTAACCCTTTGGTCCTTTGTCACGCCTGTTTCGTCCTCCTTCGAAATCGTATAAAACTTTCACGGCATTTTCTATTTGTTTTCATTTTCCCCTTTCATTTTTTGTCTTTTATTTTTCATTTTGTTTTGTTTGCTGCGGCTTTTGGCCAAATTCCGACGCTTCAACGCCCCACCAATAGGGTTGTTTGGTAAAAAAAAGAACTTTCAGAGCGGGAAAACAATAAAATTGGAAAAGGCTTTTCTCGCCGAGAAAACTCATTTGCATAGAATTTTGCTTGACTAAACCAAAATACAATTTTACCAACCAAAATCCTTGTATGATTTTCCTTTTAAAGCTAACTCTGGTTTCTCGCTTATTTATTCCTTTTTATTTTATGCGGCTTTTACACATTTTTGATGGGCCACATAAAACTATTTATGAAATGCCGACGACCAACTTTTTATGCTTCACATATGTGATTTTTTTGGCTGCACTTCGGTCTGACCATCTCTTATGTTTTATGGCCAGGACTTTGTTTTTATGGGACTTCCGTTACCCCACGACTGCCTCGCAAATGCACAACTTGAATAGCAGCCTCGTAAATGCTAAAAACAAAAAAGCAAGCATCTGATGGAACGGAATGAAGTGGAATGCTTTCAGCGGCATTCCAAATAAATCAATAGAGGAGCTGATAAATCACAGTTCCGCTCATTGATTAGCTAACGATGCGCCTATAATTTTATTACATGTGTGGAGAAAAATGTGTTGGACGGAAAATTGATTTGGCTTTGGCTTTAGGATTTCCAAGAAAAAAATTAAAATTCCTCAAGAGCTTCATTCTCTTAAATTGTACCATTTAGGGGAAAATGATTTCAAATAATATTAAAAAAGCTTTTCACTGTCTGTCTGACACTGCTTGTTTGCTCCCTTAATTTTATATTCTTAATGAATCAAGTTAATTTTAGCAACTTACCAAAAGTCTGTCAGTACTTGGAGTCCCAAATCTGTTTTTTTACTTTTCTCCGCCCACTGAGTTCCTTTAATATTTAATGTGGCACGTTTCTTAAATTTTGTTGTTTTTTGTGTTTTCGTTGGTGGCGTCTCGTGGGTGGCGTTGCCACGAACATGCACATTTATATTTTATATGGTCTGGTGTTATTATTTTTTCTTTATTTACGACATTTAATTTTATATTTATGTACTTTGATTTTCATTACGCGATGCGGATTTGCAGCCCGCTTAACCTGCTCAAAAGAAAAAAGGACACAAAGTGGAGGCATGAGCCAGGAATTCATATTAAGGGCCTCGCGTTTCCCATATAATTTGGTTTTATTTGATTTGATTTCATTTTTCTGCCTCGTGTTTTTATTTCCGTTTGGTTTTAGCGGGATTTGAACGTCTGGAGGGGCGGCGGGAAGGACCACAATTTTGGGGACAGGATGCCAAGGCGTGACGACCAAATTGCGGGATAAATGAATCTCAGCTCGTCATGCAAAGTGATTCAGTTTTCGCTGCCAGAATTCAAAAATTCTCAGAGCTCTTCAATTAAATTGCCTGAAAAATTGATGTGCTCAGCATATTTTAAGGGCACTCTTGACTCGCCCTAAGTTCGTCCTACAGACGAGTCCCTGCTCGAGGCTTAAGCAATGCATACAAAATTTGAACAAAATATAAGCTGGGCCTTCTGTAATAAAGAGCTAAATACTCTTTAAGGTTTTAAAAAAAATTTAAGAATAAATCAATTCATAAAAAAATTCTAACACTAAAGTCTTTAAAATTTCAAATTATCCTTTCTGAAAAAATAGAATCTCTCTACGCGAAGCCTTTCGAGTTATTTTCATTAATATGTTGGTTATTTCCTTGAAAGCTGCTGCTCTTTTCGCGCTTCTGTTTCCACAGCTTCTGCCTAGCGATGCTCGCTTGAATTAATTACGCAATTTAAATGGTTTTGCTGGCAAATCGCATTATAAAGTGGTTTTTGATGTTGCCCTTTGGAGGCTTTTACAGGAGCAGGTGCAGCAGAGACAAATTTTTCTGAACGTGTCAGTTGGTCCACAGGGCGTATACTTAATGCCTCAGCCAGGCGTTCGAGCAGCACATTAGTTATAATTATGTAAAATATTCAAGGCATTTAAATTGGCAATTTATTAAAGCCTTGTTTTTGCGTAAAACATTTATAATTGCCTTAATAAATTGTCTCGATTATGTTGATGCTTTAAATAAACTGTATCGTTATTGTTTAGTTATGATTTGTTTCTTGAATATTTATTTTTCAGAACCAATATCTTAAGAAATGAATTGTTTAGATTTAATTTTTTGTTGTAATATTATTAACACAGAGTAGTATATAATATATTAATTTTATATTTTTCTTTAGAAACACGTATAGTGTTTTAAATTGAAAAAAACTAAAAATCGGTTTGAAAATGTTATTCTAATTTCTTGTTTATGAAAAACATCCCAGATTAGGTATTAAATTTTTGAGTTATATTTTATTTATATAATTTTTTATATTTTTATGACTTAAAATTTTCAGTTAAAGTAACTTCAATTTTTTATTTTTAAACCGATCACCAATTTGAATTTTTAGAAGACAACCGCGAGGACAACCGACTGTCGCAAACTACGAATAGTGAATGACAAGTCTGGCACTTGTCGGGACTATTGCCAGGACGTAGTAGTTGCGACTAGTTGCCACTCGCTGGTGAGTTATTAAAAAACCAACAACTGTCACCGAGGACCGGCGACAACGGAACGCACTTTTCAAATTCGCCGAGGACGCGTCGTCCGAAGGATGTGAGTTCGGAGGTCGGAGCCAAACGAAACCGCACGCAACGTGCAACAGCCGCCAACTGATGGGCTTCATCTGCCACTGCCAAGTGCGCACCCACACAACTGCCATTCACACTCACACACATCCACCCGCATTCACACAGACACTGCCTGTTTGTTGATAACAGTTTTCGAATTTCGAATTCGCGTCGTCAGCTGCTGAGGGCTTCTGTTTTTGCTGCCTTTCCTACTGCTGTGAGGTCTTTTTGTATACAAACACGACCAGAGCATCCTCCGGGCGCACCACCCACAACAGAAGCCCGCAAACAAGCAGGCACCACCCACCGCGTAACCACGTTCACCATGTTGCATGTTTGGCGCACTCCCAACGCATGCGCCGCCCAGTAGGCAACACTTTTTGTCAAAGGTATTTTTTTCGAAAACATGAGGGAGTGCTGGTTTTCATTTAAAGAATACGAGATATTTGATTAAAAATAAATAAAATTTGTTTTTATTATTTGTTTGTTATTCTTTTAAAGGATATATTAGTTCTTTTGATTGTGTAACGTTTTTATTAACGAAAGAAAAGATTTTTGATAAAAAAATACACATTTTTTATATTTTTATATTTTTATTCAAGTTAAATAATTTTTTGTATATATATTTATTTTAAAAAAATTTAAATTCAGATTTATAAATATCTTTTAAATATCTTATCTAAAGGCTTGTTCTTCCTAGCCTCTAGTAAGAGATCTTTTCAGTCTAAATTAACTCCTTATGTTTATGTTTACATAGTATCCTTTAGTCGGTTGAGTACTTTATTCCCTGTTTTCAACAGTCGTTGCTTATGCCGCATCAAAGCAATCAACGCAACCTCGCCGCTCTGTGGAAGCTTCTTTCGTTGTTATCTTTATGGTCCTGCAATATTTCGACAGCGGCGCTTAGGAATGGGGAAAAGCCAGAGGGAATGGCAAGGGTGGGTTAGTATGGGGTGCCATGACATAAATTAGTCACATTTGACTTGGACGTCCCTTAACCTTAAGTCGGTTAAGTTAAATTTCCTCCCAATGCCGCCGCCTTTGGCTTAGGCTTCTTGTGTGTCAGTGTCTTTGGAGCTGGCCGACTGAAGTTCACGTTCCCGGCCATGGTCACTAATGAATTATGGCCAAGTTTTTAATTAAGCTTTTTATGGCGTGGCAAAAGCCTTTGTCCTCGATTACTTTATTTTCGTATTTTTGGTTTCATATCATTTTTTTTTTTTTGGATAATAGTTGCAGATAGGTCTAAATTATGGTTTTGTTTGTAACAGTTGAGTGAGTCCGAAGGTTGCTTACAGAAATGACTTAAGTACAACGAAATATTTTTTGTTATTTTATGAATTTAAAAGCTCTAACCCCTCTTCGTTTAAAAACTCTATTAAAATAGCTCGATTAAATCCGAAAAAACCCCAATTGCAATTTTTGTCCTTGACCCTACAAATTGCGACAAAATATTTAGGGAATTTGTGCAACTGAGTGTTATCCTTTTTATGGTCAAGCATAACCACCAACACAGTTAAAAACAACTGGCGGCTTCCTGCGACAATTGTCCCTGCAGGAAATTACAAAACTAACTAAAATCGGACTTAAAAGAGTGAGAGAGATAGGAAAGGATATAAATGAGCAAATGTGGACTAACATGATTTACAGTTAGAAACCTCATGCTAGGATGCGTCAGAAACAGAAATGTTGTTGTTGTTTCGTTGTGTCTGTTATCAATGGATGTGTATCAAGGACACAAAGCGAGCACTGCTTCAAAGACATTCTGAGCAGACAGCCGGTAAACATGGCTGGGACGAATATATGGGAGGGAGGCCATTAATAATAATGTAAATGCCTTTGACCTTGTGAACTGCCCGGAATGTCAATTGATGCAACGCTTCGCCTTTAATGAGAACTTTCATCTGTTCACTAAATCTCGAAAGTGTCATGTTTTATTTGAAAACGAATGTCTACAAGAACTACTAAATATGAATGAAAGTCATGATATTGGAATATTTGTGGTCACTAAGTCACCCAGTTGACCCAGTTCTCTAGCTGTTCCCCTTCACCCATTATTCCTATTGGTAAATGATGGCCTGTTCTTCACACTTTTCAATTAATAAACATAAAAACGAAAACGCCAACTGCAATAGAGTGAGTGATGGAAGAAAATAGGAAAAATTGCGTGCACATCTTCCAGTTTTAATTGAGGCTAAGTGAGCGGACATTAAAGTGTTTATAGAGCAAGGTTACGAGAAAGTGCTCAAATTTGTGTGATATATGAACTTTTATGCGAAAATTGACTAGTATTGAAGGTGAACTATGACGGTAGTCCGTTATAGATTGTTACAAACATACAAAACAAAAAGAAATAGATCAAGGTGAAAATAGGTTTACTAAATAGTAATGAATAAAGTTTCACGTCCAAATAGAATAATATGTTACGTTAATGATATATTTTTTATATTGTACACATAAATTCATTCTTTTTTAACACACAATAATTGTCAATAAAAATAAATAATTTTAATTTTTGTATCTTTAACTGATAAAATCCTGATTTAAGCTACGCGCGCTTTAGTATTTTATAGGATCTGGCAATGCCTCAAGATATTCTATCTAATACTGAATTTATCGAAATCTGGTATTTTTTCCATCCCTTCATAAAACGGTCATACGCCCTGTTGGTACGGCATACTTAGGAGTATTGTTAGAGCCTTTAGCGCCAAAATTAATTCATAAACCAGTTTCTATATAGGTCTATCTCGATTGTCTTTGTATTATTTTGGAAATTCCTTATTGATTTTCTTTCCATAGTTAATAATTGATGAGAATTTAGCCATGGAACAGAAACTCCCAAAAGTATGCTTTAAAAAAGCAGACTTCTCATATCTTAGCCGAAACACCGGTCTAGACAGCTGTCACCTGAGAAAACGGTCATACGTTTTGAATGTTAGCCCTCTTGGCTCTCATCACTCTCTTCGGCTTTCTTTTTTCCTCTCTGCGCAAACTCCCACCCAGCAGCAGCGGCAGATATAAGAACAACAACAACCATCCGCCCGGGTGCCCACCAATTTTCCTTTTTGTTTTCGAATTCCTCTTCAGTTGCCTGTTTTGTTTCGTGTGGCCAACATCAGCGACTGGTGTAGCTATAAGGTGAATTTCCGATTTCCCGTCCGATCTGCCTATTTCACAGCTGTGCGCGTGCCAATTTTGAAATACCCACACTAGCACCCACGCGAATATAAACAAAATGTGTTATCAGCGTTATTATTTTTCATTGCATTCGGATTTTGCAATTGGCGCCAAGGCGACGCTTCAAATTATATAGAAACATATTTCAGGCTAGCACTACCTGCTGGCTGGAAAGTGATAAATGAGAAACATAAACAAATGGTGGTGATAAGGGGCCGCTGCTATCAATGCGCCGGCCGCTAACGTGAAAAAAAATAAAATAATGATGGAATTATAAAATACGAATTCCTTGCTTTCTCTCTTCCTCTTTCTCGCTCGCTCACCTAGGGGCAATGCGACGATTGCAGCAAAAACAAATTATCAAGCTAAACTTGTTGAGCGGGTTGCAAAAAAATACAAAAACACAAAATCCAAGAAACTATACCAACAATGGTGAACAATTTTAATGCTCAGAACGACGTCGCGGCACCAGCACTGCCACTGACCTTTATTTGACTTTCCGCCGCTCTCTGGCAATGAAAAAAAAAATATCTCTGCCTGCCCCACACACACACACACCGGCAGTGGCGTACACAGGATTTTTAGTAAAAGGGAGAATTTTGGGAATGTAAAGGATGTAAATTCATTTTTAAAGAAATTTTTAAAAATTTGGTTTATCACGTGGAACCTAACTGAGTTCAAAACAAGCTTCTATAATTAAATGTTAATAATATTCAATTATAACTACGCCGCTGCCCACCCAGCCGATATTTAAGGTCTCTCAGCTGAAGTTGTTTTTGTTGTGGGTAGAGTTGTGTTGCAGCATGTGCGTGTGCGAGCGAGAGATACCCAGAGGGGCCTTAATTTTCCCCCCCTCATGGTTCCTCGGAATCAATTGAGTTAAATATTATAAGTGTAAGAAATTGTCAGTTCAATTGTCAAGAAAATAAAAGAACTGATGCCCAAATGTCAAGTGATGAAAATTGTATCACTTTTACTTTTTTTCTCACCTACCTGATGGTTAATTGCATCTCCCCAACGTGTCATAGTGATGTTTTCAAACAAAACTGGCTAGAATAATGCACTCTAACGGTGTAAGATGACCTCTGAAAGTTGTCAGTTCCATAATCCACCTAAAAGCTGGTAAATAACCTTCAAGGGAAGTGCAGGTCTTCCCCAGCCTTTCATTTGAGAAAATTATAGATCTCTGATTATATTCATTTCACCCATTTAATGACGTTGTCAGTACGTTTGTTTGTATACTTGCCTGGGAAATTGGCAAAATCATCTTTGTCCGATGATGCCAAACCATTTCCGAGATCCCAAAATAGACCCTGAAATTTGGTTTATGGACAGCCATCTATACTATGGGTTCTATAGGAAGAGAATATAAAAGGTATATACTATAGGACAGCCCCGTACATAAATGCATGTCCAACGAATGAAAGTCAGGGACAGAGGCGATGTCGCATAGCACCTTATCAGGGCCATAAACTGTCCCGATGCAACTGCATTCGATCGCCGATGATAGTGGATCGATCGCACCTCGGTGCGTGGTGATGCAACTAATACCGGCGTGTGATGACAATGACCAGCCCAATAGCAATAACACCAAGAGCATTCAAAGCACTGAGAAAAATACATAATTTATAAATTATAAGTAAAGAATTTTAAGCTGTAAAGTCTATAAATTCTTTTTAAAAATATTTAATTTTTATAATCTTATAATTTCCCTCAGTGCATAACTGTAAGGCGATAAGAAGCCGTGGCTTGTAATATGGGTCAAGCCGGTAGCTAAATTTAGTTGACACTATCAGTCCGAAACGAGAGCCTCACCGGGGAGGTTCAGCTATAGATCAGCGGCGCCTAGATCATAGCTTCTTATAGAGCTATAAACATATCAAGATGATTCGCAGACAACAGTCCTATCGCTTTGAGGATCAGGAGTCCACCTCCTATGCCCTTCGGGTGGGAAATTCAGCCGAAAACTACCATAATCCCAACACAAAACTCTAAAAAACCAACTAACCACAAATTTTTTCTTATTTTTCAGATGAATCGTCGCTTTTCAAGAGTAGAGTCCGGGGCGGACCTGAAGGATTACTTCGATCGGGGGGACATCGCCTCCCGGGAGAACCGATGGAACTTCGAGGTGGCCTGGGAGGTGGCCAACAAAGTGGGTGGCATTTACACGGTGATCCGATCCAAGGCCTATGTGTCCACCGAGGAGATGGGTGAGCAGCTCTGCATGATGGGGCCCTACAAGGAGCACTGCGCCCGCACAGAGATGGAGGAGATGGAGTTCCCCAGGGGCAATCCTCTTCTGGATGCCGTCAATACTATGCGATCGAGAGGCTACAAAATCCACACCGGCCGCTGGCTGGTCGATGGAAATCCGCAGTTGATCCTGTTCGATATTGGATCCGCCGCCTGGAAGCTGGATCAGTTCAAGAACGAGATGTGGGAGAAGTGCAACATTGGAATCCCCCACCTGGATATCGAGACCAATGATGCCATCATCCTGGGCTTCATGATTGCCGAGTTTCTGGAGGAGTTCCGCAACTTTGCCGTCTCCTACTCGCAGAACAATGGACTAAGTGCTCCCCGAATTGTCGCCCACTTCCACGAGTGGCAGGCCGGCGTTGGCTTGATTGTGTTGCGCACTCGCCAGGTTGAGATAGCCACCGTGTTCACCACTCATGCCACACTGCTGGGTCGCTATCTGTGTGCCGGAAACACTGATTTCTACAACAATCTGGACAAGTTCGCCGTGGACGAGGAGGCTGGCAAGCGCCAGATCTACCATCGCTACTGCCTGGAGCGGGGGGCCACCCACTTGTCTCACGTGTTCACCACCGTCTCAGAGATTACGGGCTACGAGGCGGAGCATCTGCTCAAGCGCAAGCCGGATATCATCACACCGAACGGCCTGAACGTCAAGAAGTTCTCGGCCATCCACGAGTTCCAAAATCTGCACGCCGTGGCCAAAGAGAAGATTAACGAGTTTGTGCGAGGACACTTCTACGGGTTAGTCTATTACATGTATTATAATGTCCTATAGTATACATATTCCCAATCGTATGCGGAAGTTTGTTAAACATTTTAATGTACACATTCACCCTTGAATTAAGGTTGAATGACGATCAGAATCTGACTTTCAATAATCTTAACGAAAGATTATATAACAATGAAGCATGACAACATGTCAACATCCTGTTTGGAAACATCGAAATGATTTTAACCGGTTCTTAATTAAACCAGAGTCTTAACCAAATTCCTTTCACCGCAGGCACATGGACTTCGACCTGGACAAGACACTGTACTTCTTCATCGCCGGTCGGTATGAGTTCGGCAACAAGGGCGCCGACATCTTTATCGAGTCCCTCGCCCGTTTGAACGCCATGCTGAAGCACGAGAAGCCCGACACTACTGTGGTGGCCTTCCTGATCTTCCCCACCAAGACCAACAACTTCAATGTGGACTCGCTGAAGGGTCATGCGGTCATCAAGCAGCTCCGTGACACCATCAACAACGTGCAGCAGTCGGTGGGCAAGCGCATGTTCGACACGTGCCTCAAGGGCCACATCCCCAACGCCGACGATCTGTTGCAGAAGGACGATCTGGTGAAGATCAAGCGTTGTATGTTCGCCATGCAGCGCGACTCCATGCCGCCGGTAACCACTCACAATGTGGCCGATGACTGGAACGACCCGGTCCTGTCCTCCATCCGTCGCTGCCACTTGTTCAACTCGGTGCACGACCGTGTGAAGATGGTCTTCCACCCGGAGTTCCTCACATCCACAAACCCGTTGTTCGGCATCGACTACGAGGAGTTCGTCCGCGGCTGCCATCTGGGAGTCTTCCCCTCGTACTACGAACCCTGGGGCTACACTCCCGCGGAGTGCACGGTGATGGGCATTCCCAGTGTGACCACAAATCTGTCCGGATTCGGCTGCTTCATGCAGGAGCACATCAGCGACCCCAAGTCCTATGGCATCTACATCGTCGATCGGCGCTACATCGGCCTGGAGAACAGTGTCCAGCAGCTGTCCAGCTTCATGATGGAGTTCTCGCGCCTGAATCGCCGCCAGCGCATCATCCAGCGCAATCGCACGGAGCGACTGAGCGACCTGCTCGACTGGCGCACCCTGGGCATTGTAAGTACTTTGAAGCTCTCAGTATTAGTTAAATATTTAAACTACCGACAATAATTGCCCTTTCAGTACTACAGGCAGGCCAGGGTTAAGGCCTTGCAGGCCGTTTATCCGGACTACGTGGATGAGCTGACTCTTTACGGATCGCGCAACAATCTGATCTTCTCGCGGCCCCACAGTGAACCCCCCAGCCCCACCTCATCGCGTAAGTGGAACGGAGAACACAGTGATTCCGAAGCTTAAAATGCCTTGCATGTTTGAATTTAAGATGAACTCAAGTACAAGAATCTCTTCCATTCCCTAAAACTAACTTTGTACCGATGATGTAATAAAAAAGGTTCCTCTTTTGTAATATATTCTTTTAAATGAAAGTCTAAAAGTAAGCAATACTTAATTTTCCAATTAAATTATAATGTAAATCTAACAAGATTAGATGCAAATTTTGATAGGAATCTAAATGCAACTGATGGAATACTTTTAGTCAATAAAAATATTCAAGGCATTGATAAGGCATTAGCTACAAATATATTATATAACCATTACTAATTATTTTCATTCACCAGGTCACACTACGCCAGCTCCTTCAGTGCACGGATCTGATGATGAGGATTCTGTGGACGAGGAGACCGAACTCAAGGAATTAGGCATTAAATAAACCTCTTAGCCACACTGAGGGCCTTTAAATTTGTAGCGAACAAAACCAACTAATCCATAATAACGCGCAATATTACCACAATAAGTTCAAGTAGTGTTGTTCCACCGTTTGTTCAACGAGGGTACCAGAGCGGAGAGGCGTACGAAACTATCTACCTGCAATTGAAATGCCAGATCAAATTTTGTTCACATCCAATCAAATTATTATATATGTATGCCCCCATTACAAGGAGGAGGAGGACGAGAGATTTTATAAAACGTTGTTTAGTCTATAAGGAGAACAGGGTAGCCCCGCCCTGTTGCCCTGCTCCACACCCTGCCTGTCAAATAAATCGTTATTTAAAGTACACTTACACCAATGGTCAAGAGTTAAATGCACCTTGGAGGTGATAACCTATCAGCTTAATGGAATCGCCTATTTTATTTTCAGGTTTCTGTAATTATGGCACTAAGGAAATGTTTATTTTTGACACCCTTGGCATACTGTTCGATGACTATATGACTATATTTTGGCTTTTAAGGCGCCCTAAAATATTTATAGCCATTTTAGTGATCAGCATTGTCATTACTTTTATCGTGCTACTTCATGTTTATAAATATTGGTCGAAGATAACTGCCTGAGAAGCTCAATTTGCAGTTTTTATAGAGCAATTTTTAAGATCTAATGGATATTATCTCTAGGAACTATAACCCCCTTTTGATTTCTCAGAAGAGTGCATCTTTTCTCTTGTAGAGTCTTGAATAAAAATGCCTTTAAAAAAATAGTTTTTAAAAAGTTTTTATTTTGAAAATAATGGCAGAGACAGTAGTTGCAGATTTTTTTTTTATTTACCTAAATTTAAAGAAAATAGTTTAAACTTAATTAGATGAGGACACAAAACCAAAAGTTGAACTGAAAATATTTAAATCCAAGGAAGTCCACGTTGTTTCTGGAAAGGATTACGTGTTCTTTCGATTACGTTTGCTGTAGGCGGATCTTACAAAAACTCTGTTATTGTGACTTCTTCTCCTGCGCTGGGTCTCCACTCCGTACTCTGGATCATCTACATCGTCAATGAATCCTGGTGCTTGCTCTTGGTGAGATGGTGCTCCTTGTTTGTCATTTTCCTTCAGGCATTTCTCTACGTCATCATCTTCGCATAGTATATAGTCTCCCGATCCTACCACATTCTTGTCATCTAGGTCGTTTCCAATATTATTTCCTGTATTGCTTAAGTCATTATTCGGGTTCGGGTTATTGTTCGGGGGGAAGCCTCCATAAGAAGGGAAAGGCATAAACGGGTTGAATCCATACGGATTGTACATATAGGGTGACCCGAAACCCTGGAAACAGCCTCCACACTGAGGTGGTAAGCCACTTTGCAGGATGTACCCGTACGGGAGGTTGAGACACTCCTGGCAAACGGATCGTTTGGGTCTTTGGTTGGGCATCATTCCTGTTCCTTCACCCTGGTTTTGGCCGCAGGAGAAATAGGGCCAGGAGTTGCCAAAGTAGCGACAGGGTTCTGAGGGGAGGGATGTCTTTGCGTGTACTTTCCTCCGCCGGGGCACGTACTCAATGGTTTCGCGGCAGTTCAGAGGATCCTCGGCATCGCATTGGACCACTCTTTTGGCCAACATGACGCGGGCCTGACACCTTTCGCCGCAAACCCGTTGCCGGCTCTTTTCCCGGCAGTCATCGCCAGCTTTCTTGTCGCATTTTCGGTCCATCAGCACCACATAGCAGCAGGATCCCTGGTCGCTGTAGCCCAGGCCGAATCGTCCTCCCACCTGGGAGACATTCTGCTGCACCTGGACGTTTACTTCGTTTCGCTGCTGGATTTCGTGCTTGATGATGTTCCGAATCTCGTTGGTAAGTTTGATGATGTTGGTGGTGTTTACCGGCACTTGGGGCTCGGCTCTCAGGTCCGTATCGTTAACGCCCTGGACCATCACTGGCTTGGAGAACAGCTCCGGGCACACAGGGCATTCGTGCTCGCACTTGCTATCCCCGGCACACACGTACAAGCACTTGTCCCTGTTCTCCTGACACTCCTCGTAGTCCCTGAGCGTGGGCTGATCGTAGTTCTGGAGCTGGGTCTGCACCACAATTGGCTTATTTACTTCATCCGGGGTGGGCGTGGCAGAAGCACCCAAAACCAGCAGCAGCAGGAGGCCACCCAAGACATACAACTGCAGATAAGAAATGGCATAAATAGTGACGTGTTTATTATTGTTTATATTGGCAGTTTTCTGATTCAAGGTTTCCTATTCAGCCATATTAGAATTAAAACAAGTGATTTAGAGGCTCTATTTTAAAAAGGAAATTGTTTTAAAAAAGACACCAACTTGTAGATAAAGTATAGCTTGCTGGCCTAACCACAATGGAATTTATTTTCGAGTTTTTCAATATTGAGGACATCTGTCAATTATCAAATTTCATAACGAACTTTTGATAACAGAATCGCGAAATTTTCATTACCTTGGCATTTTTTGGTGGCACTATCGGCCACATTGTTGGCGTGCTTCTTAACAAAAAATTAATTAGCATTAAAAGCAAGCCAAATTCTGGGACTTTGGGCGATCTCGTCTATTTATTACTCACCTTGGAATGCGCCATTATCGTAAAGTTTTGTGGGATTTCGCGGTTGGCTCCGATTTTATGATACGTCCGCAGGTGCGTGAAGTAAATTTTGAACTGCAATGAGTGGTGGATGAGTGGCACAGTCCCCCAGCACCACAGCACCGCCCTTCGCAACCCACACACACCTTCCGCCAACCTTTTTTAGATAAGGCTAGATAGCATTATCAAAGAATTGATTGCTGCCGAAGCTTTCACTCAATTGGTGTTTTATTCGCTCAAACCTTTGGGATCCGAATGCAGCCCATGTCTTATCACAAATGCGAAAAGGATAATCGACAGTTTAAATATAGCCGAATTATAGACCTTTCCTGGTACTTATTTTTTGCTAAAAATTATGGGTTTTTTAGTTGAAAAGTGGGGGCTTCCTTTAAATACATCCGGTCGGAGAATAATAGTTACAAAAATATCTAGTTTGAGTTAAAAATAAAAACTTAAATACTTGGAATTCGTGGGAATGACGCACTATATTTTATCAGAAGCACTTTAGACTCTGACGTCAAATAGTGGAAACTTTATTGAGTTAAAATATTTGTACAATGAATTATTTTGACTTTTCCGGTGATAGGCCCCATCCATCCTCGGTACGGCAGCCGATTTTGTCAGGATATTGGGCGCAGAACTGGGCCTGGTCGTAATAGACACAGTTGTGGCTGGGGCACTTGTAGGAGTAGCAGTAGGAGGAGCAGGTGGAAAAGTCCCCAGCAGCACAGCCGCTGCAATCGTGGTAGTCTGCAAAGAAAACCAAATTCTAACTTCGAATATTAAGTACAAAAGATTCGTTCTTACTTTGAGGTGGTTGGCATGGAGCTCCGGGGAACTGACATCCCTGAGCCCCCCAGGTGGGGGGCATGGCAATTAGCTGAGCATTCGATATCTGCCAGGTGGTGACCACGGCCGGGGCCAGAACCACTCGACTGGCACTGCAAAAGGAGCCGCATTGCTGGTGGCTCCTGCTGTAGCACTTGTATCCGCCGCCGCTTTCATCTGCCGGAGTGCTGCAGATCCTGGGCGTGACTACGTTGCAGCAGGGTCCTGCAGGAGGCTGCGGGGGAGGCGGTACTTCTACCACCACTTCCAGCTCCTCCTCGGAGGCCTGTCCTGGGATGGCGATGGATGCATTGACGTTTAAGTTGTTTACGTTGTTGGTGACCAGTTTGGGGTGATCGTCGCCCTGCTGGTAGATGGTGCTGGTCAGGTGAATGGTTCCCAGCTCAGTGGGCTGGGGCTTGGAGCACCGATTTTCCGTCCAGACATATCCCGCCGGACATCGTGGCCGCACGCACTGACCGTCTTTGTAGACTCCATATCCTCCGCAGTAGATCAGGCGGCACCTGCCCCTGATGAGGATCGTTCCGTCCGGGCAACGGGTGATGGCCGGAGGAGCATAGGTAGGTGGTTCGGTAGGAGGCGGCGGTGGAGGGTAGGCGGGAGGCGTTGGCGAAGGTGTATCCACCGGCGGTGGATAATTGGGCTGAGTGGGGTAGGGAGTAGCGGGTGGAGTGGGGTAGATGGGATTAGAGGGTGGAGTGGGGTAGGGAGTAGCGGGTGGAACGGGGTATGGAGTTGCCGGTGGAGTGGGATAGATAGGTTTAGAGGGTGGAGTGGGATAGATGGGATTAGAGGGTGGAGTGGGGTAGATGGGATTAGAGGGTGGAGTGGGGTAGATGGGATTAGAGGGTGGTGTGGGGTAGATGGGATAAGTGGGTGGAGTGGGGTAGATGGGATTAGGTGTAGAATTAGTGGCATTTTGGCAGTTATTATTGCAGTTGTTATTTCCATTGCAATTGTTGTTATTGTTGCAATTGTTGTTGCCACATGTATTAGGGCAGTTAGAAGGACAATTATTAGGACAGGGCGAAGGATAAGAGGGAGGACAGTTGGATGGACAATTACCCGCAGCCCCACCCGTACAAACCGTCTGGCAGGTGGTGATACACATGGGGTTGTAGGGTGGTACGAAGGGGGCGGGTTGAAGTGGCGGGACTACCGGGTAGACAATCGTTGGCTGCAGAGGAGCATTCGGGCAAGGCGGTGGGGTTACCGGCGCAACCACTGTTGGGGCCAGAGGAGCATTCGGGCAAGGCGGCGGGGTTACCGGCGTAACCACTGTTGGGGGCAGAGGAGCATTTGGGCAAGCTGGTGGGCCCGTATTATTCACAGGATTCGACGTGATGCATTGCCCATTCGCATAGTATTGACCTGCGGGGCTGACCCCATTAACAAATGTTTCGAAAAAAGAAAGTTTATGAAACTCACCCGGCGAGCAGGGACTTTGAATAGAATCGGCGATAACACTCGTCAGCTGGACACAGATAAGCGGGAACAGCAGAAGCGTCACCAACTGCCGGGGCGGCATCCAAGGCAGCACTTTTCGATTAGACATGCCGATCGAAACTGAGCCCGACAGATCTTCGGAGCGTCCAGGAACAATCCATGCTGCGGCTGCGACGACCTTGGTGCTTATCAGGTGCTGAAGGTTATCAGCAATTATGCTTCCCATTCAGAAGTAGGAAGCTGGATCGCAGTGGCGAATAGTCTTTCGAGAGGTGCTGCCGGCCGAGCATCGCAAAGCGGAAACAATGCTGTTTCGATCATCAAAGAGGGCTCTCTTATCGTGGCTAATCATTCTAGCCATCTACGGTGGTCAAGCTGAAATAGTGGTAAAGCCATCCATATCTTCCCTCTCTCAACCTTGTTACTGACCTTTGAAATTGTTTATTTATTTAGGTTCAGCTGTGTCCCACGGGCTTTAAGTACATCGACGGCAAGTGCTACTCGGAATCTACATGTCCCTCGGGTAAGATCTCTAAAAAAAAGCAAAACCTTTTTCAAAAAAGCTTCTCTTATCAGTCAATAATTTATTTTAAAAACAAAACTCTGCGATTTTTAAATTTACTTACTACAAGTGAGTGTATACAGTATACTGAATGAAAAATATCACGTATACGTAAAACGTAAAGAAAAGTGGGTCACGCGTGGAAGTAAGCAACGCTCTTTAATAAAAATAACGTATACGCAGGGTTGGCCAATGAAGACTGTAATGAAAAGTCGAAATATATTTTTAGTTTTGTAGGCACTTTCTTATGAATTTTCATTTATTTTTATTAATAAATTTTAATACATTTCTTCATGTTTTTCCGTTTAATAGGCACCTATTTACACACCAATGGGAATTGTTATCCACAATCTTCTCTAAAGTGCCCCGATGGTGAGTATTACAAATGGTTTTTTGTGAAAACTTTTACAGAATATTATTTTATAGGATATTTTTTAAATATTGATGGCCAGTGCTACAGGACGAATCCTCTTCCTTGTCCTTACGAGAAATCCACAACAACAACCACAACAGAGGCCACAACTACAACAACCACTGAACCCACCACAACTACAACAACCACTGAACCCACCACAACTACAACAACTACAACAACCACTGAACCCACCACAACTACAACAACCACTGAACCCACCACAACTACAACAACAAAAACTACAACCACAACAACAACAGAACCCACCACCACAACTACTGAGCTTCCCGTCTTGCCACCTGCTGATATAGTTCAATGCCCTCCAGGTTCAATATTATATGGAACGGAGTGCCGAAAAATCGTTTGTGCTGAGGGAGAATATAACCAGGGGCGATGCATTTTGCCCGTCTGTCCGCCAGGAACCGTCTGGCGCGGAGGACGCTGCCAGGAGCCAGGATATTTGACCACCATCCTGGAGATCGACAACGTCATTCATAACCAGCACGAGTACAATGTCGTCACCGAGAATATTAATCGGGTGGAGTATGTAACCCAACCGCCTTTCCAGCCGGAGGAGGATAAAAGTTATGAAGCCCCACCAGAAAATATTGTGGCATCCACAACCACAACGTCTAAGCCATGGATGTATCCCACGTTTGTAACCACCACGGAGAAGTCGACCTCGGGAGAGGCTTTTCCCGGTAGAATTCCGCCGCCGGGATGTTGTTTAGTTATGAGTCCACGGGTTTGCATCGATTACACTCCCAACTGGGTCTGTTCCAGCCGCCCTCTGAAACTTTGTGATCCGAGAGTTTGCCAGACCCCGTGGGTGTATCTGAAGCCCCCGAAAACAGTTCAGTCCACCAAGAATGGTCGAAAAATGGTCGTCATGCCGGCCAATCCGCCTATGTTGGCATGTAGTACACCTGAGTGTAATGAAAGTGGTAAGTTTTAAATGATCTTTGGATAGCCATGCCTATATCTTTGCCAAAAAACTTCTGATTCTTGAGAGCAGTACCTTAAATGATTTGTACATTTATTCTTCAGAAATCTTTATCAAAACCTTAGATCAATCAGTTTTTTAAATTTTTTGTTAACTTTTCTTTCGTTTTTTAAATTTTTTGGAAATAGCCCCTTGCGAAGGTCAAATCTTTACCAATAGTCATCCGATTCATAAGCGGAGTTCCTTAATCCATTTGGGATTTTCCACTAATCTGAATTAGAATCTAGGAAGAAATTATTTTTTAGATTTTTTGTTAAATTTTCTAAATTTTCCCCTTCAAAAATGGGGAAAATGCATGAAACGTCAATATAGCCCCTTGCGAAGGCCATATCTCTGGCAATAGTCATCCGATTCTAAAGCGGAGTACCTTAATCGATTTGTGGAACGATTCTCCACTAATCTGCATCAAAATCTGGAATAAAATTATTTTTTAGATTTTTTGTCCAATTTCCTGGAAGGTACCCTTCAAAAATGGGGAAAATTCATGAAACGTCAATATAGCCCCTTGCGAAGGCCATATCTCTGGCAATAGTCATCCGATTCTTAAGCGGAGTACCTTAATCGATTTGTGGATCGATTTTCCACTAATCTGCATCAAAATCTGGAATAAAATTATTTTTTAGATTTTTTGTCCAATTTCCTGGAGGGTCCCCTTCAAAAATGGGGAAAATGCATGAAACGTCAATATAGCCCCTTGCGAAGGCCATATCTCTGGCAATAGTCATCCGATTCTTAAGCGGAGTACCTTGATCGATTTGTGGATCGATTCTCCACTAATCTGCATCAAAATCTGGAATAAAATTATTTTTTAGATTTTTTGTCCAATTTCCTGGAGGGTCCCCTTCAAAAATGGGGAAAATGCATGAAACGTCAATATAGCCCCTTGCGAAGGCCATATCTCTGGCAATAGTCATCCGATTCTAAAGCGGAGTACCTTAATCGATTTGTGGAACGATTCTCCACTAATCTGCATCAAAATCTGGAATAAAATTATTTCTTAGATTTTTTGTCCAATTTCCTGGAAGGTCCCCTTCAAAAATGGGGAAAATGCATGAAACGTCAATATAGCCCCTTGCGAAGGCCATATCTCTGGCAATAGTCATCCGATTCTTAAGCGGAGTACCTTAATCGATTTGTGGATCGATGTTCCACTAATCTGCATCAAAATCTGAAATAAAATTATTTTTTAGATTTTTTGTCCAATTTCCTGGAGGGTCCCCTTCAAAAATGGGGAAAATGCATGAAACGTCAATATAGCCCCTTGCGAAGGCCATATCTCTGGCAATAGTCATCCGATTCTTAAGCGGAGTACCTTAATCGATTTGTGGATCGATTCTCCACTAATCTGCATCAAAATCAGGAATAAAATTATTTTTTAGATTTTTTGTCCAATTTCCTGGAGGGTCCCCTTCAAAAATGGGGAAAATGCATGAAACGTCAATATAGCCCCTTGCGAAGGCCATATCTCTGGCAATAGTCATCCGATTCTTAAGCGGAGTACCTTAATCGATTTGTGGATCGATTTTCCACTAATCTGCATCAAAATCTGGAATAAAATTATTTTTTAGATTTTTTGTCCAATTTTCGTTGAGGGTCCCCTTCAAAAATGGGGAAAATGCATGAAATGTCAATATAGCCCCTTGCGAAGGCCATATCTCTGGCAATAGTCATCCGATTCTTAAGCGGAGTACCTTAATCGATTTGTGGATCGATTTTCCACTAATCTGCATCAAAATCTGGAATAAAATTATTTTTTAGATTTTTTGTCCAATTTCCTTGAGGGTCCCCTTCAAAAATGGGGAAAATGCATGAAACGTCAATATAGCCCCTTGCGAAGGCCATATCTCTGGCAATAGTCATCCGATTCTTAAGCGGAGTACCTTAATCGATTTGTGGATCGATGTTCCACTAATCTGCATCAAAATCTGGAATAAAATTATTTTTTAGATTTTTTGTCCAATTTCCTGGAGGGTCCCCTTCAAAAATGGGGAAAATGCATGAAACGTCAATATAGCCCCTTGCGAAGGCCATATCTCTGGCAATAGTCATCCGATTCTTAAGCGGAGTACCTTAATCGATTTGTGGATCGATGTTCCACTAATCTGCATCAAAATCTGGAATAAAATTATTTTTTAGATTTTTTGTCCAATTTCCTGGAGGGTCCCCTTCAAAAATGGGGAAAATTCATGAAACGTCAATATACCCCCTTGCGAAGGCCATATCTCTGGCAATAGTCATCCGATCCTTAAGCGGAGTACCTTAATCGATTTGTGGATCGATTTTCCACTAATCTGCATCAAAATCTGGATGAAATTTTTTTTTAGATTTTTTGTCCAATTTCCTGGAGGGTCCCCTTCAAAAATGGGGAAAATGCATGAAACGTCAATATAGCCCCTTGCGAAGGCCATATCTCTGGCAATAGTCATCCGATCCTTACGCGGAGTACCTTAATCGATTTGTGGATCGATTCTCCACTTATCTGCATCAAAATTTGGAATAAAATTATTTTTTAGATTTTTTGTCCAATTTCCTGGAAGGTCCCCTTAAAAAATGGGGAAAATGCATGAAACGTCAATATAGCCCCTTGCGAAGGCCATATCTCTGGCAATAGTCATCCGATTCTTAAGCGGAGTACCTTAATCGATTTGTGGAACGATTCTCCACTAATCTGCATCAAAATCAGGAATAAAATTATTTTTTAGATTTTTTGTCCAATTTCCTTGAGGGTCCCCTTCAAAAATGGGGAAAATGCATGAAACGTCAATATAGCCCCTTGCGAAGGCCATATCTCTGGCAATAGTCATCCGATTCTTAAGCGGAGTACCTTAATCGATTTGTGGAACGATTCTCCACTAATCTGCATCAAAATCAGGAATAAAATTATTTTTTAGATTTTTTGTCCAATTTCCTGGAGGGTCCCCTTCAAAAATGGGGAAAATGCATGGAACGACAATATAGCCCCTTGCGAAGGTCATAACTTTTCCAATAGTAATCCGATTCTGAAGCGAAGAATCATCAACATTTTTGTAAAAGATTTAGCGTCAAAATGCATCTACATTTTTGTATAAAACTTCGTTTGTTTTTTTACGGGGCGTATACGTAATGCGAATACGTAATTTAGATATTAGAATACGCATTACGTATACGCCCCATGTCGAGAAGAAAAAACAACAATATATTACAACCTTATTAATAAGCATACGATAAAATATGGAATTTGTTAGGGTTTTTGTTCAAATGGAAAGAAAAACTATTTAAATTTTACTGTAATTTTGTATCGCACTAACAGATATTTTGGACTGCTCTGGTTGTAATGATAACTTACGCGAAAAGTGTTCAAGAGGATGCTACAATTACTACTGTCCTAATGGCACTTGTGGATTTATGAATTCCGAAACCTACTGCGGCTACTACCCAGGTGGCTTTGGCTGCAACGAAGACGATGGATGCATCTGGGATTGGTGCAAAGAGAAGTGCTACTAAATTGAATAATTTTTTAATTAATCACTAAGTAAATAAAAAATAAACCAAAATTTGTTACTTTGGAGCTTTATTTCAAATATGACGCGTAGTATTCGATTAATTTTCTCCTGATGGCTATCGAATGTGTATACTCGATAACCGATTGGTGCAAGAGAGAGAGAGAGACGCTTTTCGGTATTTTTGTGCTTTACAAAATGGCCTCTCTAAAACCGGAAATTCTATATAAGCAACCCGCAACGGTCGCTCTCAGAAATTTTTGAAAAATCAGCTCGACGCGGCTGACTTCGGACTGGAAGCGGTGAAAAGCGGTTGCCGGGCGCGTTTCTGTTTGTTCGTTCGTTCGTGTGTTTTCTAGCGCCTCGAGTGCCACCAAAAAACAAAAAAAAAAAAGTTTGTTTGAAAAAGAATAGCAACGGCGGCGAGTGTGTTTGTGCCTTTTCCGACTTGTGTGGGTGTGTGCGTGCCACTGTGTGTGTTTGCAAACACAAAAGCAAAGGCAATAAAATCAAAAACAAAAGTTTTGGCTTTGGAGCAGTAGTAGCCCCAGCGACAGCGGCGCTCAGTGCATTTTGGTGCCCCGCCCCCGACCCGGCCCCTGCCTCGGCCCCCAACTAATTGTTGTTGCGAGAGGTACGGTAAGAGTGTGCTACCCAGTGTGTGGTGTGTGTGTGTGGTGCGAGTGTGATTTGTTGCTTGTTTGTTGTGACAAAATAGAAAATAGAAAAGAAAAACTCTTGCCAAGCAAGAGTAATCATATTTAATAAACAAAATTGCTCTGTTGTATAAGCATTTGTTTATCCCGCCACGAATTGTGCAAAAACACATAAATTGTACAATTCCCCTGACAGGGATGTGTTCGCTCTCCCTCTCGCTCACTTGAACTTAATTTAAAAAAAAAAAAAAAAAAAATAAATAAAATCAACAAACTTCCTGTTTTTTTTTTTTTTTTTTTTATTTATGCCCCATCAGTCTCTCTCTGTCGCTCTCAGTCACCCCCCACTTTTCATAACTGTTGCCGCAGACAACAAGAGTATTATTGTGGCAGTACCTCTTCCACTTGCCACTTGCCCCTTTGCCTGAACCGAGCGCGCCTCCCAACTCCCCCACGAACTCTCTGAAAAGGGGGAGAAACTCATATAAAGGTATGTGTTAGTGTTAGTGTGTGTGTGTGTGTGTGTGTTGGCAAGAAAGTTTTGTATTTGCTTTTGTGATTTCTGCTGCTGTTTGATATTTGCCAGAAGTGCGGGCGTTGAAGTTTTTAGTGCAACATTTCTCTGCTCTGCTCGGCTCTGCTCCAGCGGGAGCTTTTATAATGTGTGTGTGCGCTATTATTAAAACCCCCCCTTGCCCTGCCCCCGGCATAGAGCAAAAAACTATGGTAGTGTGTGTGTGTGTGCGAGGCGTTGGCGTTTTGACCAAAAGCTGAAGAAGAGGAAGCAGGCAGTTCTAAAGGGGCAAGAAACTGAGATAGAGAGAGTCGGAGAGAGAGTGAGGGAGAGAGTGGGTGTGGGTGTGGGTGGGTGTGCAGGCAGTTTAAGGGCCAAGAGAGGATCAGGCTTGATTGGTAATAAATCACACAAGTCTTTAATGAATAAACATTATGGAAATTAAGACCAAGTGAGTTTTTATTGATTTTTTTTGTTGAAAGGTCATGGGATTATTATTCCAAAACCAAATCCTTATAGATACTATCCATAGTTCACCATTTAAAGGCTTTACTGTGGCATGGGGGAAGGGCAGTTAATAAATAAATCAAAACATAATACATAAACATTATGGAAATCAACACACACACACACACTCATACACACTCAGCAGCCAAGGAATGTCTGTTGAATGGGAATTTCGAGTGTTTACCTTTCGCCCACTACCGCAGCTCCTCCCTCTCCCTTTCACTCGTTCGTGGGGAAGACATAAATGCTGCCGCACATTTCCATATGTGCCCCCGCGGTCCTGGGCCCCTCCTCCTCCTTCTCCCTTGCTGTTTGCAATAAAGCGTTTTACGATCTCCGCTGGCTGACGCACTTGTTGTTTTTATGACAGTTAAGCTATTTTGCGTATGACACGTTTGACAGATGTCAGCGCCCAATGTGGCTGTCAACGGGGCCGTTAAACGCAGGCCATCCTCCCATAGGGTGAACCCATTTTCAGGTCAATCCTACCAATGGTTGAATAATTATACAACCCTCTATTTGGGCCAAATTAAAATTAATTCTATATTTAAAAATAAACCTAGACACTTTTGGCCATGTATTTTATTTTCAGCATTTATGCCACACTATGTGGCAGGGGGCAGCTGTCTTTTCGCAGCTACTTTTACGCATGTTTTCGCGCAGAGGCCCGAAAAGAAGTCGGCATGACATAAATTGTTGCTGCCAAATGTGGCAAACAACTAACTGGGCCACGCCTACAAGCCCATAAGCTACAAACATCAAATATCAACAGCGGCAACAGCTAAAACAACAACAAACCCTGCCGCTTGTCGCATGTAATTGCTTGCCACAAAGTAAATGACAATAGCGTAAAGCAAAAGACGCCGTCATCGAGTACAGTGTGGCAAATACTTAAAGTTAATTTATAGATATTTTATTAAAGATATAGAATCTATAAAAAATATATCTCATGAATCTCAGATACAAAAAGTATCTATGATTTTTTTATTTTTATTTTAAAGCTAAACCTTTGCTTTTCATTCCACTGTTTCGGCCAACAAGTTAGAGTCTGGGGTCTGGTGTGTAACTAAAAACCGCAAAAGCTTGTCACTCCCCACCGCCCCCTTGGCCTGCCCCTGCCACGCCTTCTTTTGGCCCCTTTGCCGCCTCGGCTGTCGAAGTTGTTGCTTCCGCTCTCGCGGTTACGCCGCTCTCACCGCTTCTGTATCTGTGTCTGTATCTGTGCTTGTATCTGTGTGTAAGAGTATCTCTTGACAGTTGTATCTATTTCCCCCACCATAGCCCTGTTTGTACGTGGGCGGCAACAGCATTAGAAAAAATAAACCTCAGGCCTCAAGTTCCAATTCAAGTTTTAAAATATTTGCCGGATGACGTCGACTCTGCTATTGCTGTCATCGAAGTCAATCACATTTATTTGACGCACTCGATTGTTGCATGTGCCTCGGCCCGAGTCTCCACTAGCCACTAGCCACTAGCCACTCTGCTGCCCCCACAAAGTAAACAAAACCCAAGAGGCCATCATTGAAAATTGATAAGGCTAACAAACACGCAAACATTTAAGCATTTTCTTCCATTTTGGGATTGCCGATCGGATATCGTTTGTGGCGAGCACTCATTTGTTTATTCTCTTTCCATTATTACTTGTATTTATTTGCCTTTTTTTGGCCAGAGCTTTTGGCCATTTAATATTCATTTATTCAGCCATGTTTATTTATTTATTTGCGTGTCTCTCTCGGTCGCACTGCCCGTTTGTGTGTTTGTGGCTAAAAGACCCAAGACGATAAAAAAAGCGACTGAAAACGTGAAATCGCATGCTAGAAGCCATGGCCATGATTTTGAATTTAAGCCACACAGGGCAATAGCAGTGACAAAAAGCAAAAAGTGAAAAAAAATATATAAAAAACATTCAACAAAATTGAAAAACAAATAAAATATATAATCGTAAAAATCGTAAAAAGCACTTGGCATCCATTTGATACCCTTGTTGAGGGTCATCGATTGTTTTGATTGGTTATATTTGCCATTTCAGTTTCCTGATCATATTATATTTCAATTTTATAGAAAATGTAATAAACTTAATTCTTTCTTGATTTAAAATTTGAGATTAACTATAGCCCTGTCCACAATAACACTTTCTAAACTCTACTTCCCAAGAGATCCCTAATCTTTTCCCAGCAATTTAAAGCCTGCATTTAAAATATTAATTGGTTTTAGGTTAAATTAGAACAATAAATAAATTTCAAGCCCCTCATTAAATAAAGTACAATACAATATGTTTACAAGTTTCTTGGCCTTTGGTAAGTTTTATTTGGAAATTGGTTTAATAACCAGGTTCAAGCCAACCAAACTTGCCCAATGAAACTCATATTTTATCCCATAAACCATAAATCTCCCAGGCCCAGGGTTTTTGTTTTCCTAGACCAACTTGGGCCCGGGAGCGTAAATCATTTAGTTTGTTTGCCGGCTGGCTGGCTGGCTAGCTGAGCCAAGATGGAATTAATTGAGATCTTGCAGACAAGTACAATGAAAATATATCCCTATATACACTATACAAACATATATAGTCTTGGATTTATGGAAAGTGTGCGCTATCTGAATCGACAAAGCAATTTAAATATTTTAAATTACGATTTTCGGCATGTACTTTTATGGAAATTTCATTCGACGACGAATCCCTTGGAAAAAATAACAAAGCCAGTGGGGAAAAATAACATGGCTAGAATCGCTCCCACTCCAGAAATGGTCTATTCTTTCCCGCTTTTCCCACCACGAGAGGCCAAAAGTTTTTCGTAGCTCATAAATTCTTTTGTTCGAGTCGTTTTTCTTTGATTTTCTGTTTGGCGGAAGGGTGCGAGGAAAACTTCGAAGAAAAACCAAAAAACCGGGTAAGGAAAAAGTGAAAATTCAGTGGGAAAATTGTCGCTGTCTGCGGCCCAGTACGATTACAGCAGCAGCCTCAAAACTAATTAGTTGCGCTGCATTCAAGCCGAGTTTTACTTTTTTTTGCCCCTGCCCCTGCCACTGCCCCAGACTAAGATTGAGTAAGAGTGAGACTCTGCATCTCCCCGTTGATTGTGCAACTCGTGGAACGCGAAAAAGATAGTCGGCAAGACAAATTCAGTTAACTGTTACACCCAGCCTGGCTCACTAGCTGACTGACTGACTGACTGGCTGACTTAATTCCCTACATTTTTACGATTGCACGAGAGCTCGGTGGCACAGTGGTTGGAAGCAGCCACATACAGTACCTGAAAAACCCATCCACTTAGCCAGCCTCCAGCCGCCCACCTCCTCCTGGTGACTGTGATTGAGTAATGATTCGATAAGGTGCTCTGCTTATAATCAGGTTGATGTTGCCGCCTGATTAAGTGCTCCGAGCAGCGTAGATTGTTTGCGCAGTTACGCCAGACCCCGACTATTTATAAACGCCTATTAGGCATCGTATTACACCTGATCATTAGTTGGAGTCTGGAAAATTTATTATCGGCTTAGTCAGCGAAAGGCGCCATCCCAGCATATATATTTTAATCACGGCAGGATTAAAGGGCATCACTCAGGCATTGCTTTCCGATTGCGAGTAATCTCGCGAACTGGTTTAGTTTGGTATAATCGTTGTTTGATAACAATGATCATATTATAGCTCAATAATCACCAGATTTGACATTCAGTTTGCTGAACTTTTATATAAAATTTTTCGTTTTAATGACAATTAGCTCCCCATATGTGGCATCTATTAACCCATCAGCGATGATCTCGAATTCTTTGTCCCAAACACCCCATAAACATTTCATCCGGAGGCGTCTATAAACCATCTGTTGATCCGCTCACCCTAAATCAGTCGTCGATGGTGCTTCCCCAACGGCCTTGGACCACTGTGCAGTCGGGTTTTGGCTTTAACTTGGCTGATGCTGGGGCTTCTGTAATCGCTGCCATAGCAATGGCATCTAGTCAGCCCGAGGCATGGTCTTACTGGGATTACGCGCTGGTGCAATGTCTCTGCCGGAGGAGCAAAGGCGTCTGTAATAAAAAGTATCTTAGAGATACTCCCCTTCCTCCCACCCCGCGCGCCAATGCTTTTGGGGCGCCATTAATGAATGAATGGAAACCGTCTTAAGCAAAGCCGGCTTGTCCAACTGACAGCAAAGCGCAGCTGGGAAAAAGCAGAGGGAATCCCAACTTGGAACAAGGGCCAGTGGCAGTAATCTGGGAGTCTTCTTGGGCCGTGGCTGCTGCGCTCCGTTGCGCGTCAAATTTGCGCTACCCCGTCCAGCCCCCCCGCTCATTTTTTGATAAATTTCCATAAAAAAAGAATCAACTGGAAAAGCAAGCAGAAGCTCCCAACAAAAATTGACAATGCTGTGAGACTTTTTTTTTTTTGGCATTTTGGGGGTTTTGTTCGGGTGAGAGAAAATACTTGGTGGATGGTTGGATATATATGCAAATCAAGTAATTTGTCTCAAAAGCATTTGTCTGGCTTCCGAAAGAGAGCGAAAGCCATGCAGAAGATGCACGATGGCCCGAGAAGACGCCACCACGAGATGTGTGTGCCCCACAGATGAGATGTGCGGCCACAACTTCCGGTGCGTCTTCTGCCCAAGTTTTGGTCTTTTGGTCTGGTTGTGTAGGGGGAAGATTTTATAAATAAATTACAAAATGAAACGAGACAAAAACGTCGCTGAAATAGTTGGCAAACACTGTGTGAGAGATGTGGGGAGAAGTTGTCGACAAAAAACTACAAAAAAATAAATAAAAAAAAAGAAGAGGCGTTGTCTTCATTTTTTTTGGGGAGCATTCAGGTGGAATCTTTTATTGACGTTGGCGTATTGCTAAAGAGTTGGCTTCGAAGGTGTATGCTCTATAATTAGGGGTATAAGAGGAATTTTCATGGAATTCGATTAAAATCATAAAATGATCTAAACCAGATCACGCTTCCCTCTTCAAACTTTTAATTTAAAATCTTGAATTTCATTATTGGCCAAAATTGAATGCCAAGTGTATAAAATTTGTTTAATGGAACCCATCCATCCTCTCCTACTCAGATTGGAACTATTTTCAAAGCCATTAACAAATGGCAAGAAGCAGCCGAAAGCCAAAAGCCAAATTATTATTTGAATATAAAAATAGCCAAAATATGCTTAATTTAGTTGTGTTTAATGTGTGTGTGATGGTGGTATCCCACATAATTATTTTCGGTTAAGTAAGGCCAGAATTCAGCGTCTGTTGGCCGCGTGGTTGTCAGAACGCCCACCATGACGCCAGTCGGACACTGACGAGGGCAGAGACAACGTCAGCAGAGGATGGGCCGGGCCAACAAGTCGGTATGGAAGCCAAGGAATTATGCCTGTATTTTCTTTATTTAATAAAGTAAATTTATGCTTTAGTACAATTGTTTTTGGCCCGCATTTTGCGGCCATCACGCCTCCTCCTACACTATGAGAAATTCCCAGGGCTTTGGGTGGGACGGTCTGACCGCAATGCCCGGCACTCCGGTCCATAAAATCACCCAAAAGCGTAAACCAAATTAGTTCATTTATATGTATGGAATATCTCGGGCTGGAATCCCCCCAAGTTGGCCAACTTTTATGCCATTGCGGCAATATACGATTATTACAATAATCTTTTTTTTTTTTCTCCCTCTCGGTTGGCACCCAAAAGGGTCAAGGCACTTGACGAGGGCGAGGATGGAAACCCACTAGGCCTCAATGTCTCAATGCCTGATGTTCGAGTGTTTGATGCGAGTAGGCATATTTAGATAGAAGGTTAAGAGGCTCCAGAAGGCTTGTACTTGTGGCCAGAATGGATTCTCAAGTTATTGTGATACGTTTTTGATTTATTTGCCCGATTGTGGGAGTGCCGATTGATTTGCAGAATCGTTTTTAGTGATTCCTTGCCATTAACTTGTAGGATATACCTTCCTGTTCTGACCGTGTAATGGCCTGGTCTCCAACAATAGATTAAAGTTTATTGCTCGCCTGAACAAATGTTGATAAGGGCCAAGTTGTGTCCGCCTCATCATCATCATCATCGTCGCCCCAAAAAAAATCTACAGAGAATCAAGCAATAAAAGTCAAGTTCAAACATTGATTTTTTACGACTGGAGTCGCCAGTCTCCGTTACAAAACAGAACAGCATTTCACCTTAATTTCGTCGTGAACTTGTTTCTCCCCAATTCACTTCACTTGTAGTTCCTGTTTGTTATTTATTTGCCGAGCCCCAAATGGAATTCCGTTGAAATCGGCTTGATCTTGATATCTTGCTTTCGGGTAGAGTTCTCTCTGTGGCACTTTCAGCGTTTCGTTGCTTGTCAAGATCTCGTTTTTCTCCGACCTATGCTATATGCTATATGGGCTATATGTGCTGGCCCTGTCACTCAGTCAGTCATTCACTCACTTAGTCATTCAGTCAGTCATAACGTGGTCGTCGGAGCAATGCCAACGCCTCTTCACCTCTGGGCATCATCCCAATGCATCGCCTTTCCCTTCGGCGCCGTCTATTTGCGGGTCTAAGGGTCTTCAGGGGTCTTTAAGATGCCGACACTTCATAGACAAGTCTTTAGTTTCATAGACAAGTGATCTGGTTTTTGCCCGCATTTCCCAGAGTTTTCAGAGTTGAAGATGTTGATGGATTATGAAAGGAGTGTTACTATAGTCTGTCTCAGAAAAACTACATCTTAAGTTTAGATTCTAAGTCCTCAACTAAAGACTTTTATTTGTATTCCCATCATCATCATAAATATTTCGATACTTATCTCAGTCTCTTGAATAATTATACATTCTTCTTTTGAAATTCAATATCTTTGGGACATCTTATAGATCGTATTTTCTCGTTTTGTTTTTTCCTTTTTGTGACATTTTTATTTGAAATCAAACAAATCAAAATTTTCCTCTGACTGGCTGATGGCTTTTGTCGAGGGCCCCTAGTCCCTTGAATCGTATCCCAAAGACACTAATGCACATTCCACGCTGTGCCCCATGTCGCTCTTTGTGTTTTCATTGTTACGATGTAATATAATTTTTTGTTTCGTTTGATTCGGTCAGATAGAAAGGATTTCCAAATGGATTGGCACGTGCTGGGGCCAGATGTTGCCCTAGCCCAGCTATAGATGGACTAAGTTCGGGCGAAAACAAGAAAAAAACCGGGAGAGAAACCAAACATCGTATGGAATAAAATGTGTAATAAAATAGAAATAATATTTATAGCTGAGACGTCGATATGTCTAAAAATAAAAAAACGAGGCAGCCAGCGCAGAAGCTGCTGTGGCTGTAGCCCCGCTGCCATTCCCTTTGCCAGCCATGTGCCAGCGCTCCCATTCATGGAACCAAAGCACCGTGACCTGCCTCAGTCCCCCGGACACAGCCCCGCGCCACTGTTCCTGGCCCCAGTGTTCTACCCCCTCTGGTGTAGACAAATCCACTTGGAAGAGCAGAACCCCGATCCCGCCCTCTTCAAACCAGGTCCGGCACCCGAGAAAAAAAGAGTGCCGAGTGAGATGGATGGACATTGATTTAAATCGATATTTTGCGGTTGAGCTCATTTGGCGTAAAATAAACTTGCCCCAAGTCAATAATCCCTTTGTTCACCCACTCTGGCATTTGGAAATACATCTATCTACCTCTGCACTAATTTCCCCATCTTTTCACTTCGGCTTTTCACTTCACACTTGTTAACAAATTTTTCGAGTAAACAATAGGGGGGGCTACGTGGCTACATGGAATAGAATGTAATGGAATTGCTTGGTTCGTATCATTGTTTATTGATTGCACGATTTGGTTTCCTCATTCTTACTTTTATAGGCAGTGTGGCATGGTGGCACTGTGAGAAAAAAACCATTTGAAGATGGTTTATTTGTAGTTTGATTTTCTTGTAACTTTTCATCATAAAGTCTCTTTTGAATATTATTATCTAAGATACACATATTTTTTATAATTTCTTGCTATAATTTTGATTTATTTCCTAGTATTTCTGAAGGACTCTGCCCCCCTCTAAGAGCCTTTTTTTTTTCCTCCAGCTCCAATGAAACGTGACATTTCAAGTCAAACTGAAACGGCTCCTTTATTCATTCAATTCCTCATTTGATCAGTCCGTCATTCAATCAGTTTAATGGCATTTTCTTTTCTGTTATCTGACGTTCCTCGCTTCCATCAATTTTTTTTGCTCCTTCATGGCTGTCTCCTTGGTGGGGGCCTGCTCCGACCGGAAGTTGTAATTAATGCGCGCCTTGGGGGCGTTTTCAGTTCCTGTTCCAGGACCCTCCCCCGCACTGGCTAGCAGATAGAGGTCCTGCTACGTGTCCTTTCCTCGTCTGACTGTGTGCCGTGCCAGGTCTGGTGGAGGTGGGGGTGTGTGGGCTTATTTATAGCAAGTGCACACAAGAGGACCTTTGTTCCGCCTGCATTCGAGTGGCAAACAAAGTGAGCAGTGGCGGAAAAAAAGGAGCCGAGCGCCAGGTCAGGTGACTCCCACCGAATGCCTAATGAATCAATGGAGAAGGTGAAAAAAAGCATTCCTCAATTGAACATGATTCGAGAATTTTTCATTTAAGTTTTAAAAGCTTGAAAAGTTTTCTCATTTGCCCCGCGGGGATAACCGCCAACCAGAAGGACATTTTCTAATTAAATTTTTATTACATATATAAAGTCTGAACATTATAAGACATTAGATATTTTTATTCACATTCCTCTGGTAAATTTTTATCCCTTCGCATTCCTCTCCTCAATTTTCCAATTAATTTGCACAAAACATGAATTTTGCACATTCCAGATAATCTCGTTTCATCGGAAATTGAATTAACCTTTTGCCCCTAAAGGGGGGGCTGCAACTTTTGCAGATAAATCCCGAAAGGCCGTAGACAATCTCCTACTTTTCTTGGCCAACTTTTGTGTGTGTTTTGTGAGGAAATATTTTCCAACTTGTGTCTCCGTTGGAATTCGCCAACTTTTCCTCCCGGAGTTATGCCAAACTCGAGACATCTTCCTTATCCTTATCGTCCTGGGCCTATTTTCCATCGATTCCAGATAAGGCTAAGGTCAAATGCCTGTTCCACTGATAACCCTAAGCCCTTCGCTTGCCGCTGCTTAGTGCCACCTGAATGGGCAGGACGTTTTTTTTTGGCCCTTCCGCCCCTCTACGTATGCAATAAATTGGTTTGCCTTGAGAGCTTACACACGCACACACCTGGAAAGCCCTTGGAATCCACCCTCGTTGGTTATTTTTTTTCCTTTTTTTTTTTTTTTGGTCCTTGCGGCTAAACGGCTAATTCGCCAAAACA
Organism: Drosophila pseudoananassae pseudoananassae; assembly: GCA_018153035.1. Taxonomy (NCBI): domain Eukaryota; kingdom Metazoa; phylum Arthropoda; class Insecta; order Diptera; family Drosophilidae; genus Drosophila; species Drosophila pseudoananassae. The sequence continues at coordinate 731,470 of JAECXR010000055.1, forward strand.
CAAGCGGCAAGCAAATTGACGAGGTGGCTTTTATAGGCAGGACTCGACCTGAATGGCCATTTAAGAAACCAAAGAAACCAAATCGAAACGACATTTCGGTTTAAGTGAAAAGGCCGAAACGGCAGAAGCCAATTTCAAAGCAGTCGAAGCAGAACCGGAAACTGAGTTGGTACAGTGGAGGTTCAATAAAAGGGTTTGGGTATTTTAAACTTTTCTTCAAGGTAGGATTTAAGCTCAAATATTGGAGAGTAGGGAATATTTCTTTTGTGATTTAAAAATTTTCAAAAATCCTTTATCCCTTTTAGCCAATTTTGCCTTTTTGGGGATCAACCAACCAGCGAAAAAATATAAGCCAGGATGGTCCCACAAAGGCTGAGACAAAAAGGCAAGAAGCACAAGTCGTAGCCAGAACTGAACCGACAGCCAGAGGCAAAAAACAAATGGCTAACAATTGACTTGGCCAATAAAGCATAAAGCCGTTAAATTCGAAAATCAATAACTCCCCGGCCGAACGTTTCCGCCAATTGTGTCCTACATCCGGTTTCCATTTCTCTCAGCTACTGCCTTGGCTATGGGCCAGTGTCCTTGTGGGCACTGTGGGTGGTCGTGGGTTGGATGGGTGTGTGGCAAATGAAGGACGACAAATTGCCAAACGCGCCACGAACATTAAACAATTTTGCAATTTGTTTCCATTATTTTAAGCTGCCTTCAGTGCCAGTTTTGGGAAGCTTCTCCCACCTAGCCCCATACCTTGGGAGCGTCTTCCTTTCATAATTGTGTCAAGGAGGTTCATTCGCAGTCATTAGCGAGGGAGGGCGCGTGTCTGTTAAATTGTCCCACCACCCATCGCCCACTTGCCACTTTCCACTCGCTCATCATCATCACCGTAGAATGGCCTTGCCACCCGTGCCCTGTCATGTGTCATGTGAAACAGCTGTTAATGATACAAGTGTCTCCGTTTCCATCGCCATCGCCATCTCAGTCTCTGCCATTTCGTAAAATTTTACATTCTTCTCAGTGGCTGCTCAGAATGCCTAGTTCCTAATGGTAATGCCTCCTCCAAAGTGTCGGCGAGGCCATTTATCCTAAATGATTACAAGATGTTTTGGATGTGGAAACATAATCCCTGGCTTGTGTTTGTTGTCGCCGATTGGGTAACAGACCGAGAAGTAGTCCCTGGTATCAGTCGATACTTAAGGGGATAATTGAAAGTGATTTGAATGGCTAAAATAAATTGAGCTTTCAAGCGTCATGATTTATTTCCAAATTAAATTAAGAAACGCGAAACGAATTCTGAAAGTCTAATTGGGTTTATAGAAGGAGATGGGATAGGAAGTCTACTCCTAGACTAGTCTAATAATATATTATCATACAATACCAATAAATGTTACAATCTTTATGGTCTTTATCATTACAGGATATATAAATATGTTTATTAAATGTCATGGTTAAAGAAGCGATAGTGACTACAATTAAACTTAATCGTAACCACTATAAAATACAATTTGATGTTATAGCCATTATCTAGCATTCTTTACTGCCATTTATTCTATTTTATTTGTTTTTCATTATGCCTGTTTAGCATTCAATTAGCACCATAATAATTGGGCGTATAAATCACATTCCCTGATGCGGGCAAACATATCCTTAATTTGCATAAAAGTGATATAATTTTTAATTTTCCAAAGCTCGCATGCCAATTTAATTAAAAGTTAATTCGCTTGAATTAAATGGGATTTTGAAATATCTCTATTAGTTTCTGGACTTTAAAAATTCTCTGGTCTCATCAGTCGAGCTTCCCAAGCGGAAAATGGTTGAAAACTCTCCTGCCGACAACCGCAAAAGCTGACGACATTTGCCTAACCAGATGCTGCCCTTCAATCAAGACCCCAATCCTCCAGGCCAATTTGATAATCCTCCATCTATCCGGCCGACAATCCCTCAACCGGGCAGCAACAGCATCTGGGCTGTTAACACATTTTCGACTGCCATCCCAACCACCCAGCCACCCACCCATCATCCGCCCGAAAAAGCCACAAGTCCCACTGTGTTGAGCGGAAAACTACGAAACTGAGACATCGCTTCAATAAGCCTAGACTTCATATTGCTGCCTGTTTCGTGACTGCTGTTCAATGGCATTAGAAACTGCTTACAAGCAACTGGACTGGGGGGAAAAGGGATAAATTCAATGTTGTGCGACAGTTTCACACTGGGAAAAATATTAAGTGACTAAAGAGTTAAGAATTATGAGGCTTAATGAAAGATTTCGATTTTTAAAAAAGGTTTCTAACTAAAAACTATGTCTACAAGTTTGGAAATGAAAACCATCTTCAAAACTATTATAACTCTATGAAATAGGGCCTATATCTAAAGAACTTTATTAAAAATCTATAATCATACCTTGTTTAAAAAACTATAAACTTTTAATTAAATAAAACCAAATATGACACATATTTCGTTCTTAAATCAATTAAAGAACATTATTCTACGCCAAACTTATACCTACGACTTTATGAAAGAACCAACATATAATTCAATTAAAAAACTTAAGTTTTCCGTGTAGACACGTGCTGTATTTGGAAAATAAACGGGATCCGCATACCAAGACACACTGCGAGGGTGTGAGTGAGGCAATAAGTGACTGAGTTAGTGAGTTGGCCAAGTTCGATTTCGGGGGAGAAGGTGCACGAATACTAGGGCTCTGATGAATATGTTGAAATCAATCAGGTTAGCCAAAAAAGCAAAGACACGTTGCCACGACTCTATAGCACTATGGCACAGCCCCCTGGCTTATACACCTCTGTCTGGGCCAAGATTGGCTCATGATATGTGACTTGGGTACGTGAAAATTGCATTTCATTTGCTCTCTCTCTTGGAGGAGAAGACTTCACGTCACGTTATGTCAGGTGTATGAGAAGGTGGGCCTCAGGTGTGATTCGTCATCTCTCGTGCTGGGCTGTTGCATTTGACATTTCACTGTTTTATTTATTAAATAACAAAAAAAAAACAGAAAGAAAAGTTGGGTCTACCTGTCTGTCTGGCTGTCGGGGCTTCTCCTTATTACAAATTCCCTTTGTGGAGCCCCACTTTTCGTTTCTTTCGAACTTGTTTAAAACTCATTATTTGGCTGCCATAAGTCAACATACATATTTTCCCCTCGTTTGTCTTTTTTTTTTTGGTATTCAGTATTGTGTGTAGTCCGTGCCGGAATGTGTAATGTGTGTGAGTGCCGTGTATCAATTAAAAGTTTTTCACAGAGTGATTCTGTATCTCGGAACGCGTATCCTTTTTGTGTTTGTGTTGCCTGCTTTTGGGCGGGCCCAAGTGATTCTGCTAATGAGTCCGAAAAGGAATCTTTGTAATGTCTGGGCCTTTGTTGTGATAACCCATGACTGGTTGAATTAGTGTGATTAGAAGCGGCTTCAAGTGGTTCTCCTTGGCTAGTCAGACCAACTAGTATAGTAATATCGATTAAAGTTCAGGAAAAACCTGCTCTGGCAGTGTCAGGTATTCGCACCGCCATCGCACGTAAAAGATCAGGACTGTTGGTATGCACCGCATAGTTGGATTTTTCATTACAAATTATCTAGATGTTGTTGGCGGCTTATCAGTTGCACGTTCCCATGGCAGAGGTTGGCAAGTTTTATGAATGGATGGTGTTATCTGTGGCAGACTGAAGCGAAAGCATTTCATTGGATTTGCACCACCCCGTATGCAGTGAAAACAGAAAAAAAGTTGGAAAAAAAAGACAACCAATTGATATACCTCTGTTGCTTTCCTTCCAAACGGGCTGGGCTGAGCTGGTGGCGTGTGTGCGTGACATTTGGAGAATCACGTTCAACCGCAAGCGACGGCAGCGATATCCCGATATATAGATGGCTGGGTAGTTATGGGCACCGTGTCTATATGGATATGGATGTGGATATGGATATGCCATGCCCTGGCATGTGTGTATTTATTTTTATAACGATCTAACTAAATGGCTGGCACATGGCTATTCCGATACCGATTCCCATTCCGATTCGGATGGGGTGTTAAGGTTTCGCTTTAACTTTATGAACTTTCTTTGTTGTCATGGAGTAGTGTGTATAATTTTTAAATATGCATTGCTGCATTTATTTCACTTTTACTCTGTTCAAAGTGTAATTGAAATGAAATCATTTTGCTGACGACCTGCCAGTAGCCGGTAGCCAATAGCCAGTAACCAGTAGCCGGCGTAATTTCTTTTCAATTAACAATAACGAAACGGAGCGAAATTGGTAAAAGCAAAAGTAGCCACCACCAGTAGGTTGAGCGAGCGGAGGTGAAATGCCTCCAAGAGCGACAAATTACTGGAGTCTTAAATACAAATAATAAATGCATTCACAAATTGTATTTAATTTCAACGCACAAAGGAGAGTTTCCTCCTTCAATGAGTGGTGGGGGGGTTTTGACAAGTGGCAGCGGAAAGGCCACTGGTGGGTGGGGGAGGTGGCTCGCAATAACGATCCACCTTTCATTTAAGCTCTCGGAACTGGGACAATTTGCAGAGCTTAACTTTGTTTTTCACTGTTTGTTTGTTGATATATTTTTTTTTTTCAGTTTTTTTCCATTATTTGTTACAGTTGGTCAACATTTTCGTTCTTGCCACCGCTCTCAACATTGTTGCCACTTCTGGGTGCTGGATGCTAGATGCTGGCTGCTGGGTGCTGGGTGCTCTTTTTGTTATCGCCCATCATCAGACTGGTGCTGTCTTTTCATTTCATTTCATTTCTTTTCAAAGACCCGCACAATTTCCGCACTGACATTTCACAATTGTCCACGGCACACAGACACTGTCTCCCCAGAATAATAGAAGTGGCGATTTTATCCGGAAATTTATGAAATTATCTATGGGAATTTGGCTTTTAGTAAAGGGTCTTCTAAAGAACTTCTGAAGAATATAGTTTCTTGGTTCTATAATAATATAAAATAATGTTTAAAAATATGATTAATAGGATGGTTCTGAGATATAAAGCTCTGACTTAATCATATTCTTAAAAGAACTATTTGATAGACAAGTTCCTATGAATATATCAAAGCTTATACTATAGAATATCTCATTATAGAATAGTATATCTAGTTCTTTAGTATCATTGCTCTAATGACCACTGTATATTGTATCCATGTGGGGTTTTCATTCACTGATCTCTGTCATTGCCCCGACGTCATCCAGCACACTCCAACACACAGTCACAGCCATGTGCATAAACATTTCTCAGCTGCCTTTTCTCTGTTGACACAAATCATTCGCTGGAAGTGTCGCTCCCGTTTCCACTAGCCCCCCCTCTTCCTGTTTGGCCCCCTATCAGCACCGCCCTCCTCCATACGTGGCACCAACATTACCACCTCCCCGGACGAGTCGCCGTCCCAACCCCAACCAATTCTTTCTTGACAACTTTTGTGTTTGGTCTTGGTGTCCAAATGCATGGGAGGCTCGAGCTGGAACCGCTTTCGGATACCATATTCTGTATTTCGTATCGGTTACACTCGGAACTCGGCATGGATGTGGAGAGCTTTAGACGATAGCGAAAATGTTTGTACAGTTAAGAGTTCTGACGACGCTGGTAACTGAAAATTGTTCGATTTCGAGCCAAAAGAAGGAAGTGCTGGTGTCTTTTTAAATTGCTTTCTGTTTGCTTAGCAATTGGGTGGGAATCGTTGTTTCGGCGAGAGGGAAGTGGGTCGAATACTTCCTGTTTTTTTTTATAGTATATACATCTCTTAAATACTTAAAAACCTCTTCTATAGGTCCTTGGGTTTTAATTTAAAAGAAAATATTCCAAAAGAATCCTTTTTTCATGGCTGGGACTGGGAGTCAAATCAACATTCCTTGCCAAAGCATTCCAAGCCCAGAAAAGCTCACAAAAAAAAAAAAGAAATAAGATGAACGAACAACTTTATGAACATTTTTTCACTTGTCTATTCGGTCCACTCCCAAACAAAGAAAATATGTAATTCAAAACATTGTTCAAGTGTTCCAGTTTTTAGTCAACGAGTACGAGTACGAGTCCGAGTACCAGTACGAGTATGTGTCTGTGAAGTTGTTTATAAAACTTTTGCACCACACACTCTTGGCCAGAATGGAGCAAAATACACATGAAGACGGACGGATAAGGAACTTGACCATGTCGTTTTCCGGTTGCCGTTGTTTACCAAGCCGTTACTGGCCGGGCCAAAGGCACTGAGGGAAAATCTAATAAGGGGATTATTTTTCAAAAATATTTAAAAGATTTAAGAAATAATCTTGGATATGGATATTTTTTTGTTAAAAGACTTCTAAGTCTTTTCCCTCAGACTGACTGAGTTTATGGCTAAAAGACCACTTTTGTTTTTGGCCTGTGTCGAATCTAAACCTTTTTCTTCCTCCCAGGCATCATGATGGGCTATGATGATGAGCTCTGCGGTGGCTCCTTTTCCATTTCCATCTTGGAATCAGCTCACCCGACGAGCTCCACTCGCCTAATGGATGTCTCTTTGTTTGGCTCTGCTCTGTCGTATCTCGTTTTCGTAGCAGAATCTATCGCAATGCCGACCACTCCACTCCGGGATCCACCTTCCGTTTCCTACCATTTGATCCCCCCTCCAGTCGGTCCACTGAAACTGCGCTAGCAAACAAACACATCCATTTTGCTCCCCTGGTTTTTTGTTGTCGTCGTCGTCGTCGACGTTGTTTTTTGTTTGTTGTTTGGACTCATCCAACTAGCCGCACTATCGGCCATTGGCACTCGCCACTCTCACACAGATGCCACACATCCGTAGCTCCATATATTTCAGCCCTACTCCCTGCTCCTGCTCCTGTCCAGATTCCGAATAAATTTTATAAAAAAAATCGTTTTGCAAGCCATTTACTGAACCATGTCCGAGCGAAAAGTCGAAATGCTGTCGATGGCGGTGGAATCTAAACATTATGCAAATGCTCTTTGATATTATTGAAGAGTTGGGAGGATGGACAGTGTAAACATTGCGGGGGGATTGATCCATTCTGTGGCCACGGATGGATGGGCTTTGGTTTAAAAATTTGTTATAGTTCCTTTGTGGCATGTTTTTCCAATTTGTATTTTCGGCAAGCTTGTGCCTCGCTTCAGGTAAATGGAGATTAATGTTTTTCCCCCAAAAGTGAAATATTTGTAAAGCAATGACTGTGATCCTTAAACTTCAATAAACAATGCCAGCCATTCGAAACCCGTTTAGAGGCCCAGTCATGGCCAAGTGGGGAGCACTGCCAAATAAAGGATGAAACAGAGACAGAGTCAGAGAGAACGAAGCAAGACGGCAAAAGCAAATCGAAAATTGTGTCATAACATTAAAAACAAGTTGGCCCAAAACCTGAACCTATCCCACCGCAATAATGATCGAGCTCATGATCACTGTTACGGGGATGTCTGCTTCGGGAGACCTGTTTCGAGTCCCGTCTTCCATGTCTTCGGTCCCGTGGCCGGGATGTTGAATTATGGGCAGCCCGTTTGGGGCAAAGTGGGTCGGCCGACTGTGTCTTCTCGGCCATGTGGAATGGAATGTGATTTGTGGCTCGAACAATGTGTGAAAATGGTCCGACAACAACTTGACTTATACCACCGCCTTTTTCCTTCTCTCCTCTCCTTGCAGCGAATGTGTTTCAATGATGTTACTGCCTTCGGGGCGTTCGAATAGTGATGTCTATCCGCTACAAAATGCCACCAACAATACGGCAGCAGCAACAACGGCTGGAGGCGGACCCGGAACAGTACCAGGAGGCGTTCCAGCCCAGTCCAAGCCCTTGCTACTGACACGAACATCGTCGCCACAATTGACAACGCTGCCTACAACAAATGGCTCCATCGCCCACGCCACGCCCACCCGCTCAAACGGATGCCCGTCACTGGCCGGAATCACAGGGACAGCGATAGCAACACCACCACCACAACCCCATCATCCCGGAACGGAGGCGACAACAACGGACCTTGTCAGTGTCGCCGGGATAGGTATTGGTAGCAACAGCACCGTAACCGGAATATACGGGCCACTTCTGGGTCAAAGTCATGGGAGTGGCATTGTTGGCATGGCCGGAAATTGGCCAGAAATTGATGGACACTTGGAGGCCATACAGGAGAAGCTCAAGCCCGGCTGGACGGTTCATGTTGGCAAAGAGGGACGACTCTACTACTGCAAGTGAGTGGCTAATATATATCTTACTTTAAGTCTTAGCTTGAAAATCTTTCAAAAAAGTCAACAAAGTTAAAATTGATTTATTTTCATTGCCAATTAGAAATCCTTTCAGGACTTTTGCAAAAATTCCAAGTGATTTATGGTCGGATGGCCATTAGCAGTCTCCCCCACAGGGTCCTTCAAGTTCAAGCCAACTTTTCTGTTTCTGCTAAAGTTTGGCTCGACAAGCTCACGAGCTTATGGAATATGTTTTTTCAATTTATGTTAAATATAGTTACACTCTGTTGTTTCAAGCACAAAATGTATAATTTGTGGTGAACTTTTCTCTTTTGTGGTTCTTCTATGAGTTTTCAAAAAGAATACTTAACAAAGCAGAAAGTCTGGCATTTAAACAACCATTAACGCTCCAAACTTTAAACCTTTCTGGTCCTGGCCCACTGACTGGGTGACTGACTGACTGACTGACTGACTGGGTCCTGGACGGGTTAGATGAGAGCTCTGAATAGGCGGCCATGGTGCTGGGCTTTCTGCTGCACATAAATTGATTATGCACCAAATTCTATTAAATAATTTTACACTTTGTTGCACATCAAGCTGAAAGCGCACAAAATGCCATAACCGAGCCAAAAGGAGCTGTGTGGGCGGTGCCACGGGCGGTGGGTCTACGGGTCTACGGGTCTACGGGTCTGTGGGTTTGCCGCTGGGGCGATAGCCTGAATGAGTGAGCAGCGTTGCTTGTTGGGTTTATAGCCCAACATCCCCCTCCAGCTCACAGAGAGTGTGCAAAAGTGCAAAACTAATTATCACAATTGTGTGCAGCCAGGAAATGAAGAAAGACAGCAACGGAAGCCACCAAGGTGGCTCGATGTGGGTTGGAATTGGATTTGGCTTGGGTCTGGAATCAAGCTCAGTTCCTACAGTGAAGCTTGCTGGCACAAAACCTAGTATCTGATACCAGAAGGCTTCTCTGTTAGCCAGGTTCCACGGTACTCGGTTTCGACTGAGCTGTTTATTGAGGTTGGGTTCGGTTCTTCGGGAGATTATGGGTTGCTGTTTATTGCATAGTCGAGCAAATAACTCAATTAGTCTTGATTAATGTCAATTGAAATGCAGTTCTATTCTAGCCCCAGGGACAAGTATGCCCAGCTTCAGCACGAAGAATGCAAAATTAGCAGGAATCTGTGGGTGGGTAGTCCTTGCCACCGCAAGTTCAGGGTCAACGTGGGTGAAGTGCCAACCTCAAGTGGGCGAGTTCTTCCAAGAACTATAAATAGCAGAAACCACAAAGAAAGCCAACATTGAACACCAAATTGGTCTTAAAATTTAATGGCTTTTTTTCTGTTTAAACTTTAAAGTAATAGCTTGGTTTTCAGTTTTTCTTTGTGGTTTATGCTTATTAGATCGCTTTCCAAGGACTGCATATAGTTGCGGTTTGTAATTTATACAAAGTATACATTTTCCATTCCTGCATCGGATTACAAATGGAATCTGACAGCTGACTGAGCAGCTGAATGCATCTAGAAATCACAATAATCATGATGTATCTATATTCTTCTGACTTATTCCAGCCACATAACACAGTCCGCTGGCTGGTTACCCGCCTGCGAGGATTGGAGCAAGCACGAGGAGCTCTCCTATGGCTGGGAGCGTGCCATAGACTCCAAAGGTCGTTCCTACTACATCAAGTGAGTAGACCATCCTTCCAAAGGACACCTTCCAATAGCTTTATTCATGTATCCTTCCTAGCCACCTTAACAAAACAACCACCTACGAGGCTCCCGAGTGCATACGTTGGGATGAACATCCGCCGGAACCACGCCTGGTGCAGCTCCAGAGGAATGCCAGCCTGGGATTCGGATTCGTGGCCGGAAGCGAGCGTCCCGTCATCGTGAGATTTGTGACTGAAGGAGGTCCTAGCATTGGCAAGCTGCAGCCCGGGGACCAGATCCTGGCGGTGAACGGCGAGGACGTGAAGGATGCGCCGCGGGATCATGTAATCCAACTAGTGCGGGCCTGCGAGGCCCAGGTGAACCTCCTGGTGTGCCAGCCCATGGCCCACTGCGTCCTGCCCGGCAGGAAGTCTACTCTCCTCTCCGCAGGCAAGCGGGCCAAGCTGAGATCGCGTCCTAGTCGAGTACGATTCGCCGAGAGTGTGTGCGTTAACGGAGCTCCACTGTTTCCGGTGAGTGAATCCGAATCTTTGGTGTAACTTTTTGGAAATTTCTGACCCCATTTTCTAGACCTCCGCCTTTTCCCTGGGAGACATCTGCGTGCCGCCCATGGCCAATGTTCTAAAGGTTTTCCTCGAAAACGGGCAGACCAAGTCCTTCAAATACGATGCCACCACGACGGTCCAGGATGTGGTCAGCTCGCTGCTGGACAAGCTCTGTCTCTGCTGCGGAGAGCTCTTCAGCCTGGTCCTGGAGCACGTGAAGAGCCTCAAGCGCAACAAGCTCACCCTTCTGGACCCCCAGGAGTCGCTGGCAAGGGTAAACACATCCTTTAAATAAATCACTTCTCCCTTTTCCATATTTGATGAGCTTTCGTATGAAAAACAATTTGTAGCCACTTTGGAAAGTGAATTAAATATTCCTCGCCACACATGATTTTTAATTGCGATGAAATTTTGATTTGGAAATTGGTTAGGAAAGGGCTGGATGCCAAGTAAACAAAATAAATTATTAAATTAATTAATTTTCCCATGGAAGTTAAATTATGTTGTTCTTGAGAAAAGGTCTAAGTAATCATCTTCTATATTTTAATGTTGAATATTTGTGGTACATCCAGATTGCCGCTCGTCCTGGGGCCCACAAGCTGCGCTGCCTCTTCCGCATCACCTTCGTGCCCATTTCCGCCGCCGAGCTGGCCCAGAGGGACCTCCACGCCCTGGACTACCTGTACATGCAGTGCTGCAACGACGTCAATCAGGAGCGCTTCGCCCCGGAGCTGCAGCCCGAGCTGGCCCTCCGATTAGCGGCCCTCCACATGCACCAGCACGCCCTGGCCAACAACTTTGCGCCCGCCAAGCTCACCGTCAAGCTCGTCGAGTGAGTTCACCTGCATCCCTAAGAAGCTCTGAGTTCCAAAGCTGAATTTGCATTTTTTTCAGACGCGAGTTCGGTCTGGAGCGATTTGTCCCAGTGACCCTATTCGAGGGCATGAAGCGGAAGGAGCTGCGCCGCCTAATCTCGCACTTCCTGAAGCTCAACGCAGAGATGACAGGATCCTCCAGCAAAGTCCTCACCCAGCTGCAGGTAAATCACATTATAGAGAAAATAAAATAGATAGAACTTGGAATAATTTCATAAATTATCTCGTCGCAGGCCAAACTCCATTATCTAGATATAATCGCTAGCTTACCCAGCTATGGAGCCAAATGTTTCAGCACAAACCAAAGAGAGGGCATGGAGCGTGTCCTGTTGGTGAGTCCACGGTTTGGACTTAGCCAGATATCCAGTGCCCGCAATTCTGTGGTAAGATAAGGACATCTTATAATATTTTAGAAACTAACCTATTTTCCTAATCAGCCCCAACCCATATCCGCCATTGAAGACTTCACCCATGTGGTGGTTAACCGCGAGGACGATGTAACCTGCAGTGTCTCCATTTTCATGCTTGGAGATCGGGCTGTAAAGTTCACCATGGAAGATCGTGATGCCTGCGAGTTCAGCCTAGTCCTGGGTGGCTACTACCGCCTCCTTACAGGTTAGTGATATTATATTCAAGACTTAGAATTTAATAATTGAAATCTCCGTCCTCATTAAAGGCAACATGTTGAATGTTTTGCGTGAGCGGGAGCCTCAGGACGAGGATAATGCCCCAGGATTCCTAGCCCAGCATACAGTGCTTCCTGCTGGCTGGAGCTACCTTTTGCCCTTCCACACCCGAGCGCACAGCGTCAACTTCCTGATGACGCCGCCCTACCATCCCATCACCCAAAAGGGTCAGCTCCAGCACCAGTCCTCGATCCAGGCACCGGCTTCCCTGCCCTATGCCACGGACCTGGATCTGCACAGTGTGATGGCCACAGAGCTGCTGGAGGAGGCGGCCAAGGACTCTGGACTGAGCGACAGCAGCGGCAGTAACTACTGCGAGGGACGCAGCCACCTGGGCAGTCAGCAGTTGGAGGCCAAGAACGAGCAGGTGCTGAGAAGAGTCCAGGAACTACAGCATCTGGTCCAGACATCCGAGCAGTATCTGAGCGAACAGGAGCAGGGCGGAGGCGGTGGCGGCGTAGCCATGCTGGAGTTCGACTCTGACTGCGACAGTCTCAACAGCAGCAAGGTTTCCTCCACGGAAGAGTCACAGGGGGGCTTGGTCTTGGGATCATCGGTAGTCATACCACCGGGGCATCCCGGCATGAAGCACAGTGACTCGCTAACCCTGCTGGCGGAGACGATCAACCATGAGCTGAGTGGCATCACCCAGGGCTTGAACGCCATTCCCGAAACTGCGCCCGTCTCTTCATCCGCTCCTGCCACCCCAGCCACACCGAAGAGGAAGCCCAGTCTCTGCACCACCTCCAGTCCGAGGCCACAGAGGAAACTCAATGGGTTCAGCCAGCTCCTGAGTGACTTGCAGGCGTTGGGCACGGACTTCTCGCAGAGCGAAAGCGACTCCGAGTCGGTGGCCTCGCCGGCCCAGTCGCCCACGGCCCGAAGACCCCAGATGATGTTGCTCCAGGCGGCTGGATCCGGGCCAGGAGCAGCTGCCAAGCAGCAGCTCTCGCAGCGCAGCAGCTTCGGCCTCCACAGTCCGGATGGAACGCATTTTGGGGCCGAGACCAAGGACTACAACCTGCGGGAGTATCTGCAGCAGCTCAAGGAGATCAGCAATGCCGCGTCTGCGGACACGGATGTGGCTGCCAGACAGCTCTCCGAGATTTACGGTTTCGAAGTGAGGGAGGACACCTTCATTGAAACCGATACGGATCTTATCGATCTACGTGCCATTCCGCCACCTCAAACGCCCGACGAGCTGGACTCGCTGTCCCTGATGAACGCCGCCCCGCCGAAGGGCTTCGAGGGCAAGGCCGAGGAGCTGGACAGCTTCCTGCAGCAGATTATGGTGGCGCCGCCCACTCAGAAGGCCACACCCGCCAAGGAGCTCACACCCGAGGAGATAATGTCGTTCATAATACCACCACCACCGAACTTGGAGCAGCAGCAGGCGGTGAAGCAAGTGGCGCAGCCCGAGGAAACGGAGTGCCTGTACAGCAATTCCGTGCAGGCGAAGCGTGAGTTCTTCCAATCGGTGGCCAACGGAAACAGTAGTAGTTCCACACCACACGTCATCGAGTACGCCACGGTAGAGCGGAAGAGCAAGTTCAGCTGCTGCCCGACCAGCAAAAAGGAGGACGCAGACCAGGAGGAGCTGCACCCACCGCCCAGAACACCCACGTCGGAGCAGCTCTCGCCACCGCCAGCTCGGCCCCCGAAGAGCGCGGAACTCTTGCAAGAGGTACTCTCCCAAGAAACAGGTTAGGATTGCCACCAGCCCAGTGATGCCGCCGGAGCGCCGAGAACTCTGTCCGCCGCAGCTACCGCCCCGGGAAAGTCACATGCTGGACGGGAATCAGAGTCCCAACCCAAACGCAACATCTCTGGTGAGTGGCCCCAAGAAACCCCCGTTGCCGCCCATCGCCAGTCGCCCGCGTCCCCAGAATGGAGTGAATCCCGCATCGTCTACTGCACAAACACCTCCACCTGCCCACTACTCACCACCCATACCGGCCACCGTCCGACTGCCCCAGTTCAACAACCACCAAACCAATGGAACTCTTCCCATGCTCCCGAAGAAACCCCAACAGCTGCACGGCGAGAAACTTTTCATCAAGAATGGCCACCTAATCGATGGTGAGGCGCTCCTGGCCAAGACAGATGTGGCCATGGCGGGTCTTCTGATCAAACTGGACCAGGTGGCGGCTCAGTGTTCGGCGGCCCAGGCCGCGGGCGGAGGCACCTCCATCGACGAGGAAAAGTTCCAGCGGGCCAGAAACGAACTTACCGAACAAACCCTAGCCCTAGTGACTGCCAGCAAGTTCCTGGTGGCCTCCATGTCGGACATGACGCTGATAACGCTGCCGGAACATCTCACGTCCTGCCTGACAGCCATCCGCAGGATTACGGAGTTGGCGCAGGACATGACCCGGCACACGTCGGCTCCGCTGCAGACCCGGAATATAGTGCTTAAAGTTCATGATGTGGCGAGCAGTTTCAGGGAGCTGGTGGGCGTGGAAATCGGGCCCGTCGGAGCCGGCCAGCTGGCGCTGCAGGCCGAGTGTCTGGCAAATGTCCTGGCCACTTTGCTGCGATCCCTGCGAGTGTTCTCCCCATAACCCACAGGGATAAAGGGAGATGCAAGCGAAGCTCCAGACAGCAAGGAAAACGGAAACGGAAATGGAAGTGAAAGCGGAAGCGGAAGGGGAGGCGACAACCCAACCAGTCCCGACATATCGCACGCTCGTCTGTCTATGTGTAAATCCCCCTACACCACCTACGTCTAAAGTGCATCGAACCCCAAACATATATGTATATGTATGCACGCCTATATCTAAGTATACAACGTTTTCGAAACTAATTTACAGGTAAAGGGGCGCGTCAGAGAGTCGATGGTCTGATGGCTCTTCAGTCTTGGCCTGGCTTAATCCTCACCTGCCTGCGCTTTGAATCACAACAACACTGCAAGTTGGAAGCTCAAGAGGGAGGACCGCAAGTGGTGTGGTTGAAAGTGTATATAGAGTCAATGGGAAATAATATTTCAAGAAACATATCCTTGAACTAATGGGAAACTACCTTCAGATAATATTTTATCTCAATCTTAGTCCTATTTTGGGATTGCATTTTTAAATACTGCTCAAAGCCTTAAAATATTTCTTAATATTGTGTGTTGTATACTTTTACTTCCTGACTTTAATATAACCTTTAATAATATCAGTAGTTTCCAACTATCATATCAAAAAAATATCCCTAATATCTATGAAATACACAACCACATCGTCTTGGCGGTCTTCGCACAATACCAAACATTACTTTTAGAAAATAAAACAAACCAATTTTTAATTCTAAAAAAAACTCTCTCAACTTAAAGCATGAAACTAACTCGAATTTCTATCTAATCTCCAGAAGTAAAGTGAACTATTTTTAACTATATTTATACATGTATTACTCTCGAATTGTTAGTACTGTACTCTGTATACCGAAACACGAACCCGAACCTATCCCCAGAAGGAGTTCTACAAAAACCAATTGAATAAAACACCACGACTTGATTATCTAGACCAATTTATATGAGAAAAGTATCGGTAATATGTTTATTAAATTATGCTATTAGTATATTTTCTTATGTACATAATTTATACTTATACCTACTACCATATATATACAAGTACCATATATACATTATAAATAATATTATAAAAAAAATTGACCAAACAATAATCAAAATTTTAACTTGTGATATAAAAACATGAAAAGAGTCAAAGGGAAAAATTCGTTATAATGACTTTTACATTTTCTCCGTTTAACAACAAACATTTGAAGAATATTATTTTGTGTGTTCTTTGTTGTTGGACAATACAATCTTTTTTGTTATTGTTTATGTGTCATACTTTTGTTGTAGTTGTTGGTAAAGTACAAGAATGCGCACTAAGTTGTAGCTTTAACTAATTATATTATTGTAAACAAATTAAATATGAGTACTAAAAAATCCGAAAGCTAATAAATCAAGCATAATCTAATAAAACTCCAACTAATCGGTAATAAATTGTTTTTATTATGTTTACATTTTTTGTTGGTTGAAACAAACACATACATATGCAAAATAAACATAACCATATAATACATACATATGAAATATACAAGTATGAATTAAAATTAATAGTAAATATTAAGTAAAACATATTCAAATGTACAATGTAAAACAATGTAACTGTTTACGACATAATGGAAAAAATGAGAAGCAAAATTCGAAATACATATAAAATTGTGTGGAATAAATTCAATAAATAAACCAAAGTAAATTAAATAACCAGTAATTTGTTTAATAAATGTCCTAAAATAAAGGCACGTATATTAAGTGATTTTGAATTCGCGCCTTTGAAGTGCAGCCAACTTCAACTGTAATGCCTGGAAGTGTGACCAAGGGAATGAAAAAATACAAAGCTCAACATGGCTATTTTTTAAGTTTAAAAATGCTTTTTAGTCCTCAAATAGTAGTATTTTAACTTTGAATGTATTGTTTGATGCTTATTGGAAAGAATAACTTCAAATGCATGTCTTTCCATAAAGAACTTCCCTAAACTAAGGAATTAAAGAATATATCCCTGTGATGTGCATTTTCTGGAAGGAAATCCAATCTCATCTTATCAACTTAAAGAAAATCTATTTTTCTATCTATTCTTAAATCTATAACAAAACTACTACTAAAAAAATTAATATTCAAGATTTTCAAATATTAAAAAGAAAACTATAAGAGTTGGTTCCAAGTTGAAACTAGTTCGCTCTTATTTTGTAGGAAAAAAGTAAGGTAAAATACCAAAAAATAAATAATTAAAAATCAAAAACTAGATATTGCATAAAAATAAACAAATTTTTGAAGGAATCAATCAATATCAGAGATAAATAATATTAAATTTTATATTATTATTAAATATATAAAATATTGAGAAAAGCTTGAAAAAACAGTGCTGCGAAGCTCGTTCGAACCTTAGTGTGACCGAAGAGGGAATTATACTTCCCACTCAAATGGAAATACGGTATTTCTGGGAAAAATACCACGATAATTTTGAGAATTAATTTCGATAAATAAATATTTTCGAACTAGGCGAGACCAGGTATAATCGACATAGACAGGTAGAAGGCGCTGCAGCGCGCGCTGTTTTCGGTTCGCATCGTCAAATAATCCAAAATTGTGATCACACAGAACATCGGTACTTCTTCCTGGCTGTCGGACGTGTTTTTGAAAGTCTCAAAGTCTCGGGCAGAGCTGCGGCATCGAGGAATTTGGTGGCATCGGACACTAAACGGAACAGACCGGATCGGATCGAATCGAATCGAAAAGCGTGGGTGCTGTGCGTTACGTTGGGACGTTAAATGCTCTGCCACAGAGTAGTAACCGATTCTGGTACAGAATAATATTGGGGGGGGAGCAAATAATAATAAAATTTGAACGACTCGGACGCGACACGCGGCGACACCGAGGAGAAATCTCCGAGAATCAATCGAAAGAAAGAAATTTTGTCTTCCTGCTTTTGGGCCGCAACAAGAGAAAGAAAAGTGCGCAAAAGATTTATATATAATCGCTAAGGAAAATACGGAAGCAGGCGGCTGTGGCGGCGGTAATAAAAAAAAATAAACGCAATTGTTATATACCCCCATGTACATATATTTACGTCTATATGTTCTCTCGGTTGAAAAGTTCTTTTGTGCAGAAAAAGTCCACATCAAAATAAATTACTTATAAAAAAAATAAACCAGCAGCAATAACCACAACAACAACATCCTCAAGAATCTCACTCCCAGCTCCCAGCTCTCTCGCTGTAGCTGTAGCAGTGTTCTCCTCTCCCCCAATTCTCCCCAATCTACATACATATTTGACGAATCAAGAATTCTTCAACCAACAACACAAAAATAGAATAAAAATAAAAATAAATTTCTGTTCGAGATTGCGCGGCACTTATGCCAAACTAATAACAAAATCACAAAATGGATTACAAATTCGTTGTTTTCAATGCTGCTCGCGATAACAACCTGGCCCAGCTGAAGGTGAGTTACCAATCGAACCTGCACTGTCGGTGGGTGGGTCAAGCCAGAAATGTTATTATTGTTATGTAGGAATCTCAGCTGCCGCTGCTGCCACTGCTGGGCTTAGCCTTGTGACTAATCAATAAAGTTCTCACAAACACAAATGCAGAAGCCCCCCAACCACCACACACCGACACACTCACGCTCTCCGCGCGCATGTTCTCTGCCAGAGTTGGCCAGAGTTTTGGGCCAAAAAGAGAGACGGTAGTGGCAGTAATGCAACAGGAACCAAGTCAACAAATGTCAATTATTTTGTTAAATTATTTTAGCCATAATTTAGTCTTAAAGCCTTATTGTAGACGCTCTTTGCATAACAACAGTTCTTGGCTTAGCTTTTGGCCCCACAACTGGCCTGACATTGGCACACACTGAAAAATAATTATGGAAACATCCAAACAAACACTCAACTGCAATTGCCACTGTAGCCTCGGTAGTCCCCCCCCGCCCACTCTGGTTATTGTTTTCATTTTTTACTGCACTCTTTGGGTCTATGGGTGTTTATTGTTTAGTATGATTGTGCAAGTGCTTATTAGTGTGCATTTGATTCTAAGTTTAGCCCATCCGTCGCACTGGCTGCATAGTACATGTCTACGCCATTCCAGTAATTGAAACGTGACATGGAAATTGGTTCAGCTATACGTTGCAGCTCAAAATGACCTGAAATAATCCATATTCGCAATATACTACTATATGTTTTCAAATGGAACTCTATTGGGACTCTATTACGCTGCCCTGTTTACCCCATCTGCCCCAGGGCTTGACTCACTTCCTCGAGTGACCGCATTATCTTATCAGTGCCCCGACACAGACTCGCACACCCAATGCGTACCAAGTATTTTTAAACATTTTATGTCGCTGTTGTTTTTGCATTTGGGCCACGTTGTTGTTGAACACGTTAATAACTGACGAACTGGCGAACAGCTTTTCAACAGCTGAAATCACGTCGTCAGAGTCAGTTTACTTCCGTGATTGTCACTTGCTGCTCGGAGCAGTTCAGGTTCCATCTCTTCTTCGGTCTGGGTCGGTCTGGTGCTGCCCCCAGCCACGCCTACAAGCGAACGTACTCTGGTTATTACTGGCATTATTATGCTGATCGGGAGAACAAAGAGCCATTCCGCTGGGCTTTTGTTTTCCGCTTTTTCCTCCTCCTCCTGTAGAGCCCTCTACTGTTGACAATTATCCTTGAAAGCGTTCAATCACATCGAGCAGGGAAGGCTCGACCCTCTGCACTTGAAAAAAACCTCAGTACCTGGTTAGATTTCAGATTCTTATTCCAGCATACATAGTACTTTCTTCCCTCAGTGCAGCTACGAGCTGGATATTCCTGTTTGTTCCCATTTATTCTCGAGTTCATCAAAAAAAAACTTCCTGACTGACGGGTTCGACCCTGGAACTGTGTCCTTTAAGGGGTGTGAGGTATCTCCATTCTTGTCCCCTGGAAATGGAATAAATAAATATTAGGTATAGCCACAAATATACTATGTTCTGTAAGGGGCCCGAAATAGCCACGGGCTGGGGTATGGGCTGCTGCACTGAATATGCTCCAAATGCGATGATAAACTGGGCGGGAGCTCTGGCAGGGGAGCGAGACAACCTGCTTGGCAGTACGACGTGCAACATGTTCTAGCCTTCATAGCCCCATGGAACTGGTTTTTCTTGCTCGCCGTTGTTTATGTTTGTTCCAAAAATAAGAAACAGCCAGCCCCCTTCGTCACCTCATTGCCTGCCTCCCCAATGCCTCGAATAAGACACCTTATACCGAGCGCGCTGTACACGAAGTTGAAGTGCCACTTAGAGTTGAGTACACACAACAAAATATTTCTTGGTTCTTCCTACTTCGTCTGCTTCCAAGTTATCTGAGCTCTACGTGATACAGAGCCAGATCGAGTGATTGATGAGGTTGAGGGCGGATAAGGCGGCCTGAACCCAATTCGAAGATCTCTGATAGCAAAATCAGGCCAAAAATGTCGTTTTCACATTCAAATTTTGGAGGGAAAGCTGTTAACTAACCGGGGGAAGTAGTTCCCTTATAAGACTACTATAACTTTCAGTATTTTACTGGCATATGCACCTGCCCAGCTTCCACTAAGCTTACATAAAAACTGCTCATTGAATTAATCATAATATTCCGGTTTAAAGCCATTTAAATATTAACTTTTAACTTGGCTTTAATGGAAGCTGTAGCCGAGAACACTTCTAAGGTTCAATGACTAATTTTTAAGAAAACCGGTTCTAATTAAAGTAATTAATGTTCCAAAGAGGCCTAGGGTTCAATGATCCAACTTATCCAAAGATCTTCGTCTTCAGATCTTCAGATGCGTAGGCCATTCGTTTTTTTTAATTGGCTTTTATTGATTAACCTTGTAATGATAAGCAATTAAGCAAAACTGATTAATTATTCTCACATCGGACTCATTAACATTGTAGTTGCTTTCAGTATGTTGAAGAGCGTTTAATTGCACGCAAAGATCCAATCCATTCCAATTCAAGAAAACGTTTTCTCAACGAAACACTTCAATCAGCCAGCCTTTTTCGAGCGTTTTCAAAACATTTGCCAAGGTACAACATTAAAGATAATTCGATGTACAATTTGTTATTGGTTTTTCTCGTCCATCGTCCATAGTCCATCGTTTATTTGCCTGTGCTGCTTAGGTTTTTATGCAAAAATCCAAAAAAAACACTGAATTTTGAGTTGGTCAACAGCTGTTTCGCTGGCTTTTGGGGTTGAGGTTGATTCTTTTGGCTTGCAATCTACTCGTTTGCCTCAAAATATCAGTCTTTTTTCTTACCTTTTCGATTTTGTTTGAGTTTGTTGGGTTGAACGGAGTCGGAGTCAGAGTCAGAGACAGAGTCAGAGTCGAGTGAGTCGAAGCTTGGGGCCTGCTTCTTTTTCTACTTGCTTGCCATTTAAGTGCTTCTTGATTATTAGGTTTCAATGGTGTGTGTTCCCCACAGTATCTGTGTAAGGTCAGAGCCAATCTGCTGGCTTGCTTTGACGCCGATTCTCGCTGGATGTGGATGTGGTTGGGGTCTTTGTCATTCACTCGCCTCTGGCCATTGGTCTCTGCAAGTACCCGAGAGAATATCTTGGAGATACAATACCTCACAAAATAATAGGAAACTTCTAGACTTGATGGATAAAGAGGCTTGTATTTCTCTAGCCCTTGTAGCTCTTGGGGCCTTGCTAGGCGAAGCAATTAACAACTAGAGCTCAGATAACAAAACAATTGAAAACCCAACAACCAGATACATCCGCGTCCCCACACACACTCTTCAAGATACAAACAGAGAGAGCCGAGACCGCGTTTGAACTCAATGTGTGTTTAATGATAGCGTTCATTGGCTTTATCTGCGTACTGTTGCCCATTGAAGAGTTGCCTGAAATGGAGGCGCCTTTGTTTTGGTCTCTGCACTGGGAGAAACACAATTAGAATTCCACTGGCTGTGGTTTGGAAATCGAGAAACTTTGCTCCAAGCTGCCTGCCCAAAAAGGCAAAGAATCGTGTTGCAACTTTTGGCCAGAATTATGCAATCTTTATTTAGAGTGAAGCGCGGCCTTAGGAAGTGCTAAAACAAGTTGCCAAATACCCAAGTAGAACTTCTTAATTAAGGCCGGCTCTAAACCGTTTTTCTATATTTAAGTTTCAGCCATTATTGCACCACAGCGTCTCTTGCCAAATATAACAATCGCGCTGCTGAGATTGCTTGGCCAAAAATGTAGAGTAGATTGTTGAATAGGAAGTACAATGGCTGATTTTTATGGCCAGCTGTTAGTTGTCGTAAAAACCCTCTGACCTCTCTCTTGGCCAAATACAGCAGCTAACCAGTCAAAATAATAAAAACGGAAAATAAAGACAAATAATCGTTGAAAAGCAATCATATTGTAGTGAAGGTGACATCCGGATTTGAAGTTTAACAACCCGCGTAATTAGCCCTGACTGTGAACTGGGTAGCCTAGAGACATTGGCACTGGAGAGCACATCCTCTAGTTATCGATAACAAGGTTCTTGACACAGGAACATGCTTGGACATGTTTGATTTCGCAACTTAACCTATAAATGGAATAAAAATTTAATGATTTCTTTATGACTTTATGGTGCTGTTGGCAGCCGTAAAGGCTGAAATACCCAGAAGTATCTTAGGGTATCGACATTCCTCTTCTATTTGTTCTTTTTTTTCTTTGCTATTTTGTTTTGTTTTCGATTCACGTATCCAAGTTCATCGCACGATTAACCAAGTCAACAAAGGGAAGGAAAGTCCGAGCAGATGAAAGACCCGTGCGGTTCTCATAAAGTATTTCTGAATTGTAATCATTAATATGAAGAGGGACTTGGCCAGAAGCTGGGCGACAACACAGTGATGTGTTTCTGTTTATATTTGTAGTAGTGCCATTCCTTATCGCCATGGGTCTCTACATCCCATGTGTAGATAACACATGTGTTTGTTCTTGTGGCCACGCGTAGAGTACCTTATCTATCCGCCGGAGCAGAAAACATTAATCCCATCGATACACCCAAAGATAAAAGCCATGGCGTTTGAAGAGCGCATGCCTAAAATTTCCACGCTTCATTTAATGAATTAGTATTTTTCCATTAATCTAAACACCCTGAGCTCGAGACTGAGACTTAGACATTCCAACAACCTTGACCTTGACACTGCCGGCAGTGTGCTCTAATGTGAACCCTTTCATTGAACCAGTTTTGCTGCTTCCCTCACCTCGCAGATGCTCCGTTAAAAGCACCGTTGACCTCAAAGTTTGATGATGATGCTGCGGCTGCGGCTGCGACTGCGCAGTCTGAAAGTATCTGACGGATGCAGTGTAGCCAGTTAGCTACTGAACAGAAGCTCTTTATTGATTTATTTTGTTTATTATTTTATTTTTTCACCTTTTATGAGGTACCTGCTGTTGATTTCCTTCCTAGATTGTTTACTTTTTTTGCATTTTTTTTCGCTCAATTTGGCGTTGGCTCCCCCGCTTTATGACTGCAGCCTTTGCCGTTCTGTCACCCTTGAGCCGGCCGCGCAGTCGCCGTTTAGCTAACAAATAAACCAAATAATGCCCGTCAAGTCGGCTCTTGGCCCGGACTGATTTGAATGCCGAGCCCCACATGGTCGGCGGTTGAACGGTCGAATGGAATGGTTGGTCGGTCGAACGGCATCCCAAATTGAATTGAATCGAAGTTGTCCGTCCATCCGTCCATCCGGCCGTCCGTCCGTCTGGCGCTGAACTTGAGTCTAAAGCGTTGTCTACTTGCATATCATCGACATTGAACTCGTTCAATGTCAAAATTATAATAAATTATGCGTGTGCGGCTTGTAGAGAAGAAGTGAGGGACTCGAGCGGTCAAAGCCAGAAAATTGATCACAAAGCGAATCCAAATCCACTAACTAACAAAACAGGGGGGGGCTACCACCCAGTAGCCGAATATTCAAATAGCAAACCTGTAGCCTAGCTTACCCCCTCCTTTATGAATCTAAGCCACTGCCATGACCAACAACAATGGAAAGTTGTTTATTGTTTATTACACGGAAACGAACAATTTTTTTATTCGCTGGCCTATGTTTGTTCGCGTTGTTGCTTTAATTTAATAGCTGTGTTTAGGCCGTTTTGGCCTGACATTTGAGCGGTATAGCGGTAAAAGGTGTTTCAGGGTGTTTCCACCACTCTCCCTCCCCGCTCCCACTAGAGAACAAAACGTTGCCTTGGGAAATCGCCGTTTATCTGACATATTCTCTTGTTTTCACATTTCACCAATTTGTTAAAACAGAAAACAAATTAAAAGGAAATTTATTTCCATTTTTCGGAAGTGAAAATGTTTATTCTCTGGTGCAAGGCAAAGTATATGTATATGTATACACATATATGTAGATGATGGGGAATCATAAATTAACTTGGCTCAGTGCACTTGTACCTATAGGCCCGTTTGTTTGGTTTTTCATTCATGGCTCTGTGGGGGGATCTTCGGGTTTTTGGGGATTTTCAGTGAGGCCCCCCCTTAGTAAATTGAGCAAAATTAAGTGGAAAAGCAAAGAGTTTATTGGTAGAATGTG
The DNA here is from genome assembly GCA_018153035.1 of Drosophila pseudoananassae pseudoananassae. Taxonomy (NCBI): domain Eukaryota; kingdom Metazoa; phylum Arthropoda; class Insecta; order Diptera; family Drosophilidae; genus Drosophila; species Drosophila pseudoananassae. Next base: position 755,490 of record JAECXR010000055.1, read on the forward strand.
TATTTGCTGCTGGAAAATATTCAACAAGGGTGTAGAATAGAATGCATGTGCTAAAATCCACAAAAACAATTACTAACTTGCATGGCTGAGAGTAAATATCTAGTGTAACTAGTAAACATCCTTTAATAGTATGTTACATGCCTCACCTAATGATACTGATTATTATTTCATAGCAACCTCTACCAGAACAAGTGAAAAGTTTCCCATAATTTGGATCAATTTCTTGATTGAAAGGGGTCTGTTTTTTCAGCCAACGAGGCCAATGAACCAATGTCGTTGGGGTTAAATGTATTATGGCATAATGTCGAGTGGCCTGTAGAGCCATTGATTGATTTTCTTCGGTGCCGGTGCCGGTGCCAGTGCTGGCACATCCGCTAACCTGCCTGGCCACCCGTACCCTGTGCAACGCCCATAGTTCACGTGCCACTGGCTTTGTGGGCCACTAGAACCGCCTCCATTCATTGCCGGATTGACTTTTCATTTCGTTGGCTGTTTTTTCGGCAACCTGGCTGGTTAACAAGGTTAAAACGATGGCCAAAAGGCAGGCAGATAGAAGGGAGATTGATTTAAGTGCTAGACTTGACTCCCATCACCTTACAGCTTTAAAGAGCCATAAACATTATTTATTAACAAAATTATCGGTTTGTAGAGCCCCTTAATATGTCATGAATTGTAACTAGTACTCTGTTTTAGTTCACTCTTGATTTCAGCCTCACACATCTGACTCATGGCTGTCAAAGCTTAATCATAATTGATCATAATGCGGAAAAGAAGACAGCAGCTGCCTGATGATCCCCCAGAGCCCCAGGGCCAGAAAGCGAAAAGTTCAGTAGCCAATAAAATGGAACGAACGATGACGGGGCGCTGTAAACACACATATTTCTCATATTTCTGATTATTTCAGATATTTCAGATTCTGCTTTCTCATCCGAATGTGAAATGAAAAATTAATGCGTAATTCTCATTGTTCGATTTGTTTGGGCCGAGGAGGAGACTTTTCCCCAATATTCCTTATTTTCAAAATACATTCTCTACTTAATAGTCTTGCCAAAAATGTTTTTCAATTTGTTTTTCTATTCTGAGGCTGTGCTTTGTTATTGTTTTGGGTTGTGATGTTTTTTTTTTCTTGTCACGCGCACGAGGCGCTGATTGGTATGACGCGCCGGGCGGCGGTTCAAGGGGCCCAACGGGGATCGAAACAAAGAATGCCGCCCTGTCTGAGTTGCCAAAAGTAAGGTCTCTTTTGCGCAAGCAAGGAAGCAATCCAAGAGCTTTCTAACAAAACAATTCTAGAAGCCAAATAGAGCGTGAGAGAAAATTAAATAAAATATTTGGGTTGGTGGTTGGTGGGGTTTCTTTTTTAAAATTCCTAAAATATTGTTTCAATTTTCTTCCTAATTGTTTTCCATTTTATAATAATTTCATTCGCCTGAGTACTATTACCACACGTCACTTTGAAGGTCTTTTGCTGTGTCTATAGCCTGCTATCTTTCGGCTGATATCATCTATATGGCTCATGTTTGCCTGTCTTTGTTGACTCTACACTTTTTCTGGTTCTCAGCAGTCCAGTGGCTCTGGCCGGAGGGGTTCTAATTGGGCTTGATGGACTCCGGGTCGATCGTGTTATTGTCTCAGCAGGTTGACGCATTTCTCGTCAAGGTTTCTCGCCCAATAAGTTTTATTTCCTTGATCTTAACTCGTGCTCATATCGTCGTTCTATGAAAATGTTGTATGGAAATCGGTGTCGATAATGTCTATCCGGCGGCCGGCCTCTTAGAAATCCCGCTCCCAGTAAGCCTCCCCCTTGCACGCGCACAGCATAATTAACATAAAAATGAAACACGTTCGACACAAATGAATTTCAATTTCAAATCGGCAACCGAACAAGAAATAAATAAAAAAAAAAAACAGGCTGCTATAAAAATCATTAGCATGCCAGATAGAGAACCACTGGCATTATCTATTTCTCTTAAAATCGGGCTATATCTCTTTGGGGGCCTCTCTCCCTACTTCTTATCTCCTGCCCAGGTGGCCTGAGAATATTATTTTCCCGTCAGCAGTTTGCTTTGTTCGTCATCATGGCTGTGTTTGGCTGCAATTATAAATTATAATCGGGGTTTTTTTTCTCTTTATTAAATAGAATTGGTTTCTAATTGGAACCTTTATGGGATTTGGATCTGTGTTAAGGCCAGCTGATAGCTAAATCGGGCCTGGCTCTGAAATATAAGATTTTAAACAAAAATTAATTGAATGACTAACTGGGTTGGGATGGGAATTACAATGAATTTTAGAAATATGATCCATATTCTTTCCATAAGAATATACACTTTAATATATATTTTAGAAGCCAAACCAGTAACTAGAAACCACTTTCTTTAGTAGCTCAGTCTACTTTCTTATCAAAAAGTACTAATTTATTGCACAACCTCGCTAATTATAGGGGTTTAGCATTCATTGATAGTTACACATACGCCATTACCCCGAGCACTTGAGATTGTGGGGGGCATTAATGGATTTTCTGATAACTAAATCAGACCAGATTGTCCGATTAAAAACACAAAATACCCCATTCGAGAGCCAAACTAATCAAGTACTACGCTGTTTCTAATTTTAGGCCACCCTGTACAACAAGAGTGCCAGCGAAGTGGGCAGCCTGATCTCGGCAAAGGTGAACGGAGCCACCCCGCTGGTGATTTCGTGCCGGAACGGACACTACGACATTGTAGAATATCTATTGACAAAGTGTCGGGCCAATGTGGAGCAGGTTGGCTCCGTCAGCTTCGACGGGGAGCCCATCGAGGATGCGCCACCGCTGTGGTGTGCGGCGGCCGCCGGCCACCTGGGCATCGTCAAGATGCTCGTCCGCCGGGGAGCGAACGTGAACAGCACCACTCGGACGAACTCGACGCCGCTGAGAGCGGCTTGCTTCGACGGACACTACGAGATCGTCAAGTACCTAGTGCACCATGGGGCGGGTAAGCCACCAAGATATGAATTCTAACTGCATATCTAATGAATCCCTTCCTCGCAGACTTTGAAGTGGCGAACCGACACGGACACACCTGCCTCATGATCGCCTGCTACAAGGGCCACTTCCGCATCGCCCAGTATCTGCTCTCCCTGAACGCCGATGTCAACCGCTGCAGCGTGAAAGGCAACACAGCGCTGCACGACTGCGCAGAGTCCGGATCCCTTCAGATCCTCCAGCTGCTCCTCAAGCACGGCGCCACCATGGACGTGGACTACTACGGAATGACGCCGCTGCTGGCGGCCAGTGTTACCGGTCACATGCCCATCGTCGAGCACCTAATCACGCTGCCCTGCGTCAGCAGAGAGTCGCGCATTCACGCCCTGGAGCTGCTGGGTGCCACCTATGTGGACCGGAAGCGGGACATGGCTGCGGCTCTGACGCTGTGGCGTCGGGCGCTGGAAGAGCGGGCTCTGGAGCCGCCGCTGGAGAAGAAGGTTCAGGAGCCAGTGGCAGCCTACGAGATGGTCCGCGAGGTGACCAACATCGAGGAGCTGGAGGAGATGGTGTTGGACCCCGATGAGATGCGAATGCAGGCTCTGGTCATTAGGCAGCGTATCTTGGGGCCCACTCATCCCGACACCAGCTACTACATTCGATTCAGGTGAGGGTGACAACAAACCATGTCGTTTTCCATGTCTGAAACAAATCTTTCTTGCAGGGGAGCTCATTATGCCGACGCTGGACGCTTCGACCGCTGCATCGAGCTCTGGTCCTACGCCCTCACCATGCAACAGAAAATCCTTCAGCCCCTCAGCCCGATGACCCAGTCCTCGCTGTTGTCCTTTGCCGAGCTGTTCAGCTTCATGCTAGTGGAGGCAGGGCGCCTTCTGCCCAGAGGTCGCGTTGTTCCGCCCATCGAGACGGAGGGAATGCTGACCATATTCTACAAGGCAGTCAAGGAGGTGGAGCGGGGCCAGGCCTTCACCCTGGAGCAGCAGAAGGACCAGCAGCAACCGCTGAAGGAGCTGCCCGCAGCTGGCAAGTCGTCCTCCTGTTCCTCGTCGTCCTCCTCCTCCTCATCATCCTCTGCCGCATCATCCGCCTCATCCTCGACAACGCTGCTATCGGCACACCAGCACGATTGCAACCATGACCCCAACGCCCTGAGTCGCACCATGATAAGTGCCATTCACATAGGCTGTCTGCTGAGCTCTCTGCTAGACACCACCAGCCTCACACCGGAGATGCGGCGCCAGGTGATGGGTGCCCTGTACCGCCTGAATCGCTTAAAAGTTCGCGTCCGCTTCGATCGGACGGCTCTGCATTATGCCTGCTACAGGGAGGGCACGCTGGCTGGCCGCTATCCCTCCTGCCAGTTCCCGTCAGTGAGTCTGGCAAAGGCCCTGCTGGAGGTGGGCGCCGACCCGAATGCCATCGACGAGGCGGGCAACACCCCGCTGCACCTGGCCACCATGCAGCCCTTCGTAGAGCCCCTGTCACATATCCTGCTCGAGGGAGGCGCGCATTTGGTAAGTTATGGATACTTTTGAACTTTCAACTAATGTATTGACGAATGTCCCTGTTTTAGGACACCAAAAATTATGCTGGCGAGACTTTTGAGAGCCTGTTGTACCCCACACCCATGCACAAGGTGGTCGACCCCATGAAGTATACGACGCTGGCGTGCTTGGCCGCTAGGACGATCAAGAAGCACGACATTCGATACGAGGGTACTGTGCCGGCCACTCTCTACGAGTTCATCGAGCTGCACTAGAGAAAGGGATCGGGACGAGGACTGGACTGGACTGTAGGGAGTCAAGCACCCAATTTACTCAATCGCTCACTCGATTACTCGCTAGAGCAACCGATCAACCGCCTGCCCGCCCGCCATCCACTAATAATATACCTATACTACTACTGCTACGACTACCGTCTATATAATGTACATTTAAAGATGGAGAGAGGAGAGAGAGAGTTTTAAACTATGCTGAATCAGGATGACATGGAGGAGGAGGACTCGGGAGCTAAAATCGTACTAACGACTGGGAACTGATTTGTGATGTTAGCAAGCAAAGTGCCTGAATCGACGGATCAGGCCATCAGGACGAATTCGACGAACGTCAACCACTGACAACGACAACTGAAACCACTAAAAAAGAAACTAGAAATCAACGCAAAGAAAAGCTCTTGAAAAACGATTTGCTGTCTTTGATTTTGGCAAGGAACTTGTGTTGGATATTTCTTTTTTTTAATGTGTTCTTGCTATTCTATCTTATATATATGAATTATGATTAAAGTAATACTGTATGTACATTTAACTATATGTCCCAAGCGCCGAGGCGTGATTGGGCAGCTTAATTTTAATTACCCGGCCGGCTAATCTCCGGCGACTCCTCAGAGCTGCCGCAATCACGTTCAGGCCGGTGGAAAATAAAAACAAACTAAATCTTAAACCAAAAAGCAACCACAAACTAAAGTATACCGACCACTCCCACGGATCCCATCAAAGTGATTCGTTTAATTATAAACGAGAAATCTATGTTTTGGAAATATATAAAATCTAATTAACAATCGTGGCCCCAAATTTCTGTGCAATCCGAGTGTAGGTGTGGATTATTGGAAACACTTTTCAAACACCAATTTTATTACAAGGAGTTGTCAATGGATTTGGAGATATTTTCTGCATTAACTTTTAACCATCACTTGAGAATATCTGTCAGCTTGGTAGATTATTTTAGAAATTGTAGTCATTTTAGCTTTAGAACGGCTGAATTTTTCGTAGAACCCATGGGCCTAGCTTAGCAGGAAAATGTCTTCGACGGTTGCAGAATATGCATATGCAGAAAACCAAAGCCTTTAACAACTTCTAAGCCAAGTGCATTGAATGAAGATATGGAAACCTACAAATAATTGTATCTATGTATCTATGCAAATGCTTGAATCGCAACCCTAGAAAATAAGCAACTGTAAGTGGATTTTAAAGAGCGATACTTTATGGAAATCAGGCTTTAATCTGGAAGGGTGAATTGGTTAATTACATTGTGCAACAAACTACACGGCTGTTGGTCGGAATAACTTAAAGGTCCAATGGTGAACAAATATTTATTAAATCTTGCAACTAATTGTCAATTGGGAATCACCTCAAAAGCACTCACCGCAATCAGCTTTGAAAAATTATGCGCTCTAACGTAATTCAGTGTTTTGTTGCACAGTGTTCTTGAGTTTGAAACGAAGAATGTCTGAGCTGTCTGAATGTATTTATTGTAGAAACTAAATTTAAATACCATTTTCGAGGCAGAAATAAAACTGATAACTAACTTTTAATTGAAAGACTATAAAAGCTAACTCGCATTTCAGTTTGGGTCACTTGAACCGAAATGTTCCTTCACCTGGTGGGTCTTATATTTCTGATGGCTTTGGGAGCTGGCTCTGTGGCCTCCGAGGGCATCGAGTCCTACGAGAATTACTACAACGAAATCCACGTGGACGACGACGAAGCGGAAGACAAGACCCGGAATGCCTTAAAATCGCCTCTCCAACGCTGGCCGGACAACAAGATATACTACAGGATATCCCAGGACTACAGCGAACAGGAAGTGGCCAATGTCCGGACTGCCATGGCCAGTTTCGGTGAACAAACCTGTGTGCAGTTCGAAGAGGTAGAGGGCTCTGCCCCTGGGGGTAAGCGGTATGTGTACTTTAAGAAGTCTCCGAATATGTGTGGCACCCGGGTGGGATATCAGCCGCTGTCCTTTGGGCCCCACGAGGTCCTCCTCAATGAGCGATGCCTGACCATGCCGGCGGTGATCCAGCACGAGACCCTCCACCTGCTGGGCCTCTTCCACGAACAAAGTCGTCCCGATCGCGATGAGTATGTTCAGATCGACTACGACAATATTCCCCGAAAGTACTGGTCCCAGTTCATGACCATGGATCAGACGACTACATACAATGTGCCCTACGACTACGAGAGCGTTATGCACTATGCGAAGAATGCATTCGCCAAGGATCCCTCGAAGCCCACGATCCGCGCCCTGGTGGAGGGCAAGGCGGTGGAAAGGGACATGGGTCAGGTTCGAGGACCCTCCGAAGGTGACTGGACCAAGATTCGTATTATGTACAAGTGCTAAATGAAATGGACACACCAAAAGGACAAGGAAAGTTAAAAAACCCATTACAAAAAAACAAAGGATGAGCTAACACTTAAAACCCGCATTTGTGAAACGCATGTGTCTAGTTTTTTTTCAACAAAGTAATTGACTTTTTTAAATTCTTTAATAAACAAATTTGATAACAACAAGTTGTAATAATGAAGAAATATTTTGTGACAAGCAGTAGACATGTTCTAAGATAGTAAGAATTGCTGGCATAGCCCTTTACAATTTTGACCGTGGTACCTACTATATAAGGGGCTTCAAGGTGTAGGGTTCCTCACAAATCGAAGTAACATGTTTCTTAAACCTATTGACTTACTATTCATAACCGTGGTTTTGCTGAACGCTGGACCTGGACTGATGGCCCCCAGTGAGGCAAAAGCCAATGACTACTATTGCTCCGTCGTTGATACGGATATCAGTCATTCTCGTAACGCGGTGTTGGATGGAATGGTTTGGCCTCATACGACACTAACCTATTCCATTGATGCGGCATTTTCGCAAGATGAGAAAACGACAGTTGAGGAAGCTTTAGAGATTATCAACGATTGTTCCTGCCTCAAATTCGTTGAGTCCACTCAGCTAGGATTAGATTCCAAGCCAGATGTAAGCTATGTTCCAAATGGTACATCAGAGTCGAATGTAGGCTTTATTGGCACACCCCATTTGATTAAATTGAGCAAACCGCACCGTAGTGATACAGAGACTATACTACATGAAACATTCCATATGCTCGGTCTTTTCCACGAGCACACCCGAAAAGATCGCGATAATTATGTTGTTATCGAAGAGGAGAACGTTGTCGACTGGAAAAATAATAAGGGTAACTTTGAGAAGCGACATGATACCAGATCATTGAATGTGAGTTACAATTACAACAGCATTATGCACTACCCTAAAGATGCATTTTCTCGCAATGGGGGTATCACAATATACGCTTTGGAGAATGGAGTTAAGGTCGAGAAAGATCTTGGCTCCAAACGACCAGCACTGTCTGACTGGATAAAAATAAGCCGATTGTACCATTGTAGTAGACCAGAAGAGGAAATTCCAGAACAATGCTACCACAATTAAACCAAAACAAAGTATAAGTTAAAAAAAAAACTAAAAATGTAAAAAATAAATAATAGTGTTTTTTATTAGTATTAATTGACTTTTACTTCCTATATATATTTTTGTAGTACGCTTTGTTTCCTCTTCAAAATTTTATTTGATTGAATTATAATTGTGACCATTTTGGATAACTAGAAGGAAACCCGTTTTTCTAGCCATTTAAAAATTTAAAGATAATAATAATTAATAAATTAAACTCAAGCCAGTTGAATGCATGAAGTGGAAATCAAGGATCGGTTAGCTTCGATGATGGTTGAAGAAAATGGGAAATATGAAAATGGCGAATTTTGATTTTAAAAAGGCGGCATGGAATAAATGGAGCAGACCATTAATTGGAGGAAGCATTTAATCCAAATGCGTTCCTTTAATCTGATAATAATTTACAATGCGGTTTGGTATGAATAATTTATAAATTTTTTAATGAAAAAGTACTTTAATTCCAAAACTCCAATATTGTCTATTGGAAATACATCTTCCAAACACGAGGAAAAATAACCTTTCAATAAAAATCAGCTTTTAGCTTGAAAAGAAGAGTATCGTAATTGTTTCAATCAAAATGTGGCTTTTTGCTGGCTTTTTGAAATCCTAGGAAATCGAGCCCTACGAGAACTTCTACGACGAAATCCAAGCTTCCGCTTCTTCGAGACGTGCAACAATATATTCTATAGGATATTCAACGACTACATTGATCAGGGAGTGGCCAATTTCAGGACAGCCATTTCTAGGGAAAAAACGTGTGTGCCTTTTGTAGAATCGAGTGTTCTGCTCCTCAAGGGCAATCAGCCGCTGTCCTTTAGCCCCAGCTCATGACCAAGGATCATGGCGACCATGGAACGGAATCCACATAACGAAATAGTTAATTTTTCACAAAAAGTAATTCTGTCTTTTAGGAATTTTTCAATATACAAATTTTATAAAAAAACAAATTGTTTTAATAATTACAAAATATTTTGTGCCAAACTATCGACATTTTTCATGATAAGAAGAATTGCTGGCATAGCCCTTTCCAATTTTGTGCTCAGTATTTAAAATAAAAGGGGCTTGAAGGTTTAGGGTTCCTCACAAGTCGAAGAAGAATGGTTCTTAAACCTAATACCTTACTAATTTTAACCGTGGTTTCGCTGAACACTGGACCTGGACTGATGGCCACCAGTGGAACAAAAACCAATGACTACTACTGTTCTGTCGTGGATGCGGATGTGAAACAAATGGGTCATTATCGAAACGCGGTCTCCCAAAACCTAATTTGGCCCTCTAAGACACTCTACTATAACATTGATCCGTCATTTTCAAATGAAGAGAGAACAGTTGTCAATAAATCCTTAGAGGCGATCAACGAGTGTACTTGCCTCACTTTCGTTGAAATAGATGAATCTGTCACAGGACTACCAAATATAAGCTATAATCCTAACCAAATGGGTTCTTTTACGCTTGTAGGATTTAACGGCTATACAAAACCCCATACTGTTGGCTTGGACGATTTCGGGCGTAAAAACTCCACTGCTGTACTACATGAAACATTCCACGTGCTTGGCATTCATCATGAGCAAAGCCGGCATGATCGCGACAAATATGTTTATATCGCAGAAGAAAATGTGCCGCGGGATAAGATGATTAACTTTCAAAAGCATAATAATACAACATCATTTGAAATGGACTACGATTACAAAAGTTTTATGCACTATCCTAAAAATGCTTTTGCACACCCTAATAAAACCTCAATCTACCGCTGCGAGAATGGAAGTATAGTGGAGGATGATTTTGGTTCCCCAAAACCAACACGATCTGACTGGATAAAACTTAACCTTTTGTACAATTGTGTAAAGGAAATTCCATATGAGTGCCAGTAGGCCATAAATAAAGTGATGGGTGGTCTAATAAGTAATGAAGTGACGCTTTTTTGTGATGGGATCCATTGAAAATGGGGTTTTCCCCTATAAGGCCCACTGTGATGGGTATATCTTCCCCAATCCTGATCCGATTATCAAGCGGAGTACCTTAAACGATTTCTAGATCGATTCGCCACCATTCTGCATTAAAATCCTGAGACAAAATATTTTTTAGATTTTTTGTCCATTTTTCGTGATGGGATCCCTCGAAAATGCTGTTTTCCCCTATATGGCCCACAGTGATGGCTATATCTTCCCCAATCCTGATTCGATTATCAAGCGGAGTACCTTAAACGACTTCTAAATCGATTCGCCACCATTCTGCATTAAAATCCTGAGATAAAACATTTTTTAGATTTTTTGTCCATTTTTCGTGATGGGATCCCTTGAAATGGTGTTTTTCCCTATATAGCCCACAGTGATGGCTATATCTTCCCCAATCCTGATCCGATTATCAAGCGGAGTACCTTAAACGATTTCTAGATCGATTCGCCACCATTCTGCATTAAAATCCTGAGATAAAACATTTTTTAGATTTTTTGTCCATTTTTCGTGATGCGATCCCTTGAAAATGCTGTTTTCCCCTATATGGCCCACAGTGATGGCTATATCTTCCCCAATCCTGATTCAATTATCAAGCGGAGTACCTTAAACGACTTCTAAATCGATTCGCCACCATTCTGCATTAAAATCCTGAGATAAAACATTTTTTAGATTTTTTGTCCATTTTTCGTGATGCGATCCCTTGAAAATGCTGTTTTCCCCTATATGGCCCACAGTGATGGCTATATCTTCCCCAATCCTGATTCGATTATCAAGCGGAGTACCTTAAACGACTTCTAAATCGATTCGCCACCATTCTGCATTAAAATCCTGAGATAAAACATTTTTTAGATTTTTTGTCCATTTTTCGTGTGCGATCCCTTGAAAATGCTGTTTTCCCCTATATGGCCCACAGTGATGGCTATATCTTCCCCAATCCTGATCCGATTATCAAGCGGAGTACCTTAAACGATTTCTAAATCGATTCGCCACCATTTTGCATTAAAATCCTGAGATAAAATATTTTTTAGATTTTTTGTCCATTTTTCGTGATTGGATCCCTTTGAAAATGCTCTTTTCCCTATATGGCCCACAGTGATGGCTATATCTTCCCCAATCCTGATTCGATTATCAAGCGGAGTACCTTAAACGATTTCTAAATCGATTCGCCACCATTTTGCATTAAAATCCTGAGACAAAATATTTTTTAGATTTTTTGTCCATTTTTCGTGATGGGATTCCTTGAAAATGGTGTTTTTCCCTATATGGCCCACAGTGATGGCTATATCTTCCCCAATCCTGATCCGATTATCAAGCGGAGTACCTTAAACGATTTCTAGATCGATTCGCCACCATTCTGCATTAAAATCCTGAGATAAAATATTTTTTAGATTTTTTGTCCATTTTTCGTGATGGGATCCCTTGAAAATGCTCTTTTCCCCTATATGGCCCACAGTGATGGCTATATCTTCCCCAATCCTGATTCGATTATCAAGCGGAGTACCTTAAACGATTTCTAAATCGATTCGCCACCATTTTGCATTAAAATCCTGAGACAAAATATTTTTTAGATTTTTTGTCCATTTTTCGTGATGGGATTCCTTGAAAATGGTGTTTTTCCCTATATGGCCCACAGTGATGGCTATATCTTCCCCAATCCTGATCCGATTATCAAGCGGAGTACCTTAAACGATTTCTAGATCGATTCGCCACCATTCTGCATTAAAATCGTGAGACAAAATATTTTTTAGATTTTTTTTCCATTTTTCGTGATGCGATCCCTTGAAAATGCTGTTTTCCCCTATATGGCCAACAGTGATGGCTATATCTTCCCCAATCCTGATCCGATTATCAAGCGGAGTACCTTAAACGATTTCTAGATCGATTCGCCACCATTCTGCATTAAAATCCTGAGATATGCGATCCCTTGAAAATGCTGTTTTCCCCTATATGGCCCACAGTGATGGCTATATCTTCCCCAATCCTGATTCGATTATCAAGCGGAGTACTTTAAACGATTTCTAAATCGATTCGCCACCATTTTGCATTAAAATCCTGAGACAAAATATTTTTTAGATTTTTTGTCCATTTTTCGTGATGGGATCCCTCGAAAATGCTGTTTTCCCCTATATGGCCCACAGTGATGGCTATATCTTCCCCAATCCTGATTCGATTATCAAGCGGAGTACCTTAAACGATTTCTAGATCGATTCGCCACCATTCTGCATTAAAATCCTGAAATAAAACATTTTTTAGATTTTTTGTCCATTTTTCGTGATGCGATCCCTTGAAAATGCTGTTTTCCCCTATATGGCCCACAGTGATGGCTATATCTTCCCCAATCCTGATCCGATTATCAAGCGAAGCACCTTAAACGATTTCTAAATCGATTCGCCACCATTCTGCATTAAAATCCTGAGACAAAATATTTTTTCGATTTTTTGTCCATTTTTCGTGATGGGATCCCTTGAAAATGGTGTTTTTCCCTATATGGTCTACTGTAAGATTTGTCTGTGCCTTAATCTTGGAAAGGGAAGTGGTAACATTGTGCAATTAACTACAAAGCTGTTGAACTAAGTAAATCATGCATTTTATAATAAATACATACTTTTTCAATCTCGTCTATTGTCTAAAGGAAATCCACATTTTAAACACCAGTAGAAATCAACTTCGAATAAGATTTAGCTTCAGCTTAACAAGAAGAATGTCTGAATTACCTCAATCGAAATGTTCCATAAGATGGTGGATTTTCTATTTCTGATGGCTTTACAAAATACACGTCGTGCTTATCAATGATAAACAATCAGAGGACCACGCGTACGACTGTGATAGTGGTTCTCCATTACAAAGAATCAAAACATGAGCTAACTTCTAATTTTAGGCCCACCGTTCTAAAAGCATTTGTTGTTATTATAGCTACTTTTCTAGTTGTTGCTGGTAACAAAATAGTTTCTAACTTATAGAAACTCGTTATTTTATATGAGTATTAGATAACAAAATGGTTGTAATAATTGAAAAATATTGGTTCTTGAAATAATGGTTCCTGAAATTGAAAATAATTGAAAAATGTGCAATAAATTTTTGCAAGAAATTTTTCTATAATCCTTAACAATGTTATTCCCTGCACCTACTATAAAAAGGGCTACCAAGTGTAGGGTTCCTTACAAGTCGAAAATGTTTCTTAAACCAGTTGTACTTCTTTTTTTAACCGTGGTCTTGCTGAAGACGGGTCCTGGACTAATGGCTCCTACCAGTGAAAAAACCAGTGACTATTTTTGTAGCGTTGGAAAAAATCTGGAACAACGAACGGGAGAAAACCCCAGTTCCGGGACAGACTCCAAACTATGGCCTTATGGAATAGTTCATTACTCGTTTTCTCTGGATTATGATGAGGAAGAGCGTGCTGAAGTAGAAAAGTCATTGGAAGAAATTACAAGTTTTACCTGCATCAATTTTGTGAATGTCGAAATCTATAGTAGTATTCCTCACATTAATTACACAATAACAAATAGCAATCAATCACCTGTCGGTTTTTTAAAGTATAAAGGTAATGAATTGCAATTGACGAAAACGAGTACAAAAAACAAAAAGGTGATCCAGCATGAAACTTTCCATTCTTTGGGACTTTACCACGAACAGTCCCGAATTGATAGAGATAAACACGTAGTGATTTCATTTGATAATATTCTTGAAGGCATGGAAAAGAACTTTAAAGATCGAATTGATTCATTATCCTACGATGTTAAGTATGATTATGAAAGTATCATGCATTATCAATATAACTCCTTTGCTATAAGTAAAAATAAACCAACAATCTACGCCTTGATCAATGGAAAAAAGGAGATTAGAGAATTCAGCGGAAACGAAGCGACCTGCAGTGATTGGCTTAAATTAAATAGAATGTATCGTTGCTCACATTTTACTACAACATTTCTTAAAAAATGTCCTGATGTTAAGAAGTATACAAAAATATAAAAACCACTTTTTGAATTAAATTTATATGTACTTCTCTTGTGACAAAATGCATAAGGTTATTTTGATAATTAAAATTTAACCCAAAAAAATAGCAAATGAGGAAAAACAAAAATCGTTTTTTACAACAAATTCTTACAGTTTTATTTGAAATATTTTTGAGAAAAAAATTGTATATTACAAATTATTATTATAATAAATAAATAATTAAAGATTGAGATTTGTGTAATAATAAAAAAAAAGTCTATGAATTTGTAGATAATTTGTCATATTTCACTTAATTATACTTTGGCCCTTTTTTTGAAACCTGCCTATGGCTAAACCTGTTCAAAACTTAAAGTTATTTGAGCTGAAGGACTCAAGCCAAAGTTGAATGCATTTGATTTTGCAGAAGTGCAAGTGCAAGTGTCAGTTAACTTCGAAGACGGTTGAAGAAAAGGGCAATGGAGGAGATTTGGACTGTTGAAGAGGCGGCCTGGAATGGATTGGGCAGACGGCCAAGTGGCGGGGAGCATACAATCCAAATCCCAGGCACTTAATGTGCACTAAGTGCTTAAGCAGGCCGAGTGTCTGGAGCTGCCTATTCCAACAGTCCTTCCGTCGTTTTGTATTTTTACCTCCAACTTTCAGCGTTTGCTTGTATTAGTGTTCCAAGGATTAAAGTTGGCCAAATATAGGCTTTAATAAGGTGTTAATGATTTTACAACAAATCTTGTCATTAAATTATAACTCAAAATACACCTTGTTGTTAGTGCCTAAAAGTAATATGGATATTATTGAGTTAAAAATTTTTAAAAAATTTAAAATAATTCCATTCATTAGGTTCATCTGAAGTCTTGGAAATTAACAAGAAAGAAATGGAAATGGCTTGAAGATACCATAAAGAACGAAGGACACTGTTAGGATGTCAACAATTGGCCGCAGAAAGTATTATTTAAGAGAAACCCAGCTAAGAGAGTGTCTGAAGTAACCCACGGGAAGTTCGAAAAGGCCTGGAAAGGAGCTTAGTTTTGGCCCACTGTGCTAGGCTGAAAAGCTTCGAAATTTTCCGAGCGAGAGAAAGCAGCTTTGGCTGGTCGCCTTCGTTCGTTTGGCTTTCAGAGCGACCTCTCCGAATGGTGCGAACCGGTTCGGAGACCAACCGGGTAAGCGGATAACGGATAGGTATCGTGGCGTGCGCACGGATAAGTGGCACGAAACCAAGACCAGCGAACTCGAACCCAAGTCGAAGTATTAAGTATTAAGCAGTCGTCTCGTTCGGTTCGTTCCCACGGTGAAAGCGTCAAAGAGTCCTGTCCGGAGGACAACCTCAATACACCACTCACACACGCACGTACGCGGGACACCCATACACAGGCCGTGCGAACGCGAACGTGAACGGGTGCGGCAACGACAGCGGTTATAGCCGAAAGTAAAAGTTGTTCGATGTGCAATAGCGGTAAATAATATATGAATCAATGTGAATTATTAGCACGCAATGTGAAAAAAGGAAATATAAAGTAAAAAGTATAAAGCCCGAGTATAGAGAAAGCGGAGCCGTGCGTGCCAGGCTGGAAATTAAATATGCAACACTCGAGTGAAGCCAGAGAAAGTGTGCCACAGTGCCAGCGATCCTTGGGGCGCCCAGGATCCCAAAACTAAATCTCAAAACTTAGTGTTAAAGCCCTCCTGCGTCAGCTGCTCCTTGGACTCGATTCTCACCTATGGCTCGGTCCAGTCAAGGCCACTCGGCGGCTGTGGAATATACATATTTGCCATAAACATCTTCAGAAAAATATAAAAAAACATTATTTAACTTTGTTTGCAGTTTGTTCGGCCGCGAAGGTCGTTGTGGAGAGTAACTTTTCGCGGGATGCGAATTTAACAAATAATTATGGAAATATTTCGTGTTGTCTTTTTAAATTCCGCGGAAATTGTTACGATTTTCCTCCTTTTGAACTTTTGCGTTTAAACTTTTTTTTTCGTTTTTTTTTTTTGGGAGATTCAAGGCCTCTGGCCTCCCAAGGGTCTATAAATTAGGGTCGCATTCTGCTTAACCAGAAAAATTTGCATAAAATTTGGGTGGGCGAGAAATGGTTTAAATACGGGAATCACACGGCTGAGTATCCTACACATGAAGGATTTTTCATCCCAAGTTAAAAAAAGGGCCAAATGAAATCATTTCTACAGACTTTGAGCCTGCGGATTACCCTTTTCAGCGAAAAACGAAACATTCAACTTTTTCTTTCTTGCTAGATTGTATAAAAAAAAGTGTAAATTACTTTATGAGCAGAAGAACTTCAAGGCTCTTGAAGCTGTAGCCCCAAAAACTTTTCAACAAACTTAAATTTAATTAAAGTTTAATCAGCAAATCGAAATCGCAGAAGGAACAAAGGACGGAGAGCTGCTGCGGAGAAAAGGTAAGCCAGATTAATTTTATGAGCTAATTATCCGATAATTTCTTATTTTATTGTCTAGTTAACACCGATAATCGTATAAATCCCCCCCAAAACCGTATATGGGGGAAAAATGGGGAAAATCCCACACAATTGTGTCATTGTTAGGGCAGGTGGGGCAGAGTGGTTTTTCCAGTGGGGGTGGATGGCTGCTCGGAAAAGCGGAAGCAACGGGGGGCAAGTGTCGGGCTGATTGTTATTTTTGTTTATTGTTTTATTTTTGTTGTTTTACTTTGTTGTGGTCAGCGGTTGGTCAGTGGAAATGGGGGTTAGGCGTTGGGTTGGGATGCTCGCATTGTCAACTTCATTTAATTATGAAAATTCCGAGAATTGCTTGAAGGAAACACGTGGCTTAACACACAGGTGGGTGTGTGATTGGGCAATCACTTATAGAATGGGGAGTGAAAGGGGTCTTCGGATTATGATAATGCAAGGGTTAGTGCCTGCTAATCAGGAACTGAAAAAATAAACTGGATATACAGAAATAAACATGTTATTGTGGGGAACACTATTGCCATTCATACGTTATGACTTGATCCCTTGATCCAGTGTGCCATCTAAATACATTACCTTGATTGCTATACCACCAATGCCCCATTTTAGCCTGATTCTTGTGGCAAGGCCAACAGTGACTAAGACTCCCTGAAAGGTAAATCTCAGTATTTTATGCAAAGCATTCCCTCTTGCTAAGATTTTATTTACCTCTTGCTTTGGCAAGGTCATGTCTTAGGGCTGGAAAATGGAACTTTCTGCTCCAGAAAGTTACCCAAATACATAAATTATTTTTATTGTACTTAACCTTTTTCATTGCCTTGACTTCTCTCCATTCAGAGTCTGCCCCAAATCAGCTTAAGTCCCCCAAAAAATTCATAAGCTTACTTTAACATGCGAGAATGCTCTCATGGGTACCCAAATACGAGTTTTTTGTTGGAAAATAAATTAAATATGGCACACTCTGTCCTAAATAGACATCAATCTAAAGGGTTAGTTAGAAACTAGATCCAGAAAGGGGATCTCTTTCATTTAATTTATCTAATTATTATTAATCAGAGTATAAAAAAATATTAATGTAGTTTATAAATTTAATTGTAAAGCTTTTTTTAGCTCTAGTTTCCACTACTTTAGCTTTAAACTGAATCGAAATTACAATTTAGCAAGTTTTTCGGTAATACATGGTTGCATAATAAACTGGAATATTTAATGCGGGAGCCATACAATATATTTATTGTTTTTGTGCACATTAGCAATGACAAATTCATTCAATTTGAATTTTTGCAAGCCCCCCTGCTCTCTGCTGGAAGCTCTTTGTGAGTAGAGTCGCGAATGAATGAAATATTATGCAAATGTTGAACAAATAGCAGGAAATCAAAAATAAACAAAGGCGGCAATTGTTAAGCGCCAGAAGATGAAAAATAATAGAGGCGCTTGCCACTGCACACAGTCCGAAGACATAATTAAAGCAAAAACATATAGTTGGGTGTTAATCAAACATAATTACTCTGGTCATGCATATTTTATTAATCGGCGAACGGGTGGCACTCGCCACTCACTGGGGCTCTACTTTTGTCCGACTTGGCAGCTGTCACTTTAAATGTCAATGCATCGCCGGGCCGTCAAAAGGTGAGCCTACACTTCAATGGGCCTTGCCAGGGGATAAACTGGTCCGTGGGATGGCGCTTTCAATGGGTGGCTACTCACTTTTTAATGGAAATTATAATGAGACGTCGGGCTTTAATTATGTATGGACTTGGACTTTGGTTCTGGTGGGCGGTAGGATGGTGGGTGGTCGCTAGCAGTGCAGTGGGCGGTTGGTTAGCCGGTCACGCCCTGGCACTTACAACTTAATGCCCAACCATCAGCGTGACGTGCTTAACCCTCGACGGACCTTGGCACTAATTAAAACTAACCACCAGCCACGGCAAGGCAGCAACAAAGATGCACCTGAGAAAAGGAAAAATTACAGGAGGCAGGCATCACCTTGAAGCTCTTCCTATGCCACAGTTTTCGACAGCCCGGTCGGTCCATTGTTGACCGGCAAAGTTTTGTGGCACATTTCTCTCGGATTTGCCACGCATTGACACTCTGCATCTCACGGTTCCTGCCACTGCCACTGCTTCTGCTGCGGCTGCTGCTGCATATTTTGTCAAGCTCTGACATTGCACTTGATGACTTTCCATCCCCAGAGTGCCATGCTTCCCGGGTGGACAGTTTTGCAGCAATTTTTGTGCAACTTTTAAAGTGCCGGGGGACGCTGAAAACTTTCAGTGAATGCTCCGAGTTTCAGCTCGAGTTCGAGGCTCAGCTCGACAGTTTTAAATGAAACTTTTGCTGTAACTTATACTGCGACGAGTCTGGGTTTTGTTTCACTCTGCCTTTTTTTTATTTCGCCAGTTTCGCCTTTTGTTTAACGCTTTGTGCCCCATTATTTCGGATGCTGTCAGGACTTTGTGTGTCTCCTCTGCCATTGTTTCCCATTCACTTTCTAGCACTAGGGCTTCTGTTTCCATTTGTTTGTGGGCGGCAGTGGGTGTCTGGGAAAATGAATAATGAAAGTTGTAAATAGACATAATACGATCAGCGCAGGGAGACATTAGCGAAAAGTTTTATTTGGAAAATGGAATGAAAGTGCTCTCCAGGGTCGCCGAATAAATGCCGATTCGAGCTGGCAATAGTCATGAATTAGCGATGGGTTGTTGGCAAAGTTTTTCATCTTTTTATCGGGAAAGGATTTATGGAGAAAGTTAAAACCAGGGCTTAGATAAATGAGGTCAAAACGAGGGACCAAAATCGTTATAAATTTAACCCCGCCAGTCCAAAATGCACCACCAAAATAAAATCCCCTTTAGAATTTAAATGAAAATATTGTAGCTAGTAGCTGGTCAGCCAGCCATTCCCAATTTGTTCTGAAAAATGCCAGAGGAAATTAGAAATTCCAGAATCCTGCCTCTGCCACTGCCGCTGCCGCTGGCGCATTTAATTTATTATTTGTTGCCTTTAATAAAAATCACATTACGATATTGCCATCGCAGCGCGAATTTGTGCCTTATCCCCACGAAATTTGCGGATTCTTTGGGAGAAACAGGACAAGGGGAGAATCGGGAGGTTGTCGCCAGTTAGAGAAATACATTCATAAAGCAAACTCAGCCAATCCAACAAGACGGACGAGCCACGCGCCGTCAGATAATGTATATAGGAAGCGAATATCTGTCCCTGGGTTTTTTTTGTTCTGGGTTCTGCAGGTGGAGCGGGAAGTGGGCGATTTTTGGGCGACTTTTTGGGTGGTTCTGCTCGGGGAGTAGAGACATCAGCACGTGCCGACCGTGCCACCAACACAAACACACAAATTTCCATTTATTTTGACTTTGACGTTTGAATTTTTAATGAAATTCCAAACATTTTTAACGCCCCGAAACTGTTTTCTTTTTCGTTCTGCCCACTTGGCCTTTTATCCCCAGGCAGCTGCCGACCGAATCCTGCAATCCTGGATCGCCGACACCGAACTAATGAAGATGAAGTGATAGCCAGCCGAAATTGTGTTCGCGCCAAAATTAAATAGAATATAAATCGCTGGAAAATGGCGGCGATTTGTCAGCATCTGTCGAGCAGAACAAATGCAAAGTAGTTTCGCAACCGAAGCCGGAAGAAAACTACAAACCGAATCCTAGAGGAAACTTTTCTGTTGAGTCCTTGTTGCTGTGGCAATTTCACGCATCGCGGCGGGATGATGACGGCAGGCGCTAATCAGGCCGCCCCCAGCCACGCCCCCCAGTTATTCTGCTCACACTTTTTCAAATAAATCCCCCGGATAGGGGACAGTGAAGAGAAGAGAAAGCGAAAGTGAAGGGGCCGAGACGCTCGCAAGTGAAATATTATGGCAACTTTTCAAATGGAAATGCGCCAGCAGCAGCAGCAGCAACGAACGAATTTAAAGCAACGAGCCACGGCAGCGACAACGGCAACATCCAAAGCCAGGCAACAACGACAGCAACGGGAGCAAGAGCACTCCAACCCACCAGAAATCAGCACAGATTGCACAAGGCTCTGGCCGAGTAGCAGCACCCCCGCGGGAGGCGACTGCAATACCAAAATCAGCCCACTCACCAGCCATTCCTCCATCGGAATCAGCAGCAGAGGCCACATCAGCGGTACTGGCTGCAACATTGGCATCCCCGCGGACCGCAGGAGCTGCCAAAGGGGACTGATAATGCTCAGCATGCTCGTGGTTGTCATCGCCTTGATATCCGGCAATGGAGGTAAGTAATACACTTGCAGAAATGTTATTATATTTTCTAAACTAGGGGCCTTTTGAAAGAATCTTTTCTGGCAAAGACCTTAAAGTATGCAACATTTTTTAGGATAAGGACAACATAGGAGATTAAGAAGTAACCAGTAATTTATTATCTATATTATGTCAATATTATTCATTAAAACCATATGCCTTTCTCATTTAATATGAAAATTTCTAGTCCATGTCCTTGTAAGGCTCAGACTTCCACTAAGCCACTGATTTAAAAAGTTTGCCTTTTTTGGTCGTACAAAAAGTTGCATCTACATAGTTTTTAGCCATAATCCACCAACAAATTTTGGCCACAGCCACGAGCCAAGCTCATTTTCCATTCCAATCACTGGCTCTCACCCACTGCCGGCATGAAAAAACGAAAACTTTAATCAAATTTTGTGCTCCAGTTTCGTTTGTGTTTTTTTTTTTTCCTCTGTGCGCCCCATTCACAAAATTGCAATTGTTGCCAAATTGATTTGACCAATTTCATTTATTGATTTCGATTTTCGATATCATTCATTGTGGCATTCTGGCCGTTGTCATGCCCAAATGAGTCAGCAGAAAACCCAGAACCAGAAACCAAGTCGAACAGAGTAGGACCAGGCCAGGCCAGACCAAATCAAAGCGGAAAATCGAGAGGGAAAATCTATCAGCATCGGGAGCTGGAAAAATGAGAGTGAGCCGCCTTGGCTCGGCAATTTTGTGCCTGTCTGGGCCTGGCTTACATAATTTTCCTTTCGGCCTCTTCTGGTGCTGGTTTTTTCGTTTGGCTTGGTTTGGTTTGGTTCGTTTTTTTTCTGTTCTGTGTTTTCCTGCCTTCTGGGCTGCGTTTTTAGGTTAGGTAATTAATTTTGTGTGCCTGAAAAGTCTTGGGAAATCAATGTTTTGGCCAGGTCGGAGCCGGGGGCCCATTTCCCAGGCGATGGGGATGTTCCCGGCTCTGATTGTGTGGGTGTGAGCCCCGAACCGCCAACGTGTGTGATTGTGTCGGTGTCGACGGCGGTGGTAGGCTTTTATTTGACTTTCATTTTTCATATGCCGTGCGATGGTGCTGGCCTAATGACGAGCTTGCCTTTGGGCCCAGTTCGACAGGGGCCCAGGAGGCCAGGGTATGGGTGGCGGAAAAGAGGTAAATCATCATTAGGCCCTAATGAACCGGGTAGTCGCGGGAACACGGAACCAGATCGGCAGATAAACATGCTATTGCCAATTCCGATGGTTTGCGAATTCAAATTACTTCTCAAGATTGAAAGATAAACATTAAGGTTTCAGTGTTACTTTAAAGTTACCAAAGAAAATGAGGCTTCAGGTTATTTATCAAAATATACATTTTTTTGGGGGGATACTTGAACTTTTTTCAAGGTCATGTTGAAACAATAAAAATGGGCCGCAGCTCAGGTTACTTGGGTCAGTTCCTAGAACCGTTTCGCACAATTTTCGAGATAAATCACCTGTCCAAAAGAACAAAAAGGTCCAGAGGGCGAGTGCGAGAATCCGCAGGAATACTCAATTGGATTTCATGGAATTTTTCCTTCGATACCAACAATGCCTCAGGCTCCATGACAAATGGAAGCCTTTAAATATTTAAACATGGAGAATGCCTTGTGACTTTCGGCAAAAAAATGGTAATGGCCCGGCCGCAATGATTTTTAATTTTTTAAGTGAATTTAAAAATTTAAGCTCTCCTGTCGTGTTCCATTCTGAACAGAACCGACTTGACAGAGCACACAGACCCACACGAGGAAGCTAAAAGTTTTGGCATTTCAAATGTTTATGACAACAACAACCACCGCAGTTAATAATAACTGTGCGGGTGTAGGATTTCAGCCCAACACCCAGGAGTCATGGGAAAGAGACAGATGTGGGTGGGAAGAGGGAGACGGGGAACAAGCAGCAGAAGAAGACAAGACAATGCCAAAGTCGAAGACGAAGACGGAGCTACTCCGGGCAGATGAGCAACAGGAACATGCCCTGCGGTCTACTTGTTTTCAAGTTGCTGACGTTGACGTCGACGTAACAAGCCCGGACAACAGCCAGGAGACGGGGTAGAGGGGGGAAAATGACACGGGGCCCAGGACACGGCCAACGGGATACGAGACATGAGACATGAACACGGCAGCGACTGAGAATGCGACCCCGCAACATGACTTTCCGATTTCTGCAGGGCGCTTTTGAGCCAGAAATGAAATGAAGTCGAAAATGAGAGGAAAATAAGCAAGCCGATTTATCAAATACTCTTTTTTTTTAAACAAAGATATCTGTAGTTTTTTATTAAATGAGATATTTCAAGTATTCATATAAAAATTATTAGATTGGAACCAAAAATTATCTTATCCTTTTAAAATAAAAATATATTTTCATATTCTAAGCCGAGTTCCTTCTTGAAAAGTGACAGCATCTCATCGCAAAGCAGGGAATCCCCCTAAAAAGAAAGAAATATTTTCGTTTGTGGTCTAATTTATGTTTGGCAGCCAACAGTTGACGTTGCGGTCTTGTGTCCCAGGCAGTCAATTTATTTTAATTTCTGGCCAGAGGCGTTTTATTTATTATCATGTTTGTCCCCCAGCCCGCTGCGGCATTCCAAACCTGCCCCAATCGAGCCAGCTGACACGGGGTGGAGTCAAGTTATTAGCAACATGGCTTGGGTCTTGCCAATTGAAGCTTGCCTGTCAATAGCAGTTGGCTTAGGGAAAACAGGGATAACTGGGGGGCGGAAGCACAAAAGAGGGCCAAAGGAAGAGCTTGAGCCACCGCACCAGGAGCAGATGATGAAGGATATTCGACTTATCTGCTTCTAACATGGCCAACGGGCTCGAGCTGGAGCTGAAGCTGAGCTAATAGTTTTGGCAGTAAACGGGAAGGATTGCGAACAATAGAGACAGGAATAAACTAGAGAAAGAGATAGGGACAAGGCAGGGATGGGATGGGATGTCCTCGCACATGGACGATGAGACGAGTCGCATATTACGTGACCAGAACATGGAAACTGCAAGATTTTGTTCAAAGATTATGGTTTGTCATTCGGGGTTTATTTTTCAAATTCCTAAAGAACAAAACTAGAGTGTTTTCCACTTAACAGTTTAGTTTATAAGATTAAGATACTAATCGTGGTGTCTAAAAATATAATAAAAAGGATTATACAATAGTAGAAGATGAAAATATGTGGGAATTATTTTGCACAGATAGTTATATCGAGTCATTAAAGGCGAATGAGTAATGCAGGTGTTATTGAATCTAAAGCTTCCATGAAAAACTCTATACAATTCTATCAATATTAGAAATTTATTCAAAATCTTTACTATCCCGTGACCAATCACTGTGACCACACCAAGTGACTGGCAGCATCACAGTTCGATGGCAATGTCTGCGTCTCCGGGCAGCGACGTGCACAACATGTTTAATCTAATAAAGTCGCTAGCCAGTCCTGCCGGCTGCTCTATAAAATATCTAGCTGGGGCCACTGCCTGCGGAGGAGAGTGTCATAAAAAGACGTTGGCTGCGACGTAATAAGCGTATCAAG
This sequence comes from Drosophila pseudoananassae pseudoananassae, assembly GCA_018153035.1. Lineage (NCBI taxonomy): Eukaryota > Metazoa > Arthropoda > Insecta > Diptera > Drosophilidae > Drosophila > Drosophila pseudoananassae. The sequence goes on from JAECXR010000055.1 coordinate 779,865, forward strand.
TGCCCCGAGTTATCCACGAGAGCCGCCCACAGCCAGGATCCTTGGCCCGATCCAGAGTCCTGTGTGTGGTGCGGGTGGGGCTTAGGTTTTGGACCAGACGCTGTGGCGTCCTCGTAGCTAAGTGATGGATAAATGCCGGATAAAAATTGCTTGTAACTACGAAAACAACCACTTCGCAAACAAACACACCGCACACACTCGCTTGCCGCCGGCTCTGAGCGGGAAAAACATGAAAATTTGATAAACGAAAAATTGCGAACAAACAAAAAATACGTTAAAATTGTAGGGAACCGAACAAAAAGTTCGACTTACCTCCGCACCACAAAAAACTTTGTTGGCCTTCCCCGAAAAACGGCAACACAAAAAACAAGTTACAAACGTGTGTTCCTGTTGGGGCTTGTATGTGTGCGTAATTCGCTAATTACCTAAATGGCAGCCACAAAAGGTGGCATGGCGGTGGGCGGCATGGTGGCATGGCGGCTCTGGGAGTCATGTTGATGGCTGTTAAAAGTTCAACCTAAACGAGTTACAAGGTTTCCCCCTTTCGGGATTTAGTTTGTTGTTATGGCCATCGATTGCAGGACTTTGTGGCATACGTTTCCCAGAATGAAACATTTTCCAAAAGTTGAAAGTTTTTCCGAAAATTAAAGTACTCAAAAACGATGAAGACTAATTCCCTCCCCCTTTCTTTCCTTTCAGTGCAAGCCGCCCAGCGGGACTCGTACAAATCGAAGGATATGAGCAGTAGTAATAATGCCATTCCCAGTGGTACAGGATCTAGTGCTGCCGAAAATGAAGTCACAGGTCCCGCTGGTGTCGCCGGAAGCGGAAGCAGCAACAACAGCAGTGGAAACAACAGAAATGGCCAGCCTGCAGTCTCGGAATCCTCCAGCTCCATGACAACCGACGCCAGCCGGAGTACGGCGGGCAGCTCCACCACCATCACAGGCATCCCCAGCAGCAGTCTCCACAAGGCCAGCAGCCAGGCCAACAGCAACTCCTTCTCCTCCCAGCTGGCCACCGGAATCAGTCGCAACAGCATCGAACTGGAAGAGGCCCGCAATGCAGGTCCTTACTTCGACAAGGCCTTCTCCAAGAACGTCACCGCCCTGCTGGGCAAGACGGCCTACTTGAACTGTCGCGTCAAGAACTTGGGCAACAAAACGGTGAGTTATGCAAGTCCTTCCTGGCTATCCCGCCATCAATTGACAATTTGCCATGTAATTATCCTGTAATTCCGCTGTCATTGCCATCAAAATGCGATTTGTGCCTGCAGATGATTTTCTGCCCACTCTGCTCTCCTCATTTTAGGCTAATTAGCACGTTGACTGAGCCCATATGAAGGTGGCAGTGGTTTCATTCCTTTTTTTTGGCCCTGCCCTGGCGGAGCTGCTGGCTGGCGGCTAATTGTTCCGCTTGCCAAGGAACAAAATGATTAATTATACCCCAAACAGGAAACAGATTTTACTTTATTCAACTTTTCGTCGTGAGCGGAAGGAAGTGCCGCAAACATTTCACAAACACAATCTCCAGCACCACCGCACCACTTTTGCTTCCGGTCGAGGGCAGCACCCACCTGGGCGGCTCTAGCAAAAAACTATTCAAATGAAGGAAAGGTCCTGGAAAGCTTTCGTTTTGTTTTTTTGCCTCTTTCGGCAGGAGTTCTGGGCTCCGTAGTCATTCGGCTTCCGTCACTTCCGGCGGCGTCGCCGACCGGACCGGAGAAGGTCCCTGCCCGTTTTTCCGATAATAATATGTTACATGTCCCGGCATTCTGGGCAGGACCTCCTCTTCCGCCCTGCTCCAATTTTGTACCGAACTTTCTGCCAGGCTGTGATTAGCTCCGGGCTCAGTCCTGTTTGAGTTGCGGTTTCGAAAACTAATTTGCGTGATTATTGAATCGTAGAGGAGGGCGGCACGGGGCAACCTCAATTTGGGATGGAAATCCTGGCAAAGGGTCGGGGTTCAACACTTTTCACCTTGCGGTAGGACAAAGTAAAAGTTTTCGCTCGAGCATGTGGGACAGGTCAGGCAGGCTCTTATACCCGGGGATAACTTCATTAGATGTGTTAAGTGGGATAACTTCATCGATCTGGAGAGCTCTGTCTCTGTTTCCGGAGGAAAGGATTAATTAACAGGAGTCTCTTAAGGAAGATAGTGGGCTGAAAAAGTTAAAGATAGCTAATGTTAGAGAATAGCTAGTCATCCATTTCTTTAGCTTTTAAGTTTATTAGTCATTTGCTTTTCTGGTTAAAAAAAAAGATTACTTCCCAGAATTTAATTTTGAAAGGTTGCCCCCAAATTGTAGAAAGCAACTGTAAAATATATTCATTAGCTTCGTGTGGCAGCTTAAAATCTAATTAGCTTTCAGTTTTGCGGCTGCCCACAAACGGAGCCACAAGCCCCCACCAAAAAAACCACCCACTTCCGCCCGTTTTCACCTTCGCCCCAGCGCCACCCAGTGCCAGCATCCCACCTGGAGTAATACATCATTGCTGCTGAGATTTGGCAGCATCTGGGTGAAAGTTAAGCTGATGCGGTGGGAAGTGCGATGCCAGAGAGAAGATAAAGAAAAAATCCTTCTGTTTTATGCTCGGGTGTACTTATGGGTGTGTATACCTGTGCTCCCTGCTTCACACCGTCTATAATGATAAACAGCGAACGGATGTTGATGGTCTCTGCATTATTAATGACGTTTTTCATTTGCGCTTTGCTCGGGGAGAGCTTTATGTTTTAATGCCCGCCACATGCACCCAGATAGAAAATTTTCACCATTTTCTTTACGAGTCCAAAGAAATAAAGAAGAAAACATTTAAGGTATGCTGCTGAAAGGTAGAACAAGTAAGGCTCTATAAAAGTTTTCAGTGGCCATTCTATTTAGTTTTCTTCTTATGGCTTATATAATATATTTTTTGTGTCTCTATGACAACTATTTCTTGAGCTTGCCCTGTCAGCCTCAGTCCAGGTGCCAAGTAATCTCTCAGTCCATTATCCCTGAACAGTCTTCCAGCTTCACAAATTGAGCTGTAAAATATATTTTCAGATTTTGATGCTCCTGCGGTGAGGGTAGAGCTGTAAATTGCGCGAAAATATGGATGGAAATATTGATATGCTAAAAGAATTTTACGATACTGTAAACACGTTAAATGGGCATAAAAAATCCACCAGCCAGCGAAAATGGGCCAAAATGTGTGCGGTTGCGGGGAAAAGTTGGCTGCCTTCCCTCCCACTCTTCCAAGTATCACTGCTCGAGGACTTTTGGTGTTAATTACATGCAACTTTTGCTTAAGCAGCTGTCAAAGTTTACCTTTGCGTCTGCTAACTAACACCTGGTCCATGAACCCACGCCCACCCATCGTTCATTTAGTCGCCCCTCCGCCTCCTGCCGGACGAGTTTCTTGTCCATTAACTTTTGCGAAGCCATCTTGGGCGTCGTCGCTCATCGTTAGGCAGGATGTTGCTAAGCTGTTGTCATTGAAATTGAAAATGCTAGCAGCTGACGTATGACACGCAACACAGCCAGGCGTGTCCTGCCGCCCACCTTTCAGTGACTGCCTGGGGGGCAACCCCTAAATCAGCGTCACTTAAAAATGTTGCGCCTCCTGGACAGGGAAAAGTTAGGCATTAAACAGCAGCAGGTGGTTGGTAAGGGTGTTCAGGATACACAGAAAATTAGGACTGGAGGCTTGGTTCACAAATCTCCAGATAGATTAAAGCGAGTAATTTGTATTTTTTCTCAGTGCCAGCACGTGTGTGTGCCTGAGTAACATTCAATTTGTCGGGCCAGGTTGTCTGACAAAGATCTCCATATACTTCACCCGTGTTCTTGGCCTTTCAAACTTTTCTTTGGCAAAAAACACAAACACACAGGGCAACATCAACCCCAAAAGAAGTGGGAAAAAAAGTGGAGAAAAAATCATATAAAATATTTCAAAATAAATTTGCATTTTACCCGTGTGTGTATGACACAAAGGGCAACCTCTCTCACTTCTTGTTCATTCAAGCAGCTGCGTATGAAATTGACTTTTTAAACTGTTTCCCCAACAAATGAAATCAGGGAAATCTGAAAATCACAAAATCTGAAATCGTTTGCCTAAACTTTCCGCTTTCTTAACATTTTATAGATGTTGCTTCAGGTGTCGTGGGTGCGACATCGGGACATACACTTGCTAACAGTTGGCCGATACACGTACACGTCGGATCAGCGCTTTCGAGCCATTCATCAACCGCAAACCGAAGACTGGATGCTGCAAATCAAATACCCGCAACATCGCGATTCTGGCATCTACGAGTGCCAGGTATCGACCACTCCCCACATGAGTCACTACATTCATCTGAATGTTGTTGGTAAGTTTCTTAAATAAATGAATGCTTTTCCTCCTCTATCTTCCAATTATCCTCCCAATATTTAGTTACTATCATTACTCTTTCTTTCAGAGCCCTCAACGGAAATTATCGGAGCCCCCGATTTGTATATAGAAAGCGGTTCTACCATAAATCTCACCTGTGTCATATTGAACTCCCCGGAGCCGCCGGCCTATATCTTCTGGAATCATAATAATGCTGTAAGTTCTGTTCCACTACCCCCAGTCACCCTAAAAACCATTTCCAGGATACGCAATTACTTTGGGGCATCATTATCGCTTCCCTCACTGCTTTCGCAACCCTTTAGTGTTCAATTTAGTAACTTTTAAATTAGCTTTTCCAGGACAAAACTTTTCTCCTTTGGCTCCTTATTTTTTCACGCTTTTTTTATATTTGAAAATACTATTTAAGGAAGTGAGCTGAAATAGAACCCAGGGATCTGGGAAAAAAGGGTTCTGGCTTGGGCTTTAAATGGATTTTGGTTTTGTTTGGCCTCGGCCACGTTTTAGTTTCCACTTTAGGTGTTTTCCTCACACTTCATGCTGTGGCTCTCGGCTTATTGTATTGGGACTCGGCGACTCGGGTTGACGGTCACGGCCATTGTTATGCCTTTTCTATAGAGTCACCGACAAGAAAGGAGGAAAAAATGTATTGCCATTAGTGCGGGAGGAGCTCCCTTTTTTACTTGTGCCCCGAACAGATTTAATTTTATTGTTTTGCTTCGGTTTTATTTGCAATCTCTATCCTCTTACTTTGCATATTTTCGCCTTTCTTCCTTCTTATCCCAGCCGGAGCTTCCGTGTCCGTATCCGCCTCCGTCCCATCCCTCACAGCCCTCAGAGATTTTAATTTGCCAAGTGTGCAACAGTGCGTATGCGTAATCTGGACTCGGTTTTATGGCTTAGAAAATGTTATGGCCCCCTGGCCAATTTGTAGAAAAATATTTTATGACTTTCGGAAGTATCCGTCTCATCCGCAGATTATCAACTATGATTCGCCGCGCGGAGGAGTCTCGGTGGTCACCAATAAGGGCGATACGACCACATCGTTCCTCTTAATTAAGTCGGCTCGTCCTTCGGATTCGGGGCATTATCAGTGTAATCCATCAAATGCAAAGCCCAAAAGCGTCACGGTACATGTGCTCAATGGTAAGTAAAATCAACGACATCACACCCACACCGCCACAATACAACAGCATGGCATTAAACAATGGGGGGAAATAAAGGAAAAACACAAAGCCAAGCTGCGCAGGAATGCGAATAAAACAATGGGAAATGCTAATGGGTTACACGATGAGTATTGCCCTGCAGACAGCAAAAAAGTAATGGTTCAAAGAGGGACACGGCAAAAAGAAAGAGAAAATTGTGTAACGTAAAAGCATTATAAAAATGGAGCATTTGTGGCTGCGAATAAAAAAAATGTAGGATTTTAAATTGAGTTTTTAGGCGAAAGGACTAAAAAATATAGAAACTAACTATTAACTAAAACACTTTTGCTGAAGAGCAACGCAAGCACCTCTTAAGTAGCCATTAAGTAAATTCAAGAGTGTCACAGATTACAGTGGCTTAAGGGCAATTGTAGGTACTCGGACTTTAATATTTTAAAAAGTAAACACTCTTTACATCCGAGAAGGTTTCAAAAGCTTAGGCGCCAAACTGTGCTGAAGAATTTCCGTCCAAGAACCAGAACGAGATCCAAATCCCTTTAGAGCAGTTAATACCTGCACCCAGACTTGAGTCAGCATATCAATGGCTAAAATCTGTCTAAAGGCAGCCATAGAAATTGCAGCTGCTAAAGCTCCTCGGGCAGCCCGAGAAGTGACACAAAAGCAGATTCAGGCCAGCAGAAAAAACAGCACTCAGCTGGGGCGCCAAAGAGTGGCAGATAGAAGGCGGGTCGGAGGGCAGAAGTGAGTAAGCGATGGGGAGGTGACAATAACTATCCGGCAAAGTGTTGTTTAAACTCAGCCGTACTAAGTGAAAACATCAACACTCCTGCAAGACTGGTACCTGGCGGGGCAGGCAGCGGCATCGACCCGGAAACCATTGGGCAAATATTGATTAGTTGCACGGAGTGGAAATAGCTCGGAGACAGGTGTCTATTTCAATATTTCCACGTATACTCAGCTAAACCAGATGAGAGCTCGGCTAAGTGAAAACTGCTGAAAGTGGCACGTGAAAATTATCGGAAATGCGGAACGAGCGAAGGTTCTTCCCCTTTCTATTTTCTTTCGACTTCCCGAACAGGATAATCATTACGAGCCAAGAACCCCCATGTATTTATTCTCATCTGCACTGTCTGCCAGCAAGCACTCCGGCTGATTCACATTTTCCGAGGAAATCTAGCCAGGGGGTACAAACTGAATGCGTGGGGTATACCAACTTTTTGGGGTGATTGCGAGTTGCTGAGTAAATTAATAAGAAAGTTTATAAATTTATGCAATTCCACAAATACATGGATAGTGTCTTTGGGATTTCTTGCTTAAAAGGGTTATGTTATGTCGCTACACTTCTATTTAATCCCACAAGTACTATCTTATGGCTAATTCTTGATAATAATTGTTGCAAAAAGTTTCAGTGATTAAGTTAATTCTATGAAGTGTCCAGAATGATAATTTTTTATAAAGGTTTTAAGGCATATTAAGATTATTTTTTATCGGATTTAGAGAGGGTTTCAGGGTTTCGAGTAGCATCGATCTGCATCAAAACATTGGAAAAATGGAGAAATAAAATTTTCGTTCGATTTTTGGCCATAAATCTGATGTTGCCCCCTCGAAAAATTGCAAAAATTTGGTCAGATTTTAGTTTGCCAGGTTTGGATTAGAAATGAATCTACACAAAAATACAAGATCAGGAAGGCATATCCCTCGACGATCCGACATTTATTAGCCATATTATGGATACTTTGCTGTATCCACTTCCTAGGAAACTGTATTAAAAATGCAGCCAACAGTGCGTATGAGTAATATGTACATTATTGAAAATAAATTTCCTAAAATTCTTTTTATAAAAGGGTATCCTAATTCCCTCAACTCTTTAGCAAAAGGCTTGTGGTCTTGGCCTCCTCTTGTCGTATCTGGCACGCGTGCCACATGAAAATTATGTTTATGCTGCACCCCGTCTTCCCCCTTGCTGGATCAACCCATTTTCTAACTGTCGAGAAAAACTCGCCGCAGCAAGAGTGAGGCAGGCGGAGAGGGGAAAAAAGCAGCAGTTGCTGCACGCCACTTCCTTTGCGACTTTCACTAATGTCAAGTTGTCGTCGTTGTCGCAGCAACCGTGTCTGCTAGATAATGTCGCACTCACACCATGCCACACCACACTCGCTCACACACATACATAATGGGGGAGGTGTACATGAGGGGTACTCATCCCTGTCAGGTTTTTCGCATGCAGGGCGCGTTGTTTCCGTTAACTGCTTTGGCACACTTGTTTCTGATTATTATTATGTTTCGTCTCTTGTTCTGCTACTTTGGCCATTGTTGTTTGCCGTTACATTTTGTTCAGTACTGTTATGTTTTGTTTTGTTTAGCTTCGGCTTTGTTTGTTGTTGCTATTATGACTCTACTATTATTATATGCCCGTCGACGTTGTTGTCACTCCTGTTGGCATTTAGCTTTTGTTGTCGCCGAGTTGCAGTGCAAAGTTTTCACTCTCGCCCCGGCTCGCATTTCTTCTGCTTACTTTGTGCATTACTTTGCTTTTTATTGTTTATTGTACCTGCTATGCACACAGATACTTTCACCCACCCACACACCCACACCCAGGGAATTGGGTCCTTGTTTGGCTTGCCGCACCGGCAGCGACATCGATGGGGTCAGAGTTTTCGGTCGGGTACTTTTTCAGGTTTCCAGGACTTCAGACTTTCGGGCTTTCAGTTTCAACCGAAGCTTAAAAGTCAGAGGAGCAAGGACGAAGAAGTTGGGTATTAAAGTGCAAGCTTAGACCCAGCCGTGACTTTACGTAAAATTGACTTAAAGCTGTATATTTTTTGAATATTTTATGATCTCTACTATTTCCCTCAAAGTCCTGCCAGCAAGAATGGAATTTTTATAAAAACTGATAGAACAAATAGATCCTTGCCTTCTTGAACTCCAACACAACTAAGCCTTGCTTGCCAGACTCTGAAATCCCGCAAGTTGCACTTGCATTTGTGCCTTTGTACCTCTATTTGGCTTAGTCACTTGCCAACAATTGTTGCCACTACCTGGTTTTGTTTCAGCAACCACCTTACTCCCTTCCAGAATCGGGGTGTATTCTTTACGTAAGTTTGTTTCTTCGTTTGTTGTTTTGACTTTTGTGACAATCTTGATATTGTTTTGCAGCTTTTTGTTGATCTGTGCAGTTTTATTGTTCGACAGCTTCTCGTCCTGCCACCAACAGTTTCCCGTTCGTGGTGCGAACTAGTAATCCGGTTAGTGTTGGGGGCTTAAGCGGATTTCAGCAAAGAGATGCATGTTGGGGGAAAACACTCGTTGTTTTCTATTTTAAATGAACTCTTCAAGCGACTTATTGAGAAACATTGGGGCATTAAATTGTAAATATTTGAGTGGCTAAATAACAGGTTAATAAATTGAAACAGTAAAGAACCAAGTGCACTTATACAGACTCTGATATTGCTACATTTTGAAACCCTCCACATACACATTTGAAACACAGAACTTAACGACTTTTCAGGTTTCCCAATGTCTGAGTATGAGAACAGCAATAAAGATGTAAATTAAACAGGTGTTTCCCATTCCGTTTCCAGGGGAGTTCCCAGCAGCAATGCAGCACGCGGCACGAGTGCATCCTCACCCCTCGCCCACTCGCTGTCTCTTTGTGTACCTGTTTGTGTGCTTCTGCAGCTGGGCGTTTGCCGGTGGCTGGCAGCACTGCTGGGCGCGGCCCTCGGTGTCGGCCACCCGCCAGCACCCCAACGCTCCAGCTCCAGTCCGGCCGGAGGCAGGGAGACGCCGGGAGGGCCAGGAACTAGAGCGCCAGGACATGCGCCACTCACCGACGACATGCGACATTTCCTCGAGTGCGTTTTGAGATGGCAATGGCGTTGGGGCTGGTGTTGGTGTTGGCGCTGGAAGAGGCATTGGAAGAGTACACAGGAGCAGCTCGTGCAGCATCAGCCACATCTGCCACATCAACTGAAACTACAATCAAGACAGGAGGCGGCAACGTGTAGGCAGCTTTTCGAGGCGGACATAAGGTGAGCGCATGTCCTCCCAACCCTCTCAAGGCCACTCTAAGCTCTACAAACACATACAACACAGCTGTAACTATAATAACTTTAAAGTATACATAACATAATTCTATTGGCTATTGCGTTTTTCTATGAATCAGCGACGTATACGTAATATTTAGCACAAAAACGTGAATGAGGAATACATCTAAATAACTATAGTTGAAACTGAAATCAAGCCAAGTTGTCGCCTTTTTATGTACGACTTTGTATCATACAATGAAGCTATCTAAGTCCTTGGTTCACCTGAATTGGAAATTGTGTAAATAGGCTGCATAGCATACCTAGAGGCGCTTTTTCAATCGACTCTCCTTCAGCATTCGAAATTGTTCATAGTGACTAGCTAAACACTAGCTGAAAGCCCCCCTTCTAAAGTAGAGAGACTCAAACACTGCTCAACACAGCATCAAAAACGAGGAAAACAAAAAGAAAAGATAAATATTTTCTAGCAAATATCAAAACAGGAAACGCTTCTCGACTGCCACTTTGTGACTGCTCCCCTCGAAGGCAATGCGAAAACTCTCATTTGCATTTTGTGAAATCCTAATAGACAGATAAATGTTTAACCGAAAGGCAATTAGCAAACGCAACTAAAAAAACATTCCACTTCAACTACAGGCTAAAGCAAAATAAAGAAAACCCATAAAATGAAGTACTAGAAATTAAATGGAAAAAAAACTGTGTAATATATAAAAGAAACGTAAACCTAAAAGAGGAAATTTAGCTACAAGTTAAAGCAAAATAAAGTAAAGGGAGGGTGGCACCGAGTTGTTTCCTACAACTCGTTGAGGAAATTCTTCTTTTGCTGCATCTGAATGGTTAGAAATTAAGTCATAAAGTATGATATATAAAGAGAATCCCTCGAATAAGTTGTTTCGTTTCGTTCTCGTGTAATGTACAAACTGAATAAGAGTAAGTATTACCCAGCGTGCAGGGCAAGGTTTGAATTTAGGATACAATCGGCATAGATGGAAATTGTTGCACATTTCATAAATTTATTTGTTGTTACTCAATGCGAAAAGTTAGTCAAGTGTTAAAGGAACAAACTGAAAATACAAACTATCGAAGGAGCGATGGCTCAAAAGAATTTAATATCTAACGAAAAGATTAAATTTCTATGATTGTTCTAAGGTTCCTCGGTCTATTTTTCATTCGTCCTTCGGACTATTATTTTTCATTTTCCACTTCCCGTTTCACATTTTAACCCTTTGGTTACGCCGTTCTGAAACTCAACGCTTTCGTCTGACTATTTTAGCCATCACTCCAAACTTTTGCCATAGAGCACATAAAACTATCCGTAAACATAAAAGGCAAATAAAATCCAAACGTTACAGAAAAACAAAACAAAGCATATTGATAGAAATTAAAGTAAACGACAAAGTTTCATTAATCAAGCTAAGCATTAAGCGAAAATAAAACATAACAAGAATAACAGGCAGCAAAACTATTTAAATCCATCATGAGTATTAAGAGGCTAGCCCCAAACCCAAACACCAACCCCAACCGGACATCCATATTTTCCATAAGCTTTTTTCCAATTACCATGTAAATTATCAACAAAGCAAATACACATTCAATTTATATTCATATAAAATTTCATGCAAATAATTCTCTGAAATTGTGCAGGATGAAAGTATGGAAGAGGCGAATTCAAATTAGAATTCCAAATGTGTTTGATGAGGCGTTTTATGGTTATTCGATGTTTATTGCTAAAATGTTGTCAAACTGTTGACTCCCGTCGATCACATTCGCACAAAAATTCCCTTTGTGTCCTTTGACACCTTAATGTGGTTCCACATCACTCAGCTCGCTACATTCTGTCTAAACTTCCGACTTCACAGGCCATTCCGAGCGGCTGAAAGTTCTTTAATCTAAGCAAGTCATTAAATGAAAACTAAGAGACCGCATAAAACTGAAGTAAATACTGTATATGTAAATGTGTATTTATAAATTATTATAAAAGAAAGCTATATATATTAAACATAGTTTATTTAACACACGAAGACCCCAAGCCCAAAACCCGAAAATTAAATCTACAGTGTTATTAAGGCTAAACGAAATCGTAACATTTGAAAGTAACCTTCAATTAAATATGAGCCACACAAGATACGATAAACCGAAATATAAATTCCAAGCAAAACAGAAATCTTTTTAAAGTGTAAGGATAAAAAAACAAAAATGTGAAAAAACGAATGAATGAGAAACCTGGAAATAAAAGACGAAAAAAAAAAATAATAAAAACTAAAAGAAACTAAAGCATATTATGTCAACTGTTAATTGAGTTGTTTTAATGGTCAAGCTGGGCTGGCTGAGCTGGCTGGATGGTGGGTTAATGGCCCAAAAAATGGGTAATAAATTATGCGTAAGTAAAAGTGAGACTGAAACTAAGGCAAACACTGGCAGGTCTACAACTAAATGCGGGACGAACAAAGGCCAACCCATTTTTCATGCCCCGAACAAAGGAGGCGCCTGCAAGGGGGATGCAAGATGTAGCATAAGCGATAATATAATGAAATGGGATTAATCATACGACATGTAGGCCAGCCCGGTGGGAGGCATAATGAATGCCGAGTCCTAGCAGCACATTACACACACATTTGCTAGCCTGACATGATGTTGGTCCGTACCGCTGCCGTCCCTCGGCCATCTCTACCACCCTGCTGTCATAATTTAGAGCCCTTACGCTGTTACGTGCCATTACGTTACGTGGTGGGGCCTTACGTCGCAGCGTCGTTCGTTTTTAATAAATATTAGCACATAGTTAAACAGTTGAGCGAGCGCTGATGGAAAATCAATAAATACAGCCATCCTTCCCCGCTTTCCATCTCACGTTTCCCCCTCTTTCCCTCAGCGCTAATGGACGCAGGAAAGTATGCTACATATATTTTATTGATGAAAAGTTCGCTGCAGAGGGAGAGAGAGGACGAGACCGGGTCGGACTTCATGCAAAACCACTCAAGGACAAGTGGGCAATAAGCGAAAAACTTTTATTGTTTTATGTCGACAAAAGTTTCCGCTTTCCCACTACGAGTACATGTGGCCCGTTTGTTGTTGCTACCCGAAACGACAACAAATACTACAGAGGCTGCAGCAGTGGAGCAACATCATCATAGTTTTTCAAATATTATGTGTCCAGCCGTATAATGTTCTCTCCCGTATGCATGACTTTAGCTCCCTCGCCCCATCACTCCTATCCATGTGTAATTTGGCAATTTCGGAATGCATTTCGCCAATGGAATGTTTCGGCACATTTGGTGGGCGAAAGTGGGTGTGGGGCAGAGGTAGGACATTGCTGCATACCCGCATTATAATGCATCAGTCGCACGTCGCTCCAGGTGTTAATAGTCTGTTTATAGATGTGGCGCAATGTGCGAATGCTGCGCCAGTTGCAGCAACAGAATGTGGTCTTGCAGTAGTTGGTTTTCGGCACTCCGCAGTGGGGCACGAAATTAAACTTTGAACTCATCCAATTTTTAGTTGGTGATCCGTCGCAGATAATTACTAATCTGATCCAGACTATCATGCTTTACATACCAAAACGATAGTGTACTTTTTCCCGGTCTGGTTTCCCATTGCCACTCTTGGTGCACTCAGGTAGTTTATTTTGAATCGAGGTCGTTGTTAAAAATCCATATGTTAATACGGCCAGCGAAGGGCTTTCCATATAGTGGAGATTGCGCCAATGGAGCATCCACCATCCGGCAGGATACTCACTCAGCGTCCCGTCATCAGTCAGTCGGTCAATTTATCCATACCAACGAGGGAAAAAATGGCAAAAATGTGGCTGCCACACTCGCTGTGCAATGGTTGTTGCCACGGCTGGTGCTGCAGTTTATGACCGCAATACATTTCGGTGAAGCTCCACTTCTCACCGCCACTAGCCGTGTCTTTCAGTCTGTTGGTTGCTCTTTAGGGCCCTCGCTCTCTCGGCCGAAAAGTTATTGAATTGTTACAGCAGCCACTTGTGATAAATCATTGACAAGGCAGCCGGCAAAATCCATGCGTAATAAATGACGGGAGCGAAGGAGCAGCAAGGACGCTCTGCGGTTTATTTAATTTGCCATAAATAAATATGCTCCAGAGAGTTGGCCATCGTAAAGGCCATCACTCAGCAGATTGATTCAGGGCGAGACCGAGACCATTGCTTAATTAAGGCCAAGCTGTGGGTCCTACTCCGATTGCCATCTGAAGCACACAAGCCGCCCTCACCCGAAACTATTTTATTAGATTTTTCGCACAGCTGGCCAGCCCGGAGATAATCAGCATTAAAATATGTTATGAGTGTGACTCTGTGTGTGTGTGCAGAGCTAGAAAAGTTGCATGCAGGGTCCTTGTGGCATGAAAACTGCAACGATCAACTCTTATTGATTTAAGTGGCCCGCTGTGTGAGTGTGGGTCTGCATAAATACAAAGGCCTGTACGCTTGCTTACGTGTGTACAGACATTTATTACGGCCCGTAATCCGCAAAGTCTTATGCGTGTCTGTTCTGTCTAACCCCACCCTCTGGGCTCTGGCCCCTAATCCACCCCTCACACCATATGTGCTCTGCCCACAAATGGAACTATAATTAAATTAAAAGTTTTGCCAGCAGTTGCAAGCAGCAGAGAATGCAGGGAAAAAAGAGTAGCCAGAGCCCAGAGAAATTCCAACTCATATTAAAAGGAAATTATAGAGCAGAAACCGCATCAATACACACTGAAGGAGCGAAATACGCTTTGTTGCGGTCATTGGCCCAACACGTCGTATACTTAACGGGCTAAGCTGTTTTTCGGATTATCCGGCGAGTGGTTTAGCGAATTGGAACGCGAGGGGTGAATAGGTTAATGAAGAAAATAAAAAACCAAGAAAAAGTGAAGGAAGGTAGGAAAGGGCATACCGACTTTCCAGATGTGCTTTGCTGCAAGTCTTCAATTAAAATAGCGTCTGGAAAAATACTATCACACCAAATAACATTTTCTATCCCCTCAAATAACTGATAAATGATTGAAATTGTTTGCTGACACTCTTAAATTATTGCCAGATCAGATTTATATTTCAATCGTTCGGTTTTCATGCATTTCACAGTTCTCTTTCCAAAAACAAATTAGTTTTCACTCGAAAATCCACAAAGTGTAATTTTACAAGCACTTAAATCCGAGCCGGCAACAGATGCAGCTTCTGCCTGTAGCTTTGGGGGCGTGGCAAAGCGGATTATTGCCCGAAAGGACAGTGGCAACATCAGGACCAGAAATATGGACTTAGTCCGACCAGCACTTGGCCTCCTCCCGGCTTTCTAGAGTGCCCTGGTGCAAGTGGAATCATTTCATTATTTCGTTTCCAACTATTTTTGTTTTTCGAAAGAAAACTTTTCCCAAAGGAGGAGGCAGTCCCGGAGGTGGGGCAACTTGATCATATATTTGGAAGAAGTTTTAGAGAGGCAGCTTGGCATTGATGTGCAGATACTCTTGTGATAGGATACAAAATATTTTATCAGTTCTTTGAGGGGTTTTCTTGGAGAAAAGGGGAATGAAATCTTTATACCATACAATTTCTGTAGTCGCTCCATGACCACTCTTATGATAAGTCATAATACCCTCTGGAAGTGTATAAAAATGGCATTTCCTGTTGTCTAAACATTCTTTCCTTCTTTATCCTCAAAATGCATATATTGTTGCTGTTGTACATATTGTTTTCGGCATAAAGGTTCTCCCAGAATAAGGGTCAGTTTTAAGCTGGGGGCGTGTCTATTTTTACGTTTTCTGGCCAGGCTGCTTCTTGTTGCAACTAGATACAGACATAGAGATATGAAACTGCCGCCCAAGTGTGCGGCTATAAATACATATGTTTTAATTTCCGCACTTTTGGGTCAGTCCTGGGATCTGAGCCAGTTCCCTGCCCCCTTGCATCTGGCTTGATTCAGCAGCCATGTCGAAATGAGGTTCGGATTAAAGGCAAATGCGGATGTGAATGTTGCGTGTTTCCGTTTCTACAAACGCAGACCCCCTCCCGAACGCCTCTTGTTTGTATTTATGAGCCGGGCCATTTCAGAAAGGGCCAGTAAGGGATAAACCAGACTGGCCACTCGCATCCGTTGCAAGTTTTTATTTTTTTCGATTTTGTGTTTATGTTTTTGTGCGCACTTCAACGGCATGAATGTCCAATAACAGAAGAACAACCCAAACACACACAGGGCACACAACACCCACCCACACATCCCTACTTTCATAAACATAATCATGTGGCATACGACAACGGCAACCCAAAAACATTCATCGATCCTTCCTGGCCGCCTCTCATTTCTTTTCAGTCGCTCGCCTCGCACAACTCGGTTAAATGACTCATGAAATTGCCGCTGCGACCCATTTTGTATTTGTGTTTGTGGATCCTTGTGCGTGTGTTTGTATGCCATATATGTACGTGTGACGGGTGTGTGTGTGTATTAGTTTCAAGTGCTCGTTTATGGCAAAGCAATATTGTTTGCCAGGACTGCGGCTCACGCTGCCGTTTGGTTAATAATTTAGGCTTAAATACATACAAGCAACTCTGGCACATTGCGTATACGCCATGCTGGACATTTTGCCAAACTGTTGACACGTGCAAACACACGCCCGCACCACACACCCCACCCTACACACCCATCTGCGCATTACATGGAAGTGTAGGCCTAAAGTAGCCGCAAAGCCAATTGTCGGAGCGACGGAGGCTGCCACTTCGGGGGAGTGGCAAATAAATCAAAGCGCGCAGAAGGTGGAAATGCAAGGGTGCGGGCGTGTTAAGTGGGCTCAAGACAGGGTTGATTGAGCGCGAACTTTGGCCAAGTTAAGAGTGGGTGGTGCGGGGCTGCAGGTGAAAGTTTACCTTTCCGCCTCTTTCGTTGGTTCGCCTCCAAAGCTCCTCTCGGCTGTTTAAGCCACTTAAATGTAAATACAATTTCGACAAACACAAAATAAATCCAGTAGAGTGTACTCAACATATTTCTGGAAAGGGGATAGAGAACCGCCCATACTACTATTAGATGTATGAGTGTTTCCATTATGTGGGAAATATTTAAAGAGATCTCAGACTAAAGTTAGGCACATGTGGCTTAAAACTTGTATTAGGGCTTGCACTATATATATCGTCTTTCACTTAAAAAATAAGATGGGCTTTGCTTAGATAAATATCTTTCAGAGAATAAATCAAATGAGACATCTGTACTACTTTGTATTGTTGACAAATCAGCATAAAAAGGAACTATTTTAGAAAATACTTTCCCACTTTTCCTGGTTAGGTTGTCCATCTTTTTTTAGGCTCTGGCCGCAAACTGAGCCATAAAGTATGTACATATGTGTGTGCAAGCCCCAACGAAAATCCTTGAAGCGTTATCTACAAATTTTACCACACGAATGCCGGCCACACACGCACACCAACCCAGCCGAGAATACACACACACAGACACTAGTGTAGGCAGCCCGGTGGACCGCAGCACTATAGGAAATTTGACCACTTTTTCTGGCCAAAAACCATTTTTTGAAAGTTAAAGAATATAAATAATTTTAACTGCATATCATTCACAATAGATTAATTTTTAATGTTGCGTACCAGAAATTTCCATAGATGGCGCCACTGCGAAAAAATCAGCTGTTAAAAACAGCAGTTGATGTTAACATTTGCATGAGCTTAGAATTTAAGATTTTTGGTGCGATTTTAAAAACGCAAATACTGAAAATTTTATGAACAAAATCAAAAGTTTTGAAATGAATACTTTTCAATGTGGTTTGTATTATGTGTTTGTGTATCTGAAGTGTCCAAAAACTTGTGTTGTCTTTTTAATAAAGTGAAATGTAAGCAGTCTAGCAAAGGAAATTTTTAGAATTAAATCACATTTTTAAAAAGAGATTTTAACTAATTCTGGCCGAGTCGGACAATGTAATTTAGTCCATTTTGTAGATTGTTTAATTTTCTTCAAATGAGTGAAATATGAATATGCACTTTATGACTTTTGAAGAAATTCATAATTTAAGGAGGCAACCTCAACACCTTGAATGTGAATCTGTTAACTATGAGACTAGTGCAAAACCGAACAGTTAGCAAGTTATTTTTAAATAGGGGCGGTGCCAAGCCCACATTTTTCATTTGTGAGTTCTTTGGACCATATAAACTCAAATCAAAAATCAAAATCTAAATATCTTGCATAGTTTTGAGATAGAATGTTTTCTTAAAAGTGCGGTGCCAGCCCACATTTTTTAAAATCTTAAATTTATTGACCATGTGAACTCAAATCAAAAATCAGAACTTAAATATCTTGTTTCGTTCTTGAGATATTATTTTTGGCCAGAAAAAGTGGTCATATTTCCTATAGTGCGCAGGTTGCCTATATCTGGCTACAATGTGGTGCCATCAAATTACCGGTCTCATTTTCTATGCAGAGTCTATTATGGCCGAAAAAAATGTTGCCAGGGCAAAAATGCGACAAAAAGTGGCGCTAAATTCCACACTAACACACGCACCCACCAAGAAACACGAGATCTCTGCCAAAAAAAAAAAAACACGGGAGGAAAAGGACAAGGACAAGAAGGACGAAACATTTCACATGCGTCGGACACCACAACCGCAAATATGCAAATTTGTGCCTCGGACAGGAAAGCCGAGAATCCTCGGCTCGGATAGAATGTTGAACTTTGAACCGGGACTTGGCTTTGCCAGCGTTAATGCGACCATAACAAGAAAAAGTGCCCCTCTATTTTATTTTAAAAATTTATGTTGGCATCAGATTCTGTTCCGTGATGGGAAGCTAACACACCCAGCGGTGGGGAAAATCTCTATTGCGTGCCAAATTGGCCCAGTCGAGGCTCTCCCGGGTGAGGTCTGGCCCCAGAAAGTGCGCTTTCCGAAAAATTCGCTTTTGGCCGCCAAAAGAGGAAAACTTAAATTGGTTTATTTATGCTTTGTTTGGACGGCACTCTCCTCAATAATTCGGTTCGGTTCGGCCAGAGCCACAGCCACAGCCACAGCCAGAGACAGTGCAAGATAACTTTGTGGGTAGGACTTGGCATTAAGTTTTCAGTGATTGAGTTGGGCTTTCGGCAGCTATGTATCTCTGTAGCTCTGCAACTCGGCTGGGTTCCTTTTTCTTTGTGTCATCTTACTCCAGTTTTTTTTTGGAGGAACTTTCGCCCGAAGTTGTCAGCGCGGATCTCCTCAAGTGCTTACACCAAAGACAAAAGACAAGCAAACAGTGCGTAAAATGTTTGAGAAGAGCGAATTAATTACACTCAACATCAGCCATCAGCCACCAGCCCCCAGCCAGCTGAAGAAACCCTTTTTCGCCTTATAACAGCAAGGCGGCTGAGGGCGTGGTTTTTAATTGTGCCGCCGCATTTCCGCTTGCCTGGTCGTTTCCGGCGCTGGAAAGCTGGGACGCTGAGCGGGTGAGCCAACAAAAATGGAAAAGCTGCGAAAAAGTTGCGACAAAAATTTACTTAAGAATTTCCATGCAGCACAATATTAACTTGGTCGTAGTTACGAACCAACGATGACTTGGTAATGATCTATTTGGCAGCAGAAAATGAAATCCAAAGATCCCAAAACTTTATTAATTGTAAAATATAATTCAAACTAAATGGGGGAGAATAAGAATTTAAGTAATTTATAAAATTTATGTTTGGCTTATTTACTTTTAAATCAACATATTGGCAGTATAGGTATAAGTCTTGATTGAATTTAATTTCTAAGAAAACAATTTTTTTTTATTTGTATAAAGAGTACTCACCTCTTCGCTTTATTACCAAAACATAATTTAACTTGCCTTTTTCAATATTTTATTTTGTCATATTTTTTCTTAATGTTTAATTTGGCGCAAGCGATTAAATTTCATCGTCCTTGCTGTCTGTTTAATTTTTTGTGTACATTTTAGTCAGAACGCGTGGCCCGTCTTTCAAATCTGTATTTTATGGGGCGTGAGGTATTCCTGGTAGCAGCTCCATTGGGGTCTGGCCCAGATCCTGAGCCGCCAGGATGTCTGACATATCACTCAGCAGGCTCAGGCTCAGGCTCAGGCTCACGCTCCAACCCAGCACCGAACGCCACCTGTAAATGTGTCTGAGATATGGCCCTGGCAAATGACAAATTAGCCACATCAATTACCGAAATTTATATTTCTTGGCTTGTTTGCCTTGTCACTGGGATTGACCTTCCCAGCGCCGCCCCCTCACTGGCCTGTGCGGCCTAAAAACTCATTTGTTGTACTTAATTTGGGTTCCATTCCTGCCTGGCTGTGTGTGGGTCTGAAAGGCATTTTTGTGGTCATGGAACGGAAACAGTCAAAAAAGGACACCGAAATGAGCATAGTTCTCTCTCTCATTTTTGGTATGTCTGTCTCTTTCTGGGCTATGTGCCGGCAGGGGCGGTGTAAAAAGGGGTCGGGACTGAGCCAAATGAGTTTTATGATGAGCTGCTGCGGCTGCTCTTGTTGTTGATTTACGTTTGTTTTGTTTGTGTTCTACTAGTCGAAAATGCTTAGACGGCATCATAAACTAACTATTTTTCCACACACCCATACACAGACACCCCCAGCACTTGCAGACTTGAGTGTCTGGGTGTCCTGCGATAACTGAAAACAAAAGTTTGGCTTGTGATTTATGTGCATTTCGGTTTAACTTTGGATTTAGCGTAAAATAGTTTCGTCCGAGGGTGGACTTGGCTATTTGGCAGTTCTCTATAAACTCCTAATCATAATGAATGTTCGGCCAAAGGACCTCTAAGCTCATGTACTTTACACAACAGTAAGTAAGCCCTAAAGTCTCTGAGAGTGCTTTGAATTGCTTTAATGCTATAACTTTGATTTTAATTATTAAATACTGATCTAACAAAAAATTCAACCCTTTTCAATAAACGTACACCTTCCACGTGCGCTTAAATAAATAATTCTCGTGTCTATTTCAACACTTTCAGAAATTCCCAGATCAGAGCCTTTCATCATTAACGACTCATCAGAGTACCCCAATCCTGGCCATATTGTATTTATATTTATCATTTGTATTCCGCCCACTTTTTCAATACAATCAGAGCCGTGAACCGTTCCCCCCAAAATGTGGAACTGAAATCATGATGCCATCGGAACGGCAAACCAATCAAACATCAAACAGTGTTCCATCATTGTCAGTAACAGCAGTCAGGAAGCAGGGACAATGATGACCCAGGATGTATGGTATTGGGGGACACTGAATTGGGGGTTCGGGGGTGGAGCATTTATGAGTTCCTGTGACATAATGCTAAATATTCAAAGAGCAAATATTTGTGCGATCCACTATGCCGTCCGTTGATGAACACATTGGCGCTACGGAATTACAATTTGTGGCCCATGAATTTCGTTACCAATAGCCACGAATCGGAGTCTGGCTTCCAGGCCACTCACTACAAACAAAGGGCCACCATTCATGCCGCACAATAGTGAGGTAAGCCAATACTGGAACAAATGCCGGTTGGAATACATTATGCTGAACGTTGGCAGAACTCTAGCAATATCCAGGATTTTATTGAGCCCCCAAGAGACTAGCATATTTTTTGCAATGTACTGCATCATACATATCTAATCTTTCGTCAAGTTTTTCGATTTGCCAAACTATTTTCATGAGTTTCTGGATTGGCGATTGACTGATTGTTCAATTGCCGAATCCAACCAGAGTGAAATCGCTTGTACACGCTCGCGTTATTGGCGCACATCGATCAGAATCAGATTCGCATATATACGTTTATTCCGAGCACACTTAAGTGCATTATATATAATTTTGTCTGTGTGCATAGGAGCTGGAGCTGAAGCCAAGCAGCTGGAACATTGCTGGCTTATCTTTGGAAAATACACATTTAAATTCGAATTGATTTTGGTTGTCTGGGCAAGATGGTCAGGAGGACCTGCAGAGAGTGGCTGGAAAAAGGACTTGGCCAAATTTGGTCAACCCCTATCAACAAGTTTCTCGTCTGCCGGATTCCCTTCTGCTCTAAAGCTTTTGAGCCGCAAAATCCTCTTGGTTTGGGGCTTGTCTCAAAATAAATGTGTGCGTTTTTGGGGGAATCTGAAATGAACAGAGCAGGA
The DNA here is from genome assembly GCA_018153035.1 of Drosophila pseudoananassae pseudoananassae. Classification (NCBI taxonomy): domain Eukaryota; kingdom Metazoa; phylum Arthropoda; class Insecta; order Diptera; family Drosophilidae; genus Drosophila; species Drosophila pseudoananassae. The sequence goes on from JAECXR010000055.1 coordinate 801,515, forward strand.
CTCGCAATCACCATTCAACTGAGACATCAACATTGTCGCTGGTGTCATTTTTATGCAAATATAATAAATATGGAAATGCCAGGATGCAAGGATGGCTTCAACTCTTTATCTGGCTGGAAAAATTCATTACTAAAAAATTCTTCTAAGGAATTAACCCTTTAAGTCCTCAGAGTCAGAACACTTACCGTCTAAGGAGAGGTAGGTCAAGTATTTGGTAAATAAACATACATCGATTTAATGATGTGTAAATTCTACTGGCTTTCCACGAATTCTTTTGATACAAGGTCTTTGGTTATATCACAAGGTCTTTGATTACATCGAGTATTTCGATTTAATTTAGGAATCACGCAATTCGAATAATGACACTGTTCACATGCGAACAAGTCATAATTCGGTGCACAAATTTGACCTCCGCCTTCACAAACATCGAGGTCATGTCGCTGGCGTCTTAAATAAATTAATTCTGGCTATTGGCAAGGCCAAGAGCAATGTAGAGGCCCGAATGCCGCCAGGCGTAATAATATTATGCGTCGCAGATTGAAACAAATAAAGCAAACGCTTAATTATATTTTGTTTGTCAACCATGCTGGACAAGCAAGTTGGACATGGAATAACAATTGGGCTCCTCCTCTATAGTCCTTATTATATTCTTTATTTAAATGTAATTTCGTTGTCTATCAACTTTAATTTGCTGACTGGAAGCTGAAAGCTGGCCATAAAACCAAAGTAGTCCACTCAAAAAGCCATATTCTTCACCTAGGGAATTACGCACACATGCAAAAAGAATGTTTTGATGCCCAAAACTTTCTCTAACCCTGGTCATCGTCCCCGGACAGCCCGAAGGGTGGTCCAGGGTCCTTCCACATTTCTTCCTCTCGACTTTTAGTTTGTTTTGCCCGACGATTGCACAACTTTTGGTTCTGCTCTTCACGGCTTGTTTATTTTTGCTTACACTTATCAAAATATTGGGCGAACACATATTGTCTTGCCCGGCTGTCTGCATCGAGCATTAAGATATCGGAGTCGGGTCAACTGGGGAGCTGGGACCCTGACCCATTCCACTCCCTGTTTGCCCTTTGCCAACACAAAAACAAAGGCAGATAACAATGGCTAAGGGGACTGAGCTACACAAAGTAGACGAAGCTGGAATAGGATTCCGAACCCTAGAAATAGGATAACTTAAATCTCCTTTCCACCAAAAATTATGAAATCTTAAACGCCAGTTGAAATGTTTGAAAAACTGTTTATGTTTCAACTTCCCAGAACTTCCCACATGCATGCAGATATAGAATAAATTGCAATGCCCTTAGCCAAGGATATTAGGGCTGTGGGTTGAGACAAAAAAATTATCTGCCACGCCACATTCTGTTGAATTTTTCAGCATGTGCGTGTGTGACTGTGTGTGCGAGTGCCGTAACTTTCACTTTGTTGTCCGGGTCCACCCGCCCACTCCTACTTGTCCCACTCCACAGATACCCCACTTTATTTGCTCAGTTTGCCGCTGCTTAAGTTACTTTCGCTTTACGCTTGAATTTCTTTTTCTTGCCGCATCCTTAGCCTTTTTCTTTAGCCAGAGCTGAAGCTCGAGCTTGGCCGTTTGCCGTTTGCCTTTTGCCTTTTGCCGCTTGCTGGTTTTCCCTTTCTGGGCTTTCCGCAGCCGGCTTTTCCTTGCCAGCTCAGCAGCTCACCAGCTCATTGCCAATGGAGCATGTGTGCGTGGGCCCTGTGATTTCGGCTCCTTTTGTTTTTCGCATATTTTTTGGAGCGTTCTGTGCCGCCTTTGTTTCTGCTTTTTTGTGTGTTTCGTTCGTCTGTTATTTTCATAAATAAATTTGCATGTCAAATGACATTGTTTATGGTATTTCTATATGAAAGACATATATCACTTGGGCAGATGGAACTGTTGGGCCCTCGTCTGCGTGTGTGCGTATCACACGTTGTTGACATCTTTGTTAAAATATGTTTACAAGCTGAAATTAGTAACTGGGAGATGCTGCCAGCCATCCTTGCTCCATACATGCTTCTCTCTCTGTATCTGTATCTGTATCTGCGACTTTGTCTGTCTGCCTGTCAAAGTTGACAAGCGAAATGAATTCGTAATTGAGTTTCTCGATATGTTTTCCAAGAGCTCCAAGGCTGACGCAGCCTCTCATATTCAATTTGAATAAGACATTAGCAACTTTGGCCCGGACTTCAGTCTGAGGCACATTTTTCCGTTCGCTTCTCTCTGCAATATATGCAATTATATGGCTCCTTATTCCGGGGACTTTGCCTTGCGAGGCGCCATTCCGGCGGCGGTTTCGCATCCGGCTCAAAGTTTTCGCTCAGGCCGTAATTATTTCAACATTCTTATCGGCTCAGCAACAAACAGCCATAATTATTGGGGATAAGTCAAGCGCAGCACATTTGTTGCCCCTCGGCCAGGCCAGGCTGGGTCGGATCCCCCAATAAAAATGCCTTTCTGATTAGCGTGCTCAGCATGTGCCGTGAACTTGTCTTATCTATCCCATTTAGATCCTGCTAATCTGCCCCGCTCCACTCGAAATCTCGCAAAGAAATTTATAATACATCGTTGATCCAACAAAAGGGATTGCTCATACGCCCCGTAAGCCATGGCAGGAGTGGCTCGGGTGTGGGGAGAAATTATGTCACAGCTTACTGAGATTTCGTTGAATATGTAACAAGGCTAAAAGGCATAGAGTGAGCGGGTTACTCTGCAAACATGGCTTTGAAGTGTTTTCAATCTGGTATGTAGAAAGGCCAAAAAGACAGGAAATTATTTGATTTATAATTCTTACGTTTATAATTTGATTTTAAATATACAGAACAAGTTTTTACAAATAACAAATATACATTCATAGTCCAACATACGTTGCAGTTAACACAACATGTTAAATACTCAGTAAATTCTCTGGGGTTGACCCATGGCGGTTTTTATGTGAAGCGATCGCACGTTTCGCCAATTTTCCTTCAGCAGGGAGACCAAAAATCGGATCGAAAGGTTGATGTTCTGGGTGAGCTTCTCGTTTTCCATGCCAACGTGTCCTACGTTCACATTGAGGCATAGGATCTTTTTCATTTGCAGCGAACTGGTGGATATTACGTCAATTTTGGACCTCATGGATTCTTGATGAGTCAGCGGAGTGGGAAACTTGCCGGCATAGGTGAGACCAGGGCCTAGGAGCCTAGGGACTATTTTCGTAAGCGACTCGGACACCAGAAACTCGTCGTAGTCTTTGGCCAATTTCTTGGCGTACTTCCTGTCGCAGCCCAGAATCTTCAGGTCGTCCACATCGAGGAAGTCCACCCCAATGGACCTGGCCTCGTCGCAATGTCTCTGGTCACCGAAAACACACACCCTCAGCTGCGGTCTAGCGATGTGGTGGAGCAGGACACTGCCCTTGAATCGTTCCTGGATTTGCGGATTGTAGTTCTTCAGGCCGATCTGGAGCTGTACGTTCTCATGGAAGCCGTGTTCCGGACCCGACGGAGACTGACTCTTCACCATACCGACCGTCTCATAAAGAGTGTCAAACGATACCTTCGAATTCATTTCTTCTGGTTTGGAATTTTGTAAAACGTCTTTTGTATTTTTTTTTGAGTCGAATGAAATACTAATTGTAAAATTGATGATTTCGGGATGAAGTTTGTAATAAAACGAAACATGAAAAGCGTTTACATATTTGATAACTTTTCATCGGATTACTAATTTGGTTTCTTTGCAAGTACATTAATATAATTAAATTAGGGCACTAACCTTTAGTAAATAGGATTCTGTTTATTTAATTTTTTCTTCTCCCGAGAATCATCCAATTAAGTCACTTTGCTGAATGTTCTTAACCAATTGGCAGCTTCACCTTATGCATTTGTGATTCCAGGCTGTGCATAATTGATTGCCTAAAACTGCAATTGGTGGTCCGGCCCGAGGACATGGTGCACTTGCCACTGGCCAAATGCCGCATGCCACTCGGCCACTTGCAACTGGAAATTTACCGGCTCAGCGGGTTAAGTTCAGTTCGGTTCAGTGGAGGCCGGGGTACCCTTCGGTGCGGTCCGTATCCGTATTCAGCATCCGCATCCGGCGAGTTTTCGGTGCCATTTTCAGTGCGTTGTGCTAATTAGGCAAAGTGTTGCCGCCAGGTTTTCGTTTTCGGGGCACAAGTCTTGCGGCGTTGACAATATTTGTCGCCTTGTTGTTGGATTGTTTCTGGTGGCAATGCAGTCCGGAATTGCAGACTTGCAGGTCGAGTGGCATTTGGCTTTCTCGGCTCTGGGGCCAGTGGTTTTGTGTGTAATTATAAACGAAATTATAAGCTGCGGAACGGCTCCGAGTGCAGCGGAGATTAAAGTGGAAATTGCAATTGCTGTCAGCCGTCTGCTGTGATCAAGATCCTTATGACAGGATGGGAAACGGGGATGGGAATGTGCATGGACATCAAGAGGATTTGTTGCCTGCCAGTGCTAATTTACACATTTTGATTGCCCTGACTGGAGGCGGAATCGCCATCACAGTCGCTCCTCCAGATCTCCCCAGAATCCATACTCTGTCTCAGACCCGTCCCTCTCGTCCTGGCTGATAACATTATGCGGCATTTTTCTACAGCTTAATGCATAATTTGCGTCCTGGGAATTACCACGGCCAGGAGCTGAGGCAGTGGCAAAGGCCCTGGCATCGGTAGCAATATTCTGGAGAAGTAGCTTTTTCCGGGGGGGTGACAATGCCAGAGTGCTTTGGCAGTACTTACTGGGTCTGCCCCGGCCGTAAGATTATTTTATGTTGAGCCGCTTATTGGGCGGCATTTTCGGATTTAACGCCTACCTTTCTCGGTCTCGATTTTCTCTCCGTCTATTACTTGGCCTGGTTTTTATCAAGATGCTGCTAGTATTGCCGGGCTCCAATTGAATTGTCGCCTTTAAGCCAGGGAGGAGCTCAGGCTTCCGCGCGACTCGGCTGGCAATTCGTTGGGGCAGGCAGACTTATCAGGGATCATGGACAGAATTCATGTGAAACTTTAATGCCGGGGAATAAATCGATATTTACCCTTGGGTACCTTTTGTAATTGTGTGGTTTAGTATAACTTGTAGTGAGTCCAATATGCTATATGATAATTGTAATTTAAATATATTTTCATTCTTCTAAGCCAATTTCCGATAGTTTATGAAGTGCCTTGCTTATTGGAACACCCCAACTCCTAGCAATGACAAACTATCCTCAACCGAAAGGTTGTCTCATAGCCATTCGATGCCTATTTGCCAGAATCAGGGTGTATCCCACCCACTAGGACATCACACAACTCAATACAAATGTCCAAATGTACTTGTACTCCATCTGAAAATGGCAAAACGTCCAATGGCATCCCCGGATCATATTATTTGGAATTTATTGTGTGGCTCGAATATGGCCCCCGATAGGCAAAGACATTGGCAGAGTTTTTCGCATTTTTGCACTTTCAGGCCAAACCTTTTTCTAATAGTAAATGTCAATTTATTTTGGGAGAGAGAAAAAAACTAATAAGCAAATACTTGGCATAATTTGGGCCAGGCCTGGGACTTCCACACGCCAGGGAATATGGACTTCTTGGCTCGGACCACTGACGTAATCAAATCGACAATCGGTAAGAGATATGTATGCACATCAATGTGCCCGAAGGGTTGGGCCAGGATGTGACCCATCATCCCAGTCCGCCCTTTGCTCACATCCTGTCTCCTGCCTCCCACCCCCATGACAAACATTTTCCCTAGAAAAAGGGACATGCCGGGTGCCCAGCCTGCAGCTGAATCTTTTTTTGAACTGTCCCTAACAGTGCGTAAATTGCCATTTTCAAATACATTTCATCCGCACACTCGGCCATATGTATAAGCCCTGATTTTCACCCTGGGACAACAAAAGTTGAAATACTCTTGCCAAGGGAATGGCACAACTATATGATGTACGAATATTTAAAATTGCAAATTCATGGAAGGGATTACTTTTATGGGAGTTGAAAAAGTAGTTTTATTTTAGAGTCGAAAATGTTTAAAATTATATTACTTGTTTTATTAACTTTTTTTTATAAGGCTTCTATTTTTTCATAACAATAAATCAAAGATATTTAATTGAATTTATTAAATATTTTACTTTATTTTAGTCTTCTCATGATTGCGTTTTTATTTAAACTACTTCTTATCTCCCCTTCGCTGTCAATAAATTTGATGGCTTCGCTGGCTCTTTATTAAAAAATATATGTTCACTTCTATTGTTTATTTTATGGATGTCCCTGTTTTTGGAAGCAGCATCCTAGTCTTTGGACGAGCAGTGTTTTATTGCTTTTGATGCCTGACCTCTCCTCGGGAAGTCGGTTTCCGATGGCCAACTGCGGAGTTTGAACCGTATAGCGCATACGCCGCGTACGCCAGCTCCCGTTCCCGTAATGCGAGTGCCAAACAAAAACTTCGATTGTCAACTGCTGACGCCTGTCCGCGCTTTTTGCTTTCACTTTCATTTTTTTCTGCAGCTGCCACGGCTTTACTATTCCATTCGTCTGTGCCCTGTTATTGCCCGGGTAATTTATTGTCAGCGGAGAATGTCTTTGATCTCGGCACGCGTCTCGAACTATGCAAAGCATTTTCGGCCACCCGCCGACCTTTTCTCTTGCACGTGCATGAAATGTCAGCATTGCTTTCACACCCACAGCCGTGGCATCCTTTTGGGGCTCTAAATACCAGAGTCGGAAGGACGAGAGGCCGGAAATGACAATGACATTCTATCGACATTTTATAGTTTGTACGTCTAAAGTGCAAACTTTTTGGGAAAATATCTTCATTCTGACAAAGCCATGATGTTGGACCTACATTAACATCAATTTGCGAGGGAAGGTTTAAAAGCTTTGCTTATCCTTAAATATTTATATTCAGTTTTAAAAAGGCTAAATCTCTTGAGGGGCTTTCTCTGTGCTTTAAAAATATAAAAATTGCACACAAAAATTGGACAAAACTTTATAGTTCTTGCATATGAACTAAAACAAAGGCGGAAAGTTTTAAAAATTAAAAAAGCATCAACTAGCAACGCTAAACTTTACTAGCCCCTCACCATTCTTATGCGTTGGAACATAATCACCCAAGCCTCTGTAAATAGCTTACTACTGCTACTTGACTTGCCGCCCAACACCCACACCTCCCACTGAGTAGAACACTTCCGACATTATGTTTTATAATCATTTTACAACCGGTGTGATATTTAGAATATGACCAAAAGTTGGTTCATCGTTTCTGTTTTTAGGAAAAGTTTCCCATGGCCACAACATATCTCAGCTGCTGGCCCTGCTCCACCTCGATGCCCCCACCAGCCCCCTCACAACGCCCTTGGCCTGTTGTTTTTAGTTTCAGGACAGGAGTGGGCGGATATTGAGAGCGGAGTGGTGGGGGAGGGGCAAAAGTTGGTAGCCACGCCACATGGCAGATGTGTTTGGTTGCTACTGCTGTTGCTGCTTTTATTTTTTTTTATAGTGCTGGCCATAAAGTACTTAAAAGTTTCATTTTACGCCTATTTTGCCGGACGAGAGCCCCATTATCAGAAAGCGAACGAAGGATGCCACCAAGTGACCAACTGACCTGGCCAGAATCCCACCATCCCACTTTCGCCGCCGGCTAGCAAAAATCCAATTTGCCAACATTTTAACAATCATTGCCGCCGGGCTCTTCAGCAACTCATATTGTGGCCATCCACTTTTAATTGCTTGCCTAAACAAATAATATTTGAGTAGCATGTTTCCAAAGGGAGGGTTAGGTTGGGTTGGCCCGACCGATGTTGCCTCCAATTAATGCCTGGCCAAGAGCGTAAAGTGGATTTAAGCCAGCCAAAGGTCACGAAAGGGGCCACGACGCAAGACGCAGGGCAATTGGAGGGTAATTGCTCGTCAGCTCGTCGAAAGCTTCCCAACTCTAGACGGAAAGTTGTGCCTATCAATATGCCGGCCGAATGAATGCCATCATCATCGTCATCTTCAAGCCTGAGAAGAAACCGGAGCCCCAGCAGCAGAGGCTGTGTTGTAAAAATTTTAATAACTGTATTCTGCAGAGGACATTCAATGTCCTGGGCCAGCTTGTTTATATTTCCTTTCGCTGCTTCTGCTGCTTGAAAGTTTTTTAACAATTTATTTTTATTTTAGACACTCGTTTTTTTTAGCTGGTTTTGCCTTTTGCTGTTTGCTCCACTTAAATACAAAACGTCTGCCGGCCTGCTAATGGTTTTTCCACCAAGAGGAAGAGCTTTCACCAGGGGGAGGGGCTGCTTTGGTTTGGCGGTTCTCGTAAACTATGAGTGGCCCCGGCTCGAGTGGGGCGAATGGAAAACGGAAAACTGATAGCTGAAAATTCTCGGGCCCTTTGGCGAGGAGCTGATCAATGTCGCCGCCCCTCGCCAACCGCCGTCCGCCACTTAAAAAGTGTAAGAAAATTTATCATGATTATGATGGAAAAAAATGCGGAAAACTTCAGCCAACTCGGAGCTAGTCAAAGTAAGTCTACAAAAGTAATTGGTCATCGTGAAGAAAAAAGAAGATTTCATCTTTCTATCTTTGGACTTCTGAAAAACATCTCCTTTCCCATTAAGCTGGAAATGAAAGGGCTGGGAACTAAGGGCTTGTAGACAAGGCTTAATGGGTCAGCCATTTAAAATGTAACTTTGCATAGAAAATACATAAGATGCTCATAATTGAAGGGTTCTCCTTCCCAGAAAGACTTCCCGCATTAAAGCTATTTATAATTAAAGGCAATCTAATAGAATTTGAGACTTGAAGTCCTCCCACAACCCAGCCTAATTAACGTGAATCAGAACTTTTCAGTGGAGTTGTTCCTCCTTTGAATTTTGTCAGTGCTCAACTGACCGCAAATGTTTGTTCTCGGATTTCGTGATGGCGCTTCCTGGTTTTCCAAACTAAAATAGGACACCCATTAAGGGGGCCCCGCAAAATGGCAAACAGTTTGTGGCCGACCTTTGTGTGGCGCTTCATTGCAACATTTGTTGCAGCCAATGGCTGTCATCGTCGTCGTCTCGGTGGGTGGTGGTGGGACTGGGACCTCTATGCAATTTTTATGCACGCTAATAAAAATGCAAAATGAGTGCCAACTAAAGTAAACATAAATCGCATAAAATACAAATTAAATGCTTGCCCAATGGGGCATTTCTCCTCACTTTTTCCATTTTCTCTGGCTCTATTCTCTGGTCTCTGGTCTGCAGTCTCCAAAGCATGTCAGCCATTTATATGCGGAGCTCTTCGTCTACGTAATTGTCCTGCCACGACCCCTCCTGGGACCTAGGTCTCTGCACAGTAGAGGGTGTCGCCCTTGTGGCCTGGGATTCCATAGATTGCTAAGTTTTCATGGGGGCTGATTCGTACACTGGGAAAATATGTTTTAATAGTGCGATAGGGAATATACATACTATAAAACCGGTGCTATCACATGAACGGGTTAATGTTACTTCTTTAAAAAAACAGTCTATATATTTAATTTTTGTTTTTTTTTTTCCAGTTTCCTCCTTTTTTCAAGCTCTTGCCCAGTTGCATGTCTATGCATGCAAAATGTTTTCTCATGCTCGAGACTCTGCCAGGACATGGGTGTGGGTCTTCGGGTGGCTTGTCGCCTGAAAAATGGGCAGGAGTGTAAAAGGAGACTCCAACTGGAGGATCTCGGTTCCAGTTGCTTTCTACTTTTTGTGTTTGCGCAAGTGTTCGTTGCGGTTGAAAGGTGAACATGACGTTGGCACATTGCAGGTGCTCTCCCCTACCACGATTCCCAGCGCCCCGCCCCACCCCTCTCACGCCTCTGTGTTAGATGAAAAATAAACAGTATGCAGCGTGTCCAGCTCCGGCACGCTTGCCCCTTTTTACTCTTCGGCATTCTTTGTGGCCCCAGCTCAAGATGATTTACAACGCTTTGTGCTTTCACCTGTCTGGGCGCCCAGTCCCCCCAGCCACTGGCCCCTAGTTCACATTCCCCCCTTCAACCCGATGCCATGGCTTATTTACCTGCTCCTTGCATTTGTCGCATAATCGTTAAGGCTTTAAAGGCCGCCGCTGTCGGAAGAACATGCATTGAAAGGCATTCACGGGACGGTTGATCCTTTCCGCGATACTCCTGCTCCTCCCCGCCGTCTAATGAAAAACAACAGCCAGGGCGAGCCAGGAAAAATGAGGAAAACCGAGAAGAAAATAATAATAAAGCACTTGAAACAAACGTTTTCAGTAAATTTAACATTAGCTCCTTTTGTTGTGGCTATAAAAATCTGCCAGGCAGAAGGAGCTAGGCCAGGACACTGAAAACAAGCAGGATGCTGTTATATGGATAAAATATAGATTTTAAGAAATGTAGAAACAATTTTCTACCCACCACCAAGTAGTAACTACCCACCTGGCATGTAATGTTGCAAAGATTTGTTAAACCTTTTTTGAAACATTTCGGATAGATTTCTTTAATAATAATTATAATTATATTTTAATTTGAGTAATTTCTTATGAATAATTTCATGTTCTTCCCATAGTTTTTCTTACAGTGCCTGACTCTTGCGTGCGCTTGGCCAAATTCAGCGACGGCGGCTAAAAAAACTTCTGCTGCCTTCCTCGCTGCAACAATATTCTTTGCTGTTTGTTCCGAGCGCCAGCCATGAAGTTATTATTATATGCGCCCGATTTACGTGAGTGTGTGTGTTTGTGTGTGTGCGGGGTATTTACTGGCTCCGAGTAGCATACTTTTCAGCTTGCGTGGCTGTTGTGTGTTAAAGTTGCCCAGGCCACGCCCCCCATTCTCTTGCTTCTACTCCTCGCCGTTACCCGAAAGTCTGTCAACTTGGCCGCACATTTCTGATTTATGTGGCGAGCCAAGCGGAATTTTACACAGCCCAGCCTAGCATTCTTCGGGGGCTGCTTAAAAGTGGGCAAATTATTTCAATTTCCATTATCGTATTGCCTTGATTGTCGTCCGCCCGGAGTTTTGGCCTCTGCCGTCATTCGGCAGTTGGCTTTTTATTTGGCGGAATTTAAGCCGGATTTTCTGGCTGCCGTTTTGTGGTTTATTAACCCACTTCTGATGCAGATTTTCCGTTCGTCTTGTAGTAGTTTGAAATGTTTATTTGTTTTTATGTTTATTTGTTAGCTTCATTAAAGTACTTATTTAGGCAAGTATATATATATGTATATATACTTCTGCCAAAAAAGGTCAGAGCAACCGTTATTGGGCATGCTACCATTGAAATTTATTTATAAAGTTGCGAAGTATAATTTCGCTACTTTTAGACAGGCCTGTACAAATAAATTAGGGCTAACACTTTCTAACATGTAACATTTTCCGATCTTGGATGAAAGTTCAACTTTTGAGCTACTATTTTTCTAATATTGGAATTAAAGTTGAGAAAGGAATAACATTTACGAACCAGAGCTTCGGGTAGCTTCGATTTGCCTTCAAAATATTGTAATAATCGAGAATTACATTTTTAAGTTGATTTTTGGTCAAAATCATGATGGTACCCCTTCAAAAATTACAAAAATTTGTGGCAGATTTTAGTTTGCGTGGTTTTGATTAAAAATGAACCTCGTTGGGAAATATAAGATCGGAAAGGTATAACAATCAGCAATCGGATAATTGTGCAGAAACATCGTTAGCCAAGTTAATACCATCATCAAAAGTTGTTTTATACTTTATTGTTTGGCTATTATAGGCATGTATTAGGGTAGCATAGTAAAACTTGGGCAAGTGATTAGCGTCCATTAACCTTTTTTAGAGTAGAAAACATATTGTTTCCTCTCTTTAAATATTTGCAATTAAATTTCTAATCCCCTTGATTGTTTGACTCACTTAAACTTCTGAAAACTTCTGAAAAAATTGCGAACAAAAGTTGCTGCCCAAGTTAGCCACAAATTGCTCATATAGTAACAATTCACTTAGGGGGCTCTTTCGTCTCCAGGCACTATGGCCATTTCCCATTTCCGTTTTCGACTTTTATGTTTGCATTTTGCCCGCACACTCACATACACACCCGCACACACATCCTGTAGCACGCACACACTCGCAAGTGGAGTTGAGTTTTATGCGACGTTGCGCTCTAATTTTTTTGAAGCCAATAGTTGTCCAATCAATTTCAAGTGCTCGGCACTAACTTAAATCTACATAAAAATGGGCGGACACGGACACGAGCAGCCAGAACGGAAAAGCGGGGAAAAAACGCTGGGAAAAGCCATACGAGCTTACGCACAAGGCCATCCATAAAATTCATTGTTGACGCATGACTATGGCGACCAAGGAGAAACAGAAAGGGAGAGACGGGGCCAGTGGAAGAGGGCTGGCGATGGTGTCTAGGAATTTCGCACGGACATGTATAAATTTGCACAGAGCCGCCAAGGAATCAGCAAAAAGCAAACAAAACAAGGCTGCAGCTGAAGGAAATGCAGACATAAAGCCAAAAGAATGGCAGCCAAAATAATGGCAGGAATGTGAAAGAATTTTGAGTTGTTGTAGCTTAAATAGTTTCTATTTTCAGTAACTTTATTTATTTCAATATTAAACAAGCTCAATCATAGGCAAAAATTGTACATTTCCCCCAAAGCTGTATTGCTGTTTGACTTGTCAGTTGTCTTTAAAAAATTCATGAACATTGCCTCCTCCGGTTACAGCAAGGGGAATGCCCTTTCTGATTGAAATTTCAATTTAGTCTCATGGCTGCCAGTAGTTTTTGAGAACGAGCAATCCCCTGTGACAAAGCCATAAAATATTGAAAGAGGCAGTCTCGATTTCGGCTGCTTGTGCCAGAGCTGGTGCTTGAGCCCGGGCCTGCCTATTTTGCAATTAATGAAAAAATCTAGCGAAATGAATTTTTAAGCCAATAGCCTGGGAGGAGGACCGGGAGTCAGGCTCAGTCAGAAGCGGAGCTGACAGCCAAATGGGTCATGTTTGCTTTGGTGTAATGTGTAGAATGATTGCAACTTTAAAGAGCAAACAAACAAAGCCATAGCACTGGCAACTCAACTGGCAGAAGGAGCGGTGGAAGCCCTAGGATCTAGAAGTGAATCTGGATCGGTAGTCCATCCCCCGCCCAGTCAGGCAAATAGCAAACAGCCTCGTAAGGGAGGCGGGCCAACAAATAAAAAGTGAGTAAAACGAAACGAATGTCGGTGCCCTGCTCCCAGTCGTCGGCATCTTTTTCCCAAGCCACATGGAGAAAAATATATATATCTGTGTTGGACACTGAAATCTGCCCCAAAAGAGTACTATCAAATAATATTTAAAAAGAGGTTAACATAGTACAAATACAATCAATAATATTTTACAATAAAGGTGTTCTTTTTTCTCAGTGCCCGCATCATGCATGCAGTTGGCAGTCGTGGCAGAAGTAGCCGTTGAGTGGCAGCCGCCAGTCGGAAATTCGCTGGAGCAGAATGCGGTGGCAGGATAAAGGAGCAGCCATCGATGCTGCACTTGTCCAATGCACTAAGGTACTTACTAGCTGGCTCAGGCTTTCGCCCCACATCCTCTGCAGCCCTTTTCCTCGCTTTCTGCTTTCTCTGCACAATGGCCGTTGATTGCCGGAGTTGCAAGATGTCCGAGAGGCTCTTGGGCGGGATTGCCAGCACTTTTAAGGAGTTTCAGTTAAGCTAGGCCACCCACAATCTCCAAATCCATCGGCTCATCTAAATACGGCCATCTGCCGTTGGCAACCCATATCCCCAAACTCCTTTTTACAACTCCACAGCCGGCCACCCACATTGAAGCCCAAAGCCGAGAGATGGAATGGAACAAAGATGCTCATCATCGGCATGCAACTGGGATGCATACTCACCTGCAGCATCAGACTGAGCCCGATCTGGTAATAAAAGCTGTACAAGTAAGCCTCTTTTCCGGCAGTCGAACCTGCAACAGGACACGGGGGAGGGACTGAAGGATAGCCAGGTGGCTCTAGAGCATTGGAGCACTGGAGCATCAGCCGGTTGAAAAGGGCTGAGTGGGTTTATACGAAACAAATACTCCAGACGAACTCCAAATACTACATGTACTGAGGTAACTAGGTTACTAGTTATAGCCACTATAGCCACTATATAGTTTTGTTACTACCCAATTATGAATATTACAAAATACTTATAGTAATACTCCTTTAATAATATTACGTATTATAATATAAAGTCATAGGCACTATTTATTTAAATCTTTCAGTGTATTTAAGCCATGTCATTGACTCAGTTATAGAGACTACTTACACACTTACGTACTACTGCCACAGATACATCTTGGGAGGCACCAATCCAAAGATACTGTGGCTGCTGGATGGTCGTAATTAAAAACTCGCTTTTAAACGTTTTATAAGTGCCTGGCAAATGAATTGCAAATGATTTGTAAAAACATCAGCCAACAGTTTCCGAGCGCAACGTTTTAGAAGGCAACGAGTGGGGCGGAGGCACAACCGTGTGGTAAAGGCAACATTAGGAGCATTCGCTGAATGGCGGCTCCTTTGGCTCCTCTCGGGGCTCAAAGGGTTTTGCCTTCTGATTAAAAATTGCGAGCGCCAGCTGGAACATCCTGGCAATAGGATGGTGAAACGGCATAGCGGACTGGAACAGGGCGACCCTTTTAACCCAGATTGAAAAAACTCGAAATTAGTTTTCATTTATGTTCGCCATCGCCCCCTCAAGTTGGCTTTTTACTGCGCTGGCAGTTAATTTTTAATGGCTGGCATCTAAACTGTTGCTTGGCATGTAATTATGCGTGTTATGGCTTACAAAGCCATCCACCAGCATCAGCAGGACCATGGGCAGGAGCGACTGAAGCAGGAGCCGGAGCACTAAAAAGGTTCAGCGAACAGCCCACACAACCCACAACAATGGTCAAGGCAAAAAGGGCCAAAGGTGGTGCTCAGGAATGCAGTTTGTTGCTGGCTTAATGCAAATGAACAAAACGGACCAGCTTTGCAAATATGTTTCTGCATAATTGCACTCTTCCATTGCAAAAATTAAATACTGCCGGGGTTGAGTAAAAATTTGGAAAAAATGTAGCAAATGTACAAGCAAAAGGCGCTTAAATATTAATTAATTTCACATTACGTACCCGCCCTGTTGGATATCAATGATTGTTTCTCATTTTTCAACTGAGTCTCAATTGAAAATCACTTGATGTAGCGATTCAAAATATTTAGCAATTATAATTTTAGAATAAATATGAAAGCTAAATCCCACTTCTTGCGTTCCTCCTTAAGGGCCAGGCCCAGTCCTGTTCTATCGCTCAATCGTTGTCACTCGATTGGGGAGAAAAAGTTTTGGGGGAAAAGAGCGATTCGCATAACGATAACTGGAAACACTTTTCCGGCGATAAGCCAAACAATGTGCGAGCGAGTTGAGGAGCAAAGAGTTTCAATCGATTTCCGTTTAGCAAACGATGAAACATTGGGGCATGTTGGTGGGTTATTGGGGCGTTGGGATGGTGAGGTTTCCCAGTCGATTGCTGGCTTTTGTTGCTTTGTTGTTCGGCGTTCAGTGTTCAGTGCTCAGTGTTCGTTGTTGGATGGCCGTTTGTATTGCTCGCACTTTCCCCTTGCACTTTCTCCCTGGGGTTTTGCACGTTTGCGCTGTTATCGTTTGGTTTCTGCTGTTGTGCAAATTATTACATTGACCCAGTAAGCGGGAAAACTTTGCCTCGCATGCAAGCAATCCATGCAAGGTTTGTTTGTTTGAGGAAGGCCATAAAGAAAGTCTAGAAATCGGGAAAACGAATCCGAAGACGAAAATGAATTGCGGAAGCTGCCAGCAAATGTAATTAACTTATGGCTACATGCATTTCTTGAATATTTCCTAGATTCTCATTTATGTCATGCCATAAATCAACAAAGGGTGGCATATTTTTGTCATTGCTTCCATCCATTAAAATCAAGGAGGATATAAAGTCAAGTCAATCCTTTGTTCATCATGCTGATAGATTAGTTCGTTTGGGGAATTATTTTACACATCAACATGCGGTTGGGACTGATTAGAATTCATGTAATTAAACATTATTAGTTATTCCAGTAATGGCTCAACTGGCTGACTAATTTGTATTAGAGTTATATGTATAATTTAACTACTTAGCCTTCCAAATTATTCCCGCAAGTATCAATTCGATGTTTCAAGATAAACTTTTGATTCAATTTGTCAAAGTTCAAGCCAGTCTCCCAGCTTCAGCCAATTTTGCCATTTAATTATTTGCTCGTTTCCCTGTGGCCTCTGTGTTTTGTTTCGGTCGCCCTTTTACCGACTGGAACCACAAAGCCTAATTCAATAATAGCCAGAAGCGACAAGGCCTAGACGCAAAAAATTGGCAACAATTTAAAGCGTAACCGCAGGCGTTGTCCATATTTTTTCCCCTCCTGCCTTTTCGCATTTCCATTTTTACAGTTGTCAGCTTTTTTCCTTCGGCTCCCAAAACATAAAACGAGAATGGCACACAATTTTTGTTGAGGCGTTGCAATTAATAAAGCCCACAACCACACACATGCACGGGGTTGGGGGCGGCTGAACAGAGGATAGAGGACACAGGACATTGACACGGCAACAACAAGGAGTACCAACTTGCAGCTTGTCGTCTGGACTGCCGCAAAATGGCAAATAAAAAAAATCAACTAGGCTGGCCCCAAAAAAAAATTGCGGAAAGAAGGCGTTGACCATAGACTTGCTTGCAACTGAAGGCACATAAATTAGGGGCGTGTCGGGCGGCGCAAGAAGCCAACACATTTCTACAAACGAAAACAGTTTGCCGGCATTATCCTGGCGCTCCTTTCTGTTTCGAGGGGCGTGCTGGCTGGTTGAGTAAATCTTCAAAGTTGTTGCACAGGCGATAAGAAAAGATAAATGAGACTTTAATGCAAAATAAATTAAGCACTTGTCGTGTGTTTTATCCTTTTTATGTGTGTAGCTAAATATACATATATGTGTGTGTGTGAGTGGCATGCCAGGAATGACATTTGATTATCAGGCGGGTGCAGGGCGACTTCGACGCGACTTCAACCACGCGCACGTTTAAATAAATCAACGCCACCACCGACACTCGCATTTCTTGTGTCACACAGAACGCTTATGAAATCCTGCCACCAGCTGGGCTTTAATTAAACTTGGCTTAGACAATACCAGTGGCGAGTTCAAGGTGCGTTGTGACCCCACAAATGGGCAGGGCGCCAAAAAGTTGACTATAAATTTAAAGCAAATGCATACCTTTCAACTATACTTCTCTCTCCCTATAGCTTAGAGACCGGGAGTATAATGCCGAGGGTGTGGCTTCGTGCCAGCATAGGGATTTGGAATATTTCAGCACAGCCTTGGTTACATTTTAGAGAACCATTTTTGTTTTTTATTATTGAGTGGGACTTAAAAAAATTACAAAGCTTATTCACTCATGAAAGTTAAACTTTTGTTGACTCTCCATTGAAAATAAATACTAGCTAAGTTTCAAATATTCTTTGCAAACTATTTGTCTGGTATCCCACATGATGGACTTTAAATGGATGAGCTTTTGTTACTTCTCAATCAATTTAATGAGGCCCCACACGCGATAGCCTCCTTCCCAGATTGGAGTACGCCTACAAATACATCATCGCCACCCGAAGCTTATGTGTATTTTTTGTCTGTTCCCTCCACCTTGGGGCGCTTGCTTGGCCTCCTGCCTGTATGTAAATATGAAATTTACTTTTCATTAAAATAAATGAATTGCCCACACATGCCAGGGGCTTTTTTCGTTCCAATTCCTTTCGATTGAGTTTTGTGCATGCATATTAAATGGCTGGTGTGACTGTTTTATTGGTTTATGCTATTTGGGCAGGCTTGGGGAAAGTGTCCTCGGTCGAGGGGTAAGCTTGCGTGTTGTCAAGTGATTAGCACGCTGCAGCCTGTTGGCCTCAAGTGTGTGATCCTTATCTAAGCCGTTTAAGAGCAGACAGCCGGACGCCAGCCTAGTCATCCAGTGTTATTCGCAAATAGCGGCTGTCTGGGAAAAAATAGTCCAGTTGAGACCACTATATACGCAAATAATATTTTTTTTTTGGCACGACACTGCATAAACTATGTATATAGGTTCATGCTGGTTTAGAGATAATTAAGCAGCGGATGGTTTTTTTCATATGCTATAAATTAATTAAATTGTTCATTTCCGCTATTAAATTAATTTGCATCCAGCAAAAAAGCTTTCTGGCTGCAATTTTCTTTTTAACATTCAATTACAATGGCAAGCTGTAAAAATATATTACTAACACACGGTTAGGTCCATATATTGGGCGCAAGGGTATCTAAATTAAATGAAATATTAAGACCACAATATTAAGAGCAATTGTAATTGTAAAAAAAGCTTCACATCAAAAACTATTATTATAAGAAACATTACATATGCCGTGTAAGATTAGTTTTTATTGAGCTCAAATATAATTTGTAAGTTTTTCGAAGATCTTTCAACGATTTTAAAATTCCCAATTTGCCCCTTTTTGTTCTATCCGAACTCAGCGAACCAAAAGCAACTTTAATCATTCAAAACATTCCTTTAAAAACGTTTTTTAATTTGTCGAATTTTTTCCGTGGGGTACCCCACAAAATTGTACGTTTTCCCAATATTCCCACTTTTGCTCCATCAGATGGCCCTATTTCTGCCTTTTTAGATCCGATCTGGAAATATAGTACCATTTAGTAATCAGCAACCACAAAAGCAGCTTTCCTCATTAGAAAATAAAGTACCGTTTAGTAATCAGCGAACCCAGAAGCGACTTTCGTCGTTCAAAATATTGGTTAAATGTCGTTTTTAAATTTTTAGAATTTCTTCCAAGGGGTACCCCCACAAAATTGTGCGTTTTCCAAATTTCCCCACTTCTGCACCTTCCGGTGGCCATTACTCTGCCAATTCGTATCCGATCAGAAAATAAGGTACCGCTTAGTAATCAGCGAACCCAGAAGCGACTTTCCTCATTCAAACCATTGGTGAAATGTCGTTTTTAAGTTTTTTGAATTTTTTCCAAGGGGTACCCCCACAAAAATGGCGGTTTTCCAAATTTCCCCACTTTTGCACCTTCCGCTGGCCATAGCTCTGCCAATTGGTATCCGATCAGAAAATAAAGTACCGTTTAGTAATCAGCGAACCCAGAAGCGACTTTCCTCATTCAAAATATTGGTTAAATGTCGTTTTTAAGTTTTTCGAATTTTTTCCAAGGGGTACCCCCACAAAAATGGGGGTTTTCCAAATGTCCCCACTTTTACACCCTCTGATGGCCATAGCTCTGCCAATTCGTATCCGATCAGAAAATAAAGTACCGTTTAGTAATCAGCGAACCCAGAAGCGACTTTCCTCATTCAAAATATTGGTTAAATGTCGTTTTTAAGTTTTTCAAATTTTTTCCAAGGGGTACCCCCACAAAAATGGGGGTTTTCCAAATGTCCCCACTTTTACACCCTCTGATGGCCATAGCTCTGCCAATTCGTATCCGATCAGAAAACAAAGTACCGTTTAGTAATCAGCGAACCCAGAAGCGACTTTCCTCATTCAAACCATTGGTTAAATGTCGTTTTTAAGTTTTTCGAATTATTTCCAAGGGGTACCCCCACAAAAATGGCAGTTTTCCAAATGTCCCCACTTTTGCACCCTCTGATGGCCATAGCTCTGCCAATTCGTATCCGATCAGAAAACAAAGTACCGTTTAGTAATCAGCGAACCCAGAAGCGACTTTCCTCATTCAAACCATTGGTTAAATGTCGTTTTTAAGTTTTTCGAATTTTTTCCAAGGGGTACCCCCACAAAATTGTGGGTTTTCCAAATTTCCCCACTTTTGCACCTTCCGATGGCCATAGCTCTGCCAATTGGTATCCGATCAGAAAATAAAGTACCGTTTAGTAATCAGCGAACCCAGAAGCGACTTTCCTCATTCAAACCATTGGTTAAATGTCGTTTTTAAGTTTTTCGAATTATTTCCAAGGGGTACCCCCACAAAAATGGCAGTTTTCCAAATGTCCCCACTTTTGCACCCTCTGATGGCCATAGCTCTGCCAATTCGTATCCGATCAGAAAATGAAGTACCATTTAGTAATCAGCGAACCCAGAAGCGACTTTCCTCATTCAAACCATTGGTTAAATGTCGTTTTTAAGTTTTTCGAATTTTTTCCAAGGGGTACCCCCACAAAATTGTGGGTTTTCCAAATTTCCCCACTTTTGCACCTTCCGCTGGCCATAGCTCTGCCAATTGGTATCCGATCAGAAAATAAAGTACCGTTTAGTAATCAGCGAACCCAGAAGCGACTTTCCTCATTCAAAATATTGGTTAAATGTCGTTTTTAAGTTTTTCAAATTTTTTCCAAGGGGTACCCCCACAAAAATGGGGGTTTTCCAAATGTCCCCACTTTTACACCCTCTGATGGCCATAGCTCTGCCAATTCGTATCCGATCAGAAAACAAAGTACCGTTTAGTAATCAGCGAACCCAGAAGCGACTTTCCTCATTCAAACCATTGGTGAAATGTGGTTTTTAAGTTTTTCGAATTTTTTCCAAGGGGTACCCCCACAAAATTGTGGGTTTTCCAAATTTCCCCACTTCTGCACCTTCCGATGGCCATAGCTCTGCCAATTCGTATCCGATCAGAAAATAAAGTACCATTTAGTAATCAGCGAACCCAGAAGCGACTTTCCTCATTCAAACCATTGGTTAAATGTCGTTTTTAAGTTTTTCGAATTTTTTCCAAGGGTACCCCCACAAAATTGTGGGTTTTCCAAATTTCCCCACTTCTGCACCTTCCGATGGCCATAGCTCTGCCAATTCGTATCCGATCAGAAAACAAAGTACCGTTTAGTAATCAGCGAACCCAGAAGCGACTTTCCTCATTCAAACCATTGGTGAAATTTCGTTTTTAAGTTTTTCGAATTTTTTCCAAGGGGTACCCCCACAAAATTGTGGGTTTTCCAAATTTCCCCACTTCTGCACCTTCCGATGGCCATAGCTCTGCCAATTCGTATCCGATCAGAAAACAAAGTACCGTTTAGTAATCAGCGAACCCAGAAGCGACTTTCCTCATTCAAACCATTGGTGAAATGTCGTTTTTAAGTTTTTCGAATTTTTTCCAAGGGGTACCCCCACAAAATTGTGGGTTTTCCAAATTTCCCCACTTTTGCACCTTCCGATGCCCATAGCTCTGCCAATTCGTATCCGATCAGAAAATGAAGTACCATTTAGTAATCAGCGAACCCAGAAGCGACTTTCCTCATTTAAACCATTGGTTAAATGTCGTTTTTAAGTTTTTCGAATTTTTTCCAAGGGTACCCCCACAAAATTGTGGGTTTTCCAAATTTCCCCACTTCTGCACCTTCCGATGGCCATAGCTCTGCCAATTCGTATCCGATCAGAAAACAAAGTACCGTTTAGTAATCAGCGAACCCAGAAGCGACTTTCCTCATTCAAACCATTGGTGAAATTTCGTTTTTAAGTTTTTCGAATTTTTTCCAAGGGGTACCCCCACAAAATTGTGGGTTTTCCAAATTTCCCCACTTCTGCACCTTCCGATGGCCATAGCTCTGCCAATTCGTATCCGATCAGAAAATAAAGTACCGTTTAGTAATCAGCGAACCCAGAAGCGACTTTCCTCATTCAAACCATTGGTTAAATGTCGTTTTTAAGTTTTTCGAATTTTTTCCAAGGGGTACCCCCACAAAAATGGGGGTTTTCCAAATGTCCCCACTTTTACACCTTCCGATGGCCATAGCTCTGCCAATTCGTATCCGATCAGAAAACAAAGTACCGTTTAGTAATCAGCGAACCCAGAAGCGACTTTCCTCATTCAAACCATTGGTGAAATGTCGTTTTTAAGTTTTTCGAATTTTTTCCAAGGGGTACCCCCACAAAATTGTGGGTTTTCCAAATTTCCCCACTTTTGCACCTTCCGATGGCCATAGCTCTGCCAATTCGTATCCGATCAGAAAATGAAGTACCATTTAGTAATCAGCGAACCCAGAAGCGACTTTCCTCATTCAAACCATTGGTTAAATGTCGTTTTTAAGTTTTTCGAATTTTTTCCAAGGGGTACCCCCACAAAATTGTGGGTTTTCCAAATTTCCCCACTTCTGCACCTTCCGATGGCCATAGCTCTGCCAATTCGTATCCGATCAGAAAATGAAGTACCATTTAGTAATCAGCGAACCCAGAAGCGACTTTCCTCATTCAAACCATTGGTGAAATTTCGTTTTTAAGTTTTTCGAATTTTTTCCAAGGGGTACCCCCACAAAATTGTGGGTTTTCCAAATTTCCCCACTTCTGCACCTTCCGATGGCCATAGCTCTGCCAATTCGTATCCGATCAGAAAATAAAGTACCGTTTAGTAATCAGCGAACCCAGAAGCGACTTTCCTCTTTAAAAATATTGGTTAAATGTCGTTTTTAAGTTTTTCGAATTTTTTCCAAGGGGTACCCCCACAAAATTGTGGGTTTTCCAAATGTCCCCACTTTTACACCTTCCGATGGCCATAGCTCTGCCAATTCGTATCCGATCAGAAAACAAAGTACCGTTTAGTAATCAGCGAACCCAGAAGCGACTTTCCTCATTCAAACCATTGGTGAAATGTAGTTTTTAAGTTTTTCGAATTTTTTCCAAGGGGTACCCCCACAAAATTGTGGGTTTTCCAAATTTCCCCACTTTTGCACCTTCCGATGGCCATAGCTCTGCCAATTCGTATCCGATCAGAAAATGAAGTACCATTTAGTAATCAGCGAACCCAGAAGCGACTTTCCTCATTCAAACCATTGGTTAAATGTCGTTTTTAAGTTTTTCGAATTTTTTCCAAGGGGTACCCCCACAAAATTGTGGGTTTTCCAAATTTCCCCACTTCTGCACCTTCCAATGGCCATAGCTCTGCCAATTCGTATCCGATCAGAAAATGAAGTACCATTTAGTAATCAGCGAACCCAGAAGCGACTTTCCTCATTCAAACCATTGGTTAAATGTCGTTTTTAAGTTTTTCGAATTTTTTCCAAGGGGTACCTCCACAAAATTGTGGGTTTTCCAAATTTCCCCACTTCTGCACCTTCCGATGGCCATAGCTCTGCCAATTCGTATCCGATCAGAAAACAAAGTACCGTTTAGTAATCAGCGAACCCAGAAGCGACTTTCCTCATTCAAACCATTGGTGAAATTTCGTTTTTAAGTTTTTCGAATTTTTTCCAAGGGGTACCCCCACAAAATTGTGGGTTTTCCAAATTTCCCCACTTCTGCACCTTCCGATGGCCATAGCTCTGCCAATTCGTATCCGATCAGAAAATAAAGTACCGTTTAGTAATCAGCAAACCCAGAAGCGACTTTCCTCATTCAAACCATTGGTTAAATGTCGTTTTTAAGTTTTTCGAATTTTTTCCAAGGGGTACCCCCACAAAAATGGGGGTTTTCCAGATGTCCCCACTTTTACACCTTCCGATGGCCATAGCTCTGCCAATTCGTATCCGATCAGAAAACAAAGTACCGTTTAGTAATCAGCGAACCCAGAAGCGACTTTCCTCATTCAAACCATTGGTGAAATGTCGTTTTTAAGTTTTTCGAATTTTTTCCAAGGGGTACCCCCACAAAATTGTGGGTTTTCCAAATTTCCCCACTTTTGCACCTTCCGATGGCCATAGCTCTGCCAATTCGTATCCGATCAGAAAATGAAGTACCATTTAGTAATCAGCGAACCCAGAAGCGACTTTCCTCATTCAAACCATTGGTTAAATGTCGTTTTTAAGTTTTTCGAATTTTTTCCAAGGGGTACCCCCACAAAATTGTGGGTTTTCCAAATTTCCCCACTTCTGCACCTTCCGATGGCCATAGCTCTGCCAATTCGTATCCGATCAGAAAATGAAGTACCATTTAGTAATCAGCGAACCCAGAAGCGACTTTCCTCATTCAAACCATTGGTGAAATTTCGTTTTTAAGTTTTTCGAATTTTTTCCAAAGGGGTACCCCCACAAAATTGTGGGTTTTCCAAATTTCCCCACTTCTGCACCTTCCGATGGCCATAGCTCTGCCAATTCGTATCCGATCAGAAAATAAAGTACCGTTTAGTAATCAGCGAACCCAGAAGCGACTTTCCTCTTTAAAAATATTGGTTAAATGTCGTTTTTAAGTTTTTCGAATTTTTTCCAAGGGGTACCCCCACAAAAATGGGGGTTTTCCAAATGTCCCCACTTTTACACCTTCCGATGGCCATAGCTCTGCCAATTCGTATCCGATCAGAAAACAAAGTACCGTTTAGTAATCAGCGAACCCAGAAGCGACTTTCCTCATTCAAACCATTGGTGAAATGTAGTTTTTAAGTTTTTCGAATTTTTTCCAAGGGGTACCCCCACAAAATTGTGGGTTTTCCAAATTTCCCCACTTTTGCACCTTCCGATGGCCATAGCTCTGCCAATTCGTATCCGATCAGAAAATGAAGTACCACTTAGTAATCAGCGAACCCAGAAGCGACTTTCCTCATTCAAACCATTGGTTAAATGTCGTTTTTAAGTTTTTCGAATTTTTTCCAAGGGGTACCCCCACAAAATTGTGGGTTTTCCAAATTTCCCCACTTCTGCACCTTCAGATGGCCATAGCTCTGCCAATTCGTATCCGATCAGAAAATGAAGTACCATTTAGTAATCAGCGAACCCAGAAGCGACTTTCCTCATTCAAACCATTGGTTAAATGTCGTTTTTAAGTTTTTCGAATTTTTTCCAAGGGGTACCTCCACAAAATTGTGGGTTTTCCAAATTTCCCCACTTCTGCACCTTCCGATGGCCATAGCTCTGCCAATTCGTATCCGATCAGAAAATAAAGTACCGTTTAGTAATCAGCGAACCCAGAAGCGACTTTCCTCTTTAAAAATATTGGTTAAATGTCGTTTTTAAGTTTTTCGAATTTTTTCCAAGGGGTACCCCCACAAAATTGTGGGTTTTCCAAATGTCCCCACTTTTACACCTTCCGATGGCCATAGCTCTGCCAATTCGTATCCGATCAGAAAACAAAGTACCGTTTAGTAATCAGCGAACCCAGAAGCGACTTTCCTCATTCAAACCATTGGTTAAATGTCGTTTTTAAGTTTTTCGAATTTTTTCCAAGGGGTACCCCCACAAAAATGGGGGTTTTCCAAATGTCCCCACTTTTACACCTTCCGATGGCCATAGCTCTGCCAATTCGTATCCGATCAGAAAACAAAGTACCGTTTAGTAATCAGCGAACCCAGAAGCGACTTTCCTCATTCAAACCATTGGTGAAATGTAGTTTTTAAGTTTTTCGAATTTTTTCCAAGGGGTACCCCCACAAAATTGTGGGTTTTCCAAATTTCCCCACTTTTGCACCTTCCGATGGCCATAGCTCTGCCAATTCGTATCCGATCAGAAAATGAAGTACCACTTAGTAATCAGCGAACCCAGAAGCGACTTTCCTCATTCAAACCATTGGTTAAATGTCGTTTTTAAGTTTTTCGAATTTTTTCCAAGGGGTACCCCCACAAAATTGTGGGTTTTCCAAATTTCCCCACTTTTGCACCTTCCGATGGCCATAGCTCTGCCAATTCGTATCCGATCAGAAAATACAGTACCGTTTAGTAATCAGCGAACCCAGAAGCGACTTTCCTCATTCAAACCATTGGTTAAATGTCGTTTTTAAGTTTTTCGAATTTTTTCCAAGGGGTACCCCTACAAAATTGTGGGTTTTCCAAATTTCCCCACTTTTGCACCTTCCGATGGCCATAGCTCTGCCAATTCGTATCCGATCAGAAAATAAAGTACCGTTTAGTAATCAGCGAACCCAGAAGCGACTTTCCTCATTAAAAATATTGGTTAAATGTCGATTTTAAGTTTTTCGAATTTTTTCCAAGGGGAACCCCCACAAAATTGTGGGTTTTCCAAATTTCCCCACTTTTGCACCTTCCGATGGCCATAGCTCTGCCAATTCGTATCCGATCAGAAAATAAAAAAAATTTAACCAAAATATTGGTTAAATGTCGATTTTAAGTTTTTCGAATTTTTTCTAAGGGGAACCCCCACAAAATTGTGGGTTTTCCAAATTTCCCCACTTTTGCACCTTCCGATGGCCATAGCTCTGCCAATTCGTATCCGATCAGAAAATAAAGTACCGTTTAGTAATCAGCGAACCCAGAAGCGACTTTCCTCATTCAAACCATTGGTTAAATGTCGTTTTTAAGTTTTTCGAATTTTTTCCAAGGGGTACCCCCACAAAATTGTGGGTTTTCCAAATTTCCCCACTTTTGCACCTTCCGATGGCCATAGCTCTGCCAATTCGTATCCGATCAGAAAATACAGTACCGTTTAGTAATCAGCGAACCCAGAAGCGACTTTCCTCATTCAAACCATTGGTTAAATGTCGTTTTTAAGTTTTTCGAATTTTTTCCAAGGGGTACCCCTACAAAATTGTGGGTTTTCCAAATTTCCCCACTTTTGCACCTTCCGATGACCATAGCTCTGCCAATTCGTATCCGATCGGAAAACAAAGTACCGTTTAGTAATCAGCGAACCCAGAAGCGACTTTCCGTATTCAAACCATTGGTTAAATGTCGTTTTTAAGTTTTTCGAATTTTTTCCAAGGGGTACCCCCACAAAAATGGGGGTTTTCCAAATGTTCCCACTTTTGCACCTTCCGATGGCCATAGCTCTGCCAATTCGTATCCGATCGGAAAACAAAGTACCGTTTAGTAATCAGCGAACCCAAAAGCGACTTTCCTCATTCAAACCATTGGTTAAATGTCGTTTTTAAGTTTTTCGAATTTTTTCCAAGGGAAAACCACCCCTACAAAATTGTGGGTTTTCCAAATTTCCCCACTTTTGCACCTTCCGATGGCCATAGCTCTGCCAATTCGTATCCGATCGGAAAACAAAGTACCGTTTAGTAATCAGCGAACCCAGAAGCGACTTTCCTCATTCAAACCATTGGTTAAATGTCGTTTTTAAGTTTTTCGAATTTTTTCCAAGGGGTACCCCTACAAAATTGTGGGTTTTCCAAATTTCCCCACTTTTGCACCTTCCGATGACCATAGCTCTGCCAATTCGTATCCGATCAGAAAATAAAGTACCGTTTAGTAATCAGCGAACCCAAAAGCGACTTTCCTCATTCAAACCATTGGTTAAATGTCGTTTTTAAGTTTTTCGAATTTTTTCCAAGGGGTACCCCCACAAAAATGGGGGTTTTCCAAATTTCCCCACTTTTGCACCTTCCGATGGCCATAGCTCTGCCAATTCGTATCCGATCAGAAAATAAAAAAAATTTAACCAAAATATTGGTTAAATGTCGTTTTTAAGTTTTTCGAATTTTTTCCAAGGAGTACCCCCACAAAATTGTGGGTTTTCCAAATTTCCCCACTTTTGCACCTTCCGATGGCCATAGCTCTGCCAATTCGTATCCGATCGGAAAACAAAGTACCATTAAGTAATCAGCGAACCCACAAGCGACTTTCCGTATTCAAACCATTGGTTAAATGTCGTTTTTAAGTTTTTCGAATTTTTTCCAAGGGGTACCCCCACAAAAATGGGGGTTTTCCAAATTTCCCCACTTTTGCACCTTCCGATGGCCATAGCTCTGCCAATTCGTATCCGATCAGAAAATAAAGTACCGTTTAGTAATCAGCGAACCCAGAAGCGACTTTCCTCATTCAAACCATTGGTTAAATGTCGTTTTTAAGTTTTTCGAATTTTTTCCAAGGGGTACCCCCACAAAATTGTGGGTTTTCCAAATTTCCCCACTTTTGCACCTTCCGATGGCCATAGCTCTGCCAATTCGTATCCGATCGGAAAACAAAGTACCATTAACTAATCAGCGAACCCACAAGCGACTTTCCGTATTCAAACCATTGGTTAAATGTCGTTTTTAAGTTTTTCGAATTTTTTCCAAGGGGTACCCCCACAAAAATGGGGGTTTTCCAAATTTCCCCACTTTTGCACCTTCCGATGGCCATAGCTCTGCCAATTCGTATCCGATCAGAAAATAAAGTACCGTTTAGTAATCAGCGAACCCAGAAGCGACTTTCCGTATTCAAACCATTGGTTAAATGTCGTTTTTAAGTTTTTCGAATTTTTTCCAAGGGGTACCCCCACAAAAATGGGGGTTTTCCAAATGTTCCCACTTTTGCACCTTCCGATGGCCATAGCTCTGCCAATTCGTATCCGATCGGAAAACAAAGTACCGTTTAGTAATCAGCGAACCCAGAAGCGACTTTCCTCATTCAAACCATTGGTTAAATGTCGTTTTTAAGTTTTTCGAATTTTTTCCAAGGGGTACCCCCACAAAATTGTGGGTTTTCCAAATTTCCCCACTTTTGCACCTTCCGATGGCCATAGCTCTGCCAATTCGTATCCGATCAGAAAATAAAGTACCGTTTAGTAATCAGCGAACCCAGAAGCGACTTTCCTCATTCAAACCATTGGTTAAATGTCGTTTTTAAGTTTTTCGAATTTTTTCCAAGGGGTACCCCTACAAAATTGTGGGTTTTCCAAATTTCCCCACTTTTGCACCTTCCGATGACCATAGCTCTGCCAATTCGTATCCGATCGGAAAACAAAGTACCGTTTAGTAATCAGCGAACCCAGAAGCGACTTTCCGTATTCAAACCATTGGTTAAATGTCGTTTTTAAGTTTTTCGAATTTTTTCCAAGGGGTACCCCCACAAAAATGGGGGTTTTCCAAATGTTCCCACTTTTGCACCTTCCGATGGCCATAGCTCTGCCAATTCGTATCCGATCGGAAAACAAAGTACCGTTTAGTAATCAGCGAACCCAGAAGCGACTTTCCTCATTCAAACCATTGGTTAAATGTCGTTTTTAAGTTTTTCGAATTTTTTCCAAGGGAAAACCACCCCTACAAAATTGTGGGTTTTCCAAATTTCCCCACTTTTGCACCTTCCGATGGCCATAGCTCTGCCAATTCGTATCCGATCGGAAAACAAAGTACCGTTTAGTAATCAGCGAACCCAGAAGCGACTTTCCTCATTCAAACCATTGGTTAAATGTCGTTTTTAAGTTTTTCGAATTTTTTCCAAGGGGTACCCCTACAAAATTGTGGGTTTTCCAAATTTCCCCACTTTTGCACCTTCCGATGACCATAGCTCTGCCAATTCGTATCCGATCAGAAAATAAAGTACCGTTTAGTAATCAGCGAACCCAAAAGCGACTTTCCTCATTCAAACCATTGGTTAAATGTCGTTTTTAAGTTTTTCGAATTTTTTCCAAGGGGTACCCCCACAAAAATGGGGGTTTTCCAAATTTCCCCACTTTTGCACCTTCCGATGGCCATAGCTCTGCCAATTCGTATCCGATCAGAAAATAAAAAAAATTTAACCAAAATATTGGTTAAATGTCGTTTTTAAGTTTTTCGAATTTTTTCCAAGGAGTACCCCCACAAAATTGTGGGTTTTCCAAATTTCCCCACTTTTGCACCTTCCGATGGCCATAGCTCTGCCAATTCGTATCCGATCGGAAAACAAAGTACCATTAAGTAATCAGCGAACCCACAAGCGACTTTCCGTATTCAAACCATTGGTTAAATGTCGTTTTTAAGTTTTTCGAATTTTTTCCAAGGGGTACCCCCACAAAAATGGGGGTTTTCCAAATTTCCCCACTTTTGCACCTTCCGATGGCCATAGCTCTGCCAATTCGTATCCGATCAGAAAATAAAGTACCGTTTAGTAATCAGCGAACCCAGAAGCGACTTTCCTCATTCAAACCATTGGTTAAATGTCGTTTTTAAGTTTTTCGAATTTTTTCCAAGGGGTACCCCCACAAAATTGTGGGTTTTCCAAATTTCCCCACTTTTGCACCTTCCGATGGCCATAGCTCTGCCAATTCGTATCCGATCGGAAAACAAAGTACCATTAAGTAATCAGCGAACTCACAAGCGACTTTCCGTATTCAAACCATTGGTTAAATGTCGTTTTTAAGTTTTTCGAATTTTTCCAAGGGGTACCCCCACAAAAATGGGGGTTTTCCAAATGTCCCCACTTTTGCACCTTCCGATGGCCATAGCTCTGCCAATTCGTATCCGATCAGAAAATAAAGTACCGTTTAGTAATCAGCGAACCCAGAAGCGACTTTCCTCATTCAAAATATTGGTTAAATGTCGATTTTAAGTTTTTCGAATTTTTTCCAAGGGGTACCCCCACAAAATTGTGGGTTTTCCAAATTTCCCCACTTTTGCACCTTCCGATGGCCATAGCTCTGCCAATTCGTATCCGATCAGAAAATAAAGTACCGTTTAGTAATCAGCGAACTCAGAAGCGACTTTCCTCATTCAAACCATTGGTTAAATGTCGTTTTTAAGTTTTTCGAATTTTTTCCAAGGGGTACCCCCCACAAAAATGGGGGTTTTCCAAATGTTCCCACTTTTGCACCTTCCGATGGCCATAGCTCTGCCAATTCGTATCCGATCGGAAAACAAAGTACCGTTTAGTAATCAGCGAACCCAGAAGCGACTTTCCTCATTCAAACCATTGGTTAAATGTCGTTTTTAAGTTTTTCGAATTTTTCCCAAGGGGTCACCCCACAAAATTGTGGGTTTTCCAAATGTCCCCACTTTTGCACCTTCCGATGGCCATAGCTCTGCCAATTCGTATCCGATCAGAAAATAAAGTACCGTTTAGTAATCAGCGAACCCAGAAGCGACTTTCCTCATTCAAACCATTGGTTAAATGTCGTTTTTAAGTTTTTCGAATTTTTCCCAAGGAGTACCCCCACAAAATTGTGGGTTTTCCAAATTTCCCCACTTTTGCACCTTCCGATGGCCATAGCTCTGCCAATTCGTATCCGATCGGAAAACAAAGTACCATTAAGTAATCAGCGAACCCACAAGCGACTTTCCGTATTCAAACCATTGGTTAAATGTCGTTTTTAAGTTTTTCGAATTTTTTCCAAGGGGTACCCCCACAAAAATGGGGGTTTTCCAAATGTCCCCACTTTTGCACCTTCCGATGGCCATAGCTCTGCCAATTCGTATCCGATCAGAAAATAAAGTACCGTTTAGTAATCAGCGAACCCAGAAGCGACTTTCCTCATTCAAAATATTGGTTAAATGTCGATTTTAAGTTTTTCGAATTTTTTCCAAGGGGTACCCCACAAAATTGTGGGTTTTCCAAATGTCCCCACTTTTGCACCTTCCGATGGCCATAGCTCTGCCAATTCGTATCCGATCAGAAAACAAAGTACCGTTTAGTAATCAGCGAACCCAGTAGCGACTTTCCTCATTCAAACCATTGGTTAAATGTCGTTTTTAAGTTTTTCGAATTTTTTCCAAGGGGTCACCCCCACAAAATTGTGGGTTTTCCAAATGTCCCCACTTTTGCACCTTCCGATGGCCATAGCTCTGCCAATTCGTATCCGATCAGAAAATAAAGTACCGTTTAGTAATCAGCGAACCCAGAAGCGACTTTCCTCATTCAAAATATTGGTTAAATGTCGTTTTTAAGTTTTTCGAATTTTTCCCAAGGGGTACCCCCACAAAATTGTGGGTTTTCCAAATTTCCCCACTTTTGCACCTTCCGATGGCCATAGCTCTGCCAATTCGTATCCGATCAGAAAATAAAGTACCGTTTAGTAATCAGCGAACCCAGAAGCGACTTTCCTCATTCAAACCATTGGTTAAATGTCGTTTTTAAGTTTTTCGAATTTTTTCCAAGGGGTACCCCCACAAAATTGTGGGTTTTCCAAATTTCCCCACTTTTGCACCTTCCGATGGCCATAGCTCTGCCAATTCGTATCCGATCGGAAAACAAAGTACCATTAAGTAATCAGCGAACTCACAAGCGACTTTCCGTATTCAAACCATTGGTTAAATGTCGTTTTTAAGTTTTTCGAATTTTTTCCAAGGGGTACCCCCACAAAAATGGGGGTTTTCCAAATGTCCCCACTTTTGCACCTTCCGATGGCCATAGCTCTGCCAATTCGTATCCGATCAGAAAATAAAGTACCGTTTAGTAATCAGCGAACCCAGAAGCGACTTTCCTCATTCAAAATATTGGTTAAATGTCGATTTTAAGTTTTTCGAATTTTTTCCAAGGGGTACCCCCACAAAATTGTGGGTTTTCCAAATTTCCCCACTTTTGCACCTTCCGATGGCCATAGCTCTGCCAATTCGTATCCGATCAGAAAATAAAGTACCGTTTAGTAATCAGCGAACCCAGAAGCGACTTTCCTCATTCAAACCATTGGTTAAATGTCGTTTTTAAGTTTTTCGAATTTTTCCCAAGGGGTCACCCCACAAAATTGTGGGTTTTCCAAATGTCCCCACTTTTGCACCTTCCGATGGCCATAGCTCTGCCAATTCGTATCCGATCAGAAAATAAAGTACCGTTTAGTAATCAGCGAACTCAGAAGCGACTTTCCTCATTCAAACCATTGGTTAAATGTCGTTTTTAAGTTTTTCGAATTTTTTCCAAGGGGTACCCCCACAAAAATGGGGGTTTTCCAAATGTTCCCACTTTTGCACCTTCCGATGGCCATAGCTCTGCCAATTCGTATCCGATCGGAAAATAAAGTACCGTTTAGTAATCAGCGAACCCAGAAGCGACTTTCCTCATTCAAACCATTGGTTAAATGTCGTTTTTAAGTTTTTCGAATTTTTCCCAAGGGGTCACCCCACAAAATTGTGGGTTTTCCAAATGTCCCCACTTTTGCACCTTCCGATGGCCATAGCTCTGCCAATTCGTATCCGATCAGAAAATAAAGTACCGTTTAATAATCAGCGAACCCAGTAGCGACTTTCCTCATTCAAACCATTGGTTAAATGTCGTTTTTAAGTTTTTCGAATTTTTTCCAAGGGGTCACCCCCACAAAATTGTGGGTTTTCCAAATGTCCCCACTTTTGCACCTTCCGATGGCCATAGCTCTGCCAATTCGTATCCGATCAGAAAATAAAGTACCGTTTAGTAATCAGCGAACCCAGAAGCGACTTTCCTCATTCAAAATATTGGTTAAATGTCGTTTTTAAGTTTTTCGAATTTTTCCCAAGGGGTACCCCCACAAAATTGTGGGTTTTCCAAATTTCCCCACTTTTGCACCTTCCGATGGCCATAGCTCTGCCAATTCGTACCCGATCAGAAAATAAAGTACCGTTTAGTAATCAGCGAACCCAGAAGCGACTTTCCTCATTCAAACCATTGGTTAAATGTCGTTTTTAAGTTTTTCGAATTTTTCCCAAGGAGTACCCCCACAAAATTGTGGGTTTTCCAAATTTCCCCACTTTTGCACCTTCCGATGGCCATAGCTCTGCCAATTCGTATCCGATCGGAAAACAAAGTACCATTAAGTAATCAGCGAACCCACAAGCGACTTTCCGTATTCAAACCATTGGTTAAATGTCGTTTTTAAGTTTTTCGAATTTTTTCCAAGGGGTACCCCCACAAAAATGGGGGTTTTCCAAATGTCCCCACTTTTGCACCTTCCGATGGCCATAGCTCTGCCAATTCGTATCCGATCAGAAAATAAAGTACCGTTTAGTAATCAGCGAACCCAGAAGCGACTTTCCTCATTCAAAATATTGGTTAAATGTCGATTTTAAGTTTTTCGAATTTTTTCCAAGGGGTACCCCACAAAATTGTGGGTTTTCCAAATGTCCCCACTTTTGCACCTTCCGATGGCCATAGCTCTGCCAATTCGTATCCGATCAGAAAACAAAGTACCGTTTAGTAATCAGCGAACCCAGTAGCGACTTTCCTCATTCAAACCATTGGTTAAATGTCGTTTTTAAGTTTTTCGAATTTTTTCCAAGGGGTCACCCCCACAAAATTGTGGGTTTTCCAAATGTCCCCACTTTTGCACCTTCCGATGGCCATAGCTCTGCCAATTCGTATCCGATCGGAAAACAAAGTACCATTAAGTAATCAGCGAACCCACAAGCGACTTTCCGTATTCAAACCATTGGTTAAATGTCGTTTTTAAGTTTTTCGAATTTTTCCAAGGGGTACCCCCACAAAAATGGGGGTTTTCCAAATGTCCCCACTTTTGCACCTTCCGATGGCCATAGCTCTGCCAATTCGTATCCGATCAGAAAATAAAGTACCGTTTAGTAATCAGCGAACCCAGAAGCGACTTTCCTCATTCAAAATATTGGTTAAATGTCGATTTTAAGTTTTTCGAATTTTTTCCAAGGGGTACCCCCACAAAATTGTGGGTTTTCCAAATTTCCCCACTTTTGCACCTTCCGATGGCCATAGCTCTGCCAATTCGTATCCGATCAGAAAATAAAGTACCGTTTAGTAATCAGCGAACCCAGAAGCGACTTTCCTCATTCAAACCATTGGTTAAATGTCGTTTTTAAGTTTTTCGAATTTTTTCCAAGGCGTACCCCCACAAAATTGTGGGTTTTCCAAATTTCCCCACTTTTGCACCTTCCGATGGCCATAGCTCTGCCAATTCGTATCCGATCAGAAAATAAAGTACCGTTTAGTAATCAGCGAACTCAGAAGCGACTTTCCTCATTCAAACCATTGGTTAAATGTCGTTTTTAAGTTTTTCGAATTTTTCCCAAGGGGTCACCCCACAAAATTGTGGGTTTTCCAAATGTCCCCACTTTTGCACCTTCCGATGGCCATAGCTCTGCCAATTCGTATCCGATCAGAAAATAAAGTACCGTTTAGTAATCAGCGAACCCAGAAGCGACTTTCCTCATTCAAACCATTGGTTAAATGTCGTTTTTAAGTTTTTCGAATTTTTTCCAAGGCGTACCCCCACAAAATTGTGGGTTTTCCAAATTTCCCCACTTTTGCACCTTCCGATGGCCATAGCTCTGCCAATTCGTATCCGATCAGAAAATAAAGTACCGTTTAGTAATCAGCGAACTCAGAAGCGACTTTCCTCATTCAAACCATTGGTTAAATGTCGTTTTTAAGTTTTTCGAATTTTTCCCAAGGGGTCACCCCACAAAATTGTGGGTTTTCCAAATGTCCCCACTTTTGCACCTTCCGATGGCCATAGCTCTGCCAATTCGTATCCGATCAGAAAATAAAGTACCGTTTAGTAATCAGCGAACCCAGAAGCGACTTTCCTCATTCAAACCATTGGTTAAATGTCGTTTTTAAGTTTTTCGAATTTTTTCCAAGGGGTACCCCCACAAAAATGGGGGTTTTCCAAATGTTCCCACTTTTGCACCTTCCGATGGCCATAGCTCTGCCAATTCGTATCCGATCAGAAAATAAAGTACCGTTTAGTAATCAGCGAACCCAGAAGCGACTTTCCTCATTCAAACCATTGGTTAAATGTCGTTTTTAAGTTTTTCGAATTTTTCCCAAGGGGTCACCCCACAAAATTGTGGGTTTTCCAAATGTCCCCACTTTTGCACCTTCCGATGGCCATAGCTCTGCCAATTCGTATCCGATCAGAAAATAAAGTACCGTTTAGTAATCAGCGAACCCAGAAGCGACTTTCCTCATTCAAACCATTGGTTAAATGTCGTTTTTAAGTTTTTCGAATTTTTTCCAAGGGGTACCCCCACAAAATTGTGGGTTTTCCAAATTTCCCCACTTTTGCACCTTCCGATGGCCATAGCTCTGCCAATTCGTATCCGATCAGAAAATAAAGTACCGTTTAGTAATCAGCGAACTCAGAAGCGACTTTCCTCATTCAAACCATTGGTTAAATGTCGTTTTTAAGTTTTTCGAATTTTTTCCCAAGGGGTACCCCCACAAAATTGTGGGTTTTCCAAATGTCCCCACTTTTGCACCTTCCGATGGCCATAGCTCTGCCAATTCGTATCCGATCAGAAAATAAAGTATCGTTTAGTAATCAGCGAACCCAGAAGCGACTTTCCTCATTCAAAATATTGGTTAAATGTCGATTTTAAGTTTTTCGAATTTTTTCCAAGGGGTACCCCCACAAAATTGTGGGTTTTCCAAATTTCCCCACTTTTGCACCTTCCGATGGCCATAGCTCTGCCAATTCGTATCCGATCAGAAAATAAAGTACCGTTTAGTAATCAGCGAACCCAGAAGCGACTTTCCTCATTCAAACCATTGGTTAAATGTCGTTTTTAAGTTTTTCGAATTTTTTCCAAGGGGTACCCCCACAAAATTGTGGGTTTTCCAAATTTCCCCACTTTTGCACCTTCCGATGGCCATAGCTCTGCCAATTCGTATCCGATCAGAAAATAAAGTACCGTTTAGTAATCAGCGAACTCAGAAGCGACTTTCCTCATTCAAACCATTGGTTAAATGTCGTTTTTAAGTTTTTCGAATTTTTTCCAAGGGGTACCCCCACAAA
The DNA here is from genome assembly GCA_018153035.1 of Drosophila pseudoananassae pseudoananassae. Lineage (NCBI taxonomy): Eukaryota > Metazoa > Arthropoda > Insecta > Diptera > Drosophilidae > Drosophila > Drosophila pseudoananassae. The sequence goes on from JAECXR010000055.1 coordinate 837,712, forward strand.
AATGGGGGTTTTCCAAATGTTCCCACTTTTGCACCTTCCGATGGCCATAGCTCTGCCAATTCGTATCCGATCAGAAAATAAAGTACCGTTTAGTAATCAGCGAACCCAGTAGCGACTTTCCTCATTCAAAATATTGGTTAAATGTGGTTTTTAAGTTTTTCGAATTTTTTCCAAGGGGTACCCCACAAAATTGTGGGTTTTCCAAATGTCCCCACTTTTGCACCTTCCGATGGCCATAGCTCTGCCAATTCGTATCCGATCAGAAAATAAAGTACCGTTTAGTAATCAGCGAACCCAGTAGCGACTTTCCTCATTCAAAATATTGGTTAAATGTGGTTTTTAAGTTTTTCGAATTTTTTCCAAGGGGTACCCCACAAAATTGTGGGTTTTCCAAATGTCCCCACTTTTGCACCTTCCGATGGCCATAGCTCTGCCAATTCGTATCCGATCAGAAAACAAAGTACCGTTTAGTAATCAGCGAACCCAGTAGCGACTTTCCTCATTCAAAATATTGGTTTAATGTCGTTTTTAAGTTTTTCGAATTTTTTCCAAGGGGTACCCCCACAAAATTGTGGGTTTTCCAAATGTCCCCACTTTTGCACCTTCCGATGGCCATAGCTCTGCCAATTCGTATCCGATCAGAAAATAAAGTAACGGTTAGTAATCAGCGAACCCAGAAGCGACTTTCCTCATTCAAAACATTGGTTAAATGTCGTTTTTAAGTTTTTCGAATTTTTTCTTAGGGGTACCCCCACAAAATTGTGGGCCTTCCAAATTTCCCCACTTTTGCACCTCCCGATGGCCAAGCTCTGCCAATTCGTATCCGATCAGAAAATAAATTTCCGTTTAGTAATCAGCGAACCCAAAAGCGACTTTCCTCATTCAAACCATTGGTTAAATTTCGTTTTTAAGTTTTTCGAATTTTTTCCAAGGGGTACCCCTACAAAATTGTGGGTTTTCCAAATTTCCCCACTTTTGCACATTTCGATGGCCATAGCTCTGCCAATTCGTATCCGATCAGAAAATAAAGTACCGTTTAGTAATTCAAACCATTCGTTAAATGTCGTTTTTAAGTTTTTCGAATTTTTTCCAAGGGGTACCCCTACAAAATTGTGGGTTTTCCAAATTTCCCCACTTCTGCACATTTCGATGGCCATAGCTCTGCCAATTCGTATCCGATCAGAAAATAAAGTACCGTTTAGTAATCAGCGAACCCAGAAGCGACTTTCCTCATTCAAACCATTGGTTAAACGTCGTTTTTAAGTTTTTCGAATTTTTCCCAAGGGGTACCCCCACAAAATTGTGGGTTTTCCATATTTCCCCACTTTTGCACCTTCTGATGGCCATAGCTCTGCCAATTCGTATCCGATCAGATAATAAAGTTTAGTAATCAGCGAACCCAGAAGCGACTTTCCTCATTCAAACCATTGGTTAAATGTCGTTTTTAAGTTCTTCGAATTTTTTCCAAGGGGTACCCCTACAAAATTGTGGGTTTTCCAAATTTCCCCACTTCTGCACATTTCGATGGCCATAGCTCTGCCAATTCGTATCCGATCAGATAATAAAGTTTAGTAATCAGCGAACCCAGAAGCGACTTTCCTCATTCAAACCATTGGTTAAATGTCGTTTTTAAGTTTTTCGAATTTTTTCCAAGGGGTCACCCCACAAAATTGTGGGTTTTCCAAATTTCCCCACTTTTGCACCTTCCGATGGCCATAGCTCTGCCAATTCGTATCCGATCAGAAAATAAAGTACCGTTTAGTAATCAGCGAACCCAGTAGCGACTTTCCTCATTCAAAATATTGGTTAAATGTCGTTTTTAAGTTTTTCGAATTTTTTCCAAGGGGTCACCCCACAAAATTGTGGGTTTTCCAAATTTCCCCACTTTTGCACATTTCGATGGCCATAGCTCTGCCAATTCGTATCCGATCAGAAAATAAAGTACCGTTTAGTAATTCAAACCATTCGTTAAATGTCGTTTTTAAGTTTTTCGAATTTTTTCCAAGGGGTACCCCTACAAAATTGTGGGTTTTCCAAATTTCCCCACTTCTGCACATTTCGATGGCCATAGCTCTGCCAATTCGTATCCGATCAGAAAATAAAGTACCGTTTAGTAATCAGCGAACTCAGAAGCGACTTTCCTCATTCAAACCATTGGTTAAATGTCGTTTTTAAGTTTTTCGAATTTTTTCCAAGGGGTCACCCCACAAAATTGTGGGTTTTCCAAATTTCCCCACTTTTGCACCTTCCGATGGCCATAGCTCTGCCAATTCGTATCCGATCAGAAAATAAAGTACCGTTTAGTAATCAGCGAACCCAGTAGCGACTTTCCTCATTCAAAATATTGGTTAAATGTGGTTTTTAAGTTTTTCGAATTTTTTCCAAGGGGTACCCCACAAAATTGTGGGTTTTCCAAATGTCCCCACTTTTGCACCTTCCGATGGCCATAGCTCTGCCAATTCGTATCCGATCAGAAAATAAAGTACCGTTTAGTAATCAGCGAACCCAGTAGCGACTTTCCTCATTCAAAATATTGGTTAAATGTGGTTTTTAAGTTTTTCGAATTTTTTCCAAGGGGTACCCCACAAAATTGTGGGTTTTCCAAATGTCCCCACTTTTGCACCTTCCGATGGCCATAGCTCTGCCAATTCGTATCCGATCAGAAAACAAAGTACCGTTTAGTAATCAGCGAACCCAGTAGCGACTTTCCTCATTCAAAATATTGGTTTAATGTCGTTTTTAAGTTTTTCGAATTTTTTCCAAGGGGTACCCCCACAAAATTGTGGGTTTTCCAAATGTCCCCACTTTTGCACCTTCCGATGGCCATAGCTCTGCCAATTCGTATCCGATCAGAAAATAAAGTAACGGTTAGTAATCAGCGAACCCAGAAGCGACTTTCCTCATTCAAAACATTGGTTAAATGTCGTTTTTAAGTTTTTCGAATTTTTTCTTAGGGGTACCCCCACAAAATTGTGGGCCTTCCAAATTTCCCCACTTTTGCACCTCCCGATGGCCAAGCTCTGCCAATTCGTATCCGATCAGAAAATAAATTTCCGTTTAGTAATCAGCGAACCCAAAAGCGACTTTCCTCATTCAAACCATTGGTTAAATTTCGTTTTTAAGTTTTTCGAATTTTTTCCAAGGGGTACCCCTACAAAATTGTGGGTTTTCCAAATTTCCCCACTTTTGCACATTTCGATGGCCATAGCTCTGCCAATTCGTATCCGATCAGAAAATAAAGTACCGTTTAGTAATTCAAACCATTCGTTAAATGTCGTTTTTAAGTTTTTCGAATTTTTTCCAAGGGGTACCCCTACAAAATTGTGGGTTTTCCAAATTTCCCCACTTCTGCACATTTCGATGGCCATAGCTCTGCCAATTCGTATCCGATCAGAAAATAAAGTACCGTTTAGTAATCAGCGAACCCAGAAGCGACTTTCCTCATTCAAACCATTGGTTAAACGTCGTTTTTAAGTTTTTCGAATTTTTCCCAAGGGGTACCCCCACAAAATTGTGGGTTTTCCATATTTCCCCACTTTTGCACCTTCTGATGGCCATAGCTCTGCCAATTCGTATCCGATCAGATAATAAAGTTTAGTAATCAGCGAACCCAGAAGCGACTTTCCTCATTCAAACCATTGGTTAAATGTCGTTTTTAAGTTCTTCGAATTTTTTTTCAAGGGGAACCCCCACAAAATTGTTAAATTAGCTCTGGTTAAATAAGCTCTGCCAATTCGTATCCGATCAGAAAATGAAGTACCGGTTAGTAATCAGCGAACCCAGAAGCGACTTTCCTCATTCAAACCATTGGTTAAATGTCGTTTTTAAGTTCTTCGAATTTTTTCCAAGGGGAACCCCCACAAAATTGTGGGTTTTACAAATGTCCCCACTTTTGCACCTTCCGATGGCCATAGCTCTGCCAATTCGTATCCGATCAGAAAATGAAGTACCGTTTAGTAATCAGCGAACCCAGAAGCGACTTTCCTCATTCAAAATATTGGTTAAATGTCGTTTTTAAGTTTTTCGAATTTTTTCCAAGGGGTACCCCTACAAAATTGTGGGTTTTCCAAATTTCCTCACTTCTGCACATTTCGATGGCCATAGCTCTGCCAATTCGTATCCGATCAGAAAATAAAGTACCGTTTAGTAATCAGCGAACCCAGAAGCGACTTTCCTCATTCAAACCATTGGTTAAATGTCGTTTTTAAGTTTTTCGAATTTTTCCCAAGGGGTCACCCCACAAAATTGTGGGTTTTCCAAATGTCCCCACTTTTGCACCTTCCGATTACCATAGCTCTGCCAATTCGTATCCGATCAGAAAATAAAGTACCGTTTAGTAATCAGCGAACCCAGTAGCGACTTTCCTTATTCAAAATATTGGTTAAATGTCGTTTTTAAGTTTTTCGAATTTTTTCCAAGGGGTACCCCACAAAATTGTGGGTTTTCCAAATGTCCCCACTTTTGCACCTCCCGATGGCCAAGCTCTGCCAATTCGTATCCGATCAGAAAATAAAGTTCCGTTTAGTAATCAGCGAACCCAAAAGCGACTTTCCTCATTCAAACCATTGGTTAAATTTCGTTTTTAAGTTTTTCGAATTTTTTCCAAGGGGTACCCCTACAAAATTGTGGGTTTTCCAAATTTCCCCACTTCTGCACATTTCGATGGCCATAGCTCTGCCAATTCGTATCCGATCAGATAATAAAGTTTAGTAATCAGCGAACCCAGAAGCGACTTTCCTCATTCAAACCATTGGTTAAATGTCGTTTTTAAGTTCTTCGAATTTTTTCCAAGGGGAACCCCCACAAAATTGTGGGTTTTCCAAATGTCCCCACTTTTGCACCTTCCGATGGCCATAGCTCTGCCAATTCGTATCCGATCAGAAAATAAAGTACCGTTTAGTAATCAGCGAACCCAGAAGCGACTTTCCTCTTTAAAAATATTGGTTAAATGTCGTTTTTAAGTTTTTCGAATTTTTTCCCAAGGGGTACCCCTACAAAATTGTGGGTTTTCCAAATTTCCCCACTTTTGCACCTTCCGATGGCCATAGCTCTGCCAATTCGTATCCGATCAGAAAATAAAAAAAATTTAACCAAAATATTGGTTAAATGTCGATTTTAAGTTTTTCGAATTTTTTCTAAGGGGAACCCCCACAAAATTGTGGGTTTTCCAAATTTCCCCACTTTTGCACCTTCCGATGGCCATAGCTCTGCCAATTCGTATCCGATCAGAAAATAAAGTACCGTTTAGTAATCAGCGAACCCAGAAGCGACTTTCCTCATTCAAACCATTGGTTAAATGTCGTTTTTAAGTTTTTCGAATTTTTCCCAAGGGGTACCCCCACAAAATTGTGGGTCTTCCATATTTCCCCACTTTTGCACCTTCTGATGGCCATAGCTCTGCCAATTCGTATCCGATCAGAAAATAAAGTACCGTTTAGTAATCAGCGAACCCAGAAGCGACTTTCTTCATTCAAACCATTGGTTAAATGTCGTTTTTAAGTTTTTCGAATTTTTTCCAAGGGGAACCCCCACAAAATTGTGGGTTTTCCAAATTTCCCCACTTTTGCACCTTCCGATGGCCATAGCTCTGCCAATTCGTATCGGATCAGAAAATACAGTACCGTTTAGTAATCAGCGAACCCAGAAGCGACTTTCCTCATTCAAACCATTGGTTAAATGTCGTTTTTAAGTTTTTCGAATTTTTTCCAAGGGGTACCCCTACAAAATTGTGGGTTTTCCAAATTTCCCCACTTTTGCACCTTCCGATGACCATAGCTCTGCCAATTCGTATCCGATCGGAAAACAAAGTACCGTTTAGTAATCAGCGAACCCAGAAGCGACTTTCCGTATTCAAACCATTGGTTAAATGTCGTTTTTAAGTTTTTCGAATTTTTTCCAAGGGGTACCCCTACAAAATTGTGGGTTTTCCAAATTTCCCCACTTTTGCACCTTCCGATGACCATAGCTCTGCCAATTCGTATCCGATCGGAAAACAAAGTACCGTTTAGTAATCAGCGAACCCAGAAGCGACTTTCCGTATTCAAACCATTGGTTAAATGTCGTTTTAAAGTTTTTCGAATTTTTTCCAAGGGGTACCCCCACAAAATTGTGGGTTTTCCAAATTTCCCCACTTTTGCACCCTCTGATGGCTATAGCTCTGCCAATTCGTATCCGATCAGAAAAAGTATCAGTAAAGTACCGATTAGTAATCAGCGAACCCAGAAGCGGCTTTCCTCATTCAAACCATTGGTTAAATGTCGTTTTTAAGTTTTTCGAATTTTTTCCAATTTTTTCCCCCACAAAATTGTGGGTTTTCCAAATTTCCCCACTTTTGCACCTTCCGATGGCCATAGCTCTGCCAATTCGTATCCGATCAGAAAATAAAGTACCGTTTAGTAATCAGCGAACCGGGATGCGACTTTCCTCATTCAAACCATTGGTTAAATGACGTTTTTAAGTTTTTCGAATTTTTTCCAAGGGGTACCCCCACAAAATTGTAGGTTTTCCAAATTTCCCCACTTTTGCAGCTTCCGATGGCCATAGCTCTGCCAATTCGTATCCGATCAGAAAATAAAGCACCGATTAGTAATCAGCAAACCCAGAAGCGGCTTTCCTCATTCAAACCATTGGTTAAATGTAGTTTTTTAGTTTTTCGAATTTTTTCCAAGGGGTACCCCCACAAAATTGTGGGTTTTCCAAATTTCCCCACTTCTGCACCTTCCGATGGCCATAGCTCTGCCAATTCGTATCCGATCAGAAAATAAAGTACCGTTTAGTAATCAGCGAACCCAGAAGCGACTTTCCTCATTCAAACCATTGGTTAAATGTCGTTTTTAAGTTTTTCGAATTTTTCCCAAGGGGTACCCCCACAAAATTGTGGGTTTTCCAAATTTCCCCACTTTTGCACCTTCCGATGGCCATAGCTCTGCCAATTCGTATCCGATCAGAAAATAAAGTACCGTTTAGTAATCAGCGAACCCAGTAGCGACTTTCCTCATTCAAACCATTGGTTAAATGTCGTTTTTAAGTTTTTCGAATTTTTCCCAAGGGGTACCCCCACAAAATTGTGGGTTTTCCAAATGTCCCCACTTTTGCACCTTCCGATGGCCATAGCTCTGCCAATTCGTATCCGATCAGAAAATAAAAAAAATTTAACCAAAATATTGGTTAAATGTCGATTTTAAGTTTTTCGAATTTTTTCTAAGGGGAACCCCCACAAAATTGTGGGTTTTCCAAATTTCCCCACTTTTGCACCTTCCGATGGCCATAGCTCTGCCAATTCGTATCCGATCAGAAAATAAAAAAAATTTAACCAAAATATTGGTTAAATGTCGTTTTTAAGTTTTTCGAATTTTTCCCAAGGGGTACCCCCACAAAATTGTGGGTCTTCCATATTTCCCCACTTTTGCACCTTCTGATGGCCATAGCTCTGCCATTTCGTATCCGATCGGAAAACAAAGTACCGTTTAGTAATCAGCGAACCCAAAAGCGACTTTCCTCATTCAAACCATTGGTTAAATGTCGTTTTTAAGTTTTTCGAATTTTTTCCAAGGGGTACCCCTACAAAATTGTAGGTTTTCCAAATTTCCCCACTTTTGCACCTTCCGATGGCCATAGCTCTGCCAATTCGTATCCGATCATAAAATAAAGTAACGTTTAGTAATCAGCGAACTCAGAAGCGACTTTCCGTATTCAAACCATTGGTTAAATGTCGTTTTTAAGTTTTTCGAATTTTTCCCAAGGGGGGGTTTTCCAAATGTCCCCACTTTTGCACCTTCCGATGGCCATAGCTCTGCCAATTCGTATCCGATCGGAAAACAAAGTACCGTTTAGTAATCAGCGAACCCAAAAGCGACTTTCCTCATTCAAACCATTGGTTAAATGTCGTTTTTAAGTTTTTCGAATTTTTTCCAAGGGGTACCCCTACAAAATTGTAGGTTTTCCAAATTTCCCCACTTTTGCACCTTCCGATGGCCATAGCTCTGCCAATTCGTATCCGATCGGAAAACAAAGTACCGTTTAGTAATCAGCGAACCCAGAAGCGACTTTCCTCATTCAAACCATTGGTTAAATGTCGTTTTTAAGTTTTTCGAATTTTTTCCAAGGGGTACCCCCACAAAAATGGGGGTTTTCCAAATGTCCCCACTTTTGCACCTTCCGATGGCCATAGCTCTGCCAATTCGTATCCGATCAGAAAATAAAGTACCGATTAGTAATCAGCGAACCGAGATGCGACTTTCTTCCTTCAAACCATTGGTTAAATGTCGTTTTAAAGTTTTTCGAATTTTTTCCAAGGGGTACCCCCACAAAATTGTGGGTTTTCCAAATTTCCCCACTTTTGCACCCTCTGATGGCTATAGCTCTGCCAATTCGTATCCGATCAGAAAAAGTATCAGTAAAGTACCGATTAGTAATCAGCGAACCCAGAAGCGGCTTTCCTCATTCAAACCATTGGTTAAATGTCGTTTTTAAGTTTTTCGAATTTTTTCCAAGGGGTACCCCCACAAAATTGTGGGTTTTCCAAATTTCCCCACTTTTGCACCTTCCGATGGCCATAGCTCTGCCAATTCGTATCCGATCAGAAAATAAAGTACCGTTTAGTAATCAGCGGACCGGGATGCGACTTTCCTCATTCAAACCATTGGTTAAATGACGTTTTTAAGTTTTTCGAATTTTTTCCAAGGGGTACCCCCACAAAATTGTAGGTTTTCCAAATTTCCCCACTTTTGCACCTTCCGATAGCCATAGCTCTGCCAATTCGTATCCGATCAGAAAATAAAGCACCGATTAGTAATCAGCAAACCCAGAAGCGGCTTTCCTCATTCAAACCATTGGTTAAATGTAGTTTTTTAGTTTTTCGAATTTTTTCCAAGGGGTACCCCCACAAAATTGTGGGTTTTCCAAATTTCCCCACTTCTGCACCTTCCGATGGCCATAGCTCTGCCAATTCGTATCCGATCAGAAAATAAAGTACCGTTTAGTAATCAGCGAACCCAGAAGCGACTTTCCTCATTCAAACCATTGGTTAAATGTCGTTTTTAAGTTTTTCGAATTTTTTCCAAGGGGTACCCCCACAAAATTGTGGGTTTTCCAAATTTCCCCACTTTTGCACCTTCCGATGGCCATAGCTCTGCCAATTCGTATCCGATCAGAAAATAAAGTACCGTTTAGTAATCAGCGAACCCAGTAGCGACTTTCCTCATTCAAACCATTGGTTAAATGTCGTTTTTAAGTTTTTCGAATTTTTCCCAAGGGGTACCCCCACAAAATTGTGGGTTTTCCAAATTTCCCCACTTTTGCACCTTCCGATGGCCATAGCTCTGCCAATTCGTATCCGATCAGAAAATAAAGTACCGTTTAGTAATCAGCGAACCCAGTAGCGACTTTCCTCATTCAAACCATTGGTTAAATGTCGTTTTTAAGTTTTTCGAATTTTTCCCAAGGGGTACCCCCACAAAATTGTGGGTTTTCCAAATTTCCCCACTTTCGCACCTTCCGATAGCCATAGCTCTGCCAATTCGTATCCGATCAGAAAATAAAGTACCGATTAGTAATCAGCGAACCCAGAAGCGGCTTTCCTCATTCAAACCATTGGTTAAATGTAGTTTTTTAGTTTTTCGAATTTTTTCCAAGGGGTACCCCCACAAAAATGGGGGTTTTCCAAATGTTCCCACTTTTGCACCTTCCGATGGCCATAGCTCTGCCAATTCGTATCCGATCGGAAAACAAAGTACCGTTTAGTAATCAGCGAACCCAGAAGCGACTTTCCTCATTCAAACCATTGGTTAAATTTCGTTTTTAAGTTTTTCGAATTTTTCCCAAGGGGTACCCCCACAAAATTGTGGGTTTTCCAAATTTCCCCACTGTTGCACCTTCCGATGGCCATAGCTCTGCCAATTCGTATCCGATCAAAAAATAAAGTACCGTTTAGTAATCAGCGAACCCAGAAGCGACTTTCCTCATTCAAACCATTGGTTAAATGTCGTTTTTAAGTTTTTCGAATTTTTCCCAAGGGGTCACCCCACAAAATTGTGGGTTTTCCAAATTTCCCCACTTTTGCACCTTCCGATGGCCATAGCTCTGCCAATTCGTATCCGATCAGAAAATAAAGTACCGTTTAGTAATCAGCGAACTCAGAAGCGACTTTCCTCATTCAAGCCATTGGTTAAATGTCGTTTTTAAGTTTTTCGAATTTTTTCCCAAGGGGAACCCCCCCAAAATTGTGGGTTTTCCAAATTTCCCCACTTTTGCACCTTCCGATGGCCATAGCTCTGCCAATTCGTATCCGATCAGAAAACAAAGTACCGTTTAGTAATCAGCGAACCCAGAAGCGACTTTCCTCATTCAAAATATTGGTTTAATGTCGTTTTTAAGTTTTTCGAATTTTTCCCAAGGGGTACCCCCACAAAATTGTGGGTTTTCCATATTTCCCCACTTTTGCACCTTCTGATGGCCATAGCTCTGCCAATTCGTATCCGATCAGAAAATAAAGTACCGTTTAGTAATCAGCGAACCCAGAAGCGGCTTTCCTTATTAAAAACATTGCTTAAACATCGCTTTTTAATTTTTCGAAATTTTTCCAAAGGGTACCCCCACAAAATTGTAGGTTTTCGCAATTTCCCCACTTTTGCCCCTTCCGATGCCCATAGCTCTGCCAATTTCTACCCGATCAGGAAATAAGGTACCATTTAGCATTCAGCGAACCCAAAAGCCACTTTCCTTATTAAAAACATTGCTTTAATATGGTTTTGTTGTTTTTCAAAATTTTTCCAAGGGGTACCACCATGAAATTGTTGGTTTTCGCAATTTCCCTACGTTTTCTCATTCCGATGGCCATAGCTCTGCCAATTTGTATCCCATCAGGAAATAAAGTACCATTTAGTAATCAGCGAACCCAAAAACAACTTTTCCCATGCAAACCATTGATTAAATGTTATTTTTTAATTTTTAGAATTTTTTCCTAGCGGTACCTCCACAAAATTATGGGTTATCGCATTTATGTATTAAATATCTATTATCGACGAATCCATCGAAAACTGGTGTACCGTGCACGTGGAGTCCCAATCCGGATAATACCATAATACCACGCAGGCAATATTATGAGGTGACAACTGAAACATTCTTCCTCATATTTTAACATGAATATGGTATCCATAATTTCTGTTGCAGATCGCGAGATGCACCCTTCATCGGACATGTCCTGGCTGGCAGCGAGTGGGTGGATGGGACATCTGGTAAACGAGCATCTGGTATTGCCTCTACAAGGACAACATCCTGCCACCAGCCGAGATCATCAAAGAGGAACGCAATTCTTAAGTCTTCGTGTAGATATCCCTGAATTTATATGCAATAGTTAACTGTAACCCGTAAGTTTTTATGCAATATGACAATTAGGTTAAACATGTGTTTTTTGCCGCATATTCTGTACATAAATGACATTTATTCATTTGACTATTCAATTGTTAATACTTAAGTCTACTCTTATGCTATTTGTCTTCAATCTAGCTAGTTAGCTGATTTCTATTTAGACACGGCCGCAGTGCATCAAATTAGCGATAAGTTAACCTTTTTGTAATACCTTTAATTTAATTCTTAAAAGCGATTATTGGGTTTGCATTTATGTACGTGCATAAATGTTAAATCTTTTATTTATTAGTGTATTATATTAGTGTATATTAGTGTATATAGTGTATATTAGTTAAATCCATTTTATTGTACATCTTATACATACACTCTAGAGTTGACAATATGTAATGGTGATAAATAAAATAAGTTCATTGTGTGTGTTGGTTTCTTACTGTGGGGGTTGGTTGCTTGTTTTGGGAGGAGGGGGTATTTTTGAGGTGATAAAATGTAAGTATTTTCCTTAGTTTTCTCGAATTTTCCTGCATTTTTCCAAGTTTTCAACCTTTTTCGATTTTTTCATTTTTTTTAATTTACCCGGATTTTCTTGATTTTTCCGGCATTTTCCAGAATTTTTTCTGAATTTTTTATTTTTTCAGAATGACTTGCAACTTTTTTTTCGGCTCCGAAAAAGTGGATTTCGGCCCGCTACCAGGCTCGGAGTACCAGGCGAACAGAAACGCATAGTAGGTGGATTGTATTTTTTGAAACTGTTTTTTATGAATAACTCGGCCATTTGGCATCCAATCGTGGAATGTGATGGCTCAAAAGAATTGGAAAAATACGGTCCATCTACCTGTTTAACAAAGTCTAGTATTGACCAAGTTAACACGGATTGGTTATCAACTTTGTATTAAACATTTATTTTTAAAAGTTCGTTTGTTTATAACTCGGTCATTTTCCAACGGATCGTGAAGCAAAGTACCATTCCTGTATCAGGACCTTAGTGTTCTTCAAACTGTATTATAAAATCCTCATGAAACTCTGATCCACATCGCAAATATAGGTACTGAAAATGTTATTTCCCCTCAACATTTTGTTGTTGGATTTGAAAAATCCTCTGATGCAGTTCGAAGGATGTTCATGTCCTGGTTTCAAAATTGTACTCCATTCTAAGATCGATTCAAAAAGTGCCGAGATATAAACAAACCAATTTATAGAAATATATTTGTGAGCCAAATTTCTTTACCACTCGGTGTTAACTTGGCCAATAACAGATTTTGGTAGCCAGGTAGATGGGCCGTATTTTTCCGCATTTTATGACATACCACAATCGGGGATTAGAGGCCAAATGGCCGAGTTATTCACAAAAAACAGTTTCAAAAAACAGAATCCACCTACTATGCGTTTCTGTTCGCCTGGTACTCCGAGCCTGGTAGCGGCCGCAAACTTAAAAAATTTCAGCCTCGAAAGCCCCGTGACGTCACTGGTTGAGCTTTGATCCACTGGGTGGTGTCTTGGCTGAGTAGGTTTGTGTCTTTGGAGCTATGTGGAACCTATGTGGAACTTATGTGGGACCTGTGTGGATCCTGTGTGGGACCTTTTTGGATCCTATGTGGGACATATGTGGAACTTGTGTGGATTGCAAGTTGATCAAAAAACGTTAAATTCAAATTCAAATTCAAAAAATAAGTTTCCCGCCCGCGCCTGTTGATTCAAATACGATCCGTTTAATTTGAATTCAAATTCAAAAAAGTTCCCGCCCGCGCCTTCCCAAGCTTTTTGAAAAGTTCCAAGTTCAACCCGTGACGTCACAGATTTCTGAGGCTGAAATTTTTGAAGTTTTCGCCCGCTACCAGGCTCGAAGTACCAGGCGAACAGAAACGCATAGTAGGTGGATTCTGTTTTTTGAAACTGTTTTTTATGAATAACTCGGCTATTTGGCATCCAATCGTGGATTGCAATGGCTCAAAAAAAGTGGAAAAATACGGCCTATCTACCTGGCTAACAAAGTCTGATATTGGCCAAGTTAACACGGAGTGGTTATCAATTTTGTATTATTCATTTATTTTTAAAAGTTCGTTTGTTTATATGCCGGTTATTTTCCAACGGATCGGGAAGCAACTTACAATTACTGGATCAGGACCTTAATATCCTTCGAACTGCATCAAAGGATCCTTATGAAATCCAGATATTCATCGCAAATAGCGAAGCTGATCCTTTTCTAAAATATGACAGCCGGTTGTAATTTTGTTGTTGGATTTGGAAAATTATTTAATGCAGATCGAAGGATGTTCATGTCCTGATTCCAAAATTATATTCCATTCTAAGATCTGTTTGAAAAAAGCCGAGATATAAACAAACCAATTTAAAAAAATATATTTCTAAGCCAAATTTAGTAACCACTGGATCTTAACTTGGCCAATACCAGATTTTGTTGGCCAGGTAGATTGGCCGTATTTTTCTGCATTTTATGACATCTCATAATGGGGGCTTAGATGCCAAATGGCCGAGTTATTCACAAAAAACAGTTTCGAAAAACAGAATCCACCTACTATGCGTTTCTGTTCGCCTGGTACTTCGAGCCTGGTAGCGGGCGAAAACTTCAAAAATTTCAGCCTCAGAAATCTGTGACGTCACGGGTTGAACTTGGATCTTTTCAAAAAGCTTGGGAAGCTTTTTTGAATTTAAATTCAAATTAAACGGATTGTATTTGAATCCCCAGGCGCTGGCGGGAAACTTATTTTTTGAATTTGAATTTGAAATTAACGGTTTTTGATCAACTTACGGGCGGGAACTTTTTTGAATTTGAATTCAAATTAAACGGATCGTATTTGAATCCCCAGGCGCTGGCGGGAAACTTATTTTTTGAATTTGAATTTGAATTTAACGGTTTTTGATCAACTTACAATCCACATAAGTTCCACAGATGTCCCACATAGGATCCACACAGGTCACATATAGGATCCACACATGTCCCACATAAGTTCCACATAGGTTCCACATAGCTCCAAAGACACAAACCTAATCAGCCAAGACACCACCCAGTGGATCAAAGCTCAACCAGTGACGTCACGGGGCTTTCGAGGCTGAAATTTTTTAAGTTTGCGGCCGCTACCAGGCTCGGAGTACCAGGCGAACAGAAACGCATAGTAGGTGGATTCTGTTTTTTGAAACTGTTTTTTGTGAATAACTCGGCCATTTGGCCTCTAATCCCCGATTGTGGTATGTCATAAAATGCGGAAAAATACGGCCCATCTACCTGGCTACCAAAATCTGTTATTGGCCAAGTTAACACCGAGTGGTAAAGAAATTTGGCTCACAAATATATTTCTATAAATTGGTTTGTTTATATCTCGGCACTTTTTGAATCGATCTTAGAATGGAGTACAATTTTGAAACCAGGACATGAACATCCTTCGAACTGCATCAGAGGATTTTTCAAATCCAACAACAAAATGTTGAGGGGAAATAACATTTTCAGTACCTATATTTGCGATGTGGATCAGAGTTTCATGAGGATTTTATAATACAGTTTGAAGAACACTAAGGTCCTGATACAGGAATGGTACTTTGCTTCACGATCCGTTGGAAAATGACCGAGTTATAAACAAACGAACTTTTAAAAATAAATATTTAATACAAAGTTGATAACCACTCCGTGTTAACTTGGCTAATGTCAGACATTGTTAGCCAGGTAGATAGGCCGTATTTTTCCACTTTTTGTGAGCCATCACAAGCCACGATTGGATGCTAAATGGCCAAGTTATTCATAAAAAACAGTTTCAAAAAGCAGAATCCACCTACTATGCGTTTCTGTTCGCCTGGTACTCCGAGCCTGGTAGCGGGCGAAAACTTCAAAAATTTCAGCCTCAGAAATCTGTGACGTCACGGGTTGAACTTGAAACTTTTCAAAAAGCTTGGAAAGGCGCGGGCGGGAACTTTTTTGAATTTGAATTCAAATTAAACGGATCGTATTTGAATCCACAGGCGCTGGCGGGAAACTTTTTTTTTGAATTTGAATTAACGGTTTTTGATCAACTTACGGGCGCGAACTTTTTTGAATTTGAATTCAAATTAAACGGATCGTATTTGAATCAACAGGCGCGGGCGGGAAACTTATTTTTTGAATTTGAATTTGAATTTAACGTTTTTTGATCAACTTGCAATCCACACAAGTTCCACATATGTCCCACATAGGATCCAAAAAGGTCCCACACAGGATCCACACAGGTCCCACATAAGTTCCACATAGGTTCCACATAGCTCCAAAGACACAAACCTAATCAGCCAAGACACCACCCAGTGGATCAAAGCTCAACCAGTGACGTCACGGGGCTTTCGAGGCTGAAATTTTTTAAGTTTGCGGCCGCTACCAGGCTCGGAGTACCAGGCGAACAGAAACGCATAGTAGGTGGATTCTGTTTTTTGAAACTGTTTTTTGTGAATAACTCGGCCATTTGGCCTCTAATCCCCGATTGTGGTATGTCATAAAATGCGGAAAAATACGGCCCATCTACCTGGCTACCAAAATCTGTTATTGGCCAAGTTAACACCGAGTGGTAAAGAAATTTGGCTCACAAATATATTTCTATAAATTGGTTTGTTTATATCTCGGCACTTTTTGAACCGATCTTAGAATGGAGTACAATTTTGAAACCAGGACATGAACATCCTTCGAACTGCATCAGAGGATTTTTCAAATCCAACAACAAAATGTTGAGGGGAAATAACATTTTCAGTACCTATATTTGCGATGTGGATCAGAGTTTCATGAGGATTTTATAATACAGTTTGAAGAACACTAAGGTCCTGATACAGGAATGGTACTTTGCTTCACGATCCGTTGGAAAATGACCGAGTTATAAACAAACGAACTTTTAAAAATAAATGTTTAATACAAAGTTGATAACCAATCCGTGTTAACTTGGTCAATACTAGACTTTGTTAAACAGGTAGATGGACCGTATTTTTCCAATTCTTTTGAGCCATCACATTCCACGATTGGATGCCAAATGGCCGAGTTATTCATAAAAAACAGTTTCAAAAAATACAATCCACCTACTATGCGTTTCTGTTCGCCTGGTACTCCGAGCCTGGTAGCGGGCCGAAATCCACTTTTTCGGAGCCGAAAAAAAAGTTGCAAGTCATTCTGAAAAAATAAAAAATTCAGAAAAAATTCTGGAAAATGCCGGAAAAATCAAGAAAATCCGGGTAAATTAAAAAAAATGAAAAAATCGAAAAAAGGTTGAAAACTTGGAAAAATGCAGGAAAATTCGAGAAAACTAAGGAAAATACTTACATTTTATCACCTCAAAAATACCCCCTCCTCCCAAAACAAGCAACCAACCCCCACAGTAAGAAACCAACACACACAATGAACTTATTTTATTTATCACCATTACATATTGTCAACTCTAGAGTGTATGTATAAGATGTACAATAAAATGGATTTAACTAATATACACTATATACACTAATATACACTAATATAATACACTAATAAATAAAAGATTTAACATTTATGCACGTACATAAATGCAAACCCAATAATCGCTTTTAAGAATTAAATTAAAGGTATTACAAAAAGGTTAACTTATCGCTAATTTGATGCACTGCGGCCGTGTCTAAATAGAAATCAGCTAACTAGCTAGATTGAAGACAAATAGCATAAGAGTAGACTTAAGTATTAACAATTGAATAGTCAAATGAATAAATGTCATTTATGTACAGAATATGCGGCAAAAAACACATGTTTAACCTAATTGTCATATTGCATAAAAACTTACGGGTTACAGTTAACTATTGCATATAAATTCAGGGATATCTACACGAAGACTTAAGAATTGCGTTCCTCTTTGATGATCTCGGCTGGTGGCAGGATGTTGTCCTTGTAGAGGCAATACCAGATGCTCGTTTACCAGATGTCCTATCCACCCACTTGCTGCCAGCCAGGACATGTCCGATGAAGGGCGCTTCGCGCGATCTGCAACAGAGATTATGGATACTATATTCATGTTTAAATATTAGAAAGAATTCAGTTATCACCTCATAATCTGCGCCTGCGTGCGCTCCACAAAGGTGATGGCCCAGCTCCACGGAAAGTCCCTTTTCCGCTCGCATCCCAAGTACGCCGTGCTGCTCTGCAGAAAGATCTCCCTGGTCTTGGTGGTCTGTCGTTCTTATCCTTTTTCGAGACCACAATCTTATCATCTCTCAGCCCGCAGGTTCTTGAAAGTCTTCGTCCTGGAATCGGCGAATCGCAGCTCCTTGCCAGGTGTCACGGTGGCCAGACTCTTGACGGCTCGTTGAATTTCCCGCAGCATCTCCACCGGACGCACCACCAGGTAGTTGTGCATGCGATCTTCCTTTGGCCAATAGGACCAATTCAGGATCACGTCGAAAACTTTGGTGTCGTGATGCAGGGGGCGTCTTGTACGACGATTGTACGGCGGACAATCGATCATTAGCATAGGTCCACTTTCCACGTACAAATTTCGAGGGATTCGTCGCTTTCCTTGAGGACAGCAAAGATAATACATATTTAATACATAAATGCGAAAACCCAAAATTTGGCAGAGCTATGGTCATCGGAAGGTGCAAAAGTGGGGAAATTTGGAAAACCCCCATTTTTGTGGGGGTACCCCTTGGAAAAAATTCGAAAAACTTAAAAACGACATTTAACCAATATTTTGAATGCGGAAAGTCGCTTCTGGGTTCGCTGATTATTAAACGGTACTTTATTTTCTGATCGGATACGAATTGGCAGAGCTATGGCCATCGGAAGGAGCAAAAGTGGGGAAATTTGGAAAACCCACAATTTTGTGGGGGTACCCCTTGGAAAAAATTCGAAAAACTAAAAAACTACATTTAACCAATGGTTTGAATGAGGAAAGTCGCTTCTGGGTTCGCTGATTACTAAACGGTACTTTATTTTCTGATCAGATACGAATTGGCAGAGCTATGGCCAGCGGAAGGTGCAAAGTGGGGAAATTTGGAAAACCCCCATTTTTGTGGGGAACCCCTTGGAAAAAATTCGAAAAACTAAAAAACGACAATATTTTGAATGAGGAAAGTCGCTTCTGGGTTCGCTGATTACTACACGGTACTTTATTTTCTGATCGGATACGAATTGGCAGACCTATAGCCATCAGAGGGTGCAAAAGTGGGGAAATTTGGAAAACCCACAATTTTGTGGGGGTACCCCTTGGAAAAAATTCTAAAAACTTAAAAACGACATTTAACCAATATTTTGAATAAGGAAAGTCGCTTCTGGGTTCGCTGATTACTAAATGGTACTTCATTTTCTGATCGGATAAGAATTGGCAGAGCTATGGCCATCGGAAGGTGCAAAAGTGGGGAAATTTGGAAAACCCACAATTTTGTGGGGTACCCCTTGGAAAAAATTCGAAAAACTTAAAAACGACATTTAACCAATGGTTTGAATGAGGAAAGTCGCTTCTGGGTTCGCTGATTACTAAACGGTACTTTATTTTCTGATCGGATACGAATTGGCAGAGCTATGGCCATCGGAAGGTGCATAAGTGGGGAAATTTGGAAAACCCACAATTTTGTGGGGTACCCCTTGGAAAAAATTCGAAAAACTTCAAAACTACATTTAACCAATGGTTTAAATGAGGAAAGTCGCTTCTGGGTTTGCTGATTACTAAACGGTACTAAATTTTCTGATCGGATACGAATTGGCATAGCTATGGCCATCGGAAGGAGCAAAAGTGGGGAAATTTGGAAAACCCACAATGTCGTGGGGGTACCCCTTGGAAAAAATTCGAAAATTTTAAAAACGACATTTAACCAATGGTTTAAATGAGGAAAGTCGCTTCTGGGTTTGCTGATTACTAAACGGTACTAAATTTTCTGATCGGATACGAATTGGCATAGCTATGGCCATCGGAAGGAGCAAAAGTGCGGAAATTTGGAAAACCCACAATTTTGTGGGGGTACCCCTTGGAAAAAATTCGAAAAACTTAAAAACTACATTTAACCAATATTTTGAATGAGGAAAGTCGCTTCTGTGTTCGCTGATTACTAACCGGTACTTCATTTTCTGATCGGATACGAATTGGCAGAGCTATGGCCATCGGAAGGTGCATAAGTGGGGAAATTTGGAAAACCCACAATTTTGTGGGGTACCCCTTGGAAAAAATTCGAAAAACTTAAAAACGACATTTAACCAATGGTTTGAATGAGGAAAGTCGCTTCTGGGTTCGCTGATTACTAAACGGTACTTTATTTTCTGATCGGATACGAATTGGCAGAGCTATGGCCATCGGAAGGTGCATAAGTGGGGAAATTTGGAAAACCCACATTTTTGTGGTGTACCCCTTGGAAAAAATTCGAAAAACTTAAAAACGACATTTAACCAATATTTTGAATGAGGAAAGTCGCTTCTGTGTTCGCTGATTACTAACCGGTACTTTATTTTCTGATCGGATACGAATTGGCAGAGCTATAGCCATCAGAGGAAGTAAATGTGGGCACATTTGGAAAACCCCCATTTTTGCGGGGGTACCCCTTGGAAAAAATTCGAAAAACTTAAAAACGTCATTTAACCAATGGTTTGAATGAGGAAAGCCGCTTCTGGGTTCGCTGATTATTAATCGGTACTTTATTTTCTGATCGGATACGAATTGGCAGAGCTATTGCTATCGGAAGGTGCGAAAGTGGGGAAATTTGGAAAACCTACAATTTTGTGGGGGTACCCCTTGGAAAAAATTCGAAAAACTTAAAAACGTCATTTAACCAATGGTTTGAATGAGGAAAGCCGCTTCTGGGTTCGCTGATTACTAATCGGTACTTTATTTTCTGATCGGATACGAATTGGCAGAGCTATTGCTATCGGAAGGTGCAAAAGTGGGCACATTTGGAAAACCCCCATTTTTGCGGGGGAACCCCTTGGAAAAAATTCGAAAAACTTAAAAACGTCATTTAACCAATGGTTTGAATGAGGAAAGCCGCTTCTGGGTTCGCTGATTACTAATCGGTACTTTATTTTCTGATCGGATACGAATTGGCAGAGCTATGGCCATCGGAAGGTGCAAAAGTGGGGAAATTTGGAAAACCCACAATTTTGTGGGGGTACCCCTTGGAAAAAATTCGAAAAACTTAAAAACGTCATTTAACCAATGGTTTGAATGAGGAAAGCCGCTTCTGGGTTCGCTGATTACTAATCGGTACTTAATTTTCTGATCGGATACGAATTGGCAGAGCTATAGCCATCAGAGGGTGCAAAAGTGGGGAAATTTGGAAAACCCACAATTTTGTGGGGGTACCCCTTGGAAAAAATTCGAAAAACTTAAAAACGACATTTAACCAATGGTTTGAATGAGGAAACTCGCTTCTGGGTTCGCTGATTACTAAACGGTACTTTATTTTCTGATCGGATACGAATTGGCAGAGCTATGGCCATCGGAAGGTGCGAAAGTGGGGAAATTTGGAAAACCCACAATTTTGTGGGGGTACCCCTTGGAAAAAATTCGAAAAACTTAAAAACGTCATTTAACCAATGGTTTGAATGAGGAAAGTCGCTTCTGGGTTCGCTGATTACTAATCGGTTCTTTATTTTCTGATCGGATACGAATTGGCAGAGCTATGGCCAGCGGAAGGTGCAAAGTGGGGAAATTTGGAAAACCCACAATTTTGTGGGGCCACCCCTTGGAAAAAATTCGAAAAACTTAAAAACGACATTTAACCAATGGTTTGAATGAGGAAAGTCGCTTCTCGGTTCGCTGATTACTAAACGGTACTTTATTTTCTGATCGGATACAAATTGGCAGAGCTATGGCCATCGGAAGGTGCGAAAGTGGGGAAATTTGGAAAACCCACAATTTTGTGGGGGTACCCCTTGGAAAAAATTCGAAAAACTTAAAAACGTCATTTAACCAATGGTTTGAATGAGGAAAGCCGCTTCTGGGTTCGCTGATTACTAATCGGTACTTAATTTTCTGATCGGATACGAATTGGCAGAGCTATAGCCATCAGAGGGTGCAAAAGTGGGGAAATTTGGAAAACCCACAATTTTGTGGGGGTACCCCTTGGAAAAAATTCGAAAAACTTAAAAACGACATTTAACCAATGGTTTGAATGAGGAAACTCGCTTCTGGGTTCGCTGATTACTAAACGGTACTTTATTTTCTGATCGGATACAAATTGGCAGAGCTATAGCCATCAGAGGGTGTAAAAGTGGGGACATTTGGAAAGCTCCCATTTTTGTGGGGGTACACCTTGGAAAAAATTCGAAAAACTTAAAAACGTCATTTAACCAATGGTTTGAATGAGGAAAGTCGCTTCTGGGTTCGCTGATTACTAATCGGTACTTTATTTTCTGATCGGATACGAATTGGCAGAGCTATGGCCATCGGAAGGTGCAAAAGTGGGGAAATTTGGAAAACCCACAATTTTGTGGGGGTACCCCTTGGAAAAAATTCGAAAAACTTAAAAACGTCATTTAACCAATGGTTTGAATGAGGAAAGTCGCTTCTGGGTTCGCTGATTACTAATCGGTTCTTTATTTTCTGATCGGATACGAATTGGCAGAGCTATGGCCAGCGGAAGGTGCAAAGTGGGGAAATTTGGAAAACCCACAATTTTGTGGGGCCACCCCTTGGAAAAAATTCGAAAAACTTAAAAACGACATTTAACCAATGGTTTGAATGAGGAAAGTCGCTTCTCGGTTCGCTGATTACTAAACGGTACTTTATTTTCTGATCGGATACAAATTGGCAGAGCTATAGCCATCAGAGGGTGTAAAAGTGGGGACATTTGGAAAACCCCCATTTTTGTGGGGGTACACCTTGGAAAAAATTCGAAAATTTTAAAAACGACATTTAACCAATATTTTTAATGCGGAAAGTCGCTTCTGGGTTCGCTGATTACTAAACGGTACTTTATTTCCTGATCGGATACGAATTGGTAGAGCTATAGCCATCAGAGGGTGCAAAAGTGGGGAAATTTGGAAAACCCACAATTTTGTGGGGGTACCCCTTGGAAAAAATTCGAAAAACTTAAAAATGTCATTTAACCAATGGTTTGAATGAGGAAAGTCGCTTCTGGGTTCGCTGATTACTAATCGGCTCTTTATTTTCTGATCGGATACGAAGAGCTATGGCCATCGGAAGGTGCAAAAGTGGGGAAATTTGGAAAACCCCCATTTTTGCGGGGGTACCCCTTGGAAAAAATTCGAAAAACTTAATAACGTCATTTAACCAATGGTTTGAATGAGGAAAGTCGCTTCTGGGTTCGCTGATTACTATTCGGTACTTTATTTTCTGATCGGATACAAATTGGCAGAGCTATGGCCATCGGAAGGTGCGAAAGTGGGGAAATTTGGAAAACCCACAATTTTGTGGGGGTACCCCTTGGAAAAAATTCGAAAAACTTAAAAACGACATTTAACCAATATTTTGAATGAGGAAAGTCGCTTCTGGGTTCGCTGATTACTAATCGGTTCTTTATTATCTGATCGGATACGAATTGGCAGAGCTATAGCCATCAGAGGGTGCAAAAGTGGGGAAATTTGGAAAACCCACAATTTTGTGGGGGTACCCCTTGGAAAAAATTCGAAAAACTTAAAAACGACATTTAACCAATGGTTTGAATGAGGAAACTCGCTTCTGGGTTCGCTGATTACTAAACGGTGCTTTATTTTGTGATCGGATACGAATTGGCAGAGCTATAGCCATCAGAGGGTGCAAAAGTGGGGAAATTTGGAAAACCCACAATTTTGTAGGGGTAATCCTTGGAAAAAATTCGAAAAACTTAAAAATGTCATTTAACCAATGGTTTGAATGAGGAAAGTCGCTTCTGGGTTCGCTGATTACTAATCGGCTCTTTATTTTCTGATCGGATACGAAGAGCTATGGCCATCGGAAGGTGCAAAAGTGGGCACATTTGGAAAACCCCAATTTTTGCGAAGGTACCCCTTGGAAAAAATTCGAAAAACTTAAAAACGACATTTAACCAATGGTTTGAATGAGGAAAGTCGCATCTCGGTTCGCTGATTACTAAACGGTGCTTTATTTTGTGATCGGATACGAATTGGCAGAGCTATAGCCATCAGAGGGTGCAAAAGTGGGGAAATTTGGAAAACCCACAATTTTGTAGGGGTACCCCTTGGAAAAAATTCGAAAAACTTAAAAATGTCATTTAACCAATGGTTTGAATGAGGAAAGTCGCTTCTGGGTTCGCTGATTACTAATCGGCTCTTTATTTTCTGATCGGATACGAAGAGCTATGGCCATCGGAAGGTGCAAAAGTGGGGAAATTTGGAAAACCCCCATTTTTGCGGGGGTACCCCTTGGAAAAAATTCGAAAAACTTAAAAACGTCATTTAACCAATGGTTTGAATGAGGAAAGTCGCTTCTGGGTTCGCTGATTACTAATCGGTACTTTATTTTCTGATCGGATACAAATTGGCAGAGCTATGGCCATCGGAAGGTGCGAAAGTGGGGAAATTTGGAAAACCCACAATTTTGTGGGGGTACCCCTTGGAAAAAATTCGAAAAACTTAAAAACGACATTTAACCAATATTTTGAATGCGGAAAGTCGCTTCTGGGTTCGCTGATTACTAAACGGTACTTTATTTTCTGATCGGATAAGAATTGGCAGAGCTATAGCCATCAGAGGGTGCAAAAGTGGGGAAATTTGGAAAACCCACAATTTTGTGGGGGTACCCCTTGGAAAAAATTCGAAAAACTTAAAAACGACATTTAACCAATGGTTTGAATGAGGAAACTCGCTTCTGGGTTCGCTGATTACTAAACGGTACTTTATTTTCTGATCGGATACGAATTGGCAGAGCTATGGCCATCGGAAGGTGCGAAAGTGGGGAAATTTGGAAAACCCACAATTTTGTGGGGGTACCCCTTGGAAAAAATTCGAAAAACTTAAAAATGTCATTTAACCAATGGTTTGAATGAGGAAAGTCGCTTCTCGGTTCGCTGATTACTAAACGGTACTTTATTTTCTGATCGGATACGAATTGGCAGAGCTATGGCCATCGGAAGGTGCGAAAGTGGGGAAATTTGGAAAACCCACAATTTTGTGGGGGTACCCCTTGGAAAAAATTCGAAAAACTTAAAAACGTCATTTAACCAATGGTTTGAATGAGGAAAGTCGCTTCTGGGTTCGCTGATTACTAATCGGTACTTTATTTTCTGATCGGATACAAATTGGCAGAGCTATGGCCATCGGAAGGTGCAAAAGTGGGGAAATTTGGAAAACCCACAATTTTGTGGGGGTACCCCTTGGAAAAAATTCGAAAAACTTAAAAACGACATTTAACCAATATTTTGAATGCGGAAAGTCGCTTCTGGGTTCGCTGATTACTAATCGGTTCTTTATTTTCTGATCGGATACGAATTGGCAGAGCTATGGCCAGCGGAAGGTGCAAAGTGGGGAAATTTGGAAAACCCACAATTTTGTGGGGCTACCCCTTGGAAAAAATTCGAAAAACTTAAAAACGACATTTAACCAATGGTTTGAATGAGGAAAGTCGCTTCTGGGTTCGCTGATTACTAATCGGTACTTTATTTTCTGATCGGATACAAATTGGCAGAGCTATAGCCATCAGAGGGTGTAAAAGTGGGGACATTTGGAAAACCCCCATTTTTGTGGGGGTACACCTTGGAAAAAATTCGAAAATTTTAAAAACGACATTTAACCAATATTTTTAATGCGGAAAGTCGCTTCTGGGTTCGCTGATTACTAAACGGTACTTTATTTTCTGATCGGATACAAATTGGCAGAGCTATGGCCATCGGAAGGTGCAAAAGTGGGGAAATTTGGAAAACCCACAATTTTGTGGGGGTACCCCTTGGAAAAAATTCGAAAAACTTATAAACGCCATTAAACCAATGGTTTGAATGAGGAAAGTCGCATCTCGGTTCGCTGATTACTAAACGGTGCTTTATTTTGTGATCGGATACGAATTGGCAGAGCTAGGGCCATCGAAAGGTGCAAAAGTGGGGAAATTTGGAAAACCCACAATTTTGATGGGGTACGCCTTGGAAAAAATTCGAAAAACTTAAAAACGTCATTTAACCAATGGTTTGAATGAGGAAAGTCGCATCTCGGTTCGCTGATTACTAAACGGTGCTTTATTTTGTGATCGGATACGAATTGGCAGAGCTATGGCCATCGAAAGGTGCAAAAGTGGGGAAATTTAGAAAACCCACAATTTTGTGGGGGTACGCCTTGGAAAAAATTCGAAAAACTTAAAAACGACATTTAACCAATGGTTTTAATGAGGAAAGTCGCTTCTGGGTTCTCTGATGACTAAACGGTACTTTATTTTCGGATCGGATACGAAGAGCTATGGCCATCGGAAGGTGCAAAAGTGGGGAAATTTGGAAAACCCCCATTTTTGCGGGGGTACCCCTTGGAAAAAATTCGAAAAACTTAAAAACGACTTTTAACCAATGGTTTGAATGAGGAAAGTCGCATCTCGGTTCGCTGATTACTAAACGGTGCTTTATTTTGTGATCGGATACGAATTGGCAGAGCTATGGCCATCGAAAGGTGCAAAAGTGGGGAAATTTGGAAAACCCCCATTTTTGCGGGGGTACCCCTTGGAAAAAATTCGAAAAACTTAAAAACGACTTTTAACCAATGGTTTGAATGAGGAAAGTCGCATCTCGGTTCGCTGATTACTAAACGGTGCTTTATTTTGTGATCGGATACGAATTGGCAGAGCTATGGCCATCGAAAGGTGCAAAAGTGGGGAAATTTGGAAAACCCACAATTTTGTCTTGGAAAAAATTCGAAAAACTTAAAAACGTCATTTAACCAATGGTTTGAATGAGGAAAGTCGCATCTCGGTTCGCTGATTACTAAACGGTGCTTTATTTTGTGATCGGATACGAATTGGCAGAGCTATGGCCATCGAAAGGTGCAAAAGTGGGGAAATTTGGAAAACCCCCATTTTGTGGGGGTACCCATTGAAAAAAATTCGAAAAACTTAAAAACGACATTTAACCAATATTTTGAATGCGGATTCACTGATTACTAAACGGTTCTTTATTTTGTGATCGGATACGAATTGGCAGAGCTATGGCCATCAGAGGGTGTAAAAGTAGGCACATTTGAAAAACCCCCATTTATTTCCCCTTGGAAAAAATTCGAAAAACTTAAAAACGACATTTAACCAATGGTTTGAATAAGGAAAGTCGCATCTCGGTTCGCTGATTACTAAACGGTGCTTTATTTTGTGATCGAATACGAGTTGGCAGAGCTATGGCCATCAGAGGGTGTAAAAGTGGGGACATTTGGAAAACCCCCATTTTGTGGGGGTACCCATTGGAAAAAATTCGAAAAACTTAAAAACCAATGGTTTGAATGAGGAAAGTCGCTTCTGGGTTCGCTGATTACTAATCGGTACTTTATTTTCTGATCGGATACGAATTGGCAGAGCTATGGCCATCGGAAGGTGCAAAAGTGGGGAAATTTGGAAAACCCCCATTTTTGCGGGGGTACCCCTTGGAAAAAATTCAAAAAACTTAATGACGACATTTAACCAATGGTTTAAATGAGGAAAGTCGCTTCTGGGTTTGCTGATTACTAAACGGTGCTTTATTTTCTGATCGGATACGAATTGGCAGAGCTATGGCCAGGGAAAGTGCAAAAGTGGGGAAATTTGGAAAACCCCAATTTTTGTGGAGGTAGCCCTTGGAAAAAATTCGAAAAATTTAAAAAACGACATTTAACCAATATTTTGAATGCGGAAAGTCGCTTCTGGGTTCGCTTATTACTAAACAGTGCTTTATTTCCTGATCGGATACGAATTGGCAGAGCTATGGCCAGGGAAAGTGCAAAAGTGGGGAAATTTGCAAACCCCCATTTTTGTGGGGGTAGCCCTTGGAAAAAATTCGAAAAATTTAAAAACGACATTTAACCAATGGTTTGAATGCGGAAAGTCGCTTCTGGGTTCGCTGATTACTAAACGGTACTTTATTTTCTGATCAGATACGAATTGGCAGTGCTGTGGCCATCGGAAGGTGCAGAAGTGGGGAAATTTGGAAAACCCACAATTTTATGGGGGTACCCCTTGGAAAAAATTCGAAAAATTTAAAAACAACATTTAACCAATGGTTTAAATGAGGAAAGTCGCTTCTGGGTTTGCTGATTAGTAAGCGGTACTTTATTTCCTGATCGGATACGAATTGGCAGAGCTATGGCCAGGGAAAGTGCAAAAGTGGGGAAATTTGCAAACCCCCATTTTTGTGGGGGTAGCCCTTGGAAAAAATTCGAAAAATTTAAAAACGACATTTAACCAATGGTTTGAATGCGGAAAGTCGCTTCTGGGTTCGCTGATTACTAAACGGTACTTTATTTTCTGATCAGATACGAATTGGCAGTGCTATGGCCATCGGAAGGTGCAAAAGTGGGGAAATTTGGAAAACCCACAATTTTATGGGGGTACCCCTTGGAAAAAATTCGAAAAATTTAAAAACGACATTTAACCAATATTTTGAATGAGGAAAGTCGCTTCTGGGTTCGCTGATTACTAAGCGGTACTTTATTTTCTGATCGGATACGAATTGGCAGAGCTATAGCCAGGGAAAGTGCAAAAGTGGGGAAATTTGCAAACCCCCATTTTTGTGGGGGTAGCCCTTGGAAAAAATTCGAAAAATTTAAAAACGACATTTAACCAATGGTTTGAATGCGGAAAGTCGCTTCTGGGTTCGCTGATTACTAAACGGTACTTTATTTTCTGATCAGATACGAATTGGCAGTGCTGTGGCCATCGGAAGGTGCAAAAGTGGGGAAATTTGGAAAACCCACAATTTTATGGGGGTACCCCTTGGAAAAAATTCGAAAAATTTAAAAACAACATTTAACCAATGGTTTAAATGAGGAAAGTCGCTTCTGGGTTTGCTGATTAGTGAGCGGTACTTTATTTTCTGATCGGATACGAATTGGCAGAGCTATGGCCAGGGAAAGTGCAAAAGTGGGGAAATTTGGAAAACCCCCATTTTTGTGGGGGTAGCCCTTCGAAAAAATTCGAAAAATTTAAAAACGACATTTAACCAATATTTTGAATGCGGAAAGTCGCTTCTGGGTTCGCTGATTACTAAGCGGTACTTTATTTTCTGATCGGATACGAATTGGCAGAGCTATAGCCAGCGGAGGGTGCAAAAGTGGGGACATTTGGAAAACCCCCATTTTTGCGGGGGTACCCCTTGGAAAAAATTCGAAAAATTTAAAAACAACATTTAACCAATGGTTTAAATAAGGAAAGTCGCTTCTGGGTTTGCTGATTAGTAAGCGGTACTTTATTTTCTGATCGGATACGAATTGGCAGAGCTATGGCCAGGGAAAGTGCAAAAGTGGGGAAATTTGGAAAACCCCCATTTTTGTGGGGGTAGCCCTTGGAAAAAATTCGAAAAATTTAAAAACGACATTTAACCAATATTTTGAATTCGGAAAGTCGCTTCTGGGTTCGCTGATTACTAAACGGTACTTTATTTTCTGATCGGATACGAATTGGCAGAGCTATAGCCAGCGGAGGGTGCAAAAGTGGGGACATTTGGAAAACCCCCATTTTTGCGGGGGTACCTCTTGGAAAAAATTCGAAAAACTTAAAAACGACATTTAACCAATATTTTGAATGAGGAAAGTCGCTTCTGGGTTCGCTGATTACTAAACGGTACTTTATTTTCTGATCGGATACGAATTGGCAGAGCTATAGCCAGCGGAGGGTGCAAAAAGTGGGGACATTTGGAAAACCCCCATTTTGTGGGGGTACCTCTTGGAAAAAATTCGAAAAACTTAAAAACGACATTTAACCAATATTTTGAATGAGGAAAGTCGCTTCTGGGTTCGCTGATTACTAAACGGTACTTTATTTTCTGATCAGATACGAATTGGCAGTGCTATGGCTATCGGAAGGTGCAAAAGTGGGGAAATTTGGAAAACCCACAATTTTATGGGGGTACCCCTTGGAAAAAATTCGAAAAATTTAAGAACGACATTTATCCAATGGTTTGAATGAGGGGATATTTGGAAAGCCCACATTTTTGCGGGGGTACCTCTTGGAAAAAATTCGAAAAATTTAAAAACGACATTTAACCAATATTTTGAATGAGGAAAGTCGCTTCTGGGTTCGCTGATTACTAAACGGTACTTTATTTTCTGATCAGATACGAATTGGCAGTGCTATGGCCATCGGAAGGTGCAAAAGTGGGGAAATTTGGAAAACCCACAATTTTATGGGGGTACCCATTGGAAAAAATTCGAAAAACTTAAAAACGACATTTAACCAATATTTTGAATGCGGAAAGTAGCTTCTGGGTTCGCTGATTACTAAACGGTTCTTTATTTTCTGATCGGATACGAATTGGCAGAGCTATGGCCAGCGGAAGGTGCAAAAGTGGGGAAATTTGGAAAACCCACAATTTCGTGGGGGTACCCCTTGGAAAAAATTCGAAAAACTTAAAAACAACATTTAACCAATGGTTTAAATGAGGAAAGTCGCTTCTGGGTTTGCTGATTACTAAACGGTACTTTATTTTCTGATCGGATACGAATTGACAGAGCTATGGCCAGGGAAAGTGAAAAAGTGGGGAAATTTGGAAAACCCACATTTTTTGTAGGGATACCCATTGGAAAAAATTCGAAAAACTTAAAAACGAAATTTAACCAATGGTTTGAATGCGGAAAGTCGCTTCTGGGTTCGCTGATTACTAACCGGTACTTTATTTTCTGATCAGATACGAATTGGCAGTGCTATGGCTATCGGAAGGTGCAAAAGTGGGGAAATTTGGAAAACCCACAATTTTATGGGGGTACCCCTTGGAAAAAATTCGAAAAATTTAAAAACAACATTTAACCAATGGTTTAAATGAGAAAAGTCGCTTCTGGGTTTGCTGATTACTAAACGGTACTTTATTTTCTGATCGGATACGAATTGGCAGAGCTATGGCCAGGGAAAGTGAAAAAGTGGGGAAATTTGGAAAACCCCCATTTTTGTCGGGATACCCCTTGGAAAAAATTCGAAAAACTTAAAAACGACATTTAACCAATGGTTTGAATGCGGAAAGTCGCTTCTGGGTTCGCTGATTACTAAACGGTACTTTATTTTCTGATCGGATACGAATTGGCAGAGCTATGGCCAGGGAAAGTGAAAAAGTGGGGAAATTTGGAAAACCCCCATTTTTGTCGGGATACCCCTTGGAAAAAATTCGAAAAACTTAAAAACGACATTTAACCAATGGTTTGAATGCGGAAAGTCGCTTCTGGGTTCGCTGATTACTAAACGGTACTTTATTTTCTGATCGGATACGAATTGGCATAGCTATGGCCATCGGAAGGAGCAAAAGTGGGGAAATTTAGAAAACCCACAATTTTGTGGGGGTACCCCTTGGAAAAAATTCGAAAAACTTAAAAACGACATTTCACCAATATTTTGAATGCGGAAAGTCGCTTCTGGGTTTGCTCATTACTAAACGGTGCTTTATTTCTTGATCGGATACGAATTGGCAGAGCTATGGCCAGCGGAAGGTGCAAAAGTGGGGTAATTTGGAAAACCCCCATTTTTGTGGGGGTACCCATTGGAAAAAATTCGAAAAACTTAAAAACGACATTTAACCAATATTTTGAATGCGGAAAGTCGCTTCTGGGTTCGCTGATTACTAAACGGTGCTTTATTTCCTGATCGGATACGAATTGGCAGAGCTATGGCCAGCGGAAGGTGCAAAAGTGGGGAAATTTGGAAAACCCCCATTTTTGTGGGGGTACCCCTTGGAAAAAATTCGAAAAACTTAAAAACGACATTTAACCAATGGTTTAAATGAGGACAGTCGCTTCTGGGTTCGCTGATTACTAAACGGTACTTTATTTTCTGATCGGATACGAGTTGGCAGAGCTATGGCAATCGGAAGGTGCAAAAGTGGGGAAATTTGGAAAACCCACAATTTTATGGGGGTACCCCTTGGAAAAAATTCGAAAAACTTAAAAACGACATTTAACCAATGGTTTAAATGAGGAAAGTCGCTTCTGGGTTCGCTGATTACTAAACGGTACTTTATTTTCTGATCGGATACGAATTGGCAGAGCTATGGCCATCAGAAGGAGCAAAAGTGGGGAAATTTAGAAAACCCACAATTTTGTGGGGGTACCCCTTGGAAAAAATTCGAAAAACTTAAAAACGACAATGGTTTAAATGAAGAAAGTCGCTTCTGGGTTCGCTGATTACTAAACGGTTCTTTATTTTCTGATCGGATACGAATTGGCAGAGCTATGGCCAGCGGAAGGTGCAAAAGTGGGAAAATTTGGAAAACCCACAATTTTGTGGGGGTACCCCTTGGAAAAAATTCGAAAAACTTAAAAACGACATTTAACCAATGGTTTAAATGAGGACAGTCGCTTCTGGGTTCGCTGATTACTAAACGGTACTTTATTTTCTGATCGGATACGAGTTGGCAGAGCTATGGCAATCGGAAGGTGCAAAAGTGGGGAAATTTGGAAAACCCACAATTTTATGGGGGTACCCCTTGGAAAAAATTCGAAAAACTTAAAAACGACATTTAACCAATGGTTTAAATGAGGAAAGTCGCTTCTGGGTTTGCTGATTACTAAACGGTACTAAATTTTCTGATCGGGGACGAATTGGCATAGCTATGGCCATCGGAAGGAGCAAAAGTGGGGAAATTTGGAAAACCCACAATTTTGTGGGGGTACCCCTTGGAAAAAATTCAAAAACATAAAAACGACATTTAACCAATGGTTTAAATGAGGAAAGTCGCTTCTGGGTTCGCTGATTACTAAACGGTACTTTATTTTCTGATCGGATACGAGTTGGCAGAGCTATGGCAATCGGAAGGTGCAAAAGTGGGGAAATTTGGAAAACCCACAATTTTATGGGGGTACCCCTTGGAAAAAATTCGAAAAACTTAAAAACGACATTTAACCAATGGTTTAAATGAGGAAAGTCGCTTCTGGGTTCGCTGATTACTAAACGGTACTTTATTTTCTGATCGGATACGAGTTGGCAGAGCTATGGCCAGCGGAAGGAGCAAAAGTGGGGAAATTTAGAAAACCCACAATTTTGTGGGGGTACCCCTTGGAAAAAATTCGAAAAACTTAAAAACGACATTTAACCAATATTTTGAATGCGGAAAGTCGCTTCTGGGTTCGCTGATTACTAAACGGTGCTTTATTTCCTGATCGGATACGAATTGGCAGAGCTATGGCCAGCGGAAGGTGCAAAAGTGGGGAAATTTGGAAAACCCACAATTTCGTGGGGGTACCCCTTGGAAAAAATTCGAAAAACTTAAAAACGACATTTAACCAATATTTTGAATGCGGAAAGTCGCTTCTGGGTTCGCTGATTACTAAACGGTGCTTTATTTCCTGATCGGATACGAATTGGCAGAGCTATGGCCAGCGGAAGGTGCAAAAGTGGGGAAATTTGGAAAACCCACAATTTCGTGGGGGTACCCCTTGGAAAAAATTCGAAAAACTTAAAAACGACATTTAACCAATATTTTGAATGAGGAAAGTCGCTTCTGGGTTCGCTCATTACTAAACGGTGCTTTATTTCCTGATCGGATACGAATTGGCAGAGCTATGGCCAGCGGAAGGTGCAAAAGTGGGGAAATTTAGAAAACCCACAATTTTGTGGGGGTACCCCTTGGAAAAAATTCGAAAAACTTAAAAACGACATTTAACCAATATTTTGAATGCGGAAAGTCGCTTCTGGGTTCGCTGATTACTAAACGGTGCTTTATTTCCTGATCGGATACGAATTGGCAGAGCTATGGCCAGCGGAAGGTGCAAAAGTGGGGAAATTTGGAAAACCCCCATTTTTGTGGGGGTACCCCTTGGAAAAAATTCGAAAAACTTAAAAACGACATTTAACCAATATTTTGAATGAGGAAAGTCGCTTCTGGGTTCGCTGATTACTAAACGGTGCTTTATTTCCTGATCGGATACGAATTGGCAGAGCTATGGCCAGGGAAAGTGAAAAAGTGGGGAAATTTGGAAAACCCCCATTTTTGTCGGGATACCCCTTGGAAAAAATTCGAAAAACTTAAAAACGACATTTAACCAATGGTTTGAATGCGGAAAGTCGCTTCTGGGTTCGCTGATTACTAAACGGTACTTTATTTTCTGATCGGATACGAATTGGCATAGCTATGGCCATCGGAAGGAGCAAAAGTGGGGAAATTTAGAAAACCCACAATTTTGTGGGGGTACCCCTTGGAAAAAATTCGAAAAACTTAAAAACGACATTTAACCAATATTTTGAATGCGGAAAGTCGCTTCTGGGTTTGCTCATTACTAAACGGTGCTTTATTTCTTGATCGGATACGAATTGGCAGAGCTATGGCCAGCGGAAGGTGCAAAAGTGGGGTAATTTGGAAAACCCCCATTTTTGTGGGGGTACCCCTTGGAAAAAATTCGAAAAACTTAAAAACGACATTTAACCAATATTTTGAATGCGGAAAGTCGCTTCTGGGTTCGCTGATTACTAAACGGTGCTTTATTTCCTGATCGGATACGAATTGGCAGAGCTATGGCCAGCGGAAGGTGCAAAAGTGGGGAAATTTGGAAAACCCCCATTTTTGTGGGGGTACCCCTTGGAAAAAATTCGAAAAACTTAAAAACGACATTTAACCAATGGTTTAAATGAGGACAGTCGCTTCTGGGTTCGCTGATTACTAAACGGTACTTTATTTTCTGATCGGATACGAGTTGGCAGAGCTATGGCAATCGGAAGGTGCAAAAGTGGGGAAATTTGGAAAACCCACAATTTTATGGGGGTACCCCTTGGAAAAAATTCGAAAAACTTAAAAACGACATTTAACCAATGGTTTAAATGAGGAAAGTCGCTTCTGGGTTCGCTGATTACTAAACGGTACTTTATTTTCTGATCGGATACGAATTGGCAGAGCTATGGCCATCAGAAGGAGCAAAAGTGGGGAAATTTAGAAAACCCACAATTTTGTGGGGGTACCCCTTGAAAAAATTCGAAAAACTTAAAAACGACAATGGTTTAAATGAGGAAAGTCGCTTCTGGGTTCGCTGATTACTAAACGGTTCTTTATTTTCTGATCGGATACGAATTGGCAGAGCTATGGCCATCGGAAGGTGCAAAAGTGGGAAAATTTGGAAAACCCACAATTTTGTGGGGGTACCCCTTGGAAAAATTCGAAAAACTTAAAAACGACATTTAACCAATGGTTTAAATGAGGACAGTCGCTTCTGGGTTCGCTGATTACTAAACGGTACTTTATTTTCTGATCGGATACGAGTTGGCAGAGCTATGGCAATCGGAAGGTGCAAAAGTGGGGAAATTTGGAAAACCCACAATTTTATGGGGGTACCCCTTGGAAAAAATTCGAAAAACTTAAAAACGACATTTAACCAATGGTTTAAATGAGGAAAGTCGCTTCTGGGTTTGCTGATTACTAAACGGTACTAAATTTTCTGATCGGGGACGAATTGGCATAGCTATGGCCATCGGAAGGAGCAAAAGTGGGGAAATTTGGAAAACCCACAATTTTGTGGGGGTACCCCTTGGAAAAAATTCAAAAACATAAAAACGACATTTAACCAATGGTTTAAATGAGGAAAGTCGCTTCTGGGTTCGCTGATTACTAAACGGTACTTTATTTTCTGATCGGATACGAGTTGGCAGAGCTATGGCAATCGGAAGGTGCAAAAGTGGGGAAATTTGGAAAACCCACAATTTTATGGGGGTACCCCTTGGAAAAAATTCGAAAAACTTAAAAACGACATTTAACCAATGGTTTAAATGAGGAAAGTCGCTTCTGGGTTCGCTGATTACTAAACGGTACTTTATTTTCTGATCGGATACGAGTTGGCAGAGCTATGGCCAGCGGAAGGAGCAAAAGTGGGGAAATTTAGAAAACCCACAATTTTGTGGGGGTACCCCTTGGAAAAAATTCGAAAAACTTAAAAACGACATTTAACCAATATTTTGAATGCGGAAAGTCGCTTCTGGGTTCGCTGATTACTAAACGGTGCTTTATTTCCTGATCGGATACGAATTGGCAGAGCTATGGCCAGCGGAAGGTGCAAAAGTGGGGAAATTTGGAAAACCCACAATTTCGTGGGGGTACCCCTTGGAAAAAATTCGAAAAACTTAAAAACGACATTTAACCAATATTTTGAATGCGGAAAGTCGCTTCTGGGTTCGCTGATTACTAAACGGTGCTTTATTTCCTGATCGGATACGAATTGGCAGAGCTATGGCCAGCGGAAGGTGCAAAAGTGGGGAAATTTGGAAAACCCACAATTTCGTGGGGGTACCCCTTGGAAAAAATTCGAAAAACTTAAAAACGACATTTAACCAATATTTTGAATGAGGAAAGTCGCTTCTGGGTTCGCTCATTACTAAACGGTGCTTTATTTCCTGATCGGATACGAATTGGCAGAGCTATGGCCAGCGGAAGGTGCAAAAGTGGGGAAATTTAGAAAACCCACAATTTTGTGGGGGTACCCCTTGGAAAAAATTCGAAAAACTTAAAAACGACATTTAACCAATATTTTGAATGCGGAAAGTCGCTTCTGGGTTCGCTGATTACTAAACGGTGCTTTATTTCCTGATCGGATACGAATTGGCAGAGCTATGGCCAGCGGAAGGTGCAAAAGTGGGGAAATTTGGAAAACCCCCATTTTTGTGGGGGTACCCCTTGGAAAAAATTCGAAAAACTTAAAAACGACATTTAACCAATATTTTGAATGAGGAAAGTCGCTTCTGGGTTCGCTGATTACTAAACGGTGCTTTATTTCCTGATCGGATACGAATTGGCAGAGCTATGGCCAGCGGAAGGTGCAAAAGTGGGGAAATTTAGAAAACCCACAATTTTGTGGGGGTACCCCTTGGAAAAAATTCGAAAAACTTAAAAACGACATTTAACCAATATTTTGAATGAGGAAAGTCGCTTCTGGGTTCGCTCATTACTAAACGGTGCTTTATTTCTTGATCGGATACGAATTGGCAGAGCTATGGCCAGCGGAAGGTGCAAAAGTGGGGAAATTTGGAAAACCCACAATTTTATGGGGGTACCCCTTGGAAAAAATTCGAAAAACTTAAAAACGACATTTAACCAATGGTTTAAATGAGGAAAGTCGCTTCTGGGTTCGCTGATTACTAAACGGTACTTTATTTTCTGATCGGATACGAGTTGGCAGAGCTATGGCCAGCGGAAGGAGCAAAAGTGGGGAAATTTAGAAAACCCACAATTTTGTGGGGGTACCCCTTGGAAAAAATTCGAAAAACTTAAAAACGACATTTAACCAATATTTTGAATGCGGAAAGTCGCTTCTGGGTTCGCTGATTACTAAACGGTGCTTTATTTCCTGATCGGATACGAATTGGCAGAGCTATGGCCAGCGGAAGGTGCAAAAGTGGGGAAATTTGGAAAACCCACAATTTCGTGGGGGTACCCCTTGGAAAAAATTCGAAAAACTTAAAAACGACATTTAACCAATATTTTGAATGAGGAAAGTCGCTTCTGGGTTCGCTCATTACTAAACGGTGCTTTATTTCTTGATCGAATACGAATTGGCAGAGCTATGGCCAGCGGAAGGTGCAAAAGTGGGGAAATTTGGAAAACCCACAATTTTATGGGGGTACCCCTTGGAAAAAATTCGAAAAACTTAAAAACGACATTTAACCAATATTTTGAATGAGGAAAGTCGCTTCTGGGTTCGCTCATTACTAAACGGTGCTTTATTTCTTGATCGGATACGAATTGGCAGAGCTATGGCCAGCGGAAGGTGCAAAAGTGGGGAAATTTGGAAAACCCCCATTTTTGTGGGGGTACCCCTTGGAAAAAATTCGAAAAACTTAAAAACGACATTTAACCAATATTTTGAATGAGGAAAGTCGCTTCTGGGTTCGCTCATTACTAAACGGTGCTTTATTTCTTGATCGGATACGAATTGGCAGAGCTATGGCCAGCGGAAGGTGCAAAAGTGGGGAAATTTGGAAAACCCCCATTTTTGTGGGGGTACCCCTTGGAAAAAATTCGAAAAACTTAAAAACGACATTTAACCAATATTTTGAATGAGGAAAGTCGCTGCCGGGATCGCTCATTACTAAACGGTGCTTTATTTCTTGATCGGATACGAATTGGCAGAGCTATGGCCAGCGGAAGGTGCAAAAGTGGGGAAATTTGGAAAACCCCCATTTTTGTGGGGGTACCCCTTGGAAAATATTCGAAAAACTTAAAAACGACATTTAACCAATATTTTGAATGCGGAAAGTCGCTTCTGGGTTCGCTGATTACTAAACGGTGCTTTATTTCCTGATCGGATACGAATTGGCAGAGCTATGGCCAGCGGAAGGTGCAAAAGTGGGGAAATTTGGAAAACCCCCATTTTTGTGGGGGTACCCCTTGGAAAAAATTCGAAAAACTTAAAAACGACTTTTAACCAATATTTTGAATGAGGAAAGTCGCTTCTGGGTTCGCTGATTACTAAACGGTGCTTTATTTCCTGATCGGATACGAATTGGCAGAGCTATGGCCATCGGAAGGAGCAAAAGTGGGGAAATTTGGAAAACCCAAAATTTTGTGGGGGTACCCCTTGGAAAAAATTCGAAAAACTTAAAAACGACATTTAACCAATGGTTTAAATGAGGACAGTCGCTTCTGGGTTCGCTGATTACTAAACGGTACTTTATTTTCTGATCGGATACGAGTTGGCAGAGCTATGGCAATCGGAAGGTGCAAAAGTGGGGAAATTTGGAAAACCCACAATTTTATGGGGGTACCCCTTGGAAAAAATTCGAAAAACTTAAAAACGACATTTAACCAATGGTTTAAATGAGGAAACTCGCTTCTGGGTTCGCTGATTACTAAACGGTACTTTATTTTCTGATCGGATACGAATTGGCAGAGCTATGGCCATCAGAAGGAGCAAAAGTGGGGAAATTTAGAAAACCCACAATTTTGTGGGGGTACCCCTTTGAAAAAATTCGAAAAACTAAAAAACTACATTTAACCAATATTTTGAATGCGGAAAGTCGCTTCTGGGTTCGCTGATTACTAAACGGCAAAAGTGGGGAAATTTGGAAAACCCACAATGTCGTGGGGGTACCCCTTGGAAAAAATTCGAAAAACTTAAAAACGACATTTAACCAATGGTTTAAATGAGGACAGTCGCTTCTGGGTTCGCTGATTACTAAACGGTACTTTATTTTCTGATCGGATACGAGTTGGCAGAGCTATAGCAATCGGAAGGTGCAAAAGTGGGGAAATTTGGAAAACCCACAATTTTATGGGGGTACCCCTTGGAAAAAATTCGAAAAACTTAAAAACGACATTTAACCAATGGTTTAAATGAGGAAAGTCGCTTCTGGGTTTGCTGATTACTAAACGGTACTAAATTTTCTGATCGGGGACGAATTGGCATAGCTATGGCCATCGGAAGGTGCAAAAGTGGGGAAATTTGGAAAACCCCCATTTTTGTGGGGGTACCCCTTGGAAAAAATTCGAAAAACTTAAAAACGACATTTAACCAATATTTTGAATGAGGAATGTCGCTTCTGGGTTTGCTCATTACTAAACGGTCTTTTATTTCTTGATCGGATACGAATTGGCAGAGCTATGGCCATCGGAAGGAGCAAAAGTGGGGAAATTTGGAAAACCCAAAATTTTGTGGGGGTACCCCTTGGAAAAAATTCGAAAAACTTAAAAACGACAATGGTTTAAATGAGGAAAGTCGCTTCTGGGTTTGCTGATTACTAAACGGTGCTTTATTTCTTGATCGGATACGAATTGGTAGAGCTATGGCCATCGGAAGGAGCAAAAGTGGGGAAATTTGGAAAACCCACAATTTTGTGGGGGTACCCCTTGGAAAAAATTCGAAAAACTTAAAAACGACATTTAACCAATGGTTTAAATGAGGACAGTCGCTTCTGGGTTCGCTGATTACTAAACGGTACTTTATTTTCTGATCGGATACGAGTTGGCAGAGCTATGGCCATCGGAAGGTGCAAAAGTGGGGAAATTTGGAAAACCCACAATTTTGTGGGGGTACCCCTTGGAAAAAATTCGAAAAACTTAAAAACGACATTTAACCAATGGTTTAAATGAGGACAGTCGCTTCTGGGTTCGCTGATTACTAAACGGTACTTTATTTTCTGATCAGATACGAATTGGCAGTGCTATGGCTATCGGAAGGTGCAAAAGTGGGGAAATTTGGAAAACCCACAATTTTATGGGGGTACCCCTTGGAAAAAATTCGAAAAATTTAAAAACAACATTTAACCAATGGTTTAAATGAGGAAAGTCGCTTCTGGGTTTGCTGATTACTAAACGGTACTTTATTTTCTGATCGGATACGAATTGGCAGAGCTATGGCCAGGGAAAGTGAAAAAGTGGGGAAATTTGGAAAACCCCCATTTTTGTCGGGTTACCCCTTGGAAAAAATTCGAAAAACTTAAAAACGACATTTAACCAATGGTTTGAATGCGGAAAGTCGCTTCTGGGTTCGCTGATTACTAAACGGTACTTTATTTTCTGATCGGATACGAATTGGCAGAGCTATGGCCAGGGAAAGTGAAAAAGTGGGGAAATTTGGAAAACCCACATTTTTTGTCGGGATACCCCTTGGAAAAAATTCGAAAAACTTAAAAACGACATTTAACCAATGGTTTGAATGAGGAAAGTCGCTTCTGGGTTCGCTGATTACTAAACGGTACTTTATTTTCTGATCGGATACGAATTGGAAGAGCTATGGCCATCGGAAGGAGCAAAAGTGGGGAAATTTGGAAAACCCCCATTTTTGTGGGGGTACCCCTTGGAAAAAATTCGAAAAACTTAAAAACGACATTTAAGCAATATTTTGAATGCGGAAAGTCGCTTCTGGGTTCGCTGATTACTAAACGGTGCTTTATTTCCTGATCGGATACGAATTGGCAGAGCTATGGCCATCGGAAGGAGCAAAAGTGGGGAAATTTGGAAAACCCAAAATTTTGTGGGGGTACCCCTTGGAAAAAATTCGAAAAACTTAAAAACGACAATGGTTTAAATGAGGAAAGTCGCTTCTGGGTTTGCTGATTACTAAACGGTGCTTTATTTCTTGATCGGATACGAATTGGCAGAGCTATGGCCATCGGAAGGAGCAAAAGTGGGGAAATTTGGAAAACCCACAATTTTGTGGGGGTACCCCTTGGAAAAAATTCGAAAAACTTAAAAACGACATTTAACCAATGGTTTAAATGAGGAAAGTCGCTTCTGGGTTCGCTGATTACTAAACGGTACTTTATTTTCTGATCGGATACGAATTGGCAGAGCTATGGCCAGGGAAAGTGAAAAAGTGGGGAAATTTGGAAAACCCCCATTTTTGTCGGGATACCCCTTGGAAAAAATTCGAAAAACTTAAAAACGACATTTAACCAATGGTTTGAATGCGGAAAGTCGCTTCTGGGTTCGCTGATTACTACGAGTTGGCAGAGCTATGGCAATCGGAAGGTGCAAAAGTGGGGAAATTTGGAAAACCCACAATTTTATGGGGGTACCCCTTGGAAAAAATTCGAAAAACTTAAAAACGACATTTAACCAATGGTTTAAATGAGGAAAGTCGCTTCTGGGTTTGCTGATTACTAAACGGTACTAAATTTTCTGATCGGGGACGAATTGGCATAGCTATGGCCATCGGAAGGAGCAAAAGTGGGGAAATTTGGAAAACCCACAATTTTGTGGGGGTACCCCTTGGAAAAAATTCGAAAAACATAAAAACGACATTTAACCAATGGTTTAAATGAGGAAAGTCGCTTCTGGGTTCGCTGATTACTAAACGGTACTTTATTTTCTGATCGGATACGAGTTGGCAGAGCTATGGCAATCGGAAGGTGCAAAAGTGGGGAAATTTGGAAAACCCACAATTTTATGAGGGTACCCCTTGGAAAAAATTCGAAAAACTTAAAAACGACATTTAACCAATGGTTTAAATGAGGAAAGTCGCTTCTGGGTTCGCTGATTACTAAACGGTACTTTATTTTCTGATCGGATACGAGTTGGCAGAGCTATGGCCAGCGGAAGGAGCAAAAGTGGGGAAATTTAGAAAACTTAAAAACGACATTTAACCAATATTTTGAATGCGGAAAGTCGCTTCTGGGTTCGCTGATTACTAAACGGTGCTTTATTTCCTGATCGGATACGAATTGGCAGAGCTATGGCCAGCGGAAGGTGCAAAAGTGGGGAAAGTTGGAAAACCCACAATTTCGTGGGGGTACCCCTTGGAAAAAATTCGAAAAACTTAAAAACGACATTTAACCAATATTTTGAATGAGGAAAGTCGCTTCTGGGTTCGCTCATTACTAAACGGTGCTTTATTTCTTGATCGGATACGAATTGGCAGAGCTATGGCCAGCGGAAGGTGCAAAAGTGGGGAAATTTGGAAAACCCCCATTTTTGTGGGGGTACCCCTTGGAAAAAATTCGAAAAACTTAAAAACGACATTTAACCAATATTTTGAATGAGGAAAGTCGCTTCTGGGTTCGCTCATTACTAAACGGTGCTTTATTTCTTGATCGGATACGAATTGGCAGAGCTATGGCCAGCGGAAGGTGGAAAAGTGGGGAAATTTGGAAAACCCCCATTTTTGTGGGGGTACCCCTTGGAAAAAATTCGAAAAACTTAAAAACGACATTTAACCAATATTTTGAATGAGGAAAGTCGCTTCTGGGTTTGCTCATTACTAAACGGTGCTTTATTTCTTGATCGGATACGAATTGGCAGAGCTATGGCCAGCGGAAGGTGCAAAAGTGGGGAAATTTGGAAAACCCCCATTTTTGTGGGGGTACCCCTTGGAAAAAATTCGAAAAACTTAAAAACGACATTTAACCAATGGTTTAAATGAGGACAGTCGCTTCTGGGTTCGCTGATTACTAAACGGTACTTTATTTTCTGATCGGATACGAGTTGGCAGAGCTATGGCAATCGGAAGGTGCAAAAGTGGGGAAATTTGGAAAACCCACAATTTTATGGGGGTACCCCTTGGAAAAAATTCGAAAAACTTAAAAACGACATTTAACCAATGGTTTAAATGAGGAAAGTCGCTTCTGGGTTTGCTGATTACTAAACGGTACTAAATTTTCTGATCGGGGACGAATTGGCATAGCTATGGCCATCGGAAGGAGCAAAAGTGGGGAAATTTGGAAAACCCACAATTTTGTGGGGGGTACCCCTTGGAAAAAATTCGAAAAACATAAAAACGACATTTAACCAATGGTTTAAATGAGGAAAGTCGCTTCTGGGTTCGCTGATTACTAAACGGTACTTTATTTTCTGATCGGATACGAGTTGGCAGAGGTATGGCAATCGGAAGGTGCAAAAGTGGGGAAATTTGGAAAACCCACAATTTTATGAGGGTACCCCTTGGAAAAAATTCGAAAAACTTAAAAACGACATTTAACCAA
Source organism: Drosophila pseudoananassae pseudoananassae (assembly GCA_018153035.1). Lineage (NCBI taxonomy): Eukaryota > Metazoa > Arthropoda > Insecta > Diptera > Drosophilidae > Drosophila > Drosophila pseudoananassae. The sequence goes on from JAECXR010000055.1 coordinate 880,470, forward strand.
TGGTTTAAATGAGGAAAGTCGCTTCTGGGTTCGCTGATTACTAAACGGTACTTTATTTTCTGATCGGATACGAGTTGGCAGAGCTATGGCCAGCGGAAGGAGCAAAAGTGGGGGAAATTTAGAAAACCCACAATTTTGTGGGGGTACCCCTTGGAAAAAATTCGAAAAACTTAAAAACGACATTTAACCAATATTTTGAATGCGGAAAGTCGCTTCTGGGTTCGCTGATTACTAAACGGTGCTTTATTTCCTGATCGGATACGAATTGGCAGAGCTATGGCCAGCGGAAGGTGCAAAAGTGGGGAAATTTGGAAAACCCACAATTTCGTGGGGGTACCCCTTGGAAAAAATTCGAAAAACTTAAAAACGACATTTAACCAATATTTTGAATGAGGAAAGTCGCTTCTGGGTTCGCTCATTACTAAACGGTGCTTTATTTCTTGATCGGATACGAATTGGCAGAGCTATGGCCAGCGGAAGGTGCAAAAGTGGGGAAATTTGGAAAACCCCCATTTTTGTGGGGGTACCCCTTGGAAAAAATTCGAAAAACTTAAAAACGACATTTAACCAATATTTTGAATGAGGAAAGTCGCTTCTGGGTTCGCTCATTACTAAACGGTGCTTTATTTCTTGATCGGATACGAATTGGCAGAGCTATGGCCAGCGGAAGGTGCAAAAGTGGGGAAATTTGGAAAACCCCCATTTTTGTGGGGGTACCCCTTGGAAAAAATTCGAAAAACTTAAAAACGACATTTAACCAATATTTTGAATGAGGAAAGTCGCTTCTGGGTTCGCTCATTACTAAACGGTGCTTTATTTCTTGATCGGATACGAATTGGCAGAGCTATGGCCAGCGGAAGGTGCAAAAGTGGGGAAATTTGGAAAACCCCATTTTTGTGGGGGTACCCCTTGGAAAAAATTCGAAAAACTTAAAAACGACATTTAACCAATATTTTGAATGCGGAAAGTCGCTTCTGGGTTCGCTGATTACTAAACGGTGCTTTATTTCCTGATCGGATACGAATTGGCAGAGCTATGGCCAGCGGAAGGTGCAAAAGTGGGGAAATTTGGAAAACCCCCATTTTTGTGGGGGTACCCCTTGGAAAAATTCGAAAAACTTAAAAACGACATTTAACCAATATTTTGAATGAGGAAAGTCGCTTCTGGGTTCGCTGATTACTAAACGGTGCTTTATTTCTTGATCGGATACGAATTGGCAGAGCTATGGCCATCGGAAGGAGCAAAAGTGGGGAAATTTGGAAAACCCAAAATTTTGTGGGGGTACCCCTTGGAAAAAATTCGAAAAACTGAAAAACGACATTTAACCAATGGTTTAAATGAGGAAAGTCGCTTCTGGGTTTGCTGATTACTAAACGGTGCTTTATTTCTTGATCGTATACGAATTGGCAGAGCTATGGCCATCGGAAGGCGCAAAAGTGGGGAAATTTGGAAAACCCACAATTTTGTGGGGGTACCCCTTGGAAAAAATTCGAAAAACTTAAAAACGACATTTAACCAATGGTTTAAATGAGGACAGTCGCTTCTGGGTTCGCTGATTACTAAACGGTACTTTATTTTCTGATCGGATACGAGTTGGCAGAGCTATGGCCATCGGAAGGTGCAAAAGTGGGGAAATTTGGAAAACCCACAATTTTATGGGGGTACCCCTTGGAAAAAATTCGAAAAACTTAAAAACGACATTTAACCAATGGTTTAAATGAGGAAAGTCGCTTCTGGGTTCGCTGATTACTAAACGGTACTTTATTTCCTGATCGGATACGAATTGGAAGAGCTATGGCCAGCGGAAGGTGCAAAAGTGGAGAAATTTGGAAAACCCACAATTTTGTGGGAGTACCCCTTGGAAAAAATTCGAAAAACTTAAAAACGGCATTTAACCAATGGTTTAAATGAGGAAAGTCGCTTCTGGGTTTGTGGATTACTAAACGGTACTTTATTTCCTGATCGGATACGAATTGGAAGAGCTATGGCCATCGGAAGGAGCAAAAGTGGGGGAATTTGGAAAACCCACAATTTTGTGGGGGTACCCCTTGGAAAAAATTCGAAAATTTTAAAAACGACATTTAACTAATATTTTGAATGAGGAAAGTCGCTTCTGGGTTTGCTGGGATTTGGAAAACCCACAATTTTGTGGGGGTACCCCTTGGAAAAAATTCGAAAAACTGAAAAACGACATTTAACCAATATTTTGAATGAGGAAAGTCGCTTCTGGGTTTGCTGATTACTAAACGGTACTTTATTTTCTGATCGGATACGAATTGGAAGAGCTATGGCCAGCGGAAGGTGCAAAAGTGGAGAAATTTGGAAAACCCACAATTTTGTGGGAGTACCCCTTGGAAAAAATTCGAAAAACTTAAAAACGGCATTTAACCAATGGTTTAAATGAGGAAAGTCGCTTCTGGGTTCGCTGATTACTAAACGGTACTTTATTTCCTGATCGAATTGGCAGAGCTATGGCCATCGGAAGGTGCAGGTGTAGGGAAATTTGGAAAACCCAAAATTTTGTGGGGGTACCCCTTGGAAAAAATTCGAAAAACTTAAAAACGACATTTAACCAATATTTTGAATGAGGAAAGTCGCTTCTGGGCTTGCTGATTACTAAACGGTACTTTATTTTCTGATCGGATACGAATTGGCAGAGCTATGGCCATCGGAAGGTGCAAAAGTGGGGAAATTTGGAAAACCCCCTATTTTGTGGGGGTACCCCTTGGAAAAAATTCGAAAAACTTAAAAACGACATTTAACCAATGGTTTAAATGAGGATAGTCGCTTCTGGGTTTGCTGATTACTAAACGGTACTTTATTTTCTGATCGGATACGAATTGGCAGAGCTATGGCCAGGGAAAGTGCAAAAGTGGGGAAATTTGGAAAACCCCCATTTTTGTGGGGCTTCCCCTTGGAAAAAATTCGAAAATTTTAAAAACGACATTTAACCAATATTTTGAATGAGGAAAGTCGCTTCTGGGTTTGCTGATTACTAAACGGTACTTTATTTTCTGATCGGATACGAATTGGCAGAGCTATGGCCATCGGAGGAGCAAAAGTGGGGAAATTTGGAAAATCCCCATTTTTGTGGGGGTACCCCTTCGAAAAAATTCGAAAAACCTAAAAACGACATTTAACCAATGGTTTAAATGAGGATAGTCGCTTCTGGGTTCGCTGATTACTAAACGGTGCTTTATTTCCTGATCGGATACGAATTGGCAGAGCTATGGCCATCGGAGGAGCAAAAGTGAGGAAATTTGGAAAACCCCCATTTTTGTGGGGGTACCCCTTCGAAAAAATTCGAAAAACTTAAAAACGACATTTAACCAATGGTTTAAATGAAAATAGTCGCTTCTGGGTTCGCTGATTACTAAACGGTGCTTTATTTCCTGATCGGATACGAATTGGCAGAGCTATGGCCAGCGGAAGGTGCAAAAGTGGGGGAATTTGGAAAACCCACAATTTTGTGGGGGTACCCCTTGGAAAAAATTCGAAAAACTGAAAAACGACATTTAACCAATATTTTGAATGAGGAAAGTCGCTTCTGGGTTTGCTGATTACTAAACGGTACTTTATTTTCTGATCGGATACGAATTGGCAGAGCTATGGCCATCGGAAGGTGAAAAAGTGGGGAAATTTGGAAAACCCCCTATTTTGTGGGGGTACCCCTTGGATAAAATTCGAAAAACTTAAAAACGACATTTAACCAATGGTTTAAATGAGGAAAATCGCTTCTGGGTTCGCTGATTACTAAACGGTACTTTATTTTCTGATCGGATACGAGTTGGCAGAGCTATGGCCATCGGAAGGTGCAGGAGTATGGAAATTTGGAAAACCCACAATTTTGTGGGGGTACCCCTTGGAAAAAATTCGAAAAACTTAAAAACGACATTTAACCAATGGTTTTAATGAGGAAAGTCGCTTCTGGGTTCTCTGATGACTAAACGGTACTTTATTTTCTGATCGGATACGAATTGGCAGAGCTATGGCCAGCGGAAGGTGCAAAAGTGGAGAAATTTGGAAAACCCACAATTTTTTGGGAGTACCCCTTGGAAAAAATTCGAAAAACTGAAAAACGACATTTAACCAATATTTTGAATGAGGAAAGTCGCTTCTGGGTTTGCTGATTACTAAACGGTACTTTATTTTCTGATCGGATACGAATTGGCAGAGCTATGGCCATCGGAAGGTGCAAAAGTGGGGAAATTTGGAAAACCCCCTATTTTGTGGGGGTACCCCTTGGAAAAAATTCGAAAAACTTAAAAACGACATTTAACCAATATATTGAATGAGGAAAGTCGCTTCTGGGTTTGCTCATTACTAAACGGTGCTTTATTTCTTGATCGGATACGAATTGGCAGAGCTATGGCCATCGGAAGGAGCAAAAGTGGGGAAATTTGGAAAACCCACAATTTTGTGGGGGTACCCCTTGGAAAAAATTCGAAAAACTTAAAAACGACATTTAACCAATGGTTTAAATGAGGAAAGTCGCTTCTGGGTTCGCTGATTACTAAACGGTACTTTATTTCCTGATCGGATACGAATTGGCAGAGCTATGGCCATCGGAAGGAGCAAAAGTGGGGGAATTTGGAAAACCCACAATTTTGTGGGGGTACCCCTTGGAAAAAATTCGAAAAACTAAAAAACGACTTTTAACCAATATTTTGAATGAGGAAAGTCGCTTCTGGGTTCGCTGATTACTAAACGGTACTTTATTTCCTGATCGGATACGAATTGGCAGAGCTATGGCCATCGGAAGGTGCAGGTGTAGGGAAATTTGGAAAACCCAAAATTTTGTGGGGGTACCCCTTGGAAAAAATTCGAAAAACTTAAAAACGACATTTAACCAATATTTTGAATGAGGAAAGTCGCTTCTGGGCTTGCTGATTACTAAACGGTACTTTATTTTCTGATCGGATACGAATTGGCAGAGCTATGGCCATCGGAAGGTGCAAAAGTGGGGAAATTTGGAAAACCCCCTATTTTGTGGGGGTACCCCTTGGAAAAAATTCGAAAAACTTAAAAACGACATTTAACCAATGGTTTAAATGAGGATAGTCGCTTCTGGGTTTGCTGATTACTAAACGGTACTTTATTTTCTGATCGGATACGAATTGGCAGAGCTATGGCCAGGGAAAGTGCAAAAGTGGGGAAATTTGGAAAACCCCCATTTTTGTGGGGCTTCCCCTTGGAAAAAATTCGAAAAACTTAAAAACGACATTTAAGCAATGGTTTGAATGAGGAAAGTCGCTTCTGGGTTCGCTGATTACTAAGCGGTACTTTTTTTCCTGATCGCATACGAATTGGCAGAGCTATGGCCATCGGAAGGTGCAAAAGTGGGGAAATTTGGAAAACCCACAATTTTGTGGGAGTACCCCTTGGAAAAAATTCGAAAAACTGAAAAACGACATTTAACTAATATTTTGAATGAGGAAAGTCGCTTCTGGGTTTGCTGATTACTAAACGGTACTTTATTTTCTGATCGGATACGAATTGGCAGAGCTATGGCCATCGGAAGGTGCAAAAGTGGGGAAATTTGGAAAACCCCCTATTTTGTGGGGGTACCCCTTGGAAAAAATTCGAAAAACTTAAAAACGACATTTAACCAATATATTGAATGAGGAAAGTCGCTTCTGGGTTTGCTCATTACTAAACGGTGCTTTATTTCTTGATCGGATACGAATTGGCAGAGCTATGGCCATCGGAAGGAGCAAAAGTGGGGAAATTTGGAAAACCCACAATTTTGTGGGGGTACCCCTTGGAAAAAATTCGAAAAACTTAAAAACGACATTTAACCAATGGTTTAAATGAGGAAAGTCGCTTCTGGGTTCGCTGATTACTAAACGGTACTTTATTTCCTGATCGGATACGAATTGGCAGAGCTATGGCCATCGGAAGGAGCAAAAGGGGGGGAATTTGGAAAACCCACAATTTTGTGGGGGTACCCCTTGGAAAAAATTCGAAAAACTAAAAAACGACTTTTAACCAATATTTTGAATGAGGAAAGTCGCTTCTGGGTTCGCTGATTACTAAACGGTACTTTATTTCCTGATCGGATACGAATTGGAAGAGCTATGGCCATCGGAAGGAGCAAAAGTGGGGGAATTTGGAAAACCCACAATTTTGTGGGGGTACCCCTTGGAAAAAATTCGAAAATTTTAAAAACGACATTTAACTAATATTTTGAATGAGGAAAGTCGCTTCTGGGTTTGCTGATTACTAAACGGTGCTTTATTTCCTGATCGGATACGAATTGGCAGAGGTATGGCCATCAAAAGGTGCAAAAGTGGGGAAATTTAGAAAACCCACAATTTCGAGGGGGTACCCCTTGGAAAAAATTCGAAAAACTAAAAAACGACTTTTAACCAATATTTTGAATGAGGAAAGTCGCTTCTGGGTTCGCTGATTACTAAACGGTACTTTATTTCCTGATCGGATACGAATTGGCAGAGCTATGGCCATCGGAAGGTGCAGGAGTAGGGAAATTTGGAAAACCCAAAATTTTGTGGGGGTACCCCTTGGAAAAAATTCGAAAAACTAAAAAACGACATTTAACTAATATTTTGAATGAGGAAAGTCGCTTCTGGGTTCGCTGATTACTAAACGGTACTTTATTTCCTGATCGGATACGAATTGGCAGAGCTATGGCCATCGGAAGGAGCAAAAGTGGGGGAATTTGGAAAACCCACAATTTTGTGGGGGTACCCCTTGGAAAAAATTCGAAAAACTAAAAAACGACTTTTAACCAATATTTTGAATGAGGAAAGTCGCTTCTGGGTTCGCTGATTACTAAACGGTACTTTATTTCCTGATCGGATACGAATTGGCAGAGCTATGGCCATCGGAAGGTGCAGGAGTAGGGAAATTTGGAAAACCCAAAATTTTGTGGGGGTACCCCTTGGAAAAAATTCGAAAAACTTAAAAACGACATTTAACCAATATTTTGAATGAGGAAAGTCGCTTCTGGGTTTGCTGATTACTAAACGCTACTTTATTTTCTGATCGGATACGAATTGGCAGAGCTATGGCCAGGGAAAGTGCAAAAGTGGGGAAATTTGGAAAACCCCCATTTTTGTGGGGGTACCCCTTGGAAAAAATTCGAAAAACCTAAAAACGACATTTAACCAATGGTTTAAATGAGGATAGTCGCTTCTGGGTTCGCTGATTACTAAACGGTGCTTTATTTCCTGATCGGATACGAATTGGCAGAGCTATGGCCATCGGAGGAGCAAAAGTGAGGAAATTTGGAAAACCCCCATTTTTGTGGGGGTACCCCTTCGAAAAAATTCGAAAAACTTAAAAACGACATTTAACCAATGGTTTAAATGAAAATAGTCGCTTCTGGGTTCGCTGATTACTAAACGGTGCTTTATTTCCTGATCGGATACGAATTGGCAGAGCTATGGCCAGCGGAAGGTGCAAAAGTGGGGGAATTTGGAAAACCCACAATTTTGTGGGGGTACCCCTTGGAAAAAATTCGAAAAACTGAAAAACGACATTTAACCAATATTTTGAATGAGGAAAGTCGCTTCTGGGTTTGCTGATTACTAAACGGTACTTTATTTCCTGATCGGATACGAATTGGCAGAGCTATGGCCATCGGAAGGTGAAAAAGTGGGGAAATTTGGAAAACCCCCTATTTTGTGGGGGTACCCCTTGGATAAAATTCGAAAAACTTAAAAACGACATTTAACCAATGGTTTAAATGAGGAAAATCGCTTCTGGGTTCGCTGATTACTAAACGGTACTTTATTTTCTGATCGGATACGAGTTGGCAGAGCTATGGCCATCGGAAGGTGCAGGAGTATGGAAATTTGGAAAACCCACAATTTTGTGGGGGTACCCCTTGGAAAAAATTCGAAAAACTTAAAAACGACATTTAACCAATGGTTTTAATGAGGAAAGTCGCTTCTGGGTTCTCTGATGACTAAACGGTACTTTATTTTCTGATCGGATACGAATTGGCAGAGCTATGGCCAGCGGAAGGTGCAAAAGTGGAGAAATTTGGAAAACCCACAATTTTGTGGGAGTACCCCTTGGAAAAAATTCGAAAAACTGAAAAACGACATTTAACCAATATTTTGAATGAGGAAAGTCGCTTCTGGGTTTGCTGATTACTAAACGGTACTTTATTTTCTGATCGGATACGAATTGGCAGAGCTATGGCCATCGGAAGGTGCAAAAGTGGGGAAATTTGGAAAACCCCCTATTTTGTGGGGGTACCCCTTGGAAAAAATTCGAAAAACTAAAAAACGACATTTAACTAATATTTTGAATGAGGAAAGTCGCTTCTGGGTTCGCTGATTACTAAACGGTACTTTATTTCCTGATCGGATACGAATTGGCAGAGCTATGGCCATCGGAAGGAGCAAAAGTGGGGAAATTTGGAAAACCCACAATTTTGTGGGGGTACCCCTTGGAAAAAATTCGAAAAACTTAAAAACTACATTTAACCAATGGTTTAAATGAGGAAAGTCGCTTCTGGGTTCGCTGATTACTAAACGGTACTTTATTTCCTGATCGGATACGAATTGGCAGAGCTATGGCCATCGGAAGGAGCAAAAGTGGGGAAATTTGGAAAACCCACAATTTTGTGGGGGTACCCCTTGGAAAAAATTCGAAAAACTAAAAAACGACTTTTAACCAATATTTTGAATGAGGAAAGTCGCTTCTGGGTTCGCTGATTACTAAACGGTACTTTATTTCCTGATCGGATACGAATTGGCAGAGCTATGGCCATCGGAAGGTGCAGGTGTAGGGAAATTTGGAAAACCCAAAATTTTGTGGGGGTACCCCTTGGAAAAAATTCGAAAAACTTAAAAACGACATTTAACCAATATTTTGAATGAGGAAAGTCGCTTCTGGGCTTGCTGATTACTAAACGGTACTTTATTTTCTGATCGGATACGAATTGGCAGAGCTATGGCCATCGGAAGGTGCAAAAGTGGGGAAATTTGGAAAACCCCCTATTTTGTGGGGGTACCCCTTGGAAAAAATTCGAAAAACTTAAAAACGACATTTAACCAATGGTTTAAATGAGGATAGTCGCTTCTGGGTTTGCTGATTACTAAACGGTACTTTATTTTCTGATCGGATACGAATTGGCAGAGCTATGGCCAGGGAAAGTGCAAAAGTGGGGAAATTTGGAAAACCCCCATTTTTGTGGGGCTTCCCCTTGGAAAAAATTCGAAAAACTGAAAAACGACATTTAACCAATATTTTGAATGAGGAAAGTCGCTTCTGGGTTTGCTGATTACTAAACGGTACTTTATTTTCTGATCGGATACGAATTGGCAGAGCTATGGCCATCGAAAGGTGAAAAAGTGGGGAAATTTGGAAAACCCCCTATTTTGTGGGGGTACCCCTTGGATAAAATTCGAAAAACTTAAAAACGACATTTAACCAATGGTTTAAATGAGGAAAATCGCTTCTGGGTTCGCTGATTACTAAACGGTACTTTATTTTCTGATCGGATACGAGTTGGCAGAGCTATGGCCATCGGAAGGTGCAGGAGTATGGAAATTTGGAAAACCCACAATTTTGTGGGGGTACCCCTTGGAAAAAATTCGAAAAACTTAAAAACGACATTTAACCAATGGTTTTAATGAGGAAAGTCGCTTCTGGGTTCTCTGATGACTAAACGGTACTTTATTTTCTGATCGGATACGAATTGGCAGAGCTATGGCCATCGGAAGGAGCAAAAGTGGGGGAATTTGGAAAACCCACAATTTTGTGGGGGTACCCCTTGGAAAAAATTCGAAAAACTAAAAAACGACTTTTAACCAATATTTTGAATGAGGAAAGTCGCTTCTGGGTTCGCTGATTACTAAACGGTACTTTATTTCCTGATCGGATACGAATTGGCAGAGCTATGGCCATCGGAAGGTGCAGGAGTAGGGAAATTTGGAAAACCCAAAATTTTGTGGGGGTACCCCTTGGAAAAAATTCGAAAAACTTAAAAACGACATTTAACCAATATTTTGAATGAGGAAAGTCGCTTCTGGGTTTGCTGATTACTAAACGGTACTTTATTTTCTGATCGGATACGAATTGGCAGAGCTATGGCCAGGGAAAGTGCAAAAGTGGGGAAATTTGGAAAACCCCCATTTTTGTGGGGGTACCCCTTGGAAAAAATTCGAAAAACCTAAAAACGACATTTAACAAATGGTTTAAATGAGGATAGTCGCTTCTGGGTTCGCTGATTACTAAACGGTGCTTTATTTCCTGATCGGATACGAATTGGCAGAGCTATGGCCATCGGAGGAGCAAAAGTGAGGAAATTTGGAAAACCCCCATTTTTGTGGGGGTACCCCTTCGAAAAAATTCGAAAAACTTAAAAACGACATTTAACCAATGGTTTAAATGAAAATAGTCGCTTCTGGGTTCGCTGATTACTAAACGGTGCTTTATTTCCTGATCGGATACGAATTGGCAGAGCTATGGCCAGCGGAAGGTGCAAAAGTGGGGGAATTTGGAAAACCCACAATTTTGTGGGGGTACCCCTTGGAAAAAATTCGAAAAACTGAAAAACGACATTTAACCAATATTTTGAATGAGGAAAGTCGCTTCTGGGTTTGCTGATTACTAAACGGTACTTTATTTTCTGATCGGATACGAATTGGCAGAGCTATGGCCATCGGAAGGTGCAAAAGTGGGGAAATTTGGAAAACCCCCTATTTTGTGGGGATTTTATCCCTTGGATAAAATTCGAAAAACTTAAAAACGACATTTAACCAATGGTTTAAATGAGGAAAATCGCTTCTGGGTTCGCTGATTACTAAACGGTACTTTATTTTCTGATCGGATACGAGTTGGCAGAGCTATGGCCATCGGAAGGTGCAGGAGTAGGGAAATTTGGAAAACCCACAATTTTGTGGGGGTACCCCTTGGAAAAAATTCGAAAAACTTAAAAACGACATTTAACCAATGGTTTTAATGAGGAAAGTCGCTTCTGGGTTCTCTGATGACTAAACGGTACTTTATTTTCTGATCGGATACGAGTTGGCAGAGCTATGGCCATCGGAAGGTGCAAAAGTGGGGAAATTTGGAAAGCCCACAATTTCGAGGGGTTACCCCTTGGAAAAAATTCGAAAAACTTAAAAACGACATTTAACCAATGGTTTTAATGAGGAAAGTCGCTTCTGGGTTCTCTGATGACTAAACGGTACTTTATTTTCTGATCGGATACGAATTGGCAGAGCTATGGCCAGGGAAAGTGCAAAAGTGGGGAAATTTGGAAAACCCCCATTTTTGTGGGGGTACCCCTTGGAAAAAATTCGAAAAACTTAAAAACGACATTTAACCAATATTTTGATCGAGGAAAGTCGCTTCTGGGTTCGCTGATTACTAAACGGTACTTTATTTTCTGATCGGATACGAGTTGGCAGAGCTATGGCCATCGGAAGGTGCAAAAGTGGGGAAATTTGGAAAGCCCACAATTTCGAGGGGTTACCCCTTGGAAAAAATTCGAAAAACTTAAAAACGACATTTAACCAATGGTTTAAATGAGGAAAGTCGCTTCTGGGTTCTCTGATGACTAAACGGTACTTTATTTTCTGATCGGATACGAATTGGCAGAGCTATGGCCAGGGAAAGTGCAAAAGTGGGGAAATTTGGAAAACCCCCATTTTTGTGGGGGTACCCCTTGAAAAAATTCGAAAAACTTAAAAACGACATTTAAGCAATGGTTTGAATGAGGAAAGGCGCTTCTGGGCTCGCTGATTACTAAGCGGTACTTTATTTCCTGATCGCATACGAATTGGCAGAGCTATGGCCATCGGAAGGAGCAAAACTGGGGGAATTTGGAAAACCCCCATTTTTGTGGGGATACCCCTTGGAAAAAATTCGAAAAACTTAAAAACGACATTTACAATATTTTGATCGAGGAAAGTCGCTTCTGGGTTCGCTGATTACTAAACGGTACTTAATTTTCTGATCGGATACGAATCGGCAGAGCTATGGCCATCGGAAGGTGCAAAAGTGGGGAAATTTGGAAAGCACACAATTTCGAGGGGTTACCCCTTGGAAAAAATTCGAAAAACTTAAAAACGACATTTAACCAATGGTTTAAATGAGGAAAGTCGCTTCTGGGTTCTCTGATGACTAAACGGTACTTTATTTTCTGATCGCATACGAATTGGCAGAGCTATGGCCATCGGAAAGTGCAAAAGTGGAGAAATTTGGAAAACCCCCATTTTTGTGGGGATACCCCTTGGAAAAAATTCGAAAAACTTAAAAACGACATTTACAATATTTTGATCGAGGAAAGTCGCTTCTGGGTTCGCTGATTACTAAACGGTACTTAATTTTCTGATCGGATACGAATTGGCAGAGCTATGGCCATCGGAAGGTGCAAAAGTGGGGAAATTTGGAAAACCCACAATTTTGTGGGGTACCCCTTGAAAAAAATTCGAAAAACTTAAAAACGACATTTAACCAATGGTTTAAATGAGGAAAGTCGCTTCTGGGTTCTCTGATGACTAAACGGTACTTTATTTTCTGATCGGATACGAGTTGGCAGAAAACCCACAATTTTGTGGGGGTACCCCTTGGAAAAAATTCGAAAATTTTAAAAACGACACTTAACCAATATTTTGAATGAGGAAAGTCGCTTCTGGGTTTGCTGATTACTAAACGCTGCTTTATTTTCTGATCGGATACGAATTGGCAGAGGTATGGCCATCAAAAGGTGCAAAAGTGGGGAAATTTAGAAAACCCACAATTTTGTGGGGGTACCCCTTGGAAAAAATTCGAAAAACTTGAAAACGACATTTAACCAATGGTTTAAATGACGAAAGTCGCTTCTGGGTTCGCTGATTACTAATCGGTACTTTATTTTCTGATCGGATACGAGTTGGCAGAAAACCCACAATTTTGTGGGGGTACCCCTTGGAAAAAATTCGAAAAACTTAAAAACAACATTTAACCAATGGTTTAAATGAGGAAAGTCGCTTCTGGGTTCTCTGATGACTAAACGGTACTTTATTTTCTGATCGGATACGAATTGGCAGAGCTATGGCCATCGGAAAGTGCAAAAGTGGAGAAATTTGGAAAACCCCCAGTTTTGTGGGGATACCCCTTGAAAAAAATTCGAAAAACTTAAAAACGACATTTAACCAATATTTTGATCGAGGAAAGTCGCTTCTGGGTTCGCTGATTACTAAACGGTACTTTATTTTCTGATCGGATACGAATTGGCAGAGCTATGGCCATCGGAAGGAGCAAAAGTGGGGGAATTTGGAAAACCCACAATTTTGTGGGGGTATCCCTTGGAAAAAATTCGAAAAACTTAAAAACGACATTTAACCAATGGTTTCAATGAGGAAAGTCGCTTCTGGGTTCGCTGATTACTAAACGGTACTTTATTTTCTGATCGGATACGAGTTGGCAGAAAACCCACAATTTTGTGGGGGTACCCCTTGGAAAAAATTCGAAAATTTTAAAAACGACATTAAACCAATATTTTGAATGAGGAAAGTCGCTTCTGGGTTTGCTGATTACTAAACGCTGCTTTATTTTCTGATCGGATACGAATTGGCAGAGCTATGGCCATCGGAAGGAGCAAAAGTGGGGGAATTTGGAAAACCCACAATTTTGTGGGGGTATCCCTTGGAAAAAATTCGAAAAACTTAAAAACGACATTTAACCAATGGTTTTAATGAGGAAAGTCGCTTCTGGGTTCGCTGATTACTAAACGGTACTTTATTTTCTGATCGGATACGAGTTGGCAGAAAACCCACAATTTTGTGGGGGTACCCCTTGGAAAAAATTCGAAAAACTTAAAAACAACATTTAACCAATGGTTTAAATGAGGAAAGTCGCTTCTGGGTTCTCTGATGACTAAACGGTACTTTATTTTCTGATCGGATACGAAGAGCTATGGCCATCGAAAGGTGCAAAAGTGGGGAAATTTGGAAAACCCCCATTTTTGTGGGGGTATGCCTTGGAAAAAATTCGAAAAACTTAAAAACGACATTTAACCAATGGTTTCAATGAGGAAAGTCGCTTCTGGGTTCGCTGATTACTAAACGGTACTTTATTTTCTGATCGGATACGAGTTGGCAGAAAACCCACAATTTTGTGGGGGTACCCCTTGGAAAAAATTCGAAAATTTTAAAAACGACATTTAACCAATATTTTGAATGAGGAAAGTCGCTTCTGGGTTTGCTGATTACTAAACGCTGCTTTATTTTCTGATCGGATACGAATTGGCAGAGGTATGGCCATCAAAAGGTGCAAAAGTGGGGAAATTTAGAAAACCCACAATTTTGTGGGGGTACCCCTTGGAAAAAATTCGAAAAACTTGAAAACGACATTTAACCAATGGTTTAAATGAGAAAAGTCGCTTCTGGGTTCTCTGATGACTAAACGGTACTTTATTTTCTGATCGGATACGAATTGGCAGAGCTATGGCCAGGGAAAGTGCAAAAGTGGGGAAATTTGGAAAACCCCCTATTTTGTGGGGATTTTATCCCTTGGATAAAATTCGAAAAACTTAAAAACGACATTTAACCAATGGTTTAAATGAGGAAAATCGCTTCTGGGTTCGCTGATTACTAAACGGTACTTTATTTTCTGATCGGATACGAGTTGGCAGAGCTATGGCCATCGGAAGGTGCAAAAGTGGGGAAATTTGGAAAGCCCACAATTTCGAGGGGTTACCCCTTGGAAAAAATTCGAAAAACTTAAAAACGACATTTAACCAATGGTTTAAATGAGGAAAGTCGCTTCTGGGTTCTCTGATGACTAAACGGTACTTTATTTTCTGATCGGATACGAATTGGCAGAGCTATGGCCAGGGAAAGTGCAAAAGTGGGGAAATTTGGAAAACCCCCATTTTTGTGGGGGTACCCCTTGGAAAAAATTCGAAAAACTTAAAAACGACATTTAAGCAATGGTTTGAATGAGGAAAGTCGCTTCTGGGCTCGCTGATTACTAAGCGGTACTTTATTTCCTGATCGCATACGAATTGGCAGAGCTATGGCCATCGGAAGGAGCAAAACTGGGGGAATTTGGAAAACCCCCATTTTTGTGGGGATACCCCTTGGAAAAAATTCGAAAAACTTAAAAACGACATTTACAATATTTTGATCGAGGAAAGTCGCTTCTGGGTTCGCTGATTACTAAACGGTACTTAATTTTCTGATCGGATACGAATCGGCAGAGCTATGGCCATCGGAAGGTGCAAAAGTGGGGAAATTTGGAAAGCACACAATTTCGAGGGGTTACCCCTTGGAAAAAATTCGAAAAACTTAAAAACGACATTTAACCAATGGTTTAAATGAGGAAAGTCGCTTCTGGGTTCTCTGATGACTAAACGGTACTTTATTTTCTGATCGCATACGAATTGGCAGAGCTATGGCCATCGGAAAGTGCAAAAGTGGAGAAATTTGGAAAACCCCCATTTTTGTGGGGATACCCCTTGGAAAAAATTCGAAAAACTTAAAAACGACATTTACAATATTTTGATCGAGGAAAGTCGCTTCTGGGTTCGCTGATTACTAAACGGT
Organism: Drosophila pseudoananassae pseudoananassae; assembly: GCA_018153035.1. Classification (NCBI taxonomy): domain Eukaryota; kingdom Metazoa; phylum Arthropoda; class Insecta; order Diptera; family Drosophilidae; genus Drosophila; species Drosophila pseudoananassae. Next base: position 895,982 of record JAECXR010000055.1, read on the forward strand.
ACTTAATTTTCTGATCGGATACGAATTGGCAGAGCTATGGCCATCGGAAGGTGCAAAAGTGGGGAAATTTGGAAAACCCACAATTTTGTGGGGTACCCCTTGAAAAAATTCGAAAAACTTAAAAACGACATTTAACCAATGGTTTAAATGAGGAAAGTCGCTTCTGGGTTCTCTGATGACTAAACGGTACTTTATTTTCTGATCGGATACGAGTTGGCAGAAAACCCACAATTTTGTGGGGGTACCCCTTGGAAAAAATTCGAAAATTTTAAAAACGACACTTAACCAATATTTTGAATGAGGAAAGTCGCTTCTGGGTTTGCTGATTACTAAACGCTGCTTTATTTTCTGATCGGATACGAATTGGCAGAGGTATGGCCATCAAAAGGTGCAAAAGTGGGGAAATTTAGAAAACCCACAATTTTGTGGGGGTACCCCTTGGAAAAAATTCGAAAAACTTGAAAACGACATTTAACCAATGGTTTAAATGACGAAAGTCGCTTCTGGGTTCGCTGATTACTAATCGGTACTTTATTTTCTGATCGGATACGAGTTGGCAGAAAACCCACAATTTTGTGGGGGTACCCCTTGGAAAAAATTCGAAAAACTTAAAAACAACATTTAACCAATGGTTTAAATGAGGAAAGTCGCTTCTGGGTTCTCTGATGACTAAACGGTACTTTATTTTCTGATCGGATACGAATTGGCAGAGCAATGGCCATCGGAAAGTGCAAAAGTGGAGAAATTTGGAAAACCCCCAGTTTTGTGGGGATACCCCTTGAAAAAATTCGAAAAACTTAAAAACGACATTTAACCAATATTTTGATCGAGGAAAGTCGCTTCTGGGTTCGCTGATTACTAAACGGTACTTTATTTTCTGATCGGATACGAATTGGCAGAGCTATGGCCATCGGAAGGAGCAAAAGTGGGGGAATTTGGAAAACCCACAATTTTGTGGGGGTATCCCTTGGAAAAATTCGAAAAACTTAAAAACGACATTTAACCAATGGTTTCAATGAGGAAAGTCGCTTCTGGGTTCGCTGATTACTAAACGGTACTTTATTTTCTGATCGGATACGAGTTGGCAGAAAACCCACAATTTTGTGGGGGGTACCCCTTGGAAAAAATTCGAAAATTTTAAAAACGACATTAAACCAATATTTTGAATGAGGAAAGTCGCTTCTGGGTTTGCTGATTACTAAACGCTGCTTTATTTTCTGATCGGATACGAATTGGCAGAGCTATGGCCATCGGAAGGAGCAAAAGTGGGGGAATTTGGAAAACCCACAATTTTGTGGGGGTATCCCTTGGAAAAAATTCGAAAAACTTAAAAACGACATTTAACCAATGGTTTTAATGAGGAAAGTCGCTTCTGGGTTCGCTGATTACTAAACGGTACTTTATTTTCTGATCGGATACGAGTTGGCAGAAAACCCACAATTTTGTGGGGGTACCCCTTGGAAAAAATTCGAAAAACTTAAAAACAACATTTAACCAATGGTTTAAATGAGGAAAGTCGCTTCTGGGTTCTCTGATGACTAAACGGTACTTTATTTTCTGATCGGATACGAAGAGCTATGGCCATCGAAAGGTGCAAAAGTGGGGAAATTTGGAAAACCCCCATTTTTGTGGGGGTATGCCTTGGAAAAATTCGAAAAACTTAAAAACGACATTTAACCAATGGTTTCAATGAGGAAAGTCGCTTCTGGGTTCGCTGATTACTAAACGGTACTTTATTTTCTGATCGGATACGAGTTGGCAGAAAACCCACAATTTTGTGGGGGTACCCCTTGGAAAAAATTCGAAAATTTTAAAAACGACATTTAACCAATATTTTGAATGAGGAAAGTCGCTTCTGGGTTTGCTGATTACTAAACGCTGCTTTATTTTCTGATCGGATACGAATTGGCAGAGGTATGGCCATCAAAAGGTGCAAAAGTGGGGAAATTTAGAAAACCCACAATTTTGTGGGGGTACCCCTTGGAAAAAATTCGAAAAACTTGAAAACGACATTTAACCAATGGTTTAAATGAGAAAAGTCGCTTCTGGGTTCTCTGATGACTAAACGGTACTTTATTTTCTGATCGGATACGAATTGGCAGAGCTATGGCCATCGGAAGGTGCAAAAGTGGGGAAATTTAGAAAGCCCACAATTTCGAGGGGTTACCCCTTGGAAAAAATTCGAAAAACTTAAAAACGACATTTAACCAATGGTTTAAATGAGGAAAGTCGCTTCTGGGTTCTCTGATGACTAAACGGTACTTTATTTTCTGATCGGATACGAAGAGCTATGGCCATCGAAAGGTGCAAAAGTGGGGAAATTTGGAAAACCCCCATTTTTGTGTGGAAAACAAAAAACCCTTGGAAAAAATTCGCAAAACTTAAAAACGACATTTAACCAATATTTTGAATGAGGAAAGTCGCTTCTGGGTTCGCTGATTACTAAACGGTACTTAATTTTCTGATTGGATACGAATTGGCAGAGCTATGGCCATCGGAAGGTGCAAAAGTGGGGAACTTTGGAAAAGCCACAATTTTGTGGGGGTACCCCTTGGAAAAAATTCGAAAAACTTAAAAACGACATTTAACCAATGGTTTAAATGAGGAAAGTCGCTTCTGGGTTCGCTGATTACTAAACGGTACTTAATTTTCTGATCGGATACGAATTGGCAGAGCTATGGCCATCGGAAGGTGCAAAAGTGGGGAAATTTGGAAAACCCCCATTTTTGTGGGGGTACCCCTTGGAAAAAATTCGAAAAACTTAAAAACGACATTTAACCAATGGTTTCAATGAGGAAAGTCGCTTCTGGGTTCGCTGATTACTAAACGGTACTTTATTTTCTGATCGGATACGAGTTGGCAGAGCTATGGCCATCGGAAGGTGCAGGAGTAGGGAAATTTGGAAAACCCACAATTTTGTGGGGGTACCCCTTGGAAAAAATTCGAAACACTTAAAAACGACATTTAACCAATGTTTTTTAATGAGGAAAGTCGCTTCTGGGTTCTTTGATGACTAAACGGTACTTTATTTTCTGATCGGATACGAAGAGCTATGGCCATCGAAAGGTGCAAAAGTGGGGAAATTTGGAAAACCCCCATTTTTGTGGGGGTACCCCTTGGAAAAAATTCGAAAAACTTAAAAACGACATTTAACCAATGGTTTGAATGAGGAAAGTCGCTTCTGGGTTCGCTGATTACTAATCGGTACTTTATTTTCTGATCGGATACGAATTGGCAGAGCTATGGCCATCGGAAGGTGCAAAAGTGGGGAAATTTGGAAAACCCCCATTTTTGTGGGGAAAAAAAAACCCCTTGGAAAAAATTCGAAAAACTTAAAAACGACATTTAACCAATGGTTTAAATGAGGAAAGTCGCTTCTGGGTTCTCTGATGACTAAACGGTACTTTATTTTCTGATCGGATACGAAGAGCTATGGCCATCGAAAGGTGCAAAAGTGGGGAAATTTGGAAAACCCCCATTTTTGTGGGGTTACCCCTTGGAAAAAATTCGAAAAACTAAAAAACGACATTTAACCAATGGTTTGAATGAGGAAAGTCGCTTCTGGGTTCTCTGATGACTAAACGGTACTTTATTTCCTGATCGGATACAAAATGGCAGAGCTATGGCCATCGGAAGGAGTAAAAGTGGGGAAATTTGGAAAACCCACAATTTTTTAAAGGTTTCGAAAACTTAAAATACGACATTAAACCAATGTTTTTTTTTTATTTCCGGATCGGTTTTGAGTTGGAGCTATGTCGGTTAGAAGGAGAAAATGTGGGGAAATTGGGAGAACGCTAAGTTTCGTGGGGTACAACTTGGGGGGAAAAATTGAAAAACGATATTTAAGCATTGTTTTGAATGAGAAAAGTTTCTTTTGGGTGTGCTGATCACTAAATGGTACTTTATTTCCAGATCGGATAGAAAATGGAAGCGATATGGCCATCGATTTTGATTGGGGAAAGTCGCTTTTGTGTATGCCGTTTTAAAAATCAACTATTGGAAAATGCATTTGCAATAATTATTAAATTAAAGCAATAACTTTTCATCGGTATATTATAAAATAAGACGCACATAGAAAATACAGCGGCTGTGTATAGTGTTTTGACGTGAACGCTTAGTATCGCGGTTCACCACCTTGTGTATTGCTGTCCACAGTGCCCTTAAGAAGTTGCTAAAATACTTATGTGTATGTATGTATCGTATTTTTTTTTATACTAAGGAGTTCGTGGAACAATTTGCATCGAAATTGATTAATTTCCATATCCTAGTTGCGGTTGCAAAGTCTAGATGGCAATGTCATGAGATACATACATATGATATATACAGTCAATTAATTTTGCCACAAATGTTTGATATTTAACTGAAATGGCTTCACGTTAATGGGAGTGGGGAGAATTAATTGCATGTCAAATAGCAATTGACGGGAATTTACATCGATTGGGAGTCCCTCAGTGTGGTGTCGTTGGAATCCTGTGAAAGGTGATTCGATTTTCTGGACATCCTGGGGAAACCCATCTTGTCTTCTTTATCCAGATCCTCTTCGGCTGAATGGCTTGATGCCTACGGCCTCAATTACCTTGGCAAATAAACTGCAACAAGCATTTGCTGAGAACTCATCACTCGAGTGCCCACAGAGCACCTGGTGCCACCCTTGCCACCTTTTGACATAATACCTTTCCCCCTGTCTGCAAACCCCCTGGCTTTCCTAGCTCTTTGCTTATGTGCGGATTTGTGAGTGGTGTAGTCTTAGTATTTCTATGCAAATGTCCTTGTCACATTTGGTGAATTTATTTGAAAATAGGAACACCCATGCACACGATGTCACACCCTTAAGTGCGTCCTGTTGTACGTATATGTATGTTTGTGTGTTCGTTTTCATTTGTTTGTGTGCCAGCCACACAACGCATAATAAGCAAGAAAAAATGGAGTTTTTATGTGTTACCAAAAATCTTTTCTCTTTTAGTTTTATAAAGGCATTGACCTAGTTAGCAAGAGACCTTTATATTAATACATAAATAAAGAAACATAGTATTAGAAAATATTAAAACTATAGGATATAGTTTTCTGGAACATGTCCTCATATTTAGTTTGAATATTCGTGCAAGCTTTGGCTGAAAGGAAGCCGTCGGCCACATCGTCAAAAAGCGGCTGGTATCGTCAAAAATTCACACACTCATGCCACATCCTTTTTGTGGCCCACACAACTGCCATTTGACCTTCTTAGCATGTGCATAATTTTGGGGGTTTGTGGCGCCTAATTGCAAGCATGCAACATGGCGCACAACTGGGCATCGATTGCATGACTCGTAAATCTTCCCTAGACTCCGGGTAGCATTCCGAGTTGGCTGGCTTTGCTTTGCAGACGGAGGAGGAAGAAAACAGAGTCCGGGCGCCAAGCATTAATTTCATATTATCAGTTGCCCAGCGGCTATAAAACGCGAGACTCAAACAAAACTTATGGCCTGTTGTGGCAGCAAAAATAAAGGATCTTCGAAAGCAATTATCTCGACTTGGAGATTCCATCTGAATAAAATTCAAAGTATTTCAACAGAATTTTAATTCAAAAGTTTTAAAGTTACAAATATTTAAAAAAAAATTGACATTAATAAATCTTTAAGCAATCATTTTTATCATCAAGGTTCCGTAGATACAACATACCCTCTAAAAGATACATTACCGGATGCAATAACACGAAAGAAATGGCGAGGTCTAGTACGCTTTTGGGGCCTCAATTTAATGGCAAAGCCGAGCCGGACTCGGATCGGGCGGTAAGGCCAAAGCAAGTACAAGAGTATTACCTTCCAACCTGGCCCTTTTCCTTTCTCATGGCTTTTCTGACCCCGTGTTTTCACTTCTTTCTGGTGTGGGAAAACTTTTACTAGCGCGCATTTTCAATGAGCTCACGTCCTAACTCTCTCTTTCTGCCGCCTCTTCCTATCTCTCTCGGTCTGCCTGCCGAGTGCGGACACAATTTCACACCAAAATGATTTTCAAAGGGTTTCGCATTCGCACACAGACACCGGCTCACTGGGAAATTTGAACGCTGAAAGATGCAAATTTACAACGCTCCAAAACGGGCCGACAGTCGAAATAAATATTAAAGTGCAATAAGGTGGACTAGTCTCGAAGGCCAAGTCTCTGGTCAGCTCCCTGGCTGCCTCTTTCTCAGCTCCTGCCTCCTGCCCAGATGGAAATTAACGTTTGCACAGGGCTTATGGCTAAGGGGATGGATGGCATGGTCCTGGCCCGGCTGTGTTCGTTTCGGGGCCATAAAACTTGTTCACTCATAAATCATGCACAAAATTATTATCATTATGAAACTTGCCTTTCAGTATCATCAGAAAAAATGAAGGCAAAAAGAACTTAAGGGCTGGATGAAAGAAAGGGTTAAAGGGATTGGCAGCCAAAGGGTTAAGCACGTCAAGCAAAGATTTTCATACTCCTCCGACCATTTCCCCATTTTTTATTCCACCGCCTCGCCGTTGACTTTCGTTTTTTCAATTTTTCAATTTTTCAACATCAAACCCGGGCGGGTTCTACGTATGACAAAAGAAAAATGAATGTTGCATAGATTGGTGGCGGGCAGATTTGCTCCATTCCCTACAATCTTCCTTACTCTCCCTAAACTTCTTTCCCAAATTTTTTATTGCGTTATCATGACATCGGGAAGCTTGCTGGGAACTTTGATAATTTTACACATAATTTCATTTAAGTTGTCTGTTTGCCTCGAACAACCTGATCCTTCATCATTTCGCAGCTTTCGTTCCCAGTCTCGAAAATTGTTCAGCGCTAAACGATGCATTTCAATCTCTACCAAGTTTTTCGATTTCTGCAGATTTTCACCCTCCGCAGCTTTGGGTTGTAACAAGTTTATTTCGTTATTGATATGCAGCCGGAAGTTTCTGTTTTCTTGCGGAGCCCCAAAAAAAGGGTAGAGTGGATATATGAAATAAGTAAGTTAGTTGGGTAAGTCGAGTACCCTTGATTTAATACGTTTCTGTGGTTCATGTTTGGTTATGATCTGAACTTTATAATACTTTATACTTTTAATACTTTAACAATATGAGTTTAAAATCTTATGGGCAGCGGCCTGGTAAAATGTTGCCATTATTATAATAACTTTATAATACAACTTTTTAAATAGTAAAACTCATAAAATAGTTTTTATAAAATTCAAGTACATTCTGTTATAACAGAAAGCATTCCGTGACTTCTATAACCGAATATTAGTCAGTAGCGAGCCAAACCCACTTAATCCCCGGTCGCATTTCAACAGCAATGGGAAATAAAACTGCAGCCAAAGTTTTTGCCTGGGCCGAGTGTATAAATCTAGCAATGTGCGCGAATTACTTAACGCAAAATATGGGCTAAAGAAACTTTCTGCAGAAAACAAGGAACCGAGTCACGCCTACGCTAGAAGCTGCCAATGCTTTCAATACTCCAGCCAGGCACTTGGCCCATACCATTGCCAATTCCAATCCCCAATCTCGGCTCCCTTCTAACTTCCTGACTATGTAAAATAGCAACAAGCGCATTGTGAACACGGAAATTGAATCGAAAAGCAGCTCCTGCTGCCTTAGCCGGGTTATAGTTTCAGTTTTCCAGAGCTACCAACTAACAAAAATACTCTTGCCATAAAGTTAAGACAAACATGAACTAGGCAAAAAAAATGTTGGAGGAAACTTTTAAGGGCAGCTCGAAGTACATGAAGCAATTGTTTTTTATGATTCTTCAATTTCCACATTTCTTGCAATTTTCTGCATTTTTAAACTTTACAGAAAGGATTTTTTTAAAGGGTATGAATATCAGCAAAATGTAATTTAGAAGCTTTAGAACTATGAATATTTTTTCAAAATTTTTAGAATTTTAAGAATTTCAGGGACGTTTGGCTTAATTGAGGCTGTCAATCATACTATTTTATATATATTTTCATAACTAAGAACAAAATTTAAAAAAATTAGGCCGATATTTTTTTTTTCGGCCTCGGCCTTTTATAGCCCTTTTTCGAGTCACAAAGTCACAAGTCAGTTTTCGTGATTGAAACTTAATTGCTAGCAAATGTCGATTTTCCCAGAGGAAGGAATAATTTAAATTTTTATTTAGCTGGCACGTGGCTAAAAGTCTCCACCAACTAAAATTATAATTAATATCGGTGACAGATGACCCAAAATAAAGCCCTTAAATAAAAATGTAAGTTTATGGTTTCATAGCTTACGCTGATAGGGATGAAAACCTGATACGTTAATGGGTCCTAGGTCCCGATAGGTTTTCAGAAGACAACTTTGTGAAAAGGGTACAAAGTGGAAAATTATGTATGTAGTTTTCGTCAGTGACCAGGGTCCATTGCGGTCGTTTTTATAGTATTTGGTATGCAAAGCACACAGGACTCGTAACTCCGGACGCAGGATAAGACATCGTGCCCCGGGTGACATTGAATTTAAGGCTCGCCGACAGTTCTGACATGTGCCTATTTATTCTTTTCGCCGCTGACCATGCTACCCGCTGTTTTGACTTTCTTTTTTCTCTAGAGAAATACCCATCGTATCCTAGTTGCCGTCAATTATAGAAAGATTCAAGCGGGTATGGATCCTACGCAGCTGCCAAAAATTATTACATCAACTAATTGCAATTGGCAGAAAGGCTGGAAACGGGAATGGCAGAGGGTAGTGTGTTGGGGCCCAGAAAAAGTTGAGCGCAAATGAGGCAAAAACCGTGGCATACTTTTCGGGGACCAGCCCCCTCCTGGCGATGATGCCTTTGCTCTCATCCGCGTATGCTTGTGCTTGTGCGTTGGCTTGTTTGCTACCGCTTAAAGGCAAGGCAAACCATGTCAATGACATCTGACACGTGACCCTTTTCCCTTTTCACATACACATGCAAAAACATGCGAACACACACACACGCAAGTGCGCAGGAAGCCATAAAGCAATAACCATAAACATTTTGTTAGGGTATCTGGAAGTTGTCTCTCTTCGTAAAAGAGGAACTTTAGTTGGAGAAGGAATACCAGTGTTTTATAAGGAATATTTATTCAAATAATAAAGATGCCTTTTTTTTTATAAAATAAAAAAATTTCTCCCATAATATTCATATACGAAGATAGTAGTTTAATTATTTAACTAAGTGGTATCCCTTGGTAGGGTATCCCCCATAGTTCTTATCTGAAAATTGTTAGTTTTTTCGGGAGGGTCGTTCCGACGTGATTAGATGCGATTGTGCGCGCAATTGAGCGAAATTGATGGCAATGCCATTAAAAGGTATGGCTGGTCATGCCTTTGCCCCAAAGCTGTCATCCCTTCGACCCTGCGGCATCCCTTGGTTTTCCGCTAAACGCTGCATTGGTTTCACTTGCGACGTCACCAGCACTACCATCGCCATCGCCATCGTCGTCGTCGTCGTTCATAATTAATTTTCTAGTGAATTTACTTTCATGGCATTTTGGTTAGCTGAGAGTGGAGCAGCGGAGAAAAAGTCCTGCCACCGTTCCTTGCTTGCCCCGCTGTGGGCACATAAAAGTTGTTTCAGCTGCGGCATTTATTTTAATTTGAAAACTATTTCCCTTGCCTACCTCCGCCCTATGCCCCATGCCCTCCGCCCACTTTAGCCTTCCTGCTTCCGCTCACGCTTATGCTCATTATTTTCGCATGACTTTAGTTGGATTTTTATTACAGAATTCGTTGGATATTGCGTATACGCAGCGTCCGCTTTCGTTTTAATTTGTGTATGGCGTGTACAAACAACCGGTTACAGGCCTGATTGGAGAGAGGCGGCCGAAATCTGTTAGCACACAAAAATATTAGCACACAGTGGCTCCCCTCCAATATGGTGGCTTTTGTTGTTTGGGCTTTCCTGACCTCTAATAGCAGCATAATTACATGGCGTGCCGGGTTTCTGACTTCCATCTTTTTGATATCCTGTGCAAATGATCGTTTCACCTTCGCTGTCCCAACAGGGTATGCAAATACGTATCCAAATAACCGGCGTAGTTAAGCGCGCAAATTATTTGCACGAAAATATTTTTATGTCCCGTTCCAAGGACTGGAGGCCAAAGCAACTTCCGGCCAAGTCGAGTAACTTGCCACTTGGCGTGTGTGGCGCACATTTGCTCCTCGGGGAGTCGTTGCCCCAGCGAACTTTCCGCCAGTGCTGCCATTATTATGGCATTTTATTGTTTATTATTATGTGGAATAAGTGAAATGAAATACAGTTGGCTTTAAAAAAGCTCACTTGCCAGCACTGCTGATAAGAAAATAACAAAAGAAAACATAAAATTGAAAAGTGGCGCTCATAGCGGGCAGGTGGCGATGGAAAAATAAAGTATTGTTTCTGCCGCCTGGCAATTACCTTTGATTGGTCACTTAAGCAGTGTTTTCGTTCTTGGATCGCATTTTATTGGCCAATGATTTATGTGAAGTTATGTTATGGAGGAACACAGAGAAAGTCAGAAAGTAAACGTTAATTTATTCTCTATATTTTGACTGCAAATTTTGGACAGAACCCGCTTGGCGGGAATGAAGTTTAATGTAGGAATCGCCTGGTAATCTGGTCATAATCTGGTCAGTGGTCGCTCTCGAGCTTCTTGAACACGGCGGTAGCGCATTTGAACTGCTCTTTATGAGAACTGGAGGTCCGGATCTCCGCCGAAGCGACATGGGGTGTACGGGTCACGGGCTGTTCCTGATTGAAGACGGAAGGAACAATCGTTTCCTGCTGCTGCTGGGCGATCTTGGCCTCGAAAAAGATACGGGCTCCAGTCACGCCCACCTGGGAGACATCCACGGGTTCGGTCATTGCCAAACGTTGACCCACTTTGTCGTGGAAGCTATATTTCTGGACCTCTACTCGATGCGTCAAAGTGCCGTAGATGAGCAGCATCTGGCAAAAGTTTAAGCGGTCCTCGTCGGAGCCAATCACATGGGCCATCACCTTCTTGGCCGCCAAGTGGGTCTGGGGTATTTCAAGCTTCTCTAGCGCTCTCTTGAGCTCCGACAGGCATATGTACCCATCGAGGTCTTCGTCCACCTGCGTAAAGTTGGAGTAGGCCACGTCAATTTCGGTACGACTAAAGAGGGAAGCAAATTTCTGATAGACTTCCCCAATGCCGATCTCGAAATCGTCACTGCACTCTGGCGTATAGGACAAGGAGCGCTGCTCCATCAGTAACTGAACCGAGGATGTTGTAGTGCTATCGGGCAGAGCTTCTGCGAGAGGAGGAGTGGGCGATGCCGGCTGGGGCAAACTGAGGGAGGAGTTTACCAAGTTTTCGATGTTAATGCTCAAGGTGGAGGAGTGGCGCTCTCGCTGAAGGATCGACTTCCGTATATATTTGTAGGAGCAACAGGAAGTAAAAGACGAGCCGGACTCCAGATCCGGACCGTCACCTAGTCCACCGAGATCCTGCGACTCACCAAGGACATCGCTTTCCCGAACACGACTGGGCTCTTGTTTTTCGGCTGGTTCCTTGGACACTCCCTCCGATGTGTCGCCTGAATGTTTTTCCGGCTTCTGCAACTTCTCCTCTGACTTCGTTGCCAGCAGTTCCTCTAGCTCATCCTGCTTCTCGGCCTCTGTCAGAATTTCTGGTTTTGGCTCGATTTTCAGGTCGATTTGGAGCGTTGTCTGATTGTCGTTCGCCGATGCTGGTGGGATGTCAAGCTCGTCCCTGAAACTGACTGCCTCCGACATGATGATCCTCAAATGCAAGGTGAGAGCTAAGTGGAGTCAGATTTACCAAAAGGTTACAAAAGTGTAAAGGTGCAAAACGAAATTTCTGTTTTTATTTTCTGTATGTCGTCCTTACAGTTTCCTATACTTTTGAATTTCTGTGTGTTTGGTCGAATGGATCGAATATGTTTGACACTTCTGGACTACTAGATTTCAAAATGTCGAAAGCAAAGAAAATTTTCGTTCACTTTGATTTAAAATTTGTAGATTTATATCAAAGTTGAATAGTTTCTGAGGTTGTTTGCTCATTAAACTGATTTGAGCTGGGCCTAGACCTGGACCTTCTCTAGGGATCCTGTTTAGATTTTTTGGGGGCTTTTTTGCTACTGATTCCCTCACCACTCGAGATTAATGGCTGAGGACGAATTTCGGCACGTCGGTGCGGGCCCTGTTAACATGCCATGGCCATAAACAGTTAATTAAGCTTTTATTGGTTACTCTTTTTGTTTGGCTTTCGGGCCAACCGACTGACCGGCAGACTGGCTGACATTTCACGTTTTATTTGTCAAACAAGCGGGCAAAAAAGTGACGACCATAAACGGGCGACCCAAACCGCTTTGGTCGGTGGCCGCATTGACTCAAACACGCCCCCAAACTCCAAGCTCCGACTCCCGGTTTAGAGGCCGATCCCAGGAGGAGCCGTACTTGCCGTGTTCGCCGCGTTCCTTTATTTTTTACCCGACTGGCTGGTGCCCGGCTTATTTATTCACTCATTTCGTGTGCAAAAATATTTGGTGATAACGAGCTGGCAGCCCACGGCGACTTGTCATGTTTAAACCACATTTATTTGCCGTTTCTGTTGCGACAATAAAAAAAGTGTACGAATGTATGTATGTGGGTATATTGTTTTGGCCCTCTTCTGTTTGTTTATTTTTTTACATTTTCCTTCTTTTTGTAGGTTAGCCATACAAGAAGTACGAGCAGCGAGAAATGTCAGCAAAAAGTTGCGGACTTCGGCATTTAATTTACATAGCAAAGTTTTCCTTATTTCGAGAATGCTGATTATAAAATTTCCGTCGAAATGCGAACTGCAAACTGCCTGGCAACTGGGTTAAGCGGCAGTGGAGAGTACCAGACATCGACTGCCAGATAGAAAGCCAAAAAAACGAATAGTTTGTCCCCAAAACTGGTACTCAAAAAGTGGGAGACCTGCGAGTGGAGGCCTAAAGGATCTTTAAAGTCTTTAATAATAACAAAATAAATATCAGATAAAAAAAATGTTTAGAATTTTATGGTTTAAATACTTTTATTTAGAAAGAATATCTTAATTGTTCCTTACTGTATAATTTTAAAAAAAGTTACAACAAACTGTTTTCTTTTTGTGAATTTTCGAGAACACCCCCTTATAAAAAGCCTCCATCTGGCAGGAGAAACTTTTCTTCTGGCCCAAAAGTGTCAAAACAACTGGCTCGGAGGCTGTTTGGGCCAAAGAAAGTGTAAGTTGTTGATTTCTTAAGCCATTGCAAACAAAAACGGGGGAGTTCCAGTCACCCACTACCCGAAAGAAAGTTGGCCAATGCCCAAAAGTAGTTTTTGTGGAACTGGCTTTCGTGTCGTGCAGTTCATGAAAAAAACTGCAACTGAAATTGAAATGCCGGCTGACGCATAAATTGCAGACCTGCAACCTGGCTGACAAAGAGGGTGAAACAAATAAAATCGCTGCCAGCCGGTCGATCATAATTAATGATTCCGGCAGACCCATTCCCTCCCTTAATGGGCGGAGCATAATAAATCTCAATATACCTCAAGTGACTGTTACAGTCTAAACTTTGGCATTTGATGGAAGGACTGGTCCCCTCCTGCAGCCATCGTTTGTCATGCCGACCGTAAGCCCCGAAAGGGTTCAGCTTAAAGCCCAAAAGCACTTGGCCCTGGTCCAGCTCCAGCTCCAGCTCCAGCTCTGGCTCTAACGCCGACCGAAAAGAAATTACGTATATAGTATGTATACAAATATGTTTGCCTTTTGCCTTTCTTTACTTTCAAGAGTCCAAATTGATTGCTTGAAAAATTTCAGCCTCATTCCCGGTCATCTTCACTCATTCGGAGCTTCGGCCGGGCTTTGCCTTTTTTCGCCCATTTATTTTTTTGGCCATTTGGGATTTCACTTAATTGAAACCTTAAATGTTTTTACATTTTGCTTGCCTTCAGCCCAAAAGGCAGACGCAGCGCAAACACGAACTCAAACACCCACATCGCCATCGACAGGATAAGAGGAGGCGCCGTGGAGTTAAAAAGCAGGATGCTTTTTGCACGGCCACAGGATCGCACACTTGCACACACGAGAGGATACTCACACACCGCCGAAGTCAATCAATCAAATTGGCATTCAACTTGTATTTGCCGGACTTTGGTTAGTTGTGTCCCGGATTTTTTACGGCCATAAGATCTTTGATAGTTGAAAGTGTCAGTTGAGCCTTGACTTTAAATAAATAAAAATACAAGAAATTCTTTTGTGCATGCAAAGTGGGAAAAAGTACGGTTAGCTACATAAAATAATATAATTAACTTAAAATGATCGTTATAGACCTAATTTAAGTGTAGTATACGACTATGTAGTATTTCAGTATTCAGTATTTCAGTTAAATTTTGCATACAATTTTTAATAAAAAATAATTATTTTAAAAGATCACTTTAAAAGTTCACTGACCTTTGTGTGCAATTAAAGCGACCCCTAAAAATGTACACAAAATAAGACAGTTTGGGTAAATACTAATTTTCTTCTTGTATATCCAACCGGCCATTAAAGTCATAATTTCACATTAAATGCAGACGTGACTGCGGCTCCCAAAGTGTCCCGACGGACGCCACATGAAACCAATTGAGGCGCCCCAGCCCGGGCGGCTGTTTTTCTTTTTTGTGGCTGGCCAAGTTTCTACGCAGTCAGCCTGGTTTTCCTGATGGCCTGCACAAACATTAATAAGTCAATTGATGTTTTGTTAACCCACCGGGACGGCGGTCCTTGCCGGATGGTGTGTTAGCCTTTCGGGCAGTTCGTCATTCGAGTGGCACACTGACTCCCCGGCGGCATTGGAATCAGAGGGGGACATGCGTGTGCTCCCATTTATCCCAACGGGAGCCGGGACTAATTGCAATTTATGTACGCAATAAAACATTTGGCAAACGGCCGCTGCCATTCGTTACGGCCGATGGTTATAAATTTATGAATAAAACAAATTCGACGATGGCCCGTGGCTTTATTAATCAAGGCGCTGGCAGGACAGGAGCTACCCCCCGGTGACCTGGAGTCAATTGAAGTCAATGCCCAAATAATCACAGTCAACTGGCAGAGGCCCACTGTCGGATAAAGGGAGAAATTGATGTCTTGATTGGGTAAGCCGGAATTTGATTTAGCGTTCAGAATCAGGGCATAAAAGCCATTAAAAAATTTACTGCTGCACTTCCCAGGGACGCGGCAGCGAACGGAGAACTTAACTGCCGCAGTCGTTACGCTTGAAGCATTAAAAGTAATCTGCTTAGCATTTTGCGGGAAGTTATTCGACCCGCCCAAACAGGTGGCCAAAGGATACGGAATTTTGAGAGGTTTCAATGACACATTGAGAATGCTCTTTGGGGTAAATTTTAAAGATATCGAAGAAAGTTAATAGTTAAAGAAAGAAATAAAATATGGTGAAGAATATAAGGAAATTATGGAAGTATCGAGGTATATCCTTAAAAGACAAACAGTTTCCAAAGTGTAGAGTATCCTATCGAAAACTTAAAGACCGGCAGCAAAGGATAGATAGAAGAAAAAGTAAGCAGTTCTTGTCCGTGCTCCATTTTTAGCGATTGCCTCGCACAATTCGTGCTAAAAGCTTTCACTTGCCAATTGCCGATGAAAACAAATGTGCCGCAGTCCGGACTCCGGAGTCTGCCTGCCTGCGTCCCAAATCCAGCCACTGTTCATTCAACTGGGTGCGATTCGATTCCAGCAGATGATTCTGTTTTTGCACTTGTTTTGGGCAGCAGCAACTCCACTTGGCCACCGAAGCCATCAAGGAAGAGGAACGAGAGTTGCTTCAAGGACGAAGGCCGAACACTCTAAATAAATTATTATATTGCGGGGAATCGGAATTAAATTGAATATGTTGAGCAAAGTTAAACGAATTAAGAATCGGATTTCGGTCGAAATTATGCAGCGATTCAAACAGAATAATTCATTTGTATTTGCGTAAAAATCAAATTAAGGCACTTTTGCTGGGAGTTGGAAAGGACTTCCTCCTTGCTCCATTATTTGTGGTGCGTCAGAATCCAACCGAAGCTCCAATTCATTAGACCCTTGAAAGAAGTGCGAAAAACAAGGCACTCAGAGCTGTTCAATGGGGTTTGCCATCAGGGCTGAGCTAATTGAAAACTACTTTCTGGTCCGCACACAATCTCATACTCGCACTGGCAAGACAAACAGACAGACGGACATATAGATACTAACCACAGCAACAACGAGGGCAACGAAAGCCGCACATTACTCATACGCAACGGTGGTCATGCCACACAAAGGCTTTGGAATCGTTGTTGCTGCTTTTGTTTGGTAGCTGGGCTGGCACGTCTAAGCATTTTGAATTTTTTTTCCTTGCCTATTAATGCCGCTGCATGGCTTCTGGTGTCGCTAGTTGTGGGTGCACGGAAGAAAAAATAGCCATTACACTGAGATTTTAAAGATGAAAATTAAATAAAGGACTTAAGTTGGCGTAAAAGAGAACTTTATTCATGGAGAGTAAGTGGTAACAGATATTTAGTTTGCTGCTAAAAATATAATTATCATTTATTGCCTTCATAATACATGTTTTCTCTCTGTGTTATCCCAGAATTCATTCTTTTCTGAAGTTTTCCCACAGTGCCTGCGTACGTGATGCGGCATACCAAATTGTGGCAGTCCACTAGCTTGGGATGGGAGGTTGAGCCCAGAATTAGGCGTGGTCCCTCAACGCTTCCGGAGGCGCTGTTTACTGAACTCGTTGAACCCACCGCCAGGTGCCAATCACCCGCCATTCAACCGTTAATGGCAACAAATGGCATCACCTCCGAGTGCACTTCATCAGGTGTTGAGACCGAACCTAAGTGCATTCTCAAATGCTTCCGTTTCTTTTCCAGTGTGGCTGTGTGGCAAGTGGAAGCGGAGTCAATGAGTCTTTTTGTTGCATTCAATCTGCAAGCTGCGCTCTGATTTAGAATAAATAAAGGCAGCGCCCACTTGCCTCCCCGTTGTATTATTATTTCTTCCTGCCTTTTTGCTGTCCCCGGCAGAAGTTGATTTCACCTGGCATTGTCTTGGCTCACACACACACACACCTGCATGGAAATGGCGAGATATAGTCGCATATAAATGTGTTGCATACATTTCAGCGTCAAGATTTATGCACCGGCAACTCCGGATAGCTGCTGCATATGTGTGAGTTCATGATGCCTTTTTACGTTTATGCAAAGTACTACGGCTGCCCTATTCCTTCCCTACTAGTGTGTGTGTGTTCCCGTTTTTGCATAAAACTTGGCCTGCTGTTGTTGCTTTTGTTTTTATGCGGCATTTGTGTCAAGTACCCGACGCAGATTAAAGGCAGCAGCCCGGGAAGATGGCATAAGGTGCACAAGCACTCAGGGATGTGGAAGGATCACACGGGATGCACAGGATACCCGGCGAGGGGGCAAAACGGTGTGTTGTGGAAGAGGGCCAGGAGACGAGATAAATGGCCAAGCGGCGGAGCACAAATCGAAAGGAATTGCAATTTAATGGCATAACCTCTGCCAGGATCCAGCTTTTCCAGTGTGTCCACGTGGGTGAACGTGTGTGTGTCCCATATGTTTGCTGGTTGCATTCTGATTGGATTACGTAATGGAATTACGTAATTCCGTATCGCTTTAACATTATGAAAGTCATCTGAAGGGAAATTCCCTGAAAGGCTTTTTAAAAAATGATGTTAACTTTTTCGGAGCGCTAATGGACAGATGACGTTTGGGCCCAGTTTATAAAGGATAAATACAATTTAAATGACAATCTCCCTCCCACGTTTAAAAAATGTAAACAACAAAATATATATTAAGAGAATCAAAGACCTTTCAAGACAGAAAAGAACTTAAGAACTCCTTTTAATCGCTTCAGTTTGAATATTTGCTCAACACTCAACGCATTACGATGTGCTGACTCCGAAGTTCGGACTCCTGTTCCGGCGGTTGCCCGGGCAAAGCCAAAAGTGCATAACTGTGTATGTCAGCATCTGGAAAAAAAGACCAGCGAACTGTGTGGCAAAGTAGAGGGAGCCGGCCGGAAAGCAGCCAGCAGCCAGCAGTGTGTGCAATTTTACAGTAAATTGCAATAAGGTGTAAAGTCAAGTTGTTCTTCTTTGCCTTTTTCCACCTTGCCATTGCGCAGCGTCACACATTTCGGGGGAGACTCCGGAATCTGGCAGGTGCTCCAACCCAGCCGTTGCAGTTTCCATATCAACCCACTCAACTCGTTCAACCCGTTCGAGTTAACTTGCACATTGTTGCATTCAGTGAGGCGTTTCCTTTGAGCACAGCACGCTGTCAGGCAGCACTCAGCTGCAACCCATTGTGGTGGGTTGAGCGGAGGAGGGTGAAGGTTAGCACGGGGTTTTCGGGCACCAGGAAAATGGAGGAAGGACTCGGCGAGTAATGGGCCAACATGCAGGTAAATAATATTCCTACAAAAATGTACATATGAATTTTCATATACAGTTGAGGGGAAAATAATAAGTTACTTGGATTTATGAGACTTGAAGATGTTTTCTCTATTAGATAAGTAAGTATCTTAGAATACTAAATACAAAAATGAATGACTAACTAACTATATTTTTTCTTCTTAGCCTAACTACTTCTTATGTGACCTCTGCTGTTTTTATTTCTAGTTGGCCCAAAGAACGAGATAAAAGTGAAATGCAGCGAAAGCATTTTTGCTCTGCTCTGGACGACACTAGAAACCTAAAGCCTTCAACTCTCGCTTTCCCTGCTTTCTCTTCTCGGTTCCTGTCCCTTTCGTTCTCAATGTCCTGTCTCTCGCGGGCTCACTGTGTGTGCCATTTATCACAGCGACTTTAGAGTCTCTGTCCTAGTCCCAGTCCCAGTCGCATTGTCTTTCCCAGTGACACAGTTCATAATTAAATTCAAATACTTGTACCATTTTCACGCGCTTATGACACAAAATTTATGAATGAGCGCTTGAATACAAAGCATCCCCACAAGCGGTGAACATTTCCCAGCTTTCCTAGCTACCAAGCACTTTGCCGAGCATCCTTAGCTCCTTTTTGGCCACCTGCTGGCTGGGGGCCTAACACAGCGGGCGTTTAAAGTTAATAACGCCTAGTGTGGAAAGGGCTTTGGCCACCACCTCGTTTATTCATTAAGGAATTGTGGAGGTCCTGGCTGGCAGCCTGTCTGTACTTGATTGGTTTTCAAACTTGAAACAGGATGTCTACTATTAATGTTTGCCAACAATACGCTTCCCCTAGCCAGGTTAAGGTATTCTCGTTTTCGTCGCATTGCACTTTTATCAGAGCTTTCCATTATGTTTTCATTTTTTTGCCACCTTTCATGCACATTTGACACAAGTCACGCGTACTTTTTAATTAAAAAACTTTTACGTGCAATTATTTTTACCACACCAGCAGCACCTCCTCTGGAACGTACACTCCCATATACATTTTCCATTGAATTGCAATAAAAATAATATTTTTTTCCGTTTTTTTTTTATTGCAGCACCGCGCTGGCAACGTTTTCGCTTTGTGAGTCGAATAATTTACAATATTGCGTATACGCATTGGTGGCCATGGCGTCTTGAATGTCAATACAAAGTCACCGACTCGGGTCTTTTTTTGGCCTGTTTGGCCGTGCTCCGGCAACAAAATTGAATGTAAGTGGAATGCACAAACAACCTTTGCAAAGCCCGGAACACTCGGGCAAAAAAAGTCTTTGAATGGCCCAGAAAAACGGTCCTAGCAATCGTCGAGAGATCTCGGCCATCTTCCACTTTTTGCATGTTGAGTGATGGACATCGAAGCTGGCGAATAAAAGTGAGAGGAGCTGAATGGACTGAATCATCTGATTCATTGATTAAACACAGAACGGTTCCTTTTTTCGGAGCACCATCTCTTGGAGCGGCTTCATCCTGTTTTGGCCCTTAACCCATTGAGGCCGTTGATGCAGCGTCCAAGCTGTTGAAGCATGAAATTTCCAAAGCCTAATGAAGTGTAAAGGTTTATCGCTGGAAGGAAACGCAAGCCGCGTTGCTTGTAATTTTTCCGGGAAAGAGTATCAGCAAATATGAAGCATTTTTGGCTAATCATTAACTAGAGAGTATGGCCGTTTTAAATAAATTATATTATATTTTATAATATATAATCAAGATTCTGCATTATTTTTTTTCTTTTAAGCGAATATTTAACATAGAATGTTAAAATTTGTCTTTCTTTTTTCAGAAACGGATGCTTACTTGCCACTTTCTTGGCCTATCATCAACGGATGTTTTTGGACATGGGACCCTTCTCCCTAGATTTTATTATTATTGTTTTTCTCTACGTGTTATTTAGCTTTCACTCTCCCGATTCGCTTTCGCTTTTGGCCTTATTTCATAGGTCATATTTCATTTGGCCTATATGGTCACGGTAACAAGGTTTATTATTATTTGTTTTCCACCCTCTTCGATTTTTGGTTGTTTTTTCGGTTGTTGCTAATTTTAAACATCATTGGTTTTGCTGATTTATTGAAATGTTCGGCGATAAGTTATGAACTTGTAGTTTGTATTTAAATTGAAACACGTAAATTTATTGATTTGATTGCTGTAAATCAGCGATTGCTAAAAACAATACATTAAATATTCATAGCCAGTGCCAAATATATCTATGTATATTTTTTGGATTGTTTTTTTTGCAAAACTTGAATTCATTAATTAGTATTAAATACGTGACATGACAGAAAGTTGCAAAATAATTTAATTATAAGGTAAGTTGCTTATTTTAACAAGTTTTTTTATTTCTAATGTCGAATTATAAACATGGGTTTATGGCTTGCAGCCTGCTGTGTCAATTTTATTTTCTATTGTTTGCCAGTTAACAATATTATTGACACAATTAAATTAATTCAAAATACTACGCTGTCCTATTTTGATAATTATTTTTGCCGAGCCGGCATAATTTAAATTGTAAAAAAGGATTTTGTTTCAGAGAGTGTATAAATAAATTGGTATCTAGTGTTTATTTTTTTAACATTTGTCCAAATAATAAGGTAAGTCAAAATAAACTAATCCTAAGCACAGAGTTCTCATAACCAAGTGCCATTTAAAACTGAGTATCTCGCTGGAGAATAGCCATGTCAGCCAGGACACCGGCTAGGAAATCAAAATGTGAATATGAAAGTAATTTCCACACTTAATAGGATACGGAAACTCGCCCTGGCTGTACGTTTTACGATATCCTCGTTTTTATGCCATTGACTATCCCAGCCATGCATACATTTGCATCTCCCCGGAGAGCTGCACGGGACTAGGGGGTCCTCAGCTTTTCGTCATTGAATGGAGGAGGATGCCCGCCTCGACCTCGTCATTGGAAATTCTACCTCTCAATTCCACCGCCTCCCCATCCGCTCCCCTCCCTCTGAATGTTTCCGTTCGAGTTTCCGTTTGGCATACGTTACGTTACCATAGTCTGTGTAGCAGTTACCGGTGGCAATTCAGCTCGGGGCGTGACAGGTGGGCTGGGCAGGTGGAAAGCGAGTGCTGGAGCGAGCGAACGGCCGAAACTGCTTCTCATATGTCTGCTGTCAAATTTGAAAATTATTCTACTTACTCGGCTTACAAGTGTAACGCGAAATAAACGAAACGAAACGAAAACGGAAGCGAGTCACGCATTTTGGTACAGGTGCAGTTGGAAAAGCGATGGAGTTGCAGATGCATCTTTCGGATACTTTCGACCTGCCTGCCACGAGATACAGTTACAGATGGTGTGCCATAAACTTATTGTGGCAACGGAGCAACTGAATCGTAGCAGCTGCTTCATTTCATTCCCATCGTCAGACAGCCACGCTCCGTTCGCATCATTGATTTGCCGCTGCCACGCCCGCGTCTTCTGCTTCTGCAACTGCTACTGCTACGGCAGGATCGATGCTGGCAATTTCGTCCTGGGGCTGGGAGCAATTTCACTTGCCATTGTCATGGCTATAAAAAACGGAGCGAGCAAGCTGCTTTGAACGCTCTGATTGACCATTGAAATTGCACGTCAGCTGGCAGAGTGACAGGGATGGTGGTGCAGGGAGAACCTAGGACAGGATTGGGGCACGTGGCGTATGAGTAATGTGCGCGACATGGCCGGCAATAAATGGGTTGATTCATGACATACCCGACTGGCTTACCAATTAAATAAAATACAGCTGTAACAAGGAAGACTACATCAAAATAAAACTGCATATAATGTTTAATAATAAATTTAGGAAAGGTACTTAGTAAATAATTCATTTAATTCAATAGACTTATGGACTTGCAATAAATTTAAAACAAGTATGTATATAACATTTTGTTAAAGACTTTTAGAACTTGCTAATCCACTCTCTCTAACACTTTCCCTTTGCTAAATATGCTCAAATATTTACAAGCCAACCAACACCAACGCCGGCAGGATCAAAATCAAATTGATAGAAGAGCCAAGTCATGGAAACGTGTGAAAGGAAATGCTAGTAGTTATTGCCAACAGCATGAAAAATTAAGCTCGTCTTAAGTGCGCCCCCGAGACAAGTTTGCCCTCCGAACCGAGATGTGCATACATCTTGTTGCGTTTGAGATTTCGCAGACAATAGTGCGGAGATTTACATACAGGAGTGTGGAGTCCTGTGTAAACCCCCCAACACAAGCACGTGTGTGCTTGGCTGTAATAAGCAGGAGACTATGGGAGTTGCCACCAGCAGAGGCAGCTGGAAGTGGCAAACAAACAATAAAGTCAGGCGCTCGAAAGTACGCAAGTACGATCCCAAATCAGACCCCTGAGTGCAGCGCGAAAGCAAATTACTATACGGCGGGTAAAGGAGTATCTAAGTATAGAATGCTCCTCCTCTTGACGTCATTTATATTTGCATGTGTCGCTGAAATATGACACAACTGCGACACAGTTCTAATGGCATCCGCGTAGCAGGCAAAGTCGCTACTAGTCTGATCTCCCCTCGCGTCGCACAAACAAATATTTATCCATAGCACTTGGACTGGCATAAACAAGTCGGTGAGTGAGCGGATACCAACAGAGATGTATGTCCTTAAATAGCTCAAGTCCCGAACAGAGCACTTACCTGGGCGGGAGAATTATAGGAGATGCATCGTGCGACGAGTGTAGTCACAGCCAGGTTAATGAGCCAGTTTTCCTGACTGACTGGCTGCCACAGAATGATTGTCAGCGAAAGTCGCAGTGGTGTATGTCATTGAATTATAAATCATACATGCAGAGGGCAGGATAATTTTAAAAAATAAATAACAATAACCTTGGTTTACTTTGCTTCCAAACTTAATCCTGTATAATAAGGTTTACTATTTACTTTCAACACAATTTCAATAACACTAGCGTCCTTTCCAATTCATCAGGTAGATATTTCCTTGTTTCACCCTGTTATTCATGCTAGAACTCACAAAAGTTCGATTCCAATGTTTATCCAAGTGTTTTACTAATTTAGTAATTCCAAGTCCGTCCATCGTTTTTTGGTTTATCGGAGCGTGCAGCTGTGGCAAGGATAGTAACTAAATGTAAATGTTAATAAATTGTGCATACGCAGTGTGTGCTCAGATCCAGCTCGGATGCTTTGTTTGCCGAAGATGCATTTCCTGCAGAGACATTAAATACACTAGCCGGAGACAGGAATGCACAGTTTGGTTTGAGTTTTCTGTTAATTGTGGCTATGAAACGACTCTTTGCTTAAGGCAAACGTTCTGTGCCCAACTCTTCCTCTGTTTTCTCAATTTAAACACTTATTTGTTATCGATTCATGTCCGACTGCCTTCATTTTAATTAGTTTGCTTTCCCACATCCGTCATTGGATCTAGATTCACACACACATACTGTCTACAGCCTTCCTCGGGATATATGCAAATTTAATTTAAGATATGTAAGCTAAAAATAACCTCATCCTTCCAACCCAACTCAAAAGGTATATCCCCCATGAGCTGTCTGTCAAGTGCTTTTATTTATGTGGCTGCCATGTTTTTTTTAGAACTTTAATCTGTCGATATTTCTGTGAAAACCACTTCAGTCCGATAATGAACGCTGTGGATAATTCATAATGCAGACCAAGAGAAACTCAATTATTTCAGCGCTTATTAATGGCGACCAGCGAACTATAAATTCGAACACCGGGCGGCGAAAATGAGGTATTTCCCATGCAGGTTTTGGCCAAGTGTTTTATGCTGGGTTTCAGGTTAATTCCCGATCTAATTTGTACTCGGAAAAAAGAGAGCTCTTGGCCGCAGGTGGAAAAAAAATAAACAAGAACAAAGCGTTTACACGCCGCACTGAGCACACTCCGCCGTATTCGCCATTTTCGCGTCGTGGATGTGTGCGTGGAAAATTCCGTATATCGTCTTGGCCTCGTCTCTTGTTGCATATGCTTTATATACGGATATGTGTGTGTAAATTCGTATCACGTTCAGCAAAATGCCAAAACGTGTAGCCAGGCTAAAGGAAATTGGAATTCGATGTCTTTAAAAACAGCTTTTTCAACAGACAGAAACAGAGAGAGAAAGTGAAAGAGACAGGAGAAGGTTTCCTAAAATAAAAAAAATAACGATGGAGAGGGAAGACGAATCCTTCCATGCAGTCTTGAGTCGAGAGAAGTAGCTTAGAGTAATGAATATTTAATACGGACGAGTAACAAAGCTTTTCAGTTTGCTTTTCTCATTTGCTCGGCAACCGCAAGGACTCCCCCGGCTACCATTCCTCTTTTACTTTTCACTCATTGGGAAAAATTGGTTTTAAATTGATTTACCATAAGCGAGCGAGCTGGCAAGGTGGAGGAGACAAAAGCCAGGCCAAAAGACCAAAAAAAACCGCAGCCGTCAGACTCTAATCGGTATGCACATCAGAAAATTAGAGAAAATCGGTCTGCCATTGCAGTTGACTTCGTGTTTAAGGACCTTGCTCCTGCCTCGCTGGTCCTGCCACTTCAGGGCCAAATTTATATGCACAGTGCTGCATGTTTATTGCAACGGCGTGAGGTTGCGAGACGTGTTGCTGCTTAATTGCAACTTGCGACCTGCCGCTGCAGTCCACAGTCTCCTGCAATTAGAGACAGTCAGTCAAGAATTCGAGCGACAGAGCAGCGACTGCGACATGTGCTCGAGGACAATGAAAATGAGAAGGAAAAAGAAGAAGCAGAAGGATATCTGTCGACCACTACATGACATTTAGCATTTTGTCCCGCTGTTGCCCTTTATTTCCCTTTTTCGGTCTGTCTCTGACTTGCCCTTTTATTTCATTGCACAAAATTGCTTTTGCCGCATTGCCAACTATTGTTAATGTCATTCTAACTGCTGACAGTCCACAGACCCGTTTCGTCCTTTTTTACCGGGTCGGCGTCATTAAAACTTTAACGGTTCCACGGTGGCATGGTGGCACGGTGGCAACAGGCCATGGTGACACATTTCTGTTCTGCTGCACTTTTGTTGCATCGCCATGCATATGGTATGGGGGCAACCGAGTGGGCAAACAAAACAAAATATAACAGGCAGCAACTCAAAATGAAATTTTCCATCTGCTGTCCCTCGGCTTTCACTTCACTTTCACTTTCACACTCCTGTCGCCTAGTGACGAAACGACCAACTGAAACAAATTAAAATCTCTAAAAAAAAAAGTCAAATGTCAGAGTGGGTTAAGAGCCAACACAAACGTGTTGTTTCACAAAAAGCCCAGGAGTGGGTAACTGTGTGGATTCCATTAAAGTTTTCCCAATTAATTTAAGTTTTTTCTTTGCTGCACTCATCAAATTTAATTAAATGCTCATCAAAGTTTTTATAAAACATACATTTCTTTGTTGGTACAACATTATGTTGCTCTATTACATATTACTTTCAAAAAGGTAACTGTAGACCTTCATCGAAAAAGCTACAAAATATTTATCAACAAAGGACCAACAAAAGTTTTTGTGGCTTTTGTTACAATGGCCATTTTTTTCCTAATCAATAAATGCATGTTTGTAAAAAGTAAGTCTTATATTAATTAAATATCAGAGGTATCCAGTTGTAACCTTGGCTTGGATTGATTGGCTGGCTAATGAATTTTTGTGTAAGCCCCTGGAAATGTTTCTGTACCCAGCCAGGTCTCTAAACGGCTAAACGAAAGAACTCATTTGTTTAATTTTGATGCCCATTAACGAAAATTTCTACTAATTAATTATAAATGAACTCAATGCGTGCGGCTTCCCTGCTTCTTTTCCTTGGCCTTGGAATTTTTTGTTTCCCGTTCGCTTTTTTGGATTTCTTTTTTTGGTAAATTTCATATAATCGAATTACTTATATAACCGCAGCTAGGTCGCTCCTCCGACGACACCGCTAAGCTGCTTACGGTTAAGAAAAGCCTGGGAGGCGGTGACCTCCGCGCCCGCCTCTCATCAGCCCGGGCGCCAAGGCTCAGTGTGTGACATTTGCCTTGGGTCGCTGGGGCGTATACGTAACATTTTGTTACTTTTTATATATTACACGTATAGCCCAAGTGTTTGCGTGTGTGTGTGTGTATGGGTACCCCATCGGAGGGTGTGAGGGGGGAAAAGTGAAGTGGCAGGGCTTTAGAACCAAAGCCGCTTAATGCTCGCATAAAAAATGGCGACGACAACGAATGGAAAGCGGGAGTTGAAAAAATAAAAGCGAGCGGGACTGCCAAGAGCCCTCGAAACTTGATAAAATGTAAAATTATCGCACATTCATTGTTATTGTTTTCGTTTTTCTCTTTTTTTGCTCACAATGCTCTATACATTTTTCTTTTTCAGTTTTTTGTTGCTTTTGGCAAGCGGCTTTTGGTTAAGTAAGCCAACTCAAACACGCAGCTAAACACACGAAATCAAACTTGAAGAATTACGTTGATTTGGCTGAAAAGGACCGAACGGGAGTCCCCAGTCTCTTGACTGCCAGCCAGGAAGTGCGTCAACCTACAATCTTGCAACACACCCACTGCAGTAGGGAGGAGTCAGCTGGGTCAGGGTGGGGCGGTGCCCCTTAAATGGCAGCCAGTTAGATTTTACTTTATTTTATTTTCGGTTTATTTTTATGTGCTCGAGTCAAAGAATTTCCCAGTTTCTGGCATCTTCTCTTTGGCGTTGGCTTTGGTTTCTTTGGTTTCGCATCGGCTACACTAAATCACTTTAAAAATTAGCATAATCCGGTGAGTAAATAAAAATAAGTGAACGTCTTCTGGCGTGCCAAATTTCGCTTCACTGAAGGCGGCTACAAATCGCGATTTCGGCAAATTCCTTATTTTTTCTCGTTCCTCTTTCGTTATCGGGAAGGCAGCAGATGGAAAATTGGTACAAACACAGGATCAGAACTACGGTTGAGGAGAATATGTACATATGAAGCCAGGGATGGAAAAGGATTTTATTTTAAATTATTTTAATTTATAATAAGAAAGACCTTTCTAATAATAAAGGTTTATATTACATCAGCAAATATTTATTAAATAATGAAATATTTTCGAATAGTCTATTTGATTTCATCCACCCCTGCGTATACTTGATGTGGCTTTATGGTTTTTTTTATGGCGCGGAAAACCCTTTTGCTGAGTTTTTTATTCAAATGGCAGACACACAACAAACCGGAAGGAAGGAAGGAAGTAACAGTAAAATGTATTGATCAATTAGGCAGAAATTCTCGTGGCGATAGACCATAAGACCTTTGAACTCTTTAAAGAAACGGAATGCAGTTTCTAATCTTTCGAGCTCATTACCCTTGATTTTCGACGTGCCCCACACATCCGTCATTTGCTGCGTAGGTCTTCATTAATAAATACCAAAATTGCAACTAGCCCATGGCTCCCATTAGGAAACTGCAGTCAGGCATCCATAAATAATGTCTTGCCCCGAAAGCAATGGGTTGGGAGAGTCTACTCCCCTGTATCCCTATATCCTCATGCTCCCTGTAGGATTACAGCTCAAAATCGGAGCAAGTACAAAGGCAGGTGGGTGGCGCACTGCCTGTTTCCTGATTGATGATATGTTGGCAAAAGTTGCCAGGAAAATAATGCAGCAAAGCCCCCAGCACCGACCCTACTCCGCCCTGCAGTTTATTAAAACGTTAAATAAAAGACAAAACGAGATGAAACCAAGGCACGCGCACACGCACGACAGACTGCAATTTGCGTTGCATAATATCTGGTCTTTGGTCGGTGAATCTACTACAGAGTCTTGTATCTCCCAGCTTGCTACGTGCTTAAAGGCAGCTCCCAAAAGCTTATTCAAATGAAAGGCAAACAAACGACAGTGCCAGGGACTGGACCACACTGAAAAACAGGAGCAACAATTGAAATCATTTAACATTTTCCTAAAACCGACCACGTTCCACATATCCATTCCGATGCAAGTCCCCTGCAGGTTCTGTAGGCTGCCAAAATGTATTGGATCTGGTGCGAAATGGTTCTTCGGAATGCACCCATGTAAAACGAAAGTAAATCCACAACCTTGGCTCAGAATAAATATTCCTCTGCCAAGGTATCTATTTGCAACATGTGAACATTCCTAAATGCATAAAAAGAATGTCAGAACAAATACAAATTTGTAATCTCCGTTCATGGCAGGCTACACTGAGCCCCGAAATGGGCGAAAGTTATGCAAAAGAATTCAGTCGAATTCTGAACTCAGTTGGCCCCAATTGGGGTGAGCTAATTAATAGGAAACAGCCCGAAGATGTCTTAAGCCTGACCCGCCAAAGCTTAGCCGCCCCTTCAGACCCAATGCCCACAATCTTTATTTCTTAATAATGCAGATTCCATTTCAATTTATATTCCGGTTGGTCTGCCCCGAGGTTTTTCTCACTTTTGCGTCGAATCCAAAAATTTACACACACACAAAAGAAAACTCAATTAAAACGGAATAAATTTCCATGCTGTTGGGAATAATTACGAATTTCAATTTATTTGCCGCAGGTTGCAAAAGGCAAAGGCATGGCTGGAGCAGAAGCAGAGGCAGCCACAGCAGTTATGGCAACAAAAACACACAACTGCGCCAAAAGCAACAATAAGGAAGTCGGCAATCGCACTCGTCCTTACGCCATGAGAAAGTTTCCCAAGCCGAAGCCGTCCTGGTGGTCCTGGAGAAAGCACAGCCAACTGCTGACTATAATCGCAGTAAGTTACTTACTGACTCACTGACTGACTGACTGCGGCCTCGGGTCTCTTAAATATGCAGGATTTAAAAAAAAAAACCACATCGATCATAGACTCTGGAAAACTTTGGTTTTTCATTCATCAATTTCACAGAATTCTATCAAAGAATAGCCATTATTTTAGACCAATTTATGCTCACATTGGGATTTATAAATCCCTCAAATATTTATTGGTTAATATTTTTAGTTGGTTCCGGATACTGTACAGCCAATGGCTTCACACGAAAATCAATCAGAAATTTATTTCCCAGCCTGCATAATTAAAATTATGAATTCCCTTCACAGGTCCTGGGCACATTGTTGCGGTTTTTTTGGTGGGGCATGATAAATGCAAGCGGAACGCAGCCAAACGAAAGGAAAACTTCAATTGCGAGCGTCAAACTGTCACAAAGCAGTTGGCAAAAATATAAACAAAAAGCCAGCAAGGCACAAAGGCGAATGACAAATTGGAAACCAGAAAAAAAAAATGTGGAACGCAGGCAAAACTACCAACGAATAGTCCCCAAACGGAGCGTCAACCGTTTGCCAAGAGGAGCATATACTACAGACCTGAAAGAACACTGCACTGAAGGAAAATTAGATACTTGAATGATTAAATAGGACCTCTATACTTCCAGGATAGTTTGTATTAAAGGTTCTGTGAGGTCACGAGAAAAAAGACTCGCATTGTATTATATTTTCTTAAAATTGAGTATTTTTCTACAGTGTTTCTATTTAGCTTGAATGTGGGAAGTGGATGGCAAAACCCCGGAGCTGGGAGATCGGGGACTAGGACTGGGAACAAAAGCCGGCCGGGAACGAGACGAGCATAAAAGTTTATCAACTAAGTAAAATAATGCTGGGCGTAAAGTTTGCCACCGCAGTGGCCGCAGTTGTGAAAGCCAGGGATATGCATAGTTTGAGGAGGGCGGTGGGGGGAGGGCCAACAAGCCAGGATGGTTGCCCCACAACAATAAAAACCAAATGTTGCTACAATTTCTGGTTACTTCGACTGCGACTGCGACTGCCACTCGGGCCGAAAAGGGGAAGCGGGCTAAAAGCATGCCCTGCCAGCCGGGGAGCACGTTTTGCATAATGATGAACGACGAAGACGACTAGGACGGCGAATGCAATGGCCGTGCAATGGCGACGGTGTCTATGATGTGTGCTGGTTGCACTCAGTCCCAATCCCAGGACCAACTCCCTCTTCCCCCAGCCCGCCTCCACTTTCAGTTGATTTGTTTATGGAGAGGAAGGTGGCACGACAGGAGCGATGGCACTGCATCCCGATGATGGGGCACAACGGTGTGGCAGGCGATGTCGAGACGTCGCAATTGGAAACAAATTATGCTCTAAGCGCATTGCAGAGTGCCACGGCGCCGGGGGCACCCCTAAGGAGGACTCTGACGAGTTTCAATCGCTGTCTGATTACGTGCTGTAACAGGTTTCGTATCCGCCGTGTTGCACATTTTGAAATGGTAATGAACTCACTTCAATCAATGTTTATCGTTTAAACGGTATTTGAGATTAAAACTTGGGTATTATAATTTATTTTTGTTAAAATATCTTTACAAAATTTATCTTTAGATCGTGTGACTGCAATTCTCAGCTGGCTTATGAAAAATAGCTGCCATTGTTTCTTGAAGCCAATGTGATCTTAATTCTAATTTTGTTTTCTTTCTGCAATGGCTGTTATCCTTCTGTTGACAATATCTAGAACTATTCTATCTAAGAGTACTCAGCGCGCCTTTTGACAGTCCTGGATGGTCGAAATGAGAAACAAGAGATGCCATATATTTGCATCTAATTATCAGACAGCCAACGGGCACAAGTCCTCAATGTTGTCCCATTCTTCCTTTCTATCGACTGGGAGTCCTTTTTTGCGTTGCAGATCTGCTTCCTGGAACAGCCTGCATTAGGGAGTATCCCCCGATCCCCAATCCATTTCCCAGTCCTGCCATCAATCGGGATGTCCTGCACACTGCTTTAACGACAGGCGGGCGCCCGCCCATCCTCCCGGCTTTCGTCGGTTTCGTGCAGCTAATATGCAAATTCCCTGCAGCTTTTACTTTAGCCGAGTTTTTCTTTCCTTCGCTGTCCAAACCGGCTCGCTCCCCCCCTCCTAACCAACCGCTTTTTCTTTTCCTTCTGGTTTCCCTCTTGGTTTGGTTACATTCTGTTGCCAATGGCGGCGCATCTTTTTGCCTTTGTTTCACTTCCGCTGCGCCATGTTCCTGCGGCCCAAGTCGCCCCACCTCCTTCCAGCTTATTATGCATTGCACATTTTTACATTTTTACTCAAAAGGATATGGAGGAGTGCGAGACAGATGGGAAGTTTGGGGCGTTTGAGGACCAAAGGAAAAAAAACTCCGCACACCGCAAAAATCGTAATGAAATTTTTATTATACGACAAAGTAAAATATTTTTATCAGCATTTCTCGCTTGTTGCTTTTGGGGCGTAGCACAAAAATTCCACCGACATGCCAGCGGCTGTGAAAGGAAAATCGTGGGTCCTGGCTAAAGGAAAATGGAAAATGGGCGTTGGGCGTCGGGCGTCGGGCGAAACTGTCAAGTCAATCAAAATATGCCAGAAACTTTTCCGCTTTCGAATTCTTACAAAGTGAGGCCATATGGCCGGGCCCTCTAGTATCTTGTATCTGCAACTCTATTTGTTTAACCAAATTTCGGGCTAAACACTGCACTTAGCACTCCGCACATCCGTCCTCCAGAAAGTCGAAAAAGAGCTCCGCAAATTGCATCGGAAACTTTTTTGCCTGCACTTTGGCTTTTTGGCCGGGTGTCAATTTGCTTGGGCCATGGCCAGAAAACTTTTCATCTTTTTAAGGCAAATATTTGGGCTGCGTAATTTGCTGACAATGTCTGGGGCGGGTTTCATATTTAATTTTACTTATTTTTTTCAAAAAAATCGATTGTCTGCTTAAATACGTGAAAAAGGAAGAATTAAAGTAAGGAGTTTATTGGAAGCTTTAGCTTACGTACTTTTAATTCTCATAAAATTCAACAAAAGTTTTCATAGTTAAAAAAAAAATGGATATTTGTTAAATGTATTGCTTATTTATCAGTATGTTTCCAATAGCTTAATGGCATGGCCAATTAATCATGCCTTTTGGGAATCAAGATTCCGAGCTTATGAAACGCTCCAAAATTGTTTATTTTATTAAAAAAAATTATAAAAATTCCTCTTTCAAACTTGTTGAGCTTACAAACTCTAAAAATGGAAACAAAACATTTTAAAAATAATAGAAAAAGAGAAAAGCCCTCTGTTGCAACAATGGCATTCCCTGGATGCAGATGGTGGCATCAACAGGAGCGGAAAAAGCATCAAGTTGAGCCACGAGCTGAAAAAAAGATAAATATACAGACTCGGAAACAGACTAAAAATATATGGCATGCAATTTGTTTGCTCCGTGTGGGCGGGTGTGCTATCAAATTTTCAAATTGGTTTGATTTCTTCGCTAGCGGAGCTACTCGTAGTTTCGAATCTGTTGCCAAACTTAGATAGACGTTGCCCAAATGGGAATTTTCCATGCTGGTGCAATAGGAATTCCCTTTTTTATGGTTTGACTGGCGAAAATTTATTTTCAAATGGTTTTCTTTCCGCTTATGTTGTTATTTATTTTCGAATTTTTTTATCGCTCTAGTCCACATTCTCCTGTTTGATATTTTTATTTACCTCGTCGGCGAGCAATTTCATTAAATTGTGTTTTATCAAAATTAAAAGGAGATCTTCCTTGGATAAAACAAACAAGGGGGATGGTACTTTTTGGCACAGTTAATAACGAATTGGAAAGGTTTTGAACTGAGCTGTCATTTCAAAAGGACAATAGCCAAGGCGGTGCAAATGGGGCAACTACTGCACAGCTGCAACTCTGCCATCGGTAGCAATTTGCGAGCCGAGTGGCACACGGCAGGGCATGTGAAATGAACGCAATGCCAATGCTACGTGACGATAATCGCACATGGGTCACATAACCCCACAGCCACCCACAAATACACTCCTCACGTAGTTGGGGGCAGAGCCCTTGTGTCTGGTTACAAGTTGCTGACACTCACGGCTCAAGCTTAACCCTCGACACTGAAGTGGGTATTATTGGGTTTACCTGTAAACATTTGATATTTAGCCAAGAGGCCCAAGATGCAGAAAAGTAAATGGAAAACAGCATTGATATTTTGGAAATTAAATACAATATATGAAGTATAATTTAATTTAAAAGTTCGTAAAAGTTTTTTATTCTAATTTAAATATCTAGAGTCTAGACTAAGGACACTGAAAAGCAAATCATTGAAATTAATAGTTTGTTAGATTTCTCTCTAGTTTAATTTGCTTGAACTGCAATAAAAGGATATACCATTTAATAAAAGTTTTTTATTTGTGGGAATCAAGAGCCAAGTCCCAAACAACTCTAAAAAGATAATTAAAAAGGCAGCTTGGTATGTAACTGATTTGGTGAACCCCCAAGGGGTTAACTGTCGGACACAAATTGACAAAATTTCGCAAATGTTTGCTGGCATGCCGGCAGGTCGGACATTGTGTGGCATCACTCCCTGGTTAGCGGAGTGGATGGGGATCTCAGATTCCGTTCATCCTGCCACTCTCCTCTATCTGAATCTGCATCTGCGCTGCATGGGCTGTGGCAGTGTCACAACAAATCAGTTTTGCATTTGCATGCATTGCATTTTGCGTCCTTAGCCGTCAGACGGCCTCCAAAAAGGGATAGTGCATGCAGGATGCAGGACCCGGGAGGCGGCAGGATGCAGCAGGAGTTCTCTAAGCTTGCAGTCGGCGGCATGTTAACTAAGTTGCCCGCAAACGCAAACTGGAGGAGCGGGAGCGATGATTTATGGGCCCAGCGAAAGCTGAATCTGAAACTGAATCCGATTCGAAATCCCAGGCAGTGCAGTAGCGAGCTGGCAGCGTAAACTTTTGCTGACTGTTGTCAGCCTGCAAACAATGCCAAAAGCCACAAACATGGCCCAGACGAGGCGGCACAGAAATGGTGGCAACGGAGTGGTAGTTGCGGAGAAAAATGAGCACAGAGCCAACTTTATGCATAAATATTTGCATGCAGACAGGCGCATTGGCCGAGGGAAAGCCCTGCCCTGCCCCACGTTCTACCCTGTAGATTGGGCCTCTGGCTAAGCCGCTTCGTAGTTGAAAAATTTTAGCCCATTTTCCAGTACGAAAAATTCACGGTCTGAACTGCACCTGTTCAACCTCTGGCGGCGAATTCTAAATTGCTAATGGACAAAAAAAACAGAGAAACAAAACAGCAACCAAATAGCCTGAAAAAATACAAGTAAACAAGAGGAGAAAAGTGGCTTCCGGGTCAGACATTTTCTTTTATACACTAACTTCTATATTATTGATATATATTTTAAGGAAAATACAAAAACGTTAAGCCTTTTAAAGTTCAGTAAGCTATTCATGGCAATGTTATGTCCGTTCAAATAAGAAAATTATGTCTACTATACGAGTGTCATACTTCTTGGTGGTCTCGTATATGCGACTTTTATAGGAATCTGCACTTCTGACTGAAATTTTAATAAAAAAAAGAGCATAAAAAGAACAGCGCCCCGGCCCTTTCTGGCAATTACAGTGTACTCGCCGCCTAGACTTTAATAATGCCACCATTTCTCAGAAAGCCAAAAAGTTTCGCGCTACAATTTACACAATGCATCAGGACGGGTGCGAGGGAGGTCCTGAAAGTTGGTGGAAGTGGCAAAAGGATGCAGGAGCCAAGAGTTGGCCAAGCATATCGCATATGCAAGTTTAACAAGTCGAGAGAGTCGGGGAGATTTATTTCTCTTTTAAATTGCTAAATGTCTTCGTCTTTTGGCATCTTACTGTGTGTATTTATGTGCGGGATTTATGTCTGCCTTACAGCCATTTCGCTTCAGATACTCCCCTCTTGAGAAATAAACTCATGGCGAGCAAATCGATGTTGGCACCGCCAGAAAATTAATTTGCAAATAAAAGTTGGCCGCCGTCGAAAGTTGGCAAGCAAGAACACATAGATTGAAAACACTTGGTTTCTTGTCTGTCACCGAAGGCAATCAAATGAGATGACATCACTTTGTAGGTTACCTTTTATTTTTTAAAATTTCTACTTTAGGTTTCCATTATCCAAACTTTATGTCTGGGCAGTTTTTGGCGAATTTTTTTATTTCATTCCCCTTTGGTTTGATTTAATGACTTGTCAGCAGAAATTATGTTGACACACTCCAGCGTTATAACATAAACTCTCTTTATTGACTTTTTATGAACCGCAGACCGGGGCAGGAACCCAAAACAAAACCCAGGCAACATCATCATGACCACACACAACCATTCGGACACACTCGTGCGGACACACACAACCAAAGTTTCAACATAATTTTAACTTCCGGTCGGCGCCATTGTCGCATTTATTATTCTTGTATTTTTCGCTTTTTTCAACCCTCTTTTAAGGTCCAACGACTGTTCGTTGCCATCTCTGTCCTGTACTTCCTGTAATGACCCGCTGAAAACATTGAGACAATTAAATAAATGTCCTTACAGCTAACAATGTGCCAAGATGCGAAAAGCCAAACGCCAATAACGGCGGAAAAACCGGACGTAAAAAAATAAATGGAAACTCTTAGATGGTCTGTTGATATGTGAGAAGTGACACACTCCTTGCCAAGTACTTTGATCTCAAGAATGTGTAATATGAGCGCATTTAGCCACCCATTAAAATTACATTTTAAAAGATTATAAGCATAGCAAGGAACTTCTATGTACTTCTGGCAAGGACTTCTTTAAAATACATGGCGACCGCAAAGGCTATATTATTGGCAGAAGCCACCCGATTCCCAATTGGAATACCCTAAACGATTTCTACATCGATTCTCCATTAATCTGTATCAAAATCTGGAAAGAAATAATTTTTTAGATTTTTTGCGAAATTTTCTGGAGGACCTTTTTAAAAAGATGGAGAATGGGTAGAAAGGCCAATATGGGCCACTAGGAAGTCTGTAACTTTAACAATTTTTATCCGATTCAAAAATGGAATACCTCATAAGGTTTGTAGATTTGTAAGAAACAAATTTTTCTTTTAATTTTTTTGTCAAATTTTCTGGAGAAAATTTTTTGAATTTTCCCTTCGAAATGTGGGAAATGCATCGGGAGGACAATATGATCCACCGCGGAGGCTATATCTTTGCCAATACTCATCAGATTCTTGCGCGGAGTACCTTAAACGCTTTGTGGGCCGATTCCCCAATAATCTGCATTAAAATCTATGAACAAAATATTTTTTGGTTTTTTTGTCCAATTTTCTGGATCCCCTTCGAAATGTGGGAAATGCATCGGGAGGACAATATGACCCACCGCGGAGGCTATATCTTTGCCAATACTCATCAGATTCTTGCGCGGAATACCTTAAACGCTTTGTGGGCCGATTCTCCATTAATCTGCATCAAAATCTATGAACAAAATATTTTTTGGATTTTTTGTCAAATTTTCTGGAGGATCCCCTTCGAAATGTGGGAAATGCATCGGGAGGACAATATGACCCACCGCGAAGGCTATATCTTTGCCAATACTCACCAGATTCTTGCGCGGAATACCTTAAACGCTTTGTGGGCCGATTCTCCATTAATCTGCATCAAAATTTATGAACAAAATATTTTTTGGTTTTTTTGTCAATTTTTCTGGAGGATTCCCTTCGAAATGTGGGAAATGCATCGGGAGGACAATATGACCCACCGCGGAGGCTATATCTTTGCCAATACTCACCAGATTCTTGCGCGGAATACCTTAAACGCTTTGTGGGCCGATTCTCCATTAATCTGCATCAAAATCTATGAACAAAATATTTTTTTGTTTTTTTGTCAAATTTTCTGGAGGATCCCCTTCGAAATGTGGGAAATGCATCGGGAGGACAATATGACCCACCGCGGAGGCTATATCTTTGCCAATACTCACCAGATTCTTGCGCGGAATACCTTAAACGCTTTGTGGGCCGATTCTCCATTAATCTGCATCATAATCTATGAACAAAATATTTTTTGGATTTTTTGTCAATTTTTCTGGAGGATCCCCTTCGAAATGTGGGAAATGCATCGGGAGGACAATATGACCCACCGCGGAGGCTATATCTTTGCCAATACTCATCAGATTCTTGCGCGGAATACCTTAAACGATTTGTTGATCGATTCTCTATTAATCTGCATCAAAATCTATGAACAAAATATTTTTTTGTTTTTTTGTCAAATTTTCTGGAGGATCCCCTTCGAAATGTGGGAAATGCATCGGGAGGACAATATGACCCACCGCGGAGGCTATATCTTTGCCAATACTCACCAGATTCTTGCGCGGAATACCTTAAACGCTTTGTGGGCCGATTCTCCATTAATCTGCATCAAAATCTATGAACAAAATATTTTTTGGATTTTTTGTCAAATTTTCTGGAGGATCCCCTTCGAAATGTGGGAAATGCATGGGGAGGACAATATGACCCACCGCGAAGGCTATATCTTTGCTAATACTCACCAGATTCTTGCGCGGAATACCTTAAACGATTTGTTGATCGATTCTCCACCAATCTGCATCAAAATCTATAAACAAAATATTTTTTGGTTTTTTTGTCAAATTTTCTGGAGGATCCCCTTCGAAATGTGGGAAATGCATGAGGAGGACAATATTACCCACCGTGAAGGCTATATCTTTGCCAATACTCATCAGATTCTTAAGCGGAATACCTTAAACGCTTTGTGGGCCGATTCTTCATTAATCTGTATCAAAATCCGGAAAGAAATTATTTTTTAGATTTATTGTGAAATTTTCTGGATCAAAATTCAAAATTTTTTCTTCAAAACGTCAAGGCATTTGAATTATGCTCTTCTTGATGTAAGTTTTTCATTTTTTTTTATACTCAATTTAATATAATACAATACATTTTATTTTAAGAGGGCTTACAAAAAAGCTTCCAAAAATACTTCATTACCCACTAAAGTTTTAAGCAGAGATAAAATAAATTTTACCAAAATGTTGGGGCCAGCTTTCGCCGCCAAACATGAGGTTTTCAGCCCCCCACTGGTACGTTTTTGCCCCATTCTCTCCTTCTGTTACCCCCTTTTGTGGCCATGGTCCTGTCAGCGGTAATTGACGATTCTCGCGCCCATGTTGCTCCTGACAGTCTCTCCGGCCACCAGAGGCACTTTTCACTGTTGTTGCCCATAATTGCGAGCTGTATTAATTTTTTACTGAATTTATATATATACTTCCTGACCAGTCTTCTCTTTTTTACTGGCCACATCAATACAAAGGGGCCTAAATGAGCAAAGAGAATAAAAAGCAAAGCCAGGAACCAAAACAAACAATCCGAAAAAGGGCAACATCAACATCGACAGGGAAGTTTCTTTATATGTTTGATTCATTGGGCTGAGCAGTGCCTTTTTGTGCTCACTGTTTTTTATTTCCTTTTTTTTCATTTACAAGGACACGAACTAACTGCCTGAGTGACTTCCTACTTGCTCTTGGCCGAAATTCGCTCGAAACGACAAATTTTTAATTTGTAACCAAGGCGTGCTTAACCCACACACCCATTGGGCCAACAGGGACGAGGCGGAGTCGGGATATGGAGGGGTCAAGAGGTGGAAAATGGCTGAAAGGAAATAAATAAAATTTCGAACGTTTGTTGCGTTTTATTTGGCATGTGCTTTTGTACATTTTATGGCGCTTATCCTTGCTGCCGCAGCGTTCGACAATAAATTCAATGAGCGGGCCGCAGTGTCCAAGGAGGCAAACTTAAAAGCTCAAAGACTTTAATTGCATTTCCTCCCCGAGTCAGCCACCCAGCCACCCCCTTGAGTTTCCCAGCATCCGTCATTGATGGTAGGCAATCAGCGAAGAGAAAACTTTTCCGGAATTTTCCTTCCATAGTTGTTGCCTGAATGGATGGCGGGAGTTATTGTTTGCGAGTGTGGGGTTTAAATTTAAAAAAATGTTTAATTTGTTTGTTAATTGCAAGCATTTATTAAAGATGCCATTACAGAAAGGACAAGAACATTAAGCTCGCTACCTTTAAAATTATAAAAAACTTTGTTTCAATTGGTAAAATTACCAATTATTGAAATTTTGTTACATTATCTTTGACCTTTGCGTTGGATGATTTCATTTGAAAACAAATTCGGGCTAATGGTTTAAGCAAACGCGGCACAAATTATGTAAAATGGATTCATAAATCAACGAAAATGTTGCCATAAATATTTGATTGCAATTAGGCAGGCTTTTTTGAGCTAAATGTAGCATTTAAATTAATTTAATTTGGCCAGAGTTGAATTACAAAGCGAAACTGGCATTTATCAACTGACAGCTGTCCGAGTGTGGGCGATTCGGTTTTAATGTAACCTCGTGCACGTCCTGGAGTGCTGTTGTGCAGTCCCAACCCTTATCGAAACCCTTAGCACCTCACGCTCTCGGCTTGGCTAAAACGTTTTGCCAATAAACTTCACACAAAATCAAATTAAATTTGACAAACGTAAAGCGATTTGATATGTCTGTCTCCTCGCCCTCGTCCTCGGAAGGTCCTTTGCCCCCAGACACCTTCCGAAGCGTGGCAGGCGGGGGGCGAGGGACTGCAACTGGGTAAATTGTCTTCGTCCTTGGACTGTGCGTGTGTCTGCCCTATAACAATGAAAACAGATGGCCCATCGATACGACCAACACAATACAACAGGGCCACACAGCACAGAACTGGAGGCCGAACCGAAGAACCAGAGAGTTCTTTTGTCGGAGGCAAAGTTTTGAATGTTTATTGTTTTAATTTACAATAAAAAATATTAAAATGCTCAATTTTGATTATCATTTTACAGTTTTATGTGCGCCAGACACTTGAAACGCACAACAGTGAACTGATTCGAGTGGTCTGATTTCGGCTTAATGGAATATCTCGGCAGTGCCATATTGAATCCTGTGGGCACACGAGTCGGATTTCGTTCGATTTGGTGGGCTTGGAGGGTTTTTATATGTCTGTGATTGCTTTGTCTGGAATTGAATTCAAAATATTTTGGCATGATATTGCTGGTATTTTTCATTCTCTTCAAAACGTTGTTTAATAGGAGAATTGTGGCTTGTATGCAGTTTGGATGTGTCGAAAAGTTTATATTGAAAAGTATATTAAAATAAATATACAATCTTACAATAGGGTTATTCCTGTAGTAATTCAAAAATAACATTAGTATATTTAACAGATAACCATATTTGCATTTGAAACTTCCTCCTCATTTAAATATTGGGTTTGACCAACCCATCTTCCAGATTGTCTGACTCACATCTCATTCATTATTTCCTTTTGCATTTTTAAGCGTTTCAGCTGCTTTTCAGCCTCAACTTTCCCCTTTTCAGTCCATCCCAGGAGAGGAATGTCCGTCTTCTGTGTGTGGAAAATATTTCAACACCAGCGAATGGAGCAACCAGTACCGCTTGCCAGAACGGACTGGCAGTTGCAGTGGCTGTGGATGAGGAAGAGGATGTGAATGTTAAGCGTATCCAACCTCCCGGAGTCTGTAGGCATTTTGTGGTTGGCAAGGCCCAGCCACACGGAATGCCTTCGGCCCATGCCCTTTCTGGTGGCTTCTGATACGCTCAAAAGCACATGGTCGGGAGTGGGGCTTGACCGCAGCATTGAGTGTCTTAAAGATGGAAATTAACCAAACGCATGGTGGCAAAGGGTAAAGTTGAAGGCCCGGATGAGGGGCATGTGGTGGCACATTAACAACGCATAATTTGCATGCCAGCGCAGCATTTGCGGTTGACGCTTCATATTTGCGGTCACATGTGTAGGAAAGAGGTGCTGCGGGGCTTTATCTGTCTCTGAAATATGTCGAGAATGCTGCTCCTCAAAATTCCCTAATGAGTTTTCCACTTACACCAGCAAAAAACAGGACAGCCCTAACCGCAGAAGAGGAAAAACTTTTTAAACTTTCACTTAAGATTTTTAGTGCCAAGGCGGAGGAGGAGGCTGATGGAGGACAGTGTTGATTAGTTTACCTACATCTAGTCGGGGAATCCAAGTCTGGTGACAGGGGAATACCCACAGCTCGCATGCATGATTTAAGATGTGTTTGATGTGCCAAACTTTGATGGCCAAGGCTGGGGAAAGTTGGCTGGATGAAGAACCGTCCCGCAGAGAGTTCACATTCGGCATAAAGAGACTCGCAGAGATCGTTAATAAGTGTCAGAGGAGGGGTCTGGAAAATAGTCTACTTTATGGCATATGATAAATTTTCCTTAATGGCCTTAATTATCATAAATAGACGCCCCCGCTTGGTTGGACAACTATCACCAACCCAAGTGAACTTCTAGCAAGTTCTGTACCACACGGAGTAAGAGTAATTTCTAGTTGAAAACACTACCTCAGGCTTAAAACAAATTGAACCAATGCAATGCGCCTGGGCACCTGACAGAGACAGCTGTCCAAGCCAAGAATTTCAACATTTAAAGCCGGCCCTTAAAAGTGTGTAAATGCAAATTCAGAGAAGTGGAAAACTTTTCCAGATGCTGGAGCAAAGGTCAAGTGCTAAAATATGCAGGCTGGGCAACCTCGATGCGGTTGTCAAGTGCAATCGAACAATGTCAGTGGGCGTGGTGGGATCAGAGCCTATATCTAACACCTACAATATGCATCCTCCCTCAGTCGATGCAGTTTCCAACTCAATGGAGCAACAATCATCATCATCAGCAGCAGTGGCAGTGGAATGGAAAGCCAGCGGAAGGAAATTTAAAATTCAATTCGATTCGAGTGCGTTGTGGCCAAAGCTCACCTGAGAGCGGGTGAGTGTAGGTGTAGGTCATGTATGCGATTTGAATAATGTGCGGCAATTATAATTTCTAATTCTGACGTCTGTAAAGCAAACAGAGCCAAGTCAGCCAAGTCGGCCAAGAGAACCAGCCACGCACAAAGCTCTCTTTGGCTCGATTCGAATTTCCAGTGGGGGCCATTTCGAAAAAGCTCTCGCTCTCTCGCCTCGACTTTCTCCCAACTTTCTCCCGCTCTTGTCCTTTCGGGGCACCCATATCAACGATATGCCATCGACAACTATACGACAATGTTGCCTGGCACTTTTAACCTTTCGCCCGGTGGCCTGGCCCGTTGCTCTCAAATCTATACTATAGCCTAGTATGTGCTCTACTCCGGACCCGTGGGAAGTGGGCCGTAGTGAAGGTCACTAATTGATTAACACGGCAAAGTAGGGCCCTTTTCCCACGCCTCTCCCTGGGCTTAAATTATGCCAGGTAAATCATAGAGACCTGACAAAGGCAGAGCATAAGACAAGGACTCCGCTGAAGAGCACCTCAACTAAAGGAAAGCGGGCTAAACTTTCCGGTGGGCCAGCAGTTCGGTCGGGCAATTGATAATGACTTAATTAGCTTTTACAATAAGCGACCCACTCGCACAGATGCACACTTGGCCGTGTAAGCCCCTCAAAAAGGACGAAAGTTTTCATAAAGGATTTTGCTAAAAAACTTTTCCTATTTGGCTGGGCATGTGTGTGTGTGTCTGGGCTTTGCTCTTTAATTTATACACGCACACCCGCAGACCGGCAAG
Organism: Drosophila pseudoananassae pseudoananassae; assembly: GCA_018153035.1. Lineage (NCBI taxonomy): Eukaryota > Metazoa > Arthropoda > Insecta > Diptera > Drosophilidae > Drosophila > Drosophila pseudoananassae. Next base: position 938,615 of record JAECXR010000055.1, read on the forward strand.
ACTACCAAAATATATTATTGCTCAGGCAAAAGGATTAAAAATTTCGTGCCTTGCCAGTTATGCTCCGGAAAATTACCAAAATGTGCATATGTGGGTCCATGGTCCGCTGTCTACGTGAAGGGGCGTACGTGAAGGTGTGTGGGTGGCATTTCTACGGTACTTTTCACGCATTGCCGGCTTTTATAGTTAGCCAACAACCCACATGCCACAGCCCGCCTTCAGCCTTCATCCTGCCCACCACAAGTCATGGCAATAAAAACAAAAACATTGGCAGCCATAAATGTGGCCGAATTTCAGAAAGTTCTCCAAAATGTTACGGGTGGTCAGGATCAAGTGGAAGTGGCACAGCAGGAGTCCTGACCAATGATTATTTAAGGTTTCCCGACCCCAATATTATTGGGCTTTGATGCGCAAACAATTGAATATAAATAGAACCGTAAAATATTAAAAGGGCGTATACTTTATGGTTAAATATTCATTCGGAAAAATATTTACAATATGGCTTATAGATTTTAGTGTATAAACAACTCAGCTGGTATTTCAATCAAGTAAAAAATAATTATGCAACAAGCTTATTTCTTGGCCATAATCGTGGCAATCTGAAATGAAAATATCCTCCACAAATCCTTAATAATGTTCCTCGAAAACACGAAAAACAAACCTGAATCATGGCTTATCATAATTATTTATTTATTTATTTTAGTTTCGCTGCCTCGAAAATGGAGGCTCATTTTTATGTTTATGACGCCCGGCTTCCAACTAATTTTGATGCATGTTCGTCATTAGGCCGGAAGGCAACCAAATGGCGTGTGGCAGCCAAATGAGGCAGGAATGACGTGCCCCAGCACCGAAATGCGAAAAAATGGCTAAAACAACAGCAAGAAAATGAGCGATAAGAAAGAAATACGAAAATAAGGCAAAACAAATGCCGGCACCGGGCACCCAACTTGGCTAAAAAGAAGAAGCAATATAGACGGAAGTTAAAAATTAATTTCAAGTACGGCTCAGTCTGCAGCTGCAGCTGCGGCCAGAGATGGAAAATCTGGCGCAATAAACGTAAAAAATTTAACACTTGGGAAAACAAAGCGTAGCCATGAATAAAACCGAGGTAAGTAGCTCCAGTCCGTTGTCCCCTTGAGTCCTGGCCAGGACACACTATGGGTAACAACAGCTGCGCCCCAGCTCCTTGGCCTGCTTATCGCACAAACGCCGGACAGAGACCAGGGCGACATAAAATGCAATAATTACAATAAATACTTATTTATAAGTTTCCTTTGCTTGTACAGGATATTGAATTTTTAATTTCCCCGCCTGTTTGCATTGCCCTCCTTCGGGCATCCGCCGAAAATATATTAAATTAAAGGGAATCGCCCGGATTTTCCATTCACCTGCCCACTGAAGGAATGGAAAAGTTCCCAAGTGCTGTTCTTTTTTTAAATCCATTGGAGTATGTGTGTCTGCGGATCGAACCAATTTTAATTTTAATCCGTAATTGTACACTACAAAGTGGCCAGTCGGCAAGGCGATTGAGTTTTATTTTCGTTTGAGGTTTCTCAATGGCTTGTTCTTTTTTTAGCTTTTAAAGGAAACTTGTTCAAAGAATTCAACCTTGGCAGGATTCCTGATGTGCGGAAGAGGAAATCCTCTGCTGGTGGCTGTTCTTTAAAAAATGGATAAGGAACTACATTCTCAATGACTGTCATTAGGTCTCCTTAATAACTAAGCCAATAAAAAATAGGCAAGTAGATGGAAAATTTGTATTTTTCTAAATGGTGTAGTCTGTTAAAGCAACTAAAATGTTAGATTTGAATTACACGCCCTTTTTAAGCCAGAGATTACATGTTGCTTGGAAACCAAAGGCGGCTGCTTTAGCTTTGGCTTCAGCAAACCTCTTCAACTCGTCAGCCGAGTCACGTAACATTAAATATTTATGGGCCGGGCGTTAACCCAAATACGGCCACAGCCACCCACTGCCACTCTGCCACTCGCACTCTGTGGGCTGTGCACTCGCAGTTGAAAAGGTTAAATCAAGCCACAGTCGACTTGATGGCAGTGTCGCGTTCCATTCACTCCTAATCACCTTCGACTGTGGCATTGCGACAGAATCTGCATGCCATTACCGCAATAGCAGTCGCAGGTCGAGAAGGAGCTGGAGCCGGAGCCGTAGCCGAAGTCGCTGCCGTATCCGGAGCACTTCATTACGGATCAACTATGCCGTAGACTTTTCACAAAGAAAGCGAAACTCGGATGCAACTCTTCAAATACTGCGCCTCAGTGTCCTTAAGCGGAACTTTTGATGCGGTTTCCTGCCAGTAGGATATCCTCATCCATCTTTGGCCCACATATGTATGTTGGCTTTATTATTATTATGTATCAGCCTCAATTAATGTCAGCGAGAGCTCGTAACGATTTTCTTGTCATTCATGTCAGTCAAAGTTATTTTTTCCTATTCCTCCTCACTGAAGAAACGAATTTATTTAAAGGAAATAAAATAAAATTGGCTAAAGGGTAATAAGGTTTTTAGAGATAAAATTATGTTTTTAATGAACTACCTTTAGTTAAAAAATTAATTTGAAATATATCATTTTTAAATTTTTTCCAGTGCCTGTGGAGCGTGTCAGAAGGGCAATGTGTCAGACTGCCATGTGTTTGTTCAATTCGTCATTCGTTTCCTTTTTTGTTGCTGCAACATTTTCATTTCATTCCTTCGAACTTCCTGCCCCATGCCATATTCGGTTTCTTGCCGCATTCTGTTTTTATTTGGCCCGCCACGAATGCGTATTGAAGTGTGGCAGAAAGGAAAAAAAATCAAAAGAATCCTGATGAGATGTGTTTGCCAGTGAATGCTTGCTCCCTCCACTCTCTCTACCTCCTACTGCCTTATAATTTTACAACCAAGGCCCACACAATAAGGCTGTAACGGAAAATCACACAAAAAATATAATAAAATAAATAAACTGATATGAAAAATAAGGAGGGCGCCTGCAAAAAATAACACAACGGACGGGCCTCGAAATGGCATTAAGGTAAATGTAATTTCAATAAATATACAAATAATTGCTCCAGGATATTGTTCCATCGCCGTTCCTACTACCATATTATTTTTGATGAGGGGCGTCATTGATTTTGCGAGTGCGCGAAATGGCAGAAATGGAACATTTCAATATTGAAAATAAACCCATGGCTATATTTAGTTTTTTGTATAGAGGACATGAGTATTCTTACTGTTTGTGGTGTAATTTGTACAACCTGCCCGGAAATGTCAAAACAAAACCCAAAATTAATTAGCTGATGTAAACTTAAAGTGAAATCCAACAACAATCAGTCAAAGTAAATACCTGTCAAGCCCGACGAGGACAATGCGGGATTTTAAGGACCGCGCACGTGCCGGACAGAAAAAAGCAAGATTTGAAACGTATTCAGGAAGTTTATCCTGGGGACAAATAAAACGACCAGGCATGTGGCTTTTAAAACCAAAATGCGGTGACGTACTTGCTCAGAAAATCAATGAAATATGAAAAGTACTTCGATAGGGTATGGTGCTTTTTCCTTAGTTCGATTTGCTTTCACAAATCCATCAACTATGACTAACTGATGGTTGTAAAAACCCAGTTATAAGCACTTCTAATTGTCACTAATACAAAGCACTTAATTATGGTAAAATCCCGAGCAGCCAATAAAAAACACTTAAAATCTGCGGGCGGTCCACTTGCGGGCGTACAAATTAATTTATTTTGTTGAGCGAAGAAAATACGTCAAGGGTAGCTCATACACAGTGTGTAACTCTCAGGGCCGCAATTAAAATTATTGAGTCAGCGGTCACAGTAGAAACTCAATGAGCAAGCGACCCACGGTGCGTATGAGTAATGGTGAAGCAAATTGTCGCAGGATCCCGCGTGCCGTGTCCCATTTTTATTGTTGTGCTGCTGCGTGGAGGCACTTAAAACTTAATGAAATATTTATAATAATGGTGTGTTGCTTTAGCAACTTTTTTCCCTCCATTTCCTTGATGTGGGCATTTCTTGTTGTTATCCTGGCTGGGCAGGATTCATGAGTAAATGGCTACAAATCACGCCACTGTTCAGCCGCGTTTGGACTTTCGCATATTGCAGTCATAAATGCCGACAAAGGACTGTTGTAAGTGCGTTTCCATTTCATATTGCTTTAAGTGCTTTCGGTTTATGTTTGCCCCCTGCCCTTTGTATGTATAACTCAATAGGGTAATGTGTTTTTTAGAGGCTAGACATATGGAAGCAGTTTGCCTTCTCATGTTCTCAAACATATAAAAATCCTTTTCGATCTGCAGGACGTTTATGTTCCCTTTTTTATGAACATCAATTGGGTCGTGCGAAATGCTGTCAATCCTTTTCGAAATAAATAAAATATGTTGCCACCTTTTTTGATGAAACCTTCGTATGTCGTAGAGCTCCTCCCACGTCCTTGATTGCCAAATGGGCCAAAAATATTTATGCTTTTCAAATTTGCATATGCAACAAGCATGCATTGCTGATTTGGCATTACGTTCCCACCCCACATACACACACTCTCACATTTGTGTGCATTAAAGTTTGGCTTTTGACACCGCATTTTGCTGATTGTTGTTGTTTTGGCGAAAAGGATTTTTAATTAAAACGAGTACGAATTACGGAAACAATATAGAAACCAATGACAGGGGAGTAGTGGTGGTGGAAAATCGGTGCAACTAATAATTTATGCGGATGCCGCAAAATGTTTCTTTTCGCTTGTTATAGTACAGGGCTGCCGTCCTGCCCCCTGGTACGCCGCAAATCTATTGTCGGAGGGAAAATCATGCAACAAAAATGGCAATTGGAGTCGCATCCCCTTTCGGCTATGCATGTTGCAAAACAATTAAATTGAATCAACTGAACATGCAACGGCAACACTGACAATTGCGGCAACAAATCAGTAAACTATTTACAGTACTTTGTGTACCTTTTTAATGAATTTATCGTGTAAATTTGCACTAACTTGTCACGCTCTCATGTAGATGTCTATGTCTATGTTTTGGCTGTGCGGGGGTCTGTGTGTGTCTTTGAATTGCTGACGCCCCTGTAATGTTTTGTTAAACTAACAACAACAGTCCCCACCCTCTCAGAATCGCAATTGCACGTGCACACACCCTCGTCCCCCTCTCGGCATTAATTTTATAATTAAATTTTTAATTGTTTGCGGCTACGAATTACGCATACGCCGTGTGAGCGATGGTGCAAAATCCAAGGCGGAAATGTTTAACAAACCCGGTCAACACATGTCATTCACAGCCACTACTTTTGTACTTAAAGATGATAAACATATATGAAAATATACAAACATATTGAAATGTTTGGGAGAAACAGAGAAGCCCTTGAATGGCCTTGGATAGGGCTGGCGATACATGTTAAATAATTATAAATGATTTTATTTAATTGTATAAAATGTCAAGCTCCTGAAATACTGGAGGAAATTGGAAGCTTTATCTGTCGGCTCATCCCAGAACATCGCCATTGTTTGCAGGATGGCAGTATTTTCGTATAATTTAATCCACGCCCCACTCACACACATTCGAACGTACTTATCCTATTAAAATTTAAAATGCAACGCATATCGAGTAATACTTTTATTTGGCCTGCCCGATCGAATGAAACGGCATTAATTTTAATTTTCCAGGCATGAACCGGCCTCCTTGAGCGTATGCCTTAATGCAGCCACAGGACAATAAATAATTATTTTGGCTTTCCCGCCTCGACGGGAGAGATAAATTCATTTAAATTGGGTCGATGGCGCGAAAACGTCAAGAGCCCCCAAGGGAAAGTTTCTCCCGGAATTTTCCACCTGCCTGCCTGCCTGCCTGCCTCTGTATGCACTTTTCATTAAGAAGCTGCAATATTTACCCAAGTCAATTTGACGAGGACATCTGTGGCTCCTTTTAAAGCTGAACGAGCGTACAGCTGCGGTAGAAAAATTCGCATCTAAAAATTCTCAAAATCCTGGCCGTTGCGAAATTCTTGCCGATGGCAGTAATTTCAGATTTTAATTAAATTCTTGTCGTGCTTGGCTTGCCTCAGCTACCTATCCGCCAACCTACACACGAATATATATCCTCATACATATATATATACTATATTCAGCCAGGAGCAGGAGGAGAAACATCATCGCGTCGGCTGTTGCTACAACTGCTGCTGAAGCTGCTGCTGGTGGTGCTACTCCTCATCTTCGTTTGTCGCTTGCAGCCAACAAACAATCCGTATCCGGCTGGCACACCTCGCCTCCTGTTCCCCATCCTCATTTCGATCCCAATCCCGGACACCTGGGAGCAATCCTGCCGCAACTGAAGCTGCTACCTCTGGCAGGTTTCTATACGAGTATCACAATATTTGTAAAGTCTTGACGCAAAATTAAATACTGTCGAATGGCAGTCAGCAGCAGAAGGTGCGAAGCTGTTTCTGAGAATTTTGAGCAGGCTCCTGAATAAATTAGAAAGTTTCATAATTTATATTTTATTTTATATATAGTTTTCCAAAGCTTTCCTTATTTATTCTACTCATTAAGGATGTAGTCTCATGTGCCGGCCTACTTTTTAGAGGTTATTTCAAAAAATTTTTTTTCTACTAAAAAATAATGCGATCGTTTCAATTTTTTAATATGTTATTATAAGCATCATAAACTATTTGAAAATATTTTGTTTAATTTATTCGTGTGTAGTTTAATACACTTTATAGCATGCCAAAGTATGCATATAAAAAAAAAAGGTAGGTCCCTGGCGCAGGTGATTTCGACTGCTAGAGTCATCCGAAACAAAAAATTAGAATAGATTATTGTTTTGTAAGCTTATGGCTCTGTCCCGTACTAGAATGAAACATTTTCATCAATAAACAAAAAAATGGCGAAGTCACAAAAAAAAAAAAATTGAAAAAATTAAAAAAATTTATCTTAAATTAATTATAAAAAAAAACTAATCACTAAAAATAAATGATTCTAGTACGGGACAGAGGTGTTACTTTTTAGAACAACATATCCAAATTTCAGCCAGATCGGTACCATAGAATCTTGTGAATCACCTGCGCCGCACACAAAAATGTCGTTCCGAGAAAAACGCGTTTAAAGTTTAGACGCTACCGAGAAACTCATACTTTTCGGTGTTGGCGCGCTCTCGATTATGGGCTGTATCTCTGTCATTATTTGATATTTTTATTTGAAACTTTAACAGTACATTCTTAATAAACAGTACTTTCGAAATATGAGAAAAAAAAAAAATCGATTTTTTCAACCTTACACATGAGACTACATCCTTAATTCAATTAAGCACCGAATGAAATCGATTATATTGTCATTGCCCCGTTTAATTGATCTGAAATGCAACGGCTTTCGCCTTTCAACATTCAGCCTTCTGTTTCAGTCTCGGTTTCGGTTTCAGCATGGGACTTGCCGGGCTGCAAGACCGTGTCTGGGACAGCTTTGATTGCCCCTCATTTGTTGCGGTGGCGCGACCCATGCCAATTGTATGTATGCTCGGTGAGGCGTGCACATGGCACATAGAAGGCAGAGCGTGCCACTCGTCGCCCCGGCCACACATGCCGCACTGGCTCCTTTGAACGGCTTTCACGCCCACCAGCCCCGCCCACATCCAGCTCGGCCAAAAACAATGTCCGATGTGCATTGTGAGTGCACACGCGGTTAGGCAAACATTTTGCCAACTATTGAACCATTGCCAGATTGTATTGACACTGCCATGGCACACAACTTGAGATGGCAGCTCCCTCCCCCTTGCTCTCAGCTTGCCACGCTTTTCCGCTTTTCCGACTTTCCTAGGGACTATGTAGAAGGAGCAAGAGCAAGGGATAGGTGGACGACTGTCGCCAGCTTGCACACGCAAATCCCTTTGAATTGCTGATTTTCCAGTCTCAGCCATTTTATATTTACTGTAAGCCAACTTCCATCTGGCGTTGGCAACTCCAGCTGCAACTTCTTTGCCTTCTTTGCCGCCTGCTGTGCTGCAGTGTCCATAAATCTTGGCCCAAAGCGGATTGCGATTGCATTGATATGCGATGTTGTCTAATGCCGTCGTCACTTTGCCTCAGTTCCCTTGTTTATTGCTGTTAGCGGCGCTTCCCGGCCGTTTGCCAAGCCATTCTAATCGCCGCTCCATCAAGCCGGCCAAGTGCTCTGCAAAGTGGCAATACAGAATGGCCACCTTTCAAGCGATTTGGATTTGGCCGGCTGAGTTATAGCTTAGCTGACAATCGATTAAATTAGTCAGAGACCCTTTTCGAAATGCAAATAGGAAACATTTTCTGCAAAGTACGCAACTTTCTGAGAATTGGTCTAAATGGGTCTACTTCTGAAAAACTATACTCATGACCTATATTCCTATTTTAGCCAAAAACTAATGCCATCACTTGCCTTTACAATTCGAGATCAATCATCACTAAAACCCGAACAACGGCTCTTTCCAACGAAAGGCTTTATTCTATGCATGTGCAAATTACCTCTGAAACACAAAACTTGTTAAAAGTTTGGCCAAGTATGGACTACTCCGGGTCCGTTTCAGGTAAATTGCCCAGTCCATCCAGGCCACTGAAAATTTGAATAGAAAATATTAAAAATTTATGCACTTGGTCGGCGCACTCGTACTCTGATATTCCCCAGGCCAGGACACACATTGCCGGCAATTTCTAATTGAAAATTCGGGACCAGTTCATGGATATTATGGACAACTTTGCCTTTGTTGCCAATGCCGATGGTCACTGGGCATTTGCCACGGAGGGACAGGATGGGGGTAGTGGATGATAAATTGCTACATAAATTATAATAAACGCACATGGGAAACTGGTCCTTGGTCAGGGGATTTTGGGCAACAGTGGGCCAGGGAGAGGCGTCTAACCACATATAGTTTGGCTTAAAATTTACATGAAAAACTAATTTCGGGCGGCCAGTCGCACAGATGCAGCTGCTGTCAATGGTCGATGGATGGCAGTACCGATTGCCTTCGATGGTATCGATGATGGAATGCTATACAAATTGAGTTCGCACTCCGGCATGATCAGCATAATTATCCGAATTCATGAATTGCCACCACAATTAGTAGGCTTGCAGGCAGCTGGGCTTGCCCAACGAGGTCAAAGAGTCACCGAAATCGGTCGAGAGCCCTGAGCCAGTTAACCATTCAACATTGGCTATAATTAAATGCACGTCAGCTGGCTTACCCACCAGGCCACCTTGAGAATCGTGGCAAGTAACCGCATGCCAGAGGCCCGAGAATTGCAACAAATTATACATCCAACATGCACAGGCACCCCGCCGAATAGCAATTCCACCCTATGAGTGCGATTTTATAGTCGGCCCGACATTTTACTGATTTACGCGACGAGTGGGCAAAAATCCGAGGCCCAAAAATGAAATGAATAGATGCCGAGTGAGAGCCTGAGACAAGGAATGAAGTTGGTAACGTTTCTAGGCGACTAAGCCAATGCTCTCTCTTATTACTACAATTCATATAACCCTCTGTTTAATTAAAACCAATAGTTCTAGAAAACCTCACTTCCTGGCATCAGGTTCGGAGCCCTCTCCAATTTGTTTGGCCAGCCGAACATGCCCCACTTCCAGGCACACCCCGATGTTTAAACAATTGCCGCCACGCCGCAAAAAACTGCCCTGTTGGTGAGTGTGTGTGCTCGGGATCGGGAACATGGGAGTGCAGCCACAAACATGCGTGTGTTTGTGTGTAAAACCGACTTCACACCTCGCCGACTGTAGAGGCATGAGTTGGGATGGGGACGTGGGGAGCGGCAAAAAACAAACGCTGCCGGCTATGAAATGCAATGCGCAAAATGCATTTTCCGCGACTATACAATTGAAGTAATAAATCACAACGGGACGGGGACGGGAATGGGAGGAGGCAGGAGGAGAATCCTTTATTTTTTTGGGATGGGATACGATTTCGAATCAGAAAAAAGGAACAAAAGGGACTAGAGCCTGTAAAGCAACTGCAAATGCTATCGTATGTATGCGGCTCTGCATATGAATATAGATATATAAATATACGTATTTTGTGTATATATATAAGAATTAAGTGCAATCATGTGGAAATGCCTGGGAAATGCATACAAACCGGAGGCCCTGCAAATGGGAATGAAAACTGGAGCGGCGACAGGGACAGGGACTGAGTCCACCTATTAAATTGTGCACTCATTAATCATTGGCCCAGCCCCAGGACCAAGCCCATCGCCCCATTTTGTAGTATCTTATTTTTATCCCGAGCCTGAGCCCGCCTGATCTGGAGCTGGAGAAGCAGCTTTTGTCGAAAAAATAAATGCAAATTTATGCACTTTTCATGGAAGAACCGACAAAAAAATTACTGTTCATAAATTTGTCGTGGCGGGGTAAATTTAATACACTTCATAAAGTGTTTTTCGGCAAATCATGTGCCATGCTTTTTTCTGACCTGCCTATTGCACATATTGCGTATACGCCGCATTGCACTCACAGCCATAAAAAGAATTCAAAGAAAGTATTTCATTGAAACTGAATGGAACGTTTGCCAGTAAATTTCTCAGTGCTGTGACGGCAAATGAATTTCGGAAAATAATTTAAATCATTTTTTTCCAAAAAGCAAGCAAAACAAGAATACGAAGTAAATAAAAGTTTATAGATGCCGAATGAAATTAAATAGCAATTCAAGTGTGAAATTCACGCGGCCTGTTTAAATTCCCGGCGAGTGTGATCGGGCATGACTCATTTTTCATATCATTGGGGTAATTGGGTTGAGATTGAGACCCATTGTGGCAAAATATTAAAAATACATGTTGAATAATACTCATTAAAGTGACAATAATATAGGCATTAACGAGTATCACTTAAAATACTTAAAATAAAGAGTCACACTTAAAATAATAAAAAAAAATAATATTAAATAAATAGCATGTAAATCCTTGCCAACCTTCCAAGCAAATGCATCATTTTCTGCCTTCCTGTTTAGCGGAATTGAAGATGCTCTCCAGCAAATGGCCATTGTCCCACTTAGATTGCGCAAATGAAAAACAAAAACAGAACAGGGCGGGCTGCGATTCTTAATTAAAAACATTACAACACTTGACCTTGCTGGGTGTCCAGAGCCCAAGAGGAGGAAAGTGCAAAAATGGGCGGACATTTCGCTGGCAGGAGCACGGACCATTAACAGCAACAAGTGCAGGACAATGGCTTATGCATAATGGGCCAGGCCAAGCGTCCTCTATGTCCTTTCCGCTGTTCCGCTCAAAGGCAAATGGTTGCCAGTGCAACCAGCACTCTCTCGTTCTATCGTTACACGCTTTCGTTGTCATTTAGTTCGGTTTGCAATGCCTCTTTTTCATCGCGGATAAGTGCACAGAAAAAAAGTATACTGTTCTGTAATTTAATATCTTAAACATAACATCTGTAAGTGCTGATCAGCTTTTAGAAGTATTTGCAGAAAACATGCAAATATTTTCATGAATATCTCTAAACGTGCCTCTTTTTCTTACAATTTTTGTAAAATAAGCACAAGCAACTGGATGGAATGCTGACTCCATTGCAAGCAACATAATTAAAAGGCGTACTCCGGACAGAATTGTGGCAGAAACATCTAAAAACATTTCCTCTGAGTCCGCTTCCTCGCTGCCTCTTTCGAGCCCGGCTACAACGTTCTAATTAATATTTTAGGGCCAGCCAACAGACAACACATTTTCAGGATTGCAGCTCCTGAATAATTGAGTTCGGTGACGAGGTCAGAGGTCGCCCCGGCTGGCCTGGCTGGCCCGGTTGAAAAGGTCCCGTCAACAGCCTGCTGGCTGGCTAGAAAACGGCCTCCAAAGTCAATTTGCAACACCGCACTTGTCTGATGGAATTAAGGTTGATTTTGCAAATTACCCTCGAGTTGGTCTCGCTTTCCTTGGCGAGCCCCTGTGAACGATATCCAGGCCATCAGCGAATGCACTTCCCGGCAGGTTCGTGTTTTTTGCATTCTGACTTTTGACTTTTCCAACTTTTAGCTTTCGGAGCTCTGCAGTCAGTCTGCAAATTCAGAGCCAGAGTCAGAGTCTGTGAGAAGGCAAAGTGCAAGTGCGTAAAGAAATCTTGGCAACAACTTTCGGCCTGGGCTTGAGTCTGTCACTACCACGAAGGCAATTTCGCACACATGTGCGAAATGCAAAGGGCTGAGAGGCTGCGAGGCTGAGGGGCAGCCAGTAGCCAGAAAATGGCTGCCAAGCTGTCCGCCAGTTACGAAATGCGGCGGGCTCATTTTTAGCAGATTTATGCCACTTCTCCGGCTCATAAAGTTTCGTCCGAAGCAATTTCAACCAAAAACCTCTACACTCTCTGCTCTTTAGAACAAAAAACTTTTCCGTATACATTATGCATATCAGTTTCCAACAGAGTCTGCTGGTGGAGTGTGTGTGTTTTATTAAAATAAAGTACGACCAAATATGTCTAGCTGTGAAGCATAGTTTTCAATCCTTTCGAGTCAAATAGTGGGCTCCCACAGTTTCCGCTTCTAATTACTTTTGTTTTTTAATAATCAGGCCTGACCTGCACCGCCCACGCACCACACTGCGTATGCGTATTGTATCCCCTTTTTGGTAGCACAGCTAAATAAACCCACTAAAGCTGGCCGAAAAAACAAACTTTTTATTATTAATTTAGCGTTCCAAACTAATAAAGTATGCAAGGGGGAACCAGTGACCTGCTGAGCCCGTTTATTGTTCGCTCTTTTACAAATTATACGAAATAATTTTGGCCCAACCCAGCTTTTGTTTGCATATGGGTGTTTGTCCTGGAAAAACAGAGAGTTTCGGTACGCAGTATTTTCCATGTGGCGGAAAAGCGATTATTGTTTTGATATGGCCAAAAGTTAATGGGTTTATTAAAAGATAAGAAGTTTGTCGGGCGTTGAATACCACACAATTTATGGGGATCCAGTAGGAAAATTAGTTCAGACAGGACTTGACAATAGTTAATTAGTGTTGGGGATAGTTGTGGCGCAACCACACTTTGTAGTGGATGGTTTTTAAAAGTTTTGTTTTGAATATTTTATATTCAAGCTTAATAAATTCTATCACGTTTAAAAATTACACTCTTTCATTATTCGTCAAATGCTGAACACACTTTAAATTTTTCGCAAGGGGCAGTAAAATGGCACAAATGGGAAACCAGCAGAGGGTGTTTATATAAACATGGGCACCTGTACCTGCTGCAAGTTGGTTGTTGTGTTGCTGTGTGCAGGCAAATCTAGGTCATGCTGTTATTTCCGGCTTTTGTGGCTAACTGAATACACACTACTACACACACATACTGGTAACCGGGAACCCCAGAAATAAACACGATGAGGGAAACTTCAGTCGAAATCACCTTGCGGGGCCTTGGCCAATTTGTATAAGGGGGAGTTGCCTCCACTACTCCACTACTCCTTAGCCCGGTCGGAAAACCAAAATGAGTGGGTAAACACGTTTGCAAGTTGTTATTATGCTGTTTTTGCCTTGATTGTTGTTCGTGTCGTTTAAGCTTAGAAAATTGTTTTGCAATGAAATTAGAATCTAATTCAAATGGTCACTTTACTCCAACTCTTTTCTGTTTCACTCTGCGATAGTGGCTTGGAATCTACTTTGGTCAAAGTATATAATTATTTTTGGTTTTGAGCGCTGCTGGCACCAAAATTAGATGTAATTAGAGCCACCCGAGGCGAAGACAAGCTGAATTGCTGACCAAGTTGACAATCCTGTCACTGTCACTCTGGTTGGCAGAAGACAAGTTAAATCGAACCTCAGGCGATGACACGTGTTAGATTGCAATGCGCAAATTACACCAGACAGGTCAAAACGAGTTAATAATGTGGCTAAGACTAGCTGGCCAAGACTAGCTGGACCTCCTACATGTGTGGCTTTAAGGTTAATTCAAATAGAGAGCTATTTTGAGAACAAATCAATCTTTCAATCTTTAACATTATTTTAAATTTTACACTAAAATCCCAGCTAAAATACCGCCAAGCATCAGAGGCGAAAGCTAGAAGAAGCCAACGAGCAATAGCGACAAGCCCTTTTCACCATGGTGCACAACACACTCTCACTGATACACCCACACCATCGCATACAGCCAAGCACTTTGGCAACTGCTTACATGTGACACTGCGACCCACATAAGTAGGCAACGAAAACAGCTCTTCAGGGCAAATTCGTGTGTATAATGGCCGACGGCTATGAATCTGTGCCTGTGTTTGTGTTTGTGTAGCAGTTTTGGTGTCACAACATACTCGAAAATGTCATTTACTCTCAGGTTTCGTTGTTGCAGCGGCGACAAAAAAACGACGATACCGTTGAAAATGCTAATTATGAAAATTAAAAACTTGGTGAATATGTAAAAATGTGCACTTTTAATTAAATAGAAATGAGAAAGGGTCAACAAAAACGAAAAGAGGCTGAAGAGGCTGCTGGCTAGAATGGCGAACAGGCATTCCCCACACAGCAATGCAAACAAAAGTTGTGGCACATTTCGCCGATTCAGCCAAGTGTAGGTCATATTAAAAAATTCCTTTATATTTGCAGAACAAAGTTTTTAAATAAAATGTGAAAAAGCTATAGACATACACTTTACTGAGGATCTTCAAAATAAATCTAACTAAAATTAATTAAAAAAACGTTTTTTGGCGTAAAAATTGTTTAAAAACAATTTCTAATAGAATGCAGTGTGATTCATATTCTTGAAAGTGATACATTCTAGCAGGAGAATAAGAATACCCAAGACTGAAGGACAGAAATAAAACAAAGTTATAAAAAGGACCTTAAAGGTTCCTACGTGTGTGCCTGGTAACTTTGCATATTTTCACAGAAAATGTTTACTTTTAGGTCAAAAGCTGCAAAACAATTCCGAAAAAGGTGAAAGCGATGCGGCTGCCAGCAAATATTTAAAATATGCAAACACTCCTAAAGATACCAAGTGTTCTGCAGGCGATGGGACCAGTGTGATTTACGGGCCCGACATTGAAAATGGAATAGACGACTTGCGCGAATATTATTTAAAGTGACTTCTCTGACCGGAATTTCTGTTTGGCCATCCAGTTCTGTAATGACATTTGAACCGCAAAAGCCGCCGCATAAAGCTGCATATTAGCCATGTTTGCCCAGCAGAGAGTAACAACAACTATATCATCGGAGAGCTTGCGGTCAGCTTATAACGCTATTTGCCCACTTGCGCGCATTTATCACATTTATCTTTAGCGTTTGCCACTGAGAGGATGTGGCGTGGGGGTGTAGCATGCCCCACCTTAAACCAAATGCCAGATAAAGCATGCTGCAAGCAAAAACGCAAACATGCAGCTGTGCAATGTTACCCAGTTTATTTGCGTATTTCGAATTTGAGACGCGGTCTTGAGGATAACTTCCTAGGTGGGCGGGTACCGGCCAAAGGGAGAGTATCCTGGGGAGAGGAGGTGGTCGAGTTGGCGGAAGGACACCGAAGCGTGTCATAAATTTATAGAATCCCGCGCGGAGATGGGGCAAAAAAGTAAAAGCAGCAACTGCACGGCACGGAGCTAAATAAGTTTTAATCCCATTCTGTTGGATTTCTGTAACGTGCAACGATGTGTGGCAAGTCCTTGTTGTTGCAGCGAAAGTTTTGCATAAAAGTGTATAGGTGTGAGCCTGTGCGCCAGTGTGTGTGAGTGGGTGGACGAGTATGGCGGTGTGCACCTGTTTATTTAGCTGTTTGTGTTGCGCGAGATAAGCGACAACAGCAGGCAGCTGGCCGTTAAAAAAGGGGAATTTCTTTTATCGTGGCCAAAATTAACATTGACTACACTGTTCAGCGAAAAACTGGCTGTGAAATTCAGTTGTTTCAATAATAAAAATTTCAGCGATGAAGTTCTTAAATTTTTATGAATATTTGCTGAAGAGGAAGAAACAATTCTCTTTTTCAAATATATTTCTTGACTGAAATGTTCTGCGTGCTATTTTCCAATATTTTTCTCACCTCTTTGGTGGCCTGGTCTATGGCCATAGCCCCTTATCAAGCTAACCCTAAGCTTGGTCCGAAAACATGCGGCAATCAGCGTCATGTTTTGCTTAACCCTTCAACGACCAAAAAATTCATCCGAAAATTAAAAGAAAAATGACCTGAAAAACAACAAAAATAAGCGAGCTGGTCGCCGGGAAAAGTATCTTTTTAATTTGCATTTTGCACGCAAAAATAGTTGAAATTTTGGCAAGGGCCACAAAATGCTCACCCTTGTTGCATGCCAGCCACATTACTCATACGCAGCGTTCGCCCTTTCGGCACTTGTCTGCGTGAACTCATAATAATTAGAAGTCAACTTTTAATTGGTCGAGCATTTGTAATTAAATGAGATGCTCTCGGGGCAGCCATGCCACCGAAAATGCAAACGTTTCTGATTGCTTTAAATATTTCCAATTAATGGCCAGTAAATGCGCTTAAGCGGCACTTTGAATACTTTCAACTTGCAGCACCATCAGAGCAGTGGCAGCCGGAATCAAAGCAAATTACAAATAATTAGTAACGCATTCTCTATCGAATGCACGGTGCAGGGAGGAATGTGCTCATTACCAAAATAAATAGGAGCCAGAGAAAAAGCTCGTTGTAATTATGGCATCTCCTCTTTCGCCGAGCAGAAAAAAGTAACTTAATTAAGCTGACGAACGAGGAAAAGCGAATTTTCCAACTGCTTGAAAATGATTGGAAAAAGCAGAAAAAACCTGACTGATACAAAAGGTAATAGAGAAGTGTTCAATAGTTTTCTAGATGGGTCTGGGCTTTGGTGGGAGGAATTCTTAAAAGGTCTTTCTTTAAAAATATGTGAATATATAGATAATACAGCCAACTTTAAAGTTCCGTTTATAAACCATTCTATAGAAAACCTCGCCCAGAAAACACTTTGTTTTAAGCTAAGCGCTTAGAGGCTATTTTCTTTACTTTCCTCAAAATTGGTATTCTGTGAGCTCGCCAAGAGGAAGACCAAATATTATTTTACGAAGGCGGGGGGCGGTTGGCCAGGTTTTGGAATTAGCAGAGATGAGCTGCGGTGCAGTGGATTAAAGCTCGATGCTGAATTATTAAGCAGCCCTAATGCATTTCATGCGTCTCTGGGCAGGGCTCCGCTACCCGGGACTCAGACTCCGCATCGATGTTGCAAGTTGTCGGTGGGAAGCAGATGTTGAAGCTGCCGGAGTTGTGGCTGCTTTTAGCCAAGAGTCTTGGCCAGACGCTCTGATTGATTGCCAGCCAACGGGGGACAATCAAAAAACACCACAAGCAGACAGCTATAAGATTTACGGGCACCAGAGAACCAAATTAAACCCTTGGG
The DNA here is from genome assembly GCA_018153035.1 of Drosophila pseudoananassae pseudoananassae. Classification (NCBI taxonomy): domain Eukaryota; kingdom Metazoa; phylum Arthropoda; class Insecta; order Diptera; family Drosophilidae; genus Drosophila; species Drosophila pseudoananassae. Next base: position 955,938 of record JAECXR010000055.1, read on the forward strand.
TTAATAAAAAGTTTCGTACATCTTTCTTATAAATATTTATACAAAAACATACTTTCTTATAGGTTTTGAGTGGAAAAACTTTTCTCCCTGTGCAAAGTGAAATTGCAAAGTCTAGCCACCCCTTTTGGAATGGCTTTACTGCCTGTTATGGCTTTTGTCGCTTTTATAACTCCATCCTCCCGGCTCAGGCACTCAGGCACTCGTAAATTATTCACACATTCATTACGCGCCCTGCTGGTGCAACATTTTGACTGATTTTCATTTGCACTTGAGCTGAAAAGTTAGTCGAACCTGGGCGGCTAACCGCGCAAACAAAAATACACCGGGGGCATTGCGAACAAAAAAATTATGCAAAATTAATTGCCGCACAAATTGATGGACGGGAGAGTCGGAGAGTGACAACCACAATTGGCAAATAATTGCGTATTGGTATCAAACTATACGTTTGCCAGCTGTAATTAAACTAATTGAAATAGTTTCCATAAAATGGTTTGGTGGTCTAACCAGGCTAAAAACGCAACCGCCAAATTTTCGAATATATTCCGCAACAAACAATCGAAGCGGCCGCATACTATTGATTGTATAATTCAAGCGGGGAAACTGTTACGAGTGGATGATTAGACAAGGGATTTGTAAAATACGTATACCCATTATGCATTTTAAGGCCCTTACATAAATGGACCCTAGGCTTTACAAATGCAGCCTCCTGTGAGTCTGGCCTCTGTTTCTTTAAAAGTGTTGATTTTCTCCACCCTCAACCAAATATATTGGCCATTTTTATTGGCCATCTCTAGTCTAACAGCAAACAATGGCAAACCAAAAACGACATAAGCGAAGAAAACAAAGGGCAAGTAAAACTCAATTATCATTCATGGCAAAAAGCTGAGGCCAGGACATGAAATTGAATGGCAACTGCCAAAACAAATTCAAACCGAATGACAGCGCATGCAAATGCCAAGAACTATACAAGTTTCGCGCTTTTGTTCTACGAAACGCGCTGGCAAAACAATCAAATAAATTGAATATAAACTCACGTTTAAAAGTGAAAGCAAAAATTCCAACAGCCCCGCGGCAAGGACGGAGGGCAGTCCTGGCTTCAAGGAACAGTGCATTTGATGGTCGAAACGCAAATGTTTGTGCCTCCTCTGGTTACAAATTACTGGAGAGGACGCATGTAAATTGCTGGAAATAAAAACGGGAAAATTTCTTGGCTTGAAGAAATCAACGCCCTAAAACTAGTCAACACCCCGGAGGAGATAAAAACGAGGGAATTTTGTTTTAAATTTGCAACAAAAAGCAGCAGTTGCCCGTAGATGTTTTTATTTAATTTTCTTTTTACGATGCCAGGCTGGCATGAGGCGGTGGGAAATCTGAAAGGTGGTAGCGATGGTGTGTGAGTGGCCTGAGGAAATGTTGCGAGTCTCAGAAATTTCTTGCCACAACAGTGGCAACAGCAAAAGCAGAAGCACCATCAGCCTCAAAGCCTCAGAGTCTCGAAGTAAGTCGAGCCCCGGGGGAGATTCGGTAAAAAAGGGGCCATTCCCAGAAGCAGCATCTGCTTCTTGATGATGTTCGTCCCTAGCCAGACAGATGAACAGATGAACATGCAACTGTGGCTGCTGCTGCTGCTGCAACTGTTGCGGCTGGCAAGACAGCAATCAGGGACTAGAAATAAATTCCAAGAATGCAAACAACGAATAGCAGAACTTTATATGCTCGTCAGTGCACTTTGCCTTTTGCCCCGAATTTAAGTACAATGCTCACCGAACTGAGGTTTGATGAATTCTTCATTAATCAGAGCCATTGAACGGATGCCCCAACAACACTTGCAACAAATTAAATTCTCGCCAGAATGGTTTCCCGAATTTTCCTGATTTTTCTCTAAAAATCGTTTGGGGTTTTGTCTGACAGCTGCTAGCTGGGTGGGGGGTCGTCTATTATGCAAAATAGTTAAAAATACATTGAACAGCATTGCCAATTTATGCAATTGCAATCGTCTGAGTAAGGAGAGTAGGAGGGAGATGAGGGAGCGTTGTCTTCGGGCAACAGCTGCTGGTGCAAGAAGCGAACAACAATGTTGAGTATGCGCCATGTATTACGCAGTTACTTTGAAGTGGGAGATGCTGTTGCTGAGCTCTGCTACTTGCAAATCATTGAAAATTCAACACTTTGCTAATGCGACACGTTGCCACGTTGGCAACACTCTGCAGTATCAAAATAATATATATACAATAGTCACACTCATAAAAAAATAAGAGACAAACTAAAATATTTAATACCATTTAAAAATTTCTAAAATAAAATATTCCAAACTCTTAAAAATACTTCCTTTAACTATCATTACTTTTTGATATTTTTTCAATACCTCTCCCTAAGTTTATTGCCGTGTAAAAATGCACGTTGTTGCACTTTGTTGTGTGCGTGTGTGCCACATTGTGTGGCACTTGTTATTAAGTACTTGTGCGCACAATTTTCATCGTAATGACAACCTGCAAGGCGAAATGCCTACGGCAAACGAGAACATCGCGTGCCAGGGCCGCGACATCAACTCAAGTGCTTGAACTCAGTTAGGGGTGCATCTGAGAGTGTGTGTGTGTGTTGTTGTTGAAAGGAACATGAACGGAGGGGTTAGAGGGGTCACACTACCACTAGCTGCAACTCGTACATGTGATTTGCATGTTTAGCGAAATTAGCGCACTAACAACAGCTGCCACCACTATTTCTGCTGCTGCTGCTTGCTGCCTGCTGCATTTTAATAACTGCAAGCCGACAAACAAACATTGCGCATACGCCACATGTGCCCGGGCCGCGAACTGGCTCTCTTTTCCAAAACTATCGCCGTCTCCCTCGCATGGTTAGCGACTTGCCCCAAAGCACACATAAACCATTATTAATTTAACCGAAGAGCGAGGCTACCACTCCGCGCCTATGTCGATGTCGAGCCACTTTAAATTAACTTTAATGGCTTCGCCCGTTGCTCGGCCAATTCCAATGCCGTCCGTGCACTTGTTTGTCTAACAAGTCAATTATGGTTTTTGGTTTTGGCCAGCGCCTATCGAGTGCGAAATGCAAAGTGGCCCAGATAGCGACAGGAACTCAATTCAAGGCTTAAATTATTGCTAGAAAGAGAAACTGTTAACACCAAAATTTTCAAACAACTAATAAATGTGTACTTCTGAACCAGCAGCAATAAAAATAATTAAGATTAATGGGTAAAGGAAAAATTTTAAATTTGGCTCCGCTCCATAAATAACAATAAATATAAAGAATTTATTTTGATTTTCTCGGCCATGGTCAGCCGGACAGACTTTAATGAGTGGCAAACACCCGAAGTTGTGGAAAGTAAGTGCTTAGCCGGAAAAGCTGCTTAAAACTTTATTCGGGCAACATCAAAAGATAAAGAATTAACTTTTGTTTGTGGAGTTGCCAATAAGTAAATGGTTTCTCGTCGAGGGAGAAAATGTTAAAGGGTGTCGGGAGGGAGAGCTCAAACAAATTTCACTAAATTAGTTGAAAATATGCTTAAAGCTTTTGTTGATTTAGCAACCCACACACGTGCGGCAGGAGAAGGGAAAAATATATCCATCAAATCCGCTGGGAGCCATACTTAATAAGTCATGCGGCGGCCTTATTAGATAATTTCATCATTTATGCATTCGCTGCCTCAATATTCCATCTCTGTTTGCTGCCTGCCACAAGCTTAGCGAGCGGGGGAGTCGAGTAATTCCGGAAGAGCATAGCAATTACCAAAACTAATCATACATAAGATAATTAACCAGCTACTTTTGTCTGTTGTAGGAAGTACTTACATATTTCTGATGAGCTTAAAGGTAATGCACAAGGTGATTAACTATTCAGAAAATATTAAATTTCTAAAATATTACAGCTTTGAAGCTAAATGAACATTATGTTCAAACATTTTAAACAACAATTTTTAAAATGATTTGTGAGGAACTTACTTTCTAAAAACTCTTAAAACCTTAACTCTAAAAGTTCTTTTAGAACTTTAAGCATTTTAGGTAAAATTTTAAATTTAGTCTTTAACTACACCGTTCTACTATTGGAAATAAATAGAAAACAAAATGCGTAGAACTAACAAAAAAGGTAAGAAAACGAATATACAATTTTAATTAGATATTCTAAGATTGCTTTTAGTTAGTCTTCTTTGACAATAATTACCCCCCAGCGAGTTGGTTTCACTAAGAAGGTGTTATTTATCATAAGCCCAGTTAAAACCTTCATCGCCAAAGGGCTGCGAATAAAAATGATTACTTTGAAGTTGAGTTTTTAGAAATTCCACGCATGCCCGCAGAACTTTTAGCTTTTGCAATTAAATTAGCCGCCTCGAACACACACATCCTGGCAGACCCAAAACGTGTCGCGCCTGTGAGTATGCACTAAGTTTTTCTTTGCACCGGCACATATTTTTTGCGCCGGTTTGTGGGAATGCTTTACGATGGTTACTTTTTGTTGTTACTGTTATAACTGTGCAGACTGCAGGTTTGAACAAAGCTAGCTGCATGGGGCAGCTTACAACATTTTGTGTCATTTTCATTTTACAACAGTAGGGCGGGGCGGGGCGCTGGCTCCCAGCACGAGCAAATTGATTAAAAATGTTGTCAAAGTTGCCCTAACAAATATTTTTAGTTAACCACCCGCCTGGTTGGCTTTGCCACGACTTTGACATTTTTTTTATATTTCTTCTGCGTGTGTCGGGGAGGAGTATTTCCATTTTAATAATTGATTTTTCGCGTGCATATAGGGGGGCCAGCTCTCTGCCAGCCACCACGGCGTATGAGTAATTCAAAAGTAAGGCTGCATATTTACTTAGCCCGAGAGTATCTCTAAGTGGCAGTTGGCTTTAGTGCATGTCGACACGTGCGCATTTTAATAAGCTCCGACATACTTTCCCAGCCGGGGGCCAGCGCCACGGCCCACAAATCTTGGCCAAGTTATGAGAGAGGTAGGTTGTGTACACTGCACACTTCACGTTGGGATAGGTCCTGTGATCTGATTTCCATTTGCCGCCGCAGAAGCTGATGAACTCTGCACACAATCGACTAATGATGCATGTCGCTTCAGGGACTGGTCAGCAAGTTAGTGCTCCGTAACCGGTCTGCAAGTTATGCCCCAACTTTTCGCCAACTTATGCTCCCGAGTATGGGAAAACTGTGCCATTTCGTAGGCAGTGGGAGTGAGGTGATCGGGTGCATATGTTGCCGCAGGCATTGAACTTTTGCAATTACAAGCATTACCTAGCTAAGCGGAAACGGAAGGCATCAGAACTCTACCGTGGCTGGTTGGTTTCTGATGGAAAATGGCCACTTTCCGACCGGTTTCGAACTAACTGACTCACTCCCCCGCCCTTAAATCTGTATCTAGCCGAAATGGGGCGGAGGCACTCACTGCTAGCCGACATGTGGCCTCTGGCTCGGATTCTACACTTGCCACTGACACAGCTTACTTTTCCACAATCTCACAGTTGCTTTTTTTCCAACATTTTTTTTTTTGCAGCACTGCCATAGTCCGCCATTTTTGATCAAGTGCATTTGAGTTGGAGAACTAACGAAGTAGAAACTTAAGCTGCCAGAATTTGGCCAGTATATGTAGCAAATGTAATTCTGAATACTCTAGGGAACGAAATACTCATGCATATGAAGTGGCTCAAGGATAAAATGAATTTCAGGGCATCAGTTTAACCCAACACTTCATTTTCATAATTTTACATAAAATATAAGTTAAAATCTATCAGGGTACTATTTAAATTACTTAAAATTTCGTATATTAAATTCAGTAAACTGAAATGTATGTCAAGAAAAGAGCATCTGGACTTCAGTTTTCTTTTAGCCTTTTCGTCAGTCGTCCTTCTTGATTATTTATTTGGTTGGAAACGAGCAGTATGTGGCAGCAAGTGAACGTCAGGCATGCCCCTCCACAGTCACTTCCACAGCCATTTCCAAGTGGGTCATTGAGCAAGAGTCCCACTTCCTCCCACTGAGGAGTGGCATATGTTCCGCACCGCCTCCCAACCCAGTCCAGTTCCGTTTCTGGGGGCAACAATCAAACAGTCACTAAGCATATAAGCTTCTTGCACATATCCCCGCTAATTAATGAAAACAATTAGTAAATTAACTTTTCCATTTCCGCTCACTGTCAACAGTGCGTAGAGGCCGATAATAACATAAACATAAAAACGCAAACGTTGGCAATAAATGCGAATTTCTGTGCCCAAAATATTTATGCTAATTGAACTTGTTTACCCGTGCGTGTATCTCTTTGAGTGTGTTTGTTTCTATATACTCTATCTGGTATATGTGTATTTATATTTGATATGTGCCACAACTAAAAGGTCTGCCCCAAAATGTAGCTGACGTCTCCGATTTGGTTTGTTTGTGTCTGGGAATGGCCGCCAGCAGGTTGGTCCCAGACTCGACTCGCAAAGACCCTGATTTCTTGTGACAACTGGAATCGGGCAAGCCAAATATTTTGTATTTGTATCTCAGCCAAAAACAAAAGTATTGCACAAGACAAAGAGGGAGTGTAGGAGCTTGGAGCTTTTCTTATCCTGGCGCCGAGATTTTCCCATTTTCCCCCTCACGTTTATTCGAAATTTGTATTTGCATGTCAATTGCGCTTGTTTATCTCGCGTTATTATTTCTGACATTGCCACGAAACCCGCGTGGGATAGAATCCTTAGGTCAGGACTATGAGAATGAGTACTGAGACCGATACTGTAATGGGAATGTTTGAGGCAAGCCATGTAATGTATTTGCGAATCATAATTTGCATACTAACTCGGACAACAGATGATAAAAGCTTTCTCAATGGCATTAATGAGTAATGGAAGTGGTTCTTTAGAAGGACAAACAAAGAGTTTTTATTCCTATTGGGGGAACAATATTAAGTTACAACCATAAAGCTAATATTTTTGGCATCAACACTCAGCGTAAACCAAGCAATTAATTCTTCTTGCTGACTCATCTGCCTCGTAAACATTTTAACAACCTCTGCAAAAGCAATTAATGGTCCACTATAAAATCAACCTATTAAGAACGGCCAGCCACTAGGTCACGGAAGAAGCCCTTTTCGAGGCTGGCAAGACCCAAGCAAATATTTGCAAACAACCTTTTAATAAAACCGCAAAAATAACCAACCCAACAGAGCCATGGATTCCGAATCGGAGCCAGATGACTTTTATGCTGACGACATGTTAATGATTGGAAAATACTTGACAATTGGCAGATGAAACCACAAAAGCGATCTGCCAATGAAAATAAAATCGAGTTCATAAAGGCTCTTTGCAGTTCTTGTGACGGAATGCAATTAGGATATACTGAGCCGGGTAGTATGAATAAAAATGTCAATCACTTTGGAATGGCAGGTACTCGGAAAGTGCCATTACAATCTTCGGGGAGCAATCGACAGGCACATATTAACCTTGTTCTCTGGCGAGAAGGTCTCTCTAACACGTACGCTTGATGCGTTTTTATAGGCCGACACAGTAATAAATTCTGTTTTTCGCCAAATCCACTGAAATTTGTACACCTGCCTGGCCAAGAGCAGCCAGAAGCACCCCGGAGCTCTCAGGGTTAAGTATTATTGATAAGCATAAAAATCATACGCGTGTCCAAAAATGCTCAGTCGCTGGGGCTACGTGAGTGCCATACGGATACAGAAGGTGCTCCAAGGATATGCGCATCGATGGCTGCTAATGCGAAGCCTCGCCGGTGGATGACTGTAATTACAGCACCAGATTGCCCCCGACCAGGCCGCAATTGTTATAAACTCGTTAGCACACACGCACACACTCCGGGTTAAAGCCTGGCTTTGCAGAATGTTGCTTTCATCAAGCAGTTAACCTTACAGCAGCGAGAACAGTAGCAACAACAAGACCCGTAAACCCCATTTATGGGGGCGGAGGAGTTCCGAATGAGAATGCGACTAGGAGCTGGCACAAAAAATAAAACGCTAAAGAAAACACCAACTGCAAATTTTACTTTGTAATAACAGTTCCCGCCCCAGCCACTTCCCTTTTACCTTCGCCATACAAACACACATGACACCCACACCCACACCCACACCCGCTTTACTTACGGATGTGTGTACCTATGCACACACAAAGCATTTGTGTGCCGGGTGTTGTGTTGGCACTTTCCTCGAACACCAGACGAAAGTTAAAGGACTAAAATTGTAACTATGTATCTTTAAGCCATTATTATGTTTATTTAATAGATTTAAAGCTTATAATAAACAATAAATTTAGTTCTAGTAGTATTGAAATTTTGTGTTGTATACCAATATCCTCTCCGATACATTTGTCGCCTTGACTTACTCATATGGTCTCATCGTTTTTTAGCATCTCTCGCCACTGTAATTGCGCATTCCGCTGTGTGGCTTGCAATTTATATTCCACCAGCTCACAACCACTACACACAAAAGCACACACACCCCCTACTACCCATGGTAAACACAACAAAAGCAATATGTGTGTATAGAAGGATGAGAGTCCACAAAAAATGCACAAAAAATGGTATGGAGGGAGAAATATAGTAAAAACTTAAAATGGAAAAAATATATGTAGGAAAATTCAGCATGGCCGCAAAAGTTTTGTGTGCATCTGGCAGGCTAATAAATCTGGGAAATACTCGCATTTAAAGAAATGCAGAGAGCGACGACCAAAACAGTTTTATTGTTATCATGTAAACGAATTGTTGCCCAACTTGCACTGGGCCTGGGCCCTGCATTCAACCCCATCTTGGCCCCGTTCTTGGGCCCTTTAAGCCCAATTCTTTGACAACTTTCAGCAGCCCTTCCCCGATTTTTCCCTCGATTTCGGTCCTTTCTGGGCCAATATCAATTTGCGAGACAATGAATCCAAGTTTGTCCCTCGTTAGCTTGCCAGCGCCAATGCATCTGATTGCACTATACTTCATTGGCTACTTGTTCACTTGATATCAGATCTTCCTTCCCTGGGTTTGTCTCCGTTTTTCCTGGTGCAAGGATCCTTGGAGCACCATGAGGGACGGTAATGGGAGGGCTTTTGGCATAAACTGATTTGGGTTTTGATTTCCATTCCGCCCTATTCCCCATCGCTTCTGTTCGGTTGAACTTTGTTTTATTGACTTTGCGGTGGAAAAAAACAGAATCTGCAAACTGGAATGACAAATTGCTAAATAAGTTCCCTGGCAAAAAAATCGAAACTTCTGCAAGCTTCCCATTCTGTGTTCACACGTAATTGTATCAACATGTGTTCCAGTGGCAAAGGGATGCAGGGAAAGTGATGTCCTTTGTGCCTTTAATGGCGCTCATTATGCTGCACTTTTTGCACCAGCGGTATCGGTCTTTTGTGGTCATGTTTGGAGCATTGGCGAATTTGATTTAAATTAGTTTAGTTTGATTGAGCGGGCTGTGTGTGTTTGAGTGTGCCTGAATGGGAAATTCATCAAATATTCAAATTAGTTGCACAATTTTTGTTCATTTAGTGCCCCATTGAGAAATTTTGCAGCGTTTTATGCCATTTAACCGCAAATTGTAATTAAAAGCGTATTAGTTGTGCAAGCAGAGCACTGAAAATCGTTCAATCAGTCACGTTCCGGCTATGACTTTCGTTGGGGAGTTTGTAGAAATCTCTAGTTTTATTGGCAAATTATTGCGAGTTTAATTAAAATGGACAGGAATACCATGATAATATTAATAATGCAGGTATTGTAATATTGTAGAAACACATTTCCCACATTCTTTAACTTCGGTGAGGTAATCCAGGACCTTCCTCTTAAGCCCAGTTGACAAGTCGAGAATACTTGGTTTTGGATTTAATGAAAACCAAATAGTTTCAGTCATTTGGTATGCATTGATATATGATACCTTCCGGTGTGTGTAGATGTTTGCCCGTTCACTTTACTGCCTCACAAGTGCAAATGTCTGCAGTTAACGTGATGGGCAAATATTTTGCATATTCCCATAACGTCCATAAGCTAATTACGTATACGCAGCGTGTGCCAAGGGTTCTTGAAGGGCTGACTGCCTGCCTGGGTGTGCCTTAGGAATGGGCAGGAAAATAATTAGACCCTCAGCATTATTTGTGGCCCATCAAATTTAATTTAGTGCCAACAAAAGGTCAGGCGTTGCCTATGACCACGCCTCCAATCAGAAGGACATCATCGCCCACTCCTTCACACACACACACACAGTGTTAAATAAACACACATGGCAGAATAATGCAAACCGAAGTGATAGCTCCGACTCGGTGGCTGTTAATTCTCATCACGTTTAATGTAATGGCAGCACGTTAACTTTGAAGCGCAAAATTGGAATTCAATATGTTTGCCGGCATATAAAATGTACGCTGGTGGCCTGGTCCCAGTCTCTTAGAAAACTTTCTCCGGCGACGCCGTCGACTTTCTAGGCAAAGTGAAAGTCCCCTTGAGTTATGGGACTGGAAGTCTCGGAGCGTCCCTGTCTGTCTCACAGTCGGAGAAAGCCGAAAAAACCAAATGCCAACTTTTGCGCTGACTTATTTGAGTCGGTAGATTATTATAATGAATATTTAATATAACTTTCTCGGGACTGTCTCTTGTCTGCCATTTTTCCGACGAAAATTTAATAATTGAAATCAAAATTGGATTCTTTTTTTTCTTTGCCAGAATCCCGAATTTTTGTGGCGCTGCTCTCTTGACAGTGTTCGAGCATTCCACTTGCCAGCCTGTTGGCCTTGTCATTAATTGAGTTATTCAAATTGGTTTTTCACTTGTTGGGGGCAGCACGCAGGCCTCGCAGCGGACCATTTTAATTGTTTCATTTTGCGGCTAAATTCGCAGTGTGTCGGTGCGGGAGTGCAATTAAATCTCGCATGATTTTCGCCGGCTTTATGGCCGTCATTAACTCCAGTCGAGTCCAGAGCAGAGACCCGTTGCTCATCTGATTTTAACCACTTGTGCTGGCCAGAATGGAGTTGGCCAGTGTCCAGGCTACTTCCTCTTGGCTGGCCTGGCAAGTATCCTCCTGGCTGCCAGCGACAGCGAGTAACCCTTCACAATGCCTGTTCACCGCTGACAGTATCAATTGTCGCCTGTCGGAATCGCGTGCACGGCACATTATAATAAGTTCACTTACACATCCAGGCCAGACAACATTATTCATGCCTCCATGGTGTAATTACATTTTGAATTGCTTTTATGGCCAAGAGCACGACTTCTCGTTGCGATGTTGCTTTTTTCATGTTGTTTCGCTTTCGCATTCGCTTTCACTTTCACCGCCGTTTTCACATTTACTCGCAGGCTCCTTAACGGCCTGTTAGGACGTTTTGTTAATGACAAATGAAAACATTTTCCTGACATCTTGCGTGGGCAGCCGAAACAAGAGCAACCAGTGCCTTTTGCCCACTACAACTGCGTTTAATTAACATTTCCTGAGCGAAGCCCAACAGTGTGTGTGTCTGCGTGAAATTTCTCATTTTTAATACGATTCTTTCCCAAATATTTCGCTTTTACTCCTGGGATGGACTATCCTTGCCCGCGGGGCATTTGGTTTTCGCTTTGCTTTGCTTTCATTACGTGGATCATGCTTTTCGGCCTTATTATTTTATAATAATTTTTAGAAATTACATTCGTGCTGGCAATTATGAGAACGTAAATTAAATGGGTGCTAAGGAAAGAGGAACATTAATATATTACCATATTAAACTAAGTCTTTATTATTTAATATGTTTTAGAGAAGACTAAGAAAAAAGACTCTTTAAGCGCCTCAATCTGTATTCTGAAAATCTGGATTCCACCTAAAGTTTAGTCTTTTCAATAAATAATCAAAAGACTTTTTACCAAACATACTCTGTGAACATTAGACATTTTCCACAAAATAACCCCCACTTAATTACTGTTGAATTCACGCCTTTGCTGAAATTGTTTTATTCATTAACCTCGATTGCCTTTTCGGAGCGCCCAGATTGATCAAATTTCTTGGAAAATGTTTCAACTTTTTAAAATATTTTCAGCCTCCTTCTAAGACTTTTTCGTCCCAGCTCTGGTCGTATCAAATATTGACGTTCCTAATTAATTGGTTTTTTGCCTAAAGCTCCTCGTTCCACACCCAAATTGACCTTTTTGGAAGAATGCCTCGGTTGGAGGCTCAAAAGCTAAAGGCTGTCGGATTTCTGGGGGCTAATTAAATATTTAAATATGTGAAACACGCTCTCCTACCGAAATACGAAAATAAAAAACAAAAAATAACAGCCACCAACGGAAGAGAAATATTTTTGCAGTTTTTATTCGAGCACATTTTGGGTAAATATTGGTTAGCAACCGCCTACAGACACAAACGCACTCGCAAATGCCATGCCGGAAAAATGAAATCGTATACGAAATGGCCAGCCAGAGAGACTAGTACTTTATTTGAATTTATTTATTTTGCATTTCTCTTATTCCGGCATTTTTAAAATAATAACAAAATCAATAAATACGCATCAGCGGCGTCTTGTCAATAAAGAACGCTTTTTTTCCTGCTCGTTTTCAAATAACCGCAACTGTCGTCGATTTATCTTGATTGTGTTTGAGTCCAGGCCACGGCATAGCCACAATAAACTGTTCTCTAGCCGGGAAGACTGGGAAAATCATGATCGAAATTGAGGCACATGACTGGATCCAGTCACCGCCCCCGTCCCCAAGGAGTTCCATCCGTTTCCAGGCGGGATTGTCTGCATTTGTCGCCGCTCATTGTCAAGGGGGCTTACGCCAAAGCCGATGGTCCATTATAAAATGCGTTTTGAATATGGCCGGAGTAGCTAATGATTGGACTGTTGGCCAGGCTTTTAGCAGGGACTACGAGTGAATGGCATCACTTAGAGCTAACGACTGTAATTGACCTTGGGCGCCAAGTGAAGAAGAGGGCCGGAGACTGGCGGGCTGGTAAGTGCTGATTGAAAGCGATTGATATAAAGTGCCGCAACATATTCAAATGGGAAAATCTAGCTCAAGTGGCCACAGGGGAAGAATAAAGCCAAACAAAGCAAACAAAAGTCGCAATCAGCCTAAAATTTTGGTGATGATGTAAGAGCAGAGTGATGTATTGTCCTTATTTATTTATATTGGTCGCTAATTCTGGCTTTAAGACCCAACAAGCTTTATATTTAAGCTCCCCTGAAATGCACACTCCTATCAAGCCTATAGTTTTTAGTCCGGATAATAAATTATACAAAACAGACAGCACTAGGATATAAAACAAGACCATTTACACTCGTTTCCAAGTTAATTATGTTAGTCGAACCATTCGTTATTCTGGCTTTGGCATAATTGCCAAAACTTTTAGCAGCTTTAGGATGAAAATTTCCAACTATTTCACAAATCTACAATTCCTATGCATACATTTAAATTAAAATACATCCCGGGATAGTTTTAAGCAACCAAGTCCCAACTGAGCCTACGAACTCAGTGAAAAATATTTTTATGCATTTTTCACAATTACGCATACGCACCGTGTGACCGGTTGGGTCATTACTTCGGCTCACCTTGTGACTTTTGGGGGCGCAGCCAAGCGGGAATTTGAAGGAAAACTGTAAATACAGACGAGGTGAAGGCTGCTCGGATACACGAATAATTTTCATAAGCTACAAAATTTATGCTAAAATAAGCGCCACATAAAATGCAAATAGTTATTATTACACTTTTTCTTGCTCAGCCAGGCGGGGGAGCCTGGGAGTGCCACCCACCACACAGCATTTGCCTATTTTCAGCTTACCTGAGCTAACGGCTTGGCTTACACTGAGAATTAGGATTTAGTTGTAAAGTCTAAAGAGTTTAATAAATTATAAAATAAAGAAGACATTTTACTTAAATATTTTCCTCTTTCTTTTATACCTTTAAAGTTTTCTAGCCAAGTTTTAGTCTTGAAATATTTTTAAAATATTGTATTGTGTATCTTGCTGCCTTGAGATTTTCCTCGTTTCACTGCGTTCATCATAATTAAGTTACGCCTGGGACCTGGCACCAGGTAACGATCTCCAGGAGACGGTGCCGCCACAAAGAAAAGGAAACAGGGAGTGGGTCGTAGTTCATTGCATGCCACATATTTTTCGGGTCTCGTGGATGTTGTGTTCAACATAAGATTATGTTGATACTTATGTTAATGATGCTCTCGCCATATATCTGGCTTGTATATCTAGGAATCGAGGCATCCTCAGCCTTAATGCTTAATGGTAATCATAATATCTTGTCCTGGGCCTACCCGGACGCTGCTTGTTGGATATTTGGAAAATAATGAACACTGTTTCTGTGTATTAATTACTGCAATAATTCACAGGACTCGGCAACTGTTACCAGGGCCTACTACCACGAGCATGGATCCCTCATCTCATTGCGTGCCTTTGGCCCAATAATTTGCGCAGTTCGTCCGGCTCGTACGGCGTACAATTTATTATTTGTCATCTGTTATTATGTCATTAAGGGCCCTTTTTTATTGCTCTGCGCTCGTTTTTAATTATCATTTGATCAATTTTGTTTCGCACCGTCCGGTTTCAAGGATTGCCCTCATTGGCGGGCCCTTACATGTGTTCGTTTTAATATCGTTCTGTTTTACATGGCAATTAACTTGTCTCTGGGACAGCTACTTTGGGACTGGGTCACTGGCCATTATTGGGGTCATTGGGCTGCACAACCTGGATGCGTTTAAACGATTTAAGCTCATCCCGCAAATGAGTGCCACTCTCAAATACTACATTAGGACATTTAAATAATTTGTATAACTTCAATTAACAATTAACAAGCATATCGATAATGCTTTTTGCAACCTGTCCAAATTCAATTAACGCCTTGTCAATACTGCATCAAAGATCTGTATAAATTATCGGAATAATTTGCCAATGCCCGACCTTTTGTATTTGAATTCTCTGTAAATGGTTAAACAATGCCCTCGGGGGTAATTTGTTAAGTGTCATGGGTCATGCATTAAATTCCCCATTGAGTCACCTGTGCCAGGACACACCGTGCCAGGGGAGGACAGGTATGATGTGTATTCTGCGCACATAAAGCAAATATCGCTTCAATATTTTAATTTCTACCTCGTGTTTGCTTAACAATTTTTTGTTATACCATTATTTGCTCTACGTGGATTAAATTTCATTCTGTGTGTTCAGCGAGGCCCCTCGAGTCACATGTCGCAGTATATGAATACATTAAAATTTCAATAAAACTTATTGCAAAATAATAAAAAAGCAAAGCTCACAAAAAGCACGTTTAAATTCAATTTCAGTTTAATTGAAGAGTAGGAGGAAGACTGGCTGAAAAGGATTCCTTTGCCGCAGACCAAGTACAGTCGGTTCAAATGGTCCTGGTTTAATCAAATGACAGTAATGTGACCATAATCAAGTTCGGTCAGGGTAAAATTGCGTTAATTATAGGCCGGAAAAGTGTGTTGATGGAAATCGAATCGGATGCTGTTAATGTGCCTCACTTGCGGGGTGTGGCGAGTGCGGAGTGGTGTGTGGGTGGCTCAAATCCTGTTCATAATGCCAATGGAATTGCACTGATTGATCAACTTTTATTACATTTTTCAAGACCTCTCTGGCATACATTTATTCAACATACACATTTAATTAAAAGTACGCCATGGGCCTCAATTTTTCCGAAAATTACACATTGAATTGTGTATTTTTCCCCATGTTAATCATTAATATTCATTAATTCAAATATGCGAGACTTTGCGTTACACAAATTGAATTCCTGGAAATTGAGCTCCGCTTAATTAGAATAAATATAAAAGCCTTCTTCCTGGATAGCTTTCTAGGTAGTTACAGCAACATGTCATGGGCTCTCTTTAAAGATATTTTATCCTTTTTGTTTCATTAAGTTTAATACTCGAAGCATCCTTCAACTCTGGGACACCATCTGCCTTTCACTGTCGAGGAAGATAAATAAAAATAAGTGTGATCAGCGCAAATTGTCAGTTCGCCGAAGGCGATGGCTGGGGCTCAATCAGTTCTGACTGTCAAATTTGTTCCCCCAATTACCATAATAATTCTGTCAGGCAAGGGGGAGCTGCTGTGGGGCAGGACAAAGGACGCGTAGTCAAGGTACCAGCACTGAGCAAATCAAGCGATGTCGTTTATTACAAGTGCGAGAACTTAATTAAAATGCCAAAACAAAGGCGTGCGGAAAGGCAGGGTCTGAGCAGAGGGCGAGGTGGCCCATCAACTATGCACAATGGCAAAGTGAAAGTAATTGCCATGGCTGCTGCTAGTTGTACTAGTCCTGGTCCTGGTTCTGGTCCTGGTACTGATGTTGCTTCTTCAAGGACTTCCGCACATCAAAGCGGTTGGCCGAGAGGGGAAGGTGAACAATTCCGCTTGACTTTTATGATTGCCGCTTGACTGCCCGAAATGGTAATGGCAACTTGCTGGCGTCTTTTCACGCAATTTCAAATCCCAACTCAATTTGAGTAATTTTGCAGTCGAATCCTTTAGCTACAGTGCGGTTGCCAATATGAAAGCTACGGTGGTTCCAGATCTGTTTCAAAAACTATTACAAATAAAATTGTTAAATAAAATGGAAATTTATTAAATGGAAAGATTAAAGATTTTTTACGTATCTCTTTTTAATTTTAAATATTTTAAGGAAAATTATCTTTTTTTTTTAAGATATGATGCATATCTTAAAAATCAGACCCTGATGCAAACCGAGACAAGTGTGCGTAGATGGCACTCCGCGTCCGTTTCAATGTCCAAGCTCCATATCCTTGCTGGCCATTATCCACAGCGCCTGACCTTACATCTCCATCTCTCTCCTCCTGGGCCAGCCATCTCTTTCCGTAATGCTCTCTTTCTTTCATTCATTGTCCAAAGTTACATATATGACGCAAGTTTCTGGCTTTTTGGTTATTGGTCGCTGACTGTTGTTCTTGCTGTTGTTGCTGGTTTTGTTAATTTAGTTCCCAAAACCGCACTCGCACACACACCTACATGCACTCTGGCTCACATGGACAGCAACACCCATACATGTGCCAGGACAGAATGCCTTTGGCAAACGCATTTGGAGCATTTGCTTCATTTACTGCGCCGTTTGCCGCATTTTAATTGCTTCTGCTCACATCACACAGCCACAGTAGTGATTGGATAAAACGGAAACTAATCATTAAAACTATCAAGAACTCTAATTCAAGATTTTTCCAATATTTCAGAAATTATTAGTTGAAAATATGTTAGTAATACGTCCATGAAAGTAGATTAGAGGTAATTGAGCTTTACTGTGTCCCCAAGAGCCTGGGAAATTCCGCAATTGTCGGTGGTGCTTCTTTCTCGGTTTTTCCCTCCCATTAGAACGGACTGCCGCCCACACCGCCACCCGGTGGCACACATGCATGGAAAGTTTGTCAATCCACAATTTGAATGCGCGACATCATCGAAATGGCGTCCGTATCCTATCCCTCGGCACTCGGACTCCGCACTAGAACTCGGCCTCGGACATGAGGCAATCCTTGGCCGCTTCTGTTTGACGCATAAACCTGAACGCCATTAAACGAAATGAGTTTCAGACGAAATTATCTTGGTGGCCTCTGCGGCTTTTTGGGGTCATAAAAGGAGCATTTCTGGGTTCTATTGCGGGGAAGGTATTTTCCACTCGGGATTATCGTCGTTCGATTTAAATGTTTAATGATCAATATGTAGTGCAGTGAAGCTATGTATAGTTCAACCTCGAAACTGGCCCGCAAATTGTTACATAACTCATTTAGCTGTTGGCAACCGGTAAACTTTCATTAACTTTTCCAGTAAATCAAATCAAATGAGCAAACGCACTTGCAAGTTGCAGCATACCCGGGACTGCCCTGACCTGCCCCAGAGTCCTTAACGCTTCGGTGGCCTGGACTTGACTTTCCAAGTGGCATTAAGGCAAATTACAAGTAATTAAGAGCTTACTTTTATGGGAAACAACAAAATCGCAGCACTTTTTCAGGCATCATTCCAGTTGCATTTCTAGGAACTTCTGGTTTTTAAATTTAATTAAACTTTTCTTTTTTTGGTCAAGCCAAGCTCTGTTGAAAGTTAAAAACTTAAAAAAATAACGCAACAAAAAGTTGCAAAAATCACGAAAGATGCCAGGTAGCTCTGGAAATTAATGAAATTTTTAGCTTTGGGGGATACATCGGGGGACCGCTGGAAATCCCAGCTATCTGACAATAAGTCCTTTCTCGTCCTTGGGCCTTGATTGTTTACGTGGCGCTGCTCTCGCTTTGATTTATTGCATTTATCGATAACAAACAATAACAATTCGAAGAGCAAGCGCAGCACCGCTCACTTGATAAATGATAAAAGTTTTTATTTTTTCAGCCATTGTTTTTGCTTATGGTAATTAAAAAAATAGGTAAATGCCGCCCCATCCCAATCCAATCCCATCCCACCGCCCAGCGCTGTCTGTTTGCTTTTGTTTATGGCTCCGGCGAATGTGCTGACAGTCGAGATTATTGACTCTTCGGGTGCGTGCCGCGGCCAGTGCGAAAATAAAACCGTAGATACAATTTGCGAGGGGCATTGTATACAATATAAGTTGGCAAATATCGGCAGGATGGGCGGCTGTGGCGGGGAGATTGAAATTTTTGTTAAAAGTTTGGGCTTAATGAAAGATTACGCGGCATAATGCGAGTAAATAATGAATGATGGCTTATCGAAGGGTTGGCCTCGAGGCGTGACCAAGAGCTTTAAACTGTTCTCAACTCGAAACCGATGAGCAAAATAATTATACCAATAAGTCAGCCTGTAATTAGTAGTGTTGTCCCTGATACGGCGCTGAAATGGGGTTAATTAAAGGCTTATCGGCACTGTTTGTTTAGGACTTGTTTGCTTAAGGAGACTTCAGCACATTGCAATTTTTGCAATCTTGTATATAATGCTCAATGGCATCAAAACTTAATCGACGTTAAAAAAATGCATGAAAGACTCAATACGGACTTATCATAAGCTATAGATTTGTCAAATTTCCTGGAGGGTCCCCTTCAAAAGTGGAGAAAATGCATGGAACGCCAATATAGCCCATTCTGAAGGCCATATCTCTGCCAATAGTCATCCGATTCTTAAGCGGAGTACCTTAATCGATTTGTGGATCGATTCTCCACTAATCTGCATTAAAATTTAGAAACAAATTATTTTTTAGATTTTTTGTCAAATTTCCTGGACGGTCCCCTTCAAAAATGGGGAAAATGCATAGAACGCCAATATAGCCTCTTCCGAAGGTCATATCTCTGCCAACAGTCATCCGATTCTTAAGCGGAGTACCTTAATAGATTTGTGGATCGATTTCCACCTAATCTGCATCAAAATCTAGAAACAAATTATTTTTTAGATTTTTTGTCAAATTTCCTGGAGGGTCCCCTTCAAAAATGGGGAAAATGCATAGAACGCCAATATAGCCTCTTCCGAAGGCCATATCTCTGCCAATAGTCGTCCGATTCTTAAGCGGAGTACCTTAATCGATTTGTGGATCGATTTCCACCTAATCTGCATCAAAATCTAGAAATAAATTATTTTTTAGATTTTTTGTCAAATTTCCTGGAGGGTCCCCTTCAAAAATGAGGAAAATGCATGGAACGCCAATTAGCCTCTTCCGAAGGCCATATCTCTGCCAATAGTCGTCCGATTCTTAAGCGGAGTACCTTAATCGATTTGTGGATCGATTTCCGCCTAATCTGCATCAAAATCTAGAAACAAATTATTTTTTAGATTTTTTGTAAATTTTCCTGGAGGGTCCCCTTCAAAAATGGGGAAAATGCATAGAACGCCAATATAGCCTCTTCCGAAGGCCATATCTCTGCCAATAGTCATCCGATTCTTAAGCGGAGTACCTTAATAGATTTGTGGATCGATTTCCACCTAATCTGCATCAAAATCTAGAAACAAATTATTTTTTAGATTTTTTGTCAAATTTCCTGGAGGGTCCCCTTCAAAAATGGGGAAAATGCATGGAACGCCAATATAGCCCCTTCCGAAGGCCATATCTCTGCCAATAGTCGTCCGATTCTTAAGCGGAGTACCTTAATCGATTTGTGGATCGATTTCCACCTAATCTGCATCAAAATCTAGAAACAAATTATTTTTTAGATTTTTTGTCAAATTTCCTGGAGGGTCCCCTTCAAAAATGGGGAAAATGCATGGAACGCCAATATAGCCCCTTCCGAAGGCCATATCTCTGCCAATAGTCGTCCGATTCTTAAGCGGAGTACCTTAATCGATTTGTGGATCGATTTCCACCTAATCTGCATCAAAATCTAGAAACAAATTATTTTTTAGATTTTTTGTCAAATTTCCTGGAGGGTCCCCTTCAAAAATGGGGAAAATGCATGGAACGCCAATATAGCCCCTTCCGAAGGCCATATCTCTGCCAATAGTCGTCCGATTCTTAAGCGGAGTACCTTAATCGATTTGTGGATCGATTTCCACCTAATCTGCATCAAAATCTAGAAACAAATTATTTTTTAGATTTTTTGTCAATTTTCCTGGAGGGTCCCCTTCAAAAATGGGGAAAATGCATAGAACGCCAATATAGCCCCTTCCGAAGGCCATATCTCTGCCAATAGTCATCTGATTCTTAAGCGGAGTACCTTAATCGATTTGTGGATCGATTTCCACCTAATCTGCATCAAAATCTAGAAACAAATTATTTTTTAGATTTTTTGTCAAATTTCCTGGAGGGTCCCCTTCAAAAATGGGGAAAATGCATGGAACGCCAATATAGCCCCCTTCCGAAGGCCATATCTCTGCCAATAGTCGTCCGATTCTTAAGCGGAGTACCTTAATCGATTTGTGGATCGATTTCCACCTAATCTGCATCAAAATCTAGAAACAAATTATTTTTTAGATTTTTTGTCAAATTTCCTGGAGGGTCCCCTTCAAAAATGGGGAAAATGCATGGAACGCCAATATAGCCCCTTCCGAAGGCCATATCTCTGCCAATAGTCGTCCGATTCTTAAGCGGAGTACCTTAATCGATTTGTGGATCGATTTCCACCTAATCTGCATCAAAATCTAGAAACAAATTATTTTTTAGATTTTTTGTCAATTTTCCTGGAGGGTCCCCTTCAAAAATGGGGAAAATGCATAGAACGCCAATATAGCCCCTTCCGAAGGCCATATCTCTGCCAATAGTCATCTGATTCTTAAGCGGAGTACCTTAATCGATTTGTGGATCGATTTCCACCTAATCTGCATCAAAATCTAGAAACAAATTATTTTTTAGATTTTTTGTCAAATTTCCTGGAGGGTCCCCTTCAAAAATGGGGAAAATGCATGGAACGCCAATATAGCCCCTTCCGAAGGCCATATCTCTGCCAATAGTCGTCCGATTCTTAAGCGGAGTACCTTAATCGATTTGTGGATCGATTTCCACCTAATCTGCATCAAAATCTAGAAACAAATTATTTTTTAGATTTTTTGTCAAATTTCCTGGAGGGTCCCCTTCAAAAATGGGGAAAATGCATGGAACGCCAATATAGCCCCTTCCGAAGGCCATATCTCTGCCAATAGTCGTCCGATTCTTAAGCGGAGTACCTTAATAGATTTGTGGATCGATTTCCACCTAATCTGCATCAAAATCTAGAAACAAATTATTTTTTAGATTTTTTGTCAAATTTCCTGGAGGGTCCCCTTCAAAAATGGGGAAAATGCATGGAACGCCAATATAGCCCCTTCCGAAGGCCATATCTCTGCCAATAGTCGTCCGATTCTTAAGCGGAGTACCTTAATCGATTTGTGGATCGATTTCCACCTAATCTGCATCAAAATCTAGAAACAAATTATTTTTTAGATTTTTTGTCAATTTTCCTGGAGGGTCCCCTTCAAAAATGGGGAAAATGCATAGAACGCCAATATAGCCCCTTCCGAAGGCCATATCTCTGCCAATAGTCATCTGATTCTTAAGCGGAGTACCTTAATCGATTTGTGGATCGATTTCCACCTAATCTGCATCAAAATCTAGAAACAAATTATTTTTTAGATTTTTTGTCAAATTTCCTGGAGGGTCCCCTTCAAAAATGGGGAAAATGCATGGAACGCCAATATAGCCCCTTCCGAAGGCCATATCTCTGCCAATAGTCGTCCGATTCTTAAGCGGAGTACCTTAATCGATTTGTGGATCGATTTCCACCTAATCTGCATCAAAATCTAGAAACAAATTATTTTTTAGATTTTTTGTCAAATTTCCTGGAGGGTCCCCTTCAAAAATGGGGAAAATGCATGGAACGCCAATATAGCCCCTTCCGAAGGCCATATCTCTGCCAATAGTCGTCCGATTCTTAAGCGGAGTACCTTAATAGATTTGTGGATCGATTTCCACCTAATCTGCATCAAAATCTAGAAACAAATTATTTTTTAGATTATTTGTCAAATTTCCTGGAGGGTCCCCTTCAAAAATGGGGAAAATGCATGGAACGCCAATATAGCCCCTTCCGAAGGCCATATCTCTGCCAATAGTCGTCCGATTCTTAAGCGGAGTACCTTAATCGATTTGTGGATCGATTTCCACCTAATCTGCATCAAAATCTAGAAACAAATTATTTTTTAGATTTTTTGTCAAATTTCCTGGAGGGTCCCCTTCAAAAATGGGGAAAATGCATGGAACGCCAATATAGCCCCTTCCGAAGGCCATATCTCTGCCAATAGTCGTCCGATTCTTAAGCGGAGTACCTTAATCGATTTGTGGATCGATTTCCACCTAATCTGCATCAAAATCTAGAAACAAATTATTTTTTAGATTATTTGTCAAATTTCCTGGAGGGTCCCCTTCAAAAATGGGGAAAATGCATGGAACGCCAATATAGCCCCTTCCGAAGGCCATATCTCTGCCAATAGTCGTCCGATTCTTAAGCGGAGTACCTTAATAGATTTGTGGATCGATTTCCACCTAATCTGCATCAAAATCTAGAAAC
Organism: Drosophila pseudoananassae pseudoananassae; assembly: GCA_018153035.1. NCBI lineage: Eukaryota > Metazoa > Arthropoda > Insecta > Diptera > Drosophilidae > Drosophila > Drosophila pseudoananassae. Next base: position 978,831 of record JAECXR010000055.1, read on the forward strand.
AAATTATTTTTTAGATTTTTTGTCAAATTTCCTGGAGGGTCCCCTTCAAAAATGGGGAAAATGCATGGAACGCCAATATAGCCCCTTCCGAAGGCCATATCTCTGCCAATAGTCATCTGATTCTTAAGCGGAGTACCTTAATCGATTTGTGGATCGATTTCCACCTAATCTGCATCAAAATCTAGAAACAAATTATTTTTTAGATTTTTTGTCAAATTTCCTGGAGGGTCCCCTTCAAAAATGGGGAAAATGCATGGAACGCCAATATAGCCCCTTCCGAAGGCCATATCTCTGCCAATAGTCGTCCGATTCTTAAGCGGAGTACCTTAATAGATTTGTGGATCGATTTCCACCTAATCTGCATCAAAATCTAGAAACAAATTATTTTTTAGATTATTTGTCAAATTTCCTGGAGGGTCCCCTTCAAAAATGGGGAAAATGCATGGAACGCCAATATAGCCCCTTCCGAAGGCCATATCTCTGCCAATAGTCATCTGATTCTTAAGCGGAGTACCTTAATCGATTTGTGGATCGATTTTCCACTAATCTGCATCAAAATCTAGAAGCAAATTATTTTTTAGATTTTTTGTCAAATTTCCTGGAGGGCCCTTCAAAAATGGGGAAAATGCATGGAACGCCAATATAGCCCCTTCCGAAGGCCATATCTCTGCCAATAGTCGTCCGATTCTTAAGCGGAGTACCTTAATCGATTTGTGGATCGATTTCCACCTAATCTGCATCAAAATCTAGAAACAAATTATTTTTTAGATTTTTTGTCAAATTTCCTGGAGGGTCCCCTTCAAAAATGGGGAAAATGCATGGAACGCCAATATAGCCCCTTCCGAAGGCCATATCTCTGCCAATAGTCGTCCGATTCTTAAGCGGAGTACCTTAATAGATTTGTGGATCGATTTCCACCTAATCTGCATCAAAATCTAGAAACAAATTATTTTTTAGATTATTTGTCAAATTTCCTGGAGGGTCCCCTTCAAAAATGGGGAAAATGCATGGAACGCCAATATAGCCCCTTCCGAAGGCCATATCTCTGCCAATAGTCGTCCGATTCTTAAGCGGAGTACCTTAATCGATTTGTGGATCGATTTCCACCTAATCTGCATCAAAATCTAGAAACAAATTATTTTTTAGATTTTTTGTCAAATTTCCTGGAGGGTCCCCTTCAAAAATGGGGAAAATGCATGGAACGCCAATATAGCCCCTTCCGAAGGCCATATCTCTGCCAATAGTCGTCCGATTCTTAAGCGGAGTACCTTAATCGATTTGTGGATCGATTTCCACCTAATCTGCATCAAAATCTAGAAACAAATTATTTTTTAGATTTTTTGTCAAATTTCCTGGAGGGTCCCCTTCAAAAATGGGGAAAATGCATGGAACGCCAATATAGCCCCTTCCGAAGGCCATATCTCTGCCAATAGTCGTCCGATTCTTAAGCGGAGTACCTTAATCGATTTGTGGATCGATTTTCCACTAATCTGCATCAAAATCTAGAAACAAATTATTTTTTTAGATTTTTTGTCAAATTTCGTGGGGGGTCCCCTTCAAAAATGGGGAAAATGCATGGAACGCCAATATAGCCCCTTCCGAAGGCCATATCTCTGCCAATAGTCGTCCGATTCTTAAGCGGAGTACCTTAATAGATTTGTGGATCGATTTCCACCTAATCTGCATCAAAATCTAGAAACAAATTATTTTTTAGATTTTTTGTCAATTTTCCTGGAGGGTCCCCTTCAAAAATGGGGAAAATGCATAGAACGCCAATATAGCCTCTTCCGAAGGCCATATCTCTGCCAATAGTCATCTGATTCTTAAGCGGAGTACCTTAATCGATTTGTGGATCGATTTCCACCTAATCTGCATCAAAATCTAAAAACAAATTATTTTTTAGATTTTTTGTCAAATTTCCTGGAGGGTCCCCTTCAAAAATGGGGAAAATGCATGGAACGCCAATATAGCCCCTTCCGAAGGCCATATCTCTGCCAATAGTCGTCCGATTCTTAAGCGGAGTACCTTAATAGATTTGTGGATCGATTTCCACCTAATCTGCATCAAAATCTAGAAACAAATTATTTTTTAGATTTTTTGTCAAATTTCCTGGAGGGTCCCCTTCAAAAATGGGGAAAATGCATGGAACGCCAATATAGCCCCTTCCGAAGGCCATATCTCTGCCAATAGTCGTCCGATTCTTAAGCGGAGTACCTTAATAGATTTGTGGATCGATTTCCACCTAATCTGCATCAAAATCTAGAAACAAATTATTTTTTAGATTATTTGTCAAATTTCCTGGAGGGTCCCCTTCAAAAATGGGGAAAATGCATGGAACGCCAATATAGCCCCTTCCGAAGGCCATATCTCTGCCAATAGTCATCTGATTCTTAAGCGGAGTACCTTAATCGATTTGTGGATCGATTTTCCACTAATCTGCATCAAAATCTAGAAACAAATTATTTTTTAGATTTTTTGTCAAATTTCCTGGAGGGCCCTTCAAAAATGGGGAAAATGCATGGAACGCCAATATAGCCCCTTCCGAAGGCCATATCTCTGCCAATAGTCGTCCGATTCTTAAGCGGAGTACCTTAATCGATTTGTGGATCGATTTCCACCTAATCTGCATCAAAATCTAGAAACAAATTATTTTTTAGATTTTTTGTCAAATTTCCTGGAGGGTCCCCTTCAAAAATGGGGAAAATGCATGGAACGCCAATATAGCCCCCTTCCGAAGGCCATATCTCTGCCAATAGTCGTCCGATTCTTAAGCGGAGTACCTTAATAGATTTGTGGATCGATTTCCACCTAATCTGCATCAAAATCTAGAAACAAATTATTTTTTAGATTATTTGTCAAATTTCCTGGAGGGTCCCCTTCAAAAATGGGGAAAATGCATGGAACGCCAATATAGCCCCTTCCGAAGGCCATATCTCTGCCAATAGTCGTCCGATTCTTAAGCGGAGTACCTTAATCGATTTGTGGATCGATTTCCACCTAATCTGCATCAAAATCTAGAAACAAATTATTTTTTAGATTTTTTGTCAAATTTCCTGGAGGGTCCCCTTCAAAAATGGGGAAAATGCATGGAACGCCAATATAGCCCCTTCCGAAGGCCATATCTCTGCCAATAGTCGTCCGATTCTTAAGCGGAGTACCTTAATCGATTTGTGGATCGATTTCCACCTAATCTGCATCAAAATCTAGAAACAAATTATTTTTTAGATTTTTTGTCAAATTTCCTGGAGGGTCCCCTTCAAAAATGGGGAAAATGCATGGAACGCCAATATAGCCCCTTCCGAAGGCCATATCTCTGCCAATAGTCGTCCGATTCTTAAGCGGAGTACCTTAATCGATTTGTGGATCGATTTTCCACTAATCTGCATCAAAATCTAGAAACAAATTATTTTTTTAGATTTTTTGTCAAATTTCGTGGGGGGTCCCCTTCAAAAATGGGGAAAATGCATGGAACGCCAATATAGCCCCTTCCGAAGGCCATATCTCTGCCAATAGTCGTCCGATTCTTAAGCGGAGTACCTTAATAGATTTGTGGATCGATTTCCACCTAATCTGCATCAAAATCTAGAAACAAATTATTTTTTAGATTTTTTGTCAATTTTCCTGGAGGGTCCCCTTCAAAAATGGGGAAAATGCATAGAACGCCAATATAGCCTCTTCCGAAGGCCATATCTCTGCCAATAGTCATCTGATTCTTAAGCGGAGTACCTTAATCGATTTGTGGATCGATTTCCACCTAATCTGCATCAAAATCTAGAAACAAATTATTTTTTAGATTTTTTGTCAAATTTCCTGGAGGGTCCCCTTCAAAAATGGGGAAAATGCATGGAACGCCAATATAGCCCCTTCCGAAGGCCATATCTCTGCCAATAGTCATCTGATTCTTAAGCGGAGTACCTTAATCGATTTGTGGATCGATTTCCACCTAATCTGCATCAAAATCTAGAAACAAATTATTTTTTAGATTTTTTGTCAAATTTCCTGGAGGGTCCCCTTCAAAAATGGGGAAAATGCATGGAACGCCAATATAGCCCCTTCCGAAGGCCATATCTCTGCCAATAGTCGTCCGATTCTTAAGCGGAGTACCTTAATCGATTTGTGGATCGATTTCCACCTAATCTGCATCAAAATCTAGAAACAAATTATTTTTTAGATTTTTTGTCAAATTTCCTGGAGGGTCCCCTTCAAAAATGGGGAAAATGCATGGAACGCCAATATAGCCACTTCCGAAGGCCATATCTCTGCCAATAGTCGTCCGATTCTTAGGCGGAGTACCTTAATCGATTTGTGGATCGATTTCCACCTAATCTGCATCAAAATCTAGAAACAAATTATTTTTTAGATTTTTTGTCAAATTTCCTGGAGGGTCCCCTTCAAAAATGGGGAAAATGCATGGAACGCCAATATAGCCACTTCCGAAGGCCATATCTCTGCCAATAGTCGTCCGATTCTTAGGCGGAGTACCTTAATCGATTTGTGGATCGATTTCCACCTAATCTGCATCAAAATCTAGAAACAAATTATTTTTTAGATTTTTTGTCAATTTTCCTGGAGGGTCCCCTTCAAAAATGGGGAAAATGCATAGAACGCCAATATAGCCCCTTCCGAAGGCCATATCTCTGCCAATAGTCATCTGATTCTTAAGCGGAGTACCTTAATCGATTTGTGGATCGATTTCCACCTAATCTGCATCAAAATCTAGAAACAAATTATTTTTTAGATTTTTTGTCAAATTTCCTGGAGGGTCCCCTTCAAAAATGGGGAAAATGCATGGAACGCCAATATAGCCCCTTCCGAAGGCCATATCTCTGCCAATAGTCGTCCGATTCTTAAGCGGAGTACCTTAATAGATTTGTGGATCGATTTCCACCTAATCTGCATCAAAATCTAGAAACAAATTATTTTTTAGATTATTTGTCAAATTTCCTGGAGGGTCCCCTTCAAAAATGGGGAAAATGCATGGAACGCCAATATAGCCCCTTCCGAAGGCCATATCTCTGCCAATAGTCGTCCGATTCTTAAGCGGAGTACCTTAATCGATTTGTGGATCGATTTCCACCTAATCTGCATCAAAATCTAGAAACAAATTATTTTTTTAGATTTTTTGTCAAATTTCGTGGGGGTCCCCTTCAAAAATGGGGAAAATGCATGGAACGCCAATATAGCCCCTTCCGAAGGCCATATCTCTGCCAATAGTCGTCCGATTCTTAAGCGGAGTACCTTAATAGATTTGTGGATCGATTTCCACCTAATCTGCATCAAAATCTAGAAACAAATTATTTTTTAGATTATTTGTCAAATTTCCTGGAGGGTCCCCTTCAAAAATGGGGAAAATGCATGGAACGCCAATATAGCCCCTTCCGAAGGCCATATCTCTGCCAATAGTCATCCGATTCTTAAGCGGAGTACCTTAATCGATTTTTGGATCGATTTCCACCTAATCTGCATCAAAATCGAGAAATAAATTATTTTTTAGATTTTTTGTCAAATTTCCTTCAAAAATGGGGAAAATGCATGGAACGCCAATATAGCCCCTTCCGAAGGCCATATCTCTGCCAATAGTCGTCCGATTCTTAAGCGGAGTACCTTAATCGATTTGTGGATCGATTTCCACCTAATCTGCATCAAAATCTAGAAACAAATTATTTTTTAGATTTTTTGTCAAATTTCCTGGAGGGTCCCCTTCAAAAATGGGGAAAATGCATGGAACGCCAATATAGCCCCTTCCGAAGGCCATATCTCTGCCAATAGTCGTCCGATTCTTAAGCGGAGTACCTTAATAGATTTGTGGATCGATTTCCACCTAATCTGCATCAAAATCTAGAAACAAATTATTTTTTAGATTATTTGTCAAATTTCCTGGAGGGTCCCCTTCAAAAATGGGGAAAATGCATGGAACGCCAATATAGCCCCTTCCGAAGGCCATATCTCTGCCAATAGTCGTCCGATTCTTAAGCGGAGTACCTTAATCGATTTGTGGATCGATTTCCACCTAATCTGCATCAAAATCTAGAAACAAATTATTTTTTAGATTTTTTGTCAATTTCCTGGAGGGTCCCCTTCAAAAATGGGGAAAATGCATGGAACGCCAATATAGCCCCTTCCGAAGGCCATATCTCTGCCAATAGTCGTCCGATTCTTAAGCGGAGTACCTTAATCGATTTGTGGATCGATTTCCACCTAATCTGCATCAAAATCTAGAAACAAATTATTTTTTAGATTTTTTGTCAAATTTCCTGGAGGGTCCCCTTCAAAAATGGGGAAAATGCATGGAACGCCAATATAGCCCCTTCCGAAGGCCATATCTCTGCCAATAGTCGTCCGATTCTTAAGCGGAGTACCTTAATCGATTTGTGGATCGATTTCCACCTAATCTGCATCAAAATCTAGAAACAAATTATTTTTTAGATTATTTTTCAAATTTCCTGGAGGGTCCCCTTCAAAAATGGGGAAAATGCATGGAACGCCAATATAGCCCCTTCCGAAGGCCATATCTCTGCCAATAGTCGTCCGATTCTTAAGCGGAGTACCTTAATCGATTTGTGGATCGATTTCCACCTAATCTGCATCAAAATCTAGAAACAAATTATTTTTTAGATTTTTTGTCAAATTTCCTGGAGGGTCCCCTTCAAAAATGGGGATAATGCATGGAACGCCAATATAGCCCCTTCCGAAGGCCATATCTCTGCCAATAGTCGTCCGATTCTTAAGCGGAGTACCTTAATCGATTTGTGGATCGATTTCCACCTAATCTGCATCAAAATCTAGAAACAAATTATTTTTTAGATTTTTTGTCAAATTTCCTGGAGGGTCCCCTTCAAAAATGGGGAAAATGCATGGAACGCCAATATAGCCCCTTCCGAAGGCCATATCTCTGCCAATAGTCGTCCGATTCTTAAGCGGAGTACCTTAATCGATTTGTGGATCGATTTCCACCTAATCTGCATCAAAATCTAGAAACAAATTATTTTTTAGATTATTTTTCAAATTTCCTGGAGGGTCCCCTTCAAAAATGGGGAAAATGCATGGAACGCCAATATAGCCCCTTCCGAAGGCCATATCTCTGCCAATAGTCGTCCGATTCTTAAGCGGAGTACCTTAATCGATTTGTGGATCGATTTCCACCTAATCTGCATCAAAATCTAGAAACAAATTATTTTTTAGATTTTTTGTCAAATTTCCTGGAGGGTCCCCTTCAAAAATGGGGAAAATGCATGGAACGCCAATATAGCCCCTTCCGAAGGCCATATCTCTGCCAATAGTCGTCCGATTCTTAAGCGGAGTACCTTAATCGATTTGTGGATCGATTTCCACCTAATCTGCATCAAAATCTAGAAACAAATTATTTTTTATATTTTTTGTCAAATTTCCTGGAGGGTCCCCTTCAAAAATGGGGATAATGCATGGAACGCCAATATAGCCCCTTCCGAAGGCCATATCTCTGCCAATAGTCGTCCGATTCTTAAGCGGAGTACCTTAATCGATTTGTGGATCGATTTCCACCTAATCTGCATCAAAATCTAGAAACAAATTATTTTTTAGATTTTTTGTCAAATTTCCTGGAGGGTCCCCTTCAAAAATGGGGAAAATGCATGGAACGCTAATATAGCCCCTTCCGAAGGCCATATCTCTGCCAATAGTCGTCCGATTCTTAAGCGGAGTACCTTAATCGATTTGTGGATCGATTTCCACCTAATCTGCGTCAAAATCTAGAAACAAATTATTTTTTAGATTTTTTGTCAAATTTCCTGGAGGGTCCCCTTCAAAAATGGGGAAAATGCATGGAACGCCAATATAGCCCCTTCCGAAGGCCATATCTCTGCCAATAGTCGTCCGATTCTTAAGCGGAGTACCTTAATCGATTTGTGGATCGATTTCCACCTAATCTGCATCAAAATCTAGAAACAAATTATTTTTTATATTTTTTGTCAAATTTTCTGGAGGGTCCCCTTCAAAAATGGGGAAAATGCATGGAACGCCAATATAGCCCCTTCCGAAGGCCATATCTCTGCCAATAGTCGTCCGATTCTTAAGCGGAGTACCTTAATCGATTTGTGGATCGATTTCCACCTAATCTGCATCAAAATCTAGAAACAAATTATTTTTTAGATTATTTTTCAAATTTCCTGGAGGGTCCCCTTCAAAAATGGGGAAAATGCATGGAACGCCAATATAGCCCCTTCCGAAGGCCATATCTCTGCCAATAGTCGTCCGATTCTTAAGCGGAGTACCTTAATCGATTTGTGGATCGATTTCCACCTAATCTGCATCAAAATCTAGAAACAAATTATTTTTTAGATTATTTGTCAAATTTCCTGGAGGGTCCCCTTCAAAAATGGGGAAAATGCATAGAACGCCAATATAGCCCCTTCCGAAGGCCATATCTCTGCCAATAGTCGTCCGATTCTTAAGCGGAGTACCTTAATCGATTTGTGGATCGATTTCCACCTAATCTGCATCAAAATCTAGAAACAAATTATTTTTTAGATTATTTTTCAAATTTCCTGGAGGGTCCCCTTCAAAAATGGGGAAAATGCATGGAACGCCAATATAGCCCCTTCCGAAGGCCATATCTCTGCCAATAGTCGTCCGATTCTTAAGCGGAGTACCTTAATCGATTTGTGGATCGATTTCCACCTAATCTGCATCAAAATCTAGAAACAAATTATTTTTTAGATTTTTTGTCAAATTTCCTGGAGGGTCCCCTTCAAAAATGGGGATAATGCATGGAACGCCAATATAGCCCCTTCCGAAGGCCATATCTCTGCCAATAGTCGTCCGATTCTTAAGCGGAGTACCTTAATCGATTTGTGGATCGATTTCCACCTAATCTGCATCAAAATCTAGAAACAAATTATTTTTTAGATTATTTTTCAAATTTCCTGGAGGGTCCCCTTCAAAAATGGGGAAAATGCATGGAACGCCAATATAGATCCTTCCGAAGGCCATATCTCTGCCAATAGTCGTCCGATTCTTAAGCGAAGTACCTTAATCGATTTGTGGATCGATTTCCACCTAATCTGCATCAAAATCTAGAAACAAATTATTTTTTAGATTATTTGTCAAATTTCCTGGAGGGTCCCCTTCAAAAATGGGGAAAATGCATGGAACGCCAATATAGCCCCTTCCGAAGGCCATATCTCTGCCAATAGTCGTCCGATTCTTAAGCGGAGTACCTTAATCGATTTGTGGATCGATTTCCACCTAATCTGCATCAAAATCTAGAAACAAATTATTTTTTAGATTTTTTGTCAAATTTCCTGGAGGGTCCCCTTCAAAAATGGGGAAAATGCATGGAACGCCAATATAGCCCCTTCCGAAGGCCATATCTCTGCCAATAGTCGTCCGATTCTTAAGCGGAGTACCTTAATCGATTTGTGGATCGATTTCCACCTAATCTGCATCAAAATCTAGAAACAAATTATTTTTTAGATTATTTTTCAAATTTCCTGGAGGGTCCCCTTCAAAAATGGGGAAAATGCATGGAACGCCAATATAGCCCCTTCCGAAGGCCATATCTCTGCCAATAGTCGTCCGATTCTTAAGCGGAGTACCTTAATCGATTTGTGGATCGATTTCCACCTAATCTGCATCAAAATCTAGAAACAAATTATTTTTTAGATTTTTTGTCAAATTTCCTGGAGGGTCCCCTTCAAAAATGGGGATAATGCATGGAACGCCAATATAGCCCCTTCCGAAGGCCATATCTCTGCCAATAGTCGTCCGATTCTTAAGCGGAGTACCTTAATCGATTTGTGGATCGATTTCCACCTAATCTGCATCAAAATCTAGAAACAAATTATTTTTTAGATTTTTTGTCAAATTTCCTGGAGGGTCCCCTTCAAAAATGGGGAAAATGCATGGAACGCCAATATAGCCCCTTCCGAAGGCCATATCTCTGCCAATAGTCGTCCGATTCTTAAGCGGAGTACCTTAATCGATTTGTGGATCGATTTCCACCTAATCTGCATCAAAATCTAGAAACAAATTATTTTTTAGATTATTTTTCAAATTTCCTGGAGGGTCCCCTTCAAAAATGGGGAAAATGCATGGAACGCCAATATAGCCCCTTCCGAAGGCCATATCTCTGCCAATAGTCGTCCGATTCTTAAGCGGAGTACCTTAATCGATTTGTGGATCGATTTCCACCTAATCTGCATCAAAATCTAGAAACAAATTATTTTTTAGATTTTTTGTCAAATTTCCTGGAGGGTCCCCTTCAAAAATGGGGAAAATGCATGGAACGCCAATATAGCCCCTTCCGAAGGCCATATCTCTGCCAATAGTCGTCCGATTCTTAAGCGGAGTACCTTAATCGATTTGTGGATCGATTTCCACCTAATCTGCATCAAAATCTAGAAACAAATTATTTTTTATATTTTTTGTCAAATTTCCTGGAGGGTCCCCTTCAAAAATGGGGATAATGCATGGAACGCCAATATAGCCCCTTCCGAAGGCCATATCTCTGCCAATAGTCGTCCGATTCTTAAGCGGAGTACCTTAATCGATTTGTGGATCGATTTCCACCTAATCTGCATCAAAATCTAGAAACAAATTATTTTTTAGATTTTTTGTCAAATTTCCTGGAGGGTCCCCTTCAAAAATGGGGAAAATGCATGGAACGCCAATATAGCCCCTTCCGAAGGCCATATCTCTGCCAATAGTCGTCCGATTCTTAAGCGGAGTACCTTAATCGATTTGTGGATCGATTTCCACCTAATCTGCGTCAAAATCTAGAAACAAATTATTTTTTAGATTTTTTGTCAAATTTCCTGGAGGGTCCCCTTCAAAAATGGGGAAAATGCATGGAACGCCAATATAGCCCCTTCCGAAGGCCATATCTCTGCCAATAGTCGTCCGATTCTTAAGCGGAGTACCTTAATCGATTTGTGGATCGATTTCCACCTAATCTGCATCAAAATCTAGAAACAAATTATTTTTTATATTTTTTGTCAAATTTTCTGGAGGGTCCCCTTCAAAAATGGGGAAAATGCATGGAACGCCAATATAGCCCCTTCCGAAGGCCATATCTCTGCCAATAGTCGTCCGATTCTTAAGCGGAGTACCTTAATCGATTTGTGGATCGATTTCCACCTAATCTGCATCAAAATCTAGAAACAAATTATTTTTTAGATTATTTGTCAAATTTCCTGGAGGGTCCCCTTCAAAAATGGGGAAAATGCATAGAACGCCAATATAGCCCCTTCCGAAGGCCATATCTCTGCCAATAGTCGTCCGATTCTTAAGCGGAGTACCTTAATCGATTTGTGGATCGATTTCCACCTAATCTGCATCAAAATCTAGAAACAAATTATTTTTTAGATTATTTTTCAAATTTCCTGGAGGGTCCCCTTCAAAAATGGGGAAAATGCATGGAACGCCAATATAGCCCCTTCCGAAGGCCATATCTCTGCCAATAGTCGTCCGATTCTTAAGCGGAGTACCTTAATCGATTTGTGGATCGATTTCCACCTAATCTGCATCAAAATCTAGAAACAAATTATTTTTTAGATTTTTTGTCAAATTTCCTGGAGGGTCCCCTTCAAAAATGGGGATAATGCATGGAACGCCAATATAGCCCCTTCCGAAGGCCATATCTCTGCCAATAGTCGTCCGATTCTTAAGCGGAGTACCTTAATCGATTTGTGGATCGATTTCCACCTAATCTGCATCAAAATCTAGAAACAAATTATTTTTTAGATTATTTTTCAAATTTCCTGGAGGGTCCCCTTCAAAAATGGGGAAAATGCATGGAACGCCAATATAGATCCTTCCGAAGGCCATATCTCTGCCAATAGTCGTCCGATTCTTAAGCGAAGTACCTTAATCGATTTGTGGATCGATTTCCACCTAATCTGCATCAAAATCTAGAAACAAATTATTTTTTAGATTATTTGTCAAATTTCCTGGAGGGTCCCCTTCAAAAATGGGGAAAATGCATGGAACGCCAATATAGCCCCTTCCGAAGGCCATATCTCTGCCAATAGTCGTCCGATTCTTAAGCGGAGTACCTTAATCGATTTGTGGATCGATTTCCACCTAATCTGCATCAAAATCTAGAAACAAATTATTTTTTAGATTTTTTGTCAAATTTCCTGGAGGGTCCCCTTCAAAAATGGGGAAAATGCATGGAACGCCAATATAGCCCCTTCCGAAGGCCATATCTCTGCCAATAGTCGTCCGATTCTTAAGCGGAGTACCTTAATCGATTTGTGGATCGATTTCCACCTAATCTGCATCAAAATCTAGAAACAAATTATTTTTTAGATTATTTTTCAAATTTCCTGGAGGGTCCCCTTCAAAAATGGGGAAAATGCATGGAACGCCAATATAGCCCCTTCCGAAGGCCATATCTCTGCCAATAGTCGTCCGATTCTTAAGCGGAGTACCTTAATCGATTTGTGGATCGATTTCCACCTAATCTGCATCAAAATCTAGAAACAAATTATTTTTTAGATTATTTGTCAAATTTCCTGGAGGGTCCCCTTCAAAAATGGGGAAAATGCATAGAACGCCAATATAGCCTCTTCCGAAGGCCATATCTCTGCCAATAGTCATCTGATTCTTAAGCGGAGTACCTTAGTCGATTTGTGGATCGATTTCCACCTAATCTGCATCAAAATCTAGAAAAAAATTATTTTTTAGATTTTTTGTCAATTTTCCTGGAGGGTCCCCTTCAAAAATGGGGAAAATGCATAGAACGCCAATATAGACTCTTCCGAAGGCCATATCTCTGCCAATAGTCATCCGATTCTTAAGCGGAGTACCTCAATCGATTTTTGGATCGATTTCCACCTAATCTGCATCAAAATCGAGAAATAAATTATTTTTTAGATTTTTTGTCAAATTTCCTTCAAAAATGGGGAAAATGCATGGAACGCCAATATAGCCCCTTCCGAAGGCCATATCTCTGCCAATAGTCGTCCGATTCTTAAGCGGAGTACCTTAATCGATTTGTGGATCGATTTCCACCTAATCTGCATCAAAATCTAGAAACAAATTATTTTTTAGGTTTTTTGTCAATTTTCCTGGAGGGTCCCCTTCAAAAATGGGGAAAATGTATAGAACGCCAATATAGCCTCTTCCGAAGGCCATATCTCTGCTAATAGTCATCCGATTCTTAAGCGGAGTACCTTAATCGATTTGTGGATCGATTTCCACCTAATCTGCATAAAAATCTAGAAACAAATTATTTTTTAGATTTTTTGTCAAATTTCCTTCAAAAATGGGGATAATGCATGGAACGCCAATATAGCCCCTTCCGAAGGCCATATCTCTGCCAATAGTCGTCCGATTCTTAAGCGGAGTACCTTAATCGATTTGTGGATCGATTTCCACCTAATCTGCATAAAAATCTAGAAACAAATTATTTTTTAGATTTTTTTGTCAAATTTCCTTCAAAAATGGGGATAATGCATGGAACGCCAATATAGCCCCTTCCGAAGGCCATATCTCTGCCAATAGTCGTCCGATTCTTAAGCGGAGTACCTTAATCGATTTGTGGATCGATTTCCACCTAATCTGCATCAAAATCTAGAAACAAATTATTTTTTAGATTTTTTGTCAAATTTCCTGGAGGGTCCCCTTCAAAAATGGGGAAAATGCATGGAACGCCAATATAGCCCCTTCCGAAGGCCATATCTCTGCCAATAGTCGTCCGATTCTTAAGCGGAGTACCTTAATCGATTTGTGGATCGATTTCCACCTAATCTGCATCAAAATCTAGAAACAAATTATTTTTTAGATTATTTTTCAAATTTCCTGGAGGGTCCCCTTCAAAAATGGGGAAAATGCATGGAACGCCAATATAGCCCCTTCCGAAGGCCATATCTCTGCCAATAGTCGTCCGATTCTTAAGCGGAGTACCTTAATCGATTTGTGGATCGATTTCCACCTAATCTGCATAAAAATCTAGAAACAAATTATTTTTTAGATTTTTTTGTCAAATTTCCTTCAAAAATGGGGATAATGCATGGAACGCCAATATAGCCCCTTCCGAAGGCCATATCTCTGCCAATAGTCGTCCGATTCTTAAGCGGAGTACCTTAATCGATTTGTGGATCGATTTCCACCTAATCTGCATCAAAATCTAGAAACAAATTATTTTTTAGATTTTTTGTCAAATTTCCTGGAGGGTCCCCTTCAAAAATGGGGAAAATGCATGGAACGCCAATATAGCCCCTTCCGAAGGCCATATCTCTGCCAATAGTCGTCCGATTCTTAAGCGGAGTACCTTAGTCGATTTGTGGATCGATTTCCACCTAATCTGCATCAAAATCTAGAAATAAATTATTTTTTAGATTTTTTGTCAATTTTCCTGGAGGGTCCCCTTCAAAAATGGGGAAAATGCATAGAACGCCAATATAGACTCTTCCGAAGGCCATATCTCTGCCAATAGTCATCCGATTCTTAAGCGGAGTACCTTAATCGATTTGTGGATCGATTTCCACCTAATCTGCATCAAAATCTAGAAACAAATTATTTTTTAGATTATTTGTCAAATTTCCTGGAGGGTCCCCTTCAAAAATGGGGAAAATGCATGGAACGCCAATATAGCCCCTTCCGAAGGCCATATCTCTGCCAATAGTCGTCCGATTCTTAAGCGGAGTACCTTAATCGATTTGTGGATCGATTTCCACCTAATCTGCATCAAAATCTAGAAACAAATTATTTTTTAGATTTTTTGTCAAATTTCCTGGAGGGTCCCCTTCAAAAATGGGGAAAATGCATGGAACGCCAATATAGCCCCTTCCGAAGGCCATATCTCTGCCAATAGTCGTCCGATTCTTAAGCGGAGTACCTTAATCGATTTGTGGATCGATTTCCACCTAATCTGCATCAAAATCTAGAAACAAATTATTTTTTAGATTATTTTTCAAATTTCCTGGAGGGTCCCCTTCAAAAATGGGGAAAATGCATGGAACGCCAATATAGCCCCTTCCGAAGGCCATATCTCTGCCAATAGTCGTCCGATTCTTAAGCGGAGTACCTTAATCGATTTGTGGATCGATTTCCACCTAATCTGCATCAAAATCTAGAAACAAATTATTTTTTAGATTATTTGTCAAATTTCCTGGAGGGTCCCCTTCAAAAATGGGGAAAATGCATAGAACGCCAATATAGCCTCTTCCGAAGGCCATATCTCTGCCAATAGTCATCTGATTCTTAAGCGGAGTACCTTAGTCGATTTGTGGATCGATTTCCACCTAATCTGCATCAAAATCTAGAAAAAAATTATTTTTTAGATTTTTTGTCAATTTTCCTGGAGGGTCCCCTTCAAAAATGGGGAAAATGCATAGAACGCCAATATAGACTCTTCCGAAGGCCATATCTCTGCCAATAGTCATCCGATTCTTAAGCGGAGTACCTCAATCGATTTTTGGATCGATTTCCACCTAATCTGCATCAAAATCGAGAAATAAATTATTTTTTAGATTTTTTGTCAAATTTCCTTCAAAAATGGGGAAAATGCATGGAACGCCAATATAGCCCCTTCCGAAGGCCATATCTCTGCCAATAGTCGTCCGATTCTTAAGCGGAGTACCTTAATCGATTTGTGGATCGATTTCCACCTAATCTGCATCAAAATCTAGAAACAAATTATTTTTTAGGTTTTTTGTCAATTTTCCTGGAGGGTCCCCTTCAAAAATGGGGAAAATGTATAGAACGCCAATATAGCCTCTTCCGAAGGCCATATCTCTGCTAATAGTCATCCGATTCTTAAGCGGAGTACCTTAATCGATTTGTGGATCGATTTCCACCTAATCTGCATAAAAATCTAGAAACAAATTATTTTTTAGATTTTTTGTCAAATTTCCTTCAAAAATGGGGATAATGCATGGAACGCCAATATAGCCCCTTCCGAAGGCCATATCTCTGCCAATAGTCGTCCGATTCTTAAGCGGAGTACCTTAATCGATTTGTGGATCGATTTCCACCTAATCTGCATAAAAATCTAGAAACAAATTATTTTTTAGATTTTTTTGTCAAATTTCCTTCAAAAATGGGGATAATGCATGGAACGCCAATATAGCCCCTTCCGAAGGCCATATCTCTGCCAATAGTCGTCCGATTCTTAAGCGGAGTACCTTAATCGATTTGTGGATCGATTTCCACCTAATCTGCATCAAAATCTAGAAACAAATTATTTTTTAGATTTTTTGTCAAATTTCCTGGAGGGTCCCCTTCAAAAATGGGGAAAATGCATGGAACGCCAATATAGCCCCTTCCGAAGGCCATATCTCTGCCAATAGTCGTCCGATTCTTAAGCGGAGTACCTTAATCGATTTGTGGATCGATTTCCACCTAATCTGCATCAAAATCTAGAAACAAATTATTTTTTAGATTATTTTTCAAATTTCCTGGAGGGTCCCCTTCAAAAATGGGGAAAATGCATGGAACGCCAATATAGCCCCTTCCGAAGGCCATATCTCTGCCAATAGTCGTCCGATTCTTAAGCGGAGTACCTTAATCGATTTGTGGATCGATTTCCACCTAATCTGCATAAAAATCTAGAAACAAATTATTTTTTAGATTTTTTTGTCAAATTTCCTTCAAAAATGGGGATAATGCATGGAACGCCAATATAGCCCCTTCCGAAGGCCATATCTCTGCCAATAGTCGTCCGATTCTTAAGCGGAGTACCTTAATCGATTTGTGGATCGATTTCCACCTAATCTGCATCAAAATCTAGAAACAAATTATTTTTTAGATTTTTTGTCAAATTTCCTGGAGGGTCCCCTTCAAAAATGGGGAAAATGCATGGAACGCCAATATAGCCCCTTCCGAAGGCCATATCTCTGCCAATAGTCGTCCGATTCTTAAGCGGAGTACCTTAGTCGATTTGTGGATCGATTTCCACCTAATCTGCATCAAAATCTAGAAATAAATTATTTTTTAGATTTTTTGTCAATTTTCCTGGAGGGTCCCCTTCAAAAATGGGGAAAATGCATAGAACGCCAATATAGACTCTTCCGAAGGCCATATCTCTGCCAATAGTCATCCGATTCTTAAGCGGAGTACCTTAATCGATTTTTGGATCGATTTCCACCTAATCTGCATCAAAATCGAGAAATAAATTATTTTTTAGATTTTTTGTCAAATTTCCTTCAAAAATGGGGAAAATGCATGGAACGCCAATATAGCCCCTTCCGAAGGCCATATCTCTGCCAATAGTCGTCCGATTCTTAAGCGGAGTACCTTAATCGATTTGTGGATCGATTTCCACCTAATCTGCATCAAAATCTAGAAACAAATTATTTTTTAGGTTTTTTGTCAATTTTCCTGGAGGGTCCCCTTCAAAAATGGGGAAAATGTATAGAACGCCAATATAGCCTCTTCCGAAGGCCATATCTCTGCTAATAGTCATCCGATTCTTAAGCGGAGTACCTTAATCGATTTGTGGATCGATTTCCACCTAATCTGCATCAAAATCTAGAAACAAATTATTTTTTAGGTTTTTTGTCAAATTTCCTGGAGGGAACTTCAAAAATGGGGAAAATGCATGGAACGCCAATATAGCCCCTTCCGAAGGCCATATCTCTGCCAATAGTCGTCCGATTCTTAAGCGGAGTACCTTAATAGATTTGTGGATCGATTTCCACCTAATCTGCATCAAAATCTAGAAACAAATTATTTTTTAGATTATTTGTCAAATTTCCTGGAGGGTCCCCTTCAAAAATGGGGAAAATGCATGGAACGCCAATATAGCCCCTTCCGAAGGCCATATCTCTGCCAATAGTCGTCCGATTCTTAAGCGGAGTACCTTAATAGATTTGTGGATCGATTTCCACCTAATCTGCATCAAAATCTAGAAACAAATTATTTTTTAGATTATTTGTCAAATTTCCTGGAGGGTCCCCTTCAAAAATGGGGAAAATGCATAGAACGCCAATATAGCCTCTTCCGAAGGCCATATCTCTGCCAATAGTCATCTGATTCTTAAGCGGAGTACCTTAATCGATTTGTGGATCGATTTCCACCTAATCTGCATCAAAATCTAGAAACAAATTATTTTTTAGGTTTTTTGTCAATTTTCCTGGAGGGTCCCCTTCAAAAATGGGGAAAATGCATGGAACGCCAATATAGCCCCTTCCGAAGGCCATATCTCTGCCAATAGTCGTCCGATTCTTAAGCGGAGTACCTTTATCGATTTGTGGATCAATTTCCACCTAATCTGCATCAAAATCTAGAAACAAATTATTTTTTAGATTTTTTGTCAAATTTTCTGGGGGGCCCCTTCGAAATTTTAAAAAATGCATGGGGTGGCCTGATGACATCCGCGAAGGGTATAACTTTGCTAATACTCATCCGATTCTCAAGCGGAAATTTTCCGGAAGGTCCTCTCTATTCTATTCTCAAGCGAAGTTTTTTAAAGGATTTGTTTCTTTTTTGATTCTGTAACCTAAATCAAAAACTTTAAACGAATTTTTTTTATTTTTTGTTTTCCAAGCAGTTCTCAGGACTTCCATCAAAGTTCTTAGAATGGCTGTGTTCGTTAGTAGCTTTTTATTCCTCTTTCTTAATTGTGCCATTTTAGTGACACTTAGCCCTAATCCAATATCCATCATTCCATTTGCCCACCAGTTCAGTTTCTTGCTCCCATGTAAACATTTTCCATCGGAATTTCTCGATGTCTGCGCATACTTTGGAAATTATCACTTAATTCCCTGCAGCTGCTGTCGATGCAGTCATGCTCATTGCAGCTTTCTATGAAATGTCCAGAGTGCATGATTATATATGTAAACCCGGAATTGAATGCGACTGTCATAGCTGTCGGTAGCCTTGGGTCATCAATTTTTGGCGAGGGAATGAATTTGGTATCAAACGAAAATCGCATTTTAAATGAGCCATGAGCCATGAACCAGAAATAGAATGGAATTGGTTTGATATTCGAGTATTGATGGCCCTCCTACCTGCCCGCCGACTGGCAGAATCTGGGTGTTGTAATCAAATGCCACAAATTGATAGAAATTGATTACATTTGATGTCTTAGGCGTAAACTTTTTCCAAATTGCATTTCCTCGGTCTACGGCCCATCGACTATGCACAAGCTGATGGTGGGTTGAGGCGTAGGCGTAGGCGGGGCAGTGGTTTCGCCCCTTTGGGCCATCTGTATTCACGCGTTAACAGACAGAGGCAATTACAAGTTTTGTATTTGTATCTGGGTGGTGTGGCAGCGTTCGGGTGCGTGTAATCTATTATTCCGCTGAAAGTGGTAATTCCGGTCAGTAAATAACACGCACGCCTTCTTTGCAACTTCCATGGATATCACCTCGTAGTATCCTTCGCATATGTATGGTTGGGTGGAGGCCGTGTCGATTGGTTTTTAAGCCGAAAACACACTACAGTCGGCAGTCGACAGGCTACAGGCAAGAAACGAAGGCCCAAAGACCAAACCGTCTATAATTCCTGCGTAAAAGCCCATAAATCCATGGGGTCGCTGCTTACATATGCGCCATTTCACACCGTTACCGTTAGACACACTCGCACACCACCCACTCATACACCCACACACCCATTTACATATGCGCTTAAGCTCCCAACTATTGCCGGTTATCGGAAAAAATCGCACACGCCTTTCACAAAAATTGCTTTCCGCCCACTGTTTTTGCAAAGCTCCTCTTCCGTGCTTTTTTTCGTTTATAAATATTAAATTTTATCATGGCTTAAAAATATTCCGCATTCATTTCGCTGGCAAAAATGTTAAATAAGATTTTACGGATTGATTAATGTGTGACACAATGCTACACGAAATTGTTGCAACTTTCAGTGACATTTAATTTGAATTTTAATTAAAACACAAATAACCGGACATTTGTTGTTACTATTTCAACTGAGCGATTTAAATTGTTTATTGAAATAACAGGATAAAAACGGGGGCTCCGAGTGCAACGATGTTCAGTTTTTTTGTTGGGGATTGCTAAGAAAACATAATACATTACCGATATTAAAAATTCAGTTCGATTTGCCAGCAACTCCTACTCTGGGTTAAATTTTCCGCTGGCCATTCTCTTTTTCATGGGATTAACTATAAATAACTATAATCAAAGAAACATTCATAGGCAGCCCCCGAAAAGGCCACGTTAACAGTTTTGACAGTTTTCAATTTCGGCTGGCGAGCAAATTAAAAACGCTTCGACAACAGAACCCCGACAAAAGACCAAACGACGCCATCTGAGCCAGGCTCAAACAAAGCGGCAAAGGAAGCACAAGGAGCACTGGCCACGTATATTTGTCACAGTTGTGCGTTGCCCGAACAAAACAAAAGCAAAGCAAAACATTGGGAAAAAGAAAAACTGCTGTCTGGCATTGGCAATCGAGCTGCTGCCGGGGTCTTGGCCAAAATTCGTGGTGGCAGTCGGGGTCAGAAGGTCGAACAAAAGAGTAAAGCTCTTTTGCCTACTCGGGCGATTTGTTTGTTTATTTGCCGGCTTGTCTCTGTTTGCTGTCATTGTAGTAGTTTTGGCCGCTGATTAGAATCGCACAGGCCCAGATATAAGATACATTCCACTCGCAAACACACAGATACGATTTAGAGGTGTGTAGACCATAAAAGTGAAAGCGAAATGGCAAAGAACATAAATACATTTACACTCGAATATATATCTCGCTTTTATTGTTATTTAATATTTCTGACGTTTTATGAAAATGTAGTTGTTCACCCACACATGACACGAGAAATAAAAAGAATAAATAAATAAAATAAAAAATAAAACAAGCACAGGCTCAGCCAGACCGCAATTGTAATATTTTCTACTTTTTTTCCACATTTTTCTTACAGCTGCCGTCTGAGTGTCTGACAAAGCCAAGCGAACATTTCGCGACATTATCTGGCACGCATGTGTCAACTGCCACACACCCACCCACTGCCACACACATCTCGCACACACCCATGCATACTGCGCAAAAAGGTACAATAATAAAAACCAATAAAAGTGACAAATAAAAAGATTTATGTGATTTATATAGGTAAATATATGTTTGTGTGTAAGTGAGCAACTTATTTTCCTTTACTTTAACATGCGTTGCCATTTTAAGGAAATTCTCTTATCCTTATTTTTGTATCCCTTTATTTAAACATTGCATTCTAAAGATAGTCTTTTATTTATTGAATTTATCTATACATTAGTTAAAAATATACAAACCATATTATATACATATTCTTAAAAACGTCCCTTTAGTAGAGCATTTAATATTCGTCAACTACCCCCCTCACTTTGCTTCAGAGCTTTTATTTTTTTTAGCCGTCATGAATTTTTCCTCTCAGCCTGTGACACGAGGACCTAGGGACGAGAGGATGCAGACTTGAGGCAAACGAGTCAAGGTGGTCCAATAACAATTCGCTTCCCTTTCATTTACATATGAAATGTATAGGAAAACAAAAAACAACACATTTAATTGTCTATGTGATTTATGCATATTATACAATGTTTTCCAGCAGGCGAGGCGAGTGTATTTTGGGAAATTCCATTTAAAGAGTTGCTCTAGCTGTAGATGTCTGATCTGCGATAGGCGAGAAAAGGCAGTAGGAAAATTAAATGCAAATAAAGCAAACGTGGTCCTACAGTTATTGCATGGAATGGAAAACAAAACAATATGCAAATTCGAAAGGTGAAAGGTGAATGGGGCAAGTGTTTTGGGTAATCAGATTTCTAGGCCAGGCCGGAAGGACCTGATTGGTTAAGAAAGCTGTCCAAAAAGTCAGCCACATCGGAACAGATAAGCCAAGCACCACAGGAAGGAAGTTCCCAAGTAGGCCACGCTCCACACAGAATGAAAGTAAAATAACATCCAGATTTTCTTCCACTTCAACTTACAACAGAATAAACTTTAAGTACTCGACCTAGAGTTCATGAGTTCATGTAGTCCCAGAGTTCAACACTCGGCATCAATATCAATTCTCTGTCTCATGTTGAGTTGCAAGGAATTGTCATTAGGAAATTTGTTTATTTTTCATTTTCAGGGGGAAACCAAATACAAACAAAGTAAAAAAAAACAGAGGATAGTAGAGAAAAACGATTCCGTCATCGATTTTTTCTGCAACAGAAAGTTTTTCCAAAAATAAGCTAAAAGAAATATAAAAAAGTGAATCTATATCCTTCAGTGTCCTACCCCCAGATGGCAAATAATATATGTTAAGTTAAATAGGTTTAAATCACTGGTAATTTATTTTTTTTTTTATTTTAGAAAGTAAGGTAGTCTTTAAAATACTGTAGATTTTGACCCAGATCCTTTTAAGGTTATGCCTTTGGTTAACTTTCTCCTGTTAAGCGTCCAGACCCTGCGATTCTATCTGCACCAAAATGGGTATAAGAAACACCTCCATGAGATTACGTTGATCGCCTCAACCGCATAAAAGTTGAAAGGATTGAAGGACGTTTTGGTGATCTTGGCTGTCCCAAGATGAAGCAAAAATCTGGAGACCGTCTGGGCACGTCAGTAGAAAGTTCCACAACCGAGAGCCACAAGCACCTTTATATTCCCAGATACTGGCCGTTGGCCAACGCATTGAGATGCGCCCTGCAGAAGCCGCTGGAAGAGTTTCTGACCGAGGAACTTTCTAGGACTTTCAATTGACTCTTGTACATATGATCGCAAAAATCCTGGATGTTAGTCTGAACAGGTGCATCCATCTCTTGAACTCTGTTAACCCCTCTTAGTAGCATTAAGTGTAAAGTAGTCACTGTTATAGCTAGATAAGGCCAGATTCCAGGTTGCATTCCTCGCAGAGATGGCAATCGAATCGTCATAACTTCATGTGGCGTTTCGAGTCCTTCGGCAGAAGAAAGGGCTTCCCTTTGCCCCAAACGAAGCGACAACTGGAGCTCCAGTGGTCGCTTCTTCTGGAGCATCGCCTAGAGCTGAGGTATGATCCTGGGCCGAGCATTCCTTGCCAGAATCTGTAAGGGGCCAGAGAAGGGGGACAAAATGCTGACGAGCCGATGCACACCAGCGAGGACGACGATGATGATGAGGAATATTGTTTTTAAGTGTGAGCACACTCCTAAGCAGACGAAAGCTATTAATTAAAACAATCTGGAAAATGAAGTGATTTAAGTAAAAATAGAATTCATAGGCTAAGTACTTACATTTGTAATGGATTTGCGGTTTGTCTGACTCCCTGGAACCGTACATCATCGATTCCGTTATCTAATGCTTAAAATAAAAAATAAATTTAAATTAAAAAACAAATATTGAAATACTTTTACTTCAGCCTTGTCACATTTTGAGTAATTTACGTGTTACACTAGGGACCTACTTTTAATTAATAGCTTGCCCTGCTTAAAAATGACCGACGTTTTATTCCTCATCATCATCGTCGTCCTCTCTGGTATGCATCTGTTCATCAGCATTCTGCCCCTTGAGTGCTATTACGGATATTTCAAACTGCAACCACGAGGGGATGGAAGGCTTCTCAAGGTAGGATGACTGCGTCTTCAGGCTAATTATCAGGACCTCTGAGCTTGATAATACGGAAGTTTTCACGAAATCATATAAGACCACAGGTCAGAAGCCCCTCCGGCAGCTCCTGCAGGCGGCATCTCAAGGCGATGACCACGGCCAGGAACTGTTAGCCCACAATGAGCGTGCTGCGCATTCTGAAGAGGTCTTCAAATATTTACTTATCCTAATTAATAAATTTTCTGCCTTACGTTTCTTTGATTCTTCATTAACTCGTGAAGTACCGGAGCTCATATCCCCAATAACACACTTTGCTACTTTTAATTAATTTCCAGACATACCGCCGTCTTCGCTTGCCATGTTTTCTGACTCATCCAACAGGTCCGCAATAAGGCCTCCCAAGTTAGAGAGACTTTCTGGCAATCACCAGAGGTTCAACCTATACAAGAAAAATTTACCTGTTATTTAATTTTCACTTTTACCGAATTTTACTTTTTCCCAATTTTACTTTTTCCGAATTTTACTTTTTCCGAATTTTACTTTTTCCGAATTTTACTTTTTCCGAATTTTACTTTAAAACTTTTTCACTTTTTGTTTTATTTTTTTTCAATTTTATTTATTTTAATTTTTTTTACTTATTTTATTAATTTAATTTAATTTGTTTTATTTGCTTACCAGTACCTTCTCGGTTGAGCTCCGAGACTAGAATGAAACATACAGGGCGAGACCCCGACCTAGTCGTCAAATTTTGCAGCAACTGTCACGTAAAGCCTACTTGATTGAATTTTGCCATATTTAGAGCTAAAAAAAAAAATGTATCGGAGGGAACTCTAAACCCTAAACTAATTTTTTGTGTTACCTTTGAGATATTTGAAAAAAAAAAGGCCATTAGTCTTAGCCAGTAGTCATTAACCTATGAAGAGCATAGATTTATACACCATAACGCCATATTAAAATCGACTATTGAGTACAACAACTCAAACTTTGCAAAATCAATACAATTATAATCGGTAAATCAATCCAACAGCCAAGTACACTCAGAGCCCTAAAACAAACCATTAAGCAGAAAGCCTTGTTTATTTCTGGCCCGGACCAGACCAAAGCCTTTTAATGAGCCGCATTATTTTCTCGTAAAGTTCAAGCGACCACAAGAACAAAGTGCACAAACAGCCGCAAAATGAACAGACCATCCAGGACACTTAGACTTGGTTACGAAAACCTAATGAACGGCTGGGGCACATAGATACATACAAATACAGATACAATCGTACAATCGCACATCCTTTATTTGTCTCAAGCTGTCGCTGTCATAAACCCAGAACCATGAAAAACGACTACACAGCTCGGTGAGGAGTTTTCGAATAAAATATAGACGACGGGGACATCCAAGGAGAGACAAGGAAAAACACTTAAAACGAGAACAAATAAAAACACAAACCAAATTAATTGCTCCACATGGCATACAATATATAGATATAGGATACGAGTAACATGCGATATTGATGATAATAAAAACCATAATGGTTGAGAAAAAACCCAACCCACAGGCGGGCATGCCAGCAAAATGAAAAGAAAATTCGATTGTCGCCCTGGGTTGGTGTGTCTTATTTTTATTTATTTTTTGTCGGTTCTGTCTCTCATAAACTCAACTTAATTTCAGACAAATGTGGCTAATGACGTCGACAACGGAAAACAAGTTCAATTGCTCCACATCCTGCGACTGTCTGTGGATATATCCTGGCTCAGACTGGCAAGTGTCTGCCAAGAGATTTGTGGCAACTTAACACAAATCCAACAGAGTTACTTGAGACATTTTTGAAAGCTTAGAAAGAAAAAGTACATACATATTTCCAAAAATTTGAGTGGGAAAATGTATTCCAAACTTGAGTCAAAGTTAATTGTATGTTATTGCACTTTTAAACAAATATTATTCCATCTTCAAATGTTTCTTAAAACTCCTTGCTGCAAGAAATGGTTCATTGTCCCCCTGTAAGTGCAACAAAAGTTCTGTTTTAACCCAAATAGTCTCTTCCAAAACTTATCAGAGTCTAAGAACTGACTTCAGTTGCTGCCCCGAAGGCTCATAAGTACAATAAACTCAACTTTTGCGTTAATTTTAGCAACAAATATGAAGGCTGTGCATTGTGCGAGTGTCTTGTTTAAATCGAGAGTGTTTGAGTTCTGAAACAGTTCTAAAAACAATTCGAAATGAATTCGTTTCTGTCGCTAGGCGTTGGCAAAGAGACAAAAAGTAAAAAATAAATTTTTTGTACCAGCAGAAATATACAAATACAAAACAAACAGAAACGGCAACAGAAACTGAAACAAAAACAGAGCCAAACAAACTCAAAGTTGGGCGGTGTATTTCTCATATGGTTTTTATTGTTTGGAGGGAGTTGAGCTGATGTCCTTAAAGCGACAAAAAATACCTTCTCTTGAGATTAAATTAAATGCGAAAAAGAACTCGGTGTGGGACATAATCCCTGTGCTTTCCACTCTATTTGAAATGGCATTAATTTGAAATAAAGTCAATAAATAATAAGCCCCATTAGGCAACCTAATTGACCTGATTCATCGGTTAGATGCCCAAGAAGTGAATAATAAGCTTCCTAATTAACAATAATTTAAACTGCTTTACAAATTAAATATATACAAATTAAATATATTTTTCAGGAGATAATACTTTATATTTTTATCATTATAGATTATTATAGGCTAAGGGCGCTTTATTTTGAATTTATATTTAAACAAACAATACCTCAAACTACCTTATACTCAATTTTATAGGTGCGGTTTATGCCACTTTTGTATGCAGAGACACACAAAAACGTTTGTTTTTGTGGCAAACGTCAGAAACACGTCAAAACACGAGATTGTTTTGTTTCTCACCTTCAGCCTCCCCGAGTCGAATGCAGCTTAGAATGTATCTATTTGGCATCCCGTGCACTCCAACAAGGCTAACAATTCGTTGGCCGTGTTCTCTGTGGTTCTCCCCCCTCACTCAGCCAACCACTCGCCCCTCAGAGCTGTTCGCTTTTACACGTTTTCATAACTTTTTATGGATTTGGCTGTCATGGTATTTGCTTCAGCCATCGCCCCTTTTTATTGCTGCTTGATTTTTTTCTATATTTTTTATATTTTATTTGTTTATTTTTTATTTTTCACAACCAGGACTGCCCTCCGAGGCCGTGTCCTGTGGTGTTATGCTTTTTATTATGATGTTTTGCTCCTGCCGTGATCTGGCCTGGAAGTTTGTTTGTTGCTGGCATGTAAAATATTTGTACAAAGTGCATTTATAACCATTTTGCCATTTGTTTGCTTTTGTTCAAGTGTCGGTTTTGTAGCGGAGGCTTAGCACTCGTTCTGGGTATGTGTGTCTGCCAATCCTGTTTTATTATTTTGTTTAAATAATTGTTCGACCAGGGCTTAACATGGCTGACTTTATTATTCGAATGGGAAGTAAATAAAATATGCAATCGATCATTTTCGGTTATTTTTGGAATGACTCACTCCCTACATAGAACTGCAAGGATTCCCATCACCATTAAATCAAATCTCAATTAGTTCTCAGACACCAAAAATCTCATTTGACTGTAACAGAGCGCCTTCTTGGAGTACGCCCCCGTAACACCTTTTACCTTTCCTCCGGCCCTATTAAGTAGGCAACACTTTCTGGCACGCAGACAAGCACTCCGCAAGGCAGTCCACAAATGACTTCGAAATGACGGCAATTGCAGGCGAAACACGCGCGTTTTAAAATCATCCACATTATCATCAGCATTATGGCTGTTATGCGGCCCCAGCCGACGACCCCATCCCCCCAAAATACTAACTTCTAACGCCTACGATGTCGCCGGCGGCGGCTGTTGCTGTTGCTGGCTGTCATTCATTAGGCGACATAAAATGTGCCTGAAATGTGCAAAGTAGGATGCCGGGGAGCGACAAAAAAATGAGGAAAGTATATGTACAGAATCTAGAACGGCAGAGAACATGAAATCAAATTACACGGCGGCAACGGCATGAACACGGTGCCTTAAAAATCTTTACCATTCACCAGGCAAAAGTTTCAAATACTTCAGTAATTCTAGAGATGCCATCATGTGTTACTAAATAAAATATTATAAATCTATATATCCTTATAAAATATACACCCATAAAATATTACAAAAAATGAATAAACATTTTTAAAAAGTATCTTGAACTACATTTTCTGACCATCTCTACTTGGCAGCAACCCTTCCCCGAACTTATTCGATGTCTATCTTGTATCTTGTATATTGTATCGGGCTGACTGACTGTCTGCTACGGAATTCAGTAATGTTTCTGCAGCTGCTTCATTTATTTAATTATTTCCGAGTGGGGCTTCCCCGCCTTCCGCGTGGCGGGAATCCTTTCGGTTCTTTCGCTCTCTGTACTCCTTTCTGGCTCACTGTGTGCAATTTACTTTATTGTTATATCTTTGCTGGTGTTGTTCCGGGCAGTGTTTCTGTTGCTGTGCAAACATCTGATTGTTTACCGGAAATTGCAGAAATTAGTTTTCGAGGACCATCGAGCCAAAGGCATAATTGTGTGAAATCACAGAAGAGCACTTAGCTCGCACTGATTAAAGTGCTTTCCCTCACTGGCTATGATCTAATATTATGCTTCCATTCCACTCGTTTTTTTTTCTGGTGGAGTCATAAAGAAATACACATCCACACATATGAGTATGAAAGTATCTGTGTGAGGGCATTGGAAAGCCATAAAAATAAAAATACGGAGCTCAAACAATTTCTTTCTAGCCCCGCACGGGCTGAGCAGAGTTCTTTTTATGACGCATTGATTTTATGATTTTTAGCACCCAACGGTGTAAAACTTGACAGCCGTGTCCTGTGAAAAGGGAATAGAATGGGCAGGAGCAGCCTTCACGCACTTAAGAGATGTGCCAGGATTTTCAAGGGATTCTATGGGGGCTTAGGCGCCGAAACGGTCGCTACAATGTCCCATACGGGGGCTTTCGATCCGATTACCGCCAGGTTCGTTACCCATGACTATTGATACCTTTTACTAAATATAGAGAAGATAGCCTGCCTTAAATTAGAGAAATATTTTACATTTCTTGTAATAACTTCAAGTCAATTTTTTCTCTACTTTGTTTATCAAAAATCGCTGTCAACTTGTTTGTTTCTAGCTCGAGATGAGGAAGTTACGCTTTCCAGTTCATTTAACCACACGTCGTCCCTATCAAGACTTTTCCCAATCTCAGCGCATCCAGGCATTCGACCCAACGGAGCCTGATTCCTCTTAACTCCATGATGCTATACCACCCCCCAGAGTCTCCACCTTCTTGGCAAGCTACCATTTGCTTAGCTCTCGGCCAAAGTCTCAAAACACATGCTCCCCAAGTTGCGCAACAACATAACATCATTCATCAAATTCGTTTTATATGGAAAACGAGGCGAACTACAAACAATTTTTATGGTTAAAGCCCTTGCCCCAGCCCTCGGGCCAGGGTGTCTTAACCCTTTGGCGAGCAGTTGGTCCTGGATTTTAATGCCGCAACTTTAACACATAAATGCTCCAACTGCTGCAGGACTCGGTCGGCCTGGCCCGGCCCGGCCATTTTCCCAATCCAGGTTGTTTCACCCACTCCGATCAGGGCCCGTGCCAAATGTCTAACTCTTGTGGGAAACTCGTTCAATGGCCACGTTTGTTTTGATTTTCGAGATGCGAGCAAAACAATTTTTTATACATGTTACTAGTTTGTTTTACGTTTGGATTTCTTGTTTTTCCAGGAGTTGTATTTTTACGAGCATTTTTGTGAGGCTTGTCGAGGGTAAACCAAAGGGATATTAATCCAATTTGGGGATTATCTGAAACAATGTAGGAGCATAGGACTTAAAAAACTTGAAGAACAAATTTGTATAGATTGGAATATCTAGAAACCTAGCCCCACTTTAATTCTAGCTTTTATTCAAAGTATAAGAAAAGTATTATCTATCCAAATCCTTTACTATATCCTCATTGTTAAAGTATCCCTTCTTCGAATCCTTAGTCCAATTCTTCAATAAGATTTTATTTGTATTTTTTATTTGCCATTGAAGCGTGTCTCATACGAAGTGAGCGGGTTGAAGGACACATGTGCGAGTTCGCGAGGCACGCACGAGAGCTTTCTGGATTGCCGGCACACCCAATATACCATGCCCAGTTATCCTCCAACCATCCATCCATCCATCCTTCCCTTACCAAGCCGAGTCCAAGCCCACCCCCGACGAGTGTATCCTGCTCACCTCGCTTCGGTGATTCATCACGGACTGCTTCCGGTTAGCGCAGCGCAAATATTTTCATAATTCGCTAACTAAGCCAAAAGCCGCAAAAACTGCATGCCACAGACTGAAAATCAATAAGTTTGGCGTACGTGTTATGCTCTAATGCTCCGCGGGGAAACGCTCGTCCAGGAGATATATAGCGCAGGAGATATAGCACCAAAAAGGAGGAGCACCATAGCTCCCGGCCACTGGATGGTGCATAAACTTTTGCCGTCGCTTTTTTTTTTTGCCTTTCGAAATTTTGTGTTTTTTTGTGGAGGCGAGTGAGCTCAAGCTGTCGATAACTTCATCAATATGGAGCGGCCAGAAAATATACAGCAAAAGTTTTGCGGTATTTCGGTTGAGCGAGAAGAGTCAGCCGGAGGTGGGGGAGTCGAGGCAGACGGGGCACTGGAGCCACGTGTTGGCCATTGGAGAGTTGATAATACAACAAACTGTGGCATGCCACTTATTAATGGGCACTTGCCACTCGACTAGATCTAAAGCTCCGCAGACGCCTTTGCATCTCCAAGGGCTCATCGCATCATCATCGTGTCTCATCATAACAAAAGCTTATCGAGCTAACTTTTCCAATAATAGGCTCAAATGAATATGATTTGCAATGAGCCCGGGGCCCAGAGCGCTGCCAACTTTTCCGGCCATCTGATATATGATTGGGCCAATTCGATTAGCGCATTATATCGGCTGAGTTGATTTAAGCCCTGACTGGGAAAATTTGTCTAAATTATCAAAGTTTGCAAATTTGTTAAAATAAAGTGGATTAAAGGCTTTCAGAAGCCCGATTACACAATAATAATTATAAATGATATTTAAACTTTAAGCAATATGTGCGAAAATGCATTAATAGTACTAGGTTCTCCAAAATAATTCAGATTTAAAAACCAAATCTGAAGCTTGCACCTCCTGCTTCAAAAATTCCATTTGTTGAGACAACAATCTAGGATCAAGACTTGTTTACTTATACCCCGCTAACAAGCCCAGTAAATTGGGGGGAGGGAGCTGAAAACCTCAGTAGGAGTCTCATTAAGTGCCCCACAGTCCTTGACACATACACACAATGCCAAACCGTAAGGACTTTCTCTATCCGAGCTCGGCAGCAGCAGGACATTGTCAGCATTTCGTGCAGCAGTCAAAACTGTCTGGCAGGAAATGAATTTACTTTTTGGGGGCAGCACAGAGCAGCTCACCAGGAACAGGAAGCTCGCTGTCATAGTTGCTGCCATAATTATCTTGTTTACAAGGTGAAGGTGCTGCCAGGAAAGGTCCTGCCCAACCCAAACCGCCCGAAGTCCTGGCCAACCCGACACAAAAAAGCAACAGCAAATTGTGGCCGTAACCAGTGGCAGTCATTTACTGGCTGGGCCTTAAAATTTATGACTGTACAACACATTGGGTATATTAATTTGAATATGATTGCCCCTGGGCGGCAATGGAGGAATTCAGCCAGTCCATAATATTCAGTAAACATACACAAAGATACGTCAGCGGGTCGGGCAGGATACACTTCCCGGGCATGTTAGTGTGCTCATAAAATATTTGTATTGCAGATTAGTAAAATGGACAATTTTGTTGGCCTTCCCGGCCTCCCAGCCACCCGGTCATTAATTACAGTTTTCACTCTCACTTTGTAGATTTGTAGGGGAGATTGGGGGGATTTGAGGTTCAAAGACTTTTGTGGAGGAATGGAATAGAGTCGTTGGAATAGAGGCTGACAATTATTAATCTTGTTGGCTGTCGTCTGGCTATAAGTCAAAATTTCAGGTACATACTTGCTTAACACTCCCCTGGGGGAGACTAAAGACCAACATATCGTTTTGGAAGCCTTCTAGATTATATACAGCTTTTTCAATGAAGATATAATGCCCCAAAGGCAAAGAAAACTCACAATGAAAAACTTTGCCAAAGACAAATTTCTACTAAACACATCATTGATCCAACTTCTAACAAAGAAGACCCTTGTAAGAACAACAAAGCCCTGTTGTAGACAATGATTACCAAAATAGTCCCTCAACGGCACAACTTCAATTTAAACTCGACAGTGACGAGCCAGCCATTTGTGCCTCCATTTCTGTGTGTCACAATCAATTTGCAGCAAAGTGAACTCTAGTAGAGTCAACAATCAGTTGCCCAACGATGTCTGGGCCCAGCTACCGATTCCCTGGCGCATTTGTCATTTGAATTAACCGAAAAACTCAAACAGCTTTCACTGCCTCTTCACCCACTTTGGCCGCCTGGCTCCCAACGAATTTATCATTGCCCACTTTTAGGCACTCGAAGCGTTCTCAAAGCGCTTTTTCGTCAAAAACTAAGCCAGTCTGGTTCACGTCAAGAGAAGTACGGAGCTAGGGCGGCCTGACAGGATGAAAATGGGGGAGTAAGAACCCTTCAGCAAGTTCATTAGCCCCCAAATGGCTTGAAATAATGCGACGGGCTAAAAAAGACTACGGAAAGCGACTGCAAAGAAAATACAAATTAATAGCAAATTAATGAAATCCAGGGAATCGGGAGGGGGCCAAGGAGTCGAAGGCGAAGAGCAAACAGAGTGGCCAAAGTTGAGGCTAAGAATCAGCCAACCCGAAAAACGGTGAGGAGCACAAAAACTGGAAAATGTGTCAAGCCAATGTCCGCTCCCCATTCAGCTGCGCCAGGACTCCGCCAGAAAACCACACTAAAAAAAACTTTTTATTCCCAAGAAGGGAGTACCCAATTTCCTGAAGGATATTTTGCATTTGTTTCTCGCTCTGCACGAAGCCACGAGTCATTGCAGGAATTTGCAGTAATTAAACAATTTCTGCAACCCTCCAGGGTAGAGCCCAACGAGCGGGTTGAGGTGAGCGCGGAGTCGGCAGCTCGTTCATTACGGCAATTTTTCAGCTCAAGTGTTGCATTTTGTTTGCGCTAATATCCTGGAGGAGGCAGCAGCCCCCCAGAGCCGCACCACGCCGCTTCCGTTTCCCTAAGCTCCGTTTACGACGCTCTCAAATGTTATGAGTGCCAGCAAATTAGCTGAAATTGCCGTCACGACGGAAGATGAAGGGGATGCCGCTGGTGCTGGCGCTGATGCTGATGCTGGTTCTGTGCTGCTAAAAGCAAAATGACGCTCTTAATTGTTAAAGCGAAGTGCATTTTCCTTTTCCGCACTTAAAGCCAATGAGAAGACTTGAGGCAGCAGCCGCCTTAGCGTCAGCCACAGCCACATCCACTGCTCACCTTGATCCTTCAAGGCTTAAGCCCAGGACTCAAGGCTCTAAGGCAGCCAAACAAATTGGCCGACCGTCGTGCGCTGACACGAAAACCTGCCACATTAATTTTCCGCCAACAAATCTAGGCAAGACAAAGAATTCGGTCCCAGGCACACAAAAAAAAAGATTGAATTAGACAGGACACAAGGCAAACAAATGCGGCTAGTGCCTAAACAAAGACGCCATCTATTTAGCTGGCCGAAAGAGGACATCTTCTTTCAAGGATAATAGAAATCAAACAAGCCAAACAAAATGGGGAGCCTTCCAAGAACACCGACACACACAGAAAGTTTGGTAGTCCAGTTCGTGTGTGTGGGTAGAAGACATTGATGGAATGCCCCCTTGCTGCCACAAAAGTTGACCTTGAGGACAGTATGTGGGGTTAAAAATATTTAGGATGTCGACATGGTCTTTATTAAATTTTTATTGACTTCTACAAGGACAAAGAGTCAAATATTTTAGGCTCGTAAGGCTCTGTAATAATTTAATAATATTTCAATAATTACATGCGTGTTTAAAGCTCTTACCTTTCTTTGTATTACTTAAGTGACATGTTTTTTTTTATTCCAAAATGTTAATTTGACTTGCCAAGAAAGTAACTTTTCCCCATATCCCCTTTTCCCACCATTTATTATGACAAACTTTTCCTGCCTCAACCCGTTCGAGGGTTTTCCTGGTAATTGAATGCCATTAGGCGCGACGAATGTCCTGAAACCTGAAGGATACCCAAACTTATTTATATTCGTACTCCACTCGCAACAATTCCCCGCTGCGCGCAGCCATCACTCACTCGCATTCTCATTCACTCAGCGGCAATACAATTACATAAATGTCACATGGACCGTGGAACATAATCAGGTGGAGCAAGCAATGAACCGTTATGGCTGGAACAAGGATAACAGAGCGAGGGTGTGTGAGTCTGGGAGTGTATGAGTGAGTGGGCGGGTGAGCAAAAAGAAAGTAAACAAAATGCCCAATATAAATGCGCTGGCCATCAATCAAAATGATCATTCCAATGGCGAATGGCCATTGGGTTTCCAAGGAAAAAATAACAGTAAGGGAAGCGGAAACGGATACGGAAGCATAACGAGCCCCCTTGTGCAAAGAATGTTTAAGGTAAGCCAAACAATGGCCGAAAAGGAAGTGCTTTTGGTAAACGCTTAGCATGCATGTATGCGTGTATTGTTTGTTTTTGTAGGAGCTGGGTGACAATAAACAAACTGGCAAACAAACAGCAAACAAATAGACGGCCTACAACTTTGTTTACACAAACACTTTGGCAAAATGTCGGCCACATTGCGTATACGCCACCGACAACCGTAGCAACCGCACATAGCAGGCAAATGTGGCGCCCTCTGACATACTCACTTTATGGCAACGAAAAGTGGCAGCGGCAGCGGCAGTGGCAAGGCAGAGAGGCAGAGAGGCAGAGAATGCGGAGACACTTGCCACCGCCATTGTTGTTGCTGCTTGAGTATTTACGGCCTTGGTGGTAAAATGAAACACACTCCTGGCAGTCGGGCAGCATCCACCTACAAACAAACAACTCAGCCCACGATTCGTGACGCTCTTTCAGTTGCGGTTGCATGAGTGGGTTGAGCAGTTCTGGCGAAATACTTGGCATAGCGAAAAATATATTATCTAGGTAATTTCATCCAATTAATTTCAATAAAAGACAAGGCTATTTATATATCATTAATAATATTCCAAGAAGTAGAATTTAGTCAACCTCAATCAGCTTGAAAATCATTACTAATTCTCTTAGATGGTTTAGGTTTCTGTTTAGTGTTTTATTTATAATCATAGCTTGTATGATAGTTTTGTGTATAGTTTTGGCCTGAACTCTACAATCCCCCCCTTGGAATATGTAAATGTGGCTTACTTACGCCTCACACGCACACTTATGCACGGACAATTGCTGCCAGCCATGAACCATGAGCTCCATGAGCTCCATGAGCTCCACGAGCACCACAATTCCTCCCCCGGCCATCGTATCGCATGTGTGACAACTCAACTCAAAGGAATTTATAATATGCAGCTAATTTATCATTCCCTTTTCGAGGACCAGCAGAACAAAAAACCAACTAGAAAGTGAGATGAAGCCGTGGCGAACATCTAGATTTTGGCCACCCGGAGATTTCTTGCTGGAATCGTAAAGAATGAACATTAAAGGAACCTCGACAGTAAAGTGCTGATAATTTGTGGCTCGACCACGGACTAGTTGAGTTATCCCATTTTTAGGACCCGCTGATGATTCGCTCCACCGAGCGACGAGCGTTGTGGTTCATTTTATGGCAAGCCATAATCCTGGCATCCTGGCATTCGCGCGTCCCGGCATCCTGGCGTTCTGGCAGTAGCATAAAACTGGAAAATGGCGAAACTAAAACCAATAGAAGGAAAACTCATTAAAAGTCACAAGCAAGTCGCTTGTATTTTGCTTTATAGCCAAGTCGACTAACAACAACAAAAAATGGTGTGTTTTTGGCTAATAAAGGAATTTGCATTGCCACTGTCACTGCCACTACCACTGCCACAAGCTGAACAAACATACCGTAACCCAAAGCAACAGCAACAGGACTATGCAAGCATTCAAAAATGCAGCGCACCGCAAAAATACAATAACTCATTCAAAACCCAATTTGTTTCCGGCCTGTTTCCCCAACAAATTAATTATGATATCAGCATAACAATTTGCATAACCTCAAAATGAAAGCCAGACATGCACGCCCCCTCGTTTTGGCCCGAAACGGAAAAACACAATGGGAAGGCTTTGGGAATGGCCATCCGAGAACGAAAACGGGAAGGGGTTGGCAACTGAAAATCGGTATTGTGGGGCGAAGAGGACCAGTAAATGGAATAAAGCCTTTTTTCCCAAATGCCATATCAGCTCAGCAGATGTATAGGCAAAGATACAATACTCATATAACAACGAGGAGCAACTACAGTCTCCCTTTCCCTAAAGAGGACCGTGTTATGTACCGCACACTTTCAGCAAGGAGGTTTCTAAAATACCCTTGAAATATTTTAACCCTTAACGAGTAACTTTTAAGGTTATTCAATTATTCATTGTTAAATAGAAAGCTAACCAATTACTCATTTTTTACTAATAACTGTAGGAGATTATGGACCTAACAAGCCCTATCTGTTTGCTTAATTTTTTTACACCCATCCTCAACGCGCCACATTGTGTGTCTCTCTCTCTTTCGGCCTGATGAAATTGCATAATCGCTTCCAGTTGTTGCACAATTATTGAAATGTACACAGGAGTATGACCCTTTGGGGCAGACGAAGATCCTGCCACCGAGTCGAGCAACGAGGCGTAAAATTCAGTCGACGAGCGATGCAAACGCATTGCAAACGAAATGCCATTCAGCAGAGGTCCTGATGCCAGGAGCAGTAGTCTAACCAAGGGCCGGACCAGCAACAGTGTCGAAAACGGCAGTAACAAAGAATATCCAAAATTTATAGATGAAAACAGGATAGTTGTTGACTCAAAACACGACTAATTGTACGGAAAGTTTTGTTAAAAATTATTTTTTTGTGAGCATTTCAGCGGCTTTGAAAAAAAAAATTCTCTTCAGAGTAGCAATTCAGTCAAAGAATAATCTAAAATATGAAGGAAACTATTATTCAGAATGTTGAAAAAAATGAAAATCTCATTTCATGACCAGAAAAATAATAAAAAAAGGAAGGGCTAACATTGACAAACCAAAGACAGAGCCCATTGGAGCAGGGGAGTGCATAGATGGCACAAAAAGGCAAACCTGTCAATTGCAGTTAGCCCTTCAAGGGTCCCGACCAGACAGACCAACGGGTGTAGATGGTACAAGAACACGAACATGGACACAGGAACAGGAACAAGAACAAGGACGATAACAGAGCCACACAAGAGCAGGAGCAAGAAAATGGAAGCCAACTCAGTGTGCAACCACTCCGGGAAGGACACTGCGACCGTTTTCACATGCAACTTCCGTTTCCGATTTGCCTTTGTGCCGTTTTCTCCTTTTTTTCGACAGTTCGAGATGTGTAGTGCACTGTAAAAAAACTAATTATATCTGGGAATGGATTAGCCATTATTATACGCATATCATAACCTTTTTAGGCGTTTTCTTTTTCTTAATTCTTGCCACTGACAAATAAAGCTATTTCTTTTAGTGCAACACTTACCCTCTGAGCCTGGACCTTGGTAGTGTTGCACGGCCTGTTGGGGACACGGCCGTTGATTGGTACAACCAGAGGCGACCGAAGCCAGATGTGGTGCGGGTGTCAGTTACCATCCCGGCTACCAGGCCAGCACAAAACCAGGCCCAGACCCTTGCCAGGCCTCACCTATGGCTCGGCTTTTGTCATTGGCAAGCTGGCCCGGCCCGAGGTGCGCCCCGTTCTGTATCTGGTATAGGAACTACACATGTTCCTCTGTCATTGCCGCTACCCAATTGCATGTTCGGTAGCTTTAAGCAGAGCCCTATCCCGGATTTGTGGGTGTTGGCAGTGGAAAGGGCTTGCAATTTAAATTGCAATTTAATGGAAGTGATGCTCGGCTTAATCACTCCAAAGAAACCGAATTCAATATTCGTTTACCCCTTTTTATGCAAAAGCATTCAGGAGTGAGCTAAATGTACACTTCTAGAATAAGTGAACACCTTTTGAAACTTACATTTTTAAAGAAGAGTTGCCTTGGTTACCTTCCCTACTTCGCTGTCTTACATTACCTTTGCTAATACCAATTAGCGCTTACCCTCCACGGTTTGGAAAATTTTATTCAATTATCCTTGCTCCGGCATTCCCAGAGGGGTTGCATTGTGTCGCATCAAATAAAAGTCGCCTGCACTTTTATACAAATTACTTCTGCCAGGGCAGCAACACAGCAACTACAGCTAAAGTGTCAAAGTCAGACCAACAAGGAGCTAAACAAAACCAAAAACTTAATAAATCCCACTCAGTCGACTGGTGGCTGATTACTAAGCTAAAGCCAAGTGAAGGTCGGGAAAAGCTTAAGGAAAAAACAAAGAGTGGTTGTAAGAATAAGATATTCTCTTTGAATAGATGAAAATAAACAAAGGATACATTTTTGATAACATAAGATGTAATTGCCAAAATATTACAACATTTAAAAAAAAATTATTCTATACATCCTGTTATAGATAGAGTATTTATTCCTGCAGTTTAATACAAAAAACTGTAGACGAATATGAAAATGAAAAAATAAAGCCCTTGGCGCTACATTATCCGAACCTGTTTTTATCCTTACCCATTCGCAATTTATATTGTCAGCTGTTGCTTTTGTAGGATGAAATTTTTTATATTTTTCCATGCCACCAACACGAATCACAAAAAAAACGTCAAATCGCGACAAATGCGACAGGATGTACAGGACACTAATGAACTGTCGCGAGGGAAAAGCAAGTGAAACAAAAAGTGCCATTCCAACTCGAATTCTAATCAATTTCTGTGGAGCTACGGAAATTCATAATGAAACCTGAGTGCCTGAGTCAGCAATTCGAAGTTTCAACATTTTTAATTAAATTTAAATTCATCTTAGAGTGCTCCGGACTTCGAACCCATCAAGAAACATAAACACAAGCCGAGATAGGCGTCTATCTCGGAATGAAAATGAAAAGAAATAAGAAGCTGGCAGAAAATAAAGAAATAAAGGCTTGGACGCCCAGAACTTTTGACGAGTTTGCCTAGAAAACGGAATTCAAAGCAACCTCCACAAAGTCATTTACAATTGCTGTCAAAGGTATAAATTATATACAAATTTAATGACAATTTAAATAAGTAATTATATAAAAAATTTAAATTACCATTTTTAAATATGTTTTTATACATTTGCTACCAAAACAGATTCCAACCTAGTTTCTTGACCCCAACTGTATATTTGAGCTTCCAGATGAAGTAGAAGTATATGGAAAGTCGCTGGAGGATTGAGGGCAGCGCCGGATGTCGACGGGAGATTGGCGCAC
Source organism: Drosophila pseudoananassae pseudoananassae (assembly GCA_018153035.1). Classification (NCBI taxonomy): domain Eukaryota; kingdom Metazoa; phylum Arthropoda; class Insecta; order Diptera; family Drosophilidae; genus Drosophila; species Drosophila pseudoananassae. The sequence continues at coordinate 1,017,768 of JAECXR010000055.1, forward strand.
AAATGAGTGGCGCAGCCCAGAAACCAGCGAGGAAATGCACAAAAACTTAACCTAATGAACATTAAGATAATGCAACAACATCAACAAAAGTCCTGGTAAGAGCAACCCCGGGTCTCAAGTCCCGGGTCCGGTGTACCGCCTCCCCCGCACAGTTCTGCATTCGACCTCAGCCGCAAAACTTTTGCTTACAACAACCGCAAGAAGGACAACCAACAGGAACAGTGTCACAAAATAGGGATTTGAAACCCCATTTTATTTTACATTACACCTTGAATATTTATTAGGATAGAGTGCCGTAAATATTAACATTAGCTCTGGCAATTCCATAGGCATACCAAACACTAAAGAATCCATAGCTGCCAGGAGGAAATGGCAGGACTTTAGTGAGCTTATCCCTAATACTAGACGCAGGGGCTTTTTCAACGAATACGTCATGCTGAAAGTACTTATTTAAAATATTTCCCTAGTTGTGCCAACCCAAGAACACTTACAGCGTAAGGACATGTGTGATTCATGTTTGAAAATGATTCGAAAAGCTCAAAAATAAATGCAGCCACAGGATTTATCTTCCGATTTTTTAAAAACTTGCAAGCATCGATGGTAACATTGTACAGGAATGGCTTGTAACCATTCAGACGTTTGTAAATCGCAAAGTTGATCTAAAATAAATAATTTATTAAAAAAAACTTCATATCGCATATAATACCTACTTTTATTTTCTCAACTGGTACTTTATGCAATTTAACTTTCAGCGATCCATATTTGTAGGTTCGATTTATGGACTTAAGATAACAATATTCAAATGATGCGAATGATTCGTCCAGAGACTCGCACACTGCGTTTGTAAACTCAAATTCTGATTGTATCTTTCGTTATAAAAAATTACAAAAAATATTAAATAAAGAAAGACGCTATATTTTTTAAAGAAATAATTTTATAAAGAACCCACTTGATTTATCAGGCAAACTGCTGCCAAAAACGTTAGGAACACAAACGAATACATTTAGCCAGTGCGAATGTAACTTATGAAATAACATTTTAACTGACAAATCTTATCCAAATATGTGATTAGCATATGAAGTAATAAAACCACCAGACAATGTTTTATTTATAATTGTTTCGAAACGAATTAAAATTAAATTTAACCATCATTAGAACTCATTAATTGCTATTTTGTAAAAACGTTAAATATTTGTTTCCCCCAAAAAAGTGATTATCTGTTATTATATTAATGGTAGCATATTAATTTTTTTGATTTTCCGATTACCGTACACGTGCTTGTGCTTGTGCTCGGGCGACATCATAGGCATACCAAACACTATAGAACCCGTAACTTCCTGCGGGAAATGGCAACGCAAAAGTCATTTTATCGTTAAGATGAGATGCGGGAGCCTTTTCCACATAAACGTTATTCTAGATAAATTTTTTAAATAATTTACGGGCTATTGTCGTTCCTTAAGCCACTTACATTATAGGGACATCCGTGATTCATGTTTGAATATGACTCGAAATGAGAAATGAGCCCAGTGGATTTATTTTCCGATTTTTCATAAACTTGCAGGCATCAAATGTAATGTTGTAGAGAAATGGCATATGTTTGTAAACTAAAAGACTGAAAAGGTCTTAAAATGCTATTGTTTATAATAGATTCTTTTTTAAATTTTATGTAAAAATTACTTGTTTAATATGGCAGACAGCCAATAAAACCTTAAAAAGCAGTAGCGAGTCCATTTGAAGAGCGCAGACGGATATTAAAATAATATTAAATAATCATACCACCAGACCATTTTGAATGCTGTGATCATATAGTCATTAATGTTACTATTTGATTTCCATCATGCATTAAAAGATATTAAATATAATCTGATTATATTTAAAAATATTGGTAATGATTTCTATATTTGGTTTACCTATTAGAACCACAGTGCGAACACTGCCTTGGCCCAAACGCATTGGGCAAAAAGTCGAAGTGAAGTTGCGTTTGCCATTTGCCAGTTTGCATTCAGCATAAAGTTTTTAGCTTATGTTGTGATTTTTATGTCCGAGGACCGCAGGGAACGAAGGGAAGTAGCACTAGCCCAGTGCCCTGGCTAGAAAATGAAGATAAGTTTTATGTGGCGCGGAAATTAAGAACTTTGTTTATAGCCTTGGCCAATGCATGTCCGTTTGCTGATGTAGCAACAAACATATGGCAAGGACCCCAAAGGAGCGGAGCGACTCTTTAGATTGAACGAGGAGACAAATTACTTTCGCTCGGGTGTTAATGACCTAAGGATTCCCGCCAATGGGGCGCCTTTTGAAATGTGTTATTAAACGTATTAAGAATTCATTAGTTCGAAACGGAAAGGTGCTCGAATTTGAAGACAATGCCCCAGGACGGGCCTGTGCCAATAACCGTTGCTTAAATATGCATTAATTTTATACAGATGGCATTAACTTTGACATTTGGGCTGGCAAGTGAAGGCCAAACTAATGCTATCAGGACCATGGATTTTCCAAAAAGCCATTAACAAAGGCTGAATATTACTTTGATTGCAAAACAAAGGCAGTGCCTCCCAAGTGGGGGGATAAATTGAAATTAATTGAATCTTGCACGTGGAATAGCTGCTTTATTAAATTATATTTAATATTCTTTTGTGTAAAATATGATACTTATTGAATGTTGCTTTCATATTAGTTTCTTCTTTTTAAGTCTCTGCCAAATCTCAAAGTTTACAGGCTCAGAGAAACTTCAACTACTAGTCTCAATTGGTTTTCAAGATGTCGCTTAATAAACTAACAATTGCAGCTGTGGAGCCGGATAATAAAAGAAAAGAAAGTGCTATGAAGGGGCAGGAAGAAATCAGGACAAATGGCAAGGACAAACCACGGCTAAGGCCATATAAATGTCGTGGGGGAACTTTCAGTAATTAATTATCCGCAAAGTTTTCAATTACAGGCCAATTAAGCCGGGCGTGCGTGAAGTACAGTGGAGACATAAATTAAGGAACTTTTTCATAAAAGCCATTAGGGATTTGTTTAAATATTTAGAGAAGTACTCTTTGTAAAAAAGAAACAAGTGTGAAGTTTAAAACTTTTGTCTATTCTAGTAACTGGAAAGTCATCCACTATTTATGGTAACCACTCTGCTGCCTGTGGCACGTACGGGGGAATTAAATGACATTTTATTGAGCAGCTTCGACAGTGGTTCCAGCTCCTGTACCTTTCACCGGACTTGCCCCGTCGCAGTTCACCACCCACCATCCACCGCCCAGCCGAACCATCAGTTTACCTTTTTGATGGAGTTGTCAACTGTCAGGCGGAACGAATCGTTGTGGCGATGACACGTTTTGCCAACGCATCATGCAACCTTGATGATGCCGAAATGAATGCGTCCTGCCATAACGGAAATCGAACAAGGGCCACCCACCACCGCCCGCTGGAAAAACAAGAGGCGGGCTAGCAATACTAGGCTAGAAACATTCGCAAATGGCTGACAAATATGGCGCCGAGGCACCAACAATGGAAACTGTTTGTGTAAAATTTTCAGACAAACCAATTGTTTCTGGCTGAAAGGGGGTAGAGGAGGAAAAATACTTCGACAAGTGCGAAAGGATATTGGTTTTTGGGCAAAGCGGTTTATTGACATTTTCAATACGCTCATAGCACTTAATTAAGGTGTAATTTTCAATATCGAGCACATGGGGACCGACCAGGCATACTAGTTCCCAGAGGGTATTGGAATTTTCCTGTCACGTCTACAGTTTTCAGTTGAAACTTTCCTAAAGAGAGAATACACAGTTACATTCTTGTTTAAACTATTCCCCGAATTAAACTGTGGAATTTCCCATTCATAATTGGCCACTTGTTCCAGCCCCATTCGATAATAAATGGGCCTACGAAACGGGAGCAATGACTTTCGATTATTAGGTCCTAGTTAACCATATGGGAGACAACTACAGGACTTGTAGAAAATTGATTGTTGATCCATACCAAACAATACATAACAATGACCCTAAACGAAAAGAAATATGACAAATTGAATTCACTTATACCACATACACCCGCTCACCCAGGTCATGGAGTCAATCGTGTGTTAAATTATTCAAAACAAATTGACAAATGCCTGTCGGGGTTAAATTATTTTCAGAACAATTAAGTGGAAAACTAACTATCTAGCCATCTAAATGATTTCATGCTTGACTTTTAATAGAATGCTGACCAGGGAAAGGGCTATTTCCAGCGCTTTGCATTATTTATGACAGCCGGACCAGGCCAACACATGCCGGGCACTGAGGCCAAAAAGGCACGCAAGCCTCGTCCTTTGTTGCCTTTATGTGGTTTGTGGCATAGAGATAGAGGGTTTCACGCCATAAAAGGGAAAATATTTATATAATCAATATATATCTAATATCTAATAAGCTGAAGCTTAAAAGTTTTTTTTTAACAAATTCTCGCATATCTAAAATGAGGCAACGTGGAGGTTTCGCAAGTCCTTTCAGTATTAGATGTCGTCTTTGCCATTAAACTGTCTCCCTGGCTCAGCACATTTTGATTTAACTAAAATTAAAATCAGCTGCCTTGAAGCTCCTTCACACTTTCGCTCTGGCTGTCACTTAGAGCATGTCCTTGCCGACTAAGTGACCGTTTCCCACACATGTCGGTTTATATTATCCAAACGCATTTATCTCACATTGGCAATTGGATTTGTAATGTGACTAAAGCCAGACAAAACGACAGGATAACAAAGCAATGGCAATGGTCATTGAAAAGGACAATTGTGTGTGCGAGACGTGCATTTCCAAGCTGACGAACTGCTGACCTGACCATGGGTCATTCTTCTTTTTTCTTTATTTTCCTTTTCTTTTTTTTTTTTTTGACGAGCGAGGTTAAGTTGGGGGAAGATTATCGAAAGGTTTGAAAAACGTTTTAATGGAATTGCCTGATTTGTCACTGATCTGTCGTTTAATTTATTTCAAAAGGTTTGATGAAATGTTAGACCTTGCTCCTATTTCTTCGTGGAGTTTAAAATATACTAAAAGGTATCCAATAACTTTGTGTTGAACTGTCTTATCTACTCTAAATAGATTTCCTTCTATCCTAGCCCCCTAGTTCGACCCAAGATTTATGGTGTGGCCTCAGGACTCGCACATCCTCACAAAACGAAAGTGTATGTATGAATGCCTGCCAGTGGAACTAGTACACATCATTACCATTACCATTGCCAGACTAAACGCACTAGCCCAGGACAGACACGGACTAGAACCGAAATCGTAGAGTTAAATGCGTCGACGGCGAAGGTAAGGGCAACACTTTCGATTCTCCATTTGCGGCAAGGACAATGCTCACTATCCCGGCAAAAGATAGAGTCAGTGCTGACAACATTTTACTGGGGAATAGCTTTTAAATACCTATAATATATAAAAGGTTTAAAGGAACTTATTCGTTGTAATAATATGACTATTGTTATATATTAAATTTAAAATAATGTTACTTTATATCCATTCTAATCATCACTACTGACCAGATTCGTGAGCACTCAGTTATATTGTCCGACTGACTGAGTGACGCACTGACTCCGCCGAACCACACCCAAAGTGCTTGCCCTGGCAAGTGCATAGATAACAAACGAGTGCAAGGATAACGAGGATACACGGCAAGGACTACGTCTGCCGCAACTACAACTGCAATTCCGACTACGCCTGCAGAACTACGGAAGTAACGCGAAAATGGCGCAACAGTAAAAGCAAAAGGAAGACAGTGAAATATTGAAATACAATTGGTTTAGGATACACTCACCCGCCACCCACCCATCACCTTTTCCATTCCACTTCCCGGGGATGGCCAGCCAGCAGGATGGCACTTGAAGATGGCGCTGAAGGATATGGGATTAAGTGGGCTTGAGCTTCGTTTAAAGTTTTGCCGCTTGATTTAAATGGGCCGCATCAAATATTGAACAATTTGCTCAAACGTGTGACTATCCAAAATAATGTTATTTTTCAGCAAAAGTAGTTTTCCATTCAGAAAAAATAGGAAAGATATTAATGAAAGCCACATATAGATATAAGGAGTTCTTCTGGAGTACTTTGTATTTAAATACTTTTTAATTCAACGACTCACTATGTAATTGGAATTATTTTTAAGAAAGTATCTTGGTAGTACTATTTATAATCTCTTTATTTTTTTCCAGTGCCAGTTCATGAAAGAAAATCTGTATAGTCAGCAGGTAGCCATCCCCTTGAGGTACTTTACTCGCGACCTCGATCTCGTCTAAGGTAGTTAAATTGCGCGTCAGTGTCAGCGGCAGAATTGAAATCCTTTTCCTTCACAGGCACTCTGAGCTCTTTCCGCCAAACCCCTGTCCCCTCTCCATCCGGACACCCCCCTTTGCTAGGGGTCCAGCGTCAATCACGAAACGTTTTCCCCGCATTGAGTGGGACACGTTCTCATGGAACTTTCCCAGCTGCGCCGAAAAGTTGCCCACAAACAAGGCGACACATGACACGTACTCGACTTGACTTAAATCTCCAACTTCCAGCTTCCCCGGTCTCGGCTCGACTCGGCCCCCTATACCAGTTCCTCTGTTACGGGGATTATTTTTAGTTTTTGTCACTGTTTTAAAGTTGAAAGCTCTTTTGTGGCATATTTGCATATTAAGTGGCATGCGTTGGGGGCGGAATGGCGGCTCTGGTGGCTGTTGATGTTAGTTTTCGGCGAGGCTTAAGCTAGAGCCGAAAACAAACCCCGCCAAGTTGAAAATTTCAAAAATCAGTGCTGTCAGTGCGGGATTTACCTTTCCAGGGATTGTGGGTTTCCCGCCTTCCTCGTAAGCCCGACAAGCTGATAAGTTAAATTAGCATAGATTGATGAAAGCATTTTAGGGTTTGTTGCAGATTTGTTTACCATTTACACATTTCAAAGCCTAAAAAGGAATGTAGTCTGAAGGGGATTTTTTAGGACTTCGTATACTTTATTTAGGAAGGTGTGGCTTGGAAATCCATCATAACTAATGGCTTAGTAATACTTTTAATAGGAGCAGGAGCAGATTTCCGAATTTCGGAACCTTTTGTTGTTTTATTTTAAAAATCGTTAAAAAATATGTGAGCCCAGACTTATCACTTGTCAATTGGCATTAGAAGTTCGATTGGATTTTGGCCAGGTCATAAGAAGCACTTCCGTGGGCGTAGAGCATCCGTTGACCACGCCCTCGACACACGCACTAACCGTGACCTTGTAGAAGGATGACTCATCCAGGTGGGTCATGTAATAGTAGTGCTTGTTGCCGGGCAACTGGGTGCCCTCCAATATCTCCTCAAGCACGCACTTCTCCTCCACCTGTTGGCCGACGGAGGCATGCGAATCCTGGCACTTGGGCATGGCATGTCGCAGATTATATTGTTCCTTGCCCTCGTCCTGAGCCATTCTCTGACCCAACTCCGAATCTAGGCGGAATTTTTCGTAGTTTTCAGCGGCCTTCCGATCATTTTCGAGAGACTCGTTGGTAGGCGCTGGAGTGGTTGTCTTGGGCCGGGGAGGTTCCTCCTTCTTCGTCCTTAAAAGGTGCTCGTAGTCAATGACTTTATCAAATTCCTTCTTCACTCTATTCAGTTGGCTGCGTCTAAAATTGGGGAAAAAAAGTTAGTTCTATTATTAGTTCTTTAGCGTTTCAACTTACGAAACAAATATGAGATTGGGAAGTGCATCTTCATAGGCTATTTGATCCTTGTTGTAGTAGTCCTCGTCATCTGCCTGTGGTCCCGAGTAATAGGGCTCATCCTCCACGCACTGGCAGTCCAATTGAGTAAAGTTCTGAGCCAATGAGTTGTCATAGTTTTTGGCCTGTTCTTCAGTTACATTCTGCTTTTCGTAGGTTACTACGTATTTGGTGATGACGCCATTCGGACGCAGTGGTGGCCACCAGTGAAGAAGCTTCAACGAAATTATAAATAAACTTTGTAAGATAAGCCTTATCAAGCTGACACCTGAACTCACAATTTCCGAACTCAGCTCAGAGCTGCCACGTAACCTCATCACTGGACTAGGCCTGTCGGGCAGCGTTTGAAAGTATCCGATCTTGGAGTACGCATCCAGCTGCATATGGTAGTCCGTCCGAGTCAGGGTCTTCACAAAGTAGGCATACTGAGTGTACGGCTTCAGTCCACCAATCACATGCCGACGACTTTGAGTAATCACAACGTTCATGAGCCAACTATTGGAGAATCCAAACTATAAATGAGCACCGAGATTAGAATCATTCGAAACCCACTTATCGTGACCGCATCCGTGCCGACCATCGTACATAGTCACGTTCTGCTGTGGGGCTTCTTTGTAAAAATAGGAATATCCCATTAGGGTCTCCATCCCATCCCAGTCCATGTAATCGAGGAGAATGCGCACTGCGGTAGAATTCACATCATCCACAGTTGCATTTAGGGACCGCACTCCCGCGCCACAAATCACCCGTTCGCCATTCGAATTGGGCGAAACATCGACCACGGATACCTTCTGGACACTCTTCAGCGAGGGCGCCAATGCCATTATTTTTTCATAGCAAAGCCGGGGATTCAGGTGGAAATACATCGAACCGCTCTGCACCACAACCTGATGATTGTTTGGCCAGATGTGTTCCAGGTGATGATTGTTCACAACATAGAGGGCGTATCTGGAATTCATTTTGGTGTTATTATAGCTTTGCTTATAGGTGGACTGGTTAACTCACTTATTCTCCACCAGCTTTGTTCCTTTTATGGAGTCAAGGTTTTTCAAAAAGGTCAAAGAAGTTAGCTGACCAGAATGGACGACTTTCAGGTAGCCTGTGATTTCATTAATATTAACCAATGCCACCTCTAATGCTTCAACTATTTTCTCTGAAAGTTCATCAAGTTAACTAAATATATGGGATTAACTTTTGTGCTCTAACCTTTTATATTTGTCAGCTCGATGGTCAATGATCCATTTACTTTCACACAGTCCTGTAGTGACTCCAAGTCCGCAGCCACCTTAACATGGAAATCCCCACTGCAGTCCACCTGACAGTGTAGAATGCCCTTAGCGTCGAGGACTTCCTTTTGATTTCCAGGACACTTTTCGGCACATCTGTATCCTTGAGTCAGGGGAATCCTTCCCAAGTCCCTGCACTGCTTGGTGGTGATGCACTGTCTCTTGTGTATTTCGTAGCTGGCCAGGCACTGGTTGACGCACCCGAACCTGCCCTTGAAGTTGCCGCAGAGAGCACAATACTGGGCGTGGCACCCGGTGACACAGTTGCGATCACAGCACTTTCCGGCACTATCACAGCCGTTGTTCCCGCAGGCCTCAGGGCAGTTCCGAAGGCGTGGAGGCTGAGAGCGTAGCTGGGCAGCCTTTAGGTTCCAACAATTATCCGAAGTGTTTTGATTGATTCCGTAGTGTGGGGACAAGCTCCCACATATGGGACAGTGACTGGGTGGGGTATTGTGCTGCGAAAACAGAGAAAGACTAGAAAAGTTCCTGCCTGCTGGAGCTCCTGCCTCACCTTCAGGTAATAATGCTGCTGCGTTGCATTCCCCAACAGGTACATCCAGTCCACAGTCTCGACGAAGCACAGCCTGGGGTTCGATTCGATGCGAATTGAGCCCTTTTGAATGCGCAACAGCTCCACCAGACCCAGCTCCCGCAGATTTCGGTTCTCATAGACCACAAACGAGAACTCATCAAAGAGCAGGGCCTGACCCCGAATGATACGCAGACGGGGGAATATTGACTCGAGGGTCACCAGTCCAGGGCATCGAAATACCATTAAATAATCACTGATTTCAGTAATATTGCTCGCTAATGATATCAGACTGAGGTTCAGCGCCGTGAAGTCTACATAGGCGATCCGAACGTGCCCCACCACGTGGGTGCAGTTCTCCAGTTTCTTAAAGTCCCGGATTTCATTGATCTCCAGCGATCCGCAAGCCGGTTCCTTTTCGGATCTGACCAAAAGGGGGCACAGACCTAGCGCCAGACACAGACACAGCAGGGGGCCCAGATGCCCCATGCTGCCACCTGACTCTTCCAATTGAGAGCACTTGACCCGGGACGTAAGGGGGTTTTCCGATCAATTAGCGCCCGCTTGAATGTCAATGTCGTATCTGTTTCTCCGTAGATTTTCACGCCCGATCTCTCTCTTTTTTTAGCTTCTGTATATATTCTATATATTTTATGTTTTTTCCGTTCTTGAACGCGCGATGCTTCCCCGAAGACGATTCGATTTCGACTGATGGCAGTAGCCTATCTCTTCGGGTTCGATCTCTTCAATTAGCCCCTTCTTTAGCTTTTTCTGTTTTGTTTTCATTGTTATTTTATTTTATGCTCTCGTCTTCGCCTACACCAGCAAAAAAATGTGAAAACATATTTTGTTTATTTTCCAGTAAACAAAATAAGTCTGTGGTGAACTTCAAAATTCAATAAACAAAAAATTTCAAATATATGAAACCGTATTACCTCAGAAAAGAATCTAAAAATATTCAATTTATTTTTGAAAATATTATAGTTTATTAATAATATCATAAATCAAATCCTTTCTGTTTTAAACGGTGCATCACAAAAAAGGGAATTTATATTGTTTACCTCGATAAAAGTAAACATTATAGCAAGTTATAACGATTATTGAGACAAAATTTTACGCATATTTTTAATTAAAAGCTTCCCAAACGTGTTATTGTTTAAAGACCTTGCCGCTACCCTTTAACAAAAATTAACTCGAAATAAAAATAAAAAATATATTGTCCTGTAAAGTTTTTCAAATCGTTAGGCAACTATTATTTTAGTTAATTTTAGAACCTCTCCTGACCATATTATAAGAGACACCACTGTTTCTTCCCACCATCTCGTTGGGGCGATCATTTCACGCATCTGTTACCATTCACGTTTTTTCTCCCTGCTGCTCCCGGCTGCTGCTTCCTTTTTGCCGGCAGTCCAAAAACACTTGTTACTTCACCGCATCCCTAGCTGCCCCAGCTGCCCCAGCTGCCCCAACTGCTTCATCTGCCCCGCCCACCATTCCCCGCCCCCTGGACGACCTTGCAGCATATACAGCATAAAACCGAACCGGTTCAGACCTCCCGAACGTTGCTTTTTACCCTTTTTTTCCCCCAAAGCGGCAAAGCGCATGTTTTGTTTTTTCCTCCGCCATGGCTGATAAAGCAAATGCGATGCTGAGCAGAAATTAAATTGCACCGGCGAACAATTCAATTAGAGCGAAGGCAAAAACAGCAAAAAGCTTTGAAAAGAGTGTACGCAACAAAAAATCGCTGAAAACCAAAGCTGAAGCTCTGGCAAACCCAATTGAGAGCCGGGTGAGCACAATTGACAGTTCATTAAAGTGCAAGTAACGCTTACGAGACCCTATAGAACTTTGTGGCAAGAGCAGGGGGCACACACTTTTGCAATTAAAAAATTAAATAATATATACAAGTGTTTGATTACGCAATTGCCTAATACTTTAAAACCAAGTCATTTAATCTCTGCCTTTAATGTCAGACAATTTATAATTTTTATTACAATTTTTAATGAGCAAAATAGACAATTTTTATTGTTGGCTTATAATAATTAACTGATAACAAAAATTGTATTTCATACAATGAATTAAAAATGAAATATATGCTCCAATTATAATTTTAAATCATATTGTATTATAACACAATTATTCCTATGCATCATAGAGTTTATTGAGCAAAAAATGTAAAGAGAACCATTTTACAAAATACAAACTAGATCAACCAAAAAACAAGAAAGGAAAGCTATCTTTGGGCAAAGCCGAAGTTGATATACCCTTGTAGTTAAGTGGCAGTATATGTTATAGGATATATCAGATGGGCTTTATATCAGATCGACTTGGCCGATCCTTGTTAAAAAAAGCAGCTTGGCTAGTATGCCCAAGCAGTTAGATAAATTACAAATACTAAATTTTACAAGAAAAAAACAGTAGAAGATAAAACCTAAAAAATATTACAACAAAAAAATAACAGCAAAAAAAAAATTACAAAAAAAAAAAATTACAAAAAAAAAAATTAAAAAAAAAATTACAAAAAAAATAAATTACAAAAAAAAAATTACAATAAAAATGACAACAAAAAATATTACAAAAAAAAAAATTACAACAAAAAAATTACAACAAAAAAATTAGAACAAAAAATTACAACAAAAAAATTACAACAACAAAAACCTACAACAACAAAAACTACAACAACAAAAACAAACCAATAAAAGTCCAGAAAAGTAAACACCAACATTTACACAAAAATAAATAATGAATTTCCCGATTTTTCAGGCCTGCTTAAGTGCAACCTATGAGAATCGAGGAGGAGGGGCGCTATTTTTTTTAATTAATTATTTTTTTAATTTTCATTGAATATCTACCAAAATAAAGTTGATTCTTCAATGATATTATATGCAAATAAACCGTAAAATTGTACTCTTAATTGGTATAACACTCGTTGGTGGCCTTAAAAGTAGGCAACGAAAATATGGGTGTTTACATTTTTAGTTTAAAGATTTATAAAAAAAACATGTTTTTCTTTAAAAATCATAGAAGAATTATGTTTTTATAAAAGATTCGTAAGCTGATATATCCGGGTATTGGCATTTCCGATCAATCAGTTATATGGCAGTTATAGGATATAGTTGGCCGATCCTGGCCATTCCGACTTAAATTCAAGATTGATGTCGATAGCTTTAAAACTGAGAGACTAGTTTGCGTAGAAACAGACTGACGGACATCCTCATATTAACTCATTCTCCTGATAAAGAATATATATACTTTTTAGGGTCGGAGATGTCTATTTCTTTGCGTTGCACATTTTTGACAAAATTTATAATGCCCTCTGCAAGGGTATATTAAAAATCATGAACGTGTTAAAAAGCCACAAAGGTGCAACTATCTAGGCATATTTTTTTGTTTATTTGTGGCTTTTTTTACCCTCAACTGAGAATCAATTTTCGCAGTAATTTGTCGAGCCTGAAATGACGTACAGCGTGCGGAATTTGATGCAGCATACTTCCCGGTGGCACGTCAAACTATGAACATCAACGCACACACCCACTACACCAATAACCAGTGCCGCCAATTATTGAATATGCCACAAGCCAGTAGCATCAGAGGAGGCCTAACAGAGGAGGCTGGAAAGGGGGATGCTATTGATGAGAACTATTTGGAAAAAACCCTATAAATTATGGAAAGATTTTTTAATGAAATTTTTGAGGAATATTTTGCATTCTTATTATATTCTAAATTGGCTCGATTTATTTAAGCCATGCCATACTTTAATAGTTATAGTTAAATACTACTTTTAGGTATGCTCCAGTAAGTAGTGGGCATCACTGAGCCGCGGAATACACACGGGAGTTGGAAAATGGCGAGGAAATGGAGGACAGCAGCCCCGGGAGTATCGGAGGCGGCAAACACGTAACGCCATTTTGCGGTGCGTGATGGGAATCCGTAGCAGAAACGTGTGCATATGCCTACCCACCGCAAGGTGTGGGATATAGAGAGGGTCAATGCGGAAAAGCGGGAAAAGCTGAAAAAGCAGGAAACTTGGACCACTCGTGGAGCGGACATAAGGCGTCCGGCGAGAAGTCGACGTCCCACGCACGTCGCTGCATTTAAGTGCCAAATTAGGACGAGGCCAGGACCAAGCAGGAAGCCAAGGATGCCCTGCACATGGCCGGTATGGCTCTGTGGCCATAAATCAAACGGTCGATGCAATTTATGGCACTGCCAATTCAATGAGCCGCTACTGATGCTGTCTCATCATGACCGGTTATTATTATTACGAGTATTATTATGGCTGTCATTAGAGGCGAAGAGAATTAATTAAGTTTGCTGAAAAATGCAGCCCTGCAGCAGACAGTTCCTTAAGCGGCAGCAGCTGCCTTGAGCCTTGTTCGTCCTCTACTGGCTGTGAAGCGGCCCGATGCCAGTTGGGATGCAGTCTGATTGATGTGGCACCTCGCACCAGATGACGGCCAGTCTCTGCCCCAAGGCTGATGCAATTTGACACATGACAGAGCACGTTTGCTGGCCGAGTTAAACATGGCCAACAGCTGGTCGAGTCGAGGCAGCTTTCCCAAAAACATTTATTTAAGATTTCCTGAAAATAACAAACAATAGTTGCCCTCCACATTTATTTAGTCTGCTGCCAAGAGGATTTCAATCACACACATATTAACTTGATTGATTTTAAGCAGATTTCAATTAAACATTTTGAAGAAGTCTCTTAAAAATGAAAATATTTTGGCCAAAGCCATGCTGGCTTAATGGTCCTCGAATCAAAAAGTTTTTAATGGCCAATACAGCAATTAGTTATAACAATTAAAGTGGAATTTATATGAACTTTTCAACCCACTTTTTTCCCACTAGTTTCGGCTTTGCCGGGGCGCGCCAATAAGTGCTAGTTTTGACTATTAAGAAACTCTTTTTTCCCCCGCCTTGTAAAAAGTTTAACGCCTTGAATTTCCAAAGAATATGAAAAGAAAAAAGTCGAGCCAAGAAATATAATACTTTTAAGAAGGAGATCCAGTGAAGAAGGCTTCAAGCTTATCTAATTGGCAAGAAGTTGTTAAAGTTCAATTTGACTTTCAGCCGGGCAAACATTTTATTACAAATCAAAGTTTTCATTTCTCAAACATCATTTGCAAACATCATCAAAGGCAAGAATTAATAAATAAAAGAGTTTCTTTTAAAACCATTAAAAACTTGGTGTTTTCTTTTCAAAATAATAATTATTTTCTCAGCAATTTGATTTGAGTTTCGCATTCCTTTCAAGAAATCTGCATTGACATTATGCCATGCCACCTGGCTGTCTGAGTGGCATCTGCTAAAAAGCGTTGCATTTCTTTATGGCTCACCACATAAAACCAAAAGGTCGACTGCCAGATAGGGGGCGGAAAGTGCCCTTAGTTACAGGGATATGGGCAACCTTTATGGCACTTGCATTACGCATACGCCCTGTCATCGCGAGCATCTCCTAGTTTATGCTAAGGACGCAGTCGACATTTCCCCGCTGGCATTTCTGCCAGCATTTTTATTTCAATATCCGTATAACCCATTCCATGGCCTGCCGTCCTGGCCCTGGCCCTTCGTTTTATCCGATCCTTTCATGCAATGCAAATCGTTGGAAAAATAGTTTTCCTTTTTTTTTGTGCACATTCTTGCGAAAATCTTCCCCTGCATGTGTGTGCATTTCTCCCTTTGTTGCTTAAGTATATAATTTATGTATTCTTGAATGTACATATATACATGTGTGCGGGAGTGGGCGTGCCTGGGCTGGAGTGCCACAACAATTTGCATACACACGTGCGGGCCACTCTCAGGTGAAAGCATTCTTTCTATTAGCCACACATAAAGCTTAATTTATTGGCGCTGGCAGTCTGGAATTTACACCGACGCTGTGGTCAGGAAGTTGCAATCATTTTTTAAGCCCTTAGTCCTTTCTTTGGGCCACAAAAATTTGGTTATCAAAGAAAATTAATAATGGACCCGTCCCATAAAAAGGACCATAAAGGGCATGGTGGGTGTGGTGACTCTGAGGAATTTTCACTTTTTCGTGCGATTGCGGAATTTTGTGTTAAATAATGAGTGAAAAATATTTCAAAAGCCCGAAAAGCTTAACCAGCCAGAAAAGCCCCATATCCTTGCCGGAACGGTCTTTAAGCCATTATTAAATTTGAAGCTTGAGCGCAGTAAGCCAGCCAGATGCCAGACTTGATGTGTTGATGGCAAAATTAATTGCATATCTGATGGCGCTTGGCCTGGGACTCCAAATCCGATCTTTGGCCGATTGCTGAGACGCGTCTGACACGCTCATTGGGCATTTGCCATCGGCTTTGTTTTCGATTTCAAATGCCATCCAAGTGGGCCTGAGCAGTGGGGCGGGCGGAGCTGCTAAATGCTTGGAAACGGATTGTCGGATTGCGTCACGGATTGCCGGAAAACGATAGCACTGCAATCCAAATGGGGTTGAAACTACGGGCGAACGGTTCAATTGAGCTGCATCCTTCACAGCAAGGAGCTTTGCATTCTAAAGGGGGCCTGTACATGGCCAGAATTGGATTTCAGACATTCATCTGTAGATGCAGATTGAACATTAAGGTAAATTCACAATTAAGGATACCGTTTGAACATCAAGGCAGGCAGCCAAGATGGTTTAAAATTTAAGGCAGGAAGGCATTTATACCTAAGGTAGTGCCATTGCATTAGTTTCTTGTCGAGTTGCTTAGTACAATTGTTTAAATTCAATTTTTTCTTCTGTCCCACCCATCAGTTAAGCCTAATCTTGGCCAGGAGTCATGTCTCGAATGCTGCCATGGCGAGCTCGTAAACAAATGCGCACCTCAAATTTGTAAAGATTAGCAGACAATTCGCACTCAGTGTAAATGGGCGACTTTCAGAGGGAAATCTAGCATCTGCCATCTACCAATGCCTATGGATAGACTGAGAAAAATAGTGTAACTTTATCCCATACGAATTAATATTGGTGTAGTTTAACACAAATCCCATAGATGGGTACTTTTCTCTAATGGGTACTACTTGTTTACGATAAGGAACTGAATCGCATTAAGCCGAAAAGCATGACATCAAATAAATTAACTTTTCAGTGCACAAATATTCAAAAAAAAAAAACGAGAAAAAAAATTTGTTAAAAACAGAACACGAGCCAGAACCCAGGAAGAGGCCCTTGGCTCGAGATAAACCGCCCTGTCTAATCTAATAGCTGCCGGCTGACAAACATTGACATTTTCTGTTATGTAATCAGACGCCCAAAGGTATGCCCAAAATACAAAGAACACGTGCCCAACACGCTCGCCACTCGCCGCCAAAAAGCCGCAAAACAAAAAACCTGGCTAAGAAGCAGGAAACGCAATAAATTGTCGCATAAAAATTGATGTTTTATTTTTCGTTTTTTGTGTTCAGAGAACCGTTCTTGTTGTTTTTCTTCCAGCTTTTTTTTCATGCAAAACGTGCATGGAAATCGCAAAATTCTTTTTGGCTTTTCGGTTAGCCAAAGCACAAACACAAACAAAAGAATCCATGCAGAAAGTGGTGGCGTGTGTGTGTGCTATAAGGACATGCTATGAGGACATTTTTAAAATGGCAAATTTCAGTTGCTCTAGATGTTTATCTTTAGCCAGAGAAACTGAACAACTGAACGACATTTGAAATAGATTTTTATACCCTTGCAGAGGGTATTATAAATTTGGTCAAAGATGTGGAACGCAGTGAAGGAGACATCTCCGACCCTACAAAGTATATATATTCTTGATGAGGATCACCTCCTGAGTTAATATGAGCATGTCCGTCGGTCTGTTTCTACGCAAATTAGTCTCTCAGTTTTAAAGCTATCGACTTTAATCTTGAATTTAAGTCGGAATGGCCGGGATCGGCCAACTATTTCCTATAGCTGACATATAAGTGATTGATCGGAATTGCCGATACCAGGATATATAAGCTTACGAATCTTTTATAAAAACATAATTCTTCTATGATTTTTAAAGAAAAACATGTTTTTTTTATAAATCTTTAAACTAAAAATGTAAACACCCATATTTTCGTTGCCTACTTTTAAGGCCACCAACGAGTGTTATACTAATGAAGAGTACAATTTTACGGTTTATTTGCATATAATATCATTGAAGAATTAACTTTATTTTGGGAGCTATTCAATGAAAATTAAAAAAAAATAATTAATTAAAAATAGCGCCCTCCTCCTCGATTCTCATAGGTTGCACTTAAGCAGGCCTGAAAAATCGGGAAATTCATTATTTATTTTTGTGTAAATGTTGGTGTTTATTTTTCTGGACTTTTATTGGTTTGTTTTTGTTGTTGTATTTTTGTTGTTGTAGGTTTTTGTTGTTGTAATTTTTTTGTTGTAATTTTTTTTGTTGTAATATTTTTTTGTTGTAATTTTTTTTGTTGTAATTTTTTTTGTTGTAATTTTTTTTGTTGTAATTTTTTTTTGTTGTAATTTTTTTTGTTGAATTTTTTTTGTTGTAATTTTTTTGTTGTAATTTTTTTTTTATGTTTTATTTATTAGTTTTTTTTTCTTTTAATATTTAGCTTGTAATTTATCTAACTAAAGCTGCCTTTTTTTAATAAGGATCGGCCAAGTAGATCCGATATAAACCCCATCTGATATACAACATATATCCAATAACATAAACAGCCACTTAACTACAAGGGTATATCAACTTCGGCTCTGCCTAAAGATAGCTTTCCTTTCTTGTTTGCTATATTTTTGTAAGAACTAAGACATATAATCGACTAAAGCAGTGTTTTGGAATGCACTCCTGAATAGATTTATTAGAAGCGCCTGATTAAGACAAAAAGAAACACCACTTCATTTTCAGACAACTCACTCGAAAGTAAAGTATGCCTTGAGGGTAAATCCCCAAAGAAAACTTCATCAATTAGCTCACGCATATTCAAGCCAACAAATTTCCGGTGCGGAGCCATATTTCACCCAAGACATGGGCGTGTCCCTCGAAAATGTAGTCAAAACTGACACCGCCATGATTATTTGATGTCAAGTTTGGGGGTTATTTATAGGCAGCTGACATGACTATCGGCGGCGCAAGGCCCGGGTACCCGAAAATAGACTAGAACGCGTTTGTTCGGGCAGGAGCATTAGGCACGGAGGTGAATGGGACGCAAATTAATATTTGCCACGTGTAAGGCCAGGGCAATGTTGAGAGCTCGCCGCCGTCCAGACACACACGTGAAAAATGTCGAATAATCCATTACAGCCAAGACAAGTGCCTCTTATCGGCAGACAACCCGCACACAGTCCGAAAGCCGGAGGTGTTGCCGTCGTGGGCTAAGAGCTTTTCTCCAGTCACTGCACCTGACATGGCCAGGACGAGTTCGTCCTCCCGACCGTAAATACTCCTTGGGTGTCAGTCAAATGTTGTCTACTTTTCGACTGTACCCGATGCATAATCGGCCAGGCACCTCGAGGCGTCGGGGCGGAGTGTTTATGGTCTTGAAATGGGTCCGAACACTTCGAAGTCGGTCCTAATTGGTTTACCCGGAAACCTGAAACATGCCAATGAATTATCCTAATTGCTTTCTATGAATACTTCACTCAAGACAATGCCAGCACCTTGAGGTTAGGACAACTTGCTACGACAGAGGTATGAGAATTCTAAGAATGGATTGGAGATGTTTAATTTAATTAATATACAGTAAACCGCTCTCTGAAAATTCTAGGATAAACCCTTTTGGCAAACCAATAAAAAATAGTTTCACTCAAAAATGGCTTAAACCCATCAGACACTTTCCCATCTTGGCTTACAAGTCACGACTGAATATCAAGACGTAAAAAGTGTGTGGATGCCACCACGAGAATAAGATGTAAAAAAAACGTAACACGATAGGCGGGCGGAAATTTGAGCAATGCAGCTAAATTGCGTTTAACCAAGCCAGCCGGATAACTTCAACGAAAGGCATTCAAAGGCCCAAAAACCCCATTCCCATTCCATCCGGAACCGGAGAGCCAAAGCCCGGAAGGCGCTGGAGGTTGAGGCCCTGCGGCATAACCCACCTTCTTTCGGGAAGACAAACTGCGCGTTGAAAACATAAATTCTTGATTGCAATAGACGTCGACAATGTTGTCACCGACGCCCGACTCAGGGGCATCATCATCATTTTGATGTCGTCTCCTCATGAACTTGCGCCATATTTCACTCGGGGCTAGCATTTCAAAAGGAACACTCCCAGTGATTCCAACAGAGATGCCCATTAAGTAATACAATAATATTGAAGGTCAATAATTTTCATTTAATTCTATTTCTTGATTCTACTAGAAACTAGAAAATTTGTTCTTTAAAATTTTACTTCATAAATTCATTAACTAGCCTTTGGAAGCTTTTAGCTCCCAAAAAGATCCTGTTTTAGCCATAAACCTGTTCCTGTAACATCACTATATTTAACCGCCTTTTCCGAATCGCGTTGACCAAAAATAACAAAAGGAACACGTGACATCTGCGGGACATAAATTAAGGGAAGGAGAAGGATAGCCGGTGTAAATTATAGCACGACTTCGTCAGCGGATGGTCCTAGCTTTCGGAAGGTCTCCACATAGCCGGTAACCTATTTATATAACCCCCAATTCAATTTACCCCTTCCAGGGACACTCCACCCGAAATCAATGATTCCTCCCAATGGCGTCTCACATTTCGCTTCACCCACTTTCAGGCAAATTAAGTGCTTAAATTTCAATTAAAACTTGTACTTGAATTTCTTTTAACGGGGCTGGAGGTACGGGAACTGGCCTCATTAATGCTAAATATCCGCGATATTTTATAGTAATTAGGAACATCCAAATTGAATTGGCATTAGGGCGTGTAATGTTTCAAGGAAGGTTTAGCTATAAAAAGCAAATGTTATTAGGGTTAAACTTGGTACAACATTTTTCGGAAAGAAAATAGACACTGAGTCCAAAGGATTGAAGAAAAAAAGTTTGAAAATCCACTTAGAAAATGTAATTTTCCGTAAGAGCTTTACTTCTCAAGAAGAGAAATCCGGTAAAATAACGTAAATTCAAGGAGATTATCTTGCGGCTTAAAGTAAATAGAAACAAGTATCGACTTTACCATTATGGCCTTTTTTTAATTTGGCCAAATAAGAACTATTTTCTTGCAGAATGCAATAAATACATTGGAGTCAGTGGGTTGGAAGGCCCGAATGATTCCTTGAGGCCCCTGGAATGGCACAGACGCGAATACAAAACAATTTGATTTCCATTTCGATGGTATCGCTGGCTTTGATTGCCGCTGACCTACTTGCTGCCTGATTACCCACGCCAACACCCACTCCGCTCCGGAACACATACCCATTCAAGTTATCGGGAGTATGTGAGGAATCCTTGTGGCATACTTTGAATATCTTGGGCCGCATGCCGCATTCTTGGATGGCAAATAACTTTGCATACTTTTGGGTCGGCGCTTGTGGATAAGTTTCCTTGATTTATGCAGCAAACACTTTCGATTAATTGCCCAGAGAGCTCCGCTCATTGCACATGTGAAGCCATGGGAGTGGGATCGAGTAGAATTCTAGGGAAAAGTCATCAAAACTATTTCATTAATTTGTTGCTTGGCTGGCTCGGTTGCGGCCCCAGAAGTCTTTAAAACTTTTGTTTGTTTGTCTTGGCCTAAAGTTTTAATCGCATTTGTTTGTCATCGTCGCACTCTGGCAGTATTGCGTTGTCTTCATGGATTTTGTCAATATTTAACTTATAAATCCAAAATTTAGACAAATATTTGTCTGGGTTGAAAGAGGACACTTCAGAAACTACTTTGATAATTGAGGATGGTTCAATTTGAAAAGTTTTAAACTGCTAATGAATCGTTAATTTAAAAGTTCTCTACCCAGCTTATCATATCCTTTGCCCACAAAGTAATACACTTTTATTTTTACATTTGCATTCCGAGAATTCCACGTGTGCACAAACATCTCATTACCTTTTCTATCATTTTCAATTTATCCTTGGGGCAATACTGCGAGTATTCTATATTTTTTGGCTAGCTGTTCTCCTCTTCTCTTTCTGCCTTCCCCTCTATCTCACTCGCACTCCGAGCCAAGTCAAGCGAGCGCTGTAGAGCTGTCAACCGCACATATACAAATAAGGGAGCCCCGGCACACAGGGCGGATGAAAAATGTGGGCAGCTGAGTGGGTGGGGAGCACCACGTCAAGTAAGTATGCAACGAAGTTGAACTGAACTGCACCTGACGCACCGGCAAATACACCAAGGGCCAACTAGTTCATCCCCATCCTGCCACTCTGGCGTATCCTTTGGGCCCCTGTAGCCTATGCACGATAATTTAGTTTACTTTCGCTTCAATATTTGGTTTTCGGAACAGCATTTCCATTTCAAAATCATCTCATATGGAACTTTAAAAATTACTACCAAATTGGAAGTAGTTACCATCATTACCAAAAATCATATCCTGCAGCAGTACCTTGCACCTTGCACCTTGCACTTCCCAAAATGCAAAAAAAAATTTTACAAATTGTCGGTGCGTGTTTTAGTGAAAATTAAGATAATTTTAGAGAATGGTGAAGAAGCACTAAGGGGCCCCCAAAAATGAGCAAGTGTAGCCAGGATCAGCCGCAAATTGCCATCATCATTCTTGGAAGCTGCTACCTTTTGTCCGCCTTTCAGTTTGCCTGTCCAGGACTTATGAGACAGGCCAAAATGTCATGTACAAACAGATAAAAGGACACGGGCCAGAGCACGGACACAGCGGCTAATAGCAAAAACAAAACCACTGGCTAAATAAAGAGGAAGGATATTAAACAAAATGTAAGCACAGAAAAAAATATATTTAAAATAATAAGTATGCCTGTAAAATATATTTTTTGTTTAAAAGTTATATCCATAATTTTAATCAAAAACCCTTAGAGACTGTTGCGAGTTAAAGTTTAAAAGTTAATTTCTTTGAGTGCACAGCGTCAGGAATAGGACCTGAAAAGGGTTATGTCCTACCAACATCGGCCCCCTCTCCGTTTTCCCCCTTATCTTTGGTCTAGGCCATTATTGTGCAGCCTTTATTGTTTTTATTATTTTTTTTTTATTTTTATTCCGTTGGCTGTTGTTGTTTTCTTTGTTGCTCCTTTGCCTTTTGTTGAATTGAAACAATTTGTCACTTTTTCGGGCAAGTGCCTGGGGCGGGTTTTTGTTCAGCAATGGTAGAGTTAGCCTTTCGGCTCCTACACCCAGCCATCCAACCACCCAACCTGTACCCGTGTATTCATCTCCTTTGTAGTTAATGAAATAAATGAAGAGCACAGCGCAGATGGCCGCAGAGAAGTATACATAATATTTCTGACAGTGTTTTATTGCAAATTGCCAACTTGTCGTGGTGGCCAGAAAATTACTGACTTCTTGATAGGCCCGGCAAGTGGTAATATAAATAACAAGGTCCACCTAGTCCTTTTTATATGCTTTTCATTTTTAAAAACAAAATATACATCGTCCTGAATGTAAACAGATTAATATCGTTAAGTAAATGTAATATGCTTAAGTAGATGTTTAACTGGCAATGTTTATTGCACTATTAACGCAATTGCTCTCGAATTGGTAATTGGAAATAGTACTTACATCCCCAGCATATGTTCGATCCCCTTCGGCAGAGCACTCTCCCGATAAATGACCATAACTCGATACACACAATGAACTGTATTTTATTATCTCACCGCATTTTCCACGTATCAACAAAAAACAACAGCAGCAAAAAATACATGAAAAAAAAACACAGGAAAAGTAAAAAAAATCAGTCAGACTATTGAATTTCATTGAATTGCCATTTAATTTGCATAAGTTACGGATTGAACGTTGCAGAACATTAAATTAATGCCAAGCGGCCACTTAGAGCAAATAAAAAAGAATAAAATAAAATAAAATAAAATAAAATGAAATAAAACCAATTGAAATTGTTCACACAAGCAGTTAAAGTCCAACCAGGATGCAAGATTTAATTTGTTGAATGGTTGGGTTTCGGCTTACCTGGAAACTCAAACAAATAAATAAGATTAGATTGGATGGCGGGGAGTACTTGACCGCAACCGGAAGGACCAGCTTTATCATAAGCCAGGGCCTCCAGGTCCGCCTTGACCGTTTGATCTGCAGCGGCATTTGTCCGTTGACTCCGCAGACCTGCACCACCTGGCCACAGACCTCTGCCCTCGCTTTGAACTTTGCCCAATCGTTGCGAAATCGGCCTAAATGTCTAAACAGGAAATCAATTCTGAACAGCCTTTTGTGCGGCCAGGAAACCACACCCACCGAGTGCCCAACCACTCCTCTGAAGCCGGTCCCTAGAATCTGATACAATAGTGTGTGTTGACCGGAGAGACCAGGAACATGTTAGTCCTCTTCCTGAAAACTGAAATCACAAACTTCACATGTTTTGATCCTTTCTAACTACAATTTTAGTTGATAAATCCTTTTAAATATTAAACTTAACTAAAAACTTAAACTCAAAATTAGCCTCCTATCCGGCTGTGGGGTTACTGGAGTCTCTTCTGGTTCTTTGAGCCCGGGGCTACTTGAGACTTTTCTACCTCAGTTGGTGCATTTACTAATGTGGTTGTTGTTAGGCACTACTTGAGCTTGTTGATGTTGTTGCCACAAGGCATTGTTGACTCCGTATGTATGGGGCATGCTTGAAATGCAACATTTCACCGGAAAGCAGCGGAAAGCCTTTTATATGCCCAGCCAACTTCCGGTCTATAGAAAACTAAACTCTGTTACCACAGTTCATATTGGTATTGTTGTTGCTGCCTCAAGTGGTGGCAGGTAAACAAAAGGTGTTCCTATGCATATGTTGCACACTCATTGTTGTTCTTGAAAATTTCCCTGCAAGTTGCAGTCAAGCATAAATAAAGTGTTGCCTATTTGCAGGCGATGTGGCCTTAAACTTGGCCAATTACTTTAAGGTTAATAGATATTTTTTAAAAGATTTTTAAAGTGCATAGTCCTACAAGTTCTTATTCAATTTCCCAGGACTCTCAGGCTCTTTACTCTTTCCCAAATCCCAAAGATAAGCTGCGTACCAAAATTACTGAAGGAGAAGGAAAAAATGCGACTCAGGTTAATGGATTTCTCTTGTGATATTTGACTTGACCCAGACCCGTAGCCATTCCGTATTATCCGTAGACATCTCATTTTATTTTGTTCTTTATGTGCCCTGTGAATTTTTCAAGTGAAAAGTTTACATTTATTATCCCGACCCCCGCGACTGGTGGGTGGGTTAAACCTGTCCTTCAAGGGACAACAAACAACACATTACGTTTAATTGAATGTTGCGGTTGTTGTGTCGCCTGGGCCCGACTCCTTCTTGCACGCCTCCTTGGACGGTATATCCTTCGGTATATCACGCCGTCTCTATTCGACTTTGAATACACTCGCAGAAAACTGGAGAGACTGGAATAAATATTCAGGATTTATGAGTTGGTTTGCAGCGAGATTGTAGTTTAATATAATTTGTCGAATTTTTGGGACCATTTTTGGTAAAAGCACCTAAAATAAGAAAAGTTTAAAGCTCTCCTAGTGTACTTATCCCTATATGTATGCGACACGCGCCACAAAAGAAAGAACACGAATTATAATGTAGTGTAAATATTTAATGATGATGTGGCTTTAGATTACGCTGCCGTCACGTGGTTGTTGTTAAACGTGCTCCCATCGCCAAGCCGGGCCTACAAAAGTGAAATCTTGACCTGACCCCTCCCGACCCAATTCAATGAGCTGGAAAAGTCGCTGCCTGCAGGACTGTTTTCCACGCGTAGGCACATCCTTCGGCGTAATTCCTCGAGCGGTAGCCAGTGAAGTGCAAAAGGCGGTGGACAGCTGATATGCATACAAAAAACAAAAGCCAATGACAACAAACCAGAGATATGCCTTTTATATGAGACAATTTAATGAGCGTGAATAAAAAATGTTTCTGTTTTTACTACTGCAGGGGGGAGAGTAAAATGGAACTTTGTGAGTCAATCTGTGAGTCCATACATATATTCGTCCTTACAAATGCAAAGTAACTATAAAACTATGGTATATAAATAAAGTATTTATAAAAAATGCGTATCTTAAAGAAGCTTTTATTAAATTAAACCGTCTTATTATAATTTTCTCTTAAAATAGCAATTTTGTAATAATTATTTTAAAAAAAACCCGGCTGTGTGGCGCCATCTATGTGTTATTATGAAATACTAATGGCAGTGCTGCCAGACCCCTGTAAAATGTTAGCAAGTACATCGCTCTCTATAAAAACGTATCATGTTTATCGGTTTATTATTATATAATGTTTCTTTAATTAAACTAATTATGTATAAAAATTAAACTAATTTATTAATTATTAATTAATTAAACTAATTATACATAAAAATTTATATTAAACATAAATATAATGCAACGGATCTGAAACCTTTATCAAAGTAAAAAAATGCATGCCTATATAATGTAATAATGCCATTAATAACCCTTCCTATTGAAGTATTTGTTATTAAATATTCTTCTAAATATGAATTTTTCAATAAATAAATAACCATCGACACTCAATGTAGCCAGTTCGACATCACCAGCGCAGCCTTGTTATCGCACTTATCGAATGGCGTGATTATTCGATAGCTTATGATAGAGAAAATGTACGTCATGTGATTGTGGATTCTTTTTTTCGCACGAAGCAGTCACCTGTCGGCCGAGAAAAATACAATTACGCCTGCAATTCGGTAAGTGTGAGATGGAAAATGGAAGGATTTGGACAATAAAACACGTTTTATACACCAGATAGTCGAGAAAAAGCAGCAACATGGCGGCCCAAATTCGCACCGTGGTGACCCAAACGTTCCTGTGGCTCTTCCTCTCAGTGGCCACCATCCTGACCCTGTACTTTGTGATGACGGGCAAGGGTGAGCGTGTGAGTGTTGGCTGGTTCCTGGCCTCCTCCAATCCCTACATGTGGGCGTGTCTCGGCATCGGACTCTCCGTCTCGCTGTCCGTGGTGGGCGCCGCCCTTGGAATTCACACAACTGGCACCAGCATCGTGGGTGGTGGTGTGAAGGCTCCCCGCATCAAGACCAAGAACTTGATCTCCGTCATCTTCTGCGAGGCTGTCGCCATCTACGGCCTGATCACAGCCATTGTTCTCTCCGGCCAACTGGAACAGTTCCAGATGGAAACGGCCTTGAACTCGCCCGCCATCCAGAACACCAACTGGTTCTCCGGCTACCTCATCTTTGGAGCTGGTCTGGCCGTCGGCCTGGTTAACCTTTTCTGTGGTATTGCTGTCGGAATCGTAGGCTCGGGCGCTGCTCTCGCTGACGCCGCCAATGCTGCGTTGTTCGTCAAGATCCTTATCGTGGAGATCTTCGGCTCGGCCATCGGTCTTTTCGGCCTGATCGTGGGCATCTACATGACTTCTAAGTCGAAGATGGGTGACAAGGAGTAAAGAGGCCACTGTAGCCATCGTAATGCAGTGTGAGTGTGAATCATATGGTTACAGTGACGGTCGAGATAAGAGCACACTAAGTCATAAATTCAGAATATTCCTTAAATGCGTAAAAGCTTTAAAGAATGTTATTCAAATACAATTACCACATCCCAAACTTTTCTATGATATCTTAACCATTAACTTGGATTACATGACTTAGATGATAATCAATTATTTGCTTTTATCTTGATCGTAGTTGAAAATGTACAAATATTTCATTGTTAATATTCACCCACAGTCTTCGCCCTTCAATCATCATGGAGAACAAATATCAGGCACCAAGGCATTCCCCCCATCCCAAGGCAGACACGCAAGAGACCAGTGTTTGCTTTTTTTTTGGAAATTACAACAAGAAGATTGTTATTTGCAGTTACAGCTCGCAGGATGACACACAGAGACCGAAACCCGACTTCGTTCTGCCAAAACACTTTAAACTGGGACTTTAGTTACTTATTAAGTTGATAGTTGGTTAGTTAAGCTGTTAGTTTTCACGCCTCGCACACTTTGACGACAATCACCAGCATCACTCAATCGATTGCAGAGTGTGCCTGATGTGAAAACGACAAACGAGTCTTGTTTTTTATAATATTCTTTTGCCAAACGAAAGACAACGTGTGTGTGTATGTCACCTTATGATTCTAAGTAGTTTGTTATGTTTGTTTCTACGCTGGCACTTGAACCGCTAATTGAAAATGTATTATATTAAATATCATAAAACGATAAACTTGTATATTTCAAACTACTGTTGATGGCAGAAGTTGTAGAAAGATGCACAGTCGCATTATTATTATTATAGAAAGTATTCCATATTAAAAAAGTAATAAAATATATACGTTTTGTTTCTCAATATGCGTTAATGAATATCTACGACGATGGCTTATCAGAAGCACGCGCTTCGAGTGCATTACACACATAAATATACTTATTATCTATGTATGTTTGTGTTTTATAATATTTGAAGAGCCATCAAGGTGCGAAATGGTTTATTTAATTCTTTCAAATTTTTCATTCAATCCTAAACTTCTTTGATACTGGTTATCAACCAATTATTTGGGGCAAGTAATTTTTTTTTTTAAAGGCATCATTTGTAACTTACAGAGTAAGAAAATAGGTATATTTACCTCTCCTACTATCATGACTAATATTTGTGTAAAACTATTAAGTTTCCCTTATTACAAAATAATCAGGTTGGAATGATGATAAATGATGAATAAGAAAAAAATCCTGCATCTAAAATAAAAAATGCTTTTTTATATTATTTTATTTTTTTATGACTTCATTGATGATTCAATATATCTTTTTTTCAAACTTGGCGCTTTCATTTTCATTAAATGGGCAGCACTTAGCCCAGTGTTGTAATCGGCCGCCAAAGTCAAACACTGACAGTTCTGCTTTTTTCGTCCCTTTTACATCCTCTTTCTTTTTGAGTAAACGGCTCGCGGAGTTGCACGCTTCTTTTTCTTTTCATCCTAATTTTTCCGGGTAAAAGTATGTCGGACGAAATCGTTGAATCGAATGCTGAGCCAGTCCAGCCGCCACCGGTGCAGCAGGAGGATGAAATCTGGGAGGAGGAGGGTCCGCTAACCGTGCAGGCCCAAGCCAACGAATGGCCGGAGATCAAGCTTTTTGGTCGTTGGGGATGCGATGATATTTCCATCAGCGACATTTCGCTGCAGGACTACATTGCCGTGAAGGAGAAGTTCGCACGCTACTTGCCGCACTCCGCCGGACGCTATGCGGCCAAACGATTCCGCAAGGCCCAGTGCCCCATTGTGGAGCGTTTAACCAGTGGACTTATGATGAAGGGACGCAGCAACGGCAAGAAGCTTCTGGCTTGTCGCATCGTGAAGCATGCCTTCGAGATCATTCATTTGCTAACTTCGGAGAATCCGCTGCAGGT
The DNA here is from genome assembly GCA_018153035.1 of Drosophila pseudoananassae pseudoananassae. Lineage (NCBI taxonomy): Eukaryota > Metazoa > Arthropoda > Insecta > Diptera > Drosophilidae > Drosophila > Drosophila pseudoananassae. The sequence goes on from JAECXR010000055.1 coordinate 1,046,657, forward strand.
CACCGTGAATGCTATTGTTAACTCTGGACCGCGTGAGGATTCGACGCGTATTGGACGTGCTGGAACTGTGCGTCGTCAGGCCGTCGATGTGTCGCCCTTGCGTCGCGTGAATCAGGTAAGCGCGGAGCGTGCACAAACATGCACAAAAACAAATAATTTTTTTCGGAAATGTGAAAACATGATTAAAGTTCGTATAAAATTATAGTATGTTAGTAAAACCTTATCTTGTTTTTAGGCCATTTGGCTGATTTGCACTGGAGCTCGTGAAGCAGCTTTTCGTAACATCAAAACCGTGGCCGAATGTCTGGCTGATGAGCTTATTAACGCCGCCAAGGGCTCGTCTAACTCTTATGCCATCAAAAAGAAGGACGAACTGGAACGCGTTGCTAAATCGAATCGTTAAATATCGATTTGTTTTCAACATTCATCCCAGTGTTTTAAAGCACAAATACATAATCTGTTATGTAACCCATTGAACAACAAAATAAAAATACATAAAGGTGTTTTAAAATATCTGCGTAGAATTAGCAGTGGAGTTTAATGGATGGAATGGAAATTAATGGGACAAAGTTCGTTGTCATTAATAAATGTAGATGCTGTCTTATATTACTTAAGATATGTGAACAGAATAGAATAGAATTTATGAAAAATGAGTTGAGAGCTACGGGCAACACGAAAATGATTTTTTTTATTATGAGATTATATGAGTTATTTGAATAACCCGCCAAAAATAAAATTCGAATTCTACTTTTCCACCCAACTGAGATCTGGTCACACAACCAGAAATACTTTGTTATTAAAAGAAGAATCACAACTAACTCCAATTCTCGTCATATTAAAATTTAATAAAATTTAATTTATTTTAATTAAATAGAGCATATATTAATAATAGCATTTTAAATTTTCTAATATGTCAGGAGAGGACTGGAAAAATCCCGCCTTTCGTGAAAATATCGTCAGCAAGCTGTAAGTAGGTTAAGAAATAAAAATTTAGTCTGACAATGGTTCGTTTTAGTCACTTCTGGTCCCCATATAAGGGCCCGGAACAAATAAGCTGGGCCAAAGCGTTGGAAAATCATCTCTTTCGCCGTGCGAGATCGTCTGAGGAATATTTAAAGCTTTTCTCAAGGGTCTTGGATCACTATAAGGTCTTAGCCGGAAAGTCTGGATGCGCGCTACCAAATGCACAGGGCATGGAGACTGATCTTTTAGCTGCTTTAGAAAACATGAACATCGACGAGCGGTCAAATCCGAATCCACATATGTTTTAAAACTAGTTCATTCCTACAGTTTAAGGAATATGAGCGTACTGGCAATACTTATATATGTAAATAGGAATTCATTTCTTCTAAGTAAATATGAGAATATAAAGAATGGCATTTATTTGATGTATTCCATTTATTATTAGCTTCCCTAGATTAGAATTTCCTTATATCATGAATTGTAACAACTTGAATAATATATGGTTCATATAAAAACCCGAAAATCGGATGTACATATTGGCAAAGATTTGGTCTTCGCATGCATCTTTTATAAAATTTTAAAATCCAGAAAATTGGAAAACAAATCAAAATAAAAAATGTATCATGGATTTTAATTCAGATTGTTTTATAACCAATTTACAAATTGTTAAAGGTATTCCTCTTGAGATTCGGCAAAGGCTTTAACGAGAGGCTGTATTGTCGTTCCATGCATTTTCCCCATTTCTGAAGGGGATCCTCCAGGAAATTTGATAAAAAATCTAAAAAATAATTTTATCTTAGATTTTGATGTAGATTAGTGGAAAATCAATCCCCAAATCGATAAAGGTACTCCGCTTAAGAATCGGATGACTATTGCCAGAGATATGGCCTTCGCAAGGGGCTATATTGTCGATCCATGCATTTTCCCCATTTTTGAAGGGGACCCCCACGAAATTTGATAAAAAATTTAAAAAATAATTTGTTTCTAGATTTTGATGCAGATTAGTGGAAAATCTATCCACAAATCGATTAAGGTACTCCGCTTAAGAATCGGATGAGTATTGCCAGAGATATGGCCTTCGCAAGGGGCTATATTGTCGATCCATGCATTTTCCCCCATTTTGAAGTGGAAAATCAATTCACAAATCGATTAAGGTACTCCGCTTAAGAATCGGATGACTATTGCCAGATATATGGCCTTCGCAAAGGGCTATATTGTCGATCCATGCATTTTCCCCATTTTTGAAGGGGACCCCCCACGAAATTTGATAAAAAATTTAAAAAATAATTTGTTTCTAGATTTTGATGCAGATTAGTGGAAAATCTATCCACAAATCGATTAAGGTACTCCGCTTAAGAATCGGATGAGTATTGCCAGAGATATGGCCTTCGCAAGGGGCTATATTGTCGATCCATGCATTTTCCCCCATTTTGAAGTGGAAAATCAATTCACAAATCGATTAAGGTACTCCGCTTAAGAATCGGATGAGTATTGCCAGAGATATGGCCTTCGCAAGGGGCTATATTGTCGATCCATGCATTTTCCCCATTTTTGAAGGGGACCCCCCACGAAATTTGATAAAAAATCTAAAAAATAATTTGTTTCTAGATTTTGATGCAGATTAGTGGAAAATCTATCCACAAATCGATTAAGGTACTCCGCTTACGAATCGGATGACTATTGCCAGAGATATGGCCGGCGCAAAGGGCAATATTGTCGATCCATGCATTTTCCCCATTTTTGAAGGGGACCCCCACGAAATTTGATAAAAAATCTAAAAAATAATTTGTTTCTAGATTTTTATGCAGATTAGTGGAAAATCAATCCCTAAATCGATTAAGGTACTCCGCTTAAGAATCGGATGACTATTGCCAGAGATATGGCCTTCGCAAGGGGCTATATTGTCGATCCATGCATTTTCCCCATTTCTGAAGGGGACCCTCCAGGAAATTTGATAAAAAATCTAAAAAATAATTTTATCTTAGATTTTGATGCAGATTAGTGGAAAATCTATCCACAAATCGATTAAGGTACTCCGCTTAAGAATCGAATGACTATTGCTAGAGATATGGCCTTCGCAAGGGGCTATATTGTCGATCCATGCATTTTCCCCATTTCTGAAGGGGACCCTCCAGGAAATTTGATAAAAAATCTAAAAAAAAATTTTATTTTAGATTTTGATGCAGATTAGTGGAAAATCTATCCACAAATCGATTAAGGTACTCCGCTTAAGAATCGGATGACTATTGCCAGAGATATGGCCTTCGCAAGGGGCTATATTGTCGATCCATGCATTTTCCCCATTTTTGATGGGGACCCTCCAGGAAATTTGATAAAAAATCTAAAAAATAATTTTATCTTAGATTTTGATGCAGATTAGTGGAAAATCTATCCACAAATCGATTAAGGTACTCCGCTTAAGAATCGGATGACTATTGCCAGAGATATGGCCTTCGCAAGGGGCTATATTGTCGATCCATGCATTTTCCCCATTTTTGAAGGGGACCCCCCACGAAATTTGATAAAAAATCTAAAAAATAATTTGTTTCTAGATTTTGATGCAGATTAGTGGAAAATCTATCCACAAATCGATTAAGGTACTCCGCTTAAGAATCGGATGACTATTGCCAGAGATATAGCCTACGGAAAGGGCTATATTGTCGATCCATGCATTTTTTCCCATTTTTGAAGGGGACCCCCCACGAAATTTCTTAAGAAATCTAAAAAATAATTTGTTTCTAGATTTTGATGCAGATTAGTGGAAAATCTATCCACAAATCGATTAAGGTACTCCGCTTAAGAATCGGATGACTATTGCCAGATATATGGCCTTCGCAAAGGGCTATATTGTCGATCCATGCATTTTCCCCATTTTTGAAGGGGACCCCCCACGAAATTTGATAAAAAATTTAAAAAATAATTTGTTTCTAGATTTTGATGCAGATTAGTGGAAAATCTATCCACAAATCGATTAAGGTACTCCGCTTAAGAATCGGATGACTATTGCCAGAGATATGGCCTTCGCAAGGGGCTATATTGTCGATCCATGCATTTTCCCCATTTCTGAAGGGGACCCTCCAGGAAATTTGATAAAAAATCTAAAAAATAATTTTATCTTAGATTTTGATGCAGATTAGTGGAAAATCTATCCACAAATCGATTAAGGTACTCCGCTTAAGAATCGAATGACTATTGCTAGAGATATGGCCTTCGCAAGGGGCTATATTGTCGATCCATGCATTTTCCCCATTTCTGAAGGGGACCCTCCAGGAAATTTGATAAAAAATCTAAAAAAAAATTTTATTTTAGATTTTGATGCAGATTAGTGGAAAATCTATCCACAAATCGATTAAGGTACTCCGCTTAAGAATCGGATGACTATTGCCAGAGATATGGCCTTCGCAAGGGGCTATATTGTCGATCCATGCATTTTCCCCATTTTTGATGGGGACCCTCCAGGAAATTTGATAAAAAATCTAAAAAATAATTTTATCTTAGATTTTGATGCAGATTAGTGGAAAATCTATCCACAAATCGATTAAGGTACTCCGCTTAAGAATCGGATGACTATTGCCAGAGATATGGCCTTCGCAAGGGGCTATATTGTCGATCCATGCATTTTCCCCATTTTTGAAGGGGACCCCCCACGAAATTTGATAAAAAATCTAAAAAATAATTTGTTTCTAGATTTTGATGCAGATTAGTGGAAAATCTATCCACAAATCGATTAAGGTACTCCGCTTAAGAATCGGATGACTATTGCCAGAGATATAGCCTACGGAAAGGGCTATATTGTCGATCCATGCATTTTTTCCCATTTTTGAAGGGGACCCCCCACGAAATTTCTTAAGAAATCTAAAAAATAATTTGTTTCTAGATTTTGATGCAGATTAGTGGAAAATCTATCCACAAATCGATTAAGGTACTCCGCTTAAGAATCGGATGACTATTGCCAGAGATATGGCCTTCGCAAAGGGCAATATTGTCGATCCATGCATTTTCCCCATTTTTGAAGGGGACCCCCCACGAAATTTGATAAAAAATCTAAAAAATAATTTGTTTCTAGATTTTTATGCAGATTAGTGGAAAATCAATCCCTAAATCGATTAAGGTACTCCGCTTAAGAATCGGATGACTATTGCCAGAGATATGGCCTTCGCAAGGGGCTATATTGTCGATCCATGCATTTTCCCCATTTCTGAAGGGGACCCTCCAGGAAATTTGATAAAAAATCTAAAAAATAATTTTATCTTAGATTTTGATGCAGATTAGTGGAAAATCTATCCACAAATCGATTAAGGTACTCCGCTTAAGAATCGAATGACTATTGCTAGAGATATGGCCTTCGCAAGGGGCTATATTGTCGATCCATGCATTTTCCCCATTTCTGAAGGGGACCCTCCAGGAAATTTGATAAAAAATCTAAAAAAAAATTTTATTTTAGATTTTGATGCAGATTAGTGGAAAATCTATCCACAAATCGATTAAGGTACTCCGCTTAAGAATCGGATGACTATTGCCAGAGATATGGCCTTCGCAAGGGGCTATATTGTCGATCCATGCATTTTCCCCATTTTTGATGGGGACCATCCAGGAAATTTGATAAAAAATATAAAAAATAATTTTATCTTAGATTTTGATGCAGATTAGTGGAAAATCTATCCACAAATCGATTAAGGTACTCCGCTTAAGAATCGGATGACTATTGCCAGAGATATGGCCTTCGCAAGGGGCTATATTGTCGATCCATGCATTTTCCCCATTTTTGAAGGGGACCCCCACGAAATTTGACAAAAAAATAAAAAAAATAATTTGTTTCTAGATTTTGATGCAGATTAGTGGAAAATCTATCCACAAATCGATTAAGGTACTCCGCTTAAGAATCGGATGACTATTGCCAGAGATATAGCCTACGGAAAGGGCTATATTGTCGATCCATGCATTTTTTCCCATTTTTGAAGGGGACCCCCACGAAATTTCTTAAGAAATCTAAAAAATAATTTGTTTCTAGATTTTGATGCAGATTAGTGGAAAATCTATCCACAAATCGATTAAGGTACTCCGCTTAAGAATCGGATGACTATTGCCAGAGATATGGCCTTCGCAAGGGGCTATATTGTCGATCCATGCATTTTCCCCATTTCTAAAGGGGACCCTCCAGGAAATTTGATAAAAAATCTAAAAAATAATTTGTTTCTAGATTTTGATGCAGATTAGTGGAAAATCTATCCACAAATCGATTAAGGTACTCCGCTTAAGAATCGGATGACTATTGCCAGAGATATGGCCTTCGCAAGGGGCTATATTGTCGATTCATGCATTTTCCCCATTTTTGAAGGGGACCCCCCACGAAATTTGATAAAAAATCTAAAAAATAATTTGTTTCTAGATTTTGATGCAGATTAGTGGAAAATCTATCCACAAATCGATTAAGGTACTCCGCTTAAGAATCGGATGACTATTGCCAGAGATATGGCCTTCGGAAAGGGCTATATTGTCGTTCCATGCATTTTCCCCATTTTTTAAGGGGACCCCCCACGAAATTTGACAAAAAATCTAAAAAATAATTTGTTTCTAGATTTTGATGCAGATTAGTGGAAAATCTATCCACAAATCGATTAAGGTACTCCGCTTAAGAATCGGATGACTATTGCCAGAGATATGGCCTTCGCAAGGGGCTATATTGTCGATCCATGCATTTTCCCCATTCCTGAAGGGGACCCTCCAGGAAATTTGATAAAAAATCTAAAAAATAATTTTATCTTAGATTTTGATGCAGATTAGTGGAAAATCTATCCACAAATCGATTAAGGTACTCCGCTTAAGAATCGGATGACTATTGCCAGAGATATGGCCTTCGCAAGGGGCTATATTGTCGATCCATGCATTTTCCCCATTTCTGAAGGGGACCCCCCACGAAATTTGATAAAAAATCTAAAAAATAATTTTATCTTATATTTTGATGCAGATTAGTGGAAAATCTATCCACAAATCGATTAAGGTACTCCGCTTAAGAATCGGATGACTATTGCCAGAGATATGGCCTTCGCAAGGGGCTATATTGTCGATCCATGCATTTTCCCCATTTCTGAAGGGGACCCTCCAGGAAATTTGATAAAAAATCTAAAAAATAATTTTATTTTAGATTTTGATGCAGATTAGTGGAAAATCTATCCACAAATCGATTAAGGTACTCCGCTTAAGAATCGGATGACTATTGCCAGAGATATGGCCTTCGCAAGGTGCTATATTGTCGATCCATGCATTTTCCCCATTTCAGAAGGGGACACTCCACGAAATTTCTTAAAAAATCCAAAAAATAATTTGTTTCTAGATTTTGATGCAGATTAGTGGAAAATCAATCCACAAATCGATTAAGGTACTCCGCTTAAGAATCGGATGACTATTGCCAGAGATATGGCCTTCGGAAAGGGCTATATTGTCGATCCATGCATTTTCCCCATTTCTGAAGGGGACACTCCACGAAATTGTATATAAAATCTAAAAAATAATTTTATTTTAGATTTTGATGCAGATTAGTGGAAAATCTATCCACAAATCGATTAAGGTACTCCGCTTAAGAATCGGATGACTATTGCCAGAGATATGGCCTTCGCAAGGGGCTATATTGTCGATCCATGCATTTTCCCCATTTTTGAAGGGGACCCCCCACGAAATTTGATATAAAATCTAAAAAATAATTTTATTTTAGATTTTGATGCAGATTAGTGGAAAATCTATCCACAAATCGATTAAGGTACTCCGCTTAAGAATCGGATGACTATTGCCAGAGATATGGCCTTCGCAAGGGGCTATATTGTCGATCCATGCATTTTCCCCATTTTTGAAGGGGACCCCCCACGAAATTTGATAAAAAATCTAAAAAATAATTTGTTTCTAGATTTTGATGCAGATTAGTGGAAAATCTATCCACAAATCGATTAAGGTACTCCGCTTAAGAATCGGATGACTATTGCCAGAGATATGGCCTTCGGAAAGGGCTATATTGTCGTTCCATGCATTTTCCCCATTTTTTAAGGGGACCCCCCACGAAATTTGACAAAAAATCTAAAAAATAATTTGTTTCTAGATTTTGATGCAGATTAGTGGAAAATCTATCCACAAATCGATTAAGGTACTCCGCTTAAGAATCGGATGACTATTGCCAGAGATATGGCCTTCGCAAGGGGCTATATTGTCGATCCATGCATTTTCCCCATTTCTGAAGGGGACCCTCCAGGAAATTTGATAAAAAATCTAAAAAATAATTTTATCTTAGATTTTGATGCAGATTAGTGGAAAATCTATCCACAAATCGATTAAGGTACTCCGCTTAAGAATCGGATGACTATTGCCAGAGATATGGCCTTCGCAAGGGGCTATATTGTCGATCCATGCATTTTCCCCATTTCTGAAGGGGACCCTCCAGGAAATTTGATAAAAAATCTAAAAAATAATTTTATCTTATATTTTGATGCAGATTAGTGGAAAATCTATCCACAAATCGATTAAGGTACTCCGCTTAAGAATCGGATGACTATTGCCAGAGATATGGCCTTCGGAAAGGGCTATATTGTCGTTCCATGCATTTTCCCCATTTTTTAAGGGGACCCCCCACGAAATTTCTTTAAAAATCTAAAAAATAATTTGTTTCTAGATTTTGATGCAGATTAGTGGAAAATCTATCCACAAATCGATTAAGGTACTCCGCTTAAGAATCGGATGACTATTGCCAGAGATATGGCCTTCGCAAGGGGCTATATTGTCGATCCATGCATTTTCCCCATTTCTGAAGGGGACCCTCCAGGAAATTTGATAAAAAATCTAAAAAATAATTTTATTTTAGATTTTGATGCAGATTAGTGGAAAATCTATCCACAAATCGATTAAGGTACTCCGCTTAAGAATCGGATGACTATTGCCAGAGATATGGCCTTCGCAAGGGGCTATATTGTCGATTCATGCATTTTCCCCATTTTTGAAGGGGACCCCGCACGAAATTTGACAAAAAATCTAAAAAATAATTTGTTTCTAGATTTTGATGCAGATTAGTGGAAAATCTATCCACAAATCGATTAAGGTACTCCGCTTAAGAATCGGATGACTATTGCCAGAGATATGGCCTTCGCAAGGGGCTATATTGTCGATCCATGCATTTTCCCCATTTCAGAAGGGGACACTCCACGAAATTTCTTAAAAAATCCAAAAAATAATTTGTTTCTAGATTTTGATGCAGATTAGTGGAAAATCAATCCACAAATCGATTAAGGTACTCCGCTTAAGAATCGGATGACTATTGCCAGAGATATGGCCTTCGGAAAGGGCTATATTGTCGATCCATGCATTTTCCCCATTTCTGAAGGGGACACTCCACGAAATTTGATATAAAATCTAAAAAATAATTTTATTTTAGATTTTGATGCAGATTAGTGGAAAATCTATCCACAAATCGATTAAGGTACTCCGCTTAAGAATCGGATGACTATTGCCAGAGATATGGCCTTCGCAAGGGGCTATATTGTCGATCCATGCATTTTCCCCATTTTTGAAGGGGACCCCCCACGAAATTTGATAAAAAATCTAAAAAATAATTTTATTTTAGATTTTGATGCAGATTAGTGGAAAATCTATCCACAAATCGATTAAGGTACTCCGCTTAAGAATCGGATGACTATTGCCAGAGATATGGCCTTCGCAAGGGGCTATATTGTCGATCCATGCATTTTCCCCATTTTTTAAGGGGACCCCCCACAAAATTTCTTTAAAAATCTAAAAAATAATTTTTTTCTAGATTTTGATGCAGATTAGTGTAAAATCAATTCACAAATCGATTAAGGTACTCCGCTTAAGAATCGGATGACTATTGCCAGAGATATGGCCTTCGCAAGGGGCTATATTGTCGATCCATGCATTTTCCCCATTTTTGAAGGGGACCCCCCACGAAATTTCTTAAGAAATCTAAAAAATAATTTGTTTCTATATTTTGATGCAGATTAGTGGAAAATCTATCCACAAATCGATTAAGGTACTCCGCTTAAGAATCGGATGACTATTGCCAGAGATATGGCCTTCGCAAGGGGCTATATTGTCGATCCATGCATTTTCCCCATTTCTAAAGGGGACCCTCCAGGAAATTTGATAAAAAATCTAAAAAATAATTTGTTTCTAGATTTTGATGCAGATTAGTGGAAAATCTATCCACAAATCGATTAAGGTACTCCGCTTAAGAATCGGATGACTATTGCCAGAGATATGGCCTTCGCAAGGGGCTATATTGTCGATCCATGCATTTTCCCCATTTCTAAAGGGGACCCTCCAGGAAATTTGATAAAAAATCTAAAAAATAATTTGTTTCTAGATTTTGATGCAGATTAGTGGAAAATCTATCCACAAATCGATTAAGGTACTCCGCTTAAGAATCGGATGACTATTGCCAGAGATATGGCCTTCGCAAGGGGCTATATTGTCGATCCATGCATTTTCCCCATTTCAGAAGGGGACACTCCACGAAATTTCTTAAAAAATCCAAAAAATAATTTGTTTCTAGATTTTGATGCAGATTAGTGGAAAATCAATCCACAAATCGATTAAGGTACTCCGCTTAAGAATCGGATGACTATTGCCAGAGATATGGCCTTCGGAAAGGGCTATATTGTCGATCCATGCATTTTCCCCATTTCTGAAGGGGACACTCCACGAAATTTGATATAAAATCTAAAAAATAATTTTATTTTAGATTTTGATGCAGATTAGTGGAAAATCTATCCACAAATCGATTAAGGTACTCCGCTTAAGAATCGGATGACTATTGCCAGAGATATGGCCTTCGCAAGGGGCTATATTGTCGATCCATGCATTTTCCCCATTTTTGAAGGGGACCCCCACGAAATTTGATATAAAATCTAAAAAATAATTTTATTTTAGATTTTGATGCAGATTAGTGGAAAATCTATCCACAAATCGATTAAGGTACTCCGCTTAAGAATCGGATGACTATTGCCAGAGATATGGCCTTCGCAAGGGGCTATATTGTCGATCCATGCATTTTCCCCATAATCCAAAATTAGATTTTGATGCAGATTAGTGTAAAATCAATTCACAAATCGATTAAGGTACTCCGCTTAAGAATCGGATGACTATTGCCAGAGATATGGCCTTCGCAAGGGGCTATATTGTCGATCCATGCATTTTCCCCATTTTTGAAGGGGACCCCCCACGAAATTTCTTAAGAAATCTAAAAAATAATTTGTTTCTATATTTTGATGCAGATTAGTGGAAAATCTATCCACAAATCGATTAAGGTACTCCGCTTAAGAATCGGATGACTATTGCCAGAGATATGGCCTTCGCAAGGGGCTATATTGTCGATCCATGCATTTTCCCCATTTCTAAAGGGGACCCTCCAGGAAATTTGATAAAAAATCTAAAAAATAATTTGTTTCTAGATTTTGATGCAGATTAGTGGAAAATCTATCCACAAATCGATTAAGGTACTCCGCTTAAGAATCGGATGACTATTGCCAGAGATATGGCCTTCGCAAGGGGCTATATTGTCGATCCATGCATTTTCCCCATTTCTAAAGGGGACCCTCCAGGAAATTTGATAAAAAATCTAAAAAATAATTTGTTTCTAGATTTTGATGCAGATTAGTGGAAAATCTATCCACAAATCGATTAAGGTACTCCGCTTAAGAATCGGATGACTATTGCCAGAGATATGGCCTTCGCAAGGGGCTATATTGTCGATCCATGCATTTTCCCCATTTCAGAAGGGGACACTCCACGAAATTTCTTAAAAAATCCAAAAAATAATTTGTTTCTAGATTTTGATGCAGATTAGTGGAAAATCAATCCACAAATCGATTAAGGTACTCCGCTTAAGAATCGGATGACTATTGCCAGAGATATGGCCTTCGGAAAGGGCTATATTGTCGATCCATGCATTTTCCCCATTTCTGAAGGGGACACTCCACGAAATTTGATATAAAATCTAAAAAATAATTTTATTTTAGATTTTGATGCAGATTAGTGGAAAATCTATCCACAAATCGATTAAGGTACTCCGCTTAAGAATCGGATGACTATTGCCAGAGATATGGCCTTCGCAAGGGGCTATATTGTCGATCCATGCATTTTCCCCATTTTTGAAGGGGACCCCCCACGAAATTTGATATAAAATCTAAAAAATAATTTTATTTTAGATTTTGATGCAGATTAGTGGAAAATCTATCCACAAATCGATTAAGGTACTCCGCTTAAGAATCGGATGACTATTGCCAGAGATATGGCCTTCGCAAGGGGCTATATTGTCGATCCATGCATTTTCCCCATTTTTGAAGGGGACCCCCCACGAAATTTGATAAAAAATCTAAAAAATAATTTTATTTTAGATTTTGATGCAGATTAGTGGAAAATCTATCCACAAATCGATTAAGGTACTCCGCTTAAGAATCGGATGACTATTGCCAGAGATATGGCCTTCGCAAGGGGCTATATTGTCGATCCATGCATTTTCCCCATTTCAGAAGGGGACACTCCACGAAATTTGATAAAAAATCTAAAAAATAATTCGTTTCTAGATTTTGATGCAGATTAGTGGAAAATCAATCCACAAATCGATTAAGGTACTCCGCTTAAGAATCGGATGACTATTGCCAGAGATATGGCCTTCGCAAGGGGCTATATTGTCGATCCATGCATTTTCCCCATTTTTGAAGGGGACCCCCACGAAATTTCTTAAAAAATCTAAAAAATAATTTGTTTCTAGATTTTTATGCAGATTAGTGGAAAATCTCTCCACAAATCGATTAAGGTACTCCGCTTAAGAATCGGATGACTATTGCCAGAGATATGGCCTTCGGAAAGGGCTATATTGTCGATCCATGCATTTTCCCCATTTCTGAAGGGGACCCCCCACGAAATTTGATATAAAATCTAAAAAATAATTTTATTTTAGATTTTGATGCAGATTAGTGGAAAATCTATCCACAAATCGATTAAGGTACTCCGCTTAAGAATCGGATGACTATTGCCAGAGATATGGCCTTCGCAAGGGGCTATATTGTCGATCCATGCATTTTCCCCATTTTTGAAGGGGACCCCCCACGAAATTTCTTAAAAAATCTAAAAAATAATTTTTTTCTAGATTTTGATGCAGATTAGTGTAAAATCAATTCACAAATCGATTAAGGTACTCCGCTTAAGAATCGGATGACTATTGCCAGAGATATGGCCTTCGCAAGGGGCTATATTGTCGATCCATGCATTTTCCCCATTTCAGAAGGGGACACTCCACGAAATTTGATAAAAAATCTAAAAAATAATTCGTTTCTAGATTTTGATGCAGATTAGTGGAAAATCAATCCACAAATCGATTAAGGTACTCCGCTTAAGAATCGGATGACTATTGCCAGAGATATGGCCTTCGCAAGGGGCTATATTGTCGATCCATGCATTTTCCCCATTTTTGAAGGGGACCCCCCACGAAATTTCTTAAAAAATCTAAAAAATAATTTGTTTCTAGATTTTTATGCAGATTAGTGGAAAATCTATCCACAAATCGATTAAGGTACTCCGCTTAAGAATCGGATGACTATTGCCAGAGATATGGCCTTCGGAAAGGGCTATATTGTCGATCCATGCATTTTCCCCATTTCTGAAGGGGACCCTCCAGGAAATTTGATAAAAATCTAAAAAATAATTTGTTTCTAGATTTTGATGCAGATTAGTGGAAAATCTATCCACAAATCGATTAAGGTACTCCGCTTAAGAATCGGATGACTATTGCCAGAGATATGGCCTTCGCAAGGGGCTATATTGTCGATCCATGCATTTTCCCCATTTTTGAAGGGGACCCCCCACGAAATTTGATAAAAAATCTAAAAAATAATTTTATTTTAGATTTTGATGCAGATTAGTGGAAAATCTATCCACAAATCGATTAAGGTACTCCGCTTAAGAATCGGATGACTATTGCCAGAGATATGGCCTTCGCAAGGGGCTATATTGTCGATCCATGCATTTTCCCCATTTTTGAAGGGGACCCCCCACGAAATTTGATATAAAATCTAAAAAATAATTTTATTTTAGATTTTGATGCAGATTAGTGGAAAATCTATCCACAAATCGATTAAGGTACTCCGCTTAAGAATCGGATGACTATTGCCAGAGATATGGCCTTCGCAAGGGGCTATATTGTCGATCCATGCATTTTCCCCATTTTTGAAGGGGACCCCCCACGAAATTTGATAAAAAATCTAAAAAATAATTTGTTTCTAGATTTTGATGCAGATTAGTGGAAAATCTATCCACAAATCGATTAAGGTACTCCGCTTAAGAATCGGATGACTATTGCCAGAGATATAGCCTACGGAAAGGGCTATATTGTCGATCCATGCATTTTTTCCCATTTTTGAAGGGGACCCCCCACGAAATTTCTTAAGAAATCTAAAAAATAATTTGTTTCTAGATTTTGATGCAGATTAGTGGAAAATCTATCCACAAATCGATTAAGGTACTCCGCTTAAGAATCGGATGACTATTGCCAGATATATGGCCTTCGCAAAGGGCTATATTGTCGATCCATGCATTTTCCCCATTTTTGAAGGGGACCCCCCACGAAATTTGATAAAAAATTTAAAAAATAATTTGTTTCTAGATTTTGATGCAGATTAGTGGAAAATCTATCCACAAATCGATTAAGGTACTCCGCTTAAGAATCGGATGACTATTGCCAGAGATATGGCCTTCGCAAGGGGCTATATTGTCGATCCATGCATTTTCCCCATTTCTGAAGGGGACACTCCACGAAATTTGATAAAAAATCTAAAAAATAATTCGTTTCTAGATTTTGATGCAGATTAGTGGAAAATCAATCCACAAATCGATTAAGGTACTCCGCTTAAGAATCGGATGACTATTGCCAGAGATATGGCCTTCGCAAGGGGCTATATTGTCGATCCATGCATTTTCCCCATTTTTGAAGGGGACCCCCCACGAAATTTCTTAAAAAATCTAAAAAATAATTTGTTTCTAGATTTTTATGCAGATTAGTGGAAAATCTATCCACAAATCGATTAAGGTACTCCGCTTAAGAATCGGATGACTATTGCCAGAGATATGGCCTTCGGAAAGGGCTATATTGTCGATCCATGCATTTTCCCCATTTCTGAAGGGGACCCTCCAGGAAATTTGATAAAAATCTAAAAAATAATTTGTTTCTAGATTTTGATGCAGATTAGTGGAAAATCTATCCACAAATCGATTAAGGTACTCCGCTTAAGAATCGGATGACTATTGCCAGAGATATGGCCTTCGCAAGGGGCTATATTGTCGATTCATGCATTTTCCCCATTTTTGAAGGGGACCCCCCACGAAATTTGATAAAAAATCTAAAAAATAATTTGTTTCTAGATTTTGATGCAGATTAGTGGAAAATCAATCCAAAATCGCATTAAGTTTGCCTTTGCCATTTTTGGGTGCATGCAACTGCTGCAACATAATTTGCCCCGTTTTGGGAAATAAAAACGAATTATTTTTACCATCAAGCCGCCGCAAATAAATAAATGCATTTTTGTAGGTTTTTTCTCTCTTGAACTTCCATCCGTTCCTTGTATATCACCATTTTTGTGAGTCTTTTTCTTCCTTTTTTTAAAGTTGTGTTTTTTTTATGCCCTTGCAGAAGGTATTATAATTTTGGTCAAAAGTGTGCACCGCAGTAAAGGAGACATCTCCGACCCTACAAAGTATATATATTCTTGATCAGGATCACCTCCTGACTTGATATGAGTATGTCCGTCTGAATCTTTGTACACACCCTTCTTTCCTTTGCAGGCAGTATTTAAGTCGGAATGGCCGGGATCCGCCAACTATATCCTATAACTGCCATATATGTAAATGATTGATCGGAAATGCCGATACCAGGATATATAAGCTTACAAAGCTTTTATAAAAACATAATTCTTCTATAATTTTAAAAGAAAAAAATGTTTTTTTTATAAATTTTTAAACAAAAAATGTAAACAACCACCAACGGGCACCAACGAGTCTTATACTAATGAAGAGTACAATTTTACGGTTTATTTGCATATAGTATCATTGAAGAATTAACTTTATTTTGGGAGCTATTCAATGAAAATTAAAAAAAATAATTAAATAAAAAATAGCGCCCTCCTCCTCGATTCTCATAGGTTGCACTTAAGCAGGCCTGAAAAATCGGGAAATTCATTATTTTTTTTTGTGTAAATGTTGGTGTTTTTTTTTTTTTACTTTTATTGGTTTGTTTTTGTTGTAGTTTTGGTTGTTGTATTTTACATTTTAGTTTTTTTTATTGTAATATTAAGCTTGTATATCCGACTATATCTTAAAGCTATATATATATAGCTATATCTGTCATTTATCTAACTGCTTGGGCATACAAGCCAAGCTCCTTTTTTTAATAAGGATCTGCCAAGTCGATCCAATATTTGTAATATAAAGCCCATCCGATATACAACATATATCCTAACGCATATATCCTTGCGATATGGCCTCCGCAAGGCTATATGGTCGTTCCATGCATTAGGCCATATTGGCCTTTCGTGAATTTTCCAAAATATTAAATAAAAATGTAGTATTTTTCAAAAGCAAAGTATAAAGAAGGTTGTCCTTTAAGTTTCATTTTCCATCAAGGCATTTTGGCAGAGAGCACATAAAACTAAAAGAACAGCCTGTCAAAATGAGATTCGGAGTATTCTTCTTGTTGTTGGTTATTTTTGGCGTTGTCCTCGTTATGACTGGACTTATCCTAGCTAACGTGATGACCGGCACTGGAGAGCGGTTGGGCCTCAGCTGGTTTTTGTATACCTCCAGTCCTTTTATGTGGGCCGGCCTGGGAATCGTGATGGCGTGCTCGTTGTCTGTAAGTGGTGCCGCCGCCGGAATTTACATGACCGGAGCCAGCATTGCAGGTGGAGGAGTTCGATCGCCGCGCATCAAGACGAAGAATCTTATTTCTATTATCTTCTGCGAGGCGGTGGCTATCTATGGCCTCATCACTGCCATCCTGCTGTCGGGATGTGTAGTGAATTTCAATACCGTGAGGCTAATTACGGACAGGCGGGTAATGGAAACCAACATGTTTACGGCCTTTGCCGTGTTTGGCGCTGGACTGACAGTAGGTCTTGTCAACTTTTCCTGTGGAGTGGCCGTCGGGATAGTGGGATCTGGAGCAGCTTTAGCGGATGCGGCCAACTCGGCATTGTTCGTCAAGATACTAATTGTGGAGATTTTTGGATCAGCTATCGGACTATTTGGCTTAATTGTGAGCATCTACATGATATCCAAGGCGGAAATGATAACTTAAAGGTTTTGCCAAAGTAAAAACAAAGAATACATTTTCTTATAACTGTTAAGCTAATATTTATTGCATTATTAAAGCTAATTCTCTTCTTCATCGCTATCCTCGGCATCATCGTTTTGGTTCTGCTGATCACTATCCTCTTCGTCTTCCTCGTCCCAGTGCTTGATCTTCTTGTTGGTCATAAAATCTTCACGCAGGACGTTCCATTCAGACTTCTTTTTACCTTGGGAAGTTTCATCCTCGTCCTCATCGGAGTCATCCTCCTCTTTCTTTACAGAATTATCGATGGCTGTGGATTTAGCCCTTTTGCCGCTCATTAGTACGTCAAGAAACTTGCGCTTGTTTATATTGTTGAGCACGGCATCCTGCCGGCTGTCAAGGGGGCCAGCGTCCTCCAGCTGCTGCTGTATATCCTTCTGCTGGATACGTACGGCATTAAAGAACTGGACCACACCACGGGTCGCAACTTTTCGTAGCGTTCGTTCTCGTTCCATGTCCCGAAAGCTGGGTTTCACGCGCAGTTGCAGGGGAACATTCTTTCTCTGTTGCTTGGTCAGTTGGGCATCTAGAGCAGATGACTCCGGCTTAACATCCTCCTCATCATCTTCGTCTTCGTCCTTTACCTCTGCCTTTTCTATTTCAAAGTCGTATTCGGGCTTCTTAGCACTCTTGGCCTTCTGGGATCGCACGGAACCCTGGCTGTTTTTCGCACGGGCCAACACAGTTTTGTTTTGTGTCTCGGGTTTGGTGGTTTTCAGTACTTTCAGTATGGAATCCGCCCAGCCGGCGTTGCCCTCCCCATCGCTTCCAGCTTCCTGACTGCCTTCCGATTCGGATTCCCCTTGGGAACTTTCGGAGGGCGGAGCTTGCTTCTGTTTCTTGCGATTTTCTGTGAGAAGAGCCATTTGAGCAATCTAATAATTGAATTGAAATAGAAAAACAAATCGCGCGTGTTTGTTACACGTTTTTAGGGATGGGCAAAGTTAACTAGAGATGGTGAATTTCTTCGGACTGACCACTCGGAGGTTTGAAGTGACTATTAATTTTTATATTAAAGCAGAACCTATCTTTATTAATGGATTTTACGAATCTGAAAAAGTAAGGTTTAAGAAAAATAAAACTTTTTAGAACTCAAAAATTTAGAAATCAATATAGGTTGGCAGGACGTACATCGTACATCATTATAATTAATCGATAGCTCAAAAACTTCCATATCAAGAAAGAAAAAATTAGAAATTAGAAAAAATTAAAGAATTTTATATAAAATAATAAATTAATTAATTTAGAAGTAATCATGCTGAAGCTAAAATTGGAAGCATTGGGCCATCCCACGCCAGCCGACGTATCTCTAAACAGTAAGTGGCCTTAGTATCTTGCGCAAAATGGAAATCAATAATCGCCTATTGTTGAAATCCTTAGATCGAAAAGAATTTGCTAGTACAATTCTCTGGCTGGAGGATCAGAAGATCCGACTATATACAATCGAGGACCGAGAAAAGCTGCGCAATTTAGACAACCCCACAATGTGGGAAGAGGGGTACTTGAAATACAAGGTTGATTTGAACATGCCCAGTTTTGAGTCGCAGCAGGAGGAGCTGGCCTGGATTCTGAGTCACGCTGTGCGTCTTGAGTTCCTCGACGATCCAGAGCAGTTTGCCTCTATAAACAGCCAACAGCACACGGCCCAAACCAATGGCAAGCAGACCCAGCAAAAGGTCCAGTCAATATTCGAAGGAAAAATCAACGGTAAGAGGGGTCATAGACCATTTGAATAGATGAAAAAATAACAATTCGTTCTTTTTTATCGTTTAAACTTATTAATTGGTTGTAACAAACTGTATTTTATGCTTCAAACAGTTCAGGACAAGGCGTTTATTGATGGTGTTCGGCTGCTGGCCAGCAAACTGAACGTGCCCCATCATCCGAACCACCTGCTACAGTTGGAGGCTGTGGCGCGGATAGTCCAAGAACGCCTCTCACCTGCCGCCAAAGGACGAAAGCCAATTGTGGGGACTCCATTTCCGTTTGATAAGGGAAACGACATAGTCTCGTCCAACGATCCAGCCCTGGACCTGCCCATGCGTATCCTGCGACTGCTGCAGATCCAGAGCCTTCGGCAACTGCAGACTCACATTAACGAGACTATCGTGGCAGTTCAGAACATAACGGCCAATCCAAAGACTGACACCAAGCTCGGCAAAGTGGGCCGATAGTGCTCGAATTACCGGACTAGCCAGGCGACATTTTTTAAACTTTTTTTTTATTCAGAGAAACTAATTTGATAACCTCATGTGAGGACTTTTAACCAGAAGCCAAGCAAAAACAAACACAAATAATTGTTATCAAAATATTTATGCCAGCAAACAAATAGCAAAAAGCGCTAGAATTTATAATTGTAGCCAGTGAGAATTCCGCAAGGAAAGCAATCAAATTTAGTATGTCTATATTAATATTTATAGATTTAATCTCTGTCCCATTACAACTGAAATAAAGTTTAACTAATTAACGTCTAGCAAAGAACTCGTGATCCTTGGAAGTCTTCGAAACCTTGATTTCCTCCTCCGCCAGCTCCTTTGCCGGAGCTTTGAGGAAACTTGCATCTGCTAAGCGGGCCACACCAAGTAATCCTGCAGCTGAAAGTGGAGTATGATTAGAACTACATAATTATTAGAATAAATCAACTTACCGGCTGCCAAACTCTTCATAGTGTATTGTTCATAAAGCTTTGGACGCTTTTTCGATTGGACCAGCAGATAGGCTCCGATGCCGACGAGGCCAAAACCACTGACCAACCGGCAACCCAAGCAGTCGACTTCCTGGGAGACATTATCCCTGTACCAAAGTGATAACCTTCCGATCATTTCAATCTGCAGTTATGGTTGAAATTATAGAGTAGATCGGCATAGCCAACTCCAAAACATTCCTGTTAGAGATGAGAGCTTGCCAACCGATTTCTCCCCAGTTTTTTAGTGTTGGAAAGCGCCCAAACACATCTTGGAGTAGTTTGTTTTTAATTTTTTGCCTGAAATATGGATTTCCAGCGCAATGATGCCATTTTAATGGAGATCCTGCAGGATCGAAAGACAATTACTGGATTTCTTGACTCCATATTCGGTTTTCTACGGCGCAAGTACAAGTTTTTCTATATAAACTGTATACATACAGGAATTTAAAAGAGTTTCCTTTGCAGCACCGACTTCTACCATACAAAGCTGGATGAAACGGATAAAATAGGTTTCCCCGCGGGCGTGAGGGATCAGATTCTTTACGGAGCTATGCAGCGTTATGATCCGGACTGCTGGCTTCAGACAATGGCAGCTGAAGATGGAATTGGTGATGATGGTGAAGTGGCTCCGTTGGCCATCGAAGAAATAACATTGGAAAACGAAGAAGTTCAAACAATTGAAGATATAAATACGGTTGTCACCGAACGAAAGGAACAGCCAACATTCTCCCCCGACGACTATAGAAATGGAGATATCTTCGAGACTCATTGCTGGTCACAAACCCAAAAAGATGTGGAGCTCCAAGTAAAATTACCGGAGGAGATGCAATCCTCGAAGAAACTAAGTATAATAATCAAGCCTCAGAGTATAAAAGTAAGCAGCAAGCTCCAGCCAGATGTTGTTATCCTGGAAGGGAATCTCAGCCAGCGGATCAAGCACAATGAGGCAGTGTGGAGCATTGACAAAAACAAACTAATAATCAGTTTCGGTTGGGAATTTGTTTTAAGAATTAAAAACACCATAATAATGTCTTTTTTTTTACAGACAAATCCAAAGATCTGTGGTGGGAAAGACTGTTTGAAGGTGATCCCGAAATAGATCACAAAAAAATAGAGTGTGAGAGCTACATAGACGAATTACCGGAGGGAACTCAAGCCACTCTGGAAAAACTGCGATTCGATCAAATTGCGGCGGATAAAGCTCAAAACGAGGTGCAGGCTTCAAATCCTAATCAGGCCGACACCATTGAACGTTTACGAAACGCCTGGGATGCTGAAGGTTCTCCTTTCAAAGGCCAGCCATTCGATCCTTCCATTGTGAGAATAAGCTAGTATTTTCTATAAAATACATGTACTTAATTTTTTAAATCGTTTTTTATTAATTTGAAATTATTAAAAAATGAGTTAGTTATTAATACACACGAACACAAAAACGTGTTAGCTTAACACTAAAGATATGTAAAAGTTACTGGGCCTTCAATTCGAGCTTCTTGCGCTGCAGCTGCAGCTTGTGGTACTCCACATCCTTGGAATCCGTCGACCAGGCCACATACATATAAATAATAAGGAGCACAGCCAATATGAAGCGATCCACACTCATCACATTAGTGGCCAACAGGATGAGGGATAGTCCCACGAACGAAGGATGCCTGACATGCGCATATAAATTGCGCAATTCGCTGGATTTGTACTTAAGTGGTTCCCCATAAGCCTTCAAGTCATAGTAGGCCTGCTTAACGCCTAGTAATTCGGGCAGATCCATCACCAAACTACCGCCGAAGATCACAATCCAGGCCACTCCGTGGGTGATCACAAAGGTCCACCAAAGGGGAGCACTTGCCTCAGCATCAACCTGCCATAGGACAATGGACGGCGCTGTCAGCCAGTTTAGGATTAGATACTGAAATAATCATTTGCATAATGAGCATGGACAAGTTTTGTTGTTGTTTTTTTTCAGGTATACGAACATGTAAACAAATCGATGACGTCAGACTATAAATAGTTCGCTCAGCCCCAGCCAAACCCAATTTGGCCAGGAGTTTTTTAACGAAAGCTGACTTAAGGAAACTGTGCTGAAAGATGAATCCAATCAGGTAGAGGGTATCGAAGACCACTGGTCCATAGGCAGTCTGGAGACGGGATTCGTTGTCCAGTAAATTAAAAACCCAATTCCATTCCTTGGAAATCGAACGCGGGGACGATAGAAAGAGCACTAGATGGCCCACCACGTAAAACGAGTAGACGAAGGTGGCGAGCGAGGCGAGGAGCACTATCCCCTTGAATAAAGAGGCCATTGTCCGCAAAGAAACTAAAAGAAAACTATTTATTTATGAAAAGGAAAACTAACAACGATTGGTGTTTGAAGAACTGCCAGTGTTGCAAAACAATTTAAAAACAAAGCTAGTATTAAAAAAAATACTAACAAATACTAATAACTTATGCACAGTGGGTCCTAAATGCTTAAATTTACCAAGTTTTTAACTTGTTAAGAAATTATTCTAACCCCGTAATACTTTCAACCAGGGACTGCAAATAAGACATATGAGTTCAAAAAAATCAAACCACAAAAAATTCCTTTGCGGTGAGTGGGAAAAGGACACGTATACCTTTAACGGTTAATCCGGAAACACAATAAATTTAAAATTAAAATGTTAAAATTGAAATATAACTCTTATTTTAAATTTTCATAATAATAATTAAGAATAAGAATTATGATTTCATTTTTATTAAAAAAATTGAATGCGATTAACTTCTAAACCGAGTGTACTATTAAAAAACGGTTAAAATATTTATGATCTGTGTTGCAGTACCTTTCAAATGATGTATTGTATGTCCTTAAAGGACATAATCCAGGATTCCTCAATAATTCAATTTATTTAGTTTTCTAGTGTGAGTCACCATGTAAAAGTGCCCATCGGGTTTCTTAAAATTCTTTCGATTATATTGAAATATTTTTTGTCTATTTTTTTCAGCAAACTAGAATAAAATAATTCGAGCTCGTAAATTTTTTTCTTGAAGAACATTTACATTTATTTAGTTTTAAAAACAACAGTTTTTTATGGACTCCGATGATAAGTTACACCGTAAATCCGACAGTACCCATTCAATAAATCATACTCAAAATAACAGTGTTTCATTACAAAAGGAAGGTGAATTATGTGAAGAAACATTCTTAAAACAATGCCATCTGCAATAATAATAAAAAGTAAAGAGTAAACAGGTCTTAAAAAAAAAATTTAACAGATTTTATAATTGCTTGTTAAAGATTTATCAATTTGTCATGATTGAGAAATCACTGTTGTAGGAGAGATAAAAAATATGTATAGTTTATGAGATCTAAAACGGTACCTTCTGCTGCTGCATTTTTTGTATGCCAATAATATCGCAACAGAATATATGTAGCACAAAACAATAAATAAACTCGGTTTTTATTTCAATTTTTATTACAAAAATTTAAAATAAAAATCATAATTTTCCAACATAAAATCAATCAATTTTTCAATAAAAATCAATTTTTTATTTTATTTTATTATTTTTATTTTAAGAATTATAATAATTACGGTCCCGGATTTGAACTGCTAAGAATATAATAAAACCAATTTACCCAATCAGTTTCTGAACTAAATGTATTGCTATATATTTGTAGCTGGTCCCAGTATGCTCTGTTAAGTAGGGAGAACAGTCTGCCCTCTGCTTTGGTGTTGGAAAATACGTATATATAAGTGTCATCTCTAACAATTCACTCCACCTGGCAACACTAGTTGCGATTTGTTCGACATCTCTTCGTTCGGTAGTTTATAAATGTTTCGAGTTTTCAACTAAACACATATTAAAAGTGTAAGTCGTAGCCGGATGGCTTAAGTAAAGATACTATCTTAATTTTCGATTAATAAACACCATAGTTCCCACGTAAATAGATGCCGAAAGGGCTAAGAAAAAATTGCCGACGCGACAACGCTACTCACACACACACTCGCGCACCATTATACGCATACACACAAACACAAGTTTGCTTGCAAATGGCGGATGCGTTTCCAACAAAAAAGAAAACTGCATTTAAATGTGAAATGTTGTGAAAATTGTTGACGTTGCAAGTTATAAGTTGGTAGAAAAAAAAATAGCAGAAAAACTAATGGGAACTTGCAGGGACGAAGCGATGGAGAGAGACCGAGCGGCATTAGTGCAAGTGTGTTGGTGTGTATGCGCTGAGGTGCACTGCATTTTGTTGTTTTATAAGAGAGACGCCCTTTTGTCTTCTCGAAGTCAAAGAAAGCGGTATTTTATGGGTTTGCAATTATTCTTTGTGCCAATTAGAAGTCCAATTAGCGGAGAAGGGGAGGAGGGCGAGCAATATCTCGCCACGGCATTCGTGTGTACTTTCACTGTCCCAACTTGCCACTTAATTATGAGTAAAAGGGACAGCTGACACAAAGGCCTTGCAGATTTATTAGATTTTCCCCGAAAATGTCGGGCGCCACCGTCTGGCCACCTACCATCCCCCCACCCGCAGCCGCAGCCCAATGGCGCCCCTCCCTATGCTCATCATTTTGCGATTTTATCAAACAAGAAATAAGCATAATTGATGTGCTTGGCCTCTATTCGCTTGCCTCTTTTTGCTCCTCTGACATTTTACACATTGTTGGCAGCCTGCGCTGACCTCACCACACACATTAAGACACGTACGTTGCCACAATGTGATGTGAGGGAGGAGGGTGGAGCGGAGGACGGATGAGAGAAAGAGAGAAAACGGGAGTCCCCCTTAAGTTATTTATCAAAAGTGCACGCGATAAGGTCTCTGGCGAAGATTCCACAGAAAAGATAATAAACCACTCCTGACTTTATAGTTTAGTATCTTTATTATATGTACATCGGTTTATATTTTTTTGCCAATTGGGACTAATAGAGTTCCTATCCGTTTCTGAAGTTCTGGGGGAAAGCCAATTGCTGAAAAGTCACCCGGCGACGTCAGCAATCAATAATCATTAACAGGCAGCCTTTTCAATTTGCTTATTTATAGCCGAGAAGAGGAGCACACACAAATACAGCTTTGTGAGTCACTATCTCTTGGGGCAAGCTTCCATCTCTGGACCAAAAAACTTAATGAAAGAAAAAGAAAAAAAAAAAAAAGAATTCGAACTTGACGCTCCCACGCAAACAAACGATAGACGAACTACTAGTCCCCCCTGCCCCCTGATGCTACGCTCTCTTTAGCCTAGGAAGAAAATAAAACATTGCATGTTGCATAAATATTACAAGAAACACACAAGAAACGGAGAGCAGAGCTTTCTAAAATTAAAACACTTGAGCCCACCGCTTGGTCGCTGAAAATAGCAGGGGCAGCAATGCATTTATGAATAACTGAAAGAAGAAATAATGAATGGCTGTGCCGCTGTCTCGACGAGCATGACAGCGCGAAAGAGAGCGGATGGGGGTCGTGCACCGTTATCAGTGCTGTCACTGCAATTCACATAAACAAGCTAAATACTATTTTCAATCCCCTATCAGTGCTGCTGTCGAGATAACAGTACAATACAAGTTCAAGGATAACAAGTTCATAAAACTATACAAATAGCTAAGTTTTAAGGCAATGCATGTTAGTTTTTTATATTTAAATCTAAAAATAAAATATTATATTCGATTTTTACTACACTTTATAATTATTTTTTCATATTTTTGGGATTTTAAAATATTCGTTTTTATGCCATCTCTGATAAAAGCCATTTTCTCATTTGTGACCGGCTCTCGGACAAAGAGAAATTCCAAGTGCCAGCGGCGGCATGTCTGTGTGGTTGTGTGAGTGAGTGAGTGTGGAGCAGCTAATTGAACACTGGGGCGGCAGAGGGAAAATGCGAAATTAGGCCAACTGTGCAGTTGGATGCCAGTTCACCAGTCGTTGTAATCAGGGCAAGCTGCCAGCCGACAGCCTCTGTATTTGCATGCCAGACCATAATACCATAATACACAATTATTTATAGATGGCCATAATGATAATTGGCAGAAAGATTTGGACTTTCACACAAACACACACATACAAAAATACATAAGTAAATGTAGATGGCATGGCATGGCCAGTTTTCGCAGCGTCGCTCTTCCGGTTGATGACCTTTACCGGCGTTTTTATTGTGTTGTGTTTCTTTTCTTCAAGTGTGTTTGCTCTTTTTTTTTTGGTGTCTGTGAGTCTTATTGGAGCATTACGCCTGAAAGCCAATATTGCCGTTAAACACCCTGTTCTTACTATCGATTGGTTCGATTGGAAACCCCCCTCTCTGATTAGACTTAATTATTAATTAAACTTTGTAGACACAAATACAACAATATTTGAACAGGGCCACCTATCAAGAGCAAATAGACAAACAAAAATTACAAACGTGTGTAAACATGTCAGTTGAAAGTTGTAAATACCGCAAGAAGTTATAGAACTTACACTGGCAGACAAGTTTTAAACATTTTTTAATTTAATTAATTGATTAAGAATAAAGTCTATTGTTAGCTCACTGTCCAAAAAAGTACTCGTATCACCTTGCTTGGTATTTACTGGAATAGGGAGTGGGGAAAAAACAAGACATAGTCAGAATCTGTTAGCCAGAAACATGACGCGAGCAAAAAACAAAAACAAAAAAAATATAAGAAAAGAAACACAAAAAAGTAACCAAAAAAGCAGACCCGACCTGCCAGTTATCGCTGCCGCAGAGAGCAACAACCTTGAATTGAAATTTTTTTTGCAATTCGTGAATTTTGCCAGTGAGCTTCGGAAAGCAGTGAAATTTCAAGTTCTAACTGTATGTGATGGCTCGGGAGAGGAACCGAGACGGAGACCCAAGTGTAGAAAGAGCGAAAGCACCCAAAAGAAAATTAAGTTTCTTCGGAGAAACAAGAAATTTTTCCATTTACAAATATAAAAAAATACATTTTGTCTTTTATATATTTTACCTTTATTTTTAAAACAGACATTTGTTTTAAAAATAATCAGATTTTTTTCAGTGCAGAGAGTGGGTGAGCCGAAGAGAGATCGCGATTCTTTCGAGCCCCACTTGCCTGGGAATCTCTCGGCTTGTCATTCGCATCTTGCCCAGCGACTTGGACTCGCGGAATTGTCTCTAGAAGATTACCAGTCGAGGAACTACATATATATTTTTTCCAGTGAACGGCCGTAAAATTTGCATACGTGTGCGTCAGCTTCTTGATTTTCTGCGTTATTTTGTGTCTTCTTTGGCGTTTTTAAAATCAAGCCTCCACACCTTTAGTTGGAAAATATCTTTAGACTTTCATTCAAGGCTGGTCAGCGGATGTTCCATTTTCTGAATTTCTGTCTGGCATTAATTCAAAGCTGAGGTCTTATCACATCCCGTGCCAAAAATTTAATTCATCAAAGTGACCTTTTTGCGGTTTGGGAAGCGGATGTCCTCTGTGGGATTATTGAATTGACTTGCAGTGGATCGACTTATCTCGATTTTATTAATACCACGTCAAGCCAACACCGACTGCTCCACAAACAACTTAGTCATACAGTAGGCTGGGTATCTGTGTTTGTACCATTCACCGGCCGGTAACTGATAAGCACGTAGAAACCTTAGCCAGTGCCTCTAAATTGAGTCCCCATAAAACAAGTACATATTGATTCGTTGAGTTTCCCTTCGAATTCCTGTTTTCATTCTATAATTGGTGTGCTCCACGTCACCATACAGTTCGGTTTAGTCGTTATTTTGTGTTTGATAGCGAAGGTTCTAGCTGCGTGACCCAAAAACCCGACTATACCTCCAGTAAGATTAGGAATTCTCTTTGATTAATCGGTAATACGGGATTTTCCCTTCAATTAGGTCTTTCCTATTGATTTATTATTTAAAATCCAAGTCCCTTCTGGTTCTAATTCCGTTTCTGTTCCATTTCAGTAACTAACCTCAAGGAGATCACAAGAACCCAGGGCTGAAACGGAAGGATATGCAAATATGGACTTCCACATACTGATCGTCATCGGTTGTGTGTTCACCGCCTCCCTCCTTTCATTCCTGTTTATAAACAAGATATTCAGGCGCAAGACATTCGAGGAGGTGGTGGCGGAGAAGCGGGCCCTGAACGCCAATCTGTACA
Source organism: Drosophila pseudoananassae pseudoananassae (assembly GCA_018153035.1). Taxonomy (NCBI): domain Eukaryota; kingdom Metazoa; phylum Arthropoda; class Insecta; order Diptera; family Drosophilidae; genus Drosophila; species Drosophila pseudoananassae. Next base: position 1,074,772 of record JAECXR010000055.1, read on the forward strand.
AGGCGGCAGGTGGAGCGGCCGCCAAGAAGCCCAAGAAGAAGGAGCTGAAGCGCGAGAAGAAGCAGCGCCAGCGCGAGCAGCAGCGGGATGCGAACAATGAGCCGGAGCCGGAGGAGGCCGAGGACTACTCGGATGGTCAGTCGGAGGGCCAGGGCTCTGTGGCAGACGAGGAGCCCGGACTGTCCAAGCAGCACGTTGAGTTCGAGCCCGATGCCGAAATCCTGAATGAGCAGCGACGTCCCAGCAGTGTGGCCGAGAAGGAGAACCAACCCGCCGCCACCGGCAAGAAGGGCAAGAAGGACAAGCGCAACGGCAACAACAAAGCCGCCGGCATTCTGGTCAACAAGAACGAAACCGTGGTGGTTAAGGCCGCCATTCTGGAGGAGACGCCCGTTTTGAACAACTTTGAGGCCAAGGCGCCCAAGGACGTGGTTGAGCTGAAAAAGCAGGAACAGAAGGAGCGCAAGGAGGACAACAACAACACCAAGCAACAGGTGCAGAAGAAGAACGGAGCTGGGAATGCCGCCAAGAAGGAGAAGCCATCCCCTGCTGATCCCGAGCAACCGACTGTTCCCAAGATTCTGAAGCAACAGCAGCAGCAGAACGGGTCGCCCAAGACGCAGCACAACCAGGCCAACAACAAGACAAAGCAACAGCAGAAGCAAAAGCAGAAGGAAACTTTGACGGCCAAGGACCTGGCCCAAGCTCTGGACAAGCTGGCAGAGTACCAGAACCAGACCATCGGAGTCAACGCCCTCATCAACGTGTTTTCTCGCGCAGAGCTCAATCGCTCCGAGATCCAAATCCTAATCGACTATCTGCTAAACAAGCAGCAGGACATGCCGGCCTCGCATGCCGAGTGGTCCGACGACATCTGCCAGAAGCTCAAGCGCCAGCTGGAGGAGAAGGAGAAGCTGCTGGCCGAGGAGCAGGAGGCCTCCATCGGCATCCAGGCCAAGCTGCGCGAGCTGAGGCAGGAGGTTAACACGGAGCGCGCTCAGATGCACAGTCGCATCCAGGCCTACAACGAAAAGTTGCAGGGCAAGGAGCAGGAACTGGCGGCTGTCAACCAGGAGCTCTCCAGCCTGAATGACAAGCTCACGCTTGAGCGACAGCAGTTCCAGGTGAGAACATTGTGATTAAGTCACATACTAAGTTTAATTATTCCCCATCTTATTCCAGACCCTATTGCGAGAGAATCAGGCCAGCTCGCAGGACCTTGTGCCACAGTTGCAGCGCCTGCAGCAGGATCTGGCCCACAAGGAGAAGTGCCTGGCTGACATGACGGCCTTTGTGAACGCCGAGACTCAGCAAAAGAACGAGGTGATCCAGCAGCAGGCCCAGCAAATCGCGGCCTTGGAACAGCAGCGCGACGAGCTGGAGCAGCGCCAGAACAACAGCGTCTTTGAGCTGGAGCAGCGCAAGCAGCTGGAGCAGGAGAACACCGAGCTGAAGCAAGAGCTGCGCACCCTGACCCAAGCCCAGTCGGAGCTGGAGCGCGTACACACTGCAGAGTTGCAGAAGGTGCGCCAGCAGTCGGCGCATCTGGAGGCCAACAACCAGGCCCTTAACCAGCAGCTCAGCCAAGCGGCCAGCACGGCTGTTCAGGCTCAGGTCCAGACCTCAGCCCTGGAACAGAAGCAGGAAGAGCTCACCGCTCTGCGCTCGCAGCTCGGATCAGTGACAGAGGCGCAGGCCCAGCAGCAGAAGCAGACCACTGCGCTGCAGTCACAGCTCAAGGAGGTCCAGCAGCGGGCAGAGCAGCTGCAGGCCAAGGAGAAGCAGCTCCAGCTGGAACTTCAGGAGCAGAGGGAGAAGAATAATGTAAGAAAATGTCTCTGGCTAAGTAGCTTGTTAAATCTATTAGTTAAGTAGTATTAGTTATTCACACTCGCTTGCTGTTTTCCTCACTTCCTGCATCCTTTACTAATTGCCACGTGTTTGTGTTTCGTCAGGACGTGCGTTTGAAAAATTGGAAGCTGATCGAAGCTTTGCAAAATGCCGAGGCCTTAACGGCCAAGACGAAATCAAATACAGCGCAATCTATTAGCGTAAGTGCACGATTATTGCCTGCTCTTTCTGGTTTTCTCCTCAAATAATAATAGTTAATTATTTTAATATTAATTCCTTCCATCATTCCTACTTTGCAGCAGCAAAACAAAGAGCTGCAGCAACAGAAGCAGCAGTTGAATGGTGGAGGAAGTGCCAGCTCGGCCAAGAGCGAGCAGCAGCGCATCCGGGATCTCTACCTTCGCCTATACCCAGATGCCGTCAAGGCGCAGTCGGGTAGCGCCCTGCAGGTCTCGTTCGACCAGTGGCTGGAACAGGTCCTCACCACCCACGTCAAACAGCAGCAGGAGAAGCTGCAGAAGCAGATCAGCAGTAGTCATAAGTCCACACAATCAAACAGCAGCAGTAGCAGTAGCAGCAACCACAACACCACCCACAATAATCTTAGTAGCAATAATAGTAGTTCGAATAGCCAATCCCCCTCAGCAGTCTCCGAGCAGAAGGAGCTGCAAAAACAGAACCTGCAGTTGCGCGAGTGCAACGACAAGCTCACCCAGCTGGTCACCAAGACTGTAAGTCTTCCATAAGTTTTCTTTATTTGATTTTTGGGAGTAATCTTTACACTTTCTTGCAGACCAACACTCTGATGGACTTGGAGAATCGGGCTCGCGAACAGGACGAGCACTGGCGTGGTATTGTTGACGAGAAGGAGCAGCTTATCGTTAAGCTGCAGCAGCATGCCTCCAACGGGGAACAGGTAGGTGCCTAAAGAGGAGATAAGTCTCTTTTGGAGAGAAGTCTATGGGTTAAAATGGCGTAACTAAATCGAAGTTAATTCAATTAGATACCTAATTTAGATACTTGTTAAACTATAGAAGTATTATACTTGTATAGAAGCTTCTATTTGAGAATGAAGCATAGAAATTCTCTAATATTAATCCATTATTTGCAAATTATTTTTGTTGCATTGCAGGACATTTAATGTCGCACTGACGGAAAACTAATAACCGGAAGAAGGAGCCAACGCCAACGCCAACAACGACGATAAACTGACAAGCATTCGAAGAGTTTGTCCAACTTCCATAACAACCCCAACAGCAAACAACAACAATTCTAACAATTTATTAAGTTTAATGTTAATGCGACATTGAGAGGATGGCGTTGAAATTGAAGAGAAAGTAAAGCATAGCATGTCCTGTGTCCTGTGTCCCATAACAACAGCAACATTTAACATTTTAAAGTAGCAAAAATCAGCAATTACGAGAATGAAGAACTATGGAATGCTTTAAGAAATTATATACACGTAGCTAAGGCAAGATAATGATAAAAAAAAAATCGAAACTTGTGCAATGTTAAAAAAAAGAACAGAAATGAAGAGAAGATAAGCTAGCGAAGAAGAAAACGCCCAAGTCGTCTGACAACAAAATCCAGGCATTTTCCACTCAAGCCCTCCCACAAAATAGAGAAACAGTAACAAAATCCATTGCTGCTGCTAATTTCTTATTTTTATTATTTATCCTACTACGCATGCGGTTATTATTTATGTTATACTTGCATTTAAAACGCGCTATCAACAATTGTATATGTATCTTATGTTAAGCAAATGAATTTATTCCCCAATCATTCAAAAGGAAACTCCATAAATATAAAAACAAAACTAAAAACTAAATAGTATATATATATGTGTATGACGAATTTTATTGTGTACTTGTTTCCATAAGTGTTTTCTGTTTGTGAAATTTTTAAATTGTTTCCACCTACACCCCCCCTAGAATCCAAGAATCAGCGCAGAGTATTGAACCCCAGCCAGCAGCAGCAACATTTAATTAAGCGTATATAAACAAGATAACTATTTTTATATAAAACTAAATGAGAAACTAATTTATAAGTGAACGCGAATTAAATGCATGAATGCTAATTAGCGACTAATTGTCGAGAACAACAACAACACACACATAATTGTAAAATTAGGCGACAAAACAACAAATTAAAGCCCATCAACAACAACAACCACATAATGAGACACAAATAAGAATGAGCTATAGCTGCATTATAATGATTTATGATGTATAATTACGATAAATGAGAATTAAATACATACACACACATATGAGAAAGACACTCGACGCTGATTTTTTATTCGGCGTCTTAATTAATTAATCTTAGAGGCTAATTATTGGAGGAGGCGGCGGTTCTAGCGGGTATCTGAAGGTTCTGGAGGGGAATGAGCATGTGGAATGGATACTGTAGAAGTTCAGTGCAAGATGGTCGCCTTTTGGGATTCAGCTGCAGACATATTTTCACCATCTGAAATGGAGGATACTCATGTAAGTTTTATGACCATTGGAGCAGGTTTTCGGCTCATCTCACTTGAAGCAGCATATCTGGATAGTAGGGGGGCAAGGCAGGATACTCTATGCTGGTGGACGGACTCGCAATTGCACTCATCTTGGCGTAGACATTCCGAATATGACCAAAGGGCGTCTTCTGGTATATAAGCAGGTACAGGATGCAACCCAGCGACCACACATCCGACTTGGTGGAGATCTTGATCTTGGGCTGGTTACCCCTTCGCATCGGACTGTTTCCTGTGGATGTGTCCGTTAGCGCCTCGGGACTAATGTAGTTGAAGGTGCCCGCCTGCGAAAACTTAATGATGCTCGTCGAGTCCACCGCAATGTTGCTGGCGATTCCAAAATCAATGAGCTTCAGTCTTCCGTTGACCATCAGAAAGTTGGCTGGCTTCAGATCCGAGTGGATCACCCCGTTTTGGTGAATGTAGTTGACAGCCTGCAGCATCTGGTACAGAATATTCACTAAGCTGTAGAGCGGCAAGTTGGTTGTGTACTTTTGGAGGATCTTGTTGAGGTCGCAGTCGCCCTTCTCCATCACCATGTACAATTTTAACTCCTCCCGCAACAGTTGACTGGAAATTAAATAAAATTTGTAGTTTACTTTAAAAATTAAATTAAAAAATATTAACTCACTAATCGTAGAGGGCCACAACGCAAGCGTTGCCCTGAAGCTTGGCCAGAAGCTTAGTCTCGTTCAGATAGCCCTGCACCACTTGAGGATCAGCCTGCAGATCCACTACCTTCAGGGCGAACTCTTCCCCAGAGTCCGACCGCCGGGCTAAGTAAACCGAACTGGAGCCACCGCATCCTAGTTTTTTGACAATCACATACTCGTGGTTCTTAATCTTCAGTGTGCTTGATGGTTTCGGATTGGACTGTGGATCAGCCGTGACTATGGGTACAGAAATCAGCTCTTTGGCCGGTTCGATTGATTCCAACTTTGGCTGAATTATTTGTTTCTCCTTTTCCTTTTCCACCTCCGAGAAGTCCAGAGACTTTTTGGACTTTCCGTTTAGCGGGTCTTCCTTTTTCGGCTCTGGAATGTCGGGGCTTTCACTGATGGTGTCGCACAGCGAGAAATTAATACTGTCACTGGGAAAGGGAGCAGCCCGGCTCACAGTCATCGGAGTCTGGAAAAGTACCTTCTGGGAGCGAAACTCATTTGTCACGGCCGCCCGACTCTTCCCAGCCTGCGTGGAGCCTATTGTTCGAACTTGTGGAGTTACAAAGTCCGTCTCGGGCTTAGCCTGGGATTTCATTGCAGTCACGGAGGATGTGGAGGAAGTAACGCCTTTTCGCAACGGAGTCTCCGTATCTAACAGCTGACGTCTCTCCGCAATGGATTTTGTCGTAGGTGGCGGTGCTTTTGTGGCTACTGGTGCCGCTGGAGGCGATTTCTGACCACTACAATTGATGCCCATGTTTCCGAATCGACCGAGAAACGAAAGATTCGAATCGGACTGCTTCAGTGGTGCGGCGGAGGAAATAGTTCCTGTACTCCCCGTAAGTTCGTGGGTTGGGCTCAGCACAAAGGAGTCGTTTAAGATTGCGCAGTTGAGGTTGTGGTTACTCTTATCCTCCTCTTCGCTGTCAGAGTCCATCATCATCATCTCAGAAGCACGACGAGGTCTGCAAAAAGTAGTGAAGGAAACTATCTTGAGTGTTGAGTGTGGCATATTCCTTAGGTATGTTTTTGGGTGGAGTCCTTTCGATCTTCAAATATAGAAATTCATGGCCTAAAAGGGAATCCTTACAACATTTCCATGGGCGTATTTGTAAGTGGCTGGTTCTCCTTGCCCCTGGCTTTATCCTTAAAATTCATAGCCGGTTCTCGTGCCTCCGTTCGATTTTGACGAAAAGGCGTATTGCTGTCTTCGTCGGAATCTAAGGCGGCCATCAAATCCTTGTTGCGTCGCGGCAGAGGCGTATTTAAATCCATCTTGCGTTTTGCTTCCCGCTAAAGATCAAGAAATCCAATTGCAAGCATTCAAAAAAAAACAAAGCCAGGACTAGGGATGGAAGCTATTTGAGCTACCTGTCTCCGATGAAAAATCGTAATCGATCGCTTATAAATTTTAAATAATATTACACTTCTTTAGAGAGAATTCATTAAAGACTAGAAATATTCCATGAAAACTTTTTGGTTTTGAGATTAAATTATAATAATGTTTTACTAAATTTCAAATAATAACAGACAGTTTAAATGGTCAGTGTTGTAAAGTAGCATATAACTTATCGATAAGCTGAGGTACGAGTTGGCAGTTCCGCCCAAGCCGACAACAAACAAAACAAAGCAAAAAAGAAAAACAACCAACTTTCTGTGAATTACGCATTGTTGCGACTCATAAATGGATCACCAAGCAACAGGCGGAGGTGCTGTGCACCCGGGCGTATCTCCCGTGCACCAACAGGACACCGACCAACTGCTCGATCCTGTACTGTTCTCAAACGACAATGGAAGTTTCAAGCTAAAAACAGTGCCTGCATTTAGGTGAGGCTATGCGGGAAGCGGGTTAAAATGGGAATAGGGGATTAAAGGGCAGAGGAGGCTCCACTGGTGGAGGCCGTGAATCATCCATTGTTTTTCAAATTTATGACACATTTCATGAGCTACTGAGCTAGATACTGGCGTACTGAATTAGATAAAACAAAGAGCCTAAGATAAGACCTTAAACCTTTTCAAGATGCAGAATATCTTTTAATATAGTTATATCTTTTCAAATTCCATGCAAATGTTAAATATACTCTGGTTTTTCCCCATAGCCTGCACTTGTTGATCTCCACGACAATCTCAATTGTTGGCATCGTACTGGCAGCCTCGTATCCGGCAGAGAAACGCTGCGATGCGTACTTCATAATGCTCTACTTACGGGCTACCTTCTGGGTCATCACATTTGTAAGCTACCAATGGCATTCAGACTATCTCATCTTCGACCTGCCCCAATAACGATTTACTTCCATTTTTAGCTCTTCGATCACTTTGTGAAGAAGCAGCACGACAATCTGCGCATGAATGGCTATCACGATTTCCATCGCGAAACGAGCATGCAGAAGGGCATTCCACTGCAACTGGTATCTCTGTGGAACTCTGCTCTTTTAGCCGTCCAAGCGCTCATCCATCATTATTATGGTGAAAACTTCTGGGAACATTGCGCCGCAGGATGGCTCTCACCGGTTAGCTATGTGACTGCATTTACTGTGGCTGAGAACCTGGTTCTTACAGTTACTCACTCATTGTATATAGGTAAGAATTCGCAACTTTTCAATACTTTTATCGGCTTTATGTTAAAAGCCTCACGATAACCTCAGAATATCACCCACGGCACCATCAATTAGAGAAATAAAGGATGCAATGAGGAAATTAAAACACAACAAAGCGGCTGGAGATGACGGCATACCGGCCGAACTTCTCCAGATTAACACGCAACTAATGGCCGAAACACTGCATCCACATTTCAATAATATATGGGAAAGTGAGCGGATCCCAACATCCTGGAAAAAAGGAATCATCATTAAGCTACCGAAGAAAGGAGACCTCAGTGACTGCAACAACTGGCGAGGCATTACCCTGTTGAACACAAGCTACAAGGTACTAGCCACTCTACTAAATGAACGTCTTTAGGAAAAAATAGAGCCAACAATACGAGATGAACAAGGAGGTTTCAGACCACACAGGAGCTGCGTAGACCTGGCAAACACACTACGCGCAATAACCGAACAAACTGTGGAATGGCGCACGCCGCTGTACCTCCTGTTCATAGATTTCCAGAAGGCATTCGATTCGGTAGACAGAGCAGCGATATGGAGGGCACTTGCAAGAAAGGGGGTGCCAGTGAAAATCATAAACATAGTGCTAAACAAAGCTAAACAAAGGAGAACCGACTGCGCAAATCGAGGTCTGCATTTGGAAGACTACACCGAGTATGGAGAAACCAGCAGATAAATAGAAAAACAAAGCTGCGCATATTCAACTCGTGTGTAAAATCCATACTGCTATACGGATCGGAGACATGGCTGACCACTCAAAGAATACTGATGAAGCTGCAGGCTTACATCAATAAGTGCCTAAGAATAATACTTGGGGTATTCTGGCCAGATAGAATATCCAATGAGGACTTATGGCACTGCACAGGAGAGGTCTCAATCCAGGAGCAAATAAAGAAACGAAAATGGAAATGGATTGGCCACGCTCTGAGGAAGGAACCAGGAAGCATCGTGAGAATGGCGCTGGAATGGAACCCACAGGGAAGCAGAAGAGTGGGTCGCCCAAAGATGACCTGGCGCCGTACAGCACTCCTAGAAATATCCCAGAAGAACATCAGCTGGGACACAATAAAGCAAACAGCGGCAAATAAAGTTAGGTGGAGAGCCCTTGTAGAGGCCCTAAGCTCCCGAGAGGAGTAATAAGGAAAAAAAAAAAAAATGTTAAAAGCATTCCAGTCAAGTTTAGTCATATGGGATGAGAATCCAATCCAAATGCTTAGTCATGTAGTCGAAATTCTTGGCCCTTTATCTTCAAATAACTAAGCTTATTAATAATATGTACTCTCATTTCAGACAAAGTGCGTAAATTTAACAATGCAAAGCTTGTCCCGGATGTTCTTCGCGGCACAGATCGTGCCGGCGGTTCGTTGGGTCTTATGCAACCCGGAGGTGACACCACTGAGCTTCTGGAGAAGCAGGCCGACCTTATTGCCTACCTGCGTGACCACACGCACAAGCTCAACCTGAAGCTGCATCAAATGCAGACCAATGTCCGACCAGTGCGGGCTCCGCAAATTCCTTAAAGAGCCCTCATATATACCATATATAATATATCTACGTACTATCATATTTTTACAATCGGTTCTCTTTTTATTTTTGATTACAATTACGACGAAGAAATATTCTTCAAAAAAATCAATTGCACACAATTGGTAACTTGACAAAAAATGTAAAATCCAACTGTAAATACAGAGAACGATATACTTAATCAACAATCAACGATTAAGTTTCAATGTATAATAAAAACAAGTGAGTGTAAAATTGTTAAATTAAAATCGATTTAAAACTAGAATGAGCTCATCACTGGTCATTAACCATATGTTTGGGGATATCCAGAATTTCTAGATTATTATCTTTCGAAGATGTCACTATCTGAAAAGTATAAAAAATGTTACTTAAGTTTAAAATTATTTTAATAATTTGTGGACTTACTTTGTCGCCTGCAACGATTAGGGCTAAAACTAAACGCCCAGCCCCTTTAAAGCTTCCCACTCCTTTTCCAGCAATTGTGTCTAGGACGTAAATAAAGCCATCATAGCATCCAACCAACAAATAACGATCCTTATAGGAGGCTATGGACACAGCACCGTTGCCACATTTAAACTTGGCTGTTAAAATACCAGTCTGAAAAAGGTATATAAAATTTATGAATTTTGGGTTACTTCAGTTACTAAAGTTAAGTACTTACAACGAACTCAAATTGGAAAATCTCGTTTCTTTGCGTTCCGCAGTAGAGGTAATTATCATCCAAAAGGATACTGTACACATTTAGACCCTCGGGAATTTCAAATTGTCGGAGAAGCAAACCGCTGCCAGCATCGTGCATGAGGACAAAGTTCCCCTTGCATCCAACCAAAAGTATTCTGCGGACCCCTTCCTTCGTGGCTTTCACTGCGATTATCGATTGGTCGGTGGACAGTAGAGGATTGTCTATAATTTTATTGGTCTAAAAGTGGTAGGTATAGAAAGTAATGTTAGCACTATTATGAACAAAAAATATTTTTATTAAAAGAATTAAATTAATTTATGAAAAAAAAGTCCTTTGGAGATGCGGGGTATCGATCCCCGTACCTCTCACATGCTAAGCGAGCGCTCTACCATCTGAGCTACATCCCCGTCGTGATTTGACCATTTTTATTGGCCTTTAGGTTTATCTTTTCGACTGATATTAAATGTCTTGGCTTCCGAAACTAACCTGCTAACTGGTTCATTTAAATTCCAAAAGTGCATTGTCATGAGTTTTACGTTTACGAACTGGGAGCCAAAACGAAATGGTCAACAGAAAGTAATGCCTAGTGCGTATTTTTAATGCGTTTATAAATAAACATAGTGTGTGTTGCGTAGATATATTTATATACAGACAACGTACATACATACATATATGAATTTGAGTACATTTTTAAGTTCGTTTGATAAGATAAAAATATAATCTATAAATGCTTTCACCTGGGGTAATTATAATTTAATTTTTGGCGTTTGTGGGGCCTTCTTAAAACCATAAGCTAACTGTTATCATTATAAAATGGGCTTTCTGATATGTCTGAAAATGATTAATCATACGCCATGTTGACATATACATTTAAAATCACTTAGATAATGGTTATCATGCTATCTAATAGTAATTTTCACTTAATAGACAGATAATAGAGTTTAAAAAGATACAGTTCACAAACCTGAGAAAACAAAAATTTTCCTAAAATCTGAATTCTTCAAAATAAACTGCAGAATTTCCATACACTGCGTATGAGTGATATTAAAAGGAATTAATTTTCAAAGTTATATATTATCTTTACATAATTTCTTATTTAAAATAAGAATTATTTATTCTTTAATCACAGAAAAGGTAATCATTCCAAAGGCTAAGAGTGATTTTCTTCCCAAAAGTTTGTCTGCAATGCCAAGATTATCCCAAAAAGTATGCAATATTCAGTAGAAATACCAAGTGCATATAGTACTCGCAATTAAAAAATACCAATTAATAAAACTTTCCACCAAAAACATAGTAAAAATTCTAAAAAAAAGAAAATTTCAATCAAAGCTCTAACCAAATAGCGGGGGAGTCCACTCCCCGATAGATGACACCCCTAGTTCTGCACTGATAAAATGTACAGAAAGTGGGAGGAGATGAAGAAATGTAGTGCACTTTTATGTACCGTTATGTTCTTAGCTATTCGGCAAGATGGCGGAGCAGAAAGAAATAAAAAATACAAATAAATCGCTTTTGGGATATTAAATGCGCCGCAGCGGGAGTGGCAGTGGGAATATGTTTATTTAGTGGTTGTGGACTGCAGTTTGCAACCCAAGCTACACGCTGCCAGGGTATCTCCATTTGCCACACCCACCCATCTATGTATGCAATTTGCCACTGAGAACAACAATAGAAAATGCCATATAAACACGAAAAAGAGTTACTGTTACTTACGGGCCACATGACGGTAAAAACAACCAACCCGATTTGGCCAAACCAGCCAATGAGAAAACGGTACGAGCGCACCAACACTCCGGCTCACTAAAACACACCAACACAACCCCTGGTTGGCCTGGTGCGCGCCGGCGTCTAAATATGGGGGCTGGGGCGCACATTCCCTGGATCTAACGTTCCTCCGTTCAGAAAAACAAGTTTCTAAAAAAAACTTTCAAATCGAAACAGGGATATAAGATATAGATACAGTTGCGGTCAAAATAATAGTAGTGCTGATTGAGGAAAAAGTTTTTCGACTATAATTTCTATATGCTTTAAGAAATCGAATCATTCTTTTTATATTATTAGCTATTAATATCTGTACTACTAGAATATGCATTTTCATCGTCTTATTCCATGCCTTTCTATTTTTTTTCGCCATTATTCGCTAATAACTACCTGTCCGACGCGGTCAAAATAATAGTAGTGCCAAAGAAAAATTTTAAATATATGAAATTTGTTCTAATTTTCGTAATGTTTTTTAGTTTAAATAATATATAAGGATGTTCTCCAACAGCCTTTTCACTTTATCGGTTCTTCTTTATCATTTGGTCCTGGCAATATATTACGTGCCAAATACTTTCCTGCCGAGAGGCGTAATGTGTTTTAAAAGTAAATACAGGAAGGGAGAACGTAAGCCTTAGTGCAAAATATTATTGGTTGATCTCCTACAGTAATTACAAATGAATAACAAATATGAGCCAGCATAAAAAATGCGAGCTGCACTTAAGATATGACGAAAAGGACAATGAACCGTCTAGTGGGGCAGGCGAAATATCAGTATATTATGTCTCCTATCGCTTTAAAGTCAACTGTAAAATTGATTCAAGTTTGAGAACATCAAGAAAACGACTTAGAGAAAACCATTTCATAGATAAAAGTCCTGGAAAATTGCTTCTCTAACAAAACTAAACACTAGGTCAAGCGCTTCACGTTCGGCAACGGGCATTTGAAATAGCCCTTGAAAATATGAAGGACATCCTGAGGTAGTATGAGTCCAAAATTGATTTTTGTGTGGCTGGGGGTCCTGGCAGTATATTACAAGTGTAATTTTCGCCAAAACATACATTTAAAAATTTGTTCATCCAAATTGATTTGACCCAGTTTTGCATACTATAAGGTTTGACCATTTATTGGTTCAAAATCATCACTGATCGTCACCATTACTCCAAAATTTTAAGCGAAGTGATACTTCCGTATATATTAGAGGACATGATACTTTTTTGGACGTTTTAAAAGGATAAAGAACTGAAGAATACCAGTTTTTTGACCAAAGAGTGTATTACCGACAACCGAATCAAAGTTATATTATCGCTGTTATAATCATTTAATCTCAACCCAGTTGTGATCTTTTGGTGTGAAGTGAAGAGATTAGTTCTACAAATTAAACCACCCATTAACATTCAACTTTTGGAAAATTTTTAAAGGTCCTGAGCCTTAATTACTGCCGAAAGATTCAAAAATTTTGTGAACCATTTGGTAAAACGCTATGTAGTTGCTATAGTTAACAAAGGCGGGTCAAATAAATACTAAAAAACTCTTTCAATCTTACTTTATAGTAATCAATCGTTTAAACATTTTTACAAAATTTATTTATGCTGTGGTTTATTTTGCAAATTTTCACTACTATTATTTTGACCGATTAATTCTTTGTCAAATTCAACATTTTTAATTTTTTCTGAAAAGTTTCTTGTTTTATCCCAAACGTTAATGTATTATAAACATCTATTATTAGTTAGGTTTCGAAGAAAATTTCAATAATTTTCCTAAGTCTCTTACAAAGCTATTTTTTTCGAGTTTTTCGATAGCCTAAATGGGCACTACTATTATTTTGACCGCAGCTGTATATATAACTTTCGGAGGTTCTTCTGGACAATTTTTGTTTTTTTTTTTTTAATTTTTTTTATTTTATTTTTTACGAACTGAAAAATATTTTTCCGGTTATAGACATAAAAAAAAAACATAAATTTAATCATTAGTTTTAATCGTATATATCATTATCCTTTGCAAACCTTTTTTGAAATAAAATTTTTCTTTTGAAAACCAAATCGAGAAGCAATTTTTTTGGACACAGTCAACGAAAACGAAATTTTCCCAACACTTTTCAAATTTCAACGTTTTTCAACTTCGCGCTGCAGAATGAGAATAAAAATGAGAAATAAAGGTGCGCACCTTTTTTTTATTTTCTCTGAGAGCGACACAGCCTTTTTTTCCCTTACACACTCTCATTCTGCAGCGCGAAGTTGAAAAACGTTGAAATTTGAAAAGTGTTGGGAAAATCATCAAAATGAATTTTGATGAAAAAATCAGAGTCCATTTTTTTTCATCGATAGTTATTAAGTTATAATAATAATATTAATAATTAATTCATAAATATTGTATTAGTAATAATTTATATTTCATAAGTATAAGTATAAGAAAAAATCAGATTATAATATTAATAATTAATTCATAAATATTGTATTAATAATAATTTATAAAATTTAACAAGTATATAATTAATTATTATATTTTAATATAAAATTAATAAAAACGCAGGTAAGCGAATACGAATCATTTTTTGGCCGAATTTGAAGCCCTTGTTTTGCTTTTATTTTTATATTTATATACACAATAAAAATAATTACATTCTTATTTGATAATATGTTTTCTGTAAAAAAATCTGTATTTAATGGAAAATAATAAAAACACTGCCAATAATTTATTCATTTCCCAGAAGCCTTTATTTCAGTGTCCTGATATATGTTTGTACAATTCCTATTAGAATACAATTTAATAGACCAATAATAGACTTCAATTTATTTCTTATTAAAATTACTCTTTTCCGCACCACCTGTGAGGTAGAGAGCTTTGGGGAGGAGTGAAGTGGAGTGAGAGGGAACATCCTTTTCCTCGGAAATGAGTGCGCGAGCGAGACAGCATGCTGGCACTGCAAATGCAGTTTGCTGTTGTTTGTTGCAACTAACCCCCAGGCTCAGTGCTATGTACGAGGTCTATGTACTCCTAGCCGATTTCGTCGACCAAACAACGTGCAGCAAACAGGGAAAAATAAAACACAAAACAGCAGCCAAAGCAAAATATCAAGCAATAGCAGCAAGGCAGCTGGCCGGGCCAAAACTGCACTACCCAGCACCGCCCTCTATGTGCACCGTTAAATGTCTACGTGCTAAGTGCGGGGCGTGGCATCTTCGCATATTTACCAACTACCCGACTGCACCTACCAAGGAAGCTGGCATAGATGCCTCCTACGATATTTGGGGCTATGTGGGGTACAGTTGCCTCCCAGGAGAATATAGTTGCCTGCACAGCACTAGCTTTTGACTAAAGACTGTACCCCTATTATTAGTAGAAGGACTACTTTACTCCTATAAGGCCATCATAACTTCCTAACCAATAAATGCAGCACTGGGGGGAGTCTGAGTTATCAGCACGTCGCAGCCATAAATCGAATCTCCGCCAGAATTAAGACTTATAGCTCTCTTCTACCCTCCACGCGAGATATTCTAATGAAGTATCGGCCCGGCCCCAAGCTCCCTTGTACTATCATCCAATTTTTTAAATTCGCGAGAGAAAATACAAAAAAAGGAAAAATAAATTCGATTTGATTTCCATTGTCTAGACTTTAGACTCTAGACATTGCCAATTCGTTAACTCCTGGTGGTGGTGTTGTTCTTGTTGGCACTTGGGCAAGGTAAGGACTCGTACCCAAAGTTTGTGGCTGTCCTTTTGGCAGTCGCAGTTCAATATTTTAATTGAAATTGTTCAAGTATTTGTTTGACAGATAAATGTTTAATGAGTCAAATGAAGTGGCGGGAATATATTGAGAGCCATTCGATCACGACACATATAAATGTTAAAATTAATTACAAAAGGTATGCGTTTTCGGAAGGGGTTTTATTTAGAACTCACCACAACATTGTATGAGAAGACTTTCCCCCATCGACTGCCAATGAAGGCAGCTCCCCAAGCCACGTCAATGGATTGCAGGGGCTCTTTGAAATACGTAGTTTGCAGGACACGTTCCAGATTCTACAAAGTAAAAATTGTTTATTGAAAATATCATAAGATTTAAGATAACTTACATCCATGTCCGATTTCTTGAGAAAGCCATCCAGTGACGTGGTGTAGAGCAGAGCCTCCTCCTCGCACAAGAACATATTCGTAATGGCTTCACTGTGTTTGGGGATCTTGCGCTCCAGTTTGTGGGATACTAGATGGAACATATAGATATCTCCGCCCTCGGACGCCGCTATCACGTACTTTTTGTATATCCTTATCTGAGTGATGGGACTGGTGATGTCGTGCAGCTTCCCCTTTGGTATGCTTCCTATTTTGAAGTCGGTTACACGCGGGCTTATTCTCGGATAGTTGGCAGTTGGCGGAGGATTATATAGATTGGCTCCCTCGAAGGATAGACGACGGATGGGTTCAGGTGGAGGTGGAGGCGGTCGAAAAGGTTGTATGATCGCCAGTGCCGAATGGGCGACTTTAGATGCTCCATTGGCTTTTGGCTTTTTAGCTTGAGATTGCTTGGGCTTGGTAGTGGACGAATTATCCACTGAACTCTTCGGGTTAGACTCTTCCAGTCTTCCTTCGATACTGGGTTCATCCACAGGTGTGGGTTCTTTCGATTTCCCTGGCTGGTTTTTCTTGGCCCCTTTAGAAACCTCTTTCGGCATTTTAGCTTTCAGTTCCTTCGCTTTGGACTTGGGTATCTCTTTCTTTTGTACTTTACGATGTTTCATTAAAGCCTTTGGTGTTTGAGTTTTGCTCCTAGTTCGTCTGGCGATTGCACTTCTGGCCGTCAATTTCTTAGGGGGTTTCCGTTTCGAGGGCCTCGGTGGTGAGTGCGGTGGGATCTCTGGAACTGGAGGTTCTTCTGCCGGCGGTCTGCTCCTTGCAAGGATGGAATTCAGTAGCATAGACCTGCGAGTTTGTAGTTCCAGGCTGAGCAACTCCAGGTCGGACTTTTCCTTCTGAAACTTCATAATCATTTCATCCAGGAAGGTGCGGCGATTTTGGTTCTCCAGCAAACGACGATCGATCTCATTTATTTGACCCACTTGGTCGGAGAGGTCCATTGAATCGATTGCAGCACCAGGCTGAGGATAGCCAAAGCTAGAAGGAGTGCTGGAAGCAATGCGATGAAGGCTAGAATTCGTGGCCAAAAACGGCAGACCTACGGGATATGGGGTAATACTTGGTTGGACTGGAAATGGCAACGGAGTGAGCTGGATGGGTGGAAAGCCAGGATTTAGGATAGGAACCAAAGGTGGAGGGCTGCTACGAGGGTTTAATGCAGAAGATGTCTTCCGGGTTCCCTTAGCCTCTGGTTCCGACTCTCCGGTGGTGTTCTCCTTAGTGCCCCGGAGACGCTGTTTCTGCATATTGATGACATTCACAATCTCTCCTATGAGGAACTCCATAGCCAGCTGGTTGTCAGCGGCCTTCAGATTCCTCTGGATCTTGGCCACCTCGATCTTGCTGAATGTGCGGCTATTGTGCTCGGAGCTGGTCACGACGCAGGATATGAAGTGGAGTCGGCTTAATAAGCTAGTGGAGTGTGTGCGACTATAACTCTCCGAAAGAGACCCGGAAAGATTGGGTAGAATTAGCTTTTCAAAACTATCCACCACGTTATCCGCCATGCTTTGTAGTTTTAGTTTTAACCGATTTTTCTCATATTCTTTGATACCTTGCGAGTCCTTAGAGTGATTGATGGCAGGTGTGGTTGGTGTTGGTTCTAGTAATTCCTCAAACCCATCTGTTAACTCATCTTCGGGCTCATCCACTTCCATGCCAGCTTCAGAGTTATCTTGTGAACTTGTCGGTGGTGTTGGTTCCTCAATCTCACTTTCCACTATCTCAGCTTCGGACTCATCCACTTCCATGTCAACTGCAACCACATCATCATCTGAGGAGCTAAGAAGATCAACTACGTTTTCCGGCATTCGAACTTCAATTACTGGAGAGCTACTGGACTTCCTTTTACCGTTCAGTTGAGACGGGGCCATCTTTTTGTTGCAAGTTACAGCTGATACCACTTTTTGGGAATGTTGGAGATCTTCATGGTCGTTGGTGGAATTTAAAGACGTTTCTGGACTTGTCTCGATGCAAACTATTTCATTACCTATTTCTTGAGATTTCTGGGTTGGCAATAAGCTGGTTGATTGAGATATTTGGCTTTCAATAACAGAACTATTAGAAACCATCCCACATACTGGAGTTGGAAGCAATGGAGGCCGTTTTTTCCCCTCAGCTTCTTTGGTTGACTTTGGAGTCTTGTCCAAGCTTAAGATCTTTTCTGTGAGCTCCTTATTTGGACTCATGGGTTGCGGGTCTTTTTGACAGATATTCCCTTTGCTGATAGACGTTGTATCCTTGTCCCCATTTGTTGCTCTAATTTCTAAGGGCGGGTCTATGGCTTTTTCTTCCTCCCTTTCAGTTATCTCAGGATCCTTGGCTTTAGGATCTCTCAAACCTTCAATATTTTTATCGTTGATGAGATCCTTTGAGTTATTCTGACCATCATCCCTTTTAGCATCTAAAGGACTAACAATCCTTTCAGCATCTCTTTCAGATGTAAGTTTTTTACAATTCTCTGTTCTTGACTTGACCACCTTATGACTTTCTGATATGTTTATGCCAAAATACTTTTCGATCTCCTGCAGAAGCTGTTCTGGCAACTTAATGGCGTCTACGATTTCATCTTCTACGAGCTCCTTGACAGGATTGTCCTTGGGCTGCTCTAGCTCAATGGCTTTAAGTTGACGCCGGATTTCATCTCGTAAACGTCTTCGGGCCTGGCGTTTCAAGTGCTCGTCGTAGACCGTATCGCTATTATTGATTATGTACTTGAGGCTCTCCTTGTCCAAGCTCGCTATGCGGTTGTTGAGGCTGGCCTCCTGCTCACTACTCGAAAGATGGCTAGTGCTGGCTATCCTTCGTGGGCTGTTTTTCAAATTGGGCTTGATGGCCTGGCGACTGGGACTGGCAATGGCAGAAGAAGGTGATGTTGGAGTTTGACGATCGGGCTGTCCCTGATTTAAGCTCTTCTCCTTGCTGATGGCTAGGATCTCCTGTTTTAGGAGCTCTGTCAAAGGACGAACCTGAATTTTAGAAGTTGGATGAGTTGGGAGACTACTCCCACTGGTCAGATTATGATTTTGATCGCTGGGCTTATGGCTAGAAGGCTTTTCAACTGGGCTTGTGTTTTTCTTCTCAGCCTTAGAAGCTCGTGTGGGTGTACTGCGTGACTTGGAGGTTTCCTCCAACCTTGCTGCTTTCTCGGTAACCTCAGTCGGCTCTTTTAGAGCAATGTTACTAGACTCTGGTTCTGAAATATCCTTCCTTCTATCCAGAACCCGAGCACTATCTGCTTTATAAGCCTCACGGTTTTCACTTGGTTCTTGTCTATGACTGTTTTGCCAATGAAAGTTACTCTCATTTCTTAAAGAATCCCTATGATAGTTATCCTCGCTTTGCCTGAGGTTATAGCGCTGATCCCTGTACCGATTATCCCTATACCTGCTGGGGCTTCTGTCATTTTTTGAATTATTGGAGTAATGGTAATCAGTTCTCTTTGGATAGTCTCTCTCCTGACGATCTGGGTGTGAATTGTGATTATAATTATCGTTATAATTATCGTAGTGTTCACGGTTTCTGTAGTTTGATTGATAGTTTCGTTGGTAAGGAGAATTCCGATCAAAATACCTATTGTTCCGCTGAAATGTTGTTCTAAAATGTAAAACTGAAAGAAAATATGTCTTTTCTTGGACTTACCCCTCTGTATGGACCACTGAAAAATAAGAAAAAAAGGAAATTGTAATTTCTTTGCTAATTAATAAAGATTATATGCGGTACAGAAATATAACTAGGCTGAGCCCTCGAAAAAGGTGAAAAGTTTTGCAAACAATAAAGGAATAATTAATGTAATCAAGCAACGTGCTCCAAGTTCCTTTGCAACTTTGGCAACTGTGGCACGTAAGACCGAGCCGAGAAATGAAAGAAGGCTGCTGCATTAATTTAACAGATTTAAAATTTATAACCACAGAACCTCTGACCCCATCCGCAGTCCACAACGGTTTTATTTTTCCTCCAGCTATTTGTGTATGCAAAGGTGCGAATTTCTCAGCGCCTTTGTTTTATTTTTTTTTCCTCTCGTCCTCTCGAAAAAATCTCGTTAAGGAATGCTAAAATATACGACCACAAATCTTAGCAGTTGGCTTTTTTGTTAATGTCATTTGTAACATGAACTAATTAAAAATTTAAAAGTAAGATATAGTAAGTATGGGGGAGTCTCAGGCACTTTGAATTTAAATTGAGGAGCGTTTTACTTAAACTCCTTAAATAAAGACATCTTCTTCAACTATATAGCTCTTTGGCTCAGAACAAGGTGTAAGTACCATTTCCATTGAAAGTAGGACCCACACATTCAACTTGATATGTTTTGGGCTTTAATTAAAACCAAACAAAACAGCACGCTTCTTGTCAACGCCAAAACAAAGAGTAAAAGTTGAAAATTACCTCAAGCTGTTGCACAAGAGCACCCTTCAAGTCATCCCACTAATTGTTAAAGCTCCTTCCCCCCACCCCAGATTGTTGTTTATCGGGGAAACATTGTGAAAACATGTGGGGAGCGTGGCTGCGCTTAAAAACACATTACAAGTACAAGACAATTAGTTTGTCTCATACAAAGCAGGGAGAGCAAGGGATGGGATTTCCCCCCCCAAAAAGACAAATTTTGTTTCCACTGGCAAGAGTTAAACGTTTTCATATTTATGAGGCTCGTAAAACTCAATGATATACAAAATTAATGACAAAAACGTAGCAAGTGGCACTTCTCTGTGCGCTGTTCCATTCTCTGGCGAATCGTAAAAGAAATGCCACCTCAGAAACTTTTCTCCGCATTTACCTGCCAGCGGAACGAAATCGAGAAAGTCACAGGGACACGGGGCAGGGACTACAGCCAAAGTTATTCAGGCGTCTTGTAATTTTAATTTCAAGACAGTCTGTGTCTTTTTAGTTGCTGCCTCAACAAAGTATCTGAGTTTGGGTTACAACTCATTCCAAGTCCACTTCTTTTTCTTCTGTGTTTTTTAGCCTGTCTATCTCCGAGTGTCACGTACAATTTTTGTTCCTTTTTTTAATTGACTTTGCCTGGGAAAAGTTTATTAGTTGAGGGCGACTTTTTGGCTTGATTTGAGCAGTAGGTGCTTTCTTGCCAACGTGCATTCTTCCTGCCTCATTAGAAGGGACTTGTCACATACGCCACCGTGACTTTGGGGACTTTTTCCGTTTCCGGTTCCCGATAAGGCACCTCTTTATTGTTGTTTGCTTGTAAGACGGGCCAGGACATCACGGAGTGGCATCCTTTTTCACTCATCACTGCATACATTTTGCAAAGTTTATTTTTTCTTTCCGCTATGCGTTATGAATATTAATTTGGCTGGAAATTCGTAGAAGGTTTGAAGAAGGGAGGTAAGATTTTTTGGGTTTCTCTTCGATGAACTGGGGTTTTCTTAGTGGTGTTTAAAAAATAGGTACTTTTTGAATTTCTGCAAAATAATAGAGTCCAAATATACCCCTTCTCTTGGACTACGCTACTGTTGTGACTTAAAGATTGGACTTTCAAACGCCACACCCAAGGTAGCGGTAAGCTGCAAACCAGTTCAGACCTGGCCGACGAAACTGTAACCAGGTCATTAAATGACTTGCATACCAATTTATATAAACTACTGGTAATTGTCCAGAGGTAAGTGAACCAAGCTATTGATATTTCACCGTTATTCAATGAAAACCAAGAAGGGGATGTAGCTCAGATGGTAGAGCGCTCGCTTAGCATGTGAGAGGTACGGGGATCGATACCCCGCATCTCCAGAATGATATTTTTTTTCTTTCTTTTAAAAACAAAACTGCAAACCTGGCAATAAAGCACTTAAAACAATTAAAAATATGGAAATAAATACATAAATATCCCAACGACATGAAAGTTTCAATGGCTTAACTAGCTTGGTAAGCTGTCAAGGAAGCGGAAAAGTTAGTCCTTCTATAAAGTGGGAAAAACAAAGCCATGCTGGGGACAAACAAAAAAAATTAAACAAAAGCCTTTGCCTCATAAATAGCACATCATGTATCATTTACAACACCAGTCCTGGCTACCTTGGCTGCCTGGGGCGTCCTGGGACCGTGTTTTCCGCCCTCTGGAGTCCCCAGCTCCTGTCAATTCCGCATTCCGACTGTGCTGACTATTCTGACTGTTCTGACTGCTGTGGCTGTCTGGTTAATTGCTGCCAAAGTTCTCTACGATGCAGGCAAGTAAACAAACATTGGCATATTGTGCTGATTTATGTGCGACAATGTGTTGTGCAGTCTTCAGCCTTTGGGATACACTTGGAAAACAGGTGATGAACTAATAGGACTTTTTAGATGCAATTTCTGGTAAAATAATTATGAAACTAAGCATTTTTAATAGAAAGTTTAAAAAGAACCGTCTCCAGCTGGTTGATCCTACCATCTCTTCATAAAAGTGTAATTTTTTCAAGTGCCACGATGTGATGAGGGCGCAAATCAAATTACGCATCTTGATTGTCGACATGGGGGCGGCAGTTGAGGGATGCAAGCATCCCAGTATGGGCCCGTGGATAATTCTCGCTATCCATCTACAAAGCAACCTTTGAATATTCATTAGTGGCAACTTCTTCCTCAACATAAGCCCCAGAATGTAAAAGACAAAACTGCCGACGTCTGCATATTTTTCTCAGAACAAAAAAAAAAGGAAATAATCCAATTGGAGATGCGGGGTATCGATCCCCGTACCTCTCACATGCTAAGCGAGCGCTCTACCATCTGAGCTACATCCCCTTCTGCATTCAAGGCGGCCCAAGTGGCCGAAAAAGGTGTTGGCCAAAGTGCAAGACAAGCTAAATTAACGTTTGGCCAAAAGCAAGTTGTGGTCAGCAATTGGTGAGCTTTGGAATTTAATTGGACTCTGTCTTTTGGCAAAGTTACAGCAACTTTAAAAGTTGGATAGGCCACTTTTTTCAGACTAGCTCTAGATTTGATAGTTTTAAGATAATATAATATTTTATAGCCTCTTGATAATCCTTCAAGGCTTCAAGAAAAAAAAACCATTTAAAAATTTCTTACTGTTTCCCTAAAAAGTTTTTGAAGCTTCCCGCATAATCAACTCCGACTGGATTTTTGCAAGGAAGTTGCCTCCATGAAACGGCAAAAGTAAGGAATAACAAACAAACAATAAAATATTGAGCACATTAATGTTTAGTCAGACGTAAAATTACTTTTAAGTCTACTTCTAGCTTCGGCCTGGGGACTCTTCTCAGCTACTTGGCAAATTCAGAGACAATGCCAGTGGGATTGGGCCATAAAGACGTTAGATAAACGTTAGATGCATATTTATGATTTGACACTCCAGCAACTTCAGGGATTGGAGACCTTGGTCTGGCTGTCATTTCCCCATAATACTCAATAATGAAAGATTTTTCATTTTTGGCACAAAATATTAAAAATTGTGGGAGGATGATGATGCCAACGAAGGGAAACAATAATAAAAGTTTATTCCAGTACTTGGGATTTAATTAAGAAAAAAAGGACACTTGGCAAACTTTTCAATTGCCAGATGCGACGAAGGCGTCTCGCCTAATCGGATTTGCAGAAGATATTTTTTATGATTATTTCCGAGTTTCAAAAATTGTTTACGTTAATTAGACCGAAGCTGTGAAGAGTGACAGCAGAAGCGCAGAAATTCGATGGGGGAGTGTTAGTTGATTGGAAATTCTTGAGGAATAAGATGATGGCATTGAAAACGAAGATTACGACCAAAATTTTAAGGTATTTGATTTTTAGTGAATTTTACATTTCTATTTAAGTTAAGCTTTTCTGGTTGTAGAATATAAATTCAATCTAGATTCCTAGTTCACTTTCTAATAATCCCATAAATTCACAAAAGATATTATTCCTAACTAGATAACTTTCTTTTGTCTAAAATGGTTATCCTTTCCCGATTAATAAACTCAATCCCACTCTACTTATCAACGAATTCTATTGTGAACCACCCACAAAAGTTAACTGAATCATAATAATTGGCGTTAATCGCCTGTATTGCCTGCTGCTATCATATCAACCACTCCAAGTGTCACTTAATTGTTTATGAATGGCTCTGCCTGTTCGCCGCCATATGCGTAGGTGAGCGTGTGTGTGAGTGAAATATAAATCAGCCTGTGGTGAGGCAATGTTTTTTTTCGTTCTTCATGTTTGTGAGAATGTCAGAGCGGAAACGGAAGTTGGTGTGTGGCAGTTATGAGTTTTTAGACATTTTGTTGTGGTTTGGTTTCTTCTTTATGGTTATTAGATTGATAAAGATTTCTTAAATAAGATAAAATAATTCTTTAAAATCATTTTTTATAGGGGAGTTAAAATATTATAAACTATTTTTATAAAAAAACGCATTTTCATATTTTTCTATTTTGGTGTTGCACCAACCACTATATAATATGCAATGTTGCTGTAGATTTAGTATTTAATGCCGATGCCGATGACCGTTAAGACAATAACACACAACACTACACAACACAACACAACACTGGCAAGCATTCGAATAGGAACAGCAATTGCAGTACATAACCGGCAACAACACAACAAAATGGAAGGCAGCACTTACACATACCCGGGCTGCAGCGAACGAGCGAAGAGCCGAGGATCATAACGGTACATAACACGAAGTCAGGGCACGAGAGCTGCAGCAAAACAAAACACAGCACAAAACAATGCAAAATACAGCAACAACAACAGCAAACTAAATACGATGCAGCAGGAGGTGGGAAATGGGGGCATCCAAGCCCCCCATCCGACCCCCTTTAACCGCCGGCAGAGCGAACGACGAACGAGCGAGCTGGAAAGACCGAGTGCGACTAACAGTAAACAGGCCGAGGACTCCAAGTTCACCGTTGGCCTCCCCCCAGTGTCGGCACGGAGCCGGGCGCCGAGCAAAGTGGAGCTCGAATCATCCACACGCATGCGTTCCACGGATATATTTTCCATCAAGCCAATTGTTGGTTTTAATAGTTTTTGTTTATAAAATATAATATTTTTGAAACGATGCAATATTCATTATAGTTTTTATTTTATTTTTTATTTGAAATTAATTTTATATTTCTTATCCTTATTTATTTATTTGAAACAAATAATTGCAAAAGTGAGGAAATTTTTAAAAGGCTAGAACTGTGCACTTTAGATCCAAATTCCAGGAATCCTTGTCAGAAGAGCTTTGCATCTCACGAATACCCCCCTCTGAGCATAGAGAGGGAAGGTGGCAATGAGAGAAAGAGCTAGAACGAACCCTTGCAGAAGAGAGGGGGACTTTGGAGCCATAAAATAAAATACAAGCAAAACAACATAAAACCCAAGAACAACAGTAATAATAACAACAACTGAAACTGCAGCAGCAGCACGTGCAATTAATGGCGCTCGCTCTCTATCTCCCTCGCTCGCTCTATGGGTGAATCTTTCTTGGCCTCCCCCACTTTCCATCGTCCTCGTCGGCGTTGCAATCCAGTTGCCTTTCTGGTTGGCTGTTGCATATTTCTCGGCGCTGGCGCTGGTGTGAGTGTGTTGGCATTTTTGTTTGGTAAACTGCATATACAACAATACAATAAGCAAGACATCTACAGTGGCGGGGGACCTTTACATACGGATATGTATGAATGAAATTCGGCGCATGCTATTTGCGGGCCTTCCTATAAAAGTCAGTTAGGCCATGTGCTCGGGCTCAGTTGGGTATCAACTACCAGAGTCCGGACTTCGAGTTTTACTCCATCTACCAAGAAGTTTGTTGCTAAAAAAAACGCAAAAAATAGACAACGAAGTTCAGGCCAGAAAAGTTTTAATCGAACCAAGACAGATTTCGAAGAGGTTCGCAGCCTTCCAACAGCGACGGCAATTGGGTACGCCCAATATTTTGGACGCGAGTGTGAGCCCCGCGCTTACAAAGGTGAGTTTACGATAAGAGTGTGGTGAATAATGAGAACACAATATGATCATATAAGGAAACTTCCAAAAAGAACTAATATACTAATATAAGTGTGGTGAAAAATTGTGAGTTTATGAATATCATTCAAAGGAATATCATTCTAATTAAAAAGTGAATATAAGTGGCATTGGAAAAAACAAAAGACATAAAAGATACATCTTTATCTTTTCAGAAACCAATAATCAAAACCTATTAATATTCTTCAGTGACTCTTCAGTCATTCCAACCAGTGACTACACTCCATCGCCAGTCAGTTCGCTCAGTCGAATCTACTGTAAGTAAAGCACCATGAGTACGCCGAATATACTGCAGGTCTCAGGACCTCGACTTCAAGGATACAAAAATGATCTCTTAAAACGGTACAAAACAACTAAATCGAGCCCGAATAGGGCAATATATCAAACCATAGATAAATAATGTCATAACCACCTAACCTATTTATAAAAATCAAAACGATATGTAACCAATTCTAGGGCCACTATGTATGCCAATAGTCAATGTATTAGCCATATCTATCAGAATTTAGAGAACCTTACTTAAACCATCACAAAATAGGGACAATGCATCTAAATAGGCAATTTAGTATGTAAGTTAATCTATAATTAAATAACATTCACTGTAAGACTCCGAATCCGAACTATAGGGATCAAAGCAAGACAACCTATTCAATTCGTTCGATTCTATAATTTATGATATATCCCGCTACAAGAGCTAAACATTGGCATGATCCGCTTGATCCGGGGTTGTGCTCCGCTATCCATTGTCGATTCCAACAAAATTATCCGGGTCAATGCATATGGGTGTCTGAATTCTGATGAACGCGTTCGCGAAGAAATCAATCCAAATGGAGGTCTGGGTCCGGACCCTAGCCGTAATCGGGTTCTACGAGCCGTACGTCATGCGGCTGTCGCCCCTCGCGTCGGTTGGGCGGGTGGTGGGTAACGATTTACCGTTACACGATGGGATGCGTTCGCAAAAAAACAAATGGCGGTATAAATGGAGTCTTAATGGTATTGTTGTCTTTAATTGCATGCTGCATGGGCACAGTATCTTTATTCATAGTAAGTTTTTCTACTAAAATATAGTCGTATTATTTATTATCTTTTACTTAATTTAAGCTTCTTTTTCACTGCATTTCGTATATATATTTTCTTATA
Source organism: Drosophila pseudoananassae pseudoananassae (assembly GCA_018153035.1). Taxonomy (NCBI): domain Eukaryota; kingdom Metazoa; phylum Arthropoda; class Insecta; order Diptera; family Drosophilidae; genus Drosophila; species Drosophila pseudoananassae. The sequence goes on from JAECXR010000055.1 coordinate 1,101,565, forward strand.
TTTTTCTGCTAAGTTACTATCTCCCTTGGAGTCAAAATGCAAAAGTATTTTGCCTTCAGCCTGCGGACAAGCCTTGTTAACGCCTTTGGCCCTGTCAACGGCGTCCACCCAAGAAATGCATATTAAGTCAAGTGTTAATAATGTGGCTGTCTCGGGGGGATCTACCCATTTTCAGGCCAAGTCCTTACAGTCCGACATTTGGTGAGCCGGGAAAGGTGCAAGCGTGCGTTAAGCCCAAGAACTCACGCAAGGCAAACAAATACGGGGAAACACAAACAAATGGCGCAAAGGGATAATACAAAAATAAAAAATAAAATATAAAAATCTAAGAAAAATAAAGAGAAACTTGCCTGTAATGGCGGTCGGGCATCCTGGGTTGCGAATTATATTGCATTGACTTCCTCGGCCTGTGGATGTGAGAAAAAAACATAAATAAAAAATTAAAATAAAAAAAGAAGAAAAGAAAAACGAAATGCATAACTAAACAGGAGTAGAGGGCACAAGTTGGGGACTGCTGTTAATTTTGTTATTCAAAATGTGCCCTTTCCTAACTTTCAAGTCCGAGATTTCAAGACAGTTGCGACGTTTATTTATTTCCGCATTTCTGAGGTCCTTTCTTTAATTCCTTATTCGTTGTCTTGGGTTTTCTTTTGTTGTGGGAGTGCTGAGGGAGTGGGAAAGTTGATTTTTATGCTCAGGGCCTGCATTTGAGTTGATAATGAAGGCAGACATTATAAATACACCCCCACCTCTCCAAATACCGCAGATTTTAATTTAGTGGTCTATAATTAAAAGCGATGCATGGGGAGGAGCCTGCTCCCCCTGGTTTAAAGCCAGGTGGCCAATTTGCACACAATAAAAAGCGTAAAAAGGAAAGTCACTGTCAATGGCAATCCCGCAGATACAATATACTTTCGTACGTCACGTAGTTTCAGCGTCAATTGCCCAGTTCGGTGATTTTGGTGGCAGGGAAGGAATCCTGAACATTGAACGCACTCACACGGAAATTTCAATGACAGGCATTCCCAGGTCAGAGGTGTTGTGAAAAAGGGGACCATTGTGGGTTTATTTTTTTATTTTTTATATTTTCCTTTCTAAATGATTTTTTTGTAAACTAAATCTATCATTTTTTAAAATTTGTTGTCCTTATACCTCATATCCCTCAGACCTACGCCCCTGGTAAAAGAAAGGACCAAAAGTATCTCGTGAACGGCTATCCGCAGGCCGTTGGCCACCCACTTGAAAATTTATGTGTTAATTTTAAGGTGCCCGAAGGGAAAAAGCAAAAACATCATGGGAGTTGGGGAACTCAAGGAGGATACTTTTTATTTTTTGTATTGGCCAGCATTTTTCACAAAGTTTTTCCAGGTGCTGCCAGGGTCAGGCGCCTTTGGTGGGTAATAAATGAGCTAATAATAAGTGAAATGTGCTTTTGAGTGACCCTAAACAATTGCTCCGAAGGGGAAGTGGTAGTTGGGAAAAGCGGAAACCTGGGGAAAGGGGCCTAGCCCGTGGAAATTGCTCTGAAACTGAGGTTGGGTTGCTGAAAAATGCGCCAAAGTGTCGAAAATTCCGTTGGTGACATGAAAAGATTTGTTTATAATTAATTTTTACCTTTTTTTTTTACTTTTTTGTTAAGAATGAAAAATGTGAACAAAAAAAAAAACATGTGACGCTGAAGCATATTAATTAGTTTAATTCCTTTGGTCAGAGCTTTTCCATTTCCTTTGCAGTTTTTTGTTTAAAAATGCTATTTTCTAGCATAGAAATTGAAATACCCTTTGAATTTTTAACTTGATTTCGACATTTATGAGTAGCCAAAGTGGCTATAGACAGCCTCATAGAAGAAAGGATATATCGACAAGAGACCAAATAACAAAAGGCAACAGCAGCCAAAACCACAAAAGACAAGTGTTGATGTGTCGAAGGGAAAACAGCTAAAAAACGACTGAGAAAAACAGTAGCAGAAAAATGTGAGAAAAAAAAGGGGGAAAAAATTTGTATCCGCTTGTTGAAAATTCCAATCAATTTTTGTTGTTCTTGAGGACGATGAGGGCGACTCATTTGCCGGAAAATTGAGTAGACATGCATATCCGCAGACGAACGGAAATGGTCAAGATGCAGGTTGGCCATCAGGCCATCAATTAGACTTTTTTTCGATGCGGATGGCAAGCATCTGCGGCTCCTCTTTCGTGGGTCCTTTGTCTTGGCCGGTGGAGTTCGGTTGGCCTGTTTGGTTAACAAGATGAAGCTGACAGAGCCCCAGGTTATGGCTAAGGACCAACATCATTGAGACAAGCTGGTCGAACCGGCCGGTCGAACAAACAAACAAACAAACAGTGTCTGTAACTCGAAGTCTCATACTCAGCTTCTAAATTTCGGTTTTGGCAACTTTTGCGGCCTAAATGGAATTTTGCGTTTGCCTAACTGGCAAAAAATGTACCCCAAGTAGTTGGGTGGGAAGGTCACATGGCAGGGTCTTCATACGGCGTGTTATGATATGTGGAAAAGTCTGCTGTGAATTGAAAATCGAAGTTAATATGCTCCGCAGACTGTGAAACAAATCATTTTCAAGTTGTTAAGGGAAATCGACACGTTTTTGCCATTTTATATTTATTATGAGAATTTTTTGTTCTCGTTTGGCACCAGATGTTGCCACAACAGTGAGGACAAGAAAACCTTATAATTTGATGATATATTATGGGAATATTGTGGATAAATGTGACTTGAAAAGCTCGCAAATTTATTATTGGATATTTGTTGAAAAAAAATTAGACTAAAATGGTTAACTTTTTTAAATGTTATGCACATATAGAATCCATCATAGCCCCTTGAAGTGGTGGCCCAGGATACAGGCACTTGAATATGCAAAACAGTGCAAAAAATCGTTTAGGTAAGCTATTTAGCGAGGCGTCAGGGTAGGAAGCTAAAAAAAGGCTCGTAAGCAACACATTATGTTTATGAGATCCTTATTCAAGGAAGCTGGGGGCGCCATAAAATTAGTAAGCTCGTGAGTGTCCCGGCCTTATTATCATAACAGAGAATCGTCTAGAAAATCTGTGGATGTTGGCATTTTGGTTGGACTGCAAAGAATGTCACAGAGGGTTCGATATACATATGTATGTATGTATGTATGGCAGGTTCTGTGACCGTGAAAAGTATGCTTCATTCCTTGCACTGTTTTTTTACAAGACTCGAACAATTCCTTGTATCATAAGGGTCCTAACCTGCCAGATTTGTAAAGGAAAAAACTCTTAGAATGATGTAAAATAGGATATAGTCTTACCAGTTGCTATTATTTTGAGATCCATCACATTGCCCTCCTCTATTGCCTCCCCGGCCTGGCCAATTCCCTGGATCTCCTTCAGCATTGTTGGGAGCTGTTCCCAATAAAGGTACCTTTTCCGTTGATTGCTGTGGCCCATTCATTTTTGAAACACTTAACAATCTAATGGCATTTTTGTTGCTTTGGTACGAAAATGTTTAGTTTTGTTTAAGGCACGCGAATCTGATTTAGCAATTGGACCGCGTTTTCGTTTGTACTGATTGGTGCATAAGTCCGTTTGAACTCAAATCACTTTGGGTCCTGAGAGGATTTTCGCCTTTGTCGCATAGCCCTACGCCTACTGTGTTAGGCCGAAAGATTTCACAAAAACCAAAATAAATAAAACAAAATAATTCAGAACGTTTACAAACCAACCAACTTTGGAACAGCTGTTCTTGTTATCGATTGTGTTCGGGTAAACAGAGAGGTGGTGGTGTTGCCACCATATTTTAAAGAGAGGCGCGCATTTTGACTGAGAGAGAAGTAAATCTTATAAAATAACTTGTTTTAATAATAATTATGAATAACGTTTTTTATGAAAAATTTTATTACAAAGAATAGTTTCTGATTTTCTCGTCAGTTGCTTTAAAAAAAAAACATTTTTACGCGATACATTTTTTTTAATCATTTAAGTACCCATATTTAATAATAATAAGATTTCTCTCACCCCATGTAGATTTGTACATTTTATAAGAATTTTTCCTTCCTAATTTAGTTTTTATTTTTTTATTCTTGTATAATATCGATAAAAGATAAGAATTTTTAGCTTGCTTTTTTTAGGGTTGCCTTTTGACTTTTTATTGAGTAGAAAATAATATGTCTTAGAAATAGAATTAAAATATGTATGGTGATTCCATTTTTTCTTTTTTTTTCCCAACTTTATGCTAATGTCTTGGCGCTTATTTTTATAAAATTTTTCATTTGCTTCGCAACTTGTATTTACTTTTCTCGACGCTTTTTCATTTCGGTTTGTTTGTGCATCTGGGGTGTTCAGTCCTGGGGAAACCTTATCCGTAATTTCCATAATTATATGCATCAGCTGGCAGGTGACTGAATGGAGAAAAAAGAAAAGACGAGACGCGTCAAACAATAAATCCTGGAAAACAATACAAAGGAGCGCTGTGGAGATCCATCCGGGTGTGAGTTTGTGTATTCGTTATTTTTATGCCAGACTTGGCCTGCGCCAAAGTGTAAATATTGACAGTTTTTAAATTATTTCAAAGTGAATAAATAAAACCAAAATTATTGCAGAAATAAATAATTATGTTGTCTTAATGGTGTTGTTGGGTTGTTACATTTTACTTTGTTTTCTACATCAATCGAATTGATCTACCTGTGGTCTGACAATCGATTTTGGCCAGCCACGATCATCAGGGGATGTAGCTCAGATGGTAGAGCGCTCGCTTAGCATGTGAGAGGTACGGGGATCGATACCCCGCATCTCCAATTTGGAATTATTTTCCTAATTTTTTTTATTTTATTTTGATTTTATTTAACATTACAAATTATTTTAATCTAAAGTTGACCAACACTTTTTGCTTGGCGTAAAATATTTTTTTTATCTAATCTCAAAGATTAGATAATTATTTTTTTTACAAAAAATAAGAAAAAATAAATTTCATTTGGAGATGCGGGGTATCGATCCCCGTACCTCTCACATGCTAAGCGAGCGCTCTACCATCTGAGCTACATCCCCATATAACGGTTTCGGATTTTTACTTTTACAAGGATTTAAGGGTCGAGTTTACCACACAAATGCTTAAGGTCTAAAATAGACATATTGTTTACTATTCATGACCACGATCAGTGTCATTTCGTTTGGTCAACAAAAGACGTTGGGAGCATTCGAAATTTTAAATGCAATGACACAGATTAATTCGACAATTTTATATGGTGGCCAGCCGATTGTGAAAGGCCCTTAGGTATTATTATTCGAGGCTAAAACTTGTTTGTATAAGATCGGAAACCGAACCAGTTAATAAAGCAGTGTGTCGCATGGAAGCATAATGAATAATAAAAGTGAAAACTGGTTTCAAATTTAATTTTTTCAGCAAGATATCGAAAGTTTATATACCCTTAGGTAAAATAAAAATATATTCGTAAATTTGACGGAGTTTTGTATACAAACAGATAAAAACAAAACATAAATATAAAAATATGTATGAATAAATACCCATATAAAAACATCAATTTTAGAGTAAGGTTCTAAACAAAATCTAAAAGTTGAGTACTAACTAATACAAGCTTTTTATAATGAAACAAAAATGGTATATATTTTCAATAAATGCAATAAATAAATGCAAAAAAGTAATCCGGGCTCAACCGGGATTTGAACCCGGGACCTCTCGCACCCAAAGCGAGAATCATACCCCTAGACCATTGAGCCGCTTGAATTTTACCTGCCGAAATAGCCCTATTGAGCGACCGATCGCAAACATTTTCTAAAAATAGACACAAAACGGAAATTTAAATTTGTAATGCAACCAACCAGTTTCGATGTTTTTTGTTATCTATTGTTGTCACGTTTCGGACAAGGTAAACTGCATATCTTTGGCTCTATTTTAGCCACTATGTATCGAAGTGTAGAGATATTGAAGTAGACCTCTAGGCCGGCGGAAATGCATAAGGGGATGTAGCTCAGATGGTAGAGCGCTCGCTTAGCATGTGAGAGGTACGGGGATCGATACCCCGCATCTCCAAAAGGATTACTTTTTTTTTTTTCATTTCTATGAATATTTATTGGAAAAGTAATGGATATTATTTCTTAGACCTTTTTGGATCAATTCTTTTTTAGTAATATTTTTATAGAAATAAATCCCATTGTATGAAAAAAATATACAAAATACCAGAAAAATTTTCCGCATCTTTCGCATCCATCAGCCTAATGGAATAAACGCCTCAGACCCAGTTGGAAAGTTGCCGACTCCTGTAACCTGCACAAATATTTAATTATTCATAACTTTAAACAATCACGGCGACGTCAGCATCATCCGTGTAACCCCAGGGTCTAGCCCATCCCCTCATCCTTCCAGACCTCTCCTTTTACGACTCAACAAACACAATACAAACACGCACACACACACTCGCAAAGACAAGGGAAAGGATGCCTAGGGGATTCCCCGCATCCTGCCAACGTTTAGCTGCTGTTTCTGCTGCTACCGCTGATGGTAATAACATTGTCGTAAAATCATGTTTGGCTTATCGTGGGACTCCCGGGACGATGATCCAGGATTTTGGGGAGCACTGCATTTAAATGCCGGCAACGTCGAGAATTGGCGTGAATTATAGTGGCGTAGGTTAAATGCCGTTAGACAGCCACATAAACAGCGAACCCTTTCTGACAGACGACTGGTCCTGACGACTGGTCCTGCACCAAACTAAATTGGTAGAAAGTTTTAGTTTGCAAAAATGAAATGGCTATTTTTCGATATGACATATTGTATGGTATTAAAAAACAAAATTCCCAGAGTAAAATATATATTTTTCTTGGAAAAAAAATATTTATGAATAAGGACACCCTTATTCCTTACCATTATAATTTTAAGTGCCTTACAATTTCAAATATAAATAACTCAAAGCCTAGTGAACGCCAAAAAGTTCTTAGCGCCTGCTTTTAATTTTTGTGAAATTATTTGCATTCGCTGGCTCAGAAAACTAATGCAAAGAAAGTTTCGACAACAAGTTGTCCTGGCATCTAGTCCCCTCTACTTTTACCGAGTCCTGTCCTGTCCTTGTCCTCTGCTTGTTTTCAAATAATTATCGCTTTTGTTTGTTGGCTGAACTTTTGCCAGGTTTTGGCCGCCGGCTAACATACAAAATTAGCGCTCACCAAAATGACTAAACAATATTTACTATTGCCAGGATGCGGGCGGTGGTTTCTGGGGCCCGTCTCAGACGTCTCAAGACGTTGCCAAAGTAGGCAACATATTGTCCTTCTATGGCGAATAACATAATTTTCTAATTGGCCAAAGTTGCTGCCAAGTTTTCTACCAGCCCAGACAAAGCAAACCGAGAAAACATTTGTTCTCCGTTTTGGTTGGCTAATTCAATTTTAATGCATGATTTCATATTAATTGAAAAGTGAGTTTTAAAACGATTTCTTCTTAAAGGATTGAGATAAAAATTGTGATGTAGCATTCAATCTTAAAGGGAAATATCCTGTTTCTTTAAATTCATAGGCCCTTAGTATAGGCCCTTTAATAAGCTACCATTTCCTGAGCCAAACTCATTGAACTCTGGCATCTTTAGTCAGTGAGCTCGAAGTTTTATTTGTCCAAGGGCTTCTTAAGCCATTCGAAGGCGTTCATAACAGATGACCTCATATTTGTGGCACCACCCCCTCCAGAAGAGAAGTTTGATTTCCAAGACATTTTTTTTGTCTCTCCGCTTTTTATGGCATGCACAAAAGCCAAAAGGCAAACACACTCGAGTCATAAAAAGATGCCTGCAGACAAACAAAGCGACACACGAGTCTAGAGCAGGACCAACATAAAGATCAAATGTCAATACAAGGAATCGGGGGCTGGAGTTTTGGCTAAATGTGGCCAAAAGCCGGCAAGGGAAAGACAAACAGCAGCTACAGGAAAATGTACAACAAATTTCTAAACGTTGTCATAAAAATGAAATGAAAACAACCAAAAGCCGGTCAATATGGAGGGGAAAGCGGCGAAAGCGGGTCGAAAGGACCATTTACCAGGGAAAAACTTAAGACATTCAATAAGTTTACTTACGCCAAGCTGAACAAGCTGGGGAGATCGGGGTGCTGGCCTTTTTATCGCTTTAAATATGTTTATGACCAGGTTAAGAGGGAGTTCTCGTCCTGCTCCTCCGCCATCTCCCTTATAAATCTCGGAGGTTTTATGTTTATGTGCACCAAATTGTTTTTAACGACAATGTGTGTCCATGTAAATTATTAGTTTAATAACGTTCCGGCTTAGGGCACTTATTATTACTCTTTTGGGATTGTGTTTTATGGGGCTTGAAAATTATTAATAGAAGGGGATTTACCTAAAAGGACTTGAAAAAGTAGCTCTTAAACAATGTAAGAATAAAAGAAAAAATATCTTGTCTTTAATAGATTATTTTATGAATAATTCAAAGTAAAAATAATTTTTAGAAAGTATTTCCCCTGCCTTATATCCATCAAAACCCAAACTTACCACCGGCCAAGACCACACATCCTCAAACGAATGCCTTAATCAAATCACGGCCATAAGGATACCCTCATAAATATGTCAATTAATGCCACGCCCCGCCCTTGTGTCCCAGTCCTTATCTGAATGAAGACATAAACGCTCTGATATCAATTTATGTCAATGTAAATGTTTCTCTGTTGTTGGCCCGAGATTGGGTCTAATATATGCGAACACCGCACCATTCTTCGGGACATGTGTCGGCGAATCTTAAATGGAGCTTATGAAACTATTAAAAGGCGACCAGACAAGGCACACATGGCTGCTGTCCTCGACAGGAGCAACAAGAGACAAACAAACAAATGCCGGAGATAGTGTCCTTGTCAAGATGGGAGAAGCGGAGAAGAAGAAGTCACTTCCACATCTGCTGGTTGGGGGTAATTAGTTTGCTACACGCTCGAGGCGTGCCTTCGTTTTCTCGTCCTGTTGTCCTGGATGCGAGTGTAGCCATGAATAATTTGAGGCGGTGGCAAAAACTTTGACCAGCTGCTCGAAAAGGTTGACAAAACCTCAAGCCCGGCTAACCGCAAGACCAAGACGCCGATGAAGATAATATACTAATGATGATGATGGAGTCTTGCGAGAGAAGTGCCTGGCGCTAAATAGATTACTCATACGCACGATTGCCCGGGCACATTTATTATTTCGTTAGCCTCCATCTTGGCCCTGGCCTTTTTGTGGCTAATGTTAATTGCCTTTGTCTCCCTTTTGATCATTTGCATAATTCCGCTCTAAACAATAAAAATCTAATTTGGCCTCGTTCGCTATATAATTTCTTGTTAAACTCATAATTGTTAATTTCTGTTGTGCTCCGCCAACACTTGCTGGCATTTTCTTTGGGGCTTAACTTTAATTAAGATCCAAGTGCCAGGGCTCGTCCTGCCTCTGTGCATTTCTGCACTAGAAGGGTGGAAAGATTGAGGAGAGTCGTGCATGTGAATGGTCAGTCCGGTCACTGAAGATGATTTCACAAAGGAGGAAGCATTTTGGGATGTTTTTAATGAACTTCTGGCAGCCTGGAAAAAATAAAAGAGCTTAGATATCGTATAAAGGGATGGAAAAATGTTAATGTTTATGTAATTATTATAAAAGATAAGAACTTGTTTTAAAAAATCTTCTTACCATGTATTTAACGCTCTTTCTCCTATGGAATGATAATTCAAGAGGACAATGCTTTAAAACGCTTTTGTTGTTCTTGCCTCAATTAGTTACCTCCAACCCCATGCCCTCAGGCTGCCACAAAATGTTGTCCATTAAAAAGGCGAAAACTTTAAGCGTCCTTAAATGCTACTCTCCTCCCACTTATTTTTTTTTGGTATTACCAAGAAACAAAAACCATTAAAACAATTTAATCGCACTCCAAGAAATCTTCGCGAGCCACAAAGTCGAGCATGAAATGCAAAAGTTTTTATTTTGACGCTTGGCGCCTTTCGTACTGGCTCCTGATTGTAAATCGTTATCCTCCCGGGACTCTTGAGCTTCGAGGTGTTTGCTGCCCGCCTGCCCGCCTGCCTGCTCATCTGCCACCCTTACAAGTTAATTTTCGCATTGGAACATGACTGACACCACCACCCCTAGGCCCACCCATATTTGGAATCACGGCAATTTCCCCAGCACTTTTGTTTAGTTTTTGATTTGACTTTTACTTTTTGGTTGCTGGTTTTTCGGTTTTTGCCGGTTTTGTCGGCTAATTATCATCATTTTGGCCAAATGCCTCAAGCGATTTGCCTCGGCCTGAGTTTCTCCGCCAAAGTTTCAATGGTCGCGAGGGGAATGAAAAATAGGGAAGAGTCCTTGGGGTTAGCCGCCCATTATGTAGCCATCAAAATAATTTGTTGTTATGGTGGAAACTTTGGCTGCGATTTTCATTGCCAAGAAACAATCAAATTTTAATGTGCGGCGCCGCGTTGTGATTGAAAAATAAAATACCCAGCATAATCAAATAAATGCCAAAACAACAAGGAATTCTCAAAAAAAAGTGTGCAAAATAAACTGCTCATCATTTCAAAAATTTCCAGTTCCCATAACAATCCCCAGACCGAAGCCCATTCCAAAATTGCGACTCCGATTCCACCCGCATTTGCACGATTCGTTAAACAAAGCACACGTTAACAGGATCGCTACGAAGGATACTGGATGGGAACGGAGTAGAGTGCTGGGGCAAGGACAAACAGACATCCTGGGCGGTCAGTTTCAGCAGTTGGCCGCCGGCCATCAGAGGGTTAAGGTGGTGGAAGATGGCCAAATATCAGGCAACACATTTGCTTACAAAAAATCAGACTACGGAGACTATAACTTAAAAAAGTTATTTAGATTCTTAAATTATTTTAATTTAAATATATTTTAAAGTATTAATCAAAGAAGATAGTTCATGATATGTAGTTTTATTTAAGTTTTTTTTAGGTCTATAGCGAACTTTTTTTTCTAAGAGCATTTAAACTTCTATTGCTTCTAAATACAGGATAGTATTCTTTTGTTTGTGGTCCATCAAATGCTTTTAACTTTTATTTGTTTAATAAATTTTTTGTCCATTGCTGCTGCAGAGCTTCTGTTGCTATTGTTGTTACCAGTTTTTCTGATGCTACTGCTTTTTGTTTGGTTACAACTGCCGTTCTGGGACCGTAAAAAAAGAAAGAAAAAAATATCAAGAAGAAACATTGCAAAATTGTTGGCAAATATTGAATTTGCAACATATTCGACTCATATGTCACACCGAAACGGTGGGAGCTGTCGCGAGTGAGTAACAAAAGGTTTCTGTTTACCAACATTTGCATTTTGTCGGGCGGACAAGGGCAGTGGCTTACCTTTTTGCCTTTTTTTAGTAGAGTTGCCAAAAAGTAGAGTTGACCGGCATATGAAAGGGCTAGCCGGGCCCGAATATCAAATGCTGCACAGATGTTGTGCAAATAGTGAGACATTAATTCTAAGTGTTGTGTGAAAATTTGTTTCACCTGGAAAGTGGTTAAATGAGGGTATGAAATTGTTCAATTTAAGGAAAAGAGCTTACTAATCCGGAGGAGCCTTTATACAAAAATATTTGTATTTAGTTACCACCATAGCTACAACCATAGTTTTTGTAAAGTTTTCACATGGGAACTAATCCTTAAGGGCTAGCGAACCCTTTCTGAAAAAACAATAAAAATAAATACGTATTTAAATAACAGTTGCTATCAACACCGTCACACACTTTTCACAAAGCACCTTTGTCCAACTGGAAATGGTCAAAAAATGCAGAGAAGAGTGCCGAGGATGTGGTCGAAGTAACTATAGAATTTAAGCGGCTTTGCGAAAAAGTTGTGAGCCATGTGATAGCCTTTGGCCAAAAGGAGTGCCGGCTTCCACTCCTTCAAAAAGTGAAGAAATAAATAATATTTAAAGCTTTTATTTAAATACACTTGCAGAGAGGGTCGATCGCATAGGCATTAGGCAAGCTTGAAAAACCCTAATTTTTTAAATATTTATGTAAGAATAACATTCTTTGAGAAAAATCATACCGGAACGAAAACTTAAATTTTCATTGTAAAAAAATAGAAAATTCCATTTGCCGGCAAGAGTATATAAGATTCGGTTCAGCAAGAAGATGAAATGCCTAAATCATGCAAAGGATTTTCGCTTTATCATGTCTCGGCCAGGTCGTTTAAGTTTGCCTTTTCAAAGGTTTGACAGGAAATTGAAAATTTGAACAGGAGAAATGTGTGTGGGCCGGGCTTGAAGTGTCAGTGATCCGACGATTCCCAAGGAGGCCAATAACATTTACGCTAATTTGATAATCTGTTCACGCACAAGGATTTGCCAGACATTTGCATGGAGGAAGGGAGATAGGATCCCAGCGCCCAACAGACGCACCTAATTGGCTGCAATGGCCCCCCAGGGACTCCTGGTAGCTGTTTATTTTATGTTGCCGTTTCTGTAACTGTAACTGTATCCTTTTGACCCGTTCCCATCCTGTGCCTGGACCCTTTTTGTGCTCTATCAGCGCGTTATCATCGCATTTCCTTTCACTCTTGAGCGAACCGCAGCGGCACTTTGCTTCCTCGTGGTCAGCGAGTTTATTATTTTGTCTTTTATTTTTATCCTGCTTATCGGTTGGTTGTTTCCAACCAGAAAGCTGTTTCAGCCAGAAAAAAATAGCCCGTTTTGGTAATCGCTTTTACACGCTTGACTTCAGATGAAATTAGCTGCGGGTTCCAGGGATTTGTTTTGCTTTTGGACCCGGTCAGGGGTCATCTAAATAAATTATGTATATCAGAATGTAATTTAAATGATTTAGAGGAAGAAAAGTAACAGTCAGGAATTAAGAGATATATTAAAAATTATAATAGTCAATTAGCCTTGTTTTCTTTATTTGAAATTTATTTTTCTAAAGACAGTCGTTAGAATTCTAGACTCCCATTGCAGAAAGCCTTAAACATGAGTTTCTGAATGAGCCGTCTGCCTCGCATCCATTTCCCATTAGCCCTTTTCCCAACCCCTTTATCAAATTGGCTCGCATCAACGGAAATGTTGGGCCAACCCACTAGGCGTATGAGCAATCTGCTTCCCTTCCACACACTCGAAACCATACGCCCCGTGGGCTTTTCTCTGTTTCCCGGATGTATGTGTGTTTGGGTGTGTTGGTGTCCTGGTGTGCGACAAGATTTATGTGTGTTTTCTTTTTCTGTCGGCGAACATTTTAACGCCTGCAAATTTGCTAATTAATTAGTTTAAATGTTTAAGAAGTGCCGACTGTGGGTATAATTATAATTAAATTCGAGTTGTGGTACGCATATAGATCAATTCAAGAGATCTACAAAGATTTCCTGCTTTCAAAAAAAGTCAGGGGGACTGACAGGAGGACATCCTTAAATCTGTATATGAATGACTCACACAGACGCCGAAAAAAAATGAAAAAAAAATATATAAAAAGGGAAAACACGCGCGCGTTTTTACACGCATGTAATTTGTGGGAAATTTGTTCAACCCTTTTCTGCACTTTCGCATACTTTTGTGGCAAATAAAGGCAAAATTAATTTAACGCGTGTTTTCCCGGGGTCCCCGGCATAATGGAATTGATTTAAGGTTATTAATATGAGCACTCTGGGCTCCAAAAAAAAGTAAAAAGAATTCCGGGAGATGCCTAAGTAAATGTTTGTAGCTACTATGCTGCTTTTTGGTAACCTTTAACGTCAATTTTATGCAAATTATGTTGTTTCTGTTGGAGATTTCCACTGGAGCTGCCGGGACGGATGCTTCCCAGGGTGTATGTGTGGAAGGGGCGTGGCATTTGCAAAACGACGGGGCGTCGCTCCAAAGTTTTTGGAGTGTTCGGGGAGTGTTGTTATTGAAGTTTTCAGAGTCGGCGTCTCGCCAGCCGCCGACTGTTCACTGCTGACTTATTCAATAAGCCAAGTTGAAGTATGCTCCATTATATATTTGCTGGTGCTGCGGCTGTTCTTGCGGCCGGAGCTGCTTAAGCAAATACCGTGTATGCAAAAAGTGCAAATAATAATAATAAAGAGTACTTATTGTTTGATTTATGTGTCTGTGTGTGCACAATTCAGCCCAGTCGAAGGATGAGCTATGTTTTTGGAAACTGTCCTGGAAATGGATGGCTTCACAGAACTCTGTAGGGCAAGAGTATTCCAATTTATGGTATGGGTATAAAACATATAAGCATCCATATCAATTATAATTTTTTCTAATAATATTTCATCCTTAAGTCAAGATCTTACATTTTGAAAAGTCACATATTTATTTTTCAGTTATTTTGTCACATAACTAATATTCAAAAATCCAACTTCCACTGTTTAATTTTCAAAAACCGCGGTGGCTTTTACCTTACCCCAGCTAATCCTGTACCATCAGTTTCCCTTCCAAAAAAAATGTCGGGAAAACCCCCGATAAAGTCACCTTTATTTGTCAGTCTTAGGCTCCCCAGAGTCAACTGTCAGCCCTTCCATCCCAGGCACGTTCCTTTTCCTTTCTCTCAATCCTGAAGCGTTAAACCGCACACACCTATCACGATGATGATGTTGTTTTTCTTTTTATTTTTTTGTTGTTTCTTATTTGGGTTGTTGTTGTTTTGGAGTACGAATGGCTAAGTGAGCCATTTATCTTCGCTGGAACCTCAAGCGCGACAGAACCACAGGAGCAACAACAATCACTTCCTACAGGCGTCATCCAATCCTCAATAATACCGCTTAGGAAATAAAACGATTTATAAGACACAGAAAGAAACTAATACAGGGATTTATTGTACAGGATATATACAGGATAATCAGAGATTAAATCCATAAAAGTGGATTAAGTTTTAGAAAACACAGTAAGAATGGTGTCTTATTTATAAGAACTTTTAAACTAGTCTTAAAAATAAAGTAATTCCAGTGTAGTTGTCACTATAGGGCGAATCCTGTCGTATTTTGGTTTTTCCCATTTTATTCGTCCTTATCCAGACCAACATCAATCGAACTGCCGCAACAACAGGCAGGCAACGGCAGGCAGTAAATGAAACCCCTGCAAAAAAACCGAATACCAAAAAAAAAAACGCAAAAACCAAGTAAAATCGAAGATTGCTATCTTTGACGGCTTGTTTTCCTGCCCATCCTGCCAGGACGAGGGTCGGGGGCGTGGCAGCTATTATGTATTGGCGTTGAAACAATTTGAACAACAGTCGTCGGCAAGGGAGAAAGAAAACCAAATGAAAGGAAGTCGTTTAAAAGTACAAACGGACATTATTTATCGCTCAAACCATTTAGCCGCAGAAACTACCCGAAGAAAGAGCCCGAAGACCAACAAAACTCCTCTTGTGAGGACTTGGCAGGAGGCAGTGGAAATCCAACCTTAGCCCCCCCTACCCAAATCCCAATCTTCGTGTTTTTGTTGTGTCTACTTAGTTGTAATAAATGGAAAAACGCAAAGAGCGAAGCGAAGAGTCCTGGCCACGATGCGTTGCATATAATTTCTAGTCTACTTTTTGGGGTCGAGGGTGGAGTGTACGGAGCTGGACTAGCAATTGGATTTCGGGAATAGCTACTAGAGCCAATCGATTGATTTCTGCTTACTTAAGCGATTTTCCCAACAAGTAATTTACAGTTGTCATTAAATGGGAAATCGTTTGCTGGGCGGGGGTTTGGGAGGTGTGAGAGGAAATGATATGGAACTTTTTTTATATTTTTGAAAAATATTTATAAAATAAATTCCAATCCGTCTATACCTCTAGGATAGACCAACCTTCCAATAATCCCCGTACTATGCATCCTTTTCAAATCTCTCACATGAAGCTGCGTGTCGGAATCCTCGCACATTTTTTCAGCTTACTCTATCCTGATGGTCCTTTCTGTTAAAAGGATGCAGGGAAAGAAGAGCCAGCTAGCCAGGGGCATCTTATCGCCGTAAACCACTTTAGTGTCAGTCCCGCTGACAGCGGTCCAACCTCGACTCGTGAACATTGTCGCCTTTTTTTAGGATTTGCCTGGTGGCTTTGCCTGCTGGGATGAGAGCAGTTGGTTGTTGTCTCTTAACGTGGCCAGTGGTCTTGTCGACATTGCGATAACAATACACACCCGTACACATTCACAAAATGAGACAACCAAAAAAAAAATATACAGGACGGAGGAGGAATTTTACGCTCTTGGCCATAATGAGGGTGATTTTCGTATTTGTGGTAGATTTGTCCACTTAGCAGGAATGACCGACCGGGCCCAAAAGCTGCTGCAATTTGCTGGCAAATCATTTGTACATTTCCACAGTGGATTACGGTTTGCCAGCTCCGGCCATCGAGCTCCCTGACCACCGATTTCCGATCCCTGATGATAATGCTCATAATTTGTGAGGCCTGCATATATTTTGTTAACACATTTTTTGTTTTGTTCCGGCCATGATATATGCGCCAGCATGTCTCACCATGATTTGTGCTAATGAGTGAGAATGCTCGTCTAGGATTACTTGTTGGGAAAACCAAAGTCCCGAAACCAAAGTCCATGCTGGACAGATTCTTGCATTTAATTGGCATTTCTATGCCCATTGTGGAGTAAGGGGGAAAGTTTTTTAATAAAGAGACCAGGCAGGAAAGAATGCAAATGAATAACCCAGGACCCCCGAACCCAGGACACTTTTTCGCCCGCTCTTCATTCCAGCTCAGTTGATTTTCATTTTCATTTGCCCATTTAGTCAGCGACCTCAAGTGCGGGTTTGGACAGGCGTTCTGGCATTTTTTGTCTCCCCCGGTGTGTACACAATTGTCTACGGATTTTCAATATTATTTGCTGCGGTCTTCCGATATACAAAAATCCCCACCAATCCCCGATCCCCGATCCCCGGCATCGCCATCTGCTACCATCATCTTGGGTCCGTCGTTGTGGGTGTGAAAATTGTGGAAACTGACTGACAGCACTGACTGGACTCGGACTCATTGTAACCGCTCGCTTTCAATTGGGCATTTTATTTTATATTTGAATTTTAAAATTCCTTCCGCCCCGGCGACACCGTCGGGCCACAGGAAAATGGACAATTTGTGTTTGTGGCAATTGATTGGCAAATATTGTCCGGCCAAATGGTTAAGACGAAAAGGTTTTCTGATTAATACGCACTGACAGCAAGTCAGGATGGAATGGAAATTTGGAAATTCTTGCCAAGGAAAGGTACTATTTGACAGGAAACAGGAGCTTATGAATTTTAAATCAGGTATTTAAAAGGATTTAAAGATTCGATTTCTTCTTAAAATATCTATAAAAAAAATTAATGCTTTGGCTGAGATTTTGTTTGTAACTCTTTGAACTAAATCATCCATAGTTGCACGCCTCATTTAAACGACTTTAAGTCAACGATAAAAAAGAAGAAAGTTACTTTTGTCGCAAAAACCAACTTTGAATGCAAATTACAAGCAATAAAACGTGGTACATTCCAATGCTTAGGCACAAACTTCTGCCACACGACTCCAAAGCCGGAGGAGATTATTCTTTATTGTTTAGACAATGGCAGGACGAGAGTCCTTGTGGCAATTCGCACATCATGCGATTGGCATTGAGATTGTGCCCTGGTATCGGGCAATTCCCAGGACTGTCATATGCGAAGACAGCCAACACACCCGAAGACCCGAGGGATATGCAAATTTGTCATCCAGTAAACCAAACAGAAAACACATATAAAGGAGTGAAATAATCATAAAAACGTCAGACTCCAAATAACTGGGAGGAGTAGAACAATCCTGAATTGAATTTTTATCTATTGTATTGGCAATAAAGTCGTATTGTCACAGCATGTATAAAATGATTATTGTTTACTTTTATATTCCCCACATCGTTTTAACCCATCTAGCTTCATATGAGTGGGGTTTCCTTTTTTCAAGCAACCTAAATGCAAGGATTGTTAGGGATAGTCAGTTTAGACATGTATTTTATATTTGAAACCTTAAAACCAAACGTACAACCTTAGCATACATAATCACCTTAAAAACTAATGGAATAACAATGCGGTTAACCGGTTTTGAATGCTACTTTTATGTGGCTTGCATATCTCTTAAATTTAAATTACCTGAAATAAAATGTCATGGGTTAACAAAAAAAAGGTTTCTTTTAAAGACCTCGAAAGCGACGGAAACCATATAGGGGATGTAGCTCAGATGGTAGAGCGCTCGCTTAGCATGTGAGAGGTACGGGGATCGATACCCCGCATCTCCAGGTGAAAATCTTTTTTCTTTTTATTTTTAGATAATTTATTTAATTAGAGTTTCCTTTTTTAAAATCCTACCCTCATCAGCAGAACGTTGATTTATTGACTTTTAATCGCTGCAGTTGGCCCCTATTATTTTTCACAGCACGACAGCTGACTCATCAAAATTTGTTTTGTCTCCGGCGCTTTCGGCATGCTTTTAATTTAATTTGAAAAGTTTTGCATGCCCATTTGGCGCATTTAACCCCTTTTTGCCCAGTTAGGAGCCTCTCTGAGAAAATAGACGAAAAAAAGTGGAAAGAAATATCATAAATAATGATGATAACTGTCTAAAGTTTTCAGGACAGGCCATGGTACAAATAGCCACTCCCAGACGCCCACACCAAATGCAATTAACTGGACAGAGGGCCAAAAAAAAAGGGCGAGAAGAAAAATATGACAATTAGGCGTAAACTAATTGAGGCTGGCAGGGCCAACTAAAAGGGATTATAAAAATGCCAAAGAAAATTTAAATTGAAGTCTTAGAGGACCCAAAAGATAGTATTTTCTGCTGCTTTTAAAAAATTATAAGGACATACTTTAAAGCTTTTTTTTCTCAGTTCTACAAGTGCTTGTAACTTTTTTTAAAGATTCTTTTCTATTGTTGGCCGGCTTAAGTTTGTGGCTCGTTATAAATCACAAGACTGAATCCATTGAAGATTTATGAGCTGCTAAATATGCTGGCACAACAGCACTGGCAACGATTCCTGGCCAGGACATTTTAGCCAAAAAACTTTGTCCACACATCAAACTTTAAAACGCAATTATCATATATGTATCTATGATAAATGGAAGCATATATCTGTATATCTACGCTATTGTGCTCCGTAGCAGTGTCTGTCTTCGACTGCGTTGTTTTTAACTTGCACAGATAAACAAAACCAGGTCCTAAATAAACAAAACGAGAAAAAGAATGAGCAGAAAATGAGTAAAAACCTTCACCAGACAAAAATACAATTTGGTTTTAATTGAAAAATAGCAACAACAATACCTCACCCAAAATGGAAAAAAACCAAAAATAAACTAGAGGGTGAGCACGAGCTGTCTGGCTATGGCAGATATATGGGAAGGTGCAAATCATACATACTTTCATTTTTCTAGAAGTAATATCTCTAATTATTCCTTAATATTATTAAGGCTATCCTGTTCAGGTCACCCAAGTCCAACCGCACTTAAAATGCCATTAACAAAAAAGCGCAAACCATTTTTACACTTTCCGTGCCAAGAAGAGCAACAAAAACAAACTACTAAAATAGCAACAAACAGAAAACAGAAATTCCTTCTTTATTTATTTTCTCAACAACTTTTTACCTTTTTTTCAACTCATTTTCAAGTGTTTCCACTTAGTTTTCCAATGTTGTTGTTGGCGTTGCTGGGCAAATCCATTAGGAAAGGACAACGGGAAAGGAATAAAGCCAGTGCCCTGGGACCCCGGCAATCTTGATGGGGTTAGCTTTGTTTTTGTTGACTTAAGTCAACAAGGTCGAGGGTTAATGAAAGTTGGCCTGAAAGCATCGATGTGCCTACATCAGATATGGTCAGAAGCTTAATGAAAAAAGGACGAGAAACTTTATAAAAATATGCCAATACATTTTAAATTGTTATAGTTATTTTGTAATCTTTTTTTGTTTCTAAATATTGAGCGTATATTTTTAACATACATGAGATTAGCTTTATCTATCGCTATCTAAAAATCTCGATTGAAATTTAGTTTTTTGGAAGCCAACTATAACTGAGTTTCCGTGGTGTAGTGGTTATCACATCCGCCTAACACGCGGAAGGCCCCCGGTTCAATCCCGGGCGGAAACAGATGGCATCATTTTTTGTTTAACTTTAAAGTTTTGTTTAACTTTAACTTTAAAAATAGTATAGGATTAAGGGATTTATCTCATTATACATTGTATATATTTATTTATAACTGCATCATGGCCTTGAATTTATCTCTTTGTTTTTGTTTTAAGGCCTCGTGCTTTTTGCGTTCCACATTTTTGATAAGAAGCTCCTGAAATTTTCTACGCATTTCCAATGACAGTCCAGTATTACGCAAATCCAATTTCTCCAGAACTTTATTACAGGTAATGATCTTCATAAGATGTTTTCCAAAGTCCTAAGACGGGAAAATTTTTTTTTTATTTAAAACAACTTATAGTTTTTGAATTTTTTCCAAGGGTACGAATGATTAGAAGTGTTTTCAAAGATGCGTCGATGCGTTTCCAAAGCGTATTTTGGCTAAAATGTCTTGCCCAAGACTCGTTGCCAGAAATGCGCCAGCTTATTTTGAAATGGGACGTTATTTCCAGATCGGATATAAATTGCAATCGGAGGGGTCAAAAATGGGAAAATTGAAAAACACACAGATATGTCTATCGACAGGAGCAAAAGTGGGGAGATGAGGAAAACTCACAATTTTATGGGGGTACCCCTCGGAAAAAATTCGAAAAATTAAAAAACGATATTTAAGCAATGTTTTGAATGAGAAAAGTCGCTTCTGGGTTTGCTGATTACAAAATGGTACGTTATATTCTGATCGGATACATATTGGCAGAGATATGTCTATCGACAGGAGCAAAAGTGGGGAGATGAGGACAACTCACAATTTTATGGGGGTACCCCTTGGAAAAAATTCGAAAAATTAAAAAACGATATTTTAAGCAATGTTTTGAATGAGAAAAGTCGCTTCTGGGTTTGCTGATTACAAAATGGTACGTTATTTCCTGATCGGATACAAATTGGCAGAGCTATGGCTATCGACAGGAGCAAAAGTGGAGAGATGAGGAAAACTCAAAATTTTATAGGGGTACCCCTCGGAAAAAATTCGAAAAATAAAAAACGATATTTAAGCAATGTTTTAAATGAGAAAAGTCGCTTCTGGGTTTGCTGATTACAAAATGGTACGTTATATTCTGATCGGATACATATTGGCAGAGCTATGGCTATCGACTGGAGCAAAAGTGGGGAGATGAGGACAACTCACAATTTTATGGGGGTACCCCTTGGAAAAAATTCGAAAAATTAAAAAACGATATTTTAAGCAATGTTTTGAATGAGAAAAGTCGCTTCTGGGTTTGCTGATTACAAAATGGTACGTTATATTCTGATCGGATACATATTGGCAGAGATATGTCTATCGACAGGAGCAAAAGTGGGGAGATGAGGAAAACTCAAAATTTTATAGGGGTACCCCTTGCTAAAAATTCGAAAAATTAAAAAACGATATTTAAGCAATGTTTTGAATGAGGAAAGTCGCTTCTGGGTTTGCTGATTACAAAATGGTAAGTTATTTCTTGATCGGATACAAATTGGCAGAGCTATGGCTATCGACAGGAGCAAAAGTGGAGAGAGGAGGAAAACTCAACATTTTATAGGGGTACCCCTCGGAAAAAATTCAAAAAATTAAAAAACGATATTTAAGCAATGTTTTGAATGAGAAAAGTCGCTTCTGGGTTTGCTGATTACAAAATGGTACGTTATATTCTGATCGGATACATATTGGCAGAGATATGTCTATCGACAGGAGCAAAAGTGGGGAGATGAGGAAAACTCACAATTTTATGGGGGTACCCCTTGGAAAAAATTCGAAAAATTAAAAAACGATATTTAAGCAATTTTTTGAATGAGGAAAGTCGCTTCTGGGTTTGCTGATTACAAAATGGTACGTTATATTCTGATCGGATACATATTGGCAGAGATATGTCTATCGACAGGAGCAAAAGTGGGGAGATGAGGAAAACTCACAATTTTATGGGGGTACCCCTTGGAAAAAATTCGAAAAATTAAAAAACGATATTTAAGCAATTTTTTGAATGAGGAAAGTCGCTTCTGGGTTTGCTGATTACAAAATGGTAAGTTATTTCTTGATCGGATACAAATTGGCAGAGCTATGGCTATCGACAGGAGCAAAAGTGGAGAGAGGAGGAAAACTCAACATTTTATAGGGGTACCCCTCGGAAAAAATTCAAAAAATTAAAAAACGATATTTAAGCAATGTTTTGAATGAGAAAAGTCGCTTCTGGGTTTGCTGATTACAAAATGGTACGTTATATTCTGATCGGATACATATTGGCAGAGATATGTCTATCGACAGGAGCAAAAGTGGGGAGATGAGGAAAACTCACAATTTTATGGGGGTACCCCTTGGAAAAAATTCGAAAAATTAAAAAACGATATTTAAGCAATTTTTTGAATGAGGAAAGTCGCTTCTGGGTTTGCTGATTACAAAATGGTAAGTTATTTCTTGATCGGATACAAATTGGCAGAGCTATGGCTATCGACAGGAGCAAAAGTGGAGAGAGGAGGAAAACTCAACATTTTATAGGGGTACCCCTCGGAAAAAATTCGAAAAATTAAAAAACGATATTTAAGCAATGTTTTGAATGAGAAAAGTCGCTTCTGGGTTTGCTGATTACAAAATGGTACGTTATATTCTGATCGGATACATATTGGCAGAGATATGTCTATCGACAGGAGCAAAAGTGGAGAGATGAGGAAAACTCAACATTTTATAGGGGTACCCCTCGGAAAAAATTCGAAAAATTAAAAAACGATATTTAAGCAATGTTTTGAATGAGGAAAGTCGCTTCTGGGTTTGCTGATTACAAAATGGTAAGTTATTTCTTGATCGGATACAAATTGGCAGAGCTATGGCTATCGACAGGAGCAAAAGTGGAGAGAGGAGGAAAACTCAACATTTTATAGGGGTACCCCTCGGAAAAAATTCGAAAAATTAAAAAACGATATTTAAGCAATGTTTTGAATGAGAAAAGTCGCTTCTGGGTTTGCTGATTACAAAATGGTACGTTATATTCTGATCGGATACATATTGGCAGAGATATGTCTATCGACAGGAGCAAAAGTGGGGAGATGAGGAAAACTCACAATTTTATGGGGGTACCCCTTGGAAAAAATTCGAAAAATTAAAAAACGATATTTAAGCAATTTTTTGAATGAGGAAAGTCGCTTCTGGGTTTGCTGATTACAAAATGGTAAGTTATTTCTTGATCGGATACAAATTGGCAGAGCTATGGCTATCGACAGGAGCAAAAGTGGAGAGAGGAGGAAAACTCAACATTTTATAGGGGTACCCCTCGGAAAAAATTCGAAAAATTAAAAAACGATATTTAAGCAATGTTTTGAAAGAGAAAAGTCGCTTCTGGGTTTGCTGATTACAAAATGGTACGTTATATTCTGATCGGATACATATTGGCAGAGATATGTCTATCGACAGGAGCAAAAGTGGGGAGATGAGGAAAACTCACAATTTTATGGGGGTACCCCTTGGAAAAAATTCGAAAAATTAAAAAACGATATTTAAGCAATGTTTTGAATGAGGAAAGTCGCTTCTGGGTTTGCTGATTACAAAATGGTAAGTTATTTCTTGATCGGATACAAATTGGCAGATCTATGGCTATCGACAGGAGCAGAAGTGGGGAGATGAGGAAAACTCAAAATTTTATAGGGGTACCCCTTGCTAAAAATTCGAAAAATGAAAAAACGATATTTAAGCAATGTTTTGAATGAGGAAAGTCGCTTCTGGGTTTGCTGATTACAAAATGGTAAGTTATTTCTTGATCGGATACAAATTGGCACAGCTATGGCTATCGACAGGAGCAGAAGTGGGGAGATGAGAAAAACTCAAAATTTTATAGGGGTACCCCTAGCGAAAAAATCGAAAAATAAAAAAACGATATTTAAGCAATGTTTTGAATGAGGAAAGTCGCTTCTGGGTTTGCTGATTACAAAATGGTAAGTTATTTCTTGATCGGATACAAATTGGCACAGCTATGGCTATCGACAGGAGCAGAAGTGGGGAGATGAGAAAAACTCAAAATTTTATAGGGGTACCCCTAGCGAAAAAATCGAAAAATAAAGAAACGATATTTAAGCAATGTTTTGAATGAGAAAAGTCGCTTCTGGGTTTGCTGATTACAAAATGGTACGTTATAATCTGATCGGATACATATTGGCAGAGATATGTCTATCGACAGGAGCAAAAGTGGGGAGATGAGGAAAACTCACAATTTTATGGGGGTACCCCTTGGAAAAAATTCGAAAAATTAAAAAACGATATTTAAGCAATGTTTTGAATGAGGAAAGGCGCTTCTGGGTTTGCTGATTACAAAATGGTAAGTTATTTCTTGATCGGATACAAATTGGCAGAGCTATGGCTATCGACAGGAGCAGAAGTGGGGAGATGAGGAAAACTTAAATTTTTATAGGGGTACCCCTAGCTAAAAATTCGAAAAATTAAAAAACGATATTTAAGCAATGTTTTGAATGAGGAAAGTCGCTTCTGGGTTTGCTGATTACAAAATGGTAAGTTATTTCTTGATCGGATACAAATTGGCAGAGCTATGGCTATCGACAGGAGCAAAAGTGGAGAGAGGAGGAAAACTCAAAATTTTATCGGGGTACCCCTTGCAAAAAATTCGAAAAATTAAAAAACGATGGTTTGAATGAGGAAAGTCGCTTCTGGGTTTGCTGATTACAAAATGGTAAGTTATTTCCTGATCGGATACAAATTGGCAGAGCTATGGCTATCGACAGGAGCAAAAGTGGAGAGATGAGGAAAACTCAACATTTTATAGGGGTACCCCTCGGAAAAATTTGAAAAATTAAAAAACGATATTTAAGCAATGTTTTGAATGAGAAAAGTCGCTTCTGGGTTTGCTGATTACAAAATGGTACGTTATTTCCTGATCGGATACAAATTGGCAGAGCTATGGCTATCGACAGGAGCAAAAGTGGGGAGATGAGAAAAACTCAAAATTTTATAGGGGTACCCCTTGCGAAAAATTCGAAAAATTAAAAAACGATATTAATGCAATGTTTTGAATGAGGAAAGTCGCTTCTGGGTTTGCTGATTACAAAATGGTACGTTATATTCTGATCGGATACAAATTGGCAGAGCTATGGCTATCGACAGGAGCAAAAGTGGGGAGATAAGAAAAACTCAAAATTTTATAGGGGTACCCCTTGCGAAAAATTCGAAAAATTAAAAAACGATATTAATGCAATGGTTTGAATGAGGAAAGTCGCTTCTGGGTTTGCTGATTACAAAATGGTAAGTTATTTCTTGATCGGATACAAATTGACAGAGCTATGGCTATCGACAGGAGCAAAAGTGGGGAGATGAGAAAAACTCAAAATTTTATAGAGGTACCCCTTGCTAAAAATTCGAAAAGTTATAAAACGATATTTAAGCAATGTTTTGAATGAGGAAAGTCGCTTCTGGGTTTTCTGATTACAAAATGGTACGTTATATTCTGATCGGATACAAATTGGCAGAGCTATGGCTATCCACAGGAGCAAAAGTGGGGAGATGAGAAAAACTCAAAATTTTATAGGGGTGCCCCTTGCTAAAAATTCGAAAAATTAAAAAACGATATTTAAGCAATGTTTTGAATGAGGAAAGTCGCTTCTGGGTTTGCTGATTACAAAATGGTACGTTATATTCTGATCGGATACAAATTGGCAGAGCTATGGCTATCCACAGGAGCAAAAGTGGGGAGATGAGAAAAACTCAAAATTTTATAGGGGTGCCCCTTGCTAAAAATTCGAAAAATTAAAAAACGATATTTAAGCAATGTTTTGAATGAGGAAAGTCGCTTCTGGGTTTGCTGATTACAAAATGGTAAGTTATTTCTTGATCGGATACAAATTGGCAGATCTGTGGCTATCGACAGGAGCAAAAGTGGAGAGAGGAGGAAAACTCAACATTTTATAGGGGTACCCCTCGGAAAAAATTCGAAAAATTAAAAAACGATATTTAAGCAATGTTTTGAATGAGAAAAGTCGCTTCTGGGTTTGCTGATTACAAAATGGTACGTTATTTCCTGATCGGATACAAATTGGCAGAGCTATGGCTATCGACAGGAGCAAAAGCGGGGAGATGAGAAAAACTCAAAATTTTATAGGGGTACCCCTTGCAAAAAAATCGAAAAATTAAAAAACGATATTTAAGCAATGTTTTGAATGAGGAAAGTCGCTTCTGGGTTTGCTGATAACAAAATGGTAAGTTATTTCCTGATCGGATACAAATTGGCAGAGCTATGGCTATCGACAGGAGCAAAAGTGGAGAGATGAGGAAAACTCAACATTTTATAGGGGTACCCCTAGCGAAAAAATCGAAAAATAAAGAAACGATATTTAAGCAATGTTTTGAATGAGAAAAGTCGCTTCTGGGTTTGCTGATTACAAAATGGTACGTTATAATCTGATCGGATACATATTGGCAGAGATATGTCTATCGACAGGAGCAAAAGTGGGGAGATGAGGAAAACTCACAATTTTATGGGGGTACCCCTTGGAAAAAATTCGAAAAATTAAAAAACGATATTTAAGCAATGTTTTGAATGAGGAAAGGCGCTTCTGGGTTTGCTGATTACAAAATGGTAAGTTATTTCTTGATCGGATACAAATTGGCAGAGCTATGGCTATCGACAGGAGCAGAAGTGGGGAGATGAGGAAAACTTAAATTTTTATAGGGGTACCCCTAGCTAAAAATTCGAAAAATTAAAAAACGATATTTAAGCAATGTTTTGAATGAGGAAAGTCGCTTCTGGGTTTGCTGATTACAAAATGGTAAGTTATTTCTTGATCGGATACAAATTGGCAGAGCTATGGCTATCGACAGGAGCAAAAGTGGAGAGAGGAGGAAAACTCAAAATTTTATCGGGGTACCCCTTGCAAAAAATTCGAAAAATTAAAAAACGATGGTTTGAATGAGGAAAGTCGCTTCTGGGTTTGCTGATTACAAAATGGTAAGTTATTTCCTGATCGGATACAAATTGGCAGAGCTATGGCTATCGACAGGAGCAAAAGTGGAGAGATGAGGAAAACTCAACATTTTATAGGGGTACCCCTCGGAAAAATTTGAAAAATTAAAAAACGATATTTAAGCAATGTTTTGAATGAGAAAAGTCGCTTCTGGGTTTGCTGATTACAAAATGGTACGTTATTTCCTGATCGGATACAAATTGGCAGAGCTATGGCTATCGACAGGAGCAAAAGTGGGGAGATGAGAAAAACTCAAAATTTTATAGGGGTACCCCTTGCGAAAAATTCGAAAAATTAAAAAACGATATTAATGCAATGTTTTGAATGAGGAAAGTCGCTTCTGGGTTTGCTGATTACAAAATGGTACGTTATATTCTGATCGGATACAAATTGGCAGAGCTATGGCTATCGACAGGAGCAAAAGTGGGGAGATAAGAAAAACTCAAAATTTTATAGGGGTACCCCTTGCGAAAAATTCGAAAAATTAAAAAACGATATTAATGCAATGGTTTGAATGAGGAAAGTCGCTTCTGGGTTTGCTGATTACAAAATGGTAAGTTATTTCTTGATCGGATACAAATTGACAGAGCTATGGCTATCGACAGGAGCAAAAGCGGGGAGATGAGAAAAACTCAAAATTTTATAGAGGTACCCCTTGCTAAAAATTCGAAAAGTTATAAAACGATATTTAAGCAATGTTTTGAATGAGGAAAGTCGCTTCTGGGTTTGCTGATTACAAAATGGTAAGTTATTTCTTGATCGGATACAAATTGGCAGAGCTGTGGCTATCGACAGGAGCAAAAGTGGAGAGAGGAGGAAAACTCAACATTTTATAGGGGTACCCCTCGGAAAAAATTCGAAAAATTAAAAAACGATATTTAAGCAATGTTTTGAATGAGAAAAGTCGCTTCTGGGTTTGCTGATTACAAAATGGTACGTTATTTCCTGATCGGATACAAATTGGCAGAGCTATGGCTATCGACAGGAGCAAAAGCGGGGAGATGAGAAAAACTCAAAATTTTATAGGGGTACCCCTTGCAAAAAAATCGAAAAATTAAAAAACGATATTTAAGCAATGTTTTGAATGAGGAAAGTCGCTTCTGGATTTGCTGATAACAAAATGGTAAGTTATTTCCTGATCGGATACAAATTGGCAGAGCTATGGCTATCGACAGGAGCAAAAGTGGAGAGATGAGGAAAACTCAACATTTTATAGGGGTACCCCTCGGAAAAAATTCGAAAAATTAAAAAACGATATTAATGCAATAGTTTGAATGAGGAAAGTCGCTTCTGGGTTTGCTGATTACAAAATGGTAAGTTATTTCCTGATCGGATACAAATTGGCAGAGCTATGGCTATCGACAGGAGCAAAAGTGGGGAGATGAGGAAAACTCAACATTTTATAGGGGTACCCCTCGGAAAAATTTGAAAAATTAAAAAACGATATTTAAGCAATGTTTTGAATGAGAAAAGTCGCTTCTGGGTTTGCTGATTACAAAATGGTACGTTATTTCCTGATCGGATACAAATTGGCAGAGCTATGGCTATCGACAGGAGCAAAAGTGGGGAGGTGAGAAAAACTCAAAATTTTATAGGGGTACCCCTTGCGAAAAATTCGAAAAATTAAAAAACGATATTAATGCAATGGTTTGAATGAGGAAAGTCGCTTCTGGGTTTGCTGATTACAAAATGGTAAGTTATTTCTTGATCGGATACAAATTGACAGAGCTATGGCTATCGACAGGAGCAAAAGTGGGGAGATGAGAAAAACTCAAAATTTTATAGGGGTACCCCTTGCTAAAAATTCGAAAAGTTATAAAACGATATTTAAGCAATGTTTTGAATGAGGAAAGTCGCTTCTGGGTTTTCTGATTACAAAATGGTACGTTATATTCTGATCGGATACAAATTGGCAGAGCTATGGCTATCCACAGGAGCAAAAGTGGGGAGATGAGAAAAACTCAAAATTTTATAGGGGTGCCCCTTGCTAAAAATTCGAAAAATTAAAAAACGATATTTAAGCAATGTTTTGAATGAGGAAAGTCGCTCCTGGGTTTGCTGATTACAAAATGGTAAGTTATTTCTTGATCGGATACAAATTGGCAGAGCCATGGCTATCGACAGGAGCAAAAGCGGGGAGATGAGAAAAACTCAAAATTTTATAGGGGTACCCCTTGCGAAAAATTCGAAAAATTAAAAAACGATATTAATGCAATGGTTTGAATGAGGAAAGTCGCTTCTGGGTTTGCTGATTACAAAATGGTAAGTTATTTCCTGATCGGATACAAATTGGCAGAGCTATGGCTATCGACAGGAGCAAAAGTGGGGAGATGAGAAAAACTCAAAATTTTATAGGGGTACCCCTTGCGAAAAATTCGAAAAATTAAAAAACGATATTTAAGCAATGTTTTGAATGAGAAAAGTCGCTTCTGGGTTTGCTGATTACAAAATGGTAAGTTATTTCTTGATCGGATACAAATTGGCAGAGCTATTTCTATCGACAGGAGCAAAAGTGGGGAGGTGAGAAAAACTCAAAATTTTATAGGGGTACCCCTCGCGAAAAATTCGAAAAATTAAAAAACGATATTAATGCAATGGTTTGAATGAGGAAAGTCGCTTCTGGGTTTGCTGATTACAAAATGGTAAGTTATTTCTTGATCGGATACAAATTGGCAGAGCTATGGCTATCGACAGGAGCAAAAGTGGGGAGATGAGAAAAACTCAAAATTTTATAGGGGTACCCCTTGCGAAAAATTCGAAAAATTAAAAAACGATATTAATGCAATGGTTTGAATGAGGAAAGTCGCTTCTGGGTTTGCTGATTACAAAATGGTAAGTTATTTCTTGATCGGATACAAATTGGCAGAGCTATGGCTATCGACAGGAGCAAAAGTGGGGAGATAAGAAAAACTCAAAATTTTATGGGGATACCCCTTGCTAAAAATTCGAAAAGTTAAAAAACGATATTTAAGCAATGTTTTGAATGAGGAAAGTCGCTTCTGGGTTTGCTGATTACAAAATGGTAAGTTATTTCCTGATCGGATACAAATTGGCAGAGCTATGGCTATCGACAGGAGCAAAAGTGGAGAGATGAGGAAAACTCAACATTTTATAGGGGTACCCCTCGGAAAAAATTCGAAAAATTAAAAAACGATATTTAAGCAATGTTTTGAATGAGGAAAGTCGCTTCTGGGTTTGCTGATTACAAAATGGTAAGTAATTTTCTGATCGGATACAAATTGGCAGAGCTATGGCTATCGACAGGAGCAAAAGTGGGGAGATGAGAAAAACTCAAAATTTTATAGGGGTACCCCTTGCTAAAAATTCGAAAAATTAAAAAACGATATTTAAGCAATGTTTTGAATGAGGAAAGTCGCTTCTGGGTTATCTGATTACGAAATGATATGTTATTACATATTAAAAGTATTTTTTACCTCTCCCAAAGAATTATTGGATATGTCTATATTAAGCAATGTATTGTGCTGACAAATCAACATCATGAAAAGTTTTGTGATTGTCTGTGAGATGCCGCAGGTCCCCAGATCCAGCTCCTTGATGGGCATTAACTGGAGGGTGTGAAATATAGCAGCAGCACCGTCACTTTGGATTGGGTTTAGTCGCAGCACCAGCAGCTGTAAAGGTACATGCCTTAAAGTGCGACTAAGGATATAGGCACCTTCTTCCGCTGCGGAACAAAATGTTAAATTTTAAGTCATTTCAGGTAAAATTCTTGTTTACTCACTTATCTTATTATTAGTCAAATCCAACACAGTAAGAGTGCTAAAGGATTCCCGGCCACAGGTCTCTAGAAAACTTCGAATTCCGGCATCCCCCACTGCGCAGTGCAACAAGGACATCTCCGTCAGGTGGTGACATCCCTTGTCCAGGCTGTGGGCCAGAAAGCGCAACTGATACGGCATCAGTTTGGTGTTGTGCATGCTGCGAAATAATGTGATTAAAAAAGAATGCCTCAGTCAGAAGCATCTCTCACCAGAACTGGCGCAACTCGTGGCACTGGCTGAGTCCTTTGGACAGGAGCAAAATGTCCCTGGCAGTCAGTTGGTTGCAGCCCATTTGGTAATTACACCCGGCCGTCTTGGTACAGTAACTCAGTCGCAGTTGGCGTAAATCCGGCAGATTGCTGAGAAGGTAATCAAGCGGAATGTGATCTGCAGATGGTATTTCGGGGTTTCAGAGAAAAAAAGGGGGAAGTAGGAGACTTATTCCTGGAGTCACGTAATGTGTTGGGCTTCAAATAATATTAAACTCGTGTATAATAAGATGGAGAAATTGGTAGAGTAAAAAACTCAAGATAGAGTATTCCATGGTCGTTGGCCCTCCACTTACCATTCGCATCGGTTGTGGGCGGGGCGGGCTGAAGGAAACTTATATCCAACTGATTTATGTACGCCGCACAGATGTCCAGGGTGGCCTGAACGTTTCCCTCCTGCTCGTAATCGCCCGTCGGCATGTTCTCAATAAACTCCTGCACATGTCGCTCCATGTAGATGTTGATCCAGGGCCGCTCCCCACCCCTTGATTGCAGGGGGGCACTCTTCCAGCGCTGTTCATAGCATCGCTGCCAGAAGAAGTCCTCCCGGATGTGGGAGCTGAGCAGCTGCAGAGGCAGTTGGGTGTCCAGGTGGCTGAGCAAGTAGTTCCGGTCCTCGCGCCTTCCCAGATGCTTGTACCAAGGCAACTCTGCGGATGAGTAATGTTTTTGGATGAGAAGAGGTTTTTCAGAGTCTATGTTGGACATTTTAACAATAAACTGGGCAATAAAAATATTTTTACAAACTACAAAATGTATCGCATATTTATTATTATTTATAGTGATGGAACTGTCTTTAAATTTTATACAACCATTGGTCGCACTTACCACTCCAGTTATCCACAATGGAATCCAGAACAAGATGTCTGAGACTTTTCACTTGATTTGTCTGGCCCTCCTGGACTTCGTTGGGGATCTGGCTGTTGTCTAATGATTTACCGCCGACTTTGGGCAACTTGACATCGGTGAGATTGAAATAGGCCTTGAAGGTGTCGATGGAGACGGTGCTGGGGAACTCACAGTACGTGAAATCCATTTGAATATAGTTGCTCAGCTTTGAAAGATGCAGATAGTAATACGGCAAAAAGATAAATAACGTTTATTAGTCCCGGCTTTTGGCTGCCAGGAAACGGTTGTCAGGAGACAGGACCCTTTGTTATTGGTACAGTGTTGCAAAGGGTGCCAGACCGGACTGTTTTTTCAGAGTAAGCAGTGGAAGTGTATTTTTAAAGATATCTATTGCTTAGATTAAAAACGTTCGACTACTAGTATAGACTACGATAGAAGTGTCTGGGCTACCACCAATAAAGTTATCCACAAAGTGCCTGAAATTCAAGACTAAAGCTTTATCTTGTGGTTCCCTTGGTCCTTTCTTGCATTTGCATAACAAAGTCGTTTTTCGGCAACGAGATAAGGCCTCGAGTGGCAAGCCGATTATGACCCTAATTACACGACATTACAAGTCAGCGTTTATCCTCCCTCCCTCCAGACATCTCTCCAGGGCACATCAAAAATATTGACTAGGCATCTTTCATTGTGGCCAATCAAGAAGGATATCTACCTGCGGATTAGGCCAGCTGACATGACTGGCTTGCGGCCCGGCCGAAAGTCAAAGCCAAAGCTTCTCGACTTTCTGGTGTAATTTTTACGGCTTTACCAGGACTCCGGCTCTGTCTGCGAAAAGTATGCAAAGTATATTCACGCATAAAACGCGTTATTTATGTCTCGTTCGCGGCGACGCGTCGGCCAGGAATTAATAACCAACCCCTCGAAGGATGCTGTTGGCATGATGCGCATTATTATGGCCAAATTATACACCTTATAAAATTGTTGTGCGGTTTTTTTTTCTTCAGCTGAAACCAAATTTTTATGTAAAGCAATTTATTTTGAATTATTTTTATGGCACTTGAATACGGTTTTGCTGACTGCTAGCATTGCACTTTTTTAGGGGTAGCTGACTAGCCAAAAATTTGTTTGCCATGAGTTTCATCGATGGTAGATGGGTAACGTTTCTGAACTCCAAGTAATATTGTTCGATGTTCGATTATTATACGATTTTGGTTTGATAAATTATGGGAAATCGAAAAGCGTTAGGCTCAGAAGCCGAATGATTAAATATATGTTGAAATAAAACTTAGGAAGTAAGGAATTTAAAAGCGAAACGAAATACAAGGTTTACATTGTAGTTTCCTCTACGCGAATTAAATTATGATTCAGCTTAGAGTGCGGCATGGAGTAGATTAGTTTGTTCCAGAAATTGGGATCGTTCCTCTTCAGGTAGGTGTTGAAAACCATGTAAGTACGCAGTTCACTGTCCAGATCGTCAAAGTTCTTCACCTCCGGATAAAGGACGACGATCAGGCGCTTGCAGCGATCCTGTGAGGTGGCGTGTAAGGCTAATCGGAATTCAAGGCGGCCCCAGGTAGACTCCAGAAAGTTGTTGGTCATCAGGATAATGATGCGCCGCGAATCCTTTACCGAGTTCGTAATGCAGTCGGGAATGGAAACTCCCAAAAGCCAGTCCCGCAAGTAGAAGCACAGTTTGAACCGGGGTCTGCTGGTCTCGAGTCTCTCCACAAACTCCGCCACTAGATCCTCGTCCTTGTGCGTGAAGCACAGAAAGGCGTCGAACTTCTTTTTCTGGTCGATCTCCTGCCGAGCAGCCAAACTCAGGCATATGTCGTGCTCATAGAACCAAATCAGGATCGGATGTCGGAGCCAAACCAAGAAATTTATGAAAATTATTACAGTTATCAGCGATATGGCGAGTGTTAAGTAATAGGGCAAGGCCGAGGGACATATGTCGGACTCCTCGACTGACACCACTGCCTTCTCGATTCCAAGGCATTTGACATCAGAGAAGTCCTCAATATTTTTTGAAATATTCTTCATAAAGAACACAAAATCCAAATCGATGCATTCGCATGTCCATGGATTCCCAGAGAGGAACAATTTCAATTCAGCGCCGTGACCTTTCCGGTCCAACATATCTCGATCCATGATGGTCATTCCAGTGATACTATTATTTCGTAGATCCAAGTACGTAACATTATCTGAAATTTCTGGTACATTTAACAGACCTTGTTCTCTGCAATCGACAATAAAGGAAGTCCAGACAGATGTGTTTAAACAACAGACGCAGGATGGAGGGCAATCCTCCAGAGGAATATTGCAACGATCAATAGCTAGATTATATTCCTCTGGGTCGTAATCTCTAAGGAAGAAGAGAAATTTTCTCGACTTGCAATCGCACTTCCAAGGGTTTTTCTTTAAATTAACATATACTTTATTTTGAAGGAGGAAATCCACTACACCGTCGTCGAGAGACTCCAACCTATTCATGCTAATGTCGAGATCCACCAAGGATTTCGGAAGTCCACCTATAGAGATTTTCTCCAAGTTTCCTTGAGATATATGTAAACTTAATGGAGTTATAATATTCTGCAATATAGTATTATTTTTTGGCGATATTGGATAAGGAATACCATAATAAAAGTCTTTTCCATTGCAGTCGATTTTAAAAATATGCTTCACTTGGTCATAACAGCACTCGCATTTAAACAGGCATGGTTCTCCCAAATGCTGTAAAATAACTTTTTCGTATTTATCGGGAATAATTTGCCGATCCAGGATAGCTAGCAATTCGTTTGCCATCTGTCTAGTATATACATCCTTCGAACTAACTTGCATTAAAAGCTGTTCCTCACTGAACAACACGCTGTGTTCGTTTGGTTGTTTTTTATTTTTAGTCACCATTATATGAGTTTCATTCACAGGATCAGCGACAAAGGTAAGCATATCAGCTCCTGCATCTTTTCTTGCTCGAGAATAGGTATCACCTTCAACATATTTATGACCGGAAAGAGCTCTAAAAAATTCTTTTAGTGGTGCATTGTCACATTCAAGGATCCACAGATTTCCAAATTGTTTAAAAATAAGAACATTTTTTAAATATTCCATTACTTCATTATTCAATGTAGATATTTTGTTGAAGCTTATGTCAAGATAGTCCAAGTTTTTGGGAAGGCGGGTCGTTTCCAAGTCTCTAAGCAAATTTTTTGATACGTCCAGTAAATTTAAATTATAATAGCCTTTTGATTTATTATTCGGCAATTGTTGTACGCTGTTGTTTTGAAAGTTTAAAGCTGTTTTTCTTATAAAAGCAATCGGAATTGGTAGTGCAGGAATTTCTGTAAGTCATTTTCCAGAGCAATCTATTCTCAGCTCCTTCAATTTATAAACTACACACGCACAATCGACGGGACAGGAAATACCATTGACGCCCAAGGCCAAGGTACAATATAATATATCGTTTGGTTTACATATCACAGCAGTAAGGTTATAAAATGCTACATGATTTCCAACTTCAATTACTTGAAGTTTCTTGTAATTTTTAAAGTATTCCAATCTCACAGTCTCTTTTATGTCCAAGATTAAATATTCCAAACTTGGTTGCAGGGAATAAGATTCTCTGAAATAAAATTTATAATTGACAAGTTCTATCCACATTTATTACAACTTACGTAAAAATATTCACATTTTTAATGGAACATTTTGAGATTGATAAATTTGTTAGGCGTATCAAGGGAATAAATGTTTTCGATGTTAGTTTTGAAATATTTAATCCAGAAATCGAAAGTTTTTTCAAATTCAGTTGACCTTTAAAAATATTCTCATCAAAGGCGAAACCAGCATCCCATTTATGGATTGTCGAATTTATATAAATCTCTTTTAAGTTGTTTAAACTTCTTTTTAGATATGTGTTAAGATCATCACCATAACTACTTATTTTTAAAGTTAATGATAAAGTTTCCGGCCCGTAATTTTCGAGAACTTTACTTTCCACAGCATCTAACGAGCTGGATAATATTTTAAAAGTGTACACTCCTCGAATTCCTAGTTTTTGAAGGTAATACACTCCATTTTGAAATCTTTGATCACTGCTTTTGACACCTATCACCGTTAAACTTCTAAGTTTGTCGATTGTTTTGTTGCTTATTTGTTTAATATTTCCATCTGAGGCATTAGGATTCTTCCAGGCTAGGAACAGATTGAAGTATTGAGAAGTTATATTGTATTCCTCGGTTTCTATATTGTCCAAACTTGCAACCCGAATATCGAAGAACTTGAAGAGAATAATTAAAAGAAATAAATTTAAGCGCATGATGTACCCTCGGCAAAATTCAGTTTCAAACTGTGGGACCTAGAAGTGAACAAATTTTCTTGTAAAATATATAATATATATTATTAATATCAAAGTTTCAGCATCTTATTGGGAATAATTTCGCAAAAAGGGAAAACGTACATATATAAGTATGTATGTTATTAGTCTCTAGAGTATCATTACCAGCTTTAAGTGATATTGCAATTACAATAAAGATAAAAAAAAAACAGATGAAAAAAAATATTATTTATTATTGTTTATTATAAATTGTCTAACATAATTTTTGCAGACAAAAACTCAGAAGTTGTAACGAAAGTTAACTCCGCCTCCGTAATCAGTCTTTCCCCGGAATGGTCCGCTGACATGGTGTGTAGCGTTTCCAGTAGCATTGAGGTTCGCATTGCCGCTCGGAGAGGTGTAAAGATTCGCAGTGCCCTGGGCCTGAACCGTGGTCATGTCGAACTTGGGCATCCTGGTGACCCCCATTGCCGCCTGGTGTCCCGCCGACGTCTGCAGATTCAGTCCGCCACCGAATTGATCATGGGAGCGATTATGGCTATGAAATCCTGTGGCACTTAGAGAAGCATTCGGATTCTGGTGAAGATTAATCTGGGCTGCTGCCGTGGTCGTGCCGCCAAAGTGCTCAACATGACCATGTTGCAGCGACAATCCATGGCCATTGCTGTTGGTTATAGATTTAATATATAGAGTTATAGATTTAAAGAAGCGCATTATTTAAATTATATTTTTTATGTAACACCTATTAATGGCTCCATAAACTCCCTTTGTGACAGGTCCTCCAGTTCCTGGAGTGGATGCAAAGACTCCAGCTTTGGCATTGGTTATTTCATTGCCGACGGTGACTCCGCATCTAGCTGAAGCCTCTCCAGTCTTTGGGTTTCCTGTAGCCTGACAATCCATTTCCTTCACTTTTCTTAAATTTTGTCTTTAGTCTTGAAGTGCACTTTTAGATTTGAATATTCCGTTGCCTGGGACTGTGGTTTTTATAGGTTGCGGCAAAATGTCACCGCTCTTATTTGGTACATTCCCCCTTTTTCTTTTCTGGCTGTATATCTCATTTAATCAGGCTATGATACATTTCTATATGCACACTTATGGTTTTCCCCTTTAGCGGTTTGTTGCCGGGAGTCCCATATTTATTTAATATATTTATCTTGGTTCATGTGCATAAATGTGTTTTTTTCTTGGTACTTCCCAAGAAAATATAATACATGATATAATTATATATCTTATAATACATTATAATACCTAATACATTAAAACCAATAGGAATGTATTAATTACATATTTATGCTTTGCTTGTTTCTAAGCTTTTTAGACAAAATATATTCAAATTCTTTTAATATAGCTACATTCTACTGATAAATTATTTTATGCTTTTATAATTGAAACCGATTTGAACATATACGTTGGTATATGGAGTAGTTTGGGCAAACAAAAATCATGTGGCGCCGTGGCTTAGTTGGTTAAAGCGCCTGTCTAGTAAACAGGAGATCGTGAGTTCGAATCTCGCCGGGGCCTTTGTGGAAAAAAGCATTGCTTCCTTTTTTTATATTCCTTTTTATATCCTTTTTTTATTACGATTATTAAATTAATAATTTTTTTATCAAATTCATTCATATCATAATTGGTTAGTTTAAATTAAAAAAAAATTGGAACTTTTAATAAAATTTCAAAATTAACTTGTGTAGTGAACTCGTGTGAACGTAATTTTGTGTGAACATACAAATGTGAATTTGTAGAAATCACAAAGTCTCACTAAGAAATTAAGCAATTTGATTTTTATATTTGTATTTTTTTAAGAAAACATCGATAAATTTCACAAATAAGTAGACTTTCTTATAACGCCTTTCAAAACTAATGAAACAAGTTTTTTTACTTCATTTATTAAAATGTTAAAAGTGAAGAGGCATGATAAAAAATTGTACATAAAAATACATACAAACAATGTACTTTAAAATGATAACTTTTAAAAAGCATATATCTTATCTAGTATTCGAACAGATCTTATAGGTGATGCTATGGAAATTTCCAAATTTCCCACTCCCGTACAAGTGGCGCCGTGGCTTAGTTGGTTAAAGCGCCTGTCTAGTAAACAGGAGATCGTGAGTTCGAATCTCGCCGGGGCCTTCGAGCACAAGTTTGTGTGACGATAATTTTTTATTTATTTTTTTTTTACCGCCCCACGTTCATTGCACATTGCAGCTGTCAGTCTTCGGAGCCTGCTACGTTTTGTGGGCTGAATAAAAGGATACTCTCGTTTTTCTTTTGTACGTCTGCCCCGATGACAGCTGACAAAAAGTTTGGCTTGCGTAAACAGTGGCATCGGATTCTCCGTTGCCATCCCACCCACAATTTTCCCCGCATCCACATCCACCTGTTGTTGTCCTTGCAACGGCGTTGCATAACGGAAACAAACGGCGCTGGTCGGCGGAAATGTTCGACAGCATGTTGCGATGTGTTGTCGACGACTCCTCCTGGCCACCACAGAGGCAAGGAGGAAAAATTTCCGGATTGGCGAGGGCTGCTCATATTTGCCTTGCAAATGGAACAGAACGGCTTTTCAATTGCGAGAAAAATGCCAGGAGGTGGCCCGTCGAATGCCGACTGCCTGCAATTAGCCGTCAGCCAGCTTATTTGTTTCAATTTATTTACATGCACTCCCCAACAAGGGCTTATCTTTGTTTTTTATACCCAAACGCACTCAAGCCCAATGATAACTCCGGGCCTCACATAATTATGAAACAACAGTGCGACAAAAACAAACTTCTGACAATCCTTACAATACACACATCAGCCAGAGTTTAATCATTTTTATACATTTAATTTCCAATGTCCTTCCTCTGGGGTCTTCCCTTTTCGTGTTGCCCAGTCGGATACAGCAATGTCCTTTTCTAATTTCCTATGGAGAATTAATATTTGTGTGTCTGCCAGCGACTGGCTGCTGGTTGGACTTCACTTATCGGTGGATATGATAGTTCGGTGAAATAGCTTTGCAAAGAAACTACCATTTGATCATCTCGAAGTTTGGCAGTCCCGACAAATATCCCGGCAATATTTGCCCAGACTGGCTCAATGCCCGCCCCCGACATGCGTTCACAGATATATCATTTGCCATGCCCAGTCTCACCCACCCTGGATGCTGATCCGGATTCCGGACCTCATCGTCACCCGGGATTTTTAGCAATTGTCAGCAATTTTCTCCATAGACATGGCACAAAAACTATCACACAAAACCACTAAGCAAATGTCCTTCTCCTCGTCCAGCAGCTAGCAGTGTGCTGTGTATTTTTCTGATTATACCGGACAGACTGGCATTGCGGACGGAGTCGCACATTGTGGGCGTGTACATGGCATAGGCATTAACATAATTTATGTGGTTCCGCCGGATTTGGCTTTGTCGTAAAAAAGGACACTCGGCCATTGTCCATTGTCCGTTTGGAGCTTCGATAACAAAGGCGAGGTCCGGTCGAGGATTGCGGTTTTTATTGTTTTGATGGCAACAAAGTTTATGGAAAGTTTCTCTGTCCGTTGCTCTCTAATTTGGTTTCTAGTTTTTCTGTTGACTTTGCATATTTTTTTAATTAAATGAAAGTCGTCGTACAGAAATCAAACGGTTACGGGTTAATCTATGTGGCCATTACTCAATTCTGATACTAACCAAGTGGGTGGTACATCGGAAGGCATATGAAGTTTATGGGCGGTGGCTACGGTCATAAAAACGTGCGAAATTTTCACAGGCGCGTGAATTTTCACAGCCCTTGCTCTCGGTTCTTGATGTTGTTTTTGTTTTCCCAGACACGGATGGGCGCCTTTCGCTCAACTCTTCACACCCCACTTTCACCTTTTACTGATTGTTGTCACCTGTTTTTTGCACACTTTATTTGCAAGCCTCCAAGGATATCCTGGGTATGCTGTTTTGTAGCGAAATCATTATTAAATTCTGTCGGTTGAGTATTGTTTGGTCGTTTTTTCTCATCGCTGGGTACTTCGAAGGTCGTGTTTTTGACTGAAGTTAAGTACCCTTATTTTTTGGTACACCTGGCACGCAAAACTCATAACTCAAAACGTTTTTCTTGCCCCCACAAAAACATGTAGTGTGGCAAAATAAAATCAGGCAGGCAAAGTAGAAATTTACAGTTTTTCTTTTCTTTTAATAATGAAAAATTGCTGGCACGTGCCGGTACGTTCTTAAGAGCATTTTAAAA
This sequence comes from Drosophila pseudoananassae pseudoananassae, assembly GCA_018153035.1. Classification (NCBI taxonomy): domain Eukaryota; kingdom Metazoa; phylum Arthropoda; class Insecta; order Diptera; family Drosophilidae; genus Drosophila; species Drosophila pseudoananassae. Next base: position 1,141,988 of record JAECXR010000055.1, read on the forward strand.
GTTTAAAAATGATTAGCACGACTTTTATATAAAATGCTGATAATACTATAATTTTAAATAAAAATAAATAAAAATATTAACCGTTTGGAGATGCGGGGTATCGATCCCCGTACCTCTCACATGCTAAGCGAGCGCTCTACCATCTGAGCTACATCCCCGATGAAGGCGCCGCTGAATTTTTACCTACTTCAGACCGTCGCGGCTCACTGGCTAGGGTAATCTAATCAAATAGGTAATCTTAACTAATTTCCAATCTCATATATATATTTTTGTTTCAATGGTTTTAATTTTGACCATTTGTTGTGCAAAATAAAATATTAGACTCTAGGCAACCTTGGAAGGCATTTAATATTAATATATCTTCATGGTTTGTTGGCTTGCACGAAGTTACAGCACTCGAATGTTCATTACAAGGCCCATTAGGCGCCCGTCTTAAATCGACTCTGTGAATCGGATGAAAGAATGGAAAATAGTTCGCCCACAGACTCCACCCGATGCAGTTGGAAAAATGTCAGTGCTCCAGTTAGTGTTTCTGCTCATCCTGGCAGGCAGCCGGGGAGCCTTGGAAGCCCAAATAGACCCCGATATAGATGAGAGCCCGGGACCGGAGCCCATCGATGGCCGTTCGTTCTTTTTTTTGGGAACGTTGTTTCGCCGTTGGCGTAATCGTTGGATGGCGTACCACAATCCGGATCCGATTTTTGCAGGACCTGCCTACCCAGTTTCCGGCTATTATAATTGCCCCGTATACGGCTGTAATCCGGCGGCAATCGGTCCGCAACCTGGTTACTATGCCCCTCCCGGAGGATTCTACACAACGCCTCTAAATCAACAGCAGGCCCAGGGCAGCAGTAATGTCTACATTTATCAGAATGATCAGAACTCGGCCACCGGATCAAATCCGCTAGGCTACGGATATTTTGGCGGGGGATCACCGGCCTTGGGTCCTCCCCCTCCAGCCGTACTACCACCTTCGCCAACGGGTGTGGCATCCGCTAGTGCCGGCAGTTATGGATTGGGTCCGGCAGGACAACGGCCAGGACCTTTACCAATACCATTGCCACTGGGGTAACTGGAATGAACGAAATAATTGAAAGCCGGAGGAAACGCTGCCCTAAGTAAACAGCGTAGACAAAGTAAAAGAAAACAATACCATTTTAATTGTAAAAGTGTAAACCAAAAAAAAGGAACTTAATAAAAACAAAACATTTCGAATTTTTCTAAAAATTTGTGAATTTTCTGTGTTTTAAAAACGCTTTGTGAAAAATATCGTGTAAAAGATTTAAAAACCTTCTCGTATACAATAATGTGAAACTCTATCAACTATGTTAAGCAATTAAAATCTTTTTGTTTACACTACCAACTAGATTCTGTAAGTGGTGAAGCTCTCTTAAAAATCCACAAAAAAGGGTTATATACATACACCCAGAGATTCACATGTCCATTTATCCATTATCGCCAAACGAAAAACTCCAGAAGCAATCTGCATAAACAAACTCATCATCATCCCCACACCCGTGCCTTCCTTGAGGTCCTGGACGATGGAAGGATGCTCCTGCATTTGTTTTGATTCCATCATAAACCATAAGATAGCAGCCAACAAGGATGGCTGATGAAGTGGTTGGTTGCAAGTTGCCGCCCAAGGAGCAGGAGAGAGATTCAATTGTTTGGCAAATAAATGCCCGACAGCATAATGGATGGCCATCCATTGGCTTGGCCAGCAGTGGAAGTCGGTTGCTCTTGTTATTATTTTTATATAACTTGTGAAAATAATAATAGAGCTGTGCCCATGCCCGGGAAGGGAGGGGCGTGCCAGAAACAAACAAATATGCTGACTGCCCAGCGAACGACAGTTGAATAAACAGAAGTGTGAAAGTGCTGAGATAGTAAAGGGATCTGACCAAGTAGCTTGGCACTGGGATCGCAGAATGTCCAGATTCCAAATGTGTAGGCGTTGGATGTTGGCCTTCCCCATGCGATTGCCTCGGGCCCCATTTGTGTTTACCCAAAGAACTGGTGGGGGAGTTTCAACTCCCAGGTGTTTGTGTTTTCTTTCCAGCAACTTTCACTGACCGGAAACGGAAATTAAATGCATAAGTTTGTTCCAAAGGAACCCGCATCGCTCACTTCTTATCAAGTTTCCAGTCAGCACACTCAAGGCTTAAAGCATATATCTGGGCAAAAAAAAAACAAGTTTTGTTGGTCATAACGAAATGAATTGGACAAAATCATAGCAAAAGGGATAGGACTTGTAACAACTAGAGCCTTGGGCATCATGATGTCCGTCGGGGATGTAGCTCAGATGGTAGAGCGCTCGCTTAGCATGTGAGAGGTACGGGGATCGATACCCCGCATCTCCAAATTCAAAGTAAATTTTTACTAATTTTTTAATAATGTTTATGTTTTCAATTTTAAAATTACGCATAGTTTTAATAGTTTGAATTATACAATAATTTTTTACTATTTTCAAATAACAATAGGTTCCAGTAGTTGATTATACTAATTTCGTTTTGATAGCAACGAAAAAAAATTGTTTTAAAATTTCATTATGTATATTTTTTCATATTTATTAAATAAAAGATTTAAAATTAAACAAGTAAAATAAAAAAAAAAAACATTGGAAAAATAAAATAAAGAAAAAAAGTGAGCTGGGCTCAACCGGGATTTGAACCCGGGACCTCTCGCACCCAAAGCGAGAATCATACCCCTAGACCATTGAGCCGCATGCCTGCCGCATCACCATAAGCGTATTTAACTTTCTGCTAGCAAGTAAATTGGACATTTTCTCTGTTCTTTAAAAATCAAATTACTTGGCAAAATTAAAAGTTAATTTTAAAATATAAAAAAATTAATGAAAAGCTTCATAGCTTAAAATAAAAAAAAATTACCCATTTGGAGATGCGGGGTATCGATCCCCGTACCTCTCACATGCTAAGCGAGCGCTCTACCATCTGAGCTACATCCCCTTATGTTTAATTCCCTGCCAAAGTACCAACAGACAAGACACACCATTTTTTACATGAATTTTAATGTAATATTCCAATGTCAACAACTTAAAAATAATCTCATAAACATTTTCAAATAATACTTGATGGAATTCAACAGCTTGTTAGCTTAGCCGTTGTAGCCGCCATAGGGATTGCCAAAGCCACCGCCAAAACCGCCTCCATAGGGATTGGGGTAAGCTCCTGGGAAGCCACCACCGTAGCCCCCACCATACGGATATGCGCCACCAAAGCCGCCACCGTATGCCGGCACTGGAACTGGGTACGGCTGTGGTTGCGGGCGATTACCGCCTAGAAGTCCGGCCAAAGGTCCTAGCAAACCGCCACCGCCTCCAAGAAGGCCACCTCCCCGGCCACCGCCAAAGAGATTTTCCAGTCCAAAGATGCGATTTTCGACTGGGCCACCAGTGGGCTGAGCACCTTCAGTTACTGGGGCTGGTCTCTGTTGGGGATACTGATATTGGGCCAGAGAACAGGCGCAGAGGGACAGGATCACCACATACTGAAATTTATGAAATGATTTTGTGAAAATCCTTCTTTTTAATTTATAATTTTTTATCGCTCACCTTAAAGCAAAACTTTGCCATGTTGCTAATTCGTCTTGAACTTGACTGACTTGCTAAGCCAATCGCGGTTTCAGTTTATATACCCAATGTTCTAAATAAACCAACACCCACATGGTCCCGGAACACATCGATGCTCTATGACTGGAGACCTTCAACCCCTCTGAACTTAACCGAATTCAATGTTTTTCTCACGATTTGCTATAATTCTGCGTTAGTTGCTGCGACTAAATTTTGCCACAATAAAAATTGATTGACTCTGCAACCGGTTGTAAAGCTGGTTTTTTGTTAGTTCTTTGAACTCTTCGCGAAAAGGAAGTTCAGGAAGTGCTGGAGGTTGCTATAAATACGGCTGCTTTAGACTTGGACATGCTTAGAACCATTTCATATCATGGCGACTTCCACTGTAAGTGATATATCTTTAACACACAAAATCAATTATACCTATTGCCTCTCCAGATAACGATTCTGCTGCTGGCTTGCCTGGGACTGGCACACTCCCACGGATTCGGGGGAAAGTTCGGCGGGGGCTACGCTCCAGTTTACAACAACTTTGTGCCTTATCCAGTTGCCCAGCCGATTCCGGTGGCCCAACCAGTGCCAGTACCCGTTGCCATTCCCCAGCCCATTCCCGTTCCAGTGCCCCAGCCAGTGGTGATTCCCATCAAAACTGGCTGGAAGGGTGGATTTGGGGGACTGGGTGGCGGCTTTGGTGGATACCAGAGCTATGCATCTTCATTCAGCTCGGCCAGTGCCTCGGCCTTTGGGGGTGGTTACGGAGGCGGCATCTGGAAGAGACGCTGATTGTTATTGCTTAAGTTTTTAAAAATAAACTCTTATATTTATCTATGTTGACACAACCTGAAATGTTGATTTATTTATGTCCCCTGAGACAGATGGTTTGCTTATATTATTTATTTTTACGCAACTAACTGTAGGCGAAATACAACCCGCTGGCACAAAACTGAAAAAATGCTGCCATCGTTCATGCGGCTCAATGGTCTAGGGGTATGATTCTCGCTTTGGGTGCGAGAGGTCCCGGGTTCAAATCCCGGTTGAGCCCGGCAAGAAACTTTTTGTTTTCTTACTATAAAAACTTTGTGTTTATAATAATATATAAACATATATTATTTTATTTTTATTTACTTTTATATAAATTTTAAAAAATTTCCATATATTTAAATTTTTTTTTTTAAATGTTCACTCTATTTACTTTTTAACTCACATTACCTTTTAAAACGTTTTTTTATTCAAATCCCTTAGATTAAATGCTCCATTTTTGCGTTATTATTATTAAAATATTCAAGAGTTTAAATAAACAAAAGATTTTAAGCGTTAAAAAAAAAACCGTAAATTTACAAATAAATTTAAACCAACAAAAAAAAATTAATTGTTCTGTTTCCGCCCGGGTTCGAACCGGGGACCTTGTGCGTGTGAAGCACACGTGATAACCACTACACTACGGAAACTTGATGACTAACATGCGTCAATCGACCGTTTTACGGTTCCCCGTGCAGCGCCATCTATGTTTGGTTTACTTTTTTATGTCAAAAATTGTAAAATCAAAGTAAAATACATTTTTTCTACGTTAATCTTTTCAATACAAAGTTTTTATTACAAACAATTGTTGATTTAAAAATTTTCATATTTTTGTTCCATAAAAAGGACAGTATACTTTGAAATAAAACACGTTTAGTTAATATTTTTTAAATATTTACGATTTTATTATGTTTATAAAAATGTAAATGTAAATGTTGAAATGAATTAAAACTAAATAACAATAATATTGGATTCTAATGGCAAACAATTGATTTTAACTTATAATAGCCTATTTTCCCCAAGGTTCGGCCCCATAGCCACCACCTCCGCTGCTGTAATGGCTTTCTTCATGGTGATATTCGTGGTGTTCATAACCACTGCTTTTTCCATAGCCACCACCAAAACCTCCGCCGTATCCTCCACCGAATCCAGGTCCTCCATAGCCGGGGGCGTATCCAGGACCGCCATATCCACCGCCGCCGCCAGCATGAGCGCTACCCAGCTTGGCGCCTATTCCTGCTCCCACCAATCCGGCTCCGAGCAAGGCAGGTGCCGCCAAAGTTGCTCCTGCCAATCCCGCGCCTGCTGCTCCAAGCTTGGTTCCAATAGCGGTTCCGAGTCCCAATCCAGCAGCGCCACCAATTAGGCCAGACTTTAAACCAAGATGTTTGGGGGTACGAACTTTAAGGCCAATAAAGCCGGCGCGCGGCCCCTTAAATCCAAGTAATTTTATTTTGGCGGCGGAGGCATCTTTCAGTTGAAGCAGGAAGAATAGTCCCAGAAAAAGGATTAGAGAATGACGCTGAAACGATGATGATTTCGAGATTACAACTCTGCATTGCATTAGGGATTTTTAAGTTCTTGCACTTCCCATTAATTTTAAATAGTCAGGTTAGGTTCACTTTTATTTTGCACAATTATAAACAATGTTTTAACGTTTTTTTATGTTTTTCAATTAAAATTATTCACGATCCACCACTTACAATGATTTGCATGTTTTTTATGTCTCCTTAACGCGACGTTAATTGATTAAATCTGTTTTTGGAATGGACAAAGGTATTTTATTTTTGAAAATTATTATATCTTGTAAAATCTTCAAGTTCAAATGTGTGGGCTGATGACGAAGCTGGTCTTTTGGCTTGAACTTGGACCACGACGTGTGTTCAATTGAAGCGGCAGCTTGGCCGGAGACGCGTTTTTATCTCGTTGACGCGTTTTGTGAGCGATTCGGACTGCCCTTATGCAATCAGGCGCTCAAAACGTATTGTTTGTCTTCGTTTTCGGTGAACTTCAGGTTGTGGTTTATATTTGCCTTATGCACATGGTTTGCCCCTGAAAATTTCTGGTTTTTTGAGAGCAAAAAATCGAAAAAGTGGGCTTGAGAAAAAAATGGAAAAAAATGAATGAACAGTAAGGCATGGGATTTAAATGGCAAATTGATGACTTACTGTGCCAATTTAAGAGATTCTTAAGCTTATAGATAGATAGATGGATGAAGTATCAATTCCCTGTCCAATTAAACCACAAAGAACTAGAAATTTTAATATAAAAATTGTAATACATAAATTCATGAAATAAAAAAAACACACAACTGGGTGAATCATTTTGGGTATTTACGTTTTATTGACCTCCAACATATTAAAAGCCAAATAAAGAAATCAAACAAAATACGGACACCGACAGAAAATTCCAGCAGTTGCCCCAAACAAATAGAAAACGTTTTGGCCCTCACACCGAATCATCGGCCAAATGGATAGCCCCCATAGCCGGAGGATCCAAAGTTGTTGTAATTGCTAAACTGATTATACTGCTGCCGGTAGCCACCGTATCCTCCACCGTATCCTCCAAAGCCTCCGTATCCTGGATAGCCGAATCCTTGATATCCTCCGGCACTGCTGCTGGCCGCTGCACTAGCTGAGGCATAGCTTCCCCCGTATCCGCCATATCCACCGTATCCGCCGTAAGGAGAGAATCCATAGCCAAATCCTGATCCTGGCCACTGGGGGGCACTTAGTACTCCGGCACTTAGGCAGCACAGCAGGAAACAAATTGTGAAATACTAAAAAAGAATCCGAATTTGCAATTTAGTCAGAGGAGCTAACAGAATATTTAATAAACTCCCACCTTCATGGCTGCCGAACAACTCAATGGCGTTTGATTAAAGTTTGCCATTCTTATAGTCATGGAAGACGGAAGTGTATTTTGGAAGTAATTACAATAATGAGATTTTGCATAATTACAGAACAAATTCGAGACTATAATCATTAGTACAGAGCTACTTGAAGTTTAGATAATACAACATTGGATATTGTGAATATCTATTGGTCGTTGAACCTTAGGGTAGTCATGAAAGAATACGTACTATTAAATTCATTGTTTTAAAATAAAACTTGACAAAGTTTTAAATATGCTTAGCTTCTAGAGAAAATTTGGTCTCATATATCTTAAACATCTTAAGTAAAAAAATGAAATCACTATGAAATTCGCTCATCGCTGTCATTTTATCGTCATTAATATTCTACAATTGTATCAAAGTTTTACACTTCTCACAGAACACTTGACTATTTATCAATCTTTAATATCTTTGTTTTTCAATATTACCCACGATGTCATCGGTACCAACTACAATTTCCTGACAAGCCTGTGGGTTGGTCTGTCTATGGTATCTCCGCTGACGTCAGACAAATTACCATCCTAAGGTGAATAAACTGTGAACCGAAAGTGAAGGCGTAACAATTGACCAGAATCAACAAGACATAATATAGGACATTAGATTCGTACTTAGTCATAAAGTTGGATCTGCCGGAACACCAACACTAGCGACAAGTGCTAATGAGCTCGAAAAATGCGGGTCGTCCCACCCGACCTGCTTTGGTGCACGTTCTTCGCCAAAGTTTGTCGCCTAAGTCTTTTGTTTGTTGGGCTTTAAGTTGTTTGCATCGATGGGAATTACCCTGAAGTAAGAACGGCTTTCCTGATTGTATTTTTAAACTGGGTTAACTTCATGATCTGATACTACTACATTACTCCCTGAACAAATATTTACGAAAAGGTACAAGGGTAATCGTCATAGTTCCGGCCTTTCTTGGTGATCTTGAAAATCAGCCGAGTGATTGTAGTTAGCGATCGCTTCAGTGATTATTTTTATTGGGTTTTCCACAAGCTACCACGATCGACCGGCAACTAAAGGTAACCCTCGAAAAAATGATAATTTAGTTTTTGGGCAGCTCCGAAAAAATTAACGCATTCTGAGGCCCAGTGAAGCAGAGATACTACATCAGTATGTATATTGTCTCTGAGGGGGATTCCGAGATTTCGTCACAAACTGGTTTCGCTTTCGTCTGTTTGTTCTGCAATTTGTGTAGAATCACTTGGCAATGCGGAGCGCGTACTTAAAGCTTCTTAGCCAGATTGGCTTGCCGGTATAAAAGCCACGGGCACTCGACAATTGCAATTTAGTTTTCTACAAGAAGCGTTCGATACCGGAATGGCAGTGGTTCGTGTGAGTTGTGTAAGTTTAAAGACTATATTATTGTGTGGATGCACTGGCTCATTGGACTTGTTTTCTTCAGTTGTTGGCTGTTCTGCTTGCTGTTGCCCTAGGTCAAGGTCAAGCGGCACCGGTAAAGGCCGAGGGCCGTACCTTTGGCCTCCTCGGCGGAGGATTCGGTGGCAGTGTGGGCCTGAGTGCTGGAATCGGAGTAGGAGGTGGCCTGTACAGTGGATTTGGCGGCGGTGGATACCCAGGCGGCTATGCCAGTGGCTATCCCGGTGGATATGGCGGATACTCCGGCTATCCAGGCTACGGTGGTGGCGGCTTTGGAGGTGGCTACTATCCCGGGGGCGGCTACTCAGGCTTTGGACATCGTCCCCACCACGGAGGTTTCTATCCCGGGGGTGGATCCTACTACAACCAAGGTGGTTCCTACGGAGGTCACTATAGCCAATCGCAGTATGCCAATGGATATTACAACGGTGGCTACGGAGGCAATGGTTTCTTTGGAAAGTAGAATCTCTACCTCGCCTCAACTGTGATCCACCTGGTTAGTTAAGTTAAGTACTCGTGATCCGCACTTTGTAGATTGTAAAATACACGAAATAAAAAAAATAAAAACGATTCCAAAACCAGAAACAATACCCTCAATTTATGATTACCTAAATCCGGTTTCTGAAGGGGGAACATTGTCCTTGGCTCTTCTCTCCCTGTGGCTTTAATGAAGCAGACGCGACGTGCATAAATTTAATGACCATAGATCCGAGATTTATGTGTGGGAATGACTAATCCATTGCGTGGAGAAGGCTGGGAATTCCCAGCTTTAATCTTACTGGGTGGTCAAAGACTAGAAATTTTGGAGGATATTTCTTCTTCTTTGAGAACTTAATATAAAAAAAATGCCATTTTTTAAGTCATTCTTATATTATTATCTAATTATTTACACAAAATCCATATCGCTTAAAATACATTAAATTCGTAGAGTTAAGCCTATCCATAAATGCTTCGCTGGCTTCTTGACCTGTAAACTCCAGTTTGGTAAACTGGCTGCACTTGTCCCGTCAACTGTTGGATTATTCCGTTAACGGTTGTGGCAACGCCTCCAACTAATTGAGCAGGTGTCACAGGAGGCTAAAAAATATAAATTTTGTAAGGAAATTTTAAAGAATTTATAGCTGTTATAGAAAGAAAACTTACCGCTCCTGCAGAATCATAGTAGACCCGATTGGGAACAGGTCTTCGTACTGGTGGCAAAGCCGCATAGTTTGGATCTACCTCAGGATCGCTTTGCGCATCTCCCGCAGGACGAGCAGGGCGAATAGGATCTGCTAGAGGTACACCTGGCACGGTGGCAGCCTGCAGGACTCCAGGAGCAAAGAGCGACAGCCAAGTGGCAAAGGGAGCGTACGGACGCACAGGAACGGGAACGGGAACTGGCACTTGTGGCACGGGATCTGAAAGGAGGCCTCCGCCACCAAGGCCACCGAGACCACCACCTCCATACCCGCGACATCCTCCAGGATACACTTTGTAAACATTCACATCGAACAGAAACCTGCCTTGCTCGTCGGGATCCTTTTGGCTTCCCTTGGCATCGCGACCGAAGGGAGTGCAGGGACTGCCGTATCCACCGTAGCCCCCGTATCCACCGAATCCTCCATAGCCGCCGTATCCGCCATAACCTCCCAGATATGGGCGCGCCAACCGCTTTAGTTTCTTCTTCAGCAGTAGAGTGCGCTCATCTCCATTCGATTCATCCAACTCCTGATTGGAGGCACCCGCAAACTTAGCGTTCTCCTTGTCCGATTTGGTGGTGCTCTCCTCCCTGGCCTTACGACTGGTCAGGGAATTGTACGAGCTGCCCGAGTACGTGGAGGAGTAGCCCCTGCGACGGGGATAGTCGTAACTGTAGGTTCGCGGATAGGCCAGTGCGGAGCCCAAAGCTCCTAAAAGGAGCAAAAGGAAGAGTTTCATTTTACAAAACGCGACTCGATTCGATTGCCGGTGGAAGACTTCTGCACGCTCAGCGGGATGGGCACTAACTAATGCCTCTAATGCGGAGTACGCCCCAACTTATCACCTTGGCCGGTGTGCAAAAAGCCAAAAACAAAATTTACCAGCCAACTCGCTTTTGGCAAATTGGTTGCTATTCCCTTAGAAGGCAGCCAGACACCGGCGATTGCATAACGCCCTTTTTTATTGCCTCGCATTTTTCCAGGGCATCATTGTTGTGATATGGTAATTCGGGCCGCCCACCCAAATCCACCGCCATCATCATCATCGGAGTATAATCGCCCACATGGCACAACAATAGTCAGGGGGAAAAAATACATGTTACACTCGGCGAACTCATGTGCATTGACCTGAACCAAAAGCAAAAACTCACATTTCTGCCAAAAATGTAACCCGAAAGTGGGTCAATGTCTTGGTGGGTCTTAGTGGCTACTGCACCGATTTTGTTTTAACCTGGGAGTCTGACTAATTAATTGGATTGGAGGGGAAGTACGGATGTACCGATCATTAATCAACTTTTTCTCCAAGCTTGAAGTCGTTACGATTAAAGGAAACTATGTGACAGTTTCATAATAACTTCAATCGTCAAAGTACCATTGCGCAAACCATCAGCAAACCCAGAAGCCACTTTCCTCATTCAAAACATTGCTAAAATATCGTTTTTTAATTTTACGTATTTTTTCCAAGGGCCCCCATGAAATTGTGGGGATTCCTAATTTTCCCACTTTTTCTCCTTCCGATGCCCATAGCTCTGCCAATTTGTATCCGATCAGGAAATAAAGTACCATTTAGCATTCAGCGAACCCAGAAGCAACTGTCCTTATTAAAAACATTGCTTAAATATCGTTTTTTAATTTTTCGGAATTTTTCCAAGGGGTGCCCCCATGAAATTGTGGGTTTTCTCAATTTCCCTACTTTTTCTCCTTCCGATGGCCATAGCTCTGCCAATTTGTATCCCATTAGGAAATAAAGTACCATTTAGTAATCAGCGAACCCTGGAGCAACTTTCCTTATTAAAAACATTGCTTTAATATGGTTTTTTAATTTTTCGAAATTTTTCCAAGGGGTACCCCCACAAAACTGTAAGTTCTCGCAATTTCCCCACTTTTGCCTCTTCCGATGGCCATAGCTCTGCCAATTTGTACCCGATCAGGAAATAAAGTACCATTTAGCATTCAGCGAACCCAAAAGGGACTTTCCTCATCAAAAACATTCTTTAATATGGTTTTGTTGTTTTTCGAAATTTTTCCAAGGGGTACCCCCATGAAATTGTTGATTTTCGCAATTTCCCTACGTTTTCTCATTCCGATGGCCATAGCTTTGCCAATTTGTATCCCATCAGGAAATAAAGTACCATTTAGTAATCAGCGAACCCAAAAACAACTTTTCTCATTCAAACCATTGATTAAATGTTATTTTTAAATTTTTAGAATTTTTTCCTAGCGGTACCTCCACAAAATTATGGGTTATCGCATTTATGTATTAAATATCTATTATCGACGAATCCATCGACAACTGGTGTACCGTGCACGTGGAGTCCCAATCCGGATAATACCATAATACTACGCAGGCAATATTATGAGGTGACAACTGAAACATTCTTCCTAATATTTTAACATGAATATGGTATCCATAATTTTTGTTGCAGATCGCGAGATGCACCCTTCATCGGACATGTCCTGGCTGGCAGCGAGTGGGTGGATGGGACATCTGGTAAACGAGCATCTGGTATTGCCTCTACAAGGACAACATCCTGCCACCAGCCGAGATCATCAAAGAGGAACGCAATTCTTAAGTCTTCGTGTAGATATCCCTGAATTTAGCGATAAGTTAACCTTTTTGTAATACCTTTAATTTAATTCTTAAAAGCGATTATTGGGTTTGCATTTATGTACGTGCATCTTAAATCTTTTATTTATTAGTATATTTTTTATTATTAGTGTACTATTTATTAGTTTAAATATATAATATATAGTTAAATCCATTTTATATATTTCTTATACATACACTCCAGAGTTGACAATATGTAATGGTGATAAATAAAATAAGTTCATTGTGTGTGTTGGTTTCTTACTGTGGGGGTTGGTTGCTTGTTTTGGGAGGAGGGGGTATTTTTGAGGTGATAAAATGTAAGTATTTTCCTTAGTTTTCTCGAATTTTCCTGCATTTTTCCATGTTTTCAACCTTTTTCCGATTTTTTTTTAATTTACCCGAATTTTCTTGATTTTTCCGGCATTTTCCAGAATTTTTTCTGAATTTTTTATTTGTTTCAGAATGACTTGCAACTTTTTTTTCGGCTCCGAAAAAGTGGATTTCGGCCCGCTACCAGGCTCGGAGTACCAGGCGAACAGAAACGCATAGTAGGTGGATTCTGTTTTTTGAAACTGTTTTTTATGAATAACTCGGCCATTTGGCATCCAACCGTGGATTGTGATGGCTCAAAAACAGTGAAAAAATACGGGCCATCTACTTGGCTAACAAAGTCTGGTATTGACCAAGTTAACACGGAGTGGTTATCAACTTTGTATTAAACATTTATTTTTAAAAGTTCGTTTGTTTATAACTCGGTCATTTTCCAACGGATCGGGGAGCAAAGTACCATTCCTGTATCAGGACCTTAGTGTCCTTCGAATTGCATTACAAAATCCTCATGAAACCCTGATCCACATCGCAAATATAGGTACTAAAAATGTTAATGCCCCTCAACATTTTGTTGTTGAATTTGAAAAATCCTCTGATGCAGTTCGAAGGATGTTCATGTCCTGGTTTCAAAATTGTACTCCATTCTAAGATCCGTTCAAAAAGTGCCGAGATATAAACAAACCAATTTATAGAAATATATTTGTGAGCCAAATTTCTTTACCACTCGGTGTTAACTTGGCCAATAACAGATTTTGGTAGCCAGGTAGATGGGCCGTATTTTTCCGCATTTTATGACATACCACAATCGGGGATTAGAGGCCAAATGGCCGAGTTATTCACAAAAAACAATTTCAAAAAACAGAATCCACCTACTATGCGTTTCTGTTCGCCTGGTACTTCGAGCCTGGTAGCGGGCGAAAACTTCAAAAATTTCAGCCTCGAAAGCCCGTGACGTCACGGGTTGAGCTTTGATCCACGGGGTGGTGTCTTGGCTGAGTAGGTTTGTGTCTTTGGTTCTATGTGGAACCTATGTGGGACTTGAGTGGATCCTATGTGGCACCTGTGTGGATCCTACGTGGGACATGTGTGGATCCTATGTGGGACGAATGTGGAACTTGTGTAGATTGTAAGTTGATCAAAAACCGTTAATTTCAAATTCAAATTCAAAAAAGTTCCCGCCCGCGCCTTCCCAAGCTTTTTGAAAAGTTCTAAATTTAACCCATGACGTCACAGATTTGTGAGGTTGAAATTTTTTAAGTTTGCGGCCGCTACCAGGCTCGAAGTACCAGGCGAACAGAAAAGCATAGTAGGTGGATTCGGTTTTTTGAAAATGTTTTTTGTGAATAACTCGGCCATTTGGCATCCAATCGTGGATTGTGATGGCTCAAAAACAGTGAAAAAATACGGGCCATCTACTTGGCTAACAAAGTCTGGTATTCACCAAGTTAACACGGAGTGGTTATCAACTTTGTATTAAACATTTATTTTTAAAAGTTCGTTTGTTTATAACTCGGTCATTTTCCAACGGATCGGGGAGCAAAGTACCATTCCTGTATCAGGACCTTAGTGTCCTTCGAATTGCATTACAAAATCCTCATGAAACCCTGATCCACATCGCAAATATAGGTACTAAAAATGTTAATGCCCCTCAACATTTTGTTGATGGATTTGGAAAATCCTCTGATGCAGTTCGAAGGATGCTCATGTCCTGATTCTAAAATTGTACTCCATTCTAAGATCGGTTCAAAAAGTGCCGAGATATAAACAAACCAATTTATAGAAATATATTTGTGAGCCAAATTTCTTTACCACTCGGTGTTAACTTGGCCAATAACAGATTTTGGTAGCCAGGTAGATGGGCCGTATTTTTCCGCATTTTATGACATACAACAATCGGGGATTAGAGGCCAAATGGCCGAGTTATTCACAAAAAACAGTTTCAAAAAGCAGAATCCACCTACTATGCGTTTCTGTTCGCCTGGTACTTCGAGCCTGGTAGCGGCCGCAAACTTAAAAAATTTCAACCTCACAAATCTGTGACGTCATGGGTTAAATTTAGAACTTTTCAAAAAGCTTGGGAAGGCGCGGGCGGGAACTTTTTTGAATTTGAATTCAAATTAAATGGATCGTATTTGAATCCACAGGCGCTGGCTGGAAACTTTTTTTTTGAATTTGAATTAACGGTTTTTGATCAACTTACGGGCGGGAACTTTTTTGAATTTGAATTCAAATTAAACGGATCGTATTTGAATCAACAGGCGCGGGCGGGAAACTTATTTTTTGAATTTGAATTTGAATTTAACGATTTTTGATCAACTTGCAATCCACACAAGTTCCACATATGTCCCACATAGGATCCAAAAAGGTCCCACACAGGATCCACACAGGTCCCACATAAATTCCACATAGGTTCCACATAGCTCCAAAGACACAAACCTAATCAGCCAAGACACCACCCAGTGGATCAAAGCTCAACCAGTGACGTCACGGGGCTTTCGAGGCTGAAATTTTTGAAGTTTTCGCCCGCTACCAGGCTCGGAGTACCAGGCGAACAGAAACGCATAGTAGGTGGATTCTGTTTTTTGAAATTGTTTTTTATGAATAACTCGGCCATTTGGCCTCTAATCCCCGATTGTTGTATGTCATAAAATGCGGAAAAATACGGCCCATCTACCTGGCTACCAAAATCTGTTATTGGCCAAGTTAACACCGAGTGGTAAAGAAATTTGGCTCACAAATATATTTCTATAAATTGGTTTGTTTATATCTCGGCACTTTTTGAACCGATCTTAGAATGGAGTACAATTTTAGAATCAGGACATGAGCATCCTTCGAACTGCATCAGAGGATTTTCCAAATCCATCAACAAAATGTTGAGGGGCATTAACATTTTTAGTACCTATATTTGCGATGTGAATCAGGGTTTCATGAGGATTTTGTAATGCAGTTCGAAGGGCACTAAGGTCCTGATACAGGAATGGTACTTTGCTCCCCGATCCGTTGGAAAATGACCGAGTTATAAACAAACGAACTTTTAAAAATAAATGTTTAATACAAAGTTGATAACCACTCCGTGTTAACTTGGTGAATACCAGACTTTGTTAGCCAAGTAGATGGCCCGTATTTTTTCACTGTTTTTGAGCCATCACAATCCACGATTGGATGCCAAATGGCCGAGTTATTCACAAAAAACATTTTCAAAAAACCGAATCCACCTACTATGCTTTTCTGTTCGCCTGGTACTTCGAGCCTGGTAGCGGCCGCAAACTTAAAAAATTTCAACCTCACAAATCTGTGACGTCATGGGTTAAATTTAGAACTTTTCAAAAAGCTTGGGAAGGCGCGGGCGGGAACTTTTTTGAATTTGAATTCAAATTAAACGGATCGTATTTGAATCCACAGGCGCGGGCGGGAAACTTATTTTTTGAATTTGAATTTGAAATTAACGGTTTTTGATCAACTTACGGGCGGGAACTTTTTTGAATTTGAATTCAAATTAAACGGATCGTTTTTGAATCAACAGCCGCGGGCGGGAAACTTATTTTTTGAATTTGAATTTGAATTTAACGTTTTTTGATCAACTTACAATCCACACAAGTTCCACATATGTCCCACATAGGATCCAAAAAGGTCCCACACAGGATCCACACAGGATCGACACAGGTCCCTCATAAGTTCCACATAGGTTCCACATAGCTCCAAAGACACAAACCTACTCAGCCAAGACACCACCCAATGGATCAAAGCTCAACCAGTGACGTCACGGGGCTTTCGAGGCTGAAATTTTTTAAGTTTGCGGCCGCTACCAGGCTCGGAGCACCAGGCGAACAGAAACGCATAGTAGGCGGATTCTGTTTTTTGAAACTGTTTTTTGTGAATAACTCGGCCATTTGGCCTCTAATCCACGATTGTTGTATGTCATAAAATGCGGAAAAATACGGCCCATCTACCTGGCTACCAAAATCTGTTATTGGCCAAGTTAACACCGAGTGGTAAAGAAATTTGGCTCACCAATATATTTCTATAAATTGGTTTGTTTATATCTCGGCACTTTTTGAACGGATCTTAGAATGGAGTACAATTTTGAAACCAGGACATGAACATCCTTCGAACTGCATCAGAGGATTTTTCAAATTCAACAACAAAATGTTGAGGGGCATTAACATTTTTAGTACCTATATTTGCGATGTGGATCAGGGTTTCATGAGGATTTTGTAATGCAGTTCGAAGGACACTAAGGTCCTGATACAGGAATGGTACTTTGCTCCCCGATCCGTTGGAAAATGACCGAGTTATAAACAAACGAACTTTTAAAAATAAATGTTTAATACAAAGTTGATAACCACTCCGTGTTAACTTGGTCAATACCAGACTTTGTTAGCCAAGTAGATGGCCCGTATTTTTCACTGTTTTTGAGCCATCACAATCCACGGTTGGATGCCAAATGGCCGAGTTATTCATAAAAAACAGTTTCAAAAAACAGAATCCACCTACTATGCGTTTCTGTTCGCCTGGTACTCCGAGCCTGGTAGCGGGCCGAAATCCACTTTTTCGGAGCCGAAAAAAAGTTGCAAGTCATTCTGAAAAAAATAAAAATTCAGAAAAAATTCTGGAAAATGCCGGAAAAATCAAGAAAATCCGGGTAAATTAAAAAAAATCGGAAAAAGGTTGAAAACTTGGAAAAATGCAGGAAAATTCGAGAAAACTAAGGAAAATACTTACATTTTATCACCTCAAAAATACCCCCCTCCTCCCAAAACAAGCAACCAACCCCCACAGTAAGAAACCAACACACACAATGAACTTATTTTATTTATCACCATTACATATTGTCAACTCTGGAGTGTATGTATAAGAAATATATAAAATGGATTTAACTATATATTATATATTTAAACTAATAAATAGTACACTAATAATAAAAAATATACTAATAAATAAAAGATTTAACATTTATAAACGTACATAAATGCAAACCCAATAATCGCTTATAAGAATTAAATTAAAGGTATTACAAAAAGGTTAACTTATCGCTAATTTGATGCACTGCGGCCGTGTCTAAATAGAAATCAGCTAACTAGCTAGATTGAAGACAAATAGCATAAGAGTAGACTTAAGTATTAACAATTGAATAGTCAAATGAATAAATGTCATTTATGTACAGAATATGCGGCAAAAAACACATGATTAACCTAATTGTCATATTGCATAAAAACTTACGGGTTACAGTTAACTATTGCATATAAATTCAGGGATATCTACACGAAGACTTAAGAATTGCGTTCCTCTTTGATGATCTCGGCTGGTGGCAGGATGTTGTCCTTGTAGAGGCAATACCAGATGCTCGTTTACCAGATGTCCCATCCACCCACTCGCTGCCAGCCAGGACATGTCCGATGAAGGGTGCATCTCGCGATCTGCAACAAAAATTATGGATACCATATTCATGTTAAAATATTAGGAAGAATGTTTCAGTTGTCACCTCATAATATTGCCTGCGTAGTATTATGGTATTATCCGGATTGGGACTCCACGTGCACGGTACACCAGCTGTCGATGGATTCGTCGATAATAGATATTTAATACATAAATGCGATAACCCATAATTTTGTGGAGGTACCGCTAGGAAAAAATTCTAAAAATTTAAAAATAACATTTAATCAATGGTTTGAATGAGAAAAGTTGTTTTTGGGTTCGCTGATTACTAAATGGTACTTTATTTCCTGATGGGATACAAATTGGCAAAGCTATGGCCATCGGAATGAGAAAACGTAGGGAAATTGCGAAAATCAACAATTTCATGGGGGTACCCCTTGGAAAAATTTCGAAAAACAACAAAACCATATTAAAGCAATGTTTTTAATAAGGAAAGTGGCTTTTGGGTTCGCTGAATGCTAAATGGTACCTTATTTCCTGATCGGGTAGAAATTGGCAGAGCTATGGGCATCGGAAGGGGCAAAAGTGGGGAAATTGCGAAAACCTAAAATTCTGTGGGGGTACCCTTTGGAAAAATTTCGAAAAATTAAAAAGCGATGTTTAAGCAATGTTTTTAATAAGGAAAGTTGCTCCAGGGTTCGCTGATTACTAAATGGTACTTTATTTCCTGATCGGGTACAAATTGGCAGAACTATGGCCCATCGGAAGGAGAAAAAGTAGGGAAATTGCGAAAACCCACAATTTAATGGGGGTACCCCTACAAATTGGCAGAGCACCTACAAATTGGGCCATCGGAAGGAGAAAAAGTATGGAAATTGCGAAAACCCACAATTTCATGGGGGTACCCCTTGGAAAAATTTCGAAAAATTAAAAAACGATATTAAAGCAATGTTTTTGATGAGGAAAGTCCCTTTTGGGTTCGCTGAATGCTAAATGGTACTTTATTTCCTGATCGGGTACAAATTGGCAGAGCTATGGCCATCGGAAGAGGCAAAAGTGGGGAAATTGCGAGAACTTACAGTTTTGTGGGGGTACCCCTTGGAAAAATTTCGAAAAATTAAAAAACCATATTAAAGCAATGTTTTTAATAAGGAAAGTGGCTTCTGGGTTCGCTGAATGCTAAATGGTACTTTATTTACTGATGGGATACAAATTGGCAGAGCTATGCCCATCGGAAGGAGAAAAAGTAGGGAAATTGCGAAAACCCACAATTTCATGGGGGTACCCTTTGGAAAAATTCCGAAAAATTAAAAACGATATTTAAGCAATTTTTTTGATGAGGAAAGTCGCTTTTGGGTTCGCTGATTATTAAATGGTACTTTATTTCCTGATCGGGTACAAATTGGCAGAGCTATGGCCATCAGAAGGGGCAAAAGTGGGGAAATTGCGAAAACCTACAATTTTGTGGGGGTACCCTTTGGAAAAAAATCGAAAATTGCAAAAACAACATTTACGTAATGTTTGGAATGGAAAAAGTTGCTTTTGGGTTCGCTCATTACTAAATGGTACTTTATTTCCTGATGGGATACAAATTGGCAGAGCTATGGCAATCGGAAGGAGAAAAAGTGGGGAATGAGGAAAACCCACAATTTCATGGGGAAATTGTTTTCCTTGGAAAATATTCGAAAAATTTAAAAACAAAATTTAATCAATGGTTTGAATGGGAAAAGTTGCTTTTGGGTTCGCTCATTACTAAATGGTACTTTATTTCCTGATGGGATAGAAATTGGCATATCTATGGCCATCGGAAGGCAAAAAAGTAGGGAAATTAGGAAAACCTACAATTTCATGGGGATACCCCTTGGAAAAAAATCGAAAAGTTTAAAAACAAAATTTAATCAATGGTTTGAATGGGAAAAGTTGCTTTTGGGTTCGCTGATTACTAAATGGTACTTTATTTCCTGATGGGATACAAATTGGCAGAGCTATGGCCATCGGAAGGCGAAAAAGTAGGGAAATTAGGAAAACCCACAATTTCATGGGGGTACCCCTTGGAAAAAATTCGAAAAATTCAAAAACAACATTTAATCAATGGTTTGAATGGGAAAAGTTGCTTTTGGGTTCGCTGATTACTAAATGGTACTTTATTTCCTGATGGGATACAAATTGGCAGAGCTATGGCCATCGGAAGGAGAAAAAGTGGGGAATGAGGAAAACCCACAATTTCATGGGGGTACCCCTTGGAAAAAAATTCGAAAAATTCAAAAACAAAATTTAATCAAAGGTTTGAATGGAAAAAGTTGCTTTTGGGTTCGCTCATTACTAAATGGTACTTTATTTCCTGATGGGATACAAATTGGCAGAGCTATGGCCATCGGAAGGAGAAAAAGTGGGGAATGAGGAAAACCCACAATTTCATGGGGGTACCCCTTGGAAAAAAATTCGAAAAATTCAAAAACAAAATTTAATCAATGGTTTGAATGGAAAAAGTTGCTTTTGGGTTCGCTCATTACTAAATGGTACTTTATTTCCTGATGGGATACAAATTGGCAGAGCTATGGCCATCGGAAGGAGAAAAAGTTGGGAAATTAGGAAAACCCACAATTTCATGGGGGTACCCCTTGGAAAAAATTCGAAAAATTCAAAAACAACATTTAATCAATGGTTTGAATGGGAAAAGTTGCTTTTGGGTTCGCTGATTACTAAATGGTACTTTATTTCCTGATGGGATACAAATTGGCAGAGCTATGGCCATCGGAAGGAGAAAAAGTGGGGAATGAGGAAAAAACACAATTTCATGGGGGTACCCCTTGGAAAAAAGTCGAAAAATTTAAAAACAACATTTAATCAATTTTTTGAATGGAAAAAGTTGCTTTTGGGTTGCTGATTACTAAATGGTACTTTATTTCCTGATGGGATACAAATTGGCAGAGCTATGGCCATCGGATGGAGAAAAAGTAGGAAAACTAGGAAACCCCACAATTTCATGGGGAAAAAATTCGAAAATTGCAAAAACAACATTTAAGCAATGTTTTGAATGGGAAAAGTGGCTGTTAGGTTCGCTGATTAGTAAATGGTACTTTATTTCCTGATGGGATACAAATTGGCAGAGCTATGGCCATCGGAACGAGAAAAAGTAGGGAAATTAGGAAAACCCACAATTTTATGGGGGTACCCCTTGGAAAAAATTCGAAAAATTCAAAAACAACATTTAATCAATGGTTTGAATGGGAAAAGTTGCTTTTGGGTTCGCTGATTACTAAATGGTACTTTATTTCCTGATGGGATAAAAATTGGCAGAGCTATGGCCATCGGAAGGAGAAAAAGGTGGGAATGAGGAAAAAACACAATTTCATGGGGGTACCCCTTGGAAAAAAATTCGAAAAATTCAAAAACGACATTTAATCAATTTTTTGAATGGGAAAAGTTGCTTTTGGGTTCGCTCATTACTAAATGGTACTTTATTTCCTGATGGGATACAAATTGGCAGAGCTATGGCCATCGGAAGGCGAAAAAGTAGGGAAATTAGGAAAACCCACAATTTCATGGGGGTACCCCTTGGAAAAAAATCGAAAAATTTAAAAACAAAATTTAATCAATGGTTTGAATGAGAAAAGTTGCTTTTGGGTTCGCTGATTACTAAATGGTACTTTATTTCCTGATGGGATACAAATTGGCATATCTATGGCCATCGGAAGTAAAAAAAGTAGGGAAATTAGGAAAACCCACAATTTCATGGGGGTACTCCTTGGAAAAAATTCGAACAATTCAAAAACAACATTTAATCAATGGTTTGAATGGGAAAAGTTGCTTTTGGGTTCGCTCATTACTAAATGGTACTTTATTTCCTGATGGGATACAAATTGGCATATCTATGGCCATCGGAAGGAAAAAAAGTAGGGAAATTAGGAAAACCCACAATTTCATGGGGGTACCCCTTGGAAAATATTCGAAAAATTTAAAAACAAAATTTAATCAATGGTTTGAATGAGAAAAGTTGCTTTTGGGTTCGCTGATTACTAAATGGTACTTTATTTCCTGATGGGATACAAATTGGCATATCTATGGCCATCGGAAGGCAAAAAAGTAGGGAAATTAGGAAAACCTACAATTTCATGGGGATACCCCTTGGAAAAAATCGAAAAGTTTAAAAACAAAATTTAATCAATGGTTTGAATGGGAAAAGTTGCTTTTGGGTTCGCTGATTACTAAATGTTACTTTATATTCTGATGGGATACAAATTGGCATATCTATGGCCATCGGAAGGCGAAAAAGTAGGGAAATTAGGAAAACCCACAATTTCATGGGGGTACTCCTTGGAAAAAATTCGAACAATTCAAAAACAACATTTAATCAATGGTTTGAATGGGAAAAGTTGCTTTTGGGTTCGCTCATTACTAAATGGTACTTTATTTCCTGATGGGATACAAATTGGCATATCTATGGCCATCGGAAGGCAAAAAAGTAGGGAAATTAGGAAAACCTACAATTTCATGGCGATACCCCTTGGAAAAAATCGAAAAGTTTAAAAACAAAATTTAATCAATGGTTTGAATGGGAAAAGTTGCTTTTGGGTTCGCTGATTACTAAATGGTATGTACTTTATTTCCTGATGGGATACAAATTGGCAGAGCTATGGCCATCGGAAGGAGAAAAAGTAGGGAAATTAGGAAAAACCACAATTTCATGGGGGTACCCCTTGGAAAAAAATCGAAAAGTTTAAAAACAAAATTTAATCAATGGTTTGAATGAGAAAAGTTGCTTTTGGGTTCGCTGATTACTAAATGGTACTTTATTTCCTGATGGGATACAAATTGGCAGAGCTATGGCCATCGGAAGGAGAACAAGTAGGGAAATTAGGAAAAACCACAATTTCATGGGGGTACCCCTTGGAAAAAAATCGAAAAGTTTAAAAACAAAATTTAATCAATGGTTTGAATGAGAAAAGTTGCTTTTGGGTTCGCTGATTACTAAATGGTACTTTATTTCCTGATGGGATACAAATTGGCAGAGCTATGGCCATCGGAAGGAGAACAAGTAGGGAAATTAGGAAAAACCACAATTTCATGGGGGTACCCCTTGGAAAAAAATCGAAAAGTTTAAAAACAAAATTTAATCAATGGTTTGAATGGGAAAAGTTGCTTTTGGGTTCGCTGATTACTAAATGGTATGTACTTTATTTCCTGATGGGATACAAATTGGCAGAGCTATGGCCATCGGAAGGAGAACAAGTAGGGAAATTAGGAAAAACCACAATTTCATGGGGGTACCCCTTGGAAAAAAATCGAAAAGTTTAAAAACAAAATTTAATCAATGGTTTGAATGAGAAAAGTTGCTTTTGGGTTCGCTGATTACTAAATGGTACTTTATTTCCTGATGGGATACAAATTGGCAGAGCTATGGCCATCGGAAGGAGAACAAGTAGGGAAATTAGGAAAAACCACAATTTCATGGGGGTACCCCTTGGAAAAAAATCGAAAAGTTTAAAAACAAAATTTAATCAATGGTTTGAATGGGAAAAGTTGCTTTTGGGTTCGCTGATTACTAAATGGTATGTACTTTATTTCCTGATGGGATACAAATTGGCAGAGCTATGGCCATCGGAAGGAGAAAAAGTAGGGAAATTAGGAAAAACCACAATTTCATGGGGGTACCCCTTGGAAAAAAATCGAAAAGTTTAAAAACAAAATTTAATCAATGGTTTGAATGGGAAAAGTTGCTTTTGGGTTCGCTGATTACTAAATGGTACTTTATTTCCTGATGGGATACAAATTGGCATATCTATGGCCATCGGAAGGCAAAAAAGTAGGGAAATTAGGAAAACCTACAATTTCATGGCGATACCCCTTGGAAAAAATCGAAAAGTTTAAAAACAAAATTTAATCAATGGTTTGAATGGGAAAAGTTGCTTTTGGGTTCGCTGATTACTAAATGTTACTTTATATTCTGATGGGATACAAATTGGCATATCTATGGCCATCGGAAGTAAAAAAAGTAGGGAAATTAGGAAAACCCACAATTTCATGGGGGTACTCCTTGGAAAAAATTCGAACAATTCAAAAACAACATTTAATCAATGGTTTGAATGGGAAAAGTTGCTTTTGGGTTCGCTGATTACTAAATGGTACTTTATTTCCTGATGGGATACAAATTGGCAGAGCTATGGCCATCGGAAGGAAAAAAAGTAGGGAAATTAGGAAAACCCACAATTTCATGGAAAATATTCGAAAAATTTAAAAACAAAATTTAATCAATGGTTTGAATGGGAAAAGTTGCTTTTGGGTTCGCTTATTACTAAATGGTACTTTATTTCCTGATGGGATACAAATTGGCATATCTATGGCCATCGGAAGGCGAAAAAGTAGGGAAATTAGGAAAACCTACAATTTCATGGGGCTACCCCTTGGAAAAAAATCGAAAAGTTTAAAAACAAAATTTAATCAATGGTTTGAATGAGAAAAGTTGCTTTTGGGTTCGCTTATTACTAAATGGTACTTTATTTCCTGATGGGATACAAATTGGCAGAGCTATGGCCATCGGAAGGAGAACAAGTAGGGAAATTAGGAAAACCCACAATTTCATGGGGGTACTCCTTGGAAAAAATTCGAACAATTCAAAAACAACATTTAATCAATGGTTTGAATGGGAAAAGTTGCTTTTGGGTTCGCTGATTACTAAATGGTACTTTATTTCCTGATGGGATAGAAATTTGCAGAGCTATGGCCATCGGAAGTAAAAAAAGTAGGGAAATTAGGAAAACCCACAATTTCATGGGGGTACTCCTTGGAAAAAATTCGAACAATTCAAAAACAACATTTAATCAATGGTTTGAATGGGAAAAGTTGCTTTTGGGTTCGCTGATTACTAAATGGTACTTTATTTCCTGATGGGATACAAATTTGCAGAGCTATGGCCATCGGAAGGAGAAAAAGTAGGGAAATTAGGAAAACCCACAATTTTATGGGGGTACCCCTTGGAAAAAATTCAAAAAATTTAAAAACAACATTTAATCAATGGTTTGAATGGGAAAAGTTGCTTTTGGGTTCGCTGATTACTAAATGGTACTTTATTTCCTGATGGGATACAAATTTGCAGAGCTATGGCCATCGGAAGGAGAAAAAGTAGGGAAATTAGGAAAACCCACAATTTCATCGGGGTACCCCTTGGAAAATATTCGAAAAATTTAAAAACAACATTTAAGCAATGTTTGGAATGGGAAAAGTTGCTTGGAACATTCTGTCTTCCCCATGCACTTTACAAATTTTAAAAGGGATTTCCAGAAAATTGGAAAAAAAAAATTGTGTTTAACTTTCAACCAAACAAGTTTGTAGAAATGTACACGTACAACCTTTTCAAGCAAAAGCAAAATTTTCAAGCAAAGTATATTAACCTCGGTTAGGGTACTATAATGAGCCATTTCCTATTTTGTTTTTCAACAAAAATGTAATAAATCTTTAAAAAAATAATTATTTTTGTTATAAATAACTATTTTTGTTAAATAAAATATGTATTTAAGCACACATGTGAGCCGTTGGCTTACAATTAAATGATACAAGTATACATTCAACTTACGACTAACACTAGGAAAAAAACCTGTACAAAAGTGGGAGAGAGGGGATGATAAGCGGCCTCTGATTTGGCTTTGGAAGAAGGTTTTTATATATTTATATGCATATAGGAAGTCTGTGCGTTGCATTCGAGTTGAATTCCCGTCGGGTGTTATACTGCCATCTTGGGTTTGTTAGCCTCGGCCCGTTTGCGCAGCGCCCTCATCCTCTGATTGCAGTAGACCCTCAAGAAGATCGCCACGAAGACGATCAAGACGCCAAAGAAGCCCAGCACCGAAATGCTGTGCTGGTAGATGAAGCACGAGAGCATAATGGCCACCGCCTGTGAAAGGAGAGCACGCATTCCTCGTGAGAACACAGTTGAGTAAATACACTGCCAAAAACATTCCACTCACCTGACGCAGGGTCATGATGATGGTAAACACAACTGGGCCGAAGACATCAATTGTGTGATAGATAAACAATTGGCCGACCGCTGAGCAAATAGAGAGCACAACCATGTCGAACACGAACTTAGGATGCTTAGGAAAATAAACAAAGTTTGAATGAGGTAGGACGGATGGGTTAAATATCTCAAACACATACCTCCGTGGCAAAGGCCAGGGAATCCATGAATCCGCCCTGCATGGACAGCGAGGCTCCGGTGAAGATCGACGAGAAGAGATTCACGCCGCACATCATCTGCAGCGAGGTCATGCCATAGCTTTTAAAGAGCGATCCCTGCCAATTGGCTGTGAAGCTATCGAATACCATGTACATGGAGAGCAAGAATATTCCCGTCAAAGTAGTCACCCCGCTGGCTTTAGTGCTATCCGAGGAACCGCCAAGGAAGAAGATCATGCCCAGGGAGATGAGCAAAGCTGTGGCATACTCGTACGTCTCATACTTGGCCTTGGACATAATCTTGCCCATCAGCATAACGGGGATTATCTTGCAGGACTTGGCTAGCACCTGAGTGGGAAAGTTGACGAACTTCAGGGCCTCGTACTGGAACCAGGCACTCATTATATTCGAGAAGGAGGCATAGGAGTACTTGTACAAAGGTGCTCGGTGTCGGACGGGCGAGGGCTGCCACTGGAGATACGCCAGAGCCACTATAAAGGCCAACAGTCGGTTGGCGAACACCAGGAACTGAGAGTCCTTGAACTTGGAACTCTCGCCGGCAAAGTTCAGATAGTGCTGGGTCATAATCTTCTCCTGCAAGACACCCCACGTAAGATAGGACACCATAAGGCCACCAAAACACCACATCAACTGCACTGCCTCCTGGGAGCTAGTTCTCTTCGGTGGTGTGGACACCGCGGGTCGTTCTTTGTCTGCCGGGGACGAGCCAAGCGGCTCCAACTGGTCGTAGCTGGAGTTGCCAGTGATGCACATGTTGACGGCCCGGTACAAGCACGTCTTGTTGCCCCTCTCCAGGTAGTTGGTTCGTGCCACATATTTGTAAATTAAATATCCTGGCACAAAGACGCAACTGTAGCCAAAGCAGTTGACCAGGAGCTTCAGCAACCAGGCATAATCCGAGCTCTGGGCTTCCACTAGCTGAGACAGAGTCACGTCCTGGCTATAGTGGCCCCCCAAAGAAGCGCGCAGCAGATCCGAGAAGAAGTGTATGACCAGGAGGCTTACCACTATGAAGGAGCTGATTATGGGAATATGAAGGATGTTTAGCATGTCCCTCCACGTGGATTCAATAGAAAAACTCACCAAATAACCAACTCCGGCACGCTCATTTTGGACACTTCCATGTGACTCGTTTCGTTGCCGCCGTTTATCTGAGGTCCCACCAAATGTGCTGACTCCACGAATTCTGTTTCGGTTCTTATTGAGCCCCGGGGCGATTATCAATATATTTGCCGGCCAGCCAGTCAAGTGTCAAGAGTTCAACAACCGTCGCAGAAACTTGTTTTTGCATAATAGGCCCAAATAAGCACGCACAGAAAATTAGCATATGTGTCGAAGTTTGTTTACAAACGCTTACCAGATGTGCTCCTAGCTCTTTCGGCCCCAAATGTACAATGGTTTATTCGGTTTCGGCCGGAAAGTCTATCCGGCTCTACGCAGCCGGCTGGGTCTTGGCCAAGCTGCTCAAATAATGAGGCTCATCGCGTTAGAAACAAAACAATTCTCCCAAAACACTTAACTACAGTTTACATTTTACTTAACAGTGTGGCTAACATGCCTTTAACATTTCGATTTAACTTCGATTTTTACACTTCTGGCAAGGCCGTAGAACCTTGCCATATAATTTCACTAGAAGTGCTGCCCATCACAATCAAATTTTCACTTTTTCCGTTGTTTTTATGGTGTTTGAATAAAGTTTAAAATAAGTTTTCTTAGATATATTATTATATCATTGTATATTCGATTTTTTTTTAAGACCTAAAGATAAGAACCCACCCTATTATACAAATAGAAAACTTTCCTATTTTTTTTCCAAAACTTTGTTACGTATAGTTGTTGCAGTTTATTTATATTTCCTTTTTTTAATTTTATTACTTTTTTTTTTGCTTAAACAAACAGGAAACAATTAACTTAGCATTATTTTTACAATTATCTTTAATTAGAAATAATAAAAATATTGAAGCTTTTCGGTTTTTTTTCTCATTTTATGTTTTGTTTACAATATTTATGGGTATTTAGTTTACAATAAGTTGTTTAAATGGTACTGTTTATTCAAATGTTTGCATTTATGTACATTAAAGCAGCAAAGAACGGCCAAACGATCCCGGATATATATCGCTATATAATAAATTGATATTTGGCGTTGACGCAAATGCGCTCACATGTCCACTTTATGTTACAAAATTTAGTTAATTCGACTACTAAATGTTACATGTTACATAATGTTGCATAATGCTTTGCTGCTTCTTTCTTCATTTTATAAATTTTTGTTTCATTTAATTTAACTTGTTTAATGTATAATTCCGTTAATTGTTTTTACGACCACTCGTTATATCATCGCTTTAAGTTTACAATATTTGTTACAATTTTTCTCTTTTTTCTTTTCCTCATTATGTACATAAAAACAAAAGGAACTATATCTTTCAGTCTTTTTAGTGTGTGTGTGTGTGTGTGTGTATATGTGTTATGTATGTAATGTGTGTATATGGGTATCTGTGTGCATGTGTTGTGTACAATATCTATTTCGTTATATATTTAGCGTATTATATAGTTAATTAAATTTTTTACGTTTGTGTTTATTTTATGTTTTTGTTTTGTATTTTTTAATATTTTTTTTCAGTGTAAATATCGCTTGCTTCCCAGTTTTGTTTATATAATTAGCACTAAATCTTTTACTTCCTTTTTTGTTTTTTTCTTTAATTATTTGAAGCCTTTCTGCAGCCGGCTTTCTCCTCCTAATTTCTCTCACTAATTCCTCACTTTCCCTCGCTAATTCCTACAATGTTTACAATCTAAGCGTTTTGTATAATTCATTTAAATATTTAGTTTCAATGTTTTCGCTTTGCATAAAAATAAAACAAAAAACCTTGCACATGCTTGCAATGTGTGTCGTTTTCGTTCTCCATTCTCGTTCTATTAACTGGTAATTAATTAATTATTTATGTATATAGTAGTTAAATATAATAATATAAAGAGCGAAGGCAAATATCGAATACTTTTGTTGTTGTTTTTCGTTTAAAAATTCCATTTGTTGCAGTTGTTGTCGTTAAATTTAATGTTTTACTGTTACTGTTACTGTTGCTGTTTGCTGATTAACGGTAATTATTTATTTATGGGTTGCACTTGACAAAAAGTGAACTATTGCTTATATTGGACTGTTAGAGAATGTTGCTGTTGTGTGATGGATGGGGGTTTGGGTTATCTGTTGGATATCTTAGAACTGTCAGGATAGTACACTCAGCAAACATATCACGTTCAGTTCTTAATTATGTGTAGTAGGTGTGTGTGTGTGTTTGTGTTTGTGTGTAAATATATCTATGGGTAGGATCGATATAGAATTTGTCTATTGTTTTGACTATGAACTATTAATTTGAATAATTAAATTAAATAGAAAAAATCCGTCCGGTTTCTTGTTCATATTTGAGTTAATGGCGTATGGCAGATATTATCATTATTAGGTCTAGTGAAAAAATGTTGTATTTGAGTCTATGGATTTATCTTCATCGTATATAGCATTATTTTGTATAAAAAACGACAGCAGATTGTATACAATAATTATGATGCATCAGTTACTTAAGCTCTCGGTTTTTTTTTTTTTCAAATTACGTTATCGTTACTTTTCTCCATTCTTAATTATTTTTTTTAAATTTTTTCCGAAGCTTGGCTTCAACAAAAATTAATTTAGACCAAAATTAGAACAAAAGTTTTCTCCTTTGCTGGCTGCGCTCTGCTTACGCTGATAGTCGTATAGCTATAGACCTGATCTGATCCTACGAATACCTTATGCAGGATATAGTTATAGATAGTCTTGTCCCAAGGAGCTGAACAAACTTTTGCCTTTTTTTCTCATCGTTTACCATTCCTATGTACAGGTGCGGGTCAAAAATAAATATTACATTTAAGCGTTTTTTTTTTGTTAAAAAAGAGAAGAATCTATACGAGAGATGTGAAATAAAAATTGCGTCACGCGTTTAAAATTCATTTGTATCCTTAAACTCAGTGAAGACAGGTGTAACTCTTGCTTTCCCTCTGTATCTGGTTCTGTATTGCTTGTTTTCTATTGTTTTCTATTTTCCACTCGCCTCTGCTCTCTGCTCTCTGCTCTCTGCGATTTGGTAGGTACTAAAAATTATCATAATTAATATATGTATGTATGTACGTAGTAGGTATGATTTATAAGTTATAATTGGTAGAATTGTATGTCTATTTAAACGGTACTTAGGTTGGTTGGTTGTTGGCTTTTGTACTTTTGTTATTTGCATGTAGGACTTGTTTACTTTCTTTTGCTTTCACTGCTTTTCCCTTCTCTCGCTCTCTCTCTCTCCCTATCTCTCCAATTCATTTTTTTTTTAAACAAACAAAAAATGTGTAAATACTAAACGAATACGTAAACATAAATAGGCTTAATCGAAACTATTGGCAATATTTTTATGTACAAAACGCACTTGGGGTGGCTAGCCTTCCATTGTTGGCTGGAGAATCGTAGGATCGTTCTTAAAAATTATATTTTTCATTTCTTAAATTCATTTAGTTTTCTTAATCGGAGAAATTCTATGAATTCCTTTTTTAAAATTATGGTTAAAGGCAACCACACTCGACATCAAAATTGTCTAAAAAATGAATACCTTTCGGTATTTTGAATGGGATCTACTGGTAGATTTTGAATCCTTGTGCTTGCCTAATGAAGACGACCCTACGAGTCCTTCCAAACATGCACAACTTGCCACCCCAGGTTGCAGGCATGGGTATAGGAAAACTTGGCTTACAGGCAAAAGTTTGCTACCCTCTGTTTGCCTCCCCTTAACCCCTATCCCCTATATATTTACAGCTGGTCGACCCTCTGGGATTACGCCTCCCGTCCGATGAACCCGTTCGGGGGCGGAGGTCGCGCCGAGCTCGTCTGCCGCAGCCAGTTCTCCTTGCGGATGTTGTTGGCCGAGGCGCCCACTTGGGACCCGGAGTTGGGATTCGTCGGCGACCGTCTCGTCTGGCTGCTGCTCCTACTGCGCGATCCCGGAGTTCGGCTGTAGTTCGTCCTCTGGGACGTGGGCCGACTCAGCGGCATCCGCTCCATCTTGATGTGCTCCACATGGACGTCCTCGTCCTCGTCGTCCTCCTCCTCCTCCTCGTCCTCGTTGTCCTCGTCGGAGCTGGTCTGGCGGTTGTGCAGCGGCGCCTGCATGGGCTGGTAGTTGGGATTGTGGCTGATGGTCACCCCCGCCATCTGCACCGGGGGCTCGGTCATGGCCACGTAGTTGGGATTGTCGCTGATCAGACTCTCGGTCGGATGCATCATTTCGTAGTTCGGATTGGGACTGCTGGTGGTGAGGACGGTGGCCTGTTCGCTGCCCATCGACTCGTCCAGCAACTTGTAGTTGGGATTGTCGCTGATGGCGAGTCCTCCGCCCACCGGCGTGGCCATGGGCGTGTAAAAGCGGGGCGTGCCCGTATAGCTGCCCGCCGATCCACTGCCGCCGCTCTCGATCGTTCCCAGATTGCCCATGGCCACCGGGTAGCTGGTCAGGTTGGAGTTGCTGCTGGTGCTCGGGGCATTCGAGGCGTTGCTCTTGTGGCTGGCATTGCTGCCCGTGCGCTTGTGGTTGAACAGGTGGCGGTTCAGCATGTTGGCCTTGTTGCGGAACGTATCGGCCACCACTCTCTTCAGGCTGGGATAGCGGCCGGTGTGGGAGCTGGCATTCGAGCTGGCCGCCGAGGCGGTGGATGGTTGCAGCGAGGAGCCTCCTATCACGTCGTCCGGCACGGAGCTGCTCATGACCACCACCGGCTGGCGGTACTTCTTCGGCAGCAGATTCTGCTCTCCGCTGAGCTTTCCTCCTCCTCCGCCAGTGCTACCACTCCTGCTCGTCGGCAGGTCGTTGTACCCCACCGGACTGGGGTCATAGATCTCGTAGGCCCGCTCCTCGCCCAAGGCGTCGGTGTCGGGTAGCACGTACGGCGCCGCATCGTCGCCCTGGGAGGCCGGAAGATTCTGGAAGGCGGTGGGCATCACAGTCTGGCCGTCGGGCGTACTGCTCGAAATGAATCTCGAGTTGAGGCTGAAGGGCGAGTGGGTCGAGTTGTCGTTGACCATGGCGATGGGACTCTCGGCCGGCTGGTCCAGGGACGAGTTGTGCTCCATGTTCGACTTGAAGTCCTGGAAATCGCCCACCCGCAACGGCGTTGTGGCATCTTCCTGCTGGTCGCCGTCCTGCTGATCCTGATCGATCGGCACCGCCGCCAGTGCGTCCATTTGGCTGCGCTCCTTCTGCTCCTTTTCGCGGTGCGCTTGGCCGGCCGGCGAGTGGTAGAAGGATACAGTCTTAAAGTCCGATTCCGTGCAGTGGTTCTCGAGGTAGCCAATGATGTCCATGAAACTGGGCCGGGCCGAGTATCTGTGCCGCCAGCACCGCTCCATGAGGCGATGCAGCAGGTCGGGACAGTTTTCCGGTCGCTCCATCACCCCGCCATCGATGACGAAGCGCAGGACCTGCTCGTTGGACAGTCCCTGATATGGTTGCGCCGCCAAGGTGGCCATCTCCCACAGGACGACGCCGAAGCTGAACACATCACTGGCACTGGAGTAGACGCCGTCCCGCAAGCTCTCCGGCGCCATCCACCTCACGGGCAGCAGGCCCTTGGTGCCCTTGCGGTAGTAGTCCGTCTCGTAGACATCCCGCGTCATTCCAAAGTCACCGATCTTCACGGTCAAGTCATCGGCCACCATGCAGTTTCGCGCCGCAAGATCCCGATGCACGAACTTCTTGGCCGCCAAGTAGGCCATGCCGTCCGCAATCTCCATGGCCATCCGGTAGATCCTTCCGTAGGTCGGCGGCTGGACATTACCCGTAACACCGATTCGCTGGAGGTACGTCATCATGGCCTCGTCCCGCTCCTCGGGGCGATGGGCGCGCAGGTAGGACTTGAGATCGCCCTTCTTCATCAGCTCCATGACCACCAGCGCCGGCTGGCCGCGCGAACAGACGCCGAGCAGGCGCACCACATGATTGGTGTCGAACTCCTTCATGACACTGGCCTCGCTGAGGAAGTTGCTTCGCTCCCGATCCGTGGCATGCTCGTTCACCGTCTTAATGGCGCACTCACGATCGGTGCCATCGGACGCCTTGAGGATACCCTCGTACACCATACCGAAGGAACCCTGGCCCAGCGGCGAGAGCTGGAGGATGCTTTCGCGGGACACCTCCCAGCTGTCGGGCACGTACTGCATACTGTGGTAGAACGGATTCACCTCCGTGTTGATGTGCAGTTCGTTGGGACTCTTCTTGGCGCGCAGAGACCGCAGGGCGACCACCAAGGCGATGCACACCACTCCGACAATGAGGCACAGTATCCAGATGAGATGCTTCACAAAGCTCTGGGGGGACTGTAATGGAGAGCGAAGTCTGTCAGTAGGTTGCCCGAAAATAAGACGAAATAATATCCAACTCACCGGCACCACTTGGTTCTCGAATCCTGTGTACGTTCCGTATCCCGCAAAGGTATTGGCCCGCACCCGGAACCTGTACTCGCCCTCGGTCAGCTTCAGTTCATAGCCCTCGGTCAGATTGCCGTATTCTGATGCGGGGATGCACTGCGTCTGCACCTGAGTCTCACCCACCAGTGTGTATTCCAGGTCGTATGAGATTATCTGGCCATTGGGATCGGCGGGGGGCTTCCAGAACAGCTTAACCGCCGGCCTCGTGTTGTTGGCATTCCCCAGTTCCACCCTCAGATCCGTGACCGTATCGGCGTCATCTGGAATGGGATTCACATTTAGAGATCCAGGAGCTATAGTCATGGTGCGAGAACTTACCCTTCTTCTTGGTCTTCCAGTAGATCTCATTGGCGTGACTGCAGAGCGCCTCGGACTCGTTCTTCTCCGTCATCTCCTTGCGGCAGGCATACACATAGATCTCGTACTGGGTGAAGTGATGGAGCTTCTGGAACGTGAAGGAGGTCTGGTTGGCGGGCACCTTTCCCACGAATATCTCGTAGAAGTTCTTGTTGGCCGACATCTTGGTGGTCTCGTTGTGGGCCTTCTTGGTGTCCGTCGGGAAGAATTTCTTTCGCGTGGAGCGCACATGCCGGAGCAGGAAACTGCTGTGCACATCCATCATCTCCTCCTCCAGCTCCAGGTCGATCTCCCTTTTCCGGCGAGCGGCCTTATCGTTGCCGCCGATGGCATTGGACTCCAGGGCCGCCATGTCGGACACAGGACCCTTGGGTGCTCTCTTTTCCGACGATTTGGACTTCGACACGTAGATGAAGTTCTGCAAGGCGTTCTCGAACTCAATCCCCACGTGAATCTTCCGGTCGTCGTACTCCTGGGCGCCGCCGCCCTTCCGCTTGTTCTCACAGTCGCACTTGGCATTATCCGGGTCCAGCACCTTCTCCGGCATGGCGGGCTTTGGTTTCGGGTCGTCGTCCGTGTACTTCGTAATGGCTGTGGACAGAAGCGAGTGATTAACTGACCAGAGGTGGGGAATAGAAGGCTCTTACGATCTTTGCAGTAGTTGCGGGTCAGGTTTTCGTTGGTGTCGTTGATCAGCTTGATGACCACCTCGTAGTGGCTCATCTCGCCGTAGGGAAAGCTTGGCGGGTTCCACGTGATGTCCTGAAAGGAAAAAATAATCGTCAGCGCTCCTAGAAGGATCTGAGGGCATGCCCATCTACTCACAATTGTAGTGTCCGAGTTGGAAACGGCCTCCACGTTGCGTACTTGGGATGGCTGGGACGGATCCGTCCGGAAGCGAATTATATCGCTCTGGCCGTTGGTCGTCTCCGAGGAGATGGCCATTGTCCGGACATAGAAGGCATAGTTCGTATATGGCCGCAGGTTGTCGAACAGATAGTGACCATCCTTGGTGGGAGCACTGACGGTCCAGGTGTCATCGCAGGGCTGGTCGCTGCTCTTGGTGATGTTGCCATAGGGATCCAGGGCGTGCAGGAACTGGAAGCCGATAAAGGCGCGCGGATCCTTGAACACAATCGTGGCGGTGCTGTTCTCCTTCTCGCCCTCCGAGATCATGTCCTTGTTCACCCAAACGGTGGCCATTGAGGAGCTGACGAGCAAGACGCGGGCTTGCAAGGGAGAAGTGCCGCCTGCAAGGAAATCGAATCACATTATTTGGGTTTCTGGTCCAGAAGCAAGTGTGTACTACTCACAGGTTCCCCGGTTTCCATTCGAATCGGTGGCCACGTCGCTCTTGTTAAAGAACGGCGGCTTGCTGGCCAGCATGGGAAGCAGCGTGTTGATGGTGGCCACGCAGAGTCTTCGGTTGAAGTGAAAGAACACTCCGCCATTCCGGATGAACACTGTCTGGTTGGGCGCCCAGATCTCCTCCAGGTCGTTGTTCTCGAGCACATACAGAGCAAACAGATCGTCCTGCAACGAGTCGCCGCTAATTTCGCGAAGGGACTGGAAGAAGCGCAGCGAGGTCAGTCCATAGGTGAGGTGAACCTTGAGGGAGCCCCTTATGGTGTGCACTGTTGAGAATCCATACTCCAGGGCCTCCATGACGTGGGCTATTTAGTAATTAATTATTTTATTAATTTATATAAAAGCTCTAGCTTCAAGCACTCACAGTCTCCCTCCCTCTTGATGCTAATGGTCAGGGGGTCCTTGGCTGCGTTGATAATGGTGCACCCATGGAATTCCCGAGCCCGAACCAAGCTATCGATGAGGGCCGCCGAGCACTCCTTCTCGCATGAGTTGATGCACTTGACGCAGGTCTTGTTCTTCTGTTCGTAGCCCAGGGGACACTTGGTACTGCACACGCCCTGGAAGGGGACCAGCGGCAGCTCCGCGTTCTCGAATTTCGTGCCCATCTTGAGGCACATCTCCGCCGTAACACAACGCTGCTCATACTATAATCCGGAGAGTGGATATTTAGTTTAGTTATCAGGGTATAGGTGCGTCGGACTTACCCGGAAGTAGTTTGATGGACAAGAGTCCACGCAGGTGTTGTTGACCGACACGTGCCGGCAACGGATGCAGTTTTCGTTGCCATTACTGTCCCGGACACAGCCACCCAGGCACGACTTGCTGCAGCAGGTGTTCTCATCGATGCAGTTGTCCCGACACCTCTCCGGACAAACTGTAACAGGGATATACTTATTAGAGATACTCTATGTTATAAAATGTGACTCCAGCTTACTTGTCTGGCAGGAGTTGGAGTTCCAACAGTAGCTCTTCTTGTTGGGATACTGCTTACAGCTTATGCCCGTGTCGTCGCTCCGGGTCTTCACCGGACAGGCCTCGCAGGAGCTCAGATCCCCGTTCAGAACCGTGAAATCGGAGGCGGTGGCATTCTCGGCCATGATGGACAACCAATCGACGGTGTTGGCATAGCAGAGGTTGGCATTCTTCTCGATCCGCACCAGGCCGTTGGTGATCGATCGGAGCTTGGTCAGTCCCACGTACTTGAGGTTCGGATTGGAGTGGACCGTCAGGGAGTAGCCGTCGAACAAGGCGTTGCCACGAATCACGCTCAGGTTGGGGAAGAGCTGGGCCAGCGATTCGAGGCCCCAGACCCGGTACACGATTATGAACTCGGTGACCTCCGTGAGGAGGGGAAAGGTGCCGGTGATGATTTGTGGGGCGTCTATGAGGGATATCAGCAGGAAGCCCTCGATCTTGGTGCAGTTGGCCAGATAGTTGACAGAATCCGCTGTATTCCGTATGTCCATTGATTTGCAAGCTGGAAGTTGGAAGATAATGGTTTAGGGATCTACAGATATATCCTCTGTCTTTAAGTATGGACTTACGGAGCTCATCTCTGGACAAGCGCATGGGCTGGCTGGGTTGGTTCGGTTGGCTGACGGCTCTTTCGCTCCTCTCCAGTCGGATTCTGTCCCGCAGGACCTCCAGCCTGTCGGCCAGATCGTCGTGGTGCTCGAAGACCGCCGCCGTGGCAACATTCATGAGCATCAAGTTAAGAATGATGTATGCATACATCATGCGATGTATGTATTTGTAACATAATGGTTCCCACTGCCGATAATGTTTATGTTGCTTCCTCTTCGGTTGAACTTGTGATGTGGCACGTTTACTTGCTAATTGTTGTTGTTGATTATGTTGTTGTTGTTGTTGCTGGTTGTTGTTGTTGTAGTTGTAGTTACGGCATGAACTCAGTCTTGTGGTTGCAGCTGCTGCTAGTGCTTGTAACAGCAATAGGAATTTTGTAAAATGTATAAATTTTGTGTGCTGCTGCTGTCGTCGACGTCGCTTGTGGAAGGTGCCTGTTTGTGGTGGAATATTTATTATTAATTTTTTATTTTTTAAATAATATTTAAAATGAAATATTTTTAATTACTCGTCTCATTGGCCGTACCAATAAAAAATGCCATGCGCTTGAGGAAAAGCTCAAATTTTAATTGAACAACTAAAACAAAGAAAAGGAAAAAATTACAAATTAAATATTAATTTAAATATTAATTAACTTACCGGCTAATAGCTTCGCACAGTATCCACTGCTTTGCGCCAGAAAACTGCTTTCGTGCTTACTGTTTGTGGGCGGGTCAACTGCTTCTACTGCTTGCCGATAGCAACATGTATCCGCCGCCACCATCTTTTGCCGGCACAACACACAAATGTTGCCAAGCGTTCTTGTTGCTTCTGTTGCTCTTTCTCTTGTTGCTGCTGTTGTTGTTGTTGCTGCTGTTGCTAATACCTCATCAGTTACTGGTGCTCCTATTCCAGCCAGTGAAAGATTATCTTCCACTTCCACGAGCTTTAACTTGCTTTTCGTTTGCCTTTTCATATTGAACATATTGTGGTGTTGTTTCTGTATTTCTAGCATTTGTATTGCCGTTTTTTTTTTTCTTATTTCAAGAGTTAGTTTTCAAGAGTTCTCATATCGTGGGTCTCTTTGCCACACCTCCGCTAGGTAATCATGGCAGTGCCAGGGCCTCTCCTCCCACGCCCACCTCTTTCTCTGCTCCAAAGCGAGAATCTTCCACAAAAAAAAACTAAAATACAAAATACAAATAATTATAAACTCCAGTTGTTGTTGTTGTTGTTCCTATCGTGGTTGTTGTTGTTGTTGGAATGCTTTTTCTCGCTTTAAAGTTGAAACGCTTGTTTTAGTGCCGCCTTTGCAACTATAATGAGAAAGAAGAATGGCAATGTGTTGTTGTTAGTGTTTTTAAATCGAGCGGAATGGAAAATAAAATATAACAATAGCAACAGGTACAATAGCAACAACAACCATAATCGTCGTCGTCGTCGTCAAGTACGTAATTTTATGCGAAAAAGGGCGCCAAGTGCTCGGCACACGTGTCGCCATCGTCGCTATCGTCACTGGGGGAAAGATCAGTCGCACGAACTTAAATATTTTACGCTTGCCTTTTCTATCTAATTATTGCCCTTAATATTATAGCTTACGTACGGAGCGCGACAAACAGAACAACAACAAAAGTTCGACTCAGTGCAACAGCCATGCAGGTGTAACAGATCGTTTTTCTAGCCAACTATAGGGTTCTTAAACTAAAGATCTTGATTGAAGAGTTTCTAGGTGATTCTATAGTTTCTACTTGTTTATGGAATAGTATTATAGTCTTATACCAAAGTAGAAGATTGTTTTTTGTATAATATCCTAGTATCCTAGAGGTTTTAATTTGAAGATCTATTTTTAAAAGTTTCTAGATGTTTCTTGAATTCGCATAATTCATAAATAAATTAGGAATATTAATAAGTAAAGTTCTATATTAAATAATAAATATATGTATTAAATATAGTCTTTTACATAATATCCCTTAATATCTTAAGATTTTAATTTAAAGACAGATTCTCTATATTAAATAATAAATATATGTATTAAATATAGTCTTTTACATAATATCCCTTAATATCTTAAGATTTTAATTTAAAGACCTTAATTGAAGATTAAGGAAGAAAGGATTAATATAATCTCTATCGTGATTCTTTAGGTGATTCTATACATATACTTCATACCACTTTATTTTATTTGTGCCTACATATACCACAGTATCGGATCTTTTTTTTGCATTATAACTTTCCATATTCTAGTATATTCTAATTTAAAGAATTTCTAGGTCTTTCTAGGAATTCTATATGATTCTATAGCTTATAAGATGTGTTAGGAATATTTAAAAAAAAAAAAAAAAAAAGGGCTATACTAAAGTACATATGTACATATGTACATACAGTTGCGGCAAAAATAATAGCACTGCTTTACACAAATTTCTATAATGCCTTACAAATTATGTTTTACTTTGAAATTTTATTGATTTTTTTATTTTACAGTGCAGGCTTACATGTTATCTCGCTGAGAGAAGTGAATTAAAGCTCAATTAGCTAACGATTTGTTAAATATTAGCCATTTTAGCAAGAAAGATGCAAAAGAGAGCGGCAACAAAAATAGCACTAATAATGGTTTTGATCAAAACTTCAATTCTTTTTTAACTTTTTGATGTTTTTAGTTACTGAATACATTAGAGAGCATTGCAGTAACTAAGTTCTTACGAATTAGATCGGAAAAAAAATAAATATGGGTCGCGGAAGGCATTGTAGTGACGACCAAAGGATAATCATTTAAAAACTTATTGAGGAAGGCAACACCTATGCTCAGGTGGCGAGAATTGTCGGTTTCTCAAATAAAATGATTTGCACCGCATTAAAATATGTTCCTAAGGCCGAAAGTCGCGGTAGAAAGCTCGCCATGTCGAAATTGCAGGTCAACCGACTGGTTTGTGAGAGCAAGGAGTCGCACTTTAAGCCGGCTAATGAGCCAAATATGGAGCCAAATATTTCGGAATCAATTAGAACTGTTCCAAATTGCTTTATAAAATACAATTTAATTGCCCATAGCCCCAGAAAAGTTCCCCTTTTGAGTGCGAAGCATATGGCAAAGTGGTATCGTTTGTCAAAGAACATCTGAATTGGCCGGCTGAAAAATGGAGAAATATTCTTTGGTCCAATGAAAGCAAAATCGTTCAATTTGGAGAAAAAGGATCTCGCTCATATGTAAGGCGACCCCAAAATTCGGAATACCGTCCCAGCTTTACGTGCAAGACCATTAAACATGGTGGAATCAGTATTATGGTTTGGGCATGCTTCTCGTACTACGGAGTTGGTCCAATTATGGTATAATGGATCGACTCGTGTACTGCGAAATCTTGGAAAACGTCATGCTGCCTTATGCTGAGGATGAAATGACATTGTTATGGGTCTTCCAACAAGATAATGGCCCAAAGCATACCAGCAATAAAGCTCGAAAGTGGTCTGATGACAGATCTCTCCATGTAATGGATTGGCCAGATCAGTCCCCAGACTAAAATCCTGTAGAAATTCTGTGTTCTGTGTGAACAAATTTGTTTCCAATACAAAACCAAAAAATAAAAATGAGCTTTGGGCTTTCTGTCAAGGAGTTTTGGAGCAATATCCCACTGGAAAGGTACCAAAGATTGGTAAATTCAATGCCGAGACATTGTGAAGCTGTCATTGCTGCCAAAGGCTTTACAAAAAATTATTAATGCATTTTTTAGATAAAGATTACAATCTAAAATAATAATTTGAAAATTTTCCGGTTGTTTCCACGTTTTTTTTAAGTTTTTTATGTTTTCTTAAAAATAGTGCTATTTTTGTTGCCGCCTCAAATGTTCAACTTTATCCTTCTTACTTAAAAATTTTCTAAAGTTTGTTAAAATCGAAGTCGATTTCACTCTATATTGTTTTATTATAACCTAATGTTTATAAAAACTCCATTAACAAGCCAAAAAAACCAATAGTTTTCGAAAAATATTTCAAAAAAGAAAATTGTGTATCTCAGTGCTATTTTTTTTGCCGCAGCTGTATATCCCTCAATATCCAACTTTTTACCTTTGAACTTATGTAACTAAAAGGTGTTTCTAAATCTCTATTAAGTTTCTAAGATCATAAATCAACATTTGAGGGGTATCTAGTGGTCTCAGAACTAATAATAACCCAGAATAAAGTCTTATACTAAAGTAGCAGGTCAACTACTACATAATACCCCTCAATATCCTAGATATATCCATTTCTTGGATATCTTAAGTAAATATTTCTATGTTTATACCTCATATACAAATTTCTAAAGTCTTATAATAAGGCAATTACTAAACCTTCGTATCTGCATCCCGTTTCTTCGAAAGGTACTTCCCCCACTCTTCAGATACTAAAGCCAGATACTAGAAAAGATTTGAAATACACACCCCAATCCCAATGCCGCTGTTGATCAACAAATTCAACAAATAAAATCATGCTCCATCTTTCCATTTTTCGGGTTGATTCTATAATTCCTAATAATTTCGGATTAGACAAAAGCTAAAAAAAAAAAACAACAACAACAACAACTAGGAGAGAACAGCTGAGAAAGCCGGGTCGGGCCTTGCGACTCTCTCACTCCCCCCCATCGCACTCCACCTAGAGCTCCAAGCTCTCTCACTCTCTTTGTGGAAGGAGAACAAAAAATAAAAATGAAAAACAAAAGCTAACCGGCAGCAGCAACAAAAAAATAAATAATTTTATGCGCCAGACAAAAGAATAGAATAAATAAAAAATGGCAAACATAGAGAGAGGGAGGGCTAGCTGTTGTTGGATCGGCATTGACGTTTATTTTTTTTTTTTCATTTTTTTGTATTTCAATTTTTTGTTGTTGTTTATTTTGCATGACGTTCGCTCTACGTTCCTTTGACGTCGGCAGCGCAGCCGCGTTGTAAAACGTAGTAAATAGTAAATATTCTCCCGTGTGTGTCTGTGTGTGTGTTTACAAAGTTGTAATTCATCAAAAGTCGCCGTTGCTCTTATGCTCCCGATTATAGGGTGCCGGGTGCCACTACTACGCTGTATGGAATATTTTTTTTTTTTTTTTGAAGATTTTGGGGCGTAACACGAGAGAAGGAAATGCGACTGCGTGGCAAAAAGAATGGAGAAGCAGTGTAAGCAATTCCCACCACCACCCACTGTATCTTGAGATTGTTGTTTGTATTTTTGTTGTTGTTTTTGGTGTTGTTGCTGTTGCAGTAGTAAACATTTTCTGCTGCGTAGTTGAAAACGTAGTAGATGTATAATGCAAACATAGAGACACACATACACACACACACACACACACACAAACAAACGCACACACGCAATTTGTTCTTGTTTTGCAAATTTTTTCTAGCTAGCCGTTTAAAGGAAAAAACAAAAAAACATAAAAAATAAAGAGCCAGATAACTTTTATTAAGCCGAAATTTGTATACACTTGTTTAAGAAAAAATAAAATATTGTTGATATTTTATTTAAAGATTTAATAAAAAATATCTTCATAAATAAAAAAAAAAACTGATAAATAAATGTATTATCAATAATTACTTCAAGCTAATCATAAAATCAAAAAGAACCTATTCCTAGGGTATGTATAAAAACAAAGCACTCTCCATCCCACTCGCACTGCCTGCTCTTTCACGCACACTCTTTTCGCTAATGCTGCTTGTTTATTATGCTTGATTTGTTGTTGCCGCTGATGTTATGTATGATTGTTGTTTTTGCTTTTATTGCGCAGTAAAATATAATACACACACGGCAAATGTCGCGCTATAAATACATACAACAAAAAAGAATAAAATATTTAACTAAAATAATTAAAATGCTTAAAACACATATTTAATTAAAAGCTCACACTTGAAATAAAATAAAATAAAAAATAAAAATAAATGAAAATGAGCTGCCATGACACCTGCCCCCTTGGCGCTCTTTCTCTGTTTTCTCGCTATCTCGCTTCGTTACTCTCGAGCCTTCTCTCAACGCACAAACCATACAATGCTTCCCAGACTGTGGCTCTGAAACTGTGGCTCCCCCCCTCACCAAAAAAACTGCAAATACATTGTTGTTGTCGGCAAGTGTATCTTTGTATCTGTAAGTGTGTGACCCAGTTTCCGTTAACTTGGTTTTTATCAATCAGCCTACAAAGTGAAACGAAGAAATCTACGGACAGGTCAGGCCAGGCGGCCAAGTCACAACATTTCCGGACACACGAAACTTTGCCAAAAGATCTGAAGCCGATAAGAAGATCATCATCATCATCATCATTATAATCACCCTTGTCGGATCAAAAACAGAGGTCTAGAAACTATATAAAAATATATATGATCATATATATTTTAGTAAAGATAGATCTTCTTACTAGGAGAGATAAGGGAAAAGGGCTTCAAAAACTATCTCTTAGCTCTTGGCGCCATCCCCCTCTCGGCCCTCTAGTCTTATCAGCATTCTCATTTCCACACATGAAGGAGGAAGTTTACAACAAAAAACCACAACAACAACAACGCTCCGGACCCTGGCTAGCGTTTTATTGTTTAATTTCGTTTAACGCGCCTTGGGCGCCACCGTGCACGCGCCTCGTAAAAAAAAAGAGTAAAGGTGCAATTGGCACGCCTAACTGCCATTTGTGCTTGTTTTTTTTTTACTACTCATTGTTTTCGCCGCCTTTGTTTTTCTTTTTCAAGTGCAAAGGCGATTTAATGGCGAGGCTACTTGAAAGTCTCATATTTCTAGACACGAAGA
Organism: Drosophila pseudoananassae pseudoananassae; assembly: GCA_018153035.1. Taxonomy (NCBI): domain Eukaryota; kingdom Metazoa; phylum Arthropoda; class Insecta; order Diptera; family Drosophilidae; genus Drosophila; species Drosophila pseudoananassae. Next base: position 1,185,836 of record JAECXR010000055.1, read on the forward strand.
GGAAATACCGTCTCCGGTAGAGAAGTAGGGAAGCTTTTCTTAGAAAGTATGTATGTTTAGTATGATATACATATGTAGATATAGTAGAGTATGTTTTGGTATAGTTTATATAGTATATAGTGTATAGTATATATTATATATGTACTATATAATATAGTTAAGTATGGTATCGAAATCTATAGAAAGAAAGTCTTTAAGACCACACTGTCTTTAAGAAAGTAGATTCTGAATAGAACTTGTAGAACATAGTACATTTGTAGCCATAGTAAGACATAGTACAGAATATTATACATATTATAGAAGTACAAGAAAATGGTATAAAAGTACATACGTCTATAAGAAGGTAGTCACTAAAATATTTATCTATAAGATCATTCGTCAATCTTTAAAGTTCAGAACTTTTAAACTCTATTCTTCCAAAGACTTAGTCTAGGAAAAGATAGTCTCAAAAATGATTGTCTATATTATAGACTCTATAAGAAAGAAGATCTAATAAGATCTTTCATCAATCTATAAACAACAGAACTTTCAAAATCTAGTCTTCTATAGAATTAGTCTATAAGAATACAGTCTCTAAGAATTATATCCATATTATAGTTTCTATAAGAACGTAGATCTAAGAGGATATTTTATTATTCTATAAAATTCATAACTATCAAAATCTATGGCCCAAGCACCTTAAAAAACAGATACCCCCATAAGGAAAAAATAATAATGAGTATGTTGGAAAATAAAAAAAAAAACTTCAGAGAAAATTTCCAAGAAATTTACAAAAATGCATTACTACGCACGCTCTGCCCTTTAGGATTGCTTACATTGGCTCCATTGATCTCATCTGACTCATGGAAGGAAAAGTAACGAAAGCCACAAGGAGCTATAACAACAATAATAACAACAATAACAACAATAATAATAATAATAACAATAACAACAAAGTTAACGACGGCATTGACGCAATAACGGGCAGAAAAGAGCGCAGAAACGCCGAATGGAGAGACTGAGACTCAGACTCCGACCTCAGCCTGAGCCTGAGAGTTTCAAGCTAAAAGCCGACAACATTCCAATCCGAGACAAAGTTGCTAGACCAGTTAAGAAGCAACAGCAACAGCAACAACATCAACAATAAAACAACATCAAGAAGGAATAACAAACAAAAACAACCAATGATGTGGAAGAAGCATTCAGGGGGGGAAGTTACCAAAAGCTCGCTTTATTGAAATATTTCTTATGCTCCAAATAAAATAAAAGCCACCGAAAAAGTGGAAAACAATAAAATTATCGTATTATGATAAGCGGCGATCAGATCACGCCAGACTTGCTGGAGATTCAAGATTCAGATTCGAAAAGATGACCAATCTGAAAAAAAAAAAAACCTGAAACCGGCCCCAATCGATGACATTCCACCTCTCTATCGATCGATCGATCGAGATGGTCAGGTGCCGCCGATTCGGCTTCCCATTCATAATATCTCAATCTATTTGATTTGTCACAGCATCCAATCCAATCAACCAGTTTCCTGCAACCTGCTCTTCAAAAAATATCCAAAACATGGAAGTATTTATAGGCGGAACTAAGGAAGGTCTATCATTTTTCCTTTAATTTTAATTACATTTCATTACGAAATTGATATTTCATGTTTAAGCCTCCATCGCTCGTATGACACAGATAGCGATTCGAGGAAAAGAAGTCTCAAGTCTCGAACCGGTCTCGTGTCTCCTGCATCTCATCATGACTTACGACTAACATTCCGGTCACATGTGGCGCCCTCTAATCTGTAGATCTGCCAACACATGGATCCTCGCAATGGTGACAAAAGCTTTCCAGTTAACAACTTAAATAGTTTCTTATATACGTATGTATATATATTTTTACCTATTTTCTCGATTATGTATTACACTCTTATGGTAGTGTGAGTTCACTTGTTTTGCTTGATATGATCGTAGTCATACCTATAGTATTATAGTAGCAAGTGGCAGGCAGGTAGGTACATACATACATATATCAGTGTATGTGAGGTGCGAGTTCCAGATAAGCAACGTGACGCCGTCTCACGCGAGATAAATATTATTTTGTCCCCTTGCCGGACGAATGTGTAGGACAGAGATGGCACGATCTTTTGCAAATAAAAAATATGACATTTAAATGCGACTACTAACTAACTAACTAAGGGGGCAAAATTATCCGGATAGATAGCAGGTTATACATAGGCGACTGATAATACCGCGACTGCCCAGCCCCCTAGAAGGATGGTGTTAAGCGGAATTAAGCCATTAAGTTGTGGGTGTCAGCCCACCTGATGAAATACCTTTAGAGAATTTCGCCAAAAAAGCTAATAATTGAGTAAGCCTATGAAAGGATCAAGTGTAGCTCTAAGAAACCCCAACCATTCATCCATATGTGTACAAATAACAACATATTCTGTTACCCAGACTTTGGTACTTTGAACCCGTAAACAAGTCGGGTATTTCCACTCTCCACTCTGGGGGTTTTCGCCTTTTGTAATCTTTGTAAACAAGCACCAGCCAAGCACATTATGTAGAAACCAGAAACTCTATTTTTCCCCCCAATCTACTGGACGATTTACGACAAATAATTTCCCGAAAATAATGGGGCTCTTTAATTTCAAATGAATTCGGGTCGTAAAAAAGCGTAGAATTAGAAGCCAAAGCTAAAATGTACCAGGCAGTGACTGGTTTTCCGGGTGGGCTTTATCGGGGAATTTTTCCAGAAGGCGGCATTGCATAAAAGGAGTTTTGGAAAACTCGGGGTTGATTAGCATGCGGGTTGAGTTGAGGCCTATGGAAAATTTTTCACAACCTTATTTAAATAGATACAAGTAACATGTATTTTTTTCGGGGAAATACATCTATAAGTTTTATAAACTCATTATTGGGCGCATTTCAGTGGCGCTACCCATCACAACTCAACCAGAAAACCAGAAAACCATCAAAACCAACGAACTTCACTTCACTTTGGTGAATGTCTCTCTGCGTGGTTTGTTTGTTTGCACGTTCATTCATAAACTCGTAAAAATAAATTCGAAAACAAACAAAACCACCGACAGAAAAATTCCAATAAAATTTTCATTAACACGCAAAATATTTAAGGCGAGTGAAAAGAAAAGACTGAAAAGAAAAGAAGCCGAAAAAAAATACCACGAAATAGAAAACCCCAACCATCATAAAACGTAACGAAGCATAGCCAGTGGGGTGGAGGGAGGTGGGGAGGCCTTGACCAAAAACCCGTCGAACCCAATCCAGAAAAAAAAGAGACCATTACAAGAGACACCTGCGAAAAAAAAGACTTGAAATAATAATAAAATGCCATTGGGTCTTACAAGAAATTAACTCCGATACGTGAGCATACAAAGTAAACGGCTTTTATTTTTTTGGGGCATTCCACATTCCAAACACACGCACACACACACACTCACGAGGAGGAGGAGGTGGGGAAACAAAGACGGAATCAAAGCGGAAATTCCGCGATCATGACGTATGCCAGCTCGATAACAACACATATAGGTATCTAATATCGGAATACAATCGATGTTAAAATTAAACCTTTGTAGATCTCAATAATCTCGATCTTTTATCCCCAAGATATAGAAGCCATACCACACACACACACACACTCTATAGAGGCCCATAAAACATACGACAATCGTTGGATCGTTGGGCATGTCAACAATAAATACACATATCGCACTAAAAGCTCAACCGATAACAACAATTGGAGCCGGGTGCCAGTCGCGTATCGGGAATCTAATAAGTCACAACCTCCACCTGATTAAAAACAAAAAAAATACCGATCTCAGTGCGTGAGCAAAGTCAGTTTCGACCAATTGGACATGGTTATAACGATAACGCCGATAGTGGCTCTGATGACAAGAGCTGTGATTTTTGGATCTAGCAGACGGTAGATGCTCTATAAGATAATTAAATAATATATGGTATATTTAAAATACCCTTAGTTATAAGGGTATGCCTTCAACAATCAGTAGCTATCTTAAGCCCAGAAAATACTTTCATTTACCCGCGACACAGAATCTCGTGACTTTCACTAGCAGATAGGCCCCCAGACTTTGGCCAATCAATCACATGGGCTATGCCGGTCCGACCGGTAAAGTACCCCAAGCCTTGTGACAATCCCCAATAAGCCGTCACGTTCGAATCAAAATACATTGTTTATTGCATTTTTTTCCCGGTCACTCTTTTTTTTGTTTTTATCGGAATACTTCACACACACGTCATCGTCATATCAGAGTGGTGATGATTAGGGGGCGATCCTTGACGTGATGATGTTATTTTTTCAGTTGCATTCCCAGTGTACATATGTCTGTGTTTATTCAATGAATTATTATTCAGGCGATCGGGCATTGAATTTCACAATAACAATAACAAGATAAGACGAACATTACTATGGCGATTGTTCTACTAAAAATTAATGATACGATTCAAAGTTCATATAAACAATTTTGTGGTTAAAAATAGACTATAGCTATTATGATAATAATTATAGTTAAGGAAATACCTACCATAAACTTCCTTTGAGATTTTGAAAGTTGGTCTTTGCACAAATAGGATCTGGAATAAAAGAAAGTATCTATGAATATTAATTAAATAAAATGTGTATGTTTATACAACTGTCTTTTTTTAAAGGAATTTATTTATCCGGAAACCGGCAACGAAAACAAACAAGCTCCCATTATCGCCAACATTCAAGGATGTCGCTGATATTGACAGACATTTGCACTCATAATGATCACAGTCAGGTGACAGGTAAGTTGGCCCTGCAAGTGCGTGTGTGGGTCAATAGTGGGAAGCATTTACAAACGATCCCTTTCATGCCCTGCCCTGGAGTGAGCAATTTATATGTTATTTCCTGTTATGTTTGCCTTCCAGTTGACACATTTGTTTGATTAGTCAGAAAATAGAGCTTCAAAATGGAATTCCAAGAACTACCAGGAAGTCCATAAAATATAGATTCATTTAATGATTAATAACAATCTTCATGAAAGGAATGTTTAATAAAGAAGTGATAATTTATAATTTATTATAAGCAATAAAATGACTATGCTACACCAGCAACTAGTGGCCTTATAAGGTTTGGGTGTCCTATTTGTGTAAACAGATCGCCAAGGGCAATCAATTGCAGTCTTTATGCTTTGACAGGGTCTCTGATACTGGCCGTAAACACGATTAAACATATGTACATAAGTATCTATAATCCCTGTCAACCGCACTTTTGTTTACATAGTATTTTCATTGGAATTTGGCACAAGTAGGGTCTGCCATTTAATACTTTATATATTATCTAGATATCTTCACAGGCTAATTAATATACAACTAACAATAAATTTTTATCAAAAAAACATTCATAAATGAAAACTAGTTTCGAGCTCGCAATTAAAATCGTGTGAAATGTAACCAGAGTTTCATAATGATTGGTAATTAAAGCTTGAGCAATACCTCAATCCAAATCAAGTAATGATTAAATGATTAATTATAGTGCCTGGAATGAGTTGAAGTTGAAGTGGTAAGGCAAACGAGTTTAACACCATGGCTAGGGTAGGTAGTTCCGGCCAAGATCCTTATGGTTCGGTCTTTGGTCTTGTTTTTATTTTTAATTTTTTTTTATTTTTGTATTCAATGGTGAGTTGCGGTTGAAGCTTGAAATCCGCTATGGGTAATACCACATTTTTGTGGTTTTGTTGTTTATCAGCGTGTTAAATACATAAACTGGAATAGGTAAAAACAATACAGGTCATAATAATAGTAAAGGGGATTTTTTTTATTTAATTTTTAATAATTTAAAGTTGAAACTAAAATTTAAGACCTATTTTTATATTATTTTTTAAAAGTACTAGCTACAACTATGTACACTATTTGTGACACCACTGTAGGTGCATGCACGTAGTTTCCATTGTATGAATGGGGGCCGCCGCACTCACGGTGGCCCAAAAAGCCCCACCAGCTTGGGGGCTACCCATAACAACAACAACTACTAGCAGCACGCAAGCTCGACGCAACATCAGCGCAGTCACCGTTGCTGTCGATCCCCAACACGCTGTTTGCACTGCTTGCTGTTCGCTCTCTCACCTTGTCGCACATGCACTGGGTCGCAATGGGGCCTGACTTCTTGCTCGCTCGCTCCCTCTCTCTTACTCACTCTCCCGCATATGTGTGAATGAATGCAGTGGCGTAAAAGCGAAAACAATAACAACAACACATGTCAGAGAACGTGAATGAAGTGAATGAAATTTTTAGCGCGCGCGCCTTTTTTTTTCTCTGTGTGTAATGACATTTTCAAGTGTCCGACCCTCATTATGTACATATGTGTGTGTGTGTGTGTGGGTAGTATTATTTACTTTTTCTTTCTTTCATTTTTTTTTTTGTGTCGAGTGAGAGAGGAGAATGCAAGTGAGTAAACAACAATAATTGTCAGCCGCAATAACAGAAATAACATTTCATATAAATTCCGATTTGATAAGCTTTCCACTCTAATCTAAACAAGGGCTTTTCCCTATCTCTTTCCTACCTCTCTCTCTCTTTCTCCTCATTTCTTCTTATTTTTGTTATTTTTGTAGATTTGTCACCGTTTTTTATTTGGTTACTTTTTATAATTTATGATACGATTGCCCAATTTGGGGTTTCTTTTCATAGAACGGAATGGAATGCATTGCACAAGATACTCTACTGCATGTATGTATGTGTGTTGGAAAGTATCTGTGTGAGTTGTGAGTTGTTTGATTTGGGAATTTTTTTGTGAAGTTATCAATGAAATTTGTACGCACACATGGGCAGAGTCATAAAGCCAGAACGACCGACCCGTCACAGAGTAAAAATTTGTACTCGTCGTGTGAACAACAATACACACAGTACACTTTTGAAAATTCATTCACAGACCTCGAGCCCAGAGACCCACAATTCATAAGTACAGTAGTGCAGGCCTATATGGATAATATATGGATTATATTATGTAGTTGGGTAATATTTTTCATTCATAACTAGACCTCACTGTGTTTATACCTATAGACAGAGAGGAAATTGGGTTAGATATGCTAAGCTCTTATCGGTGCTCTTATCTCCCCCGGTCCTTTCCTGAAATTTCCTTCAATGAAATTCTCCCTCTATGTGGGGGGGGGTCTCTGAAATGGGAACAGAGCTAAACAGATCCACCCTATAAATGGGATCTCCTATATCTATAAAGAAACTTTTGACGGACCCGTCACACAAGTCAAGCTAATTAATAACAAAAGCTGTACCCCCGAAAAGAAATATTATTTCCCCATTCCCCCATAATACTATTCTCCTAACATGATGTTATCAGCTGATGTGAGATTCTGGCTCGTGTGCTGTCTCTGCCTCTGCCACAGTCTCTGCTCTGCTTGTCAAATTTGACATTTGCTATTGAACCGTTCATAAAATAGGCGCCAGACTGATTGGATGGAAGATGATTTTTCGACAGAGTTTTCTCCTCATCTTGTCTCGTCTGGGGTTTTGTTTTGTTTTCTTGTTATGATTTATTCAACATTTATTTGGCCTAATGAATTAATTTGATTTGATTTCAACAGCGTAACGGAAATGGGCGAGAGAGGGAGAGGCGCCGCAAAGGCGCTCTACACGGCATGATTTTTGTAAATAAAATAATTATCTTAATATATTTTATAAATTTTAATTTATATAAGAGTTGAGATAGTTTTAAAAAAAAAATAGGAAATTACGTTGTTTGCAGTAGTGCTTCCTGTTCTACAAGCAGAACTGTATTACATGGGGAGGTACATATGTACGAGCATAAAATAAAACGCAATACGTTTTTTTTTTTGCCTCCAAGCCTCAAAAATACATAACAACAACAAAAAACAATAGCAAGAACAACAGCAGTTAAGTTAAAATAGTTGTTAAGCTATTAAGTTCCGCTTAAATTGTTTTCACATTTACCTTATGCCCGCGCTAATGCTACAAACTTACAGATACAGATACAGATACAAATACAGATACAGATACAAAAACAGACTGGTCAAAGCGCCAGTGGCAAGACTAACAACAACAACAACAATAATAATAAGAGGGAATATGAAGAAACAACAAAAGCAAAGTGCGAGGCACAAAAGAACCTCCTAATCAAGAGCAAAACGCCGCAAATAAAGCAATAAACAAGACACAATATTGTTTTCTTTTTCCCTCCTTCTCTTTCTCTCTCTATCTTTTTTTATGTCTTGCTCATGCCCAAGTAACAACAACAATAACAATGAAACGAGAGCGGTTTTGAAATAGCTACCCAACACAACAGTTCCAGTTTCCAGTCTCTTGAGACCTCCGTTTGTCTGTCTGGCGGTCTGTCTCTCCAAGTTCGAATCTCGAAGCTCCAGTTCCAGTTCCAGGCAAAAAAACAAAAAACACCGGTGTCGGCCACAACAACTACAACTTCTGTTAAAACTACTTCAACAATAGCAACAACAACAACCAGTAATACAACACAAGGGGACTCGAGACGAGACAACAACGCAGACAGACAGACGCAAGTTGAATGAACAACAACAACAACAACTGAGGGAAAGGAACATATACCCCTACTACCCCTACCCCTACTATGTCCCTGATAAAATATTTAAATAAAATACATTCCACAAAGTCACCTTGTCAAGGAGTCTGATAAGAATATTTAAGTAAACTTAATGATTGTAGGTTTTAATTCATTAATTTTTAGACTATCAATACTCTTATTTACTCTCTGATCTCCAGCCGTACAATGTGCGGCAAGCGTCACTTGTCAATTGAAGGGCCTCTTCTGATTAGAATATTAAATACCTACCCTAGGAACTACATAGCTTTTGATAATATACTAACATCCGAAACGTAATCTCTCATTATCTTACAGTTGTTTTTGTTTTATTCCAACAATATTTGTAATACAATTAATGCATCACAATTACAAAATGACATTTATGGTAATTTGTTTTTCAATCTGGGGACAACGGCGTAGAACACAAATAAATTAGACAACAAATAGGCAGCGGTCACACAAATAGAAAAGATCAGAAAAAAAAACAAAACAGAGAAGCTTTAAACTTTTACAATATATACGTAATAACACAACAAAAATATAACACAAGAAAAGGCGGCTATAGTAGGGTTTCTAGACTATATGATACCCTTCTTTCTATTGACGATTTTGAAGCGAGTAACCTTTCAAACAAAGCCGATCATATATAAAAATCGGATCGACTTGGCCGATCCTTATTGCAAAAAGGATTGCTTTTATGCCCAAACAGTTAGATAAATGATAGCTTTAAGATATAGTCGGATATACATACATACAAACTAAATATTACAATAAAAAAAAAGACTAAAAAATAAAACATAAAAAAAATTACAACAAAAAAAATACAACAACAAAAATTACAACAAAAAAAATTACAACAACAAAAATTACAACAAAAATTACAATAACAAAAATTACAAGAAAAACCTACAACAACCAACACAACAACAAAACAATAAAAGTCTAGAAAAATAATCACCAACATTAACAACAAAAAAAAAAGAATTTTCCGATTTTTCAGGCCTGCTTAAGTGCAACCTATGAGAATCGAGGAGGAGGGCGCTATTTTTTAATTAATTTTTTTTTTTTAATTTTCATTAAATAGCTACCAAAATAAAGTTGATTCTTGTATATAAGAACTACAAAAAACAGCGCTAATAGCAAAAACAAGAGTAAAAATAACAAAAAATAGTTAAAATAGAGATAAAAAACAAGTCAGAAAGCCAAACAAAAAGCCTCTAGAAGACTAGCCAAAAATATACTAAACAAGGTAATAAAATTAATAAAAACAATGAACAAAATTAAATAACTTTTAATGGTTAGCTTTTAAATATTAATGAGATATAAAAATATATAGAATATTTTATATTTTTCTAGACAAGTTTTTAAGAATATATATAAAAATTGTTGTCAGATGCATCCTTAGGGGTGGCATGCCCCATCAACGGCGGGCAACAAAGGTAAATCCCTAAAGTAGTTCAATGCGCCAAAGAGCACGCACCACAGCACGCATGCAGACGCATAAGTCAACCGCAAAGGCATCTACACTATCCGGTGGAGAAAATAGGGGGAGAAGCATGTCCAAAGTCCGGACTTACAGTTGTTCGCTTCCGCAAATCTGATTAGAAGGAGCCGCTTGGGGGGTGTTCCTCGGCACTGAGGTAGGTGTCTTTCCAACCCCCATGGCATGCATCTGGCAGATACATTAAGTGGTGTGCGCGGTTTAAAAATAAAACTTGAAGATCAGCAGACCGGCAGAAGGGAAGAAGCAGCAGCAATACCGACTGGCGACTGGCGACAGCTGAGCCACAAGATTTACATCGATCACACTTTTTATGTCACATGAAGAATGAAACGGCATCAGCAACAACAGAGACGGGAAGAGAAGAGAAGAGCGCAAGCGATGGCATTTTGGCGAGACAGTTGGGTGACACACGGAGGGAGATAGAGACGGCGAGAGAGGGAGACAAGGCTACGGGATAGATGAGAGCCGGCCTTAGATCTTACTAGGATGTGAGACACTGAGAGAAACTAAGAGAGTTCCCCAAAAGAAAGTTTTTCAAAAATAAAAGTAAGGAAAACATGTCTAAAAATGTATGAACATGTCTAAGCATGTCTAAACATGAATCCCTGTCTCTATTATAGAAACCATACCCTTTCAAAGAAGTCCTTTTACCTCAGAACCTCTATTATTTGAAAATCTACTCCTCAACAATTAATTTCAAGTGTGGAAGTTGCAGGGCAGACGATCAGACACCACCTCATCAACATTGCCACGCCACAGCCACAGCACCGCCGTCCCAACCCAAAACCCACCATTAGCGTGAGCGGGACAGAGGCGCTGGCGAGCGAGATGGAGCGATGATGTGCGCGGACGAGGCCATTAGATGATCGCGGCGGCTAAATTTAAATGTCTGTGCGTTTAAGTTGCAAGGCAAAAATAAATCTACATAAAACGTAAACAACACACAAAGTTTCATCCCATATCGTATCGTATTCGTATTTGTATTCGTATTCGTATTCGTTTGTAATGACAGATCACAAGATCTGTGCAGACGGGTTGGGATAGAAACGGGTTGTTGCCAAGGGTCGCCGTTTTGGGTTCCTCCGAGGGTTGTCTGGCCGGCACTCTCCCATAAATAAATAAATGTAAAAGGGCATTTTTACATAGCACCCCAACTCGTTTATGCAAAATCCCAAAAAACCCAAAAAAAAAAAAAGTTAAGGATTTTGACAAGGTCTAGACTTGATTACAAAAAGAGGTGGGTAGTAGATAATGAATAGGGAGGACAACAATGCACAAAGCAATCAAATATTTCCCTCTTTTGATGAATTCGTTATTGGATCATAAAGGAAAATATGAAATTACCAAGCAACTGATTTGTAAACCTGATCACCTAGTGATACGAATGGGTTGGAAAAGAGCGGCGGCAGTGATGTCATCGGATCGAAATACACCCAGACTATAATCAATCAATGACTGGGTTGCTGCTGTGAGCCAAGAATACTTTAATTTTTCGATTAGTCACAGCCGAATTCCTCAAGATTGAGTCACTTTTTGAAGGGATCTTGCGTAGGTCTTGAATGGATCTTGAATAGATCTTAGATAGCTTTTAAATATATCTTCAAATAGAGCCTACATGAAGATTAAATATTGTAGAGCTTTAGTAGATCTTACATAGATATTGAATAGAACTTACATAGATCTTAAACATATCTTAGATAAACCTTACATAGATCTTACAGAGATCTTACATAGATCTCTCATGAACCTTAAATATATCTTAAATAGACCTTTAATATATCATACATACGCCTTAAATGGATCTTAGATAGACTTAGAATAGATAGACCTTTCATAGATCTTAGATAGACCAGATCATAGATTCTCATATATCTTACATTTATCTTACATCTTATATAGAACTTATACCGATCTTAGATCTTAAATAATAAACTCCAACAAGTTATGCTTTAAAGTACTTTAACCTTTGCCCTGCTTTTCACGGTTTTCCACTCTTGCCTCTTGGTCCTCCCATATTTCTAGAGATTCGTTTGCCAGGCATCCCCCATTTTAATGACCGGCTCCCCCAAGGACTTTGAGCTAGCTCCCCGCCCCCAGCCGCCAACCAACCGAAAGATAATTTCAACTTTTCGTTTATTTTTAAAATGCATTTTCGTTTCTTGTAGAGGGGAGCTGGGCATGAAAATGGAAAAGAGAAAATTCAAAAATAGAAATAAGCATTTCTATAAAATAAATAACACGAGACACAACACAACACCCCCCAATGGAGGCCGGCCGGCCCCCCAACCGAAATAATACCGAGGGGTTGCAAAGGTGCAGTTTGTGGTCTCGACACGTCTGCATTTTCTTAATTTCATTTTCGTGTCTCAGTTCACGATCAATTTCATTCTAATGATTGTAATTAAAAACATTTTCCTATGGCACTACTACTGTCTGCCGGCGAGGTAGTGGCGAGGTAGGGGGAAGGGGGCCTTGGTTGGGCGAGAGTGGGCGGTTGCAACAGACCTCAGACGCTCACGCGGCGTCGGAAAGCGAAAAAATTAGCGCTCGGTTGAATGCGAAATGAAAACAGGAAAATAGAAAGGAAAGTAGTTGAAGATATGGATACTCTTTCTAAAAAATAAATCAGTTTAATATTTTAAAGATTAAGTTCTTAAAACTATTCTTTTGTGAAAAAAACACTTTTAAAGTTATGATCCTTTGGATAATAAATCTTATAGAGCCCTCTCTTTTATATACCCCGTTCCTATAGTGTAATGACAACAATAAAAGCAATAATAATAGTGGGAACGACGTCAACAATGAGACAATGAGACAGAATCAGAGCTGAGCTACCATATCTGCGGGTATCTGTGTGGGTGAATGGGTCGTCATCATGCCCCCCTTTGCCACCTCCATACGAGAGACCTTTCCCACCTCTGCCAACACCGAATTTCGTCAGATGAGATGTACTATGTATAGAACGAGACGTCCTCGTCATCTGTTGTGCATTTCAATTTGTAATTGTAATTGCATTTTATAAATATAGACGTCGCGTCGGTGTGAGTTCAGACTCAATGAATTTGTGGGCGTCTGTGTGAGTGGAGGGGTGGGGGCCATCATCAAGTACCACATAAAAATCCAGACTAATTATTCTCACAAACAAACCAAAAAGGATTTGCCCAAGTGGGTCAGGTCCAAACATAAATCATAAAACGACATTCCATGCATGCCAGACCATTAAGCCCGACATCATCATTACTACATTTATGGCACATAATAGCTATGGTAATCCCCATCATATCATCATCATCATCATCATCACTATTATCATCATTGTATCCCGTATCCCGGATGCATGAAAATGCAAAAAGCTGCAATGTCAAATCCAGAAACGGGTACAATGACTCAAAGATCGGATGGTAGTGGTAGTGGGCTATAAAAAGCAACCAAGCCGACTTTCCAAATGCCAATACTCTTACTTACACACAGATATACAGATGTATGTGTGTTGAAAATCACAGTCATTATGCATAGTATCTGTATCTCTTCTATTTCAGTGGGAAACCAAGCGCTAAGGCGACATTTTGCAATAAACAACATTCCAATCTAAACATCCATACATATGTACTACTCCACCTGCTGGGGCTGACTTTATGGCACTATAGTGAAGAAAAATAAATAGCTATATAGCTATGAATATAGGTACAGTGAGTGCCAGGTCATTATGCGCATGTGTTGCCCATTATCGTAGAATCGTGCCGACGATCTCCAAACACGAGACTACTAGCGGATGCACTGGCTGCACTGCCTAGCCGGGCCGGCAAAGTTGCCCTGAAAAAGTTGCCTCATAAACTAAAAACTAATAAAAACTAGAAACAAAATTTAAAGAGTCTATTTATTCCTAAAATGACCTCAAACCCAGACAGACATATGTACATAGTCAAGGTCACTCGAAACTCACATGAACTGAATCTTTAAAAGTTGAAGAGATTTTAGGAAATTCTCAGCTAACTGGATGCTGACTAACTAACCTTCCGAATATCGAACGGCCTTGGGATCTCAGGTAAGTTTAGACTTTAAACAATGAGCTTGGCCAGCCTCCAATGGCCAGTAAATTACTCCCAAAGCTGCAACAGATGGAAAAAGATCAACAGAGGAGCGAAAATGGGTCATAATGTGATTTCATTTGTCTTTTTTGAAGAAGAGTGTGGGTTTTAAGTTATAACTCATTAGATACTAATATAATTTAGTAATATAAGTCAATAATATAAGTAAATAATATCTAGATAATATAGGGTAGACTTCTAGATAAGGGTAGACATATAGGGTAAACATATTTAGTTAAAAAAGTACTACTAGAAAGACAGTATCTTGTATACATATGTACATATGTAAATATCGTTTTATAGATATGTTGTGAATAATACCTAGAATGTCTATAAATGGATTCCTAGATATAATTAGAGATTTCTGGATCTAGTAGATATACTTATATATAGTCATAGCTAATAATAATAAGAGTCCATAACTGCTATTCTTTTTATCAAAATACCGATTTCAAGATACTATCTCGGAGGTATATAGGTAGAATTCTAAATAGAGATTTCTAGATGTATGTTAGTTATAGTACACCGATTTTATGATAATATAAAGTAGATATAGGGCTATGTTGTATATGTAAATATAGTTACATATTTCTACCATATTTCTAAGTTTACCGATTTCTTGATAACATTTATATATTAAAATATAAATATGTTTTTCTTTATATAGTTACTATATTACTACTACTAGTTACTACTATATAGTTACTACTATATATAGCTATAGATTCCTAGATAATAACTACTAGATATATCTATATATTCCCTGGTATAGCTACAAAAGCCTTTCAAAGACAGATGAAGTACCTTTAGCCATCAATTTCTTTTACAACTTTAGTATCCCACAAGAACCACACCATACCATCCCATAACTTATTTCGAGAGCCGTTCTCCCTGCTCCCAGAGCCCACCAATGACATTGTCAATGTCAATAGCAAGATCGTTTCTTTCCGCTTCCTCCACAAACACAGATACAGATACAAATACAGATAAAGATACAGATACAAATACAGATGCAGATACTTCGGGAGAATATGCGCATATGTTAAGATCTTGAGAGGGAGACTGCGGCTGCGGCGGCGTCGATCTTGTTGCATACACTTAACGGTATTCAGGCTTTACCTGGTGGCGTTATTTTCCGTGGCGTCTCCGGCGTCTCGGCCTCAAAGCCGGCAAGTGATTAATGGGCCCAAACGGCCAAGAGACATTGCCTTGTACGGGTTATGTTTGTGGTAATATCTGTGTATACAGTATATATAGTGTAGTGTAGTGTGGAGGAAACCGGGAAACTTTGCCGACTTTTATGAGCAATTAAAAAACTATTACGGCGACGTCCAAACGGCAAGCTGCATTGTTGTTGGTTGGCTGTTGGCTGTCGGGTTTTATGTGCAACGATGACGTTTTTATGGGCGCCACTTGAGTGTGGGTCGAGGTTGCCTTAGAGGCCGCGCATGCGCCCGTTTCAGACATCAGACTCCCTTATGACGGAATGCGGAAATGTTTTATATCTCTGTCTTTAGGTTTTTAGGTGCATAACTCAAAATGCACCCTAATGACACACATTTCCCCCCTTTGTCTGGCTAATTAATTGACCGCCATTAAAATTGCTTTTAATGGAAAAATGGATAAAAAAAAAAGGGAGAGAGAGATAGAGCTTAAGGCGACAACAAATTGTCATTAAAGGCAACCCCTTTAATGCTGATCATTCAAACAAAACAGTAAATAAACAAAAATACAGATGGAGTACGGTTATATATGGTATTATCTGTAATTTATAACTCCTTATGGCATTTATGTCATCCGAAAGGTATTATTCTTTGCTTATTTATGGCCCACTAAAGTTTATTTTTGGAATTTATCATTTTTATTTTTAGTATCTATGATTGTATTTTCTTATTATCCACAGTTACATGTTAATTGTATTTTATAGATCTTTAATTTCAGTACTTTTCATACATTTTAGTACTTTAGAGATCTGTAAGAACCTCCATAATATCCCTAATTGTTCTTTATTGTAGAGAATCTACAAGTTAATTGTATTTTATAGATCTGTAAGTACTGTATCATTCATTTTAGTACTCAAGAACCTCTGTAAGAGGCTCTATAATAGATCTATAATAATGATATGATAGGTAATATTACTGAAGAACCTCTAGAATATCCTAAATAATGGAGTGTAGTAAAAGTAGTCGTGTTTCCTAATATTCTTCATTATTCATAATATTTTATAGATCTGTAATTATTATATCATACATTTTAGTTAGCAAGAATCTCTATAAGAACCTCAAGTACCTCTATAAGGTCCCCAATTATGGTTTATATTGAAAAATAGTTGTGTTCCCTTTATCATCTTTATAAATCGTAATATTCTCCAGATCTAAAATTGATATAACACAAATATTATATCACATATGGGCATTTCCACAGAAAGGTCCACCGCGGTCAAAAAATTAAAAGTTCTTGAAAATGATTTTTTTCAACATGGTTACATAAGGAAATGTCCAAGTTTATTAAACTTGAAAGAATTTTGCATTCATCTTTTACAGATTTCAAAATATTCGAATGCAAAGTCGCGCAAACGCAGTTGTTGTCCGTATGATGTTTGTAGGCCGTATTTTGTTTTTATAACAACTTCTAAAATAAATGCATTATGCTTTCCATTTTGCTTTCCAAAATCACTTTGAGATTAAATAAATGGAAAAGGAACGCAAATGTAACATGCGATCACCAATAACGGTAAAAATTTTTATTTACATTATCGCTTATTTTATTGTCCCGTGCGCGACTGAAAAACAACATTTTTTATCCGTAGATCCAAAGCACTTGCTCGAATTGCATCAAATTTTTTTTGAAAACAGTATTTGTGTGTGCAGTTAATATTTAAAAAAAAAATTGGAGAAAAAAAATATTTGTATTTTTGGTGATCATTTGAAGTTTGTCCCGTGCGCGACTGTAAGTACGAACAAGAAAGGAAACCTAACTTCGGGCGAACCCGAAGTTGATATACCCTTGCAGTTAAAACCGGACATATATCGCAAAAATCGGATAAAGTTGGCCGATCCTTATTTGAATATTATAATATAACCAATTACAATAAAAACTACAAAAATTACAATAAAAAATACAAAAATTACAATAAATGTAAAAAAAAGTCCCAAGATTCTATTTTCAAGAACACCAAAGTTGGTATTTTTACCAAATACCAATTCCGATCGTTCAGTTATATGGCAGCTATAGGATATAGTCGGCCGATCCTTATGAAATTCGGTATGTCGTATTATTTTGCATTCAAAAATAGCATTCATACAAAATTCGAGCTCTTTAGCTTTAAAAACACCGAAATTATAGCATTTACGATCAATCAGTTATATGACAGCTATAGGATATAGTCGGCCTATCCCGGCCGTTCCTACTTATATACTGCAGGCAATGGAAAATAGGGTGCGTGCAAATTTTCAAGTCTATAGCCTTAAAACTGAGAGACTAGTTCGCTTAGAAACAGACACCAGACGGACATGCTCATATCAACTCCTGGTGATCCTGATCAAGAATATATATACTTTATAGGGTCGTAGATGTCTCCTTCACTGCGTTTGACACTTTTGATCAAAATTACAATACCCTATGCAAGGGTATAATTACGAAAATAGTGGCGGTAAAAAATGTCCCATGCGCGATGTCCCGTGCGAATTTACTTCAAATTAAATTTAAAAAAAAATAAAAGTCATCTTTGAAATAAATTGTATCCTTTTTAAAGAGGCATCAATGGACAAAAGTTTAAAATTAGTTGCATTAAAATATTCCCTTTGGATTCGCTGAAATGGGGGTTTGAATTGGTTGACCTCTTAAGCCACTTCCGTTCTGTGTCCCGTGCGAATCACTCGACTTCTGCAATTATCTTCTAAATAGAAAAATACCCAACATCAATCTTTGCACCAATGAAAAAGCTAATAAAATGCTATGCATTAAACAAAAAATTAAAAAAAAAAATTGTTTCTTTTTTACCGTTTTTTTACTTTGAGCGCGTACGAATGTCCCGTGCGCGATTTTGGAAATGCCCATATATAGATCTGCAATAATGACATGATAAGTATTAGTTCTATAAAATTCTAAATAAAGGAGTACTGTGAAAAATAGTTTTGTTTTCTTCTAAAGATTCTTAATATTTTATAGATCTATAGTTATTATATCATAAAAATTGGAACCTTTATAATAACTTCTTCTGCGGAATATCCTTTAGAATAAAGTTTAGTGAAAAATTATAAGTTTACCTTGTTATCTACAAGTTTAATATATTTTATAGATCTACAAATATTGTACCAAAGGTACTTATACTGAAGAACCTCTATAAGAACCTTTATAACATATTTAATAATTGTATTAATTGTACTTGTATTATATTTTCTTCTATAATATATAATATAATATTTTCTTCTCTATAGTAGATCTGCAACTATTATATCATAACTCTTAGCACTCAATAACCTCTATAGGAAACCTCTCTATAATACCTAAGAATTCCTGAAACGAATAGAGTTCATTCCTTTAACGAAAGCTCACATTCCGCGACAAATCGAGAAAATTCTCACTTTGCATTCAGCTCCGATCTCATTCGCATTCGCATTCGCAGACACTTACTCTATCTCTTTCTTCGCCTGTCTGGCCATTCCTTTCTGCTCCGAAGTTCGAACCCTGGACTTGGACTTATTCACGCGCCGTTCACATAACTTGAAACGTGATTTTTACATGGCGAGTGGAGTCTCTCGATGAGATGATGCCACGATGCTGCGGCTTCTTCTTCGTTTTCAACTCTGAGGCATTCTTCACTGAGACAACAACAACAACAATTACATCAAGAGGAGAAGGAGGGGGAGGAGGAAGAAAAAAAAAAAAAAGAAAAAGCTACAGACATTGGAATGTGGCAGCGCCACTTTACACCCTTCGCATTTCGATTGTCGTCTGCGGCTGCAGCTGTTGCTACTAGTTTATGAGATTCCGTGGAAAGAGGCAGGGAGGCAGGGAAATGGAGCGGAGAAAGGCGTAAAGAGGGAGAGGGAGATAACGAAAATTATTTAACAAATAGTGTTATAATATTAAGATTCTTTCTCTTCTAGAGGAGCTTGTTTCCTTATAAGAGCCATGCTATTCGGTTACATCATTACATCACCCAGCACAGCCACCAGTCGGCCATCAATCACACGCACAAAACGGAAATAAATATGGGAAGACACCGTGGGGAAATAAGAAGAAGAAGGCCGAAGGGCGGCGGCGTGGAGCGGATGTGCGTCTAATTGAGCAACTGACAAAATGTGCGCGTCTGGTCCTCTCGGAAAGGCGGAAAGAACTAAAGGGGAGGGGCACGCCCCGAAAAACGCCCCGGGACTCCCGGCCAGGCCAGGCTGGTATCTCAATCAACGTGTGAGTGACTACACGAGTCGGATGACTGACAGGCAACACGTGCTTACTCTCCTCCAAGCAACCAGTTGGGCCATTAATGCCCCAAAAACAAAACATCAAAAAAAAATACAACACGATGGGGATATACCTGAAACTCCCTTGAGACAGGGTCCTATAGGCCCACAGCCTTGCCTTAATAAATTCTTAGAAGCTTTTCTTTCATTCAAATGTGGGGCAAGTTGCAATTTAAATGATTTCCAATGAATGGAAAGCACTCATGGGTCTTATCGCTGACCAGACAGCCACATCTTTCAGCCAAGTTGCCTTTCCAATTGAAACTATTTCCGGCCTCGGTTACGGCTATGGCTATGGCTCCTCATGGATGGCTAAGAGAAACACATTAGTGCAATATAAAAATATTTGTGCAATTGCAATGGCATATGCCACATGCCACATGCCACACGATGCCACTTCTCTGCTTCTCCTTGGATAGCCACCACGACCACGTCAAGCCATCGTCTCAAGAGTGATTCCGTGTGCAGTTGTGCTCCAAAACTGTGAAAATGCCCAGACGGTGAGTGTGCAATTGAACGACTGGTGATGCGGTTGGCTGCCGTCCTCGTTAGAGTCTGGCCTGGCCTGCAACTACCCAACATTGTTGTAAGGCACTACAGGGAGCTACAAAGTCTTAAATCTCATTACAAAAAAAAGGTTTCTTTTTGTTAAAAATTTATTCGAAAAATTTATTTAAAATTAAAACTAAAAAACTAAAGATCTCCAAAGGGTATTCAGGGAGTTTCTTTTCTGGTTTTTTTTCTGAATCTGGATGTGGATGTGGATGTGGAACTGGAACTGGAGCTGGCGCTGCTGCCAAGTTATTATTATTGCAGTTGTTGTTGCGACAGACGAGCCATTTGTTACACATTATTTAGAATCAGCCGCCATTTAACGCCACCATCACCATCACCGCCCCAGATACTCCAGTCCCCCCCTTTTTTCTGTAGTATCTTCATCCGGAATTTTCTCGATATTTATTGTTGGCAAGTTATTTGGAACTGGGCCATGCGGAAATACCAAAGTGAAATATGGTAGATGGGGATGATATATCCGGAATAGGAAAATAAAAAGAGACACACTACTCCCGCGCCGTCATGCCACCTATGTGTATCCAAGAGATACGTGTTTGGTTCGAAAACTTTCCCATTGACAATCAAATCAGCATAAATTTCTTGGAAAAAATTCCAGAACGTCGGCCGGAGAGCTCTCTGGTACCCCGTTGGAATGTGACACAAATTAAGCACAAACGAAGAAAATAAAAGAAAATAAAAGAAAAGGAAAGAAAAGCGTATAGACATGGCAACAGTCAAGCTTATATTGGAGGTACTCTCTGGGTGTGAAAATTTATACAAATTTAAAAGAATGCGCTTCAGACAAGCTTCTATTTAAGGTACTTTCTGGGTAGTTGTTGAAAAGTATTTTCTTAAAAATACTAAAAACAAAAAAGAGGATAAATAGTATTTTTTATAAACACATTCAAACATTCAAGCTTTTATTTAAGATTCAACATGGAAACTGGATATATTTCTAAAATTATTTTCAAAAAAATACTAAAGACCAAAGATCAACAAAGAAGTTGAAAGGGGTATTTCTTTGAAATATTTTCTACTAAAATAATACTAAAATGTAACACAAAAATTTGGTATTTATTCAAAATTATTTCCTAAAAAATACTAAAGACCAAAGATCAACAAAGAAGTTGGAGGGGTATTTCTTTGAAATATTTTCTTCTTAAATAATACTAAAATTTAACACAAACATTGGGTATTTTTTCAAAATTATTTTCCTAAAAATACTAAAGACCAAAGATCAACATGGAAGTTGAAAGGGTATTTATTTTAAAATATTTTCCACTACAAAAATACCAAAAAGCAAATAAGGATAAGTAGTTACAAAAAAAAAAAATAAAGAAATAGCAATACTATTTCTTGATGGAAAATTTTAAAAAAAATATTGGATATTTTGTTCAAAAGTATTTTCCAAAAAATACCAAAAGCCGAGTAAGGACAATAACAGTTGTAGTAATACTTAACAAAGAATTGTGAAAAGAATATAAAACTCACCTTTATATAGTTTTTATGAAACTTTCTTCAAAAAGAAAAGGAAAATCGCATATATTATAATAGAGGGAGACAGTGGAAATGCTGCTTGGGGGATCGGTATTTGGATCACTTCTATAACTCTCTCTTTGTTCCCCTCTTTGTTGGTATTTATGTTTTTTGTTTTCTTTCGTTATTCTGACTAGCAATTTGATTTATTTAGGTTATCATTTTTCATGCTTTTCCGCATGAGAATCGAAGAATCCGTTGGTTGAGCTTGTTGTCACATAACATTCCACACACACTCTTTTCACATGATTTTCACTTTCACACCTTTGTGGCACTCGATGATCTTTCACGTGAACTCAATGATGCATCTTCTTGTCGTTGAACTGAAATGAGAGGAAAAAAGAAAGAAAGACATTTTACTTATAAATTGGAAATAATTGAATTGTTTATTGAGTAACCGTATCACCGGTTTGATTGAGAAATTCTTTTAAATTAAAATTCCTAAAGAATTCCCATACTTCTTGGGTGTAGTTTCAAGAAATCACCTTGAAAAAATTAACTTTAATAATATAATATTAATCAAGTCAAAGACAAAGGGTAGGAATTCATAAAAATCATATTTTTTTGTAACATTAATTCACCTAATACTCCACAACTTGACCCTCGTATTTATTCCAAAAATTTCCATTACGCCCCACCCAAAAAAAGAACACTTTCTGACTAAAAAAACAAAAACTGTCTAGTGCAGCGGAAAAACTGTATAAAGTATAAAAAAAAGTAACTTGTATAAAAACTTTATCAAACAATAAACGACAACTTATTACAACATCAACGCCACTAGACTTTTGCAAAAAAAAAACGTAAAATGTTGTTTTGGCACTCACGAACCACGCCTTTTTCTGCTGCAACTATGTAGAGGTCTTTGCTTATAAGTGCAATCGAAAAAAAATAAATAAAAAAAAAAAAAGTGAAAGAAAACATTAAATAATATCTTACGACTATCAGATACCTCAGATGGCTAGTTCTGAGAAGGAAAATATTTTTAAAATATTCCAGAAACCTTTCACAGAAGCTTTTAATTTATGGTATAAACTTGTATTTTTTTATTCATTTTTTAAGTGCCAGAGGGCCACACATGGACACCCTTCTCTTATTTTACTAATTCCTGGATAAAAAAAAAAAATGAAATAAAATAAAAACACTGTCTGCGGCAGCAAACTTTATCCAGAAAAACAGCGCAGCTCAAGCATCAAAAAGCCACCGTCACGCCCCTCTTGAGTGCGCTTCTCGCCCACAACCCCACCCTCCCCCCTCTTAGCAATTCTTCCCCCCAAACTCTTCTCGCCAACAAATCGAGGCCAGACAGACAGAGTGCCTCTCTCTCTGTCTCTGTCTCTCGGTTGTAGACCCACCTCCTCTTAAAAGTCACGTGGGGTGTTGTGTGCGGCACGCGAAATGCAAAAAAGGAAAAATTAAAAAAAAAGGAAAACTGCTGAGGTAAAGCGAAAATAAATAAATTATTTTCATTTGTATTTAGTTTTAATTAAAATATTTATTAGAAAATTATTTTATTTATTTTTATTTTAATTTTAATTACAAACCATAATGGCCAAAATGTATTTTGGTCAAGACAACACCCACAAACAAAAACGGGAGGCGCGTCGCCGGCATTAAAAATTTGCTGCACCAGCAAGAGAGAGAGAAGGAAACAAATGAGAATGGTAAACGGGTTTAAGCCATATTCCCGTTGATTATACCCTCTTTTTTTATTAACTTTTTAACTTAAAATATATAAAATATAAATTACTAATATTTATTTATATTCATTTAACATCAATTAATTACAAACATCTGCTTAGAAATAAAAATACCCTCGCCAGGGTATTATAAAAAGCGTCAGGCGTGCAAGAAGCGCAGCGGCAGCAGCAGCAACAGCGACAGCAGCAGCGGTGCCGGCAGCGACGCCGTGCCGGCCACCCTCGAGATGACGTTGACCCCGAAAAATGACGCGAAGCGCAATGTGTGAAAACGAAGCGAGCGAATGAATGCGAATGCGAATGGGAACGAAAACAAACTGAAATCTAATAACGGCCCGGCGTGGGTGCAAGCGAGAGGCCGAATGCAGCTGCGCTCTCTTTTACACGCCGCCGTCTGTCTGGGCTCTCTCTCTCGGTTGTATTTTGCGGATAGACGTGTTAAGGCGCAGTGCGTATAAAAACACGCAGACAGGACGAAAACAAAGTGGAAGCAGTAGGCGAGGCCAGACAGAAAGAGACGGAGACGAGAGAGAGAGAGAGCCAGACTCACAGAGGAGAGTAAACAGAGAGCGCATGCCTGCGATAATAAACCTGAAGGATGAGTTCAGAAAGGTGGGTTCCAAAAGGTAAATTAAGGATGCGTTTAACCGAAAAAATAAATTTTAATTTTTTTAATTTTATATACCAATTTTATGTTTTTAATAGAAAGAGATGGAAAGGACATAAAAATGCAGTGAAATGCCTATCATAGAGGTGGAGAGCAAACAAAAAGCCGGAGGCCGCCTGCATGTGTATTAGTATCTGTGTGATAAGGGCGGCAACGCGCCACTCTCAGCATAAAACAAAACAAACCAAAAGAAGAATAAGAAAAGGCAGAAGAACAATCTAATCTATTAGTTTTATTTTAATATTTTTTTTAAATTAACTTGCAACTGCAAGCGTTGAAATTTCAATAAAAATATCTTTTGAATAAATAAGAATTTTTCTCACGGATGGAGGTTGCAAAAAAAAAAAAAAAAAAAAAAAAAACGAAGCGCCAGAAGGGGAATAACAACAACAACTACAACTACTACTTCCATAAGCCATAAAAACAACAACAACAAAACAAAGTCGCTTATGAATGAAAAAGAAGACGCACAACTGTCTCGTTCTCCCCTCAAAGTATGCATGCTGTGTGTGAGCGAGACAGTTTTGCATGCGTGTGTGAGGAGTGCAGAATGCGGTCGTTGGCCCTTGTCTGGTGCTTTTATAGTTGTTGTTGTTTTGCGGCGCAATGTGGTACAGTGACTACCAAAAAATACTAGCAGCCAGTCAGCCAGCCCAGCAGCAGCAGCCGTCGTTCGTAAAAAGGCCCAAAGAGTGGAGGAAGCAGAAGAGAAGAAGAGGAAGCAGAGTGGCAGGGAAGGGGAGGGGAAGCCAGCGGAAGCAGCGCCGTCACCTAAATGGGTTGCAATAAAAAATTACACATGCGGTTGTAAGTTGTAAACCTGTAGTTGTAGTTGTAGTTTGTAGTTTGTAGTTTTTTCGATTTTTTAACACCAAACTCTACATATATTGTTAACAGTTATTTTTCAAGCCAATAGCTCTGCTAATTGAGGTTGGGGGGAATGGACAAATTTCATCAAACGGCGCCGCCTAATTAAAAAACCATTAAAATTTAAAGCCACCTCCTATGCATAGGGGCTAATAAATACATAAATTTTGCAGAACCACCAGCCAAGAAAAAAAATGAAAAAAAAAAAAATTAACAAAAAATAAAGGAAAACAACGCTAAAATTAATTACCTCACGAAACAAACAACCAGAAGGCAACAGCAACTGCGATAAAAGCCAGAAGAGAAAAAAAAGAGGAGAAATGAAATGCAGCCGAAAGTACACTGGGTTGGGTTTCAAATAAGGTACAGTTACCTTTAAAAATAAAACTTGATAATATTTAATGGCCATTAGAGTGTAATCTCGAAGCAAAAATTACATGCCACTTTGCCTCTCCTATGTATGTATGTATATACTGTGTGGCAGGAACATGAGTCAAGAACTTTTCGAGACCACTATCCTAAGGACTTTAAACTTTCAATCCCAGTGTCTGGGATGTCTGAGAGGAGAATCAATGTGCAGAGTCAGCGTGGCAGGCAGTCGGCAGTCGGCAGTCAGGCTGCCTGGCGGACAAAAAGCGGAACATCATGGAAATGTGTCTAAAAATAAACTTGTGCAACAATGTTGCAAAAGCAAACATCAGCAGACAGTGACACAGAGTGCGACCAGGCCAGGCCAGGCCAGACGCGGTGCTCTTGGCCAGACGGCAACGGCAACGGCGGCCTTTCTTCTGGGGCCCTCCCCTCCCCTCTCCTCTTGTGTCTCACTCACTAGGTTTGTCTGCCGAGTGCCGCCGTCTCATTCCGATCCATTGTTTGGGGAGGGGTGGGGGTTAGGGCAGCAATGACAATGGCTAAAAGGAGCAAGCGCAGCAGGTTTAAAAAAAAAAACCAAGTTGATGGCAAAATACACTTATAATTCAAGGGATATGACAGATAAAAATTATGTTAATTTAATAATTATTATTAATTATTATTATTTTTATTATTATAATTATTAATTTTAAACTTTGACCTTTTATTATAGCCCACCCCTTTGCATAAAAGTTAGTACCCTTTAAAATAGAGCATACTACATGATATATATACACACATAGTACTATATGGAGTGGTGATTTGGGCGCGTGAAGCACGCGAAGTGAAGCTTTAAGAGTGGCCAGGGGAAAGGGTAGCCCCATCCAGATGGAGGTCAAGGGAGGAGCCAGGAGAGACCAGGAAGGCCAGAGATGCCGAGAGAAGTATACCATGCCGTCGCATCCACTAATCGCAAAATTTACGAGTACAGTTAAAATAAAATCATAAAAATGTCTTCATGATTGTTGTTTCGCAGCTTGTTGTTTTTGTTATTTTTGTTTTGTTTTTGTTGTTGTTATTGTTATTGTTGTTGTTGAGGCAGGCAAACAAGACGAAAGAGACAGGTAGAGAGCACAGTTTAGTTTACATTTTACATGATGGAGTAGTTCAAGAAGTTTGTGGCCTGGAATTTCTAAGAAACACTTGGAAAACAACTTCCAGCGCACACGTCTTTCTTCTTTTTTTTTTTTTCTGAAACAACAACAACAACTAAAGGTCAGTGGCTGGAAACAATCCTACCCCCTACACCCTTACCTAGTACCTAATACCTAGTTAAAATGTTATGAGGAATCCCTGAATATAAGCTGGGAGATCATTGGCGAAAAAAGGTTTCCCTCAGGTTACCGCCGCCGAGTGCCTTTAACTCATTTTCCAGTTCATTGGAAATGTGAAACCCGGCAACAAAGGTGACACCGTGCGGTGTTAAGACAAAGTGACAGGATATTTCTAAGCACAAGTATGGGTGAGGTACATATACATATATGTATGTATGTACATATGTACATCATGAAGAAGGATTTGCATAGAGGACTTGATAAGCCATTAGATATAATCAGGAAAAACTACTCAAAAGTAGCATCTATAGATAGTAGCATTATGGCCTTTATTTATTTATGGCCTTTCCTATGAATAAAATCTATAGGATATAGTCGGACGATCCTAATGAAATTTGGTAGAGCAGATTATTTGGTTAAAAAAGGAGATTGTAGAAAGTCCCAACCTTATATCTTTAAAAATAACAAAGTTATAGACGTTTAGTTATATGGCATCTATAGGATATGTTCTGCTAATCCTTCTTAAAGTATGTAGATTGGATAATTTGGCACAAAATATATTCCAAAGAAAGTGTTATCCTTGTTCCAGACTAGTTGACTAGACGTATACCCTATGGAGGGTGGAAAATATGTCCTTCCCTTTGTGGACCAATTTTGGCAATTTTTTCTAGGGTATTATAGAAACGCCCCAAGAAACCCCAAAGATAGAACGCCAATAATAGGCAGCTATAACGGCGATATGACGCCCTGCCCGGGCTTAGATTAGAAAGAAAACTAAACAAATGCCTGGCTAAGAACAAGCGTATTAACTTTGGAACAGAATAACACGAACAATGCGAATGCCGTCAGCCAATCAATAGATATGCAACGCAAAGGGGCCCACGCATTAAAAACAAACGCAAAAGCGGAGGGGTGGGGGAGACGAAAAGTGAGCGGGCGTTGGGCTTATCTCGTAATGTTTATGAAAATGACTATAAATACAATACGAAAGCAGCAGCGGCGAAAAAAAAAATAAGCGCAGCCGCCCACCCAGCAGCAACGTTGGCGTCGACGTCTGCGTCAGCAGAACACAAACAAAATGCTCCCAAGCGCCACACCACACACACATACAGACAAGCACACCGATACCGCATCACATCACCATAAAAAGACAAACAGCAGCACGCACTTTATCAAAAACAAAATAGAAGTGCTCTCTCCCTGTCGGGCATGGGGCTCACCTTCTCGCTTGCCTGCATGCCCCCCCAATGTGTGGGTGACCGAGAGCGAGAGAGAGAGAGAGATAGCACTCATAGAACTGCAACCACGTGTGTTGTTTATTACACCCATACACTGGCGGGCGACACACACAACAGCCAGCGGAAAATAATAAACGAATGTCAATACCAAAACGGAATCTTTAAAAACAAGAAAAACAAATAACTGCGCAAAGCGAAATGCCGAAAAACCAAAAACAATAAGCATTGCGAGTGGGACGGACGGCTGAACTGAAAGAGATCGAGGAGAGAGGCATGAATATTAAAATTGTTAGAGACCTTGGGTGGTTAGGGGGTGGCGGGGGAGGTACGTACATACATACATACATATGTAATTGTACATTTAACAGTTCATTGGGAGTATCATAAAATAATAGGATACTGGGCTGATAAGCCGTTAGTCACTCCATCTTTCATCAAAACATGAAAACAAACAGTTCGCCATTGGCCGGACCAATTGTTGATTCATGTCTCTCTCTCTCTGTACGTGTGTGTGTGTGTGTGTGTTTATGTCGCAGAATAAGATACAGAATAAACACACATCCACTTTTGCACTGATCACAAGATCCCAGTTCCCCAACACCACGTCATCGGGTCTGTCTACCACCACCCCCCTCTAATCACATTTTTTTTTTTTTTACGCATAATAACAGTTATTACTGTACAGTGGGGACAGGAAGTGACTAAGGCAAGAAATTCTTGTTAAATATATTAATAATACATTTATTTTGATTTTGAAATTCTTGAAACTATTATCTCAGCGTTTCTGCGTAGGCGCTAGAGTGCAAAGTTTTGGAGGGGGAGTGGGTGGATGGGTGGCTAGACGGTCGTCATACGACCCTCGTACATGCTACATATGTCATGCGTTCATGTGCTCTGCTTTCTTGGTGTTTTTGTTATTGTGTCCTGGGTATTATTTACTTGGACCTTAGACTCTCTTCATGATAAGAACCAGCACCGGGGCTGGGTGGGCAAGATGATGGGTGTTTATAGTTGAGAATGGAGCCACACTCGGATGGCTGATGGATGCGTATGCCGCCTCTGCCGTTCTCTGAATCATACATGTACGCTTCTGGGAATTATACAAATTCGATTCCGAGGCACATGCAAATAAAAACACAATTAAATGCGAATATAAAGGCGAAAACAAGTTGACTCACACAAAGCATATACACTGTAATTACGCAATTAGTACAAAATTGTCTTAAGATAACTGGATATATATTTTTTTCATAAAAATTAAATTATTATTGTTATTCTCCACAAATTCCACAAATAAAATTCCATTCAATTCAAAACAAATATTAAAAAAAATAACAAAAACAACAACAGAAACCAACGGAGCAATAAACTCCCAGTGCGTGCATGCATGCTTTGTGGCGGAGGGGGAGGGGGTGAGGCGTGTGCTGGAGCGATTAGAAGACGCGCGTCTAAGTTCAAGGCCAAGAAGTTCACAGCATAAGTAGCGAAAACAACAAGAATAAAAGCACAAAAACAGCAGAAAAAACAAAAACAAAAAAGTGGGAGAGTGAGAAAGAGAAGCAAACGCAGCAGAAAAAAGTGCACACAAATTTTGTTTGCCCCTGTATGTATGTGTGTGTGTGTGTGAGCTGGTTTTTTTTTTGTTTTTGTTGTTTTTGTTTTATTTTTGCCATCACAGCTAAAAGGTCAATGACACCTGTCTGTTTGTCTCGCTCGAAACACACACACTCACACACACACATATATGCTTATCACACCGGCCACTCTCTTTTGGTTTCGCGCCCTCTCTCTCACCCTCATGCGCGGCAAGGTAACATTTTAGACATATGGTCAGAGCTTTTTTTTTTGTTTTTTATACTTTTTGGTTTTATTTTTATACCTTTGTGTAGAGTATTTTAATTATGGTCATATATTTGCAAGCTTCTAGAAGAATTAAAGAAAATTAAAACATTAAGCATAGTTTTTGAAAGAAAAACAACCTTTTTTTTAAACAAAATATAGTAGTTTATCATAATTTTTTAATTAGTGTGGCCAAGTTATGCGCCAAAATTCCCAATGAGTGGTGAGGCGGCTATTGAGTCATACGTCATCAACAATAGCCGGACAAACAATTTCCGGTTTTGGGGCCCCACCATAATAATAATAAAAAAAAAACATCTAAAAAAAAGAAGGCAAATATCAAAAATAACGCACAAATAACATAAAAACAAAAAAGAACAACAATCTTGGCCCGGGTTCCGTCATTGCCTCATCCTCTTCTAGATCTTTTTTCGATCTGCTTTATTTTGGTTTTATTTCTTCAACAATTTGTTTTTGCGGCATCTTATTTTTGTCACAAACACACAAATACTAAGATACACACACACACAACAGGCATTTTACACACACACCCATACCATCGCACGCAGGCAAACTCGATTTAAAAATAAATAAATTACGCACAAATACAAATACATTGGCCAACATTCCTCTTCGGGCCTCGTCAAAAATATAGCATGATTAATACAAAAATGCGCAATTCTTGCTTGATTTTTCTCGTTTGGTTTTCTATTTTTTTTTTTTGTCTTACTGCTATTGTTTTTTGTTGTTGTTCTCCTTTCCCCAAAAAAAAAAATACTATTTCCACCCACCCATCTCCCTATATTTTTTTATGGCATTTTTCTCTTATTATACAATAATAACGAGAATATAATAAGAGCATCCCAGCGCACAGCAAGTGGGCAGTCCTATAGAACACCACAAATAACAACAACAAACGCAGCGGCATACCAATTAGTGCTTATGCTTTTTAATTAGCAAGCGGGTGCTGGCTCCATCCTACCCCCTCCTCAGCCAGTAGGCTATATTCCAATTGCTACCTACCCCTCTATGACCTGATTCTAATGCCCCCGAAAAATATTTCTAGTTATTAAGGATCTTTTTTAGAATAAAGATAAAGATATTTTAACTATTTTTGTGAAAAATACACATATCTTAAATAAATAAATATTATTTAGTGGCACTTTCTGATACTTTTCATTAAGGATCTTTCATTGAAACAATTATTTAAACTAATATTTTATTAATGTTTTTTATTTATATTTTTCCTTTATTTAACCATTTTTTCTAAATAACATACATATCTTAAATGTCTTTTTTTTTTGTCACTTGCACGTGTTGGAAACTCCATTATTTTGTGGCACTGAACTCGAATGTGGGATATGGATGGGGGGTTAAAAAAAAAAAAAAGAAAACAAATGGAACGGAAGAAAAGTGCTTCGTCATGACTTTTTGACAGCCAATGAAATTATGTGGTGCTGGTGCGCAACTTTGTAGTTAATTAAACACATTAAAATGGACGTAAACATTTTTTTTTTTTTTTTTGCTCAAATATCGAAATAAAAAGATCGTTTAAGCAAAAACCTTGACAAATCAACAGGTGAGTAAGCATAAAATGTATTTATGAAATAAAGTTGATCAATAAAAATTAAAGCCTATGGCAGGGGGAGTGTGATACCCTAGGTGGAGACTCTTGGAAAGGCTATACATCATTTTTCCTTCATATAGTACAAAGTTAATGTTTTGTTTTGTAAAGTTTCAATTAATAATTTTAATTTATTAATTAACTAAAGAAAAAGTTTAGACATATTTGGGTCACTTTTGTGCGTAAAGTAGGGAAGAAAAACAACAACAAGACATCCCCACAAAAAACCGGCAGCAATCGAAATTCTTTCATTGCTCCTTCTTCGCTTCTCTCCGCGCAGCCGCAAGAGAGAAAGCCAGAGAGCCAGCCAGCGAGAGAGGGGTCCGAGAGTGAGAGCGAGGGAGTAATGCTGGCTGCGCTGCTCATTCACAAAACAACTTGGCATAAATTGCTGCTGCGTAGTAATTTCGTAGAGTATTTTCCTAGTTACGTTTTCCACTACTTTTATATTTTATTTATTTATGTTTTTATTTTTCTAAGAAATCTTGCTGGACTCACCTTTTTGCATCCCTTTTACTGTTATTCATATTTAATTTATGTTGCTGTTGTTGTTGATATATGTTGTTGTTGCCGCTTTTGTGTTTTTTGTCACTTTTCTTACAATTTATTTTGGTATCGATTTCAAAATAGAACGACGCACTTTCCCAGACGCAGGCGTAATTACATTTTTCTTATGTTTTATTCGCGTGCTTTCTTTTTGCGCCGCAACTTCACAACATGCTCTATGTACCGCTATGCACGCGTGTGTATGTGTGTACAAATTTTATTTATTTATTTACCGTGGATTTAACACACACACACACACTCAACACACACACTTGAATATTGGCACTCTCACACCAGGCACGAAAAATACGCCACTTGTATTTCATGGAATTTCGGGCGCCGCCGCTCGCTTCCAAATATTTTTTGAGGCTATTCCGACTCCCAGCGCTAAATATTTGCCTTTATTTACGTATCTTTCATTCAGGAAATGCGTTAAATGCCGTATCTGTCACAAAACAGCGCGCGTACACACTTCCTCTAGTATTCCTTCCGTAGTGTGAGGTTGTAACAATCCGACGTCCGTACGAAAAACTTCTTTTTCACTTGCGGCTGGCGATTATCCGTTAAAAACCGCGCCTCCTGGCCAATAATTGCCCCGCGTCTTGCTTCACCTTGCATTTAACAAATTTGTTAACAATTCACTTAATGCCGGACATTTTCCACCGATTCCGGCTGCGAAAACCCGAAAATCCCGCGTCGCGTCCGTTTAGTGGGAAAATTTGTTGTCGGCAGTTACACTTACACTTTTTTTTATTCGCCAGCTTTACCGCGTCCGTTTTTATATTTTTATTTATTTTTGCGATCAACACACTTTCCGTGCCTTCCGTGGCTCTGAGGTTTCTCTTGGAGCGCCCGTTTGACACTAAATTTTGCCAAGTGTTTTCATTTTCTCCGTTTTTCAAGTGTTTTGGTGGTGCTCTCTCTCACGCAGAGAGCAAATTTGCTCGCGGGTAAATTTCTTGTTTTTTGGTATTTTTCTGATATTTTCGGTTCGGCCCTACTATGGTCATACTTGGCGGGCCAAGTATGTTTGAATTGAAAAATGAAAAAAGTGTTGTAGAAAAAGCAATTTTAAAATCAGTGTTGCACAATATATAGATAATATAAATATTTTTTGATAAAGAAAATAACCGTATTTTTCTAAGGGTCGGGTAAGGGTGACTAAGTGTATTTTACTATATAAACAAAAATATTCCCAAAGAAAAATTGTATAAATTGATGTACTTCCCATGCATTTTCCACATTTTGAAGGGGATCCTCCAGAAAATTTGACAAAAAATCTAAAAAATATTTTGTTGTGGGATTTTGATGGAGATTGGTGGAGAATCGATCTACAAATCGTTTAAGGTATTCCCCACGAGAATCGGATGCCTTTTGGCAAAGATATAGCCTTCGCTGTGGGCCAAACGGTGCCCCCATGCAATTTCCACATTTTGAAGGGGATCCTCCAGAAAATTTGGCAAAAAATCAAAAAAATATTTTGTTGTGGGATTTTGATGCAGATTGGTGGAGAATCTACAAATCGATCTACAAATCGTTTAAGGTATTCCCCACGAGAATCGGATGACTTTTGGCAAAGATATAGCCTTTGCTGTGGGCCATTCTACCCTTCCCATGGGGAGCCTACAGATTTTATAAGCAGTCTAAAACTAATTTGGGTTGAGAATCGATAATAAGGCGTCTAATCGGATGAAGTTGACAGAGATATGAATAAGGTGTCATATACTGACAGCCCCCAGAAATCGGGACTCCCCACCTAAACTTGAATGAAAGAGTAAAAGTAGTTGATTTTATTTTTTGTGGTTTCTCCTTGTTTTATTTGTTGATTTTATTTTTTACAATTTATGATTTGCCTTTGTGTGTTGCATTTATTGTTTATTAAATATATAACTTCTAGGCGAGAGTTTAAATAATTATTATGTACTTGTAGTTGACTCTGTTAAGTGGTTGTTTGTTTGTTTGTTTGTTTGTGGGATGATTTGGCTTCTATGAATAAACTGCTATTGGGCCCATGTGTGTGTGTGTTTATAGTTTAAATTTTATAACAATAACAAATTATTATACATAGTTATAGATTTAATAATAATTAAAAATCAATCAATCGATTCAAGCAAATGAAACAATTCGCAGAAGATGGACAACGCTGATGGGATTGGTTGCATGCGCAAATAATAAAACATTAGAGAAAGGATGTTTGGGATTGTCGGGGAAAGGGCACATTTGAAAATTTTTTTTGTGGAGGGGGGGCGATAGAGGATTAAAATTTAGACAAGGGGGGGCCCAAGTTGTGTGACTTCTTCTCGACTCCTGCCCTTGGTTCCGATGGAATCTGAGGCAAATATGTTCATCTTTTTTTTTTTTTACAATTTGAAATTGATTTTGTTTTTATTGTTGTATAATTTTAGGTTGATTGGCTTTACAACTATTTTGTTTTCTAATTAAAAATTATGTGTGTGTGTGTTGTAATTCCTTTTACTATTTTACAGACAGTTCTAGCCCAAAAAAAGTTTACTGGATGAGTAGAGGAAGGGTATTCGCTTTTCGTGTGGATGTCACAATTTCTTTCACATCGTGTCACACATCCTGATTCTTCTTCTGATTTGTATTTTCTTTAAAGGCTAAAATTTAAATTTTCTTAAAAAATGTTTCTCTCCTTCCTTCTATCAACACTAATCCTTTTTTTTGTTGATTTTGTTGTTGTTGTTGTTTTCTTGTGAGGCTGAGTTTTCGTAAAGTAGATTTTGTTTTTTTCGCTTAAATTACGTTTGGGTTATAAATTTAAATGTATATATATATTTACGCTTAAAACTTTACACACAACTTAGTTTCATTAAGTTTTGCAGATTTTTGTTTTTTTTTGTGGGTTTTTGTTTTTTTGTTTCTTTGCAATTTATATAATTTAATAATAAATTTGTAATTTGCTGGGTTTTGTTGTTTGCTTTCCTTTTTTTTGCTTCCATTTTTGTATATAATTTAAAATTATAAACACCCCCAGAATCCCAATTTTGTAGATATATACGCGAGTGTAATTGTGTGTGAGAAGTGTGGTTGTGTGGATGTGTGGGTGTGTGGGTGGGCGGATGTCGCGTCCTCCTCTTAGGGTCCATAGGCATCGGAACCAAAGTCGAAGAGCCGATCGATGCCCTCGTGTGCGTTCAGGGCATACGGATAATCATTATCATCCGGCGGATTGATGGACACAAAGGCCATATCGTTGGTAAAGTCTGTAAACGAAAAAAATTTCCAAAAAATTTAATAAATTAATATTTAACTAAAATTATGATTTAGTCTCGATCCAAGGACATTCATATATATATATACATATATAGAGTAGGAGACATAGAGATTTGATAGAGCGAGAGCGAGCGAGAGATGTTGTGGATGCATGTTTGAAATTCACGCCAGAGCTGAATCTCATGGTGCTACAAAATTTCAATTTCAAAATGAACAATTGGCCCTGGGAGCAGCGGTCAGTGTTGTCAGTGCAGACCCACGAGAATTCAGTTCCAAAATGAATTTGACACGAGGACGATTGCTGACGAGGCGTCGGGTTATATGTCGATTATATATACATACATACATACATTATTATGATATACAATTATGCACAATTATTACAAAAAAATATCCTTCTATTTCAAAAGTATGTATTATTGGGTTAATGGTTTAGGCGGCACATGTGAGCGGAGTGTGAGGTGCATTTTTTTTGCAATGTTATGAGTTATATTTTAGGGGTAGGGTTATTATTTACAAGGTTAGTTTTATTATTTTTTGATATTTTGTTAATATTTTTGTTAAATGATTAATAAACAAAAACAACAAACATAAAACTAAACTCAAATTGTCAATTTTGAACTGATTCTCGTTGGCCGAAATGTTTTTGGAAAAAATTTAAATAAAAATAGGCTTTTAAAATAATTTAAAATTTGGAAAAGATAAAAGTATTTTTTTTTTGGTTATAAATCTTTAAAGTTTTTACTCTCTTAGGTTGCTTTGAGGATGCCACGCTCAGCAAGAACTCAGACTGTGATGTGGGTTTTAAAAGCACGCAGGTCACAGAGAGAGTTCTTGGCAAGTGAGCCTCATAGATATTACACTTATTACTCTTATTATTATTATAATTATTATTTTATACAATATATAATACAAGATCACTTGGGAAGAGTGAATGGATGTGAGACTTTTTACAAGATTATTTTTTTAAAGTCCCTTTTCTGAATTTGTTGGACTAGGATGCATGAATGGAGAGCATTGGAAAGCACTATATATTAAAAGGCATTTAATATAATAATAGTTACTAAGATAATAATAAACAAATATAAATTATATCTCTTAGTATCTATTATTATGCCTTCTTATTAGAATAAATCCCTCCTCTCCAAAATAATACTTACAATCCGAGCCTATATCATTGAAGAGCGCATCCAGACCCTGGAGCGTGACATTGCTGCTGTTGCTATTCGCATCACAGTCGTCGGCCACACTGGGCGGCAGGCTGCTGCGGCCATGGCTGAAGGGGGATGGCTGATGGGGATCAGCGTTGGCGCCAGCGCCAGCCCCACCGATGCTGCCATAGCCGCTGTCGCCGCCTGCATTGCTGTTGCTGTGATTGCTGCTAGTGTCCGCCACGGCGGCGAACTGCATCTGCAGCGAGCCCATCGCCGATGATGCTCCTCTCGATGTTCCCGCGGCACCAGATGATGTTCGTGACGTACTGGCGGTATCCTCCATGGCACAGTTGTACATGGGTACATCGCTGCGTCGCTGACTGTTGCCGTATCCTATTGTGGGGGGTTGTTGGGTGCTACTGTTGTTGTTGTTGTTGTTATGACTATTAAGCGTAGTGGTTGCTGTTGTTGTTGTCGTTACTGTTGCGCTGCCGGCCGCAATGGCAGCGGCTGCGGCTGCCCGTCGCTGCTTGATGGGTGTGGGCGGCGAGGATTCCGTTAAGCTGCAGAATAGCTCCTGGATTGTGGGCTGTTGCTGGTGCTGCTGGTTGAACGGATGGCTTCGCACCACCGGATTAGTCAGCGTCGGCACCAGCTGTCTCAGCTCTACATCCACGTCGTCCTCCTCTTGTTGGTGCTGCTGGTGCTGCTGTTGGGCCATTGCCATATCACAAATATTATTATATTCAGGCTGGGACTGCTTGGCGGCATCCTCGATCGATTTGCTAAGGTTGCGTGCCGAGCGATAGGGAGCGGTACCTGCAAACATACCAGTATTAGTATTTTTTGGAAGAGATCTTAGGAATCCCAAAGATTACTCACCTAATCCCTTCGTGCTCATGGCATCGATATTATTGAAGAGCGGATCATTCGGTCGCTGGCTGGTCAGCGGATGCAATCGTGTCGAGGTGGCTGTCCGAACACATCCGGCCCCGGGTGCTCCGACATAGCCGGCGCCCGGTGCCATCGGCGAGTTCTCCGGCGTGTTGTCATGGCAGAGGAAGACATTGATCTCCCCGCTGTTCTCCGCCTTCACGTAGATCTCACGCGGCAACTTGGTGTTGGGCAACTGGAAT
This sequence comes from Drosophila pseudoananassae pseudoananassae, assembly GCA_018153035.1. Taxonomy (NCBI): domain Eukaryota; kingdom Metazoa; phylum Arthropoda; class Insecta; order Diptera; family Drosophilidae; genus Drosophila; species Drosophila pseudoananassae. The sequence goes on from JAECXR010000055.1 coordinate 1,223,239, forward strand.
TCCAAAAAAAAAATTAAATAAAAAACGATTAAAAAAAAATAAAATAAAGATACTGAGGGTACTGGGGAGATACTAACTGAGGGAAGAGCCCCAAAGGGGGGGACTTCGAACTGTTGAAATTTTTAAGCGGTCGCCGAACCGCTCGCCAGCAAAAGAGAAACACAAATGAAGTGAGTCCGGAATGAGCAACCATTTTTTTTTCTTTTTTTTTTGCCGCTCGCTTATTTTTAGAAATGATATTTTGCTTTTGCGCTTTTTTCGCTTTTTCGCCCCCCGTTGGTTTCTTTTATTTTTATTTTATATACTATATACCATATATTCTTTTCTGTTGGCGTTTGGCGTTGCCACAAAGCTTAAACCAAACAAAAGTTAAGTTTTTCATTTAAGAATTTAGCATTTTAATATTTAGTTTTTAGCTTTTTTAGAAATCTAGACAATCTGGCCAGAGATATAGACAGAGAGAGAGTACCCTCTCGGGAGTTCATTCAACAGTTCAAGGCGAGCGGAAACATTAAGCGTTTATATTTTTTTTTATAAATAGTGTCGGCATCTAAGAGGATTGAGAATCGACGGCGATTGGAAAAAACTTTCTTGACGAGGCCACAAAATTTACTTGATATCAAAATAAAAAATAAAAATATATAACAAAAAAAAAAGATGGGCGGGCGCGCTCTTGGTCGTGTCGTGTCTGACGCTACGATGGGGGGTCTATAAATAAGCGCCACGTTTAATGGCATGCAGACGCTAAGAAGAAGCACCGGGAAAAGCTAGGAAAAGCTCTGACGTCGACAAGAGTGTATATAGGAGAGCTATAAGATATATCCACAAAGAGATATTGGCACAAATGGCACAAGATTTTGCAATGAGTCAAGTTATACAAAGTAAATAATAGTTCTTTCTTGAGTTCTTAGCCCTTAGCAACACTGTTAAGCTTACTAAATCCTTAACTGCCCTTTACCAACACTCAAACAAAAGCTAGACAAAGTAGTAACAGTGACATTCCTTAACACTGTTAAGCTTACTAAGCCCTCATCCTTAGTCCTTTACCAACACTCTCCTCAACAGTTCTTCCAAGAAGTTCTTACCAACACTATCTAGCTTAACTTCTATCCTTAACCCTTCACCAACACTCACCACAAGCTTGGCCTCTGGCGGCGCCTTGATCACAATCACAATCTGATCTTTGAAGAGATCCACGTTGAGCAGATCGTTTTGCGTGACATAGGCCATCATGCCGCCAGCGTTCTCCACCTCCTGCGAGATCTCCGCCAGATTGGCCCGCATCTGATCAATGGCCTGGTTCAGCTCATTCTCCCGCTGCTCCAGACGCTCCGACTCCGCCTCGATGCGTCGCGATCGCTCCTGGCTGACCATCGACTGGCCGCCACGCCACTGGATATTGTTCTTCGACTTCTTCTCCAGGATCTTGATGCCCTCGAGCACGTTGGTGATGTCGTAGATGCGTCGCTTCTGCACATGCAACCGATTGGAGGCCTCGTTCAGGTCCACCACACCGTCGGGCGACTCCTGCAGCAGGTCCACAAACTTCTTGGTCAGTATGCCCAGCGAGGTGTCCGCCCGATTGCGATCGCCGCTCGACGAACTGGCCGCCGAGGAGGCCAACTGTTGCTGGGGCGTCGACAGGGCGAAGGAGTGATGATGATGGGCGGCCGACTTGACCACCCGCTCCCCCACATCCTCGTCCACGTCGCCGTCAGCACTGTGGTGGTGCAGCAGCTGTTGGTGGCTGTGCCTCTGCTGCTGCGTTGCATATTTGGCTGCCACATTCGTCGTCTGGTAGCCCACCGTCTGGTGGTGCGTGCTCTGTTTGGCTTGCTTCTTCGGGTGGATCTCGTCGCTAACGGCATGTGGTCGGCGCTTAACCTAAAATATTAATTTAAATTAGTTAATTACTATAACTAATTACTTTTATTAGAAAAAAAAACCCACCTTGTAGTAATTTGTGATATCATTGGACTTTCCGGCCACCTTGCGCGTCTGTTGCTGCTGCAGTTGCAGTTGCCCCGCTGTGGCAGTCACCCCTGCCCCACTGTGCCCCTTGTCCAGACTGATGTAGACATGATCCCGCAGGTGGGCTGCCACGCCGCTGTTACTGTTGCTGTTACTGTTACTGTTGCTGTCGCTGCTGCTCAGTCCGTGTTCGTAATCAAAGTCGAGGGTCTCGTTCTTGATCACGATATTGTTGTTGTTGTTGTTGATGTTGGTGGTAGTGGTGCCGATAAGATCGTAATTGAGCTTCCGGGCGACCAGTGTGTGACCACTTGCCCCCCCACCACCGCCGCCGTAGAGCTGCTGTTGACGCGGTGTGTTGCTGCTGGCATTGTTGCTGCTGTTGTTGTTGTTGTTGGGGGCAACAGTTAGAAAGAACTTGGACATTGCGCTGCAGTTGTCTCTCTCTCTCTCTCTCTCTTCCTTTGTCAGCTCAGCTCTCACTCTTCTTTTTCTCTCAGTGTAGCTCAGTAACAGTATGTGTGTGTCGCGGTTTTTAAGGTTCTGTTAGGTTCGCCTCGTGCGGCGATCGCTGTGTGTATTTTGTAGCATACTTTTGAGCACTGCCCTCAAAAAGTTGCCACGCGATTGGAAAATCAGCGCTCTTTCTCTCTCTGGTGTCCGTTAACTTATTGTACTGCCTGTTTATCGCTCTTTTCTCTCGTGCTCTCGGTCTGTCTCTCTCTCTCTCTTTTTTTTTTGCGCTTATCAACTAAATTAGCACCTAAGGATTCTTCACATCTGAAAAAAATAGAAGAAAAAAAAATTAGTTAAGGTTAAATACATACATAAGAAATGATTTAGAATTTATTTATAGCTTGACCTCATTTTCTTAATATTTTATGCATTTGGCACATTAAACTTTTGATCTCTTTTTTGGACTTTCCGTTGTATCTACACGAGTTTGTATGTTTGTTTTTATTTTGCCTCAGTTGCCATTCATTCCAGTGAACAACAACAAATTAAAATGCGCCCCGACAAGCTAACGAACGAATGAATGTATGTATGGAAATGCAAATAAATGCGAAACGAAAGGTGAGCGGCAAAAGAAAACAATTGCACGACTATAATAAAAAAAAAAGAGCCACCAGAGCAGGTAAATAACAAGAAGCTCTGTTGCTTTTTGTGATAAAGCTGATATAGTGCCTCTATATAGCACTCCCTGATAAACTGTTGGCCCACAAACAAGATTTGTTAACAAAATAGTTGAAATCAAGACCCAACTACCACTCAGATATCATAAATTCACAAATATCTCTAAGCTCCAATGAACCGGATTGCTCTGAAGCATGCCGAAACTATTTCGGAATGTTCGGAAGAGGAAGACGCGCTTAAAGTTCGCGCACAAAATGTCAATAAACTCGGCAGAAAAAAAATACAACAAAAAATATTAAACAATCAATATATAGCCATGGCCGGCTCAGCGTGAAGAAACAGAAGAAACAGGCAGCAAAGGCAACAAACGCAAAAGAAGAGAAGGCCCAGGCAAACAGAAGATAGAAACAAGAAAAGCCATCCATCCAGGTAAAGAAGAAAATAACGTTATTACTACTATAGTATGGACGGGGCCCGGCTTCAACCGCTTTTGGCCAAAAAGGCGAGAGACAGGGCCAGTTTAGAGACCCAAGAACACTGAGAGACTTTTATAAGAGTTGTAATATAAAACAGAAAAACCTCTAAGGCTTACATACATATGTACATATATTTTTTTTTATAAATAATTAAATAATTAAAATTTAAAAATTATCCCCTGTCTACCTTAAAGATCTACCTGTCTACCTTCATTAGAGGCCTCAATGTTGCCCTCATTTGTGGCTAAAACGAGCAGCATGAATGGAAGACGACAACAACAAATTAAAAAGCTCAAATGAGCGTAAAAAAAGGGTTAAAAAATAAGGTAATTATCGTTAGCCCTGCATGCCATAAAAATTTGCATGAAACAAAAAAACTAAAGTGGTACTTGTGCTCTTCTTCAAACTCCACTAGCTGATAGTGGTTCTTAAAGCCAAGTAGTCGAAAAGCTGAATGAAAGATTGCGAAACTAAATGCCAGAAAGTAAAAAGAAACCAAAGACGGCTTAAAAGTCTCATGGAATTTGCTGACATTTTCAAGATATGGAAGCCAGAGCGGTAGGACAGGTAGACAGACAGGCCAGCGAAATTGATGTTGCACAGTGGCCTTCATAAGCGAAAATATAGATCTTATTATGAAAGTTTACTAAAGTCATAACAAAAGACCAAAAATATTTCATAAAACTTATTTTAGTTGAAAATAATTTGCATTAAATTTGAAGAAAAAACCCCACTGTGCCTGCCTCAGACCTTTCTATCTATCTCCCTTTCCTTCTAGCTATCTCTCTTCCACTAAATTGCAGACAGCGTTGGCGGCAACCCAACTCCTCTTCCTTTTTCAACCTTTTTTTGTCGCATCCCTCCATTAGCCAAAAGCTTTGCACTGATTTTTCAAGCGTGTGTTAATGCGTTAGTATGTGTTTTTGGTTTTGGAAAAAAAAATAACAAGAATAATAAAAAATAAAAACGGTATCTGCTTACAGGCGAATGAGCTCAGGTAATTCAAGTCCCATACAAGGAAACTATATTTCTCTCTCACTCTCCCGCTCTCTTAAAAAGGCGGCAAGAAAAAAAAAAGTGCAGAATTATGGGGGCCGGACAAAAGAGAAGGAGAGTAGTAGTAGGAGAATACCAGGTAGGTCTGGCCGATTGAAATTTCCAATTTAAATTTCTTTTGATCGGCGAACAAGTAGCTGGAAATATTATCAGAGATTTGGCATCTAAAATTACAGTAAAGAGTATAAGATTACCAACAAAAAAAAAAACAACACAATTTAACAAGAAATATTCTGAGAGGGGGAAGGAGTAAGGTAAGGGTGATAAAGTATTTAATTAAAAACCAGTTAGTATTTTAATCGAGGCCCTGAGGTAGAAACCTATGTCTTTAAAAGAAAGTATCTTGTATCTATTTAATAACAACTTCTAAGTGCACTTGTCAGTCATCTCTAACAGAAATAATAATAAAAAATAAAACAAATAACAGCAACTGGTAAAGAGAAAAAGAGAAAACAAAAAATAACATTATGCAAACAGGGAAATAAACATGAAAATAGGAAAACAAGCAGCGACTGGGGAAAAATCGTGGAAAATGTGGCCTACACCGCAAATAAATAACAAGTTGTTGTACGTATATTTGCCATCTCTCTCATTTCAATCAACATTCGAGCCAACAGAGCGCAGCAGCATTAGCTAGAATAGCTTTTCTTTGCTTTTCATTCTACAATTTCGTATGACTGATAAAGGAAAAGGCCAGAGAATACACATAATGTAGAGGCCAAGTAAATAATTTCAAGGGGTTCGTGAGTAGAAGTGGTGTGAGTGAGTGAGTGGGTGGGGGGTGGGTAGGCAGCCAAGCGACTCAAGGCACGCAATGCGGTGACTTTTGATAGCACTGGCCCGTTCCCGTTCTTCTTTCACCTCCCAGGCGCGTCTTTAATTTCAAATTAGTAAAGGTAAGCAACGAGAAAGGGGTGAGGTGGCAGGTTGTATTACACAACTTACTCTCTAATTTAATATTAAAAGCCTAAAATCTTTGATTGAATTACACTCCCCAGAGATGAGCTACCTCTTAATTGCCTCTATTACTCTTGCAGCATAACTGTAATGCATCTCTAGCATGCCAATTTACCGTTATTAATTATAAAGTCATGCATTTATGTACATGCTTTTTAATTATGCATTTAATATTTGAGCTTATACACTCACACTCATGCTCAGGCCCACCCCACTCACAAACCCACCCACACCCACACAAGCTTAATACAAAAATTTCGCTTTCTTTTTGCACATGATTTTGCATGCGCAGTAGAAATGTGGAGAGCGGGGGCGCCGGGGGGGACAAGTGAAATAAATACAAAGGTGTTAAGGCAACAACAATTGCAATTGAGCGAAAAAAAAAAAAAATAAAAGCAAAGAGGATATGAATTTTGAGGGAGAGAGTGAGCGAGACAGCGATTGAGATGCCAACAAGCAAGAGAGTAAAAGCCGGCCTGTAACAGCTGTTACTCGTAGACAGAATCCACATGGGGATCTATCTAGCCGGTGGGCTGTTCCCCCAAATATGGCCCGGATCTGGTTTTGTCTTTTCTTTCTTAATTTTTCTAAGCCAATTACATTCGCGCCAAAGCTTCTTACTGTTGTTTGCCCACTAAACATTCGAGGCTTAACCCAAAAACGCCAATCAGCCAGTGATATCTGCAAACACAAGAAACTAGATAAAAGTGGAAAAGTAAAAGACACGTAGATAGAAATAGTAAAAATACAAATAGCCTCGCCTTCGTGCTTCGATTGAGAAAGCCAAAAAATAATTGCCACGACGGTGGAGAAAAAAAAATAAAGCCGACTGAGAGAAACCAGAGAGAGTGAGTGAGAGAAGGGAGCTTTATATCCAGGGAGAGGCGCACAAAATGCGTCGCAAAATATTTCGCCCACAGAAAATTGCAAACAAAAAGACAAAAACACACACACACACATAGGGGAAGGAAACTTTTTCGTGTGTAGAGTGTGTGGGTGTGGAAATTCAATGCCGGCTAACGGGAAAATTCGGGGAACTCCCCCGCCCAGAGAATACTACATAATGTGCATAATATACTGGACGACTTGGTGCGGCACGGCTTGACATGACTTGGCTTGTCCATTCCCAACGATGACGCATGAAAAGGCCTGATAACAGAGGCCATTTATTGTATATAGTATGACTTTATAGTGGTTTGTTGTTTGCCACATACTCCGATTAGGTATATAATGTTTGCACAGATAGATCGAGTGTTAATATAGACGAAATTAGCAACAAAAATCACTTCTCAGTCACCTCTGGTAAATAAACTTCTACCTTAATCTAAGGGCGCCATAAAAATAAAAAAAAGGGTAGCCGCCGATCGAGCAAACAAATAAAACTCTAAAATATGATGAAAACTCACTTGAAAGTAACGTTATCTGTAGCCCCCACAAAAATACATATAAATATTGTTCTGGAAATTGGATCATGAATGGAGTGGTGTAGCCGGTATCAGTTTTAAAGTTAATAGCTGGATTTATACCACAATGATTAATGAGTTTTTCAAATACACATAGATTTGGAAATAAAAAACGCACCTATAGATTGGAATTTTGGAAATATTGTGTCGCTTTGTCGCTTCTTACTCGCTGATATATCACACGCAACAACAAACAATTAGCTCTGCTTCCTCTTGCTCATTGAATATCACACACGTTTTACTGCAGGGGGGAGGGGGAGTCTTTTTATTACTTATTTTTATTTTATATTTTTTTTTATATAACTATTATCGCCACTATATACTGCTCTGCTTGTATTCAGTCTGTGGGAATATTGGGCATTTCTTCTATATGTACTATATTCTATTATATTCTGTGCGTGACGTCAGCAGTTCGAGCATTTGTTTTTGTTGTAGATATCACATAATTGTTACACGCGCGCCTCGCACTTTTCTTTTCGGGGTTTTTTTTTTTTTTCAGAGTCCGTGTCGTCCGCTCGCTCGGATAAGGTGTTTTCGGAGTGGCAGTCTTTTGGTGTTTTATTGGAGCTCAGTTTCCCATTTTCCACACACACGATTTTTTACATTTTTGCGGACGAGCGATGAAAAGCGAACTACAAAACTTCTTGGGCCACAAGCTAGCTATATTTTGTATTTTGCCGTGTCTTTTTGGAGTTGACTTCGGCGTCGCTGTCGCTGTCGGCGTTGGCCGCGGCAGAGCCTACACAAGCTGTGTGTGTTATGCCATGTTAGGGCTCCGTTCACTGCACGGATTCGCTGTTATTCTGGATTCTCGTTCATTACCCGGTTCGAACCATGGCCCAACCGATTCGCTGGCAGCGCTGCCGGAGAAAAACGCGAGGGAGTCGCCGGGAGAGAAAGACAGAGAGAGCGTAGAGTGGGCAGATTACGTTAAGCCAGAGAAAGCGTAAGCTTATAACGTAATCAACTATGCACACCTTGTTGTTGTTGGTGCTGCTGCTGCTGCCCTTCCTTAAAGTCACTTCCACTTCAGTCTTGTACTCAGCTTATCAATTAAGTTTATACTAATTTTAATTCTTTCCGCGACTTTGTATTACGTTTCGTTTTTTTTTTTCAGCTGACACACGTGTGTGTGGCGGTTTTTGTCGCGAGCGACAATACGACGCGACCGGCGGAACGGAGCTGCGAGCGACAAATGACCGGATTGCCGGGCCCATCCAGCTGAGAGAGTATTCGCCGCGGCGAATTGCCGGCAGCAGAGCAGCTGATTGAGAGTGGGAGCTGAGAGTGGAACGTAGTTTGAATGAAAAAGACCGGTTGTGCACTGAAAAAAAAGCTTTTGCTTGCCTCTATTATTTCTTTTTCTATAAATTATTTGAGTATTTTTGATTTTGTTAAGAGCCCCCTAGTGGGGTAGCCACACGCGGCTTTTGAGTGGGAGATGGCTCTTGCGCCCCACTCTCGGCTCAAAAATTTGCCGGCTACAATTCTCTCAGACGGAAGTGGTCGACGTCGCTGTTACCGCACCCACAACGGCAGCGACGTAAGCAGAAGCAGAAGCAGAGCGACCGCGGCAGAGACAGAGGCTACAAGAGGCAGCAGAGCGCCATCCCCTCCAGACTTAATTTTCATTTTTTTCGTAATACCCTTTCTGAGGCTTACAAAATACTCTACTCTTGTGTTTTTTTTTTGGGAAATTGGGATTTAGTTGATAAAAGTAATCATGTAGTTTATTTCCAAGTGTATTTCACAATAATTTTATGGCAATTTTAATTTTATGATATGGCAAGTGTGGCAGTGACGCAGACTATGGAGACTTTGGAGTTCCCAAGGGCTCTTTTTTAGAAAATTTTAAAAAGCGATAGTATTAAAATTTTTATAAAATAGTAAGCCGTATTTATTATCAAAATGTAGAACTTTTTATTCAAGATTTATATTTTTTTTTTTATTTTAAGGTTTTTTTTGTTTCTAAATTTAAAAATGGGTTAACACCAACTTGTTTAAATATTTAAACTGCCAGAAACTGCCTCACACTATAGACTTTTGTTTTATTTATTAAAAAAACATAACCCCATTAAGTTTTTAATCAAAAAACTATCTTCCATCTCTTTCCGAATCCCTGTAGATACAAAAGTATCTCAGCAATCTCTCCGATCTTTCCCACAAGTTCTACCCCACCACCTCAGATAAAATGTAATCTGCTTTCCTGTTTTTTCAACTTCTATTAATTTTTTTTTTTGTACAATTTTTTGGGTTCCTCTTGAGGCTGCTGCAATCCTTAAGATATTTTTTTTTGTTGAGATTTTGGGTGAGAAGAGGATGCCGGCCGTGAGTGTGATTTTTTTCACATTTCCCATAAACCAGACCAGACACCAAGCCAACCCAAGGAGACTCACCCCTCTCAGACACTGAGAAGAACTTTGGCCTACCCCCTCCCCGATTCTCGGCATATGCAATTAGAGTATCTCTATGCATGATTTTTTTTTTCTTTGCATTTTTTTTTATTTTTTCTCTAGTAGGAACCGAGGGAACTTCCCACGATCCTTGGGTGGACTTTTGTACTTTGGAAGACATTTTTTATGGTCGGCAGTGTCATAAATACTTTTAATTAACTGGAAATGCGTGCATGGTTTTTTGCGAGAGTGTGTGTGTGTGTGTATCTGTGTATCCGTTTCTCTGGGGCGTGAGTTTCCAGAGGCGTATTTACCATAATTTGCTTGATTTTTTCCCGTATGTCATATCGTATATTGTGGACAGGGTTGGAGGAGTGGTGGCATAGATACCGATTAACACAAGCGCGTTGCGTACATATTTGAGCAGATGTTATGTTTTTTTGTTGTTGTTGTTTTTGTTATTGTTTTTGGTGTTGGATCATTGAACTCATTTGCCCAAATATGGCTGAGACACTTGTCATAGAGAGCTCTACAAGTGGTTAGTAAGTCTAACTAAGTAAGTCTACTAGGTAGGGAAATATAATTCCCTAAAATTCAATAAAAAATTCAAAGCATCCTGCCCTCCGACCTCATGTCCTTTTTGTTAATTTCCAACCCAGACGCATTTAGCCGGCAGCATTTCAAGTCTGAGAGCCCAAAGGAATTGCGTCAAGCATTCATCATGATTCCCTGCTCCTCCGTAACCTCCATAACCTCCTTGTATCCTCCTCTCCTTTTCTTTTCCCAATTCTTCCCATCAACGTCAGAGCATCAACAGAGCAACCCCTTTGCCTCTAGTTGGGGTGCAAAAGTTTATATCCTATATAGTCTCCTCCCCACCACCACCCCCTGGATAGCCACCAAGGAGCCAGACATATGGGAAATGAAAGAGAGTTGCTTGGGCAAGAGAGAGAGAGAGAGAGGGCAGAGAGGAAACCACGACGCCGGCATGGAATGCAATCAGCAAGGAAACTACTTGAGAATCTCAAGCCATGGCGCGTTATTCAAATTTGAAAATAAAAGTGAAACAAAGAGGGGTGGGGAGTGGGAGGGGGAGGGGGAGGGTTAGGGGAGGCTAGGTGGCAGAGGCAGAGACGAATGTTGACGTTGACGTCGCCGCCTGTTTGACAGAATGTCAGTCAGAGCTCTTGAGAGCCAAAGAGGGGAGTATTTTTTTTTTTTATTACAAAGCCAGCTTACAAAATGCACTTAGAGATATAAGATATAAGATATTTTGATATAAGAAATCTTATAAATGAAGGCAGAGAAATTACTATTCTAGCATAAAATAATATATATTTTCTTTGAAAAAATCTAAAACCGAAGTCTCTTATAATTTCTTTAAAATTTGATTGCTTCTCATCCTGACTTCCGTCTTGCCTCTGGCAGCTAGTAACCTTTATTGAACACCTTGTGGCATCTCCTGCCTCTCAACGAAATTGCTTGCGTCTGGGCTGGAGTGGTACTTTTCACCACCCACCCACAGCCAGGACCCAGGTCTGGTCTAGTTTTCCACACGAATTGAAAATTAATTTGATTTGAATCTTAATTATGGCCTCAGACACCAGAGGGGAGGCCATTAAAGTGCTACATTAATGTGGTAATAGATAGAAAATTACCATAAATCGACTCTATTTATAGGCTGTGCTTGTGTTTGGAAAACTACTACTGAATGTTAAGACAATGCCTACGAATTACCAGTCACATTGCCCAACAATCGACATTGCGAGACGTGCGAGAGAAGTACCTAGAAGTGGACTACCTGTCCGCCCAACAAACTCACAGATACTCCGACAGTCAGATACATTTTATATGGTTAGACAATCTGGGTTTTTTTTTTGGGTTTTTAATGTTGGCTAACAGCTCTCTCAAAACACGTTCATTGAACTTTTCTCTATCGCTCTGTCGCTTTTGCAACAAAATGGAATTCCTATTAATTTTTAATTATACATCTACCCAGAAGTTGGAAGAATATCTTTAAAAGGTGATAAGATATTAAATAAACCCACAGAGAAGACAAGAAAGATTCTTTATTTCTTCAATGACAATACTTACACAATGGAGCAGTTATAAGATGTAATCCAAAAGTACCAGATAGTGTAGTTTAAAATAATTTATAATAAATAATTAAGCATTAATTGGCTTTAAAAGAATTTGGCTTTTTTAAGGTTTTTTTTAGTTAATAAAATTTAGAAAGTAATTTAAGAATTAAAAATACAACAATTTTGGAATAGAACACTTAATTATAATGAGATTTTGAAGAAGAACTTGTTTAACACGAAACTTTTAATAATAAATAACAAATAGAAGAAATAGAAAACTTGAAAGAATTTTAATTATTGCAAAAATTTATATAATTTGTATAATTTTTATGTTTTTATTTTTATTTTATTTTTTTGTCATATAACAGTCATGATATGTTGCTTTTTTAGACTTGTATCCTTGAAATCCATAGTGTAGATTTTGTTTTTATGGGTTTTCTTTTTATATTTTTTTTGGGGAATAACAGATCACTTTGTAAGCGGATGTCGGATGTATCTTGCAGATACTTTTAACAATTTCACTTGGCGTAGTAGTTGCAGTTGTATTATTGTTAGCAAAAAATTTTAACAATAACAAGATTTTAACAAATAACGCGCGAAATAACGATATGCGATCTGAACGATCCGGGAGATCCGCTGATCACTTCCACTTTCTGCTGCGTTCGATTCGTAAATGTTGCGTACTTCTTGTCTCGCCACAAAACAAAAATCCAAAAAAAAAAAACTAAACTAAGCCGAGAGAAAAGGAAGAGGAAGCAGAGAAAGAGAGGAGAGCGCCGAGAAAACAGGAATGCAATTGCAGGGCAGGGCAGGGCAGGGCAGGAGCGATCATGTGTGCGAGTGCGTAAGGGAATGAGACGGAGAATTCGTAACGGGGCGTATGGAGAGAAGGAATGCAGCGACAGCGACAGGGACAGGGACAGGAGGAGGGAGGGTAACAAAAAGCATAAGGGAGGATAATGCATTCAGACCAACTGAGAGCAAAAGGAGAACCTCTCCTCCATTCAGGGGGAGGAGAGAGAGGAAAAGCTTTTCACTGAGGTGGCCCGGACTTCCAAACAATAGACGTCTGGACGAGGATTTTAGGGCCTTTTGTTCCAGAATCCTTGATTGACTAAATGACCGAAAACTGCCGAAAACCAGGAAATAGAATAAAGGACTCGGAAAAGGGGTTATCCTTATGGTAAAGGCTCTCTAAAAATATCTATAGCCTGCTTATGGGCGCAAAACTTCTAACTAGAGTTCTATTTCCTTCAAAAACTTTATAGATTTTTAGATATCCTTACAGTCAAAGCTCTCTCCCAAAATATATTGCCTACTTATGGGCGCTGAAACCTTTGTTTCAAGCAGACCTCTAATTTCTATCAAAACTGTATACATTTTTCTTAGAAAACAACTCAAGTGAGAGTCAATTATCGTATACTCGTGGTACAGAGACGAAAAAAAAGTTACCTGACCTGAAAACCTGAGAAGCCCTCTTCTGTACCGCGATCATCAAGATCATAATGATGTTGACAGGTGCTAATTGCTAGCCTAGGTCTACGTCTACTACATACACTCCATAGGTCCATTGAACTCCAGACACACAATAAATTACTACAGTGACTACAAGTTAACCGAAGAACAAAACAAGGAACATGACGCGTTTTTTATGGTCTTGCAAATAATCCAACAAAAGAAGTCCAAATCAACCGGAAATCATCATCGGAAGGGGGAAAGTTTGGGAAATTCGGGGAATAAAAATCTCAAGATCGGCAGTGACTAAATAATAGGGAACAGGACACAGGCAGAATGAGGATACTAAGCTTTAAAGTTTTTCCCTAAAAAGTACTCAGATTTAAGATATAATAGCATTCATAAATCATTTCCTTTAAAAAAATATATAATTGCTTTCTAAAATCCTAATGGTTACACTCCCCATAAAAGGACTCTCCTATCCACCCACCTTAGACAGAGACTCTGCCGGATATGAGACCGGAGATTAACTTGCCGCCCTGTCTAGCCCCAAAAAACCCTTAAAAAAAATAAATATTAAAAGTTACATTAATTGCCAACCAGTACTGTACAGAGTGAGGTCCTTCAGGAGCAGTACAGACTGCCCAGGACATTGCACTGCGGAAAGGTGAGGTTGCGAAAGGCAAGAAGAGAGTTCGTGTTGCACTCGGGGGTTCGATGAGGTTTGACAGAGGGTCTGTCTCTGACTGACGTATTGCTCTTCTCTGTACATACATATAGTAAGTAAGTATGTTTGTGGCAAAGGAGGAAAATAGTTTGCAGCTGTCGCTGCCACACACACATACTCATACACATATATATGCAAACAAACCTTCTTAGCGCATGCCACAATCAAGCAAAGGGGAGTTGGGAACGCTGCAAAGGATCTTACAAAACATTCCTACAGATGGCAGACGGCCGAAGGGCTCCTTACAGGATCCTGAAGGGACGATCCTGAGTATCGTATAAGAACAGAACGAGTAAAGGGATGTGTGGAAGATCTTAGCGGAAAAGTATCGATCAATTGGTATTACCACTTGTGGCTGTCTAGGACACTCCAACATCTGTTGTTTAGATTTCAGCTTTAAAGGATATAATTTTTTAAAATTAATTCTTAGCCTTAAAGTTTCATTAGCAAGTACCGAGCTAAGTAAAAGCTATGGTGACTACCTGGACTACCGATCTGATCTGGTCTGGGCCGGGGACTTGGTGTTGGACCCCAAACCCAAACCCCAGGCAGAGGCTACACCGGTTTTCAAATTTGGGATATATGCCGGGCCGGGTCGGGCTGGGTCGGGACCGGCGCACGTTTTCTTCGTTCGTTCATTTCAGCTATTTTAAGTAACAATAACGAGAGGAGCCAAGCGGGCCAAGGCGGCCAGGCGGCAAGGCGGCCAGGGCGGCCACAAAAAGCCGCCTCTGCCTGTTGAGAAACCTTCGGGCCAAGTACCAAGTACATTCATAAGAGAAGCGGCGGCCTCAAATGTCCCAGGTTGAGATTCAGGTTCAGGTTGAGACTACACTCGGAGAAAAAAGGGCTCAATGAGATAATATATTTTATTCCTAAAAAAAATGGTAACTCCTGTAGGATAATATATAACTCTAAAAATAATATTTAAATATAACCTTTAGTCAATAATTTTTTTTCCAGTGCAAGTACCACCATAGGTAGACGATCTCAACCTTCTCCTTCTCCGGCAACCATCTCTTTCGCTCCTAAAGCGCTGTGCTTTTGTTTTTCCCATTCAGAGAATTCCAGGAAATTTTTCGATCAGTAATCTCCAGCGCCTTTGTTGTTGCGTTTCCTATGAAGCAACAACTGAGCCCAGGACCAGGTCGGGAAAGGACACTGGCCGAAATACAGAGAGAGACAGATTGCAATTAGCCTGGGGAGGAGTGGGCTCCAAGATCCTAAGCGTGGGAGCTTCCTTTCCCAAAAAACCCCATTCCATCCATCCATCCTTCTAAACGGAAGTGAGCCAAAAAACCAAAGGAAATCAAATGCTGGCAGATGTCCCACAAAAAAATATCAAAAAAAAAAAAAAACAAAACAATAAAAGAAAAATAGTTGGAAAACGAAGAAGAAGAAGAGGGAGAGGTAGAGGAAGAGAATGTGGAAGCAAAAAGGTAGTCGAGGATTGAGAGGCACACGCACTTTACACCTGGTTCGTATTCCTTGCCCAAAACGAGCTCTATACCCTGTAGGGCCACAGGCTCTATAGCCCCATACCCTATACCCCATACCCTGTATATGAGCAAACGAGATGGCCTGAAGAAGCACCCTTAAAAAGGAAAAAAAATAATAATCGTAGTGCCAAAGTAGCAGTAGCTCCAGTATCACCCTTCATAGTAACCGAGTCTCCTCCGCTTCCATCTCCTCCCCGCCAGTTGCCACTTCAGACGGTGGCTGTTGCTGGAATTTAGGAAAGTGGAACGAACTCGGGTGGGGTGCAACAAGGGCGAGGGGTGGAGCAGGGAGAAGGGAGAAGCCAGCTAAAGGGGTATCTTGCCATTTCAGAGGGTCCTGTAAGGCAATTACATACATATATCTTTCCTACAGAGGGTATGATAAGTGTCTTAGAAGGTTATAATATTTTTGAAAAATATTAAAAACTAAAACTAAGAATCTATAAAGTCTCAAGATTTAAAATCTATCAGATACACTTTCCACAGTATTTCCATTTTTGCATCACCTAATACGGGAATGATAAGTAAATATTAAGTCTAAAAATTATCTATAATCCATCCAAATATCTATCCATATTTATCTACAAAATAAAGTATTTTAAGTAGTAGTAGTTAAGTAGTTTTTGAAGTATTAAAAGTAGTATTTTAACCTTTAAGATACACATTCCACAGTACTTCCATCTTCGCATCACCTACTAAGCCTCTCTCTTTTTTTTTTTTTTTTTTTTTTGCAAATTTTTGGTAATACCCCTGGCCCTCTTTGTGTAATTGTTGCCGAAATGCAACAGTGTTTATGTTTCTTCAGGCAAAAAGGACTCAAGGATCTAGAACTATTTGTATTTTTGTTGTTTCTGGTTGAGTTTCCTGCAATTCCAACAGGAAACGGAAAGTGGTTGCCGCTGTTGCAGTTGCAGACATGCCACAGAATAAATACCAGACACAGTGGTTTTAAAAGGAGGCAGAATTGAAGATTTTTGAAAATTTTCTAAAGGCTTCTTTTCATTGCAACCCTTGGAAGACCTTAACTGGAACTACTTCCAAGCCACTGTGCTGGTACTGTGCAAGGGCTGGTATTTTCAGAGGGAGCCCAAAGTCCACGACCACGACAGTGCCATTGACATGTGCCGGCGAGTCGATGGCCCCTTTGAAAAGGGTGACCAGCAGCAGCAGTAGCAGCAGCAGCACTACCGGGAAATTAAAGGGGCACTGAGCCAATAATTAAACTAAACTAAAGCAACCCCTCCTGGCCGAATAGGGTGAACCATTTTTCATTTTACTTTGGGTTCAGTTTGCAAAAAAAAAAAAGAGGGAAGAGGGATTCACCGAAGAGGGAGTACCCTTCCAAAAAGAACTAGATCTCTAAAATAAACTATAGCCATGACAAACCTTAAGCCAACTCTGACATACTCTTCCCGGTTCTAAAAACTAGAGCATTCAATGGGCGAGGGTTGCTCGGTTACAACTAATCAGTAGGGTCCCCTCGTGCATGTACATAGTGCCAGGGTCCCGAAACAGCTGTCACTATTATTTTTATTTCCCATTACCCGAGTAACTGCTCTTGTTTTTTTTTTAAGGATCAGCCCAGGACCGAAGGAGAGGATGTGTCGCGCGTGTCAGGAAAATCTTGAAAAATCTTCCAAGATCCGGGAAACTGTGCGAAATCAATACAGATTAGTCCCCGACAAGGAAAAGGCGACATATAGCCGCCTACCTAGAAAATAAAAGTAAAGTAGGGTGGGGTGGGATGGGATGCCGGGCATTACTGATGCAATATGCAATTACATGCCTGGGATTGGAAAATCGTCAAATTCAGAGCGGGTTAAAAGGTGAGGATCACTGGAATAGCTACTGGGATAGGGATAGGTAACCGTGTGTGTGAAAATCACTGGAGCGGAAGATTAAATCCCTCCCCGAAAAGCCGTGGGATTAATTAGCATTTCGGTTTTCAGTTTTTGGTTTTCGGGACAACATGGCCCTAACAACCCATAGTTCCGTGTCCGCTTTTCCATTTAAATGTACATGGCGGACAGCAAGGGTGTCAAGTGAATGTCAAACAAATGAATGTGAAACCCCCTCTCCCCCGAGTCGGAAAAATTCAAATTGATTTGTAAGCTTCGTTGGAAGATAACCAGTTCCTGTGAGCCGTGTGACATTTGACGATCCTTGTTCGCTGGCGGACTTACAAGGTTGTCTTTTGATGTTGTTTCCGCGAGAAGCGAGACGAGTGTCCGCCAGTTCCCTCGGAGCCTAACTTGTTCTCTCGTTTGTTTGTGGTCCCTCGGTTCAGAGGACGGGTTAACCCCTATCATGGGTTAAGTGCCGATCGAAAGTGAGGAAATTTTATTTGCATACAATTTAGCTTAAATAATTTGTTTACCCAGGACATTACACAAATCCGGATCTGAGATAAGCTCTATCAATGATAGATGATCTTTAGAAGGAAACTTACCAGCTATATAACAAGTAAAAGCAGCAATCTGAAAGGAAAGAAAAGAATAAATTATTATAACTTCTAATGATATGTTTGTGGAGGTATTCCTCTATCTTTCCAGTCTACCTTTTGACCAAAAGGCCCTAGCCTAAACCAACAAATGAAGGCCCAAAGCTGTCTACTCCGATTTGGAGCAGAAAACTTGGCTCTGGAATGGTTCGCAGGCAAACAACACAAATGAACAAATGAACAAACAACAAACATGAAGGAGAATGCCAACAAAGTTGTCAAATCAAACAGAAAAGAACAGAAAAGTTGAGGAGCAGAAACGCATCCCACAGATCGGTTTGGATGCTTTTTGGTTTTGGTGTTAAAAATATGAGAAACATTTATAAGTTTTTTTTTTAAAGAAGATTTTTTCTCCATCGAGGTCTGGCATTTAAAGAACTTTAGCGATTTATGCGTCTGTCAGTGGAGGCAGGCGAAACCTGATTTGCTGCTGACGACCAAGCCGACCAACCGAAAGACTAAGACCCCGCCAACAGGCCGACGAAAAGGGCTTGAGAGTGTAGTGTAGTATAGTGTAGGTAGGAAATAAAAACCAGACACCGAAGGAGGAGTCCTCTCGACTTGGGACCCAAGCAATAGACGGCAGGAATCGAAGCCGGGAGACTGGATACTGGAGGCTGGATACTGGCGGCTAAGGAGGCTACCGACCCTAGGACTGGAGAGAGATTCTCGCACCGACTCGGCTGCATTCCGCTGGCAACTTTGACTCCCAACAACCCAATGTGCTTCGGCCACATGTTGCACACACTGTGAGAATGAATTTAATTAAAGCAAATCCAGCCAAGAGACCAATGGAGCGCCACACAACCACACCAGACAGCTGCCAGACCCCAAACCATAACCATATCGAGATCTCATACTAGTCCAAAGTCTAGCCCAGTGGGACCGTGGGACCAGCGGAAGGATGTCGTTTAATAATTAAGGATTTCTTGAAAGAAAGTCTCTATGGGTAGTGTCAACTTTTTAATTGGTCTGTCGAATAACAGAACCCCTAAATCATATCCCATAATTAGAGGTAGTTTGCTGTATGGTTTCTGGTCATGGAATCAATGTGCATCCGTAGTTTCCACGATATGCACCGCAACAATGCCAATTAAATCCCATTTCAGTGGCACATTAAAATGCAATAAAATATATTTCGTGTGTGTGCATGTAAGAGATGGGCTTTTTGCCATTGGAGCGTTGAAAATATTTCAGGCCAGCCCCGTTCATGTATGTTGGTATTCTCATGACTCCTTTGCTGCAAAATAAAAACAACAAAACAACAAAAATAAGCAAGAAATTCAACAAAAATAAAATACAAACTACGCGTAGAGAGATGTTCGAAGTGGCTCGACGATAAGCTCACAATGGACCCGGACATTTTCGAGTTGAACGAATTATATAGCCTCGCCTGAATTTCAGCATAATTTGATGTAATTTCAGTTGCCGAAAGCCACTGAAAGATCGTGCTATCGCCGACTGACCACGAAATTATATTGCGGAATATTGATCTGGAGTCTGGAGATCCCAAGGTTATCTCTCACTCCTTTCCATCTGCGTGACCCGCCTTTCAGACTCTTTATTTTTAATATTTTGCCAAAACTTTAAAATGTATATAGTTTTTAAATCCAAGCTCCAAAAGGATTAAGGCTTATTGTGGAGAATCCTTATACATGTAGGTAGACTTCGGCTTCCCATGTAAAGAATCTTTGCCCCCCACCCTCTCTCCCCCCTTGGTAGAGTGTCAGTTTGTCAGGCTTAGCCGGGCCAGAAGCTCAGGCGATTAACTGTGGCTCGCGACTTGGCCAAAAGGAGGGTGTCAACCACCAGGCACCCTCCCGCCATTCGGCAAACCGCAAAAGTGAAAAATTTGTGTTGTGTGTTATCTTAACCCGTTTGTGGCCTGCCCCCCCCCAACCCTGGGCCAAGTCGGACCTGCATTGCAATGAAATAAATGAAGTTAAGCCAATTTGAGGTTAAAGCCCAAAGAAGGAATTCATTATTTTTGTTGTTGTTGTTGCGGTTGCTTCTTGCCAGTTGCACTCACAACGCGTGTCCTGCTTTTGGGGGGGAAAGGAATTCGTGGAGTTCAGAAAAACAAGGCTTAGGGTTGGAGTCCTGTAGGGCAGCGACTAGGGGTATACACTCTGAAAGTGAGAAAATACAAAACCTTTTTAAAATAATTTAATATATTTTTTAAATCATAACATTTCTGGTTCTCACGCCCAAGAAAAAGCCTCAAATTTTTATAAAAACACATATTAAGTATACGCACTGTGGCTTTTAAGCACTTAAGTACTCCAATCCTTCCCCACAATAATTAAGAAATTAATATTTTCCCTTTTTTTTTTAACCCCCTTACCCCCTGAAAGGGTATAAAAACCACAGAAATGCGACAAATGCAACAATAGCTGTAAAAAAAAGACACAAAAATACAACCGACCAAAAGAAGAAGAAGAAGAAGAGTCACGAAAAAAGCAGAAACCGCAATAAACTTGAGTGGAACCCCAAAAGAGAGAGATGAGAAAAAGATAACAGGCTGGGGAAGAAGCCTTCAGCCAAAAGGGAGCAACTTTTAGGTGAGGACACTTCCCGAAAAGCGGTTAAAAAAATATCCTTATCTAAAAGGATGTCCTCCAAAAGAATATATTCTAAACACCAAGCAAATAGCACCAATAAATTGGTATTTAATAAAATCCAACCAATCGGGTAACCAGTTGTACGATAACATTCACCAGCTTGGAGAGGTGGTTGGGGCTTGTCGGCCTGGCCAACTCGAAAAGGGCCAAGCATTGCAAAAACGTAAACAACATCCCACAACAAAAACAACGCAAAGGTCTACAATAACAAACTGCATTCGAGACAAGATATCCAGATTCAGAGAAACAGTGTAGGGAGGATCTTAGCCAAGTGTAGGAAAGGAAGGGGGGACCACCGCCAGCGGCGTCTGAAACCAAAACAAAACATTGCGAAGGAAGTTTACTTCACGAGGAACTAAAAAATTAAGTAGTGCTGGGGATGGTTTCGGAGTTGAGATACCTTTTAAAGAAATATTTCTAAAGTTAAGGGCTGAGTTTAAGGGAAAATTTGAGAGATTATTTATAGAATTTTAAGAAAAAAAATTAAATATCAAGAAATATTTAATAAATTTATTTATTTATGTTTGTAGATAAGATAAAGGCTTCTAGAAATCCATATAACAGAGGATTTCTTATAGAGGATTTTCTAGTTGGGTATAATTACTAAAAATAATAAGAAATACCTCCAAATCTTTAATAAATTTATTTATTTATTTTTATTTTTTGGATAAGATGGAGTCTTTTAGGAAACCATATATTAGCACTACTTCTTATAGATAGATTTCCCCAAAAAATGTATAAATATGTACATATGTATACGTATATGTATGTATAAATAAAATATTTATAATTTTATTAATTTATAATAGAGTATTTTAAGAGGAAGGGGTTAAGATATCTCTGAAATCTTTGGAAATTATGCATAAAATCATAAGAAATAAATTGAAACTTCTAATCTTTTATTGAAATTAATGTATTATATTATAAGATAGAGGTTCCACGGTTTCCAAAACCATATATTACCATGAAATTCATAAATTTTAAAAAAAAAACTGATAACTTCTAAATACTACAATAAGTATTACTACTAAAAGCGTTCATACAGTACATACACAATATATTAAACATTTGTGTAAATAAGCCTTAACATTTTTTTATATTTGGCAGATATTATTTATCTATAATTATGCCTTTTTTCTCTCTGTGTAATAACAAAAGAAGGAGCCGCAAATGCATGTCTGGGCCCTTACATATTCATCTTTCTCTCTTCTCCACTGGACATCCTTGGCTCCTTCGTTTGCACACACATCGAGAATTCCATTGAAATCGTTTGAAAATTGAGCCCAATACAGGACCCCAACCCAGGGGGGGGCTTACAAAGGGGGAGGAGGAGGGGGCTAAGGGGTTTCAAAAGGAGCCAGACGCGTCTGCCGCTTCTCTCGTAATAAATAAACAGCGGCAGAGCAGCAACAACAACCAAAACAACAACGCCGACTGATGATGACGTTGCATCGTTTAGTGCACTGAGAGAAATATATATACATATATATTTTTTAAATATGTAAAGAAAAATATTCTATAATTTGCATAATTTGGTTCAATATTTTTGTAAGAAAATAAATATTCTATCCAATATCACAAAGTTTATGTATCTATGTGGCATGCAACATCTCCTGCCACTTGTATATACAAATGTAGCCATAAAATGTGTAAAAATAACAAAGCATATGAGTTGCATTTTCGACGGACCAAAGGAAATGGTTGAACATTACGAGCTGCGGCGTAAGGAGGAAGAAAGGAGTCAAAAGTGGGGACAGAAAACGGTTGCAACGAGGTGGGGGTGGGGAGGCAAGAGGCACTGCTGCATCACCCGCATAATAAACCAGAGCGCATAAAAATGTGTGTAATATTGCAACCGCAACGTATTTCGCCTGTAATTGCCACCAGACTGCGCGGGGGGATGAGGGGAGAGGGGGCTTAAAGGGGAAAAGGGCACTGAAAATGGGGGAAGTAGGTGGCGACAACAAAGTTGCACTCACGCAGCTCCAGACTCTGGAAATCGGAATCAGACACAGTCTTCCAGACCCCACCAGACGTTGCAAAAGTGATCCAGAGGGGGGTGGCAGGGGCAGGGGGCAGGGGACAGAGCAAAAAGTAAGCCGGCAGATGAAACGACCAGACAGCCAACAGCCACAACAGCAACATCACTTGCAACAACAAAACATCCGGCGAGAGCGACAAAAAACAACAACTAGGAATTCGAATGTAATCCAAGGGATAAATCAACTAAACCCCAACTATACTGTGTGTTAAGGTAAATAATATTATTTATTTATTTTTATTTAAATAAAAAAAAAAATATTTTTAATAAAAATATCTGCCTTGAATATCCCATAAAATTAGTTAGAGAAGTTCCTCTTCAGTTCCTTCTAAGTTTAACAACCCCTAAATGTAGGCTATATTTTTTTTAAATACTGTTTTATCCTTTTTTCTGAAGAAAACTTCGGTTTATCTTCTAAAAAAATTCAAACTTAAATAAAAACATTAAAAAACAAAATATATTAGCATAAAATATAAAATGTTTTCTTAGATAAAAACAAAAATATATATTATTTCCTAACAAATACCTTTAAACCTTCAAGGATCTGAAAGAGTTAAAAAAAAAAAACTGGTATATTTTTCAAAAGTAGATTTTCCTTTGAAATTTCCAACTACCCCATATCCTTCCCAATTATAGGGTATCCGAAACCTGCTAAACCAACTACAACAACAAAGACACAAGTGCCAGAGCAGAGCGAGCGCCACACGCAGACAAGCACCCGCGCCCTCACACGAACACGAGGGAAGAAAAAAAAGCCCAAAACTGTAGAAGGGCCAAGAAGGGGGAGAGAGCCGAGCAGTACTAGAGCGAGATGGAGACCGTAAATGCAAGGCGCAGCTTTCAAACTGCACATATGTATGCTTGTATGCATGTATGTGTGTGTGTGTGAGTGTTCTTGTGAAGTAGAGCTCGGAGTCGACGTCGGCGTCGGCCAACGCAGCAAAATTTCATGAATGGAATTTGTAAATTTTATTTTCATTTGCAACGTTTTTTTTTTTTTGCTCCTTGTTGTTGTAGCGCTAATCATGTGGAGAGCAACAGAGATAGACGGAGACCCAAAGCAAGTGGGGCAGACAACAACAATGATGCGGCATGTTGTTCAACCTCTTGTGCTCCACTCTTGCTATCCCTGTCTCGCTCCTGCTCCTTATTTCCTATCCCTTTCGGCGTGTGAAACGAGTTTTGTGGTCGCTGAAATATTTTTGCATATTTGTGGCAAGCTTGGCTCTCCAACCTCTTCTTCTTCTTCTTGTGCCTCTAATAAACCAGAAAAGGCTGAAAGTAGTGTTTTTCTTGGCTCTAATCAGTAAACGAAACAGCGTGTATACTGGGGCGAAGAAGATGGAGCTAGAGCTAGAGTGGAGAAGTGGGGAGAAGAAACTAATGCGTTTTTAATTGTTGTTGCAGCATGCTACGGACTGATGACGTTCCCGAAATCACCACCTAGGGGTGGTTCTTGTGTTTTTTTTATTGTTTTTGTTGTCCCGTGCTAATTGCAATAGTACCGAAAGTGATTTGGAACGTACGTTAGACCACAAAGATAGATAGGGTTATGGACTACAGTCTGGCCTCAATATAAGTAATAACATTTTTGATATTTTTAAGATTTTCTAAATAAAAGTATAATCTAAAATCAGTTATATAAACAAAAAAAAAAAAAATAAATGAAAATAGAAATTAAAAGTTTTCTATAGGGAAGCTTCACTGCAAAAGTTCACTTTACTGTTTACATTTCCAGGAATAAAAATAGTTAATTGTATTATAGCGTAAACAGTGTAAATAACACCAAAGGGGGGTAACCCTGGAGGTAAATGGTAAACGTTGAGGGGGGGAGTAGTATCGGGACCGCGACGAGAAGACACGAAATTCCATTATACAAAAATGCGGCGAGACCGCAATTACAGAGCAAAGTAGATAAACGACAAACAGCGACATCGTCGAGTGGAGCAAGTATATATGTACGTATGGGAGAAAGAAAAAGAGAGAGCCAACTGGGCTCCTCTCTGGCAAATGAAATACATAAAGCGCAGAGGAAATGGACAGAGGACCAATGAATAGTGCAAAAAAAAAAAAGGAAAATTAAATAAAATAAACAACTAAAATGGGAATAACACAAAATGGCCCCCACGAACTATCGACACTCTCTTATAAAGAAAGTTTAATGATGATATTTGAATAAAAAAAAATATAAAAGCTTTTATAAAAACAAATAAATGATACATCATAAATAAGAATATAATTATATTTAGTTTAATAAGATCCTTGTTTAAAAACTTCAACCAAAACCGACTCTTATACACAATCCTTAATTCAAAGAAAATAAGAGTATCAGTGAGAGAATCTGAGAGCCAGAAGAACGGAACCGGCAAAAAGAACACTAAAACAAGGCACAACAACAACAACAACAACAACAACAACACCGAAGCAGTAAAAATAGCCATTTGACTTTGAACTTTGCGACTTTTTGCGTCGGAGGTGAGGGAAAGGATATATGGACGATGGTATAGAGCCGGATGAGGTTGAGTAGTCGGGATACAGAGGCTATATGTATAAATACATACATATGTACATATTGTATATATGTATAGCCAACCGATGCCGCTGGCTGTGCGTGAGATTGCATTCCTGGGTGTGGATCAGGGGGTATATACATATACATAATATGGGTGTGGATAATACACCCCGTACAATCTAATCGGGCAATGCGAAACGTGTGTCGATTTAAACTCGAGCCATAAACAAGCCAATATAAAATTAGTATGAGAAAACAGGAAAATAAAAATTAAATCGCAGAGGAACGGGATTCGATTCCAAAAAAGGTAAGAAGCAGGTGTAATGGCGACTTTTATGACTTGGATAGTAAGAGGTAATGAAATTATTCAAATATATACCGTTCCGGATTTATGAAAAAGGATTAAAGGAAGGAAACTGTACCCACAAACCACCTGTTAAGCCACAAAATAGAAACAAAATTATCAAAAGGCATAGAAGAAGGACTACTAGACGAAGTCGGACCATTTGAAGACGGCGCTTAATTATAAAACAACAAATCGAACACATATTCAAGGAGCGCGCAGCTGTCCTAGAAAAGGACAGAAAAAATATCCCTAAGAGGCAGGCAGGTGTGTATCTGTGTATCTGAGACCGAGTGCCATTGATGCTCGGGCATAAATTATGAGCACGTACACGGAGATCTCGGCATACTTGGGATTATAAAAGATCATCCCACAGGCAAACGAACAAGAGGGAGGAGAAGGAGGACCAAAGGACCATGTCCGTTTTTCCCATTCAGAAGATGATGCAAAATGTCCTCAGAGTTACCTTTGCCATTGTCTTGGCCAGCTGCCATTCTGCATTCGGTTTTTCTTTCTTCCGCAATGAAGAAAGTGAACCACTACTACTCCCAGCGACTTTCGCAATTGTCTCAATGGCCGGGAGAGGCCCTTCACTCACACTTCCATTGTTGTCCTCGGGGTGCTGCAGCAGCTGTATCTCAAGAATCCTCGCCCCGTGTCCCATAAATTGCATTCGTTATCGATTTTCACAAAGTTTTTCCTTTTCCTGGATCTTGGGGTGAAATGCTTTCACCTTTCGCATAATTCTTTATGCATTAGGCAATTAGAGCAGGGTATTCCCAGAGGCAGCTGCGCAAGCGCTCTCCTTTATGGCATAATCAAATCAAATCAATTTCTTGTAATTATCTGGGGATGCAGTTTTTTCTTTTTCTTCGTGTCATATAAATATTGGGCAGGAATTATGATTAGGGTGAGCCTTTTTTTTTGCCAAGGTGAGTCTGGGGTGGTAGGGCTTGAGGTATCCTACATGGGAATTTTTTTTAGAATATAAATCATTGGGTCACGCTATAATCTATACAAATGATTACTTAAATGATTCGTAGGATTCCTGAGCCGCAGAATAAGTCGTATTTTACTAATGCTTTTTATTAAAAATAATTTTTGAAAATTTAAATTTCTAATTAATGCCTACTTATGACTCTTTAATGAAGAATTCCTTTATATTTGTGACACATTTAGAGTCTCTTATTTTTATTATCAACTATAGTTCATCCTTCCAAGTATTCAGAGCATTTGACCTCTGTTGAACCTTAATTTCGTTATCAAATTCACATTAGACCCCCAAAACAGAATGCGATGTCTGCTTATAAATCGTTTAAACATCCGCTTCCAGGCGTCACCGTCTAGGTGACACATACACTGACATAATGCAGCTTTTATGCAGAGAGAGAAAATATTAAACTTAAAAAAATTTATTTAAAAAAAATAATATTTTTTTTTTAGATTTTTTATAGAAAATTTTTAACAACTTTTACTTTTCAAGCTTAAAATTTTTCTCTTATTTGAGAGAAATCAGGGTCACCCCTTTTCCACAACCATCACCATCATAATAACGATTAATCATTTTATCAATGAAGTGCAAAGTTGCTTTTTAAGAAATAAAAAATAAAAAACAGAGAAATCTTTTTGCAAAAAAAAAAGGGGATCGAGAAAGAAGGAGGACGCCAATGTGACCTAATTGGTTCCGGAGTCGAGAATGGCAATGGGTTATTTCTGTTGCTGGTTTTTGTCGCTGTCATCAAGTGACGACATCACCCACAGAACAAGCTCGCCCAGAGCACAACAACAACAACAACGACACCAACGAATGAGTTGTCATACATGGATACGAACAGGGACACCACCTCCACTCCCAGCACTGGGACGCCACCAGTCGTGTTTCTACCTCTCCACCCTGGCTGTCTGGGGTTATATAGCAGGAAATCGATGACGTTATAGAGAAGGGTCTTCACAAGCTATAGATATCTATCTATCAGATATTATCTCTTTATCTATGCAGTATCTACTAGATACATTTTTGGATTATTTTTTTTGGCGGAATAATTAAGCTCCCCTTTCTCCATTTTGCGAAGAGTATGTGAGAGTGTATGACGTGGGGTTTCTTTGCCAACAAATTCCATATTCCACATTTTTTTATGCAGAAACAACAACAATTATTGATGCCACTGCGTCGACTTCGGCTTGCCTCGTCTTTTCTTTTCTTCTCTTTTCTTTCTTTTATTTAATTTTTTGTTGTTGGTTTCAAGCAGAATTTTTTTTAAAAATAGCCCAACAGAAACCAGCCACTGAACAGCACTGACAAAAAAAATACCCAAAAACAACAAAATGTTCGATTCTAGCCAGGCCAACACACCAATGGGCCATACAGTCAGTAAAAGCCAAATTTAAAATATAATAGTTCATAAAATAAGACACTTGATCCGGTGTGACCTTACTCGCCATACTGTTTCATTCTCATTACAGCAAAGGGTATTAAAAGGCAAGGGCGATTAAATAAAAAATAAAAATAATAAAAAATAGCATCAGTAGTCACCACACCAGAGGCCAGCACACTAATAGCACCATCAACCCAACAGAATCGACAAAAAGGCATATATATTAATGAAATCGCTTTTAACTCGTTTCGTTCAAGTATTTTATGCCAGCGATGCCATGCCTCCCCAGACGTCCCCCCCTTTTATGGTCTGTTATAAAAGTGCAACAACAACTTAATACACACTCACGCTCACAAAAAAACAAAATCAAGAAAAGGCAGCACATGATAAAAACAAACACGATGTGATCGGGCAAGCGATGACCCAAAGTGGCCAGTCCACAATAAAAAAAAATAATAAAAAAAAAAAATGAAATTCAAGTATTTAATATATTATGAAAAGTATTAGCCTGTCGAAAAATTTGTGTATAATTTTTGGTCGGAGCAAGTGCGCTGATTTCATGTGAGATGTGTGTAGGTAAGAGTGAGTTTTTATTATTTTTTTTTTTTGGGTTTTTTGGGGCAAAGATTGTGTAAGCCACTTGATGAGCTTCAAAGTGGAGTTGCCAGATGGTCTTAAATGGGTCTGGTCTTGAGGGGAGGTTTGGTTAAGGATCCTAACTTGAGAGATCCTAGAGGAATTTTATTCTTTACTATAATTTTCTAAATCAAGAAAAATCTTATAGGAATTAAGATAGTTCTATCTACAATCTATAACCTAAATATTAAACATAATAACCTCTATTTAAAGGTATTTAATTAAACAAAACTTTTACTAAAAATGACCTCAATTTCTTTAAAAATTTAATTAAAGCTCTTTAGGGTTCTTTGAGGCCTTATCACCCCAGCCACGCCATAAACCGAAACCAAAACCAAAAACTGTCAATTGCATTTATGATTGTGGAGGCCAGTCATCGACAGATTGGAGATTTTCTCAGCGACAGGAAGGGGGGAAGGGGTGACAAGAAAACAAAATGTACAAATCACTGCTTCCGTAATGATATATCGGATTTGGCGTAAACTATGGCAGCCCGAAATGATGTGTATACCAAGCACGGGCTACCAACCAGCGAACAGGTAACAGAGGCGCTTAGAGCAACTGGTTCACAAAAGACCCGACATCCGACCAAGAGTCCAAGACCAAGAGCTCCGAAGGCCAAGCGAAATCAAAGTAACCAAATACAACAACAAAATCATACAAAAATGGTAGAGAAAAAAAAAATAAAAACTGCAGACTCGAGAAATAAAGTCGCCGCCCCAATACTTGGGGAGAGATGGGGGAGAAAAAAAAGCCATGAGACAGCGTCGTCTTCGATGGCCGCCATTGCCCCGTTTTGGAGCATATGTGTGTATATACACTTGTATGCATAATTGCTGACGTATTGGTGGTGTGCGGCTGTGGAGGTCATCAAACTATGACGTCGCCAAAATGCTGACCCAGCGCCCCCTACCTCCAATGCATTTCTTCTAAGAAACACCTACTGTTTCTACATCTACTATGTTTTCCCAGGGAAAGTTTCAATTGCATTCGTTATCATCATTGGAAAGCAAGTTCCGTGTTCTGCTATCTGGGTTAATTGATACGCTGATAAGGCCCAGGCAGTCATGCGCCCAATTCTTAATGGTAATTGTAAACGCAATTGGCAAAAAATATCAACCACACCCCATACTATATAACTCGAGCATCTGAGCCGATCACGTGTAGAGTTAGTGGCAAGTAGCAGCATCCCTCCTTGGGAAATGTGGCAACTTTTGGCTCCAAAATCGAAGCTGATTTAAATTCTTAAAGGGCTGGGGTTGAGAGCTTGCCTTGAAAAATATATCCAAAATGGTACATATGTCTGGAATTTTCTAGATTGGGCTTTTTTACAATCAAAGCTGATTATCAAAAATGCCTGAAATTTTTTTTTTATTTTCCGCTTAATTACACAGAGAACTATAAATTAAACTAAATTTAATTTGGAACTAATAGGAACTATAAGAAATTAGAAAAACAACAGTATTTTGGGGTTAATAAGAATATAATAAATTATTCTAGATTTTGAATAAAAATATCAATGAAATGTGTATCTTATTAAAACTCCAAAGTCCTTTCAATTATTTGAATAAAATTTACATATAGACCCCCCTTTCTTGCAGTGCATGAAGCTTGATTTTACACTTGGGATAAATCAAATTAGAATGGATGCAAATGAAATTGGAGTGACGTCAGCCCAGAGTTGTGATGAATTAGATTTTTCAAAGAATCCGTTACCAGTCCCACTATCACACACACACACTAGTGCAAACTTCTAGATAATGTGGGCGATTTTCGAAAAGGGCATAGGCAAAGTACTAGTACTAGTACTAGATGGTCCACAGGTAGTGGGGATGAAATTATATAAAGTGCGCATTAGCATCGCCCCTTCGACAACAACCACCTTCTCTCGGACGTCACCCCCGCGGCCTTGGCTCCCCCCTTCTTGGGCTTTTTTTTTTTTTTTTGCAGCTGCTGCGTCAGCTGGACCGGCATGAACTTTTTTTTTTCCTTTGCCGGCTGGATACAGAGGGCGGGGCGACCGCCCAAAAAAACAGTTGCTTTTTTTTTGATGAGGGGGGGGGCCTTCTCCTTTTATAAAGAAAATGCCCAGCGCAGCACCCGCCACACACACGCACACACTGCCGCTGATAGAAACCCACACACACACATGTCACATTCTCTACTTCTACTTAGTACTACTACCTACCACATTTTTTTCCGTTCCGTCTTCGTATGGATTTTTCCGCCACGTTTTTCACTCAGTTGCGTTCAAGTTGGAGCTCCGTTTTTGATCGGAAATTGTAGCTGGCGGTGTTACCTGTCGATTGGTGGGATTTTAAGGGAGCTATCCGACCGATATCCGGCCGATTTGTGGATCCAAAATGCTATCCAACTAACGCACAATGTGCTCACGGGCAGCTTGGCTCTTCTTCTTACCCGAACACCATGACAATTGGTGGCTGCAGAAAGAATGAGAGAGCGAGAGGGCGAGGCGGCGAATTGAAAAGCAACAGCAAACACAACAACAAACACGGGGCGAAAATGCGGCGCTGATGACGTTTTTTTCTTCGTTTCTTCCACCCACTTTTTACTGATTACTGATTCTGCATACTATAGTCTAACGGTTAATATTCAACGATTTTTTAGGTTTGATAGTTTTTGGCCAACATTTTTTTTAACGACGGTTCGACGCGTTTCAAAGCCAAGAGCGAAATGAGCAACTTGCCGACTGGCCGCCTTTCAGTGTGTGCGTTTTACTGCTTGATTTGCCTTTCATACTTTGTTTGTTCTTTCACAAACGCTTTCGTGTGTTGTTTCGCTGCCGTTTCGGCCGTATCGCAGTGTTGCTTTTCAAAATCAATCAATTAGAAATGGCAATCGCGCAGATTCTAAATAATTTCGCCTAGATTTTATAGCCAAGGAAATCTAGTCGCACACCCACACTATTACGCTGCCCGGCAAGCGTTTTTTTGTTGTTTACATTTTCCATTCCCATTGTTCCACGCAGCTGATGGCAACACATGGGACGGTTCTGATATGGAAAATGGTTTCTGTCTTTGCTAAATTCAAACTGGCGCCATTTTCTGAGGGGAGGCTGCCGTTCTTATTCGTAAACAAAAATCAATCGGTCTAATTCGTAAATTGCCTATTATTTTTTTCTCTGGGTATTAAGAATAATATGTGCTACTCAGGAGAGTTCGAAAAAAATATTATTTTTTCCCAATCAGAAAATCAACACCTACAAGATTTTTATTTTCATCTAAACATCCCAATATTCTTAAAATTTTCTAAACCAAAAGAATTTGAAGCCTTATTTTAATCAACCATTTTAAATAATTTTTAATTTGTAATACATTGAAATACTCGTTTACTCGTGTCGTTTAAATGTCTATATGATTTTTTCCATTTTTAAAGTTCCATCACTTGTTTTGAATGTGTACGGTAGAGTTAATGTATTAAAAGCTTTCTATATAATTAAAATATTTAACTTAGTATAAGTATAACCCAAATAGGTTAATGTTACACTTTCAATAAATTCAAATATCCAATAATAACATTTCTTATTTTTTACCCACTTTGGAATGTAATCCACCCCTTCAAAAAGTTTCATTACTAACCCTAACGATAGATTGCTTTTCAAATTTGAGCATTTTAAAGAAAACCACGTGTAATTTTAATGATTTGTTTTTCTGAAAACATTAAATTAGTAAGAACTACTTACTAATTAGGTCTATGAAATTATTGACAACAATTGCAACAGTAGTTTATTTGCTCTGATATAGATATAACAAATATTTATTAATATTTAAAAGAAAATTATTTGATACCAGTCCCCTGCAATCCTGTCTTAATTATTCCTGAGTTGGTCTTCATATTTTAAAAATAGTTTAAAGCGTTTTTGTATTAATTTCTTGGGCATCCGAATAGAATTATTGTCGAGTAATCTTGCACTCGAAGGCTATTCAAGGAAAAGGTGCATTGAACTGCGGCCTGGGAAAGGGCAACAAATTCGGAGCTTGTCTGGGAATTCACAAAACCCCGAGCAAAAAAAAAAAAGAGTACACAAGAAGTACAAAAAAAAAGTCAGCTAAAGGGTAAAACTTTGATTCAGGAATCAGATTGGTAAGGTAAAAGCCAGTCCTAATTGCATTCGCAGCCGCACAATCGAGTGGTTTTGTGATAAGTCATCCTCCTGAAACTTCAGACAGGGGATGCAGTCGCAGCACGGGAGATTGCAGATTTTTCGGGGCTATGCAGTAATTTTTTATAGTTTTTTTTTGTGTTTTGTTTTTTGGCATTTCACTTATGATTAATGAAGACAGCCAAAAGGGGTGGAAACAGAACAGTCAACTTTAATATCCAACGATCGTAGCTGGATCAAATATCAATTATGACAAACACCTCGTAGTTTCCCTGCTCCGGTTCCTGGACAATTTGCATGGCCGAGTATGTGATGGCCTTCACCTCAGTGCCCTGCGGATGTTTTCCCAGCTCGAATGGTTCTCCGTAGCACCGGCAGACGATCGTAAATGTGTCAAGATCGAACTTTGTGATATCGAGCTTCTTGCAGACTAAGTATGGCTCCGCCGAGAAGAGGAACAGCAGCTCATCGAGAAAATGGAACAGAAGCCCCTCCAGATCATCACCTTGAGCCTCGATTTCGAAGCACTGCTCCACGGATACGTATTCCAATTCGGTCATGTATCCAAACATGGCCACTCCGCATTGTTCGAAGGCTTCCTTTAGACTAGTTCCCCATCCATGAAGCCTGTGAAGGTAAGAAGATATGGAAAAGGTAAGTATACTATAAGGAAAGGTTTAAGTTTGTTTGGAGGCCTCTATGAGGGGTTCTGCTTTAACACGTGGGGGGATCCGTATCAATGATATGCCAGATACGGCGGCAGCTGTCCTCCTACTTTGGTTGTGAATAAAAAATCACCCGACTACACATATCTTAGTCACGTTTTATAGTAGTTATTGTTATTACTCACTGAACATCGGCCGTGTGGTCCAAATCTGCAATGTGGTGAAATACTTAGTAACACGTGTTACAGTGAGCCCCAGCTATGTCTACTTACATTCATACTTTGTCTCCGGCAGCAGAAAGTTCTCCTTGCTGAATTCAACCTCCATTATTTGATAAATTACAGAATAAAAGCAACTTTAGCCGCTTAACTAAATATAAACAAATGTGCTGGGGATGTCAAGTGTGCCCGGCAGGTGAAAAACTACCAAATAAAATACCAAAGTGTGCGATTCTGGTTCGTTGGTTTTCCGCTCTTGGCGCCACTGAGGAGTTTGAATTTTCATAAAAATGAAAAAAAATAGAATATATTTTAAAATTTCTATATGATTTATGAAATATAATTATAAATAATGAAAAAAAATAAAAATATTTGTCAATTCTAAAATTAAAAACCATTAAGTCTTCTAAGGTACTTCTAAGGGTAAGTACTTTCGAGTAAAAGTTTTACTTTGTAATTTATATTTATTAATAAAAAAAAATCTTTAAAGAAAAATATTAACAAATTGTGAACTATAGTACTACTCCAGTAGCAGTAGTACTCCATATCTTTTTATCGTTTTTTTTCAGATGCATTTTGAATTGTTGTAAATTTTGACCTTGTCCTTTCATTAAATTGTAATCAGCCATAATAAGTGCAAAGAAGCTGCAACCTTGCAGATCCATTTGCAAAAAAGTAGTCCACATAATCTTCCTCTCGTTTCAGGCATCTTTACTGTCAATCGTTGGCGCCGAGCACGCGCGATTGTCAATCATGAATCGTAATTTATTCATTACCATGATCTTGAATGCTACGAATGTGTACTTGATTTTATGAATAAAAAATGTTAGAAATAACCAAAGGCGGACATTGGGCTTGCCTAATTAAATTCCGGTCAGTTTTCAGCAACCGATGACCGGTAATTGTTGGGAGCTAGGAGGTATTGAAGGGGTATCTTCAGATCTACTGATAGAAAGTGATATAGAGCTATAAATATTAAAATTTTGTACGTAAAAATATATAAATATTACCACTTAAATAACACATTTTAAGGGAGTTGAGTTTATTAAAATATTTAAGTAAAAGATACTTTGAAAGTCGCATAAATAACTACCCAAAATTCTTACGTGCTTCTAAATTTATGAATGATTACTGCCATTGATTTACGACTATGTGCTTTGTTACTTTTTTTAAGTTTTGTGAGTGAAGATGCCCATAATGAGGAAATAATACAAAAGAGTGTAAAACATGTGTTTGCATTGACAAAGTTCGCTTGGACACTCGGAATTGTGGCTGGCATGGCTCTCAAACATTTTCCTGCTATTTCTATTTGTTGCTTTTTGGTTATTGCTATTTTCGCCTTTGCCCAGCCAGCTGCTGGCAGCCAGTGCGACTTTTGGTGGAAGCTTATTTCGGGTTCGGCTTTCGTCTTGGTCCCGGTTTAAACTTGGCTCAGTTGGCCACGGCAGCTCAAGTGAATCACACGTCGCGTATTCGGCTCAGCTAACTGTAAAAGTTATTATTTTCGAATATTTGTGCCTTATTTGCATGCGAAGGAGCTGCTCGAGTTATAGAATTTCATATTTGGGCGGCAGAACCCCAAAAACCCCAATGTAAATAGCCCCAAAGCGAATGAAAAACTGTGGACTTGCCCAATCTCACTAATCTTAGTTGCTTTCGTTAAATAACTGACCGTTGGTCAACATCGGTAGCTACTGCAATTGCAACCGCTAAACTGAACAATTGCCAAATGTTATCATACATTGGTGCTGTGCAAGTGCTGGTGCTTGGGATGTTATTGTTGCTTTCGCGTTGCATGAGCGGCTGGCTAAGTTGAAATAAAAGTTGTTCGCACCCGCAAGTTTGTGTCTTGTCCAAGTCTTTTGTTTACTCACATAGACATGAGCGGCGCACATTTTTGTCATTTAAGTGTTTTCCTCATTTATTTATGGCTTCACTGTAGCCACTACCTAGTCCAGTAATAATCTGTACGCCCAAAGAGGTCAAGTGCAGGCGGCAGACAAAAAGATTACCAAATCCCAGACATGAACAGTAGTTTTAGTTATTTGTGTGTTGAAAACCAGCTTTTTTATGAATTTTCAAGGCATATCTTTTTCCAACGGGTAATTTTAGTTAGTTTCGGGAAAATACGACATTTAAAAATAATTAAAATATTTTCATTTAATAGTTATTGTCTCTAATTTCGGGAATAAATAATAATAGAAAATCATTTTTTCAACAAAACACAAGGCTTTTGAAACTAAACGGCAATGGACAAGTAGTGCATTTCCGCAAGCAGTTCTATTCAGAACAAGGCTCTAAAACTGTAATCTTGAATTTACAAATAAATTACCCTTAAAAATCAATATAAAAAGAGATAAACCAAAACTTAAAGCTTTAAAATAATCTAAAAAACAAGCATTAGAGTGTATTACGGCAAAGACTATAAAACTTCTCATTAACTGATAAAAAAAACTTGTTTATGTTGCACTAGGCAACTGCAATATAGAGCTAAATAAAATAGTTACAACACTACCTTTCTTTGTGACTAAAAAACGTCCGCTTTAGTTTTAACTCCATACCCAATTACCTAAAAAAATGCATGTTATTTGAAGGTAAAAAGAGTAAACCACCACAACATGTTGGCCAAAATCAAGGGCAATTTGTACAATAATTACCGGTGGCTCTTGACGCCTACAAGAAAACATAGCTGTGACATTTAAAAAAATCCAAAAACTAAACAAATCGCGTGCAAAGAAACCAAAACAATAAAAACTTTGCTTTGATTTGCAATTATCAGTGTGTTACTCCAAAACTGTGGACATGTCGCAACAGTGGCCCTCAAACTGTACCAGGTACCTGGTCCACTTGGTAGTGTTCATTCTGTTTGCCACTCACTTGGCACATGCCTCCAGTCAGATCGATGTGGATGAGGATCTGAGGCACATGCTGGGACGCTGCAGAGGAACGGGCGAGGATTACAACGAGTGTATGCGACAGGTGTTTAACGATCTGAGGGCTTACTTCACAACAGGTGAGCCAAAGTTTGGAAACTAGGTGAGGTGTCACTACGGTTGCCACTTTCAGGTGTGC
The DNA here is from genome assembly GCA_018153035.1 of Drosophila pseudoananassae pseudoananassae. Taxonomy (NCBI): domain Eukaryota; kingdom Metazoa; phylum Arthropoda; class Insecta; order Diptera; family Drosophilidae; genus Drosophila; species Drosophila pseudoananassae. The sequence continues at coordinate 1,259,557 of JAECXR010000055.1, forward strand.
CCGACTACAACATCAAGCCCTTTGACCCACATCGTTGCGGCTATGTCGAGTTGCGAAGGGGTGACTCCCAGGGACTGGGCAGCTTCCGACTGATCTTGCGCAATGTCTCCGAGTTCGGATGGGCCAGATCCGAGGTGACCAAATTCCACGCCGACCCCGAGGATCACCGCATCGTCTATGCCCAGTACTTCCCAGAGAAGAGTCTGGAGGGCGAGTACCAGTTCGTGGGCAAGATGCTGGGCACAGAGATCTCCCGAAAAGGCCACTGGAACCTGACGCTTTTCGACTACAGGTGAGTAGCCAGGTTGCACATGCTATTTCCCAAGCAATGTCGCCAACTTTTCCATTGTTAAGGTGGTTTTTCCAAAGACCCAGCTCATTTGTAGGTAATTACTGCTCCTACAACATGAAATCATATACAATACCTACATAAGTACTAGAAGCTAGCTTTCTATTTGTTCCAAAATGGGCCAAATTAATTTGGTTTAAAATACTTGTACATTTTAAAGCGGAGCAGTGGTCGATCAGATTGGAATCGAGTGGTTTATGTTTATCAAGGATCGGATATTCATTGATAAAGATACAGGAAGCGTTGTAGGGAATATGGGAACCAGGATTTTTGTATATGGCCCACATCCCTGGCTATATCTCGGCCAATTCTCATCCAATTCTTGAAAGGGATGTCTTAAACGATTTGTAATCCAATTCCCCATCATTTTGCATCTAAATCCCCCCACAAAATATTTTTTAGATTTTTTTCCATTTTTTGTGGAGCTTCCCCTTCAAAATGTGGGATTTTTGTGTATGGCCCACATCATTGACTATATCTCGGCCAATTCTCATCCGATTCTTGAAAGGGATGCCTTAAACGATTTGTGAGCCGATTCCCCATCATTTTGCATCTAAATCCCGTCGCAAAATATTTTTAAGATTTTTTTCCATTTTTTGTGGGGCCTCCCCTTCAAAATGTGGGATTTTTGTGTATGGCCGACATCATTGGCTATATCTCGGCCAATTCTCATCCGATTCTTGAAAGGGATGCCTTAAACGATTTGTGAGCCGATTCCCCATCATTTTGCATCTAAATCCCGTCGCAAAATATTTTTCAGATTTTTTCCATTTTTTGTGGGGCCTTCCCTTCAAAATGTGGGATTTTTGTATATGGCCCACATCCCTTGCTATATCTCGGCCAATTCTCAACCGATTCTTGAAAGGGATGCCTTAAACGATTGGTAATCCAATTCCCCATCATTTTGCATCTAAATCCCCCCGCAAAATATTTTTCAGATTTTTTTCCATTTTTTGTGGAGCCTCCCCTTCAAAATGTGGGATTTTTGTGTATGGCCCACATCCCTTGCTATATCTCGGCCAATTCTCAACCGATTCTTGAAAGGGATGCCTTAAACGATTGGTAATCCAATTCCCCATCATTTTGCATCTAAATCCCGTCGCAAAATATTTTTCAGATTTTTTTCCATTTTTTGTGGGGCCTTCCCTTCAAAATGTGGGATTTTTGTATATGGCCCACATCCCTTGCTATATCTCGGCCAATTCTCAACCGATTCTTGAAAGGGATGCCTTAAACGATTGGTAATCCAATTCCCCATCATTTTGCATCTAAATCCCGTCGCAAAATATTTTTCAGATTTTTTTCCATTTTTTGTGGGGCCTTCCCTTCAAAATGTGGGATTTTTGTATATGGCCCACATCCCTTGCTATATCTCGGCCAATTCTCAACCGATTCTTGAAAGGGATGCCTTAAACGATTGGTAATCCAATTCCCCATCATTTTGCATCTAAATCCCGTCGCAAAATATTTTTCAGATTTTTTTCCATTTTTTGTGGGGCCTTCCCTTCAAAATGTGCGATTTTTGTATATGGCCCACATCCCTTGCTATATCTCGGCCAATTCTCAACCGATTCTTGAAAGGGATGCCTTAAACGATTGGTAATCCAATTCCCCATCATTTTGCATCTAAATCCCGTCGCAAAATATTTTTCAGATTTTTTTCCATTTTTTGTGGGGCCTTCCCTTCAAAATGTGCGATTTTTGTATATGGCCCACATCCCTGGCTATATCTCGGCCAATTCTCAACCGATTCTTGAAAGGGATGCCTTAAACGATTGGTAATCCAATTCCCCATCATTTTGCATCTAAATCCCGTCGCAAAATATTTTTCAGATTTTTTTCCATTTTTTGTGGGCCCTTCCCTTCAAAATGTGGGATTTTTGTATATGGCCCACATCCCTTGCTATATCTCGGCCAATTCTCAACCGATTCTTGAAAGGGATGCCTTAAACGATTGGTAATCCAATTCCCCACCATTTTGCATCTAAATCCCGTCGCAAAATATTTTTCAGATTTTTTCCATTTTTTGTGGGGCCTTCCCTTCAAAATGTGGGATTTTTGTATATGGCCCACATCCCTTGCTATATCTCGGCCAATTCTCAACCGATTCTTGAAAGGGATGCCTTAAACGATTGGTAATCCAATTCCCCATCATTTTGCATCTAAATCCCGTCGCAAAATATTTTTCAGATTTTTTTCCATTTTTTGTGGGGCCTTCCCTTCAAAATGTGGGATTTTTGTATATGGCCCACATCCCTTGCTATATCTCGGCCAATTCTCAACCGATTCTTGAAAGGGATGCCTTAAACGATTGGTAATCCAATTCCCCATCATTTTGCATCTAAATCCCGTCGCAAAATATTTTTCAGATTTTTTTCCATTTTTTGTGGGGCCTTCCCTTCAAAATGTGGGATTTTTGTATATGGCCCACATCCCTTGCTATATCTCGGCCAATTCTCAACCGATTCTTGAAAGGGATGCCTTAAACGATTGGTAATCCAATTCCCCATCATTTTGCATCTAAATCCCGTCGCAAAATATTTTTCAGATTTTTTTCCATTTTTTGTGGGGCGTTCCCTTCAAAATGTGGGATTTTTGTATATGGCCCACATCCCTTGCTATATCTCGGCCAATTCTCAACCGATTCTTGAAAGGGATGCCTTAAACGATTGGTAATCCAATTCCCCATCATTTTGCATCTAAATCCCGTCGCAAAATATTTTTCAGATTTTTTCCATTTTTTGTGGGGCCTTCCCTTCAAAATGTGGGATTTTTGTATATGGCCCACATCCCTTGCTATATCTCGGCCAATTCTCAACCGATTCTTGAAAGGGATGCCTTAAACGATTGGTAATCCAATTCCCCATCATTTTGCATCTAAATCCCGTCGCAAAATATTTTTCAGATTTTTTTCCATTTTTTGTGGGGCCTTCCCTTCAAAATGTGGGATTTTTGTATATGGCCCACATCCCTGGCTATATCTCGGCCAATTCTCAACCGATTCTTGAAAGGGATGCCTTAAACGATTGGTAATCCAATTCCCCACCATTTTGCATCTAAATCCCGTCGCAAAATATTTTTCAGATTTTTTTCCATTTTTTGTGGGGCCTTCCCTTCAAAATGTGGGATTTTTGTATATGGCCCACATCCCTGGCTATATCTCGGCCAATTCTCATCCGATTCTTGAAAGGGATGCCTTAAACGATTTGTGAGCCGATTCCCCATCATTTTGCATCTAAATCCCGTCGCAAAATATTTTTCAGATTTTTTTCCATTTTTTGTGGGGCCTTCCCTTCAAAATGTGGGATTTTTGTATATGGCCCACATCCCTGGCTATATCTCGGCCAATTCTCATCCGATTCTTGAAAGGGATGCCTTAAACGATTGGTAATCCAATTCCCCATCATTTTGCATCTAAATCCCGTCGCAAAATATTTTTCAGATTTTTTTCCATTTTTTGTGGGGCCTTCCCTTCAAAATGTGGGATTTTTGTATATGGCCCACATCCCTGGCTATATCTCGGCCAATTCTCATCCGATTCTTGAAAGGGATGCCTTAAACGATTTGTGAGCCGATTCCCCATCATTTTGCATCTAAATCCCGTCGCAAAATATTTTTCAGATTTTTTTCCATTTTTTGTGGGGCCTCCCCTTCAAAATGTGGGATTTTTGTATATGGCCCACATCCCTGGCTATATCTCGGCCAATTCTCATCCGATTGTTGATTATTACAATTACTGCCATCTGAATATTAAAATTTAATCAAAATATAATCCAAAAACATGTTTTTCAACATCCACAGCCAAACAACCAGCGTGCGTCGCATAGGAGAGCCAGGATCCCTGATCAAGGTGCACGTGGAGGTGGATCGCATCGGGGGAATGGAGCTGCACGTTGGGAATCTGTTGCAGGGACAGCCGCTTAACCAGCTGGCCGATGGAGTAATCAACAGCATGTGGCAGCTGGGCCTGCCCTTCGTGAAGCCAATGATCAACGAGCTCGTGAGCACCGCCTTTACGGACATATTCAACGAGTCCTTCCGCCACTTTCCCCTCGAGAAGTTTCTGGGAACATGACCTAGTTCTAGTTTTAAATATTGGTTTTGTAATAATTTTAATTTCTTATAAAAACAAAGGCTAGTTAATTAAACTCATTAGACATCTGCCAAAGTGCTGGCAACTAGATCGGTTCGGGCCTTTAGCTTTGCCGTCTGCATTCCCATATTCGTGAGGGAGCGCCCGAAGAGTTTCCTCAGAGAGATGACCACGTAGGAGGAGGTCTGCAAGTGCTGGTCCACGGTCTCGTACAGAAGCTGGTAGGCCTGCTCCAGTTCTGGGGTGAGGGTGGCTGCGAAACAGAAACCAGGATGAGTATAATGGAGGGATGACTTGGCTTCATGACTTACGTTTCTGCTGCAGCTGCTGTTTTCCAAGGTCGAACATAAATCTCAGGTAGCAGAGCTGATTGTACAGGTCCCGCTCTGTATACTGTCGCAGCAGGCTGCCACTCTTACACTTCTGGCACAGCGGCCGTCGCACATCCTTCTTCAGGGTATGGGTTCTCGTGTTGTAGTTGCAATCCGGGTGATCGCAAACCAGCCAGTTCTTGTAGAATCGCTGCACATGCCGCCTTATGTCCAGCTGGAGCTGATTTCGCACGCTGGCCAGGTACTGAATGGGAGCCATTTGGCACTCTGCGTTCGCACATTGCTGCAGCACCGGAACATGGGTGTGGCTGGCACCCGGACGATAGGCACTGGCCATCAGCTGCTCTGTTTTGCAAGACATGCACTGGAATCGGAATGGTTCGCACAATCGATATAGCTGTAGGGTGGTCTTCAGCAAGGACTCGCCCTCCGACTGCTCGGCTATTTCGCGCTGGGCTCTGAAAAGGATATAACAGAGAAGTTATAAAGATTCTTGGATTGGAAAAGCTCTACCCACCGTTGAGCATTCTGCCGGAACTTTGTGGGATCCATTCCCAAGCTCTCGGCAATCCTACTCGCATCAGTGCCTTCCAGCACTTCCACCATTCGAGTGACCACTGGATGGATCTGCTGCCCCAGATAGTAGTTCGTGTCCAGCTGCAGCTTCTTGTCCTCGCTGCTCTTCAGCTCGTCCAGGTGGTAGGCTCGCTGCATGGCAGCGTTTGTGGTGCCGTCCAAGCATATAACGTAGTCGACCATGTCACCCTTCTTGTAGCGCCGGTTCCGTTCCCGATTCATGCGCAGGGCCACCTGGACGTGCGGCAAGGAGGCACTGTTGGCGTACTCCTGGGGAGCTCGGGTCAGCTGCTTGGTGATCACAAAGAGTGGCAGTGGCACTGCACCCTCGTTGATTTGCTGCTTGATCTTCTCCAGCTGTGTGTGTACAGCATCCAGCTTCTCCTCCAATTGCTTCTCAGCCAGCACCTCGTCCAGCACAGCTTTTCCCACCATCACCGCCAGCTGGGACCAATCACGACGTACTATGTCCAAGCCCTTGTGCTCCTGCTCCCGCTTGAGATTGCCCTTGGAGTCCTTGCTCAGCTTGACCGCTGCGTACTTCTTCTTTTTGAGCAACAGGAGGCAGGCAAAGACGCCATCGATGTCCAGTTCCAGCTGCTTGTACATCTTGTTCACGCTCTGCTTGATGTCGCGACCAATCTTGTAGACCTGGTCATAGTCGGTTATGTTGGTGTTGATCATTATGGAGTCGGTGTCACCGTAGACCACGTCGTAGTTCATCTTCTGGACCATCTGCTGGGTGTTGGTAAGGATTTCCCGGCCCTTGTGCGTGACCAAGGCGGCCAGGTGCTGGGCAAAGAATCTGGAATGGGCAAATCCCAGGCAGCCGTACATGGAGTTGGCAGTCAGCTTCAGGGCCATCTGCCTAATGTGATACTGCATTTGGAGTTCGGGTGAGAGGTCGGGCGCTGCCATCAGCTTTTTCACCTCCTTGCGGGACTCCACCAAGCGCTTCAGTTGCAGGGGCAAGATGCCAGCATCCACTTTCGAGTCCGGCAGTGTTGGCAACTCGTCCGCGTCCACGGGCTGCTGGACGGTGGTGAAGCATATGTTGTACTCCTGAATAATGCTCGGGTACAGGGAGTTGAAGTCCATCAGCAAGACGAACTTTTCGTAGAGACCACGCATGGGTTCCAGCACCAAGCCACCGGCATAGGCCGCCTTCTTACGGGCAGGTAGCGTGGCATCTCCCAAGATGGTGTTTTCTGCATCGCCACCGCCGCCTCGTCTCGTGGAAGCCTTTTTGTCCGGCACAATGTAGTTCTTTTCGTGGAAGGCGTGCAGCAGAAGGAACTCATTTCTCTCGGAGCGACCTCCCTGGAGCGTTCGGGTCATGGTGTTTCCGCAAATATTGGTGATCTGCAAGGCCAGCGGCATGATGTTCAGCTCGCACATCAGACGCAGCAAGTAGGAGTTGTCCTGCATGGTCAGGGATATAAGCTTAGTGATGCTCTCCCCCTTCTCGTACATCTCCAGCAGATCATCGGCATTCACTTCCATGCGCTCCGATTCCTTCAGCTTCAAGACCTGCTGGCACAAAGTCTGAAGATCATAGGACCTGGCTCGAATGCACTCCTCCGCAGAACGCTTCACATCACAGACCATCCGACCCACAAAATGGTCCAACAACCGTTTGCCAAAGGACTGAGTCATCCTCAGACGACCCATTCGCGACCACTGGGGTATCTTCAGGGCTACAATCTGGTCGGTGATCACGTTCAACTGGCAATCCATGGCGTCGAACGTCACAATCAGATCCGCGTCTATTTGCTGGTACTGCGCCAGAAACCAGTTCAGCAGGACCTTCTCCGAGTCGTGCTTGTATATCTTGGTGGACTTGTATTTGGCCAACTCCAGGTTCAAGTCCAGTGGCCAGCTGACCACCGCGGGTCGGGTCAGGGCGCACATGTGACGATTGAAAGCGGGCTGGGGAGCCGGCCGATCAATATGGAATCGGTTGTGGGTCAGCATGGAAATCATGCAGATTTCATTTTTCAGGGTCTTCGGGTTCATGCAGGTGCGTACATTCAGGGCCAGTAGAGTGAGTGGTGGTGGAGGAGCCGGCTTGCCCTTGTCTTGGACCAACTCTACATTCTTTGGCTCCGACACAGTCACCTCCGTTTTGCACCAGCTCATGGGCGCCGGACTCAGCTTGAATCCGCTCACTTGCAGCCAGCAGGGTCCTTTGATCTTTCGGTCCAGCAGGAAACGCTCCAGGGCATTCGTTGTGGATCCAAAGACATGGGCTATGGAGTTGTATTTCTTGTTTGAAGCCAATGTGGGAGCCGGTTTCTTTCCATCATAATGGACTTCCAGGTAATCGCAGGTCTGGGGCACGTCAATCCCAATGGCGTGGTGGGCGAAGTTTTTGCTCACCTTGCGGGATCGGAATGTTTCCAGCTTCAGTTCAGTAGCCACTTCGCTGTCGAACTCCTTGTAGATGTCCGCCACGGTTACCTTTTCCTTGGTGGGCTCTTTTGAAATCGGATCTAGAAGCTGTGGACAAAGGAAAACATTCAAATATCTGCCACCATTAAGATAGGTGACTTCCAATACTTACATATTGTCTGGGCAAGAGGTAGAGCACCCGGTTTATGTTTTGAACCCTCACGCAGACGGACTTCCCATCGGCTGTGCGTCCAAAAAGGAAGACTTCGCCGGGCAGCTTTGCTGGATCCTCCCAGGCCTCCCAGAACCAGAAGCGCAACTGCTCGCTGGAGGAAATCGGGCCCTCCATTTCCGCGGTGGTCACTGACTTCTCAAAGTCATCGTCCATCTGGCAAATGGACTCCCAATTGCTCAGCAATTTGCTCATGTCCTCAGGATCGGCTTCCGGCTTTGGCGGTGATTCTACGGGTTCCTTTTTGGGAACAACCTTTTCGATGGGCTTGTCTTGAGCAGTCTTCTCCTCTGGCTGCTTCGCCTGCTCCAAATCGAACTGGTTTTCGTCGTCATCCAGGCAACTGAAATCCATTTCGTTGTCGGAAAATGCATCTTGGCTAGGTTCCTTGGCGGCGGGTTTGGTTGCTGGGACATCCTTCTCCTTTTTCACTGAAGTCGTGGCAAACGTGGCCACCTTTTTGTTGGGCACAGTGGCTTTGGGCTTGAGGATGCGTTCCAGCATTTCGTGATCGCTACTGGCTTCCGCCTTCTTGCGCTCCTGCTCCTGGACTTTGATGTTGTTCAGGAAACTGTTCATGTAATCTTTGGCTGCGGCGGCTTCGGATTTTCTGCTGACTGCTGCAATCTTTGCCGGAGCTATGACCTTCTCCACTTTGGTGGATGCTTCTCCCGGTTCTTCCTTAATTTCACCAAGGATATCCGCCAAGATGTCGTCATCCTTCACACTGGTTTTAATGTCCACTTTTTTGGGCACAGCATTACTAAACAGATTTTTGATGGACGCCTTTCCCTTGGCGGGCTTATCACTTTCACGTGGCCTCTTGTTGCTGTTGGCCGAGACGCCTTTCTTCTTTTTCCCCTTAGGCTTTTCTTCCTCCTCGGCATCGGAGTACTCATCTTCATCTTCGAAAAAGTCGCGACCATCTTCCGCATACCCAGTGCCATCTGAGAAGGTGTCGTATTAGTTTCCTTCTAAGGAAAGGGAAGTACAACATCCTGCACTTACCATCTTCGATCCAATCGTCGCCATACTTTTCCTGGGCCCGCTTGGCATATTCCCGCTCATCGACCACCTCGTAGACATCGTCCACCTGGTCCTCCACCTGGCATTTGTTCTTTGTGCCCTTTAATTGGCGCAATCGTTCCATGGCAGCGAATCTCCCATTTTTGTCAATGCGCTGCCGCTTGGCACGGGGTCCGGCTAAAAGGATAACTCAATATGAAACCCCATCCAATGTGTATCTGCTTCACAACTTACAAGGAGAATCGGACATGGCTGGCTTTGAATATTTACAATTCTTGGTTTCAAATATTTACTAATTCCCACCGTTGCTCACCTCTGAAGTTTGGTTTATTAGAGAGGAGTTTGATTGTGGCGGGAATGGCGGGAACTTATCGATATTTTCTGGTATTTTTCTGTTATGTACAGATACTGTTATTTACAGAAATTGTAGTGCTGTTAAGCGCAAAGTTAAAATAAACTGTTAAGTTAATTGAAAAATGGTTTTGGGGAGTTTTTTTTTTAAAGCTAAAATAAACTAATTTAAAAGTTATAGTCGACGAATTTGATAAATAGAGTGCCTAGAACAAATGAAGGAGTGTCCTCTGACATGCAACTCTAAAAAAATCACACCGTATCAGCCTGATACTATCAGCAAACGCAAAGAAATGATCCTGATAATGAACATATATACTTTTTAAAGTCAACCGAGTTTAATGATGTAACTCTTAACAAAACTAACGTACACTCTAAAATTCCATACCCTCTTTATTTATAAGCCTGAAATATTTGTTATTTATCTTTTCTCAAAAAAACTCCTTCTTGAAAACTAAACATTAAAAATTTCTTTAAAAAATCATCCGTCTTTTGTTTTAAATTAGTAGTTCTAAATCAAAGTAGTTCTAATCTAAAATAAAAGTCCCTCGATCTTACTATTTTCTAATGCTGCTTTAATCTTTGTTGTTCTTTTGCCTTTGCAAAAAAATTTTTGCAAAAAAATTTTTCTTTTTTTTTCTTTTGCATTAATTGTTTTAAAAAATGTATTATCTATATCCTAATTTAAAAACATACATTGAAAAAATTCCAACCAAATCATTCAAATTCAAACATTACGCAAAAATTCTTCATTGATTTTATAGTCCCATTAAAGAAAAGAAAACAATTGATAGATTTGTTTTATATTTACTTTATTTATCATGCATTAGATTAGACTTAAATAATATATTTGATTTTATTTTAAATATAATGTACAGCAGTGTCGCTTATTGTATGGTATGTGTTGATTCGAGAGTTATGTCTTTCAACTTATTACATAATCAATGCAAAATCTTGGTTGATATATATACACACATACACAAAACAGACTTACATATTAGACATACATATTTATTTTGAATACATAATGACTATATTTGCCGTTTAATTTGTTTTTAAACAAAAATTCATATATATTTACAATTTTGTAGAAAATATTTAGAATTTTTGCGTTAATAGTCTTTAAATTATATATAGATGTTCGAATGTGAGGAAGATATAGTGAGGAAAGATGGAAAATACTGTTTTAGTAGAGGGTGGATGCTGAATAGAAGGAACTATAGGAAAGTTTTCGAAAAGTCAGTCTACCAAAGGAAAGTAACTTAGATGGAGCAAAAGTTTTGTAGATGTAGAGACGATAGAGGCTTCGGGTATTTGAGGTATTTTCTTCAGCTATGGGGAGTTTTATTTTCTCTATATGGTTTTTCATTTTCATTCTCAAGCCACGGACATGGCACAACAATTTTTTATTTAAGTTTCATCATTTTCAGGAATAATTATCCGTTCCCATAGTTTTTGCTAAACATTTAACAACAGCAACAAATATTAAATAACAACGAACAACGGTTAACAAGATGCAAGATGAAACTGCAAATAAAAGAACGATCTTTAGTATTTATTCAATTTTAGTTTTTATTTTCAAGATTTCTTACCTTGCTCTGCGCCTGCACAGATGCCACAGATGCTAGACCCACCGATGACCCCCTCTGGCCTTGTTTCATACGACCTGCACGGTGGCAAAGGCGCTGAAGGTGACCTTCTTGGGGAATTCCGGACCCGGAGAACCACGCGTCTTGATCACCGGCTTGAGGGGCTGTCGTGGCTTCAGGGAGAGCAGTCCTGCGGAGGCGGCCAGTTCCCTCAACCGTTGCGAGAAGCCGCTGCCGGAGTGGCCGGATGCGGTGGTTCCTATGTTGTGGTGCTCCAAACCAGCGCAGTCCAGGACATCCAGACCGTTGTTGGACCTGTAAACCTGGGCGGTGGCAGTGGGATAGACCGCTAGACTGGTGCCACCAGATGTAGAATTCGACGAGGTGCCTGTTGCCGTTGCCGCTGCTGCTGGAGTTATGTATCTGGAATTAAGAAAAGATTTGGATCAGTTTTTTAAATCTATATTTTAATCAAAATCCATATGTTTTTTTTCAAATTAATAACAACATCTGGACGTAATAGGCATTTAGGGATGCAGAGCTTACTCATTCCGCTAATTGATTTATTTTTTATTTGAACAAAAACTAAACACCCAAGTACACGTGCCAAGTGTGAAGAGATCACCCCACAGCCGCAGAGGTGTGTCCCATCAGATCGCACACAACTGCGAATTCTTTGGACGAGGATGAGGTTGAGGCCTCGGCCAGATTTTGGTTCGAATACCCAGCATTATTAGCCTAGCAACAGTCATTGCTTTTTCCCATCAAATGGCCAGAAATTTATTCATGATCCATTGGCTTTTATCTCGATTGCCAAGTGGTCTTTGTTGATGCTGCTCTTGCTCTTGCTCTTGCAACGCCAAAGACGCTAATCAATTTGTTTATGAGCCGAGCTTGCTTTGAGCTACTTTAGTTAAATATATACTTATATATATATATTTTTAAGGTTTTTATTTTGTTTGCGGTGTTGTGCAAAAATATATATGCAAATGAGTTCACAAACAGCAGCAGCCTGGATATTTTTTGTTGCTCGAGATAATTGTTTTGCGGCGAGCTGAAATTGTTGGGTAAATAAAGTGTGATGAAAAATGAATGCCGAGCCGGATGAGACATCAATACGTTAGTAAGTCGATCCGAGAGCTCAATCACTCAAGGGGTATACGGGTATATTTGGGAGCCATTGTAAGCTGAAAGTGGAAACCCCAAAAAATGAATAACTTCCACTTGGGGAATCGTTGAGCGATTCAAGTGGATCGGTTCACTTGATTTTCAAATGCGCTCAAAAAGGGATCTCTGTAATTGGGTTCATGAGAAGCAAATATTTACACAATTGTATAACAAATGTATTCATAATTTTTCCAATGATTTTAACATGCACGATCTCCAAAGCGAAAGTTATTTGAATAATTGTAGGTGAAGTGATGTACATACATCGTATTTATAGGAAATATATGTCTTCATTTAATCTAAAAAGGTGTTTTTTAAATGAAAATATAATTTGGATTTTTGTCTGGAAATTTGTCTAATTATTTGACTTTAAAAGGCATCGATACCAAAACCGCTAGAAACCATTTTTGGGAAGAGTATTTGCCAACATAAACATTTAATTGCCGTCGCCTGCACTTTGAGACTTAATGACTACTGTTTTTTGCTTTTATTTTTTTGGCTGTGCTGTGTTTTTACGATAGATTCGGCATTCGGCTTTGCTTGGTTAATTGTGGCAATTATTTTGGCAATATAATTTGCTTGTTGATGCTAATCTAAGCCACGCTTGCCCTTAGAGTGCACTTTGAGTGCAATTTTTGCACTTGGATTGGGATCAACCTGAAAACTGGACTGATATAGAACTTCCTTATATTTTCAATGCTTTAGTCTCCCAATCTCATTAGAATGTAAGCTCTTGTTTTTATTTATCAGGGACTTTGTATTAACTGAAGATTGCGATATTGATCGTCTGTTTAATAAAAATATCTTAGTGGGTCAGAGTCACTGTCGGAGTTAAAATCTTAATTATATTCATTAAATTTGTTTGCCAAGCTTTCAATGGAGTTTATTGGATTCAGTGCTCGCATTTTCATGCCCTTTGCTCAAGTGCTCGAACCGTGTGAATTATCTTCGGGTTTCATTTTTAAATTTTGTTCATCATTTGCGGGGCCATTGTTCTTGTTTTTTTTTTTTTTTTTTTGTGGCTCGCCGTGGTGATGGCTATGAAGATGGAGCTGCGCTTTATGTATATATAATTAAGCATTATCAGCTGGGAGTTGCATTCAAAATGTAGCTTGGCCGGCGGCTTTTGTTTTGGTCCGTGTTTGTTTTCGTTTTGGCATTGAACTTTGCTTTGACTTTGAGGCTTTGAAGCATTCAGAAAAGCATAATTAATTATAATATTATAAACATCTTCATATTGTCTGGCCCATCAGCACACATATATGTGACTGACTGACTGTCTGTATCTGAGAGTTTGCCATTTTTCACACAATTTACAGTTGAAGGGGATTTTTTGTTATTTGGTTTGGTATTTGTAGCAATGTCAGGGGAAAGTACAAGAGCCAGTCTCTTGATTGTTGCAGTGGGAATATTTTCGAGTGTCATTCAGAGTCGAAGAATTTTAATTAATCGTAGCAACCTAGTTAACAAAATATTCATGTTTCTTTCAAGCAATTTAAGACTTTATTTTCTCTAGAAAAATTTGTTAGTTTTTATTGCAAATTAAGGCGATATTTTACTTTCAAATTTGAATTTTAAATGCATTCGGTGTATTTTTTTTTGTTAAAATAATTACTACAATTCCCGCAATATGAAATTCCTGAAAGAGATCTTTGTGCCTGACAGAACTTGTTGAAATGCTATAACTCAGTTCCCACCTTCTCCCAGCACTAAAACGCATCGAAATTGGCTTAAAGAGTTGCTAATTTTGACCCAATTCTCATCGCATTGGGTGGTGGGCGACTGGAGCGGGGAAAGGAAGCAGCTTGATGGGGATCAGACCGGTTAACTTAATAAATCATAGCTGATTTCGGGTTGCTCAAGATGTTTGTTTGCTTCCCCATTTAATTTTTATTTATGCAGCTTTGTTGACTCCGTTCAAGTTCACCGGTCGCATAAATTTCAATCCGATCGAAAGTGAAGGGCGAGGGGGCCTATGGGGAATTATGGTTTTTGGCCAACAAATTGAGTGATTTTCGGCTGTTGCAATTTAATCGCCAGATCAATGAAAATGATACCAGATTGGCAGTTAATTTGATGTGGCAATCATTACCGCTTCGCATCCGCACACATATTTCAATTTCGATGTCACGAAGTTGTCAGGCATTTGACAAATGACCGAAACTAGTTTTGGCTGGCCAAGTACCAGATAGTTGGCCAACCAAGTAGGAACGAACCACGATGCCTCTCAGATGCTAAGCATTAGGCAAATGCCAGGCATTATAATTTGTCAAATACCCGCGACATAAATCCATCAATCGGAATCAATAGAAGAGCAAAAACCAAACAGATTGCATAATAAATTCAAATAAAATCCAGACATTACAATAAATAAGAATGAGGAAGGGGTTATCGTGTCGAGTGGGGCACCAGAAGTTGGCATGCCAGAAGTAGGAGGTTTTTCATGCACAGGGAAAAATTGTTCAAAAAAATATTCAGCCCAAAATTTCTTAAATTTGATCATAATCTTGGGAACAAAATATTTCTTAATATTCTAATTTATAATATCTCTATATAAAATCTTTTTTTTCTATACATCTACGACCGAGTTGAAGCCATCGACTGCCTTCTAACATAATTACATATTTTTACTGTTGCAGTTGCATCTTCTTTATGCTACCTGTCTGGTGCATCTGCCAGCTTGTGTGGCATGTTAAGCAGCTGCCCAGAAAGTGGCAAAAAGAAAATATATAATAACGAAAGAAAAGAAAACAAAAGAAGCGCCGCGTCGCATATGCGCGCGCAGTTTCAAATCCGCATGGCTTTCCTCCCTCCCTATTCCCGCCTCCCCATTGGGCACTGTATGCTCCCCTTAGTCCAAGGTTTAACAATTGCTTCATTTTGAGGCAAATGAAAAGCAATTTTAATGCCACAATTATCCGCTAGAAGCGAAGAAGAGGAACGCGCAGAAGTGAGCGAAGTTCCAGCTTCCAGCCTCAAGTTCGTTGCTTGAGTCTTTTGTTTAGCATACAACAAAAATATTCCACAAGAACCAGAAAAGGAGAGAGATGGAGAGTTTGTGGCAGAATGGCATGGAAAGTGTCGTAATCTACATGGATGTCGGGCTAAAATTGTTGGAGGCACCGGCACAGGTGTTTTCCATATGATTAGAGTTACAGTTTGAGAGCAATTGCTAAGTTAGCCAAATAATTGTTTTAATTGCCTAATAAGTGCATTGTGTAATTTTAGACTTTACGTAAGTCATTTTAAAAAGGGTATGGAAAAATGTATTTTTAGTTAATTAAATTCTTTGTTATGCGTATTTGGCAAGATTATTTATTTGACTTACTTCAACCGACTTGTTATTGGTATTGACTGGTTCTAACAATCCACTCACTGCCCGTCCATAAGTAATGTCTATATAAAAATATATATCGCATCATTTGACTTGCTCGACTCTTGACATTTTCAGGCGATTACCGCAACGACTCGCATCGAATCGAAACACGTTTTAATCGCGTCTTGAAATATTCTAATATTCAGCATGGGCGTTCTCCCTTTTTTTTTGAGAAAAATGATCAGAGCGCTTTGGGCGCCACGAAATGTCAAGGTTGCATGTGCCACAAAAGTTACTTTCGTATGGATCGAAGTGCTTTGCGGCTCGTCAAATATCCATTTGTGATTTCGCAACTATGTAAGCGGCGAGAATTTCCAATTATAGTGGCAAAAGGAATAGAAGATGGTCAAGCATAAAGCCCAAATGGATCTCTGATTGTTTCGACCAGTCATCGCCCCTCATAAGATGAAGACGAAGAAGAAGTTGGAGAAGAAGCATCCACAGACAACCTCCCCCGTCCCCATCCGCATCCCATCCACAAAGTTCAACTGCCTCGAGAAGTGAAACAAATCTTTCACACGTTCAATGCCTCTTTCAAAGGGGAATGAGCGATCCCCACCTTGCCTCGTCTATTGTGCGTCTCTCATCTTGACCATTGAAATTGTTTATTGAAATCGATGATGAATGATTGAAAGTAACTATTAGTTGCCAGTTTCCAGCAGTGGCCAGCAGTTGCCGCTTCTGGCCGGTGCTGTTGTTATTGAATTTGCTGTCGGAAGCAATTTACAAATTGTTTTGCCCAGACAGAATTTTCTGCTTCGTTCTTTCCCCATCTTTTCTCCGACTCCGACTATAAATTTCTTCGGCACTTGGTCTTTTCACCAGCTGATGAAGTAATTAGAAATATTTTTAAGACCTAAGTTTCCATTTTCGTTGTGAATCAGAAGTTACAAATTGATTCCAAGACTTAAGAGTCAATTAAATTGCACATAAACTTTTCCAGTTTTCCGCTAACATTTTTCACATTCTTTTTTTTTACTGGACAGGCTTGTTTAAGCTTCTGGTACAGTCGGAGCTGTTTAAACTGTTTGCCATTAAATAGTAAAGCAAGAATTTCGAGTTGAAAATGCGAAGGAGGAAACATTCCAGCCGCCAGACAATAAACTACAAGTGGCCAGCGAAAGCGGCACACTCTTAATCAATTTTCGAGTAGTTGTGTTTTAAGCAGCAGGTGTAAACCGATAAGTGAGTGATTAACACAGGTGAATAAATGAATTGTTGGTTGTTGCAATGCATTCGAGAGTGAACAGCACTTAATCATATTTTACACTCCAGTTGCTGGCACTAGAGGCAAAAAAAAACAATAATTTTCCTACTCCATTTCTCTTCAAACCAAAAGTTGGCCGATACTTGAAAATTACTTTTCGATTGCTCATAAAAATGAACATCATGGATCAGTTTTCAGAGCAAAACAATAGTCGAAACCCCATAGGGTTATCATTACAGGGAAACAAAAAGCGGCAGCCTGGGAAAAAAAATCTCTTTAGAAAAAAAGTCTTCAAAAAGAACAAAAATAACCAATAGCTCTCAAAACGCAATAAAAGGCGCGAAAAGTTTGTAAAAAGCGATGGCCGTAAGACAAGTAGAACAGTTAGTTTCTACACTGAAAAATTAGTATTTTTCTTAAAATAGGATTAAACTTCAAATAGGACTCAAAGTAAGAGTCATAAAAGACACATCTATCCTTCTCAAACCAAATTTCTTTTCGTGTAATGAACAGAGGTTGTAAGTATTGAAGCTGAGGGCATTATGCGGCTGGCCAACTTCAAAGTTACATCCAGATACAAGGCTCTTTTATGAAGTAATTAAAGCGCATGAATTGGCCAATTGACCAAAAGTCGACGGCCAAGGCATTCCAGGCGTCTTGCAGCAGGTTGATGTGAATTAATTACTGACCCCAAAGCGCTGGCAATTTTACTAGGTGCTAGATGCCGTTAAAAGGCTTCACCCAAGAAGGCTCCAGAACCGCAACTCCAGATTGTGCATTAGCTACTGTTCATTGCCTGGAGATGCAAAGATAAGCGCTCCAAGATGGAGCAGGATTTTTGTTGGCACTAAAAAAAGAAATGGGTTGATTAGGTAAGTGACGGGGCGAGTCAGCCGGGACTTAACGAACCATTCTTTTGGGGCATAGATTACCCCAAATTGGAGATAAGTGCGACATAAGCCTTTTAATTCAGATGGCAGATATCGAGGAGTTTGGTTTAATTTCAGGTTAATTTATATAAAATATTATATTTCCCGCAAAAGATCGCACCGATTTTAGCTATGAACAAAGCTAATCTTAACATGGTCAGTAGCAGTCTGAAGATGCAAGATTTTTTCATGGCAAGTCTTTAAGGTGAACAAAAAATTCAAATTAAAGCATCCATGCCAAGGCCTTAGGCCTTAGCACTTAATTTCCAGATCAGGTAGTTATAAAAAGTCTTTCCTGTGGCAGTTGACCAACAATTGACCAACGCCGAGTAGTTAAAAATACTTTTCTTTTTGTCAGTTAACTGCTATCAGAGTGGCATCGAGGAGTGCATCAAAACAACTTCCGCAACTGGTTAACACCTTTCAAAAAATACATAATACGAAAACGAAGAAAAAAAACACAAATCTCACACAAAGGCCGAGCCGGGCCAACCGGGGTACATTGAAAGCCATTTTTAGCTGCAGTTTTCGATCCGATCGGACCATTCTCGAGTGCTTCCCGTTTTGTGCTGAATATCTGGATATCTCGACAGTTGCATCTCGACCGTCAGGCGTAAGCGGAAGAAGTAAAAGTTTTTTAAAGCGTTTTGCTCATAATTATAAATATACGAGACTTAAGAAAGAAAAACGGAAAAGCACACAAAACAGTGAAATTGAAAGTACAACAAAAGTGCTGACAAAACGCATTCAATCAATCATTGAGAAAGATACTTGGGGGCCGGGACTTGTCGATAGATTTATGGCCAGGCGGAAGTCGAGACATAAGGAAGCCTCCCCATGTCTAATGAAAATTCACGATGAAATATCAAAAGTCCATAAAACTCAATTAACATTTATGTCTGATGACAATTTCTGATTTGTTTATGAATCAACCAGACTGTTTGCCGCAAGTGTCGACTTCCCAGCGTGCAAGTTAGTATCTGCGGCGTGGGTGTATGCCACTGGGTGTATTTTATTAGCCACTTGGCATTTTATAAGCAATTATCAAGCTTTTTAATGTCGTTTGGCAATTAGAAAGGTGTCGACCGGTGGTGCAAGGTTCTTCCAGAGAATTATGTTCGAATATTAATTCAATTCTAGAAGCAGCCTCCAGCTGTGGCAATGGATGATATTTGCTTTTAAAATGTGAGATACTTTATTGCTTAGATATTAAGTATGTGATAATAGTCATCATGCTGGCTGTGAAAACGGTTATTTTTATTGTCAAGAAATTAATAATATTGATCTGGTTTATTTGAATAAATATAACTACATACTAGTACATACTTTCAAGGAGATTGAAGGAGTATTTCTGTAGTCTCAGATGCTCTTTTTATTACAAATCATTACATTAAAAAAAAAACATTTGTAACCCCCTGCCAATTATAATTTATAAACTTTTGTTTGCATTTCCCAACAGCGGCAACGCCTTTATTTATTAACCACGCCGTCTCTTTCGGCTTCTTTTTAAAGCATTAGTTTTTTTAAAATATGCCATAACTACTTATATCCCAACGAGATCCAGGCAGCACAAGCCAAATCACGACACTATCAATTAGAGACACCCAGCCAGACAATTGTTTAAATGTTTCACAAAGAAATACGGCCGAACTAACTCTGTCTCGGCGCTTGTAACTCGTTAGCGGGGCGTGTCCCTCTCGTTTATCATTTGAAGCTAAAGTTTCGCAATTACAACAAACAAAAACTTAAGCAAAAAATTGCCTAAAAAAAATTTAACAAAATAGTTTTGTTTTTTGTGCCTTGAGACTGGGGTATTACATGCAGAAATAGAAACTGAAATTGCTCCAATTTGTTTGGGAACTTTTGTCGAAACTTTTAATTATGCAAGTGGACTGGGGACAACACCCACAAAAGCGTTTTCACTATTCAGACGGATAATTTGCATGAAATTAACTGCGCCGGGGAGTCATAAAATAGTAATAGTGGCCCACTTGAAAGGTTAGTCCGCCGTCCCCAGTATGGGGCTTCTCCCAGCCAAAAGGCCGGCCAAATAAGGAAATTATTGTTTGTCACACTGACTTAATTCTGCTGCCCACTTGACCAACTAAGATGTGGGAATAAAGAGGGTCCAAACAAGGGTGAGGGGCTTTGGGCCAGAGGGAGAGACCTAGACTTGGTCACATCATGTTGCGATGCCCTCAAAACATTTCTGCTGAAGCACTCAAGTGTACGGGGCCTACCCTGGGAGCCGCCTCCTTCAAGGCACTGCAAGAAATGCCTTAAGAAGTAATTCATCTTATATCTTAGAGTTCTCTGGGTATTGTATAATTTTTCCCTTAGTGTAGCTTATAGATTGCACATGTTTGTAGGTGCAACTTGTGGCAAAAACGACAACGCTGCAGCGGAGACACAATGCCACTTGCCGTTTGTTGGCTTCCTGCTCAGAAAGTCCAAACATGTCATGGACTGACTCCGTCTCCGTTTCTCCAATTCTCCGATTCTCCGACTGACTGCCTTTCCCAAAGACACTTTGCGGTTTCAGCTTTGCGTAAAGACGGAAAGTGTTTTTTTTTCTGGCTCCTCATCGTCTTCCTCCCGAACGTCTTATATATTTGTTTTTTTTTTCTGTTTTTTTGTAAAAAACATGTCAGGGCGACACTTTGACCAAGTTGCAGGTTTCTTTTTTTTTTTTATAGGCAACAACTTGCAACTCGTCGGCGACAACAGCAGCAGAAGCAGCAACAACTCAATGCCAAAAGTGCAATGAAGAGTAAAGTCAGGGTTAGTCAGGTACTTGGGGTACAAACAGACTTTGCATACTTGGTGTATGTCTTCTTTTGGGAACCTCAGTTCGGAGGCGAAGTAAAGGTTCAGGCCAAGTCAAGTCGGGCTAAAATGGTGGGCCAAACATAAATAACAACCAATTGGAGGAGTGGACTTGCAGTATAGCTCCATGTTTCAAGGGGAAAAAGTATTTTGTTTTTAGAAATAAAATGGTTTGAATGTTATATAAAAAATAGGATTACGTATGTATCTGTTGAATCAGTGAAATGAGTCAGTTAAGCAAAGCAATGATTCAATTTAAAAATCAACATTAATATTTATTTTTCCTGCTCACCTTTTGTGTCAGCCAGACATATCCCACATAAGAGCAAATGGCTTAAACTTTCAGGGGTGACGCATAGATGTATTATAATGGGTTTAAAAATATTATAAAAAAACATTTTCATTTAAGCAAATTTATGCCTAAACTGTTATCAAACAGAAAACCCTTTCATTAAACCCAGTTTGCCGGCAAAAAATAGATATTTGCATATCTAATAAACCCCATCGATGCAGACGAGAGAAATGTGTGCCACAGACCGAACCCAGAGATTCTTGGGCAAGAATCCATGGCGTGACTATTAGCCAATCCATATAGCCAAAATACACATGCTTGAGAGTCGGCTCAGCTCGGATTGGGATTCATTCGCATAGATCCCCCATCATTACACACACGCAACGGCTCCCAAACTGTAAATGTTACTTGCTTAAAGACCCAGCAAACAACAACAAGAAGCCACAAATAAACAAAAATAATTACAAACAAACAAAACGGTTGCCGGCTGGTGGATGGTGGCAGAAATGACTGTTGGTGGAAAAGCGGGTCAAAAAGCAGTTGCAAATGTTAAAGTGATTAGCACAAAGTTGGCAGAGGCCTCCGAGGGGGCGCCGATCTGAGCCAGAGTCAGGCCAAGCTGAGCCAAGCCGGGCAATTAGCCAAACAAAACGAAGCTCAAAGCTGCCAAAAATAAGAAGAAAAAAAAAATAAAGATGATCGTCATCAATGCGGCTAGATGAGATACTGGATGGGTAGATGGATGGATGCTTTCTAGGCTAATAGCACACGAAAGCCTAGGGCAGAAATTTACTGCCAAGTTCTGATGAAAAGGTTTATGCAAATCACGCCATCAGGCCATCTTCCTCTGGCTTGGTCACCACCAGCTGATGATTTGACAAATTCCGATTGAACCCAATAAAATAATGGACAAAAAAATTACAAGTATAGAAGCACTACATAGACCTTCTTCTTCAACTCCCGGTAGCTGACCAGGCCATGACAGTGCGATGCTATCGAAATGGGAAAAACGCCACACAAAAAAAGGCATCACGAATGGAGCGGAAATTCCATGGAAAAGCTGAAAACTAAATCTTTTGATCCAGCCCAACCCCTTCCCGGCTAAATCAAGTCTAATCGAATGAGCCAAATCTATTGTTGCCTGTTAAAGAAAAAAAAATAGCAGCTCATAGCAAAAAAAAGCAGCGAAATGTTTCTTTTCTTTTTAATTTTTCTTTTTTTTGGGATTTGGAAGCTGCCTTTAATGGCTAAGCAGTTTCAGTTTCCTGTAAAAAATTTGTACAAGAAAAATATTTTGTTGTTGAGCAAAAATAGATCTTGGCAACTTTTCTCCCCCGTCCAGGTACCACGGCCAATGCCAAAAGGAATGTAAAGTGAGAGGGGCTAAGACCGTAGCTGGACATGAACCTGAATCCGAGCCTGAGTCTGAGCCCGAATCCGAATCCGAACCGTTAAAAGCGTAACAACAAGTGCTGGCCACAATTTATTGGCCAAGCGTGTTGAAAAGCCAAAGCACAAGCCACGGCTTTAGTCGCAGACGAGACGACAACATCGTCAATGAGACTCGTCCCTCCTCCGCATCTGTTGTCGCCTCTCCTTTCTTTCTCTCTTTCCCTCGTAATATCTACTTCTCTTTCTTCATGGCCAATGAATGGAATTTGGCTGCATCTCGGCTGAACTTTGTTAACCTTTTCAGCTAGCCAGGAAGCCAATTGCCCATTTCACCAGAATACTCTAAATTCTTAAAGTTGGTAGACTTATAATGGGTTTCTTAATAATCATTAAAGGGTTTGAAAGTTAAAAAAAATTAAATTTAATAAAAATAAATAAGATGATATTATTTTTTTCTATTATATTTTATATTATTTATTCTATAGAACTTCTTTTATTTCTTTTATATAGTATTTTCTTATTTTAAACTTATATATCCAATACTGTTTAGTAAAATCATTTCCTAAAAAGAGTATTAAGAACTCTCCTCACTATTTTTGTTCTAACTACTTTTAGCCATTTTTTTTTTGGTTTTTTGCTATCAACATTAACATTTATCAACTGCTACAGTTTTCGCCAGCCCGCTCCCCATTTAGCCCCTTTCCCGATCCAATTTCAAGTTGGGCGCAAACTTGTGCTAATGATAATGATGATACCGAGACGCGGAGTGGAGCTATCTGGCGGGCAGGGCTGTGGCAGAGGCAGAGGCAGAGGCACGGGCAGAGGGATGCACTCTCTTGGAAGTTGTTTACCAAGTTGCCAAATGGCCAATTCGCTTAGCTAATTCATATTGGCAGGCCGTTTGTCTTTATCGCCGACTGCCATCTGAGACGGAAATTTATTGATAGGCAGTGAAAGGCTTGGGAAAACCGAGCTAAACTGAAGCCAAATTGGATCGAAGCCTGCAATTGAAGCATTATAATTCACTTCATTAATAATTTATTCTGACCCACATTTCCCCCACAAAAATCAACCAAGAAGATTAACCACAAAATGAGCTTATTCTCAGGAATGTTTGGAGTTGTTCCCTTATTTGTAAAGGTTATTTTAGATTTGGTTGATGAGTTTTTAGGTCTTTCAGAAAATATTTTTGAAATTATTTCAAGCAAAGCTTATAAAGTTATGTTTTTTTAATATAAAAAATATATTTTTTTTCTTAATTTTTCTATAATACAGAGCATCAAATCTTCGTACACCTTAGACCCCCAAGAGTTTGTGGTTTTTTGCAATAATTAAAGCTCATCTTCGAAAACCGTTTTGTGACTAATTTAACTAATAACGAAGCGTGTTCTCTGGCGATTAGAAGTTGCCCAAAATACCAAAATACCAAAAAATGAGGAAGAAATAGAACCCAGAGTGGAAAAAACCTTTCAAGCCAACCTGGAGGAGAGGCAGCTGGAAAGCGGGCCACAAATTTAACGCTCATTACGCGCACGGCTTGACGGAAGAGTCGTGGGCAGCAGTTTCTGTTTGGCTTTTGGGGTTTTTAGTTTTGGAGTTTGGGGGCCCAAAGTTGATGCCGCAGCCTCACCTGCGTTAAAACGAAGGAAATTGAGATCCATTTAACGAGTGGAAACTCTCTACAATGTTTTCGGCTATTAGTTAGAATGTTTCTAATCTACCATGTGTGTGCGAGTGCTGCGGGGGAAGCTCAACAAATTGAGGCTACTGTTGCACACGACCCAGCCATCGAGGGAACTTTGCCACTTTACTCTTTCAGAACCAACCGTCTGGGGCTCTATTTTCCTAACATTTTTTTTTCTTTCGTTTTTGGGGCCCTAATGAGGCTCGCCTATTGAGTTATGATCGTACAATTTGCCGGAGATACTTAAGATACTTGGCGGACCACCCAGGCTAAGACTCTTGCCACTCATCAGGCCGCCCTCTCCATAACCGTAAGCCTGCCGGGGGGCATGGGGCAAGGTGGAGGAGTGCATGGCATGCACTTTGTCGGAGCGTTCTTGTCAAGGCGGTAGATTGGAAAATTGCTGTGCCACAAGTGGAGGCCATTTGGCTTTTCCTGGGGCAGGCAGCCGAAGCACTCATCTTGGGTAAGGTGGGAGGTTTGAATTTGGCCTAAAAATACTTACTTAAGTCTAAGATCAAGTACGAAGATTCTTATTCCCAAAAAAAATATAGTTAACAAACATACCTTATATAATTTTTAAAGATCTTCAATGACCTCTATGAGATCGATTAAGAGTTAACCCCAGTATGTATAGTAGTTTGGCCATTCCACTTCCTCACACACTGCTGACACACTTTACATTGATTTACCTTCGTTGAGAGCCGAGAGAAATGCCCTGGAGCGGTTGCCATGAAAACAGATTGGACCACGTTCACTTTGGCCCGAAGCGTGCCACGCTTTCGGGGCACAAAAGCCAAAGCTGCACGAATTTCGGCGGCTTTAACAGTTGCAACTTGCAACTAGCAACAAGCAACCTGCAACTGAAGCGAACGGGAACGCCCCATTGTCCACCGAATGTTGGGAAAAATAAGAGAAGAAAAGTTGCGAGTAAAAATAAACCGACTTACGCGCTTTTGTGCCCATGCTCTGGGCCATGCCACCTGTTGCCCTGTTTTTTTTTCGCTCGGTGGTTGCAACCAAATATTGTGTGTGTGTCACACACATCCAGTGCCGTTGCCTCGGGAGTGGATGAAAACCTCTCGAATTGCCCAACGACGAGACGAGAGGCGGCCAGCCAAATGTGGAGCAAGCGGCACCACAAAATATTTAGTGGCAGTGTCTAATCTTTTCTGGCGCGGATCTGACTCCAGCCGACTTGTCTATATCTAAAAGACACACTATATACGAGTATGCACCTCCACGTCCATGTCCATACTTAGGTCGTTGTGGGGTCTTTTATGCAAAACGTCTGACACTAAAGCTGCACTTGTCTGCCTGTCTCTGAATGTGAGTCAATAAGCATAAATTTGGCCAGCTGGAGTGCTGGGGAGCGGGTCTGACGATTTGAGGTGCGTTGATGATTTTATGGCAGTGGAGACAGTGGTTTTGGATATGAAAAAGAGGCGTATATTAAGAGGCTTGGGGCGGTTAAAGGAATAAAAACATTATTATTATAATGCACTATTATTTACTAAATAAATGTAATAGTTTTATTTTCTTCTATTACTATTATTTTGTATTTTTTTGCGGCACACCTCTTTCGACTTAGGGGACCTGGCGCAGATCGTACTGCTCGAAACATACATTTCGTAATTCATTTCATACATTTCATTTTCTATGCTCTAATTTGAATATTCCTCGATTTTCCAAAAAACTTTAAATAATAACTATAAATATTATAACTATATCCCTCTTATTGTATTATATTTTACGCAAAACCTCACAATTCTATACCACTGTGCCTCTGGTCAGCCAAAGTTGCGTGTGTTTCTTCTGTTGACTTTGTGTTGCGTGTTGCAAAATCTTTTGGGCAAATGAGTCAGTCGCCAGTCAGTTTTGTTTGCTTTACCTGGATTGCCCCTCTTCCTTCCATGGCCAATACCCCTCGCACCATGCGATCGGAGACTTCTTTTGCATAAGTGGCGCATGCGCAATATTGACAGCTAATTGTACACAGATGGCATCAAATTTGCTCATGCAAGCGGATCTCTTCCCCCTTTTTTTGCAGAAGCAGCAGCAGCAGCATATCCCTCTTGCCACATGCCGTTGCATTCAATGGGGGAAACCTCACACGCATCAAGGAATTCGAAATTAGAATTGCCCGGCGGGAGAAAGAGTAACTAGCACTAGGATTTCCTTGTTGCCACTGTGCCTCCCGCCCGCCTTGCTGCATGTGGCAGCACAACGCCCACTGTCGGCTTGGCCAAATCAAGCATTCTACACGGAAATTAATTTTCTTAAAAAAACTACATCAATTTGTTTAACAAAATTGATTAAAAAACGGGGAGGGCTAAAAGGTATATAATTTTTTTGTTAATTTGAAGTGACACCCACAGACTTCTGGATGTAATTGTTTTCTGTGCAGCCTCCATGTGTTTTTTCGCTGCTAATTTTGTGCTTGAGTAAATTGCTCTGATCGTTTCCTTTCGCACTCCAGTCCCCCCTTTTCGGCCTCCTCCCCTGCTGATTAGATTTTGTGAAAGGCGCTGCCGCTCTGCTTTTTTGCTGTTGCGGCTGCTGCTGTTGCTGTTGTGGATGCTGCTGCAGCCACTGCACCAAATTTGCCAAAAAAGGGAGCGCACCACATGCTGGGCAGTGCCGTGGACCGACTAGACCAGAGAGGGGGGAAATGGAAAGGGGGCGGCGGGAGGGAAATCCAAGCCAATCCGTGGGAGAGTGGAAATGCATGATGGGATGGGGAGTCGGCTGCCACTGCAAGACCCCCCAGGGAGGGGCTCGCCATACGTGTGCGTTCTCCAATGGTATGCTTTTAGAGCAGCCACCCCACATCTCCCCACCTCGTCGTCCGCCCACTTCCCAATTTTCCCTCATTTACTTGCCCCAACCTTCCCCTGCGGATTTTTCCCATCCTACCTGGCATGAGGCCTGGCATGCTAACGGTAAGCGTGACGCATTTTTTTCATCTCGTTTGCTCTTGTTGGCCGTGTGTTTCGTTTTGTTTTGTTGGTAGTAGCTTGGCTAACATGTCGCATCATTAACCCATGCCGGCCGTTATTATTCCGCTGGCTTATTTAGCCCGAAATTGCGAATTGCGAACTCAAAACTTATGCAAGACCGTCCGGGCTAGCCACTAAAACGAAAATCGTTTACATTTCGAATCGAAATTGGCTTAAACAACGGACGGTCACTAGCCCCATTGTTGCTAGACTATTACCTGGCTAGGGCGTTGGTCTGACTGCTCTGCTCTCAGATCTGTCCAATTATTTGCATTATTTTAGCTCAGGCTGTGTAGTTGGCCCAACTTACATAAGCCGGAAAATAGCGTGAAGGGAGATGTGATTAGCTTACCTGGAAAGAAAAGGAAAAGGTAAGGAAAAGTGTTAGCTGGTGTTATGTGGCTCAAAATCAAACTAAATCTATTTTCAATTTAAAAACTAATTTCAGGTCTGGCCAGTAATTTATTTTCTTCATATTTTACATGCAATAATAAACTATATTTGATATATAACCTCCGAAATATATGGCTATTCTCACTCACCGTTACATTCACCAAATGCCCTAAAGGCCCCCTCTCCAGATGCAGTCCACCGCCCCCCAAATAGCCCCTCGTATAAGCCACCCAACACGCCCCATTTTCATGCCTCGAACATTGTGACAGTTATGATCGTCGAGAAGCATGTGAGCAGTGGGTGGTGACAGCAGAGGGGTATGATGGAAGGGGGCGTGGAAGGTCAAGTGGTCGGCGCATAAACTGACGAACTTTACGAGTATATGGGATGCTAGTTCTGGCAAGGGGCATAAATATTTCGGTGGTCCCACTCGGCGATAAGTGACGCCCACAAGAAGATCTTTCACCTACCACCTCCCAGCCCAACACCCCCGCAGAACACCATCTCCACCTCCCAGATCCTCTCCAGTTCTGCCTTGTGAATTTTCCGTGCTAAATTGTTAATAAACAAGCGCCTAACAAGCAACAGTTAGGAAAACTGCGAACAACAGTTTACAATTAGACTTTCAACTATTGCCGCCATCTCGGCCAGCGATCTCCTGCTATCTCTCCCCCTTCTCTTGCCTTGTGTGTGGGGGCGGGCTGGCTCGCTGCCTGGATGGCTGACGGTGGGGTTCACCCTCTAATGCCACCTCCGGCCCCCTTCCTTGCGGCTGTTAGCCACGGCCTGACAAGTGGGCGTGGGCAACGCTTCCGCTTCCCCGAAAAGCAACAACTACAATGGCTGCATAGACAGTAAGGTCTGGAACATTAATTGCAAGTCAAAAGATCCAAAGTCAGAGCAAAGTTAACAGTTAAAGGCAGAAGCAGAATGGTCGGGGGCTGAGAAGCGCGATTCTCAGGCGCTTCAACTGGAGATTTACTCAGTGATAGTCATCTGGAGATGAGGATGGAAGCGTAAGAATACACATATCTCTCTAAAAATAATCTAAATTTAAATAAGTTTAATAAAACAAAGTCCTTTGAAATATATCTTTATGAGAAGGAATTATGTATTAAGACTGACTTTCTTTTGAGTTTAGAACCCTGTTCTCAGAAAACGTGTCACGCACTCATCTCTGTCCAAGACAAAGTCCCTGCCGGCAGCAGTGTGTCAAATCCAAAGTCGAGGCGAATGTGGAATTAGAATGTGTGTTTGGAATGCTCCACTCCGCTTAACCCCTTCTCATTCCTCAGCAATGTACACGCTACAATTTTCATGTTCCATGTGCTGGCTGGTCACAATCCCAGCTCCAGCTCCAGCTTCAGCATCAGCTCCCAACTATAACTCCCGACGCCAGCAATCCCAGCATCCGAGCTGGCCGGCAGCAGGAGTTTGGAGCTGGGAGTTTGGCCAAGCCTGACTGGGCTCTGTTGGTTCTGTTGGCAATTGTACAATAATTATAGACTTTGAATTGTGTTTAACACGCAACGTCGACGTTTTGCCAGCCAGCCAAGCAGCCAGCCAACGTCCAACGTTCAACGTTCAGCATTCTGTATTCTGCATTCTGCATCCCAACGGTTACCGGCCGCATTGCGCTTTCACGTTCTCAAAGCCAACTCTCGGCTCAATTCGGCCAAAAAAGCTTGGCTCGGCTAGCGCTCGAATCGACTCGATTCGATTCCTTTCCGCTGGCCTGCGATTGCATTGAGAATTTATTTGCGGCAGAGGTCAAATATTTGATTATCGCGAACACTCGCAGCGCCGAAAAACCAACCAACGAAGCGAGTGTGAAAAATTTGATGGGAAATTATGGTGCAACAATTGTGGCAAAGCCTTCCCCAGTCGTTTAATGGCAATTTATTAGCGCAAAGTAAAAGGTTTTCTTTCTGAAATCTCCTTTTTTGTTTTTTTTTCTGGTTCGTTTTATTTAGTGGGTCCGGCTTTTGGGTAAGTCAGCAAATTATTGCCACTTTGCCACTTGGCAGCAGTGGCAGCCAAAAGCAGCAGGGGCAGGCATCCGAGGCAGTCGGAGCAGTCAAAGCATCCATCCAGCTGGGGATCGAAGTCAATTTGACTTTGGGATGGGTGACTGTCACTGGGAGACTAAGAAAAGTTGAAACGAATAGTGAAGACTCTATGCAATAATAATAAAATACATCCTATCTTAGTTTAAGAAGATCTTACTTGTATTTTCCAGAGATAAAAGGCTTTCTTTCAAATCTTCGACAAAACTTAGTCTAGATTCTAGTCCAGAATTAAGTCTACAATTTATTTGAAAAATTAATTCTTGCAAGTGTATAGAAAGTCGAAAAGAAAAACTCTTTCTGCCTGCCTGTCAATAAAATAAATAATAATGCTGCATAAATATCCCTAGCACATTGGGGAATGGGAATGTTCCAGGCAGTGGGAATTGCAGGGTTCAGAATAGGGAGTGTGGCGGGAAAATTCGGGTTAATAATGTTATTCCATGACTCTGTCCAGAATGAAAGGGTGCAACCGATTGTGCCACAGACTCTAAGCTAAACAAAACAAAACCAGCCGAAAAAAAAATTGCGGAAGAAAGAGAAATAAATGAGGCACCGTTTGTTGCTATATAGTCATTGCAGTTTTCATTTGTTGTAGTTGCAGTTGTTGGTGCAACGTTTTGGCACTATTAACCTACTCCGGGAAATAACACCACGAACGATGAGGAGAGGATGACGCTGATGCTGATGCAGATGTTGAATGTTGAATGCCGACTGCTGAATGCTGACAATGGCCATGACTCTTGGGTGAGGAAAGGAAAGGAGACAGTCACAAATCAGTTGGCGGATAACTGTAAAAGTCTCCTAATAATATAAATTAAACGCTAGCTCAGCGGCTAATTGCAAGAGATCCCCCGAAAAACCGTAAAGATTCCCAGTGTTCATCATGATTTATGAGTGCCGCACTTGGCATGCAATTAACATTGTCACCGCAAAGTAGAGGCAACACTTTGATTTCATTTCGTTTAATTTTATTTTTCTGGCCCCATCTTGTCTGTAGAGGAAGCTTCAAAGGGGGTCTGCTGAGTGGTGGGGGTACGCGGGAGGAGGTCTTGTAGAGGTGCTAAACGCGCTGACCTTCAGAGATCTGGTTTCAGGCCAGCCAACTAAACCCAACTCGTTTCAGTCCGCAATAGTAAATGGATTTCTTTTGCATATGAAAGGCCAGTTTTTGTCAGATGTTTTTTTTTATTTGTTCATCTCGGCGACGATCCCCGACTCTATTCCCATCTTCTTGTTCATCTTACACCACTCGAATGTTTAATGATCTCTTAACACGCAGAAACACAAAAACTAAAGATTCTACAATCAATTCTGATTGTTTGCTTTTTTTTATTCGTTGGGTGTTGTCTGCTGCCGTATTTTAATTTGGTTCCTTATTCCGAACGTCATAATATTTTTAAATTTTTTCGGTGACCTGTTAGTTTGTTTTCAAGGTTATGGGGTGGCAATAATTTTTGTCGCCAATGAAAGAGGTTCGTTTTCGCTTTTATTGATGGTCCATAGAAATACGAGTTTGAATGAATGCCGCGGAGACAATGAAAATGAAGTATAGTTAGCCAAATATTTTGACTTGTCACTTTTTCTTATTTAAGACTTTATATCCACAGTTTATGATTGCGATGGTAAAGTTTATGGGTGGAAAAATAAAACTTATTAAATATTTACTCTTTAATTGCTAGACCCGCAATAATTGGCAGTCAACTATTTAACAATCTCAGCCATCTATTCCCCCCAAAAATATTTTGGGCTAACCTTCGTTAACTTTGTTGAGATTGTCGCCCTACCCAAAACAATAAACACTAAAATACCAAGTAATAAACTGCGAGAAAAATAGCTGGCGGTCTTTTGCCTAACGGCATATTACGCCAACTTCTTGGCACTGACAGACGCAAACATCGCACACTCATGCGGTTAGTCATTCGGCTCAAAACTCACATATATATTTACTTATGATTATTATTACAACAACAAGATTTCATAAGCGGCAAACCAAAAAGGCCTGGCCAACGCAGAGAGCAAACAAAAATAATATAAAATAAAACTGACTTCGTATGGGCAATAAAAATCGCGCGCCAAAAGCCAGTCAAACGAAAGACTTAGGAAACGAACTTGCTGCAGCAGCACCGGCAGCGTCTAAATGATGCAGCAGCGCTGAGTTAACAGTTAAACGCAATTTAACGCGCCAGCAACAACTGTTGCACCAGAGACAAAAATAAAAAAACAACAAAAATATGTGCAAAAGTTAACAACCATTTGTTCTCACAACATTTTTACGCCAATTCACAAAAAAAAAATTATCTAAAAAAAAAAATATAAAAAAAATTGACTCAACAACTGGAGGCTGGAAAATGAGTTAGAAGCTGCGACGACTTCCCATTCATGAGCTGCTGGCGCTCGAGGAGCGGAGCGATCCAAACGATTCATGCCATCCGATTGCGGGTTGGGAGAGGCGTGAGGAGGGAAGACTGGGGGAAGCAGGTTGCCGGGGAGCAGCCCACACACAGAAATCGCAATAGCGATTCCATGAGGCTGGGCAACAAACCAACAAAAAAAAAAAAAAAAGGAAAATACAAAAATATACAACCCAAGAGCTAAAGGCTCCGGCGAACGGCAACCGCAGCACAAAAAATAAAAGCCAGCCAACAACAAAGTAAATGAAATAAAATTGAATTGTGTGTTTGACTGTGCAGCAGTTGCAGTTGCTGCTGTTGCTGTTGGTATTGTAGTTCCTGCTAAAGTTGCAGTTGTTGTTGTTGTTGCTTGGCTTCACGATGTTGCCGCCGCTGACGTTTGAGGCCAAGTTTAAGGTCTTCCTGTTGCCAGTTGGCAGTTCGCAGTTTTGCAGTTGTTGCTGTTGTCTTAACTGTTTTCACTCGTTTCAACCAAGTGTGCTGTTGTGTGTGTGTGTGTGTGGCTTATTCAGCTTCCTGCTGCAACAAGTGGCTACCTTTCCGACATACACTAACCAAGAAAAGAAGATGCCTCTAGAAAATTCGTAATACAAGTCTACATAAATGGGAAATGTTTATACCTTTAATTTAATCATTTATACCTTTTATTTAATCAGTGCTTCCTAGAATACTATATATTTGTATTCGAATCTTTGGAAATCTATCTTAAAGTCTAACCTATTTTATGAGAGTATAGACTCTTCGGTTAGAATAAAATCTTAAAATTTCGATTTATTCTCGTTATCTATTGTTGTTAGTACTGCGATCTCCTATCGCCGAAAAAAAAGAACCAGTGAGATAGAGAGGGGTATTGGCCACAACCATCGCCATCCTCGATTCCTGTTCATGCCGATGCTCCTCCGCACATTTCCTGCAGCTATCGCTTACTCTTAGCCAGCCACCCACTTGCCATCCCTCCACTGTCCTCTGACCAATGCCACTGGCGGCGGATCCCCCGCAATGCGGATGCCGCCCATGTGTAGCAGATTTAGTCAAATGTGCTTAACGGTTAAAATGGGTTTGGTTTTTCGGTTAGTTTAGTCCAATCTTTTTCCTTCTCGGTTATCTGCTCCGAGGCGCTTCTTTGGCGCTTGTTGATTTCTTTTGTTGTTTGTTGAAAAATATTGTTATTATTTATTTTTTTTTGGCTTTATTGTTGCTTTTGGTAGTGCAACAGCAACAGCAACAGCAACAACGAAAAGGAGTTGACCCATGGGCTCGAGCAGATTGGAGTTGCAATTTTTCTTCCCTTTGTTGCTGTTGTAGGTGGCGTATGCTTAATATTATTATAACTGTTGGGGCAATGTTGTGTTCTTGCAGGGATCGCTCCACGTTTGCGGTCAGGGACCAACCCAACTCGATCGACCAGGCCCAAAAACAGAATGAGGAAAAAAAACCTGACCAATTGTTAGTCGGTTAGTTAGTGAAATGTGGGTGGGTGTGGACGAGGACCACTGGCAGCCAAAAAAGACAAGAAGACATGAGGAAGGAAAAAGGAGTATTCACTTGGGAAGGCGTTCACTTTAATTAATTTTTCAATTTGGGTCACGGGGTAATCTTTTCATTTTTTTCCCCCGCTCTATTGACATTTCCATGGCTTTTCTTGCTACTTACATAATTTAATCAAAGTCAAGAAATCATAAAAAATTATGTATGAACTGAGGTGAACAGATCTTAATTATGGCAAGAGAGTGAAAAGCGAAAATCTTAATTAAAGTTCAGGTCGCGCTTCTGCACAAATTCGTAACGCTCTTCAATGACCATAAGATGTATATGTTGAGCCCCAGATGAAAAGATTTTTTAACAGCTCTGTTTTTTACAAAGCTCCGTCCCGTCACAGTTCGTTAAACTGCAACTTCGGTTAGTTTTAGTTCAAAATTGTTGTTTTTGTAACGTTTTTTGTCATTTACGATTACGTGAGTGGCCGCGTGCTAAATAACATTAAACAGCAATTTAATGAGCAACAAATTTATGACTCCACCAGCTCAAAAAGCGGGAAAAAAGGTAAAAATTCATCAAAATATTTTACTGCATTTAATGAGATTTTGTCGCACGGCTATACGGATGCTGCCCGCTGTGTTAAATTATATAAATTTATAATGGCATTTTGTTTGGTAAGAGTATTTTATTATTTGACAGCTCGTCACTGCTTCGGGCATTGACGGATGCAATGACAGTGAGTAATTTACACACATCAGTCACGGGCCAAATTCAGATGTAACTCGGAGAAAGCTGTACAAGTACATCCTGGGATTTAATTAAAAGGTGAAGATTACGTGAAACCCTCTCATTTCTCACCCAAAACTATACATTTTTTACCACCTACATGCCTGATTAATAAATGTTTTGATTCAAGATCACTAAGAAACCAAATCCATTTCAATAAATTCGGCTATCGACTCACAAATCATTTGATTTAGCCATTAAACAAGTCTCCGAGTGCTGAGAAGACAACAAATGGACCATAAAATCTGTTTCATAAATATTTAAAAGCAGATCGCATTCGAAATGAAAGATCTAAATATATCTGTAGAGACTAACTCAAAGTGGCCATAACAAATGGCCTGAGGTTAAGCTGAGAGTTGGCCAAAAGCCTAAAGCGGATTGTACTGAAACTAGTTTCCATTCGATTAAATCTGGAAACGTGTTTGCGTTCGGAAAATATCATAAAAATAAAGATCAACATAAAAAATCAGCGGCGAAAAAAAATAAAAAATGATGTAAATTAAGGCTCCTGATAAAAATACGTAAATTAAAAATTAGTTAAAACGGCAAATCAGCCAAAAATTGCCGTCACTCGTGGTTGGCTTTAACCTTCACATTTTGCATAAGATTATCGTTTTTTTGGCGTTTTCCTCAACATGTTTGAAGTTGATGAAGACGATGACGATATGAGTCTAAGCCAAAATTATCCTACTTTTGGCCAGTGCGAAATCTATTGCCCAACTTGGGTAATTTAAGATGTTATAAACCCAAACCGTGTTGGCTTTAACAAATTTGATGTATCTTTATAAAATAATGTAACAATTCGATGATAATTTTGACTAATAATGCAAATATCATGCCTTTATTGGACATGAAATGTGTTTTATCGTAGCACCCGCGGCGATTATTAAAATTTATTAGCTCGTCCAAAAATAAATCTACATTCGGCGGAGTTAAGCAAACAAGCCAACATTAAAACCGGTAACAAACAACAGTTAACATTTCGCCCCAGGCAGAAGGGTACGAGAAAAGAGTTCACATGTGAGGGGCTCATTACACGGCCACCTCTAACCTTTACATGGCCTGCACGACACAGAAGCCAAGCCGAAGATTGGGCAAAGGTTAACCCCCTTGGTTGTATTATCGATTTTGGCCCTGTAGTTGTCTCCTCTGTGATTTGTGTTTCGTGTTTCTTTGTTGACTATCATTGTTGGCTAATTAAAGCGACATTGAGATGCGTTTTGTGCGAAAATGTTTCTATTTTTGTGAATTTGTGCCTTGGCCTGGCCCTTCCAGCACTTTCCAAACTGTCAAGCTGTTGGCCCGGCTCGTAAATTCCCTTGGCCAAAACAAAATCCAGCATAAGAAATTAGCAAAAATCTTCTCTTTTGGAAAGTCTGGAGAAGAAGCGACGAAAGTTTCTTGGATCTGAAAAACCATTTGCCATGCGTTGGAGCATTCCGAATCTATTTAGATGTGCGCGCGCGCAAAATTTGCAGGCCGTGTTCAGAATATCTAATTAGAGAGATACATAGATCCCAGGTTTGCCAAGTTGCAGGGCCGCCAGAATGTGGTTCATTTGGTCACTGGGTTAGACCCAGAGCACTCCGCCACCCAGCACCCA
Organism: Drosophila pseudoananassae pseudoananassae; assembly: GCA_018153035.1. Lineage (NCBI taxonomy): Eukaryota > Metazoa > Arthropoda > Insecta > Diptera > Drosophilidae > Drosophila > Drosophila pseudoananassae. The sequence continues at coordinate 1,295,109 of JAECXR010000055.1, forward strand.
TCTTCCATTTCCATTTCCCCTTCAACGACCGCAGCAGCAACAGCAGCGGCACTTGGGCTGCGAAAATTGAAATGGCAGAGAACTCGAGCCGCAAAAGGCAAATAACAAATTGTTTCGCCCCCTTTGCGTCTCGGGCCGCGCTTGGCTGCTGCTGTTGGCATGCAAATTGAGCGCCAGACGCCAACGCAACTTCAGCGGCTTCAACGGCTCCACCAGCAACATCAGCAGCACCAACAAAGGCAACTTCAGCAACAGCACCATCTGAGACAACAACTCCGCCTTCTTCCATTGTTGTAGAGCACAGCGAGAAACAAGAAAGTGATCTGGATTTAAATATTTTACAAAAATAATACAAATTTAAAGAATTAAGATTTTTATAAAAAACTATAACTACTACTATTTTTATCTAAATTTTTGTATATTTCTCTCAGTGTAAAACAACGCAATTACAGACCAACTTCACTGCCCGCTTTTGGCATACTCCACCAACAAAAACAATGAAGAGATATAAAAACTGAAGATTTTTGCCGGAATTGTCGTTGAGTGGCTGCTGTTGTTGGGTTGTTGGTGCTCCGGCTGCTTTGGAGGTTCCCCTTGAAAAAGGTGAAAGCAAAAGTTATGTTCTATTTGTTTCACTTGAAAGGCAACAATAACGAAACGAAAACCGAACAAAAAAAAAAACCAGAGGAAAACTATGTAATTTTCCAGCCAAGAGTCCCTCGCCCATGGACGGGCCTCTGTCAGTCATTCCGTCATTCAGGCACTAAGGCACTCAGGGGGATAAAACAGTTCACGGTTTCGCGCACGACTCGAGTAAAAGCAAAAGCTGCTAAAAACCTTAAATTGTTTATGGCTAGCTGGTGGTGAGTTCAGGAAAAAAAGGGCTCCAAAAGGAAAGTGCCAGCAGATGGTGGCCCTGAATGGCGATGGTTTTGGGGCTAATATGAGAGCTACAAAAAGTAGATACTAATTGGCGCTATGGATTTCCTTAAAAAGGGGAAGTTTGGACTTCTAAAAAGTTTTATTTAAATCGAACCGGAAATATGTTCCTGAGGGAACTGTAAACCACTAACAAGATCTATCTTATTACAATCCAATTAGGCCCCAAAAACATTGTCGACAAATCACCAAAAGAGTCAAATTTGAGATCAACATCAATTTTCGAATTGCAAATCCACGAATCCAAACGAGGCATGCAAATCCCATACAATTGCCACACAATTACGTTTCCTGGCTGCACCCGCGCCATAAATATGTGGATACCGCCACAATACCCCCCAGCCTCCATTTCCCAGCCGGAATCGAAATTATTGTAAATTTTGAAAGTGAAATTTCTTCGTGTCTCCATCTGCAGCTCCATTTCTCTCCTTGGGTCGGGTTTTTGGCAGCTTTGGCAGCTTGGATGCTTGGCTGTTGGGAGGCTGACGACGTTGATGATGACGTTGATGAACAAACAAACGAAGCAACAAGTTTCCAGCCGCTCCCCGCGTCAACCAGCCCCTCCCCTGCCCGCCTTTACATTTGAGTCCCCACTTGACCACTTGACGACTTCTGTCAACGGCAAACGAAAGTGTTTGCTATTCCATGATGATGATGTTGATGATGAACTCGACGATGATGATGATGTCGATGAAAGGGGGGCGTAGTGGGTTAGCGGCTGCCACTCGTCGTCAGTTTTTATTACCACACACTGGCACAACAACAACAACTACAACAAAAATATTCAAAATAAAACAAAAATCTTTATGAAAGAAAGAAAAGAAGAAAGTGAACCCTCTCCAGTGACTGTCCAGCCGCCACCCCCCGCCCACCACTAACAGCAGGGAGTCCCACGCCTCAGGTGGAGATTCGAGCTCAAGCTTGGCCAAAAATTAATTGGCAATTAAGTGCTTTTTTATAATTTTATTCGATTTGCAAAAAACAAAATTGTAAAGTGATAAACAAATTTTTATAAAAATGGGCTTTGAAAATATCAAATATTAATTAAAGACTTTCCTTCATTAAACCATATATTAAGTCATTTTCTAAGCTCCCTGAACCATTGCAAAGACCTCCCGCTTCACAGATCTATTACCAAAGTTGTCCAGTTGCCACTTGTTTGTCAGTTCCAGCAGAACCCCTTGGCAAGTCGTCAGTCTTCGCACATGACTGCATGATTGAGCAAAGTAATTGATCGACTGATCCGTGCGAGTGACTTTTTATTACATGACACCATCAAAAAACCAACTCATCCATAGGAGAAAAAAATAAGTATACCTCACTATCCAAAAAAAAAAGTGCAATCCAACATATTTGGTAGAGTTTTCAATTGAATTGGAAGGAAGGTTGGACAAAAAAGACGTTGACAGTTTAACTTTTACTTTCCACATTGTGTGTGCGACATCAAGTGGCAAAGTGTGGCACGCTGCAAAGGGAGGGGTATTTGGAGCGAGGGTCTAGCTCCAGCTCCTCACTTGTGGTTGGCTTTGTAATTATCTCATTGAATCGTTTTGCTTGCTGAAGCATTTCAATTGATCGACTGCCGCCACTCGAGAAAGTTTTATTTCTTATGGTATTTCTTTTTTTGATTTTTTCCATTCGGAATATCTTTGGGGTACTTGTAGAGCCGTCGTCTTGTAATTAATCAACATGATGGCTCGGTACATCCGTCTCGGCCGGGCCGGCAATTTTTTAATGAAAAGGAACAGAAGAAAAAGACTCTTGATTTCTATAAACCGCAGTTGCCAATTTTAATTATACATCTCTCCCTTTCACTCTCTCCCCAAAAGCGTGTAATTAAAAGGTTTTTCGTCTCAAAACTTTTCCAGACCCTAACTTTGAGTCTTGGCCATGACAGAATCGACAGTAAAAGTATCCCAAAACAATGGCCGAAAACAAAAGTGAATGTCAAGAAAAAAGCAACAACAAATGAAGTCATGAACTTTGTATCTTGTAGATACGATTGTGTTTACAAATTGTTTGTAATTAAAAAACTGTCATTTGTGTCATGGGGTTGGGCCTTTATTATTAAGATATTGTATATGGTTGGTTAAGAGAGTCTTTTAGAAAAAAGTTTATAAGCTTACCCTTAGTTTAGAGATTTTTTTTAATTTAAGAAATGATGTACATACCTGAAAAATAAGAAAAATAAACATTAAATTTTGAATAGAATACATATAGTAAAGGATGCACAACTTATACAGCCTTTTGTACAGTTTTAATTCTATTGAAGCCAAGTGCCCTACATCAAGACATTGCCATTCAAAAATAAAGTCCCGTTGATCTCCATAATAATCTGCTCATTAAGCCCAGTTAGTACGGTAATCCGGTTATGAGACCCCGAATAGTCACACATTATTACTCACAACTAGTGCGCTGTCATCTGAGATCTGAGAGGGAAAAAAAAATAATTCAAGGCACCTGTCAATTGTCTAAGACCAGAAAGAAAAAAAATATTAACTAGCCAAAATTTAGCGAGGTCCCAAGGCAATCGAGCCAAATGTTCCAGTTTGCTAGACATGAAAAGTTTCCGCCGCTCGTCATCCCAACTAGGGTCAAATGGAAGTCCTCTCCCCGCCACATTACCTCTCAATTAGGCGCTTCTTTGCGTGTGTTTTGACCCAGTTTAGAGATTGGCCAAAAGCGCCTTGACAAACAATTAAGGCCGGCCAGCCAAAAAAAAGGTGAATAACCACCCACGACATAGCTCGGTGGCATGTGGCGGAAGTGACCTTGTCAATGGATTTTTGGACTGGTTTCCGAGGGGGTCGGCCTACCACCACACTTCGAGGCACGCGCTCTTTTGCGGCTCAAGCTCACATGAGGTCGATAAACTTTGAGAAAATTTTCATAATTTCTTCTGCCGCCGAGCAGTAGCTTTTCCATCCTTGCCTCGAATCTCAAGAAGCCGCAGCCGCGAGAGAAAATTTGCATTCGATGTGAGGTAATAAATATCCAGATGGTCACCGGCCAACTTAGGCCATCGATCGTTGCTCTCCCCCCATCGATTCAGGTGCATTCACATTTGAATTTCAATTTCAAATTGAACGAAACGAAACGAACTGAATGAGAGAGAAAAAAAGATACAAATAAAAATCGCATGCGAGAAAAATGAAATCAAGTCAAAATTATGCGCATAAGTTGCAAGAAACTTATGGAGGTGGCGGTGGCGGAGGGGGTGTTGCACTATCGCATATGTAGCGGCACATACTCGTCTGTGGCCGTTATGGTTGCAGAAATTTATCATCGCCCGGCCCGGATCGAATTGCGGGTCCGGTGCAAAGGAGAAAGGTGCAACAAGTGGCAGCTACAAAGTGGTCGAAACGGCCAGCGAATGCTGCAACATCAGCAGCTGCCGCTGCCACAAAATGCTTCGAATACTTTATTGATTTCATAGCACATTTGCCAGGAATTTTCCAGCCCATGTGTGTGTGCATCTCATTTGGGGTTCATTTTGCAAAAAAAAAAAGAGTTCAAGAAAATTTAATAAAATTTGCATACGGAACGGAAGTTCATCGGTTGGGCTGGGAAAATTGCTTGGGAAATTGTATTTTTTTTTTACAATTTAGTTCCGTTTCATTACAGGACGGAAATTGTTGGGAAATTGGGAGATACTACATATGCTGATGTATCTAAATTTTCCTGGTAAAGTATTTCCTCCAATTACCAGTAAAACTACCTACTCCTACTGCATATTTGATTAGCTTTTAACTTCCACTAATTTTATGAATATAAAGGGTTCATATTTTGTTATTCCTGATACCTTATCAATATTACATTTAGGAGAATCTTTGGTCCCTCCTTTGATTTTCTCACAACTCACGCATTTTGCTCCCATAATGGCCAATTTCATCGCAAGATCATCATTCATCTGGACACATAAAAGCAAAAAAAAAATATATATAGCCACTAGCCAGTTCCCCAAAAATGAGAGGAAAGAGATGAGGAATATTTCTTTCAAGCCTTTTTGCCGGCATCGGCTGCTTTCTTTGCAACATTTCAACGTTTTGCGGCAACTTCGTTAACGTTTACTTTCTCCTTCGATGTGTACTTTTTCCTGCTATTTTTTTCGGTACTGGTATTTCATTTTTCCCCTCTGGTTTGTATTTTTTTCCACCTTTTTCCATTTTTTCGGATGGTAACCAGTTGGGTGCACAGGTTCAGGTTCAGGTCCGTTTGCTTGTGGACTTTGCTTATCTCGGCTCGAATTTTTTATGTCTGGGTACTTTTTTTCATAAATTTTTTTTTTTTGGGAAAGCCAAACGGCATCTTCAGCGTGCAGTTAAGTTGAGGCGGTGGCAAGTGGCATTGCACAGGGCAGGAAAAGAGAGGGGCACAAAAGTTTCTGCGATTGTTATCAACTAAATGGTGTTAAAGTGCGTGAGAAACACAATGTGAAGCCTGGAGACTGCATTCGTAGGATGCAATAGCCCCCGGAAGATCGAAAGGCTAGGGTTAGGCAGGGGAGTAAGAGGGGGTAGTGGAGAGCCGAGTGGGCCAAGTGGGGGGGCAATGCAACTTTTACCCTGTTATACAACACATGGAAAAGGGCAATGGCAATGCCTCTACGTTAACATCGTAGTCCCCAGCCATATGAACATCATCATGATCGTTAAACTTTTCCTCAAGTGCCCTCAACCTCGCCACGTAACCACGTTAAAGGAAATGCAATCTCCGCATATAAACGAAAAATATAACAAAATTATAATGAAGGGACAAGTAATGGCTTGACGTGTGTCTCATACTGTTTATGGATTGCAGAAATTTTGACATATTTTTTGAGACATCTATGCCCCAAAAGAGTGGAGCCAAAGTTTAGAAAAACATTAGCCCGAAAATTGTAAAAATTCGGTTGCTAGTTTTGGACTTGGAGCGCGTGCCGCTTGCATAATAGCGCTACCAAGAGCCCAAGCGCCAACAAAAATGTTGATAAACATTTCAGCAGCTTAATGAGCAACAAATTGAATTCGTAATTGAAGTGTTTGACGAGCGTTGAAGCGTCGCGTCGCGTTCGTTTGCTGCTTTTTGGCTCTGAATCAGTTTTGTTGATGTTTTTCATGCAACCATTTTCCCGCCACCGACGCTGCTATGAAAAGTGTGGTGTAATCAGGCTGCGTGCATTGGAGTGGCGCCCCAAAAAACCAAAAGAGAAGTGGAGCCTACTGGGTGGGTAAATACAACCCACCATAAATTGGGTTTTGTAAGGCCCCCACGAGATTTGTGCAAGATCGTTAAATGGTTAGTTAAATTGGGGTTATCATCTGCTATATGATGTTTAGGTAAGCTATAATGATCCATGGATAAATGGTTGGGGGAGTGGGTGCAGTCAACTTGGCCAACTCGTAACTCCCGGCTAAGTGATACGGCCATTCAGCTAAGTTGGTAATTGTGGTCTAGCTTTGATAGCAATTTTATTACGCTATATTTGGTGACCTTTGTTTTTATTAACTAAGACCTATTTATTATATTTTCATGGTATTTTAATTCTAATAAATCTCAGAAATGATTCAGTCTAATAATGTCCATTAGAAGCCAGCCTTGTAGTAGATGACCATAATGTAGATAGAATGGGTGATATTTTATGTAAATTTTCATCTAAAATTAAAGGCACTCATGCCATATTAAATCAATATTTTATTTAAGCTCCATCTATTTGCCTTATAATTTATTTAAGTTTTTCTTTTTTTGCCGTTTTTTAGCACCATTCGGTCTGAATGGCACTTGCCAGTCAGCCAAACATCGTGCGTCATCTTCAGAAACAGAAAAAGATCGAGAGCATGGACGACAACAACGATTTCCGAGGCAAGACAGAAAAGCCAAGCCGGAATCGGGTGTTAATTCAATTACTATGGGACTAATAACTAATATGCATAGGAGGATCAGATTAAGTGCTAAATGAATTTCTGCCAGCGGACTATGGTGTAAATGTATCTGGCGATCGGACATCGGGCATATTGTATCTGGGTAGCTTGGTATCTGCTGGACACGATTGATGCTTTCGTTTCGAGAGGCCCCGGAGGTAACTATGTGCTTGCGTAATTAGCGAGTGGGTCCGGGGCCATAAAGAAAAAGTCCAGTCCGGCCATTCCGGGGCGGAGAAAAAGATGAAAATGAAAAGAAAGCCAAAGACTGCAAGTAGATACATAAATATCTGATGGTACGTGCCCAGCACTTGACAAACTCCGAAGCTATAGATAGATTTTTTTTGTAGAGGAAAGAGACCACGGCATACCGAAATTGAAACACAAAAGAAATAACGAATTATTGTGATTATTATTAGGAGACACAATTGATTTGGCATGCGGTCTGAATCGGAGATGGAGCTCCAACCGAAGACCCTAGAGATCCGGGCGCTGTGGAAAATTGAATTTCTTGGGCCCAGTGGTCCAGTGGTTGGATGGAATCGGAATTGGAATCGGAATCGGAGAAACAACCCAGACGGAGATTTCACTTTGGTTCACCAAGATGAACAGATGAAAAAAATAACCTAAAGAAAACAAATGAAATGAAGAAAACTTTCCAACAAAGAGAAAAATTAATCAAACGATGACGACGCAGCCACGAGTCACAATCTCAGCTGAGCTTCAAGTTCATCTCTCAAATGATTTGATGGGAAATTTCTAGAGAGGATGGCCGGGGATGCGAACTACAAACATAGTTAGATCGCGAAAACTACAAGATACTTCTACAACTTCCGCTACAAGACGCTACATTGTTGCAAATCTGCAGTGCGATGGATGAGCCGAGGGTAACAATTTGGTTTTACTTTTATCTTTGCCTTTGTCTGATGCCTTGGACTGCACATTGGATCTCGGGTGAAATTTGTTTTCAGCTTGTAAGTGAATTTCAATTGTCTAAAATCTGGCAAAAAGATACATTCTAATTAGGTTGCAGAATTAACCAAACCAGAGAAATCTAGGTAAATTATATACCAGCTTTATTTGCAATGCTACCTTTAAAACCTTTAAAGTAAAATAGTAATATTGCTAGGAAGTTGTAAAAAGTCTTGAGCATCAAAAGTAAATTAAACTGTGGTAGGTTCTTAATTAATTATTTCATTTCCGAGCTGCAGGTAATCCCATAAACAAACGATAATTTACAAAAATCAAAAGTCAACACCGCATGAATGAAACTTTAGGCCCAGATATCGGTTGGTGGTCTAGATCATCTTCCCCTGCCGAAACGATGTCAATGAATTTATTTATTCCATTCGGATTATCCCTGGCCAGATTCCCATGGAAACATTCGCTCCGAGACCAATGTGGTATGAAGCCAGCGAGACCACCAAGAGGGCATCGTCATCCCAAGCCAAGGGCTTCGAAATACAAAGGGGGGACAGCTACCACAGCTCCATTCTCCGCTCCATGTTGCCCCCTCGCTCCGATCTCCACTCAACGTTCTGTTCTATTTATTTACGATCATTGGGGAGCGTCGGCATTGGCCATTGGCCATTGGCATTGGGAAAATGTGGTGGAAACGCAGCGTGCCATTAAATCGTTTAAATGGTTTCCTTGGCACTTCATAATTTGCCGATCAGAGCGCCCCAAACCCCAAATTGCCCATCGAGGCATCTTTGCGTGTGGGCGTTGCCCATAGCCCCTTTGGGATCGTTCGTTCGATTTGCCATCTAAAGACAGCAGGGAGCGGAAAACGATGCCCCATCTGCGGGAACTGCGGGATCTGGGATTCAGAGCAGTGTATCGGAGCATTCGCCGGCCATTGCATCTGACCGGCAACTGGCAACCGGAGTTGCAAGTCTGCACTGGAATAACAATTAATTGTATATTATTTTCGCGTCGTTTATTTACAGCAAATTAGTAGAGGTGCAATTTTTCTTCAGCAGGAAATTATCGTTATTGCCGCAGTGAATGCCAAGATCGCAAGTAAAAGAGAGAGTACTGGGATATATTGTAATGACTTTTTTGAATACTGGCATAATATTAAATGAAAGTAAAATAAATGTCTATGGAATGAAAAGTTTTGTCATTAAACAAAAATTAAACAATTGAAAGGATTTTTAATTTAAATATTTAAAACTATATTTATAGTAATAGTGTATTAAGTAACCTTATTCAAAAATATACCTCAATCAAGCAAATGATCTGTTAAATTTAATCGAGAAAGCACTTAATTTGACTTGCTTTTCGGTTTCATTTTCAGCACTTTCCTTGTTAATTGAACGTGGTCAACACTCTGGTAGGAAATCAGTCTCGGTATTTCCATTTCAAAGATTTCCCTTCACCTCAGTAGCGCTCCAATGCCCACAATACAGATACAAAGTGTACCAATACAATGGCATGGAAAATGGACGGAAAAGCGAAACAGGGCGACGATGCGGAAATCAAAAGTGTGGCCAAGCCAAAGCAAACAAGAAACCAAAATAAAAAGAAAAAGGTCTCACTCATTGTTGTCATTCGATTATCGATGGCTGTCGCAGGCATTTTCAATTCACGTAGTCTTTTTCCCCCCATTTGCAACCTATTTGCACTTTCGTTTTCAATTAGGTGGCTACTGGCTACTGGCCAGTGATCAAACAAAAGGCTCTTGGCGGCCAAAACCCGATACCTGAAATTGAATGTTTAGGTCCAGTTCCACTCCCTCCTTGGAATTTAATTTGACTGCGCCTTCTGGGTAGTTTCCGTCGTTTTATGTCAAAAGGAAACCGAACAGCAGTCGCCTCCCCCAGGCCAAGTAAAAGTTTCTGTTTACGCATTCGAGTCGTTTACTTCCTTGTGTTGAGTAATGCTCCCTGGTCTGGGAGCCCTAATTAGAAGTCTGAAGCCCACCAGAAGAACTAAAACTGCAAATTAGCTTAAATTTTGCGTGACTTAATTAGGGGGAGCGTAGGCCACACTCCCAATTACATCATCACACTCCCATCATCCACAACATCAGCGATGGATTCGTGGATAGGCTGTCTCAGGCTGGACTGAGAGGAAAGTGAACCTTTATAGCATTTTCTTTTGGCCGATCATCTTGTTCAGGGCCTGGAACGGAGCCGAGGGATTGGGTATGGTCAGTGCTTGCTTAGCTTAGCCATTATGATTGCCATCGGGTTATATAACACTATAACGAGCTGAGGTAATCATAAAAAGCACATCAAAAGCTAGTCAGAATTTTTTCCGGGTTGCTTTCGCTGCAAACAATATTAGAGAGATGAAAACAACTTCAATCTTGCACAATTTAAGCCAATTCTGTAAGTAATCTTTGTCCAAAATTATCACTTATGAGAAATCTAAAGATATTTATCGCATTCCTTTCCCCAATTTATGTCTTTTTGTATAAATTTCATTAGCATGTTGAACATAACTTAACAATTACTTGCAATTAATTTAATTGAAAAGTAGAAAAAATAAAAAGCCAACAACCCTTGGCCATGCTAACAAAATATTTGCACTCTTTGACAAATTAAACACAACGAAAGGAAAAATATTTGTGTTTAATTGCATTAGAGGCAATTAAGTCAACAGTCAACCGGCATAGAAAAAAGTGCGGCATAAATCTTGTTGGGCAACTCGGTGGTTTGTTTGCGTTTTTGGGCCAATTTAAATGCATTCGGAATTATGATAGAAAAACTCCGAATGAAACCCAAGTAAACAAGTCCAACCAGTCGGCCTCTCAGCCAGGTATTTTTTACTTAAATCATAATAAGACTAGCTGCAACTCCGGCTTGCCGCGCCGACTCTTTCCCCCCCGAGGAGTGGGAAGCTGGGCGCTTTTCGGCTGGGGCCTGAGGGTCGGGGGAAGTCATCTTGTGTGGCTCGGCAACAACGAGACATCAAGTTGAAGTTCGCACGGCACTTGAAAATGCAAACTGAGCGAAAAAAAACTCCATATTGTATGGATGATAATAGAAAATTCTGCAAATGAGCTTAACAATGACTTTTAAATACACTTTGATTAGGAAAGTACTTATGTTCCAGAAGTTGGATGACTTAGATACGGTAGAATGAAAATAATTTGGGCTCTAAGTTTTCAGAAGATTAATACTTATAAATTTCTTTAAAAAGTGCAATACTCCTCTGTAAAAGTGTATAAATATATACGTTTCTATATATACATATCTAAGCAGTAGAAAACAGACAACAGCAACATCCACGGACTTACAAACAACAGCTGCCTGACAGAAAGTACTTTCTTTCTTAATAAGATGCGCAGTTCGCATATTTGCAGTCACAACAACAGCATTATGAAGGTGGTTAGAAGGTGAAAAGGGGGCCTGGGGGTCTAAAGAGCCAGCCATGCGTCTGCCTTTGGCATCATCTCCTCCACGAAGTTAATTTGTTGACTGCCTGCAACTTGCTCTAATGCATGCAGACAGACGCCGCTCCCCAGCCCTCCACCGACTACTTCTCTGACTTTTCCCGAGCCCCCAGAGTTCAGTTCCCCGGCAGCTAAGGCAGCTGGGATCCAGCTCCAGCGACAGCCTTTGCTGGCAAATAGTTTCTATGCTTATCTCCCAGAGGAGCTGCAACAGCAAAAGCGACAGATACTGCAACAGCAACGGCTGCAATGACACAAAAGTGAGTTTTGGGAACTGGCAAAGTGGCACAAAGGTTGACGGGCAAAGTCGAGCCAAGGCAGGTGTTGAAAATATGCCGTCGCCGTTGTCAGTGAATTTCTGTGAGGGTGTATGCAACATCTCCAGCAGCAACATCGCCAGTGGCAGTGGCAGCAGTAGCAGCACCAACAGCATCCAAGACAAATGAGGCAAATGGGTTACTCGGCTGGAATTGTCTTATCGCAGACTCTGGCTCTATATAAGGCTTTGATGGAATCTAACCATTGATGGAGAGTACTTGATAGAGCAGAATAATTTAAGAAGCAACTACTTGACGAGAACTAAGAAAGAAGTGGGAACTAAACTAAGAATAATAGAATAAATATGTAAATTAATACAAGCCATAAACCTCATACTTTAAAACCTAAACTCTTAACCATTTAGAAACTATATCCAATTTAAATTGCCAAATCAATTATGCCAAAGACCACCAAGTCCAATTGAAATTACCACAGAATGTTAACTGCTGTCAGAAGCGTTACACCCACTAAGAAACAAGCAGACACATTTGGCCTGTCACTTTGCCTCATTTGCATGAAAACAACTACAAGAACAACATCTAGAGACACCAACAACCTCCACGGCAAATTGCTACTTACTGGGAGCCCCCCCCAAAAAAAAAGGTCCAAAAATGTATCCATCATAAGTTAAGTAAACAAAGACTGAGCTGAAGAAATGGTATAAGAATTGTTTAAATTAATTTTAGGCAAACAACTTTATAAAGAACCCATCAAGAGGAGCAGGCGTGTGAAAAAAACTGACGAATAACAAAAACAAATTAGAGTTATGAGTCCGAGTAAACAATTAAGCTGATCTACGCACTCATCTTGAGGGGGGATCAGACAGTCAGTCAGCCAGTCAGAGAGTCACAGAGTCACAAAGTCAAAGAACTTGCTTCTACTTTCAAATTCCAGATTCTGTTTTGGTATTTCCGTTTACATAAATTAGTTGAAAGATAAAATTTCTCATCTTTTGTATTCTTTCCATTCATTCCCATTGCGTAATACCCTCAAGCCATAAAATAGTGTCCAGATCTCTTCAGAGGAGATTGTTTCCTCTCTAATTTATAATTTTCAGCTTTTATTCCCCTCTTTGTATGATTTTATTTTTCTGTTTTCTGAGTTCTGTTCTGTTTTTATTATTTTTGTCACGCACTCCAAATCAATAAAACAAAAAGTAAATTTGTATAGCAATTTAATTTAATTTGTTAGCCGCTTGCCTGCCGTTCGTTCTTTAACGATTATTTTTCTCTTCGATTCATTTGATTTTTCTCTGTTCTATGGTTTTGTTAATTTACTTTGTTGAAGTAGAATGAAGGGGCCCGTTGCCTGTAATTATTTTTACTGAAATAGCCTTAAATTGCTAGGCTTTCGAATAGTGGCGATTGCCATAAAAAGACGGCTAAGCCATTACCGATCTTATCTAAGAGCTTTATAGGCTGTTTACCTAAGTGGATGTGGCCTATTTGGATGCTTATGTAATCAATTTTCAGTTTAGTTTATGGTCTGATTCTTGGTAGAACTCGTCATGGGATTCACAGATCTTCCCTCTGATTTTCTAACAAAAATTATCAAAAACATCTGAAGCTGACCTCTTGCTTCCATTCTAATGAGGCTGCTTTTACTTTTTTCTACCCACGTTTATAAACGCCAAAGCAGAAGCAATTTCCCTTTTGGCCAAAAAGATAAATTGGTTGGTGGCTCTTTAGTATCTTATTAGCATTTTTCGTGAATTTCTGTAATTAAATACCAAGCTAGACACATATTTATAAGAATTTCGCCAAGCCACTGAAAACATAAATCACGCTTGAAATTTAAGAAACGAAAGTTTTTATGGAAATATAATTTTAAAAACAATTTCAATCACTAAAATTTGTATTGCAATTTATTTTTAAACCTCAATAAAGCCATGTTTAATCTTTTAATTTAATGTTTATGGGATATTGCTTAACAGCTTCTTGCATAATTTGATCATCTTTATAGTTTTATTAAAAATTTCCAGTTTATTATTTTTAGCTGAAAGCGAAAATTATTGCATACCTAAGAATCATGGACTATCATTTTCTATATGTATATTTTTTAACCAAAATATGTTTTGTTCATCAGGGCTTTGTCATGCAAATTAAGAAATTTGAAAATGCAAATTTCCAAAAGAGAATCTGTCTGTATATGCCGAAAGCGAGAAACCGGAATCGATGGGCATTATTTATGAGACGTTTATTGATTTCATATACGCCGGTTTTTGGGGCGTGTGCTCGACGAGCTCCACGAGCTTCACGGCAATTTGTAAAGCTTCGTTTCTGGTTTTCTTTTCGGGCTTCGGAACGGGGGATCTCTGGATCAATTGCCAATTACTGAGCAAACAAAATATTTCTCTAATTTGCTGACACGAAGCGGCCACGAAGCTCGCATGTCACGGCCACAAGGAGTTCCAATCAAAACTCTGGACCAAATAACTCTCCACCGAAGTGCAACTAGCAGCTCCCAATATTTTGATGCCTCCGCTCTGATAATTCCAGTCAGGCGATGCCCGGACTTGGGCTGGGCTCTGGACGTGGGTTCTGGTCCGGTCTGCTCCAACCTGGGATTCGGATTCGGATACGTAGCTATTGCTGTTGTTGCCTTGGCAGCGAAATATTTTTTCTAATTAATAATAATAACAATTGATGCCCGAACCAGGCCATCGTTCACGGCTAACGGAACTGGCCAAAAGGAATGTGGATCAAAAGGTGTTAAAATTGTATTTATTTGCCCAGTTCCCGCCACGGTCTGCCTTTTCTTCGGGCCCAACATCTAAGCGGTTCATCAAAATGGCTCACCAAGCTTAAATTGCACTTTGCTTTTCAAATTAAAAGTGAGGTTTCTGCGGTTTTCTCGGCCCAGCCGCTTCAGTTGCCATGACTGTGACTTGGTGTATCTTGAGAGCATCATTCTTTAAATTTATTTTGGTAGCTATATTAATTAGTTTTCAACATGATACAAATTGCAGGGTCAAATAGGAAGTATATTGAAAGCATTTTCTTATTTATGTTATACATCTAAAGCAATTCCTGTGGCAACTATAGTAATAGGGGTGGAAGGCTATCGCAAATTTTCATTTATGTGAGGCAACCCCTGTGTTACCTGGCCGCAAAAAATTGACAAACTGAAATTATTTTATTTTGCATACCACCCCGCATATGGACGCTAGAAAATTCATTTGTCCATATGCCAGAGATAATTACCATGACTCGCACTCGAACAAAAGACACTGCCATAAAGCACAAAAATTTTATTGCATTTTACAATTTGGTCCGCTACCGACCCGGCGAACTAAGCCCAACCCGACACCCGACCCGAGACTCTCTTCACATGTGAGTTCACATTGTTGGCCCGTGACCCAAAGCGGTCGCAGGTGTCGACAACTGACGCTGACTCACCCGTATTGTTTTCATTTTCGCATAATTACAAAAGTGGCAAATGCTAAATGGTCAGAGTTGAAAAAAAGGGAAAAATGTAACAACAGTTGAACGGGAAACCCTATCGAGGCCTGGGAAGTTTTTTGTGCACTGCATTTCCGGCTGCTTTAATTTCAGTTTTTAGTTCCAGCCCAGCTCTGATGTCTGATGTCATTGACAATTCAATTATGGGCAATGCGGGGTGAGGGCACTCGAGCTACAGTTTCCACAGAATTGTGATCTCCATTTAATAGTTCTTTTGTCTTGATGACTAGACCAAAAATGGTGCTAAAACAGACGTCAAAGCGTCGAAACTGAAAGTGTTTCAGCGACGTCAAGTGTGGGTGCCGGGCCGAAATGTATTTCAAAAAAGCAATTACCCAATGGATTTGACATTGAAAATGCTTGAAACATTTTGAAGATTTAAGTCAAGAAAATGAATCACTTTGTGCGAGTTCTATGCGAGTTGAGTTGCATAAACGCCGAGTTCGTTGTCCAAGTCATTTGTGTTTGGTTGACAGCAGTTGGCTAAAAGTCAACACAACAATTTAGCATTTGGACGTTGGATCCCCAAGTGAGCATTATGTAAAAATAAAAAAACCGTTTATCCGGCTCTCGAGCCGCTTCCTCCAACACTTGATCTATTTTTAGCCCCACATCTCACAAAAGATCTCGTATGTGTACGCCACAAATATTGACAGACTTATTTTGAGCGAACACTCGTGTTTACTTTGCCAAAAAATCAGAAAAATCACCAGGCCAGAAGGAGAAGCAACTCAGCAGCTCACAAGGCAAATACGGAAGATTTGCTGTCAGTTCTATTTGAGCTTTTATTTCTTTTAATTAGGCACCATATTTGCCGATGATTTTGGCGCTGATGATGAGCTCAATGATGAGCAATCAAAGTGAATGCCGAGCACCAAGTTTATCATCTAGCTGAAGACCCAACAGGTTGAGCGGCAAATTGATTGGCAAACAGCAATCAGGAGGAAACTTTAGCCCTCACCTCCGGCATGGCAAATAGTCGGCAATTATTGGTTGAATCTATCCCGATTGGCTGATGTGCAGGCAATTAGCGGCATTTGTTTGTCGAATTGAATCGCACAAGTGGCAGATATGGGCAATTTAGCGACAAATTTATGGGCTCCTTAATGGCGTCATTGATAGTTGCCCCACAATTTGCAGCCTTGGCGAGGGCTGGCCTTCAAGTTGATGAACTCTTTACACTTGAAACCATACGAGCAGGTGTGAAATGAACTTAAAAATTATGCAGAAAAGTCTTTAAATTTAAAAGTATTAGTTTACTATCCCTTAAAAAAAACCCTCCTCCGTAAATGACAAAAAACAATTTGTTTGCCTAAGTGGCAAATTTCAAATTAAATGCAAATACATTTTGGCAAATTCCCATAATATGCATAAAGCGGAAGTTTGGCACTATAGGACAGAAATACAACAAAAACAGTGTACCATGTTTATTGCCAAAAAAAAACTTTCGCACGCCAAAACCTACAAAATCATCATTCCAGCCACATCTTGGCGAATAGTTGGAAAAAACACACTCTTCATATACATAAAAAACACTTTCAAATGCTCACGTCGTGGACACCTACACCTTGTCCATTCCAACACAGCATCCACAAAAAAAAGAGGAGAAAAAAACCATCTAATGTCTCATGAAAAGCAAAAGTGTGCAAAAGTATGACACATTGTAAAAAGTAAAAAAAAACATCGTAGAGGTGAAAAAGTTTACCCAAAAACTATGTAAATAAATCTGCAAGGCGAAATAAAAAACTTTTACTTTTATTGTTGCTGTTGGTGTGGTGTTGAAGTTGCTGTCGAAGCGAAAATATTTGCGCATCATGCAATTTGATTTGCGACAGAGTTGTGAGTTGTATTTTCGTATGCGATATCAATCGAGGCATAAGATCCCTAAACGTCAACAATCGTAATAGCGAAAACTCGAAAAACATCTCAAGTTACAACAAGAAACACATCACATCATTTACAGGCATTCCTACAATCAAAAACAAACTCCCCAGTGCGTTGAACTAATCAAGTTCGTTGCCTAAGTCTTTTGATTGACTTTATACTTTTCTGTTGAATGCCGCTTGGGGGAGCCTTATCAACGTTTCTGCTGCAGTTTTTTGCCACTTTTTCTTTAAGCTTTGATTCACTTTGCATGTTGGCTCCTACTGATTGAAATGTTTGCAATTTTGCATGGCACATGGGGGAGTGGAGGGACAGAGAGTGCGGCTTCGATGTGGGCGGTTTTTAGTCAAAGTAAAAGGCTTTTAATAAACATATTTGCGTGTGCTTATGCAATGCAAACTCTAAATGAAACTAAAACCGAGATTTCTACACCAAAAGCCGCTTAAACATTACACGAAATTTGAAAGTAAAATTCGAAATATTTCCTATTTTGCATAATAATTTCAACTACATAGTACGTTTTGAAGTAATATTTATAAATAAATACATTTAGTTGATTAGCTATAATAAAAGCTAATTTGGAGATTTGTTTTTAATAAATTTGATACTTCCCAATATGGGGAGGTTGAAAAACCAGATGCCGCTGTGACTGAATATGGAGTTAAAAAAAATGGAATCATCTAAAGTCGAACTCTTTGGCATTTAAAACAAAATAGTTCTAAAAGAGATTATTTCTTGACTAATGCTCCAATTTGAATAAGCATAATTTTTGTGCAATTATTTCATTTAATTTTATAACAATGACATGCCCCTTCACAGTGCAGAGTCATAAAATTTAAACGATTGCAAGACCTATTAAATATTTCAAACACATTTCGCGGACAAAAATTGTAACAGACGCCGCCCCGAAAATAGACCCCAAAACCCAACCCAAATTCGGCCAAAACTTAAAATGTCTTTTGAAAATGTTAAGCGCGAAATTGGCAAACTTTATGTGCCTGAAATTGGGAGTGCAATTTGCGTTTAATTTGGGGTCACACACATTTGGGCCGAACCCCGGGCAGTGTTTAAGTTATGTAAAGACGAATTTAAGAGTCTGCCAAGGGACTGGGCTGAGGGTAATCAATGCGAAGCAGTTTCCGTAGGCATTTTAATTGCCACAGCGCAACTTGCAACACTGCAACTTGCCCCGCGGCCAGGCTAAATGACACATGTGCGGCCCTCTTTCGCCTTTCCTCCGCCTATCATCTCCCCCTACATTTTCTCTCTTTTCCGCTCTTTTCTCTGAACTCGGCCCGCTTGTTGTGGCTGCTGGTGCTGCTGCTGTTAAAAAGACTTTCACTCTGGTCCAGCGCTAAAGATGAAATGGCTATTGACTTCATTTTTGGCCAAAAATAAAACTAAACCATTAACTAATTAGCTTACATTTTGAACGATTTATTGAGCTCTAGATTTAAGAGTAGCTGGTTTGGTCAAAAATAATACTTTAATGGTAGTTTTTTGGAAATTTTCTTCAGCAAAATTTGAGAAGCTTAGGCTTTCAAGAGTTCATTAGGCACTTAAAAAATAAGCAACAAATATTTATTTTAAACTAGTGGCATACTTTTTTTAACTTTGAAGATCATTAACCTCTTAAAAATACTACAAATAAATATATCCCTAAAACAAATATAAAGTCTCCTTGCCATCCTTGCACTACTCAGCACTTGTACTTTCCACTTCACTCTTAAAAAGGATCTAGATCCTTCTATAATATTCCCTGAAAACTAGTAAGATGACTCACCTTCTGGCCTGCCTGGGAATGGACTGAGTCCAGCACACGGGTGCCTTGTGGAGTTGATGCATATTCCTGGACGACTTGTAGGTAAGGTCGCCGTTGTCCGTCTGCCACACCTGCAGATTCCCCTCCGCCGGATAAAAGGTGTACAGACTGTGGGTGGCCGAGGCGATAACCGGAGATGAGCTGCCTCCTTCCATGCCGTCCACCACACCGGCTGCCACCAGCGGAGCCAAGGTGGCGCTGGATATCGGTTGTACGAGCAGAGCCGGTCCGGCAGCTGCTGTCCCAGCCGGATTCCCTGGGGCCGTGGTCTTATAGTTCAGCATGCGGGTGGTGGTGGCTGTTGCGCTACTGCTGCTGCTTATATTACCATTGCCATCGTGCTTCAGGATCAGGCTGCTGGGATCATAACCGTGGCGATTGTGTCGGGATATGGCATCCACGGAGTGGGATCGCAATCCATTGCGAGTGGGATGTTGTGGGTTTATGTGGAGGCGACGTCCTCGTCGATAGTTGGTGGCTGTGTTGCCGGGGCTGTTTCCCGATCCGGGTCCGGAACCGACGATCCCTGCGGTTAGTCGATGATTGTGCACACTGGCCGCTGCACTGGGGACCAGGGGCTGCCGTTGTTTTTGGTACTGGAGGCGCGGCTGATGCGTAGCCGGAGCCTGGTGGCGCAGCTTCGGCTGATCCTTGAAGAACTCCCTTCGCTGGATTTGTGGGGCGGCCAAAGAAAGTGCACCCCTGCCACCTGCAAGTCCGTTGCCACTCGCCGATAAAGAACTGGCATTAGTGGAGGCTGCTGCTGCCGCTGAAACGGTTTTGGAGGCGCCCCCTGTGGCCGCCGAACTGAGCTGCGCCAGCTTGCTGGCATTGTTGTTGTTGCTGTTATTGTTAGTGGTGTTATTATTGTTGGTGGTATTAGCACTGGTACTGGTCTGATGCTCCGAATCGGTGGAAACCCGATCCGGATCACTTTCGAAACCTTCGTCCAGGGATCGAGTTGGACTCAGTATGGGCTTCGAGTGCTGCTGCTCCAGTTTCGTAGACATGGCTGGCTGCTGGCTGCTGGCTGCTGGCCACTGGGCGGTATTATTTGTTTTTGTTTTTGTTTTGGGTTTTAGCCCAGGTATTGGGTATCGTTACACTTGGCTAACACAGAGCTGCCGCTGTCGCTGCTGCCACTGTTGCTGCACACACACACTCTTCAATGTGGCTCTTTCTATTTCTTTTCACTTGTTTCACATCTAATTTCGCTTTGCGTTTGCCTCGTTCACTTTGCAAAAAAGTCGCGCCAAACAAGCTGTTAACAGTTGCTTTACGTTGCCGATGCAGTTGCAGTTGCAGGTGAAAAACTCGCAGCGCCAACCCTCACGTCTGTCTCGCACGAAAGTTTGTTTCAAACTGGGCCCAAAGCGGCCAACTCCGAGCGACGAAACAGTTGGCCCGAAGAGCGCG
Organism: Drosophila pseudoananassae pseudoananassae; assembly: GCA_018153035.1. NCBI lineage: Eukaryota > Metazoa > Arthropoda > Insecta > Diptera > Drosophilidae > Drosophila > Drosophila pseudoananassae. Next base: position 1,315,251 of record JAECXR010000055.1, read on the forward strand.
AGCCGAAAAGCTCAACTTCGTTACCATAGCACTTGTTGCCGCTGCACCTGCCGTCGGCGAGGCAGAGCGAGGGAGAGTTTGGCTAAGAGCGTATGTTACGATCCAGCGTGAGAGCGCTCAGCTGATCGTCTTGCCAAAAGGTATTCGCGAAATTTCTCAGGTAAAAAGAAAGAGAGAGGGAGAGTCAGTGCAGAGGTGAAACGGGAACGAAATCTGCTGAGAAACCTTGACATCTGTGCAATGTTTTCTATATGTTGTTGTTATTGTTTTGGTGACATTTTCTCGATACTTGAATGTTAACAGGATTTTGTGGTAGTTTCTGGAGGGAAGTTGCATCTGGAATTTGTTGATGCGTCTTATAAAAAGGCAAAAGTATATTGCCAATTCTATTATTTTAATAATAACAAAAAGTAAAAAAAAAATTAATCGATAAGTTACAAATATAAATAAAGATAAAGTAAAACCTACATGCCGTATGAGTAACAAACTTGCAAATTTTGTAACATAGCCAACACTGCGTATGAGTAACTTATGATTTCTATTTCTATTTCCTCTACCACCTTAAGCCATGCCAACTTTTCTGGAAGCTACTGTCTTTAAGCCTTGTCTCTCACGATCTCCCAATCGGTCTCTCCCTCGTGCCGCGGCATTTTCATCAATGAAAATACCAACTGGACGGCAACAGCAACAACAATAACCGGCACCAGACCCGCAAAAGAGCGGTCCAAATATGAAAACAAAACAACGGTTAGAAAAGCTTGTTGGCCAAGAGAGAGATACAAGAGAGTTGAGAGCTTTCAACACCTGCTGCACAACTGCACTGAAGCGGGTATATGGGAGCGGGAGGCACAGATAGCGGCCAATTTCGGGGCAGCCCATGCTGGCGCTATTGTTTTTTTTTTTTGCAATGCCGGCTTTAATGCTTTTCAGCTTCTCTCTTTTCGCCTTTTGGCTTCCGCTCTGCTGAGGCTGCTGCTGCCAATGCAATTTAATGGCAGCCAGTTGAAGTGTTGAAGTGGAATGCCCTTACTTTGATTAATTTCCGGGTGCTGCTTATACGACAGAAAGAATTGCAGAAACATCAATACCCACAACCGTAGTAGTGCTGCAGTTGGCGCTAAAAAATGAACAGGTTATGAGCTAAGAATTATATGATTTTTAAATAAACAAATTACTAAAATATATAATATTTTTTTAAAATTTTTTTTATAATTTTTTTCGTATTCTTCGCATATCTATTTTCATCATAATCATGATCTTGCTCTTGCTTTTCTTTGAATTTTTCAATAACGTTCAACGTGGGTAATTGTTGTTAGGAATTTTGTTGTTGTTGTTGTTCTTACCATAATTCCATTGGTTTTCGCTTTTCACTTTATGCACCCATTTATAAAATTATTCACTCGCCTTGCTCTCAGCCAAGATTTTAGCCACGCTTTATGATAGTTTCGCTAGGTCTTCGTGTAACTACACAGAGAAAAAGTATACATATGTTCTTAATTTTAAAATATCTTAAAGCTTAATACATTTTAAACTAAACAATGAAACTATATCTATCAATTTAATAGACACTATGAAAATATATTGTAGTGAACGCAATAAATTTTTGTGGCAGTATGATGGCTTGACTATGGCTTTTGTGGCTGCTGTTATAGTTATAACTGCAATTTAATTATATGAATTTTATAGTTTGAACACCATAAAAATGTCGGTCTTAATTACGTTTTGGCTGTAACTTTGATTCCTCCTCAGATCCCGTGCCTTGTTATCGGTTTACGTGACGGTATTTTGATTTTTATTATTAGAGATCCCGAACGACTAGGCGTCGAGTGACCCAAAGTTAGGACCGATCCGGTTGTTGGGCTACCATGAGCTACTATTACCGTTATGGTTAGGCAACGAGCCCCGATTCCCAAACACTCCATAAAGTTCAGCTTACGTGTAATGCGGTGGGTGAGGCTCAAGGTGGAGGAGGTGGACGCTGGTGGGTGGATGGTGGTACTTAAGGTGCTGGTGGGGGGATTAGGTGTTTGCGGTTGGCTTGTGTTAGGTTCATTGGGGTTCAAGACTCAAGCGCAGCCATAAGTCCGCTGTAAAGTCAACAACTCCTCAAACTTGGGGGCAATCAATCAATCAAAGTGCAGTTAGAGTAGTTTTATAAAGAATACTATAAAAAAAATAATGAAAAGAATTTAAAACCATAACAATTTAATGGGGTGTTATGTCTCACAACTCCAAGAGATTTATGTAAGTCAAAATCTTTCATTAATAACACTAATACTAGTAATAATACTAATACATAATATCTCTTAGAGTTCCTTGATCTCATTTATATTCTTCTCTTATTTTCAGTTTCATTTAAATCACTTGAATTAATTGTTAGATTGATATCCATTTTCCACAATGAAAAAGAAAAGCCCACCCAAAGCGCTCCCCCCATCAATCAATTGCCCCACTCGATTGACTTCTCTGTGGCCTCCTCTCTTTTGTAGGATCGTATTATCCCCTGTACAGTATACATCCACCCATACATCAATTGATGGTAATAAACAACCGTAAAATGTTTACAACCAGGCCGAGAAAAACCCACAAAACACTGTCTCCCCATTGCAGCCAATTTCTTCTCATGGGCGGCAACAAACGCAGCCTAGGGAAACTCACCGAGGGGAGGTGGTCTGTGGCAGGCTTCAGAGGGGGACCCCAGCACCAGTTTAATTACAACTTTACCAGTTATGACAGACGTCGGCTCTCCGGTCTTCCCGATCCTCTCAGATGCACCGCCTAAGCGCCCAGAAGCAACAACAACACATGTCACATAATTTCCACAATTAAAACATAAATTGAAGCACTGCCGCAGTCAGCTGATGTTGGGCTGATAGGCGGAAGGGGGCAAGGAGGGGTCTAGGAGGGGGCAGAGCAGGTGCAACAGGTAACAGGCCCAGTAGCCAAGGCACACGCATGCGTAAAACGGGTGATGTTGCTGCTGCAACGACAACAACGGCAGCAACATGCATGAAATTTTTACTGAGATCCAATAAGAAATTTGGAAATCTTTTTTGATATAGACTAGGAAGTACCCTATTTTTATATTATGTAAAGATAAAGGTTTTTAATTCAATATAACAAACTTTATTGGGGGTTAGGATAGAGGTATGTATGTTTATAAAATGTGTTGCATTTCCAAATTATAACACTTTGTATTCTAGTTTTTAAGCTTAGTTCAAAAATATTTTATATATTTTATAAATAATTATATATTCTAGTCGTGGCTATAATCTCTTTATATAACCTCAAATAACATCAGTCTTATCCTAGAGCTGGGACAACTCCTGCAGGCTTCTTCCGCCAACCGCCAGCCAGCCGGTTCAGCGACAACGATAACAGCTATGCAACAACAACTGAGGGAACAACTACTGATGCAACAACAATTACAAAAAAAACAACCATTAAGAATGGTATGAGGATCACAACAACAAGGCGTGAATGCCGTAAGCTTATTGAGGAGCAACAGCAACACAAGCCAGAAGTTGCTACAAGATGCGGCAAGCAGGCATTCAGAAAGCAGGTGAGATGAGGTGGGGAATACAGGTGACTAAATCAGACCGGAGCTGAAACGCAACTCGGAGGCTGACTACATCATTACTGTTTTGGCCATGGGCCGCTTGCCATTGTAATTGATGTTGTATTAGAACATCATTTACGCAATTGCCACAGTTAGTTCTTGTTGCTGCTGGTTGTTCATGTTGCTGGTAGAGGTTGTTTGCTGCTACAGGAGCTACTGTTGCCGTAAACCTGGCTGCTTGGCTGCTTAATCCTGTTTATGTAATTTTATTCCCAAGGTTATTGGTTCTCGGTACTGGTTTCTCAGTACAGATTTCTGAATACAGTGTCTTTTAAATTTGCGAATTTTGTGCAGCCTGGCGAAACTATTGAATTATCCATTCCATATCCATCGAGCCGATGACTTCATTTATTACATCGGCTTAAAAACAAATTGGCAATGCCAGGAAAAAAATGTGAAGCACAGAAAATTAACTTGCTCGACAAGTCGGCGATTGGGTCGGCATTGAAGCAGCCATCCTGGATTACCTTGCCATTGGCCATGACTGACGGATGGGAGATCATGTCTGGGCCGTCATACGTGGATGGCCTTCCGCAAATAATTAAGGAACACACAGAAAATAAATCAACAAAATATGTGTATGGAAGAAATCCAATTAGCTCTGAGCTGGAGTGAAAGTAAATTAAATGCCCAAATGACTTCCTATTTATCCGTTTGACAAGCCAGCGCGGACGTTAAGAATTTCCCAATCAAAGTCTTGACTAATCCACTTAGATGCCGTCCAACCTGTCTGTCCCCCTTACCCAGTCCTCTTGGCCAAGTCCCAAATGTGTTTTGCCCGAAAAAGGTTCAACTAACGCAATGCCGCCGCCCAAAATAAAAGAAAACCAAACCGAAACCGAAAAGCCAACGCAGAATGCAGAATGGAGAACGCAGCGCCATCGGACCAAGATTGCCAAATCAAATAGCCCGAAAAAAAACTAAATCCCAGCTAGAGCCATAGAAAAAAAAACCGAAAGGAAAAACTCTGCGGCACGAAACGAGGCAACATTTTTTACGCTTAAATGGCAGATTGTTAAAATAACAGAGGCGGCAACGGCACGCAAAATTGAACAACGGCATCGTCATCGAGGGAAGGAGTGGGGTCCGTGGCTCCACCGCCAGAGAGGCGTGGGGGCAGGCAGATTGTCAGGGTCCAGGAGGAGGAGCAGACGATAGAATCAACCATCGTCCAGGCAACAGGTGCAAGCCAAGATTAACGCAAAATCAAAGCGGAAAACCCTGGCCTAGGAGGGGTAAGGCATTAGAAGAAATTTGTTAACCTATAGAGGTTACAAGGAATATTAAGGAAGAAAATTAAAAAATTAAAATTATAATTTAATCCAATTAAAAGAGGTCTTATTATTTTATTACCTTGACTATAATTTTACTAAAATATTAGCTCATCCCACAATAGTTTATTACATAATTCTTAAGGAAAACAAAAAATAATGCTTCAATCAAGATGATCATATGGAAATTCCCGTTAATTTTTGCATAATCCAGTCGGGGAAAAATATTTGCCCAAGGGTTAACGGCAGACTTTGGTTCCCCCAAATGGCTAACCGAATGCAATTGCTACCAACCGTGTGCCCCTGCCCCTGCCACTGCTGGTGGAAGCGCCATGCCAGAAAATCAGACGCGGACACAGACACTGTCGCTGCGGCTTGAGGCCACTGCCAAGTGCTTGCCACATTGCCTCATGCGGCAACTGGGAAGTCACAGCTTGCTACTTCCAACTGGCAACTGGCAACCGGCAACTTGCAACTGCTGCGAGTCGCGCTTCGCTTTTGACTATATCATTAGAAGCATCATTAGAATCACTTGGCAGCGACTTGGCTGCGGGCAACGCCTCGAGTGGATTTTTGCTGCCGCATAATAATTGTTGAGCTTGCCTCATCGCGCGATGGCAGGCTGAATGTTGCAGGTTGCCCATTGCCGGTTGCAGATTTACTATTTTTCGTTGTAATATTTTTTTCTTCTATTTTTGCATTGCTATCGGTCTCTTCCCTTCGTTGGGCATTAAAATGTTGATTAGCGCTTTCCAGGAACAGCAACAAATTAGCTAAATAGTAAGAGTTGGGCTTTTCACTGAGCGAAAGAATGTGAAAATAGAGATTCAAAAACTTACATAAAATATTTTTAATTAATTTTCTCAACTACACAATTGGGCTAAACATCAATACTTAGGTTACCTTTCTTGGATTTGTATTTCAAACAGAACCTTTATTCGCCTTTTATATTCTAGTATTATAACTCAAAAATAGCGTGTTAACTCTGTTTCTTTTTGTTGTTACTTATATTTTAGCCTTGGCTTCCGGGGCCATTGGCAGTATCGTTTTAACACGTTTGAAATGAGTCTAAAACTTGCATTTATTGCTTATTATGCTGCGCTTTTCTTTTCTAATCTACACTGCAGTCTGTGTTTGTTAACAATTTTGTCAGATATTCCATCTTCATGTTATTTTTCTTAATGTTTGGTTTCTTTTTGCAACATCAGGTATATCTGCTATGTACATCACCACTATGGGAACAAACCGTTCTCAAAGCCACACACATGCCACAAATTACGGCACGTTGCTGCCATTTAGTTGAATGATCTAAGACAATTGGCAATGTCTAAAAAAAGTAATAAAAACGGTAGGAAAACTTTTAATGTTTTTTTTTTTATTTGGATCTAAATACTTTTAAAATTTAAGAGTTTACATTCTTGCTTTCATCTACAAAAAATTGAAAATTGGAAGCTTACCAGAGACGTTGTTTCTATGACATTTAACTGTCTAGTCTTGAACTTAGTTTATTGACGTCTTTCGTACTTTGCGGTAACTCTGGGAACCGCATTCAAGTGCAATGCGAGTGCGAGTGCAATGACACCCCGCCCGACTGCAGTTTTTCTTTTGCGGCTTCGTCTTCGCTTATCGAGCCCCCAAACGCCAACGCATTTGACAACATTTGTTTCCTCATTACGAAGGCTGAACAGCCGCAGTCGTTTTCACCAGCCAGCCAGACAGACAGACGGACAGGCAGCCCGACCGTCAACCAAGAGTCCAAATGTTGAGTTGAATGTTAATTACGTGATGCTGCGAGGAAGCATCGCGATGTGGCATCTCGTCGTGCAAAAGAAAGTGAAATGGGAAGCGTGGAAAGTCGGCAAAAGGTGAAGATGCCTGCCCAACAGCCGCAGAGTTCACGATCGGTCAGCTGGTGTAGCTTTTCAGTTTTTCTGCAGGAGGTGCCAGGCGATACCCCTTCGGGGTCAGCGAATAATTTGAATGGTCAACGAGTGTGTGGGGAGTTGGAGAAGATCATTATGTGAGGTTAATGCTGGTGATCAGGAAGAGTCGCTACAGTCGCCAAATGGTTGAGGAAATCATCGGTGACAAATAACGACTAAGAGCTTCCTCAATTCGAAAGTTTATGCACTAAAGTGACAGCTCATGACTCCCAAAAAAACATTTACTAAAAAAAATTGTTAAAAACAATAAAGAAAACCTAAAAGTGAAAAATCTACACACGTTTGTTTTTAGATAGGTATATATAACCTTCAAAAAATTTGACAAAAATTTCAAACAAGAAAGGAAAGCCATCTTTGGGCTGAACCGAAGTTGTTATACCCTTGAAGTTAAGTGGCAGTATACATATATCGTATATATATGTATATACATATATATAAGTGGTAGCAAATATCGGATCGACTTGGCCGATCCTTATTGCAAAAAGGAGCTTGGCTTGTATGCCCAAGCAGTTAGATAAATGATAGCTATAAGATATAGTCGGATATACATACAAGCTAAATATTACAATAAAAATTAAACTAAAAAATAAAACCTAAAAAATATTACAACAAAAAAATTACAACAAAAAAAATTACAACAAAAAAAATTACAACAAAAAAAAATTACAACAAAAAAAATTACAACAACAAAAATTACAACAACAAAAATTACAACAACAAAAACTACAACAACAACAAAAACTACAACAACAACAAAAACTACAACAACATCAAAAACTACAACAACAACAAAAACTACAACAACATCAAAAACTACAACAACATCAAAAACTACAACAACAAAAACCTACAACAACGTAAACTACAACAAATACAAACCAATAAAAGTCCAGAAAAATAAACACCAACATTTACACAAAAATAAAAAATTAATTTTTCGATTTTTCAGGCCTGCTTAAGTGCAACCTATGAGAATCGAGGAGGAGGGCGCTATTTTTTAATAATTTTTTTTTTTAATTTTTATTGAATAGCTACCAAAATAAAATAGATTCATCAATGATATTATATGCAAATAAACCGTAAAATTATACTCTTCATTAGTATAAGACTCGTTGGTGCCCTTAAAAGTAGGCAATAAAAATATGGGTGTTTACATTTTTATTTTAAATATTTATAAACAAACATGTTTTTCTTTAAAAATTGTAGAAGAATTATGTTTTTATAAAAGTTTTGTAGTTATATACAATATATACAATCAGTTATATACAATCAGATCCCGGCCATTCCGACTTATATGTATACTGCGTGCAAAGGAAAAAACGCTGTGTGCTAAAATTCAATATGATAGCTTTAAAACTGTGAGACTAGTTCGCGTAGAAACAGACAGACAGACGGACAGACTGACATGCTCGTATCAACTCAGGAGGTGATTCTGATCAAGAATATATATACTTTATACGCACACTAAAAGTGTGCGTTGCACACTTTTGGACAACATTATAATACCCTCTGCAAGGGTATACAAATAATTTGTTCCTTGTTGAGAATTGAGAATCGGATTGGCCAAAATATATCCTTCACAGGTGCCCAAAATCTCCCTCCCTTGCATTTTCCGCATTTTGAAGGGGAACCTTCAGAAAATTTGACAAAAAATTCAAAAAATAATTTGTTCCTGGTTTTTGATGCAGATTGGTGCAGAATCGGACTACAAATCGTTTAAGGTACACCTCTCGAGAATCGGATGCGTATTGGCCAAGATTTAGCCTTCCCAGGTGCCCAAAATTTTCCTCCCTTGCATTTTCCACATTTTGAAGGGGACCCTTCGGAAAATTTGACAAAAAATTCAAAAAATAATTTATTCCTGGTTTTTGATGCAGATTGGTGCAGAATCGGACTACAAATCGTTTAAGGTACACCTCTTGAGAATCGGATGCGTTTTGGCCAAGATATAGCCTTCGCAGGTGCCCAAAATCTCCCTCCCTTGCATTTTCCGCATTTTGAAGGGGACCCTTCGGAAAATTTGACAAAAAATTCAAAAAATAATTTGTTCCTGGTTTTTGATGCAGATTGGTGCAGAGTCGGACTACAAATCGTTTAAGGTACACCTCTCGAGAATCGGATGCGTTTTGGCCAAGATATAGCCTTCGCAGGTGCCCAAAATCTCCCTCCCTTGCATTTTTCACATTTTGAAGGGGACCTTCAGAAAATTTGACAAAAAATTAAAAAAATAATTTATTCCTGGTTTTTGATGCAGATTGGTGCAGAATTGGACTACAAATCATTTAAGGTACACCTCTTGAGAATCGGATGCGTATTGGCCAAGATATAGCCTTCCCAGGTGCCCAAAATCGCCCTCCCTTGCATTTTCCACATTTTGAAGGCGACCCTTCAGAAAATGTGACAAAAAATTCAAAAAATAATTTGTTCCTGGTTTTTGATGCAGATTGGTGCAGAATCGGTCTACAAATCGTTCAAGGTACACCTCTTGAGAATCGGATGCGTATTGGCCAAGATATAGCCTTCGCAGGTGCCCAAAATCTCCCTCCCTTGCATTTTCCACATTTTGAAGGGGACCCTTCGGAAAATTTGACAAAAAATTCAAAAAATAATTTGTTCCTGGTTTTTGATGCAGATTGGTGCAGAGTCGGACTACAAATCGTTTAAGGTACACCTCTCGAGAATCAGATGCGTATTGGCCAAGATATAGCCTTCGCAGGTGCCCAAAATCTCCCTCCCTTGAATTTTCCACATTTTGAAGGGGACCCTTCGGAAAATGTGACAAAAAATTCAAAAAATAATTTATTCCTGGTTTTTGATGCAGATTGGTGCAGAATCGGTCTACAAATCATTTAAGGTACACCTCTTGAGAATCGGATGCGTATTGGCCAAGATATAGCCTTCCCAGGTGCCCAAAATCGCCCTCCCTTGCATTTTCCACATTTTGAAGGCGACCCTTCAGAAAATGTGACAAAAAATTCAAAAAATAATTTGTTCCTGGTTTTTGATGCAGATTGGTGCAGAATCGGTCTACAAATCGTTCAAGGTACACCTCTTGAGAATCGGATGCGTATTGGCCAAGATATAGCCTTCGCAGGTGCCCAAAATCTCCCTCCCTTGCTTTTTCCACATTTTGAAGGGGACCCTTCGGAAAATTTGACAAAAAATTCAAAAAATAATTTGTTCCTGGTTTTTGATGCAGATTGGTGCAGAGTCGGACTACAAATCGTTTAAGGTACACCTCTCGAGAATCAGATGCGTATTGGCCAAGATATAGCCTTCGCAGGTGCCCAAAATCTCCCTCCCTTGCTTTTTCCACATTTTGAAGGGGACCCTTCGGAAAATGTGACAAAAAATTCAAAAAATAATTTATTCCTGGTTTTTGATGCAGATTGGTGCAGAATCGGTCTACAAATCATTTAAGGTACACCTCTTGAGAATCGGATGCGTATTGGCCAAGATATAGCCTTCGCAGGTGCCCAAAATCTCCCTCCCTTGCTTTTTCCACATTTTGAAGGGGACCCTTCGGAAAATTTGACAAAAAATTCAAAAAATAATTTGTTCCTGGTTTTTGATGCAGATTGGTGCAGAATCGGTCTACAAATCGTTTAAGGTACACCTCTTGAGAATCGGATGCGTATTGGCCAAGATATAGCCTTCGAAGGTGCCCAAAATCTCCCTCCCTTGCATTTTCCACATTTTGAAGGGGACCCTTCGGAAAATTTGAAAAAAAATTTAAAAAATAATTTGTTCCTGGTTTTTAATGCAGATTGGTGCAGAATCGGTCTACAAACGTTTAAGGTACACCTCTCGAGAATCGGATGCGTATTGGCCAAGATTTAGCCATCCCAGGTGCCCAAAATCTCCCTCCCTTGCATTTTCCACATTTTTAAGGGGACCCTTCGGAAAATTTGACAAAAAATTCAAAAAATAATTTGTTCCTGGTTTTTGATGCCGATTGGTGCAGAATCGGACTACAAATCATTTAAGGTACACCTCTTGAGAATCGGATGCGTATTGGCCAAGATATAGCCTTCGCAGGTGCCCAAAATCTCCCTCCCTTGCATTTTCCACATTTTGAAGGGGACCCTTCGGAAAATTTGACAAAAAATTCAAAAAATAATTTGTTTCTGCTTTTTTATGCAGATTGGTGCAGAATCGGTCTACAAATCGTTTAAGGTACACCTCTTGAGAATCGGATGCGTTTTGGCCAACATATAGCCTTGGCTGGGACCGGATTGTCCCTGCTTCGCATTTTCCACATTTTTAATGGGATCCTGGAGCATTTAATAAAAAAAACTGGCAACATATTGTAGTTTTTAATAAAATTTAAGACTAAAAGAGGGGAGTGAATAGTATGACTGGGTTTTTTTGTTGCGAATTTGTGGGTTTTGGAATTTAGTGCTAATGCGTACAAGAAAGAGGCGTAACTACCGAAAAAATAATAAAGTGCTAATAATTTCTGTGCAAAATTATGTTGGCGCGACGGTAAATAAACGGTCCCCTAGGCAAAAACCAAGATTGCTAGCCGGAACGCTGAAAGCCAAACCATAAACAAACAAGAAAGGAAACCCGATCTCTACATGGTTGAAACTGCCTTGTACTCTTCCAAAATCATTGCATTTTTAAAGGTTTAACATGAATATCTCTTCTTCCTCTTATTTATTAATTAAAAATAATAAATTACTTAAAGAAATTTTTTTGAAAAGATAAGAGTCCTTTTAAAAAGTGTAATCGAAATAATTTGCATTTATGGTTACAATATTTACTTTGTTATTGTGTTTGAAATTAAATTGCTTTTGTTTTATTACATTTCGTGGCCTAACGCTTTTTCCATTGTAAAGAGATTGGTTTGGCCATCTGACAGACACACGCGCGTAATTAAGTTTGAAAACAGAAACAAATCGAGAGTCTGCTGCCAAATTGCCTCCCACCCTGCCACAATCGTTTCGTGGGACGAAGGTTGGCCAAAATAAATCAGCCAACAAGACCGAACAGCAATTAATCCCAAGCGAAATCATATTTTTTATTTTTGATTTGTAAATTTTTGTGGGCTGTTTGATTTGGTCGAGAGGGGGATGTATCCATTTAGCTGCCTTTGATAATTACGCATAAATATTTTATGAATTCATATATGTTTTTATGGTTTTTTGGTATACATTTTGTGTCAAGGATGAGCGGAACTACTGACATACATCAATGGACTTTAGGTGGATGCGCTTTGATTGATTGATTGATCCGACAGCGGGGCCAAAACAAAAGTTATAAAAAACCAAATTATGTCTTAATGGGTGGTTAATTTGCCTTTAAATCATATCCAGCTTATTTTAATGTGATGATGAACCCACTGACTAAAATTCAAGCTGTGATTAAAATTTCAAGTCGTATTTTAATAAAATTTCCACTAATCAGGAAGTTGAAATAAACACGAACTTTAGAATAAACACGAAAGTGCAAAGATAAATATAGAAAATGTACATTTTAGTTATGATTTTTTAAATGAAACCTTGAATTGATTTCGAAATATTGTAAATTAAAATTTTAGTCTCGTGCAGTTTGAAACGCACTGGAAATTGAGGCAACGCAGTCAGTCAGGCAATTACCACATAGTACCCTTCGCTTGCCCCCTCCCTCTGGCATTTGTTGGTAGAATTGCGGGGTAATTTGCAAACGCACCAAAGACTCGATCCAAGCCCAAGCCCCTGGTCAGCATTGACGACCTTAATTAGCGGGCAGAAGCGGTCGGAAGAGGTATCAAAGCCAAGAGCAGCGGAGCAAGTAATAGGCAAAGCGCTCGTGAAATGCTAGGGATCTAGGGTCTGGGGTATGGGGGAAGTGTATTGGTCAAAGAGGGGCTCTGGAAAGGATGGGGCTCTGAGAAGAGGTAAGTGAAGCGCTCATCGAGTAAAAGGGCGCACCGCGATTTCTAAGAAACCAATTAAGGCGCCACTCAAACGTACACTGGTTTAAGAACTACAAACTCAATAGACTACAAAAATATAATTTTCAAATATAATATTTATTGGTGAATCGGAAATTTATTTGGTTGCATAATATCTTATCAGAAACAAACTCAAATTATGTCGTTGATATGTCATTCCTGGCTGATTTAAGCCTTAGATTTGATCTGTTGACCCATGGGTCCATTTGAATTGTACTAAACCAAATTGAGACCATACTTCATATTTATAACCATTTCATATGATCTATAAAAAATTTTAAAAGAAATATTTATTCCAAGCCATGGAAATATTTATGTAGAAATCGGATACCCTTTGCGACCTGTCCCACAAACATTATTGAAGTTATAATTATTGGAAGTGATTCATATTAATGAAACAAGAAATCGATTAAATTATATTTTTCGATAGAGCATTGATTTATTCTTTACATATTTTTGTTTTTTTTTTTTTTTAAATTTAGTATAATCATAGTCGGAAAATTTAAGATATTCCATAGTCCGAATTTAGTTTTCGGACATGATACGATCGATTGTGGGGAACGATGTGATATTATCGGCATATGTGGGCTTGAAACACCATTATGCTCCCCTGAAGAATGGAATCGGCCTGACAGTTGATTGTTGAGTTGATTGATATATAATGAAATTTTGAGGAATTTCAATATTTTGAGGTCCATCATTTTGAGACCCCCGGGCCAATTCACCTATTTTGATAAGCACTTTACCGGCTTTGTCCAGAATTCGACCCAAAAATTCGCACGGTTTTTGGGAGGATGGCTGAACAGCCACGAGGACAACAGCCATAAATACCTTTAAAAATTAAAAAATTGTATTATATAACTAAACATTTATTTATATTATAAACATTTAGATTATAAACACTTTTAATTTTGACTCACGAATAACTTCAATGCCCTTGCCATTTTGAACTGAATCTGGAATGGGATGCATGTGCGATTTATAGAAATTTTTTTAATCAGCAATCAATTACTTCTGGAAATAAAAAATACATTTAGAGACATTTTAAGTATTATATTTAATAGTCATCGGATCAGACATGCGGTAATGATTCCAAGAAATTTTAATAAACATTTTTAAATAAATGATTTCTGATACGAATATTGTCACAATACCAAAAGAAAACAAAAACACGTATTGCTTCCAAGAAACTAAGTCTTAAATTGAAAATAGTATGATTTATTACCAATTTTGACAAGTATTTTCATTTGAATAACTCGTGAAACCGACCACTGTGCAATAGAACATGATGGAGACCCCGCTCATCAATTGAGATATTATGAAATCGGTCCTCACACCGCTCCCCTTGGCTCCTTGCCAGGACAGAAGTGCGTGCGGTCTGCATTCGCTAATAGAGACGGAGCCACATCAACAATCGCATCCCTTTGGACCCCAGCCGAACGAGCCAACTGATCTGAACAGAGCCCTCTGAACAGAACTAAGAACTGGGCCCGGGAATCGCATAGCATTTGCCTTGTTAATGATGTGCCGTGCGCGCATTTAAATAAAGTGCCGCCCATTATAATGAGCCGACTCTGTTTCCATATCTCCTTCTACGCCTTCAATTACACTGGAAGAATAGGGGAAACTTCGAAGCCTCTACGATTTTTTAATAGAGTTTATGACTTTTTTTTTAAGTCCACCAGCCAGCTTTTCATTTCAGTGTATTTCCATGCCGTGGCAACATGGTCTGGTCATCGTTGTCGACATCTCAACGTCATAAAGGAGCGGCCAACAGAGCCCGGCTCCCTCTTATGACCTCCATCCAGTTCCTAACTCTACGCATTTGTTCGTTTTCCTTGACTGGCCCTGTTCGAGTTCTAATGAGCGACTCATAAAACGCGCTAAAGTTTGCACATAAAAAGGGTTGACCATTGTCGGGCTTCCATATGAAACGCATAATTAAGCCCGCATGGATCGGAGATCGGAACTCCCTATGATGAAAGCCAACTGGTGGCAGGGAAACAGGCTTCATAGCATAAGACATATGTGTTTGGCTATAAAGATCTCCGTCTAACGATTGTTAAAAATGCGTTTTTAAGAGGCTAATTATTAACAAAGAATGAGCCTTATTGCCATGCTTGGGAATATCTTTAGAACCGAAAGAGAGCTATTAGTTGTAACACTATACAATCCTTAGTATATCTAGAGTTTTAGGGTATAATAGGACTTATCTAAGAGTTTAGTTAATCATGTTTCTCATCATCATCCACCGTTGGTTTGATTGATGTGAAATAAAAATCCATTATATATCATGTGACATATGTAAGTCTGACAACTGTGACTCATCGCAATTTGGAAAACTGGCATTTGTAATCAGGCGGAAGAAAAATATTTGCTCATGCCGGTTTCTGTCTCCAGTTGCATCTTCATAAAAACCAAACATTTATCGCCCATCGGGTTTCCAAGCCATTTTCCAGTCCACAAAAAGTAGTAAAATAAAATATTTTTTCCCTGTGAAAATGCGCAAATAGAAAGTTTGCGTCTCTCACCCGCTGAATGCAATAAAACAATTAAGGCAAAGTGAGTAGGCCGGAGCGAGAAGGGCAGTGGGAAAACTCGGGGGAAAACTGAGGCAAAACTGCAAGCTCAGCGAAAAGAAAGCAATGCTGGGAGGGAAAGACGATCTTGCAACTTTAATGACAATGGGCACCACACAGTTTGACGAGCACTGGACGGCCCTCTCCGCCTCTTTCCGGGATCAGTGGCGGAGGATTCCAGCCCCTTTTTTCTTGTGTGGTCGGCTATTGACATAACATAAACATTTCCAAACACACACGAGCACACACATCGGAACAATCGCCTAATTATGGCCCTTTGCGATTCTACTTCTTCTTCGCGCTCTGCTGGCCTGGCCCATTCAATCGATTCAAATGCCCGACAATCTTTTCAATTATTTCTTATCACCTAGGGGACCAAGGATGGTGCTATTACACTAAGAAAAATATAATAGAAAAAATAAAGACTTTTTCTTTTCAAGATAATGTTAAATCACTTGGAATTCTTATTCATTCTAATGCTTATTCTTGTCTATTTTCAGTTAAAACTATAATATCATTTTATTTATAGCAACAAATTTTTTCCCTGTACCTGCAATGCTCGATTGAAGCAACAATGTTGCAATGTTCTGGCCAACTTGCTAATGGCATCTCTTGATTTTGTTTGTTCGGTTTTTATTATTCTTCTTTGGGAAGATGCTTAGCATATTTGGCCATTTCAGGACGTCGATCGAGGCGAACGAGTATCTTAACTGTCCTGAGCAACGACAATCAATTGATATAAATTTGAGCGAAATTTTTTCCTATCGCTAAAATTGTCCGCCGACTTTATAACTTTGTCGGTTGTTACAGACATCCTCCTCTTTTTTTTCGTGGCCGGTTTCAAGTGACGGCATTTGCAAATTTTTGGCTTTCAGTTGGCGGTTTTTCATTTTTTTCCAAACGCTGCCAAACGTTTTTCGGCGGATGGCAGTTGTTTGATTAATTACCATGGCCAATGCGAAGGAAAATCGCTTTACGAGTTTTGTTCGATGCCGCGGCTTTACCAAATTGTCCACTAGTTCCGGCCAAATGAAAATTAAAAAAAAAAGTTGACAAATGTGTGGCTGGAGGATGGGGACTAGGGAAAGGCCTCCACCGATTTTCTGTCTGGCATTATCCCAAACTGTAAGTTGGGAAAGTTATCTGGCAGTAGAGTAAACGTTTAACAATTTTTCAGGATTTTTGCGATTAATGGCCTCGGAGTCTTATACTCTACTTCCTAAATATATGTACCTGGATATTTCTTAATAAAGTCATCTCTCACACCTATTGAATTTCCCCTGCAAGTTCTTCGAGCTTAGAAAAGTGAAACCATTGGCGCAACCTGAGGTGACACCTGCACACCATCTCGAGTCTCCATAACCGTAACCGTCTTACATCGATCCGCAGAGCCACTTGCACTTTCAGCATCGTCATTCTAGTCGCGGACAACTTTCATCTTTCATCTGGCATCTTTCGCTGCTGCACTTTCGTTCAATCGGTCAACGCAACATGGCTAGGTGTTTGTATCTGTGTGTGCTCGCGTATCTGAGAGTATGCGAGTATCTGTGTGTGGTGTTGCGTTGCGTTCCATTGCCTTGGGGGCACCTTATGATGCCCGCCGTCGATGTCGATGGTAATTTGCATATTTTCCGCATGCGCAGACGACTCAGGCCGGCCAGTTTATTAAACAAAAATATTGACATGAAAATCGGCTTTCGATTTTCATGCAACGCAGCGCGGTGGCAACGGCGGCGGCACTGCGACAAATTGTGCTGCAGTTGCACCACTCAGATCTGCCACACTTTGCCGGTCACCCCGCGGTTCGCACCACCAAAACGGGATTAAATGGAAAGTGAAGTTGCACATGCGTCGCCAATCAAGCCGATGAAGCTTTAAGTCCGAAGCTGCAGCTCGGTTTGTCGTCTGTGTAATTAGGACAAAATGTCTAATGTTTACCAATGCCGAATGCCGAAAAAGTAAATACCACTCGGTCCAGTTTGGTTTCGTTTTACGCACTCTAATGATCATTTATCTCTTCAGAGGCCCCCGTGTTTGTCGACCATTTAGTTGGAGCCGTTTTTAAGCCGATCACTCGGCCGGCTCAGCTTTTCCCTCCACAACCGGGAAAGTTCTTCCATCAATATGACCAAAGATGTCTTCTTCCGATCAATGGAATTCAAGCCAAGATGGGTTGGGTGACTATCTTTTATTTCCTCTGTTTTTTTTGGGGAAATTCAATTTCACTTAACCCCAAAAAATGAATCTGAAACTGAAAGTTTTGGCTTCTGTTTGGGGATTACATTTTCGGATAAGATGTGTTTGATTTTCTAGTCTCTCTTTAATGATAGTCTTAAAAATTAGATTAGTCTGAAATCGGGGTCAACCTTTGCAGAATGCCATATGTGGAAAATCAAGCCGAACCACAAATGGCCAAAAGAAATGCCGTTAACGGCTTGGCGGCTCCATTAGCAACCGAAACCCTCTGTGCGCAAAACTGAATTAAAGCAACAATTATTTATTTAATCATATTTCATTGAGATTGAGCAATCAGGTGGAAGAGAAGCTCAGAATTCTTGGCTACCTGACACTGGTGCAACATCAGAACACAGAACAGCGGCAGAAGCATCTTCTGCAATTATTTGTGCATTAGAGGAAGCCTGCTACCTCGAGCTGTCGGCTAATGTCAGTTTAAGTGTTGCAATGAATAGAAAACATACCAAGGAAGTGCACTGCCACACAAACCTATGCAGCCAGAGTGGAGGGGAAAAGCGAGATGGTGGGAAAATAGTGTGACGGTTGCAACTTGCAACCCGGTTGCTGGGCCTCAAATAATATTCGCATTAAGAATGCCTGAAATGTGCGCCAAGTCCTTAAATGCATCCGCTATACGATTCGCAATGGCAGCCAAATCGAAGTAATGCAGTTGAATGCCCCAAAAATGGTAGCCCACGCAGTTGTTGCAAGTAGTGCATTGCATGTTGCAGGTTGCACGTTGCTCAATGAAAGCCATTGGGCTGCCGCTACCATAAATGCATTGAGAACTATTTTGGTAAGACCTAATGAAATTCACATTTAAACGGAGTGTTTAATTCATCCTGTTGACCCACATCTATTTGGCCAAAAAAAAGGGGTTACCTTTGTAAAATATTTAAAAAAGAAAACCACTTCAAAAACAAAACACCTCTAAGTGAATTTAATAATAAATTCGTACAATGTTTATAAAAACAATTTAAAATATATTAAATAATAAGTTAAGTATCAAGATGACTTGGTGAGTAGTGGAGAGGATGAACTCGTCGATGAATGGGAACAAAAGGCACATTGAGGGGATAAGACTGAAAATTACTCTTCGATAATCTCGGTTATTTTGGCACTTTCGGCAAAAACATCGGGGACTTCGGCTTCGTCGGAGCGCTCGATAATCCGATACCGCTCCGCCGCCGCCAAACACTGGATGGCCACCTCCCTGGCTTTGGCACGCGAGTCATCCGGCAACTGGCCCAGTCCACTCAGCAGCTCCATGATGTCCGTCTCGAAGAGCTTCTTGGCGATCTCTTCGCCGGCGTTGATCATGTTCAAGATAACCACAATGCCGCGATGCTGGACCGCAGGACTTGGGTTGGCGATCAACGTGTGCAGAATGTCCAGGCAGCTGGCAATGCCCAGGATCTTCTCGCAGCACTTAACCGACACAGAAGTCAACATGGCCAAGGCTCCAGCGCAGGCCATGGCCGTCTCCTCGTCCTCGTCCTCACAGAGGAGAGCCAAAAACTTGACGCGGTCATTGTCGCCCTCGAACATCTTCACCACGTCTTCCGACATAACTAAATTGCACAAACACTGGGCGGCGGCACGAGTCAGATATAGATGGTCTTCCATCAGATAGAATTCTATCTTGGACACACCCTGCTCCTTGATGATTCTCTGACGCACGCTCTCATTCATGCTGGCCAGGTTGGTGAGCGCCATTAGGGATTCAAAGTTCTCCAGCGCCGAGCAGTCCTGAAGGAGTAAGTTAAGCAGAGGACGAATCACGTCCAGGGACCTTTGACCGCTAAACGCCACCTCGGGATTAATGGTGATGCCAATCCTGGCCAGAGCCTGGCAAGCATGACGCTTGCCCTTTTCAGTACCTTCGAGAGCCATGCGAAGGAGCGCCTTAACGCCACCATCTTGAACAACTTTTCCTCGCAACTCCCTAAGGCCACATACGGCATTTAGGACGCGGGCAATGAGCTCCTGGGAATTGTGACTCTCTGTCTTGGCCAAGGCGCACAAAGCAGTGGTAATACCTTCATTGGCCAGAACCGTAATACGCTTGTTTATAAAGTCCACATCGTCCAGCTCGTGTTCTTCGGGTATGTGGTGTTTGGCGAACTTGGCCAGCTCTATCATCTCGGGAAGCATTTCCTGCTTTTCATAGGCATTGCACAGATTTACGAAGGTGGTGACCACACCATACAAACAGGACTGATCTCCGTTGCGGGCCAAATCCATCAGAGCGTGAATGGAAGCCCTGTCTTCAATCAACTTTTCTTTGCACTCGGCGTCGAGGGTCAAGTAGGCCAGGCCATCGGCTGCCCACCGACGGATATCCCTGTCCTTCCCGGGCTTGATTAAGAATCGGCGGCATGCTTCTGCCAACTTGAGAGCTGCTCCATCGCCAAATGGACGAATGGCCGCATCCTGGCCACCATAACTGCCCAGCTTGCAGAGACCAACCAGAGCTCGAACTCGAATGGAATCATCCTTGGAGTGATAGAGACGCTTAAGAATATCCACGCCTTGTTCGCAGAGGGCTTTAGCCTTATCCTTCTTGGATGAGGCGGCGATCAAACACTCGCAGGCTACACGCTGTTGTAGCTGATCATCGGTTGTGGCCATGGCCAGAATCATTTGAAGAATTCCTGCAATGAATGAAAGTCATTATATGCTTGTTTCTACTTTCGTTCCTTATAAGCTTACCTTCTCTGGCAATAACCTGGTTGCCGACATCTAGAGGTCCGCTTAACAAAGCTGTTATTGCCACCGTGACCCGCACCTTGGACTCCATGTCAGGCGCCAGCAGCTTGTCCTTTATGAACTCATCGATTTGTTCTGTAAACTTGAGCTTGGCCTCATCGTAGTACATGTTCTCGTAGATACGGGCTAAGCAAACCGAAGCAATGGTAGACGATGACCCAGTGATATCCATGGCACTCTCGTACTTGTAGTCAGGCAGTTCAGAGCACACCTCCAGCAAGCGGCACAAGCCCCTGATGGCTACCAAGCGCTCAGCCCACTCCAGGGCGGAGTAGTGAACATTTCGAGTGATCAACTCCATAACAGCATCCCTAGCCGCTCCAGAGATGGTACGATCTGTGATGCTGTAGACCAGGCATGTTAGAAGAGTATCTATTTCGCGGTTGTTTTTTGAACAAAGCTCCTTGTCTGGCTTCGAATCTGCTTTGTTCTTCAAGCCCGACAAGGCGTTGATAATGGTTTGGAGGCAATATTGGGCAGTGGTGACACAGTCCTCGTGTTTCTGGTCGAGAACCCTCATGAACCACGGAACTCCCAGCTCAGTTAGCACACCCTTAGTGCGTTCCACGCTATCCAGGCAGAGAGCTGCTACCACACGCACCATATTAACGTAAATATCTGAGTCCTTTTCCAGCTTTGCCAAGGTGGCTACTTTTGTGATGCAGTTCTCCTTGTACATCAGCTCGGCACCTGTCTGTTCTTTAGCCAAGACCACCAGGTTATTGGCAGCAGAGCGGCGTTTCTCAATTGGAGAGCCAAAGTCGAAGGTGAGATCCATCATCTGTTTCACCTTCGTGGAGGTCTTGGAGTTGCGAGCAGCTCTTTCCTCCACAATTACGTGCAACCTCTGCAGCATAGGTTGCACAGTCTTATTGCCGGGATCAGCCTTGAACAAGGCAGTTCCATCTTTGTAGGCCTCCTCAAACTTCTCCAATGCCTCATAGGCTTGGGCGCGGCGGAAGAGAGCCTTCGGGTCTCCCGGGCAAGTTTTTAGAGATTCCGTGCAATCTTCCACAGCGTTCTCATACTTTTCCAATTTTAAGTAGGCAGCAGCACGGTTTTTGTAGAAGACAGGCAACTCCTTGTGCTTTTCGCCCAGTTTAATGGCGTTACTGTAGTGCTGCACTGCCTCCTCCCAACGAGATGCCTTAAAGGCCTCGTTTCCTTTGTCCTTGAAGCTTCCGGGATCGGATTCATCGCTGGTGATAGCGTTGGTCATTGTTACACAATTGGCTCTGCAAAAGGAAGCGATCTGTAGGAAAAACTTCTCATTGACCACAAATGACTCACGTTTTGGCCTAATTTTTGGACTGCCGAAACTTCTCGATCACTGGCGCACTCACACAAACATACACTCGTTCGCGACGTCTGCAAGCGGGAAAATCAAGCACGTTGGGTGGGAAAACTCAACCGTCTGCTGCGCTGTTCTATATATAAATACGATCGAAGAAGAATCAAACCAAAATAGTTGCAACAGTTTGCCGCAAATTCAGTGCTGCTAACTCGCGAAGATACAATTTATCGATACTTTATGTTTACATTTTAAGAAGTGCAGCTGGTGCAATAAAATCCCAACAAAGTGAATTTTTTACATTTTGTGGTATAAGTTTCTTCCACAATATGTTCCTCTATTCCTGTTTGTTAAAGTCAGTCATCAGTTTGATTCTGTTTTATACAATAATTACGAATTAAAAGTAATTAAGCAAACCAAAACATTTGCAACAGTTTGTTGTCGTTTTGGATCTGCCCACTCGCGGAAATTTATCGATAGTTCGATTATCAAATACTCCCATCACGAAGTCAAAGCTGCTGGATGAAAAAATTCACGGAATAATTGTTTAACGTAAACAATAATATTGGGAAGAAATGGACACGGGGTCTGACAACAGCGATGACGAGGGCTCCATTGGAAATGGGGGCGGTGATCTGGGCATGGATCTGACCGGAATTCTGTTCGGCAACATCGATTCGGAGGGCAGGCTTCTGGACGATGAAGATGGAGAGGGTCGTGGGGGCAGCGGCTTCGATGCGGAGCTCCGGGAAAATATTGGCTCATTATCCAAGTAAGTACCCATTTAAGGATATATGTAGGTGTAATTTCCGCATCATCCGACTACGGAAAACCACTTTCATCTATCACTTATCACCTAATTAAGTTTTAAAGATAAAATCATAAATACCTTATTTTAGATTGGGCCTGAATTCCCTGCTGCACGAGGTCATTGATCGCAGGGAGGCCGAGCCATCTTCCGACGAGGAGGATACTGATAAACCCGAAGTCAGTGACAGTGGTGGAATGAGTGCATTCGATGCCCTCAAGGCGGGTGTCAAAAGCAATGAAAGCGAAGATGGAGCTGTAAAGGCCCAAGACGATGCCATTGACTACTCAGACATCACGGAGCTTTCAGAAGACTGCCCCCGCACACCGCCCGAACAAACACCGACCACAATATCATCATTCGATGACTTGGAGGATGCAATACCTGCATCTAAGGTGGAAACAAAATTAAGTGAGTAAGCATTGTGATAAAAATCTGGTCATATCTGATTATCATATGCTGCTGATTGCAGCCAAGGATGACAAAGAACTGATGCCGCCGCCAAGTGCACCCGTAAGCTCGGGGACTGGCAGTGGGACAGAAGAAACCACAAAAACGACTGAAACCTCCACAACCAGCAGCGATAGCAAGGCCATCGATCCCAAGGGTAATCTATCTTCCGCGACAATTTAGCTTTTAATTTATGAGATATTCTATCTTTAAGATGCCGATCGCAAGTTGGACACACCGCTGGCTGACATACTGCCCTCCAAATACCAAAACGTGGATGTGCGGGAGCTGTTTCCGGACTTCAGGCCCCAAAAAGTTTTGCGATTTTCGCGCCTCTTTGGACCTGGGAAGCCAACCAGTCTTCCACAGATCTGGCGGCATGTACGGAAAAGACGTCGGAAACGAAATCAGTCTCGGGATCAAAAGGTTCTTCCATTTCTCTTAGTTTCATTGATTTTTGTATTAAAATTAACCCAATCCTCATTTAGCCCATTAACAACGCTGGTTCCGACTCCCCAAGCGATTCGGACGAGCCGAGGAAACGTGGCTTTAGCCTTCACTTTGGACCAGAGCCAACACCAGCTGAGTGCATGTCTGACGACGAGGACAAACTCCTGGGCGATCTTAACAGCGAGGATCTACGCCAAGAGGGTCCGGAAAATGGAGAGAACAGCGACCAGAAGCCAAAGGTTGCCGACTGGCGCTATGGACCGGCGCAGATCTGGTACGATATGCTGGAAGTATGCGACTCCGGTGAGGGTTTCAACTACGGCTTCAAAACATCCCAAATCAAAGACGACCGGCGGGCGAATAGCCCCGAACCAGAATCTGCAGAGCAATACATAGCAGACGACGCTTTCTTGATGGTCTCCCAGTTGCACTGGGAGGACGACGTCGTCTGGGATGGCAATGATATCAAGTCCAAAGTAATGCAAAAGTTAAACTCCAAGACCAATGCTGCCGGTTGGCTTCCCTCCAGCGGATCGCGGACAGCTGGCGCTTTCAGTCAGCCTGGAAAACCAGCGATACCAGTCGGTAACAGTGGCAGTTCTGGCAAGGGATCCGCTGCCAGTAAAAAGGCACAGCAAAAGTAAGCTACCCTATCTTTAGCTGGTATTGCATTTCATGAAAATTATGTTCTTATTTTAGTGCCCAGGCTAAGCCAGCAGAAGCACCTGATGATACCTGGTACAGTTTGTTCCCGGTGGAAAATGAGGAGTTGATCTATCACAAGTGGGAGGACGAGGTGATCTGGGACGCACAGCAGATGACCAAAGTGCCAAAGCCCAAGGTGCTCACCCTGGATCCCAACGACGAGAACATCATCCTGGGCATTCCGGATGATATCGATCCTTCAAAGATCAACAAAAACACTGGTCCACCGCCCAAGATCAAAATTCCACATCCCCATGTCAAGAAGTCCAAGATTCTGTTGGGCAAGGCTGGAGTGATAAACGTGCTAGCAGAAGACGCGCCACCGCCGCCTCCAAAGAGCCCCGACCGCGATCCCTTTAACATTTCCAACGATACGTGAGTAATAATCGCACGAATTCTATGAAAGGTTTTATATTCCGATCTTGTTCTAGGTACTACACCCCCAAAACGGAACCCACCCTGCGGCTTAAAGTGGGCGGCGGTAATCTCATCCAGCACTCCACGCCTGTGGTGGAACTGCGAGCTCCGTTCGTGCCCACGCATATGGGTCCCATGAAACTGCGCTCCTTCCACCGTCCGCCCTTGAAGAAGTACTCTCACGGTCCACTGGCTATGATCTCGCACCACGCCGTTATGCCGCTTCTGAAGCACATCGTCAAAAAAGCCAAACAGCGTGAGGTGGAACGTATTGCTTCTGGGGGCGGAGATGTCTTCTTCATGCGCAATCCAGAGGATTTGAGCGGAAAGGACGGTGACATCGTGCTGGCCGAGTTCTGCGAGGAGCATCCGCCACTGATGAACCAGGTGGGCATGTGTTCCAAGATCAAGAACTACTACAAGCGCAAGGCCGAGAAGGACAGTGGTCCGCAAGATTATGTGTACGGTGAGGTGGCCTTTGCCCACACCAGTCCCTTTTTGGGCATCCTGCATCCTGGACAGTGTATTCAGGCACTGGAGAACAACATGTACCGCGCTCCCATCTATCCCCACAAGATGTCTCACAACGATTTTCTTGTCATACGTACTCGTACCGGTTATTGGATTCGAGCTGTCAATGCCATCTTCACAGTAGGCCAGGAGTGTCCCATCTATGAGGTTCCAGGGCCGAACTCCAAACGTGCCAACAATTTCACACGAGACTTCCTGCAGGTCGGTGACTAAATTCTTTCATTTTTAAATGTTTATTAAAATATTTTTGGTTAATTTCAGGTCTTTATTTATCGTCTGTTCTGGAAGAGTCGAGACAACCCGCGTCGCATCCGCATGGACGACATTAAGAAAGCCTTTCCCGCCCATTCCGAGAGCAGCATCCGGAAGCGCTTGAAACAGTGCGCTGACTTCAAGCGTACTGGCATGGACTCCAATTGGTGGGTGATCAAGCCGGAGTTCCGACTGCCCTCCGAAGAGGAAATCCGGGCCATGGTCTCGCCAGAGCAATGTTGTGCCTACTTCAGCATGATTGCAGCCGAACAGCGTCTAAAGGTGGGTTCACGATGGAGCTCAATCTTAGTCAACCTTTCTACTATAACTTTACTCTTTAGGACGCTGGCTATGGAGAGAAGTTCTTGTTTGCTCCACAAGAAGACGACGATGAAGAGGCGCAACTCAAGCTAGACGATGAAGTAAAGGTGGCACCTTGGAACACCACCCGTGCCTATATCCAGGCCATGCGCGGCAAGTGCCTGCTGCAACTGAGTGGTCCAGCAGATCCTACAGGTTGTGGTGAAGGTTTTTCATACGTCAGAGTGCCCAACAAGCCCACGGTAAGCAATGTAATATATCCATTCCGTATATATAATATCCATTTCCCGCCCACAGCAAAGCAAAGAGGAGCAGGAGTCTCAGCCAAAACGCTCTGTAACGGGAACAGATGCAGATCTGCGTCGTCTTCCGCTGCAAAGGGCGAAGGAGCTGCTGCGAAAATTCAAAGTGCCTGAGGAGGAAATCAAGAAGCTTTCCCGCTGGGAGGTCATCGACGTGGTCCGAACTCTGTCGACCGAAAAAGCCAAGGCCGGCGAAGAGGGTATGGACAAGTTCTCTCGTGGCAATCGTTTCTCCATTGCCGAGCACCAGGAGCGCTACAAGGAGGAATGCCAGCGAATCTTCGATTTACAGAACCGTGTGCTAGCCAGCTCAGAGGTGCTTTCCACGGACGAGGCAGAGTCTTCCGCTTCTGAGGAATCCGATCTCGAGGAGCTGGGAAAGAATCTTGAGAACATGCTGGCCAATAAGAAGACCTCTACGCAGCTGTCGCTGGAACGCGAGGAGCAGGAGCGCCAGGAGCTTTTGAGGCAGCTGGATGAGGAGCACGGAGATGGCGCTGGTGGAGGGGCGGGTGCCAAAGGTGCCAAGGCTAAGGAGGAGGCGGCGCAGCAGCAACCGGGAGCCACCAGCAACCAGGGCAGAATTTTGCGAATCACACGAACCTTCAGGGGCAACGACGGAAAGGAGTACACTCGGGTGGAGACGGTGCGCCGGCAGCCTGTGATCGATGCTTACATCAAGATCCGTACCACCAAGGACGAGCAGTTCATTAAGCAGTTCGCCACGTTGGATGAGCAACAGAAGGAGGAGATGAAGCGAGAGAAGCGTCGCATTCAGGAGCAGCTGCGAAGAATCAAGCGCAACCAGGAACGCGAGCGTTTGGCGCAACTGGCTCAGAACCAGAAACTGCAACCCGGTGGCATGCCCACGTCCTTGGGCGATCCAAAGAGCTCGGGGGGACACTCGCACAAAGAGCGCGACAGCGGCTACAAGGAGGTTAGTCCCTCGCGCAAGAAGTTCAAGCTGAAGCCGGATCTTAAGCTCAAGTGCGGTGCATGCGGCCAGGTGGGTCACATGCGCACCAACAAGGCCTGTCCCCTGTACACGGGCATGCAGAGCAGCCTCTCCCAATCGAATCCCTCGCTGGCCGACGACATGGACGACCAGAGCGAGAAGGAGATGGCCATGGACGATGATGATTTGGTGAATGTCGACGGCACCAAGGTGACGGTCAGCAGCAAGGTGCTGAAGCGCCACAACGACGAAAAGCGACGCAGTGGCTCTTCGGGATTGACTTTGAAGGTTCAGCGAGACGCGATGGGCAAGAAGAAGAGGCGCGTGGGTGCCGATATCCACTGCGATTATCTTCAGCGTCACAACAAGACAGCCAACCGGCGACGTACTGATCCCGTGGTTGTTCTCTCTTCTATTCTGGAGTTGATCCTCAACGAGCTGCGCTCCATGCCGGATGTGTCGCCATTCCTGTTTCCTGTGAGCGCCAAGCGGGTACCAGACTACTATCGGGTGGTCACGAAGCCCATGGATCTGCAGACCATGAGGGAGTACATCCGCCAGAGGCGTTACACGAGCCGGGAAATGTTTCTGGAAGATCTGAAGCAAATTGTGGACAACTCGCTAATCTATAATGGCCAAACGAGCGCCTACACTGTGGCTGCCCAGCGGATGTTCACCAACTGTTTCGAGCTTCTTTCCGAGCGCGAGGACAAGCTTATGCGCCTTGAAAAGGCCATCAATCCTCTGCTCGACGACGACGACCAGGTGGCTCTCTCCTTTATCTTCGACAAGCTCCACAATCAGGTCAAACAACTGACTGAGAGCTGGCCATTCCTCAAGCCAGTCAACAAAAAGCAGGTGAAGGACTATTACACTGTCATCAAGCGACCCATAGATCTGGAGACGATTGGAAAGAATATAGAAGGTGAGGATACTTTGGAAGGTGAGGAGCCTTCTTTATAACCTTCTTATTTTTCAGCTCACCGATATCATAGTCGAAAGGAATACTTGGCCGATATAGAGCTGATTCTCACTAACTGCGAGCAGTACAATGGCAGTGATTCGCGTTACACCAACTTTGCCAGGAAGATTTTAGAGTATGCCCAGACTCAGTTGATAGAGGTAAGTATTCAGAGACATCTCAAAAAACTTATTAATCTTTAAAACGTTAATTAAATTCCAGTTTACGGAACACTGCACCCAGCTGGAAGAGAATATATCCAAGACCCAGGAGCGAGCCAGGGAAAATGCCCCCGAATTCGACGAAGCTTGGGGCAATGATGACTACGATTTTGGACGCGGCAGTAGAGCCAGTTCCCCTGGAGACGATTACATCGACGTGGAGAGCACTGTGGGCCAAGCTGCTCCCAACACCATTCATCGGGGCATGGGTGCGGAATCGCACACGTCGCTGGCAGCCCGAAAGCCGGCGCCACCAGGTCCGAGTGAGGTGAAGCGTGGCAGGGGCAGGCCGCGCAAGCAACGCGATCCCGTGGAGGAGGGTAAGTGGGAGAGGATGGGTCTCCTAATACTAATACCTCTTAAAACTAGCATACATGTACATTTAAACATTGAACTCTCTCCTGGTCTAATGTGAAAAGCTATTGGTTTGATCACACGCTTCCTACTACATTTCGAAATCAGTAAACTATCAAAATTGTAAACTATACTAGCATAGTGGTTGTGGTCGAATCGGAAACGGTGGATGTTCTTGCTTCTACTAACGAGTAATGGAACTTGAGACAACTGAAATACTATCTATACAGATGTCATAATTCGGATCGCCATTTAGATACTTTGATTTCGTAGTGAAAACTAGATGCATGATAGTATATCAATTTTGAAACTTTTATGTAAATAATAACCATACAAGGTTCAAGACTTGTTCGAAGATATATCATTAAAGAGTGACATAATTGAGTGACATGAAAGACCTACATAAACAGACGGAAGTACACTGGAACTGCAGGACACTGTTGCCACCTGAGAATTGCAAATACTTTTACCTTTTTCTAGTCAAAGCCCTGAATCCGGTTAAGCGTGGTCGGGGGCGTCCGAGGAAGGACAGCCTTGCCTCAAACATGAGTCAGACGCAAGCTTACTTCCTGGATGAAGGTAAGCCTCTAATCACCGACACAAAAACAAAAAGATACCAACACACTCATCCACATCCACACACTATCCACCTGCTTGAATTATTTTTAAAAATTCATTTCATTTCACTCATTAAACCCCCAAAATTTATAGACTTTGCATGGGCTGCATTTATAACGCTTCTTCACACTTACTTTTCTTTATAAATAAATATATACTTGAATTAACATTTTCCTCATTAATTTGGTAGCTGAAGTTATGCATGCCATGTTAAGATTTATTTAATCACATTTACAAGATATATTAAATGTTGCATTTATTTCAGTTTCTGGTAATGCATACACACCTCTTACCAACTATCCTGTTCATTTACTAACATTACTTTGCTTGATAATAGACCTTCAATGTTCCACCGACGACGAGGACGATGACGAGGAGGAGGACTTCCAGGAAGTGTCCGAGGATGAGAATAATGCAGCCAGCATTTTGGATCAGGGCGAAAGGATGCATGCGCCCGCCGATACAATGGCGGACTATATCGATCCGAAGAATATCAAAACCGAAGTCGATGTCGAGGCCCAGCAAATAGCAGGTTGGTGTTTCTATTCAAGCGCTATAGTGATAGGAAAATACTCTATTCAGATACTCAAATAAACTTACAAACTTCTTTCCAATCGTTGATTTCTTTGAATTCGCTTCCAATTGCATTCACTTTACCCTTTTGAGCAGAGGAGCCAGTCGGCGAGGATGACAGCCAGCAGGTGGCCGAAGCAATGGTGCAGTTGAGTGGCGTGGGCGCCAACTACTATGCTCAACAGCAGCAAGGTCTCTATTATTGTTACTACATGTCTCTGTTGTGTCCCTGATGTGTCCATGTCCCTTTCCCAGCTTGTCACACGAATACTTCCTCTCCATGAAAGCTGGATTACTGATTCGTTTTTCTTGGTATCTTTCAGATGAGTCCATGGACGTGGATCCCAACTACGATCCATCCGACTTTCTGGCCATGCACAAGCCGCGGGAGAACCTCGGCGAGCCAACCAACTTACAGGGTGCCTTCTCCAACTTCCTTCAGGATGAAACCAGCTCTTACAACGCACCCGAAGCCAGTACCAGTGCCGCTGCGGCCGCTGCTGCTGCTGGTGTTGGCATGAGCCTTCCCTCGCAAGATGATGATTCTGTGGCTATGCAAATGCCAACTGAAATGCCGACCACGAGTCTGAACAACGGCTTGGGCATCGATGATGATCTGGACATATCTGAGAGCGACGAGGAGGACGATGGAACGCGGGTGCGCATCAAGAAGGAGGTCATCGACGACTCCGAGTTTGCGATGCAACAGAATCAGCACCATTTCCAGCAGCTAGGCCCACCGATTGGCCAACAGTCCCAAATATATGTTGTGGATTCGCCCAACGGGCCGCCCACACTCGACTATCAGCACCCTCCCCAGCTGGATTACTCGCAGCATTCCCTGGGAATGGAGCAACTGCAGCAGCTTCAACAAGTGATACCTCAGCCGACGGAGCAGCTGCAGCAACCGCAGCAACAAGCTCCTCAGGGAGACAACGATTACGCCTGGACTTTTTAGGTTTTTCTTAAATATTTGTTCTATTTGTTAGTTGTTTAAGTCGTAAACCCATACTATTAAGTTGAATTAAATATTTTAAGCAAATTCTGATGTCATTTGAGATAATTTTTAAGGAGGATTTCCAAATTTAAGAATTTAATTCTCTTTTCTTAAAATATATTCTGATTGATAAATATGTTTATTGCTTCAATTTGATATTCATTCTGCTATAATTTAATACAATTTGATATATTTTTTTGAGAGATGTTCCAATTCGTTTGTTTCTTCCAAGAATGCTATCTAGGAGTGCTGCTAAAAGTAAAAACTTTGTAACAGATTGAATAAAAACATATGAAAGTGAATTTGTTAAGACTACAACGCATTTGTTTCTAAAAGAAGTAAAACTCTAGTGTAACATTCCGTAAACTCTCATTGTAAATATTTATAGCCATCATAAAAATCAATTACATTAGAGCTGCGCAGTCCACTGCCGGGCTGCCAATCATTTAGTACATAATAGCTCGTTTCACAGTTAACGCGATAACGTAAATCTTAGCTTAACTAGCATGTCACAGTTGTCGTCGGCTCCATCTCCGTTGGCATGACGCCACCGCATCCACCTGCTTCCGCCACCACCCATCATCTATCCGCGCCCTATTGCTTCGAGAAATATTGGCTTGCACTTAAGTGAATTATATGGAGCTACAATGGCTTGCGTGTGTACAGTGGGTGCAGATCTTAAAGCAGTTTCAGGTGACCGGTTACTTTGTCGATGTCATCTGCGG
This sequence comes from Drosophila pseudoananassae pseudoananassae, assembly GCA_018153035.1. Classification (NCBI taxonomy): domain Eukaryota; kingdom Metazoa; phylum Arthropoda; class Insecta; order Diptera; family Drosophilidae; genus Drosophila; species Drosophila pseudoananassae. The sequence continues at coordinate 1,346,536 of JAECXR010000055.1, forward strand.
CCGCCGGTCCGATGGCCAGCACAGTCTTGGAGTTGGGCTCGATCTGAGTGCGACCAGCGTCCCGGATGAGGCAAGTGTTCAACTGGTTGCGTTCGGCGGCTTTTTTGATGGCCATTAACTCGGCCTCGCTTTCCACCTTGACGGCTATCTTGGCGCATCCGCAGCTGTCCCAGGCGCGGACTAGCCGCGGGGTCTTGCTCACAGCTCTCTGGTAGGCACCCACGGCTCCATGGCCACATTGGGCGGCGATCTTGCCCTTGCCCATTTTCAGGTCGTTCCGAACAACGAGAACCATTTTGAAGTTATCGTTAAAGCCGCCGTAGCCCTGCAAAAAAAAATAGACTTTATTTTGAGAAATTGTGAAATATTTAAGAAATGCATGTGATGCAATTAGCTTTTTTGAGTTTGAAATTATTCTTACAATTGTGGCTAAGACTAAAAATTTTAAGTATTCTTGTTCCAATTTTGAACAAGCTTTAACTTTAAATAAGTAAAAAGATTTTAAGATTTTTAAAAGGATTAAAGATAATTTTTTAAATATATTGGAAACATTTTTAAACTTTTCAAAAACTCAAGACCTTGGGAGTTCTATCATGTTGCCCTCAGCTGTAGGGTAGAGAAAATGTTTTAGACATTTCTTGCATCTTCAACGTAGGACATGGAAAACTAATACAGAAATCAGTACAGATCCCAGTCCATGCAGATATGCTCCATAATCTTACCTTGTCCACAACGGAAGCCTCGCCGGAGACGGTACCCTCGGATGGTGGAGCTCCTTCGCTGGATGTCAATTCCTTGGCATCGCCACGCTTGAGGGCATAGCGATAGCCCACGAAGAAGGAGAGCATCACAGCCAAGCCATTGATGACCTGCGTCGCGTCCAGTAGCTTGTCACCCATGTCGCCTTTAATAATGTGTGAATATTCCAATGAAAAAAGCAACCTATGGCGCTCACTTCACGTTTCCCGATGCGGTCACACCGATTGCAAGTCAAGCTAGTGCCGAAAGCTACTTCGTCCAGATGGGTGGCATCGCTGATTCAAGGCAACTTGGCAACGCCACCATAAAGAACCGCCAATTGAATTTTGATTTTTGTACTTTGTTTCTTGAAATTAATAGGTTAAAAAATAACATACTTAAAGTTTATTATTTTAAATGCTAGAAAGACTCACTAATATAGTAATAAAATCCAAGAATGTCCTAGAAAATCAATATCAAGAATCTCAGTGTGGCCACACCCTCCGCAAACGGTTCCGGCTGGTTTTGCAAGTACGCATTCTTTGGTCACTCTGACACATACGTGTCTGTAATTTTCTGTCTTCGTGGACGAGGCCCGAGCATTTTGTTAAAGCCCCATTTAATTGCATTTAGCTAGGTTAATCTTCGCCAAACAGCCCACAAAGGACAGCCGCCACCATGGGCATTGCAAGCATGTTGCAGATCGACGAGATGCTGGGGGACTTTAACAGAATGAACAAGCGTCAGGTGAGCGGCGCCGCATACCCGAGGGTTTAAATAGCTTCCTGAGCCATATTGTTTCCCTTTTTCAGTCCCTGTATCAGGTGCTGAGCTTTGCGATGATTGTCTCCTCGGCCCTGATGATCTGGAAAGGTCTGATGGTGGTCACCGGCAGCGAATCACCCATTGTGGTGGTTTTGAGTGGGAGTATGGAGCCGGCTTTCCACCGTGGAGACCTACTCTTCCTCACCAACTACAAGGAGGAGCCGGTGCGCGTCGGCGAGATTGTTGTCTTCAAAGTGGAGGGCAGAGACATTCCCATAGTGCATCGGGTGATCAAGCTGCACGAAAAGTAGGTGTTTCTATGACAAGGGTTCTTTACATATACATGTGAAGCCCCATAGAGGTTCAAATAGTCTTTTAAAGTTTATAAATAATAATTAAACTATATTTTCCAGGGAGGATGGCACCGTCAAATTCCTGACCAAGGGCGACAACAACAACGTAGACGATCGGGGCCTGTACGCTCCCAATCAGCTTTGGTTGACCAAAAAGGATATTGTGGGCCGGGCCAGGGGCTTCCTGCCTTACGTAGGCATCATTACGATCTTCATGAACGAATACCCTAAAGTCAAGGTGAGTCGAGAGCTAGAAATTATCTAATCCTTTGTTACTTATTCTCTCTGTGATTTTCAGTGGGCTATTCTCTCCATTTTGGCCATTTTCGTGCTCCTGCATCGGGAATAGTTTGGAATGACTTTATTTTGTAGGTTCAATTTATAAGTAGGGAGTGCACAATCTCGAGCCTGTTTGCATTTTTGTTTGAGTATTCCGTCACCATTTCCTTTCCTTCCCCGCAACAAAAACCACTGAAAACCGAATGTTGTCCGGATATAATTTCAATAAAGAAAAATGATTTTTATTTGATGGATTTTTCGTAGCCAAGAATGTCCTGTTTGCGAGCAGCGCCCCAGTGGTACTTGCTGATTCCGTTTTGGGACACAATACGGTGGCAAGGAATGAGGATAGCCACTTCATTCCTGGCAACGGCACTAGCCACTGCCCGTACCGCTTTTGGGTTATCCATTCGTTCCGCCAGTTGGGAGTAAGTGCAGGATTGGCCGCTCTTCAAGTCGATTAGAGCACTCCATACAGATTTTTGGAAATCGGTGCCCAGAACAGCGACTGGAATCTCGTTTAAGTTCTCCTTTTCTCCCCCAAATATTTGATCGATCAGGTCCTGGTTGGCATTCTTGTCTCTGAGAAGGTGTGTCTTAGGCCAACGTTTCTGCAGCTCGTCCAGGGTCTCATCATCAGATTTCACGACAAAATAGAGGAAACAAATTGCGGCTTCCTTTTGAACCAGAACTGTTCCCATTATCATCCTACCAAACTTGGTGTTCATAAAGGAAAAGGACACCTCCTTCGGCGGATTTGGTAACGGGATTAGACGGATTCTTGGTTGTTCCGTGAACCACATAGTTTTAAAAAGTTTATTTTTGCGCAATTCGAGGAATAAATTTGAACAGAGTGACCCTCTGGCCATATGTAGTGACGTTAATGTTAAGGCCTACTTAAAAGGGCTGCCAGATTTCATACAGAAGGCGCGAAACTGAATTTAAAAAGAAAGCAGTTCAAAAAGTATTTAATTTTTCTTTTTAAATAAAATATAAAAAAAAAAAATTACATATATAAAAAAAAGCCTGCTTATTTCTTTTAGCGAATCGATGAACCAAGCTAAGAAAGGGGTGAAATGGTAACTTTTGAGACACTTATGAAGTAATATTTCAGTGGATTGGAATCGGATTTAAAACAGGAATACCATTTACGAATCAGAGTATTGAGTGGCTTTTATCTAAGTCAAAATATTGATCTAATCCGGAAATAATATTTTTGGCCTATTTTTGGTTAAAATCATGATGTTACCCCTTTTAAAAATATCGAAAATGCAAATTTTTGTTGGCCATGTTTTGAATAAAAATAATTCCAGAGCAAGAGATAAGACCGGGAAGGTATAACACTTGTCGATCGTATATGTTTTGGTCAAGTTGTGGATATTTTTATAAAAAGTCACGACCTAAGAGATATCGTATACATAGGAGGATCTATGGTATAGCTTTCCTTTTTTGTTTTGACTTTTAATATAAGCCCGCAATCTATAATGTGGTCTTAAATTCCTATCTATCAACTGATGCAAAACTCTTTTTGTCGAAGAAATTTGATGAATTTCCAACGCAAATTGGTGGCAAAAATGAATCATTTTGAAAATCCTCGAAAAAGCTAATTTTTGCAAACATGTGATGAATAGAATCATAATCCTCGAGCCGTGTCTGTCAATGCAATGATAGATTTGCATATGAAATTTTGGCAATGGGTTCTGTTACCAATTAATCAAGATACTCTGGATACCAAAAATGTTGAAGGCTATTATTGCGACGGCCCTTTTTAATAAAATTCCGCAGTGGCATGTTCTTATCACAGTAATTGGAAAATGGACTCTTAAAAATCATACGCCCTGTGGGCCTCAAATATAACTTCCCCCAAACCCGCCTTAAGTTAAAAAAAGTTCTCCACACGATTTATTAACAATTTGCAATATCTTTTATTGTTTATTCATAATGCGGTTGTGTTGTACAGTTATATTTATATTACAATTAGGACTAGATTAAATATACAGACGTACATGAAGATTGTTTGACCGATTACATTCTAGCGCAAAAACGAATAACTCGGAGCATACTAAAACTTAGCTAATAATACTACAGACGAGTTGTGTGTGGGCGAGGGTTGGGGTGTACTCTATGCTATTTTGTCTTTAAATTATTTGTATTATTTAAATTTTGGATTTTGCTTTTGATTCAGTTGTTAGAAGTAAGTATTTTGTCAATTGCTCTGCGTGCCATTAAGATTAGTGTTTAAATAACCCTGAGTTTAGTTTATGCTATGTAGTTCAACAAACTTCTGCAGCGGCATTGCAATGTCTATGTTTAAGTATTTACAGCCCCCAGATGGCACCTCGATTCCACAAGATCCTACTACCGTTTGATTACCAAATGTAAAGATTTTTCTACTATACGATGTAATTATTACTTATTTTATTTCACTAATATAATTTATTTTTCTCTGATTTTTTGTGCATTTTCTATTAATTTATCACAACGAAATGCGTCAACATTTTGGCAGCAAACAAAACAACAACACCAATAACAATAACAATCACATCTCAGAAGAGTGTTCAACTTTGTTTGGATGTTGCTGCAGTTACCGATGTTGCTGCTGCCACGGTTGCTGTTGCTGCGCCGGTCAGTTCACTGCTGCCCAGATCGCTAGTCTGCGGTTTCAACTGCAACTCCGGCGGATGCTGCTGCTGTTGCAGCTGCGGCGGAGGAACTGGCTTCTCGCTGATAACAGGACCCAGGATATCAGCCGGAATCAGGCCCTCCTTGGCCCGTTTCTTTTGCTTCATGCGGCGATTCTGAAACCAGATTTTCACCTGAAAACAGAATAATTTTATGAAATATATTTTATTTTATTGATTTAATTATTGCTTTTAAAAATAGTTCGTTTTTTTAATTCCTCACCTGCGTTTCATTCAGCTGCAGTGTGTTGGCGATTTCAATACGTCGCGCCCGAGTCAAGTAGCGATTGAAATGGAACTCCTTCTCCAGCTCCGTCAGCTGCTTGTTGGTGAAGTTGGTCCGGCCGGAGTTGTTGGTGTTGCTGGACATGCTGCTCACGCCCATGCCGTTGGAAATGCCATTACCCCCCGCCGCATTGTTGCCCAGCATTAGGGAATTCTGCACGGCCAGGACGTTGCCAATCCCAACGGATCCGTTCCCTCCCACGGATCCGTTGACGACGCCGTTGCCGCCGCCGCTGGTGCCTCCCCGGCACATGTCCAGCTGGCCATTCATCTGGTAATCGTTCATATTGGCAATACCGCTGGCATGTAGTTTGGCTGCTAAGGAGAAAGGTGAAGGAAATTCGAGGTATTATTACAGGTACACTAAGAAAAAAGTAAGATATAAGTAGTAATACTCGTTATATAATATTCTCAACCAATTTTTAAAGTGTATTGTTTGCTTTTCTTGTGCTCCTTTGTTGTGGTTCCACAGCCACAAAAAGGGAGTGCTTAAGACCGCAGGTGAGTCCTGAGATCCCTTAACGTTGATCTTTAGCTGTCGCAGCTAATCATTGTGAGAGTTTAGACCCTCTTTCCCCCTGCCCTGCACTCTCTCTTTCTGGCCATTTGACTTTTGGCTTGTTTGCGTGATTTTGCATTTTATTCATAATTTGACATGCTCCCCGTGGCTAAAGCCGACGATGATGAAAATAATTCCTTTTGGCCGTTTTGCCTTTTCATGGAAGGATTTAATGCGCTCTATAGGTTTGTTTGGAAATATTGGGATTATCCTGACAGCGGGCAGTTGCGAGTTGGTGCCCCTAACTCTCAGATCCTCTGATTCTGACTTTACCTTTCACTTTATTTTGGGGGAGGAACGGGAATTATGGTATTTGTGGGTTCGTCTAAGACGTGCTGACTTTGACAGGAAAACGGATAATTTCAGGTATTCTCAGATACCTTTTAGAAATCCCAATTTCTTCAGATAGTAGGGGTGTGAAATAATACTGTCTTTGCAATAGGATTTTTCCTTATAGAGCTGAGACCCCGAGGCTCATAAAAAACCTTTTCACACATCCATAAATCTTAATGAAAGTTCTCTAAACATAAATCAATTAATAAGCATTATTCGACGAAACTTACGAGTTTCATTGGTGCCCGATGATTAACCTTCTCGAAGTTAAAAGGTGCCGATCGCCGGCCATATTAATTTGTATTGCCCCGAGTCCGTTTAGTTATCGAGTTGGCTTAACAGTTTTTAGGCAATTGGTCGTTTGGAGTGCCATAAATCAAACGCCATGCCACTTACAATAAATTTGGTTTACAGAGCCCGAGTGAATGATGAATTTATGACTGCTCCTCCAAGTGCTACCGATACCCAAATTGGCATCCAGTTTTCGAATCCGCACAGTAGCTGGTCGCGCACCTTTCGAGGATTTGGGAGCTCTGTTTGCTCGGCCCGGGTCGATAAGTGGCAGTCGGGCTGAGACCAAGCTGAAAAGTCTCCTATCGTAATGCACACAGGAATGTCTAAGAAAACAAGCCCCAGGATTATGTTGCCGAGTGGCTTGGGCTGCATTTGATTTGAATTTTCCCGCAAACAGCCAAACAAAGGCAAACAAACAACCCAGTGGCAGTTGCACCGTCCGTCGCACTCACAATCAATACCACATTTGGCTCGAAGTAGCTGCATTCCGGTTGGGTTATCAATTCAATATGCTGCCTGCCAAGGCTGTCTTACTTTTGATGCACTGTGGTAATACCATTACTGTTTATAACATCATTTTATTTAATATCTAAGGAAAAATTTCTCTCTTTTAAGTTTCTTGTATTTTTTATAGACTACTCCCTCATGATCACAATACCCATTGATTTTTCTGTCTATATGCACCTCGAATACCTTTGTACCTTTTGTGAGATCTACCTTTTGTGGTAGGCATATCTTTTGGTCCCACCGCGACACGGTGCGGCCTCTATTTGTGGCACGGCTTCTGCTGGTGTCGCTCGGGTTGTCAAACATGTCGCGGCCAGTTGGCGGCACTGTCGCTTTTGTCCGGCGCCAAACGATATCTGCTTTGTAATATTAGTTTTAGAGAGTATTATCGGGGGATCGCTTCCACTTCAATGCTTCGAATGCCGGAGCAGCAGTCGTTAGGAGAGTAGTGAAGTGTAGGGACTCTGGGGGCTTCTCGTGGCACCCACCCTCTGCCAGTGAAGGCCATCTCACTTGGCGGCATCCAGGGGGTGGGTGGCCAGTGGGCTGGCACCATGGCGCTTAAATGACACTGTTGACAATCAATGTAAACATCCAGAGGCACTGCAGCAGAGCCAGCCGGGGGTGAGCTCTGCGGAGGGCGGAGGAGTTGAGTGCAACAGCTAGGGGCGCCACACAGAGTCAATGTAATTCGATAACATCTCAACTAGCGGTAATTACAATCGCAGGTTTGGCCCGTCAAGCGTTTGTTGACTTTTGCATATCCGTCCTTGCATCACACGGTTCTCGTGTGAAAAGCGGAAGAGCTTGGAAAATCTGGGGCACAGGCGCACAAGAAACCTTGATTGAGAAGGGGGTGGATTAGAAATCCCTATATCCAAGATCTTTGGGGCTAGGCTTACTTTCTGGAACCCCCCTGACTGCAATATCTCTTTATTATCGTTCGAATATCGTTCCCTACTAACTGGTATCGCAGTATCAGCTTGTCCTTGATTTCCACACTTCAAGTACAGTTCCCAGCGGCTGTGAGTCATCGCCATCGGCTGGCAAACGGCCATTTTGATATGATATAATAGATATTATCATTTCTATTATGTAGGCGCCACTGCCACTTTACGGAGATCCCCCGCACACACACTGGCACTGGCATTGGCCCAGCTTGGCGCTGCGACAAGCTGACAATCCGGGTAGCATTACATTGGGTCCGTTTTGGGGCGATTAAATGGGCCTGGGGCCCGAAGCCCCCAGCCGTAGACGGGTGGAACGTATACGGAAGCCGGCCGGTCCGGACCGGAGTGCGTGGAACGCCGTCTGGCCGCCGGGGCGGCTCAATTGATAATAATATTTAATTCGAGTGCAAATAGAAAATTATATTTCAATTAAAAGTAAATTGTTTTAATTGTTGATTAAACACTACAGCAACATCACCATCAACGTCATGTGGCGAAACTTTTGAGAACCCGTACTGCTTTCCCCTAATCTGGGGGCCATAAAAGTGCACAAAAGTACTGATCGAAGTATGCTGACGATCGGTGGCTTTAGTGACGATTTGATTGATCACCTTCTGGCTAATTTATGGCCCCATCGGAATGAACTTAGCCGCTGCTAAAAATGCCAATCTAGTTCATAATATTTTGCAATCAATACAATTCGTAGTATTTGCCCTAAACGGGACAGATGTTCAACTTCACTGGCCAGAGGTCAGTCCGAACTAATTGAGTTGGCAATCTCAGTCGAAAACCCTTTTATTCCGGGGGAGGGTTGACCCAGCTAATTGGGCACAGTCAACACTCTTTGGCATTTCGGGGCCTTGTTCAAACTCGGACTCTGCCTCTGACTCTGAATCGGAATCTGACTTGACTAAACTGCCATAATCCCGTCGAAAATCCACGAGCCATGTCCATTCATTCTGTCAGTTTTATTGGCCGCCTGTCAACCCGAGACTTTTTCCACATGTCATGCGATGATGCAGTTGTATCTTGGTATCTCTACATTTCAAACACGAATCGTGAAATGCACAAAACCCAACAAAATTCTTATAATTGTATCTACATATCATCATTCCCCAAAAAAATCACTGTGAATATGTATATTCAAATCGAAGGTACAAAGGCAAAGTCAAGTTTTCCAGCTTAATTGAAAGTTTTGTACGGGCGGCATAGCAGACGTCCCGCAGCGAATTAGTCACGATGTCTAACACACATGAAAATTGTTCGACAAAGGTCTTCAGAGAGACCCTCTTGTAACGAAGCAATCCCCAAATCAACCCGAAATTTGCTGGCTGTCTGAGTCAGATATTAACCGGCTATGTGGTATTGGGAAAATGTCTCAACTGGCGCCTAGGCAGCCGTTTCTTAATCTTGTTAACTGTCTCCCCGGAAGAAGTTTTCAATTCCTTATCGGACATCTCTGATCTGTTTGAGCCGCTCGGGTGTCTGTCTGTGTTTGGGTTTGTTTGCTTTTTTTTTTTTTTTTTTTTTTTTTTGGAAAATTATGTCGCCGTCACAAAAAACACCATATAGAGCGCGATTTAAATATTTACACAGATACTCGTATGCACATATTTGTGTTATCTTAATAGCAACGTTTTGGCTACTGTTTTTCTGTTTGTTTTATTTCTATTTTGTAGATTACGCTGAATTCCGGTAGCCATCCGATAGACTCAAAATCAAAATTGTCGATGTTATTTGTACTACATTTAATATTTTTTTTTTTGGCGATAAGAAATTGCCCAACGAATCGACGTGAAGGGTGTGTGCCTTGGAGGAAATTAAATTGGACAGGGTATATGGGGTTCAGGATCAAGTAATGGGTCACCTCCTAAACATTCTGATGAAATAATGGCAAACTGAACAAATGGTCGATTATCTTTGGGGGTTTCGGGTGATAATTGGCTAAAGTGCTTTCCTACCTTTCCTACTTTTTAACCGATAGCAGTGACACCAGGCCACTTTTGTCTAATGGCTTGTTGCTAGATATTTATTTATAAACTTTCGACACAACCCGCTGTGATTTGCAAGTATTTATAGACCTGAGCCACTAAGTAGGTGTGTTTAAGAAACTAAAACTACTGTTTCCAGGGGGTGGCTTAATGGAAGGGGGTTGGATTTTCGATCGTACAGCTGCTCTTTCGGTGTCCCTGCGTGCGTGTGTGCGTTGCCTGTGTTAATTCAATTCAATGGCAGCAGCAACAGCAGCACAAAAAAAAAGTAAAATCTTAATTCGAATAATACATTCTGACAAGATGACGGATCACCAAACGAAAATGCAGACACACACATGTGCAGATGTGTAGATGGTCATAGTTTCCCTTTTTGTTATTCGTACATAAGTACAATGTATATACGTACATTTGCTGAAGAGCTGTTGAAATAAGGGTGTTCGATAGGGTCTAAGAAAAGGAAGGAAGGCGAAAAAATATTCCAACAAAAATGGCTGCCAAATCACAAAAAAAAAATGTAGTATAGAATGTGGGCTGGCACACATGATTCTATACATACAACCATTGGTGTATATACTTCAATACATACCCACTCGTTGGGTGTGTTGGTTGTGCGTGTGGCTGACAGTCAACACTTTGAGTGGCTCCACTTGACATGGCCCTTCCCCTTCCTTCCAGCAACTCCCCCAGCCCCGCCCTGTCCACCGCTTTTTGACGATTTAATTCAATTAATGCTTCATTCGTTCACACACAAGTCTCCACATATATAGTCATGTATGGACGTACAACCAAGTATTTGCAAATTAAAATGTCAACAAAACAAATTTCAAAACATTTTGCCTCTCGAAAGGTTCCTGTTTCTCCGCCACATCGGTTTTGGTCCTTTGGCCAGCTTTAAAAGAAATATTTTTCGACAATGATGCTAATGTCATCATCAATCTTCGTGCCTGCCGTGGAAATTCGTGCAGACAAGACGCCCAATCCCGAGCCTCAGACTGTCGCCTTCCATAATATATCTTCAACTTGGCTCATAGGCCTCCTCCTCAGGTTTGCTTTGGCTTTCCCAGCAACGACATCCAAAATATATAAAATTTTCATTAGACAAATTAACAAAATTAACTGACTGGTACTGGTGCTGGTGCTGGTGCCGGTACTGGGTGGTGTTTTTGGTTTTCCATCGACTTTGGCTGAGACAAGTGGCATTAGCCAAACTGGCAACTGACTTGACTTGTTTACATGAGATAATTTCAATATAATAAATCATTTTTTTCTTTCACTGGCTTCTTACAAAAATTGAGATTTTAATTTTGTTGTTTGTCGTTGGGGTATTTTTTTAGATTGTCCTTGGATTTGGACTGTCATACAAAAGTGTTACGAGGCTTAGGCATTACTTGGGCGTGAAATCACGAATCAAGGAGTTCAATGTTCCAATTAAAAATGGAAGTGTTAAAATTGAACGAATTCAATCATCCAAACCCACATTTCGTTCTCCACCAGAAGAGTGTGTGAACATTAACTTCCCATCAACTCTCAATCAATTTTGAATCAAATCTCTTCAATCTAAAGTAAGCCCCTATGGGGCACTACAATTAATGCCTTAATACCACCCTTTTGCCTAAAGATAGATAGGATACATCCATCAGTTGGCCTCGCCAACAGCCGAAAACAGCCGAAATAAAAGCAAAATAAATCACAACCAAAATCAACGCGTGTCGCCAGCCAAGTTGAAGTTCAACCGTTCATGGCTAATACCTGGCTGGCCACTAGAATGTCCACTTTAAAGCTGCCCGCCCATTGTCGTTATCTGGGCGGGGTGGATCGAGTGGAATAGGGTGACACCTTCCATATTATGCCCTCATATCGGAGAAAGAAACCCAAAGCTGGAGCACTAAAATTGAAAACAATAATCGTAACCAACAATGGAACTTCAAATTGACAGCTTTCGCTTACCATTTTATCTACTATTTTGTGGGCTACACAGAGAAAATAGAACTATCTAAATAATATTAAATAATTGTAAATATATTAAACGATTTTTCAGCACTTTTTATAGAGAGGATATACTTTTAATAAAATAATTTAGTGCAGTATAACATAATCATAATATTTGTCTTAGTGTACTGAGGCATAGAGAGAATTTTTGGAATGAAATCACCTTCACACACAAACCCCCTAAGAAAACAAGACAATTGTAGAGCTCTAGGGCTCAGAGGAGACCAGCGGCTCCTTTGATTCGCAGATCAATTGCTAAATGCTCGAGCTTTTTTACAGTTTCTTACCAACAATTCAAAGCACACCGCAGAGCAAAAGTTTTCATTGCCTTAGCCATTTGTCTCATTGTCTTGGCTGGGTTTTTTGTATTTTTGGTAGCAAATCAGTTCGGGAACAGCTTAAATTGTTGGCCGACTACTGTTTGTCTCGTCAAATGATTCATTAGGTATCGAAGTATTTTGTTTATTGCTGCCGCTTACAACGAAACTCCATTTGAGCCAACTTGGAGTTACCTTCCCAAAAGAAAAAATCTGAACTTGTTAGGAATTTCCGCGTTTGGATACAAATAATAGAGGTACTTGACCAAAAAAATACACTTATTTATAGGATGATTACAAATAATAATCCACTTGGGTCAAGTATTCGACGATTAGCTTCTCCGAAAATGTATTTTTAGTAGCACCAACTTAAAAATAAATACATTTCTGTAGCATAAGCCACCACAAATAAATCACAATCAATTACCCATGCTTTGATAAGCCCTATCAGATCGGCGACCAGGAAGAAATTAAAGTTTTCTGGAAAATCGAAAGACTACCATGACTTTGGGTAATTTTGCAAAAAAAAAAAAAAGTACACAAATTAAGAACATAGGGAAAAGCCAAAGATATTGAGCCACGTTTATCGTCGATATCGATTTGGCCGGGTTGGGGGTTGGGGGCTGAGTGTGTTTGTGCTTGTGTCAGGGCACGTAACGCGATACTTCTTATATAATTTAGTAAATTATACACTTGAAAAGTATTAAGGCGGCCAGCGACGACAGCGGCGAAGGAAACGGAATACGTAGCGCCATGGATAAAGAGAGAACCTTGGGCCAACCGAATGCAAACAGCAGATAAGATATCCGTATCCTCCGCTTTTGGCGCACTGTTTGCACCAAATGTCCATTCAAGGCAAACAACTCCACGCTACCCACAGATACCCACATCACCTCCCCGTCACCCTCGCTGTGGGTATATTTGTGCTTAATATTACATAACACAGTGGCAAGGAAGGAAGGAAGGACATCGGGCAAGCGCACCCCTGCCTGGCATATCCTTTAATGCAGTTGTGGTAGAGCTGGCTGATATTTTCACAAAAATGGATTTCGTTTTTCTAAAACATACCTCTTAGTTGCATGGGGATGATGGACTTCAAGTTCAGGTAGAGAGACATTCCAATAAAGTCCTAAAGCACTGATATGGTTTCTTTCATTTATTTCGATTTTGGGAGCAGTCATACTTCTCCTGATATCCCTCTCCCCTCACTGGCTGTCGGCCAGACTGGACTAATGTGCTTCTCATGTTGTCTCCGCCCGGACTCCGGCCAGAGCCAAACTTTATGAAAACTGACATTTTAGGTGTGTAAATGTCACTGAGGCAGTGCAGGCCCAGTTCGGCTAACAGGAGAGGTATGTTGGTATGAGATAGGGTTCTTTTTGGAGGTCCGAAACTGAAACCGAGCAGACCCTATCCCACTTAAGTGGTAATTATTGTAAGTACCGCCAGGGGCTTATCGCCTAACAAATCGATTCGATGATCAGACCAAAAAACAAAAGGGTCAAAGGTTGAAGGCTGGGCTTCTTGAGGTTCTGCGACTTCCCTTGGAGCTCAAGCCCCCCCTCAAAGGGGAAAGAAATTTAATAATACGCTTTCGAAAATGTTAACTCAGCGCGCGCCAGCGGACAAAATTTGTCACGACACATGCCATACATTTTTTTGGCCCCGGTTTGGTGTTTTTTGTTTTCCTTTAGAAGTTTTGGTCACTAGAGGTGGCAAGGTGAGGGAGAACCCCAAAAGGTTATTATAAACTAATGAACTCCTTTAAATAACTGACTAGATTTTATACCTTGATCATGTTAATGTTTGGAAATTTTAAGATATTTCTTCTAAGAGTATACACTTTTTTGATAACTACTTCACGAGACCATCTCTAAGCCAACTAACCTCGGTGACGGACCCCAGCCACTGACGGGGTCCGAACGATGACGGTGACAGACAGGCGGGCGGGTCTCTACTCCCAACTCCCGACCCCGGACCTCTCCGTTCTGAGCTCGGTTCGGCTCGGTTTGGGCAAGCGTTTGATGTTATCTCGCATTCCTGGTGGTCACTTTTCTATCCACAATATCATTTCATTTAAATAGTCTGCCTCATTTTTTTTCCAAGGGTTTCCTTTTTTTTGTTTTTGGGTTCTCGTTCGCTGCCGTTGGCTTGGCTTATATTTCTTACCAATTTTTGTTTTGAAATGCACGTAATTAATTCATTTCGTTTTCATTGTGGCACATTCGTCGCTCTTCGGGTCGCGTCGCGTGTTGGTGTCAAGAAATATCAAAACATCACATCAAATAAATGTTGAATACCCCAAGCGAATGTCCCCCCCATCCACGGTGGCTGCACCGCCCCTTCGACCTCCTCGGCAGTGGCCCATAAAACTAACACCTTTCGCAACCTTTTGGCCAAAAAAGTTCTGTATTTGGTTTTTTTCAGTCTCTTTTCGATGTCGACTAACATTTATGTTAATTCGGGTTTCCTTCACTTTTGTCAGCTCTTTTCATATTTCATATTTTCCCGGCTTTGGCTTTGCGTGTGGAAACTCCCACCCCGCCTCACTGGGGAGTGGGCGAAGCTCTAGAAACAAAGTGGTAGATCGTTTAAAAAACAATAAAACACGAACAGTAATAGTAACAGGAGCGGAGCAACCTCCAGTTGCCAGGCATTAATTAAACTGTTCTACCACAACAAGCCGGACCCGCCCCGATGGGAACTTTTCAATTATGTTATGGCCCATCAAAAGGCCAATAAAAGTAAACAAAATTATCGCCAGTCGAGGGCATAAAAAGCCTAGTTGGGTGCTAATAGGGGATAGATGTTGCCGGAGATATAGGCCTAATTCAATGGTAAAAGGTGAGTTAGCAGCCTAAATCTTTAGTTTTTCAAAATTTGGTTAGAAGAGTCCAAGAGTCTCTTTCCAAAAGAAAAAAAAGAGATACTCTGCTAATTCATTTATAAACTTGGAAGAGTTCTAAATACTTTAACCCTGACATTTGGATGATGGATACGTTTTTGGGGTTTACGCTTGGTTTTCTGTTTGCTTTCGGTTCGGTTTTTTTTTTTGTCCAATTTTAGCTAATTTTAGTTTTATCTAGGTGTCATCATAATCTTGTCATAAGCATTTTCGAGATTTCGCACATTGATTGATATTGGTTACTGAAAAAATAGAAAGTTCTGTGTGTGCCATTCGAATATCTTAAACCGATTCCTAGTCAGTGACAAATCCCTGTAAAAATGTGCATTAATCTTTATGGCAATGGGAGCGACTTCCCGACTTGAAAATCTTTCTTTCCTGCCATCTGCCAACTCCTGTGCTTGGTCTGGTTATTGAAAAATGCTGATTAACACATTAGAGAACTCTTTGAATCGAAGACTGGTCCAGTCTTCCAGCCATGGCTGCAAGTACGGCATTTGGCCTGTATGGGCTGGTGTGCCCGCGGATGCCAATATGTCGAATGCTACCATTTATAACCATGATTGCTGATTATGCTGTTTCCCTGCCTGAAAATGGATGACATGACAGATGGACCCAAGCATGTGCGCTCACAGCGAGAAGCCCAAGAATCGGGCATTGGGGATCGGGCATCGGGCTTGGGGCTTGGGGCATCCAGTATCCAAAGATTCCAGGGGAGCCGCCGGAGTCACGAGGCAGCCAGATCATTGCTCAGTGACAGTTCGGTTGCAGTGAGGCTCAAACGAGAGTCTCTTATTTAAATAATCATTTTTTCTGACAGCCAACTTGACTTCCAGTTCGGCATGCCGAGGAGCAGCCACTGCCCTCCCATTCCCCCCAGGCAGCCACCCATACCCGGGCTGCAAGTTTCATTCTTGATTCGAGCTGCATCTCCCGGCCGCAGGCTGCACGCTTTAATTGTTTGTTTGACTTGCGGTCGCCCCTGCACCACACAGAGAGAAATATAAATAATAAACTATATTTAAGGATCTATTGGTGATTTCCTAAAATAATAAGCCTGTTTAAATCACTGGTCTCTACAAAACATCTAAAGAAAATTATATTAATGTTAACAATACTTCCTTTATTTACTTTCTTACTTTCTTGTTTATTATTAAAGTTTCTCTTAATTTTTTCCCGTGCACATTACACCACTTGGACCCCACCCTGCCACTCTCCTTAGCGCCTGGTTCCACTTGCACGCGTCATTCGAGGGGCTTTTGGGATTGTATTTGGGTCTCGATTTTGGGTGCGGCGCGTGGGGATCTCGGATCTTGGATCGGGAATCTGGGATCTCAGATCGGTTCGGCTGCATTTCGGTTCGGCCGGTCTCTGTGGCGTCGTTTAATTGAAAACGATGCATGTAAATGACACTTTTCAGCATTAATAAGCAAATATTTGTATGATTATTGGTGTAGCCAAGGGATTAACGTTTGAACTGTAAGTGGTTGGACGCTCGATGCTCCGATATCACCGATCACCGATCAGCGTCAGTTGTGCAACTGGCGACTTGAACAGGTTAAGTGCATTACGAACCAGAAACGGGCCAGAAACCAATCAAAATTGGTCAACAGGTTTCGAAGGTGGTTCGCAGTACTCCCATGTAGGTAGGACTTTTGTTTGTTCAAAAATCAAAATCTAGGACTAAGCCTACAATGATGAATTATATCCAACAAAGTAGACTAATATTGAATGAAACCTGAATCTAGATTCTATTTATGCGACTTTCGGAATTCCATATTCATTCAACTACTAACAATTATATCAAATTTCAGGGTGAGTCGTAAACATTTGCTTAAATTTTATTCATCTGACCTCAAAGTTTTTTAAAAATGGCAATTATAAGCTTAGGCTAGGAACTTGTTTCGTGCAATTCATGAAATTTTAATTCAAAAAGACTTGTTTTTTGTGATAGCCTGGCTGCCTGTGTTTTTCGGATAATCAACATTTCATTTATCATTTATGAATATTTTATACGTTTTTTTTATTGATCGTTTACTTTTATTTATCAGCCGAAAATGTATTTTCTTAGCTGGCTAATTCTGAGATACAAAACTCCACTCGGCAATGTGACAAGTGACAACCTGACTGACTGCACAGGCATTGACAAACTTATCTGAAATATGCAAGAAATATGCCAAAGGAGAGTCCCCAAGAACGGCGAAAATTATGAGCGGGTCTTGGGGTGATGGGGGGGATGGAGGGTCTTGGGGATCGGAAGAATTGAGATTGGCAGCCGGAGAGGGGTGCAGAATCTTTGGCATTTGAAAAGACATTCTTATTTTTAGGTGACATGCCCTCGGTTGGACGTCTCTCTTGACTTTCTGTCTGACGCATCAACTTGTATTTGTCTGATGTTTTAATTTTTTTTTATGAAGTGCTAATTGTTTATATTTTTGCTAAATCTATTATTTCTTAGAAATATTTATATAGTAGTTTTGCATATTTCCCTATCTGATTAAATCTTAATTTATTCTTTTTAGCTAATCTGTGATCTATGGAGAGAACCATTCGAGTTGACAATACTGTCTAGCTGTCTGTAGTGAGTGAAAAGGTGAAATGTGGCTATTAGCTTAATAGGAGGTTCTACGGATTCCTCGGGGGCTGCCTAATGGTAGGTTGTCATCCATTACAGCTCCGTGTGCATAATCGAAGGTGGTGCCAACGTGTAGAAATGTTTACAACCTTAAACTGGTTGAAATCAAGTAAAATAAATTGGTTTCAGATTCCTTATTACTCTAATTGGATTGTTTTAGAAATGGATCTGATAATAATAGGAATATTAAGGCACTTATGGTATTGAAGTTATGGTATTGATGGTATCTTAATAGTTTCTCATTTCCAAAATATGTTTTAAATATTTATTTATGAAACACTCACCTTGTGGCTTGGGAACGTTCCTTTTCAGCTGCATCCACTTGTAGGTGATGGCGTGGTTTGGCGATTTTGATTGTGTGCTCGCAGAATGTGCCCCATTCGAGGCCGAGGCAGTGGAGGAGGAGGTGGAGCTGCCAGGCGAGATCACTCCGCCGCGTTGCTGGCGGGACATTCCCCCATTTGGTGACACCGAGTTCTGGTGCTGCTGTTGCTGCTGCTGGTGGGCCGCTGGCGACTGATTCTGTGGGTGCTGCGCCTGCTGGTGTGCCGCCTGCTGCTGTAGCTGGGCATTTTGCTGCTGCGGGTTGCTGGCCAAATTGGCCAAATGCCCGTGAGCCAGGCCATGATGCATGTGGGCATGCATGCCCAGCGTGTCCATGGCGTCCAGGGTGTAATGCTGCTGGTGGTGCCACATCTGCGACTGCGTGGCCTGCTGCATCATGGCGTCCGGCTCGTCTAGGATTAGTCCGGGGGCGTAGCTGGCGTGCAATACGGCGGGGTACTTCTCCTCAATCGGCCCGGCGTACCCATGGACCGCAGCCTGGGCCGTGGGATAAGTGCAGTCCAGGTTGGTGTACATCATCCCATTCTCCGAGCTTATGATTGCTCCCTGTTGCTGCTGCTGCTGCGGATTGCTGGCGTTGGTGGCAGTTACTGGCGAGTTGTTGGCGGGCGGTGGCACTGTCGCCACTGCCGCGGTGGCATAGTAAGAGGAGTCGCTCTCGTAGTAGGAGTCCGCCGGCGAGTGGCTGGTGGGATGGAGAGGAGTACCCGGATTGCCCATTCCCGTACTGGTGGTAATCCCGTACTCCGCTGCACTGGGGCTGAAGAGGTGCGAATGGGGGTAGAGTTGTTGCTGCTGCTGCTGCTGCACCACCTGGTGGTTGCCTTGCGGCGGTGGCGTCAACTGCGCCTGCTGCTGGGGATAGTAGCTGCCGGGCGAGCTGCTCTCGTAGCCGCTGTAGGTTAGGTGTTGCTGGTGCTGCTGCTGGTGTTGCTGTTGCACCAACTGGTGGTGTTGCTGCTGCAGGTGATGATGCGTCTGGTTTTGCAGCTGCTGTTGGCCAAAGTAGCTGGCGGCATTGCCAGTGGTGCTGGGGGTGGTGGTGCCTCCGTAGCCGTCGTAGGCATTGGCGTGTGGGTGGTGGTGGTGCGGGTGGTTGCCGTACATGCTGCTTACGTCCATCATATTGTCCAGCCGGAACCGCACTTGCCTCAAGCTTCAAGCACTCTCTGAATATTCACTTCACTATACCTCTTTATTTGGGCCACTTGAAACACAGTTAATGGGGAAAAAACGTAAAATACGCGACGGTCGGTGGCTCTATATCGTTATCAAAATACAAACACGAACCGATGACGATACGATGGCGACGTAGACGACGACGTGCTGCCTGCCCGCTTACCAAGTCGTGACTGATTACTGGCGGTCCGCACCCGGGCCAATTCAGGCCATCCAGTCGCTCGCCGCCCGTTTAGGCCACACCCACTCGCCTGGCATACTGTTGTCTCGCCATGGAAGTCGTGTCGTGCCACTCGCTCGTATGGGTTGCCATTGCGGCCACACTTGTCTACCCTTATAGGCGGCCTGCCACCGGGGGGTTAGTCATATATTTCACTACCGGTTTTTGGCAGTTGCCGTTTCCATTTAGATTTTCGAGTTTTGTGTTTGTCCATGTCATTTTTACTTTTTACCAGTCGACGTGGCAGGAGCGGATTTTTAGGGGCCCTAAATGGGGCACCAAAAATGGGGGAGCTTATGTTATGGTACTAGATGGGACTAGGAAACCTTTCAAGTGTGGATCCAGAAGATTTCTCAGAATTTAGAAAACTTTAGGAAATAGGAAACTCAGCTGTTATTTATTTAAAAATGTTCTGAAACATTATTTTAGTAGTATAATATTTTTTTTCATAATGTTGGCTTAAATAGAGTGTAGTTTCTATCCGAAAATTGTCTAACATCAATATAAATTACTAGATTTATTAACAAATCAACACCTTGATCAACAATTGACCTAACTAATTTAGTAATTATAGTCACCCTCAACACCTCATACGATTTAGAAATAAAATATCACAAATTATCAATCATAAATATATAATAAAATAGAAACACATAATTTTCCACACTTTCTACATTTTACTTGTGGCCCTTTATCGTTTTCCGGCTAATCCGCTCCTGCCTCCTGCTGATAATATTAAAAGTTACGCCCCTGCTCATGCTCATGTCGACGTCTTGTTTTAACTGGAAACCCTGTGTTTCGTATTTGTTTTGTGGTTTTGGCACGTTTTAGCACCTAGCCCAAGAAAATTCCCAACTGAATAGAGGGGCAGGTAACACCGAGGAGCTTCAAACTAGGCGGGGGTACACCGGGTCCGGATGGGAATTGCGACTATGAGGAGCTGCGGCGAACGGATGCTGACTGTGGCAGCTGTCAATCGTCATTTGCACATATGACAGCTCGTCTACGGCAGTAACTGAGGAATTTAAATCGACGTCGAACGACTTCCCCGTCTCCAGGCATTTTGGACTTTGTCTCGGAATCGGACTCGGAGCCGAAGTCTGACTCAGTGGGATGCAATTCGTAGGCGCCCCCTACGAGTTATCCGGTGTCCGTCTCTGTCACTTGGCCACAGATAGAGATACAACGCTCAGATATCTTCATGCACCTTTCACGCACAATGCATCATCTTTGGCTGTCTGTCTGGAAAACTTCGTTGTTCGCTCCTTTTTGGATTTTCGGATTGGACACTTTTTTGTGATGGTTACTTTTTCCTTTTTTTTTGTACAACTTGATTGACATTTTCACAAGTTTTTGTCTCTATACTCGTAGAGCTGCCAGCGGGGCAGGGGCTGTGGAGTGGCCATTGCTTTCGTCCTTTCGGAGGTTTTTGCCCAACGCTCCAAGGTGATTTGTTATATTTTTCGGACAGCAGCAATTAATAGTAACAGGATGTGTGCGAGTGTCTTTTCTGCACACACTCTGGCACACACCCCAAAAACTCTATTTAGCCAACTTACCTCGGTCCAATCCCAAAACGGAAACTGTCCCACATGGTTTAGGCAGACAGTTATATAAGCCATAGGTATCCTTGTTTCGGCCATGGGATGGGGTGGCCAACTTGCCTGAAAATAGTTGCGCAGTTGGGAATACATAGGAGATATTTTTTCTTTTCAGGTGGTTTTATTTTATTTCACAAGCATGACCAAAATATGAGACTTTATCAACTTTATAAAATAAAGTACGAAGTTTAAAACTAGAGTTTTTAATATTGTTTTCAATATCTTACATTGTTAGCGAAGATTGTTTTTAAAATATACCTAAAAAGTTTTTATTTTTTATTTGTATTGTTTCTGGTTGAAAGCTAATTTAAAACAATACCACCAACAATCTCTCTAGGAGGAGAAACTAGCTAGTTTCTAGTTGTAGCTATAACATCAAAGGTTTTAAGCTAGTTGTTACTCTAGTTATAGTTAAGTTATTATTACCAGTTACTATTTACATACTTAAAAAAAAAAAAAGTTTAATTTATTTAATATTCAAACATAAAGGATACAATCTTTTTTTTTTTTAAATATAATTCATTTAACAAATCAGAGATTATATTAAATATATTTGTTTTAAAGCACTTGTAATACTATCAAGTGTGTAGTTTCTACAGATATTCCTCCATGATGGATAACAAATCAAGTGGACTTAAGGAAGTTCATATATTTTGTAATGACAGCATTTTCTGAACATAATCCCACAAACTGATTAAAAATAAGTGTCCGAAGACAGTGAACCAATTGTCGATGTTAGTCGCGCCATTAATGTCTGCCCAGCGCCTTGAAAACGTCGGAAGTAAGATATATGGCCTAGATGACATCTTGAGCACCCCGGAGGCGTCAACTACCAAATAGCCCCGCTACTGGCCACAAGCTGACGCCAAGTTGATGGGGCGCCGATGTTACAGGCCCCAAAAACTGGCGATTCGCGTTGATTCGATTCGAAATTTGTTACAAAGCTTCGGTGTCTCCACACGGCAGCTCGTATCTGTCCGGTGTTAGGTGTACGTTGTCCGGTGTCCATTGTCCGCCGGCCTCCGAGACGTGACGTGACGAGTAACTGGCGTAATTGGCGCTGCACAAATTGATGGATTGGCCGGCGCCGACTGTCACCGCTGCAAGAACAAAACTTGGCGGTACTTTTCGGGTTTTCTTTGTAATTTTTTGGTTTTTGGGTAAATCGATATTTGTGCCATTTTTTTCGTATTATTTTTCTGGGTTTTCGGCTGTGTGCAGCTTTTGACTCCAGCGTTTTGTTGCCTCATTCTGTAATGATTAATTAACTGAATGTACTTACTGCGACGCCAACTTCTTCTGCCTGTTGCATGATGGCCAGGAGTTTTGTTAACTGGTCCGTCGGTTGTCGCCACTTTCATTGAATATATAATTTGGCCAGACAAGCTCATTACGTTTATGAATAGGATTTTAAGCTTCTCCGGGAGCGATTAGTTGCCGAATTCATCACATGTCCATTTTTCGGCCAACTTATAAATTCCTTCCTTGGGGATCTCCAGTTTTTTGTGATTGATATGTGTAATTGGCGACGCTCTACATTTTTTGGAATTAAAATCTTTGCTTTGGTCGGTAAAAAATCTGAATAATTTATTATCAAAAATATTGTACACTTATAGTTTAAATATTGTGAGAATATCTAAAAAAAGTTTGTGCCTTTTTGGGGTTTAATAAAAAGTATAAAATAATGTTACTTAAATTATTCATGTTAAAACCCGTCTTAAAGGTTTAATATTTTATTCCATTGATCTACTCTATTTGGTTTTCATGGGTTGTATTTCATTTCACTCAATCAACTTACATCTTCTTGGTAATTTAAAGCAATGTAAACATGGTTGTTGTCTTGTCATTGACCTTGACGTCTTAAAATGCAGAATTATGCAAAAACTTCTCGTCAAAGATAAGTACTGGCATTAAAACTTAAATCCCACAATTCAATGGACATCCATTTCCCGGATAAAGTTAGAGCAGTGCAACCCTATTCGCGCGCACTTTATCCGTTCGCTGGGGCAGCGAGCCAATCAGAGGAGACTTTAGGCGTTCAGCCCCCGTTTAAATAAAACTACAATCTCAACCCTTGTTTCATTTTCCAAAAAAACAAATTCCATACAAGACAGCTGCACAGAAATATCGAAACATTTTTTGAGACTTTGGATTTTATTGTTGATTGGCAGGCTACCGGGAAAAGGAAACTACTTTCCACTTGAGACACGTTTCAGGGAATGAGTGAAATCAAATATAAATAAGAAAGTCTATAAAAAATAACACATAAAGCTTTAATTTATAGTCTTTACTTAAAAATTTAAAGTATTCATGGATTAAAACTTGTATTTTATGTCAAAAATTTGATCCTTTTCAATTTTTTATCAGATTTAAATACATATCTTAAAAAAAGTAATAAGGGTTGCTTTAGACTTTAGTTTAAATATTATAGACCGATTTAAAGCAGTTTTATTTATATTATTTTAAAGTCGCACATATTTAAAAATGGTATTTATAAAAATTGAAGTAAATTTCTACCAAAAATGTAGATAGTTCTCATTGTAAGATTAAAAATTATCATAATACTACCAACATTAATAATTGTATATGATTTTATATTTATTATATATGTTTTATTACGATTAATTAATTTATTTTATCGTTAAATATATCAAATTTATACGTAAGCCTTCAAATATCGTGTTGGTTCTTTTTATCCACCATTTTAAATGCAGTGGCGCCATCTGTTATTCAAATTGCATGAAAAGAGCGGAGCATACTTTTCGGAGGGTCCGAGTCTGAAAAATTTTAAAAACTATTCCTCGTTTAGGTAATGATTAATAAATTTTTATTATAAATATATAAAAATCGTATTATCAGATCATAAAATAATTAAAATTTATGCTACGATTTAAAAGTTAAGAAAAACGATGCAATGAATAATATACATTTTTAGCTATTTATAGGTAACCTTAAAAATGTTTTTTTTTTATAGTTTTTGATTGTAATTTTAACTTTATTAAAAACTGCATAAAACAGAACCACTGTTAATCAGAATTCCCTCCACGCATTAACGAATCTTTGTAAGATGACAGCCAGAAATTATGGAAGGAGTGCAAACGACCCGAAAACCTGTCGATTGCCTGATAAACTAGTTGGGGCATCTCAGGCCCAATTAGGCGGAGACTGGACTGGAGGTCCCTTCGGTGACCTTGCCAATATCAAGACCTCGCGGCCGATGCAGGCCACTGTGGCAGTGGGTCAATTGGCAGCCAGTCTCCCTATATAAGCCAATGCCCGTAACGAGGCAGAGTTGTGTTAATTCGACTACCGACAGGAACAAACCTTCAACTTCAAGAAATCATGTTAAACAGAGTAAGCTTCGATGTAAGAGAATCTCAAATGAGATTAACCTTCAACCCATATTTATAGATCGCCTTGTTGGTGGCCCTTTTTGCGGTGGCCCAAGCTGCTTTGCTGCCTGTGAAGTCCTCCGGGAGCGAGGATACTTTCGAGGCCCATCCTCGCTACTCCTTCGGCTATGAAGTACAGGACTCGGAAACCGGAGATGTAAAGTCGCAGTCGGAGTCCCGGGACGGAGATGTGGTCCAGGGGCAATATTCCGTCAACGATGCCGATGGTTATCGCAGGATTGTAGAGTACACCGCTGATGACGTTCGAGGCTTCAATGCTGTGGTGCGCCGTGAGCCACTTTCCAGTGCTGCAGTGGTTTCCAAGCCACTGGCCCCTATTGTGGCCCAGAAAGTTCAGTTGCAGCCTCTACGGAAACTGCCAGCCCTGAAGCCCCTCTCCCAGGCATCGGCTGTGGTGCACAGATCCTTTGCCCAGACACCCACTGTGATCCACCACGCCCCAGTGGCTCATCTGGTCCATGCCCCGCCAACGCATGCAGTCATTTCTCATCATGTGCCGCTGTTGAAGACCTCCCTACATCACAGCCATCATCTGCAGCCCATTTCATATGTGTTCTAGTCGGAGTATTAATAATTCTATGATTTTAAATAAAGAGAATAATGTTGGATTTAAAGTATTTGTATTCTTAGTTGAATATCCTGAATAGACAATCAAGAACTTTTAAAATTGAGGTCTGGTTTCGACTTGAAATATCAGAAAGAATGTCTCAAAGTTAACAAAACAAACGTGAACATGGCTCTGATGGGTGGGCACTCGGAAGTGAGGTGGCCACAATAACTTAAGCTTGAAATCCAATTAGCGTTCAACGGGAGCGGCAGCCAGACACCGAAAGACAAATACACTTAAGGTCGTTGCTGCTGAAGGTGGGGTGCCTGGTGGCCAAAACCAACTACTGGCTAACAGTTGTGGTTAATGGGAATCGGAATGGGTGATCTTGCAAGTGCAGAGTCGATTTGAAAAACCGTTGTTATGCATTTGCGCATGCGCTGCATACGATATTGTTGATATTAGTGTGCGAGTATTTTTCGAAAGCGAAAACAAATGCCAGCGATCATCAGTGATCATTATTGTTAAAAAAAAAAAGGGCGAGGGGGTGGGCTACTACCATACCGTAAAGTGCACGTTCGAAAATGCGACTTCTGGGGCCAATATTAATTCGGTTGCCCCGTTCAAGTCCAATTCAATCAAGAAGGCATTATGCTCACCGCGGCTTTGTCACCGCTCAGGCCTTGGCAGTTCCAACCGCCAACCGCCCACTACTACCTGCCGCCGTCCTACCCTACTCCTCACCCCCTCCCCACTGCTGACCGTACGCTCCCCAATAACAGCCGCTTCTAGTCTTGAGCGTCTCGCATTTTGATATGGTCGACGTTGTTTTGTGACGCAAGTGCACGCCGCTGACATCGAACTCGGGCATATTGCCATCAAGGCGGTATATAAGCCCCAGTTGGACGCTGTTCAAATCAGTTCACCGCCAATTACGGTATCTAGAGCAACCCAACCCAACCAATCTAAAATGGCATTCAAAGTAAGGACTAATTCTTCAAGTGCAAACAGTGATGAGTGAAGATTTAAAACAAAAACGAAATCGAAACGATTCAGAGGATATTTAGAAACCTTTCCACTCTTCACAACCTAAGGATTTATCGCTTCCTTGGCTAATAATTAAACCCTGTTTAATTTGCAGTTCACCCTTCTGTTCGCCGCCTGCATTGCCGTGGCCAGCGCTGGCATCATTCCCGCCGCCGCTCCCTTGGCTGCCGTCGCCCAGGTGGAGGAGTACGACCCCCATCCCCAGTACACCTACGGCTATGACGTCAAGGACGCCATCTCCGGCGACTCGAAGACCCAGGTGGAGAGCCGTGACGGCGACATTGTCCAGGGCCAGTACTCGCTGAACGACGCCGATGGCTACCGCCGCATTGTGGACTACACCGCTGACCCCATCAACGGATTCAACGCCGTCGTCCGCCGTGAGCCCCTCGTTGCCGCTGTTGCCGCCGCTCCCGTTGTTGCTGCCCCCGCCCCGGTGGTCCGTGCTGCTGCCCCCGTTGCCGTTGCTGCCCCAGTAGCTGCTCCCATTGTCCGTGCCGCTCCCCTGACTACTGCCTACGCCGCCGCTCCGGCTCCCCTGGCTGCTGCCTACGCCGCCGCCCCGGCTCCCCTGGCCTATGCCGCCCCAGCGCCCATCGTCAAGGCCGCCGTCGCCGCTCCTCTGGTCGCTGCCGGACCCGCCATCGTCAAGACCCAGTTCGCTTCGCCTCTTATCTCGTACGCCTATTAGAAGTTTCCTAAAATAGGTGACCACGACCCGATAATTGCCGTTAGTTGTTATTGAATAAAAGGATGTGATTTAAATGAATGAAATACTTTTTGTTTTAATATCACAGAGGAGAGCATATTAAGAGGAGGATATTAATATTAAGAGGATCCTCCTCTGTAGAGAAGGATCTTTGGGTAAAGAGGATATTTGGTGTAAAGGGTATCTTTGCAAAAAGGGATCTTTGAGAAAAAGAGACTTTCCTTTTTAGAAACTTTGGATAATCGATTTGTTTTTATATATTCCATTAAAATTTATATTCCATAAATAAAACATTACAATTTTCTGACTTTTGCTAAGTTTCAGACTTCTTAAAGTTCGTAAGATCTTCCAGAAGATAAAAAACACTTTATTAAATAGTACTCAGTAGCCTATTAAACATTCTGCTCAAAAATGTGGGTCAATGTCCTCTAATGATTATTTCATCATCTAAAATGATTATTTAATCAACAATTGATTTGACTTTGAATAAACAAAATATTTAGTGTCCATTGTAAGTGTCCTATAACTAACAATAAAATGTTATTTCCCATTTATGTATGTCTTTTGGAAAGTTATTATTCTAAAGTTTAGGCATAAAGTTAATTAACTTAATTTTATGTTAACCAGGAAGACTTCTAGTCGACAAGGCCCTTCTCTTTCGAGCCTCTGAGACTTGATTTATGACAAGATAGAAAGTTTATTTTACTTTCGCTCTCGCCCGCCACTTTTCAAGGCCGTTCGCAAAGAAAGAATCCGATGCGAAGCAACAGTAACTGACAAAATAACACTTTCTGCTGCAAACAAGAGACAATACGACAATTGGGGCTTAAGTGGACAGCAAACCCGCAATCCAACACGTCCAAGAACGCACGAAATGCGCGACAAAAAAGCGGAGTAATGTCAGTAGCGTTTACACGGGACATCGTAATGTCCATAAAATAGTGGCCAGCGAATATAAATCTTGTGGGGGAAACCCCAAAATATGCTACCTCATTCATGGAGCCGGGGCAAACGCTGTTGAGAGCTGAGTGCTGAGGGACTGTGTGCCCCAGCCTGGTGCGGTGATCGTCTGCCGGTCTGGTTTTCAATGCGACACGAGCATTGTTGTAATTCGCCTGGTTAAGTTTATGGGCCTCGCCGCGAGTTGCGCATGCGCACTGGCATTAAAAGCTCTCGGCCTGTGTACTTACATGCTAAACATGGGAACGGGTAGCCAAGTCCGTTTACCAAAGAGCTCCAACGGTAATTAACAATGCCAGCCACCGACTTTGACCTTAACCCTCGCCATTCGATGTCCGCAGTGGCCGCCGCCGCCGCCGTCCGGCGGCAAGTACCTTGGCATATTTGCACTTGTCCGAGTTGGAAAGGCGACCACGTATCTGGCAGATAAGGAAAACGATTCCAGCCCAATAATGTCGCGTAAATCATTCTGAAGCGGACAAAACAAAAACGCGATACTTGGGGAAAGGTTTCTGGCCAAGCCAAAGCTGCAACTCAACTGACCTTAACTGGTTTCCCAAAAGCACCGCACCACAGCACCGCATTACATGCATTAAATTCAATAAGCCTTCGGCGCAGATGTTTTTATTGAAATGTTCCGATCGATGCGTTTTCTTTCCGATCGGATGTCTGCCTCAATTTTCGATGATTGGTGTAAAATGGGTCGGACGCGACCGCCTGCTCAATTTGGGCCTTTAATGAGTTATTACTGCCAGAAAATTGATTACAAAATCCATATGGTTAAGAGGCCTTAAAGAAGAGCCCAAGGTAAAGCCAAATAATCACCTATATTGACGTTTACTGGATAGGATTAGGGAAACTCCCTTCTGCCTACCACTTAACTTTTTCGTGGGGACATGTACATATCTGCTTCTGATTTCAAGGCTTCACCGATCTTAGTTCCTTTCAAAAAGATAAGTAGTGAGTGTGTTTAGCTTAGAAATATTCAACAGTTTATTGATCTAAATCGGATTCCACAGATCTGCAACAAGGGGGCTTAGTGGTGCTGGTGGTAGGCCACCGGGATGGGGGCAGCTGCCACGGGCACAGCCACTGGAGCCACGGTCTTGACCACGGTCTTCACATGCTCGAGGGGCACACGGTTGACGACGGCGTTGAATCCGTTGACCGGGTCGGAGGTGTACTGGACGATGCGCTTGAAGCCATCGGCATCCACCAGGGAGTACTCGCCATGGACCACATCGCCGTCACGCTCCTCCACCTGGCTCTTGGAGTCTCCAGAGATGGCATCCTGGACATCGTAGGCGTACTTGTACTGGGGATGGGGATCGTACTCGTCGGTGGCCTTGGCCAGAACGGGCTGGGCATGGGCGACAGCCACGGGAGCGTGGGCGTAGGCCACGGCGGGAGCTGGGGCGTGGTAGATGGGCTGGACTGGAAGGACACCAGCACTGGCGGCCGCAACGAGGGCGAGAACAGCGAAGAACTGAAAAGTGCAAGTGAAATTATAGCTCCGTCTTTGCATCTCCTTTCAAAATTGATCCTCCAGGACCACTCACCTTGAAGGCCATGGCTCTGAGTTTGGGTTGTGGACTGTTTTGGTTATCCGGTAACTGCTGCGAAGACAGTGAAGCTGTGGAATGATTTACTGGCCCACAAGCTCTGCTTTTTATACTCAAAAACTCCGAAATGCGAATAGCAATATAAAAATTGAAATTGATTAATTCGCTGCTGGGCAAAATCAGTTTTGTCACTTTTCACATTACTATTTTTTTTTACATTTATTGTGGTATTATTGTACGCTATTTACCTTATTAATTTATCGACTGGAAACGAGGCAATTACAACTGCCCACGCCACGGGCCCGATATACATTTATGCAATATCCCGAGGCATGCAAATGTGGTGCGGCTTAGTGTCATAGGCGAGACCCTCAGTGGTGCTTTCCTCTACTCCCTCCAATTTTGAATCGCCAATACAACGCTTTCACTATTCTGCTGCCTTGAGTGCGATATTATGTTACCTGATCAGTCTTTTGGGTGCAGACAGGGAGATCAGAGGGCTTAAAGCGTTCCACAAAACGTGGAACTAACCTACACGAGCAATGATGACAACATCTACTTTTAAAAAGCAGTCTTTGGAAAGGTCTAATTATTCTTAAACTAATTTAAATAACTAGGGAAAGCATTTTCTCCTCTAAAGACCATATATAGCCTACCTATACAGCCTATAAGACATCTTAAAAAAATAAATATTTAAATAAGTAAACACACTTCAACTTAACATAACAAATCACATTTTATTCATAAAAACAAGGTAACAGAATTTACAAGTTGGCGACGGTGTAGGCGGGAGCGGTGTACCGCAAGGGCGTGGCATACGCAGCAGTGCGGAGGATGGGGGCCGGAGCTGCCACCGCGAGGGGAGCTGAGCGGACAAACGGCGAGGCAATCAGGGGAGCCGACTTGATGACTGGGGCAGCAACAGCCAAAGGAGCGGACTTGATCAAAGGAGCAGCCACGGCCAAGGGAGCCGAGCGCACAATTGGAGCGGAGATGGCGGGGGCGGCCACGGCAACGGGGGCGGCTGCCTTGACAAGTGGGGCAGAGATCACCGGTTCGGCTTCCACAACGGCGGCGATGGGCTCACGACGGACCACGGCGTTGAATCCGTTGACGGGATCGGCGGTGTAGGTGACAGTGCGCTTGAAGCCATCGGCATCGATCAGGGAGTATTCTCCGCGGACAATGTCTCCGTCGCGCTCCTCCACGTGTCCCTTGTTGTCGCCAGAGAGGGTGTCCTGGACGTCGTAGCTGTACGAGTACTGGGGATGGGGATCCACCTCCTCCAGCTCGACGGTCTTGGCCAGAACCGGAGCAGGAGCCACTGCCACGGGAGCAGCAGTTCTAAGGACGGCTCCCTGAGCCACGGCGAACAGAGCCAAAGCGATCACAATCTGAAAGATACATTATAAGGAATGTATTTTCATTTCAACATAAAATAAAATTTTCAACTAAAGAGTTGATTTTTCCATTCACTGATAATCCTTTTGTTTTGATCCCTCTGGTTCTGTAACTTACCTTAAAGGCCATTGTTTTAAAGTTGATTTAATGCTGCTGTCTTGGTCTAAAGCCAAACACTGAATGTCTGACCTGTGGTGGCCCATGGGATTTTATATGCGATGAGCTGACATTGATGACACCTAATTGGAATTCGCTTATGGCGCCTCACCTCGAACGGCAGTGGGGCTTGTAAAAATAGTCACGCACCTTCTTCAGTTCTGCCAAATTGGAAGTCTTCGATTGGAATCCCCAGCTGCACTTAATTGGTTACACCGTTTCAATTTTAATTAGTTTATATATTCTTGGTAGGCTTAGACTATATAAGTTTATTATTAGATTTGTCTTCAAAACGAAGGAAGATAATAAAATTTCTTTGAACCTAAAAATCCTTAAAACAATATTTAAATTTTTTAGTTGGTTTATCAATAGTAAGATTATTTTCAGGTGCATTTATTCTAAATAATTTGTGCATAGAAACTTTATGCTTTGCATAAAATGGGTACTGGCCAAGTTAAGGGGAGGGTTGGGTAAAAGCATATTGACCAAAACGAAATAGCATTTATGAATCAAGGCCTAAGTCTGCTTTAATCTGCATGAATGTTACACATTTTTTATTTTTTGTTACATTACCCCATCTTTGTTGTAACATGTTGTAACATTTTTGTTACAACATTAATTGGCTCAAAAATTTGATTTGTCTAAGAATTACTAGTTCTACAGGTTCTGTACTTCTTTAAATAGTTTCGAATAAAATATAACCTTAATATAATAGACTTAAAATAGAAATAGACTTAAAAAATATAAAAAGATTAAAACAGCATTAAGACCTTATCTTAAAACATAGTCGTGCCTGCACTTTTACATTGTTGGGCTTAATTTTATTTTAAACAAGTTCATTAATTCATTAACTGTTTCATGAATCAAAACTGGTTTAGGCTAATGGCGAAAAGAAACGCACGGGGCACGCTCCACGTAGCTCTTGGATAAATTGAATTTATTTGGATGACAGTACACAAAGATACAAAGATCGACCACAGATTCAATGCTATACTCCGAGCCCCCTCTCCGCTCGGGTTTAGCATAAATGAATTGCACTAATTACGCCAAGAGCGTGGCCAGCTGGCAACAGCAGAGCAGCGAAACTCCACCGCCGCAAATAGCTCGATTTCTGTATATAAGCTGACTGCCGGACCAGTAGCCATCACAGTTGACTTCGCCCTCCCAGCAGCAACCACAGCTACCACACCACTAAAAATGGCTTTCAAGGTATGCTCCAGGGAATAGGCCCAGACATGCACGAAGATCATACTAACTTGGATTAATCCTTTACAGTTCATCGCCCTCTTCGCCCTTATCGCCGCCGCCAACGCTGGCGTCCTGCCCGCCGCCCAGGTCTACCACGCCGCCCCCGCTGTGGCCACCTACGCCGCCCCAGCTGTGGCTGCCTATGCCGCTCCTGCTGTGGTCAAGACCGTGGCCCACGCCCCTGTGCTGGCCAAGGCCGATGATGAGTACGATCCCCATCCCCAGTACAAGTACGCTTACGATGTCCAGGACTCCCTCTCCGGAGACTCCAAGAGCCAAGTGGAGGAGCGCGATGGCGATGTGGTCCGCGGCGAGTACTCCCTGATCGACTCTGATGGCTTCAAGCGCACCGTCCAGTACACCGCCGACCCCATCAACGGATTCAACGCCGTCGTGAACCGTGAACCCCTCGTCAAGGCCGTCGCCGTTGCCCCCGTTGTCAAGACCATCGCCCCTGTGGCCACCTATGCCGCTCCTGCCCACTACGCCGCCCCTGCTGTGGTCAAGACCGTGGCTCCAGTTGCTCACTACGCCGCTCCTGCTGTCGTGAAGACTGTCGCCCCCGTTGCCACCTATGCCGCTCCTGCCCACTACGCCGCTCCTGCCGTGGTCAAGACTGTGGCTCCCGTTGCCCACTATGCTGCCCCCGCTGCCTACACCTCGTATGCCGCCCCCGCTGTTGCCTACCACCACTAAGAACTGATATTTCCACCAAGAACCACTCTTTTTGTTATAGTTATACGAACACCCCCTAAAATTTAAACAAATGTTTTTCATATAAACTTTTTTGTCTTATTTGGATATATTTTGAAAACCCATAAACTGATAGGGGATAAGGTACCCCCTTGAAAAAAAAATGGGAAAAATCTAAAAACTGTATTTAAGGAAGGTTTTGTTTTATTAAGCTACTCGGAGCTGCAATCACAGAAATCTATATATTTTCCCGATCCGACGTAAATTGTAGGAGCTATGGCAATCGGAAGGGCAAAAAATGGAGAAAATCGAAAGTTCGTATTTTTTAAGGGGTACCCCTTGGAAAAAATTCGAAAAATTTAAAAACGGTATTTAAGGATGGTTTTGTTTGAGGGATTAAGCTACTCGGAGCTGCAATCACAGAAATGTATATATTTTCCCGATCCGATGTAAATTGTAGGAGCTATGGCTATGGGAAGGGCGAAAAATGGAGAAAATCGAAAATTCGTATTTTTTAAGGGGTACCCCTTGGAAAAAATTCGAAAAATTTAAAAACGGTATTTAAGGAAGGCTTTGTTTGAGGGATTAAGCTACTCGGAGCTGCAATCACGGAAATCTATATATTTTCCCGATCCGATGTAAACTGTAGGAGCTATGGCAATCGGAAGGGCGAAAAATGGAGAAAAGTGAAAATTCGTATTTTTAAGGGGTACCCCTTGGAAAAAATTCGAAAAATTTAAAAACGGTATTTAAGGATGGTTTTGTTTGAGGGATTAAGCTACTCGGAGCTGCAATCACAGAAATGTATATATTTTCCCGATCCGATGTAAATTGTAGGAGCTATGACTATCGGAAGGGCAAAAAATTGAGAAAATTGAAAATTCGTATTTTTTAAGGGGTACCCCTTGGAAAAAATTCAAAAAATTTTAAAACGGGATTTAAGGAAGGTTTTGTTTGAGGGATTAAGCTACTCGGAGCTGCAATCACAGAAATCTATATATTTTCCCGATCCGATGTAAATTGTAGGAGCTATGGGTATGGGAAGGGCAAAAAATGGAGAAAATCGAAAATTCGTATTTTTTAAAGGGTACCCCTTGAAAAAATTTCGCAAAATTTAAAAACGGTATTTAAGGAAGGTTTTGTTTGAGGGATTAAGCTACTCGGAGCTGCAATCACAGAAATCTATATATTTTCCCGATCCGACGTAAATTGTAGGAGCTATGGCAATCGGAAGGGCAAAAAATGGAGAAAAGTGAAAATTTTTATTTTTAAGGGGTACCCCTTGGAAAAAATTCGAAAAATTTAAAAACGGTATTTAAGGATGGTTTTGTTTGAGGGATTAAGCTACTCGGAGCTGCAATCACAGAAATGTATATATTTTCCCGATCCGATGTAAATTGTAGGAGCTATGGCTATGGGAAGGGCAAAAAATGGAGAAAATCGAAAATTCGTATTTTTTAAAGGGTACCCCTTGAAAAAATTTCGCAAAATTTAAAAACGGTATTTAAGGAAGGTTTTGTTTGAGGGATTAAGCTACTCGGAGCTGCAATCACAGAAATCTATATATTTTCCCGATCCGACGTAAATTGTAGGAGCTATGGCAATCGGAAGGGCAAAAAATGGAGAAAAGTGAAAATTTTTATTTTTAAGGGGTACCCCTTGGAAAAAATTCGAAAAATTTAAAAACGGTATTTAAGGAAGGTTTTGTTGAGGGATTAAGCTACTCGGAGCTGCAATTACTGAAATGTATATATTTTCCCGATCCGATGTATATTGTAGGAGCTATGGCAATCGGAAGGGCAAAAAATGGAGAAAATCGAAAATTCGTATTTTTCAAGGGCTACCCCTTGGAAAAATTTCGCAAAATTTAAAAACGGTATTTAAGGAAGGTTTTGTTGAGGGATTAAGCTTCTCGGAGCTGCAATCACAGAAATCATATATTTTCCCGATCCGATGTGAATTGTAGGAGCTATGGGTATGGGAAGGGCAAAAAATGGAGAAAATTGAAAATTCGTATTTTTTAAGGGGTACCCCTTGGAAAAAATTCGAAAAATTTAAAAACGGTATTTAAGGAAGGTTTTGTTGAGGGATTAAGCTACTCGGAGCTGCAGTCACAGAAATCTATATATTTTCCCGATCCGACGCAAATTGTAGGAGCTATGGCTATCGGAAGGGCAAAAAATTGAGAAAATCGAAAATTCGTATTTTTTAAGGGGTACCCCTTTGAAATAATTCGAAAAATTTAAAAACGGTATTTAAGGAATGTTTTAAATAAGTAAAGTCGCTTTAGTGGTCGCTGATTACTAAATGGTACTTTATTTTCTGATCGGATACAAATTGGTGGAGATATGGCCATCGGAAGTAGCAAAAATGGGGAAACCAGGAAACCATCCACAATTTTGTAAGGGAACCCCTTGGAAAAAATTCAAAAAATTTAAAAACGATATTTAAGCAATGTTTTGAATAAGGAAAGCCGCCTTTGGGTTTGCTGAGTATCAAATGTTAAAACCCCAACATTATGGGGCGCAAATGGGGGCAAAGTTATGCACTTGGAAAGTGGTAATAATAAGAGAATTAGAGATCTTTCTGAATAAAAAAATGGGTTGGGATCATCTGAAATAAGTTCAAATAAAAAATCGTATATTGAAAACATACTGACTTTACAGATTCAAAATAGAAAATGTAATACGTTGTTTCTAGTCTTCCTTGATGTGTTTGTTTATTAAAGTCGAGGTTGCTGATTATTACCTCCAGGTGGCAGCCCTCGAACATAACCAAGCCGAACAAAAAGCCGCGTCAAACCCGGCCCACAAAAGAGAAGCGAAAGGCCAAGAGCTGCGCTAGTGGCTAATGTGGTTGCGTTGGACCTTTGTGTAGGAAATGTGGAGCAAATTATTTCTTGCCCGGCAATTGGACACACATATTTTAAGTTCGAGTCAGCAGCCAGGCAAGAGCCTCTTTGGCATTGCCGGACCTGGCCGCCACCGAAATTGATACTAACAGATTCGAGTATGTCCCAAGTTATTTGGCATTCAATTTGTGTGCGACATTAAAATCGCAAAAAGTGTGATTGTTGCTACCGGATATTTTGGCAAGTCCGAAACCGGTCTCGTTTTTTGCCTCCTCAGTGCAAAAATCGAGCATGGGCCACAGTCCACATTTACGCTAATCATGACCAATCGGGAAACACTGCCCAGCCACTTTGAATGTAAATCTCACACTTCATAAAATTAATGCCAATTGTTCTCGCGTTACGCACTTATCACTCGTCTAGTTTTAATAACAACTTCAAGGGTTAAGCTTGCTTAAGATGGGTGTTGGTGTTTACGTTTGTAATCCTCAAAGAACACGAGGCGATATGGTTTCATATTCCCAATCAGGTTAGCTTTGCAGTATGGGATATGGAATTAGCGAGTCATTCAGTTAAAATTTACCAATGTCATTGCCTTGGAAGTGTATTTATTTGCATAAAAATGTCCAAGAGTTATCTATTATAAAAACATAATTATTTCATTTTATAGTCGTGTAGAAAGTTTATTGGAAATATTTACATTAAAGATAAAACTTAACAAAACTTAGATCTAAGAAGATGTTCTGATGAAGTGGATGCGGCTAATACTTTCGCTTGTCTGAAGATCTGGAGCTTGGAGAATCCGTGGATGGTATTTACTGGTGGTGGTAGTACTCGTGACCTTCATGAGCGGCCTGCGAGTGGGCGGGAGACTCGTAGCTGGCGTAGTGGTGCTGCTGGTGCTCCGCCTCAGGCTGGTGCTGTTCCGGCTGGTGCTCGTAATGGGCGGTGTAGGCAGGAGCAGTGTAGGCTGGGGTGGCGGCAGTGTAGGCAGGAGCCACATAAGCAGGAGCATGAGAGGGAGCAGCGTAGGTCTTAATCACGGCAGCGGGGGCGGGAGCAGGAGCATGGTGGTACTGCACTGGGGCAGCGGACACCACCTTGTGGTGAACATGGGCCAGTGGCTCGCGGTGGACTACGGCATTGAAACCGTTAACGGAATCGGCAGTGTACTTCACAGTCCTGCGGAATCCATCGGCATCATCCAGAGAGTACTCGCCCTGGACCACATCCCCGTCGCGGGACTCCACCTGGCTCTTGGAGTCGCCGGAGAGCGCGTCCTGGACATCGTAGGCGAAGTTGTACTTGGGATGCGGGTCATCGGGGTACACCTCGTGGGCGTGGGCGTGGCCGTGCATGTCGTGGGGCTTCTGGTAGATCACATGCTGCGGCTGGTGGGCCTGGTACTGCTCGTGCTGCTCCAGAGGGATAAGTCCCGCGGAGGCGGCCGCCAGGAGGCAGGAGACTACAGCAATCAGCTGGTGAAATAAACTGAATTAGCGGTTGCCAAGTGGCGGGGATTACATCAGCTTACCTTGAAAGCCATTTGGCAAATGCTTGAGGTTAGTGCGTAAATTACGGAGCGAAAGAAGCCGAGACTTTGTCCTCCTTCTGTGGAGTGCGTGGTTTGAATAATAATTTCAACAGCCGCTGCATTTGTATTTATAGACGAAAATTTTCGTGGAGCTGCCGTGGCCTTTCTTTCACTTTTTTTTTACTTGCTGGCTTGAAGAAATCACATCGATCGTAATTCATTTGCATGCCTCCATCCTCTCCTTGGAGCAATAGATTTACCCAAACCGATTTGCACCCACGAGTCACACCCATTTCGCTATTGTTATGAATGGGAGACGGACGGCCGAAACAAAAACCCAAAAAAAAAAACAGACCAAGTAACAAAAGTCGTTACAAACAAAAGACTTAGGCGAGCAACTCGATTTGGAGGGTGGCGGGACTGGGGGTTTTCGTGGTTTCGAGTGCTGCTCACTCGAGTCATGTAAGTAACCCAATAAATCGCAGCTTGATCGATGAACAGCATTGCACTTGACACAATACTCAAAGAGCCAGAGAAAGACGGTAAGAGACACACCCCCTCCCATTCCTTCTGCACCAGCTCTCAAATGGTAAGTGACCCAAAAAAAGGCATCGGATCACCTCACATGGATAAACCGGCAAACAATGTTTGAGCTTTCGGGTTGAAGCTTTTTGCTCTCCGACTTACAGCTATTATTGTGGCAAGGTAAGTGCTCAATCACGGCCGCAGCCGAAATGGCCAGAAAAGTGACTCAACTGGCCGTCAAGTGATGTAATAAAATATTCATTACGAGCCGAAAGCGAAAGAATTTCATTTGAAGGTCATTTGTGGAGGAGTTTCTAATAGTTTGTCGGCAGTTATATATTTCTTGTTTAGTAGCCATGAATGGCTTTAATGGTTTTCTACCTTTTCCCTCAAATATAAAAAATATCTCAAATCAAAAGAATCGCTCCCGGTATCAATGACCGTTTAAGGCCAGTTTATTAACCAATTCGATTTCAATTTCAATTCACTTCAATTAAGTTAAAGTTAGTTTATGCCTAATTCACTTTCAATAAAACGTTTTAATTAACAAATTTGTTCCCCAAACTCATTACCCGCCGGCCGAACAATGAGTGCTGAGACTGCAAGAACGCTCTCGAGATCCGAGATCTTGTCTGACGTGCGTCTGGCGGCGCGTCAAACCAGTTCCTGGTCACCTCCATATCCGCCACGTCATCGTAGGAACATGAATGGAGTCTGGGTAGGAGCTCCGGGGAAAAGCCGGCAAAATCAGATCCGTTAGATAAAATGCGAGAACGGCCAAAAACCCAACCGGAAACCAGCTGACCACGTGCTATCTCAGTGAACTCTCTCAGAACGCCAGAATTCCATATCCGTGACACACTTACGTAAACATACTCGAACACACTCAAGACCGATCCGATTATGATTTATTATTCGCTGATAGGATTGGTCAATTTCCAGACTTGTATCGAATCGTAGCGGGTGTAGCAAATGGAGCACTAAATGGAATCGAATAATTGAAAGAAAAAACTCAATTTGACTTTGGAACTCTGGCACTTTGGAATTTCAATGTCGCAGTCCAATTCAATTCAATTAATTGGCCGGCCACACAGCAGCTCGAATCGGGCCCTAATGAACCAAAA
This sequence comes from Drosophila pseudoananassae pseudoananassae, assembly GCA_018153035.1. Taxonomy (NCBI): domain Eukaryota; kingdom Metazoa; phylum Arthropoda; class Insecta; order Diptera; family Drosophilidae; genus Drosophila; species Drosophila pseudoananassae. The sequence continues at coordinate 1,385,235 of JAECXR010000055.1, forward strand.
ATAATTAAGTTTTATATTTTAAGTTCGCCCTCGGCGAAGTAGATCCTGATTTTGGAGGCGGATGCGGTTGCAGAGGAAACAGTATGGTTGTATGAGAAATATTTGTTTATTTTCTTGGGGGCTTTCGTATAACTATAACAATTAGGATTTTAGGGGTTTGGTGGATGGCTTATGGTGCTTAGTGGTGGTAGGCAACAGCGGGGGCGGCATACGAGGTGTAGGCAGCGGGGGCGGCATAGTGGGCCACGGGAGCCACAGTCTTGACCACAGCGGGGGCGGCGTAGTGGGCAGGAGCGGCGTAGTGGACAGCGGGAGCCACAGTCTTCACGACAGCAGGAGCGGCGTAGTGGGCAACTGGGGCCACAGTCTTGACCACAGCAGGGGCGGCATAGTGGGCGGGAGCGGCATAGGCTACGGGAGCAATGGTCTTGACAACGGGGGCAACGGCGACGGCCTTGACGAGGGGTTCACGGTTCACGACGGCGTTGAATCCGTTGATGGGGTCGGCGGTGTACTGGACGGTCCTCTTGTAGCCATCGGCATCGATCAGGGAGTACTCGCCGCGGACCACATCGCCATCACGCTCCTCCACCTGTCCCTTGTTGTCGCCGGTCAGCTTGTCGTCGACTCCGTAGGAGAAACGGTACTGGGGATGAGGATCGTACTCCTCGGCGGCCTTGACAACGACCTTCTGGGCCACAGCCACGGGAGCGGCATAGGCAGCCACAGCAGGGGCGGCGTGGTAGACCTGGGGGGCGGCAATAGGGGCGTAGCCGGCGCTGGCCACGGCAACGAAGGCAAGAGCGAACACGAACTGTAAGGATGAAATATTGTATTAAGATCCGAGTCCCAGATCCTTGATGTAACTCCCTGTGAACCTACCTTGAATGCCATTTTAGCTTAGTTGGGTTTTTGGGTTGTTCTTTGCAGAAAGAGTGGAAGCTGAATGATGTCGCTTCTGGCCCGGCCACTGGTTTTATAGCCCTCGCATGCACTTTCCTGCCGGCCAAGTTCGCGCTGCTTGCTGGTAGGTAAGGTGCTTACTCTTGGCCTGGCCTTCTGCATATCATGCCACGAATTAGCGCGAAGTCACCGCTTGACGCTTGCGTCGCCGACGACGCCGGCAGCCAAGCCGGCAGAGGGCCAAGAGAAGAGATTGTCGAATGCGAGGCGGCCAAGTGCAGTCCAATTATTTAGAAAGGATTCGGCGGGATTTCCCTTCTGCCTTATGCCCACGTACAAATTGGTCGTTGTGAAATGATTGCATCTGCTAATGGCAATCTGAATTAATCGCGGATCTTCTCGAGAACTGGGTCTGAGGATTGGCTTGGGTGGCCTTGACTCCTCCGATGCTCAAAATGGGAGATAAGTGTCTTATGCAATCCAAATTGGGCAGTGATGTTGCAGAAATATACTCATAATGTATAATTCTATCGAGGATATATATATGTGAAACTTATAAGGATTCGGTTTTTATTCCTTGAAGCCTTGAAAAGCTGTACAATATATTGGTAATATTTTTTGAACCCTATTCCAACTTTACAAACCCATTATAGAACTTGGAAATCTTTATGTATAGGTTATCCAGTTCCCACTCTTATAAGCTCTAAGCAACAGTTGAATGTCCTCAAACATAATTTTCAAGTTACATAACAATCTTAAGATTACCAAAACCGTCTTAAAAATAATCTAATCATCTACAAAGAATTACAGCACACCGTGAGCTTAAGAAGATTATTAGAGCTCAAGATCGGAATCTAGAACCGCAATAAATAAAACAAATAAACAATGAGACTGCGAAATAAAAGACCGGACAAATGTTTGGCGTATTTCATTTTTTTGCAAAGTAATCTATTCAAATAATTAGGCTGCCATTAAGTCTGACCAACCCTTTTGTTTTGGAGCCAAACCTTTCGCCGGAGATCTTTCACCTCTCATGCTGCCTTAACGGCTTTCAGAATCTTTGGCCAAAAGCGTTCGCATTTTGCACACCCACAGAGCTTAGCGCCACGAACAGGAAGTACAAGTTATTGCCCCGCCAACAATCGAGAGTCGAGAAACATTAAATATACTTCGCTGTCACCGCGAAAATAGCGCTCGCCGCCAGTGAACTGAATCGAAGCAGAGCGGATTTGATCAGGGCAGAGCTGGCAGCTTGATTTACTATAAAAGTTGACGACTGGGCCCAGAAAAGTATCATTCGCCGACCAAGTTCACTTCTGCAAAGAACCCAATCAGCTCTCAGAACACAATGGCCTTCAAGGTGAGTTTTCGGGAGACAAACGGATAAAAGATATAGAAGTCACTAGGGAACTCTGCTTTACAGTTTGTCTTCGCTCTTGCCTTCGTGGCCGTTGCCAGCGCCGGATACGCCCCCATTGCCGCCCCCCAGGTCTACCACGCCGCCCCGGCTGTGGCCGCCTATGCCGCTCCCGTGGCTGTGGCCCAGAAGGTCGTTGTCAAGGCCGCCGAGGAGTACGATCCCCATCCCCAGTACCGTTTCTCCTACGGAGTCGACGACAAGCTGACCGGCGACAACAAGGGACAGGTGGAGGAGCGTGATGGCGATGTGGTCCGCGGCGAGTACTCCCTGATCGATGCCGATGGCTACAAGAGGACCGTCCAGTACACCGCTGACCCCATCAACGGATTCAACGCCGTCGTGAACCGTGAACCCCTCGTCAAGGCCGTCGCCGTTGCCCCCGTTGTCAAGACCATTGCTCCCGTTGCCTATGCCGCTCCCGCCCACTATGCCGCCCCTGCTGTGGTCAAGACTGTGGCCCCAGTTGCCCACTACGCCGCTCCTGCTGTCGTGAAGACCGTCGCCCCCGTTGCCACCTATGCCGCTCCTGCCCACTACGCCGCTCCTGCCGTGGTCAAGACTGTGGCCCCCGTTGCCCACTATGCCGCCCCCGCTGCCTACACCACCTACGCCGCCCCCGCTCCAGTTGCCCACTACGCCGCCCCCGCTGTGGTCAAGACCGTTGCCCCCGTGGCCCACTATGCCACCCCTGCCGCCGCCTACACCTCCTACTCGGCCCCCGCCGTCAGCTACCATCACTAAGATCGAAGGACCCGGAGACACACCTAGGCCCAGAGGACTCTGAATCGAGGGCTCTGAGTTGTACATAGAATTGTTGGCTTTATTATTACTGTACATTTATTTATTGACAGCACCAATAAAAAAATGCATACGAGTATGTAGATATGTATATCATGAACATAAAGAGGTTTTAAAATGCTTATTTCGCGGTACACTTGGGTAATAAAGTTGAGATTAAAGTCTAAAATAAACTACTCATTTTTTTTATTACGCAAGCCATCAAGACTATGAATAAATAACCTTAAAATATCTAAGAGAGATACCCACTCGTAAGACGAACACCAAACTGTCCATCACGTATTTTTCCCCGTGTCCTTTCCGAGGACTCTGAAAGTTCGTTCACATTATCCTGTTTGGCTTTGTATTATTTATGTGCTGTTTTCATAACGTGTTTTTTTTATAATTTCATTTTTTGTGCGAAAAAGTTCACAGACATCGTAGGACCTCGAAAATAAGAGAATTTCTGCAGTCTTAGAGCAATGCAATTCCTGTGGTGCTTTCGGCGGTGGTGCAGTCTGGACTTTTGTTTCGAGAACCGTGATCCGTGATCGGCGATCCTTTAAGGATGCTGTCCTTAGTGGCGAGGGCAACGAACTGTATTGGCCTGCTTGAAGCAGATCCTGATTTTGATCCCTCTTCCCCTCGCCGTGTGTCTGTCTGAAGGGGCAGACAAATTCCTGGGCTTTGTGTCGGTCATTTCCATTTGAATGAGGATAAGAAGGACTCGGCTACCGCAATGCAAAGAGAGGTCCTTTATTGTTGTTGCCGTTTGTAATATAAAACGGAAATTATGGGGTCATGACATTACTTGCCGGGTGATAAATAGTCTTACAACTCATCGGGGAAGCTGGAACAGGCAATTAAAATGCAGTTTGCTGGAAGTTCAGGATTCTATTTTCCCACAGCCGAAACTAGATGTATTTATGTGCGACTAGATTGTTCTGAACACCTGCTGCTGTTTTTGGCCAAAGAATTGTTCTGAAGCTGGCCCCTGATTTCTGGAGGGGCTGTCCAAGGTCAGACATAAGTATCTACCTATATGTGAGTAATTTCAGCTAGCCAACTGCTTCCCTCGATCTCACCCTTTTGGCCTTTTTGCGATGCCCAGGTCCGACTAATCAAGTGGAAGATTTCTGATTTTGGGTGCTGTGGCTGTGTCTGTGCTCGTCGATACGAAGCCAAAACCCTTCTCAACTTCATCATCATCATTATCATCCAGCGAGCAGCCAACAACAATGCAAACTGACAATGCAACCGAACAAAAAACACAGAAAGCCCGATCCCGGGGAAAAAACAAAGGGAATTGGGTAAAAAGCGAAAACAAGCCCGATCAAGTGAGCTGAAGGATCGTCGAACCTCACTTTGGCCCAGGCCCTCTGTCGGAGGGGTAAACAGGCTTTCGATCCCTGGCAGTCGTATAAATACGAGGATGCCTCTCCCGGCAGCCTCATTCAGTGTTTTGTGTTGAGTCCGAGAGGTTCAGGATCAGGAGCAGCTTGCGATCGCGCCTTGGGGTCCCTAAGACCCAAAAAAAAAGCTAAAGCCCATCTTTGGATAACGTTACTCTGGATATCAGCTGCGCCCAGTCCACCAAGTGGCAGATATGCGGAGGTACTAATAAACACAACATTTTCTAATATTCTGGATAATTAAATATCTTTATTTTAAAGATCTCTCTCCAGTGTATCCGCCAGCAGCTGCCCTCTAAAAATAATGCAACAAAAATAAACATTATTTCGGTCCAAGCACACTCACCCACCGCAGGAAGCCCAAAATCCGGCCTCTTCTTGATGAGGTTGGCAGAACCGGACCCTTTTCAACACCTGTGCAGCTGGGGCCCAATCAGGGCTGGCACCTGGTCAGAACACCTATTGGCACTCATCATGGAACATTGAATCGTTGGAAGGCCGCCGAACACCGCACCACAGCCATCCACCATCCATCCAACCATCCATCCATCACCACCAAACGTTGTCTCGGCCCTTTGGACAAAATTTACATTTGAGTTTAAGTTTAGGTGTAAACAATAAACAAAAAACAACAATAGGCTACCAAAAAAAAGTAAAAAGCGAAAAAAAATCCACCCAAAAGTTTGTTTATTATTCTAGCTGGGGGTTCTTATCGAGTAGTTGGGATCGATTGATCCGATTTGGAGAATTAAAAATCTTTCCAGAAGCTTATAAGCCAGTGATCTTTTAGTTCAATGAACTCTCGATTATGGTTCTAAGGGGCTACTTTCCCAAGCCATATTTCCAAGCCAACTAGGTCTGCTGAGAGATTATTATTGGATTACTTAACAAGGCTATTAAACATTTTTGTAATCAATCTCCAGACCCTCCCATATTATCTGCCACCCCCTGTGACTTTTACTTTTCTTCGGAGTGATCATAGAAACAGCTGAATAAAATGATAAAAATATTTCGTTATGATTGCTTACAAGAAAGGTCGCAATGCGAACAATAATTTATGTGTACCAAGGTCAGGCCCGGCAGCAAAGCCTATATAACTATAACTATATCACCGTATGTGAGTATCCACCGTACAGTCAGCATATTTTTAAGGTTTAAGGTGCTCACAGGTGGCAGTACCGGTGATGGTGATGGCGATGGTGCTACTGCCAAAAATAAGCCATAAAGAAAATGGTAAGTGAACTGGTTTTGTGTGCAAGTTTAATTGGCATTATTCGTAGTGACTGACTGGCCGGCTTGCTGGACTGGCTGACTGGACAGCGTTTACTTCGTATTGTAGTTCCCATAAACTATTTTCAGCTTAACCGTTTTTGGTAGATTGCGCTCGCCGATGACGATTAACCCAAACAAATGTCAGTGGTCGAGTGCTTTGAGTGTGTTTCCTTCAGAAATTAAGCAAACTAAATTGTAATTAACAAAGGTTTTTTTTCAACAAATGTCTTACTGTTGACGGTCGGCTGTTGGCTACTGAAGTGATTATTTTTATTATTTTCAATACGAATTTGTTTCGTTGGAATTTTTTAATTCCACGCAGCAGCATTGACCCAGCCGGCTTCGTGCCTTCCAGCCGGTCAGGGGTGTCCGTTCATTGCTAATTAAATTAATTCAACCTGGCTTTTACTCCCTTTTTCCGCACTATCCTTGGGGGAATACGGGATGGCAGACATTTCCCGACATTATTTAGGTTTTAGCCGGCACTCGACATTGACACACGAACAGCAAAACAGCTCAACCAATTTCCAGCAAACACTCGGCCCGGTGATCAATCTTAAATTTTCACCGCTTCTGTCAGAAATGTGCGTAGCCGACGACATGGGACGACATCGGCATCATGTGGCTTAGTTCCTGGTCCAGTGCCCAGAACCTCTTACCCGAATACCTTAAAACGTTGACAGGCAAAACCCAAAATGCTGGTTGACGAATGGCCCAGCCGGAGCCAGAGGGTTTCCTCTGGGGGAAACCTCCAAGCTGCGAAAATTCGGTGTGCCTGCATATGAAAAACTCTGTAAATGAAGCATGAATGTCGACACGTTTTCTAAACAAATAAAATTAAATAAAAAAATCTGCAAGCGCTTAAAGAGTACAGAAACATTAGAGTTTTAAAATTTAGAACAATGTTTCGATTGTTTACTTTTGGATTGCGAAAATATGCCTCAACGTCCCTTCGTGTGGCATTCCAAAAGAATCCCATCCATCATCCATTGTCAATAATCGGATATTGGGATATATATGCGAAAGATTTACAAAGATGTTACTTCATATTCATATCTTAATTAGTTTTTATTATTTCTCCTTACAAAGATATCTAAGCCAATATTCATTATCATATTTATATTTAATATATTTGTTTAGTTTTTGTTTTACGGAAAAATTTAGAGCAACATACAAACATTACAAACATTGAAATAATTGAGAGCTTCTTAGGATTCTAAATCATAGGTTTTCTTTGCGAAATTGCACTCGAATCGGGAGGGATTCAAATTTTGATTTCTAGTTCATTAAGTTACGATTTAATGACAGTTTTTATCTTTTGATTTAAGCTACATTAGATATTTACAAAACACAATTAATTAAAGGCTCTTTAAGTGACTTGTGAAAAAGTTATTACATTTTTCTAACTATGTACAATTATCATCTTTTATTTCTGAATGGAATCTTCGCGGCAGGGTTTCCGTCTGACTTGGAGCCAACAAAAACTTATAGACATTTAATATTCCTTTAGCCTAAGTACGAATGGAATAGAACTCTTGATTGGGGGCTAGATCGTAGGTATTTACAGATATGTGCTACGGAAAGTGCTATGTGCCTACAACAACACTGACGGGAACTACACGACTCTCGCGCACTGGGCTCGAATTGGGCTAAGAGCTATTTACAGGGGCCTCTGGATGACTGCTGGCTGCCTCCTACATGAACTAACTGAGTTGGTAGTACTCCGGGGCAAAATCGTTGGCCAGGTTGCTCAGGAAGTTAAAGTCCGAGGAGCTGTTGGAATTCTCCAGGCCCCCGATGGCTGCTCCTGCCGCGTTGTTGGCGCCATTCCCGAATCCCTGGGCCGCAGGTCCCCCTCCGTTTAAGGCGAAGCCATGGATGTGCGATGGCGGCGGTGGCGGAGGACCAACCCCCACCCCGGTCGCCTGGGCTGCTGCCGGATTGTGGTGGGCATGGAGGTGGGCATGCGCCTGCGCCTGGACCTGGACGTGGTGCGGATGTGTGTGAGCATGTGGGTGGGTATGGGGGTGATGGCCATGAGAGTGGGCGGCTGGGCCGGGGGGTTGTTGACCCGCCTCGTAGTAGCCGCTGGCACTGCCTCCCCCACCGCTTCCAAAGTTGTTGTAGCCCTCGCAGTTCTCCATTTGCAATCCCAATGCACTGTAGGTCTCACCGGCTCCCAGGTGATGCATGTGCCTAAGAAATACAGAAATCTATGAGTATATTTTGTCCCAAAAAGGATATATTAAGTCCACCTTTCATAGAATATAATCTTAAAGTAAAATAAATAATTTCTTAAAGGGTGGCGCCATCTACTTTAAACAAGTTAAACGGTAAAAAAAGTCAGGTAAAGACATGGCTTAAGACCTGGCTAATACAACAGTGTTGGTAAACACACAACTCCTGTCTTAGCGGAGACAGATACCCCATTTACGATATCATTTACGGTGAAACTAAAACACCTTTTTGAATATAACTTTGAAGATTTATTTTCTACTCACTGCTGATGATTGATTGCCGCTTGCTGGTGTTGCTGCTGCTGCTGCTGCTGTTGCTGTTGAAACACTACGGATTGGTGCTGGTGCTGGAAATTCATGTTATCGTAGTACGAGCCATTGTTAAAGTTGTTTGGCCCATTAACAGGAGGCCCCTCGAAGTCGTTAACATGATGGTGTTGCTGCTGGTGGGGGTGTTGCTGGTGGTTCATGTACGCACTACCGTTGGAGTCGTTGTAGTTGTAGTAGAACTGCTGCTCGTGTTGCTGCTGCTGTTGCTGCTGTTGTTGACTGTTTTGGTGAAAACTGGCAGCATTTGGTTTGGGACTTAGATATTCGCCGTGCAGCGCCTGCTTGTGGTGTGGTGAGTTGGCGAATTCAATATCGTATTTGCCGTAATAGTCCTGCGGCTGTTGTTGCTGCTGCTGCGGGTGCTGCAATTGCTGCTGCTGTTGTTGCAACTGATGTTGCTGCTGCTGCTTGGGACTAGGATAGTAGCCAGGGAAGTAGCCGCCAGCTGCACCATTGCCACCATTGCTGTCGCCAAGTGGCGTGGGCGTGGCAATGGCGTTCGCAACGCTCTGAAAACGCTTCTTGGCACCAACCTTTGCGGTGGGTGTATTTCCGGCGGCGGATGAATCCGAATCCCGCCGAAAGTTGACCAGACTGGGTGTGGAGTTCTCGTAGCCGAAGGGGGAGGCCTTGGACGAGGTGGAAACGGCCTCCTTTTTGATTATCTGTCGAAGAAACTAAAACCTTAATACTAATACCTTTAAAAGACCTATAGACGTCTCACCTGTCCCTCCTCTTTCTTTTTCACTTTGATGGGGCTCTCCTCGATATCCTCGTCCAGACTAACACTAGATGCCACACTGGAGTCGGCACTGATCACATTCGAGGCGGATACGGTGGTGCTGCCCAGAAGATTCGACGAAATGCCCGTTTCCAAAGAGGAATTGGGTGTCACTAAGAGATATAGGATATCACATTATCATATTTAATTCAAAATTAAAATTTGTCCAATCTTACGGCTTCCGGCACTGGGATTGTTGTTGGTGGCGCTCGGGGTATTGTTGTTGTGGCCCCTGGAATTGGACGTGGAGTCCGGAATATCATCGGAGGGCAGCTCGCAGCCTTGACACGATTTCTTCGAATTGGAGTCTGCATTTCACGGGAAGGTAAGATAAAAACAAATCAGTAGGTATATGGCCGGGAATATTGATGATTTGTTCTCATCAGTGGAGGATTGAGACGAGTCCCTGGGACAGGAGGTGGACCCGGAGAAGGAGGAGGTGGTAGAGCCAAGAACCAAAGACGAAACTCTCACGCGAAAGGGGTTAGCGCGTCGAGAGCCGCCCTGCCAAAAGTTGTTCCAAACCATCCCATCCCATCTACTGACAATGATTGATAAGCTACACCGTCTCTCACTTCTGAGTAAAAGCCTCGAAACGAAATCATGCAAAACCGAAAAAGTAAAAGTGGAACAACTTGTTGGCAAACTCCACAAAAAAAGGGAATTTAATCTTTGGTACAGTTCTCAGATCTTTAATTTGGGTATGATTTTATAGAATATTCAGTGGCACTTACTGCTATCGGACTGATCATCGTCACCTTTGAGACTGTCCTTGTTGTCCTCGTCGTCCGTTTTGGAGAGCGTCTGCCTCTTGTGCTTCATGCGGCGGTTCTGGAACCAAACCTTTACCTGCAACACCAAGATTCGATTAGTTCCGACTAGTAACGCCAAGGTGTGTGCAATTAAAAATGGTAGAACTGGTGCAAAAACGGTAGAACGCCAAGAAATACGGCTGTCAGCCCTGGCACCGGGCTATTTGTCAGCGGAGTAATGGAATTTCTCAGCCGTGTGCTGCGGAATAAATTGCATTGGCAGAGGGGCTGGAACACACTCACCTGTCGCTCGGTCAGATCCAGGCTGGCTGCTATTTCGATTCTCCTTGGGCGGCATAAATATTTATTGAAATGGAATTCCTTCTCCAGCTCCAGCAGCTGGGTGTTGGTGTACGCGGTGCGAAGACGTCGGGGCAGGCCGTTTTCTGGAACGAATTCAGCTGCAATTGAGAAATTGCATTTTGTTCGTTTGAGACTTGCGGAGTGAATGTGAATTTTTTTTTTTTTGCTGTATTTTCTTTCCTGGTGGTTGTCGTTGTACTTGCAACATGTCCCCGTGTGGGCGTGGCCAGGGTACATACGTCAACAGATTGCATTCGTTGTGAGTCTTGAGAAGTATGGGAATCCCTATCTCTTCTACCGGCAATCAATCTATCAGCTCGTCGTCAACGGGCATAACTAATTCAAAGAAATCCTCCCAAACTAAACCGGCAAACTTTCGGTTACTTCCAGCCAGCCAGCCGAAAAGTGCAGCTGATACCGCCGCGGCGTGGCAAGTTCTTCGCAAGCGGTTTCCTTCGCGACACTCGCAACTCGCAGAGCGTTAAGTAATTAACAAAAATCTAATCAATCAATCAGTGGAGAGACGGGCCCACAGCTTGAGACTCAAGTAGTTCGGCTACCGAACAGAAGCCGCAGCCAGCAGAAATGAATCTGCCTCAGGGGGGGAAATGGAAAACTTAATTTAAATAACAAACACGAAATTAATTTTAAGTTTTAAAGGCATTTTTTAAGGAATATCTCACCCTCATTCATCTTCGAAAAATAGTTCAAAAATAAAACATTCGAAACTACTTTGGCAAACTTAAACAACTTCTAATGATGGAGATCCAGAAAAGTTGTTTCTGCTCCAACGACCTGGGGCATAAACTCGACTAAAATAAATTTCGTCAAATAAAAATCGCATTGAGTAGTAAAGAAATGCGCATATCATTTTAGGAAACTGAACATTCCGCCGCCTTCTGCGGAACAAACTTCTGCCACCTTATTTGCATTGATGCGATTGCAAAATATATACATATATAAGTATTTTTTATATTTTGCCGCTGCTTGGCTTCGATTTTGGCAAAAACACACAAATTTCCAGCTGAACGAGCTGCGTAAACGGCGTCTCAATAGCGACAAGCGGCAAAATGGCAAAAATGGCAAAAGGAAAAGGATCCGATCCAGTGGGGAGTGAGTGGAGTGGAGTGGCGGGCGGAGGTTAAGGGAGCCAGACATAGACACTGATTGAATTACAGATGCGGGCCCGAGTTCCTTCATCAATACTCGCAAAGCGGATGCCATAAACACCACCTGGTGGGGCACGGTACGGCACAGAACGGCACGGCACACACAGGTCCCATTTCCCTCCTCAGACCGAACTCGCCATGTACTTGTGTACTTGTGCGAAAAGTGCCCAGATACAGATACGGAATGAAAGCATAAATTTCGCACAAAAGTTGCACCCGAAAACTGTTTACGAGCTAACTGGAGGCAGCAGCCAACGGCAGCCAACGAAAACTGAAAAGTAAAGTGCACAAAAGCAGAAAATATGATTTCCTTTTTGGCGACGACGAGCAAAAAGATAATTTTCTAAACCCGAACCGAAGGGCGTGCCCAGAGGCATCCAGGGTGCTGCTCAGAGGGAGTGGGTTAAGTGGGCTGAGTGGGTGGAAGATTCTAGGCAGCCCAAAAGCCAAGTTGAGTGCAATTTCTGCAGCCTGGTCAGAATGGAATCCGAAAGCCACCCAGAAACCCAAAAGCAAATGACAGCTGGCCTTTCTAGGATGCAGGGCGGCTGGCGAAATTACGAAATGAATTTTGTTTTGTCATGGCCCGAGGAGGAGCGAGGAGCCAGGGCGTGGAGCCGGGGCATTGGAAATGTCATCAGCATGGATGAAATGCCGGAAAAGTCAAAATGGAAACTTATCAGCAAACTACCGACCAAGGAGGATACTTTGCCGAGCTTCTGGATTAGGCCCAGAGGGAAGGACATGCCAGGGATAACGATTTTTGTGAAGAAAGGAAGCCCTGGGAAATAAACTATCAAGTGGAATATTCGAAATCATCACTTGGTTATTATTTGCTCGTAAATCTCATCCGGAAAATGTTTAGTTTTTGGAAGCAGGAGTGGCATGCAAATGAAATTAATTTTAAAGGCAGAGTCGACAGCTCGGAAACGCCACCAATGATTTACAGTCCTCGGCATGTACTTATTAACTGCTTCAACAGCATCATTTACATGTTAACACTTAAACACACTCGTTGTCCACTAACAGGACCTTAGTCCGCCTCTTCCCCTTTGGTGGCAGTGGAAAATTTATGTTTCTATTTCGGGGCGAGCTGGCCAACTAAAAAACCCAAGGAGCGAAGGGATCTACCAGAGCGAAGGTGAGACATTTAACGCATTTGCCGCATTTCGGGCTGGAATTAAAATAAGCGTAAATTTTGCAACAATTGCATAAATGGCCAAGAGTAGAGAACATGGTAAGGGTTTCCTTTTTTTAGCAAAAGTGCTCTCATAATACCCCACGCATGCCCCAAGAATAAACAGTACTCTCGTGGCTCTTTCCCACTTCCTACAAATATTTTTAGTGGATGGATGTTGGGGACTGCCTTTTTTGGGCTCGACCATCTCGACCACTTGCACATGACCACAGTCCATAAGGATGCACATTAAGGACATTTGTGGCCGGGCAGAGGACAGCGGTCAACAAGGTGGACCCGGACAGAGACACGGGACAGGCATGGCCTGACCAAAGGTGGCCACTGGCCACTAGCAAAAAATGACCTCAATTTATCTTGTAGGTTTTTTGTGGGTCTAGCCCCCGGGGGAGGAGGAGAGCCAACTTGCCTTGACTTGGCCTTAAATTATGTGCGAGCTTTGCGGTTGGCTGGCACTTTAAAGGCCAGGGCGATAAGCTTAAGTATCTGCAAGTGCCATGGCGAATTCAATCAAAAAAGGGGGAAAAGACAATAAAAAGTGGGCGACAATGGCGGGACGGTGACGTCGACTCGGTAGCTGAAAATGCCAAACTCTGATGCGCTATGCAGTAGAAATTCTCATTCAGCAACACAAAAAGATACAGATACGGCAACAGTCGGAGCAACAGCTACAAATACTACAAATACAAGCTTGTGTGTAGCTTGTTGTTGTTGGCCACGAATGCGCAAAGAGCAGAACCATTAATCATTCCAGCCAAAGGAAGACAACAGCCAACAGACATCTGACGACGACTACGACTACGACGCCGATGTCGTTGGAGCTAGTGCTATGGAAAAAGTCAATTTCTCATGAAAACATTTTGTATCTGCATCGACTTGATATGCATTCAAACTAAACCAGCTCAGGCCAACTCATAGATATAGTATAGTATTTTATTGGCCAAGATCTTATACTTCAAGCCAGACCGAATGGGATGTCTTCAATCATTTAATTGAGGGCCCGATTGACAGTTATGCGAAAAGTATAACAACATCCTGAAGGGCTGGGTTCGTCTGCTAGGAATTAGTTTTAATTAGCAGGCAGGAAGAGGAAAAGGGTTGATGGGTTGAGGGTTGAGGGCTGGGTGATTGGGTGGCAAGTGGAGAGTGGCAGGAGATCAAACCACAGGACCCTCAACCACACCATTGGTGGCCAGACAAACATTTCCGCTTTCTTTTCAGTTGGGCCAACTTTACTTTAATGCCATTACCACCACCGGACCGAGACTGCCACAGTCGAAAGATAAATTAGAGAAATATATTTAATGACTTTTCATGACCAGCAAATGTCAACAATACGAAACATTTACCCAAACAAACAGCACAACGCAACTAAGCCCTCAGGATTGTGATCAGGATAGGATGAGCAGAGCAGTCTGTGTTTTGCTCCGCTGGAGGTGTGAAAATTTTTGATTAATGTTTAAATATTTAAGGGAAAATATTTCAGTCCGAAAGTGTTTGGAGATATTTTTGAAGTTGACTTGGACATGGTTTAAAATTATTGAATTTATCCAATGGTGTGGCCTTATCAAAATGTCATTAGTCTTTGGAGGAAAATAGTTGAAATCAAAACTGGAAAACAATGAAGAAAATTTCGAGTCTTTTTTTAAAATGTTTCAAACAGATTTTCTCGCAATTTTCATTCGCTTTTTGGTTTCTAAATTGAATGACATGGACGGAAGATGGAACCCTGGGAAATGGGAGGTAGATAAATACTTTAAAGCGGTTCAAATTGAAAAACTTTCATCGTGACAGCAGCCCAGCAGCTTGTAAATATATACCCGATATTTGTGTTATATATAGTAGGCACAATGTCTTTGAGTACAAAGGCCCGTGTGTTGAGCAGAGAAGTGTGGGAAAAGTCTGAAAATATATTTCTTTTCCGCCATGGAAAAAATGAAAGCTGTTTGGTAGAAACTTTTGCCAACGCTTAAGCCAGGTTGCTCCCTCTTCAGAGCCATGTCCTCGTCCTGGCTGGCTGTCACTCTGGCCTGGTGCTGTTTCTTCTCCGGCACATCCTTCGCCCCATCCCCATCCAGCCTGGGCTCAAAATATGAAATCCATCAGGGATGCTAAGAGCTGTCAATCAAAATCAGCGAGGGAAACTTTTTTCCAGCTCGTCCTCTCTTTCGTTCCCATATTGAAAAATTTACATTTCCCGGGCGGTGGGGTGGATTATGTTTTTGCATGTCTGCCAGATTGAAAGCGAATTAAAAATGGGAGACCGACCGAGCAGGCACTGAACGTGGAAAAAAAAACTGCTTAAAGCCTCATCTCAGTCAATGGAAAATTAATGTCGATTTAAGAGTTTCCCCCATTGGAAATTGATTTTCATAAAAACGAAACAAAAACCAAAACTAAACCAAAGCTCGACTCCAATGCGATTACGTTGAAAATCGTCTTACTTCGATGCCACTTGCCCAGACAATACTTAGTTCCACCCGATCTACGATCTGCGATCTGTGGTCGTCATTGGAATCCCCGGACAGAAGCTGCAATCCTCCAGACCCTAGACAATGACCCATGGAAAGCTCTCTTGGTTTTCGCAAACAATGGACAAGAAAGCGTGCCGACATCGAGCCATAGAAACGAGAATGATTAGTCGCCGCAGTCTCAGTTGCATGAAAAATTATTTAACGAGTCAAGAGCCTCCCCACACCCCCTCGTGCTGGCCGGACAAAGACAAATACTGAAGCTGAAGGCCAAAAATCAGCTTACGATCGTTTGGAGTCTTGACACCTCCCGAAGCGAACCGAAACTCCAAAACTCCGGCTTCACTCCACCATGAATGAATGATGCCAGTTAGAGATGGTTGAGTGATTATACGTTTTTTACGGATTTTTTTGAGGGCTCACGAATCATGAATGGAGCTGAATATGGTGGGCTATATTATCAGTGACTTGGGATCGTGAATACGTGGCTTATAATTCGAACGAAAGTTATAGTGTAGGTGTTTAAAAAGCTTTAGTTTTCCTTACATTTAAATAATAATATAAGAATAAAACATATAGTATACTTTAATGCCTATACCTTGAATAACAAAAATAGCTGTAAGAGCCATAAAAAAACCCATTTTTGTGGCTTGTATGATTAAGATTTATTTTTGTAAAATATACCTTAATGTAAAGAATAAAATTCATGTTTGTGACACGATCACATCTCTAATAATGATTTTAGACCAGAAAACGCGACTACAGCAACACCTTTAGCAATGGCCGACTTCTTAAAAAATATCTTTCTGGTTTCGTTATGATTAATCAATATTTTTGTTTGAGTTGCAACAAAAGCGTCGCGTTGCCTGGCAGCCAAGTGGCAATACCGACGGCTGCCCGGCTGACAAACTGACTGACTGAGAAACTGAGGAACTGACATTTCGGGCATTTCTTTTCGGTTGCCGCATTTGACAGATCAACGTGTGCTGACAGCTTTTGTGTACATGATCTTCCTCGGCTGCCGTTGTTGTTAGGCAATACCTGCAATACCCGGGATCTGGTACCGGGCCTGAGCATTATTAATGATGCGCGCCTTCGGGGGCTTTGAATTTGGCGCTGGCAATGGAGTTTCATTGTCCGATCGCATTGGTTTCACGCCATTCTGCCCATCGGATTCCAAAACTATAAATACACATAAACCGGGTATCGATTGCGATCTTGGCCGGACCGAGCGGAGTTCTGGCCTTTGATTGATCTGGCTACTGTTCGTTTTCACGGTTTATTGCTGATGAGTTATTGAAAATCGAAACCAAAACAAGAGTCACAGTAGTCGGACAATAATTGGGATTATTTGGGGGGTGATGAGCCTGAAAGGGGGGGGGGATAATCAATGATGAATGGTGAGTGGCCGGTCAGTGGTTATGGGAAATGATTTTAATGAGAGCATAGTTTAACAAGGATTTTATGATTTGTTTTTCTAAAAAATATAAACTGCCTGAATTACGGCCACGATTTCGGTGCTTAAAAATACCTCTTATTTCCTGAATTCATTTCCACCACGAAAACTTGGAAAATTCTTTGATTCCATTCCGCTCGATTTGAGTCACATTTAAATGCAAGTAATTCCGGCTCCAGGATGCCACCCCCTTCGGACGGGGCGGATAAGAAAACCGCTAACTCACGGCTGGTCAACCACCAGAAACCCAAGACCGGAGACGGCCGAGGAAATTGCGGCATTCCCTGGCCATCACGGCCCAGGGAAACCCAGGAAAACCCGACCTGTGGTCAGGCCGTCTCTCACCGCCTCCGGGCACAAATGGAAATCTTACAAATACGAATAAATAATACTTATAGTTGGGTGGAGGGGCCCGGGATGAAACTGCGCTTGAAACAACGAAATAATGCCTCATTTTTTCTTATCGCCGCAATAAAGCTGAATAAACGCTTCATTTCCATTTGTCTCGCAACTGAATCGCCTTTAGCCAACTTCAGAGTGGCCGCGTCACTTTGTTGGAAGGGGGCTGTGTCAGGGGTTCTGGCCGGCCACCCAGTTGGCTGGCCACATCAGAAGGTATGAACACCACCAGGCAATGGGGAGTTTTATGGAAAAAAAAGTGTAGAAAAAAATAAAAATAAAATAAAAAACCGTTTACACGCCAAGCTCAAGTTGCGTTCCGCTGTTGTTATTTTCTTCTGGACCTTTTGCAATTTTTCCTGTTCTAGGTTCGTCTCTCCTTCATCATCGCCGTTTTCTTCTTTTTCACTTCTTGAAGCGGCATTTTTATCGCTTGGCAAGTTCTGCTTATTTTAAACACGAACAGCAACAACCAACTCCGCGACCAACAACAACCGGCGGCGAAAAAATTATATTCATTGTGAAAAAAAAAAGATTGGATAAGGAGAAAAAGCAAAAGTCACTTCCGGTATGCCAAAAGAAAAACGCGAAAAGTCTGCTGGCACTGAAGTCTGGGTAGGGGACTTGGGGAATAAAATGGGGAAATACTAGCGGTCAAAACAACTTCATGTTTTAATACATTCTTAGAAAGAAAATGAATCTTTTTAGAACTCATATTTCTACAGATCCTATAATCTTTCCAGATTATTGCATTAGCTAGCTTGATTACAGCACTTAGAGAATGTATGGGTTCCCCTAAATACTTCCTAGTTTATAATTACGTACTCTGATTCCCATTTTAATAGCTTCTCACCAATTAACTTGTGTATTTTTATTCTACAACTGCTATAGAGCTCTTAGCTCAAACCACTTTATTAAAACAAACAACAACACCAGAAAACTATTTAAAAATGCCATAAATCTTTGGTCGATGAAATGGCCGGCAACTTTGTTGCTTCTGAACACAAATTGGTTAATTGATAATGGCAAAGCAATTTATACCCTTACTGTAAGAAGGAATACTACACTTTAGGATTAATATCTTAAAAAAAATATCAATGAATTTCAAGAAATTTATTTTTAAACCATATCTCATTTATAAGAATTTTCTATAATTTCTCCAAAAAGAGTATTTATGTTACCTTCCTTGAAATTCAAGCTCAGCCTTGTTGGGTAATCAACAAGTTTTAGTTTCTATTTAGTTTTAGTTAGTGGCTGCCACTTTGTTTTCCACTCTGTCCGTGTTTAGGCTGCCGGGCCTGTCGCAAATGCAAATTAATTAACGACAACCGCAACGGCCGCTTTAATTGCCGCTCCGACAACATGGCGTATGCGTGATGCCGCTGCCCGATAATTGAATTTCATCGGCGTTCGCATGCGTTCAACTTGAAAACGTTGAGTTGCAGCTGTTGGAGTTGGAGTTCCTGGCGGAGCTGGTAGAGCTAGTGGACCTGGTGCTGGTGGTGTAGCCTTCAATTTGCCACGAGCGCCGCCTTCTCGAAATGAGTTATGGCCATTGGACCCGGTGGATCGCAATGGCAGTAAAAATACGCATATTTTCCCCGCCAGCGTGTGTAAATTTGTCCCCTACAATATGTTTATGTGGCTGCTGTTCAGGTTGTACAAGCAAGTGGTTGGTGCTGCCGTTTGGTTAGCTTGCTCTTTGCCATGTTCCTGGCCGATATTAACCCTCGAGTCAAAATCTTGAGACATAAATCATTTAAATCACTGGAACATGCATCTGCCTGGCCTGGCCTGCCTCAGTTTGGCTCGCCCGAAGCCCAAGGACCTTGTTCTATGGCAAAGACATTAAATAAATCGCCTGCTGCCAAATGTTTCACATACGAATTTGCCTAAGCAACTCGGTTTTTGCCAAAGTTTTGCATTTTGTCTTGCCACCCGTCAAAGTTTTCCCGCTCCCCCATCTGGTGGTTGGGGGCTTTTCCCTACGTGGGTTGTGTCAGATGCATATGTAGCTTCGGCTGGGGCATTACACACAGGTGGCGACATATGCTAAATGTCACATAGTTCCTTGGGGCAAACATAAACGTATTTACGTATGCATGACATACAGACATATTCGTTTGGATTATTTATGCAAAGCCCGGACATCCATACACATACAAGGAGGGTGCAAGTCCATTTAGATGGGGCTTACATCATGCCAGTTACAACTTATTGATGAAAAGATTATGGGAATGATTGGAAGCGATTATTAAATTATTACAGCGAATGCAGTTTAATTGGCAATGTGTTCTAACTGGATTAGGGTATTTAATTGAGAACTTATAGAGCTTAGATCTATAGAGCAATTTAATGTTTTCCTAATTTATTGAAATATCTCTCCTCCTACAAAATATATCTGTCAATGCCATTGATTCGATCAACTGGGGAGAGATGAAACAAAAGGTGGAAAGAAAGAAGATACAAAATCCATGCCTCAGTGCACTGGATGCGAAGGATGCGCATTGCCTTAATTGAAACCGTTTAAATTGCAATTAATCACCCGGCGGCGAGGACGGCACGAATGTTGCACAGTTGTTGCCGAGTGGCGCAGCGAATTCCCCACAGTTGCCGGGGGGTGGGGATGCCGGAGGGATGCCCACCATGGGGCCGGGGGATGAGTGTGGATTCCCTGCCTGAATTACTGTCACCGCAGTGACTAATTTTTATCCTTTACTTTTTAGCCAGAAGCCAGAGTCTTTGTTTTAATTTGCAGCCAACCGGTGGAGATGCCGGAGTAAAAGTTGTGGTAGCCGTTTAATCGCTTTCGACATGCAGATTTAAGTTTACTCTGGACTGGAAAATGGGATGATGAGAAATAGTGGAGGGAGGGGCAGGGAGAGGCTAGGCATTTTGATAAGTGAAAATATGGGCGACAACCACCGGGCCAGGTTGGGCGGATGAGTCAAGAAACACACTCAGAGAAACATGACCTGAAATTCAGGTTTATAGTGTAACTTCTCCACTCTTCTATTTATTTTCCTTACTTTTTAAACCCCTAAACAGAGATATAACTAAAAAATGTTAAAATTTGTTTAAAGTTCAACCACAATTCACACTTTTTTGAGTGCAAAATCCATAGCAAGCTCCAGATAAAGCACCAACCCCAAACCCCGGAGAACTCCGCCGGACGCACGCACCGGATACGGGCTGCGGATGAAGGTGTGGGCGGGTCTGCGGAACTGGGTGGGGGTGTGGCTCCGTTTTTTTTAAGTGGAAATAAATTAAAAATGGGTGGCATCGTCCTGGCTCCGAGTCTCGACCGCGTCTGCCACACGCGTCGTCGACGACGCTGTCGGCTTTGGCTTTCGGCTTTTTGGAAGGTAAAACTTTTGGATAAAACAGTTGAACTTCAAAATGTGAATTTGATTAGGATATTTGCATAAAATTCTGTTTCTGCGCCAAGTACACAGCCACCCAGACCTCCACATCCATCCACACACCCTCCACGACCAAGTTGGCCATAAAAAAACGCCTCACCACACACAGGGGAGTGTTCTCAACAGAGTTGGAGCGTATGTTCGCTGCCGGAAACGGAAGTATATAAGTCAACCTAGATTTGGTTTAGTAGCAGTTATGCTGATACCAAGGACAAATGGCCTTTCAGTCAGAAACTTGTCGAAAGCTGGAGGTAAATGCTTTAAGGAGTGCAGGATTTAAATTTCAAGAAGTGTGGTTGGTTTAAAGAAGGTGGATAGGATTTAAAGATATTAAGCTAAAACTCTTTAAAAATTCTGTCTTTAATGTATAGAAATTTTTAAATTATAACTTTTAGGTAATTCCTTATGAATCCTTATGAAACTCTTCTCCAGATAATGTCCCTTTTACCGCTGGATTATCCCGCCTCATAAACGCGCCCACCCCGGTGCGTCACAATTAGTCTTGGCCGTAACTGCAGCTAATAGTTTCGTAAATACTTTTGGCCAATATTTACATGAGTTGCCTTCTGACGCGGCAGCGTGTTGGGTTTGTTCCTTTTGTCTTTTGGCTTCATTGTGAAAATATTTGTCTTCAAATGGGCCATTGTCTCTGTCCGCTGTCCCATAATTCTCCCTGCCCTGGGAGGGCACTTGGAAAAATATCCAGGTAGTTATAACAGATCTACTTATACATATATTTATAATAGAGGTAATATTATGTTTCTTTCAGTGCAAACGCATCCGTAGCCCATCGCTGACATGCGTCTGTCTTTCGCTCGACGTCTTGCTGGCCATCCGCTGGCTGGCCATATCTTGGCTGTCTCTGTCTGCGTCTGTATCTGTATCTATGTATCTTTGTATCTATGTGTCCCTGCGTTTTTCTTGCGCTGTCTGCCTTACAAAACGTGTTCATTACAATCCGCCGCTTGCCGCTTGGCGCTGCTTCTGCTGCAGCCGCTGCCGCCGATCGGCCAAATGTGTCAGAGCTGAAACGTCATGATTAATGATGCAAACATGTGGGCCCGTCTCCGACTCCGACCACGATTCCCAATCCGGCCTCGAGTCCGGCTACGTCTACGGCTTGAATGCGTTTAGAGGGCAGAGACAAAAACAGCCCGGGGATAGGGCAGGGCTTGGGAACGAGAATGGGACTTGGAATGAGAATGGGACTGACGGAGACGGAGACCGGGAATGGTAACGTTTTATCAAGGTGAATTAGAAGACGAGACACACAAAATGTAAACATCGAACTGGGCAACACTTGGACATTAGGCGAAATTAGAAATTAATCCTGCCACTGCACCACAGATGGAGATACTTCCCAGAGCAGAGGGTGTTTCGGGGTCTGGGTCCGAAGGTCTTTGCGTGGGGAGTGTTTTTTTTCTCTTTCCTTTTTTTTTGGAGGCGGAACTTTAGAGGTCAGGCAAAATTAATGGGAAATCCTCATGACTGACAAGTTGGAGTAATAGCGCATAGACATATCAGAGATGATCTATTCGGTGGAGAAGAACAATCGAGGAAGTCTCAAATTATATTGCAAGAAGGATAAAAATCATTAGAAGAAGGAAATGGATACTTGAATCAGAAAATCAGTCATTTCTAAGCATTTCTAAGCTCGATAACCGCTTAAACTCCCCCTACAAATATCCAAATAAATCATCATTTTTAGTGCGCATTTTTAAAAATGAAGGATATGCATTTTATGGCATGTTTAGTTAGTTACCGATTTGGCTGATAAGCCCAGAGGAGAACAGACCCTGCGTGACACATGTCCTTTCAGAGTGTGGGTGTTGGTTGTGGCCTGTCGCCCACCAATGGCTGGCCAATTACAAAGCGACAATGCCCTGACCTCCACTTTTCTCCACAAAGACACACACTGGCACACACCACTCACAACATAGTGGTTACCGTTTTGTGGCTCGGCAGGAGCTCTGAGAGGGTTGCTGGGGGGTGGGGGCAGGGTGGGTTCAGCAAGCGATACAATAATTGCCCTGGGCCAGGGCCGCCGACCGTCGCCAGTCCTCAGCCGTCATTGTTGCGACTCTATGGGAGTTATGTACACTTGAAGAAATGGTACTTCTTGTGCGTTATTTACATGGACACATGAACACTCTTCATTTATTTCATATACATATATCTTACTTTTAATATTAAAAAAAATAATTAGGAAAAAGGGGCTTTCTATTTAAAAGTCAAGGGGCACATTTTAATAAAATTATCATTTAAAATATACCAATTTTTTTAAAGTGTAAAACTGTGAAAAAATACAGAACGAAGAAAAGGCAAGAGCTACAAGAAGCACTCTCTAAAAAAAAGCCGCCATGGCGGTCATTCATTCATACTCGTGCATATGGCCGGTGCTTTTCAAGCACACACACAGATACACCGCCAATAGGGCTTACACACACCTCTATACAGCTATACCGATACTACGGACAAGTCATGCAATGGTCAGGTCGGGAACCTGACATGTTCTTTTCGATCAGACAACGACCACCACCAAAAAGCGAAAAAAAAAATGAAAATATGGGAAAGGTGGCCAGTGTTTGTCATTGTGGGTATTCGTGCAAGTGATGTGCGAGTGTGTGTGTGGAGTACCTCAATCATGTAATTATTTCCTCCGCAACCCACAAAGCACAAAGGGAGGAAAAGAGAAAGAGGGAGGTGGTGTGTATGTAAGCTGGTCTGTGTGTGTGTGTGTGTGAGGGCCAAACTTAAACTGGTAGCGTGTTTTGTACTCTCTCCCTTTTCAGTAAACAACCAACAACAAAAAAAAGCAACCAAGATTGGACTATATATATTTCTTAAATTATATGTACACACACACAAACACACTCACACCCGAAAACCTGGTGGTATAAAAAACTGTTCGTGTTTTGTTACTCAATTTAATTCAGGTAAAATTTGTATTTTTTTCTCTCTGGCTGTGTTTCTTTTCAACGCTGTTTGCTGATGTCTTCCCTTGCCCACAAAAAACAGAAAACAAACCTAAACTTTGGTCACGAACACGAAAAAGCGACGTTTCCGCTGAACCGTCCCCATCGTCTCCAAAATGGTCGCCGCTTGATTGGCTCAGTTTTTTACTTTGTTTGTCGGGTTTTGTGCTCGATTTCAGGGTCTACTCCAGATGATTTCGATCCACAAAATGGTCGTCACATCTCTGGCAGATCTTTTCCGCAGAAACCGAATAATTATTTGGCTAAGCAAATTTTCAAGGGAAATTGTTATACAATAATTATTAAAAAATCCCATCATTCGTTTTGCGGTTTGGCACAAAAAATACAATTTTTTTTTGGTAGGCTGGACCGAAATTCGTATAATAAGATTTAATCAGACTGCTGTGATGTGCGGTTTTCGGCTTTAAATAATTAATTACCTCGGAGAATCCCTCATAACGAATGCAAACTGTGCTTCGATTTATTGTAGTTTTAGGCCAATTGGAGAATGTTATGGTTTGTGGTTGCGCAATGGGTGAAGAATAATTATTCAGCTGGCAGTACTTACTTATGGAGTTATCACCTGGAACAGAAAAGAGAAATTACCATTTTTGATTAAAAGTGTTTAAGATTGTATTTAATAGACTCTTGGTATGGTCCTAAAGTTAAAAGTCTCTAACGATCCTTTACTAAACCCTTTAACATTGGCATTAAACAGTCACTCTATAAAGAAGCCATCCAGATGTAGCAAAAAATCGTCAAGTGCCTACTGAGGTGTGTAAATATTTGAGACACTACCTCATAATCTCCATTCACCTGGAAGGAACATACTTGGTTGCCTCAAAGTCGTTGCACTCTGTCAAAATATTGGAGCTTTATGATTTTTATACCCTTGCAGAGGGTATTATAAAATAGGCAAAATAATACGACATTTATTTTAAATATTTATTTATAAATTTAAAAATTTATTTTTGGCAAAATAATACGACATAAAAAATTTCCTAAGGATGGGCCGACTATATCCTATAGCTGCCATATAACTGATTGATCGGAAATGCCGATACCTGGATACATAAGCTTACAAAGCTTTTGTAAAAACATAATTCTTCGATAATTTTTAAAGTAAAAATGTAAACACCCATATTTTCATTGCCTACTTTTAAGGGCACCAACGAGCCTTATACTAATGAAGAGTACAATTTTACGGTTCATTTGCATATAATATCATTGAAGAATCAACTTTATTTTGGTAGCTATTCGATGAAAATTAAAAAAAAAAAATTATTAAAAAATAGCGCCCTCCTCCTCGATTCTCATAGGTTGCACTTAAGCAGGCCTGAAAAATCGGAAAATTAAGTTTTTATTTTTGTGTAAATGTTGGTGTTTATTTTTCTGGACTTTTATTGGTTTGTATTTGTTGTAGTTTACGTTGTTGTAGTTTTTGTTGTTGTTGTAGTTGTTGTTGTTGTTGTAGTTGTTGTTGTTGTAGTTGTTGTTGTTGTAGTTTTTTGTTGTTGTTGTAGTTTTTGTTGTTGTAGTTTTTTTTGTTGTTGTAGTTTTTGTTGTTGTTGTAGTTTTGTTGTTGTTGTAGTTTTTGTTGCTGTATTTTTTGTTGTTGTAATTTTTTTTATTGTAATTTTTTTTGTTGTAATTTTTTTGTTGTAATTTTTTTTTGTTGTAATTTTGTTTGTTGTAATTTTTTTTTTTTTTTTTTTTTTTAGTTTTTATACCCTTGCAGAGAATAATATTATTTTTGCCCAAAAGTATAAATTTAAAAATGTATTTTTATTTATTTTTTTTGGCAAAATAATACAACCTACCAAATTTCATAAGGATCGGCCGACTATATCCTATGGCATAACTTTGATGTATTTCGAGATAAAAAGTTGGGATTTTCTATGAATTCTTTTTCGGAAAAATAAAACGACTTATCAAGTTTCATATGGATCGGCCGACTATATCTTATAGCTGCCATATAAGTGAACGACCGGAAATTGTATTTGGTAAAAATACCACCTTTGGTATTTTTGAGTATAGACGCTTGAGACTTTCTTTTAGATTTTGTATTGTTATAAATTGGTTACATTATAATATTCTCATAAGGATCGGCCAACTATATCCGATTTTAGCGATTTATGTCCGGTTTTAACTGCAAGGGTATATCAACTTCGGCTCCGCCCGAAGTTAGCATTCCTTTCTTGTTTTCGGTAACAAACTTAATCGGAGTCTTATGAACCCTAGGTTATGGCCGAGAGTACATGCACAATGTGTACTGCCAAGAAACTTTCTTTCTTGAAGTTGGCTTGTATCGAGAGTGGAAAATAATTAACCTCAAAGTTTGGTAAGCGGAAGTTTCCCAGGCGCTCGGACTTGGCCAGCACATGGAGCACGTAACGAGCGGTCAAGTGGCGACTCTAGCCATCTTCTTATTTGGCCCCAAGCCTGTCCTGGCCGGCAACTTCGTAATTGAGAAGTTTCGATGGCTCACAATAAGGAAGGACCCAACCAGCCGGGCATGTCTCAAGGAAGTGCAGGACTTCCCTCCGAAGTCTATTATGCGAGAAAGGGTGGGGCCTGTAAAGCAAAGGGGTTGGATCTCGACGATGATGTCGGGTAAAGGCAAATAAAATCATGCTGTCGGAAATAATAGCGTCTAGCCTCGAACTTAATTCCTACAGGGTTGAGATACAGACTACTCTCTGCGCCAAGCCAAGCCAAGTTTATGCAGTTTCATAAGCAATATTTGATACTTTCCGTTCGGCAGCAGCAGCATCTGCGTGATTAGCAAATATTTTTGTTTGATAATCAGCGAACATTCCCATTTCTACATGCAGCTGTAGCCAAGCTCATGAATATGACTGAGCACTTTGTATGGCCGTTTCGAGTATTTTTCAATTAAAGATGGAACTGGCTTTAGCAGATGGAGTGCTTGTTACATCCGGTTAAAGTTTACTCCTTGTTGTATTTATATTTATAATATTTTGTATTGAAGTTCATCACCATTTTAAAAATATACTTTCCATTTCATTTAAAAAACCATTTACCTAATTGAAAAGATTTTTATCCACCCATCCCCAAATGTCTTTCAGTTTAAAGTTTCTTGTTGGTCGAGTTGCGATCTCAAGTTCGATTCAAGGCAACGCCTTGGACAGTTTTCGGAGCTATACCACTCGGTATTGCCATTTCCATTTGGGGGCTGCTCAGGGGCAGACTCGGCCCTGACTGACAGGGAGTAGGTGTGACCGGGCTACTCATTCATTCTGACAGTTTTCCCACCCACTCTCGCACACGAAACGCAATTTGTTGGATTGTGGGCAGTGCCCCTCGAGCAGCCAAGGTATGAAAACACTTTTATAAAAAACTTGGTTTTACTAACTCCCTATATGTTTAAAGACATGAGATTTGTGATTCAGTTTTTGTCAGTGTACAATAACCACCACTTTTAAAGGGGAGACAGGTTTGCTTGTGGCGCCAAAAAGCATTTCTCGCAGGTCGCAAGTCGCGTGTCTCTGGGCTTTCATTTCATTTCTCTCTACATTTTTCTGTTTTTTTGTTTCTCGGCTCTTGCAACTAATTTTCATTTCCAACAGAGTGCACCTTTCGCCAGCAGACTGTCGGCTGGAAGGGAGTTGGCGGGCTGGAGCCGAGGAAATCTTATTAAAAAGTGAACAGAGTGCGATAAAATTGAATTTGCATTCGAAAGCCATTAACCGCAGCAGTCACTCAGCCTGCTATCCCCCATTCTTTTTCTAAAGAATTCCCAAAAAACAAAAAATCACCAAAGAATATAGAGCTCACGGTTAAGTCCTTGAACTCGGCTTTAATGGAAAGTCAAAAAATATTATTCAAAATTTGGCTTGCCATCAAAGGAAATTATTATTTTGCGCACATTTCGCTGACAGCTGCTGGCTATAAAAATCTATACGTGATATAGAGATATCAATAATTATTCTATATATGCGCAGGGCAATAATCATGAGAGCTTTCACCCGGCTGGAAAAATATTATTTTAATTGCATATCAATTTCACGCTCTTTTGCCTTCACAACATGCCGCAGAACGCTCCACACTCCACACCTCCATTCAATCAGCAGCGAAGCAACAAATTGTTCGGAAAGCCATTTGGCCAATGATCTGAACGATACGTTTATAATAATCACCACCCCCTGAACACCTGCCTCCCACTCTCCGCTCTTACCTTGAACCGGCCATTTCGAATTAAAGCCATACGATTTAGGCCTATTATAAAGCCCAGGGAACCATGTGGGTTAACTGGCCCCGTTTTACCTCTTTCTGATAGGGGGCTGTATTGGTTCATAATTGTGCCACTTATTGCTATTTTTGTGGCATATTACTCCTAACACGTCCAGTCCCATTCTGTTCCAATTATGTGACTTGTATACGAATTCAATTAATAACTCCAAAAGAGTTGTAATTGCCAAGTGGTGCATTACAGTATTACAGGAATTAAACACCTGGTTCAATAAAACGTGGATATATTTTTAATAAATAAGTAAAGTTATAGTGCTAGAGTAGCCTTCTTTAAATGGGGGTTCTATCAGCTCCAGACTCAATCGATCACCAAGCCAAGCAGATTGACATAATTATTGCTCTTTGGATTGCTCAGCTCATCGCATGTCAATTAAAATCCCGATTTTGAATGCAAATCAATCAAGGACTTTTGGACTTTGGCTCGGATGCGCTCAGCAGTCAAGTCAACCACCGAACAACAATTGATGTATGGCCCAGTGGACCTGGTCTGGCATGAGACGATCAAAAAGGTGGAGAGTGAATGAGATTTGCTTTTTTTGGCAAACATGTCACACCGTTTACAGATGACAAATTCATTTTTAACACGACACAAAAGTGAAAACCGAACGGAGGAAGGGAATATGTTTATATATAGACTTGTATATAATCATCGAAAAGCTCACAATGAGACATTGCATGGCAGTTTTCCCAGAGAGGCGCTTATGTGGTCTGTCTGACATTTGACTGTGACCTCCCCCTCGACGAGGGCCAGTATCCTGCAGATGTAACATGTGAACCACCTAGTGGCTGTATCTCTGTCTGATGGATAGCACAGATACAAAATTAAAGATTCTCCCTTGGTTATCGGTCTGTCTGCTATTAAACGGAAGCTTAGCCCGAAAAAGGTCAAGTCCAAAATGATGGATGATGTCTTGACACTCTCTCACATCCCGAGCAGCATCAGCATCCCCAAGCTGACATCTCTCTCGCTTTCCGCCCTCGTCGAGACCTTTTGGGGTTGCAGGGCCATAATACTTTCCGATACTTGCAGTCCTTATCACAGGTAGCTAACGTAATATCCGCTGCAGGAACAACGCTCCCGCTTGTCAAACGGCTTCATTATCTGGCCACTCATCGCATAAATAATAACTGCCAGGCAATGCTCAACAAGCCGCAAATTAAAAACTACAAGAAGCACTAAAAAACAAGATGGGAAATTCTTGAAAATTTACGAGCACCGGAATCACGTGTCAACCACGCGCGTTCTCGGTTTCAGTTTCGGTTTCATCCAACCCCAGCCAACTTTCATCGCACCTCTACCCCCCTGCGATGGAACCCAACCCATCCGAGATCCTGACTGCCGAGGACTAGGACGAGGTGGAGTTTCCGCAGCTGTAGATATGATGCATGAGTCGGCAGGAAAGCGGTGTCGTTGCCGGTGTTCCTGCCCTTCGTCCTTAAGGATTCACGTGCTAAGCGTATGCGAATTTAAATCTGTTTGCCTCTGCCACCGAATTTAAATACAAGGACCGAACGGAAGAAATCCTTTGGCCCCGGCGGTTCGCTGTTTGAATATAAAGAGCCACCGAAGGGAAGTCAACAGTCGATGACAAACAGAAAATCCATTTTCACACAAACATTAGTTTTATTTAAATCACACACAAACACACACATCCCGACATCCCGACATCCCGGGGTTATCGGGGTTAACCGAGGGTTGGGTTATCATGTGAGCCTGTGTGCCAAAGTGTGTGTTTGTGTGATTTCCTTCTTGCATGTCCTTGTTGACTTTTCACGCTCTTTTAAATGCCGTTAAATATTTTACCGTTATGGCTTGTTGGTGAAACCTCTTCAAGCTTTTGGTAACATTAATCACGTTAAAACATTGTTGTTTTACATATGCATTGAAATGGTTATTATAGTGTTATGGGGTGTTCAGAGTAGTTACAACACATTGTATACCTTGCAGATTTTTAAACCATTATTTAAGAACCCTATTAGACCAAGAAAACCCTATGATATAACGCACCTGACTGGAACCCAGAACTCAGAACCAGTAACCCGCAATCGGTGCATGCGTGATGATAATTTATGACATTCTCCACCGTCTGGGCTTATTTTTTACATTTTTACAGTCATTTGTCTTTGGCAACACCCTCGTCTGAACCTGGCCAGTAATTACGGCAGTTCGCCGGGCTCATTGATAAGTAAAACTGTATTTTATGCAAAAACTTGGTAATTTATTAATTTATTATAGTGGTTAGAGTGCATCCCCCGCCCGGATCCCACTGCGTTTCCACTGAAGCGGAATGCAATGCTATTAACGGCGAGTAAAATTATTCCGGGGTACGGGAACAAATAGGTGTACTTCCCCTACTTATGATAGCACTAATGCCAACAACTTAGCCCGGTCTTTGAGATAACAAGCAATTTTTATGACCGAAAATCCAATTCAAATGTTTACAAATCGCTTAAACTGGGCTCCCGGCTGATGAGAAGGAGGGCCTTTAAAAAAAAGACATAAAAATAAATCGCGTACAAATTGAAAATAATTTCAGATCTGATTTTATTCTGGTACGAGGAGGCGGACGAGTACTAGAGAGAAACTGGACAGAGATGTCTTCGTCGAAATTGCGGACAGGCGGGTCAACCACAACGGGGGGTTGGGCCATGGGAGTGGAAGGAGAATGGGATGGAGTCCCTTCCATTCCACTAAGTACACAAGAATGGAGCGTAAAAAATTTTTATCGTCGCGGTTTTTACGGAATGTGATCCGCGGCGATTAAGTGCGCGGCTTTTGTGTCATTGTCATGCCGTCGTCCTGGCCAACAGGAGGAGGGGTTTAGCGACAGAAGGGGGTGGGTGGCCATGGAAGTTTATTTGCAGGGGGAGTCCTTCCTCTAAAGCCCTGTAATGTATTCAAATTTTTCCAAGGCGAGGCCAGAGTGTCAGTGCATTCATTTCATAAAATGCTTTTCGCTCTTCCACTTTTCCCCAGTTTCCACTTTTTTTTTCCAGTTCTTTTTTTTTTTTAATTTAACCGCGGACAAATATTTTCATTTTTACTGAAACGCTTTTAGCTAAATGAGTGGAAATAAAATTAAATCGATATTGGTTAACTTCAAACTTTTTAAGGGAAAACCCCAAATGACCAATGGAGGAAAGTTAAAGGAAGACCCCGTGGAGGGGGGAATATCCTAATGAAGAGACTTGATTTGCTTAAATGATTATTTCCTCTTCCAATGCAGTATTAAATTACCAAACTTTACAACAAATGCCATTGATTTTTAATGAATCCTTCAGCTATTTTAAAGCTTTTTATTTTCCAAGAATTTCTATTTTATTTACCGTAGAAATGTAACCTCAAACATTAACGATTTAATCCCCTCTCTGCGTAAAGTTTAATGACAAATAAGTTTGCAGATAAAGAAACCGAAAAAGCCACCCAAAAAATGCGGTAGAAAATAATAATCTTGAAATTTACTTTGCCCAGCCGCTGGGCCAAGCTTAACTAATCGTAACAGATTTTTCCCCAGTCATGTTGGAAAGGGAGTTGAAGGTTCCACAAAAAAAAAAGTAAAAGAAAAATATGGAAAAACCCTTCGGGGCGTAAACGTCTGCTTGGCATTATCCTGGCTGCGGCCTGCCAATTAGAACCCTTTGTTAGCCAGGCCCAAGACGCTAAGACGCACTTATCTCCATAATAAAGTCGTAACAATTAATTGAGAAGCCCGAAAACCGGGCTACCTTTTTTGGCTCCGCGAGATCCAAGTCCTGACTTGGCGCTGGCCCTGGAAATTTTTCATCGTTTGACGCGCAATTAGTGCTTAAAAATTATTTGACGACCGCCAATTAATTTAATGCTCGGCGACATGATTTCAAGTTCATCGGATTCTCGATTTACCTTTTTAGAGGCACTTGGGCAATGGGGTTTGTGCTGGTTAAGTGGGCTTTAAAAAAGTTTATAAAGAATCTGGGTTAGGGTTTCTTATCTGTAGGGTAATTATTTTCAATTAGATGTTCGGGATTTCATAATAAAGTCTTATATCCTCATATGACAAGTATATTACTGTCAAGCACACCATTACGATAAATCAATAACCTAATGTTTGATCCATTTGATATGCCTGGGAATCTGGTCCTAGCTTTCTGAATATTTGGCTCTCCCCCGGATGCGTTTTGAATGAATTCAACTGTAAAGGTTAAAATTATAAATGTGCAAATGACTCATCATAAATAAAATTAATAAAAGGCACCGCGAACCTGGCCCCATCCTCCGAAGCTCTGACCCCGGCAGACTGCGGGACCTTCATTGAGAAAAAGTACAACGCATCAACATAAATATTATGATAAATGGTTTGTTATAATCGTAATCCTCGGGGGGTAAGTTTCGAGTCGTGCCGCACGCATTTTTTATGCCTTTCCACCCTTCCACCCCCTCCGCGACCCAGAATCACAAGCCAGGAGCAGGATGAACTGCGTTGGTCCTCAATGGAGCAACATATGGTCGCGGGGTGGGTGAGGCTTGGATTGGACCGGAGTGGATGATACAGATGGCGCTGCCAATGGATTGCCGTCTTTCAATAGACGGGGCCAACAAAGTCAAATTGTTTTTTATTGGTTTACCCCCCCGCAAGCCAGTTTTGGGGGAAATCTCCACTCAGTCACAGCACTTCACTCTTCCTGCTGAGATCCTTGCAAGTATCTCGCAGATACTTGACGCAAACATGTTGCACGACAATTAAAAACTTTTCTTGCAGTTCATTACGCCTAATTAACACTTCTTGTTTCCCAGCGGAAATTTTATTGCCTCCGTTCTGTGTGTTTATTATAGCCAGCCCAACAAAACAATTTTGAACCAAAGCCCCATCCCCAAGCTCCATTTAACTCGAATTCACATGAAACTCCGTGCAACGTATTAAAATTCAGGATGCGTTGCAAACAATTTGCGGCCGAGGACGAGTGCTTCCAAGAAATCTGGTTTTTGATTATGATTTCGGGAGAGAGAAAGTATTTAATAATGGAGCTACAGAGCGAAGGAATTAATTTTGATATAACTGGTGTTTGGGTTTCCTTTTTGTAACCCCCAATATGCGATCTTTATTTTCTCTCCCTTGGGAACTCGTCGAAAGGAGCCATCCGGAGAATCATTTAGATCGGCTACCACTTGACAAGGAATTAATTTGACAACATTAACAAATTAAACTGTTAAACCAACAGAAACACAGGGCCACTTCGCACACACCGAGATAAACAAACGGTCGCCTGGACAGACGTTTACAACATCATTTGTAATCCATATCGCTCAGCATGTCGTCGTCCCTTCCGTCGTTGCCTTTCGCTACCCCACCCACCTAGCCCAGCTCAGCTCAGATCCCAGGGAAGCCAGTGTATGTATATCCTATATGGGAGAGAAAGATGTATTGACCCTTCAATGGGATACAGTGTCGGCACTTCGGAATGCTTCACGCTATTTATTGGCTCACTTTCTCTGTGGTAGACCAGGGATCTGGCGAACCGGCGACCAGACCCGTACCCACATCAGGAGGAGGATTTTTCAGCTCGCTCCCCTCGGGGGAATTCCTGGGCCATGTTTCGTTTAGCCAGCACTGGCCACGTGTTGGGATTTGGCGGTTAAACACACACTTACACACTGTTTTCAGGGGATTAGTGCTGCTCATTTGTCAGCAGGATGTGTGGAGGGCGAGTGTGTGGTCAATATTAATTGGCATTGTATTAGTTTAAGTCAGTGCACAAAGTCCCACAAGCATTTGCATTTCTCAAGAGGAGGGTGAGGTGATATTTCAGATAAAATAAGGTAGAGATATCTGAAGATCTTCCAACTAAACTATGTACGATACAAGGACTACTACTCTCCATGTGTCAAAAATACAAGTGATTGATATAAACTCATCCTTCCACCTTGCGGGATGGCTCCCCTCAAGGCCCCTGAATTTTTATATGTATCCCTGGGCAAGTGAATGGAGAAATGGCGAACGGGAGGCACTGCTTTAAAATGGTGCAGCAGCTTCAAACTCGAAATATGAACGTATTTGCTGTGCCACAACATCACCTTAGGCCTGAAGGCTTGCAATTGCAACGTGCAACACGGCATTCCCTCGTCTGCGTACACTCCCCCCTCAATCGAAGGCAGAAACAAACTAAAAAGGGGGACAGGAAAAAATATTTTGACAAATGAACCCAAATAACAGGTTGCAATCGCTCAGAGGGGCGAACGGAAAGGGGTTTTCGAAGGGGAACTGGAATACCGGCCCTGCAACCTGGACAGGAAAACGTATGGTCGGACAACCTTGATACCTCATTTATTTTAAATGCGGCTGCCTCGATCCCTGGCCCAGCTGTAGTTTTCTTACTTTTATTTTATTTATTATTTTTTTTGTACTTTTCTCGTCGCTTTTTCGTATTTCTTATTTCTTGCGCAAATGAAATCGACACATTCGAGCCGAGGCGGCGAAGGGAAATAAATGGAAACATTTCCAGAGAGTGGGTCTGGGACCGCTCTGCTCTCGAAAATTGTTACAAATGATCGCAAATAACAGATCTTTGCCGGCACCAGACCGAGCTGTCCATCAAAGGAGCCGAACCTTCCCAAGTGCGTGATCGAGTGGGAAAGGGATGGGCAGACGGGTTCTGGGTTCTCCTCCAGAGTCCGGACGGGAAGTTGCGAAGGCGCCGCCATGCTGCGCCTCATTTGATGCAAGGTAAATTGCATTGATTTCTTGATTAATGACAGTTTCGTATATCATTGGGTGCACTCACAAAAAATGGTTGATATAAGATCAATTTTAAATTCTAAGAGTTGGGATTTATCGAAACAATGTTAAAATATTCCTCTGGTCCTTCTCTTAAACTTGTGATATTAACAAGTAATTTTTTTTCTTAGTGTACCTCATCTTTAGAGACTTACTCTGATTGTTGTTGTTGCTGCTCTTGCGGGATGTCTTCTTCTCCTTCATCCAAGGATACTCAGGCACCGAGTCCATGCCGTCCGGCGTTTGAGGGACAACGCCTACCGGATATCCGACCCCGACATTGACATTAACATTGACGCCCACTCCGCCGATGGCGCCAGAGCCAACAGGTGTTCCAATTTTGGGACTCTCCGGGCTCAGGTGATTGAGGAACTCGGCCATCGACGGCTGCGAATTGATGAATCCGCCCTCGGAGGCGGCCATCCAATAGGCCGTGTCCGCGGCCCGTTTATCACAGTTCGGAGCCATCTTGTTGACCAGCATCACCGCCGGCACCGGTGGTGCCCCCTGCTGGCCGACTCCGGGCTGGCCAACTCCCACCACACCACCCACGACGGCAGCACCGCCGACACCACCGCATCCACCACCCACTGGCAGCGAGGTCTGGCCTGTTTGCACCTGCAGCGGGTTGAGGGGCGACTCTGACTTGATTTGCGTACCCATTGCGGATGTGTCCAGAGTGGTGCAAACCTCCTGCATGGCTTTGTTAATTTTTAAACTTTTTTTTTTTTTTTTTTTTTTTTTGAGTTTCAAGTTTTAAATATTTTGAAATTTGGAGACCTGCAATGAAGAGGAAACTGTTGTTAATACTAGACCGAAGATAAGTATTTAAATAGATTTTCCCGAGGTTTTCTTAAAAATGTCTGGTAAGCCTGATATTTGTTTTATTCTTTAAACTCTAAATAAAAATAGCTTCAGTTCTAAAAACTTCAAAGTTATTAAGAAACAAATAACCTAAAAATAGAAAAAAAGCGTTTCTAAAAGTTGTAAATCGACTTTATTTTTTACTGATCTGTACAAGAAGGCTTTATTAAAACTTTTTAAAATTCATCATTTTGGAAATAGCAGGTTCAATCTAATTAAATTATAACTTTCATAACGAATCTTATACCCATTGCTTGATTATCTCGAATATGAATGAAATGAAATAGATAGTTTTTGGCTTCAAAGTTTACAATGTAACTAGCTATTTTAAAACACTCTTTTGTAAATAATAATATTTTTTTGTAAAGAACTTATATCTGTATTATTTAATTAAAAACAATATTCATTGCCTACCATTTTCTGTGGATCGAATTCGCTAGACTTTTATAGTTTTCGTTTTTATATGTTTTTTGTGGAGAATCTGGAACTATTGTCAGCACTTGGTCACAATTTTCACTATTGTCTGCACTTGTTCACAATTAATGTGGTGGCTTAACCCTTCTTATTTGTATTTTTTGTTGATGGCTTTTAACCGGCACAACTTTCGCGATGCGGGTTTTGCGTAGAACTTTAGTGTGTCACGGGTTATCTCTGGGCGGCATAAAGAGGCGACAACCGCGACGGCAACCAGGCAGCTTCGCACAGCTCCGATATGAACACAAATATGGCCACCGTTGTGTTTACTCAACCATCAAGTGCTCCGAGCGACGTTAGTTTGGGGTTCGCGTTGCTCTTTTCAGTTCAACACACACCTTTGGCAGCCATGGCGACGCGAAAAGGCCACAACAGAACGTCAGAGCGGCAGAATGGCAGAAATGCGCTGCACTTACAACCACCAGGGGCGGCAACAACAATGTGGCGATAGTGCCCGATAATGCCAGTCACAAGTACGCGCTGTACCACGGTGCGTATGCGTAATGTGTAGAGTTTGTAGAGTCGCTGCGATCGTTGCAATGGCCACACACACGCATACACCTAC
This sequence comes from Drosophila pseudoananassae pseudoananassae, assembly GCA_018153035.1. Lineage (NCBI taxonomy): Eukaryota > Metazoa > Arthropoda > Insecta > Diptera > Drosophilidae > Drosophila > Drosophila pseudoananassae. Next base: position 1,421,496 of record JAECXR010000055.1, read on the forward strand.
ACCGCTATTGCAATTTGTCTGAGATAGTTTTCTCCACTCACTCACACACACGCACAGTCACTTGGGCGCCAGCTGTCTCTTTCTGGCCCTCTGCTAGCTGGAGGTGCGCAGAACCGGTTTTTCTTGAGGTGTTTTTATTCAATTGCACCAATGATTCTTGTTGCACTTTGAGTTCCACGTTGGAAAAAGTTAAAGTTTTAGTTTCAAATATTATTTAATAAATTTTGTTAATTATTTTGTAAAATATTCTTATTTTTAAGCCACCGAACAGCGATTTTTGGGAAGAGCGAGACGGAGAGCTTCTTGAGAGCTTCGTGCGGGCCCGAGAGCTGGAGACCAACCAACAACCATTCCATCCAATAGCACCGAACGCACTGAACGCGCTGCCTCTGGGATTTTGGACCCATTCGCAAGGAGTGGCCAAAGCGACAGCCACCGCACCGCATCCATCACATGTTTTTTTTTGCCGCCCGGCCGACACATGCGCCGTAGGCGGCTGGAAACTGGTTACTATGGCCATTACTCCTGGCCATTCAGGGGGTGGAGTTCACGCACACAGGCGCACAACTCTCTGAGGCGCTGATTGGCCAGTCTGTCAGCGTTTTGTATCTTTGCGGTCGTGTCGCCGGGTGGCTTTTGTATCTTTGGCTGTCATTTCCGCAGCGGTTTCTTCTGCCACTGCTGCTCTTGCCTCACTTGCTTTTTTTCCATTTCCAAAGCGAACGTGTTGCTTGTGACGGAATTTATTTGGTTTTTGTTATTTACACATTCCGCAGCAGAGACAGCCCCAGCTCCAGCACCACTACCAGATAGAAAAAAAAACCGAAACAACAAGAAAATAAAAAGTCCAAGCTCCACAGAGTTTCTTCTCTCTCGCGGTGCTGTTTTTTGGCTTTTGGGTATTTTTGACATTTTGCTTTGCTCATCGCAGTTTTTGTTTTGAGCGTCTCTTCTCTTGTCTAACCATCACGTTGTCAATCTTGGTGGCATTGCTTTTTAGCCACATTTTTTTAGCCACACACCTCCCCAGAGCTTACACTCGCCCTGCTTTTAGCCGCTTTTTGCATTCTCGAATCCACTCAATGCAGTCCACGGCAAAAGCGTGTAATTATGTGCTGGATATTAATGCACCCGAATGTCACTACAGGTGTAAAAGTGTTGCCACATGCGCGCAGGTGAGATTGGTTTTGCCAATGTGTAGGTTCTGGGAGGCCTCAACAGTCAGTTTTGCTTCCCCCCCTATGCCAGTTCCATCAACATACTCCCCCAAATAAGCTAAAACCTGCATTGATGTTAATGGTTTTTTATATTTTTTTATAATTATAGTTTATAATACAATTTAAGTCAACTTCTATTGTCCTATTTACAGATTTAGAAACAAATGCTTAAGCCCCTTTAAAAATCTAACAAGTTCTGAATAAAATCGTAGTCTACTTCAAGGTACTCCTCCGACGTTGTGGATCCTGAGGCCAAACTATTCGTTTCCCAACACAAGTTTGGCACAATTGGCTTGTTATATTGGTCCGATTCATAGGCATTGGGAATAAGCTCAGCTGAGTTTTGGGGAACTGGGATGGTGGGCTCAATATCAAACCAATTACTCGTCCAATTAGCCTCTATTCCGTTGATGGGCAGTTGGGAAAAATCCATGGGAGCGGAACAGAACTCGTTGAGGTAGTCATACTCTTGATAGGGCGGTGTGATCTGACCCTGCTGCAGCACCTGAGGAACATCTTGGGGCAAGGGGGCAGACTCGGTGTTAGTATTGGCATATTGCAGCAGTCGTTCCACAATTAATCCATCGTCAAATACATCTTCAATTGATTGGTTTGATGGTGCAGTCGTCATGGTAACCATTCCCTTGGCCACTTGCTTGTTGGCCAACTTTTTGGACTTCATGCGACGATTTTGGAACCAGATCTTGACTTGCCTTTCGGTAAGCTTCAAACGCTGGGCTATTTCGATGCGACGAGTTCGGGCCAAGTACTTGTTGAGATGGAATTCCCTTTCCAACTCAATAAGTTGGTGGCTGGTGAAGGCTGTCCGAGACCTCTTGCACTTTTCAGTCGACTTCGTGGGGGCCAATGGAATAGCTTCCAGGCTTAAGTCACCACAAGGATGCATCTATAAAAAATAAATTTCAAATTAATATTTAAGCTAAAAATTCATAATTTTAAAAAACCTACCACAAAATTTCTCATCAAAGAGTTGTCAACAAAAGCGTTTTCGTTTTCAATAAAGAACATGATGGATGAGGAAAGTAGTTTGCAAGGCTTCTGTTCGCTGTGAGGTGTATTTTTTAACTAGATGTCACTGAAGTCCAATCATTTGCTTATATACCGATGCTTTAGGTACCGCATCGGATCGTATTGGTTCCTACCTGTCCCGACGGCGAGACTTCAGAGCTGGCAGCCGGCTAGTCTGGCCTGATCTGGTAGCTGGCGCGTCGCCTTAGGCCAGGCTAAGAGCGTCCAGGATGTGTCAGAAGTTTCTTCATAGCGACAAGGTGGCGTGAGTCCTGATTGCGTTTTGTTTATTTAATTATGATCTTATGAAGTCCGGAGACTCTTCACCATTTCTCTATGTTGTAATAGAGGTCCTTGGTGTATGTATGTCTTAACTGCGATATTATCTTTTTTTAAATGGCACATACTCAAGAGAAATATGTATTATGTTTTATGATAAATTAAAATATTTATTTTAATTATTAAGCTACCTGTGAGTGTGATTCTGCCACCCCCTTGTAAGAACCATCACGAAGTCCCTCCAGCATAGATTCCACCTTTCAAGGTCGCTATAACGTAAAACCAGACTTGCGAAACCCCAATCCTGCTAATCAGGTAGATATCTACTATGAACGGAATTCTGTTGGTTTTCCCCGGGGTTTTCCAAGCCAGTTATGAATATCTAGGGGTTGAACTACCTGCTTAGCAACCGAAGGGGATCATAGCTGTCCTGACCCTGATCCCAGGCCATAAAAAGAGTGTCACCGTTACTTCAAGCTAATCCAATCACCCGCTATAAAATTAGATATATCTCCGGACCTGGGCTACGTGCTACGCGGCATAGATTTACAGGCGAACAGGCTTATGCAAAATAACACGCTACTTGGATCTGGAGTTTTCTTAGGATACGGAGTCCAACTTAGAGAGGAATCTCTGAGGAGATGATCTGATCTGAGTGTTAGGATATCCAATAATCCAGCATAGCAAGCTGTCGAGAAGACTCTCCTATCCTTGAGGGAAATGGTCATAAGCTGTGCTTGTAGTTTAAGCATAGGGCTCTTTAAAATTTATTCAGTTCACGTGAATTGATAAACTTATACTCCACTCAGCTGGTTGAAATACAAAGCCAAAATGAGCACCATTTGGCCTGGCCAATTTGGTGGACAACATGGCAGGCTCCAGCTCAATGTTGGCTCAGATAAATTGGTGTCATCACATCATAAAGTAATTTCCAGCTTATTGAAATTTTCTCCAGCTCCTACATCTCGGCCAGCGTGTCGTGTGTGACACATGAAAGTGGAGCAGGATGAGGACCCTTGGATCATATTAGATTTTCCATGTTTTGTGAACAATATTTCATCGTCAGCTGTCACAGAGTCGTCTCTTTTTATTAGTTATTTGATTATGCCAATAATAGAAACTTGTAGAATTTCATTATCGATAAAGTTTTGCTATCAAGGGAGTGTGTGAGTGGATAAATTGCATAAATAAATTGTTCAACAAATCGAAAAAGTTACGAATGAGAAATGAATTCATAAGTATATGAACTTTTTTATTTAATTTTTATTTTTTTTAAAATAATATTATTCATGTATACGCTTATATGAACATTACCCCATCCGAAATGGATAATTACATTGATCTTATCCTGATCAGTTTGGCCTAATGTTTTTCTAATTGATATATTTTCACTTGATTGGTTCACCTAAAAACACAAAATAAGCTGTAAAAACCATCCATGAATTGCTGAAAAACAATTGATTGATGCGATACATGTTTATATACTATATTTGGTATTGGGCCTTTTCCTATTGTTCAGATGCAATAAAATGGAGACCCAACTGTCAGATAATTGTGTTAAATGGAAAGGATTAATGAGTGGATAAGAATTTTGTGCCGACTCAGTGGTACTACGACTCATTTGGAGTTCCCGCCTCAGCACCCAGCACCCAGCCCATCCACCCACAACCTCAACCCGCCCAAGTACAAGATGCAACTACCGCAACAACCGTGACAAGTACAACATTTGTGTCGCCTGCCTCGGCTTCAATCTGTCGCCCTCCGCCTGTGCCACGCAACCTTTGACACGCATAAATGGAACAGCTAGCCTCCCCAACCGCTTCAGTCCACTGCGTCCCCCAAACACTCATGCACTTAAAAAAAATGTATATTGCCTGCTTAAGCCTTTTTATTGGACCAGAAACTATATCTTCTTATTACCCATTTTTGTTTCGAGTGTTCAGACATGCCAATGCTGAGTGCCAGCTCTTTGCTATACGGTCTCCCGTCTACGGACCGCTGTCCTGGCCCGTAACCCGGACCCGGCACAAACAAAGATCGCAATTTGACTCTACACCACGGAGCTGTCAGCTGGCAGAGAGTGAAGGAAGATTGATTACCGCCATCGAATTGTTTGCCTTCATCCGGTGGTGGTTGAGGAGAGGTCTGGCTGGAGGGGGGAGCAGCCTGACAGCCGAGCCGAGCAGAGGATGTGCCCTGGGTGTCTGACTTCGATTGAATGGCATTGGAACGGAATCGAAAGAGTTGAGCTACCAAACACGATACTCCGGCTGTCATATGTAAACAACACTTGAAGTTTTTGTGGCAAAGGGTTAAATTTTAAAACAGAAATGCAAAGCTTTTGTTTAAAGCTGAAAATGGGTGGGCTTATGAGATTATGGAGAGTATAATAATATTAAATGTGGTTTATGAAAAGGTTTATTGTAGGGAAAATAAATTACCCTAATGTTTTTTATGAAAAAGAGGTATTCGACCTTCAACACCTTTTATTTCAAAGTCACATTTATTTGTTCAGCTTTTCCAGGAACTCATCAATAAACTCCATCTGCTTGGAATTGAATTTGCAAGCATATTTCACGCAGGTCTCAAAGTTGGCCTCATCGTTTAGGCCTTTGTAGGCCATGGCTCGATACAGCCAAGCCCTTAGATTCTTCTCATCCAGCTTGTTTAGAACGAAATCGCAATCCACGATGCCTCGCTTGAATTTACCCAATCTGATGATTCATAATATTAATATTTAAAATATTTTATAATTGGCTAACATACTTGATATAGCAAAGAGCTCTATTTATATAAAGAATATGACTATCCCGGATATTTTCAATGCCTTCGGAGTACATCTGCATAGCTGTGTCATAATTGCCTCGACGATACTCTGCGTTTCCCAATCTTTAAATAAAAATCAATGATTATGATTAATAAGTATAATAATTAACTCACTTTCGAAAGTTCTGAGCCACGCGCTCCCTTTCCAAGCGCGCCTTGGAGCGCTCCTCGAGATTCATGTCCACCTGGCGCATGAAAGGGTATCTATCCTTTTGCCTATCCGCTGGAGTGAAGGTGGGACGCTTTGATTTATCCTTTTGTAAAGGCTCCTTCGCCGCCGAAGGATGCGATCCATTGGAACGTTCGGTTATGATAAAGTTTTCTTCAGATATAGACTTTGGTATGACGCTCGTTTCAACTGGTTCTTCAGTCTCTTCTTCCCCTCTGAAATATATTTAAAATATATATATATATATATTCAAGCCAATTAAATACTTACTCTTTAGGCTTCTGAAGACTTTCAAGTATTTTCACAACCTCCTCAACTGCTGACTCCGAATCCAAGAAACTTTCATCAATTTGTGGGTGTTGCAATGAATACATGATTTGAGTTAGAAAACAAAAGGATCCCAAAGGATTCAAGTAAATGTTTGTTTTCGATTTGCAGTTTGTTTATTCAAAATGTTTACCAGCTAAGCAAACGATTCGCGTGGCAACTAGGGGTTGGATTATTTATTGGCCCTCACCAACTGGTTGCCTAGCGATTCGGCAAGTGTATTTAAAGAAATACTAAAAACATATCGATAGATTGGCGGTTTGTGATTTGAAAAAAGAATGGATTTTTTGCATGATTTTTTGTTAGCTTAAAAAATGTTTATCGTGCTACAGGTTTTGTTTTTATTTTTTTTATTTTGCCAGTCATTTGCGCTGAATCGTTTACATGATTACGGGTGTAGACAAACACACGCTGGCTGGTACTAACACTCACTGATAGCCATATTCATACTCACGTTCACATTACTTTTCATTTAATCTCATATAATTTGTAAGATAAAGAAATGCACAAATGCATGCCAAGCTCAGCGTGGCTCAAAGGATCAATTATAGACTATAAAACATAATGGCATCTAATAATAGTAGAGTCGCAATCTCAACCGCTACCCTCAAAGCCCCTGTCCATCAAAACATTAACCAAAACACATGGAAAAAGTAGGGATATTTTGAGGTTTAGAAGAGTTCTCTTAAAATTTATCATGTTATGTTAAAATTAAGAGTTTCTCTAATGTCTTAAAATTGTATAAATAAGTTTAAATATTTTTTTAATCCATAATAATCAGAATCTCCTTGAAAAATCTTTCTGCAAGTGGAACCTTCTTGTCCCTCTCTCTTACTCCTTTGGCTCACCTGGAAGTGCATGTCGCTGGCACATTACCTGCATTCGCAGGAGTAGGATAGGTAGAGAGAGACAGGGAGGCAGGATAGCTGGCTGGTGAGAGCTGGGTGGCGGATATGTGTCTGTGTCGTGTGTGCCAAGCATTTAGGAGCACATACACATACTCCGTCACACACACTATCCCCAACCGGACATGGACATGCTTAAGCGCCAGGTTCGGTTGCACAAGGCGAGGGGTTGTCGACGGTAAGGGGAGGAAACAAAGTGCACGGGAATAAATAATTGCAGTGCCGCAAAAGGAGCCTGAACTGGTTGTAGCACCATTCCGGCCAGCAAATGGACAAACGACAACGACACCAAATTGCTCACATGACGCACCGCATTTTTTATTCCGCACGAAAATTCGTTTGGTTTTCCGTTGGCTAGTCGGCTAAAGTCGGTAACGCTCCTTGTGGCAGCTCCTTGCCGCCTGGCGGCATCATCAGCATAGATTGCCATTTCGACGTAATTGTTATAAATGAATTTCACGTAATTTAATTATGGGTTTTAGACCGATGAAAAATATACCAGCCAACAGGCCATAAATACGGCCCAACCCTACAGATGGGAGGTCACTTGCATATGCTGCCCATCAGCTGTTGAGGAGAGGGTTGAGGACCTGATCGAATTACCCATGAAATGTGAACCCTTTCAAGCGGTGGGGGCTGGCAAATAAAACTTACTCATATGCTTACTCAGGATGAATAGTATTTAAGTGATTTTAGTAAAATATGATTGTAAGTCTAGTTCATATATTAATATTAACAATCATACTTCCGGGACTACGAACCTTTTTCCTTCCAAATCATATCACCTTAAATAAGGGTAAAATAAATGCAAAAACCAAGCAACAGATGCTTGAAAAAACATTACGGTCCACGACCCCAATTTCTAAAAACCCCTGACTTCGAAAGGTACAAAAAAAATTTCATTGTACGCCCACGAATTCTATTTTGGGGCTGGGATGATACACCACCCACTCCTCTCTTCAGCGCAATTGGCATTCAAATTTTGAAGTGATTTTTTTCACGAATTCACAATCTTCCATAGAATACAAAATAAGAAGAGTTTTCTGTGCCTGCTGTTCACTATACATGCATATTTTTTGCGAACCAAAAACAGGACAACCCCAAGCCGGGCATATGTGGAATGAACGGAAAGTTTTTCGGGCGCTGCACGATTTGTTTATACGACAGGTGTTGGCCATATTGGTGGCGTTGAGGGACTAACACGTCTGTGAAATGTCATAACGTTTAAACGTGCCAAAAATATCCAAATTGAGCCCCCAAATCAGAGAAGTGGGTGGTGAAATGGTAGGAAGGCAGGGGAAAATGAAGTTTGGCAAAAAATATCACATATGCTTAAAATGCATATTTTTTTATAATGCAACTTTTAGGCACTTTAAATGAGTAAATAATTAAAAAGGGGAAAAAATCATTTCAGATAAGGATTAATATTAAACAAAAACGTTTTTTAGCGCGCGACGACACATATAAAATATAGAAAATATAGAAAATTGGACAAAAATCTACAAAATATTTTGTTGTGGGATTTTGATGCAGATTAGTGAAGAATCGATATACAAATCGTTTAAGGTATTCCTCCTTGGCAAAGATATAGCCTTTTCTGTGTACCATAGTGTGCCCCCATGCATTTTCCACATTTTGAAGGGGATCCTCCAGAAAATTTAACAAAAAATCTAAAAAATATTTTGATGTGGGATTTTGATGCAGATTGATGGAGAATCGATCTACAAATCGTTTAAGGTATTCCTCATAAGAATCGGATGGTTTTTGGCAAAGATATAGCCTTCTCTGTGGGCCTTACTGTGCCCCAATGCATTTTCCACATTTTGAAGGGGACCCTCCAGAAAATTTGACAAAAAATCTAAAAAATATTTTGATGTGGGATTTTGATGCAGATTGATGGAGAATCGATCTACAAATCGTTTAAGGTATTCCTCATAAGAATCGGATGGTTTTTGGCAAAGATATAGCCTTCTCTGTGGGCCGTACTGAGCCCCCATGCATTCTCCACATTTTGAAGGGGACCAGAAAATTTGACAAAAAATCTAAAAAATATTTTGTTTTGGGATTTTGATGAAGATTGATGGAGAATCGATCTACAAATCGTTTAAGGTATTCCTCATAAGAATCGGATAGCTTTTGGCAAAGATATAGCCTTCTCTGTGGGCCGCACTGTGCCCCCATGCATTTTCTACATTTTGAAGGATCCTCCAGAAAATTTGACAAAAAATCTTAAAAATATTTTTTTGTGGGATTTTGATGCAGATTGATGGAGAATCGATCTACAAATCGTTTAAGGTATTCCTCATAAGAATCGGATAGCTTTTGGCAAAGATATAGCCTTCTCTGTGGGCCGCACTGTGCCCCCATGCATTTTCTACATTTTGAAGGATCCTCCAGAAAATTTGACAAAAAATCTTAAAAATATTTTTTTGTGGGATTTTGATGCAGATTGATGGAGAATCGATCTACAAATCGTTTAAGGTATTCCTCATAAGAATCGGATGGCTTTTGGCAAAGATATAGCCTTCTCTGTGGACCGTACTGTGCCCCCATGCATTTTCCACATTTTGAAGGGGACCCTCCAGAAAATTTGACAAAAATTCTAAAAATTATTTTGTTGTGGGATTTTTATGCAGATGGATGGAGAATCGATCTACAAATCGTTTAAGGTATTCCTCACAAGAATCTGGGGGCTTTTGGCAAAGATATAGCCTGCTCTGTGGGCCTTTTCCACATTTTGAAGGGAGAATTGATGTACAATTCGTTTGAGGTATAATATTTGAGAATCGTATGCAAAATAAAAAAGATATAGTCTTCGCGGGAGGGCAGTAGACAACTTTAGGATAAAATTGGAATATCCTTAGCAAGGATATAAAAACTGTTAATTAACTCAGTAGAGTTACCCGCAAAACTGAGCGGATTGTCCTGCCAAGCCATTTCATTTGCACACAAAATACATTTCGCTCGGCTGTCGCAAGGATTTCCGAGCACTTGGGTGTCGCGTCCTGGCCGCGAATTCAAAATTCATTGCAAATGGCACGGGCTGTGGGATTGCGGGTTGTAAGCCAAAAGCGCCCAAAAGGCGATTAGCTATAAAAATTATAGATTCAATCTAATTACAAAACGCTGCGGTTGGCACAGGGGTGTGGGGGTAGTTGGCAGGGCGGCAGCCAAGTGAATATTTAATTTAATTAACAAGAAACAATTTGAAATGTTTTTCCAGCCCAGCCTTGGAGAATTGCGGCTGCGAAATTTATTGTTATGACTAGGCCAAGACTGTGGCAATGTCATTGTCATCAAGGCAACAGTATCCAGCTTCCCGCCTCCGGCAAACGTACTCCGGAATCCAAAACTGCGGCTAATAAAATCGCAATGTTGCCGTCGAGCGAATGATTGAGCATGGGAATTGGCCAAACTGGATGCCAAACAATGGTAACAATCTGTGTGCTGTTGGACATGTTTATTACATTGGCATTTCGCGTAATTGAAGCTGGCCTGCGGAGAGTAGCTCACTTGCTCCTGCTGTTTGCTTTTTATGCGACTTTGATTAGCTGCCTCTGATTGCCCGGCGATTAGCCACGCCCACGCTTCCCGAATCAGGCATCTATATTCATTATGGCAGCAGCCGAAACACGCGGAACATGTGGAGGACATGCTCCAAGCAAACCAGATCCGAAGCGAACCGGACCACATGTCCGGAAATGTCAACAATGCGCATGAAAATTCCAGGGATCCACCCCTTAAGAAAGGACCTCCCCCTAGGCCCTGAGACTTTCACATGGATGCACTTGGAGAAAAGTTTTACAATATGAATTTTACTTGAAAAGTAAATGATATTTTTTTACTTGAGAATTGTAAGAGTTTCATGAGATTATTTTGGTTTTATATATTAATATATTTTATATCAAAATTTTAATAATATTTCTTAAAGTGCACTTTCAGCGGGTCCTTTGGCTGTGGCAAGTGCGAGCGACAATTTCCTCCCAGGGGAAGCAATTTGCCACACATCCACACCATCCGACCACACCACTGGGCCGGCATGGAGCGAAGGGATGGATTTCGGATGGCTGGTGGAAATTCCTTGGAGCTGAGTGTCGCATTTCCGCGCAGCAAGACGCTAGCCAGCCACCGCAGCCAGCAGCAAGTAATGTGTGCGGTTAAATGTCCATAAATCAAATCCTAACACTCCACCGCTCAAGATGACCAACCCAACCTGGACCGGGTAGCGAAGTCAGAGACCGAGAAACTGGGCCTGGCTACATATCCGCATCCGGAGCAGAAGGGAATAGGGCTGGACCTGTCCGAGTTAATGCGGTTGACACTTTTCTCGGGCCCTAATAGATGGGCAATGCAATGGAAATTCCTCGACTTGACCTCAAGTCGCCCGCAATGGGACATTAAATGCAAAAGTGAAACCGAAGACAACTGGGACACACTGGCTAAATGGTAAAAATTAACTCTCTCTCTGGCTATTTTCCCTGTTCCACCCCATCCTTTTGGTTTCATTACTTGCCCAGACAAGTGTCCACTTTGCAGGGGAGTGGAAAAGGGGATCTGGAAAGGATTGATGACGGGAGAAACTGTTACAAAAGTTGAGTCTGTTGGAGCTGAAAGTTAGCAAGGACTGAAAGAGAAGTTTGCAGTTCTTTGGTAAACTTTTAACTATTTATTTTTCTATGAATATTGAATTTTCCAGAATATTTGTATTTGTTTAATATATTTTATTTATTTTATTATATAAGTTTATAACATGCATACATAAATTTAAAAAAATAGAAAGGTTTTATCAACTATTTGGTCTTCTTCATGAGTGTAAGTCACTGAGATTGTTGGGAATTTTTGCGTCCAAATGCCAGAGACGTTCGCTTAGCTCTAACTGAGATTCAACTTAAAAACGAAGTGTAAGCTTAAAAAATTTTGAAAATTAAACATAAAAGTTAATTGGAATAGTTGTAGCCTGTGGCGCAGGGGTTCACATGCGAGATACTCAACTTCCTGGACTTGGCTGTGGGCTCTCCCCATGAAAGATTCATAGAAGGAGCTGGGTGAACAGCGCTTGAGGGGATTTGGTTTTGGGCACTGGCTGGCCAAGATTGGGTGGCCGTGGTGGACTTGGACCAAGCCTGGGCGGCAGCTTCCAGGTCCTGCTTGATGCTCTGCAACACCAGATCCACATTGTAGGAGTAATGGCCCGAACTCGCTCCGGAATTGGAGGATAGTCCGGGGTTGGCAAGGCTTGTGGTGGGTGCTGTCGTTGTCTGTGCTAGATGCTCCAAGATCTCGCTGAGATCAGAGCTGGAGCACATGCTGTTATTGTTGTTGGAAGCACTGGTAGGCACAGCTGGTGCCTTGATCTTGGCTGGCGCATAAGCTGGCTGCGGAATCACAGGAGGAACAGCTGCTGTGGGACGCTTCTCTGCTGCAGCTGCCTCCCTGGGATCCTGGGAATAGGACATCAGACGCTGGACTATTCCACGGTGAGCACTCTGCTCTGCTTGCGGCTGAGCCAGCTTGGCACTCGCCTTGGGCTCCCGGTGTCCCTGGATGTCCTTCTTGAACTTCATGCGCCTGTTCTGGAACCAGATCTTCACCTGGCGCTCGCACAGAGACAATCGCTGGGCAATCTCGATTCTCCGCGTCCTGTACAAATACATGTTGCTCTTGAACTCGTTCTCCAGCTCCACCAACTGGACACTGGTGAAGGCAGTGCGGGAGCGCTTCAACTTCACCCTCTGCGAGTCCTGGCTGTGCTGGGAGGGCAAGTTCTCGTCGGAGGACACTTGCTGCTGCTGCTGGTGCTGAAGGATCTGCTGCTGTGAGGAGTGATCATTGATGGTGGTCGGATTGGTGTTTATCTGGCTGTAGGTGGGCTGCAGGCTGATGGGATTTGCGGCGTGATGATGGTGGCCATAGAGCAACTATAAAAAAGGTCAAAATAACATTAATTGGCTTTTCAATTTAACCAAGGATCTCTTTACTTACATCGTTGTATTTGGCCAGGGATGGAGCTGCCGAGTATTGGGCCACCTTGGGCTGGTGCACTGGATAGTAATGCATGACGGATGACATATCGTTCACTTCCTGATCTGCTGATGCTGTCCACTGAGCTGTCAAAATTGAAATGATCTGCTGTCCTAAGCAAACACGGACCTTTATATACGTGTCCTTTAGGTAGAGGCCGAGGCCCGCAGGTCAGGTCCGAAGCTCGGTTGCGAAAAAATTTGCCTAAACCCGCGAGCCATAAATCCCTTCGTAGCTGGCGACTAGCCGACTGGCACCGCGGCGACTAGCCAAGACTCCGGCCAAGGCAATGGGCCATCGAGAGGCTGGTTTGATCGCAATCCCTGCCAGGATTTGGCGTTACGTGAGACAGTTCCCGGGGTCCTGGCGGAGTAAGAGTCTCGCCAGGTAGACAGGCGGATGATGATCGGAGATTCGCAGCGATTGTTGTCCAACTTGTAGCACCTGTTGCCAGGAGACTCGGCGGTGGCGGCGCTGAAAGTGAAACCGACCAGCGAGGCTGTTGTCGCGGCTTTTGGTCGCTCGACGTCCGCAATTATCCTCATAATGCTATGAAAGCAACGCTGCGCAAAAAGGATACTCTTCTGCTGGGTTTTATGCTCGATTTGGACCGTTTATGACTTTGTTTGTTGTCGCACAGCACCAGCAGCCACGATGCCTAGCAGGAGCTACAGTCTCCGTCGCGGCGAATGCAAAAACCGTCGCGGTCCTTTGGTGCCTCAGACCCTTTGTCCCTTTGCGCTCAGTCCCAGGACTACGAAATTGTTCGCAAATTTTATTACTGGCGCTATCGGATTTGTTCCTTCTGGGAATCCGCTAAAAATAAGCTGGAACAAAGGAAAAGTCAGGGAAGGGAAATCTTATGGAATTTTTCCGAATATCTGGGGTACAGTTGAGGAGATGAATTTACATAAGTTTTAAATATTTTATAATTTTGTGGGAAGTTTTTTTTTGGAAGGATTAATATTTAAATTTTCAAACTCGGTTGTTGATGGAAAAATTATAAGAATTATATTAAATCTATAGAGGTGAGAAACGATTTATAAAATTGATTAATTTTAGTTAGATGTATGTATATGATTAAATAATACTAATATTCTTCAGGTATTCATCTAAAAAATCATATGAAATGTAAGAATGGTTCTATCAGGTTTTTCCCAGCACACAACCCATCGATAATCCACCTCTTAAAACGCGCCCATTTGTTCGCGCCAAGGAGCAAGATCAATAAAAGTTCCCGATATGGGAGAAACCCAATCGACATTCGTTCATGTAGAGTACGTTTTGGTTTTTCTGGATTTTCCATAATTTATATCAAAGAAAATAGAGGCAACAAGTTGCCTGCGGCCGAGCGCGATAGCCGCCCGTACAGTGCCTACCTAACTAGTGCGGATAGTCCAGGATGAGATGGAGGATAGGGTCGGCAGGATCAGGTACTCACACAAACACAGGCAGCTGGCTCAAGAATTTTACGATTCGCGGCAGTTCGCGGAAATATGGCGAATCATATTTTATGGCCAGCATGTGTGAGTATGTGCCATAAAGTGAGTTTTTAAATTCATAAGATTTTCGGGAAAACCAGCTACAGTTTTCTTTCATCCTAGACAGGGGCGAACGCCGAGAGTGACTATTTTGGAAATCATATATTCATGTAGTACTTTTATTTCATGATTTACATAAAACTTATTCGTTATAACATTAAAGAGTGCACTTTTAAAATACGAAGCCTAAATAGATTTCAAAGCAACTAAAGTAGATATAAAATAAATTTAATTCGTTCCACAGGCAATAAATAAATCACTGAAACTGAAACAAGCGGTCGGCACTTTAGAAACAACTATTTGATCACAATTCTCGATCCAAGAACGTGCCAATGTTGGATTGTGCCAGACTCTTTGGCATAGCGTAGAAATTGAAAATATCTTATCGAATATTATTTTTTAAATGTTCGATCTTTAGGAGGTAATCGGGTGTCTGATTACCCCCCAAGAGAAACATTTTCCACTTCGATTAGTACAGTGTTTAGCTATGCCAAGTTGTTCCAGCCAGGACTTACTTGCTGGCTTGAAGTTTAAAATTCGAAAATAATTTTCCCCGGAATACGTTCAAGCCCAATTAAGCCTCCACTATGTCTGACTGAGTATTCCTGGGCTTTATTGGAACACCCAGCCAGAAGCTGTGGAGGCAAGGAACGTATTGCGGGGAAAATTTCACCTTAAAGGGTCATCACTAAAAGGATGCTTTGAAATCCAGATGGCTTGCCTAATAGAACATCACTAAGGACAATATACAATTTTCTTACGACTAGGTCTAACTTACTACGCGTAGATATCTACAATCACTTGGTTCTTTGTACAATCAGGATTAACTTAGCATAACTAGCATAACTCTCTGGCCTAGTTGAAGCAGTAGGCGAACTGCGAGTTGCCTGCGGCATTACGATGCGGATTATACGCTTGCATTATCGTATCCATCGTGCATTGGTATTGATTCGATTCGGCCATTGTCACGCCCCCACCCATCCCCAGCGGTGGTGGCGGTGGCGCTTGCGCGGGCGATAGTTTGCCAAACTTGGCAAAGGCTGTGCCACGAATTCCGGTTCCTGACAAAGCTCTTAGTCCGGGGCTCAGTTCGTCGCTGCTGCCATCGTCGCAGCTCTTGTCCAGACCCTTCAAAGGCTCCAAGATCTGGCGACATTGAAAACATTTCGTTGAGGAACAAGGTCTTAGAAAAGAATGGATATCCTCACCTGTAGCGTCGTCTTCTTGCTCGTTCCATCGTCCATGTCGTCGGCCGCCTCCGTCTCGCCAACGGCTGTGGCGCACGGTCCGCCGATCCCGATGCCACACAGACTGGGACTCTCGTCATTCTTGGGTGTTAATGGCTCATAGACCTCGGAGCCGGAGCCGGGCGAGGCAGCGCCGCGAGCTACGGCAACGGCAGTGGCGCCAGACAGAGCCGAGCGCATGTAGTACGAGCTGTTGAAGTTGTAATCGGCCTCCGGTTCGTCCTTCACCAGGACGCGACAGGCGCTGGCTGGCTTTTGAGGAAAGTCAAAGTGCTGGTACTGTTGTTGCTGTGCCGCTGCCTGTTGTTGCTGTTGTTGTTGTTGCTGCTGCTGCTGTTGCATGTGGAGCGGCCCATGGTTGCTGTGATGGTGCAACTGTTGCTGATGGTGATGGTGCTGCTGGTGCTGGGCTTGATGCTGATGCTGCTGCGGAAAGAACTGGCCCCCATTGGGTGCGCCGCCGTTCGCAGGATTTTGGTACTGGGCGTGCATGTGGCGATGCCCACTGGCCTGGCCCTGACCATGCACATGCGTTCCATTGTAGTTGTAGTAGGCGTTGAACGACTCGCTGTAATGCTCCACCATGTTCGCCGTGGGCGTGGAGGGTGTGGGTGAGGGTGTCAGGGCGTTGGGCGTGGCTCCACCGCCTAAGCTAAGCGTCTGCAAGCTGGGCGGATCTCCGTCCGCCTGCTTCAGGCCCGGCGAGAGGGGCATTCCCTCGTAGGACTGGTCCTTGTGCTGATCCGATTGGATTTTGTGACGGCGCCGTCTGTTCTTGAACCAGATCTTCACTTGGGCCGTGCCCAGGGCCAACTTGGCCGACAGGTCAGCCAGCCGGGGGGCGGTGAGGTAGCGTCCCTGCAGGAAGTGCTGCTCCAGCTCAGCGATCTGGGAGCTGGTGAAGGTGGTGCGGGTACGACGTGGTCGCCGCATCACCAGGGAGTCGGGCAGTTCCTCTGCGGGGTACATGTCTGGTGAATGGGATATAGGAGTCTGCATGCGTTACGAGCTCACCTGGCTTGGCCATCTGGTTGGGCAGATAGGGACGTATGTAGTTGTAGTTTATTGCACCCGTCCGCTCATCGAAAAGCTTCGGAGGATCATAGGTTACACTCGCACCGCTGAAACCCAAGGATGAACTCACCAAGTCGAAGGGATTCCGGAATTGGGGCGGCAACTGTAGTTGCGGATGCTGGTGGGGATGCGAATGAGGGTGCGGATGTGGATGCGAGTGAGGATGCGGGTGCGGGTGCGTGTGGGGGTGTGCATGTGTGTGCGGCAGCGGGTGATGGTAAAAGTTTTGATCAGGTGGCGGTTGCGCCATTTTCCCCGTAAAGCTCCGCCCGCCGCTTTTTCTCAGCACTCTTCAGTCAGCGCCTCGCTGGGGGGTAGTAGCCAGGGGCCAGAAACGTTGGTTTTAGCTTGCTTTTTGTAACCGGTTACGTTGGAGGAGTTCGCGAACCTATTTCGCCAACATTTTGCGTTCCTCTTGCTGTGCATCTTCATGGTGCCGTTATTTTAAGGGCTGACTAATTAATTGTAGAGATGCGTCAAAAAAACAAAAGATCGATAAGGTTTAACTAATATAACAATTAAATGATTTTAATAATACGCGGTTCTTGAGAACTACCAAATTTTTAAACAAGCTTAGATTGACTTTCATTGACTTTTATGGCTTTTGCTTGGGATCTTCTTTTCAAAACTACATTGAGCGGTAAACAAATTATTAAGTTACTAATTACTTCTATTCGTTAAAATATTATAAAAAGTAACGTTAATACATTTTTAATATTTCCAAGGAAAGAACATATAAATCTCTGGAATTAAAATGGGCGCCAACATATGGAACAGAAAATAATTAAAATTGCTGGGATTAAACATATGTGATAAAATTGACTTTAACGCGTGTAAATGTTTAAAATTATATAAATGATATTAAAATGATTAAAGTTGATTAATTGACTTTAAAACTAAAATATTATGACTTATAACGGATTTTTTATTTTCAAATATTTTTGTTGGCCAACATTGAAATTTCAACCTCGACCTTCAACGTTGCCAGACAGATAAGAAAAAAGTGGCAAAGCTTGTAAGCTACCATTGAATAATATTTTTGGTAATACCTCAATGGTAATACCACCATTGAAAATAATATTTGCTTAAAATTACACAAAAAACGTTTTCTGCAGCCAGTTGCTTTAATATTTTGCGAATAAGCCTTTAAAAAACTATTAATAACTCGAATAACAGGTGGCGGCACGTTGAGAATGCGCCCTCTAGCGCAAACGGCTAAAACTGTTTGTGGCGCCATGGGCAATGTGCTGACCTCAGTGCTGCCCATCAAATGGCTAACTCGAAAGAAGCGCTATTTTTAAAATGTATATCCTTGACATTTTATGTCTTTATACAAAAATGATAAATATTCAAACCTTAAACAATTTATATCCAGTTTCTTACTTTTATAGTTTGAAGTATCTTTGAGGAATATTTTATATCAGAGGTTACTATTATTAGATGGTTGAATAACGCTTGATTAAAGCCAAATAATTCTAATTCGAATAAATAAAAACAACCTATTTAAAAGTACTATTTTATATATGCAATAGATTTGGATCTCTAAGATCTATTCATTTCAGAAACTATTCCAAAAGATGTGTTAAAAAAATGCAATCCTTTTATGTAATACCATGCCACCCTAGGCCCACTTTATCAATTAATTTTTTTGAACTAACATAAGTGAAATATTTTAATGACATTTACCGAATAATTGTCGTGTTGACTCTTGGGATCTGGTGTCCGCTGTTGCTGCCAACTGGCAACAAAAGTCAATTCAGATACTCCAGAACTGGGCAAGGAGCAGAGTCATCGGGCCAGGCATCCAGCCAAAAGGCAAACAAAAATACGCGTACATAGCTAAAGCCAAAGGATACACAAAAGGATACAGTGGTTCCTCTAAGGACTACCAGTTTTCTAAAGTCTTTATATTAAAGGACTATTCTTTATAATTCTTGAATCTAAAATATCCTTATCCTTTATAGACCACTGTAAGCATACAAATACCCAGTAGGCACATACAAGCATACTGGGCCACAAATTCACACGCAGTGTGTGACAAAGGACTTCGTTTCAGTCGCTTCGGTCCTGCTCCTGCTGCTGCCCCCTCCCCTCACTCCTCGGGCGCTCTGTGTGCCGCTGCCGAAGCGAAACACCCAAAGAGTCACTGACAGAAACAGGATTCGGGTAATAAATTACAAAATTTGACATTTTCTGTTTTGGATCCGCTTGCTCCTGAATGTGAGCAGCTCTATCGCTCTCTATCGCACACTTTATATCCATCTCTTTCCTTCGGTGTGTGTCCAGTTTTGGCCCAGCCGGGCCAAGTCGACCGTTGCGTTCGAGTGCATAAAGCAGCCAGGAGCAGGGCCAGAGCCAGAGCCAGGACCTGGACCCGGACCCGGACCCAAAAAGGCTTCGACGCTATGAGGATAATGATGGTGATGGTGATGATGATGACGATGATTGTGCTGGGATGCAACTAACGCAAGGATAACCCACTGACTGGCGGAAGAGAGACAGCAGGAGCGAGACTCCGAATAGAAGCGCCCTATGAGGTCCGCAGATAGTTAACTGGAAATTTATTATTTTACACAATTTACAATTATCTGATTCGAATGTGCACTCGGAGACCCAGAAGGAGAGGCTGGCAGGCGGGCAGGCGGCGACGCGGCAGGAAGGGCGACAGATGCAGCTGCCTCCCATGGGAAATGCCTCATTTCAGCAGAAGTCACCGAGACGGTTTAAGATGTGATTTAATTTTCCCAAAAACTATGGAATAGTTTTGGTTGCTTTTAAGGGGAATCGCACTGTCAGACACTAGCCATTGTCATCAATCATTAGCCACAACTAAGCTGGGGTTAACCTCAAAGGGCAGAGGGTGAGACTTGTTCAGGCCCGATCAGAAGTCAAGTTTTGAAAATATAGAAATTAATTTTCGTTGGGGGTGGAGTATAAAGATATTAAATAAATCTTCTATTAAATTATGATGCTCTATGACCTGCCCAGACACCTTCTACGACAGTTTAAAGTATATCCCTATCAGTCAGCTTAAAGTCCTTTAAAGTCCCTGACATAAAAATATCCCAGCATGGCTGAATTCTCACTCACCCGTCTGGCTTTGCAACCCCCTTTTCAGTGTGGTTTTCACGCACGCGCCCCTGTTCTCGTCAGCTCGTCCTTGGATCGAGGCTGGATTTCCAGAGCGAGCATAGGTTATTCCAGAGTCCAGAGGCTGGAGTCCAAGCCAGGAAAACCAGGAACCAGGTCCGTCGTTGTTTCCTGGCAGCGCGCCATGCCATAAATCATTCGCCTCGAATTTCGCCTCCTCACCCCGGCGACCTTCCACGAACCCTTAAACGTTTTATGGCCGAATGGCGGCACAAATTTTGAATTTGAATTTCGCGCACGGACTTTCAGTTGTCCCGCGGCCGCATTCGCCAGTGCTTTGTTTTTGTACCGGAGCGCTTATCTTGTGGGAGGAGGGAGGGTCATCCGAGGGGCGGGCAGTGTCCAGGGGTCGGGGGAGGGGGGGACTGCGAGCAAAACAAATCAATTAAAGAGGATAAGACGAGTGCATTGATAAGTGAGAAGAAGCCGAAGTCAAACTCACGCACAAGTGAACGATTTAAATGCAAACATAATGATACTGATGCCGGGTCTCGGGGCTCGGGCAGGCCCATGCCCATGCCCATGCCCAGGCGACAAAGTAAATAAGCGAGGGGCGATAAGATCCAAAACGTCGATGACTTCGTCTTTGCTAACTACACTGTGAGAAATCGAGAAGAATTACACGAATTCATAAATAAAGATACTCATGATATATCATGAAAGTGTATCCTTTTCTTTGAGTATACCTGCGAGGAAACATCAGAGGTCTAGACAGGTCAATCGATCATCGTGATCGCTATCTATCACTTCTTGAAGTGTACGATTTTCGGGGCTCTTCTTGGGTTTCGTCTTCCGGAGATAACGAGCGGTCGACGTCGGCAGAACGGCAGCGATGCGCCGGCAGAGGGACGGACCTCTGAGCCCAGCTCTCAGTCGAGCTCGGAACGCGGAGTGAAGCGCATTGAACCTGCCACAGAGACTTGCAACGAAGAGGAGACCCCCTGGGAAGACAATCAAAGAGAGAACAAGGGACATCGACACCCACCTTATCCTGTAATTACACTGAAAAATACATTATTTAGTAATCAGTTAATGAACTCGATTTGTTTGAGATATTTTCTTTATTTTTTTTTTTAAAGTTCAAGAATCTCTATAATCTCTTCTTTCAGTAAAGCCCCATGTCGAACCTGCGGCTTTATATCGGCCTGATCCTGGCCCTGGCGATCAGCCTGGAACCGGCCTTTGGAGCACCTGTCATCAGCCAGATCAGCAAAGATGTGGTGGCCAGCGTCGGCGACAGTGTGGAGTTCAACTGCACCGTGGAGCAGGTTGGCCAGCTCGCGGTCAGCTGGTACAAGCTCCCATCCGGACAAAGGGGCCAAGAGCCCATGGCGCTCTCCCTTCGAAACATACTGAGTCTTCCGGATAATCGATACAATCTCACGGTGATCGAAGGCCCGACTTCCGGAAGTGCCACCTACTCGTTCCGCATCCAGAAGATAGAGGCGAACGACGCGGGTCCGTACGAGTGTCAGGTGCTTGTGGCGGTCAACGAGAAGGTGACCAAGAAGCTGAACCTGCAGATCAAGACGCCGCCGGTCATAGCGGAGACCACCCCGAAGAGCACCCTGGTCACGGAGGGTCAGAATCTGGAGCTGACCTGTCATGCCAATGGCTTCCCCAAGCCTACCATCTCCTGGGCCCGCGAGCACAACGGCGTGATGCCGGCCGGTGGACATGTCTTGTCGGAGCCGACGCTGCGGATCAAGTCGGTGCATCGCTTGGACCGTGGCGGCTACTACTGCATTGCCGAGAACGGGGAGGGCCAGCCGGACAAGAGGTTGGTCCGTGTGGAGGTGGAGTTCCGTCCGCAGATCGGCGTGCAGAGACCCAAGGTGGCGCAGATGCTATCCCACTCCGTGGAACTGGAATGCTCCGTGCAGGGCTATCCGGCTCCGATTGTCGTGTGGCATCGCAACGGAGTCCAAATCCAATCCAGCCGGCAGCACGAGGTCGCCAACACCGCCTCCACCTCGGAGACCACCACCTCAGTGCTCCGGATCGCCAGCGTGTCGGAGGAGGACTTCGGGGACTATTACTGCAACGCCACCAATAAATTGGGCCACGCCGATGCCCGGCTGAATCTCTACCAGACGGTCATCCCCGTGCCATCACTTTCGTAGTTAAGATTCGCCAATTCAGTTCCCATTCCCACGAAATAAGACTTGAACTCTTACTTTAGCATCTCGTTTCGCTTTTTCGGCAATTACCCGGCCCGGATGCGGCCAGTGTTTATATTATTAATGATTCATTCAATTGGCTCCCATTCAGACTCTCTTATTTTCGGAGACACTCGAGATCGAGCGACTGCTTGTGCCTTATTAATTTTGCTCTGCATCCGTCGGACCATGTACATCACAGATTTTATACTCCTAAGTAAATAATGTTCTCTGATAAAGTATAATCGGCTTTTTCCTATATGGTGGGTCAACGTTTCAGGAGGAGATTGGGCAGCTGGGGCTTTAAAAACTTTGAATATTAAAGGTTGTACATTGAGGTCTATCTAAAGGTAAACGCTTTATAAAATCTCTTTAAATCTCCCCTCTAATCTTCTAATGCCTCACCTTGACCCCCAAATTGCCATTTAAGCCCAACTTTGTATCCAAACAGTTAATACTTGTACTGGCTAAAGTCATTTGCCAAAAAGTTAACTGAGCCCGCTCAAAGTGCCACAACATTTAACTCTTCAATCATGGTTAAAAAATGGCAGTCAGTTCACCTCTTGACGCAAACCCACTCACATGTCAGGACGGGGGGCTTTCCAGGGGATCCTTCGTCTGACATGGGTGCCGGTGCTAGCCCAGGGGGGGTGCGTCCGTCCTTCCGAGAAGTGAACCCGAAAGTAAGTTGTTCATTGTAATTGAGAAAAATGCGAGGCATTTGTAAGGCGGCCCAACGAGTTGGGTCTGCCACTGACACAACAACTATTTAAGTGTGTGTGGGGGTGCGGGTGCGGTTTTGAGTGGGTGGCATGTCCCGAAGGACGAAGAACTCCATTATGGCCAGGACACATTAGTTTAGCTAAGCCCCAGGCCGACTCATCGCTCACTAAAATCAACACTTGCTAATGACTTAATTGTTTCCATTAGAAACTCGTTGCTAGAATACATTTGGCAAATTTTTCATCTCCGCTCTTTTTTGCACATGTCCTGTCCCTGGTCCCCCTTAGTCTCCTTGGCCCGTCCCCAACCATATCTACTCTAACTAAACGAAATCCTGGCTAAATGTCTGTCTTTATTGTAATTGGTATTGTTGCTGCCGGTCGCACGCATTCGAGCCCGAAGTCCAGGGACAACACGTGCGTCCTCGTCCGTTTCTCCCAGCCCAGTCCCATCCTGGAGATCCTTTGGCAAGAACATCATTTCATTGTCTGCCCCGGAGCCGGAGGATGAGGCCGCTGCGACCCAACATGGACGTCGACGTGACTTTTATTGATTTTCGGCCAGAAACACCCCTGAGAGAGAGTGCGGCAAAAGTCGATTGGAACGCAAGCTGTGAGACCCGAAATCTCCGTGAGGTTTAAGGGTGGAAATCGTCATGCACGCATGGACCTTGCCACCACCTTGCCTTGCCTCATAAAATGGCAACAGTGCGTCCTGGCTAAAGAGCCACGGGCAGTACTCCAGCGCAGACCGTGGACTGAGTTGCTACTTCGTATGCAGTTTCCAGGAGGATGGAGCTTCATTCGATTTGGCGCCTGCGCAGAAGGATTTTTTGTTTACCTTTGGAACAGTGATGACAGTTTGGACAAGGATTTTTAAAAATTTTAAATAA
The DNA here is from genome assembly GCA_018153035.1 of Drosophila pseudoananassae pseudoananassae. NCBI lineage: Eukaryota > Metazoa > Arthropoda > Insecta > Diptera > Drosophilidae > Drosophila > Drosophila pseudoananassae. Next base: position 1,445,055 of record JAECXR010000055.1, read on the forward strand.
ATATTCTTGAATTTCCTTAAATAAAGTACCTAAAAAAATATAAATCACAGAAAAATTGTATAGAAACATTACAAGCATTCTTGAGTTTAAAAAAGTTATATAGAAATTCAAAGATATAACCAGATGCTCCGAAGTTACTCTTATTTGGAAACCTTAGTCCTGTCTATGAAAGTACGACATCACTGCCTCGGTCTTGCACTTTTGTTGGATGCTGAGCGTTGGAACCTGGAAAACGATTCCGCCAACAATTGTTGGCTTCCAAAACGAGCCGCCTCCACAGGCAAGCGCTCATTCGACTGGGATCTTTTGGCCAGGATGCTGGGGCCCGGAGCCGGCGGCTCACGGACCTGGTTACCCACTATTTTCCATCGCCGCGCCGACGAACGGCCATCGGTTGTAAACAAAGGCAGTGGTGTTGGTTTTACGAGTTGACGATGCCTGATGATGATGCTCTGTGTTGTGACTGCTGGAGATGCAATGAAGGACCAAGAACTGTCATCACAATAAAACGCGGGCAGCGGGACGTGAAATTTGATTGGGTGAGTATCTCGTCTGAAGATTTGATAGAACGACCCCTCCTCAAAGTGTGTCCTGATGTGAAGTGAACATTTGCCGACTTTAATGTCCTGCTGACGATGTGTACTTGCTTGTAGTTTGGATTGGCGCTCTATTAAGAATATTATAATGCTATCAACAGTAATGTGCAGTGAAACATATTCATTTACCAAGGTAATCATGGCAATTAATTAAATGTGTTAATGTGTATTTAATATTGACTAAATGCCAAGACCATTTGTAAGGATTTGGCGGACGAATTTTTGGCATTTTGCCAGGGTATCTTGCCAAGAATTGGAAAATTAAATAAAATGGCTAAGAAGTAAGTTATCTAGCCTTCATAAGAAATACTTAAGATCTGTGTAATATGAATCTTATAAAGGAGGGTGCATAATTAAACCAGAAATCGAATATGAAGCTATTTTTATTTTAATTTTTCTATCATGTTTAAATAAAGAATTCTCTTCAAGCATAAACGTACATCTGAGTTTATTTTTCATTTCTTAATTTATTAAAATATCATCAAAATGTCATATTTATTTCCTCAACAATCAAATCTGAGTACCTTAAACATCAATTTCTTTTAATCTTTAGTTACTTTAATATTTCTAAAACACCTAAAGATTGTCAAAATATTTTCTGAAAGCTTTTTTAATTCGTTCTTAATCGAAAACTATATTAAAAAATAATATTTCATCGTTATGGCAAGTTCTTGCCTTATTGTGTACCTATAATGTCCCTGAAAAGATCCCTGTCGAGGATCCTCATCAAGCAGTAAACTGCTTGCTCTGGCACATATCCCTCCTTGTACCATTATGCCCCAATTATTGATGTCTTATTATAATTATTCTGTGGGCGGACGGGCTTTCCGACCAGAATGCGGTCGGAACAGATGCAAATGAATGAGTGCCACGCCCACAATCAGATAATTATGAGCATGTACGCTGTTGCACGGCCATAAGTAATTGCATTGTAATTAATGCTGGCACGCCGCTCTCTGTTTGTAAAGATAAATTAGTAAATGAATTATCGCTGGCAATAGTGGGGCATTAATTGAAGTCTCGCGCGCTTGATTTATGACTCTCGGGCAATTTATGGACGAATGCATAACCATTTTGCCAATATCCGTTAACGGGCGACGACCGACGACCGACGACCACGAGTGGAAAAGTGGAAAAATGGAAAATGCCAAACGGCAAATGCAAATGGGGAAAAACTCTGCAATAAATAATAATTTAAATTTTTCATGGGCCGGGCATAAAAACGAATTAGCCTCGTTGTTGCCTTAAAGCCAAATATTTACGAGGATGCGTGTGGGAGGATGGAATCGGCAGGATGTTGAAAGATAGAACTCGTACTAGGACATTACTTTGTTGTTTACTAATTTTTACATTATTTTCTATTATTTTATTAAAGTTTAATATTTTGTACCACTATTATGCCATTTTTCTCAGTGCTGTTGCGGGTGAGTGACAAGATTGCATGGCATTCGAGTCCCTACGGATAGGGCTGGTGGGGATTTCGGTCGCTTGTTTGTTGCCTGTCATTAATCCCTTGGATGTGGAGACAAATGCAAACTGCTGCCGCCCCCACACGCCTGCTGCTGCTGCTGCTGCTGCTGCGGTTGCGGTGCGTGTTCAAATAATAAATTTAACTAATTGCCAGAGCGATTGGCCAAGCAAACAAAAGGAGGAGCAGAGCCAGAAATGTGATGGCCATTTGCATTGGCAAGGATATGCATATCGTTTCGGCAGTCTCTAATCTTCTGCAGGATAACTTCTGTTGCCCGAAAACTTTCGAAACGGGGGGCGTGGCCGATGTCAAAGTCAGGCGGGAGTGGAAAATGGATTGGAAGAGTTTCCCTTTGGCTTAACTCGGGGATTAGGCAGACTACTTTCAATGATTCATGGAGGACGGAGGAACGAATTTGGTATTTAGTCAAGTGGGGGATTATGCATTGTATATTGATTGGCTCAGATAAAGTTTATTAAATTTGGCCAGGTCAGGGTAAGCCAAGTTAACAAACTATTATCTAAAGTAAGCTTGTTGTCTCGTCTTTCGAGTTATGCCAAACATTTGGTTACTTTTAAACAAATTACATTTGGGGGGGGGGAGCCGTTCAAGCGGAATGAGGACAAGTAGTCCTGCCCGAAACCACTGCAGAGCGGCTTAAATGGGATCCGCTTTTTACGGATTTCCATGCTGGCCTTCCGCCAAAAATGTGTAACGCATTTCGCCAGCATTCGCATTCACGGGAATGTTTTTTGTGTCCCCCTGTCGGTTGGGCCGCATCTGGTAGCCACGCCCCGCAAAAAAACTATATCTGGGGGAATATCTGGAAACCAGCTCGATGCGTCGTTTTAATATTTCGACCAATTTAGATAACTGTTTCCATTTGCAATTAAAATGCAAAATGCAGATACAGATACGGGTGCTCGAAACTCACAGATGCAGATGCATGCGGAGCGCGTTTGGCCGTTAAAAATTTCTGTGCCTGAAACTGAAATTAAAACTTTTCCTTGACGACCGACCATGCTGGGTAGCTGGGGGGCGTGGCCGTGTGGCAGTGTGGCAGATAGCTGTCTGCACTTATCTCAGCCAACTTCGATATCACGTTCGCTTCTGGTCGCCCCAACTTCGCCGCTCTTTTGTTGAAAATTAAAAACGAAATAAAATTAAAATAAAAAGGGACACTCGCTGAGGAGAAAAAAGAAAAACAATGAAGGAAGGCAGCCACAGCGACGCATTTGCATGTTAAAAGTTTTCGCACTGCTGGCACTTTGCTCGCCGCCCATTTGGGTGTCCCCCCACCCCTTTGGTGTCGCTGCCACTGATGTGTTCAGTGGTTTGGTGGTTCCTTTTCTTTTGGCAACTTCTGGCGGAAGTTCTGGGCCACCGCCATTTCTGTGCGAGAGGACACCGCCGCAGGATGGCCCAGGAAGGGGAAGCAGTGCAGACGGTTTTGGTTTCGACTTGGTATGTACGCTGGTGCCTTTGTATCTGCGCTTGTGTTGGCTTCTTCCGGCCCAAAAATATTTATGTTCTTGACATTTAGTTTATGTTTTCGCCGTGTCTCACTTAAGTGCTCGATGACACAGCGAACCGAACCGGGCAGGAGGATGTCCTTTTTATTGGGTATTGATTCAAGAAGGCTCAAGTGGGAAAATAATTACATAAATTACTGCGCCAACGAAATCAATGAGTTGGAAAATGTGGAGCCCAGCTCCCTCCATAATCGTACAAACTCCTTCCTAATAATAACATTGGCCTCCTAATGCCTCGATAGGGCTCATTATTAATTCATGTTTGTCTCCAATGAAATGCCATTCATATTCATTTATATTTTCCGCCAAGCACTTTCTCAGCTGCTGGAGGAGGGACTCTGCAGCATTTTTGATGGCGGAATCTGGCTGCGCTGCTGGCTGTTGTCAGAAAGCCAAAATCCGATGTGAAATGATGAGCAATTTATCTGCGCGGAATCTGGGAGAATCTGCTGTGTAATGAATGTCCCAGATAGGTTACTCCTTCTCCGCCTTATCCTTGGTGTTTCCCAGACTGGAGCGTATATCAGCTACACCCTGGGACATGGTTTGGGGCGTGGGAAGGCGTGGGGGGCGGCGGCGGGAAGGACATTATTTGGTTTAAGGGGTTTTCATTATAACATGTATCGCACGCCGCGCTCTCGGCTTTATCGCTATCGCTTGGCAGCATCGTAGCTGCTGGAACCCGTGTATCTATCAGAATCGGGCAACAAAAAACCCACACACACACACATACACTGCGCCACGGCCACGCCCACCCGGAGATGAGATTCGTGGGGACGGGGGAGGCTAGAGGCGGAAGGAGGCGAGCTACATTAAAATGTTGCCATCCAGGCAAGCAGCGACTCCTCCGACAAACATCAGCATCTCCTGCCGCTAGTCCTGCCAGCACACTCCCCGCCCACACCATCTCGCTACCTCACCACCTCCTAAGCCCCTGTCCTGAGTCCCGAGTCCTTAGTCCTGTGCCTTTTGCTGTGGGTATAAATAAACTGCCGCAATCGCCAGCATCATCGTCGTCGCATCTGCAATTGCGTATTTGCTAGCAGGGCGGTCGGCTGTGGGGGCGGAACAGGCGGAATTTACGGTCTGATTTTGGCCCGGCCTCTGCCACCCAGCTCTGCAGTTGATGCCGCCTATAACTTTGAATCTGCCAGGACCTTGGTCTTTAATTCCGAACGAGAATTGGCATCTGTTTTGGTTAGAGACTCTGGTCTCTGTATGGACCTCGGCCTCGGTACACCGGAAATTAGTCGAGACTTCAATCCATTTTTATGTTCAGGACTTTTACTTCTACCTCAATTGCAGAAATATGTCCTTGTGGTAAATAAAATGTATTTAGTGGCTAACAGGTTTATTTGAATTAATATTTATTTCCCTGTGAATCTTTTCTCATTTTCTGCATTTAAATTAGTACTTTTATTCATAAAAGTTTATACCTTTTTTTAAAGAAAATTTCAAGTTAGAGTTCCCTGTCTTCTAAATATATACATATATTTATTATTAAGGAGTTATACATGTCCCTTGCATAAATAAATTGAAAGTAAAATCAAAGGCAAAGCCAAGGGATATTTATATTTTTTCCCACTTTCCTCCGGAAACTTCTCCATTATTTGCATTCTCGTATTTATGTATCAAGATGCCAGTGGAGCGAGGTGAGTCTGTACATTCTACTTTTGATACTTTCCCATTTGGCCTTTGGCCCCTCCACTGCCACAATATTTTGTGCTGCTCCCCCATTTTTTGTTTGTCTGACTTTGGTCTAACCCGAGGCTAGTCGCATAAAATTTGCATATAATTTGAGGCGCTTCTTTATCCTTTTCTGTTGGATTGTTTTATTCGTTGTTGGCGCATTTCTATTTTATGTGCTCAGCTTGTTACGGGGATTGGAGCGGAACGAGTCGGAGGCGTGTCTTCTGGAACATAGTAAATATTTGCTGATGAATGGCGGAGAGAAGGTGGGTAGAAGTGTGGATTATGCCCAATAAAGTATGGCTCCCGAACGGGAAGGGAGCTTGGGAGCAAAAAAGTATGCTATATTTTATGGCGCACACAATTCAATCTTATCGATACGCAAGGGGCTTCATTTAAGTAACTTTTACTGCCAGCAATTACAATTACACAATTCCCCCAACTAATTAATTGTTTAATGCACTCCGACTCACGTTCCACTCAATTCATTTCATTCGAAATGCATTTTTGCAGCCGTTTTCGCAGTGCGTGTTCCAAAATGGCCGTTTGCATAAATTCCACACACAGACAGACCCACACACACACTCGCATAGGCACAAGATAATGGCTAATGGGGGTCGCTGGCTGTCTAAATGGGGAAACCAGAGTTGGGGTCTCTGGGTTGGGGTTTTCGGCGGGGGCCGCGAGTTGGAGATTTTAATTACCTTTTGAATTTATGCTAATTCATATTTGAGTATGTAGCCGGCGCGCACATCTGCCAAATGTGGCCTTAGCTGCGCGTGTATCTGTATCTGGTAGCTGGTATCTGGTATTTGCGGCAGTTGTGTATCTCTATCTGGGCAAATGCCACGCAAAATGTCCACCATCAAATTGGGCATGCAATTATGCTTGTTTAATTTTAACCAAATTTATGCACAACTTCTCGTTACAACTTGCCACCAGCCACGAAAACTTTTCCATCCAGTAAAAGTAGCAGCAGTAGCTGCAACACGCAGTGCGACCTTAAACATTTCATTCACATAAAAGCTTCGGTGGCGGAGAACTTCAGTGGGTTTCCGAGGGTTTCATCCCAGAGAACTCTTGAGCTCGTGCTGCTGCTGAAATTACTTTTGCATCCGGTGCATTTTCAGTGCGAATCGGTCCGCAAGGTCCGTTTGCAAACCTCAAAAGCGTGAGTTTCATAGCGAATTTTTACAGTCGCCTTCCGATGAAGCCATTTTCCGCTTTTTCGCCACCGATCCCCTCCTCCCATTTCAGTGCAGCCCCTTCCCGGAGATGCTGGGGGAGATGCTTCTGACTAAGTGAAAATGTGAGCCAGCGGAAGCACAGCGGGGGCTGATGGCTGGAGCGAGGCAAACATCAAATGCGAGTGTTCAGTGCAGCGCACAAATTGAAAACAAATGGCACAGGCCCTGCACAGAATTATTTTGGCTCGTTCTCGTGTGCTTTTTATGCCGCTCTTCATTTCTCATTCGAATTTAAACGGGGCTTCCTTTGCCAGGCTTTCATTAAGTACATGTTTGTGGCACGTCTGCACTGCCTGCTTTATGTCCTGGCATTACCATGGAGTACTACCGATTTCCGACACTTTTTATCAAAAGAACCCACTCAGAAATAAAGTTTAAGCGTTTAATTTTCGTAATTTTATTTTCTTATTATTTTTAAAAGATATTCCTAGAGCTCCTAACTAGAGGAAAACGTAGTGTTCCTGCATTCGTTTGGACTTCAACAAACTGTGTTCATATTTGCCGCTTTTTTTTGGTTGGCTCAAAATGGGCCCATTAGAGAGGTACGTGGCTAGAACCTCTTGGCCCATAACTCACAGCGAATGACCTTCTGGTGCAGTCAAAAAAATACACCGAGAGGGGGCCGAACAGGAATGTGCATAAAGAATGGGGAGTGGCAGACCTTTTAATTCCTGTACAAGGCTGCAACAGCATCGAAAAAAGCCAAAAGGAAAAGAAAGCCAAAACGAAAGAAATACGAGGGCAAGGAAAAGTGGTCTCGGATTCCAAGCTCTTTGGGCATTTTAAGCGATTGCCAAGCCATGATAAATTGTGGAACTAATTTAATTAAAGTTTACGGCAGCTCCGGGCCATGTCCATGCCTTCTTGTCTGCAATGCAGTGCGGAAGATACAGATACAGTTGCAGTTGCAGCAGCAGATACATGTCCGATAAAAGGATTCAATTACGGGATATACAAATGTAGAAGTCGGGCTTTCTTCGAGATGGAAGGGAAATGAAAACTCGTAAAAATAAATGGATACAGAGCCAATTTCTTAGGATCCTGGTCACAAGAAATGGCATGTCAAAAATGTCCGAATCAGATCGGAAGCTCAGGTAGGAAATCCAAAGCAAACAAAGAAATAAGAACATACTGTCCTCCAACAAGGAATTTAAATTAAAATGTTTTTGTGGAATAGCCTTGCAACCCTGACAACGGAACTAAAATCTCACAAGAGTATAACGTTTTTGCGCTCCAGCTGGGCGTGATTTATGCTCCGAGGTTGCAATTAATGAAACTAACTATCGTCATATAATAATGTAATTACGAATCTGAAAACAATTTGCCCAGGACATTCCATTGTTCAGTCTCTTATTTATGATGTAGGGACAGGCGCTGTCTGAATTTAATACACAGCCCAGTGGCAGCAACATCGCCACCAAAAAGGGAACATAATTAACACAAATACATATGTTTTTATGAGGGATATGCATCAGATAGAGGAATATATATAGTGCTCCGCCAAAGCACATTATGCACATTTCTCTCGGCGTCATAAATAAACGCAATTTTGCTGTAAATTACAGATTAAAATGAAAACTAAAATGCACCCATTTCCCCAAACATGGTGCGGATCTGGATGTGGAAGCGGCTGCGTCTGCGGATGTGGGACAGGCGGAAGTTGGTGGCCCGTTCTGGATCTGAAGACATAAATAACAAGTTCATTTTCATTTAATTGCACACTTGCGTACACAAATCGTAAATTTGTGGGCATACTTTGGCACAAAACACAGATACGAACTGAAAATTATGATTTCTGCTTATAAACTTTAACTCGTTACAGGAGGTGACCCCGACGCTTCCTGGCCACCGCCGGTTAAGAATGCAAACAAATTTAAATATTAAATGAGTTGCGGCCGCTGGACAAAAGGTGAATATTTGGGGTTCTGTGGGGGGGTCCAAGATGGAGGTGCTTTATTTTCAGTCCTTCCAGGCGACAGGACATCTGCTCGCCGGGCTGTCCACGTCCCGAACTGTACAGAAGTAACTAAAACGGCGAACGACTAACTTTTGCCTCAAGCACACTTTTCTGTCTACCATTTTGGTTGGCGTGCCCCGGCCTCCTCCGATTCTGCGATTCTGCGTGCGAAGTTTTGCGTGTTTTTCCAAATTGTTATTTTACTTTCTGTACTTGGGATTTTTTTTCTGTTTTGTTTGCTATTTTCTGTAAATTTCTCAACGCCCCGAAGGCAGATACGATGCCAAAAGTTTTCCCTCCACCATATTTATGGCAGTTATTCTTTGGCTTCTGTTTACTGGCATTGGCTGCTTCCGGCTATCTCCTCCGCCGGACAGGATCTTCAATTGTAACGCTCCCGTGACCTACCCTGTAGTTCCGGGCTTTTGTTTTTATTGCGTTCGATTATCAGAAGCTCGTCTCTACAGGTATCTCACAGGGTAGAAAGAAACAACACTTTAAGTGAGAAATAATTGATGTGAAACTGAAAAACAATAAGATAATAAAGATAAGTAAATAAAACGCTTCATAACATTTTAACTGATTTCTATATACATTCACCATAACAGAAATTCAAATGAAACCTTTTCTCTGTGTCCTTTTCTTTCAGGCCATCGAAAACCTGTCTCCATTGTTGGCAGACATTCAACATCGGCTCTCAGCATCCCTGGGTTTCCTTTTTATAGTGGCAGGGACAACAAAAAAAAATAAAGGCGAAAGGAAAACACATCAAACCCCAAAGCAAATACCAGACATAAACAAGGCAAACACCATGCGGCGTATACTTAATATCAGGAGCAGGACCCACCTATAAACGTCATCATAACCCAGCCAACAACTGGGCAGGGGATGTGTAGAAAAAAGCAACCTACGGCCCATCGAAATCATTATTTATGTAGGAAAACGTGGCAAGCTGGAAAAGCTTCTTTTCCCCCAGCCAACATTGAGTTTTTCTGCAGACAATGGTCCATATATATGTGGATTTTTCTTGGACCAACTCTCGTCTCTCTCTCTGCCCTGCACCGCCTTGCGTGTCGGGTTGTGATTTTCGCCTCTGATTTTCCACGATTTTCCACCATTGCTGTCGCTGCCTGTTCGCACTTGGCTAAGTGAAGCGAAACTTTTACGTGGGCCTGAATTATTAATAAACGTTAAAAGGCAAGGCAGACGCCACTGTTCTGGTGGATCCCCTCTCAGGTGGATAAGTTTCCCGCCCGTGGGATACTGCCCTGTCATAGTTGAGTTGATGTTTTATGTGCTAAGTAGTTGGGTAAGTCACCTGCGACAAGTTGGCTGAAAGCTTATTGCTTTACTTTGCTTTTCTTCCTGTTCATCTGGTTTTTGTTCTCGCTTCTTGCTGCCACTTTCGGCAGACTGTTTCGAATCATTTGTCAACGTTTTCCATGGGAGACTGGCTCCAAAGCTTGCCAGCTACTTTTCTTCATGGCGGCAACTTTAAGTGGCTGAAGAATTGGACAAGTTATGGAGGTTATTTGTTAGGCCAAGAGGTAAAATCGAATTTGGTCAAGTATATGAACCTAACTTAATATTTAAAAAGATTATATTAATACTTTCTATGGCAAGGCCATTTCAATTGAATTGAATTCAATAATCACGGTATTAGCTTAACCACAAACAATAAATATAATTTATGGTCGAACCAAACTTCATGGCCAATTGCTATCCATTTGAATGGGGTTTGTGGTATTGAGATATTTGAATTTTGATTTCATGTCGTTTGCCAAGGAAACTTCTTTAAAACTTCAAGTTGAATTCAAGTTGCAAGTTGGCCGAAGCCCCTGGCACAAAGCGATATAAAAATGCCTCACGTTTCATCAAGGATGCCAGGGACGAAAGTTGCTTTTATGGCAGCTGTTGTCCTTGGGGAGGGAAGCCAATGTTAGCAAAAGAACGAAAATGAAAGAATGCGATTTATTTTCGCATTGACAATCGTTTGATTTTCGCTGCGTTTTTCCATTTTACGATTGGGGGAGTTGTGGGTGGCAGAGTGGTAGTGGTGGGTTGGGAAACTCCAACGAAAAGCTACCCTCCCAGTTGGTGTGTTTTCATTTTGGATTTTTTGTTTGTTTGTCAGCTCTTGTTGCTTTTATTGAGTTGGCAATTTCTTTGTCATTTGAACTGTCTGCGCTTGTTGTCGTTCGTTGTTTTACTCGCTGAGCCATGTCCTTTGTTTTTTTCCGCCTTTGTTGCCACTGCAGCTTTCAGCACACTGTTGGGTGGGAAAGTGTGGGAGATGGATGGCAGGATGAGCCGGCGAGGCAGCTCGTAAAATGATTCGCACATATAATTGCTTTTGTTGTGGCACTCTTCACGGAAAACGCCCCCCTGGCCCCCTTTCGGTGTCCTCCTCCAACCACGCTTGTCCGCCTTTTTGCCATTTTACCGAGCGCGTTGAAATCATTCGTCAGGATTTATGCGAATGAGCGACAGTTTTTGCCATTTGTTTGCAATGCCAAGGAGCCGAAGGACGCCGGAGGAGCGGCGAGCATAAGCGATGAATGATGGTGTATCCGTATCTCGGCACTGAAGTATCTTTGTATCTGGCTAGCAGCAGCGCGACAAACAATTGCTGAATATATTTTACGCGTTTAGTTTCCCAATCTCTCCCTCTCTGGGGAAGGTCCTTTCTTTCTTCCTTCCCTCCTTCCTTTCTTCCTCCAATGCTGTCTATTTTATTAATTCGTTTTATTTTGCTTCGCGTGACAAGTTGACATAAATGGACAAATTGAGCTTTTAAATTTGTTGCAGGATGGACCAGAAACAGCAAAGGCAACACCAGCAGCAACCAGAACATCGGGATCAGGACCTGAGACCAGGGACCAGGATGGCCAACCAAATAAATACAAATTGTTTTGCAAATAAAATTGATTACCCCCAGCAGCATGGCGGAATCGAAAATATTTATTGGATTAACATAAACTGAATGCCCGAATTTATGGCCCAACTTCAGATTTGGTTTCAGTTTCATTGGCAGTCACATCTGGCAGTGTTAATTATTTGGGTCATGCTCTAAAATCTGGCATTTTATGGCTCTTCGGAAAGCCTTTTTTAATGGAAAACTATGGCAATAAATCACAGAAGTTATCGGAAAATAATGTGACGTAGCATTAGTAAAATTACAAATAAATTATTCAAATAAAAGCTTTACAATAAACGTGGCTTGACGTTTTTTATTGGGAAAATACTTGGTTTTTATATATTCCTAATCGAATATTATCTTTTATGAGCTAGAATAAGATTAAACTATGAGTGTAGTTCATGAGGGGAACTCCCATGTCTGGGTGTTGAAAACTTAATTAGCTTAAAACTTAAATTGATCTGTTCATAGAAAAAATATAACTAGTGCATACAACTATTATTAATTATTAATTTGTGAAGGCTATGTGGCTAGGTCCTGCTGGGCTGCCAAAGACCATTCGTTATCGAGTACAGTAGAGTGCCGCTGATTTGATTCTGTGTTTAGTGTTGCGAAACAGCACAAGCTGCTTGAGCGCTTTCTTCAAAATCCGCTAGAGGGCGGGCCATAGTTTTTTTCTTACATATTTCCACTTGTTTAATATCTACGGTTGATATCCATGCTAACCTATAATATTGTGGAACATAAGACTGTTACCTCCCACCGCTAGATGGCTGATGAATATATTTTAAAAAATAAAAAATCTATATTTGTTACATCAACCTGGTTGATCTGCAATAAAGTAAATTATTTTTTTTAAGGAAATCGGGGCTTAAAGCATCGTTTACCTCGTTTTTCTCGTTAAGACGATAAGATGGCCCAAATGCAAATTTTGGTCCACTTTTTATAGCATATTTAAGCTATTTCCTATCGGATGTGGAAAAGGAATAAATTTTACGAAATGGGGCTTCAAGTACCTTTGATTCACTTCAAAATATTATCAAAATGGCAACATTTAATTTTAAGTCGTTTTTTAGCCAAAATTATGATGTTACCCCTTTGAAAAAATGCGAAAATTGGATTAAATTTTAGATGGCTAGATTTTAATAAAAAATGAATCTACTCGAAGAGATAAGACCGCCAAGATATATCATTCGTCGATCTGACAGGTATTATCTTAGTTATGGCTATTTTCCGAAAATAAAAGGAGCTAAAAACGTTAAGGATCAAGTAAAGACCAAGAGTGGTCAAAATTTCACTTTTGAGATACATTTTTTTTTTTTAAATATTTAAGTTATTTTGCAACGGATATGGTAACGGAATACCATTTACAAATCAGGGCTTCGAGTAGCTTCAATCTGCATCAAAATATTGCTAAAATCAAAAAATAAAAATTTTAGTCCATTTTTGGCCAAAATTGTGATGTTACCGCTTAGAAAAATTTCAAAAATCGGGAAAATTTTTGGTTGGCCAAGTTTTGATGAGGAATGATAGTACTCAAAAATCTAAGATCGGGAAGGTATATCATTCAAGAATCTTTCAAGTATTAACAAAATTATGGATGTTGGAACTTTGCCAACATGGATATTTCGACTTGCACCTTCCTGTGTCTAGCTTGGTTTTGGGATATCTTATCAAATAATTTTATACAGAGCTAGTTAAGTACATATGTATGTACATGGAGAGGTACATCTTCCATCTTTAAGGGGACCACAAAACTCAGATCGAAATTGAAGCTCCCACCAGCGCAGAAGGTAACATTTGTCAAAAAATAATGTCGCAAATGCGTGGGTGTCTCCAGTTCGTTTTTCCACATTCTGTGCATCCGAGACAGAGGCACGTCAACGAAATAATCAACAAAGTGACATAAAAAAGGAAAAAGGACTCGGCGAAGGACTAAGCGAGCGGCAGAAATGACATTGACGGCAGAAATGTGGACGGAATAAAATTTCATCAAAAATGCCACTGTCACAGGCACACTTACCGGGGCATCGGGGAGGAATTGCAAATGGTTGGAATTGCTACTTTCATCTGGGTTCCGTTTGGGGTTCGGTTCACGGGAAACTTTCACTCCGGAGCCGGCAGCCGACAGCCGACAGCCGGGGGATGGTCGACCGGGGATGAGGGTGAGAGCACACATCATATATGAGGATTTGCGGACCCTTCAGGCCTTCGGCTTGTCAAGGAGCTGTCAGTGGCAAAAACAAGAGGCACTCAGTTGGGCCGCCATGATGCGACTACAAAATGGGGAGATGAAATCCTCAATTTACCGGCTTGCCTACACCCCTGCATACCCACTCATTCCCAAAGAAATAGGTGTTGAAGGCCGTTCCGCTGGCTGGAAATTGTAAGTTTTGTAAAAAAAGACTGTCCCCGGACTGGGGTATTTTTCTTTCAACGCGAATAAAAATTCGAAAACCAAACGAAGAAAAACGAAATGAAATGAAACTAAAAGAAATGCCTGCTGCATTGTGCAGTTTGATTAATGATCGGATGTCAATTACCGCAGATACTCTTGCTGCTCGGCATCCGAAAGGAAAAACTTGCAAATACAGGGAGATGATATTGTACAATATACATACAAATACAAACTATATATAGACGGGAGTACTTAAAATAAAAAATAAAGTATATACCCTCTCTATAGTTCATTCTGTAAACCATATCCTTTCAAAACAATTGCAATTTCCTTGCTCATCAATGAATTTTCATGCAATTTTCCATTTCCTGAAAAACAACAAGTTTTCCTAATATTTTGAGTTGCATTCTGAGTCTCTGTTTTTCCCAACTTTTGACTTTTCGCAGCGGCAGTTTTTAAAACAAAAATATTCCTCCTGGTAATCCAGTCTCATCCTCTTTCATCCCGGATTATCCCAACAGAAGTCAAGGGACACGGCCCGGCCCACCGTCTCAACCCTTTGAAGGCAGGATGCGAGACCCGGTCCGGGCCGGACGGGACGAAACAAAGCGAAACAATTAACTGCGTCTACTGTTGCTAATTTCGGTGGATCGGCATACCCTTTTTGCATACGGGTCGAAGGGCACCGCCCACCAAACGCCCACGCGACGTCGGGCGGCGCAAGTGATGGGATTAGAACGGTAAAAGGATTCGCAGGACTCGTGCTGAGCTACGGCTATAGGGTCTCCTGTTTGACTTCTCCTAATACTCCGTTTGAAGAGTGCCGCAGGACATTTTCTGTCCCCTCTGGCTACCGTTTCTGCCAGAGGATGAGTTCCGTGCAGAATTCTAGGAATTATCCGGATAATTGTGTTCACCTTGCCAATTAGTAGGCCATTTAATGGCAAAACAAACACTCCGAATCAAAAAGCTGAAGAGCCTGAAGAGGCATCAATTCTCATTAACTTTGAATTGGAAACAAATTCCAAGGGACAATGCCGAGCGGCCGCACATATAAATCAATGTGCAACCAAGGCCAGGGCCACAATTATGTGCAACAATGCAGCTCAAGTGTGGCCCTCGGCAGGAATCAATCAAGTCTCATCACTCAAGTCGAAACTCTCGAGTCCCCCCTCCCATTCCACTGGCCCTTTTCCTCTCCTTTTCGATTTAATTAATGCCTGGCCATTTATTAAATTGGCAGCTTAGTTCGCTCGCCCGCCACACCTCGGCCATCCGAGGGAGCCTGCGGTTGGTCCTTCGCCCCAGTGGCCCGCCTTGCGTGTTGGCTGCGCTTGCCTGCAACCGATCCAGCCTAATTTGTAACCATTAACCCATGTATTATGTTGTGCCATGCCCCTCCAGGCCATCTCTGGATTGGATTGGCTCTTTGAAGCCGGTGCGGGATACAAATGGCCAGATGAATGGCTGCGCTGAGTTTTGTCTATTAAAAATCATTTAGAACAAATGGTTGTTGGATTTGTGGTTCTCGTCAGATGTTTACCAAAGGTGTGAGGACGTTTTGTGGCAACTAATGGATTATCGAATTTTCCTAGAAACCCATATTGTTACCTAGTTAACTAGCTAATATTTATTTTAAAAAAGTTTGTGCTCATGCCCTGAGCCTGTGTGTGGCGGGCTCTGTTTCAGGACATGTGACAAGTGAAGCTACCGTTGCTCGTAATTAGTAGCGATCTCCTGTCTCCTTCACAGGCCCTCTTCCCTCTTCCTGTCAAGGTGTTAAATTATTCCCCTAACACGTGCTCATGCTCTCGTAATCACTCTGAGCTGCTAATTTCAACTGCTTCGTCTTCGCTGCCATCACTCGCCTCCTTGCGCTCCGCGCCGGTCGTTCCGGTCGAGGTATAAGTAGGTCTTAATCCTTTTATCGCTGGGGCCGAGTGCGCGCAATTTCCAGTTTTCGGTCCCCAAGTCCCAGAACCGAACCGGGATCCGAGTCGGGAACCGAGTTCCTCGAGGAGCTGGGCTGATCATTTCGCAATGATAAATTAAGCACTAAGAGTGTTTCCATGTACCCGCGAGACAATCCACTGTCCGGGACCGGGGGTAGATTGATTATATCCCGATGTGGCTGGACACACTCCTGACTCCTCGGGGGACTAGGGTCATTGTCAACGCAGGCCACGCCTGACCGAGCAGCCACAATTCGCAATAGGACCCGATCGGATTCGAGCGAAGTGAGCTAAGACCAGTTTATCGCACACACTACTCCCCATCGAAGCAATCGGGAGGATCCGCCAGCCAGGGAGATGATTTCTTGATGTTGAACATATTTCCAGAAGCCAACAGGTGCCAATGGGCTGTGATCAATCATTGGCGAATCGATTTTTAATTAAGAACTCTTGTTAGCATTTGGCCAACTTCACTCTCCCAGGCCCCATCCGGCCTGATTGCCAACAAAGGCCTGTTGAATTCTTTACCGCGAAAGCCCCCGCCGAACAAAAAGGAGCTGAGGGGATACTGGGATCCCATCGGTTCAGAATGTGGCTACCCAGCAGCGTTTGGGCCATGATGTTTAAATTTGTCCTAATTAGTTGACAATGAGCGATGATGAATTAGCGATTCTGGTTGGTGGCTCGCGTAGGTGGGTAGGAAGTTTACTAAAGTCTTTTATTTTCCCATTAAATATTTTTTAAAAATCCAACCACACAGTTTTTTCATTCAAATTCAGTTTATTTTGGTTTCCATGTACATAGAATTCTCTCTATTTTTAAATACGTCTTATTTTGTTTTATTCATAAAATATACGTACGAACTTACATACACCTAAGGACGCACAACAAATGCCAACTACACTCAGTAATAATATTCATTTTAAAGTTAGTTATACAAATAAGCACTTCTATACTACATATAGAAACGGTATGTATGTATGCCACTTAACAGCTATGACGAATCTTTATAGGATTTTTTACAAAACTCTTATACCTGAATCTTAAGTACAACTCATATACATACAGTTTGTATAACGCCCCCGTAATATTGGTGAGGGGCATTACGACTCTATGCCGTGAGGGTTCCTTTAACTAATGGTCGATCCTTAACTAGGCTAACTAACTACATTCACTGTATACTCCGATTTGTCCTCAACCTTGTCCAAGTACAAGGCGGGATGGGTAACGAAAAAAAAAATCTACAAAGAAAGCATGGTTTCCAATTTACAATTCAGAAGATCTCTTGCGATCCTACAGGGCCGTCAGGTCGTAGTCCTGTTTGATGTGTAATTGCAGATTGGTCATGAGATCGGATTGTTGCTGGTGGTGGCCATGGAGGTTCGTGTGACCCATTTGATTGTTGTTGTTGAGGTTGTTGTTGTTGTTATTATTATTATTATTGCCGCCGTTGTTGTTATTGTTATTGCTGAGGTGTTGCTGAGATCCCGCATAGGCGTTGCCCGTTTCAGGGGCCGCCGGTATGTAAGGAGGATTTCCCAGCGACGAGCTGACATCGCCAATGCTCTCCAAGCTATCCGAGCGGATGCACTGAAAAGAAAATATTAAAAACAAAATTTTAATATAAACATAGGTTCCCCTTAATCTTCCCCACTTAGACTCGCAAGAATGCCAATGGCAGAAGGCGGAGCTCCACTTTAAGTGCCTCTTCCTGTTGACTTTCAACACGCTCCACTCACCTCATTCATCACCGGAGTCTGCTGCTGCGGCGGCTGTTGCTGCTGCTGCTGTTGTTGTTGCTGCTGCTGCTGTTGCGCCTGCTTCTTGGATGCGGCCCGCTTGGTGGCCTTCTTGGCTACCGGTGTTGGGTTGCCGTTGGCATCGACCGTCTTCTTGCGAACGTTCTTGGTGTTGGGCAGCTTGTTGTCCTTCTTCCACTTCATGCGCCGGTTCTGGAACCAGATCTTGATCTGCCGCTCCGACAGCACCAGCGTATGGGCGATCTCAATGCGCCTCCGACGCGTCAGGTAGCGGTTGTAGTGGAACTCCTTCTCCAGCTCGAGGATCTGGTGGCGTGTGTAGGCGGTGCGTTGGCGTTTCGGCTCCATTCCAGGCTGATAAGACCCGTTTGCTGCACAGAAAACAAAAGTTTTCAAATTAATAATTGAAACTTGGGTAATGGGTAAGTATTTTCCCAAAAAATATTATTGGAAATATTTTTTCACGTGGAGTGGCAAGGATTTGCATAATTAATGATCGACAAGAAACAATACGGAGGGGTGGGAGTGGGGGCACCACAATTAATACACTTCAAATTGCGTTTCATAACCGCCCAAGTTCTCAATAAATCTCCCAGATAAGTTGACAACCCTTAAACAGCCCGCTCCCGAGTTCCTCCCGCTTTCACCTTGAAACCGGTCAGACGGGCGGGGTGGGCGTAAGGCGGAGAAGAGGTCCGAGGGTTGGCCAGCGGGCACATGAAAGACTCCTGACAGTTGGGCCCGCGGATAATTAATCAAAATCAAATAGCGCGCAACTGCCAGGACGTGTCGGGCATGTCCTTGGGCCTCCCGAAAAATTACGCGGCCGCATTTATTTTGAAAACTGACTTCCTCACCGAAAACTGAAACCCATCCGAGGGTTGCATCCTTCCGCTTTCCCCCCTCCACTTTCTTACTCGGTTTTCTTTAATTTTTATCGCCGCCAGATAAATGCCTCGCACCTGCCGCCCGGATGCCGTCGGACGGATCCGTCTGCCCCCAACTCGGAGATGGGCATCAAATGTATATGCGCTCCATCAATTTCAATTTGACGCCATCTCCGCTGATGTTTCCATCAGAATTACACCGAGTCGCCCCACATCCCGCCTTGGAGTTGTGCATTTATAAAAATTTCATTGCTCTGTGACAGACAGCTTTCGATTTGATAGAAATATTTCAATCCCAGCCCGGTCCGGTCCAGAAACTTAGATTAATGATACAGTGTCCAGCCGACCGTTGACAGGCCCCCAAACATGGGCGGGGCCTATGGTGGGTAGTGGGTTTGGGTGGTCCATCGGAAAAAATGGACTAACATGGGTCAGCTCATTCTAAAGAACAGAAGGGAGCAGATGCGCTTAAGAGCTGCTGACATGTTTTTATTTGCCTCTGTTGTGGGGGGGAAAGGTCAGGCTACGTTCAAAGTTTTCTGTCGTTGAGAGGTTAGAGGAACCTTTCAGGGAGGAGGAATATCTTTTAAAAGTTTTATTATACTATTGGAGATGTCATCCCTGGGGTTCTCCAATCAAATATAGCCTATACGGTTAATGTTTAAAGTTTAGTGACGGCTGGCAGTAAGCTATTACTTGTATTTAAGATATATTCTAAAAATCCTATACCATCTGATTGTATTTATTTTAAATAAATACCAGTAAGACTAATCCATCAATTATTTATTTCGACTTGAAAACACAAAACACAACATGGCAGGAAATTAAAAACAGAACCCAAAAGGAACAGCAATCAAAACGAAACAAACCAACTGCAATATCAATTACGAAGACCCCAAAGGAGCAAAATATAAAAAAAATGTATTACAAAAAAAAATACAAGAAAGATAAGGAAAACAACACCAATATAGCAATGTCAGCTGCTGCGTCGGCGATGGCGTTGGCGGCATGCTGCGTTAATTCGTTTTTAATAAGTGCGTATCATTTCATTTCAACATTTCAACGAAACTGCCAGGCCCAAAAAAAAAAATAAAAGAGGAAGAACCCAGCCAAGGCGAAGGCGAAGTTCAGGACGGGCCATAGGAAAACGCCAAGTCACGGCCAAAAGGAGGAAAACCAAAAAGAGTGCCAATTGCATTTAAAACTGCCAAGAATGGCAGCCAATTTATGAAAATGCCAAATCATACAAGGCCAAGGAAATCAAGATTGCACAAGCCATGGCTGGGGGGATCAGTTTTTGGAAGGGGGGTCCCTGGTCCTAGCTGGAAAAGTGCTAAAGAGCTGGACTAGCTTGAATGGCGCCCCCGGGGGAATTGTATGAGTAGGCCCCCCTCCCAGAGCCTGACTCATGCTGGAAACTGTTGTTGGCTGTCGGCATGTTTGTCCCATCCAAAAATTTTATATGATTTATCATGCATTTGTGACTCTACAGTTTCCAGCGGGCAGCCGAGTGAGCTGGGGAGGCGATAAAACTATGTCAGGCATTATTTCATAATCCCTTATTGTCTGGCGGCCTCATTTGTGGGCTTAAGCCAACCCGATTTCGAGGTGCGGTGGCCACCAGACAACTTCCGGGCTTCGATTATCCACCTTCATTCATTTGGCATTTCTCGATGGGGCGATGGAATCCACATGATTAATCGCCAGACGAGTGGGGGTACCTATGTAGCGAAAAGAAATTTGACTCGTGCCAGCCCCAAAACACAACTGCGAGACATAAACAACAAATTGTAATGCAAATAGAAAGAAATCAACGACAAATATTTAACGGCTGTCATAATTCATTTAAAGAAACATTCATCACAACCTTTTATAGCCAGAGACTCCGAAATCGAATGAAACCTGTTCACTTATTAGAGGAAATCGCATTTCGAATGCAGCCACCTCGAACAACTAACAAATGGCAAGAAATTAATTTTCGGTCTGCACTAATGAATGCCCGAGCGGAGATTGCGCATACGCCGTGTTATCCAGCTGGGTTCTAAGTTTAAAACTTTACGCGGAGCTCGATGTTTTCGATGTGGTTGGTATTGTTTTTTTGTTGTATATTCTGTTAGTAAAGTGTGTGAGCTCATGGCAACAACAACAAAAGCACGTTGAAGAAAAAAGGCAAGTCAACATTTCAACAACAGCGGGAGCTGCATCAGCAGCTTGTCAAGTGACTTGCAATTTGTGGCAGGCAAATAATAAAAATAAACATGATCTCATGCTACTTACACATGTACGGGCAGAACACCCAAACCCCAGTATATATAAAGTACATACATATATGTATGTATGTACGGTGGATACTTATATGCTAGAATCGTGTATCCAAAAGTAAAGTACCCGCACCACTTGAACTGGTTGGCGCGCTGTGGGAGAATTGTTCTCCAACTTGAATTTTGTTAATTTAAGCGCAAATACTTTGGGCGAATTTCAATGGCTTAAAGCCAAGTGCACAACTAAATGAAAAAATATGTTAATTTGAGAAGCATGAAGGAGGTTAAGAAGGGAATACAAGAAACTCCTTGGGGCAGCTTTAGTTTCCCCCTAAAACGTATCACTCCCATGACGTCTGCAAGCACCATTCGTTTCACTTTCGATCCACGGTCTCAGCCAAGTAGCCAATCGAATGGCCATCAACCATGTTATTCAACTAAGCCGAAAACTTAGCACTTGTCCCAAGACGGAATCGCTTTGTTCTGCCAACGAAATGGAAATAGAATGGAGCCGAAAATCAAGCGAAACCGACACCAGACTGCAGAACACCAGAAGAAAGACAAAACAAGCTAAGAAGATCACGACTCTAAGCCCGCCACACAATGGAGTCTGACCAGAGCGACCTTGAAGAACGCGCCAGTCCGGCCCCATCGAACTGTGGCTATGGTATTCGTAGTTTCCATATAGCCAGTTGTACAATAAAAGCTCCGCTAATTAAAGCCAATTTCAATAATTTGCACAGCTCCGGAGTCCGGAGAACTTTATTGGCGTAAATTGCCGAACCAAGAAACAGCGGCACTCACCCGCCACTGGCCGGGATCGCTAATTATGCTTTGTGAAGAATCCAGCTGAGACTCAGCTGTTCGTGCCCCATCTGTCATAAAGGCGAACTTCTTAATTTTTACTGCGTCATTTTCATCATTGTCATGCCCTGGGCCGCCGGTGACTGCTCCACCGGCCGCCACCCTCTAGCCCGCTCATCCGCTCATCCGCTTAGTCGCTTTGCAGTTTGCCACAAGGCGCAAATCCAGCTGAGTTTCCAGCTACAGCATCTGCGTCTCGGCCTGAACCTCGCATATCTGTATCTGCGGCTTGCACTTTTTTTTTCATTTTTCGCCCGCCGAGGAGGCTTTTCCGCAAGTCATCGGGTAACTGTGACTCTCGGAGTCTCAGACTCGGAGTGTCAGGCCTCCGCCTCAGCCTCCGCTTCATGGTGGAAACTTAATCGTGGACTTGCCATTGAAATTCAGTTACAAGGCTGTTCACGTTTCACTGTTCATTGAAAGCGGCATCGACCATACTATATATCGGTGTGACTCTCCTTACACAAACACAGAGCTGGTGCGGATTTTAGCCGCCTCATCTTGGCCCGTTTGTCGTGCATGAAATCAATATTTTTGCAGCCAAGATGTTTTTGAAACTTGATTTTGTTAAATAGTTGCATAACTAAGTTCTCATTCATTTAAGAATAGTTATTTCTTCTCTAACCTCTGCATTTCCCAGTCCATCTCTCTTATGAATTGATTCCGATTTCATTAGGTTTTCATTACCTTTCAACACGTTAATGGCAACTATTAAATAATCCACAAAATTACTCTCCAAATTCGTTTCACACCTAGGCCCAGCTCAGTGGCCGACGGAGCCAAAAGTTTTGAACAAGTTTTAGGCTCGCCTCAGGCCAAAATAAAGAAAAACAAAATAAATTGGGCAAGAGACCACACGCCACATCCGTGGCATAGTTCGGGCCTTAGTTTCGGGCCAAGTGCTAAGCGAGTGTAAGTCATTTGTAAGGGAACAACATGACACCGGCGTCGGCCGGGAGAAGGGGGACAGGTTTTGGGGCATAACGAGAATGAGGCTGAGATGATGCACTGGCGATAATCAAGTTCGTCTTGTTCTCCTGGTCGTGCGCTCATGATAAATGTCACAACATTAACATCAAATGACACGGACCATCCGTCACTCAGTCGGAGTTTTGAGTCTCAGATGGGAGGGGTATTGGTATCGGAGTCGTAGTCGGAGACGGAGATGGAGACGGAGACTCATACCTTGCGACTGTGTCAAACATGCCCCTGAGCGATCGTTTGTCCGTCTCTCCCGGACTACTTCGATTTTGGATTTTTCATGTATTTTGGTTTTTGGAAGACACTTGAATAAAAGTTGTATAGATAACTGAAGTCTAATACAATATTATTTATTTAAAATAAAGCCAAACTATGCCCGAATCTAAAGATATTCTTTCAAGAAACCTGTTTAAACAGAAACCAAAATATTCACAACGAACTCTAGTTTTTTTCAGTGTTTGGAGTCAAGTCCCCAGCGCCTCTGAAATCTGGAGTGGGAAATGGGAACTGATGAACCGAGGCGGCATTTGACAATGAACGAGTCCGAGTGGCGTTAAGCGAAACATTATAATTACCCATTTGGGTCAAGGTTAGGCCCGAACTGGAGTACTACGACGCTGTGCTAATTAAAAAGCAATCTATCAGCCTTTTCCCTGGCCACCTGCAGATCGGCTAGTAAATGCATTCGTCACCTACTAGACGCCACAAGGCATCCCCATTCGGCATTATTAAAACAATAAGCGACGACAATCGCCAACGACAGTTGGAAACACACTCGACTCATGGCTGAATGAGTTCCCTGTTTTGGGCCGCGACAATTAAGGGTAATTATCTCTGCCAGGCACCACATCGCAGTGTCAACTTCAGCGAACTTGGCGGTGCCCATTCAGTCCTACTCCGGATCTGGTGAATGGATCGAGTGGAAACCTGTTCTCGGCACACGAGCACACTCGATGGTGCATTCATAACGATCATAAAAGTTCTGCTCAATGTGGTAATGGACTGAATCTGAATCTGAGTCTGGTGGGCTGGAGCCCTCAATCAGTGGGACGGTAAATTGTTTTATTCATTTTAATGAGGCTATGGGAAAATCGACAGTGTTTTTCCACCAGCGAGTTAAAGAACCTAAATATTCTAATTATATCCATCAAACCATTAAAATGTAGTTTGTTTTTGTGCTTTAATTTTTATGGGACTGGCGTAAATCTGCATTCCTTCGGTGCACTTTATGACATGTCAATTGGCACCATGCCGCTCAACAGCCGACTTTAAGTCGCTTCGAGTGTTGAAAGAACCACTGAAGAGGCCTTATTACAAGGAGCTACTGGGAGTGCTGATTGGGAGTGCAGAGGAGCCACTACACTCAACGATATGTGCATTGTGCTTTGCATATAGGAGCGCTTCGTACAGGAACTTGTCATTTGGTGAGCACAGTTCGCCCCTCGACACAGGGCGTGGCACTCTTGATTTTGATTAATGAGCTTCGAGTCGCAGTTTTCTTTTTTTTGTGTTTTTCTGTAACTCGGTCGGCTGGTGTCTTTGGCTCTTATTTTGTTTATTTCCATTTGGCGTTTTCGCCAAAAGACCCAACATTACAGGGGCCTGTCAGTGGATCAAGTGGGTGTTGGCAGCTAAGTAATTTAATTAGCATAACCCGAAAAATGGTACCTCCAATGGGGGGCGGAAACTTTCAACTTACCCACTCCCGCCACATGGATCTTCTTCATCCAGGGGTAGATGATTCGTTCCCCGTCGGTCGTCTCCGCCATCAGATCGTCGTCGCTGTCTGAGTCCCCGAGATCATCGTCGTTGTCGTTGGAGCCCAGCTCGTCTGGGGATCGGTCCAACATGAGGCGATCCTCCTCCGACATGTCGTCCTAAACAATTCAATCAAAACCTCGATTAAGCACCTTTTCAGGAATATGTATGATGGTTTGGCGGTATTTACATTTTCGGATCCCATATCATCACAGCGCAATCGCATTCCCAGCTCTTGCAGTTGTTGGCCGGCAGGTACAGCTTCTTCAATGCGTTTCTCCAGTTTTAAGCCTGTTTAAAATCGATTAAAAATATATGCTTTTATTTAGGAACAAATATATTTTTGAGGTTGTTATTATAATTGTTATACATATTTATTAAAAAATGGAAGTAAAATTTGGCACTTGTCTTGGGAAGAACTACTTATTTTTATTGAAAGATACTATTCATCTATTTAATAACTTAACAATGTGTTTCTTTGGTATCGAAACTTTTAACCTCTGTGTTGGTTTATTTGATAAATAAACTACCGAAACTATGGAAATTGTTACCCTAATTAGATAAGTACTCTTTTAAGTCTGAAAACATACTATTTTATATATTTTGAGACATGTAATCTGTACCTAACCCAATCTAATAACTTACAAGTTAGAGAAAAATTTAGAGTATCTTCCGATATGTCAAATAAACCATACAGGGTAAAATAAATGGATATTTTTAATAAATTATAAGTTACAGTAAACTATACCCTACTAAAATATTCTCTAATACCTATTAAGACAAGTAACCTACCTAATTCTTGCAGCCCCAGAGCAGTGTTCGTGGGCGGCTCCGTCGAGGAGCATTGCAGGGGCAGGTCCATCATCTGGGAGTGGGGCGAGTGTCCTTGGGAGTGAGTGCTGCCCACGCTGCCGTTCGCCGCTCCGTAACCACCTCCATAGCTGCCATAGTAGCCATTTCCCGAGCCACCTATAGCACCGCCACCGCCACCACTACCACTACTGCTGTTGGGGACGTTTACGGCCGGACCGTAACCGTTCGAGGGATCGGAATGCACCGCACCGGCGGATATGAACTCGGGGGCATGGTGGACATAGTAGCCGAGGCTCTGGTGCGGGTGGCCGTGGGGATGCGTGTGGGAGTGCGGATGCGAGGGCGGAGTGGCGGCGGCGTAGTTGGAAGTGTAACCTCCGGCGGATGGCTGGTGGTGCCCGGAAAGAGCGCTATTGCTGTGGTGATGCGGCAGCGAGTGGGCGTGCGAGTGGGAGTGGCCGTGCGGATTGTGGTGGTGCGCCATGTAGTCGCTGACCATATCCGCCGGATGCATGGCATGCGGATGTCCCGACATGCCGGCTGCCCCGCCGCCACCGACCGCACCGCCACCTGTGACCGCTCCGCTGCCGACGGCACCGCTCATGTGGCCGGTGGACGCGGTCATCGAGTAGTGGCCATTGTAGTGGTGGTAGTCGTCGGCCACCGGCGGAAACTTCGGATCCAGGCCATTGCCCATGGACATGGGGCTCTGGACGTGATGCGGGGCGTGGGGGTAGCCCATGAGGAAGGAGCTCATGGCTGGAGGTCTCGGCGATCTTGATGCACCAATGGGAATTTTGTTTTTTTTTTAATTATTTTTTTATTTTCACAACTCTGCTGGGGAACTTTCACTCGATTCGCACATATTCTGTAGGTTTGGCTCTTGGTACAGTAACTATTGGATTCGTGAACAATTTTGGGTGATTTGGACTTGGCTTATTGATTTTTAAGGACTTTCTCCTTATATCCTTGCGAGACTTATTGTATTTGGCTTTTGCACTCTTGTTTTGGCACTTTTTGGAACCCCAACTTTTGGATCTTTGTCGTTGGGGCCTGTATTTCCGATTCGAAAAAACTTCGATTTATTTTGATTTTAGGGAATTGAAAATTGTGGGGAAAAACACACACACTGCGAGAAAAGTCGGACGCGTCTGAGTCACGAGTGCGCTGCGAACACGAACCGTTCCATTCGAGCCGTTCTTTTGTTATGGTCCAGCACGCGAGCTCTCCGTGCGAGCGAACCTGTTTCGCGTACCGCCGTTCTCTGCCTCTGCCTCTCAACGGTGCTCGGTCTCGCTCACACTCACCCACCGCCATTGCCGTCGCATCGCCATCGAAACCCGCTCTACGGGTTTTCACTGCCACAACACACAGCAACAACAACAACAATAGCAAGAGAAACCTCCGAAGGACGGCCCACACACGCGGAGCAATCGGAATGAAACGGAAAACGAAACGGAAGGGAACTGTGCGGGGCAGCAGCCATGGCTCGGTCTTCTTCTTCACTCCTCGCACGCCATTTTCCACCACCGCTCTTTTTTATGGCAGCGAAACAGAGATGGCAGTCGACGGCAAGCGAGATGGCAGGACTGTTGGACACACCCATTCAATGCCGGGGTTCTCTTTGGAACAGGCAAGGGTCAAAATATTGGGACTAGGTATTTATTGAATATATAAAAAAATATTACATTTTTTGGAGGATTAAAATAAATATACGTAGAGATAATCCATAATCTTTTGTTGCTTGTTCTTGACTATTATTTTTTTTTAAAGAGAATGAATAAATGACATACTTAAAACATTATTTTAAAATAAATGCTATTTTCCAATAAAATAAATCATAATTTTGATGAAAAGGTAAATCGGTTAAGCTGCGAGGTATATAAAGTTTGAGACCCCACTGTAAGACACCGTACCCCTTTTCAAGGCAACGATTGTTCACCACTCACAGATACAAAGCGCGGATGAGTGTGTGTTTGTGGCAGTCCACCGCCATGGCGCACGCTCGAAAAGTAAGACTACGAAAAAGTCGTCTGGGGCCAAGCACCGCCCATTTTCACTGGCTTTCATCGATCCCGGACCGGCCAAAAGTGTGGATATGGACCAGACCATTTATTTTCGAATCTTTTTTGAGAACGCTGCCCAGGTTCCGCTGGGCAGATGCACCAGCCCATGGGCCGAAATCAGTATCGATCGCCGGGGCCACCATATGATGCGATATTAAATGACGATTTCCCCGTCTGAAAATCGGCTACCGAGTTGAGGGGCTGACTTGCAGAATTTTCAATTGAACAACGAACGAATATCACTTTGGCATAATGTTCTCTTATGTGATTATTGTTGTGGTCTCGCTGGGGGGAGGCTGTTATTGTTGTTATCATTACTACCGTGATTTTGCCTGCGATGTTGTTGTGATGACGGGCGATGACGGGCAGATATTCAAATGAAGCGGCCAAAACATGGAAAATCGATAGAATGATTGTTGTATAATGCACGCCAGAAGGTCGGGCACTTAACGCTTTAATATTGTTTTTTGTAAATATTTAGACTCACTCGCCATAACTCTTCCCCTTTGGAACATTTTAAATAGAAAAGGTAGAACCAACGTAGAGTCAGACTTTTGGCTGTGACTCGGCCTAATTGCCGAATAATTGAACCTCCCAGATGCCGCCCACCTAACCATACATACATATGTGTATCTCAACCCGCTCTCAATTGGGTCCACGTGCTGAGCCGCCTCCGACATCAGTTTCATACATTTTCGGGGAAAGGGACACAGGAGGCGAGCTCACTAATTAATCGACTTCCAACTGATTCGATTTTGATGGTCACCATCAAAACGTCATTAGCTTCGTTAAGTGAATAAAACTTAAATTTAGTTTGCGGCTCGTTCGCTCGAATTGGATAGGTGTGAATGTTGGTTTAGGGGTTCATTTAATGTTAAAGAGTTTGACTTAATTGACACGAAAGATAACTAATGGAACTAGCTTGTTAACAAATAGTATTGCGGTTTCATTTGAGCTTATTGATGTCTAAACAATGCCGGCTAAGAGACTTTTAATATATAATAGAAATATAAATTATTAAATTAGTTCTAATAAGACATTATTTAAATACCTAAAAGGTATTAAGGATAATACAAATATGGAGTATTAGTCTAGCTTCTTTGAGGATATTTTATTATAATAGTTTATGATAACTTATCTCTATTTCAAGTCAATAGGAAAAAATAATAAAAACCCAAAGCCATTGAGAATGCAACGTAGGATTACCAAAACTCTTTATTCCTCCTAATTCTGTCAGGTAATTCTAAAGGTAAATATGTTTTACTTTCCCTATTCGATGACTTGGCTTGAATCAGGCAACCAAAAAATTGTACTTAAAGCGCTTACAGCTTACAGCTTACAGCTAACAGCTTCCCTCGGCGAGGGCTCCACTCAAGGAGTATTTGCACTCAGTCGCATTAGTGGCTGCTACATTGAATTTCTCCGGCTCTGACACAGCTCCTTAGGTGGATGGAAAACGTGGTTGGCGGGGGACTTGGAGGATGTTGCAGAAGACATCCCATTTTGGGGGAAACGAGGGCGCGCTGAGAGCTTGGCGTCAGCAGGGAGGAAGGAATGGCCCGGGAATAAGGATAGGTGGGATTGTGTGTTGCTCGAAGTTGCTCTTTGTGCGGAGCATTTGAGTCCGAAATCCCAATTCAGATCCAGCAATCAGTTGCGACTGTCAGGCGGCGGCAGAAGGAAGTTCACTTGCTGCACGAGGCAACACACAGAAATGTGATTAATGATGTCGCATCCACATCCACATCCACATCGCCATCCCAATCCACCACGACCACCAATGCGAATGCACACACCACCAGCCGTCTGTGTGTGGGATGTTCTTTGTTTTCGCTTTGTTTCTTTAAGCCAGCCATCAAAAGTTTCTGATATAAAATTAAGCAAGCCCAAGCCGAAAGTGTGTGATCGAGAGGTATTATCCAGAATGGGAGGGATCCAGTCCATTGATTAGTGGACTAATGCTAGCAATTAAGAACAAGCTAATAATACCCTTATACTTTAAATATTGTTTATAGTTTGTTGATACTTGAGGGTCTTTTTTCCTGAGACTTAGATCCTTCCTTTAAGAAATCTTCAAGCTATTTTGTAGGGCGTTCTGATTCCAAAATTCCTTTTAAATTTTTCTTCTCAAATATAATCAGAGCTGAGAAATTCCTCCCACATTTTATCACCCCTCCGCGAGTCACCCACAGCTTTCGTTTAGCGACTGGCATTCCAATCAATCTGGTATGGAAATTGTGTTAACGACATGTTGACAAGTCGTTGTAGACTCAGCCTAACCAGAAGAACTCTGGGGGAATGGGATGTTGATTAGCTAGAGACCTTCGGGGAAAAGCTGGAGGAGTCTTCGCCGGAGGAGGAGGAGGCTTCCAGCGAAAACAACAGGACAATGAAGGCGGCCAGGCCAGGAATCGCTTGCCAAATGATTGATTGAGTGATTAATGATTGACTGGCTGGCTGAACGGCTCTCGAGTGTATGCATCTGAGAAATTAAAGCCCAATCAGACTCTTACAGTCATTAAAGTCAGATTTACAATACCAATCGAAAGTTTTGCATTCATGTACCTTCCCAAGTCCCCAGAGACATTCGGAGATGGTGGACCTGAAACAATTAAATGTGGTCCAAAGCGTTTCTGGCCATTTATCAACGGCCTCAACTGTTTACCTGTCATATTATGCCCAAATCGGGCCTAGATGGGCCCATGTCCACAGCGGAGATGAATGTTTAACGAAATTTACACTGCGGCTGTTTAAAATAATTACACGAATCACTTAAATGAGTCGGAGCCGATCGCTTTGGGGGTACCCACGAAAACGGAGACTGGGACTGGAACTGGACAGGCACCCATTACCATGACAGATTATCTCTGATTGATTTCATTTTGGTGTCCGCTCGCTGCACAAACCCATAATGGAGCCTCGGACACGGGGACTTAAGACACATCTCGGCGATTTCGGCTGCATGTGGACCACTCGGGGGCTTCGGGCCAAAAGCAAACCACCGATCGCCTTCTGCCGCCAATTGGCTGAAAAGATGAAACCGTAATTGCCTCGCATTAGCTCCAAACTTAAGAAATCTTCTCCAAATTATGCTTAATGATCCAAGCTGTTTAACTTTTTTTTTTTGTTAGTCAAAGCATGCCCCTCTGATCGTGCAGTTTCTCGTCTCCTAAGAAAGTGAGAAGCTCTGGGATTCTTCTGAAAAATATACCCAATAGAACCCATCATTCCGAGGGCCATTAAAATATTCACATATCATTGGAATTTTGTCATTCCCGATGTCAAATTAAGTCATCAAATTAGCAGCAATAAAAGGATAATTATTGCTTACAAATGAGAGATTCATAAGCTCCGGCAGTAATTATCCATAATTTTGTGAATGATTGGGATAAAATTTCTTTAGAATAGAGACTCATCAGGAAAATATAATTGAAAATTCTTAATTGCAATGTTTTTAGCTAAAATGACTTGGAAATCGCCTAACAATGAATACAAATTAAGCTTAGTTAATAGTTTTAATGTTTTCCTTGAACAAAAATACTGTGGGGCTGGAGAAGAAATTTAAGAACAATCTCAAAAGTGTAAGCTTGGCTTTGATTGACCCAAATACCTTTGCCTTAGAAGCTACTAAACTTTCTGTAAATATTTTTCACACCAACAACCTGGGATATCCCCTCTAAACTTGCGCTTATCCATCAAAGAAAGTTTTTCTTTTCGGATAGTTTAAGCCAAAAACCTTTAATTTAGTGAAACTTTTTGAAGAGTGCCGCAGCCGCAGCCACAGCCGCGACCAGAAGTGGCTAAAATGGAATCAGTAGGGCCCGAGAGCTTTGCTCAAATTTCCAATTACGTCTGTGTCAATCATAATTAGTAACAACGGCGATTTTTCATTAAAGGGCCAGAGGAATATCGAACGGCTGCCGTAAAAGAAAACACTGCGGAGAATTCAGTTTCTCACACATCTCCCCACGGATCGGGAGCAGTAGAGTCCGGGGTAGAAAAAAAATAAAGGGGGAGGAGCATAAACATGGCTAAAAGCGAGGCTCAGTTTGTTGTAATATGTAATTTGGTACGGCTCGCTTGCTGGCGGTCTGTTATGAATGTGACTAATTAAATTTAAAGATATCCCAGAGATTATCAATCTTTGAAGCGCATCGAAGATGGCCATCTTAGGGCATGAGTATGGGGTTGGGGTTGGGGTTGGGGATGAGGATGCGGGGCTGGCAGAACACCAACAAAATTTCACAAGATACAAAACAACAGGCCCAACAACAACCATCAGCACCAAGCGAGCACATTTGTTTCATGATTGAAATAATGATTAATGAACGCGCCGCCAAAATTCAATTCGAATTTACTATGTATATGGCCCGGGAGGGATTGGAACCTGGGACTCTCCAAAAATCGAAGATACACTTGAAAAATAATTCAGTTAAGTTTAGTTCTAGCTTAAAGTCTAGGTGAGCTATACATCTTTTTAACATCTCCCTAAAATACGGAGATATTATTGATCTTATAGACTAACTACTTATTTTTTTGAGTGCTTGGAAAACCAGACGGGACGCCGACCGAGTTCCATGCGTGAAATCCAGTTGGAGTGGGACGGGCATACACCCAGATAGAGAGGGCGACTGCAAATGCATGTGGGCTCCATGCTGGTCGAAACCAACAACTGCACTCGCTTGGCCTGGCCCGGCCGTCCTGGCCAAGATCATCAATTACCACTTTTCTGGACCTAGAGAGACACTCTCAGTCGCAGTTGCCAACCATTCTGGCCTCAGTCCACCCCACACCTTTTGAGAACGTTTTCATTTTCTGAAATGGCCAAATGGCTTTGTTAACAGCTTTTGTGCAGTGGCCGGCTTAATAAATGTTTATTTAATTGACTGCATATGTTCACGACTTGGCTCTCGCTCCGTCAGTCATTCCTCTCCAAAAAATCTGATCAAGTTCAGAGTCAGTTCAAACACTCGTAATTATCATTTTGCGTCGCCGTTGAGCAACTCACTTGGCTCGTCATAACGATAAGTACTTGGCTGTAATGTGCAGATTATAGAGTCGCAGCTCCAGCTCACAATTGCAATCTCCCCGAGTCTTAATTAATGAACAAAGCCTAATTGTCTGATGCCCAGTTGCGCTTTTCAAATCGCATTTTTTCGAGTCACGCAACTTGGATTTCGATACCCCCTTCGGTAGGATTGTTTATGTAAGAGTTTCTAAATGTTGTGCTATTTTAGAAGCTCACTAGAATGGACAGACATTTTAGACTCCCTTTCACTTTAGTTATTTATTAAATTTTTTCATTCAAGGCCCCATTTGTAATACTACGATTGTCGTATTACTTCCACCCAATAGTTTGATGGATGATTAGAAAGTAGCCATTAGAAAACAGCTCAATTTAGCTCAAAAAAATCTCTTTGGTGTCCTAATAAAGTCTTAGAAGCAAATCCAATTGATCTCCCTTGGCTAAACGCTTCTCTATTTTTTAAAAGAAAGGAGGAGTAACTTTTGTAAGTGCTCGTCCAGAGGACCGGGCATGTGTCGCCTGGGAAACAAATGATCTCGACCGGCAAGAGAAACCCAAGCGAGTGAAATTCTTTTATTTTTGTTGGAAAGAAATCCACAGGAAGAGCGTCCAGCACGGAGAACCAAGTTTTCAATACCAAAAAATGTCAGATAAATCGGCTCAGCGGCAGACTCAGGCCCATGGGCATAATTAATGATGTGCTCCATATTCACGCATTGGTGTAGGTCTGATGCTGATGTCGCCCTCCCTTCCTCCGAATCGGAATCTGAATCTCCTGAAACCGGGACCGCCTGCATGTCCGTCGTCTGCTCTTTCTTTTTTTTTTTCTACTTTTTCTACAGCTCCTGGCAAACTGTCACTTTTCTGTATCCGCATCTTTGCCCTCTGGGCAACGTGACGTGTACGTACTTCGGGGCCACGTGAGAGAAAGACTTTCCCCGCACCGAAGAGATAATGTTCCGTTTTGGATGGCGTTCCCATCTCCCCGATGCATCTGCTGGCGACTGCATCTAAGCAGATGCCAGGCATAGTTGGCATATCTTTTATCTGTCTGGTAACTGGAGACGCATGCTTTCCCAGCCATCACTCATACGCCCCTTCCGCCCCAGACTCCCCAAAAGACAAGGCCCCAGCATGACAGACAGGTGGGGCTTGGTTTAAAGGTTTCCGTTAAGCTTCTTGTATTTAAAGTTTGTGGATAAGTCTTGTAGAAACAGTCTTAAAGCTTTTTTTACCCAAAAGCCTCCATACCCATTAGTTATATTAGTTTGAAATGAAATTCGTTCAACTTGATAAATTCCTCCCTTTTCCCATTTTAATTTAATTTCTTATCGCTGGGTTGTGATGGCTGATGGGTGGAATTTTTGGCAGAGGACACCCGCACTCAGCTAATCAACGCGACCTCAAAATGTAAATAAGCCCAAATCCATCGCAAACATTGTCGCCATTTTCTTGTTACTTTCCTTTTTCTTTTGGATTTCTCCCATTCCCATTCCCAACCCTGATCCTGGATATCCTGTTCATCCACTTGGACGTCGCTGCTGTCACTCAAGCCCATGAAAAAAGATACTTTTCTTTTTCTTTCCTTTTAACCCCGTCTCTTTCGCTTTCTCTGCCTGTTTTCGGGTTCCCCCACTTATTTTTTGTTTGTAATTTTCTTTCTTTCTCTCACTCGTTGTTTTTTCTTTCCTTTTTTTTGACACATAAAAGGACACGCACCGCGTCACATCATGAAAGGATTGATTAATGATTCGTTGATTTTCGCCCTTATTCTCTTTAGTTACACTTGGGCACATAATCCGCCTCGTCTTCATTGCTTCCATTCTATTTCTGCGGCAGGCGTCCAAAGGACGAGGTTCGGGGCAACATCTAGTCCAATTTTGCGTAAAGTGAGTTTTTAATAAGAAATGATGCATTACTGATTTCCACGAGGGAAATGGACACCAAACTGACCAGTGTGAAGCACTATTTTAAAAACTGAAAGTCATTGTGGGAACTTGATGTATAATTTTAATACGAGCTGTATTATAATATAATTTATAGTTTTGGGTTAATAAACAGTTAGCCACCTGCTGCGATATTTAGTCGCTAAATGGGAACAACATGCTCCCCGAAATAAGTCTGTGATTAATTTATTCCAGCGCACATTAGCAAAACAAATGTGGGTCATTCCTTGGCTAGTCGGGCTACTTTAACTTTGCGACTCCTCCAAAGGGAAAGCCATTAAAGGAAAACAAATGCTGGAGGGCTGGGTGCTGCTCATGAATAAAACAAAAGAAAGAAAGTAATTATCATCGGCCATTTCACACGAGCACAGCCCCACAGGAGAGTGACAATTAAAAAAGGAAAATAAGGGAACTGGTCTAGGTCTGGTGGATGGACACCCCATATGAAAACCCACCTTAATGAATAAGACACTTTGACAAAGTGTTGATATTCAGAGTAATTAAAAGCGACTTGGGGAAAGGACTCCAGCTCTGGCTAATTCCTGGCCCCCCAATGTCCTGGCCAGTCGCCATTCATTAATAGCAGCTTAGGCAGCTGTTGAGAGCGGCCAAAAGGGGAGGTTTTCCGATGGGGAGGGCGTCGGACGTGACACATGTCCTCCGTGGCCAGGAATCACACACAAGAAAATCAGTTTGGCATTCCAGAAACCGCATTTTCGGACAGTGGCCATTGCTTCGAGTGGAGGGCTGAAATTCCCATTCCCAGACCCGGTTTCGGGCCAGCCATATTCCTTCATTTCGGGGGCGGAACTCGGTGTTTAAAGTGTCCAGATTAGAGTCTCAGGACCAGAACAATGACTCAGACTCGCTACCTGGGATAATTTTGAAAATATATATATTTGATTTGGTAAGGTGTAGGAGAGTGGCGCAAAACGGGCCAGTAAATAGGTCTGGAACTAGGAAAAGAAACATTTAAAAGGCGGAATGCGTAGCAACCTTCATCAACTTTGACTGACAGGTTTTCAAGACGTTAGCACTACCCCAATGTTTCCGCTCCCAATTTTTGTGGAAAAAAATGGGGAGACAAAATGGCAGTCATTATATCTGAAAGCTTAGTATTTTAAAAAATGCAAACAGTTTTGTAAGAACTTATATAAACTTATATTTAATTTTAAATGTTATCTTCTAATTCTTCAGATTATTTGATGGTCTTTAAGCCATCTACCAGCTGGTAGAAATGGAATCCAAGAAACTAAATTCGTTAGCCGGTACACAAACCATAGTCGGTGATTGTAGTATGTAAAATTTCTGCAGTATTTTTATGCATTTGAATATGGAGGAAGATTTACTTTTAAATTCAAGAAAAATCAGAAACAAAAACCCAAGTTGAAAATAAAGTTAAATTTATCAAGCGAATTAAAGATTTTGGATAAAGGAAGAATAAAAATAATGTGTCTTGTTGCACCGCCCTCTGACGGCTTTTGAACGAAGCACCCAAAGCGTAGTGCCACACTCCAACCACCTTGGGCTGCTTTTCAACACTAAACACAGAATCAAATCAGCGGCTGCGACTGTACCGTGGATTGCCGCAGGACCACATCGGCCGCATATCCTCCAAAACTAATAATATAATTAGTTGATTAGAAGTTGACTAGCTATATTTTTTGTTTGAACATTAAAAATATGAATTTTAACAAGCTATGGATTCTGTAGATACCATAGGAATCGCCGTTTCCACCGGTGACCTACAACCTTTTACGAAGAATTAATTTAAAATTTGCTAATTACAACTTTTACATAAACTTCATATGAACTAAGAAATAATTTATTTTTCATATACAATGATTCTACTATGTATGCTTTTTTATTTCACTAATTTTATTATCTAATTAAATGTTATAGTTCCAAAGCCTTTGCAACATAAAATAAAAAATTGTTCGATTTGTATTTTTTTATGATTAATATACACCATTTTTAAAGCTTAGAACTCATTACCCTCCATATCGAAAAGTGACAAAGTAAATCCACATGATGACCTCAATTATTGTATTTTCCCACAAAGGTTCAATTTAAATCGAATTACATATCGAAATCAGTTACAAATTCCTGTTATCAGTTAAGGCTGATAAATATCCATTCTCAAAACTCAAAAAGCCGTAAAGGTAATGTATAGGTAAATAATGACAATTTCAATATCTAAATTAGACTCAATGACCTTCCCAGAAGATAAAAAAAATGGTAAAATTTACACATGACCAGATTTGGTTAGGAAAATTTTGGAGGAGCTGTCAGAGCATATTGAAAACAAAAAGGGTACCATCCGGTCCAAAATGGGCGACGGATGTGGCTCAAGTGACGACTTATGCAAATTTGGACAAAGTGCATGGACGTTTGCACAAAACTGCAAACTTTGCCAATTTCTTCTCACACGAGCTTGTACAGAAATCGGCGTCTAACAATCGACTTGACCCAAATAGGGGCACCACACATACACCCCCAAGAACATACCCACGTCCACACAAATGGAGGAACCGCCCTCCCCCCAGCGAGACTGTAATGGCAATTTGTATGCAAAATTTCGAGAATGTAAATTTCATGCAACACATCGAATAAATTGAAGGCGGCAGGAATATAAATGAAAGCGAAGGAACTCGGCAAGAACGACAGTGTCCATTGTCCGGTTGCGAGAAAATTTGAAATGTATAACTTATTTCAATTGAAGAAGGAAAAAAAATAAAATAGACTGAAGATGGTTGGGAGTTATATTCAGAATCATCTTTGTAGCGTCTAGGAATTTATTCAACAGTTCTTGGATGATTTTTAACTCAATTTAAATTTAAAAATTAATACCAATTATTTAGTATAATTCATACCTATTATTAATACATATACATATTTAATTAATTACATAAATTACGTATACATTGTATAATTTATACCTCTTATTAGGGGGTACATGTTATTATACACTGATTTTATTAAAATATATTTTTTTTATAGTAATTTTTGCAATCAAAAAAAAAAAAAAACCTTGTCCTCTTCATCATATCTGAATCATTGCCAATGAAAAGTGAAACTTTAAGACACTGCTCGGTTATCTATGAATGTAAGTCAAAGAAAATATTGTCACACAATTCATTATCAGGGATTTAATTGCAAGCACTGGAAATCTATTACTTGGCAACGGTCGCAGGTGGGATTAATTAATACTGATTCACACTTTAAGATACAGGATTTTTAGGTACTTTAAGTTAAAGTCGTTCTTAACATTTACTTAACAAAGTAAATAATATAGTTATTTTTAGTTGTATAGATAGATAGATACATTAGTCTTGAGATACAGTTTACACAAGTGGATCTTTCTTATATTATCTTATCCAAACACTTTCATAAACACTCTTCTTTTACGATGGATATTGAACCACACAAACCTCTCTAGAACCGAATTTGTCCTTAAAACTAGTATAAAACAAATTCGGATCTACAGGGTAGACGTGGAGCAAACTGGATGGGAACAGCCGCTAGGTGTGACGGTGTCGGGTGAGGCAGGCAATCACGGTGTTCTGCAAAAAAAAAAAAAGGTTAAAATATTTATAAACATATACAATGCTGTGTGCTTGTGGGATTGGGTGTACGAAGGAGTAATTTAGCCAACGCGGCAATTACATGAGCCCCGGGAAAATTATATTTATCGTGCCACACGTGATGCGGTGATGGCTGCCACCTTTGTCGTTTCCTTTTTCATTGTTGTTGGCTTTCCTCCTGGAAACTATGAAATGACCCATAAATGTGATTACAAAGCTCGCTGTTGCCTGCCAATTAAGTGGAGGCATGTTCCGCAGCCGTGTCCGTGTCCGGGTCCGTATTCCTGGCCCAGGCACGAAGGCCCTGGCAGTGGAGTTTACTGCTCCGTGCTCCGTGTTGTCTTCGCTGCAGCCGCGGAAAACCAACTGAAGCCAAGACCTCACCGGGTGCTCCGAGATTAGGGAGCAGTCCGAAAAAAACACGAAAGAATACGGAAAGTAATGCCTGCGTTATCGAAGAGGCGGTGCCGGCGATAAGATAAGATACGGCTGCGATGTCTATGGGAGTGCTTAGGGCGCTTGTATCTAATTGATTGCGCGCGGATTACGGCACTTTCTTCACGTCGATAAAAGAGGTGCGCGCGGCCGGGAAGTGGGATAGACATGGAACCCATTTAAGGAATGATGGATCTGACTTGGCTCTCTGTTTGCCCAGAAATCAATCAGGGAGTCGCCTCGCTAAGCTCCCGACCTGGATGGCTGTCGCCAGTGGGTTCCCCGTGTTCCGCACTCCGGCTAATTTGTTTGCCGTGGGCGCCACCTTAAGCCTTCTTGTCCCTGCTCCAGTTTGCTAACGATGGTGGTGATGATTCAGCATTAAGCCGTTCTAAGACTGCTGAGTAATGGCTGGTGGAAGTGGATGCGAAGACATCGAAGTGGATGGCGGTGGCGGGGTCCGTGTCGGTGCAGAGTGCAGATGCCTTTATGGAGTCCGTATCCTGTAATGAAATTTCAATTAATTAATGACTTTTAAGCAGTATTCATTAGCACTAAACGGCCGGACTAAGCTGGCAAAGTCAAAAACCTTTTCGGGGCTGGCGGGTTACCCTAGAAATCCCTCGGATTAGGCCCGTAATGGCAACAAATCTTGCGTAAACAAAGGAAAGAGGACAAGCCGTTTGACTTTGCACACCCTCTAGGACTCTTTCTCTGCCCCTTCCCGTCTCTCTCTAGCTGCCTGTCGCCCTCTCTTTCTGGCTGTCGGCGGTGCCTCTTTGTCTGCTGCTCTGGTGGTTGTCCTTTTTGCAGCCTCAACATGGCTGCTCTGGATTTTACCCTGCCCGAGTGTCTCTCAGCTCTCTCCAAATGTGTACACACAATCCACAAGGACACACTCGAGGCGGGGTGGCGAAAGGGAGGGCGCTA
Organism: Drosophila pseudoananassae pseudoananassae; assembly: GCA_018153035.1. NCBI lineage: Eukaryota > Metazoa > Arthropoda > Insecta > Diptera > Drosophilidae > Drosophila > Drosophila pseudoananassae. The sequence continues at coordinate 1,484,125 of JAECXR010000055.1, forward strand.
CTGCGGAAAAGGGAGGGATAATCAGGGTGAAGGACCAGGCAGGCAGCTGGCTGGAAATGCCCCCTCCCCTTCCTTATAGCCCAGCTCGCAAGTCAAACTGCCCCAATTATCAATTGGTGGGCTAAATTATCGCCGTCGTGCCAAATCAAAATTTGCGAAAATATATTACATCACCCCAACCCAACACCCAACAACACCCCCGAATCTAAAAATGCTAATTGATTTCACGTGGTAAGATGTTAGCACCTCGCGCTTAATCGCCAGGAAATAAACAACCCCAAAGCCCGCCCAAGCTGGCCAGAGGTTCTCCAATGCTAATTCATGGCAAATATTTGACAACATTGGGTATGTTAGTGGGGGCTAGATTTGTCGTTAATTTGTTGCACTAAGGATTTCGCGGATGGTGGCATTTCCAATTCGTACAGTCATGCAGGTAATAATAATTACAGAGGAGGCATTGTCTAGATATATTTTTAGAAGCGTGTGTCAAGCTCGATTATTGAGTAAATTTTAAATAAAATTAATCGTCATTAAAAATTGTTTGAAAGTTGATCTCCCATTAAATAAAATTAACTTTAATGCCTTCCATTTATAGCTTTTAAATAGTCCTAAAAACAGAAATAGCTCTGAAAACAAGTTTAATGTCAAAGCATCGTAAAATATTTGTGGATAGTTTTAATGTTAAATATTTATTCGGTTCGGCAGGCATTCATTTCACTTTAATCACTAGTGTGTCAAACTTATTTAATGGGTTTCCCTTTGTTATTCCCAAGAAACATTGATTAATTAATTTACAGAGAAGTTCGTCGTTATCTGTGAATTGATAAATTTTGATGTACGAGCAAGTCAGATACATTTTTGGTCTATTTTCGTTTTGTTTGCTGATAGTCTTTTAGACGAAAAAAGTCTTTCAATCGGAACCCCGAGCTTGGCCAGTCCATTAATTATCTCTAAGCCAACGTGATAACTTTATTTTGTCAGCTCTGAGCCACAGAGTTGGATTATTTTGCGTTCAGTCTGTATATTGAGGCACTTCAATAATTCTGCGGATGAGTCTACGGATGCAACAATAGTAATGAGATACAAAGAGAAACTCCAAGGCGATCCCCGCCGGAAGCAATGCGAAAATGTATAAAAGAGTGGGGAATGCGTACTACACTGGGAGAAATAATTTCTCAGTCTTCAAAAATATCTATGATTGATTGCGAAAATGTTATTTCCCAAATTAATAATATACCTTTCTGGAAAATCTTAGATTTTAGATTATGTGGGAATTCTCATGATTATTTTTCCCCTGTATATTCTCCCCTTTGCCATCAGCTAACCTATTCCCTGACCAGACCCATAAACCATCGGACGTCGGAGCAGCAGCAGCAACAAAGGGGCAATGACTGGCTGAAATTTTTGCAATGTTGCTGTGGCACACGAAGACAACTTCGCACATAAATCAAAGTCTCTGCCCCCTAAAGGAGGTGGAGGAGGAGGAGGAGGAGGAGGAGGGCTGGCCAGATCATTTACCTTGGTCAGTGCCAAATGTCACCGTCCAGGGTGCAGTGCGTCACCATTCAATCACCGTTTGCCCCACTGTGCCGGACGGCCCTCTGCCATGTTTTATATTTTTGTACTTTTGTTTGTATCGCCGTCAGAGCTCGGGGGCCAAGGTTGTTTCAGTTTACTGAATAATATTATTATTGCTACTTCACCTTCTTGCCATTCGGCGCGAATATCGAGGTGCAGGTAGACCGGGATAGGGCCCGGATAGAAATGAAAGAGAAATTCCGAAAACGGAGCGCGGTATTTATTTTGAACCTGCCCAAGATTGCGGCATTTTGTATCTGCCCATCTGTATCTGTATCTCGGGCCGCGTTACCTATATCCCACAGATATCCCCACCTATGAGTGTGTCTGGCTGGATGGCTGGCTGGCTGGCTGGGATACCGGTCCCTGTTCCAGGTTACCGGCTCCGCTTTATTCTTCTGCTCTCTCTCTCTTGATTGTTGTCGGTGTCCGTTTGTTGTTTACAAAAATACGCGCCTTCCTTCCTTGGCTTTTTGCATTTTATTTTCATTTAGTGTCTTAATTTATCATTTCGCCGGGCTTAATGAAAATGCGCGGGCAAATGAAATTCGTAGTCGGATAATCACACAACAGTGAGAGAAATGACTAAAAACTAAGCGAAAATAATAGTTATATCTAAAATTAGACATCTGAAATATGAGGTTCCTCAAACAAGATTACATCTATTTTAGTAGACCCTGTAACAAAGCCTGTTTGCTTTTCTCTCTCTGGAATGACCAAAGTGCAATAGCCAGTTCCCAGGCAGCTGCATTGGCATTGGAAAATTTGCATGAAATTCCAATAAATATGTCATACTGCAGTTACCCCAAATGAAGTGAAAGAAGTTCTCAGTTTGGTTCTACACATGGGGTTGGTAGGCAGGATGGGAGATGGAGTTTCCATTCCCACTGCATGGGGTGCTAAGGGTGATACACGAAACGCGATAAGGGTATTCCCTTGCATTGGAAAATGCAGCATGTGGCAAGGTCAATTCTGAGGTGATTGTGGTTTCCTTGGGGATTTCCAGCTCCCTTTCATAGGAAATTGTTTAGTGTCTTTAACTAAGATCTTTTCTATATCCTTGTGAATTATGCAACGCAACCTCATTTATTTTATGACCTATTGACACAGAAGAGGCCATGCCCCTTGGCTCGAGCATCTGGTTAGCTGTTGACAGATTTGAATCTGAAGAGCTCCCAACACTTTCCTAAGCTCATTCATATTTATGGGCCAACACATTGGAAATGCAAACTTTTGAAAAATTCATATCTAATCGAGGGAGAGACTCTCGCTCTCCCCAAAACATTTCACAGTATAAGCCGCCTCGTAAATGGCTTTAATTGCCCCGAGGAATTTGGCCCAACACTGGCTGCATTTAGTGGGTCATGTGGACAATCTGAATAATTACACAATGGCCCGGGCAAATTTATGATTCATAATCAGGTCAAAACTGAACCGAAAAACAAACCAACTCGTTGGCGCAGCCCCTCCATGAAGACGTCAGTTTTAAATCGGAGACGAACAGGTCTCCGAATTTGTCAAAGCCACAAAAAGCGGCAAGTCGGGCAACGTCAGCAAATGCATAAAATAGCCATAAACTTTTATTAACTTTGTTTTTCAAATAAAGCCTGTGACCCAGCAAGTTTTTTTTTCGCCATCACCTGCTGGCTCATTTGGATATTAGTCAGTTGCCGGTTTTGGATCGAACCATTTGCATACGGAATGAGGAACAAAACAATTCGTAACAAAATCGAAAATCGGGCTTGACTATTTAAATTTTTTAACATTAACTCTCCTAACGGGTTTGACCTTTCCCAAAAAAAAAAAAAGAGAAAAGTGGCATGGGGACTTTTTCGAAGGGGCTTCCCCCTCGAATCAAAAGCAGCGCCATGTTGCTGCGCATCCCTGATTCGGATACGCACCTTACGCGCATCCCCACGCAATATGTGCAGGATGCACTATGTGTCCAATACACAGGAAGAATCAGGGGACTACTTAGCAAGATTTAAATTATTTAAAAGTTGCGACCCTTTCAGCAGCCCCTAAATGTCTCTAAAATATATATAGCTTTCTCTTTAGGCTTATTACCTTTAATAGCTACACTTTTCTCTCAGTGCTAGTCCTGGCTGGGTGCTATATACGCAAAATACATTAAATGCAGCCGCTGCTGCAGCCACCCTGGGGCTGGGTCATCCTCCGGCCCGGAATCACCATCTCAGCCCGGGGCTTAACACTTTGCCACTTGGAGTATCTGGGCCCGATAATCATCGACTTCCCCACCACCGCCGCCACCGATTCCATTACGGGATTATGAGTCGGTGGGTGGTGCAGCCCGGAGCAGCTGTCGCCGCCGTCTTGGGCCCCGCCACTAATACATATTTCGGTATACTGCTTAACCCATGCACTAAATGGCGGGACAAGTGTTTGGAAAGGGGGTTGGTTGCTCTTGGGCCTGGCTGGAGGAGGGTGGGCTGGCTGGAGTGTTGCTGCTGTTGTTGTTGTACCACTGATAGCGCGACAACGAGGTTGAAGTTCGTTCTTCTACTTTTTTTCGCCCGACTTTTGGGCTTGTAGGGGTGAGGCCGTTCGGCTGGCTCGACTTCTGGGTTTCTGCGCAAATGAAAAGTGGATGAAAGGCGCTGCTGCGACACTCACACACCGCCACAGCACGGCCACACACAGATACACTTATACAGAGGCGTCGACGAGTCAAAACGAGGACAGGCGCAGGCTTTGGAAATGGCAATTGACTCTGGCAAAGGCCCCCTTGGCCCACACGCCCCGTTTTGTTGCACATGCGTACAACCCACTTGGACTTTTGCTCGCCACTTTCTTAAAAGCATTCACATTTCAATTAATTTTTTCAATTTTGACATACCTGGCCCGACCTTTTCAGGGTTCGGCTTTAAATCCTTTATCGGCTTCAGCTGGGCCCGGACTTGAGTTAAATTTTTGTAAACTATTCCACTACTTTGGCACAGAATCTTGATTTTTGTTGCATATTTTTGCGGGTGTTTGCAGCCAGGATAAGGTCGCAGCAGCCTCCTTCCTGCAGGATGATGGCTGCTCTGCCCATCTTTGCTGCAGCGACGTCAGCAGCAGGAGAGGCAGCAGCGGCGGGCGGGCGATGGCCGCTTTCGCAGAGCAGGGCGCTCATGTTCCGCCGCGGTCGGCGTCAAATTACAAACTGAAACTCAGTTTCTGAATCGAAGTGAGCTCAGTCGACGGCGACCCACCAAGCCGGTGCTTATTGCCAATGTTGAGTGTTGATAACAGCCATATCGCTCGGCCGCTCTCCGTCTCTGTTCCGCGCCCTCGCCCTCTCCCTTTCGCACCTGGGCCCTGGGCTTGGATCTGGTTTGCACCTAATACCGGGGAAAGTTGGAGAATCGTAGAGACTCGGCGGTCTCTCTCGGCCTGAGGAGAGAACTGAGCTGCGAACAATCCATAGCACTGGAAAAAACACAATACTTGATACATGGGATATCTTTCTAACAATTTTCTATTTAAAATGTATTTTTTAAAAAAGAATCTTTGCTTTAAAAACGTAATAAATATTAATATTTTTATATATGTACATACATGAAGATATAATATTTGTGTTGTTTTTCATTAGCACTATGATGAACCAGAACTAAATATTAATCTATGGAATTGTCTTTTCTAAAATAAAACTCTAGATATGGAAAGGAATTTGTTAATTAAAGAATAAAAAATGAAAGAATCAAGTAGTCTTATATATGAAATAAAATGAAGGGGTTTATCTACCCATATATCTTTGAATAGAATACAAAATATTTAAATGAAACTTCAATGATTTCCCTATTTAATCTTAAAGTATGAAACGAACTGTCAGTAAACTATATCTCATTTAAAGGCTCTATTTCTGCATTATTTCCCAAAGTGTATGAAGTCCTGTTCCTTATTTTTCCAGGGCACGACATCGCGGCTCATATATCCACGAAACAGGGAGAACTCAAGCGCATCCAGCTCATTTGTAGACTTTTGTGGACTCTGTTTCCAACCGTTCCGAATTGCCCAACACCATCTGAGTGGTGTGTGCGTGTCCTGGCAGCAAAGGACCTCGGTTCTCTGGGCAATTTACGAGAACCAGCATAGCTCGCTCTCCCTATATCTCTCACTATATCGCTCTTCCCCGACATGGCCATAACTCCCCCGATAGCCCTTCTTATGGCCGTCCCCCCGATCCCCCTTGCACAATCCAGGAGCTCAGAGTCAATGAAACTTCTTTGTTGGAGAAGCGGAGACGAGAACGCTCCGCGTGTTTTCAGAATGAAATCAAAGTGGGATATTTAAAGCCTCATTAATCAGTCGTCGCAGGAGCAGGGAAAATCCTCGCCCTGGTCGTCCTGGTCGCCCTGGTAGAATGCTGGGTCCTTGAGCACCGTTGAGGGCTCCCATTTGTCGGGTCCTGGGGGCGGAGTCTGGTGTTGATGCGCTCGTTAAATTCAAATTTGTTGCATTGATAATTACACATTTAGCCATCGAAGGGGGACACCAGTAATTTGCTAACCCTGTTATGATAGTCAATACGAGGCAAACATTTTAATTAGCTCCTCTTAAATGAGGGCAAATTGTGTTATCCAAAAATATTAGCGAAAAAATCAGTTTGTAGCAGATCAAATCGGTTAAAAAAATGTATAAGGAACGAGTTTATGCGGCAGAACTTTTATGAATGTGGTTTCCAAAATAACAATCATTATTTAGGTCTTAAAATTTTATTAAGAGTTATATAGAAACTGTAGCCCTATTCCTGTAGTTCCCTCCGGGGGCAGATGCATTTCAAGAAAACTATAGAATATTTTTGACATCCGCCATTTGGATCTGTCATAAACATCCTAGACTCGAAATTCTAGATGCAAGCTGTTCGGGCGACTCTAGCGAGGAAAACCTATTGTTCCGCTTGTGTTTGCCATTTTTTAATTTATGGCCCATATTTCCTCTTGGTTTTTTGTTCTTCTATTTTTTTTATGCAACGGCTACCTGAAATGGAGTTTCGGCCGAACAACAGGTAAGAGCCTGCTAATGGTCGCAGCCTTGGTCTGTGCCAAATGGAATTTCTCCCCTAGCAAGTCGTCCAACGTCATGGAACAGTTTGGAAAACGTCTCTTGACTTTGGTTTATCATCTAAAAATTTTCGTTTATTCAGCCGATTAGCATGTACACCAAACGTTTTCCCCTGCTCCTCCTCGTCCCCGCTTTTATTGTTGCATCGTGAGTCTCTGCTGGTGGGGCAATTTGATGATCCGTCGTAATGAATGCTAATTAAACGCATTCGTTTTCTAGTCCACTTGGCAGGCGGCAACAAACGGCCAGCATCCCAAGTCCAGAGCCGTTGCTAAATCGACCAGAGCCGCTCGATTTCGTCTCGGTACATACTGTGTGCTCAGTGCTCTGGGTTTTCTGAGTGCTCTGTGTGTGTGAAACAATCTTAGGGTTTGGCGGGGTAGGAAAGTGTGTCAAAAATTCTTAGGCGTATCCAGCCAGCCACTAAAACGGCCAGCAACAAAACCCAAACGCCGGAATCTAGCAAACATCGCCGCACACACAAGCACCCGAACTGGTGTATCTGGTAGATACAGATACCGACGCCAGGGACCAGATACAGATAGCCGTTTGTGTCTGTTGTACAGCACACAGTTTGGGTATATCCACGACTCCGGCAGTGAATGGAAGTGCAAATAAAAGGTGCTAATTTCATGAGGGTTCAATTAGAGGTTCGCTCGACTAGGTACGCTTTCTTTTTCAGTTTCTAAACTTTAATTCTCGCACATTTATTATTTTGAACAGAATCTCCCGAGTAAAAATGAAACATGCATTAAAAATAATTGTTTAAAAAAATAAATAAATAAAGGAAAAAAAGTTGGCTCGCCCGAGCAGGGACTTGAACCCTGGACCCTTGGATTAAAAGTCCAATGCTCTACCGACTGAGCTACCCGGGCATGTACCTAGCCTGTGTCATAATGCCATTACGTTTCGGACCCGATTCTGCCCCAGAAAAGCTCTTATTCTAAATGCGGCCAAAATAAAAGCTTGTACATACTTTTGAAAAGCGCAACAAAATTTTAAAAATTGAGTACAAAACAAAATTGAAAATTTTTCTAAAAAAAGGAAATAGAATGTTTTTGTTTGGGGAAGCAAAAGATTGTGGTCCAACCATGTTGGTTGAGCTGATAACGGCAGTTCACTCCGGTACGCTATCCCACTACTGCCTACCACGGGAACTCTTGGCTGCTGGTTTTCACCCCTGGCCCGGTTCATCCCTCCTTAGCCAACCTGAATGCCTTGGACTCCTCCATGGCACCCATATTGATGGCAAGCTTAGTGCGGACGTTCCGTCAACATGAGCTGGTCCGCTACACAGTGGATCCCAGCCTCAGGCCATCCCACAATCAGACCTCACAGAAGCGTGATTACAGAAGCTGCCAACCTTCCAGTCGAAATAATCGGGTTAATAGCTCAGATACATGCCACTGTGTTGAGATACATTCCGAGAAACTATGTTATCGACGGCATACACTGCTTTATCGACATGCGTATAATGATGCATTATATACACTGCCTTACCATTATGAAATAAAAAATTCCCAACAAAATCGTTCATGGCAACTTTGGCAACTGTCCTCAGCCAAGTAATGCACAAGGATTTGAGGGAATTGTAAGTTTTTATATATTAAATATATATTTTTTACAAAAAAGGTTTTTAAAGGCGCATTGCACTGGAGGGGAGCAAGTTGGAGATTCAGGAGGAGGTAGTCAACGAAGACGAGGCGGCTGTGCCAGCGAAGAAACAGAAATTAGACTTGTAATTTAGTATGGTGGATTAGGCCTCTCGGGGATACCACTTAAAAAAAAACGCGCCTTGTACTCTACCTCAAAGGTGGTGTGTAAAAGAGTAATAGAAAAAAATATACATATTCTATACATTATTATTTATAACAAGAAAGGAAAGCTAACTTCGGGCGGAGCCGAAGTTGATATACCCTTGCAGTTAAAATCGGATATATATCGCAAAAATCGGATTGAATTGGTCGATCCTTATGAGAATATCATAATATAACCAATTTATTATAATAAAAAATCTAAAACAAAGTACCAAACTTCCATCTTCAAAAATACCAAAGTTGATATTTTTCCCAAATACCATTTCCGATCGTTCAGTTATATGGCAGCTATAAGATATAGTCGGCCGATCGTTATGCAATTTGGTAGGTTGTATTAACTGACCAAAAATAGAATCTGTACTTAGTTCCAGCTTTTTATCTTCAAAAACACCAAAGTTGGGTAATTTCCGATTGTTCAGTTATATGGCAGCTATAGGATATAGTAGGCTGATCCTTATGAAATTTGGCATGTTGTATTATTTTGCCAAAAATAGCATTCGTACCAAATCCGAGTTCTCTAGCTTTAAAAACACCGAAGTTATAATATTTCCGATCAATCAGATATATGGGAGCTATATGATATAGTCGGCCGATCCTTATGAAATTTGGTAGGTCGTATTATTTTGCCAAAAGTAGCATTCGTACTAAATCTGAACTCTGTAACTCTAAAAACACCAAAGTTATACCATTTCCGATCAATCAGTTATATGGCAGCTATAGGATATAGTCGGCCGATCCCGGCCGTTCCGACTTATATACTGCGTGCAAAGGAAAGAAGGGTGTGTGCAAAGTTTCAAGACGATAGCTTTAAAACTGAGAGACTAGTTTGCGTAGAAACAGACAGACGGACAGACAGACAGACGGACAGACGGACATGCTCATATCAACTCAGGAGGTGATCCTGATCAAGAATATATATACTTTATAGGGTCGGAGATGTCTCCTTCACTGCGTTGCACACTTTTGGACAAAATTATAATACCCTCTGCAAGGGTATAAAAATAATTATCTTAGATATGACAATATTTATTTGCCATAGAAAGATGCCTTGTAATAATCTCTCGCCCAGCTTTGGTTTATATTTATATTATAAAGCTAATAGTAATCATTCCAAGAAAATTGTGATTTTGATTCGATTTAAATAAATTTAATTCGAATTTCTGTTTAATATTTAGACAAAATTCAATACTATATCTTAGCCAATTACATGTAATTCAAAGAGGAACTCTTCTTAAGAAGATTCTTATCACATAACTTAATAATAATAATAACATAACTGAATTTACCCTATAAAATTTGTTAATAGGGTTCATCTAATAAAAGGAAAAGAATAAATAATGTTTAAACTTTAAACAAATCATTACAAAAAATAAGGATCGCCCGAGCAGGGACTTGAACCCTGGACCCTTGGATTAAAAGTCCAATGCTCTACCGACTGAGCTACCCGGGCTTGTAAAAAAAAAGGCGCAGAATTGCTTAAGCTGTTCATATTAGAAACGGTTTCATATATCTGTATATCCTTTGGGAAGGAATTTTTGGTAGAAAGTCCCACCTGATGTCTTCAAAAACATTAAGTTAACTCTCACACTTTAAAAACATCATAATAATGGTGCATTCACTCAGTTGTACCGATCCCGGTCGACTCCTGTTATATATACATATGTATTCTTCGTCGATCGGAAACAAAAGGAATGCAAAGTTTCAAGTCGATGGTACACAGGTATCCCCACCATTTTAGGGGGTCCCAGAGTACCCCTTTTTTAAGCAATTGGCCAGATGGCCATAGCTCTGCCAATTTGTATCCGATCAGGAAATAAAGTACCATTTCGTAATCCGCGAACCCAAAAGCGACTTTCCTTATTCAAAACATTGCTTAAATATCGTTTTTTAATTTTTCGAATTTTTTCCAAGGGGTACCCCCATGAAATTGTGCGTTTTCCTAATTTCCCTACTTTTTCTCCTTCCGATGGCCATAGCTCTGCCAATTTGTATCCGATCAGGAAATAAAGTACCATTTCGTAATCCGCGAACGAAAAAGCGACTTTCCTTATTCAAAACATTGCTTAAATATCGTTTTTTAATTTTTCGAATTTTTTCCAAGGGGTACCCCCATGAAATTGTGCGTTTTCCTAGTTTCCCTACTTTTTCTCCTTCCGATGGCCATAGCTCTGCCAATTTGTATCCGATCAGGAAATAAAGTACCATTTCGTAATCCGCGAACCCAAAAGCGACTTTCCTCATTCAAAACATTGCTTGAATATCGTTTTTTAATTTTTCGATTTTTTTCCAAGTGGTACCCCCATGAAATTGTGCGTTTTCCTAATTTCCCTACTTTTTCTCTCCTTCCGATGGCCATAGCTCTGCCAATTTGTATCCGATCAGGAAATAAAGTACCATTTCGTAATCAGCGAACGAAAAAGCGACTTTCCTCATTCAAAACATTGCTTGAATATCGTTTTTTAATTTTTCGAATTTTTTCCAAGGGGTACCCCCATGAAATTGTGCGTTTTCCTAATTTCCCTACTTTTTCTCCTTCCGATGGCCATAGCTCTGCCAATTTGTATCCGATCAGGTAATAAAGTACCATTTCGTAATCCGCGAACCCAAAAGCGACTTTCCTCATTCAAAACATTGCTTGAATATCGTTTTTTAATTTTTCGAATTTTTTCCAAGGGGTACCCCCATGAAATTGTGCGTTTTCCTAATTTCCCTACTTTTTCTCCTTCCGATGGCCATAGCTCTGCCAATTTGTATCCGATCAGGTAATAAAGTACCATTTCGCAATCAGCGAACCCAAAAGCGACTTTCCTCATTCAAAACATTGCTTGAATATCGTTTTTTAATTTTTCGAATTTTTTCCAAGGGGTACCCCCATGAAATTGTGCGTTTTCCTAATTTCCCTACTTTTTCTCCTTCCGATGGCCATAGCTCTGCCAATTTGTATCCGATCAGGTAATAAAGTACCATTTCGCAATCAGCGAACCCAAAAGCGACTTTCCTCATTCAAAACATTGCTCGAATATCGTTTATTAATTTTTCGAATTTTTTCCAAGGGGTACCCCCATGAAATTGTGCGTTTTCCTAATTTCCCTACTTTTTCTCCTTCCGATGGCCATAGCTCTGCCAATTTGTATCCGATCAGGAAATAAAGTACCATTTCGTAATCAGCGAACGAAAAAGCGACTTTCCTCATTCAAAACATTGCTTGAATATCGTTTTTTAATTTTTCGAATTTTTTCCAAGGGGTACCCCCATGAAATTGTGCGTTTTCCTAATTTCCCTACTTTTTCTCCTTCCGATGGCCATAGCTCTGCCAATTTGTATCCGATCAGGTAATAAAGTACCATTTCGTAATCCGCGAACCCAAAAGCGACTTCCCTCATTCAAAACATTGCTTAAATATCGTTTTTTAATTTTTCGAATTTTTTCCAAGGGGTACCCCCATGAAATTGTGCGTTTTCCTAATTTCCCCTATTTTTGTCCTTCCGATGACCATAGCTCTGCCAATTTGTATCCGATCAGGAAATAAAGTACCATTTCGTAATCCGCGAACCCAAAAGCGACTTTCCTCATTCAAAACATTGCTTGAATATCGTTTTTTAATTTTTCGATTTTTTTCCAAGTGGTACCCCCATGAAATTGTGCGTTTTCCTAATTTCCCTACTTTTTCTCCTTCCGATGGCCATAGCTCTGCCAATTTGTATCCGATCAGGAAATAAAGTACCATTTCGTAATCAGCGAACGAAAAAGCGACTTTCCTCATTCAAAACATTGCTTGAATATCGTTTTTTAATTTGTCGAATTTTTTCCAAGGGGTACCCCCATGAAATTGTGCGTTTTCCTAATTTCCCTACTTTTTCTCCTTCCGATGGCCATAGCTCTGCCAATTTGTATCCGATCAGGTAATAAAGTACCATTTCGTAATCCGCGAACCCAAAAGCGACTTTCCTCATTCAAAACATTGCTTGAATATCGTTTTTTAATTTTTCGAATTTTTTCCAAGGGGTACCCCCCATGAAATTGTGCGTTTTCCTAATTTCCCTACTTTTTCTCCTTCCGATGGCCATAGCTCTGCCAATTTGTATCCGATCAGGAAATAAAGTACCATTTCGTAATCCGCGAACCCAAAAGCGACTTTCCTCATTCAAAACATTGCTTGAATATCGTTTTTTAATTTTTCGAATTTTTTTCCAGGGGGTACCCCCATGAAATTGTGCGTTTTCCTAATTTCCCTACTTTTTCTCCTTCCGATAGCATAGCTCTGCCAATTTGTATCCGATCAGGAAATAAAGTACCATTTCGTAATCCGCGAACCCAAAAGCGACTTTCCTCATTCAAAACATTGCTCGAATATCGTTTATTAATTTTTCGAATTTTTTCCAAGGGGTACCCCCCATGAAATTGTGCGTTTTCCTAATTTCCCTACTTTTTCTCCTTCCGATGGCCATAGCTCTGCCAATTTGTATCCGATCAGGAAATAAAGTACCATTTCGTAATCAGCGAACGAAAAAGCGACTTTCCTCATTCAAAACATTGCTTGAATATCGTTTTTTAATTTTTCGAATTTTTTCCAAGGGGTACCCCCATGAAATTGTGCGTTTTCCTAATTTCCCTACTTTTTCTCCTTCCGATGGCCATAGCTCTGCCAATTTGTATCCGATCAGGTAATAAAGTACCATTTAGTAATCCGCGAACCCAAAAACAACTTTCCTCATTCAAAACATTGCTTGAATATCGTTTTTTAATTTTTCGAATTTTTTCCAAGGGGTACCCCCATGAAACTGTGCGTTTTCCTAATTTCCCTACTTTTTCTCCTTCCGATGGCCATAGCTCTGCCAATTTGTATCCGATCAGGAAATAAAGTACCATTTCGTAATCCGCGAACCCAAAAGCGACTTTTCTCATTCAAAACATTGCTTGAATATCGTTTTTAATTTTTCGAATTCTTTCCAAGGGGTACCCCCATGAAATTGTGCGTTTTCCTAATTTCCCTACTTTTTCTCCTCCCGATGGCCAAAGCTCTGCCAATTTGTATCCGATCAGGTAATAAAGTACCATTTAGTAATCAGCGAACCCAAAAGCGACTTTCCTCATTCAAAACATTGCTTGAATATCGTTTATTAATTTTTCGAATTTTTTCCAGGGGGTACCCCATGAAATTGTGCGTTTTCCTAATTTCCCTACTTTTTCTCCTCCCGATGGCCAAAGCTCTGCCAATTTGTATCCGATCAGGTAATAAAGTACCATTTAGTAATCAGCGAACCCAAAAGCGACTTTCCTCATTCAAAACATTGCTTGAATATCGTTTATTAATTTTTCGAATTTTTTCCAAGGGGTACCCCCATGAAATTGTGCGTTTTCCTAATTTCCCTACTTTTTCTCCTTCCGGTGGACATAGCTCTGCCAATTTGTATCCGATCAGGTAATAAAGTACCATTTAGTAATCAGCGAACCCAAAAGCGACTTTTCTCATTCAAAACATTGCTTGAATATCGTTTTTTAATTTATCCAATTTTTTCCAAGGGGTACCCCCATGAAATTGTGCGTTTTCCTAATTTCCCTACTTTTTCTCCTTCCGATGGCCATAGCTCTGCCAATTTGTATCCGATCAGGTAATAAAGTACCATTTCGTAATCAGCGAACGCAAAAGCGACTTTCCTCATTCAAAACATTGCTTGAATATCGTTTTTTAATTTATCCAATTTTTTCCAAGGGGTACCTCCATGAAATTGTGCGTTTTCCTAATTTCCCTACTTTTTCTCTTTCCGATGGCCATAGCTCTGCCAATTTGTATCCGATCAGGAAATAAAGTACCATTTCGTAATCCGCGAACCCAAAAGCGACTTTCCTTATTCAAAACATTGCTTAAATATCGTTTTTAAATTTTTCGAATTTTTTCCAAGGGGTACTCCAATGAAATTGTGCGTTTTCCTAATTTCCCTACTTTTTCTCTTTCCGATGGCCATAGCTCTGCCAATTTGTATCCGATCAGGTAATAAAGTACCATTTAGTAATCAGCGAACCCAAAAGCGACTTTCCTCATTCAAAACATAGCTTAAATATCGTTTTGTAATTTTTCGAATTTTTTCCAAGGGGTACCCCCATGAAATTGTGCGTTTTCCTAATTTCCCTACTTTTTGTCCTTCCGATGACCATAGCTCTGCCAATTTGTATCCGATCAGGAAATAAAGTACCATTTAGTAATCAGCGAACCCAAAAGCGACTTTCCTCATTCAAAACATTGCTTAAATATCGTTTTTTAATTTTTCGAATTTTTTTCCAAGGGGTACCCCCATGAAATTGTGCGTTTTCCTAATTTCCCTACTTTTTGTCCTTCCGATGACCATAGCTCTGCCAATTTGTATCCGATCAGGAAATAAAGTACCATTTCGTAATCAGCGAACCCAAAAGCGACTTTCCTCATTCAAAACATTTCTTGAATATCGTTTTTTAATTTTTCGAATTTTTTCCAAGGGGTACCCCCATGAAATTGTGCGTTTTCCTAATTTCCCTACTTTTTGTCCTTCCGATGACCATAGCTCTGCCAATTTGTATCCGATCAGGAAATAAAGTACCATTTCGTAATCAGCGAACCCAAAAGCGACTTTCCTCATTCAAAACATTGCTTAAATATTTTTTTTTAATTTTTCGAATTTTTTCCAAGGGGTACCCCCATGAAATTGTGCGTTTTCCTAATTTCCCTACTTTTTCTCCTTCCGATGGCCATAGCTCTGCCAATTTGTATCCGATCAGGAAATAAAGTACCATTTCGTAATCAGCGAACGAAAAAGCGACTTTCCCCATTCAAAACATTGCTTGAATATCGTTTTTTAATTTTTCGAATTTTTTCCAAGGGGTACCCCCATGAAATTGTGCGTTTTCCTAATTTCCCTACTTTTTCTCCTTCCGGTGGACATAGCTCTGCCAATTTGTATCCGATCAGGTAATAAAGTACCATTTAGTAATCAGCGAACCCAAAAGCGACTTTTCTCATTCAAAACATTGCTTGAATATCGTTTTTTAATTTATCCAATTTTTTCCAAGGGGTACCTCCATGAAATTGTGCGTTTTCCTAATTTCCCTACTTTTTCTCTTTCCGATGGCCATAGCTCTGCCAATTTGTATCCGATCAGGAAATAAAGTACCATTTCGTAATCCGCGAACCCAAAAGCGACTTTCCTCATTCAAAACATTGCTTAAATATCGTTTTTTAATTTATCCAATTTTTTCCAAGGGGTACCTCCATGAAATTGTGCGTTTTCCTAATTTCCCTACTTTTTCTCTTTCCGATGGCCATAGCTCTGCCAATTTGTATCCGATCAGGTAATAAAGTACCATTTAGTAATCAGCGAAACCAAAAGCGACTTTCCTTATTCAAAACATTGCTTAAATATCGTTTTGTAATTTTTCGAATTTTTTCCAAGGGGTACTCCAATGAAATTGTGCGTTTTCCTAATTTCCCTACTTTTTCTCTTTCCGATGGCCATAGCTCTGCCAATTTGTATCCGATCAGGAAATAAAGTACCATTTCGTAATCAGCGAACCCAAAAGCGACTTTCCTCATTCAAAACATTGCTTAAATATCGTTTTTTAATTTATCCAATTTTTTCCAAGGGGTACCTCCATGAAATTGTGCGTTTTCCTAATTTCCCTACTTTTTCTCTTTCCGATGGCCATAGCTCTGCCAATTTGTATCCGATCAGGAAATAAAGTACCATTTCGTAATCCGCGAACCCAAAAGCGACTTTCCTTATTCAAAACATTGCTTAAATATCGTTTTTTAATTTTTCGAATTTTTTCCAAGGGGTACTCCAATGAAATTGTGCGTTTTCCTAATTTCCCTACTTTTTCTCTTTCCGATGGCCATAGCTCTGCCAATTTGTATCCGATCAGGTAATAAAGTACCATTTAGTAATCAGCGAACCCAAAAGCGACTTTCCTCATTCAAAACATAGCTTAAATATCGTTTTGTAATTTTTCGAGTTTTTTCCAAGGGGTACCCCCATGAAATTGTGCGTTTTCCTAATTTCCCTACTTTTTGTCCTTCCGATGACCATAGCTCTGCCAATTTGTATCCGATCAGGAAATAAAGTACCATTTAGTAATCAGCGAACCCAAAAGCGACTTTCCTTATTCAAAACATTGCTTAAATATCGTTTTTTAATTTTTCGAATTTTTTCCAAGGGGTAATTTTTCCCCATGAAATTGTGCGTTTTCCTAATTTCCCTACTTTTTCTCCTTCCGATGGCCATAGCTCTGCCAATTTGTATCCGATCAGGAAATAAAGTACCATTTCGTAATCAGCGAACGAAAAAGCGACTTTCCTCATTCAAAACATTGCTTGAATATCGTTTTTTAATTTTTCGAATTTTTTCCAAGGGGTACCCCCATGAAATTGTGCGTTTTCCTAATTTCCCTACTTTTTCTCCTTCCGGTGGACATAGCTCTGCCAATTTGTATCCGATCAGGTAATAAAGTACCATTTAGTAATCAGCGAAACCAAAAGCGACTTTCCTTATTCAAAACATTGCTTAAATATCGTTTTTTAATTTTTCGAATTTTTTCCAAGGGGTACCCCCATGAAATTGTGCGTTTTCCTAATTTCCCTACTTTTTGTCCTTCCGATGACCATAGCTCTGCCAATTTGTATCCGATCAGGAAATAAAGTACCATTTCGTAATCAGCGAACCAAAAAGCGACTTTCCTTATTCAAAACATTGCTTAAATATTTTTTTTTAATTTTTCGAATTTTTTCCAAGGGGTACCCCCATGAAATTGTGCGTTTTCCTAATTTCCCTACTTTTTCTCCTTCCGATGGCCATAGCTCTGCCAATTTGTATCCGATCAGGAAATAAAGTACCATTTCGTAATCAGCGAACGAAAAAGCGACTTTCCTCATTCAAAACATTGCTTGAATATCGTTTTTTAATTTTTCGAATTTTTTCCAAGGGGTACCCCCATGAAATTGTGCGTTTTCCTAATTTCCCTACTTTTTCTCCTTCCGGTGGCCATAGCTCTGCCAAGTTGTATCCGATCAGGTAATAAAGTACCATTTAGTAATCAGCGAACCCAAAAGCGACTTTTCTCATTCAAAACATTGCTTGAATATCGTTTTTTAATTTATCCAATTTTTTCCAAGGGGTACCCCCATAAAATTGTGCGTTTTCCTAATTTCCCTACTTTTTCTCCTTCCGATGGCCATAGCTCTGCCAATTTGTATCCGATCAGGTAATAAAGTACCATTTAGTAATCAGCGAACCCAAAAGCGACTTTCCTCATTCAAAACATTGCTTAAATATCGTTTTTTAATTTTTCGAATTTTTTCCAAGGGGTACCCCCATGAAATTGTGCGTTTTCCTAATTTCCCTACTTTTTGTCCTTCCGATGACCATAGCTCTGCCAATTTGTATCCGATCAGGAAATAAAGTACCATTTCGTAATCAGCGAACCCAAAAGCGACTTTCCTTATTCAAAACATTGCTTAAATATCGTTTTTTAATTTTTCGAATTTTTTCCATTGCTTAAATATCGTTTTTTAATTTTTCGAATTTTTTCCAAGGGGTACCCCCATGAAATTGTGCGTTTTCCTAATTTCCCTACTTTTTGTCCTTCCGATGACCATAGCTCTGCCAATTTGTATCCGATCAGGAAATTGTGCGTTTTCCTAATTACCCTACTTTTTCTCCTTCCGATGACCATAGCTCTGCCAATTTGTATCCGATCAGGAAATAAAGTACCATTTCGTAATCAGCGAACCCAAAAGCGACTTTCCTCATTCAAAACATTTCTTGAATATCGTTTTTTAATTTTTCGAATTTTTTCCAAGGGGTACCCCCATGAAATTGTGCGTTTTCCTAATTTCCCTACTTTTTGTCCTTCCGATGACCATAGCTCTGCCAATTTGTATCCGATCAGGAAATAAAGTACCATTTAGTAATCAGCGAACCCAAAAGCGACTTTCCTCATTCAAAACATTGCTTAAATATCGTTTTTTAATTTTTCGAATTTTTTCCAAGGGGTACCCCCATGAAATTGTGCGTTTTCCTAATTTCCCTACTTTTTGTCCTTCCGATGACCATAGCTCTGCCAATTTGTATCCGATCAGGAAATAAAGTACCATTTCGTAATCAGCGAACCCAAAAGCGACTTTCCTTATTCAAAACATTGCTTAAATATCGTTTTTTAATTTTTCGAATTTTTTCCAAGGGGTACCCCCATGAAATTGTGCGTTTTCCTAATTACCCTACTTTTTCTCCTTCCGATGACCATAGCTCTGCCAATTTGTATCCGATCAGGAAATAAAGTACCATTTCGTAATCAGCGAACGCAAAAGCGACTTTCCTCATTCAAAACATTGCTTGAATATCGTTTTTTAATTTATCCAATTTTTTCCAAGGGGTACCCCCATGAAATTGTGCGTTTTCCTAATTTCCCTACTTTTTGTCCTTCCGATGACCATAGCTCTGCCAATTTGTATCCGATCAGGAAATAAAGTACCATTTCGTAATCAGCGAACCAAAAAGCGACTTTCCTTATTCAAAACATTGCTTAAATATCGTTTTTTAATTTTTCGAATTTTTTCCAAGGGGTACCCCCATGAAATTGTGCGTTTTCCTAATTTCCCTACTTTTTCTCCTTCCGATGGCCATAGCTCTGCCAATTTGTATCCGATCAGGGGGTACCCCCATGAAATTGTGCGTTTTCCTAATTTCCCTACTTCTTCTCCTTCCGGTGGACATAGCTCTGCCAATTTGTATCCGATCAGGTAATAAAGTACCATTTAGTAATCAGCGAACCCAAAAGCGACTTTTCTCATTCAAAACATTGCTTGAATATCGTTTTTTAATTTATCCAATTTTTTCCAAGGGGTACCCCCATGAAATTGTGCGTTTTCCTAATTTCCCTACTTTTTCTCCTTCCGATGGCCATAGCTCTGCCAATTTGTATCCGATCAGGTAATAAAGTACCATTTAGTAATCAGCGAACGCAAAAGCGACTTTCCTCATTCAAAACATTGCTTGAATATCGTTTTTTAATTTATCCAATTTTTTCCAAGGGGTACCTCCATGAAATTGTGCGTTTTCCTAATTTCCCTACTTTTTCTCTTTCCGATGGCCATAGCTCTGCCAATTTGTATCCGATCAGGAAATAAAGTACCATTTCGTAATCAGCGAACCCAAAAGCGACTTTCCTCATTCAAAACATTGCTTAAATATCGTTTTTTAATTTTTCGAACTTTTTCCAAGGGGTACCCCCATGAAATTGTGCGTTTTCCTAATTTCCCTACTTTTTCTCCTTCCGATGGCCATAGCTCTGCCAATTTGTATCCGATCAGGAAATAAAGTACCATTTCGTAATCCGCGAACCCAAAAGCGACTTTCCTTATTCAAAACATTGCTTAAATATCGTTTTTTAATTTTTCGAATTTTTTCCAAGGGGTACTCCAATGAAATTGTGCGTTTTCCTAATTTCCCTACTTTTTCTCTTTCCGATGGCCATAGCTCTGCCAATTTGTATCCGATCAGGTAATAAAGTACCATTTAGTAATCAGCGAACCCAAAAGCGACTTTCCTCATTCAAAACATTGCTTAAATATCGTTTTGTAATCTCTGCCAATTTGTATCCGATCAGGAAATAAAGTACCATTTAGTAATCAGCGAACCCAAAAGCGACTTTCCTTATTCAAAACATTGCTTAAATATCGTTTTTTAATTTTTCGAATTTTTTCCAAGGGGTACCCCCATGAAATTGTGCGTTTTCCTAATTTCCCTACTTTTTGTCCTTCCGATGACCATAGCTCTGCCAATTTGTATCCGATCAGGAAATAAAGTACCATTTCGTAATCAGCGAACCAAAAAGCGACTTTCCTTATTCAAAACATTGCTTAAATATCGTTTTTTAATTTTTCGAATTTTTTCCAAGGGGTACCCCCATGAAATTGTGCGTTTTCCTAATTTCCCTACTTTTTCTCCTTCCGATGGCCATAGCTCTGCCAATTTGTATCCGATCAGGAAATAAAGTACCATTTCGTAATCAGCGAACGAAAAAGCGACTTTCCTCATTCAAAACATTGCTTGAATATCGTTTTTTAATTTTTCGAATTTTTTCCAAGGGGTACCCCCATGAAATTGTGCGTTTTCCTAATTTCCCTACTTTTTCTCCTTCCGGTGGACATAGCTCTGCCAATTTGTATCCGATCAGGTAATAAAGTACCATTTAGTAATCAGCGAACCCAAAAGCGACTTTTCTCATTCAAAACATTGCTTGAATATCGTTTTTTAATTTATCCAATTTTTTCCAAGGGGTACCCCCATGAAATTGTGCGTTTTCCTAATTTCCCTACTTTTTCTCCTTCCGATGGCCATAGCTCTGCCAATTTGTATCCGATCAGGTAATAAAGTACCATTTAGTAATCAGCGAACGCAAAAGCGACTTTCCTCATTCAAAACATTGCTTGAATATCGTTTTTTAATTTATCCAATTTTTTCCAAGGGGTACCTCCATGAAATTGTGCGTTTTCCTAATTTCCCTACTTTTTCTCTTTCCGATGGCCATAGCTCTGCCAATTTGTATCCGATCAGGAAATAAAGTACCATTTCGTAATCAGCGAACCCAAAAGCGACTTTCCTCATTCAAAACATTGCTTAAATATCGTTTTTTAATTTTTCGAACTTTTTCCAAGGGGTACCCCCATGAAATTGTGCGTTTTCCTAATTTCCCTACTTTTTCTCCTTCCGATGGCCATAGCTCTGCCAATTTGTATCCGATCAGGAAATAAAGTACCATTTCGTAATCCGCGAACCCAAAAGCGACTTTCCTTATTCAAAACATTGCTTAAATATCGTTTTTTAATTTTTCGAATTTTTTCCAAGGGGTACTCCAATGAAATTGTGCGTTTTCCTAATTTCCCTACTTTTTCTCTTTCCGATGGCCATAGCTCTGCCAATTTGTATCCGATCAGGTAATAAAGTACCATTTAGTAATCAGCGAACCCAAAAGCGACTTTCCTCATTCAAAACATTGCTTAAATATCGTTTTGTAATCTCTGCCAATTTGTATCCGATCAGGTAATAAAGTACCATTTAGTAATCAGCGAACGCAAAAGCGACTTTCCTCATTCAAAACATTGCTTGAATATCATTTTTTAATTTATCCAATTTTTTCCAAGGGGTACCTCCATGAAATTGTGCGTTTTCCTAATTTCCCTACTTTTTCTCCTTCCGATGGCCATAGCTCTGCCAATTTGTATCCGATCAGGAAATAAAGTACCATTTCGTAATCCGCGAACCCAAAAGCGACTTTCCTTATTCAAAACATTGCTTAAATATCGTTTTTTAATTTTTCGAATTTTTTCCAAGGGGTACTCCAATGAAATTGTGCGTTTTCCTAATTTCCCTACTTTTTCTCTTTCCGATGGCCATAGCTCTGCCAATTTGTATCCGATCAGGTAATAAAGTACCATTTAGTAATCAGCGAACCCAAAAGCGACTTTCCTCATTCAAAACATTGCTTAAATATCGTTTTTTAATTTTTCGAATTTTTTCCAAGGGGTACCCCCATGAAATTGTGCGTTTTCCTAATTTCCCTACTTTTTCTCCTTCCGATGACCATAGCTCTGCCAATTTGTATCCGATCAGGAAATAAAGTACCATTTCGTAATCAGCGAACCCAAAAGCGACTTTCCTCATTCAAAACATTTCTTGAATATCGTTTTTTAATTTTTCGAATTTTTTCCAAGGGGTACCCCCATGAAATTGTGCGTTTTCCTAATTTCCCTACTTTTTCTCCTTCCGATGACCATAGCTCTGCCAATTTGTATCCGATCAGGAAATAAAGTACCATTTCGTAATCAGCGAACCCAAAAGCGACTTTCCTTATTCAAAACATTGCTTAAATATCGTTTTTTAATTTTTCGAATTTTTTCCAAGGGGTACCCCCATGAAATTGTGCGTTTTCCTAATTTCCCTACTTTTTCTCCTTCCGATGACCATAGCTCTGCCAATTTGTATCCGATCAGGAAATAATGTACCATTTCGTAATCAGCGAACCCAAAAGCGGCTTTCCTTATTCAAAACATTGCTTAAATATCGTTTTTTAATTTTTCGAATTTTTTCCAAGGGGTACCCCCATGAAATTGTGCGTTTTCCTAATTTCCCTACTTTTTGTCCTTCCGATGACCATAGCTCTGCCAATTTGTATCCGATCAGGAAATAAAGTACCATTTCGTAATCAGCGAACCCAAAGCGACTTTCCTCATTCAAAACATTGCTTGAATATCGTTTTTTAATTTTTCGAATTTTTTCCAAGGGGTACCCCCATGAAATTGTGCGTTTTCCTAATTTCCCTACTTTTTCTCCTTCCGATGACCATAGCTCTGCCAATTTGTATCCGATCAGGAAATAAAGTACCATTTCGTAATCAGCTAACCCAAAAGCGACTTTCCTTATTCAAAACATTGCTTAAATATCGTTTTTTAAATTTTCGAATTTTTTCCATACCCCCAAAAATTTGCGTTTTCATAATTTCCCTACTTTTTCTCCTTCCGATGGCCATAGCTCTGCCAATTTGTATCCGATCAGGTAATAAAGTACCATTTAGTAATCAGCGAACCCAAAAGCGACTTTCCTCATTCAAAACATAGCTTAAATATCGTTTTGTAATTTTTCGAATTTTTTCCAAGGGGTACCCCCATGAAATTGTGCGTTTTCCTAATTTCCCTACTTTTTGTCCTTCCGATGACCATAGCTCTGCCAATTTGTATCCGATCAGGAAATAAAGTACCATTTAGTAATCAGCGAACCCAAAAGCGACTTTCCTCATTCAAAACATTGCTTGAATATCGTTTTTAATTTTTCGAATTTTTTCCAAGGGGTACCCCCATGAAATTGTGCGTTTTCCTAATTTCCCTACTTTTTGTCCTTCCGATGACCATAGCTCTGCCAATTTGTATCCGATCAGGAAATAAAGTACCATTTCGTAATCAGCGAACCCAAAGCGACTTTCCTCATTCAAAACATTGCTTGAATATCGTTTTTTAATTTTTCGAATTTTTTCCAAGGGGTACCCCCATGAAATTGTGCGTTTTCCTAATTTCCCTACTTTTTCTCCTTCCGATGGCCAAAGCTCTGCCAATTTGTATCCGATCAGGTAATAAAGTACCATTTAGTAATCAGCGAACCCAAAGCGACTTTCCTCATTCAAAACATTGCTTGAATATCGTTTTTTAATTTTTCGAATTTTTTCCAAGGGGTACCCCCATGAAATTGTGCGTTTTCCTAATTTCCCTACTTTTTGTCCTTCCGATGACCATAGCTCTGCCAATTTGTATCCGATCAGGAAATAAAGTACCATTTCGTAATCAGCGAACCCAAAGCGACTTTCCTCATTCAAAACATTGCTTGAATATCGTTTATTAATTTATCGAATTTTTTCCAAGGGGTACCCCCATGAAATTGTGCGTTTTCCTAATTTCCAAAAACATTGCTTGAATATCGTTTTTTAATTTTTCGAATTCTTTCCAAGGGGTACCCCCATGAAATTGTGCGTTTTCCTAATTTCCCTACTTTTTCTCCTTCCGATGGCCATAGCTCTGCCAATTTGTATCCGATCAGGAAATAAAGTACCATTTCGTAATCAGCGAACGAAAAAGCGACTTTCCTTATTCAAAACATTGCTTAAATATCGTTTTTTAATTTTTCGAATTCTTTCCAAGGGGTACCCCCATGAAATTGTGCGTTTTCCTAATTTCCCTACTTTTTCTCCTTCCGATGGCCATAACTCTGCCAATTTGTATCCGATCAGGAAATAAAGTACCATTTCGTAATCAGCGAACCAAAAAGCGACTTTCCTTATTCAAAACATTGCTTAAATATCGTTTTTTAATTTTTCGAATTTTTTCCAAGGGGTACCCCCATGAAATTGTGCGTTTTCCTAATTTCCCTACTTTTTCTCCTTCCGATGGCCAAAGCTCTGCCAATTTGTATCCGATCAGGTAATAAAGTACCATTTAGTAATCAGCGAACCCAAAAGCGACTTTCCTCATTCAAAACATTGCTTGAATATCGTTTATTAATTTATCGAATTTTTTCCAAGGGGTACCCCCATGAAATTGTGCGTTTTCCTAATTTCCAAAAACATTGCTTGAATATCGTTTTTTAATTTTTCGAATTCTTTCCAAGGGGTACCCCCATGAAATTGTGCGTTTTCCTAATTTCCCTACTTTTTCTCCTTCCGATGGCCATAGCTCTGCCAATTTGTATCCGATCAGGAAATAAAGTACCATTTCGTAATCAGCGAACCAAAAAGCGACTTTCCTTATTCAAAACATTGCTTAAATATCGTTTTTTTAATTTTTCGAATTCTTTCCAAGGGGTACCCCCATGAAATTGTGCGTTTTCCTAATTTCCCTACTTTTTCTCCTTCCGATGGCCATAGCTCTGCCAATTTGTATCCGATCAGGAAATAAAGTACCATTTCGTAATCAGCGAACCAAAAAGCGACTTTCCTTATTCAAAACATTGCTTAAATATCGTTTTTTAATTTTTCGAATTTTTTCCAAGGGGTACCCCCATGAAATTGTGCGTTTTCCTAATTTCCCTACTTTTTCTCCTTCCGATGACCATAGCTCTGCCAATTTGTATCCGATCAGGAAATAAAGTACCATTTCGTAATCAGCGAACCCAAAAGCGACTTTCCTTATTCAAAACATTGCTTAAATATCGTTTTTTAATTTTTCGAATTTTTTCCAAGGGGTACCCCCATGAAATTGTGCGTTTTCCTAATTTCCCTACTTTTTATCCTTCCGATGACCATAGCTCTGCCAATTTGTATCCGATCAGGAAATAAAGTACCATTTAGTAATCAGCGAACCCAAAAGCGACTTTCCTCATTCAAAACATTGCTTGAATATCGTTTTTTAATTTTTCGAATTTTTTCCAAGGGGTACCCCCATGAAATTGTGCGTTTTCCTAATTTCCCTACTTTTTCTCCTTCCGATGACCATAGCTCTGCCAATTTGTATCCGATCAGGAAATAAAGTACCATTTCGTAATCAGCGAACCCAAAAGCGACTTTCCTTATTCAAAACATTGCTTAAATATCGTTTTTTAAATTTTCGAATTTTTCCCAAGGGGTACCCCCAAAAATTTGTGTTTTCATAATTTCCCTACTTTTTCTCCTTCCGATGGCCATAGCTCAGGTAATAAAGTACCATTTAGTAATCAGCGAACCCAAAAGCGACTTTCCTTATTCAAAACATTGCTTAAATAGCGTTTTTTAATTTTTCGAATTTTTTCCAAGGGGTACCCCCATGAAACTGTGCGTTTTCCTAATTTCCCTACTTTTTCTCCTTCCGATGGCCATAGCTCTGCCAATTTTTATCCGATAAGGAAATAAAGTACCATTTCGTAATCCGCGAACCCAAAAGCAACTTTCCTCATTCAAAACATTGCTTGAATATCGTTTTTTAATTTTTCGAATTTTTTCCAAGGGGTACCCCCATGAAACTGTGCGTTTTCCTAATTTCCCTACTTTTTCTCCTTCCGATGGCCATAGCTCTGCCAATTTGTATCCGATCAGGAAATAAAGTACCATTTCGTAATCCGCGAACCCAAAAGCGACTTTCCTCATTCAAAACATTGCTTGAATATCGTTTTTAATTTTTCGAATTTTTTCCAAGGGGTACCCCCAAAAATTTGTGTTTTCATAATTTCCCTACTTTTTCTCCTTCCGATGGCCATAGCTCAGGTAATAAAGTACCATTTAGTAATCAGCGAACCCAAAAGCGACTTTCCTTATTCAAAACATTGCTTAAATAGCGTTTTTTAATTTTTCGAATTTTTTCCAAGGGGTACCCCCATGAAACTGTGCGTTTTCCTAATTTCCCTACTTTTTCTCCTTCCGATGGCCATAGCTCTGCCAATTTTTATCCGATAAGGAAATAAAGTACCATTTCGTAATCCGCGAACCCAAAAGCAACTTTCCTCATTCAAAACATTGCTTGAATATCGTTTTTTAATTTTTCGAATTTTTTCCAAGGGGTACCCCCATGAAACTGTGCGTTTTCCTAATTTCCCTACTTTTTCTCCTTCCGATGGCCATAGCTCTGCCAATTTGTATCCGATCAGGAAATAAAGTACCATTTCGTAATCCGCGAACCCAAAAGCGACTTTCCTCATTCAAAACATTGCTTGAATATCGTTTTTAATTTTTCGAATTTTTTCCAAGGGGTACCCCCATGAAATTGTGCGTTTTCCTAATTTCCCTACTTTTTCTCCTTCCGATGGCCAAAGCTCTGCCAATTTGTATCCGATCAGGTAATAAAGTACCATTTAGTAATCAGCGAACCCAAAAGCGACTTTCCTCATTCAAAACATTGCTTGAATATCGTTTATTAATTTATCGAATTTTTTCAAAGGGGTACCCCCATGAAATTGTGCGTTTTCCTAATTTCCCTACTTTTTCTCCTTCCGATGACCATAGCTCTGCCAATTTGTTTCCGATCAGGTAATAAAGTACCATTTAGTAATCAGCGAACGCAAAAGCGACTTTCCTCATTCAAAACATTGCTTGAATATCGTTTTTTATTATATCCAATTTTTTCCAAGGGGTACCCCCATAAAATTGTGCGTTTTCCTAATTTCCCTACTTTTTCTCTTTCCGGTGGCCATAGCTCTGCCTATTTATATCCGATCAGGTAATAAAGTACCATTTAGTAATCAGCGAACGCAAAAGCGACTTTCCTCATTCAAAACATTGCTTGAATATCGTTTATTAATTTATCGAATTTTTTCCAAGGGGTACCCCCATGAAATTGTGCGTTTTCCTAATTTCCCTACTTTTTCTCCTTCCGATGGCCATAGCTCTGCCAATTTGTTTCCGATCAGGAAATAAAGTACCATTTCGTAATCCGCGAACCCAAAAGCGACTTTCCTCATTCAAAACATTGCTTGAATATCGTTTTTAATTTTTCGAATTTTTTCCAAGGGGTACCCCCATGAAATTGTGCGTTTTCCTAATTTCCCTACTTTTTCTCCTTCCGATGGCCAAAGCTCTGCCAATTTGTATCCGATCAGGTAATAAAGTACCATTTAGTAATCAGCGAACCCAAAAGCGACTTTCCTCATTCAAAACATTGCTTGAATATCGTTTATTAATTTATCGAATTTTTTCAAAGGGGTACCCCCATGAAATTGTGCGTTTTCCTAATTTCCCTACTTTTTCTCCTTCCGATGACCATAGCTCTGCCAATTTGTTTCCGATCAGGTAATAAAGTACCATTTAGTAATCAGCGAACGCAAAAGCGACTTTCCTCATTCAAAACATTGCTTGAATATCGTTTTTTATTATATCCAATTTTTTCCAAGGGGTACCCCCATAAAATTGTGCGTTTTCCTAATTTCCCTACTTTTTCTCTTTCCGGTGGCCATAGCTCTGCCTATTTATATCCGATCAGGTAATAAAGTACCATTTAGTAATCAGCGAACGCAAAAGCGACTTTCCTCATTCAAAACATTGCTTGAATATCGTTTATTAATTTATCGAATTTTTTCCAAGGGGTACCCCCATGAAATTGTGCGTTTTCCTAATTTCCCTACTTTTTCTCCTTCCGATGGCCATAGCTCTGCCAATTTGTTTCCGATCAGGTAATAAAGTACCATTTAGTAATCAGCGAACGCAAAAGCGACTTTCCTCATTCAAAACATTGCTTGAATATCGTTTTTTAATATATCCAATTTTTTCCAAGGGGTACCCCCATGAAATTGTGCGTTTTCCTAATTTCCCTACTTTTTCTCTTTCCGGTGGCCATAGCTCTGCCTATTTATATCCGATCAGGTAATAAAGTACCATTTAGTAATCAGCGAACGCAAAAGCGACTTTCCTCATTCAAAACATTGGTTAAGTATCGTTTTTTAATTTTTCGAATTTTTTCCAAGGGGTACCCCAATGAAATTGTGCGTTTTCCTAATTTCCCTACTTTTTCTCCTTCCGATGGCCATAGCTCTGCCAATTTGTATCCGATCAGGAAATAAAGTACCATTTAGTAATCAGCGAACGCAAAAGCGACTTTCCTCATTCAAAACATTGCTTGAATATCGTTTTTTAATATATCCAATTTTTTCCAAGGGGTACCCCCATGAAATTGTGCGTTTTCCTAATTTCCCTACTTTTTCTCTTTCCGGTGGCCATAGCTCTGCCTATTTATATCCGATCAGGTAATAAAGTACCATTTAGTAATCAGCGAACGCAAAAGCGACTTTCCTCATTAAAACATTGCTTAAGTATCGTTTTTTAATTTTTCGAATTTTTTCCAAGGGGTACCCCCCTGAAATTGTGCGTTTTCCTAATTTCCTAAAACATTGCTTGAATATCGTTTTTTAATTTTTCGAATTTTTTTCCAAGAGGTACCCCCATGAAATTGTGCGTTTTCCTAATTTCCCTACTCTTTCTCCTTCCGATGGCCATAGCTCTGCCAATTTGTATCCGATCAGGTAATAAAGTACCATTTAGTAATCAGCGAACGCAAAAGCGACTTTCCTCATTCAAAACATAGCTTAAATATCGTTTTGTAATTTTTCGAATTTTTTCCAAGGGGTACCCCCATGAAATTGTGCGTTTTCCTAATTTCCTAAAACATTGCTTGAATATCGTTTTTTAATTTTTCGAATTTTTTTTCCAAGGGGTACCCCCATGAAATTGTGCGTTTTCTTAATTTCCCTACTTTTTCTCCTTCCGATGGCCATAGCTCTGCCAATTTGTATCCGATCAGGAAATAAATTACCATTTCGTAATCAGCGAACGCAAAAGCGACTTTCCTCATTCAAAACATTGCTTGAATATCGTTTTTTAATTTTTCGAATTTTTTTCCAAGGGGTACCCCCATGAAATTGTGTGTTTTCCTAATATCCCTACTTTTTCTCCTTCCGATGGCCATAGCTCTGCCAATTTGTATCCGATCAGGAAATAAAGTACCATTTCGTAATCAGCGAACGCAAAAGCGACTTTCCTCATTCAAAACATTGCTTAAATATCGTTTTTTAATTTTTCGAATTTTTTCCAAGGGGTAACCCCATGAAATTTGCGTTTTCCTAATTTCGCTACTTTTTCTCCTTCCGATGGCCATAGCTCTGCCAATTTGTATCCGATCAGGAAATAAATTACCATTTCGTAATCAGCGAACCCAAAAGCGACTTTATTCATTCAATACATTGCATGAATATCGTTTTTTAATTTGTCGAATTTTTTCCAAGGGGTACCCCCATGAAATTGTGCGTTTTCCTAATTTCCCTACTTTTTCTCCTTCCGATGGCCATAGCTCTGCCAATTTGTATCCGATCAGGTAATAAAGTACCATTTCGTAATCAGCGAACCCAAAAGCGACTTTCCTCATTCAAAACATTGCTTGAATATCGTTTTTTAATTTTTCCAATTTTTTCCAAGGGGTACCCCCATGAAATTGTGCGTTTTCCTAATTTCCCTACTTTTTCTCCTTCCGATGGCCATAGCTCTGCCAATTTGTATCCGATCAGGAAATAAAGTACCATTTCGTAATCAGCGAACCAAAAAGCGACTTTCCTTATTCAAAACATTGCTTAAATATCGTTTTTTAATTTTTCGAATTTTTTCCAAGGGGTACCCCCATGAAATTGTGCGTTTTCCTAATTTCCCTACTTTTTCTCCTTCCGATGGCCAAAGCTCTGCCAATTTGTATCCGATCAGGTAATAAAGTACCATTTAGTAATCAGCGAACCCAAAAGCGACTTTCCTCATTCAAAACATTGCTTGAATATCGTTTATTAATTTATCGAATTTTTTCCAAGGGGTACCCCCATGAAATTGTGCGTTTTCCTAATTTCCAAAAACATTGCTTGAATATCGTTTTTTAATTTTTCGAATTCTTTCCAAGGGGTACCCCCATGAAATTGTGCGTTTTCCTAATTTCCCTACTTTTTCTCCTTCCGATGGCCATAGCTCTGCCAATTTGTATCCGATCAGGAAATAAAGTACCATTTCGTAATCAGCGAACCAAAAAGCGACTTTCCTTATTCAAAACATTGCTTAAATATCGTTTTTTAATTTTTCGAATTTTTTCCAAGGGGTACCCCCATGAAATTGTGCGTTTTCCTAATTTCCCTACTTTTTCTCCTTCCGATGACCATAGCTCTGCCAATTTGTATCCGATCAGGAAATAAAGTACCATTTCGTAATCAGCGAACCCAAAAGCGACTTTCCTTATTCAAAACATTGCTTAAATATCGTTTTTTAAATTTTCGAATTTTTCCCAAGGGGTACCCCCAAAAATTTGTGTTTTCATAATTTCCCTACTTTTTCTCCTTCCGATGGCCATAGCTCTGCCAATTTGTATCCGATCAGGTAATAAAGTACCATTTAGTAATCAGCGAACCCAAAAGCGACTTTCCTTATTCAAAACATTGCTTAAATAGCGTTTTTTAATTTTTCGAATTTTTTCCAAGGGGTACCCCCATGAAACTGTGCGTTTTCCTAATTTCCCTACTTTTTCTCCTTCCGATGGCCATAGCTCTGCCAATTTGTATCCGATCAGGAAATAAAGTACCATTTCGTAATCAGCGAACCCAAAAGCGACTTTCCTTATTCAAAACATTGCTTAAATATCGTTTTTTAATTTTTCGAATTTTTTCAAAGGGGTACCCCCATGAAATTGTGCGTTTTCCTAATTTCCCTACTTTTTCTCCTTCCGATGACCATAGCTCTGCCAATTTGTATCCGATCAGG
Source organism: Drosophila pseudoananassae pseudoananassae (assembly GCA_018153035.1). Lineage (NCBI taxonomy): Eukaryota > Metazoa > Arthropoda > Insecta > Diptera > Drosophilidae > Drosophila > Drosophila pseudoananassae. The sequence goes on from JAECXR010000055.1 coordinate 1,515,339, forward strand.
AAATAAAGTACCATTTCGTAATCAGCGAACCCAAAAGCGACTTTCCTTATTCAAAACATTGCTTAAATATCGTTTTTTAAATTTTCGAATTTTTCCCAAGGGGTACCCCCAAAAATTTGTGTTTTCATAATTTCCCTACTTTTTCTCCTTCCGATGGCCATAGCTCTGCCAATTTGTATCCGATCAGGAAATAAAGTACCATTTCGTAATCAGCGAACCCAAAAGCGACTTTCCTTATTCAAAACATTGCTTAAATATCGTTTTTTAAATTTTCGAATTTTTTCCAAGGGGTACCCCCAAAAATTTGCGTTTTCATAATTTCCCTACTTTTTCTCCTTCCGATGGCCATAGCTCTGCCAATTTGTATCCGATCAGGTAATAAAGTACCATTTAGTAATCAGCGAACCCAAAAGCGACTTTCCTCATTCAAAACATTGCTTGAATATCGTTTTTAATTTTTCGAATTTTTTCCAAGGGGTACCCCCATGAAATTGTGCGTTTTCCTAATTTCCCTACTTTTTCTCCTTCCGATGACCATAGCTCTGCCAATTTGTATCCGATCAGGAAATAAAGTACCATTTCGTAATCAGCGAACCCAAAAGCGACTTTCCTTATTCAAAACATTGCTTAAATATCGTTTTTTAATTTTTCGAATTTTTTCAAAGGGGTACCCCCATGAAATTGTGCGTTTTCCTAATTTCCCTACTTTTTCTCCTTCCGATGACCATAGCTCTGCCAATTTGTATCCGATCAGGAAATAAAGTACCATTTCGTAATCAGCGAACCCAAAAGCGACTTTCTTTATTCAAAACATTGCTTAAATATCGTTTTTTAAATTTTCGAATTTTTCCCAAGGGGTACCCCCAAAAATTTGTGTTTTCATAATTTCCCTACTTTTTCTCCTTCCGATGGCCATAGCTCTGCCAATTTGTATCCGATCAGGTAATAAAGTACCATTTAGTAATCAGCGAACCCAAAAGCGACTTTCCTTATTCAAAACATTGCTTAAATAGCGTTTTTTAATTTTTCGAATTTTTTCCAAGGGGTACCCCCATGAAACTGTGCGTTTTCCTAATTTCCCTACTTTTTCTCCTTCCGATGGCCATAGCTCTGCCAATTTTTATCCGATAAGGAAATAAAGTACCATTTCGTAATCCGCGAACCCAAAAGCAACTTTCCTCATTCAAAACATTGCTTGAATATCGTTTTTTAATTTTTCGAATTTTTTCCAAGGGGTACCCCCATGAAACTGTGCGTTTTCCTAATTTCCCTACTTTTTCTCCTTCCGATGGCCATAGCTCTGCCAATTTGTATCCGATCAGGAAATAAAGTACCATTTCGTAATCCGCGAACCCAAAAGCGACTTTCCTCATTCAAAACATTGCTTGAATATCGTTTTTAATTTTTCGAATTTTTTCCAAGGGGTACCCCCATGAAATTGTGCGTTTTCCTAATTTCCCTACTTTTTCTCCTTCCGATGGCCAAAGCTCTGCCAATTTGTATCCGATCAGGTAATAAAGTACCATTTAGTAATCAGCGAACCCAAAAGCGACTTTCCTCATTCAAAACATTGCTTGAATATCGTTTATTAATTTATCGAATTTTTTCCAAGGGGTACCCCCATGAAATTGTGCGTTTTCCTAATTTCCCTACTTTTTCTCCTTCCGATGGCCATAGCTCTGCCAATTTGTTTCCGATCAGGTAATAAAGTACCATTTAGTAATCAGCGAACGCAAAAGCGACTTTCCTCATTCAAAACATTGCTTGAATATCGTTTTTTAATATATCCAATTTTTTCCAAGGGGTACCCCCATGAAATTGTGCGTTTTCCTAATTTCCCTACTTTTTCTCTTTCCGGTGGCCATAGCTCTGCCTATTTATATCCGATCAGGTAATAAAGTACCATTTAGTAATCAGCGAACGCAAAAGCGACTTTCCTCATTCAAAACATTGCTTAAGTATCGTTTTTTAATTTTTCGAATTTTTTCCAAGGGGTACCCCAATGAAATTGTGCGTTTTCCTAATTTCCCTACTTTTTCTCCTTCCGATGGCCATAGCTCTGCCAATTTGTATCCGATCAGGAAATAAAGTACCATTTAGTAATCAGCGAACGCAAAAGCGACTTTCCTCATTCAAAACATTGCTTGAATATCGTTTTTTAATATATCCAATTTTTTCCAAGGGGTACCCCCATGAAATTGTGCGTTTTCCTAATTTCCCTACTTTTTCTCTTTCCGGTGGCCATAGCTCTGCCAATTTGTATCCGATCAGGAAATAAAGTACCATTTAGTAATCAGCGAACGCAAAAGCGACTTTCCTCATTCAAAACATTGCTTGAATATCGTTTTTTAATATATCCAATTTTTTCCAAGGGGTACCCCCATGAAATTGTGCGTTTTCCTAATTTCCCTACTTTTTCTCCTTCCGATGGCCATAGCTCTGCCAATTTGTATCCGATCAGGAAATAAAGTACCATTTAGTAATCAGCGAACGCAAAAGCGACTTTCCTCATTCAAAACATTGCTTGAATATCGTTTTTTAATATATCCAATTTTTTCCAAGGGGTACCCCCCTGAAATTGTGCGTTTTCCTAATTTCCCTACTCTTTCTCCTTCCGATGGCCATAGCTCTGCCAATTTGTATCCGATCAGGTAATAAAGTACCATTTAGTAATCAGCGAACGCAAAAGCGACTTTCCTCATTCAAAACATTGCTTGAATATCGTTTTTTAATTTTTCGAATTTTTTTCCAAGGGGTACCCCCATGAAATTGTGTGTTTTCCTAATATCCCTACTTTTTCTCCTTCCGATGGCCATAGCTCTGCCAATTTGTATCCGATCAGGAAATAAAGTACCATTTCGTAATCAGCGAACGCAAAAGCGACTTTCCTCATTCAAAACATTGCTTAAATATCGTTTTTTAATTTTTCGAATTTTTTCCAAGGGGTAACCCCATGAAATTTGCGTTTTCCTAATTTCGCTACTTTTTCTCCTTCCGATGGCCATAGCTCTGCCAATTTGTATCCGATCAGGAAATAAATTACCATTTCGTAATCAGCGAACCCAAAAGCGACTTTATTCATTCAATACATTGCATGAATATCGTTTTTTAATTTGTCGAATTTTTTCCAAGGGGTACCCCCATGAAATTGTGCGTTTTCCTAATTTCCCTACTTTTTCTCCTTCCGATGGCCATAGCTCTGCCAATTTGTATCCGATCAGGTAATAAAGTACCATTTCGTAATCAGCGAACCCAAAAGCGACTTTCCTTATTCAAAACATTGCTTAAATATCGTTTTTTAATTTTTCGAATTTTTTCCAAGGGGTACCCCCATGAAATTTGCGTTTTCCTAATTTCGCTACTTTTTCTCCTTCTGATGGCCATAGCTCTGCCAATTTGTATCCGATCAGGTAATAGAGTACCGTTTAGTAATCAGCGAACGCAAAAGCGACTTTCCTCATTCAATACATTGCTTGAATATCGTTTTTTAATTTTTCGTATTTTTTCCAAGGGGTACCCCCATGAAATTGTGCGTTTTCCTAATTTCCCTACTTTTTCTCCTTCCGATGGCCATAGCTCTGCCAATTTGTATCCGATCAGGAAATAAATTACCATTTCGTAATCAGCGAACCCAAAAGCGACTTTATTCATTCAATACATTGCATGAATATCGTTTTTTAATTTGTCGAATTTTTTCCAAGGGGTACCCCCATGAAATTGTGCGTTTTCCTAATTTCCCTACTTTTTCTCCTTCCGATGGCCATAGCTCTGCCAATTTGTATCCGATCAGGTAATAAAGTACCATTTCGTAATCAGCGAACCCAAAAGCGACTTTCCTTATTCAAAACATTGCTTAAATATCGTTTTTTAATTTTTCGAATTTTTTCCAAGGGGTACCCCCATGAAATTTGCGTTTTCCTAATTTCGCTACTTTTTCTCCTTCTGATGGCCATAGCTCTGCCAATTTGTATCCGATCAGGTAATAGAGTACCGTTTAGTAATCAGCGAACGCAAAAGCGACTTTCCTCATTCAATACATTGCTTGAATACCGTTTTTTAATTTTTCGTATTTTTTCCAAGGGGTACCCCCATGAAATTGTGCGTTTTCCTAATTTCCCTACTTTTTCTCCTTCCGATGGCCATAGCTCTGCCAAGTTGTATCCGATCAGGTAATAAAGTACCATTTCGTAATCAGCGAACCCAAAAGCGACTTTCCCCATTCAAAACATTGCTTGAATATCGTTTTTTAATTTTTCGAATTTTTTTCCAAGGGGTACCCCCATGAAATTGTGCGTTTTCCTAATTTCCCTACTTTTTCTCCTTCCGATGGCCACAGCTCTGCCAATTTGTATCCGATCAGGTAATAAAGTACCATTTAGTAATCAGCGAACGCAAAAGCGACTTTCCTTATTCAAAACATTGCTTAAATATCGTTTTTTAATTTTTCGAATTTTTTCCAAGGGGTACCCCCATGAAATTTGCGTTTTCCTAATTTCGCTACTTTTTCTCCTTCTGATGGCCATAGCTCTGCCAATTTGTATCCGATCAGGTAATAGAGTACCGTTTAGTAATCAGCGAACGCAAAAGCGACTTTCCTCATTCAATACATTGCATCAATATCGTTTTTTAATTTGTCGAATTTTTTCCAAGGGGTACCCCCATGAAATTTGCGTTTTCCTAATTTCGCTACTTTTTCTCCTTCCGATGGCCATAGCTCTGCCAATTTGTATCCGATCAGGTAATAAAGTTCCATTTAGTAATCAGCGAACCCAAAAGCGACTTTCCTTATTCAAAACATTGCTTGAATATCGTTTTTTAATTTTTCGAATTTTTTCCAAGGGGTACCCCCATGAAATTGTGCGTTTTCCTAATTTCCCTACTTTTTCTCCTTCCGATGGCCATAGCTCTGCCAATTTGTATCCGATCAGGTAATTAAGTACCATTTAGTAATCAGCGAACGCAAAAGCGACTTTCCTCATTCAAAACATTGCTTAAATATCGTTTTAAAATTTTTCGAATTTTTTCCAAGGGGTACCCCCATGAAATTGTGCGTTTTCCTAATTTCCCTACTTTTTCTCCTTCCGATGGCCATAGCTCTGCCAATTTGTATCCGATCAGGTAATTAAGTACCATTTAGTAATCAGCGAACGCAAAAGCGACTTTCCTCATTCAAAACATAGCTTAAATATCGTTTTGTAATTTTTCGAATTTTTTCCAAGGGGTACTCCCATGAAAATGTGCGTTTTCCTAATTTTCCAACTTTTTCTCCTTCCGATGGCCACAGATCTGCCAATTTGTATCCGATCAGGTAATAAAGTACCATTTAGTAATCAGCGAACGCAAAAGCGACTTTCCTCATTCAAAACATTGCTTAAATATTGTTTCTTAATTTTTCGAATTTTTTCCAAGGGGTACACCCATGAAATTGTGCGTTTTCATAATTTCCCTACTTTTTCTCTTTCCGATGGCCATAGCTCTGCCAATTTGTATCCGATCAGGAAATAAAGTACCATTTAGTAATCAGCGAACCCAAAAGCGAATTTCTTCATTCAAAACATTGCTTAAATATCGTTTTTTAATTTATCGAATTTTTTGCAAGGGGTACCCCCATGAAATTGTTCGTTTTCCTAATTTCCCAACTTTTTCTCCTTCCGATGGCCACAGCTCTGCCAATTTGTATCCGATCAGGTAATAAAGTACCATTTAGTAATCAGCGAACGCAAAAGCGACTTTCCTTATTCAAAACATTGCTTCAATATCGTTTTTTAATTTTTCGAATTTTTTCCAAGGGGTACACCCATGAAATTGTGAAATTAAGTACCATTTAGTAATCAGCGAACGCAAAAGCGACTTTCCTCATTCAAAACATTGCTTAAATATCGTTTTTTAATTTTTCGAATTTTTTCCAAGGGGTACCCCCATAAAATTGTGCGTTTTTCTAATTTCCCTACTTTTTCTCCTTCCGATGGCCATAGCTCTGCAATTTGTATCCGATCAGGAAATAAAGTACCATTTAGTAATCAGCGAACCCAAAAGCGACTTTCCTCATTCAAAACATTGCTTAAATATCGTTTTTTAATTTATCGAATTTTTTGCAAGGGGTACCCCCATGAAATTGTTCGTTTTCATAATTTCCCAACTTTTTCTCCTTCCGATGGCCATAGCTCTGCAATTTGTATCCGATCAGGAAATAAAGTACCATTTAGTAATCAGCGAACCCAAAAGCGACTTTCCTCATTCAAAACATTGCTTAAATATCGTTTTTTAATTTATCGAATTTTTTGCAAGGGGTACCCCCATGAAATTGTTCGTTTTCATAATTTCCCAACTTTTTCTCCTTCCGATGGCCACAGCTCTGCCAATTTGTATCCGATCAGGTAATAAAGTACCATTTAGTAATCAGCGAACGCAAAAGCGACTTTCCTCATTCAAAACATTGCTTAAATATCGTTTTTTAATTTATCGAATTTTTTCCAAGGGGTACCCCCATGAAATTGTTCGTTTTCCTAATTTCCCAACTTTTTCTCCTTCCGATGGCCACAGCTCTGCCAATTTGTATCCGATCAGGTAATAAAGTACCATTTAGTAATCAGCGAACGCAAAAGCGACTTTCCTCATTCAAAACATTGCTTAAATATCGTTTTTTAATTTATCGAATTTTTTCCAAGGGGTACACCCATGAAATTGTGCGTTTTCATAATTTCCCTACTTTTTCTCTTTCCGATGGCCATAGCTCTGCCAATTTGTATCCGATCAGGAAATAAAGTACCATTTAGTAATCAGCGAACGCAAAAGCGACTTTCCTTATTCAAAACATTGCTTCAATATCGTTTTTTAATTTTTCGAATTTTTTCCAAGGGGTACACCCATGAAATTGTGAAATTAAGTACCATTTAGTAATCAGCGAACGCAAAAGCGACTTTCCTCATTCAAAACATTGCTTAAATATCGTTTTAAAATTTTTCGAATTTTTTCCAAGGGGCACCCCCATGAAATTGTGCGTTTTCCTAATTTCCCTACTTTTTCTCCTTCCGATGGCCATAGCTCTACCAATTTGTATCCGATCAGGAAATTAAGTACCATTTAGTAATCAGCGAACGCAAAAGCGACTTTCCTCATTCAAAACATAGCTTAAATATCGTTTTGTAATTTTTCGAATTTTTTCCAAGGGGTGCCCCCATAAAATTGTTCGTTTTCCTAATTTCCCAACTTTTTCTCCTTCCGATGGCCACAGCTCTGCCAATTTGTATCCGATCAGGTAATAAAGTACCATTTAGTAATCAGCGAACGCAAAAGCGACTTTCCTCATTCAAAACATTGCTTAAATATTGTTTCTTAATTTTTCGAATTTTTTCCAAGGGGTACCCCCATGATATTGTGCGTTTTCCTAATTTCCCTACTTTTTCTCCTTCCGATGGCCACAGCTCTGCCAATTTGTATCCGATCAGGTAATAGAGTACCGTTTAGTAATCAGCGAACGCAAAAGCGAATTTCCTCATTCAAAACATTGCTTAAATATCGTTTTTTAATTTTTCGAATTTTTTCCAAGGGGTACCCCCATAAAATTGTGCGTTTTTCTAATTTCCCTACTTTTTCTCCTTCCGATGGCCATAGCTCTGCCAATTTGTATCCGATCAGGAAATAAAGTACCATTTAGTAATCAGCGAACGCAAAAGCGACTTTCCTCATTCAAAACATTGCTTAAATATCGTTTTAAAATTTGTCGAATTTTTTCCAAGGGGTACCCCCATGAAATTGTTCGTTTTCATAATTTCCCAACTTTTTCTCCTTCCGATGGCCACAGCTCTGCCAATTTGTATCCGATCAGGTAATAGAGTACCGTTTAGTAATCAGCGAACGCAAAAGCGAATTTCCTCATTCAAAACATTGCTTAAATATCGTTTTTTAATTTTTCGAATTTTTTCCAAGGGGTACCCCCATAAAATTGTTCGTTTTCCTAATTTCCCAACTTTTTCTCCTTCCGATGGCCACAGCTCTGCCAGTTTGTATCCGATCAGGAAATAAAGTACCATTTAGTAATCAGCGAACCCAAAAGCGACTTTCCTCATTCAAAACATTGCTTAAATATCGTTTTTTAATTTATCGAATTTTTTGCAAGGGGTACCCCCATGAAATTGTTCGTTTTCATAATTTCCCAACTTTTTCTCCTTCCGATGGCCACAGCTCTGCCAATTTGTATCCGATCAGGAAATAAAGTACCATTTCGTAATCAGCGAACCCAAAAGCGACTTTCCTTATTCAAAACATTGCTTAAATATCGTTTTTTAATTTATCGAATTTTTTCCAAGGGGTACATCCATGAAATTGTGCGTTTTCATAATTTCCCTACTTTTTCTCTTTCCGATGGCCATAGCTCTGCCAATTTGTATCCGATCAGGAAATAAAGTACCATTTAGTAATCAGCGAACGCAAAAGCGACTTTCCTCATTCAAAACATTGCTTAAATATCGTTTTAAAATTTGTCGAATTTTTTCCAAGGGGTACCCCCATGAAATTGTGCGTTTTCCTAATTTCCCAACTTTTTCTCCTTCCGATGGCCACAGCTCTGCCAATTTGTATCCGATCAGGTAATAAAGTACCATTTAGTAATCAGCGAACGCAAAAGCGACTTTCCTCATTCAAAACATTGCTTGAATATCGTTTTTTAATTTATCGAATTTTTTCCAAGGGGTACACCCATGAAATTGTGCGTTTTCATAATTTCCCTACTTTTTCTCTTTCCGATGGCCATAGCTCTGCCAATTCGTATCCGATCAGGAAATAAAGTACCGTTTCGTAATCAGCGAACCCAAAAGCGACTTTCCTTATTCAAAACATTGCTTCAATATCGTTTTTTAATTTTTCGAATTTTTTCCAAGGGGTACACCCATGAAATTGTGCGTTTTCCTAATTTCCCTACTTTTTCTCCTTCCGATGGCCATAGCTCTGCCAATTTGTATCCGATCAGGAAATAAAGTACCATTTAGTAATCAGCGAACGCAAAAGCGACTTTCCTCATTCAAAACATAGCTTAAATATCGTTTTGTAATTTTTCGAATTTTTTCCAAGGGGTACCCCCATAAAATTGTTCGTTTTTCTAATTTCCCTACTTTTTCTCCTTCCGATGGCCATAGCTCTGCCAATTTGTATCCGATCAGGAAATAAAGTACCATTTAGTAATCAGCGAACGCAAAAGCGACTTTCCTCATTCAAAACATTGCTTAAATATCGTTTTAAAATTTGTCGAATTTTTTCCAAGGGGTACCCCCATGAAATTGTTCGTTTTCATAATTTCCCAACTTTTTCTCCTTCCGATGGCCACAGCTCTGCCAATTTGTATCCGATCAGGTAATAGAGTACCGTTTAGTAATCAGCGAACGCAAAAGCGAATTTCCTCATTCAAAACATTGCTTAAATATCGTTTTTTAATTTTTCGAATTTTTTCCAAGGGGTACCCCCATAAAATTGTTCGTTTTCATAATTTCCCTACTTTTTCTCTTTCCGATGGCCATAGCTCTGCCAATTTGTATCCGATCATGAAATAAAGTACCATTTCGTAATCAGCGAACCCAAAAGCGACTTTCCTTATTCAAAACATTGCTTAAATATCGTTTTTTAATTTATCGAATTTTTTCCAAGGGGTACATCCATGAAATTGTGCGTTTTCATAATTTCCCTACTTTTTCTCTTTCCGATGGCCATAGCTCTGCCAATTTGTATCCGATCATGAAATAAAGTACCATTTAGTAATCAGCGAACGCAAAAGCGACTTTCCTCATTCAAAACATTGCTTAAATATCGTTTTAAAATTTGTCGAATTTTTTTCAAGGGGTACCCCCATGAAATTGTGCGTTTTCCTAATTTCCCAACTTTTTCTCCTTCCGATGGCCACAGCTCTGCCAATTTGTATCCGATCAGGTAATAAAGTACCATTTAGTAATCAGCGAACGCAAAAGCGACTTTCCTCATTCAAAACATTGCTTGAATATCGTTTTTTAATTTATCGAATTTTTTCCAAGGGGTACACCCATGAAATTGTGCGTTTTCATAATTTCCCTACTTTTTCTCTTTCCGATGGCCATAGCTCTGCCAATTCGTATCCGATCAGGAAATAAAGTACCATTTCGTAATCAGCGAACCCAAAAGCGACTTTCCTTATTCAAAACATTGCTTCAATATCGTTTTTTAATTTTTCGAATTTTTTCCAAGGGGTACACCCATGAAATTGTGCGTTTTCATAATTTCCCTACTTTTTCTCTTTCCGATGGCCATAGCTCTGCCAATTTCCGATCAGGAAATAAAGTACCATTTAGTAATCAGCGAACGCAAAAGCGACTTTCCTCATTCAAAACATTGCTTTAATATCGTTTTTTAATTTATCGAATTTTTTCCAAGGGGTACACCCATGAAATTGGGCGTTTTCCTAATTTTGCTACCTTTTCTCCTTGCGATTGCCATAGCTCGACCATTTAGTAATCCGCGAACCCAGAAGCGACTTTCCTTTCGAATTTCGAATTTTTTCCAAGGGGTACCCCTACAAAATTGTGCGTTTTCCTAATTTCCCTATTTTTTCTCCTTCCGATGGCCATAGCTCTGACAAATTTTGGGTTTTCGCATTTATGTATTAAATATGTGTTATCTTTGCAGTCCTCAAGGAAAGCGACGAATCCCTCGAAATTTGCACGTGGAAAGTGGACCTATGCTAATGATCGATTGTCCGCCGTACACTCGTCGTACAAGACGCCCCCTGCATCACGACACCAAAGTTTTCGACGTGATCCTGAATTGGTCCTATTAGCCAAAGGAAGATCGCATGCACAACTACCTGGTGGTGCGTCCGGTGGAGATGCTGCGGGAAATTCAACGACCCGTCAAGAGTCTGGCCATGGACTCCAGGACGAAGACTTTCAAGAACCTGCGAGCTGAGAGATGATAAGATTGTGGTCTCAAAAAAGAATAAGAACGATAGACCACCAAGACCAGGGAGATCTTTCTGCAGAGCAGCACGGCGTACTTGGGATGCGAGCGGAAAAGGGACTTTCCGTGGAGCTGGGCCATCACCTTTGTGGAGCGCACGCAGGCGCAGATTATGAGGTGACAACTGAATTCTTTCTAATATTTAAACATGAATATAGTATCCATAATCTCTGTTGCAGATCGCGCGAAGCGCCCTTCATCGGACATGTCCTGGCTGGCAGCAATTGGGTGGATCGGACAATCTGGTACTCGAGCATCTGGTAATGCCTCTACGGGGACAACATCATCAGGACGAGATCATCATCAAATAGGAACGCTATTCTTAAGATTTCGTGTAGATATCCCTTAATTTATATGCAATAGTTAACAGTAACCCTTGAGTTGTATATATTAAACCCATTTTATATAATTCTTAGACACTACAGAGTTAAGAAAATGTAATGGAGATAAATAAAATGTATTCAAAGTGTGTGTTGGTTTCTTACTGTGGGGGTTGGTTGCTTGTTTTGGGAGGCAATGTTTCCTTAGTTTTCCCGAATTTTCCTGCATTTTCCGTTTTTTCCAAATTGTTCAACAATTTTTCCCTATTTTTCCGAATTTTTCAATTTTTTTCGAATTTTCCAGGATTTTTTTGAGTTTTCCGGCATTTTCCAGGGTTTTTCAGAAGTTTTAATTTTTATAAAATGACAAACTTTTTTCGCCTCCGAAAAAGTAGATTTCGGCCCGCTACCAGGCTCGAAGTACCAGGCGCACAGAAACGCATAGTAGGTGGATTGTATTTTTTTGGAACTGTTTTTTGTGAATAACTCGGCCATTTGGCATCCAATCGTGGATTGTGATGGCTCAAAAACAGTGAAAAAATACGGGCCATCTACTTGGCTAACAAAGTCTGGTATTGACCAAGTTAACACGGAGTGGTTATCAACTTTGTATTAAACATTTATTTTTAAAAGTTCGTTTGCTTATAACTCGGTCATTTTCCAACGGATCGGGGAGCAAAGTACCATTCCTGTATCAGGACCTTAGTGTCCTTCGAACTGTATTACAAAATCCTCATGAAACCCTGATCCACATCGCAAATATAGGTACTAAAAATGTTAATGCCCCTCAACATTTTGTTGATGGATTTGGAAAATCCTCTGATGCAGTTCGAAGGATGCCCATGTCCTGATTCCAAAATTGTACTCCATTCTAAGATCGGTTTAAAAAGTGCCGAGATATACACAAACCAATTTAGAGAAATATATTTGTGAGCCAAATTTCTTTACCACTCGGTGTTAACTTGGCCAATAACAGATTTTGGTAGCCAGGTAGATGGGCCGTATTTTTCCGCATTTTATGACATACCACAATCGGGGATTAGAGGCCAAATGGCCGAGTTATTCACAAAAAACAGTTTCAAAAAACAGAATCCACCTACTATGCGTTTCTGTTCGCCTGGTACTTCGAGCCTGGTAGCGGGCGAAAACTTCAAGAATTCCAGCCTCACAAATCGGTGACGTCACGGGTTGAACTTAGAACTTTTCAAAAAGCTTGGGAAGGCGCGGGCGGGAACTTTTTTGAATTTGAATTCAAATTAAACGGATCGTATTTGAATACACAGGCGCGGGCGGGAAACTTATTTTTTGAATTTGAATTTGAAATTAACGGTTTTTGATCAACTTACGGGCGGGAACTTTTTTGAATTTGAATTCAAATTAAACGGATCGTATTTGAATCAACAGGCGCAGGCGGGAAACTTATTTTTTGAATTTGAATTTGAATTTAACGTTTTTTGATCAACTTACAATCCACACAAGTTCCACATATGTCCCACATAGGATCCAAAAAGGTCCCACACAGGAGCCACACAGGTCCCACATAAGTTCCACATAGGTTCCACATAGCTCCAAAGACACAAACCTACTCAGCCAAGACACCACCCAATGGATCAAAGCTAACCCAGTGACGTCACGGGGCTTTCGAGGCTGAAATTTTTTAAGTTTGCGGCCGCTACCAGGCTCGGAGTACCAGGCGAACAGAAACGCATAGTAGGTGGATTCTGTTTTTTGAAACTGTTTTTTGTGAATAACTCGGCCATTTGGCCTCTAATCCCCGATTGTGGTATGTCATAAAATGCGGAAAAATACGGCCCATCTACCTGGCTACCAAAATCTGTTATTGGCCAAGTTAACACCGAGTGGTAAAGAAATTTGGCTCACAAATATATTTCTCTAAATTGGTTTGTGTATATCTCGGCACTTTTTAAACCGATCTTAGAATGGAGTACAATTTTGGAATCAGGACATGGGCATCCTTCGAACTGCATCAGAGGATTTTCCAAATCCATCAACAAAATGTTGAGGGGCATTAACATTTTTAGTACCTATATTTGCGATGTGGATCAGGGTTTCATGAGGATTTTGTAATACAGTTCGAAGGACACTAAGGTCCTGATACAGGAATGGTACTTTGCTCCCCGATCCGTTGGAAAATGACCGAGTTATAAGCAAACGAACTTTTAAAAATAAATGTTTAATACAAAGTTGATAACCACTCCGTGTTAACTTGGTCAATACCAGACTTTGTTAGCCAAGTAGATGGCCCGTATTTTTTCACTGTTTTTGAGCCATCACAATCCACGATTGGATGCCAAATGGCCGAGTTATTCACAAAAAACAGTTCCAAAAAAATACAATCCACCTACTATGCGTTTCTGTGCGCCTGGTACTTCGAGCCTGGTAGCGGGCCGAAATCTACTTTTTCGGAGGCGAAAAAAAGTTTGTCATTTTATAAAAATTAAAACTTCTGAAAAACCCTGGAAAATGCCGGAAAACTCAAAAAAATCCTGGAAAATTCGAAAAAAAAATTGAAAAATTCGGAAAAATAGGGAAAAATTGTTGAAAAATTTGGAAAAAACGGAAAATGCAGGAAAATTCGGGAAAACTAAGGAAACATTGCCTCCCAAAACAAGCAACCAACCCCCACAATAAGAAACCAACACACACTTTGAATACATTTTATTTATCTCCATTACATTTTCTTAACTCTGTAGTGTCTAAAAATTATATAAAATGGGTTTAATATATACAACTCAAGGGTTACTGTTAACTATTGCATATAAATTAAGGGATATCTACACGAAATCTTAAGAATAGCGTTCCTATTTGATGATGATCTCGTCCTGATGATGTTGTCCCCGTAGAGGCATTACCAGATGCTCGAGTACCAGATTGTCCGATCCACCCAATTGCTGCCAGCCAGGACATGTCCGATGAAGGGCGCTTCGCGCGATCTGCAACAGAGATTATGGATACTATATTCATGTTTAAATATTAGAAAGAATTCAGTTGTCACCTCATAATCTGCGCCTGCGTGCGCTCCACAAAGGTGATGGCCCAGCTCCACGGAAAGTCCCTTTTCCGCTCGCATCCCAAGTACGCCGTGCTGCTCTGCAGAAAGATCTCCCTGGTCTTGGTGGTCTGTCGTTCTTATTCTTTTTCGAGACCACAATCTTATCATCTCTCAGCTCGCAGGTTCTTGAAAGTCTTCGTCCTGGAGTCCATGGCCAGACTCTTGACGGGTCGTTGAATTTCCCGCAGCATCTCCACCGGACGCACCACCAGGTAGTTGTGCATGCGATCTTCCTTTGGCTAATAGGACCAATTCAGGATCACGTCGAAAACTTTGGTGTCGTGATGCAGGGGGCGTCTTGTACGACGAGTGTACGGCGGACAATCGATCATTAGCATAGGTCCACTTTCCACGTGCAAATTTCGAGGGATTCGTCGCTTTCCTTGAGGACTGCAAAGATAACACATATTTAATACATAAATGCGAAAACCCAAAATTTGTCAGAGCTATGGCCATCGGAAGGAGAAAAAATAGGGAAATTAGGAAAACGCACAATTTTGTAGGGGTACCCCTTGGAAAAAATTCGAAATTCGAAAGGAAAGTCGCTTCTGGGTTCGCGGATTACTAAATGGTCGAGCTATGGCAATCGCAAGGAGAAAAGGTAGCAAAATTAGGAAAACGCCCAATTTCATGGGGGTACCCCTTGGAAAAAATTCGAAAAATTCAAAAACGATATTCAAGCAATGTTTTGAATGAGGAAAGTCGCTTTTGCGTTCGCTGATTACGAAATGGTACTTTATTACCTGATCGGATACAAATTGGCAGAGCTATGGCCATCGGAAGGAGAAAAAGTAGGGAAATTATGAAAACGCATAATTTCATGGGGGTACCCCTTGGAAAAAATTCGAAAAATTAAAAAACGATATTCAAGCAATGTTTTGAATGAGGAAAGTCGCTTTTGCGTTCGCTGATTACGAAATGGTACTTTATTTCCTGATCGGATACAAATTGGCAGAGCTAAGGCCATCAGAAGGAGAAAAAGTAGCGAAATTAGGAAAACGCATAATTTCATGGGGGTACCCTTTGGAAAAAATTCGAAAAATTAAAAAACGATATTTAAGCAATGTTTCGAATGAGGAAAGTCGCTTTTGCGTTCGCTGATTACTAAATGGTACTTTATTACCTGATCTGATACAAATTGGCAGAGCTATGGCCACCGGAAAGAGAAAAAGTAGGGAAATTAGGAAAACGCCCAATTTCATGGGGGTACCCCTTGGAAAAAATTCGAAAAATTCAAAAACGATATTCAAGCAATGTTTTGAATGAGGAAAGTCGCTTTTGCGTTCGCTGATTACGAAATGGTACTTTATTTCCTGATCGGAAACAAATTGGCAGAGCTATGGCCATCGGAAGGAGAAAAAGTAGGGAAATTATGAAAACGCATAATTTCATGGGGGTACCCCTTGGAAAAAATTCGAAAAATTAAAAAACGATATTCAAGCAATGTTTTGAATGAGGAAAGTCGCTTTTGCGTTCGCTGATTACTAAATGGTACTTTATTACCTGATCGGATATAAATAGGCAGAGCTATGGCCACCGGAAAGAGAAAAAGTAGGGAAATTAGGAAAACGCACAATTTCATGGGGGTACCCCTTGGAAAAATTCGAAAAATTCAAAAACGATATTCAAGCAATGTTTTGAATGAGGAAAGTCGCTTTTGCGTTCGCTGATTACGAAATGGTACTTTATTACCTGATCGGATACAAATTGGCAGAGCTATGGCCATCGGAAGGAGAAAAAGTAGGGAAATTATGAAAACGCATAATTTCATGGGGGTACCCCTTGGAAAAAATTCGAAAAATTAAAAAACGATATTCAAGCAATGTTTTGAATGAGGAAAGTCGCTTTTGCGTTCGCTGATTACTAAATGGTACTTTATTACCTGATCGGATATAAATAGGCAGAGCTATGGCCACCGCAAAGAGAAAAAGTAGGGAAATTAGGAAAACGCACAATTTCATGGGGGTACCCCTTGGAAAAAATTCGAAAAATTCAAAAACGATATTCAAGCAATGTTTTGAATGAGGAAAGTCTTGCGTTCGCTGAATGAGGAAAGTTTTGCGTTCGCTGATTACGAAATGGTACTTTATTTCCTGATCGGATACAAATTGGCAGAGCTAAGGCCATCAGAAGGAGAAAAAGTAGCGAAATTAGGAAAACGCATAATTTCATGGGGGTACCCTTTGGAAAAAATTCGAAAAATTAAAAAACGATATTTAAGCAATGTTTCGAATGAGGAAAGTCGCTTTTGCGTTCGCTGATTACTAAATGGTACTTTATTACCTGATCTGATACAAATTGGCAGAGCTATGGCCACCGGAAAGAGAAAAAGTAGGGAAATTAGGAAAACGCACAATTTCATGGGGGTACCCCTTAGAAAAAATTCGACAAATTAAAAAACGATATTTAAGCTATGTTTTGAATGAGGAAAGTCGCTTTTGCGTTCGCTGATTACTAAATGGTACTTTATTACCTGATCGGATACAAATTGGCAGAGCTATGGCCATCGGAAGGAGAAAAAGTAGGGAAATTAGGAAAACACACAATTTCATGGGGGTACCCCTTGGAACAAATTCAAAAAATTAAAAAACGATATTCAAGCAATGTTTTGAATGAGGAAAGTCGCTTTTGCGTTCGCTGATTACGAAATGGTACTTTATTTCCTGATCGGATACAAATTGGCAGAGCTAAGGCCATCAGAAGGAGAAAAAGTAGCGAAATTAGGAAAACGCATAATTTCATGGGGGTACCCTTTGGAAAAAATTCGAAAAATTAAAAAACGATATTTAAGCAATGTTTCGAATGAGGAAAGTCGCTTTTGCGTTCGCTGATTACTAAATGGTACTTTATTACCTGATCTGATACAAATTGGCAGAGCTATGGCCACCGGAAAGAGAAAAAGTAGGGAAATTAGGAAAACGCACAATTTCATGGGGGTACCCCTTGGAAAAAATTTGAAAAATTAAAAAACGATATTCAAGCAATGTTTTGAATGAGGAAAGTCGCTTTTGCGTTCGCTGATTACGAAATGGTACTTTATTTCCTGATCGGAAACAAATTGGCAGAGCTATGGCCATCGGAAGGAGAAAAAGTAGGGAAATTATGAAAACGCATAATTTCATGGGGGTACCCCTTGGAAAAAATTCGAAAAATTAAAAAACGATATTTAAGCAATGTTTCGAATGAGGAAAGTCGCTTTTGCGTTCGCTGATTACTAAATGGTACTTTATTACCTGATCTGATACAAATTGGCAGAGCTATGGCCACCGGAAAGAGAAAAAGTAGGGAAATTAGGAAAACGCACAATTTCATGGGGGTACCCCTTGGAAAAAATTCGAAAAATTAAAAAACGATATTCAAGCAATGTTTTGAATGAGGAAAGTCGCTTTTGCGTTCGCTGATTACGAAATGGTACTTTATTTCCTGATCGGAAACAAATTGGCAGAGCTATGGCCATCGGAAGGAGAAAAAGTAGGGAAATTATGAAAACGCATAATTTCATGGGGGTACCCCTTGGAAAAAATTCGAAAAATTAAAAAACGATATTCAAGCAATGTTTTGAATGAGGAAAGTCGCTTTTGCGTTCGCTGATTACTAAATGGTACTTTATTACCTGATCGGATATAAATAGGCAGAGCTATGGCCACCGGAAAGAGAAAAAGTAGGGAAATTAGGAAAACGCACAATTTCATGGGGGTACCCCTTGGAAAAAATTCGAAAAATTCAAAAACGATATTCAAGCAATGTTTTGAATGAGGAAAGTCGCTTTTGCGTTCGCTGATTACGAAATGGTACTTTATTACCTGATCGCATACAAATTGGCAGAGCTATGGCCACCGCAAAGAGAAAAAGTAGGGAAATTAGGAAAACGCACAATTTCATGGGGGTACCCCTTGGAAAAAATTCGAAAAATTCAAAAACGATATTCAAGCAATGTTTTGAATGAGGAAAGTCGCTTTTGCGTTCGCTGATTACGAAATGGTACTTTATTTCCTGATCGGATACAAATTGGCAGAGCTAAGGCCATCAGAAGGAGAAAAAGTAGCGAAATTAGGAAAACGCATAATTTCATGGGGGTACCCTTTGGAAAAAATTCGAAAAATTAAAAAACGATATTTAAGCAATGTTTCGAATGAGGAAAGTCGCTTTTGCGTTCGCTGATTACTAAATGGTACTTTATTACCTGATCTGATACAAATTGGCAGAGCTATGGCCACCGGAAAGAGAAAAAGTAGGGAAATTAGGAAAACGCACAATTTCATGGGGGTACCCCTTGGAAAAAATTCGAAAAATTAAAAAACGATATTCAAGCAATGTTTTGAATAAGGAAAGTCGCTTTTGCGTTCGCTGATTACGAAATGGTACTTTATTTCCTGATCGGAAACAAATTGGCAGAGCTATGGCCATCGGAAGGAGAAAAAGTAGGGAAATTATGAAAACGCATAATTTCATGGGGGTACCCCTTGGAAAAAATTCGAAAAATTAAAAAACGATATTCAAGCAATGTTTTGAATGAGGAAAGTCGCTTTTGCGTTCGCTGATTACTAAATGGTACTTTATTACCTGATCGGATATAAATAGGCAGAGCTATGGCCACCGGAAAGAGAAAAAGTAGGGAAATTAGGAAAACGCACAATTTCATGGGGGTACCCCTTGGAAAAAATTCGAAAAATTCAAAAACGATATTCAAGCAATGTTTTGAATGAGGAAAGTCGCTTTTGCGTTCGCTGATTACGAAATGGTACTTTATTACCTGATCGGATACAAATTGGCAGAGCTATGGCCACCGCAAAGAGAAAAAGTAGGGAAATTAGGAAAACGCACAATTTCATGGGGGTACCCCTTGGAAAAAATTCGAAAAATTCAAAAACGATATTCAAGCAATGTTTTGAATGAGGAAAGTCGCTTTTGCGTTCGCTGATTACGAAATGGTACTTTATTTCCTGATCGGATACAAATTGGCAGAGCTAAGGCCATCAGAAGGAGAAAAAGTAGCGAAATTAGGAAAACGCATAATTTCATGGGGGTACCCTTTGGAAAAAATTCGAAAAATTAAAAAACGATATTTAAGCAATGTTTCGAATGAGGAAAGTCGCTTTTGCGTTCGCTGATTACTAAATGGTACTTTATTACCTGATCTGATACAAATTGGCACAGCTATGGCCACCGGAAAGAGAAAAAGTAGGGAAATTAGGAAAACGCACAATTTCATGGGGGTACCCCTTGGAAAAAATTCGAAAAATTAAAAAACGATATTCAAGCAATGTTTTGAATAAGGAAAGTCGCTTTTGCGTTCGCTGATTACGAAATGGTACTTTATTTCCTGATCGGAAGCAAATTGGCAGAGCTATGGCCATCGGAAGGAGAAAAAGTAGGGAAATTATGAAAACGCATAATTTCATGGGGGTACCCCTTGGAAAAAATTCGAAAAATTAAAAAACGATATTCAAGCAATGTTTTGAATGAGGAAAGTCGCTTTTGCGTTCGCTGATTACTAAATGGTACTTTATTACCTGATCGGATATAAATAGGCAGAGCTATGGCCACCGGAAAGAGAAAAAGTAAGGAAATTAGGAAAACGCACAATTTCATGGGGGTACCCCTTGGAAAAAATTCGAAAAATTCAAAAACGATATTCAAGCAATGTTTTGAATGAGGAAAGTCGCTTTTGCGTTCGCTGATTACGAAATGGTACTTTATTACCTGATCGGATACAAATTGGCAGAGCTATGGCCACCGCAAAGAGAAAAAGTAGGGAAATTAGGAAAACGCACAATTTCATGGGGGTACCCCTTGGAAAAAATTCGAAAAATTCAAAAACGATATTCAAGCAATGTTTTGAATGAGGAAAGTCGCTTTTGCGTTCGCTGATTACGAAATGGTACTTTATTACCTGATCTGATACAAATTGGCAGAGCTATGTATGGCCATCGGAAGGAGAAAAAGTAGGGAAATTAGGAAAACACACAATTTCATGGGGGTACCCCTTGGAACAAATTCAAAAAATTAAAAAACGATATTCAAGCAATGTTTTGAATGAGGAAAGTCGCTTTTGCGTTCGCTGATTACGAAATGGTACTTTATTTCCTGATCGGATACAAATTGGCAGAGCTAAGGCCATCAGAAGGAGAAAAAGTAGCGAAATTAGGAAAACGCATAATTTCATGGGGGTACCCTTTGGAAAAAATTCGAAAAATTAAAAAACGATATTTAAGCAATGTTTCGAATGAGGAAAGTCGCTTTTGCGTTCGCTGATTACTAAATGGTACTTTATTACCTGATCTGATACAAATTGGCAGAGCTATGGCCACCGAAAAGAGAAAAAGTAGGGAAATTAGGAAACCGCACAATTTCATGGGGGTACCCCTTGGAAAAAATTCGAAAAATTAAAAAACGATATTCAAGCAATGTTTTGAATGAGGAAAGTCGCTTTTGCGTTCGCTGATTACTAAATGGTACTTTATTACCTGATCGGATATAAATAGGCAGAGCTATGGCCACCGGAAAGAGAAAAAGTAGGGAAATTAGGAAAACGCACAATTTCATGGGGGTACCCCTTGAAAAAATTTGAAAAATTCAAAAACGATATTCAAGCAATGTTTTGAATGAGGAAAGTCGCTTTTGCGTTCGCTGATTACTAAATGGTACTTTATTACCTGATCGGATATAAATAGGCAGAGCTATGGCCACCGGAAAGAGAAAAAGTAGGGAAATTAGGAAAACGCACAATTTCATGGGGATGGGGAAAAAGTAGGTACCCCTTGGAAAAAATTCGAAAAATTAAAAAACGATATTCAAGCAATGTTTTGAATGAGGAAAGTCGCTTTTGCGTTCGCTGATTACTAAATGGTACTTTATTACCTGATCGGATATAAATAGGCAGAGCTATGGCCACCGCAAAGAGAAAAAGTAGGGAAATTAGGAAAACGCACAATTTCATGGGGGTACCCCTTGGAAAAAATTCGAAAAATTCAAAAACGATATTCAAGCAATGTTTTGAATGAGGAAAGTCGCTTTTGCGTTCGCTGATTACGAAATGGTACTTTATTTCCTGATCGGAAACAAATTGGCAGAGCTATGGCCATCGGAAGGAGAAAAAGTAGGGAAATTATGAAAACGCATAATTTCATGGGGGTACCCCTTGGAAAAAATTCGAAAAATTAAAAAACGATATTCAAGCAATGTTTTGAATGAGGAAAGTCGCTTTTGCGTTCGCTGATTACTAAATGGTACTTTATTACCTGATCGGATATAAATAGGCAGAGCTATGGCCACCGGAAAGAGAAAAAGTAGGGAAATTAGGAAAACGCACAATTTCATGGGGGTACCCCTTGGAAAAAATTCGAAAAATTCAAAAACGATATTCAAGCAATGTTTTGAATGAGGAAAGTCGCTTTTGCGTTCGCTGATTACGAAATGGTACTTTATTACCTGATCGGATACAAATTGGCAGAGCTATGGCCATCGGAAGGAGAAAAAGTAGGGAAATTAGGAAAACGCACAATTTCATGGGGGTACCCCTTGGAAAAAATTCGAAAAATTAAAAAACGATATTCAAGCAATGTTTTGAATGAGGAAAGTCGCTTTTGCGTTCGCTGATTACTAAATGGTACTTTATTACCTGATCGGATATAAATAGGCAGAGCTATGGCCACCGGAAAGAGAAAAAGTAGGGAAATTAGGAAAACGCACAATTTCATGGGTGTACCCCTTGGAAAAAATTCGAAAAATTAAAAAACGATATTCAAGCAATGTTTTGAATGAGGAAAGTCGCTTTTGCGTTCGCTGATTACGAAATGGTACTTTATTACCTGATCGGATATAAATAGGCAGAGCTATGGCCACCGGAAAGAGAAAAAGTAGGGAAATTAGGAAAACGCACAATTTCATGGGGGTACCCCTTGGAAAAAATTCGAAAAATTCAAAAACGATATTCAAGCAATGTTTTGAATGAGGAAAGTCGCTTTTGCGTTCGCTGATTACGAAATGGTACTTTATTACCTGATCGGATACAAATTGGCAGAGCTATGGCCATCGGAAGGAGAAAAAGTAGGGAAATTAGGAAAACGCACAATTTCATGGGGGTACCCCTTGGAAAAAATTCGAAAAATTCAAAAACGATATTCAAGCAATGTTTTGAATGAGGAAAGTCGCTTTTGCGTTCGCTGATTACGAAATGGTACTTTATTACCTGATCGGATACAAATTGGCAGAGCTATGGCCATCGGAAGGAGAAAAAGTAGGGAAATTAGGAAAACGCACAATTTCATGGGGGTACCCCTTGGAAAAAATTCGAAAAATTCAAAAACGATATTCAAGCAATGTTTTGAATGAGGAAAGTCGCTTTTGGGTTCGCTGATTACTAAATGGTACTTTATTACCTGATCGGATATAAATAGGCAGAGCTATGGCCACCGGAAAGAGAAAAAGTAGGGAAATTAGGAAAACGCACATTTTCATGGGGGTACCCCTTGGAAAAAATTCGAAAAATTCAAAAACGATATTCAAGCAATGTTTTGAATGAGGAAAGTCGCTTTTGCGTTCGCTGATTACGAAATGGTACTTTATTACCTGATCGGATACAAATTGGCAGAGCTATGGCCATCGGAAGGAGAAAAAGTAGGGAAATTAGGAAAACGCACAATTTCATGGGGGTACCCCTTGGAAAAAATTCGAAAAATTCAAAAACGATATTCAAGCAATGTTTTGAATGAGGAAAGTCGCTTTTGGGTTCGCTGATTACTAAATGGTACTTTATTTCCTGATCGGATACAAATTGGCAGAGCTATGGCCATCGGAAGGAGAAAAAGTAGGGAAATTAGGAAAACACACAATTTCATGGGGGTACCCCTTGGAAGAAATTCAAAAAATTAAAAAACGATATTCAAGCAATGTTTTGAATGAGGAAAGTCGCTTTTGCGTTCGCTGATTACGAAATGGTACTTTATTTCCTGATCGGATACAAATTGGCAGAGCTAAGGCCATCAGAAGAAGAAAAAGTAGCGAAATTAGGAAAACGCATAATTTCATGGGGGTACCCTTTGGAAAAAATTCGAAAAATTAAAAAACGATATTTAAGCAATGTTTCGAATGAGGAAAGTCGCTTTTGCGTTCGCTGATTACTAAATGGTACTTTATTACCTGATCTGATACAAATTGGCAGAGCTATGGCCATCGGAAGGAGAAAAAGTAGGGAAATTAGGAAAACGCACAATTTCATGGGGGTACCCCTTGGAAAAAATTCGAAAAATTCAAAAACGATATTCAAGCAATGTTTTGAATGAGGAAAGTCGCTTTTGGGTTCGCTGATTACTAAATGGTACTTTATTTCCTGATCGGATACAAATTGGCAGAGCTATGGCCATCGGAAGGAGAAAAAGTAGGGAAATTAGGAAAACGCACAATTTCATGGGGGTACCCCTTGGAAAAAATTCGAAAAATTAAAAAACGATATTCAAGCAATGTTTTGAATGAGGAAAGTCGCTTTTGCGTTCGCTGATTACGAAATGGTACTTTATTTCCTGATCGGAAACAAATTGGCAGAGCTATGGCCTTCGGAAGGAGAAAAAGTAGGGAAATTATGAAAACGCATAATTTCATGGGGGTACCCCTTGGAAAAAATTCGAAAAATTAAAAAACGATATTCAAGCAATGTTTTGAATGAGGAAAGTCGCTTTTGGGTTCGCTGATTACTAAATGGTACTTTATTTCCTGATGGGATACAAATTGGCAGAGCTATGGCCATCGGAAGGTCCAAAAGTGGGGAAATTTGGAAAACAAAAAATTCGAAAAATTTAAAAACGCCATTTAACCAATAGTTTTAATAAGGAAAGTCGCTTCTGGGTTCGCTGATTACTAAATGGTACTTGTGATATAAGATCCTATTATTTGTTCTTGAAAATAAAAAACAGAAAATAATACATATTTGAATATGACTTCCTAGGAATTAAAAGGAAATAAAGTAAAGAAATTAAAATATAAAAATAAATAAATATAAAATAACATTTTGCGCAGCAAAAGATTGTGGTCCAACCATGTTGGTTGAGCTGATAACGGCAGTTCACTCCGGTACGCTATCCCACTACTGCCTACCACGGGAACTCTTGGCTGCTGGTTTTCACCCCTGGCCCGGTTCATCCCTCCTTAGCCAACCTGAATGCCTTGGACTCCTCCATGGCACCCATATTGATGGCAAGCTTAGTGCGGACGTTCCGTCAACATGAGCTTGGTCCGCTACACAGTGGATCCCAGCCTCAGGCCATCCCACAATCAGACCTCACAGAAGCGTGATTACAGAAGCTGCCAACCTTCCAGTCGAAAGTCTGAGGTTTATAACTCAAACCTATTTGGATGACGTGTTGTGGTTGAACACCGCGCACTATGTTACCGACAAAGTCAAACCTGAAGTTTTGTTGTTGTATGTCAACGTATTTTAATAAGTAATGTCTTTCTCATGCCACTAATCAAGACATAAAAATAAAAACAATAGTTAATTACATAATAAGACACTCTTTTAGTCGGAAACACAAACTATCCACTTCTGCTGCCATTGAAAACTTGAACAACACGCACTATGTTACCGACAACTG
The DNA here is from genome assembly GCA_018153035.1 of Drosophila pseudoananassae pseudoananassae. Classification (NCBI taxonomy): domain Eukaryota; kingdom Metazoa; phylum Arthropoda; class Insecta; order Diptera; family Drosophilidae; genus Drosophila; species Drosophila pseudoananassae. The sequence continues at coordinate 1,540,298 of JAECXR010000055.1, forward strand.
CCTTATCGACGATAGCGGGTTGTCGATGTTTATATATATTGTTTTAATGCGTCATGGAATATATTTTTTTTTAATAAAAACAATTTTTTTGTTTTTAAAAAAACTGTTTAAAATAAGAAATATACTTTTACTAAACTATAAAAATTTAATTTAAAAAAATAAAAAATATCGATCGCCCGAGCAGGGACTTGAACCCTGGACCCTTGGATTAAAAGTCCAATGCTCTACCGACTGAGCTACCCGGGCCTTTGGTTAGCTCCTGCCAAAATGCTAACAAAACTAGACCTCCTTTGAAAAGAACAAATTCAATAAGTTATGGAAATAATTTCTATTCATTTTTATTTTCGCAAAAAACATATTTCATTCATTTTCAAGCCAAAAAAAAATCACCGCCCGAGCAGGGACTTGAACCCTGGACCCTTGGATTAAAAGTCCAATGCTCTACCGACTGAGCTACCCGGGCATATAAACGTCACCGATCCAGGCACGGTTCTCAAAACAATTAACCTTCCCCTTCCAAAATCCGAAAAATGATCCATTACATTTTAAAATAGTTTTTATTTTTTTATGCCATATTCATACATGTTTACATACTTGTTTTGTTTTTGTTTTATTTATATTTTTATGGTTTTTTGTGGTTTCATGGTTGAATTTTCATTGTTTTTCGATTTTGATTCCATTTTTGTTGCATAAACATTGCCTTTGCAATTGAACCCAGATTAAGGTAATACATACATGCGAATTTCATTAAAAATTAGTTGCGTAAGTTTATTTTTACATGGAATGCAGTTAAACTTTTTGCCCCCACTGCGCCCTGGCTGACAGAGGGGGCCCCCTTAACCCAAAAACTACAAATGGTGTATTGCATTACGATCGAGCGTTAAAATCATTTCATGGGTTTCCGACAAATAGCATTGAACAAACATTTGAAAGTATAAAGAAACGCTGAACAAATATACAAAATGGGAAACAGAATACTATTAATTAATTTGTGCTAGGTAATTTCTTGTTTGATTCTCTCATTTCAATAGGTTTGTTCGTTTTGCAGTGCCCTTTCTTAATCTGATTTGTTTTTCACTAAAATTTGTCTTGCTAATTCGATATACATAATTTAAGCTTACGAGCTAGGTTCACATAGACTACCGATAGTTCTAGAATGCACTAACCTTAGCTTAGCGAAAAGTACAGCATAAATAATTACTTTACATTACGGTTATGGGCTTCCTTTAGCTTTAGGCTTTAACAATTCTCGCTTTAATCAAATTTCGTTGGCTTAGTTTAGTATCGATTAACTTCCGATTTCAATTTACAGACATTGTTGAGAGGCCTTTGAGTAACTTAAGTGGGAGGGACGTACGCTGCTCTAAAGAAAATCCTGTCCTGATTCATTGTAGCAAGTTCTATGCTAAATTTGACATACAATATTTTACTTCCTGTTTAGCTTCCGAATTTGTTCATCAAGGATAATTAAAAACGATTGATCTTTAATAAAAATTAGTAAAGCATTTTTCAAGCTGCTAGAGCACTTTCAACAACACAAACGCAAACACACAAATAAAATTGAACAGCTACCGATAATTTTCGCAAAATTTCTCTCCAAAACGAAACACAAACATAAAAACGCGATCCCCGGAACGGGGCGCTCTGCTATTTACAAACTAAACAAAGCCTTATGTGGTTAACTAGAGTTAGGATCTCTAATAGCTAGGAATTAAGTACACTCTTTAGGACTCCCTGGAGGGTGCTTGGATCAAGGTAAAGGTCTAGGATTGGGGATCAGGGACAGTGGATTAAACGAAGAACTAAGGTTAATTAGAAATCACTTTGAAATTATTGCAGATATTAGTTTTGTTCAACTCGACAAGTTTGTCTGTTCATCTGTGCAGCTTAGGACTAAAATTATGCTAGGCTTACTAACTACCAGCTTTTCGAATACTGCTTAGAGAAAGAGGTTCATCATACTGAAGGGATTCCCGGGCACTCGCAAAGCCACACGTTAATTGACATTCTAAAATGCTCCCACATCCAAGTACTATGAATCGGATTAAAATCATATCAACATTGAATATTGATATGAGTGTGCTTTGATATGCCTAAACATCACTTGATTCATACTATTTCGATGTGAAGAGCCCCGAAGTGCGATTTTTCTCTTCTTGGTGGCAGGAGTTCCCCCATTGACCCCCACAGGTTGAGAGCCAAGCTCAAGCCGGGTCGGGGAACGGTTCCACCTCCAGTATCCCGCGGATCCACCTCCAGTATCATAAACCCAAACGGGCCGTAGGAATACAGCTCGTTTCTTAGCTTAACACGAATCAGTTGCAAACAAGAAACATCACTGGATGTTGGTTGATCGACGGGCGGCGGCAGGCGGGAAGCGATGGGTGGTAGGCGCAGGCAGGAGGCGTGGCATGGGCAGAGGGAGAACCTCAGCAGCAGAACAAGTTGCAGCCGACAATGTCAGCCTTGAACTCCATCTGCAGCTCCGGGTCGGGCTCACAGTCCGACTCCAGCAACTGCTCTAGCCGCTGATCCTGGGCGGGATTATCATGCTCCGGCTGGTGCGGCAGATGCTGCTGCTGCTGCCTGATGATAACCTGAGATCAGAACTCCTGCGGATACTTGATGCAGTCGGGAGGAGCTTGTGAGCCGCTGGCTGTGGAGGCGAACAGGGAGTTCGGCCCGCTGGCGGTCCCGTTGCTGCTGCCCCCATTGGGCACTCCCAGCCCGGGCCCTCCTCCGGCCACTCCCACTGCCCCCGCACTGCTGTCCTGCGACTGGTAGCCGCTGGCCGCCGAGGCCGCCGCCGCCGTCTGATATGGTTCCTGATACAACTGATTGAGTCTCTAACCAGTACCCGAAAAGTGCCACGCGTCCTATGCGCTCAGGTGCGCGAACTGTGACGGATGGATATCGAACTGGTGGTAGGGATGTCCGTAGGGACCCATGTGGTACGGCACGATGTTCATCGAGGCCATCTTGTGCTCCTTCTTCCACTTCATGCGCCGGTTCTGGAACCAGATCTTGATCTGCCGCTCCGTGAGGCAGAGCGCGTGGGCGATCTCGATCCTGCGGCGGCGGGTCAGGTAGCGGTTGAAGTGGAACTCCTTCTCCAGCTCCAGCGTCTGGTAGCGGGTGTATGAGGTCCGTTGTCGTTTCGTTTCGCCATTGGCGTTCACAGTACCTGGAAGAACGAAACGGGAATACTGATTAGTAAAGGCCTTCCTTTGAGAGAATACATATTTTAATAAATCGGAAAATTACAATAAAAATTGATGTCTAGCCCTTATCATCTCACCATCGGTTCAGTGCCTGGTATCATCACATTATTGTAATGCATAAATATTATTGCTTTCTAAAAGGCGTTTCTAAGCAATTCTCGAGCGTTCAAGTGGACAAAACTTGGCACCCCGTCACTCCATCCTCGGATCGGCACTGCCACCGCTCCAAGGCAGTTAATTTTCTCATTTATTTTGTGATTTTCTGCAACGTTGCGCATTTCATAAATATGACGTGCCAAACCGCCATTTGGAAGTACCCGAAAAAGTCGAAAACTTTGCATTGGGCTTTGCCCAAAAGCAGGAGGGAATGGGACAGGAGGCTCCTGGCAAGGGAGTCGCCCAGACAGATGTTTGTCGCTTGCCGAAACTATCTTCGCCCCGACTTACGGCACTCGCACCCCGGTTGTATCTTTGTATCTGACTTCGCGGTAGATAATGACAATTTCCCGGTCCCTTCTTGGGCCGTTCAGCTCGCCCCCGAAAACTTTTCTTCTTATACTTTTCTTCGTCGCTTTTTTCACGAGGGCGTTCAAAGCGCGTCGTTCGTAATGAGGGGGCGTGCTACGGCAAAGTAGACTTTTAAAAGCCATTTACCGTGGCGTGTTATTACGGCCAACTCAATTGGCCCGCCCGCTTTGTTTTTGGCTTTCCAATCGAATACCGAGCCATACGATACAAGCCAAAGAGTTGGCAATAGATATTGGATCTATAGTATTTATATCTGCGAAATGTGTGGCAGTCAGTCAATGTGATAGACGGCAACCGCTGACTTTATTTTTGGGGGACCTGATGGGCCGCCCGGTTCCGAGTTCCACTGACTCTATATGGGTCATGGCCTAAACAGGCGGGGGTGACTGATTTTAAGCTTACTATTATTATTTTAGCCTTGACTATCGAAGACTTTATTTGACTTTAAATATTTAAACAAAAGCTATCTGCCCCACTCGAAATAGCTCTATCTCTCCTCCCTCTCCGCCCACACACATTTCCGAAAGTTTTCCGCTGTTTGGGTTGCCCTCGTGGTTTAGTTTTAAAATGTCTCCGATGTGACGTTGGCGGAAGATGTCAGGCCACATCAATCAGCGGCGAAAATCTAAATGGAATTTCTGATTAAAGTTGAAATTAATTACCGCTCATTTAATTAAGGCGAATTTAGTGTAGCAAGCACACACACACACATGCACATAGTTAGGCGGGAAAGCGCCAACATCAAAAGCTCCTGCACTTCCCTGGCTGGCTGCCATCCTGAATGGGCTCAGACTAATGACCAAGTAAACAGCGGGCAGACAGTAACCAGACAACGGCCATCGGCTTCATCAGTCATGCGGATCGGAGTGAGATGGAGGTGCACCGCGCGAGAGAGACGGGCGGATGGCCAACTGTTGTGGCAACAAATTGAATTGCACTAATCCGGGCTCGGGCTCTTGACCCATTTCGTTCTGCCCCACTGCAGTTGGCCCATCAAATCTGATACTGCAACTAATATTTCTAGCTGGCCATTAGAGCGAGGTTTTCTGCTTTTTGGCCAGAAACTTTTCCTCAAAACTTGGCAGACAGCAAAGGGTCAGACTCCACTTCCGGCTGATGTATGATGTGCAGACATTTCTGAGTGCCTTTACTATTTGATAAGCTCGGATCATGACCTTGTCCAGGCCCCGACCAAATCAATATTTCCCGTGGCTAAGTTTTCCCACCGGGGTCACAGACATCTCGTTGTGTCTTTCCTCCTCAAAAGTATCTTTTTTTCTTGGCAAATCAAGTGAGTGCCTGCTCCTGGCGAGGAGACAACAAAAGACGAGCCGAGCACTTGCAGTCCCAGCGACCATTTACAATTGTCAAATGCCGCTGTCATATGTTGCAATTTGTTTACACCACTCAAGGGAGGTGCGAAGGGAGTGGCTGGCAGAGCAACAGCATTGCGAAATGTATCTCTGGGATGCGTTTTGGTATCTGCGAGAAATTGGGGTTGATCTTGTTTCACGAAATTGTGAAAGCAAGAGAAGTGGCCCTCTTAAATGACTTCTAAGAATATTCCGGCTTGCCTTCTCCTTAATTTATTTGCTTAATAATTGCTTATTATGTCTAAATCAAGAGCCTCCAAGGGAGATCATCTCATAATCACCAGCTAATTCCCACTCAGTTTTGGTTTGATTTCCGACTAAAGATCAGCACACATCCGCAGCCCGTTGGGGCCTCAGCCAAGTGTCAACACTGCGGTCTCTGTTAGCCCTTCTCTTTAAGACTTTTGAGTTTTTTTTTAAATATTTTTTGGTTAACTACATGCGAGTAAGTAGCGCACAAGAAGCAGAGCAAAAGCCCCAATGAGTTGACAGGGCAGAGAATCAGCATAAGCATCTCAGCAACAGCATCAGCCTCCTCATCCCACGGCACCTGGCATGTCATATCACTTGTGCTTATATCACATAAGCATCAGGGGGGGAGGAAGGAAGAGGGGCCAGGGGCAACAGGGGCATGCCTCTTGACAGCGCCAATGAGCGAACATTCGAAGCGTTTTACAAGTTTGTTCCCATTTCCCTGCCACTTCAATGGGATGGGATGCCAGTGCTGGGATCGGTCTGTATCTTTGTCTGTGTCTGGGCATTTGTGAAATACTATATAGACATATTGGATTTTGCATGTACAAACGTATACGTCTGTACACATATTTTCAGGACAGAACGCCCCAAGAATGAAGAATTTGCCAGTGACTTTGTTGGGCTTGTGATCTACCCTTTGAAATCGCCCCAAAATTGGGAGCAGATGACTTAGAAAGAGTATCCAATCTTTGGGCTAGCCACAGTGCTGGCCATTTCATTTGCATTTCACTCAAGATGACGTCAAGTGTGTTGGGCTAAAAGAGCACTGGCACTGGCTGACAGCCGCTTAACATATCAGTTGAAATTTGAAATTTTTCGGTGCATCCCATTTTGGACTGCATGCAAAAATCTGATTCAGAATTTATTAAGTGCAGCTCGCCGCTTCGGTCTCCGTGTCAGCGGAATCGATTCTGCAATTCAAATCGGCCGGCCCATTGTCTGGCTGGGATGTTCGCTTGGATGTTTCCTCTTGTGATTGACACGAGATTAGCATACTCAGGGGCATACTCTCCGCGAGTCCGTCTCGATCGCGGCTGGCAACTGGCGGCTGGCAGGTTCAAAGTTAAGCTGAAAACCTTTGGCGTAGGTCAGACACCAGTATCTTGTGCCGGAGTTTAATTGTTTTCTGTTGGCTGCCTCGGCGCAAATAGAAAAAACGCGACAAAAAGATACTTGCGGCTTGTCACAAACACTTGTAGTGGTCATTTGTCAACGGTCCGGCGTCTGGTCAGGCGAAACATAAAAAAAAAAAGAGTAGACACGACGGAACATCGTCATCGTAATCAGCAACGTGTGCGGCACCAGAGACTCCACTTCACTCGATTCCACGCCAAGATCCCTGGAATGGGCGCGCGATCATCTGGCGGTACGAGTTTTGATCTTATCGGGCAAAAACAACTTTGAACTTGTTGCACTTTTACAGGGAACTGCAACAAGCATGAGTCAGGTGATGTGAAATGAAAAGTCCATAAATCAACGCACTTCCGATGGCTACTTGCTGGCTCCGGACTTGGCTAATGAGTCGTTTAACCAAAAATCATTATCAATGTCAGAATTCCCAACGCGGATCATTATTCATGCGTAGCGAAAAATGTTTTGTTGCAAACTGAACTAATTAAATTCATATAAAGCGATTGGGGAATAGTGATGCGGCTGCCTGGAAACTAAAATTCCCTCAAATAAGTTTCGAATGTGAACACATTTCCAGAAATAAATCAGACAGAGAGCGAGAGGTGCCACGCTTGAGGTCTGCTGGAAGAAATAAATCTTGGGCCTTGAGAAACGATCGGATCGGATCGGATCGGGATATAGGATGGGATGGGGATGGTATGGGACTCGGATTTTGGACTGGAGGAGTCAAAAGGGCCGCCGCAGGGGTCGCTTGGGGACATGTGCCGCGCGGGTTAATTTCTTTCGGAAAAAGAAAATTAATCAAATATGCGGCCACAGTGCTATCTGAACGTGTATCTTCCTCTCTATCCATCCCGGCAGTGCTGTCTCTTTCACGGTGTGTGCTGCATTCCTTAGGTGATAAATGATGCTGTCGGGGGTTCTTTTCCGAAGTCTCTCCCGGTGTGCCCGAGTGCCCGTCCATGTCCATGTGTATTATTTTAGGGGGCCGGCGACAAATGATGTGACATTTGTGATAATGAAAGTGTTACCATGGCCTCCACCCCCCCAGAAGCATAACACGCGCTGGACAACAGGTGTTTTGGGGTCCATCGATGTCCGCAGACCATTAAAGCGCTATTAAATCGTAGTCCCAACTACTGTCTGCCACTGCCCGGGATTATTTGTCGCTCGCATCCCCCGAGAAGGACTGGGAAGTCCTCGAATCGAGCTTGATCATTAATCACGATTCAAATAAAGGAAGCGTTGCAGTCGCCGGATGGTGGTCAAATGGCAGGAATATTAAAAACACTTCTAGAAACGGGATGCAGCCAATTTCTGGGACTGACGGGGCCCGAACTTTTCGAGTTATTTTGTTTTGTGGTGCGAATTGTGCGTGGCCTTGTCCCACCCACTTCCCATTCCCCACCCTACACTCAGGTCGTTTTTTGGGCATTCGCGTGGTTGCCTTTGGCTTGGTTTCGTGAAAAATGGAAATTATGTCAAGAAGTAAATTGATTATTTCGCTTTAAAGCATTTTTCAATTTATATTCCGTGTTTCTTGTCAACACGAACACATTCAGTTTCGTCAGTCCGACAGCCAACACAATGCTTTGAAACACTGGGCTTCGGTCTCCCATCTCCGTGGCATTTTTTCCCCAGTTTTCTCCACTTGAGTGAAATGACATCATGTGGCACAAAGCTCTAATTCTCGACTTGGGGCAACAGCTGATGCGGTCCGCTGGCAAATTGAACGATCCGAGTCCCGAAGGTGTTGCGGGGGGTACAGCCAGAGGCGAACCTCTGGCCAGATGGAGTGGCATATGGTTTCCGGTTGCCCATAAATGAAAAGGAATTTACATAAGCAGAGCTTCTTGTATAGGCTTTTGGATACTTTACAAAGCCGACCAAGTTAGTTACTTTCTAGGAAATAGTATTAGCTGTACTTTCTTTCCTGAACCTTGCTAGCCAATCCTTTCATTTAATTGCACTCTTTCCAAAGCAAACCCATAATTCCAATTAGGTAGCCCCTTCCACTTTTTAAAATCAACCTGTTGATGGGACGCTCAGGTCTTAAGTGCTTTTCGGGGATTAAGTTAAGCAAACGCCCCCGGGAGACACGTGAAGCCCCCGTCCAACCCCTGTACCTTTTCCATTTCCCCGGCCATAGACAATCAACCCTTGGAGAGCTTTCCGCGCGGAGGAGTTGGCCATAATTGTTTTCACTTCAAGACTATCCTCCAATCCTCCGCTGGCATAATGAGCCGGATAACAAATTACGCCGCTTGTAGCTGCCGTGGCTGTTGGTATTGTGTTGAAAATATAATAAATGAATTATCTGCATAATTAATGAGCTTTTAATTTTTAATGGCGCGTCGCAGGCTCCCAGGGTCCCCAAATGAAAACCAACAGGCAGCAGAGTCAGCACAGACAGACAGCAACTTACACAAGAACCCGACGGACAGCGGTCAGATGCGGTTATCTGGTCAGGCGTATCTTTTAGATACAATTTTAATGTGACTTCTTGCAAATTATTTATGCGAGCATTTTCGCTCAGATAATTATCGTTTATCTCTGATTTAAAGAGTTCTCTCTCGGCCAAAAGATGCTGTGTGTATGTACGTGGCGTAGAATACGCGGCGATGGGTATGTGTTCATGTTCGAATCCAAAATGACTACCTCAGTTAATTATGGGGCTCCCGAGTAGGGAGCGAGCGTCGCGCATGCGCACATAAATTAGCCGGTCTGCGGTGGAAACCAGTTTGCTGCTGCTCAGCCTTCCTTGCCCTCCCTGGCCGTGTAAAGACCTTAAAAAGAGACTACCCCACCCCGGCGCGGCGATACCCAGCACCGTTGCACCCATTTTTAATGAGTGTCCTGTCGTCTGCAGTTGAATGAACGCGCTACAAAATGCGGCATTGTCGTTGTCTGGCTTCTGGAGTTCTCGCTCATTTTCCGAAGGCCCCATGATTAACTGCCCGGGGTCTTTGACTGGCGCTGATGACGACCACAGGACCAGGTCCTGGACCAGGTTCAGTCCCTTGTCCAGGTCCAGCCATCAGAATCAGCAATCAATCACCGGCACGTTGAAGAATGTTTTTTTTTCGCGATTTTGATTTACTCTCGTCGCACTCATTGACTTTCCATTAATAATTTCCTTTGTAAATTGCATCCTGTGGCAATTGTTGTAATTGTGATGAATTCTTTATTAATGCAAAGTGCAGATAGCGGGGAGCCGGGGCGGGGGCTACTGTCAATGGCGTTAGGTTCAATTATCTTCCATATTTCTTACGCAGCGGAGGCTGGGCAATTCATTTGCGATCCATCAGATATGCGGCTGACAGCAATTTGCATTTGAATGCAATATCCCCTCCCAGTCGGGGCATTTAATTTGTTAGTTGATGCGATTTTTATGATGCATTTAAATGCAGTTATCCGATTGACTGTGGGTTGCATAACAGCTCTAGATGATGCCTTCTAGTTAACCCAGGTCAACGGGGCCGAGATTAAGTGCTCTACATTAAACCATTAGCTGCTCTACTTGAAGGTCCATTAATCAGGCAGCGAGAATATTCAAATTACGGCTAATAGAGCTGTACGGATTATAAGAATTTTGGTCTTTAAACTGCAGAGTTCAGCCATTCATTAAAAGAGCGCCAAGCTGCACACTCTCCTCTACCGGTTTTAGGCGGGCTACGATAGCTAATTAAATGGAAATAAAAATACATACTCGTTTTGGCCAAATTAACTTGAAATTTGCCTCGGAGAAATAATGAAAAAAGATGTATTTGCAAGCTTCGTTTTTAGAAAACAAAAGTATTCAACATGGCTGCCCCGGCAACATGTCAGAGAAGATGTGAACACGAAAAAAAAAATAAACCCCATATGCGAAAAAAAGCGAAAAGCAACAAAATTAAAAGCCAAGCCAGCCCAGCGACTCAACAACGGAGGCTGAGGTGATGAAGATGGAGATGGTGAAGTCAGGGTGCGGAACAAGTTTTCAAAACTTGCTACAAAGGTGTCTTTAAAAATCTTTTAATTTCGACTCGCTTCCCCCAGACCCCAACCCCACACCGCTCGCCCCCTTTAACTTTATTTTTTTTTATTTTTTTACTGTCGAGCAATGTGCAAATTTGCTGTCGTCAGTGGGGATCGACTTGCTGTGAGAGCCCGAACTTAAAATGGAGCTTGGAACAGGGCCCGAGAGCTGGAAGCCACCGCCCGCCTTTTAATGAAGCGCGAAGTGCAGCAAATGTATCTGTATCTCTGACTGCACGCGGAGAAAATATCATAAAAGCCCATCAGAAATTAATATCTGAAGTAAGGAAAGGATAAGTATTATTTCTGTCTCTGTATCTCAGAGCCAATTGAAAGTAAGCCAGTCTTGCCAAAGAGCTCAAGTTGTCCCGGCCCCAAGGGCAGAACGTTGCCAACAAATTGCAATTGTTGCCATTGCATTCGAGCTGTCACTGCCAAAGGGAGACAATACACACACACACACTGGTAGATACACTCGGCCACAGGGAAGACCTGCAGCTGACCCCTGAACCCAGGCGATTTTAGCACGCCATAAACAGGAAGAGAGCTCCAGTTCCCGGCGTGATACAAAATATGGCCAGGAAAAGCGAAGTGGAAGTGCCAGACATTTAAATCGAATTGGCTTCAGGTGGCACGCCGGGCAGCTTGGTTTTAATCTGCAAAATGTAAGCCAGTGCTGCACGTACTCGCAGACAGCAGATACATATGTATCTGCCAGATACACACTCACAATAACACAAGCTAGCTCAGCGGACCACGCGTGTAACTCAATTTTCATGGAGGAGGCGGCGCACACGTTGAGGTGAGGATACTCCGGAGTGGGCGGGGGCCACGTGGAGGTTGGGTTGACTGGAGCTGGAGCCGGGGTTGACGCTGAGACTGTGGCTAGGGCAGCCCGAAACCCCGGCTGTCTTGTGGGTTTGTCTACTCAACCAAATAGTTTTGCCGCCTGCATTAATAATTCACAATTTCATCTGGAATTGTATGCGATTTGTGATGGTTTTCGTTTAAGTTCGGGTTGGTTTGCCGCCCAGCTCCCAAGGTCTGCGGCATCGACCAGCTTTCGCTTTATCCTTAGCCTGTTGCTGGAGGACAGTGGGGTTGGAATTAAGAAAAAGTGATCATCAGACTTTAAAACTAAACATGTTGACTAGTCACCAGCTAAGGTAAGGGCTTGAAATCCATACCGAACTTTAATTAATATTTAATTCCCCTTTACAGGTATTAGTTTCAGCTGTTGATTGCCTTTTCCATACCACTGTGCTCTGCCCGCTTATCGCCATTGCGTCATTTCATTTAAGTTAATGCGCCAAGAGATTAATATTCTATGCGTATCTCGGGGAAACTGGCCAAGGAATAAAGGAGAAGCCCGAACTGGGTGAGAAGTGGATATTGGAGCTGGAGCTGTATCTGAAGTCGGGTACGGGGCTTGGGGATCCGTGGCAATCTGCAGATGTGCGCCAATTTGCGACTGAATTTGATAAATTCGCATTGCAGAGCTGCCGTGACACTCGGTTGGATTTATGGCTCGCACTTTTTCACCATTCAAATCGCAATTACTTTGCTTGATTCGCAATTTAATTTCCTCCCCTCTGCCACTGCCCCGGCCAACCAGCGCAGAGTGAAAAGCCGGAAAGCCAGTGCGTATCTGTCAGATACTGTTCAAGCATAAGCTCTCTAAACAATGGGGAAAGAGTAAACAATCTTGAAATGCAGTGCAAGTGCATTAGAATGTCGTACCCGAGCGGAATGGCTCTTCCTGCTCCACCTCCTCCTCCTGCTCGGAGATATGAATATGTATCTAGATCTGTATCAGTAGCCGCAGCTGCATCTGTATTTGTGGCTGTAGCTGTAGCTGTATCTGCGGGCGATTCGCTAGCCGCTTGCATCTATCAGCGCTGGCACATCATCAGTCATTAGTGGCGCCATTGTTGGCTCTTTAAATATTGTTGTCTTTGTTCCGTATCGCTCCATTGTTAGTGTATCTGTCCGTTCTCTACCATGCTTTCTGGGCGCTTTTATGCGCTTTTATTAACTTTGGCCAAAATGTACCCGACCGACCGCCACTTGAAGCCATCAATGGGCCAGAGCGCTTCATAAACAACGAGCTCTCTGGGCCATCATTCATTTTTTTGTGAGTGTCGAGTTGAAGACGCTTTAAAAACGTTTCCTTCACCGGCTGATTTGGGCTATACGATGAGTGATATTTTTAAGGCAGACACTGTATATATAGAAGTGCACTAAAGTTGACCTACAAACCGGGCGAGATTATTTGGGGGGAGATATCTGGCCGGGTCTAGCCGCCTAATGAGCAGCTAATTTCAATTATTAGGTCTCAGGGCCCCTATCTTCTGGGCTCTTTAAGCCGAATGAATTTCAATTCAAGCAAAGTGACGAGTTCGTTTAGCATCCCCGGGGACTGAATGGGACGCAGAATTCATTAAGAAAACAATCGCCAAGTAAAAGTTATTATGCGTTTCGTGTGCCAAAAAGTTACGCTTGGTGCGAAACAATTCGCCTGGCACTCTTGTACAGGCTTCCATTAGCAGAGCCCCAGAATACCCCAGAGTTGGCTAATAATAGGCCCCGGCTTGGACCCATCATCTTCGTCATCTTCGAGCTGGCGGAGCAGTGAAATAAATTTATGTTCTACTGCACTTTCAGCACCTTGCGTTTATGGCCCGGCATTTTGCATTCACCTCGCGCGGTGGGCATTATAAAAATCATTTTCGATGGGACCTTAGAACTCTGCACCGAAGAGCTCCGAAAAATAAAAATAATAACAATCATTATGATTAAACGTAGCTATTTGAAAAGTCGTGTTCCAAGTTAATGAAAATGTAATTGGGCAGCCCGGCATTCGGGCGCGTTTTCCTTCCTGGCTCTGGTCCTCCATTTCTGTGGACTTGTCTGCTGATATTTCTTTCCGAGGGCGGCGGGGTGGGTAGGAGACAGGGGCAAAAGCAGCATGGCGGCGGGAGCCGAAGCTGCAACAGCAGGTCCACCAGCAGACAGCGACACCCCAGAACCCGTAGAACACCGTTCGCGAGATCAAGAGCCCAGCCCCAGACTCAGATGCACTTGGGAAAATATTCTATTGAATTATCTTCAGTATTATATATTAGTATATCTTCAGTATTAGTGGAGTTCCAACTATTTTTCTGCGTGCATACACCTAAATTCTGTTGCCTTGCAGCGGCCGTAGCGTATCTTGTATCTGGCATTCAACTCGTTTGCGAACTATTAATTTTGTGTAACATCCTGGCATCTGCGCCATCGAGTGGCCGGCCTGAGCCTTCGGGTCGAACGCCACGATCGGCAAAGCGAAACAAAGCTCTACATATTTGCAATTTAGATCTAAGAAATACACTCATAGCTGGCAGTGCTTTCTTCTCGTCAAGATATGTGAGCCTTGTTTTAATATTTTCCAAAAGGAGAGCTTCTGTTTCAAGACCTTGGGACAGGTACCATTTTTGGCACGTTACTCGGTAATTATGGGAATTATGTGCAATTTAATAAGCCGAGCATGCAAACTAAGAGCAATTATCCACAAAATAAAGACCAGTTTAGGGGCTCAGCTTTCGAAGCAAAATATAATACTCAACGAACTGCATACATAAATAAATATCCCTAATTAGGGAGCGGCCTGGTGCGCTTGAATAAAATGTAAAAATGTACCAGTACTGCTGCGAGGGATATCAACAAATTGTCAATTTGTTTGGGGGAAAGTGGGAGAGGTCTAATAGGCATTTGACATTTCGTAAGTGCCGTCTGCCAGTCATCGGGCCACATCATCAGCAGGTAGTATCTGTGTATCTGTATCTGATGGCTGCGTCGTTTGATGATCTGCTTGGAGCGCTGCCAGCTTTGGTCTTGTCAATTAGAGAATGAATTTCGTTGAATGCCAAACAACTTCACAAGACTGCATGCGATATTAACTAAACATGCAGCTACACATTATGTTCGGGTGTGTGTGTATTGGCGGATACTTGATGCCAGCAGCAGCCGCAGCTCTTTATTATTATTTTCTTTTTTGCAGAAGAACCCTCTTTGCGAAAAGTGTTTCGCAGAATTCAGATCGTTCTTGGCGCTCGTCGTGAAGATGGCGTTTTGAGCTGGCGTTTTTTCTTTACATTTTAAAATGGTTGCCACAGTAACAACTTGACGTGATTATATGCAATCAGCCGGGCTCCCTGCCACTCCCTCCCACCGACTACGGCGCTGCTTCCCGCTTCATGAGCAACATGCACTCGATATTTGCATAATTGTTAACATGATGTTGATGTTGCCTGGCCACTGCTGCTGTTGCTGTTGCTGTTGCTGTTGCTGTTGACTGGACTTTAATCAGCGCCTGTTTCCGATGCTTCCCTCCAGATTACCCTTTATTATTGGCATTTGGCGCTGCTTGGCACCTGCAACAACGTTTTTTAATAGCGATTCTTAGCTCGGGTGCAATTATAAAAAGTCCAACACATGCCGAGACCAGAGCCGGCAAAAAATGTCTAATAAAGACATTTGCTGTCGAAAATTGAGTTGTGTTCTGGGACGATAAGGTGTGCAGCTTAATGGCTAGTCGGGCTGTTGACTTTTGGGAGTGCTATTTGGGCCCCAACTCCCGCTGCCACAGTTGCTATTGTTTGAGCTCTATTCGATAAAGATAAAAGCTATAATTATACTCTAAAATATACACACATAGTCGCATAGATGGCTGCCTCTCACATTGCCCTCAACCGAATATGATTAAGAAAGTAATTAAATCTCGACGATGCATGAAAACTCGAGGAAAATGGCAAAACCAGACAGGGATGCCAAGATGCCTCTGCCCTGAGATACATAACTTTTGCGAGCACATCTCCGAGTGTGTCTTTTGTATCTGGAACCATTTCATTCATGTCTCTTCCAGGCGAAGTTCATGTTCTTCATTACTGCACCACATCCCGTCCTGCCCCTCTGCCCCTCTGCAATCAATTTGTTCTGGGCCTCCACTTGCTGCAATTTGCATAACAGATACTCGCTCTTGTTGTTATTGCCCGGCTGCCATGAGTAACAGATACATAAATAATAACAATGTGCCCCATTGATTGGAGCCGGGCAGGGAACGAGTTTCCCCCACACACACGCCGGCGAATCGAAATGGAAAATCAACCAGAGTTCCCTACCGCCGTCGCTAATCAATATGTATCCGTGAGGTTGCTGCTGACTTGTTGGCAGCTCGACTATTTATAAATTCAGCATTTCAGCGACTCTTTAATTGGCTGACATGTTGTGATTTCGGGTTGTCAAGTGCCACTCGAGTAGGCCAATGCAAATATGGAAATGCAAATTGCAATTTTCCACATGGCAATTAACCTTTTCAGCGCCGAACTCACCGAACTCACCCAGTTCTTGATTTCGCGAATTCTTCGAATGCCTGGCCACTGCCACCGGGTGGCACTTCAATGGGCTAATGAGCGCAGCGAAGCATTTGATTGATGGCCCAGAAGACTGGCTAAAATAGTTCCCAGAACGTGAATCTAACGATTTATGTGTACAAAAATATTTAATTATTTTTTCGCTCAAATAATAAATAAACGAGACTGCCAGACAGCTAGATGTTGCAGCCAGGTAAGAGCCCGCAAATGTCAAGCTACTTGCAACCCAATTAATCTCCAGCAACCTGCCACCGATATGAAGTATCTCTCCAATAATTTGATTACGACGGACCCCGGTTCTTTCAATTCGTGAGTTGGCCTGTCAATGGGTCAGAAGAAAAGGGAAGCCCTAGAGGGGGGTGGCAGAAAGAAAAATCTTCGTTCGCGTCAGAGACATGATGAAAAATCGTTCAACAATTTTTCGTTCACAATTTTCCAGCCCAACAAATTTCGGATGAAAATTTGTTCGGTTCGGTTCAATTTAAATATAAACCGAGCGAGGTGCTGAGATTTATATCAAGCCACGGTATCTGTATCTTCGGCGGCTAAATTTGTATCTGTGTATCTATCTGTGTAGCTGTGAGTGTGTCGGTATTATGAGTTATTGTGGGAGTCAGTCGGCGTTAGCTGCGGGATCGGATCGCCTCACGTTTGTTTACAATTTTCACGCGCTACGATTTTCGCGGTCGAGTTTTTCACGCAGCGCCGCTTGCCCCCTCGCCGCCGACGACGTGGAAAATCTGGAGAAAAATCGGAGAGCGTAAGTGCGAGGGAAATTTTGTTATTGTTTATGTATTTTGACAAGATTCCCCCGCGCGCACAGTTTGCCAGACAATTTGGTGCTAAGCACTCGGCACTATCCGCCAGCAACTCACCGGCAGCAATGAGTATTGCTGGCAAGTTGCAACATTGCGGCCCAAGTGAGCCAAGTGTCTCACCGAAGTGGCAATGAATCCAGCACCGGAGCTGGATGAGGTATCGATTGAGGCGAGTTTCGTGGAGCTAATCTGCAGAGGATGTTGATTTATGATGTTGCTTTCCAGCTAATTCTATCACAAGTGCACAAGAGTTGGAAGACATAGTCCTCTTAGCCAGCAATATAGATTATTTAGCTACTTACTTTGTCCGAGATGCACTCGCTTCATCCAGGGATATATCTGCGGCGGATTCTTCTTGCCGTTTCCGCTGTTCTGGCTGCTGCCCGCCTCGTTGCCGCTGTCGCTCTCGGAATCGGAGTCGCCGCCGCCCGGACTGTGCATGGGCACGTTGACGTTGCCCGGACCGCCTCCGCCGGGTCCGCCGCTGTGGTTGTTGTTCAAGTTGGCGGCAGCAGCGGCTGCGGCCAAGCTGCCACCCAGGACGCCCTTGTTCAGCGACCGGGCCACGCTTTCCACCACCGAACTGGGCGACAGCTTCGGCGATATGTCCCGCGTGGACAGATCCTGCGGACTGGCCAGTGACTGGCTGTTGTTGTTGTTGTTGCTGTTGGCGTTGTTGTTATTGTTGTTGCTGGGAAGAGAACCTCCTCCGCCGCCGCCACCGCCTCCGCCCGGCGTGGAGGGATCGTTGGCGTACTTGCAGCTTAGGTTGGATTGCTGCTGTTGCTGCTGCTGCTGTTGCGGGTGTTGCTGCTGGGCGAGTTGTTGCTGCTGCACTGCCGCAGCTGCTGCGTGGGCGTGCTGCTGCTGTTGCTGTTGCTGCTGCTGCAGGAGCAGTCGCTGGGGCTGCAACTGTGTATAGTCCACCATATCGGGGTTTCCCTGTCCACCGTAGGCCGCCTGGTTCGCGTAGTGCGCCTGCGGAGTGTTCGGGTACAGATTCGGTGTGTAGGCAGCTGCTGCCGGGAAATAGTCGTTCGCTCCCGGCGTGGTCGCTCCCGCGCTACCCTGGCCACCGTTTGCCCCGCCACCGGACACTCCCCCACCTCCTGCGCCGCCACCGCCACCGCCAGCATTCGAATTGCCCGCTCCCGGGTGGTTCTGCTGCGGATTCATCTGCTGGGGATAGCAGGAGGCCAGCGAGTTGACGAACTGGTAAGAGGACATCGCAAAGCAGTCGGGATCCATTGTGGGGCCAGATGTCCTATTTCTTTAAGTGTGTAATCTGAAAAACATGGATATAAGGGGAAGCTTTAGTATAAAAAGTTAAGTAACTTTAAACTTCCTACAAAACTAAGGTATCAGGAGTCTTAACACTACTTTTTATAAAGAAACTCGAAGAAAATTAAGATTCCATAAAATTAAGAATCAAAAGAAGAAAAGAGCATGGAGGAGTGGATATTGCTTTTAGCAAAGAGATCTGATTCCCAGATTGGCAACATTGTATCGAAGAAGTTCCTTTGGAGGGAATAACGCCTTTCCTACGGTTCTTGTAATGTCTCTAGATACTTTAAGGTATAATATGAAAAATACTTCAAGAACTACTCCTTTTTTAAGTAAAACCCTTATAAATATAATGATTATTTCATGAAAAGTATTACTTCAAAACAGGCCCCAAAAAATGCAGCCCAGACCACAGTACCTGACTATGGTTTCTTGATTGGTTACTCCCTCAAAGTGGTGCCTTACCCGCTGATAATTTCACTGGCTCTCGGTTGGCTTCTACTTGGTTATTATTATTATTATTACTTTTAGAACGGTAAAGAGTCGGTGTTTTGGGAGAAAGAGCAGGGCCTGTCTAAGCATGCAATTTAAGCCAGCCGGGCCATCGGAGTGGATACTTGATATGTATAGAGACTTTTGGCCAAGGAATGCCGAGGGACCGCCCACTCTTCTGGACACACTTGGCGAAAACTTCCTGCGGCTGCACTTGCTCGCAACTCGCAACTCCCCCCGAGACGCGGGGCCATCTCAGATATTACAGTCTTGGGCATGTTTGTTCAATGGTGGAAAAACTTGTATTCTTCGCAGCGCAGATAGCAAACAAAAGCAATGACCGGGCCAACCAGCCCAGGACCGGCCCTCCCCCCGGAAAGGAGGCGCAACGGAAAGGTAAGGAGCCTCCAAGCCGCCCGAGAGCCGAAAAAGTGCAAAAAGGCAATGGCAAAAGAGGCAAAGCGGCCGCTGCACATGAACATGGCCGAAAAAAATAAAGAAAAAAAAAGATCGAAAAAAGCTAAACAGCCAGAGCACTGGCCAAAAACAATGCAACGAAACTCTGCCCCCCCCTGGGACCCCCGCGCTTGCCCTTTTTGTGGCTTGAAACCAATAATTTTGATTCAGTGGGCAATTTAACCCTTTAGCATTTTGGCCAAACGAAAGGAGCTCTCAACTCGGGCTTAAATTAAAACGCCGTACGCGAACCTCAACGCGAAACTGGCCAAGAACCCAAGGAGCAAATGCTCAACTTTGGACAGAGATTTATTTGATGAGCAGTGTTCTTGGGGAAAACACAAAAACAAGAAAAGAAATACAAATTAAAGGAAATATTGTAAACTTGGCTCAGTCTTCCCCCTCGGCCCCTAACGGTGCTTTTGCGGAAACCACTTCGATCTGGCCAACTGGTATCTGAGAATTAAATGGTAGTTGTAGGCAAGCGGCCGGGTTTTAGCCAAACAAGGCCGGAATCGGCGAAATTATAGGATTAGCGACTGAGGCTGACTTTGAACCTTTGACTGGCAGATATTTGAACAACCTGAGGTCGTATCGATTTGGTGGCAAGTCGATTGGAAGCTTTGGAAATTGATTGTGTGAAAAAGTGCAATTTATTTAAAAAGTAATACAAGCCAGCCATGGTTGCGAAAATGAAAAAGTCTAACAAATCGCTGTTGCAACTGCATTCAGGAAGTAAACGAGTAGATAATCGCTTCTGCTGTTAACTTCCCGATCACTTAAGGGCAAATTAAAAATTCAAAATAAGTCGGAAAGTCGGGGGAAGCCAGAGCCATAAATTAAACGAATTTTGAAAATTGTTTCCAAATAGTTTGGGCTGGCGCTGAGGCGACAAGCGGTTCAATTGGTGTTAATTAAATCCATGAATAATAAAAACTTAAAGCCAATTTCGCTGGCAAACAAAAGAGACGGGGCATACGCAACAGAAAGAGAGGGGGAGGAACAGACGTCGTCTTAGATTGGCGATCGTCGGCCCGGCTCATAAGAAAGCCATAAATTATGGCAATTCTTTCGGGCCCGGCGACATTTTGGACTCGATCGGATCGACGATCCGGGACGGGTACTGAGAACAGAGTTTTCCTTTTGTTCGTCCCTCTATTATATAAACAATTTTAATATGCCTTTAAATGGGAGTGAAATTTATTTTTTGTCTCGATACTTAAACCGCAGAACGAATTTACTTTCCCCGGGTCCCGGAGTTCACGTTGCCACAGGTAAAACCTGGGAATAAAAGAGGAGGGTCAGAGCCAGAGTGAGAGTAAATAAACAGCAATTGAGTTGCACATGCGTCTGGTGGTGCCATAAATCAATTTGGGGAAAATATTCCAGGGCGACAGCTGAAAAGGGTTTCCTTTTTTTCGAAACTTGTCCAAGATGTTCCTTTTCAGAGGCCCCGCGACCTCACTTTTTCCTGTTAGGGGTTGGAGATTCGTGCGATTAAGATGATTAACTTTTGCATAATCGATAATTAGAGAATTTGCATTTGTGGGATATATGTATAGTATATACTGTTTAGTAAATATTTATTTAATTGAATCTGAAGCCTCTTCTATTCCTATCCCAAGACCAACCGGTTTCTGGACGAAGCCGCTTTTCAGCTGTCTTCCATTTCCAAGCACTCCATCATCGTCATCAACTGCGTCACCATTCGCGGGGCCACCATCTTAATTATGAGACGAACAAAACCCCCAGAGCAGTTACTTCTCCTACGAATGTCGCCCGGCCGTTTGTCGTCACCATTACGGATTTTCGTAGCCAAACGAGCCCGGCTCATAAATCATAATTTTTAATATTTGTTGTCAACATGGGCGTAGCCTGTGTGCATGTAAACACGCCGCTCCAGAACCTCAATCTGCGGTACGCACGGCGGGAACAACTCCCTCAAAAAAAATATGAAAGGTAACAGAGTAACAAAAACATAAATAAAAGGTATTTGCGCACGCGCAGTCACACTCATTGGCAAGTCCGCTTGCCGTCCCTGTTGCTCCGCCGTATGCTAGGCGCGGTGAACAGAGAGGGCCAGAGGCTGAGTGCGGACCCATTAAAAAGTCATAAAAATTTGTAAGCACCTCATAAAAATAGTCATAAATATTATTCCTCCTCATCTTTTTGTCCATCTTTTTTTTGTGGGCAGGCGTCTCTTTCCCTCCAGAGGCAACCCTCGTCACAGTTGTTGTTTGCGGTTTGTTTGTTTGTTTGTCATGGCTCTCATAATTTTTATGAGTCCTCAATTGTTTTCCCAGCCCAAGCCAATCATCGATCCCGATCCTCGCAGCAGCCATTTGCGGCTCGGTTTGTCAGCTCAACTCATGGCAGTGATAATTTACGATCTGTTATGTAATGGCCGGGGAGGTCCTGCTTCTGGTCAAGGACATCTTAGTTGTACAATGTTTCATGGTTTCGGCTACTGTCCAACAAGGATCATCCTGGTGCAACATGATTTATGTGATAGGCATTTTAGAATGATGTCTAAATTAGGTTCCCTTTCAAAACTCCTTGTTAAAACAATCATTAATAAATGCAATTATTAATTCATTTTATACGGCACCCTATTATTCGAGTATAAATTTGTAAATTATAATTTTGATTAATATACTAAGGTGGCTTCAAAAAAATCTCATAAATAAATTTAAAACGTTGCATGTGAAGCTTCATTTTTCCGCATTTGCTATTTTTTTCGGTGGTCGTTATTCTGGCAATTATTGTATTCTGGCATCTGTATGTCTGCCATTTTTTTGAGCCAATAGATCAACGACTTTAGCACAAATTTGTAGCTTGCGTGTTTGCGATTTTGATTTATAAATATGAACAAATAGAGTTGATATATCAAGGGGGCTGTGCCCGGCATGGAGCTAGGAGGACATGATGAATGTCCCCGCCAGGCGCAGGCCAAATGCGAAATGATGACGGGCATAAATTACTACGGCGCTGCAGAAGACACTCGAACTTCGGACCTGCCCCCACTCCGAGCTGCTCTGGAGGGAATTGTCTCTGTGTTGTGCCCACATTATGCAATCGGGGCTACCAGCTCTTTGATCTTGGCCCACCCTCGGCGATCTAGGCAAATGAAAGTGACCTACATCAAGTGGAATTTCTTCCACTTACTGCACATATGCGGATGCGAAGCCATGCCGGGCATGGAAGGGACTTGACTCGACTCAGGAGCATCGTCGTCAGTCAGTCGGTCATTGGCGAAGTTCCCTGAAGTTCCAGACCACTGCGCCTGACTACTTCAGCTCAGAGCGAGTGGGTTTCGTCTTTTTATTTTTACATAATTTCAGTTTCGGCCTGCAGTCGCCCCATGGCGTCTTAGCCAGCGTGAGTTCGCTCCCCGGGCCCAGCCAAGCCTATGCTACATGGTCGGTTTCTTCATCCCTACGTTATTTTTTCTTCTTTCCATACCTATGGCCGAGTACATAGGGTTATGTGCCTGGATTAACCTCTCTCGTCTATATGCGGTGCTTGTTAGGCATTTTTCATTCGCTGTGACATTTCGCCTTTGTGCCTCTTAATTATTTCAAAAGCGGCTGCATTTCGTTTTAATGAAGTGAAAATTCCTTGCGTTGATACCGCACACGCAATCCAATGAAAAATTACTAAAACACACAACGAAACCCAAGAACAATGCCCAAATATAAGAAACTATATGTATACATAGTGGATTTTGGGATTGGCTTTGGACAATTCGACCTTCTTTTATTGATTTATCAAGACGAATATTTTTACATTTTTCTAGACTCTGGAGGTTTATCTGGGAAACCACAGAAGACACTTTAAAACAATGGTATTTAAAGTTGTAATTTTAATTTTTCTAAATATTTATTTGAGGTTCAAATAATATATAGTGAGGAAATATTAGTCTGAAGAATCGTTTAGGAAATAACATTAGAACCATAGTTGATTAGAACCACAATAAGATAAAGAATTTAAGAAGAAAAATTAACACTTTCCGGAAATTTAAAAAAAATTAACTCACTACAATATCCAATTCTTGTATGTATGTATCTATTTCCAACTTTTTTAAAAGGTATGTGATTTTTAGCATTACTTCTTTAACTTTTAAATAATAAACACTTGGAAAGCCACAAAAAAAAAAAATAAAACAAAGAAACTAAAAACCATACAAAATCCTGTCCCAAAAAGACTCCACTATATTTTCTTCCACTAAACAAGTTACTCACAATTTTAGTTAGCCGACGGCGTTTGAGTTTTTATTGGACTGGTCACAGATTCACAAAATTTCACTTGTGCCGGCAGCTTGGTATTCATCCGACTGCGGAAATCGTTAGGCGGCCAGATTGTAATGACCTCTGGGCAATCACAATAGCAATGGCAAAGTCTATGCAACCAGCCGGATATCTGAAGAGTTAATCCGCTGGCATCCTGCTGGTAAATGGTATTAGGCAAATGGGTTTGGCTTTAACTTTTACCTGCACTTGACCCAAATGACCGAAAGGCTAGTGTTTTGGATGGACTTTAGCGGTAATTGGCCGCAAAGGGCTAAGTGACAGATTTGGACGGCTTTTCAATGTTGCACACAGAAACACAAACACTCGGGACACAAACTAGCACAATTTGTCACAGAGGCAGATGCAGCGCCGATCGCGATAAGTATCTGCGGGATGGCTGGGGAGTATCTTTGCGAATTTCACGCCGAATTTATGACTGTCCATCAAGGCGAGTATCGATGCAAGCCATGAAAGCCTGTCCATCCATCGTTCGCTGTTATCGCCGCACCAGTATCTGCGTATCTTTGTATCTTTGTAGCTACGCGGTCAGCTGTGTGGCGGATTGTTTGAATTGAGTTTCGGTTGCTCAGTGTTTTTTGTTTTTTATTCCGGTGTATCCGCGGATACGTGCTCGATGCGCCAATGTCTCACTTTGACTGCTCGGGCATAATTCAAATATCTGAGCATCAATAAAAAACACACTCGCTCGCACGCTGCCTCACTCACTCACACACACTCGCGCAGCCCCCTCCATCCCCCCACCCCACGACCCATTGCCCCCCTCCCTAGCCTACCCCTGCTCCCTAGCCTCTTGTCCAATTGTATCTGCGAGTACGAGCAAGTAGGGCTATATATCGAAGACCAAGTGCAGTGTTCGCGTAAAAAGAGGAAAACGAGAAAATTCGAAGTGTGCGAGCGAGATAGCCGGGTGTGCGCCACCGCTTGCCCCATCTCACTCGCACCCGCTGCCCCAGCCCCTCTGCTACCTTTGTGGGCGCGAAGAACGTTTTGGTATCAACCGCCAAACCAGAAATTCGTAGCCACAAATTGTATCTCACGGATACCCAGGCCCGTGTGCGTGTGACTTCGAAAGAGTGCCAGTTCGAAAGATGGTCCTCTCATTTCGAACAAGTTCTTATTGCTCTCAGACACTCACACACACACTGTCCGTGTGTCTTGTGTCCGTGTCAGATCGCTTGCCGAGAGTTCGAATTTCGATTTCGGAATTCGACAAGCTCAAAATTCTTATTGCTCTCACGGACAGTGTCCGTGTGAGATCGATTCCATGGGAGCCAAAATCATAAACATTCGAACTCCGAACTTTTGGCCATCACAAAATTGTTTTGGCCCAGAGCGGAATTCCTGGGACTTGTCAGGAGGAGAAATTTAAAAATCAAAAGGTTCTTAAAAGTTTATGGATTTTAGATAAAATACACTTGTAATTGTAAGAGAGATATTTAAAGGCTTAAACACTAAATTTTAGACCCCATTCTTTCTACAAAGAGCTAAAGCTTGTTAACTACTATTATTTATGAATCAAAAACACAAACAGGCTCATAAATGAAATTTATTTCCTATTTTCCTAAAAATCCTATTGATAATCCCAGCAAAAAATGGTGATCCAAACTATCTGCGACCACCTAAAATTTATATATCTGTTCTAAGCCCCTTTTAGGATTGACTATCTTAAGGAAAATATTTAGAAAATTCCTGTTTTAATTTACTAACAAGTGTTCTATAGTATTAGTATTTTTACTTTGTAAAAAAAAACCTCAAATATAGTATGCCCTTTTTCATAAATTAACTCTGCAATCTTACCTTTAATTTAATGATTTTTGAAATCCAATCGCCAGGCTGCGAATAAGGTAGTTGTATCTATCAGTTTGTATATTCACTTCACTGCAATTATTTTTGTAATTTCCATAGATTGTATTTGCTTTAAAAAGCGCACTTGAATTCCAAGTTATTTTGTTGTTAGTAAGCACTTTATAATTTTTGTGGAGAAAACTTATTCCTCTCCTATGCAGAGGAGCTTGTGGGTATCGTATCCGCTATGAGGAGACCACAGCACCTTGCCGACGCCAAAAAGCTTGCCATGGAGCGACAACTTCGCGGTTGCGAACACGTATCTGTATCTTTTTGAGGAGCGATGCGATGCGTTTGCGAAGAGACCGAGCGCGCAGCTTGGCGACTGAAGTGCGCCACGTTCGATTCACGTTTGAGCCAAGAAGCGAGCCACAGTCGAACCACCGTCCGTCCCTGGGACTCTGTCTGCCTGTGTGCGTTTCGAACTCGGTAAATCATCCGGATGCCGGGCCATGAGTGGAAGCAGGACGCCGTGCGGCGCGCATGTTCGAAAAGCAGGCCATCTCGCTTCGACTCGCGGTTAACTCCGCCCCGTGCCTTGATTTATGCGCCGAGGGTGCCACGGCAACCGGCCTATGGCGCTCGAGCTCCACGCTCAGCCGGGAAATCGGGGAAAACCCCACCGCTGTTGGAAAAAAGCGAGAAAAAACAGGTAGTTGGTCGCCACTCCAGGGAGCAGCGGTGCGCTGGTTCGTTCTGCTCCCCCGGTTCACGCTCCAGATTAGGCCGAAATCATCCTAGATTAGGATGCGAGGCGTCTACGGGGTCCTTGGGTCCACACTCCCGGTCCATGGTCCCCAGACCCCGGGCCCTGCATCCTGTTCTGGCATCTGCCCCTGTCCCTGTCACATCTCCCACTTTATTTGTATTCAATCGTGGCGCTGTTCCGCTAAATCACCGTCACATTATTATTTCGCATTATTATTTTATAAACGTTTCGCTTCGCGTTCATTTCCATTTTTATTGGCCGCCTTCGAAAATGTTGGCAAAATCTGTTGTGTGTGCCAAGCGGGCTCCTGCCAGAGTTATTTCTCCTTTAAAACGAGCTCGTTTGCAGTTGTCTCTGAATTTAAATTTATTGGCCCCGGTTTCGGTTTCGGTGTCTGTTTCAGTTTCTGTTTGGTGCCTGTGTCTCTTTTTTCGAATTTCGGGCTCACTTTTGGGGTTCATTTGGGCCGCCAGTCAAGTTCAAGTTCTTATGATTCATTTGGTTTCGGGGCTTAACGATTTTGATTTGTTTGGCTAAATGCCTTAATTAAAAGTCAATTTCATATTTGCTACCAACATTCCAGATTCACTTTTGGAGCTAAACAAATGCTGTTTGATTTCAGCCACATTTGAATGTGAATATCATTCATCCGATTGAAAGGTTTTTAAAGCTTGATTGGCTATTTTTATCTCTGGATTATCAAGTGGAGAAGCTGATGAAGACACACCCAATATAGATTTTCAATGAGGTGATTGTTTACATATTTTATGAAATAAAATGATGGTAGATAGGGGATCCAGGCAAAAAGTTTGTCAGTACAGTGAAAGTGATTTTTTTTTTTAAACAATACCCTTTTTAGAAAAAGTATCAATTTACAAAGGTAGGTCTTAAAATAAACAAAATATTGGGTTTAAATGGGAATATATTCAAGCTTCAGAGAAACCACCTTCTTATTGAATCATCCTGAAGCCTTAAACCTTCAAAGTGTTTAGTCCTTTGGCCTGATGTTTTCCCAAGGACCCATTCCAATTTCCACATGTTTTCCTGTTTGAAGCACACATGTAATGCCCTCTTTCCTACTACTTCCCTCGAGAACCCGCACATCATCTACAAAGCAAATAAAAATATGTTAAAAAAAAAGAAGAAAAGATGGAAAATAAATGAAAAACTAAAAAAAGAAATCATAAGAGAGACGCCTGCGTGTACTTCTGTAATTGGAGTTGATGTTGGCGATGCCAGCGGGCAGTCAGAGCCAGACTTTGGGCATCCCATCAGCCAGAACTACCCGTACCATACTCCTCCTTCCATCCCAGATTCCAGAACCCAGATCCATGGAGGGTCCCCTCGGCAGCATCCAACATGTTGCAGGCGATTTTTCATCATCGCTTGCATGTTGTTACCCCGCCGATGTGGATATTGCAGTTGCTGGTGTCTCGCACACACTCGTCCAGCTTTTAATATGAAACAATCAACAGTGTTTGTAGTTTGTTTTTAGTTTACACAAGCGGCGCTTAACGTGAAATAGGAATTTTCAAATTAAATGTGGGCATAGAACGGCAACGGAACCGAGACTCCAACTACAACTGCAACTGCAACTGAAACTGCAACAGTTTCCAATTAAACGATCCAAGAAAAATGGGCACCCCTCCTCAGCGAAACTCACGACAATTCGTTAATACCTTGCCATTTGAGTTCTTCACGCATCCGTAATGGAAATGGGGGGTTCTAGGGAGACGGCTACGAGTAGTTGATAAATTCCCTCCATTTAGAGACAAACACAAGTCGGTGTTAGTTGGGCTATACGTATAAGCGATATCTGGAGCAGGGTGCTCCCGAAGCCACTCCACTTGGCGATGCATTGAGAGATGAATTTACATTAAAGGCCAATTTAAATTAATTTCCATTCTCCGCTTTTTGGCAGCTACCAGTTTTCAGTACGCACTCTTCTCGGAGCTCACTCCTCAGTCCTTAGTCGTCAGTCGTCGGTCCTCAGTGTCAGTGTCAGTCCATTCACATTTGATTATGACAAACGTTGCTCAGCTGTCAGACATGAGCTACTTAGTTGAACAAGATGGCTGCCAAAGTTGTTAAGGGGAGAGGGCCGAGACGGGGCTCTGAGACCGGGTGAAGTGGTTCCTTCGGTTGGCCAGAGAGGCGGGCTGAAGCAGAGGCACTGGAGGTCATTAGGAGAAGACAACAGCTGAGCTTAAGCGTCAAGCTTGGAGCAGGAGACTTTGGTATGCAAAGAGCAGCCAGGAGCCAGACTTTAAACGTTATGGAAAGTTAATTGTTTAAAAAACAGGATATGGAATTTAATATTTTGGTAGGTTCTAAACTTGAATTGCCAGACTAGAGGAACAACTGAAAATTTAATAAGTTTTAACCAAGGAAACCGTAATATTTTGTATCTTATTTTCAAAATAACATTCCTGCCAAAGCAGCCCAAGCGCCATTTTGATTGAATTTTATTCGCACACACATCTATACAATACACAAGGACCATAAGGACACATTTGCCAGCCAGCCAGATAACAAAGCTTTTTTTCCGCAGCGAGGAAAGCTTTAACTCTATATTGCTCTCGCTTTGGCCACAGCTGCTGCCGGGAGAGATGATTTCAGGATTTCGTGATGGGATCCTAGGGGAGTGGAGCAGGGAGGGACTTTTGCGCATGTTCTTAGCCACAAGCTGCGTGCTTATGCGATGATTAATTCCCCAGGACAACATCAGCTCCAGTGGCATCGGCGAAAGTTGCTCCACCTACGATGATTTTCGAAATATTTAAGACGTCTTTAAAATGTAGAATTTTCACCAAGCATTTAAAATGGCCGTCAAAGAAGAGCCTTCGGGGATAAACGGCAGCTGCTCACTCTCGGGCAGCCCCTACAGTCCTTTCCCAGCAACAATCCTGACAGCAATCAATCAGATTCCAACAAAAGATACGCAGTCGGAAAAAAAAACAGAAACTGAAAACAAAAAATTCTATAAATGTCGAACTGCTCTTGAAAGGCTGCGCCAAGGTCGAGCTCAGCCTCCGATGTCCTTCCAACAGGTCCTTTGCCATTGTTCGACATGTTCCAGTTGTAGTTTTTGGCAAATGTTTGCCAATTTCTTACCCGAAACTCCTTTCGCCCGATTCGAATTTCGATTGCGAGGCTCATTTGTGTTCATTATCGTCCTGCGGCGCGCCGCCATCAGAATCCTTCCCAGTCGATGCTCTGCCCTTCATCCGCTTTTCGCCCACAGTATGCGTGTGAACAATGCGGGTATTCACTTGTGAGCAGGACACGGCTACATGTGTCCCTATTGTGTCCTTTCGTCTCCTGCCGCCGCTGCTAATCAGCGCCGCTTTAATTAGTTCACCTCATCAAGGCCACATTAAAGGCGCAGAAGGATTGCAGAAATGTAAGGGATTTGCAAATGGGATGCTTTCGTCACGGTTTGCATGAAGGTGAAACAAAGTCATGGAACTCTTTAAAAATAAATGCACTTGTGAATATACAGAAACTCTAAAAGGGGCTTGAAGTTTAAAGATTTCCCAATCCGTACTATAAAGAAGCGACAATTTCAAAATATCAATAAAATTTGTTATTGTATTTTGTTTAAAATGCCAAATTTTTATTTAATTTGTATTTATTTTTTGATACTTTAAATCAAAAACTATGAAGTATTCTAAAGAAACTATTCGCAGGACTTTTAGCAACACTGCATTTGCAACATTGCATCCGCTGCAACAATGTTGATGCAAGGACAGCAGCAAGCAGTGCAACACTGCTTGTCACCATATATGACCTAGACTTGGTTTGTGTCCCAGCCACAAAGGATGCAAGGACTCTTTTTTCGAAAACTATTTTGTAAAATGTAGAGCATCTAGTTTTCTAATTAGAAGGACAAAATATAGTTTAATTTCTGGTCTAATTGGATAAAAATTAAATTGAGTTTCACCGTCCCGACAAGAGAGGGTGCTTTAAGGAGATTCCCAACATCATTAGGGCACACTCATTAAAGACAAGTTAAATTTTTGAAACAAACAAAACGGCAGACCCAAACAGTTTCAAAAACAGACCCCCCTTTCGGGCTGTCAAACTGAACATCGACCTTGGCCATTAATCGTGGCATTCATGTCAAATTTGTACAATTCAAATGTCAATTGAGGGCGAGATGGAGAAAGTTTGGCAGCCAGCCTCCCCGACGACAGAAAATCAATAATTCCAAACGCGTGGATTTCCATTAACAATTTGTTTTGGCGCCGCTCGCATTCGAACTTGAAACGTGAAGAGCCTTGAACCGACGCTAAAAAATAAATTAGAAAATTCCTCCACACCCGCGGGCACATGTGCAGGGCAAACCCATGGAAACTGGGTCTCTTCCTTCCGCCCCCACCCTCAGATTTCCCATCTCCATCACCTTGTGAGCTGAGGCCATCGACTTTTCTGCTTAGAATTAGGGTTTTTAGGGTGGTCGGGATTGGGTGGAGTGGTTGGCGCCTTGCCTAATTTGAATACACCCATTAGGAAAACTCGTGTGTGCGTCTGCCCGGGTAAGTGTCTGAAAATGGAAATTCTGTGTGCGATTCGCTCGGTGACTGACTGACACATATTTGGGCATGATCAAAATTAATGACCCGGCACTCATATAGGCGCACACAGACACCTTGGCACACGGACTTGGCTGATGCAATACTTGGCTTGGCTCTGGAAAATGGGTCAAAAGAGGCTCAGTTTCAAGTCTGCCTTTCTTTAAATCAATCTTGAAGTTTACTTTAAAATATGTAAACATTTTGAAGACTACAGACATCTTAGACTTTGTGTGGGACGTTTAGAATTAAGAGGTTTCCCCAACCCAACCCACTTCATGATCATATCTCCGCCCTTGGGTAAATATTATTTTATGGATTCTTTTGCCGCCACCGAGCGTCACATGCAATTCTCCATCGCTTTGAGTTAAATGCCTTTTTTTCTTGACCCGAGCTGTCGGTTATTAAAAGTCATAATTGAATTTCTTGTAAACAGTTGTTGGTTGTGAAAGATGAGGCTCGAACATGCAAAAACCCACAAATCAAGGGGCCGGTGGGAAGGATGAGGCTTCCGGCCTGACGCTCAAATTTTCGAAAGTATGAAAAAAGCAATTAAAACTGAAATAATGAATTCTTTCTTTCGCCTGCCAGTCGCTGCCATGTCGCTTTCGTGGAGGTTGGAGTTGAATCCGGAATCGGAGCTTGGGTTGGAGCCCGTGCTCGGTTGGTTGCTTTGCCGGTGAAGGGATTACTGGGCCCTCTCGGTTACCCCTGCTGCCTTTTCCCGGGCTGATTAGCATGAGGCGTAACAGTTTTTAATTGCAGCCACATTTGGCTGGGCCGCAATGTGCAGCAACAGAAACACACAGTCAACAAATAATGATAGCAACACTTATCTTGCCATCAGAAAGTTGAAAAAGTTTCTTTTTCGCGTTTTAGGAAATATTTTTAATAACAAACAATAAAAGTCTTCACATTCAGTTTGTCGTCTGAGGCGTCTGAGGTTTTTTCTAGAATGGCTTTGGATTAATGGCTTTGATAAAACAAATGGATTTAAATATTTGGGGTAACACTGGTGAAGAGTTAAGTACATATGTATGTACATATATCCCTTCAAAAATCCACAAAAGTGCTTGGCGCCTCTATAAGGTCCACGGCTAAGGCTCTATCTTTGTCAAACCATCCTATTCTTGAGTGGAATACCTTAAACGATTTGTAGACAGATTCTTCATAAACCTGCATCAAAATCTAAGAACAAATTATTTTTTAGATTTTTTGTCAAATTTCCTGGATGACCCCCTTCAAAAATCAACAAAAGTGCTTGGAGCCAATATATGGCCCACTGGGAAGACTATATCTTTGACAAAAATCACCCGATTCTTGAGTGGAACACCTTAAACGATTTGTAGACAGATTCTCCAAAAATCTGCATCAAAATCTAAGAACATAATATTTTTTAGATTTTTTGTCAAATTTCCTGGATGACCCCCTTCAAAAATCCACAAAAGTGCTTGGAGCCAATATATGGCCCACTGGGAAGACTATATCTTTGGCGAAAATCACCCGATTCTTGAGTGGAACACCTTAAACGATTTGTAGACAGATTCTCCAAAAATCTGCATCAAAATCTAAGAACATAATATTTTTTAGATTTTTTGGCAAATTTCCTGGATGACCCCCTTCAAAAATCAACAAAAGTTCTTGGAGCCACTATATGGCCTACTGGAAAGTCTCTATCATTGGCAAAAATCATCCGATTCTTGAGTGGAATACCTTAAACGATTTGTAGACAGATTCTCCATTAATCTGCATCAAAATCTAAGAACATAATATTTTTTAGATTTTTTGTCAAATTTCCTGGATTACCCCCTTTAAAAATCCCCAAAAGTGCTTGGAGCCACTATATGGCCCACTGGGAAGACTATATCTTTGGCAAAAATCATCCGATTCTTGAGTGGAATACCTTAAACGATTTGTAGACAGATTCTCCATTAATCTGCATCAAAATCTAAGAACATAATATTTTTTAGATTTTTTGTCAAATTTCCTGGATGACCCCCTCAAAAATCCACAAAAGTGCTTGGAGCACTATATGGCCCAATGGGAAGACTATATCTTCGGCAACAATAGTCCAATTCTTGAGTGGAATACCATAAACGATTTGTAGACAGATTCTCCATAAATCTGCATCAAAATCTAACAACATAATATTTTTTCGATTTTTTGTCAAATTTCTGAAAAATTCCGCAAAAGTGCTTGGAGCCACTATATAGCTCTTCTTATACTAAACAATTTTCTTATATACATATTCCTATGACTTATCATTTAGTTAGCAATCATCTGAATTGTTTAAACAATATTCTGCTCTACATCTAATCTAAGGACACCCATCGGGTGTTGACTGTCCGTAGCTGCAGTTCCATTATGTTCTTTAGGTTGTCGAGTTATCTACGCCGCTTGAGTCCTTTGTGGCCGACTTCTTCGAAAATTTCAACAAAAAATTGTGACAATTTCCACCGATCGCTGGGCCATGGCCGAGCGAGTCTCGTCCTTGACTGCCATAAAGTCAGCTCCTTGGCCAGTTCCGCTAAAAATCGTCGTAAAATACTCCCGTGAACTAGAAAAAAATAAAGCACACAAAAAATGTGCCTCAGTTCTAGTTTGGTTTCGAGAAATTCTCTGTTCGCCCCGAGGGAAAAAAATGGAAACTAGAATATGCGGACAATAAAAAAAACGATGTGCTGTAAAAACGTTTTAGAGCGAATCCGCATTGTGTTTCGCGCATTTTGGCTATTGTTAAAAAATTCGAGCATTTTTTTGGGTCGCGACACAATTTTTTGCCGTCGTATCTTCGTGGTCTTGGTCTTGAATTTCTCCTGGTCCTGGCCTCGTTCCCTGGTCCTGGCCTCATTTTCCATTTAAAATTCACGTCGCACAAAAGTTTTTAGTCGAATTTATGATTTTATCGCTTTACGACCCTCGGTCCCAATAAAACTTTATTGAGGCTGCTGACGGTTCCTTCGCGAAGTGCTCGAGTTCCGTTCCGTTCCGCAGTAGACCTCATTTGGTAGCCTCAAAACTGTAGCAGGGTCAGGCTAGGACTCTGCACAGGCTCTGGAACAGGACATATCCTGCGAATTAAGCCGGTCCAAGGCCGTGCCCGGTTATGCAAGTCTATGCAACGGATGGGCTTGCATAATAAAGACAAATATTTGTTTAACGGGGAACTGCTCTAGTTAGCATTGTCCTGGCCGCATTGTTCTGATTTTACCCAGGCACCGCCCACGAGCCGAGCTGAGAGAGTCAATAAAGCGTCACCTTCACCTCTTACACAATATTTCACAACAAACTCCTAAATCCGGGGATTAGGCGCAGTGTCCTCGGCGGTCTGTAAAGGATCCGATCCGGGCATCATGCCCGCCGACCGGAGTCGCCGCTTGCTCTAATTTAAATTGCCAACTGCATTGTTTAGAGCCCGGGAATGTTTCCTAAAAACTGACCTAATTTCAGCCACACACTTTTCTTTGCGCGTTTTCACGTAAGTCTTTCGTTTTTACGACTCCTTAAAATTGTTCCTTAAAAGTTCTGCGAATCCGAAGTGATTGAATGTTTTGTAAGAGGGTTTGGCAATGTCTGGAGTTGAGGAATATGCAATCGGAACACAGGACTATTTCTAAGAAGGAAAAAGACTGATTAAAATTGTTGGTTACCCAATAATCCTAGATTCTCAGTAGAGGAAGTTTTAACAAAGTTTTAAGATATATTTCGCAAAGTTTTTTATTTAACTACTTCTGGAGATTAAAAAAAAACATTCAACAACTAATTAAAAGACCAAATCTGCAAAATAAGGCTGAGCTTTTTTTTTACTAAAAAAAAATAAATAATTTATAAAATATATAATATTTGTCCTTTTTAAGAGAACGTTGCACTTTTGCAGTGCAACATTTTGAAAGATAGCTGTCTTAGAAAATCTTCCATATCATGCCATTCAAATATCTTCATTATTATCCGGAACCAAAGGATTTGAAGCAAATAGAAATCTCTAGTTAACTTGAAATGCCATTACAGCTCAATTTCTTGTGAGACGGGGGCGTTATCGGAAGGATAGTATGTTTTGGGTAAACAGATTGAAAATCCCTTCCAACACCCCCGCCCAAGACATTTCCATCTCTGATTTCCACGGACGAATCAAGGTCTACCTGAGAATGAACGACGCGTGTGTCTCGCATTAAAATGATGTCTTGTTGACGGACATATCTGGCAAGGACGAACCCCGAGAGGCAGGACGCATACAAATAGGAGTAAGAGTACGAAGGCGAAGACGAAGGCTCACGCGACTCGACTTGGTCCGAGTCGACTGTTTATGGATAGTAAATACACCGTGTCATGGGTCCTTAGGCGTCTTAATTGCCCGCGTATCCTTCGTCGACTAGCAGCGCAATTGGTTTCCAAGGTGGAAATATTATTGGCACATCATAAAACTATAAAACAGCCCGCAGGGGGCCCCCTCCTCCTCCTCGCCTTTTCACCTTTCCATTCCCTTCCACTCCGTCCAGTTCAGTTCAGATCCAGAGCCAGGCTATCGAGAATTTCCTTTCCGTCCAATGCCATCAGCGAATTCGTCGAATTCCGAGGAGCGCGCGCGACTTCGATTCCCCGGCGTACGACTCGTCGATGGAATCGCATTGACGGTTTACGGCGAACTCCCCGGAGACCTATGTCCCAATCATTGTTAATGGACTCCGTCCTTATTAGTCGTTGATATCCCACGAAGCAGAATTCCACGCCCTGCGACGAGGACATCATCCTACTCGTGTGCTGAGATCTGCGATTCCAAACGACAGACCGATAATAGTTTGCTAATAAATTATCAATATGGTTTGTAAATGACTTGTCAAGTAAACTATTAATTTTATTTGTAAATTTTACTATTAATTATATTTAAACGTAAGAAAAAAGCGTCACATTTGAGATAGGGGATGGTTTTTGTGCAAAATACTATAAGGAATATTCAGGAAATAACAATGTAATACCTTTCTAGTTTTTTTTTTAAATCTGTTTGATTCAATTTTCTGTAAATATTAAATTAAAAAATAAAAAAGGTTATAAAATAATAAATAACATAATTTTTAAGGTCTTTGAAAAATGAAGTTATTTTTCATAAAATAAGTAAAATTTTTAACATAAACTGCCTGCTAAAAAGAAAATAAATCTTGTGCTCAGTTGAGGCGGCTGACATAGAAGGTGTTAACGTGGCCCTAACTGAGAGCTGGACAATTCGAAATTTATTTTTTAGGCCATTAATGAGTAATGCTATGCATAATTCCCATTTCATTCAGTTTACGAGGTCATCATCTCTATTGAAGAGCGGCACAACAATGCGAATAAGTGTGACAGGAGCAATTATAGCCTGATCCTGATGCGATGTCAACACAACAGAGCTCGAAGACATCGGCAGGCAGACATTGACATTGAGCCCAGGACGTGCAGGATATCGCACAGAAGCCAAGGACACAGGCGACGCGTGACGCATTGGGAAAATATTTGTACAAAACATTGAGAAGTTCTGAAAAGGAGCACAGCATACCGGCATCCTTGACTTTGATTGGTACCGATTCTGGCTGCCCAAGGTCGAACTTGATGAGATGACCTCGAGTGGGCCACCGATCGAGGGTCCTTGAAGCAGTATCCTGTCTGGCTTTCTCTTCGACTCGAATGAGGCATGCCAAATGAAGTTTTCTAGCCGTAGATTGCTTCATCGAGCCTCGGACATCTGGCAGATTGATTTACCCCGAGGGAGGGTGATCGGTGCAATTCGATTGTTAAATCAAACAAATCGCATAACGCACACCAAAATTTTGAATAATTCTCGAGCACCGCTCACTAATTAGCCGCCGATTGAGGCAATCACATTGATTGCTCCAGGAAAACCTCACGCTGGGTCCGTCTTAGACGGATTGACGCTGATGCTATATATAGCCAGATATCGGGCCTGCTCGGGGAACTTACACCAGTCGCTGTTGTTTGTTTTGTTTGTTGATAATTTTTCTCAGCCCTTTACGGTTTTATACACAGCGGGTCGTCGCCTGTTTCACTCCGATAATGATTGCGATCTATTCGATTGTTTTTTTATCTCTCCCAATGTATACGCGTATAATGAGCCATCCCCCAATGGGGAGATCACCATCTACTTCAAAGGAAATCCAGTCCCAGCATGTGACCATCGGAGTTCCACTCAAGCTAGGAAAACAAACAAAAATCGGGACTAACGGCAACTGGAGTATCCGTGTGGACCATCTTATGTAATGCTGCGATATGTAGTTTTAGTCGAAAAGCTTTTGAAGTCGGAAATATTAATGATCGTGGAGCAGCAGGTTCGCCAATCCATAAACCAATTAAAGAAAACAATACTTCCTATATTGCGTAAACAGTTGGAAGTTTGTACTGAACTTGTGGCTTTTGGAAAATTTTCGTTAAGTTTTTTTTGGAAGAATCTGAACTACTTAGCTCACCCGCCCATCCTAATGATTTTGGTCACCGAGGACTTGCTTGACCAACGGCAGCTGATGGTTCAACTTCTGATGACAATAATGATGCCGGGCAGAGGGCTGGGAATTAACACATTCGCCTCCTCCAGGCGCGTGCCTGTTCCACGTTCCCGTGCATTTATCAATATTTCGGCCGACCCACCGACCGGGCCATCGGACCCGTCTAACCCTCATGGAAGTGCCAAAAATGTGCAACGCCGTCTGCGGAAGGAAAGGAGGAGGAACTGAAAAGGGAACGGAAGGGAAGGGAGCAGGACATCCAGCTACTCAGGCACAATGGGATGTTCCCGATTCACTGTCAAGGTAATTTATTAATTCGACAATAAAAACGCACGAATTCTTGCGTTCAGACTCGGATTCACATTCGTTTGGATTTGGGTTGTGAGCTTGGGGTGTGTTGTGGTCGAACACTCGCATGTGGGCCTTACAACTCAATTAAAGTTGCCTGGGTCCTGGACGCTGAGCCTGTCGATGTCCTTTGGAGATCCGGGGAGAGTATTTTATGGCCATGTGTTCGGTTAGGGTTAATCTTCATTGACGCATTGATAGAGCTCGATTGGCCGTAAGTGAGAACGTTAAGTGGACTCATCGCACTAAAATGACAATAAAATTTAATTTTTAGACTAATTCTTTAAAATAAATGATGCAAGAGTCTGTGGAATTTTCAAATTATAATTATACACTTGACTAGTCAAACAAGTATGAAGGAAAAATTATATCCCTTGAATATAAAAATATTTTCTAATAATATACCAATAGTTTTCGAAAGAAAACAATACATCTTTTTATTATAGGACTGTATATATTAGTAAGGATTTTATTCAAGTTTTTAAGAATAAAAAAAATTCATAATAATAGCTCTGTCTTAAACCAAATAGTTTTAGAAAATCTTTCTTTATATAGAAATGCTGTAATATTTATTGTTCAGAGTTGACTTCCCCCTCCAGATCTGCTAGATTTTGTTAAATTTACTCTAAAACCAGAAACCCGCTGAAATCCATCCACTGGCAACGGAAAACCAAAGGACGTCGGGGGAAGATCAGTGTTGCAGTCTGGCGGACTCTCGTCTGTCAAACTGAAAAACGCCATAAATTTCCAGCAACAATGGAAGCTGGCAGGACATGGGGGATGGGTTGCCGGGACAGAGACTGGGGCAGGGGTAGAATTCGCACATGCACAAACTGCACACATATGCCAGGCTATCGATACGTTGGCTAGGGGTGGCCTGAACGGGGGTGGCTGATGGCAGAGAAGCGTTTTCCAGCCGCGGAAGCCGATCAGAAAGTTGTGTAAACACAAAAAGTGGGCGAGCAAGGATTGCTTTTTTAGCAGTCAATTTAGCTGAGCGGCTTTCGGGTGCTGGGCAAACAGAAGGAGGATGCGCTTATGTATGTATATTCGTGAAGGAGTGAGCTGAGGAGCGGGAGTTGCGCACTTGCTGGCCACGAGGGCAAACAAAAAGCGCAAACACGCGACCCTCGCACGCGCAATCGCCATCCTCGGGATCGGACGCAATGTTATCCTTTTGGGCGGACGGAGCCGCGAAATAAATTCGTAGGGAAAGGGCCCGGCCCGATTCCGGGAACAACTGGCAGCCAGTCCTGACAGAATCTTCGGTTGGCAAAAATCCAGAGAAATTTTTAGGGAATCATAAACGGGGCAGGGAAAAAGCCTTTTGTCGAAGGATCGTTTCAGCAACAGTTTACCGCTTACCGTTTGCAGTTTACAGTTCCTTTTTATGTCTTTATGATTATTGCAATTAGAGTGGGAGGGAAGCTCCGCCGTCCCGCTCGCAGCACCTCATGGGTAGACATCTCATGGACGTAATTACTGGACCAGCGGACCAGCGTCTCAAGGACGCAGGGGAAATTCTCTGCCTCGGCCGGATAACTCGCGATGATAATGGGCGCGATGGGTAGGTAATAAGCAGCACAGCAGGTAGGCTCCGAACGGATAACTCGGCGAGTCCTCCGGATAACTTCCCCTCTCGCTGCCTGCAAGGACATTTCGCAGGGAGGGGTGGTTCGAACAGCGGGCGGCAAAGCGTCATGCGCAGGGATATTTATGCGCTATGACGAGCAGCGTGTGCCGTGCCTCGCAGGACTTTGCTATATATGCAGGATCTGCCGCAGGACCAGCTCATTCGCAAACTCACCAGCGACGCGTTCACATCGCAGAGGTTGCAGTTCACACACAGCAGAAAAGTGCTTCATACATCACAGACATGGCAGCCAACAGCCACTACAACTACTCCGCCGAGAACATGAACATGTACAACATGTACCACCACCACCACAGCCTGCCTCCCACCTATTACGACAACGCCTCCGGCAACGGCTACTACCAGGCCAGCTCCAGCTACCAGAGCTACCAGGGCTACTATCCCCAGGAGAACTACTCGGACAACTGCTACTACTACGGCCAGCAGGAACAGGCGCCCCAAGTGCCCGAGGTGCCCGAGGTGCCCCAGGTAACCCAACAGCCCGCCACCCCTCCGCCCAAGGCCGCCAAGCGCAAGGCCGAAGAAGATGCCGCCTCCATCATTGCCGCCGTCGAGGAGCGCCCCAGCACTCTGCGGGCCCTGCTCATGAATCCCGTGAAGAAGCTGAAGTACACGCCCGACTACTTCTACACAACCGTGGAGCAGGTGAAAAAGACGCCCGCCCCCACCACCAAGGTCACCGCCGCCGCCAGCCCCGCCCCCAGCTATGATCAAGAGTACGTGGCAGCCCCCACGCCCAGCACCTCAGAGGACGTAGACTATCTGGATGTCTACTCGCCCCAGTCCGCACAGTCCCAGTCGCTGAAGCTGAAGAATGGCGACTTTGCCACCCCGCCACCAACCACGCCCACCTCCCTGCCGCCCGTCGAGGGACTGAGCACACCACCCCAGTCGCCGGGGGAGAAGTCCTCGTCCGCCTCGTCAGCTGCAACGCAACGCAAACAGAGCAACGCAAACGATTTCAATTGGTCGCACATCGAGGAAACCTTGGCAGCAGGTAAGGATCATCCCCCAACAAAATATGAGTTCCACAAATCAAAACTGGAAACTCAAATTTTGATGACCTCTCCAGAGTCTTTCGAATAGTGACTAACCAATGCTTTACTTTATTTTTCTCTTCAGATGGCAAAGACTCGAAACGCACCCGCCAGACCTACACCCGCTACCAGACCTTGGAGCTGGAGAAGGAGTTCCACTTCAACCGATACATCACCCGGCGTCGTCGCATCGACATCGCCAATGCCTTGAGCCTGAGCGAGCGTCAGATCAAGATCTGGTTCCAGAACCGACGCATGAAGTCCAAGAAGGACCGCACCCTGGAAGGCTCCCCGGAGCACTGCGGTGCCGGCTATGCGGCGTTGCTGCCACCACTGGAGGCCACAGCACCTTACCACCATGGCGGCAACACCAACAACATCAGCACCGCCGTTTCCGCCTCCGCCACAGCCGCCTATCCTGCCTACAACCACAGCCACAGCAGTCATGGTTACGGTCTGCTCAATGATTACCCTCAGCAGCAGATTGCCCACCAGCAGTACGATCCCTACCCGCAGCAGTACCACCAACAGCAGTGCAGCTACCAGCAGCAGCACCACCAGCACCAGCAGGAGCTGTACCCTCTGCCCTAGGTCCTTTGAGTCCCTAGCCAAGGATCGATACTCGGCCACAAGAAGCCAACGCACTTCTCTCGACCATTTGCCGGTGACACGCAAATGCCAAAAGCCGAGAAGGAAGCTGCGAGGATGCGCTGAGTCGCACAGTTGAGCCGCACTCCCTACGGTGCCCAGGACACTCGGGCACCGCAGGACGAGTGCGCGACAGAGTGCGCAAGTGCCGCGCACAAGAACCTCTCAGAAGGAGAGAGGGAGGGCAAGAGGGAGAACGAAGGACTCCTTGCTGCGAGCGGAACCCAGTGGCTGGCCATGATGGGTTCTCAGCGATCGATTAGCTGCGGCCACAAACTGGAAAAACACAAGCCAAAACACTATTATGGCCAAAAAGACTTGGAGACTGACACACATAATCGTTTTTGTTGCGGGCCAAGAAGCCTCACTGTACAGTTAGTTGTAGCTAAGTTAGAGAATTGTATTAGAAACATATTTATTTTAAAAATATAAAGAAAATCAAAATATTTTATTATAAATCTTGAAAAGTTTTATTTTGGGGAAAATATTGAGGAGTTTTAAAGCTCTTGACTCTGGAGAGTCTGAGAGGCAATAGTAGTTGGAGTTACTAAGAGTTTAGTAAGAATTAAAAAGAGAATGGTAGTACTATCTATAAATATCTCAAAGCAAAGAAAAGTTGAATATAAAAAGCTTGGACGTAAATTCTTAAAATAATTTAAAAATAAATGTAATTTAAAAATGAAATGAACTTGTTCTTGAATCAAAAATGGTCTGAAAATAATTATCTGAAGAAATCAGAATGGAATCAAAATTATTTAAAGTTAAACCTTTTGATTTTTATCTGATTAATTTCATTCTTTGATCACCCACTGCAGCACCCAATTTTCTATCCAAAAATCAAACGATTCAATGTTGAGCACGAATCGTGCAAATTCGAGCAGCTGCATTTTCTCGCCTTGATCCCTCCGCCCCACGACCGTCAACTATCTCCTGACTTTTCTACAAAAATGCACTCTTTTTGGCAGAGAAACGTCCCATTTTGGTCGGGCATTTCGGGCACATCTACCACCGCATCCCTTCCGCCTTCCTCCCCTTCACGAGTTGGCTCGTCTATTGAAGTGAGACATTGATTGGTCATTTTTCATTGCAGACCCGTGACAGTTATGGGTAGCGCAATGCAAAAGAAAGAGCCGGGTCCGGGTTCGGGTTTGGCTTTGGGTCCTGAGTCGAAATGCACACACATTTTCCTGGGGAATCATTTATTCGACTCATTAGACAAAAGTGGACAGTGGGTGAACTCAGTGTGAGCATCTGTGGATGTGGATTTGGGTGCCAAACAGGGAACTCGTAAATGTATCTATACTTTTTATCTAAAAGGATACTGTAAAGGAGGAAAGGATACCAAATTAATTTATAAACTTTAAGTCGCAGGTTTCCTGCTTCTTTATGACTAGTACCTACATACATATGATTTACATTTTTCCTTGACTTCCAGATTCATAAAAATCTGTGTTTTGGGTTTTCTGAGGTCATTCCATTTTTTAGCCAACATTAACCAAACATCCTTTAAAAGGATTCCACTTTATGAGTTCCAAAAAGGCAACTCTTTCTTAGCCAACATTAAGCAAACGAATTTGCAGAACTTTTTTATGGGTTTCCTAGAGTCAAATATCCCTTTCTATATATTTTTTAGAATTCCTAAAAAAATGCAAGGAGTAGTAAAATATTTACGTGTAAATGACGAAAGAGTTACGTTAACTCTTGCCTAGTCCTTCCCCGAAGCCCATTCGAAGCCGTTTTTTATTCTTTTTATTCGCGTTTTGGTTTATTGGAGAGACCTCGAAGACACTCTTAACTCATTCGCGAACCATAAACCCCTGTAATTCGCGGAAGAGCCTTCGTTGTGGGCG
Source organism: Drosophila pseudoananassae pseudoananassae (assembly GCA_018153035.1). Classification (NCBI taxonomy): domain Eukaryota; kingdom Metazoa; phylum Arthropoda; class Insecta; order Diptera; family Drosophilidae; genus Drosophila; species Drosophila pseudoananassae. The sequence goes on from JAECXR010000055.1 coordinate 1,582,747, forward strand.
GAATCCTTTTGCAGACCCGGAGCAGTCAAGGCTGCAAAGTCAATCCTTTAGCGTAATCCTTTAAATAGCCAAAATAAAGCCCGCCTTTGTCAAAACAAAGGACCTCGCTCGCAGAATTCGCATTTGCGAATAGGCGGGCCATTGTGTCCACTTAGTCGGACACGGTACCTGCCTCCTCAGGATCGGGTTCGGAATAGCAATCCTTGGGCATGGTTCGTTCGAGAACCCTGTCTTGACCCTATCCTTTCCTTTGCCCAGGACTCAGCCTCAACCATAACGATCGTAAAGTTATCCTTTCGCAAACACGAGCACACGGCGAAGGCCTTAAGCCGGCGAAGGAGTTACAAAGCCATAAAAACAAAACACCTTTGTCCGGCCAGCATTGTCGGTTGGCGAATTATCCTTTCTGTCGCCGCTGCCGAATCCTTAATCCGCGACATACCTACCAACAGCCAGAGCAGGACAGCAATATAAACGGTTAGAGGGAGTAATGAAGATTCGCAAATGGCAGGACCCTCGCGAAAGGGGAAGGACACGCAGGCCAGCGCTGAAAGGCAAAGGCGTACAGGGAATCGAGAGGTAAGCCTTTAGCTGGAAAGGATTACATTACATTATCCTTATGTTTAAGATAAACACGGAGCGTCTAAGCCAAAACATTGGATCAAGCGTGCTATTCGAATTAACTTTACTGAGCCGGCGACGGTGACCAAAGGAAGTTTTAAGTATTTCCGTAAATTTAAAGATATAATAAAATGAATTAGTAATTATTTATTAGGGCTTCAATATTTAGTAATCTTTATCAAACAACGATAAATATAAAAAATTTATAAAAAATTAATAAATTAGAGAAAAAATAATCAGGTTTTGGTTATACTCTTTAGACTTTTCACATAAGATGTGGAAAGGAAAACCAATCGTTAATTACACATTAAGGACTTCATTTATTATCGATCTGAATTATAATGTCATAAAAACCGAGAAATTTTCATATTGAAACTTTTGGCAAATTTTGATTTTCTGGTTATAAGAATATTTATAACCTTCTTATATATACTCGAAGCTCTGATTTGTACATGATATTCCGTTTTCATATGCAATTCAAAATAGTTCAAATATTGTATAAAACGTGCCTCAAAAGTTAATTTTTGGCCACTTTGGGCTTAACGGGGTCTTCCAGGGGTTTCTCCTTGATTCACCTCAGGAAGATAGCCATAAATTTGGCAATACTTGTCAGATTGACAAATGTTATGCCTTCCCGATCTTATCTCTTCAAGAAGATTCATTTTAAACTAAAACATGGTCAACTAAAATCTGACCCATTTTTCGTAATTTTTCATAGGGGTAGCGTCATAACTTTGTCCAAAAATTGACCCAAATTTTTATTTTCCGATCTCCACAATATTTTGATGCAGATAGAAGCTAGTTCAAGGTATTTTGTTTTCATATCCAATGCAAAATAGATTACATATTTAATAAAAGGTGTCTTAAAAATTACAAATTTAGCCACCCCCTTTCTTAACTTTGTTAACTTGACATTCCACATCTATTTATTTATGGAAAATATCCATAGCTTGGATTCCTGATGATAACTCTTCGAGTAGCACAGCTTTTAATTAAAACCTAATACAATTTTTGAAGTTTTTCCAAGGGAATAATCTAAAAGCTAATGAATTATAAATTATTAATATTTATAATTATAATCATTAGAGTTAAAGTATCAACTTTATTTTTAGTGCACATTTTCCAGGATTTACCTTTGGAAGTATTTTATTTAACAATTACATGCTTTCGATAGCCTGTCAAAATTTGACTCTCGTCATGTCACAGATATTCCTTCGACCCTCAACTTCGGCAAGTCATTGTAAAGGTCATAACTTCTGGTGGTGGCGCACCCTTTGTTGTGATGGCCACATATTTATGGCGCTCAAAAAGCAATTAATTGTGACCCAAATCAACAGTTTCCGAATGGCTGGCAATATCAACACGGCAGCCCGATCTAATGGCCCGGCAAATGCCACCGATCTCCACGGACCAAGACGTAGGAATCAGTATGGATATATGTTGTGTAGTATTTAGTATGTAGCTTGTGTGATGGGAATGGTAATGAGATCGAGATCGGAATGGCCTGGTATGCTGCATGAGTTATGGATGTCGCCCCCGACTGCTTCATTTCTATGCATAGAGTCGGTTCATCTGCCGTGTACTTTCCACGGAATCTTCCAGCCGAACGCCGATGAAATCAGCGCCAAAACCCAAAACACACATATTAAACTAAGCCAAACCTGATAGTCTGCCAGCGGCTAGATCAGTGCTGAACCCTGCCCCAACCGGGGGTTAACATAAATATGGTAATAAGCCAGTGCCACTGAGAATCTTCGAGCCAAGACACCCATTCCCCATCCCATGGACCATCCTCATGCGAGGCTGCGGGATTTATGGGTTCACCGAATGCTTTATGGCGTGTCGTTTTGACTAATTTATCTGCAAAAGGCGACGGCGCTGGCCACGAATTTTATTGTTAATTTATGATTAAGCTGATTATGCTTGAATCGGGCTTGTATCAATTTTTCCTTTTTTTATTTTCGGCTCTCGATTTTTTGGTTAGATATTCAAAACAAAGGGAATGGGTGGACTCTATGAAAGTTGCTTCACTAATGTTTGCCAAACCCAAAAATAACTCACTAAAAATAAATTGGGTATTTTTATAATAATTGCCGATCCAGGGAATACAATATAAGCTTCTCCCAAATCAACCTTCTTTGTGATGATTTCTCTTTAATTAAAACCGAAAACTCCACCAAAAATCTGGCAACAAAGAAAGCATCTTGTAAAGTAATCTTGCAGATATATTTCAATTATTGTTGTTGCTGGGCCCAAAAGCTAATGAAAAATCTGTTTCGTTATTCTGAAAATGAGAGCGAATGCGAAGAAATCTGTGGTCGGTTTAGTTTAAATGGGCCGTAAATGATAATTTTAATTTTTAATCAAACATATGCACTGCGAAAACTGCACCACCGCCGACGACCGGCATCCACCGCGGATTTTCAAGTCAAAGAGACCGCCGAAAAACATGTGAGCAGGCCTCCTCTGAATTCGCGGATGGCACACAAAACGCTGCACCGCTCGACGTAGCACATCTTGAGTTCTCGTCCCAGGGAGCACGATCTGCCACTGCCAACCGCCTCCGCATCCGCGCTATATGACTGTATGGCTGGCATTATACTTGAGTGTTCATGGCCACGAAATATTTGTGCATGGGATATAGATCGTGGGGCCTGGAGAAGAAATTTGTCTAGGCGCTGGATTTCAAGGCGCCAGTTGCTAAACAAAATAGTATATATATACAAAGTAAATTCGTGAAAGTAAAAATAAAATATGAAACACAAACAAATGGCAAAATAAATAAAAAATAAAATAAAACTGTACTTTTATATATCCTGAACCCACTAACTAACGCCCTCTAGCGTTTTCCCTGGAAAAATCTAAAATTATCGTCTTATTGGAATTAATTTTTCTAAATTTTCCAACTAGATATTTTCGAAAACATGATGTTCATGCTAAGATATCTACATGAGCCTGTCAAAAAGGGTATGTTATCTACATCTTAGATGAAGTTAAACTGAGACAGTTAGCAATGATTTTAAAAGAAAATGCTTAAAATTTAATCACACTATTTATGTAACAAACATTTTACAAATAAAACAAAATAATATTTAACGTTTTATGTGGTTTTTTTAAGTATCCTAGCATCTTACATTCGCACTAATAGCCAAGACCACAACCGCTTTATACTGCTTGCAAGAACTGCTTGACTAAAGAATGTTGCTGTTCTGATGTTGCGCAACACTTTTGAGGACATGGAAGCCCCTGCAACCACCATTGCTGAAAAACACAAAAATATATAGGAACTAAAATGACATATTTTATAAAAATAAAAATAAAAATTAAGATTTAGTATTTATACCTTTATTTCACCAAAATAACTCTGACCTATTTCCGTCTTAAGGGCCAGAAACAAAAAACATTTACAGGCATTGCCTTGCACTATTGTTCTTGGTAATCGAAAGAAGTTATCTGCTTCCCTACTTTGTTCTCCTAATTGCAGACCACGAATGAGTTTCCACGGCCCCAAACAATACGTAGTGCATATGGGGAAAATACCCCAAATACGAGATATACGAACGTGTGTCATTCGACGGAAACTTCAAAGATATCCGACATTTTTGTTTCGTCTTGCGTGAGTCGTGAGCGTGAACCGGCAAAAGTTTTGTATGGCGCCTCTCTACAGTTGTTCCTCAATTAAACTTTTCTATAGCGGACGTGGGCTCCCCTTTCCCTGCTTTTGATTCGATTCAAGTTCCCCCTCGGAACACAGGCACAAAGCGAGAGGCCGAGCCACCGAGCAAATATGGCGCAAGTAAACAAAAATATCTGGAAGATACAATTATACGCACGCAATTCGTCAATCAGAACGACATTTTTCTTTTATTTGCTCGCCGGTCATTAAAAGCAACAGCAACCTGAGAACGAGAGAACAAATGTAATAAAAGTGCCGCAAGGCAGCGTTTCTTTTTTGTTTATTTTTTCAAGCGACGAAGGCAATTATAAGTTGGTTTTGTTTGGGTTTGTTTTGTTCGAAGTTCAGGGCTTTCCTTGGGCAATTATAGTTCGGTTAGATTGAGATGCTCTCGGTGGGCTTTGGGGCTGCAGTCCCAAACGTTTCGTTGCCGAGATACAGAGATACTAAAGGTAAACTAATTAATTGATTAATGGCCGCGATCACACGCCTTATCTCGCGAATTAATATTATTCAATTTAAAACTGACTTAAAGTCGTTTTCACCACAACTAAGAGTTGTCGCACTATAATGGCGCCCATTAATTCCCCCAGCGAGCGACAGGGAAAGAGACGGGGCTACTCCGGAGAAAGAGTGAAAGGGAGAGAGAGAGAGAGAGCAGTCAGCAAGATCCTTTTGAGATCTTTATCGGCTCCGATCCCTCCGATCGTCGAATGAATCAGTTGCCGCAAGTCGGGCCTCAGATAATGCCAATGGACCGCATAACTCAAATCTGAACCAGGCCCTGTCCTGGTCGTGGTCCTGGTACTGGCCCAGGCCCTGGTCACATGAGTCGCCGCAATTAATTGAGCTGTTAAATGTAAGTCTCGGAGAAACGAAAGGGAAAAATTAAAATTGACATCCCAATTAATATTTGGCTCGTTTGCATGTCGGGCCCCAGAATACTCGGAACACATTACAGGTTCTACAGGTTTCTCCGTCCTCGTAGTGCCGCCGAAGAGGAGTTTGTCTTGCCAGAGACCCCAAAACCGTATCGATTTCAATCAGTTAGGTGTGGATATTTCAATTCTGTCCTCAAATTACTCTTGAAACTTAAAGATCTAGGTGGGAGATCAGTAATGGTGGATATATGCCTTAAAAGGTATACATGAATAGCTCTTCCATATTTCAATTAAATTCAAATTATCATTATTTACATCTATAAGCTTCTTCTTTAATAAATCAGCCTTCCATACTATGAAATTAAACACCCCAGAGTTGGCCAGTCAAGAAATATAAATGTACAGAACCCAATTAGATAATTGCATTCCTCCAGTTCGCCGAATGTATCTCATAGATTAAAACATTTTAATTACACGCATCGCTTGGCGGGATTCTAGGCGGGCTGACTGATATGGATTTGCTTCACGCAACGTTCCGGGGATCAAATATGTATAATGAAAACTTCAACGCCATTGAGGGCTCCTTACCTCTGACGGAATGCTGCCAGAGTTTGGCCGTTTTTGGGCCAGTCGTCATCGCAGTCATCCACCAAGATGGTAGGCATTTAAGCCCGGCACATACACAGGCACGGACACCGACACACGCACAGCTCACATGGACAGGGCGAGTCCGAGAGTATCCTTTTCGCTTCCTTCACTGACTCCGGCCTCCCTTCAGGGGCGTAGTGCATGATAAATGTCAGGGAATTCGTCAATGTCAAAATCAGACTGTTACAAAGCAGCAACGGCGTCCGCAGCGCACCGAAGTGAATGAATGCGGAGAGAGGGGACGGGGGCAGGGAGCGGATCAGGAGCAGGAGCTGGAGCGGGAAGCCAGAATGCGTCCAGGATGCGAGCAGGAGCATCACAAAACAACAACAGCTTGGCCAACTGCCGCACCGGATTCCCATTCTCATTTCAATATCATGCATTTCAATATTCACTTAATAGTTTCGCAACGTTTGCCGTTTTGTGGAACTATCTTTAATGCACTGGGAGAAATTCTTTCTAATGGATTTTAAATTCCAAAAAAATATACAATTAATTTAATGTATTACATTTTATTTGTATACTCTTGGTATATATCTTATTACACATATCTACTAAATTCTTATCTACTTTATATTAGTTACTTTTTTTTCTGTTTACTTTAGAGACAGTCCGGAAGGTGGATGTGCATGTGCAGGCCCTGCAACTGCCAATGCAAAATCATCTAGTGGAAATTATGCTGACTAATTGCGGCTAATTAATCAGCTCCTGGCGCCCACAACGCCACCAACAATGGCAACATGAGCCGGCGTTGAGTAACTGGCTAGAATTGAATTTGATATGCTCCATTGGCACCTTACCTCATGTCAGACCCAAGTCGGAATAAAGCCATTAAATTGGTCAGCTTTCGATGCGTTTTCTATTACTATATGTATATACCTCAAAGGAGTATTTTCATAAAAGGAGATAATACTCTTGAAGACTTTCAGACTTGGATAACCATTTAATTATTCTCTTAAAACACAAGGCTTTAAATATTTCCTTTAATATAAAAAAGCTTTAAGGATGCTCTGGGCTCCAAACAATATTAAACAAATTCCCACTTCCACATAAGCAGAAAAAGCAAACATTTCGTCTGTCCCGGACCGACAAAAAACAAAATAGCCATGTCCATTGGCGAGTATTTTGACAAATGGCCCGATTGGACATTGAAACATTTTATCTGCCATGTCGTCGATGCCAATGGGCGCCGTCCAAAGGGAGGAGGGATGATGGGCTGGAGGATGGTGGATGGCAGATGGTGGGTGGTTGTTGTAGTGGGTGGAAGCCAAAAGGCGGTGGTAGGTGGGTGGACGATGCGTTGGGTCAGTGCGTGGCATTTTGGTCATTTATATGAACACTCGTCCTTTTTCATTGCCAGTTGGTGTGTCCTTTTTGCCCCAGCTCCCGATTTTTATCTTCCTATCCCGCTCTGGTTATTTTGCTATCTCTGTCTGGGCACATGTGTGGAACTTCCAAACTCCAAGCCAAGCCAAGCCGAACTGATCCAAAAGGGCCGCCTTCGGGAGCACATCGTCATGGCGAATGACAGATTAGCAGAGTCCCAATGGACATTTGTAACCGAATGGCGACTCTTGTGTGGGCGGTGATACACTTAAAGAAATTTCAAAAAAATTATCTAATAATTAAACAATTATTGGAAAAAATACATAGAACGAATAATACTTACAATAAATAAATATGTAGTTTTCACTTTAAACTGGATCTCTGGGTGCTTGGTTGGTGTTTCTCTCAGTGCTTTAGAAGAGTTGGCAGTTGGGTGGTGCTTTCGAGTGTAATTTAAATTGCCAGGCCGGACGAGACGCAGCGCTTCTGACCACTGCCCACCTTGAGGGTCCCTGGAGACGCTCGCCGGTGGACGCTCCTTATCGGCTGTGATTACTTTCTAATCCGTGGCAGCATCAGAGGCGGCTCTGACCCAGCGTTGACACAAACAAATGGCCAACCGGCAGTGGATGTGGCAGTGGCAGTGGCAACGGCAGTCGGAATGACAGGGCACATCAAACGGGCCAGAGTGAAAGGTATTAATTGCCATCCCAGGCGTCCAGGCGTCCAGGCATCCAAGCATCCATGCGTCCAGGTAGGCCGGCAGGACATTGTGGTGGGTGAGAGTGTTTTTAATGTGAAAGCAATTTCAGCAAATCCCATCCAGCAAGTCAACTCAAACGGAAGAGCCGCCGCATACGGGCAGCCGGTGCTAGTTCTTTGGTTATTATAACCAAAGTGGCCATAATTATTCTGATGTTGCTCCGTAATTAGTGTTCGATCAGGTGAATGAAAGGCCAAAGGGAAAAGGGAAAGTGAAAAATTGCATTTCATGCGTGGCTGGGTGCCTCAACAAGGAAATTACATCGGAGAGGGAAATGCGTTTGGGAAAAACTAATTGCAGGCATTCGATGCAGTGCAACAAAATGGCTGCGTTAAATGGAATGAATGAAAGTTAGAATCCGATTAAATGCGATACAGATCAGGGAGTTGAATCATTGACTAGACCCATCGCTTTTAGCCAAGTACACTTCCAATTGACTCACACGCCGCCGCTTCCAAGCCCCAGACATCTGTCTAAATTAAATACACCTTGGGGTTACGGGGTGCAGAAGCCAACGAGATCTTTTGCCATTTGAATGCGTGACTCTGTCGGCTGTTGAATAATGGCCGCAACTCCCGTTGACGAGCACAACAAATTTCATTGCAACGTCTCATACTATCAATGTCGGCAATATGTCAAATATAACAGCGGCAGCCAGTCGGGCGGTGGAGCGACCGAGCGGGGCATAGTCAGCGGGAGTGGCAGCCACGTGATGCGCAAAAATAAAAAAAAAAAAGAATAAAATAAAAAAAATTAAAATAAAATGAGAGATGCAGAAGCTGCTGCGATGCACAGGCCGAGGCGCATGAAAATTCATTTTGAAAACTTCTGCTCCCCGTGGCCACTCCCGCTCCCGCATATGGGGAACAAATTAATAACGACGCCAACAGAGTCGACGGCGCGACGAGGCTATATACATAGCTATATATCTGAATGCAGTCGGATGGGCGGCCGATTCTAAGATTGAGATGAGCTCGTGATGGGGCATCAGAATTAAATTAAATGCATAAACTTTAAACAAGCATTCAGAGGATTTTTCTCTAAATGCCTCACCTTTCCTGAGACCCCAATTTTTTAATTTTTACCTCTAAATTTAAATATTTTTAATATTTTTTCAAAAATACCTTTAGTGTCACGCTGCCACTTGTAGCACGGATCCCAATGCAGCTCCCCCGACATCAAAGAATCTTGCCATTGGCTTGTTTGAGTGACAGATCGTTCTGGCAGAGGCTTTGAAGTGGAACCCGTGGCAACCATTTAAGATATAATTAACTCGGATATATGCACGCAAAAATCGGCGAGTAGAAACAAATGGATGTGAGATTTGTTTTCAATATTCAAAGTGGCCAGTGGCCCCCCAACGAATGCCAAACAAATGACAAAACATAATTCCCCATTATGTGGGAAATGTGTTAACAGAGAAATAAACTAACAAACGGGAAGGCCCCAAACAAATAGCCGTCGAACGCTCGACTCGGCTGAGAAAGAATCAAAACTTTGCCCACTGACAAGCCACTCAACTCACTGACATTGAAAACAACAACGGCTAAGGAAAACAAACTCTCACAAAATTAGATTAATTTGGGTAATTTGAAGTTTCGTTGTAATGAGTTTGGTCAGTCATTTGGCTTTGACATTTTCGTTCATTTGGCTTTGTTGTCTTCATTTCGAGGGACGCGGCTTTGTCAACAATTTTCTTATCCCAGTCCCCGAATAAAAAAATTCATAAAAAAAAAAGTCAAACACAAAGTTTATTCGACTTAGAATCGTCGTCATAACGCCACATTCTGGGACGCCTCGGATGCTGTTTGTTCCTTATTTATTCGACTGCCCGAAATGTTGAAGTCGCCCATTTTTTGAGTGCCTCGAGCGACATCAGTTCCGCATTCAGAGATTCCGACTCGCCTGCAGTTGCATCTTGGGGCTGGCTGGATGCCTGGGGCTCGCGAGGGGCGTGAATTCCGGGGTGGGGGCGGGCCGAGCGTGTTTCTTATTATTTTTCGCTGATTAATCGATTGTCGGCTGCGTGTCGCTGGCTCTCCCTGCCTCCATATGTCATCCCCGATGCAGTGTTCGGTGATTCAGACACTTGTCACTGGAAAAATGTAAACATGAAATGCGTTTATGTAGAAATGTAAGAAATATCAGCGCAAAATACAGAGATCCCCCTTGTTACGCGCGCCGCTGGCGCTGCACTTTTTCATGTTCCAAGGGGGATGCAAAGTTTCTGCGAATAAAAAATGGTTTGACACGACGGGTCTCAGTTGAGAGACCCACTCCGATTGGGGGCCATTGCGTAAGGCAAAATGGATTATTTAAGAAGGGTTATTTTTCCACAAAAGCTGGATTAACTAACGAACCTTAGCTACCAAAAAAATATATTCTTTTCTTTAAAAATCGTCACAGAATGCCTTAAGTAATTGATTCGTTTCATTCGTAAATATTCAAATTTAAAGCCTCTACAATTCTATTTGAATTTTGAAAATGAAAGCGAAATGCAGCCAATTCCCAAATGAAACATTTTTTTTCCACAACCAGACCAGGCCAGGCCGAATAAATTCGAGCAGCCCGGATTGGGTTTCCATCGCCTGCCTTTTGCCTTTGCCCTGCTCATTGTTTTCCGAGTGCCCTGACGACTCTGGTTCCCAGTCCCAGTCGTAGTCCCTCATCCGGACTCTGAACCCCGACGCTTCCCTGCGGGCTCCCCCTTCAGCTCTGGGTTCCAGATCCCGGCTGCTGGCTGGGCTGCTTTTGATGATGATGGCATTTCCTTTGGTAGTTGCGTACGTCATAGATTAATGACAGCAATTCATCAAAATCACTCGATGGACATGACGAACAGCCGAAAATTCAGCAGAAGCAGTCAGCCGGTCCAGTGGCTGTGAGGGAGCAAGCGAGAGGTCGATACTGGGCGAGAGAGAAGGGTATAAGCCCGCCCTGTCAAACGTGGCACATTTTTTGGTTTTATGTTTATAGCCTTTTTTTGCCTGGTAAGTTTTTTTGACACCCCAGCTCCTGAAAGCTTCTTTCATTCTATTTTATTAAGCGTTAAGACCACCAGAGCTAACATTGTTTGCTTTTAAACATATTTAAGGTCAGGGGATGTTCATAAAAACTCCAAGTATCATCTTCTAATTTGAAGACTGATCCAAATCAAAGGCGTCAAAGTGCATCGCCTGTGCAGACGCAGTGATCGATCAGTTGCCGGAAGAGCAGGCACCTCCCGGCAAGGTCCAATGACAACGCTTCTATGAATAGACCATCGGAACACACTTACCAACTAGATGGCTGCCTGGCCACTTAGCATGAATCCGGCATTAGTGGGAAGACATCGACATCCCATACAAGACACTTGAGATCCGCCATGGAAGAGGGGAGATTTGGGACGTTCGCTTGCCACGTTTAATTAACAACAAAAGTGTGACTGCAACACGTCCTCGCTGCACTATACACCTCTCCTCCCTCCAGCCAGACATCTGTGAGTTTTTATTCAAAACTCTTGTCTCCTGGTCGACGGCATTATCGGAAACTGATTAATAACCGATGTCGGGGCCCTGGCGGCATTCCCAAAGTGTGGGTTCGTGTTTCCCACTGATTGTGCCCGATCCCCAAACCCCCATCCCCGAGGCGAAGATCTTGTTCCGAGCTGTGTATTTTGTCTTGATCTGCAAGAGGCGTCTGGGCTGGAGCATCTTGCGACCAAAAACACGATCCGTGAAGTGTAAAAATAAATTGGAGAGGGAGTACTTAAGATAAACTATTTTTAACAATATTTTGATTAATCAGAAAACCCCAATACTTGACAAGAAAAATAAGCAAAACTGCAAAGACATTTATAGATTCTCGAAATCAATCAGGCTACGGGTATTTCCAAGATTAAGATGCCTCCAATAGAGGCCTTGGCTTCGATTCGAGATTCGAGTTTTCATAATTGTTTTTTAAGTGCCGCACAAATTACTTAATCACGTTCGGAGAAGCCCTGGGCCTAAGACTTGGAGTCATGTACCAGTTCCGAGTCCGGTGGCTCCTTGTGCGGATGTGCGGGGATGGCTTTGTCCTGGCCCCTTGCGATTATTCAACTGTTTTGTTTGATAAATGTTTTTATCACCGCATCGAGTTCATTCAGTGCCAGCAGCGCTTAATCTGAATGCCATCGTCAACTGATGGCAGCGCATTAGTTGTGCCACGGGCCCAGGGGCGTCCGACAGGGGCTGTTGGCTGGTGGGGTACTGGGAGAAGCTGTGGGTTCGCCAACGGAAGTTTCATTACAGTCGCTCCAAGGAGGAAATGAAACGAATGCCCGTCCGGACTCCTCTCCTGGCCGGCGCTGAAATCGATGCGTATCTTGAGTGATGATTTGCGGTGTGTGAAAAGTTAGAGTTGAAAGTTTGTGGAAACCATAAAATAATTAACACTTGATTATTATTCGGGGACCGAAAGTTCCGCAACTTGGCTTAAGTGTCGACATGGGTGACATCGATTTAATTTCCACGCCAACTTCTTCTTCTCCGAAAACTATTCGACTGCAATCTAAAAACAGATTTAGTCTCGGTTGGCTGTCAGTGGCAGGAGGGAGGAGCGCTTTAGATGCAAATTTTTGCACTGCGAGATGGATGCAGGCATTAATCTATCAAAATTCCACACCCTACCCCCGTTTCACGCCCCAGCCTTTGTTCTTTCTAATAAACTTAAGTGCAAGTTGCAAACCGGCGACAAAAGAGCCCAAGACAAAGGAAAATGGTATAAAAAATTAACGTCAAACAAAGAAAATCCACCATTATTATGTGCCACGCACATCCACATACAGCACAATGCGAATAAAAGAAATGCGGTTCACTTTGCGACATTTTTTTTTGGGGAGATCGAAAAGTTTGAGATCGTATTTTTGGGGATTAGTACAGAGTTCTTCCGAAATTCAACATTCTGATTTGAAATAATCTTAAGAGGTCTTTGTTACGTCCCTAAAACTTAATTTATATAGTAACTAGAATTTCTGCTATTCACTTTTCATAACCACAAAGATAACTAAGATTTCCCTATCAGGAATTTTATGTTTTTAAAATTTTTGATATTATTTTCTTTTATATAGTAAGTCTTGAAAAACTCCTTGATCCACCCAAGCGTCGGGAACTCCGCTTTTCATCCCTGCCAAGGGAGTCTTTTTGGACAAACCATAGTTCGCTGTGTTACTGTTTTTCCTTTCTTACTGTTTTTTTTGCCGTCCTTTAGAGAAACAAGGGTGACATGATGGACAGACGACGACGTTTTTCATCAACGCTCGTCATCTTGTGTCATCGTCAGAAAGCGACTTCCTCGGAGACTTCCAACAAAGGACTCACGCACTCGAAACAGTGCGTTCGGCGGCCATTGGTGGTGGCAGGCAGGGTGGTGCGGTGCGGTGGGGATGATGGCTGTGCCACTGCCGCCATGGTGGTGGTGGTGGCAGTTGTGCGTATTTTTGTGTCACATTCCAATCTATATCAATCTTGTGTTCGCAATGACGGATGGCATTTGTCAATGTCAGGCATTTTCGTTTTCCATTTGAGCCTCTAATGGCAGACAGGCAGAGAAAGCAGGCGCAGGCACACACAGCTCCTGTTTCCTGGGTCCTGTGTGTCTGTGCTCCGAGTCCTGGGCTCTGGGCTCTGGGCTAGCCTTAAAGTCAGCCTGCCACTTGCCACAGTCAGAAGCGCCCACGCCCACCCCAAATGTACGCCCCCGACGCATGAGTTTGACGAATTTGATGTCAAATATTTTCCTTGTTTCCCCCCAGCGTTTTTTTTATGAAAAGCGCTTTCTGGGAATAGAATTGGCTTCTGTGGGGGCGTTTCGCTTTTGCCACAAGGGAAATTCTTCAATGCTGGGGGGTGGTTATGGCCTCACCCTCGCTTAATTCTTATTAGTTTTTGCCGGCAATCTGTGTTTAGGCCGGAAATCAGTAGATGTGTTTGCAGTAAGTGCTTTGGATTCACAAATATTTGCATTCTTTAGAAGAGGTTTGGGATTCAATGCTGGGAAAGTTCTTCATTGAAAATATTATATTAAAGGTAGAACTGCCATGTCCTTTGCTTAAACCCAAATATTCATTACACTTCGCCCTTTGTAAGGAGCCTCTTGCCACAAATTGGAAATTCATTAATCACTGGGTTAAATGTTTAATTTAGCAGAGCCGGTGCAGGACAGTTGCCGTCAAAACAAACACTCGACATCATTCAACATTAAGTAATGATAAACCAAGACCTGCGTGTCGCTATAAAATATGAAGAACAAACGAAACAATGATCGGAGGCTGAGCAAAGTAAACAGAAACCACCCGCAAATGTGTCAGCCGGGCCGAAAACAGTCTAAACAGAAAACCAATCCCGGCCCGGCCCGGCCAAAATAAAACCAAACCGAAAACCGAAGAGCCGCCGTTTTGTTGGACATCATTAATAACAAAATACAACGAGCGGAGCGGCCAGAATTAATGAATGCTTATGAGCTGGCACTGCCAAAGATGTGCTAAACGCACGTCCAGCCCATAAGGAATCGAATGGAACGGAACGGTTCCAGAAGGGATCTCTGGGCTATGCCGTGGCCAGTCAGTCGGAGCGGAAATTAATGAATTCGCCCGAAATTAAAGTCGAAAAACAAAACCGAAATGCATAAACAATTGAAAAGTGTGTCGACTGATTGGGCGGACTGGGATGGCATCCAAAATTGTGGCTGGTACCATGTTGTCTGCCCTGTTAGAGACCATCCGAATCGGAATCCGAATCCTTTGGCAGCTATCGAGTTGGAGTATTCGAGTAGACTTCATGTCGACATTGCGTTTGTTTGATCGTTTCGAGTGGAGCGAGGCACGCGGGTTGGTGAGTTGGGTGATTGATGAAGCCCGAACGCGGATTTCACACCCAGCCGATATCGCATACAAATCGAATTAAAGACAGAGCCAAACGATGGCTAATTAATTTCCACCAAATATTGATAAATGATTCCCCAACTGGCAATGCAAATCTTTGGCGGAATAAACCTTCTACAAGTTCTTTTTTCAAAGAAAAGAAAAATAAAAGGCTATAGCTTTCAAAATTAGTGAGTTTCTCAAAGTTATGTTGGAGGGTTTTTCTATATTTCAAGACCAACATTTTTCTTCAAGAATCTCCCTCGCTAGACACATTTTTCTCAGTGCACTTCGATCGGGAGCCTATAAATAGACGGCCCTGATAAATGATGTGCCGAAGAACGGCTTCAAGTGACGGGGGCAATTATGCGAGGAGCCAACTGAGGCCCAAATGACAGGTCGATTGAGTTAACGTTAACGCTAAACGCTAACGCCTGCTGCCCCTGGATCGTCAGGCCGTGGATTGGCAAGATGCTGGAGCTGGGGATGAGCCGAAAGGGAGGAGTTGCTGCATCGGCTACCAGCTGAAATTGTGGCTATTTCTGTAGGAGCGTTTGGGCCGATCGCCGCACGATCGATCGCCAATCATTAATAATCCATTGGAACAAGGTCTTGTAGCAGAAACAGCAGCAGACGGAGTCTTCGGTGGACTGGTAACTGGTACCAGGGCCAAACAGGTGTGCCCGACCCCCTCTGTTCCGCAGCCCCTGTCTCTGGGCGGTGGGCTTTCGAAATCGATCATCGTCACGCCACTGCCGGAGTCGAT
Organism: Drosophila pseudoananassae pseudoananassae; assembly: GCA_018153035.1. NCBI lineage: Eukaryota > Metazoa > Arthropoda > Insecta > Diptera > Drosophilidae > Drosophila > Drosophila pseudoananassae. The sequence continues at coordinate 1,598,308 of JAECXR010000055.1, forward strand.
TAAAGTGAGCGAATTTTCATTACCAGAATTCATTTATTTCGCTGAAGAAAAATATAATTAAATATCCCGTTGATTGTGTTGCCTGGTCGTTATTGGCTTGTGTTTCGGCTTTCAATTTTGAGGCTTCAACCTGAGTGGGTTAAGAATAGACAGAGGCCGGGACCACACACACGAAATGGGTAATAGAGATTGTTTATGGAATGGGAGTGTGATGTTGGTTTCCAGCGATTTTAATTATAAACTTTAGGCGATGTTTTGTGGTAATTGTATGTGTAATTTATTAAGCTCTTAGCTTGCCAACAGAAATACAAAATATCTTTGAAATACTTTATACTAAATACTTACAGCAAAATCAGTAGAACCGAATGTGCCCACGATGAAATTGAAACTGAGCCTACTCGGTACTGCCCTTCGCTAAAATCTATTTCCATTCGCATCTGGCTCGTCAAAGTCAAAAGTCAAAGGCCATAAATCTCCGGCAGACAGACAGTGAGCGACAAAGGATAAAGTCAAAACACAAAACAAACAGACGCCCTACCGCCCGCCCACGCGGAGAAAGGATGTGTGCAGAGTGAAGGTTTATGATGGTCAGTGTCAATGGCGATTGACGTTTTGAAGGACATGGACTACCTACGGCAAGGATTACAAAGGATTGCCGAACAATCGAATGGGCAATATTTGCATATCCATTTGCCACGCATCCCGGAAAATGTCAAGGACATTCGGCAGGAACACAATGGGTGAAATGGAAGAGAGAGAGTAAGCCGGCCCTCTAAGGGTGTCAAAGGTTAGGGGAAGGGGAACAATAACCATAGTCTTCCACTGCAATTGAGGGACATGTGTTGACGGGTTTTCCCGCTTTTAGGCCGTTCCATTTGGCTAATGACTCCACTTGGGTCTTGGCATTTGGCGGTTCACCAATTGCTAATGTGAGTGGGGAGAGGATTGGGGATCCCTGGCTGCGTGCTGCATGAAATGGCAGCACATTTGCATAATTATGGTAATTATCAATAAATATTCATTAGTGTGAGACTGATGCTTAAATTTAATTTACTTTTAATTAGTCTCATAACAATTACGAGCGAGCACTTTCGGGGGCAACAAGTTGTTGCATTGTATAAAGTAAAATTGTCTATAATTTTGCATACAATTTAATAAAATTATTATTTTGTTGAAGGGAACTTTGGTCATATAGTAGGTCTTACAAGCATAAACCTTTAACAGTGGGACCTTACTGTTTTCTTAATTTTAGTTAAAAAAAACATAAAATTTTGAAATGAAAAATGGATTTCCAAATGATCTGCCCTTATCTGGGCAACTCAGTAGCTTTTATTTTAGGCCACCGAAATGAATTTTAAGTCGCTGGCATATGACCTCGCAGGTTATATTTAACCTTTATTCAAATTCGTTGCATTTGTTGTGTAATTAAAAATAAAATCTAAGCCGAGGGGAGAAGGGATCGTCTAAAAACAGAGAACCCAAATCAGCCATTGACCTCACGCAGCTGGGAAAAGGCTGGAAAAACTGGTTTTCCAACTCATTTGAGCCTGGTCAGTCCGGCATGCAGGCGATAAATTTTCTACCTGTCAATAGATGAGCGCTACCTTAATGGCATCCGAGAGATAAGCCGGCAAAGGCAGTTGCCTTTGATTGTGCACTGTCCAGTCCTAGACCCGCTTACTTTCTCCCCGTCCTTGTCTCCGAAAATGGCCGTCCCGAAAGGAAAGCAGAAAGTGCACTTGCCGGCCGCCACTTAAAAGGTAGTTTTCCATAATAACTCGAATTATTTAGTAAGAAAAAATTATTCAGACAATTTAGGGCCAAAAACACGCACTAAATGCGGTTCGGACTTGGCCAGTACTGAGGTAATGGCTGTGTCAACAGGCCCCTGGCCAGGCAGGAATGGCCGCTCCAAGCCTGGCAATGAAGTCATTAAAATTTCACCCTTATTATGGCTTTTAAAGTGATTGCAAAATGAGCAAAAGCCGGAGTTGGAGCTGTTCGCCGATGAAACGTCTTCATTAAACATGCATCAAATTTGCGATTAAGTAAAAAGTGCACGCACATTTTCCATATGAAATAATCAACCTTCCGTTCCCACTCTGCCTGCCCTTTTGCGACGGCCACGGAAGGTGCAAGGAAGCAATTTCCTGTAATTGCCACCATTCTTGTTAATCACACTCCACACTGGCACACACTCGCCGGAATATGCATCCACATCCACAGTAGCCGTCCGGAGGGGCATCCGAGTGCAACAGGCTAAATCGATCTCTTTTTGCTGCCTTCTAAATTCGCGATGAAATATTTATGAGCCGCTCAGAGTGCGCGCTCACCTGGGCTCAGGTGGAGCTTAATCGGCAGGAGTTGGAGCCATAATTGAGGTCCTGGTCGTCCGGATCATAATACTTCCGTTTCGCGGCTTAAATCGATCGTTTTAGCAGCTCCAAATAACCTGACATTATCGGGGCGGGCCCCTTTCAAAAAAACTCTCACAGCGCTGCAAAGTCGTTTAACATTTTTATACTCTTGAAAACGTATACCCTTGCAAAGGGTATTTTGATTTTTGAAACGTGTGCAGATTTTGGTGCTGATGCTTTTTGATGGTGGGAAATCAATGTAGAAATCGTTTAAGGTACTCCGCTTAAGAATCGTATAAGAATTGGGGAAGATATAGCCATCACTGTGGGCCGTATAGAGAAAACCCCATTAAGGGATCCCATCACGAAAAATGGACAAAAAATCTAAAAAATATTTTGTCTCAGGATTTTGAGCCAGAATGGTGGGAAATCGATCTAGAAATCGTTTAAGGTACTCCGCTTGAAAATCGGATGAGAATTGGGGAAGATATAGCTTCCATCTTCAAAAATACCAAAGTTTGTATTTTTACCAAATACCATTTCCGATCGTTCAGTTATATGGCAGCTATAAGATATAGTCGGCCGATCGTTATGCAATTTGGTAGGTTTTATTAAGTGACCAAAAATAGAATCTGTACGAAGTTCCAACTTTCTATCTTCAAAAACACGAAAGTTGGGTAATTTTCGATTGTTCAGTTATATGGCAGCTATAGGATATAGTCGGCTGATCCTTATGAAATTCGGAATGTTGTATTATTTTGCCAAAAATAGCTTTCGTGCCGAATCCGAATTCTCTTGCTTTAAAAACACCGAAGTTGTAGCATTTCCGATCAATCAGTTATATGGCAGCTATAAGATATAGTCGGCCGATCCTTATGAAAATTGGTAGGTCGTATTATTTTGCCAAAAGTAGCATTCGTACAAAATCTGAACTCTGTAACTCTAAAAACACCAAAGTTATACCATTTCCGATCAATCAGTTATATGGCAGCTATAGGATATAGTCGGCCGATCCCGCCCGTTCCGACTTATATACTGCGTGCAAAGGAAAGAAGGGTGTGTGCAAAGTTTCAAGACGATAGCTTTAAAACTGAGAGACTAGTTCGCGTAGAAACGGACAGACAGACGGACAGACGGACATGCTCATATCAACTCAGGAGGTGATCCTGATCAAGAATATATATACTTTATAGGGTCGGAGATGTCTCCTTCACTGCGTTGCACACTTTTGGACAAAATTATAATACCCTCTGCAAGGGTATAAAAAAACAAGAAAGGAAAGCTAACTTCGGGCGGAGCCGAAGTGATATACCCTTGCTTGGATTGTATATTGCTTGAATTTTATTACAAAACCAATTTATTAGAATACAAAACTAAAAAAAAAAGTCCCAAGCTTCTTTCTTCAAAAATACTTAAGTTGATATTGTACAAAATAGCTAATATTTTTTCATTGTTCAGTTATATGGCAGCGTGAGATATTATCTCCTATACGGTCCACAGTGATGTCTATATCTTCCCCAATTCTCATCCGATTCATCCAATTCTAAGATACTCATCTTAAACGATTTCTATATCGATTTCCCACCATTCTGCATCAAAATCCTGAGACAAAATATTTTTTAGATTTTTTGTCCATTTTTCGTGATGGGATCCCTTAAAAATGGGGTTTTCTCTATACGGCCCACAGTGATGGCTATATCTTCCCCAATTCTCATCCGATTCTCAAGCGGAGTATCTTAAAGTTTAAAAATGGTGTAATTGTTACTGCTAACAATGTATAAAAAAAAAGTACGTAATATTTTTAATGAAATTTCAACGAAATGTCTTCTAGTTAATTGAAAAAAAGAATTAAGTCATTAAAATTTTAAAAGTGCATATCGTTTCATTAATGGCTTACAAATTTGTGTTATTATTTCAGTTTCCGTTAATTTAGAAGAAATAGGATTAAACGACATCAATTAAGAACAAAATTGTTATATTTTTCTCGCAAGTATTTTCTCCGCAACATCCATCAAGTAGATGTTTCAACTTTTACCACAATTTGTCCATATTCAGGCATATAATCAACCCACTTCCTTTGGTGGCGCTCAAAAGCGTCGCCATTAATTACTCCAATCAAAAGATTCCTTTTTATTCGGCTCTCAGGAGGCGTTTGGCTCTGGGTAATCGCCATTTCGGCCATGCCTGTCCTGGCCTGGCCTTTTTGCATTAGCAATTTCTCTCTGTAATTTGCCACAATTAACGACTGATCGGCAATTAAAGTTGCATTACCAGCGACGGGCCTTCGAGTCTCGAGCGGCACCTGCGGATTGGCGAGATGCGTGGATGCGAAATCGCAGCTTCATGCGATCCATCAGTTTGGGGGCCATACTATATACATATGCGGTGGGTCGTGATTGCCTCTGATTGCTGGTGCAACATCAAAAACGAGTTAAGGCCACCGCCGAGTATTTGGTGGACTTTTCGCAGTTTCTAATGATGATGATGGAGCCGCTGGCTCCGGATTTGGCCTCGTCGGCTGCCATCAAGCCCGGAGTGCAGCCAATGACAGAGTGGAGGTCAAATGGTCCTCAATTGCAGTCTGAAGGTTATCAATAAACAGAGTTTGCTTATGATTTAAGATTTCTTTAAAACCTTATACCCTGAATACAGCATCCTTTCAAGCTTTAGTTTTCCCATCTTGGCAACCACTTGTTGCTGGACCCACTTAGGATATTAAAAAGCCAACTCACCCTGTGGCAAGCTCGTATGCAACTCCATCGCAGGCAGCCAAGATTTATGGAATTTAATTTCCTGAGCAGAGCTCTTCCTGCCCAGCCAGGCGTGGAAAGTAGAGTTTTGTTGCAGGGTTGTGGGTGTGGGTGACCGGGATGAAATGTAAACAAGGATGCAACGGATGCGCGACCATGTGGAGAGTGACACGTAATATTCGCAGCAAGCCACAGGCTGTTGTCAGCACATCTGCAGTCGGCGCAAATGGAAAGCTGAGTGGAAATGAGGAATGGCCCTTTTGCAGCACGACCCAATAACATTAGCAGTAATAGTAGCAACTGTTACCTGCAAGGAGGTAGGTCAAAAGGGCAGGGGTAGGGTTACTCTGGCTCTGGTCGGGCGAAGGAGAAAGTGAAAGTGCGCCTAGGCCGGGCCGCGATGGCAGGCAAATTTCATGCACCATTGCGTGACAGGCAGCGACTCCTGATGGGAGGGAAAAAGTGTGCCTGGAAGCGGCAGGACATCGTTGGTGCACAGTGAAAAATTCAGTAATAGTACAAAAGAAAATATTGTAAATGATCACAAATATATGGATAATGTAAGTGAAACTTTAGGCTTCAAGCAAAATAATTAAAATAGTTTTTAATGTATCTTTAAGAATTGTGTTTTAAAAGTTTGTCTTCCTGCACTGCTACTGTCTTTGTCCTTGCTGTTGTCCTCTCCTCGTTAATGCCACACACAGGCGGAAGAGTCAGGCAGCAGCAAGGGTGGGGCGTAGCAGTCGAGTAATATATGAGTGCACTCACTCAAACTGACTAAATTCCCTGCCCCCACCCACGGCTTTTGCCCCAGCCGCCAGCTCTATTTCCAGCCCCACCGAACTGAACCGAACCGAAAAATGTTTGCTCTTGATCGATTGCCGTTGAACCGTAGCGGAGGCAACGCACGCGTAACAAATGCAATCCTCCTTAAAAGCAGAAATGTGTCACACGTTGGCAATACACCCCAAGACCCAGAACCCCAGAGCACAGGACCGAAGGAGCCCCCTCCAATAATGGCTGAATCCTTTCAGTGCAACTCCTTGACTCTGCCACCCTTTTGTTGCTTTTTCCACCCAGGACTTCCTCGGTTTTTGGTTTCGGCTCTCGCTTTTGTCGTCCTCATTGTCGCCGTTGTTGTTGATGTGTCCTGGCAGATCCTTTTGTTGCCTTTTTATTATAAACTTTTTGCGCTTTGCTTTTGTTCCAGAAGCTTCCTCTCCAGCTTCAGTGCCAGCTCCAGCTCCCGCTTCAGCTTGAGTTCTTCTGGTTGTGCAGAAAACAAAGATAAATTGGTTAATTTCCCCAGCCACCCCCTCCACCCGGACAGACATCAATCGATGCTCATGTCTCCCTTCCCCCACACACTGCCCTCGTCTCTGGCTCCCTTGCTCTGATAATGGACTAGAGTGAGCTTACGCATTATTCTATTTCCTTGAGTTTTTTCCCCAGTTTTCCAATAGTTTTTCTACTTTGAATTTTGTCTTAAAAGTTTTTCCATTTTCATTTAGGATAAAAGAGCTTTCAAAAACAATTGTTATGTTATAGTTAGTTAATACTTTATACTATCTATTTGCCTTACTGAATCTAATAGTAACAATCTAAACCCCCCTCTTAGCTTTTTTGATAAACTGCCTAGCAAATGGGAAACGTCGCGTCTATGATAATTAAAAGTCAATGTGGAAACACTCTTTTTAATAGGCTGATACTTATCAATGAGCTGCAAGTTGCAAGATGTATTACAATCCATAATCGATGCCAACAATGTCAACAATTCATCAACCAGCTAGAGGAGCAGAATCCGACATTTAGTCAGTTCATTGAAGTCAGATGCCAGCGTTGGAATATGGATATCTTTTGGAATAGAAATTCCGGGCTGACATCCTCGCACCTCCATTTCTGCTTACCCCAAGCCCAAAATTAAGATTTTCTTAAATCAGCTACCGTGTCTCTTCCTGGCCTGCTCCTTGCCGCCTTTGGTGGAAACCATGCATATCCAACTTCCTAGAACAAAAAGCCGGCAAAGAAACACACAGAAAGCGAAACGAAAACTGAAATACGGCTGCATCATTAAATTTAATATGATACTCATTTAATGAAATTGTTGCCGATTTGTTTTGAAAATACACGCGCTTGCTCCGCCCGCAACCTTCTTTCCCGAGTCCCTTTAGCTCCTTGGAGTGCGACGCCTTCGAAACAGTGAGGGAGTGAAGTTCCTGCCCTCCACCCTGCCTTAAGCTCCGACTTTGGCTTGGGCTTCAACCTCGGTTTCAGTTTGGGTTGAGTCTGAGTTCTGGGTGCGGGCGGGTGCCTTGGGGGCGTGGCTGAGAAAGTGCAATATTGCGAACATGGCCGGGTAATGACGACAACGTCATCGCCATTGAAGCCGCCGCTGGCTCGCCAGGAAATCTACTCTAGCCGCAGGTTACCAGAAGGTTTAGAAAAATCACCAAAACTCAGAAGAAGTGAATGGTTATTAGATATAAATTTATCCACCAAGTTATTAGGAAGAAGAAAATAAATAACTGCATTTTATGATAATTTTCCACCACTTCCTTTCTTTGTTTCTCTCAGTGTACCCTGTTAGTTAGCGGCAAAAATCATTCGAATGACAGCGAAACGTAAAAAGCTCTGAAAGTGTTAAGTGGTTCCTCATTAAACTTTATGTACTTCTCTGCCCCGCCGTCTGTTCGTTTCCGTTTGGCCCAGAATGCTCCTGTCCTCCGGCCCGCTCCTCGACCGGCCATTGGGCTTGTGTGAGCGTTTTGGGCTCCGGGATGGGGCGTAAACGATTGCCCTACCAGTGTCATTAGCACTTTTAACCGCATATTAAATTTAGCAAAGCCTTGATTAATGACCTCGCACTTCATTTTTGTGCATTTGATCAGTTCCGGTTCCTGTTTGTGGCCGAAACTCTCCTCCTAACGCACTTGGACCTGGGAACGCGTCTGCTACCGAAAATCTTATCTTTCAATGAGTCGCCGAGACAAATGACACGTGATTTTATTTGATTTACTTACATCTGCAGCTCAATTTTCAGTTTGACTTCTGGTGAGGCGAGTATCTCGTTCTCCAGCTTTTTGTCGCTGGCCTTTCTTATGGCCAACAGTTACAGATACAGTTACAGATACAGTTCCCTGCGTCTTCGGCCCGGCCATTATCCGAAATGATTCGATCATTAGCGACGTCGTCGTAGTCGGGATTTCTGTGTTCTTTCGGCATTACGGGTAATTACTGGAATGTTGTGACAACATTTCCCTGCCTTGTCTTCAAATTACTTAATTTTAATGGGGAACCATATCGTACAAAAAGATTGAGATATCCAAAGTGTAGGTGGCTCTTTATTTCATCCTTTTATGAATTCTTAAGGAACTCAACAGATAATTTTGATAAGCAAAGTAGGTATGGTTTGTCATTGTAAGGAAGTGTCTCTTTTTTGATGGAGAGTTGAAAAATATTGTAGTTCACATGAAAGTCTCTGAATATTTAACCTAATCGGCAATCTTTTCATTTAAAATGGAGTGGAAAATTAAATTTAATAATTCACTTATCTTAAATAGGTTACTTTTAAATATTATTAACTTTTAATATATTATTAAATGTTATTACTTTTTCCTAAATAAATATATGTCCATCTAATTTTAAATAAATCTTGTACATTTTATTAAATTTAACCAAAATTAAAAGAGTAATTTTTGCAATGAATCCAATAGTTTATCAAGCATAAATATTAAAAAAAAATTCTGGAAGGTTCTTGCTGAATAGTTAAATTTAAATGCTTTTAAAAAATTGAAACCTTTTTGTTTTCCCAAAATTATTTAAACGTTTTAATGTTTATTATTATATTCTTTATATAATTTTTTCAGCAAATAATTTGGCCAAAGAAACACGGAAATTTAAAGAGGGAACGTTTTTTAAGGACACAAATCGTTCAATTTTTATATTCAAAAGTATTTCCATAAAAATGCATTTTTTTTATCAAATCCACCGGCGGCAACTTCGCACCGACTCTTTCGGATCGCCGGCAAATGGTTGCCCCTACGGCATGGCGCATCTGGCGGCAAACAGAAACAACAACAACAACTACAACCGAAACCACACTCACACCAACAAGAGGAAGCTGTCAGAACGACGGCCATATTGAAAATCAGTCAAGTATTTCGAAACTGGTGGGCGGAGCCACCGACGCGCATGCGGGGGTGCGAGCGAGGCGACAAGTGTGCGGAGCGGCCATGCCGACGCCGAAACTCGAATGTTTCATGTGGCATGCGGCATGTGGGGTGCTCGCAGGTCGCATGCGCATCGCACGGCCGAGGAGGATGAACTGCGGAACATTTTCCGGGCACCAGGTCCGGGTTCCAGGTCCGGCCGCCGCTCAGGCTCGAGCTCGAATTCGAACTCGAACGGATGTCCTGGTGTGGGTGCGCTCTCTCAGGTAACTGTCATGGTATTGGTGGCGTTTTGCAGCAGTATTGGTGCGATCTTCGAAACAACGCAGTTCGAAATCGTCTTCGAATTCGTCTCAAAACCGGACTTGAATTCGGTTTCGACTTGGGTCCAGAACTGGTTTGCTTAGGGCCCAGTTTACCTGCTCTCTCTGGCCAAGTTCGTTTCTGTAAATGTATCTGTTGCCGACTATCTTAGTATGTGTGAGTGTGATGGGTCCAACTGCGACTCCAATATCCCTGGCATAACCACTGCATTTGGTTAGGCGGTTGCCCGAATCGCTTTTTGGGAGTTAATATTCTATTAGAGGCTCATTTGTGTGATTGCCATCAAGGATGTTTGGCTTTCTGCCCGCTGCAACTGGCAAATCTCAATTGATTTGGCAATGGGCAGGCATTTGCCACAGCTCAATTGAAAGCCAGTATGTTTTCCACTCTTGTAATTATCGCCGCCAGAACAACCTATGATTTATGTGCTCCGATCGCCTCGGACTCTCGATATCCCCGTGATGGATGGATCGATGGCCGATCGATTGATGGATTGTGTGAACCCGGTCTCATAGCACTTGTCCGCTGGCATCGCACAGTCTTCATTATTGGCCCGGAGTCGAGTGGATTTCTGACATCTTGCTTTGTTTCCTACAAATTTTCAGCCAGTCCCAATTTGCTTTCCGTAATTAATGATTTATTTCAGTTTTTTTGAAGTGCTGTCTTAATTCCAGCGAAGTGATTATTGATAGTTTGTCTATCGCACTCACTCGATCCGAAAGTGTGAGATGTCTCAAGTGACTTGCCGTTCACATCAGTATGGCCCTAGGCCAAGATTGTGTTTCAATTTCTGATATGCAGATGGCGGAGGTTAGCTGAAAGACAATATATCAGACCTTTACATCATTATTTTCAGCGACTTGTTTCGGATCATTTGGAATTAGATTGTAATTTAGATATCTTACTCATATAGGCTTACATTTTAATATTTCTTAAAAAAAATAAAATAAAATAAAGGAACAAAAGATATTTTTCAATTTTTACTCATAATAAGCATTTTATTCAGAGACTCAGTTTAGGGCCAATACCTCTATTCTTAGAGGCTAGAAATTATTTTAATAATTATATTAAATATTAAAAATGTACATGAAATATTGCCACATTAATTAAGAAAAACATTATGGATAATTTAGTAGAAATTACAAAACTGTCCCTCGAAAATATCTCTGTAATAAGCCGTAGAACTCATTATCACACCCCATCGAGTATAAGATTTACAACATAAACAGTTTTGCATTCAAAATTATATCAATGTAGAGGTATTCAGACTAGACTAGGTTGAATCATAATGAAAACTCTTATTGAGGGCCGCGAAGGAACCATTTTTAATTAACTTCAGCAGACCGAAAACCAAATAGGAACTCAAAGTTGGCAGAAAATCTTTCGGAATAGATGTGTCCTCTCGATGTCGCTGTTTCGCCCATGGAAATGGAATATTCGCCTTCGCATCCGTGAGTCCAAATTGGCAGCTGCTCAAAACCATGGCTATTTATGTAAACTAGAGACGCGTTGTGATTGAGGAAAACACTTTTGCGGGAATGTTGACATCCATCGCGCCTGCAACCAGACAGTCAGGAAGATTGGTGGGAAATTCCGCCATTGAAGACACAAATATTCTGGCCGAATCGTACATATGATTTTGTGACAAAAACGTGAGCACATTCACTGAATACTCGATTACAAATGGCTGGCGATTATGCCAACAATGCGAATTCAATTTGTTTGGGCTCCTGACTGCCGGAGACCGACCGGGTGAGTAACAGTTCGAGTTCAGGTGAGTTGAGCGGATGCGGGTGGAGCAGCAGCTGGTGATCGTGGTCTTTGGGTCCGGACTCCGGGGCTCAGGTGTCTGGGTCGGCCATTGGTCAGTGTTTTGTTAATGCCACTTGATTAATCGCTTATTATGATGTCAGATTAATAAGATCGTTTTCAAAAATGGTCCGAGATCGGTGCCTGAAAAAATAAATCTTTAGCTTGCCATTCTACATGAAATTGTTATGTTAAGTCACTGCTTACCCTCTGACATAATGATTGGCCATGGAAAATCTGCATTCAGGTCTTGAAAGTTGTCACAAAGTAACTGGAAATAAAGTAAGTCATTATGTACTGATTTTTTTTTTTGCAAAATTTAATTCAACTCACCGTCATTTTTGAAAATGTCCTTTTATAGTTCCACCACTCCACAAAGTCCCAAACAATAAAAAATGTAGGATTAAATTTTTAAATACTATATTTTTATTATAAATATTACAAATAAAAACAAAATCTCATTTGTAATTTAATTATAATTTTTCATTATGCTTTTTGCTTTGCCTTTACAGCTCTTCAACTGCATTCTTCATCATGTTTACACTAAAATTTTAATTTTATTTACAACAAATTGTTTAGCTTCCACATTTCGTTTCAATTTCGCACAAATGTTTGGGTTTTCTTTTATTTTTTTTTTTATATTTTTGTTTATTCAAATATATATATATATTTTTTATCAACGCATTCGAATTTTGTTTCTTGTGAATTTCTACATCCTATGTTCTTTTTAAATATTTTTGAATTGAAACTTAAATAGTTAGTTTCTTACAGAATGAGGCCGAAAGTTACGTATCTGGATTGAGTTGAATTCCGTTCTCATAGGTGTTATAGCCAATCGATTGAAAAGTGTTCATTTTTTCGATATTTTTTGACAATTTCTTTTCATGCAAATCACAAATCCTTTCACCTGGGACTGGGAATCGGTTGGGGGGTAATGGGTTAGGACTGTTTGGGGGATTTACAAAACGAAACGCTCTACAAAGTTACGAGTTTTATATTGGGTTTGTTTAATTATATATCTACATATAAACATACGATGCTTTACTATTTTCTCTTCCATCCTTTCATTCGTTTGACTTTGGTATATAGATCTCCACATCTGGCGTGGAAATTGAGTTTGAGTTACGTACATACATTTATATAGTTGTTAGGCGTATATTCATATAGAAATCGTTCGGTTCTGCGTTCAAAGGGATTCCCCATATACTCGAATAGTTATTCACTTCACTCACATCATTTACTACTTTACAGGGTTTTCTTTAATATTTATACATATTCTTTGAGTTCTTGTCTTGTTAACAATTCGTATTTGTTTTCATTACTTTGCCAATTCATATTTTTGCTTTATCGGTATACTTTATATCCTTTTCGACCTAATTCGAATTATATTTTTGCAAGAACTAAAAATTGCACAAGAAATTAAAAATTATAAAAAAAAGTACGCAAAACACATTTATTTTCAAATCGAGTAGTTGTGCAAATCGGACAGAAGTCGGATTTTAAGTTTTTCGAAAGTTGTTAAGCCAAAGATCCTTATCCCTTCACGTCCTTGCTGAATTTTGCCAATCGTTTGCGATTTCCTACTATTCATGGTTACGACAGAAGTATGGTATAGTGTTTTATTGTAGATGAAAACGTTTTTTTTACTTTAAGCAACGTCTTTCTGTGGTTTTGGTATTTCTTTGTCTAAATTGGCGAACTTCCCTTAGGGAGAAGTCCTCTATTAACATGTTCTGCTTTATAAAATGTTTCGGGTTTCTTTGAACCAACATGCAATGGATTTTGACGCCACATTTTTGTATTATTTTTATTGGTTTTTATTTAATGCTTTTGCGCTAGGATTGCTACAAACATTGATTTAGTTTACTGTTTAGGGTTTAGGGTTTATGATGGGGCTGTATATATAAGTTAATAGTACTTATGACGCGTAAAACTAATGTTATCGTGTATATAGTATATATGCTTCATATATATTTATTTATATATAACTCCTTGCCTTTAGCTTTACTTGGTATCATGTATAGTTATCCATATATTTATTCGTATATATATGCATTATAGTTAAATATAGCTTATTTAGATCTGAGGTCACATGAGTTGGTTTTGTTTGAGTTTTACGCTTTACTTGTATCTTTATCGTAATCGTTATCTTTACGTTTATCTTAGTTCGCTTTCTCCACTCGCCATTCGTGTACAATTAAATAATAAGTAGAAAATAATAACAATTAACTAAGTTTTAGGTTGAGTTCTGAGTTCTGAGTTCTGAGCTCCTCTCTTTGTTTAGTTAAGTTCACGCGAAGTTCAACGAATTGGATAGATAATAGATAGATAGTCCTCTGGGATCGAAGTAAATTCATATTCATTTGCGCTCTCCGAACTAACGTAAATTGTATTTAGATAGAAATTTCATTTAACTGGACTTTCATCCCGCCCCGATCTACTGCGGACTGTTGGGTGGCGTTATCTCGTCGCCCTCGCCACCGGATCCCGGCTCGCCCTTCGTCTTGTTCTCCTTCTTCCACTTCATGCGCCGGTTCTGGAACCAGATCTTGATCTGGCGCTCCGTAAGGCAGAGGGCATGGGCGATCTCGATCCTCCGCCGGCGGGTCAAGTACCGGTTGAAGTGGAACTCCTTCTCCAGTTCCAGAGTTTGGTAGCGTGTGTACGTCTGACGGCCACGTTTGCGTTCTGTTGGTGCCAAAAGTGAAGAAAATATTCACAATTAAAATCAATGCAATGATGCTTCACCGATTACCAAATCAACGGCAACAACAACAACTACAGGTCGACTACAATGCGTACAACAACAAGAGCGGGAATAAAAAAAAATAAAAAAAAAATATATATATGTCTTTGGCTGTGCACTTTTGTTCTTTTAGAGATGAGGGATCCGAGAACCGAGAAGGGGAACCCAAAACCACATGAAGCAAGGCGCTGAGTCTCAGATACAGAAACTGAGGCTGATTAAAAGACAACCTTACCGAATTCGGATATTTGTACTTGTCAAAAAAACGAAAAAGAAAAAAACAGGGCCTACAACAGGTCTGTGATGAGGGGCGGACGCAAAAAGGGGTCTCCTCTCTCCTCTGTCGGGCATCCCGATAGGAACTCGGGGTTTAATTTTCAACAGATACCCTTACTAAGGCATGAACGACTGAGGGGAAGGTTTACGAAAAGTATAATAATCTTTACATACTTTATATATTTTATCAAAATTTAAATACAAGTTTATAAATATTTTTTTTTATTCATTTCCTAGCATGGTAGACCATTCGAATTTCGTCATGACCCCCAAATTACGATTCACTTGTGGATTAAACCAGACGGAGATTTCATGGACATCAAGCGGCGAGCAGACAAGGTAACTAATTATGCCCCAATGCGCTCCGTCCGTCCGCCCATCCGGGCGTATCTCAGTCCACAAACCGGAGGGGTATCATGTCTGTGATTCAGTCAAGTGCAGTTTCACCTCTGATCCCCCTCGGCCCCGATTTTTCATCCCTCCCCTTTGGACGGTAGCAGGAGCATAACTGTAAAATAATTCGGCATAATTACGGAGCCGGCCTCCGCCGCCCACTGCAACCCCCTCAGACGAGTACATTTCGAAAGCAGCCAACCAAATGAGCCCGGCGCCTAATGACACTTACTATAATTATAATTTCGGTAATGACAGAAAGAGCCCTGTGAAAATGTCGGGAAAAAATATGTCAAATATAATACGCAGCAAATATTATAATTGTCAATGGCAATCCACTCCCCCGCTGCCGTTTGGTCAAGTAATTGAAATGGGTTGCTAGCGTGAGAAGCCATTTTCGGGTGGAGTTTTCCTGGCCGGTTTCTTTTTAATTTTTTTTTTTTTCAGAGTTTCGGGGTTTTGGAAAATGTCCGGCTGCGGAGTGGCCGGAAATTGGAAGGCGGCCACAGCAGCATTGGCATTGCGGTGGCTTTTGACCAACGGCCAGCCACGCCAAGCGGCAATCAGCAGAAACTTGGAGTGGGCTCCCATACCCCTCCATTCCGAGCTCTATCGCCCGCCCCTGAGGTGGGCAGTCTTAACTATTTTTTAATAACATCTTCAGCATTTGTCTTGCTCAACTCGCTCGACCAATTTTTTCTTTTTTAATATTTTATGATTTTTTTTTTTGTCTTCCATCACTGGCTCGAGGTCATTACATCATAAGCTCTTTTATGTTTTTTTCTGCGGCATCCCATTAAGGAGCGCGAATCCAAATCGCATAGAATCCGAGAGGAGGCTGGGGACTGGGGGCAGGCCACGGAAAAAAGGGATAGCCGGCACAGCGGTGGTCAGAGCAGCTACCTTCTTTTAAATGACACGGCTGATGCCATGTCTATAACCTGAGGCACTCGCATTTAATCATCATCAGTTAGACGAGTCGCTGTGGCGGCAAAAAAATCTTGAAAGATTTGTGGCAAAAAGCGTGCGTGGTCATCCCTGCAGTCGCCGCCGAGTCCGCGGGGGGAAGGCCAACGAGAGCTGGGTATTAGGAGCGGATTAAGAGCGGAATAAATGGGATGGACTTTCACCCAAGACGACGGCCGAAAAATGCTTACACAAATTCTATATTTAGTTTCCGAATAAAAATAACTGATGGCTGCTCTTCTTAATTGTTTTAAAAATATTCAAGCCAGATGCCCGCGAAGCATGAAAGTCATCCAGTGCTTCCCATACGAAGATCTCTATCGCATTCCCTATTCTGTTTAAGTTTATAAACATTCCCATTTCCATTTGCATTTCCACTCCCATTTCACGTAACAGGAGCTTTTGCTGTTAATTAGCAGCACAAAGCTGTACACCTCCCCCTCATGCATTGCAAATAAATGATTATTTTAATTGATGAAAACACCTACTAACTTAGTTCGCAAGTGGACCTGGGATGCCTCCCTGAGAAGCCGAGTCCACGGCGAAGTGGATGAGTGAATGGTTAGAGGGGCGTGCTTTGGCAATTTGAAAGCGGGCGCTCTCTGAAATATGCTTTTAATGATGGCTTTGCACATTTCATATGGCCAACGCTCATCAAAACTACAACAAAAAGATTGTTTTTCTTAGATACTTTGAGGCTAACGTTGATCGGTTGGGGCGCCCGTTTCTGGACAGGAGCTTCGAACTGCAGCCTGAAAAATTATTATAAACGCATTAATGGCGCTTTCGAAGACGATGGCGAGGGGCCTGTGCGCTACCCGGTGGAAGTATCAACAACAGAAATATAATAAAGGTGAAACAATTAATATGAAAAAGAGTAGCGATACATGTGAAGTACCAAAGGCAAGACCTCAGAGTACCTCCGCTCCCCTGACACGCCTCCGCCCCCTCAGCTCACTCCGCCACAGCCCCCGACCCATCAGCCGTCCAGACAAAGTGGCTCAGTGGTTGAGTGACGGACCGAGTGGACCGGGAGCATTAATGCTTTTTGATATGAAAGCGTATTGTAATTAAATTGCGATTAGGCCACCATTTTAACCATTTTACTCGTTTATTACACTGCTCCGGCACCATAATGGATTTTATTTCATTTTCTTCCCCAGCCCCTCCCCGATTCCATCGCTCCTACTCCATCAGCTGCCTCCTCGCACACACAATTACATTAGTGGCATGTACACTGTAGTGTGTAGTGTAGTGTAGTATAGTGTATGTGTCGGTTAACGTTTAAAGGAAATCATTAAAATAATTGCTAACAACATTTTATGGAATTCGTTGAAGCAGGAAAAATTAAAAAACATTATTTAATAGCACGAAAAAAATTCTATTTTATAATGCCCATCATAAATTATTATATTGGCAGAGATTGCTTCTTCATCAAGCACGCGCCCTGTCGAGCGGAACTAAAACAATGGCCGAGGTGTGGCACAGGTGCAGGGAAGCTAGGGAACTAATATGCCCTTACAAGTATTATTAAAAATATTATTAGTTTATTGCAATTATATTATAGTAGCTTTACTCGAAGAGTTTAAAGATTCTCTCTATTTTTTGGTTAAACCAAAATTGCAATATCATCGATAGCCTCCAAAATACATGACTTGGCCCTGGGTTAGGCCTGACATATGCCATCTCCGTGCTGGGTGGTCCCAGTCACTGTTGCCGTTTTCTTGGGCCAAAAAGCCGCCTCGTCATGCAACAAATACAATATACAAAAATGCATTTAGCATCTACAAAACGAAACGCAAACAAGTACAAGCCATTGGCTAAAAAAAAAGCGAGTAAATGTTTTTTTAATTGCGGAAATTACAGACAAACGCGAGCCGCCACAACAAAAGCTGCAAAATTATTATTATTTATGATCGTAAGTTGATAAATTTTTCATCCAGCTGAAGAGTGTTCGTGTGTGGCATTTTGCAAGCCTAGGCACAAATAAAAAGTTGTGGATGCCACTGTTGATGTCACTTTATTCTCTACGCTGTTCTAGTGGGAATCCGCCAACTCATTCGATGACTTTGTGCTAAATATTTAGACGGCTTGTGGCGGGGCAGAGGTGGCAATGGACTCGGGGGAAAAAATTGAAGTGGGTGAGCTTTCCCGACTAGAAAGTTTTCCACCCATTTGATTGTTTTGCATATTTGACGTATTTTTGCCATCCGAAACTTTTCGTCCGGGGGGCCACGACCTTTGGGGAGTTGGCCGAAATGGAACAGAAAGGAACACGAATATATTTTTTAAAACACATCTGAGGTTTGATGTCTTTGCCCGCCTCTCGAGTAATTTCTCTTTTTTTCACCCTTTTTTTAATTAAGTCCAAGAATTTTCACTCTTATTAGCCGAGGTAAGAGTTACAATTAAGCATTGGCATTGACCATTTCATCATTTGTTGCCAGTTTTTGTAATTTTCATCCTTTTGCCTTTTTCCATCTGTTTTTAATCTCAGGAGACCCGACAGAGTTTTTAATTTGGGACTTGTTAAGCACTTAAGAGGGTTAAAAATCGAAAAAAGTTGACATCAAAATAAAACTCCCAAAAAAACCAAAACACCGAGAGAAGATACAAAAAACAGAAAGGATCACCGAGGAGCTGACTGGGGGCTTATGAATGCATTCATTATACCGAGCAGGAGAAAGGAAAGGGAACTCTAAACTTTATTTAGTTATATTATATCTTTTAAACAAAAACCAAAATTTAGGGAAGAAATACAAGGGAACTATGCGAGTCAACTGATTGTTCTTTTTTTTTAAGGTTTCCTTTCTTCTCATCACTATCAGTCCTATACACTGGGAACAAAAATTGAGACTGGTTTTTATTCTATTTATTTAATAAATACAATAATTAATGTGGTCTAAATATAATCTATAACCTATATTAGAAAAATGCTTTGTAATATAAACTTCATATAAAGTCTGTCAGATTATTAAAGATTATTTTTTTTTTTAGTGCCTGGTATCCATTCCCCCATTTTGGAGGCTCAGTGTGGCCATGGCTACCCATGTCAAAATATTTGACAGCTGACTAAAACACGCTATTCGAGGGTCTCCAAAGAGGAGCAGAGCGGAACGATACGGATAGAGAGAGAGAGAGAGAGGCTCATATCATGTCCCTGAGCGAGCCGTATGCCGAAAACTCTCCCCGTTGCTGTGTCTCGCTTTCTCCAATGGCCGCCTGTTCCATCATGGCAGCCATGGAAACATGTGGCCTGACATTGACGACGTTGACGTCGACAGCGGCAGAAGGAGGAAGGAGGAAGGCTGGATGCTGGGTGGTGGGAGGAAACTTCAAGGCAATCTCCGCTCGATGAAGAAAAGCTTAGTGGGCAAGGGTAATGACAACTATAATGGAAGCAAATTATGGAAAACACTTGAGGCTGAACAGAAAATTACTTAAGCAACACAGACTCTCAAAGTTGGCTAAATTAAGTTCGAAAATAATTTAAATAAACTATTTAAAAGCTTTCAAAAAAATATATGAAAATAATTATAAGAATCCTTCATTTTAACAACAATTGGCAGGACATTAAAACTACTCTTTTAATTTGAAAATAACCTTTTTTTAATATTTAAATTTATACTCCCCCGTAATTCCTAATAAATTAATTGAAAATGGATTGGTTTCAAAGGAAGCTCTTTTGAGGGCCTGCTCTCCTTTCAAAAGTGTTTTGCATAACCTCAAATTAATAATTCCTAACTAGTTTCGGATGCTCCCGAGCCCCCAACCCAACCGTATCCCAACAACAACCGGCAGATACATTTTCAACGGAATCCCAAACGCAAAAGCGCGGACCGCAGGAGGCCCAAAAGGATCTAGCGGGTCGGCGAGAGCTTCCTCACTTCATTGCTGCATGAATAATATTCGTAATTTGTCAAAAGGTTGGCCAAATCCCAAAATAACAAAAACACAACAGCGGCACCAGAAGATGAAGGAAAAAAAAATGGAAATGGAATCCGAAAAACAGAGCTGCGATTGAGCCACAAACCGCCGCATCCCTGGCCCTGTGAAAGACCCCCATTTACGTCCAAAACTGACCCATCTCCGAGCTCTGGGGCCTCCCCAAGGACCTTTGGCGAGCTGTTGCCATTATTCTGCTCCTCAGCTGGCCAGCAGAGAGGCCCGGAGGGGGGTGGTGGCAACCGAAATAAAAGCGAAATTTCCTCTTCGCATTTGCTGCGCTTTATTAAACTTTTCCCCCCCAAAGGGGGGTGTGGCATCGAAATCCCCAAAGTTCCTGTGTCATTTTTTTGCTTTTTCGCTTCACGTTGCTCAAATTTTTTGACAGACCCCTGTCAGAGGGTGGGTTTCCCTCTAAACGTAATACGTATATTTTTAGAAAAAATCTTCACGCATTTGCCAAATTATCTTTTGATCCGCCCGCTTAAAAAAAAGAAAAAGGCGACGAAGAAGAAGGAAAAATCTAAAGGAAAATGCGTTAACACAATTTCACTTTGGCGGACACATCTAAGCCCGGGCAATCGTCCGCCTAAGTAGTTGTTTTTCCACCCAAGCTGGCCCCCCTTGGATGGTCGGCCATCGAAAAGTAGTTTGCGCGCAAATCCTCAAGTTAAGCAAAACTCTCCAGGACATTAAGTGCAGCGCCAACAGACAACAAAGTCCACGGATGGCAAAGTTTCCTCCGCTGGCAACTGCCAAACGGATGATGGCCGGGATCAACGTTTTACCAAAGCCAGGGCAAAAGTTTTTCCAGTAGACAACGTGCAACTTTTTGGCCAGCACCGAAGTTCTTTTCATTGTCTTGAACCCCACTGACAGCTCCTGGATGTGGCTGGGGCTGGAGCTGGGACTGGGGGCAACTGTCGCTTATAATGCGCACAATGAAGTGCACTTCTCATACTCGTACTAGCCGGAATTGAAAAGTGCTCCACTCTGGCTCTGACTCGGAATAAATATTTCCATTGTGGGTAAACGTTTGAGTGAATCAGAGTAAGCACCCCTCTGACAGATGCAATAAAAAATGCATTTATGCAACAGAAACCAAACTATTTGTGGTTAAATATGGAAGAGGTGTATTCCTACATATATAATATATGTATATTCCTTTAAAGAGCTGGCCTTTCTGCTTGTGTGTCGGGGTCTAGTCCAATCCAACAGGCAAACACTTGTTGCAAAAATTTGTTGACTGTCACATAAATTTATGACCTCGAATGGTGGGGACCACAAAAAGCCAGCAAAAGGATTCAAGGCCCCCTTATTCGCACCATCCCATTATCAACTGGAAGTGAGGCAGGGACTTGGGGCTGAACTTGGTAAATATCAAAACAACATTAAGGCAAAACAGGCGGATGGTAGAAGGGCCCCAGCTCCATTGTTGTCTATGAGTAACAACTTAATTGAAACGGAGTTTCGTTTTTCCACCATATACCCACTGATAGAATCCAAAGAGCCTGGCCCAGTCACGATCGGAACCTTTGTGGCACCTTTGTTGCCTAATGCAGACTTGAAAAATGTCCAGGCGTTAAGTGGTGGCAAGCGACTCACAGTGGAGAATAGAATTAAAACTAAAATCATACAACTATTAGCTATTTAATAATTATTTCATAAATCCTTAAAAATCTCTCAGATTGGCTCTGTCTGAAAGCCAATTTATATCCGCCCGAGGCAGGCAACTAATTTTTGATTATTTGTCCCACTGTCTCCGACTATTTATGGGCTATGCAAAATGCACCAAAAGAGGCAAGGGGCATGAGGCAGGAGGCAGGAGGCATGTGGCAAGCGGCAAGGAGCGATGCAGCAAAAACCTAAGCAGAAATAAACTCGTATGCATTTAATCATCGTAACTTAAGCTCGGGGATCATGTTGTGGCACAGTGAGAATGCCGCAGTTGCCGCCGCGGGAGACGCCGGCCAACTCCAGCTTTAATTCTGCAGCCCCCCCTTCAGCCCACTTTATTTTTAATAAAGAAAAGAAGTTAAATAAAAAAAAATAAGAGAAAAGAGAGGAAAACTTCGTGTCACCGTGGCCGGTTGGTTGCCGGTCCTTTTTGAGGCGCGTTCTTTTTTTGCCACAAAAGGGAGGTGGGTGCAGCGTCGGGCAGTGGGAGAGGAGGGGATTAAGACGACGGAGTGGCCACTGCGGAGTGGTGCTATGAATGGAGCCTCGGCGTGTTCTGGAGATTAATAAATTGATGGCATCCATTGCACATAACGTGTAACTAATGGCGCTCATCAATTCTGCTTTACATCTCAATCTGGCTTTGGCGAAAAAAATACATCCAGCATCCAGCAGGAACAACAAAAAACCACAACAACAACAGCACCAACTCCAGGCTGAGAAGAGGAGGGCAGGAGATGGCCAGGAAAGCTCTTTGGATTTGGTAATGACCCAGGAGCAGGTCAGGCTGCGAAAAGGACGAACCACTTGAGGCCAGCGCTCACTTTCTCCGGCGAAAAAAAAAACACACTAAAAGAAAGTGAAAGGCGGATGGAATTCTATATTTGGAAGGGACTCGCCTTACTCATCCCGATTTCCTCCGAAAGGCAACCCAATACCCGCCCCACTTATGCAACATCCCTTTGGCCACATGCAGTCTCAGTGTGCTCTAGTTTCTCGAGCTCTCATTAGTTACGCCTCGGGTCTTTTTGGCAAAACCTATTCTCCGGCTCGGGGTCGGGACTATTGTCGATTTGCATTAGCCGGCCGGACCGCCTCCTGTGCGGGGAAATCAGTCCCGGGAGTGAGCACCTCTTCCGCCACCTCTTTTTTCATCTGCCAGCATTCATCGATTTTTCGGATTTGGGAAATTCGCAAATTTGAACGAATGTCAGGTATCGAGACGGCCTTTGTTGGCCGTGCCTCGCTGCAGATGGATTACGGCTAATGTCGAGCAATTGGCCAAGGCAATAAAGTGAAATTACCCGGACGTGTCAAGGCCGTCGAAGGGTGGTGGCTGACAGGAACGTGTAGGACAGGACTTGCTTCAAGAAACTTTTTGATATTTTTAGACATTTTTTAAAATATTGCTTTCTAAATTTTAAATATAGAAAACTATAAAAAAATATGTTATTTATTCAAAAGTTGGCTAAAAATAAAAAAAACATTCAAAAAACACTCATTTATTTACTGCTTGATTATTGATCTTGTCGTAAGCAGTATTACAACGGCTTGTCTTCCACTGCTTGGCTCTTCCTAGGCACGAGCACTAGGTGGCGCTCTTAAGACTTTCAAATGATAATTATTGCTCTCATTGTTGTACGCATTTTTAAATTGTTTCTAGTGGGAACTACATTCAATTCTAACGGGGAACTAACTACTTCAACCCACTACTATAAGAAGAAGAAAAATTCCACTTAATACGTTCGTGGAATTGTCGATCACTTTCCTTGACACTTACCAAACTGACTTCGCATCCAGGGATACAGTGGAGACGGCATCCCCGAGGATTGCGAGTTCGGGTTTTGGGAAGGGGGCGTGTGCTGGCCGGGATGGCCCTGGTGCATCTGTGGTGGCCCTTGGCCCTGGTGCATCATGCCTTGTGGTGGTGCGCCCACCGGCGGTACTCCCGTCTGCTGCTGTCCGTACATTCCCATATTGTGATGATTCTGGTGCACCTGGAGATTCGGAATAATAGAGAGTTAGTAACCTTATTATGGCAATGGGTTCCACCAATTACGGCTAGATGTGGCAAGCGGCTGTGGGAAGTGGGTCTTACCTCTGTCACGTCGGGAACTCCAACGTCCGTATACCCCAACTGTGGGTGCGAGCAGCGAAGCAATGTGAGAAAGAGAGATGGAAAGGCGTTAAGGTGTTAGGCGATATAAGCAGGTGGGATAAGGAGTTCTAAACCTTACTACTTCTTAAACTTAATCCCTTCACCCCCAAACTGAAGCCACCAAAAAAAGGACCAAGAACTCACCTGCGCCTGCGGGTGTCCCATGTGGTGGGGCAGCGACATCTGGGCGTTCATGTGGTGGCCGGTCATCTGGTCCACGAGCGGGGGCGAGCCTCCCTCGGGCACCATGCCCAGGCCTCCGACGGCCGCCTGCAACTTGCAGCTCGCATAGACGACGGGCTGCTGCTGTTGCTGCTGCGGATGTGTCACCTGTTGCGTCACCTGGGGGAGCTGCTGCTGGTGCTGCTGCGGACCCTGCTGCTGCGCCTGCTGCTGTTGCTGCTGGTTCTGCGACGGCTGCTGCTGTTGCTGCTGCGAGACCAGCTGACCGTTGGTCTGCGCCTGCGGCATCACCCCGCCCACCTGGCTGGAGGGGCTGTCCGGGCGGGAGTAGACCTGGTGCTGCTGTTGCTGCTGCTGGTCCATGCCCTGGCCGTTGTAGTAGGGCATACGGTCGTAGGGCGGGAAGCGCGGGTAGGGCATGTTGCCCTGATGGTTCGGGTTCTGGTTCGGGTAGTGATGCATCTGCTGGGCATCGAGATCGGTGACGCCGTTGCCCGGGTAGTGGCCATGATGCATGTCCGCCCCCATGTACGAGTTGGTGAAGTACGACGTCATGCTCTCGCAGTTGTTTGTACTCATCGTCATTGTGGCGGCTGCTTCAGCGTCCGCTGCTCCTGCTCCGACACCGACACCGACACCGACACCGACACCGACACCGACTCCGACTCCGGCTCCTCCCCCCAAACCTGATCCTGGCGTGAACGTGATCGTGACTGCGGCTCACCGGCTCAGCGGCTCTTAGTGGCTAGTGACTGTGGTGGTGCCTCCGTGCTCCGTGCTCCCGTTGCCTCCGTGCTTTTAGCTACTTTTTCTTATATACAAAGTAAACTAAAAAAAAAACCATTAAAAATTAATAAAATAATTAAATATTTGATTCACAGGCCACTCACCTAAATATCCTTTGAACACTTAAGTACAATGTACAGTTGCGTCTTAGTCCTAATCTTAGTTAGTGTGTAGTTGTGGTGTGAGGTATAAAATGATTTCCGCTTAACTGTTCCTCTGTTTGCTGTCTTGGCCAAAAGTGACGATTCGTCTCGATTTGGTAGAAAATCTTTGATCCTTATCCTCTAGTTGGTATTCCTCAATTTTGATTTTGAAACTCTGGAAGAGAAATGCCGCCAATTAAAGATGTGTTCACAGCACAAAGTTGTTGTTTCAAATGAAGTTCGAACTGGGGCTTTTGATGGGTGACTTGGCCTGAGATCCAAACTGGGAGCTGGGAGCAACATGTGGAGTCTTCTGACAAATGGTTTATGGCATGCTTCGACAAGTTCTGGAAATCAAGCCGCGGCAACGATTTATTTCAAGATTTCCGACCAGAAACCTTAAGAATATTCTAATAAAAATCAGACTACAAGACTTCCCCACCCAACTCTAGCTGGGATGTCATGCTGCACTGATTTCCATAAACTTCGGTAGTCCTCCAGCCAAAGATCCCTTTTGGAATGCAGTCTCCCCCTGGTCCCCCTGGTCATAGTCCTGACAAGCTGACAACATTCATTGAATTTATGAATATGAAATCAATTGTGTTATCCCCTTTTGACCTGACATCCTTCCGGTCAAAGTGATTTAATTTCCTGGCTCATTATCACGAGTCTCTGCCCTCATAAATCACAAATCCCCCCTGCACCCTCCACCCCGCGCCAGAATAATCCAGACGGGGAGCCACACGCTATTTGCCAGGACCTGCATATTCATATGCCGCTGTCTCTTTCCCCCTGGCCATCTGTGGTGATGGTGACAACCCTGCCGAAAAGCCCCAAACAAACTAACGGTAACTTGCTGTCGGAAATGAAACTTCCCCGACGTCCACAACCAAAAAAGAAGAAGAACTCGCATAGGAAAAAAAAAAGGAGACAATAAAATAAAGAGAATGGTAAACTTTAAAATATTTCAGTCTTGCATAACCCCACACCCCTCCCACTTTCATTGTGTGCTTTGCATTCTCCGCTCTTCCAGGACGAGACCAGGGGCCAGGAACCAGGGACCAGGCATTTCCCTTTTGTTAACGAAATAATTTTCTTGCCTCCGTCGCTGCCAAAGCCAAAAGCTTCCCTTTCAATTACACATTTCCCAATGACGGCGAAAGGACATGGCGCGAAAGGACAATGGCGGCGGCGGAAGGAAGCGTGTGTTTGTGTTTGCGATTGCTTGGCCAAGGGTGTGGGGGTCTGGAGGGCCGAACGGAAGCTGGCAAATCGCTGGACTGTGCCCCGATCTCTGCCTATATCAGACATGTGGGCGGGCAGGAGCAGCCTTGGGGTAGGCAAAGAAACTCACTCAAGCACAAGCGAGATGATAATAATGTCTGATGTGTGTTTTGTCTGTTCTTCCTGTTTTTCCTTCCCCCTCCCCGTTGCGGTTGTCGGCCAAGGGCGGGGGAGTGCCTGGCTCGCTGTATGATTTATGTTCGTCTGATGTGATTTATTCAAGCGGAGAAATGGCTAAAATTTGATTTGCCATAAAAGATTTCGCATCACTTTAATTGCCAACACCTCGGTGAGATAAATATGAAGTTTTGCTATTACTATATATATTAATTATATTAAAAATAAGACAAGATATCTTTATTTATTAAATAAACTGAAAATACGAGTCGAGTACTACCGCCCTCTGCTGTAAGTTTTGAGAACTATCTGTGAAGTTGTTGACATCTTGTCAAATTTGACATGTGTCGGTTCAGTTCTACACAACATACCCTAAAAGTATGCAGCAAATTTGTTGAGTAAGAGAAAACGCCATCTAGGAGATAGTTTTCAAAACAATGAATTTAATTTAATATTAAGTTTTAGAAAACTTAAATGGTGTATTAATTAAGACACTACATTGTAAGCATACACTTAGATCGAAGTACTGGTCAAAGTATTGTGTACGGTAGAACTTCAAAATTTTGACCTGGTCCAAATAGCGCCAAATATATGTATAAAAAAACTAAAATATAACCTATTTTATAAATATTATATTATTATGGCACCTTTATTATTTTTCAAATTTGTATACTATTTTTAACAACATTTGAGTCCGTTTTGTTCCACTGTGCTCGTGCACTTAGCCAAGTCAACAACCACAGTCTTAAGCCCGGCCCACTTTAGGCAGTACCGTTACCAGTTTTAAGCCACACAGAAAGCCAGCTGATTGCCCAACTCGAACCGGAGAAGAGTGGTCAGAAAAGAGTGGTCATCCATCACTCTGGCGAGGAGGATTTTTCCGGGAATTCAGTTAATGAGCACATCAACACATTCCCATCCACTCCCACGCATGCGCCGTCTCTGTCTAACATGGTGAAATGAAATGAATGACTTCTTTCTTCGGCCATCAACTGCAGCCATTTTGATTTACGACTGCCATGCGAAATAGCGTCGGCAGTTCTGCTGGAGACAGTTTAAGCTTCGAAAATATTTAAGATTTTTGTTTTGAATTTGTGTAGATTTTCAAACATTTTTAAATAAACTAACTAAAATGCCTGCCAGAAGCCTCTAATTTGTAGTTGCCTTTTAGACGAAGGCGTCACCCGTCAACTGTCAGTTCTGGTTTCCGCCACTCGGCTTGCCATTGTTGGCGGCACCATTTGAAGAAGGGCGGCCAAGAGGCAGAAACAGAGCAGCCTCGAGGAGGAAACGCCGGGCAACGGTAAACTCAGCAAAGCCAGTTAGTGCGTCTCATCTTCAGGTAACAGAGATACCTGAAAAGGCGGATGGCGGGGAGATGGTGGGGTAAGGAAGGGGATGTCTCTCAATTAAACAAAGTTGAGAGAAGCGTTCTGCATGGCTGCGGTGACGCTGTCCGACCTCCTCCGGCAGCTTAAATTGCTGCTTTGCATTTTATTTAAATAATAATTGGCTTGACTAAGTTTAGTAGAAGCGGGGGGGAGGTGGAGCTCCTAGCATTGGCCTCAACATGGGCGAGAATACCCGGACCAATTAGAAGAAATCACACAAAGCGTTAAGGAATGTGGAAATTTAATTAGAAGAGACTGCTTTTCAAAAAGAAGACTTTCATAAATCAAAGATAATATCAACCTCATTGTTTTTAATTATTTCCCCACAAAATTATTTTTATTTTATATTTTTTAATTTCAGTTTTTACAAATGACCTTGAAATCAAAACCGAATGGGCCTCGTCTTCGGAATAAATTTCAATAATCAGCTCAGAGCACGTGCTCCCGAGGGGGGCCCAAAAATGCCAGAAGAGTTTATTGTGCCATCAACTAAAAGAGCAAATAAAATTTTATTACCACTATAAATTTCAGGCACTTGAAGCGACTCACCAAAAACAGAGGCACAAACACAAAAAATAGTCCAGGTGCGTAGGCGGGGATTATTCGGAAGGAATGCCAGAGGAACACGCGTACAAAGCGGAATTTTAAGTCGCGACAGCCCCTCCATATCTACGCCCCTGACATGCAGGCCAGGGCCAGGTTCTGGCCCGGCCGGCAGGAGGATAAGCCCACGCGATTTGGAAACGGCGGCCAGACAGAGACGCCAAGACGGAGAAGAAACCGAGGCAGGAAAGGAAATACCGGATAGGGGAATGGGGCACCAAGAAGCCTCTGGTAGAATCGATGAGGGGCGCCGGGCCTGAGGACTGCATTTTTCTCACATTTATCTTGGCTGCGAGTGCTGCGTTTTATTGCGATTGGAAATTGAGCTTGTCAACGCGGCAGTGGGCAGCGGGAAGCGGGCAACGCTTGGCTAGCCACCGAGCCCTGGGTTCAGTGCGACGGGGCAGATGGTCGAGTTTTGGGTTCCCTGGGTTCCAGAGATAATAATAAAAATGTCAGGCTTTGACGATTCAGCTCGTCGCCATCGTCAGTTCATAAATAAACTGATGCACTGGACAAATATTTGTAAGAAAATAACAATATAATGGCTTTAAATGGAAATTATGTTAAGAAGAGTATTTAATTTATTAAGAACTGGTCAAGCTTTTTATAAAATATTTTTATTTATTTATTAAAGATTTTTTTCAACAGTGTCTTGTTGACTCCTTTTCCCATTTTTAGCCCGTTTCGTTTTCCCTTTTTTTGCTGCATTTAAATTTTGGCCATGATCATGGAGAAGTGGCAGAATAAGGCATTTTCCTGGCTATTTAATTGGCGCATACTTAGCATTTACTAATGGACATGAGGCACAGTGTGAAGGCACCTGCCCCAAGTCAGAGAATCCTCGGGGAATAGCCAGCTGGGCGGTGGAGCAGCTAGGAGGCGGGAGGGGTAACCAGACAGTGAACACACACAGAAATGGACAACGACAAGAGCTGATAATAAATCTAATTGACACATTTGCAATGGTTGACTCCCCGTCTGCAATTCCATCGAGAGATCCAGCGAGAGATTCCCGATCCGAGATGCAATTAAAACTGCAACTGCATTGCTAATGATCCTGGATTCGATCTCCATCTCCCTCACTCGCCATTGCAATTATATAAATGGTATATTATACATATACAAGTTGAACGACTTGACAATGTACACGCACACACGAAATACATAAATTTCTGCGATCATATCGAATCATCGATCAATCGGATGGATCGTTCCTGCCGCGATAACACCGCAGGACCTCAGCCACCGCTGTCTGCTGCTGTCCACACTCGCATCCACTTCACTCCGGCTGAACTGACATCCATCCATGTTGGACTTCATCTGTTGCCGTTGATTGGCAGCACCAGACGGCCGAGTAAAAACAGTTTCAACCAGCCCAGCACAGCCAATTGATTGGCAAAATGAAACATGGCCAACACATCGTGCTCGTGTATGCGATGGGGATGGGGATGGGGATGGCAAAAATGCCTTCATTACAACGCGAAATGCGTAAAACGCAGGCCACGCATGCGCATTGCTTTCTGCCTGGGGATGGGATTCAGATGCAGCACAGCCTCCTCACGCAGATCTTCCAGCACGCAACCCGGAGGATCCATTCCCATTCCCAATCTCAGGCCTGGTCCAGGCTCCGTCCACTATCTCCGTTTGTCACCGCCAGGCCGCTTGTTAAGTGCAGTTGGCTTTGAAAAATGTATTGTGCCACAATTGAATTGTTAAGTGCCTCGGCCAGACCGGCGACCAGAGACCTTCGGAGCGGGTTGCGTGTGAAAATTATAATTTCCTGACCAGTTCCAGCTCCAGCTCCAGCTCTAGCTCTAGCTCCAGCCCAGCTCCACTGTGTTGACCCTCGAGAAAAACAGTGGAAACCAGCACAGCAATGTTGTCAACAATTTGCAAAGGTTTTTTTTGTTTATGTGCTGCCCCGGTATCGCAATCAACCACGCGTAGAAACATTTAAGTGGAAGGTAATTAAATTTCATTTTATGACCAGCGCGCTGGCCGAACGAACAAGAAGGGAAATTGGTTGCGCCACGAAAATATAAATAATGTTTTAGCGCAGAAAGTGAAACTGGCTGGACTAGAGCTGGGAGGAAAGAGTTGAGAGGTCACCCGAATCGTCACTGGCACTCGATTTCTCCCCCGATTTCACTTAAGGCATTTTCAGGGAAAAACCTTTGAGTAGAACCTGTCCTGAGCCACCCGCTGGTTCGGGACAGTCCACGGGTGGCAAAGGTGAAAGTTGCAGTTGTTGCATATAGACACGCTCAAGGATGAGCGCAGATGATGCAACACACGACAACAAAGGGCAGGTCCTGGGCAGGTACTCGCCATAAAACCACCAACTCCCCGAAAATAGAGCAATTAGCCTGGCCTACGTGCTCGGGTTTTGGGCCAGGCTAAGGCACCGGGAACGTTGTCGTTTCTCTAATTGCCTGTTAGTGTCCGAGATTATCTGGACTCGGACTCGGACTCGGTTCTGGTGAACTAAAAGTAGACGGAACCGCGGTGCTTCCCTCCCATCGATGGCGTGGAAGTGTCACAGAGCCAGCACGTAATTGAACAACATTAATTGAGGCCAAAAAGCTTTTATTAATCAATTATCGAGCAATCTAGGGAACATTCAGCCATTTAAGTGAAGTTACGTGAAAGGGAAGGCATCGGGCAATGGAGGTTAATCCGGCCTGGAAAATCTGTAATCGATAAAGCTCTAAAGTTTCTGCTATCTTCCCGCTGCGGTCATAACCTGCTTTCGATTATCTGGCATCGCATTAGCAGTGTCATCTTCATCTGCCGCCATGTGCTCCCATTTCATACTTTATTTACTTATTCAAATCGCTGATCCCCTCTGCGCAGATCCCCGTTCTCTGAAGCCTCCACAGCTGCCCTCGCTGCTCCTTGGGACAGCATTCAACTTTGCCGCCTGACACTTTTCTGACAGCGACAAAAACTTTTGTTCTATTTTCCGCAACAGAAGCCGGCGACGAGAAAACCCTCGACAGCCAAAGGCAGGCAGCCAGAGCGGCCAACATTGCAAAAATGCTGAAACAAAAGGCTGGAAAAAAATATCTATATGTATAAGATGTATCACCCCCAGTGACACGCCCCCTCATGCCTCCACCCGGCACCCAGCTCCCTGCTCGTGGCGAATGTCATGACAGGCTCAGTGACTTCGGGACCCGAGAGCAACTGAATTGCTGACTAACAGCCTGTCGCGAAATATGAGTCCATTTCAGCAAAAGAGATACCGCAGCAGTAGAGCGTACTGGATACAGTGGGGACTGGCTAAGGAGGTCGGTCTAGCAGGAAACTGTTCTTGTTGCCAAAAGGGCTGCTGCAAGTGACAATGATGTTGCCCCAGGGACCGTGCTGTAATCCCCATCAAAATCCCAGCTCCACTGTGCGTGCACGTGCTTAAATACTTTGGCATTACCCACCGCCCACCACCCACTGTCACCCCACCCCTCCACCAAGCACTCGGAGAAGTCTTCAGGATGTGACACAAAATGCCGCCATCGTCGCTGGCTGTCATCATTGTCTGCTTTAAAGATTACACAAAATATTTGTAAAAATACAAAACAGAACAAGCCACCGAAGGCAGTGGGGCGGCAGTGCGGTGGGCGGTGGGGCGCTGTTGAGGTGGTGGTGAGGTGGCGGAAAATAAACTCACAGCTTTACAAAAATAACAACTGCGGAGGCAGAGCCACAACAGACAAAAACGAAATCAAAGAAAAAAACGAGAAGCGGAATACACGAAAATATTTACAAAATATTTTCCACTTCAACGAAATGGAAAACGCGACCGCCCCAGTAGCGGGCGCCTCCCCACCCGCCATCCCTGCCACCCGGCTGGCAACCTGGCTACCCGCTCTCCCTCCTAGCCATCTGCTGCATAGCTTCTGCCTGCCTTGAGTTGACTTGGCTTTTGTCTGACGCTTTCCGTACCCCCCATTCCTCCTCGCGGTAGCATCATTCGAATGTCTGGCCACGGCTCGTTGGCTCCTCCTCTGCTGCTCGAAGGTGCCCAGAAGTGGCTCTATGAGTCGGGATTTGGAGATAATCGAGAATATATTTTCAATAAATGATGTTAACTATCATACTTTCATTTTAAAAAAAAGCTTTATTATAAAATTATATACATTTCTTAAAAATATACTATCCCCCGCTGACTATAAAATGGCCAAAAGACCACCTCTGTTGCGGGTTTCAACGGCGCCGACTGCCAACAAGCGTGAAATGCCTTGGGAGCCCCACAAATGCAACAATGCAACTGCAACAGCAACACAGCCCATGGCAACACAACAACCAGCTCGGGAAATTGTTCAACTGAACTTGACTGAGAAATGAGAGGCAAGAAGATTTTCGCACAAAATGCGACAAAGTGCTTCGCTAAACGAAAGTTGAGCTGATGGCTCACATATGTGGATGGTTTCTTCTTCGCTCTTAATTGGCAAACGAGTTTTTAATTGATTTTCCTTCTTGTGGCGCCTCCACTGACCCACAAAAGTGAAAAGAAAAGATGGCCGACTATTTGAGAGTCTTTCTCTGTAAATATTTAATCTTCTTATAAAGTTAAAGCCTAATGGCTATCCAAAAGATAATCCCTTATGGGGCACATGCCCCACTCATTGCACTCGGGGGACCAGGAACTCGCACTTTCCATGATATGATAATTACGCGGACCAGGCGCCACAAAAGAGGGCCAGGGGACAAGTGGAAATGGAAATTCATTTTCATTTAGTGCCGGCCACAAACTTCAACGCGGCCACTCAAAATATGAAATGGAAAATGTGTGAATATTTTATTTGCTGGAACTCCATTTTCCAGCCGCCCGTGGAGTGGGTGGCAGCACATGTGGCAGCACCAACAACGAGCCATGTCAATGTTAATTTAGTCACTGCCACAAAATAAAACCAAGCGGGGAAAAACGAGAAGAAAAAAGAAACAATTCCATTGGGCATTGTTAGGGAAAAGCAACCACCTACAGCCTGATTTCACATGTGGCTCTGTGTCAACTTTCATGAAATTAGTTGGCAACATGACGAGCTGCCAAGCAAATGTCGCCGCAGCCGGAGCCACGAACACGCCCATCGGAGGGGGAGGTGTGCCAGAGGGACGTTGGCCTAATGCGCAGCTGACATCGTGCCACTAACAGCCCAGCCAGCCAACCAACCAACACCTTGGGCCCAAAGTAGTTTTCGCTGTTTGTTGGCCACGAATTTGTTTTTGGGAACCAAAAACCAGACCCAGCCCGTGGGGATTTGTGCGTATACATCCGAGTGTTAATGCTCATATATCCATGTGACGCACTGTTCTGTGCGGCATACACGTGTTGCAACATACCACGGGAACGCACCGCAGCGGCAGTAGCAACGTTGGGCTGCTAATTAAAAAATTTTCCTCACCTCGTCACCACCCACGCCTCGTTTCAGCGCTGAGCCCTGCCAGCCATTTAGTCTAATTATTACAAATGGCCGAGGGGGCAGGACTCGGAAACAAGAACAATAAAAAACACCTCGAACTGCAGAGAGACTTTTCGCCGAAATGCACTCACAAATTCATTAAAGTAATTAAATGCCCATTCAAAGGCGTGAAAACAAGCTA
The DNA here is from genome assembly GCA_018153035.1 of Drosophila pseudoananassae pseudoananassae. Taxonomy (NCBI): domain Eukaryota; kingdom Metazoa; phylum Arthropoda; class Insecta; order Diptera; family Drosophilidae; genus Drosophila; species Drosophila pseudoananassae. The sequence goes on from JAECXR010000055.1 coordinate 1,631,989, forward strand.
TTTACTTTTGTGAGGACAGTGGGACGAGAGTCCTTTTTGGGAATAAGAATATGAAATAATTTAAAGATAATTAATTTATTTAGCCCTCTGTTTCCACTGTCTACGAACTCTGTTTTCCGGGATCTGAACTTTTTCGTGACAAACACTGACTCCTACTTCCACTCCAGCTACCAACTCCCACTCTCCAGAACACACACTTCTGTTAAATCGATAAAAACATTTCAACTGCAATTTGGTTATCGTTTAGTGCGAACATTTAACAGGATACTGGAAGGCAATATCTGAAACTACTTTGCAGATACAATATGGCGGGAAAGCAGCCCCCGCACGCTCAGATACAGATTCCTTCCTACCAGAAGCTGAGATTTTAGTCCCCCCTGGGACTTGGATATGTATGTATGTGGCACAGTGAACATTCTACAACAGCAACAAGCTGAGAAAATGATGGAAAAATTCAGAGCCTTTGGGCCGAAAATGATGTGGCATGGGAGGCAGATTCTGAACCATAACCAGAACTAAAACCAGGCCGGGCACTCAACCGATAAGGTTAGTCCAGTTTCACTTATATCCTGCTCCTGTCCAGCTGCCCATATGGATGAATACCAAGGTCTGGGCGGAGAAGTGAAAATGGCATTAGAACATCGTAATCGCAGGCACCACAAAAACCGGGTGGATTTTTCCTCGTTTTTTTCCCATTGTTTTGTTTTTGCTTTCATCCATGGCGCTCGAATGGGAAAAACAACCCCGACCAAAATGGGGTAAGTCCTGGCGAGTATGTGTGTGTGTATGGGGTGGTTTTTACTTGGCCAGGACTAAGGTTATCCCATCTCCCATCTCCCGGTTATTGAAGTTTTCCTTTCGCTTTTCCAAAATTGCACTCGCATTTAATTACATTGCTTACTCGGGAAAAAGGAAAAGAGTTTTGAAAAACAAACTCTGCCAACTCTGGTCTGCCATTGAAGAATATTTACCTGAAACGAAAGAGGGTGAAAATGTTTATTAATTAAATGTTTAAATATATCCTTTATGTTCTTAGATTTCTAAGGATTAACATAAAACTATTATCCCCCACTTTGGATGGCCAATTTCAAGCTCAATTGGGTTTCTTTGCCAACCAATTAAATCGCTGGCCAGCATTAATTAAGAGAAAAGTCACTCGCAGCAACTCCAATTCCGATTCCAAATTCGCAACGTGTTGATTAAATGGCCATAAAAATAATAAGCAAGCTGAGAAAAACACCAAGCTGTATATCAACAGCAGCAAAAGTCACAAGAGCGAAAAAATTACTTAATTAGTTGGCCAGGACAGACCCGACCAGTTGCAGTCGAAGAAAAAAAAACCACGTCCACGGCAAAGTGTAAATTGAATGAAATATTCATGCGGAGATTTCTTGAGGACCGGCCTCCGTCCAGGTTCCGTCCTCGGTCCCAACCAAAATTGGCAAGTGCGAATGCCGGTCTGATGTTTTATTGAATTGAAAATCTCATTATCACCTTGGTGCATTCTTGGGATGCACTCGCAGAGGGGGCAGGGCCAGGGACGACGTCCAGTCAGGCCAACGCATTTGGCAGATACTCGCAGCTAATTATCGTAATTATTGCAAATTTACAAATTGATATGAAATTGATTAGTGCCCCTTGGACGTGGATGCTGGACTGGTTTGCCATCCTTGGCTCGAAAACAGGTTTCTTGTGGACAAGTGGTGGCCATAATAAAGATGCCAAATCAGGTAGGAAAGGCTCTCCACCGAAATATATCGGTTCTTGTATAACCCATTTCCTTTAGAAATGCCCTTTAATAGATCATATATAGACCTCGCACAATTTGTCCATTCGACTGTCACATTGTTTGCCTCCATTGAGGCTCCAACTGGCAACTCGCAACTCGCAACTGGCAACAGTACATTCTCATGGCGAGAACAAATTTTTCAATTAAGCCATTAATTCAGTTCGCGCCACACAAGTGCAAACACACCACTACACACGCACTCAATCATTCCGCCACAATCATCATCATCTTTGATGATCATCATCAGGGGCATCCTCCCCATCGCCGTCGTTCCTTCTGTCGCATTATTTTATTAAGCGAGCCGGCGACCGGCTGCATCTGCGACTCTGCCTCTGTTTATCTCATCCAATTGAAATGCCGCTCCTCATCTCCGGCCAACTCCCCCTCTGCAGCTTGCTGTCCACTTTTACGCAAATTTTATTCATGTTTGCCCTCCGACTGTCGCCGAGGAGCATCGTGTGGAGGAAAAAAAAAGCTACAAACAAGTTCCCGGCCTGTCTTGGGAGTTTTTGGTAAAAAAAAAAGGGAAAAGGATAAGACAGAAGGTAGCTAAGGAATTGTCTCTCAAGGTGGAGAGTAAATAAATGCCTTTAAGATTTCGATATACAACTATATAGTTTTCTAGCAAAAATCATTAATATCTTGCCATTCGACCGCCGACCGTCTAATTTTCAACACCTTGGCTAGGAGTCTCTGTCTCTTTTTCGGGCCCGGGCCACCTCTGCGGGCTGCCTTGGGTTGTCGTCGTCATATCGTCATACGCCCCGTGGGTGTTCATGCAAATGGTTTACTTTTCACCTGCTTCCTTTCGGCCAAAATGCCCCGCAAGGAAATCCATATACAATCTATATACAATGTGCATGTGGTTGTGGCAGTGGCATGCGTGCTGCTTGTGGAAATTGCATGTTATTAGCCGCATACACGATCCCTTCCACTGATAACAAAACCATATTTTATTTATTCTCCCGTTTTAGTCGTTCTTTTTTTTTCGCTCAACTTCTTTTTGTACAAAATTTGCGCGCTTAGACATTTTATTTGCCAATAACCAGCGACCGACCCACGAGCCACGATTCAGGGGGCGGAGCCGTCGGAGGGGGCCACAGTGTCGCAGCATAATAAGAAGACATTACACCAACAACACCAGCGGCGGGGCAAACAGGAGCAGCGGAGTGGGTCACCAGTGGGGTGGTGTTCTGCCTTTGCGTGCCAACATGCAATTTCAATGTAACCGGCCAAAAAATTGTGGCAAGTGGGGAGGGAGGCCGGGTGGTGGGAAAGAGCCAGAGCTGTAACACGTCTATAAAGAATTGTGAATAAATTTCTAAATAGCAACGGGACGTGATGGGCAACAGTGGCAATAAAACGAGATTTCTTCAAAGAAAATAATATATATTTTACTAATAATTCCAAATAATATTATTTATTATTTTTTTGGCTAATAACCTTAAAACCTCTATCCTCTACTTGGAATATCGAACTTCCACAGAAAGACATATCTTCACCCACTGTTGCCACACAATAAACAAATATAACGTATACGCCACGTGTAACCCAGACATATCAGGCATTTGAACAGTTTTTTCTATAACACCCTCCCCCGCCATATGCGTGGGTGGATATCCTCTACAAATTCTAACCAGCGATGGCAAAACTTTTCTGTTTGTTTATCATTAAGACATTTTACACTTTACACGGTTGCCCTTATAATCTCCCAGCTGTCATATGTGGATACTACACATTACCCATATAGGGATATTCTTGTTGCTGTGTGTGTGTGTGTGTGTGAGCAGGATATTGGCGTCGCCTGTCGCCGTTGGCTGTTTGTGGAAAGGATTACAAGGCAGCCACAAACAACTGCGACTGCCATTGGTAACTGGTGACTGGTAACTGGTGACTGCAACCAAACTTCGCCAACTTCTGTGCCGTTCCGCTCATGTATGGATACTCCACCTATCTCCTTCTATAGCCCGGCCTGGCTAATTACAATAATTTTTCTAATGTCGCTGCGGCATAAATTTGTAACGTGACGTGGCGATAAGCATCTCGGCTCAGCCGCAATAACATGACAATTTCCAGAGCCTTGGAACACGAACATGGAAGACCAACATGGAGCTTGGCCAGCCGGCCCGAAAGTCGGCCCAGAGCCACAACAAGAAACGTGTGCAGCGATAGACATCGGACGGATGGCTGGGATCGTTGTCAATCAGAGGCCTCAGCGAAGGTCCAACACACTGAGAGGAATACTTTTTCAATAAAAATACTAGACCTACAAGAAAGCTGAGTATTTAAGTTTTGGATTAACTTTTACCCAGTGGCTATCTTTAAAATGCGCAATAGACGGTGCCGCCATAGCCCAAAGTAGTCTGTGTGCAGACTGCTCCACCGCCGAGCCACCCGATCCACCCGATCCACCCGAGTGTTGGCAATGTGCGCCGCCGGTGGCATTTAACCGCTGTAAATGAGTTTATCTGGCGCAATCAGCAATTTTCGGTATCCGCTTTTGTTGTGATGTCGCTGCGCATGTGCAGTTGAATGTTAATTAATTGAAATGTACTCGAACTTACAGCGAAGACGACAGCGCCACGGCAACAACAATGGCTATAGGCCCCCGTAAGCCCTCCATTCCGCGTGGGGGCTCCCTATTGGTAATCGCGATCCATTGGCGATAAGCAAATTGCAGGCGCTGCAGTTCAAAGGAAAACGACAATTATGCGCCGCACTCAGGTCTCGTTTTCTGGATTTTTTTTTTTCATGGGGCTTGTGTGCCAAAATAAAACAAAAGCCTTGAATTCGGGCAGGAGAGCGATTAGAATGGGAGAAGGGAAATCGAGTTTAGCAAAATTGAATCCAAAAATACCTCAACAAATACTTGGAGTTATTTAAAGTAAAGCTATAACCGGAATGCCACATACTCCTCCACTAAATAAATCAACCAATCCGAGGAGCAATTAGTCAAGAGCTCCAGCAAATAGGGAGGGATTGAAATCTACTTTCGGAAAGCTCATTGCAACAAGGCATAAATATTCTGTGGCTTAAACGGATTACATAACTCCAACTGAATCATGTCCTACTCCCCCTTTTTATCCTTTTTTTATTTTCATTCCAGCCGCAAAAAAAACAACAACAGCAGCAGCATCCGCGTGGAGCCTACGTCCATGGCTAATTAAGTTATTGGCTGCACGTTGGCAACTTGTTGCGGCATTTGGTTGACATTCGAGTGCAATTGACTTAATCCCCGGTAAGCTGCTGCTGTTGTTGTTGCCACAGACTGGAGACTACAGGCTGCCGACTACCGACTACCGACGGCCGACTGCAGCTGCAGCTGCCACTGCAACTGCCCCAAAGGTGCACTATTGTGCACTCGCCTTATTTGTACCGACAACAGCAGCAACATGAGCCCGTGGATCCGCATCCACTTGCATCCACCGACTGCGTTGGCGGTTGACGCCAGTTGCATGCCTCTTCACTCGCCTGCCTGCCTGCTCTTGCCACAGCTTGTCGTTCCTTTCCTGGCCCGTCCACTCCTGGCTTGTATGTTAATTTGTTTTGGGATCTCCGCCGCAGCGTCTAGTTGGGCGCGTGTCATCATTAACGTGGCCAACAACAGCCCCCTCCCCACACTGCCCTATTGTTGTTTGTGGCTGCCCTTTCACATTGTTCCCGCTGCATCTTGGCCGGGAGCAGAAGGCCTCGACAATGGAATCGGCTTAAATGGAAAGGCCAACACCCGCGGCAACAACAAATGCCACAAGATCGGCCAAAACAGACGCAACGACAGTTGCTACTGACCCAAAATAATAAAGAAGGAAAAACGGGTAACCAGCCGTGGTGGTGTAAGCCATTTTATTAACAGAATTATTCATTTGGCTAGACCCTGTCTCTAGCGAAATAATTAAACAGCGCAGAATAAAATCTTATTTTTATATCGGACATCGGCTGATTAGTTTTTATTATTCGAGTAACCTGATCGGCCATAAAGCTTCGCCCAAACCTCTCCCACATTTGATAAATCTGTGAATCCAACAGCTCTAAATTAAGCCAAATTAATGACTATTCGTGGCCGAGAGACTCGAAATCAATGGGAACTAGTTGGCTGACTCAAGATCTGGGCCAGACCACAAGAAATAGCAAATTAAAATCATCGAAAAAAAAGCGCACAAATATCGAACAAATCTTCCCAAGCTGCCGCCGGCGCTTTGATTAAGAGCTGTGACATTTCTATCATTTCAGAGAAAGAGGGACACACAGAAACTGAAATTGAAATTGAAATTAATGCCAGATTGATGGCAATCGCCGGACGATGTTGCTTGTCGTTCCATATTAATGGACACCCGAGAGCGACAGAGCGACAGAGCAACAGAGATTATCTGGCCAGCCTTTGATCATCGTCCATATCCAGAGCCATGCAAATGCGCTGCTCCCAATGTGGATGCCACGATAAAGCGAAGCGCATAAAATTTGTAAACTAATTGCAGAGTCAAAAGTGCATCTGACAACTGCAACTCTGGCCATTGAAGATGTACTTTTGTTAGAACGAGAGATTATCGGGCGACAGGTGACAATGACAGCTTCATTATAAAGCAATTAGTGTGTGGCTGCGATGCACGTTGCTGGGGCTTATTCGAAATTAATTTTTAATACAGCACACGGCGAAAACTGCAAGTGACAGGAGTCATCTGGGAGGACACACAGGACACCCACACGGGGCCAGGCCAGGGGGAGCCGGCTCCCAAGCTCAACTTTAGATGACAGCCTGCACTTGTCTGGTCCCAGACTCGGGCTTTACGCTGCCACATAGTCAGAAGTTGTTGGAGTGCGTGTGTTATTCAATATAACAGCATGTTGAACAGCACTAACAACAAGCAACTGCAGCTCCAGCTCCAGCGACTCGAGAGCACGCTGCAAAATCTAACGAATATGTAAACGATATGCTAGAAAAATGTCAGTCAAACTGTCGCTTCCAACACACGCGCAATAGCAACAGCAACATGCACGGCAGCAGCAACATTTAGTCACTTGATGCTTATATTGAAAATTGTTTTCTGTATTGCATATTGCAGTAGTTGCATCCGACGTTTACTGCAAGGAGACTGTGAAAAAAATACCAAAAATAATATCCAACAAAAAACATAGCCTAGTTTTTGGCTCAAGATATCTATACCTGGTACTTCTTGTAAAGAAACTAAAAAGGTTAGCTAGTTTATTTAAATTAAAGTTAAGTGAATTTATTTGAAAAACTTTTCCTTCAGTGCACTCATAGTTCACCTTAGTTTCGATCAGACTACAGGCCAGAACCAGCTGTAGTCTCGAGCTCTGGGGCAGGCAGACGACGAGCAGAATGGAATAAAAAAAAAAAAATAACGAAAAAATAAACACATTTATGGAAATTTATTCATAGAACTTATGAAACCGATAGACAAGAACAACAACAACAGGGGAAAAAAGCGGCTGTCTGACGGGGTCCCACAAGTCGGCTTGCCCCAACCAGCCCCTCCACTTGCGCCTCACTTGGAGCACCGTTGGTGGCTTGTGAGCCTGGTTTAGTTTTTCGCCAAACAGTTGGCCGTTTTTTTTTTACAGATTTTTTATTTTTTTGAGCTCCACAGCCTTGGATTTTGGGGGTAGGGTTGAGGGTGAGGGTGAGGAGCTTTGTGCAACGGGAGGCGTTGAAATGATTGCCACAGCATGTTATATGTATTTACTATATAAATATGCGAGCGGGGCAACAAAGAGATTGTTTTTATCTGCCTCGGTCCTCGGAATTGTTTGCCCAATGAAAGTGGCGTACAAATGAAGAGCCAAGTGGGAAATGCAATTTGTTGATGATTTCATAAAAGGGGAGATGCAGCCCCAAAAGTGCAGTTTAAAAATCATCTGATGACAACTTAATAAAATGAATTTTTTGTTTAAAATATTTAATTAAAATAAGTGCTTATTTATTTATTCAATGCCTGATAGAGATCTCAGATTGAATATCTATCGGATGTATCTATAGAATTTTCCGCTTCTCATTAGACAATCGAAACATTGATAAATTCTTGTAATTTTTCATGTTTTACTTGCGCCGGCAATTAAATTAATTGCAGCTTGAATGCTTTGACGCCATTCAGCGCACATCATTATTACAGATACTCAGATACACACTCATCCAGTGTGCCAGTGTGTTTGTGAACATATTCATGTGCCACATGAAAGAAAACTAAAAAATATGCGCGAAAATGTGAGCGAGAAATGATTTATGGCCATTGGCAATTGCAGCTGAGAAAGTGAGAGGGGGCGATAAGAACGCAAATTGGGGAATGGCATCGCTCCCTCTCACTCTCTTATCAGCCATCGCTACAGCTGCAGATGCATTTGTATCTGTATCTGCATCTGTGTATTTGCATGCGCTAATTATTTCATATGTTTTGTGCATCTCTCTCTCGCACTTTGGGGGGCCAGCCGCTTCAATTAGGTGCAATTTTATGATTTTCGTTTGGAGTGTCGGGCGTTTAGAAAACAACTTGTTTGATTATTGAACCGCGCGACTGTTTAACCCGCGATTTGCCAGCGATTCGGTCGCGATTTGCGATTCCCGATTGCTCTCAGGCTAATTTGTTTTGTAAAACGACGACGACGCGGCCGAGAAAGATTTATGAACCGCATTAATGATCTAATTAAATAGCAACTAGCCGTGAATATCATTGGCTGGCATTGTTTTTTGCAATAAATCATCAGACTGCAAGCTGGCTTCTATGGGAAAGACTCTGATTCAGGTTGAGACTTTCCGATTATATTGAATTATCGACACGCGTTTATGCTAATTATTTTCGATTTGCAACTATTATCTGTTGGACGTTTTGGGGAGATTCTGAATGAAACCTAATGGGTAAATGAATTTGTTAAAAATATATATATTTAAAACAAATTCAATGGAAAAATAATGTATATATTTTAGCTGGAACCTTATCACAAATAGAATTTTTAATAATTTCCAAGAAATTAAATAAAAAATTCTTAGCAAATTCTTAGCCATATTTACCTTAGTTTTCTGTGATTGTTTTCGTGTCTTTTCTTTCGATATATAGTATTATTATTATTGTTGTGTAAAAACGGTGCCCAAAATATATATTCGTGTATATTTATAATTATATATGTGTACTTTGTTCAGCTAAAATATTCATCGATTTCATTCTCTCACTATATACACAATATTGTTGTTTTCATTTCCGCTTTTCGTTTAATATATAATATCACAATTTCTTTTTTAAAAACGTAGACGTTTCGTAAGATTTACACTTAGATTATATTTTTATGATTATTATTATTATTATTCGATTAATTATATATATTTACAATCACAATTCAGGCGTACTTAGCATATTTATGTGGAAACGATGCGAATGTTTTGAGATTGAGATTGCGTTACTGTTTTTGTTTTTATTTTTATTTTTATATTTATTTTTGTTTGGGTTTCTCCAGGCGCTGCTGATGATGAACTTTTTGAATTTTTTCAAATTTTGCAAACGATACAAAAGCAAAATTAATAGAAACCGCGCCACCACGATGGCAATCAGAACGATAAACGAAAGGACGAGAAGATGCAAACGCAAATAATTTCGATGTTGGCGCGACGCTTTGCGTTTTCTACCCATAAACACAGAGGTATCTGTATCTCCGCTGGCTTTCATACAGGTCGAAATCGAAATCGAATTCAATTTGCCACGGACCTTCCTCGGGTCCTTATCAGCATAGCATGGATGTCTTATCGGCGAGCCAGAGGGCCCCAAGTGAAATTGCCAATCTTGGTGTCTGAGTAATCTTTGCCGCAGCCACAGCCGAAAAAAAAAATACGTTCAGCTCTGCTGCCGGGCCGATCTGATAAGCCCTGTATATGGTCTTGTATTGCAAGAAGAAATTTGAATTATTTGGAAATTAATTCGGTGCTTCGCGATAGATTCAGCTGCCACGCGCGATTTTCGGCGAATTTTCCATGTCATTGTCAGGCGGCTCCACCACGCGGCACTTGGCGCCCGCTCATTTTGCGCCAAAATATTTGCGAAAAGGTCGCTTATGTCACTATTATCTTGTTCCTGTTCTTGGCTTTCTTATTCTCACTAGCCTGTTTTCTGTTTTTGTTTGGCCTTCGTCCTTCCTGCACACGAAACTAAACTGAAACTGAAACTGAAGCGTCTGCCTTTTGCCTCTGACTCTGCCTCTGCGAAACGAGAACGAGAACTTTTCGAATTTATTTTCGTATTTTATTTGGGATTCCTTTATCTTATTTTTACTCTGGACCGCTGGAGTGTATTTTTACGTCAGTTTTTTGGGATTGGAATGAACCGAACGAAACGCGAGAATACGACGCACAGATACGTGTACCAAGCGCGCACCGACATCCGAGCGGAAAACGAGTCATTCACTGAGTGAACTGAATGAATAGGGCGAATCACAAGAGCCCGGCTCGAGTGGTGTGCTGTTGCTGGTTGCCCGGCAACATGTTGCTGGCAACACTCGAGAGCTGGCCACAGCTCTCCCATATTATTGATTCTCCCGTCATTTTTGGCTTTTTTTTAAACCAGCATTTCTTGAGTTCTATGAAGTTTTTTGCCCAGACTAATAAAATAATAATAATAATAATAAATTTATAATAAGAATAAAAAGAAATTTCCCCAGGTTCCATAGAGGTATACTCTCAAAGTTTTTTGCAACCAACACGTATTTCGGAAACATATTTTTGATATTTTACGTTTTTTTAGGTAATTTTAGATATTATGGTATAAACACTATAGGTTTTTTGAGCTTTTAACTTAATAATTCATTTAAATCATATTAACTGTCAATTAAGTATTACATTAGATGTAATAAAAAAAAGGTTCTGCGTGAAAAAGCGTTTTCATTTTACACATAAATCGTCAACAAAGCAAAAAAAAATATCTTCATTTTTTAAATTTTAATATTTATTTAATTTATATATTTAATATTTATATATATTTTATATTTTATATTGTTAAATAACCTTTTCGCATCTCTGCTGGCGAATGAGCGCTTAGCAACATTGAAGCAGAAACTTGGAATCTCAGGCACACGGCGACCAATGAAAACGATACATTGTTTCTGCATTGTTTTTGTTGAAACAGGGAGGGTGAGTGAGAAGGAAAAGGATAGTCAAGATAGTAACTTTTAAAGGACTTAGTCTTAAACGATATATACATTATAGTATATTAATTAAAGCAGTTTTCATAAATTAGATAAGAAGAGCAGCATTTAAAGTAGAACAATCAGAGATGGTTAACAAAACAGTTTTATTTATATACAAATGTATTTTAAAAAATGTTATACAATTTTAATACATTTACAAACCAATTTTAAAGTTAATTTTTTTATTATTAATTCCTTTAAAGCGTTTTTTAATGGCAAATTTCATAAATACATTTCCGGAGTGTTCTCCGACAACATTTGTTGCCAGGCAACTCGCTGAGAATGTTTCTAGCAACATGTTTCACGCTGCCTGTGTTTTGGCCAACTTGACTTGTTGGCCCAATGCTGCCGGCGCGCCATTGAAGTAATAATTGTAATAACCACATCCAAATGGCTGGCGGTCGAGAATTTGTAATCTGGCAATAATTAAATGCACATTCAGAGATAAGTAGAAAATATTTTTAAATAAATTCAATTGCCAACAAATGAGAAATAACTTGTTAAAAGCTTTTGGAGAGAGAACCTACAATTGAAAATTATTTGTAGTTTTCGAAATGGCGCTTTGATTTTGTGCCGATAATTGCTGCCATGAATATATAATAATTCCAAAGCGAAAAAGGGCCAGGGTCTGTGTTTGTTTAGCGGCCAGGAAACCCTTTTTCAACTTTTTTGTTTATGGGAACAGGCTGAACTTGAATTTGAGCTACAACAACATAATCACAAAAATTACCGCCATGCATATGAAATACAAATATTCCCCCACTCGGTAGCCCCCCGCTCACCCGTTCCTGTTTCCATTCCCGTTGCCAAAGAGCACGCAACAAAAAAACACAAAAAAAAATAACAAAAAAACGGAGAAAAAGATTTATTGCTTTTGGCGGCGCAATTGTTGTTGCCGCTTCTGTAGAGCGAGGGGGGGATATAGTAAAAAGTTGAGCCGCAATTGAAAGTGAAAAGCGTGGAAACGGGGAAGTCATCGAGAGTGTCGTCGGTCAGTGAACGCCGCCGGCTAAGGACTTTTCGTTCCTACTCATGCCGCACATCTCAACGGAATGGCTTCATTATGCCCGAGGTCCTGTTCGTCGTCCTTCCAGCATTCAAATCTATATCAGACTTTTCAATATCCCTTTGCATATATTTAAGCGCTAATTGCGTGAAGCCATAAATCTAAATTCTGTTTTTTACTCCGAAAGAGAAGGCACATAGCCCCGGGGACTAGACAGGGAGAGGCCAGGCCTGATAACTTCATTATAATGCATTTGCAACGCTCCAACTAGCAACAGTTGTGCCTGTCGTTTATTTTTTATAATTTCGACTAAAATATAGAGGGCTAGAGATATGTAAGAAATATTTTAAAAAATTTATTTCGACAGAAAATAAGCGATTTTTCCAATTCATTTAACAATATTTGTTTCAAAACTAAAACTATGTAAAGCCTTGTTTTAAAAACTTACAAAAATCTTTCTCGCTACCGTTTCAATTGCGCTAATTTAATTTATTTTGGCATCTGTTTCGAGCACATTTAACATCCATTAAGCGAGGCAATTCTCTTGATTGCACTCACATCCTTGTATGAACATACACCCTGTCTAATGCACTTCTCCCCGCCCCCCCTGCATACGGCATACACACACCCCCATTGCACACTTCCTCCTCCGATTTTCCACAATCCGCCCCAACCCCTCAATCAAGGCGACATTGAAGCGGGACGTCATTAGCCCACGTCCTGGGAGCGATTCCCGAATCACAATCCAGGAAGGCGCTGGCCGGGACAATGGCCAACGGCGTATCAAAAACAATTCTCGCCGCAAAATCCGTTGAATTGAAATTTCAAGTTAGGAAAAAGGGTCCACTCCCCCGTTTGGACCGTACTCCCCCCGAAGCCCCTTTGGTAGCTGCCTTTCCGTCGACCCACTGCTGTCAGGCCAAAAGCTGACAAAGACGAAAATCAAAAACGTTACGTGGTCCTGGCAGCATCCACTCCAGGACTCGAAATTAGAGCCTCCCATGCAACTGCTAATGGGAGTCGCTGCCGCAAAACTAAAACTCACAAAGGCAGGCTAACATTTGAGGATAAGAGATTAGGATGTCAGGGTTTAAATATTTTTTATTTTAAAAAATTTATTTACAAGTTTATTTTGTAATGCTTTAAAATACAAGGAAAGGTTCTGCTATTCATTTATTTTTTAAGCCTTTTTCATATTTTTTTTTTAAGCCCTTTATATTTTTTAAACTCTATGACTATGACCTATTTTATTCCATTGTTATCTTTCATATATTTCCTATTCCAGTACTATTTTTATGACCATTTGTGTGGATATCCCGCATCCATATTCACTCTGGCAGCAGGCTCAAACCAAGAGGGAGAGACCAGAGTCGAGTTGACTGGCAAAAGATATTCCAAACTCCCATATCCGATCCGCACACACACACACACACAGCAACACACACATAGGCATACAGCAACACCCATACAATCGCACATTCCGGCTCGCATATGAGTATTGAACGACGAAATGAAACGCACATAAATCAAAATGGCCGGACAGCGGACCCAGCGACGGGTCCTCGGCCGAGAAGGACGGCGCTGCCGTTACCGCTGCTGCTGCTGCCGCTGCCTCCGGCTCTGCCGCTTGCTCTCCGTTTTAGACTGACAGGCGGACTCGGGCCGATTCCGGGGGGAAGGTCGCTGTGGGTCGGGAGGTGGAAAACTAAGGGGAAAAGAGGCAACTTTTGGGCGCACGGGAAATGAAACTGAAAAGGGAAAGGAAACGGCGTTTTGCTGCCGCCGCTGCTGTGGCTCTGCTAACGGGTGGTGGTTAGTGGAGGGGTGGTGGTGGTGGTGGTGCCGGAAAAGGGGGTGGTGCGGGACATGGCTGAGTGCGCGCTGCTGAACAAATGAAATGACGACGGGTTGACTGCCTGTCAAAAGAACAAACATGGGCGCACAAGCCTCAGTCGCTGCCGCCGCTGACGTAGCAGCCGCAGTCGACGTCACAATCAAACACAGCTAAAAAATCTAGTAATTTTACTAACTAAAATATATATTGCTGCAAATAGTAATTAAGAAACTAGGTCTTAAACAAAAAGAAAAATATGTTTAAATTTTTCAAAAAAAATTTCATTTACCTTTTCTTATTTTTTTCTTTAAAAATTTATTTTGGTGCATCGACTATAGGAAATCAAATGAAATGAAATGCACACATGATGAAACAAAAGCCAAAGCCAAAAAACAAAGCACCAAAACCAAAACAACAGAAGCGGCTGAAACAAAAAATTATCAACCCGAAAGGCCCGCCACTGGCAACAGCCAACGAAACCAAAACAAAAGCTTGCAAATAAACAAAAAGGAAGCCCCGAGAAGCCATCATTGTAATCATCACCAGTCGAGGGTTAACAGGGAGGCAGGAGGTCGGGGGACCGAGGACCTGGGGGAAAGACCAGCAGGAAGAGCCCCAGAAAGCGGCGGCAACAGGAACGGAACAGCGGGCAGCCCCAATCCTGACAGCCTCTGTCCATGTCAGTGTGTGTGGATGTGGGTGTGGGTGTGGGAGGTATCTGAGTGTGTGCTGGCGTGGGAGTGGGGTCAAGGCCTACTCCCTGCTGTTGGTCACATTTGTGGCCTGCTATTCCACCCGCTGAATATTAATTAACGCTAATAGAATCGTTAGGGATTATTGATAAAGATGAATAAATTACGAGTAACTATGAGTACTCAAACACACAAAATATATTCACTTTTGTTGGAGAGCCTCCTAATGAAACCATAAGTCAGCCACGAAGATTACAGCGAATTACAAGCCGCACCTGTCATCGAGCCAACCCCTGCAACTAATTTCCGTCGAAAAATTAAAGAAAATAAAACAAAAAAAAAAAGAACAAGGATCGAACACGCCCCCCATGCACGGCTAGAAACATCAAGTGGAAATTGAAATGTTTCCATTGTAACGAATATCAATTTCGACATTTTCTAAGGACAGGACAGAACAGGGACACCGAGAAGGACATGGGAAGAAGCGGCTGGACATGCATGCAGCGATGTCCTGTCCGGGTTCTTGTTCCTGTTTTTCTAGTGGTGGTGTTGGCAACGCACATGTTCCAATCTAGGCGTACAAAAACTGTACATGAAATGATTACTCGAACCGGAGAAAGCAAAAACCCCCCAAAAAAATGGAATAGAATTTCAATTTTAGAAACGTGTTCCGTTCGCCGCCTAGAGGAGGGTGAAAAAAAAAAAACATATAGCCCACGAAATGGAAAACATTTTTTTTTTCGTTTCTCATTTTTTGAAACAAGGGAACATACATTTTTCCAGGGCGACTTGACTTGTCTTTGCCGGATTTTTGGACACTTTCTAGTGCCAGCCAGCCAGCCCAGCAGCCTCATCCGAGTGCGTGTGCGTGTGTATTGGAAAAAAACACCCCCGAAAAAAAATGAACGGAAAAGCAGCAACTGAAACATGGAAACACGGACACGGACAATGACGGATGAGTGCTGTCATTATGGCGGCACTGCCGAGGGCTGAAGTGTGTCTAAAATCGAGCTGACGAACTGTCACTCACTCACTCACTCGCTAGCTCGCTCCTCGGCCCCGGAGAGATTTTGTGGCATCTGGAATGGCGTACGTCTGTCCAAGCACCCGAGTTCAAAATGGGGCGGGGTTTTCTCGCCGCGCGCGCCTCAGATTGATTGAACTCCGAACCGGATAACCCGGAAACTGCAAAAAGCAACATGGCTGCCCCAGCATCCCCCATCCCTCATCCCCTTCTGATTAATATTCATAAATACGGTGAGTCACGAAAGGTGCAAAGATCTGCGCAGCCAAAACTGGCATCCGGAAAATGGAAAATGTTAATTGTTCGCGACGCACTCAAATGGAAATGGAAGTCTGCCTTAAAGTCTCAACCATTTGTGAAGGGGGCTACGAAAATTTTCCAAATTTTATTCATGGGATTGGGTTTGGTTTTGTTTTTTTTTTTCCGGAGAAGAAAAACAAAAAATTTAATTGGTTGCGCTTGAGAGATGCTTGCTGGAGTTAAAGTTGAACAATGCCTAATGGGTTGCTCCCCTCATGAGAATCGAGGGGGTAACATTTTTGGAGCTATCTGATAAAGAAGAACATCAAGATCAAAGTTTCTTACCAGAACCCATATTAGAAATGGACAAAATAAGCCTTGAATGCATACCTGGAATGTAAAAGAATACATAATGAATATTAGTAAATGTTTCAAGTCAGTGATCAGTGATTTATAACTTAGTTTATTTTACTTTATTTACACGGCGAGTTGCACTTAAAAATTCGTCACACGCTTACACGTGCGCCGAGGAAAGCCACCCCTTTGGGAACCTTTCGGAACAACCCCTTGTTGATTTTCCCCCGGCCTAATGAATCACTGAGCCAACGCACTGCCTAAAATCAGTTAAAGAAACTCCAGCCAGAAAATGGCAAAATCAACAATAACAACCACAGCCGAAAATGGTCAACTTTCCCAGCGTCATTTCTGGTCCCGGGGGAGGGAGAATTGGCAAGACCAGAACCCGTGCCTTACATGAGTTACAATATTTTTCAATTAGAAATTATTCTGTTGAAAGTAATTCGATTATTTTCACTCGGCGGGCGACACGACTGCCAACTGCCTTTGGCCGGTTGCCGTTGTCAGCTTCCGTTTGGGCGCAGGACCAAGGGGATGCCAGGATCCAGGACCTTGCTGGAACTCCACGCTTCGGGCAAACAAAAGCGAACAAAAAATGCAAGCAAAAATGTTTGCAAACAATTTTCGATTGGCGCCGCCGCCAAAGGTAAGGAAAATATATATTTATATACACTTTTCTGTTGAGTTTTCAATTTCTTTTCATTTCCCTCTCTCTTGCGATGAATTATTTTTGCCGAAAATGGAAAATCTGTTGCTGACAAAGTTAACAGTTGCCCGATAATCATTTTATTGTTGAAAAAACTTGGTACAGACTTGGGCCCCTGGTTGAGACATTAAATCCCTTTAAGGATCAGACAAGAACATCGTTCGGAAGGCCCTTCAATCGTAATCGCTGATCGTTCATCGTTCATTCGTTACAAATGTCTCTGGCACTTCATAAAACAAATTTATGAACTCGCCGCTCCCGATCATTGATCTCGACATCTTCATCAGGTGCTCTGGATCCAGATTGGATGTGTCCCCAAGTAAGCACTTGAAGAAAATATAAAGACAATGGTTCCCTATGTTTTCAAGTACGGAAATATATTCATAAGGATAAAGGGTGCCTTTTAAGAAAGCATGTTTCCTTTAGTTCCTAAAGAAGAAACATATATTCGTAAGGATAAATGGCATATTTTAAGAAAGCATTCTTTCTTGATTTTTTCCCTTTCATAACTATCCTTTAGTTTTCCTAAGTGCACTCCTTGTTATATCTCAATTGTTTGATCCAAATTCCATGCAATTGCTCCCCTGGCTGCTCTTTCCGATCCGTACCTCACATTATTATTGTGCTGCCAAGTCCGACTCTGGGCTAATGAATTTAATGCAACTTTTGGCCTGGCATTCGTCTGGGTTGCTGTTTCTGTTTGTGTTCCTCTGGTTTTTGTTGACTTTCCTCAGCCAGTTGTGTCTGACGTTTTTGCGCACGAGTTATGCGTATTTATGATATACGTAGTACGTACATCGCAGGAGCGTTTTTCCCGCCGGCTACCGAGATACTCCGTTTTTAGTCTGGCTCCAAGTTGGATGTCTTGGGCCTGGGATCTGCGCATGCACGGGATGTTGGTTAACCTGTTGCGTTGTTGTCGGTCTTTTTTGCGCCTTTTGATTGTTAGCCGGGCTGACTGGGACCGGTTTATGACATTTTCTTGTAAGCCACGCACCTACAAGTCAAATTTATCTCGCTCATTGCGCTCATTGGAATGAAGTTGTTACAGTTTTTCCCTCCGTTCGATCTGAGTTGATTTTTGATTGTCACACAATTGTGACATGAAATGACGCAATGCACGAGTTATGGCTGCTCCGACTGCTCCCCTTAACCCATTTATGTCCGAGTACAAGTTAATCTGGCTGGGATCTGTTCCAAGGTTTGTAAGAGCTATCAACTGACGGTTAAGTTGAGTTATTATTCTCCCAGACTATTTGTTAAATATAAACTGTGATTAGGGGTTGGTATTTCCTGTACCTTTGGCTACCCAAATTCTGGCCAAAAATGGCAGAGTTTAAGGAATACCATACAAATAAAGCAAAAAAGACGACCCTTGGCCCTCGGCCATGACCAACATGGTAATCCAATTTGGCCAAGGCTTCCCGGAATCCCGATCCTGCTCCCATTTCGAGTTCAAATCGATTCATTAAAATTGTGGCAAGGGATCGATTTTGGCCATACACAGGCCATACCAACTGCCAGGAGACAAACCATAAAGAAGGAAATCGAGCTGACCAGACACTGACATAGTCAGCCCATAATCAAATGGCAGGCAGGCACACACACACACTCACACACTGGCGGACAGTGGGTCCGAGAAGTTCGCAGCTTGTGGTAATTTTGTGGGCGTTTTTACTTAGATTAGGTCAGGGAACGTGCTTTGAATAGGGCACCCGACTCTCCAAGACGTCTATCTAAGCCATATCAGCATCGATGTTGTCGTCCTTCCTGTGTGCGTGCGAATCAGAGTTGCTCGGCCAAAGGGGTAGCCAGGGGGGGCACTCCTTTCACAACACGGCCATCTCCGTGTTGGCCCAATATATGCATGCGGCGCACATAAATCACTGTCAACCATAATCATTTAAAATCAATCAAAATGCGAACGCTTTGACTGCAGAATTGCCTGGAATTGGCCGAACGTGGCCAAGTCGCAGCTTCGAGCCTCAATCCCTGGCCAACATCTCCTCGCTCACACATGTGCATTAGCACGGCTTGTTGTCCCGCCCCCTCTGGTCTGGTCTCCCTACCATCCCGCACCCCCTCTCGCCCCAGTCTTTTGGCCTCCTATCAAACGTCTATGATCTCGTGCAGTTGGTCAGTTCTGGCTGTCTGGACTTTCGGTTCGATTCGAGGGTTGCCTGGAGTTGAAGCGATTAGTGGCCTACAGCACAATCTCTCTTCGCCCCCTTCCTCCACCGTCCTACACCTACATATATCCTTCTCTTTCTCTGCGATTTTTTTTCCCGCTCTGGTCTGCCGTCAATTTTGTGCAGTTTTTACGCGTGTGTCTCAACCTGTCCGGAATGGCCTGAGCTTTGGTGAGAGGTGAGAGGTGAGCGGTGACTGTTAGAAAATCACACACACACAGTGGAAAGAGCTCTGGCATTAGCATATCGACTCCCCCGCCAAGGCCCCCTGGAACTGTGGTCCTCTCCAGCCCCCTCCCTAAAAGTCCAGGGTCGTTGTTTGCTGGTGTCTCGAACAGACTATCGGCCGAACTGTGCGTCATGCATCCATCCATCTAACGATGGCTGAGTACAGTGGGCGCCAAAAAAAAGGGTTTCGAAAAAATATAGTCACTCTTATTAAAGTTAAATGGGGTATAGTGCCAGCTATAAGCCAGAAGAATCATATCTCATAGCTTTGTAAGTATCTGTAAGATACTTCCATAGTCCACCACTCGGATTGATTTCCAGCCAGACAGTGCCCATGGCGTTGCAGTGATCCACTTTGGGTGGGCCGAGCTTATCGAGCGGGAATGACGCCACCAAGCCTGAGCCGATCTGAGCCACTGGAACCGTTCAGAGATAGATAACCACCGTAGAACGAGGCGTAAATTGCGCCTCAAATTATCAATAGATTGACGATTGGCCAGAAGCAAATTACAAAGCGGGCTTATATAAGTGCTTATCGATTCCATCTGGAGGTGTTGGTGCGGCCAAGTATCTTTTCGCCTTAACCCCCGAGCAGATGCCAGTCAATGTTCGATGCTTTGGCACCTGTCAGGGCGGGTGTGTGAGTGCTGTGAGTATCTGTGTGGGTGGATATATATCGTGTGAACTGCCGCATATGTTAATGTTCCCCTGGCTGGCCGCCATCTTCCGTCTATATGGTAGTAAGTGTGTGTATTCCGGCCCTCTTTAATTTGGCTTTGTTTTTGTCGGCAAGTTTTTGGCCAAGGCAGTCTTAGAAAATTACAGTGGAGACTTCACACAAGTTCCTATATTTTCCTTTTTTTTCCCCCCTCTCTCTCTCTCTCTCTTTGTATTTTGAATAATTTAAGTCTAAGAAATTCTTTGGGTTTACCTTTTCGCCTTTACCTTTGTGGCTTTGCTTTGGTTTCCCCGGCTGTGGTTTCATTTCCAGCTCCGGCGGCTTTCATAATAATAATGGCGATAAATCATAAAAATTGCACCTTTCATTCAACTCGGAGTTGGAGCTGAAGTCGGGGGCTTTTCGGCCCTTTTTGGGCACTCCGTCCCATGTCCGTTCAAGTCGTTCCCTTTTCCTGTCTGTTCCCCTAATGATAACTTGCGGCTACTCGGATTTAAAAATGGTTGAACAATGTGTGCAAAATATTTAAAAATAACTTTGAGAGATTGTATTTGACATATTTTTGGGTTTGTTCGGCTTGTGGCGCTTAAAGCGTGGCGGGAACTATTCCGTTTTCGGATGCCTCACAAGCTGTGTTCGAAAACAAATGGCATTTGGCTCAAAATTGGTTTCGTGTTGTTGCTGTTCTGGCTTTTGAATTTTGCGTGTTTTGAATAAATTTTATGCGTTTGCAGTTGACATGACATGTGCGTGCAAACATTTTTCATTTCCCCATTTTGTATGCCATGCTAGTATTTCAAAATATATTCGTAATTAAATATAAACAACAGGGGCGTACAACCGACCGACCCGGCCCAGAGCCGAATGCCGAGAGTCGAGAAATATTATGCTCCAAATTGAGTTTTATTGTGGCTCATATGTTTGCCCACAAGGATAACGATCTGATGCCGGGCTCATTGCACTAATTACAGGACTCGCTCATTCATAATCCCGAGACTGGATTCCTGTTCAGCTTTGCGTGCCGGAATGTCTTTTTTATGTGTGTGTGTACTTATAATTGAGCAGCAATTAAGATTATTGTGGGTGGCAGTGAAGTGCTGATTTGGAGCTTTCTTTGAAATCTGATAAAATTATAAAAAATTTAGTAACTAATAAGATTAATTCATGCAGCCATAGTTTTCGGGTCAATTATATTTGAATAAAGCCTCCATAAATAATACCCACCTCCCATTATTTGTCAGAATTTTCTTTCGAGCCAATATACTAGAACCTTTTCAAAATTTATTGTCCCCACATAAAAGTGCCAAATCAGCCATCAACGCTTCGTGCCAAATGGATTTTCTCGGCCATGACAAGAATTTGTTTGAACCGAAAAGAGCCAACCGGGAATTAGCCGAAAACTGTGTGTTTTAATTATGACAAGAACGGGTAGGTTGACAGTTTTAGCGCTCGGCGAGTGTCATTGTTGGGAAAAAAGAACTGATGTTTATTATTCAACGGAAAACGAAAAAATAAATAAATATATATATTTGAGAGATACAAAATATTTTAAGTGTTTTGCAACATGTTTATGAGACAGCCGGATTGGGGCACATATTTATAAAGATTTCTCGAAAAGCTGCTGCCCCCCCAAAAATAAATACAGACATTTTGAAAGGGACTCGGATTGATTTATAGCCCCAAATTGAGGAGATCCCTCCCCTCCCCTCCCCTCTGTCTCCGTCTCGGATATTATCGAAAAGGTATCAGTATAGCTCGAGGGCCAGGGGACTGTCTGGGCTGCAACTTGATTTCCATTCATGGACAGCTGCAGGAAACACATGGAACTAATTTTTAATAATTATTAAAATTGCTCCAAACGCCAGTTTAACCCTCCACTGCCCTCCCGCTTCTTGTGCACAGAACCTTGAAATATTTCTCTTGCTTTCCTTTTTTTTGTTTTTGTTATATTTTTATACTATTTATAATTTTATGAATTCATTAAAGAAATAAAACAAAATGTTTGCTGCGCATTTCAGTATTCCCTTCACGTTCTCAGTGACCTTACCTCCACCAATCATAAAACTCGGAATTTTCCCTCAACCTTATTGTTCCTTTTTTTTGTGCTAATTAGTTGAAAATTTTCATTGTAGCTAATTAATTATGTGACACGCTTATCTTTGGTCTAAAATAAAAAAAGTTTGTTGAGTTTTTGGCTCTGCGGAAGTAAGGGAGGTAGGGGGTCACCTTTTCACTTCCGACTTTTGAACTGGCACACCTCTTATTTAGCCATAACAATTAAAATCCAATAAGCAGCCAATTCGTGTAATTCACTTAGCCAACCTCGGGCCTTGGCCATAAAATCCGTTTTACTGCCGGCTAAGAACCTTTCCGCAAGAGGGGAGTAGGTGGGGCCACACATTTTATGGGCCACAGCCAGCTGCGGTCTGTGCGGCAAATGGCGAAATGATTGCTTTTTATGACCTCATAAAATTAGATACAAATCGCTTTGTCGACGTTTATCTTTCTGGCCTGTATCTCCACCTCCGTTCCTGGTGTTCTACTGGAGTGCAGATGGAGACCCCAGCTTGCCAGAAAGTTGCCACCAACTGGTTGAGTAAATCATTTAACGCCTTTTTACTTCCGAGCCCTGGCTCGTGTGTGGCAATTATCAAGTGTTCACTGTGGTTAGTTTTACGACCTTGACTGGAGAGCCAGGGATTTGCTTTTTTTTATTCGGTTAGCAATTGTGATTTTTATGGCTTTACGCTCCGAATGAGTGGTGACGCTCGAGGGTAGCATCACCCTCTTTACAGACCCAGATTGGATCAAGTTAAGTAAAACATTATTACGAATTATGGGTAATACTTCATGGCCATTATCTAATCTGATGTGCTTTTAATTGCTAAATCAACAGTTTAATTTTATATTTTCTAGAAGACAAATTTTAAAGAAGAGGGTTTCTTGTTAAAAAGATTTTAATTCAATTCATTACACTTTAAAAAAATGTAACCCCCTCTCTTATGGAAGAAAAAAATAAAATAATCAAAAAGGGCAACCGGCTGAAGGAGAGGGGCACCAAAAAAAATAATAATAAACCGCCGCTCGAATTCGATGCAGACACGGGCGGATATTTTTTGACGTTGCCCAAGGAGAAGACATGCTGTGTGTTCCCCCTTGGAAAAAAAATAATATATATATGTATATGTACCCCCGTCCTGCCCCATCCAACCCCCGCTGGTGAGGGGCGTAAATGGTTTCGAGGCCGAAATACAAAGAAAAAAAAACCGAAATTCTCTGACGCAGCTGGAGGGCAGAAGCAAAAGTAGTAACAGGAACAGGAAAAGGATGAGCATGCGGACGAGGACGAGGACGAGGACGAGGACCAGAGCCACATCCTTTGTGCCAAAAAGGTAGCCACAAAAGCAACAAAAATGGCAACAACAACAATGGTGGTTGCAATTTTCAAAAGTGGAAATGAAAACTTTTTTTTCGTTTTCGTTTTGTTTTTTTTTTTGCATACTGGGGATCCGATGAGAAGAACAAATACCTTCGAAAAAGGTTGCATAAATTGAACAAATATAATCCAACTCATCACGGATTCTTGGCCAATCCTTAAGGGATTTTCGCGAATTTTTCCCGTTGCCTTTGCTTTTTGGTTAAAGGTGTCACAACTTTAATTTCCGCCATGGGTTGGTGAGCATCTCCTGGTGCCATCAAGGGAGATGACACCACAAAAAAAACCCTTACGACGACATGTTCACTTTGTATGTAAATCATCCCAGAGCAACAAGAACAGGATGCAAAAGGGCAGGGATGCCCGGATGGCAGGATGGCTGGAGGCTGCCAGGATGCGCCGTAGGTGGCCAGCGGTATGCAACGACCGCAGAGGGCGCCGTAAAAGCTTTTTGTGTCAACGCCATCAACGGTGAAATCAATTCAACCGCCGTCGCCAGAGGACCACAACCCCACTCGCCCACTCGCCCACTCGAGCCGTTCGAAACCACCCATTGGACCATCGTCTGCTCCTGGCATTGTTGATGATACCAAGCTGAGGTCCTGTGGACACCGAACAACGAAGGACACTGTTGTGCATCTTCCCCGCTCCACTCGGGGTGTGAACTTTCACCTACGCGTTCGACTGCCCAGCATGGGGCACACCAGCCGAGAAGGAGCTTCCAAAGGACACAGACAGAGACAAAGGGAGCGAGATGGCATCAGCAAGTGTCAATAGCAAAAGCGTCGAGGGAATTATGAAATATTTTATTAAAACCGAAAGGCAAATGAAGAAAGGGCCGCCGGGCGGAAAATCCAGGCATGGGAAATTGTCTAGGGTGGAAAATTTCACTGGTAATTGTTTCTAAATGAAAGCAAAAATGAAATATTGAAGTCCAGAGGACCAAGAATCTGAGGTATTTGTTAGGCATTTAAGGGAAATGTTTTTGGGATTCTATCCACAGAGTGAACCGACTATAAACACATTCCCAATCTCAATCAGTAACCAGCACTTCCACTGAAAATCATTCAAATGCCGGCCATCACCATCCACCAAGTCCTGAGCTGTAAAACGTCAACGCCAATTCCAAAATTCAAAACAAACTGTCACTGAATAGAACCGCAGAGCAGGGGGCTGCCAGGTCAGGCCATAATTTATGGCTGCCAATTTCAATTATTTAATCAATAATATTAATTTTCGTATCATATTTTGTCACGGCCAATAAATGAGAAATTTGTAAAACAGGGACGGCCATAAGGGACGGACACCGACATTTCACTCATGCAACACACTGCACACACACACTTGCCACATGCAAGCAGATGCACAAAAGTGCATTCGTGTTCACACATTCGCACATCGAAAAGCCAATTGTCCTGCGACGACCCGAGGCCCACCCGGTCCCCTCCCTGGTGGCTGGCTGAATGGCATTGCACATTTCATTTGCATTTTGTGCAGCGGCTGCAATTTCATTTGTCATGCCACCCCCAGCCCCCAGCTCCAGCCCCCAGGACATTCCTGGCCAAACCCCCAACGAAATTAGCCACTTAAATTCGCTGCCCACTGCCACTTTCATTAGCAACAATTACTCAGAGCGGATGAATGAACGGCTGGCTTGCAAAAGTTTGCAGGACGAAACTTTCGCTTTAATATCGGACAGGATAAAGTGAAAATGTGCATCCTGGCTATATGGCTTTATGCATTTTTCCACTCGATGCGATCCTTGTTTTTAATCAAATTGTCAATCGCTGTCGCTTGTTGTCCTCGCTCGCCTTGTAGTCCGAGTGTCCTTTGGGCCTGTGTGTGCCGAACGGGGGGATTGTAGCTTGCCCCTTATTTATGGCCAATAAACTTCAAACGTTGCATTGGAATTTTTTCATTTATTGCCTGCCGGCTCCCCCTCCCTATAGCTGCTGGTTTGTTGTCTTTTCCGCTTCGAGGACAGTGTTAATTTAATTTTGTGTAAATTGCAACAGCAACAGCAGAATGAAACTGACAAAATACTTCGCAGGACTTGGCACATTGGCAGGGGCCTGCTGGCCCAAGGAATTTAATCAAATTTAACAGAGAGGGAAAAATTACTTGAATTTACATACAGATTAGGTTGAGTGTTGTGCGGAGAATTTTCAAAATGAAAATGGAAATGGCAATGGGTGTGGGTTTGGGGTGAATAGTAGTGATTATCCCAGAATATTGGGCTAAAAGTCCTTATTAAAGCATTCTCTGAAATATTCATTTAAAAAAAAATTACCCAAAAATCCTAAGCATATGCAGACCAAATGACCACCAAAATTACTTCACTAATGTCTAGACTAGGTCATAAAACTGATCATTAACCTAATAACCATAAAGATAATGAGGACACAGCCATTGACCTTGCTACAGTTATGCGACCACACGCCTACAAGAACGAGGATTAAGGATCGGCAGGCCTAGAACACCGAACAACTTGCCCTTTCCATTGACCTTGGCGTATTGCATAAGATTACACCAAAGCCGAAAATAGGAACTCCCGGCGTGTCCTTGCCGTTGTCCTTGTTAGGAGAACACCGCTGTGAAAGTGTAACTGCAGCGAAGCGATTGCATAAGTTCCTTTCAGATGTCCTGTCAATGTTTTGGCTATTGAAATTTTGCGAAAATCAAATGGAACAATGGCCAACTTTCTCTTTTTTTGTTGCCTCTAATCCGAGCTGGCCTTTTGTCTCGGGCCAGGCTCGAAACACTTTCGCCTCAAAAGGATTTGATCCTTTGTGCAGGCGAACAAACAGGTTGCCTGCCTGCCTTTTAGAATGCACTCGGGAAAATAAGGAGGCCTAGTTTTTGGCCCAAAATTGGCTAGCAATAGGAGTAGTTAGAAATGTTCGCAGTGTAAGTAAGAGGAGCAAAATCTCAGTATGGCTCAGTCAGCGGTCCAACGAAGATGGATTGTGTGTGAAAATCCTTTCAAATGATTTGTTTACCAACAGAGCCGCGGCCACAGTCTCAGTCTCCTCTTCGGCTCCTAAGCCTCTACTTCCACCACCCTTCCTTCACTGAAAACTCTTCCTCCAGCCACTGCCAGCTTCTCCCTCCCCTGTTGACTGCCTGCTGGTGCGGAGCGTTCTTATCCAGCTCTGGCAGCTGTTGCATTTTCCACGCATTTATCAGTCGATGCCATGTCCATGTCCTCCGCATCCACATCCACATCCACATCCTCATCAGCTCTCTGGAGCCGTGGACAACACATATTTCAACGTTCGTGACTCGATTTTTCCGCTTACGTTTTCATTTTGGCCCGTCTTGGCCCCGAACCCTCCCCTAGGTCTGTCTCCTGTTCATTTTCCTGCTCCTTGCTGGCTGGAGCGATTTAATTTTTATTATATGCGCTTCGGTCAATCGCACTCACCTCGTTCCCCAGTTCCTGGCCAGCCATCACCTTTGGCTCGGTTTATCGACAAACACTTTACCAACGAAGCCATCATGAAATGGCAGACTTAGATGGCCAGCCAGAGGCGTGGAGGGAGGTGTTTTAAGAGGGTATCAACTATAGGAATTAGACACGTATTTCTACCAAACTAAGAGAACCCCTTCTCGGTGCCATTCCATCTGTTTACACATCGCTGGCCTTTTCTGGTTTCTCCCCTTTAATTTCTCATTTTGGGAAGCTCTCCTGTCCGGGAAGTAAAAACATGTTTGTGCCGAGTCTGGTCCTGGGACTCCAACCCGATTCGGCAGCTCATCTCCGTTAGGTTTCCCCCGACTCAACATGGGATATGGTGGTTCAGACTGGTTTCTGGTTCGGACTCACTAAGAGGCAGGCCAGGGCCCCGCTGTTCTCAGCTTGTTCACCTGCCTATCGCGGCTTATTAAAATAACTCTAAAGAAGAAACAAAACTAAAGCCTTTCGCTAATCGCACTTGTCACTTTTGTCCGCGTTTTGTCCCCCCATTGGAGCCACCTTAAGTGGTCATAGCTCATAAATGCATCCGGGGCAATCTTCAATTCATTTACATTTTTATTCGCACAGATTAGGAGTATCGGCAGTGTCATCTGCTTTTGTGCCCTGCAGCTCTGCGGCTTATGCTAAGAGCTGCCAATGCCAGTATGCCCAGCCAGTCGGGCGCGAAGTTGGTCAAAAGCACGAGGACACTGTATGGGGTGGAGGGGGCTGGGTGAAGGCATCACCTTCGATGGACTCGCACGTTCGCCAAACTGTTGCAATGTCGCAAATTTTTATCGCACGTCTACAAGAAATTCAACGCGTGCACATTCCGCATTCAAGATGCTCGCACAGCATCCCAAAAAAGAGCTCCTCACAGTGGATTGGGATATATATAAAATATATGTTTTAAGGACAATATTAAAGACGATATTATAGACACAATTAAGTTAATTTTGTGAATAATAAGCCCTTATATTTCCCATAAACTTTTGCTTAATATTTGAAGTACTCGGCCCAGGGTAAATCGCTTAGCTGTCTGGTCCTGGCCAACACTTTGGCAGCTTGGCTGCTCGCACTCGCACACAGCTGTCTGTCTATTTGCCGGTTTCGGCCAAGAATCGAGGGAACCTCAAATCAAGTCCCTGAGTCCCTTGGCCCGACTGCCGGGTTGGCAGGCTGCCTGCCCAGGAAGACGGAGCTGGAGCTGGAGCTGGATTCTGGATGTTCGATTCTCCAGTCGGAGGAGGAGAAGAAATCGACATGGCTGCAATTGACTAGCGCTTGTTTGATTGCATTCGTGGGCCAGTCGCTAAAGTCGAGGAAATCGCACCTTGGCCCAGGTCTGTGAATGTGGCTTCCACACAGTCGTTGGATTGGCAATGCGATTGCGATTGCCTTCGAGCCTTCAAGTCGGTTTGTGTCTCTGCCATTTCGCAGGAATAAAGATGTTAAACGTTTTGCTGATTCGTGTTTTATGAACTCAATTTCAATTTATAATCTCTGTTGCCACTCACTGGCCCCTCCATCGCCCTCGCCGGCTTGCCACTTTAGGGCGTTTTAGCCATTGTGTTATCGCCTAGAAATACACTTGGCCAATTGGCCAAACCTTCTGGCCCTGCTGCTCCTCCGTTCTGTACCCTGTCACGCTCTATCTGGTGGGTTACTTAGTTCGGTTCGTTTTGGGTTTGCTTCGGTTCTTGGTACTCCGTTCTTGGTCCTTTTGTCCGTTGCATTGTCAGGTCTGCAATTTTAATGTTGACAGAAATCAGATATAGCCAACTGCTGGAATGCTGCCTGCGCATTTAAGGTATTTGAAATGTATCCCATTCAGCTACCCATTCCATTCTAGTATCCCCCTCTCCTGGCTCCTTACTTGGAGCTGTGGCATCGCCAATGAGCCTGTTTCGGTTTCTGTCTCCCAGTGGGTGAAAAGTGGTTGCGTGTTTACCTGCAATGACAAAGAGGTGGGCATCGGAAATTAGTTTAATTTGTAGGATGAACAGTTGAGAGATCATACTTAAAAGAAGGAGATTAAGTGGTCAAAGTTATGGTACTTATGAGGATAAATATTATGAGATTTAAGGCCTTAAATATTCTGTAGAAAATATCCAACTTTCTCCAAATTAAATCTTATTAAAATTGTCGTATTTCATCCCTGAAAAGTGTGTCTAAAATTTTCCCTTATTTTGTGCGTGTCATATGAACAAGAAATCATATTTCACAGACGAAATCATTCCAATTAAGTGCAACATGTATTTTAGTGGCGCCAACGTTGCCCCCGTGGGACCTTTGACATACATGGGTATGGCTACCCAATCTTCTAGCTCCCGTACCCCGGCCCTCCTTACTTTGGATATTCTTCCCTTTGGTTGTTTTGGGGGGAAAACTGTGTGAAAGATGGTGTAGTTCCTAGAGGCAGTTGTGAAGATCTAATTTCCCCACAA
This sequence comes from Drosophila pseudoananassae pseudoananassae, assembly GCA_018153035.1. Lineage (NCBI taxonomy): Eukaryota > Metazoa > Arthropoda > Insecta > Diptera > Drosophilidae > Drosophila > Drosophila pseudoananassae. The sequence goes on from JAECXR010000055.1 coordinate 1,661,253, forward strand.
GCAGCTTGTAATATCCTGTTTGGTCTGGGCTTAAGGATATGTACTTCCTTCGGCTGCAAGATACGCATAATTTGGAAACAGATTATATTTGTGGGCTGAGATGTGTGTTTTTGGGTCTGACACTTTGAAACAATTTAGTTATTTCATATTTGCTGACATCATCTCGTTCTAATGCAAAAGTCCAACTTCCCTTTGGATTTGGCCCTCCTGGGGGTTGGGGGCGTGGCCCTGCCGCAGCATTCGGGGGTGGTTTCCGTCACTGGTGCTCTCTCCCTTTCGCACTCAACTATTGACGTGGTTGACGTCGACAGTTCCATTGATTTATGGCCCGCTTGGTCCTTTTTTTTTGGTCCTCCTGGCCCTGCGATAACTGAAATCTTATCCATCAGGCTGGGCTCCGCCACCCCCAACTTCCCAGAGTCGAGAGCTTTCCTCTAATGAATATCATTTGAGGACAATTAGTTAATTGAGTGGCTTATCCGGCTTATCCTTTTTATTCCTTTTTTCTAGGTGCGTATGTGTTATCAGGCTGGAATTTCACCTTTTCCTTTTGAAAACTCCCTAACTGACTCACATCAGGTTTCCCCGTTTCCCATTTTCCCCGGGGGGAGGGGTTCGATTGCGGTAAATGCAGTACATCCGATGGCCGGTGACGGCCAAAAGGAAAATGGAGAGGGAAATGGCGGGAAAAGCCAGGCGAAAAAGTGTGTAATGAATTATTACCCTCCGATAAAAGTGCATGTCGAGTTGTTGTTTTTTTCCTCCTTTTTTCAGGCAGTTTTCCGCTTTTTCCGAAACGGGTTCAAAGAGTGCCAGAGTCGGGTTTTGAAATGTGGTTGAAAGAACATTAAAGATGGCCCAAATGAATCAAGGGGTTAACCATTTTTGATCCTGTATTTTAGTTCTTCGGTATTTTTTTCCTAACAAGCTCCCCATACTAGTTCTGCAATCACCTGCCGACTACCCATTTGCTAATCACTTGCAACATTCACCGCTCCGGGGTCTAGACAAACACTTCAATTAGAAAACACCGCACATCCTCCCCCGCGTCCTGCGAACAAAAGCTCACTGCCCCTCCTTGGCCTGGGGCCCTTTTGGCCCGCAAATGAATTCATTTTAGTTTCGGATTCGATGAATCAGTTGGAAATTTTTACTGGCATTGCCGGGCCCCAACAAAATAGGGGGCGTGGCTGCCACAAACAACAAAAAAAGATGCGAAATAAGAGAGGGCGGCAGACGATTTGAGGATGTTGAATAAAAATACAAAATATGCTGCGCCTCTCTAGAAGTTGGGGATCTGTATACACAGAGAAAAATAAGTTAAATATATTTTATTAATTTTAAATACATTAAGTACCTAAAACTCAATAGTTTTTTTTAAAGTGTAGTGGGAGGGGATTGTACCGGCTGAGCTAGCTGCTTGGGATTAAGTTGTGAATCGTGATCTTGGCCAGAAGACTAAGCAAGTGCCTGAAACTGGGACTGGGGACTAGAGACTTCGGAGACTTCTTCCAGCTGCAGTCGAAGACTGAAGAGCCTTGGAGTCTGGGGCTTGCCCTGCCCGCGGTGATTAATCCATGAACTTCTCGCAACATCATGTGGAAGGTGGAAGATTTTCGACTCTAGATACTTTCGGGGTTAAAATGGCTGAACAGACTCTGAGCAGCTGGCCCTGGCTCTGGCGATATTTAACCCGTGATTACAATGTTTGTAAATTTTTTTCCCCCCTCCCCTCCTCGACTGGAGCTGTTTTAGCTTTTCTTTCTCCATTTTTTATTTTTTGGTTCACCTTGCGGGCCAATTTGTACGAGAGCCTGGGCAACGACAGGCTGGCAAAATGAAGCTAAATTGCTGGAACAGGAGGAGGACGAGCTCCGGCTCATGCTCCTGGTAGTTGAGCAATTTATTACTGCCGCAAATTGATTTTTATCTAGGCTTAATCGATTGTTCCTAGGAGCGACTGGGAGAAGAGCCGGGCCGGGCCGTGCCGGGCCGGGATTAACGAAAATTATTTATGTTAGTTCACACGTTGTTTTACACGTAATTTATTAACTCGGTTTTCTAGTGCAAAACTCCATGACCTTGGGGGCAGTGTTGGAAAATCGGTTTTCCGCCCAGGACAGGGGTGGTGTGAAGGTGATTTACAATTTATTCCCCCCCACCCTCTCTCCCAAAACGTACGTGGATGATGCGATAATTTGCACCAGACTGGAGCTGGCCAAAAAGATATTTATGACAGAGAAATGAGCGCCAATTGCTGCAATTACCAGCGCGTGTTTGGCCGTCGGCGAAGTTGGCCCAAACGAGTTTAGATTCGGCTTAGATAGATTTGGTGTGGAGTCAGCGATCGATGGGGGGTGGTGGGTTAGGGTTAGAGCTTTAGAAGAGGTTAATTTGTTGAGAATATTAGTGGCTTGTACTTGAAATGCTTCCTGGTTTTTTTTAAACCCATTTAAGCTATGGCATTAAAGACTCAACTTTAACAAATCGATACATTTTTAATATCCGCAATTGTTACATGTAAATTTTAAATTTCAGAGGCGGGGGGATCCGGTGGATGGATGCCGCTGGAGAACCGCAGAACAGCAGACCGCATCGCTGTGTTTTATATATTAATTTGCGAACAATCGAAAATCGACATGTGACACGCGTTCGTATTCCCTCTGTCCCTCTGACTCATTTTTTTGTAATTTTTTTTTTTTTTTTTATAAATTTATGCGTTACGAATTGCATTTGCAATTTTTACTGCTGCCTGGCGCTGTCGTTGCGGCTGCTCTTGTTGTAAATGCAACATCGATGAATGCGAAATGAGAAAAGTGAAAGAGACGGCAGAAGGTCGCGGGGAAAGAGATAGGGGACGGCAGAGACGGCTTCCCTCCGTTTGTCGCAAATAATAATAATAATCGTAGCAATGAGGGACCCCGAGAATAATTCCTGTAACAGTACAGACATACATATATTCGGATATACATTCATGTAACCGACCTGCATCTGTCGCAGTCGCTGTCTGTCTCTGACTCTGTCTCCCTCCCCTATCTTTACCCCTCCTTACCCCTGGACTTGGGACATATCAAAAACAATTCCAGCTCATCAGCATCATCGTTGTCAGTCCCCCCACCCTTATGATTTTTTCTTTCCTCCCCGACATTCGCACACGCCATAAATCAATGTTCGATTTTCCCAACAACAGCAACAGCACAGAAGGGAAATTCGCATGGGCAAACGAAAGAGACAGACAGCGGGAAGCGGCAAGCGGGAGTGAGACAGCATGAGGCAAGGACACAGGACATTATGTTCGCGCCATGTTTAAAAATGCGTTGTTGTTGGTCTGATGTTTTTGCTTTTCGCTCGCCTGATTTTCAATTCCCATTTTTGTAATTTTTATTTTTATTTTATTTTTTTTTTGGTCACAGCGCGTGTTGCATTTCATCTCATGCGTTACACACATTTCATTGTGTTTCTCCATTGTTGTTTTTGTTGTTGCTGTGGCATTGCTCAATTCCATTTGCTATGTGGCAGCAACAGCAGCAGCGGTGGAAATGCATCGCATTTTTTTGGGTGACATGCGGGGCGCCGCGACAATGGCAAGAGGAGCCAAAAGGCCAGGTATTGCCAAGGAAAGGAAATACTTGTGGTCTCAGCCGTACAAGACGCTGAATGGGAAATAGTTCTGAAAATAGTTCTGAATGGAGAGCAAGTAATAGTCTAAATAACATAAATTCCAATGCATAGCAATACAAATAATTCCATAAAAAAATAATACACTTTCCCCCTGGCAACCTCATCAAAAATAATGCACTCTGACCCCAACAAACAAACCAAAAATTATTTATACAAATACATTTTCAACACTCGCTGAGTTGGAAAAACTTTCTCCTCGAAAAGACCAACCGGCAGATGTTTCGAAAGTTCCAAGAACTTTTAATAGACCTCCCAGCTCAGAAGTGAAGTATTACCTTGAGTGGATTAAGCGACACTTTCCATCGAACTGAAACCTCCGGAAAATGAATGACGTAGTGGAAAACGTATTGCCGATTAATATTATTAAATTTTTTTTTGTGTTGGCTATTTGCAAAGCTTTTTCCGCTTGGATGGAGGGCGCAGTTTTCGCTTTTCGAGGATAATCGTGGACAGCAGCTCGACGGGCGTTAGGGGGCACATGTTCGCTCGGGAGTCGCGGAGGGGGGCGGGAAAAGCCTCAGATCCATTGGCCGTGTCAGCCGCACATTAGGCCAATTCTCAATATACACTATATATGGATTATTATTTGAAAACGACTACAACTCATTTGCCGACGGCGAATTGTGTTCAATTATTGCCACTTTATCGCTTTTGGCCACGTTTTCTCCGGAAAAATTATGTAGCGCTCGAATCTCTCTCGACTCTGCGCTGCGAATTTGCCAACTAGAGGATGCCTCCAGTTTGTTGGCCGCCTTAGGAGCCAACAGAAGCATATACTTTCTGCTCTTCTCCATCAACAGAATTCTCAGTCGTTCCTCTTATTTGGGGAGCGTTTTGCTGGCGCGCTCGAAAATGCTTAACAAAAGCCCCGAAATGACAGCCATGGGGTGTAGGGGGATGGGGTGGGGGGCAGGTGGCGGAAATCAAGGCGCAATAAATTATTCCACCCGCCTGCAGGGTCGCCACTTAAGAGAGCGGCCCCAGGGTCAAAGCGAGCGCGATGGTGGTGCCCCAAAGAGAGCGGCCACGGCCACATAATAATAACACAATTTTCAACTAGCAATAAACTTTGGGCAATGACTTCATTGCTGTGGCAACTATAACTTTATGCCTCTTTGATGGCCCCATTGCCCCCCAACCCCACAAGACTCAGTTCTCTTTGAGGTTCTCGGCATGCGCAGTCTCTGGCGCTGGCTCTCTTTCGGGGAGGCTGCCACCCCCTAGGAGCGCCACCCAGATGGGGCACCACCGTCAGCGTTGAGCGGTCACAGGCTGCTGTCGAAAAGTGGAGGTTCCTGGAGTGCCTCGTCGGAGAAAACAATAAAATCCAGAACAATAACAGCTAGTACGATGGGAGCCAATGGGAAGTGGATAAGGATGGTCTTAAATAAAAATAGTTATAATTAAATAATATTTAAATCATATAAATATTTATTCTTGATTAAATCTTTTAAGAATTTATATTAATTACATTTATTCTATATACTCTTCCCCCATAATGTCCATTCTATAACCTTTAATTGACTTCATCGAGTTCATCCCAAAAATCAGTTGAGTCCCATTGTCTCCTCGGAGATTGTCATCGTCATCTCGCCATGGCCATCATCATCTGCACATTTATTTGGCTTGGAAGTGTGCTGCATGTAAAGGCAGCTAATAAAATTAAAATGCCATATTTCAGCCGTTGATAACAATAAGTGCGCTCGAGTTGCCCCTCGGATGCTCCTCCTCCTCCCTGGCGACGACGGCGATCTCCGTCTGGCAAGGAGGAAATTATTTTTTGGCACGAACGCACGAACGTGCGGCCTTGCCGCAACGTGTGGAAAGTGTTTTTGTGTGCCTGTGTATGTGTGTGTGTGGCAAGTCTGATGATATGACAAAGCATTTGAGCTAAAAAAATACCTGTGGAAAAACTGCCTGCAAGGAATTTTCGTAGATATTGATTTTGGTGTCAACGCCGACGGCGCAATTCTCTCAACCGAAAATTATGAAAATTGAAAATGAATTTGAGTTTTCCAGGGGGGGGCCCAGGCTTTCCTAATTTTCCCGATAGGCATCTAGCTAGACAGGAGGAAATGATTTATGCAGACTTGATTTTTATTATTGATTATCAACGCGGAAGGTGGATTTTCCAAGAGGGAGGCATGCTGGGGCAGGCTAATCTATTAATGCGAATATTTATTTTTTGCTGCAAACTGTCAGAAATCTCCGCATCCACCGCCCCCTTTGCCTCCTCAGACTTGACTTGTAATTAAATTAAAATTCCTTTTACATGACAAGCCCAACACACACACTGGCAGCCTGGAGTCAACAACTGGTGGCCATGTCCTGGCAGAGGAATATCGGTGTGGGTGTGTGGCAAGTGCATCTCTTGAGCTCGTTTTGTGCAAACTAAGACACGTTGTCAGCATTCATGTCACCAAGAGAGAGACACGAAAGTTTTGGGGGCATGGAGACCGGAAGTCCTTTCAAGTGGCTTTGCATGCTGGCCGAGAGGACTTTTCATTAAAATTTTCTCCTCCAAAGCTTAATAGTTTTTTGTTTTTTCTTTGTTATATTTTTTTTTTTGCATTTTAAGTGGAAAATCTATAAAATTTTCATAATTTTTAAGAGAGTTTGGAATGAAATACAGTCTTAATCACTTATAACAACAATATTTATTTAAATTTGATTGTTTTTTAATTAAAAGTATCCCCATTTCATTGAAAACCTATCCCAATCACTAGTGGGTCGTGGAAAAATGTTTTATTTCTTTTTTTTTCTAAACTTCCCCGTAATGGACTTCTCCGCACGGACAGCGTTTAAAGATCGCCTTCACATTTCTCGTTGAGGGCGAAAGCTCCATGATGAGGCTTCAATCCAACCAGAAGCCAACCAGACGCCACCCCACCAGCGTAAGGAAGGGGGCCACGGCGGGCCGCGAAATGGTAGAGGTAGGTAGTCCAGGGGGAAACACAAAAATCTTTTTACGTCAGTTCTGCTTGTCTTGTTGCCTGGCATTTTCTTGCGTTGTTACCTTCGGAGCGGGAGCAGTGCGAAATGCTTGGTTGCGTTGTTGCTGCCCCAAAGCAGCCCCACCCCCTCGACACTCACCCAGGCCGTACCCTAGTAGCTACTAGCTAGTGCTACCAAATTGGCGGGCTTTTAAAAAAGCTAGTTTTATTTTATTTAAATATATTTAAATATTTACTTTATATTTTAAGTTTTTTTTTAAATTTTAAGAAATATTTATTTTGAAATTTCGGAACATCACTGCCTTAGTTTCGTTTTGTGACTCTCGCCGGCAATTTCCTTTGGAGCTGAAACTTTTTGCGAAAAACGTTAAACGCAACTGTCCGTCCGTCCTTCCGTCTTTCCGTCTGCCCGCCCCTTTGTCTCTGTCTGTCTGTCTGTCGGTCTGTATCCCTCCCGCTCCGGCCGTCTGTCTCTGCTTCTGTCTGTCTGGGCCGGTTCATCCTTCCGCTAACCCCTCGGCCAGTTTAGTATATAACAAGTCAGCGTCAGCTGCTCCTTGCCTTTCCGCCCGCTACAGCTCAGTTCCTGATACTGCTGCCACTTTGTCGGCTGCCTCGAATACTTCCATGTTCATTTTACAAGTAAAACGGAAATGACAGTTCCGCAGCGACTCGAACATCTTTCGCTCCTCCGCTTCTCAGTTTCTCAGTTTCCCTGGTTCTCCTGCCCTTTCACTTTGGCGGACATGGAAAGTGAAAGAAACCTTTCTCGCATAATAGTCTGTCAAAGTGCTCGAGTTGCTCCTGCGAGCACTTAGCACTTGACAATCTGCAGAACCCATAAAGACAGAGACAGGAAGAGGAGAATAGAAAGAGACAGGTATCTGAGAGATCTTTAAAGAAGGGGTTCTCCTAGAAATGATCTTTCTTTATATTTTCTTACATTCTACAAGTGTTTAGTTGAAGTTCTATTCTAATTCTATTTCTAACTCTATTATCCTTTAAATTTTAAATTAATTATTTAATTTTTAGGGACATTCCCTCTCTTCTGTTGACACCCCCTTGCCCAAGACTGACTAAAGTTACTTGAACTAATTTTCTAATTATGATTCCAGAGCACAGAAATCATGTCAGGCGTCCGATGCCGCTTCACTCGCTCGCTGGCTGAGTGATTTATGGCTGCTGCTGGAAAAATGTCAAAATATTCCATCCCATCCCCGGCTCTCTTGTGGCCGCCATCGGAACTTCCCCCAAAGTTTACGGACTTGCCTACGCAATATCGAACTTATCCAAATCACTTGGCAAACTTTGGCCCGCTTTCTGTTGGCCTCTTCATCGGGGGCTCCTTCGCTGTATTATAATTCCTATTCCTTCTATTGTTTGCTGGGAATTTGATTTATTTATTTATTGTTGGCTCTCGGTTTGTATTCGCTAATCGCCAGTGGAGCGACTGATTAGCGTAATTTTCCGGCTGCTGAGCGTTCGTTTCAATGGCTTGGATATCAAAAGGGTCGTTCTTGACTTGCATTATTATTGAAAACTTTTGTGATATGGAATAATAATTGGGCAGGAGGGAGCAATTTGGATTAGAAATCGGGATTAAGGGCGTAATTTGGGGTATCTATATGTAAAAGGTTTATTTTTGGTTAACTCCTACTTCCAGCGTCTAAGAACCATGTTCATAGCCCAAAGCGATACCTATATCTTTGTCAATTTAAGTTAATTCTTCGAGCGGAATACCTTAAACGATTTGTGGATCGATTCTCTCTCATTCTGCATTAAAACCTCAAAGTAAAATTTTGGACCGATTTTTTGTCAATTTTTCTGATGGGACCCCTTTAAAGATGGGGATTGTATGGAAGGCCCCATACGACCCAAAGCCATGTCCATATCTTTGTCAATTTTGATCCGATCCTAAAGCGGAATACCTTAAACGATTTGTGGATCGATTCTCTCTCATTCTGCATTAAAACCCCAAATTAAAATTTTGGACCGATTTTTTGTCAATTTTTCTGATGGAACCCCTTTAAAAATGGGGATTGTATGGAAGGTCCCATACGACCCAAAGGCATGTTCATATCTTTGTCAATTTTGATCCGATCCTAAAGCGGAATACCTTAAACGATTTGTGAATAAATTCCCTGTTATTCTGTCATTAAATCTCAATTGAAATTTTTGGATGTTTATTTTTGTTAATTTTTCTGTACTACCATGATATGTTTAATTCCGCAACAGACCTCCCACACATGTTGCTCCAAATTTTGGATCCTTATTTCTGAACCACCGAAGCATAGCCGATGTGTAAAGGACAGATATAGTGGGATGAATAAAAATATTGTATGAATAATATACACATTTTTATATTTATAGAATTAATTCCCACAGAGTTGAGGCTTAAAATCCTGGGGATGTGGGGAAGCCATGTCAACTTCCAAGTAATTTGCAAGAGCCTGACACTTTTTCTGTTTCTGTAGTTTTGCTGCGTTGATTTATGGGCGCCCATCATCAAAATACAAATTCAAATATACAAAAGGAGGGCATGTACATACATATGTGCGTATGATTCAATAGTGGGCGTGGCATCTCATCAGAGTGTGAAGGTCAAGCTTGTTACCCGCCGAGGAAACAATTTCCCATTTCCGCAGTCGCATTTTGGGTTTTGTGACACATGCGAGGCCCGAACGTAAAAAAAAAAAAATGAAAAAATGAAGATGAGGTGACAACCCGAAAGCTCCACAAAACTATGAATAAACTCGCCGGCGAATAAACGAGCAAAGAAAAGGCAAACTGGAGATGAAACAAAAGTCCATGTTATTCTACCGAAAAAGTCAAAAAGTCAACTTCACATGCCCGAAAAGTCGCACAAAAATAATCCCAAAAAAGTTTTGTGCTCAAAAACATGAAAACGTTGAACACAATGACAGGAGGGGGATTTTTGCAAGGGGAGTAGTCAGTGGCGGTGGCAGCTCCAGAGGCGCAGAAGGTGGCAGTAGGAGGGGGATGGGAGGCTGGCTTACTGGGGATGAGGGACTGAGGCGGAGACGGAGACGGAGCTCGCCCGACGTTGATCACAAAAAGGAAAATGTCAAAGTTCTTCTTTTGCGGTCTCCGAGGTTCTTTAAATGTTCTGAGTAACAATTTTTTGTTCAGCTTCTACTACTTCTGCTTCTTTTTTGGGATTTTTTTTTTGTATAAAAAATTGTATTTCTTGGAATCAGCAACAAGGGAATTTCGAGCAGAAGAACCAAGCATTTTTTTTGTAAATATTTGTTTATTTTTTTTTATTTATCAGAACAGTAGCTGTTAAAATATAATTTATATTTTGTTAATTCTTTTTGATTACAGAACCCCTGTTTATATAAATATTACTACCATTTTGACCAGGTTTTTCCCCTTATTTTTGTTGTTGTCACGCTTCCGTTAACATGAAAAGGAAGTGCACGTCAAAGCTTAGACACAAACCACGAAGCGTAAAGGTGCAAGTGAAGCCAAAATAACAACATTCATTGCAATTGCCATTGCCACCCAGCAAAGTGAGCAACAACAAAACCCGACTTGGCCAAGAAAAAACCGGCAATAGCAGTAACAATGGATTAAAGGGCATCCGTAGCCAGCAATGCGTGCGAGCGAGAATTTGTTGAACAATTTCGCCAACTCTAGGAGGAGAGAAAATGCTGGAAAAAATAAAAAAAAAAACTCCAGCTTGCATAAATGAATAAATGACTGGCAAATGAAAAGGGAAACCTACATGGAAAAGTAGAGAACGCGAAAGCACAAATTACTAACAATTAAATGGCGAACAAAGTAAGCCAAGCCGAGCCAAGCCGCAATTATCACATCACTGGCTAACAAACCCCAAAAACCCCCCTTCTTCTCTCAGGAGGGTCGGAAAGACAACTCTAATTTATGAACTGAAGCCGAAGAAGGAGGCGATGCACAGCGGAATTTTGGTATTTCTGTTTTCTAGCCTTTTCACTTTACTTTCGAACCGTCTTCAAGGTGAACAGCGATTTGTAAAGATGCAGCGATAAACAGGTAATAGATACCAAAACGCCCGCTGGAAAAAAGGCCATAAAAAAGTTGTAGGCCTAAACAGGTGCTAACAATCGGCGTGGCAATTTGCAGACTACCCGGCTAGCGCTACCAGGGCAATAACCATAATGACCCAAGGTCCGAGAAGTATCTCCCGGGTAGATCTAGTCGGCACCCCCTTCTCGGCACCATTGCTTACCACATTGACAACGATCCAATTTCATAATGAAAATTTTTGGCGCTGTCAGCCTTCAATTGAATTGGATAAACCCGGTAGGGGGAGGGAGGTAGGCGACCGGAGGAAAAAATTGAACAACAAGAGACGGGAAACTTTTGCAGGCAAAATAGCCCGACCCGCCGGGGGGAGGCAATTGGGGGGCCAAAGTAACCCCCGTGAAGAAATCCAGCTGACAGGCCAAAGAACGAACAAGGACGGGGAGCTATGGAGTCCTCCCTGCCCTCCAAAGTACAGCATGTGTTTGTTTGTTGGTGCCCGAGTGCGTGTTTGTTTTTGTCTTTGTTTTTGTATAGTTATATCGAGTAAACGAAAAACAAAAACTTTTTTCCACTTGAGTAACTTAAGTGCCAATTCCATCCAAAAAAAACAAAAAATACTAAAAAAAAACGAGAACAAACTGAGAAGACAGCAATGAAAACCAAAGCCAGCTAAAGTTGAATTAAAGAAGCGCAAGAACAATATTTGGCAATTGGTGGGAAGGGGAACCAGAACGGGAGCGGGACAGGGAAGGTGAACTTGGGTGTTTATTGGCGCCCAAGGGTGTGCATTAAATTGATGTGAGAATCGATTGAAAGCCAAATGAAAGGCTGCTTAATGAAACTGATTGAGCAAAGAATATAAAGAGGGATTAAGAGTAAAGGTTACTAAGCTAATTTTATTCACTAATTAGAAAATAAGACTAAAACAAGTACTAGAAACTTGAAAATTAAACATTGCACTTCAGGGTTATTTAGTTGTGCATTTCTAACACAAATCTTTATTCTCTTCTTGATATCATTATTAAATATTTTACAAAAGATATGACTTCATTAAAAATAAAATAAAATAAAATAAAGCACAAATTAAAAGATACACATGTATCTAACCATCTCATTGCCGTCGGTAAATGTATCTTCATGAAGTTTAACATTTTCAAAGGATTTTAAGAAAAAGCTTTTTATATAATATCTTTGAAATTCAAAACTAAGAACACTTGAAATCAATATTAAATTATTTAATAAAAAAAAAAGATATACAAATTAGAAAAGAAAAATTATTTTGTTTTTGGAAAGTATAAGAAATGAGCCCGGAATTTAAATTCCCAACATACACACATTTTTTTTAAAGATTTTAAGGTAATATCTTTCAAACTCAAAACCAATATTAATTTGTTATAATGAAAAATAACAATATATTTTAGAAAGATATAATTTTTATTTGAATGGATTTGAAATGGCTGCGGGATTTAAAATTCGCCAAACACACACACACACATGGAACACAACACACAACAACAATAGAAAGAATTATAACAGCAAAGGCGGCCATGATTTGCCGACGGGAATTTCAGAATCAACCATTATGGAGTTCAAAATGAAGAGTGACGACTGCGAGCCGCAGATGCTGCGCCCACCCTGGCAACAACAACTGATTTAAGAGAGAGCACCTCTGTCACTCTCTTAGCTAGATTTTCTCTTAAGAGCTGCAACAGCTGTGCCTCCGTGGACGGAAATAAAAGGAGCCGGGCCGAGGTTCTGACCAAGTTAACAAATATGTTTCAGATAAGGCCCTTAAAAATACCCCTTAATTTTTTTTTATCAAATGAAATCGAATAATACCGATAAGTGTCCCGATCTGACTCGCATAATGATCAATACTGCTTCGTGGGGTATTAGCATAAAAGTCTCTGGCTCAGTCTCCGTATTTGTGGAACATAACATACAACTTTCGATCGTTTAAGGCAGTCGACAAGAATTAGACTTGGTTGCTGGTGGTTTTTGGTTTTTTGGTCTGGGCCCATTCGCACGTTTGACCCCCTTCAAGGCAATCGCTTTTGGCCAATCGTAATGGGGCTAAGTTAACGATTCATTTATTTTTCGCAACACTGAGAGAAATGCTGGAAATCTGTTTAAAATATTTTAATATTATTTAAGAAATAAATCCTCCCCCAAGACCCTTCCAATCCCCAAAAACAAACCTAATCAAAGCTACCAAAACCCAGAAACCACTCAAATCGAGCTCCATACTCGAGAAGACCTTCGCATTCCAACGCATCCGCTCCAGTATCTCAGTTTCTGTTTCTGTTTCTGTCCCCTGTCAGTTGGTTAAGATATCGAATTGTCCATATGTATATGTATATTGGCTCCATATCGATTTCAAATTGGAAGTCCCGACTGTGCGAAACCGAAACAGAAAATAATTAAGTTCTCAAAAGATAAAAATCATGTTAGCCGCAGATCAATTAGTTGATTTTTACCATAACCCGGGCATATATCAATTTTTGTTCGCCTCCGCCACGGCCTCTTCTTCTACGACGACTACGTGTTGTGCCCGAGGTGACGCCCCCACCTCCCACCATCCACATCCCACCGCCCACTTCACCTTGAGAGTGGTTTGTGGTTAGTGCATAAATTTACATATGAGACTGTCTGAAAATGCCTTTTGAAGGCTGTTGAAATGTTGCTGCGGCGGGGGCCCAGTGGGTTAATGGGGGGCACAGGTTTCCGTGGCACAGGAGGGACTCCCGAGGTCTCTCCTCCGATGTAGCACCTGCTCGGCCCGGTTAGTTTGCCGTCTTGGCCCGGAGCAAGAGACTCAAGAAGTGGCCGGGTTCGAATGGAGGCTGATACTGGACATGCACATGCTCGGACGTCAGTAACTCATTTATCGCTTAACTGGAGGTGCCTGCCCCTCTTGACCAGATCCCCAGGATGCAGTGAAAGAAACTTTTAATTGTCGGGGTAGTAGGATCTGTTTCTTGGGTCTTTCAAGGAGGAATAACTTTTCTCGCTCTGTAGCTTCGATTTCTGGTTGGTTTTATTTTATTTTGACAACGAATTTGCATGCGCTGGAAGTTGTGTTTTGAGGCTTGTTAATTTTGACTAAAGTCGCTGCAGTTACGTGCTGCGTTCGGTTCTGTTTCCCAATCCGAGTCCCCAGACTCCAGATCCCATTGCGTGACTGAACCAACCTGAGAGACTTACGCATGCGCGCGCTTACAAACTTTGTTCCAAACTCAGTTTTTATAAAAAAAAAATAAAACAAGAAAGGAAAGCTATCTTTGGGCTGAGCCGAAGCTGATATACCCTTGCAGTTAAGTGGCAGTTTATGTTATAGGATATATGTTGTATATCGGATCGACTTGGCCGATCCCTATTTCAAAAAGGAGCTTGGCTTGTATGCCCAAGCAGTTAGACAACTTTAAGATAAAGTCTGTTATAAAAGCGAAATATTACAAATAAAAAAAAAAAAAATAAAAAAAAAAAAAAAAAATTACAACAAAAAAAATTACAACAAAAAAATTACAACAAAAAAAATTACAACAAAAAAAATTACAACAACAAAATTACAACAAAAAAATTACAACAACAAAAATTACAACAACAACAAAAACTACAACAACAACAAAAACTACAACAACAACAAAAACTACAACAACAACAAAAACGACAACAACAACAAAAACTACTACAACAACAAACCAATAAAAGTCCAGAAAAACAAAAACCAACATTTACACAAAAATAAAAAATTAATTTCCCGATTTTTCAGGCCTGCTTAAGTGCAACCTATGAGAATCGAGGAGGAGGGCGCTATTTTTTAATTAATTATTTTTTTTTATTTTTATTGAATAGCTACCAAAATAAAGTTGATTCTTTAATGATATTATACGCAAATAAACCGCAAAATTGTACTCTTCATTAGTATAAGGCTCGTTGGTGCCCTTAAAAGTAGGCAATGAAAATATACGTGTTTACATTTTTAGTTTAAAGATTTATAAAAAAAACATGTTTTTCTTTACAAATTATAAAGCTTCGTAAGCTTATAAGGCATTTCCGATCAATCAGTTATATGACAGCTATAGGATATAGTCGGCCGATCCTTATGAAATTTGTTATGTCGTATTATTTTTCCAAAAATAAAATACCAAAGTAATAGCATTTCCGATCAATCAGTTATATGGCAGCTATAGGATATAGTTGGCCGATCCAAAGATTCAAGTCGATATTATGATACCCTCTGCAAGGGTATAAAAAATAAAAGAAAAAACCTTAAATAAAAGACTGAGAAAAAAATCACATGCAAAAAAAAAAATAAGTAAAATGTGAAACAAGAACCAAAACAAAGTGTTCGATGTTTCCGTTTCAAATTCTGTGGAAGAAGACATTTGGTAAGGCCCCGAAAGACCTGGGGTCCGTACCATTGTGAGACCCAGCCCCGGCGGGACAGTGGGACCTCGGGACAGAGACAATTGGCGCGCAAACAATTGTTCGGTTGGCTACTTTGGTCGGCGAAAAAAAAGAAAACAAGTTTGGTATTTGGCCTAAAGCAGGGCCATCTAAGAACTGCCAAACAGTGGGGTAGATTGAGGTTTTTAAAATATATTGAAATTATAAAAATAAAAATTAACTAAAGCATTTAATGATAATTCTGTTGCTTATAAGATAATTTTTTCAAGTATCCTATATAATATTTTTATTACCACGCCCACTGTGCCTCGCCCATCACGCTCCAAACAAATGAAAGATTGTGCCGCAGATAAAATAAAGGCACTTGAGCATTACAACGGCCAAAGGCAGTCCAGGATTTTGTTTTGGGCAGAACATACACCCGGCCAGATCCAGGGAAGAAAATAAAAAGGAGGGCCGTCGGCGGAAAAAGTGCAAGGGAATTAACAATTCATTTTATTGTTAAGTATGCAGTCGGCCAGACCCACAAAATGGGGAGTTCTTCGGGAGAGCCCGGGCCGGGCCTTTTAGACCAGCTTGTTAGGGCCCTGTCTGCAGCTCCGCTCGGCCAGGCCAGCATCCTTCCTCATAGTTAATAATGCGATAATTTCATTTTCATTCAAAGCAAATCGAGGCAGCGGCAAAAAGCCACTGCTACCGGATTACGAGCCAAGAACCGAAGAAAAGAGATGGCTGGCCGAGCTTGTTGCTGGCCGACTTGGCGTGTTGCGGCAACATGTTGCATGGGACTTTTTTTGTGTCTTGGCGGGGGAAAGAACCTGATGCATGCGCAAAATTTAAATTATGTTGTTTTGTCGCATGTTTCTGCGCTTCGCACTGCCCCCCACCACCCTGGGGCCTCTTTTGGCTGGTCTTTGTCGTTGTTAAGGCCTGATTTTTTTTTGTTTTTGCGTTTTAGTTCTTAAAGCATTATCAATGAATAAATGAAAATGTCTTTTGTCCGGCGGGGAAAATTGTTGTTGGCCCGGCAGATGTTGGCATGCAACTGCAGAACGCTTAACATCTTCTTTAAGTCGCTGTTTTATGTCACAGCCAACTGTCATTTGTACATTGAATCGCGGTCTCCTTGGTGTATTCTCCTTCTTCGGGCCCTGGGCTGCCCGGCGATATGTTCGATTTGCATAAAATCACAGGAAGCACTTAGGATTAATAGTGAGCGCGCCCGTGTCATGGGTTAAACATTTGTGTAACGAAAATTGATTCAATTTGGTCATTACCTTATTCGATCTGCTGCTAAATTGTGGTAATCCATGTAAGTAATCCAATTTTGTAATCCATTTACACCTGGGTTAATCCAGAATTGCACTGAAAATAAAGAAATAAACCGAGATATTATAAATATTGTACCAGCACTAAAAGTTCGAGGGAAATTAACGCCTTTGGCTGGCGCCATCTGTGGTCTGGCGGCCAAAGCGCGCTTGTAAAATTTGGGAATTCGTTGGGAATTTTTATTGCGGTATGATTTTTGTTTATTTCTGCATGTTTTTTGGAGGAGAAATGACTCATTTTTAAGCGATAACGACCCCAAGTCACCAAAAATAGTAATAAAACCTGGAAAAAAAATCTATCCCACAGTAGGCAGGCAAAAAACAAAAGGTTCCTCTGTTTCCTGGCCAACTTTTGACATTTTCCCACCTTTTAATGTTAGCGTCCGGCGCGAATAAGGAACCCAAACCTGAAGCAGGAACCAAAAACAACGATCGGAACGACAGCAAAAAGATCACTAACAGAATAACAAGGAAGCTGGAAGCTCAGCACCAAAAGTCCAAAGACCAAGTGCCAGACTGTCAGGTTCAGTTTTGGCTTCAGTTTGGGTTCCAGGCTCTGATTCCAGGCCCGAATCGCATCCGATCTCCGTCGGAGCTGCTGTCATATCCTTTTGCGGTGTACGAGTGAGAGGCAGGGAGGTTCGGCGGGGAAATTTGAGTCTGGGCTTCTCATTCATTTGCGCCAAATGTCATTATTGTTGCTCGTTTGTTGTTGCCCCTTTTGTGGTGCTTTTTGTGGCATCTTCGGGTCTTGCAACTCGGGTCTTTTGTAAAACTCCCTCGTTAAACAGATTATTTTCACACCCGTAAGCCGGGCCCAGGCCTGGTTGCTGCCAATTTGGTAAGTGAATTGAATGGAGGCCGCGGCGACTTGGAGTGCAAGTCACTCCTTGCAGGCGTTAATAATGCGATTTCAATGCAATTGCTTGGACAAAATTCAAAGACACTGAAAGTGCGAGGTGTTTTTGTTTACTGGAGGGAGGACGGGGGGACGGGGGGACCTTATGAAAGCGACAGAAGGAGTGACACATGTATGCACCTGGTTTAGAAGGTTGCGGTGCCAACAATGGGCAGGCTTCGATTTGGTTGCCTTCTACTTCGCTGATTGTTAATTGCCAGGGACAGGAAAAAAAGAAGTAAAGGTTTGAGATTTTATGGCGATTAGATCGAATATGATGATTGCTTACTTTGTAGCATGATTTATGCAGAAGTGTATTACCACTTCAAACTGGTAAGAAAGAAAGTTAAGACTCTGCGATCCCCCCTCTAATAATTTGGCAACCAAGACTCGAAGGAATTTTTTCGCAAATTACTCCGTGTTTCGATTTATTTTTGCGGACACGCTCCACCGCACGTAGCCCCTCATGATGAGGCTGGCAAACCCTTGGAATCCAAAATCGTTTTTATGAGTCTCATGGGGCTTGGAGGGCGGGGTACTGAGGACCACCTAGGCGTAACAGTATCCAAATTTAAATGCATAATTTTTGCGCTATTTGCGTTGTTTGTTTTGATCGCGAAAATATTTTCGTGCTGGCTGCGTAATTGTTGAAAGTCGGACTATGAAGGCAGGGCCTTCAGATTGGTGAGGGAATTTATGGGAAGTGGAGGAGGAGGTGCGAGGTGCGGAACCCTGACACGTGAGTGACAGATCAGACAGCCAAGTCAACGAATATCAGAAAACATCCATAAATATTTTTGTCATTTATGGCCGAGAGTCGTAAAAAAACCGTAAAAAGCCATCCCCCAAACCAGAAAATCGTAAAATTAAACAGCGAAAATAGTTTTTGGCCGTTTAAGCCGCCGTTTGTGACTAAAATACTTAATTAATTGGTTGAACTCGATCCAGCGATCGATCGATTGATTGCTGCTTGGGCTTTAATAATTCTGTTCGTGTGCTATTCGTGGGTGGCCCGGCAATCCCCGAATTGGAGTGCGTTCGTTTGATTTATGCAGACAACACGGTGGACACTTTTAATGAACGGCATTTGAATGCTCCGCAGTGGATTCCCTAAAATCAAATTCTGCACTTGTCGCTAAAAATAAATAGTGAGAGTTTGTCGGTTCAGGGGGGGGATAAGTGGGGAAATTTTGCACTAAATACGATATGAGTGCTGTTTTCTGGCGCCATCTGACGGCTGGGGGCGGAACTGATGGTCATTGAAAGTTTACGGCAAGGATATTCGAATGGTTTTTGTCTTGGTTAAAGGATACTAGGGATATTTGGAAGGACTTGGGGAATTCAGGATAATAAAATGGGACTTTTTGTGAAAAAGAGCTTTTTTCCAAAGGGACTTTATGTAATTTCACATTTCTTCAAAGCTCAGGACATTAATGTCCTTCAGAGAGCTTTTGCTGAAAATGTTTTTTTCTAAGGAATGACGATATATAGGGTAGGGTTAAAAAAATGTCCTTTTGTCTACATCTGGTAGCTCAACAATGTCCTTTTCTTGTAATCATATGGCAAGGCTTGTATTGCTGGGAAAAAGAAATCAGAAGATAATAATTCAAAAAATATATTTTTTAATTTTAAAAGAAGAGGGAGTTTGATTATCATTTCCAAAATTTATTATTTCAAATATTAATTTCAAGAAAACCCTAGAAAAATCACACACTATGAGTTGTTAATAAAAATTATAAGGAATTTATTCAAGCTCTGTTAGGTCTTGTAAATAATTTGTAGACAAAAAAGCGCTATAATCTTGTTAAAAACAGAAGACATACTCAGAGACCACACACAGTCATCATAAGATCATAAAAACTCATACAAAAAAATCCCCAAGCAAAAACGTAAGGCAATAAAAAGAAATCTTCTTTTTAATTTTATGACAGAGCCGACACTTAATAAACAATAATCATCATCTCAGGGGATGATCTTGATTTTCAAGTGGAACCAACTCCCCGGGCTTATGAAGACACGTTTATAGCTCTTTCATTTGTCTTCAACTTCAACTAACCGGCGAATCCCAAGTGTTTATTTCATATTTTGTGAGCTGTCGTCCTTTCGGCCAACGAGTTTTGCATTTTGATGAATTGCAAGCGAAAGATGGAGAGCTGGGACGAAGTAACCTGTAAGATATTTATTTCGTGACACTATCTCGAGTGGTGGGCCAGGGGGAGCATTGAGGAGCAGCACATGAGTGCCACAGCAACTCATGTTGCTTCTGGTATCTTGTGTGACTTGAAATTTAAATTAACCTTTTGAGTTTCGGTCGCTTTTTTTTCTGCAGCCTGTAGCCTCTTCAACATGGGTAATTATTTTTTCATTTTGCAAACGAACAAAAAAACGAGTTAGCTTTGGTTGGATGTGAGTTATTGTGCAAATTAAAATGAACGATGTGTCGGTAAGGTCGCCTTTTGTTGTCGTAGCGCCAACGATAGCTTCTGTGATATTCCCCTCTGCAAACCCTGAACCTGAACCCCAAGTACAATGTATATTTTTTTTTGTCTATATCTGGTTTGGCTGTCTAGCTGGTACATGATGTGACTATGATTCGTGTTGTTCACTCTATGCCATGAATTTGCCCTGTCCATTGCGGTCGAGGCGATAAGAATCTTTCGCGTTCCCAGCGGTTCAGAGAGCGGTCCAGATGAAAAGCTTGCCCCGGCGAAATATTGACTAAGCGAACCTGACAGCGGTAAGTGATTAACTTTTTACATGGCTCCGTCTTCATGGTCAGAAGCGGTACACACGGTCTACCTACCGATCCAATCTAAATTCATAAGACAAAAGCGGCAATTTCGGCACGTCGTTGGCGGTTTTCTTGTTTTTTTCCACCGACAGTTAGTGACTCAGTTTAGAGAGTTCCGTTATGGGTTTTGGCCTGAACTAGTTACCGTTTAATCGGTGGTCAACCATCTTGATTTATTAATTTTCAAAAAAGGTTGAAGGGCGGGAAGGTTGGCTGGTTTTTGGGAGGAGATTTTAATTGTTTTGGGTATTTTAAACCTTAGCCCTTCTGTTTAAAAAATTGTTATTTCTTCACCCATATACATACATATATAAGTTTTAAGCCTTCGTCACCTATTAAGACTGCCATGCACCCTGAAATTCCTGCCTTTCTGGTATTTAGTTTTTGTTAAACGATTTAAATTTCCCTTCTAGGCTGGGCTCGGAATACATTTCCCCCCAACTCTGATTTCTCTCCCCCATACCTCTATCCTTCTCTCGCTCTATTTCCCTTCTCCATCTCACTTCAATTTCCATTTTCGGAACCAATTGAGACCTGGAATTTGCCATAAATTGCATGTGCGACAACTGTTCCACTGTCTGTGTGCCAGCGGAGGTGTGGGTGTGACTGCGACTGTGTGGGTGCGGAGGTGGAGTTGCAACTACAGGCTGAAAGTGCCTCTCAATGAAGTCAGTTCATTTAAGTTCAAGTTATGATGCGGCAGAAATGCGCAGACAATGTTGGAAATATTTCCGACTCCGGGGCGACCCCAAAATGCCGAAGCTGCAAAATATGTAAACTTGCTTTGAATTTTGAATGACCTTGGCACAGAGGAAATGGCAAAAAGCATTATTTAAACTTAACAAGGCGACAACTGGGAATACTCTTTGTCCCTCACACATACACACTAACCAGGATACCAAAGGATATGTATATGTATAGGGAGTCGGGGTTGATGGTTTCGGTTGAGTAGCAATTTGTGCCAAACTCAATCAGAGCACACGGCAAACCATTAGTCCCCCCACTCCTTCGGGGATTTTCAGCCCAAAAAAGGAGGTGTGGCACAACACTCAGTTGGCACACACGTGTGTGTGCTCTGTCTCTGCGTGTATTTTGCTAATTTACTAGACAGAAATACGCCTTTAACCCACCTAGCTCATTTATTATATAAAACACAGCACGGCCGAAGGGAGTCGAAAGGGTGCAGGATTTTTGGGGGGGGCGACGAGCGGAAGGATGAAGGAAGGAAACAGGGCGACAGGTTAACTGGCGAAGCAGCTGCCGAGCCTGATTGCAGACCTCGGCAGAAGGAAGCCAAAATAGCCGCAGGACTCATAGTCGTCGTCATCGTTGCGTCGTCCTCCGCCGGGACTTTAACCCTTTTTTGGCTCACCTCCTGCAGATCCTTGCCATCCGTATGTGTTTCCGAGGGTAGCAAAGTGGAAAAGTCGTGTTAATTCTGAAAGGCAGCGTGGAGATTTCGGTGTAACCATTTTATATGAGTTTTTAATTACAGAAATTAGCTGCCTTCCGCTCCAGAATGTTTCTGGCTTTCCTTTTTTTTTTTGAGAAAGGATGGAAGAGGATTTGATAAATGGACAACCAAATAGGATACAAATATTGTTTAAAACACGGTTTTAAATTTTAAACAAGTGATTTTCAATTCCATCTTCCTGGTTCAACGCACAATTTCCAAAATTATGAAATATTTAAACGCAATTAACGAGCATCCAGCCAAACGCATCCAGTATGCAGCAGAATCATGAAAAAACTTTTGTCAAATCAACTTCCTTCCGTTCTCGTTGCGCACAAAATGAAAAATATCATATGAAATTAACCCTGCCGAGGGCAGGAAAGCCAACCCCCCCGTCCCGAAGGGTGAAAAAAGGGAAGCTCCGGCCGGCTGGCAAGGGTTGGGAAATGGCGATGGCCGAGGCAGACAATGTGGCAACAAATTTGTATGTAAATGTATGCAAAAGTAATTAATCATAGTCGCACATGCACGCACTTTGGCTCACAAGGGCCACTGCGGACTTTGCCCGGACAAGGATGCCAAGAAAGGTCTCTCTCTTTTGCACTCGCAAGGACGTGCCCAGAAATCCTGGCCGTGGGCTGGCCTGGCTGAGGTGCAACTTGTTTAAAGGTTAACTTCATTTTTATGATATTATGACAGAACAGGGCGGGATTTTGGTTTTGTCGAGGACTAGGATGTGCAGGATATATCCTATTAAGGTATCCTAGAGGGTGAAATAAGAGGGTTAACCGCGAAGGGAAATTGATTTAATTCAGAGCTTAGTGTCCTTGACCAAGCTGCATGATTTGGCATTCCCCTTTTAAAAATCATTTAATCTTCTCGCCTCCGGAAGATCCTTTCGTCAGGCCACCCACACCACCCCGCCGGATTGAAAAGGGTCTCAAGTGGCTTCGACATTGTCCTGCACACACTTATCCCTGCATGTCCAGTGTGTCCGTGGACGATATTGAAATTGGAGACCGCAGAGGTCGACAAATCCTTTGGCCCAACGCATGACAACATGTGGCGATGCCGGAGCAGCCATTCGCCTCGTCCTTTCAGCTACTGCCTCTGGGTGTGTGTGTGTGGCAAGACTGTGGGGTTGGTTGTACAACGATAAGGTTGGCGGCCATGATACCGCCGCCTGATTTTGATGCTGCCGTCGCTTAGTGCTACCCAGCGATAGCGGGCAGACAATGGCGGTGGTGGAAAATTCGAGGCAGCAACACATGTGCGGCGATCTGGGGCGTGGTATGGTGGGGGGAAGTGGTAGGGGGAGGTGGTTGAAACTCCCGGCAAGCTGGCGTTGGCGTAGTACTTCTGTTTTGACTTTTTTCCCTGCGCCCGTCTTTTTTCTGTGGGCCCATAAATCATAGCTGAGACGACACCGTGTTAAATTGGAACTTTTCCCATACTTGAATGGAATTGGGTGAAAATATATATAGTTATATAGAATAGGGATGTATAGGAAATATAGTACTACAGACCAGGGAAGTATAATTATTCTATTCTAAGTATTCTATATCTATGTATTATTTCCATTTCATATTTCTATCAGAATTCTAAAATTAAAATTATTCGAAGGCTCTCGAGCCACAACAAAGTTGGCAAATTTCTGCATTTAATTTAAGCATGTGCGGGGCATGCAACATTGCCACTCACATGCATGCAAATCAAACACACTCGGCCATATACGCCCTCCTACCACCCTCATCCCCCCTCACTGTATCCACAACCAACCAGAGCTACGTACAAGCCGAAAAAGCCATAATTTTCCAATTAAGCGAAAATGAGCGATTTATTTGCCATGAAATCAGTGAGAATCGCCGATAAAAATCTCTTCATTCTGTTGCACAGTTGCTCGGGCCATCGGTCGAGAGGGGGAGGGGGTGTGGGGAGTGGACCCAGTGGACAGGACCCACGTAGACGGCATGGGCGTGGATGAGTGGGCGAGTGGGGGGCTCAGTCCCCGTGCAGTTGTGGCTGATTTTTTTTCTTTGGTTGCAGAAAGTGCAACGCGAAATGTTTGCCGGCGTTGCAATTATTTATTATGCCCCGAGCTGGATGGCGAGGGGAGAGATTTTCTGAGGGGGAAAAGTGGCTCTCTTGGAGGGTGTATTGGTGTGGGTGTGCTGCAACGGCAGCAACAGCAGCTGCATCGACTGCGGATGTGTCTGTGGATGCGCCTGGGCCTGAGCCACTTAACCCCAAAAAAGTGGCAAAGTGGGGAGATGTACCCTCGCACATGGACGGTGGCAAGAGGGTCACGCCAGCTACACTGTCTCTTGTCGTGGCTTCCTCAGCCAAGCGGGAATTGGAATTCCGTGGCTCTGGTGTTGGCTTGTTTTTGTTTTTCCCGCTCGTTTTCGGTTGCATGTTTTTTGCTTTTCGTTTACGTCTGCAATTTCAGGCGGAAAATTGCAGAAAATTCGACAGACTATACAAAAAGCATATAAAGTGAGGCAAGGATATCCCAAAATGGCTGAGAATAAGAGTAAAAAAAAATCATAGCATACTTCAAGGCACTAAAGAGATTTAAAGGTTTATGAATTAAATTATTTTTATAGAGTTTTGTGTTGATTTTTCAGCTGGAATTAGTTTGTGATTTATTTTGGTAACTATTTCAAAGCTTTAGAAAAAAAACTTACAGAAATTCCCCAGATTAGACTCATTTGGAACCCTCCCCAGTCGCAACACCTCGATATCCCGAACTAGCCATCTTGCATGTCCAGAAAGGGACTTGGCTATTTAGCACCTGTAAGCCGCACTTAATTATGCAATTTTTGTGTTGTTTATTTCGACCACACGCCAACACCTTGCAACGAACCCAGCCTGGACTTCAATTCAGCGGTGGCGTGCCCATGGACTTGGACACGTTTTGTTCAACTCACTGTATTTAGCCCGACTGACTAATTCAATTGTGCGAGCAAGCAGCAGTAGCGCCCTCCCTCCACCTCGGCCCTAGACTTGCTTCATTTATCAACAACTTTTCACTCGCTCACGTCTGCCACTTCCGTTTTTTGGGGTGACCGGGGGTGAATATCCTCGAGGGGGTTGCCCAGGTGCCAAATGCAATTTGTGTTGCATTTTTAATTCGTGGCATCTCCCTCGAAGGCCCAGAAACTGTCTGGAAGTGAAATTCAAGTTGGTCGTTCTGAAAGGTGATGAAAGGTTTATGTAGCTATAGTGCCAGGATATCCCCATCTTATAGATAAATGAGGACTTTATTTAATACAAAATAAAGTGTTAAAGACTCGCCTTTAATTTCCCAGCTTTGCTTAAAGTGTCCTCCAGTGATATATTATCCGAAAATTCGGTGCAAATGTTGTCCAACATGAAAACGAATTTATCTTATTCAGTGGAACGTCAAAAAAGTTCACTGCTCCCCAAATAGTGCATTTGCATTGGCGCCAGTTGCAAAAAGTATATGTATATATGCCCAGAGATTGGTTCGAGGGATGGGTATGGGATTGGGATTCGGATTCGGATCGACAATTTTTCGGACGCACGCATTTCACAAGCGAGGAGTCTCCAGGTTCGAGTCCTCGACCAGGACTGCCCATAAATTTAATGCATTTTCCACACACCCAGACACACAATCACAGAGAAAATGGAAATCCGCGTGAAGTGAACTCCACAAAATTACCATTTTCGCTTTATTTTCCGTTAATTTGCCTATGGAAGAGAGATATTTTTTTTTTTGGAAAAACAGACTGCCGGAAAATGAGGAAGTGCAGTGCACCGAGTACAGAATTTTATGAAAAATTAATTTTGAAAATCGTTAATTGAGTGTTTATGGCTCTGCAGGCAGTGGCACAAAAATAAAAATATGCATATAAAACGGAATTTTTAAGTACATAAATATGGAAACAAATTAAATGCGAGAGATTTACGACTGTCGCCGCAGGCCTTAAATAACTTTTATAAATTTTTTGGCTTAAATACAATTAATATTTGAGAAGGCAAGCAAAAAGCGTCGTCCCAGTACTACTCGTACAAATAATAAACTGCTTAAATCAAATGTCAGTCAGCCAGTTGACTTCCATTTGCATAGGCAGCTAAATCATTTTGTCGTGTCGAGTCTTTCGAGTATGAGTGCCAGTATGGGTGTTTGTGTGCGCATAACAAGAGCAAACAATATTTCTCACATAAATTCACACTTTAACCAATTTGCATGCAATCTGCGGGGGTGAAACAACTTTTGCCCAACTCGCACCACCGCTTTTTTGTGCCACCCAGCCACCCAGCCAC
The DNA here is from genome assembly GCA_018153035.1 of Drosophila pseudoananassae pseudoananassae. Lineage (NCBI taxonomy): Eukaryota > Metazoa > Arthropoda > Insecta > Diptera > Drosophilidae > Drosophila > Drosophila pseudoananassae. The sequence goes on from JAECXR010000055.1 coordinate 1,687,087, forward strand.
CCCGCCACTGTCTGGGGTAGGAACTCTCTGCATTTTGCGCATGATTGTCAGGGGGGGAATCGGAATGGAAAGCTGCGGGGGTTGCCGACTCATTTCTACTGCATTCAGTGCAAACTTTTTGCATATTTAAATGGTTCTGGGCTACGGGCTACGGGCTATGGGCTCTGTGGGGCTCTGGCCTGGCAGCCAGAAAACTGCACGAGTGACTGAATGAGTTTGAATGAACTCGGCATACTGGGGGGAAGTCGAAAAAAAAAACACAACAGCAACCAAAACAAACCAAAACCAAACTCTACAGCCCACGGTGTTGCAGCAGTGTTTTTCACTTCCCTGGTCTCTGGACATCGTCACCAGCAACAAAATCGAGAATATTTCAACGCAACCGAAAAAGATGGTCGGGGAAATGCGAAACAAATGGGGAATATGTGTACGGGCTATACGAGAAAATATATGCAGTTGAATGGAAGGAAACAGGCCGGTTACAGTGGTTTTCTAGGGGCTATAAACTAGAATAATATTCCAAAAATATGAAATTAAAATTTGAAAAAAGGTAGAAATTGTAAAAGACACTTCTTGAAAGTCTATTGATAGTTTAAATATTAAGAATAATATTATAATTTAAATCCCACTGTACTCCAAGGGCAATTCATTCACCCTTTTACCAAAAGTGTATTCTTTGGCCAACCTACTAACCAGACTACCAGTTCAACTGCACTTTGGCATTGTACGAACTTAAATCAAAAGGTGACTAAACGAGAATTTCCTTTTTAAATTAATAAACTCGGCCAGTCGGCTGACGTTTGCTGCGGCCCTCCAGCCAGGAGTTGGTTTGGCTTAGTTCGGAGCTGGCTTTTGCCTTTTGGCTTTTGCCCAGAGTCGGTGCCTTTGGCCCGGAGGCGCCTCCAACTTACCCGCTAACTGCACTCATAAATTCACTTTTGGGTGGCAAAGTTTTCTGACATTTTCTGCATTTTTTATGGTCGCCAAAAACTTTTGCTTCTCTCAGCGGATTTCGTTTTAAAAAAAAATATAAAATAAATACACACATTTATTTTACGGAATCGCTTGACAAATCATTAGGTGCAGATACTTGGTCGCGGAACTCACCTGAAAAGAGAGCCAGATAAAGATATTGATTTATTAAATATAATTATTAAATAAACTTGTGATTTATGGGAAAATAATGAACCCACAAATTTATGATTCTGTTCGGGCAATTATTCAAAGGCAGCCAGTGGATAAAAACCAATGAAAGAATATAAAAGATGACTGGGTATAATCTATTTAAATTATTTTTGTGGTGAGTATGCTAGACCTTAATGAGTAGAATTAAATACATTTAAATTAAAGTATTATTTAAGGCGTTGGTATACTTAATTCCTCAATATCCTAATCAAGGAAGCTCAACCGCCGTCGGAGTATTTGCAATTCGGTTCAACTACCCCCAATCAGATGGCCGTAGATTGTTGGCCAGGATACGGGCCAGCAGGACCACACACTCGCCCGCCAGCTGATAAATATCACCCTCCGAGCCAGAGGACTCGGTTGGCTTTGGTAGGGCGGTTCGCTGGAATGTCGAGATACCAACAAGGGCACAGCACATGTCCTGGGCCCAAGTGTTTTAATTATAAAAATGAGATATCGCAAGACCCGGCGAGCAGACATCTTCGATGTGGCCGGGGCCTGTTCCGCTGTTCCAACCCTCGGAGCAGAAATAGTTGTTGGCCGAACTATGCGAAACGCGTGGCAGTTGCACGAGCCTTCTGGTTGCCCCCGGGGGCGAAAAAATTCAAAGAAACGCCAGGAAAACAGCCGGAAGGAAGCGCATGTTGACTGAGTCCTTGTTTTCGGTTTGGTTCTCGTTCCCATTCGCTAGCTTATCAGTCCAAAGCCCTGCGTATCTTATCACTCGCAATTTAAATGCGAGGCCAGGAATGGAGGGTTGGACGGAAGGACTTGCCGTGGGAGTTCGAACTCTGAGAAACCTCTGTCTTTATTCATTTATGTTCATTCATTAAGATCTTTTCTTAAAAGTATTTCAAAACTATACTTTATAGTCTCTCTATTCAGTTTCGAGAATTTATATCTTCCTTGACGATTGCATCTCGGAAATGGTATTATTGCCAAACAAAGAACTCAGCGCTTTCTAAACTAAAATGAATGCCCCAAGAAAATAAATTTAAATGAAGTTCACAACTTTAGCTTGACACCATTTGAATAATGAGGAAAATCACCGAAAAGTTGAATCGCAGGACTCGGGCGAAAAGTCACCGAAAGTAGGCAAAACGGAAGCCATAAATGAAATTAAAACAATAGAGTGAGGGATCCAGCTTGGACCCCCAAAAGGCCAGGGTGGGTTCATGGGTTGGATATGGCCGTGGCCCTGGTATTTGCTGGTTCTCTAAGGACTGAAAATTAGGGTCACTGGGTGTGTGTTTCTGGAAAACATTGCGTAACACAAACGAAGGACAAAAGCGGGAACGATAGCGGAAGATAAGAGGGTAAATGGGGATATGGCCAGAGATAGGAAAAAGCCAAAATATCTAGACCGAAAATTTGTTACCAAGTGGAAAATGTTGCTTCGCTTGTTGGCATTTCTTTTGCTCTTTCGGTTTTCCTGTTTTTATTTTTCCCCACCATTTTCAATGCGGCGCCCATTTTTTCCGTTTCCTTTCATTTTTTTTTTCATTCATTTTCAGCTGCGGTGTTGACCAAAAAAAAAAAAATAAGTTTTGCCGGGTCTGTTATATATAAATATATATTCTTTGTTCGGACCCGTTCGGTATATATATTTTCCTTTTTTTCGACTGCACACAGTCAGCACTTTTGTTGTTTGTTTTTTGTTTTATTTGACTGCCCGCTGTTTTTGCCATTTTTTATATTACCACGCCATTTATCATTTCCTGCTGCCAAAACACACTTCCCCACCATCCACGGCCCTCCTGGATCCCCTCCCGAAAATCTCCTACTTCAGTATATACAACATTTGCATATTTGAAACATTTTTGGCGTTATTTAGCCAGAGCCTAGACTTCAGCAGGTAAATAAGACGATTCTCATGCGGCTTTAATTTAATTTATTAAAAAAATAGAAAGAAAAACCTGACTCTGGCTGCGATTTTCCCGGTGGGTGGTGCGTGCGAGAGCTCAGTTTGACGCACACCCCCCCAGTTAGCCACGCCCACCCCGCCCCCAAACTAATGGAAATTCTAGCCGCCACTGAAACTGAAACCGAAACGAGGAAAATGCCTCGAGACTGCGTTTTGTTTTCGTGTTCGGTTAACTTCGCTCTTGACATTTCCTGGTGCCAGAGCAGTGCCGGGCGGGCTTCTGACTCCGGATCCGAGTACGGGTTTTGGTTTGGCAAGGTTTTCGACGACTCTGCGTGTTTGCATTTGACACATTTAATTCCAGGCCTCCCTCCACAGCCCACTCTAGCCTGGCATTTACCTTCCCAGCCCTCTGAGCCTGACGCTGACATGATTTATTAATTATGCGCCGAAACATGAAACGAACTTGAGTTCTTAATTTTCGACCTTAAAGGCAAAGGCTTGGAGGACATTAAAAGGATTCAGTTACAAGAGCTAGATCTCTCAGATACTTTTTAATGAAAATCCATTAGAAAACACACGTGTTTTTCTTTTCAAACTCTCACTGACTCATGAAAAACAACCTAAGAGATACAAACAGAGCACACAGCCAGACGACTAGGTGTGTTTTATTTTCGAAAAATTAAATTTTTGTTGAAAAACAAAAACAAGACAAAAGAAATGAAAGACTGAGGCTGCGGCTGCGGCTGTGGCTGTGGCACAGAAAACAACTTTTTGGCGCTGCACGCGGAACGCGCCAAGCGAGATAGATGGATGGCTCTGGTGCCAAGATTTATGGTTGATCAAGAATTTCCCGTACACTGCTGCATTCGTTTTTCCAACCAAACCACACTAAACTCCTCTACTCCCTCGTATTTTTAGATTTCCTTTTCGTTTCGGTTTTCAGTGCAATGCACCCATCTCAGTCAGCATCTTTGCTGCCGTCTAAGATTTTCCTTGGCGTCGTTTTTTTTCGGTTTTTTTTTCTAAGCCGGGTGAGAAGAAGAGATATGTCTCTTGGGTGTATTCATAACATGGCCGCGCCATAAATATGCCGCTTTTCCTACAAGACATCCGATGTCGGTGCAACGGGCCGCAGCCAATCGAAAATAGGAAAACAGGAACGCTGAAACTCTGAAACTGGGCGTACGCCGGTCGACGCCTTGACGGATTGGACGGATGTGGCCCGGGCAGATGCAGATACAAAGACCCAGATGTGAGATGCGAGATGCCAGATGCAGATGCAGTGCATCAGGCGACAGCAAGTGCCGATCGCTTGTAATCACGTTGCCGGCCAAGAGTGTGAGCCTGGTTAATTGAGAAACTAGTTTCAGAGGATAAAACTAGTTGGTTGGATAATGGAAGTGATGGGGAGATGGAGTTTGGAAAGTTTTTAAAAATAAGCAGCTTTAATATTCCTGAAAATACTGATAATATTTAATCTTGAAAGAAAACCAAGCCTTTCTGGTAAACTTTATTCCCCAGGCTCTGATGCACATGGCATTCTCCCAAAAGAGCCATTAAGAACTACAAGAATTATTTATAACTTTATGATTAAATGTAACTGATATTCTTACGAAGAATATAATTTTTGTAAGTGTATTTACAAGTCCACTGATCCCATAGTGCCATTGGTGTAATCTTGGTTCTTGTCTCGTGTCGCAGGAAGTGTTAAGCGGAATGTTTTAATGGCAGCTCAGCCATTGAGGGCTCGTCCTCTCACACCCCACTACACACATATATGCAAATTACAAGAACTAAGCTAATAACATGTTCTCCCAGACAGCCGAGGTGGGACGGTAAATGGCAAAAGGATCTGAAACGTTTTAATTTGCAAGTGCCGCTCTCACAAGAAACGGGTTCGATACAATGTCTCAATTGGAGGCGATCCTGGGATCTTGGGGGATCGGTATCCAGATTGGGGATCACCACCTACAGATTTCTCTGGGTGTAGTGAAATTCATAAAAATGCAAATAAATAAAATTGAAATTAAAAGTTGTTGTGCAACAAGACCGAAAGGTGATAAATCAGGTGACAGAAATTAATTGAGTTATTCAACATTGGAAGCATCGGATATCAGTTCCCCCACCTTGGCACCTGCAAGAGTGTGTAGATACTTGTCGTCGGGGTTGTTATTGGAAGTGTGTGTGTTGCTTTTTTTTTAAGCTCCGAGGTCCCCAGATCCGGCTAAAGCCGCACCTTGAAAAAAAAAGAGTAGGGAGTACAAGAATATGGCTGAAGCCAAAGACATTTCGCCACGACTTGCTTTACTTTTTTTCGGTTATATGGTATACGTATGTTTTTTCTTCCTTTTTCGTGGCTTGTTGCTGGTTGATTTTGGATTAATTTGTTCTGCAGTGGAGTAATCCCCCACGCCCGTCTGCATTGCAGGCCCATTGCGTCACAAAAGGCACAAGAAATACGGAACAAAATCCTCAAAAAGAAATATATATGAAATCAAGTAAAGACGCGGCACAAGTCAGAGTCACCTCTACCTGGCCGTTCTGGTTGCGATTTTGCGACTCTGAGACTCTGGGTCTGTGGCAGGTTTTCGTTTTCGGTTTTTTCGGCTTTATTTGCAACGGAATGATATATGAAGTATCTCATGGTATGACATTAACAGCACACACGAACATGTAGTTTTGTTATTTATTGAGTTTTCAGATATTTTGAAGGCATTAACATTGAAACAAATTATTATGATTACAAGATTTATGGCCGCCAGCCAGCGAAAACACACGAATAATCAACTCAGATACAGATACCAGGCCAGGGAAAGAGATGACACCGCCAGGTGGACAGAGGCGGAGAGGAGAGCACTGTGTATCTCATTTGAATGCTGTCCTACCCTGTCTGCCCCATCGCATCCTGCCACGGGCGGTTCCTCCTTTTTGTCACTTGCAGTGGTATCTGTATCTTATCTGCCTCACTCTGTCGCCTGCCCATCGTTTTTAGAATTTGATGGATTGCTAAAATATTACAGAATCTCATTTAATTTTGAACAAATATTAAATATTATATTCTTTACTCTCTTTAGCATTTTAAATGGCATTTCACAGATGATTTAAATGATTTCTGATAACCCGGGCGGGCACTTCCCACAGAACTTCTTCCCAGAACCGGGCACCCCACAGACCCATTTGTTATTGCCTTATTAACATTGATAATCTCTGGACAGTGGCCAGCTAGTGGCTGGGCTAGCTAGGCCAGGACCAGACTCTAGCCGGCCAACTGGGTCTGAAGACGAAGAGCCGGGTGATGACCCACGCATGCGGCTAAATCAGAACGAGCCATCGAAGCGTAGACGCGACACTTTTGGCCAATTGCGATTGCAACTTGGCCGCCAATTGCATAATTGGCTAGTTGAAATGCGCAAGTGCGAGCGGTTTTTTATTGCGGATGCACTGGCAGACGATTCAGCGGGTTCGATAAGGTAAGCGCCCTGTCTGGCTATTGGTTTTACACTCTTACAATTTTTCTTTAATTTATTTACCTAATAAAATTCAGTTTAAATCAAATTATAAATTTTATAAAATTATTTAAGAGAGATATGTACAATATATCCTTTTATCTTTTGACCCTATTCATCTCCGAAAATAGTAGTATAATATTTAAAGTGTCTTTTGTGGTGTAGTGGGTCCTGGAGCTCTGCCGGCTGGCGGTTTTCTAATCGCGTTTATTGATTCAAAGACGGACACCTGACCGCAAATGACTGGGTTTCTATTTTATTCTCGATGACGATTGGGTGCCAATGCCGGCGGCGTTGCAACTTCGCGCCGGACTTCATAATTGCCACAAGTTGACGCACGTCGCACGTGTAGCTACGTGCTGGCATTAAGCTATCCCCGGGCCCATCGTACTCATTTTTTATCACACTTTTATTGCTTTTCTGCGCCAAACGTCTAATGCGATTCTTCATAATTTTTATAGCTTTTTTTATCGCTATTTTCACCCAGTCTGCTTCCTCCAGCCAAAATGTCTTGGCTGGTGGGGTGATGGGTTTTTCTGTTTTTCCTCATTTTTTTTTGTCGTATTTTCATTGTAGACCCTGTTAATTCCAACTATTTGTTGCAGTTCTTGTTGTTGTTGTTGTTGGTTGTGGTGGCACTTTGACTAATTGCACTGCACTTGCCACAGGGAGCTGCCGCTGCTGCTGTCAGTCAGCTTGTCCAAACAATTTGTCATCTTCTCTGTCATGTCACAAATGGGTGGCTACACTTCTCTATGGGTATGGGTGTGTGGGTTAATTTTTATTAGATTTTCATGGAAATCCTACTTTATAGACTCACCGTCCAGTCAGTCAGTTAGTCAGTCAGTGTGTGTGTGTGTGTCTGGGCCACATCGTTTATCACTTCCTTTGACAATTTACATGCAAATCAATCGCTGCCCAGAGGCCCAGAGGGCCAGACCCACAGATCCGTAATTAAGTTGTTATAGAGGTATTTATACCAAGAAAGTTATAATGTTTTAATTTTTAAATGAATATATTATAATACTTTTTAGCTTTTAAATTTATGCTTAAATGTATGCTTGAAGTATTCTATTGATTTCCAACTCCATCTTTAGCGTTCTATCGTCGCGAATTCCTTGCAAGCCAATAAATATTTTGCAATCTCTCAATCTCGGCTTGGTTCCTGATTTTTCCCTCCCCATACCCGTGGCCAATCAACTTCAATTTCGTTTAACATTTCTCCAGAGTCTTCGTTCCCCCGCTTAAAGCTCTTCCATCCAAATCCATCCACCGAGTATCGACCCTTGGCTGGAGGACCTCATAAAGCTTTCGACTCGAAGGAAACCAATTTGTTCTGCCGTTTGATTTAAACGGTTTTATGGCCCTTCCTGTTGTTTTCACTCCATGTCCCAGTACTCCCCCTTTGGGCTGTCTGTCTGTCTGTCTCTCTGTCGGTCGACGACCACGACGCGCCCTTAAGTATGCCACTCACAGAGGGCTGCCACCCACTATCCGCCACCCTTCCACCATCTAACCACCAACTTCGACTGGGGCTTGGATTTTGCAGCATATGCACGGATGATAAGGACAAAGGACATTTTGGTTTCGCAAGACATTTGGTCAGAATTCAAATATATTCGGGCATGTGTTGGGCTACCGATCTGGCCCCCTTTCAGGATATTTGTGTGTGTGTGTGTGTGTGTGTGTGGCGCAAATGGCAGCCGTAACGGTTTAATCTGTTTTAAATTATTTTTCTTTTTGGCAATTTTTTAAAGGAGGTGAAAAAGCGCAACCCTAAGCGGATTTTCACCGCTAAAAATTATGTTTTTTTACTTTCAAATATTTAATTTATTAAAAATATTATTTTAATTTCAAAATACCTACATAAGTTATTAAATTTAAATTAATATTCTAGAACCCTTTTTTTTTAGTTTAAAATATTTATAAGATCTTAGATTTTTTGCTGTTTTTGGAAGTACACTGCCCTCTTAATCCCCAAACAATGTTTGCCATCTTTGTCATAACCAACACTTGCTTTCTCTCTCTCTCTCTCCTTTCACCAACACCACCAAGGAGGCTGAGTATCTGTGTGTGAGGGTCTCGGGGCAAACGCGTTGCCAGGCAACTCTTGGCATCAAGATTAATTTTAGACGAAAAAAAAGGAAAGAAATAAGTCAAAATGATTAATGGGCTTTAATTTTTGTTGCTGCTGCTGCTGCCTCTCTTCCCTCTTCTCCTTTCTTTTTCACACTTGTGAGGGTATTGTATGCTCCTTCTCCCTCACTCGGGCTCCCACACTCTTCCGTTCCCACCCCCGCCCAAAAGGTTGAGTTTTCGGCTATCCGAAATAGTTTCCAAAGGTTAATGCATCATTTTTTGTTGTTGTTTCCAACCATCTTGGCTATCTCTATTCCCATCCCGCTTCGACAGATGCTCTTCGCAGAGGGCATCTCTCTCACATCCCCCGCCATCGAAATCTCTCCATCCCCTTGAGGGTCGGCCATGCCGGCTGTTGATTACTTGGGAGTGGGAAAGGGAAGGGAAGCGGCACTGGGAACGGGATTATGGCCGCCGCCACCTTTTGAAGCTGATTACTTCTGGCGGGGATGGCGGTTGTTCGTATCTCATGGATTTGAATGCAACTCAAAGATACAAATGAGTAGAAATGAAATACAAAATTTAAAAAATAAAATAAAGGATAATTAAGTAATTATTTAATAATCCTTAAAAGATTATAAAGTTTCTATTTTAACAAATTATTTTATCCAAAATCTCAGCCAAAATCAGAACACTTTTTAGCCCAGATTTCCTCCATCTGACAGTATCTCTTAGTATTCCAGTTAACTCTTTCCTAACTCGGTCTTCATTTCATTTCCTTTTTTTTTTTTTTTTTTTTTTTTTGGATTATTTTAACTCATTTTTTTGTTGTGTGCCCTTTTAATTGTGAAACTTCCACGAAATTTTGCGATGCGACTTTCAGTGAGTTGATTCGTGTTTTTCGAGGCTGACACGATTCCGCCAAAAGCCAGCCCGACAACGTGGCTCGAAGTCAGATTTGGGTTTGGGTTAGGGCTTTGGACTTAGCTGGGGAGTCCAAGTGGCAAGACCGAGTGCGGGGTTGTGGGTATGGGTCAGTGAGCAATCCGGACCGCATTTGTGTCATTTTGCGACAACTTTGACATGTGTGACATTGTTTTTTTGTGCCTCAACTCTTTCGTTGGCTACGTTGGCTTCCCTCACTTTTCTGTTTATTTTTTTGCGACATTTTCGTGTTGTTTGTCGAGTTTGCTTTTGCGGCTTGCAGCAAACAACAAAACGAATTATTTCATGTATTTCTTGTCGTTGTTTTTGCCAGTGGCCAGCGTTTTTTTTTCTTTATGCGAAACTGAAACTGAGCCAGACTTGCCCATGGCTAGTTAGTTTAGATACGAGATACATAGATATAGATTATGTGTATATGTGTAGATACACAAGAGTGTGTGCAGCTTTTGTTTGACTTGAATTTGCCGCTCAGCTTTTTTTTTTTTTGGTACAATGTTCGCAGTTTGGCAGTCCCCAGTTCTTAGTTTTTTAGCCGGACTTGGGGTTTTCTTGACTCTTTTTTTTCCCAGCTCGTGCTGTTCTGAACAATGAGCCGAAGTTGGCGGCAAAATACTTTTGAAATTCAAGACGCAGCCAGCAGATGCAGATTGAAAAGCAGATACTTTAAAAAGTCCCAAAAAATTCAAAGCGTTTCTAATTTTGTTTTCGTAAAACAGAACGTAAATCTATTTCGCGTGTTTTTCGTATGCCATTTCTTAAAAGGCATATTTTCAATATTTGTTTGGACATCTTCGACTACCGACGGCGCCGCCACCCGCAGCTGCAATATGCAAATATTTTTTACATATGCCGGCGCACATCCTCCATATCCTCTATGCATCTAGAGCACATCCTTGCGCCGGAGGATGTTCCGCCCGGCTTTTTTGTTCTACTTTCCACCACTCGCCGTGCTCACAGCTCACAGCCGAGGGACAAAACGAAAAAATCAAGATTTATTTCGATTTTTTATGACTTATTGACTTCTTCACACACATAAATCACAAAATTTTCTCCATTGTGATGTGTTTGTGAAAATATTGGAAGTGAGTGTGATTTATGGAGGAGTTTTCCACACATGTTGGGAACTATTCTCACAATGGGCATAATTGAAGTAGTAGGGAGTAAAAAAAATAGGTAACCTGATCAAAAAACAGTCCAAAAGGTCCTCCATGTATGATTCAAATTATATACATTTCCATTTTAAGAACCTGCTACAACTTTTCTCTAAATCCTTATTCACAATGCAGCAAGATCTAAGCAGAATCGGCTTTGATTTATTTCCCCACAGCCAAGAAGACAAACATGAAACTGCATCCAGAGCACACAAAAATTATTTGATTTATTATGAATTTCGTTTTCAAGTTGAAAGTAAAAATCTTGAACTGCATTCGAAGAGCTAACAAAATCCAGACCGGCGAGGTGAGGTGAGGCATTATGGTACCTATGGATGTAGATATGTATGTTCGAATCGATTTCAGATCGGCGACAACAATGCGAGCTCATAAATAATAATTTGAGAGAGTGCCGGGCAAAAAGAACGTTGGGAATCTAAAAAGAAGAAGGCCAGACCAGGGCCGGGACAGGGCTAAACTGTAAAAACAGGTAACCTTCGGCACACACACACTCACACTCGAACAAATCGCAGTTCAAGATACAGATACAATGGAAGCAGACAGCGAGACGTGGCTAAAGCCAAAAGTCATGCCTAGTACTCCGACTCCAGCGGCTTAGCGTCTCGAGTTCAAAGCCAGATAATGGACTATGGAGATGCGTTTGCCGAGATATGCGCACCAAATTGCCGCTGCGAAGGACGAATATTAATTTTTATGACCGTACAAAATGACGATTGCATAACTGACTTTGCCAGGTGACTTCGACTTCCTAATGGCCATATGATTTTTCACTCGGAAACCCACAGCACGACGACCCTATGACGACAAGTGACAAAAAGGAAAAGTACCATAAAAATCTATCTGGCGGAACAGCAGGTTTTCACTTTCGTTCTTCTTGTTTTTGTTGCTTTTTCAAGGACACCCCGAGCATTAAAAAAATAGGATTTCTTGGCGAATTCCTCAAAGGTGTTTGCGAGTTTAGGTAGTTTCGCTCCAGGGATTTTCCCTGCTAGGTTTGTTTTATTTCTTAGCTTGGTGAGTTTTCATTTAGTGTCCTGCCCCTTTTTATTTTTTGGGAAAGTGTTCTGTGCAGTTTATTTTTTAGTTTTGAGTTTTTTGCGTTCCTTGTCGGGTATCTCTTTGCCATAAATCATTGTCACCCGCTTCGGCGCAATGTCACTGCAAGCGCTTCCCGCTGGGCGCTGGCCCCCGACTCTGAACTCCTCTGACTCTGACTCCTCTGATTTTTTGACCAAGGCTCCGTTTTCCAGCCACGAACCTACAAAAAAATACAAAATCAAAACTTTCCAGGGCTGACTGTTTTTCGGATAAAAAATAATATAAAAAGTATCTCATACATTTTTTGGAATGGGAAATACAAAAGTAGAGGCTTTAATAATATTTAGGAATCTAGGAATAATATTTATACAAATTTCCGGAAAAGTATTGAAAAAATATATAAACATGAGGCAAGGTAAAAACAAAATATGATAAGATTATACTTTTTTATCTAATTTTTAAACCGAAAAGTAAGAGCAATCAAAACACCCAAAGTTACTCATTTCCGCCGGCTTATCAAAAGCCCAGATCCCTAAGGTATTTTGCTTTTTGTCCAACTATCCCGAACCGAGACAAACCCATTTTTGACGATCAACAAAACAAAATCATTTCCAAAATGCCGTTTCTGGTCTTTTGTTTTTTGTTAAATTTTAAATGTGTTTTATGTGTGTGAAGTTTGGGTTTTTATGTGAGCGGTTTTTGTTTTATTTAAATTTGTTGTGGCTTGCATATGATTAATTAGCCGTTTCATGTCGCCATTCATCAATGGGGCTTAAAATATAATTTTAATTTCAAATCCAAACCAAACAAGTTTTCTTTGTGTTGTTTTGATGTTTTTTGTTGAGGCTTTTTGTTGGATTTGTTTTATTAACAGCAATTTCGTTTACTTTTGTTGCTTAGTTTGGGCTTTCGGCCGAATCTCTAAGGTCGTGATTAATGTTTTTACAAAAGAGTTGTCGCCATTTTTATGCCCACTTATAAATCTTTTTGTGGCTTTGTCATGAGTGTGAACTTGATGAAGAATCCGTTTAAAAGGAAGTCTTTAGTAATGATTTTTAATAAAGTAAAAAATTATATTGCTAGCGTTGATATCTATAAATATTTACAAACTTTTCCTGGATTTTTGACCACTGCATGGGCCAGGATTTTGTGTCTGACATTGGGCCATAAATCATAAAAGTTTTTGCCCGGCAAACAAAAACCGGAGTTTATGATTTTGTCAGCTGTGTAACATTTCCAGCTGATTAAATCGATAAATTATGAGAAAATAATTTCATTTGATGCCAGATATATATTTGATTGCGAAACAAAAATCGAAACTATGGAAAGAATGCAAATGGCCATAAACAACATGGCCAGGAAGGGCAAATAAACTTCATTATAGCTGTAGGACTTATTAACAGGAATAGTTATGAGACAAAGTGCAATTTTTAAATGTTTATTAAATTAAATACGAAATTTTGCTGGCAACCTGAGCGCAAGTGCAATGAGAGTGGGTGAAATGGCAAAAGGATAAAGAGAAAGAGAGAGGTATGGACCTGCAGACAGAGAGTGCGACAAATATGCAAAGGCCAGACAACTAGGACATCTACAAAAGCGGCAACAACAACAAGGACAATGCGCCGCAACAATGGCCGCATAAATTTTCTATGCGGAGAACCCGAGAGTGTCCTGTGCCTGTGTGTGTGTGAGTGTGTGTGCCTGCGAGAGAAATGGCTGCCCTTTCCCACCATTCGGATGTGAAACTATGTTGCCCAGGATATGTGCAATAATTCAAAAACGAATTCCAAGTTCAAAGCGCCCATTACTCGTGGCCAGTTCAGGCCGGTTCAGCTTGGAGCTCAGTTTTCAGTTTTCAGCTTTGCAGCTTCAGCTCCCGACGAATCCTGATACCCAAATCCCTAACCTCTGACCTCCTCGTTGCCCCTTTTTGCAAATTTATGCAAATGGCTAATAAGCCTGTCAACAGTTTGCAGTTTGCAGTACAAATGAGTGATGACCTGGCTCCAGCATCCGAAAAATGCATTTGAGTTATGAAGTGTTGAATCTCATTGTGGCCAAAAAACTTGTATCTTACTGGGGTGCACTTTGAAAAACAAATCTATATTCTTTATAAATCTTTCAGATTAAAGTTTAAGTTATAAGCCTACAAGGTTTTACATTTATTTTTAATGAAAAAAGGGAAAAAAAGCCGTCGGCTTTAGATACTTTTTATATAAATTTGATTCATATGTGTGGTCTTAAATGTTTTACGGAATAAAAAATTCATTAGTTCATTCATTAAAAATTCAAAAAGCATATTTGAAATAGATCCTTGTTTTAAATTCAATTATTTATTGTTTACATTTATGTATATTTTTCAAAAGATTATTTTAATTGTTTTATATTTATATCTTTATTTTAAAGTGACTTTATATAGTGACTATATACTATAGTATATATGAATTTCTTTAACAATTGAGATACTAGATACATTTTATATTATTTTAACACCCCTCGAAATCTTTTTCCCCTTTTTTTGAAAGTGTATCTTTAAGGAAATTGAAAAGTCAAGCTCTGGCACTTACCTTTTTAATCCAATACGTGTGCTTATCCTTCAATCCTGGAGCTTGGGAAATTTCTCAGTTGAAGTGAAACTTTGAGATGAAACTTTTTCTTACTTTTTAATTTTTTTTGTATTTTTTGGCTGTCTACGATTACTTGCTTTTTTGACTGCGAGAGTTAAAACTTTTGCCTCTGCGCTCGCTAGTGTGTAGATATATTGCTCGTTTTGCGGGGGACTAGAAAACGTTGTGCGGCAGATTCAAGTTTTCGGGTGCACGTTTTTAAGAATAGTAGATAAAACACTTAGGTAGTAGGATTTGGCTTGATCAATTGGAACTCTTTAGCACACTTTAGTGATATTGCACAATTATTAGCGGGATAAATCCAGACACCTGCCAGACACTCTGAAAGATACGCGCGCGAATTCTTCTTCCTGTTTATCGCCCCCCGGTCTGTGTTTTTGTTTTGATTTGCTTGCTGGTGTTTTTATGGCGATTATTATTATTGTTATTATTTTGGGTTTAATGTCTGCGCCGAGCGAGGGCCACTGTGCGACTGCGGTTCTAATTTTTTACGATTATTGTTATGATTATTTTTACGGCCTGTGCGATCTTTACGGCCTGGGGCTGTCAATTGGAGCACCAACTGCGAAGAGAGGAGCGCCAAAAAGCGACCGCGACGGCGGAGAGCGAGCGAATATAGTGTTCAGTACCGTTTTCACCGTTATGTGGGATCCCCACAAACACAAACACACACAGGCACTGGCTCGCACACGTGGGCAAAACAGCGTACTCGGCTCGAGTGCTTTGTTCGATGTTGATTTCTTTACGACTCCTATCAAACTAAAACCATAAAGCATTCAATTCCAACCATATACATGTGAAAATCCCAGCGAGAACTCCTTATTAATCCAACGTTGGCGCTGGCGCTGGCGCGCTGCTCTGCCGCTTCTGTTGGCGTTGGCGTAAGCGCTAGCGTTGACTGCAACGCCAACAGAGACGCCGCCGCCCATAAAGTATTTGCCAAAAGAACCGTTCTGCTCTCATGGCCTTTTGAGTGACTGAGCGAGCGAGTGAGTTAGTAGCTGAGCCGCTCTTCCCGGGTCTACCATGCGAAATTCACGAAGTTCACCGCCGGCAACATGGCTCTGGACTTCAGTCTCCGCTTTCAGGAGTCTCCTTACGCGGGAATGTGGGCTACGCTTTTTTTGTTGCAATCAGGATTATTTTTTGATTTAATGGTACGTTTTGTTTATGATTTTTGTTGATTGTAGTGTAATGTTTTCATTTAGGAAAATAGTATATTAACTGTATAAATCGGATAAACTTTTTAAACAGCAAAACAACATAAAAAATTAAGAAATTACTTATTAAAAAATAAAAACTATTTCAAACTCTCTAATTTTGAAAATAAAAACCCAACATAAAATGGAATGGCCAGGGTGAAAGAAACAGAATGACAGTGAGAATGAAATGGAAGATAAAATGGATGATAAATGATAAAACGAGACGAATATACTTGCAGAGCGAGATGGCGAATGTGACGAATGTGGCCATTATTTTGCTTTATGTGTGTCGTGAGCGTGCCGCTGCTCTTTTTTCAATTGGGATTTCTCACATAAATTTACGCAGTCGTCGTCGTCGGCAGCGCTGCGTGGGCTCTCTGCTGACGCTGGCAGAGCAGAGCGTACGGTGGCAGAGGCAGAGCTCTGCGCTCCCAACGAGAGTCACTTGGCTCCTTTGGCACGGGTAGCGACCTAGCGCGCTGAGAATTCCAATTGGAACAGCGTTTGCCAGCGGCATAATGCTCGAAACAAATATACGAAAATAAAGTATTCGACTAGATATCGAAATATATTTTTAGAAAAAAGGAATGATTAATTTTTCTAATTAGTTAAACACGTTTTTTTGGTTTGAATATTGTGTTTTTTTATTGCCATTATCCAAATTCAATCATTGAAATGATAAGTATTGAAAATTTTATGTTTTTATAACTAATAGATTTTTGAAAAAGATTTTTTAAGTTACAAATATACGCGATTATTTAGAGAAGAAATGTGAGCTAAAGAGAAAGATTCTTTCTTTTCTGAAAGAAATTTGTCTATTATTTTGATTTTAGTTTATTGGTATTGGGAATAAAAAAAATACATTTTTTATTGTGCAATTTAGGATTCTGAAGAAGAATAGTTCGTCCTCCAAAAACAGTCTTTATTGAAAGATAATTCTTTTCTGTAATATTCATTAATTTACCCTATTAATTTACCCATAAGTTTTGCCTAAAATATACCCAAATACTTGTAATGATTTTTTCATTTTAAAGAATAAAAAATAAATAAACATTTGTAGTCCTGTAGCTAGCATTTACTGTAAATTTTTAAACTTTTTCCGACCCCCAAACAATTTTACACTCAATTATGTGCCGGCAATAAATATCAAGAAAACGAATGAATCGGTTTTAAAAGCACACTTGGCGCCCCCGCTCCGACACCCCCTTTCCCCTCCACCACCCGTCCCCGCCGCACCACCCACTCCAATGGGGATGCGTTGCGGCCCCAGTTTTCCTCCATCCCTCTTGGAAAGAAGGGTCCCCTGGATGTTGCCCGTACGCATCGCTGCTCTTTGACAACTGTGCGACTCTAAATCATTCAATTCGAGTCCAGGATCAGGCCCAGACCCAGGCTCAGCTGGAATCGAGTACCCGCCGGTGTCTCCTGGCCCACGGGCCTGCGGCTCTCGGTTCCTGGTCCTTTTTTGTCCTCGTGTGCTGGTGTCTCGGTGTGGCGTTCACCTTGGAAAATATTTTCACATGCCGTCGCTGCCACAGACAACTCGCCCCAAAAGCCAGCGTTTCCGCTCCAGCAAGCTTCAGCAACAACTAAAATAACAAGTACTCGTGATGGAATACTTTATAGACTGAAATATACCTTGTACCTGGCTTTGAAGTATTTTAAAAAATATTTGGTTCTTTTTTCATGGCTTTACTGTAAGTTCTTGATTAAAAAACAGTTATTTTCCTACCAAAATCATAAATTTCAAAGCAAGATAAATATCCAAATATCAGCAAAAATTTGCAGATTATTTTAAAATAAAGTTCTTGTAAAAAAATCATATTTCAAATAATTTAAAGCGATAATCTATACCTTCTTTGAAACATATATTATAAAGGTAGTTAACTTAACATATTTGCAGATTATTAGTACAATATTTAAAACTAAATATACCCTTTAAACATAATTTTAAAGGGTAAGAAGCAAGGAAAGGAAGGGGACATCGCGCGTGCCGTTCAGCTGGATGGGAGACTTCAAAAACCCAGCCCTGTTGCCTGTTCCCGGTTTTCTGGTTCCCTACACCACTCCAAGCAATTCCAGCAAATAAGTCAACCTGTGCAACCTGGGCAACAACAACTATAACAACAACAGGGACAGCAATCCCCCCAAAAGTGATCGATGAAGTTGCCCGCCAAATTTACGACGTGAAACTTTGAATTGTTTCGCATGTCGGTTCGATTTTGCCATCTGCCAAAAGGAACTTCCCTAACCCCATGGAGTACCTCTGTCGCAATATACCCGCACAGTCTTTAGTTTCTTTTTTTTTTACATTTTTTTTATTTTATTTTCAAGTGTATTTTTATTTAGCTTATATTTTTGTGGCTTATTTTTGTGTTGCTTGTACTTAATTGTTTTTATGGTATTAATTGCATTATGAATAGTACATAATTGATTATTCTTGAACCAAAATTTAGTCAAAAATAGTTATGTTAAGTGCAAAGTTAATATCATGTGAAATTGGTAGCCATTATTCTATCATAGCGGCGTTGCTCCTTGGGAGTTAACTTACAGAATTCAGTTTCAAAAATCTTGAGCTCGTTTCTTGTATGCAAAGGTGGCCAGAGCGTGGTATAAGCCATAGTCCTGCAATATATTATATATTTATTAACAAAAAATAATTATATTTATAAAGATTTTGTTTTTTTATATTTACCTAACAAATTGCCAGGCACAGTCTGCATTTGGTTGATTATCGATAAGAAGCCGAATTTCCTTTTTAGACTGGTTTCGGTACTCCCCACGGGTACTATGATACATCTCCACACATCGTACCTGTCTGGAAGGATATCAGTAAATGGCTATCAGATTATGCTGATTCTTACAATGGAATTTTGTGACGTTTGAAGTTGGGCTCAAGGACTGTCTCCTTTTCGTCATCGAACACCGATTGATATACGGGTACATAGCTTTCAAGCCCCAGATCTATATCTTTTTCGTTGTAATCTGGATCGATGTACTTAACATCATCCTTGTGGCGCTTGAACATTCGACTTAACGAGTATCTCGTTTCCGTGGCGCTGTATCTTACAAAAATTGATGCATTAACAGAGCGCATTCCCTTGGACTTTCTAATAGCCTCCATAGTTTTTCTCTTTTCGGCCATTTCGGTCTTGCGATCGGTGGACGGCATGGAGGAGCTAGTTCTAGAGAAAGACACAAACCCACTCATTTTGACAATTTGAGATAATCTTGGTAATAATATCCTTATTTTAGTTTTAGTTTTTAGTGTTTCTGTGTGATGTAGTATGTTTAGAACCAATGATAATTTCATGTGGAATTTAATGATATTTTTAAAAAGGCTATACAGATCAAAAAGAAAAGAGTTGTACGATTTTGATTTTATTATAAATTGTCTATAATCGGCATACAAATGTCACTGAAATTATTCAACTGTCTTATACGTGTTTCTATCAGAATATGGATTAATTATCTAGCTGATCGCTAGAATTAAGCAGAAGCGATAAATCTAAAAGCTGCGAAACTGGTTCTCCATTGCACATTTTTCAATGCCATTACTTAAGTTTGTAGAATTAGCATTTTGAGGGCATTTTCCGTTAGTTGGCATGCAAGCGGATAATCAGTCAAGTCGATCAGGTGAGTCAATAAATAATCCACCATTCCCCCCTGCCCACTGAGCTCCAATGGTTGCACAGAAGTCGCGGAGTAGACAACCACCTGAATCAGGAGGCAGTGGAGGGGACATGTGTACATATGACAGCATTTTAATGGTCGTTTATCATAATTTGTCTCCGGCTCAGGCTAATGCCACCAGAAATTGGTGACAGACTCTGGGGGTTCTATGGGTGTTCTTGGATCCTTGACACTTGAATGTTAATTGAGGACTCGCGCACACATGCCACACATCCTTGAGGTTGGCTGATTGATTTCCATGGACACAGGGGATTATCGATTTAAGCTCCGCCGCTTAATGGCCACTATTTATATTTATTTAGCTAGTTATCAGCAAATAAATCCAGCGACCCCAGCAACTAAACCCATTTCGGAGGCATCTAATGATATGATTATGAAAAATACTAAAGACCCGTAAGCGAAACAGAGAGCGAAAATAAAATACGACTCACAGATACTTGTACGGTGGTGCTGGCCATGCAGATACGGATACGGATATTTATGTATCTATGGGATCGAAAGCAAATGCGTGTGCGCCATTAAAATGAAAGAAGGCGGAACGCCTACGAAGTTGGGGCCACCGGCGGGGCAGGGCAGGGCTGTGGGCGATGGGAGGTGCCCTTGGTTGTGTTGCCTGGGTTGGCTGTGTTGGGGGTGGTGAAATACGATGTGGCAACACCCAGCGGCGCCACTAACATTCACGCACACAACCACACCAGGCTCACCCACACTTTCTCCCTTTCCCTTATTATTTTTTTTTTGTTCCTTTTCCTATTTTTCTGGGGCCTCGCACGCACGCACTCGACACATGGCGCTATCGGCGCTTCCGGTGCGTGCGTCTCCCTCGACCCAACCCCCAAGAACACCCACACCCACACCCACTCCCACTGCCCCTCTCGCCTTGTCCTTTGAGGCCTGCTTTCTGGCAGGCGTGGCTGGCAAGCCTTAGGCGATTCCAGAAGCTGAAAGCAGCACAAATACTGGGACAGGCTGGGAGCAGGCTGCCGAGCGGACCAAAATAAGAATCTAAAACGCAATAACTTTGGGGTGAAAATAGCCGAAAATATCGATGGAGGAGGATATATCAGCAAGGATGGTATAAACGAAGAATATATACTCTTACAAAATGGTTAATAATTTATATTAAAATAAAGGTGACGAAAATATATAGTAGTTAGGAAAAACAAAAGAAAAACTTTTTGGATTATTAAGAGAGGTACATATTTGTAAGAATTAGTAGAGTAATTAATAATTAAGAATTATGCCTAGTTAATAGAAAAATACTTTTTTATTTAATTGTTAAACAAATATATTTATCAAGCTATTAGTAAAAAAAAACCTTACGCAACATCTTTATCCCTTGAAATAAAGAAATAAGTATAAACTAAATGAAATGACTTAGTCTTAAGGTCTGAAAAGATTGGAAAATATTGAAACTTCAAAAAGCCCTACTAACCCAATTCCTTAACCTAATAATTCTTTACAAAGAGTATCAAAAAACTTCACAAAATAAAAAGAACTGAAAAAAAATGCTAAGCAAAATAAGAGGCAGAAAAAATGCCAAAATAGAAATAAATTCCTTTGTGTGCTCTTATCTATATGATTTGTGATTCTGGGTGTCGTCAATTGTTGTTGTTTTTCTTGCAGCCGCAACCACTGACAATGAGTGGGCGAGTGGGTCAGTGGGCGGGGCCGTATCCAACCCCCGAGCATACGACCTAATGGAATTTTTGTACAAGAATCCACAGCGTGGATGTTGGGACATCCTCGGAGAAGGACTTGTCTCAGCGAGGCCCTTGGAACTCGGGCTAGTATCAAAGATATTTCGCACATAAATTTGAAAGTCAAGACAATCTATCTTGTGCCACCCGCACGTGAAATTCTTTTGTCCCAAGGCGGAGAGCAGCTTTGGAAATAAAACACCGAAAAACACACAAAAACTGCAAATTTTCCAGGCCGCGTCCAAAGCTTAATGAAATATCTACAAGCCGGAGAATGCCGCAAAATATAAATAATACCTCATAATGTCGTGAAGTATCTGACAAGGAATAGAATTGGAGGAGAGTAAGGTGAGGCAGAGGAGGGCAGTCGTATCCGTATATTATAATAATGCGGATAAAGAGATACAATTTCATTGATATCGCCTAAAAGTCCAATATTCGCAGAGATTTATGGCCAACTTGAAGATGATCCCCCTCGGTCACCTCCCCCACCTCTCTACGGAGAACCAGACCCAAGACATGGCTTGACTTTTTTTGGTCGCTTTTTGTTGCTGTTGAAAAAAGAGATTCATGTTCATGGCCAAGATACAGCACAAAATTATCAAATACTCGCACACACCGTATGCACATACTTTTATTGTGCCGCGCTGCAGATACGAAGATACTCAGATACTCAGATACACGGATACAAGATACATATGCGAGAACATCTTGCGGAGAACAAACGATTTTTGATAAATGCCCATCATTACACTTTTCATTATGGCGATCCATTTATCACCGCCATTGTGATAAGTTCTAAGACTTGGTTTTTGGTGCAAAACCTTGTTTCCTTTTTGGCCAGAACCATTAACGGTAAATTGTCCAATTAGAAGTGAGATAGATTGAAATTAATGCGAGAATGTGAATTAAAAAAATAACAAGAAAAGTTATGATTATTTTCAAGATGGAATTCAATTAATAGAAGTGGGTCTTAACAGGAAACGTCTAACAAAGGTCTACGAAATAAATATTTTGAACATTTTCCTTGTACTGAATATATCTACAGAATGTAGAACCACACCGGCTGATTTTCATTTTCACTTTCATTTTTATTTTTTTGATTTATTTAGTTCTTTGATTTGTATTCGGCCATTGTGTTGTGACAGCAGAGCAGCCTTGATGGGGTCAGATGACCGACGACCGACGGCCCTGAAAAGCGAAAGTGAGCGATCCATTATGACCACACCTGAAACAATGGATCGGGGAAACTCAATGCAGAAGGTTGAGCACTGCCCTCGCAGCGTTTCGAATTTCGAGACCAAAAATCATCAGGTGGTGGTGGAAAAGCCAGAGGCTGGCTGGAGGGCTAATTAACCCGAATGCCGACGTGTGCACGTAATAATGCATCAGCAATGGCATAAGCAATGCTCTGCAGTTGGCACCAATAAAATGGAATAATTGTTGCAGCGATGCCAGGCGTCCTTGGCAGGGTGTTTTGGCCCCGAATCTAGTGGTGCAAGGTCACGGCGAACGCAAACCGAACGGAACGCCGTCCCAGGAATCAAGGTTAATTGTCCATTAAGGCGGGCGGCAGTGGCAGCGTCGTGGAGTGGCGTGGTGTGGCGTGGAGGAGAAAGTGCAAGTGCAAGTGTCTGGGAAATGCCACCAACGAAATTGCCATTGCAACTTAACCAACTGCACTGGCCCTACGTATCCATGAGTGGGCTTGGGTGTTAGTGTGTGGGTAATTTATGAGGTCAATGCGCTTATTCCGGGGTCCTGACTTTGCCTTCTAGCTTCTAACATTGGTTGGGAGGACTAAAAATCATATTCTTTTATTTATCCTTTCAAATGCAATCAGGATATCCTTCACAGGAACCTTGACTTCATAGTCCATTGTCCAGTAGAAATAAGGAAATCATTTAAAGACTCGGACAAGGGCCGAGTTCGAATGACCAACGCAAGCCCAAGAACACCCACATAGACACACTATAATGAATTCAAAATCACTTCCGATTTGTCGATTGAATAAAATTACTACAATAAATTGGCACACACACACTCCACACACAGACTCACAGGCAGGGCCTGGCCTCGAGTAATCCCCAACGAGCTGGGGGGCAGGACAAGTGAAAAAAGATTGGCACCACTTAAAAGAAATTGCCAATGATAATGATAAAATAAACAACAACAAGCAGCTTAAGCGGAAGACGAGGCCGAGGAGGAGGAACAGCTTGGGCAGCCGCCGGAACTTGTATCCTTCTTCCTGCCAGTACCTCCCATCCCATCCACCCACACCCTCTGACAAAAACACACACAAAATAGACAGAAACTCAAATAAACAAAATGCCTACGAAAAGTTTTCTTTTCATTTCCATAAAAAAAAGTAAGGAAAAGCGAGGAAAACAAGTTTTGTGCTGGATTTTTCGGGGGGCCTGGTGGGGCGGACTGGGAACAGAGAAAAACCGTAACCGAAACCGCATTTTCTCCGTTCCAACGATTGTGGGTGGGTCCTCCGGGTCGGTTCCCGTTTTCGGTTGCCTGATTTTGATTCCGGTTACGACTCCGATTCCGAATCCGTATCCGACTCGATGAGTTTTGAGGTAAGATAAGGCCAAACAAACATGGAGTGCTACGGTGTGGAGGGTGTGGTGGTGATGGTTGGCGGTGGCGGTGGCGGAATCCTGAGGGAAATCGGTTTCACTCAATTTCGAAAATGTTCCAACCCACACACGGAAAACATGGAGATAGGAAAACATCCTCGAACAAGTGGCCAAGATATACGAAAAGTTTTGGCCCGTCTTCCCGGGGGATCAACAAAACCTAATCGCTTATGGCATTTTCCTGAAGAGCCAACCGGGAATAAGTTAGTTCTCCAAGTGGATTTGCCCTTTCCAGGCATTCTTTCTCTATCTTCCTTCCCAAATGCAAATCGGCCAGATGTCAATCTGCAGTTGTAACTGATTGCCACTTTGATTTTGTCCATCCCTCCTCGAGGGTTTCTCTGATTTGGAATACCTCAATTAGCAGAAAGCACTACAGGGCTTGTATTCCAGCTACAAATTGGAAATACCCTTTATTTATCCCCTGAAAGACTGGGGAACTTGGTGTTTAAAATGCATCATGCATAATATAATTCAGAAAATAAAAAACCTTTTTTTTATGAAGTTATAAAATTCATTTTGTGATGATTGCATTTAAAAATTCTACAAAATTATATAATCTACGTAGTATTTATTTCTTTAATTATTCGTTGGCATACCCCACGAGTTATGTCATATTCGAGTGCACATTTTCATTGAAGGAAATGGCCAGAACGTGCCAGGAGGTATACAGGTACAAAAATACATTTTTTGAATACATACTTGACTAACTTGAATTCCCGAAATGAGCATTTGAAGTGAGGCAGGCCACGTCGCACAGTAATTGGCTGACGAATGCGGAACGCCTCTATTCCGCCCGGTGATGAGATCTTTATTTATAAATTATAATTCAGCTAGAAGATCAAAGCTAGATGGGAGTGCGGTAGGTCTAGTCTAGAGTCTAGACTGGTTCTGGCTCTGGATCTGTGTTTTCTTTGTGTATTAGACGAGTGCCCAGAAAAGCTAGATAGACGATAAAAATTCCAAAGCATTTGTGCAATTTGGCAGCTAACAAAAACGGGCTGGACAAAACCAAAAGCAAAACGTGTTAACACTGACCAAACACCGTCCCATGCCTCCACTGAAAATCCATAAAAAGTCAACAAAGACTGCAACTCGGAGATGTCCCGACTGCAAATCGCATTCATTTCAGATGGATAGCTTGGGTGTATTGCGGGTGTGGATTGCTGGGAGGCATGGTGGGTGGATGGGCTGGGTGGTGGTTGGGTGGTGCAGGAGTAATATGCCATCAACAATGATGAGCAGATTTACATGCAAGTGCCGAGCTTCGGACTGCAATGACTTTTAGCTTCTGCTGCTGCCGTTGCAGTTTCTACTATTCCGCCTTTTTGCTTCCATGTTGCAGTTGCCGTATAGTTGCTGCATTTTGCTGCATGTGTCGTCTCGGTTGCAGTTGAAACGGAACCCGCCGTCGTCGCTGGGCGACTCCACTCTACGTCGACGACGACGACGACAACGACTTAATTAAAACGTGAGCTAAATGCAGCATGAAAATAATGAAAAACTGACCGAGTTGCAGGTGGAAATGCTGGCAGCCCAAAGGGAGGAGGGCAGAGGAGTGTCCTTTAAGGGGGTTCCAAGGAAATAAAAATAGGAAACACATTTTAGAGTCAACTAATTAAACTTAGGACTTTTCAAAGGTAATGTTCTTATGGTCTATCTAATCCTACTGATTCCTAAATACAAGCTGGCTTCAAGTAATAACCATTCTTTCCATAATCCCCATTGCAGCCCCGCCTCTGGAATTGGAAGCCAAGCCAATTGGCTCAGACCCCACCAATTCCAGTTATAATTAGTGTCAACAACCACATTACAATGCCAGCCCCCTTGCAAGTCCACCAGCCGTCTCTCCATCCATCCGCTGCTCCATGCAATCAAATCCAAAACTGTCGAAACTGTCATTAACTGGAGGAGACATAGTCCCCACATGGAAGCCAAGGGGCAGGCGTACCTAGTTCGGTCGTTGGCTGTGAGGACAACGGGTTTTGATTAGTCAAGAGCTGCAGTGGGCTATAAAAACGACGATTGTTTGGGGCAACTGCAAATGCAAATGCAACAATTTGCACACTTGTCGCCGCTTGTCGTGTGATCCCATCGAATCGGCTATTCGCAGCACGATCTGCATCGCTTTCGCTTCGGGGTCTCTTATTATATGGCAACCTGTATTTTATATGGCAGCCAGAGGCACAAAACACGGTTTTCATTCTTTTTATTGCACCTCCAATCAAAGGTGAGGTCCTACATACCAATTAGTACTTGACGTCGAGAGGTTTTCCAAAAAATATATTACAAAGAATATTATTTTTTACGAATTTTACAACTGAACATATTCGATAGCTTATAGGTTTCAAGAATCTTGTTGAAAATCCACTCAAACATCACCTCTGGTAATCACTTTTATGGTGCGACAATATCCATTAACCGTATGTCCCGTAATGAACTTCCCATAGACCCATAGACCCGTTGCCAATTATGCAATAGTCTAGAAACGGATTGAGGACCGGAGAAGAGCTCCTCTAAGTACATTCATTATGGGCAGCACCCAATTACTTCCATTCGTTGCTCCCGGCATTACTTTATCTGCTTTCGTATTCAAGTGTGAAGTGCCCGGCAAATGCACACGCAATTTAAATGAGCAAAAACCCGCCCCCAAGGCGGCAGATGGGTGGCGGAGGAGTTTCCTTTTCCCCCTCCGGTTCGTCCTGGCCACAACTCAAGTAGAAGCGGCAAATGAGTTTTCTCTACTTGTCTGTGTGGGTGGTGTGTATGTATGAGTGAGCGTGGGTGGGTGTGGGTATGAGTGTGTCTGTATTCAAAGGAAAACCAACACCCACTATCCCCACAGCCTCCTGGTTTCCTCTTTTCCCGAACCGCACACCTTTAATCAGCATCTGCTGCTCGCATCTTCAAGTTGCCACAAAATGCTTTATTGCATTTTGTTGTGTTATATTACCCTGGTGTACCCACAGACAGCGAGGCAGTGGAGGATAGAATGATGCACTGAGAACAAAATCGTACCATAAAGATAGTCCTTTTAATTCACAGGACTTAAATCTATAATATAAAGTTCGAATTAATATTTAAAACCTCAACCACTCAACTGTTAAAAGAAATCTCATGAAAAAAATCATAATTTTATCCAAAGTACCCATTTTTTGAACAGTGTAAAATAAAGAAGACTAGAACGAAGGCAGCAGCTTGCGATCCGGACACGGATACGGGCACGGATCCGACGACGGACACGGAGCCGGGCCCGGCCGGGCTGTCAGTCCGGTTCGGTGCCCGGGAGCTCCACCGCATTCCTTCCTCGGCAAAGCCCCACTTCTCGCCACACAATCCTCCCCGTGTCCTGGAAAGTAGCCGAGGCAGCACAAATGTCCTTTTCTTGTTTCTGTCCACCCCTCCATCTCGCCCCTGACACAGGAGCTGTTGTTGTTTTTCTTTTATTCTCATTCTGCTGCGTTTTCTTTTGGCATTTTTCGAAATTAGTTTTTGCTCTGTGCGAGTCGAGTTGGAAAAGGAAAGCGAGAATGTTGGCGGAGAGGGGGGGAAAAAGGACGAGGGAGGGGCAAGAAGCGAGGGGACGAAGACGGAGTCGAGTCGGTTTTAATATATAGCATCCCATACATATTTATAGAGCTGCGGCACATTCATCTTCAGACCCTCGAACGGCACCACGGCACCACGGCCCCCATTCCACCCACTCACCCACTAGCCCGCTCAGCTGTCACCCACTTAAGTTGGCATAAAGTAGGAAAAATGGTTGTTATTTTCTGCCATTGGCAACATCATCACCAGCCATGAATCCAGTATCCGTTGCGGCGTCAAACTGAAAACGTTAACATTAAGGATGCCCGCTAATTTTCTGAGAAAAAAAGGATGGATGGGAGCTTGATGAGTCCTGGCCACTTAAAAATGCCACTTGGACACATCTGGTGCTCCAACTTTGGATTTATCTTAGTATCCTTAAGGGGTGTGGAGAAAGAGGCCTAACCCTGGACCAAGCTGACCTGCTCGGGCAGGGTGCACAGTGGTAGAGGGACAAATATTTAATGGATAATTATAAAGATATTTAAAATATTAGTTTTATTTTAGAATCTAGATACATTATGTTAAATTAAATAACATTTAAGGCAAAGCACTTCAATTGCCGAAAGTTCTGCAATTTGCAAACAAACAAGAGACAAGAATAGAAAGCAGGATCGGGATCCTTGACAGAATCTAGAGGAGACCCACAAATAATTCATTCGCTCGTTGCGGCACAAAGCCAAGGGGTGGCTGGAAGGACTCGGATATATACACCTAATATCCTTTTTTTCGCACTTTTCACTCGCCGTCCTGGCGCACGCAATTTGCTTTCCAAAGATGAGAAACAAGAAGCAAGAAACAGAAAACGAAAAAAATAAAATAAACGAAAATAGGGGGATGGTGGGGCTGCCACTGAGTGGGGAACAACGATAGCAACAAGAACAAATAAAACATTTTATATAATCTTGGGAAATATATCACACTTAGCTGGGACTTCAACTCGGGCCCCCATCCTCCACCATTACTGAAGTAGAATATTTTCCTTTTCTTTCCAACGTCTCAGCTCTGCCCTGAGCTGTCCTTCCGTCTGTCCGAATGTCCTTCTGTCTGTTGTTCCTTCAGGCACCATCTTGCAGCCAAGTTGCTGATGGTGGTGCCCTTGCCGATGGTGGTGGTGGTGGTGGTGCCTTGCCAGGGTGACTTTCCGGTGGGTGGTGGTGTTCATCTTCGCTACGTGCGAGAAAAATACCCTCGAACATATTAAATTGCGAATGCTGAAAATGCTTTATGGCTTTTCAGTTAGATTTATTTCCATTTTGTATGTTTTATTTATTTATATTCGGCTTTGCCAGCCGTTCCACCAAATGTGCCTCGCATCCATCCCCTCTCGATCCCTCAACTGTGAGGGTGAGTTTTCCTCCGTCGGAATATATATATTTTTGGGTTCGTTTTCGGTTTCAGATACGCCATATATATACGTACATACGTATATATGTATGTATTTTTTTGTTATTGTTGGTGCTGAGAAATGATAGCGAAACTAATCGAAAAATAATTGGATGTTTGGCCCGTTTTTGCCTTTGTCGTGGCCCACTCTCGTTCTTTCGACGCCTTTGCTTTCCTTTTCCATTTTGGCCTCAAAATGAAAAACTTTATCCCAGCACTGACTACCCGACTACCGACTATTCCCAAATGCATCGTAATGTTTAAACAATTTAAAACGGACAGCGTTTGGTTCTTATTTTGACAGCCACAGCTGCCAAATGGCACAAGTCTGGTTAGACGGTTTCTATTTATTTATTGTTTTTTAATAAAAAATTAGAAGCAAGATTTATTTGAGCTCATGGAACAAGACGTACTAGGCTTAATTATATTTTTTTCAATAAAAAATGTACTTCATAGTTGGCCTAAAAATTAACAAGAAATCATTAAAACATGAAATACAGAAGGATAATCAACAATCTAGTACAGCATCAATTACATCAGCCAGATTCTGCAGTCAATGCAAAATAATCAAAATTTATCATGGCCAGGACAATGTCCTGCAGAGAATTTATGCATTAAGTGCAGCCAGTGACGATGGAGGACATCCATTCTCCGATTTCCATTCGCTGTTCCTCTGGAATTCGCGTTGTTTGCTCCAATTTTAATTGAAACGAAGCAACAGAGTTGTAGATGCACTGAAAAAAATCACTCTAGCTAAGAATTAATACCTAAAAACTCCAAATAAAATATTCTTCAATTTTTAAAAAATTTTAAACAACTTTTACTTTCTACCAGTTTTAAAATTAATATATTTTTTTAGTGCATTGAAAGCCGAAGCCGGCTTTGAAATGTTTGCTGAAATGTTCAACATAATCATGTCCTGGCCAGAGCCAGAGTCAGGACTATACCAAAGCGGACCAACTGTCCTACCAATAAAAGGACTGCACCGAACTGCTGGACACCAAATTAATTTGGAAGACAAAACGCTTGAATGCAAGTTTTCCGATGCGCGAATGCCATTAGCCGAGGGGAATTGGGAAATTGGGGAAAATCGGGGGCTTAGTTGCAGTAGCAGAACACGCGCCAACCGCAAGCTGTGCCAGGATGTGTGTGACAGCCATGCCACAGATCCTGCCGACGGCCCTATCCTGCCAACTGCCACTTGCCACTGCTGCTGTGGAACGTGACACGAAATCGGGACATTGGCAAAATGCGTGTTGGTTCTACCATTGGGTTTTTGGTTTTAGGATGTCTTTACTGTGGGAGTTAGGCCTTTAAAGGGAAGAAATCTATTAAGAAAATATATATTCTGGATGAACTCCAGTCTTTCTTGAAAATAAAAGACAATCCTTTCTGTAATAAATTACAAAGTCCCCCATACATCATCCAATTTAAACCTAGCCAATCAATCTATAAATAAAAACTATATTCTTTCTCACATCTATTTAAAGGACGAAGAACATGCCTGGGCCACAAAATATAATACCCAGCTCGGGGACAGCCACATTGACTGTGAAAACCCCAAAAAATAAGATTTATGCTGTGCATAATCGTTTGGGAAACGGAGGCACATTGGCCGAGAGGGGAGTGGCATGCCACTTACAAGCGCCATAATCATTTCAACAAGAATAATTTTAATAATTATTAAAAGCGATTCAGGCGCGTTGATGGTCGCGCCGACAATTACAAACGGCTCGACATTTCTCTGGCAACAGGCCGCCAATTGTTTGTCCTCCCCAGCCACACAGCCACCCAGCCGGCTCGTCCCAATCCATTTTACCCAATCCCATCGAGTCCTGGCTGTATGATTGCCTCAGATTTTCTGCTGACTCTTCACATTTTATTTTCGCTTTTTTTTCGTTTCGCTGTGATGCGGTTAAAAAATTAATACGCGGAAGGATATGGCAGGCAATTCGTTTTGTGGAAACGCCTCTCAAAACAAAGCCAGGACCAAATGAAAAAAAAAGTATATCCAACTGAAATTTGAACGCATTTCATTGCTCATGAAAAATTTACATTTGAATAGACGACTGAAATGGCTGGAGAGGTCGGTCTCTGAGGTCGGGCCGCCGCAGGATGCAGGACAATGGCATCGCAGCTGGGAAGTTCGCCTCCGTGAGCATTTATGTGGCGTATTGTTTTAATTTTCAGAATTATATAAAATTTCATTGTGAGTGCACTGAAATGGGTTTTGGTTTGAGGTTGCCATTCGCTGGCAGGAGTTCACGCAATTGAAATTAAATCGTAAAATATAATTGATTGTGGCTAAATTGGCGTTTCCAAGGAAAATAAGAAGCTCCATGTCGATCAGTCATAGAGTTAGATTGAAAAAAATTAGCTGAACAAATCGTTTAAGGTATTCCGATCAAGAATCGGATGAAAATTGGCCAAGATATGGTCTTCTCTGGGGCTCAAAGTGTCCCTCCATGCATTTTTCGGAATTTTGAAAGGGAGCACCCGGAAAATTTGACAAAAAATCTAACAAATATTTTGTACTCAGATTTTGATGCAGAATCAAAGAGGATCGAAGTACAAATCGTTTGAGGTATTCCGATCAAGAATCGGATGAAAATTGGCCAAGATATGGTCTTCTCTGGGGCTCAAAGTGTCCCTCCACGCATTTTTCGGAATTTTGAAGGGGAGCACCCAGAAAATTTGACAAAAAATCTAAAAAAATGTTGTACTCAGATTTTGATGCAGAATCATAGAGGATCGAAGTACAAATCGTTTGAGGTATTCCGATCAAGAATCGGATGAAAATTGGCCAAGATATGGTCTTCTCTGGGGCTCAAAGTGTCCCTCCACGCATTTTTCGGAATTTTGAAGGGGAGCACCCAGAAAATTTGACAAAAAATCTAAAAAAATGTTGTACTCAGATTTTGATGCAGAATCATAGAGGATCGAAGTACAAATCGTTTGAGGTATTCCGATCAAGAATCGGATGCAAATTGGCAAAGATATGGGGGTCTCTGGGGCTCAAAGTGTTCCTCCACGCATTTTTCGGAATTTTGAAGGGGAGCACTCAGAAAATTTGGAAAAAAATGTAAAAAATATTTTGTATTCAGATTTTGATGCAGAATCATAGAGGATCGACGTTCAAATCGTTTGAGGTATTCCGATCAAGAATCGGATGAAAATTGGCAAAGATATGGTCTTCTTTGGGGCTCAAAGTGTCCCTTTATGAATTTTTCGGAATTTTGAAGGGGAGCACTCAGAAAATTTGGAAAAAAATGTAAAAAATATTTTGTATTCAGATTTTGATGCAGAATCATAGAGGATCGACGTTCAAATCGTTTGAGGTATTCCGATCAAGAATCGGATGAAAATTGGCAAAGATATGGTCTTCTTTGGGGCTCAAAGTGTCCCTTTATGAATTTTTCAGAATTTTGAAGGGGAGCACTCAGAAAATTTGGAAAAAAATGTAAAAAATATTTTGTATTCAGATTTTGATGCAGAATCATAGAGGATCGACGTTCAAATCGTTTGAGGTATTCCGATCAAGAATCGGATGAAAATTGGCAAAGATATGGTCTTCTTTGGGGCTCAAAGTGTCCCTCCATGCAGTTTTCGGAATTTTGGGAGCACCCGGAGAATTTGACAAAAAATCTTAAAAATTTTGTGTACTCAGGTTTTGATGCAGAATCATAGAGGATCGACGTTCAAATCGTTTGAGGTATTCCGATCAAGAATCGGATGAAAATTGGCAAAGATATGGTCTTCTTTGGGGCTCAAAGTGTCCCTCCATGCATTTTTCGGAATTTTGAAGGGGAGCACTCAGAAAATTTGGAAAAAAATTTAAAAAATATTTTGTATTCAGATTTTGATGCAGAATCATAGAGGATCGACGTACAAATCGTTTGAGGTATTCGGATCAAGAATCGGATGCAAATTGGCAAAGATATGAGGGTCTCTGGGGCTCAAAGTGTCCCTCCATACATTTTTCGGAATTTTGAAGGGGAGCACTCAGAAAATTTGGAAAAAAATGTAAAAAATATTTTGTATTCAGATTTTGATGCAGAATCATAGAGGATCGACGTACAAATCGTTTGAGGTATTCGGATCAAGAATCGGATGAAAATTGCCAAAGATATGGTCTTCTTTGGGGCTCAAAGTGTCCCTCCATGCATTTTTCGGAATTTTGAAGGGGAGCACTCAGAAAATTTGGAAAAAAATCAAAAAAATTCAGATTTTGATGCAGAATCATAGAGGGTCGACGTACAAATCGTTTGAAGTACTCCGATCAAGAATCGAGTAAAATATGGCAAATATATGGCACTCGACGTAGGTCATATTTTCGTTCCGTACATTTTGAAAATTTTTATTGTGTTTCTGTATAGTTATGGCAAATTTTTTTTATTTTTATGTTTTTTGGTGTTATGTTTTAATAAAATTCACTTGTTACTGAGTTGCTTTCGACCCAGCAATTCACGCCCTCTCATATGCCATCTCATGAGTCGCTCGTAATGGAATCCGTCGCTTTATTACCATGCAATATTCATAAATTTCATTGTTACACAACAACATCGAGGAGTGCACCAACAGCAGCAGCAGCAGCCACGTTGCAACTACAATAGATGCAACAACACAACTGGCAGAGTGCAAGAATGGGAAAAATGCATGCAGCTTCGTAGTGGAGCCAAAACCAACTCCCAAACTATGAGCTCGTAGCTCACAGCTCTCAGTACCCCGAATCCGGATGCGCCACGTCCTGCCCCTCCAGTCGACTAGTTTACTTGTTGAAAGGTGTTGAAAGTGTTGGAATATAATAAATAATAGCGCTAAGTACTACTTTAAGAATTTACATGCGGCAATTTCAGCCAGCGGCATCAGAGGCGTGCGAGCTAACGTTCGCGCTCCGCCAAAATCCAAAGCCAACGGCATGAAATTCAAAGTAGATTGCACTGAAAAAAATGGGAAAAACATTATATCCCATCGCAGTAACCATTTCATTCTTAAAACATATTTCATATTATTGTCAACTTAAAACTTCCAAGATTCAAAGGCAGTCCTATTGTCACACAATTCTCCATACGGATCATAAAATATAACCAATTGCAACCAAGCTGGTGGAAGTTTAAGATATATTACTAAATCATAATGTCAGTTGTTGGTAAGAGTATCACAAGTCTAAAGAGTCTAAGGAGTGGTAATATGGAAGTCACGAGCAATGATTCTGGCCACGCCATTATGGATCGAAAGACTCAAATGTTAGAAAAAAGGAAAACCTTGGAGGCCCGGCGGAAGAGCAAGGGGATGAAATCTATTCGAGTCTCCATGATACCTGAGATGCCTGAAAATTCCTGGACCTATAGTTTTTGGACTATGACAAAACGTCACCAGGACGATCAAAAATACGTTGAACCCACGTTTGAGTCGAGACTGGAGGCCCCTTCCAAAGCGGCTTTATATCTTGGAATTGCATATTCACTAAGGAATGATGACGACAAGGAACCGTTCTACGATCCTTCTTTTAAACGTCACCAAGTTCCACTGTAAGTGTTATTGAAAAATATTAATTTAAATTGTGTATTTTAATAGGGATTACATTTTAGCCATGTCCGATGTCTTGAGCGTTTTCAGGAATCAAAGAAAAAGTTTTCCAGCCAATTTAGAAGGGAACTGAAACTTTTAATTGATAATCAACCGAACGCTGATTGTGCTTGGCAGTTTGTTAGGTAACTATATAAACATATAAGTACATATTTAAATTAAAAATAATATTTATTTTCTCAAAGAACTGTTGCTTATACTACACTTTGGCCGCCAATTCATTCAAGACAGGAGCTTGGGAATTTCGAAAGGGACTTTTTCAAACTAACTCCCAAGGAACGAGCTCGCTTGGACAAAATTATGAACACTGAATATAATTGAAGTTTAAATTGTTAATACATATTTGGGATTTATATTTTGGATATGTTTGGAAAAAAGAAAGAAAAATTCTAAAGAAATTCTAAAGAAAAATTAAAGCAAGAATAAAGCTTATTTAAGCAAAATAGTCTGATTTATTTTATTGCCCACCTCTCGACGTATTTCTTTCAGTGTACACAATTTTGACGCTAACATGGCTGCAGGGATTTTGTTACAATCACACTGCCACCATTTGGCTCACACACACTCATACACACACATGACTTTGTGACTTGCATTTTGAATAATCGTCGGACGATCCTTGTGCAAGAGGGGGCAGCATATGAAGGCGGCTTTTGCATTGTGCGGCGGCAGTGAATCTTTTTCGGGCTGCCCTTTGTCTCCATCCTGCCCAGCCGCCCTCTCTAAGCCATTGTAGCCTCGTGTGTCCTGGCTCCTTCTTGCCCCGTTGCCAGTGTGTTGACTTAATCCTTTTGAGTTTTGCCGCATAAGGAGACGGTGGCTAGCATTAATAGAGCCACCAACCCGCCCAGGATCTACTCCATACGTGGCACTCCTCTCGTGCTCCCCGCTCGATAAATAAAACGCCATCAATAATGTCTAAAATAAATGTTGGCTTATTAAATCCCATTTGCCTGCATCAACTTACAGTTAAATGAAATGAAAAATGCTCCCAGCCACTTGGCCAGTGCGGTTAGACCCTGATGTCCTCATGGAAAGTGAGGCAACATCATCAGCAACCAAAGGAGGCAAAAGGCAGCCGAAGCAGCAGCCGCAGCAGATAAAAAATCCATTAAAATAAGAATGCGATAAGGTTTTGGGCCTTGTAGTGAGAGCGTGAAAAAAATCGTCTAAATTTATGCGGCTTTGCCATAAATTTAGCAGGCTATAAGGATATCATTAAAGCGCAACCACACACCCACACACTTACTAAATAAACACTCACACCAGGGCCCGGGTTCTTGGCAGGATTTCACTTTCATACAATCACTAAGCCGGCGTTTGTCCTTCAAAATAAGGACAGTGGACATGGAATTAATTTTATTAAAAAAATTTAATTAGCTGTGCTTTCAAATGATTAAAAAAACAATTTATTAATCAACTAAGCATCAAGTATTATAGCTTCTTACTCTAGAACACAATTGATTCTTTTGCTTAAAATATTTTTATTTCTTCCCATTGTATCTCCTTGGAAAACTTACAAAAGCCCAAGCCAGGACACAACTGAGCACAGCAAAAAAAAAAGTATATATTTATATGTATATCTTTTGTAGAACATTAATAATAATTTTCGATATTTATGACGGGAAACATCGACAAGGCATACGAGTGCCGCCGAGCTTGGAAACGTGAAATGTGATTACAAGGCAACCGCCGCCCAATCAACCCCCCCGAAGATATTCATCTTACATTGATCCTGTTGCCAGCCCGGGGAGGTATCTCTAATGGAGAGGGTATCGCCAGTTCGCCATTTGCATTGGTTGGCCCCCTGGAACCAAAAAAAAAAGAATATATATATATTGGCGAATACTTTTTTTGGGGCAGGGGCCCGGCAAGTTTTCTTTTACTTCTTGGTGGCCGAAAATAAGCAGAGAAAGAAAGAAAGAGGAATTTCATTTATATCGAAATAAACAACCACTGGAAACCCTCTGTTTGGGCGCACTCCAACGTTATTTATGATGTCATCCATCATTTTTATCGTGAAAAAACATTTTCCTGTCTCAGCCTGCCACTGAGCCAGAGAGCCTGTGAGCCAGCAGCTCCTTTTGCCGGTTCCTGGCGCTGTCATTGGCCAAGGACTTTTTGTGTCGTTTGTCGCTGATGCGAGCCGAAACCGAACCACTGAACCAAACTCCCGGCCAAAAGCGAGCCTGGGAGCCCCCCGTCCCATTCCACCACACATGCCAGAATCCTCGAAGAAATTAGAGAGAAGGTCCCTGCCAAAAGGGACGTAAATTTCCAAAGGACCGACTCTAATGATGCACCCACTCCGCCCACGCACCCGGCCATGTCAGCCTCCATTCAAGCGCACCGCAGCCAACTCTTCCCCCGACTGATGTTAATGAAGTGTATGCGAATGAAATACGGAAAATTACAAATTGCTTTAGCCAAAAACCCGAAAAGAAACTGCAAATGGTGTTTACGATGTTCACGGTTTCCTTTCGATTTCGTTTGAAATTTATGGTGAAAAGCAATTCAGACTCTGGACTCTGGTTTCTGGGCCCGCCCGAACTCAAGTGGCGCAATATTGGTCAATGACTCACACTTTATCCCTCTCGAACATTAATTAGCGCCTGGCAATGGCTACGGAATACCAATCCTAATGATTTAATTCGTTTTGGTTTCACAAACAGATCTATTTGGTATTCATAAATAAGCTTGATTCGATATAGCTTGAAAATGAAACGATTTTATGTACTTTTATAGTGGCTAAGAAAATGGAGTACTGGGCCCTTACATGTCCTGTATGATGGCTGCCAAGTGCATGTAGTACTCACAACTCTCATACGAATAATGTGCGCCAAGCAGGGCCATAAATTAAAACGTATTTCACTTGGAAGAAAAAAATCTGCGGCATATAAAACAAATAGCATTAAAAATTGCAAGGCACACATACGATGCGGCTACGTTATTCAAATCGGAGACAGAAATAAGTAAGAGAAAAATACAAAAAATAAATAAGGAAAAATAATATAATCTTCTGTCGCGATGCCAGGGCTCTATATGCTTGACATCTATTTAAGCAGACTGAGACAGTTCGACTGGGTTGGGGGATCTGCAACATTGGTCGGAAAACAAAATGCCTAGGATTTTGGGACTACAAACTTGCTAAGAGATGGGCCACCAAAAGAAAGGGTTGTATAGTATTTAATTTATTTTTAATATCCGAGAATTGTACATCTTGAGAGCCTTAAAGCTTCTTGAATCTGCACTCCAATCTGTGTTTGTTTTCAATGTTGAATATTTGTCGTGTTCACATCTGCAATTTATTTGCCATCATCGGGCATCGAAGTTGTTTATTCATTTGTTTGTTTGTTTGATTGTTTGGTTGTTGAATGTTTGTGTGTATTTGCCATCGGCCATAACTCAAGTTGCGGCACAATGTGATCATTGGATCGCATGATTTGGATTTATTCCCAACGCACCATTGGACATATTGCCGGCATGTGTGCCACACTCGTTCCCAATCACAATCCGCATCCGAATCCACATAGACATCCCCATATTGTAGCAGCTCCTCCTGCCAGTCAGTCTTGGGTCATGGCGGTGGGAAATTAACATAATCGAAAAGCGATTCCGAGCCTGTGCAGTTGTGTCGCTTTATTTATTCATTCAGTCTGTCAATTTCTGCTGCAGCGAATTCTTTTTTAAGGAATTAATTATTTCGCCACATAAATTCTTTAGATGCCATTTTTTTCCAAAAGGGTGGCTGTTAACAGGAAATGGAAAATGACTTCATTTTGTATTCAGAGTGTGGGGGCGCTTCAGATCTCATATATAAGCACTACTTCAAGCCATAATTAATTTATTTAATTACCTTCCCTTCAATTGCAAAATTACCTTGCCTAATTTTAGAGCCATTTAGGTCAAGATGTTCCCAAATTAACAAACTATTCAGTGACCTGTGAGTGACTTATGAATTTGTTAGCTCAAGAGATGCTGCCCCACCCACCACCTCAATAAAACAATTGAAAAGTGAAGACCCGAATTAGAGTGAACCTTATTGAAACCTAATGTCCGGCACAATGCAAACAATCCAATAGAAGACCAGGATGCTGGGTCAGTCATGCGGAACCACTTACAAATCCATAAATGTGAATATTATTACTGAAATTGTTGTTGCCTTTGGCATTGTGTGCTCTGGAGATGTGGGCTCTGCTCCCAAAGTGGGCGGGGCTGGCCAGGAGGCGGACTGGGAGGCTGACAAACACCGCAATGACTTTAGCAAATAGTCAAGCGCCCAGGGAGAGACTGGATATGTTTGCACTTTGCTTTTGCCGATTTGCAGTTTTTGGCCTTCTGTGTTTGTTGTTCGAACAAGAATAAATTCCAGTAGCACTGTAGCAGCAGCACTAGCAGTGGCAGTGGCCGGAAACAAACGATTTTATTGCAACTAACATATAGTACTCATTCCAACAGGCTTCGTTGTATTTCGTTGCATTTATTGTTTTCGTTTACGTCGTATTACATTTCGTATTATTTGCGCTTTTGGCTTGTTTGTCTTTTGTTTTGTCAGCAATCCCCCATCCTGCCATCCCCCCACTCTCCCCAATTGATTTTATTTTATTTATTGTTTTGCTTTAAACTATTAAAATATTGTCTGATGTTTTTTCGCCTGCAGGCTGCCAGTGCCTTCTTGTGGCATCGTTTTTGGTTGTTGACTCAAGTTTTTGGCAAATAATTTGATTTTCAAAACAATAAATAATCGCCAATCTATAAATTACACTTATTCCGGCTTAATAAAACATTTTACAGGATTATGATCATCAAAAAAAAAAGCTGACAAAAATTTAAGAGCTGGTATGGTTATCCATTTTTTTGGTATCTGAAGTTTTATGAATTATTTAATAGTATTTCTTGGTTTTTGTTTATCATTTCCTAAAACATTTCCTCTCGTCCTTAATTTATAGGCTCCTGCCCTGTCTTCACCCAATAAAAAGAAAGTAAATAAATTAAGGACAAAGTCCTTCAATAGAGTCAAATAAGCTGAGAAGGCGGAACTTGCGCATAAATTAGCCGTTTGCATTTGAAAATTCCCAACTTCCTTCTTCCAAAATCAATTCGATACTTTGCGGCAACAAAGACGTTCTTTTTTTCCTATTTGTTCTGCTAAAAAGCTAAAAAGTTTGTTTTGCCATTTTTCATTGCTTACAACAGAAAGTTTTAAGTAAAAAATAAATTTCTGCCAAGCCAAAAACTAACAAAACAGAGCTGGCAAAAAAATGAGAAAAGTTCTATGTGCCTTTCCGTATAATTTTTGTTTGGATCTCCACGGGTTTTTTTTTTGCAGTCAACCAATAAGGGAGACCGACAGTCAGTCAGTCAGTCACTCGTTTCAAGGGGAGAAGACTGAGACTATTTTGGATGGTTTGGCTGGAGGGTCTGGGAAGGAAAGAAATATTTTGGATAGCTTCCAAATGGCGAGTTCTGCCCTGATTTCAATTTATCCACAACCGACTGGGGTGGAGCCGTGACTATTTGTCGTTTCTTCAAATCCAATGCCTCTGCAATTTTAGCTCAGTCTTCCCTGGCTTCTTATTTCCTTGTTGAAGGCAGGCCAACATCCTTCTAATGGCCAAAATAATACAGTTCTGCCCTTCTGGGTACTTATGCTGGAAGTTAATGAAAGTGTTGTTTATGAATATTGTTTTTTAAACAGCAGTTTCTATGGGAAAGGTTATTGGGATGAAAAGTTATAAAGTTGGAAAATTTAGTATCGAAAACTAGGGTTTAAAATTATTAGTCAAAAAATTATGATTCTAACTTTAAGAGTATTAATTGATTTGAAATTCATAAGCTTATTGTTCTAACCCGCTTTTCTAATTCCAATTTTTATGCCGCATTGGAAGCCGTGTCAGCAAAAAAAAATATATTATTCAAAGGCTGGGCGGGGGGGAAATCCTTTGCCAAAATCCTTGGCTGGCATCATGTTGAATGCAGCAGGGGGCAGCAACGGAATGAAGCAATCAATCAAAGCACAAATCGCTTTGGTGTCGCAAAGCACCGCTGGGCAAAGACTTTTCGCCTTAGGAATAATATCCATCATTGCAGTGGAGTAGCCTCCCTCCAAAGTTTATCATCTAACCAAGAAGAACACTCGAAAAAATAAAAATAAATACACTTTACAGGAGTTTATATTATATATTCAAGAATTCTTATTTAAGATGTGGGTAATGGAGTTAGCAGACTATTTTAACCAGCTCTATATTTCTCATTTAATATATTTTTTCTCAGTGCCCTCACAGTTATCGTAATCGTCTTTATTTTGCAGTGGAGTCAGAGTCAGAGTCAAGTCGGAGACGCCTTTGATGCCCGGGCCATGACTCAGTTATCGACGGAAGGTGTGGGGGCTATGGGGGGCTCTTCTTACTGGGGCTTGTCTGTGTTCGAGTCTGCCAGTCTCGGGTCTCTGGTCTCTGGTCCCCCCAACCCCTGGACAATCTCGCGCTGCGTAATCACATTCAAGTGCCGTCTCCTCGGAGCACACTGCACATGTGTGACTGCCAGGGGAGGCGGCGAGGGGCGGCAGTGGCGTGGGGGGCGGAGCTGGGTGGGGTTGCTGGTGGAGTGCACATGGGCAAGGGCAAGGCGAGGCAATGCCGAAGCTGTGCCGCATATAAATGTTTGATTTATGCATCCAAAATGCTTGACTCGAAGCCAAAAAGGCTTCGACGGAGAACAGTGGTAACCAGTTATTCGTGGCGTGTCATAAAAAGTATCAATAATTTTGAAACATGACAATTTTGTATCAATTTTATAGATTACTATATTTATCAATTAATTAAAATTCAATAAGTTATTTAGTTATTTTTGGAATGCTCCCTCCTCAAACACCACTGTGGCCTTCATTGTCATGGTTTTCAACTGCAGCTGTTGTTGTTACTCCACAGCATTTGGTGTTGTTGCAGCTTTGGTTGCAGTTGCTTCTCCCCGAGAACTGCAGTCCACTGGACTGTCTGCATCTGCGAGTTGTGACTACAAATGCACTCCCCCTCTCCCACAGCCAATGCTCCATCGTCATAATGGCGGCACTTTGAGCTCATAGATCCCACCGACAACCAACAACCGAAACCCAAAGCGACACCGGCACCGGCTCCGGGCATCGCGCGGCCCGGCTTATCCTGGCAATGCATCCTGGAGCTCTAAGCCCTACCTCCCACTCACCTTCTTGTCTACCTGCCTGGGAAACTAGCAGAGCCATTGCTGACGAGAGGAGCACATTATCATTATCAGCCAGGGGCCACCTTAAGCTCTACTCGCTGTTGGCACTCAGTTATAAATCCATTGCTCGTATCTGGTGGATGCATTTTTGCCATCTGCATCTGCCACTGAGCCAGCGACTCCCGCTGCATGCGGCGAAGATGCTTCATCTGGGCGTTTATAACTCGTTAAATGCTCAATAACTTTATTCCCGCTTGGTACCTGGCCGGGTCGGGCCCGGGGGCATGTCGGGTCGCCAAGGTGTGAGCTGAGAGCCTCGAATCAGGAAGCTTACTTAGCACTCGGTCAGAGGTACGGGAAAACGCCCACTTAAGCTGCTTTATGGCTTGGGAGGTTACGATGAGGCATTTATAAAAAAATGGTGGCCAAAGGCAGAGGGTTTCCATGCCAACTTTAATACAAAGACATCCAAAATATATACATATTTAAATCTTAGTTGGACAATGAGCCCTGAAAGTGTGCCTTTTCCTTATCAGCCAACAAAGAATCTTAACAGATCCTGATTCTCGAGGATAGAACCCATGAATAATGCATAAAATGGACTTCATTGAATGAATACAATTACAAAACTTGCGTTTGCGCACTCTGTCCAAAGTTAGACTCAAGTTTTTTGCCTAATAAATTTACGACCGCAACTTTCCGTCTCCGCTTCCCCGGACACCAAACAAAAAAAAGTAATCACTTAAGTTTTGTGAAATCCTCCGACCATGGGAGATCCTATAGAACCCCTCCGGACTCCAAGTTGGGGGCGTCTTAATCATCATTGGCTAATATGTAGAGCAAAAATAGTCGAGTCTTCTATAGGGAAAAAGTTTGGAGGCCACAATGGAACTAATTTGCCAACGGATTCTCATTCGCCACGTTTCGGCCGTCATCTTGGCCATCCCCTCCGCCTCCGGACCAACTCATCTTTCCATCGCCACCCGCGTGGAAAGCAATAAAGCAGCGGCAGTGGCAGCAGTAGGAGAGTTACAAAAATAAAGAAGAATAACAAAGTTAAATAAACAAAATGTAGTCATTATTTATATTTGCAACACAGCTCAGCAACAAACAGTGGAAGAAACTGAGAAAAATTCTCTAAAAACAAGCTGTGTGAACAAAAGTTCAAAAATAAACAGGGTCATTAGAGCTTTATACCTAAAACTAAAGGGTTAAATTTGTATCTAAAAAAAAACAACTTACTAGCTTTAAAACGTTTTTTCTAATTTTTTTAAGAAAGTTTAAAATAAGGTGATCCTTTCTAGTCTTCCTAAAACATCACCCTCTATAAGAAAGTACTGAAACATGCTAAAAGTTTCCCTCAGACAATAGAAGCGCGTAAGAAAAGCACATTAATTTCACTCCCTCCTCGGGCCACCTCCATTACTTCGGTGGCTCATCTTCTGCTCACCGTAGCTCACTCGACGTCTTGTGCTCGCACTTAAAAATTAATTTAATATCCTCGCGTATCCTTTTCAACGCATCCAGCATCCAGCTCGCATGCTCCACGGCCATAACGAGGGCAGCCATCCCAACTGAGAATATATATATATTAGATATATAGGAGGAAGCCTCGGCCAAAGATGAGCGAGCATCCTGCTGGCAGGAGTCCCTTTGTGCCGTCCTGGCTGCTATTTGGCTCGCATGGCGGCTGTAAATATAATTATGTCGGGAAAATCCGAACCAAGCTGGATTAATTAGCGAGCATTACCCGAACCCACCTCACGCAACCAGTTCCGGGGCCAATTCCCCGGACCTGGGACCCACCAGGGTGTCAACTAACTCGACTGGCTAGGAGGTGGGTGGTGGGAGCTACTACGACTTGGCTACGTGTCACAAAAAATGGGATACATTTGCTACTAATTAAGAATCCATGTTTTAAATATGTGCATGTAACCGCTCCTTGTTCGCCGTATCCTTTGCCGCCGTGTCTGTGGTTTCGGGTACCAAGGAGCAGTCATAAAAATATAAGTAGAACATGGTGCATAAATGTTGGATCCCTAAAAAATACCTCACCGGGGGCTGTGGCAACTGAAGGATTGAATGACAGCGCCCACTCAAATATTACCTTTCCCTGTCCATGTTTTTTTTGCGGTGGAGACATCATAAATATCTGAAATGTCTGGAAATTAAAATGTTGAAAATGGTTACAAGGATCGAGCCTTAGAGCCTTAAACTTAAAGTTCTCATTTTGATTAAAAACTGCCTTCTTAAATGCATCTACAATGAGTAACTACTTCTATTAACCAACATATTCGTTTATTATAAACTAAAACCTATCAGAAATACAGACTACTGCCAGTGAGA
Organism: Drosophila pseudoananassae pseudoananassae; assembly: GCA_018153035.1. Classification (NCBI taxonomy): domain Eukaryota; kingdom Metazoa; phylum Arthropoda; class Insecta; order Diptera; family Drosophilidae; genus Drosophila; species Drosophila pseudoananassae. The sequence continues at coordinate 1,730,855 of JAECXR010000055.1, forward strand.
GAGTCTCTTTATTTTTCATCCAATGTATCCCCTGTCTTGAATCCTGTTTCAGTTTATGGGGTAACCAGTAACCAAGTAACAAAGGCAAACATTGAAAACAATGAGCGACCAATTAGAAGTGCTGCGAGAAACAGACAAATCTCGTAAAACTCATAAATGTCGCCATAACAATAAAAATTCCGGTTGCAAATAAAGTCAGCGAAATAAAGTTTGAAGCGGCCTGCCGAGATTCGGGCTTTGATTCCTCCGCATCCAAATCTGAAGCCTCGGCCCAGACCAGGACCCAAAGTGCCACAACAGACATTGAACATGTTCATAAAATCATTGCCTGTTGCTGCGGCTGATGGCAGCTATAAACCGTAGACAAACAGAGCCAGAGTCACAACCAACTGTTGAGCCGGGAATTTTACGAGCCGAGTAATGACGTCATAAAAATTAACAACTTCAAGGCCCCCGTTGGGTGTCTGGCATCGAGCCTTTTAAATGAAACAATTATTAGGCCACGGATCTTCACAATCTGATTGAGCGAACTAAGTTATTAGTTATAAAATGTAAGTGTTATAGCCCCTAAGATTAAGGGTGTAAAGTATTAAATTAAATTCGTATTGTGATGCCTCGAAAAATACTGCACAGTTTTTGGTCGAAAAATTTATTTGCGAGCCACAGGGCCAGGACCTGAAATTGCAGGAACTGCAGTAGCTGACCGCACACTCGCTGGGAAGAATGGTGAAATTGCGTTGGAAAATTTACCGGCAAAACGAGCCAAAGGACACACGGATTTCACCCCGTCCCTCCGGCACTATCTCTTTTTCACTTCCTGCCTCTCGCTCTCGTCCTGCATGCGAGTCCTGTCCCGTATGAGTGTGTGCGTGGCCAGGCGAATATAATTTATTCGATCTGTGATAGCCGCGGCCTCTGTCCGGCATGTCTCATAAAAATTGCAGTTTAATTACTCCATCGACAGTATCAATTTAGCGAAATCTTTTATTAGCGCCGCAGATGGATTGCCATCCGTGTTAAAGCGCCATCTGTAGGCGGCTGCAGGTGAAATGCTTTTTGTGTAAGGCCATTTTTTTGGGCCTTGAATGCAGGGGATTTTTAAAGGATATGGAAGGTTTAAATATGATTTTTTGTAAAGAAAAAAACAGGTATATATGGAGGATTGATTAAAAAATATTTTAATATTGGTTTTATATTATTGAGGATAGTTTTCCAACCTTACTTATAAGAATAATATCTCCACTATTGTACCGCCGAGTCTCAGCTGCGGAGTCTCAGCTGTCCTTCCCCTTCCCCCAACTGCATTTCCTTTAGTTTCTGGCCCAAATCCCCAATGCTGGCTCGACCAAAAAAACCAAAAATACCCCACCAAATGCTGCACGCTCATCCGCAAGATTTATGTATCTCAAATATGTGCATCTGTGTGCGAGGCCAAGTCCAGTCCGAATGCCTATGCCGCCCTGTGGTATCCAGCCCCCGATTCCAGGGTGGGGCCGCGTCTCCTCCGACTCCGACTCCAGTTTGGGTTTCAGTTCCATATCCATATCCAGCGCCAGGTCCAGGTCCTGCTCCGTTCAGAGCTCCACCATACGAGTGTAGTATCTGCATCTGCAAGCGGGCAGCGTCCAGTCCAGCACTGTTTTGTTATTGTGCCGCGCTTTTTAAATTTACGTGCGGCAAATGCAACATACTTCACTTACGGAATTTGCGTTAATGTGCATTTGCAGACCACTCCAGTTGGGTGCCCCCCCATCCCCGCCTGCTCCCTCCATTGGCGGATTGCTTTCATTCTGCATTTGCATTCTGGCCGCCGACGCATCGCCGTGAATGTGGCATCTATGAGAGGATGGGTGTAGTTGGCGAGTAGGGTCATGCCACAAGTGCAGCGGCCTCCAGTTTAAACAAATGCACTAAGAGTGCTGGTATTGTCAGGGATGCTCCTTACGAATTTAGGGGCATTATACCAAAGTGTATATCAAAATATTAATACTGATATTAATACTTAATTTTGGTATTTAATTTTTAATTGTTTCAGAAATATGTTAATTATTTTTCCATTAATATCAATCATTTAAGAGTATTATTATTATAACATTAATAGGTTACACTACGATTAAATTATTATTTTAATTTTAATTAAATTCTATAGACTTAATATGTTTTTGAGACATTTTTTAAAGCCTATTTATAGAAAAAAAAATTATTTAAAATTATCTCAAAACACCGATCTTGACTTCAGCATCAGCTCTTGGCATTTTTGTAGCATACATTCTAGGGCTTGAGACCTACTTTACAGGATATTAACTAGCCGCGATCATTTGTGATTCTTTCCTTGCCGTTTTTGCTGGGATTTTTCCTGATGTTTTTTGGAGTCTTGCTGCGTTGTTGTTTTTTGTGGCAGTTGTTGTTCTTGCTGCAGTGCCCGTGATGCATCCCAACGTTCGGGTACGGCTACAAGGTACAACGTGCATTTGTCGGTGTCTGGCCCTCTCACTCCCTCCCGCAGCTGGCACTGCATCAGGCAGTGCAAAAATGCGAATGTGTGTGTGTGTGTGTGCGAGTGGGCTTGTGTGAGTGTCCGTACGCAAATGCAGCCATGATTTATGATCTGAAACAATATTGAGCGCACGAAAATTTATGGAGTGCTCCGCTTTGCAAATAAAACGAAATAAAATTTTTTGTCAGTTGTATTTTTCGTTTCAATATTTCTGCATGCCTTTATCCCCCTACCTCCCCCGCTCTGGTGTTGTTGTTTTTGGTATGGCTTGCCTTCATGACTGACCATTCATCCTTTTGTGTCCATTCATTTCGCTCTCGATTTATTTCGTTTCCGTGTCCTCTGCCCAGAGTGTACGAGTATGTGGCTCCAAATGTAATATGTAGGCGTTGCCACACCCCTTTTTTTCGGGGTAGATGGAGGGACAGAGATCCTGAGATGGTCAAAAATGCATTCGGGCTTAATATTTGTTCTTTATTGCAGCGATCCGACATAATATATTTGAGATTTCAAGTGAATATTTATTGCTTTACAGTGAAATGTCCACATCACTGAAGTTTGTCATTAAAAGAGTAAAGTTGGAGCATAAGGGATTTTTAAAATGGGTTTAAAGGTCACCAGCTAACTATTCTTAAATGAAATTCTTAAATAAATATTGTGTAATACAAGATGAATTCTTTTCTTAGCCTTGTTATCTAATACATAGAATAGCTATATGAACTTTGAACCCTTATCTGTATTCGGCACTTCAGCTACCTCTTGCAACCAATTGCCTTAGCGAGGGGGAATCCAAGATAGAGAAGATCTGGGTTGTGGGAGTATTTCATTTGCAACTGACATCTGTGAGGGGGTGACCCAAGGATAATTCGAACATTAATCATGCTCAGTTTTTGGGTAATCGATTGGTGTTCGATTGAGGCTTATCAGCAACTGGCTGGAACAACGGGGGAGTAAGTTATGGGCGGGGTTGGTAGCATCATGCTCAATTGAAAGTCGTCACGCTCTGCCTGGAAATGGTCTTCCTGCGAGAAGGACGATATCTGGGATGCTGCTCCTTCGTATCTATCACCAGCAGCTCAGAACCAGAGCAACCCCATGTTTTAATATGGATCTGTACACCATTTTGTTGCTTCTAAGACAGCCATATGGGTTCAGACTGAGATGCGGGTGTGGAGCACGAGATGCATTCCGTGGCCACGAAAAGAATGCTCATTTGGGGGCTTTAGAATCTATTTATGTTTGAATTTGAAAGCCGAAGACAGATGCCGTTTCGCACGTGACTTTCGGGAATTTCTCATCTGGCTAAAGTTAGTTAACACTATGCTAAGAATTTTGAAGAAATTTCTAAGGGTGTGCCGTAGACTTTTTCCATTAGTAAGTACGAAAGACAGACTAATAGTTCTGGGGTGCAAAACATATCCAAAGATTTTTTATGATCCTACATATGGCCTAATAAACCGATCCGATTTGTCATCGTCGCATCCTCGAAACGGAAAACAACTTGCCGCAGCCCAAGACTTCTGGTTTTCAGCGTCAGGGGCCATAAATCATAAAAGGACGCCAGCAACGCGCTGAAGAAAAGCCGCCGGCAAGATGTCCTGCTCTAGTTCTGCCTGAGAGTGCTAAAGGAACGCATTCGAGTCACAGGAAGCCGACGGCTTGGCTGGGCCGAGACGAGTGCGTTAGTTTTTGCATATATGCAAAGGACCTAGGAGCCATAAAACAGCAAGGACAACGCACAGCCTCGGGGATAGTGAGGATAAAATACAAGAAAATTAAACAGAAAACGCTGACAATATTTTTCCATATTTTGGTCTCATTTTTTTTTGTCTTGGCGTTGCATGTGGCGCATATGATTTATGATGATGCAAGCGGAAAGCGTCAAGATGACAGCAGCAGCGCGGAGGAAAATAAAACAGCAGGCGTAAGTATCTCTCGGATACATTCAAGACGCAGCGGTGGGGCAATTAAGAGCCAATCCAGCCCGGCTGCATCGTAAAATGGAAATATTAATTTGTGATTTCTTCACACTGCCACTTGCAGCTAATTTGTTATTAATTGAATTTAAAGGAGGCTGGCGACCAAGGGGGCCCGAATAGAAACACCAGCACGCGTCACGATGCCATGCAACATACCACCCCCGCGTCATGTGCGGCGTTTTATGTTCCATTTATGTTGTGCAAACGATGCTCCATAATCGTAAAAATATCAAAACAAATCGTTAAAATCGATCTCCGTCGGTTGGCAATCGATTTACAATCCCCCGCCAGCCACCGAAGCCCGAATGTCTTCATTTCTGGAGTTGTGCGTTCCGGGGACGCGTGTCAATCGGGTAAGTTCTGGGTATCCATACTGAAAGTATCTCCATCTCTCCATCTATATGTATCTCGGTGTCTCTATTTGTATCTCCGGGTGTGTGCGCGCGTGTGTGTGTTTCCATGAAAATGCCGGCAGCCCCCAAACCAGAAGGAGCTCATAAATTTTGTGACTTAATTAAGTTGGCATCACTTGAAAATTGTTTGAATTTTTTGTTGTCGGATCTGTGTTGTTCTCGGATCTGTGTGTATTGCGTTTACAGATAATAATTGTAAGAGCCCATAATTGATTCAGTATTGATTTATAATTATTGAACCGACTCAAGTGCAAGGCCCGCAGATAGTCGGTGAGTGCAACAAATTGTTAATTAAATTAGCCTCTGAAAGTGTATCAGAATTTATGTCTGATTCTGCTAAGGGATGTGCCTTCTTTCAAGATTATTGTATATTTTTTTGTAGCTACAAGAATAGAACCAACATAACCTTCAGAAGCGACTAGATATCGTCAAAGGGGCTATTTAAAAAATAAATAAATTGAAAATCCGAGAAAAATGCCGAATCCAAGCCTTAGGGCAACAAAAAAATGAAATAGAGTTGTTTGTTTATTTATCTAGGGGATTGGTAACTCAGACACCCATTCTCCGATCCGGGGAGATGAAATCGGGAATGAGGAAATTTTCGCAGCATGCCACAGAGTCTCCTCGACGTCTCCCACTGCTCCACTGGGCGAAATGAGGTGCCACATGATATGGGGGCGCTCTGGTACGGCCCGGCTCTCTGTTTATCCAACGGGGGTCGCCCGGCCCGGTCGGGTGTTTGTTTTTATAGACTAATTTTTATGGTGCCACTCCTCCGGCCCCATCTCAAAAGGCATTTCTGGTGTTTGTTTTTCTTTCTGGATTGCTCAACACTTGTTCCCGACCCGTAGTTGTTTGTTTTTCGAGTCCATTCCGCCAATTCGGCCTGCCACACATAATAATCATCATAATAAGGCATAAAACCTGCTCATTAGCCAGCCCGGACCAGGAGCGGCCAGGACAAAAAGGATTTGGTTGCGGGATCATAAAGCCATCATAACTCACACCGCCTGCTGAAAGGGCTGGAAGGAACAATATCCTGTCCATAATTAAGCAGTTCGCAGTGCCCAAGACTGCCGGAAAAATTAGAGCAAAGTTTTGCTACCTGGGATCGGTAATCCTTGGCTAAATTAAAATCACCCTCTGTGCACGGCAAGTGCCAAGACATTGTCACACATTATCCTCGACAAACTTTGCCGAAACAAAAGGACACAAAGGGTTGGTCCTCCCCCGGCCTGGGAAGACAAAGTTTTACGCCGACCAAGGAGGCGGCAGTGGCAATAACAAAGTGGCAGCTGCTGACGCGCCCTCGGCTCAATTGCAATTACGGCAAATTACTTTATTACATCCGTAATTGTGTGACCATCGAGCGTGCTATTTTTCGGGCCCTGAAATTAGTGAGACAGCCACAAGTGGTTCGCTGACTCCAGGCCCACTCCACTGTAGCTACTTTACTGTATCAGGACACATCAGGCTCATTTCCTTGATTTTCCTCTCCTGATGGTATTTCCAGACACGCACTGTTTTACCAGCCGACGGTCTCGTCATCCTGAGGTCACAAATCCGTCGGTAGTTGTCATGAAAGTAGAAGATACTTTAGGGAAGATGGAATTTTATGGATTTGTTAGAGGCATAATTTCTGGATTTATTTTTTTATGGATAATTTTAATTCTATTTATTAGAAATTTGTATTTAAACTATTTTAACTGTTTAACTATTTTTGAAACATTATATTGGCTTGTTTATTCTATCGCTCTTTAGGAGTAAATTTTAAAAAATATATCATCTTTTCAACGAGTAAGTTTTAACCCAATTAAACCATTAATATTATTTTATTATTTCTTTTTTTTACTATTTACTATTTATTCTATTTGACTATTTATTCATAGTATCTATCTTGATGCCTTTTAAATATACTGTTAGTAAGAGCTCTTTATAGATTTTTTTATTTTCAAAATACACATCTTTTTCAATTTACTGGTTTTGCTTAAAAATATCTAAAGCTCCTTTTAAGTAAATTATCAGGTTTTTTAGTACAATTTTTATGAGTCATCTGGGGATGGTTAATTTCTGATCGGCCCGTGCCAGCTAATTGCCTCCGATCGTGATCGAAGTCATGTCTTGGATCGAGTGGGGCTTGTGCTGACGTCACAGCCCAATCAATGGGACTACACTTCCCCCCACTCCCCAACACAGCCCCATCAAAAACGCGCGCCAAAAACTCGGGAGCCGCTCTTCCACGCAGACTCTCTCCGGCTCTCGCCCTCTCTGTCGCGCTCTCAAGCTGTCTTGCTCTCCAGCTCAGCTCAGCCATGTTTATTTATGATGTAAACAAACCATTAAACGGGAGAATTACGAGCGCAGTCGCAGTCGCGGCCATCATGGCAGCGACGCAGGCAGAGCCGCCGGCAGCGCAGCATCTGCTGCGTAGCGCTCTCTCGCTCTCGCAATGGTTTATGGCTGCCGCCGAATAGTTTATGGCCGCACACACACACCTACGCACAGCCCTCTCACAGACTGAGTCGGCGCTCTTTCTCACGGTTTCTGCGAGAGCAGCTGTTTCTGTGTCAAGCATATGTGGTGGGAACGAGAGGGAAGAAGGCAAGCGGTCAATTGGTGGGGGTGTATGGGGATCCACTAGCCCCGCCCCTTTCAGTGCTGCAAAGTGCTGTCCGCCGAGTCCCTCTCATCATTTCACTCATTTGCTCCGCTCCCCAGCACTGGCCTAATGAGAAACCTGTTAGAGAAGCCCCCAAGCTCCACCGCAAGAGCGAGACAGAGTGAGATTTACGGCTACACGTGGTCTCCGCTTTCATTGAGAAACAACATTGTTTATGGGCGTTTACTTTTCGCCGAGCACATCACAGGGCTCCAAATTTACGAGCTCTCGAGTGGAGCTCAGCAAATCCACTCACTCAACTCGACTGGGGTCTCTATTTATGAGTTTTATGCCGGCTCTGAGTAGGGACACCATTGGCAATGGTAAATTTAGCTTGTTTCAATACAATGTTGTTTCAATTGAAAACAATAGGGGCACTGGGGTCCCTTGGTCATCCAAATTTTTCCTTTGCCATCCTTGTGCCACGTGGCCATTGCAGAAATTCTCATATTGACCCGGCCGGACCAGATCATCGTCCTGCACCACCTCCACTGGCACCTGAGTCCTCCACTGGCACCTGCCGCATCATCACTGGCCGCCCAACAAACAGAATATGGAGTGCGTAGAATGGGAGTAGGATGGGATGGGATATGGGAGTAGAATCTTTGAACATTTTTGAAGGAAACCTATCAGAAGATCTTCCGACATGGTTAAATAATCGGAAACCTACTCTTCAAATGGGATTTACGATTCTTGAGAGTAATCTCAATTTTGTTATGGTGGACGAACCATTTTTTTTAGTACATATTTGATGAATTTAATTTTTTAAAAATACTCTTGTATTTCAAACGGTTGTTGGAGGAGAATGTCCCATCATCATTACACGATTGATCTAATGAGGAGGTGGTTTGTTTCGCCAAACTAATTATTACCTTGAGTCTTTATTTTAAGAATTTGTTTAACAAATTTCCCAAATAAGACTTTCAACCTAAGGTGGCCCAACTCCAACCCTTTGGAAAGAATGGGTGCCAAGCTCTTGCCGATCCAAAGGAGGCAGTCGAATTTATGGCACCGATGGTGTTGGGATCGGGCGAAGTTATTACACGATTTTTTAAGCCAACATGAATTAAGGTTATCTATCCTTTATTTTATAAAGGATCTTCGCTTCGATCTTCGCCCCTTTTACAAATATCGATGAGCTTAACATCTAAAATTTATCAAAACTAATTCGAAACAACTTCCAATATTAATTCTAACGTTTTCATTATTCAAAACATAAATCTATGACAGCGGTTTTGAGTTGATTTTTTTATTTTAACTAGTTTTTCAGGCAAAATACGAAATTTTGTTATTAAAACTTACTCTTAACAGTAACAGCGTATAGTCGTAGATGTATGTATTTGCCGTCTTCGTCTTCTGCTGCTGGTGCCTGGATTTACGAGCTCTCGAGTGGAACTCAGCAAACCCACTCAACTCAACTCGACTGGACTCTCTATGAGTTTCATGCCGGCTCTGAACTTGAAAATTACTTTATTAATCATTTAGGAATTTAGGAGTAAGCGCGTCTATTAGAGGGCATTTATCATCTGGCTGGGAGGCTGGCCAGCGAATGGAAATCGGGAACATTTTTAATTAAATTAGAATAAGGATAAATGATTAAGATTAATGATTGTTTTGTATTGGAAATTCGTTTGGAGATCTATAGAATTACATTTTTAATTAGGTGTTAAAAATAGCTATATATTAATAATGAATTATTGGCAGTTATTAAAAAAAAATGTACCAAAAATAACTATTTTTCGAATAAATATAAAATTTTTAGTCCCTAAACCCTTAAGACATTTTAAAAAATGTTAAACTCTTTTTTTGTAATGAATAAAGGATATAATATAAAGTCTAAAATATGTCAAGAACTGTGTGTGTTTTTAATAGAAAATGTTTTAGCTTATTTTTAAATACTATGCCACTTTTAGTCTCATTAGCTTCTTGGCCAAGCCAATAGCCCCAAAATGAAACGCCATTTTGGCCGGACGGCGGTGCAAAATAAAACAAATTGGAGTGGAGCTGGAGCTGCAATCCCAAAGCGCAACTTGCGATGGCCATCAATTAATTCCATAGGAGCATCCAACACCTCCGAACGTCTCGGCTTACGTCCGTCCGTCGCCTTCCCGCGGCGAGTGGATGGCCCCGCTCTACGGGTCCGCCAATTAATCAAAATCCTCGCCGTGTGCAGTCGCCGGAGTCGGAGTCGGGGTTTTGGAATCGGAATCGAAGTTGGGTGGCAAAGTGGCAGGATGGTAGAATGGCGGGGTGGCAGGGCGGCAGAGTTTCGAGCTGGATGTTGGTAGTGGGGTGGGCTGGAACCAAAGAAATGTCGTTAACTTAAGTGTCCAATTAATTAAAATCGCATTTAACAGCCGCCAAGCTGCGAAAACCCATTAAGATAGTTTGTCACAAAACACATGAATGCCCTCATCCCGGGCCAGGACACCCCGCCCAACACCTCTTTCTCAAGGAGTGTGGGTCTCCCTAAAAACCAAAATGGAAACTTTGCTCCTTGAGGTTTCTTTGGTTTCCAATTTTTTTTTTGAGCAGTTTTGAGCCCTGGAAACTTCATTTTGCCTCTGGTTTCTTTTCTTCCTTAAAGTCTACACATTTTCCTTATGAACTGCTGTTGCTATTGTGGTTTTTCATTTTGGCCGTGTTTGAGTTTGGTGTTCAAGTTTATAAACTTGAGATGCTTGCTCATGTGGTTGTCGGTTTTTGGTTGTTGGATGTCTGGGGGGCTTCCTGGGCTATTTAACACTTGAATTCTTTAAAAGATTCGGAATCTTTTGACCAAGTTCAAGGGGTTAGGGGTTAGCTGACTCCTAATATTGAAAATTAAACCTGACCCCTCTTTCTTTATGAAATACACCTTCAAACAAAGATTCAGAATGATTTTTAAGAAAACAAACAAATGCACTAAAGTAAGTTATTTGTTTAAACTTTAAGCCCTTTCCCAGGAACCTTGGAGAAATGGCAGCAACATTCATTAATTTACTGCACTTTCCGAGTTCTCCTGAGAGGCTAGCAACATTTTTTGAATTGTTTTGTATATGCTTGTGTTTTAATGCGAGTCCACAGTGAAAATTTATGAACTCAAGAAACTGCAAATTCTTCCCCCTCAACTTGGTCGTCTTCTGGCTGTTGCTCAGCTCCCGAGTGTTTCCCAAAAGTGAGAGAGAGTGAACAAAAGTTAACTTTTTTTGTTTGGCTGTTTGTTTGGCTGGCTGGCTGGTTGGCTGGCAGTAACTACTAAACATTTGCCAGTTTCTCATTTAATTTATTTTGCGGCCAGAGAATTTATTGTGCCAGTGCTCGAATGTGAGACGTCGTCTTATCAAATAATTGCTGGCCAGCAACGTTGCAACAATTAAGCGGTAAAGCGGTCTATTCCACCTTCCCTTTGGAACTTTGACTTGAACACACATATTTTTTTCTGCCTGCCTGCGCCTGACCTTTTTTTGGTTTCCATATTTTTTCACAGGACCTTTTTTTTTAGCAGACTTATCTTTATAGTCCCGTTTAGTGGCTAACGGAAGAATTATATCGTATTCGACAACAATTGTTTTTATTCCAAGCGCCATCATATTTCTTAAAATTTTCGTCGTCATTTTTTTGGGTCACCCTAATTTTGAAGAAGTAGTGCCCAGGGCTTTCAAGCAGTGGGGGTCGTGGTGTGAAATATTCGCATGAAATGTATAAAAAATTACTCACGAATTAGTGCGAAACTTGTCTAGTTGATAAGACTGTGTGATATATAGAGGCGAGCATCTCCTACCTGGGAGGGTCACTTACTTTTCCTCTCCTCTCCACTCCACTTCTTGCCCCTGCCACAAGCTACACTCTGTTATGGGGCACGGGTGTTGGACAGCGGGCAGCTGGAGATGGAGTTGGAGCTGGGGGCTGGGTCTGGGGCATGACATCGATCATTTTGGACGCGTGTGCTGCTCCGTGTGGAACCTGCAACCTGATGCCGCCGGCCAAGTTCAACGCAGCTTCGTAGAAACGATCGAGCAGAGGAGAGGGCAATGGGGGTCACACTGGGAATAAAGTTTTTTCTAATAGTTGTTATTTTGTAGGGAGATGGGTTTACTCTGACTTCTTTAGCTCTTTATCTTTAAAGATATTTTAAAACCTCTAGAAATTATTTAAAGTGTATTTCTCTGTTTGCATTCCAGCCATCTTGTGGTCCAAGGTGTGTCACATCTCTTTTGTGTCGCACATTTGTCAGAAATTAATCATGTTCTTGTTGTCCCGCATGGCTCTTATGTACATCCATACCTCTATATATACCATATGTGTGTGTGTGTCCATGATATATTGGCCACAAGCCGAATGAGAGATCCAGGAAAGGTTTAGGCTGGATCTGCAGTTCTGCAGTTGGGGATCCGCTGGCGGATGCGAGTGTAAGAAATGCAATTAAACGCGATCGTAAACACACGACTTTGGTGGCGCAATTAATTTTCATTAAACCAAAAAGAAGTAGAGGCCTTTAGGACAAACCAGATTTAATCCTGCAACGGAAACTTGATATGGTTTGGGGTTATATGTTTCACAGGCCACTGCCTGTTTGAGAGATTTATAAAGGAGTATTCAGAGGCTTGTTGTCAAAAACAATACCTATCTTCTTATGATAATCCTTCTATATTTTTTTCGCAATTTCCCTTTTGGCATTACTTCAAGTTGGCTTGAACTTGATCGCCGCAGAGGCGACACTAATTGATATTCTTATCGGCAATCGATGGCGATTACCCTTTGCGCGATTACTTACTTACTCACCCGGCACATTGCATTGCGTTCGGTGCAATCCACTTTCAATTTGACAGCTGCGACAGACAGGTGACAACCCATAACTCACGATCAATCCAATCCAATCCGATCCGATCCGATCCGATCCAACCCGATCCCATCCTCGGGCCATGTCCGCTTCTTTATTTATGCAACCGCCTTTACGCGAATCGAGTGGCGGCATGGGGCATGGGGCATTGGGGCAGGGATTACTGCGGGCAATGTATGCCAGACACGATTCATTGCGCTGCCAAGTATTTTAGCTTCGTTGGTCAATGGAAAGGAATCCGATGGATGCGCTGCCGACGAGGGGCACTGGGGCCTTGGCGTTCCTTTGCCATAATATAATTGATGATATTGTCTTTTAATTCGCTGGATCTGTCGTGTCTGGCATGGCGATTCAATTGACTCTCGGCATTTGCATGCCTTTGACTTATCGATAAATTGTATCTCACTGTTCAACAGATGTTTAATGACAATCGAGTGACTGGAGTTTCAGGATGCCAAAATCCCCTCCCCCCCCACTTTGGTTACCTAATCTGCTTTCTCTCTGCTCACTCTCAGTTTCACGGATAAAAAGGGTTTTCCACCTTTGGCTGTTTGTCGGGCCAAAACAAATTAGAGATTTGAGCGGGTTATTTACGACCCAAAATGGTTGATCTATGATGGGAATTAAGGGTTCAGCTCGTCGCGCTCACAATGGGGATGATGGCCGACGCGATGGCGAGAGGCGGGCGATAAAAGGGACACGTATTGTATGTCGGTGGTACAATCGTACCCATGTATATACTTTATTTACGGGCATCTCACTGTTTGTCTGAAGTTGCTGGCCAGCTAGTTTTTGGAACCAAAAATCTCCGCATGGCCAAGAGTCGCCAGGCCGTCATTTATCTTGTTTTGCCGTCGTCTTCTTGTGCTGCATCAAAAATTCAACTGCAAACCGGCCAAATAAATCAGTGCACTCCGCCAGTGGGCCAGAATGGGACAGCGCGATGTGTCAAGTGTATTTTCGGAACTCGACAACTCTTTCGCTTTTTGGCATCTCTTGAGCATTTCTCGTGGGGATTTCCTTCTCCGTCGCTTAACAGGGCAATCCTTAGCGCCAAGATTTATGACACTTTTGTTGGCAGCATCTTGGCGAAATCTTATCGAAATTTCTGTTTTTCTCGGGTCTCTGGCCAGCTCTTTCCACCACCACCACCACCACCACCACCGACTTGCAGCCGACATTTATTTTCAGCCTGACCTCTATTGAAATGAGCTACGAACTGAAAATTCTCTACTTATGGCTCTTTATGGCCAAATTAATCGCATGCCTACCTGTGCGTAACCAACAAAAAATAACAAAAATAACAATAATAAAAGTAAAAGTGACCCAATATTGCGTCGTTTTTCAGGGACAATGATAACGCCTGAAAAATAGATGGCCAAGGTCACAGGTTAGTCCATATTTTCACCTGTCAATTGTTCGATTTGGTCCAAACAGTATGTCCTTGCTGTGTCTAAACAGCCTGGTCACGGTTGTTAGCCAAAAGAATCTCTGATCTTTCATGGTTATAATCTAGATTCTAGACAAAAGAATTTTAATTATATCTTAAGGCTGGAAAACTGAGTAATTTAAAGTCAAAAACGGAAAGTTTAAATATAAAATAAATCATTTAATAAATAAATCCTTTTATCCCACCCATCCATCCCACCCAAAAGTATGCTATAATTTTGAAAATCACGCACTCATCTTAACCATATCCTGTGTAACCTATCTGACCAAAAAATGTCCAATCAAATGATATATGGTAAGTATGTGATATATACTTATATAAGATGTTCACCTTTTTATTTCCATTTTAAAGTTATCAACGCTTTGGGCAATTCGGAATGTGATAAGGGCCAAATGGCAGTTGGGAAAAAAGGGAAAGTGCCGGATTAGAATCCATTTTGAGGTGAGGTGCCCTCACCCACACCCACACCCACTCACACTCACACTCACACCCAAAGACACCTACACAGTCACCCGAATACAGCTATAGAAAGGTGCGTATCCTGATGGAGGAAAAAAGGGATGTAGATTCGAGTGTGTGCGACGGAACATCCATAAGTGTCATGTTCGGGTATCCTCATTCATCCTTGGCATGCACGCACGTTTTTTCGATCCGGTTCCTTTCTTTCCCTTTTTGGTTGCTGTTGTTGCTTTTTGTTTTATTATGTGCACGAATTTCTATATACAACCCGAAACGTGTGTGTATGGGGTGTGCCAGTGAGTGTGCGAGTGAAATAAATTCCGTAGCGCTAGAAGCAAAGATTTATTATCAAATTAAATTTCTGACAGAATTTATTGCTTTATCTCTCTCGCCAAACATAGTTCTTTTGCCTTTCGGCAGCCTCCTCAACCTCCCCAGCCAACCACCGCACCACCCAAGCACCACACCACCCTCGCATACCCGCCCACTCAAATGAATCCGCCGGCGAATGAACCATCCAACCAACCCAAGTGGTGACCCCGACCTGATCCTTTTGGTCTTGCCTCACCTTTTTGCAGAAGAAGCAACACGATTTTCACTTCCCATCCCCGTTTTTGCTTATTTTTTGTGTGTGTTTTTGTTTACGAAATTTATAGAGAACAAATTTGGACAATATGCGCGCATTATTCTCGCGTGTTCCTGCACCGTTTTCCAGGACGAGGGCCGCATGCTAGTGCCACATTATGTCTGATGCTGCAACACCTCTCCCTCCGCCCATTAAAATGATGCATTGCACCCCGACCATTATAATTATAAGCAGCAGACTTTAAGATCTTTTTTGTTTTATAAAGTTTAATTAAAATTAAGATTACTTCACTGTCAAAACCACATAAATAAATCCAAAGGTATATTTTTTAACCCAAAAGCCTGACATATTATTTAGGTGGATTGGCAACTAAGCTGCTCATTTGAATTGTGAATTCCGGACATGTTTGGCTGTACCTATTGATTTATCTGGCCGGAGCACATATATTTTCCATTTACGTATGCCTCTCGACCCCAGCTCCTCGGCAATGAATGAAACTTTTGCAATTTCAAATAATCGCCAGCGCCCAATAATGAGGCCGGGGAGTGCGCGCTTGTTGGCCAACACACGCACGCATGGCTAAAAGGGGGCAGGGCGCTGCCAAGTGGGTGGTTTTTGAGATTCGGTTTGGACCACCAAAACACACAAAGGAGCGAGGGGCGATGCCAGGCAGAAGCTGCTGAAGTAACCGCACCACAAGCAGACGGGAAAACGGGGAAAAGAAAAACTTTCTTATTGCCAAACTGCCAAAGTCAGAAGGCTGCCATTTCCACTCCTCGCCCCCTGCTTCGTGGTCCGAGGGTGGGGGCCTTGAGAAGAGGCTGCAAGAAGAGCCAAGACGACGCGGCGATAGCATGAGGGATTACAGCGCGTGATTTATATGGGATTCCGAAGAAATATGGGCGAAATGTGTCGGCAATTTTTATTGGACATTTTAAAAAGGCGAGTAAGATGTTCCTCCTAATGTTGTTGCTCCGGCTCCTGGGAATACGGAATATAAGGAACTGCGGCAAAAGTAGCTCTCGCTGGCCCAGGAGTCGAGGCGGTTGGGAGGTTGGGCGGATGGGTGGGAATCCCTGGGCTGGCCGCACACCATTTCGCGCGGCAGCTGCTCCCCGAGAATTTTCCCCACTTGATTTCGTGCGTAGTTAGTAAGGAAGTCGCGTTCATTCGTTCGTAGGTCTAACGAGCCCTGGCGAATATTTATGATCAGCCTGGGCTCATGTCCTGCCTGGCCCCGTCTTGCCACCCCAGGCTCCTCGAGAAACATACAACAACAAACGAGTCCGGCCAAAAGTTTACCCAACATATTTTTCGGCATTTTCAGCGGTTTTGCATTAATTTAAATTTCGAATGCAAATGAGCCAATTTCCCTGAGTGCGCCACGATTTTGAGGCGGGAAGTGAAAGCTGCTCCTGCAACCCTTCAAAATCCCAATCTCAAGCCCTGAGCCAGCCAATTGCCAGCTTGACAAATTGCACAAAAGCCTTCAAGGATATAGCCCAGTGTCCTTCTCGCTGCTCCTCTTTTTTTCCATTGCACCCTCTGATTCCTGCAGGCGTGAATTGTGACGCCGCGGCGACAAAATGATTTAGTTTCGGCCGTGCAATGGTTAATGCGTCACTTAATTTAATCGCCTGCACATGCTTGGGGCAAGTGCACGAAATTTTAAATATTTTTTTTCCGCCTGCCCTTGAATATCTGCAACCCATGGCACGTTGTAATGGAAATTAATTAGGCAAGTTCCCTGCGAATGCCTGTCGGCTCCCCTGACAATGCCTGTGATGACTGCGAAAATTGCCTCCTCTATATCATTTTTAATTTAGTGGGCGCCCACTCGATGGGACACATTATTTAATTTATATCGCCGATGTGTGAATTAACGCGAAAAAGTCATGTGTTTATGGAATTAAATAATGGCTGATCTTTGTTCCTTGTTTTGTGTTTTACTACATTCGATGATATTTGATATTCCAACGATTGGGGAAACCAAAAGGGTAATGGTTCCCTCAGCCTAGACTAGGGGAGAATCCCTAGTAGGTATCTCCTTCAAAATTCTAAAAATTCGTGCGAGTTTTCATTTGATTCTTGATCTGAATATCTTAATCGAATTTTAAAAAAATTCTACCACCGTTAGAGGATCTTTTAGATGTTCTGATTTGTTTATTATTTCCCCCAACGAACTTGCGGCACCAAGGACTCTTGAGTTTTATGTATCCCGTTTGTGACAAATTATAAAATTATGTGAGTTCTTCAAAGAACTTTCGCAAAACCAAATAGTTACGCACAAGAATCCCTGTCGGCTCTCTAAATCAACAAAACTTTCTCAGACCACACGCTGGGCTGGGCCATGGGCAGGGGAACCAAGGAAGACCACAACCAAAACCCAGCTGAGGCCGAACAGAAGGGAAAAACTATTGGCGTCATCGTGTTGTCGTTGGCGAGGCATTCATCTTCCTCGCGCCGGAAGAAGATCCAGTGGAAAACGCAGCAGCAGTGGAAAATTCAGCAGTTGCAAGTGGAAAGCCAGCAAATGGAACAGCAACAATATCTGAAGCTAGTGCAACAGTGGACAAGGATGTTTTTCCCTCAACTCGAAATTTAAATAAAAAACGAATTTCTCATTTCGCTGCAGTCGTGCTTGCGTCTTGTTTGTAGATTGAATGGAGTGCTTCCGACATCCGGTTTTCTATATATACGTATCCTTTTTTTTCGCCACGGTTGCACTTTCGTCTTGAGAATTGCAATGACACTGCGAAAAGAAAAAACTTGACTAACCAATGTCTTCGTTTACTTTGACTCACATATGACCCGGCCAAGTTTTTCGTCCCATTCCCCTCACTCACACTTTGTGCAGTTTTAGTTTTTTTTTTAGTTTTTCCTGCAGCACAGGATGCACCCGAGATGGGAAGGACGATACACAAAGGCCCGCAGAATTCGCCTTGAAGGCTCTGACCGAACCGCAGACACTTTGTCTGGCTCCCGGCCATAAATCTAAAGTCCGCGTCCTGTCCTCCAAGCTTCTCCTCAGGACATGCTCGCTTTTCAGCTCCTGCTGTTGCTCCTGTTCCAGCTCCAGCTCCTGCTGCTGGTCCTTCTCCTGCTGCTGGATATAGAAAATGAAATAATTTTTGAAACATCAAAGTGTTGCGAGTTTGCAGTACACCAGATGAGAATAATGGCTATCTGCGACCCTGTTTCTTTTTTTAATGTTTCTTTTTGTTGTTCCCACTTTTGCATCCATCACCGGCTGGCGGGTGTTTAAGAATTAAAGTCCTGCGGATGAAGGAAGTGTATTAGCAGACGAAACGGAAACGTATTTACTGATCGCATATCTCTTGCTCCATTGGTCCTGCGCCACATACCTTCTCTCAGCGTCCTGGCAAGCCATCCACTCCTTCCGGCAGCTGGCGCCTGCTATCCTTGGCCCAGGGCCATCGGCATGGACATGGCGCAGGACGCAGGAGGCAGGCCGCAGGATGCAGGACGGCGCTCTTAATTTATGGCATCGAACTTTTATTGGGCAAATTTCGGTTCATCTCCATGCGTGTATTAAGACTAATGGCCGAAAGCTGCCGGATCTCCGTCATTGACAAAGACAGTACCGGAGGAAATTCGAAGACAACATCTTTGGCAAGGGAGGACTGTGTAATTCTACAAAAAAATGTTGCATAATTTTAGGCTCTGCCAGAAAATGGCGTCCATGATCGTTTTTAGTATTTTTTAAATCTGGTATATATTTTATTTAAAAACGAAATCCCGGGACTGCACCCACATTCTATATAAATATCGTATATTAACAATTATGCTACTTCATTAAATTTGTGCATTTATCATGTGCGAGTGCATCGAAAAGATTGAAATTGCAAACGGAATCGCACAAACCAAGTGAATAAAAATATAAATAAACGAATAATAAAGTACCCAGCTTTAGGTCTATATTAAGATAACTTTTAAAATTAATATTAAATATTTTACTTTGAAAAAATTGTACTAATAAGATTAGAAATTTAATTATTTTTTGTACAATTCACTCTCTAGCACATTTTTATAAAAAAAAAAAGGACAATAGGAGCGGCGTCCTGTGGAAACAGTGCCAGCGACATGTTGACCGCTTGGCGTTGGCGTTGCAAGTGCGTTTATGGTTTGATGATTTACAGTCACGCCCATAAATATTCGCACGGCCAGTGTGCACATTATTCGCGATTTATGCCGCTTCGTTCATAACTCATGCAACAGCACATGTAAAATTTATGCAATTATTAATTTAACACGCCTGCAGCACGGCCGCCGCCCCCATGCCCCATGCCTGACCTGCCAGCTGACCCTGCCCCGCCCCCATAACCCTGCCCCCTGCCTCCTAAGCCCCGACGATCCGATGCCATTCCCATTGGGTTTATCAAAGCTATGACAAAACAAAAATACAGATCGAATCCGAGCCGGGTAAGCGTTTTACGGCCAAATTTCAGACTGGCGGACGGACAGACACCGGCAGCTGAGTCGCACGTATTGTGAACCAATTTGTACGGCCGTATTCGAAGACAGAGATAGATATAGTAAGAGAAGGAGGGTATGTGAGTAAGGGTTACGGCTTTGGTCCACTTCCGTCCGCCATGGACCCGCCATAATTTACTCGACGAGCAAAAACACTCACGAAAAATAATAAATGTCCAATATGTTAGCCCGCCCTGGCAACACATACTCATGCACTAACACACACCCACACACACATATGCACTACAAAATGGAGCCAAAAGAAAGCAACAGCAACAACAAATCCAACGCCTACACACCCACACAAATATACAATCGACATCAGTGACAGCAGCAATGGCAACTACAACAATATTGCATGGGGAAAGGTTTTAGTTCTCTATTAAAGAAGCCTGATACCCTTTTCAAAAATTGAGAAATAAATTTTAGTTTAATAATTAATCTATTTTTTTTAAATTAACAAAAAGTAATTAGGTTTTCGAAATTACCAAACAAAATATTTAAAAAAACTCCTTTTTCCATTAAATTCATGTTCTAAAGTACCCTCTGACAGGGTATATAATAAAACATGACCATTCGCATGTGTGAACCGAGGACTGATAGGAAAGATGACTGCGGGGGAGTGAGGCTGCGCCAGAGGTACGGCGGGAGACAGGACGTCCGGAAGCTGGGGCCACCTGCTAGGCTCGAGTGCATGGAGTAAAGTTCCATTGCGAACATGGCCAGCATGTCGCTCCATTAATTTGCCATAAAACAGAAGTGGACTAAAATTTGTTTGTCGTTGTTATTGTCCAAGCAAAAAATTACAAATGGTTCAGTTCGAGGAGTGCCAGGGGGTAGGATGTCCTGTCAGGGGGATGCCGAGGCTGGCGAGGCCTGGCGAGGGTAGCAGTGCTCTTAGATGTGGGGGTCAAAGCTAGGGTCTGCTTATTTATGGCGCAACCACTTTTGATGTTCTGTTAAATGTCCACAATGACACATTGAGGACATCCCCCAATCGTGCAGAAGTACACGAGCGACATGGCCGGGCATTAGTGGCTAGTTGCGATCTACTTTTCATTTCCCACACGATTTGGATTGAAATTTTCCCCTAGTAATGACACTAGAAGCTGATAGTTTTAGCTTATCATTCACTAAGTAGTTGAAGTATAATAATTTCTGATTTCTATTATCATTGTCGGATTGTTCCTTCAAGTGCTGCGATAACTATTGATTAGTTATCGAAAAAGGTGTGTCAGAATGGACACACACCTTCCGGACTAGTACTGTCATTCATGTTAGATGGGCTTACTAAAATAAGGCATGTAAACAAGTAACTTAATCGAGGCTGAGAAACAGCTGTGCTCGAGTGGGCAGATAACTATTCTGACCTCTAGCGAGGGTGTGGAGCGGTGTGGAACGGTGTGGCGAATATTACATTGTTATCGCTAACCCCAAATAAATACGTCACAGGCCACATGCTGATAAGGCCACCTCCACGGGTCCACTACCGATTCGTTCAAAATGTTAAAATTAGTTTCCAGTCGGCTCTTCGATCGGCTTGTTCTTAGGTCTGTTAGACATACTTGCGAGGGAAGCATTGAAATGGCCAAGGATAACTTGACAGCGGTGTTGCATGGCATCGAGGACATGCGATTGGTAAGGACAACTATGAAGGATAATTAGAACTAAAAGTAACTGAAAATAAATCCCTAAATTTATAGGAGCAACGTCCCATTCCTCAAATTGCTGATGATGGTAAGTTTTACATTTTATATATTTTTTTTTAAATATTTAATAATATTTCCTGTTAAATATATGGTCTAGTACCCCTAATGGGATATATTTCAAGGTCAAATTTACACGATTGAAGGATTTTGTGATAAGAACATGCTGTTTGAATGAAACATTAGAACATAAAACTTGAAATTTCATTATCAAAGAATAGCTCGTGACTTTGGAATTTTTTCTTATCAATATTCGGAATAAACGTTTTCCACAAATTTAGTAGCATAGTGCTTGTAGTATATTATACATTTCAAGGTCAAATTATTAAGGTACTAATTTATAATATTAATATTAATTTCCTTCTTTTCAGAGGTTCTCATTGCCATGGACAGTGTCGGCATTTGCGGCTCAGATGTCCACTATTTGGCCCACGGACGCATCGGTGACTTTATCCTCACCAAGCCTATGGTAATTGGTCACGAATCCTCCGGAGTGGTGACCAAACTGGGCAAGAAAGTGACCAATGTGAAGGTCGGCGACCGTGTGGCCATCGAACCGGGTGTACCCTGCCGCTACTGTGATCACTGCAAGCAGGGCAAGTACAACCTGTGTCCCGGCATGGTATTCTGTGCCACGCCCCCCTACGATGGAAATCTCACCCGGTTCTACAAGCACCCTGCTGACTTTTGCTTCAAGCTGCCCGACCACGTCTCCATGGAGGAGGGTGCTCTCCTGGAACCCCTGTCCGTGGGCGTCCACGCCTGCCGACGGGCTGAGGTGACCCTGGGCTCCAAGGTCCTCATCCTGGGAGCTGGTCCCATTGGTCTGGTCACTCTATTGGCTGCCCAAGCCATGGGTGCCTCAGAGATCCTGATCACGGATCTGCTGCAGCAACGTCTGGATGTGGCCAAGGAGCTGGGTGCCACCCACACGCTCCTGCTGTCGAAGGATCAATCTGCCGAGGAGACTGCGAAACTGGTCCACAAAATAATGGGTAGTGAGCCGGACAAGGCGATCGATTGCTGTGGAGCCGAGAGCAGTGCCCGTTTGGCAATTTTTGTGAGTCTTGAAGTCAGAAATAGTGACCCAGAATACTAACCCAGGAAACTTTTCTCTGCAGGCAACCCGTTCCGGAGGCGTTGTGGTGGTTGTGGGCATGGGAGCTCCGGAAGTAAAGCTGCCAATGATCAATGCCCTGGCCCGTGAAGTGGATATTCGTGGAGTGTTCCGTTACTGCAATGAGTAAGTCTATTTTTAAATACTTTCAAGGACAATTCTTGATAACCTTTAACTCTCTATAGCTACGCTAGTGCCCTGGCCTTGGTGGCCTCCGGAAAGGTGAACGTGAAGCGACTGGTGACCCATCACTTTGACATCAAGGAGACGGACAAGGCCTTCGAAACAGCTCGGAAGGGTCTTGGAGGCGCCATCAAAGTAATGATCCATGTGCAGCCGAGGGATGCCAACAATCCATGCAAATTTTAGATCGTATTAGCCTAGAAGTTTAGCTTAGAAACCCCAGTACACTGTTCCGTCTCAATCAAGCGACAATCTTGGCCTGGCCCGTATACTAAATCCAACCTTTCGACACTAAGTATTTCTGAAATAAACCGAAATTCGTTGAGTTCCCAATAGTCTATCAGTCGACTCCCCTTTCCACCTCGCGACTTTCCGACCTTCCGCCAATCCGAGCACACGCCGATCCAGTTGCCGCGCCATGTCCGGCATTGTCCTTACTGGAATCGCGGCCTGCCGCCGCTCCAGTTACTGTCTCGGGCTGTTACGTGTCTCTTACCGCCCCCGCTGCGGCCTGACGGTGCCGCTGGGGGCAGTTCAGCCGCGCCGCCGGAAGCATGACGGCTCTAGGCCGGTGTCTGGCAACTCTGATGAGAAGAAATCAAAGGCCCCTGGTAGTACGAGCCCGGTGAAGCCCATTCACATGGGCCCGGGTATCACCCAAGGAGGTCAGAAGGAGGAACCGGGCAAGGGCGCTGGGGGGGCAGCACCACCTAACCCTCCGGAGGTTCCCACGGAGCGACGACCGGAGGCTCCGTTCGAGAATAGCCCGGAGCTACCAAGTGCTCGGCCTTCACCCGCCGAAGTCAAGCCGCAAAATCCGACTACCATAACTTGCACCTTGGACAAACAAGGCTCGGATGTGCACTCCCCAAACCAGAACCTTTTTCAGCTCGGCCAACTGGATGTTAAGTCCTCCAACGAGGACAATAATAAAAGTTTCGATGGAGAGTTCCAATCAAATCCGGCTCAGCCGACTGTAGAATTTATCAACGATCCCAAGTATAATAATGATCCGGTATATGTTGAATTTGCTTCGGATAGCCAAGGTACCGATACACCCAAGGTACCCGATAGCAAAGGTAAATCCAAAGGTTTTATCGATGCCACTGAGGACACCAGCTATGCGACCTTTTTCTCAAACGAACCAGTGACGCCGGAGCAACTGCGGATACGAGCCGCGCTCCAGTCTTTGTCCGAAGAAGAACAAAAAGCAAAGCTTAAGGCCAAGGCAAAACGCAAAGAAACCGCATTGAAGCATGCGGCCAAAGATGCCAAAAAGGAGACCAACACACAGGGCTATCACGGAGCCAAAGCCGATTCCGAACCCGCGCCTCAGTCTCAATCCAAAGTCGGGGCTGTGCCTCGGGCTTCTTCAACAGCCCCTAGAGGCTTACCTCAATCAAAATTGGGTCCACTCCAAGTCGTGGCCAGCGGAGTTTCCAATCCGAACTCTACCCTAGATCAGAAACCCATGGAGTCCAAGCATGATCGTAAGGTGAATGAAAGGACAACTGCTTCTAATCGGAATCTCTTCATAAAGACTACGCCAGCGACGCCGACAGCAAGGGGAGCAGGTGCTCAGGACCCAGCCCAACCTGGCACCTCGGCAGACAACTCAGAACGAAGCTCCTCCGAAAACCAGGCTAGTAACTTTAATCCTAAGAGCTCCAGTTTTGATTTGCCTGGAGAGGGCAAGATCGCTGGGCCACAAGGGAAGACCGGCCACTCTAATCCCAGCCTCAAAACGACCCCAAGTCCATCCGAAAGTCCACAGCCTCCGAAAAATAGGGATCTACCTCCTCAATCGAGTAAGAACACTTTCCGGAAGTTTTGGCGTCCCAATGACAGCACTAAAGAAGGATCAGATGCAGACCAGAATGTGCACAAGGGAGATGCGTCTGGGCTTCCTGGAGATGAGTCAGCAATAACCTCCGAGGCAGCAAACTGGCGGCTGCACGAAACCGGAGCCGGAGGACAAGAAAGAAAACCAGAACCAATAGCTCGAGAGATACTAAACCTGATGAAAGTATCGGAAACATCGCCGAAAACAGCACCTCATCCCGTGTCAGGCATCGGCAACCAAACTACTGGAGATTTAAGTAAAAAGAGTAAGACTATCGAAAGTAAAGCTTCCGATAAGGACAAAGAAACTTCGGAGTATTTTAAAGATCTTTACAATCAAACTAGAACTGAGTACCACAAACAGCCGGCCGAAGATCTCGTAAATAGTGATTATGTCCAGAAATGGATAGAGAAGTTCAAAGTGCAGCTTGAGGGTAAGCAAGCGATGGAGTCGGATGCTGTTTCCGTCAAAAAATCAAAGGATAGCACCCGTCGCACGGTTCCGGCAAACCCAGATTCCCCCTACGCTTCTATAAATCAGGAAACTCCAGACTGCTCATTTAAGTCTCAAATGGCATTACCCATCAAAATCGTTTGCAACAACGAAAATACACCCACATCGACCTCGAATATGAAACCGATCAGCAGCTCGGACCTCAAGTCGGATAAGGGGAGTACCATGAATGTAGTTGGTGCGGACACGAAGCCTGTCGAGTTTATCCTGAATTCGTCCTCCTCGCAGAGGCAATCCACCGAAGAAGTTGTCTCAATTTTCAGTAAGACCGGAGGGAGCTCCGATCACACTTGGAAAATGGGTTCTACCAAAAAGGAAGACATTGAACCAAAAACCACCCAGGAGATTGTGGCCATGTTTAAGGACGACACCGAAGGTGATCAGACCAAAGCTCAAGAGGGCAGGGTAAGGGAATTATTCGAACAGTTGGACAAATTCGATAAGGGACAGGATCGCTGGTGGACTCTAGATGATCTTTCAAAGGCGACCAAGACCAGTCAGGCAGAAGTTCGGGCCATATTGGCCCCTGGTTCAACCACCACAAGTAAGAAGACTAGCATTTCGCCCTCCGAGTTCAAGTCTAGCAAAGAAAACGATTCAGGCAAGCAAGGTAAGGCCACCGGAATCGCAACTTCGGAGTCAAAGTCTGCCAAAGAAACTTCCTCCAAGAAGGATTCGTCCCCAAAAGATTCCTCCAAGAAAGATGCCTCCCAGAAAGATGCCTCCAAGAAAGATGCCTCCGAGAAAAATACTCCCAAGGCAAGTGTGGAAAAAGACAAGGGCGGTAAAGATCACTTTTCGGATCTTAACAACTTAAATACAAAGATAAGGAAGCCAACCTTGCAGGACCTCATGGACGAAAAGATGGAAGAGAAGGAGGACTCTGATGAAATTGCCAAGCTTGCCCACATGGATTCTAAAATTTTGGACGACGAATACGGCCTGGGAAAGGACGAGAAGAAGAAGTATATGGAGGAAATAGCCAAACTAAAGGATGAATTAGAGGAGAAGGAAGACCATAAGAAGAAAACTAATGAGCTTAATGATAAAATATCGTCCTTTATGGAGGCTGCTGAGCAGAGACGCCGAATAACGAAAGCCACACAAATAGCAAAGTATGCAGACTCGGATAAGGATTACCAACCAAAATCAGAGTTGACCCCGGGTGACCTTTACGATCCCATTGCCGACGAGGTTTCGTCCTCGTCACACAATCCGCGGGAAACCGCGGATGCTGAAGACAGTCCCAAAGAAAGCAGGAGGCGAGAGGCTACCGAAGTCAAATCAGAGAAGGCCGACAAAGATACTATCCTGTCTATGGATGAGGCCAAAACAAAGGTTGACAAAGATGAGGTCAAAACGAAGGTTGACGAAGAAATAAAAAAGGAAAATATTTTGGAGAAAAAAAAACCCGAGGTGGACCGAGGCGAACTGGCTCTGAAGTTGCTGGACAAGGAAACGGCCAAGCCTCCCGTGGATCTTATTCCTCCTCGTCCTGCTGAAAAGTCCTTTATACAAATATTGTTTGACAAAATCCTGGGCGGCGGCAAAAAAGGAGGAGACGATCCCAAGCGAAAAATGTCCACGTACGTGGGTCGCCGCCGCTACAGTACAACCTCATCCTTAATATTCCCGCCCACCACTCCTGTGATTGAGAATCAACCTGTCAGGAAGGAAGAAATTCCAGAGCCTGAAAGAAAAAACCAAAGCCCAAGTCACTGTTCTTTGCAGGAACCACAGATCCCCCAGCGCTCCTTTTACATGTTTGGCAAGAAGGACAAGAAAAAGAAGTCAAAGGACCTGACTGAGATCCAGGGCGGCTCACCTCTCTGCAAAGATCCCAAGAAAACGCCACGCGAACTGCTCAAGGAAAAATCTCAGAGCAGGGATATTAAAATCCTGGGCGGTTCCGTTCCTTGTGCCGAGAAGTTGGCCTCCCTTGAGAAAGATGGTCAAGACGACGACTGTAATACCCGGAATTTTAGTTCCGGCATATCGCAATTCGCCCGCCAGATCTGGGTGAGTTTTGGGGGTCAGTCCATTGAACTAAAAGCCAGTGACGTCAGTCAAGTCCCCAACAATCGTCTATTAACGGCAACACTTGTATACACTTTGATAATCAAAAGTATTTATTTGGCATTCAATGGTTATTTTTTTATGGATCCTAATAGGATTTTCCAGATATAGCTGGATTCATTTCTTTTTTTCTAATAGAATTTAATTAATATTTTTTTATTAAATACTTTCCTTTTCCAAATAATCCAAATCCTTGACTAAACCACACCCTTTCCATCGACAATTTTTGGGGGCAAATGGAACGGAAACTCAGGCATCGCAATTTTATTATCAGAGAGACCTTTCTGAATGTCATATCGAGGTGATTGAAGCCCAGCTAGCTGTACTCTATAGATTAGCTCTCCATTTCGCACGACATCATAAAAAACGGGGGGAATTATTCAGCGTCAATTAAAATTTTATACCACCCTCGGGGCCTGATAAGGCGCCACAAATCAGCGTCGGCTTAACTTTGATAGTGCAAATTTTGTAGCGCCTCCACCGACAACCGACAGCCGTTCACAAATATATAAATAAACACCGGGAGGCGTTATAGACTTTTGTTTTAGGTTGTTTGTAGGTCAAGACCCTAATCACTAACCGATTTCGGGGCGGGACAGTTTTCTATATTTTCAGATGCAACCGATCGCTCCACCAAGGCCAAGTGAAGTTGCCATATCTTTGCGGACTGGACGTCTTCCTACGTTTCTGGTCTTTATAACGCCAATCCATTGGAGAGTCGTGCTGATGGTACTATCTTTCTGGAACCTAATGTACATAAATATATTAGGATGATGTTCTGGGACTTTCAAAATTAAAGAAACAAGCTTTACTTAATTGCCATTAAGTTTTCTGGATTCTTTTATAAATTAGTTTATCACTAATGAACTTTAATGAAAGAAAATGTTATTTTATGAAAATAAAATTCGTTGTTTAATCTTTAAAGAAAAAACAGATTGGAAATTGTTTTTTTTGTAATGTTTCTGTTCATTTGATCTCATCTTTTAAAATGGATATCAGAAGTGTTCATGTGTTTTCACCTGATAAAAATAGATTATAATATAATAATATAATAATCATTATATTGTTTTTAAATTAGAATTCCAATTGGAAATAAAATAAGATCAAATCTTAAGACATAGATTAACTGCATCTCAAGTTTAAAGTAATCTGGAAGTCGATCTATACATATTATACTTTCCTGCCTGTGATTTTTACGTCACATAATTATTCATTTTACAAAAATTTCTTATTTCATAACTAACCTAAGGACCTATTGGCAAACATTTTTTTTTTTTTAGATTCTTTCAAAATTTAATGTGCAATACTGGTTAGTGTGAAAATTTGTAGTATGTTCAAGAGAACGGCGTTAGCTTTGAGTCGGTTCAATGGGTCATATGTGTGTAATGGAAGGCTGCGTTCGAATCTTTTCTACAGATGCATGCACTTGCCACAACTACAAGAGCTGCGAAAATCCGATCCAAAAACTAAGCCAACAACAGGTAAGAATCATGACTTATTACTGACCTTTGCAGTGAATTTTCAATTATTTTTTTAGATCCTCAAGAAGACACCCAACCCAACATATTCCCAAGTCTCATGCCAAAGCGTCTCGGAAGAATTCAAATAGAAGAGGCAAACGATGCTTTCCTGTTCCAGTCTCTGTGTACGAAGATCCTGGATGAGCTGCAGACGCAACAGGATCGAGGGATTGCGATACGAAAACCGGAAGAGGAAACACGTCAATACATAAGTAAGCCGAAAAAGACCGAAGAAAAGCAGGACTCTGAGAAGACTAGAATCGAGTGTCTACACAAGTCCAAAGAAATGGCAATGAAAAACTGTGGAAAGGAGGTCAAGGATGCGGAAATCATTAGGAAGTGCAAGCAAGTGGCCAACAGGCAGAAGCGCAAGAAGGACGCGTTGAAAAAGCTATTTCGCCAATTGGCCATGAAGGAGAAGTGCGAGCTGATGAAGCTGAAGAAAAAGTGCAAGGAGTTGGCCAAAAGGGGCGGCTCGTGTGATCCTTGCGACATCGCACTGAGGAAAAAGTGCGAGGAAATGGCCATAGCTGAGCAATGTAAGAAGCTGGCTGCAAAAAACAAATGTAAGAAACGAAAGCCCAAGCCCAAAAAAAAGCCGGACATGGAAAAAAAGTGCAAGGAACTGGCCCTTCTGCGCGAATGCCGGGAGATGGAAGAACAACAAAGGCTCGAAGAGGAAAAACGCCGATTGGAGGCGTGCCGGAAAGCAGAGAAACCGGGCTGCGTCGAAGAGGATCCGTGTAATATTGATCCTTGCAAGAAAAAGAAGATAACTTTCCCCGAGGGCCATCCCTGCTACAAGGAGGATCCTTGCAAGGAGCCGGTTGATCCCTGCCGAAAAGATCCGTGCAAGGAGAGAGAGAAAATGCGAAAGCTTTGCCAGAAGTTGGCCGAGATAGACCAATGCCAAAAGATGGCCAAAAGGGAAAAGATGATAAAAATGCTAAAAAAGTGTAAGAAACTTGCCCAAAAAGACAAATGCAAGAGGATGGCCAACAAACCGAAACCGAAATGCTAAAATCCCTTAAAGTTAACGCTAATTGAACGAAAATATGTAAAAACACTCCCAATGTGGCACATTTCAAATTTGGTTCAAAATTATTTCAATATTATAGCTTAAACTTTGGGAAATTCAAAAATATTAGTTTAAGATGAATAAAATTTTAAAGTATTTCATTACGATGGTTATAAGAACCACTACTCGGTATAAACTGCATATAAGAGAGTCATATTCTTCCTTTTTTTAACAAAGGATATTATATGTTCATAGCTAAGTTATTTTTCAGATTAAATGCGATATACACCTCTTGGTTAACAATATAACCATGATTCTAACGTCATCAAAATTTGGGTCCTAGCTAAGCTATGTTTCTCCTCGAATATATCAGTCCTTTGGCTTGCCTTGTCTAGGCAATATACCAAATTATACTGAGCCTATTTTCTCGGCCTAAATTTGTTGTTTTTACTATTTCACTTTTTGGTTTTAAAATTAGTATGTTTCCACGTACCGTGTTGGCTTTATCTAGATATACAACATCATGTCTTCAAATCTGCAATAGTTACATAATAAAATTTCCTACCAACCACATTACCCGACTATCCCATAAGTGGCAGGTCGAGATCAGGAAAAGGAAGTTAAATATCGACGAAGACATCGGACAAGATGGTTAGTAGATAGAGGAGTATTTCAAAATAATAATATTGGATGTCTATCCTTTCAGGAATTGCGGCGCCGCTGGAATCACCTTTTAAAAATGGCAAGACGGAATTGGATCTTGGGGTGGTCCAACGGTGGGAGAGCACCCCCCAGATGCCAGCGACACAAAGGATATTTTTGGACGACCTGGAGCTCCAGAAGAACGGAAAAATTCAAGAATGCAAGATCACATGTACGGACGACAAGGAATTGGGGCTAAAATGCACCTTATTGGCAATGGAAAAGGCCTGCAAATATATGGCCGAAAAAGAGAAAAAAAAGAAGAAAAAGAAAAAAGGAAAAAATGGATGCGGAAAAGGCGGAAAAGGAGGAAAAGACGACGATGATAAGCGCGCGGAGATGATAAAGAAATGCCAGAAATTGGCCAGGAAGTTATGCAAGAAAATGGAGAGAAAGGCTAAGGAAGCTGCCCTACTCAAGCAGTGCCGCAAAATGGCCGAGGAGGAGATGTGCAAGAGAATAGCCAAGAAAGATAAATTTAAAAAAAAAGGAAAGCAAAATAAATGTAAAAACATGGCAAAGAAAGATAAATGTAAAAAAAAGCCAAAGAAAGATAAATGTGAAAAGAAAGGAAAAAAAGACAAAAATAAAGAACTAAAAATTAAATGCAGAGCTTATGCCAGAAAAAGATGCAAGGAATTGGCTGAAAAGAAAAAATGCAAGAAACCCAAGAAAAAGGATTGCTAGTTTCTAATGATTAAAGTTAACGCGGAAAAAACACAATTGTAAAAAATGCAATAATTTTACTAAATAAAATGCCTGATTAACGATTAGGTTTATTTGAACTTTGCATTATTTTAGGCATCAAATTTAAACAAAATCACTCGACAGAAATATTTCTAATTTATATAGCCTACCTTTTAGCGCTCTTCAGTGCGAATTTAAAATTGTCATGTCAAAATTATGTGTTTGGTTAGCTTATTAGAAAGATAAATCGGCCATGGCTCGGCCAATTCGTTTTTGTAAGCAATATTTTGTAATCAGATAACCCAGAAGCGAATTTCCTCATTCAAAATATTGCTTTAACATCGTTTTTTAATTTTTCGAATTTTTTTCCAAGGGCTACCCCCACAAAATTGTGGGTTTTCCTCGTTTCCCCACTTTTGCTCCTTCCAATAGCCATAGCTCAGCCAATTCGTATCCGATCAGGAAATAAAGTACCATTTTGTGATCAGCAAACCCAGAAGCGACTTTCCTCATTCAAAATATGGCTTAAATATCGTTTTTTAATTTTTCGAACTTTTTCCGAGGGGTACCCCCACAAAATTGTGGGTTTTCCTCGTTTCCCCACTTTTGCTCCTTCCAATAGCCATAGCTCAGCCAATTCGTATCCGATCAGGAAATAAAGTACCATTTTGTGATCAGCAAACCCAGAAGCGACTTTCCTTATTCAAAATATGGCTTAAATATCGTTTTTTAATTTTTCGAATTTTTTCCAAGGGGTACCCCCACAAAATTGTGGGTTTTCCTCGTTTCCCCACTTTTGCTCCTTCCAATAGCCATAGCTCAGCCAATTCGTATCCGATCAGGAAATAAAGTACCATTTTGTGATCAGCAAACCCAGAAGCGACTTTCCTCATTCAAAATATGGCTTAAAATTGGTATTTTAATTTTTCGAATTTTTTCCAAGGGGTACCCCCACAAAATTGTGGGTTTTCCTCGTTTCCCCACTTTTGCTCCTTCCAATAGCCATAGCTCAGCCAATTCGTATCCGATCAGGAAATAAAGTACCATTTTGTGATCAGCAAACCCAGAAGCGACTTTCCTCATTCAAAATATGGCTTAAAATTGGTATTTTAATTTTTCGAATTTTTTCCAAGGGGTACCCCTACAAAATTGTGGGTTTTCCTCGTTTCCCCACTTTTGCTCCTTCCAATAGCCATAGCTCAGCCAATTCGTATCCGATCAGGAAATAAAGTACCATTTTGTGATCAGCAAACCCAGAAGCGACTTTCCTCATTCAAAATATGGCTTAAAATTGGTATTTTAATTTTTCGAATTTTTTCCAAGGGGTACCCCTACAAAATTGTGGGTTTTCCTCGTTTCCCCACTTTTGCTCCTTCCAATAGCCATAGCTCAGCCAATTCGTATCCGATCAGGAAATAAAGTACCATTTTGTGATCAGCAAACCCAGAAGCGACTTTCCTTATTCAAAATATTGCTTTAATATCGTTTTTTAATTTTTCGAATTTTTTCCAAGGGGTACCCCCACAAAATTGTGGGTTTTCCTCGTTTCCCCACTTTGGCTCCTTCCAATGGCCATAGCTCAGCCAATTCCTATCGGATCAGGAAATAAAGTACCATTTTGTGATCAGCAAACCCAGAAGCGACTTTCCTCATTCAAAATATGGCTTAAATATCGTTTTTTAATTTTTCGAATTTTTTCCAAGGGGTACCTCCACAAAATTGTGGGTTTTCCTCGTTTCCCCACTTTTGCTCCTTCCAATAGCCATAGCTCAGCCAATTCGTATCCGATCAGGAAATAAAGTACCATTTTGTGATCAGCAAACCCAGAAGCGACTTTCCTTATTCAAAATATTGCTTTAATATCGTTTTTTAATTTTTCGAATTTTTTCCAAGGGGTACCCCCACAAAATTGTGGGTTTTCCTCGTTTCCCCACTTTGGCTCCTTCCAATGGCCATAGCTCAGCCAATTCCTATCGGATCAGGAAATAAAGTACCATTTTGTGATCAGCAAACCCAGAAGCGACTTTCCTCATTCAAAATATGGCTTAAATATCGCTTTTTAATTTTTCGAATTTTTTCCAAGGGGTACCCCCACAAAATTGTGGGTTTTCCTCGTTTCCCCACTTTTGCTCCTTCCAACGGCCATAGCTCAGCCAATTCGTATCCGATCAGGAAATAAAGTACCATTTTGTAATCAGCGACCCCAGAAGCGACTTTCCTCATTCAAAATATTCCTTAAATATCGTTTTTTAATTTTTCGCATTTTTCCAAGGGGTACCCCCACAAAATTGTGGGTTTTCCTCGTTTCCCCACTTTTGCTCCTTCCAACGGCCATAGCTCAGCCAATTCGTATCCGATCAGGAAATAAAGTACCATTTTGTAATCAGCGACCCCAGAAGCGACTTTCCTCATTCAAAATATTGATTAAATATCGTTTTTTAATTTTTCGCATTTTTCCAAGGGGTACCCCCACAAAATTGTGGGTTTTCCTCGTTTCCCCACTTTGGCTCCTTCCAATGGCCATAGCTCAGCCAATTCCTATCGGATCAGGAAATAAAGTACCATTTTGTGATCAGCAAACCCAGAAGCGACTTTCCTCATTCAAAATATTGATTAAATATCGTTTTTTAATTTTTCGCATTTTTCCAAGGGGTACCCCCACAAAATTGTGGGTTTTCCTCGTTTCCCCACTTTTGCTCCTTCCAACGGCCATAGCTCAGCCAATTCGTATCCGATCAGGAAATAAAGTACCATTTTGTAATCAGCGACCCCAGAAGCGACTTTCCTCATTCAAAATATTGATTAAATATCGTTTTTTAATTTTTCGCATTTTTCCAAGGGGTACCCCCACAAAATTGTGGGTTTTCCTCGTTTCCCCACTTTTGCTCCTTCCAACGGCCATAGCTCAGCCAATTCGTATCCGATCAGGAAATAAAGTACCATTTTGTAATCAGCGACCCCAGAAGCGACTTTCCTCATTCAAAATATTCCTTAAATATCGTTTTTTAATTTTTCGCATTTTTCCAAGGGGTACCCCCACAAAATTGTGGGTTTTCCTCGTTTCCCCACTTTTGCTCCTTCCAACGGCCATAGCTCAGCCAATTCGTATCCGATCAGGAAATAAAGTACCATTTTGTAATCAGCGACCCCAGAAGCGACTTTTCTCATTCAAAATATTGATTAAATATCGTTTTTTAATTTTTCGCATTTTTCCAAGGGGTACCCCCACAAAATTGTGGGTTTTCCTCGTTTCCCCACTTTGGCTCCTTCCAATGGCCATAGCTCAGCCAATTCCTATCGGATCAGGAAATAAAGTACCATTTTGTGATCAGCAAACCCAGAAGCGACTTTCCTCATGCAAAATATTGATTAAATATCGTTTTTTAATTTTTCGCATTTTTCCAAGGGGTACCCCCACAAAATTGTGGGTTTTCCTCGTTTCCCCACTTTTGCTCCTTCCAACGGCCATAGCTCAGCCAATTCGTATCCGATCAGGAAATAAAGTACCATTTTGTAATCAGCGACCCCAGAAGCGACTTTCCTCATTCAAAATATTCCTTAAATATCGTTTTTTAATTTTTCGAATTTTTTCCAAGGGGTACTCCCACAAAATTGTGGGTTTTCCTCGTTTCCCCACTTTTGCTCCTTCCAATGGCTATGACTAAGCCATTTCGTGTCTGATCAGGAAATAAAGTACCATTTTGTAATCAGCAAACCCAGAAGCGACTTTCCTCATTCAAAATATGGCTTAAATATCGTTTTTTAATTTTTCGAATTTTTTCCAAGGGGTACCCCTTCAAAATTGTGGGTTTTCCTCGTTTCCCCACTTTTGCTCCTTTCAATGGCCATAGCTCAGCCAATTCGTATCTGATTAGGAAATAAAGTACCATTTTGTGATCAGCAAACCCAGAAGCGACTTTCCTTATTCAAAATATTACTTAAATATCGTTTTTTAATTTTTCGAATTTTTTCCAAGGGGTACCCCCCACAAAAATGTGCGTTTTCCTCGTTTCCCCACTTTTGCTCCTTCCAATGGCCATAGCTCAGCCAAATCGTATCTGATCCATTTACTTTGACTACAAAGTACCATTTTGTAATCAGCAAACCCAGAAGCGACTTTCCTTATTCAAAATATGGCATAAATATCGTTTTTTAATTTCTCGAATTTTTTCCAAGGGGTGCCCCCACAAAATTGTGGGTTTTCCTCGTTTCCCCACTTTTGCTCCTTCCAATGGCCATAGCTCAGCCAATTCGTATCCGATTAGGAAATAAAGTACCATTTTGTAATCAGCAAACCCAGAAGCGACTTTCCTTATTCAAAATATTGCTTAAACATCGTTTTTTAATTTTTCGAATTTTTTCCAAGGGGTACCCCCACAAAATTGTGGGTTTTCCTCGTTTCCCCATTTTTGCTCGTTCCAATGGCCATAGCTCAGCCAATTCGTATCCGATTAGGAAATAAAGTACCATTTTGTGATCAGCAAACCCAGAAGCGACTTTCCTTATTCAAAATATTCCTTAAATATCGTTTTTTAATTTTTCGAATTTTTTCCAAGGGGTACCCCCACAAAATTGTGGGTTTTCCTCGTTTCCCCACTTTTGCTCCTTCCAATGGCTATGACTCAGCCAATTCGTATCGGATCAGGAAATAAAGTACCATTTTGTAATCAGCAAAGCCAGAAGCGACTTTCCTCATTCAAAATATTGCTTAAATATCGTTTTTTAAATTTTCGAATTTTTTCCAAGCGATACCCCCACAAAATTGTGGGTTTTCCTCGTTTCCCCACTTTTGCTCCTTCCAATGGCCATAGCTCAGCCAATTCGTATCTGATCAGGAAATAAAGTACCATTTTCTAATCAGCAAACCCAGAAGCGACTTTCCTCATTCAAAATATTGCTTGAATATCGTTTTTTAATTTTTCGAATTTTTTCCAAGGGGTACCCCCACAACATTGTGGGTTTTCCTCGTTTTCCCACTTTTGCTTCTTCCAATGGTCATAGCTTAGCCATTTCGTATCTGATCAGGAAATAAAGTACCATTTTGTAATCAGCAAACCCAGAAGCGACTTCCCCCATTCAAAATATGGCTTAAATATAGTTTTTTAATTTTTCGAATTTTTTCCAAGGGGTACCCCCACAAAATTGTGGGTTTTCCTCGTTTTCCCACTTTTGCTTCTTCCAATGGTCATAGCTTAGCCATTTCGTATCTGATCAGGAAATAAAGTACCATTTTGTAATCAGCAAACCCAGAAGCGACTTCCCCCATTCAAAATATGGCTTAAATATAGTTTTTTAATTTTTCGAATTTTTTCCAAGGGGTACCCCCACAAAATTGTGGGTTTTCCTCGTTTTCCCACTTTTGCTCCTTCCAATGGCCATAGCTTAGCCATTTCGTATCTGATCAGGAAATAAAGTACCATTTTGTAATCAGCAAACCCAGAAGCGACTTTCCTTATTCAAAATATGGCTTAAATATCGTTTTTTAATTTTTCGAATTTTTTCCAAGGGGTACCCCCACAAAATTGTGGGTTTTCCTCGTTTCCCCACTTTTGCTCCTTCCAATGGCCATAGCTCAGCCAATTCGTATCTGATCAGGAAATAAAGTACCATTTTGTAATCAGCAAACCCAGAAGCGACTTTCCTCATTCAAAATATTGCTTCAATATCGTTTTTTAATTTTTCGAATTTTTTCCAAGGGGTACCCCCACAAAATTGTGGGTTTTCCTCGTTTCCCCACTTTGCTCCTTCCAATGGCCATAGCTTAGCCATTTCGTATCTGATCAGGAAATAAAGTACCATTTTGTAATCAGCGACCCCAGAAGCGACTTTCCTCATTCAAAATATGGCTTAAATATCGTTTTTTAATTTTTCGAATTTTTTCCAAGGGGTTTTTTTTTTCCTTCGGATCAGGAAATAAAGTACCATTTTGTAATCAGCAAACCCAGAAGCGACTTTCCTTATTCAAAATATTGCTAAGATATCGTTTTTTAATTTTTAAAATTTTTTCCAAGAGGTACCCCCACAAAATTGTGGGTTTTCCTCGTTTCCCCACTTTTGCTCCTTCCATTGGCCATAGCTCAGCCAATTCGTATCCGATCAGGAAATAAAGTACCATTTAGTAATCAGCGACCCCAGAAGCGACTTTCCTCATTCCAAATATTGCTTAAATATCGTTTTTTAATTTTTCGAATTTTTTCCAAGGGGTACCCCCACAAAATTGTGGGTTTTCCTCGTTTCCACACTTTTGCTCCTTCCAATGGCTATGACTCAGCCAATTCGTATCGGATCAGGAAATAAAGTACCATTTTGTAATCAGCAAAGCCAGAAGCGACTTTCCTCATTCAAAATATTGCTTAAATATCGTTTTTTAAATTTTCGAATTTTTTCCAAGCGATACCCCCACAAAATTGTGGGTTTTCCTCGTTTCCCCACTTTTGCTCCTTCCAATGGCCATAGCTCAGCCAATTCGTATCTGATCAGGAAATAAAGTACCATTTTCTAATCAGCAAACCCAGAAGCGACTTTCCTCATTCAAAATATTGCTTAAATATCGTTTTTTAATTTTTCGAATTTTTTCCAAGGGGTACCCCCACAAAATTGTGGGTTTTCCTCGTTTTCCCACTTTTGCTTCTTCCAATGGTCATAGCTTAGCCATTTCGTATCTGATCAGGAAATAAAGTACCATTTTGTAATCAGCAAACCCAGAAGCGACTTCCCTCATTCAAAATATGGCTTAAATATAGTTTTTTAATTTTTCAAATTTTTTCCAAGGGGTACCCCCACAAAATTGTGGGTTTTCCTTGTTTCCCCACTTTTGCTCCTTCCAATGGCCATAGCTCAGCCAATTCGTATCCGATCAGGAAATAAAGAACAATTTTGCAATCAGCAAACCCAGAAGCGACTTTCCTCATTCAAAATATGGCTTAAATATCGTTTTTTAATTTTTTCGAATTTTTTCCAAGGGGTACCCCCACAAAATTGTGGGTTTTCCTCGTTTCCCCACTTTTGCTTTTTCCAATGGCCATAGCTTAGCCATTTCGTGTCTGATCAGGAAATAAAGTACCATTTTGTAATCAGCAAACCCAGAAGCGACTTTCCTCATTCAAAATATGGCTTCAATATCGTTTTTTAATTTTTCGAATTTTTTCCAAGGGGTACCCCCACAAAATTGTGGGTTTTCCTCGTTTTCCCACTTTTGCTCCTTCCAATGGCCATAGCTTAGCCATTTCGTATCTGATCAGGAAATAAAGTACCATTTTGTAATCAGCAAACCCAGAAGCGACTTTCCTCATTCAAAATATGGCTTAAATATCTTTTTTTAATTTTTCGAATTTTTTCAAGAGGTACCCCCACAAAATTGTGGGTTTTCCTCGTTTCCCCACTTTTGCTTCTTCCAATGGCCATAGCTCAGCCAATTCGTATCTGATCAGGAAATAAAGTACCATTTTGTAATCAGCAAACCCAGAAGCGACTTTCCTCATTCAAAATATGTTTCAAAATGGTTTTTTAATTTTTCGAATTTTTTCCAAGCGATACCCCCACAAAATTGTGGGTTTTCCTCGTTTCCCCACTTTTGCTCCTTCCATTGGCCATAGCTCAGCCAATTCCATTTTCTAATCAGCAAACCCAGAAGCGACTTTCCTCATTCAAAATATGGCTTAAATATCTTTTTTTAATTTTTCGAATTTTTTTCAAGAGGTACCCCCACAAAATTGTGGGTTTTCCTCGTTTCCCCACTTTTGCTTCTTCCAATGGCTATGACTCAGCCAATTCGTATCGGATCAGGAAATAAAGTACCATTTTGCAATCAGCAAACCCAGAAGCGACTTTCCTCATTCAAAATATGGCTTAAATATCGTTTTTTAATTTTTCGAATTTTTTCCAAGGGGTACCCCCACAAAATTGTGGGTTTTCCTCGTTTCCCCACTTTTGCTTTTTCCAATGGCCATAGCTTAGCCATTTCGTGTCTGATCAGGAAATAAAGTACCATTTTGTAATCAGCAAACCCAGAAGCGACTTTCCTCATTCAAAATATGGCTTCAATATCGTTTTTTAATTTTTCGAATTTTTTCCAAGGGGTACCCCCACAAAATTGTGGGTTTTCCTCGTTTTCCCACTTTTGCTCCTTCCAATGGCCATAGCTTAGCCATTTCGTATCTGATCAGGAAATAAAGTACCATTTTGTAATCAGCAAACCCAGAAGCGACTTTCCTCATTCAAAATATGGCTTAAATATCTTTTTTTAATTTTTCGAATTTTTTTCAAGAGGTACCCCCACAAAATTGTGGGTTTTCCTCGTTTCCCCACTTTTGCTTCTTCCAATGGCCATAGCTCAGCCAATTCGTATCTGATCAGGAAATAAAGTACCATTTTGTAATCAGCAAACCCAGAAGCGACTTTCCTCATTCAAAATATGTTTCAAAATGGTTTTTTAATTTTTCGAATTTTTTCCAAGCGATACCCCCACAAAATTGTGGGTTTTCCTCGTTTCCCCACTTTTGCTCCTTCCATTGGCCATAGCTCAGCCAATTCCATTTTCTAATCAGCAAACCCAGAAGCGACTTTCCTCATTCAAAATATGGCTTAAATATCTTTTTTTAATTTTTCGAATTTTTTTCAAGAGGTACCCCCACAAAATTGTGGGTTTTCCTCGTTTCCCCACTTTTGCTTCTTCCAATGGCTATGACTCAGCCAATTCGTATCGGATCAGGAAATAAAGTACCATTTTGTAATCAGCAAACCCAGAAGCGACTTTCCTTATTCAAAATATTGCTAAGATATCGTTTTTTAATTTTTAAAATTTTTTCCAAGAGGTACCCCCACAAAATTGTGGGTTTTCCTCGTTTCCCCACTTTTGCTCCTTCCATTGGCCATAGCTCAGCCAATTCGTATCCGATCAGGAAATAAAGTACCATTTAGTAATCAGCGACCCCAGAAGCGACTTTCCTCATTCCAAATATTGCTTAAATATCGTTTTTTAATTTTTCGAATTTTTTCCAAGCGATACCGCCACAAAATTGTGGGTTTTCCTCGTTTCCACACTTTTGCTCCTTCCAATGGCTATGACTCAGCCAATTCGTATCGGATCAGGAAATAAAGTACCATTTTGTAATCAGCAAAGCCAGAAGC
This sequence comes from Drosophila pseudoananassae pseudoananassae, assembly GCA_018153035.1. Taxonomy (NCBI): domain Eukaryota; kingdom Metazoa; phylum Arthropoda; class Insecta; order Diptera; family Drosophilidae; genus Drosophila; species Drosophila pseudoananassae. The sequence continues at coordinate 1,770,708 of JAECXR010000055.1, forward strand.
GACTTTCCTCATTCAAAATATTGCTTAAATATCGTTTTTTAAATTTTCGAATTTTTTCCAAGCGATACCCCCACAAAATTGTGGGTTTTCCTCGTTTCCCCACTTTTGCTCCTTCCAATGGCCATAGCTCAGCCAATTCGTATCTGATCAGGAAATAAAGTACCATTTTCTAATCAGCAAACCCAGAAGCGACTTTCCTCATTCAAAATATTGCTTAAATATCGTTTTTTAATTTTTCGAATTTTTTCCAAGGGGTACCCCCACAAAATTGTGGGATTTCCTCGTTTTCCCACTTTTGCTTCTTCCAATGGTCATAGCTTAGCCATTTCGTATCTGATCAGGAAATAAAGTACCATTTTGTAATCAGCAAACCCAGAAGCGACTTCCCTCATTCAAAATATGGCTTAAATATAGTTTTTTAATTTTTCGAATTTTTTCCAAGGGGTACCCCCACAAAATTGTGGGTTTTCCTTGTTTCCCCACTTTTGCTCCTTCCAATGGCCATAGCTCAGCCAATTCGTATCCGATCAGGAAATAAAGAACAATTTTGCAATCAGCAAACCCAGAAGCGACTTTCCTCATTCAAAATATGGCTTAAATATCGTTTTTTAATTTTTCGAATTTTTTCCAAGGGGTACCCCCACAAAATTGTGGGTTTTCCTCGTTTCCCCACTTTTGCTTTTTCCAATGGCCATAGCTTAGCCATTTCGTGTCTGATCAGGAAATAAAGTACCATTTTGTAATCAGCAAACCCAGAAGCGACTTTCCTTATTCAAAATATGGCTTCAATATCGTTTTTTAATTTTTCGAATTTTTTCCAAGGGGTACCCCCACAAAATTGTGGGTTTTCCTCGTTTTCCCACTTTTGCTCCTTCCAATGGCCATAGCTTAGCCATTTCGTATCTGATCAGGAAATAAAGTACCATTTTGTAATCAGCAAACCCAGAAGCGACTTTCCTCATTCAAAATATGGCTTAAATATCTTTTTTTAATTTTTCGAATTTTTTTCAAGAGGTACCCCCACAAAATTGTGGGTTTTCCTCGTTTCCCCACTTTTGCTTCTTCCAATGGCCATAGCTCAGCCAATTCGTATCTGATCAGGAAATAAAGTACCATTTTGTAATCAGCAAACCCAGAAGCGACTTTCCTCATTCAAAATATGTTTCAAAATGGTTTTTTAATTTTTCGAATTTTTTCCAAGCGATACCCCCACAAAATTGTGGGTTTTCCTCGTTTCCCCACTTTTGCTCCTTCCATTGGCCATAGCTCAGCCAATTCCATTTTCTAATCAGCAAACCCAGAAGCGACTTTCCTCATTCAAAATATGGCTTAAATATCTTTTTTTAATTTTTGCGAATTTTTTTCAAGAGCTACCCCCACAAAATTGTGGGTTTTCCTCGTTTCCCCACTTTTGCTTCTTCCAATGGCCATAGCTTAGCCATTTCGTATCTGATCAGGAAATAAAGTACCATTTTGTAATCAGCAAACCCAGAAGCGACTTTCCTTATTCAAAATATGGCTTAAATATCGTTTTTTTAATTTTACGAATTTTTTCCAAGGGGTACCCCCACAAAATTGTGGGTTTTCCTCGTTTCCCCACTTTTGCTCCTTCCAATGGCCATAGCTCAGCCAATTCGTATCTGATCAGGAAATAAAGTACCATTTTGTAATCAGCAAACCCAGAAGCGACTTTCCTCATTAAAAATATGGCTTCAATATCGTTTTTTAATTTTTCGAATTTTTTCCAAGGGGTACCCCCACAAAATTGTGGGTTTTCCTCGTTTCCCCACTTTTGCTCCTTCCAATGGCTATGACTCAGCCAATTCGTATCGGATCAGGAAATAAAGTACCATTTTGTAATCAGCAAACCCAGAAGCGACTTTCCTCATTCAAAATATGGCTTCAATATCGTTTTTTAATTTTTCGAATTTTTTCCAATGGTTACCCCCACAAAATTGTGGGTTTTCCTCGTTCCCCACTTTTGCTCCTTCCATTGGCCATAGCTCAGCCAATTCGTATCCGATCAGGAAATAAAGTACCATTTAGTAATCAGCGACCCCAGAAGGGACTTTCCTCATTCCAAATATTGCTTAAATATCGTTTTTTAATTTTTCGAATTTTTTCCAAGCGATACCGCCACAAAATTGTGGGTTTTCCTCGTTTCCCCACTTTTGCTCCTTCCAATGGCCATAGCTCAGCCAATTCGTATCTGATTGGGAAATAAAGTACCATTTTGTGATCAGCAAACCCAGAAGCGACTTTCCTTATTCAAAATATTGCTTAAATATCGTTTTTTAATTTTTCGAATTTTTTCCAAGGGGTACCCCCACAAAAATGTGCGTTTTCCTCGTTTCCCCACTTTTGCTCCTTCCAATAGCCATAGCTCAGCCAATTCGTATCCGATCAGGAAATAAAGTACCATTTTGTAATCAGCAAACCCAGAAGCGACTTTCCTCATTCAAAATATGGCTTAAATATCGTTTTTTAATTTTTCGAATTTTTTCCAAGGGGTACCCCCACAAAAATGTGCGTTTTCCCCGTTTCCCCACTTTTGCTCCTTCCAATGGCCATAGCTCAGCCAATTCGTATCTGATCAGGAAATAAAGTACCATTTTGTAATCAGCAAACCCAGAAGCGACTCTTCACATTCAAAATATGGCTTAAATATCGTTTTTTAATTTTTCGAATTTTTTCCAAGGGGTACCCCCACAAAAATGTGGGTTTTCCTCGTTTCCCCACTTTTGCTTTTTCCAATGGCCATAGCTTAGCCATTTCGTGTCTGATCAGGAAATAAAGTACCATTTTGTAATCAGCAAACCCAGAAGCGACTTTCCTCATTCAAAATATGGCTTCAATATCGTTTTTTAATTTTTCGAATTTTTTCCAAGGGGTACCCCCACAAAATTGTGGGTTTTCCTCGTTTTCCCACTTTTGCTCCTTCCAATGGCCATAGCTTAGCCATTTCGTATCTGATCAGGAAATAAATTACCGTTTTGTAATCAGCAAACCCAGAAGCGGCTTTCCTTATTCAGAATATTGCTTAAATATCGTTTTTTAATTATTCGAATTTTTTCCAAGGGGTGCCCCCACAAAATTGTGGGTTTTCCTCGTTTCCCCACTTTTGCTCCTTCCAATGGCCATAGCTCAGTCAATTCGTATCTGATCAGGAAATAAAGTACCATTTTGTAATCAGCAAACCCAGAAGCGACTTTCCTCATTCAAAATATGGCTTAAATATCGTTTTTTAATTTTTCGAATTTTTTCCAAGGGGTACCCCCACAAAATTGTGGGTTTTCCTCGTTTCCCCACTTTTGCTTGAAGCACCCAGAAGCGACTTTCCTCATTCAAAATATGGCTTAAATATCGTTTTTTAATTTTTCGAATTTTTTCCAAGGGGTACCCCCACAAAAATGTGCGTTTTCCTCGTTTCCCCACTTTTGCTCCTTCAAATGGCCATAGCTCAGCCAATTCGTATCTGATCAGGAAATAAAGTACCATTTTGTAATCAGCAAACCCAGAAGCGACTTTCCTCATTCAAAATATGGCTTAAATATCGTTTTTTAATTTTTCGAATTTTTTCCAAGGGGTACCCCCACAAAATTGTGGGTTTTCCTCGTTTCCCCACTTTTGCTTGAAGCACCCAGAAGCGACTTTCCTCATTCAAAATATGGCTTAAATATCGTTTTTTAATTTTTCGAATTTTTTCCAAGGGGTACCCCCACAAAATTGTGGGTTTTCCTCGTTTCCCCACTTTTGCTTCTTCCAATGGCCATAGTTCAGCCAATTCGTATCTGATCAGGAAATAAAGTACCATTTAGTAATCAGCGACCCCAGAAGCGACTTTCCTCATTCAAAATATTGCTTAAATATCGTTTTTTAATTTTTCGAATTTTTTCCCTCATTCAAAATATGGCTTAAATATCGTTTTTTAATTTTTCGAATTTTTTCCAAGGGGTACCCCCACAAAAATGTGGGTTTTCCTCGTTTCCCCACTTTTGCTTCTTCCAATGGCCATAGATCAGCCAATTCGTATCTGATCAGGAAATAAAGTACCATTTTGTAATCAGCAAACCCAGAAGCGACTTTCCTCATTCAAAATGTGGCTTAAATATCGTTTTTTAATTTTTCGAATTTTTTCCAAGGGGTACCCCCACAAAATTGTGGGTTTTCCTCGTTTCCCCACTTTTGCTCCTTCCAATGGCTATGACTCAGCCAATTCGTATCGGATCAGGAAATAAAGTACCATTTTGTAATCAGCAAAGCCAGAAGCGACTTTCCTCATTCAAAATATTGCTTAAATCTCGTTTTTTAAATTTTCGAATTTTTTCCAAGCGATACCCCCACAAAATTGTGGGTTTTCCTCGTTTCCCCACTTTTGCTCCTTCCAATGGCCATAGCTCAGCCAATTCGTATCTGATCAGGAAATAAAGTACCATTTTCTAATCAGCAAACCCAGAAGCGACTTTCCTCATTCAAAATATTGCTTGAATATCGTTTTTTAATTTTTCGAATTTTTTCCAAGGGGTACCCCCACAACATTGTGGGTTTTCCTCGTTTTCCCACTTTTGCTTCTTCCAATGGTCATAGCTTAGCCATTTCGTATCTGATCAGGAAATAAAGTACCATTTTGTAATCAGCAAACCCAGAAGCGACTTCCCCCATTCAAAATATGGCTTAAATATAGTTTTTTAATTTTTCGAATTTTTTCCAAGGGGTACCCCCACAAAATTGTGGGTTTTCCTCGTTTTCCCACTTTTGCTTCTTCCAATGGTCATAGCTTAGCCATTTCGTATCTGATCAGGAAATAAAGTACCATTTTGTAATCAGCAAACCCAGAAGCGACTTCCCCCATTCAAAATATGGCTTAAATATCGTTTTTTAATTTTTCGAATTTTTTCCAAGGGGTACCCCCACAAAATTGTGGGTTTTCCTCGTTTCCCCACTTTTGCTTTTTCCAATGGCCATAGCTTAGCCATTTCGTGTCTGATCAGGAAATAAAGTACCATTTTGTAATCAGCAAACCCAGAAGCGACTTTCCTCATTAAAAATATGGCTTCAATATCGTTTTTTAATTTTTCGAATTTTTTCCAAGGGGTACCCCCACAAAATTGTGGGTTTTCCTCGTTTCCCCACTTTTGCTCCTTCCAATGGCTATGACTCAGCCAATTCGTATCGGATCAGGAAATAAAGTACCATTTTGTAATCAGCAAAGCCAGAAGCGACTTTCCTCATTCAAAATATTGCTTAAATATCGTTTTTTAAATTTTCGAATTTTTTCCAAGCGATACCCCCACAAAATTGTGGGTTTTCCTCGTTTCCCCACTTTTGCTCCTTCCAATGGCCATAGCTCAGCCAATTCGTATCTGATCAGGAAATAAAGTACCATTTTCTAATCAGCAAACCCAGAAGCGACTTTCCTCATTCAAAATATTGCTTGAATATCGTTTTTTAATTTTTCGAATTTTTTCCAAGGGGTACCCCCACAAAATTGTGGGTTTTCCTCGTTTCCCCACTTTTGCTTCTTCCAATGGCCATAGTTCAGCCAATTCGTATCCGATCAGGAAATAAAGTACCATTTTGTAATCAGCAAACCCAGAAGCGACTTTCCTCATTCAAAATATGGCTTAAATATCTTTTTTTAATTTTTCGAATTTTTTCCAAGGGGTACCCCCACAAAATTGTGGGTTTTCCTCGTTTCCCCACTTTTGCTTCTTCCAATGGCCATAGCTTAGCCATTTCGTATCTGATCAGGAAATAAAGTACCATTTTGTAATCAGCAAACCCAGAAGCGACTTTCCTCATTCAAAATATGGCTTAAATATCGTTTTTTAATTTTTCGAATTTTTTCCAAGGGGTACCCCCACAAAATTGTGGGTTTTCCTCGTTTCCCCACTTTTGCTCGTTCCAATGGCCATAGCTCAGCCAATTCGTATCCGATTAGGAAATAAAGTACCATTTTGTGATCAGCAAACCCAGAAGCGACTTTCCTTATTCAAAATATTCCTTAAATATCGTTTTTTAATTTTTCGAATTTTTTCCAAGGGATACCCCCACAAAATTGTGGGTTTTCCTCGTTTCCCCACTTTTGCTCCTTCCAATAGCCATAGCTCAGCCAATTCGTATCCGATCAGGAAATAAAGTACCATTTTGTGATCAGCAAACCCAGAACCGACTTTCCTTATTCAAAATATTGCATAAATATCGTTTTTTAATTTTTCGAATTTTTTCCAAGGGGTACCCCCACAAAATTGTGGGTTTTCCTCGTTTCCCCACTTTTGCTCCTTCTATTGGCCATAGCTCAGCCAATTCGTATCCGATCAGGAAATAAAGTACCATTTAGTAATCAGCGACCCCAGAAGCGACTTTCCTCATTCAAAATATTGCTTAAATATCGTTTTTTAATTTTTCGAATTTTTTCCCTCATTCAAAATATGGCTTAAGTATCGTTTTTTAATTTTTCGAATTTTTTCCAAGGGGTACCCCCACAAAAATGTGGGTTTTCCTCGTTTCCCCACTTTTGCTTCTTCCAATGGCCATAGATCAGCCAATTCGTATCTGATCAGGAAATAAAGTACCATTTTGTAATCAGCAAACCCAGAAGCGACTTCCCTCATTCAAAATATGGCTTAAATATGGCTTTTTAATTTTTCGAATTTTTTCCAAGGGGTACCCCCACAAAATTGTGGGTTTTCCTCGTTTCCCCACTTTTGCTCCTTCAAATGGCCATAGCTCAGCCAATTCGTATCTGATCAGGAAATAAAGTACCATTTTGTAATCAGCAAACCCAGAAGCGACTCTTCACATTCAAAATATGGCTTAAATATCGTTTTTTAATTTTTCGAATTTTTTCCAAGGGGTACCCCCACAAAATTATGGGTTTTCCTCGTTTCCCCACTTTTGCTTCTTCCAATGGCCATAGCTTAGCCAATTCGTATTTGATCAGGAAATAAATTACCGTTTTGTAATCAGCAAACTCAGAAGCGGCTTTCCTTATTCAAAATATTGCTTAAATATCGTTTTTTAATTTTTCGAATTTTTTCCAAGGGGTACCCCCACAAAATTGTGGGATTTCCTCGTTTTCCCACTTTTGCTTCTTCCAATGGTCATAGCTTAGCCATTTCGTATCTGATCAGGAAATAAAGTACCATTTTGTAATCAGCAAACCCAGAAGCGACTTCCCTCATTCAAAATATGGCTTAAATATAGTTTTTTAATTTTTCGAATTTTTTCCAAGGGGTACCCCCACAAAATTGTGGGTTTTCCTTGTTTCCCCACTTTTGCTCCTTCCAATGGCCATAGCTCAGCCAATTCGTATCCGATCAGGAAATAAAGAACAATTTTGCAATCAGCAAACCCAGAAGCGACTTTCCTCATTCAAAATATGGCTTAAATATCGTTTTTTAATTTTTCGAATTTTTTCCAAGGGGTACCCCCACAAAATTGTGGGTTTTCCTCGTTTCCCCACTTTTGCTTTTTCCAATGGCCATAGCTTAGCCATTTCGTGTCTGATCAGGAAATAAAGTACCATTTTGTAATCAGCAAACCCAGAAGCGACTTTCCTTATTCAAAATATGGCTTCAATATCGTTTTTTAATTTTTCGAATTTTTTCCAAGGGGTACCCCCACAAAATTGTGGGTTTTCCTCGTTTTCCCACTTTTGCTCCTTCCAATGGCCATAGCTTAGCCATTTCGTATCTGATCAGGAAATAAAGTACCATTTTGTAATCAGCAAACCCAGAAGCGACTTTCCTCATTCAAAATATGGCTTAAATATCTTTTTTTAATTTTTCGAATTTTTTTCAAGAGGTACCCCCACAAAATTGTGGGTTTTCCTCGTTTCCCCACTTTTGCTTCTTCCAATGGCCATAGCTCAGCCAATTCGTATCTGATCAGGAAATAAAGTACCATTTTGTAATCAGCAAACCCAGAAGCGACTTTCCTCATTCAAAATATGTTTCAAAATGGTTTTTTAATTTTTCGAATTTTTCCAAGCGATACCCCCACAAAATTGTGGGTTTTCCTCGTTTCCCCACTTTTGCTCCTTCCATTGGCCATAGCTCAGCCAATTCCATTTTCTAATCAGCAAACCCAGAAGCGACTTTCCTCATTCAAAATATGGCTTAAATATCTTTTTTTAATTTTTGCGAATTTTTTCAAGAGCTACCCCCACAAAATTGTGGGTTTTCCTCGTTTCCCCACTTTTGCTTCTTCCAATGGCCCTAGCTTAGCCATTTCGTATCTGATCAGGAAATAAAGTACCATTTTGTAATCAGCAAACCCAGAAGCGACTTTCCTTATTCAAAATATGGCTTAAATATCGTTTTTTTAATTTTACGAATTTTTTCCAAGGGGTACCCCCACAAAATTGTGGGTTTTCCTCGTTTCCCCACTTTTGCTCCTTCCAATGGCCATAGCTCAGCCAATTCGTATCTGATCAGGAAATAAAGTACCATTTTGTAATCAGCAAACCCAGAAGCGACTTTCCTCATTAAAAATATGGCTTCAATATCGTTTTTTTAATTTTTCGAATTTTTCCAAGGGGTACCCCCACAAAATTGTGGGTTTTCCTCGTTTCCCCACTTTTGCTCCTTCCAATGGCTATGACTCAGCCAATTCGTATCGGATCAGGAAATAAAGTACCATTTTGTAATCAGCAAACCCAGAAGCGACTTTCCTCATTCAAAATATGGCTTCAATATCGTTTTTTAATTTTTCGAATTTTTTCCAATGGTTACCCCCACAAAATTGTGGGTTTTCCTCGTTTCCCCACTTTTGCTCCTTCCAATGGCCATAGCTCAGCCAATTCGTATCTGATTGGGAAATAAAGTACCATTTTGTGATCAGCAAACCCAGAAGCGACTTTCCTTATTCAAAATATTGCTTAAATATCGTTTTTTAATTTTTCGCATTTTTCCAAGGGGTACCCCCACAAAATTGTGGGTTTTCCTCGTTTCCCCACTTTTGCTCCTTCCAATAGCCATAGCTCAGCCAATTCGTATCCGATCAGGAAATAAAGTACCATTTTGTGATCAGCAAACCCAGAAGCGACTTTCCTCATTCAAAATATGGCTTAAATATCGTTTTTTAATTTTTCGAACTTTTTCCGAGGGGTACCCCCACAAAATTGTGGGTTTTCCTCGTTTCCCCACTTTTGCTCCTTCCAATAGCCATAGCTCAGCCAATTCGTATCCGATCAGGAAATAAAGTACCATTTTGTGATCAGCAAACCCAGAAGCGACTTTCCTTATTCAAAATATGGCTTAAATATCGTTTTTTAATTTTTCGAATTTTTTCCAAGGGGTACCCCCACAAAATTGTGGGTTTTTCCTCGTTTCCCCACTTTTGCTCCTTCCAATAGCCATAGCTCAGCCAATTCGTATCCGATCAGGAAATAAAGTACCATTTTGTGATCAGCAAACCCAGAAGCGACTTTCCTCATTCAAAATATGGCTTAAAATTGGTATTTTAATTTTTCGAATTTTTTCCAAGGGGTACCCCCACAAAATTGTGGGTTTTCCTCGTTTCCCCACTTTTGCTCCTTCCAATAGCCATAGCTCAGCCAATTCGTATCCGATCAGGAAATAAAGTACCATTTTGTGATCAGCAAACCCAGAAGCGACTTTCCTCATTCAAAATATGGCTTAAAATTGGTATTTTAATTTTTCGAATTTTTTCAAGGGGTACCCCTACAAAATTGTGGGTTTTCCTCGTTTCCCCACTTTTGCTCCTTCCAATAGCCATAGCTCAGCCAATTCGTATCCGATCAGGAAATAAAGTACCATTTTGTGATCAGCAAACCCAGAAGCGACTTTCCTCATTCAAAATATGGCTTAAATATGGCTTTTTAATTTTTCGAATTTTTCCAAGGGGTACCCCCACAAAAATGTGCGTTTTCCCCCTTTCCCCCCTTTTCCCCCTTCAAATGGCCATAGCTCAGCCAATTCGTATCTGATCAGGAAATAAAATAACCTTTTTTAAAAAAAAAAAACAAAAAGAAACTTTTCTAAAAACGACTTTTGCATGGGGGTACCCCTTGGAAAAAATTCGAAAAATTAAAAAACGATATTTAATCAATATTTTGAATGAGGAAAGTCGCTTCTGGGGTCGCTGATTACTAAATGGTACTTGATTTCCTGATCGGATACGAATTGGCTGAGCTATGGCCAATAGAAGGAGCAAAAGTGGGAAACGAGGAACCAAACCCACAATTTTGTGGGGTACCCCTTGGAAAAATTCGAAAAATTAAAAAACGATATTTAAGCCATATTTTGAATGTGAAGAGTCGCTTCTGGGTTTGCTGATTACAAAATGGTACTTTATTTCCTGATCAGATACGAATTGGCTGAGCTATGGCCATTTGAAGGAGCAAAAGTGGGGAAACGAGGAAAACCCACAATTTTGTGGGGGTACCCCTTGGAAAAAATTCGAAAAATTAAAAAGCCATATTTAAGCCATATTTTGAATGAGGGAAGTCGCTTCTGGGTTTGCTGATTATAAAATGGTACTTTATTTCCTGATCAGATACGAATTGGCTGAGCTATGGCCATTTGAAGGAGCAAAAGTGGGGAAACGGGGAAAACGCACATTTTTGTGGGGGTACCCCTTTGAAAAAATTCGAAAAATTAAAAAAAGCCATATTTAAGCCATATTTTTGAATGAGGAAAGTCGCTTCTGGGTTTGCTGATTACAAAATGGTACTTTATTTCCTGATCAGATACGAATTGGCTGAGCTATGGCCATTTGAAGCAGCAAAAGTGGGGAAACGAGGAAAACCCACAATTTTGTGGGGTACCCCTTGGAAAAAAATTCGAAAAATTAAAAAGCCATATTTAAGCCATATTTTGAATGAGGGAAGTCGCTTCTGGGTTTGCTGATTATAAAATGGTACTTTATTTCCTGATCAGATACGAATTGGCTGAGCTATGGCCATTTGAAGGAGCAAAAGTGGGGAAACGGGGAAAACGCACATTTTTGTGGGGGTACCCCTTGGAAAAAATTCGAAAAATTAAAAAGCCATATTTAAGCCATATTTTGAATGAGGAAAGTCGCTTCTGGGTTTGCTGATTACAAAATGGTACTTTATTTCCTGATCAGATACGAATTGGCTGAGCTATGGCCATTTGAAGCAGCAAAAGTGGGGAAACGAGGAAAACCCACAATTTTGTGGGGGTACCCCTTGGAAAAAATTCGAAAAATTAAAAAGCCATATTTAAGCCATATTTTGAATAAGGGAAGTCGCTTCTGGGTTTGCTGATTACAAAATGGTACTTTATTTCCTGATCAGATACGAATTGGCTGAGCTATGGCCATTGGAAGGAGCAAAAGTGGGGAAACGAGGAAAACGCACATTTTTGTGGGGGTACCCCTTGGAAAAAATTCGAAAAATTAAAAAGCCATATTTTGAATGAGGAAAGTCGCTTCTGGGTTTGCTGATTACAAAATGGTACTTTATTTCCTGATCAGATACGAATTGGCTGAACTATGGCCATTGGAAGAAGCAAAAGTGGGGAAACGAGGAAAACCCACAATTTTGTGGGGGTACCCCTTGGAAAAAATTCGAAAAATTAAAAAACGATATTTAAGCCACATTTTGAATGAGGAAAGTCGCTTCTGGGTTTGCTGATTACAAAATGGTACTTTATTTCCTGATCAGATACGAATTGGCTGATCTATGGCCATTGGAAGAAGCAAAAGTGGGGAAACGAGGAAAACCCACATTTTTGTGGGGGTACCCCTTGGAAAAAATTCGAAAAATTAAAAAACGATACTTAAGCCATATTTTGAATGAGGGAAAAAATTCGAAAAATTAAAAAACGATATTTAAGCAATATTTTGAATGAGGAAAGTCGCTTCTGGGGTCGCTGATTACTAAATGGTACTTTATTTCCTGATCGGATACGAATTGGCTGAGCTATGGCCAATAGAAGGAGCAAAAGTGGGGAAACGAGGAAAACCCACAATTTTGTGGGGGTACCCCTTGGAAAAAATTTTAAAAATTAAAAAACGATATCTTAGCAATATTTTGAATAAGGAAAGTCGCTTCTGGGTTTGCTGATTACAAAATGGTACTTTATTTCCTGATCAGATACGAATTAGCTGAGCTATGGCCATTGGAAGGAGCAAAAGTGGGGAAACGAGGAAAACGCACATTTTTGTGGGGGTACCCCTTGGAAAAAATTCGAAAAATTAAAAAACGATATTTAAGCCATATTTTTAATGTGAAGAGTCGCTTCTGGGTTTGCTGATTACAAAATGGTACTTTATTTCCTGATCAGATACGAATTGGCTGAGCTATGGCCATTGGAAATAGCAAAAGTGGGGAAACGAGGAAAACCCACAATTTTGTGGGGGTACCCCTTGGAAAAAATTCGAAAAATTAAAAAGCCATATTTTGAATAAGGAAAGTCGCTTCTGGGTTTGCTGATTACAAAATGGTACTTTATTTCCTGATCGGATACGAATTGGCTGAACTATGGCCATTGGAAGAAGCAAAAGTGGGGAAACGAGGAAAACCCACAATTTTGTGGGGGTACCCATTGGAAAAAATTCGAAAAATTAAAAAACGATATTTAAGCCATATTTTGAATGAGGAAAGTCGCTTCTGGGTTTGCTGATTACAAAATGGTACTTTATTTCCTGATCAGATACGAAATGGCTAAGCTATGGCCATTGGAAGAAGCAAAAGTGGGGAAACGAGGAAAACCAACAATTTTGTGGGGGTACTCCTTGGAAAAAATTCGAAAAATTAAAAAACAATATTTAAGCCATATTTTGAATGAGGAAAGTCGCTTCTGGGTTTGCTGATTACAAAATGGTACTTTATTTCCTGATCAGATACGAATTGGCTGAGCTATGGCCATTTGAAGGAGCAAAAGTGGGGAAACGAGGAAAACCCACAATTTTGTGGGGGTACCCCTTGGAAAAAATTCGAAAAATTAAAAAACGATATTTAAGCCATATTTTGAATGAGGAAAGTCGCTTCTGGGTTTGCTGATTACAAAATGGTACTTTATTTCCTGATCAGATACGAATTGACTGAGCTATGGCCATTGGAAGGAGCAAAAGTGGGGAAACGAGGAAAACCCACAATTTTGTGGGGGTACCCCTTGGAAAAAATTCGAAAAATTAAAAAACGATATTTAAGCCATATTTTGAATGTGAAGAGTCGCTTCTGGGTTTGCTGATTACAAAATGGTACTTTATTTCCTGAAACGAGGAAAACCCACAATTTTGTGGGGGTACCCCTTGGAAAAAATTCGAAAAATTAAAAAACGATATTTAAGCCATATTTTGAATGTGAAGAGTCGCTTCTGGGTTTGCTGATTACAAAATGGTACTTTATTTCCTGATCAGATACGAATTGGCTGAGCTATGGCCATTTGAAGGAGCAAAAGTGGGGAAAAAAAATTTCCCCTTTTTACCCCTTGGAAAAAATTCGAAAAATTAAAAAGCCATATTTAAGCCATATTTTGAATGAGGGAAGTCGCTTCTGGGTTTGCTGATTACAAAATGGTACTTTATTTCCTGATCAGATACGAATTTGCTGAGCTATGGCCATTTGAAGGAGCAAAAGTGGGGAAACGGGGAAAACGCACATTTTTGTGGGGGTACCCCTTGGAAAAAATTCGAAAAATTAAAAAGCCATATTTAAGCCATATTTTGAATGAGGAAAGTCGCTTCTGGGTTTGCTGATTACAAAATGGTACTTTATTTCCTGATCAGATACGAATTGGCTGAGCTATGGCCATTTGAAGGAGCAAAAGTGGGGAAACGAGGAAAACCCACAATTTTGTGGGGGTACCCCTTGGAAAAAATTCGAAAAATTAAAAAGCCATATTTAAGCCATATTTTGAATAAGGGAAGTCGCTTCTGGGTTTGCTGATTACAAAATGGTACTTTATTTCCTGATCGGATACGAATTGGCTGAACTATGGCCATTGGAAGGAGCAAAAGTGGGAAAACGAGGAAAACCCACAATTTTGTGAGGGCACCCCTTGGAAAAAATTCGAAAAATTAAAAAACGATATTTAAGCAATATTTTGAATGAGGAAAGTCGCTTCTGGGTTTGCTGATTACAAAATGGTACTTTATTTCCTGATCGGATACGAATTGGCTGAGCTATGGCCATTTGAAGGAGCAAAAGTGGGGAAACGAGGAAAACCCACAATTTTGTGGGGGTACCCCTTGGAAAAAATTCGAAAAATTAAAAAGCCATATTTAAGCCATATTTTGAATAAGGGAAGTCGCTTCTGGGTTTGCTGATTACAAAATGGTACTTTATTTCTTGATCAGATACGAATTGGCTGAGCTATGGCCATTGGAAGAAGCAAAAGTGGGGAAACGAGGAAAACCCACAATTTTGTGGGGGTACCCCTTGGAAAAAATTCGAAAAATTAAAAAGCCATATTTTGAATGAGGAAAGTCGCTTCTGGGTTTGCTGATTACAAAATGGTACTTTATTTCTTGATCAGATACGAATTGGCTGAGCTATGGCCATTGGAAGAAGCAAAAGTGGGGAAACGAGGAAAACCCACAATTTTGTGGGGGTACCCCTTGGAAAAAATTCGAAAAATTAAAAAGCCATATTTTGAATGAGGAAAGTCGCTTCTGGGTTTGCTGATTACAAAATGGTACTTTATTTCCTGATCAGATACGAATTGGCTGAGCTATGGCCATTGGAAGAAGCAAAAGTGGGGAAACGAGGAAAACCCACAATTTTGTGGGGGTACCCCTTGGAAAAAATTCGAAAAATTAAAAAGCCATATTTTGAATGAGGAAAGTCGCTTCTGGGTTTGCTGATTACAAAATGGTACTTTATTTCCTGATCGGATACGAATTGGCTGAACTATGGCCATTGGAAGGAGCAAAAATGGGGAAAGGAGGAAAACCTAAAATTTTGTGGGGGCACCCCTTGGAAAAAATTCGAAAAATTAAAAAACGATATTAAAGCAATATTTTGAATAAGGAAATTCGCTTATGGGTTTGCTGATTACAAAATGGTACTTTATTTCCTGATCGGATACGAATTGGCTGAACTATGGCCATTGGAAGGAGCAAAAGTGGGGAAACGAGGAAAGCCCACATTTTTGTGAGGGTACCCCTTGGAAAAAATTCGAAAAATTAAAAAACGATATTTAAGCCATATTTTGAATAAGGAAAGCCGCTTCTGGGTTTGCTGATTACAAAATGGTATTTTATTTCCTGATCGGATACGAATTGGCTGAACTATGGCCATTGAAAGGAGCAAAAGTGAAGAAGTTGGGAAAACCCATCATTTTATGGGAAAAATTCCAGTTTTAAACTCTTTAACATTTTTATACTTTATGATCTCGAAATTCCTATGATTTTTGGGGAAAACACAATTCATGAATTCATTTAATGTTCATATCTTTATTGACTTTGGCTGACTATTTGGCTTGGAGCACTTTCAGACTTAATTGGCAGTTGTAGAGATACTGAAGATACACATATTAGACCACTTCGATGGGAGCCACGGGCTTCTCCTGTTTGTTGACCAGATCCGTGAGCATGTTGCGGCCCCAGCTGATGCTCACATCGGCGCAGTTCTTGAAGGTCTCCTGGGGACCACAGCCCAGAGCTCCGTAGCTATTGTCGCACATGCCCCAGTTGTTGGCTAAGAAATGATTCCAGTTAGTTTTGGACTAAGAACTAGATTACCAAAAACTTACCGCCCACATAGGTCCAACGGAGGACGCAGTGGGTGCAGGTGACGCTGTCGGGAAGGATAACAGTCACGTCGAACTCCCCGCTCTGGGTGCCGATCTCCAACTTGTCACTGCCATCGGGGAAACGAAGGCGGTTGGCATCGAAGCACTCCTCCGACTCGGATCCATAGTTATCCAGGTTGCACAGGTGGAATTCAAAGTGGCCCAAGTGATTGGTGGTGATCTTCACGCCCACGGTGATGGCATTGCCGGCAGCATAGCTCCTGGTGATCACACCCGCTCCACCAATGTTGCCACCGATCTCGTTGGCACGGGGCTGGCCATCCGAGTAGTTGTCACCGCAGAGACCGCAACGTCCTCCGTTGTTCGACTGAGTCTGCAAGGATATGGGTATCGATATATTATTTGAGTATTCCAATATTGCCCCTGGTAGCTCCATTACTCACATACAATCCACCGCAGAAGAGTTCGTTGTCGTTCCAGTTCTGGGGGGCGGATCCGTCGTAGCGCCAGCGGGAGGAGCGACTGGGGGGCGACAGCATCATGCCGTGGGCATCGATCTGCTGCAGGCCAATGGCCAGGAGCAGAGTCACGCTGAGTAGGTACTTCATGGCGGCAATATGGGTTTCACTTTCACAATGCCACCCGCATCGACGCACCGCTTCTTATACGGACTCCTCTGTCCACCTTATCGCTCCTCGATTTGAGAGTTTTACAGTAGCTCTCAGGATGATAACACATCGTCGATAAGATTCTATATAAATAATAACAGTTGCACACCCCCGGCCCGGTCGAAATCCGCAGAATCAACACTCCAGATAGGCCCACGGATAAACATCTCCGATTCATAAACATGTCGATTCTCAAGAATGTGCTTCGGTGCTTGGATCTCGAGTGCCACGAATAGATATTTTTAATTGCCTTTAAGGACCTTTCAGTCTATTATCAGATGCGTGCAATCTCGTTTTCAAAGTTTCCAAAAGCATTGCTCATCGATTGTTTATATTGGGATTTTGGGCCACCTTATCGGTCGGCGGATTCCTTCTCAACCTAATCAGTATTGCTTCGATAACGCTTGGAGGATGTGTTCCGGAAGTATTTGAAAATATTATTGAATGAATCTTAGGTTTCAAAAATTTTATTTTTTATTACTACAAGTTTCCTGTTTGCAATTATAAAGGAACAGAAGATATCATTACGAAATGCCATCGGAAAACAATCATTTCCAACATGCATTTCTAGCCTATCCTAAGTCAGAACATGTTACTGGAAGTCTTGGAGTGGGAAGCGGTTGTCTACTTTTTCAGTGCCTGGACAAAGTTGCCCAGATCGTACTCCTCCTCGTACTGGTGCTCGGACCACAGCTCCGGCAAGTTCTCAATGATTGTGTTCATGGACATGGGTCCCGTACCCGTAGAAGATCCAGCCGCTGAGGTGCCCTGGCCGTTGCCGTTGCCTCCGTTGAAAAGATCAAAGATCTGCGACGTTCCCATGGTCTGCAGCGATGCATTCTCCGCGCTGACCACCGTGTTGGCGGTGAGAATCTTGAACTTCTGCAGGCCCATGATCTTCTCTTCCAGCGAGTTGCGTGTGATTAGCCGATAGACATTGACCACCTTCTTCTGGCCAATGCGGTGAGCTCGATCCATAGCCTGCAGATCCTTCATGGGGTTCCAGTCGTGCTCCACAAAGATCACAGTATCGGCGCCAGTCAAATTAAGACCCAAGCCTCCAACCTACCATACAAGAATTTAACATTAAAAGGGTATTCCAATAATGATAGTTTGTTTCTAAATTACCAGTGTGGTCAGGAGCAGCACATCAATACTGGGATCGCTGTTGAAATTGTTGACTATGTCCTGCCGCTGGGAGGCAGGCACACTGCCGTCCAGCCTTAGGTAGGTGACACTGGGCAGGTGTCGACGCAGCAAGTCGTGCTCCACAATGTCCAACATAGCCTTCAGTTGGCAGAAGATTAAAGCCCTATGCTGACTTACAGACTCCGTTTGGACACCGATGCCGCAGTCGAGGAGCAGTTGCCTGTGGAAGGAAGGATAACATTGTAGTTGAAGCTCTTAGTTTAGGGATGAGTACTTACTTCAAGGCCGGCAGCTTAGCGGAGTGCTCGATATCGTCCAAGGAGCTGTTCGATTGCGCCAACTGGGCGGACACCTGCGCCAGGTCCTCAGACTGGCGCAGCACAAGCTTGGGATGATTGCACACGTTCTGCAGGTAGCGGAGCGCCTGGAAAATGTGCGTCTTGGCACCCAGATTCTCCGCCACCATTGACGATGCAGGCGAGTCGCCCAGCTTGTCCAGACAGTCTTTCAAGTGCTTATTGCTAAAGTCTTCATAGAGGCGCAGCTGCAGGGGACTCAGCTCACAGAGCAGGTCCTGTGTGATCTTTGGCGGCAGGTCCTTAAGCACATCCTCCTTGACGCGCCGCAAGAGGAAGGGCAACACCTGTCGGTGCAAAGCCTCCATGGCCAGGACTCCGGCTTCCTGTTCCTTGGCCGAGCTCTTGGCGTCGCGTGAAGCTAGGATTGGGCGCGAGAAGCGCTGTACGAACTGCTTCTCGGTTCCGAGGAAGCCCGGCATGAGGAAGTCGAACAGCGACCACAGCTCCAGCACATTGTTCTGGATGGGTGTTCCGGAGAGGATGAGTCTGTGGTTGGCTTTCAGGCGTTTGATGGCTTTGGAGCTCTTCGTCTTGCCGTTCTTGATGATGTGTCCTTCGTCCAGGACGACGTAATTGAAGTGGATGCCACTGAAGAAGTCAATGTCCTTGCGAACGGTGTCATACGAGGCCACCACTAGGTTGCAGTTGGTTCCGATCTCGCTGCGCAGCTTTTCGCGGCCCACCGGAAATCCGTAATAGTGCAGCGGACGCAGGACTGAGCCCTCCGCCAGGAACTTGTCCACCTCGTACACCCAATGGCCCGTGAGGGTCGGTGGGCAGATGACCAGGCTGGGCAAGTCGGCCTGCTTGGATTTTATTCGCTGCAAGTGATCGCCGGCCAGAATGCAGATGGTCTGCAGGGTCTTGCCCAGACCCATGTCGTCGCAGAGGATTCCGTGCAGATTGTACTTGTTGAGGAACCACAGCCAGTTGATGCCCGCCTGCTGGTAGCTGCGCAGCTCCACGCTGATCCTGACCGGCACCCTGTAGTCCGGGATGCTCTTCGGGTGGAACAGATAGTCCAGGAACTCGCGATCCCTAGTTTTTTGGGCCTGCAGAGGCTCGCTCTTAAGCTGCTCCGCCTTGCCGTCCAGTGGCATAAGCTGGACCAGATTGGCGAAGCAGTGGGTGGAAAGCAGGCGAACCGATTCATCCGGATCGCTCATGGCTCCCAGCAGTGGCACCACCAGGAGCACAATATAAGGAACCACCTTGATCTGCAGCCGGCTCACGACTCGTTCGATGGCTTCCATGGCACCCTGGCGCTCGATGAGCTGCTCGATCTTGCCCAGCTGTGGCAGCAACTCCTGGACCACGAACTGCATCGTCTGACAAGCGTCGATCTCCGCCAGCACAGCGATACACCTGGCAGCCATGTGACGCACTGATTTCAGTGGATGCCGCACAATGAAACCCAAGGAGGGCAGCAGGGCAAACATTTGCGGATGCAGTGCCACATGAAGATGTGGAGCTGCTGTCTCTATCAGCTGCAGGGAGCTTATCAGCTCTGTGCAGGCTCCTAGTTCCGGTAGAGTGTTGGCCAGCTGGTGCTCGTCCGTTTCCTTTACAAACTGCGTCACTTTTCCGAACATCAGCTCCTGGAAAACCGACACCTTGTCCACGATGTGCTCCCCAAAGGTGCTGCACAGCTTCTCTATGGCACTTGCGGCTCCCAGGCGCTGGATCCGGCATTGCTTGGCTTCCGCCTCCTTCGCCTGTTGCGCCTTTAAATCTAAATTGGCGGCCACTGCGGAGGCAGCAGCCAGAATCTCACTTGCCGGCGGTCGTCCGGGACCACGAGCTACTGTGGTGGCTGTTGGGGTGACTGCTCCAGCCCCTCCTCCTCTGGTACTAGTCGTGGTCACAGCCTGCTGGAGTGCCAGCGTCAATATTCCGTAATAGACACAGCTGTTGGTCACGCCTGGCGAGGGTGGAGTCTGCTGGAGAGTCTGCTGGGGCATGACCTGTTCAAAATAGATGGATTTAGTTGCTGAAGGATCAGGTTCTTAAGCATCAGGTACTTACCAGCTTGGGCGTGTGCTCCGCATCGCTCCTCAAGAGAGTGCAGAGGTTGTTCAAGATCTTGCTGTTGGGACTAGGATTTCTATCACAAACCTGGTCCATCAGGTGCACCAGAAACTCAGCCGAGAGCTGTTGCAGCTGGAGGCACTGTTCCCGCTTGATGGACTCCATCAGGGGCTTGACCACTGGATTCAGTTTCTCTGGTAGGCAGTGAAGGGCGCAGATGGCGCCGGCCAGTGCCGCCTGGGCACTGACATGATAGGCTCCCTGCTCACTGGTCGTCTGCTGATAGGAGGCCTGCAGACTTCTTCGCCGCTCTTCCAGTAAATCCAACGACTTTGGCTTCAGGGGATAATCTCGCAGGTTCTCTGTGAGCTTGGTGGCCACAGCTTCGATCTGATCTAGGGTCAGTATCTTGGCGTTGTTGAAGTCGTTGATGGGAATCTTGTTCTGCTTCAGAGTGGCGATGAAGTCCTGGGCCTCCTGCAGCAGGCGAGTCAGTGAGACGGCAACCTCATCGTAGTAGATGTACTCGCTAACGCACTGGTGGAGCTTCTCCTGCAGATTCGGCGGCCCGGGGCGCACCGGCTCATCCTCCAAAGCCCAAAAGGCGATTATCAGTCCGCATACTATCCTTTGCACTGCAGAGTGAGCGTTCAGGTGGACCAGCAGCACCTTTGTATAGCAATCCGTGGGGCTTTCGGTCTGCGGGGTGTACACCACTCCGGGGGCAGGTTGCACGAGGTAATGGGAGAGGGCCCCCAGAGCCCGAGAGGAGGCGATCCTGGCTCGCATGAAGTTCGCCTCCCGCACCTCCAAGGGCGTAGCTTCACTGCCACCCAGGTACAGCTTCAGTGTGGCGGTTGTGTGGGCCAAGATGGCGCCTCCCAGGTCATCTCCAATGCGGGCAGTTTTCTTGCGCGAGGTGCTGCCCGAATCCCCGCCAGCTCGGATTAGAACACACGAGTCGAAGGCAAGTCTGGGCGGCTGCATGGACAGGCAGATCCATGAAGACACATACGGACAGGCGGCGTGCAAGAGGGCGCCCAGATCCGCGTGCTCGATGAGATTGGACCACACCTGGCGGGCCAGGGACTGAATCTCCGCCTGGGGTTCCACCAGGATGCGCTGGTAGATGTGCCGCAACGCCTGTTGCAGCAACTGCCACTTCCATTCGCTGACCCCAAAGTTGAGCTTCATCTTGGTCTGACCAGGCGGTTCCTCCTCCTTCGCTTCCACCTTCACCTTATCGGCACTGGTCAGCGTCAGCAGCGTCTTAAGGGTGGATCTCCGCACGGAGCTGGTGCTGTGCGAAAGAAAGGGAAACAGGCGGGGCACCAGCGTGGCCATGGGCTCCATCTCCACCCAGCTGGCCGCCTTTGGCAGGCACAGAATGGCCGCCAGAAGGCCCATGAAGCTGTTGCAGGCGGAGGTGAGTTCATCCTGGTCCAGTAGCAGGTCCCACAGCATCTTCACGATGGAGGAGACCTGGCTGGGATTCAAGAGCTTGGGTAACCAGGACGACACTGGTATCAAGGTGGAAGCGGCCACTGCTCCGACATCATCCACAGCGTCCAGTAATCCAATCAAGATGTTCGATATGGACAGGGGTAGGTAGATGGGAAGCAGTTCCTCCCGCACAACGAAAACATACTTCAGGCCGAGTAGCCCGCCATGTCGCACTTCCCACTCGTTCTTGTGCTGGATGAGTTGCAGCAGGATCTCCACAATCCGCTGCACCTTGGTGGCCTCGATCTCTTTAACCAATGTGCCCAGAACCTGAGCGCAAGTCTCTCGAACTGGTGCCACCACCTGATCCGATACAAAGTCCCCGAATCTGTCCAGGCACAAAACGCAGAGCAGACGCAGTGCCGCATCCTCCAGCCATCGGCTGTGTGATTCATCCATCTGGTCGCGGTTCTGCTGAACCGACTTGCCGGCGCCCTGAGCATGCTGGTTGATCAGCTCTCGCAGGGCAGTGGCGGCTCCATGGCGGACCTCCCATTTGGCGTGAAAGAGATCGATGAACAGGCGGGCACAAAAGTTCTCCAGGGGCCAGGAGACGGCATCCACCCAGGTTCCAGTGGCATCAGGAACGGCAGCTGGAATGAAAGATAACTTTGTTGTAATAGTAGTTCATAAAGCCCTTTTTCCGGATAAGATTTTATATTATGGGGTGACCTACAAGTCGTATCTATATCATGACCAGCTCGAAAAGAAATTCGATAAAATTAATAAAAGTTTACAAGTACTGAGTTCCAACAAAGCTAGCTTATCTTGAAAGGTTTTTATTTCCAAACTCTAAGAAGCGGAAGTGATACTAGGTTGCTTTTCCAAAGAAATCTAAGTATAATTACATAAACAGAAACCTAACAATAATAATGGAAACAAAGCCTAAACATGGAGCTACAGGTGCCTTTGGCAGAGCAGAGCCCCTCCACTCACAATTCAGGCTGTAGAAGATTTCCTGTCGCTCGCTGGCCTTCATCTTCTTCTTTTCCGGTTCGTCCAGGCTCGTTAGAGTGGTGGCGCCATTGTTGCTGTGGTTACTCCCCGAGCTGTGGTTGCTGTTCGAGTTGCGTCTACTGCACGTGGGGGTGACCACGGAACTGGCCGCGGAGGAAGTGTTTTGGCGTGCCTTGCGCTTGGCCCGGTTCATCTCCCGGCAACTGAGCTGGGTCTGCCCGGGTCCAGCTCCGTTGGATGACTTTATGTTCAAGATGTGCTCCACGGGCAGCTTTTCAGCGTTGACGTTGTAGCTGGCGCCGCTCCTGGAGAGAGCGACATCCTCGTCGGTGATCATGTCTGTGAGATTGACGCCCAGCTTGGCGGCTGTGGTGAGACCCAGTTTGTCGTTCAAGACCGCCCGCTGGCGGCTCAGCCGACTGGCTAGACTTTGTTCCTCGGCTCCGCCACCGCTGGCCGGCTGCTCCTCCTGCACATCGAACTCGTTGCCCTCGGAGCCGATGAGACGGGCTCCCTTGTGCAGGATCTGCTGCAGATCGAACTCGTCGAAGCTCAGCAGTCGTTCACTGGCCGTGGTCGAGCTGGAGCCACTGGACTGACAGCTATCCTCCTCCAAGGCCGCACTAGCTCCGGTGGTGACCTGCTCCTTCTTGGGCAGCACTTGCAGCTCGGGCTGCCATTGGGGCACTTGCTTCAAAATGGCCTCCACGGTCTGGGCAGCTGCTATGCGCGTCTCCCAGGACGTGCTGTGCAGGTAGCCCACCAGGCGGTTGAGCAGCGAGTGCAACTCGTGGGGATACAGCTTCTGTACCTCTCCAATCTGCTTGGCGGCCGCATGGCGAGTGGCTGCTGTGGATCCAGATTCCAGTAGGATGAAAAGACGATCAAGACTGCAAAGATAGTTGGACATTATGTTGTATCCAGTATGACAATAATATCAAGACTGACTTACCGAGATGTCATTATGCAAGGATGATTTGTGATACGCTTTGTGATAGGCCTACTTTAGTAACTAATCTGGAATAAAGAAGAGGGAAATTTTAATTAAAAGTTTATTAATTTGTTAAGTTATACTATACTTTCCAAAAAGGGAAAGTACAATGTTATTAATTTTTAATAAAGAGGTAGAGCTCGGGGCAAACCTTCATCTAATAATGGGTTTATTTAAAATATACAATATTTGAAGTATGACGCATTCGGATAAGCCCTTCTCAGCGTTATTTAATCGACCAGTAAACGCCGGCCACGTGGTCGGTTCGTCGGGAGCTCGCCATGGGGATCTGGATTGAATTTCCTGGCGGCCAGGGCCAGCTCCAGCTCCTCCCCCAAGAAGCCCCGATAACCCAAGTGGGGCTCTGTTTGTAAATTGAGTCACTCAACGTGAATGGCAGATAATGGCTTGGCTGTTCCATAGAGGCGTTCTTAACAGCTCAGAGCAGAACGTGACAATTGAACAAATTACGAAATTTCCATTTAACGGACAATCACAGAGGTATTACGTAGAAAAACCTAATATATTTCGGTTTTTAGAAATAGAAACTGTTGTTTCATGTTTTTCAATTTCTAGAGCTCTTCTTATCAGTTTCACACATTAATTTCGGTGATAAGAAGTGCTCGAAAAAAAGAATAAAGAGCCCAGTTCACTGAACCAAGATTACAGAAGAGGCTTAGCAGACACAAATCTTTGGGGACACGTGCAACTTTGTCCAAAAAAAACATAAATATATTAACGACGTAAAAGTCATAATGAAAACATTTATATGTCTTGTCCGATCAGCCATAAAGCTATTTTGTCGGAGACCTTGATAGAGTACTCGGGATGGGATCAGATAACCACAGACTATAAGCCAAGTTATTAAACTTGAATTAAGCTAGTCACATTATTGATTTCTAGCCACTGTTGTGTGACGAGCATTTATTTATACATTTATACATTTTCAGTAGAAAGATAAGCCACTTTATCAATATGGCTTGAACGGTGATTATTCTGAATTATTTTATAGTTACAGATACTCTACAAAAAGCTAAGCATAATAGGTTTTTCCAGGGATTCGGGGGTCATCTGAACAAGCAAGAGATGTGGAACATGTGTGTTTGAACTCGCAGAGTTTATTATTTGCCCAACATTTGGCCAATATTTCAACAGCTGACGCAGATCGAATAAACAATCTATAGAATGTATGTATCTCGATCATCCCACAGATACATAGAAACTTAGACTCACTTTTAAAAAAACAAAGTGCATGGCGAAAAAAATAAAAATCAGAGTGACGGAGTGCAGAAAGTCAAGCTTTGTTGGAAACTAGTTCAAGTGCCCTACCCCACCAAGTCGGGCCGAAAGAGAGAGGGAGTCGTAGACGCCGTCGCAGCCGCAGCCGATTACGGCAGCAGACCATAAATAAATACAGGTGCTTGTACCGCCTGCCAATGTACATACACGCTGTACGTACATATATGATCGGAATACTTTTGGGTATTGGAGCAACGTGGACAAAGTATTGGATTTGTATTTGGATTATTTCCACCCACGGAAATGGGAAATCGGAAAATTGGAAAAGTCACCGAAGCCGATGCCGATGCCATGAATGAAGCAATGACACAAATAGCCAAAGGCGACTATACTATGATGGCTAAAAACAAATTGAGCAATGTGCTGAAGACTAAAAATACCCACAACGCCACAACCAGCCAAGAAGCTAGCTAGCTAGCTAGTAGAAGGGAAATCTTGCTTCATATTTAGATTAATTTAATAGGAAACTAATATTAATTAAAACTATAAAATAAATAAAACTATATTTTCTACAATCTTTCATTCAAGTTTCTATATCTTTCTTAAGTATTTTTAAATTTAATTTAATTTTTAATATCTTTAAGGACTTGTTCTAGTTTGCTGCGTTGGCGCTCTCTCGCCGCTTATAAGCGACTCTCTTCGCTCTCTTATCACACTTAGCGTGCCCCCTTGGCCCGACAGCGACAGCGCTGCCTACCAAAGCAGCGACTGCGGGGCAACGGAAGCACGCTGGCAGCGCAGTCAGCGATAACGCCCCCCTCACACACACTCACACACACACATTAAGTATACGACATGGGGAAAACACATACTATTGGAGGTGACTGGCGAGGATCGGGCCATTGGGGCATTAGCCATGCAAAAGCTGCATGTATTATTATATCACTCACCTTTGGCAATGGTTGCGCTCGCCTCTTTCCCTGCTGAGCTCAGGCGTTCTGCATTTTCTAATTGATTTGTTTGCTCTCTGAAACTGTACAATCGATGCGGCTGGGCGTGGCGGGCGCAGGGGGTGGTCTGTTTTTTTCGCAGCAGCGTCACAGATGCAGCACGCACACATTGATTTTCCACGCAAACACTATCACAAAAAAGCACACACCCACACTCCTCCTCACCTGGTGGGGGGCTGGAGGCGAACAGTCTCCGGCGTGGCGAATTCTATTAGAACGCAAAGGCGTACGCTGGGGGGCGTGGTTTCTCAATGTTTTAACTTAACATTGGGTTTCGCGACGAAAACGCACTCCGACCGCACTATTTGATTAAATTTTACACTTTTTTCAGTACCAGGAGCCATGTTAGCCCGTCGCTAGTCGCATTTATAGTGTGCCGCGTCAAATCGGAGCATCGAGTTTTTAGCCCCGGATCAGTGTAGCCAAGCACCGGATCCGCCATATTACCAAAAACCCGGACATTTGTTGTTGGCAGCTTGGCTTGTTTACAGCTACTTTTTGGTATCCATGTCCAGTGGAAGTATGTGGTATCTGTGAGATATGGCGCTCACTATATTAAGGGAATATCATAATATTCCCTATATCATAATTAAAGGAATTAAATTTTTTTGAATAAAATTTAGTTTTCTTGAACTGAAGTCTGTATTTTGATGTCCAGCTATTGGTAGGTTTTTACATTCATTGATCTGCCAAGTATTAGCAATGTTAAATATAATATTCTTTAACTGTAATAAATCGACCGTTATGAATGTTATCATTATTGATCATTTCTGACCAAAGAGTTAACGTTCCCGGCTCTTTTTTGTCAATATCTTAGGCAAGGGCGTAGGCAGGGGGGGAGCCCTGATCCTGATTGGGGAGGCCTGATGAGCCCTGATGAGCCCTGATTTTTTTTTATAATTTATTTTTTTAAAATAAAAATATTTTTTTTTTTAATAATTTTATTATTCATTTTTTAATATATTTTTTATAAAAAAATGGACTTATAAAAAATTTTTTCTCCTGTGAAATTTTTTCTCCTCCTTTTTCTCCTGGCTACGTCCTTGATCTTAGGTATGTTGCATCGACTTTTAAAATAAATGCCAGGAGATCTCCTCCAATTTCTTCAAAACTAGCCATAAAAATATATGATCAATTTTTGGAGAAAAATCATTACGTAACCACTTCAAAAATTTACAAAAATCGAATCAGGTTTTGGAAGATTAGATTTGGTTTTGAAGTTGGGCTACTTGAAGATGTAAAATCGGGCAGGTATGTATTATTCACAAATTTTCTGAGTATTAATAATTTTATGGATAATTTCCTCAAAGAAATCGAGGGATTATTAGCAATGTAATAGATAATTTTTTGAGACAAACCAGTTAATAAGTTTTATATTTTTATATTAATAAGGTATCCTTAAAATAGTCCTTATATTATTATCCTTGTAAAAATAATATTTAGTATTTTTCTATGTTATCGATAGCTAACAATGCGTGGGCTGAAAACAACCTATCGAATACATCCCATCACTGTGCGTCGTTTACCAGAGTTTTCAATATAGGATTTTCGGCGTGGAAAACTGCTAAAATAAGTGAAAAAAGAGTTTAAAAAGTGCAAAACAATGAACACACTTGGTCCTAAAAAGGACGGAAGTCCGAATATTGACTTTTTCCAGTCTCCTGAGACGCTACAGGGCTTCGAATCCATCCGACAGTGGCTGCAGAAGAACTGCAAAAAGGTACAACAACAACGCCGTCGCAACAAAAATGGCGCTCGCCTGGCAGTGAAAAAAACAAAGAATATTAAATTGGTTTCCTCTTGCAGTATCTGGCCCACAGCTCGGAGCCCATTACCAAGGAGTCTCTGGCCCAGTTGCTTATACAATTCCTGCAGTATGTGGAGGCTAAGCTCGGAAAGAATTCGGCGGAGCCGCCGGCGACAAGAATTCCGGTTAGTGTTAGTGTGTGTGTGCCCGTGTCTGATGTGTACAGGGTGCCCCATGTGTCGTATGTACACGTAAATATTAACCCTCTACATGCTCAGCGGGAAGGAAATATAGTTTGTAAGACTACTGGTGAAGTCCAATAATTAATATCCCTTCCTCCCTCAGATGCGTTGCTTCCTGGACTTCAAGAGCGGTGGCGGGCTGTGCATAATCTTCTCGACCATGTTCCGGTTTCGGGCCGAGCAGCGCGGCAAGAAGTTCGACTTTTCCATTGGCAAGAACCCGTCACGGAAGGACCCAAACATTCAGTTGCTGATCGAGATTGAGCAGGCCCTGGTCGAGGCGGATCTGTATCGCATTCCCTACATCTACATTCGCCCGGAGATCGAGAAGGTCTTCGAGAGTAGGTTGCGTGAAATCCTGGACAACCGGCGCGTCGAGATCGTAACCGACGAGGAGGACGCCACCCACATTGTCTACCCCATTGTGGACCCACATCCGGATGAGTACGCCCGACCCATCTTCAAGCGCGGCGGTCATGTCATGCTGCATTGGTACTACTTCCCGGAATCGTACGACTCCTGGGCTGTAAACAACTTTGATCTGCCGGAAAACATTCCGGAGAATCCCGAGTCGCCGGCAGAGCGTTGGCGGGTATCTGCCTCGTGGATTTTGGATCTAGAGCAGTACAATGAATGGATGGCCGAGGAGGACTACGAGGTGGACGAGCAGGGCAAGAAGAAGACGCACAAGCAGCGCATGTCCATTGACGACATCATGTCCTTCGGGGACGAGAAGAAGAAGCCGGCTGCCAGCTCCGGAGGCAAGCAGAAGCGAAGGCGTTCTCCATCGCCTTCCGCCTCGGCTTCCACCTCCAAGCCAGGCAAGCGCAAGCGGTCCCCAGCCGTGGTCCACAAAAAGTCCCGGAACGACGACGAAGATGAGGATCTGACACGGGATCTGGATGACCCACCGGCCGAGCCGAATGTTCAGGAAGTGCACAAGGCAAATACAGCGCTTCAGTCCACAGCTAGTCCGGCTCCTGGCGGAAAATCCCGGGGAGACAACGATATGATGCCCATAAAGGGTAAGTCTGACTCTACAGACGATGGTGGTTATAACAGTTCTACTTGCTAATAGGTGGCACCATGACCGACTTGGACGATGAAATGACAGGCGGAAGTGCCGCCCAGGCCATGTCCACGGGCGATGGCGACAATTCGCAAACCGGAAAGACGAGCGACAACAGCAACACGCAGGAGTTCTCGTCCTCGGCTAAGGAGGACATGGAGGACAATGTGACCGAGCAGACGCACCATATCATAGTGCCCTCGTACTCGGCCTGGTTCGACTACAACTCCATCCATGTCATTGAGAAACGGGCCATGCCAGAGTTCTTCAACAGCAAGAACAAGTCCAAGACACCAGAGATCTACATGGCCTACAGGAACTTTATGATAGATACCTACAGGTGAGTCTCCAAGTAGCTCCCAAGCACCTACTGACTTTGGATTACCCTTTCCAGGTTGAATCCAACCGAGTACTTGACCAGCACTGCCTGCAGACGAAACCTGGCTGGTGACGTGTGCGCCATCATGAGGGTACACGCCTTCCTCGAGCAGTGGGGCCTGATCAACTACCAGATCGACGCCGATCTGCGTCCCACGCCGATGGGACCTCCTCCGACCTCACACTTCCATATACTCTCCGACACTCCATCTGGGCTGCAGGCCATCAATCCCCAGAAGACCCAGCAGCCGTCGGCGGCCAAGACTTTGCTGGATCTGGACAAGAAACCCCTCGGCAAGGACTCGGAGCTGGTGGACAAGATCAAAACAGAGGCGCTAGAGAACGGGGCTGCCGGAGGACTGAGCTCTGGCGTGAGCCAGTTCGGTCTGAAACTGGACCAATATGCTAAGAAGCCTGCAGCCATGAGGAATCGCACGGCGGCCAGCATGGCCCGTGAATGGACGGACCAGGAGACGCTGTTGCTCCTCGAGGGCCTCGAGATGCACAAGGACGACTGGAATAAGGTCTGCGAGCATGTGGGCTCGCGAACTCAGGACGAGTGCATTTTGCACTTCCTCCGTCTGCCCATCGAGGATCCGTATCTGGAGGACGATGGTGGCTTCCTCGGACCACTGGGATGTCAACCCATTCCGTTCAGCAAGAGCGGCAATCCCATTATGTCCACAGTAGCCTTCCTGGCCTCGGTTGTGGATCCCAGAGTAGCAGCTGCCGCCGCCAAAGCTGCCATGGAGGAGTTTGCTGCTATAAAGGTACTCCAGTTTATCTCCATCTATGTTTTCGATTCTTATCCATGTCCTATCTCCTGCAGGATGAAGTGCCGGCCACCATTATGGACAACCACATGAAGAACGTTGAGAAGGCATCGGCTGGGGGGAAGTTTAATCCCAACTTTGGTTTGGCCAACAGCGGCATCGCTGGCACTGGCAACGACAAGGAAGAGGAGGAGGGCAAGGAGGGTGGCTCCGCCTCCACAACAGCTGCCGGCACAGACGAGGAGATGAAAGATTTGAGCAAGAAGGACGGTAAGTGGGTGGGAGGGATTAGGAAGGTACAAGGTACTATTCCCAAGGGGTATCTTATGTTTGTTACTCTAGTTTCCGTTTCATGTTTTTGTACCAAAATTTGTAATGTTTTTCCCATTTGGCACTGTATTTGTATTTTGTTTCGTTTTTGTGTTACAACCGAACCACCCACCACCACCACCCACCACTCACATCAACAACAACAACAACACCAACCAACAACCAACCAACTGATACCTTAACGATATAGACGATGCCAAGTCGAAAGACAAGACGAAATCGGATAAGACCAACACGAACACAGACTCTAACTCGAGCTCCACATCATCATCAGCGACAGGCAACAACACCACCACCACCAACAACAACAACACGGACAAGGACAAGGACAACAAAAAGAAAGAGTCGTCCGAAAAGTCAGCAACCAAGCCAGCCACTGACAAGTCAAACAAATCCTCCCCCACAGACCCAGCCACCGGCGGCGACGCGGCGGACATCAAGACGGAAGATAGCAGCGGTGATGGCGAGACCAAGGACAGTGCCGATCCCAAGGAGGGTCCAGTGTCGGGAACTGGATCCGGAGCACCGGCAAAAGAAGGAGCCTTCAGCGAGAACAACATGCAGTCGGCGGCGGCAGCAGCTCTGGCATCGGCCGCTGTGAAGGCCAAGCATTTGGCGGCTTTGGAGGAGCGCAAGATTAAGTCTCTGGTGGCTCTGCTGGTCGAGACGCAGATGAAGAAGCTGGAGATTAAGTTGCGCCACTTCGAGGAGCTGGAGGCCACCATGGAGCGCGAGCGAGAAGGACTGGAGTACCAGCGACAGCAACTGATCACCGAGCGTCAGCAGTTTCACTTGGAGCAGCTCAAAGCTGCCGAGTTCCGGGCGCGCCAGCAGGCCCACCATCGCCTCCAGCAGGAGCTCCAAGGCCAGGCCGCGGCCGCTGGCGGCATGATCTTGCAGCAGCAGCAACAACAACAGCAGCAGTTGCCGCCGGCGCAACAGCAACTGCCACCTCAACAGCAGGCCCTGCCGCCGCACCCACACCCGCACCAGGTGCCACCACATCCGCATCCGCACCAGGCCCCAGTTCCGCCTCAGTCGCAACCTTTGGCAGGACCTGTCCAGCACCAGCCGTTGCCGCCCCACATAGCCGGTTCCGTGGCGCCGCCACCCAACGGAGCTCCATTCGCAGCGCCCCCCATTGTGCCCGCCGGAGTTCCTCCAAGCGGAGCTGGCGCCCCTCTCCCGACCAGCGACCCGTCCGGAGCAGTTGCTGCCGCTCCGGCCCCTCAATCTCAGGCACCCACTCCTATGGGTAAGTGAATCATCCGCCAAAGATTTCCAATCCTAAACGGTCTTTTCTTCAACAGACACTACCCCGTCGAGTAGTTCTCCGGCGGCAGAGACCAGTGGCGCCCCACCAGGATCGGCGCTACCTCCGGCCGGTAGCATTCCCCCCGCGAGCGCTCCCACCGCCGCCGCCCCCGGAGCTCAACCTTCCTAATTTTAAATCCTATGCGTAAGCCAGCAAACGTTAAAGTAACTAGCTCTAAGTCGTATGCTCTCAGTATGTATTATGTATACTCCACTCTAAGCCCAACCTCTTGTGTAATCTGTGGATTGTCCCCCATCCCCCCTTTTGACATGTCAACCTGTCCTCCGATTATATCCATTAGTTCCAGTAGTGTATTTAGTTTCGTGTCCGTTTGCGTGGCCAGGAGGAAACCATTATGCACAATTATGTGAACCAAGTTTCGCATCCGAAAACGATTGGAATTCAATAAAAATTTAATTAAAACTTAAATAAAATGCAAATTATTATTTTTAGTGTGTTTTATTATTAAGAATATATTATTGTTTTTAAAAATTAAAATATTTTCTTGGATTTCTGGAGAAAACATATCGCTTCCATAGGAATGATCTGGAGATCCATACTAAAACTTCGACTTTAATATTTATTGAAAAAGATTCCAGAACTAAACTTTTACTCTTAAAATTATTTAAAATTGTTAAAAAATATTTCATTTTTTATGAAAAACTTTAAGATTCGCATTAAACTTAAAGACAAGGTGTAGGTTCCAGCCCCAGGAGCTGGATATTCAGTTCTCTGTTGTGGTAAAGTAAGAAGATTACAATCTATCCTAGAGCCCCAAGGATAGCCATTAGCCAGGTGGATCAATGAAAGCAGGTGCGTCTTCGCAGGATGTTCGGACGCTTAATCGCACCCAGTTCCTTGTTGGAGAGGGTGCGCTTCAAGTTGGGGGCTCCGTCGGCAACCGGCGAGGATAAGCGATCTATTTTTAGCGAGATGGCAGAGCAGGATTCCCTCACGCAGATGTTCGGCGGAGAGGGCGAGGTGACACAGATATTCCTAGCGATTCGGGCCTCTATGGGAGATGCCTCGAGCAACACATTTGAGTCCGTCTTAGTTTTATTCCCGAGACGCTCCTGGCAGTGGAGCAGTCGTCCATAGGTGCTCATGCTGCGAAGGTAGATCCGGTTGTAGAAGCGGATTATGTCCGCCGTGTGGCCATCATCCATTGCCACCTCGCGATAGACGCTGCTGCGGGCATACGGTTGGCGTCTATAGTGCTCGATGATCACACTGAAGGAGAGGCGCAGGTCCTCCAAGCGGGCATGGAGATGGATGGCGCAGAGAAGCATTTGATCCACACTGCGCTGTCGCAGGAATTGGCCTCCTTTGGTGGTAAACGAGTGCTCGACCAGGTGCCAGATTCGCGCATAGCTCTCCACTATCCCGATACTCCGGCAGAGCACCAAGAGGCGCCTCTTGGCCAACTCGTAGAATTTTCGCAGGCATATCCCAGCACCCGACGAGGCGTTCTCCTTGCCCTCCGCTTGGACATCCTGGTAGCCCGGTAAGTGGGACGATTTACCCAAACTCCGCCAAAGCTGCGAGCTTCTGCGAAAGATCAGGGATCCGAGGCATTCGTCCTCCAAGTCGTGCAGGTGCTTTACCATTTCCCGCCCAAGTAACCCCTGATCGTGGCGCACGACCACCTCCAGAATCTTCTGGAAGTCGAAGGCGTCCAGCGAGTAACAGTCCAGGATAAATGGGAATTTCAGTTCTTCCACGTCCTCGTGATGGACATGCAGTGCCACTTCTAGGCAGCAGGCCAGTAGCGTTTCGTTCAGGGTGGGCTGCCTAATTAATTTGCTAATCTTCAGCCAGGGCTTCAGGGCTATCTCCGAGGCCACAATTTTTTCTATAAACTTGTAGTACAACCCGGTGGCTAGGCGAAACCGCTCCTCCGTCACCTGGGCCGTTATGTAATCCTTGGCGGCTGCATGAAACTTCTGGCCCATGTTTTTCAGAGACTGTTCCAGGTATTTTGTTACACCTTTCCCTTCATCCTGCAGGCACTCCACGATACCAGGGGCCAGCTTCAGGGGCAGGCTTTGGGAGAGAAGTTTTTTGTGTTTCGTCGTGGAGGAGGTGGTGGAGGTTGTGGAGATGGCCACTGGGCTGGCTTTGGGGTCCTTTGGCTTCTCTTTCAACTCTTGGAAGCACAGCAGCACCCGTTCGTCCATCTCACTAATGTCGGCCACGTGGGTGTCGTACTTCCTGTTCAAAGTACCCAAGTTCACGTCCAACATGCCCTCCTTGACGATCTCCCGCATGTGAATGTTGTTTCCCAGAAGGATGTGGTCCATAAATAGCACCATTAGAGCCTTATGGAAGAAGGCTTTCTTCATCTGGGCCACTCCTTTTACCGGCAGCTGCGGAACGAGAGCAACAATATCCTCCAAGGCGCTGTAATTGGTCAAGAAACTATTGTCGAATTCCTCCGAATCCCAGTTGGGAGGAACTCCGCGAAAGTCACGACGAATGACTACGGATCTGGACACCTCCAGAACATTAACATATAGCAGGTCCATGCTGCATACCAGTACCTGGCACCCGCTCACCAGACTCGAAGTGGCAAAACCGGGTAACTCGTTCCGGATCACCAGGAAGAGTAGCCAACCAAATTCGTACAGGGAGGTGTAAAGTGTCACTGCCTCGGAATCCGCATCTTCGGCGGGTTGGACAAATAGCTTCTCAAAGATGTGTTTGTAGTGCTTCCTCAAGGTCAAAGTGATTCCCAGTCGTCGCTGAAGCTCTTCCACCTCCAGCTGGAAGGTTCCCTCGTTCTGTACCAGCCAGTTCCAGTGTTCCATCCGGCGAAGAAACTGCAACATGTTCACCTTGAAGCTTCGAAGGAGGCGGGTCAATGACAGGTTCCAGCAACTATTTTTGATCTGATCCGTAGGATCACTTGGTGCTCCTCGCTTCGACTCCTCCCGCATCTCCCGGATCTTCACGCGCTGCAGCTCGCTGTAGACAGCACAGCATAGCCACTCGTGAGCTATATCATCGACTCCATTGCTGGCCAGGTTGCCATCTGCTTCGAATCGCCTGTATGTGGCCATGGCGCTAATCTGAATTTTTGGGTCCAGTTCCAACTGCTCGCAGCTCGCGTAGAAGCGCTGGAGCAGCGTGTCTGGTTCAGCATCCACCTCGCAGATGTTCATTGAAGCTCTATTGTTTGCCTTTATTTATTATATTCTTACAGTAACGTGGAATTCCACACAGTTTTGGTTTTAAACGTTGTTTTGACTGTACAATGCAAATTTTCCAAAGGCGCGAACGACTTCGATAACCGGCATTGTTATCGGTTTGGTATCATCCCTGATATAAGGGTTGCCTTTAAATATTGTTATCGCTAACAAAGATTAATCCTTGAATGCCAACAACAATTTTAATTGACTTTTTATTATGTTTAAAATATTTTATTAAAACTAAGCAGTTTTTTTTTAAAGAATTTATTAGTTTTAAATAATTTTTAAGTTAAAACTGTTTTTTTTTTTAAGAAACCGCTTTGAATCATCTTGGGCACAAGTGGGTTAAAATTGTTGCTGTTGGGTTTTAAAATGTTTCAAACCAATCGCGTCCTTCAAAAAGAGCAAGCTCAACTCTTTGCCATTCAAAAGAAGCTGGAGAAAGTCCTGCCCGTGGTCCAGGAAGCCCTAAATTCACTAAAGGTGATGGCAGTTCTTTGTCAAGCCAAGTTATTTAACGAAATTCTCTTTGTAGGTGGAGGAACTGCATCTGAAGTCAATGGGCATTCATAGTACTACCGAAGGACAAGGAACCCACGGCAAGGATCCTCTTTTTTTAGATATCACAGAAAGGCTAGAGCAATCCGCATCGGAAGCCAAATTTGTTAATAGTCAGGCAATTAATCTGGGTGTGCTTAGCAGCAGCGTAAAGCCATTCGAGGAGGAAGTAGACTCGGACTGATTACAACTTTTATTCCACACAATTATGTATAATTAGAAATTACAATTATAAGAATTTGTAAATTATATTCGGATGAAGAAAAAATAACTAAACTACTAAAGCTAGTATGTGCTACTGGACCCAATGATACTATTACTCTTGATCCGAGGACTCAGCCGAACTCTCGGCGCGTTTTTTCTTCTTCTGGGGCACCTCCTGTTCCTCGCTGCTGTCACTATCCGAACTGGAGTTACTGCTACTCGAGCCCGATGAGCTGCCTTGGTCATCATCTTCATCTGATGAGGAACTCGAATCGCTGGAGTCAGAATCAGAGGAAGACCCTGAACCGGAGCTACTATCCGAACCGTCTGACGAGCTGGAGGAGGAAGAGGAGCTTCTGCTGGCCTTGCGTTTTCTCTTAGTCTTCTTGCTTGTGGTGGAGCTAGTCTCTTGTACTTCCTCCGTTGGTTTAGGCGTCTCAGCTTCCTTCTGGGCGATGTGTTGGCTCAACTTCTTGGTGCGTGAGCTGCGGTGCACAAACTTGCGCTTTTCTTTGCACTCATAGCTCCAGTGCCCTATTTGGAGGCACTTTTGGCATCGAATGCCTTTCGGAAAGGCGGCGGAGATTTTTGCGGCTCTGAACAAAAGAAAAAAGGATTTTTATATTCTACTGTGACTTGGTGGAAATGCCGGCAATAGTCGGGACTCTCACCTTTGTTTCTGCGCCAGCTTGCGGGCGGCTAGTCCCACTAAGGTCATCCTGAGAAATTCTTTTAGACGGCGTCGGGAGACAATCTTGATGGTCTGGGGTGGGCACCTAAAAGTCTGGGTGGAAAATCCAGGAAAATTGAGTATCAAAAGTGTTTTTTTTTAATATTTTTTTTCGATATTTATTATTCGTATAAAAGCATCATCGTTATCGACTATCGGAAATTAGTCTCTTTTAGGTTTATGGGGACCATTGTTCGTGTTTTTATTAAACTCCAATTACTTTAAAAAATTATGAATTCATAATTGGAGCTTACTTTGAATTATTTTTAAACTAGAAAAAAAAAATATCATGAATTATAAGTATTACGAACTTACATTCAAGATTTTCGTAATCACGAATTTTCCTGCATAAACCTACTAACAGCTGCGTGCCAATATTTATCTGTACACCTGGTTTTGTTTAAAAGTTACTATTCAGTCTTATTTATGTATTAAACGCTGTATAGGAATGCACAGTTAGAAATAAAAATAAAAAATAAAAAAAAGCAGACGTAAAATAAACCTACAACGATTTTCTGTTAGTGGAATTACTTAACCAACCGTATTTGCCAATTGGTGACTAAGAGGCGAAAGTAATTGCAACAAAGTCCAATTATTATCACTTGGTAAGGTCATTAGGGTTTAATGACTGGCTAGTAATGCAGTTTTTTGCCAACAGATTCCGATGGACGCCAGCAGCATTGTGGGCACGGCGTCGGTGCGGCCGATGCCTCCCGAGGAACTAGCTCTGCAATCCCTTACAAAGCAATTGTACAAGTCGCGCCTCTTCCGAGGCCACTATGTGGAACGCTGCTTTGTGGAGGAGGTGGGTGGCTACCGGGACGTAGTGGTGCTTCAGCGCAGTGAGCGAGACCTAGAGAAGATGCTTCAGAGCAGTGCCGCACAGCTTCAGATGTTTTACCGGAGGCTTGTTCCCAACATGTGGGTGGGAATAACCAGCGGCAGCTATGGGAGCTTCACACATACACCAAATGCGGGCCAGTTGGAGACATGCATTTGGACGGAGCTGAGCGACTTGGCGTTTGGAGAATACTGGTTCAGTATTAAGACAATTCGTTTTCGGGATCAGGAGGTGCAACTTAAAATTAAGATGGTGCGTGCCGTGGAAGAAGAGCCGCTGGCTACTCCAAGGAGATCCATTTCCCTAAACAGGAGCTCCCCCAGTAAAGCTATAACGGCTGGCGGAGAACCCGAAACAATCCCAGAGTCAGCGGAGCAAATTCAATTGGGAATGGAAGACTTTCTGGCAGTACTGCATCAATGGGGCGACGGAATCAAGAAGACTGTTTACGATTTTATGGCCAACGATGTGAACAAAAGGAATATCGTCGGCGTCTTACGGTTCCTTGGACTACTCATCTTCTCGGCCGTGGGTGGAGCCGCGGTGGCGCTGCGCTTCCTTGGAGTGTTTTCCGTTCGCTTTCTGTTCGAGCTAAGCCGCTTCACCCATACTGCCACTCCAATTGTGTTTAAACTGCTCGATTTCCTAAACAAAATCGTGGGAGCCATCTTCATACTGCTGACCATGATTTGGAAGGATGTAGTCAACCGTGGCCAGCCGGTCTCCAAGCAACCGCAATTAGAGCCGAGCTCTCGCTTCAAGAGTATTACCTACGAACGATCAGAACCGCACCGCCGGAGCCCCCGGTGGTGACCCAAAAATCTTACAGCTAGATGATTAATGACAAAAATTAGTCCAGGGTGGAAGGGCAAAGAAAAATAATTCAAATTGTGTTATTAGCCGTAAGCCTGTAGATCAGATCCGATCCCCAAATACCGCATATTTGTAACGCAAATATGGGCACCTTTGAGATTTTTCAATTTTAGCCAAATGCAATATATAGTAAATTATTTGATTGGACTGCCGTTTGGGCACACAATCGCATGCATATTAACTCCCAATGTTAATTCATTGTGCATTGTTCTAAAAGATGTTTTTATTTTAACCCATTTAGTGTTAGTGTTAGGACTTGTAATTTATGAAGCGAAAATTTTTGTGAATAAAAATTATTGCAATATGCGAACCGAAAACCTAAAACCTATAATGAAAGAGTTTGGATTTCGTTAGTTTTAATAGTTATACACTTTCCCTTTATTACTTTAGTTGATTTTAATCTCGTTAAATTGTTCTCATATATATATAATTATTATGTATATATACTCGTATGTGTTCATGCTGGTGTCTTCGGTCCTGTCATCGAACTTTACACAAAATGTCTATTTCCCGATTTGCTGTGCTTAGTTTTCAGGGTGTTCCCCGTGGAGGAACCCCTCGATCTGCGGCGCGATTTCTTTTAAATTGAGTGGAAAGAATGTTCTATGGCAATTCAAGGAGTGTTTCTCTGCCTTCTGTTGGCTAATTTTGCATTCGGAGGCAGTTCTCCTCTGTCTAAACTTTATCAATCGTTAAACAACTAATATATACTTTTTGTTTTCAGTTTCTTCTTTTTGGGTGATATAATTTAATTAGTACATATACATATATTTTATTTCATTTGCAATGTTATAGTAATGGAATGCTGCTCAACAAACTTGCTCATAAACGTTAATTTACCTTCTTTCAATAATAAACTTTTTGCAGACAATAAAGTATGTGTGAAGGTGCCAATGCAGGGCTTGATATATCTTTCGGGATCGGTGTGGATCGGGTTATTGGATTGGATTTGGGCTGGGTTGTTCTGCCTTGTAAAATACATAGGTATGTTAGGTCAACATTATTACATTATTTATCATTAATTGTTATTATTAGTTTGGTTTATGCACTAGTTTGCTTGTCATTGTGTCGCCAACATGTTTAAAAACGCACAAAGTAAATATAAATTTTAAAATTTGTTAAGTTTATCATATTTGATGCCGTTTCGTGTAAATACATTTCATTTGTTTAAAATTAAATGTACAATATACAGTTAAATGTCATAACTTTTAATTTTTTATTTTATCCGCATGTTTTATTCTTCGCTTTCATATATCTTCCATTTTTTTGTAGTCACTTCTAACAAATAATTACACATTCATAGCATTTTTATTTAACGTTTCATCTGCAGAAAATAATTTGATTTTCGTTTTATTAACAATTAGTTAGACATTTAGAGCAAAAACATTGATAATATAGAATTTGTTTGGTTTTTAGTTTATGCATAAAAATTTGTCTAGTGAAGTATATAAATATATATGTGTATATATTTGTTTCAAAGGTTTTGAACTGCTTATTGTTTATAATTGCGTTTACTTTTCATTTGTTACTTGTAATTTGTTAATTGCGTTTTTAGTTTCTTCGTCTATCAAGTCCAATTCAGATATTATTGTTTTGGCATTTTGTTTTTAGTTTCGTTCAAGGAAGTTAGTTCGATAGTGGCGAACAGCAAGGTGAGAGTTTGCCTAAAAAAGTCCTAAGAAGATGGAGTCTCAAACTTAAACTCTTCTGAAAAACAAGACTTGTTGGCGAGCCATTTAATTGAGCTAAACAATATATACTTTTTTTTGTTATTAATTTTTATTCATTTTATTTTTTAACATGTGGTTTAAGCATCAATCAATGATAATTCAATGTTTAATATCTTCGTTTAACTATAAACTATTTGAGGGAGAAATAATACTTTTCAATTTATTTATTTTTGCTCTCAATTAATGATTTGCTAGCTTTTTTTACTCCGCTTCTATGTATATCAACTGCAAATGTTTTGTTTTTTTTCGGTTTTAAAGAAAATAGCTTTATCAAGCATACATAGCTTAACTGAAATTTTCAACTTTTATTTTGGGTGTCACGTATCTTTACATATATTATATCTATATCTTTATTATAATAATTTTTACACATTAAATTCAAATGCATTAATTTATCTGTATATATATATGTGTATATATAATTTATTTATAAATATAAATAACAAAATTTTCCCTTTGAAGCTTATTGGTTGACTTTCTCTGTTTGGTTTTACTCAATTGTTAGTCACTATATTCAAATATGATCTGCAACTATAGCATTATAGCCGGTTTGTCCTTTAGCCTGCAATCGTAGGTGTGTTTTAGGTGTAATTCTATATAAGTACTTATTGATAGGCTTCTGACTGCCCGATTTCGGATTTCTGATACCGGATATCGGATTTCGTGTGCTGAACAATTGGCAAGTAATACCGACGACCCTCTTTACCGCTGCCACTCGGTGTTTTGAACCAAATATAAGAGAATATAGTAGATACATAGAATACCAGATTGGCTTGGGCTGGGATTTCATTTTCTTTTCTTTTCGGTTTTGTTTATTTTTTTGATTAAAACTTTAAGGTTGAATAAAATCGATATCTTTTGGTTTAGTGTCTTATATCATGTCTGAAGGTAACTGAATAGAACGCATTGCTCTTGGCCAATAATTGAGTTAGTGTGGGGTTGGGTAACATTGGGTATCTCAACCAACTTTTCCAATAGGCCACCACAAGGCAGGCCCCCCGGGATAGGAGTGGGGCTGTGGACCACCGGCACTAGAAGAGCGCTGGGACTGCCTCGTCTCATGGATAGCCCAACATGGTGCGCTTTAGGCACTTCAAAGTTCTGTGGTTGAATATATTTCAAAATTTCAATTGTTTTGGTTTTATTTTTTTTGTTTAACAATATTGTGGGGTATTTAATCAATCAAGTAGGAAACAAGGTTAGAAAGGAATGGAAAGAAAGATAAAGTAAAGATAGTTATAAACTTAGAGCCAACTTAGAAGAAACTACGATATAAGCTCTTAATTACTTTAAATCATCGGTATCCTCAATTAAATCGGCGTACTCCTCCCAGTCGTTGTTAGTCGAGCGTGTGCGCAAGTTTGATATTGTCGGTTCGTCCTCCTCCTCGTCCACTTCCACCTCGTTCTTCGTCCTTCTGCCTTTTCTGCTTCCCCCGCCGCCGCCGCCGCCGCCGCCACTGGTGCCGCCGTCATCAACAACTTCGTAGTCCTTGAGCTCGGCCTCCAGATCCTTTTCCCATTGTTCCTCTGGCAAAAGACGGAGCACAGTGAGAATTTCAATTAGAATTTGTGTGGCTTAGCCGTTCGATAATAAATATCTGCTTATATAAGGATATAGTAGGTTAGCATACAAGGTTTACATATAGTATATATAATATATTGATATGGATATATCATAGGTTTAGTATCAAAGGTGTCTAGGCAAGCATTTGAAGTGTGGTTAGGTGACCATCCCAAGCAAGTACATGGTTGTTCTCAGATCATCGTTCTTCGCTTACGTTTCAACGGTACGCAACGTCGTTACCTTCAACGTCTAGTCCCTGGGGCTATAGCTAAGACATAGGTTTTCACAGACAGTAATACGCTTGGGTATTCGCACCGTAACTGAATAATAGCCGTCTACAAGTAGTTAAGAATTTGTTTATTTTTTCACTTTGTCAATCATCAAATCAGATCTGTTTAGTATTCGTTCTAGCACTAATTAACGGATAGCGTGCACCCACAGGTCCTCTGTGTACATAGTCCCAGTCCCAGGCCATGACTTGCTTGTAGCCCCGAAACACCAATTTGTGTTTTTGGTTTATTTGCGTTTCACACTCCATCAATTAATAAAAATGGTCGTAACGAAATTAATATTCATGTGTATTTACAGCATTTACGCATAAAAAGCAAGCAAACTGAACAATATATTATTTATTTACACACATAATATAATACGAAGCTTGCCATTAGATTAATTATTTATAAAAGCCGGCAAACAATACAGTATAATATCAAATAACTTAAAATGCCATGTAGAGATAGAGAGAATCAGGGGAAAGAAACTGAGTTACACGTCGGTCTGAGGCTTCTTCAGGTTTTCTTGAGGTTTTAATTTTTAGGATGGAACTCTTTCTATTTTAAATCGATTTTGTGTGGTGAGTTGGTCTAAAAATTGAGTATCTGATTATTTCAGAAGGTGAATTATTTTCATTTAAAAATCCTTCAATTGTTCATTATAGGTGCAGGATAAAAAAGCATTTAATTTTGGAAAGAAGCGCCCAATTTCCACAAAAGGTTTCTTTCTTCTTTCCCTCAATTGGTCTTCCACAGCACGCACTTTCACAATAACTACACTTAATTGCTAAATAATAATGTTTTTGAAATCTAAAATTAAACAATATAAGGAACACACACAGACTAGAACGTTATGCACAACAAGTAGATAGACACACACAGGAGCGTAGAGGGAAATGACTGAAGTTGCAACTACTTTGAATTGTAGGATAATATTTACATACAATATTGCTGAACAGAAATGTTATGCAATTAAAAACCAACATGGAAACGAAAATACCACAACTAAAATTTGTTGCAATTTATATATATTTTTCTTTTTGTTTTTTTGTTTTTTGCTTTTATTCAACCAACAATTTCTAACTTACCACACAAAATTTAGTTTCGGTTTTTTTTTAGTTATAGTTTCGGTTCTTGGGGGTTTCTTTCTTCGGTTTTATAAATTATGCGACTTTTGGGGTTCAACTCAAATTTGCTTGGTTGTCAAGTAATATATTTATAAGTATGTATATAATTTTGTTTCTTGTAGTACTTTTTATGTTCGCTTAACAATTTCTTTTCTTTCTTGTGGGCAATTTTGTAGTATTTTTTGTATAATTTTGTTCTTGTTTATTTTGTTATTGTATTTTTTGTTTTTTTTTTTGCATTTCGAAATTTAGATTTAGTTTTTTGTTTTGTCTTTTTGGTTTTAATCCATTCAATCTTCTGCAAGATGATTTGTAAATAAATCAAGAAATATATGAAGAAAATAAATGTTTTTGTTAACAATTTGATCTATTACAAATTCTTTCAAATATTTTCGAAAAATTTGGTGTAATTCTAGGAGAGAAGGATCGGTTTTTGTGTCGCTGCCAGTTTGGGTAATTTTAAAATTTTTTCTTTTTTGGTTTCAAGAATGTGGTAAAATGTGAAGAAATATAAGGCGAACCGAAAATTTGATCGAATAAAAGGGAATAACAGAAATAAGATCTAGCTATTTTTTTTGGTAAATGAATTTTAATTGCAAATTTAATAAAATAGAGGAGCACGAAATTGCAAAGAGAGAGCGAAAGTTGTATCAATAGGATATATGTAGAATATATAAATTTCTTGATCAGTTTGGTCATACTCAACTTGTTAGAAATTTGTTTTGTGGCTTTACTTGTTCGATTCTCTAAATCAAATTATACATATATAATATATATTTGATTTTGCTTAATGGCAAACGAAACGATTTGACTCTATTTTATCCAGGATATAGATATACGTGTTTATATGTGTTTATATAGTTTATAATACTTTTGTTATCCGTTAGTTGCTTTTTCTTTACTTCTAGAATTGTTTATGTGAGTTATTATTATTGGTTTTATATTACTTGCAATTTGATAGATTCGTTTTAGTAATTAAATGCCAGAGCTTGAGTTGGTTGACGGATACGTATACGTAATAAGAAAAAACGATTTTTATACAAAATGTAATCGACACAAAAGAAAGAAACAGAGCAGAGGAGAAAAAAGAGAATTGTTCGTTTTTTACACTTGATTTGTACACACATTTTTGTTGTTGTTTGTTTTACTT
This sequence comes from Drosophila pseudoananassae pseudoananassae, assembly GCA_018153035.1. Classification (NCBI taxonomy): domain Eukaryota; kingdom Metazoa; phylum Arthropoda; class Insecta; order Diptera; family Drosophilidae; genus Drosophila; species Drosophila pseudoananassae. The sequence continues at coordinate 1,814,394 of JAECXR010000055.1, forward strand.
ATTTTTGGATAGTTTGTTCTGTTTGATTTGTTTGTTTTTGTATTTTAAAAAAAAAATCGTTTCTTGTATGGCTTTGCTTGCAATATTGGCTATGAGATGCTTGAGAATGAAAGTACGCCACTTCGACAAGAGACAGTTTCGTGTGTAGATGGCAATGATCGTGTCTGAACATCGATTGGCACTGATAGTCCTCTAAAAACTAGTTGATTAATAGAGCTGAAGTTGGCCGGATAAGCAATCCCGATATCTACATGTAGTCCTAGTGTGATAATGTCTTTTAATCTGGCTGGCATGTGTATGAATGAATGTTTCGTGTGGACCAGAACACCAATGAAATTCAATTCCATGGGGCAAATGTATGTACAATAAATGTTAGTCATTAAACCAAAAAATTTAAACATAAACAGAAACGTTTAACAATAACTTAAGATAAGAAAAACTAAAGATAATCAACTCTTACCATCAGTCGTGGCTAAGGCTTGCTGGGTCATGCTATCAATGCCCAATTTTCGCATGCCGTCTTGGATCTCAGCCAAGTCCGATTCGGAGGTGGTCTGAAAATCGTCCGAAACGAATTCCGATTCGGAGATTTTGTGAGCCAACTCTTTGCGCTTGTTGCCCTTGCCGTTGCCAGTTTGGGGCTTGGTGGCCTTTTCGGTTACCTTGCCCTCGGCTTCAACCAAGGATTTTGGCTGCTCGGCAATGGCCTTAATCGAATCGTTATTGGCTGGCTCCGCAGTCTTGGATATGCTCTCTTTAGTGGCCACTTCTTTGGCTGATTGTGCAACACAGTTGAGATTCGATTCGTTTTCAAAGTGTAATTTCGTGTTTTCATAAAATCATAAAGTACAGAAACGAAAAATGGAATTTCATAAGTAAAAAATAAAATATTAAGAAATAAGGTTGAGGTGAGGCGCAGGACGGCTGGCGGGCGACGGTAATTTCGAATTTCGAACGCGATTGAGATGAACTGGGAGGTCTGGAGGTCGGGAGGAGTGAGCTATTTGAAAAGAACCGAAAACTAAGGACTCGAGTCCTTGACGACACAAGCCAGTGCAGGTGGAGGGACGGATACAAATCAAAGGGTTCGAATCAACTTAAAACTTGAGCATACTCTTAGGCGGTGTAATACAGACGCTAGCCAAGTTTCGAGAATCGGAGGATATAGTATGTTCAAACAGAGATAGAAGTATAGAGGTAGATAGAGAGAGAGGTAGAGGTAGCTAGCGTGTGTGAAAAAGGACTAAGAGAAAATCATAAGTTAAACAGGCGCGTGTGGCTAAAGTGAACTAAAAACTGAAATACTTATACTTAGAGAAAGATAGTCGGAGGATAGATACAGATACAGATAGGTAGGTCGATAGACAGAAAGAGGTAGATAGATTGATACAGAGGTACAGAGAGAGAGAGAGAGAGCGCGCGAGTAACGAGTGTGTGTGTTTGGTGAGCGAGACAGACTGTTTTCCTGAATTTCATTTCTAAGAGATATATCATCCTGGACTTTTGGTTTCGTCTCCGGGTGGATGGAGCTACAACCCACTTACCATCTTCGCCGCTGGAGGCCTGGCCCACACCGTCGGCGCCCAGGGTGCCCAGCTCGGCGGCCTGGATGATTAGGGAGACGCGATAGAAGTAATTCCTCCAGAAGTTCTCCTCAGTGATGCTGTGAGAGAATTTGTATTTAAATAAAGGTCAATAGAGCAAACCTATTAGAAACCATATAAAGAAACCATTTCTGATACTCACATCTTGGGCACCAGCTCGAATCGCATCGTCTCCAGCGCCTTGTCCTCGGCCATAATGGCTATGGCCGTGGGATAAGCGGTATCGTAGCTAAACTCAAAGTCCACACCAGCTGGCGGGGCACGCACGAAGTTGCGACGATCCTGCGACAGTCCCAGGATCTCCTCTTTAATCTTGGCCTCGTTGGCATGACCGATCCAGGGAGCGGCTCCATTGCCGACACCGCCCTGGCCCTTGATGAAGGCCTCCTGCTCCTTGTTGAACGAGTCGAGAATGGTCTAAAGTTGAAAAGTAAAGACATGAATGAAATGAATGCCTGGCAAGGATAGCCGAGTGGCCTCTACTCACATTATCCTTGACGGTTTCCTTGATTTTGCTGCCAGCCTTGCTGATGGCCGATGACAAGAAGGATCCAAAGTGTTTGGCTTGCTGTGTTACTTTTGTGGTAACTGTCGGACGGATTAAAATCAAGATTAGTTAACTTTGTGGGCCAATAAATGTTCGAAAAGGGGCAACCGCAAGCGGGCTGCAACTAGGTAACTGAACTTGACTACAAAGTAAATGATGCTAGGGGGGGAAGCTGATTCAGAGGGGTGTGTCATGGATTCAGGGGCAGTAAAAAAGGGTTCTACTTCATCTACTTGCTACTAGTAAGTTTGGCTCGGTTAGTAACCTGTCACCGCTTTCTAAACTCAATCTTCTGCGAATTGGCAATTCGAGTTGACATTGATTCGACTTTTGGCATAGAGTTTCAGTTGTCTCTTATAGTTTTTTGTTACCAATCAAAGTGTGACACGTACTTTTGACTTCATCGCCCTTACCCTGTCCGATTTGACCCTCGTCGCCGGTGGGCGTGCCGCCGCCCGAAGCTGGATGCGAGTCGGCGCCCTCTGTGGCGCTGCAATTGCACAATTTTGGGTTGAAGCGGGGATGAGGAAGAAATAAAAGTATAAAAAATAATTTAAGTATAAAGTTTTGTACAATTTTGTATTTAGTTTTTGTGTAAAGATAATAGATATTTGATTGTGTTAAGCTCTAGAAGTAATTCAGACAAAATGCAGCTAAACGATGTAAGATTAATTGAAATTTAAACATGCAAAATTTTACAAAACAGTATTGTTTTTTTTAAGAAATCAAAGGAATAATAGAAGAGCCTAGTATTAAACATGCAAGAATAAAAAAAAGTCATGCAAAATATTACAATTTATTAAAATAAAATATTTAATTCAATATTATTATTAAAAAACATTCCAAAAGACTTTGGGTTCTGTCTCTCTTATTCATATGTATATATTTTTTTGGCATTTTAACCTTAAAAACATCTTTAATTTTTAAAGAAAATACATTATAACGCTTATGTATATTTACACGTATTCATGTTTTTGTATACAGATAATCGTTTATATCGAAATTTTTCAATTTGATTCGTGAATGCAGAATGGAGTGACAGAATCTCATGTAAATGACGAGATGAAGAATGCCAAAGAGGAGTCTACACAGAGGTAACTAAACATGAAACGATAGGGAATCTTAAACAGAGATCACACTAAGAAATCATGCAGGGGAGTCCCATTCGTACTTTCTAATTATTTTCCAATTTAGAGACAATTAAACCGGATCCCCAGGAAAGACACACAGGATAGAGAGATAGGGTTCTGGCCAAATAACTGGGCAGGTGGTTACTCTTAGCCGCTACACAAAAAACAAGGACGAGGAAAAATAAGGATGGCACACAGAAATGATAACTACACAGCAAAATGAGCTCGAATCAAAAAGCAGAATGATAATGGAAATGATCGGAATAATGACAATGATAAACAACTACCAACAACAATTAGGTTTGAGCTTGTTTTCATATCTACTGTATGTAGCCATGGGATACTTTGTTCCAGATAGGTTTTTGGGTCTCGTTTTGGTTTCCTTGACCTGGTTCGATGGGCCGCTCAGTAATGATGGAATCTGATACTTTGAGCATTTATCAAAGTCTAAACAAATGATGGTTAAAGAACGTAGTATTTTGGTTTTGATTTAGACGCGTTCGAAAAAATTATAATCTAAATGAAATGGTTCTAATAAAATAAAACGAAATATAGCGATGGGGCTGCTAAATGTAAAGATGTATGGTTTATGTATTTGTTTTGTGTTGAAAAAGAATTCTAATAAATTTCACTTGATCATGAGCTGAATGAAATGATTAATGGATGTTTCAGATTTGTTTTTTTTAAATTATTTTGGGATTTAGCCAAAATTGTATCCCTTTATAGATGAGAATCATGGACAACTTACCTTCAGTTTGGTTTTAAAAATGTAACTAAAGTAGTTTATCCAGCATCTCATAAAGGGACAAAATTTTGTTTACCAACTGCAGCCCAATTATAGCATTATATACAAAAACTTTGAAACGACTTATAAATGTATGTATTATTGTATTAGAAATATGAAAGATAAATAGGATTAGAGATAAAGAGATTTATAGAGAGAGAGAGACAGAGGTCGTATTTCGATTTGTACAAAACGTTATTAATATGTGAAAAAGTGAAACTTTGAATCAGCACAAGATAAATCGTGTAGATTAAACAAATGCGTAAATATAGGTAAATTGGTTAAGTGGGAATGCGCAACAATATCTCAACTAAATATATGTAAGAGGAGGGCGGAAGCCTCTTTGATGTGTGGTATATAGTAGATATATAAGTAGTTTGAGAGAAACTCGTGTGTATATTGGTTAGTTTTTAGGTTAATTGTGTGGAAAAGGCTTCAACTGTTAGTTAGGCAAACTAATTGTAAATAAAAATCAAAGAAAACTTTAGCTTATGCTCATATTCTTTACGAAACTGTTAAGGAGGCTAAAAAACTTGGGATGTTTAATATTTTTTTTTGGTTTTCGGTTAACGACTTCAAACAAAAGGCAGCCCGACAAAAGTTGAACAAAAGGCCAAAACCAAAACTTTGGCTGGCTTAACCGAAAACGAACCAAGGAACTAAAGTACAAACGCGCTTCTCATCTTCACTTAATACATTTTCAGCGGCTGCTTCGTATACAAAATTCCGTCATTCTTAAGCTGGCACCCATACCTAATATACCTCGACTTGTCGTCATCCTCGCCACCACTCACGGCTCCGCTGCCGGCGGCGCCACCCTCTCCGGCGGCAGCTCCCTCGGCGCCCTCAGCTCCTTCGGCTCCACCGGCTTTGCGCAGTCCCGGGATCGATGGTATCGACGGCATCGCTGGCATGGCTGGCATCGATGGCATTGAAGGCATGGCCGGCATGGCTGGCATCGATGGTATCGAGGCGTTTCCCAGCCAACCCTTGGCGCTGCCCAGCCATCCGCTGTTCCGGCGATAAATGAAAAGAAAAAGAAAGGAAAAGAGCATTAGTTAGGAGTGTTTCTTGGTCTGCCTGCCTGCCTGCCCGCCTGACGGAATGACGAGGCCTGCCTGACAAAACGACAATCAATCTTTGCCCTAATTTGACAATATTGAATGCTTGCATTTGACTGGCGCAGGCTGGATAAGGGCCTGATAAAAATCTATAATGTACCATGTCAGACAATAAGCAGGCGCCTCCTCTTGTCATCCGAAAGTGCTTATGTAAGTTCGCATGCAGGATACGGGGTGAATACCAAATGATAGCTCGTGTGATATTTTATTGATTTGGTGCCTGCGGAAAACACCTATTTAGCAAGTATTGTATACCCTTGCCGAGGGTATTGGTGCTATTCCCAAAATTTTCCAAGAATACTGAAAATAGCATGTCATATGAAGACCAACGTGACCAACAGCTAAGGCCATATCTTAGCTAATAATTATCTTATATCTTATCTTATATCTTAGCTTTATATTTAGCTAATATTTATTTACAAAATATTTTTTTAGATTTTTTGTCAAATTTTCCGGGTGCTCCCCTTTAAAATTCCGAAAAATGCTTGGAGGGGCACTTTGAGATCCAGAGAAGACCATATCTTTGCCAGTTTTCATCCGATTCTTGATCGGAATACCTTAAACGATTTGTATATCGATCCTCTATGATTCTGCATCAAAATCTGGGGACAAAATATTTTTTAGATTTTTTGTCAAATTTTCTGGGTGCTCCCCTTCAAAATTCCGAAAAATGCATGGAGGGACACTTTGAGCTCCAGAGAAGACCATATCTTTGCCAATTTTCATCCGATTCCTAAACGGAATACCTTAAACGATTTGTATATCGATTCTCTGTAATTCTGCATCAAAATCTGGGGACAAAATATTTTTTAGACTTTTTGTCAAATTTTCTGGGTGCTCCCCTTCAAAATTCCGAAAAATGCATGGAGGGACACTTTGAGCTCCAGAGAAGACCTTATCTTTGCCAATTTTCATCCGATTCTTAAACGGAATACCTTAAACGATTTGTATATCGATTCTCTGTAATTCTGCATCAAAATCTGGGGACAAAATATTTTTTAGACTTTTTGTCAAATTTTCTGGGTGCTCCCCTTCAAAATTCCGAAAAATGCATGGAGTGGCACTTTGAGCTCCCGAGAAGACCATATCTTTGCCAATTTTCATCCGATTCTTAAACGGAATACCTTAAACGATTTGTATATCGATTCTCTGTAATTCTGCATCAAAATCTGGGGACAAAATATTTTTTAGACTTTTTGTCAAATTTTCTGGGTGCTCCCCTTCAAAATTCCGAAAAATGCATGGAGGGACACTTTGAGCTCCAGAGAAGACCTTATCTTTGCCAATTTTCATCCGATTCTTAAACGGAATACCTTAAACGATTTGTATATCGATTCTCTGTAATTCTGCATCAAAATCTGGGGACAAAATATTTTTTAGACTTTTTGTCAAATTTTCTGGGTGCTCCCCTTCAAAATTCCGAAAAACGCATGGAGGGACACTTTGAGCTCCAGAGAAGACCTTATCTTTGCCAATTTTCATCCGATTCTTAAACGGAATACCTTAAACGATTTGTATATCGATTCTCTGTAATTCTGCATCAAAATCTGGGGACAAAATATTTTTTAGACTTTTTGTCAAATTTTCTGGGTGCTCCCCTTCAAAATTCCGAAAAATGCATGGAGGGACACTTTGAGCTCCAGAGAAGACCTTATCTTTGCCAATTTTCATCCGATTCTTAAACGGAATACCTTAAACGATTTGTATATCGATTCTCTGTAATTCTGCATCAAAATCTGGGGACAAAATATTTTTTAGACTTTTTGTCAAATTTTCTGGGTGCTCCCCTTCAAAATTTCGAAAAATGCATGGAGGGACACTTTGAGCTCCAGAGAAGACCTTATCTTTGCCAATTTTCATCCGATTCTTAAACGGAATACCTTAAACGATTTGTATATCGATTCTCTGTAATTCTGCATCAAAATCTGGGGACAAAATATTTTTTAGACTTTTTGTCAAATTTTCTGGGTGCTCCCCTTCAAAATTTCGAAAAATGCATGGAGGGGCACTTTGAGCTCCAGAGAAGACCATATCTTTGCCAATTTTCATCCGATTCTTGATCGGAATACCTTAAACGATTTGTATATCGATCCTCTATGATTCTGCATCAAAATCCGTGGATAAAATATTTTTTAGATTTTTTGTCAAATTTTCTGGGTGCTCCCCTTCAAAATTCCGAAAAATGCATCGAGGGACACTTTGAGCTCCAGAGAAGATCATATCTTTGCCAATTTTCATCCGATTCTTGATCGGAATACCTTAAACGATTTGTATATCGATCCTCTATGATTCTGCATCAAAATCTGGGGAAAAAATATTTTTTAGATTTTTTGTCAAATTTTCTGGGTGCTCCCCTTCAAAATTCCGAAAAATGCATGGAGGGACACTTTGAGCTCCAGAGAAGACCATATCTTTGCCAATTTTCATCCGATTCTTGATCGGAATACCTTAAACGATTTGTATATCGATACTCTATGATTCTGCATCAAAATCGGGAGACAAAATATTTTTTAGATTTTTTGTCAAATTTTCTGGGTGCTCCCCTTCAAAATTCCGAAAAATGCTTGGAGGGACACTTTGAGCTCCAAAGAAGACCATATCTTTGCCAATTTTCATCCGATTCTTAATCGGAATACCTCAAACGATTTGTATAACGATTATCCATTAATCTGCCTCAAAATCTGATTAATATGTCAAAATAATCTGACAAAGTTCTGAGCTCTGATTTAAATGTCGTTGCTAGGCGGCACATTAAACTAGTTTCCACACAAGGACAAGAATCGACAAATATAATTTGGGCAATTCGACCAAGGAGGGGATAGATATGGCCGGGAATGGCGACTGCTGCTCCATCTGCCTCTCCCGGATGCGGCACCGGGTGAGCACGCCGTGCAATCATTCGTTCTGCAGGAGGTGTCTGCGGAAAGTCTACGACTCGAGTCCCTTGAACAGATGTCCACTCTGCCGTGCTCCGTTCGAATATTACATTGTAAGCATGTCCCACTAATTTAATATTCATTTATTCAGTTCTTCCCTCCCGATCAGCGCAAAAGGGGCCCTTGTGTTAAAATAGTTTTCTTCTCATAATGTTCCACGGCAAGTGGATGGATTCCTGGTTCGAGGACAAAGGGCTGCGCTCAGAATGTTGAACAAAATCCCACTGCTTTTCGTTGTAGTTACTTGTGTTACCAATAAATTTAGTTGTTCTGTTAAGTTTAAAATTGGTTGGAATTACGGTTTCGTTTTTTGATAAGCTGGCAGCCAAAACCTTTTAAAAGAGCAATAAAAACTTGATACGAGGACTAAACTTGAGCCTTGAGACACAGCTGGCGATAAAGCTCTTTGAGCCGCTTTTCTCTGGCTCTTAGCCAGCTTTCAAATAGACCCTTCGTCTTTCAGAACAATCGATTGGGGAGCCATCGCCAGCGCCATCACAATTTTTTCCCCTTTGCTCAGAAATTCCATGCACATATTGCAATATTGAATGCTCGGCCTGCGGCGGCAAAAGGAAAAAATAAAGCGGAGCCCTGTCGCAGAATGAAAAGAGTGTATGGATGTATGGATGATGGGCTACGCACACACTGCCACATACTATATAAAGGGAAATAATATGAAATTCGCAGCGATAGGCAAAGGATTTCAATCGCTATGCAAGTCGGGTAATGCCGCTCCACTTAAATATCTATGGATCCATGTGCATTATGCTTCATTATGACAAGGCAAGGCCATCGGAGTACGTTGTGTTCAGCGATGTAGAAGCTTCGAATATAAAAACTCTGAAAAGTGCTCTTTGCAAATTGAATGAAAACTGCTGCAAGCCATATTAAATCAACAGTTCGCCCACGACTGCACTTAATTGTGGCCGCAAATTAAATTCAACCAACTGGGTCAAGAGATTAAAGGAGCATATGTCGGCCCGCGTCGAGCATACGCCGTGTTGGCCAGCCCAATTAGGGAGCAAACTTATTGCATATCAGTATTATGGCCCCGACAATGAATATCGCCATCGCCCTGTCCATGGCGGCTTATCATTAGCAATTGGCCAGCCTCCAAGGAAGTGGTCTCCCGCCACTCCCGCTCTCGGTCCGGCTGCTGCCATTTATTTTCCGGCGCTTCCCTTTTTTTGTGATTTATGTCTTCGTCATTGGCTGAAAGGACGGAAGGAAGGAAGCGTGATACGGGCTGAGGCTGAGGCTGAGGGGTATGGCTTTTACGCAGTTTTGTTGACCTGACAGCGGCGGCAACAGTTTTCCGATTTTATTTATGGCTCCGTGGATTCCCATTGGGGCATTGCATAACTAAGCCGGGCCCGAACCGATAAGTGGTCGGCCATATATACTTGAGCAATGGTTTCTTAAAGTAGTCCACTTGGAGTACTAGAGCTTCCAAGGAAGGCAAACCCATCAACCTCCATCCACTTTCCATGCATATTTTGTCCCGACAAATTCATATCGACTTTTTAGCGTTCTTCTCTCTTTTTTTAAGAATTCCTTGCTGGTTTATTTTTTTGTCTTCCCGCTGGATTTTTTCCGTGAAAAGTTTTAATTATAAAAGTTTGGGGAAACTGCTCTGCGGAATAACGCATGGAACAAGAATTACGACATGCCGCAATGGCAGAAAAACAGAAATCACAAGAAACAAAAGGGTTCGAGTGTATTTTTGCTACGCAGGCGGCTGACCTCAATTCTCCAGACATCTTCATCATAAATCCAGAGAGTAAACAAGGCCAGCAAGAATTAATTAGTCCAACCATTCTTTCATCTTTGACTTTATTGGAGGAGGGGAAATCAATATGAAACCCGAGGCTTAGACACAAGATAAATACTGCTGCAGATTGTTATTAAATAATATTTCTCATGGGAAAGTACAAACAGAATATTACATCTGCATTTATGGGAAAATATAAAAAGAAAACTAATTTAAATGCCAATATCAGTAACAGATTCTATTGTTTTGTCAGTTAAATCGAATTACGTGCCTAGTTGTGAGAATGCAACCGTACGTGTTTTTAGGAAAAAGAAATGCCCAAAGCTTGTGAATAAAATGCAAAACTTTAATCTTTTTGAAACAACTTAAGCCCTGAGTTTCTCATGCATTTTTATGCATAATTCGCTTGGAGAAATTGTCAGAATATTTTCCACAATTTCTCCCTCTATTTTCCACTCCTATTGTAACATTGTCATGGAAAAGTAAATGACAAAACAAGAGTCAACGCACATGGCACTTATGTAAATTGCAGCCAGCAGGAGGATGGGTCTCCGGGATGGGCGAAAAAAGGGTCTGCATTCGCAAGTGCAACTGCAAATGGAGGAGTGAAAATGTGGCAAAGTGAGTAGTAACACTTTACTGCCACAGCCCTCCCAATTTTCCATTTTCCCCATTTTTTTTGTAGCCCTCCCCCTCGGGCCGCTGTGCGTTGATGCGAAAATTGCATTGCCAGCTTAGAATGGCGTCAACTGTTGCAGTTGCCGTTGCCATTGCTCCTTTTGTTGAAGCTGATTTTTTACGGCTTCAGTTGGCCATTTTAATTGTTGTTTCAGTTAATTGGAGCTACATAGTAGTAGTAGTAGTAGAGGCCACCCTCTGATTGTAATTGGATTGAGATTTGGAGCTGGAGCTGTCGAAGAGAGATTTCTCCCATTTCAAAAGGGTCTAAAGCGCAATGAGACACGCAACGGCCAGAATAACTGAAGGGCCAATATCCGAGGCTCATGGCAACGGAACACCATTCGTTGCCGTCATGTTGAGCCCTCCATCATTCTGTCCTTTCACGGTTTGCTTCCCTTTTCCGACAGGGCTTTCACCTACACAATGGCCATGTATTTAAAGATAATGCTTATAGGAAATTTATTATATTTGCCTCGCAACGAAAGCGTGAAAAAGAAGCAAAGCGAAATAAAGCTAAATGCGTGTATAAAGCAAAAATAAATGATACCCCAACCGGCAGAAGGCACCTGCTGGGCCTCCTCCCTCAATGCCGCCAAAGAATCTCCACCATCATCATTTTCAGCAGCCACCCCCAAAAGAGGATTTGCTGTCTTGGAGGGCAGTATTCTGACTTTTGACCTTCCAAAATAAAAGCAAGTCTGAGTTTGGAGAATTAGATTAAAGAATAAATAATAATATTCTTACAAAATTCTGTTTAAAAATTCCTTAATGTAATAATATCCTATGAAGTACTTCTAAAGCTACCCTCGCAGATGCCCACTCTGCTGGAGGCGCAACAGCCAGCAAAATAACGCCTGGAAAAATCCGCATTTGACAAATTACCAGCAAGCAGGTAAACAGAAGGCGGATAAGCCTGGCCCACAAATAAAGCCGAGACGAGGGAAAGCCACAGGCAGGAAAATCCGCTGGAACGGAGGCTAGAGAGGCAGGCCGGAAGCGGACTATCTACATAATCATGGCCATGTGTAGCTATTAATAAAAGATGAACAAAACATTAAATGCCTGCATAAATGCGAATCATCCATCCATCGACACGATTGCCATCCTCCATTTATGGTCCCGGCCATGTGACATTTGACTTTTGATGCTCTTTCAGATTTCTATTTTCATACTACATTTAAAATGTGTTACACCCCCCTTTATGAGTTTTTTACTTCCGTTTATTTTCAATTAAAGTGAGTTGCACAAACATAAATATCTGGCGAAAAGTGCGCCATCAAATATTCATGAGCAAACACAGCCCAGAAATGGAAGGAAAAAACGCCACGGAATAAAAATAAAGCCAAAGCCGAGCCGGGCATAAATTATTCAGAGCGAGAATTGATGAACAAACTGGCCAACAGAGATTGAAACTCTTTGTGCCGTGAATTAGCCCAATCGACGGAAAAGGAGGCCCAGATTGCCGGCCAGAATGGTGATTCGTGGCCAGATTTGTTTGCCCGCAAGTCGGTGTAATGGAATCAACTTTTGAGGAAGTTTTTCTTATTTAAGAAGGATAATTACCTCAGGACTAGTCCGCTGTTTGTAATTACCCTGTACTCCACTAGTTGTCGCCATTTGGACATAATCATACTTGTGTAATTAAGTCTCCCCTTTCCGCATAGCCATTAGACCACTTAATATGATTGCTTAACGGCTGTCGCAGCGACTCGGGCTGGAAACATTAAAGGAAACGAGCACCTAAGCCATATCCATTTAAAAGGACACCCGCGATAAGCCCCGAGACATAATCATCAAGGCAGTCTGCGGCGGAAACTCTTTCATAAACATAATATTATCATCAAGTAGGACTTGAACTATTGAAGAGTAGGTCCTGTGACGTCTATTGCGATGATGAACAAGGTTAATTAGGCTAAAAGTTGAGTCTAAAAATAGGCAAACATCGCAAAGAACAATACTGTACCGCATGCAAGTGACAGGTGGACGGACAGGTAGAGGTGAGTTTACCCAACTCTTGGCACAACGGGGCCCATTACGTTTCGGTTACGGTTGGGGTTTTCTCAGCTCGCCAGGCATTTCACATTTCCCGTAGCACGCACACCTGCGGTGTATGCCAATTGTGGCCCCGACAGAATTCCATTTGAGAATCCACAACAAAGAGTATTGGATTTTGAAGAGTGTGGTGCTAAAAGCATTGGATGTTGGGTCAGGACGAAGGATTCCAGGGGATGTATTTGAAACAGGAACATTTTCAGACAGATAACTTTTGTTTGTATGTGCTTACAGTTTCCATAAACTTTGTGGTGGGAATTTTTATTATTTTAAGGTTAAATAAAGCTTTATTTTTAAAATATCATCTTATTAAATCTTAAAATCCCTTTCCTTAAAAGTTACAAGCTGTTTCCATTGTCCTTTTCCTAAAAATACATCCTGACCAGTTGAATATGGTCGATAGAAAGCACAATAGAGGGCGAAAGGATGGCCTCTGATTGAAAAAGGATATAAATAGCAAAGAATACAATTGTCCTTGGTAAACATGGGCGGATATCCTTTTGGCGCGCAACTGATTAGCAGTTCCATCCAACACACATTTATTTATAGCTCTCGATGACCCATCCAGCCCGATTCAGAACTAAATGACTCTGAAGGAATGACGACTGCGTCACAGTCACAGCCCCGAGAAATGATAAATATCCCAGGGCAAAGGTTTGGGACAATTGTTGCCTTGGGGCCCTGCCACTGGGTTCGGTACGGTCCGGGTCCGGTCCTCTCACTCAATCAAGCCTCGGAACGGGCATGTGTATTTATGTGTCTGGGTGGCTTTAGGGCACCTTTAGGCTTTAGGCCATAAACTGGTAGCAAAAAGGTGCAAAGTGTTTGGCATTTTATGCGCATTAATTATACCCAGCCAGCACGCCCTGGAATGCAAATGAATTATTTAGCTTCATATTTAAGCTGATTGAGATGAATTAACTGGAAATGAATATCAAAGGAAAGGGCAGGGGCAGGGAGCACGATGGGGTGGTTGCTCAGCTTAATGCTCAACACGTGGGCGGGCCATAACAGTTTCGACTAGAAGTTCCCACGGCGCTTTTCAGGGACACCGAGGCATGTTATTACACCGAGGAGTCGCGACGAGTCCTGTCGCAAGTGACACTACATGATTGTGGGTGTTACCGCTTTGGCGCAATTAAACTTTCAGCGCCGGCGGCCCAGTGCTTGCCATTGCAATCTGCAGGAGCGATTATGACGAGGACTTCTCTGGTGGCAGGCTTTTTGCTGCCTTGCCCCCCAAGGGCTTGTTGTGCAACAAAAAGTTTAGCTGGTAATGATTTTACGACTGCGAGAAAAAGTTCCTCGTGGATGGGAAAAAGGTAAATAGTTTTGATGGATATGCTCTAGTGGTCAAGGAGTTGGATAATTACTTAAAATTACAAAAGAAGTAACCAACTGAAACAAAATAATAATATAAACTTACGTGGCTTCTGTGACAAAAGAATCGACCAGGGATGCGGATTTGGGAAGTCTACAAAAATTAAAATAAACAAAACAAACATCAAATAAATAAAATAAAATAAGAAATTAAATAATAATAAATAGAAGCTCTTCTGAAAAGATTGGGGGGAATAGCAAACCCTAATAAGTTAAATGAGTTTCCTCCTTTCATCTGGCATTGTTCACCGTAGGGATAATTACCTGCAAAGAGAGTGAAAAGTTTCAAAAGTTAATGAAGATGTATATCGTCCAGGTATTCTCTCTATGTGTTGGGCAAATTAATTAGACATTTTCGTGTCGGAAAACCTGGCACAAAGGGTCCTCTGCAAAACGCCCACACAAACTAAACTGCTTCCCGACCTGACCGTCTAATTAAGCCGAAGGATATGATTACAAATGCGAAACAGAAGCGCGGCGGGCTGGCTGGCTGGCTGGCTGGTGAAATAAAAGACCAGAGTTCACGCGGGTATGGAAATACATCCCAGACTACATACACACGCTCGTAAATCTCAAGCTGAGCTTGGGGGAAAAAACAATTTCTTAACATAAATCAACTCGGCGGGGGAATTGTGAGTGTATGTTCAGATATTTATGTAACAACCTGCCGGCAAGGACAGCTATCGATAAACAATACTATTCGAATCGAATTGTATTGCCAGCAGGTGGGAAGGGCAGGGCCAACCCACAAGACAAGAGAGAGTGGAGGGAACAAAGTTTCAAATTGAAATGTAATGCAAATCGTGGCCTGACCTTGACCCAATGAAAATACCATACCCCCACTACCGTCCTTTGAAAGGCAACACGGCTAAGGGCAACCAAGATAAAAGTCTAAGCTGGCAGAACACATCGCGTATACGTAATGTAACAAAATGCATGCAACAAGGACACTGGCTATTGGCACTCAGTGGAGCTACAATGTTGGGGAGTGGCCCTATGCGTAATTTATGCCACACACACCAGCGCCAGCTGAAAATTTTATTCAATTAACTGAAGCTCTTTATTTCATACCACATACACATACACAATACCCCTCTCTCCAATACACACCGACTTTACCCTATTTTCGCAACCATCCAACTTGTTTATGGCAAATTGTCAGCCACAGCACAGCGACGAAGAATAAACTTTCCGTCGGCATTCGTTCCTTGCTGCGTCAGTTTCCTAGCTGCGTCCTCTTTTACATAACGTGGCATTCATTATAAGGCTAATTAAGTATACGCCATGTTGTGCGCCATGAGCCAGCTGCAGTGCTTGTGTTGTGTGCGAAACCAATACTTTGCAGCATATGGAGCTTACGCCTCGGAGTGATGCGATAATGATTGTTTGTCTCGGTCGTGGGGAGGATAAATATTATTAGCGAACGAAATTATTCAAGTGGTAAGGTGGTTATATCTTGAGAGTTAAAAATAGGCCCCCATAAGTAGGCAACTAGTTTTTAATGGCATTTTTCCAAACCGTCTGGGACTCGTGATTTTTGGCAGAAGTAAGAACGTTGCTCATACGCCGCGTAGTCCGGATTGCCGCACCCAAGGACTGCGCCATGCAGCAACGTGTTGACCTTTAGCCCACTTTCCCCAGCCATATCACGGTCTCTCTCTCTCCCTTTCTCTCACTCCGTGTATTATCTTAATTGGTATGCAGCGAAATGCGCCAGTATTGGTGTTGGTGTATCGGTGTGGCTGTGGTCCTGTGACTCGGCATATTTCATTACTCAATTACAAAGCAAACTGTTTGAAGAGGCCGCTCGGCAAATGGAAGGACTAAGCCGTTTGCAATTTTCAATTAACGTACACACACACTGACAGACTGAGAAGAGCCAAGTCACCGATTGGAATGAAAGGATATCGAACACCCACACCCAGACACACAGAGAGCCATAAAGATGCAATATGGCAGCCAGATCTAATGCAAAAGCCAACCATTTAATTAAGAAATGCTTTTGACTTTGGTATGCAAGTCCATTCCACAACAAGTGGAAATACTGGGAGTATATTTGTATATCCACATTTTCAGAATCGATATTCCAAAGCAATGTTTCCCTTTCTGTCCAACCCGAGCACCGCTGCGGGCCATAAAATGTGGGCGTACTTTAATTTCGCTCCGATAACTTTGACAGCCATTTGAAGATAAAGTCAAGAAACCTTTCAAGGCACGAAAATCGGACAAGTTTCGGCAAGTGAATGGCAAAAGGCTTCCCTGTCACGTACAGCCATGGAATGTGTGAATTTTCACTTAAAGGATATGCTCTCTCCCGGCTATCGGTGCTAGTATCCTGGATCCTGGATAATGTCATTAGCCATAAAGTTGAGTAATTTTGTTTATTGAAAAGCCGCGACCAGGAAACTTTCCACTCTTCCACGCTATCCAAGGAAACTTGATTACAATCGTCCCAAATCACAAGCAATGCTCATTAAAAGTTATATTTTCCCCCGAAAAAGGTCCCCGACCAAATTGGATTAAAGACCAGGGAGCCGAAGGAGCTCCCAAGCCAGAAAGAGTTTAAATGTTAGTTGGCTTCTGGCTGCTGCTGGCTGTTTGGACATTTAAATTGCAAATTGCGCGTCGGAGCAAAAACGACGTCGGAACGGCCCCAAAAACCACGGTCACAAGCCATTCCCCGAGCCTGACCGACTGTTAGAGGCTGTTGTTGACAGAATTAATTGCGCACGTTAACGTCCTGGCCTCGCGGCTCCTGGTAGCTGTCGTTGTCGAAACCGAAAATTGAATTCGAGGCGATGTGGCTGCCAAAGGATACAGGATGCCGTGGCCGTGGCTCTACCAGAAATTGAATTACGCGTGTTTTTTTGTGTTTTTTATTCCGACCATAAACACATTTAGCCCAGGACCCGTCTCCGACCGCAGAATTGCATTAGGAAACAAAGGCCAAAGATGTTGGCTCGCCCTTCCAATAAAAGGGTTAGTCCGGAGACAATGAGATGTCCTGTTGCCGGTTGTGAGTGCTAACCAGATGGCTCTGGCTCTCCTTCCCGTCATTGTGATTAGGCCAAGAGCCAGAAAAAGCCCAGCCATAAATTTCAACTTCAGAGCCAGCCAGAAATTTATGAACCACGCCACAAACAAAATGGCCGTCCTGAAAGCCCCGGGCTATGTACTCTACGCTCGACCAAATCATCACACACAGCCATCCCATCCCATCCCATCTACCCTCCACCCGAAATTTTAGAATCCAAGGTAGGGCGGCATCAGCCAGACACATGAGCAATTGGGACTGGCTTTTAAAACTGGCAACTGAGCTGCCATTAACGCAATGCAAATAGAGCCCCTCCCAGCCACCCCAACAGTTTTTGGTATTTATCCCGACCTCCCTCAGCCCGGGGTTCGCTTATCAAACGCTGATGTTTTCTACTCTCGTTTCTTTTTTTTCCAGTTGGTATTTTATAGAGCGTGGCTGTTTTATGTAAATTTTTAAATATTACACAAGAGGCGGTTTATTTGCTGGAACCATTGGCTTTATGACTGGCTCTGTCGGGGATCGTGGGGGAATGATGTGTGATATAGTCCTCCATTTGCATAGTTGGATAAGCACTGCAGATGTGTACTGAACGGGCTAAATTAAAATTATTAAAGTACTTTCTTTGAAATGCGGTTATATTTCAAACAAAATTTTTGGTAAACTTTCCAGGACCTTGTCCCAAAAGTCAACGGAGTAATTCAAGTTGGAAAGGAGAGATACAGCCTCAGAAAGTTTCTGGCAGAACATTTTTCATGGCACGTTGGCGGCAGCGGGAAAATAGAAAGAAAAACACGTAGTCGGGCTGCCGTGTTTACGATACGTCGTAATTTGCTACTTTGAAGCAATTCCTGAGAGCTGCCTTTAATGTGCCTGTGTGCGTGCGTGCTGTGTGTCCTTTCGTCCTGCGGACTGTCTACTGTCTCCTTCCCAGCTGTCTGTTGCATCGTTTGTTGCCATTACTCGCCTGGCCTGTCACTTCCGCGCTCCGTTAATATTTATGTTTCGCCAACGCTTGTCTTGGGCTCTTAACGCAAGTTTATCATCTTGTGTGTCTGCAGCAGGCCGACCACCACATTATCATACCGTAAAAGGCTCAAACTTGTTCTCTAACTGTAACTGGGCTTCCTGTTTCCCGCTTTAGTGGCTTCCGGCCCTGAACTTTTCCATTTATCTTTATTCGAGCAAAGAACAACTTCCAGCATATGTTCCAGCAAAAAACCCCACCTGGTTAACTCGATTTCCATATGGTCCTGCCGTGTCCTGATTTCATTACACTTTAAATTGCGTCGGACAGGCCCCATTCGCACCTCAACCAGCTCCGGGGTCACTTTACGACCAACATAAACTTTTATATACATATATATGTTTTTTGCCTGCGTATCAGGGTCATAAAAATCGGTTCACGATGCTCTTTGGCATAATTGACCGCCAATTTGGGCGGCACCTGAGTAGGACCTGACTTGAAAAATTCTGGGTCGAAAAGTGCATCTATAAAATTCGTGTTAAGATGATTGGCCGAATCAGCAATGGTTTCTTTATGGCTAGATATGCCAACCACAAGCCTTGCCATAAATCATTCTAGGTATGCTTCTGGTTTATTAAAACAATTAAACCAAAAACCATAGAGTTAAGCCACATGCCAGCTAATCAAATCAACCTATTTTTGGTTTGCACTTCCAGTGGGCGTGTGAAATTCCCTGGCCAGCAATTAAGTTCTGAAAAATTCGTGACAAACACTTAATTTGCATAAAAATTACTATTTCTGTAGCCCCATGGCTATAAATATTCATTTTCTGGCACAAACAATAAACACAAAATGCCGCACCAGAAATGATTTAAACTCCCCCGCACACACATGGAGGATAACAGAAAAAGGACACTGTATATTGAATTAAATGCGACAGCTGAAAAAAAATACATAAAACAAATAGTTTCGGCCACCCACGGCGCAGTTGGCAATTAAGGCAGGACCCCACCGACCAGCCCAGAAAGCCAAAAATGAAATTGCAAAAAAAAAGGAAAGAAAACGATCCCTGTGCAGTGCTGACCGCAAAAATTGTTGCTTTCGGCCATGCCCGTTAATTTGGCTGGCAAATGGCAAATGTCAAATGGTCGTCGTTAGCACCCACGCTATAGGGCTATATCCTGGGCGATGGCGATGGCGATGTCCGGCCATGTCCTGCCTTGGCATGAAATTTTAATATCGCCTTTAAATTTAAGTAGCCCCAGTTGCGGAGGTTTCTGCTGCTTTGGCGGCCTTTCAATTGGGTCTTTCCCTCCCACTCCTGGCTGTCTCTTATTTATCCTTATTTTGATATCCTTGGGAAATGTGTGCGCTCGGGAGGCCAAATGTCGCGTCGATAAATTGGACTCGTATTTATTTATTTATTTTGAGGCCATTGCTTTGATTTTATTGTGTTTGCCGGCCAAGACCACCTTCTCCAGGTTTCAAGTTTTTCGAGCAAAAGAACCATTTCTATTTGCATATAGAAAACATATTTCAATCAGGCCAGGCCAACAACAGGCGGCATGTCCAAATATTTGTTTCTCAACTTTTGTTTGCTTTTAGCCTCCTTTGTTTTCTTAATGATGACCCAAATAGAAAAGAAAACTTTTTTGTTGAGCCAATCAAAAGTTGTGCTAGAAATTATAATGAAATATTAGAGATATTTTCCTCTGTGCATTTTGGCGAGTAAATTGTGTCAAGCGGCCTTAAAAAATGCATTGCCTACTTTTCTGGAGCGTCTCGTTTGTCCTGCTTGTTTGCCAAGCAATTTGAAACAGTTCTTACATTTATGTTTCTTTTTTTTATTTTTTATTTTGGCATAATTTTAGACACTCAGTCTAACAAAGGCAAGGACATGCATACATACACAATCACAGAAAAGTCGCTGAGAGCAAGTGCAAATAGTGTAAATGCCCTTGAAAGCCCCAACAACATTGGCCCTGGTGCTTGCAACAAAACAACAACCAAAGGAGGGCATTTACAGGTGAAGGTGAATAGTAATTACTCCTCCAGCCCAGCATGGCTTTACTTTCGAATCAATTCCCATGCCTCTTATGCCTGGCAGCCAAAATTGAATAAATTAATTTATTGAAAATTATAGAGATTTAACGCTGATTGTTGGGCCAAAATGAGGGGAAGAGCCATGCCCCCCCCGCACACTGCTCCCACGGCACACGTTTTCTGAATGCACAATTATTAAATAGGCTGACAAAAGGACAACATGATGGGGGGGTCCTGGTGGTAGTGGGTGGTAGGCTGATGGCGTCGTTTTTACTCGTTTTGGCCACATCACATGTGCACATTTCGCTCTCGTCCTGCTCTCACTCTCTGCCTTTCTCTCCCTCTCTGTGGTATCGATCCGCAAAACGAGCAAAAGTCAACTGGAAACTGGAAAGCAACCACCAAAAGGAACACATCCTGCCGCGGTACCTACTTCCCGACACCTCGTCCTTACTCGCTGACATTGGTGACAGTTTTTCGCACAGAGGAAAGCTGGTCAAAAAACTGAATATACAAAAGAGGTGAGGGGAGGAGGAGGTGGCTAAAGGACAACAGCCAGCTCGAATGACTCAACATTTTGTGGTTATGCAGCCAAAGCCACGTGCAAATTATTTTCATAGGAAGACCAGACCCAGAGAGTAAAGACAACACCAAGCTGGGGCCAACTTGTCAATGTCAATTGATAGTGAAAGCAGGTGGTGGTGGTGGTGGGCTGGGGGGCGTAGTAAAGTAGGCGTGACACATCACGGACTTCAAAGACAGCAGCTGCCAACAGCTGGCTAAAGAAAAACGTGCCCTGGCCCGGAGCCTGAATTAAACATTAATGCGCGAAATTAAGTGAAAAATAGCTCCGGCAGTGGGACAAGGATTAGATGACTTAGCCATGTTAAAATGATTAGCCAACAACTTGTGGCATTAGAACAGGGCCATCACGGCGGGATTAACTTGTCCAAAAAAGCCTCCAAATAATTGGATTTTATTTTCATTTGAGAGGGAGAGGAACTAAGGATATCCATGGGTGTGGAGTATATGCCAGGAAGTGATGATCCAATAGCTTTAACTTCTTGGGGAGAATATCTATTAAACTCCCATTCATTCTTTAATTTTATTGAAGACCACTCGCCATTCCACGAACCAACCAACCCATCCAAAAGCAATTTATCCAATTTTCCTTGCATTTCCAAATAGAAATGGCTTGCCATAAAACTTGGGGCCAAATAAATCAACTTCGTTTAAAACGAAGATACATTTTCGGGAGAAGGAGCGAAATTATCGGGCATTTGGTTTGCAGTTTAAGCAATTATGTTCAGTCACGTGAGCGCGTGTGGAATGCAATGCAGGAGGAGCTCCAAAGCTCCAAAACTATGATGATAAATGTGGCGTGGTGGCATGGAGGCAAAGGAGCCAGGCTAGCGAAATGTTAAAAGGTACAAATTGCAAGGTCACATTGACACGCCATGTCAGGTCAGGTGAAGTCAGGATTTAGAGTCACGGAAGACCTCTAGGAGGAGTTTGGGGCAGCAATGTGAACTCACCTTTTGCCAGCTTCCTCGCCTTCGAGTCCCTCGGCGCCAGCGGCTGCTGCTGCCTCCGGATCGACGGCGGCGGCTGCCACCGCTTCCGAGGATGTGGAGGCGGCGGTCTGGGCGGCTGCGGCCGCTTCTCCTGTGGGTGCTGGTACATCCTCATCGCCGGCGCCGCCCTTCACGGCACCCACCAGCGATGTAAATTGATTTGTTAGTCCCGAGAACATATTTGCTTTTTTTTTGTGTGTGTTTCTGGTGCGCTCCTGGGGCTCCTCCTCCTGCTTCTGCTGCTGCTACTATTACTGTTGATGCTCCCAAGGATTAGCCTGTACTCCCAATCGGAAAAACGTGCGCACGTTCGGCTCTCTCTCTCTGTCAGAGTGGCAGGATAACGCTGTAGGGTCTGTACTTGACTCTCCGTTCGCTGCAAACGCTGCTCTCCCGCTCCGTGGGCTCCTTGGTTACTTTTATTACACTTTTCGTAATGGGTCTGTGCTTTCTTTCAGTGTTTCGCACCACAGAAGTTTCACTTTCAACTCTCGGCTCGTGTTATGTAAATTTTAACTATATTCGCAATTCGCACGCTGTAAAATGTCCAGATGGAAGGGAAAAGAGCATGAGGAGCATTCAGTTAGGCAGTTGGGGCTTTTGGCCAAATGACGACGTTGCACAAGGCAGTGAGGAAAATCAATAAAATAGGCATATAAATCGTCTGAAGCGAGGCGACAAATGTGGCACACAATTTCACGACTGCAATATTCGATCGATTTTCTACACTTTTCGCACTTTTCTTTCTTTTTTTTGTATATTTTCCGTAAAGTAACTTGCGTCGCCAGCCAATTACCACTTGAGTTCTTGGGGGGGTTTTCTTTTTCAATATAATTTTTTTTTCTTGGTCTTTACGAGACAAGGATACTTTGGATTGGAATTCTGCCTACTTCGAAGGTCCTCTGAAAACTGACGGAGCAGCGGAATGTCGATGGCTCAAATAGCGGAGCACTTTGGGGCTCTCGCGATTTCTCCCTGGAAGGCCAAAGATTTTCCTGGTGGGTGGTGGTGGGTTTTCCTTTGTGCGCTGGAAAGTCCGCCCGTTGTTTGCGCATGTGCCAGCTGTTTTGGCGTTCTTATTCAAAGTTAAACAAAAATGACACGTCTTATCCACAAACAACAAAAATGCGCAGCAGTAATGATTTATCTTGTTCTTGCCCAGTGCTGCCCATTAAACAGCTGATAAATGGTGCAACCCGATAACAGTCACTGAAAAGTTATCGAAACAGCTGTTTGGGTATCACTTTTGATATTTAAACTTATTTTTTTAAAAAGAGGTTAGCTTAGGTTTTATTCTAAAAATAACCGTTTCTTTTTCATTTGAATAAATTCTTTAATTTTAAACTCACATAGTAATTTAATATTACTGAAGCCTTGTCTATTTATCGGAGTTTATAACATTTCAAATATAAAAACACAACATTTAAAATATTAGAATAGAATCCCCCTTTAAAGTACAATCAACAGCTTCTTCGTAAACCTCTATTTACAATAGATTTTCGTTTTTGTACTTAAAACATAGTATTTAAATCGACTTTTAGCTAACTATTTCAATGAGAGGCTGTTGTCAGTTTCTCTGTCGCCCCCTGCTCCGCGTCGTCTCCTCCGCTGCTTCCGCTCCAGGAGCATCCTCTTTAGGTGTTCGCGCCTGCTGGGCTTTAGTTTCGTGGTCGAGTCTTTCCTTGGCCCGGAACACTTTCGATTGGAGGTAGAAAGAGCCGCCCTTGGAGCGCTCATTGACGTTGAAGAGATGCTCATAGTTTTTCGAAATAGACTCCACGTTCTTGACATCATCTATGTTTAGGATTTGCTTAGCTTCCTCGAGGGTCATGCCTGCCGAGAAGTAGTTATAATGTGAGTCTCTGTATTAAGCAGGTTATTGTTTACTTACCAGTCCGCAGATTGGACTCGGCACTCTTGTCGCCCTGTTTGCCGCCACCGGCTCTCCGGGCCGCTTCCTGTGAGGCGGCTATTTCTTGCCTTAGCGCTTTAGTGAAAGCACGTCCCACCGCCTGGGCGCCCAGTACGATGATTTGGGCGATGTACTTGGCCATGTGCCTACTTTGTATGCTCCTGATTTCAAACGTAAAACTTGTGGCACACTATTGTTTTGGTTCCTCGTTGATATGCTTACGAAAATGTGAGCTAAATTACGCAACAGCTAATTTTGGTAAGTGCTACCAAGTGAGAGACTGCTGTGTCGCGAAACTTATGCCTCTATTTGTTGACCTGAGTTTATTGAGCCTTTCGAAATGAGGTTTTATTTATATTTCAAAAATTTTAAAACCAAATAACCAATTGCTACAATGTATCTAACCTCAATGCGGCACAAAACTGGAGAGTCAGCTGTTCTTAAGCGAGTTGGCAGCACCGATATCGATGTTTTCTTATCGATATTTATTGATAAATATTTGGCTTTATTCAAGCCAAATAGAGCTATAACGGTCTAAAATTTAAAAATTAATTTAAAATAAAATTAATCTTTAGATGGTTATAAAACAATGGCCGCAGATACATGAAAAAAGATTCTAAATATTTAATGATTTTTGGATCGAAATTATATTCAAAATTTCAATGAGTAATAGAAAAAAATAGTAAATTTATTTCCGTTCACCGTCATGGGCTCCGAATGGGAAAAAACCTACGATCGGCTAGTCCGGGAAAATGAACAAGACGGGCAGAGGCTGGTGCACCTCGAGCGGCAGGTGCGAAACTTCAAGGCCAAAAGACAGAGTCTGCAGACCCGGATCGAGCAGGAGAAAAAGGACATGGACGTGTGGATGGACATGATGGGGCGATTGAAGGTCGAAATAAAACGCTACAAGGCCAATAAGCATAAGCTCTCTCCCAAGAAAAAGAAACAACTGGATCACATCCTAAAGAGATTGCCTCACGACAATTTGGAAGAAAGGGTTCGGCTAATGGAGGTATCGGAGAATATATTGCCCAAGCCATGTAACGAGCCAAAGAAAATACAGAAAATAGAACCACCCAAAAGTCAAGACCCTTGCGACTTCGAGGCTATTTTGCCAAAGAAGTGCGATCCCAGCAAGCAATCCTCTGTGGACCGGCGAATCTCTAAGATCAATAAGGATATGAGGACCCTGCGGAAAATTAATGACAAAACCCTGGAAGTCATGGCGGATATTCGGGCACTGAAGACTACCATCAACTACTTGGAACAGGGTCACTGTACAAACATGAAGATAACACCCTACGTGGACCCTAGGACCGCATTAAAGTCAACCCCAGAGCCACCGCTAAAGAAGGCCATCATTTCATTGGACCGTTTGCGCAGGACCAAGTACCGGAAGTACCTTACCCGAGAGGTCCTGGACGTACGACCGTCATTCATCCTCGAGAACGTGCCCCAGTTAATGCCCAAGATGTATGACTTTCTGGATCAAAAGCATTCCAAGCCCGGAAAACGAAAACTTTAGATTTTATTTCTGGTGGGGAAAATAATTTATTAAGCCGAGAATTAGTCTACTTAGGCATAGTCTATTTAAACGTGTTCTATGGTACGCTAATCCTGTCCATCTCTTGTTCCATATTTACAATTTACAATAACAACTAAACTCATTGATCATCACCGGAATGCTTGGGTAACTGATTTTTTGAAAGGACTTCCCCAAAGGGGATTGCATTCAGTTCCTTATTTTCACTTAGATGACCTTTGAACTAAAACTGCTGGGTCTTACAAATAAATGTCCGGTTGGGATGGCTAACATTTGCGTGGCACTTGACAATTTCAGGGAGATTCCTTTATTAAACCGGACATGTAAGAATCCCTAACGAATATCATGAATTTGTGGCATTAGTTGCTGCCAACAACAATCTCTGCTCATATGGCCTGCCTCTGTGCTTTGTGGGTTGTCTTGGAACAGAGTCCTTTTAACAGAAGCCCGGATTTGTGTGTTCGATGATGCAACGTTTGCAGTACTTCTTCACCGCCCGGTAGCCCTCGATCGACACCGGGCAGTCCTGGATGTTCAGCTGCTGGAGCCCCCGGCAATAGTAGGCTATGCACTGCACCCCGCGGTCGGTGATCATGTCGCAGCTGCGCAGGCTCAGTTTCTTCAGATTCGGGCAGCTCTCGGCCAGAGCACGCAGTCCGGCATCACTCACATCGCACTTGCCAATGTCCAAGGCCCGGAGTCGTGGGCAGGACCGGGCCAGGACAGTGATGGAGTCGTCGCTGACGGCCTCGCATCCGCGGGCATTCAGATACCTCAGCTTGTAGCACCTTCTGGCAATGACTTTGAGTCCAGCATCCGAGACTCGTTCGCATTTGGCCACGGATAGGTATCGCAAGGCTGCTCCCAACTTGGCCAACTCATATAGGCCGAAATCGGTGATGTTCAGGCAATCCGATACGCTCAGCTCCTTCAGCGAAACGCAAAAACTGGGCACGAATTTTAGACCCGCATCTGAAAGTTATAAAATGTTAATAAAGGCAATAGATATAATTTTTAATTCATAGATATTCACCTGTAATTTGTATGCAGCGTCGCAGATACAGATACACCAGCTGGGGACAGTTCTTAACCACAATCTTTAGGCCCATGTCATCGATGGCCATGCAGTCGGTGAGGTCCAGGTACTGGAGTAGCAGACGACGCGGGGGTTCCACATGGGGGTTTGGACTGATACTGCTAACCTGGCTGCAACCTATGAATGAATAAAATAAGTTTATATTACTGGTAGATCGATAGTACTCCAATGGGGGTAGAAGCCTCCCTACCTGTCACATCCAGATGCTGGAGATTGCTGCACTTGGTGAGGGCCTCGACCAGGGCTTGGTTGGACACCCCCACGCAGGTTTGGAGTTGCAGGTGTGTTAGTTCCGGGCATCGGCGGGTCAGCAATTGGAGGCCTTTGTCCGAGATGCGGCAGCCATCGGCCAGCATCACGCGTTCCACCTCCGGACAGGCTCCATTGCAGCTCTGGCCGCACAATTGCCGGAAGATCATCTTCAGTGTCTTGTCACCATTGAGGTGCTCGCCCTTCAGGGAGATCACCTTCCAGAGGACGGGTCGCCAAGCCAGGTTCTCGAATCTCCGACAGACTCTCGCCACGTTGCACAGCTCACAGCTGTCCAGCCAGGAGAAGATTCGAATGACGGCCTCGTCTGGCAGGCGGTCGAAGAAAGGGCCACAGCGAAAAGGACCTTTGCGGTTCCAGGGCGGCGGGCCAATCGCAGTCCCAGCTCCAGTGACACCCACTCCATTGCTAGAGACTCCGCGGCGGGGTGTGGTGGCTGGGGTGCTGCTGGCCATGATTCCTCCTCCACTGGCAGTGGTCGAGGTGGTTATATTGCCCGCTCCGCTCGAATGGTGACCCGTGGGCGAGGGGGAAACGAGGGTGGCATAGCCCTGGTCCAGGCTGGGCGAGAAACGCCCCAGGTTGCACAGACCGTCCGACAGGCTCTGACCTTTGCTGTGATGGTGGTCCAGCTGGAAGGCGTTGGCGGAGGAGTTGGTGCTCCGGTTCAGCAGGTAGCGATCGGAGCCGCTTGTTTCGCTGGGACTGGAAGTGCGCGGGTGGTGCAAGCGTTCTGGGGGATAAGGCGAAACATTCAGAGCTGAGATCATTGATTTCTGGAGGGATGACTCACCTGGCAATCGCTCATTTCCACTGCCGCTGCTGTAATCCTCCAGATAATATCGCTCGTTTTGGTACTGACTCGCCTCCGCGCCCAACGGCAGAGCTCTGAGGGCATTGCCCAAGTACAGCGACTCCATCTTCTTGTCCAGCAGATACTGGGCCCCATTGTTGCTCGTTCCATTGCTGCCCAGCACAGTGGGCACACTGCAGCGACCGTTTTGGCGCCTTCGTCCGGCTCCACTGCCTCCACCTCCGCTTCCACTGCCCGTTCCGCCGCCTGCGTTGTTATCACTGGAGTCTTCCGTGTCCGCACTGTTGCCATGCATCCAGCTCGGCCTCTGGGCTCCGAACTGCAGGACATGCTCTAGGGTGAGAAAGTTCCTTGGTTGTGGGATAGGAGCCGCGCTTCTCGTTGCAGGGGCAGGCAGTTCCGGCGACTTCTTCGCCTGGCGACCAACAGAGGCTGTGGAGTGAGCTCCGTAGGTAACCTGTTCCGGCCGAGAATGCCGTCCTCGCAGCTCAAATGTGGCAGCCTTCTGTTGGACCATGTGCAGCACAGCTGCTGCTGTCGAGGACGACGCCGCTTGGTCACAGTCTGGCGGGTTAGACGCTTCCAGGCTGGGATTTGGTGACTTGCGGGAGGACATCATCTTGTAGGCCTGTGGGTCCAAAGGGCTAGAGCTCAGCGGATGCGGGTGGTGGTAGTGATCGCGGACAGCATTGCTGTTGCGGCCCAGGGAGGCCAGAGGGCACTCCAGATCGTTGCTGCGCCGGCTGCTCGTTTTGTGCGACATGGTTGTATCCTTTGGGGATGCTTCTTTCGGCTAGATCCCTTTAAAACGGCAGGATAGTCTGAAAGGAATAGTTTGGAGGTTAATAAGAGTCTGGTAAGATGCTAAAGCTCAGCCAATAAAAACTGTAGGTTTGCATATTCCGCCTTAAATCAGTACTAAGATCTCCGACTTTTTTTAATTAGCCACAAAATTCTTAGCCAGAAAAAAAAAGGCAAAAGAAAAATATTTATCGATGTCTGGTGTCTGGGTCTTAGCCCAAACGAGTGGAATTCAAATCTGCGATGGCCATGGGAACACGGAATGCCTCTTGGATGTGTGTGGGTAGCGTTTTGTGGGTCTCCATGCCATTCGCAATTATTAGAGGAAAATGCGGTGATGCAGAGTCATAACTGGGAGCCATAAAATGTATATATTTTTGGCCGACCACTCCTCCGAATGTTTACCACAGTTGACCTTTCAAATCCGGCATTCATGCAAAAGCACTCTGGCAATTTGTGGGTGAAATGTTCCCCAGCCAGAGGATTGTTGAAAACTATCAATTGTTGGTTCATAGCAGTGAATATAGTCGATACAGGCGCGTTTATTTTTATTTGTATAATTAATAAGGGGATCGCCCACACGGTGAAACAAATCATTGGCTTGGTTTTCGGTTTTTTGGTTAAATCTTATATTTTGGCCACACGTATGCTGTCATTTCCATTGAGCCGCGTTCATTCATTGTTGTTGGCCCGGAACCAGTTTTGGTGCAGGTGGGGAGAGAAGTTGGGGGCAGTCGGAGGTGGGGTTTCCACCGCCGAAGAGGCACCAGAAGGCGTGGGTCGTTCTATTGCTGGCTTGTGGCCATCCGCAATTTGGCCCGTTGTTATTGGCCTAACCTTAAGACCTTAAATTAAGCCGAAAGTAACCCAATTCGTCCCGGGAACAAGAGATCTGCCAGCCACATCAGAAGCCATAACCGTTCGCCCACCGAAGAATCTGTCCGATTCGGTTCTGTGTGTGGCACGGGGCTGTGGCAGGGGCTTTGCATAATTTACTCAGCCAGCTATCTAAATAGAAAACTATAAATTTATTTCAAATTTCTGTCGGCTCTCGGAGTCTTCAATCCAGCATTTTTTCATTCGGTTTTCTTGGGTGGGGCCGGACCAGGGTCGAAGCCGACGCGCCGGCACACCTACAGTCTTTTTTGGGGCGGGGTGGCACACTTCGGCGGGACGAGTAAATCACAAGCTGCTCACAAGTGGAGCTACGGATCTACGAAGCTACGAGCTTTATTTTTATTGTAATCAAATTTGAAATTAATTTCGATTTTTGTGTGGCATCTGGCCTCGCCATAAATAAACACAAATAGGCAGCAATAATAACACTGGGCTCTAGCACATTTGGATGGCCGACAGAAATATGTCTTGTCATTTGGCTTATGGCAGCTGATTAATCTTAGCATCTCCGAAGCCGAAGCCGAAATCAAAACCCAGGGCATGAAAAAAAAGGCATCTAAAAACCAAAAACCATAACCAAAGCCGCCTGTCGCCTGTCGCGCCTCATATGGAATGTCGCTCAACTGGTTCGAAAAATGTAAGAAGAGAAAAAAAAATCATCTAAGAAAAAATCAGAAGAAAGAAAGGAAAATGCTCCGAGCCAGAGATCACTTCACTCCACTCGAGGGGTATTTCGATTTTTTTCCCAATGCCCTCGCCATAATTCACAATACTCGGACAATAAATAATTAATAAAGCACGCTCGGTGTGTGGACAAAAGTGTCAAATGGTTCATTGGGCAACACAGCATGGAATTTGCATAAATTTACATGCAAATGTAATTCACTTTGTTTGTTTTATTCTTTGGCCAAGTCTTTGGGGCCAGAGGAGGGCTGAAATATCATTAGTAACGCATTAGGCCTTGTAAACAACCCACAGATCTTGTAAAGTTCTTGTATTCCAACACGTCTAGGGTTAGATTACGATTTGGATTAAGCCAAGTTAAGAAGAGTCTCCTAAAAGAGAAAGTTTGTACATCCCACTGACAATACTCTGTATTTGCCAATAAGAATACATTTTATGCACAAATTCTAATTTGTAAATTAAATACCATGACTTTTATGGCCTCTATTTATTTAATGTCCCGGATTACCTTTGTATCTGTCAAGTGGCTCAATCAATTGTCATGTAATTAAACCGCATATTTATTTCACAATTTTATTGAGCAAATAAAAATCGTAGACTGTGATATCCAGTGTCTATAAACTGGTCCATGTCCATGTCCGTGCCGGTATCTATCTCGATCTGTGTCGCTGTTCCTATCTCTATCGTTACCAGCTTGTTCATATTTCCCCCGTCCGAGCCAGGGCAAGCCAAGCCAAGCCTCTTCATGTGAGCTCAACGAGCACATAAAATATGACAACAACAAGTACTAATTATTTAATATGCTTAATGAGCAAATGTCGCCATGCTGGTGCCCACAGTGCACTCGAACAGGCCAAGACAGCCCCGGTACAGTGGGGTGAATTCGGGCTAGGTAATTGGGATTTTCCAAGGAATCAATTCAAACCATTGAATATTGAAAAATTACCATTTAAATTACAAGGAAATAGCATCGTTTGGCTTGGCACCCCATCTAAACATAAATGGAAACCATTAGAGGCAACACCTATGTATGCCGAAACCCAATTATGTAATTAAAGCAACAATAAGTGTGTCTTTTTTGAACAGCTTTCAATATAAGAAATTATTGAATAACTCCATGACTATGACGATTTTCTCCAGGTCTGTGATTAACTTTTTCAGAGCCAGTCATAAAGCCCATTCGCCACACTGTGCGCTGTGTCAAACTAATAACTGCTATTGCCAGCGTTTGTGTGTGGCGACCGTTGTCTGCACATGGTTGAAATCTAACGCCAAAAGCCAACAGCAACGTCGAGTACAAAAGCAACAACTTGGCGCCACAACAGCAACAGCTATGGCTATGGCAACACAGAGTCGGGCCAGTGGGCACCTTTTGGCCTCCATGGCTCGGCATGCTGAGCGCCTGGCCCCAAGTCTGGCCCAAAGCTTAAATATATATTATTTGTACATGTATGTGGCAGTCAGTATATGTGTGTGTGGCTACCGTTTTCTGCAGCAATTGCCGCTCTGTGGGTTGGCTTTTTGCATAGTGTCAATTTTGATTTAGCAAAACGTTGCCATTGCCGCTGCTCTTGTGGTTGCAACTTGTGTTGTTGTACTGTCAGCGCACCCGCCTAACACCTCCTGGGCAAATACACACCCACACCCACAGCCACACACACACATAGACAGAAAGTGGGTGGCGCTGACAAGTTTCTTGAAAAAACTAAGCAAAAGTCATAAAAATTATTTGCTGCGCATGCCAAGCTAAAAAAGCACAAACTGGGCGCAGCATCAACTTGATTTTCTCAACGATTTCACACAAAATGCAATTAGTTGACGGGCCTCCGCTTATTTAAGTCTCATTTATTATTTTCAACATTATAAATAAGATTCAAATCTTAACTAATTTCAGTTGGTCTTGTTTTTTATAAGAATGACTTTATCTTTTTCTTGGAAGACATTTTAGCAATTAATTTCAAGACATTATTACAAATACTTCACTTTTCTTTAGAGTCTTGTGTTTAATCATAAGCAAGCTTTTTTGCACTGGGCCTTGGTCTCAAAATTGTTACCATTTTGTGCCCCACCTAGGAAGATGAATTTCTGGCACTTTTGTGATGTAGAATTGTAGAACCATCTCCGGATGTAGGCTTTGCCGGTGCCCTTATCCAATGGCTGAAGGCATACATTTTTGACTAGAATTGTATTTGAATTAAAGGTATAGAAACTTCATATTTTCGTTTTTTCACTCACTCTGCTCACTAAGGTGCAGGCTGATCAAGAACAAAATAAGACAAAATATTATTTTCATTATGGAACAACTGAAACTAGCTACGAAAAATTTCTTTTCAGGGCTTTTATACATCAGAATTTATAAAAGCAGATGGCGTAAAGCAAATATACTCTTTATGTTTTAAAAGCAGGCTGTTTTTAATCATCTGCCGTTTATTTCAGACAAGTATGAATTCAAAATTGGAAAATATTTACTTTATGTTGTGGTTTAATAAATATAAAAACCACAATTAAGCTATCTGTGTGTGGAAAACGAATAAACAGACTTATTACCCCTTTAAACTATTAAGTAAGAAATTTATTAAAAAATATTTTTAGTTTCTACAAGCTTTTCTGCATTGCCAAATTGTGCCAAACATATTCCCTTTCATAACATTTCCTTCATTTCTCCTGGCACGGTAAGTAAATTGCCGACAAGTTTTTCCATTCCTGTCGAAGTAAAAACGTGTCCTAAGGACCGGTCCCACTCCATTATTACGATTCATTAGGCAACGACGGTCTTGACCTTTAGAGAATTTTATGTAAAAAAACAATAAAGCCATATACTTAATAAAGTATTCTCTACTCACGGCAGTTAATGTAAGTCGGAAAAAGACTCAAGATCAGGCACAGATATAGCCACTTGAAGAGCATGATTTATGTGCGATAACTTGTAAGCTGATAAATGCAAGGGGTACGAATATTAACAACCTTTTATAGGAGAATTAATATGCCCGATTAAAGCCCCATGTTTAATGCCCTTTTAAGTGGCATTTTATATTCATTAACCAATTTAATGCGGGAAGATGTGTTTGTGCCACAAGCATCGTATAAAAACCGAATTACCCCACATCGCACCTATAAAAGTCAAAAAGCATATTTATTTTATGGCATTTTGAAGCAATTAGTCTCTCTCCCAAATATTTATTTTAGCACATTTAATTATCTCAGACACAAACGAAGCTCGGCTAACCGTTCACTGAAGTTAAATGAACTCCATTTCTGTTTGGCTTTATGGCTCCTCGTGTTTCTGTTGTCTCTATGCAAATAGCCGATGAATAGAATTGAAAGTTGACACAGTTCACAAAGAATTTGAAATTTTTGCAAAAATAAAATAAACCGAAAGACAGCTTAATATGGAGAATGGGGTGTCCGTTTTATTAAATATGCATGGGCGGTGTTTTGAAATGGGATTTGTATTTCTATCTCCGAGTTTGAATGCATAAATAGGGAATCGTTGAAAAGGTTCCAGATCAATAGGCCGTAGATGGGGCCGTAGAATTGGTGAAAGAGATTGATCTGGTAGAAAGTATCGAGTGGAATGAATGAAGAGCCATTGTGGTAGGGGAATTAATTAGAGCATTCGGCCTGCCTCGGAGGTATGCCATATCTGTGGCCTCTCTAACTGTAAATTATTGGAATTTTGTATCAATTTGTAGATTCTGCAATCTCAATTACTTAGGCAAAAACTTTCTCAGGAAGCTGCTGTTCAGTCAGCGTGGAAAAACTTGTTTCGATTTCCACTCAGCCAGTCATCATTTCAGTCTTCAGTGTTTTTTTTTCATCTCTGTTACATAGCTAGCTGATTGATCTGATAGCGCAAAAAATATTTAATATATATATAGAAATTGATTTCTTGATGACTATGGTCCATCCATCAAAATTGGTCTTGCCGCAAAATTGTGGCTTCTCGTTTTTGGTTTTTGTTAAGTTTCCTTAATGGTTTTGTGCCATTTCTTCGTCATTATCTGTAACTAAAAATTTCACCGGACCCATTAAAGGAGAACGCGCGGATTTTAGTCAAACTAATTAAACCGAATCTTATATAATGAACCGTGAACAAAATGACCGTGAAGAGGAGCAGGAAAACAGACAGGTAGGGGAGAGCCAGGGTAGCTGGGGAGACGAGGCGACCATGGCGGCGATTGAAACATTGAGACTGTCATCAATCAAAGGCAAATTCTTCTGGGGCTTCTCCTCCGGCTTGAGAGCATAATTCAAATTCCAGGCGCAACCAGTTCGTTGCTTGAGTCTTTCGTTTTTGGCGTTGCTGCCTTCGCAGAGCACTTTTGTCAGAAACTGTAGATAAAGCGAGGCTTAACCCAAAATTAAATACCCAGTGAGCCCAAAGTTGGCGTCGGAGCAAAATAAATCACAAAATAAGACCCAGAAACGAGGCAGAAACTCATTGCAAATTACATGCTGTTCCACCTAAAAAGGATGGTGGGGGGCGAGGTCCCAAGGAGGAGTGCTGACGTTGACGGGGCCAAAACAATTGCGGACGTGAATGATGGCACGGCTAATCCCCAGATCCGAGATCCAAGATCCGAAATCCAAGATCCAACATCCAAGAACAGAGACATAAATCCAGGCCAAGTCAAAGTCCAATAAAAATGTCGACCAAATGCAAAAAGCGACAAATGCTTGACGGACCAAATGTCAGAGTTAATTTATCTAAAAGCGTTGCCCGACTTTTTGGAAAAGAGACAGCATCGCTGGCCAAGAATAGAGATGCAGATAGAGTCACTCGGCGCGAAAGAGAGATCGGAAAATTTTAATTAAGACAAAATATTTGAAATTCTGGCGAAGACAACGAGGTCTTTCTAACAAGAAGCCAACAATTTGCCGCGCGCAATTTTTCAAATTACATTTCATTAGAGAGCACAGGCCAAACAGAGACGGCACCACCTGGCGGGATAGAGATGGGGCGATGATCAAGTGATAAGTGGAAGAGAAAATCCAACAACAGCGAATGTAAAGCACCGTTTTGTCTGACTCTTTGGCAACTTTTCACTTGGACATCTCAGAGACAGAGGCAGAGAAAAGGAGGGATATACGCGGCTAGAGAGAGATCGAGAGAAGGACGGAGGAAACAGGTTATCTGTGAGATACCCGCATGCTTAAAGCCAAAAGACGCCCGCATAGACTTGGCTTTATATTTATTTTTCTGTCTTGGCATCTAATATGCTTCACATAAATTGTTTAACAAATTAAATTTTAAAGTTCAGTTCAGCAATGCCCCGAAAGACAAAAAAAATCAACAATTGCGACAACAACTAAAGCAGCAACTATGTCAGTCACTCGGCAACATTGCAAACTAGCAGCGAAACAACATTCCAGCTGCCTGCCTCCCCACCCCCTTCCTATGCGGCCCATACCCCCCAAACCCCTCTTGCCTGGTGGGGCGATCGTCAAGCTCGTAACTAGCTGGAGCTACAAGTCGCCGTTTCTAATACAAAACTGTCGCTTGTGGCGTGAGAGACTCTGACTCCGACTCCGACTGCAACTGCAACTTCGAATGCAACAGCAGCTCGGGCCAGCTCTCTTGGCCACGATTCCCGTCCAAGCAAAATAACAGAAAAATGAGAAGAAAAAAATAAAAATAAAGTTAATCAAAAAAAAAAAAAAGAAAAGAAATAATAAAAAATACGTCGCATTGCATTTTAGTATTTGCTGATTGCGCTGTTGCAAGAGCTATGAAATCATACAAACAGACATATAAATACCCCAACTCACACACACAATGCAGGGAGACATACAATAAAAGTTGTGGACAAGAAAGGAAAGTCGATTATCCGAAGGTGGACACCGACATGGAGACACCCTTAATAGAGGAGACCCTAATTTCCAATTAACAAATCACACCACTAATAAAATGACTAAAATATTACAAACTCCTCCAGACACGGGTCTTCATATTTCTTTCCTAAATGGAAGTTTTTATGGTTTTTTGTACCTTAATGGCAAAACCATAACAAGCATATAATCGTCTGGTATTATAAAGAAATATATTAAATGTAATCGTTATTTGGCCTTATAAAGTAACTCTGCTGTTCTAAATGCAAATTAAGAAGAACTAAATTTATATCTCTTTCTAATGCAAAAATCTTTTCAAAAGTTTTCTTTTTTTGGCAAATATTTTTTACGTCTCATACCTAGAAAACTGACTAAAATAAATAAATTTTAAATTCTCCTCATAGCTAATGGATCCTTGAAATATAAAAAAAGAAATACAAAATAAATAAATAAAGGAAAAAACTGTTGAAAATCTCATGAAATCGGCGAGTGGCTTTTCCATGTCCACCGGTGGTTGGGGGCTGCAATGATGGCGGCAGCCTTTTGGCTTGAAAGCTTTTTGGCTTTGATTGCCAGCGCCGGATTGAGTTTGGGGCTGCGGGCCATGGCTATATCGTTTTAGCCGACTGTTGGCCGGCTGGCTGGCTGGCCTGTCATTGCAATGCGCATATGTTGACATTTTTTATAGGAAATATTTTAAATTGTTGTTAAATGCATGAATAAATGGACAAATGCCTCTGTGCCACAGCGAAATCTTTCGACGCTTTCGACTATTCGCCGCCGGCATGGAAAGTGTATGCTTAACACAAATGCCAAAATGTTTATATCAAAGGCATATCTTGCTGGCCTGACAGATATCAAATGACCAATTTGTAATCATTTAACATGCAGAAATTACACGGAAGAAGCTTGGAATACGACATAATAAATTTGTTTGCTTGTTTGCTGTGGGACGCCTTTAGGAATATATGGTATTTCCAGTTAAAATAGCAACAGGGGCACCCCCTTGGGCAGTTCGCTAATGATGTGAAGATCCGAAAACATTCGGCCAACACGTGTGCCGCAGATTGGCTGGCCAGCCAGGCAGCCGAGCTATCCGGGTATTACATTATCTACATCGGATTCGGACAGTTCCAGGAAAATTATGAATATACACGGCTATTTTCGCGGGGGAAAAAGGAAAGTCATTCCGCATTCTGTATTCTGCAGATAATTGCCAACCAATAGATACTCCTAGAGGGTGTGTGTGTGTGTCTTAGTGAGTGAGCCGTTGTGTTGGCAGGCATGAAATTCAATCAGTTGGCCATAAACATATCCGTTGCTGCAACTCCTAGTTGAGTTAATGACCAGCCGAGAGATCCCGACTTCCTCTACGTGTATAATTTGCATGCAACAGCTCGCCAAGAGGGTGTATCTGTATCTCGTGCACGGCCATCTGTATCTGTATTTGTATCCTATCTGTGCGAACGAGTTATATGCCAAAGTGGTGCATGCAGCAGCAACAACAACAACAATAAATATATATCTTTAAAGGTGTGATTTTAATGTGACAACTTTTGCAACTGGTTCGTGCCCGTGTTGTTCGCAGCTTACAGCACACAGCTCGCAGCTCGAGCCTAGAGAGTTTTCTTCGCTTTTTTCGAGGTGTCAAGGGGAATGGGCGTACGAATAATTCCATTAAAGTTTTACGATCGGGCAATATTAATAAAGAAAACTAAAGAATATACATATATGTATATTTTTTCCTTCCCCATGGCACGAAGCCACACAAAGACCAAAAGGGAGAGCGGCATAGGTATGATGGGGTAAGATAGAGATGGCGAGTCAGAAAACCTGAATCTTGAATTGCAATTTAATAAGTTGTGATCGTTGTGTTTTTTTTTTTCTTCTTTTTTTTTTTTTGTTTTTCTACCTTGCTGATTATACACGTAACTCCCTTTGGGTTCTCATTTATGCATCGCATAGCACTTTGTTTATTTGGCAGTTTTTGCAGCTTCATTTAATTCCCATTTATTTTCAGACTCTATCCTTTTTTCTCTTGATTTCTCTTCTCTTTTATTTTTTAATTTTTTTTTTTTTTTTGTTATTCACTCACAAATCGCACACACTTTTCTCTACTTTATTTTCATTGCAGGTCGTGTCTCGGTGTGTGCGTTCTCCGATCTTTCACTCTGGGCTCTTTAGTTTGGCCTCCGTGTTATCTTTTTGCGCTCACTGACTCACGGCACTCACAAAAACACACCAACACACACACAAAGACACGTAGGCAGGCACGCAACAAAATGCGGCCCGTAAATGCTCAAGACGAAGGTCCGTTCCACACCTGGACGATCCCGATCCGACAGCGCACGGCAACAGGTAAATGGCAACTGAGTCGTCGGTCTCACCGTCGAGGCTCGAAGAGTACCTCAGATCGGATCCGATGGCAGCTGGAGAGTGTCTGCTCTCTTGGCCAGTTAAAGAATTCACCACAAGTGGTTATAAAGAAGCATTGCCAGGCGCAAATCGAAAGACTTAGGCAACGAACTTGTTGAGTTTCTTCTGTTTCAAAAAATCTTGAAACTGCATTTTTATTTAAGTTTTATATTTAAAAAAAAATATTTTACTTTGATTTTATTCTATTAATTTTTTAAAACTACTATGCTTTTAAAATCAACTAAAACTCAAATAATATTAAAGTTAGATTTTAAAATAATGAATTTTATAATAAGGATCCTTTTAATAAATTCAAGATTTTTCCACAAAATAATTTAAGAATAATATTCTATTAATAATAAAAAATAATATTGAAAATTCTCTAAAAAATATATATATAAAATATTTATATTTCAAAAATCGGGTATTAAATATTAATTTAATAGTTATATATTTAGTTAATAATAATAGACGCCTCATGCTTAATATTTTTTAAGAATAACGCCATATGGTACTGTTCTGTTGGGATAATCCGGGTAGAATTTCTTCACCCGTTACACTTTCCCAAAACTCCGGAATCAT
Source organism: Drosophila pseudoananassae pseudoananassae (assembly GCA_018153035.1). Taxonomy (NCBI): domain Eukaryota; kingdom Metazoa; phylum Arthropoda; class Insecta; order Diptera; family Drosophilidae; genus Drosophila; species Drosophila pseudoananassae. Next base: position 1,852,864 of record JAECXR010000055.1, read on the forward strand.
TACCCCTTTCCCGCAATTATCTCGTGTGTTGAACATGTTGTACTACTTTTATGATTCTGCTGCTGAGCTGCAGTGCTTGCAAAAAAATTTCCACCATGGCATAACTAAATATGCCTGTGGGCTAAACTGGCATACCAAAAAAAATGAAGAGAGCGCCTGCGATCAAGATCCTCGCTCATGGAAATGCTTCGATTCTTCGATGAAAGTTGGCAGAGAGACTTAAGAGCGGGCTGCACACACCTGTGCATAGGTGTGAGTGTACGGGCGAGTGAGTGAGCTGGATTACAGGCGCGCATGCTCAGCGCACGCCTCTCCATGCCGCCCCCCTCCCCAACGATACCACACGCTCGCCCCTTTTGTTTGCAATGGAATTTCTTTCTTTTCATAAACATGTTTCTGGCCGTGGTGTTGTTGGCTTATTACAGCATTTATGAGGCGAAAGAGCGAGAGGTAGCTCTAAGCCAAAGTGGCATGAAACAAGTTCAGCGCTCGACTTCTGCTCCGCTCTCCTCGGCTCGGCTAAGTTCGGTTCAGATCAGTTCACCTCAGTTGGATGCGTTCCTGGCCAACTCCAGCCAGCTCCAGCTCCAGCTCCGGCTCCCAACCGCTTCTTGAATGACTGCAGCGCAGGAATGCAGTGTTGTAAATAGCTAAGGCCGCAGCGACGTCCATGGCGGCCGTGGCTGCGACGCCGGCAGCGACTGTAAGCGGTCCGGCCAACATTGTTGTTGTTGGCCGCAGAATCAGAGCAAGTCGTAGGACCTGGGCAGCAGATCGCGACAACGATCAGGCCAAAGCGCTGGAGCAGGAGCTGAACACTGAGAAAAAAATGTGAAAGAAAGAAGATAAATTTTTTTGAAAAACATTTTAAAATAAATATTTAAATTTTAATCCTTCAGAAAGTTAAAAAAAATATAAAATTTTTCTTTATGTGCATCTTTAGCAGTTACTGTGACCGTGGAGCTGGAGCTGGAGCTGTTGCTGTAGATGGAGCAATGAAAATTGCTGAGAGCGCCCCGAGGGCTTCCAACTTGGATTGGGACTGGACATGGTTCGGGTCTCTTGCCGCTGCTCTTGACCACGATCGATAACGCTCACACACACCCAAACCCACACACAACAGCCCAAGACAGTGGAGCAGTCGGTGGAGTGTAGGTTATGTTTATGAATTGTCTTGCAGATTTTTGCACACGGAATTATGCGTTTATCTCAGAGGGTTAATTTTGTGGCTGCTGCAGTTCCTGTTGATGTTGTGCGGTTCTTATTGTTGCTGTTATTGCCGCTGTTTTCCATAGTCTGGGTAATTAAATCGCAAGAAGCTGATAATATATGGAAATGGGCTCAAAGTGTAGAGGAAAATGGTTTCTTTTTTTTTGTACCTTGCCCTTCATTTTTTGCCAAAAGGGTTTCTGGCTGTGCTGCGGCATTTGAGGCTGCTGTTGAAGTTGCTGCTGTGCATTTGCCCGCTAGGAAATTATTCATGATAACAGAGATTGCATTGATTGATTGTGTGGCTGCACTTGGGATGGGTTTGCCGTGGCTCGCCTCGGTGCCGATGGGGTCGCGGGCATGTGGGGGAGCCGCTACTTCGACGGCTCCCGAGCCTGAGTTATTTGGGCTATTATATGTCTGTGATTTGGCCATAAGTTATACGAACATCGACAATCAATTGTTGGCGGGCCTAGGCGGTTACCACATGTGGCAGTAGTAGCTGGCCCCTGGCAACGGTATTCTGAAATTTAATAGGCTTTAAGAGGAATTCGGAAGGAGTAATCCTTGTAGGATAAGAAGTAATGCCTGGTCTTCAATTATCCGGGAGTAATAGTGACAAGACCATGTCTAAACATTTCTGCAGACTTTCTAAGACCTACTTCGAAACTCGTTGAGGTTTCTTTGACACTTTGACCTTGTTACCCGTTTTATATTTTAATTGTTAGTAATTAATTGACTGCAGGATAGCCATTCGTTCAGTAAATAAAGTAACCAAGAACTATATATAACTGCAGACATAAACCCAGTTCAAGCCCCTAAAAATATGCAACGCAAACGTTTCTGGCCTCGATTTCGAGTTGAACAACCCAGAGCAACAAGAAAAAGCTACATTCGGGGGATGGGCAATGATGGAAGGGGCTATTTATACATATACATGACCAAATATTGGCACAAATGAGCGTGTCTTCAGTGCATTGACGAGCTCCCCTTTTTGGTATCGATCAAACAGCCGAAGAACCAATATAGTTGAGATTCCTTAACTTTTCCCCCAACGGGACTGTCGAGCTGCCATGGCGACAATTGCATTGCACCGGAGGGAAATGCTAATGGGAGTGCTGTGGAATCTCGCTGACAGGGCACGCCATGGCACCAAACACATTATGGAAGCACACTAAACTATATACATATCGGGTGATGGGGGGATACTATATGGCATCAGCCAGCCGAGTCTATAAAAGCTTTGGCCTGTGTTTGCGGCCGTTTCAGTTCAACTTCAACGCGTCGTCGTCCTGTCGTCCTGTCGCTCAACTTTCTCGCTGAAACAAAGAAACAATTAAAGTGCAAACCGCAAGCCGCAAGCCGGAAGGAAGTGCATACCACAAGTGCTTCCCCAGCTCCACCTCAACTACAGCTCCTCCAGCTTGCTTCTCCCACCGCGTTGCATGTTGCATTGTGCCGCAGAAACTTTCGGTGTTCGTCTCTGCCCCCCATCCATGTTGCTGGTAAAATGAAAGCCGACAACTTCCTCAAGTACGGTGCCCCTTTGTACAATTCGAAAAGTGTCCGGAGCCACTCGCAGAACCAACCGCAAGGCAGCCACATCGGAAACATCGCTAACCTGACATCGTCCTCGCTCCTGACGAGCGACGACTTGCGTCATCTCACCCAGCATCGTTCCGCAGGATACTCGGACAGGGAGAGCATTGCCAGCGTGAGCAGTGCGGGTGGCAGGATTAAGAGGCGATCGAGGTAATTTCATTTGCAGGACAACAAACTTTGCTGCTGTCTCGGGTTGTCCTTGCTGGAAGTTGGTAAGCAACTTCGAGCTGACAAACTACGGGATGACAAAAACATTGAAACTCAAGTCCTTCTGCTCTTGTTTTGAAAGAGCAAATTAACAATTCAATGTTGCAAGGATAAGGAATTCGAGGTGGTGTTTTGGATATACAAAATATGGGGACCCTTTGGAAAAAAGAAAATAGTTGTGTAACAAACTTAACTATAATAAGACCGACTATTCTATTATAAAAACAAAAATTGTAATAAATCTACATTTCTGATTTCCTCCCTAATTTTTTTTCCAAAGAAAGATTGCCTGGTTATATAGAATTCTCCTAATAAATACAGTTACAATATAGGTCCTTAAAAGGACCTGCTTTAGGGTAGCAAGGATTGAACAACCCCTAGGAGGTGGTGTTATTTCAACCATGACGCATGCCCTCGGCCACAGGGGCAGGGTTAAAACCCAGAGCCAACGGTGTATTTTGGCCAACCTGTTGTCCTGGCAACGATAGCCACAGCACTTCCCAATTGTCACCCCAACAGATAGCTTCAGTTTTTTTTAGCTTTTAGTTCCTTTCAGTTGCTCGACTGCAACTCAGTTTTCTAGTCAAAATTTTCTCCATTACAATGTGATGTCCTAGATGTCTGATTTAGTGCCTTTCCTGTACGATTTAGAAACTTCCCGATGAAGTCCTCGAAGGGCATCAGCAAGAAGAGCAAGACCATGGATTACACCAACTACGCCTACAATGAGGCCGTGGGTCGCCTTAAGGTAATGCTGGCCGACAATTCATACGTGGCCCCGAAACTTGGAGGCGGCACTTCCTCCTATTTACGGAATTTCAACGAGGATTCCGGAGACAACTTCTCCGACAACTTATCGGTGGGTTGACATAAAAAAACATAATATTTCATTTTTAAAAGTTTCGATTCGATTAGGTTATTGAGCGTCCTGTCTTTTCGGACATTTCCAAGTACTTGTCGCCAAGTCAAAAGTCACGGATGACCTCGTACCGACCCAAAAAGAGCTACACTTCCGGATACATATCTTCCTCCAAGGAAAATCTAGCTTCCAATCCGGTTATCTATCCGAGCAGTTCTGTTCCAGCTGCTCCTTTGCCCGCCGAGAGTGTCCCGGCTCCCGTGGAGATCTTTAGCTTTATTGAGAAGCAGGAGGACTACATCGAGCAGTTGGAGAAGGAGTCCAAGTACTGCCGAAACGAGCTTACTAATCTTCTCGGAAAAGTCAAGGATGTAATTAATGAAAACGAGCAGTTGACGGAGAATGCCAGATCCGAGCTGGTGGCCTTAGGATCGGGGAAGTCCCAGCCGGTGGTGGCGACTACTAGTCCATCGTCGGACAGCGATGAGCATTTGGTGTACGGCGGTGGACGAAAGACACCCACAACCCCTCGAAAAGGAGGCTCCAAGGTGGCTCAGGTCCAAAGTCCCCGTTATGCCAGTGCTCCGAATATCGTTTACGAGGCCAGGATTAGTGAACTGGAGGCGGAGCTGATGCAGGCTAGCATCGATTTAAGGCGCCTGCGCACGGAGAACGAGGAGTTGAAGCGAAAACTTTCCCACACTGACCCCCTTTCCACGGTGGCCACCCTAACCGGAGGAGCCAATTGCGAACTGCACCGCAAGCAGTTGGAGTCCTTGCAGCAGGATAAGCTTAATCTGGAGGAGAGTGTGCGCCACTTGCAGCGGCTCCTGGACGAGGCCAAGGCCCAGAGCCAGGGTACCGCATCTTCCAAGAGGTACATCAACGACCTGGTCCAGATGGAGCGATCCCAGGCAGAGCTGGAGGTCCGCCATCTCCGGGATGAGCTGGACAGGCAGCATGAGCGGGTACGCGAGCTTCAGCACGAAATGGCCCGGAGACTGGCCGAGGAGCGGGCCAGTGCCGAAAGGCGCTACAACAGCCAGGTGGACCAGCTGGGCGGAGATCTTAGCTGTCAGTGGGAGCAGGTGGCCAAGCTGCAGCTGGACTTGGAGCGCCAGAAGCGCTACGAAACCGATCTCAAGCGGGACGTGGCGAGTCGGAATTCGCAGATCGAGGAGCTCAAGATGGAGCTGAGGGCCAATAGGACCACCTTCTTGGCGGACATGGCCCAGGTGAATGCTGAGAAGCAGTCCCTGGAGCAGGAGATCACCTCGCTCCGGCTCCAGTTGGATCGGGCTGCCAGGGAGACCAAGACAGAGGCAGCTCGTCTCACGGCGGAGATTAACTCCTTGAGGCAGCGACTCGATAGGGGCGATGCCGATCTCCTACACTCCAAGAGAGAAGTCCTTCGTCTTAATGACGAGATAGCAAACCTGGAGAAGGAGGTAGGTCATTCAAGGTGATCCAGCTCCCAGTGATATACTAACTTTAATTCACAGCTGGCCTACGGAGAAATGAAGAACGAAGTTCGACCCACCAAAAAGGATTTGGACAAGCGCATCTCAGAGCTACAGGATAAGCATGGTAAGTACATGAGGTGATCTCTCTCTCCACTGGAACACTCTTTCTTCTATCAACACCCCTTAGTATCCTGTCACTATCCTGCCAATAAACTCTGGTTAACCTATTGAAGCTCGTAATGCGTTTCTGTGTGTGTCTTGATGAAAATTTCCATTCCATTCAATCAAATCCCTTATAATTCAATTTGAAACTGCCCTCAGAGTGATGTTCAATAGTTTATCCATGAGTTTCGTTCTGTAGCGTGTTGCATTTAAGCCCATTTCGAAAATATATACCCTAAAACCCTATAACTAAACCGTTAAATGTCTGTTTGTAGCGGAAACGGTAAATGAACTTGAGGAAATGATAACATCTCAGAAGCAACTCATGGATAAACTGACGGGCGAGTGTAAGACCCTGACGGGCAAGTTAGAGGATACGACCTACAAGCACAAGTAAATATGATTGATAATGTTACTCAATGGTTATTGTTAAGAACTTAAATTATTAGTTATGCCTATCACCAATTAATTACTCAAGTAACACTTTAGAATGTTGAGAATATGTGAATTTTTGATTGAAACTCTGTTGACATAGAAGCATAAAAATATATGTGGAAACCACCGCACAGCGCAATATGAAATTCAAGGCCAACCAAAGTTTTTCCCACCAGTATCCGACACCAATTTTCTTTTCCGAGATTCGTTCCACACCAAAGCAAAAGCAAAAAAGTAAAAAAGTAAAAAAAAAAATATCAAAACATAAACATCTCGACCTAGCTTGAGACTGGATTAACACGCTGTACTTGTACTTCTTCAAACTTTTCTTTCGCTGCCTGCCTGCCTGCAATGCAAAAATTTTTCGCGCTAATTAGAACCAATTTGCGATCGTGTGATGCCAACAACAACAACAGCAGCTGCAACAGCCTCTACAACATCAACAAACGAACCTTTGACCGAAGCTGCAACAACAATAGCAACAGTGTCTACAATGCCAACAACAACAACAAAAGAAAGCGCAAACGAGTTCATTTTGCTGCCTGATTTGGATATAGCCGAATTGGGAGGAGATGTTGCTCCTGTGACGGCTGCTGATGTTGCTGCTGTCGATGGCGATGAGATCCTGCAGAATATAATCCGGAGCAACGAGAGATTGGCTAAGGAACTGGCCAAAATGCCACCTTTGCCAAAGTTATCCAGCTACAAGAAGCCCCGAAGCAGGCCTCAAGATGCCATAGCCACAGCAACAGCAACAACATCAGCAATAGAAGCAACATTGGCGGCAAGTAGGCCGAAATGCTTTTGCCCCAGTTTCATGCGACACAGCCATACAATGCGCAGACGCAGCAGCAGCGGCAGCAACGGTAGCGAGGCATGTTGCCGCAGTCGTAACGCCAGCAGGCAGCAACAACCGGCGGCAGCAGCGGCCACATCAGGCAGCAAAGCGCGAACACAAACCACTCACAGCAAGAGCATGCTTTGTCACGGCCATGAGTTCACCCTAGACACACACCACCATCACCACCACCAACACCCAACGCACCGCACCAGCAACATTGCCGCCGAACAGCAACAGCAGCTGCCGCATCGCCACTCGGAGTGCTGTCATCCGTGCAAAACGGATCCGTTGCCTTGGTTGCAACAGCATCTAGTTTTGAACCAGACCATCAGCAGCAGTGGCAGTGCCTCCAATTGTCAGCCCACATGTCAAGCACAGAACTTGACAGTGAATGCTGAAAGTATGGCAGCAGCTGTAGAAGCGACACAAGCCGCCGCAGCATCCACCTGCCGAGGTCCTGGTAGCAATGCTCTGAGTGCCAGCATCAAGCCAAAGCTCTACTTTGAGCAGCTGTTGCAACGCGATGGCTGCCACAAGAAGCCCCGCCCTCCCGTCAAGGTGGATGTGAATGTGCGGCTAGTTCCGAAGCAGCCGAAGGTCCAGGCCAAGATCACCCGTTCGCTGAACGATACCTTTGTCCAGGAGGTGGATGCGGTGGCCCATGCTCTCAATGAAACCTTCGTCAAGGATACTTCTCCGGAACTGGCTCACATTGATGAGCAACTGGCGGAGCTGGAGCAGGACCGTCAACGGGATCGGGATGAGGAAGAGGAGGAGGAGGAGCAGGAGCAGACAACCAAGCTTTGATAGTGTTTTTTTAATCCACAGTTTAGTCTTAAGTTTAAGGTATATTCTCAAGATAAGGGTTAAGGGTAAAATCACTCTTGTTAAGTTTTTTAAAATGTTTTTTTAATATTTTTATATATGACTTAATGTAAATCTTAATTTGAAAACCACTTCCATGATTTATTTAATTATAATTTTTAAAAACTTAGTTTGGAGAAGCAACAGCTACGTGCCACAAACGAGCAGCTGATGTCACGCCTCAGACAAATCTGGGCCAAATACAAGTCACAACTGCCAGTGCACCAAGGATCCTTAGAGCTAAGCTCTGAGGATATGCAGGGAGATGATGAGCACTTAATGAAAACATTATCGGTAAGAGGTTTCATTCACTATCCGACTAATAGTCTCTTTTCTCTCTTCCTTTCTATTCTTTCTATTTCTTGTATCCTTTTAAAACCTCTATCTGTCTTACACTCATTCCTCTGCAAAGAGAGGAAATATCTGCTCTACAATCGAATCTAGAGTATCTGTCGAATCGCATGTTGAGTAATGAGGAGCATATGAGTAAATTAGATACCTCACCACATGATTATACTAGCTTAGTTCCTGGAAAAGGTAAAGTTATAGAGTTTGGAAAACAATTAGAAACCTAGAGCGATACACAGACACAGAACGAGAGTTTAATTCTCAACTGATTTCATTATCAGAACCGGAACCCGAAACCGAGGAAGCGGAGAAGCCGGATGAGGCCCCCAATCCGATTTAGACACTGTTACACCCCTAACCCCCAGACACTCGATAACATTCGATTGGCGAGCCACTCTAACCACCCAAATTTCTAAATTTCTTGTACCCACACAGCCGCTTACGACTACCAGGCAGCCACATATGGCACCACAATCGATCCCATACAAAGCACCCCACAACCACACAACAGCGCCGGCGACGACGACTACTCCACTGCAGCCGGCGGAGTCCTGGACGGAGCTTCAGATCCCGCAGCAGTTGCCGCACTTTCAGCAACACCATCAGCAGCAGCAACAGCTTCTGCTGCAGCCACTGCCGCAGCCAGTATCGCTGCCGCAGCAGCAACAGGTCGCAAGAGCAGCATTAGCAATGGCAAAGGACACCTCTCGGACTATGGACTCCACGATAACGATGACGAGAATCTCAAGGACAACCTTGGCCTGGGCGAAAAGCAGCAGCAGCAGCAGCAACAGCAACAACAACAGGAGCAGGAGCGGCAACGGGAGCGCGAGGAAAGAGACCGCGAGTTGCAGCAACTACGAGAGCAGCGGGAGAAGCGGGAAAGGGAGCGCGAGAGGGAGAGGGAGCGAGAGCAGGCAGAGCAGCAGCAGCAGGCGGAACAGCAGAAACAGCAGCAGCAATCCCTGCCAGAAAGCAGCATCAGCAATGCCGGCAGTGCCAACCTGGCCGCCTACAACACGGACTACAGCGCCTACGACCAGCAGCAGTACGATGCCAGTGCCTACGATCCCAACGCCTACGCCCAGCAGCAGTACGAGGGCCAGCAGTACGACTATGGGGATCCAGGGGCCAGCTACGACTACGGAGCCACCGATTACGGACAGTCTGGATACCAGTATGACGCCACGCCAGCAGGCCCCGCGGCCGCTCAGCCGCAGCCTGCTTACCAGGCAGCTCCCCAGCAGCGAGTGGATTACCAACGATCGCCACCAGCGTCAGCGGCGACAACGGGCATCACGTCACCGCCAGCCACAGCCGGAGGCGGGGGAGCAGCCGGATCCCCTGGTGCCGGAGCAGGACCTGCAGCACCTTTATCCGCTGCGAGCCGACCACAACCGCGCTCGGGCAGTGGAGCTGTGGGGTCAGCAGCTCCTGCTGTCGGATCAGTCGCCGGCGGCAAATCCACTCTGCCACAACAGCCTACCCCGACCACTGCCGGCAAGAAGTAGCTGGAGTCCCGAATGCGAGGACCCCCTGCCCCTGGAGGGCTCTATCAGTAGTCCCAGCCTGATGCGCTCCTCCAACGACGAGTCCTGCTCCGAGCTAGCCGATCTCAGCGAGACCTTCATCCTCTTGCCCGACTACGAAGGCAGAGGCTCCCCGGATGACGAGGAGGAGGAGTTGAGCTTGTCTCCGGCCCACACCACCATTATCACGGCCAGGAGGTCGAGTGCTCCGGGCGCCATCCAGCAGCAGGGGGACATTGCCAACGAAACAGTCGTCATCGAGCGCGATCTAGATCCAGATCAGGAATAGTGGCACCGAGTTCTCCAGCATAACTTTTTTCAGTAAAAATACTTAATTTACTTTCTACTCATGTGTTCCGGAATAAATTATTAAACGAAAAACGAGTTTTTTAACAAATAAATTAATTTCAAACTATCGATGTTTTTTTAGAACATATGTAGCGTGCCAGAATGGAAATTTGTTTCGTCAATTTGGCACTATGGACTAATGATTTGGAATAGGAATCCAATTTACGAATCCAGTCTTAATTGTTGTAACTTAGTCTACGGGGTGCCTAAAAAAATCCATTTTAGCCACCCCTAGGTCTTAACTTGGTCCACAAGGTTTTCCGCCCTCTTTTACCTCAGGAAAGTAGCCATAACTTGGCTAAGGGTTATCCGATCCACAAATGGTTTGCATTCCCGATCATATATCTTCGAGTAGGTTCATATTTAATAAAAAACAGACTATCTGAAATCTGAGCCAATTTTCGAAATTTTTATAAGGGTATTATCATGATATAAGTAACATCATGATTTTGGCCAAAAATCGACCCAAAATTTTATTCATCGAATTCTTTCATATTTTGATGCACATTGAAGGTACTTACATCCCTGATTCGTAAATGGTATACCGTTTCCATATCAGATGTGAAATAGCTTAAATATTGAAATAAAGGTTTCTGAAAAAATCTATTTTAGCCACCCTAGGTCTAACTTGGTCCACAAGGTTTTCCGCCCTCTTTTACCTCTGGAAAGTAGCCATAACTTGGGTAAGGGTTATCCGATCCTAAAATGGTTTGCATTCCCGATCCTATCGTTTCGAGTAGGTTCATATTTAATAAAAATCAGACTATCTAAAATCTGAGCCAATTTTCGAAATTTTTATAAGGGGTAACATGATGATTTTGGCCAAAAATCGACCCAAAATTTTATTCATCGAATTCTTTCATATTTTGATGCACATTGAAGGTACTTACATCCCTGGTTCGTAAATGGTATTCCGTTTCCATTTCAGATGTAAAATAGCTTAAATATTGAAAAAAAGGTGTCTGAAAAAATTCATTTTAGCCACCCCTAGGTCTTAACTTGGTCCACAAGGTTTTCCGCCCTCTTTTTTACCTCAGGGAAGTAGCCATAACTTGGCTAAGGGTTATCCGATCCACAAATGGTTTACATTCCTGATCATATCGCTTCGAGTAGGTTCATATTTATTTAAAAACAGACTATCTAAAATTTGAGCCAATTTTCGAAATTTTTATAAGGGCCCAAATCATAATGATTTTGGCCAAAAATCGACCCAAAATTTTATTCATCGAATTCTTTCATATTTTGATGCACATTGAAGGTACTTACATCCCTGGTTCGTAAATGGTATTCCGTTTCCATATCAGATGTGAAATAGCTTAAATATTGAAATAAAGGTTTCTGAAAAAATCTATTTTAGCCACCCTAGGTCTAACTTGGTCCACAAGGTTTTCCGCCCTCTTTTACCTCTGGAAAGTAGCCATAACTTGGCTAAAGGTTATCCGATCCACAAATGGTTTGCATTCCCGATCCTATCGCTTTGGATAGGTTCATATTTAATAAAAAACAGACTATCTGAAATATGAGCCAATTTACCCCTGAAATTTTTATAAGGGGTAACATCATTATTTTGACCAAAAATCGACCCAAAATTTTATTCATCGAATTCTTCCATATTTTGATGCAGATCGAAGGTACTTACATCCCTGATTCGTAAATGGTATTCCGTTTCCATATCAGATGTGAAATAGCTTAAATATGGAAAAAAAGGTGTCACAAAAAATCCATTTTAGCCACCCCTAGGTCTTAACTTAGTCCACAAGGTTCTAACTAAAATGTAATCCAATTTTCGTAATTTTTCAAGCTATATTTTATAGATATTTTCCAAATAAAGAAACTTTGGATCGATTCAATGTCAATTTTAACTTATTTATAGTTTAGACTCTAAACTTTAGAGTCTAAAAACTAAACAAAAAAAATAGAATCCATTGAACTCTAAGCTTTTATTTGTTTATCAAATTTTTAGTAATAACTATTAACGTTCGAACTAATAAACAAGTTCGTGATGTAATGCCCAGGGCCCAGGACCACGCAACGCTGTCAAAACAACTAGAATGATGGCCAGACAGGAGCAGAATGTCCTGACAGACAGGCTCGTCAATTGCCAGCGACAACCAGCCAAGCACTCATAAAGTGCCAAAATAAAATGAACTTGACTTTGACTTTGGAGGTTTTCCGTTTATGATGAGGTAGTAGTACTGCCACACAAATGTAACTTAAATTTATTGAGTGTTTGGTCGAAGGGTTGGGTTTTAGGATACTTCGGGATATGCGGTGGCTATGAGGCGCTTGCCCTTCCAGTCCCAGGCGTACGAGAAAATGGAGGCACTCACGTGACCCAGCTGGATGTGGCAGGGCTCCTTTTCCGGGGTGGTAAGGAAGCAGGCGGTGTACAGGCTCATATCCAGCTCCGGCGAGGTGCCCACAAATAATCCGTTGTAGGGCTTTTGGATATTATAGAACGTGTATCTGATACTCAAAAGCATTTGTTTCGGCTATTAGAGAATAATTTCGTTATTATTATTGCGATTATTGGGAAGTGTGCGATGCAATCACACCTAGTTGATGAACTTATCACCTCACCTTTCCCATTTCCTGGTGTTTCAACCAGCCCTTGTAGTCCACGTTGCCGCGCTGCTCCTGGTCAGCAAAATAGAGCCAATTGTGCAGCCCCAGAACCTTCTGGTCCCGGATCTCGGCCATGAACACGTGCTCGAAACTGGAGCTGCCCACAATGCCACGGCCCCGGGAGTAGGGAGTAAACCAGAGCTCCTGCAGCAGACGCAACTGGGCATCGTAATCCGAGCTTACAATATCTGTGGAGGATTATTAACGGGTTAGATATATGTATATTATAAGCGTAATCTTGGTATCTCATATTACCCTTGTTAACCAAAAATCTCATAGTTAGCTTCATCACCCGGGTGTTCATCACCGCCCTCAGGAAATCATGCTGCTCCTGTTCCTGTTCGGGAGTGGAGTGTTCTGCCACGCCCACATCCAACTCATAGTTGTCGAAGAGTCGCATCAGCAGAGCGGTGGTGGAGTTGGCATCCCTAACCAGCAAGTCCTGATGCAGTTCAAAGAGGCTGAAGTGGGGTAGTAACCATGAGATTTTGTTAGGGAAGGTCCTTCTAGGAGTACCTACTTTCTCGGGGCACGATCATCGTGAGCTCCAGATGAGGTCTTTCCCTGAATGTTGACCTTGTAGAGGTATGGACTGACCTCCAGTTCCTCTGCGTAAAGACTCTTGGAGAGGGCCAGCACATCGTCGGGCGCCTTGGGAAGCGGTTTGCTGTGGAAGTACTCTAAGAGAAGAAATAGAAACTATATAAGATATATTTTCTCTTAAAATAAAAGAGACTACTGACCGTAAAAGTGCCAACTCAAGATGCCAATCGTGATCAGCAGGCCAACAATCACGAATCTCTTGAGTTTCTGGCATTTTTCTCCGTCGAAGGGGCTGCTGTTGTTGTTTGTTTGCTGCGGCACTGCGTCCATATTCATTTAATTAACAAACAATAATAACGATTAGTTAAACATTTGTTTTTGTGGCGTTTGTTTGTCCCCCTCGATTCGTTTTTGTTTTTAGCTTCTTTTTGGCAATAGACCTTTTCTGCGAAGATCGAGTTTATCTGCTCGATGTATCTGCTCACAACAACGGTCGAAGTATCTCTGAGATAGCTCTGCTCCAGCGCTGATCCCACTGCTCACATTATGCACAAAATTCCCCAAATTGGATAACTGGTTCTCCCGCTCTTTCTGTCTGTTGGGGCCTTCTTGCTCTCTGGGGGATCATCTGTTTGAGTTTGTTTTTGTCGTCTGCTTCGCCAGAGGCTCGTTGTTGACCAGGTGCGGATTCAGGTTGCCCCCCACTAGTAAGGTACTTCATATTATGTCAGCATATGGCGATAAGTGGTCAGTGACATGTATATATGTATATTATTCCTCAAATTAGCGCAAAAAAGTATGCGAGACCAACATTCTTTAGCTTTAATAAAAATATTTTTTTTTTACAAACCCCTTACGAGGAGTTACTTTGTAGATAAAATAAAAAAACATATCAAAAGAGTATCAATTGCTTCTATAAATAGTTAGGGTAATAAATACTTTGCTTTTTCAAACAAAATTCTTAAAAATGCTAACATATGGCCAGGCAGGTATGAAAATTCCTAAACAATTCCGTTCGCACACATTCATATTTTTCAACGTGCCTAGAATAGTGAGTACTCCGTGGGGTTACTTAAACAAATAATTTAATCACGCAATTACCAATTTGTTTGTATGGTTAAATATCGCGTCATTTGTATGACCATCTCGACTGCAATTTAATGACACCCAAATCGGGTCTAAACATTAGTTTGCCAGGCCACAAGCCGCCAACAGGAAGCAGTGACGTCTTGAAAAAACATTGAATGTATAAAACTTAATACAAAATATTGTTTAATTATATAATAAAAATTAAAGTGTGAAGCGACATTCGTCACTGAAATATTTCGAAGGAAAAACGATTATTCTTATGGCAAAAACATGCAAAATTTTAATTATCATAAACGAAAGGGAAAGCCAATATTTTGGCACGCAGATGTAATTATTGGCACAAGTTCTAAAAATATGTCAAATTAATTGGCAGAAATTATTTCATAACTTCAAATTATTTAGAAAGGCATAATGGAAACTTTTTTTTAATACAAATACAAAATCTTTAATTATCTTAATCTAGTTCTACATAAAAACAACGTTTTGGGTGAGTTGTAATCGTAATCTAAAGCTCTATTAACCCGGGAGCTATTGAGCATGTTTTTTTTATTGGTTAGAACTTCTGTTTTGTCTTAAAGAATCATCAATAATTATCACGCAATTCGTGTTGAATATTGGGAAATAGAAACATACATACATACATCCAAACTACAAGCTTAACTTTCTCCCAAGTTTATTTTCTAATGATTCTAAATGCTTCGGCTTGATAGATGGAACCGAAGATTACCAGTTCGGGAACAACAATAGTTGCTGTTGTGTTTCCCATGTTCGGAAATCTTTTATAAGGCCCCGGCTGTTAAGAAATTGTGTTCAGTTTGAATTTAATCAGCGGTCTGTGCAGTTGCTCGGCATTCAATAATTTTGACAGTGAGTGTGAATTGGAATATAGTATTCGGGGATATCTATTCAAATATTTTCAATTGACTTTATTACACTCTTCAATTAACAAAAAAATTTACGGTGTATTTTGTGGTGTGATGTTTAAAAGAAATTTATTTAATTAATATGGAAATGATTTCGTTTGTTGTCTGTGGCCTTTGAGGTGCAAGTTCTAGGGGTTTGTTTACTTGCTGATAGTGAGCTGGAAAATTTAAAAATAGTATATAAAAATGATAAGAAAATTGGAATTTTTTTTACTGCTGGTGGGTAAAACTGCACTATACTGTTATCAAGTTCACTAATCATTTAAAACAGCAGCTTAAAATTAAATTAATTGAAAGAAAATAAAACCTGTAAAGGTTTGGGGTTATATAATGTGAAAAATATTATTATATAGGTATTATTATATAATTATATACATAGATATAATATATTTTATTACAAAAATAGGAACTAGCGACCCAAACACATATTTAATTATAATTTTCTTTCTAATATCTACAACAAATTGCAAAAATATAATGTTAATTCAATATTTTTTTATATTTTATAAATAGTTCAGTAAAAATATTTCAAAGTTTTTTAAAAAATAGACTTAGTTTAACGGCCATTTCCTTATTTTAAGAGCTTAGGGAGAGAGCTTAGGAAAAGACTGCTTTTAAGCGTCAACAATGCTTCACTAGGGTCCACAGGTGGTACTTTGGTTTCTTTGCTTTACGGTCACCCTCGGATTACAGGTGAATTTAATATTAGAGGGAGTGCCTTTTTAGTTAGATCCCTATTTGTCGACTTTACGCCTGAATGGAATATCAAATTATTGACAAAGTAGGCGCACCTGCACCGGAATCCCCTTCAGCCAACGCCAATGTGCCATTGTCGCTCTCATGGAGGAGCTTTCGCTCATTTTGATTTTGGCGGGCATTTAAATCGTTGGCCTCAAAGACTTCAAAATTCTCTCCCAACGTTTGAAAATGGTTTTTCAATAATAATATCCGGTGCCACAATGTAAAACTAAATTAAAAAATAGATATTCTTGATAAAATATTAGACTGCGTGTAAAATGTTGACTGTTTTTATTCAGATTTTGTTCGGAGAGAAAAGTTTTGCGAGAGCGGATAGAGTTGCCAGGTGGTTGGTTTCTCCGATAATGCTTTGTTTGTAATCGGTATCTGGCACAATGGTCGGATGCGGGCCGTTCCATAAGCTACCCGCCAAATTGTTTTCAACCTGAACGCAACGTGTGCGGTGCGCGGCCCTCCGACTCGGATTTTATTTCGCGAATTCCACCACCAAAAACCAATCAAGTTCGCCAATAAAAAAATTGTAAACAAATACGAGGAAACCCCGACTAATAAACGACTAAGAGAACAAATTTTAAAATCAGCAATTGTATGATAGTGGAACGGTAGCGGAATTATGAAAGAATTGGGTGAATAAAAGCGACAGAAAGCACTCGGCAAACGAACTGTAAATACGCGTTATCGCCCACATCTACCGCGCTCAACAGGCAACAGCTGATTATCAAACCTTCCGTGCGTTTATTTCGCACATTTCAGTTTCCCTAGGTTCGTTTCCCCTACAATTTAATGCCAAAAAAATAACAAAAAAAAGGGAATCACAAATAGGATGAAAAAAAAAAACAACTGGACGAGAAGAGGTCCATAAAAAGGCGCACAATAGTAGACTTTGGATTTATGGATTTCTGCGGTGTCCTTGCAAACAAGTGTCGCCTCTGGCAGTAGCAGATTGTTATTGTTGTTTTTTGTGATTACCGTTGTTCTCGTTGATGTTATTGTTGTTGTTGGTATGGCAGTCATTATCCCTAATGCCTGTGATGAGAACATGGATGTGCATCTGTGTGTGTGCGTGTATCCGACCGTGTGTGTGTGTGTGTGTTCCTGGGAATCAAGCATTCAGGCTGCGGCTTTAAAGGCAATTTAAAGGACTTTCTAAAGAGTGAATGTTTTATTAAACGTGTGGTATTTTCTAACTAAAGTTAGAACGGAATTTCTTGGCTTTTAATAAATTATAAAGGATATGAGAAACAAAAGCCAAGGAATGTGAAAAGGGTTCTCTGGAAATAATTTAAAAATCAGTTTCAGTCCTAACTATGACTTTGATTTGGTATTCATTTTCTGTATCCCATTTTTCCTGGCCCCAATAAATTGGATTTTTGTTTCCATATTTTGAAGAGCCCTCAACCTTTGGTATAGTCTTTGAAAATTGCTGTAAAGTTGTTATATTGCCAACTCACATTTCAAGAGCTCACAACTCTTCCCATCCAGCACTTGGCAACCAACAGTGTTTTGTTTTTGACTTTTATAAAATAAATTCAAATTCCAAAAGTTGAAAAAAGCCAGCGTGGAAGCGGGATGGCGAGAAGTGCAACCAAATCCATAGCGACACTTGAGTGGCAGCATCACAAAACAAATATACACCAACACTCGCACAAATAGAAGGCACTTTGGCAACACCTGACCTGCCTCCCGCTTCCTGCCTGACTGCCTCTGCCTACCCCATTGGATCCCCCCACATCACTCGCTCCTTGCCACACTCGGCTGGCTGTCTAGTAGCTGTCCATCAAGTTTGCCTTAATTTAATTAAGCGCTCAATGTCCTTACTGGCACACAGACTCACACTGACACACCGACGACAACATTAATACACAGGGCAAAATTAGAGATAATATGTACATATAGTTCTTCAAAAGGATATTGAACTTCCTGTCTGTGTGATCCTTTTTATCAGTATTATATACATTAAATACCTTTAAAATAAAACTCTTATTGAGCTTGTTTTTCTCGCAGTGCTGAAACACAAGGCAACGCTTGATTTGTTGCTGCCTTTTTTCACTCTTGACTGCATCAGACACTCACGTCTACATGCACGCAGAGGGCGAGTGAGTGGCCAACACTTACACTCTTACAGACCCAGACTACAACCGCAAAAGCCACAGGCCATTTTGGCATGAAGGATATTACAAAACTCACACACACACAAACACATACAGACATTAAGGCATACATATGGAGTGTGGACCATGTACCAGGCTGCTTTGCCCCGAAGGTGTCTTGTAGGCAAGGTTACTGAGAGATGGCAAATTTTTATAGTAGGATCCTGTGCCTGCACCGACCCCCTCTTAACCCAGTCCACTCCTGAAAGCAACAATAACATGGCGGCCACCTGCTGCGGCTGCACTTAAGTCCATTCTACGGTTTTCCTTCTGACTGTTTATTAAAATTCTTTTTTCTATCAAAGCACAGTAAAAAATAGTAAAAATTATTAAAATAAAAACCTTAGAAATTTATTTAAAAAATCTTTAAAAACTTTCTTGAGATTATTATGATTTTTTTTTGTACTTTATAAATCTTTTCTAAGCTCTTACAAATCATTGTTTCCTGTGCACTCTTGTCTTCCTTTTGTGTGCCGCTCGGGGCCTGACTTTCTGACTTGCTGACTGTCTGCCTTGTAAATTTTTAATCAACTTGTACGTTTACCCTTGTTTTGTTTTCCCAAAACTTTACAGTAGCATGGGCCTTTCCTGTAAAAGTTCTTTTATTTTCCCCTCTTAAATCTTCTTCAAAATAATTGAAAAAACAATACAAGTTATAACACAAAAAAAAATATTTTACACTTTTTATTATTCATAAAAGTTTTGTTTGTCAATTGTAGCTTTTCTGTGGCTTCATAAATATTTATTTGATGACCGATTTGCATGGAAATTACGCGACTTATAATTTGTTTTCCTGCCGTCTTATTTGCATTTTCCAAATATATATTTTTTATTCGATTTGTATAGAATTGTATTGTGGAACTATTCGTATTGTGAGCTTGCAGAATATAGAATACTATATTCCCGGCGGCTTGTCTGCGAATTATTTCGCATTTCTGGTTGCTCTTGCTGTCTACATTTCCGCTTTTGGAATGGAGAATTCCACCGTTCTCTTTTATTTTAAATTCTATTCTCATTTTCTCCACCTCTTGGTGGAACTCATGGGGTATGGTAATTTTTGCAAGCGAAAGCCAGCCACAAAGTATCTGGGGGTCAACTGGGGGGCCGTTTGGGGGCAGGGGTAGGGTCAGCTAATGAACTCGTGAGCTGTCTATGTATGTGGGTCGGGGTCTGATTAGGGATGGTTATTAAGGGTCAATAAAAAAATATGTATCAAGTTATTATTTGGTATTCTTATTATTATATATATATTAATTTCACGTTCTCATCACTCATGATAAAAAGCTATGAGAAAATGCGTATTATAGCATTATTTTTTAAACATAATAATAATAAGAATATCCTTTACTTAATAATATTAAATGGAATCACGCTGCCATCTCTGATGATGATAAAAAATGCATGAGTAAAAGGCTTAGGGGGGCTTCTGCTTCGGCCCAACTGACAGACGTTAATTTGAGCTTGGAAATAATAATAATGATAATGACGATGATGACGGTGTTATTTTTGTGTGGTTTGTTGCCATACAGCCAAGGCATTGACTTTTAGCACGTGCTGTGCGCATATTTATGTAAGGCACTGTTTGTTGTTTTCAGTTTCGTGTATTTTTTCCGCACCCCCACGGCTAATGGGAGGAAGGCATTGTAAAACTGTCAATTACAATTTGAGCCCTCAAGAGAGGCCGACAAAAATTGACTTAATTCCATTTTCTCGCCGCTACACTTTCAGACCAAACCAAACGCCGCAAAGAGAGGGGCCAACTACTGTAAGAGAGTGCTAAATAGTATCAATTTTCCTCAAACGGAGCATAAAGATGAACAGCGATGAGGTACAAATGATCAAAAAGACCTGGGAAATCCCCGTGGCAACACCCACAGACTCCGGAGCGGCGATACTGAAGCTCTTTTTCACCCGCTATCCGTCCACCTTGGATAAGTTCCCCTTCCGCGATGTTCCATTGGAGGAGCTAGCCGTGAGTTAAATAATCGAATTTAATTTTAAAACATTTATTATTAATTTGGGGTGTGTTTTTAGGGCAACGCCCGGTTCAGGGCACATGCTGGAAGGATTATTCGAGTCTTTGACGAGTCCATCCAGTTGCTGGGACAGGATGGCGATCAGGAGAAGCTGGACGAGATCTGGACCAAGGTGGCCGTCAGTCATATACCGCGTGCCATTTCCAAGGAGTCTTATAATGTGAGCATTCCATTTTATTTTATTACCAGAATTGCTGAAAGTCCTTTATTATTTTCAGCAACTGAAAGAGGTTATCCTGGAGGTCCTTACCGCCGCCTGCAGTCTGAACGAGAGTCAAGCGGCCACGTGGGCCAAGTTGGTGGACCATGTCTACGGCATTATGTTCAAGGCCATTGACGAGGACGGCAACGCCAAGTAGAGGAGGGCATTTTAGGTGGCACCCGCGGATGCAACTGATGCAACATGCAACACATGCACAGCTTATGTAGTTCTAAGTAATTGATAAATGTTAGCTATTCTCGTTTTGTAATAATGAATGCGAATGTCCAAAACAAAGATACACTGGAAACTTTTTTCTGCGTACAGCTTCACATATACAAACGCACACACACAACACACCGCACACCACCCTCCACACACACCCGCACTTGCATTGCTCTGTAAAGCTTTAACCCATTGTCAGCCTTAAGCACTTGATAACAAAGGAATAAATGAAATCAGCCAGAAAAAAACCAATGCTTATGAATAAAATTCATTTTGGATTCAGTGTGAGTTCATTTTCCGTTTTTATTTAAGCTGCTTTGCGTAATAAATCTGGTGCTCTGCATTTATCAAATTTTCACTTACGCTTTTATGCTGAAAATCCCCACAAAATTATAATTACAATAATTGCTTACTCACACGTAAAGAGGACAACTGAAAAAGCATTTAATCGCACTCGAAAACCATTTCCGCTCTATGCTTTTCCCCCCATTTCAGCCTCGCCTGTAACTCATGCCAAAAGTTTCCCGTTGGCCAAACAATTGCAAACATCACTCAGCCACTGTTCCGTCAGTTGTTCTGAAAACGCTATTAATTTTCATTTTTAAAACACATAAATGCAGTGGGAGGTGGGGGCTGCAGGCAGAGCTGCAGGCGTTTTAGCCGAAATGCGTGCCCCGGAAAACAATGCGGGGCATTTGGTAGAGGTGGTCATGATGACATTGCGTATACGCCATGGAGCCCGCGAGAGTGCTGGCAAATGAAAAAACGCTTAGCGAAATGTGTGGAGTGCTAGCAATCATAAAAATAAAGCATTGTTGGACGTTGAAAAAGGTAGGATATAGGTAAAAAAATATTAAGGATACTTCTAAGAAAACTTCTTTAAAAGAGTCTTTAGAATCGGGCCCGGATGTAAGAGGAGACTCAAGAGGTAATTAAAGATACCTTGTTAGAAAACCTAGCAGGTAAGTTAATAGGGGGGCGTTTCTTGGAAAAAGCAAAACGACCAATTGTCTCCGTTTCCAGATAACAGAGCCACCCACCCAACCGACCCAACTCTGTTATGTGCGGCACTGTTATCTTATCACCTAACATCGAGCGTTGTTGAGTTTCGGCGTTGGTGAAATGCTCCACAAAAAACGTCTTCGCCGAGCTTTTCAATAGTTTGGGCCAATAATGAAGAACAAAAAATAACAAAGTGAGCAGTTTACCAAAGCGACCGCCAATTTCAGTTCAATTCCGGCATCGCGCGCACTACGCGGCAACGAAGCGGGCGTGAAATTCTTTTTTTGACGGAAAATATATCAGCCGCCATATACTCGATGATATTTTTGCATTTTCTGCGACGCCTTTGAATGGAAAAAGTTTTTTTTTCCCCACGGCCGAGTGATTGCGACTTGTGGTTCTGATTTGTATAAACTAATCTCGAAATTTTGTGATTGCATCAGCAATAAATGTGGATATATTGAAAAGATTTAAAGCCATATCGCTATCAACTAAACATATGAATAAATTCCTAAATTAAAGCAGAAAAAATAAAGTTGAAGGCCCTAAGGCTGATCAGAAATTGTGAAAAAAAATCTATGCCGTTCAAAATAATTTTCCGCACAAAAGCAAAGGTGAGCCAAGCCAGATAGTAGGATTTTCTCCTTTGAAGCCTGTCACAGGCATTCTGGGCATTCATCGACAACTCTTTATAAGCTCTTACCCAAGCTGTTTGCCTTTTCTGCTGCTCCAGTGGGTTAAACACGCCCACAGGCAATATATTCCATGCAAATTCACTTTTCGTCCCCTTGCGCCTTGTGATGATAAAAGCAAATGATTGCAAAACAGCATTTTGCCCCAGGGCAAATATCGCAGAGTTCTTTCCATCTATTTGCTAAATTAAAATAAAATATCTTTGTGGAAATTCCCATCGGGTTCAGGGACTAGACAAAGTAACTTGGCTAAAGGGACGGGGTAAAAGGCACCGGATGACATTGTGGCTTTTAGCTGGCACACATTTTTCTCATACGCCGCAGTCTGTTATTATTGAATTTGCTGAAATTTTTCAATTGCTGAAATTGAAATTTGAATCGGGATGGATTCTGGTTCTTGTTCTATACTTCTTTGAAAACTTAAAGGGCTTATTTTTTCCAGTTTACAGGCCAACTTTACTAATCTTAGTTGTTACATAAATGTCAAGGATTCCGTTTGGGCTTTGTTTTGACCCCAACTTTCAAATTAAATTCTCTGGAAAGGGGTAAACATCAATTATCCGGTTCTCCCTTGCAGCATTTCATTCACTGAATTTGTGCCCTTTTAAACTTGACTTTTCTAGCATGTTTAGCATACACATTATGGAGTATTTGCCAGCATCCTTGATGTCCATGCTGCAAAGTAGGCAGCACTTAGCAAGCCACACACTACACTGCGTATACGTAATGCTGCCGTCGGCACGAGCAAATATATGGGCTTTGGAGTCACACCCAGTTATCGGCTTAACGGCAGGATAATATATGCTTTCATTAATCAATTTGTAAACTAATACCCCAACAAATATGAACAAGTTTTAGGCAAAAAGGCTTGGCTTGTTTTTCTAAGCCTTGTATAGTTGCGCAGTTTATTAAATTGTTTTCCTTGTAGCAAGTTTTGAAATTGTTTTGACGATTTGGTTTGAGGAGGAAAGTTCTTAAAGCAGATTAAGTTGGTCAGTGACAAAGCACAGACTATGAATGGCAGAGACATGCTCTGGTTATTTTGCAGACAAGTTCACACTTTGTGGCGCCAGAAAAATAGGGTTCTCTATAGTAGTAAAATACTATTTTTAGTAGCTTTAAGATTTCCCCATGTAGTTTCTCTTAAACACGAACAAAATTAATTAAATCCGTTTAAGCCCAGACTTAATTATATCGTTCATTAACCGCCTGCGGAAACTGGGGAAACAGTTCGCTGGAATTTAACACGCGTGTCATAAATGCCACCGCATGGGCACTCTGTGGCATCCTGCCAGGATGTTTATACAGGGCTCAGTGCCGCCCAAGGCCTGGTCCTGGTGGTTTACAATTTAAACTTTATCGGGCTCGTCTAGACATTAAAATCGTGTCGGTGCCACAGGGTTACAAAAATCCAAATATTTTCATTTCAGATTGCTTGTAGCGGTGGGAAGGATTTATTTATTCTAATTAAATGAAATATTATTAATCCATTGTCACTCATATTTATTTTTGTCCCATTTCTGGTGAAATTTATGCATGAATTAAAAAATCGTAAATTATATAATTTCGGCGCGGGGAAATCCCCATTGGAATTACCTGATGACAAATGATAATTTAAGTTTCATGCAAATGTCAGAGATCTAAAACCGATTTATATATATTTTCCAGCCAACTGGCAAGGCTAAAGAGGTATTATTAAAATTTTTTTGGCGACCGATGACTAGTATATGGATTCGCTCTTGCCTCTCGTGAACAATATCGTGTACAAACTATCTGTTTATTATGGACTTTTCCGTAATCTTATCGAAAAGGACGGGCAGACGGCTGGAAAGCAGCTTGATTGCACATTAAAAATAAACAAATGCCTAAAAATAGACAAAAAGCCGAATCGTAGACGGTTTGTCTTCCGACTTGGCGGCACCGCCGGCAGTTCATTTTCATTCCGATCGGCGGGCGTGTGTTTGCCAAAGGTCATATATTCGATACACTGATATACTGATATTGTACATAAATTTTTCTCAAGTAGCCGGGATTGAAGTGGGACACATAATGGAGTGTTTTCACTCGTCGGGTGAGCTAATATTGATTTATATATTTGTGTTTATTACCATTGAACAATTGGAGATATAAATAGAAATTGCGTTTTGATAAGTGACCGACTGGCAGGGTGAGTAAGGGTGTACCGGGAGTATCATTTTATTGGAACATAAAATAATATTTATCAAGTAGAAACAAACGTAGTGGGATTTCTAATAATCTAATCAATAAAATAAAATTATTTGAGTTATGTGTATTTTTCCACAGTCATAAAATCTTTTAAAGTATTGCCATGCAAATTTATATTCTTTTTCATTGTTTAACTATCTTAATAGCTTAGTTTCTTTACTTCTAAAATAAAATTTAAAAAAACCCGGTAATCAATAACTACAGCACATGCAAAAAACTGAAAATCACATTGAATTAGATTTGTTTGCTTTACACGCCGAGTGGCTGATAAAAAAAAAAGGGAGGCAACAGCATAACTACGAGTTCGACAAATACTCCAGTACAGCCCTGGACAAGCGTCCATGTGTGCCTGAGTGCGGGGCTTAGTACGCTCGATGGGCTTACGGCCAGGCTTCGGGCCAAAAACAAAGCCAAAGCCAAAATCTCCGGACATGATTGATTCGGCCGGCGTTTTGTGGCTTTCGGTCGTCGCTCGGTGCGATCTTAATCAGTCAGTGCTCGCTAAAAATAAAAATAAACTGACATTCGGCAAGACGACTGGGCCAGTTAACGAATTTGATAAGGGACCCTGAATGATGTCCAGGCCAATTTGTAAATAAATTTATTTGATTTTTACGTTCGCAGCGCTGGAAATATTTGCTTTTTTTCTATTTCCAGAACCTCTATCAATGCAAATAGTGTGCTTCAGTATGATTGATGTTGGCATTTTTTTGGTTGGGCCACAGTTATTGCGGTTCCCAAATGAAATTAGCCTTCTTCGCCTTGAATCGCCACCGATATCGCGGCATGTTGGCAGGCACATGACCCACACAGAGTTTTGATATCTCCCGGCCATTTGGCATTCCATTTTCTGTTTTGTCACGGTTCCTGTGATGAATTCATATTAATTGCCGACAGCTCCGATTGCCCACAAGTGTTGGATTGCAGTGTTTTTTATCTGTTCGGCAATGCGGCTTCCCCGCTCCATCATCATCATGTGTATAGTATGTAGGTGGTTCGTTATATCGGGACTTTCCGCACACACTGCGTATACGCAATCTCAAAATCAGCCTACCCACGACGCTTTATCGGAAACGAGATAAACTGAATTATCTGACTTTTATAGAATTACAAAAATAGTTTACCAATCGGTGGCATGGAAAGTATATCCGGAATCGGACTAGTAATAATGAAATCGACATTGTAAATACCTTTGGTAAAGGTTATATCTATTATTACCAGCTCTTGAATATATTATGATATGAAATGGATGTAGCTCCTTTAGTTATTGCCAAAAACATAATAAATCTTTCTCAAGAACCCTTAATGTCTTCAAGTCCAAAGTTTATCCCATCGATTTCCTTTGACGATCAGCCGCATGACTAACTGAAAGAACTCTCTGCGATACAGAACAATCACAAGTTTAGAGCTTGTCACCGATTAGATTAGAAATCCCTACCGACTAGGGCTGGCCATTATTTTTATACTTTTTGCCGATTTCTCCCCTAGTTCTTAATGACGTTTCAAGAGATTGTGGCGAAAAAAAATTGTTGTGACGCTGAAAATTGAAAGGTATTCGAGTGAGAGATTTCCACGGAATATTACCCTGAATGGCCTTCGTATTGAGCCACCTTATCAGAGGACGCATGCAATCCAAAACAATTCTATGGAAATTGCCGCAAACAGTACCATGTTCATTATCTACTGCAGTAACGTCGAGGAAAATCGAACAAATTATTGGCCATCAGTAGCCGTGACTCACTGTGGGGCCCGAAAGCATATCGTAAAACCCATTCATTCGCAATGCTTGTCAAAATAATGTTGTTATGGTGCGAAGTTGTAAATAAAGAGGTATATGATTAATACCTATGGCTAGGGAAGTTCTGCAGTAAAAAGTTTTGTTTACTTTGGAGCGTGCGTGCATCTATAGCACTGCAGGGGAATCGAAGATAAAGGCTGTTGTCTTTCGCTATCAATACTAAAAAATGTGATAGCTGTCGGGGAAAATAAATAAATTTATGGCCAAGGGTCTGATTTTTATTGTTTGGATTTTCAATTTCGATAAAAAATGAAATTGTTTATTAATTGATTTTTAGAATAATTTACAGAGTATGCACTGCTTTCGCTCTGCCATTCTCATTCCTGCTTTCCATTTGCATGCAAGTGTCAGTTTCACATTAAAGTGCTCGGCACTCGAGCCGTTTCGCAGAAATGCACTTTAGCGCCAAAGGCTTCAACCCATTAAAACTTAAATGATTTATGTAGTATCCACAAAGTGCGAGGAAACTGCTAATGACTTCAATCACTTGATTCACACCACCAGGAACCGAAGGAGTCGAGCGCGGGGGGAGTCTCTTCAGAAAGCCAGCCCCGAGCCAGAATATGTTGCGGCGAAACTTCGGTTCAATTATGCGAGCAATCAAAGCAACTTAATTACCCAGTGGCTGTCACAAGAGTCCTTCAGAAAGACAGATTGGTAGAGGAGGAGCAAAGGATCCGGAGAAGCGGGGGCCCCTGGCCCAAAGCAGCGACTATGCAAATTAGCCAGGCCAAAGCCCAGCACTGGCTATTTGGTTCTCGAAATGACAAAGCAGCAGAGAGTTGCGAGTCACTCGATTTGATTGGAGCGCAATTGCCACGAACAGGTGTAAACAATACCCAAATGAGCAGACAACACCTGGCCCTAATGCTCCTGTTTCTGCTTGTGGTATTGGCTGTGGGACCCAAAGGGTGCGTGGCCACTTGCCGGGAGGAGCCGGCCAGGGACTGCGAGGCTATATGCGATGCGAGTGGCAGGAACTGCACGATTCGGGCTCTCGTCCTTCTGCCAGACGACAACATGTACCAGGCATCTCTGCCAAGAGTCCTGCCCATCCTCAAAGTGGCCGAGCAACAGATCCGGGCCAAGGCTCTGATACCGCCGCATATTGATTTCGAGTGGCTGGCCCATGACACCAAGTGCGACGCCTCCCTGGGAGTCATCAAGGCCATGGACGGGATCATCAAGCAGTGCGCCCAGGTGATCTTTGGACCTGTCTGCGATTATTCGCTGGGTAAGTGGCATTAAATTTAAAAAAAATTGTTTTAACAGAAAAGTTTAAACAGTAAAACTTCCTAGAATACCAAAAAAATATATATCAAGAAAGATGTAAGAGGTTTTCTTAGAAAAATGCAAGAGAAACCAAGCCAAGTGGAACCAAGCCAGCTAAAATAAGTAAACTTATTTTTTGGTTGTGGTCATAAACAATATAAAGTATGGGACATTGAATATACAAAAAAATGTAAATTTCTGTTGACCTTTTTCTTGTTTATAGTTTCAATCTTTAAGCTTAAACGTATAAATAGGAAAATACCATTTTTTTCCTTTCTTATTTAAGCCTTGGATATTAATTATTTAAAAAAAAAAAACCCTTTATCTCTTAACCAGCTGCCGTTAGCCGTATCACCAAGTATTTCAACAGCCAGGGAACTCCCTTGATCTCGGTGGGTGGTTCCACCTACGACTTTGAGCAGAAGAAGACCGACTGCGATGACGAGTTCTATATGCTATTGAGAACGGGAATGATTAGTTTCGAGACCATCTCAGAACTGACCATAAACGTGATGAAACGGTAAGTGTGTTATCCCTTTGATATCCACAATCCCTGCCGAAACCACTAGCATCCTTGCAGGCACAATTGGTCCCATTCCATCTTCTACTACGAACGTGACGGGCAACGAAGTGTCGCCGGAATGCACACCTGCTTTCTCATGATGAAATCCTTAGGAAAACAAATGCGCAACGAGAACATGACATTTGCCCAATTTCCACTAGAGCCCAACTTGACAAATCGCACGGAGGAAATGCGCCGAGAAATTGGCAATAAACATGCAAGTGAGTGTTAGAACGATTTTGTAGCAAAGATTTTTACCCACTGTTGACTGGGCTAAGAAGGGGAAACTCTGTTAAGAGTTTCACCAACGTTTTAGCTGAGACAGCAACCCGCAAAGAAAGTGCAGTAAGCGCATACAACTTTTCTGTTACAGCTTTTTTAGTGGTCAACACTGCGTATACTTAGTGACCGCGAAAGGATAAACATTTGGAAGTAGAAATACAATTTTAATAAGTTAAAAAGTTATTTGACTAAATACTATTTTAACTTTTATTTAAAAATGATTTCTAGGTATTTAAATAATATTATGAATATTTTGTATTGATGATAGTATATTATTAAGACAAAATATATAGAGAAAGTAGGTTATTAAGGTTTATTAATCCATAAAATATTATCAGATTATAATTCTTTTTAAAATATAATTCAAAACAATCTATAAATGCTTTAAAAATAAACAAGCTCACCCCGCAAACTTAAAAAACATAAACAAACCCATTCCCCAATCCTTCAACTCCCCGTAAAAGCTTTATGTTTGCTTGCCACGTGCAGCTTGCCACATCAGCTGATTGCTGGCCAAAAATGCCGGTTGCACACAGATTCGAATGCTTCGATATCGAAAAAAGAACGAAGACCAATCGAGTCGGGCCATGGCGAAAAGGCGCCAGAAGCCGGTGATAAACCGTCAAGTGAACTACAGCCAGGGCGGAAAGAGTTTCTAACCGGAAACGGAAATCGGCCATTTAAGTGAGAGTGGGTTAAAAAGAACCTGACGTATAACTAATGGAAATTATGGTGAAAAGTGAAAGCAATGATTGATGGATTTATAGAACAATACAAATCAAAGTACAGTGGAAAACGGGAAAAAAATTATACTTATAATGAATAATTTGAGGCATGTGGCACGGAAAGCGTTGGCCTGCCTGACAAGCCAAAGCTGCATTATTTGATAAATGATCGGCAACTGTGTGGACAACAAGGGGATAAAGCCTGCAGATGCAATTTTCCAGCTTGCAAGCTTTGTGTTTAAGTTCTAGAATGGGCGCTTTGAGAAAAATATTGCCTTTAATTTAAAATAAAATTTAAAAGAAATGAAGCTTAAAAAATGCCATGCTATTATTTGTGACAAAAACACAAACATATTAGGGAAAATGTTTTCAGAAAAATTTCAAGCAAAAAACTTGGAACACAAGTTGGCTCCTTGGGCTCATTGTCATGCAGGGAAAGTCGCCCCTTTTTGGCGGCTCTTGGCTGCCAATTCAAACTGCTTCCTTCTTGGCACTTGCCACATGTCCGTGGACATTCCAGCAGCTGCTGCCAAGATATATGCAAGGCAAGGAACTGCCACCAACAATTAAAATGTTTCTCCGTTCTCGACTAGCCCCCGAATATGTGGCGTTTTTGCGCCGGTGGCAGCCATTGAGAATACACAAGTATTTACCAAAAAAGGAGCCAACCATTCTCTCAAGACCTAAATCATCTAACATTAAACCGTTCATAAATCATACTCTCTAGTGCATCCTTGTTGTGCAACTCGCCTTTTGAAACTCTACAAATTTGAGATCCCAAAGGAGCAGTTATTCCCAAACGGGAATCCCAGGTTTTTTATTGTTAATCTCTCACAACAAAAGCCATTTAACCAACTAAGTTAGAAAACGCGAAGCCATAAATTTGCATATGTTGGTAGTTATTCTCAACGTAATGTGGTACTAGAGAGCTACCTTGTATCTTTATGAAATTTCGACTATCCTTTAATAGAATCCAGCCGTTCACAGATTTTAGAAAGAGAACATTGCCGTTTTAAACAGAGAGGAGGGCTTTACGTAGATTTCGTTTATTTATTTAGATGTAGGAAATGAAAACATCGTGGCAGAGTAGCCTTGGCAGAGGATTGCATTGGCATGCAGAAGGAAAAATTTGATTGCCATTCCCAAAGCGGGGGAATCAAAAGCGCCACCATCTCAAGGTGCCCAATGGAAATCAGGTCTGCGATGGAGATGGGGCTTTGGCGAGAAACAAACATGCAAATGAGGCTCGGAGAACTGCGATTCCCCTGCACGTGGGTGTGTGAGCCCGCCTTCCTGCCTGCCTGCCTGGTTGCCGGGCTTACTGGCTGCTAAGTGCATTTGCAATTAGCCATCACACAGGCGAACCGGCTCGAATGGCAGGAGGAGCCAGATCGAATTAGAAAACAATAGATATGAAATGGAATCCCGGAAAATATCCCATTGATTCAATCAGAAAAGTAATTACCATTCGGAAAATAATCAAATAACTTGTCTCTGTCAAGCTGCCGTAATTAAAGTTGGCCAATGCTCAAACTTTTTGCCAACGGACCAATTGTTCCACCAGTTTTTCACAAATTTTACATGCGACTTTTTCCGCCCCGCCACTGGATTAAAAACTTTTTGCTGATGTTGCAGGTTGTTGCTAACCAATACACACATGCCAGTCACTTTGCCGCAAAAAGTAAAGTACTACATATGTGGCTAACCAGCACACACACACAGAAGGGTTTTCACACCCATTTAGCCAACTAACGTGTTGACTGCACCTGGACTAAAAGCCAAAACCTGTTAACATAAACAGTTGAACGCCACTGGCATACCAAATGATTTTACTCAAAAAGGCGAATATGGATTTGCTTATTCTGGGAACTAAACTTCCTGCTGGGACAACTTTAGCCGACTTATGACACTAACTTTGGCCAAGTTGTCAGCGAGGAAGCCTAGAAAAACAATTAGTCAAGAAAAACTTTGCCTTCACGGGAACGGAATGAGGTTGAAAACATTCTGGTGTAGAAGGCGCATCTGCTAAATGCTAAATAATTTTCTTTGTGAAAATGAATAGGTAAATGGGCCAAGATAAATTACTCTCAATGTACACCACAAAGAAGTGCCACTCTTAAAATATTTATTTAACTTTGAATTCTAACCCAAAAAAATGTTAAACTTCTTCAAAGTAGTCTTGAGTTCAAATCTTACTATAATACCTTAATTTAACCACAAGTCGATCGTTGGGAAAACCAAAAGCAATTCTTAGTAAATAGCGTAAGCCGCTTATTGGCAACTGAGATACTTAAAAGGGAAAAAAACTCTAAAAGACACCTTCAAAAAAAGAAGAAAAGAGAAAGTCTAAAGAAGCGTTGTACAAAACGTAAAACAAATGTTTGCATGTAGAACACATCCTGCAGGGAAGGAATGGAAAAAAAGAGACTTTGTCCCTGCACTTGGCAGACATTCTTATGCCTTCTGTGGTAGCGATAAGGGTAATGTGCCATGCAGAATCCGAAGCACTTCCTGAGCAGATTGTGAGCAATGCTCTCGTACCTAAGCCGACATGTTTGTCATTTGCAAAACGCCCGAGCCAAGGCTAAAATAGCGAAAAATCACTTAATCTGCATAAAAAATGGAAGGAGAAAACTGTTGCATACTTTCCGGCCACAAGGCAAATGAGAAATGGCTGCCAGATGGTTTTTGTAAATTTTATGATGGTACTTAGTAATGGAGTACTTAGGGTTATTAAATAAATGATATCCTAAGTAATTAAAAGAACATTGTTGAACTTAACTCCTTCAAAAAATTTTGCCAAAAGCTTTGCTGAAAAGTAACAATAGAATAAACCTAGAAAGTCCCCTCTCTCCATAGAATTACTATTCTTTTGTTGAAACAAATTTACAAATTATACACAGCTTAAGCTTGAAACTATTCTCTATCGATATTCGCAAATTCCTCGTTAGGCGATTGAACATCATCTGCCTTGCATACAAAGAAGGACTATGGAAAATCGTTTGCAAAACGCTTCGGAGACATTAAATAAATAAATTTTTGCAGTTGCCGGTTCTTTGAATGCAATTTTTGTTGTTCCACCCTCGGCTTGCCATAAATACCAATCCGAGCCAGAGGCAACGAAATCCATGAAAGAAACTCAAGACAAAAAACTATTTCGAAGAAAACCAAATGTGAGAGAAAAATGCAGTCTCTTTTTATTATAAAATAATATATATATTGGCAAAAGTTCAAGTTTATATCTGTATAATGAATTTCGCATGTTCCCCAAGAATTTATCCGTTCAACCAGGAAAAGCCATTAAAAACTGGTAAAATCTGCAATTCAATGCAAAGTTCCAAAAAACCACGAAACATTTAACTTAATAAATTTCTTTTACTGCTGCCTGGGTCAGATAGCAGGCGAGACCCGAAAATCAACCGAAACTTTAGTGTTATGACTGCGGCGGCCATTTGTTTATTGCTGACATTCTTGGCCAGTATTCAGGATCCTGTTCCGGTCCTGCCATTATACCACAATTAAGAAACCTTCTATTTTAGCAAGCTGCGAGTGCCATAATTTTTATTTTCACATTCAATAATTTTTAATGTAACACCGAGGCTTGGGAATTTTTCATGAAGTGCACGACCACAATAAATAAATCAAAAGGGATGTGAAAATGTTAGTAAATGGTGCATACGATGCAATTCATTTAGCATGAGCTGTGGCAACTAAAAAAAAACAACATGGGAGGAAAAGGCATTAAGAGCTGTCTGCTAATGCGACAAGGGTAAACACATTTCCGCCAGGCTCCAACCCTGGATGTGCTCCTTTGACAAATGAAAATTGCTCTGAGCTGAAAAACAAACATAAAATAAGGAAAACAAAAGGCGAACGAGTTGCGTGTCACGTAAAGCGAATTTTCTGTTTGCGCGCTGTGTAATTTGTTGATTGTTGGCTTTTGAGATTACGCATACGCTACATTGGTTTTAAAATCGAATTGAAAAAATCGGAAAAAAATCGTGACTAAAATAACGGCAGAGCTATAAATTCTCTTGATGTGTTAAACCTCTAATTTTGAGTGAATTAACCTATCAAAAGTGTTCAATTAAGGCACCTATTAATTAACTAAGTGACTTGCTCCACTAAAGTGTCTTCATTGCTCCCATCACTTGCATTAGCCGAATGCTCCATATTTTTTTCCGTGCTCCTGTGTCACTTGGCAAATATGAAAATTGCTATCCTGGCCATGCAATTAAGTAAAATAACAAGCTTTCGATTTTAGGTCCTAGTACCCCAAGCCTCCCTTCCTTCAGCCGCTTGTTAACCCTATTTAGTTTCCGTTTCGTTTGCTCTTTTTGTTTTGTTTACCGGCTTTGCGCTTTTCACCATGCATTGTCTCTATGTATCTGTATCTGTGTTGGTGTCCCCATCAACGTATCTGTATCTGAATCGGTGGCTATGTGTTTGTATCTGTCCGGTGCTTTATGCCGGAGCCATTCCTCTTGTCCTGTCGTTAACATTGTGCACAGCACGGCGTTGCAAGTTGGCGGGAGCGCGCCGCGTCCGGAAGCCGAGACATTGGGTTAGCTTCAAACTGGGCGAAAACGGGGCAGGGGGGCGTGGCCATGGCTGGGCAGGTCGGTCATGCATGAAAAAACGTGGCCGCAACTTGACGTTGGCCGTAAAAGGTTTTTCGCCGGGATTGTGTTTGCCTGGGTTGGGTCAAAAATTAGTTGAGTTAGTAAATGGTTTGCCACAAGAAAATGTAGCATGGCACCATAAAAAGTATTTTAAAAAATTGGGGCCATAAATTAATACATACATTTTTTATTTAATGATATAATAGATTGTGAAATTTAGCAGTTTCCACTTACTACCTAAGGACACCTCTTTAAAGCCTTGAGTAATTGAAAAGTAATCGAGTACATTTTCCGTTGTATATAATTCATGATTCATACACTTTCTCCCTCAATTACTTACTTTTCAAGAGCTTCTTTCCTTTCTCCCATCTCTGGCAAAATGAATGCAAATTATTTTTTAATTGCCTTGCTGGCCACAAGATGTCTTACCACTTTCCATGGCCTTCGCCTCGGCAGCGTCGCCAGTTTCCGGCGAAGCCGTTGAAATCATTTCATGAGCACTCCATTACCCGGCCAAGCCAAACTCAATTTACATGCCAGACATGCCCGCTTTACTTTTTCACTTTAGCTCTTAAATCCACGGCCGCAAGGATGAATTTGTTCAGCAATCATATTGTTTATAAATAGCAACAGCAGACAGTTATCGCCGCCGCGAGACTTTTGACTATAACCCGGCTTTAGCCAGTCGGAGTCCGGCCACCGAGTTGATTCTGCGGCTTGTTGTGAGCGTGCGAAATTTATATGCCACTTAAATGCATTTTTCTGTTCAAAGTGCCATGAAATGCGTTGCATTTCCGCTTTCATTCTTCGTGGCTGCGCGGCTGCTCGGTTTTATTTACTTGGCTTTGGCGTCAGCTTGCAGTCCCCAGCAGCGAGGAGAAGTCAAGAGGCACAAGCTCATTGCCAGTCGGCCACAAGGATACCACGCGGATACTTGCCACATGCAAACGGGGGAATCTTGCCTTGCCCCAGCAAGTATGCAATAAAACTGCCCTCCCAGTAATTTATTATTTTGGGGGCCACTTTTCCGAATCCATCCTTTGTTTGCCCATTACTCAGCAGTCTGGTTAAGCTCAACTTAAATTCTTAAGCGCTGCAGAAAGTGGTCTTCGCTTAGCACCTTTCTGGCCAGCACCATTCACACTCTCCCAGTTTTCGCCATTTATTTTTAATGCATTTCCTAGAACAATGGGACAGTTTTGTGATAACTTTCACACAGATTTTCGCACCATTTCCCGTGTCAATTTTATATATTCCATTTTTTTTACACCGGTCCTGCAGCTGTCAGCGTATGCTAAGCTGTCGCCTGTCAGTTGGCGGAAAATTGTATTTTCATCTCCGCGTAATGCAGCGTGGAAATTGCAGTCACAGAATGATAAAAATTCCGACACCGAAATTCACATAAAAAATCAAAGAATTTATCCTTAAATTTGAAACAATCATGCCATCAAATAGAGCTCTTTTCCATGACCCGAAACTGAATGTGTTTGTTAAAACTTTGCTTGCTCTTGGCCGGAAACTTTTTCGAAACGAAAAAAAAAATAGAAGAATCTTTAAGGAATGCTGAGCACTCAACTAATTGTGTTTGCCAGCACTTTGCTGACTGGAAAATGGGATTAAATCCAACAAATATTTGCTGCAAATTTGCAAGTTGAACCAAGTTTATTGACAGCTTCATTTTCATACTTAATTTATTTCTCAGTTTTTGTTACTTTTGTACTTTTCCCATTACAGTGTTGGATGTTGTCTGTTGGCAGTTGCCAGTTGGCAGATTTTTTCCAACTGATTTGTCATTTTGTAGCAAATTAAACGTTAAGGTGGCAACTGTTAGATAAAAATACCCGCCCACGGCATCCCACGGCATAGAATGCAAAAAGTTTTATTTTAATGCATACAATTAGCGCCGTTGAGTGAAAAGCCGTGTTCACAGCTGAAAATCCGCTCAAATCCTGCGCAAAGTTTAAACTGAATTTACGGTTTTCATTTTTAGCTAGTTTAGCGATAGCAGTGGCTAGTTCTAGTCCATTTTCTAGTCCCTGTAGAGAGTATCTCAATAAAAAACACACAATCTTTTAAATATATGTTGCAAACTAAAAACCAGTCGCACTTATGAATTACATTGTGCCCCACCAGACGGCCGTGTTGGGGCCACAACAAAAGTTGTTACAACCCGGGCCGCGGAGCACACTGTAAACCTCATTAACTGGCAACACAATAGACCACAATGCAGCTTGTTACCACACTCCTTCTGGCACTCGTCCTGCAAACTTAACCCTTCCTATCCCACCCTCCCCCTGGCAGGATAAACAGTCTAGTATGTAGGTATGCAAATTAGTTTGCCAGAGCCCCACCGTAGTTCTAATAATTTTTTATGAGACAAAATTAAATTCAAATTATACATTTGTGCCCGGATGTGTATATTATCCTGCCTGCATGCTCGTGATAGCACTTAAATAATGATATTTGTGATTTTAAGGGCAACATTATTATGTGTCTCTCCTAATACCCACCAAACTGAATCTTTAAAGAGCCAATAACAATCAAATAACTCAAAACGAACATTCCACTCTCAAAGTTGGACACAAATTCAATTAAATCTACTCCAATGCACCCCCCTTTTCAAATGTCATTTGCGAGACCCCCGGTTGGTATGCCAAACAATTTGTGCTTCTGTGACATTTAATATCCCCATATTGCATCAGTTGGATGTGGGAATGTACAGATTGCTTTAATTATAAATAATTGGGTATTTATCGAAAACAAGGATATCAGGCAAACAAATAGCTACCGGTCAAGTTAACCTCGCGTCTAAATAAATTATTCATATGCCTACAAGTCTTTCGGTCGAACACCAAAGAGAAGTCAACAAATTTTCACATCACTAAAAACAGGAGCTTTAAGGATTCCCCTACAATTTAATTTCCCTATGCTATCATTTAATAGGACATCCATAAATTGGCGAACCAACTTTTCTGACATTATACCTTGTTAGCTGGCAATTAGCAAATTAAAATGAAATCAGGCGCAAATTGCACATAAATTATACAATTGCATGTTGTTTCGTATATTTCAGCAATCAGAAGCAGCCACAGAATGCAAATGGAAGGCAATCAGAAAAAGGTTCAACATACATTCTGTATGTTTTCTTTTTTTTCCTTTTTCCTCCCTCATGTAATTGGTAGCCAAAAAGTATTTTAAATGTTCCATACTAGGTCATAGACAACATTGCTGCAGGCTTAATTTTATGTTTTACTTTTAAAGCCACAAATAGTTGCAACTACTCAAAAAAATATGGAAAACATGTCTTGTGGCTATATTTTTTAATTAAATATGTTCTTTAGTGCACTTGTTATGCTCAGAAATATTAGAAATTTATTGCATTAAATATGGCCAAGTGCTTTTGGGTTTCTCTCAAATATTTTCACTTTCGAACCCCGCCCTGGGCCACGAAATATATGAACTCTGTCCAGACTAATTAGTTGTTATGCGAATCGTATGAAATTCCTATTTTTTCAATTATTTTCATGCTTCCGGCTATTCAGGCTTCTGGGCATTGCGGCATGGCCCAAATCGTTAAAGTGGCAAGACTATAAAATGCCAAAAACCCTTCAGAGAAATGGACTGGCCCAAAGAGGCAGAGGTGACAGTGGTCGGTGGTGGTCGGCAGTGTCATGGCCAAACTGCCTGTCATCCGGCCGCAGTGCATCATTAACAGCTCTGAGCTGGGTAATAACGCCGACAACAGATGTGGCCATAGCTCAGGCGTCCCATCTGAGACCCAAAGTACTCAGTACCAGCAATCAAATTTGGCAAAACTAACGAACTGGAAATTCACTTCACAAAAATTGAGTCCCTCTCAGTGGAAGTTTGTTCTTTGAATATTTAGCAGTTTTATTTTTGTTCAGAAGGTTTACTGCCGAAGAGGATCCATTTTATCAATTTCAGGCAAACTTTTTTTTATTTAATTTAAATAAATTGTGCGAGAGATGTGAGGAATAGAGTGGGCTTTATGAAAGGCGAGGTATCTTTAAAACTATTGACAAATAATACTCTCAACCTTAAAAGGGTATTAAAAAGCCATATTTTGAAAACACTTTGGAGCTTGGGTATTAGTTTGCAATGCTGATATGCGGTTGGCATACATACTGGTAACCAGTCAGTTATCCATGCCGAAAAGCTGACAAAACTGACAGTCACACCCACACACACACGACTAAGCCGGGGTACAGTCACGCCCGAGAGTGTAAGGCAGCAAGGCGATTGAGGCCGGATGTGGGAGTACAAAACTGATTCACTTTGTGTGGACTTTGCCGCATGATTTCGCCTAAGGATGCACCACATTTTTTTCATATAACATTTTTGTGACTTTGCCGAAGCAAAAGTTTTGATAAACTAGCAACTGCCACCCCGCGGAGCACTAGGTTAGGTCCTGGGAAAGTTTCCGCAAAGTTTTCATAAAGGACCATGCAACCTTTAGATTAAAATCTGCAAAGCGAATTAATTATAAATTTCATTCATTGTTTTGCGTTTTATCCAATATATCTTAGCCTCGTTAGACGATCCAAGGTTGGCTATAAGTACGACGTAATTGCGTTGCAAAGTTAACCGGATATTTTGTGAAGTAAGCATACCGTAATAAGACTAATTGAACAAAGGCAGCCACAAGAGCTAAGCTGCTGCAATTGAACCTCCATCTGGATCTGGAGTAGTGCTGAGTCCCAGTTGAAGCTAAACTTAATTGGTGGAACAATTAAATCAGAAAAACACACAACACATCAGCTATTTGTGGGGTCTATCGAATGCAGGATTTTCACACACGAGTCCTTTGAGCGGCAAAACAATGCATCCCAACACAAAACAAAGCACCTCCATGTTTTGCGATAAAAATGTGTGCTAGACATTGACTTGTGAACAAGTTATTTGCGAGATTTTTTCATTACATGTTCCCGAAGGGGAAAGCATTTTTAGAATTTCTTTGAATGGTTTAGGTTTTGGCTCAGCTTCAGGGAAATTTGCGGGGCTCGTATCCTTAAGGAAATATTTTTTAATATTCTATTCACGCACATATGTTATTATCGAAGACTAATTGAAAGAGTATTCCTTCAATCAATAATTCTCCAGTTCGTTATGATAGACATTCTGGAACTGTTTGTTGTTTTCATTTATAGCCGAAGCTCATTGCTGGAAGCTCTCCCCCTCCTAGACAAATAAGAATGGCACGCAGCACGCACTTGCAGTTCCGGCCGCAGGCATGTCGCATATTGAATGCATCCAATGGGAAATGAAATAAAACAGAGACAGCCTGCGAGTGGAAGAGCATGGGAATATTAAATGTTTTTTTATTTATTAATTTCGATAAAAATACTACTTAACGAGAGGATTTCATTTCATTTTGGTCTCTTGAAAACCGAAAAGTGCGTAATATGCAATAGTGAGCGGCTTTGTCCCTTAAGCCAGTCATTGTGCTTTTTCCGGCCGTGTCCTTGTCCGGAGCAATCAACATTGGCATTCTTCGGCTTGCTCCTTCCCTGTCGATGGCATTTTGCCTTCTTTGTTGGCTGCAGCCATTTCCATTCCGTCCTCCTGGCCGGAAAGAGCCAGGACAACTGCCGGATAAGAGCAGGAGCTGTAGGAGGAGCAGCAACCAGAGATGGAGATGGACAGAAGCATGCTTTACATTTTTACCATGCAACTTCATTTGACTCATTTGCGCTTTATTGACAATTTATATGGATGGCCGAGCTGCGAATTGGCAGTAAAACCTTAATGTAAACGTCCTCGCTGAATATAAAAATGGCTGACAAAGTGGCTGGCAAAACTGAATAGGAATTTAATTTCAATTTCAAAAGGAAGGATTGAATCGCCCCAGCATCGGTAAGGAAAATCGATACGCGTGCGACAAAGCCGTCTTAAGTCGCCCATTCAGTGCTGGCCTAGCCAGAGTATCAATAACCCAACGCATCTTCAATGGTAGTGCCACATCGCCATAGGTCGGGAGTCAAACTAATAGATTTCCTTTTGATTGGCGTGCTTATCTTTTCAACCATCAAGTATCAACCATCAGACAGCACACATATATTTGATGGCCTAAACAGGAAATGGGAATTGCGCAGAAATGGCTGCCATTGAATTTGATGCGTGACAGGAAGAATCTAATTTATGGCCCGGTCCGTGTCTGAGTGCCACAATTGGTTATGCATAAAGGGCTCTCAGTATCACTCCATGTCCTTTTTCTCTGTCCAAGTCCCAATGACTAGACCCAGTTGGTTTAACTCGAAAATTGCTGGCACAACAAACTTGCACTCGGTCGGCAAACAATTATTACAAAAAGCAAACCTTCGCCGGCACACACGCTTACCCTCGAAACACAAAAGATGAGCCCCCGAGCGTAGACACAGATAAAGTGATGGACAACAAGTGCATTTCATTCCTTCGTCCTTACTACCAAAAATTCTGTCTCATCCCAGTGATTTATTGGGTTCAAGTCCTAGAAATGGTCTGTGAAAAAAATGAAGAAAAACCAGAGAAGATAAAAACTGAAATATGAAGGAGGAAAGACTAGGAAATGTTCTGTGTTCCGAACACTTTATGCGTGCCACGCTGCGTATGCGTATTATCTGCCCCCTGTATGCATGGCTATGTAATCTATGCTAAAAACAGGGAGGAGAATTCTGAGAGATAGAGGGGGCAAAAGCCGGAGAAAAGGACAGCCGACGAATGTATCTACAGCGTAGTTGAAATTCAAATTGGATTTGCGAATGTAATGGACAACGGGCAACTGTATGCAGTCCGGTGGGAGCTGGCTAAGACCTAGTTGGACCTTTTACGCCAAACACATGCGTATTCCCAAGGCTCGGTCTTCCTTTTGTTGATTATGATTTATTATTCACTTGGAGTTCAAAACTGAAACTTTGAATTGATTTTTGAGGGTATCATAACAACAGCTGTCGAAAAAAATCATGTGGGAAAACAAGGGATCAGAAACCATATGGATATAAGTTTGCATAGAAATATATGGTAAAATATTAAATAAGGGAAATCATAAAATTTATACCTTAGTTTTTAATTTATTTTATTAGTCCCAATATTTTTAAATATATTTTCAATATTTATTTAAATATTTTTTGTCCAAATTTTCAAAAGAAACAAAATAAAAAGTATGAATCTTTGGTTCAAATATTGCGAATACGCCGAGCGGTACGAAGCTCCCGTCGACGCCGTCGACTGCTGCTGCTGCTGCCGTGGGGCTGCTGCTCCACCGCAGTCGCTGTCTCCGTCGCCGCCCACTGCCGGCAGCGGCATCGTCGTCGGCCGCTGCCTCCGAGTCGCTCGTTCAGTTCGGTTTTGCGGGTCGAGCGTGTGCGAAGCGCTCAGAAAACTGCGCACGAAACGCATCGAGAATCGGTTGGAATTCAGAGGCCAAAACGCGCGTTTTTTAAATTTGCAATATTTATTTATTATTTGGAAACGCGACTGCTTTTGGTTTTTTCAAGTGGATATAATTGTTGAAAATCTTGTATGCCCAGCGGTTTGGGCTTATCAATGAGGCAGCTGTAGCAGCCGCTGCCCCCACAAGGCGATAAGATAAAAGCGCATAATTAAAAGTAAATAATAAAGTCACAATTTGATCTTGAGCGGCCGCAATGTGCTGCAACAGAAAAGCAAACTATAAATAACCCGTTGAGAAAAAGTGAAATTGAAAATTGTGGACCAGATGAGTTTTATCTGCCGGCTGACGACGCCGCCAAATGTGAAATGAAGTGCTTAACCCATGCTCGCAATTAACACTCTTATATCGGTACAATGACACAGAAATATTAATGTTAATCTATTGGCCACAAAAAACCTCTCCAGCTGACCACTATCGATCTGCCTTTTGATTTGTTGTCCAAATATTTACGGAATCCGCAATTATTTATTTGTCAATGTCGATTGTTTACAATTTCAGTTTCCTAGGCACACAATATATTTGATTTATGGCACAAGCATGCCAATACTGCACACTTCTGGCCAAAAATGGCCCACAGACTATGAATTGATTGCCAAATGAATGTAAAGGGGTTCTAGATAGAAATATTAAGTGGCATTTGTCCTCAAAATATTTAATTTGTCTTTTTCGCAAAATGATGCCTTGATATGTTTGTGCTTCGTTCCAAATATTAGCCATCGGAGCAAACAAAATACTTAGAACCAGCAGCCAGTAGCCAGAATCCAGTCTCAGTAGCCAAACTTGTTTTCAGGTGCAAACCAACAACAGAATTGGGTTCAACCTGCATGTTTTATTAGGCTTACGTATATTTTTTCTGGGGTTTCGTTTTTTCGGTTGGTTTAATTGCTTTGCCAGAGATATTTATGGAACGGCCAGTTGGCATAAACGGTTTATTCCATCGCTCCCTCCAATCGTCCCAAAAAAACTAGGCATTACAAAATGTTCTGACAAACGAGTGACATGAAGTGCAAAAATGTTTACAACTATCGATGTTCTGGGGCACTCCCCAGGGCACCCGGCAGTGTTGACAGACGTGTTGAACTTGAAATACCATTCGTAAAAATATTTCACAAAAAAAGTATCTTAGAGAGCTTTCAAATACATCACTATAGGCTTTGAATAATTGGTTTAAATTCCCCAGAAAAGCGCATCTAAGCTTCGGATATTTTGATAGTTTTGTTTAGATTTTCGTACTTCTCGGGTTCTCGTCCTCCATGGAATATACAACATTGTTCACATTTTGTTTTCATTTTGCCTGTTTTGTTTTGGTTTTTTGCCCGTTCAATTCTCGCAGCATAAAGTGTGCAAAGTACAAATAAATGTTCAGCGTAAATATTTGTAAAAGTTTTCTTGTAAAAGGGAAACGCTCACACCTCCCCAGACCCCACAGAGCAAGTGAATGAAAACAGTGCCATTGAAACGCCCACGGAAAATCGAACTTGATACATGTTGGCCCAGTCATTCTACTGCATTCTGTCACCTGTAGCAGGTGCTTGAATCACAACATGCAAATGGCTAATTAAATTGATTGATAAATGCAATAAATAGCGTAATTGATATGAGTTCATTGGAATTAAAAAGTATTTCCCATGCAATTTGTTTACACGACTAATGAGTTATAAGTTTATGGCAAAATGGAGGCATTATTATTAGACTTGCCTTGCCGAATTCGACGGAACACTGGATGTTCATGGCGTTAATTTTTTACTATTGTCTGCGATTACCCAACTTCGAGTATTACGCGTCGTTCAATTGTGTTTTTATTTTCTTAAAGTAAAGCTAAAAATAAACCATACCCTCAGAATATGCAGCTCATATTTCTCTCGGCACAGAAAAAAAATGAAAACAAAAATCTGCCATGCCAGCACAAATCCAACCAACAAACAAATAAAAAAAGAGTCCAAAACAATAATATTAGCCAACAAATAAGGAGAGTAGTAATGACCGCAAAGAAGGCTATTAAAGTGGCGATATTAACGACCATATTAATACACTAATAAGCTTATCACCAAATTAGTGATAATTAATAAAGCCAATGAATAATTTAAACCAAAGGCAACTGTGAATAAATGATTTGGCGTTGATCCAATAAACTTTTCATAAACCTCAATCAGAACTAATTTTTTAATTGGCCAAATGATAAATTAAGCGACGTTTAACGGTTCCAGCTTGTCAGCCTGGTCAAAATGGAAAGCAAATCATCGCCGGTTTATTTGCATAGTTTCAGATTCCGAAAAGTAATTAACCAACATGGCCCAGTCGAGCGGGTGGGAGGCAGGGGGCGAAATTTGACCGGGCTATACGCTCTATAAATAGATACCAACAAACCGACAGGTGACGTCGGGCTTAGTGCCCAGTTGGCCAGTTGACCAGTTAAACAACCTATTAATAAAGCGTGAACTTCATTAGTCAGAGGCGAGAGAAACAAATAAATAAATTAGCATAAGCCGATGAACAGCTGGCTGGATGGATGGATGGATGGATGAATGAATGTCCATAGCTCTTTCAGGCCTTATCCGAATGTGCGAATTATAGATTAAAGCCTCATAAATCATTCGGCCCAATCACAGTGGGAGATGGTGGCCTAACGGCATCTCAAGACACCTATAACGATTGAAAGCTACCTGATTGAACGATGAGATCCGGGGCAGGGGTAGCCAGCAGGGGCTCCACCGACTGGGGTCTCCTAATCCACGGCACGTGTAGCCTCTTAAGGCTTTAAAATACTCCAATCCAAAGCGTAGAAAATTGAACAGCCACAATATAAATAATAAAAAAAAGTGCATGGCACAAACAACAACCAAACCCACCAGGGAGGGCTTGGATTGTCTGGCTGCCG
The DNA here is from genome assembly GCA_018153035.1 of Drosophila pseudoananassae pseudoananassae. Lineage (NCBI taxonomy): Eukaryota > Metazoa > Arthropoda > Insecta > Diptera > Drosophilidae > Drosophila > Drosophila pseudoananassae. The sequence continues at coordinate 1,896,789 of JAECXR010000055.1, forward strand.
TTCAAGCCGCAAATTGACCCATATTTCCCATACAGCAATATTTTTGGCATTTGACGAATTGTTTTTTGGCCGTTCAATTAGACAACCTTGGGAATTGAGTTACCCTGCGTCTGCCAGGCATCAATCAAAACTGAAATAACTGAAAGTGTTGGCAACTGTCGGTGTCACAGGAAATGAGTTTGCTGACAAGCTTAAAACCACAAGATTATTTTGGGATACAAAATATGTGTATTTAATATTTTTTTATCCCAAAAAATAAATCTTGGTTGAAAAATATAAAAAATATATATACGAGAACGCCAAAGGGCATCATTACGGGGCTTTAACCATTTTTTTGGACGTATGTATTTCTTGCTGGCCAAAATCTATTGTGCCAACTTTTTCTTTTCGGCATTGTATTTATTACTATTGTTTGTTTGTCTTTGGCGCTTTTGGCCACATTTAAATGCCCTGGAGGGCTCTTTTTGTGTCTGAAGCTATTTTTAGATTTAAAAGTTTATCTTCATGGCTTTATTCACATTCGGATGAAGTTTAATGAACGGATAGCTGCGGCCGGTGATGATGATGACCGACGCGTCGGTGAATGGAGAAAAATTGGTCAATAGTTATCTGGCAGAATATCTGGCAAGACCAGGAACTGTCCCCGATAAAGCGATTGGAAGATTCTGTCGAATCATTCTTCGGGGTACAACAAAGCCATTCTCCACGTTCTTTACTTACTTTCCTAATTGCCGTTAAATTTGCAACGAATTCTAAATCTGGGGGAACCTACATGCTTATAGATTTTGTAATATCCAGCTGCGAAATCGTTCCTACTAATTTAGTACATAAGCCCCTGCGAATACGTGTCAACCGCAAACAAATTCTACCCAGCACAGGTGAAGGTCAAAAGAATTTTAAATACCGCATTTCGGTTTATTTTTAGCCCTTTTGTTTTTATATGCCTTGTCAGCTTAGAGTGAGTTTAAAAAAATTATATTCTGTTTACGACTCTCAATCAATTAATTTTTTTTCGCATTTCGCACACACAAAGTTCAAGCCAGCAAATGCCAAAATAAGATGTCAGGCTGGTTTGTATTATTTGGAGTTATTTCATTTTTTAAAAATCCTTTGTTAGTCAAATCTCTTGGTCTGTTTAGTTTGACTTTCTAGGCCTATTCCTAATTTACATACGGAAAAGTAAAGTTCATTCAAAGCTCTCAGCTAAAAATAGGAGAATTTTTATATAAAAGAATTGTGAAATTGTTAACAATCTAAAGTCCAACCCAATATAGAAAGTCGGGGATTTACGGTTGATATTCTAATAATAATATATAATTTATACAAAGTCCCAAATTTAATGCCTTTGCAATGAGTGGATGCAAAATTTTTGGTTTATAATTAGAGAAATGACTAAATTCAAGTCATTCTAAATGAGTTCAAAATTGTATACGTTTTTTATGGAATTTAATTGCGAGAGTGTCTGGACTACGACTTGTATTTAAAATCCCCTGATCGAAACAGGCACACACAAGTGTTTTTTTCCTTTAAGAATGAACTGCAATGTGGCTTAGCTTGTTCTACACGGGTTGCATTTAAAAATACAAATATTAAATATTGTTGTTTTACATTTTGGGCTTCTCCCTCAATGGCCGGCCATCTGTGCCATCAGACGCATCTTGGAACGCTCCAATAATTCTGGTCTGACAATAAACTGGAAAAGTGTTAATTAAAATTGATTGCGAAAAAGGGTTAAAACATGTCCAGTGCAAACCGTAGAGTGAGAACCAGTTTACTAATGAAAAGTTCGAGACGGATAATTAAATTTGAACAATCGACGGTGATTAATAAAAATTTAGCAGTGCAATTAATAAACAAAAAATTCCAATTCGCCTCAGGTCGCCGGGCTGCCTCGCTCGCAAAATGAATTAAAGGAGACGAGCTGTGATAAAATAATAAACCAAAAACAAAGTTAAGATTGTTGAAAAATAATTGTATACATTCAATACTCGTATGTATAATGCGATCAAAATCAGTGACAGAGAGCAACGCTTGACGAACACGAACCGCGTAAACCATCAAACAAATTAACTCCAGGAGCCTCTCCCTCCGAGATGCCCCAGGCTGGCAAATCGCTCCGCCCCAGAAAACGAGGACAGTGCCAGCTTCCGAATCGCTTGCCGCGGCTGCTGCTCACCGTGCTGCTCTTGATCCCAAGTCGGGGACTTACGGCGGCCTGGTTCTACGATGCGGAACCCTCGGGCGGCGGGGCTGGCTCCGATGAGCACAGCTTCAAGACGCCGGAGACGAAGAACTCGCACAAATCCCAGACCACTGAGCTGGTGCAGCAGTTTCGCACCAACGACGGCCATGGCAACGTGGCCCACAGGCAGCTGGTATTCGTGGCACTCCTGCCGTCCGTGGAATCGGACAACAAGAACGACTGTATAATGCCCAAGGTCCTGCCAGTGCTAGAGCTGGGCATTCGTCACATCCAGAGTCTGGGCTTCGTGGGCGGCACTCACTTCGACATCCAGCTCATATCCCGGGACACCTTCTGCTCCTCCAAGTACGGGCCTATCGGCTTTTTCGAGATCTACACCCAGTGGCCGGAGGTCAACGCCGTCTTCGGCCTGCCCTGCGAATACGTCCTGGCCCCAATCTCCAGGTACGCAGACGTGTGGCAAGTTCCCGTCCTCACCACCGGCGGCAATGCCAAGGAGTTTAACAAGAAGTCGGAAAGCTACTCCACCCTGACGCGACTTAAGGGCGCCCAGGTGAACAATTTGGGCAATGTGGTGCGGGCAATCCTCAACAGCTTCAACTGGACGCGCACCGCCCTGATCTATCAGAACGAGAACGCCAAGGTCAAGGGAAACTCGGTGTGCTTCCTGTGCCTGGCCGCCATCCACGACACCATTGAAGAGCACTCGGTCTACCAGTTGGGATTCGACACCTCAACCTGGACCAAGGCGGACATCACGCGGATGCTGAAGAATGTGGCCATGCAAACGAGAAGTAAGTGGTGATGCTCTTAGAATCCTTGTAATAAATATTAAACGAGAAATTCAAATTTCTAAATAATTTTTATTTAGAGTCAAAATCATTTTCTATTCCCACCGACCTTATCAGTCACATTATACCCATGTGATATCTGTTATAAAATTAAATAGAGACCTTGTCACTTGACCATCTGATGCACTTGCCGTGCCAATGAATGTCGGGCCGCATCCACCCTGAACTCAGACCCCATTGCGTGCGGCATTGAAAGCGAAATCGATCTAATTATAATTGGCAAACGTAACAACGACAAGTTCAAGAAACCAAAGCAATAGGAAGCAGTGTGCAGATGCACAAACCTAGCCACAGGCCAAAGCAGATGGTGAATGTGCCATAATTACAATATTATTTATAGTCGTTCTGGTACTACGCCGCGTATGAGCAATGTTTGCCAACAACGCTGTGTAGACGCTGTGAAATGTATTAATTTAATGAATTGAAGGTTTCGATCAGAGGAGGAACCCGTGCAGTTAATTAAAACATCACATTGGCAAACCATAGCGCGGCGGTTATTGAGCCGTCAGCTGTCATAGCCAAATGATAGACAGCCGATAGTCGCATATAGTCGCTGGCCTACTTGCATTCTTGGGATGCGGCGGTAACGAAATTGTTTAATTACGGCTCATTTAATTTCATTTAATGGCAATTAACACAGTAAAAAATTACAATCGTTATTCATATTTTGTGAGGCAGTCACAGCATTACGATTCACAGTCCTATGCTAATTGAATTTTAATTGCGAGAACGCTGTGACCAAAAAATAAAACTAGGGACTAGCTCTCGGCAAAGGAGGGGGAACGCGTTCAGTTCATTGATTTGCAAACATAAGGTGAGAGCTATTAATTTCATAATGGTACATTTGCTTTGGCTAATAAAATCACAATCGACTGCATCGGATATCAAAAGCCAAAACAATCAATTTTACAAGTATTCAAGCCTCGACTTCAAATGATGCCAAAATAATTCAATTTCTTACTTAATGAAGCATATTAATGGCTTGCATACTCCTGGAATACTAAATGTTTCGTGTCTGCCAAAAATTATTTGGGGAAGCCGACAAAGAAAGTGGAGAATTATTGTTCAGATTTCTAACAATAGAACCGAGATCAAGGGCAAAGAAATGATGAAGCACATGTTTGATATAAATCAGGACGTGATTTGTGTTTTTATTAAAATATTTAATTTGTGACAAAAAATCTATATAAAGTTCCAGTCAAATGTAGAATCCATGGACCAATAATTCAAAGTAAACGGCTTAAAGACCAAAGGAAGAATGACAAAGATATAGTCTTTTCAATGTTTCATAATTTCCATGCTCTTTAAAAGCCCAGGAATTATTTTGTTGCTAGATTTTTAAGCATATTGAGAGAGGTTCAATCTACAAATCTTTTTAGAATGATCTTTTTCCCTTACATTTTGATGCACATTGGTGGAGAATCAATATACAAATCGTTTGGGGTATTCCCCTCAAGCATCGGCAAAAATATGGCCTAAAATCTAAAAATATTTTGTTCTTGGATTTTAATGCAGATTAATGGAGAATCGATTCACAAATCGTTTAAGGTATTCCGCTCGAGAATCAGATGACTATTGGCAAAGATATGGTTTTCGACGTGGGCCATATTGACCTCTCAAGCATTTCCCCCATTTTTGAAGGGGTCTACCCAGAAAATTTGACAAAAAATGTAAAAAATATTTTGTTATTGGATTTTAATGCAGATTAATAGAGAATCGATTCACAAATCGTTTAAGGTATTTCGCTCAAGAATCAGATGATTATTGGCAAAGATATGGCTTTCGGCGTGGGCCATATTGACCTCTCAAGCATTTCCCCCATTTTTGAAGGGGTCGACCCAGAAAATTTGACAAAAAATCTAAAAAATATTTTGTTCTTGGATTTTAATGCAGATTAATGGAGAATCGATTCACAAATCGTTTAAGGTATTCCGCTCGAGAATCAGATGACTATTGGCAAAGATATGGTTTTCGACGTGGGCCATATTGACCTCTAAAGCATTTCCCCCATATTTGAAGGGGTCTACCCAGAAAATTTGACAAAAAATCTAAAAAATATTTTGTTCTTGGATTTTAATGCAGATTAATAGAGAATCGATTCACAAATCGTTTAAGGTATTTCGCTCAAGAATCAGATGATTATTGGCAAAGATATGGCTTTCGGCGTGGGCCATATTGACTTCTCAAGCATTTCCCCCATTTTTGAAGGGGTCGACCCAGAAAATTTGACAAAAAATGTAAAAAATAGTTTGTTCTTGGATTTTAATGCAGATTAATAGAGAATCGATTCACAAATCGTTTAAGGTATTCCGCTCGAGAATCAGATGACTATTGGCAAAGATATGGTTTTCGACGTGGGCCATATTGACCTCTCAAGCATTTCCCCCATTTTTGAAGGGGTCAACCCAGAAAATTTGACAAAAAATCTAAAAAATATTTTGTTCTTGGATTTTAATGCAGATTAATGGAGAATCGATTCGCAAATCGTTTAAGGTATTCCGCTCAAGAATCAGATGATTATTGGCAAAGATATGGCTTTCGGCGTGGGCCTTATTGACCTCTCAAGCATTTCCCCCATTTTTGAAGGGGTCGACCCAGAAAATTTGACAAAAAATCTAAAAAATATTTTGTTCTTGGATTTTAATGCAGATTAATAGAGAATCGATTCACAAATCGTTTAAGTCTTTCGGCGTGGGCCTTATTGACCTCTCAAGCATTTCCCCCATTTTTGAAGGGGTCGACCCAGAAAATTTGACAAAAAATCTAAAAAATATTTTGTTCTTGGATTTTAATGCAGATTAATGGAGAATCGATTCACAAATAGTTTAAGGCAAAGATATGGCTTTCGGCGAGGGCCTTTTTGACCTCTCAAGCATTTCCCTCATTTTTGAAGGGGTCTACCCAGAAAATTTGACAAAAAATCTAAAAAATATTTTGTTCTTGGATTTTAATGCAGATTAATAGAGAATCGATTCACAAATCGTTTAAGGTATTCCGTTCATGAATCAGATGATTATTGGCAAAGATATGTCTTTCGGCGTGGGCCTTATTGACCTCTCAAGCATTTCCCCCATTTTCTAAGGGGTCGACCCAGAAAATTTGACAAAAAATCTAAAAAATATTTTGTTCTTGGATTTTAATGCAGATTAATGGAGAATCGATTCACAAATAGTGTAAGGTATTCCGTTCATGAATCAGATGATTATTGGCAAAGATATGTCTTTCGGCGTGGGCCTTATTGACCTCTCAAGCATTTCCCCCATTTTCTAAGGGGTCGACCCAGAAAATTTGACAAAAAATCTAAAAAATATTTTGTTCTTGGATTTTAATGCAGATTAATGGAGAATCGATTCACAAATAGTGTAAGGTATTCCGCTCAAGAATCAGATGATTATTGGCAAAGATATGGCTTTCGGCGTGGGCCTTATTGACCTCTCAGGCATTTCCCCCATTTTTGAAGGGCTCGACCCAGAAAATTTGACAAAAAATCTAAAAAATATTTTGTTCTTGGATTTTAATGCAGATTAATGGAGAATCGATTCACAAATAGTGTAAGGTATTCCGCTCAAGAATCAGATGATTATTGGCAAAGATATGGCTTTCGGCGTGGGCCTTATTGACCTCTCAAGCATTTCCCCCATTTTCTAAGGGGTCGACCCAGAAAATTTGACAAAAAATCTAAAAAATATTTTGTTCTTGGATTTTAATGCAGATTAATGGAGAATCGATTCACAAATAGTTTAAGGCAAAGATATGGCTTTCGGCGAGGGCCTTATTGACCTCTCAAGCATTTCCCTCATTTTTGAAGGGGTCGACCCAGAAAATTTGACAAAAAATCTAAAAAATATTTTGTTCTTGGATTTTAATGCAGATTAATGGAGAATCGATTCACAAATAGTGTAAGGTATTCCGCTCAAGAATCAGATGATTATTGGCAAAGATATGGCTTTCGGCGTGGGCCTTATTGACCTCTCAGGCATTTCCCCCATTTTTGAAGGGCTCGACCCAGAAAATTTGACAAAAAATCTAAAAAATATTTTGTTCTTGGATTTTAATGCAGATTAATGGAGAATCGATTCACAAATAGTGTAAGGTATTCCGCTCAAGAATCAGATGATTATTGGCAAAGATATGGCTTTCGGCGTGGGCCTTATTGACCTCTCAAGCATTTCCCCCATTTTCTAAGGGGTCGACCCAGAAAATTTGACAAAAAATCTAAAAAATATTTTGTTCTTGGATTTTAATGCAGATTAATGGAGAATCGATTCACAAATAGTTTAAGGCAAAGATATGGCTTTCGGCGTGGGCCTTATTGACCTCTCAAGCATTTCCCCCATTTTTGAAGGGTTCGACCCAGAAAATTTGACAAAAAATCTAAAAAATATTTTGTTCTTGGATTTTAATGCAGATTAATGGAGAATCGATTTACAAATAGTTTAAGGTACTCCGCTCAAGAATCAGATGATTATTGGCCAAGATATGGCTTTCGGCGTGGGCCATATTGACCTCTTAAGCATTTCCCCCATTTTTGAAGGGGTCAACCCAGAAAATTTGACAAAAAATCTAAAAAATATTTTGTTCTTGGATTTTAATGCAGATTAATAGAGAATCGATTCACAAATCGTTTAAGGTATTCCGTTCATGAATCAGATGATTATTGGCAAAGATATGTCTTTCGGCGTGGGCCTTATTGACCTCTCAAGCATTTCCCCCATTTTTGAAGGGGTCGACCCAGAAAATTTGACAAAAAATCTAAAAAATATTTTGTTCTTGGATTTTAATGCAGATTAATGGAGAATCGATTCACAAATAGTTTAAGGCAAAGATATGGCTTTCGGCGAGGGCCTTATTGACCTCTCAAGCATTTCCCCCATTTTTGAAGGGGTCAACCCAGAAAATTTGACAAAAAATCTAAAAAATATTTTGTTCTTGGATTTTAATGCAGATTAATAGAGAATCGATTCACAAATCGTTTAAGGTATTCCGTTCATGAATCAGATGATTATTGGCAAAGATATGTCTTTCGGCGTGGGCCTTATTGACCTCTCAAGCATTTCCCCCATTTTCTAAGGGGTCGACCCAGAAAATTTGACAAAAAATCTAAAAAATATTTTGTTCTTGGATTTTAATGCAGATTAATGGAGAATCGATTCACAAATCGTTTAAGGTATTCCGCTCAAGAATCAGATGATTATTGGCAAAGATATGGCTTTCGGCGTGGGCCTTATTGACCACTCAAGCATTTCCCCCATTTTCTAAGGGGTCGACCCAGAAAATTTGACAAAAAATCTAAAAAATATTTTGTTCTTGGATTTTAATGCAGATTAATGGAGAATCGATTCACAAATAGTGTAAGGTATTCCGCTCAAGAATCAGATGATTATTGGCAAAGATATGGCTTTCGGCGTGGGCCTTATTGACCTCTCAAGCATTTCCCCCATTTTTGAAGGGTTCGACCCAGAAAATTTGACAAAAAATCTAAAAAATATTTTGTTCTTGGATTTTAATGCAGATTAATGGAGAATCGATTTACAAATAGTTTAAGGTACTCCGCTCAAGAATCAGATGATTATTGGCCAAGATATGGCTTTCGGCGTGGGCCATATTGACCTCTTAAGCATTTCCCCCATTTTTGAAGGGGTCAACCCAGAAAATTTGACAAAAAATCTAAAAAATATTTTGTTCTTGGATTTTAATGCAGATTAATAGAGAATCGATTCACAAATCGTTTAAGGTATTCCGTTCATGAATCAGATGATTATTGGCAAAGATATGTCTTTCGGCGTGGGCCTTATTGACCTCTCAAGCATTTCCCCCATTTTTGAAGGGGTCGACCCAGAAAATTTGACAAAAAATCTAAAAAATATTTTGTTCTTGGATTTTAATGCAGATTAATGGAGAATCGATTCACAAATAGTTTAAGGCAAAGATATGGCTTTCGGCGAGGGCCTTATTGACCTCTCAAGCATTTCCCCCATTTTTGAAGGGGTCAACCCAGAAAATTTGACAAAAAATCTAAAAAATATTTTGTTCTTGGATTTTAATGCAGATTAATAGAGAATCGATTCACAAATCGTTTAAGGTATTCCGTTCATGAATCAGATGATTATTGGCAAAGATATGTCTTTCGGCGTGGGCCTTATTGACCTCTCAAGCATTTCCCCCATTTTCTAAGGGGTCGACCCAGAAAATTTGACAAAAAATCTAAAAAATATTTTGTTCTTGGATTTTAATGCAGATTAATGGAGAATCGATTCACAAATCGTTTAAGGTATTCCGCCCAAGAATCAGATGATTATTGGCAAAGATATGGCTTTCGGCGTGGGCCTTATTGACCACTCAAGCATTTCCCCCATTTTCTAAGGGGTCGACCCAGAAAATTTGACAAAAAATCTAAAAAATATTTTGTTCTTGGATTTTAATGCAGATTAATGGAGAATCGATTCACAAATAGTTTAAGGTATTCCGTTCAAGAATCAGATGATTATTGGCAAAGATATGGCTTTCGGCGTGGGCCTTATTGACCTCTCAAGCATTTCCCCCATTTTTAAAGGGGTCCCCCCGAAAATTTGACAAAAAATCTAAAAAATATTTTGTTCTTGGATTTTAATGCAGATTAATGGAGAATCGATTCACAAATCGTTTAAGGTATTCCGCTCAAGAATCAGATGATTATTGGCAAAGATATGTCTTTCGGCGTGGGCCATATTGACCTCTAAAGCATTTCCCCCATTTTTGAAGGGGTCACACCAGAAAATTTGACAAAAAATCTAAAAAATATTTTGTTCTTGGATTTTAATGCAGATTAATAGAGAATCGATTCACAAATCGTTTAAGGTATTCCGCTCAAGAATCAGATGATTATTGGCAAAGATATGGCTTTCGGCGTGGGCCTTATTGACCTCTCAAGCATTTCCCCCATTTTTGAAGGGGTCGACCCAGAAAATTTGACAAAAAATCTAAAAAATATTTTGTTCTTGGATTTTAATGCAGATTAATGGAGAATCGATTCACAAATCGTTTAAAGTACTCCGCTCAAGAATCAGATGATTATTGGCAAAGATATGGCTATCGACGTGGGCCATATTGACCTCTCAAGCATTTCCCCCATTTTTGAAGGGGTCATCCCAGAAAATTTGACAAAAAATGTAAAAAATATTTTGTTCTTGGATTTTAAAGCAGATTAATAGAGAATCGATGGACAAATCGTTTATGGTATTCGGATCAAGAATCGAATGAAAATTGGCAAAGATATGACCTCGCTGGGAGTCATATTCTCCCTAAATGCATTTTTCAATATGACACACATCATATTGAACTTTCATGCTATTTTAAGAAATTTATATGGGACTCTCCAAATAAAGGGACAAAAAATCGGATGGCCTTCGTATGGGGGTTATATTGTCATTCAGTTAAAACAAACTTTGATACCGTCGGAAGATATTCCCCACTTTTTATTTGTAATTTGATAACTTCCTGCAATCATTACTTATTTATTGTTTTCGTATTGCTTTAAAACAAGTACATTGTTTGCGGATTGATTTATGATTAAAAGTGAATATTTAAATTTTTATCCAAAATTTACGACTCAGGCTTATGATTCATTTTACTTCAATTATGCTGAACAATGCTTTTTCGAAAATATTTATAACATAAATATTATGACTCAACTGGCTGCTGAAAAGAGCGAGACATGTAATATATAAAAGCAGGAGACAACTAAGAAAAATAAAAATTGTATAATTAAATCAAGTCAATTGCACGTTTGTGCCTTGAACCTGAAATTGTCTGTACGGCTTCTTATAAGTAATTATATTTCTGCCAGAAAGATTCAAGATGACGTAGAAAATTCTATTATAGGCAAGAGCGCTGTTCTGAAATTTAAATTGATTGTCTTGGGTGTTGAGATGCAAGTTGAAATGTTAGTAACAATGAAAGGTAAAAGCTTAACAATTAATGTGGCATTTGCTTCTATTGTAGCATAGCTGTGTCGTATTTGTGATTGCAATATATTTGTGCAGCAAACATATTTGCATTCAAGCCTTTTGGACAACACGTCGTATACGCAACTACATACATGTGCAATTTATTAGCTTATGCTGGATTATGGAATCCAAGCTGTTTGTAAATTTCATTCAAAATCTATTTTATTTGATGGAGTTGATATGAGCTGAGTAATATTTTTTAATTGGGAGTTTACAATACTAAATAACTGCATGTTAAATCCACTTTGAATTGTCAAAGGGATCCTTTACTTAACAAATAAAGGAGATGTACGCGCAAATAATCAAAAGGAGTTTATTAAACATCAATATTTTGAAGATTCTATTTGGCTTAAAGTGGTTCATCAACAATCAACATTTTACCATTCTCTTCTGATCTAAAACATATCGAGAACTTTTTCAAGTACTGTCAAACATATATCAACTTGAATCTGAAGTACCATCAAGATTTTTTCAAGTTTTAATTTAAGAAACAATGTGATTTTGTGCTTCTCTTTCGGAAATACGCTTTGCATTCGCTGACGTCAAAGAAACTGAATGACAGGCTTACAAGTTTCGATTTGAGCCGGAGAAGCTTTAAAATAAATTAATACATTTTTAATGACAAGACCAGCGGTTGCCTGTTAGACTGGTAGCTTCCACAAATAAGAAAAAAATTACCCATTTATCGATCTTATTTTGACTTTTATTTTTTAACCCGTGTGGTGTTTCTATTTTTTGCTTTGCAGTTGTCATAATGTGCGCCGATCCGCAGTCGATACGTCAAATTATGCTGACAGCCGAGGAGTTGAACATGATCGATAGCGGCGAATACGTTTTCATCAATATTGAATTATTTTCGCGGTGAGTATCTCAACAGAAGACAAACATATGAATTACTTAACAAAGTCAGACACACATACGGGCAAGCACAAAAGGTGATCATTTATAGCAATTGCCAAACAATTTGTTGCCTTTCACTTTGATCGAATAACAAAAATAAAACATTTGTGAAAAAATCCACGCGCACATTTTGTGAAAAAAAGTTTATATTCTTTACAAACTGCGCATGAACAACATTAGTCAAGGTTGTTAATGTTATGAAATGTTATGTACCAAAGCACTGGACAAAAATAGCTTCTGCATTTACCACACAAGAGCCCTAACTATTTTTAAATTGAGGAAATTCCATATTTCGGCACATGGCCGATCGATTAGAGCCCCAGTCTCGGCCTCACCTCTCCGTCTAGTCGCAGACGTCCAAATAATGGCCAAAAGGCAGAGTGCTCAAGCCAGACTCCGAGCCAAGTTCATTATGATTATCCATAAGCATTAGTGCTGAGTAATGCCCAAGCTTCTTTGTTTGCCGAAGCAATCTCGCAGTCCAGCTCTTTTGGCCAGGTCTTTGTTTTTGACCCGCTTATAATACTTCTACGGGGGTGGAGTTCGATTCAGCCTGGAATTCTTTATAAAATTCAACACTAAATATATAGAATGTATTTGCATGTGCATTTAATGCATTCTAATCGCCCGACCTTCATGACACTCGCAATCAATGGAAAATTATTGCGTATATACACAGTAATCTATATACTAACCGTACATAGTATGTGATGCCGGTACGTTACTTGGATTAGCTAATCAATTTCCTGTTTGAAAAGAAATCGAGCGAATGCTAGGCGAACGAATTCACAGCCAAGAACAAGATTTTACAAAAATGTAACCTAATTAAAACCCATTCCCAGAATTTCATAAATTCCTTTAATAAATACGGTGAGAAAGAAATTAAATCAATAAATTGAAATGCTTCCAACTACTAACAAGCCCCAAATGATAACGGGGTAAATATACTTCGGGGTGGACGGGCAGAATGGGGTCTTGAGGGGTCTAATGAATTTCAAATGTATTTACAATTTACATGAAGTCGAACATAGGAGTATTGGTTCTCATAGGCCTTTGTATGTGGAAGCCACACACTTGGTTGTTCTATTTATAAACATTTTATGACGCATATCAATAGCTGGTAATAAAATCAAACCAAAGGCAGCACAAAGGCGAATTAAAACTGCATTGATAACAAAAAACTATATTTACAAAAAAAAAGAGGAACACATCGAAAAACCTCTAAGCGTGATTACAATTAAAAGGGCAAACTACAAAGATTACATTCAGTATACTCGGGGCTATGAAGTGTAAACAAATGATATAAAAAATTAAAAAATACCACAATTCTTTTAAGTCTTAATGATTAAAGAGTACTGTCTACTTTAGTGTATACTTTACTTATATTTTTGTTTAAGTATTGCATAAAAAATAAGCGGTGTAATATAAAGAATATTTTTATAATGGATATTACTTATTACATTTTAAAAATGTATTCAACGGTGTATAAACACCAAATAAATAAAACTACTTTATTTTTAGCTTTTAAAATGTTTTCTTTTAAATTCGATTAAAATAAAAACGAAATAATTTATATAATTAATATTACAAATCAAGAAAATAAAGTTCATAAAACCAAAATAAACCAAACGATTCTACCTGTTTGATGGACTACTGTATGTGCCACATTGAAAATGATTATTGGGTTTTATTAAATTAATATATATACGGGTTTTTTGATTTGTAGGGTTCCCTATCTGACGTCCCAGCCGTGGTACGATAAGAATGATACGGATTTGAATAATAAGCGGGCACAGAAGGCCTACACCGCCATGCTGACCGTAACACCCAAACAACCGAATGACAACGAATACACGCGAGTCTCCAATGAGGTGAGTTTTGGTGCCTCCGGATGGGGATGGGGACTACCGGCATTTGCATGGAAATGGATGTGGAAGCCAATTTGAAAATTTTTGCAGATTTCTTTTGTTTTTACGCCGGATCTTTCGCCTCTTTCGGCCAGCCGTGTTACTCTTTTGGCCGGCCTCATGCATACTCAATGCCAGTGCACGTTCCAGTGCTCTTGGCCGCAGACTATTTTGCATTGGGGCGGAGCGGGGGCTTCTGGGCATTGTAAACAATATTCTGTTGATACATGGTAAATTACAGCAATGCCCACAGCGCCTGAAAGTAATTGCCGGCAGAGGAGCTCTTAAAAAGACTATGAATGTTACAGATTTCTGCCACTTAATAGTGGAAGTGAAAGGTGTTAAGAAGCAGTTCAGAACTTTATAAATTTTCTGTTAATAAGATTTATAGTTCCCAACAGTTTTCTTTAAGAAATTCAACTTAAATCGCTAGTTTTCTTGGGGGGCGCGGCTCCTGCCAAATCCCTTCCAGCTTCGGTGGCCAAAGAAGGACGGCGAACAAAATCCGCCAGTGGCCAGTAGCGGATTGGAGTGCGGTGTGCAATAATTTCCACATGGATTGTGACAAAACGTTCTATAGAACTTCCTTCTTTATCCCGTCTCCGTTCCGAGTGAGCGGACGCGTAATTGAATTTTCACGGAGGCCAAAGCAATTAAAGGGGAAAAGCGTCGCTGGGAAAGCGCACAGAAATGGATGGCCCTTGGCGGCATTGGGTTGACAGGGAATGGGGCTTAGGGAATGGGGAGAATGGAGCGAATCTAACTGCCAGCTGAAGAGAGATTAATGCGTCTGGGATTTCCCACTCTGTGTCCCATTTACAGATCAAAGCCATCGCCGCGGAGAAATACAATTACACGTTCAGTGACAACGAACCGATTTCGGCGTTCGTCACCTCCTTTTTCGACGGAGTCCTCCTCTACGCCAATGCCCTGAACGACAGCATCCGAGAGGATCCCTCCATGCTGACGCGTCCTATTAACGGCACGGACATGGTGCGCCGCATGTGGAACCGCAGCTTCACAGGCATCACCGGAAACGTGACCATTGACGCCAATGGAGACCGACTCTCGGCCTACTCTCTCCTGGACATGAATCCCAGCACTGGACGCTTCGAGATAGTGGCCCATTTCCTGCACAATCGGTTGGAGTTCGAGGCCAACAAGGAGATCCACTGGGCAGGAGATCGCGAGGAGGCGCCACCGGATCGTCCAAGTTGCGGATATGATGGTGCCTTGTGTCCCGATAATTGTAAGATCCTCAACTTTAAAATCTTACTCTTTTATCTATAATTCCAACTACTTTGAAGCTCTACCCGGCTATGCGATCCTTTCGATCATCCTGGGCAGCATGGTGGTAGTGATGGCCGTTTGCTTTTTCTTTGGCTATCGTCACTACATTGCCGAGGCTGAGATCAACTCGATGAGCTGGAAGGTGTCCCTGGAGGATGTTATGTTCCGGGACGCGGCCGAGCGAGGACTACGCGGCTCCTTCCACTCACTGGTGAAGCAGAGCTCCCAGCTGACCCTGATGTCTGAGGACATGGTCTCGATCAACGGCGATCGACAGATCTTTATACCGGTGGGTATGTTCCGCAAGAGCAAGGTGGCCATCAAGCCCATCGAGGTGGACAACGTGCACGGCCTGCTCACTCGCAGCCTGATGCTGGAATTGAAGCGCATGAAGGATCTGCAGCACGACCATCTGGTCAAGTTCTATGGAGCCTGCTTGGACCAGCGACGCAGCTTCTTGCTAACGGAATACTGCCCCAAGGGATCCCTGCAGGACATTTTGGAGAACGAGCAGTTCCAACTGGACTGGATGTTCCGACTTTCCCTGATGCACGACATCGTGAGAGGCATGCAGTTTCTGCACAGCTCGGATATTCGGTCGCACGGCAACCTAAAGTCCTCCAACTGCGTCGTGGACTCCCGGTTCGTGCTCAAGATCACAGACTTTGGCCTGCACAGCCTCCGGCGGACGAGGTTCGACCTCGAGAGTGATGGCGGCAACTGCAACAGCCACGCCTACTGGAGCAGTAAGTTATAAAAGATTTTATTCCTTAACATAATAGTATGTTTATAAAAAAAAAATATAAATAAATTTCAAAAATCTTATATTTTCTGCAGAGCTGCTGTGGACTTCCCCTGAACTGCTGAGATTGGAACACCAAAGGGCACCCGAGGGCACCCAGAAGGGCGACGTCTACGCCTTTGGAATCATTGTGCATGAGATAACCACTCGACAAGGTCCTTTCTATCTGGGCAAGTGTGCCTACGAGAAATCCCCACAAGGTATGCAATGGAATTACTCATATGGCCCTTATGGCCTCTCCCGAACCCCCTCAGCCCGCCATTCACTTGCTCGTTTTCGTTCCGTGTTGTGGCCGATTTTGTCTGTACGGAATTTTAATGCCGGATTTTTGCACATGCTGCGGTTACTCCGGTCCGTCAGTTGGCCTTTCGGTGGGGAAGTGTGGTTTGTGGGCATGTGGGAGACAGGGCAAATTAGCACGAGACGTGCTGGAAATACTCCAGGCGCAGCGAAAGTATGTATTTCTCAATTCCACGACCAAAAATCTCAAGAATGTTGATGTGTTTCTTGAACTTCTTAGATTTATATTGAAATGGCTTAATATTCGACAACCTTAATGGGAAATCTGATTTTAAATAGCAACCCAAAAGTAGCTCTTAATAGTCATTCTAGGTCAAATGTAAAAAAATTAAAACCAAAAGTGATTTGGGGTTGCGCTGGTTTTTTATTGTTTTGCGCCACCACACTTAAAGTTCCGACCCTCGAAATATATAGAAAACTTTAAGCCCGTTTACGAGACTAGCGCCGATTTGAATTGCCGTTGGAAACTTGGTCTTCGAGTTGGCAAAAGTGTGTCGGCCGTGGCTGGCAGACACTTGACGGATTCATCAAATTATGCTGCGCCCCGGCTGTGGGAATCAGAAGTCACTCGTCCTTCGCAGTGGCATAGCCACTTGTCTGCCAGGCAGAATGCAACTTTGGCAGCCACTTTCGGAGAGAGTTGTGTCTGTGGACGAATTTAATTGCGGTCTTGGCGCTCTGGAAATCGAAATCAAATTGCTGGCTGGCCAAAAAGTTGCTGCCTCTACGAAATCACGAACTCTTCTGGGGGCGAGACACGTCCAGGCAGACGGAATCGGCACGGGGTATTCTCCAACCGCAGAAGAATGGCATCAAGGACCAACAGCCGGGTGTCTTGCTTTTTCTGAAACCAATATCCTTATCCATGCTGCGTGCTTTATCTTTGCTCCTGATATTTGTCGGGGTGCTTATCCTGCTGGAGCTTTTGCCCAAAGGCCCACCTGATGGCTCTTGCAGCGCCAGAAGATACTGGTTATGTTGCTGCTCCAGCTTCTGGAGCCACTCGATGCGGGATCTGCCCCAGCTGCAGCGGTCGGCATGAGGTGATGACTTCCTCATGTCCTGAAAAACCACCTCGGCATCCGAGGGTTCAGGTTTTCCCTCCGAACCGCCACACTGCCTCTTTTTGGACTTGGATAGCCGGCGCTTTGTCGAGCCGATGGTCATGTTCCTCAGAAGATCCGCCAACTGGTCGTGGGGCAGGCACTTCTTTTGCCGGCAGATCACCTGCAGCAGGAGTTCGTGGGGCTGGCTATCGCGAGCATACGGTCGCAGTGGCCTCTCCACCAGAAAGGGACACACCCAGTCCAAATATTGTTTCCTGGAGCACATTAGAGTTGATGGTGTTGTGGTTGATTGCTTGGGCAACAGGATATGTATGTGTTGACACAAAACAACACTAAACACAAGGAATTTACATAACTGACTGACGAAAAACTGCCCCCATCCCAATTCAATTGATTCAAATTAATTCAAGGCCTTCTCCTTTCACAGAGATTATCGAACTTGTGAAGGGATATCATCCTCAGCGAATGCCCAAGCCCTTCCGGCCAGATCTGGAGCCCAATGGCGACACTAAAGCAGACATTAATGGCATCATTCGACGTTGCTGGGCCGAGGATCCGGCCGAACGCCCAGACTTCAACACCCTCAAGTCTATGATAAGGAGGTTTAACAAGTGAGTTCCCTAAACCTCGCATATTTCCAAAACAAAGGTCATATATTTGCTTTCGTTCAGGGATAATGAAACGGGCAACATAGTAGATAACCTTCTGAAGCGCATGGAGCTGTACGCCAACAACCTGGAGGAACTGGTGGAGGAGCGCACCCAGGACTACCACGAGGAGAAGAAAAAGTGCGAGAAGCTGCTCTACCAGCTGCTTCCACAGAGTGTGGCCGCACAACTGATCAGTGGACAGCCCGTGGTGGCGGAGACCTTTGATCAGGTGACGATATACTTCAGTGACATCGTGGGATTCACTGCCATCTCAGCCGAGAGCACGCCCATGCAGGTGGTACAGTTCCTCAACGATTTGTACACCTGCTTCGATTCCATAGTGGAGAACTATGATGTGTACAAGGTGGAGACGATCGGAGATGCCTATATGGTGGTCTCGGGCCTGCCGATACGAAATGGTAACCAGCATGCCCGGGAGATAGCCCGATTGGCTCTGGCACTACTGGAGGCGGTTCACAATTTCCGTATCCACCACCGCCCGGAGGACCGGCTTAAGCTGAGGATTGGCCTGCACACGGGAGCCTGTGTGGCGGGGGTAGTGGGCCTTAAGATGCCACGCTACTGTCTCTTTGGAGACACTGTCAACACTGCCTCTCGGATGGAGTCCAACGGGGAGGCCTTGAAGATTCATATTAGCGAGACTACCAAACAAGCTCTGGACGAGTTCGGCACCTTTGTGACCACCCGACGTGGTTTTGTGCCCATGAAGGGCAAGGGTGAGATGCTGACGTACTGGCTGGAAGGCGAGGTACCGCGTCCCGATACCCTAATCTCCCCCAGCAAGCTAATGCTAACCCGTAGATCATCGCTGAAGCAGCCCCAACGCAGTCAGTCCCATCACCTGCACAAGCAGTACTCAGAACTGGTAGTGGCCTCACCACCACCACAAGTGGTAGCCACACCCACCATAGCCCTGCCACCACCTCCCACTTCCCTCTCCAAGGACTCGCCCAATCTTCGGGTGAAGCGCAAGATCAGCTCCAGCTCCCCGAAGCTAAACGGCAGTAGCTTCGACTATCACAAGACTGAGAATTTGTATCTGGAGCCCCAGCAGCGCCAGTGCGACATCTACAGTAGTCGCAGTCTGCGGGACATGGAGGAGACCTCCGACAGCTGGGAGCTGGCACACTTCCGGCTGCCCCTGAGTGGAGCCCTCAAGAGCCACCATCACCTCAACAACAACAATAGTCATAACTATGCCCAATCGAATTCAAACTCCAATCTGAGCGGCATCCTGCAACCGCCGCCAATAATGATGATGGGTTCCAGCAGGGGCGCCCGGCTAAAGCCCTCGCCCACGATCTCAACGCTGCTGACGGGCGCCAGGGCAGGAGATGCCGCTGAAACCGGAAGCATTGGCAGTGGCCAGATGAGGATCAAGTTTGCTGAAGGGGATGAGGCTCCTCTGCTGCCTGCAGTTCCTCCGCCCTCAGCTTCACCGTCGCTGCCTCTGAACTCTAGTCCCCAGAGAAGTGGCAGTGGAAGCGGAAGTGGCAGCCACTGCGGCAGCACTAGCGTTGTAAATCAAAACATTCCGCCTGAAGGCAATCACTACGGCTACCTGGTGAAGAGCTTCAAGCAGCAGTGTCCCCCAGTGGCGGGCAGTGGCGTCACCCAGCCACTCCTGGCCAAGATCAACTCGTAGCTATAAGCCAGTGGTGGGGGGCAGTCAAAGTCCGTCCCCCACCCGCACACCACCCACTCGTAATCATATGCATATTAAATGTACTTGTTTGTGATAATAAGTTAAACCCAAGTTGAACAAGTTAGCGGTTAAAGTCGTTAGTCGACCGAATCAAATTCGAAATTCGTACGGGAAACCTTCTGAAAATGTTATTTAGCGTTTAATTGTCCTTTCCTTTTACTGATAAGTAGCGAATTTTAAATGTAATTAATCGAAAAAAAAAACAGATAAAAAAGAAAACTCGATGTATATAGAAAGGTACTCCCAAGACCGATTTGTTCCTTGCACTTTGAATATTCATTTTCTCCAAACTCGGAAACTTATTTTAAAGTAGATATTAGCTTTACTGTTAAGTGTAGGCAATTTGTGAAAATTTTGTGTAAGTAAAGTATTAGACGAATATGAATATTTATTTTTAAAATTTACGAATAACAAGCTCTTTGTAAAATATTAAATACAAATATTCTATTACGATTGAAAATCCATATGTGGTGTATTTAATTTGATTATTTTTTGGGGAAAATTGTAGGATGTAGGTTAAAATAGCAAAATAAGTTAGTTGTCTGAATATTATTCAGTGAATAGTCGTGCCAAGAGCCCGGGATTATTTCAAAACGTTTTATTGCTTTCCAACACTATTTTTAATACTGCCATACGGGCCAAACTACCTAAGTCTGGCAGCCCTAAAGCGACAAGTAAATAAATAACAACACAAAAAAAAAGAATCATCGAGGTGCGATCTTGTAGCCGGAATATTAAATCGTTAATTGATTTAATCAGTCATCCGGTTTCGTCTGGGCCCTTTACTGCGGGTAAGTGTTCGCGAAGGAAAGCCAAAAACAAAATTTTGGCCATTGCATAATTTTACATAGCCAATGGACTCGATGAATTGCAACTTTCCACGGTCCACACGAGCCCCATTCTGATATTCAGTGGTGTCGTGCCTTTTCAAACTCTGAATTAAATATAATTAAAAGCTGAGAGAATTTCCACTGAAAGTGTGGTTTCCCTATTGGTAGCGGCTGATAATTTGGTGATTAGTTGCGAAATTGCGCCCGCCCCCATAAAACAAAGTAATTGTTCAGCGAACAGTCACAGTCCGGGTTTATCTTTTTCGTTTCCATCAGGGCTATCAGAGCTTATCATTCATTGTGTTTTACTATTACTCTTCTGTCCGTCCTAGGAATACGGCCTCAGCATGTTGTACTGCCCGCCCAACGTGACTCTCAGTGAGGTCTGGACGAATCATGGCATCTCCCACTGCTTCATGGACACCGTGGGTCCGGCAGTCTATGGCGGATTCCTTTTGCTCTTCGGCTGCATTCAGCTCTTGATGTACAGGAAATATGCCACCCGAATCACGGATCCCACTCAGTTTTCCAGATCACGCCTGTATGCCGTGCAACTCTTCCTCCTGCTCTTTCTCCCTGTCTTGGCATTGATTCGCTTCTTCCTTAATGCTCGAATATATCCGGACAGCACTGTTTATGGTTACATGGTAAGTGGTGAAATTCTCTTGTATAAAGCGCATCTCATTGCCACTTTTCTCTTCCTATAGATCTTTTCCACCTGCGTTGTGTGCGTCTCCTACCCGTTTAGTATACGTTTGATCCTGAAGGAACGCTTTTATCAGCTTCCTTCGGTACCCACACGAGGGCATGGCCTCATCCTTTTACTCTTTTGGACGCTGGCCTTCATCAACGAGTCACTGGCGTTTATAAACCTTCGCCACGAGGACTGGTGGTTCCATCTCAAATCGTAAGCTTAGCCTGGAAGATATTTATTTAAAATCGGAAATTATAGATCCATGTCTTGTACAGCAACAAAGATGCAATCGAATTGGGACTCTTCGTCACCCGCTTCTTTTGCTCCCTGCTTATATTTGTTTTGGGTCTCAAGGCGCCTGGAATTATGGCACCGTATAACCCACACCAAAGGCTGGACGACTCCTCCAGCGAATCCCAAGGGGCAGCGCCTACAGGTTCTGCTTTTAGGAATGGTTGGCGTAAACTGCGAACATTGTTTCCCTACCTATGGCCCAAAAAGGATCTGGCCTTGCAGCTGGCGGTAGTTGTGTGCATTATACTGCTGATTGCGGGACGAGTCATAAAGCTGTTTTTGCCCATTTATCGCAAGAAGTTAGGTAGGTCAGGGTAACTTTTGAATTGAGTCACATTTTGCTAATTTCATCTTTTCACAGTGGACAGTTTGACCATTGAACCCATTATCTTCCGGTGGGACTTTGTGCTTATCTATGTGGCGCTATCCTTTCTTCAAGGGGGTGGCACTGGCAGTATGGGACTGTTCAACAATCTGCGCACTTTTCTCTGGATTCGTGTACAGCAGTACACCACCCGTGAGATCGAGATTGAGCTGTTCAGGCATCTGCATCAGCTGTCTTTGAGGTGGCACTTGCACCGGAAGACCGGAGAAGTGCTACGAGTCATGGATCGTGGCACGGATTCCATCAACAACCTGCTCAATTACATTGTCTTCTCCATAACTCCCACTATCCTGGATCTTCTGGTGGCTGTGGCTTTCTTCATATACGCATTCAACTGGTGGTTTGGACTAATTGTGTTCCTCACCATGTTTTTGTATATAGGTAAGCTGAACAGACTGATATAGTTCCAATCACTATCTATTTTCCTCCTGCAGCTTCTACAATTGCAATTACCGAGTGGCGCACACAGTACCAGAGACGGATGAATTTGGCGGACAATGAGCAACGTGCCCGCAGTGTTGACTCCCTGTTGAACTTTGAAACCGTAAAGTACTACGGAGCAGAGCACTACGAAGTAGACTGCTACAGGGAAGCCATTCTGAAGTACCAAAAGGAGGAATTCCTCTCCATGCTGACCCTGAATATGCTAAACACGGCCCAGAACATAATCCTGTGCCTGGGACTGCTGGCCGGATCCCTGCTCTGTGTTTATCTGGTGGTTCATCATCAAACGCTGACTGTGGGTGACTTTGTGCTCTTCTCCACTTACCTCATGGAGTTGTACATGCCACTCAACTGGTTTGGCACTTACTACCGTGCCATCCAGAAGAACTTTGTCGATATGGAGAACATGTTTGATCTGCTACGCGAGGAGGAGGAGATTGTCGATGCGCCAGGATCTTCTCCACTTCTGACCGCCGGTGGTTCCATTGAGTTCTCCAATGTGACCTTCGGATACTCTCCAGAAAAATTGGTTCTACGCAACGTGAGTTTTACGGTGCCCGCTGGCAAAACTGTGGCCATCGTTGGACCCTCGGGAGCAGGCAAAAGCACCATTATGCGGCTGCTATTCCGATTCTACGACGTGCAAACGGGAGCCATTCTGATTGATGGCCAAAACATAAAGTTGGTTCAACAGCAGAGCCTTCGACAGGCCATCGGAGTCGTGCCACAGGATACAGTTCTTTTCAACAACACCATATTCTATAACATAGAGTACGCCAAACTGGGTGCCTCTGCGGATGCAGTTTACGAGGCTGCCCGGGCCGCCGATATCCACGAGAAGATCCTCAGCTTCCCGGATAGCTATGAGACCAAGGTTGGAGAGCGGGGTCTGCGACTCAGTGGCGGAGAGAAGCAAAGGGTGGCCATCGCCCGGACACTCCTGAAAGCGCCCATTATTGTGCTGCTCGACGAGGCCACCTCTGCTCTAGACACGCATACTGAGCGGAATATACAGGCTGCCTTGGCCCGGGTGTGCGCCAATCGTACCACAATTATTGTGGCCCACAGACTGTCTACCATCATCCACGCAGATGAAATTCTCGTTCTGAAGGAGGGCAACATAGTTGAGAGGGGCCGACACGATCAACTTGTGCTGCGGGATGACGGTGTCTATGCGGACATGTGGCAGCAGCAGCTCAAGAACTTGGACACGGATCAAAGTGGCTCAGACAACGGCGATACTGGTACGGATTCGGGATCGGAGAAACGCAGTGCCGGTGGTAAAGGACCTGGACCCGCTGCCGGCCCAAGTGGGGCAGGAGTCAGTGGTGGTGGTGGTGCTCATTTTAGGGCAGGACATGCTCACGGAGGAGCACGTTAGTCCAAAGACAGACAAACTCAAAGTACTTTTTGTTATTCCTGTTTCCATGTGATTAATGGTATATTGTTATACGTCTGAGCTGTTCGTCAACGTCTAAGTTCGTCTTTAAGTAATCTTATACGCTACTCTTATATTAAATAAACACTTAGATTTTATAGACAATCTGTGGGAGCGTAAGAGCATTGCTTTTTAAGAAGTACAAATAAAAAAAAATAGCTAACTTTCAAATTATTTGTAAAAGAAATTAAAGGACCAAACATCCAGTTTGTTTCAACTCTATTCTTAAAATTAGAGAAGTATCTTAGGGGTTTATTAAGAGCAGAAGCAAGCGTCTTATGAGAGGCACCAGCTGCTCTTTGGAGGGCTGATGCTTATCAGTGGAATGGAACCTCCAGCAAGGCCAGATCTCCGGCTCCGGCTCGCAGCTTCAGTCCGAGTTTGGATCGCGAGGCGAGCAGACGTCGAGTTGTGTGTTTCGAGGGAAAAATTAACAGATAAAGAAGTAAAAGCGGCGGCTCCTTTGAAACATATCTGATAATACAAAGTCGCATTCGTATACTATATATAGACATTTTTCCGAAACCGAAACATCATACCGAACACGATCCTATTTTGTGCGGAGTGAATATCGTTGGAAAATCCGTGAGATAACGAGTGTCACGCACTCGGAAGGAAGCCGCAGGCCATGAGGCGACTCAAGTGTTCCGTGTTTGTGTGTACGTAAGAGTAACCTAGTTGATAATCCCAACTATATCAGAAATTAATTCAAGAACATGACGTAATGTTTCATTGACGAGTGCGCATAAAAAAGAAGCAGAGGAGCAACATTGATTAAAGCATTTTGCGATCATTCATATGCGTATATATAAATATATTCCATATACACATCCACATGAGTATATTTATATATATATGCATATATATACATATAAGAACAAAATTCAATTGATAATTGAAGAGTTTATTGCCCATCCGCCAGAATGCGACACAGGCGATACTGTGTGTGTGTGTGTGTGAATTGAACTTCAATTTCCCATCTATCTATCTGGCAGATCTGTTCCTGATCTTCGATGCCGGTCATGCCCTCAGCATCATCGGGCTCAACCAACAGATGCTCTACGAGTACGTGGGCAATGTCCTGGTGGGTGCCAAGCCCCAGGACGAGGGCCAGCCGTCGCCACCCACCACCGGCTGGATAGTCCGGGGGAAGCTCACTCTCCAGCGGCAAAGTGAACTTGTCCTGGCAGCAGCGGTAAGTTCTTGGAGATCCTTTCTGGCTATAACTTGCAGGATATTTTTTAAAGAAAAATTGTTGAGCTATAGGGCTAAGGGGAGTTTCTTAATATATATCTTTTCAGGCTAGAACTTGCAGTATATTTTTAAAAGAAAATTTTCGAGGTGCTTCAGATTTAATTTGGGAATTAGCCCCAGCTAAGGATAGTACTTAATGTTCTTTATTCCTTGAAAAATTAGTGCATCTATTTGTTTAAACAAAATTTTTTAACAATTAACAAATGCTCTAATTTGCCAATTCTATTGCATTTATACTTTTAGCTACAATTTCGAATTTTTTAGGAAGCAATTTAGGAATGTTTCGTTTGATCTTCACTGACCCGATGATTAATTAGCCTGCTTTTTAAAATAATATTTTTGTTTACACACAAAAAAAATACGCGGTTGCCGTGTGATCATCATCGTATATAAATATTTTAATTTAGTAATATATATACTTCATTTCTGTCTGTATAGACTCGTTGAATTAAAATCAGTGAAAAATCAAGCCAATTTATTGATTTCATTATCAATTTGACGATTCAATCAGCGCATTCTGGGGCTCATACCCCATTCCCAGAGACAGCTACAGCCCGAGAAGAATTCGCAGAAGAATTGAAGAAAATTTAACCTTTCACAGAGTAGCCAAGGGAAAGAGCGAGTGCCCACAATGAGCTGAACTCGGCTGTGAACTTCTTTCATTGAGCTCCCACAGATAATGCCAATACAGGCACATATAGCCCCGGTACCCGGGTTCCCTGCCAAAGAGTGAATGTGTGATGTATAATGTATGAATTCTCATATATACGAATGGGTAATCAGCTCTGATTGTTTTGACTGAGCGACTCTAGGAGTAGCCGTCGCTTATCAGGGAATGAGCGCGATTCTCATTTGAAAAAAAACCGATCTGACTAACTTTATGTTTGTCCGATAAACGATGATAACCCTTATCAGCCAGTCGGATAGGGATCCGACGCGACCCTAGCCGGGATGGGAGATTACAGCATCGCGGGGCTTCCCCGGTTCCGGCTAATCGACGACCATGTTTACCCCTTCTTACATTGCAGCTGGTCATAGACGATGTAACGCTCAACAACTCGGGGGAGAAGTTCCTGCAGAACAAGGAGATGTACCCGCCCTACAAGCCCTTCAAAATCGTCCTCACTCCGGAGGGTGCCATCACGCACGTGGCATTCAAGGAGGGCGATCCCATCTGGAGCATGAACTTCAAACGGGCGATTGCTTCGGTGCTCCAGTTCCAGATAAAATCCAGCGGTGCCTTTGTCGTAAATGAGGTAACCATTTAAGAAACTATTACTTTGTATTTTTATAAAAATATCTTCTGCAACAGCTTGGCATCCATGGCACCTGTGCCACGGAGTACTTTGTGTCGAACAAGACCAACTACATCGCCATTCGAAAGACGCCGGAACTGAAGACCTGTGTTCCGTACACGGAAGCCGTTCACAACACGAGGAGTAATGTTCCACCAAACACCTGCGAGTACGATCACCAGAAGAGCGTTATTATTGGAAACGAGGCGATCTACGGACTACTGCCCCACAACGAGACCGGCTACTTCCTCAACAAGGCTCACGTCAAGGGCACTACTCTGATCCACACATTCGAGTCCACCGGAGAGGCCCAGTACATCAACTCGGAGCTGCTGCTCACATTTTTGAACGAGACAGCCATCGACAATCCCATCGATATCGAAACTTCGATGGCCTCTGAACCCTCAAATCTGGAGCTCCAGCTGCTTGATCCGAACGATCCAACTGGCGGAAGGAATCCGCAGCAACAGGAGACCCTAAGAGCCCAGGCCTCAGCTATTCTGGACCTACTGGCGGAGGGCCTAGAGACCACGGAATTCAAGTTCTCCGAACCGTACGATTCCACTCTTTCCGACGTGATTAAGGTGCTGAGCGAAATGGACTTTGATTCTCTGAAAAGACTCTACCACGAGGTCAACATTGGCACGTCCTACCGCCAGGAGACCATCCGTAACATCTTCCACGAGATCATACCCCGCATCGGCACCAAGGCCTCCGTCTTCCTCACCCACCACTTGGTGGTCAACAAGATGACCAAGTCACAAATAGCGGTGCAACTGCTTATCCCCATGCCGTTTCACATCTTTGAACTGTCGAGGGAACTGGTCCTCAAGTGTGTGGACTTCTTCAACATCGGACCAGAGCGTCCGGATGTGCGCCAGGCGGCTATTCTCAGTTTCGCCACCCTGGTTCACAATGTCTACATAGCCAAGGGCATCAACAAGGAGGAATTCGAGGAGTATGTGCAGCAGTTTTTCAATAACTATTTGAGTGAGTGTCTTAAAAATATTTAAATATTTTAAATATTATTCCTTATTCCTTTCCAGGCCAACGTGACTTTGACCAGAAAATGTTATATCTCCAGGGATTGAATAATCTGCAGCTGGGAAACGTGGCCGACTACCTGGAACCCATTGTCCAGGACCCCAACGAGCACGATGATCTCAAGTTCCAAGCAGCGTGGACAACTCTGGCTCTGGCGGATCGGCGAGCAGAGCGAATCTACGAGATTTACTGGCCAATCTTCGAGTCGCGAAATGCCAGCCTGGAGCTTCGAGTGGCTGCCGTAACCCTGCTGCTGATCTCTAATCCCACGCCCGCCCGCCTGATCAGTATCCATCGCATCATCCAGAGCGAGACAGATCCGCACATGATCAACTACTATAGGACCACGGTGACGAGCATCTCGGAGACTACTTATCCCTGCTACCAGCCTCTGCAAGTGCTCCCGTCTCACTTCCCCCAAATGCATCCAAAACTAATGCGGACATCTCTTTCAGGCGCCGCCTCCTATCCTACATGCACCGCCATCTGCCCCAGAAGCCGGAGCCGAGATACTGGGTTACGGGTAACTACATCTTTGACTACCGCGACTCCAAGTTCGGAATCGGAGCCATGTTGCAGGTTTTTCTGGTTGGTGACCCCAAGTCGGACATGCCAGTGGTGGCATTCTTCAAGTTTGACACAGAAGCCCTGGGAAAGTTCACGGGACAACTGGCGGTGAGTGGTGTTCCTTCCAGATAGTTTATCTGAAAAAAATATTAAATATTATGTATTTTTCGATAAAAGCTATATGTGAAGGCTCGTGGCCTACCGGACACCGTCCTGAACAAGTGGAAGACGCGGAACAGCAGTGAACCCTTCACCGTCAAGAGTATTAAGGCGTTGCTGGCCATGCTGCAGGCTCCCCTCATCAAATCAAAGGACCTCCACTTGGAGTTTATGGTACAAATGGAGGGCAAGACAGTGCTCTCGTACTACCTCAATCAGCGAATGTTTGACCAACTGACCTACAACAACAGTGAGTGACCGTAGATTCCCATCCTTAATCCTTACCAAGTATGTGTATTTCAGTTCTGGAGCGAATGCAGCAGATCATCCGTACGGATAGCCACATCAACATGCAGACAGTGCGCTGGCCCTTTATGAATCGGTACTCGGTTCCGACGGTTCTAGGCACCGCCTCCGATGTCCTGTTGCAGACAACGGTGCTGACATCGCTGCGCGGTAATATGACGGAACAGCGCAACTTGCCCATTTCCAAGCACACCTTGGAAATCGATGCCCGATACTCCTCATACGCATCCGTGCGCAGTCGCAGCTACAATCCATTCCTGAACCTGGACCATGAGATCAACAGGGAGCAGGGCTTCCTGATCTACATTCCGTTCAGTAGTGAACTAACTCTAAATGAAAGCGACACCACGTGCCGGAGCTATTCGCTCTCCCGCCCGCAGAACCTGACCAGTGGTCTGTCCTTCAAGTCACGGGTCGTGACCAAAACTCGGGGTCTTATCACAAAGAGTGCAGCGGCGCCCTTCGAGGAGACAATGCTGCCCGAAAAAAGGAACGATGTGGTGCGTTTTTCAAAGGGTCTATGTCTGTTTTCCTTCCAAATCTATAAATCTATTTCTCAGGTTCAACAATTTAAATATTCCCTGCCGGATTTGGGAGTTCAACTGAGCATCAGCACCAATCTCAATGAGCTGATGAAGTATAGGGGAATGCTCCTCAAGTCAGAGTTTACAGAGAAGTAATCCAAAATAGGCCACATTTAGAGGTCCCTCTAACTTCCTTTTTCTTTGAAATTCTAGTGGCTTCTCTGGCAACATGGTCGTCAGTGTCCTGATGTACATTTTTGGCTTCACCCAGCTCAGTTCCATTCACCTCGGCCACGACAGGAACTTCACCATGCTGATGTACAACGAAAAGGCCACCAGAGTAAGATATAATTTTGGACACAAAACGCAGATACTTTATAAACGTATCCTTTCAGATAGAGGGGAACTTTTGTGCCGAGGATGTACTGGAAACTGCCGATCTGAAGGGCAAGCAGATAAGCCTCACCCTCGAGCACACGGATGAAACTTCCCGCTCCGACATCCTGCACAGATGGAACATCACCCTCGATGTACAGGCATCGCCCAAATCGCACTGGTTCAAGGTAATTGGACAGATTCAGCGCAACTCCAAGGACGATGAGGAGGACTGGAAGGTGAGTGCTATATTGGGACTATATCGTTAATGCGACTACGGGACAAATTTATTTAACCAAATATGCGTTGCTCCTTTCTTGTGTCTATGTGGGTCTCTGTATCATTGGGGTGTGTTTTCGTGTTGTGGGATTTGTTATTGGGTTAGCCCTCCTGTCCGGCTATCTCGAGCTCCTCCTCGGCATTGATCAAAGCCACAACGCCATCCTGCAAGGTCTTCACCAACTCAAACTCTGTGAAGCCCAGCCGGCGCTTGTTTGATATATCCATAATGCCGTCCTCGATCTGGGCTTGTTCGCCTTCGGTACCGCGTATCTGCAACTGAAGCTCCTCGGCCAAAGCGAACAAACGGTCCGGATCCTTGCTTAGCAAGGGCAAACGGATATGGACCGAGGCGCGAAGGGTGGTGCCCAAGTTAGTGGGGCACGCGGTAAGGTTGCCGTAGCGCGGATGACGCGCAAAGGTCAATGTCTTCTCAAGCTCGGTCAGGCCGTTCACCAGGCGATTGTAGACATCGCCGAGGTCACCGCACTGTGCCATCGACATGATGCGCACGTGGTCGGAGCGGTTCACCCAAATGAAGAACGTCTCGGCGGGATTGTGGTATACACCACGTCCAGTCGGCCAGAAGCGGAAGCAGCCGGCAGTGGTCATCTGCTCGTCGCCGCGCTGAAAGAGTATGTGGCGCTTCACCATCTCTGCCTGGGTCTCAGCATCGATATCCGCCATGGTCAGGTACGAACCAATCAGCTCTCCATCCATTGTCTCGGTGGCCGCACGCACCTTCTCCTCCACCTCGATGAACTGCTTCTCTGTGAGTTTCGGGAAGAAGGGCAGCCCCTCGATGTTCCTGGCCAGACGGATGCGAGCCGACATAATGTACTTGCGCTCCGGATCAAGGTTCTCAATCTCATCCACGTTGCCGAAGTCGGCGTCCTTCTGGAGCACGTCGTTCTCGTTGTCCATCTGGTTATGGAAGTCCTTGATAATCGGATCGAAGACCTTGTTGAAGACATCGTAGCTGTCGGCATCGGCCGCAAAGATTCCCACAGGTGCTTCGTGGTGCTCGAATCCAGACACGGCACAATCATATAGGTAGGCGTCCACAGGCGCCGGTGTGGTGACGAGCATGTACTCCTCCAACAACTCTGGCGAGAGGTACTTACGGAGCAGAGAACTGATGTTCTCCTCATCATCCATAAGCGATTTGTAGCCGGCAATGGTGAGCTCCTGGTACTCCTCTGGCGACTTTTTGCTATTGGATTGGAAAATATTTATTAGGATTCATTGGGAATCTCTCTTTAAACTCACATTTGGCCGCGCAGCCGCTCGAGTTCCTGCTCCAGCTTGGAGATGTGTGTCTTGGCCTCCTCCAGATCGTTCTTCATGATGTCATACTGAGCATCATCCGGACAGCTCTCGCACATGAATTTGCGCACGAAACGGATGGCATCCTCCGGCTTGTTCTGCTCCTCGTACAACTTGATCAAAGCCTTGCTGAGAGCATCAATAACCCCGGCTCGTTCCAGATACTTGCGGTATTGCACGCGTTTCGATTCAATCTATTCAGATGGAAGGGAGTCACGTTGTATCCGGGAGTATCTCAATATCTAATATAAGATTGTCATTCCTCCACTTACCGAAGTCATTTTAAAGTTGGTTGGAGCGAAAGTCAAGTAAACATAAATTTATAAAAACACAACGCAAAGTTAAGGTACTCGATGGCAGATCCGAAAATAGACTTTCGACAGCACTTGGGCTTTGTACAGATTTTTAGCACGTCCTTAAAAAATAAAAGAAATTGAAATTTTTTCCCAAACAAATTTTACGACGAGAGAAATGCGTCCGAACAGTAGCTTAACTGGCTGCCTTCTATCCCTTAGCTCGTATCCCGTATTGATCAAACGCGACGACGTACGACTCCAGGCCTGCCTTCCTGCCTGCCTGCCTTCCTGCCTGCCCGCCTGCTAGATACCGACACTCGACTCTACTCTACTTGACTCGGTTCTGTTCGTTCTGGTCCCTGCTCCCCGATGCCACGAGGGCAAGGAGAGGCGCCCACATAAGTGGGCCACCAATTGTGGTTGTACGGCCAGTGGTTGGGCCTTTGTGCCTTGTGTAACAAAGTGCCACGCAGCAGGAGGAGGAGACTAGGCCAGTGCAGCCAGGATGTAGGTACGCTCGCTAATCGTTGTCGCCGTTGTTGTGGTCCCGTTGTCTACCGTTTCGTCATGGTAATGTGAACCCGACCGTACATCCCGGTGGCGGGGGTGTCCCTGTTGTTTGGTTTCTACGTTTCTGTCCATCAGTGTATCCACATATACCTTACAGGGTGTCACGTCCGCCCCGCCGCCTAACGAAGGCCCTCGACTCGTGTCAAGAGCCGATTGTTGACTTACTAGGTACATGGTTCATGGATTGTTGGTTACTCCAAAGGGAGTCTTTGGTTAAAGTTCATTTTCTTAAATTTGTTTAAGTAAAGAAACTACTTTTCCAAAGAACCTATTCTTGAATCCTTAAAATTATCATAATTAAGTTTATAAAATTAGTTTCTTAGAAAAGAATAATTTTTAAAATTCAATAAAATATTTTATTTTCCACAGGCCTGCAGCAAGCTGACCTATGAACCTCTCGTCTTCACCAAACGACCCCACACCCTATACGGCAATGTGGTATTCGGCCTGGCCACCGAGGAGGGTGAATGCCCAGAGAATGGCTCCTCGGTGCAGTTTGCCGCCCGAGCTGGGGTATGTTGCTAGATGATGGGCCTTAACCAAGTTAAGAAATTAATGCCAATAGTACCTCATACTTTCAGCCATCGGAGCATGCCCGCGCCTTCCTGCGTTCCAATAAGATCTCGTTGACGGATACAGAGTTCTGCCCAAAGGAGGTCCTCAAGTTCTCGCCCATTCCCACATCCAAGTATTGCAAACGGAGCAACTTTGAGAACTTTACCTCGATCACACAATACGACATGGACCTGAAGTTCAATAAGGCAAGTAAACCATAAAAAATATATATGTAAATGAAATATTTTAGAATAAAAATATATCTTTTAGATGCCCGCCTGGTTTGAGCTCTGGTCCAACCGGCTGGATCACGTGGTGTCTGCCCTATCTTCCCACAAGGTGGATAGCCTCCACATGAGCCAAGAGATCAACATCTCCATGCACACACCTCACGACTATTTCCGGCTGGCGGTGGAGGTCAATGGAGTGAAGTGGCGCTTCCATCAGATACCCTTCCTCTTTAAACTGGACTCCAAGTTCGACGCCTCCCATGAGCTCACCTACGACTCGGGACTAAAGCGCTCCTGCTCGGTAATCAATGGCATAGTCAATAGCTTCGACGACTACCTCATAAATCTGGAGGAGATTGCGGTGCGTGCCGATTGTTTGACTCTCCTTGTGGCAGACTGCTCTCCGGCGCCCCAGGTGGCCGTATTTTTAACGCCTTGGAAGACACCCGATAATGTCACAACTTACGGATTACGCGTCCACATCGGCCAAAACTATTTCAGTCTGCATCCGCGCAATAGTACAGTGCACACCGATAATGCACCCTTGGATGAGCCGGTCTTCATCTATCTCAACCAGACCCAAACGCCCCACAATGTGCGCCAGAAGCCCTACCAGTGGCCGTTGGAGTCCAGTGACTACGATTTTCGGTTAGTCTTCACAACAAAGGTTTTTTTTTTAGAAACTAACTACTTCACTTTTCTTTCAGTGTGGAGCTCAATGAACAAAACATCCTGATCGTCGAGTGCTCGCTGATAAGTGCCACCATCCAGTTCGATTTGTACAATATCCTTAACTTCGAGATCTATGCCTGGCACAAGCACCAGTTGTGTGGACTGTGCAGCAAGCCACTGAACCGTATGCAGAACTATACGATCTGCGAACTGGAGGAGACGGCCGCCACGACACCCCTTCCCGTGACCGTTCCTCTCCAGAACTCCTCCGATGTAATTGTAGTTGCATAAGCATAATGTGTTAAAGCTTATCCTAAAATAAAGAGAAATTAAGCCCAACCGGGACGATCATTCAAATCCCAGGGCTTGG
This sequence comes from Drosophila pseudoananassae pseudoananassae, assembly GCA_018153035.1. Classification (NCBI taxonomy): domain Eukaryota; kingdom Metazoa; phylum Arthropoda; class Insecta; order Diptera; family Drosophilidae; genus Drosophila; species Drosophila pseudoananassae. The sequence continues at coordinate 1,930,377 of JAECXR010000055.1, forward strand.
AACAATATTTAATTTTATTCATAATGGTTTCTTTAAACAGAAAATTAAGTATATTTCACTTCTGCAAGAAGTATAGGATTAACAAAAAAAAAATCAAAGTTCTAGTCTCATACTAGTTCAACTCTTTTCTTGAGTATTGAAAATTGGTTCCAAAAATAAGAATATTTTGATGAATCATAAGATAATTATAAGAAAAATTATTAATATAATAACATGGCAATAAACTAACAATGCCAGTTATTAGTATTATGATAAAACTATTTTATATTATTAGGGAGACCCCCTTTCTATTCGTTTTTGAAACCAATTTGCTTTTCGCGATCGCGATGTAATTGGGTGAGTAAGTGTAGACGTAGTTGGGGAGTCGTTTCCAGAGTCATATTACATAGCTTGCAGTTGAGGACACCCAAAGCTCCTTCGCTGCAACATGAAATGCAGTTTAATATTCGATATTCTAATACGGATTTGAAACACTTACAGGTTCCGCCATTTGTACAATTGCTTGCAATTTTCAATAAGAAAGAGGCGAGTTCCGATATCCTCCTCCATCAACTCTGGAATAAGGTGCATGGGAAATATGCAGCGCTTGCCGAACGGTTCGGGTTGAGGCTCAATCCTTTCCACTTTCTCCCAAGTAAAATCAGAGTTGCTTGCATTGAGCTCAATGTAGCTACGATCCTTACTTAGCAAACTGTACATAATATTTTTATTGAAAAAGTGACTGTTGATCAATTTTTAATTTTATTTCCACGAACTTACCGATTCAGCAAGGACCTTAATTGATTAAATATGGCAACACGGGCGTTCATGTTCAGGGATGGTAGCTCCTCTCCCTCGAAGTTAAAGAACATGCTGTCAATGTTGTAGCGCATTTGATTAATCTACAAAGAGTATAACTTATGAATAATTTTATTTCATGGATTTGTTTACAGGAAAACATACCATGCGGACATCATCCTCATATAAATTCACGTCCAAATTCATAACCATATCGTGCTCCTCGAAATAGGGCTTCATAGTTTCCTTATCATATCCTAGACCGGCTAAAATGGAAACGTACTTGGTGCTCTCTTTGTTGCACTTTATCTGCATGGTTGGGCAGAAGAGCATGGTCATCAGAGGGCCAAATCCGTGGATGTTTGGCATCAGGGTAGTTCCCCGGGCCGTTAGCTCTTCTCCGTTGGCACTCTCCATCGTCGAATGTGAAACTATCAGTTGATCGTGATTATCCTGTGGATCGGAATCCAAGAGAACGGCATTGACCGAACTTTTGTCTATTTTGACGGTTTTCCAAACTCCCACACGAATGGTAGAGAACATCGATGTTTCTAGCGGACTGTATGGTCCCCTGAGCATAACGATCATGTTGCACTTGTCCAGAGGAGGAGGCGTTAAATCGGGATCCTCTGGCATTTGACAAGAGCGCAAATACTCCTCATTAACCTGCTGCCTCTCATGGCTGGATATGTATCGGGCGGTTTCCTGTTTGCGATTGCGGAAGTCATGATCCTGGCGAGACAAAAAGTTCTCGTCGGAACGGCGAGCCAGCTTGTGCTCCACCAACTTCTCGTTGAGTAATCCTTCAGGTATGTGTACGATGACGGCGGCTATATTGTGAACCAACGAGTATATGTCTAGCTCAACGACATTGCGGCTGCAGGCAGCTCGAAGCATATCGTTGGCGGCCTTGGACCATCGACTACGAATATTACTCATCGTCGATGGCTGCACCAAAGCCAGTCGGCACTCGAAGACTCGCGGCGGCAAATCGCTATACTGGCTTAGAAGTTCATTGGGCATCAAACGCAACTGATCTAAGTACAGTAGACAAGTGTCTCCGTAGTCAACAAAACGCACAAAGAACTTTGGCTGACGGTCTCTTTGAGTTTCCGGCCGAACAATTGTGGCACGCTCAAAGCTACCTTTCCGCATGGCGAATACCATCATGCCCTTGGTCAAGACACCGGCATTCTGAATCTTGAATTCCAAGTGCATCGGCGTGTTAATAATCTCAGACATGTTTTGAATGCACTTAGCAAACGATTTTGGTTGAAAGAAGAACTTGCCGCAGTGGTCGATCTGATTGGAAATAAAAATATTGTAACACTTTATATATTTTCTGCCTTACTGCCTTACATGGGTGATCCATCCAGTGAGTCTCTTAGCATAAACGGACGGCAAAGCCAACATCTCCACGTTCAAAGACCGAGACGGTGGAATCCACTGACCCTCTTTAACAGTGCCAATCCCATTTTTCTGCACATACTTCAACGCGTTGTTTGGACTGAAATTGACGATAATTTTTGTAGCATACATATTATTAGGGTTTGTATAACACTCACTCCATCATGCGCAATGATCGAGTCAATTGGTATAATCTCATCCTGATGGACTTGTAGACGTCGGTTAGCACTTGGCCTGGCACAGTAATCAGTCGAGTGCAGTTGCCTTCGCACTCATCGGTCTTGAACGTGATGAAGACCTTCTGCGATCCCGGCTGAAAAGTTACTTCGATGCTCTCGGGTGGGATCTTTAGTTCCTGGAAAATATCCTTGATGCGGCGAGTGTACAGTTCCCCCATGTAACCGGGCCTAAAGTTTGTAAAGTAGACCGTGCGACAGGGATCATGACCAGAGATAACTTGAAAGACATCGCGTTCCTGGTCTAAGCAGGACTTCTTCGATCGCAAAAAATAGTTTGGATAAAAGGCTCCGGCTATACCAACTTTTAGGAGGAGTGCCTTTTCCAGATCGTCCGGCATGTCACTTGAGGTGAGGTTGAACGGAGTCATGCCGAGTTGGGTGCACCGCGATTTCAATTCATTCACCAGAAGACGCATTTCTTTCAGTGCACGCAAGGAGACATGGTATCGTTTTGCCCACGGCTCCGCTGACTCTTGATGCATACCATGTTCTACCATGTTCTCATACGTCTATCCAAAGCAAATAATTAGACAAAATTAAGAAAATCATCAAGACACTTACGCAATAAATGCGCCAAATAGCAACCAAGTCAGAACCAGAGCCATCAGCAAAAATGTAGTTCATCCAATAGGCATCGGATGTCAGACGTCCTCGGCCTGCTTCTGTGCTCACACCTCGCATGGACAATCCAGCAGCTATAAGATATATTAAGTATATAGAGGAACATTTTGGTATAAATATCAATAGTCACCTATAACAATGGCTTCTTCAAGGAAATTAAACACGTAACCCAAAATAATTAGGCGAGATAGACGAGTATCCAATGGTAAGCGGGACATAATAGTGCCCCAGAAGGTAAGGTCACCATCCATTTCGTTGTACACACCATCCACGGTGGGGAAGAGGGCACCCACTTCTTTAAGCAACAGAATGGTATTTTGAATGTCCGTCAAATTCGGCGGGGATATAGCCAGAGCTAGTAGCTCCACGGGAGGAGCTATGTCCAACATCTTGGCCCTAAGCACAGCGTTTTGTAGGGGCAGGCGCAACATTTCCGGCACTCCAAACTCCTGCATGTGAGTCTTATAAAAGCCCTTCTCTACCATGCGGTAAACACGTCCACTTCGCAGACGACCCACGCGGCCAGCTCGTTGGCGACAGTTGGCCTTCGAGGCCCAACACAGTCGGAGAGAGCTGAAATTAGTGGCCGTATCGGTGACCATAACCTTGGTAAGACAGAAGTCAATGATGTAGGATACATCTGGGACTGTAATGGAGCTCTCAGCAATATTGGTTGCCAGGATGATCTTCCGGAATCCGGGTGGTGAAGGAGCGAACACATCGCGTTGTGCATCCGGAGTCATCAGAGAGAAACAGCGCAAAATGAACAATTTCATACTGGGTCTGATATAAAAGGGAATACTTTAACAAATGTTATCTTGAAAATAATATTATCCTTACTCTTCCTTAGTCATGTTGCCAAGACATTCGGCCATGTTGTCGATTTCATAAATACCAGGCAGGAAAATAAGCACAGCCCCCTGCCTCTTGGCATCGTCGTAACTTAGCTGCGTTTGAACTTCCGCCTGACGCTCCATGTTGTCAACGACTAGGATTATCTTTACCGCCGCCTTGTAAGCCTCGTCAGGAATTCGCGGCATGTAACCAAATTCCGGATCGTCCTTCCAGTTAATGTTGCCCAACTGGTCGCGATAGAATTTCTCAATGGAGTACTTTCGTCCGTGGCTGGCGCTGATCACAGGCGGTACCGACACCTTCGTGGTAAAGTAGTCACAGAACTCGCGGGCATCAATGGTGGCCGACATCAGGATGACCTTGACATGGCGAGAATTGGTGGCCAGAAGTCGGCGCACCAAAATCAGTAGGAAGTCCATTTCCTGATCACGCTCGTGAACCTCGTCCAACACAATGTGTGTGTAATGAGTCAGGGTCTTGTTGCGAATAAGAAGGTTCAGCAACACACCGGTGGTACAATATAGTAGTCTACAGTCCTCCGTATGAGCATTCCGATGCAGACCAACCTGGTAGCTGCACACAGTGTTTGGGTCCCACATTCGCTCCTTGGTAACTCGTTCGGCAATGGAAATGGCGCCAATGCGACGAGGCTGGGTTACAACAATGTTGCAATATTGGCCAGTTTTATAGCCCTCGTCTAAAATATATTGAGGCACCTAGGAGAATAATGTAGAAATGAGTACCTCATGGGTATATTAAAAAAAAAAACTAAGGGATGGGCCCATAAAATATTTTCTTATTTGAATTTGATATTAATTTATTTTTTAATGCTCATTTTTATTAAAAGTTTAAAGTTTTTTACAGTGTAAATCTAACGTATTTTAAAAGTCCATTTCCGTTTTCCAACACTTCAGATTTATCGTTTTATCGATAACATCAGCCGGTCTTTTGGATTGTTTACAATTTGCTGGAAGACAGAAGCTCATGGAATGGAAGCTAATGTTTTCGACGATTGCTGGGAGCTTGTGCAGCGTTTCCAGCGACTGGTGAACGATGGTGAGAGCTGCGAATTCGAGGTATTCTGTCGTTGCTGGCGGGAATTAAATATGCAGCATCTGTACACTGGACAGTCAAACAACATAGAGATTATGGCTACCACCCTAGCGGCTCTGCACGTAGCCAAGCAGTTGGCTTGTTCCCGACGCACCACCGGTGAATTATTCAAAGCTACTCGCCACCTGAGGATTGCGGGGTTCTATCTGCTGCATGTGATATATAATAAGCAGCCCACGCACCAGTTCGTGAAGATCGATGTTGCGCAAAGGACGTGGAAGGAACTCACCGATTACGTCCTGCTGTTGCGCCAGGAAAGCCCCGAGAAACTTGACACCCAGCAGGTGGCCTTCATGTTTTGGCGTTTGGTCAAGGAGCAGGCATTCAGATTCACAGCCGTAGACTATTGCCTGGGATTGGATGATCTGGTGGATTATAACCGACTTGAGCCAAAAATGGGTGCCAAGCAGGAGAAAAAGGATAATATACTCCAGAAGCAGCAGCGGCCCAACAGCGTAAGTCTCATCTACGAGCTGGATGGCTTCCGGACACTTCGCCTGGCCAGTAAGCCACTGTGTGAATTGGAGGCAGCCTATAACGAGAGGAAGGAACGTCTGACAGGCCAAGAACTAGCCCTGCCTCCAACTAAAATCTTTGGTCAGCTGCGCGAAGTCTTTGGGGATATACAGAGGCTTTTGGGAGAAGAAGAGGACAAGGAACAGATAGCCCAAGACGAGAAGCCCGTGAGCTCAAAGAACCAACTGGAGGTGCGTCAACAGGTTCGATACAAAGCCCTGTATGGCAGGGAAAAGAACGAGGAAGTCCGAGAAGAGGACGGGGAGGTGGAGTTGGAAGCACAGGAAGCTTATCAACGACGCATGTCCTCAGCCACAGTTTTCCAGCAACCGTTGCCGGAGGAAGTGGAACGGGAGTATGTTATCAATGACTGGGCTGAAGACTGCGAAGAAAATGAAGCAGAAGATGACTCGAGCCATGACAAAAATGAAGCGGAGAAGCTTCTACGTATTTTGGAAGCAGAAGACTTTATTATTGAGTCTGAAAGCGACAATTAATTTTTCATTTTCTTGCTTGTTTACATCTTAAAATAAATAAATACTTTATCATAAGAATATCTTATTTTAAAACTTTTTGGGGGCTTTGTTTATAAAATATGATATTATATTTAAAACCCTAATATTAAATCATATTTAAAAGACTGTAGCATGCACGTGTTTTAGATTGGCACGTGATCAGCCACTTAAACAAAATGGCCGAAAGGAAACAGGAAAACCTAACTCAAATCATCAATAATCATCAAAAATACAAAATAATATGCCTCACCTGCGTAGTCTTTCCGCAACCAGTCTCGCCCTTTAAAATAACAACTGGGTTTGTGTTTATGGCGTTCATAATCTCCTCCCGTTTGGCATAAATGGGCAATTTCTTGTCGCGGTTCAAATTGAATCTGTATTTTTTGTAGTATTCTTCATCGAGGCGTACTTTGGAAGTTTCCTCGTCTTCCATTTCGTCATTGGAGTCTACGTCATCCATTGCGCTATTGTATTGGCCCGGAATCGCGTCGGCCTTCAATTGCTATCAGAAAGGAGTCAGATGTCAAGAATAACCCGAAATACATACATAAGTGCTGACTTAGCTTCTTACCCCACACATGAGAAGCTTTTCTTTGGCCACGATTTCCGTCACATAATCTGTGCCGATCACTTCGCGTTTTATTGGTTTTGATTCGAACGTTTCGGTGGTCGTGGAGTGTGGATTACTTGCTATAAAGCCAGATGGAGCTTGCTCGCGTTTAAAATCCTTGGTGAAGTCAAAAAAGTCCATTATTTGAGCATCCATGTTGAAGGCACACGCTGTTAATCAGCCGTCTCCTTTAAAAAATTGAGAAGATACAATTCTATCAATATTTATGATGATCTCGTTATATACAATAATTATCTAAATACTTTAAATTCTACGAATTGAACCTCTATAGCTTTCTACCCGCGTCTAAAGTTGAACGGTAAAAATGCCAGTCTAGAGAAGAAACATTAGATACAAACTATTATCGATTTTTGTTATCGCTTACTAAGATTAATTCAAATTTTATTTTATTTTAAATTGAGAAACTACAAGAATATACATGGACAATTATGCTTAAATTAGAAAATTAAGGAGTAAAATTTTCTAGGCATCGACTAACAATGAACCATTATTATCAGTATTCCATAATTTTTGAATAAATGTAAATGATACAGATAAACTATACTTAATTATTATTTATTCAAATTTATTTATTTTTACACTATTAACTTTTAAAACTCGCCTCAACAATATGTTATTCATGAAAATGATTTATCGATAGCTCTCTTTACTTTCACCATTTTAGATAAGTTGGCAGTCACTGTTTCGATAACCGTTCGAGGAAATTCAATAGCAAAACAATATTTTTGCCAGTTTTTAGACTAATTGGGCCGCAAACATGTCGCTAACTATGCGAATTTTCACCGCATCGCGCAATGGTTAGTGGCGAATGGAAAGCTTTTATCTCCCTCACTTCAAAGCGCCGGAAAACAGTAAAATCTGGGGAAAAATAGCGCCGAGTGAGGTTATATAAGCTTATGTCATAGCAAAACAAAGGACAAAATTGAATAAATAATTGATTTTAACCAGTGATTTAACGACGGATTGGTTCCTCCGCAGGTCAGCGCATGTTTGGCACCCATGGCGCCAGGATGCTGGCCGCTCAAAAGGCCGAACCGAAAGATATTGTGCCAGTCCCCCAGGGATACATCTACGTAAACAACAAGGAGCTGAGCATGGAGTTTGCGGATATTACTGATCGAGCCGCCACTACTATGTTCTTCGGGGAGCTCTTCCGCGGTTTCGCAGTCACCCTGGCACATATCTTCAAAGAGCCGGCCACCATCAACTATCCCTTCGAGAAGGGACCGCTCAGTCCACGTTTCCGTGGCGAGCACGCTCTGCGGCGCTATCCCAGTGGCGAGGAACGTTGCATCGCTTGCAAGCTGTGTGAGGCGATCTGCCCAGCCCAGGCCATTACCATTGAGGCAGAGGAGCGCGCTGACGGAAGCCGGCGAACTACCCGCTACGATATTGACATGACCAAGTGTATCTACTGCGGTTTCTGTCAGGTGGGGAATATTTCTTTCCCTTTAAAATAAGAAGTAAGATCTAAAAATTGTTATTTTTTTCATTTATGTAGGAGGCATGCCCCGTTGACGCCATCGTAGAAGGACCCAACTTTGAATTCTCCACAGAGACGCACGAGGAGTTGCTTTACAACAAGGAGAAGCTCCTCTGCAATGGCGACAAGTGGGAGTCCGAAATCGCCTCTAACCTGCAGGCCGATCATCTCTATCGTTAATTATGATTGTAAATTTTAGATTTCCTTGTTTAGAACGATTTTCCAATTAAAGATCGTTGCCGTGGCTGCGTCTTAAATATTTTGTTGGTTCTTAAAGGATCGGTTTTTAAATGCAGTCCAATAGATTGACTTTAATTAAAGATGTAGAAGATTTTATTTAATTTTAAATAATTTATATTTAACTTTAAACAGCTAATTGATTTTGTGGTGAATCAGGACACAAAGCAATGCAGTTTCACCAAATTTTTAAATTATGGAAGCTGACAATAGTTGCCTAGGCAATAATAAAAAAGAAGTCCCAGTAGATTCTATTGGAAGTTACTTATTGACCTGGGCCGGCCAGGCTTTTCTCCATGAACTTCTTCTTGGCAAAGCAAGTCCACCACTTGTTAGGCTTGCCATCTTCGGTGCCGAAAACCTTTTCCACCACCCGGTTGCCGGTTTCATGGCGTATTTGCAGGAGATACTGACGCATTAGGTCCGCATCCTGGGCTGATTGGGGCTTAGCATAAACGGCGTTCAATGGAAATCCTGCATCGCCGGGAATGTCGAACTTGGAGATGGCTAAGCTGTACATCTCCTGTTGTCCTTGGGCCTTGCTAGTGCATCGATTGAGCCTTTTCAGACACTCGGTTATGTAGAGGGTAACGTAGATTAGAACTCGATCCACCTCGGACTGAATTAAGAAGGGGATTATTTGTTATTTACACGAAATTTTGATTAAAGGGTTACCTTTATTTCATATGTTCGGAAAAAAACATTGGCTTTGAAGAAGTAAAGTGACTCATCAATGATGTCGCTTTCTGTGTTTGCCGTGGGCGCTGGTCCCCGCACCTGGGTCCTCAATGGCAAGATTGCCATGTTGCCCACCTGTTGGCGAAATTCCTTAATCTGGGAGTGGTAGGCCTGTGAAAATATTTGATGTTATTTTTATTTTTCAACAAAACTCCAACCTTAGCAGGGGGTCTTAAAGTAATTGAAAAGAATAAATGCACTATGGCACAAGATTTTCCTCAATCAGTTAGTGTTTTAATCGCAATTTAATTAATTCACTCACCGGCATGATAAAATAGCAAATACTATTATTTAAAGAAGTAATTAACAATTTTATTGTGATTTATTTAAATGTGCCCAGGTTATTTTTTACCTAAATTACACCTAATTATACCTCGCTCCATATCGATTAATCGATATTTTTTGATAAAATGCTATCTCAATATCGTGATTTTCATGGTTTGTGCCTTCAGTTCGAAAATGCGAACTATCGCTTTTGTTTTATTTCGCGCCACTCAAGATTTTGAATTTTTAAGAAATTAAAAAGTGTCAGAATCAAAGCTTTTAATAATAAGCTTTTTTTGTATTTGGAAATAAGAATATGAAAAATTGTATGTTCAAAATTTTAATTTAAACAAAGTTAGCGTTCAGGTTCACAAAAATATTTATAATCAACGGTTTGACATCTCATTTGTTGGCGAAAAAACTAAAAATTTAAATTTTAGATGTGCGCGCTCCTTGAAGAGTATTTGCTTTGGGTCCCCTTCGCTCTCTATGGATCACAGTAAAAATTTCTTGCATAACGTGGCCCCCTTAGCTGGTCAATTGAATTTGAGTCAACTTGAAAGATCGGCGATGGCCTACAAGAGACTGTGTTTGGAACTGGATACCATTGCCAATGCACCGGGGCCAGTGGCTCCCGCTTCTCCCCCGGCACCTGTGGCCAGACAAGGGTTGAGGGCAAGTGCTTCGGAGTTCATTCCACAGGTGCCACTTATTGGAGACAGAAGGGCGGTAGATTTAGGGGAAGAACAGGACGATTACTCTGACGAGATCGACGATGGATACAATGCTGAGCGAAATATGAGGGCTGTAAGTATTCGTTAATCTATTACGGCATATCTCTTACGAATCGGACAAATATTTCGATCCCTCTGAAAAAATCTGAAAATTATTTTATTCTTGGATTTTGATGCAGATTTGGTGAGAATCGATTTACAAATCGTTTAAGGTATTCCGCTCCAGGATCAGATAGGTATTGGCAAAGATATGGACTTCGCAGTGGGCCATATTCTCGCTTCCATCCTTTTTCCACATTTTGAAGGGGGTCCCCAGAAAATTTGACAAAAAATGTGAAAAATATTTTATTCTTGGCTTTTGATGTAGATTTGTGGAGAATCGATCCACAAATCGTATAAGGTATTCCGCTCCAGGATCAGATAGGTATTGGCAAAGATATCGACTTCTTGGTGGGCCATATTCTCGCTTCCATGCATTTTCCACATTTTGAAGGGGGTCACCCAGAAAATTTGACAAAAAATCTGAAAAATATTTTATTCTTGGATATTGATGCAGATTTGTGGAGAATCGATTTACAAATCCTTTAAGGTATTCCGCTCCAGGATCAGATAGGTATTGGCAAAGATATGGACTTCGCAGTGGGCCATATTCTCGCTACCATGCATTTTCCACATTTTGAAGGGGGTCCCCAGAAAATTTGACAAAAAATCTGAAAAATAGTTTATTCTTGGATTTTGATGCAGATTTTTGGAGAATCGATCCACAAATCGTTTAAGGTATTCCGCTCCAGGATCAGATAGGTATTGGCAAAGATATGGACTTCGCAGTGGGCCATATTCTCCCTTCCATGCATTTTCCACATTTTGAAGGGGGTCCCCCAGAAAATTGGACAAAAAATCTGAAAAATATTTTATTCTCGGATTTTGATGCAGATTTGTGGAGAATCAATCCACAAATCGGTTAAGGTATTCCGCTCCAGGATCAGATAGGTATTGGCAAAGATATAGACTTCGCAGTGGGCCATAGTCTTCCTTCCATGCATTTTCCACATTTTGAAGGGGGTCACCCAGAAAACTGAATATAGACATAAGATATAACTTTACGCAACATATTTATATATAAATCTATTAAATCGTCATTCTTATATAGTTGTCTTTAATTTATTCCTTTAATCAGCCAAGACCCGGAATTTACGGGTTGCGTTTTTTTAACCATCCTTATGAATCAGAGGATGCGGGAGACAACCATTCCGAGGCAGAGAGAAAGAGGAAGTTCGGCTTCCGGGCTCCCAGGTTCCGTCCAAATCAACCGGCTGGTCGACCCATGAAGACGGATACGGCCGGAATGCAGGCGGCATTGCCGCCGAAAGATTCGGTAAGCGGAGCGCCGCATTTCAGGGGACCGTATATGCCGCTGCTCCAACACCGGATCGCCAATGCCGAGGCTTATGGGCTAATCCGGGAGCCGGACGAGGGACCCAGCCTACTTCTGGAGGACATGCTCAAGCAGTTATCGCGCCTTGAAAAATGTCCCAAAACCTTCAATTCGCTTTTTCAGGGGAGAACCCGACAGAATTCCTCATCCTAAGAGCAAAAATCGATTCATCCCAATTTGTGTTTCCATATCTAGACAATTGTAATCGAGTTACTTGATAAAAGCAGGCGCTGACTTAAAAGTTTGACTTATTTTTCATCTGGTATTACAATTATATTGAGGCTAGAAGTAGTACTAAACCAAAAGTATGGGTAAGAGGTTCAAATTGAAATCGCTGCAAAACCAGAAGAAGGGGGTTCTAGTAAGTTTATTATTTAAATAAATACAATTGAATTTCTTAAATTTAAGTGTCTTAAAGACTGTTATCAAGGAAGAACCCGAAAAATGTGAAGATGTCAATGAATCCAAGCCAGTAGAGGGGCAAGCCGTACTAAAAGATGTGTCCTCCGAGGACTCCGTAGACTCCAAAAAGCACCTCGAGCAAATGGAAGCGATTAAAAATATGCCGGCTCGCCTGGATGGCCAAATCAAGACCTTTATGTCTGTCCAGGAGGAGCTATTGCAGTTGCAAATGCGACAGATGACCCTGATGGATGAGTGCGTTGAAATCCTTCACGAGTTGAATAGTGCCAAGCCGCTTAATGTTACGGAGCAGAAGCTCATCGTGGACACGTTCGTCAACGTAAAGGGTCAACTTTCGAAATTATTTGAGAAATATTCTCCATCTCAGTTGAACATTCTAAAGCAAGGGACCTCGATTATTAAAACATCTCAAGAGATAGCTGAAAAAGAATCTTTTGTGGTTGTAGAAAAAATGGTCAAATAAATGGAATAATGTAATCATTCATTGTAATCATTCGTTTTTTTTTTTAGAAAATATTGTTTTTTTTTTAACAGCATTAGAAAAGTCTATGCTGTGTATAGGAGTAATAAAATAAGTGAGCCAATTTTGGTCTGGAACAAAAAATATAAGATACACCAGATCCGGCAACGCTGCTTCGGAAATATATCGGCCACATTCATCGTATAAATTCCATCACTATTGAGGAGCGCGTAAATTTGTAAACATTCCAGATCTAAAATGAATCCTCCACCGGCTCGAGGGCGGGCCCCTTCCCGTTTCGTGCGTGGACGGGCCCGCGGAGGTGGTGCCTACCGTCCGTACTTTTATTTCCGGCGAAATGGACGTGTCATACCTGCCCGTGGAAATCGGCAACCGAATCGGGAGGCCGGCACAGGTGAGGGAGGCCCCAATGCGGATCCTCCGCCAACCCGTCAACCCAGGGGTTGGGGCCGGTCATCCAACAAACGGGGTCGTGGTGCACCCATGGACTGCAGCTTTTTGCGCCCAGAGAACTACGCGGCCCCCGAGGATGGGCTCCTCGTTCAAAGCATCGCTGTGGACAATCCTCGTGCATATTCCGGATGGAGGTTATACTTCTTGAGAGACACCTATGCAGAGGACAGTGATCTGGCGAAAAGGATCATGGCCGTGGAAGCTCATTATCAAAGAAATCCGCACAACTACGACTTTGTGAAGACCCGTGATCAAGGATTCTTTAGTTTAAGGGCTTCGGAGATCCTACAGGATGCGCAGCTAAAAGAGGTGTGGTCCGGGCTAGAGGAGGACATCAAGGAGCACCCCCTGCGAACACTTTCGACTCTTTCTCTGGCCATGCACACTGTGGTGGTGAATCATTTATTGGACACCTCGGAGACTGCCATGGGCGCCGTTTCCACGCCAGAGCAGTACGTGCCGCCAACCCAACGACTGCGCAAAATCTATGCAAGGCCATTAGGCTTCTTACCCGTTAATTCGCTGAGCAGCATCGGCCACGACCGCGTGGATACTCTATTCGCTATCCACGGGACCGTGACCAGCATTGGAGAACCAACCTATAACCTTGCGTGGCAAGCTTTCCGCTGCAGTCGCTGCCAAATGGAGATGGCAATGCGTCAGCGTGGAACCTTCCAGCCGCGTCCCTACCATTGCAAGAGATCCGAGTGTGTGGCTCGCGATGGATTCCTGGCCCTAAGGAGCTCTCCATATACACGTCTCTCTGCCAGGCAGATGATCCGCCTGGAGGAGTCTACCCTGTCTTTGAACGACTTTGAAAACACCCCACCGGAGCAAATAGATATTGAATTGCGCCACGACCTGGTGGATTCTGTGCGAGTTGGGCAGGTGGTGATCATCACGGGGGTGCTGAAGCTGCAGGAACTGGGAGAGGATGATGCCAGCAACGACCAAAAGCAGGCCTATCTCAAAGCAGTCAGTATTGAGGACGCGGAAAAAAAGAAAACGGAGTTCAGCGATCGGGATCTAGAAGCCATTGCCATGATCAACTCGGAGCCAAACAGCTTTAAGCTCCTGGTCCAGTCGATAGCTCCCGAAGTCTATGGCCATGAGCTAGCCAAGGCTGCCTGCCTGCTTTCGCTCTTGGGAGGAGACTCCCCCATCCATGTGCTGCTGGTGGGCGATCCTGGCATTGGCAAAAGCAAGATCCTGCAGAGCTGCGCCCAGATCATGGAACGTGGCGCACACGTTAGCGGAAAGAAAGGAGCTCACTCGGCACAGCATTTGGGCGTGACTTTTTCGGGGCGAAATAAGAAGGTCCTGCAGGCAGGTGCATTGATGACCGCCGGCGCAGGAGGTCACTGCACTCTCGATGACGTGGACAAGCTGGCCTCCAAACAGGCCGTTCTTCTGCAGTGCCTACAATCGGGCGAGATTAGCGTACAGCTTCCAGGAGTCTTTGGCTCCTTTCCGGCACGACCCTCCATCATAGCTTCAGCCAATCCACAGCGAGGCCAGTACGATGAAGGACGGTATCTTCTCCAGAACATCAATATCACACCAGCCCTGTTGCAGGAGTTCCATCTGGTCTACATATTGCTCGACAAGCCCTCGGAAAGAGACAAGTCCCTGACTGAACACGTGCGGGCGCTTCATGCAGGGGCGAAGAAGCGGGCCAGGATCGCAGCTCGCTATGCCCTCAAGCCCAAGATCAGCGACTCCGTGTGCGAAGACACGTCTTTCCGCGCCCCAGAAGTTGGCGGTGCAGATGAAACTGTCAAGAAAGAGGATGAAAACGACAGCATCATGCAGCAGGACTATGATCTGGATAAAAGGTTGGAGCTCCTGCCGGAAGATGTGGACCTGGAACTCGTACCTCCTGTTCTCATCAAGAAGTTCATTACCTACGCCCGGCAACAGGTAACTCCCAAGTTGAGCGACGACTCCATGAATGCCATTCTTCAATACTTTCTGGAGCTCAAGGAGAGCAGTACTTCCTCTGACAACGACTCCGGCCCGATAGGAGTAAGGTGAGTTATTGGATATATTTATATTTATATTTAAGTTAGGACTTCTTATTAATTTAAATTAAATGTAAGTGGGCTGTAAGTTGAGACATCCAGCTATCGCATAAGCTTTAGAAACGAGGAGACGGGCAGCTCCAAGAAGATGGCCAGAAGGAAGGAGCACAGATAGGACATGGTCACCGTGAAAAAGATGAACGCGAACTGTAGGGAGAAGTATTACTTATATCCTTTGGGTCTCTAGCACACCGACTTACCATCATGCCAGTGCCAAAGTAGAGGGGTTCCCTCACCGTGGCCAGGACTATGCGGGCCACCAGGAGATGGACAATGAAGGCTCCGTAGGTAAGGCGTCCTAGAATCCGGAAAATTGGCAGGCAGGCGAACTTCCTGAAGATCCCTGGTGAAGTAGAATAACAATGTAAATATTTTAAGGATAAGATATGGTTTTAACGAAGCTTACATCCCACTTTGCTGGCCATGCCCACAATGAAGATGCCCAAACCGAAGCCCCAGAGATTCCGCTGCAGACCGGCATAAATGGCTCCCCAAATGGCGGACGGAGCCACATAGTAGTGCTGGAAGATGGGGTGAGCGCTGAACAGCCACAGAATCCCCACTGGAATGAGCGCGAACCACAGCAGCTGGAAACTCTTCAGCTCTCGGAGTTTATATTGCTTCAGGGCCAACTGGTCGTAGACCAAGGCTGCCAACACGCCACAGAAGTAGGAGCCGAAGTTCATCAGGGATGAAGTGTAGAACTCCGTAAACTGGCGATCTCCGATGAATGAGTCCTTTTGGGTTCTGTTTATTTTAAGGATATTAGATAAGTTTTAAGCAAGAGCTACTGTGGCACTCACTGTGGTGTTGGAATAAAGATGGGGTAGTAGTCCATGACGTAGGTGAGCACCACTGGAATAGCCACAAAAGTGGCTAGGATTCCCGCATAAAGGTGCTTGCTCCATTTGGCGAAGCGATGACCCACCATGAGCAGGATCAGACTCAGCACAAAGGAGTGCGTATCCGCCGCCAAGTACCAGCCCTGGAGCAGGCACTGCAAGAAAAAAGTGGTCATCTTTCATCTGAATCAATTAGATCTCACTTTTCATTACCCTCTCATCCGTGCGCACAAAGTTGTTGATGTACAGGAGATTGGTCCACCAGTTGCGGCGACAGGACAACTGTTCCCGCTCGAATATGTGCCTCCATAGAGGACCTCCGGCATTTTCAAAATAAACCCCGCTCATCAGCAGGACAAAGGCGTAAGGGACCGTCAGGCGGATGTACCGGAACACATTGAACTTCAGAAAGACCAAAGCATACTGCCCAACACTCCAGTGCTCCTTCTTAGACTCCAGGGTGCGGGACACCGCCAGCCAATTAATGGTCAGGAGCAGGCCACTGATCACAAAGAACGTAACTGTTATTAGAGACCCGGAGACCAGGAGTGTGCCTGCTGCCGTGTGGAGCAGACGCTCAGGATCCTGAGGGTTGCTGATGGCGCTCTCGTAGATCACCCAGTTGGTGTGCGCGAAGATGACCATGAACATGGCAAAGAACTTGAAGCAGTCGAGGAAGCGCAACTCGCGTCCGATCTTGCCAGTGGGCTCCTGGTTCAAACGATACCAGTTCCGGGCCACCGAAAACGTAAGCAGGACTTGTTGGGCAGTGCTCTTGGGTGGGGTCTTGTAATGATCGCGTTCCTTGAGCATCTTGTCGTGACGTCGTCGCTTCAGAAGGAGGTCCACTACGCTGCCCAGGCAGGCCAATACCACAAGGGCGCCCAAGATACCATAAAAGCTAAGGTTCCAGGCATCTAGGAAGGCAACAAAAAGTGATTATTTTCTCGGAGAAATTCTTGGCTTAACCTTGGTATACTGACCATCCTCGACATGCTGTCCCGCCTCGTTGCAATACTCCACTACGCTCTTGGCCAAGACACCAAATCCCCGGCGCTGCAACCGCCAATTTAGGCAGACATTGGTGAGTCGCTGGTGCCGTTGGCGGTTGTCGGTTTCCGCCGAGAACAAGTCCAAATACACGTTCACCTGCCAATAAAAAAAAGTTTATGGGAGAGCTGGTCGTTAAAATGCCAGATTCCGAATGCGGGCCCTTGGCCTTGAAAGAAATGCGTGTCACATTATAGGCTTTGTTTTGGTTTTGATTGAATTGGATCGGATTTCGGATTTCGGATTGGATGCCACTCCGCCCCTCAATTCCAAGTCTAATTTTGGCCAACGCCTAAGTCAATACAAGAGCTTTTGTGTAATCTGCCATCAACGATGCATTTTGATGGCGACTGCATCGACCACACCAGTCCCATTCCGATTCCCATTCCCATTCGTAGCAGCTGCCATTACCCAGCTATCCTCCGTTTAATCAGCGGATTTTCCGGCTCTAATTTATGCAATGTTTATAAATAAATGAAGATGAAGATGAATATCACGCACCGGAGGCCAGAGGCGTCATGTGAATGTGAATGGGGTTTAATGGCAAGTCAATTTAATGGAAATGTTACTGTTGAAACTTTAAAAGTCTTCATTAAGATTTAATTGCTCTTGAGGTTATTCTTATTTTAAAATATAAAATACAAGAAAGAAACCCCCTCTACCACCGCCTTTGGCTTTTCAATTTTCGGCCTGCGAGTTGAATAAACTTTGGTGCTGTTATCACGGCTTCTGTGCCCAATGACTGTTGATTGACCATTCCGAGCGACGCCTTGGATGGGTTTTGAAATATCTGCCCATCAGCGTGTTTGATTGTTCAAATTTAAGATTGAATTAAATCGATCGTTAGCCTCATCCGAAGCTGAATCGTATCGGATGAGGTGACACTTCTGTGGGGCCTTACCTTGGGGTTGTCCGTTAGGAGACCAGCCTGAAGGGCCTCCAGTTCGTCTTCATTCAGTTGGGATAGCGAGTCCTCGCACTCTCGCAGGCAGAGACCAAAGTAGAGCTGCCGGTGATCGAAGTGATGCCGGTCGTACTGGGAGATCTCGGTTATAGCCCGCCAGGCGGAAGCGGACTCGTCCGGCTGGACTTCCGCCCTGACAAAGCAGTAGGTGGAGGACTGGCCACTAAACTCCTGAAGGCATCGGTCGTAGTCATCCAAGTCGTACAGCGGCGGCATCTCATAGAACTGCGTCACTGCAAAAAACCCGATCGAGAAACGTCATGAGGGATCAGATGTATGAATCAGATCATTAAGAGCAAAACTAGTTTCGGGCCGCGGAAAGATCCTTTTTCTCTAAAACCGCAGAACACCTCGAGTTCAATGGCAGGTAAGTCGAGTGAAAGGAAACTCGTTCCTTTGTCAGAACTTGAACTTGTTTTGCATTCATTTGCCTGCAACTGCCGTGACTAGCCGCAGCATCTTCATCTAATCTGCGTTGGGGAAAAAACCAAACAATGTAAATATTGTAATGCTTTTTTTTCTGCCAGCTTCTACTGCCCAATATAGAGCCTCAATCTCTTGTCAAGATCCAGACACTCTGGCTGAGTTAATTGTTTGTCAAAATTGTGCCCAGTCACTCCAGACTCGAGAAGATTTCGGAGGGGAACTTTTGCGCCGCCGAGCACGCTATCGGGAGGATGGGGTGCAGACAGATGGGGGTAATCACAGTCCTATCCTAAATGTTCTATAGTTAAATCGATTGACAAGCATAACATGCAATCTGATCAGATGTCACTTTACAATGGATTATGTGACTAGGAAATGGGTAAAACACAACTTCAAGGTGAACTAATCATGTGCCATAATTGCTTTTCAAATGTTTGTTTTTCGATACTCACACCATAATTAGTTAATCTTTACTGGAAGCCTAAGAACTTAATAATGAGTAGGCATATATCTATGGATCTTTATGGACTGTTGACTTGTTGTACAACTTGGGCACGAATTCTTATTAAACAAATATTAGCACACTTGTATAGGATCGTAAATCATCTTTATGGGGTACATTAATCCTGTTTATGGTTTCCAACTTACTGTTCAATTGAAAAGATTGCGCTGCCGATATAACAGCCGCTAAGGCAACGATTTGAAGCATCATCGTGGGATGAATCCAATCAGCTCCCCCGATCGTAATGCACTCTCTAATTGATTGAGTTTGAAAGACTCTTGGCACTTTCGTCACCCAAATTGCCGTGGGCTCACCCGAATCAAATGCAACAACACCTGCGCACCACTAATAACAATAAGAAGCGAAATTTCATCAACCGAGACACGAAATAAATGAAGCGAAAAAAACAAAGAGGCGGCTGGAAGATGCAAGCTGCTCCGGTGACCAGACCCAGACCCACGGGCTTCTGCTGTCCGGCCAATGTCAATGTTAGGAAATGCACTCGGTATCGAACCGACACACCGACCAGCTAATGAACCGCTTGCGCCAACGTCCGAGCCGAGAATGAAATGAAGTTCAAGTCTACGGATGCCTACGGAGTCTCAGCCACAGCGGTCGCTGCATTTTCTGTAATGATGATGATCGAGTTCGCGGGCTTCGAGTTCGGGAGTTTTGAAATCTCCCCCGGAAAAGTGTAATAAAACAAAACGCAAAAGCTAAATCGAAATCGAAATGCGTTGGAACATGTTCGATGCTTGGCCATCCATCGCCCACATATAGGTGATTTATGCTTACCTTATTACCAGCTGTTGGCCAGTATAGGCCTCCAATGTAATTCCCCAAAAACGTTCTCTGATGAAACTTGTTTTTGGATCTGTCAAGCAAACATGGCTGGTAGTTTCCATAATTTAATAGAACCCACCATGTAGAACAGCGTAGATTATGACTAAAACAAAATGCGAAATTGATTTGGGGGTCAAGAAGAAAACGGCCCAAACTGGAACCCCCAAGGGCCCAAGTCATCAGAGATATTCAAAAACGGTAGAGAAGAATAATAACACGTGTTGAGAATTTTAGGAAATGTGACGAAACAAAAGACTTAAGTCACAAACTTGGTTTACAAAAAAGGGAATTTCTGAAAGGCCGTATGTGGAAGGTCATGTTCCTTAATAGCTAACCAATTTTATTTATTTTTTAATAATATTCTACATTATATCTTTCCAGCCAACTTAAAGGCCTAATCAGCTTGTCCCAAGCCCGTGCCCGCTTGGATCTGTCTCAGGTGGTGACCATCCAGCACGTGCGCGATGTGATCGCCCTTTTGACGGAAAGCATCGCCCAGACCAGCCTCAAGACAGGTGATGGCCCCGGCCGCAGCTGCAGTGCATCCGGCCGAAGCGGGGGAGGCGGAAGAAGCGCCCAACTGCGCAATTTCGTGCTCATGATGCAGCGGCGCGGAGAGGCACTGGGCCGGCGCATTTTCGAGATGGAGGAGCTTAAGGAGATTGCAACGCGGGCGGGCATCTTGACGGGAGTCGCCCAGCTGGTGGAGGCCGCCAACATGGGGGGCTATTTGCTCAAGAAGGGTGCAAATATGTACGAAGTGGTTCCGGACTGAGCAAAGCGACAATGACCGAGTCAATATTTGCATAAAGTCTCTTTCTAAGTGATTTTAGAAGCTAATTAGGCTAGTTCGTTATTTAAAGTTCAAATTGAGTTTAAATTAATTTCTTACTTAAAAAATAATATATTTTTGGCAAAGCTATAGTTTTCAAATGAATATCGTATTGTTACCCGTTGAGTTCGGCCTTTTGAAGTATACTTTCAGGTGCTGGATTTAATCTTCAACTAAAATCAATCAAAGCTTTCAAATTGGTTTCATTTAATACTTTATTATTTAGTTTCCATAAAATTACATATAATGTAATAAGTTTTTCGTAAATAAATACACAAATCCTTTGTCAATAGTTGTCCTGCTCTGCCCCACCATCCGGTGTCCTAGGGGTGATGTCTTGCTTGGGATTATGTTAGTAGTAACTATTTAAATGACCCTAGAATACGTATCGACCGGGGGCTTATGCCTAAGTGGATTATCGTTTATTAGAGCTATTTTTACCGTGCCTGCAAATCCTATACGACTATGTACAATATTTCTAGTGAATGTAATGTTATATTTGGCTTATCCTTTCGCTACCCCACTAAGTTGCTGATTTAAAACTTACATCCTACATTTCAGGGCCTCACACTCGATACATCGATTCGATTCTGTTAGTTTTGAATTATGTCTAGGCTTGAGATAGTGAATGGGATTAGTGTGTTTAAATTTTGCAACTGCTTTAGGCTAATCAGTCTAAAAAGAAATCAATAATAACGCAAATAGCGCAACGAAAATTTGTCTAATATGCTGTCTAAATATTTCCATCTAAATGAAGCTACTCCTTAGGCTACTCTATATCTTCTCCGTCGCGCCGCTTAGTTGGTGATTATTGCACATTTCTGGGGGAGATTATCTAAACGGAATGCAGTCGTTTTTGGGTCGTTTTGGTTTTGGCCTATTGTAGGTGTCCCTGTGTGTGTTTGTGTTTCTGCCTCGGGTGGGTGGATTTTCCTGGAAAATAATAAATATTTCTCGGCTTTCAGAACTTATCACAAATGGAAAATTGTTGATTTTGGTTATTAATTTTAAAAATATTACACAGTCTCCGAATTGATTTCAAACTTGTTCTTAGTTATAGACTACTCCACTCGCATTGACTAAAAAAATAATAATAATTAAAAAAAAAGTATCTACCCACCCTATGTATCTATAAATGTACCTATGTCGTGTGCTTTGTACTTTCAAAACTGTTGGAGAGACAGACTTTAGACGAGAGCTAAATAAAGCTGAGAACTTTGCAACCTGCGCTTAAACCTAATCATTAGAACTAAGCCACAAATAAATACAATGAATCTATCCGCCACTTGGGATGCTTCACACCTCCGCGCGGAACGTGAGATTGAAAGTGCGCAGCTCCATCGGCTCGAGGCTGATCTCGGACAGGGAGCGTATGCTCTCCCTCGATGGTTTCTGCTCCGTCCCCGTAAGACTGGTGGCCTCTATGGTCTGCAGCGCCAACCGACCGAGTTGCACGTTGCCCATTCCCTTGCTGGACAGGGGACACACGTTCTCCAGGCCGAGCTCCATGCCGGCACTGACACCGCAGTCGAATCCCTGGCGGTGCAGCACCAGCAGTGCCGAGGCGGACGGGAACAGCTGCAGCTCCGGATCCGAGAGCGTCCTCAGGGTGGTCAGGTGCACGTCGCAGGGCAGGGCTCCCTTGGGCAAGAGCTTCACCAGCGGCAGCAGCGTGGCGGCCAGATCCGGCTGCTCCAAGCTATTCACAAAGTAGAGATTCGGCGGGTAGCGCAGTGTATTGGCCAGATGCTGGGCCTGCTGACTGAGCACCTTGTAGCTAGGCGGCTGCACCACGTGCTGACCCCCGGGTAAGTCTTCCACCAGGAGCCAGAACTTGTGGCGAGTCAGCCGGCTGTCCACCACGCCCTCGCCCATTCCGCGGTAGTCGTCGTAGAGGGTCCTTCGGTCCAGCATCACCTCCAGCTGGCCAGGCTCGTAGCTGGCGGCTCCCTGGGCGTGCGTCGTCAGCAGAGTGAGCCGGAGACGTGTGTCCTGGATGAAGGCGCCCGAGGTAATGGGGAAATAGTTGCCCTCGATGCCAATGGCGGGCACTTTGATGCGTCTGCAAGAAATAGGATTGTTTAGAAAATAGGAAAATATTTAAAAGAAGTTATTTTTTAAATAAATTGATTTAAAATTTTGAAAATCGTCACTAGCTTTTCATTTATTAATTTCTCTTGAACTTCATAGGAGTGCAGTGTAGAAATAACAAACTTTTAAAAGAATATAAAATTTTTGTTAGAAACGTAAGCGTATCCAAGTGCAGTATAACAATTCTTATTCAATATTTTGTGTTCAAACGGTGCATAAACTTTTGTAAAAAATAAACGATTAGCTCACACATAAATTAAAAATTATAACTTAATAATAAAATCGTAAAACCCGTAACGAATTAAAAAAACCAACGTAAGTCTTTCAGCCGTAGCACTATCTGTTCAAGAATAATGTTATCTACGATTACGATTGCGATTAGTTGTCACTGTTGCTCCTTCTCGATATTGTAGAAGTGGGGCCACGTCTGGATCTCCTCGAACAGTCTCCGCCCGGGGCTCTCGGTCGAGTTGCACTGGCAGTGGCACACGAGTCGGTAGTCGGGGGCGATGTGGCCCTCCTCCACGCCGTGGGCTAGCAGATTCCGTAACATATTCAGGGCATCCGGGGTGGGCAGCTGGCGCATGAAGCAGCCAATGAAGCTAATGCCCAGCGCGATCTTGTTGTAGCCCAGGGTGTGGGCACCCACGGCCTTCCATCCGCGTCCCTCGTAGATGTTCCCATCGCCGCCAATCATGAAGTTGTAGGCGATGTCGTTCCAGCCCCGCGACTCGATGTGGAAGCACTGCATGTCGCGGATGAGGCGGACGTTGATCGCTCGCTTCTCCGAGCTCTCGGTGGCTGTGTGCAGGATGACGACATAATTCACCGGCAGCTTCAGGGGCGTCGGTTCCTCCATGGGCTCTTGGGCCAGCCAAGTGTGCCGCGGATTTATCGAACAGAGTTCCTTGGGGATTTTAAACTTTTGGCTTCTGATGAACACATCCGAGGACACTCGCTCCTCGGATTCTTCCGGGTCCTGGCTCGGCGCCGGCACTTCCGTGATGGACACCTTCCGGCGCTCCCGACGTGGTCTCAGAGTATCTGCTATGATTTGGATGTTGCCATTGATGTTGGTCACGTTGCCGATGTGCACGTTGGTGGAGTTGCTGATGTTGACATTGCCCACGGTCTGTATCGAGTTGATGGAGTTCATCAGGTCGCGGAGAGTTTCGTTGATCAGGGACTGCTTGCTGGCGGGAATCTGAGTGCCCAGCGCCATTGTGGTTATCTCGTCGCTGGTCCCGTGCTCGTACTCCTCGTCATAGTATTCGTCATCCAGGCTATCCACCACAGAAGACTCTGTTATGGACTCCAGCTCTTCGTCGTCCATGGAGTCCAGCCACGCCCGGGTCCGCTCCTGGCTCAGTTCCCGGGCCGTGGCCGTGGGAGCTTGTGTCGTTGTGGGCTTCTCGGTGGACATGTCACTCCGTTCGCCGATCACTTACGCTCAACACTACTGGGCCCAGTTTGTTTATCAATAAAATGTGTTGGAAATATACATTCTGTTACGATAAGTTCCCAAAGTGTCCGTCACGGGCGATAAGATTAGCAGGCACCTGGGCCAGTCTGACTTTGGTGGTGAAATGTATGCTTTCTGCCGATATTGATAACTAATTTGTTAGGGGTATTCCACTTAGAAACAAAGACAAGTGGACTTTAATGTTAGATTTACACTGCACGCTCTATCGATATGTTTATCGATGGATGGGCGAGGGAATATTTTTGAAATTTAAAATTAATAAGCTAACTTCCACATACTAATTATGAAAAAATTACTTTTTAATTTATAACTTAATTACAAGCGAGTTTTAAGTTTAATTTGAAATAAAATAAATCTTTCGATAGTTATTTTTTTGTGAAATAAAAACCACCTTTTAGGGGGAATCCCTCGGAAAATATTTCCGCATATGCTAGCTTTGGCGAGTGAATCACTTTCCTTAATTAGTATATACAAGTGTCAGTCTTTTGTTTAAGTTCATTAATACTTATCAACATATATATACTAAGTCACTACTTATAATGAAGAATCTTTATCGGTTTTGTAACAAAGCATATTAATATTTAAACGATTCTCACAATTTCAAAGCAATATTATTTTCAAAAAATTGTTTAAAACTCACTCATGATATTGGAACCCGTTCTGGTCGCTGTAGAAGATGGGCAGTTCGGGTATGGGACCCGGCTCCGCAGGTTCCTTGAGCGGATCCCTCGGCAGGGGCGTCTGAGCAATGTTATCTATGTTTGTGACCAGACGCATAAACAGCTCCGTCTCCCGGTTCTTGGGCGGCGGTTCAAAGTCGATGTCGTTTTCCAAGTAGATGGCTGCATCCAGGTGAGTCCGGGTGTTGAAGATGCGTACCGTGTGGGCCAGGAACTGGCCGTAGATGACGGTCACATCACTGGCTATGGGTCCGGAAGTGATAATTATGCGCATGTCCGCATCGTCCTCGAGCACCTCCTTTTCCGCCTCGCTCTGCTCGGGATCCGTTTTGAAGAGATACGCTCCGGAGTGGAACTGGGCGCTTCGGTAGGCAGCAAACTTGATGTTGCACTGCAGGGGCTTGAGGAGCTCTTTCTTCTGGTTCTTCCGGGTGATGCTCTTCAGGAATCCGCTCTTCTCGTCGAACAGGAGGCGCATGTGGGGATTTTCCAGTTGGATGTCGCCTGGTGGAGAAGGGAAGTCTAATTATTGAATCTCCAATATCGAAGTAGATAACTAACTTACCCGCTGGCTTGGCTCGCGATTCGAAGACGGCCCCTGACGAGGGTTCTGGTTCTCCAGGCGCTCTCGACACTACTGAAGGTTGCTCCGTGCAATCATCACAGTATATTGTGGCCACGTTCCGCTTGTAGTTGGTCTCGTCCACTTGGACGCGGTAAGTGGTTAGGGAGAGTGGCTCCAGCTCGGCTACAAACATCACCTCATACTGTCGCGTCGAGGTACGAATCCGACCAGTTCCAGAGGCAGTCGTGCCCAGTCCCTGGTCGTTGGCGTCCGCTATGTTCCACACCGGATTGATTTGAATGTGGCTCAGCTCCACGCCCTGGTCGTTGAGGATCTTCACATTGGGATGCTGAACCCGTAACGTGACGATTTCGAGACGCTTCTGGGCCAGAGAGTTGTACATAACGAAGCTGCCCACGGATCCGGCAGTGGCTGCTCCTCCTCCAGCAGCCGTGGTCGTGGGCGTCGACTCATCGCCGTTCACCATCTGGATGGGCATTTTCCTGGGCAGCTTGTTGAAGTTGTCCCGCTCGAATTCGCTCAAGAGGAAACCATGATGCCGAGGTGTTCCCTTCTGCAGCAGCAGTTCCATGCAGGACTCCTGCATCTTTACCATGTTCTGGGTGCTCTCGAACAGCCGCATGGCATAGTCGCGCATCACCGCCGCCTTGGAAGTGCCAGTGATGGCATCGTGGTGCTGGAACAGGCCGAGATTGCGCCTGGCATTGATGATCAGCTCGTAGTTCTTCTCGTAAATCTTTATGGCGTTTTCACGCTTGGCCTGACGAGCAGTGTTGTAGGCGAGGGTGAACAGGATCTCGGTGGACCTGAGCTGGTGCTCCAGCTCGGAGCTCAGAAGCTTGTAGAACGGTCTGGTGGTGAAGTAGCCCGACCAGTAGGCTGGCCTTCCCTCCGAGAAAATGTCCGAGTAAACGAAGAAGTCGCCCTTGAAGCTGGGAAAGCTTGGGCTGTGGTCCCTCATCCGTTCCTTGATGGCCTCGAAGTAATCGCTTGGTGTGCCGAAGCGGATGTCCGTGTTGTACAGCCGTTTGTTGGCCATGATGTGGTCTATCAGTTTCTTGTAGTTCTGGTACTGCTGGTCCACCTCACGCTCCTTGTTGTAGCGAAAATCATCGCCCACCGGGATGAGGGCCACGTTGTGCGGAAACAGAGACGCAGTTCTGGCGTACTGCTCCAGGAGAAGCTGTGCCTTGGACTCCAGATTGTCGTCGGTGATGAACTGCGCCTTGACGGAGTACTCCGTGTACTCGCCGGGTATCTTGCGGAAGTCAAAGTTCAGACAGATGAAGGGATGGGGACCACAGGAGCCTTTGATCGAGTATATATCGAATGGCATGTTGTGAGTGAGGAGGCTGCCCTTGTCACTGCCACTCCGGCTCCGCCAGTAGGGCTTCCAGATGAAGTCACCAGACTGCTGGCGGGCGAACCACTGCTTCCAGGCGTAGTGAATCCTCTGAATGATTGCACCTTCGAAGTTGGCTCCGGAGAGCAAATAGGGCACAGTGCTCCCATGCCCGAAAGGATCGATGGACCATCCTACTTTCGGGGTGACGTTTAGGTTGTTTTTCAGCCACTGGTGTCCCTCGATGAGCTGATCCAGCATGGGATAAATATGCACATTGGCTTCATCCGTCATCACCCATCCTCCGGTGGTGATCTCTATCCGTCCGGAGTCTATCAGTCGCTTCAGAGCCCGCTGCTTGGTGGGATGAGCCTGATCCCACCACAGCTGCAGGAAGCTGATCTCCGACCAGATGAATGTCATGTCGGTGTACTCCTGCATCTTGGTCACCAGCAGGTTGAGAATCTGCCGGGAGTCCGATTGGAAGTAGTTGGTGAAGGTCTTCAGCCAGCCAGGATCGTTGTGGGAGTGCGGCACCACTATGATCTTGAGTGGAGGTCGCTGCTTGTCCTTTTTCTGGGCCTCGAAGCGCTCCTCGAAACCACGATCCCAATACTCCTTGGACCGCATCCACTCGGGCTGGAAGGGAAGAACAGATATTAGCTTTAGAACCAAACTCTAGCTATAATTTCTTACCTGAAAGTCGAACTTGCTGTGCTCTTCCCTGGCTGTTATGTTGGTGTCGCTCTGGAGCAGCTCATAGCACTTGTTGCCCCACTGCCGGTTGGTGAAGTCCTCCTCGGTGACTCTTCTCGTGTTCGAGGCGATACTGACGTGGGTCTTAGGGACTTGCATTGAGGAGGAACCACCTCCCACGCTGAATGCAGATAGGCCATTGATTGGCGAGCCCCGCAGGGCTGCTGTGGGCGGGCCAGTGCCGGAGATGGGCGCAGGATTGGGCTGGCCAATGGAGATGTAGTAGAGGCAGAGGAGGATCGTCACAAAGGCCGACAGGAGGCCAATGCATCTCGCCGAGCCGCGGCGGAATAGTTTAAACGACATCCTTGTAAGCGGACTAGTAACTCTCTCTAATTCTTCCTCGTAGTTTAATTTCTACATCTGGAAAATAAAAAAGATATATGTAGTTTAAAAATAAATATAAATAAAATAATCACTTATGTAAGCACAATAAATGAAAACAATTTATGTTGCCAGCAAGCTAATGCCCTCTTTCTGCTTCCCTTCCAAGCCTAATCCTTGTAGTGATTTTATTTTCCAGCTCTAATCCTGTCTGGGCTGTCCTTGCCGCAAGAGTGTTTGAATATTTCATGCAGCCCAGGACGAGGGCAGGAAGTTTCGTGTAGAATTTAATTAAAGCATAACAAGGACGAAGGAGGGCCCACTGCCTGGGGCCTGGTGTAAAGAATGCATAACTGGTTCGGAAGCATTAGCATTACTGGGGGGATAAAGTCCCTTCGTTTAGAGGGTTTTAGGAAGAAAAATGTTTAAAACAATGCATCAATTTTTATGTTTTCTGGATTAGGAAGTGGATTAACTGCAGGATATGGTCTTCCTTAAGGCGAGAATAAGTTCAAAGTTCAAAGGTTTCTAACGAACGTCAGCAGGACTAAACATACAAACAAGTGAGTAATATATGTATGTTCTTCCAAACAAAAGTCAAACTAACTAAACGAACTGTGCAAACTGAAAACTCAATCAAAAACTCTTCACATGTTCGCAGAACTTTTTGCAATGATGAAATTATTGCATAGTTTGGTGAAAAGTTTTTCCAACGACCTCGCCCACCTCGCCCACTCCTGGAACTTAGTGCCAGTCCTCTGCGGACAAATAAATTAATAGTCCGTAACAAAAATGTGTGTAATTTGTGAAAAAAAAGCAACAGCACGCTGAACAGAGAACCTGAAAAAAATGCCCATAAAACAATTTGCACGGCTGCACATGATTTATTTTCGTTTGTTGGGAGATAATTTATGTTTTTATTTCTGTTCGACATGCAGCAGGAGCATTATCTCTCGCCAATGAATAGTGCATTAAATTTAATGAAAAATTTAAAAGCCATTTAAGGGCTGGCAGTGCAGGTTTCGCATTCAATTAGCCAAGGGGGAGCTTGCAAAATAAAAGACAAAGGGGAGGCACTAACTGTGCAGCTCGTATGCTAATCAGCGGACATTAACTGAGGATGCCACAAGCCCGCACCTGTCACCCAGGGGAAACACTAGCCACAGACTCCCCCTACAAGCCACTGGCATGGTAATTTAAGCGTTTTTCCCCTTCCATCCCCAGAGGCACATCCATTTCCGCCAAAGTGTCTTCTACGAAAGTGCGAAACCAAAGCTTAAGCTCTCTGGGAATGGTCAAAGAAAGGAGGACAAAGATCCCTGATTCGGGAAAAGTCTCCTCCACCAGCACGAAGCCCCAAGTGTGCGCTTCAATTATTTCAATTAGTCCAACATTTTCACTTCCTTCCGACCAACAATCTTAATAACTTCCGGGAAAAGAAAGTCAAAACAAGTTGTCCTTGACCCTTATCAAGCACCATAAACAGGAAGAAAATATTTACTATTTATTCCCTTGATTTTGTTGAGTAATCTACCAAATCTTTTACAGTGCATCTTGTTAAGAATGAATTCCACTCGAGATTTCTGGCTTTCATCACGAATGTTGTGGAGACTTTCTGGCAAATTTGATTCCATTGCAAATTGCACTCTGTCATCCTTTTTGTATTCTCTGAATAGATGACAACCTTCGTCTGGGAGCCAACACGTAGCATCCTTTGGGCTTCCTTTGCCTCAGTTGCCATGTTATCCTTTTTTTTCCGTTTCCGTTTCCATTTTCATGCCATTTCTTCCCGTCAGTTACCTCCTTCTGCACAATATAATTTTCTAGTTGGAAAATGATTTTTGTTGCTTCTCTTTCCGTTAGAGCCCTTCCTGTTTTCCTGATTGCGGGCGTGTGCGTGTTTTTCCTGTCCCATCAGGACATCAGAAAACCCAACTCACAAAGTCAGGTCCTACACTACTCTTATTTGCTCCCTTCACGTCCTTTAACCTTTAACCCTTGACGCCTCGTTTCAGGAAGCTTAATTTCGTTTCGAGTTGCAGGTTGTAGCACCAAGCACCCACGTGGATGGATGGATGTGTTCTCAATGCAAATGGATATCCTTGCAACCTGATAGCTGAGAGAAGTACAGGGCATATAGTCTTTAGGGGTTTAGGTCTCTATACTTTGT
This sequence comes from Drosophila pseudoananassae pseudoananassae, assembly GCA_018153035.1. NCBI lineage: Eukaryota > Metazoa > Arthropoda > Insecta > Diptera > Drosophilidae > Drosophila > Drosophila pseudoananassae. The sequence goes on from JAECXR010000055.1 coordinate 1,960,271, forward strand.
ACAATAATTTTAAATTTCCAAATAATATATTATACAAATATTCGTAAAGATTTGGTAATAATTCCTCAGTTTAATGGGTATCCGATAGTCCTAGTCTCCTTCCCCAACTTGTATCTCATTGTTGCTCTGATATATTGATTGGTTGGCTTGCTTTGCCTTCTCACACGTCCACGTCCCAACCAAATTTCTAGTTTTGTGTTCTGAAAACTTTCCTGAAAGCACTCCAAATCAATTGTAAACTTTGTTGTTTGCCAATTTTTTTTATTATTCTGTGAACTGACATGGGACTTGTGTGTGCACCGTACATGTTGCACTCCCTATAGTGGTGTTTGGTTTTATGTTTAAACTTTAAAGTCAAAATTGTAAATTCTTAATTTCTATTGTTGCTTGCAAACACCTTTAAATTAAAACAATTTAATTTCCTTTTAATTAAAAGTTTCGCTCAGAAAGTTAATTGAAAGTCATGCCAGTCACCTAAAGAACCCAAAAAGCCAGGCCCACAAAAGAGGCCAAAAACTGAGAACAGAAGGCAAAAGTGTGAACGTAAATTCAGTTCAAAAATGGTAAGAGTCGGAGTCGGAGTTGGCCAAAAACAACAAGTCCAAGAACAATAGTTTGCATAAATGGCACGGAAATTGCAGCTGCAGCTGAAGGCAACCCTTTTTCCTTTCGGCCATTCAGCCAACTCGAAACGGTTAAAAGCTGTTTTCTTAGAGCCCAGCACACAAAAAAGTTTCCCTCTCCCAGCTCACCAAAAAAAATAGGAAAATTTCAACTCTGACTTTGGACTTTTGGGAATGGCAGTTGAGGTTCACTTGGGGGGCTCGGGAACTTTAGAAAGAGTTGGCGCTTTTTTTAATTAAAGAAACTAGCGTTGCACTAAAGGGTCTCCAGAAAGCTAGAGAGAGTCGGGGGCCACAAAAGGGCGAACACATCCAGTTATGGCAATTTTCCGGGGCAGATGAGCATGAGTAATGCGGCGGTTAAGCCGCCAGTGGAGCGTGTGGGTTTGGCATGTGCCCACCCTATAATCTGAGTCCGAGACACACAAAAAATTCAAATAACTTGGGCCCATCCGGAGGCCCAGATATAAGCCATTAGCATGGCCAGCGAACCAACAACTAAGAACTGCCAAGAATTATGGCAATTTGTTGGGGGCGATAGCTCCAGAGCAGCTTTGTCGAGATGATGAGATTCAGATATGTGGCTCCTCTAATCAAGATTGTTCCAATTTTGTTTTTTATATTTCATAATTGCTTTTTAACTATCCAGTTTCTACTTAATTTACATTTCTTTAAATTACTTTTCACCAAGAATATAATTCTTTAGAATTCTCTAGCGATTATTGTAGTTGTTTGCTCTCCAGCATGTGCCGGTAATTGCATAACTAAAATTAGTCATTAACGTTTATATAATTTACTTGAACTGGTTCTGGTTTGCTTCTCAGAATTTCCCGACAATTAAATGAAGGGTTGTGTAATATTGCAAAATAATTGCTATGCTTAGATGTGTATTTGTAAGATGCCCTTTTAAGGTAAAGTTAAATTTAACTCTTTCTAGTTTGTGTTTAAAACCCGCGACTCACCCACTCGACAACCACAATTGACTAAATGGAAGCACAACAAAAAATGTTTTGTTAAAAGAACTCCAAATGCAGTATTCCCTTTCCACCCAACACCCATGTCAATGGGAGCCCAACCAAGCGAGTGGAGAAAAGTGGGGGGCTTCGGGCTATGGGGGATCTGGCTGGGGATATGTATACAGAACCGAAAGCCGTTAGACAAGTAGAACCTCCAAGCTAGACCGGCCAGAATTCACAGTTACTCACTTATGCTGCAACGCCATTCGTGACATATGGACAAAAAGCATCAACAAAACAACAACATTAAAGTCCGGGCCCATAAACTTGGCCAAAAGCACGGACCAGCCAGACCATAAAGGGATTGTTTGTTGATTAAATGTCGAGGGGAAAAAAGCAATTTGGAGAAACGGAGAAGCAGCGACATCCATATCTGCGGGGTTTCCATAACATAACTCCCCCTAGATCTCCCTCCTAGCACTCACCTACATAGATCTCCGATCGTTGCAGTTTCCTTCTCTTGGATTGATTTCTACTCTAGCGGTTTCGGTTGTTAGCCAATCACAACTCATTGGCTAATGTCGGCAATCGATGGCGGAAAAGTGGCTATCACCATCGATACCATGGTGATACTAATTGTACGCGTTGGAAGCACTTCCGTTCCAGGCACTTGAACATCAATCAAATTATCCATGCTTTATGGCTCCGTATGTTTCGCCAATTAGGCGAATCCAATTGATTTCCCCCTCTAATTAATGATTTTCTATGCAAAGTCTGAAGTAGATATCCACAATCATCCGTATCAACCGCAAATAATATCGTTTTCCGTGGCATTTCACGTTTTTCGGTCAACTTTCCCACCAAAGTATGCTAATTAATTTTATTTCACAGCTCTGTAAATATTTTCATTTATTTAATTAGCTTTAAACTGAAAACCATTGATTAGTGAAAGAGCTATATCGTTTTCCATTTTAATTACCCTCTCAGCCATAAACTAAATTGCACATTTTAATTCCACATATCCCGGTTATCCCTCGACTGCCATCTGCGATTCTATTCGAGCTCCATATCCACATTAGTTTATTGATATGGCTTGAGCTAAGACCCTAACGCCGAAAGCTATAAAATGCTGTAAACGCTGACAAAGCACTGGAGCACTGGAGCACAAGTCGCCTCATAAAATGCTCGTTCTTTTTTTTTCCAGGAACGTGAGACTTTTTACATTGTGTGCCAGAGAAGGTCTTTCGCCGCAGAATTTGTTGTTTTTTATTTTTTTTGCTTTGTTTGCCGCTAAGGAAAATGAAATGAAAATTAATTCTTGTTTTTGTTTGCCATTTTAGACTTGCAGGGGACGAGGGAGAGTCTCTCAAACAATAGCAGCGCTTATTGCTTTGGTTATGAAATTTTCCGTTTCAATTTCAGGTGGCTAAGTGGTGGGAAAATGCGTACAGGCCATGTACGCGGTTGTTGGCCAGGTTTACAGTTACCAATCGTCTCCATATACGTACATAAGTAAATATGGGTTAAATAATCCGTGAGGCGTTGTGGGAACTGGGAGGGAGCCGTTGACTTGACACAGATCCCCCCAAGATAGGGCCTCTCTGGTGTGAAATGGGTCTAACAAACCCATTGTAACTATTTGTTTATCCAAAGAAATAAAAGTTCAGACTCACTGTTTGTTTAAAGTATGAACTAATTGAGAGCCATGAGGTTTTTGAGGCCAAAAAGGGGATAATTAAAGTATATACTTAACAGGTCTTATTTTCGAAGTCTTTAACGGAAACTATAGCTATTATTCTAATCTACACTGAATCATGCTTTATTGAATACTTTTTTTTGGCCCAAATCCCGTGGCATGTCATTAGCAATTGAGTCACTAATCACCGCCTAAAAAAACACAGAATATCAATGTCCAATGCCCCGACCTGGGTTCTGCACTATTTAGCCCACAAAAAAATCCCAAATCCGAGCTTAGAAGTGTTAGTGATGAGCTGGCTGGAACATCCATCCATCAGCGGCAACTCATACGTGTCCCATATGTTTTGGCCAGCTTTCGTCACGCATCATTAGCCGCAGTTGGATAATGGCCATGGCACCTGGAGGATCTCCACCGGGGGAGGATCGAATGATAAGTTTGTGCGAGTCGGTTTATGCGGTAAAGCGATATGATTGCATGACGACATGACATGGCCGCAGCCCAAAAACCTGCCACCGGAAAATTGACAGCACGCCATATAGCCGGGACCAACTAATGAAAATAAATAATAACCACATGGAGTTAAAATCGAAGTTGCCGGGGGAGCAAGTCGCCTTGTCTTTGCTGGGGGTCCGACAGGCTAATTTTAGTGGCACGACAACGAGAAAATACACTTATCGAGGTAATCGATACACGGGCCCACTTAAGTGACAAGCTGGGGCTGGTGCTGGGGCTGGGGACCGGGCACGGATCGACGGCGTGTGGCATGCAAGGCCGGTGTAACCCGACTCTCAAAGGAAACATTATATGGTAAACTTTAGTTACCGGTTGGGCTAAAGTCAGGGAATGGATAACACCAACAGAAAGTGGGAAAAAAGAGGTTATAACTTTGAATTAATCAAGACAATCATAGGCATGACTTAATCTATTCAAAATGCGGGTCTAGCGGTATATATGTTTCAAATATCCCAGTAATCACACACAAATCAATAATTATATTATAAGGAACCTCTAATGGCAACTGTAGCCTTTCATTTCGCATTGTTTTCCCTTAAAATAAACTACAATTTACATGTCAATTACATAAACTTACACACAAAATCGGAATGGAGAGAAAAAAAGCGTCCTGCGAGCGTCCTCTCGTCCTGGCGCTGAACAAGGACAAAACACATAAATCACAGCGCGCACACACACACAAACACTCACAGGACTAGAAAGTTACTCCTTGTTTCCCGGGTACGTAGTGAAAAGTTTTGCCACCTTTCTTTCCCCGTAATTTAAATGAATGCACGGCAAAGTGAATCCTTTTTATTGGCACTCTGGCACCGGGATTCTCGCAATTAGAGACAATGCTATTGTTGACCCTTCCACTCTCCTAGTAGGGCACCACCCTCTGAGGTCTCAGCTTTAAAGTTTCATGTACTTTTCCACTCGCGTCGTCCCGACCGGCAAACATGAAAGGATCAAAGCCCGTAGCAGCCTGGAGGAGCTCGCGAAGCGCCCTCTGCCAGCGACAAAACGCAACTGAGCTCCAGAATCGGAGGAGCCAGGGCGGCTCTGGCTCGGGTCACGTTTCGGCTCGGGGTTCGGGTCACTTCGGCTCGCCAGCAGCCGGCTGCAGCTCCACCAAAGTCCCCTCTATACAGTCTACCATGTGGGGGTCGCTTCCCTCTCCAACTGCCTGTGCTGCCAACTCCAGACATGGCCACCGAAATGTCTGGATTGTTTTCAAAAATTAAATCATAAACTCATTTTTTAGAAAGAAATTTAAAGATATATTCATTAAAAATATATATAGAATCAAGAAAGTACCAACACATAATGGAAATCAATTTAAGATTATTTCTGGGTATCTCTGATATTTTATTCATTTTCTTTGAGTTTTCTGCAGATACCTTTGGGTTTTATTTGCTTTGTCGGCGCCGTCATCGCCACTAACCCGACATCCCAACAACCCAATCCCTTCCTCCATCTGCCTGCCAAGTACGCCTTGGAATGCGGAGGTGTTCCAGAACTCACTCCTTTGGCCATTCCTTCCTTGCCAGTAGCTGGAATTATTTTGTCTTACAACTGGTTGAAGGTGGATGGGATATGGCAGAGCAGGAGAGGATCCAGCTGGTTCCTTGTTCGTCAAAAGGAAATATTTCCTTTTTATTGCCTTTTTTTTAATAAATTCGAAAGAAAATTGCAATTAAATAAATATATTTAATGGTTTAAGGTCTTTGCCTTTAAGACTAGTCTCCGCTGGAAACTATAGCTTATTAAATCTAGTCAGATAAGTTAAGATTATAGAATATTTTGTTGTAAAGTTCTTGAACGTTATAGGCTTTTGGATGAACCAATTTTAGGTTCCTGCCAGCCCCAACGTGGAAATCTTTACTGAGAAGTCCTTTAATCTGCGAACTAATGGAGATTCTAATTTCTGACTATAATTGGAGTCAGAAATGGTCCTCCCATTCGCTTATTAACTAACAGATGTTAAAGCAAAGAGACCTAAACCTTTAACTACCTTTCCACATCTTCCTCAGCCGATTCCCGTCAAGCAATTAACGTTGAAAAAGGCCCATAGCTGGGGCAAGTGGCAGACGGCAGGTGGCAAGAGGCTGGCTGGTAGTGCATCTCAAGAGGCCCTGGCTGGCTGACTGCCTCGAGTGGCGAATAAGCTCCCCGTAAACGGAAAAGACAAAGGAATCCCGAATCCACTGGAGAACGCTCCGCCAAGTCCCAGTAACTTTCGAGGCTCAAACGCGAAACAAAGTCGGAAAGAAAAGCCGGAGAGGATGAAAATAAAGGTCGTTGTTTATTGATTGCCAAGTAAAAGCAGCCATAAAAGACCCCCAGAATGGCAAACAAAACAAAGACAGAAAAGAGAGCATCCAAGAATTGGCACAGGCCCTTGAAAAAGTTGTTGGGTCTGGTCTGGGGTCTGGGGTCTGGTCTGGGGCCTGGTGTGGTCTGGGGTCTGGTCTGTAGAGCCCACGCAAATGAGGCAAGAAGACACTGAAGAGGCCACCAGACAAGATGATGATAATTGCAGTTTTTGATTATGATGAACCGGACAAGTGCAAGTGAAGAAATTAGCAGATACGTACGAACTACAAAGACCCCAAGCTGAGAGCTGGAAGCTAATTATGAGATACTTCCAACAAAGAACATAAAGAACTATAAAAATAGGCCTATAATAAAAGACAGATAGATATAGAATCCTATAAAAATAGCCCTATATTGTGACTAGATCTATTTCTAGAACTCATCGCGGAGTGACATCCCATTCTATAACTTTCGAAGAGACATCTGAAGAGCCCTTGCCATCAATGCCAGGCCAGATGTCGAAAAAGTTTTAATTCATTTTATTATATTGATAATTTCTGGCATGAAAACATCTGCTTATCTTTCTCGCTCTGTGGCCGAGTTGGTTGGAGTCCCACCTCCTGGTCTTTCCTGCCTGCCAAATGGCATCTGTTGGCCAACCGATTCAGGGCAGAGATCTGGAGAGAAAGGCAGAACTCTGTGTCAAGCATCGAAAATGCGAAATGCGGACCGGACTGGAGCTGACTCATTGAACCACAAGATGAATACAAAGATGCCAAATCAACTCGAACGAACGAGTTTTTGCGGAGTGCCCCCCCAGACTTTTCCCTCTTACCCACTTCCTTTGCAGGTCAATTGCATCCCAGTCACAGTCCCAGTCACAGTCCCAGTCACAGTCCCAGTCTCAGCCTAAACGTGCAACGTGCAACAACGGTGGAAAAGTCTTGTTTTCTGGCCAAGTGCGTGCAGCGTTTGTCAAATTGCCAGTCAAGAGCTTTCAAGGGGCACCCGACGGATTTGGCCACAATCCCGAGCACATCCCATGGCTCCAACGGTAGTTGACAAAAGCCATCCAACCAACCAACCCACCAACCCACCAGTAACCGACCAGGAACGTCAACAGCACCATGGCATTGGTGGCAACAACATCAACAATAACAACCGCAACATTTGTAATGGAGATTCCAGCATTGAAATCTTGTTTCGTTTAGTAGCCGTTTGGGTTTTGTTTTGGTTTTTACCCTACCTAGGGGTATTACGTGTTTAAGATTCATTTCTATAATCAGAAAGGGTAATTTAAATAAGGAATTTGTTAAGAAAGGGTAAGAGAATTAACTAGTTAGTCTAGAAAATATAAAAGTACTAGCATTCCAAGTCATTAACCCTCGGCTACACCTGTCTCTTCATCCAAAAATAATCCAGGAAAGGGTATTTGTATTTTTTCAACAGCTGCACTTGTTCCTTCCCTTCCTTGTTTTTTTTTTGCTTTAATTTTTTTTGTGGTAGGTTTTTGTTGTTTTTTTTCCAGCTGTTGACTGCAAGTGGCAAGAGCTTTTGTTGGTTTTATTGGGGCTTTTGTTGTCGGTGGTGTAACTGTTGCGGTTCCGTCCTCGTCATCGTCCATCCGCATCATCCCCAGGCCGAAAGGAAGTCAATGAACCGGCTCCAAGTTTTTCAGCGCCATTGGCTCTCCACTTGACCACCATTTGGAGCCATTACATTTGATGATCGATCGATTGTTATGATTACAGAAATATCCAAGTATCTTGGGCCTCCCTGACACCTAAATGGGATGCCGATGCAAATGAGCCAACGTGCCCTGGCAATGCTTATAAATTGCAAATTAGCCAGAGCCCCAAATAGAGTCACCAGCATGTGAACCGATTCGGGGCTGGGGTCTCCGCATCTCGTGTGTTTATGTTCGTGACAAGCCAGATCTTAATCGGCCGAGTGCGAATAACTAAATCCAACGATCCGACACGCAAAAAACTAAACACTCGAATGGATAGATTTATTTATGTATTCTTGGGAACCAGCGATTTGGAATGCACTGAAAGAAATAAGTGCTTTTAGTAGAGATATATTAGATAGAGAAACAAAAACCTCACACTACCAATTATCACCTGGACGAGCCACACCTGAAGGTGCTTAGTCTAGTCTAGTCATTGGGGGGTTCAAGAACAGACAAGGAGAGAGCAAACACTTGAGAAAGAGATGGGGAATGGCGAAATAAACAAAATAAACACTAGAAAGGAATAGAAAGCCAGCCCCCAGAGGAAAGGCAACAGCAACAACACCACTCACAATGAAAAAATCAATTTAAATTGAATTATACAATGCCAACACACAGGGCACACAAATAAAAGCGAATTGCATGCCACAACAGGGGAAAACGGGTTCTGGTTCTCGATTCTGGTGCGGATCTGATCTGAAAAGATTCTCAATGAATGGGCATATAAAGTAAGCACAAGGCGGGCTAAATAAAGATGAGCTGCATAAATTAAAGAAGCAGCCGACTTCTCGATATCTTTCCCCTTCGGCCCAGGGGCGTTCTAAGGATATCCCAAAACGATCGATTTTTATGATTTTATTTTAAAAATATAATGTAATCTTCTTATAAATATAAGTCTTAAAATATAATTTATTCTTAACCCCCTTTCTTACGCCTCTGTTCCCCCCACCTGTTCCGTTTTCTGCTTCCTCTTGCGATTGCAATTTTGTAACAATTTGTTAAGGAGCGCCAGCCAGACGTCTGCTCCGATTTTATTTTCTTATTTTTTCTTATTTTTTTTATTTTTTTGTATTTTTGGCCATTTTGACTCGAAACAGGCAGATCGGCAGACTCAGGTGTGAGGTGGATTGGCTTAAGACATCATTTTATTGCTTTCGATTAAAATATCTTCAATGATAACCCTTAATAAAAGGATAAGAAAATGTTTTTTAATAAAGGGATTTTTTATTTTCTCACCTTTTTTAAAACGAGATTTTTTTAATAACTTTTTCCGGCACACACAGGCGGTTTTTACTTTAATCCTTAAAAGGAGCTCACAAGAACACGCGGCTTCTCTCACCCACGCTGGTGATAAATAATTTTTTTTTTAAATTAAATTAACTAAATTTCACATCAACTATTTTTGTTTGTTATACGATTTTTTATTTAAATCCTAGCAAGTTTTTATTGTTTAGTTAGCACTTGGGTTATGGCTTAAAATTAGCCTTTGCGAATCAATAAATACGCGACGCGCTGTTGTCGTTTGGTTTCTGAACTAAAATATTATATTTTCAACGCTTTTATTGCACTTTAAGAAGCTTTCAGGCTGCTCACATGTTTATAAATTAAAAATAAATAATTTAAACTAATTATCCTTTAACAATTTAATACTTTTAGCGAGAGCTCGCGTTGTTGTTGCTCCGAGTGTTTATTTTTTTTGTCAGTTTTTTTCTTTTGCATCCGAGATGGCGATGCCACACTAGTTAGGGTGGGACATCTGGCAACCTTGACAAATTTAAAAATTTATGGCGCTTATCTTAAAAACAGAAATTAACCCTAGAAACAGTACCTTAAAATAAAACTTTTCGTTTTAATTATCAAAATCTTTAATAAGCTAGCAAAAAAACATTACCCAAAGAATGGCAAACATTTCCGCCCAACATATGCTATACAACTTTTAAATCTATAAACTTATGACTTTTTAAAATTTGATATTTATATATACCATGTACCATTAGCTAAAAAACACACTAAACATTATTAAAAATGTAAATTTTAAATTAAAACTTTACCCTGACAGCCCTGCAAATCAGTGCTGTAAAACGGTTAAAACTCCTGCATCGATGTAAAATTCATTGATGTAAAAACCCCTCTTCACTACATGACTAAAATCTGGCCACGTTAAAAAACCTTTAGTGAGGGATGAAACTTTCACCAGAGATGTCACTATCGAAGCTTTCATCAGCAATAGCTATCGGTAACGTTTATTTGTACGTTTATTTGTAAATACGAGGCAACATCTACAATTCAACTTTCCATTTAAATCTCCAAGTTACTTCGATGAAATAATTCAAATGCCTTACACTTCGTTTTTGACCGTAGTTTCTACCGTGGCGCGTACAACGGGTCGGATCATCATGCGCGAGTTCCTGGGTCCGGGTTGCCCGATCCCCGATACCCAACCAGGCCAAATGATGGCCGCTCGGTGGTCTTCCTGGTGGCCATTCAAATTAGACTCTGTACATCCGTTGAACCACCAACCGCCGTCGTATAACTCACTGCAGGAGGCTCCTACGACGGAGAGATCACTCCGCCGATCATGGGTGCTGAAGTCCACCTGATTGAGCAACTCCAGGGCATCGTCCAGAGAACCGCGGAATCCGCCGTCCACCGTCAACTGATAGTTGTACGCCTCGCTGTCCGAAATAGTGAATACTCGGCCCAGTCTCTGTGTGGCTGCTTGTCTCCATCCGTCAGTTCCACTCGAAGTTCGTAGTCGTCCCGGTAGAGAATCTTGTGTGTAAATTCGTTCCCAAACCAAAAATCACCGGACAAGTTGCCGAAACCCGCGCGATACTCTTCCCAGGTGCGTTGGAAGTCCTCTGGTGGATCGGAGAAACCCCTCTGCTGAATCACCGTCCAGGCGGGTCCTCCATCACTGGCGAAGAAGCAGTACCTCTCATAGAAGTCCCGCTGGAGTTCATTGTGTTCCGGTTCTAGAAACCTATAGACGCCACTAATGCGTTGCCTCTCATCCAGTTCATGACAGTCGGATTTGCTGGTCTGGTGGAAGTCTGGACAGAAGTTACAGGTGAGTTGGAAGCATTTTTTTTGGGGGGGAGAGGTCCCTTGAAGAATAAAACTCACCCACTGGTGGGGCAGGTTCGAGGTGTGGAACCATCTCTCGGTTAACTTCACTAGTGGTGTTTTCTGGGGGTGGGGAAACCCCTCTTCCACAGGCCATCTCTAGCCTCTCAAATCTTGCAAGTACTTTCTCCAGGAGCTCTTCCCGGGAGCCCCTTCCCTGCAGCTCGGATAGGAAAAGGACCTTGCTTAGAACCAGGTCTAGATTGGTTTCCAGAAGTCTTAGTTTGTCCAACATCTCCTTAATGGAATCTTGATGGTTTAACTCCAGACCGAGATCCCGGCTGGCCTGATGACTCCAGGCACAGCTCAAGGCCAGTAGAAACACCAAAGAAAGCTAATTTTTCGGAGGATACTCTTTATTACTCCTGGGCTTTAGCAGAAGACCCATCCCCATCTTACCCTCATTCCGATTCCAAGTCGAATAACCAACTAATGAAGTCATTCCACTCCACCACATGCTTCCAAGTCCAAGTTCAACATCTGGTGGGTGTTATTTTTATGAATATAGATTTCTGTATTTCTGGACTCCTTCCACACATTATGGTTGTTTTTTTCTTTCAAATATTAACGAATGAAACATGTCGCTAGAGTTTATATTAAAAAAATATATAAAAAAAAAAACATAAATTGAATTTAAGTTTTTAGTTTTTTTGAGTTTTTTAATTTTTAATCTCTAGAATTAGCAACTAACTTTTAAGATAGAAATGAAAAAACGCCTAGGCAACTAAAAATACATATACATACATATATCTCTCGACCGCCCCTCGCACACCCCCCCCTCTCTATACATTTACATTTGATAAACTTTAAAATATAATATATATATATATATAGTAAGAAATAGGGGCCTAGAGCTGGATCAATTTACAGATAACGCTTCATTCTATATCGTTTGTGTGGTGGTGGTGCAGGTGCGAATACACTTCAAATCGCGGCTCTCGTATATATCTTTTAGTATATATATTTACTGTGTTTCTTGTGTGTTTATATATATATATAGCGTAAGGTTAACTTAGTGTTTTATTATCGAAGCACTTTGGCTTGAAGCCCAAGTGGGTTGTGGGGTTTCTTAATCGAAGGTATCATAACTATACTTTTACGAACCAAACACCATCTGGCTATCAGATGGACTATCTCTACGTCTTCCGATTAGTTAACATTTTTAATCAATAACTGCCTTAGCACTAGTACTATCTTGTATTTACATAAAATATTTCACGAGTGTTGCTCTTGGGTTGTTTCACTTTCTGTGGCTTGTAGAACTAAATAACTTAGAAGATTACTTAAAGTAGGCAAAGTTCCATTTCGAAAACAAATTAAAAATTTATGCTCTGCGCCGGCTGGTGTGGATTTTAGATTCTGGTGAGGATTGTTTTTAAAAAATTGACGAAAATAACAAAAATCGATAGTTATTTGCTTTGGGTTCCAAGTTCTCCACCTAGGCACGCCGGCTGCGAACGCCGTCGGTCCGATTCCTCCACTCCGGATCATTGGGGTCGTCGTCCTCGAACGGATCGTTGCCCAGATCCTCATCGAGTCCCTCCTGATCCCCCAGATAGGCCTTGATCGCCTCATCGTACACATCCGGCTCCACGTCTGGCGCCGACTGCTGCTCATCGTCCAGCGGCACCAAATGATGCTTGGGATAGTCGTCCTCCTCCTCCTCCAGCAGCAAGTCCTCCTCCTCCGGCTCGGACACGTCACCGTCCTTGCCAACACCATTGCTCTTTGCAGCCGCTGGGTGTCCATTGATCTGCCCGTTCAGCTTTGTCTTCGTCTTGCTGCTTCGCCGGCTCCCTGCCTTGCTTCCAGCTCCTTGGGAGCTGCTTCCGTCGCAGTTCGAGGACACTGACTTGCTTTTGGCTCGCTTGGACACAGTCAAGTACCTGGGCGTGGCATAGGTTTCCTCCAGCATCCGCTGGTACACCTCCTCCGACAGCGGAAACTGCAGGGGCTCGAAGGATGGTAGCATCGCATAGGCCTACAAGGATAACTGGGTTAGGAACTGATCTGGATAACTATATGGTGTGCTGGACTCACCTCCCTAAGGTCGGGCGTGGTGCTGCGCCGCTCCGCCTGATCCTTCAGCTTGCTGGAGGTGGTTCGGCGGCGATTGGGACGCGACTGTCCCGTGCTGATCAGCTCGCCGCTCTCGTTGAAGCCCTCCAGCGGATGGGCCAGTGGCGAGGGGATGCTTTCGTTGTCCAGGTTCCCACCGCCAGCCGGTGCCGGAGAGGCTGGATCCGGTGTGTTGGCACCACTCGATTCGGCGCGACTATCAATCCGCCGATTCGCACGCGGCCGCGGGGTCCAGGGGAACTTGAGAAAGGTTTCGTAGCGTTGGCGCTCCTCGAGCATGGCCAGGTGATGGCGCGCAATGAACGCCTCATCGGAGAGGTCCTCCATCTCACCGTCTTCCTCGTTCTCTTGCGTCTTTGGGTCTTCCGGCTTACTCTCCGCCACCAACGTTTCCAAAACCTGGCCATTTGCCTTCTCCAGCTTGGCCCGTTTGGGCAGTGGAGGTTGCTCCTCCTCCGCCTCAGCACTCGGAGTCTTTGTAATTTTTCCATTCAGCTTTGGCTTCTTTGCGGGCTCCTCCTTTGGGATTATCTCGTCGTTCTTCTCGGGTATCGTCTTCTCCTCCAACTTGGTCTCTTCCTTGCCAGCATTTCCGTTCACCAGGCCATTCCTGTTGTTGTTTACGTTAGTGTTGTTGTTATTATTGTGCTTGACTGCCTCCTGGTTCTCCTTCTCCTTCTGCTTCTGTCGCAACCCATTGACCTTCGGAGGCTGCTCCTCCTCGGGTGCCTGCGTCTGCTCGGCTTCTGTCTGGCCATTGGTGAGCTTGCTCTCGGCTGGTGACTCATCCGTCTGCTGTGCCGACTGCTTGGCCTTATCACCATCACTGTCAACAATGCGCCACCTGCAAGCAAGATAGTGTATGTCATCGTAGTAGGCGTAGTTCCAAAACAAAAGTATGTAGTACTCACTTGGGTGTAGGTATCTCTTTGTAGGGCAGGATCTCCACTCTGGTCTGGGCTGCCATGCTATAGGGAATAACGATGTTGTCGATGTCGTAAACAGGACGAATGCGTCGCTCCGAAGATCTGCAAGGAAGACAAGTTATATTAAGGTCCTTTTCATGAAACTCCATCTAGGTATACCTTTCGTTGCGATGGCCATGGGACGGCGAGGAGTTGCGGCGACTCCTGCTGTGCTGATCTCCATACCGATCCCCGTAGCCGTTTAGATGATAGTTGTTGTTGTTGTTGTGCTGAGTGGTGGAATTACTGGTGGTGGTGTTGGTGTTGGTGGATTTGCGGGATTTCTTAGCGCCGCTAATGGTGGCCGAGATCGAGGTTGAGGAGGGACTGTGGTGGCGTTGTCGTTGGCGTTGGCGAGAGTCTGTCCACGGCGAGCTGGAACTGTTCGTTCCAGTTGGGTTTTGTGATTGTTGTTGTTGTTGTTGCCTTTTGCCCGTTACCGCTGTTTAATCCGTTCCAGGATCCGTACATGGGAGGAGTGCGGGTTCAAGATAAAGAACGGAATGGCAAAATAAAACAATTGATGGAGTTGGTTGGTTGTTGTTGTGGGTGTCGGTTGTTGTTGTTGTTGTTCAATAATATTATTATTAAATTTTTTTGATTCGTGTAAAGAAAAAGAAGAAGAAGAGATGCAAAAGATTGTTGTTGTTTTATGTTAATAACAATTATTCATGTTTCGTCATGTTTACAATAATTTACTGTTGGCCACAAGTGGCGTTGTAGTAGGCGTAGTAGAAGAAGAAGAAGTAGTAGCAGTACCAGTACCATTTCCGCTATCCCCTCCCCCGATGCCGACGCCGACTCCGACTCCGGCTCCTCCTCCAGGTGCTCCAGTTCCACTGCCTGCATCCTTATTTGAGTTATTGTTGCGCTCCTTGCGTCGTATATAACGTCGCTTGACTCCATCGCCCGATCGCCGGCTACCGGCATGTCCGCCGCCAGCACCGCCGCCAGATGCCACCGCCTCGCGTTCCGCCTTCCACACGCTCTTGGCAATGGCCTTGGCCTGGCTGCGCATCACTCGGTACTGCCAGTCCGGCTGGCGGGCAATGGCCTCCAAGTGGGCACTCTGGCTGACATCTGGAATGGATGGAGATTTGGGAGATTTGGTTATCAAGGTCAAGGAACCAGTCAAGACTATAGCTTTCAAACAATAATATTTATTTCGTCGCTGCTCGGAACCCCCCAACCGAAACTGGCACTCACCGCTGGCGAAACTGAGCACTGGATGGTAGCCAGGATCTAGCAGCGCCACCCGGGTGGCGGGCATCATCGTCTCGGCCAGCTCGCGCGGTGCCGTGGGATCCTCTCGGCCGGTGCACAGGGCGCAGGGCACATGGGGCCACTGGCAGCCGCACTTGATGTTGCTGGGCCGGGCGGCCTTCTTCGAAATCGTGTGCATGTTGGTGGTCTGGAAGAGCTTCCGCTTCCGGAACTCGCTCACCACCAACGGACGCGCTCGACTGCATAGCCAGTCGGAGGACGTGGCCTCCTCTCCTTGATGATTTGCAGGTTCAGGCCCGACTTCGGACTTGTCCGACTGCACCAGCTGCACCTGACCCTTGGACTGGGTCAGCTCCAGGTAGAGGTCGCTGTGCTGGCGGATCTTCATCTCCAGGTCGGTCAGCTGGGCGCACAGCCACGACCAGCGCAGGGCGATGGCGGCCCGATCCCTCGAGTACCGCCAAACGGCACGTCGGGAGCTGCAATCAGAAGAAGGGGTTAGAGTTTTAAGTCAAAGGTTACATATGGGTACATGTTTCTGTTCCCCTCCAGGTTATCGGATGAGATTCCTATCGATCCCCTGGATAGTTCGATATAAACAAAAGCTGACAGGAAGCCTGACAACTCGCAAGCACTTCGACTGGGCATCACAAGTTGGAATATATTCAAATAGGAAGGAGGTTGGAGGAGCTACTTACATGGACAGGGAACGCTGCTGGGTGTTGTTGTAGGTGACCATTTCATCGGCGGACTCGCCACCCGAACTCGACTCCGTGGCGTCCGAGTCAATGGCGTTCTGGACCTCGCGCAGCTCCGTGTGCAACAGCCCGGCCACGTGGGTAAGTTCGCTGGTCACATAAGTGTCATAGTTGGGCACTATATCGTCCGCCCGCGGCAGCACATTTGGTTCCCCAACGGAACCGGATGTTGCCGTCGTCGTGTTTCCTATCGTTCCAGCCGGTGTTGCCGCATCCAGCTGATTCTTTCGGGGACGCTTGCCCGGAATCGTGGAGCTGCTGTTGGAGCTGTTGTACCAACTGGACGATGGCGCCAGCGTTGCCGAACTGCCACTGGTCGTGTTGCAAATCTGCTGGTGCTTGGCGGCTGTCGCAATGTGGCGCATCAAGCTGCCCATCTGGCTGGCCGGCAACGGATGCTTCTTCTGATCCTCCCAAAAGGAGACGCTTGGTCGGCCGGACACAATGGATTGGACCGTCGCCTCTTGCTCCGACAGCGTGGAACTCCTCACCGGGTTGGGTGTCTTGTGAGAGGATCGAGCCGACCATTCGAATACGCCGGCTACCTCCTCGCTGGTGTGCCGGCACATCTGGCGCGCCTGGTACTTCCGCATGCGTCGCAGCAGGAAGTCGATGCGCCGGGTAATGACATGCTGCTGTTGCTCCAGCTCGGCGTGGCTCTCCTGCCATGGCCGCCCTGGCTTTGCCTGTGCCTCCACCTCAATCACACTGGAAATGCTGGGTTTGGTGCCTTCGGCCAGTTCCTCCGGGAGGTTGGCCGGCGCCGTTGTCGCTATCGGCGCGGCTGGCGGCGTCTCCTCCCACACATCACTGAAGAACTCGCAGATGGCGTCCGGATTAACGTGGCCGCCGTCGAAGGTCTTCAGGGCCTTGAGCACCTCCTCGATGTCCTGATCCTCGAGCACTTCGCCAGCAGCTCCGTCCTTGAGGAAATTAATCGAGCTGGTGGTACTCTGGGGCGTCATCTGTTGGTGGCGCGCCTGAAGCGGCGATTCCAACTGTTGCTGCGCTGGCTGCTGGGACCGGCTGGGCGTGCTCGGCGCTGCCGGCTCCTGTGCGATCGGCGGGGGCGGAGGCAGCTGGGCAGCCAGCTGCTCCACGGGAATCCCACTGGCGTTGCCATCCAGCTGACTAAGGCGTTCTGAAAACAAGCAGGCCATGGAAATCATTGAAACGGGATGTAAGTTGGAAGTGTCGCTAGTCACTCACCCTCCAGGTTATCGGTTTCTATCTTTGGCAGCTCCTCCACGGCAGGGATCAGTAGCTGGCCAGCCACTGCCACTCCTCCTCCTACGGACTCCGAACTGGCACTCGTGACAGCGGTCGACGTCGCCGGCTCCTTGCCCAAACTGACCTCGGGCAAGGTCTTCCTCAGACAGATCTCCGCGGACAGGGTCTCCTCGAAGTTGATCGTCAGATCCGCCAGTAGCTGCGCCGTCGAGTTGTCCTTCAGTGGGCTGGTGCTGGTGGAATTGGCGGCGCTGTTGATGCTGTCGCTGGTGGAAGCCACCACGGGCTCTGTGGTGCTACTACTATGCGGATTGGGGGCCGTACTCAGACCCATTGTGTCGTTAGTCGACTTGATGCTAGATGATTTTCTCTTGTTGTTGTTGTTGTTGATCACAATCGGTGACCGCTGCTGGGCAGCTGACGCCGAACGGGTGATCCTTGTCGTGGCCGTGGCCGGTATGGGCGTCGATGGCTTCTTGGCCAGGCCCGGTCCGGTGGCGATGCCTCCTCCGCCGACGCCAACGCCGCCGCCGCCGCTGCTGTCTCCGCCAGAGGAGGAGGAGCTGCGGATGGAGGCCGAGGGCGAGGCGGTGCTGATGAGCTTCTCCTTGGGACTTAGTGGCTCGGCTGTGAGCGCTGGTGCCATCGTTGTGAATTGGGCATTTGGGTTGCTCCTCGCTCGCTAGAATCGCTCGGAATCTCTTCACTTGGACTCTACACGGCTCGAAGGGCTAATCCTGGACAGGTCGCTTCAGAAACGAAATGAAATGCGATGGGGAATTTATTTCAA
This sequence comes from Drosophila pseudoananassae pseudoananassae, assembly GCA_018153035.1. Taxonomy (NCBI): domain Eukaryota; kingdom Metazoa; phylum Arthropoda; class Insecta; order Diptera; family Drosophilidae; genus Drosophila; species Drosophila pseudoananassae. The sequence goes on from JAECXR010000055.1 coordinate 1,978,261, forward strand.
AGAAGGCTCGTTTTGAAGGCAAACCATAGGCTCACTGGTTTGTTTTTTTTTTTTTTGAAATATTATTCATATATTTTTTTGAAAACAAAACGCACGAGCTACTAGACTTAATTCCATATATATATTTTTTTAATTATTCATTAAATATAGTTTGTAGTTTTTCATGAAAGAGCTTGCGGTTTGAGAATCAGAAACGCCGCTTTGTTTTTTGTATATTTAATGTTTTATCTCGTTTCAGCAAGCCCGCCTCCTCCAAAATCGACAAAAAAAAAAAAAAATCTCAATTCGTTATTTCTTTTCCGGCGTGTTATGTACGGAATGGCCCCCACACACACACACACACATGCAGAAAGCGCGCTATTGCACACAATGATGCGCAATAAAAAAAACTGTATAGAACACACACACATACACATGCTCATGCCTGGTAGAAGCAGACAGAAAAACGCACACATTTCCTCTACATACTGACGAAATCCTAGAGGGTGCTCGCTCTCGCAACGTAAATCACAATTTTTCAAAAATTTGCATCACCATAATATTGAAAATTGGCGGGCTAGCCTCCCGCCATGCGTGCCATGGTTCAAGCCTACCATGTTTTTATGTAATTTCGTTTATTGAATTTTTTTCGACGGCAATTAGTAGCGCGCCTTTACAACACCAACACCAAAAAACACACACACACACACACACACGCATACACCGACCAGTGACCAGGCGTGCGATTGTGTGCCTCACTATTTTCAGTTATTTACACAATCTCATTGCAGTATATTACCCCATTGCCTTTGTTAGTTTCGAGTGTATTACAGCCCAATATATGCGCTCTGAATAATTAAATTGCCATTTTTTCCGCTAACCGAGAATGGAAAATGGTTTTCAGCGCGAAAGTATTGTCCAGTACACACTAATACCACCACACCATCACACAGCAGACACATGCACATGCCCACATTCACCGCACGCAAGAATATTTTTCGTGTAATTTTCTCGGAAAATTAAATATATATTTTATTCTCAGTATACGCACAATGTTCACAGTGATTTATTATTTGCTTACACAATGGCGGATTGGAATTGTACGGTGCTCGCTTCACGGTTTTTCCTCCTCATTTAGTTTTTTCATTGCTTTACTGCTGCCCTGCTACGCTTTTAGCAAACGACGTGTATCGAAGCTGTACTCGTTTCGTTTTCGATTTCGACCAAAGTACGCATGTCGTCCAGCTAGTCTTCTCGCTCTCGCCCATGTGTTTTCAAAGGCGGTGGCGTATCTGGTGGGGTGTGCGAGCAGTACAAACAGAGGGGTTTTCACTACATTTTGGCATAAGCCAACACTGGTCACACTACAAAAAAATGCAACCCTGGGGGGTGGTTCGATTATTCTGTTTTGCAATTTGTAATATTTGCGTGCGATTTTGGTTCAGGTGTTATATGTGGATTTGTGGGGTTCTATGCGCACTATAACTATCAGAACACTAAACTAAAAGAATAATATTATGGTTTTGTAAACTAGCGACGAATTTCGAATCTTGAAAAACTTGCAGCAGCTATTTCCTGGGATGGCGTGAATTCCGCCTTTTCAATTATAGATTTTGGGCTGCCCTTGGTCTGGAGCCAGTGTTTCCTGCGAGAAAGTAGTGCCAATTGGTTTTAGTTAAATATATCAGAAGAGTTACATTTCGTTTAGCTGGGGCAAGGGGCCCTCCAGTTGTCCTTTGACAGTGCCCTCTTTGGTGTTCATGCACCATCCTTTAAGACCCAGTTTTTGGGCGGTTTGCTGCGTGTACTACAATAAAATTCTTTAAGGTCTATGTTTTTAAAGCTTTTAAAACTTACCTTGCGGAAGAACACACCTGCAAAAAATAGAATATAAATAAGGAATTTCGAAACCTGCAAATGTTTATACCTTGAACTCGTCCGAAAACCTCAAAGTTGCAAGCAAAGAGCTTCTTGGCACTTCCGGATCCGGCCATTGCGACGTCCTGATCGTAGACTCTCTCCGAGTTGGTGGACTTTACACCTAGGTATCCCAATAGAGACAGTAATACAAAAATTCTGACAACCAAAATAGATTCACATTGCAATGCCATAGTGACCGCTTGTAGTAAGACCGTAGACAGTGCGCTAAAAATATACCATTATGATATTTAAAAAATAAAAATAAATTAATAAAAAAGGTTTTTTAAATATTTAATAAAAAAAATATAAACATATATACCTTACGATTCAAATATAAAGTTAATTTAAATTTTATACCTCTATTGAGAAATATATGCTCTTATTTCAGACCTCCAGCCAAGAGAGCCAATCGGAAAGAACAACGGTATACATATAGTAGCGATACAAAATTCTCAGTCTTTCAGATAAACGTTACAGAGCTTTAATCTCTTGATTTACACTAAACTGATTTGGAAAGCCTACCAAAAGTAAAAACAAGTTAAAACATAAAACAAAACTAAGACTTGATGGCTCGGATGGCTCTGATTAGCTGGCCCAGGTCGGTTGGGTCCACCACTGCGTCCATCTCGATGCCCGCATCCTCCATGGCCTTTCTGGTTCCCACTCCCACGGCTATCAGCTTACGATCCTTGAGCGAGACATTGTACTTGTCGAAAAACTGAAGGGAGCACCGGACGCTGGAGGGACCAAAGAAGACAATGGTCTCCATGCGCTTGTACTTCAGAGCGTGGCGCATCTGCTCGGCAAAATCCGGATGGGACTGGCTCTCGTAAACCTCGCAGGCATCCACCCGAAAGCCCTGGGCCACCAATCGCAGCCGCAGCGTATGGCCGACCCCATTTCCGCATGGCATCAACAGGGGAAGATCCCTCTTGGGACCAAATGTCTCCACAATCAGATCGCACAGGTTATGGGCGTTCGCGGCATGGTCACCCATCGTGGGCAGATTTTGGAAGGTAAACCAGGCGGAGCTGTGGGTACGGTTTCCCAGGGAGTAATTGTGCAACGAGCGCCAGCAGCTGGGCAGGGGATTCCTGTCCAGCGCTTCTTGTACCGCCTGGACACACCGAGGTGCGGGAAAGATAATCCCAGCATATTTGTGCGGTTGCATGAGCTTGGCCCGCAGGGTCATTAAATTCTTGAACACAAAGTGGGAGGGCGCTATAAAAATCGGATCCAGATTGTGGTTACGCATCGTCGGACCATACAAATCATCTGCAGTTGGGGCTTTCAGCAGGATTACAGATCGCTTGCTTCGCTCCGACATGGTCATGAATAATTTATTATTGGAACCAAATGGAAATGGTGGAAAATTCGTTTGCTTGTGCTTTGGAATTCAGTAAGTTTATGAATAAAATACCTAGCTTACTATATGTTTCAATAAAGAGAATACTTTTTAAACAAAATATATAACCTTTTGGGATTTGTATAAGGAATGAAGTAGAAAGAAGGTATTTGGAGAACACATCCCAAGAAAATGATTCCCCAAAGGGGTATTTGGAATGTTATCACATAGATTGCATCTTATTGAGTGACAATTTGAATAATTTTTTATAGAAAACAAGCATTATGGAGGACACTAAGTAAACATAAAAATAGCAATTACAACAAATGGACTCTAATTCTTTCAAACAGCTCCCATTTGAAGAATTGGAGTAAATAGTTTGTAGGCATTTTCGATGAATTGTGCTGCTGAGAGCATTTCGGCAAAGAAGGTGCTGACTTTGCTCTTAGCTTCCTCCTTATCGGGCTTGCTGCTCAGCACGGCAGCGTATCTGTGGCTGAGTCCTTGAAGGTGGCCGTTGAACTGCTTGCAGAGATTAACGACCCCATCCACCTCGTTGGCTGTGCTATGATGGGGCTTTACCAGCAGCAGCTCCGCTATCTTGTGCAGCTTGCAGATCTCCAGGGCGCAGGCTTCACTCAGAGCATGGATGCTCTTGGCATACGCCTCCTCCAGATCGGCAGAGGTGGCCTCCTCAGAGCTAAGCCATTCCAGGGACTTCGACCAGTGTCTGCAAAGTAAAAAAGACATTGATTTGTATGAACTCTATAGTTACCAGAGAATACCCACTTGACCACATCCTCGAACTTAATTCCCAGCTCCGCATCGGCTATTGTGCCCTCCAGGCGTTCGCCCAACTCCTCCGCCTCGTAGTCCCCTTCGCTCTCGCACTCAAGGTCCTCCAGCTCGAGCAGTTCCTTCACCTCGTTGATTGTTTCCTGCAGTTCTGCGAGGGCATTTCCACTGACCGCCTCCAGCAGAGTTTCCAGCTTGAGGCGCGACTCCTTGGACAGGATTTCTAGTGCCTCGAAGTGGACCAAGCCGCAGTAGTTCTCGAACAGAATCTCAAATCGCAGCTGCGCCTTCTGTTTCTCTAGCCTCAGCTGCATTAGCGATTGTTCCATCTGGTCGGCATCCTTCTTCGCCTCTAGCAGTACCGCACTGAGATTGGGTTTGTTGGCCTCCAGACCAAGCAATTTCCTCTTGTTCATGAGCTTGGGATCATTGTCCTGCAGGATGGTCATTGTTTTCTTTCCAATGCCCTCGAGGGTGTCCAGCCCTGTGTTGAGAACCTTCGTGCCGAGATTGGTGACGAAACCAAGACCGAAGGCTGGCGCAGATTCGTCATCGTCGGGATTTTCTTCTGGCGTGTTAGCTGGAGTTGTACTCTTTTCTGTGGCAGATTCTGGTGTCTCCTTGGCCCTTTCGGCGGCATTTATGCGAGCCATTTCCTCCGGATCTGGCACACCTATTATTTGGTTCAGGCCCTGGTTGACTTGCGTGGTAATGGTGCCTAGTCCCTCGGTGGCGGTGCTCAGAACGGAGCTCAGCTTGCCACCCCATAGGCCCCAAGGTGACGATGTCGAGGGAGTGGCAGTTGTAGGAGATGTTGTAGCCTGCAAGGGTGCTCCTTGTTCCTGTTTTTGAGTCAACTCTCCTGTTGCTTTTGCACTGGGATTACCTGTCTCTGGCTTTTCCTGTTTATCCTGTTGCTCCACATGCACAAACTTATCCTCGTCGTCGCCCCAGTCGTCCCAGTTGTCCTCCTCATCGCTCTGGTCCCAGCCATTGCCACTTCCTTCTTCTTTTTTGGGTTTATTTGCCATTATTCGCCTTGGACTTTCTGCTCCACGTATAAATTATCAAATTATCAATATATCGATATACATTGTATATAAATTCCACAAAATTACCATTTTAATGCAATTTTTCCTGTTTTTGGTTGGTGTCTTGGCTAAGCTGCCAACTTGGCCGGAAAAATGCTGAAAATTCTGGTATTAATTATCGATAAATTTGGCGGGAACTTAACGGTGGCTTTTAAATTTATAAAATTAATGTAGAATTTAATGAATATAAGATTACAAATTTAAAAATGAATTACAAATTTTAAAATAAGCATAAAGAGACTTCTTTTGTTTGTCTTTTTTTCTAAAAACTTTCGATATAAAAAAAATTCCTTTTGCGACTAAGAACCCCACTAGATAGTTTCACATTTTAGTCTTGTTCCAAGCTCATAAATAATGTTTCCATCCTTCAAGTTCCTTTAATTGGAATTTTATGACCACTGAGGTGCCGAAAGATCCAAATAAACATACGCACACAGGACGCTACAATGCATACAAATTGAATTGATATTAGTTTGTGAAATATTTAAGCTGCCAAATACCTTTACTTTCCTGGGCCTGGGCACCTGTTTTTCCTGTGAACCTTACTTTTTCATGCACTTTTGTTGGTTGCCCATTGAGAGGTGAGTAAGAAGTAATTCCTATTTGGTATTGAATGCAAATATTATTGTTTTCCTAGCATTGTTTTGTGCTTTTGTGGGTCATTTGAGCTTTGCTGGCTGTGTGAGTTGATTGAACAAAGAATTACAGTGTTTATTTGTGTTTTCATTTATGAAAATGCATATTTTCCAGGGATGTTGTGTAATTTTTGGACAGGACAGGAACCTTTGCTACATTTCTCTATAATTAAATTATCAAATAATTAAATTGGATTTTGTTTTTCGAATGAATATCCTTTGAGTTTTTACTAATTTGGATCTGAACTAACAGAAAATGTTTTAATTATTCTTAGTTTCTCTAGTTCTCCTCTGTTCACTTATTTAAATGGAAAACCGAACTTTCTACTTTTGTCCCACATATAACTGGGCTCATAAATTAGAAAATCACACACGCACGTCTGCAAATGAACATTCATCGGGCGAAAGCCGAAAAGTTTTCCTAGCTGAGCCAACCAGCATATAAATTTGGTAGCAACGGTGGCATAGAGAGTAAAATTAACAAACCAACACAATTCTGTACGCCCCCAGATGCCGTGGAAAGCTGACACCTCACCTCATCCCACCACACACACACCTTGACATAAACAAAGAATTTTCATAAACTTGCCGAGTTTTCCCGGCGAAAAAGGCAAAACGAACCACAAGAATATTTCGTCAAGCCAGAAAATTGCGTCAAACCCAAAAAATGTATCTTCCGCTGCACAGAAAATAAAAGCAACTAGTTCTTGGCGTGTGATATGAGTTATTTTTTAATTAAAAACTTGCCGAAAAGCGAATGCCACAGCCCTCAAACCATTGAAACCGCTAAAACGTCAGTTAAGCAATGAAATACTTTCGGATAGGGCAAGGTATCCTGAATTACCTGAAGTTACCTTAAAGTGAAAGGTAACCGCCCTGAAACCGAGTATTCTCGAAGCTATATAGTAATTGCATGTTAGGTGTCTTGTCTGGGCCAAAAATTAAATGTAAATTTGCAAATTTGTAGGCATACTACATGTGTGTGTTTCAAGGATGTGTATACATGTATTGGCACTTGTCTAGATAGCCCGAGAGGCAGGGAGGACAGTCCAGAGCAGGATATTAGGTTTCTTCAGCTATGTTTTGCGAAACAGTATACCCTTGTCCTTAAAAATCAATTAAAATCTATGTAAAATATCATAAAAATTGTTTTTTTTTTTTATAAAAACATAAGTAAACTATTATTTGTCAATCAATTTATGCATTTTCGATTGAGACCTCTCGACAGCGTCCTTTGATCTCTGCCTTTGGCAAATTGATTTTGTCCTTTGTCGAATCTACTCGAAATTAAACTTGAAAATTTGTTTTAACTGAGAGTAAACTGGAAATGTGGTCCAGAGCTTGACAACAGAGATGAGGCTCTGTCATTATCATCATCACCCATGTGGACCTCATCATCATCGACATCTTCTCAGTCTGCCAGCTGACATCCTTGCCAGGCAACTAATATCCGAAGAAGAGCTATGTTCTTGTGGCTCCCAAGCCCCACCACAGCTCTCCCGCCAGGACAACATTGTTATTGATACCGCAGCCCCCGGTTACCCGACCCCGGACAAACAGAGGAACCCTTTTGGCAAGCTCCCCCAATGCCCCAAGCACATTGTCTCATGAGTTCTCGCCCATCTCTCAGATTTTATTCCCATCCAGTAGATGTATCTTTCTGAAGAGTTCCTGACGACAATAAACGCAACTTCCAGCTGTTTATTAACATGTTTCTCTGTCAATATGTATATGTTGTGCCCTATCTATAAATAAACGCAAAAGTGTATAGTATCTAATGCCAAATTGACGATCCTGATGAGAGGGGGGGAGAGTCCCGGACCCAAGCACATATCTCTGTCCTACAAGTATCGCTTTACAAGTGGAAAAATTCCTTTAGGCCAAAGTGTGCATTAAGAAGATTGTTTTACCATTGTTGTAAGACACCCGAATGTACACATTTATTTATACATATAAATACCAACACACCCACGATATGGGCTTCAACTATATGAATATTCTATACACTGAAAGAAAAACATTCTTCTAATAAAACAAAGATAAAGAAAAGATATGGCTTTTCTGGAAGTAATTTGGGGTTTTGGAATTTTCAAACCTTAAAATGGATATTCATTTAATTTACTTTTCTCAGTGCAGCCACACGAAACTTGCCCACAGGCGAAGGCTCCATGTCCTTCCCGTTTCGTTGCTACTTCCTGCTCCTTGGCATCCCCGCTTCCACCTTCGCTTACAACATCTACAAGAACTTCCTTGCTGTTGTCATTCCACTCAACAAAAGGATTCAAATTTCATTAAATCTCACACAAAAGTATCAAAATGCCATTGTTGTCACACACTCACACATTGCACTTCCCAGGACCTCGCCACACACAAACTCACATTTGAGAAGTGGGGACTGGAAGGCTTGAAGTCCTTAGATATTGGTAACTGCTTTTACTTTGGGCCTTTTATTCGATTTACGTTTGAAGTTGGCCCACATGTGTTTTTCGTTTTGCTGGAAAATGTTTGCTGCGAAGGCGTGTCCTGATCGCTATCTCCTGTAATGGAAAACTTAATAGACAACAGAACAGAAGGCGCACAGGACTTCCCTAGACCCCAGCTCCCCACCAAACCTAATGTTAATCTCGGCAATTGCACTCGTTTGATTGCCTTCCCTGTTTTCCTTCGTTAGATAATCCCCATAAAATCGGATATTATTGGCAATACTTTCGATATATGATCTGCTTAAATTGGTTTGTGGGAAATCGCACCTGTCGGTGGCATTAATATTTACTGAAGGGTGGGTAGGTGGGAAAGGTAAGCTGATTACTTTCATTCGACTTGGTGAAAGTTCCTCTACAAACTGAGATTGGAAAATAGTTATTGGAAAGATATAAATATATATATTGAAGAAAGTAATGCCATTTTGATGTAATTTTATTGATTTTTCTATCAAAAGGATATCTATTTTATTTTAATCAAGATTGTTAGAACTTTTCTATTTTGGCGGGAAACTTTCCCAATTGCTTTTACATTAAAAATCACTAATATACGTTTTCAGCTTCATTTCAACCAGCTCGTTATGTCACACACTGTACCCACTTAGAGAACTAATGTCAGTGGCCTTCTACAAAGTATCATTAAGCTTGTGGCGATCACTCTATCATTAGTGTGTCTTTTTATTCGTAAATTGCTCCTCAATTCATCAGAGTTTGAAACTTTCTCTCGCCCACGCCTTTACGAGGCGTGGCTGATTGGATTAAGGATATACAAATATGTGGGCCAAGGCAAAAGCCACAAAATGATAGTCAAAAGTTGGCCACAATAAAATTGCTGTAAACAGTGTGTGGGCCGAGAAAACAAATTTTCATAAGCTTTTTCCGTTCAGTCCTTTTTGGCCTGGTCTAAATAAAACCGCAAATCATTGGCCATGCCCAGCCCAGGGACAGATCAGCAGGAGCTGAGGCTGAGACCAGGAAAATTGACCAAAAATATTACACATACGCCATGTAAGCCGGGTTAACATGAGGCATTTTGTTTGCCATCGGAAGTTCATAATTGGGGAAATTTTATTCAAAACTGATTTGGATGTCCGGTTTAATGGCTTACCAGGCTTGGAATGGATTTTGGTATGAAATAAGATTAGTTTGGCCAAAGAAATCAAATTTTTGAGTAACTGAGTAACAAGTGAGAGAAAGTTATTGCATTTATGAGTGTTTGCTGATTACATTTAATAGCTACTGTTTTCAGAGCTTTAAACTTTCATATTTTTAAAAGAGATATTTAAAAGAGATTAAATTCCTTGAGGTGACCCATTAATCCTTAATAATTCCGTGCTTTCCACTCATTACTGCTTCGAGAACTGCCATAAGAAATCACGTTCCAGGCCGTTTCCACATGTCAGCGAGGAGAACAAAATGATGCCACCGCTGCCACGCATGCCACTAATGAGGCTCGTTAGCGTGGTCATCCAGTTTGCCTCAGATGCGGCCCCATCCGCCCACGGACCACCCACGGACCACCCACGACGGCTCATCCAACGGGTAATGTATGCAACAAGCCAAATTGTACAAATGTACCAGGCAAATCGATAAAGTAATTTGGCCATAGCCGGCCAACCCGGCTCCCTCTCGTCGCGAACATTTGGCCACATAATTTTGTTTGGCGGAGCAGCACGTAGCCGATGACTGAGTGACTCGGCCAGTGTCCAGGGAGTGCAGGGTATGGACGGTACGGGGTCAGGATCCTGATGGGTTCGCCTAATTGCAGCGCCATCTTGCGGTTATGCGTTCTACGTGCGTTTGTCGCACGTCTGGCTAATTAAAATTGCATTTTTCGTACGCTTCCCCCCGGGTTATTGATATGCCATGGATATATACGCTCTTACATGCATATATGTATGTGTGTCGGGGACATACATATATGTATGTATGTACAGTATGTTGAAGGATATTGCCTGAACGTGGTACCAGTTGGCAATATTTGGTGAGGACTTGCGAGGAATTTGATGAAGTTGAAGCTATTATGGGCAAGGATGGACTAATACTTAATTTTTATAAAATACTTTCTATATATTTCATTTAATTTTCTAATTAAATGCCCCATAACCCCAGGAAATATCGATTTTCATCGTTCAATCCTCATTGTGAAGGACCTCCCTGGGGGGCTGCTCCGGCAAATCCTTTCATCATCTGCATAAAATCAATCAAACTGTGCAAAATGCTTGAACGGGTCACGAACCCTCACAGCCAAGCCCAATGGGCCTAATTAATTGATTGAAGATGTCAGCCGTGTCCTTGGTTTTGGTCACCTCCATCCTCAGTTCTCCCCTCCCCATCTCTCAGCGACTGAGTGTGGCAGGGCCGCAGTTGCAACTGTCATAATATTGACTCATTGCCGTTGTAATTAATGGTGTTAAGACTCGCACGCCATTTTAATGCAATCCAATTGACAGGCGGCATCCGTTTCGCGTTTACTGCATTTCCCCCATTGGAGCATCTGGGGGATATTGATTTCAATTATAATGATGTAGCACAATGGACGCTGGACCCTCATTCTGGAACATGCCTCAAACTCTGCACTCCTTTCCCCGTGGAGCCCTAAAGGCATGCTCACAAACTTTGTGGATTGGGTTTCGAATACTAACGAGAAGTATGGGCGGCTTCCTATAGGAACTCAGTTATTAAATGGCTAAGCTTAAGGTTTAAAAAATAAAATATATCCATCATCCTTTAAGAAAAAAAAAACACTATTTTGAATTTATATTTAATATAAAAAATACAAAAATCCAATCCAATACAAAAAATTTAGATTTGAATTAGACAGAGCCTCTAGTGCCTTTTTAATTAGTCGCTGATCGCTTCCTCGTCATCTTCCTCCCCGTCCGTCTCCTCGCTATTCTCATCGCTATTCATTTCGACACTCCCAATATGAGTTTCAGGACATTGGGGCTTCGTGACAGCCAGGAGAGCTTCGTCACCAATGTCCTGATGGCTCTTCGCCCAGAGAGTGCCTCTGGCTTTTCTAGTGGAATTGGGCTGGGAGGTTGATGCCTTCCCTCGAGAAGTGTGCAACTCAAAGGCCTCTTTGACGCTCATCTGCGAACTGTTCTCCGACTCGGTGGACTTGGCTTTACGATTCCCCTTGGATCCTTTCGGGTTAGACACCTTCCTCGATGTGCTGGGTTCATCGTCCCGCTGATTGATTTCCCGCTGAAATCGCTGGAAGAGGTTTTCGGCAAAGTTCTGCTTCTCCTCGTAAGGACCTTCTTCGCCATGGCCGGGATTGTACTTGCCCTCTGGTGGGAGTTCCTCAATGTAGAACTGCCTGTCGGGAATATCGGCATAGGCATCACTGTCCTCCGAATCCTCGCTGTAGTACGAATCCAATTCCGACTCGGAGCTCTCCGAACATGCTTTGCGTTCCGGTTTGTTGACGGAACGTGGAGGTTGCTTCTTCGTTGACTTGACCATGATGGGCTTCCTTAGAGGATCGTTTAAAATCAAAGTCTGATTGTGCTGAATTAGCTTTTTCTGCTTCAGAATGCTGGAAGCTTCTGGAGCAATTTCCTGTTCATTTTTTAACTTTCGGGTGCTCTGGGTCTGTGGTTGAGCCTTGGTACTAGCGGGATTGGGAAGATGCACCACTCTCTTGGGATTCGGCCGCTCCTCACTCCGATTCCAGACGCGCATTATAAGTTGGGCCAGAAGGGGCATATCTGGGGACTCGGGACTCATAGAGAGCTGCTTCTCTAACTCACTTCGTGGAGATATTCGGTCGCCAGTTTCCATGCGGTAGGTCTCGAGGGTGTGTCGGTAGCCGAACCAATTGAAGAACTCCATTATGAGCTGATTGATTAACTTAATAAGAGTGCGATCGTTGGAGGAATTGGATGAGCTGACCCCCATCAGAGGTTCCGACTTGGGCATCTCCAGCTGTCCTCGCATCATTTGCAGGACCTTAACGTGCATTTCGCTTCTGAGACTGGCCATGACTCCGTTCTTCTCAAAGTTGGTCTTGAGGCTCTCCTCCACCATAGTCTGGAAGGCGGCCTCCACCTTATTCTCATCTGAACTCATTGTTTCACAAATGAACACGAATTTTCTAAACTCTCAAATATTTACTTGTTAAATTTTAATTATACGTTTCGGGACTTTCCAGAATTGTGTCCGTTCAATTTGAATCTAATATCAGTACTGGTAAAAGGTATGAAATTATTTCGTTTTCATATTTTTGTAGCCAGCCTCCTCCGTTTGAATGTTATTGGCCTGTGGCCAGTTTTTCTTCTAATGTCTACAAAGTTTTTATGCTTTTTTCGCCTTTTTGCCAAACTTACTCAACTCGTTAATCATGCAGATAACCTTGAGGTTTTCCTTGTCGGTCTGTGCATATATTAGCCCCTCATAAAGGCAAGAATTCTGGCTGCCTTTAAAAAGGGATTTGGGTTTAAAAGCTAAGAAGTTTTTCTACCAATAGGTTTTGAATAGAAGCGAAAGATATATTCATTCAATCTGTACGAGGATTAGTAAAAAGAATTGAACATCCATTTTCCAACATCCAACACCCTTGCAGAGGGTATTATTAGTGAAGGAGTGAAGGAGACATCTCCGACCCTATAAAGTATAAAGTAATAAAATTTTAGATTTCACGTTTCATGGCAATACGCATATATCCGGAGATATGTCGCTTGGAGCGACACATATGATGATTTAATGATTTTTTCGATACATATCCGGTTGCAAGGGTATATCAACTTCGGCTCCGTTTAGATTTTTTTTTCAAATTTTCTGGGGTACCCTTCAAAATTCTGAAAAATGCATGGAGGAACAATAGGAGCCCCAGCGAAGGCCATATCTTTGCCAATTTTTATCCGATTCGTAAGCGGAATACCTTAAATGATTTGTAAATCTTTTCTCCATTAATCTGCATCAAAATCTAGAGACAAAATATTTTGTAGATTTTTTGTCAAATTTTCTGGGGTACCCCCTTCAAAATTCTGAAAAATGCAGGAACAATATGAGCCCCAGCGAGGGCCATATCTTTGCAAATTTTCATCAGATTCGTAATCGGAATACCTTAAATGATTTGTACATCGATTCTCCATCAATCTGCATCAAAATCTAGAGACAAAATATTTTTTAGATTTTTTGTCAAATTTTCTGGGGTACCCCCTTCAAAATTCTGAAAAATGCATGGAGGAACAATATGAGCCCCAGCGAGGGCCATATATTTGCCAATTTTTATCCGATTCGTAAGCGGAATACCTTAAATGATTTGTACATCGATTCTCCATCAATCTGCATCAAAATCTAGAGACAAAATATTTTTTAGATTTTTTGTCAAATTTTCTGGGGTACCCCCTTCAAAATTCTGAAAAATGCATCGAGGAACAATATGAGCCCCAGCGAAGGCCATATCTTTGCCAATTTTCATCCGATTCGTAATCTGAATACCTTAAATGATTTGTACATTGATTCTCCATCAATCTGCATAAAAATCTAGAGACAAAATATTTTTTAGATTTTTTGTCAAATTTTCTGGGGTACCCCCTTCAAAATTCTGAAAAATGCATGGAGGAACAATATGAGCCCCAGCGAAGGCCATATCTTTGCCAATTTTTATCCGATTCGTAAGCGGAATACCTTAAATGATTTGTACATTGATTCTCCATCAATCTACATAAAAATCTAGAGACAAAATATTTTTTAGATTTTTTGTCAAATTTTCTGGGGTACCCCCTTCAAAATTCTGAAAAATGCATGGAGGAACAATAGGAGCCCCAGCAAAGGCCATATCTTTGCCAATTTTCATCCGATTTGTAAGCGGAATACCTTAAATGATTTGTACATTGATTCTCCATCAATCTGCATAAAAATCTAGAGACAAAATATTTTTTAGATTTTTTGTCAAATTTTCTGGGGTACCCCCTTCAAAATTCTGAAAAATGCATGGAGGAACAATATGAGCCCCAGCGAAGGCCATATCTTTGCCAATTTTTATCCGATTCGTAAGCGGAATACCTTAAATGATTTGTACATTGATTCTCCATCAATCTACATAAAAATCTAGAGACAAAATATTTTTTAGATTTTTTGTCAAATTTTCTGGGGTACCCCCTTCAAAATTCTGAAAAATGCATGGAGGAACAATAGGAGCCCCAGCAAAGGCCATATCTTTGCCAATTTTTATCCGATTCGTAAGCGGAATACCTTAAATGATTTGTACATTGATTCTCCATCAATCTGCATAAAAATCTAGAGACAAAATATTTTTTAGATTTTTTGTCAAATTTTCTGGGGTACCCCCTTCAAAATTCTGAAAAATGCATGGAGGAACAATATGAGCCCCAGCGAAGGCCATATCTTTGCCAATTTTTATCCGATTCGTAATCTGAATACCTTAAATGATTTGTTCATCGATTCTCCATCAATCTGCATCAAAATCTAGAGACAAAATATTTTTTAGATTTTTTGTCAAATTTTCTGGGGTAACCCCTTCAAAATTCTGAAAAATCCATGGAGGAACAATATGAGCCCCAGCGAAGGCCATATCTTTGCCAATTTTCATCCGATTTGTAAGCGGAATACCTTAAATGATTTGTACATCGATTCTCCATCAATATGCATCAACATTTTTTGTCAAATTTTCTGGGGTACCCCCTTCAAAATTCTGAAAAATGCATAGAGGAACAATAGGAGCCCCAGCGAAGGCCATATCTTTGCCAATTTTTATCCGATTCGTAATCTGAATACCTTAAATGATTTGTTCATCGATTCTCCATCAATCTGCATCAAAATCTAGAGACAAAATATTTTTTAGATTTTTTGTCAAATTTTCTGGGGTACCCCCTTCAAAATTCTGAAAAATGCATGGAGGAACAATAGGAGCCCCAGCGAAGGCCATATCTTTGCCAATTTTCATCCGATTTGTAAGCGGAATACCTTAAATGGTTTGTACATCGATTCTCCATCAATCTGCATAAAAATCTAGAGACAAAATATTTTTTAGATTTTTTGTCAAATTTTCTGGGGTACCCCCTTCAAAATTCTGAAAAATGCATGGAGGAACAATAGGAGCCCCAGCGAAGGCCATATCTTTGCCAATTTTTATCCGATTCGTAAGCGGAATACCTTAAATGATTTGTACATTGATTCTCCATCAATCTGCATAAAAATCTAGAAACAAAATATTTTTTAGATTTTTTTTTCAAATTTTCTGGGGTACCCCCTTCAAAATTCTGAAAAATGCATGGAGGAACAATATGAGCCCCAGCGAAGGCCATATCTTTGCCAATTTTAATCCGATTTGTAAGCGGAATACCTTAAATGATTTGTACATCGATTCTCCATCAATCTGCATAAAAATCTAGAGACAAAATATTTTTTAGATTTTTTGTCAAATTTTCTGGGGTACCCCCTTCAAAATTCTGAAAAATGCATGGAGGAACAATAGGAGCCCCAGCGAAGGCCATGTTTTTGCCAATTTTTATCCGATTCGTAATCTGAATACCTTAAATGATTTGTTCATCGATTCTCCATCAATATGCGTCAACATTTTTTGTCAAATTTTCTGGGGTACCCCCTTCAAAATTCTGAAAAATGCATAGAGGAACAATAGGAGCCCCAGCGAAGGCCATATCTTTGCCAATTTTTATCCGATTCGTAATCTGAATACCTTAAATGATTTGTTCATCGATTCTCCATCAATCTGCATCAAAATCTAGAGACAAAATATTTTTTAGATTTTTTGTCAAATTTTCTGGGGTACCCCCTTCAAAATTCTGAAAAATGCATGGAGGAACAATATGAGCCCCAGCGAAGGCCATATCTTTGCCAATTTTCATCCGATTTGTAAGCGGAATACCTTAAATGGTTTGTACATCGATTCTCCATCAATCTGCATAAAAATCTAGAGACAAAATATTTTTTAGATTTTTTGTCAAATTTTCTGGGGTACCCCCTTCAAAATTCTGAAAAATGCATGGAGGAACAATAGGAGCCCCAGCGAAGGCCATATCTTTGCCAATTTTTATCCGATTCGTAAGCGGAATACCTTAAATGATTTGTACATTGATTCTCCATCAATCTGCATAAAAATCTAGAAACAAAATATTTTTTAGATTTTTTTTTCAAATTTTCTGGGGTACCCCCTTCAAAATTCTGAAAAATGCATGGAGGAACAATATGAGCCCCAGCGAAGGCCATATCTTTGCCAATTTTCATCCGATTTGTAAGCGGAAAATCTTAAATGATTTGTACATTGATTCTCCATCAATATGCATCAACATTTTTTGTCAAATTTTCTGGGGTACCCCTTTCAAAATTCTGAAAAACGCATGGAGGAACAATAGGAGCCCCAGCGAAGGCCATATCTTTGCCAATTTTTATCCGATTCGTAATCTGAATACCTTAAATGATTTGTTCATCGATTCTCCATCAATCTGCATAAAAATCTAGAGACAAAATATTTTTTAGATTTTTTGTCAAATTTTCTGGGGTACCCCCTTCAAAATTCTGAAAAATGCATGGAGGAACAATAGGAGCCCCAGCGAAGGCCATATCTTTGCCAATTTTTATCCGATTCGTAAGCGGAATACCTTAAATGATTTGTACATTGATTCTCCATCAATCTGCATAAAAATCTAGAAACAAAATATTTTTTAGATTTTTTTTTCAAATTTTCTGGGGTACCCCCTTCAAAATTCTGAAAAATGCATCGAGGAACAATATGAGCCCCACCGAAGGCCATATCTTTGCCAATTTTCATCCGATTTGTAAGCGGAAAATCTTAAATGATTTGTACATTGATTCTCCATCAATATGCATCAACATTTTTTGTCAAATTTTCTGGGGTACCCCTTTCAAAATTCTGAAAAACGCATGGAGGAACAATAGGAGCCCCAGCGAAGGCCATATCTTTGCCAATTTTTATCCGATTCGTAATCTGAATACCTTAAATGATTTGTTCATCGATTCTCCATCAATCTGCATAAAAATCTAGAGACAAAATATTTTTTAGATTTTTTGTCAAATTTTCTGGGGTACCCCCTTCAAAATTCTGAAAAATGCATGGAGGAACAATATGAGCCCCAGCGAAGGCCATATCTTTGCCAATTTTTATCCGATTCGTAAGCGGAATACCTTAAATGATTTGTACATTGATTCTCCATCAATCTACATAAAAATCTAGAGACAAAATATTTTTTAGATTTTTTGTCAAATTTTCTGGGGTACCCCCTTCAAAATTCTGAAAAATGCATGGAGGAACAATATGAGCCCCAGCGAAGGCCATATCTTTGCCAATTTTTATCCGATTCGTAAGCGGAATACCTTAAATGATTTGTACATTGATTCTCCATCAATCTACATAAAAATCTAGAGACAAAATATTTTTTAGATTTTTTGTCAAATTTTCTGGGGTACCCCCTTCAAAATTCTGAAAAATGCATGGAGGAACAATAGGAGCCCCAGCAAAGGCCATATCTTTGCCAATTTTTATCCGATTCGTAAGCGGAATACCTTAAATGATTTGTACATTGATTCTCCATCAATCTGCATAAAAATCTAGAGACAAAATATTTTTTAGATTTTTTGTCAAATTTTCTGGGGTACCCCCTTCAAAATTCTGAAAAATGCATGGAGGAACAATATGAGCCCCAGCGAAGGCCATATCTTTGCCAATTTTTATCCGATTCGTAATCTGAATACCTTAAATGATTTGTTCATCGATTCTCCATCAATCTGCATCAAAATCTAGAGACAAAATATTTTTTAGATTTTTTGTCAAATTTTCTGGGGTACCCCCTTCAAAATTCTGAAAAATCCATGGAGGAACAATATGAGCCCCAGCGAAGGCCATATCTTTGCCAATTTTCATCCGATTTGTAAGCGGAATACCTTAAATGATTTGTACATCGATTCTCCATCAATCTGCATAAAAATCTAGAGACAAAATATTTTTTAGATTTTTTGTCAAATTTTCTGGGGTACTCCCTTCAAAATTCTGAAAAACGCATGGAGGAACAATATGAGCCCCAGCGAAGGCCATATCTTTGCCAATTTTTATCCGATTCGTAATCTGAATACCTTAAATGATTTGTACATTGATTCTCCATCAATCTGCATCAAAATCTAGAGACAAAATATTTTTTAGATTTTTTGTCAAATTTTCTGGGGTACCCCCTTCAAAATTCTGAAAAATGCATGGAGGAACAATATGAGCCCCAGCGAAGGCCATATCTTTGCCAATTTTCATCCGATTTGTAAGCGGAATACCTTAAATGATTTGTACATTGATTCTCCATCAATCTGCATAAAAATCTAGAAACAAAATATTTTTTAGATTTTTTTTTCAAATTTTCTGGGGTACCCCCTTCAAAATTCTGAAAAATGCATGGAGGAACAATATGAGCCCCAGCGAAGGCCATATCTTTGCCAATTTTCATCCGATTTGTAAGCGGAAAATCTTAAATGATTTGTACATTGATTCTCCATCAATATGCATCAACATTTTTTGTCAAATTTTCTGGGGTACCCCTTTCAAAATTCTGAAAAACGCATGGAGGAACAATAGGAGCCCCAGCGAAGGCCATATCTTTGCCAATTTTTATCCGATTCGTAATCTGAATACCTTAAATGATTTGTTCATCGATTCTCCATCAATCTGCATAAAAATCTAGAGACAAAATATTTTTTAGATTTTTTGTCAAATTTTCTGGGGTACCCCCTTCAAAATTCTGAAAAATTCATGGAGGAACAATAGGAGCCCCAGCGAAGGCCATATCTTTGCCAATTTTTATCCGATTTGTAAGCGGAATACCTTAAATGATTTGTACATCGATTCTCCATCAATCTGCATAAAAATCTAGAGACAAAATATTTTTTAGATTTTTTTTCAAATATTCTGGGGTACCCCCTTCAAAATTCTGAAAAATGCATGGAGGAACAATAGGAGCCCCAGCGAAGGCCATATCTTTGCCAATTTTCATCCGATTTGTAAGCGGAATACCTTAAATGATTTGTACATCGATTCTCCATCAATCTGCATAAAAATCTAGAGACAAAATATTTTTAGATTTTTTGACAAATTTTCTGGGGTACCCCCTTCAAAATTCTGAAAAATGCATGAAGGAACAATATGAGCCCCAGCGAAGGCCATATCTTTGCCAATTTTCATCCGATTTGTAAGCGGAATACCTTAAATGATTTGTACATCGATTCTCCATCAATCTGCATAAAAATCTAGAGCCAAAATATTTTTAGATTTTTTGACAAATTTTCTGGGGTACCCCCTTCAAAATTCTGAAAAATGCATGGAGGAACAATAGGAGCCCCAGCGAAGGCCATATCTTTGCCAATTTTTATCCGATTCGTAAGCGGAATACCTTAAATGATTTGTACATTGATTCTCCATCAATCTGCATAAAAATCTAGAAACAAAATATTTTTTAGATTTTTTTTTCAAATTTTCTGGGGTACCCCCTTCAAAATTCTGAAAAATGCATCGAGGAACAATATGAGCCCCACCGAAGGCCATATCTTTGCCAATTTTCATCCGATTTGTAAGCGGAAAATCTTAAATGATTTGTACATTGATTCTCCATCAATATGCATCAACATTTTTTGTCAAATTTTCTGGGGTACCCCTTTCAAAATTCTGAAAAACGCATGGAGGAACAATAGGAGCCCCAGCGAAGGCCATATCTTTGCCAATTTTTATCCGATTCGTAATCTGAATACCTTAAATGATTTGTTCATCGATTCTCCATCAATCTGCATAAAAATCTAGAGACAAAATATTTTTTAGATTTTTTGTCAAATTTTCTGGGGTACCCCCTTCAAAATTCTGAAAAATGCATGGAGGAACAATATGAGCCCCAGCGAAGGCCATATCTTTGCCAATTTTTATCCGATTCGTAAGCGGAATACCTTAAATGATTTGTACATTGATTCTCCATCAATCTACATAAAAATCTAGAGACAAAATATTTTTTAGATTTTTTGTCAAATTTTCTGGGGTACCCCCTTCAAAATTCTGAAAAATGCATGGAGGAACAATATGAGCCCCAGCGAAGGCCATATCTTTGCCAATTTTTATCCGATTCGTAAGCGGAATACCTTAAATGATTTGTACATTGATTCTCCATCAATCTACATAAAAATCTAGAGACAAAATATTTTTTAGATTTTTTGTCAAATTTTCTGGGGTACCCCCTTCAAAATTCTGAAAAATGCATGGAGGAACAATAGGAGCCCCAGCAAAGGCCATATCTTTGCCAATTTTTATCCGATTCGTAAGCGGAATACCTTAAATGATTTGTACATTGATTCTCCATCAATCTGCATAAAAATCTAGAGACAAAATATTTTTTAGATTTTTTGTCAAATTTTCTGGGGTACCCCCTTCAAAATTCTGAAAAATGCATGGAGGAACAATATGAGCCCCAGCGAAGGCCATATCTTTGCCAATTTTTATCCGATTCGTAATCTGAATACCTTAAATGATTTGTTCATCGATTCTCCATCAATCTGCATCAAAATCTAGAGACAAAATATTTTTTAGATTTTTTGTCAAATTTTCTGGGGTACCCCCTTCAAAATTCTGAAAAATCCATGGAGGAACAATATGAGCCCCAGCGAAGGCCATATCTTTGCCAATTTTCATCCGATTTGTAAGCGGAATACCTTAAATGATTTGTACATCGATTCTCCATCAATCTGCATAAAAATCTAGAGACAAAATATTTTTTAGATTTTTTGTCAAATTTTCTGGGGTACTCCCTTCAAAATTCTGAAAAACGCATGGAGGAACAATATGAGCCCCAGCGAAGGCCATATCTTTGCCAATTTTTATCCGATTCGTAATCTGAATACCTTAAATGATTTGTACATTGATTCTCCATCAATCTGCATCAAAATCTAGAGACAAAATATTTTTTAGATTTTTTGTCAAATTTTCTGGGGTACCCCCTTCAAAATTCTGAAAAATGCATGGAGGAACAATATGAGCCCCAGCGAAGGCCATATCTTTGCCAATTTTCATCCGATTTGTAAGCGGAATACCTTAAATGATTTGTACATTGATTCTCCATCAATCTGCATAAAAATCTAGAAACAAAATATTTTTTAGATTTTTTTTTCAAATTTTCTGGGGTACCCCCTTCAAAATTCTGAAAAATGCATGGAGGAACAATATGAGCCCCAGCGAAGGCCATATCTTTGCCAATTTTCATCCGATTTGTAAGCGGAAAATCTTAAATGATTTGTACATTGATTCTCCATCAATATGCATCAACATTTTTTGTCAAATTTTCTGGGGTACCCCTTTCAAAATTCTGAAAAACGCATGGAGGAACAATAGGAGCCCCAGCGAAGGCCATATCTTTGCCAATTTTTATCCGATTCGTAAGCGGAATACCTTAAATGATTTGTACATCGATTCTCCATCAATCTGCATAAAAATCTAGAGACAAAATATTTTTAGATTTTTTGACAAATTTTCTGGGGTACCCCCTTCAAAATTCTGAAAAATGCATGAAGGAACAATATGAGTCCCAGCGAAGGCCATATCTTCGCTAAAATTTCGTCTTAAAACGTCTTAATAAACCCCAGCTTTCTTACCTTTGCACGCAGCTTATAAGTCGGAATGGCCGGGATAGGTCGACTATATTCTATAGCTGCCATATAGCTGATTGATCGGAAATGCTATTACAAGATATTATGCAAAATAATACGAAATTTATTTTAAATATTTATTTATAAATTTCAAAATTTATTTTTGGCAAAATAATACGACATACAAAATATGTATAGTTTCATAAGGATTGGCCGAATATATCCTATAGCTGCCATATAACTGATTGTTCGGAAATGCCGATACCAGGATATATAAGCTTACAAAGCTTTTATAAAAACATAATTATTCTATAATTTTTAAACTAAAAATGTAAACAACCATATTTTCATTGCCTACTTTTAAGGGCACCAACGAGTCTTATACTAATGAAGAGTACAATTTTAAGGTTTATTTGCATATAATATCATTGAAGAATCAACTTTATTTTGGTAGCTATTCAATGAAAATTTTAAAAAATAATTAATTTAAAAATAGCGCTCTCCTCCTCGATTCTCATAGGTTGCACTTAAGCAGGCCTGAAAAATCCGGAAATTCATTATTTATTTTTGTGTAAATGTTGGTGTTTATTTTTCTGGACTTTTATTGGTTTGTTGTTGTAGTAGTTTTTGTTGTAGTTTACGTTGTTGTAAGTTTTTGTTGTTGTTGTAGTTTTTGTTGTAATTTATTTTTTGTTGTAATTTTTTGTTGTAATTTTTTTGTTGTAATTTCTTTTGTTGTAATTGTTTTTTGTTGCAATTTTTTTTTGTAATTTTTTTGTTGTAATTGTTTTTTGTTGTAATTTTTTTTTGTTGTGTAATTTTTTATTTTTTTTATTTTTTTTTTCATTGTAATATTTAGCTTGTATATCCGACTATATCTTTCATTTATCTAACTGCTTGGGCATACAAGCCAAGCTGCATCTTGCAATGAGGAACGGCCAAGTAGATCCGATATTTGCAATATAAAGGCCATCCGATATACAACATACAATGACCTTAAGATAAAGTAAAAAGCTTCAAGTTGGCCACGAAAAAAAACGCAACGCCATTGGGTGTCTGGCTATATCGGCTACAAAATTTATTGTACTTAATGGAATTTAAAAGTTTGTGTGCTTGAGGAAGTTTCTTGAATGGAAAATGGAAAAAGACTTCCTTGTATACATATAACAGGTACCCATGACTTTGCAAAAGTGGTTGAACTTGCCGAGGTTCCCATAATATATTTAAATGCAAGAACGATAATCAGTTAAATGAATAGTTTAACAAGAACTTAAAAAAAAACGAGCTTGGGAAAAATTCATGTACAAAACTTCATCGGTGTCCCCTTTGGCTGGCTTGGAATTTTTCTTTTCGTTTATTTGTAGGTGCTGGAAAAAGTTTGCTCAGCAATTGAGCCAAAGAAATATTTAATAACTATTTTCTTGCATTTTTTTCGGGGGCTTGTTGGAAAAAGTTCTCTTTTTAATTTTTGTAATGGAATTGTTAAGAGCGGATGGCCGGGAAGGGTGGCAGATACTGGGAGCAGCTGATTTATAGCCGGGTCAAAGTTTTTTGAGTAAAAAAATTCATTGCTGAAAAATAGCAGCCGCTCTCTGGATGTTAAAGTTTTGAGCTCAGCTCCTGCTTAAATATTTATTTCACTAATTAGCAAAAGTGTTGCCGAAAACAGAAAAAACATATCTATATATTTAGCTCAATGCTGCGCCATTTCCGGTTTATCTCGCAACTAAATTTTTTGTTGGTATTAGTACAAAGGCAGAGCCAATTAGGCAAAATGGCTGCGACACATTTCCGCTGGTTGGCTGAGCCATCTTCTGGCCGTTAACTATTGTCGGGGTATAGGGTCTTAACCTGATTTGCCATGACCTAAAATCGGAATGTGTAGTGTGAAGAAGTTCAAACTAAGTCGGGGTATACTAGAATACTAGTTAGAATTTAAAAATATAAATATTTTAAAATCGTTATAATTCTTACAAATTTTATATAAGACTTTTAATTAATGAAACTGACTAAGCACTTTATTTTAATTAAAATTGGTGATTATTGCAATGGAAAAATATATTTTTTTAATAGCATTCTTCAGATAATAATCCTAAGAATTTTTTCCAAAAAAAAAGAGTATTAATTTTCGTGAAAACCTTTCTCCTTTTCATTATTATCATAGCCTGTATTGTTGTTATTGCTGTCACACTTTCGCAATTTGCTAATCGCATTAATTATGCGTTTCTCTCATTTGCTGCTGGGCCTCTGTTTCGGTTTCAGGCTCCCGGCTACCGGCTCCTGACTGCCGACTGTAGGCAATGGGTCCTGATTCTGTCTCTGTTCCAGTTCCAGTTCCAGGTCCTGCAGGCAAAATGGCCAGCAAATTGAACAAAAGCAAACTGCAGGCAAAGAAAGTGGCGGCATTTGGGGGACACATGGGGCCAGGACGACAACGGAAGGACGAGGCGGCTACATTTCAAGCATAATTGCCTCTCAAGGGAATTAAATTGAGCAGAGAATTTTGTTGGCAGCGTCAGCAGCTAGAGAAGACGAAGATGGGATTTTATTCCATTAATTATCAATTAGTTTTTGAAAGTTGTTGTGCCAGATTTATTAAGTGGGCACTGGCTGGCATAACTTTTGCAATTTTCAGCGTCACTTTTCTTCACAGAGTTCTATTGAATTAATTAGCCAAAGTGGTTTGCGGATACAAATTGATGGGCGTGTGTGCCGCAAATTAATCAGTTATAATGCCAAGAATGCTGCCAGTCGAATTGTAAATAAATTAGCATTATTTTTCAACTCTAAATACTTAATAAATTTTTAATGAGCCATCCAAGTCAATTTAGTTCGAACTGAGCTTTGGTTGGGCGAATCAGTTTCAATTATCCTAAATTGAATGTAAAATCAAACAAATTTAATTGATTAAGAAGGAAACCTCTTGAAGATTAAATTTCATTTTCTGATTTATTTTACCACCTTGTTGATTAATTGAGAAAGTCATGAGTCCTTCTGGTTAATTTAAAACGTATCTATTTTCTTAAACAAAATTATTTGAAACTGTTGATGTGCTTTCTTATGGTTTTAATCATAGCTTCCGCCTGTCCATTCGATGAATCCCGAAGGAGTCCAATGACTTCAGTGATTCCGCCACCAGGACGACCACGATGCGCTTTGGTGGCCAAAGCAAATAAAACTCCAGCACAGGCTCCGCGTTTGCCTTCCCAATTCTCAGGACTAGGATCGAGTCTGAACAAGTATATCATTAAAATAATATCATTACTATACATTTAATAGAACTCACTTTTCCAGCATATCGAAGGCTTTGGCTGCCACCCAAAATTCCTCGCACTTGTAGCACTCGTTGGCAATTAACTGCAGCAGGATGAAGGCCTCGGCATTTGTGTCCCTGGTGATAAACACATTCCAGGCCAGTTCCGGATGACCGCAGTGGATGTGACACTTGGCCAGGATCATGCAGTATGTGTGCTGATTCTTGATGTCCATGTCGGAAATTTGCATTAGCAACTCCTCCGCCTCCTTGTAGTACCCTGTGGCGCACTTGGCCTGGGCAAAGTTGTAGTTGAAAACATCGTCGTTGACGAAGTAACTCCGTATGGAGTTCATGTACACGAGTACTTCCTCGAACTGTTCGTAGAGGAAAAAGGCCGATGCCATGCTCTGGCGACCTGGTATGGTGTCACATTCAGTGGCCGAACTGCCCACCAAATGAAGGTTTTGCTGGGCCGTCTTGATGTGCTCTTTCTGGAGGGGATTAGATGTAAGAAATGTGAATTACATTTTAAAAATTAAAGCCCTTACTGATCCTAGCTGCTGGCCCAAAGCAGCGTGCACCACGCCTTTGAGAATATATTCATGCGGCGAGGTGGGCTGCAGTTCCTTCATCAAGGCATGTGCCTCCTGGATATCCCCCTGCTTCAAATAGTAAATGGCTAGATTAAGTCTAGCTTCGGGTATGATGTTCAGTAAGCCAGGCAGGACCCGCAGGGCTCCCTCCCCATTCCGGAAAACCACCA
Organism: Drosophila pseudoananassae pseudoananassae; assembly: GCA_018153035.1. Taxonomy (NCBI): domain Eukaryota; kingdom Metazoa; phylum Arthropoda; class Insecta; order Diptera; family Drosophilidae; genus Drosophila; species Drosophila pseudoananassae. Next base: position 2,004,136 of record JAECXR010000055.1, read on the forward strand.
GATTATGCCGCAGAAGATCTGCCCCGAAGGTTCCATTGTCGGCTATGTTCTTGATCTCCTGCTCCGCCACACGACCGTTAAATAGTCGGAATCGATTGCAGGCTTTCAGATTTATGGCTATGGTGCTATCGCTGTGCTGCCCAAGGTACACATCCAGCACTTCCTGGGACATGTCGTAGTAGTCGAGCTTATAGAAACACAAGGCCAAGTACACGTTGATGGCCATGTAGTCTTTGTTGTCCACAAGCACTCGCTTGTAGACGTCGATGGCCTCCTGGTAGTGGGCTCGCAAATAGTGCATCGAAGCAAGGCTCAGTTGCTGCTCCAAGCTGGACGAGTTCTGCAGCTCGTCCTGGAGCTCAGTCCACTCCTCTTCGTTGCCCAATTTGTGGGCCAAGTGAAACAGGAGACGCTGCTTCAGCTGGCTGTCGGCGGCCTTCTCCATCAGCTGCTGAGCTTCCTCGTAGAGGCCCAAATAGAACATGCAGACGGCCAGGTTAAGATCCACTTTCCCGTCGGGGACTGGGGATGTTTTCTGTATGGACTTGTATTGGCCAAGAGCCTGTTGGTAGTCACCCAGGTGAAAGTTGCAGAACGCAATCCATTGATCCACTTGCCGCTGTTTTATGGCCTGTGCACCCTCCTCCTCGTCCTCGTCGTCGTTCGCATACTAAAAGGAGTAGTGCTAAAAACTAGGAATCCTTTAATTTTCAATATCAACATACCTCCAGAAAAGCCCTGGCACCCGTGTAATCGCGCTTGATGATAAAATCCTCGAGGGAGGCCGGCACCGGAGTCTTCCTTGACTGCCTGGTGACTCCCAGGCCGCTGCCAGGACCTCCGCTGGCCGCGTTCCTCGAACTCGCCGAGTCGGTTTTTCCACGTGAAAGTATCTGGTTGTAAAGCGCATAAGTATATCTCCGACTATCTGACAACATTTTTCAGGCGCTTGCCGCATTTCTTACCATTTTTTCTCAGTTCTTTCTTGGCCTGGGATTTTATTTCCTTACGCCTTGCTGGCTCCTCAGTGTTTGGGCCTTGTGTTTTGAATTTTTTTTCTTGGTTACGGTCGCTTGGCAACCCACATAGCGTCGATAAAGCAGTTCAGCCATGCCTCACTGCGCCCAGAAAGCGCCCCTTGGCTTCTGTGTCTGTAACTGGGGCAGATACTGTATCTGCTAGCTGGAACCAACTGTTGATCCGACAGGACTGCCACCCTTAAGTCCGGGGATATTATAAAATGTGTAACGCTTTCTTAGGGACTTTAAGCTTGCTTTTTGGTTATGGCTTGGCTTACATCACATTTAACAATTTAAATATTTTATAAATGCTTTTTTTTTGTGAATACTTACCATAAAAACCTTTGAAAATCATTTACCGAAAGCCATAAAGTAACTTGGACAGATTCTAGCCTGTTGAGGGTGAGAGATGCTCTGTGGCAGCCTTCTGGCACGCATTGTTGACACAGTTCCACAGTGGAGATGTGCTGCTGTTGCATTTCCATTTTGCCATTTGCTTTATTTATAAGACGCACCCGAATCATAAATATGCAGGCAGCCTCAAGCGAGATATGCATGCGTCAATCCGGGCGCCTTCCCTGGGCAACGAGTGTGTGCAATTCTTTGGGATACGAGAGTATTTTCCTCTGCCTTGCTGACACAGCATAATGGCCAACACGCACACCCGCACTGTGTGTATCGGTGATAGACGTGAGTCAGGAATTTTTGTTATTCCAGGGGAAATTCGAACGCCATCAAATGGAAAAATAAGTGCAAAACAAAAACAATCTAGGATGCATATTGTCAGTTTGAATTTGAACAACTTTAATATTTAGGTGGGGATCTATTCGGCCATAAAGCATAATGCCTACCAGAACTCCCTTAACTTCTCAGCCGCAAGTACCGCTCACTAAACCCAAAAACGGAAACCGAAACAAATTGAATATAAAAGTGCAGATAAAAGATGAACAACAATCTGTTTGCCGCCTAAAATAAAACAAACGGCAACAGCCAGGCAAACAAATTTACTTTCAAGTAGAAGCATACTTGCTGTCCTTTCTACATCCTCCACATACATATATATATATATTATATATATCTATTTCCATCTGCTGGCTGGTTTTTGGACTCATTCGTCGAGCGCGCCTTTGTTTATGCTACACTTTATTGCGCTTTTGCAATTCCGCGTTTCCGTTTCCCGTCAAATCAGCCATAAAAAACGTAAAGTAAAGGAACGATGTGGAATGGAAATCTGGGAGTCAAGACCCCGCCCAGCTTGATGGCTTGGTGCTGGGTCTTGGGTACTGGGTACTGGGTACTGGGTCCTGGTTCCTGCTCCTTGAAGGCGCCTATTACATTTCGCAGTCGAATAAACAATGCCAACATCATTTGCACCTCCTTCATTATGGGCTTGGCTCGTTATTTGTCAAACAAATAAACAGCAGGCAATGGATGATGTCGGGATCCTGACGGGCTTGGTACTGCCCCGTTTGGGCCACCCCTTCTGGGTGGCTGTTGGAAGAAAACAGTCACTGTTTCTGTTACGTGCAATTGTCTCTCGCCCGGGCCCATGATTTTCCATCATTATCATGGAGAGCTGTTCGTGTTTACAATTTCTTTTTTTTTTTCGTACCATGGCCTTCCCTCTGCGACAATTTATTGTCATCTTCTCCTTCACGCTGAGTGTCGCCTGCTCGTTTTGTGTTGTTTATACACTTTCGTATTTGCATTGCCTTCTGTTCTCCGGTTTGTGTTTTTTTTTACTTTTCGGACTGGATTTTCCCAAGAAAATTGCGAACTTGCGAAATGAAGTGCAAAATTCAAACGGAAATTGAAATGGCAATGACAGAGTCGACTTGAGTTGAGTTTACTTCTCCCTTTCGCTCCTTCGATTTATTTATACTTTGGGTTTTTCTTTTTATTTTATTTTTTTTCTGTATAGAAAGGCCTGGACTTTGGGCTTCATCCTTGGATCCTGGGGCACATGTTGCCTGCAGTTGCATATAAAAATATTTCCTCAAAATGAAGTTGAGAAAATGGCGATTTTCTCAAGCGTAAACTAAACACTAGAAATGCGAAAATAAATAAAAATGGACATCTTGGCGAATTTATTGGTCATGATGGGGACGATGATGGTGACGCTGCTTGAGTTTCGGGTTAAGCACACAAATGTTGAATACCACTGAAGCATGCATAATAATGGGGCACTGAACTTTAACGATTTCAAATTGGGTTCCCCGGTCAGGGGTCAACAAGCAGAATGTTCTTCAACTTTAGCAGATTATTTCCCCAGAAACACATACTTATGTTAGGCTTAATATTGTATAGTGTTCTGTGACCAACACTTTCGCTGACCAAAATCAATTCGTTAGTCAGTTTGCCAAAATACATATGTACATACAAATGTACATACATATATGGAAAGAAATCAGACAACTGTTGTTTCCAATTAGAGGCAAATAACAAAATTGTTTGGCGGTCCAGAGTTTTCCACCAAAACCCAGCTTTTTCAAATTTGTTTAGAGCTCCCATTGGCGGCGAGAGCTGCTCTTCATTTTTGCGGCAATTGCATTATTGGTAAATGTGTGAAATGTTTTTGGCTGATTTTCCCCCTACGTAGCTACGTGGGGATTTTGTGGGTGAACCTCCACACGATTTGGCGCATTTACATATTTTAATTAAAACATAAATTTTGTATTTTAGTCAGTCATCTGAATATCGGATGTGTGCGAAAGCCAGCGAGAATTTTAGACGCAATTGATTAGAGACGTCAGAAAGAGGTAACAGTGATTTGAAAATATGTATTGTGAATAGTTTTTCTTTTTAATAAATTTAATATTAATATTTAAACTCTAGTTAAAATTAAAAATAATTATAAAAAACAATTATTTTGATATTTAAAATGATACTTTTTTTATGAAGTACTGTCAGTACATAAATTTTCTATAATACTTATTTTTTATTTCGTTTTTTTCCTAAAACTATGTATATACCAATCACTGTTCATCTTCTCTTGAGACATTCGATGCCTTGTCATGCCTTTGGTTATTTTAATAAATTTTTAACAACCTCACGCACATCACTGTTCTTTCTACACACCCCCATATACACTCGCACATATGGAGGAGTATCCGGACAGGCTATAGCTTACTATCTACTAAATATTTAAACGCAGCGTCAGATCGTAAAAGTAAAATGTATGCAAAGTGCATGTCGGGCAGCTATCGAGGTGAGTTGTAAAAAAACAGAGGCGAGTAATAGCAAAAATAAGGAGGAAAAAAGGAAACACGCTGGAAAACGGCAGGACTTGAGATAAATAAAAACAGACAGGCAAGGAGCCATGTTACAATATTGAATAAAGTTACTACCTGGCGGTCTGTTACGCCTCATCGTCTAAACTATGTATATATATTGCACGTATATTTTTTTGCCCTGAGGTGAAAAGCCGTCGACATGATTTTCCTCACCCTATTTAATAGTGTTTTCTGGGCCAGTGAGTCCAATATAAACACAAATACGCAAATATTTAGTCTTTTGTTTTACTTTGACAAAATGAAATTAATTTTAAATATTTAGGTGGATGCCTCTACAAAGTAACATGTCCTAAAAGTGTCCCTTAAATGCAAATCTTTTGCTTTTAAATTTCGAAAGAAACTTTAAAATTAACGCTTATCGGCGTGGCAGACTTCCAGGCCAAAGTTACGCATCGATGGCAATACAAACACACGGCACATGCCGCGCCATGGCAGAGACACAAAATTTCTTAATTTCTGCCAGGCAGTACAGGGAGTAGTATCCTGCCACACTGCCCCAACAACCTGCCCCTACCAGCTAGCCAAATAAAAACAGAATAGTGCCAAAGCCGCAATGTGTCTGGCTGTAGGGTCTCTGGGCCGTGTTTCGGCCAAAGTCGAACATATATGGCCGACATGTCTTGCTCTCTATGCGACCACGCCCACACAATCAGGCGCCCATTTATGCACTAATTAAAATTTTATCGTTAAATCTTGTTTGCATGCATTGCTACAAGCAGGCGAGGCAAGCTGCCTGCATCCAGGATCCTGCCACTGCACTCCAGCACTCCTCCAAATCCTCCCGCTCCTGCTCCTTCCTCGACAGCCGGCTGCCCCACCAAAAATGTATGCAATGCGAACATTTTTCGTTGAAAATGTTTGGCAACAGTTATTTGCACTTCCCGGTTCCCGACTACAGTATCCCGATTCCCGGATACCAACCACGCCCATTTCGAGAGGCTGGAGAGGCGGTTGGCCAGGAGGACCGGAGGATTTTCATTGCGTTTAATACTCGGCTCAAGCACTTTCATACTTTATTTGGCGCAACTCTCAGCCAAATCCGAGTGCCTCGCCATAAGTGCCTGCCCGTATCATGCAATGCACGGCGGGAAACCATCACGAAAATTGGTATCTGTACTCCAAATAATGCTTTTGATGGTTGTACTTTTTAATATTTTATATAAAAAACTATAGCAGCGCTAAAAAATGTTTACTTAACAAGTAGCCTTTTTTCAGCTCTCATTTGAAATGTTTAATGAAAAGTCAATAAATAGAATGGCATTTAATGCCAAAAATATGTTATCCAATTAAAAAACTCTTAAGATTAGAAGACCATGATTGGATTTGCAAAAAAATCTTTAAAATAGAACGCCATGACTTTATTTCAAACTCATAGTCTTGAAAAATTTTGAGGAATGGTTCAGTTCAGATAGCAGCCGCTATCGTCCCTAATAGAAGTGTGTAAGAAATTAAGCTATTTTCATATTATTTTAATAAAAAGTTAGACTGGTAAGTAATAAAATTTTATTTTATTCCAGTTCATACATTTTTTTAAGACTTATATTCTTTTTTAACGTTTTTTATAAAGTTTAATATAATAGAAGCCGTACGCTGAACACGGCGCAATATTGGCGCCTAAAGAATAAGGATTTAAGTAGGTGAGTAAAAAAAAAAACTAAGGCACTATAGATAATTAAAGTATTCTTAATTCTAGAGTTACCCATTGAGAATATGAATCACAACAGTTTGTACTTAATTCACTCACAAAAACTTTAATATACAATAAGTAACATTATATACAGTATCGGCACTGTGGGCTTTCAAACAAAAATGCTTTAGAAAGATGCTCCTGCCAGGCGATCCATCCGGAATAATCTACGCCTCTTCTAGACAAGGTTTAGTTTCTAAAGGAACTTCATTGGCATGGTCATTAACCAGCCTGCAGATCAGCTACACAATATGAACTTTATACTATACACTAATTAGCGTTACTGGATTATATTGACTCTACAAGATGAATAATAACCAAATTTATTGACTTTTTAGTTTGTTTTTATGACAATTTGCTGGAAACTTCCATGAGATTAGAATATAAGCACACATTAGAAAGTACCCCTTGAAATGTATTAAAAATATTTAATAAATGTTTGTATCATTCTTCAACAAAACAATTTGCCCCGACTCTTATCTGAAAATGTAGATCTCTCTGGTGAATAACAATTTCCAATCAGTGTGTCTGCCATATTGTGAAGCATTTTTCAAATTACACCTAATTTTGTGCGCACTCAACGACTCAAATAAAATACAAATTGAATTTCCGAATGTGGAAACCAAAATCCAAAAAGTCACACAACTTTTTCCTCCGATGCTGCTGCCGTTCTGTCAACTTTTTTAATTTAATATATACAGTGCGTATGCGTAATTTTTGTGGCTTTAAGCGGCAGCTGCTGTCGTTGCTACACACGCGTATACTGTGTCAGGGTGTTGTGCCTTTGGGGGTGTGAGTGCGGTTAGGAGTGGAAAAGAAGCAAAAAATTTAATTAAAACGTTGCATAAATGAAATTCAAATTCGAAACTGCATGCAAAATGAATAATTGAATGGACCATGGTAGTTGACTAGCTGCGACTGATGTTTTAGTTAATTTTTGTCAGCGTGTCGGGGTCTTTCACTTAGAAACGCCTCCCACAGCATTGACTCGAAATACTTGACTGGGCCAACATAGTTTGTCCTCTGACTTTTTATTATTTATAAAATGTTTCTTTTTCAGACCATGTTTATGGTATTTACTGTACATGTAAGTGACAACCTACTACCGAATTTTCAGTCTGCAAACAAATCAACCGCAAAACAAATTACTAATTTAATTTTCATTGCATTCAGTTGAATATTAAAGGTTTATTTGTTTGTCCTTTTTTATCGGCCCTTGACTGGAGATAAAATTCACTGAAATAATTGTGCATTTCGATGTAAAGTTGGCTTTGTTGTTTTATAAATCTTCTTTATTGCCGGTCGCAATTGTCCCAGAGTTTTTTGATGAGTTTTTTGACTTTATGGGCCTTGGAGCTAAGCACTGTTGAGTCCATAAAGGCAAAATCAAAATGCATAAAAATATGTGACCAAAAGGACTTTAAAATACTCTTATACAAATGATAAATGTGTGAATACATATCTATATCTTTTATATATCTTTAAATATGAAAAATAAATATAAATATGTACATTAAGGTAAAAATTTCTTTGGCAAGTGTATAAAAAGTAATAGCAAACTTATTTATTACCTTTGTTTAGACTTTATATGACACTACAAGGCCTGCACTGATGGCACTTGAGCGAACGACATTAGCATTGTCCTGGCTGTCTTCGTATCCGTGCAAGCTCCTTATCCCCATCCCTTTCACCCGATTCGCTCCATCTTTGTCTGGCTTTGTTAGTCCTTGCTGCAAGTCTGAGAAAGTTTCTTATCGCGACAGAATGTTGTTTTTTTTTCTCGCCGGGCTTACTTTTCGCTTGATTTGTTTTCGCTAGTTGTGTGAGAGAATTCTGCTTTATTCCATGGAAATTTTGGCTTTCCTTGTGTTCCATTAACTTGCCGTTAACTTAACAATAAGTGGGTATGTGAAGAGGGACTAGACTCAGTCAGCCATATTGGTGCTTCCCTTCTGGGGAGTTAGTTTCCCATAACTTTTCATTTCTCAATTTGTGAGATATTCAGGGTTTTGTAAATGTAATAATGAAGCTTTTCTTTTTACAATTTTTTATATAGTTAGGATTTACTAATCAATAATAAGAAATATAAAATATTCGAAAAAATTTCCTGTGACAATTATGTGTGAAAGAAAATCAAACTTTGTGTCTTACGACATGGTTCACAATCTGAGGTGCAACAAGCGTGGACCCAGAATGGCCAGTATAAACTTATATATTCTGGAATCTTTATAACCTAATTTTGTCATCACTTTTTAGAGGCACGATATGAAACCGAAGAAGCACTGGCCCGGAGCGCGGTTCATGTGTGTTACCAAGAACGGAGATCTGAATACGGCGGCCTACTGCTTGGCTGAGGCCATGCACGAACCGTTTCAGCCATTTCCAATGGCCACGGTGGCGGTTCAGAGCTGCATACGGGAGGATTTCATTGGCCGGGTGAGAAGTCGCTTCCGGCAGGTGAAGCCTCACGTGGCCAACCATCCGAACTTTGAGCGATCTCTCGCGGCCTTAAAATACGGTCCTCATCCCGTCAGCTATGTGCTGGCCGATGAGGCGGATGCCCCGCCTTGTGCCAGTCCCATTTTGGTTACCGATACGATCACCCATCTGTATTTTCCCAGCGGCGCTTCGGGAGTCACCACATTGCACTCGTTCAACACCATGGAGGATGTGGCGGAGATCTTCGCATTCGAGACCCCGAAATTCGATGCCGTTTACTTCTTCGACGAGGGCGTCAGGGACATCTATAGACTAGCTGCCTTGGTCAAGTGCACCCATTTTTTTGTCAACTGTATGGATGCCTGCCTGTTGGAGATAATGCCGTACTTCCTGGACAAGAAGTCCATGGTGATATTCAAACGGGGCTACCACTACGAGTGCATCGAGATGGGTAACCAATGGAAGATAATCGTGTTTCCCTACAGCTCCACCATCGTGCGATCATGTTGCTGCCCCACCGGCCATTGTCGGTGCTACTTCACCCGCGATTCCTGCTGCGAGAACCTCATGAATATATAGTGGAGAAACGGAGATAGTTTCGGCCAACCTCACACTCGTAGGATATTTATTTGGCGATAATTTCGACTGGGAACTCCATCTTGGCAAACGAAAACTGAAGAAGCGACTTCCTCCGTCTGGAGTCGCCCCAGAAATCCGCAGTTCCAATGAGTAGTTTGCGACTGGCAACACATGTGAGCCATAATTTTCGCGGTAGTTGCTCTTGGATTGCAAGTAAAGTACTTCATGGCTAAAGGGGCTTATTTGGAAAATATATAAAAATATAAAAAAAACTATCCTTTGAAATAAAACCAAAATTAGTACGATGTAGGAGTGGAATGTAGGTCTAAAATTATATATCAGGTTTGTATTTCCATGCGAGACTCGTCTGTACTTTGGGCCATAATAATTTTGGCTGTATTTATCAAACCGTGTCCTCCCTCTCTGCCCAGAAGTCCTCGTCTTGGGCCAACCGCTTGCAGGATGTCGCCGACTGTTGGCTTTTAATAAAACTTGCACAGAGCAGCCGCCAAGTATTTGCCTTGGCCTTGCCGAAAAAGAACTTTGGTAAGTCTGTGGATCTGTGGGTAGTGTGGATGGACGGAGGGGAAGACTGAACTCCTAAAACCGACACAAGTCTGGCAGCCATTAGTTGCGGCTGCTGATGCGGCAGCTTGTCGCCAAGGCATTGACTTCTTTCGTTCACCGCCGCAGTTGTTGGGCTTTTATGTGCCAACTTGTTAATGAGTTTGCCGGGGAAGTGAGCGGATCTACAAGGGGATGGGTACTCTTGTCCCCAGCCACCTCTGCCAGCCGAAAACCATTCTCATTTTGATGCCTGACAGGCCTAGGCTGCACTTACTTACCTTCAGACATTTGGCATTGAAACGACGAACCCAACTGCAATCACCGGCAGTTGCCGGGTTTCTCTCCTTTTTCTGCACTTATTCCTCCTGGAAGGTCCTTCCATCTGGCGCATCCTTCCATCCGTCTGGCTGAGTGACTGTTTATTTGTCAGTGCTGTCTGCCATTTTGATTTGCAGTCTGACATATTTTGGCCGCACTTCAGCATTTTGATGTTCGTTGGCCATGAAAAATGGCGATGGAAAAATGATGTTGCACATTAATATTTTACCTCCGAAAGGGGTTTCTCCTCCTTTACTTGCACAAGTGCACAAAAATGCGACAAAGTGAATCAGATTGTGAAGATTGTGCAGTTATTTGCAAAATATGAAATTGACTTTTTGAATTTCAAAGCATTTTTCGAGGGCCAATTTAAATGAAATTATTTCTAGCAATGTAAATATTGTTTCGAAAGGGCTCGGGCTTCAACGCCTTTGGGGCCAGTTCAGTAGTCACATCTGAAATGTACAAACGAATAACAAAGTGTCCATTATGTTTATAAAATTGCTCGACAATCACCTGCAACCGCTGCCAGCATAGAAACCGAAACAAAACAGAGCAATTCCGACCAAATGTCTCTGAAACTGACCGCAACAATTTGAAAAACATTACCCATACGCCGCGTATGACATGGCAAAGCAGAGCTCATGGGTGGCCCGGAAAAAAAGGGGCAACGCCGGGCGGGAATGGGTCTGGAAACCGACTCGACCAACGGAGGACAGTGTATTTTCAACACCTGCTGGTCAAACAAATCGTGTTCATTTCGGTACAAACACTAATTTCGACAAGGTGCAAACAAGCTGACGACTGGTTGGTGGGTGGGTGGAAAAGGTGTCTATTGGAGTGGAGGACCAAGGGTAGAGATTGGGGACACTGGCCCGAACAGGAACATGCTCGAAACACAAACACAATGGAGGAAATTCCCATACATCGGGGAGAACGGAGGAGACCAGATAGACACATGGATGTCACGTGCACGGACTACTTCCATTTTCCTGTACAGAAACAAAAAAAATATATCCTTTTTTTTTGCCAGAAAATGTATATTTATTTTAAGATGCTGTGGAAATAATTTTAAATAAAACAATTCACTTCTGCAAGTGATGGCTGAGGTGTTGGATTGCATAAATTTATGGCCCTTAAATGAATTCATTTATTGGTTTTAGAAATATTTCAATAATAAAATTTCCAAGAATTTATTCCAATAAATTATAGTTTATGTTAAGCTTTTGTGTTAGATTTTGTTACTTACTTCACATACTTTACTCTTTTTTATAATTTATGAAAAACGCATTTATTTTTTATTGTGTAGCCAACTTCAGAGTCAGAGCCCGGAGTTTGGAGTCTGCGTTTTCGGACTGGGCCTGGCGTCGACAGATAAAATGCTTTTTTGTGAAAAATGTAAAATTGCATTTGTAACCGCATTTCATTAGAGGAAGAAAGTCAACCGTCAGGTAGCAGACAACGCACGTTTCTCCGTCAGCTGGAGTCCGGAGTGAGCCCGGCGGGGGAATAGTTGGTAAAATAGCAACAAAGTTCGCATCCGTGCCGGCGAAACGAGCATCGTCACGGTCAATGGTGAAAACAAGCAGACAAAACTTGGCCCAAACAGTCGCATAGCCAGGCGAACGGAAAGCAAACTATTCCACAAGAGGGTGTGGAAATAGTGGGTATTCGAGGTAAGCGGGAATGCAAAACGGGTTTGCATTTTGCCATTTTGGCTGCCAGGGCCAGGACATAAACATGGATTCTGTCTGGCCTGCAGTCTGTGTCCCGTATCTCTATCGGAATCTGTCCCTGCCCCGCTCATTGTCTGCTGTTTAGGCCTTTTAAATGTCCTGCCTGAAATGGTGATGGGGAAGTTGGTATCGATACGCGGCAATGCAGTGTGTATCTTACGTTAAGAGATTTTTGATGTTTATTTAAATTGGATACGAAATTCTTTCCATTGATTAACGAAATCAAAATCATATAAAACTATGTTACACAGGTTCCGCAATGTATCGAAGTCGTCTATTTTACGAGGACTTCATTCAAAATGTCACCTGTGATGTTTGCAACCAAAGCCACGATTTTGGGCACCTCCCTGAGACCTTCTTTCACTTCGATGAAGGTGACAAACCGGTAGAAGAGAAGAAACCCCACCGCTATCAAGGTGGGAATGGCTATGGCCACCATTATTCGGGCCACAAAGAGCATAGTGTGGAAGCATAATACCAGAGCAAAAACTATAGCTATGGTACGGCCCACATCTCCGTTTAAAAGTTGCGTTGATCTTAGCAAGTCGTCCAGGAGTTCGACGAGTGGATTGGTACAGTTCCTGGGAACACTGCTATTTTCCATTTTCAGGTATTTACAAAAATTTTACAAGGATTTGGTTGTCTGTAGCGTTTCCGGTATTCAAATACTACTAAACCAATGCCTACTTCTGTGAAAACATCCCTCAATACAATATGAATATTTCTTTGTTTATTCAATTGCTTTAGGAAACGAAACACTAGGAACATAAACCCAAAATGGCCAGCTGTGAAATCTAAATGGCGCACTTGATGTCAACGGCAGCATTCGTGGCCGACCTCGCTGCCGAACAGTGTCCTGACAACTTGACAAATGAATGATCGGGCCGCAGTCTCAGCGCCGCAGAGCGGCCAACCTCAGGCACCAGACAACGGGAAGGACAACGGACCTCGGACAGGACATCCGACAACGGCCAGAGGATATCGGACAGGGGCGCATGACGGTCCTGACGCGTCGACAAACCGCAAAAAGCGAAACGGCAATCGACCGACAACAGCAAAAACTACCTATAATAAAAACAACAAAGGGCAAAAATGAACCCGACAATTTCTGCGTCGCCACCAGGACTCCGCCATTCCAATAGTCATGAAAAGCACCGATTACCGATCGGACTGACGGCCCAGAGGGACGAGGGCTGCGAGTCCTTTGCAGTTCGTCTGCCATTTGCTGGTCGGTCGGCTGGTGTCTGTGCATAAATTCCATCATATGATATCAATTAGTGATAGTGCGGTGCGACTGAAATGTCATTTGCAAAAATGCGCATATTTTAAAAGTGACACACACACAGAGACAGGACCTCTCCTTAGCTCCTGCCAGCCGCCATTCCCCATCCGACGTCCGCCATCAGCCTATCATCCATCCATGATATGTCGCTAACGGAGCGAGAGTAACATTTCTCTATTTTCCAGGAAGGGTATGTTTAATGGTGGAAGGATTATACGGAGATGGTTATATTATTTGTTTATATAGGGATTTTTTTTAAAGGATATTTGGGGGAAAATTCTTAATATATATGTTTGGGTTTTCCATTCTTGCAACCATTGACCTATGAAGGTTAAACAAAAAGAGCATTCACCTGTAGCCCATAATTGACTCGATTTTAACCCTGGTTCTTTTTTGTTTCCATCGTCGAGACCATAAAAACCAAACAGAAAATGGCCAAACGGACGAAACCTGGTCCATGCCCGCTGCTTGGTCAGCCACATAAAAATCAGCTCGCCCGCATCAAGTGCCTGGCAACAATGGGTGGTGGCATATGAATATGCAACCAGGTCGGGGCCGGGGGTAGGAGCCGGAAAAAGAACTGGGCCTGCAACCGATATGCATGCAGGTGCAATCTCAAACAGAACTTACCGCAGATGGATGGACGCTGGGGGCGGGGTGCCGCTGGAGAGGAAGACGTGTGTGTCAACCAGAATCCTGAAAACCGAGATGGCCAAGGCCAATAAAATTGCAGCCAAGTGATGCAAAAACGACGATTTGGTTTTTTCGCCGCCACCTACGAAAACACAAATTGCATTTTGAGTTTTTTCTTTTGCTTCCAACTCACTCGACTGAGACCTTTTGGGGAAATTTAATTTGGTTTTTATTTGGGCAGAAGAGTGCATTTATTGTTGGCTTATTGGCGACCAGCAATGGTAAATTACGGCCAGCATACAAATGTGAAAATTCGGGAAATGGCCAATGGTTGTTGTTTGGGATTTTGACATTTTTGCGGCCGAGTGGAAATATTTGGCGGCAAGTGAACTCCTACTCTGACAGAGTGGATGAGCCAAACTTGAAATTGCTTTTACCGGATTCCTGTGGCTTATGTCTGGTTTCCGTATTTTAAGTGAATTAAATTATCACTTTATTTAATGACTGACAGTTGTCAAAAAAGTGAAATGTAAGCTGTAATATTCTTCTTGAACTTTTATAAATTTTATTTATGTAAATTTTGAAAATTTCTTATACATAATTATATTACAAATTTAATCTCCAGATATGAAACTCACAAAAGTGATTGATGAAAAGTTAGCCGTATAAAATAAGAAAATATCTTCACTGATCCCTTGCAACGTTGTCGTCAAGAGACTTCACAATTGATTCGCGAAGCAGATCTCTTATAACAATCAAGCTAAAGTTAAGCACTCCGTTTAGCTCCTTGAATCCTTCTCCCACTTCGATGAAGGTTATTATGCGTAATATCAGAAGGAATCCAACCACAATCAAAGTGGGCACAGTAATAGCCACTAGGATGCGAACCGCAAAGAGCAGGACATAGCTCATTGCAATCAAGGTCAGAACAATGGCTATGAAGCGGCCAATATCAGTGGCCTTCAGCCCGGCCGACTGTATCAATTCCTCCAGGAAGTCAAACGGCGGAATCGTAAAAATACTAGGAGTGCACTCATCCACCATTTTGTAGAGTTTTCTATTTTTTCTATCTGGGTTTTTTCTTGCCGAAATTGTTCGAGAATTTTTTGTGTGCTTAAAAAAATTTCAGAAGTATTTACCTTGTCAGAACTATCTATAGGAGAACAAAGAAATACTAGCATACTTTTTATATTTTACTTCCATTACATAAATGTTACTCTTAACTTGTATTTAAAAAAGACTGCTAACTGACGCCAAAAAGCTTTAAGTAGCCTCCTTCGTTCCTTGTTGACCTTCGACCTTTGAAAACCTCTTGATGTTCCATGACCTGAAATTATACTCAGACTGCCGATTTTTAGACTCTTTAGAATTTGAAACTGGTGCAATTGACCTCGTACTCTTAAAAAAAAACATTATTTTTTGTTGGAAATTTGTATACATTTTTTCTTCATTTTTATTACTTTTCAGATTTTTTTGTGAAGAGCCGGGGAATTGTGAGGCTCAAAGCTAAACTTATTGGGGCTGGATTTTTATGGCTTATAGAGATGGGAGCCTTTTAGGGCAGGTAAGTGAAAACATTAAAAATATAAATAAAAAACTTTTTTTTAATAATGGCTTATTTTATTAATAATTCATTATGTCATCTTATTTTGACATTTATTGGAAAACCCCTCACTAAACATAAAAACTCCGAGTCCATTTAAAATTTTGAATCTGTGTTTTGCAGTTGACATTTGTATGGTCGAGTTCTCAATTGATTTATTTCTTTTCGGCGAAATGTGAGAAATTAATCAGCCATGGCTGAGGGCCAATGCCACTTGCCAATTTCCACTTTCCAATGGCTTAATGGCGACACCTTGCCAATGCCTTGCTTCCATTCAAATCTCAATCAAATGGCAATAAAATTGAAATTAACTTGCCACAAAGGCATAAATGCTTTGGCTCCCTCTCGCTGTGACATAAACTTAATTTGCAGCAAAAATACAAAAAAGAACGAGCACAAAAAATTCAAAAGTGAAAAAAATGCTTGGGAAAAAATGTTGGTTGATTGCTCAAGGGGCAGAGATGGGGCGAGGCAGGTGGCAGGTGTATACCCATTGCGGTGTTGGCTGGAAGACTTTAAGCCACAGGTAGAAGCAAAACAGTTGATGAAGTTTTCGTTCAAAGAAGCAAAAGCAAGAGCAAAAAAAATAGAAATGAACGAAAGAAAATCCAGAGGAAAAAATTGAAACTACCGCACACCAAACGAAATAAATTGAAAATCGAGTGAGTAACACACACACACACAGAGCTACATTCATGGCAGGGTTGTCAACTGCATGGAAAACTCTCGCACCCATACAAGGACAACACAACAGGAAATATCAAAACTCCTGGCATTGCGGGGGCAGGGGCACAAAAATAAGAAACAAAGAAAAAATGAAGCACAGCAAATAAAAGACAAATCTAAGCTTTGGCATTCCTTTTGCTTAACAGCAAAAGTTTTTCCATTATTTGAAGATTATAGACTCTAAACATTTCCCAAAACCCAACCCATACTCCCAAAAAAACTTGACAAGATATGAGGGTAGAGGGGCGGACGTATATGGGTGGATGTCCTTCCACGTCCTGCCACCTAGAACCTTTTCCGCATCATTGTTGCTGATGATGACGTAGCTGAAAATGTTCCACACTTTTATGACAGCCACCGATAAGAAGTGAGGCGAGGAAAGCAGATAGCTTGAGAGTAAAAAAGAAATGCCAAACTTTTCCAGCAATGCATACGTATTGCTTTGTTTTAGTCTTATCCTGCCAAGGACCCTTTCCTACTTCCACACCTCCCTCACATTTATGTCCTTGTCAAACGTCAATGACTGTTGGTAGCTGCATATGCTGATTATTATTGTCTTTGTTGTAGTTTTCTGCTCTGAATTGATTCAATGAGCTTTATCATTGGCATGTGGAAACTTGTCCAACAATTGTGGTATTTTTGTTTTTATTTTTTGTATACAGGTGAAAAAATAAAAATTAATTGGCATACGGGGATTGAGGATAGCACTAACATAAAATGGTTAATAACTAAAATATGTAGAAAGATAAATAGGTGTATTCTTTTGATTCTTAATGCGGAAGGAATAGGATATAAAAAGGTTTGATTATAAAGTTTATAAGCCTTTTTATGAACTTAAATTATAAAGAACAGAATGCTTCGGATATTTTTGTCAACCAAAGGTTATTACATATCTTCGGATTTAGTAAGCAATTTAATAACAAAACACTTATATTTCTAGGAATTCTTGTTTATTATACACTTTTTCTTAAAAAATAATTGGCCAGTGTAATCTTTGTAGAATATTTATGGTGCTGTCATGTTCTCAGTAGGGTCTATGCTCTTTTGCTTATTTTCACTTGCCAGTCCCAATCAATAAATTCATAGAAATACAGCAAAATAATTCCACAGCCACTCACCTCACTCAATCCCACGTGGAGTGAAAAGAATATTGCAAAGTACATTGAGATGCATGCCTGAGGTATGTAGATGCAACAACACCTTTCGCCCACAAAGCAATATCGGAATCGGAAAAGCCAGTAGTAGTAGTACACTGGCCATACTATACATTCTCAAACAATTGCAAATTCAAAACGACTGTGGCAACTGTCAGACAACAATTGGTGGAGCGGGTTACACAATGTGAAGGAAACTTTTCCGGCCACTGAAATATGCAAATTCAAAAGTTTTCAGGCCAAATCAAGCGGACCAAGGGACCGAGCACTATACAATAGACAGACAGGTGTCATTTCAATGTCTGCTGCTATGATTTTTGATTATTGTGTTCGTATTTTTATCAGGATAGACTCACGCTGTGGTCAACACGAAAGGACCAATAAGGTATGTGGACATCAGCAAGGAAACTTATTCACAAAGTGTGGAAAATATTTGAAAAGTTTTTGCCCGTTTTGTTATATTAAAAGTTTTAATTTTTATTCCGAGTATTGCCCATTCAAATATAATAATACAGAAATTGATGGTAATTTACATTTGTAAGCGGCATTAGCAAAAATTATTTTTTTGCGGAAAAAGTTATAGACAACTTTTTATTTAACTGGATGTTTGGAAAGTTTTGTGGTCGGCTTAGGATTATAATTAGTAAGTAATTAGTTAGATTTAGTTAGAAATGACAGTAATTAGGAAGGGTTGCTCTAATGATTGCTTTTGGATTATTTTTCATTGCCAAAAAATATTGTTTCGGAATAAGGATATCTTCTCTGCACTGCCTCTGCAATTTCCTCCATCGGCAGTTGCCTTTCTCGAGGAGGATGGCCGTCCCTTCGCATTGTTGCCAAAACAAGTGAAGCGCATTAAAATGCAAATTTTCGCCTTTTTGTTGCTTTTTGTTCTCTGTTGTGATTTGTGCGGATGGCTGTCTGCCGTTTTCGCAGTTTAGTTGTGGGCGTGCCGACAGAGTGGGCGGCTAAAAGGACCAAATGGAGGCGGAGAAAACGACTGCAGCCTTTTATAAAAAATCGGATTTTTCCGCCATGCATAATCAGTTTGAATTTTTATTTATTTATTTTACGCGTTTTTCATTTGCCATCCGTGTGCTTTTCGGTGCCTTTCAGAGCTTCTATCTTATTTTCTCTCATTGTTTCTTATTTTTCTCGCATTTTGTTTGTGATTTCGCTTTGTGGAATTCTCGTTTTATTTATTTTTTGTATCCTGCAGATCCTGCTGTTATTTTTGTTGCTGTTGCCCCGTTGTGTTGGCAGCACATAAAGTAATTTATTTCACTTGAACACATTTTCGCATCCGTTTGTTGTTTTTTGCCAGCGACTTAACAGCCGAAGAGATTCAAATAAAAGTAGGCAAAAAACTAACAAACGATTTTTGACTGCGTGAAACACATTACTCTCCACTCTCCACTCGTTTTTTGCGCATCCTTGTTTTGGGTTTCGGGTTTCGGGTTTCATGTTCATTGAGTTATACATTTTTAAGCATCCATTTCGGGATTGTGGGCCTTTGAATTTTGCATTTTTCATTTAATTTTAACCGCATAACTAAAATGGTTCCACAAACGAATTTAGGGAATTTTTACAAATTTCTTTCTGCCGGCCAGAGCCAACCACTATCCAGCCATGTGTGAGAGTTGTTGGCTTGCAAAATTTGCTTTTTGCCTAATCCAATTGTCGATGCACAAAACGAACTGTTTAACTATTTAAAGTTTGCTCCACAATCCTTCGGCAAATCCTTTGGAAAGAGCTGCCTTGTCTAGTCATCACTTAGCACCTAATTTATTGATAAACCAATACCCGATGCCAATCAATTATTTCATTATGGAGCTGCCAGCACTCGGCAACTATCAATAAATGCCAAACTCAAATAGCCATAAGCCCGAAACTAATCAGCAAACAGCAGCAACTAAGCTCGGCTCTCGACAAGCAACAAGCATCTTGCCACTTGCCTCTTGCCACTTGCCACTTGCCACTAGGGGAAACTGCATTCGTACTTTGTACTTGGGTCTGTGTCTCTCTCAGTGTCAACGGCAGTCAAAGTTTCTGTGGCAAGTGGAAGGATGCTGCAAGTCAGTGATGTTTATTTAACATTGATGAGGAATCACTCTAGTCTGAGTACATTTTTAAACCATATTCTATATACTAGTTTGATTTCTGAAAAAAAAACTATGACTTTCATAAATCGTTTATTTTTTATTATTTATTTCGAAAATTTATCTCAGTGCGTTGTTGGGAAGAACTGAAGCTGAAACTTGCTTGTTTTGTTTGGCAGCTTTTCATCACCCTAACCATGACCGCCTAGAATCCGAAATAAACTTTCTAATGCCTTATCGATGAGTGTGTGTGTGAAGGAGTAGGACTCAGATGTGGAAGTCCTTTCCACAAAACTTCCAAATACAAACTGATGCAAAACTTTTCGCCCACGAAGGCAAATTAAGAATTCCGTAACAGGGTGTGGCGTTGCAATTTTCTTCGCAAATTGTTCGTAAGATAATTGAGTATCTCTTCGTAGGAAAATGTTTTCTAAATTAAAAGAAAAACACATATATGTCCCTTAGTTTCCATAATTTGAAATTGGCAGATTCCCATCTCTAGGAAATTTTTGGCAAAACAATAGCAAGCGTCTTGCGGTTGTCAGATCGAGACACAAATTTTGGCCAATATTTAAATAAACGTCGGGGAATATAGGATTGACCCAATTACAATTTGTGTCCTTAACTGATGGCAATTTCACAATTCGGCTGGCACCCAGAAAAGCGCGACACCTTTGGCTGGAGGCCAAGGAATAGAAAATTCCTACATTTCCGCTGCCTTACAGAGACAAAAATTACAAACAAACAAATATAATATTTAGCTTCATATAAACAGGAAGGCGCCTTTAAACACAGCCATTAAATACTTCCTTAAGCTGTTGACCCCCATTAGCCAAAATAAACTAAAAACAAACAATTTAATTTACTTTTGCCCTTCTGCTGTGTTTGGGAAATATTCAAAAATATATTCCCGTGGCACAGTTTTGTGTGTCTTTTATGGTCATTTAACTTGATATTCCAGGAGGAAAGGGAGTGGAAGAGTGGCTCTGGGAAGTGGAAACAAGAAAATCCGTTAAGTAAGGGATTCGCCAGGAACTCATCTCTTTCTTGGGCGCACCTCCCGTCAGAAGGCATCGCCAGGATATTTTTCGTCCAGTGTCGTGTCTCAAACTCTCCCAGAGACTGGCAAGTAAAGTGTTTGTTAGCGCATTATGCTGACTTAGGATGCTGGGATTCACACCAACCAGCCAACCAGCCATCTACCAAGCCGGCAGCCAAGGCAGTCTGATGTCCTGGGAACCACTTTTACTTACCACTGTCCTCCGACCACCCGACGCGACCGGCAAGGATCTTCTGGCTGCTCCTTGTTTGCCAAGTGGCGTGCTGACAGCCACAAAGGATTTTCGCTTGGCGTTGCCAAAAAGCTTAAGCCTTAAAGCCAAAAGCTAATTTTCCTTTAAGATTTCTTGTCCAAGCGAGGGCGAAGGACCCATAGACGGAGTCCTTGCTCGAGGAGAATGCATTTCACCGAGGATGGGACATTATCCGTTTGTGATTAGGTGTCCTGACATGCAAATGTATGTTGGAATTGAGTTGCAAGGAGGCGGTGGCAGCGGCTATCAGCGGCGCATAAAGCCCAAACTGGGCCAAGGGACTTTGCAATTTATGCACTGAGGAGCATCCAGCGCCTCACCCAATTGCCAAAAATGTTTGCCCAACTTTGTCGCCAGGGTGGTCCTTTTTGGGTGCTTTGGAGCTGACTGCCATGGCACCTGGTCTCGAGACGAAGTTGTAATGAAAAGTTTTGCTCAAAATAATAAGTATCATAATTTTCCAAGGGTTGTCAAAAAACTCTTTTAATTTATGCTTGCCATTTCCGAGCGAAGTCCAGGTCCAAGTCTGGATGCCGAATCAACATAAATAAGCAAAAGTTGTTCAGGCCCAGCCGAGCCTGCCTTTCACTTGACTCCCTCCCAAGGACCAAGTTTGTTTTTTGTCACTGTATTTGGTCCTGCGAGGCTTTGTGTGTGTGCGGGTGGGTGTGTTTGTGCGTTCCTGTGAGTCATTGCCGTTGTGTGTTGGTAACTCTGTTACAATTGCGCCTAATTTCATGCCTTACTTTGGCTGGCAAACAAATGTTGTTGCATACTTTCAGGTAAATAACTTTATTAAAATAATGACAAGCCAGGAACCAGGAAAGGATGCTCGTCCTCGGTCTGGTTTTCTGGTTTCTGGGGTTGCTCGGTTGTTCGTCCTGGCTTTCGAATTACAAGGGCAGCAGTTCATTTTTGGGGTAGTTCTATTTTTGGTCAGAGTAGGCTAAAAGTGAGTATTGGCGGTCTTTTTAAAAATAGTACTTATATTTGGTGCGGTATTTGGGATTGAAAAGGAATGCTTATTAATAAAATTATAAATATATAGACATCGGTACTAAAATACATATGTATACTATATTTATATTTTATTTAGGTTATAATTTAATATTTTAAAGAAACTCTAAGTCCAATCATTAATTGTTTGAGGGATTTGTAAATTCTGGAATTGCTGGCGGGGTTCTTGAATATTTTAGTATATGGCTTACCCTTTATAAGTTAATACCTATAAATTACTCTAAAATCCATCGATTTCTTAAGAGTTCATTAAAATTGCTTATAACCTTACCCTTCCAAGTCACTGCTTTAAATTTTCCAACTCAACTTGAAGAGATGCTTATGGCCAAGCAACACATTCCCCGTGGAAAGCAGCTTGAAGCAACTTGGCCAGGTTCATCTGAGCCCGACTGCTGCCATTTTGGGCCATAATGCACAACGAGCTCTGGCACTGGAGTGCGAGAGTGCGCGCGCCCCGAAAATGTGACGCTTCTAATTATGAAACTAAGCAGCTTGTGATTTGTTCAAGCGTGAAAATGGCTGTCGACAACAGACAAAGTTGAGGGTACAGGGCAAACATTTTGGCGACGGGGATGACAGAAGGGAATGCAGGAGGGTAAGGCCGACTCGGAGCTTCGTCTCGGCACGCAAAATATTATGGCAACTTGTAAATAAGCCGCAGCTGGCAGCGAGCAGGTCAGGCCATGGACTGAACTGGGGATGACTGGAAAAACCAGCGCAGCACACAGAGCACACAAAACAGCAGAGCGGCAGGACGACAGAATGGCAAAGCCAAAAGCAAATTTTGCCCCGAAATTTATGCAAAATTATTTCGTAAAGTTTGCGCAGCGCCATCGCCCATTTTTTGATGGCAAACTGCGACTGCGACTGATGTTGCTTAAGCCTTTTGATGATGGCTCTCGGTTTTCGTTCCTCAACCCGTTCTCGGTTCTCCCCGCCGCTATCTGGAGCGGGGAGTTCATCGCCATCGTCGACAAAGTTTAGCATTTTGCGCGACAAAGTGGCAAACAGTTTAGCAGAGTTTACGACAACAGGGGCGCTTGTCGCCCGGCGTTGCGTATACGCCACGTCGGCCTCAGCTCACTTTATGTTGGCCAACTCGCCGCCCTCCTGCCCTCCGCCAGCGGTCTTCGTGCGTGGACTATTTAATAGCAGCTGCCATGCGGCCATGATGCTAATTACAGTTGCCATTTAAGTGGTTGCACCTAAATGATGGCATATTCTTTTTTCCTGTTTCTTATTTTATTTTGGGGTGAGTGGCGGAGTTGGTCTCTGGTCCCTGAAGGGAGCGGAAATTACCGAAAAGGTGAAAGGTTGGCCAACTTCCGTGGTGGGGCAGTTAGCTGGGTGTTTGTGTTTGGTTGACACATGGTTCTAGGAGTAAGAATACATAACATTTATTAGAATAATGCCACAAAGTTGTACAAAATAGCTAAAGCTTTTAAAATTCCTCATCAATTTCAATTACTCAAAAATACGTAACAGAAGGAGCTCCTGAGATTCTTGCCAAGGACGAGATCCAATCAACTTGGAATGTTTGCTGCTGGCCTAATCGAAAAGGGTTCTGGCCCCACTTTCCCCTGTCCCATGTATCAGACATACCAAAGTGTCGTATTTCGTTACGATTTCTGTCAAATTTCAGTTACAATTTCGACAAACCGCCCGCGACGCCCCGATTTCGTCGCCCGTCTTGGCGCATTCCTTTTTCGGGCTAAGTCCCAAGTCCTGAACATGCTCAGCCCGTGTAATGCGCGTTTAAAAAGTTTACAAACTTTTGCCAAGTTTCTTCCTTTTTCGCCAGTCTGCTGCAAATTCATTTTTTCACGCCGCCTGCAACTTTGTGGCCACCGAACTAACGTCACCGAAGAGGCAGGGACACGGACAGAGGTTGTGTGCTACTGAGGCAGAGTCACTGTGCCACGCCCAGTTCGCAACACGCGCCTGTTTACACTTTCGCGCCGCTTTGATGTATTTTCGTTGCCTTGGCGTGGCGCTTAAACTGCGAAACGTGACCATTTAAAAATGCGCCACGTTTGCCAAAAAAAATAAAAAAAGTGGAAAAACGAAACAAAACCAAGGGGAAAAACTTTGAAATGCCTCGAACTTTGGCCAGCATTGAGGTAAAAATTGAGGCAAGTCGTGTCAAAGGTGAAAAGAGCAGCGCGTGCTTTTGGGCGTGGCAGTCGAATGCAACTGCCGCATGCCTGTAAAATTTATGAAAATTGATTTTCTCTTAAAAGCGGTAAGCGAAACCGAAATTGGACAACTTAATGCCAGCCTGGGATGCCGGCGGAACAAACTCCTTTTAATGACATTTTGACTCGAAACGTGCCAGACACTTTTAATAGAAGCATCAGCGCTTATTTCTCGTTTTATTTCGCACTGCCCGGTTACGTGAGTGCCACGCACGCGTGTTGCACAGACTTGATGGCTCCTGAAAGGTGGAAAGTTCCTCTTTATAAGGCTTTTAGTTTTTTAATCCTTGATTAGGAAGCGATTAAAGGGCAAGACTTTCTCAGAGAATTTAACGTTCTAGAAATTTAATGGATTATTTACATATTTAAATATTAAACTTACCTCATATATTGTTATATTCTTAAAAACTTTTAATATTATTTCCTAAATAAATCTTTAGTAATGGCCAGTAATAATTTTTCCTTTAAACCAGATTACCCTGCATTTTTCGTCATTCCCCATAAAACAGTTCGCATCAACTACGTGCCGAAAAAATGAAGCCTGATCCTGCAGCAGGTTCCGGTCCAGTCTGGTCCAGACCAGCCTGGGCCAAGTTAATTTTCTATAGCACGTTGTTGTCATTCAGCGCTTTTATTGGACATTTGGACTCTTTTTCCACTGGCCCGCCCCCCCTGCCTCTGTTCGGTCCGGTCCATGTTGCTCGCTTTAATTGAAAGGAAAACATCAGAGGGAAAAGCGTTGAGGTGAACGCCGGCTAATTCGGTAATTTGCACGCAATTGCATGAGTTGTTGACCATATCTATAGAATGAGTGGCACGGGACCTACTGGCCACACACACACTCCTGCCCATACCTGGTGGGATAGTGGGACATGTGTCTGCCGTTCGGGTTTGTTGACTTCTGGCAATTGACTTAAATGACAGCCTTTGTTGTGTAGCCGTATTGTCCACGGGCATGACAGCATGGCGTATGCGTAATGTTCATTTGATGTGCGTGCTGCGAGCTGAAGGCAAACTGATGAGGCGTTTATTTTCCTTCTACTTGCTGCCTCTTGCAGATTAATATTTTATTCCCACATAGTAATGGTTATTTATACGAATTTCTAAGCAAAAAAGAATGACTCTTAAGCTTCCAGTTGAATGATATTTCAGCTTGCCAATTAAGAAGAAATATTTATTTCCTCAGGAACTCAAGGCACTTATTTTAAAAGAATTTATAGAGAAGACACTTATTTATTTATTTGATAGACTGAGCTTCTCATAATTAATAGAGCTTCAAGCCAGAAAAGAAAATTTAACTAGGGCGGAGACGAAGATACCCTTACAGTTGAGTGGCGGCTATATGATATGGACGTATATAATTGGAACAACAAAAATTAGAACAAAAAAAAATTTATTTAAAAAAATTTATTTTATTAAAAAATTATTTTCCCGATTTTTTGGCCCTGCTTAGGTGCAACTTATGAGAATCGAGGAGGAGGGCGCTATTTTTTAATTAATTTTTAAAAAATATTTTGTTGAATAATTGACAAATTGAAGGACCTTCAGGAATGTTATCATACGCAAAAAAATTCTTAAATTGTACGTTTTATTACTATTTGGCTTCTAGGCGCCCTTTTAAGTAGGCTATGGAAATATGAGTGCTTATGTTTTTGCCTTTATAGTTTATCTTATATCGACTGAAGAGGTGATCCTGATCAAGAATATGCATCCCTTATGGGTTGATCTCACCTTGACTGCGTTGCACACCTTTGACCAAAATTATAATACCCTCTGCAAGGGCATAAATACGTGAAACTGTAATCAAAGTCAAATTTGATGGGAAAGCAACTTGAAAATATGTTTCAACTTAAAGTTCTTGTCTTTTTTGCCTTCTAAATCCCAAACAAACTTTGAAATGCTCTTAAAAAAGTGGAGGCAAGCTAGGAGTAGCAGGAGGTGCCGGGATCTGTATCGGTATCCTTCTGGGAGCATCCTTCTGTTTCTGTTGCCGTTTGTGTCTCTGGGTGTGTGTCTGTGAGTGAGGCTATAGTACGCTGCGTTTAACACAAATGAATATGAATGCGGGCACGGGAGGAGCACTGGCAGAGTGCTAAATAAAATTTAATGTAGTGCGAAACGTTTATGAGCTGCAACCGCAGCTGATGAGAGCTCCTGCCATGGGGAGTCCTTATTGTAGCTGCTGCTTCTATTCTTGTTGTTGGACGGCAACGAGGCGAAGCGGTAAATAAACAAGTGGCAAAGTGAGCAAAAAGTTGACTGGGCGTACCAGCTTGCCACCCCATGGTCGAAACCGAGCCCCAACCCAAAACGATGCTGAAGCCAAAGCCTTTCATCAGCATTTTCATTTGGCAATTGAAAAGTTGCTTGAGTACTTAAAGTTTGGTTTTTTTTCCTCTGAAACACCCCCTTAAGCTATATTGCGAATACGCAATTTTTGTGGAGCAGCTTTCGGTTAATGCATTTGGCAGGCAAAGAACGACTTTCCCCACACACTCGATAGTGTGGATTGAATTTAATTGAAATTCTGTTTTGATGTACAGAATCCTATGCAGTTCGCACTTCAACTGCACCACAGACTCTGCCCCTTCATCGTACTTGACAGCTGAAGCGGCGTTTGATTTTCAATTTAAATATGAAAAAACATTTGCATTCCAATGCAGTTGGCACCGCATCGGAAAAAATTATATGGGTTTTTCCCGGTGTGCCTCTCGGCTGGAAATCGCATAGGAAACGCTGCTGGTAATTGACATCACCAGGACCTCTGACAGTTTAATTATTTTTTCTTGCCGCTGCGGTTACTCCCCAACTTTAAATCATTTTTTGTTAACATTTAAGTTGGTGAGTGAAGTATTAAAAATTGTAATTAAACTAGAATTGAAAGCTTGTTGTACTTGCTTTACCATTGCGGTTTCAAAGTGTTTACGATAGTAATTAATATCTATCCAGCATGAAGTCAATATTAGTCATGTAAAGTACATATTTATTGGCCTTTTCAGCCGGAAGTTGGTCTAAATTGGGAAGTGAGTTTAAGTAAACACTCGGCCTCCAATTGTTCGTTCCGGTCCGTAATATTTCTTCGCCCGGCCGACATGGCCAATAACAAGTGGTAGCAACCTACACAGCCATCACTTAAACTGTCCAACTGTGAGGCGCTTAGGCTCCGCCATTTCGTTTTCCCGAAGCATCAATATTGGAAAACAAAGCGGGGAAAGAAATGAAAGGAAAACTTTGGAGGGCTCACCTAAAACAAACACAAACACACGCTCACATAGGCAACGGCAGGCGGAATCCATAGACAATTTCCGTTTCCTGTTGCAAGATGAACAGCTGCTCTCCATCTTTCCCTCCATTTCCGCTATTCCTTCTCTCATTTCTGTTGTTGCTGCGAAGGCGTGGGGGTAATAGAGCCAATAAAAATGGTCGCCAATTGCGGTGATGGTTCGGACCTACAAGTGGCTGGACTGGACTTTTTTGTAATGGCTCTCAATAGGTGCAAGTAAAAAAATAAATGCTTCGAATGGTTTTGGTAATTTGACCCATTTAGGTAATTTGGCTTCAAGTGTTATGGATCTTCGGACTAAAATCATTCAATCGATTTGCATCTGTTGCAAGCTATTCCAAAGCTCACACGTCCTGAGCATACATATCCTAAGATTGGAATCAAAGCTAAGCAGGATATTAGTCGGCCACTTATCCAAGGTATAAGTCTACTCAGCTTCCTGAATCCCTTTCCATGAACCTGGTCAAATCCTTTCTGCCTTTTAATGCGTTCAAGAGCATTTACTTGGCCCTCCGCAAAACCCACTTACTTGGCATTCAACGGAAACGCCAGATGCCACTTGTTGCTGCCACTGGCACTCGCCCACATATGAGGTGATTATGTTAATGCGTTGGCCAGTTTAATGCGATCCCAAGTCAAACAGCATTTGCGGCTGCTGGGGATTGAATTAAAAAAAAAAGGGAAAATAAATGAAAAACCCAGCAAAGGTGCGGGGGACAAAAGAAAACAAAAGTTTTGTGTTAAAAGTACGCTGGCAATTAAATTAAAAGTTTGGCTGATTTTATTACGATTTTATGACTTTCACTCAAAAGATGAAATTACCAACAGGTCGAGCGGGAAATGGTTAAGTGTGGGGAGTGTGTGTGAGTAGGTGTGGGCCCACATTACATGGCAGTTTCTTTTCAGTCATAATGAAGCTGAAGGAAAAGCTACTGGATCGAATCCACTTTTATCCTTGAGTCTGCTGGTTGTCTTGAAAGATTATAAAATATAATATATATTTTAAATAAAACTTAATAATATTATGTTCATTAAATACTTTTTTTGTCTTAATAAATTTAAGACCTAAAGGGTATCACCTAGTTGCCCTAGTATATTGAGAACTTTCACCTTTCGCTTTTCCATTTCTTGGTTTTCGCCTTACCTTTTCTTTTGTTTGCTTAAATTTCCACTTTTGGCCTGCTTATCGGGAACGAAGAGGCTTCCCATCGCCGGCATTCGGACGAGTTGACCCGCATTTTAAAGCCGCTTAAATGTTTGGCAGACCCCCATTGAAACGAACGAATATTGTGCTGCAGGGTCGGAGCCGGTCCGGGTCCTGTTTTTTGGGGGGCCGAATGGGAGGCAATTTGCGGGCGGGTAGCAAACAAAAATTCATTAAAATTTTGCATATTTATAAAACTTGAGTGACCCCCGTTTGGCGCCTTGGGGCACTTTTGTTTTTAAAGCTTCTGCCGCACCACCCCCTTGCGTCTCGAAGAAAAAAAAACTCTTGTTTATGCTTCGTAATGTGGCAAGCTTAAGTTTGCAAGCCGAAAAGTACGTAGCAATAGGAAAAAAAGAAAAAATCTCAAGCCGAGTGTAAAATATAAGTACCGAAGGGAGGGTAGGATGAGGGAAAGTTTTTAATATGCGGATAGCTTTAATTAAATATGTTTTCCACTCGGCGAACCCAAAACGAAAGGAAAACAAAAACAAGCAAAATGTGTTTGGTTTTCGGTGTTTTTCTTTCGTTTTTTTTCTTTCACTTAAAACATAAACATAAATGTTGGTCGGTGTGGCAAGCAAACAAGTTTCCCTTCGCCATTCTTTGCTTGTTTTTGCGTTTCGTATTTTTTAGAATTTTTTGTTTTGCTATTTAAGCAGAAAAACTTCTGGCCCGAGAATATATACGTGTACCTTCGTATATATAGTATTATTTTCTGTGTTTACTTTATGTTTTGTGGCAGTGGCTCCGCATTTTTCAGTGGCCTTTCTCCATTTGCACTATTTTAAAGCTTGTATTTTAAAGTTTTTAATGCCTGAGTGCCATTGTGACCTATTTGTGTGTTGAAATGGGTATTTATTAGAACATATTTACTAGACCTTTTTGTCAAACTTGAAAATATATATAAGATTCTAGTTGTTTACTGAATTGTTTTTCCACATTACCGGCAGAAATATATATAGTCTTTATGCCTTTTATAAAGTTATTAAAGTCAGAACGTCACATTCAGTGAAATGGTAATTTAAATGAATTTCTTCATTTTATTTTTCTCCGCTTCCTTTTTAGTGTTCCTGCAGCCATTGTTATTTCTGATTCTTCTTGTTCCTTTCATAAATTTCTCCATTTGCCGCCTACGAGGGAAGTTTAAATAAACATAAAATGGGCGACATTCCCGAGAATGTGTCCGCATATGCATTGCTACCCCATCTCCCACCTCAGCACCCTTTTTATACACTACCAGAAGGTACTGCCTTTTTTTCTAACAGTCTGCGACAAAAAAATTTAACCCATATTTTGTCGAAGAATCAAATGGATAATCGATCTAAAAATATTTTAAGATGTTCTGATGAAGAATCGGATGCAATTTAGCAACGATATGGCCTTTGCTGCGGCTGATATTGTTCCTCCATGCATTTTTCAGAATTTTGAAGGGGGTACCCCAGAAAATTTGACAAAAAATCTAAAAAATATTCTGTCTCTAGATTTTGATGCACATTGATGGAGAATCGATCCACAATTCTTTAAAGGTAACCCGCTTAAGAATCGGTTAAATATTGGCAAAGATACAGGCATCGGTGGGGCTCATATAGTCCCTTCCAAACATTTTCCCTTCATTGTCCCTTCCAGAAAATAGCACAAAAAATCTAAAAAATAATTTATTTCTATATTTTGATGCAGATTGATGGAGAATCGATCCACAATTCTTTTAAGGTAACCCGCTTAAGAATCGGTTAAATATTGGCAAAGATACAGGCATCGGTGGGGCTCATATAGTCCCTTCCATACATTTTCGAAATTTTGAAGGGGACCCCCCAGAAAATTTCACAAAAAATCTAAAAAATAATTTGTTTCTAGATTTTGATGCAGATCGATGGAGAAACGATCCACAATTCTTTTAAGGTAACCCGCTCAAGAATCGGATGAATATTGGCAAAGATACAGACATCGGTGGGGCTCATATAGTCCCTTCCAAACATTTTCGAAATTTTGAAGGGGACCCCCCAGAAAATTTCACAAAAAATCTAAAAATAATTTATTTCTGGATTTTGATGCAGATCGATGGAGAATCGATCCACAATTATTTTAAGGTATTTCGCCCAAGAATCGGATGAATATTGGCAAAGATACAGGCATCGGTGGGGCTCATATAGTCCCTGAAGGGACTTTATTTCCTTTATCAAGGAAATGTTAGGGTATGAAAGCGTTGGCTTAGTCCTTCCTACTAGCTCTTCCCTATATTATTCCAGAGCAGAACCAACAAATTGACATATCGAGGCCGAAAAATTGCAAAAGCAGGAGACAGAAAATTTGTGTTTCGGTTTGGGCTCTTTTTGTGCTCAGATTGTTGTAAAATTCATCGGATATGAAAATCTAATGATTTGTAAAGGCGTCGATAAGCGGCAAAAAGGGGACGAGAATCGCCGGAGGGTTTTTTTGGGGAAAAGTTTACAGTGCCTTACCCCCTTGATGATGGGTTGTTGGGGATAGGCAGTGGAAAAGGATTTTCGGCATTCATTGGAATATTAATATTTGCTCATGTAAGTGAATGCGAGTGCGTGTGTGGGAGGATTGAAAAGTTTTCATGGCATTACCAATACAAACACACCCATGAAAATTAAAGCCAACCAATGTTTGTCCAAGAAAATCCAGTTGGCTAAAAAACTTTGGCTTGGCCAGGCCCAGACCAAAAATCAATCCAAAGTTTAGCCCCAGGCCCGGCCAACTCCTTTTTGTCTTACTCGTGATTTTCATGGGTTTTTTGTTTGCCTTCTTTGGTTTATGGGTCATGGCAGTGAACCATCTGGGGAGGAATCAGAGCTCTATATCGGATTAGCAACCATTATCTTTTTGCAAGCTAAATTATGCCCGGCTCTCAGCTGAGAGTGCAGTCGAAATTTATTGTGTAAATTGTATTTATTTTAGATTTATAGATACATATGTCCATGCTTAAGTACATACGTATAAATTTCTTAGCTCCCTCTTGAGCCGAGATTTCTGCTCCTCGGAGCTGGCATTAAAAAATATTTACAGTGTCTAGACTTGCCAGCAAATAAATCAAATGCATACCAGAAGCTTTTTTCTCTTATGGCCAAAAGGAAAACTTTCTTAGCTCGTATGCTAGTGTGTGTGTTTGGCCCTTAATGTGTTGCACAAACGTGTGGCAAGGCAGAGCTGCACTTGGATTCCGTACTTACATTTAAGAGTCATTTCCGCCTCTGCCATAAATGTATTTAAGAGTCAAGCTAAAAATAAAAATCAGTTTAAGAAATCAATACTTTAAAATTCCAAACAGTAAATTTGTAATTCTCTTAACTCTGGACTATGATATTTGATTGATAATTTGGTAATATGATAAAAATAGTATAATTAATTAAAATCATTAGTCGCGCCTCAACCCGCTCGGATCGAGCACAAAACGCATCCCGAAGGCGAACCGATCGGTGGGCAGGCTCATAACCACACTGAATCCCATTTGCAACGGCAGATGCTGCAAATATCTACAAAGAATTATTAGATATTTTAATTTATAATTTTAAATAGAACATGATACTCACTTGGTCCACATAAAACCCACGGAGGCATCCGAATCAATCATCCCGTGCACGGCCGAGTTCCAGAAGTTCCACTGATAGCCTATGGTGGCTATAGTCTTGCGCGTACTGCGGTTCCAGGCTAAGAGATTCGCCATCTGGATCTGGGGATGGATGCGCTGCCAGTAGCTGATGTCCAGGCCCAGACGTGAAGCAGATGCAGCCAAAGAATAATGATGATGGGAATAGCTATAGGGGTTTTATGATAGTAGATAATACAATATAGGGCTAGAGCATACTAACCGCGCTGCTACGGCTAGGTCCGTATTCATTTTCTTTGGCTCGTTCCACTCGAGGAGTATCTCCCCGCCGAGAGCCCAGTGGGCGGACACGGATCGCATCACCGAGAGTGTACAGCGTCCGTTTTCGTTCCGGACATTGTAGAAGTTGGCGGTCCAGGTGTCACACGGCCTCGTCCACTCGATCGTGTACTGGCTCTCCACCGGACTCTCCACGTTGGCCTTTTGCATCACGGCCTCCATGCGCAGCGAGGCGAAGGGATAGTACAGGATGTTCAGGTTAGCAGCTAAGGATGTGGGATGGATGTCTCCCATAATAGTGGGAGAGTACTAGTAGGGAAAAAAACGATGTAAAAATGCAATGAGTCTTCCTCCAGTTAGCTCACCATAGTGTCATCTTTGACCCGGAATGTGTAGAGTCCGCCGAAGCGGAATCCAGCCGGCCTCACGTGACTCAGGACCCAGGAGGCGGTGATGTACTTGTTGGGTGCCAGGCGGTGTAGATAATCCAGTTCGATGCCGTCGAAAAACTTGGGCATCACCCGGTGGGCCAGGATGTGAAGACTCTGGACATTTCCGGGATTCTTCTTGGTGCAATGGCCGCCGACGCGCTCAAAGCATCCCGGAAAAAAGGAGCCCAGCTCGTCGTCCTTGGGACAGCTTTTGCATGTCATATTCTTTCAATCGAAGGACTGCGATCGTTTATTGGCGGTATCAGTAAAAAATCAATCCGAGTTTGTTTTCAAGTTTGAAACTGTAACTGAAATTGTGTATTTACTCTCATGTCATGTCACCTGGCAACAAGAAACGAAAATGTTACATAGACTGGCTGTTTGGCTGTTCGATTAAATATTTATGATATACATGAAAGGTCGAGGACGGCTCCAGACGGCGCATCCAAGCAAAAATATCATCAGCTGTCAATTGTCATTTTATGCGCCATTTCGTGTGCTTTCCCGAGTCCTGTCCCACCTCTCGATCCGCTTTTCCTTCGGCTTGGCACACCATTAGGCGCATTTCACACTTTTTACATTATTTATGTGGCATCGTCTTCTGCCGTTTGGTTTTTATTCTCCTCGTCGAGCACCGTGTTCCCCCTGATCCCTTTTCAGCTTTGTCGCCAGGCCATTCGGCAGGCCATGAAATATTTAAAGCCAACGTCCGAGCCGGCTTTCAAAGGATAAAGATGATGCATGGAGCAAGGATTCGCGAGTAAGTGTCCACGTCGAGGTTTCCGTGGCTGTTTGATTTTTATTTTGTTGGATTTTCGGCTGTTTTCCGACTCATTGAGGTGAATTATGGATGCTGGAAGCCAAGACGACAAATCAGTGAATCAAACTCAATGAAAAGTCAACTCCAAATAGAATAGTTTTCATCTTTTATATTAATGCAAAAATATCGCAACACTAAATGAACATGGTGCCTCCGAAGCGTGAAGGTTTGTTGTTATAATACTCCTCTTTAGAGGAACATAATCCTTTGAAGCGTTTATCCAACTGCTTACATTGGCAGCCGGCACGGATGCCCCAATTATAGAGTCGTTGGCCGGGAAATATATCTGTGGCAAAGGTGCACATGAATTTATAGTCCCGCTTCTCAGAGTCTTCGCTGGTCACAGCAGAACATCCAAAATGTGTGAGACGTTCACTGATCACCAGAGCCGCGTTCAAGGTAGATCTTAAAAAGCACAACAAATATTAAGAAGATACAATTAGATTATGTCTTACGCCTTATTCATGCTGGTGGGCAATCGCAGAGTATGTCTTTTTGAAAGGCCCTTTATGTCCGTTAGCCAGCTCTCCAACATTCCCATTAAAATGGCAAAGTTCGTAAAAGTTATCATCTCAAGAGGGACGGAACTTTCTTCGTAAATGTTACCAATATAATAAAAACTGGGAGAGCTCATGCATTCGTGAGTGTCGGTGTTGCAATTGGACAACATCAGTTTCGCGAACCAGGACAGTTCCTCGGACCAAACCACCTTGGCCATCCTCGCAGCTATGGGAAGATTTCTGAATTTTCCAGTGGCCACTTTATTTCGCGCTGCATTTAAAGTGTCGGCGAAACGGATGACGTATCTGTTCATCTTCAAAACTTTTAAATTTTTGGGGCAGTTGCCGTAGGACTGCAATGCCATGGAGGTGAAAAAAAGGGTTTCATCTGATGACACCTTATACTTACCACATTATTGTGGCAGGCCACATTTCTAAATCCACAATAGGGGGTCGCACAGTAGTCTATTTTAGCAGACAGAGCTTGGCTCAAAAGGAACACTCCGAAAAATATAAGAACCCAACCTTGCATTGCGACGAAGAGTGCGGAATGACTTGTGGGCTGTGGAGCAGCCCAATTTATAAGTTAATGGGAATAATTGCAAGTGTTTTGAAGTCTAAAAGCAGCTGCACTGGCAGGTTTGTTAAATTCCTTAATGTGGCGATATGGTGATCAATTGAAACACTTAAAAAAAAACGTTAATAAATGACTTTATGACTAATAGCCTGGCAGTTCAAGAAGTTCAGATAGCAAACTAATATTCTCAGTGCAAGGAGCATAAATAACAATGGCAATGACGTTTGCCAGATGTCTTCTAAGCCGATTTCCAGTTGGAGTTCATGAAAGCAAATGCAAAAGTTGTTTATTCAGCAGCTCAGTCGCGGCTTGGGCTTTTGTACTTTTCCCGCCCCACCCCATCCAACTCCAGAAGTTAGGCCCGTGCTTTCTTTTTTGTTCCAGAGTGAAGACATCACTTATTTAGACGCCAGCACTTAAATTTATCACTCAGCCAGCAGCTTGTGGCTGTCTGGTTTGTTCTACGCCTGGCCCACTGCCATTCCAGCCATCACAGCCATTTGCTTTAATTTAATATGCTAAAATATAAGGGGACCCATCCGCCCGCATTCGCAGCTTGCAAATCAAAGCCCAACGCGACCGCAGAACTTTTGCCGGAAAACCGCAGAAGCTCAAAGGGAAATCAGAATTGGTTGGCACTGTTCGGAGTGGGAGGCGATTCAACATGATAATCATAAGTAAATACGGAAAGTATTGCCCAGAGAACTTGTTGATGGCTAATTGCTGGGTGCGGTTCCGAGTCCCATTTGCATATTAAACTATAAAGAATAACACTATATAGATCCCTTGTCAGGAAAACATTAAACAAACTGTTGCACTAGTCACCTAGTTATTTTTTTTCAAGGTAAACAAAAATGACCCATTTATGGTAACCCTTTGGCAGTGATTGAAATAGCAATCGGATTTCCATTGCAATGTAATAAACAAACAACATGAAGGAGCTGGTTGTTAAATCCAATTGATTTTACAATGTTTAACTTGCATTCCTGGCCCGGCCTCTATTAACTTATGAGCTTTTTCCGATAAAGTGGCCCGAAAAGAAGTCAACAAGACCAGGCCGACCGACCAGGAGTAAATATTCAAATGAATATAAATTAAAATTGAAATATAAATGATATGCTACAACTGAAAAACACTGCGAGCAAAACCGGAAAAAATAAATAAAAACTGCCAACATTTAAAATATTTACTGTCCAGCATTGTGGATATTGTAAAACATCGAAGCGATACATAAAACATACACACAAATATATACGCAAAAATAAAAATACAATTCAATCGCATTTCGATGCACAAAAATGTATTTGTTTATCTTTTGTTGCGGCACTTTTTTATTGAATTCTTTTTTTTGTAACTGAGTGTAAAATGCCTACTATCGTGTTTATTTTTTTAATTGCTCTTGTTTTTTTTCATACATTTCGCATATAATTTAATTTTATTTATTACGACTTGAAAAAAGTGCCAACAAAAAAATAACAAAACAAACAGCAAAGAGGAGTTGAAGTTGGCAATAAATTTTTAATATTTTAAGCAATTCCAAGGCAGCAATTTCGTAAATTCGTTATCAATAAAAGGGTTTATTTTTCCACATTTTTGTGAGAATGCGGATGGTCCACCTCGGGGGAAATGAAATGGGATTGTTACAATCGGGTTGCATAATTGGAGTTCATAGTAGGTTTCAAGTGTCAAGCTCTTTTTTGAACAAATATTTGCAAAATAACAAATAAAGGAATATTTTCTAAAAAAAATAATAGAGACTAATAAAAATATGAATTATTTAGGGACTTTGATTGTGGCTTTAAAAATCAAATTTATTTTACTTATTCAATTTGATTGCTTGAAAAGTTTTCCAAGATAGGCTTCTCTATATTAAATTACTAAAGAGAGTGTAAAGGCTTGAAATAGGAAAAGAAAATCAAATCAAATAACTTTATCTCACATCCGTTGAGGCATCTCGACTCCCTTGCTCTTATTTCAGCTCCATTAAATATTTACAATGAGGCAAACAAATCAAAGTGACAACAAACAGAGGCCTCCTTTCCGGTGGCACTTTTACTGATTTTCGCTTTACAAAATATTTGCATACCATTCTCACAACCCCTTTTCCCCAGTTCACCTTTGCCTTTGCCCGATTTTCCGATTTCCCCCCAGAGAGCGACTACTTTCGCCCGATGATGGGAAAGAGTTTTCAAACCGAGTCAGTGGCACTTGGGCACGATTTGCATTACGCTCCTTGAACCCATCGCCGGGTTACCCTTTGGCGTCCTCAAAATGGCAAAGAAGTGTCTTCGAAATTTCGCCATTGGCATCCATTATTTTGTAATTATTTAAGTGCCTCCAATGAGGCACCTTATGGATGTTGACAGGAGGTCCTGCTGGAGGACCTTCAGACACGCCCATCAACACACTCACACTCACTCGGCCGGCCAAAGCAATAAGTGAAAAAAATCAAAAGGCCATAAAAACTTTACACAATCGAAACGTGCAAAAGTTGATTTTTGCCAACGCCAGCAGCCAGCAAAGCCAAGCAGCCAAAAGCCAAAGAATTCTCCCCATCGACCATTATCAAAAGCAACAACAAATGGATTCGAAGCGAAAATAAAAAAGCCCGACAACAAAATCAAAGTGCGGCCGGCATGTGAAAGTAAACTTTCTTTTGCTTTCTCTCCAGTTTTGTTGTTGCTACTGATGCTCTGCTTTGGAGGATGGGATGGGAAGCTAATACGAGGACAGTACAGGACATAAGAGGCCAAGAAGCGATGAGGCGGGAGAGGTCCGAGGGGCGAGGGCAAAATCGACCCATAAAAAACGAGAGCGAATAAAAAGCGCAAGAAAATTACTTTCCGCTCTACAAATTTCTGCAAGGGGGAGACAGTGTCCTGTGAAGCACATAGGTGCTTAAATATATATATATATAAACTAGTGGCTAGAAGGCCTCAATAAATGGTATATTTAAGAGAAAAAGTATTAAAAATTAATATATTTATCATTTCGTTACCAGTTTCCAACCACTGTGCCACATCGAAGTCACCAATCGAGGCCATCCTAAAAGTCAAGCGTGTAAAGTAAGTAAAGTTGCGAGTAAAAACCTTTTCCGCCTTTTTGGCTTGGCTATCGGCCCTTTTGAGGCATTATGTACTGACAATTTTCATGATTATGCGCTTACGGATTTCGAGAGTGTCCAGCCCAGTTCCTCTTAGCCTTCTATTCTCCGACTCTTTTTTTCCACCCCGTACCGCCTGCATCTGGAAATCGTCATCATCATCTTTCAGTGTCCGGGTGAGCGCAGCTGTTAAGCCTTTTCCGTTTCCGTTGGCGTTTATTTTCCCTCTTGCCGAGTGCTCCTTTCTCTAGTTCATGGCTTGACTTTGGCGCCTAGCTGAGTATTTGAGTATTGATACTATTGAGATACCATTGACAGGAGTCGAGGCTGGCGGCAAAGGCTTCCTGGTTATGGCCATCAAATCGGAAATGAACATGGGGGATTCCATTCAATTGGCATCGACGAAGGATATTGGGAGTCTGGTAGTTTGTGTGTGTGTGAAAAGTGTTGGCAATTGTTGGGAGCTCGGCATTTTA
Organism: Drosophila pseudoananassae pseudoananassae; assembly: GCA_018153035.1. Taxonomy (NCBI): domain Eukaryota; kingdom Metazoa; phylum Arthropoda; class Insecta; order Diptera; family Drosophilidae; genus Drosophila; species Drosophila pseudoananassae. The sequence continues at coordinate 2,042,043 of JAECXR010000055.1, forward strand.
CGGGTAATTATCGAAAATGTTCTCCCGGTTGCGGAGATGGCCAATGATTGGATATCCATTTGCGAAAACTGAAAGCCAGAAAAGTGAATGAAAGATTAAAGATTACTCCGAGGGTTACACTACCATATTTGAACTGATATTAGGTTGAATAGGGTATTGAGTAAAAGCTTTATGTGGAGATAATGCTACAGATAATCTGGAATTGGAAATTGATTGAATGTGTTATAGAGCCAAGTTAGAGAATATCAATTTTAATTAAATAAGAAATAGCCATCAAACCTTTGAAAATTTTCTCTGTAATTCAATTATGGCCAGGAACTCCAATAAAGTACCAAAGTGGGTAAGTAATCCGCGTTAGGGCCCAAATCTGCGCCATAAAATTGTCATAACTGTAAAGTTATTGTGACATTTCCAATAAACACGAAAAAGGAGACTGCCATCTGTGGCTCCGCCGGTGTAGGATCGCCTGTCTCCCCTACCTAATTTAGTAGACTGCGCCCAATATGCAGCATAAATAATGCCGAGCACTCGACATAAATAACCAGGGATGCTAAAATTGGCAGTAGCAGATGGAACTCGGAGGTGGAGTCGGCGCTCAGAGGTACCAGCTGCTGCTGCAGTCAATTCCAGCTTCGTCGGTAACTGTAACAATTAATTAGAAACTAACAAAGTTCCACTTGGCAGGCGCTAAACTTGTCCCAGAACGCCCAGAAGACCCAAACGAACCGAATCGAATCGAATCGGAAAGGAATCAAAGGGAATAGAATCGAAGGCGACAGTCGGAGTCCAAGTGGAAGTATTCGAAGTTCGAGGAAAACGAAGACTGTCGCGTACACAAAAAGCGCTTTTAATTGATTTTCCTGTTACGTGCTCTGCCGAGGCGGAATCGTCGCTTCTGGCTCGCCATGGAGTATTCCAAGACCGACGCCAACTCCAACTCCGTCTCGTAATCGTTCATTCATTCATTCGAATTGTAGTTAATTAATAAATTATTCCGTGCGATTGAACTAACAATGTAGCACTGTGGAAACTTTCACTGCCAGTGTCCTGGACCGATCAGCTTTAATTACCTTTTGGTCCGGGACTTTCCACTTGTTTAGTCAGTGTCTCCCTTCGCCCCTTCACTTTTATATATTTTCGTTATTTTTTTCATCTCTTCTCCAGTTTTTTTTTCTCTTTGCTACAATTAAACACATTTTATTTGCGAAGGTTTATGGTGCCTGCATGATGCGTATACGCAATGTGTTCGGTTTTGTGCTTGCATGTTGCGTATACGCAGTGTGTACGCTCGACAGGCGCCACAGACTCGTAAATGGTGCGTGGCCTATTCGAGCGTACATATATCTTTTTAAAGATACGGCCCGAACATAAACATTTTGCCTTAGTGCTGCCTTTGGCTTTGCTCCTGCCCTCAATTAAACTTTGTTTTATTTTATGTCCGGCAAGTGGAAGAGCGAATCCAGGGCTCAGGTGCGTGGCAGTTATTGGAAAATTTATTAAAGCCTAAATTAATTTCAATTTGTTTAAAAGGAGGTTAAGAAACATTGAAAGAAATTGTAAGAAAACAAAATGTACTTCTTAATATTGCAGAACATATTGAAACTTTAATATAAAAAAGGATATGGTACCAGACCAAAAAGTAAATTAAATTTTAATAAAAAAGTAAAAATTAAATAAACAACCGTACCAAGCAGAAATAAAAGAGACAGAAACGAAAAGGCATTAGCAGCAGATTACTGTCAAGAATTCAAGGAGCTTGCTCCGGCCTGCAACTTGCATCTCCGACATCTCTGTGGCCCAAAGAATCATTAGCAATGTGACCCAGAAATGGACTAACCACATAAAATTTTATGCTGTTTGCCATAATAAATTTAATTAAAAAATCAAATTGACTGAGAGAAACTGAGGAAATTCAAGCCCAACCAGCCCCAGTTTCAGCTTCATGGCCACATCCAGTACCCAGTACCAGCATCCACTTGAACATTAGCTTCAAAACGTAGTCCGAGTCGCAATTTGTTGCCTACGAAGGTGCTGAGTAATATTTGGGTCAACTTCTGCCGGTCGACATTCGCCTTAATGGCCTGCAGAAGGCACAGAACGAGGACCTCAAAGTCAGATGGAATTATCAGACTTTACAGAATTGCTTTTGGACATCTGAAGTGCAGTTTATGGAAAGCCAGAAAGCCTAGCGGAGACACAAAATGGAATGAAGGGAAGAAATATTAAATCGCAAAATAAATGTCTCACGGGCTCACCTTGAAAAAGTCAAATGTTAGAAGGGAAAGTTGAACAAAAGTTTTTCTTTTTCAATTTATTTTCTCAATGGGATTTTTTTGCGCTATCGTACCTTCATCCTTTATCAATTTGTTGGAGTTTTTCTTTTATGAGTTGGCTGTTAATTAGAAAAAAGTGAAAAGGCAGAAGGAAAAGGTGAAAAATCAGCGGGGCTAATCTACTGAGTGTTGTGAGAAAAGCAGCTTAAGAGGTGTTCGAAGCGGAAATGGAGTAGTCCCGGAAGTGAATTAAAGTCAAAGTGTTAAATGATTCTTATCTTAATTAAGCACTTAAGGGATAACTTTTTTGTTTCAAACTTTATTTTAAATTTCGATTTCTAGAGAAGAGAGCGCATTTTGTCTACAAAATCATCGATGTATGCATGTTCTGTGTAGTTCTCCCTCTTGGCCTGGTAAATGCTGGCCTCAAAGTTCGGTTCATCATTTAGACGCTTATATGCAGCTGCCCGATATAACCAAGCCCTTAGGTATTGTTTATCTATGTGGTTGATTACATAGTCACAGTCCATGATGCTTCGCTTAAATTCACGCATTCTGCAGGGGGATCAGAATTATTAAATAGTTAAAGACTTATTTTTATAGAACCTACTTTATGTAGCATATGGCTCGATTCACATACAACACAGGAGTATCCTTTATATACTCCAGGCCTTTGGTGTAGAAGGCAACGGCCGAATCGAATCTCATTTTGCGATACTCAAAGTTACCCATCCTGCGAAACGTTTCGGCCGTTACCTCTCTCTGTTCTCTGGCTAGGATTCGGTCCTCCGGATCGCAATCGATCTGGCGCATAAATGTGAATTGGTTTGTGTTTAGCGGAACTTTCTTTGGCTTGGACCGCCTCACAGAAGGGCGGCAAATGATGGACTTGCTGCAAACTAAGAAGTTGGTATCCGTGACATTAGAGGCGGCACTAGAAAAGGATGTCTTTTTTGTCTCCTTTGATGAACTAGAAAGTTACTTTTTTAATAAATGATTCGAAAATTATATTCCCTTAAGACTTACTCCGTCTTATTGGCGTTTATAATGTTATCCAAACATTCAAACACTTCGTCTAGTTTCGAGGGCCCATTGAGAAATGCCTCATCTACTTGGGGATGCTGATATATGAAGGGATCAGCCTTGGGTTCAGAGTTCTGCGGATTATCTTGTGTATTCATTTTATAACTTTTAAATATTTTTTTTTTTAATATTATTGTAGTATGTGTTTTGTGTAGTTGAAGCGTGTTGAGAGTGTAAATGGCACTGAATAAAAAGATTGTCGAACAATAACTGAAAAATGTATAGGAGAACATACTTGGATTGACAAAATGTATCCTAATTTCTAACTCCACCATCTATGTGTTTTCGTATTTTTTTCTTTTTGCTTTCCCATTTTTTGTCCTTTATTATATATTCCCCTCAAATTAATTGACTTTAGCTTTGGCAAATTAAATTGTCGCGACCCAGAATCTTTTACGCTTCCCCACAAAACCGAAAACCGAAAACCAACCCAACCAAATTCCATTTTGCCTCCAAGTCCCAAATCAAGCAGCCTTCACGGATTTTCTTTCTTTGTGTGATTGTAGAGGATATTTTTGCATAAAATCGTTGATGCTGCAAGCGATTTTTAATTTGAATTAAAAATGCATCATTGCGTTGATTTTAATGCACACACAATTAAAACGGCAAGTCAGGAAATTGCCAAATGCATTTAAAAGCCATGAGAAAATTCAAATGCGAAAATCAATGAGCAATTGTGAATGCAAATGGGAAAAATCCCATCGTGGGTGGCGCAATCGAATGCGAAACAAGGAGGAATTAAGACACAACAAAAAAACGCAAAAGCGTTGAAATTAAATGAACCGAATGCAAATCAAACTAATGTAGAGTTTGAAACATACGAACAATTCGCTCGGTTTCTTTGCTCATCGTCGCGTTGGGGAAAAGTTGAAAAGTTTCGCTTGCTAATCGCTAATTGCTTTCGAAGACATTTAGGTGTGGGACTGGGACTGGGACATGGGCGGGTGATTGGGGGATTGGGGAGTGTGAGCTGTAATTGTCGCGCTTTTCAAAATGCGCAATTTGCAATGCAAATGTCAAGCATTAGTTTTCCGGCGAACCTCTCGCGCGCTGTCAACAGATGGCGCCAAATGAAAATACTTTTATAGCCCACAATGTGCTTGTGTGTGTGTCTAAGCGTGGGGGGGTCTGGGGGGTTAACTGCCAATGTTTGGCAACAGCTTAGCGCACAATCAATTAAACTGTTTTATTGACACTTTTCCCATGACACAGACACACACTTGACGCCACTTAAAGCACCCATAACAAAACACGTCATACCCTAACGCGCCCTGAAAAGTATGCTATACTTTTTTTTGCTTCTACCAAAGAGGTCCTATGGCTGGGAAAAAATTTTAATTTTATATCCTATCATGTATTAATAGGCAATTAATATAAAACAGAGTTAGAGTATCCAAATACTTGTAGTACATTTTTTCTAAACCCTTATAAATCCAAACAGAACACTTAGCTCTCCATCTCCCGTCTTCACACCACTTGAGCTTCTCAAAAAAGAATCGCAAACTGTGCAATTAGTTGACTTAACTTCTATGACACACAATTGGCAATTTATTAGGCAGCACAAAAGGCATTTTTCTCCTCTTTACCACCAGACTCGACCGAGGCAACCCACTTCTATGCTCAAGCAAACGGAAATTGAGTGTCCTTTCAGAAGGGATTTATTTATGGTTCATAGATTAAATACTAATTAACACCCAACCACACACAAGCTCGCACACACACACAAACAAATCGAGAAGAGCAGTGTGTTGGCATTTGATTTATGTTCGGAGGCCGTCGTGGCCGCCTCCCCCTTTTGTGCGTGTGTCCTGTAAGGATTAGATGAGCGAGCGGAAAAGAATAACAGGCAGGCAATGGACCAAACCAATGGGCCATTGACCAAGGTCCTCCTCGACTATTATGCGTATCTTTTGGCCGCTGTGCTTAATGCCATAAATTCTGCTTAAATTATTGGGGTTGGTTAGCACGCTCCGTTTTCGTTTTCGGGTCCGTTTTCGTTTTCGCATTTACTTTTATGCTCTTCATTTGTTTTTGCTTTAATGCCCCCATTGACCGTTCTGCGACCACCTTAAAGGTTGCATTTCGAGTCGCAAATTACCATATAAATATTTCAGGGGCATGAGGTGGAGTGGTCGCCCCCATTTTTTTCGTAGCAAAAAATCTCCCAGGCATTGTTCCCAGTGGCGTTGGGCGAGGGGGTCGAGCTTGCCTGTTAAATTTATGTGTCTGCATGTCGCGGACGCGTAAAAAACCTGCATAAGAATCAGATTCGCCGCCTTCTCTGTGGGGTGGGGGGGCGACGTATAATCAAGCGAGACAATGCACATAAAGTCTGCTCAGTTCTGTGGGAGTCTGAGTGTGTTGATTAACGGGTGGATGTCCAGTCATCCATTTTAAAAACTCAAAAAATACATGTATTTAAAAGTCGTTATACCAAAGAAAATATTTTGTGGAAAATGTGTTTTTTTTCAGAAAAAAATTGTTTAAAAATATGACATGACAAAAAAACTAATATTTTCCTGAGTGTAAACGAAAATCTCTCATTTTCCACTTGATCCTTTTCTGATTATAGTATTTATCGGCCTATGCAAATGAAAAGGGAAAATAATCTCCGGACTTGATTGCTTAAGTCTGTCTTTCATGAGTGAACTAATTAGTAAAATATTATTAAACTACTTTTAAATTAGCCATACCTAAACTTTGATTCAATTCATTATTTTATACATTAAAATTCGTTTGAAAATTTAATGAATATTGAACATCTCTTTGGCAATTAAATATTAATTCTTTCATCAGTCGCTGGTAACTGTCTTCACTGATTAATCCATTGTGGCATTTCGTATGCAATTTGTTAGCGGAAAATCCGCTACTTAATCGAATTAATTAAAATTTCATAGCACGCTGAAAGCCCAAATCGTGAAAAGTGTACAAAAAGAGCGAAACAATTTCAAGTTGAGCGCACAAAAGCCAACCGCATATCAAAAATGCGTCTAGGTAGGCTCATTCGTGTGTGCGTATTGCATCGAAAGCCAGTCTATGGGTATGTCATTAAATGCAAATTTATTTAAATTTCATTATTGAATATAATCAGAGCGTGGCTCTGAAATTGTTTCGGTAATCGCAACCAGAAAACTGGTTGAATGTTTTCACTTGGCACCAATTAAATCCGCAGCTGCACTGCGCACAAGGGTGCACTACCTTCTGCATCCCTCAGAGTCCTTTCGGGCGCACTCCCGTGTGTGTTTCTGTGTCTGTGTGTAAATGCAAATATCCGCAATTAAGCAATAATAATAAGCATCATTAATAAATCATTGCGTGTGCAACAAAAAAAGTGATATATATGAATAAATTGAATGCCATGAGCCAAACACACACAAAGAGTATCAATATGGCAGGGATTGCAGTGGTGGGCGACGCAGTGACAGAGCCTGCTGGCTTTTCCCTTTGTCCTTAAACAGTGCTCTCGCCAATTACATTTTCTCTTTAGCAGACATTTTATTTAAGCCTTTTGGAATTTCTATAAAAACTACATTCAAGTTTTAAGGATCTTATCCACTTAAAGGAAGCATTTAAACCTTTGCCCCCAAAAACATTTCAGCTGCCGAAATTTCAATTTTCCCCCACAAGCCCATAACTCATCGATCACGACAGTTTGGTTTCGGTTCTGTATAGACTTAAACCTCGAGAGCAGAGTCTCCCCCACGAAACAAAAAGCAATTAAAACGTTTTCTTTCTGGCGGTTTTGTTTTTGGGGGACTCTCTCGTTACTGCGCCACATTCCTCCCACAAACACTTGACACTACAAGTACGAGTTACGTTTTCCTGTCTCCTGGTCGCGTATAAAAGTTTAGCACATTCTTCTTGGACACTCTCGTAAATTTCGGAATGGACGTTTTTATGTGTGTATGGCAGCGGGCACTTCAAATAATTTCACTGCACAAAAATTTATTGCAATTTTGGTAATGAGTGTGCAGCTCAAAGGGTAGGGCAAAAAATTACGAAAAAATAAACGGGGGAGAGGAAAAGGAAAGAGGAGCCGGCCAGGACTTTAGCTGGCTCCTTAATGCTGTTAGTGTTTGCTTGGCGGTTTTCCTGTTGGTTTGTTTGTTTGTTGGCTGGAGTGTGCGTGGCTCTTCTTGCTTGAACTTTGTGGCATTTCCGCTGCATTTCTTTTGTGCTTGTTTGCCAGCGGAAACGGAAGTTTTTAATGTTGCCCATTGGCCGTAAGTTCGTGTGGATCGCTCTCGACCGTTTGTCTCGAACGGCATTGTTTTCCCTTAAAATTAAATGCCTTCCCGATGCTTCCCGAGATACTTGAATGCCTGTATACTTTAAAGCCAAAGCCATGGCCGAAGCACACAGTGCACTGCATACCGACAAAAGAGCATTTCAATGTTTTATTTTTGTGTGCAAAAGTTTTGTACAAGTGGTGGCCCGCATTTTTGTTGTTTCCCCCGTACATGTGTATGTATGTACACATATGAGGAAAAAGGCCTATCCACAGACCAGGAGCCATAGTCCAAGATAAACACACTCAAACACACATGGGCATGGGGTAAAGTAAAGGGGATACACGCTGGAAGGGGCGGCAGCGTCAAGTGCGTTTACGTTGTAGCCCAAAATGCACGTCGCTCGTAAATCTCGCGCGTGAAAAACATCAGTTTTCGTTGTTGGCCAGAAGTCTGAGGTTGTGGGGATTTCGGGCCAAAGAGAGGGTAAGCCTATGTGGGGGCCCAGGCTGGGGCTTCTGGGCATAGGGGTTGCGTTTTGCGGTGGCGTGTTTGTCTCTGGAAATGCACATATGCAACTTTAAATCCGCGGCAGAGTCTAGGTGCAGACGAGTACTCTGACTAAGTAGAATTTAGGGTTAAAATTTGTTTTTTTTTTCTGTGGTTTTAGCTTTCCATTACCTCTTTTTATATGGGTTACCCTAGAAAGGACCAGATCTAGGACCAGATATAGAAAATATGATGTTGAAAGAGCTGATGCAAATTTCTGAGGATTCAAAACTTGAAACCTTAAATATTATAAGATATTAAGCCTGAAGAACTAATAATACCGTAACTATTTGACGGCTTAAAGTGTCACCTGAAATTCATCCTAAAAAGCCAATTTCAGCAACATTCAGCAATATCTTTTATGGATATTTTTTCGGGAAATTTTCTTCTCACACCTTAACACACCTTAAGAGCTTTGGCCAGACCACTCATAGACTAAACCGAATCATGCCTCTACCCGCAACATGGTCTTTGGTTACAAAACGGACCTTGCAACTGTCATATACTTAACCGGAAACCGAGACCAGCTTAAAAATCAGACAGCCGTGGCTGTCCCCAAAGGGGGCTGGACTAGGACTAGGGATCAGGACGAGGACCAGCACAAGGACGAGGGCGGATATTGCCCAGCTGCCTTTTGTCGCGCCACTCGGCAGCTTTTGATGTTTGCTGTTTGTTTTGGTTTCATTTTTAATACTCGTGCACAACCCTTGTGTGGAATTTTTAACTCACACCTGGCAGCCACTCCTCGTCCCGCCCGGCCGGCCGTGATTTCTAGACCCCCCTTGCTGGCCAGTTGAAGTGCTCGCTCTGATACAGAAATTAATTGCGTGGATCGAGTGGCCGGGAGGAGGATGAGGGAGCAAGTGTGTGTTACCAAAATGTTGACGCTCGCTAAGCCAGCTACCCGACAGCCCCCGATCTGGAACCGCAGAGCCCCAAAAGTGACAAACGCAAACACATTTGCCGGGCCATTCGCCATCCGCCATCAGCAATCCGCCAGATACTCTGTATCTGCATCTACTATATGGCATTGTGGGGGTGCGAGTGTGAGAGTGCGGTGCAGGCACTTGACGAGATTTGTTTATTTGTCTATGCGAATGGCCCGTCTGTGGCTGTCTGTGTTTGGATTTGGCCGTCTGGACAGTGGCAACAATAAAATTAAAGAAAAATCTATATATGCATATGAGCAGGATAAAAAGGGACAGTGGGGGATCGGGCTCTGGCCTGGGCTGGCATGGTAGATAGACAGAAGCAAATCCGTTGAAACAACAGCAAAACAAATCTGTGAATCTGTGAAATCTTTTGGCATTGTTCGGCGTTGGATCGGGGCGGACAACCCGCACAAAATTCAATTCAACTTAACCGGCAGCAAATTGCTGTCAACTTGAAATCTCTGTCACTTTTTTGCCATTCCGATTTTAAACTGACAAATTCGTAATGAAATACAGAGGAGATAATCATTTGCTTTGATGTAGGAATGTGGGAATACACTGAATAGCCTTTAAAGTATTTTGAAAGGTTTATTTAATGCCCCTAACCCTTGACCCTGGAGGGCGTTTTAAATTAATTTAGTGCAGCTACGCAATTCATTAAGTTATTTTTATACCGAACATAATTTGCAGAGTTTTGATTGAATTTTCCATCGTCGGAGGCCACACTCACATTGATTGAGTGCACAATTTGTTAATTCGATTTTCATTCGAACCGAGTTTCAAACTCCCACTCTATATATACATATGTAGTATCTGCATCGCCCTTGCAAATTTGTTTAAGCAGGCAAAAATGTTTAATCTCATTTAATTATTTAATTTGTTAGAGAATGAAGTGAACGCTGGCAATGCATGCATTTATTAATTATTTTCGGGCATGAATAAATTAATAGAAAATCCATTGTGTATATTCAATTATTAATGCCAAATCTTTACCAGGTAATTTTTCCACATACTCCACTCTGTCTGTTGATTTGTAAATATTTCATTTTGTTTTCAATGCTACACTTTTTGTGGCCGGGTCGGAAACAAAATGATGACATTGGAAAATAATAGTAAATTATTTGTTTATGGTTCATTATTTTACAATCCGATAAAAAGTTTGTTATATTAGGGAAAATCGGCTTAAAGCGGCAATTCTTTTAAACCTTAGCTTTCCCCTTTTTTGGCTACTATTCCTGAAAGCTTTAATATTAGCATTGTATTCATTAATTATCTTGCATTATTAAAGTGTGTAGGTTGTTGGATGAGTGTTGAAGCACTTAATAAGAAATTATGCTTGAAAACTGAGCCAAAAACAATATTTATCGAGAATATGGCCCCGCTAAGAGCAGGAAGAGGAAGGCCATTAATTTCGGCCATGCCGCGTAAATATTTATACACAAATTGCATATGTCAGAGTCGGGGCAACGATTTCGGCATTTGCTCATTTGTGGAAGTCAACAAGAGATTTCCCCACAATGCGAAGGAAATTTCGGGCGGGAGTAGGGATATGATTTTGGGAGCAGCTGCCGGTTCCTTTTGGTCCTACATGGCTTGGGGGATGCCCGGCTGGTAATGGGAAATGGGGATTGGGGATTGGGCTGCGGTCAAAGTCGGCTCTGAGTCGCCAATTTGCCCGCCAGGCTATTTGCCGGTTTGTTGATTTATGCAACAAACGGCTTCTTGGGGCCCACCTGCCACGTATTTGTATGTGCTTGTGTGTGCGTGGGTGTAGGGATGTACCCTGGCCCCCTCGGTGTACCTTTGCCCGGGGCTGGGCAGTTGCATTATTCAAAATTGGAAAATCTCCCCCTGATTACACAGCCGCACACTCTTCTCCCCGCTGAGTGATTTAGCGTGTGCCTTGGCCGTTAACCGCAATGCAATTGTAATTACCCCGAATGGCTTCCGCACCCAAAAGTCCTTCAAATGACCGCCACAGCCCTCCCACTGCCGGCTTTCCAATTTTTCCATTCGTCCCAGCGCCCAGTGCTGTGTTTATGGGTCGTGCAGTACTGCAATTAGTTCCAAATCATAAACGCCACTTCCGCTCGGTCAACATGGTGGCCCCCACTCTGCCACACCCCCCCCCAGTCTATTTTATCTCTGGCCACCTCATTCCTGATCCCGGGTTCAATGCACAATTGCGTGTAAATTTAAAATTTTAATCGTTCCTGGGCACGCACTCAAAACGCAACCGCAGCCAAAACACGGAGGCAACAATGGCCTGGAAATTGTATGCAATTGTGTCGCGCGTGGGATGGGAGGGCCCAGATTTATTTATCAGTGCAAGGGGATAAAGAAGCGATTTTCGGGAGTTTGGATAAATAATTCACGGCCCGAAAATAAGTCTCTCAACATTAAAACCAAATATTAAATCAAATGGTTTCATGAAATATAGAAGCCTGTTTATAGTCGATTATGTTTGACATACAGTTTCTATTATACTATTTTTAAAATATTTGTTATAAAAACCACTTAAATAAAGCTTAAATTTTTGCCCAGCCACGTTTTCGCCATCCTTCTCCGACTTTGCCGCTCCCCATCCTGGAGATATCTTGCACCATTGCGTTGTTGGCATGCGTATTGCGTATCTGAGGTGTATCTGTGTATTTATAATTTATATGCATTGTCAGCGAGTGCAGGTTGGCAGTTGCCATCTCTCATGCACTTCGCTACCCCTCCATAAATATATACATATATATGTATGTATATTGGCCCTATCCGTTCTCCCTTGAATGTGCAGTGCATTCAGTTGTTACAGGCGATTGTTTTATGCGTTTGCACAGCCACAGATACAGATACAGCTACAGGGGTAGGGGCAGGGGCCGATGCAGTTGCAGACGCACACTTCGAAGCGATATTGCATTGTTGCATATTTAGCAATAATAAAATATTTAGTGCCATTTCCATAAATTTATTATCGTCACGTTTTTCGGAAAAAGAAGGGGGGCGAGCGAGCCGAAGTTGGTGCATTGACCATCCGATGAACAAACAGTGGAAATGGTTTTTGGATGCTTTTCTTTCATATTCATACAGTTTAAATATTGCAAGAAGCATACGGGGCGTGTGATAAATTTGAATTCGATTGCGCCAAGATTGAACCAGGTTGTGGAATTAGTTCCTTGCTGTGTTGTTTCCGGGTCCTCCAAAATACTCCTGCTTCTTCCCGTCCATACCCACCTCAATGACAACCTGCAATGCAAAATGGCCCTGCTCGAATGATAAATGGCCCACCTCCACCCGGACAATTGGTGAGAGGCCGAAGATGAAGAAGGGCCGGGAGTCGGCTCAGCAATTTGTTGCATTCATGCATTGCGCAAATATTTCCCAGACATTTCAGGCATTTTCGACAAAGCTGGCCCAGAAGGTGGGGCCAAGACAAAAGGTAAGCTTTTGAGGGCCAGACACTGTGATTTTAGAAGCTCCTAAATAATTATTTTTTAAAAACTGTATTGCAGGCCTATTTCAGGCTATAAATTCTGTCGCAAACTCCATTTTTTATGCACTTTTTTGTTATCAATAAACAGCAGTTACGCAAATAGCCGATGATGTAATATATACGAAAATAATATTGAACTTATTTATTTATTTATTCGCATACTTTTTTCCGCTGCTTGTGCTGTCCATAAATTATCGCTAAATGATAATCATAAACAATTTTGTCGCTTAAAGCTGATGGCAAGGAGAAGTGCCACCAAGGGGTCTGAGGTGCAGGCGGGATGCGGAACTGATACGCACCATCGGGGATTATTGTTGGATGATAAATGTGCTTAGGGTCGCGCCGAGTGTCAATTGTGTGTGGATAAATAAAACACAGATTCAACCATATATTATGGTCAGCGTGTGTTCTGTAAATACCCGCACATTTACAGCTCAAAACCTGTGGTCCCCGGGGAGGTGCGAAGGGGCTATTGTTGCACTGCCGATAAGTTGAAATAATTCATTAAATATTTAATTGTAAATTGAAGTTGTCAAATCAATGAGCAAGCATTTGATTTGCTGGCAGTGATTATTCTTGGTAAACAGTCAGATGATAGTTCTGCTTGCTCTTTAAAGAAATCTAATGTGGCTTAAAGCGTATTCCTTTCTAAAATCCTAATTCTTTTTAAATGAGTTCCGACACATTGTTTGCTTTTGTAGTTGGCCTTTGGTATCCTTTGTTTCCCATTCATCCAGCCTCTGTTTTAGCCATAATTGGGGTGTGTGAAAGCTTAAAGCCTTTGGTCCATCAATAGCTGCAGACCTTTGGACATATTAAAAGCCAAAGCAGAGGACTATCCAATAAGCAGCTCGAGTTCCTTTCATCCGGTTAAGAGAGGATGCCTGACTCGGAACACAAAAAAAAAGGGGGCAACTGGGGGGATAGATGGATCAGCATTGTGGCCTCTGTTTTCGGTCAGTTGCAGCACGCAGTTCCTTTTGTTAATGATACTCTTGCCGGACATCAGGAAAATTCCCGGCAGGAACAGTAGCAGGACTATATCCCCGTAATCATCATCATCATCAGCGGCAAAGGGGATGCAACAACATGCTGAAAGAGTGACCAAGGATGCAAGGACGTCAGGATGGGGCCAACCATTTTGGGGATTTATTGACATTCTGTGATGTTATTAAAGTTGATTGCCAGAGACTGTGCACGTTTTTGGCTTAGACAAAGTGCCTGCCCCCCTCTTTGGACGATTCTTTCCTCAACCCAAACCATCCTTATCCTCAGAGCCACAACCCTTCGTTCTTTTTGGGGGCAACTAGATGTCCAGTCCAAACGCAATGCAACCGACATGAGCTCACTATGGTCAATTCTAAAGAAACAATAGCCACAACAACATAGAGTCCAAGGAGAAAGGACTAACACCATACCCCACATTGGCTGTTGAAGTCTGTCATATTCCGAGTGAAATTATGCACCTGTTTCTCTGATTATTTTTCAGAAAATATCCTTCAACTAATCCTAGTTTTGTATGAAATGTTTATGTTATTAGCTGTTGTCCCATCACTGCCAATAAAGTTCGTATCCCAAAGTCTTAGGGTATGAAACGGAAAAGGAGTTTTTACGAGTCTGGTGGAGGACAGGGCACATCATCATTGTCATCATCGTCAAGTCTAATATGCGCATTATTGGTTTTGTCCTGTCCTGTGACAGTCTGCGTATGTATGGGTACTGCAATACGGCACAGTTATCCCTAATATGCCTTGCATGTTAATACGCTTATCCCATTCTGGGAATATATACACAATAAAGGACGCCAGCGCACACTCAACATGCAAATATCAAATGCAAATTCTATGGTACAATATTAAAATTTACAAAATGTATAAAGATTGAAATAAAAAAGAGCTTTCACCAGGCTCCTCCTTACCTACCATACACAGGCTTGCCAAATCCTTTTGATCTTATTTTTTAATTTAGCATTTAATTTGGTTTCTGTGCGCCGCTTCTTCTGCTGCGGGTAACACATGGCGTATACTGAATAAGTATATAATATGAGCCTGCCTTTGACTCGCAGAATTCGCCTGATAAACTTATTAAAAATTATATGTACAAAATGTAGCGAGAGGCTAAAAATGAATTCAAATTTTGTTTCCCCGTTGTTTGTTGCATATTAAATTTGTTTATCCAAATTGCTTTTCAGTTTTTTGTTTGTTTTCTTTTTAATGAAACGCTGCGGCTTTGATTGCGTTTGAAACTTAATGAAATTGAAACCATAACAAAGAATTAAAGTTTTTGCGGCTTTTGCCCCACAAGCCATGTGCTTATAAATGTACTTCAATATTTTGTACGAGATATCGCTCCAGAGCCCCAGTAAGACACTTTTGTCGAATGCCTTTCGCTCGTAACAAATTTCCACGGATTTCCACTCTTCATATCGCCCGGCGGGCCAGACTCGCACTAGCACACCGGCATTTCCGCAGTTTGTCAACCCGAAAAGGTTAACAAGGTAAATAAAATACGCCAAAAGATTGGGGCCAAAAGCGGAAAGTGGAATGGCGGAAAGGCGAGTACAAAGGGGAAGTAAGTAAAAAATCAAGAAACAAGGCCCACAAACAATGTTTCAAAGGGCCAAGGCAAATCTTTGTGTCAGTTTTGCGGGCCAGGAGATGTTCGGAGGGCCTCGTCCTGCCCGACCTGGCCTGGTCCTGGAACGGCAGGGTGTGTGTGTGTGAATAACAACATTTTAAACATGTTTGCCTTTTGCTTTTTTGCCGCGTGCGCTCCAGCGTTTATGCAATTTATTTCTGCACGTTCTTCGCGCCCCTGAATCCTTGTATCCCCCCACTCAGGACCTGTCTCTTTTTTCACTGCTCAGCTCGGTTACAAAGCATGCCCGCCGGCTGGGCAATGTATAATCTTTTGCTTGTCTTTGGCTTCATACCGCCTGTCGCTGGAGTTGAACTCCTGACTCCTGGCATCAGGTCCTTTACGGGGAATGGTCCGAAAAAAGGATGAAGGTACATATCGCCATTGCACTGTAAAAAGTGGCTACTTATAGCTCAGGTGCTGAAATTAAAGTTAAAGTTAAAGTTAGAAAATCTTTAACTGTTTTTTGTTTGGAAAATAACAATTATTTTAAATCTTTTTATACTTTAATAATAATATTTTCTCGTCGCTTAAAAGGTGAAAAGACGAGCTGAAAAGTTGCACAGCTGGGAGCGGTCAGCGTTTTTCCAGGAAACTTTAAGCCGAAGTTTAACATAGTTCCGTAGTGAGAAAAACAAACACTCTCGGTGATCAAGGCGAGCAAAGTTTAAAGTTCAAAACAATGGCGAGCTTAACGTAAAGTCAGAAATAGTTCACCCCAAGACTGCCCAAGTAGAATCGCCATATCCTGCTTGGTTATGCAGCTCAAGTCGCCGCGCTTGACACATTTCTCCAGAGACACGCCCACGTCCTTGTCGTGCCTCCTGCCGGCTGCCCTTCCTGCTCCTGACACTGCCATTGTTGTTGTTGTTGTTGTTGTCGTCCAGCTGCCAGGGATACTTGTCAACGCAGTCATCAATGTCGGCGTGACAGCATCACAGCATTGCCTGTAACTATTCCGAGCTTTTGCAATGTTCGCACATTTAGTTCAGGAAGGACCCCCATCTTGGATACTGAGCCTTTAACCCCTTAAGGAATAAGGGTCTAAATATCACCTTGGGCTTAAAAAACCTTTAACTTAAAAAAAAATAGAAATATTTTATCTTCTTCTTTATATACTTCATTTTTACTTTAAAATGTTGTTACATTTTTCAAAATAACTTTAAAGATATACAAGTTGTTTATAATTTTAATATAATTTCCAACATTTTTCTTATTATTTTTTTTTATCAAAAAATATAATTTTGTAACCGTAGTCCTTTAGAGGGTTAAGACAAGTTGCAGGACACGCACTGGGTTACTAGGCCAGTGACCATCGGGGGTGCAAAAGTAAAAGCTGCAGCGACTTCTAACCAATATTAATGAGCCAAGTCTGCGAGACGTGCCCCACATTTCGTGCAAAATTGAAAATAATATGCGTCACATAAAAAGTGATGAAAGAAAATTACAACCGTAACCGAAATATTTATGACAGGAGCTTTTTCACGCAACGATTATCCGATTTCAATAAAAAAAATTCTTAACAAAAATAAACAATTTCAGAAATTTAATAGGCAATGCAATTTTAAAAATATGTTTAAAAATTGTTCCATCCTTACCTCCAAGCCGCCCTAATAATCCTTGCCGAATGCGTGATTTGAGATGATTATTATCATTTGGATTACCCTAAATGTGTCACCAAAATATAAAAAAAAGAAACTTAAAATAAACCCCAACTTTTACGAACTCAGCAGCACGTGCTGCTCTAGGAAAAGCCTTACCTCACCCCCTTCTGGGAAAAACTCACCCTTCTGCCCAGCGACAAATAAAGTTGTGAATCACCACGAAATGTATAAAAAAAACGACCCCAAAAAAAGCATCACGTGCAAAAACTTTCTTAATTTAAAAGAAATTTTCCAACAAACTCAATTAAATAATTTCAGGCACAAATAAAGATGAAAATGTGTGGTATGGGAGGAATGATGTTTTCATAGAATTTTATACTTACACGAAGTCATGCCGCTGCCGACTGGCAAGACAATTTTAATGCCACAAAATTTTAATTGAGCTAATCCCAAAAACCACATGCTCCTGCTAGGCTAACGAGCCAGATGTCACTCGGCGTGTCTGTCTAATTTTGCAAGGACGTAGCACATGTTGCACGTTGCAGTGGAGTCTGTGAATTGCAGTCAAGACTGAACCTAATGATAATGGCTTTCTGGAAAAGATTAGCCAAGTTTGCCCTGGAAAAAGTTTCATAACAGTATTCACACTTAGAATTTGAAAAAATATAGACTCACATCCAAAAATGGATGCCGATGAAAGCTTTCTCACAGTGCGTTCCCTTCTAATGGATGTATCCAAGCAGTTGGAGGACATGCTGAATGCCAACAAAATGGAGTAGGATTACTAGAAACTCTTCAGGGGTAGTCATTTTATTAACTTTTATTAAACTATTATTTTCTTTTTTCAGCACTGGCAACAAGGGCAAGGAGGAAAAGCCACCGGAAGTGGATCCATCCAGGAATGTTACAGACACCAACTTTCTGGTGTTCTCTCGAGACTTACGGAAAAAGTCTTCAAGACCTTGGAAAAAGATTCTAACAAACTCAAACGTTAATCAGACCTGCTTTATGCGTCAGATAGATGTCACGCCTGAGGAGCGCTTGGAGGCCAGATGTGATCGTGAACGTATTGCAGATAGTTTTCGTCGGTGAGTCTTTTCTTATATTTTTAAAATATTCATCGAAAATACAAAAATCCACCATTAGTTTGGGAAACGAGGAATATCGCCGAACAAGTTATGAAAAAGCTATACAATATTATACGAAAGCTATTCAATATGTGGCTGATTCTCCAGTTCTGTATTGTAATCGAGCTCTGGCGAAAATCAAGAAAAGAGACTTCAAGTTGGCTCTCTTCGACTTGGACTATGTGATATTCAAGCTAGATCCGATTCACATGAGAGCCTGGCTATATAGGGGCGGGGCTTTGCTACGTATGAACAATGAATCGGAATCCCAGATAGCCATTGCCAACGCTCGCCTCTTCAATAGAGGCCAGAAAGAGCAGAAATACATAGACTACTTTTTGGAGAAACTGCGATCGGAGTTCTGAATCTGGCAAAGATTTTGAATTTTATCTTTTATTAGAATATTTTAAATCGATAATGTTGTAATTCCGACACATAGTAATAAAATTGCATCAACAAAACTGAATGGCTGGTAGAGATTTCAGATTTAAATCAAATAACGAATGCATTTCCATTTTATTTGGTGTCACTTTTCATAAACACGAAATGTGGCTGCTAGGTGCTACTAGTACTGCAGAAATATGGAAAATGTTTTCTATTTTTTTGCCAAACCCCCAGCAGAGCTCGCTTTGTAAGTAGCAAATGAAATTTGAAATTTTTTGCATAAATTCAATAAAAATTCCTATTGTCATGAGAATATTTGCCAATACAATATACAGCCAGTAGGTTTCTCTGGGAGGGTGTGCCCACTCCAACTTCAAGCTGGGATAAGGGCCACTTATACGCTTCGTTGGTGGCCACCTCCAGAGGCCCCCATAGCTTCCAGCTCCCCTCCTTGCAGACCACAAAAGACTGACGTTGTGGCTACAAATGCGGGTAATGGCACTGGGGGCTGCAAGTTTTATCAGTGCTGCCAAAATAAAGGATAAATAATACTTACAAAAATATATATTAATTCTAGTATTTATTTCAATAATTTTTTTTAAACGAATCGAATCATCTAATAGATTAAATTGGAATAGTACCTTTCCCGAAAAGGCTAAAAAATGACAATACTGTTGGTGGCAAGTGTTGGCCAGAAGTGTTTTTGCCGAGCTTTCAATATGGCGCCAACACCATTTGCATTTTCGAGTTGCCCCTTGCCCCGCTTCCGCCTCCTCTCCCCATCAATCCCAGAAGCAGTTCCACTTGCAGAGGTCGTCGCCGTAATGAAATGCAGTTCAAATGCTTGGGGTATAAACTTTTGTCACAACAGGCAGTAGCAGCAGGAGCTGCAAGGACATGCCAGAGAGAGAGAGAGAGAGAGAGGGGGGAGCGAGAGGAGGATGCGATGGAATGGTTGTAAACTAGCTAACAAAACGCAACGGAAGTGCCACAAAAAGGGTTTCACTGTTTGTCAATTGTGTGCGGCCGCAGAGTCGACACCTAAACCAATTCCCGCAAAACCAGCCAAAGCCACCCCGCATCCTGCCACGTTCTGCCGCCTCAGCGGACTTGGTCAATCCCTTGGCACTACTGACACGCTAACTGACTACCACAGCACTGAGCGAAAAAGGATATAATATAATTACATTTTTAAATCTGAAGGCTATGAATCTGATGTATCTCAACTGAGTAAGTTTTATTTCCTAATTTTTCCTTTAAAAGTGAATCCTTTTTTTTTCCCAGTGTATGCTGTCCTGCAGACAATCTTAAGAAATGCAAAAATGGTTGCGGCTTGCTGCGGTTCTAATCAACATCAAATGCTGCCACTCCTGCCGCTGGTGGTTTTGATGTTGGAGGTACTCTGGGCCACTGGTACTTCCACTGCCACTAGCACTGGCACAGCATCAGCCACCGCCCATTTCTTGTAATCAATGCTGTAAACACTTATTTTTGTGGTTGTCACCGAGTTGCAGCTACAATTTGTGCCCCAAACAGATAGAGGCTCACCCCCTGGACGGGAGGTTGGAAACTTTTCTTGTAGCCCATTTACGAACATTGTCTGGTTGCCGCTTTTTGCAATGGAAGGCTGCAGGATTTCGGATCTCGGATTTGGGTTTGTGTCGGTTTTGTGCCGGTTTTTGTGGTCACACATGGGTCGAGGGCTGTAAGGTGGCTTTAATGTCTACTTTATATGGTCAGAAGCAAATGATTATTGCAGGTGAAGTTTCTAGTACAGGTTAAGCTGGAAGGGAAAAGTTTTCTTATCGAATTGGATGAAAGAAGTTTGGGAATTTAAAAGTGATTAGGCAGGGTCTTAGTGTAGGATTGAGTTTTTAGCTTCTCTGGTAAAGCTCTTTGGAATGTTAAAGTATGCTTAAGGAATTTTAGATATTTTCATAAATAAGAAAATCTTACTTGTCTGCCAAGTATTACCCTCGTTTCCTTGTGTTCCCGTCACTCTGGGTCCCCGAAGAGCTCTAGTCAACATAAACGAGGATCCTTATGAATCACCCAGACACATACACCCCGGACCTTAGACCTCTCAAAGTCAGACTTTTCCTGTTTTCCGATCCCCAGGGTAGTCCTTGCCGTCGGCGGATAACTTTTCCCAAAAGGATCGCCGCCCATAAACTCGTCCTCGGGAAGAGGCATTCAAAAAAGTACAACATGGCCAGTGCTGGGGGTTCTTGTTTGTCCGATGGTTTTCAACTTGCGGTCCGTGGCGGCAACTTCTTGGCCAGAAAGTAATTTGGCCTTTATCTGTATTGCGGTTTGAACAGCAGCAGCATCTTTCTCCTGGCTTTGTTGTTGTAATATTCTGTTGGTTTAGCATTTTTGTTTTTCTTGTTTGCACCACATCCGGGACTCATTTTGGTTGTCTTTGGTTTGAGGCTAAAATTGCAGTCCTTAGTCCTTCCCATCCGCTCCATCCGCTCCATCCCCAACCATCATCGCCATTTTCTTGGTGGTAAAACTTTTCATTTTGGATACTTCCCCCAAAAACCCTCTCTAAACTGATTTTGTTTTTGTTTTGGCCGAACTCCGTGCTGACATTTGCCTGAATTGAACTTTTCGGAGAGCGTTGTTGGCCCAAGTTTTTCATTAAACGCAAAATATTCCGTGCTTTTTGTTTACTTTTGCATCCATCTGACATTGACTGTCATTTGGCCTTTCCGGCTGGCAGTTCATTTAAAGTTTACGCAGCTTGCTTTTAATTAGCATTGAGATTTATCTAGTCGCCTTCCATAACCCCCAATCGATTGACACTTTTTGCTGCTTTATTGCGGGTATATTTGCTTTGCTGATTTCGTTTTTCTAAGATTTTTCCTTGTTGAGTGTCCAAAGGAATTTCCAATGCAAACAACGTCGAAGCCATTCAAAGGAAAAAATAGAAGCAAAATTGAAATAACTAAGAGGGAGCTTCTGGGAATGTCACATGGATGGGCTGGGGATGACAAGGAATTTGAGTAGCAGACTTGGTCAACCGAGAGACTATTTTTTATTCAACTGAATTAGGAGTTCTACAAAGGAATTCTGGTGGTAAAAACTTTATGTTCAAATAATACTTTTACTAGCCGGGAATCCCTTAATCGTATAAAGGACGAGTCGAGTTTTGTAATTACAACTTTATGAGCTTTTGTGAAAATTCGGTTTTGTTTTATAATCCTATGTTAAAGCCCAGATACTCATAAAGTTTTAATTATATTTGTTTATGAAAGTTAAAAAAAGAATTCAAGGCAGTTTCTTGATTCCAACTTTCCTCCTCTATTGTTCACTATTTCCCCGACTCTTTCCTGGATGGCCGTAACACCCCCGAAGTAAGTAAGGAAATATATTCACGTTGCTTTTTCATTATTCATGACGACTGCCTCTTGGCCCGTGTTCGAGTAAATACATGCCGGGTATGTGTGACTATGGCCCGAGGTATCTGTAACTGAGTCTGGGCAAATACCAGATACAGATACGAGGAGGAGTGGGCTGGGATGGCCATAACAAATAACAAAGATGACAATAAAAAGCAGCAAAACAATTTCCCCATAGCCAGAAACCAAACAAAAAAGAACCGACCCAGGGAACAGGGAACTAATATTTTAAGAAAACACTGAGGGGAGAAACTTAATCGTATGTGTCTTTGGGGCGGGTGGTGGAAAACAGGCAACAGTTTTTCTCCAACTTTTTCTTTTTGTTTGGCTGCTACGCAAGTGGCCGTCATCAAATTCAAGTGACATATTTAGACGGCTAAGCGACTCCCAAGGTGAAGCTGCAACGGCAGAAGCAGAGGCAGTGGCAGCCGGAAGAGCCGGAAAAGCCATTGGCAATTTTCAGTGTCTAGAGTCTAGAGTCTAGACCAAGGGTGGCTGCTACTCGCTCGTGCAACCCCAAAAGAATTGGCTGACGCGGTGGCCCAGGCGGCGAGGCCAAACGACGGGGGCTGTCGTGAAGGGAATCCTTGGCCCGGGACAAGTTGCTTTTAATAATAAAATCATTGAGCATCAAAGCATAAAACTCAGTCAAGTGCAACATAAGCTTAAAGACCAAATCGTGATGGGGCGAAAACGAAAGGGGAGTGCCCTTACCTTTGGCTCGAGCCCTGAGGAGCAGCATGTGTGTGTGTCCAATTCGATTTTCCACTATCTATGTAAAGATTCATGATTGAGGATAAAAAAATAGTAACATCTTCAAACAAATAAAGCCTTTAAAATTGTAATAGGATTAAAAAGAGTTATCTGAAGAGCTCGCATTGAAACGAGAATAATAATTTGAAAAGTTAGTTTCCTATTATTATCCCCTCAAGTGTCCTTACATATGTGAGCCATTCCTTTATTCGATGCTCTTCAATGTGATTTAATGTTATTTTTACAGCCAAATTAGTTGGCTTTTGATGTTCGTTTAACTTGGCTGCTTTAAGCTCCGCCACAAAGAAAAGCAGGAGTTGCACATAAAGACACCAGAATAAAGAAGGACCAATTTATGGAAGACTGGAGGCGGATGGTTGCAGTCATAAAGCCTCACCGCAGCTGTGTTCTCCTTGGTATCCTTTAGACACATTTGTGTATATGTATGTCCATTCGAGTGAGTTACTGTAAGTGTTACTGCAACTGTTGCTGGCATTAACTTTTATTTTAGGCCACATTTTGATTGCCCTACTTTCGCTTGAAGTGATTCTAATAACTCGGAGCTGGAAGCTGGGCACTTCAAGTGCAATCGTTTCAAGCTGTTGCAGTTGTATCTGACGAATAGGCTCACCAAATGGGCCAGATGGATACTGCGGTCAAGGGCTCTCATCTTGTTTACATTTTCAAAACATTTTGATTGCCAATGCAAGACTTGAACTCATTTAGGAAGCGTTTACCTTGAATAACTGGTTCATAATTGTCAATTATTCGTCCTTCAATTTAGTGGTTACTTATCCTGTCTCCATTAACGGCCAAGCCAATCAATCAAGTAAATACTTCCTGCGAAACAAATCGAGTTGTAATTGAATTTAAACGTCTAACAAGTTCATGTGGCCGGGCACTTGGGAGGACAAGCCCTTTAGGCCGTTGAGGAATCACGGAAACCAGCACCAGACAGCTACACAGCCAGACATCTCCCCTTAAATAGATGCTCATTCTCCTGCCCGGGTTTATGTCGTCTCATTGGCATAGCTCTCGATTGGGTTTTTGTACTAATTGTTAATTATTTTCATTGTACTTGTTATGAAAGTTTCGTGTGCCCTGTCGGAGAATTTGTGCTGGTCTGTTGTCCTTTAGGATTTTGGGCATTTAATTACGCGCAATCAAGTTGACATTTTAAACAATTTAAACAAGCAAACACGAGGCTGTTTGCTCCGCCCCTTCCCCACTTTGACTACTTGGGCGAATATTAAAACGCTTTATGGCCAAAGGCCAATTTCCAGCGAGTTGAGTGAGTCTAGAGTTGAGTCCTTTGCCTTTCGGCGGAGTTCCTTTTTGGGGCCGAAAATCGATAAGCGAGAGGCTTTCCGCTGCTGCTCCCCTCGCTGCTATTAATTATGTCCTTTGCCGTTTTGTCGCATTGACGTAGGCGAAGCAATTAAGTTGCTGCTGGTGGTAAAAAGGAGGAAGGACATGGCCAGGAGGACTCCGAGAGAGGGGGTCGTTGAGGAAATGAAATTTGGCCTGTGCTTTGGTCAGCCAGTCACATAATACGTATCAATGGCCAATTCCCCCCAGAATGCCTCCTTCCCACATAGTATACCCCGTCCAGGATCTCCCCCATCCAACCATTCTGCTGTTACGTGACCAGCAAAATAATTCATATGAAAATTTAATTTGTATTTTTTGTCGGTTGTCTGTTTCGTTTGTGGCATTGGCATCTAAAAAATTAGGTTCACAAAATATTTGATACACTATTGGGCAAAGTCTTAAATTAAAACCAAAGCTTTAAAATGATAATATATATAAATCCTATTCAAGAATTTTATATACTAATTTCCTCGTATTAAAGCCATTTACCAAATAAAAGCCATGAAAAACAAATACATACATTAGCTTTTTTTTGCAACAGACTCAAATGTATTTTTGATTTACATAATTTGTTGTTTAATGTACACAAACATAAGCAATTTTTTGTTGATGTTGCAAATTGAACAAAGAAGATTTTTTAAAAGCTTTTAAAGCAAATTTTTTGCATGGGATTGGGCTCAAAGCAAATGATTATCTTGCTAGTAACCACATTTGAAAATAAATATTATTAGTCAGGGCCATGTCCACCTTTCGTCTGGTTTGCCATTTTGCATTGAAATTGCGGCAAAATAAAATAATATTGCACATTTGGCAATAAACAGACGCTAAAGTGGAATAACAGAACAAATGTGGTTTAGGTTGTTTCGGCCGTATGTTTGTTTATCGGCCGCGATGGGTGGTGGCTGGGTGGGTTTTAAATTATTAACCGGGTTGTGTGGCAGTTGCCTTTTGTGTCAACAAGTTTGATTTCACCGCAAAAGTATGCTACTCAAAAATAGCCGCGCTTTTGGCCACTCTTTTTTTCGAGTGTTTTTTGGTGTGTGAAAAATTTGATTGCACGGACCGCAATTTGAATGATATTGGGTTTCGTGGTCAGAGGACACGGATATGACGCTTTTTATGGTTATTGGTTTCGACCATTAAGTGATTTCTCCATCAATAGATTGATTAGCATATTAATTATAATTTTCTGACCTTTTTTCGCGCTCTAGTTGCGCTGTGGTGGTGAAAAAAATCTCATTAGCCCAACAATGCAGAAAATCGCAAGCCAAGTTGAAAAGCTGAGCAAACACAGTCCATTGAAATAATTAACAGTCGGAGCTGTTTGGCTGGAAATCTGCACTGGCCTGGATTTAAGGCCTCAACTGAACTCGACCTGGCCACCTTGCAAATCTGCATTTGGCTAACCGCTTCCCCCCTTTCGTTGGCTTATCTGAACGAGTTCCGGACAGCGTTTTAAATTTCATTAAATCTGCTCACTTCGTTTGCCAATGCAATCAACAACGGCTTGGATTGCGAGGCTCCAGGAGCGAGTGGCGGAGGAAAGCACCGCATTTCATTTACACCGCCTCAAGTGCTTGAAATCTACTTAGAAGCCGGACTTGGCCTGGTCTTAGTTTCTCTGTCTAACTAGCCTTCTCTCTCTTGTTCCTTCTCTGCCTTTTTTTTAACCTTACCTAATTAACTTGGCTTGCTGAGGACTTTAGGTCTCCTTCCTAATGCTCTGTCCTATGTTTCAAGGAGCCTAAGCTAAAATATATTAAATAATTAATATCTCAGAGATACATATTAATTATTTTATTTATTTTATTGTCTGTTTATTTTGAATTAAAAATAGAGTTTAAGCTATTCGTTAGACTCTTAATAAATTTGGAAATGGTTTGTTTTTACTGCGTTTGATCCACTTAACGCTAGGATTTTAGTTTAATTTCTTGCAGTTTCTTTTCAGCTGAGTATCCTTGGTCCTTTTTTTCCCAAGCTCCTAGCTCCAAGCTCACCTTGTGGGTGTTCTTTGTGTGTGACTGTGTGTGAGTGGTTAGAAAAGTTAGCTGTGCGCTTTCGCTTTTCCTCTAATTTCTTTTACGCTATTTTTCAAAACGTTGTTTTTTTCTTGTGCTCCAGCTGCTCCAGCTCCAGCTCCAGCTCCAGCTCCTGCTCCTGCTCCTGCTCTAAGTGAAAAAGTAAACAGAAATCCATTAGCTTGGCAATCATTGACGGCGTCGCCAGCGGCACCGCATATATCCAGCTCTCCACCTCTCAGTATCTCCTTCGCTCCCCTCCGTTTGAGGACCAGAGGTCAGTTCGGTGAGGGGCACTTTATAAATTGCTGCCATCAAGGCATTTGTTCCACTTTTCCTTCTTCACTTTTATTTCCATTTCCATCCAGCGACGACAATTTCTCGAAACTAAACTTAAATAAATAACACAAACGGCTAACTAGGCTAGAAGGAGAGGAGTGGTATTAAAGGAAATCCGTTCCTAATCGATGTCGATTTTATAGCCCAAATCGATGGAGGCCCGGATGTGCTCCTGCAGGTTGATGTAACCATTTCTCAGGGACTCCTGGGTGAGGAACTCCTTCACCTTGTTCTCCGACTCGCAAAAGACCAGGTTATCCGTGTGGTCGATTAGTCGCTGCAGGTGCTCGGGAATCCTGTAGAGGATCAGCAAAGTCGAACTGGCGGCATCCGCCTGACGGCACAGATCGCTCGATAGCTTCGATATACCCTGGGCTGCCGTATAATCCAGTCCGGTAATCCTTTGGCCGTCTATCACCACCGTGATCTTAAATTCCGCCTGAGTGCAGGCCTTCAGCACTTTCTCCCGCAAGTAGTTAATGGCAGGGAAGTAGAGTCCGTTGCCCGGAGTCACTCGGATGTACTGCATCTCGTCCAGCTGCTCGATCTTTACTCGAATCTCGGGACGTGCCCACAGGTAGAGCAGGTGCAGGGCAGTCACCACAATGCTCACAAACAGACCTACCTCGACGCCGAACAGGACACAGACACAGAAGCACAGAAGCCAGGTGGCAAAGTCCCGCTTCGAGTCGCGCCACAGTCGCAGGGGAAGCCGGAAGTCCAGCAGCGTGAAAATCGAACATATCAGAATGGCCGCCAACGTGGCTTCCGGAATGTAGTTGAAGTACGGACTGAGATAGCTCAGGGCCAGCAGCACAATGATTCCTGAGCGGAGAAAGGTATGTTTTTTCCCTTCCATATACTGACTTTTTTTTCCAACTCACCCAAATACATGTTGGCCATGGGAGTCCTGAGACCGCAGGCTGTGCTAATGGCATATCGAGTAAATGCTCCTGATGATGGCATGGCCTGTACGCAGGATCCAAACATATTGCAAAGGCCGACTGTGAGGAGCTCTTGATTTGTATCCACTAGTCCTTTGGGGGCTGAAAAACATAAAATGTAAATCTTCCACTAACATCACCATCATAAGTACTCACTCAGTTTTCCAATAGAAATGTTTGTTAATATTCCCACAATGGGGATAACTATGATTCCCAAATTCAGTTCTCGCAACACTTCCCAAAAGCTATAAGTCCTCTCTGGAGTTACGATATCCAAGCTGGGCACAGTAAAATTTGGCAAAGTGGACAAGGCATTTTTGCTTAGAGCATAGGGAACATGGCCAGTATTTCGTATCCAAATAAAGGATACAATAGCGGCTATAACTACAATCAAAGTGTTCCGCGAGGTAGATAGATAGCGGCAACATATTCTCAGGACTTTGTTTCGCTTTTCGTTGTGAGCCACACGATCGAGTAACTAAGGAAAGAAGATAGATTAATTTTATAAAAAACAAATAGGTTTGGAGTAGACTTACCTCTAACAATAGTAGGAAAACAATTGCACAAACTCCAACAGTGAGGTCTGCCATATTGGCCTCATCGATTCGGGAGCTCAGCATTCCCACGGAGTTAATGAGACCCGCGACTAAGTACTTTATTCCCAGAAGGACCTTGAGTTGGGATTCAATTACCAGAATAGCAGTGGCCGAGGAAAAGGCTTTAATCACAGGCATCGAAATAAATTCAAAGATAAAACCTGAAAAACAATAAAATAATGAATAGTTTGTTATGTGTTTAACTTTTATGTACAATCACGGTTCAATTGCTGTTCAAATAAATAGACACTGCCCCTCAAAAGTTTCACGTGCGACTTCTAGTTCCGCAAACAAATCCGCAAACCCCGAATCTAATCCGATAAAGTGTTAATTTAGACAAATTGTGCTAATCTGAGGGAAACCGCATAACAGTTATCACGCAGCTCTCTCAATTAGGGGCCTAAAGTGAGCTCTAATGCGGATCTATTTCGATTCAATTGGCGCGGCCAGTGGCCAAGTTCATGGGACATACACATGTCGCACTTAAGTCAATTTAAAAGTGAGATCACACGAAGAACAGCTGATACTTAGGTCTAATATTTGTTTGAAGAATGAGTCTTGATTTTGGATTGAAATTCAATATAGATTACTTACCCAACTGCAGTATCCCCATAATGATCTGCACTATTCCGCTGAGAAAGGTGAGCAGAAAGGCAAACTCGATGGGTCGTCCCACGGTGAATTGGACACTGACCAGAGCCACCAGGCTGGTGGGTCCTATTATGACCTTGTCGATGGAGCCAAAGATCATATATATCAAGGGGCCGATGAAGGCAGAACAAAGACCGTATCGAGCCGGAAGACCTGCCAACAGGGCGCAGGCCATACTCTCCGGGATAATCGTTAGTCCAAGTGTGATTCCGGCTATGAAATCATCGATTCCCCATTCCGTGGTGTAGAATGGGAGCCATTGGAAAATCGGAACGTGGCGATGGAGGCGGCGTTTCCATTTGCTGGTAGCCGGAGCTTTTCCAGCCTCACTCGCAGGCTTACTGACGGCCCCCGGCAGGAGGGCCCGGGCGGTGGCGTTTTCGATCGCCTCGGCCTCCGTTTCCAGTTGGGGATACATCTTGTATTAGCTTGGATTCTGCGATACCTGGTGTTCCTTTCTAATCAGACGTCTGATCGCCACAAGTCGCAGACGCGTAATGATGACACTGCTCCCAAGCATCCCACTGATAATGATCTCCTCTCCAAGACTGCGATCTCAGTGTGTTTGCCTTAGACATCAGAGCCTCAAGTGGCATTGAGACATCTCGTATGGGATCCCTCTCTCTCAGGTCTCGCGGCAGGTCGGCCTGTAATAAAACATATCTAGTTCAAACCCCCTTGTTTGATTGTTCAATTCCCCCGCTGGCAGAGCATTTGACGCCGCCTCAATTATCTCACACCTGTTAATTGGATAATATCTGGATTAGGTGCTGGAAAAATGTGCCAAAAAGTCTGGTCACTTGGCATGTAACAATTGACGATATCGCGATACTGTTAGCACTGGATATTTTCAATAAAAAGTTGAAGAAGAATCGTATATACTCTAACTAGAAATATAATGAGAATATGTAGAACATGTATGTAAACTGTTTAAAAAGTAAACTAATTACAACATTCGTTCGACATTTTGATAAACTTTTAATTAATTTTTTTCATCAAAGCGATAACTTTTGAAAAAAGTGCTATAAAGTCTCTTTATCTTTCGGACTACAATTGACGACATCGCGAAGTTAACACATGAGTTATTATTTATTAAAAAAATTAGAATACAATGAGTTGTGTAGCAGGTACTTATTATTCCGATTGATTTTTGTAAGCAATGGTTTATTCAGTTTAAATAGAGCTTTGTAAAATTCTTAATCAATTAGGTTAAATTTTAAAATCAATAGTAGATGACACCAGATGTGCTTTAGCACGTGAGATAGTTATCCATTAGGTTCTTATATTGTTTTAAGAAATAACAATTTGCATATTGTTCCTCCGTCCCTTGCATTCATTTCTTTTTTAGAATCCCATTAATTTTTATCACCCACGCATTGCGCCCATTTTTATATAAATATTTATACTCGGAAATTATTTTTAGGTTTCGGTGTGAAAATGTTTGTTTGAAACAAATTTGCCACACATGGCGTATGATTCATATTTGCTCTCCGTGACTTTCCCTTTTAACGTTATCACTTAGGGCTCACTCTCCGCCCACCCACCACCTCCAGATGTGTTTGTCTAGATGTTGAGTTATGCAAATAAAAAGGAGCAAACTTTTCCGGAGAGCCAAGTGAGTACAATTTTTGTATGCAAATTTTTTATCAAAAGCACTGGGCGCCATCAACAAATGGTACACCAAATAAATGTCAACGCAATTTTAATGTAAATTAAAATTAAAAAGTTTGATTGACTTTAAACTTTTGCTCTTTTGAACAGTCCAAAGTAAGAAGTTTTTCTATGGTAGAAATATGGTATTTTAATAATAATTTTATATACGCGATTTTAAGGAAGTAATTAAATATTTTCACCAGGGGGAGACCAGAGGCAAAACTTCAAAGACGCCTTTTATTGAAAGCTTAAGTTATTATATTACGCATTCGGTGTGAAAAAGGAATATCATTTTAGAACCAAGGCTTTGAATAGAGTCAGATTTTAAATAAAACAAAACTACTCGCAGAGATAAAATCGAGAAGGCTCCTGTATCTAACAAGTATAATCCAAGTTTTCTAAAATAAATCGAGGCGGAAATCCTCGATAACCAAGTTAGACCAGAGCCGAAAAAAATAAGATCGGCAAGGCATAACATTCGTCAATTTGACAAGTAATAGCCATGTTATGGGTAGTTTCCTGCCACCTTTCCATTCCCTTAACTTTTATGTGAGGATACTCCTTTATTATTTTATAAACACAATTGTAAAGAATATCATTAAAAATCTAGGTTAAATATATGCAATATTTACACATTCCTTTTCATTTTTAAAACTCTCATGCAATAGCTTGGCGAAATGTTCTCACGTACTTGCAACACCAGGAATACTATACCTGGATCTGCTGGAACTTTATGAAATTATGCACTTAAAGTTATTATTCGAGGCGATTATAGCAATTGCAACGGTGGCTGGCAGCTGAAGTGCAACAATGCACGATTGCACATTCAACGAGGAGTCCATATTTAAATGAAATTTTAAGTGCCTTGCCTGGTCTACTACCTACACGAAACCATCAAGTGCCGGCAGCTGGGCACCCACTCCCTCTCTCATTCTCGCATTTTAGGGAGTCTCTTTCCCACGTACGTAGTACGCCTAGACCGACCAAGTTGATTATTATTTCCGAGCACACTTCGTTGTGGCATTATTATAATGACTGTTGCAGCAAAATTCACAACGCACCTGACTCGAATACATTGTTGCCACTCGCAGGAGCTGGCAGGATATTTTGAGTTGCTCGAAGTGTCCTGCCAGCTGTTGGCAGGCGTCCATTAGGCGAAGTCGAAAGGAAGGCAAAACAAACAGAAAGGCCATCAGACAGACAGTCCGTCAGTCGGCTGTCCAGTCGAGTTCTTAGACAGATTAGGGCGGCGTCTACATCAGGATGATATCGTTTTTTTCTTACAAAAGTGTCTTTCCTGGAAGGTCTATGTGTTTCTTAATTAAAAAGTACAATTAATCGGCGTTGCAAAAGATTATTTCATTGCGACTAATGACTCATTGAAAATTTCGCCAGATAAAATAATTTCGGTTATCTAAGAGAAGTCATTCTGCAACAACTGATATGATACGGTTTGGTATGTGTCAGCCAAACACAATATAGAAAACAACCAATTTGTTACTCTGGTTGCCAATCGAAGATAAGTATATGCATTCGTTGTTGTTTAGAGATCTTCACTTCAAGGAGAAATCGTCAGCTGATTGCGATTGTGAGTCAGGGACTTTCTAATCATCAGTGAGATATTTTGAAAAGGGAATACCCTCATCCTTATAAACTCAAATCTTATGTAGTTTATCGATGAATTGGACTCTGATTCATGCTGCATTCTCAAGTACAGCAAATATAAGAGGAAAATAAATAACCAATCTCCTCGGCAGCAAATATAATTAAATTTTTATCACGTTACGGCAAACACCTGCTTGGAGAAAATAAATAAGCAGCGGGAATAACGGAGAAGAACGAAAAGAATCATAAAAATGAAATTCAAAACTCGAAATTAAACGAAATTTTATTATTAAGAGCCGGGCGCATACATAAACATGTATACATTTTTATTGGAGGAGCGACGTGTGTGCGTCTCAAGTGCCAGCCTGTAATAATCCCGAGCAAATATTACGTATACGCAGTGTGAGCGAGTGTACCCAAGTTTGCATGCGAGTGTGTGTTTGTGCAGAAACTGAAAATATT
This sequence comes from Drosophila pseudoananassae pseudoananassae, assembly GCA_018153035.1. Lineage (NCBI taxonomy): Eukaryota > Metazoa > Arthropoda > Insecta > Diptera > Drosophilidae > Drosophila > Drosophila pseudoananassae. Next base: position 2,074,138 of record JAECXR010000055.1, read on the forward strand.
ATGGCCCGCACACGTAGCTAGATGCCCTCCAAGGACTCAAAGTAGGCGAAAGATGCCTTTGATTTTTAGTTACCGGCGGAGGCATCGTCGATTTCTGCCAATTTTGACAGCAACTCAGGCCTTTGTCGTCGCCGCCGCATTATTTCCGTCACCTGCCACGCCTACTAGCCAAGCGGTCGGGGAGGTGGGTCTGGGGAGGTGACAGGAATATTGAAAATTGCTCCGTGTCTCCGTGTCCGGGTCCTACTGGCGCTGTTGAGGCAAACGTGCCATGGATTTCAAATGAAACGTGTTAGAGCAGTTAGAGTGAGTCAGAAAAATACTCATACGCCGCGTAAGCCTGGCACATTTTAACTTCTCCTATTTGTCTGTGTGTGTGGGCTGTGTGTGCGTATTTGGTTGTGTTTGGGTGTGTTTGCAACTCCGTTAGGCGTAATTTTAATGGCTCAAACACACTGAGCACACACAAGCACACACATTGAAAATCAAAGTGTATTTTGAGGGGGCGCCATGGTTTTTTGGGTTTTTGGGATATCCCCATACATGTAGGTGTTGTACCGGAAATTTAATTGTGTGCGTGCTGGCGCAGTCAAATTTTCTCTTCCTCGTCCCTGTCCTTGTCCTCGTCCGGTGCCATTGTTGTTGCTTTGTTTGTAAACAGGTGTAAAAATAAAAACTAAGGCACTCCCAGGCCATTATTGTGTTTGCATTTTGTGTTATATTTTGCGTTTATTTTTATGATCATGTCGCTCGTTACGAATAATGCCTGTGCCAACAGAATACCATTGCTCCCATAGAACACAAACGGAATGAGTGGAAATCGACAGCGAACAGAGCAAAGGTGTCGGAGCAATCCGCCGTGGATTTACAGCAATTTGTGCCATTGCCCCTAGAATTGGCATTTACAATAATGGTTTGAGGATGCCTGGCCTCCCAGCTAGGTTAAATTTTCCCAGCATTTTCTTTTACAGTTCGAGTTCTCCGATTAGGTGATGTGGGGCCAACTTAATTAATTGCCGTAATTGCAGATGTGACGGGCTGTCAAATGGGGATTAGCACGTCCTCAGTTTATTTAAAAGGTGCTGACTGATTTTACAGAGAAATACTCGCAACATAGATATGGGACTTAAAGGTTCCATGCCTCGTATGAAAACACATCATTCCTATAATTATACACAACATCCTCTCATCTGCAATTCGTTGTTGTCCTTATTTATCATAATTTTCTCATACGACCTGAATCGTGATTCATCAAAGCAACTGACTACAGACTACAGCCTCTGATGGAAATATAATCCTTGAGACACTTTCTCTGGAACAGTAATTATCTTATGCATTAGCCCTAAAGTCAACTAGGGGCCAAACACAGTTCCATTACTCAAAGGCCCAAGTTCAAGGGGCATAAATTATGCCCAAATACGAATTAACCAGGGGCGGTGGTTAGAGGGGTTTTATTAAAAGTTTATGGACTATTATGAGCAAAGTTAAAATAAGTACTTTTAAGTTTGAATAACTATTATAATAACTATTATAACTATAAACTATTTATTTATTAATTTAAAATTTTTAAAAGTCCTTTAGTATCTAAGCCCCTGGTGCTAGCTATGAATATTTATAGCTGACCAAGTAACACTGTCTCCACAAGTATCTCATAGATGGCAATTCGACCAGGCCTACAACTGTTAATTGAATGTAAATGACTGAGGACCTCCATTCAATTACCCCCACCTGTGGAGCATGTAGGACCTTTAGAACCGCATAATCACACATATAGCTGCATATTGAGAAGTATTATCAGATGCCGGTGGAAATCAAATCATGTTTTTGTTGCCGGGTTTGGGAAATGTATGCAAATGCGAGAGCGCATAGGTGAAAGGCCAGGGATCAGCATAAATTAGGGATTCGCACCCAAAATAAGGCAGTGGAAAAAATTTTGTGCAAGTCATTTACTCCTTACCTTTGGGGGAATAGTTACACTTCGCTCAGTGCACTTGAGTGGCTTAGGAACAGAAATACTTGAGTGACGATTGGCAGGTCTTAGAAATACTCGAGACTCGAGTGCCAGAAACTTGGCTAAGATTTCAATTTATTTGATAACATCACCCCTCCCCGGCAATTACACTCCTCCAACTCGAATGGATGTCTAAGAAAATTTCCCTCTTCCCTACCGTATCGATATGTGTTATTGTATCTGTATCTGTGGATATATAAAAACTTGGCTCACACCATTTGGCAAATTCATTAGCCCGGCACACCTCCTCGGAGATTGGGATCCGAGGGGAAATTGTATTGGCTTTGCTTTTGACTGAAATGTCAACGGCATGCGGTGGGTCGAATGTCGATGGCCTGCAGTGACTGGGAAATTAATTAATAGTTTTGCCCCTCGCTCCGCCCCTCGCCTCGTCACGGTCCTGCCTTCCTCCTTATTTCTGTCCTTTTTCCCATCCCGAATCCACATGGTTTGGCATTCGGCTTTCAAAGCACTTTGGGTATATTGCAGGACCATTGCTATTAGCATTGATTGGAGACGTCCTTTGTTTGTCTGGCATTTGACCAAAACCTTGGCCCGGTCTTGGTTGCGGTCGGGCTTGGCCTGGGCTTGAATGGTAATACGGCTCGATGGATGATTAGCTACTTTGGAGTGTGTAATTATTGTCTCTTTGTGTCGGGTAGTATTCTGAATATCTGGTAGTTGGAGGTGTGAGAATTCCTAGTTGCATTACAAATTCAAACTGAGATTCAATTAATTAAACACGTCGTATGTTAGTAAATATATTAAACACTAAAGTCTTTACATAATTATTGTTCTAATTTATGAAACTTTCCGCCTGAAGCCTTAGAACTTCACCTTTTAGATGAGAAATATTTGCAATGTTTGACTAAAAGTTTGAAACCATTTTCTTGGAAACCTGGCTTATTTATACCTTCAGTGAGCTTCCTTTGTGTTTTTCTTGGCAACAGATTTTACAGCTACTTAATCGATGTAAACTTGATTTCAAGAACAACAACGAACCCGGCAAACAATGAGTAGATTGTAAGCAAACAATGTAACCAAATTGTGCCAACAAATAAACATAAACAAACCCCACGCAGAAAAGTCCCAGCCCAGCCAGACGAAAAGGGCACAGGGCAGAGGACAGGAGCCGCGGGTCAGCAACAAAAGAAATCGCTTCAGGAGCCGGAGCCGGAGCCGGAGCAGGACCAAGAGCAGGTCCTTTGAATGACTAGATGACTAGGGGACCGGGGCTGGTGGTGGTGTAAATGCCAAAGCTGAGAGTGTTCAGTGATTTAGTGGCCTTGTGTTTACATTCGTGTGGGTTTGTTTGCAGCACACTGTGTGCGTGTGTGTGCTGGGCGGGGTGTGGGTGGTCTGATTGGGTTGAAGCTGAATAAATAAACAAGAAATCAGCAACAGCCAGCCCCGAAGCCTGATAAGTGTATAAGAAGCAGAGGCTCTGGAGGATTTTGTATCTGATTTGAGACTTGGCCAGGACTTTAAGTGTTTTATTTTATTTTTGGTGGAACGGGGTGGTAAACAAATCACATTTTCGAGTGTGTATGTTAACTGAGTTGTCTCTGTGTTCTGGCTTGTGACTTGCGTTTTTTTTTCGTCCTCACAATTAAGTGTCTGTGAGGCAGTATTTTTGTTGTGGTGCTTTTCGGAGGTGACAACTGTTCTGACATTTGACAAAGTGTTATACGAGAGTGTCAAGTACCAGATAAAATATTTTACCTATGAGTAGTACCTTGTCTTCAGTTCGAAGCCATAAGTTCTTCCCATAAGTTTCTATCTTATCAGCTCGTTCAGAAATGCAGACAAGCAATAACATAAATATTTAACATCAATAAATCCGAGTACCATGAATGAAGCTCGCCGCCAAAGAAACCTCTGCATAAATATTACATTATGATATCTCTTAACGCCACTTTTATCTAAACAATCTTATTAGGTCGTGATCCAATTAAATATCTTATCAAATTTCACAATAAAGTCTTTACGTTTTTATTAACTTTTCACAAAGTTTATAAATTTAGGAAATTAAAAAAAAGTTTAAAGTAATTGACAGTTGGGTTTTTTCCACGCAATATATAGGGGTGCGTTATCATTCTGCTTTTTATAATTAAAGGTTCCTGCTTCGATTTATTAATTTACTAGTTTATGACTCATAAAGTCAGGCTACCGTTGTGCAGTTGATTTGCCGTTTATATCCAATCGATTTTTTGTTTATCGCATAATGAACCTCATTAGGTAGTAAACCTATGGCCCTCTCTCCAATGGAAGCAACCCATTGAAATCCCTCTAATCAGCTAACCATAAACTCGTACCAAAGTAATTAACGATTCTAGCGCAAGTGGCTGCGATTTGTCAATCAATTAATCAGTGGGAAAACATAGCAAATCTTTTTGTCTGTGAACACCCGGCCTTTGATTGATTTATGAGATGCTTGTTAGATATTAGCAATGGACGAGAAAACTCCATCGGAGGTTTGGGTGAATTGGTTAGCCATATATATAGTTATTGTTGCCATTGGCCACCACTATCTTATCACGCAGAATTTTGAACAAGTTGCCCGCAAATTAAAGTACTGATTGGAGCGAAGAACCAAGACATCTGGAATTGTCTGCCCAACTTTATCTAGCTTTCTGTTTTCTGACTGTGTTTGTGTTTTTTTTTCAGTGGGTTTTTTTTAGCGGGTCCCCACCCATTTCGGTTGATTTTTATTGACATCGATTTGCCTTGGCTTCGTTTTGAAGCGCTGGAGTGTAGGGTGAACTAAAAACTAAATAAAGAGACTGACGCAATAACTTAGGCAAACATTTTGGTTTAGTTTCTCTAGTATTTTTTATGATGGCTAGGAATTGCAGGAAGTCGATTCCATCCTCTTTAGGCCTTTATCAACAGCAGAGCGATGGTCAGGAAGAGTGTGATCATGGGCAGAGTCTGGCCTGCGGAGTTGGCAAAGCACCTAGAGGGATACAATTTTTAAGTCAAAATAGTTACACAACTTTTTTTTTCCCCAAAACTTACCCAGTCTGGGTGACGTTGTTCACAACACCCGCCTGGAAGTTGGTGAACTGCGTAGCAGCATCGTTATTCACTTTCTCGGTAAGAGTGTAGTTGAAGCCGAACTTGGCCAAAATGAATCCAGCACTAGTCGAAGCATCGCTGGCATTCGTGTAGGTGCAGCCAACGAGGTAGGTATTGTTAATAAGTTGCAGCACCTTGACAAACTTATAGGTAGTTTGCTGGTTCTCTACGAAGGACACATTGTAGCCATTGCTGCCAGTAGACAGAGTGATATTTGCACTTTCGCGGGATTCGGTCTGCAGGTTGGTAGTACTAATGGAGTGACTGACATTGACTTGGACGTACTGCGACTGAACATTCACATCCAAGGTAATGCAGCCCACCGCTGGGGCGGGATTGCGGGCCACCTCGTACCACGTTCCATTGTACTAAAAATAAAAAAGTTACAGATTATTTTTGTTGGAATGTTATGAACATTTGAGGTCTGCTAAGTTATTTTTTCGAATTAAAACAGTTGTCCTAATTATTCTAATTTTTTTTCCAGGTTTCACTCTAGTTTTAAATTAATAATTATATAAAGTTTAGCTTCACTCACTGCGGCATTGTCGAAGCTCAGACTGGTGGCTTGAACACAGGTTTGTTGAGTAGCTGTTTGGCCCAAGGCAACCGAAATAACAGCCAAAAAGGCCAAACTAATCAACACACTTTTGCACATGATGTCACTTTTATCTTCCGGATACGGTTCGATTTTTTGCTTTAGAGAACACTTCACGATTCTGGGTTTCCTGCGATCGGTTCGGTAGTCGTCGTTCAACTGAAGTTGCTCTGCACCCGGGACAGTCTTTTATACTGGCGCACTTTTCCAGTATTCCCGTATTATTTTGCAGCCATTACCGAGGCACCGATTTACGTACATCTGACGCCTGTTATCGGCTCCATGGCATGACTAAGTTTGGATCTTCGGCTTTAGTTATCAGTTATCTTTTTTATTATTCCTTTACGGCTTCATAAAAACTTCTCGTTCTCTGATTGAGACAGTATCGAACCTGGTAAGCCCATTGAGGCTCCAGGTTTTTCCCGGAAACTTATCAATTTGCTCAAAAATAGATTGGATGTCTAATTAAATATCAATCGCTAGAAAGTTTTTAAACTTTTAAATTTTTGTATAGGCGCTTTATTATTGTTATTTGGTATCAGTTGGAAGTACTTTTGCATATTCTGATATGATAAACAAGGATTTGCCTATGCTTACGATATAGCTGATATTATAGAGTGCTGCTAGGTCAGGGGTTTCCCTGTTTTGAAATAATTTTATTAAGAATAATTACTCGTAATATGTTGATAGGTATACCATATTCCTGTGTAATAAAGATTGACAAAATAATCTTCAAAATAATAAATAATTTTTCGTTTAATGTTTGATAATTTTAAAAGTAATATTTGTTTATTACCAGACACACACCTAATGTTTTTATGCATTATGATATTTCACACGAGCTTTATCTATATTTTTTACACGCATGGATAATTGCGTACTATTCCCCATTACTCATCTCGGACGCTCGACAAAGTCATAAGAAGAGTACATTTCTTTATCAAATTACTCGTAGATACAAGAGGGCGACATATAATTAATAAAGTCTGCCACGCCTAGCTTTATCTTAATCTTTTTGTGGAAAATTGTAAAAATATTAAGGGGAAATGAGTCATAACAACCTTATTGGTTATGAAAATATGGGATAAGAAGGCACTTATTTAAAGAAAAATTAATCCAACCCCAAGCGAATAATAAACTTGTTTCATAAGCAAGAAGTTATGAATCATCAGACTTATTATCGTGGGAGATAATAAAATAAAAGGCAGTAAAAATTTTAATAATATAAAATTGTAATAATCAAACACTCTCTTGAAAATATGCATACATTTAAAATTTGATCAAGAGAAAACAAGGAGCTGTGATTAACATTAATTTTTGATAAAACAGAACAGCGAGGTCAAGGCAATCAGCAACGTAGAGATTATTGCGGAAGAATTGGCTCCGGCAGCATAGCATCTGAAAAAAGGAAAACTGTTACTATAAATAAGGCTGATAATAAAGGAAATAAGGTAAAGGCAATATATAATCCAAATATCTTTTACATAGTTTTCTTAAATTAAACTACTGGCACTTACGTTTCGCCCTGCGTTATCAGTGACATTGTACCATTTAGGAAATTGGAAGAAAGGGTCGACCCCAAACTTTCCAGTTTATCAAGGTCATCGGTGGTGGGTGTGCGATCCCTAGTGAGGATAATGCCAAAGGCTGTCGAACTATCTGTCTGATTTGTATAGCCACAAACAAAGGTAACGTTGATGTAATCGGTGTAAAGGACCTTGAACACTGTGTACGGGTTGTAGTTGGGAGGATTCCAGTAGGTAAAGTTGTAGCCATCTTGAATTGCGGTCTCGTTGGCCACTGTAATAGTGGCATTCATGGTTTGATTCACCCAGGGATAGTCCGGAGACACCGCATAGGCTGTGTGGATCAGTACATTATCCTGAGTGACGTTGGGAACCACTGTAATGTTCACCTCCGTGCAAAAGTACGAAGTCGAGGGCTGACGGGCAACTTCCCACCAAATGCCAGAGAACTGTTAGTGGTAATTGCGTTAGTGCTTGAACATAATCCACCATCATTATCCTTACCTTATCCAAATCCAGAGCTATACTTGGCAAATCAGTACAGAGACTAGTAGACTCCGTAGTCTGGGCCTGAGCCGTACGACTGCCCACATTACAGGCTACAAAAATCAGGCAAGAAAATCCCAAAAAAAGGTACCCCTTTGCTGCCATTGTTCCGCTTGGACTGTTGGTGACTGCGCTCCAGATCGAAAACTAAAGCCGGAAAAATTCCGTGGCTGGTCTTCAAGTACATAATTACCTGTCATGTGTCGGTAATCGATCATAAGATATCTAATGAGTTTGAGCTTCACATATAGAAGCGATAAAAAACAACGTTTATTTGCAAGAGAGTTGTCATGTGCATTTAAAGCCCATTCATTGGGAACACTTACACCAGTCATAAAATCCTAGTTTTCAACAAGAATTAGAAAATGGATTTAAAGTCCATTGGTTTCAGCTACTCAAACAACACGACCCCAGGAACAGAAACAATATAAATTTGACCTGATATCTATATGAGCTAAAAATAAGAAAATGATATTAAAAATCCAAAAGAATATAAGTGTATCTAGCGTTGAATACAATTAAAAAACAGGCATTCGCTCCGAGTCCCCCAGAAAATTTGACAAAAAATCGAAAAAGTATTTTTTTTCTAGATTTTGATGCAGGTTGGTGGAGAATCGATCTACAAAACGATGAAGGTATTCCGATCAAGAATCGGATGAAAATTGGCAAAGATATGGTCTTCGCTGGGGGTCATATTGTGCATCCATGCATTTTTGTAAATTTTGAAGGGGGACCTTCAGAAAATTTGACAAAAAATCTAAAAAATATTTTTTTTCTAGATTTTGATGCAGGTTGGTGGAGAATCGATCTACAAATCGATAAAGGTATTCCAATCAAGAATCGGATGAAAATTGGCAAAGATATGGTCTTCGCTGGGGGTCATATTGTGCATCCATACATTTTTGTAAATTTTGAAGGGGGACCTTCAGAAAATTTGACAAAAAATCTAAAAAATATTTTGTTTCTAGATTTTGAGGCAGGTTGGTGGAGAATCGATCTACAAATCGATAAAGGTATTCCAATCAAGAATCGGATGAAAATTGGCAAAGATATGGTCTTCGCTGGGGGTCATATTGTGCATCCATGCATTTTTGTAATTTTTGAAGGGGGACCCCCAGAAAATTTGACAAAAAATCTAAAAAGTATTTTTTTTCTAGATTTTGATGCAGGTTGGTGGAGAATCGATCTACAAAACGATTAAGGTATTCCAATCAAGAATCGGATGAAAATTGGGAAAGATATGGTCTTCGCTGGGGGTCATATTGTGCATCCATACATTTTTGTAAATTTTGAAGGGGGACCTTCATAAAATTTGACAAAAAATCTAAAAAATATTTTGTTTCTAGATTTTGAGGCAGGTTGGTGGAGAATCGATCTACAAATCGATAAAGGTATTCCAATCAAGAATCGGATGAAAATTGGCAAAGATATGGTCTTCGCTGGGGGTCATATTGTGCATCCATGCATTTTTGTAATTTTTGAAGGGGAACCCCCAGAAAATTTGACAAAAAATCTAAAAAGTATTTTTTTTCTAGATTTTGATGCAGGTTGGTGGAGAATCGATCTACAAATCGTTTAAGGTATTCCAATCAAGAATCGGATGAAAATTGGGAAAGATATGGTCTTCGCTGGGGGTCATATTGTGCATCCATACATTTTTGTAAATTTTGAGGGGGGACCTTCAGAAAATTTGACAAAAAATCTAAAAAATATTTTGTTTCTAGATTTTGAGGCAGGTTGGTGGAGAATCGATCTACAAATCGTTTAAGGTATTCCAATCAAGAATCGGATGAAAATTGGCAAAGATATGGTCTTCGCTGGGGGTCATATTGTGCATCCATGCATTTTTGTAATTTTTGAAGGGGGACCCCCAGAAAATTTGACAAAAAATCTAAAAAGTATTTTTTTTCTAGACTTTGATGCAGGTTGGTGGAGAATCGATCTACAAATCGTTTAAGGTATTCCAATCAAGAATCGGATGAAAATTGGGAAAGATATGGTCTTCGCTGGGGGTCATATTGTGCATCCATACATTTTTGTAAATTTTGAAGGGGGACCTTCAGAAAATTTGACAAAAAATCTAAAAAATATTTTGTTTCTAGATTTTGAGGCAGGTTGGTGGAGAATCGATCTACAAATCGTTTAAGGTATTCCAATCAAGAATCGGATGAAAATTGGGAAAGATATGGTCTTCGCTGGGGGTCATATTGTGCATCCATACATTTTTGTAAATTTTGAAGGGGGACCTTCAGAAAATTTGACAAAATATCAAAAAAATATTTGGTTTCTAGATTTTGATGCAGGTTGGTGGAGAATCGATCTACAAAACGATGAAGGTATTCCGATCAAGAATCGGATGAAAAATGGCAAAGATATGAACTTCGCTCGGGGTCATATTGTGCATCCATGCATTTTTGTAAATTTTGAAGGGGGACCCCCAGAAAACTTGACAAAATATCAAAAAAATATTTGGTTTCTAGATTTTGATGCAGGTTGGTGGAGAATCGATCTACAAAACGATGAAGGTATTCCGATCAAGAATCGGATGAAAATTGGCAAAGATATGGTGTTTGCTCGGGGTCATATTGTGCATCCATGCATTTTTGTAATTTTCGTTGGGGGACCCCAGAAAATTTGACAAAAAATCTAAAAAATATTTTGTTTCTAGATTTTAATGCAGGTTGGTGGAGAATCGATCTACAAATCGATGAAGGTATTCCGATCAAGAATCGGATGAAAATTGGGAAAGATATGGCCTTCGCTCGGGGTCATATTGTGCATCCATGCATTTTTGTAATTTTTGAAGGGGGACCCCCAGAAAATTTGACAAAAAATCTAAAAAATATTTTGTTTCTAGATTTTGATGCAGGTTGGTGGAGAATCGATCTACAAATCGATTAAGGTATAAATCGATCAAGAATCGGATGAAAATTGGCAAAGATATGGTGTTCCAATCAAGAATCGGATGAAAATTGGCAAAGATATGGTCTTCGCTGGGGGTCATATTGTGCATCCATACATTTGCGTAAATTTTGAAGGGGGACCCCCATAAAATTTGACAAAATATCAAAAAAATATTTGGTTTCTAGATTTTGATGCAGGTTGGTGGAGAATCGATCTACAAAACGATGAAGGTATTCCGATCAAGAATCGGATGAAAACTGGCAAAGATATGGTGTTTGCTCGGGGTCATATTGTGCATCCATGTATTTTTGTAATTTTCGATGGGGGACCCCCAGAAAATTTGACAAAAAATCTAAAAAATATTCTGTTTCTAGATTTTGAGGCAGGTTGCTGGAGAATCGATCTACAAATCGATAAAGGTATTCCAATCAAGAATCGGATAAAAATTGGCAAAGATATGGTCTTCGCTGGGGGTCATATTGTGCATCCATACATTTTTGTAAATTTTGAAGGGGGACCCCCAGAAAATTTGACAAAATATCAAAAAAATATTTGGTTTCTAGATTTTGATGCAGGTTGGTGGAGAATCGATCTACAAAACGATGAAGGTATTCCGATCAAGAATCGGATGAAAACTGGCAAAGATATGGTGTTTGCTCGGGGTCATATTGTGCATCCATGTATTTTTGTAATTTTCGATGGGGGACCCCCAGAAAATTTGACAAAAAATCTAAAAAATATTTTGTTTCTAGATTTTAATGCAGGTTGGTGGAGAATCGATCTACAAATCGATGAAGGTATTCCGATCAAGAATCGGATGAAAATTGGGAAAGATATGGCCTTCGCTCGGGGTCATATTGTGCATCCATGCATTTTTGTAATTTTTGAAGGGGGACCCACAGAAAATTTGACAAAATATCAAAAAAATATTTGGTTTCTAGATTTTGATGCAGGTTGGTGGAGAATCGATCTACAAATCGATTAAGGTATAAATCGATCAAGAATCGGATGAAAATTGGCAAAGATATGTCTATGGCTGTGTGTCATACTGTTCTTCAATGCCTAAGTTGACTTTCGAAGGAATTCCCCAAAACAATTCAACAAAACGATGATTTAAAAAAAATTAACAAAACAAAAAGTATTACGTCACTTCCCAGACTGGAAATGATTAAATGTTATTAATTAAATTTACTTTACAATCTAAGCTTTGTTTGAATAGTGCTCCGATTCCGATAGTGATTCATCCATCATATTATAGAAATATTTTTGCGATAAAAGTGTGCCCTTACTTTGGTTTCCAGCTAATCAATATTGAAATTTAATATCTAGACAAGCTAATATATTCAGAGAGTTAAAGTTTTAACTTTTGCGGCGTGCTTTCCACTAAGTTTTTCTAAAGTCCAATGATATATGGGGCTCCCTATAGATCCCATTTGACGTGTTATTCTAGTGCCAATCAGTTGAGGCCATCGTGGTCACAAAAAAAATGACTATTGCAGCCTACTGTATCGTAAGTCTGTTTAGTGATAAGACCATTATCATATTTGATACCTGATATACTGAAATGATAGCTGAAGTGTTTCGCAAATAGTTCCTAGGCCAATGGTCTGCACTTCCACTCCAGGTCATTGCTCAATAGAGGAGAACAATGCCAACCATGTTAAAAGTTAATAAAAGTTGACCTACTTTTTCAGGAGCTTCTCAGAAAGAACACTAGTTTCTGAAAGAGGCCCCACGTGATGAGGCTCTTAACTTTAGACTGGAAACGAGCATTGCGTGGGTGTGCTAAGCCTTAGTGATTATGCTAACAGCTGCATGTCTTCGACTTGTCCTGTAAGCTCTCGAAAACGCCTCAAAAGCACATTAATTTTAAATGCTCTGCCAGGCCCCGAACAACCCATTGGATGGGATATACAATGTATTTTGTGTGCGTGTGTCGAACATTCTGGTACAGTTGACACACATTCATAGGCTTTTGTCTCGGGAGTCGTTTCGCCATGGAAAAAGTTTGCCAACTGCCGAAAGTTGACTGGCAAATGAGAGAAAACTAGAAAACAGGAAAGCCGAGTGCAGAAGTTGTTGAAAAGGTGCCACACCCTCAACTAGGACACAAGCTAGTATCTATTATTTAATTAAAACTATTCGCAGTGTGAGTCTAAATAATTTAATTGGCCCATGTGTGAAAATTGTTAATGAATGACAAAACGCTCCTCGGCACACAGGTACAGGTGAATACAACTTTTTGGTATTTCGTTCAGAGACTTCAGGAGTTTCAGGAGCTAAAAGTGAACACCGAAACTTTTGATTAACCCAGTATACTGTTGAGGTGTGAAAACGTTTCCAGGCCACCGAGCAAATTGCATAAATAGTCTAATAATAAAGTTGATGGGCTCTTGTTTTATTCCTGATTTATTCAAGCGATTAATTGACGCAAAAAGGCTACGAAGCTCTAATGTTTGATTTATCTTTTATATGCTTCTATATCTGGATGCTGACTTTTGTTGTCTAGGTCAGTTTACTTTCAGATTTGAAGGCGAACTTGAACCCAAGTTGGATGGCATTTGAGGCTTTCCCAGAATTCAATTAAATAATCTATGCGATCCAGTCAAGTTTATTGTGTGGGCTGGCTGACACGTGTAGGAAGTAAGTAAAAATAGAAAGAGACTTGGAGATGAAATCGAGAGTATCTTCCATGGTTGGAAAATAAGAATTTATCATCCAGCTAGTAGCTACATGCACTCAACTAGCACTTTCCCTGATGTACTAGACTTAATTACCTAGAAAAGCCCTGTCGCTTGTGAAAAGCCACTGTGCTCTTGGCAGCCCATTGACAGAGTAAAATAATTAAGTTGTTTATCTTAATGCACACATATCCCTTGCACACTGCCACTCACATGCTGCAAGTAACTGTTAATTACACCACTAGCTGTATGCAAAGCCCCAAGAAAAAGGAAGAGAAAGGCAGGAAGAAAGTGCAATGCAAACTTTCTATTAAACTGAGTCGTGCAGGAGTGCTTTCTCCCTTCACTCCACACGCGTTCTCCCCCACGGCTCTTGGTCCTGGCCCCAGTTCTTGCCCAAGAGTGCGCACTGCGCAAGCCAATTTAAATTTTAAAATAAGCACATTAACTGCATGCACAAGCGCTAAAACAAACCCAGCCCACACTTTCCCTCCTTTCGGGCCACACGCGCGCATATTTAATTTGCTGCAGATTTACGCCTTCGCCTGGCCCGATGCCGTCTCAGCCTGGGAAGGAGAGTGGAGAAAGTACTAGGAGCAGGCTCGGATCCTGTCTTTGCATTTCCAAAAGAAAGTTTGCTTTTCGGTGACTGTTTTAATTATTTACCACGTCCCGAATTACTTGGCAGAACAAATAAAACACTTTTTCTTTCATATTTCATAATTTGATTTATGTTTTGGGTTTTTTCATCTCGTTCTTTTAATTATTATCCATATCTGCTTATAGAAAAAGGTGAAACTAATTGTTTAATTGGTTTTACAAAAAATTTATAAACTAACTATTTGTTGGGGCGTAATTAATTTGTTAATTTAATTGATATTCATACTTTTTCCCATTCTGGGACGTCTGTTTACTTCGATTAACTGCCATTAAACATTATAAATTCGATTAAATCGCTTTTTATTTTGCTCTCTATCGCTGCACACAATTGAAAAGATCGTCTCTCCACACTTCCTACATATAAAATCTAAGCAGTTGTAGAAAACTAGTTAGTCGGTATACGAAAGATCCTTACAAAGAGTCATTGCCGTGATATGCTATCCGAAAGTTATCAGTAAATTAACAGGAAAACAACTATTTACATACAATTCAATTGAAGTCAATTTGAGGCTTAAGTAACACAAGTATCTAGAGACCGTTTTTAACAATTTACATTTACGATTTAATAATTTTATTTTTAAGTTTAGGTTTTTTTTTGTTTCGTTTGGAAGAACTACAGCGAAAATTTCTTATTGACTTGTCCGTATGTACAACTGGCGATGGAGAAAAAGTTCTTATCGAGTTGGATTGAAGTTTTGGATAAAAGTTTGTTGTATTAGTATAGTTTTTGTACTGATATTGATAGTATTAGAAACCAGGTGTGCTATATTACATAAATACGATCGCTGATATGTACGATTCAAAATAAAGTTGTTGAAAATAAAAGACGGTAATTGGACAGGATAGCGAAAGCATAAGTTAAGAACCATATATCTAGTTAATGTTTAGGATTAGTCCTTGTAAGCTGCTATCAATTTTTGTTGTCACTCGCTCGATGATTGTGCTACTGCATTTTGTTTTCGGGATCTGTTCCATACCATATCTATATATTCATAGGGGGGCTTTTCCAAAAATCACAACGACTTAATCTTGACCTAAAGCAATTATTGCATATCATATGGCTGATGGCTGAAGTAGTAATCTAAGCTAATTTTGTTATCCGTTTAAGGTTCTACTTTTGGAAGGGGATGTCTAGGGACTGGCTCTAGTCCAAGTCCGTATGCTATATATGTACTATATGTATGCTTATGTATGTATAGACTACGGTTTATAGGATACATTGCATTGTGCTCATATAAGAAAATTTAACATTTCGCTTCCTCACACACAAATTGGGGGAAGTACGGGGGACTCTCAATGGATATTTCTTAGGGGGCAGTGGGAGGTGTCCCTCCCCCCCGCCTGCTATTTACAATTCTGATACAACCTAGGAAGTGTCTCATTTTAGTCGCGGGGTTCATTGACAGGGGGCGCCCGCTAAAATTGTTCACTCGATATACCTATGGGTGTTTTTTTCTGATTTTCTTTTCGCATTTTGCTTGGATTTCGCATCAAGTTTTAGTTTACAAAGCTTTACCAACTACAGTTTAGTTTATACAGTTTATTATTGTTTCGCCATTAAGTAAAATATGTTTTATATTTAAACAGTCTTGATTGGGCCTTTCGATGGCAAAAGGCATAAAATGCATTTAGGTTGGTGAAATAAATTAAATAAATAAATAAATAATCTAGTCAAGTACTTAGTAAAAGCAACTAATCGTAGTTATTAATTTGTGGAGGGCATGTATGTGGCACAACGCTTGGAGACCACAGCTTCAGTAAATTATTTCCCGAAATTTAATTTTATTTCCAAATTCTGTTTTCAGATTTTTCTCAAATTTTGTAAACTTTTTCGAGGAAGCTGCCAAGTCCTTGCCAAACTGCGCTGTTATTAGCATTGCTCTGTTAAGGGCTTAACATATTTCCGTTTCCTAAAAGTAGGCAACTATATTGGGGGTAAGTGAAACTGAAATTCTTGAAATGCCCAAAAGAGTACTTTATAAAAAATGAAAATTTAACTGAAAAATTAAATAAAAAATCAAATAATTTGTAGTTTTTTGATATTTTGGTATATTTTGATGACCAACTCTGGCCAACTCATTTTTGAATCCAATCTCTTCATCCTTTAATCTTCGCTTAAAAACTAAAATAACAAACAGAATTAAAATATTTAACTTAACTTAGTTACGGACATACGCTCTATAATACACTTTAAATTAGTTAGAGAACCTAGCTTTAAGATTTAAGTTTAGCTTTATATTGTAGAATTTGGCAATCACATTGGAAAAACACTTAGATCTATAAGTTCTTTGCTTTGCGGCAAGTTTCGCTTTTGAAACAGAGCGAATACTTGGTGGTATGGCAACCCTCTTTGATAAGTCTATGTATCAAGATCAAGATACTTTTGGATCTCTCTGGATCGAGTTTGGATCGAGTATGCGTAGTTAAATATCTATTGCTTTCACGATGTACACGCAGGATATTTTTTTTTTTGATATTTTGTTCACTTAGATATGACTAACTGTACACGGCCCTATTTACACGGAGTCTCTAAGGATATTACTTTAGCATTAATTTTGATAGATGTATCTACGCCGGTGAGAGGTTGGCGGATGCGTTGTTGTTTTCCAACTGAGATGCGACGGTGGAGCAGGCGGGGCTGTTGTTGTTGGGACTGGTGGCGCCGGCGCTGCTGTGGGCCGAGTTCTTGGCCACCGCACCACTGCCGCCGGAGGTGCCCTTGGAGCCCCTGGTGCCGCGGTTCCAGCTAAAGTTCAGGGCCGCACTCAGCTTGCTGGCCTTGGGCTGCGTCTGGTGCGGCATTTGGGGCTCGGCGAGATCGTAGTCCTGTCGCCCAATGGAGCTGGCCGGCGTGTGGTGGCTGTAGCCCGAATCGGAGCCGAAGCTCGAGTCACCATAGGGGTGTCGGTACTCTCCGCCAGTGGGCAGTACGGTCGAGGCATATGGGCGGGCAGCTCCGGCACTTTCGTAGTAGTAGTTGGCATTATACATCATGGGCTCCGCATAGCCGTAGGATGGTTCCTGGGGCAGGGGAGCGGCATGGATGCGGTGGTGCTGGTGCTGATGCGGCGCCAACCGACGGTCCACCATCCGCGGCTGGGTTCTCGCCCTCATGGTGGCCGCCATCAGGCCGCTGGCCGCACTCGTAGGATACTGCTGCGAGCTGCCGGGATACCGTATCCTCTCCCTGTAGATGGTGGAGAGCGGCGGAGCCGGAGCCTTGCTCAGCTGGGCGTTGATCCGGTTCCTTCGCTCCACTTCGTGCTCGAGGGTGTTGTAGAACTGGGGAGCCGTGGAGCGAGCCATGTAGCCCAGGGACATGAGATTGCTGCGGTTGTCGTAGAGCGGTGCCAGGTCGGCGATGTCCGCGGTGGAGCTGCTGTTGTTGAGATCCTGATCCTGGGCGACCCTGGGTTGACGGGTGCGGGGAGTGCGTCGGTTACTCACCGACCCCGAGGCCAGTTCGTGGTTGTTGTTGCTGGCCGACGAGGCTGTGGCCGTGGAGGCATCCTGACCCGAAGAGGAGCCGCTGCTCAGGACACTGTGTCGCTCCTGGGTAGTCTGCTGCAGGCTGGAAGAGGCACCAGCTGCACTGGAGGTTCCTGCCGCCGCATTGCTGCTGCCACCGGCACCTGCCACCCGTTCGTGGTAGGGTGTGGCACCTGCCGCCGCTGGGATGTTCGTGGCCTCCTTCTGGAAACTGCACTCGCCTGGCAGTGACAGTTCATCCTCGGCGAAGTCGTCGTCGGAGTGCAGTGGTGGCTCCGACTCGCCATCGGAATCAACGCGGCCCGGTCCCAGTTCCTCGTAGACGTTGTCGTTGGAGCGATAGGGATCGGGTCCGGGCGAGGAGCTGACCAAGAACGGTGGCGAGCGCGTCATGGGATAGCCGCTGGGGTAGTGGATGCTCTTGCCCTGGAGCAGCTGTAACAACAAGAAGGGAAAGTGGCACAGTTAGTGATTTGTCATTAAGGGAATGGTATGCAAAGTAAGTGGTTAAAGGGGTGGCTTCACTCTCACTTGAGGAGAGTCGAGGGAAAAAATGCAAGGACATTTTTGCAGAAATACTCGGAATATGAAGAAGGGAAAGGTTCTTCTTGGCCACGTACCCTCGGGCAGGGCTTGGACATGTGTCAGGACGGGGAAAAGGAGGAGGACGAGTTGGAAAGGCAGTCGAGCAGCATAAGCAGTTGTTAAAACAGAACCGAGCTGACAAATGCAAGGAAGAAGTTAAAAATGCCACGAGAAATGAATAATAAATAAGCGGGACTAAGCAGGAAAAAGGACAAAGGTATTAAAAGTAAAAGCTGAATATCAAGTTTTTTACTTTAAACATTAATTGAAATGTGGGCCAGTTCATGTTTAACTTCGCCAAAGCCTTCCCTAAAGGAGCTGTTTATCAGACAATAAAATAAACACACTCTTTGGCGCATAGGGAGATTCCCGGGCAGCCAAAAGCACTAAGCTCGAACATAAAATATGAAAAAATAAAAAAATGAAATAAAAGAGCGGGGAGCTCCACGTTTCGGGTCAGAGTTTCAAAAAAAAAAAAGCCTTCAAGGCGTCAGAGTCGTAAAATATTTAGGCATACAAAAGGAGCTGAAATTAAGGACGGGGGTAGGGGACTCGCAGGATATGGCCCACAAATACACTCACGCCTTTTATGAATATGTATGCCAGCGCTTATGTGTCATGTCAAGTTCAAGTGTAAATTGAGGCATACAATGGGCATAAAGGGCAATGGACATAAATGAATAATATGAAGAAAGGGATATCCTTGAATGAAGGAAGTGTGGTGTCGTCTTACAATCCAATTGCATGTGACAGGATCAAAAACAGGACCAGAACCAGACAATGACTGTGCAATGTTTTGACAGCAATTGTCGTAATATTTGTCAGTTCGAGGGTGGGAATTTATTTAAAAAAGGATAAAGGATATAAGATATTGGATATCTTGCAGATACCAACCTCGGAGTGATGCTGCTGATAGTGATGATGATGGTGGTGGGGCACCTGATGATGTCGGTGCATCACCAGCGGCCTGTGGTGTCCCAGGTGCGCATCGGGATCCTCGTACATCCCATGGTGGTGGTGGTGATGGTGCGCCGAGCCCAGGGTTCCGCCGCCCAGGGGCATGGCACCGTTGAGGGGGCCACGAGTGGGTGTCTTGCAGGGCAGGAGGTTCTGCACCTTTCGTTTGTTTCTGCAAGAAAATAGAAGTTGGAAAAGGAGATTAGTAAAGTGTGCCACAAGAAGAATGATGATGATGATGTAGCTTGGCTTTGGCAAGCATTTAGTGTCTTGTTGCCCGTCACCCCCTCATCGGGCTAATAGAGCCATAAGTTGCTCTTGGCCAAGCCGAAGATAAATCGATTTGTAATGACCAGCAGAGAGCCAGCAACCTTGATAAATGTCAGGTAAACAAGCCAAGAAGACTGAGCCTCCTGCCTCCTGCCGCCTGAATCCTGCCTCCTTGGGAAATTGCCCAAAACAATTTGATTAATAAAGAATGCCAAAGCACCGCCAGGAACTCCTCGCACACCAAAAATTCAATTTAAATGAGCACAAAGCGACAGTCACGTCAGAATGATGATGAGCCGGGAATAAGGAGCAGGGAACGACAACCGCGTACCATGAAAATAATGAACATAATTAAGTGTTGCCCATGGCAAAGAAAGCAGACAGCCTTGAGAGGCAGAAGCCACCAGCCACCATACCATAAGCATAATGAAAAATGTGAAATTAAATTGACGCCACGCCCCGCCACGCCAGCCCAACATCCTTGTAATGTCTTGTAGGTAAACATGTTTGGGTGTCAGAACGGAAGTCGCTCGTAAAAACTCTCGGCAAATATACACATATGTATGTACAAGGTGGAGAGGGCTAACTGTCGCTTGAGGAAGCTCCTTTATGCGGAAGGACATTAAAAATGCCTGCCGGGAGGCCTAGACTCTAAAAATTTAAACATATATACGACTTGCGATTGATCTAAGATACGATTCTGAAGTCTAATTCCAAAGTCTAAGTATGTCTAAGAATGTTAAGGTATTCCTTGGTCCCCTTAGGATTTCCGGAAGCTGAGTGAGGGTGGCACAGAGCTGTCTTCCTTGTAAAATATATTCTTAAAAGTAAATTAAATAATGCGGCATGCCACAAGCCAAGCCTGAGACTGTTTCTGAGCGTGTGCTTCATTTCATTTCACTTACAAGGCGTAAAATCAAGAATCCAAATCCAAGTCAGTGGGAGGATAGCTAACCCTTTGAGAGGCTTGTTTGATTTCAAAGCGTTATGGCCAACTGGCCATAAAGAGCCACCACGGCATCCCCCAGAGTGTCGTACAATTTGGCAAGAAAGTAAACCATTTGTATGCCCCATGTACGTACGTATGCATGCCAGCCAGGGGTTGAAGCTTAAGCCGAATGCGAAATACCTTTGGGGGGCAGCAACAGTAACAGACACGGCCATTTTCCTTTTGGCATAAGCAATTTACAATAAAAAGTAGCTGGCAACCAAAAGGGGCAACAGTGTTGCTGCTGCGAGTGTGTGGGGGAATCTTTTATTTATGAACTCTGGAACTAAACTTGCAGGACTCTCATACTCGCACTGTTGGGGGTTGCAAGTCCAATGCCCGGCACGTAAAAAAGTAAAACTACAAAGGGCACAAAAGAAGCTTCAGACATATTCCCAAGGAAGGTGTGTGCCAGGACTTTGATATGGAAATTAGATAGAAGGAGTGGGTCTACATCTAGGTACAGAAACTTGAAGAACTGAAATGAAATTGATTGGAAAAAGAATACTGACTTGAATCAGCTAGAAAAACATTTCTCTTAACCACTTCCCAGGCATTAATTACGTTTGAGCTTCAAAGTAAATGCCAGTTGACTGGCTTGTCTGGTGGTTTAGGCCACCGCCGACGCCGCCGCCACTTTGGTGGTCAGTGATCTGCCCCCCTCGGACTGGATATGACCATTGCATAATTTCACTGCAGTTGACCGGTCAGTCGGCCAGAAACAAAGCCAGAGCTCAACCGCAAAGACAAAGCCGCAATAGCAGCATCGAGTTACCAGGAAAAGAAGAAGGAACAGCTGGTGTCAGAAGGCATGAGTCACTAACTTGGCCCGTAGATTTGATTAAAAAAAACGAAAACAAAATTGCCAAGGCAACATGAGGGGACTCTAATAAGGTCAAATTGTGATTGTTATGGCGTACTTGACACACAGCCCAACCGTCAGGTGAAATTGATTTTATTTATTTAAGAGCCAACAATGTTCATGCCGTCATAACTTCTTCTCTGAGTTGCCTCATTTAATATGAATGAAGATTTTTCGGCATGGACATTTATTGAAAATATTATTAACTTGCGACAATGTTAACAATTTTAATAACAAGCTCTTCAGATTTTTTCGCATCATTTTAAGCCGCCTTTTTTTACAAGCCACATGCAACACATGTTGCATTTGGGTTTTTTTTCGGAATGGCACTCGCAAATTCGCGTAATTAATAAAGTCCCAATATGCAAACATTTGCTGTAAAAGCGTGCTGAAAACACTCTGGTGGTTTATTAAAATAATTAAGGTAATTACCAGCGGAAACGGATGGGGAAGAAAAATACCGCGCCCGGCCCAGAGCATCATATTAAATGCAATTTATGGTTTGAATTTTAAATTATTGGTTCGGGCCATTTTAATGAAATATTTAAATATTTTGTTAAAATCTTAAAGCCACAAAGTGTGGCATCTAGAAGGGCATTCGTCACTGGTTTTTCTCGAGATGTGTTCGAGGCTCGAACAGAAATATAAATAAAATTAGTTTCTATTTTATTTATGGATTCTCATAGTTGTTTGGAGGGCAGGACACGCAACAGCAACACATAAAAGCAAAAGTAATGTGCCACATCATAAATGCCACAAAAATGGCACGCACACACACACAGATAGGGCTTCAGGGGTCAGACACTTAAAGCAGATCCTTCTTGCCACACACACACACAATCACATGCATAGATAACTATGTAATAAAGATGCCCGTTTGTCCTGTTAGTCCTGTTTTCTTTTTGCCTTTGTTTGCTGCCCCATCGCCATAACCTCAAAAATGATGAAGCACAACAACAACAACAAGACTCTAGCCGTGCGTGCGGTCAGCAAACTTTAATGAATATGTATGAAAATCGGTCGTAGCATCTGATGCCTCCTCCTCCTACTACTCCTCGCCTAGACCCATGAATATTTCCGGCCAAGTTTTCTGTATTGCCGTTGAAGGGAAAATCGATTTCGGGTCTGAATGGAGGAAGCTCTGGGTCCTTGGTGGCCCAACACTTGTTGATGTTAATGAGGGGTCCCTGGGCCTTAAATTTCACATTCAACGCAACTGTGCAACACATTAAAGCCGTCAAAAATTGTGTGGAGCCCGGCGTAAAGCTTTGGCCTTGCCCCAAGCCGTTATCTAGCTCTGGATCTCCATCATATACATGCCCCATCTCGTATACCCGTGCTTGCAAAAATCTTTTGCAGCTTTTCTGGCTCTGTTGCCACACTGCATTACATGCAAACAATGTCCAGGGCTTGTTTCATTTTCCCTATTTTTTTCTTCCTGCCTCGGATGGTGCCTCCGCTTCATGCCCCTCTTTTGTGGTTTATTTCTGCAGCAGATTTCATTTCGTTTGCAATCTGACATCGTGTTTTTTCTTATTTTCGGTTGTGAGGATGTATTTTTTTTCCAGAGACCGTAAAAGTAAATTGTTTTATATCTTTACTGCTGTGTGTGTTTTTTTTTTTATCCACCCACCCACTAACTAAAAGTTGATTTGTGTGTGAGGAGGGGGGGTGTGCTTCTACCATTTCTCACGTGCTTTTTTCTTCTAGCTGCTGCTGCGGCAAACATTTATTTAAAATTTCAATTTAATTTAGTTTCGGTTTTAAGTGCACCCGCATACAAGCCAGGACTAACACCCATACTCTCGCAATGCCATGTAGGTCAGTGTGGCTCCGCTCAAAAGTAGACTACATTAATTTTCGTTTGGCTGAACCACCATTTTTTCGACAACTCTGCCAAATGGGTTTTTATTTCCCGAGTTCATTTTCTACTTAGTTTTTTTTCTACTTGCATGTTTACATACATTTTTGATATAGTTTTATAATGTTTATGCATTGCTGGCATTTTTTTTGATGTGGCGCGAACATTTATGCGGCCCAACACTTTTCGGTCTCTGCCACCTGCATAATTCGCAAGTGTTGGTACTGAATTTATTATGTTTTAAGCTGCTAGAGAGTTGATTAACTCTTATATTTAAACTTTAGATTTTTCTATGAAATGCAGCCACTCCGCCTCTTTATCTCATCTCGGCCATCTTCCACTGGAAACTTTTGGCCCGTCTTCTGCGGTCGGAGCCACATAAATCATGAAGGCAAAAGACCAACAACATGCAACATGTTGCAGGCACTGGTTAACGCCTCCTTTAAAGTTGCGCCGAGGCAGGAAAGAAATCAGAAAAAAATAGTTGCCCAGAAGGGGACAGGCCGCGATAAAAGCCACACAACGCGATACTAAGTGTAGTGTGTGTGTGTGGGCCTATAGAGTCGGTCTGGTAATTGAGTCATTGCGGCATCTTGGCACTATACTTACTTCCAAACAAACAGCGACGAGAAGAGAACAATCAAGACCAAGAGCAGCGAGAACACGGCTATCATGGCCGAGGTGGCCAGGGACTGGCTGCTGTACAGGCTGGCATCCAAGATCTGCAAAGATATAGAAAGGGGAGAGGTATTAGTCGGGGGGCGGAAAAAGTAAAAGTTAATGCCTGGTCTGGGCTGGGCTGGGATGGAGTAAATCAACGCTCAACTCAAACACAAAGCCATTTTGCATATAAACAAAGCCAACGCACCAAAACCAGAAAGAAAATGAAAGAAAAACCAATGGAAAGAGGAAAATATTTTGGTAAATATGCCTAACGAAATGCAAACAAAAGCGCAGCGCACGCGACTTGGGCTGTTAACCTTTCGGTTACTTGGCTTTTCCTCAACTCGAGAGAGTTTTGGGGATTGGGAGTGGGATTATAGACCCGGGAAATTAAGGTCAGATGGCAATTTGCGTTTCGATTTATGCTTGGACATGCAAAAATAAGTAACTTGTGAGGAAATGAGGGGGAATTTCAGGAAAGTCCATGAATTTTTCAAAAAAACATGTCTATTTCTGAATAAATTCTATTTCTTATTCTGACATCTTGCTTATCTTCCCTGCCACCTGTCAGAAAGAGATAAACCAACCTATTTTGCATTAGAAGGTGGATGTGTATATTTTTTGTTTATTTTCGAGAGTCGAACTTGAACGCAAATGCACCTGTCGTTTTGGCCAAAAAGCATCCCGGTTTACGCAGCATAAATCACTCAAAAACATGGAAAATATTTTGTCCGGCCAAAAGCAGAAAGAGACGGGGAGTACAGAGTGCAAAAGAGACAAAGACGAGGCAGCTTGGCCAAACACACTCTGAATTGAGGTCAAACTTTGACAGCTGTGCAAATAATTTCGACGGCGACTGTGTGTGCGTTTGGCTCTCTCTTTGTTTTCCCAGTGTATGTATATGTAGGTTACTCTTTAATTTATAATGCATTTTGTGATGCATTTACTAATTTATTAAATGCACTTTTCCAACTTTTCGATTTTGATTTATTTGCCCACATCAAATACAAATATAAGCGTCCCAGTTTTGCGGAAGCAACTCTCTCACAAAAGCAATCTCAACGCTTATCATTCTGGGTAATTAATCATGCACTGGCACTGCCATGTAAATATTATTAATATTTCATTGCGAGATGGAGAGTGCACTATAAACAAATCGAAATTACATACAAGAGTGGAGGAGCGTTCTCTAGTCTCTGGCCCGAGATAAGCCATAAAAATATTGACATCCATCTGGATGGCGAAATTGTTTAAAAATCTCTGAAAATGGGGGGCCTCGAAATCGAAAGCTGCTCGCATTCGGAATGCTTATCACACAAACACACAAAAATTAGGAAATGTATATTTTGAAACCCATTCCAAAAGACAAATCGCAGGGCCCAAAACCCAATACAAATAATAATAAATTAAACAATTATGTGAGGCAGATCTGGAAAGGGGACTGGCAGCCACAATCCACAATCGTAATCAAGTTGATTAATGAGACCTGCCGCCAGTCTTTTCTTCGATTTTGGAGCAATAGTCTTGGGGCTCTTAAAATGTATTATTTTTGTCTTAAACTGTTTTAAATGGAATACATTTTATTAAATAATTTTCATCGCCACTATAGCTTCTGGCACTCCCTATCGATTTTATAGAAATCCCACTTGCGTCATTCAATTTTTTCCCATTTTCTTGGCTTTTGAAAAGAAACCGAAACAATTTTCTTTTGTCCCCCGCCCTGGCAGCATTTTCCAGTCAACTTTGAACTGCATTGTGCGAGAGGAGCTTGGGCTGGAGTGCGTTGATAATCGATATACGCGTTTACCTATTTGTAATGCTCATTTTTGGGGCCAGTCGTCAAATATATGAATGGGTATGAGGCTGGGTAATAACTGTACACATTGCGACAGTTGTCGATTGCCACCGAAAACGCTTCCAGCTGCCTCACGGATTAACCCGTAAGATAACAAACAAAAGTACTATACCGAAAGGCAAACAGGCCGGGCTGGCATTATCGATACCAGGCCGGGCCAACTCTATTTGCTCAGATAAGCAGTGCCACTGGTATGATTGAAGGCTTTCCATCCTAGGCCCCTACGGTAGTCGGTCGCCTCGGGGGCATTCCATAAATTAAATTAAATAAAGTACAGCAGTACAGAGAAAAAAGGAGTAGACAAATACAAACACAAGGGTTGGAAAGATAAGAAACGCAGTTTGAACGATTTATGTTTTGGAATACATAGGAAACAGTAGAGAGAGCAACTTGGCCGATAAAATAATTAAGCCCTCCTTCAAGTAGCAGACAACAAAAGCCATTAGCCGGCAGAGTAAAATTATGGCATAAACTTTACACCCTACTCCGAAAAAAATAACAAAAATAATAAAAAGCTGGAATAAGGCAAAGTGAGATTAACGCAGCCAGTGCTGCAAAATGCTCTTTATTTTTATGGGGAGTGTGCGAGTGTGACCGTGTGTCTGTATGCGTATTTTTTCATTTTTTCCATTTTCAGCTTTGTGGCAACTTTTTAATAATGAAACATTTCCAAGGAGGCAAGGACGCAAGGAGGCAGGCAGGAAGGTAGCTTGAGTAGGCCATAAAGTGAAATGTTTGCCTTTGACCCAATTTTTAAGTGTTGCCAAAGTGCATAAAAAAAACTCTAAACGAGTGGGTGTAGGCAACATTGTAGTATGGAGTTTTGTGGGGAGGATGGGGATTCGACCGTTTGGCAAGTCGTCAAAATCAGTCGTCAAAATACTCCTTCTATACGGTGAAAGGGGGGAAGGCCATTTGGAAAAAGTTCTCACCGCCGCACCGAAAACTTTAAAGTTAACAACTTTTCTCTCGCAAAGTCAAGCGCGCATTTTCATTTTCGTGCCTGATGAGAAAAACACAAAACTTTTCCCGAGAATAAAAGGATGGTAAAGGAGGATGGAACTTGCAACAAGCACGTGCCACTTGCAGCAGCCATAATAGCAACAACAACAACAATAGTTGCCTGCTTTGATAACATGGCGAAAGTTTTCCGAACATGCGATGCATGTGTGGCGTGGCGTGGCGCCTTTTTTCAACACCACCCTGCCACCACAATCCGTAACTTTGATTCCACAGCACGTGCATATCGAGAATCGACCCAGGTCCTGAATCTATATAGTATATATACTATATATATGCCTCTAGCTGTGGAGTTCTTCTCGACCGTTTTGTAACCACTTGGCGGTGCAATTGTTTGGAAACAGGCCGTGATTGAGACCCATTCCCCTAAGAGGTTGCGAGGCTGTAATGAGTTGGGAAACTAGTTGGGCTGAGATGGAAAAGTTAAAGGAAAAGTTGAAAGGAGAAAGTCTCCATTATTTACTTTAGGCTTTAAGTTATGTTTTAAATATATATTCATATATGAAAATTCAATTTTTGGTCTCCGCACACAGACATTCCCAAAAAAAGTATCTCTCGGATACGGATACTTCTGCCACTGTCTGCAGCTGTGTCTGGCTATGTCAACTGTAAACAACATCAACACTAAACAGTAACAACACCACCCACCCAACCTTCTCCTTCTTTTCCTTGAAAAACCCGAAAAGTCAAGAGTCGTCCCAAAAGCAGACACATATATATCCTATACTATACTATATATATATGTACGTTGAAGGATGGCAAGTAGCTAAGGAATTTCGCATTCTCACGACATTTGATATCAATGTCATGCTATTTGCTACACACCCAAGTCTGGATTTTGCCATCCACCCACTACCACTCCTCGTCTCCTCGGTTGATCATCTTCAACAGTCGCTAGACTTGAAGGAAAAGTTGAAATATTTTCAGGCAAGGAAGGCAAGGAGCTGGGAAGCAGGAAGCGAATGCTGGAAAAAGGATTATTTGCTGCCACGCCCATTGGAGCAAATCAGAAGCTGCTTGTCAAGTATTTTTTCTCCACACACGCACACACTCGCGCGAAATTTAATTTCGCTTGTCTGGCAAGGATGCCACTTCCGCTTGCCTTTTTAAAGGTTTTTCCTTGACTTTCCCCCATTTTTCTCCCTTCTTGCCCTGTTGCCAGTTGACAATTACACCCACACACACACACACCCCAAATTGGCACAATTCCCGTTAAACTTATCAATCGGAGAGAGCTTTCCTTGCCAGGACACATGCCGTGTGTGTCCTCGACGCTAATCCATTAAATTGATTCCCAAACTCGAATT
The DNA here is from genome assembly GCA_018153035.1 of Drosophila pseudoananassae pseudoananassae. NCBI lineage: Eukaryota > Metazoa > Arthropoda > Insecta > Diptera > Drosophilidae > Drosophila > Drosophila pseudoananassae. The sequence goes on from JAECXR010000055.1 coordinate 2,101,996, forward strand.
GATTTTAAGCTCATTTCGTTGAGATTTTAATGTGTTTACCTGGATTATATGTGTGTATATATATTTTGGTAATATCTAGTATCTAGTATCGGTTTGGTGGAGCATCGTGAGATACAGTTTGTGACATAAACTGCATGTTAACATTAACATTTGATTTGTCAGCATAAATCAACGCAGCGACAGACTCAAGTGCCCACACACATAATGCTCCGTGCTCCGAGCTCCGAGTTGAGAGATGATATGAGGGGACCACACACAGATCCGGTTTATATAGATACATTTTCCCCATTCCCATTCCCCATATTTTGGTTATATTTATTTAAATTTTTCATGTTGAAAATTAAGTGGAAAACACTTGGACTCGACTCTGAGATGGAGTTGGTGGTAGTGGAGGTGGAGTATTTTTTTTCTTCTTGTTTTTGTTGTGTGGGGCACGTGAAATATATTTTTGTAGCAATGACCGCGTGCGTGGCTGCGGTGTTGATATGTGGAATTTGATCTTTGTTTTACCCCAGAGTCTCCTCCTCCCCTTCCCCAGCCTAAACAAACACTTGCCCCAGATTAGACGAGGGCCCAGTTACAGTTTTTCCACATGGAAAATTATCTATCTTTCTGTTTCAATTTTCTATTTCTCTTAAAAAAATTATATTCTATTTTTTTTCCTGCCATTTTTTTGGGTTTGTAACCGCTGACAACCTTTTAAAGTTGAGGGTTGATTTCGGGCCATATGTTGCCGGCCGAAAAATGCTTTTTGTTGGCACTACAGTTGTTGTCCTTTTTGTGTGGCTGCCGCTTAACTTTTCATTGTTATTGTAATTTCTGTGACTGTCCAGGAGGGGGATGGTCATCATCCTCATCATCGTCATCATCATCATTGAAATCTCGGGGCAGAAACAGTCGAAGGAGCAACAGCTGTTGCTACAGGCAACTGAGAAGGCCAAAGGACTTGAAAGGAAAACGAAAATTTCTTTCACTTTTTAAAGTGATTCCTTGCCACAAATTGTGGCAGCCTTTAAGGATTGAAGATGGCTTTTTAATTTGGAGCCTAAATCGAACAGATTTTCCATCCAGCAACCTGCCAATAAATCAATTCGCGGCCACTCAACTGTTAACATTTGTGACACATCCACCCGACGCGTAGTAATCAACGCTCTTGTAACGTGCCACGCCCTCGGCTTGTTACAACCCACCACTTGAGCGGCTTTGTTATTGTAATATGCATATAGGACATAATTCAATAAGGCAACATGGATTTCTGACACCTCTAAAGGAAAGCCAAACCACTTGCAACTCGTTGTGGAAAAAATCCCAACAGCTGCGCCAAAATGCAGGCCTCATTACGTGGCCCGCCCGAGAGGGTTGCACCATCAGCCACCCCTGGGCGGCAACGCCCTCGAAATCATAATCAGCCTTGATTTTAAAGAGAGTGAGGGATTGGAACTTACCGGCATGGCCTGACAGACGTCGCTGTCCCACTGTTGCTGCGCCATTTGCTCCTCGTTGCAGTCCTGCGGCACCACCGTGTACTCGGCCAGGGCCGGCGGCCGGGGCGGTGGCGGGATGAGGAACTGGGGTGGCGGAGCCAGTGGCATGCCCGAGCAGTCGTCGCAGTCGAACATGAAGAGCTCGGCATCGGAGAGGTCCATCATAGTATCCAGCATTTTCCACATTGAGTTCTGGTGTCGGTGATTATCGGAGGGAGTGTCGCCTCGATCTTTGGATAATGGGGATTATCTATTGAAGTTGAGGTGTCGGTTCGGCTTGAAGTTGGGCTGCGTGTCAAATTCGCTGCCTGATCGCTGTCATCTGGACAGCCTTCATCGGCGGCCTGCTGGAGCTGCTGGAAGAATAAAGAATAAAGGACATTCGTTAGATACATGTTCAGTGCTCAGTGCTCAGCGTGTGTCCTTGTGTCCTTTCTGTGGGCTAATTATCTCACACATGGATGTCGGGGCACGTAACAATTCCTGGCTGCTTCCCTATCTGCAATTAGCCTGATCCTGGCCATTTATCTGCACACACGCTTGGATATCCACCCAAAAAAAGAAAAAACCACCTCCCCTAAACGCGATGTTAATTTTTATTGATTTTATTTAATGCGTTTCCATTTTTTGCGATTTATTTTTATTTACTTTTCCTGCCAGACCCAGACCTCCACCCAGGAGCCTCTCCTGTCCCATGCCTATTTTTATCCCTCACCCTGGCCATTGTTTAACCCTCCGAGTCGTCCTTGTCCTTGCTTTTATTATTATTATCCCTTTTTTTAGATGCGGTTGTGTTTTTTCTTCACACATATGCTGACAAAATAATTGAGAAAAAACGGATGACTTGGTGAGTCCTATTTCGGGGTTCAATTGAGTTAGGATGGGTGATTGATGATCCTGTGAGTCGCCCAGTAGGTAGATTTCTGATCTAAACTTGAAACATTCCTCTCAAGAACTCCCCATCTGGCTGTACTGTGTGGGGTAGTCCAAGTCCAAGGTTGGAGTCCAACACATGTTGCCAGTTGGCTTCGTTTAATTAGCTGACAGTTCTCGAGAGAGGAGTCTGCAGTCTGATAAGATCTCACAAAAAAATATATACACAATCGAAGTGGATGTGGCTGGGGATCTCTGGCAGTGGATGTGTGTGCTGTCTTGCAATCAAATGTAAGCCGCTGTTGACATTGGAGATTAAAAGATATTAAAAACGAAGACGACAACGGCCTCAAGAAGGAAGCGGGTCTTGGATATAAACACAATGACAAACAGACGGACAGACGGACAGCCAGTCGGACACACAAAACATGTCAAAGATGAAATGTTGTAAAGAAAATTGAATTGAATTGAAAGTCCAGAGCAGACCAAACTAATAAATAACAAAAGAAATCCAAAATGAAAATAAAAGTAAAGACTGGGTTTGGGTTTCCAACTTAAAGCTTTAGTTTTTCGCTTAAAAATCGATTGAATTGTCTCGTCTGGGTGATTAACTTGAACTGACAACCCAAAGAAGCGGCCAGGAATAATGAAATAAATCGTGTTGAAAAAGACCCAAGAGAAGATCTCGGAGAGGAAACCCAAAAGACAGACAGAGTCAGACAGAACGAAATCGATTTGTTTTGAGATTAAGTCTGGGCCATCCTGGGCTCTGCCTTGATTTTATTCAAGGAGCCAGGCTTAACTGAAGCGTAAAACGGAAATGCCATGGACAGTAGAGGCTCGCAATGGAAATCAAAGGTACTTGGTTAAAAGGGGGGAAGGATGGCAATTAGCGAAGGCAACTCCCCCCAAAAGCACTTAGATAATTGTCTTAAAGCTAGAATCTACCATAGACTCCCCCAATTGATTTCTCAGGCACTTCAAGGGTTTACCCTTCTTGTTAAGAGAAATTCCCTCTATCTACTTTCACTTTTGGCTCAAGATTTATTTCGTACTCTTGACAAAAAGACAATTGCGGCTCAAGTACTAGAGAACAGCTGGCTGGAATCTGGAATCTATACTTTATACACTCCCTATAATTGAATTGTTTCAAAAAAAGGAAAATTAGATGGACAAGGCCCTAAAGTCAGGCCTATCTCGGGGGTTGCTATATAGGGCTATATGACTCAATTGGAATTGGGTTCGTGTGTCGGTCAGGTAAGGGAAAGGCATTTATTAGCTACAATGATAAATGTTCTCCAAGGATGTTACTACCTCTGCATAGTATACCTTTCTCGCCTCTGACCGACCGACCGACCGCCAGTCTATGTGTAATTTTAATTCGTTTTGGGTCGGGCCATAGAGGAAATTGATATGGGTGCCTAGACGGGTCTGGAAAACCTAGTCTCAGGTAGGAATTTGTCTCTATAGCCTCAGTTTTTTTTTCGTTTCACATATTGAGACATTATAGTTTGGGTATTGATAGCGCTGCGGGGGACTGTCGTTGCTCGTAAGTGGAACAAATGTGGCAGACAGTTGTAACTATCCTTGGAAGTGATTGTTGCAAAATCAGTTACCGATAAGAGGCCTTGAGTCTCAGTAGAGTATTCCTTAAATTTAAGACCTCTTTCTTAGTTAATCTCCAAGTAACACAAATTACCCAGCTCTAGGCCCTGCTACTTTGGACTTAGTTTACATATCATTTATTATTTGCAGGGCCAGTGTCCTGAGGTGTGTGCTCTACTAACCAAAAAAACTTGCCACGCCCCGAGGCGTTAAGCGGAAAAAGAAAAGAAAAGTTTTAAAAATAAAACAGAGACTAACGCGTTGAGTTGTTGTCCTGGCGAGCCAGAGGGAGATGCAAAGATGACGGCATGTCACATCAATGTCACTCAGCATTAAGTCTGAAGGAGGGCGCAAGCGAGAGAGACCGAAGGAGGCATGTCCTGCGAGTCCTGCGATAAAGTTTTTTTTCTTCTTTATTCTCGGAGTTCCTTTTCCACGGCCTCCAGGCAGCTGAGCGTGAAAAACAGCCTCCCAAAGTCCCTCCGGCCCGCAGGCTTTTCTTTTCGTCCTACCGGCCTGGGCATCAGAGCTTTTCCGACTCGCTCTGTTCACGCGATAAAATTACAAGCGTATAACAAATATTTTGCTTTGTGTTTACAATTTCTTACTGCTTAATATTCCGCCTCTTCTGCTACAGTGCTACACTTTCCACTTCTATGCCATATAGACTACTAGATATAGACCCATTTGCATAAGATACTTTGCCGTTTGAGGTTCAGGTATGGGACAAGTAAGTAGCTTAGGCATATGCCATAAGTTGCCTCTTTGATGGAGACATCGCCTCCCAAATTTATGGCCCAGCTAGGGAGAAAAACCCCCAATGGCTTATAAATTTCAACTAAACACGTTCCGAATACTAATTAGTTGAGGGATTTCATTCGAAAAAAAGGCCGAAAAAGTGGCAGCAGAAATCCTGTGGAAAAGGGCCAACATGTGTACAACTCAATTCCGAATTAAAATTCAATTTGTTGGCCAAAACAGGTAAAATTCCCAAAAAAAAGGTTCTCACTCTTTCACTTGCTTTATAGTAGTTATCGTACTACCCACGCCACTCCAGATACGAGTTGTTATTATTATTTATATCCACGACGGACACGATTCCCGTTTAACAACTCATTTAAGACCAGATCTTATCGCGATTGCGATCTCGAGATCTTGGATCTTGGATCTCTCCGAACAAGATGTATCCATATGCCCCAACCCCAACTCGAGTCCAAGACATAAATTTTATTTTGCGTGAATTTATGAGTTGTGCTGTGAAGACAGGCGGGGGATACTGGAAGAAATGTTTACCCAAGAAGAGAGAATCGGTGGAAAAATAATGAACTTCGCTTAGTGCACTTGTTGCTCGTCGCTAATAATTTAAACAAATTTACAGAAAAACACTGAATGCTGTTCTTCAAAGGCCGGCAAACAAAGGTGTCGCCGCAACTAGTATTTGGTTATAATTAAAGTTCTTACTGCCAGTCTGTTGTCGGTTTTCTTGGCTTTGAAGAGCCGAAGAAGCCGCCAGGGGGAGATTTTTGTTTACATTCCAGAGATATCTCTCAGATAGTAATTCTATCTTTAAAAACAAAGCCATTTCATGATGGAATGGTTTGGAAATCAGATATAATCCTTCACTTGCATAAATCTGGCTTTTTATGGCCAGACTTCTACTCTCTAAAGATTAGAAAACACACACAATTTTTTTTAATAATAATATTTTTTTTTTGAAATGGTCTTGAACTGATAATTCCCTAATCAAAGCCAAATTCCGTTGATCTGAGCTGAGAAGCGCCCACAGAAGCTCTACCACGAAAATGGTAAAATCCCAGTAATCCGATGGGTAAAAGTTTTCAATTTTTTTTGTCGGTTTTCGGTTCATCTTACCCGCTTTTTTTTTTTTTTTTTTTTTTAAATCTTATACACTCCAAAGAAAACTCAAGTGTTTCTTGCTTGTCTATTACCAAACAATTCGTATTTAAGCCAATTAATGTGGGTTGGCAGTGATGGGTTTTTTTTTTGGAAAACTTATTTGTCGTCACTGAACACTGAATATTTGTGTTATTTATTTTTAAAACATTAACTTTATATTTGCACGGCGCGTATTGAGATTATTGGATTTGTTTTGTTTGATATTTTATTAAAATTATTTCTTGTATTTTTTCTGGTAATCCACAACACACTCGATTCGCCTTTCAGTCTTGAAATATAAGTTTCGTATTCCGTTCAGAATTTTTTTTCTGCTCGATTGTCAGACAGAGCGCGGAGCGGACACGTCTGATTTCGTCGTCGGCGAGTTGAAAACTGAATTTTGAAATAATTTCGAGTCGGCCAGCCAGGCAGCAGCAGCAGCAACACCAGCAACATGTACGGTAGCAACATCGGTTGCCGGTTGCCAGAGAGCGTGAGAGAGAGTGTGTGTGGGTGGGGGTTCCCCGAGAGAAAGGCCCGGCCGAGAGCGAGTGAACTTGTTCGTTCGTGTCATTCTAATCGGGATTTTTCGGGAGGTTGTTGATGTTGCTAGCAGTCTAGTTTCCAAAATAAAAATTCATTAAAAATTCGTTCAAAGTCGTTAAAAAATATTGCTTACTCGGGAGCTGATTTTGGCTCAAATTACTGATGGCTAAGCAGAAATTCTTTTGGGCCAAGAATGTTAACATTGCAGTTAATTGTACAAACAATGTTCCCATTTTTTGTGAATTTAATGATTTTGAACCTATTTTTAGAGGTTCTTGTTAATGTTAATTATTATGACTAATCAGAAATGAATTCATTTTTAAATATTAAACGCCACATGTTAAAGTTTATGCATTTTTTATGACTTTTCTCAGAAAACAGAACCCGCAAGTGTTTCTGAAATAAAATTACTGTCTGGGATATCAATTACAGGCACTTGTCTATAAAATCTAATTTTAGAAATTAACCCAATTATGATTGGAACTAAGAACTCTATTAGCTAGTCCGAGTATTATTTAAAATTTTTATTATTAAAACAGAAGTTGCAACAAAAAATAAAAAATAGTAGCTTGTAGCTTCAATCAAGCCAGAAAAAAAATAATAATAACAGCCTTACCAACAACCCACAGAACGATCAAGGTCAATGTCTGGGTGGGTGGGGAAATGGGTGAGAAGAGGAGGAGACATTTGCTTTTCAGCATTTTCCAGGCTTACATTTTTTTGCTGCTGTTGCTGGTGCTTCTTCTTTTTCTGCTGCATGTAAAATTACAACAACAACATATACAGCAGCCGGCATGAAAATTCAATGTTATTTTTCACAACACACACACACACTCTCCCCAGAATCTCTCAATTTCGAGTTCGAAACTGGGCTCTGCACTTCGACACACTCTCCCTTGCAACAAGGCCTCTCTTGCTCTCTAGCAACATGATGCCAGCAACATGTGGCTGGTGCGTCATTGTGGAGTTGCAGGTCTTTGTTGCCACTTCTGTTGCACTGCAATTAATGTTTACGCATTTTTTTCGCACCTCCGGTTACTGTTTACTCTGTACTTTCACCTTCTGCGCTACTTTGGCCCCCAGACCCGCACCGCCCCACCCCACCCACTGGATTCCTTCTATGTTTTGTTTATAAACATTCCTGCCTGTTTGTTTTCAATGCAATTCCATTGTGCCAGCCGTTGAAAGGAGATGGAAAACGGCTCCCCCCCAAAGGTGGCGGGGTGGGGCCATCCGCAAGTTTTACACAAAAACGAGAAGGAAATTCTTTATAAATTGTTGCCTGTCGACAGCAGCAACAACAACAAATGTTTGAGCCACAACTTAGTCAAAGTCGCTACAGAGAGAGAAATTTTAATTATTTACATAAATGTAAGGCCACCCTTGCCTCCCTTGCCACCCCGCCCAATCTCATTAGGCGCGTCAAGTGATATGTTTGCCTTTTTCCAGTTGGGGTCCAACCAAAACACATTAGCGGCTCGTTCCCGGCCAGTTGTGGGCCAAAAGGCGGCAAGGCAGCACAAATTAAAGGCGCATTAAGTGATTGGACGAGGGGTGGGAGGGGTGGTGGAGCAACCGCACATTCAAAGAACTTGCCAAGCAGAAGCCGCAACAAGATGCATGTGCTGAGATACTTTCCCAAAAGACAAAAGATACAGAGGCTTTAAATTTCATAACAAAATATCATCATCTGCTCGGCAAACGGAATAAACATTTGGCCAAGAATCCCCAAATCCTATAAGCTTAGATTTATCTTTCGGATGAAAGTGCGAGCGTTGAAAAGTATCTCAAGAGTACAATAGTTTCCAAAGTATTTCAGGCAGAAAAACTGAAAAAATATGCAACCAAAAGTTTGTTTTGTTGATAAAGCCTTTTCCATAAATGTTCAAGAATATGAAAGAATCTTAAACTCTTTAAAACCATACAAGTCTCACGTATCCTACCAATTAGTCATAAACGTTGCCCTTTGCCAAAAATGCTCTTTTTTGTTGGCCCGGCCAGGACAGCTGACGGGACTCGTGTTTGCAGATACAATAATTAATAATTCCGGGATAATCTGCATGTTTGTCAAAGTGATACGGTCGGAGGGAAAAAAAGGAAAAAAAAAATGTTTCACAAAAACCCAACACAAAAACACCTACACATCCCAGGGAAGATACAACGCCCAGATGCGAGTATCAAAATTCGTATTGAAAAAAATATACATACATCCAGGGCTGCGTAGCGCCAAGAACCATCTGCATAAATATCCATAGGTTGGGTAGGAGCCAGATTTTCTGGCGCAGGCCAGGCCAGGCCTGTTAATGAGTCTATAGAATTGGACATGGCGAAATAATTGAAAGGACATCGTGTCCTCCTCAGGAATTTCTGCCTATTTTCCAGCTGTTCGGGGAGAGAGTGCTTCAATTTATTTGACAATTATGGGCATAACTTCATTAGGTCTGGGAAAGATATTACTTTTCTAGAGAATATCTTGCCTAACCCTTATATGAGTATAGCATGAGTATATTCTTGTTAAGGCTTATACCTTAAATTCGAGCAAATAAAACACCTCGGTATCTTATCGTTATCATTCACAAGCCCTCTGACCTTGATGGAGTGTCTTCCCAATCTATGTAGTTCAAGGTTCCCCAAGTTCTAAACATGGATTACGCATCTGGAACTGAAACTCTGAAATAATCTCTCCGATGATTTCGCACAATTCCCGTGTGAGATAACAAACGTAGCCCCCTGGGTGTGGGGTGTATGGTGTGTGGTGTGTGTCCCAATTTCAAGTGCAATTATAATTTTTGTTTGTCATGCAAAAACATCAACAGGCAAAAACAATCGACAATGGGAAACGGCAGGCTCCAGCGACAAAATGGGGAAAAATACGCAAACAAAACGAGGCACGAATTGTGGGTGTGATGGGTGGCCGAGGTTAGGCTGGGGAGGAGGAGGAGGCCACACGCCCACAATCAAACTGGGTCACATGGCCAGCCATTGCAATTTGCATATGCATGAGTGGCAGGAAGATACAAAGAGCGGCGAGATACATGTGGCAGGGGGCAGGAGGCGAAAGGGAGCCACTGCGGCGGATAGGTTGCCAACAGGAGGTGTGCAAGTGTGTCCTGCACGTCCTTCGGCACATGACTTTACAGTTTTTCGACCTCTTCTAATAAATTTCCGCCCAAGTGGAATATGCAAAGTCACCAAAAGCGGAAAACACACGCAGCATAATCACACAGAGAGAAAAACAACAAACATTGGATAATAAATGATAATAAATTGTAGGGAAATTTTCCATTATTTTCAAAAAAAGCTAAAGTCTTAAAGATAATAACCCTCCTTATAGAGGTGCGTTGACTTTCGTAATATTATATTATTTTTTCTTGTGCAATAATACATGTATATATAGGTATACCTATATAATTGCTAGTTCCCTATATATTGCAGATATATGTGACTCATAAATCAGCGCCCAACTGTGTCACCTTTTGTGGGGGAGTGGGAGTGTGGAGGTAGTTCCTAGTTGAACCAAAAATCCCTCCAACTGTGTCCAGTTTTCAGCATATTTGCCAATGGTTTTTCTTCGCTGTCGGCTTCCTTGGGCTTGCCGCTTGCCGCATTTGCATGCATATCCTTGATACGGCTCTGTGGCATTATTCTAATATCCATGTGGGGCCCGGGCGCTTCCTTATTGTTTTGTCTGATCTGCGACCCTAATGGGAGTGTGTGTATTTGCGATGCTGGCTTGTGGGAGTGATTTGCATACTCGGCTGTGCCAGCCTCCCCACCCATCCTAGAGGTCCTAGAGTACTCCTTTTTGGCCTACATTCCACGCTGCAGTTGGCTGTAATTAAAGGTGTTAATGCCGTTGATAATTACATTCGCCCTGCTCCTGTGCTCCTGCCCCTGCTATCGTGGCAGCCATAAATTGTTCGGGGTCAGGCATCCTGGCACTCGCACTCCAACAATCGCACAAAGGTGTGCTTTATGTCCTGTAAGTAGTTGGTATTTATGGCGAACTTGGCTGGAAAGAAGGCCTGTAAATAGGCCCTATGAAGTGTTAAATAGGTTATCTATTAGTAAAGGTTTTAAATGGGCTAAGTGTCTGATATCCTCATGTCTAATCTGCAAACTTCAATGATGAAATACAAGACTCTCTCTGTCCTGAGATGACGTTTATCTGACAATAATATTCACATTTCACACATTCAGATACGCTGCCGGGCATTTAATGAATATTTGAGTAGTAGGTACAACAAATTATGGAACAACCATAACAAAACAAAACTCCCCTCCATCGGAAAGATAACTCGACACCAACTGGTCACTTGCCCACAAAACTGCTTTCAGTTCATTGGCCTCGGAGCCAGGGGCTCATCCCCCTTATCCACCCGCAACATTGCCACCTCCTTCCCCCCATGTATTGGAAGACCCCCTGTGGCAGCAACATATGAAATTACAGTAAGCAAAAGGAAAACCCATTACAAGCAGCCATGTAAACTAATTTAAAAGGCCGCCTCAAAATCACCACCGACCGAAAAATAACAAAAGACTGGAGGCTAGCTGGCCGGCCAAGAAAACTAAGGGGGGACACCAAGGAGGGTTGACTTGGCTAATGAAGAAAAAGCAGCTGTCAGCTGTGCATTACAAGGCAAAAGGATATTTGCGAAAACAACCAAAATTCAATCACTCCCCCAGAAGGAAAAGCCACCCCCAAAAAAAGGCGAATCGGGGAATGCAGGTCAAAGGCGTTAATGCACATTTGTCCTGTCCTGGCCGGGCCGGAAAAATCTGGCCAGGGAGGGGATATCCCAGGCCACTGTAACAAGTGTCAGGGCCCCACCCAGCAAACAGCTACAAAAAAAAAAAAAAGAATCACCCGAAAGGGGAATGGCAACGATTTATGAAAATGTCCGATGGAAAAACGAAGAAAATCAATGAAGAGAAATGGGCCAGGGAGCTGAGAAAAAAGTGGCAACAAAATCAATTGAAAGCAAATTATAGTTGCTGCAGTTAGATAAGCTTTTCCTCCCCCCGCCCACTTCTCGGGCTGGCGTGAATTATGAACCTCGGAGTTGCCATGCTTCCTTGTCGTATCCTTGCTGCCTCGCCTCTGATTTCCACAAAGCGGCAGGACAATTTAGCTGAATGACTTTTTTGGAGAGGGTCGGGCCAAAGGACACCCCCAAAAGGGGGAGTTTAAGTGGAAGTTGTGGGGTCAATTTGCAATCCTAGAACTCCGCCTCGGAAAGGCGGAAAAAATAAACATCCCCAAGCAGGAGGGAGTGGAAGCGATTCGAGCTGAAATCTGATGATGAGCTGCATTTCGTAATTATGCCGGGCAATCAAACGATTAAGCCGGCTAAGGAGAGGGCGGGCCACCTCCACCTTGACTCGGCCTGGTCAGAAAGTGTAGGAGGCGTTCAAGATTTATAAGGTGGAGCAGGCGTGTAATTGAAGTGCACTCGGCGATGGAAAAAAAGGGGGAATAATGGAGGGAAGTGGCAGAGGCAGAGGCAGAGGCGTGGAGAAAGGGTGTCAGGCACGGTTGTCCTTCAAGGGAAAAGGAAGAGAAGAAATATGTGAGGACATCAGTGGACTTTTCCCATCATTTGAATGGATTATAGAGCACTTAAGAGTGCAAGATAGAGACTCACTATAGAGACTACACCATCCCCTTCCACTACAAGATAGTTGTGTTGCAACTTTAATTTCTATTAAAGACTTAGTCCTGTAATCTCCCTTCCTGCCTCGAAGTGTGCTCTGTTTCATAAACTTTACGCCATTACCATCCACTCTGCCTCCAAACTCTGTGCCCTGAAACCTTATTTTTTTCCACACAAAAGCTTTGATTTCACTCACTCCCGTTGACCGCTGACCCTTCGGCTCGACTGCAACCAACATGGAGCCCCCCTCTCAGGACTTCGACATGACCATTTGCAAGACACTTTGGCAACATTTTACAAGGACCCTGGATCGGGCAGCCGGGGCTGAAAAAACTTTCATTTATGTGCAATGCATGGCCATAAAAGTTTGTGCCTCAAATCCAGAGAAGGAAGTTTGAAAGTGCGAGTGTTTGTTGTCTCATGCCTTGGGTTAGAGGGTGGAGGGGGGGTAGACAAAAGGGTCCTGCCAAGGACCAAGGCAAACATATTTGGCAAATGCGGAAACGGAAATATTCGCACCAAGGCGAGACAACAGAAAAAGGAGCAGTCAGAAGAAGTGGAAAACACTTTTTGGGCCTTCAGCCACTGACAACTGGCAGGGCACCCCACTGCAGCCTCATCCTCTGGACAGGCCACCCACTCTACCGCCCAGTCTATCTGGCGTTTCTGTTTCGGATTCGAATTCCTCCCCTTTTCAGCTTCCAGCTCTGCCCAGTCCTTTCTTTCATATTTTCTAAATGCATTTTTGTTGTTCAATTTCAAACTGCGTCTGCAATTTTATTTCGTCCTGCCACCCCAGGATCTCCCCCCAGCCCAACTTCAAATTTAATTTTCCTTACTTTTTTCACAGTTTTTCCCCCGTTTTTCTCCGTTTGGCAATGCGATAAGAAAAGTTTCTTTGGTTTACTTTTTTTGGAGTAAACGGCTTGCGGTGGAAATGGCCAGATACTTCAATCTAATTAGGATATAATGATAGTTTCCTTTCCAAATAGACTTGTATTTAAGTTTGTTTCGGTAGGTATACTTTTCTTTCTCTTATTTAAATGCTAAAAATATTAAAAACTTCTCTAAGGAATGCACAATTTTGTTGACATCCTCAATCTTAAAGAACAATGAACAAAAACCTGAGAAAAAAATCTCAAAAAAATTGCACAAAGACTTCAACATAGGAAAAAGATTGAAAAAATTCATAAAGCAATTTCATAAAAATTTGAGCAGCGCCAAATTAAAAAAAAAATAAGAAAACTTGGCAAACAGCTGGACTGTCTCTCAACTGCAAGTGAGAAACCAAGCCTGGAAGTTGGCCCACCCGCGGCGACAGCCCCCCACCTCTGCTGGTGTGGGAAAAAATAAAAAATTAAAAAAAAAAAAAGAAAGGAAAACTGAATAATTTAATTAGAAATTGCCACTTCTGTCGCATTGGACAACAAAAGCGCGGCAAATTGGCTGCCGCGGACAGAGGATTGGGGGCTGAGTTCGGAAAAGCGGGAAAAAAGAGTTGAGTTGTTGGTTGCCGGTTGGTGTTGCTGCTTTTTGAGTGACGCATGCAGAAATTGGCAACGCTCACTTAACAGCTCCTGAGGTGGATCGGGCGGGGGACCGAGGCCGGGAAACTGACATCTGGTGAGGAGAGTGGCGAGTGGCAAGGGGAGGACCGACAACCGGGCCTTTCCAAGTGGCAAGACAAACACTCTTCAAGTAGCGTAGTTTAATTAAATTTCGAACATTTTTCCAACGGCACTTTACATTGTACCAGCAAATAGAGTGTGCACTGCCAAAAAGGGGTGCAAGGTGGGCCCAGGGGGGCATGTGGCAGGGGCAGGAGCTGGGCCATCCTGATGGGAATGGAAATAAAGTTGCAAAGTGTCAAATTCAGACAGTATCGCACAAAGTGTTTTTACTTCGCTTTCATGGTGGGGGTCGAGAAATATGAAAGCGAAAGTCTTCTGGGAAACTGGGGATCGCTGCTCCCTCCGGGTTAATTGTGTTAAATGAAATTGAAGCTCGTAATTGATACACTTTCTGCATTTTCTTAGCAGCTTTTTTACAACTTACTTTGTAAAGAGGTTCCTTTTATTGTTTCTCGAACCTAATCCAATTTTATCTTTGAATGTTAGTGTGAAAATACCTTGCCATCCAATCTCTTCTACCCCATTTAGCTCGACACAATAATCCCTGAATTATATGCCTTGATTTGCCACCTGAAATCATCGACTAATTTTCCTCGGCTCGAATCAGATTATCGCCCTTCCAGAGACACCTATCTTTGGCTCTTAGGGCTCCGAACTGCTTCTCATTAGGCATCTTTATCCTACTGGGACTCCCGCTCCTGCTGTAGCCCCACCTCTAATCCTTTGTGGACCCTAAAGTAGCCCATTAAACGGCAGTTTCCATTGACCCGAGATCGGCTTTTTGTCGGCCAGCTCAAAGGTTAGAAAAACAATCACCGACCAGTCAGCCAGGCAACTTGCATTGATTTTGTTACCCATTTCCACAAGTCAGTCGAACAATTAAGGCCACAATTCAGAGTTAGCCGAGAAATTATGGTGTCACCACAGCAGAGCCTCGTATCAGGCGACGGCTGCTTAGGCCCCTGACAAATGATGGTCCGTTCCAGAGGGGCTGGAAAAAAGTGCTGACTTGGGAGCCGGTCCGAACACAAGCCGGTAATCCTTTAACCTGCCGCCAGACAACTCAATTCCAGGGTCAAAGACACAGCCACCGACAGGGCTCCGATGGAGACATTGTGACATTGTTCATACCGCTATCTGGACCAAGGGCGGCGTTTATCAGAGAACACCTGAAAAGGTGAGCAAACAGGTAAGGAGACTAGACCTCAAAGGACATTTTCACAGGCCACTGCACAAAGGGACACAACTCGCTGACGACTTCATTGTGCAATTGGCACAATTAAACATAAAACCAAGTCACATTGAAAGCGGAGCGGAGCCCGGCGGTCGGCTTCCCTCTGAGGTTTCAAGATTTTCGCCAGAAATCGGGCCAAAGACCCGATCTAACATCAAAGGCGAAATCGTTGCCGATTCTGGGGCCGATTGTTTGATTGTTTGTCACAAAATGTTTATGCTTGACTGCGAAACAAACAAACAATTGTTACCTCAAAACTATTTATAAGTCGGGCGGCAGCCTTAGATCCCTCGGCTAGAGATCCGGGAGGTGCCCTGGGAAATGTGCGCCAATCTGGGAAACATCTTTTTCGGGATGGGACCGCGGAAAAGCTCCAAAACCGCAACAACCTTAACCCGGGCCGTGTGAAATGCAAAACCTGGGCCGTCAAATAATTAAAATTGATGTCCGTGGCGGCGAGAATGTTTGGGCCGCGAAAAGTGGAAAATGCCGCTTGTAAGGCCACCGTTGTACACTATGGTAGCATAATTTGATTAAAGCAACCAGAAGCGAGTAAAGGTGGAAAGCAGCCGCAGTGACGAGGAGTTGCAAGGCTAGCTAGAAGGACTAGTCACCTACACTGGGAGAATTATAGACGTTCCTCTAAAACAGTCATATCTAAGGCACGCCTATGAACTCTTGTGGTTTCTTTAATAATAACTTTGTACCAGACTCCACTCAAGAGCCATAAAAATTTGAATAGGCCCTTTAATACTCATATTCCCCCAGTGTATCGCACTTGGTCTTCATGTTCGCTCCATGTCCGTGTCAGAATATTTGGAAAATTTTGACGCAGTCGAGGCGCAAAATGCCAAAAGCATGCTCCGGCCAACTCTCGGTTAGGTTGCTTTTTATGGCTCGTAATTACACCCCTTTGGGGGCTGGCACCGAAGCACCGAGGTAAGTGGCATTAGCCATAAAAATTTGACTCCCAGAGGGGCCTGGGAATCCCTGGGATTTAGTTTGATATTCGAAAATGTTTAAATATAACTTTATGGCGCAGGATTTATGAAATTACAGCCAAGTTCTTGACTCTTTTGGCTTCGACCTTGTTGCCGCAAAGAATTAATGAGCGAAAAGCTGAAAATGAGTTCCAACTACTTTTGAAGCCGAACCTAGCAGCGGGGAAATTTTCAGGAAATCGGAAATACAACATATTCTGGATGTCCTTGAGCGCGAGCCTCTCCCGAGTACCTGGGAAGTGTTCACACTCAATTATCGCCGGTCGACCGACATCATTAGCAGCAAATTAGAGTCGCTGACCCAAAACACCAGGACATTGGCCAAAACCAGGGTCCCTCTGAAGGACCTAAAACCAAACCGAGCTCGGTAACCTAATCTAGCATGTCTAAACTATCCGAGAGGAAGACTAACGCCAATTGAGTTGTGAACTTGTCGATGGCAAGATAATGGTAGCGTGAAGAATCTTCAAGGCAATCTCCAGCACGCAACTCCACCTCAGGATCCCGATCCCAACGAGGCCCAAGCCCAAATCTGCCCTCATTGCAGCACATGACATGAAAAATATGTTTCCAGTACAGGGAGAAATACATCTTAATCATAATGAAAAATAGGATAAAGTCATGTTAGAAGATAATATATTATTTGGGAAATATTTTAAAATAATGGTATATATATTCTTAATTCAATAATTCCAGTTATAAGTCTGACAATTGATATTGTTTTTCTCTGTGCACCAAATGACTCTAAACTTTCTTACAAAATTTGATTTCTTGCTTTCCAATCCCAAGTCTTTACCGAAGATCTTCGATAGAACGGAAAACAAGATATCTTCCTCCCCGAAGAGATCACAATGCACGCTTTAATGACTAATTATAGACGGACCTTAGTCGGAGCTATACCAACCATGTCACGCTATGATGAGTTGTCATAAAATCCTCAGTGTCAGTGTCAGAGTCAGCATCCGAGATGAAACCGAAAATGAAAATGAAAATTCAGTCAAACTCAGAGGGACAGGGGCAGGGAAACAACTCTATGGCCTCTATGGTCATGTCAAAGTTGAGAGACAAACGTGTCGTAATTGATTTTTATGGTCTTTGTCATTGTAGCTGCTCGGAAGAAAAAGAAACAAAATGCTTTATGACGTAGCACAGATCGTAAATCCATCCCGACCTCGACACAGTATGAGCTTGTCCTCGGGCTATATGGGCCCAGTTAGTTGCCAATTTGTACTGCCCTTGCACATTTATGGCCTTGGGTCAAATGGCTAAACTGCAACAGCCTTGAGGAAGTACCAACTCTGACCATGCTGGGCTCTCCGGAGTCCGGATGACCGAATATAAACAAATTATCGACGGTTTCCACAGTATGTATGATATCATATGGCGTGGCTATCAGCTGGGTTCGGTCAGGATTTCTGGTTAGCCCTCTCCAGAGGTGACAAGGTCAAGTCCCTGGCAAAGTAGCCAGGTTCCATATGGCTCTGCCGTTCTATGGTTAGCCAAATTCGCGTTAGTCTCGGTGTGACTGATGCTGAACAGATTGGATCGTATATCACTTGGTGGCTGCTCAAGGTTGACTAATCGTGATTTTTAAGGAAAATTCTATAAAACAAAGACCTCTTTACTTCTAAAACTATACTCTTTCTATTGTCTCTAGGCTCTGCACTTAATTTGTGATTTATTGGCACATTAATCCGGCATTAATATCAATTCAATGGCTCTAACCACAACCAGTTGCAAGTTGCAATCGTTTGACCCGGGCCACCGTTAATTGATTTAATTGCAAAGCCAAACAGTGTGCTTGCAGTGTCTCAGTGTCTCCGGGAAAACGCCTCCGCCGACTCCCTAATGCGATAACAAACAAAACGAAAACTTCGACAAACAAAAGGAGGCGGCTGGGGTGAAAGCACGGGATGGTTGGCCGTATCAGAGAAATATTAAAAATTAACAACAAAAAATAATTTCCCATAAATTCTCGTTAACGCGACGGCCCTCCTCCCGGTCTCAACACTTCACGCTGCCTAATTAAAAGCAAACAGCTAGCGTCTGATGATCCCCAGGAGGCTGGGAAATCGAGGATGAGCCACTAAACTGATAAGAGAGAGACGGCTGGAGTCAGGGGGAAAGAGATGGACTGAGAGATGTACAATTTGTCTCATAATCAAATATCATTTGTTAATGTCTGGCCGAAGATCTGCGGGCGGCTGACAAAAAAGGGAGTTTCTAATAAATGCACAGAGAATATTTTTCAAAAGGTTTTTCTAAAAGAATTTACTATTTTTGCCAAGTGTATAAATAAAATCTCTTAAAGAAAACCCCTAATTTTACACTTTCCATTTTATTTTATTTTATATAATCCTCTTTTCTTTCACTGTACATGTGGGGTAGTGTAATTCAATATGCATTTTTAATATTTACGTAAATATTGATAGCATAGTAATGACTGCCTTGCTGATGATGATTATGAGAATGCTGATATTAATGTTGCTGTGGCCCGGGATGATGCAACGGCCACCGTCCGCTGATAAGATGCAGCTGGAAGTGCCATCCTCTCCGCACCGATCTCGGTCGCAAATGAAATGCAAACGCCCTTAATTAAATTTCCCTTCAGTGCTGGTCGCTTTCCTTCTTCCGTTCACTCCGAATCTACTCCTTTTCCCCCTTTTTGGATGCCGTGAAATTTCCTTGCCACACGAAGATCATCACGAGGCCCCAAGAAACGAGCGAAACTGGCGGGTTTAATGTCTCAATTTGCCTGCACACGTTGAGGGGGGAGCGTGGTGCAAGAATGGGCAGATCGGGGGGCCCAATGTCTTCATCAGAAACCACGATGCACAACAAAACGCGTTAAATGAGCGATCGTTAAAAGGAATTGCGAATCGCGACTCGCTTGGGTTCCCTCTTCAGAGTCTTCGGAGTGGAGCTCCCTTCCTTTGCATCGCTTGGGGCCCGGGGCACAAAACGGTTACGTAGCTCCTCGGTTTTCAGAAAGGCGGTACTTGCAGCACAGTGGGTTGGATTGCCTTAAAAGTGGTTAAGACCACCTGGGTTATCTAAAGGAACTTATATTTTATTAATATAATATTATGTTTAATTATTGAAGGATAAGACCTACATTAGGTTACATATTTTCCTTAGAATTTTCATCCACTATATCCTGGATCTGTAACCACTGCATATCAACAAGCTGCTGCAAAATTGTTTGCATTGAGCAATAACAAAAACAACAACGCCACAAAAAAACACCGGCATCAGAAAAGCCCCCACACAGCACACGACGTCACGACAAAGCACTCGAGGAAAGAGGTGGCTATAGGGCGGCAGGAAAGAGACGGGCAACGTGGGGCAAGTGGAGGCAGAGGCAGAGGCAGCACTCATTGTTCGTCACACTCGCTGAGAGTTTTTCTGGCTCTTCAATCTTTCAGATATCCTTTCAAAGGGGTATCTACAGATTTTCTATAAATTGGTTAGGAATTGGGGAGCTCTTAAGATCCTGAATATAATATGTATTGTCCTGATTGTTTTAATCTTAAATAAATCCAATTAATATCACTATTAATTATAATATTCATTAGTGTTTTTAGATCTATCATGCCAATGGATATAACTACTTTATTTAAGGACATCAACATTTTATTTAAAAATCTATAAACTATCCCTTAGCTTACCTAAGTAAGAGTATTAGACTCCCAAGGCTATATTTGGGGACTCTGTTTTTGCTCTTTTTGAGTTTCTGGGATGTGGATGTGGATGTGGAAGTGATGCCGTTGTCGCTGGCTGCTTGCCGCTTGCCGCTGATCTTATCGGCAATTTGTCATGCAAAAATTTACTGCCGCTCCAAGTCACACTTTGGGGCAACTAGAGGGGCCTGTGGTCCAGGGGGAGGGTGGCCACGTAGGGTGGAGTATCGGGACTGCCCCCGTTTGTTTATAATAAAAGTTGCTTGTGCGGCTCATGCGGCAATGCTTTATAATTTTTTGTTTCAGTTTTCAGGGTTTTTTTTCTCGTTCTTCATTTTTTTTTTTTAGGGGGCGGCTTCAAAGCGTTTGTACAGGATGTGCGTTGGTTTTTTTAGGGCCTCCTGTCCCCTCCAGCCTCCTGCTTGTGGCTCTTCTGCCGGCTGATCAACTCATACAAAATGTGTCGATTAATGCGCTCCAGATGCTCTGACAGACACTCGCACTGGAGGCCGAGTGGAGCGGCCGGAATGCGCCTTTGATTTGTTGGGGCTCCGCAATGCGGCGGGCGGCAAAAGTGGGGGCACTGCGCCCGGTGGCTAGCCCAGTGGCGGGGCCGAGAAGCGAGGCGGGGGTACTGCCCTGACACTGATGAATGTCAGTCGTTTGTCAAAACGCACTGGAAAAGTGCGTCGAGTTGTTGCCGTTCCTTGGGGATTATGCGGGGTTCGGGGGGCCAAATGAAACAGTAACAGCAAGTGAGAAAGTCTAACCCATAGAAGGGGTTACGACTAGGAAGTACCACGGAAATATACAAAGTGTACTTTCTACTTTCATTTAAAAAATATGTTCTTTGTATTCAATGAGTATTATGATATTGTTGTGTTATTATTATTATTTCTGACAATGTGCTGACAGTTTAAAATTTTTGCAGCCTGCATAATCACTACCAAGTACTCTCCAAAACAATATACCCTGCTTCGAGGTAATTCCGCATAAAAACCTAACTGAAAAGCAATGAATGAATGCTCGAGTGAATGAGCGAGTCAGTGAGTGATAGAGGATAAAACAGGGGGAATGGCTTTCTCCCCTCCGGAACCTTCCTGAGGAGTGTTACTCCCCATTGGGGAGTGGGTCTGGTTCTTGCAACATCCATGCGTGTCTGTCAATGGATGACGCCACTGCCGGCTCACCTCTACAGGCTTGGGGATGGCTTCCTGGCTGGGTGGCCCCAAACAATGCAACTGTTTTCCCAAAATATATGAATTTCAGTGTCAGGTTTAATTGTGACTGGCGCCTGGAAACAGTCAGGAGGTCAGCAAGAATAAATCAGTTAGGTTTTCCCTCGGAGTTAATCCCGAAAAAATTGAGCTATGAGCCGGAGAGCCCATCGGACAAGATCTCTTCCATCTGGTGACCAGAGCCTCCGGAAAATCAGTGACCCGGACTACCTGCTCGCTGGCAAAAACCACAAATTAGAAACAAATTATTGCATTAAGCCCAGCGATAATCCAATCCATGGAGAATGTTTGGGAAAAATGCCTTGGAAAACTAAGGCACTTGAGATTTTCCTTTTCAAGATCCTTGGCCAAGTGGAAATTGTGGGCCAAACAAAAGAATCGGAGACGGGAACAGTTGTTGAAATAAAATACGAAAATATTCCAAAATTAAATGAAACATTATTCTATAAACAATTCGTGTGTCCCCCACAGAACGAAAGGTATAGAGTCATTAAGATAACAATCTGAACGACAGAGAAACGAAAACTAGAACAGCAATTGTCATTCCCGATAGAGGGAAAGGAAAACAAACCAGAAATTAAATGGACAACATGTGTTGAAAGGATCCTGGGATCCTGGAAAAGCGGTTGGGGCGCAGGACAACAGTTGGCCTGATGTGTTGTTAAGCAGCTTCGAAAAAACAGCGATGAAAATTCCAAGTTGTTGAAAATTAAATAGGAAAAATATTATTTTTATATCCGCATTGGGAAAACCGCAACAAAAGGTCGAAAACCCAACCAAAATCCACACAATTTTCGCAGTTGCCAATGCAGCAGGTTGCAGGTTGTTGGTTGCAGGTTGCATGATGCAGGTAGCAGTGGCCGGTTACCTGTGGCGTTTTTGGCAGAAATCTGCTACGGTTTGATAGATGATTGAGTGACTGCCACAGAATAAGTACAGTTAGGCCCGTTGAGGGACACAATTAGGCATGCCGCATGGAACTAATGCATTTTCGCAACCGCAGAAATCGATTTTCAGCGCAGACAGGGCGCAGCACTTAAGATATGGAACCGTAAGCACTTCCCGGAGACAAGGTGGGATCTTTTCACGGAGGTCCCCCGAGGCAAAAGCGCTGACAGACTGCGGGATGGATGGCTGTCACTGAGAATTGACATAACAAATGTCACCCCAGGGCTTCCTGTTTGTTGTGTGTCCAAAAATTCTTTGTCAACGTGCTCGGGAATTAAATGACAAAAAAGCAAATATTGAAAAGTAAAAATCGGGTCTGGGTTTATATCGTGGACCGCATGGTTGGGGTTGGATCTATAAAAACATGTGTTGGCTTCTCGGAAAATAAACCAGCTATGGATGTTGTCAGTTTTCATTCGGTTTGTGTAACAAATTACTGAGTGCAACAGATTTTTAATGTAAATATAATTGTATAATTATATAATCTCCAGCACATGTGGGAGCTGACAATGGGGGATTTCGAAAGCAAAGGGGGCTTCTTGGGGGACAGAATAGATTAGCTCAGAGACTCTCGAAGACAAGGATTAATGTGAGGAGGTGTGTGTTGTGTCGCAAAGAAATTGTCAAAAAGAGAGGCTTACAGACTTAAATTGTCTTAAACAATATGAAAGTATTAGAGTACTTGGACAAAAATAGAATAATTTATAAGGAACTTGTTAAACGTAAAAGTTTATCTCCCACCCTTTTATAAAAAAAACCCTTTTGCTAATTGGATTTTAATAGTTGTATAAATAAAAGGTGTTCACAATCCTTAGGATCTACGCCGTATATGGCTGTAATAAAAAAACCCAAAATAAATCTTCAGAAAAACATTTTTATACATATTCATGGGGACGAGGTGAGCCCCAAAACGCTGGCAGCTGCAAGACAACCAAGAACACAAAAAATCCAGGGACACGCCCCCGCCAAAAAGAGATTCTCATTCGTGTGCTAATCACGAGAAATTCAATCGAAAAAGATACAGGGAACTGAGAAATCACGCGCCTCGCAGGAAGCCTCGTCTTGGCCCAGCGTCTGAAATTGGAGTGGAATGGAGTGCTTAGCACCCCTGCGGTTAGGGCAGGGCCTCATCTTAGGCCTCATCCTCCGACGATTCGGCGATCTGACGATCCGAATTAATTTCGAAACACTTCAAAGCAGGCACGATGCCGGCCAGACTCTCGAATGGAAATAAATTAATTAAATATGCCGGGACCTGCTCTGACTCCGGAATCGGACGGGCTGTGGCAGACAGGCTCCCCGGAGGCACGGTTGCGATCCTCAGACCCTGTCAGATCCCGACTGCGGCGGACATTGTTTGTGTCAAATTTTCAAATTTAGTTGTTAAACCCGAAAAACAAGACAAGCAGCCAGCCCAGCGCCCAAAACCCGAAAACCAGACAAACCAGGCAAAAGTCGAAAAACAAAAGGCGTCGGATCACATCACTCACCCTATACAACTTCCAGTCCCCGGGTAATTATGGGTTATGCAATGCAAAAATGAGAAAAAAAAGGAAAAATGGAAGACAGGAAAAAATAAAATACAAACTCAAGGATGTGGAGAGAATTTCCAGCAAAAGGTTCCATTGAGTTCGGAGCTACACAGAAATTTAGACATTAGACGCTTCCCTCATTGCCACTTATTGGCAACTGGACAGGGGCCAGGGTGCGGGCAGGACCCCTCCTGCTGGCCATCACTTTGAAAATTGCTGTTAGCAGGTAGCCAGGAGCAGGAGCTGCAGATCATGCACTGGCCACTGGAGCAGCTTCTCATTCCCTTCCTTGTTGTTTTTTTTGCATCTCTTGAGGATAACCTGTCATTAGCTTTGGGCGGGTTTTTGGGTAAAGGGAGCTCTGTGCCTTCCTCAGATTCTCCTGCTGTGCCTTGCATTGGAATTGAGACATTGCAGGTTGCACTTGGACCTGAGGCAGTCCACCGGGGCACAACGGGATGCATTGGTTATCGGTGTCTGATAATCGGATTCTATTGGAATGTGCAACGATACTGTTCGGTTCCTATTGGTGTCTTGAAACATGTGCAATTATCAGGCATCAGGCTGATTGATGGATGACTTTTAAATGCATACCGAATGATTTCCCAAGAAATTCTCCCACTATTGCCTTCCTGATATTAACCCATTGTGATCAGGGAGAACCAATTATGATTTCCCCTCAATCAGAACGCGTTTTTGGCAGATGGCAGATGACGCTCCTAGGGCTCCTATTGCTCCACTTAGGGCACCCATTGTTGGCCTCAATGGCGGAGAATCGTCAAGGCAGCAGAAAAATGGTGGAGGTCTGGCCGGAGCAGGCAAAGAATATTCAAAGTATCTGCAAGTATTTTGCATGACATTCGCGTTAAAAGGCAGACATCAAACTGAATGGCCCTCGAGGAGGAAAGGAGTTGAGGAGCATTCAGCGGTTTCCCTCCAAGTCAGCCTCGGTATGGCATTGTGCCGATGATGATTACGTCAATGATTGCCAAGACGATTATGATGATGATGATGGCAATGTTGGGGCCTGGCATTTTATGGCTGCAGCTAATAATGCAATTTGCTGTTGGGCTCTTGCATCTCTCGGCTGCTGCCTGCTGGCTGCTGGCTGGGCTCCTTGAAAAAGTCGCATCATTTGACAAGACATTTATGCGGCACTTGTGGCGTTGCACTTGCTAAATTAGGCGCAACTGCCAGAGTGGCAGCTCCTTCTCGGCAATTATTCAGTTATGAGTTGCCATTTGATTTGATATATGCCCCATATGGTTTGACAAGTTGGGGCAGTAATTGTGTCACTTGCGGCCTGCCGATTTCGGAGAATTATAAATATATACTTGGTAATCTTTAACTAATTTCATGACTGAATAAACCCATTGGCTACAGGCTCACTAGAGATCTACTCCATTCCTTTATTTCGGCCCAAGTCCCTCAACCAATTAACTTTTTTTATTCGCTTCATTTGATCCCCCTGAGAGGAGTCTTCATTTTTGGACAAATATATTTATTTCAGATACATAAATTTATGCATATTTATGAGGCCAATGTCCATTTCGAATGCAAACAAATAGCACACTGAGATCTGCCAGCCAGCTCTCCAAGCTAATTCCCCAAATCCCCGAATTAATAAACCAGAGTACTCAGGGCACCCCAACAACAAAAAAAGGAAAATAATATTAAAACAACAACCGGCGCAGGACAACACGCGAATGGAAAATAAGCTAGGAAAAAACTTGACAGGGAAAGCAATCTACATGTCGAAAGAGACAGGCATGTGGCGAGGGAAAGAGGCAGGCGATTATTAGATAGAGATACATCTAGGTAATACTTCCAGCAAAGAGAGTACCGCAGATCCAACTGGAAATTAGTTTGTGTAAACAAACATGTCAACATCTACATTAATCACAGACGACTCGACTCGAGGACCATCCTTCCTCTTCAGTTCACCTGTCTGCCACTGAAAGAAAATGTTATGCTTTAGATATATTAGATCAATGTTTTTTAAGTTAGATAACAAAGTTTTCTCTTGGTGCACCAGCCAGTGGCTAGTTGTGGGACAGATTGCTACACAGACCTTTGAATTCCAGGAACCTCCAGACCTCTACCTTATTGTTTTTATTTTTATGGTGCAATGTCAACACTGAATTTTTATTCCTCGCCGAGCTGCCACATCGCAGATGGAGTTGGGCGGTGTCGAAGGGGAGGAACTGGTAGAGGGCACAGGTAAAGGTTACCTGTCACAAGACTCCGCTGCCCTAAACAAAGACATTATTGATGCCCAGATGGTTCCGAGTTGATAACAGAGCGCTCAGCCGACTCGGAGGCAGTCACTCAATGATCAGATAAGTCTGACGGCCTGGACTCTCCGGAGTCTGCCGAAGGGAGTCACGCGATGGAGCCCAACTTGCTCTCCATAATAATTTATAGAAGGTAGTCAGGTGAAGTCGTCGATACTTTCATTCCATAGCCCCCTGACAATTACTTTCCGAGCTGCCAGTCTGGCCAGCTGGCGACTTGTTGACATTTACTCCTTGCATGCTGGGATCTTGGGGATCTCCTTGGGATCTCCTCGGATCGTTTCGTGTTCGTTTGTTTTGTTTGGTTGTCACTTCGGGGGGCCTTACTGGGGGTAATTGGATATTGTAAACAAGTTGTAGTAGTAGCCGCCAGTGCCAATGGGATGCATTTTCCGACCCCTGCCTAATTTATGAGAGCGATGCTGGGGTGTGGATATGAGTAATGTTCGAAGACAAAGCCATAGATCAACAAAGGGGTATTCCTTTGGGAAACCTTTGAAATTTTATAGTTTTATTTTACTCCATTCAATCAAAGTTTATTGGGGAGAGTAAAATAGTAAAATCAAAAATATAACGCCTTATTCCCGGGATCATTTCAGATACCCGCACGTTTGCACCATAAACTGTGGCATAATCTCTCTGCTTTCCACTTCAATCTAACCACAGAACTGACTTTATTCGACTCACTTCCTGTCTGATTCCAGGCGCCAACTAATAATTCAAATATTGACCAAGAAAGACAAAAAACAAAATCAGAAAACTAATAAAAACGTACAGGAAAAATAAACAAAGGAGTAACCACTACTGACACTGCTACCGATCGATCGATCGTCTCGGGTAATCCAATCCAAGACTCAGCTGAGCCCCAGATAAGAATCGTTCCCGAAACTCAGGGGCTCACAGTAACTGATTCAGCTCCATTCAGGCGAAATTGTCAACGATATAAACGATCGCATGTGTGCGCGAAGGTACATACATAAGTGTACGTATTCAAGTAGGACGATTACCCGGAGAAAAGAAAAAAGGGACAACAAAAGGAATTTATGACTTGTGTCACTTTCAGCGCCATCAACCCGTAACTCAGACGCCGCCAGACAACAACAGCCCACGAGAATTCCACGTATGCGCGCCTTGAAATTAAGACACAACCATGCCTTTGGCCAAGGAGCCTTTGGCCAGAAGGAGATCGCATCTAAGTGAAGATCGCTCAGGCGTACCCTGTGGCTCCTCCACTATCCTATCCTATTCAATAGCCTTCCCGTTCCTCTTCCACTTCCCTTTTCCTTTCGGTGAGGCACTGGATCCTCGACCATTCTCCGCCTGTCGTCAGCCAGGAAGATAAGTGCGTGGCGATAAGCCAGACAGACGACAAACGACATCGATGCGTTGGGTTTCGCCTCCGCTTCTGCCTCTTGATTACAGAGAGAAAAAATTGAAAGGACCTAGTAAAAATGAGAACACGATAGGCATAAAAATACTCATTATTTTCCACAGTGTGATCCCCAGAATAAGTCTCACGATCAAATACTATGCCACAGGAGCCACTGGCGGAGCAGCTGGCCAAGCAGAGGCGTGCCATTCAAGGAGTTTGCACAATTGAACACTTGAACGTCCGTTCCTGGAGCTGGCAAGGGGCGTTGTTTGTGAGGGGGATTCCTAGTACCTAGTAGAGGCTAAAAATGTGTGGGCTGGCCAAGGTAAACACAGCAGTTAAGCGTTGCGATAATTCAGACAGGTGTCCTTTGAAAAGGGCCATAGATTAAACTAGAAAAGATACAAAACAAGGTTGGAATGGCTTAGAGTTTGGAGTTTAAAAATTAAATTAAAACAGATCCCCCTTGGACGACAGCCATGCTTGCCATGCCATTCCATCATCAAGCCATTTAACACGATAAGAAAATATGTTAAAGGATTCTTAATTACTTTCAAGTGGCCGAGGCAGCCAAACCCAGACTGCATACACTTATGTAAAAATCGCTGGAAGGACAAGAGCGATGGCCACCATTATGGACTTGGCACTTTAATGAGGTAGATCCCAGGCACTTGGTAATCGAGGGAGTTGAATACTTAGATACCGGGGCCCGGTAACTTATCGAGAAAACAATTACCATTTACAGGCTAATTGCGATGGTTATCTGCAGCAGCTGCGATAGATGATGGGCACGGCTACCGAATCAATATCAACCTCAAACTGTCATCGAGAGCCGGCCCTGCGGCAGGAATCCCCAAATCCAAATCAACAATTTATGCATTTCAAGCGATTATTTGCATAAACAGACCCCAAAACAAACAAATTGATAAATATTCAATTAGGTAAATAGGGAGTCCAATGCGAAATGTGGAAATATAATTTTTATAATTTTCCACCAAACTGAATTTTGCATTTTACATATTACACATTACACGAATGCTGCATTACGAATGCAGCAGAGATTGAAATTACAAATTAATCGACTGGGATTTGCAATGCAAAACTGGTTAGCATAGTAATTTTAGCCCTAGGATCCCCCCTTATGGTGGTGATTTGGAATATTTGGCGCCACCTGGCCATGGAACCTTCAAAGGCCACCGACTAGAAATTAAAAGAGGAGATCTTGACGCGAAAGACGCTAATTATGTTCCAGCTTTGTTGGCTTTCTTGGCACTTCCCGTCGTTAATTTGGCCGAATCTGAACGTTTTATTGGCCATCGAAATGCAATTAAAGGCCATAAAAGGAGTCTCTACGAGACTGGTGTATGTGGCCAACACATGCCACTCGGTTTCCTTTTAAAGGCGGCGCCAAGTTCTTTGATTTCTAACACCTTTTCCCTTTTCATGGCCAAGAGTCCGATGCCTTGTGTTCTGAAGTGTGAACATTTGGTGTGAACTTGTAAAAAAAGAAAACATTTGTTGGCAATGTGATTTTGTACTGGGATTACTTCTTATGAAAAGGGGTTTGTGTTGAAATCTTTATTAAAACCCTTTTGATTTTGACTTCTTCTTGTTTTTTATTACAAGATGAAGTTCGATTGCAACCCGAATCTCAAATATCAAATATTTCAAATATTTCAGCTTGTTTCTCCTTCTCCATTGTTTTAAAAGTGCATTCATTTCGTCTCGAATTTCCATTTATTATTCCCAAACAGCAACACGAGCAATCATAACTCTTGGAAACAAATGATATAACTGCCCATATCTGCTCCGATATGCCATTTAACGATTGAAGTTCATGAGCAATTTTAACGAGCCTGCCGTCTAATCAAGAAACATGACCAGGAGTTGGGTAGGGCAATGGAGGGAGGCATTTTGGGGGCAGAAACCCTTCAAACAAAAGAAACACACAAAAAATTCCTTATGCATGTAAGTACTTCGAGTGATTACAATTTTTATGTGCACTTTGCTTGATGCTTTACGAGGCCCCAGACACTGCTTTTGCATACAAATACGACGATATTCCTCTATATCTTCTTATATATAGTGCGGTGTGCTGGTGTATCCGAGAACATTTTTAATGACACTTGCCGGGGAATGCGTTTCTATTCGAATACGAAACACAATTTGTGCATTTTTCGTTAAATGATTTCTGGCTCGTTCATATCTTTATTGGGCAATGTATTTATATATATGGTTTTATAAATTTAATTACTTTTCATAAGAAAACTGGCCATAAATGTCAAGTGTGGGGGCCATAAAACGAGAAGATCGGCCCGAGGGACCCTTGTTGTGGCCAAAAGGTGTGAATAGCCTGGGCATTTCACTTTTCACTCAAGGAGCCAGGAAAAGGAAAATTGTAATAAAAAATTCCTAAAACGAAATGTTTCGTTCCATTTGGGAGAGTTTATGAGTGAGCAATTTGATTTGTATCATACGAATTTTTTATGAGACTTTTCCTGAAAAGAATCTCTTTATTTCCCTTCCATTATTCTCATGTGGCTTTCAAGTGATGCCAAAATATTAGTTGCCGCATCTTGAGCAATTTCACGAAACGAATCGTAATCATTGGATTCTATCTAAACAGACAAGGCAGCCAGGCAAAGGATCTGCCTCGGTCGCGGTTACTTCAAAGCCCTCATAGAGATCGGGCGATGGCAGAGCTCCTTGCCTCCCGGCATGTGGCAAACAGATGAGGACCTCGAGATGAACCTTCAGTTGAACCTGCACAGCCTAATGAAGCCATTAGCAGCGCCTTATCTGACTGTTGAAGGATCCTCCAAAAAGGTCTATGTGGTGCCTTTGTCTTTGTATTTTTCTGCATTTCTGTATTATTTTTCAAGAGCTCGCCCTTTGTTGCTGGCAACTAATACGCCTAAATTAGATCGAGATCGGGATCGGATCTGAATCGAGGTGCCCGGGGTGTGCCTGTGTGGCAGCTGTTGTTCAGGATCCTCTTTTTATCCAACTGGCTATGATGGGTGTGTCCTGACTCTTGCGGCTAGCCATTAACTTCACTTTCAATGACTTTGTGTTTCAGTTTTTGGGTTTTTTTTGGCAACTCAGACACACAAATCATGGCCGAAAAGCACCTGATGCAGTTTGTCTTATTAGGCAATTACCAACTGGAAGTTCCATAAAGTCGGTTTGTATAAAATAAAATGGAGAATGCAGACCACCATGTTTGCAGAGTAATCATAAAATTAAAATTAAAGATTTGAACTAATATTCTAGTTAATTACTTTTTCCTTTAGAATGCCTAGCACTTTCTTAAATTCAAGTTATAATTCTTCTTCCATATGCTTGGGTAACCGCAGACATAAATTACGTAGAAAAGAATTCGCAGCTCTACAAATATTGCGGCACTTAAGCACAAATGCTGCTGCCACCGAGTCCACTCTCCTGCCTCCAGCCACCCACCACCCACTTACTCAGCCCCCTGAGGCCCCAGTGCAAGCATTTTTCGCTACCACTGTCACGACACTTTCCAGACAATTGCAACAGCGAGTGCAACAAGCGTCGCAAAAGTTGCAGCTTCCACCGCACCGCCCCACCCCGCCCGCATGTTTTATTACTTCCGCGCACTTTCGCTGCGGCACAAGCAACAGTATGTTGCACATACTACACACTGCCATGTGTGGGAAAGTTCTCAGTGCGTTTAGCAGTTGGTTAGCAAAGATGGTGCGGGAGGGCAGTGGGGGAGTTGGTGGCGGTTTGGGGGGCGGGTAAACATGTATATGTATGGGAATAGGAAGTAAGCTTCCTTCATCCTTCGTTGTCTCTGTTGCTGTTGCCACATTTTGGCGGTTGCTGCGAATGGTTTCCTGTCGGAGATGCGTTGCCACATGTGTATGAATGCACTGAGAAAAAATTTTGGCTCTGAATAGTATCATCATTTTATAGTCCAAATGATTAAAAATATTTTCCTTCAGTGCCTCGAAACACATGTGACCATGCAAAATGAAAAAAAATAATACAATAAACCCAAGGAAGCTGCATCCTTGACAGGATACACAGCCCAGACGGTGGCAACTGTTCACTTTCGCTGAGCAGGAGAGCCGCTGCGCCCTCCCCCTCCGCAGCTTCATATTTTTGCTTTTTGTCATTAAACTTTAACCGCGGCATCTGTCACTGTGGCTGCTGCACGGTGCTCGCCAACCTTAAAGCCTGCTAAATTTTAATTGCCATCCTGAATTTACTGAGGACCAGGACAGGACCAGGAACATTCGACAAAAAACTGGAGCAAATGTAGATGTTACTCCTTTTTCAACTCAGTGCTGGCGCTCTTTTCCGGCTTTTCTCGTTTTGGTTCCTTTTATTGCCGGCGTCTCCTTTTTATGGCTGGTTGCAGGTTTGTGGCCTCGTTTTGGCCACAGCAACACTGCCATATATCAAGAATTAATTAGCGTAATGCATTCACTTCCGGAAGTTCAAAGGAACGGGCCAAAAGGGGCAAAGGACTCCTTTACGTGGCCCACTGATCGTGAAAAGTGTTTACTGTGGAACGAGCAAGTAAAACGCAAAAAAAACAAGGAATTTGCATTAAATATGCATGGCAGGCATTTGCATGATGACAATGCCTGGGTTGCCGGTGATTTGCCTTTTAAATTGCTCCGTGGAAATTGCAGAGTACCGCAGAGTAACTTGCTATTAGGGAGGCAAGAGTTGCAAGGCCACAAAATATTACTAAGGTGCACTGCAGTCTTTTGTAACTTTAGAATTTGGTTAGAAATGGTGATAAGGAAGGAATAATATATGTAGCAGATACAAGTGGTGGGCACTCACTTATAAGACAAAAGAAAGTCCGATTTCTTAAAAGGAGTTGGGCAAGATGACATGAGAATATCAAAATCCGTCTGAAAATATCTAAGCCTTCTCGAACAGCTAAGACAGGGAAGTTATAACATTCGCCAATCGGATAAGTATTACTTTAGTTATGGCCAATGAAGAATTTGGTCAAAATGGAACCTTAAGAAATAAATGCAATATGTGGCAATTAAAGGTATTATATCTTTGCAGCCATAAAATGACTTTAAATATCAGTAAAATATTGCCAATTAAAATAATGACTCGCTACTTGAAGAATGTATAATTGCTGGGAAAAAAATCAATTGTATTCATCGTATTCAAGGTAAATACTGCTGAAGATGAGCCATGAACTTCTTTCAACATAGCATTTAACCAGGATAATTGAAATCCGTCCGAGTCCCTATAGTCAGTGCCCGCCATCAGGTCGGTTGAGTTCTGTTCAGTTGCCTTAATTAAATTTGCGTCAAATTAAATGCGTCCTTTACCGCTTAAACCCCTTCTTAACCAGGCTTTCGGGAAGCAGAAGCAGAGGCAGTGGCAGAAACCACGCCCACGAAGCCCAAAAAACGTGGCTGTTGACAGGCGACGATGACGATGACGTTCCAGCTTGGTTTTCAGCCAGGTGCAACGAGTCAGGTGAGCGGGGGGACAGAGCCGAAGTGAGGCAGGACACTGTCGCCATTTTGTTGTCAGCTGGTTGTGGCAGGCGACAGGAGCAGAGACAGAAACAGCAAATGGGGGAGCGAAGGCAGCAAAATGCATGCCAAATTAAACAGTAAACGCAGCAGGTCAGGGGAAGGCCAAGAGGACAGTGTGTACTACCAACTCTTATAAAGCGAAAGCCCGAAAAGCCAAAAAAGCATTCGACCAACCCAACCAAGCCAAACCAAACCAAACCGAACCGAACCGAGCAAACAAACAAAATGCGAGTGCAGTGTGAAATTTTAATGCACAAAATTGCATGTGTGTTGTGGCCATTATTATTGTTGTTGGCAGTTGGCTGTTGCTGGTGGTGTTTCCCTTCAGCCAACAACCAACCAACAAACAGCAACAACACAAATTACTGGCCACGTCAACGCAGGGCCAAAAGGAATGAAGTGAAGTGAAATGAAACTGTTGCTGTCAGTCTGCGGCAGCAACAAAATCACCTTGAGGCCATGCAAAATACAAAATACGCAGAAAAGCAGAGCACGAAAAAAGGTAACAAGAGAGGGTTAAAGCCTGGTAACAACAATTCATTGGCCATGAAGTTTTCCACCTGTCGACAATGCGTTGATTGCTCCCGCTCCCTTCCGCAAAAAAAAAAAAGTTCACAAAAAATGGCACGACAACTTCGAGTCAGAGGCGGCCAGTTGCTGTTGCAACTTCCAGGCGCTGATTGTGGCCATTTGCCTGTGATCGCAGACTGATAAGTGAGAAAGAGACGGGACTCGCCGATGGAAAAGAGACGGGGCGAGTAAGCTCCCCCTAAAAGTCAACGGAGCGTGGCCATAAAACAATGAAAAGGGTCCCCTAGTTGGTTTATTGCATTCATTTAGCGCATTCTTGAACAATAGCACACTCGTCTGTTTGTGTATTTTATTATAAGCTCTTCCATAGGCAGGGTATTTTTTTCTTGCTATTTTTTATGGCTCTGCCACACGCCATCTTGGCAAGACGCCGGGCTGCACTTCTCCCGCCATTGTTGGCAATCGTTGAGGCGTTAAGGGAAAACATGGAGATTGCATGCGAAAGTCAATCAGCGAAACAAAACATGGTCCAATAGTTGACAATGGAGGTGGAGCTGAGTTCTCTGTAAGCTCTATGCTCGAAGACCATAAGAAGCTTAAAATATCTTGTCAACTGTTTTAAAAATTGAATTTTAATTTAAGGAATACAAAGTCTTTGCCTTGAGGGCTCTAGAAACCAATGTCAAAAGGTTCCAATTGGCAATCTAATTCATTTTCAGAAAATATTGCCAATTACCATAGCTTTCCAGAAGCTGCAAAACCTTTGTTTTTGAGTTCATAGTTTGTTTTCCTGAAAACAAAAAGTCCGGCATTCCCTGACCCGATTATCAATATTTTCCTACCTGCACCGAGGTGCTTCCTTCGATGCCAGTACTTTGGAGCAATGGCTTCGGAGATTTTTGAAATTCCGCACAAATGAAGGAGCAGAGGTGTTCGTTTGACTCGTTTGCTCTCAGGTCGATGCATTTTAATGATGTGCTGGGTGCTGGCCTGGTCTGGGCCTGAGACTGGGGGCTCCACAAATATAATTTCATTTTTGCATTTCTGCAACTTTTGCAAGCTGCAGACTGCTGACTGAAAATTGATTGCCGGCCAACAAAGGGAGAGCAAGGAGGCGGGGGCAAGAACTACAACTCACGCAATGCATGGCAACAATTGCAGCCGGTTTAATGAGCTCAAAAATGCGCGCAACAATGAAGAGCTGGCCATGGTCCAAACCAAGCGCACTTTCCCAATGGCCAACACCAGTCCCAGGCCCCAATTGAATAGCAATCCCCCCGAACACACTTTGGCCGGTGCACTCGTGTAATTAAATGCAATTTTATTGCCACGATCGGCGGGCCCTGAAAGAAGGTGGGCAATAAAAGTGAGCCTGCCACCGGGGCTATGCTATTCAGAAGTGTTGAAAGTGCAGCTAACGGCAATGCAAACTTGATTTATGCAGCCCGGCTAACACAGCTCCCCATGGCGGTCAATGGCTAGAACTTCCGTCGGTCAAGAAACAATGAGCGGGGTAATTAATTTCAAAGTAAACAATTTATCAAGTGCATTCCGTTGTCGGCCAAAGCAGGCCGGATCTTTCCCTAACTAAGTTCCAAAGGACCACGTGTCTATTTAAGAGATGGTTAATAATTAGTTTTCTTACTCTTCCATTAAAAACGATCAAATATACGTAATGTGAGTGTAATGCACCATTTCTGACACCCACTGGCACTTGAAAACTTTTCAAATTAGACTATCTTTTCTATAGTTTTGGGAGCACTTTGCCAATCGGTTCGCTGACCAACTCTTGCTTGTAATCGAATTGGGCAAATAAATCCAAGCCGGAAAAGCTCAAAGCCATCAGCGTTATCTGCTCTAATTAAGATTGCCGAAAAAGTCAGTTTGCCAAGCACTCTGCCAACCAAAAATGCATTTCGGGTTACAGCTACGTGCTCATCAGCATAATCAAGTGGCAGTGGGAGCTAAGTGGGCTAGAAGTGGAAGTAAAACTTGACTGCAATTTGAAAGAGATTACAATTATTTGATTGCATTTTGTGGGCCAGTTGTGGGCTGGTGGCTGCAATGAACTTGGCCGAGACCAAGATTATTTTGCGAGTCATAAATTTTGGATGCCAAAGGCCCGGAGATAAAGCTTATAGCGATTGCCAAACAATACTTCGGGATACTTCGACTGAATCACAGTCCCAGGAGCTGAGTCACACGGAGACAATGAATGGATCCGCTTGTCTGGCGAGATCTTTTCCTTTTTGATTTCGAACAACCGATGGCAAGTCTCTCCGGGCTGACAGTCGTTCATAAATTAAGACATCCAACAATAAATAAGCCAAAACAGAGCGGCACACGTGTCTGCGGTTGCCGGCGGGCGGTCGGTGATGGGAGGAGCTCTTCAAAGAGTTTGTCAAGCGGCAAAAGTCTGCGGCTAATTATGCGAGCCCGGGTGGGGATGCCCCTGCCTCTGGTGCCTCTGCCAACCGATACTGCAGTGGGGAACTTCCCGCATGAAAATCTTTCCTCAGACAGCCGTCCGAAATTGCATTTTGCATTTCGCTGTTCGCAGCACAAAAGGCGGAAAAGAAATGCCAAAAAGCCGAATGACATGTGAAAATATGCAAATATCAAAAGTGAATGAATGGGTCTGGGACCGGTCTGGGCCGTGCTACTTCTGCTGGTCTTGCTTCGGCTTTGCCTTTGCCTTTGCCGGTTCACTCATTAAATATAATGGACCCGGTCGGTCGCAAGACGAGACCCAGTGTCGTCACCATGCGCTTTAATTATGATGTCGAAATTCGCATTAATTGCCACAGAAATGTCGAGTTCCGACTGCACTTCCAAGACCTGCACCCCATGCACTCAGACAAATGTCTTATTTTCAATAAAGTACATTTTGTTTAAATGTCGTGAAGAGAATATATTAAGAACACTTCAATAATTAAGGCCGCAGGTATTAATATTTCCTCTATCAGCAAATCAAGATTTTTTTCAAGTGCACCCCATCCCCTTTTATAGGAGGAACTACTGGAAAAAGTTCCCTAGTTCCCGCCGGCTCTTCTGACAGCAGTTTATATAATTTTGACAAGCGTTTAAATGCCTGCCAGACAACCGTCGACAGTTGTCAACTGTTATTGTGTGTAGTGCCGAGCGACTTGATTTCACATTCAGATTACGGAGTTGTTAATAAGTGGGGGATACGGTCGGAAAATGGCGGCTGGGGTCTCTGTTTTGATGTGCCTTAATGCACTTGGACAGCACGCGATTTAAATTGCCCCGTCAGGGCATTTAATTATTTGCAAATGTGAAAACGAGAGATCCTGAAAGTAAGTAGGGAATCTTATTTGGGGGAACAAGGTGGAGCGGCGAAGCTCAAAGGACCTATCAGGGAGAGGGTTGGACTTCAAAGGGATGACAAATAATAATAGTTTTCAGGAACATTGATTTATGACGGTTCATTTTGCAGACTGGTAATTAATAACACATTTCTGGCCATGTCCTTTGGAAACTAGTCTGCCTCTCGAATTTGTTTGCCTAGTTTTCTGTTTCAAAAATAATTAAGTAATTGCAGTAAAAAATGGGTTGCCAATCACAGCAGAATCTCTGCCCCTTCACTCAAGTCAGCGGCAGCTGTGCTGGTCAGGGATACTGATTTGATTTATGTTAAAGCTTTTATTAAAATTTCCCACCCAGCTCGCCCCACCCCGCACCGCTCCAACGCTTAACAGCTGATTAACAACCAAAGAAAGCCAGACGTGCGTGATGCCAAACAAAGGAAGCTACAATGATGGAGCTCCTCTTTCCCGGGCTTGCGTTGGGATGAGATCAGCGCCAAGTTCCTTTAATTAAAATAGACAAATGGCGCACGATTGGGCACTCGATGATGGGTCGCTATCCTTCCTACTCCCCCTTCTGATGGTATATCCCCCTGCAATGCCACAGCTGTTGCCTAATTTATGAAAAATTCACAAAACGAACTTATCAATCATAATGCTTGAGCTCTCCACAAGAAGCTTCTGCCACATTGTTGGCTTGGAGCTCCTGGACCTGCTGCTTTGGCATTCGGAGCACGTGCCTCGCTGCCGGCCAGGACAGGGAAGAGAGGAGGACATCTTCAGGAGCCACTTCACTGGCAAAGCTCTCGGCGAGAATTCAATAGAAAAATTGCACAAACCTTTTGCAGTCCGACCATTTGCAGTTTGCAGTTCTCAAGCGTAATTGTGGGCGCCTCGTTTCAGTTTATTTTCAATGGCAGGGGGACAGTCTGGGGGCTCGGGAGGACCCATGATGAAGATGAAGATAATGCGGCGGATGCTTTACTGTAGCCAATTTGGCTGGCAGCCGCTCAGCAATGACACGCTGTACGTGACCTGCCCGCCAAATGCAACCCAGAGACAAAGTGCAGGAAGCCCTTTGATCAGCTTTAAACTTTTTGGTCAAGTCATTTACCGTAGATTGACAATTGCGGACAAATATTGATGATGGCCTGAGGATGGAATGACAATTGTTCGGAATTCATTCAAACAATGTTTCAAATTTAAAGCCTCACAGAAAGTTTCTTATATTTTATTTGCCCGAAATAAGATAGTAGTTGTAGTAGGAGGAACTCGAAAAAAATTTAAATACATGCATTTTTAAATATTTAAACAATGATTTAAGAAACCCAAAATTTTATGGGGGTACCCATTGGAAAAAATTCGAAACATTTTAAAACGATATTTAAGCAATGATTTGAATGAGGAAAGTCGCTTCTGGGTTCGCTGATTAGAAAATGGTACTTTATTTCCTGATCGGCAGTGAATTGGCAGAGCTATGGCCATCGGAAGGAGCAAAAGTGGGGAAGTTAAGAAAACCACAAGTTTATGGGGGTACCCCTTGGAAAAAATTCGAAAAAATAAAAAACGGTATGTAAGCAATGATTTGAATGAGGAAAGTCGCTTCTGGGTTCGCTGATTACAAAATGGTACTTTATTTCCTGATCGGCAATGAATTGGCATAGCTATGGCCATCGGAAGGAGCAAAAGTGGGGAAGTTGGGAAAACCACATTTTTATGAGGGTACCCCTTGGAAAAAATTCGAAAAATTAAAAAACGGTATTTAAGCAATGATTTGAATAAGGAAAGTTGCTTCTGGGTTCGCTGATTACAAAATGGTACTTTATTTCCTGATCGGCAGCGAATTGGCAGAGCTATGGCCATCGGAAGGAGCAAAAGTGGGGAAGTTGGGAAAACCACAATTTTATGAGGGTACCCCTTGGAAAAAGTTCGAAAAATTAAAAAACGGTATTTAAGCAACGATTTGAATGAGGAAAGTCGCTTCTGGGTTCGCTGATTACAAAATGGTATTTTATTTCCTGATCGGCAATGAATTGGCAGAGCTATGGCCATCGGAAGGAGCAAAAGTGGGGAAGTTGGGAAAACCACATTTTTATGAGGGTACCCCTTGGAAAAAATTCGAAAAATTAAAAAACGGTATTTAAGCAATGATTTGAATAAGGAAAGTTGCTTCTGGGTTCGCTGATTACAAAATGGTACTTTATTTCCTGATCGGCAGCGAATTGGCAGAGCTATGGCCATCGGAAGGAGCAAAAGTGGGGAAGTTGGGAAAACCACAATTTTATGAGGGTACCCCTTGGAAAAAGTTCGAAAAATTAAAAAACGGTATTTAAGCAACGATTTGAATGAGGAAAGTCGCTTCTGGGTTCGCTGATTACAAAATGGTACTTTATTTCCTGATCGGCAATGAATTGGCAGAGCTATGGCCATCGGAAGGAGCAAAAGTGGGGAAGTTGGGAAAACCACATTT
This sequence comes from Drosophila pseudoananassae pseudoananassae, assembly GCA_018153035.1. Lineage (NCBI taxonomy): Eukaryota > Metazoa > Arthropoda > Insecta > Diptera > Drosophilidae > Drosophila > Drosophila pseudoananassae. Next base: position 2,140,857 of record JAECXR010000055.1, read on the forward strand.
TTATGAGGGTACCCCTTGGAAAAAAATTCGAAAAATTAAAAAACGGTATTTAAGCAATGATTTGAATGAGGAAAGTCGCTTCTGGGTTCGCTGATTACAAAATGGTACTTTATTTCCTGATCGGCAATGAATTGGCATAGCTATGGCCATCGGAAGGAGCAAAAGTGGGGAAGTTGGGAAAACCACAATTTTATGAGGGTACCCCTTGGAAAAAATTCAAAAAATTAAAAAACGGTATTTAAGCAATGATTTGAATAAGGAAAGTCGCTTCTGGGTTCGCTGATTACAAAATGGTACTTTATTTCCTGATCGGCAGTGAATTGGCAGAGCTATGGCCATCGGAAGGAGCAAAAGTGGGGAAGTTAAGAAAACCACAAGTTTATGGGGGTACCCCTTGGAAAAAATTCGAAAAAATAAAAAACGGTATGTAAGCAATGATTTGAATGAGGAAAGTCGCTTCTGGGTTCGCTGATTACAAAATGGTACTTTATTTCCTGATCGGCAATGAATTGGCATAGCTATGGCCATCGGAAGGAGCAAAAGTGGGGAAGTTGGGACAACCACATTTTTATGAGGGTACCCCTTGGAAAAAATTCGAAAAATTAAAAAACGGTATTTAAGCAATGATTTGAATAAGGAAAGTTGCTTCTGGGTTCGCTGATTACAAAATGGTACTTTATTTCCTGATCGGCAGCGAATTGGCAGAGCTATGGCCATCGGAAGGAGCAAAAGTGGGGAAGTTAAGAAAACCACAAGTTTATGGGGGTACCCCTTGGAAAAAATTCGAAAAAATAAAAAACGGTATGTAAGCAATGATTTGAATGAGGAAAGTCGCTTCTGGGTTCGCTGATTACAAAATGGTACTTTATTTCCTGATCGGCAGTGAATTGGCAGAGCTATGGCCATCGGAAGGAGCAAAAGTGGGGAAGTTGGGAAAACCACATTTTTATGAGGGTACCCCTTGGAAAAAATTCGAAAAATTAAAAAACGGTATTTAAGCAATGATTTGAATGAGGAAAGTCGCTTCTGGGTTCGCTGATTACAAAATGGTACTTTATTTCCTGATCGGCAATGAATTGGCAGAGCTATGGCCATCGGAAGGAGCAAAAGTGGGGAAGTTGGGAAAACCACAATTTTATGGGGGTACCCCTTGGAAAAAATTCGAAAAAATAAAAAACGGTATTTAAGCAATGATTTGAATAAGGAAAGTCGCTACTTGGTTCGCTGATTACAAAATGGTACTATATTTCCTGATCGGCAGCGAATTGGCATAGCTATGGCCATCGGAAGGAGCAAAAGTGGGGAAGTTGGGAAATTCACAATTTTATGAGGGTACCCCTTGGAAAAAATTCGAAAAATTAAAAAACGGTATTTAAGCAACGATTTGAATGAGGAAAGTCGCTTCTGGGTTCGCTGATTACAAAATGGTACTTTATTTCCTGATCGGCAGCGAATTGGCAGAGCTATGGCCATCGGAAGGAGCAAAAATGGGGAAGTTGGGAAAACCACAATTTTATGAGGGTACCCCTTGGAAAAAGTCGAAAAACTAAAAAACGGTATTTAAGCAATGATTTGAATTAGGAATGTCGCTTCTGGGTTCGCTGATTACAAAATGGTACTTTATATTCTGATCGGCAGCGAATTGGCAGAGCTATGGTCATCGGAAGGAGCAAAAGTGGGAAAGTTGGGAAAACCACAATTTTATGGGGGTTCGCCTTGGAAACTTCAAAGTAACTTTCTTGTCCAACAAACCTCACTAATTGCCTAAGATTATATATATAAGTTTCCCAACGACAGCTTAATTAGTCACAATCACCCATTTTTCAGAAGGAAAACCCCACAAAATTCATTTTCCAATGAAAATTGTCTCCCAAATGGCAAAGCAAGAAGAAATTCTTTTTGAAAAAAAATCAAAGACCGACACGCGACCACAAAACAAATTTTGCTCTGCAGCATCCCGCTCGACTAGTAATGAAAAATTCTAAGAAATTTCAATTATTCAACATTTTTAACGCCAGGCAAGTCGGCAGAAGTTCCCCCCGATGAGCACCCCTAAGAATTGTGGAAGAAACCGAAACTAATTAAAGACGCGTCCACCTACAAAACCAAGCCTGCTCCCGAAGTCGTGGCTCCCCCCATGCCCGGACATTCGAAAAATCATACAAAGTTATATAGTCATCAACTGCACATCAATCATAGGCCGGCAAAGCGAAACTTGGGGCCCAGATCCAGTACGTATGTATATAGCGTTGTATTCTTTGTGGTTTGAGGAGGAGAGGAATACCAGTTGGAGGGAGTGCCTCTGGCGGGAAAACAAGCGCAAGAAAAGCGTGAAAAATTGTCGAGCATGACGCAGTCTCGGAACGCATCCACACATCCATGGGATGCACTTAGACATTGCTAAATTTGGACCACGACCACATCATATCCACGTTCGCCATGTGTAGGCATTTTGCTGATAATTAGCGAGTGGCCCAGGCCAGGCCAGGCCGGGCTAGTGTTTGCCGCCCTAATTGATAAACGAAGGAGCAGCTCTAGCTGGGGATGTTGCCAGCCAAATGTTCGCCTACTGGCTCGGCGGCTGTCTCCCCTTTTGGACTCGCTCTACCATAAAAATTATCTTAATGGACAATTTAAGAATCACTCATTGTGAATTATGCGCTGCATTTAGCCGCCGAGTAGTCAGAGTCTGGCCACTTGAGTGCGCGGTATCGAAATCTAGGGAATCGGGGGAATAAAACTGTCTGCGGTGTTGAAAGTATTTATTTTGGTTTTCGAAAGGGTATTGCAGGGTAAATATTCAGGTTTAAAAGTACAACCTATAATATAGTCATACCTTTTATGGGTGGGTATATATGTTATATCATAGTAAGTTGAAGTTGTAATATTCCTATCGTCAAACTATCGCCAAAATATTGTAGAACCTGAAACAACCTTAAACCAAGAGCATTCAATATTCGCCGCCTAGGGCCTGAATAACTCAGATATTCTTTGTTTTCGATAAGCATTTGGCTGCAGTAAGATCTTTGGGATTGTAAATGTTTTGGAAAATCTTCTTGCATACGCAAGTGAAATGCCCGGAGGCCCAACGCATCCAGCTAGGGAATCTTGGGGAAATACTTGCAGGCAGGGCCATGTGTGTGTGCAACGTGCTAGGCCCTAGAGTGGTGTGGAGTGGGTTGGATTTCTCATCACTCAATGCTACAGATGCTAAAAACAATCAACAGGCACATTCGTATTATTCAGCCACCAGGCATGCAAAATTATGGTAGGGCATGATGATGTCTGTCGCTCCCATTCCTTCCCCGTTTCATTCTAATGTTTTTAATGAAATAAACTTTTCTTGTATCTGCTTATTTTTTTTTGGTTTTTATTTTCGGTTTCCTTAATGTGAATTTATTGTTCGGGCCAGGCGTTGTGGTCTCTTTTCGTGCTGTGTGGGCACTTGAAAATAAAACAACCGACAACCAGAAAAGGAGGCAGCCGTCGAGCTGAGTGAAGTGCGGTGGATGTGGGTTGGATTGGGTTGGGTAGTCCACCTCCCAGCTCCCACCGCCCACCTCACAACTCCCACCTCCAACCCCAACCCCATTCATTCCTCCAATCTGGCAAAAGTCAAGCTGCTTATGCGCAGATTTTTTCTCTTTATTTTATAAAGGGGGCATGTGGGGAGTAAAATGCAGATTAATCAAGCGCATGATGCAAGCGCTCAACTGGCTGCTCACTGACTTTACCTAGCCACCGCATCGAGTGGCACCCCTCCTGCCCGGCAGTGGTGCTTCTGTCTGGTGCTCCTGCGGCTGCCACTTTGCCAGCTGATTAATGTCTTACATGCGACGTTTTAATACCAATTTTTTATGCATATTCAAAACTGCATCGCGAAAACCAAATGCAAGGCATTTGCGGGCAAAAACCTGAAGTCTTCACAGAGACTGCTGGGTGTCGTGACATTTCCTGCGTGATGGTTGGCCAAAATACGGTAAGAACTGGCTAAGATGGCCTTTATTATTAATATACTTTGGGAGGCCAACTGATGTAAATTTTAATTAAAGCCATTGCAAGCACCATTCACTGTTGCCCCTCAAATCCGTTTTGTCATTTTCGCAATGTTGTTTGCCACTCGCTCAGATTGAAAGGTGTTAATGCCAAAAACTTGCACAAGATTTGTTCGCCACTAATTTCTGCATATTTATAAAGGCAAAGTCGACACCGAAAAGACATCTTCGGGCCAGCTTGGCCGCGGGGGACGAGTAATTACAGATGCGTTTCGGTTGCACAGCTCACAACAAGTCGCTGGAAAGTTGTAATTAAAAGGAAATTAGTAAGCCATACCCACATGAGATGGCTTTGGGTATTTGATCATATCGTTAAGGACCCATATGTGCATTGTTTCCTCTTCTAATTGAGGTAATGACTTAATAAGTGAACTCTGCAGTGTCTACCCCTCACCGGCAACCTTTAACCAGGGCTAAGCGCATTAATATTTTCAAGTTCAGCTCGTTATATCATTGTGTTAAATTGACCGATTTCTTTGTGGCATGAGGTTCTCCGGCTCCAGGTTCTTTCTGTATTCCATTTCCAAGGTGTCATCTCCGTTGCACCTCGTTTGATGACTCGGCAAGCGATTAAAGTTGTGCCGCAAAAGGTTTTCGGTTGTCGGGGCATGATGATTTCGATCACGAAGAATTTTGTATTCGTGCTTGTATCACTTCCGATTCGAGACGCCTTGAGTCGAGGCTCTGACCTCTAATTGGCTTGAAAAGATTTCTGTAGAAGAAAGGTTGCCAGGAGATTTGAAGAGTCTTATTTCGGTCAGTCTTAATAAGATCAAAAGGAGTTGAAAAATGGCTGCAATATATTTATGGCTGAGATCAAACGACTCAAAGGTGTTAATTTTAAATGAATAATGACACAAAGGTTTCATGGCAATTCAAATAGGAGTTGCATTGAACGAGTGTTATCGAAAGCTAAGAATGATCTAGTTACTATGAGTTTTGAATAAATATTTTCTAATATTGCCAGAGAGGGAAGTGCTTAGTGAGTGTGTTGTGACGCGAGCATAAATTGAAATTAATTCCTACTGATTTTAATACCTTGTTAATAACACAATATATCATAATACCACCCCCATTGGCGTATCCATCAACCCTCATGGAGTCATCAGTCAAAAACAGATTCCTTGTTAGAAGCAGAAACGTCCCCGCTTTGCTTTTGTCATCCGGTAGCTTTGGTAGCAAATGCAATTAAAATCTAATTAAATTCTACCGGCATTTTATTAAATATTTTTTCGAGCAACCCCCCAAAAGCAGGGCAGGTCGCCACGGAAAGTGGAAAGCCCTCGCACATAAGCATCGTGTAAACAGGCACTCATAATACCTACACACACACTCGGAATTATTATCATTATGGGCTACATCATGGACTCATCAGCCTGCATATCATCGACGGCTGGGTCGGAGTGCCTCCCTTCGCCACTCAATGTCAACTGCAAAACAAGCAATGACAGCAGGGCACACACGACCACGCCTCCTTCCAAAAAACACCCAAGCACACACTCACTCCCACGCCCCCCCAACAACATTAGGAGACTTTCGGCCAAGAACAACGTAGACGAATCAAAAATTGCTCGCCCCCTGAGCGAGATGGAGAAAACTTTGTAAAAACTCAATTTCGAACACACTTTTTTCGACGCCCTCCCAAAAATTTCCATTGACACGCCCCCAAGTGTTGTCATATTTAAGAAAAATATTTGTTTATATGTAGATAAATTGGGAAAGCGGATTTGGGTGGGTGACTCTGATGCCGATGCCACTCGGGGCGTCAGTGGCAGACACGGAAACTCAAAAAAGTGTGAGAAAATGCTGGTGTGCTGGGTGAGTGGTTGTGAGCTAATCTCGAAACTGGGACAAGGATCCCTGGGACAAGCAAGGAAACGAGTCTGACAGAAGCACCACATGAGATATTTATAAGTTGTTCAATTTTCATTTTCATTTCAATTTCCATTTCGGCCTGGCATCAAAATTTATTTCATTGTCTGAAGGCGTTGGCACTGTCAGGTTCAGGCCAGGATTAGCTTATCACGTGGCCCACTGAATCGAAGGTGTTTTCATTGTCCTTGCTGGAAATCCACAGAAGGTGGCTTTTCTTTCTCGACCTTACAAATCAGAATTGGATTACTGGGGTTTCTTGGGGTGGCTGTGTTTAATGTGATTACGATTATTTGCGGCAAGGTAAGTAATGGGTTTTAACGAACAGGTCTTTTAATTAAATATCTAATTATACCTTAGAAACTGTTTACTGTTTTTATTAAATATTAAAAAAAAAACTTTTAAAAATTCAGAACTCCTTTTAGAATAAACATGTCCAGTAAATCATTCCAGTCGTTTATTTTATACACTTTTAATGATATTTTTCAGTGCCAAAGACTGTCAACAAGTTTGGTTATTTATGTGTGGGGATGATGGGGGAAGGGGACGTATTCTGACCACGCCCACTTGCCGCAGCTCAGCCAGAAAACAAAATATCTCAGCCAGCCAGAGGAGACACATGGCCCGGGAAGCGATCACTTGTAAATGGAGGCGTTCCTGCCCCCAGGAAGAGTTGAGTTCAGGCGCGGAGGCATCCGTGAGAAGATGGGATGTGAGGTGCCACGGATGGATACTCTTGCTTTCCACGCATTTCGGATTTGTACTTGCGGCTACCGTACATCGGTGGCAACACCAAAGGGGCGTGGTAATGAGGTCCATTGATGATCGCGTCGGGAAACGGGAGTCGTTGACATTTTCGAGTGCCGCGATCGGAAAATATCCACCTCCTGTGCTAGTCTGGGCTGTCAGTGTTGATTTCTGTCGGCCCCACAATGGCCGGCTTTTGAAGTGCCGGTGTAGAAAACTTTTGGCATTTTATTGAAGTTCATTTGGGCTATTTATAGTGGACCAGCTTTTTGATGAATTGATGGCTCCCCAGTGGGCCTGCCTCAGTTTTGATAGTTTCTGTGCCGCTGCTTTTGCACCGATTTCCCCAAGAGCCGCCTCGCCTTGGGTAGTATTTTTATTTTCTTTCCAGATATTTGGAATACTTTCAAGGATGCAACCATTCTCGCTGGGCTGCCTGTCTGAGAGTGTCGTCAAGTTAATTAAGTGATTTATGCTCTTGGAGGTCGCGCATCTACTTAATTATCAAATAGTTTGGCATGTGGGGAATGTTTCTGGGGGAATTGTTGCCTTCGCCGCCGCTGCCCAAGATTTTCTCTGGCGGTTTGGCTTTTCTGCTGCCAGGGGTCCGGCTATAAAATTGCTTTATGGCGTACGCTTGGAGTATTTTCAATCTTGCCTGAAGGAAATCAGGCAGGAAAAGTGGCCTGAGATGGAACGAATGTTGAGTGGAGAAAGCAAACAAACAAAATATTACTCATCCCAAAAAATTATTGAAAAATAAATAGTCCCCATCTCGGAAGATTTTCTTTAAGGGCATCACACATATGAATTCTTTTTGCAATGCTGGCCATAATTGGTCGACTCCTCCTTGCTGCAGCATCTGCCTCGATTGTGGTTTTTCCTTTTTCCGGCAGCGTTAACATTATCCTTGCTGATTATAATATATGAAAAATGGCCCGCACTGAGCCGCAGTCGCCTTGCTCTATCCACATATTTGACCAACGCTATGACAATGGCCCTCGACATCGGAATATTTACAGGCATTTATCGTGAAACCATACCCTAACAAAGAGTTCTTGGATATCAGTACAGTCTCATATATTCTAAAAATATTTATCATTTTAAATTTATTATTAATTGAAAGATAGACGAAAATATTAATTGGTTGTATTAATTGTAACCCATGTTATGAGGCAGTGTATCTTGTCTTACCATTATCCCCAATGTTATTTTTTTCGTAAATAAATTTCGGATTTATGCAAAGTAAAGCTGCCCAAAGGAAGGGGAAATGGCAACGCGGCAGGAGCCGGATCGAGGTGTCCTGACCCCGCACCGGGCAGGGCAGCATTCAATTAACAACGCACATAAATTTACTTTGACCGTAATAATGCAGCTGGGTCCTTCCGAGGTCCTCGCTGCATTCAAGTAGCCATGGCCACACCCTTCGGCCCGTCCCAGGCCCGGCCGGGGATCTCTTTGGCTTAAAGCTGCGCATTTATGGGTGTCCTTTTATATTTCGGAACAGAAGAAGCGGCAAGGAGCAGGCTAAAGTTGCGCCAATGAATTTATGGGAGGGTCAGTCGGGAAGTGGAGCTGAGTCCAGCGAAGGAGCTCATGAAAATGGCGTTCTAATTACTTTAAGCTTCAGACGGTTATTATTGCCATTTGGCCGGGAGTGAGTGCGAGTGGCGTGTGTGTATCCTGGCGGAAGGATAACAGGCCGAAGGGCTGACGCCAAAGCCCGTCTTGCTTATTACCACACATGCCGCAAGCCGACCTGCTACTAATTGCAATATGCCATTTCATCCTGTGCATGGATGCAAGGCTCTGTGGCCGGCATATCCTTATGCCGGTGTCAGTGTCCTTGGCCAGTCATCAGGCCCATCATGTTTGATTCCCCCCTCTCAGCACCGACTCCCTCAAGTGGAGGCAGCTCGTGAGTGGCCTTTGACAGACTGACAACATGCAACATTTCGGGCCGGGATCCCCTTATTGACCACATCCTGGATGCATGTCCTTGCATGCCTGACTGACAAGGACAAGGCAAATTAAAACGCAATAAAAGCGTTAATGCAGCCAGAGGAAAAGCCAATAGGAAAATGTAGATTCTCTTTCAGGAAAATTAAAAGGAAAGTAAAAAAGATTTTTAAAATTATTACAATTTTAGGTAATAAAGGTAGCACTTTAAATATAAAAATGTAGTAATACCTACTTTATTTTCTAAGTGCATGGATTTGAGCCCTAATGAAGTGCTCTACCCTTTCTCGTGTCAGATCCAAAACGCGGGGTCAATGGGTTCGCCCTCGCGCTGTTAACATGGCTAAGAAATGTCGTCGGGATATTTTCCGAGTGTGTTGTCATCTCCAACCCGACACCGCTGACTAATTCCAAACAAACAGCTGTCAACATTCTGAGTCCCTGCCCCTCCACTCGAAACCCTTTCACGCTTGTCCATCATCTGGTTCCACTTGATGGCCAAAAGGTCAACGAGATCGGGCCAGGGGAAGGGGCAGCTGGGCCCGGAATAGGGTTCTGGAGAGGGCAGCGCTGCCTAATTTAGTGGTGCACAAAAGTCCTGGATATTTAAGGCAAATGAGCGCACATTTATAATGACAACAAGGACGAGGACAATGGGAATGACAATGTCGGGAGCAAGCTTGGATGGTTTTCCAGTTTGTTGGGAGATTCTAATGCGAAATGGAATTCAAAATACTCTTGATATGAATTTCAAGATATTTTAAAAATGTTGGAATTTGTCAAAGGGTTAATTTTGGATTTTGGTAATAAAACCTACTCTTGGGGAGTTTATTGCAAACAAATTTTATAAAATATACATGACACTGTTGTAACTCTTTATTTTTTATTTATCGTCTAGCTAGTCGACCCTGCCAAAAAATGTAAGGGATATTTTTTCCGGGCATTATCTCACCCCAAACATTTATTTGCATTACCCACTCTGTCTGCCAAATATGTTCCGTCAAAAAAGATATACATATATTAATTATGCAAAAATACTGACAAAAAACCCCCAAAAAAGGGGCATGACAAGAACAAAACACAAAATGTCACGGCTGAATGAGTTTTTCCTCCTTTATTTCTGTTATTTTTGTATTCGTGATACAAATTGAAAAAAAGCCGCGTGAAAGCTGCCGCCCGAGGACGAAGGATACTTATATTTTTTTGTTAGCATGTAATCAGGTTTAAAAATGACCGAAAAAAGCTTGGGAATAACGGTCGCAAATTGCAAGGGACACAATGACAATCAGCAGAAGAAGGAATAATGGAAATTAACGCTTGCTTTGTAATCAAATTGGCACGAGAATATTGTAAATTTTTTATGGCCATAATGGTGGGGGCGAACTGATATCTTGGGGCATTAATAATGAAGGTTTATGGTTCTTTTGGGTTTCCTTCGACTCGCATAAAATACTCTCGTAATCTTAAGGGAACTGAAAAATTTGTTTATTTTCCAAAGCCGATTTAAATTTAGATTCCCAGACATACCTAAAACTCACATTCTGACAAACAATTTACAAAGTATGTTGCCCAGAAAGCATTTATGACTATGTTTTGGGAAGAAACATCCCCAAAACTTTAGACAATGAAATCCTCCCCACTGAAATCTCATTATTTTCAAAATAGTAACTTTAATGAAACGACCAAGGAAACAATTTACGCAACCAAAGGTTTTTACGCTCGGCAGTTTAAGTATTGTTTCCAACCCCTCGAAGGTGTCTGACGACTGGTAGCTCATTTGTCACGAGCCCAAAAGCACTTTTTTATGCCGAAAAAAATTTCCAGCGATCTGGCAATTACACACCTCACACATGAAGGACCCCCCTTCTCCGCCCCGGGTCACTTCCGTTGGCAAAAAGCAACCCCAAAGAATTGTCAATTATTAAACTTTGCATTGCAAATGAAAACATATGTTCAACAAGCGAGAACGAGACAGAGTGCGGGAGGGAGGGAGCCAGAGACGACCCCGTATCCGTTTCCGGCTATCACGAACTGCTCCCCGTCCGTTAATCCAATGCCCCGGTCCCCAGGAAAGGGTTGCACGTTGGAAATTAAATGTTTCAAAATGAAATTCCTCAATTGCAGTCGCCAGGCTCAGACATTCGCTCCGAGGAGAATCCGTCCGTTGCGAGGGGGACTGAGACTGGGGGTCCTGCTGCAATAGACCCAAAAGCAATAAATCCTGAACACAGCAACCGAAACACCAACAGCAACATCGGCATCAGCCACCCTTGTACGCTCCAGACCGGGCCTTGAAGGTTGCTTTTCAAATTGCAATTAAACGTTTTACAAAACCGCGCTGACCGGTCCGTCTGGCCATCCCACCAACCACCCTACCACCCAATGTTGAATCCCCAACATCCAGCCACCCACCACCCGACCAGGAGCAGGAGCAGTGCAAACGGAACAACACATAACAGCTCGGTAGGCCAATGTTGGCTAAACAAAACCTTGGCTAAAACTGAAGGGTCATACCCTGTAGTGCCAGCAATAAGGGATATAACTTTTAGAGAAGAATGCTTCTCTATAGTCTTATAAATAAAGAATGAAGGATAATAGATAGTCCTGTTTCTAGTAGTTAGATCGCAAGCTGTACCCCAAAAGTGTATACCTTCCCTTAACGACGTTCAATAGTCCGACTCCTAAACTCCTGACAAGCAAGCCGGGGGCATTGCATTCTCACGGCCTTTCGGGTTGACCATCAACGTCCAAAGGACTCGTCTTCGTCCTGGTCGCCATGCTCATCCTGAGGCTGTTGCGTTATTTCCGCTTCCGTTGCCTCGCCGAACGCTTAAGCAGTGGGTGGAACTGGGGGTGGTGTTGAGTGACTGGGTTGGTGGGTGTTGCAGTGCAAGAAGTCCTGCCTTGGACGGCGCCCCCCACCCCCCGACAGACACTTTCATTACACTGACGCCGCGCTTAATTGCGTTTGTGTTTGCGTTCAAATGTTGAATGCGCAATTTTAACGCATTTTTGCACGTGCTTCTTGCCACACCCCACCGCCAGCCCTCAGCTCCCCTGGCAGCACTTCTCCCCGCGGATAGCCCTGTTCAATTTACAATTTTTCATTGCCCCATTCGGAGGAGGGTGCTTCGAACGGACCAGAAAAGGGGCACGTGTTTAGCGATTCGCTGCGGTTTGTCAGCGATTGCAACCCTCCCGAAAAAAGCAAATACCTACCTTGCACCTCAACCCTTAGAAAAATACACCCCATCCTCAGCTTATAGATGTACTTCGTAGACACACCGATCCGAGGACAAATAATTAAAAACTTTAGCAACTTTCGCCTTGCGCTCTTGCACTTTTTGTTTTCATAAATTATTAATTGTTGGCCACTCAAAATGCAATTAAATCTTGGTCAACTTGTTGGTGCGCCGTGTCCTCCATGTCCTTCGTGTCCTTCTTGTCCTTCTGGCCCTGCTGCAGCAGCTGTCCTAGCCCGAAATGAAACCAAATTAAAATTCCGATGCAACCGAGGGAAAAGGGAACCAGAAACCGAACCGGAATGGCTGCAAGGGAGCTGCACCAACTGCTGCCATTTTTGTGGTTCCCGTGCCAGAAGCTGCCATTCCGAGTGGAGCTAAACGGATTCTACGTCCGACGAATGATAATGAAATGCCAGAGCAATGGTCGTTGATTAGTTGGCCACTTTTCCAATAGGTAATGGCTAGGGCTGAAGGGGGTGAATAGGGAAACGGGAAGCGAGGCGAGCAGATGACGCTCTGATGACAAAGTGCGAGGCGAGTTTGTGGAGCACGTTCTGTACACCTATTTAGCTGCACTTTAAAAAATTAGGGGAGATTAGTGGAAATATTATATATAAATACTTTAAATGAAAAAGCCACAAACTACTCAGGTTACTTGCGAGGAGTCTGGGATAAATCGAATAACATCTTTGCCTGATTACCAATTAATTAAAATTTTAATGATAATAAAATCCCTTTAGTTTCTTCATCTGTAACTATTCATTTAGCATGTAAGCGCTTTGGTGTCCTGCTGATAAAATTAAAAAGCATTTTAGAGACACAACAAAAGGACATCGCCGATAGCAGCCAGGATAACCAGGAGAGACTGTCCAGGTGAGGCAGCCAACTTTTAAGCGTTGTTTGTTAACTCTGTGTGTGTCTGTCTTCTTGAATCTCCACCTATTAGATACCACCCAACCAACACCACCCAAAGGATACGTCCCCGAAACTGGCGGAACAGCTGGCACATGACGTGGCTTTTCGGGGGATACGTGGAAACATTTTGTTAGGGGGTCATAAAAATTTCATTGGCCATTTTCTGGCTTTGGAGCTGCTCGGGCAACAGTTGCCTAATGACAGTTAAAAGCCATTTGGCTAAAAGTTTTTGCATATTAAAAACATATTTTGTGCCGGGACTTGAGCCAAATTAGTGGATCGACTGTCGTCCTTTCCCAGTTTTAACGTTCTCCGTTTTAATTCGCAGTCCGTAGCAGTCAAAGCCCCCGAATCAATCATAGCCAATTAGACTAAGGCGATTTTTATGGGGGCTAATAAGTAGTTTTAAGTGACGACCAGGGCGAATTTCCTGCTGTCCTGCTGTTTGGGTAAAAAGCATCAATCCACCAGGACTCGGGACTGGCCATTAAATCTAATCGCATTAAATGAGCAGCAGTAGCGGGACTCCCGACCAGAAAAAAATAAACCTCCAGAGCAGTAGCAACAACAATCTGCTGACAGTTAACGCAAATTTATCGATTGGCGATTAAAAGGGAACAGCAAGGACCAAGGACTGCCCTGACGTTGATTCCGTTGACGTTGTTGCTGTAACTGCCCCGGGTATTTCTCCGCCGGCGTGCCGGGGTGAATCGCAAGTCCTTTCGATATGGTCCGATACAAACGAAAATCACAGGAAATTAATTACAATTACGCGAGGGGTGGTTCCGAGGGGGTGTCCCTCCCCTCGATCAGGACATTTCGGTTCTATCGCCGGCATATGGTCTAATGCCTCAGTCGGTTCCGTTTTTATCGCTTTGTATTTTAAGCATTTTAAGTGCCACGAATTTTGCTTCTCCCCCACAGCGAGCTGCGAATGCCGCGAATAATGATTTTGTGGGTTTTTCGCCATCACCAGGAATAGTCGCATATCCTGGCTGCGGATTTGCCGCTCGGCTGGTTGACACTCGCTCTATAGTTTACCAATTTGATAGTTTTCCATAGAGCCAGCCAGCCAGCGAGCTAGCTACTCTTATCAGCGGAATGAAATTGATTGGAAAATGCGAATGAAAAGATTGCATTGTCTAGCTTCTAAATGGGCGAAAATCCCCCGTTCAGTGGTGGGACAAATGCACTCGGTTGTTTTTCAAACGCCCCACAGCTTTGGCCTTAATGGAAAGTTTGAACTGTTTGAATGCATTTCCCACTAAAATAAAACAATTATACCATTTTAAAATGTCAAATAGAGAAGTTTCTACCGGAATTCTGATACCAAAATTAATGAAATTTCCTTCGTTTTATGCCTAAATGTTTCAACAGTTTCTCATCGTCTCTTTCCGAACATATGAACCTGACAAAAAACATACCTTAACATAACATACATACATATCATTTAAGAACAATAGTACTTAACATGCAGGAAGAGTGGAAAAAATATTCGCGTGACTTATCAGATCAGGCTAGAGATCTTTGATTAAGTGACTCGCTAAGAGAAACATCGCTTTTTGGGGTGGCTCTGCAATTTAAGCTTACGATATCCTCGCCAACTACTTTTAAGCTTGAGCAACCCACCCACAGTTCAATTGTTAATCCCTAGATGTCCTGAGGTAATCCTCACCCCGAAAGTTGGAAGAAGACCACATCAAAGTCCATTTAAGTGGCTCGAAACAGGGCCAATTTGAATACGACTCGAGTTGGGCTTTGTTTACTTATTTGAGTCGACCTCGTATGTCAGTTTTAATGTATTTAATATTTGCTTAAGCCCCGAGAGCGTGAGTGCGTGTGTATCCGTGCAGGACCCTGGAAAATTATGCCCACGATTTTGGCTTTTATGCACAATAAATTCAGCCAAGCCCAAAGTGAACCGAACGCAACTTACCCAGAGGTAAGTTCAAGTTAAATGCCCTAAAGCGCATGAGTTGTGGCCTTTGAAGAACGGACTGTGTGGTTGAAAGGGCCAAAAGGATGGAGGGAGGAGTCAGGGAGAGGAGCATCCTCATGCATACATTTATGCCTTTAATTTTGCGCATTAAGCGTATTTAATCCTTAGCCAACTTTTGTGTTTTTTTAGGGGTTGCATTGTGAAAAGTTGTCACTGCCGGCAGAGCAGCCAGCTCTGAGTGAGGGAAAACAACTTACTTACTGTCATGTTGCATTAAATGATTGTCGGGCTTTACTTTAAATACATTTTTATACGGCTATGACCGCTTAGCACCCCACACCGCCCTTTCTGCATTCGAGCCCGAAAACCGAATGCTACGTGACATGAAAATTGCATTTGCAGCCGGACTTGTGTCTGTCTGTCTCCTTTATTCTATTTCCCTCTTTTGGATTGGATTTTTTGTTTGTTTTTTCCAACCCTCTCGTTTGCTAGTGACTGGTCCATATGCTGGGGTTTTCGGTTTCGGGCATTCGGGCATTAAGCAGCACCCCCCTTTGTCTATTTATGCATTTCACCGCGAAATAGGATTAAACGCTTATGTAAAGGACCCAATCAAAGTTGGCCACTGTGCGATGTGCACACCTTGATGACGACGATGATGTCTCTATTTCGAAGGAGAATACTTTTCCGAGGGGGTGGCCTGAGAGTGCCACGCACACACATGCCTCGGTTCCCGCCGCCAGAAAATCCGCTTTAGAAATCCCATCAACGGAGCGGAGAAAACTTTGACTTTATTTCGGAAAAAATTCCATTTTCAATTTGGCAAACTTCTTGTGGTCAAACTACTTTCCCACTCATGCACACTTTTCCTAGCGTACTTTTCAGCTTAGGTTTTCCTTTGAAAAAAGAGGACATTTATGTGGAATTTTTACGCCTTATAATTTTTGACGACTTTAATTTGTCTTGCCGCAGGACACTGGAAGAGGAATGTAAGCGGCAACAATTTTTATTATGACAAGAACAATAAAAAAGTAAAGCAAAGAATAAAACAAAAATATGCTCAAGTTGAAACAACTTGTAGTACAAATTTTGTGGTCCATTTTGCAGAATGAAAAGTTAAGAGCCCCGACCAGACAGCGGAAAGAGGAGCGAAGACGAACGGCAACAGGCAAAAATTTATGTAACGTAAAAAATGTTTTGATGATGTCCTTAAATCAAAATTTAAATAAATATCCCGAAATGCCACAGAAAAGGGACGGCCGGGCAGACAAGGGGAGAAAGGGAGAGAGTCCTTAAAACCAAATGTCTTGAGGGATAGGGAATGGGGAGTAAGGACACAGACTTTTGAGACTTTTTATTTCTCAGCGCATTACTTCGCTTTCTTCGACTTTTATTCGCCTGCCGAGAATTTATTTCCTCAGCCCGATTTCCTGGCCTCTTTGGGCGGGTCATTCGGCCCAAACGAGCCACCACACGAACCCACCATAAAAACTTGGCCTACGCAAATAAGTGGCATCCCGTTGTCTTTGGCAAAATGTTGTTAATGCAGCTAAATAAAATGTATTCCCATAGATCATGCATCATGGCAGATTGCCTTGGATTTGTATTTATGATTTTCTTTAGAATTTATATTTTCTTGTTTGTGGCTAATATGGAAATAGAATTCCATTATAAAATATTCCTTGATTTGATTTTTTCCAAGAGGGATGTGAATGGCTTATGTTCGGCTTTGAGAATGAGAAATTTCTTTATTATTGTATGATGTATTTGGTGTCTGCAGAGATTTATGAAATTCATGTAGGAGCATATGCATTTGAGGGAGATTTATGATTCTAAAAATTGGTTTTCACATTCGCTTCAATATTTCTCAAACTAAAACTCGACGCTTCTGTGGTATAGTTATTTTAAGGATTTTCTTCCACTAACCTCCTCTCATTACCATTTGCTGATCCACCCACTAAAGCTCCATTAAACCCAAAAACTATCCGCCTTAAGCGCTTCAAGTGGCCAAAAAACAGCACTCTGGAGGCGTCCTGTAGGGGCTGGATCCCTCAAGGAGCTAGAAGGCAAAAGCCAAGTTCATTTGCCTAAGTTCACTACGGACCCAAGGAATACAAGGGAATATATAGCCAAACACTTTAGTAATCGACTCAATGAGTCATAAAAATGCCAAAAATGTGCGCCCAGCTGTGTTAGTGTTTGTGGATGAGTAAGGGATCCTGGCTGTTGTTGCTGCTTGTGTTTATGGGGGCGGAGCATTGAAAATTTTGCGGTTTATCATAAAAATAATAAAATTTGCATAATAATAATATATATTCGGTTTTTGTTTGCGAAATGCGCCTTATGCCTGGTCTCAGCTGGACTCTGCATCCCTTTCGTCGTTGATGAACTGAAAGTGTTGTGAATTATGGCCATCGGTGTTGGGGAGGCTCGCTTAATAGACTGCCGGGGCTACCTACTTGGAATATAGCGGCAGGGATTGTCGATTGGGGACTTGAAAGGACCTCGACGACGATAGCGACGCCAGTTTCTGATCAAGTGGCAGGATTAAGGGAATATCCTGCCCAGCCGAGGTAAAGTTTGAGTTGGTAGGGCAAACACTCGGCAGCCGTGATTTCAGCCGGCAAAGGATTAACTTTTCAGCAGTCCCAGCAGGACTTGCCGACACGCGACTTGCGGCACGCACAGGCGACGCAGGACAAACAGGATCCGGGATACTTCAAACTTAAAACCGAAAAGGATTGCGAGTGCCTTGTGCAAACACCATCGCAAAAAGGCACGCCGCGTCTACGCATTATCCTTGCAGCAGGTTCTTTCGTTTTTTCCCGATTCGGATTGGTTTTATTTGTTTTCCCTTTGTTGTGCCTGGCGCTCGTGCGTGTAAAATCATTTGAAGCGTCGTCAATCACAGTCGAGATAAAATAAAAAACAATTTTCACCAAAGCCATCCGGCCTCTGAGTCCTGTCAACTCATCAGACATGCAACGGTTTCTTAATTCCCTCCAGCAAAGTGCACACTGTGTTTATTTTAATTAACGCGAAAACGAAGCCGATTTTCTGATTAAATTCAATTAAGCAATGGAAACTAGAAAAATTTAATATGCAAATGTATTCTGGAAAGCCCCTTAAGATCTTTAAATTATTAATCAATTATAGGTCCTTTTTTAAATTCTTTTCCTTGATCTTAACTAACCCTCTGAGTGCTAAGAAAACAAGTCTGAAAAATAATCAGAAAAATGACTGCCACAAAATGTTGTACGGAAATGCCAAACATATAAATGCACATACATTAAAGCCTGGCCAAAAGCAAGAAGCCCTGGATAAAAGAAAAGCTCATGCATTTAAGGATGCGACCCATACAGATGTAAATGTTTATGTTTCCTGTGGTGCTGGTGGTCTCTTTGCTTTCTGGTGGATCGGGGTCACCAGTGGCACGCTTTTGTTATTATCTTTTTATGCGAACTTCCCTTTCGCCATCGCCATTGTGCTTACCCAGCGAAAGGTATTTCTGTCTTCGTCTAAATTATTATTTTCCATTTTGTGGAGTTGCCACACTTTTTAAAAATTTATTAAGCGCGATTTTTATTCTCGCTTAAGCAGAAGGATCTCGTCGTAGAGAGCGGGGGGATTCGGGGGAATTTGTTGTGCAATATTTTTAATATTTATATGGCAACCACACACTGGCACACAAATCATCAGCAGGCACCGGCGAACACAGCCAACCGAAGGGAAATAAAACCAAGGCACGCCAAACGCAAACGCAAACGCAAGAACATAAAATCAACTAAAAAGAAAGCAGCGTGCGAGAAAAAATTCCCGTAAATAATAAATATCTTCACGCGCACGGGGATGGGAATAAAAGCGAATTGGGGGAAGCGCGGAATTATAAACCGTGGAAAACTATTACCCCAAGGATGCTCAAATTCAAACACATATAAAAAGCACACATATTCATACACTGCCCACAAACACACAGATACACAGATACAAGCATGCTTACGTGCTTTGCGGAATATTGCAAAAATATTGCAACAATCGGAATTATGTTTTAAGGATTTACAGATACTCTATTACTGGTCTTAAGTTGTTAAGCATGTTTTAGTAAGAGACTCTTATTTTTGAGGTTTTATGGATGTTTTTAGTGTGCGGATTTTATATTTTGAATCATAAATTACTAACTATAAAAGAAAGTCTCCTGCTGCACATCTTTTCAATTTGAATCTTAAATTTTCAAATGTAAATTTAAATGTAATCTTTGATAATTGTTGCCTTAATATTTAAAGAGTCCTAAGAGCTAGACATTTTGTTCAAGAACCTGCTGCGAACTTCATATATCATTAGGTATACCCTCTCTCCGAGATACAAATATCCAGCATTGGGGACTTTCCTTTTTTTTCCCCCGCCAATATTCTCGCTGATGAACTTTTATGCGGGCAGCAAGAGCAAAAACACAAAACAGAACAAAAAGAAGGAATTCAAAGCGAATGTTCGAATATTCATTCATATGCAGTCAGCAACAGCGCACCGCTGCCACCCACCACCCGAATGAAGGACGCAGGACACCTACCCCTATATCAGACGGAAGCCCCTACGGCGGTTGACTTATGTGTGTGCGTGGGTGTACTTTCAGATGTATGTGTGTGCTGTGTCGTATGCAGCCCACTGTGCATATTTTTAATTGAGTGCGCGGGGAATTGATTGTCAAGGACATGAACGTGGACCTGACTCGCGAGTGGAAGTGGGTGGTGGCGTCGGAGGTGCCACATGTGCGGGGTTGTGTTTGGCTACCGTTACCGTTACCTTTTAGCCATTTGTGTGGGTGGCTGTGGGTGAGTGCGCCATGAATAACAGCACTTGACTTGGTTCGTTGGCTCCTTTTTCCCACACACCCCCGCTTTTTCGTCAAGTTTTCATTTTTCGCTCGCCTCTTGTTTTCTTTTGGTCGCCTTTTTTGCTGGAATGTGCAAATAATATGAGTACTTAAAGGGTTTCACTTGCATGCCACACACATCCTGCTGCGAGCTGGGGCAGCGAGTCGGGCAGGAGGACTAGTCCTTAATGAAGTATAGCTCTGTGGAATGCTGGATGAGCTGGTTGGGCGAGGACGCAAGATTCTGCTGGGAAGTAAAAATGTGCAAGGAATTTAAGATACAGAATGCAGGAAACTAATTATGAGATGGAAAAATTATATGAATTTTCAAGGTATTTTTATAAAGGAAATGTTGTATACCCAAAGGACCAAATAATTTATAGATGCCATTGTACATAATTTTTGCCTAGTATTCTAAAATCTTAAATCTTAAATTTCTTCCATTTTCGTTTCAGGTTTTTGTTTATTTTTTCTGATCTTAAATTCATTCCTGTTGCTTTGGTGCTCGCATTCGCTTTGGGGTCTCCTTGGTATTTCCACAGAAAATTGTACAATAAATTCTCACAGCTCCACAAATGCGACTCTCTGTGCCATAAACTGCCTCCTACCTACCTTGCCTCAGCAGTTGCCCCAGTCCCCGCTCACAGTTGTCGTCCCAGCGGCCACTGTTTCTTGCATTTCCGTTGCATGTTTCTATATCCGGGGCACAAATAAGCGACAAGGCAACAAACATACAAAAACGGGCGAGCAAACAAAAGAGTCGCCAGCAGCATTATGGGTGAAACGCATGGAATCTAGGCTAAGGCAATGGTCCAATAGTAGCTGGATACGACACTGAAATGGAGATATTATTGCTCAGATAAAAGTGCTTTCAAAATTATTTTCTTAAACTTGAAAGCCTGATGAGGGCATAGACAGATGAAGATGATTAGATATAGATAAAGTATCGGCCAAAAACGCATTAGGGAACTTCAACTGCTGACAAAACCAATTTCCATTCAGTTTGCCATTTATTCTCATAAGAAAAAATCTAACTGCAATTTACATCTGTGTGGGAGTGATGTGCCGGATAGGGAGAGGTGGCAATGCCCCATGCACCGTTATGGGCGCCATTTTGTATTCGCTAACGGTTTCGGCAACTCGACGGACTCACATTGCAATTTCCGCTGCGCCGCGGCATATAAATAAACATTTATTTCGCGAACTTCCCGCACACACATGCCAGCCGCCCATGCCGCCATGTTGCTTAGTTTTTCGGTTTACAGTTACGGCTGGAGTTACAGCTACAGTTACAGTTACAGTAACAGTTACCGTTACTTTAATTAATCTTAATTCACGACCGAAACAGACGATGTGCTGCTGCCTCCATTTCCTTCGCATCCGCCGCCTCCCACACTCACCTCCTTCCCGTTCTCTCCTTCACTTCACATGCAAGATTTTATTTATGGCGGAAAACAAGGCAGGAAAAAAATGCCGCCGCAGCCATTTTTATATGCTTTTAGCTTCCATTTTTTGTTTACTTTTTATTTACTATTTGTTCACTTTATTTTCGTATTTATTTTTTGGTTCTGCTGGCCCGTTGTATTTGTGCGAGAAGCACTTCAAAAGCAGCGTTAGATTGCATAAAAGCAAATGCGGAAGTGGTAACTGCAACTGAGAGCAGCAATGGCGCAATGGTAGAGGCGCCACTCAGGGAATGGAAATGGGAAACGCTGAAATTTCTAATAAATTTGAAAATAAAATTCCTTTTTGTTTGCACGCATCAACAAAAGACACCAAACGATATTTTTCAAAAATTGAGTCTACTGTATACATTTTTGTGTGGCCTTCTCACACCATATATACATACATATATGTAAATACATACATATGTACATACTACGGATAGTATACCCCATGTCTCTTTGCATATTTTGTTAGTCACTCAATGCGCATTCGACTTTTCTGTTTATTTGCCGAATGCTATAAATCTGTTTTCTAACAATATAGTCTGGAGGTTTGCGGGGCAGGATCAGGACTCTATAGCAATAATAATTCAATATTTCAATTTGTGTGATTTTTGTTTGGCTGTGCATATTTATTTTCTCGCTTGGCACGGCATTCAAATGTCTGCTGTGGGATGGCTTTCAGCATTCATTCCGATTCTGCATTCAGTTCTGGGTTTGACTCATTTTAAGCCACCTTTTTGCTTGAGTAAATAAATCGGGTTAGTTGGTGGAATATTTTAAATGTAATGCATTAAAATCGCGCAACAGAAACATTGTTTTGTTTAGTTATGTTTGCAATTTGAATCCTAATGGTTTTTGGATTGTTTACATAAAAAGAGTAAAGAGTAAAGTTTAAATACGTATAAAAAAAATATTTAAATTAAACGACGTGTAAATTTTAAAAACTACAATTCGAAGTTTTTTAAAAAAATATTTCAAAAAAACTTTATTTAAAACATTGCTTAAATATCGTTTTTGAATTTTTTCCAAGGGGTGCCCCCATGAAATTGTGCGTTTTCCTAATTTCCCTACTTTTTCTCCTTTCGATGTCCATAGCTTTGCCAATTCGCAGCCGATCAAGAAATAAAGTACCATTCAGCAATCAGCGAACCCAAAAGCGACTTTCCTCATTCAAAACATTGCTTAAATATCGTTTTTGAATTTTTCGAATTTTTTCCAAGGGGTACCCCCATGAAATTGTGCGTTTTCCTAATTTCCCTACTTTTTCTCCTTCCGATGGCCATAGCTCTGCCAATTTGTATCCGATCAGGAAATAAAGTACCATTTAGTAATCAGCGAACCCAAAAGCGACTTTCCTCATTCAAAACATTGCTTAAATATCGTTTTTGAATTTTTCGAATTTTTTCCAAGGGGTACCCCCATGAAATTGTGCGTTTTCCTAATTTCCCTACTTTTTCTCCTTCCGATGGCCATAGCTCTGCCAATTTGTATCCGATCAGGAAATAAAGTAACATTTAGTAATCAGCGAACCCAAAAGCAACTTTCCTTATTCAAAACATTGCTTAAATATCTTTTTTGAATTTTTCGAGTTTTTTCCAAGGGGTACCCCCATGAAATTGTGCGTTTTCCTAATTTCCCTACTTTTTCTCCTTCCGATGGCCATAGCTCTGCCAATTTGTATCCGATCAGGAAATAAAGTACCATTTAGTAATCAGCGAACCCAAAAGCGACTTTCCTCATTCAAAACATTGCTTAAATATCGTTTTTGAATTTTTCGAATTTTTTCCAAGGGGTACCCCCATGGAATTGTGCGTTTTCCTAATTTCCCTACTTTTTCTCTTTCCGATGGCCATAGCTCTGCCAATTTGTATCCGATCAGGAAATAAATCAACATTTAGTAATCAGCGAACCCAAAAGCGACTTTCCTCATTCAAAACATTGCTTAAATATCGTTTTTGAATTTTTCGAATTTTTCCAAGGGGTACCCCCATGAAATTGTGCGTTTTCCTAATATCCCTACTTTTTCTCCTTCCGATGGCCATAGCTCTGCCAATTTGTATCCGATCAGGAAATAAAGTACCATTTAGTAATCAGCGAACTCAAAAGCGACTTTTCTCATTCAAAACATTGCTTAAATATCGTGTTTGAATTTTTCGAATTTTTTCCAAGGGGTACCCCCATGAAATTGTGCGTTTTCCTAATTTCCCTACTTTTTCTCCTTCCGATGGCCATAGCTCTGCCAATTTGTATCCGATCAGGAAATAAAGTACCATTTAGTAATCAGCGAACCCAAAAGCGACTTTCCTCATTCAAAACATTGCTTTAATATCGTTTTTGAATTTTTCGAATTTTTTCCAAGGGGTACCCCATTAAATTGTGCGTTTTCCTAATTTCCCTACTTTTTCTCCTTCCGATGGCCATAGCTCTGCCAATTTGTATCCGATCAGGAAATAAAGTACCATTTAGTAATCAGCGAACCCAAAAGCGACTTTTCTCATTCAAAACATTGCTTAAATATCGTTTTTGAATTTTTCGAATTTTTTCCAAGGGGTACCCCCATGAAATTGTGCGTTTTCCTAATTTCCCTACTTTTTCTCCTTCCGATGGCCATAGCTCTGCCAATTTGTATCCGATCAGGAAATAAAGTACCATTTAGTAATCAGCGAACCCAAAAGCGACTTTTCTCATTCAAAACATTGCTTAAATATCGTTTTTGAATTTTTCGAATTTTTTCCAAGGGGTACCCCCATGAAATTGTGCGTTTTCCTAATTTCCCTACTTTTTCTCCTTCCGATGGCCATAGCTTTGAATTTTTCCAATTTTTTCCAAGGGGTACCCCCATGAAATTGTGCGTTTTCCTAATTTCCCTACTTTTTCTCCTTCCGATGGCCATAGCTCTGCCAATTTGTATCCGATCAGGAAATAAAGTACCATTTAGTAATCAGCGAACCCAAAAGCGACTTTTCTCATTCAAAACATTGCTTAAATATCGTTTTTGAATTTTTCCAATTTTTTCCAAGGGGTACCCGCATGAAATTGTGCGTTTTCCTAATTTCCCTACTTTTTCTCCTTCCGATGGCCATAGCTCTGCCAATTTGTATCCGATCAGGAAATAAAGTACCATTTAGTAATCAGCGAACCCAAAAGCGACTTTCCTCATTCAAAACATTGCTTAAATATCGTTTTTGAATTTTTCGAATTTTTTCCAAGGGGTACCCCCATGAAATTGTGCGTTTTCCTAATATCCCTCCTTTTTCTCCTTCCGATGGCCATAGCTCTGCCAATTTGTATCCGATCAGGAAATAAAGTACCATTTAGTAATCAGCGAACACAAAAGCGACTTTTCTCATTCAAAACATTGCTTAAATATCGTGTTTGAATTTTTCGAATTTTTTCCAAGGGGTACCCCCATGAAATTGTGCGTTTTCCTAATTTCCCTACTTTTTCTCCTTCCGATGGCCATAGCTCTGCCAATTTGTATCCGATCAGGAAATAAAGTACCATTTAGTAATCAGCGAACCCAAAAGCGACTTTCCTCATTCAAAACATTGCTTAAATATCGTTTTTGAATTTTTCGAGTTTTTTCCAAGGGGTACCCCCATGAAATTGTGCGTTTTCCTACTTTTTCTCCTTCCGATGGCCATAGCTCTGCCAATTTGTATCCGATCAGGAAATAAAGTACCATTTAGTAATCAGCGAACCCAAAAGCGACTTTCCTAATTCAAAACATTGCTTAAATATCTTTTTTTGAATTTTTCGAATTTTTTCCAAGGGGTACCCCCATGAAATTGTGCGTTTTCCTAATTTCCCTACTTTTTCTCCTTCCGATGGCCATAGCTCTGCCAATTGGTATCCGATCAGGAAATAAAGTACCATTTAGTAATCAGCGAACCCAAAAGCGACTTTTCTCATTCAAAACATTGCTTAAATATCGTTTTTGAATTTTTCGAATTTTTTCCAACGGGTACCCCCATGAAATTGTGCGTTTTCCTAATTTCCCTACTTTTTCTCCTTCCGATGGCCATAGCTCTGCCAATTTGTATCCGATCAGGAAATAAAGTACCATTTAGTAATCAGCGAACCCAAAAGCGACTTTCCTCATTCAAAACATTGCTTAAATATCTTTTTTTGAATTTTTCGAATTTTTTCCAAGGGGTACCCCCATGAAATTGTGCGTTTTCCTAATTTCCCTACTTTTTCTCCTTCCGATGGCCATACTAGCTCTGCCACTTTGTATGCGATCAGGAAATAAAGTACCATTTAGTAATCAGCGAACCCAAAAGCGACTTTCCTCATTCAAAACATTGCTTAAATATCGTTTTTGAATTTTTCGAGTTTTTTCCAAGGGGTACCCGCATGAAATTGTGCGTTTTCCTAATTTCCCTACTTTTTCTCCTTCCGATGGCCATAGCTCTGCCAATTTGTATCCGATCAGGAAATAAAGTACCACTCAGTAATCAGCAAACCCAAAAGCGACTTTCCTCATTCAAAACATTGCTTAAATATCGTTTTTGAATTTTTCGAATTTTTTCCAAGGGGTACCCCCATGGAATTGTGCGTTTTCCTAATTTCCCTACTTTTTCTCCTTCCGATGGCCATAGCTCTGCCAATTTGTATCCGATCAGGAAATAAAGTACCATTTAGTAATCAGCGAACCCAAAAGCGACTTTCCTAATTCAAAACATTGCTTAAATATCGTTTTTGAATTTTTCGAGTTTTTTCCAAGGGGTACCCCCATGAAATTGTGCGTTTTCCTAATTTCCCTACTTTTTCTCCTTCCGATGGCCATAGCTCTGCCAATTTGTATCCGATCAGGAAATAAAGTACCACTCAGTAATCAGCAAACCCAAAAGCGACTTTCCTCATTCAAAACATTGCTTAAATATCGTGGTTGAATTTTTCGAATTTTTTCCAAGGGGTACCCCCATGAAATTGTGCGTTTTCCTAATTTCCCTACTTTTTCTCCTTCCGATGGCCATAGCTCTGCCAATTTGTATCCGATCAGGAAATAAAGTACCATTTAGTAATCAGCGAACCCAAAAGCGACTTTCCTCATTCAAAACATTGCTTAAATATCTTTTTTTGAATTTTTCGAATTTTTTCCAAGGGGTACCCCCATGAAATTGTGCGTTTTCCTACTTTTTCTCCTTCCGATGGCCATAGCTCTGCCAATTTGTATCCGATCAGGAAATAAAGTACCATTTAGTAATCAGCGAACCCAAAAGCGACTTTCCTAATTCAAAACATTGCTTAAATATCTTTTTTTGAATTTTTCGAATTTTTTCCAAGGGGTACCCCCATGAAATTGTGCGTTTTCCTAATTTCCCTACTTTTTCTCCTTCCGATGGCCATAGCTCTGCCAATTTGTATCCGATCAGGAAATAAAGTACCATTTAGTAATCAGCGAACCCAAAAGCGACTTTCCTCATTCAAAACATTGCTTAAATATCGTTTTTGAATTTTTGGAGTTTTTTCCAAGGGGTACCCCCATGAAATTGTGCGTTTTCCTAATTTCCCTACTTTTTCTCCTTCCGATGGCCATAGCTCTGCCAATTTGTATCCGATCAGGAAATAAAGTACCATTTAGTAATCAGCGAACCCAAAAGCGACTTTCCTAATTCAAAACATTGCTTAAATATCTTTTTTTGAATTTTTCGAATTTTTTCCAAGGGGTACCCCCATGAAATTGTGCGTTTTCCTAATTTCCCTACTTTTTCTCCTTCCGATGGCCATAGATCTGCCAATTGGTATCCGATCAGGAAATAAAGTACCATTTAGTAATCAGCGAACCCAAAAGCGACTTTTCTCATTCAAAACATTGCTTAAATATCTTTTTTTGAATTTTTCGAATTTTTTCCAAGGGGTACCCGCATGAAATTGTGCGTTTTCCTAATTTCCCTACTTTTTCTCCTTCCGATGGCCATAGCTCTGCCAATTTGTATCCGATCAGTAAATAAAGTACCACTCAGTAATCAGCAAACCCAAAAGCGACTTTCCTCATTCAAAACATTGCTTAAATATCGTTTTTGAATTTTTCGAATTTTTCCAAGGGGTACCCCCATGGAATTGTGCGTTTTCCTAATTTCCCTACTTTTTCTCCTTCCGATGGCCATAGCTCTGCCAATTTGTATCCGATCAGGAAATAAAGTACCATTTAGTAATCAGCGAACCCAAAAGCGACTTTCCTAATTCAAAACATTGCTTAAATATCGTTTTTGAATTTTTCGAGTTTTTTCCAAGGGGTACCCCCATGAAATTGTGCGTTTTCCTAATTTCCCTACTTTTTCTCCTTCCGATGGCCATAGCTCTGCCAATTTGTATCCGATCAGGAAATAAAGTACCACTCAGTAATCAGCAAACCCAAAAGCGACTTTCCTCATTCAAAACATTGCTTAAATATCGTGGTTGAATTTTTCGAATTTTTTCCAAGGGGTACCCCCCATGAAATTGTGCGTTTTCCTAATTTCCCTACTTTTTCTCCTTCCGATGGCCATAGCTCTGCCAATTTGTATCCGATCAGGAAATAAAGTACCATTTAGTAATCAGCGAACCCAAAAGCGACTTTCCTCATTCAAAACATTGCTTAAATATCTTTTTTTGAATTTTTCGAATTTTTTCCAAGGGGTACCCCCATGAAATTGTGCGTTTTCCTACTTTTTCTCCTTCCGATGGCCATAGCTCTGCCAATTTGTATCCGATCAGGAAATAAAGTACCATTTAGTAATCAGCGAACGCAAAAGCGACTTTCCTAATTCAAAACATTGCTTAAATATCTTTTTTTGAATTTTTCGAATTTTTTCCAAGGGGTACCCCCATGAAATTGTGCGTTTTCCTAATTTCCCTACTTTTTCTCCTTCCGATGGCCATAGCTCTGCCAATTTGTATCCGATCAGGAAATAAAGTACCATTTAGTAATCAGCGAACCCAAAAGCGACTTTCCTCATTCAAAACATTGCTTAAATATCGTTTTTGAATTTTTGGAGTTTTTTCCAAGGGGTACCACCATGAAATTGTGCGTTTTCCTAATTTCCCTACTTTTTCTCCTTCCGATGGCCATAGCTCTGCCAATTTGTATCCGATCAGGAAATAAAGTACCATTTAGTAATCAGCGAACCCAAAAGCGACTTTCCTAATTCAAAACATTGCTTAAATATCTTTTTTTGAATTTTTCGAATTTTTTCCAAGGGGTACCCCCATGAAATTGTGCGTTTTCCTAATTTCCCTACTTTTTCTCCTTCCGATGGCCATAGCTCTGCCAATTGGTATCCGATCAGGAAATAAAGTACCATTTAGTAATCAGCGAACCCAAAAGCGACTTTTCTCATTCAAAACATTGCTTAAATATCGTTTTTTAATTTTTCGAATTTTTTCCAACGGGTACCCCCATGAAATTGTGCGTTTTCCTAATTTCCCTACTTTTTCTCCTTCCGATGGCCATAGCTCTGCCAATTTGTATCCGATCAGGAAATAAAGTACCATTTAGTAATCAGCGAACCCAAAAGCGACTTTCCTCATTCAAAACATTGCTTAAATATCTTTTTTTGAATTTTTCGAATTTTTTCCAAGGGGTACCCCCATGAAATTGTGCGTTTTCCTAATTTCCCTACTTTTTCTCCTTCCGATGGCCATACTAGCTCTGCCACTTTGTATGCGATCAGGAAATAAAGTACCATTTAGTAATCAGCGAACCCAAAAGCGACTTTCCTCATTCAAAACATTGCTTAAATATCGTTTTTGAATTTTTCGAGTTTTTTCAAGGGGTACCCGCATGAAATTGTGCGTTTTCCTAATTTCCCTACTTTTTCTCCTTCCGATGGCCATAGCTCTGCCAATTTGTATCCGATCAGGAAATAAAGTAACACTCAGTAATCAGCAAACCCAAAAGCGACTTTCCTCATTCAAAACATTGCTTAAATATCGTTTTTGAATTTTTCGAATTTTTTCCAAGGGGTACCCCCATGGAATTGTGCGTTTTCCTAATTTCCCTACTTTTTCTCCTTCCGATGGCCATAGCTCTGCCAATTTGTATCCGATCAGGAAATAAAGTACCATTTAGTAATCAGCGAACCCAAAAGCGACTTTCCTCATTCAAAACATTGCTTAAATATCTTTTTTTGAATTTTTCGAATTTTTTCCAAGGGGTACCCCCATGAAATTGTGCGTTTTCCTACTTTTTCTCCTTCCGATGGCCATAGCTCTGCCAATTTGTATCCGATCAGGAAATAAAGTACCATTTAGTAATCAGCGAACCCAAAAGCGACTTTCCTAATTCAAAACATTGCTTAAATATCTTTTTTTGAATTTTTCGAATTTTTTCCAAGGGGTACCCCCATGAAATTGTGCGTTTTCCTAATTTCCCTACTTTTTCTCCTTCCGATGGCCATAGCTCTGCCAATTTGTATCCGATCAGGAAATAAAGTACCATTTAGTAATCAGCGAACCCAAAAGCGACTTTCCTCATTCAAAACATTGCTTAAATATCTTTTTTTGAATTTTTCGAATTTTTTCCAAGGGGTACCCCCATGAAATTGTGCGTTTTCCTACTTTTTCTCCTTCCGATGGCCATAGCTCTGCCAATTTGTATCCGATCAGGAAATAAAGTACCATTTAGTAATCAGCGAACGCAAAAGCGACTTTCCTAATTCAAAACATTGCTTAAATATCTTTTTTTGAATTTTTCGAATTTTTTCCAAGGGGTACCCCCATGAAATTGTGCGTTTTCCTAATTTCCCTACTTTTTCTCCTTCCGATGGCCATAGCTCTGCCAATTTGTATCCGATCAGGAAATAAAGTACCATTTAGTAATCAGCGAACCCAAAAGCGACTTTCCTCATTCAAAACATTGCTTAAATATCGTTTTTGAATTTTTGGAGTTTTTTCCAAGGGGTACCACCATGAAATTGTGCGTTTTCCTAATTTCCCTACTTTTTCTCCTTCCGATGGCCATAGCTCTGCCAATTTGTATCCGATCAGGAAATAAAGTACCATTTAGTAATCAGCGAACCCAAAAGCGACTTTCCTAATTCAAAACATTGCTTAAATATCTTTTTTTGAATTTTTCGAATTTTTTCCAAGGGGTACCCCCATGAAATTGTGCGTTTTCCTAATTTCCCTACTTTTTCTCCTTCCGATGGCCATAGCTCTGCCAATTGGTATCCGATCAGGAAATAAAGTACCATTTAGTAATCAGCGAACCCAAAAGCGACTTTTCTCATTCAAAACATTGCTTAAATATCGTTTTTTAATTTTTCGAATTTTTTCCAACGGGTACCCCCATGAAATTGTGCGTTTTCCTAATTTCCCTACTTTTTCTCCTTCCGATGGCCATAGCTCTGCCAATTTGTATCCGATCAGGAAATAAAGTACCATTTAGTAATCAGCGAACCCAAAAGCGACTTTCCTCATTCAAAACATTGCTTAAATATCTTTTTTTGAATTTTTCGAATTTTTTCCAAGGGGTACCCCCATGAAATTGTGCGTTTTCCTAATTTCCCTACTTTTTCTCCTTCCGATGGCCATACTAGCTCTGCCACTTTGTATGCGATCAGGAAATAAAGTACCATTTAGTAATCAGCGAACCCAAAAGCGACTTTCCTCATTCAAAACATTGCTTAAATATCGTTTTTGAATTTTTCGAGTTTTTTCCAAGGGGTACCCGCATGAAATTGTGCGTTTTCCTAATTTCCCAACTTTTTCTCCTTCCGATGGCCATAGCTCTGCCAATTTGTATCCGATCAGGAAATAAAGTACCACTCAGTAATCAGCAAACCCAAAAGCGACTTTCCTCATTCAAAACATTGCTTAAATATCGTTTTTGAATTTTTCGAATTTTTTCCAAGGGGTACCCCCATGGAATTGTGCGTTTTCCTAATTTCCCTACTTTTTCTCCTTCCGATGGCCATAGCTCTGCCAATTTGTATCCGATCAGGAAATAAAGTACCATTTAGTAATCAGCGAACCCAAAAGCGACTTTCCTCATTCAAAACATTGCTTAAATATCTTTTTTTGAATTTTTCGAATTTTTTCCAAGGGGTACCCCCATGAAATTGTGCGTTTTCCTACTTTTTCTCCTTCCGATGGCCATAGCTCTGCCAATTTGTATCCGATCAGGAAATAAAGTACCATTTAGTAATCAGCGAACCCAAAAGCGACTTTCCTAATTCAAAACATTGCTTAAATATCTTTTTTTGAATTTTTCGAATTTTTTCCAAGGGGTACCCCCATGAAATTGTGCGTTTTCCTAATTTCCCTACTTTTTCTCCTTCCGATGGCCATAGCTCTGCCAATTTGTATCCGATCAGGAAATAAAGTACCATTTAGTAATCAGCGAACCCAAAAGCGACTTTCCTAATTCAAAACATTGCTTAAATATCTTTTTTTGAATTTTTCGAATTTTTTCCAAGGGGTACCCCCATGAAATTGTGCGTTTTCCTAATTTCCCTACTTTTTCTCCTTCCGATGGCCATACTAGCTCTGCCACTTTGTATGCGATCAGGAAATAAAGTACCATTTAGTAATCAGCGAACCCAAAAGCGACTTTCCTCATTCAAAACATTGCTTAAATATCGTTTTTGAATTTTTCGAGTTTTTTCCAAGGGGTACCCCCATGAAATGGTGCGTTTTCCTAATTTCCCTACTTTTTCTCCTTCCGATGGCCACAGCTCTGCCAATTTGTATCCGATCAGGAAATAAAGTACCATTTAGTAATCAGCGAACCCAAAAGCGACTTTCCTAATTCAAAACATTGCTTAAATATCGTTTTTGAATTTTTCGAGTTTTTTCCAAGGGGTACCCCCATGAAATTGTGCGTTTTCCTAATTTCCCTACTTTTTCTCCTTCCGATGGCCATAGCTCTGCCAATTTGTATCCGATCAGGAAATAAAGTACCACTCAGTAATCAGCAAACCCAAAAGCGACTTTCCTCATTCAAAACATTGCTTAAATATCGTTTTTGAATTTTTCGAACTTTTTCCAAGGGGTACCCCCATGGAATTGTGCGTTTTCCCAATTTCCCTACTTTTTCTCCTTCCGAATTTTTCGAATTTTTTCCAAGGGGTACCCCCATGAAATTGTGCGTTTTCCTAATTTCCCTACTTTTTCTCCTTCCGATGGCCATAGCTCTGCCAATTTGTATCCGATCAGGAAATAAAGTACCATTTAGTAATCAGCGAACCCAAAAGCGACTTTCCTCATTCAAAACATTGCTTAAATATCGTTTTTGAATTTTTCGAGTTTTTTCCAAGGGGTACCCCCATGAAATTGTGCGTTTTCCTACTTTTTCTCCTTCCGATGGCCATAGCTCTGCCAATTTGTATCCGATCAGGAAATAAAGTACCATTTAGTAATCAGCGAACCCAAAAGCGACTTTCCTAATTCAAAACATTGCTTAAATATCTTTTTTTGAATTTTTCGAATTTTTTCCAAGGGGTACCCCCATGAAATTGTGCGTTTTCCTAATTTCCCTACTTTTTCTCCTTCCGATGGCCATAGCTCTGCCAATTTGTATCCGATCAGGAAATAAAGTACCATTTAGTAATCAGCGAACCCAAAAGCGACTTTTCTCATTCAAAACATTGCTTAAATATCGTTTTTGAATTTTTCGAATTTTTTCCAAGGGGTACCCCCATGAAATTGTGCGTTTTCCTAATTTCCCTACTTTTTCTCCTTCCGATGGCCATAGCTCTGCCAATTTGTATCCGATCAGGAAATAAAGTACCATTTAGTAATCAGCGAACCCAAAAGCGACTTTCCTAATTCAAAACATTGCTTAAATATCGTTTTTGAATTTTTCGAGTTTTTTCCAAGGGGTACCCCCATGAAATTGTGCGTTTTCCTAATTTCCCTACTTTTTCTCCTTCCGATGGCCATAGCTCTGCCAATTTGTATCCGATCAGGAAATAAAGTACCATTTAGTAATCAGCGAACCCAAAAGCGACTTTCCTAATTCAAAACATTGCTTAAATATCGTTTTTGAATTTTTCGAGTTTTTTCCAAGGGGTACCCCCATGAAATTGTGCGTTTTCCTAATTTCCCTACTTTTTCTCCTTCCGATGGCCATAGCTCTGCCAATTTGTATCCGATCAGGAAATAAAGTACCACTCAGTAATCAGCAAACCCAAAAGCGACTTTCCTCATTCAAAACATTGCTTAAATATTGTTTTTGAATTTTTCGAGTTTTTTCCAAGGGGTACCCCCATGAAATGGTGCGTTTTCCTAATTTCCCTACTTTTTCTCCTTCCGATGGCCACAGCTCTGCCAATTTGTATCCGATCAGGAAATAAAGTACCATTTAGTAATCAGCGAACCCAAAAGCGACTTTCCTAATTCAAAACATTGCTTAAATATCGTTTTTGAATTTTTCGAGTTTTTTCCAAGGGGTACCCCCATGAAATTGTGCGTTTTCCTAATTTCCCTACTTTTTCTCCTTCCGAATTTTTCGAATTTTTTCCAAGGGGTACCCCCATGAAATTGTGCGTTTTCCTAATTTCCCTACTTTTTCTCCTTCCGATGGCCATAGCTCTGCCAATTTGTATCCGATCAGGAAATAAAGTACCATGGAAATCGGGGAAATATAGGGAAATCGTTTTTGAATTTTTCGAACTTTTTCCAAGGGGTACCCCCATGGAATTGTGCGTTTTCCTAATTTCCCTACTTTTTCTCCTTCCGAATTTTTCGAATTTTTTCCAAGGGGTACCCCCATGAAATTGTGCGTTTTCCTAATTTCCCTACTTTTTCTCCTTCCGATGGCCATAGCTCTGCCAATTTGTATCCGATCAGGAAATAAAGTACCATTTAGTAATCAGCGAACCCAAAAGCGACTTTCCTAATTCAAAACATTGCTTAAATATCGTTTTTGAATTTTTCGAGTTTTTTCCAAGGGGTACCCCCATGAAATTGTGCGTTTTCCTACTTTTTCTCCTTCCGATGGCCATAGCTCTGCCAATTTGTATCCGATCAGGAAATAAAGTACCATTTAGTAATCAGCGAACCCAAAAGCGACTTTCCTAATTCAAAACATTGCTTAAATATCTTTTTTTGAATTTTTCGAATTTTTTCCAAGGGGTACCCCCATGAAATTGTGCGTTTTCCTAATTTCCCTACTTTTTCTCCTTCCGATGGCCATAGCTCTGCCAATTTGTATCCGATCAGGAAATAAAGTACCATTTAGTAATCAGCGAACCCAAAAGCGACTTTTCTCATTCAAAACATTGCTTAAATATCGTTTTTGAATTTTTCGAATTTTTTCCAAGGGGTACCCCCATGAAATTGTGCGTTTTCCTAATTTCCCTACTTTTTCTCCTTCCGATGGCCATAGCTCTGCCAATTTGTATCCGATCAGGAAATAAAGTACCATTTAGTAATCAGCGAACCCAAAAGCGACTTTCCTCATTCAAAACATTGCTTAAATATCGTTTTTGAATTTTTGGAGTTTTTTCCAAGGGGTACCCCCATGAAATTGTGCGTTTTCCTAATTTCCCTACTTTTTCTCCTTCCGATGGCCATAGCTCTGCCAATTTGTATCCGATCAGGAAATAAAGTACCATTTAGTAATCAGCAAACCCCAAAAGCGACTTTCCTAATTCAAAACATTGCTTAAATATCTTTTTTTGAATTTTTCGAATTTTTTCCAAGGGGTACCCCCATGAAATTGTGCGTTTTCCTAATTTCCCTACTTTTTCTCCTTCCGATGGCCATACTAGCTCTGCCACTTTGTATGCGATCAGGAAATAAAGTACCATTTAGTAATCAGCGAACCCAAAAGCGACTTTCCTCATTCAAAACATTGCTTAAATATCGTTTTTGAATTTTTCGAGTTTTTTCCAACTCGAAAAGTTTTTTTTTTTTGAAATGGTGCGTTTTCCTAATTTCCCTACTTTTTCTCCTTCCGATGGCCACAGCTCTGCCAATTTGTATCCGATCAGGAAATAAAGTACCATTTAGTAATCAGCGAACCCAAAAGCGACTTTCCTAATTCAAAACATTGCTTAAATATCGTTTTTGAATTTTTCGAGTTTTTTCCAAGGGGTACCCCCATGAAATTAGGAAAGCCAAGGGGTACCCCCATGAAATTGTGCGTTTTCCTAATTTCCCTACTTTTTCTCCTTCCGATGGCCATAGCTCTGCCAATTTGTATCCGATCAGGAAATAAAGTACCATTTAGTAATCAGCGAACCCAAAAGCGACTTTCCTCATTCAAAACATTGCTTTAATATCGTTTTTGAATTTGTCGATTTTTTTCCAAGGGGTACCCCCATGAAATTGTGCGTTTTCCTAATTTCCCTACTTTTTCTCCTTCCGATGGCCATAGCTCTGCCAATTTGTATCCGATCAGGAAATAAAGTACCATTTAGTAATCAGCGAACCCAAAAGCGACTTTTCTCATTCAAAACATTGCTTAAATATCGTTTTTGAATTTTTCGAATTTTTTCCAAGGGGTACCCCCATGAAATTGTGCGTTTTCCTAATTTCCCTACTTTTTCTCCTTCCGATGGCCATAGCTCTGCCAATTTGTATCCGATCAGGAAATAAAGTACCATTTAGTAATCAGCGAACCCAAAAGCGACTTTCCTAATTCAAAACATTGCTTAAATATCTTTTTTTGAATTTTTTCCAAGGGGTACCCCCATGAAATTGTGCGTTTTCCTAATTTCCCTACTTTTTCTCCTTCCGATGGCCACAGCTCTGCCAATTTGTATCCGATCAGGAAATAAAGTACCATTTAGTAATCAGCGAACCCAAAAGCGACTTTTCTCATTCAAAACATTGCTTAAATATCGTTTTTGAATTTTTCGAATTTTTTCCAAGGGGTACCCCCATGAAATTGTGGGTTTTCCTAATTTCCCTACTTTTTCTCCTTCCGATGGCCATAGCTCTGCCAATTTGTATCCGATCAGGAAATAAAGTACCATTTAGTAATCAGCGAACCCAAAAGCGACTTTCCTCATTCAAAACATTGCTTAAATATCGTGTTTGAATTTTTCGAATTTTTTCCAAGGGGTACCCCCATAAAATTGTGCGTTTTCCTAATTTCCCTACTTTTTCTCCTTCCGATGGCCATAGCTCTGCCAATTTGTATCCGATCAGGAAATAAAGTACCATTTAGTAATCAGCGAACCCAAAAGCGACTTTCCTCATTCAAAACATTGCTTCAATATCGTTTTTGAATTTTTCGAGTTTTTTCCAAGGGGTACCCCCATGAAATTGTGCGTTTTCCTACTTTTTCTCCTTCCGATGGCCATAGCTCTGCCAATTTGTATCCGATCAGGAAATAAAGTACCATTTAGTAATCAGCGAACCCAAAAGCGACTTTCCTAATTCAAAACATTGCTTAAATATCTTTTTTTGAATTTTTCGAATTTTTTCCAAGGGGTACCCCCATGAAATTGTGCGTTTTCCTAATTTCCCTACTTTTTCTCCTTCCGATGGCCATAGCTCTGCCAATTTGTATCCGATCAGGAAATAAAGTACCATTTAGTAATCAGCGAACCCAAAAGCGACTTTCCTCATTCAAAACATTGCTTAAATATCGTTTTTGAATTTTTCGAGTTTTTTCCAAGGGGTACCCCCATGAAATTGTGCGTTTTCCTAATTTCCCTACTTTTTCTCCTTCCGATGGCCATAGCTCTGCCAATTTGTATCCGATCAGGAAATAAAGTACCATTTAGTAATCAGCGAACCCAAAAGCGACTTTCCTCATTCAAAACATTGCTTAAATATCGTTTTTGAATTTTTCGAGTTTTTTCCAAGGGGTACCCCCATGAAATTGTGCGTTTTCCTAATTTCCCTACTTTTTCTCCTTCCGATGGCCATACTAGCTCTGCCACTTTGTATCCGATCAGGAAATAAAGTACCATTTAGTAATCAGCGAACCCAAAAGCGACTTTCCTAATTCAAAACATTGCTTAAATATCGTTTTTGAATTTTTCGAATTTTTTCCAAGGCGTACCCCCATGAAATTGTTCGGTTTCCCAATTTCCCTACTTTTTCTCCTTCCGATGGCCATAGCTCTGCCAATTTGTATCCGATCAGGAAATAAAGTACCACTTA
Organism: Drosophila pseudoananassae pseudoananassae; assembly: GCA_018153035.1. NCBI lineage: Eukaryota > Metazoa > Arthropoda > Insecta > Diptera > Drosophilidae > Drosophila > Drosophila pseudoananassae. The sequence continues at coordinate 2,177,954 of JAECXR010000055.1, forward strand.
CTAATCAGCGAACCCAAAAGCAACTTTCCTCAATCAAAACATTGCTTAAATATCGTTTTTGAATTTTTCGAGTTTTTTCCAGTTTTTTCCCCCATGAAATTGTGCTTTTTCCTAATTTCCCTACTTTTTCTCCTTCCAATGGCCATAGCTCTGCCAATTTGTATCCGATCAGAAAATAAAGTACCATTCAGTAATCAGCGATCCCAAAAGCGACTTTCCTCATTCAAAACATTGCTTAAATATCGTTTTTTAATTTTCGAGTTTTTTCCAAGGGGTACCCCCATGAAATTGAGCGTTTTCCTAATTTCCCTACTTTTTCTCCTTCCGATGGCCATAGCTCTGCCAATTTGTATCCGATCAGAAAATAAAGTTTCATTCAGTAATCAGCGATCCCAAAAGCGACTTTCCTCATTCAAAACATTGCTTAAATATCGTTTTTGAATTTTTCGAATTTTTTCCAAGGGGTACCCCCATAAAAATGTGCGTTTTCCTAATTTCCCTACTTTTTCTCCTTCCAATGGCCATAGCTCTGCCAATTTGTAGCCGATCAGGAAATAAAGTACCATTTACTAATCAGCAAACCCAAAAGCGACTTTCCTCATTCAAAACATTGCTTAAATATCGTTTTTGAATTTTTCGAGTTTTTTCCAATGAAATTGTGCGTTTTCCTAATTTCCCTACTTTTTCTTCTTCCGATGGCCATAGCTCTGCCAATTTGTATCCGATCAGAAAATAAAGTTCCATTCAGTAATCAGCGATCCCAAAAGCGACTTTCCTCATTCAAAACATTGCTTAAATATCGTTTTTGAATTTTTCGAATTTTTTCCAAGGGGTACCCCCATAAAAATGTGCGTTTTCCTAATTTCCCTACTTTTTCTCCTTCCAATGGCCATAGCTGTGCCAATTTGTATCCGATCAGAAAATAAAGTTCCATTCAGTAATCAGCGAACCAAAAAGCGACTTTCCTCATTCAAAACATTGCTTAAATATCGTTTTTGAATTTTTCGAGTTTTTTCCAAGGGGTACCCCCATGAAATTCAATTTGTAGCCGATCAGGAAATAAAGCACCATTTACTAATCAGCGAACCCAAAAGCGACTTTCCTCATTCAAAACATTGCTTAAATATCGTTTTTTAATTTTTCGAATTTTTTCCAAGGGGTACCCCCATGAAATTGTGCGTTTTCCTAATTTCCCTACTTTTTCTCCTTCCAATGGCCATAGCTCTGCCAATTTGTAGCCGATCAGGAAATAAAGTACCATTTACTAATCAGCGAACCAAAAAGCGACTTTCCTCATTCAAAACATTGCTTAAATATCGTTTTTGAATTTTTCGAGTTTTTTCCAATGAAATTGTGCGTTTTCCTAATTTCCCTACTTTTTCTTCTTCCGATGGCCATAGCTCTGCCAATTTGTATCCGATCAGAAAATAAAGTTCCATTCAGTAATCAGCGATCCCAAAAGCGACTTTCCTCATTCAAAACATTGCTTAAATATCGTTTTTGAATTTTTCGAATTTTTTCCAAGGGGTCCCCTCATGAAATTGTGCGATTTCCTAATTTCCCTACTTTTTCTCCTTCCGATGGCCATAGCTCTGCCAATTTGTAGCCGATCAGGAAATAAAGCACCATTTACTAATCAGCGAACCCAAAAGCGACTTTCCTCATTCAAAACATTGCTTAAATATCGTTTTTTAATTTTTCGAATTTTTTCCAAGGGGTACCCCCATGAAATTGTGCGTTTTCCTAATTTCCCTACTTTTTCTCCTTCCAATGGCCATAGCTCTGCCAATTTGTAGCCGATCAGGAAATAAAGTACCATTTACTAATCAGCGAACCAAAAAGCGACTTTCCTCATTCAAAACATTGCTTAAATATCGTTTTTGAATTTTTCGAGTTTTTTCCAAGGGGTACCCCCATGAAATTGTGCGTTTTCCTAATTTCCCTACTTTTTCTTCTTCCGATGGCCATAGCTCTGCAAATTTGTATCCGATCAGAAAATAAAGTTCCATTCAGTAATCAGCGATCCCAAAAGCGACTTTCCTCATTCAAAACATTGCTTAAATATCGTTTTTGAATTTTTCGAGTTTTTTCCAAGGGGTACCCCCATGAAATTGAGCGTTTTCCTAATTTCCCTACTTTTTTTCCTTCCGATGGCCATAGCTCTGCCAATTTGTATCCGATCAGGAAATAAAGTACCATTTAGTAATCAACGAACCCAAAAGCGACTTTCCTCATTCAAAACATTGCTTAAATATCGTTTTTGAATTTTTGGAGTTTTTTCCAAGGGGTACCCCCATAAAATTGTGCGTTTTCCTAATTTCCCTACTTTTTCTCCTTCCGATGGCCATAGCTCTGCCAATTTGTATCCGATCAGGAAATAAAGTACCATTTACTAATCAGCGAACCCAAAAGCGACTTTCCTCATTCAAAACATTGCTTAAATATCGTTTTTGAATTTTTCGAATTTTTTCCAAGGGGTACCCCCATGAAATTGTGCGTTTTCCTAATTTCCCTACTTTTTCTCCTTCCGATGGCCATAGCTCTGCCAATTTGTATCCGATCAGGAAATAAAGTACCATTTAGTAATCAGCGAACCCAAAAGCGACTTTCCTCATTCAAAACATTGCTTAAATATCGTTTTTGAATTTTTCGAATTTTTTCCAAGGGTTACCCCCATGAAATTGTGCGTTTTCCTAATTTTCCTACTTTTTCTCCTTCCGATGGCAATAGCTCTGTCAATTTGTATCCGATCAGGAAATAAAGTACCACTCAGTAATCAGCAAACCCAAAAGCGACTTTCCTCATTCAAAACATTGTTTAAATATCGTTTTTGAATTTTTCGAGTTTTTTCCAAGGGGTACCCCCATGAAATTGTGCGTTTTCCTAATTTCCCTACTTTTTCTCCTTCCGATGGCCATAGCTCTGCCAATTTGTATCCGATCAGGAAATAAAGTACCATTTAGTAATCAGCGAACCCAAAAGCGACTTTCCTCATTCAAAACATTGCTTAAATATCGTTTTTGAATTTTTCGAGTTTTTTTCAAGGGTTTTTTTCCATGAAATTGTGCGTTTTCCTAATTTCCCTACTTTTTCTCCTTCCGATGGCCATAGCTCTGCCAATTTGTATCCGATCAGGAAATAAAGTTCCATTCAGTAATCAGCGATCCCAAAAGCGACTTTCCTCATTCAAAACATTGCTTAAATATCGTTTTTGAATTTTTCGAATTTTTTCCAAGGGGTCCCCTCATGAAATTGTGCGATTTCCTAATTTCCCTACTTTTTCTCCTTCCAATGGCCATAGCTCTGCCAATTTGTAGCCGATCAGGAAATAAAGTACCATTTACTAATCAGCGAACCAAAAAGCGACTTTCCTCATTCAAAACATTGCTTAAATATCGTTTTTGAATTTTTCGAGTTTTTTCCAAGGGGTACCCCCATGAAATTGTGCGTTTTCCTAATTTCCCTACTTTTTCTCCTTCCGATGGCCATAGCTCTGCCAATTTGTATCCGATCAGGAAATAAAGTACCATTTAGTAATCAGCGAACCCAAAAGCGACTTTCCTCATTCAAAACATTGCTTAAATATCGTTTTTGAATTTTTCGAGTTTTTTTCAAGGGTTTTTTTCCATGAAATTGTGCGTTTTCCTAATTTCCCTACTTTTTCTCCTTCCGATGGCCATAGCTCTGCCAATTTGTAGCCGATCAGGAAATAAAGCACCATTTACTAATCAGCGAACCCAAAAGCGACTTTCCTCATTCAAAACATTGCTTAAATATCGTTTTTTAATTTTTCGAATTTTTTCCAAGGGGTACCCCCATGAAATTGTGCGTTTTCCTAATTTCCCTACTTTTTCTCCTTCCAATGGCCATAGCTCTGCCAATTTGTAGCCGATCAGGAAATAAAGTACCATTTACTAATCAGCGAACCAAAAAGCGACTTTCCTCATTCAAAACATTGCTTAAATATCGTTTTTGAATTTTTCGAGTTTTTTCCAAGGGGTACCCCCATGAAATTGTGCGTTTTCCTAATTTCCCTACTTTTTTCTTCTTCCTATGGCCATAGCTCTGCAAATTTGTATCCGATCAGAAAATAAAGTTCCATTCAGTAATCAGCGATCCCAAAAGCGACTTTCCTCATTCAAAACATTGCTTAAATATCGTTTTTGAATTTTTCGAAATTTTTCCAAGGGGTACCCCCATGAAATTGTGCGTTTTCCTAATTTCCCTACTTTTTCTCCCTCCGATGGCCATAGCTCTGCCAATTTGTAGCCGATCAGGAAATAAAGTACCATTTACTAATCAGCGAACCCAAAAGCGACTTTCCTCATTCAAAACATTGCTTAAATATCGTTTTTGAATTTTTCGAGTTTTTTCCAAGGGGTACCCCCATGAAATTGAGCGTTTTCCTAATTTCCCTACTTTTTTTCCTTCCGATGGCCATAGCTCTGCCAATTTGTATCCGATCAGGAAATAAAGTACCATTTAGTAATCAACGAACCCAAAAGCGACTTTCCTCATTCAAAACATTGCTTAAATATCGTTTTTGAATTTTTGGAGTTTTTTCCAAGGGGTACCACCATAAAATTGTGCGTTTTCCTAATTTCCCTACTTTTTCTCCTTCCGATGGCCATAGCTCTGCCAATTTGTATCCGATCAGGAAATAAAGTACCATTTACTAATCAGCGAACCCAAAAGCGACTTTCCTCATTCAAAACATTGCTTAAATATCGTTTTTGAATTTTTCGAATTTTTTCCAAGGGGTACCCCCATGAAATTGTGCGTTTTCCTAATTTCCCTACTTTTTCTCCTTCCGATGGCCATAGCTCTGCCAATTTGTATCCGATCAGGAAATAAAGTACCATTTAGTAATCAGTGAACCCAAAAGCGACTTTCCTCATTCAAAACATTGCTTAAATATCGTTTTTGAATTTTTCGAATTTTTTCCAAGGGGTACCCCATGAAATTGTGCGTTTTCCTAATTTCCCTACTTTTTCTCCTTCCGATGGCCATAGCTCTGCCAATTTGTATCCGATCAGGAAATAAAGTACCATTTAGTAATCAGTGAACCCAAAAGCGACTTTCCTCATTCAAAACATTGCTTAAATATCGTTTTTGAATTTTTCGAGTTTTTTCCAAGGGGTACCCCCATGAAATTGTGCGTTTTCCTAATTTCCCTACTTTTTCTCCTTCCGATGGCCATAGCTCTGCCAATTCGTAGCCGATCGGGAAATAAAGTACCATTTAGTAATCAGCGAACACAAAAGCGACTTTCCTCATTAAAAACATTGCCTAAATATCGTTTTTGAATTTTTCGAATTTTTTCCAAGGGGTACCCCATGAAATTGTGCGTTTTCCTAATTTCCCTACTTTTTCTCCTTCCGATGGCCATAGCTCTGCCAATTTGTATCCGATCAGGAAATAAAGTACCATTTAGTATTCAGTGAACCCAAAAGCGACTTTCCTCATTCAAAACATTGCTTAAATATCGTTTTTGAATTTTTCGAGTTTTTTCCAAGGGGTACCCCCATGAAATTGTGCGTTTTCCTAATTTCCCTACTTTTTCTCCTTCCGATGGCCATAGCTCTGCCAATTCGTAGCCGATCGGGAAATAAACTACCATTTAGTAATCAGCGAACACAAAAGCGACTTTCCTCATTAAAAACATTGCCTAAATATCGTTTTTGAATTTTTCGAATTTTTTCCAAGGGGTACCCCCATGAAATTGTGCGTTTTCCTAATTTCCTTACTTTTTCTCTTTCCGATGGCCATAGCCCTGCCAATTTGTATCCGATCAGGAAATAAAGTACCATTTAGTAATCAGTGAACCCAAAAGCGACTTTCCTCATTCAAAACATTGCTTAAATATCGTTTTTGAATTTTTCGAATTTTTTCCAAGGGGTACCCCATGAAATTAAGCGTTTTCCCAATTTCCCTACTTTTTCTCCTTCCGATGGCCATAGCTCTGCCAATTTGTATCCGATCAGGAAATAAAGTACCATTTCGTAATCAGCGAACACAAAAGCGACTTTCCTCATTAAAAACATTGCTTAAATATCGTTTTTGAATTTTTCCAATTTTTTCCAAGGGGTACCCGCATAAAATAGTGCGTTTTCCTAATTTCCCTACTTTTTCTCCTTCCGATGGCCATAGCTCTGCCAATTCGTAGCCGATCAGGAAATAAAGTACCATTTAGTAATCAGCGAACACAAAAGCGACTTTCCTCATTAAAAACATTGCCTAAATATCGTTTTTGAATTTTTTGAATTTTTTCCAAGGGGTACCCCCATGAAATTGTGCGTTTTCCTAATTTCCCTACTTTTTCTCCTTCCGATGGCCATAGCTCTGCCAATTTGTATCCGATCAGGAAATAAAGTACCATTTAGTAATCAGCGAACCCAAAAGCGACTTTCCTTATTCAAAACATTGCTTAAATATCGTTTTTGAATTTTTCGAATTTTTTCCAAGGGGTACCCCCATGAAATTGTGCGTTTTCCTAATTTCCCTACTTTTTCTCCTTCCGATGGCCAAGATCTGCCAATTTGTATCCGATCAGGAAATAAAATACCATTTAGTAATCAGCGAACCCAAAAGCGACTTTCCTCATTCAAAACATTGCTTAAATATCGTTTTTGAATTTTTCGAATTTTTTCCAAGGGGTACCCCCATGAAATTGTGCGTTTTCCTAATTTCCCTACTTTTTCTCCTTCCGATGGCCATAGCTCTGCCAATTTGTATCCGATCAGAAAATAAAGTACCATTTAGTAATCAGTGAACCCAAAAGCGACTTTCCTCATTCAAAACATTACTTAAATATCGTGTTTGAATTTTTCGAGTTTTTTCCAAGGGGTACCCCCATGAAATTGTGCGTTTTCCTAATTTCCCTACTTTTTCTCCTTCTGATGGCCATAGCTCTGCCAATTTGTATCCGATCAGGAAATAAAGTACCATTTAGTAATCAGTGAACCCAAAAGCGACTTTCCTCATTCAAAACATTGCTTAAATATCGTTTTTGAATTTTTCGAGTTTTTTCCAAGGGGTACCCCCATTAATTGTGCGTTTTCTTAATTTCCTTACTTTTTCTCCTTCCGATGGCCATAGCTCTGCCAATTTGTATCCGATCAGGAAATAAAGTACCATTTAGTAATCAGCGAACCCAAAAGCGACTTTCCTCATTCAAAACATTGCTTAAATATCGTTTTTGAATTTTTCGAATTTTTTCCAAGGGGTACCCCCATGAAATTATGCGTTTTCCTAATTTCCCTACTTTTTCTCCTTCCGATGGCCATAGCTCTGCCAATTTGTATCCGATCAGGAAATAAAGTACCATTTAGTAATCAGCGAACCCAAAAGCGACTTTCCTCATTAAAACATTGCTTAAATATCGTTTTTGAATTTTTCGAATTTTTTCCAAGGGGTACCCGCATGAAATAGTGCGTTTTCCTAATTTCCCTACTTTTTCTCCTTCCGATGGCCATAGCTCTGCCAATTCGTAGCCGATCGGGAAATAAAGTACCATTTAGTAATCAGCGAACACAAAAGCGACTTTCCTCATTAAAAACATTGCTTAAATATCGTTTTTGAATTTTTCGAATTTTTTCCAAGGGGTACCCCCATGAAATTGTGCGTTTTCCTAATTTCCCTACTTTTTCTCCTTCCGATGGCCATAGCTCTGCCAATTTGTATCCGATCAGGAAATAAATTACCATTTAGTAATCAGCGAACCCAAAAGCGACTTTCCTCATTCAAAACATTGCTTAAATATCGTTTTTGAATTTTTCGAGTTTTTTCCAAGGGGTACCCCCATGAAATTGTGCGTTTTCCTAATTTCCCTACTTTTTCTCCTTCCGATAGCCATAGCTCTGCCAATTTGTATCCGATCAGGAAATAAAGTACCATTTAGTAATCAGCGAACCCAAAAGCGACTTTCCTTATTCAAAACATTGCTTAAATATCGTTTTTGAATTTTTTCCAAGGGGTACCCCAATGAAATTGTGCGTTTTCCTAATTTCCCTACTTTTTCTCCTTCCGATGGCCATAGCTCTGCCAATTTGTATCCGATTAGGAAATAAAGTACCATTTCGTAATCAGCGAACACAAAAGCGACTTTCCTCATTAAAAACATTGCTTAAATATCGTTTTTGAATTTTTCGAACTTTTTCCAAGGGGTACCCCCCATGAAATTGTGCGTTTTCCTAATTTCCCTACTTTTTCTCCTTCCGATGGCCATAGCTCTGCCAATTTGTATCCGATCAGGAAATAAAGTACCATTTAGTAATCAGCGAACCCAAAAGCGACTTTCCTTATTCAAAACAGTGCTTAAATATCGTTTTTGAATTTTTCGAGTTTTTTCCAAGGGGTACCCCCATGAAATTGTGCGTTTTCCCAATTTCCCTACTTTTTCTCCTTCCGATGGCCATAGCTCTGCCAATTTGTATTGTATTTTGAATTTTTCGAGTTTTTTCCTAGGGGTACCCCCATGAAATGGTGCGTTTTCCTAATTTCCCTACTTTTTCTCCTTCCGATGGCCATAGCTCTGCCAATTTGTATCCGATCAGGAAATAAAGTACCATTTAGTAATCAGTGAACCCAAGGGGTACCCGCATAAAATAGTGCGTTTTCCTAATTTCCCTACTTTTTCTCCTTCCGATGGCCATAGCTCTGCCAATTCGTAGCCGATCAGGAAATAAAGTACCATTTAGTAATCAGCGAACACAAAAGCGACTTTCCTCATTAAAAACATTGCCTAAATATCGTTTTTGAATTTTTTGAATTTTTTCCAAGGGGTACCCCCATGAAATTGTGCGTTTTCCTAATTTCCCTACTTTTTCTCCTTCCGATGGCCATAGCTCTGCCAATTTGTATCCGATCAGGAAATAAAGTACCATTTAGTAATCAGCGAACCCAAAAGCGACTTTCCTTATTCAAAACATTGCTTAAATATCGTTTTTGAATTTTTCGAATTTTTTCCAAGGGGTACCCCCATGAAATTGTGCGTTTTCCTAATTTCCCTACTTTTTCTCCTTCCGATGGCCAAGCTCTGCCAATTTGTATCCGATCAGGAAATAAAATACCATTTAGTAATCAGCGAACCCAAAAGCGACTTTCCTCATTCAAAACATTGCTTAAATATCGTTTTTGAATTTTTCGAATTTTTTCCAAGGGGTACCCCCATGAAATTGTGCGTTTTCCTAATTTCCCTACTTTTTCTCCTTCCGATGGCCATAGCTCTGCCAATTTGTATCCGATCAGAAAATAAAGTACCATTTAGTAATCAGTGAACCCAAAAGCGACTTTCCTCATTCAAAACATTACTTAAATATCGTGTTTGAATTTTTCGAGTTTTTTCCAAGGGGTACCCCCATGAAATTGTGCGTTTTCCTAATTTCCCTACTTTTTCTCCTTCTGATGGCCATAGCTCTGCCAATTTGTATCCGATCAGGAAATAAAGTACCATTTAGTAATCAGTGAACCCAAAAGCGACTTTCCTCATTCAAAACATTGCTTAAATATCGTTTTTGAATTTTTCGAGTTTTTTCCAAGGGGTACCCCCATTAATTGTGCGTTTTCTTAATTTCCTTACTTTTTCTCCTTCCGATGGCCATAGCTCTGCCAATTTGTATCCGATCAGGAAATAAAGTACCATTTAGTAATCAGCGAACCCAAAAGCGACTTTCCTCATTCAAAACATTGCTTAAATATCGTTTTTGAATTTTTCGAATTTTTTCCAAGGGGTACCCCCATGAAATTATGCGTTTTCCTAATTTCCCTACTTTTTCTCCTTCCGATGGCCATAGCTCTGCCAATTTGTATCCGATCAGGAAATAAAGTACCATTTAGTAATCAGCGAACCCAAAAGCGACTTTCCTCATTAAAACATTGCTTAAATATCGTTTTTGAATTTTTCGAATTTTTTCCAAGGGGTACCCGCATGAAATAGTGCGTTTTCCTAATTTCCCTACTTTTTCTCCTTCCGATGGCCATAGCTCTGCCAATTCGTAGCCGATCGGGAAATAAAGTACCATTTAGTAATCAGCGAACACAAAAGCGACTTTCCTCATTAAAAACATTGCTTAAATATCGTTTTTGAATTTTTCGAATTTTTTCCAAGGGGTACCCCCATGAAATTGTGCGTTTTCCTAATTTCCCTACTTTTTCTCCTTCCGATGGCCATAGCTCTGCCAATTTGTATCCGATCAGGAAATAAATTACCATTTAGTAATCAGCGAACCCAAAAGCGACTTTCCTCATTCAAAACATTGCTTAAATATCGTTTTTGAATTTTTCGAGTTTTTTCCAAGGGGTACCCCCATGAAATTGTGCGTTTTCCTAATTTCCCTACTTTTTCTCCTTCCGATAGCCATAGCTCTGCCAATTTGTATCCGATCAGGAAATAAAGTACCATTTAGTAATCAGCGAACCCAAAAGCGACTTTCCTTATTCAAAACATTGCTTAAATATCGTTTTTGAATTTTTTCCAAGGGGTACCCCAATGAAATTGTGCGTTTTCCTAATTTCCCTACTTTTTCTCCTTCCGATGGCCATAGCTCTGCCAATTTGTATCCGATTAGGAAATAAAGTACCATTTCGTAATCAGCGAACACAAAAGCGACTTTCCTCATTAAAAACATTGCTTAAATATCGTTTTTGAATTTTTCGAACTTTTTCCAAGGGGTACCCCCATGAAATTGTGCGTTTTCCTAATTTCCCTACTTTTTCTCCTTCCGATGGCCATAGCTCTGCCAATTTGTATCCGATCAGGAAATAAAGTACCATTTAGTAATCAGCGAACCCAAAAGCGACTTTCCTTATTCAAAACAGTGCTTAAATATCGTTTTTGAATTTTTCGAGTTTTTTCCAAGGGGTACCCCCATGAAATTGTGCGTTTTCCCAATTTCCCTACTTTTTCTCCTTCCGATGGCCATAGCTCTGCCAATTTGTATTGTATTTTGAATTTTTCGAGTTTTTTCCAAGGGGTACCCCCATGAAATGGTGCGTTTTCCTAATTTCCCTACTTTTTCTCCTTCCGATGGCCATAGCTCTGCCAATTTGTATCCGATCAGGAAATAAAGTACCATTTAGTAATCAGTGAACCCAAAAGCGACTTTCCTCATTCAAAACATTGCTTAAATATCGTTTTTGAATTTTTCGAATTTTTTCCAAGGGGTACCCCCATGAAATTGTGCGTTTTCCTAATTTCCCTACTTTTTCTCCTTCCGATGGCCATAGCTCTGCCAATTTGTATCCGATCAGGAAATAAAGTACCATTTAGTAATCAGCGAACCCAAAAGCGACTTTCCCATTCAAAACATTGCTTAAATATCGTTTTTGAATTTTTCGAGTTTTTTCCAAGGGGTACCCCCATGAAATTGTGCGTTTTCCTAATTTCCCTACTTTTTCTCCTTCCGATGGCCATAGCTCTGCCAATTTGTATCCGATCCGGAAATAAAGTACCATTTAGTAATCAGCGAACCCAAAAGCGACTTTCCTTATTCAAAACATTGCTTAAATATCGTTTTTGAATTTTTCGAGTTTTTTCCAAGGGGTACCCCCATGAAATGGTGCGTTTTCCTAATTTCCCTACTTTTTCTCCTTCCGATGGCCATAGCTCTGCCAATTTGTATCCGACCATGAAATGGTGCGTTTTCCTAATTTCCCTACTTTTTCTCCTTCCGATGGCCATAGCTCTGCCAATTTGTATCCGATCAGGAAATAAAGTACCATTTAGTAATCAGTGAACCCAAAAGCGACTTTCCTCATTCAAAACATTGCTTAAATATCGTTTTTGAATTTTTCAAATTTTTTCCAAGGGGTACCCCCATGAAATTGTGCGTTTTCCTAATTTCCCTACTTTTTCTCCTTCCGATGGCCATAGCTCTGCCAATTTGTATCCGATCAGGAAATAAAGTACCATTTAGTAATCAGCGAACCCAAAAGCGACTTTCCTCATTCAAAACATTGCTTAAATATCGTTTTTGAATTTTTCGAATTTTTTCCAAGGGGTACCCCCATGAAATTGTGCGTTTTCCTAATTTCCCTACTTTTTCTCCTTCCGATGGCCATAGCTCTGCCAATTTGTATCCGATCAGGAAATAAAGTACCATTTAGTAATCAGCGAACCCAAAAGCGACTTTCCTCATTCAAAACATTGCTTAAATATCGTTTTTGAATTTTTCGAGTTTTTTCCAAGGGGTACCCCCATGAAATGGTGCGTTTTCCTAATTTCCCTACTTTTTCTCCTTCCGATGGCCATAGCTCTGCCAATTTGTATCCGATCAGGAAATAAAGTACCATTTAGTAATCTGCGAACCCAAAAGCGACTTTCCTCATTCAAAACATTGCTTAAATATCGTTTTTGAATTTTTCGAGTTTTTTTCAAGGGGTACCCCCATGAAATTGTGCGTTTTCCTAATTTCCCTACTTTTTCTCCTTCCGATAGCCATAGCTCTGCCAATTTGTATCCGATCCGGAAATAAAGTACCATTTAGTAATCAGCGAACCCAAAAGCGACTTTCCTTATTCAAAACATTGTTTAAATATCGTCTTTGAATTTTTCGAGTTTTTTCCAAGGGGTACCCCATGAAATTGTGCGTTTTCCTAAATTCCCTACTTTTTCTCCTTCCGATGGCCATAGCTCTGTCAATTTGTATCCGATCAGGAAATAAAGTACCATTTAGTAATCAGCGAACCCAAAAGCGACTTTCCTCATTCAAAACATTGCTTAAATATCGTTTTTGAATTATTCGAATTTTTTCCAAGGGGTACCTCCATGAAATTGTGCGTTTTCCTAAATTCCCTACTTTTTCTCCTTCCGATGGCCATAGCTCTGTCAATTTGTATCCGATCAGGAAATAAAGTACAATTTAGTAATCAGCGAACCCAAAAGCGACTTTCCTCATTCAAAACATTGCTTAAATATTGTTTTTGAATTTTTCGAGTTTTTTCCAAGGGGTACCCCCATGAAATGGTGCGTTTTCCTAATTTCCTTACTTTTTCTCCTTCCGATGGCCATAGCTCTGCCAATTTGTATTCGATCAGGAAATAAAGTACCATTTAGTAATCAGCGAACCCAAAAGCGACTTTCCTCATTCAAAACATTGCTTAAATATCGTTTTTGAATTTTTCGAGTTTTTTCCAAGGGGTACCCCCATGAAATTGTGCGTTTTCCTAATTTCCCTACTTTTTCCCCTTCCGATGGCCATAGCTCTGCCAATTTGTATCCGATCAGGAAATAAAGTACCATTTAGTAATCAGCGAACCCAAAAGCGACTTTCCTCATTAAAACATTGCTTAAATATCGTTTTTGAATTTTTCGAATTTTTTCCAAGGGGTACCCGCATGAAATAGTGCGTTTTCCTAATTTCCCTACTTTTTCTCCTTCCGATGGCCATAGCTCTGCCAATTCGTAGCCGATCGGGAAATAAAGTACCATTTAGTAATCAGCGAACCCAAAAGCGACTTTCCTTATTCAAAACATTGCTTAAATATCGTTTTTGAATTTTTCGAGTTTTTTCCAAGGGGTACCACCATGAAATGGTGCGTTTTCCTAATTTCCCTACTTTTTCTCCTTCCGATGGCCATAGCTCTGCCAATTTGTATCCGATCAGGAAATAAAGTACCATTTAGTAATCAGTGAACCCAAAAGCGACTTTCCTCATTCAAAACATTGCTTAAATATCGTTTTTGAATTTTTCGAATTTTTTCCAAGGGGTACCCCCATGAAATTGTGCGTTTTCCTAATTTCCCTACTTTTTCTCCTTCCGATGGCCATAGCTCTGCCAATTTGTATCCGATCAGGAAATAAAGTACCATTTAGTAATCAGCGAACCCAAAAGCGACTTTCCTCATTCAAAACATTGCTTAAATATCGTTTTTGAATTATTCGAATTTTTTCCAAGGGGTACCTCCATGAAATTGTGCGTTTTCCTAATTTCCCTACTTTTTCTCCTTCCGATGGCCATAGCTCTGCCAATTTGTATCCGATCAGGAAATAAAGTACCATTTAGTAATCAGCGAACCTAAAAGCGACTTTCCTCATTCAAAACATTGCTTAAATATCGTTTTTGAATTTTTCGAGTTTTTTCCAAGGGGTACCCCCATGAAATGGTGCGTTTTCCTAATTTCCCTACTTTTTCTCCTTCCGATGGCCATAGCTCTGCCAATTTGTATCCGATCAGGAAATAAAGTACCATTTAGTAATCAGTGAACCCAAAAGCGACTTTCCTTATTCAAAACATTGCTTAAATATCGTTTTTGAATTTTTCGAGTTTTTTCCAAGGGGTACCCCCATGAAATGGTGCGTTTTCCTAATTTCCCTACTTTTTCTCCTTCCGATGGCCATAGCTCTGCCAATTTGTATCCGATCAGGAAATAAAGTACCATTTAGTAATCAGTGAACCCAAAAGCGACTTTCCTTATTCAAAACATTGCTTAAATATCGTTTTTGAATTTTTCGAGTTTTTTCCAAGGGGTACCCCCCTGTGCGTTTTCCTAATTTCCCTACTTTTTCTCCTTCCGATAGCCATAGCTCTGCCAATTTGTATCCGATCCGGAAATAAAGTACCATTTAGTAATCAGCGAACCCAAAAGCGACTTTCCTTATTCAAAACATTGTTTAAATATCGTCTTTGAATTTTTCGAGTTTTTTCCAAGGGGTACCCCATGAAATTGTGCGTTTTCCTAAATTCCCTACTTTTTCTCCTTCCGATGGCCATAGCTCTGTCAATTTGTATCCGATCAGGAAATAAAGTACCATTTAGTAATCAGCGAACCCAAAAGCGACTTTCCTCATTCAAAACATTGCTTAAATATCGTTTTTGAATTATTCGAATTTTTTCCAAGGGGTACCTCCATGAAATTGTGCGTTTTCCTAATTTCCCTACTTTTTCTCCTTCCGATGGCCATAGCTCTGCCAATTTGTATCCGATCAGGAAATAAAGTACCATTTAGTAATCAGCGAACCTAAAAGCGACTTTCCTCATTCAAAACATTGCTTAAATATTGTTTTTGAATTTTTCGAGTTTTTTCCAAGGGGTACCCCCATGAAATGGTGCGTTTTCCTAATTTCCTTACTTTTTCTCCTTCCGATGGCCATAGCTCTGCCAATTTGTATTCGATCAGGAAATAAAGTACCATTTAGTAATCAGCGAACCCAAAAGCGACTTTCCTCATTCAAAACATTGCTTAAATATCGTTTTTGAATTTTTCGAGTTTTTTCCAAGGGGTACCCCCATGAAATTGTGCGTTTTCCTAATTTCCCTACTTTTTCCCCTTCCGATGGCCATAGCTCTGCCAATTTGTATCCGATCAGGAAATAAAGTACCATTTAGTAATCAGCGAACCCAAAAGCGACTTTCCTCATTAAAACATTGCTTAAATATCGTTTTTGAATTTTTCGAATTTTTTCCAAGGGGTACCCGCATGAAATAGTGCGTTTTCCTAATTTCCCTACTTTTTCTCCTTCCGATGGCCATAGCTCTGCCAATTCGTAGCCGATCGGGAAATAAAGTACCATTTAGTAATCAGCGAACCCAAAAGCGACTTTCCTTATTCAAAACATTGCTTAAATATCGTTTTTGAATTTTTCGAGTTTTTTCCAAGGGGTACCACCATGAAATGGTGCGTTTTCCTAATTTCCCTACTTTTTCTCCTTCCGATGGCCATAGCTCTGCCAATTTGTATCCGATCAGGAAATAAAGTACCATTTAGTAATCAGTGAACCCAAAAGCGACTTTCCTCATTCAAAACATTGCTTAAATATCGTTTTTGAATTTTTCGAATTTTTTCCAAGGGGTACCCCCATGAAATTGTGCGTTTTCCTAATTTCCCTACTTTTTCTCCTTCCGATGGCCATAGCTCTGCCAATTTGTATCCGATCAGGAAATAAAGTACCATTTAGTAATCAGCGAACCCAAAAGCGACTTTCCTCATTCAAAACATTGCTTAAATATCGTTTTTGAATTATTCGAATTTTTTCCAAGGGGTACCTCCATGAAATTGTGCGTTTTCCTAATTTCCCTACCTTTTTCTCCTTCCGATGGCCATAGCTCTGCCAATTTGTATCCGATCAGGAAATAAAGTACCATTTAGTAATCAGCGAACCTAAAAGCGACTTTCCTCATTCAAAACATTGCTTAAATATCGTTTTTGAATTTTTCGAGTTTTTTCCAAGGGGTACCCCCATGAAATGGTGCGTTTTCCTAATTTCCCTACTTTTTCTCCTTCCGATGGCCATAGCTCTGCCAATTTGTATCCGATCAGGAAATAAAGTACCATTTAGTAATCAGTGAACCCAAAAGCGACTTTCCTTATTCAAAACATTGCTTAAATATCGTTTTTGAATTTTTCGAGTTTTTTCCAAGGGGTACCCCCATGAAATGGTGCGTTTTCCTAATTTCCTTACTTTTTCTCCTTCCGATGGCCATAGCTCTGCCAATTTGTATCCGATCAGGAAATAAAGTACCATTTAGTAATCAGCGAACCCAAAAGCGACTTTCCTCATTCAAAACATTGCTTAAATATCGTTTTTGAATTTTTCGAGTTTTTTCCAAGGGGTACCCCCATGAAATTGTGCGTTTTCCTAATTTCCCTACTTTTTCTCCTTCCGATGGCCATAGCTCTGCCAATTTGTATCCGATTCGGAAATAAAGTACCATTTAGTAATCAGCAAACCCAAAAGCGACTTTCCTCATTCAAAACATTGCTTAAATATCGTTTTTGAATTTTTCGAGTTTTTTCCAAGGGGTACCCCCATGAAATTGTGCGTTTTCCTAATTTCCCTACTTTTTCTCCTTCCGATGGCCATAGCTCTGCCAATTTGTATCCGATCAGGAAATAAAGTACCATTTAGTAATCAGCGAACCCAAAAGCGACTTTCCTCATTCAAAACATTGCTTAAATATCGTTTTTGAATTTTTCGAGTTTTTCCAAGGGGTACCCCCATGAAATTGTGCGTTTTCCTAAATTCCCTACTTTTTCTCCTTCCGATGGCCATAGCTCTGTCAATTTGTATCCGATCAGGAAATAAAGTACCATTTAGTAATCAGTGAACCCAAAAGCGACTTTCACCATTCAAAACATTGCTTAAATATCGTTTTTGAATTTTTCGAATTTTTTCCAAGGGGTACCCCCATGAAATTGTGCGTTTTCCTAATTTCCCTACTTTTTCTCCTTCCGATGGCCATAGCTCTGCCAATTTGTATCCGATCAGGAAATAAAGTACCATTTAGTAATCAGCGAACCCAAAAGCGACTTTCCTCATTCAAAACATTGCTTAAATATCGTTTTTGAATTTTTCGAGTTTTTTCCAAGGGGTACCCCCATGAAATTAAGCGTTTTCCTAAATTCCCTACTTTTTCTCCTTCCGATGGCCATAGCTCTGTCAATTTGTATCCGATCAGGAAATAAAGTACCATTTAGTAATCAGTGAACCCAAAAGCGACTTTCCTCATTCAAAACATTGCTTAAATATCGTTTTTGAATTTTTCGAGTTTTGTCCAAGGAGTACCCCCATGAAATTGTGCGTTTTCCTAAATTCCCTACTTTTTCTCCTTCCGATGGCCATAGCTCTGTCAATTTGTATCCGATCAGGAAATAAAGTACCATTTAGTAATCAGTGAACCCAAAAGCGACTTTCCTCATTCAAAACATTGCTTAAATATCGATTTTGAATTTTTCGAGTTTTTTTCAAGGGGTACCCCCATGAAATTGTGCGTTTTCCTAATTTCCCTACTTTTTCTCCTTCCGATGGCCATAGCTCTGCCAATTTGTATCCGATCAGGAAATAAAGTACCATTTAGTAATCAGCGAACCCAAAAGCGACTTTCCTCATTCAAAACATTGCTTAAATATCGTTTTTGAATTTTTCGAGTTTTGTCCAAGGGGTACCCCCATGAAATTGTGCGTTTTCCTAATTTCCCTACTTTTTCTCCTTCCGATGGCCATAGCTCTGCCAATTTGTATCCGATCAGGAAACAAAGTACCATTTACTAATCAGCGAACCCAAAATCGACTTTCCTCATTCAAAACATTGCTTAAATATCGTTTTTGAATTTTTCGAGTTTTTTCCAAGGGTACCCCCATGAAATTGAGCGTTTTGCTAATTTCCCTACTTTTTCTCCTTCCGATGGCCATAGCTCTGCCAATTTGTATCGGATCAGGAAATAAAGTACCATTTACTAATCAGCGAACCCAAAATCGACTTTCCTCATTCAAAACATTGCTTAAATATCGTTTTTGAATTTTTCGAGTTTTTTCCAAGGGTACCCCCATGAAATTGAGCGTTTTCCTAATTTCCCTACTTTTTCTCCTTCCGATGGCCATAGCTCTGCCAATTTGTATCCGATCAGGAAATAAAGTACCATTTAGTAATCAGCGAACCCAAAAGCGACTTTCCTCATTCAAAACATTGCTTAAATATCGATTTTGAATTTTTCGAATTTTTTCCAAGGGGTACCCCCATGAAATTGTGCGTTTTCCTAATTTCCCTACTTTTTTTCCTTCCGATGGCCATAGCTCTGCCAATTTGTATCCGATCAGGAAATAAAGTACCATTTAGTAATCAGCGAACCCAAAAGCGACTTTCCTCATTCAAAACATTGCTTAAATATCGTTTTTGAATTTTTCGCGTTTTGTCCAAGGGGTACCCCCATGAAATTGTGCGTTTTCCTAATTTCCCTACTTTTTCTCCTTCCGATGGCCATAGCTCTGCCAATTTGTATCCGATCAGGAAACAAAGTACCATTTACTAATCAGCGAACCCAAAATCGACTTTCCTCATTCAAAACATTGCTTAAATATCGTTTTTGAATTTTTCGAGTTTTTTCCTAGGGGTATCCCCATGAAATTGAGCGTTTTCCTAATTTCCCTACTTTTTCTCCTTCCGATGGCCATAGCTCTGCCAATTTGTATCCGATCAGGAAATAAAGTACCATTTACTAATCAGCGAACCCAAAATCGACTTTCCTCATTCAAAACATTGCTTAAATATCGTTTTTGAATTTTTCGAGTTTTTTCCAAGGGTACCCCCATGAAATTGAGCGTTTTCCTAATTTCCCTACTTTTTCTCCTTCCGATGACCATAGCTCTGCCAATTTGTATCCGATCAGGAAATAAAGTACCATTTAGTAATCAGCGAACCCAAGAGCGACTTTCCTCATTCAAAACATTGCTTAAATATCGTTTTTGAATTTTTCGAATTTTTTCCAAGGGGTACCCCCATGAAATTGTGCGTTTACCTAATTTCCCTACTTTTTCTCTTTCCGATGGCCATAGCCCTGCCAATTTGTATCCGATCAGGAAATAAAGTACCATTTAGTAATCAGCGAACCCAAAAGCGACTTTACTCATTCAAAACATTGCTTAAATATCGTTTTTGAATTTTTCGAATTTTTTCCAAGGGGTACCCCCATGAAATTGTGCGTTTACCTAATTTCCCTACTTTTTCTCTTTCCGATGGCCATAGCCCTGCCAATTTGTATCCGATCAGGAAATAAAGTACCATTTAGTAATCAGTGAACCCAAAAGCGACTTTCCTCATTCAAAACATTGCTTAAATATCGTTTTTGAATTTTTCGAATTTTTTTCAAGGGGTACCCCCATGAAATTGTGCGTTTTCCTAATTTCCCTACTTTTTCTCCTTCCGATGGCCATAGCTCTGCCAATTTGTATCCGATCAGGAAATAAAGTACCATTTAGTAATCAGCGAACCCAAAAGCGACTTTACTCATTCAAAACATTGCTTAAATATCGTTTTTGAATTTTTCGAATTTTTTCCAAGGGGTACCTCCATGAAATTGTGCGTTTACCTAATTTCCCTACTTTTTCTCTTTCCGATGGCCATAGTCCTGCCAATTTGTATCCGATCAGAAAATAAAGTACCATTTAGTAATCAGTGAACCCAAAAGCGACTTTCCTCATTCAAAACATTGCTTAAATATCGTTTTTGAATTTTTCGAATTTTTTTCAAGGGGTACCCCCATGAAATTGTGCGTTTTCCTAATTTCCCTACTTTTTCTCCTTCCGATGGCCATAGCTCTGCCAATTTGTATCCGATCAGGAAATAAAGTACCATTTAGTAATCAGCGAACCCAAAAGCGACTTTCCTCATTCAAAACATTGCTTAAATATCGTTTTTGAATTTTTCGAGTTTTTTCCAAGGGGTACCCCCATGAAATTGTGCGTTTTCCTAATTTCCCTACTTTTTCTCCTTCCGATGGCCATAGCTCTGCCAATTTGTATCCGATCAGGAAATAAAGTACCATTTACTAATCAGCGAACCCAAAAGCGACTTTCCTCATTCAAAACATTGCTTAAATATCGTTTTTGAATTTTTCGAATTTTTTCCAAGGGGTACCCCCATGAAATTGTGCGTTTACCTAATTTCCCTACTTTTTCTCTTTCCGATGGCCATAGCCCTGAAAATTTGTATCCGATCAGGAAATAAAGTACCATTTAGTAATCAGTGAACCCAAAAGCGACTTTCCTCATTCAAAACATTGCTTAAATATCGTTTTTGAATTTTTCGAATTTTTTCCAAGGGGTACCCCATGAAATTGTGCGTTTTCCTAATTTCCCTACTTTTTCTCCTTCCGATGGCCATAGCTCTGCCAATTTGTATCCGATCAGGAAATAAAGTACCATTTAGTAATCAGCGAACACAAAAGCGACTTTCCTCATTAAAAACATTGCTTAAATATCGTTTTTTAATTTTTCGAGTTTTTTCCAAGGGTACCCCCATGAAATTGAGCGTTTTCCTAATTTCCCTACTTTTTCTCCTTCCGATGGCCATAGCTCTGCCAATTTGTATCCGATCAGGAAATAAAGTACCATTTACTAATCAGCGAACCCAAAATCGACTTTCCTCATTCAAAACATTGCTTAAATATCGTTTTTGAATTTTTCGAATTTTTTCCAAGGGGTACCCCCATGAAATTGTGCGTTTACCTAATTTCCCTACTTTTTCTCTTTCCGATGGCCATAGCCCTGAAAATTTGTATCCGATCAGGAAATAAAGTACCATTTAGTAATCAGTGAACCCAAAAGCGACTTTCCTCATTCAAAACATTGCTTAAATATCGTTTTTGAATTTTTCGAATTTTTTCCAAGGGGTACCCCATGAAATTGTGCGTTTTCCTAATTTCCCTACTTTTTCTCCTTCCGATGGCCATAGCTCTGCCAATTTGTATCCGATCAGGAAATAAAGTACCATTTAGTAATCAGCGAACACAAAAGCGACTTTCCTCATTAAAAACATTGCTTAAATATCGTTTTTTAATTTTTCGAGTTTTTTCCAATTTCCCCCATGAAATTGAGCGTTTTCCTAATTTCCCTACTTTTTCTCCTTCCGATGGCCATAGCTCTGCCAATTTGTATCCGATCAGGAAATAAAGTACCATTTACTAATCAGCGAACCCAAAAGCGACTTTCCTCATTCAAAACATTGCTTAAATATCGTTTTTGAATTTTTCGAATTTTTTCCAAGGGGTACCCCCATGAAATTGTGCGTTTACCTAATTTCCCTACTTTTTCTCTTTCCGATGGCCATAGCCCTGAAAATTTGTATCCGATCAGGAAATAAAGTACCATTTAGTAATCAGTGAACCCAAAAGCGACTTTCCTCATTCAAAACATTGCTTAAATATCGTTTTTGAATTTTTCGAATTTTTTCCAAGGGGTACCCGCATGAAATAGTGCGTTTTCCTAATTTCCCTACTTTTTCTCCTTCCGATGGCCATAGCTCTGCCAATTTGTATCCGATCAGGAAACAAAGTACCATTTACTAATCAGCGAACCCAAAATCGACTTTCCTCATTCAAAACATTGCTTAAATATCGTTTTTTAATTTTTCGAGTTTTTTCCAAGGGTACCCCCATGAAATTGAGCGTTTTCCTAATTTCCCTACTTTTTCTCCTTCCGATGGCCATAGCTCTGCCAATTTGTATCCGATCAGGAAATAAAGTACCATTTACTAATCAGCGAACCCAAAATCGACTTTCCTCATTCAAAACATTGCTTAAATATCGTTTTTGAATTTTTCGAGTTTTTTCCAAGGGTACCCCCATGAAATTGAGCGTTTTCCTAATTTCCCTACTTTTTCTCCTTCCGATGGCCATAGCTCTGCCAATTTGTATCCGATCAGGAAATAAAGTACCATTTAGTAATCAGCGAACCCAAAAGCGACTTTCCTCATTCAAAACATTGCTTAAATATCGTTTTTGAATTTTTCGAATTTTTTCCAAGGGGTACCCCCATGAAATTGTGCGTTTACCTAATTTCCCTACTTTTTCTCTTTCCGATGGCCATAGCCCTGCCAATTTGTATCCGATCAGGAAATAAAGTACCATTTAGTAATCAGTGAACCCAAAAGCGACTTTCCTCATTCAAAACATTGCTTAAATATCGTTTTTGAATTTTTCGAATTTTTTCCAAGGGGTACCCCCATGAAATTGTGCGTTTACCTAATTTCCCTACTTTTTCTCTTTCCGATGGCCATAGCCCTGAAAATTTGTATCCGATCAGGAAATAAAGTACCATTTAGTAATCAGTGAACCCAAAAGCGACTTTCCTCATTCAAAAATTGCTTAAATATCGTTTTTGAATTTTTCGAATTTTTTCCAAGGGGTACCCCCATGAAATTGTGCGTTTTCCTAATTTCCCTACTTTTTCTCCTTCCGATGGCCATAGCTCGCCAATTTGTATCCGATCAGGAAATAAAGTACCATTTAGTAATCAGCGAACCCAAAAGCGACTTTCCTCATTCAAAACATTGCTTAAATATCGTTTTTTAATTTTTCGAGTTTTTTCCAAGGGTACCCCCATGAAATTGAGCGTTTTCCTAATTTCCCTACTTTTTCTCCTTCCGATGGCCATAGCTCTGCCAATTTGTATCCGATCAGGAAATAAAGTACCATTTAGTAATCAGCGAACCCAAAAGCGGCTTTCCTCATTCAAAACATTGCTTAAATATCGTTTTTGAATTTTTCGAATTTTTTCCAAGGGGTACCCCCATGAAATTGTGCGTTTACCTAATTTCCCTACTTTTTCTCTTTCCGATGGCCATAGCCCTGAAAATTTGTATCCGATCAGGAAATAAAGTACCATTTAGTAATCAGTGAACCCAAAAGCGACTTTCCTCATTCAAAAAATTGCTTAAATATCGTTTTTGAATTTTTCGAATTTTTTCCAAGGGGTACCCCATGAAATTGTGCGTTTTCCTAATTTCCCTACTTTTTCTCCTTCCGATGGCCATAGCTCTGCCAATTTGTATCCGATCAGGAAATAAAGTACCATTTAGTAATCAGCGAACCCAATTGCTTAAATATCGTTTTTTAATTTTTCGAGTTTTTTCCAAGGGTACCCCCATGAAATTGAGCGTTTTCCTAATTTCCCTACTTTTTCTCCTTCCGATGGCCATAGCTCTGCCAATTTGTATCCGATCAGGAAATAAAGTACCATTTACTAATCAGCGAACCCAAAATCGACTTTCCTCATTCAAAACATTGCTTAAATATCGTTTTTGAATTTTTCGAGTTTTTTCCAA
Organism: Drosophila pseudoananassae pseudoananassae; assembly: GCA_018153035.1. Taxonomy (NCBI): domain Eukaryota; kingdom Metazoa; phylum Arthropoda; class Insecta; order Diptera; family Drosophilidae; genus Drosophila; species Drosophila pseudoananassae. Next base: position 2,201,490 of record JAECXR010000055.1, read on the forward strand.
GGGTACCCCCATGAAATTGAGCGTTTTCCTAATTTCCCTACTTTTTCTCCTTCCGATGGCCATAGCTCTGCCAATTTGTATCCGATCAGGAAATAAAGTACCATTTAGTAATCAGCGAACCCAAAAGCGACTTTCCTCATTCAAAACATTGCTTAAATATCGTTTTTGAATTTTTCGAATTTTTTCCAAGTGGTACCCCATGAAATTGTGCGTTTACCTAATTTCCCTACTTTTCTCTTTCCGATGGCCATAGCCCTGCCAATTTGTATCCGATCAGGAAATAAAGTACCATTTAGTAATCAGTGAACCCAAAAGCGACTTTCCTCATTCAAAACATTGCTTAAATATCGTTTTTGAATTTTTCGAATTTTTTTCAAGGGGTACCCCCATGAAATTGTGCGTTTTCCTAATTTCCCTACATTTTCTCCTTCCGATGGCCATAGCTCTGCCAATTTGTATCCGATCAGGAAATAAAGTACCATTTAGTAATCAGCGAACCCAAAAGCGACTTTCCTCATTCAAAACATTGCTTAAATATCGTTTTTGAATTTTTCGAATTTTTTCCAAGGGGTACCCCCATGAAATTGTGCGTTTACCTAATTTCCCTACTTTTTCTCTTTCCGATGGCCATAGCCCTGAAAATTTGTATCCGATCAGGAAATAAAGTACCATTTAGTAATCAGTGAACCCAAAAGCGACTTTCCTCATTCAAAAAATTGCTTAAATATCGTTTTTGAATTTTTCGAATTTTTTCCAAGGGGTACCCCATGAAATTGTGCGTTTTCCTAATTTCCCTACTTTTTCTCCTTCCGATGGCCATAGCTCTGCCAATTTGTATCCGATCAGGAAATAAAGTACCATTTAGTAATCAGCGAACCCAATTGCTTAAATATCGTTTTTTAATTTTTCGAGTTTTTTCCAAGGGTACCCCCATGAAATTGAGCGTTTTCCTAATTTCCCTACTTTTTCTCCTTCCGATGGCCATAGCTCTGCCAATTTGTATCCGATCAGGAAATAAAGTACCATTTACTAATCAGCGAACCCAAAATCGACTTTCCTCATTCAAAACATTGCTTAAATATCGTTTTTGAATTTTTCGAGTTTTTTCCAAGGGTACCCCCATGAAATTGAGCGTTTTCCTAATTTCCCTACTTTTTCTCCTTCCGATGGCCATAGCTCTGCCAATTTGTATCCGATCAGGAAATAAAGTACCATTTAGTAATCAGCGAACCCAAAAGCGACTTTCCTCATTCAAAACATTGCTTAAATATCGTTTTTGAATTTTTCGAATTTTTTCCAAGGGGTACCCCATGAAATTGTGCGTTTACCTAATTTCCCTACTTTTTCTCTTTCCGATGGCCATAGCCCTGCCAATTTGTATCCGATCAGGAAATAAAGTACCATTTAGTAATCAGCGAACCCAAACGCGACTTTCCTTATTCAAAACATTGCTTAAATATCGTGTTTGAATTTTTCGAATTTTTTCCAAGGGGTACCCCCATGAAATTGTGCGTTTTCCTAATTTCCCTACATTTTCTCCTTCCGATGGCCATAGCTCTGCCAATTTGTATCCGATCAGGAAATAAAGTACCATTTAGTAATCAGCGAACCCAAAAGCGGCTTTCCTCATTCAAAACATTGCTTAAATATCGTTTTTGAATTTTTCGAATTTTTTCCAAGGGGTACCCCCATGAAATTGTGCGTTTACCTAATTTCCCTACTTTTTCTCTTTCCGATGGCCATAGCCCTGAAAATTTGTATCCGATCAGGAAATAAAGTACCATTTAGTAATCAGGGAACCCAAAAGCGACTTTCCTCATTCAAAAAATTGCTTAAATATCGTTTTTGAATTTTTCGAATTTTTTCCAAGGGGTACCCCATGAAATTGTGCGTTTTCCTAATTTCCCTACTTTTTCTCCTTCCGATGGCCATAGCTCTGCCAATTTGTATCCGATCAGGAAATAAAGTACCATTTAGTAATCAGCGAACCCAAACGCGACTTTCCTTATTCAAAACATTGCTTAAATATCGTGTTTGAATTTTTCGAATTTTTTCCAAGGGGTACCCCCATAAAATTGTGCGTTTTCCTAATTTCCCTACTTTTTCTCCTTCCGATGGCCATAGCTCTGCCAATTTGTATCCGATCAGGAAATAAAGTACCATTTAGTAATCAGCGAACCCAAAAGCGACTTTCCTTATTCAAAACATTGCTTTAATATCGTTTTTGAATTTGTCGAATTTTTTCCAAGGGGTACCCCCATGAAATTGTGCGTTTTCCTAATTTCCCTACTTTTTCTCCTTCCGATGGCCATAGCTCTGCCAATTTGTATCCGATCAGGAAATAAAGTACCATTTAGTAATCAGCGAACCCAAAAGCGACTTTCCTCATTCAAAACATTGCTTAAATATCGTTTTTGAATTTTTTGAATTTTTTCCAAGGGGTACCCCCATGAAATTGTGCGTTTTCCTAATTTCCCTACTTTTTCTCCTTCCGATGGCCATAGCTCTGCCAATTTGTATCCGATCAGGAAATAAAGTACCATTTAGTAATCAGAAAACCCAAAAGCGACTTTTTCCAAAAGCGGGTACCCCCATGAAATTGTGCGTTTTCCTAATTTCCCTACTTTTTCTCCTTCCGATGGCCATAGCTCTGCCAATTTGTATCCGATCAGGAAATAAAGTACCATTTAGTATTCAGAAAACCCAAAAGCGACTTTCCTCATTCAAAATATTGCTTTAATATCGTTTTTGAATTTGTCGAATTTTTTCCAAGGGGTACCCCCATGAAATTGTGCGTTTTCCTAATTTCCCTACTTTTTCTCCTTCCGATGGCCATAGCTCTGCCAATTTGTATCCGATCAGGAAATAAAGTACCATTTAGTAATCAGCGAACCCAAAAGCGACTTTCCTCATTCAAAACATTGCTTAAATATCGTTTTTGAATTTGTCGAATTTTTTCCAAGGGGTACCCCCATGAAATTGTGCGTTTTCCTAATTTCCCTACTTTTTCTCCTTCCGATGGCCATAGCTCCAATTTGTACCATTTAGTAATCAGCGAACCCAAAAGCGACTTTCCTTATTCAAAACATTGCTTAAATATCGTTTTTGAATTTTTCGACTTTTTTCCAAGGGGTACCCCCATGAAATTGTGCGTTTTCCTAATTTCCCTACTTTTTCTCCTTCCGATGGCCATAGCTCTGCCAATTTGTATCCGATCAGGAAATAAAGTACCATTTAGTAATCAGCGAACCCAAAAGCGACTTTCCTCATTCAAAACATTGCTTAAATATCGTTTTTGAATTTTTCGAGTTTTTTCCAAGGGGTACCCCCATGAAATTGTGCGTTTTCCTAATTTCCCTACTTTTTCTCCTTCCGATGGCCATAGCTCTGCCAATTTGTATCCGATCAGGAAACAAAGTACCATTTACTAATCAGCGAACCCAAAATCGACTTTCCTCATTCAAAACATTGCTTAAATATCGTTTTTGAATTTTTCGAGTTTTTTCCAAAGGTACCCCCATGAAATTGTGCGTTTTCCTAATTTCCCTACTTTTTCTCCTTCCGATGGCCATAGCTCTGCCAATTTGTATCCGATCAGGAAATAAAGTACCATTTACTAATCAGCGAACCCAAAATCGACTTTCCTCATTCAAAACATTGCTTAAATATCGTTTTTGAATTTTTCGAGTTTTTTCCAAGGGTACCCCCATGAAATTGAGCGTTTTCCTAATTTCCCTACTTTTTCTCCTTCCGATGGCCATAGCTCTGCCAATTTGTATCCGGTCAGGAAATAAAGTACCATTTAGTAATCAGCGAACCCAAAAGCGACTTTCCTCATTCAAAACATTGCTTAAATATCGTTTTTTAATTTTTGAATTTTTTCCAAGGGGTACCCCATGAAATTGTGCGTTTTCCTAATTTCCCTACTTTTTCTCCTTCCGATGGCCATAGCTCTGCCAATTTGTATCCGATCAGGAAATAAAGTACCATTTAGTAATCAGCGAACCCAAAAGCGACTTTTCTCATTCAAAACATTGCTTAAATATCGTGTTTGAATTTTTCGAATTTTTTCCAAGGGGTACCCCCATGAAATTGAGCGTTTTCCTAATTTCCCTACTTTTTCTCCTTCCGATGGCCATAGCTCTGCCAATTTGTATCCGATCAGGAAATAAAGTACCATTTACTAATCAGCGAACCCAAAATCGACTTTCCTCATTCAAAACATTGCTTAAATATCGTTTTTGAATTTTTCGAGTTTTTTCCAAGGGTACCCCCATGAAATTGAGCGTTTTCCTAATTTCCCTACTTTTTCTCCTTCCGATGGCCATAGCTCTGCCAATTTGTATCCGGTCAGGAAATAAAGTACCATTTAGTAATCAGCGAACCCAAAAGCGACTTTCCTCATTCAAAACATTGCTTAAATATCGTTTTTTAATTTTTGAATTTTTTCCAAGGGGTACCCCATGAAATTGTGCGTTTTCCTATTTTCCCTACTTTTTCTCCTTCCGATGGCCATAGCTCTGCCAATTTGTATCCGATCAGGAAATAAAGTACCATTTAGTAATCAGCGAACCCAAAAGCGACTTTTCTCATTCAAAACATTGCTTAAATATCGTGTTTGAATTTTTCGAATTTTTTCCAAGGGGTACCCCCATGAAATTGAGCGTTTTCCTAATTTCCCTACTTTTTCTCCTTCCGATGGCCATAGCTCTGCCAATTTGTATCCGATCAGGAAATAAAGTACCATTTAGTAATCAGCGAACCCAAAAGCGACTTTCCTCATTCAAAACATTACTTAAATATCGTTTTTTAATTTTTGAATTTTTTCCAAGGGGTACCCCATGAAATTGTGCGTTTTCCTAATTTCCCTACTTTTTCTCCTTCCGATGGCCATAGCTCTGCCAATTTGTATCCGATCAGGAAATAAAGTACCATTTAGTAATCAGCGAACCCAAAAGCGACTTTTCTCATTCAAAACATTGCTTAAATATCGTGTTTGAATTTTTCGAATTTTTTCCAAGGGGTACCCCCATGAAATTGTGCGTTTTCCTAATTTCCCTACTTTTTCTCCTTCCGATGGCCATAGCTCTGCCAATTTGTATCCGATCAGGAAATAAAGTACCATTTAGTAATCAGCGAACCCAAAAGCGACTTTTCTCATTCAAAACATTGCTTAAATATCGTGTTTGAATTTTTCGAATTTTTTCCAAGGGGTACCCCCATGAAATTGTGCGTTTTCCTAATTTCCCTACTTTTTCTCCTTCCGATGGCCATAGCTCTGCCAATTTGTATCCGATCAGGAAATAAAGTACCATTTAGTAATCAGCGAACCCAAAAGCGACTTTCCTTATTCAAAACATTGCTTAAATATCGTTTTTGAATTTGTAGAATTTTTTCCAAGGGGTACCCCCATGAAATTGTGCGTTTTCCTAATTTCCCTACTTTTTCTCCTTCCGATGGCCATAGCTCTGCCAATTTGTATCCGATCAGGAAATAAAGTACCATTTAGTAATCAGCGAACCCAAAAGCGACTTTTCTCATTCAAAACATTGCTTAAATATCGTGTTTGAATTTTTCGAATTTTTTCCAAGGGGTACCCCCATGAAATTGTGCGTTTTCCTAATTTCCCTACTTTTTCTCCTTCCGATGGCCATAGCTCTGCCAATTTGTATCCGATCAGGAAATAAAGTACCATTTAGTAATCAGCGAACCCAAAAGCGACTTTCCTTATTCAAAACATTGCTTAAATATCGTTTTTGAATTTGTAGAATTTTTTCCAAGGGGTACCCCCATGAAATTGTGCGTTTTCCTAATTTCCCTACTTTTTCTCCTTCCGATGGCCATAGCTCTGCCAATTTGTATCCGATCAGGAAATAAAGTACCATTTAGTAATCAGCGAACCCAAAAGCGACTTTCCTCATTCAAAACATTGCTTAAATATCGTTTTTGAATTTTTCGAGTTTTTTCCAAGGGGTACCCCCATGAAATTGTGCGTTTTCCTAATTTCCCTACTTTTTCTCCTTCCGATGGCCATAGCTCTGCCAATTTGTATCCGATCAGGAAATAAAGTACCATTTAGTAATCAGCGAACCCAAAATCGACTTTCCTTATTCAAAACATTGCTTAAATATCGTTTTTGAATTTGTAGAATTTTTTCCAAGGGGTACCCCCATGAAATTGTGCGTTTTCCTAATTTCCCTACTTTTTCTCCTTCCGATGGCCATAGCTCTGCCAATTTGTATCCGATCAGGAAATAAAGTACCATTTAGTAATCAGCGAACCCAAAAGCGACTTTCCTCATTCAAAACATTGCTTAAATATCGTTTTTGAATTTTTCGAATTTTTTCCAAGGGGTACCCCCATAAAATTGTGCGTTTTCCTAATTTCCCTACTTTTTCTCCTTCCGATGGCCATAGCTCTGCCAATTTGTATCCGATCAGGAAATAAAGTACCATTTAGTAATCAGCGAACCCAAAAGCGACTTTCCTTATTCAAAACATTGCTTTAATATCGTTTTTGAATTTGTCGAATTTTTTCCAAGGGGTACCCCCATGAAATTGTGCGTTTTCCTAATTTCCCTACTTTTCTCCTTCCGATGGCCATAGCTCTGCCAATTTGTATCCGATCAGGAAACAAAGTACCATTTAGTAATCAGCGAACCCAAAAGCGACTTTCCTTATTCAAAACATTGCTTAAATATCGTTTTTGAATTTGTCGAATTTTTTCCAAGGGGTACCCCCATGAAATTGTGCGTTTTCCTAATTTCCCTACTTTTTCTCCTTCCGATGGCCATAGCTCTGCCAATTTGTATCCGATCAGGAAATAAAGTACCATTTAGTAATCAGCAAACCCAAAAGCGACTTTTCTCATTCAAAACATTGCTTAAATATCGTGTTTGAATTTTTCGAATTTTTTCCAAGGGGTACCTCCATGAAATTGTGCGTTTTCCTAATTTCCCTACTTTTTCTCCTTCCGATGGCCATAGCTCTGCCAATTTGTATCCGATCAGGAAATAAAGTACCATTTAGTAATCAGCGAACCCAAAAGCGACTTTACTCATTCAAAACATTGCTTAAATATCGTGTTTGAATTTTTCGAATTTTTTCCAAGGGGTACCCCCATGAAATTGTGCGTTTTCCTGATTTCCCTACTTTTTCTCCTTCCGATTGAAATTGTGCGTTTTCCTAATTTCCCTACTTTTTCTCCTTCCGATGGCCATAGCTCTGCCAATTCGTAGCCGATCGGGAAATAAAGTACCATTTAGTAATCAGCGAACCCAAAAGCGACTTTCCTCATTCAAAACATTGCTTAAATATCGTTTTTGAATTTTTCGAGTTTTTTCCAAGGGGTACCCCCATGAAATTGTGCGTTTTCCTAATTTCCCTACTTTTTCTCCTTCCGATGGCCATAGCTCTGCCAATTTGTATCCGATCAGGAAATAAAGTACCATTTAGTAATCAGCGAACCCAAAAGCGACTTTACTCATTCAAAACATTGCTTAAATATCGTGTTTGAATTTTTCGAATTTTTTCCAAGGGGTACCCCCATGAAATTGTGCGTTTTCCTGATTTCCCTACTTTTTCTCCTTCCGATTGAAATTGTGCGTTTTCCTAATTTCCCTACTTTTTCTCCTTCCGATGGCCATAGCTCTGCCAATTTGTATCCGATCAGGAAATAAAGTACCATTTAGTAATCAGCGAACCCAAAAGCGACTTTCCTTATTCAAAACATTGCTTTAATATCGTTTTTGAATTTGTCGAATTTTTTCCAAGGGGTACCCCCATGAAATTGTGCGTTTTCCTAATTTCCCTACTTTTTCTCCTTCCGATGGCCATAGCTCTGCCAATTTGTATCCGATCAGGAAACAAAGTACCATTTAGTAATCAGCGAACCCAAAAGCGACTTTCCTTATTCAAAACATTGCTTAAATATCGTTTTTGAATTTGTCGAATTTTTTCCAAGGGGTACCCCCATGAAATTGTGCGTTTTCCTAATTTCCCTACTTTTTCTCCTTCCGATGGCCATAGCTCTGCCAATTTGTATCCGATCAGGAAATAAAGTACCATTTAGTAATCAGCAAACCCAAAAGCGACTTTTCTCATTCAAAACATTGCTTAAATATCGTGTTTGAATTTTTCGAATTTTTTCCAAGGGGTACCCCCATGAAATTGTGCGTTTTCCTAATTTCCCTACTTTTTCTCCTTCCGATGGCCATAGCTCTGCCAATTTGTATCCGATCAGGAAATAAAGTACCATTTAGTAATCAGCGAACCCAAAAGCGACTTTTCTCATTCAAAACATTGCTTAAATATCGTGTTTGAATTTTTCGAATTTTTTCCAAGGGGTACCCCCCATGAAATTGTGCGTTTTCCTAATTTCCCTACTTTTTCTCCTTCCGATTGAAATTGTGCGTTTTCCTAATTTCCCTACTTTTTCTCCTTCCGATGGCCATAGCTCTTCCAATTTGTATCCGATCAGGAAATAAAGTACCATTTAGTAATCAGCGAACCCAAAAGCGACTTTCCTTATTCAAAACATTGCTTAAATATCGTTTTTGAATTTGTAGAATTTTTTCCAAGGGGTACCCCCATGAAATTGTGCGTTTTCCTAATTTCCCTACTTTTTCTCCTTCCGATGGCCATAGCTCTGCCAATTTGTATCCGATCAGGAAATAAAGTACCATTTACTAATCAGCGAACCCAAAAGCGACTTTCCTCATTCAAAACATTGCTTAAATATCGTTTTTGAATTTTTCGAGTTTTTTCCAAGGGGTACCCCCATGAAATTGTGCGTTTTCCTAATTTCCATACTTTTTCTCCTTCCGATGGCCATAGCTCTACCATTTAGTAATCAGCGAACCCAAAAGCGACTTTCCTCATTCAAAACATTGCTTAAATATCGTAATCAGCGAACCCAAAAGCGACTTTCCTCATTCAAAACATTGCTTAAATATCGTTTTTGAATTTTTCGAATTTTTTCCAAGGGGTACCCCCATGAATTATTGCGTTTTCCTAATTTCCCTACTTTTTCTCCTTCCGATGGCCATAGCTCTGCCAATTTGTATCCGATCAGGAAATAAAGTACCATTTAGTAATCAGCGAACCCAAAAGCGACTTTCCTCATTCAAAACATTGCATAAATATCGTTTTTGAATTTGTCGAGTTTTTTCCAAGGGGTACCCCCATGAAACTGTGAGTTTTCCTAATTTCCCTACTTTTTCTCCTTCCGATGGCCATAGCTCTGCCAATTTGTATCCGATCAGGAAATAAAGTACCATTTAGTAATCAGCGAACCCAAAAGCGACTTTACTCATTCAAAACATTGCTTAAATATCGTGTTTGAATTTTTCGAATTTTTTCCAAGGGGTACCCCCATGAAATTGTGCGTTTTCCTGATTTCCCTACTTTTTCTCCTTCCGATTGAAATTGTGCGTTTTCCTAATTTCCCTACTTTTTCTCCTTCCGATGGCCATAGCTCTGCCAATTTGTATCCGATCAGGAAATAAAGTACCATTTAGTAATCAGCGAACCCAAAAGCGACTTTCCTTATTCAAAACATTGCTTTAATATCGTTTTTGAATTTGTCGAATTTTTTCCAAGGGGTACCCCCATGAAATTGTGCGTTTTCCTAATTTCCCTACTTTTTTCTCCTTCCGATGGCCATAGCTCTGCCAATTTGTATCCGATCAGGAAACAAAGTACCATTTAGTAATCAGCGAACCCAAAAGCGACTTTCCTTATTCAAAACATTGCTTAAATATCGTTTTTGAATTTGTCGAATTTTTTCCAAGGGGTACCCCCATGAAATTGTGCGTTTTCCTAATTTCCCTACTTTTTCTCCTTCCGATGGCCATAGCTCTGCCAATTTGTATCCGATCAGGAAATAAAGTACCATTTAGTAATCAGCAAACCCAAAAGCGACTTTTCTCATTCAAAACATTGCTTAAATATCGTGTTTGAATTTTTCGAATTTTTTCCAAGGGGTACCCCCATGAAATTGTGCGTTTTCCTAATTTCCCTACTTTTTCTCCTTCCGATGGCCATAGCTCTGCCAATTTGTATCCGATCAGGAAATAAAGTACCATTTAGTAATCAGCGAACCCAAAAGCGACTTTTCTCATTCAAAACATTGCTTAAATATCGTGTTTGAATTTTTCGAATTTTTTCCAAGGGGTACCCCCATGAAATTGTGCGTTTTCCTAATTTCCCTACTTTTTCTCCTTCCGATTGAAATTGTGCGTTTTCCTAATTTCCCTACTTTTTCTCCTTCCGATGGCCATAGCTCTTCCAATTTGTATCCGATCAGGAAATAAAGTACCATTTAGTAATCAGCGAACCCAAAAGCGACTTTCCTTATTCAAAACATTGCTTAAATATCGTTTTTGAATTTGTAGAATTTTTTCCAAGGGGTACCCCCATGAAATTGTGCGTTTTCCTAATTTCCCTACTTTTTCTCCTTCCGATGGCCATAGCTCTGCCAATTTGTATCCGATCAGGAAATAAAGTACCATTTACTAATCAGCGAACCCAAAAGCGACTTTCCTCATTCAAAACATTGCTTAAATATCGTTTTTGAATTTTTCGAGTTTTTTCCAAGGGGTACCCCCATGAAATTGTGCGTTTTCCTAATTTCCATACTTTTTCTCCTTCCGATGGCCATAGCTCTACCATTTAGTAATCAGCGAACCCAAAAGCGACTTTCCTCATTCAAAACATTGCTTAAATATCGTAATCAGCGAACCCAAAAGCGACTTTCCTCATTCAAAACATTGCTTAAATATCGTTTTTGAATTTTTCGAATTTTTTCCAAGGGGTACCCCCATGAAATATTGCGTTTTCCTAATTTCCCTACTTTTTCTCCTTCCGATGGCCATAGCTCTGCCAATTTGTATCCGATCAGGAAATAAAGTACCATTTAGTAATCAGCGAACCCAAAAGCGACTTTCCTCATTCAAAACATTGCATAAATATCGTTTTTGAATTTGTCGAGTTTTTTCCAAGGGGTACCCCCATGAAACTGTGAGTTTTCCTAATTTCCCTACTTTTTCTCCTTCCGATGGCCATAGCTCTGCCAATTTGTAGCCGATCAGGAAATAAAGTACCATTTAGTAATCAGCGAACCCAAAAGCGACTTTCCTCATTCAAAACATTGCTTAAATATCGTTTTTGAATTTTTCGAATTTTTTCCAAGGGGTACCCCCATGAAATATTGCGTTTTCCTAATTTCCCTACTTTTTCTCCTTCCGATGGCCATAGCTCTGCCAATTTGTATCCGATCAGGAAATAAAGTACCATTTAGTAATCAGCGAACCCAAAAGCGACTTTCCTCATTCAAAACATTGCATAAATATCGTTTTTGAATTTGTCGAGTTTTTTCCAAGGGGTACCCCCATGAAACTGTGAGTTTTCCTAATTTCCCTACTTTTTCTCCTTCCGATGGCCATAGCTCTGCCAATTTGTAGCCGATCAGGAAATAAAGTACCATTTAGTAATCAGCGAACCCAAAAGCGACTTTCCTTATTCAAAACATTGCTTAAATATCGTTTTTGAATTTTTCGAATTTTTCCCAAGGGGTACCCCCATGAAATTGTGCGTTTTCCTAATTTCCCTACTTTTTCTCCTTCCGATGGCCATAGCTCTGCCAATTTGTATCCGATCAGGAAATAAAGTACCATTTAGTAATCAGCGAACCCAAAAGCGACTTTCCTCATTCAAAACATTGCTTAAATATCGTTTTTGAATTTGTCGAGTTTTTTCCAAGGGGTACCCCCATGAAACTGTGAGTTTTCCTAATTTCCCTACTTTTTCTCCTTCCGATGGCCATAGCTCTGCCAATTTGTAGCCGATCAGGAAATAAAGTACCATTTAGTAATCAGCGAACCCAAAAGAGACTTTCCTCATTCAAAACATTGCTTAAATATCGTTTTTGAATTTTTCGAATTTTTTCCAAGGGGTACCCCCATGAAATATTGCGTTTTCCTAATTTCCCTACTTTTTCTCCTTCCGATGGCCATAGCTCTGCCAATTTGTATCCGATCAGGAAATAAAGTACCATTTAGTAATCAGCGAACCCAAAAGCGACTTTCCTCATTCAAAACATTGCATAAATATCGTTTTTGAATTTGTCGAGTTTTTTCCAAGGGGTACCCCCATGAAACTGTGAGTTTTCCTAATTTCCCTACTTTTTCTCCTTCCGATGGCCATAGCTCTGCCAATTTGTAGCCGATCAGGAAATAAAGTACCATTTAGTAATCAGCGAACCCAAAAGCGACTTTCCTCATTCAAAACATTGCTTAAATATCGTTTTTGAATTTTTCGAATTTTTTCCAAGGGGTACCCCCATGAAATATTGCGTTTTCCTAATTTCCCTACTTTTTCTCCTTCCGATGGCCATAGCTCTGCCAATTTGTATCCGATCAGGAAATAAAGTACCATTTAGTAATCAGCGAACCCAAAAGCGACTTTCCTCATTCAAAACATTGCATAAATATCGTTTTTGAATTTGTCGAGTTTTTTCCAAGGGGTACCCCCATGAAACTGTGAGTTTTCCTAATTTCCCTACTTTTTCTCCTTCCGATGGCCATAGCTCTGCCAATTTGTAGCCGATCAGGAAATAAAGTACCATTTAGTAATCAGCGAACCCAAAAGCGACTTTCCTTATTCAAAACATTGCTTAAATATCGTTTTTGAATTTTTCGAATTTTTCCCAAGGGGTACCCCCATGAAATTGTGCGTTTTCCTAATTTCCCTACTTTTTCTCCTTCCGATGGCCATAGCTCTGCCAATTTGTATCCGATCAGGAAATAAAGTACCATTTAGTAATCAGCGAACCCAAAAGCGACTTTCCTCATTCAAAACATTGCTTAAATATCGTTTTTGAATTTGTCGAGTTTTTTCCAAGGGGTACCCCCATGAAACTGTGAGTTTTCCTAATTTCCCTACTTTTTCTCCTTCCGATGGCCATAGCTCTGCCAATTTGTAGCCGATCAGGAAATAAAGTACCATTTAGTAATCAGCGAACCCAAAAGCGACTTTCCTCATTCAAAACATTGCTTAAATATCGTAATCAGCGAACCCAAAAGCGACTTTCCGTATTCAAAACATTGCTTAAATATCGTTTTTGAATTTTTCGAATTTTTTCCAAGGGGTACCCCCATGAAATTGTGCGTTTTCCTAATTTCCCTACTTTTTCTCCTTCCGATGGCCATAGCTCTGCCAATTTGTATCCGATCAGGAAATAAAGTACCATTTAGTAATCAGCAAACCCAAAAGCGACTTTTCTCATTCAAAACATTGCTTAAATATCGTGTTTGAATTTTTCGAATTTTTTCCAAGGGGTACCCCCATGAAATTGTGCGTTTTCCTAATTTCCCTACTTTTTCTCCTTCCGATGGCCATAGCTCTGCCAATTTGTATCCGATCAGGAAATAAAGTACCATTTAGTAATCAGCGAACCCAAAAGCGACTTTTCTCATTCAAAACATTGCTTAAATATCGTGTTTGAATTTTTCGAATTTTTCCAAGGGGTACCCCCATGAAATTGTGCGTTTTCCTAATTTCCCTACTTTTTCTCCTTCCGATTGAAATTGTGCGTTTTCCTAATTTCCCTACTTTTTCTCCTTCCGATGGCCATAGCTCTTCCAATTTGTATCCGATCAGGAAATAAAGTACCATTTAGTAATCAGCGAACCCAAAAGCGACTTTCCTTATTCAAAACATTGCTTAAATATCGTTTTTGAATTTGTAGAATTTTTTCCAAGGGGTACCCCCATGAAATTGTGCGTTTTCCTAATTTCCCTACTTTTTCTCCTTCCGATGGCCATAGCTCTGCCAATTTGTATCCGATCAGGAAATAAAGTACCATTTACTAATCAGCGAACCCAAAAGCGACTTTCCTCATTCAAAACATTGCTTAAATATCGTTTTTGAATTTTTCGAGTTTTTTCCAAGGGGTACCCCCATGAAATTGTGCGTTTTCCTAATTTCCATACTTTTTCTCCTTCCGATGGCCATAGCTCTACCATTTAGTAATCAGCGAACCCAAAAGCGACTTTCCTCATTCAAAACATTGCTTAAATATCGTAATCAGCGAACCCAAAAGCGACTTTCCGTATTCAAAACATTGCTTAAATATCGTTTTTGAATTTTTTGAATTTTTTCCAAGGGGTACCCCCATGAAATTGTGCGTTTTCCTAATTTCCCTACTTTTTCTCCTTCCGATGGCCATAGCTCTGCCAATTTGTATCCGATCAGGAAATAAAGTACCATTTAGTAATCAGAGAACCCAAAAGCGACTTTCCTCATTCAAAACATTGCTTAAATATCGTTTTTGAATTTGTCGAGTTTTTTCCAAGGGGTACCCCCATGAAACTGTGAGTTTTCCTAATTTCCCTACTTTTTCTCCTTCCGATGGCCATAGCTCTGCCAATTTGTAGCCGATCAGGAAATAAAGTACCATTTAGTAATCAGCGAACCCAAAAGAGACTTTCCTCATTCAAAACATTGCTTAAATATCGTTTTTGAATTTTTCGAATTTTTTCCAAGGGGTACCCCCATGAAATATTGCGTTTTCCTAATTTCCCTACTTTTTCTCCTTCCGATGGCCATAGCTCTGCCAATTTGTATCCGATCAGGAAATAAAGTACCATTTAGTAATCAGCGAACCCAAAAGCGACTTTCCTCATTCAAAACATTGCATAAATATCGTTTTTGAATTTGTCGAGTTTTTTCCAAGGGGTACCCCCATGAAACTGTGAGTTTTCCTAATTTCCCTACTTTTTCTCCTTCCGATGGCCATAGCTCTGCCAATTTGTAGCCGATCAGGAAATAAAGTACCATTTAGTAATCAGCGAACCCAAAAGCGACTTTCCTCATTCAAAACATTGCTTAAATATCGTTTTTGAATTTTTCGAATTTTTTCCAAGGGGTACCCCCATGAAATATTGCGTTTTCCTAATTTCCCTACTTTTTCTCCTTCCGATGGCCATAGCTCTGCCAATTTGTATCCGATCAGGAAATAAAGTACCATTTAGTAATCAGCGAACCCAAAAGCGACTTTCCTCATTCAAAACATTGCATAAATATCGTTTTTGAATTTGTCGAGTTTTTTCCAAGGGGTACCCCCATGAAACTGTGAGTTTTCCTAATTTCCCTACTTTTTCTCCTTCCGATGGCCATAGCTCTGCCAATTTGTAGCCGATCAGGAAATAAAGTACCATTTAGTAATCAGCGAACCCAAAAGCGACTTTCCTTATTCAAAACATTGCTTAAATATCGTTTTTGAATTTTTCGAATTTTTCCCAAGGGGTACCCCCATGAAATTGTGCGTTTTCCTAATTTCCCTACTTTTTCTCCTTCCGATGGCCATAGCTCTGCCAATTTGTATCCGATCAGGAAATAAAGTACCATTTAGTAATCAGCGAACCCAAAAGCGACTTTCCTCATTCAAAACATTGCTTAAATATCGTTTTTGAATTTGTCGAGTTTTTCCAAGGGGTACCCCCATGAAACTGTGAGTTTTCCTAATTTCCCTACTTTTTCTCCTTCCGATGGCCATAGCTCTGCCAATTTGTAGCCGATCAGGAAATAAAGTACCATTTAGTAATCAGCGAACCCAAAAGCGACTTTCCTCATTCAAAACATTGCTTAAATATCGTAATCAGCGAACCCAAAAGCGACTTTCCGTATTCAAAACATTGCTTAAATATCGTTTTTGAATTTTTCGAATTTTTTCCAAGGGGTACCCCCATGAAATTGTGCGTTTTCCTAATTTCCCTACTTTTTCTCCTTCCGATGGCCATAGCTCTGCCAATTTGTATCCGATCAGGAAATAAAGTACCATTTAGTAATCAGAGAACCCAAAAGCGACTTTCCTCATTCAAAACATTGCTTAAATATCGTTTTTGAATTTGTCGAGTTTTTTCCAAGGGGTACCCCCATGAAACTGTGAGTTTTCCTAATTTCCCTACTTTTTCTCCTTCCGATGGCCATAGCTCTGCCAATTTGTAGCCGATCAGGAAATAAAGTACCATTTAGTAATCAGCGAACCCAAAAGCGACTTTCCTCATTCAAAACATTGCTTAAATATCGTTTTTGAATTTTTCGAATTTTTTCCAAGGGGTACCCCCATGAAATATTGCGTTTTCCTAATTTCCCTACTTTTTCTCCTTCCGATGGCCATAGCTCTGCCAATTTGTATCCGATCAGGAAATAAAGTACCATTTAGTAATCAGCGAACCCAAAAGCGACTTTCCTCATTCAAAACATTGCATAAATATCGTTTTTGAATTTGTCGAGTTTTTTCCAAGGGGTACCCCCATGAAACTGTGAGTTTTCCTAATTTCCCTACTTTTTCTCCTTCCGATGGCCATAGCTCTGCCAATTTGTAGCCGATCAGGAAATAAAGTACCATTTAGTAATCAGCGAACCCAAAAGCGACTTTCCTTATTCAAAACATTGCTTAAATATCGTTTTTGAATTTTTCGAATTTTTCCCAAGGGGTACCCCCATGAAATTGTGCGTTTTCCTAATTTCCATACTTTTTCTCTTTCCGATGGCCATAGCTCTGCCAATTTGTATCCGATCAGGAAATAAAGTACCATTTAGTAATCAGCGAACCCAAAAGCGACTTTCCTCATTCAAAACATTGCTTAAATATCGTTTTTGAATTTGTCGAGTTTTTTCCAAGGGGTACCCCCATGAAACTGTGAGTTTTCCTAATTTCCCTACTTTTTCTCCTTCCGATGGCCATAGCTCTGCCAATTTGTAGCCGATCAGGAAATAAAGTACCATTTAGTAATCAGCGAACCCAAAAGCGACTTTCCTCATTCAAAACATTGCTTAAATATCGTTTTTGAATTTTTCGATTTTTTTCCAAGGGGTACCCCCATGAAATTGTGCGTTTTCCTAATTTCCCTACTTTTTCTCCTTCCGATGGCCATAGCTCTGCCAATTTGTATCCGATCAGGAAATAAAGTACCATTTAGTAATCAGCGAACCCAAAAGCGACTTTCCTCATTCAAAACATTGCATAAATATCGTTTTTGAATTTGTCGAGTTTTTTCCAAGGGGTACCCCCATGAAACTGTGAGTTTTCCTAATTTCCCTACTTTTTCTCCTTCCGATGGCCATAGCTCTGCCAATTTGTAGCCGATCAGGAAATAAAGTACCATTTAGTAATCAGCGAACCCAAAAGCGACTTTCCTTATTCAAAACATTGCTTAAATATCGTGTTTGAATTTTTTTGGAATTTTTTCCAAGGGGTACCCCCATGAAATTGTGCGTTTTCCTAATTTCCCTTCTTTTTCTCCTTCCGATGGCCATAGCTCTGCCAATTTGAAGCCGATCAGGAAATAAAGTACCATTTAGTAATCAGCGAACCCAAAAGCGACTTTCCTCATTCAAAACATTGCTTAAATATCGTTTTTGAATTTGTCGAGTTTTTTCCAAGGGGTTCCCCCATGAAACTGTGAGTTTTCCTAATTGCCCTACTTTTTCTCCTTCCGATGGCCATAGCTCTGCCAATTTGTAGCCGATCAGGAAATAAAGTACCATTTAGTAATCAGCGAACCCAAAAGCGACTTTCCTCATTCAAAACATTGCTTAAATATCGTTTTTGAATTTTTCAAATTTTTTCCAAGGGGTACCCCCATGAAACTGTGAGTTTTCCTAATTTCCCTACTTTTTCTCCTTCCGATGGCCATAGCTCTGCCAATTTGTAGCCGATCAGGAAATAAAGTACCATTTAGTAATCAGCGAACCCAAAAGCGACTTTCCTCATTCAAAACATTGCTTAAATATCGTTTTTGAATTTTTCGAATTTTTTCCAAGGGGTACCCCCATGAAATATTGCGTTTTCCTAATTTCCCTACTTTTTCTCCTTCCGATGGCCATAGCTCTGCCAATTTGTATCCGATCAGGAAATAAAGTACCATTTAGTAATCAGCGAACCCAAAAGCGACTTTCCTCATTCAAAACATTGCTTAAATATCGTTTTTGAATTTGTCGAGTTTTTTCCAAGGGGTACCCCCATGAAACTGTGAGTTTTCCTAATTTCCCTACTTTTTCTCCTTCCGATGGCCATAGCTCTGCCAATTTGTAGCCGATCAGGAAATAAAGTACCATTTAGTAATCAGCGAACCCAAAAGCGACTTTCCTCATTCAAAACATTGCTTAAATATCGTAATCAGCGAACCCAAAAGCGACTTTCCGTATTCAAAACATTGCTTAAATATCGTTTTTGAATTTTTCGAATTTTTTCCAAGGGGTACCCCCATGAAATTGTGCGTTTTCCTAATTTCCCTACTTTTTCTCCTTCCGATGGCCATAGCTCTGCCAATTTGTATCCGATCAGGAAATAAAGTACCATTTAGTAATCAGAGAACCCAAAAGCGACTTTCCTCATTCAAAACATTGCTTAAATATCGTTTTTGAATTTGTCGAGTTTTTTCCAAGGGGTACCCCCATGAAACTGTGAGTTTTCCTAATTTCCCTACTTTTTCTCCTTCCGATGGCCATAGCTCTGCCAATTTGTAGCCGATCAGGAAATAAAGTACCATTTAGTAATCAGCGAACCCAAAAGCGACTTTCCTCATTCAAAACATTGCTTAAATATCGTTTTTGAATTTTTCGAATTTTTTCAAGGGGTACCCCCATGAAATATTGCGTTTTCCTAATTTCCCTACTTTTTCTCCTTCCGATGGCCATAGCTCTGCCAATTTGTATCCGATCAGGAAATAAAGTACCATTTAGTAATCAGCGAACCCAAAAGCGACTTTCCTCATTCAAAACATTGCATAAATATCGTTTTTGAATTTGTCGAGTTTTTCCAAGGGGTACCCCCATGAAACTGTGAGTTTTCCTAATTTCCCTACTTTTTCTCCTTCCGATGGCCATAGCTCTGCCAATTTGTAGCCGATCAGGAAATAAAGTACCATTTAGTAATCAGCGAACCCAAAAGCGACTTTCCTTATTCAAAACATTGCTTAAATATCGTTTTTGAATTTTTCGAATTTTTCCCAAGGGGTACCCCCATGAAATTGTGCGTTTTCCTAATTTCCCTACTTTTTCTCCTTCCGATGGCCATAGCTCTGCCAATTTGTATCCGATCAGGAAATAAAGTACCATTTAGTAATCAGCGAACCCAAAAGCGACTTTCCTCATTCAAAACATTGCTTAAATATCGTTTTTGAATTTGTCGAGTTTTTTCCAAGGGGTACCCCCATGAAACTGTGAGTTTTCCTAATTTCCCTACTTTTTCTCCTTCCGATGGCCATAGCTCTGCCAATTTGTAGCCGATCAGGAAATAAAGTACCATTTAGTAATCAGCGAACCCAAAAGCGACTTTCCTCATTCAAAACATTGCTTAAATATCGTTTTTGAATTTTTCGAATTTTTTCAAGGGGTACCCCCATGAAATTGTGCGTTTTCCTAATTTCCCTACTTTTTCTCCTTCCGATGGCCATAGCTCTGCCAATTTGTATCCGATCAGGAAATAAAGTACCATTTAGTAATCAGCGAACCCAAAAGCGACTTTCCTCATTCAAAACATTGCATAAATATCGTTTTTGAATTTGTCGAGTTTTTCAAGGGGTACCCCCATGAAACTGTGAGTTTTCCTAATTTCCCTACTTTTTCTCCTTCCGATGGCCATAGCTCTGCCAATTTGTAGCCGATCAGGAAATAAAGTACCATTTAGTAATCAGCGAACCCAAAAGCGACTTTCCTTATTCAAAACATTGCTTAAATATCGTGTTTGAATTTTTTTGGAATTTTTTCCAAGGGGTACCCCCATGAAATTGTGCGTTTTCCTAATTTCCCTTCTTTTTCTCCTTCCGATGGCCATAGCTCTGCCAATTTGAAGCCGATCAGGAAATAAAGTACCATTTAGTAATCAGCGAACCCAAAAGCGACTTTCCTCATTCAAAACATTGCTTAAATATCGTTTTTGAATTTGTCGAGTTTTTCCAAGGGGTTCCCCCATGAAACTGTGAGTTTTCCTAATTGCCCTACTTTTTCTCCTTCCGATGGCCATAGCTCTGCCAATTTGTAGCCGATCAGGAAATAAAGTACCATTTAGTAATCAGCGAACCCAAAAGCGACTTTCCTCATTCAAAACATTGCTTAAATATCGTTTTTGAATTTTTCAAATTTTTCAAGGGGTACCCCCATGAAATTGTGCGTTTTCCTAATTTCCCTACTTTTTCTCCTTCCGATGGCCATAGCTCTGCCAATTTGTAGCCGATCAGGAAATAAAGTACCATTTAGTAATCAGCGAACCCAAAAGCGACTTTCCTTATTCAAAACATTGCTTAAATATCGTGTTTGAATTTTTCGAATTTTCAAGGGGTACCCCCATGAAATTGTGCGTTTTCCTAATTTCCCTACTTTTTCTCCTTCCGATGGCCATAGCTCTGCCAATTTGTATCCGATCAGGAAATAAAGTACCATTTAGTAATCAGCGAACCCAAAAGCGACTTTCCTCATTCAAAACATTGCTTAAATATCGTTTTTGAATTTTTCGAATTTTTCAAGGGGTACCCCCATGAAATTGTGCGTTTTCCTAATTTCCATACTTTTTCTCCTTCCGATGGCCATAGCTCTGCCAATTTGTATCTGATCAGGAAATAAAGTACCATTTAGTAATCAGCGAACCCAAAAGCGACTTTCCTCATTCAAAACATTGCTTAAATATCGTTTTTGAATTTTTCGAATTTTTCAAGGGGTACCCCCATAAAATTGTGCGTTTTCCTAATTTCCCTACTTTTTCTCCTTCCGATGGCCATAGCTCTGCCAATTTGTATCCGATCAGGAAATAAAGTACCATTTAGTAATCAGCGAACCCAAAAGCGACTTTCCTCATTCAAAACCTTGCTTAAATATTAAATATCGTTTTTGAATTTTTCGAATTTTTTCCAAGGGGTACCCCTTGGTACATTGGTAACATTGCTTAAATATCGTAAATATTCGAAAAATTCAAAAACGATATTTAAGCAATGTTTTGAATGAGGAAAGTCGCTTTTGGGTTCGCTGATTACTAAATGGTACTTTTTTTCCTGATCGGATACAAATTGGCAGAGCTATGGCCATCGGAAGGAGAAAAAGTAGGGAAATTAGGAAAACGCACAATTTCATGGGGGTACCCCTTGGAAAAAATTCGAAAAATTCAAAAACGATATTTAAGCAATGTTTTGAATGAGGAAAGTCGCTTTTGGGTTCGCTGATTACTAAATGGTACTTTACTTCCTTATCGGCTACAAATTGGCAGAGCTATGGCCATCGGAAGGAGAAAAAGTAGGGAAATTAGGAAAACGCACAGTTTCATGGGGGTACCCCTTGGAAAAAAATCGAAAAATTCAAAAACGATATTTAAGCAATGTTTTGAATGAGGAAAGTCGCTTTTGGGTTCGCTGATTACTAAATGGTACTTTATTTCCTGATCGGATACAAATTGGCAGAGCTATGGCCATCGGAAGGAGAAAAAGTAGGGAAATTAGGAAAACGCACAATTTCATGGGGGTACCCCTTGGAAAAAATTCGAAAAATTCAAAAACGATATTTAAGCAATGTTTTGAATGAGGAAAGTCGCTTTTGGGTTCGCTGATTACTAAATGGTACTTTATTTCCTGATCGGATACAAATTGGCAGAGCTATGGCCATCGGAAGGAGAAAAAGTAGGGAAATTAGGAAAACGCACAATTTCATGGGGGTACCCCTTGGAAAAAATTCGAAAAATTCAAAAACGATATTTAAGCAATGTTTTGAATGAGGAAAGTTGCTTTTGGGTTCGCTGATTACTAAATGGTACTTTATTTACTGATCGGATACAAATTGGCAGAGCTATGGCCATCGGAAGGAGAAAAAGTAGGGAAATTAGGAAAACGCACAATTTCATGGGGGTACCCCTTGGAAAAAATTCGAAAAATTCAAAAACGATATTTAAGCAATGTTTTGAATGAGGAAAGTCGCTTTTGGGTTCGCTGATTACTAAATGGTACTTGGAAATGGGAAATTAGGAAAACGCACAATTTCATGGGGGTACCCCTTGGAAAAAATTCGAAAAATTCAAAAACGACATTTAAGCAATGTTTTGAATTAGGAAAGTCGCTTTTGGGCTTGCTGATTACTGAGTGGTACTTTATTTCCTGATCGGATACAAATTGGCAGAGCTATGGCCATCGGAAGGAGAAAAAGTAGGGAAATTAGGAAAACGCACAATTTCATGGGGGTACCCCTTGGAAAAAATTCGAAAAATTCAAAAACGATATTTAAGCAATGTTTTGAATGAGGAAAGTCGTTTTTGGGTTCGCTGATTACTAAATGGTACTTTATTTCCTGATCGGATACAAATTGGCAGAGCTATGGCCATCGGAAGGAGAAAAAGTAGGGAAATTAGGAAAACGCACAATTTCATGGGGGTACCCCTTGGAAAAAATTCGAAAAATTCAAAAACGTCAAAGCAATTCAAAGCAAAGTTTTGAATGAGGAAAGTCGCTTTTGGGTTCGCTGATTACTAAATGGTACTTTATTTCCTGATCGGATACAAATTGGCAGAGCTATGGCCATCGGAAGGAGAAAAAGTAGGGAAATTAGGAAAACGCACAATTTTATGGGGGTACCCCTTGGAAAAAATTCGAAAAATTCAAAAACGATATTTAAGCAATGTTTTGAATGAGGAAAGTCGCTTTTGGGTTTGCTGATTACTGAGTGGTACTTTATTTCCTGATCGGATACAAATTGGCAGAGCTATGGCCATCGGAAGGAGAAAAAGTAGGGAAATTAGGAAAACGCACAATTTCATGGGGGTACCCCTTGGAAAAAATTCGAAAAATTCAAAAACGTCAAAGCAATTCAAAGCAATGTTTTGAATGAGGAAAGTCGCTTTTGGGTTCGCTGATTACTAAATGGTACTTTATTTCCTGATCGGATACAAATTGGCAGAGCTATGGCCATCGGAAGGAGAAAAAGTAGGGAAATTAGGAAAACGCACAATTTTATGGGGGTACCCCTTGGAAAAAATTCGAAAAATTCAAAAACGATATTTAAGCAATGTTTTGAATGAGGAAAGTCGCTTTTGGGTTTGCTGATTACTGAGTGGTACTTTATTTCCTGATCGGATACAAATTGGCAGAGCTATGGCCATCGGAAGGAGAAAAAGTAGGGAAATTAGGAAAACGCACAATTTCATGAGGGTACCCCTTGGAAAAATTCGAAAAATTCAAAAACGATATTTAAGCAATGTTTTGAATTAGGAAAGTCGCTTTTGGGTTCGCTGATTACTAAATGGTACTTTATTTCCTGATCGGATACAAATTGGCAGAGCTATGGCCATCGGAAGGAGAAAAAGTAGGGAAATTAGGAAAACGCACAATTTTATGAGGGTACCCCTTGGAAAAAATTCGAAAAATTCAAAAACGATATTTAAGCAATGTTTTGAATTAGGAAAGTCGCTTTTGGGTTCGCTGATTACTAAATGGTACTTTATTTCCTGATCGGATACAAATTGGCAGAGCTATGGCCATCGGAAGGAGAAAAAGTAGGGATATTAGGAAAACGCACAATTTCATGGGGGTACACCTTGGAAAAAATTCGAAAAATTCAAAAACGATATTTAAGCAATGTTTTGAATGAGGAAAGCAGAGCTATGGCCATCGGAAGGAGAAAAAGTAGGGAAATTAGGAAAACGCACAATTTCATGGGGGTACCCCTTGAAAAAAATTCGAAAAATTCAAAAACGATATTTAAGCAATGTTTTGAATGAGGAAAGTCGCTTTTGGGTTCGCTGATTACTAAATGGTACTTTATTTCCTGATCGGATACAAATTGGAAGAGCTATGGCCATCGGAAGGAGAAAAAGTAGGGAAATTAGGAAAACGCACAATTTCATGGGGGTACCCCTTGGAAAAAATTCGAAAAATTCAAAAACGATATTTAAGCAATGTTTTGAATTAGGAAAGTCGCTTTTGGGTTTGCTGATTACTAAATGGTACTTTATTTCCTGATCGGATACAAATTGGCAGAGCTATGGCCATGGGAAGGAGAAAAAGTAGGGAAATTAGGAAAACGCACAATTTCATGGGGGTACACCTTGGAAAAATTCGAAAAATTCAAAAACGATATTTAAGCAATGTTTTGAATGAGGAAAGCAGAGCTATGGCCATCGGAAGGAGAAAAAGTAGGGAAATTAGGAAAACGCACAATTTCATGGGGGTACCCCTTGGAAAAAATTCGAAAAATTCAAAAACGATATTTAAGCAATGTTTTGAATGAGGAAAGTCGCTTTTGGGTTCGCTGATTACTAAATGGTACTTTATTTCCTGATCGGATACAAATTGGAAGAGCTATGGCCATCGGAAGGAGAAAAAGTAGGGAAATTAGGAAAACGCACAATTTCATGGGGGTACCCCTTGGAAAAAATTCGAAAAATTCAAAAACGATATTTAAGCAATGTTTTGAATTAGGAAAGTCGCTTTTGGGTTCGCTGATTACTAAATGGTACTTTATTTCCTGATCGGATACAAATTGGCAGAGCTATGGCCATCGGAAGGAGAAAAAATAGGGAAATTAGGAAAACGCACAATTTCATGGGGGTACACCTTGGAAAAAATTCGAAAAATTCAAAAACGATATTTAAGCAATGTTTTGAATGAGGAAAGTCGCTTTTGGGTTCGCTGATTACTAAATGGTACTTTATTTCCTGATCGGATACAAATTGGCAGAGCTATGGCCATCGGAAGGAGAAAAAGTAGGGATATTAGGAAAACGCACAATTTCATGAGGGTACCCCTTGGAAAAAATTCGAAAAATTCAAAAACGATATTTAAGCAATGTTTTGAATGAGGAAAGTCGCTTTTGGGTTCGCTGATTACTAAATGGTACTTTATTTCCTGATCGGATACAAATTGGCAGAGCTATGGCCATGGGAAGGAGAAAAAGTAGGGAAATTAGGAAAACGCACAATTTCATGGGGGTACACCTTGGAAAAAATTCGAAAAATTCAAAAACGATATTTAAGCAATGTTTTGAATGAGGAAAGCAGAGCTATGGCCATCGGAAGGAGAAAAAGTAGGGAAATTAGGAAAACGCACAATTTCATGGGGGTACCCCTTGGAAAAAATTCGAAAAATTCAAAAACGATATTTAAGCAATGTTTTGAATGAGGAAAGTCGCTTTTGGGTTCGCTGATTACTAAATGGTACTTTATTTCCTGATCGGATACAAATTGGAAGAGCTATGGCCATCGGAAGGAGAAAAAGTAGGGAAATTAGGAAAACGCACAATTTCATGGGGGTACCCCTTGGAAAAAATTCGAAAAATTCAAAAACGATATTTAAGCAATGTTTTGAATGAGGAAAGTCGCTTTTGGGTTTGCTGATTACTGAGTGGTACTTTATTTCCTGATCGGATACAAATTGGCAGAGCTATGGCCATCGGAAGGAGAAAAAGTAGGGAAATTGGGAAAACGCACAATTTCATGGGGGTACCCCTTGGAAAAAATTCGAAAAATTCAAAAACGATATTTAAGCAATGTTTTGAATTAGGAAAGTCGCTTTTGGGTTCGCTGATTACTAAATGGTACTTTATTTCCTGATCGGATACAAATTGGCAGAGCTATGGCCATCGGAAGGAGAAAAAATAGGGATATTAGGAAAACGCACAATTTCATGGGGGTACACCTTGGAAAAAATTCGAAAAATTCAAAAACGATATTTAAGCAATGTTTTGAATGAGGAAAGTCGCTTTTGGGTTCGCTGATTACTAAATGGTACTTTATTTCCTGATCGGATACAAATTGGCAGAGCTATGGCCATCGGAAGGAGAAAAAGTAGGGATATTAGGAAAACGCACAATTTCATGAGGGTACCCCTTGGAAAAAATTCGAAAAATTCAAAAACGATATTTAAGCAATGTTTTGAATGAGGAAAGTCGCTTTTGGGTTCGCTGATTACTAAATGGTACTTTATTTCCTGATCGGATACAAATTGGCAGAGCTATGGCCATGGGAAGGAGAAAAAGTAGGGAAATTGGGAAAACGCACAATTTCATGGGGGTACCCCTTGGAAAAAATTCGAAAAATTCAAAAACGATATTTAAGCAATGTTTTGAATGAGGAAAGTCGCTTTTGGGTTCGCTGATTACTAAATGGTACTTTATTTCCTGATCGGATACAAATTGGCAGAGCTATGGCCATCGGAAGGAGAAAAAGTAGGGAAATTAGGAAAACGCACAATTTCATGGGGGTACCCGTTGGAAAAAACTCGAAAAATTCAAAAACGATATTTAAGCAATGTTTTGAATGAGGAAAGTCGCTTTTGGGTTCGCTGATTACTAAATGGTACTTTATTTCCTGATCGGATACAAATTGGCAGAGCTATGGCCATCGGAAGGAGAAAAAGTAGGGAAATTAGGAAATCGCACAATTTTATGGGGGTACCCCTTGGAAAAAATTCGAAAAATTCAAAAACGATATTAAAGCAATGTTTTGAATGAGGAAAGTCGCTTTTGGGTTTGCTGATTACTGAGTGGTACTTTATTTCCTGATCGGATACAAATTGGCAGAGCTATGGCCATCGGAAGGAGAAAAAGTAGGGAAATTAGGAAAACGCACAATTTCATGGGGGTACCCCTTGGAAAAAACTCGAAAAATTCAAAAACGATATTAAAGCAATGTTTTGAATGAGGAAAGTCGCTTTTGGGTTTGCTGATTACTGAGTGGTACTTTATTTCCTGATCGGATACAAATTGGCAGAGCTATGGCCATCGGAAGGAGAAAAAGTAGGGAAATTAGGAAAACGCACAATTTCATGGGGGTACCCCTTGGAAAAAACTCGAAAAATTCAAAAACGATATTTAAGCAATGTTTTGAATGAGGAAAGTCGCCTTTGGGTTCGCTGATTACTAAATGGTACTTTATGGTAATGGTACTTTATGGTAAAAGTTGGGAAATTAGGAAAACGCACAATTCCATGGGGGTACCTCTTGGAAAAAATTCGAAAAATTCAAAAACGATATTTAAGCAATGTTTTGAATGAGGAAAGTCGCTTTTGGGTTCGCTGATTACTAAATGGTACTTTATTTCCTGATCCGATACAAATTGGCAGAGCTATGGCCATCGGAAGGAGAAAAAGTAGGGAAATTTGGAAAACGCACAATTTTATGGGGGTACCCCTTGGAAAAAATTCGAAAAATTCAAAAACGATATTTAAGCAATGTTTTGAATGAGGAAAGTCGCTTTTGGGTTCGCTGATTACTAAATGGTACTTTATTTCCTGATCGGCTACAAATTGGCAGAGCTATGGCCATCGGAAGGAGAAAAAGTAGGGAAATTAGGAAAACGCACAATTTCATGGACAAAATTCGAAAAATTCAAAACTAAATGGTACTTTATTTCCTGATCGGCTACAAATTGGCAGAGCTATGGCCATCGGAAGGAGAAAAAGTAGGGAAATTAGGAAAACGCACAATTTCATGGACAAAATTCGAAAAATTCAAAAATGATATTTAAGCAATGTTTTGAATGAGGAAAGTCGCTTTTGGGTTCGCTGATTACTAAATGGTACTTTATTTCCTGATCGGATATAAATTGGCAGAGCTATGCCCATCGGAAGGAGAAAAAGTAGGGAAATTAGGAAAACGCACAATTCCATGGGGGTACCTCTTGGAAAAAATTCGAAAAATTCAAAAACGATATTTAAGCAATGTTTTGAACGAGGAAAGTCGCTTTTGGGTTCGCTGATTACTAAATGGTACTTTATTTCCTGATCCGATACAAATTGGCAGAGCTATGGCCATCGGAAAGAGAAAAAGTAGGGAAATTAGGAAAACGCACAATTTTATGGGGGTACCCCTTGGAAAAAATTCGAAAAATTCAAAAACGATATTTAAGCAATGTTTTGAATGAGGAAAGTCGCTTTTGGGTTTGCTGATTACTAAATGGTACTTTATTTCCTGATCGGATACAAATTGGCAGAGCTATGGCCATCGGAAGGAGAAAAAGTAGGGAATTTAGGAAAACGCACAATTTCATGGGGGTACCCCTTCGAAAAAATTCAAAAAATTCAAAAACGATATTTAAGCAATGTTTTGAATGAGGAAAGTCGCTTTTGGGTTCGCTGATTACTAAATGGTACTTTATTTCCTGATCGGATACAAATTGGCGGAGCTATGGCCATCGGAAGGAGAAAAAGTAGGGAAATTAGGAAAACGCACAATTTCATGGGGGTACCCCTTGGAAAAATCTCGAAAAATTCAAAAACGATATTTAAGCAATGTTTTGAATGAGGAAAGTCGCTTTTGGGTTCGCTGATTACTAAATGGTAGTTTATTTCCTGATCGGATACAAATTGGCAGAGCTATGGCCATCGGAAGGAAAAAGTAGGGAAATTAGGAAAACGCACAATTTCATGGGGGTACCCCTTGGAAAAAACTCGAAAAATTCAAAAACGATATTTAAGCAATGTTTTGAATGAGGAAAGTCGCTTTTGGGTTCGCTGATTACTAAATGGTAGTTTATTTCCTGATCGGATACAAATTGGCAGAGCTATGGCCATCGGAAGGAGAAAAAGTAGGGAAATTAGGAAAACGCACAATTTCATGGGGGTACCCCTTGGAAAAATCTCGAAAAATTCAAAAACGATATTTAAGCAATGTTTTGAATGAGGAAAGTCGCTTTTGGGTTCGCTGATTACTAAATGGTAGTTTATTTCCTGATCGGATACAAATTGGCAGAGCTATGGCCATCGGAAGGAGAAAAAGTAGGGAAATTAGGAAAACTCACAATTTCATGGGGGTACCCCTTGGAAAAAACTCGAAAAATTCAAAAACGATATTAAGCAATGTTTTGAATTATTTCCTGATCGGATACAAATCGGCAGAGCTATGGCCATCGGAAGGAGAAAATGTAGGGAAATTAGGAAAACGCACCATTTCATGGGGGTACGCCTTGGAAAAAATTCGAAAAATTCAAAAAAGATATTTAGAAAACGATAGAAAAAGTTGGGAAATTAGGAAAACGCACAATTCCATGGGGGTACCTCTTGGAAAAAATTCGAAAAATTCAAAAACGATATTTAAGCAATGTTTTGAACGAGGAAAGTCGCTTTTGGGTTCGCTGATTACTAAATGGTACTTTATTTCCTGATCCGATACAAATTGGCAGAGCTATGGCCATCGGAAAGAGAAAAAGTAGGGAAATTAGGAAAACGCACAATTTTATGGGGGTACCCCTTGGAAAAAATTCAAAAACGATATTTAAGCAATGTTTTGAATGAGGAAAGTCGCTTTTGGGTTCGCTGATTACTAAATGGTACTTTATTTCCTGATCGGATACAAATTGGCGGAGCTATGGCCATCGGAAGGAGAAAAAGTAGGGAAATTAGGAAAACGCACAATTTCATGGGGGTACCCCTTGGACAAAATTCGAAAAATTTAAAAACGATATTTAAGCAATGTTTTGAATGAGGAAAGTCGCTTTTGGGTTCGCTGATTACTAAATGGTACTTTATTTCCTGATCGGATACAAATTGACAGAGCTATGGCCATCGGAAAGAGAAAAAGTAGGGAAATTAGGAAAACGCACAATTTTATGGGGGTACCCCTTGGAAAAAATTCAAAAACGATATTTAAGCAATGTTTTGAATGAGGAAAGTCGCTTTTGGGTTCGCTGATTACTAAATGGTACTTTATTTCCTGATCGGATACAAATTGGCGGAGCTATGGCCATCGGAAGGAGAAAAAGTAGGGAAATTAGGAAAAAAAACTCGAAAAATTCAAAAACGATATTTAAGCAATGTTTTGAATGAGGAAAGTCGCTTTTGGGTTCGCTGATTACTAAATGGTAGTTTATTTCCTGATCGGATACAAATTGGCAGAGCTATGGCCATCGGAAGGAGAAAAAGTAGGGAAATTAGGAAAACGCACAATTTCATGGGGGTACCCCTTGGAAAAATCTCGAAAAATTCAAAAACGATATTTAAGCAATGTTTTGAATGAGGAAAGTCGCTTTTGGGTTCGCTGATTACTAAATGGTAGTTTATTTCCTGATCGGATACAAATTGGCAGAGCTATGGCCATCGGAAGGAGAAAAAGTAGGGAAATTAGGAAAACTCACAATTTCATGGGGGTACCCCTTGGAAAAAACTCGAAAAATTCAAAAACGATATTAAGCAATGTTTTGAATTATTTCCTGATCGGATACAAATCGGCAGAGCTATGGCCATCGGAAGGAGAAAATGTAGGGAAATTAGGAAAACGCACCATTTCATGGGGGTACGCCTTGGAAAAAATTCGAAAAATTCAAAAAAGATATTTAGAAAACGATAGAAAAAGTTGGGAAATTAGGAAAACGCACAATTCCATGGGGGTACCTCTTGGAAAAAATTCGAAAAATTCAAAAACGATATTTAAGCAATGTTTTGAACGAGGAAAGTCGCTTTTGGGTTCGCTGATTACTAAATGGTACTTTATTTCCTGATCCGATACAAATTGGCAGAGCTATGGCCATCGGAAAGAGAAAAAGTAGGGAAATTAGGAAAACGCACAATTTTATGGGGGTACCCCTTGGAAAAAATTCAAAAACGATATTTAAGCAATGTTTTGAATGAGGAAAGTCGCTTTTGGGTTCGCTGATTACTAAATGGTACTTTATTTCCTGATCGGATACAAATTGGCGGAGCTATGGCCATCGGAAGGAGAAAAAGTAGGGAAATTAGGAAAACGCACAATTTCATGGGGGGTACCCCTTGGACAAAATTCGAAAAATTTAAAAACGATATTTAAGCAATGTTTTGAATGAGGAAAGTCGCTTTTGGGTTCGCTGATTACTAAATGGTACTTTATTTCCTGATCGGATACAAATTGACAGAGCTATGGCCATCGGAAGGAGAAAAAGTAGGGAAATTAGGAAAACGCACAATTTCATGGGGGTACCCCTTCGAAAAAATTCAAAAAATTCAAAAACGATATTTAAGCAATGTTTTGAATGAGGAAAGTCGCTTTTGGGTTCGCTGATTACTAAATGGTACTTTATTTCCTGATCGGATACAAATTGGCGGAGCTATGGCCATCGGAAGGAGAAAAAGTAGGGAAATTAGGAAAAAAAACTCGAAAAATTCAAAAACGATATTTAAGCAATGTTTTGAATGAGGAAAGTCGCTTTTGGGTTCGCTGATTACTAAATGGTAGTTTATTTCCTGATCGGATACAAATTGGCAGAGCTATGGCCATCGGAAGGAGAAAAAGTAGGGAAATTAGGAAAACGCACAATTTCATGGGGGTACCCCTTGGAAAAATCTCGAAAAATTCAAAAACGATATTTAAGCAATGTTTTGAATGAGGAAAGTCGCTTTTGGGTTCGCTGATTACTAAATGGTAGTTTATTTCCTGATCGGATACAAATTGGCAGAGCTATGGCCATCGGAAGGAGAAAAAGTAGGGAAATTAGGAAAACTCACAATTTCATGGGGGTACCCCTTGGAAAAAACTCGAAAAATTCAAAAACGATATTAAGCAATGTTTTGAATTATTTCCTGATCGGATACAAATCGGCAGAGCTATGGCCATCGGAAGGAGAAAATGTAGGGAAATTAGGAAAACGCACCATTTCATGGGGGTACGCCTTGGAAAAAATTCGAAAAATTCAAAAAAGATATTTAGAAAACGATAGAAAAAGTTGGGAAATTAGGAAAACGCACAATTCCATGGGGGTACCTCTTGGAAAAAATTCGAAAAATTCAAAAACGATATTTAAGCAATGTTTTGAACGAGGAAAGTCGCTTTTGGGTTCGCTGATTACTAAATGGTACTTTATTTCCTGATCCGATACAAATTGGCAGAGCTATGGCCATCGGAAAGAGAAAAAGTAGGGAAATTAGGAAAACGCACAATTTTATGGGGGTACCCCTTGGAAAAAATTCAAAAACGATATTTAAGCAATGTTTTGAATGAGGAAAGTCGCTTTTGGGTTCGCTGATTACTAAATGGTACTTTATTTCCTGATCGGATACAAATTGGCGGAGCTATGGCCATCGGAAGGAGAAAAAGTAGGGAAATTAGGAAAACGCACAATTTCATGGGGGTACCCCTTGGACAAAATTCGAAAAATTTAAAAACGATATTTAAGCAATGTTTTGAATGAGGAAAGTCGCTTTTGGGTTCGCTGATTACTAAATGGTACTTTATTTCCTGATCGGATACAAATTGACAGAGCTATGGCCATCGGAAGGAGAAAAAGTAGGGAAATTAGGAAAACGCACAATTTCATGGGGGAAAAACTCCCTTGGAAAAACTCGAAAAATTCAAAAACGATATTTAAGCAATGTTTTGAATGAGGAAAGTCGCTTTTGGGTTCGCTGATTACTAAATGGTACTTTATTTCCTGATCGGATATAAATTGGCAGAGCTATGCCCAATCGGAAGGAGAAAAAGTAGGGAAATTAGGAAAACGCACAATTTCATGGGGGTACCCCTTGGACAAAATTCGAAAAATTTAAAAACGATATTTAAGCAATGTTTTGAATGAGGAAAGTCGCTTTTGGGTTCGCTGATTACTAAATGGTACTTTATTTCCTGATCGGATACAAATTGACAGAGCTATGGCCATCGGAAGGAGAAAAAAGTAGGGAAATTAGGAAAACGCACAATTTCATGGGGGTACCCCTTGGAAAAAACTCGAAAAATTCAAAAACGATATTTAAGCAATGTTTTGAATGAGGAAGTCGCTTTTGGGTTCGCTGATTACTAAATGGTATTTTATTTCCTGATCGTATACAAATTGGCAGAGCTATGGCCATCGGAAGGAGAAAAAGTAGGGAAATTAGGAAAACGCACAATTGGAAAAACTTGGAAAAATCTCGAAAAATTCAAAAACGATATTTAAGCAATGTTTTGAATGAGGAAAGTCGCTTTTGGGTTCGCTGATTACTAAATGGTAGTTTATTTCCTGATCGGATACAAATTGGCAGAGCTATGGCCATCGGAAGGAGAAAAAGTAGGGAAATTAGGTAAACGCACAATTTCATGGGGGTACCCCTTGGACAAAATTCGAAAAATTTAAAAACGATATTTAAGCAATGTTTTGAATGAGGAAAGTCGCTTTTGGGTTCGCTGATTACTAAATGGTACTTTATTTCCTGATCGGATACAAATTGACAGAGCTATGGCCATCGGAAGGAGAAAAAGTAGGGAAATTAGGAAAACGCACAATTTCATGGGGGAAAAACTCCCTTGGAAAAACTCGAAAAATTCAAAAACGATATTTAAGCAATGTTTTGAATGAGGAAAGTCGCTTTTGGGTTCGCTGATTACTAAATGGTACTTTATTTCCTGATCGGATATAAATTGGCAGAGCTATGCCCAATCGGAAGGAGAAAAAGTAGGGAAATTAGGTAAACGCACAATTTCATGGGGGTACCCCTTGGACAAAATTCGAAAAATTTAAAAACGATATTTAAGCAATGTTTTGAATGAGGAAAGTCGCTTTTGGGTTCGCTGATTACTAAATGGTACTTTATTTCCTGATCGGATACAAATTGACAGAGCTATGGCCATCGGAAGGAGAAAAAGTAGGGAAATTAGGAAAACGCACAATTTCATGGGGGTACCCCTTGGAAAAAACTCGAAAAATTCAAAAACGACATTTAAGCAATGTTTTGAATGAGGAAGTCGCTTTTGGGTTCGCTGATTACTAAATGGTATTTTATTTCCTGATCGGATACAAATTGGCAGAGCTATGGCCATCGGAAGGAGAAAAAGTAGGGAAATTAGGAAAACGCACAATTTCATTGGAAAAATCTCGAAAAATTCAAAAACGATATTTAAGCAATGTTTTGAATGAGGAAAGTCGCTTTTGGGTTCGCTGATTACTAAATGGTAGTTTATTTCCTGATCGGATACAAATTGGCAGAGCTATGGCCATCGGAAGGAGAAAAAGTAGGGAAATTAGGAAAACGCACAATTTCATTGGAAAAAACTCGAAAAATTCAAAAACGATATTTAAGCAATGTTTTGAATGAGGAAAGTCGCTTTTGGGTTCGCTGATTACTAAATGGTAGTTTATTTCCTGATCGGATACAAATTGGCAGAGCTATGGCCATCGGAAGGAGAAAAAGTAGGGAAATTAGGAAAACGCACAATTTCATTGGAAAAATCTCGAAAAATTCAAAAACGATATTTAAGCAATGTTTTGAATGAGGAAAGTCGCTTTTGGGTTCGCTGATTACTAAATGGTAGTTTATTTCCTGATCGGATACAAATTGGCAGAGCTATGGCCATCGGAAGGAGAAAAAGTAGGGAAATTAGGAAAACGCACAATTTCATGGGGGTACCCCTTGGAAAAAACTCGAAAAATTCAAAAACGATATTAAGCAATGTTTTGAATTATTTCCTGATCGGATACAAATCGGCAGAGCTATGGCCATCGGAAGGAGAAAATGTAGGGAAATTAGGAAAACGCACCATTTCATGGGGGTACGCCTTGGAAAAAATTCGAAAAATTCAAAAAAGATATTTAGAAAACGATAGAAAAAGTTGGGAAATTAGGAAAACGCACAATTCCATGGGGGTACCTCTTGGAAAAAATTCGAAAAATTCAAAAACGATATTTAAGCAATGTTTTGAATGAGGAAAGTCGCTTTTGGGTTCGCTGATTACTAAATGGTACTTTATTTCCTGATCCGATACAAATTGGCAGAGCTATGGCCATCGGAAAGAGAAAAAGTAGGGAAATTAGGAAAACGCACAATTTTATGGGGGTACCCCTTGGAAAAAATTCGAAAAATTCAAAAACGATATTTAAGCAATGTTTTGAATGAGGAAAGTCGCTTTTGGGTTCGCTGATTACTAAATGGTACTTTATTTCCTGATCGGATACAAATTGACAGAGCTATGGCCATCGGAAGGAGAAAAAGTAGGGAAATTAGGAAAACGCACAATTTCATGGGGGTACCCCTTGGAAAAAACTCGAAAAATTCAAAAACGATATTTAAGCAATGTTTTGAATGAGGAAGTCGCTTTTGGGTTCGCTGATTACTAAATGGTATTTTATTTCCTGATCGTATACAAATTGGCAGAGCTATGGCCATCGGAAGGAGAAAAAGTAGGGAAATTAGGAAAACGCACAATTTCATGGGGGTACCCCTTGGAAAAATCTCGAAAAATTCAAAAACGATATTTAAGCAATGTTTTGAATGAGGAAGTCGCTTTTGGGTTCGCTGATTACTAAATGGTATTTTATTTCCTGATCGTATACAAATTGGCAGAGCTATGGCCATCGGAAGGAGAAAAAGTAGGGAAATTAGGAAAACGCACAATTGGAAAAACTTGGAAAAATCTCGAAAAATTCAAAAACGATATTTAAGCAATGTTTTGAATGAGGAAAGTCGCTTTTGGGTTCGCTGATTACTAAATGGTAGTTTATTTCCTGATCGGATACAAATTGGCAGAGCTATGGCCATCGGAAGGAGAAAAAGTAGGGAAATTAGGAAAACGCACAATTTCATGGGGGTACCCCTTGGAAAAAACTCGAAAAATTCAAAAACGATATTTAAGCAATGTTTTGAATGAGGAAAGTCGCTTTTGGGTTCGCTGATTACTAAATGGTAGTTTATTTCCTGATCGGATACAAATTGGCAGAGCTATGGCCATCGGAAAGAGAAAAAAGTAGGGAAATTAGGTAAACGCACAATTTCATGGGGGGTACCCCTTGGACAAAATTCGAAAAATTTAAAAACGATATTTAAGCAATGTTTTGAATGAGGAAAGTCGCTTTTGGGTTCGCTGATTACTAAATGGTACTTTATTTCCTGATCGGATACAAATTGACAGAGCTATGGCCATCGGAAGGAGAAAAAGTAGGGAAATTAGGAAAACGCACAATTTCATGGGGGAAAAACTCCCTTGGAAAAACTCGAAAAATTCAAAAACGATATTTAAGCAATGTTTTGAATGAGGAAAGTCGCTTTTGGGTTCGCTGATTACTAAATGGTACTTTATTTCCTGATCGGATATAAATTGGCAGAGCTATGCCCAATCGGAAGGAGAAAAAGTAGGGAAATTAGGAAAACGCACAATTTCATGGGGGTACCCCTTGGACAAAATTCGAAAAATTTAAAAACGATATTTAAGCAATGTTTTGAATGAGGAAAGTCGCTTTTGGGTTCGCTGATTACTAAATGGTACTTTATTTCCTGATCGGATACAAATTGACAGAGCTATGGCCATCGGAAGGAGAAAAAGTAGGGAAATTAGGAAAACGCACAATTTCATGGGGGTACCCCTTGGAAAAAACTCGAAAAATTCAAAAACGACATTTAAGCAATGTTTTGAATGAGGAAGTCGCTTTTGGGTTCGCTGATTACTAA
This sequence comes from Drosophila pseudoananassae pseudoananassae, assembly GCA_018153035.1. Lineage (NCBI taxonomy): Eukaryota > Metazoa > Arthropoda > Insecta > Diptera > Drosophilidae > Drosophila > Drosophila pseudoananassae. The sequence goes on from JAECXR010000055.1 coordinate 2,237,842, forward strand.
ATGGTATTTTATTTCCTGATCGTATACAAATTGGCAGAGCTATGGCCATCGGAAGGAGAAAAAGTAGGGAAATTAGGAAAACGCACAATTTCATGGGGGTACCCCTTGGAAAAATCTCGAAAAATTCAAAAACGATATTTAAGCAATGTTTTGAATGAGGAAAGTCGCTTTTGGGTTCGCTGATTACTAAATGGTAGTTTATTTCCTGATCGGATACAAATTGGCAGAGCTATGGCCATCGGAAGGAGAAAAAGTAGGGAAATTAGGAAAACGCACAATTTCATGGGGGTACCCCTTGGAAAAAACTCGAAAAATTCAAAAACGATATTTAAGCAATGTTTTGAATGAGGAAAGTCGCTTTTGGGTTCGCTGATTACTAAATGGTAGTTTATTTCCTGATCGGATACAAATTGGCAGAGCTATGGCCATCGGAAGGAGAAAAAGTAGGGAAATTAGGAAAACGCACAATTTCATGGGGGTACCCCTTGGAAAAATCTCGAAAAATTCAAAAACGATATTTAAGCAATGTTTTGAATGAGGAAAGTCGCTTTTGGGTTCGCTGATTACTAAATGGTAGTTTATTTCCTGATCGGATACAAATTGGCAGAGCTATGGCCATCGGAAGGAGAAAAAGTAGGGAAATTAGGAAAACGCACAATTTCATGGGGGTACCCCTTGGAAAAAACTCGAAAAATTCAAAAACGATATTAAGCAATGTTTTGAATTATTTCCTGATCGGATACAAATCGGCAGAGCTATGGCCATCGGAAGGAGAAAATGTAGGGAAATTAGGAAAACGCACCATTTCATGGGGGTACGCCTTGGAAAAAATTCGAAAAATTCAAAAAAGATATTTAGAAAACGATAGAAAAAGTTGGGAAATTAGGAAAACGCACAATTCCATGGGGGTACCTCTTGGAAAAAATTCGAAAAATTCAAAAACGATATTTAAGCAATGTTTTGAATGAGGAAAGTCGCTTTTGGGTTCGCTGATTACTAAATGGTACTTTATTTCCTGATCCGATACAAATTGGCAGAGCTATGGCCATCGGAAAGAGAAAAAGTAGGGAAATTAGGAAAACGCACAATTTTATGGGGGTACCCCTTGGAAAAAATTCGAAAAATTCAAAAACGATATTTAAGCAATGTTTTGAATGAGGAAAGTCGCTTTTGGGTTCGCTGATTACTAAATGGTACTTTATTTCCTGATCGGATACAAATTGACAGAGCTATGGCCATCGGAAGGAGAAAAAGTAGGGAAATTAGGAAAACGCACAATTTCATGGGGGTACCCCTTGGAAAAAACTCGAAAAATTCAAAAACGATATTTAAGCAATGTTTTGAATGAGGAAGTCGCTTTTGGGTTCGCTGATTACTAAATGGTATTTTATTTCCTGATCGTATACAAATTGGCAGAGCTATGGCCATCGGAAGGAGAAAAAGTAGGGAAATTAGGAAAACGCACAATTTCATGGGGGTACCCCTTGGAAAAATCTCGAAAAATTCAAAAACGATATTTAAGCAATGTTTTGAATGAGGAAAGTCGCTTTTGGGTTCGCTGATTACTAAATGGTAGTTTATTTCCTGATCGGATACGAATTGGCAGAGCTATGGCCATCGGAAGGAGAAAAAGTAGGGAAATTAGGAAAACGCACAATTTCATGGGGGTACCCCTTGGAAAAAACTCGAAAAATTCAAAAACGATATTTAAGCAATGTTTTGAATGAGGAAAGTCGCTTTTGGGTTCGCTGATTACTAAATGGTACTTTATTTCCTGATCCGATACAAATTGGCAGAGCTATGGCCATCGGAAAGAGAAAAAGTAGGGAAATTAGGAAAACGCACAATTTTATGGGGGGTACCCCTTGGAAAAAATTCGAAAAATTCAAAAACGATATTTAAGCAATGTTTTGAATGAGGAAAGTCGCTTTTGGGTTCGCTGATTACTAAATGGTACTTTATTTCCTGATCGGATACAAATTGACAGAGCTATGGCCATCGGAAGGAGAAAAAGTAGGGAAATTAGGAAAACGCACAATTTCATGGGGGTACCCCTTGGAAAAAACTCGAAAAATTCAAAAACGATATTTAAGCAATGTTTTGAATGAGGAAGTCGCTTTTGGGTTCGCTGATTACTAAATGGTATTTTATTTCCTGATCGTATACAAATTGGCAGAGCTATGGCCATCGGAAGGAGAAAAAGTAGGGAAATTAGGAAAACGCACAATTTCATGGGGGTACCCCTTGGAAAAATCTCGAAAAATTCAAAAACGATATTTAAGCAATGTTTTGAATGAGGAAAGTCGCTTTTGGGTTCGCTGATTACTAAATGGTAGTTTATTTCCTGATCGGATACGAATTGGCAGAGCTATGGCCATCGGAAGGAGAAAAAGTAGGGAAATTAGGAAAACGCACAATTTCATGGGGGTACCCCTTGGAAAAAACTCGAAAAATTCAAAAACGATATTTAAGCAATGTTTTGAATGAGGAAAGTCGCTTTTGGGTTCGCTGATTACTAAATGGTACTTTATTTCCTGATCCGATACAAATTGGCAGAGCTATGGCCATCGGAAAGAGAAAAAGTAGGGAAATTAGGAAAACGCACAATTTTATGGGGGTACCCCTTGGAAAAAATTCGAAAAATTCAAAAACGATATTTAAGCAATGTTTTGAATGAGGAAAGTCGCTTTTGGGTTCGCTGATTACTAAATGGTACTTTATTTCCTGATCGGATACAAATTGGCAGAGCTATGGCCATCGGAAGGAGAAAAATTAGAGAATTTAGGAAAACGCACAATTTCATGGGGGTACCCCTTCGAAAAAATTCAAAAAATTCAAAAACGATATTTAAGCAATGTTTTGAATGAGGAAAGTCGCTTTTGGGTTCGCTGATTACTAAATGGTACTTTATTTCCTGATCGGATACAAATTGGCGGAGCTATGGCCATCGGAAGGAGAAAAAGTAGGGAAATTAGGAAAACGCACAATTTCATGGGGGTACCCCTTGGAAAAACTCGAAAAATTCAAAAACGATATTTAAGCAATGTTTTGAATGAGGAAAGTCGCTTTTGGGTTCGCTGATTACTAAATGGTACTTTATTTCCTGATCGGATATAAATTGGCAGAGCTATGCCCATCGGAAGGAGAAAAAGTAGGGAAATTAGGAAAACGCACAATTTCATGGGGGGTACCCCTTGGACAAAATTCGAAAAATTCAAAAATGATATTTAAGCAATGTTTTGAATGAGGAAAGTCGCTTTTGGGTTCGCTGATTACTAAATGGTACTTTATTTCCTGATCGGATACAAATTGGCAGAGCTATGGCCATCGGAAGGAGAAAAAGTAGAGAATTTAGGAAAACGCACAATTTCATGGGGGTACCCCTTCGAAAAAATTCAAAAAATTCAAAAACGATATTTAAGCAATGTTTTGAATGAGGAAAGTCGCTTTTGGGTTCGCTGATTACTAAATGGTACTTTATTTCCTGATCGGATACAAATTGGCGGAGCTATGGCCATCGGAAGGAGAAAAAGTAGGGAAATTAGGAAAACGCACAATTTCATGGGGGTACCCCTTGGACAAAATTCGAAAAATTCAAAAATGATATTTAAGCAATGTTTTGAATGAGGAAAGTCGCTTTTGGGTTCGCTGATTACTAAATGGTACTTTATTTCCTGATCGGATATAAATTGGCAGAGCTATGCCCATCGGAAGGAGAAAAAGTAGGGAAATTAGGAAAACGCACAATTTCATGGGGGAAAAACTCCCTTGGAAAAACTCGAAAAATTCAAAAACGATATTTAAGCAATGTTTTGAATGAGGAAAGTCGCTTTTGGGTTCGCTGATTACTAAATGGTACTTTATTTCCTGATCGGATATAAATTGGCAGAGCTATGCCCATCGGAAGGAGAAAAAGTAGGGAAATTAGGAAAACGCACAATTTCATGGGGGTACCCCTTGGACAAAATTCGAAAAATTCAAAAATGATATTTAAGCAATGTTTTGAATGAGGAAAGTCGCTTTTGGGTTCGCTGATTACTAAATGGTACTTTATTTCCTGATCGGATATAAATTGGCAGAGCTATGCCCATCGGAAGGAGAAAAAGTAGGGAAATTAGGAAAACGCACAATTTCATGGGGGTACCCCTTGGACAAAATTCGAAAAATTCAAAAATGATATTTAAGCAATGTTTTGAATGAGGAAAGTCGCTTTTGGGTTCGCTGATTACTAAATGGTACTTTATTTCCTGATCGGATATAAATTGGCAGAGCTATGCCCATCAGAAGGAGAAAAAGTAGGGAAATTAGGAAAACGCACAATTTCATGGGGGTACCCCTTGGACAAAATTCGAAAAATTAAAAAACGATATTTAAGCAATGTTTTGAATGGGGAAAGTCGCTTTTGGGTTCGCTGGTTACTAAATGGTACTTTATTTCCCGATCGGATACAAATTGGCAGAGCTATGGCCATCGGAAGGAGAAAAAGTAGGGAAATTAGGAAAACGCACAATTTCATGGGGGTACCCCTTGGACAAAATTCGAAAAATTCAAAAATGATATTTAAGCAATGTTTTGAATGAGGAAAGTCGCTTTTGGGTTCGCTGATTACTAAATGGTACTTTATTTCCTGATCGGATATAAATTGGCAGAGCTATGCCCATCGGAAGGAGAAAAAGTAGGGAAATTAGGAAAACGCACAATTTCATGGGGGTACCCCTTGGACAAAATTCGAAAAATTCAAAAACGATATTTAAGCAATGTTTTGAATGGGGAAAGTCGCTTTTGGGTTCGCTGATTACTAAATGGTACTTTATTTCCTGATCGGATACAAATTGGCAGAGCTATGGCCATCGGAAGGAGAAAAAGTAGGGAATTTAGGAAAACGCACAATTTCATGGGGGTACCCTTTGGAAAAATCTCGAAAAATTCAAAAACGATATTTAAGCAATGTTTTGAATGAGGAAAGTCGCTTTTGGGTTCGCTGATTAGTAAATGGTACTTTATTTCCTGATCGGATACAAATTGGCAGAGCTATGGCCATCGGAAAGAGAAAAAGTAGGGAAATTAGGAAAACGCACTATTTCATGGGGGTACCCCTTGGAAAAAACTCGAAACATTCAAAAACGATATTTAAGCAATGTTTTGAATGAGGAAAGTCGCTTTTGGGTTCGCTGATTACTAAATGGTACTTTATTTCATGATCGGATACAAATTGGCAGAGCTATGGCCATCGGAAGGAGAAAAAGTAGGGAAATTTGGAAAACGCACAATTTCATGGGGGTACCCCTTGGAAAAAACTCGAAAAATTCAAAAACGATATTTAAGCAATGTTTTGAATGAGGAAAGTCGCTTTTGGGTTCACTGATTACTAAATGGTACTTTATTTCCTGATCGGATACAAATTGGCAGAGCTATGGCCATCGGAAGGAGAAAAAGTAGGGAATTTAGGAAAACGCACAATTTCATGGGGGTACCCTTTGGAAAAATCTCGAAAAATTCAAAAACGATATTTAAGCAATGTTTTGAATGAGGAAAGTCGCTTTTGGGTTCGCTGATTAGTAAATGGTACTTTATTTCCTGATCGGATACAAATTGGCAGAGCTATGGCCATCGGAAAGAGAAAAAGTAGGGAAATTAGGAAAACGCACTATTTCATGGGGGGTACCCCTTGGAAAAAACTCGAAACATTCAAAAACGATATTTAAGCAATGTTTTGAATGAGGAAAGTCGCTTTTGGGTTCGCTGATTACTAAATGGTACTTTATTTCATGATCGGATACAAATTGGCAGAGCTATGGCCATCGGAAGGAGAAAAAGTAGGGAAATTTGGAAAACGCACAATTTCATGGGGGTACCCCTTGGAAAAAACTCGAAAAATTCAAAAACGATATTTAAGCAATGTTTTGAATGAGGAAAGTCGCTTTTGGGTTCACTGATTACTAAATGGTATTTTATTTCCTGATCGGATACAAATTGGCAGAGCTATGGCCATCGGAGGGAGAAAAAGCAGGGAAATTAGGAAAACGCACAATTTCATGGGGGTACCCCCTTGGAAAAAATTCGAAAAATTCAAAAACGATATTTAAGCAATGTTTTAAATGAGGAAAGTCGCTTTTGGTTTCGCTAATAACTAAATGGTACTTTATTTCCTGATCGGATACAAATTGGCCATCGGAAGGAGAAAAAGTTGGGAAATTAGGAAAACGCACAAATTCATGGGGGTACCCCTTGGAAAAAATTCAAAAACGATATTTAAGCAATGTTTTGAATGAGGAAAGTCGCTTTTGGGTTCGCTGATTAGTAAATGGTACTTTATTTCCTGATCGGATACAAATTGGCAGAGCTATGGCCATCGGAAGGAGAAAAAGTAGGGAAATTAGGAAAACGCACAATTTCATGGGGGTACCCCTTGGAAAAAATTCAAAAACGATATTTAAGCAATGTTTTGAATGAGTAAATTTGCTTTTGGGTTCGCTGATTACAAAATTGTACTTTATTTCCTGATCGGATACAAATTGGCAGAGCTATGGCCATCGGAAGGAGAAAAAGTAGGGAAATTAGGAAAACGCACAATTTCATGGGGGTACCCCTTGGAAAAAACTCGAAAAATTCAAAAACGATATTTAAGCAATGTTTTGAATGAGGAAAGTCGCTTTTGGGTTCGCTGATTACTAAATGGTACTTTATTTCCTGATCGGATACAAATTGGCAGAGCTATGGCCATCGGAAGGAGAAAAAGTAGGGAAATTCGGAAAACGCACAATTTCATGGGGGTACCCCTTGGAAAAAACTCGAAAAATTCAAAAACGATATTTAAGCAATGTTTTGAATGAGGAAAGTCGCTTTTGGGTTCGCTGATTACTAAATGGTACTTTATTTCCTGATCGGATACAAATTGGCAGAGCTATGGCCATCGGAAGGAGAAAAAGTATGGAAATTAGGAAAACGCACAATTTCATGGGGGTACCCCTTGAAAAAAAATTCGAAAAGTTCAAAAACGATATTTAAGCAATGTTTTGAATGAGGAAAGTCGCTTTTGGGTTCGCTGATTAGTAAATGGTACTTTATTTCCTGATCGGATACAAATTGGCAGAGCTATGGCCATCGGAAAGAGAAAAAGTAGGGAAATTAGGAAAACGCACTATTTCATGCGGGTACCCCTTGGAAAAAACTCGAAAAATTCAAAAACGATATTAAAGCAATGTTTTGAATGAGGAAAGTCGCTTTAGGGTTCGCTGATTACTAAATGGTATTTTATTTCCTGATCGGATACCAATTGGCAGAGCTATGGCCATCGGAGGGAGAAAAAGCAGGGAAATTAGGAAAACGCACAATTTCATGGGGGTACCCCCTTGGAAAAAATTCGAAAAATTAAAAAACGATATTGAAGCAATGTTTTAAATGAGGAAAGTCGCTTTTGGGTTCGCTAATAACTAAATGGTACTTTATTTCCTGATCGGATACAAATTGGCCATCGAAAGAAGAAAAAGTTGGGAAATTAGGAAAACGCACAATTTCATGCGGGTACCCCTTGGAAAAAATTCGAAAAATTCAAAAACGATATTTAGGCAATGTTTTTAATGAGGAAAGTCGCTTTTGGGTTCGCTGATTACTAAATGGTACTTTATTTCCTGATCGGATACAAATTGGCAGAGCTATGGCCATCGGAAGGAGAAAATGTAGGGAAATTAGGAAAACGCACAATTTCATGGGGGTACCCCTTGGAAAAAAAAAGTTTTGAATGAGGAAAGTCGCTTTTGGGTTCGCTGATTAGTAAATGGTACTTTATTTCCTGATCGGATACAAATTGGCAGAGCTATGGCCATCGGAAAGAGAAAAAGTAGGGAAATTAGGAAAACGCACTATTTCATGCGGGTACCCCTTGGAAAAAATTCGAAAAATTCAAAAACGATATTTAGGCAATGTTTTGAATGAGGAAAGTCGCTTTTGGGTTCGCTGATTACTAAATGGTACTTTATTTCCTGATCGGATACAAATTGGCAGAGCTATGGCCATCGGAGGGAGAAAAAGTTGGGAAATTAGGAAAAAGCACAATTTCATGGGGGTACCCCTTGGAAAAAACTCAAAAAATTCAAAAACGATATTTAAGCAATGTTTTGAATGAGGAAAGTCGCTTTTGGGTTCGCTGATTAGTAAATGGTACTTTATTTCCTGATCGGATACAAATTGGAAGAGCTATGGCCATCGGAAGGAGAAAAAGTAGGGAAATTAGGAAAACGCACAATTTCATGGGGGTACCCCTTGGAAAAAATTCGAAAAATTCAAAAACGATATTTAAGCAATGTTTTGAATGAGGAAAGTCGCTTTTGGGTTCGCTGATTACTAAATGGTACTTTATTTCCTGATCGGATACAAATTGGCAGAGCTATGGCCATCGGAAGGAGAAAAAGTATGGAAATTAGGAAAACGCACTATTTCATGGGGGTACCCCTTGAAAAAAAATTCGAAAAGTTCAAAAACGATATTTAAGCAATGTTTTGAATGAGGAAAGTCGCTTTTGGGTTTGCTGATTAGTAAATGGTACTTTATTTCCTGATCGGATACAAATTGGCAGAGCTATGGCCATCGGAAAGAGAAAAAGTAGGGAAATTAGGAAAACGCACTATTTCATGCGGGTACCCCTTGGAAAAAACTCGAAAAATTCAAAAACGATATTAAAGCAATGTTTTGAATGAGGAAAGTCGCTTTTGGGTTCGCTGATTACTAAATGGTACTTTATTTCCTGATCGGATACAAATTGGCAGAGCTATGGCCATCGGAAGGAGAAAAAGTATGGAAATTAGGAAAACGCACAATTTCATGGGGGTACCCCTTGAAAAAAAATTCGAAAAGTTCAAAAACGATATTTAAGCAATGTTTTGAATGAGGAAAGTCGCTTTTGGGTTCGCTGATTAGTAAATGGTACTTTATTTCCTGATCGGATACAAATTGGCAGAGCTATGGCCATCGGAAAGAGAAAAAGTAGGGAAATTAGGAAAACGCACTATTTCATGCGGGTACCCCTTGGAAAAAACTCGAAAAATTCAAAAACGATATTAAAGCAATGTTTTGAATGAGGAAATTCGCTTTTGGGTTCGCTGATTACTAAATGGTAATTTATTTCCTGATCGGATACAAATTGGCAGAGCTATGGCCATCGGAGGGAGAAAAAGCAGGGAAATTAGGAAAACGCACAATTTCATGGGGGTACCCCCTTGGAAAAAATTCGAAAAATTAAAAAACGATATTGAAGCAATGTTTTAAATGAGGAAAGTCGCTTTTGGGTTCGCTAATAACTAAATGGTACTTTATTTCCTGATCGGATACAAATTGGCCATCGAAAGAAGAAAAAGTTGGGAAATTAGGAAAACGCACAATTTCATGCGGGTACCCCTTGGAAAAAATTCGAAAAATTCAAAAACGATATTTAGGCAATGTTTTTAATGAGGAAAGTCGCTTTTGGGTTCGCTGATTACTAAATGGTACTTTATTTCCTGATCGGATACAAATTGGCAGAGCTATGGCCATCGGAAGGCGAAAATGTAGGGAAATTAGGAAAACGCACAATTTCATGGGGGTACCCCTTGGAAAAAAAAAGTTTTGAATGAGGAAAGTCGCTTTTGGGTTCGCTGATTAGTAAATGGTACTTTATTTCCTGATCGGATACAAATTGGCAGAGCTATGGCCATCGGAAAGAGAAAAAGTAGGGAAATTAGGAAAACGCACTATTTCATGCGGGTACCCCTTGGAAAAAATTCGAAAAATTCAAAAACGATATTTAGGCAATGTCTGTAATGAGGAAAGTCGCTTTTGGGTTCGCTGATTACTAAATGGTACTTTATTTTCAGATCGGCTACAAATTGGCAGAGCTATGGCCATCGGAGGGGGAAAAAGTTGGGAAATTAGGAAAAAGCACAATTTCATGGGGGTACCCCTTGGAAAAAACTCAAAAAATTCAAAAACGATATTTAAGCAATGTTTTGAATGAGGAAAGTCGCTTTTGGGTTCGCTGATTAGTAAATGGTACTTTATTTCCTGATCGGATACAAATTGGCAGAGCTATGGCCATCGGAAGGAGAAAAAGTAGGGAAATTCGGAAAACGCACAATTTCATGGGGGTACCCCTTGGAAAAAATTCGAAAAATTCAAAAACGATATTTAGGCAATGTCTGTAATGAGGAAAGTCGCTTTTGGGTTCGCTGATTACTAAATGGTACTTTATTTCCTGATCGGCTACAAATTGGCAGAGCTATGGCCATCGGAGGGGGAAAAAGTTGGGAAATTAGGAAAAAGCACAATTTCATGGGGGTACCCCTTGGAAAAAACTCAAAAAATTCAAAAACGATATTTAAGCAATGTTTTGAATGAGGAAAGTCGCTTTTGGGTTCGCTGATTAGTAAATGGTACTTTATTTCCTGATCGGATACAAATTGGCAGAGCTATGGCCATCGGAAGGAGAAAAAGTAGGGAAATTAGGAAAACGCACAATTTTATGCGGGTACCTCTTGGAAAAAATTCGAAAAATTCAAAAACGATATTTAAGCAATGTTTTGAATGAGGAAAGTCGCTTTTGGGTTCGCTGATTAGTAAATGGTACTTTATTTCCTGATCGGATACAAATTGGCAGAGCTATGGCCATCGGAGGGAGAAAAAGTAGGGAAATTAGGAAAACGCACAATTTCATGGGGGTACCCCTTGGAAAAAACTCGAAAAATTCAAAAACGATATTTAGGCAATGTCTTTAATGAGGAAAGTCGCTTTTGGGTTGCTGATTACTAAATGGTACTTTATTTCCTGATGGGCTACAAATTGGCAGAGCTATGGCCATCGGAGGGAGAAAAAGTAGGGAAATTAGGAAAACGCACAATTTCATGGGGGTACCCCTTGGAAAAAACTCGAAAAATTCAAAAACGATATTTAAGCAATGTTTTCAATGAGGAAAGTCGCTTTTGGGTTCGCTGATTAGTAAATGGTACTTTATTTCCTGGTCGGATACAAATTGGCAGAGCTATGGCCATCGGAAGGAGAAAAAGTTGGGAAATTAGGAAAAAGCACAATTTCATGGGGGTACCCCTTGGAAAAAACTCAAAAAATTCAAAAACGATATTTAAGCAATGTTTTGAATGAGGGAAGTCGCTTTTGTTTCGCTGATAAGTAAATGGTACTTTATTTCCTGATCGGCTACAAATTGGCAGAGCTATGGCCATCGGAGGGAGAAAAAGTAGGGAAATTAGGAAAACGCACAATTTCATGGGGGTACCCCTTGGAAAAAACTCGAAAAATTTAAAAACGATATTCAAGCAATGTTTTGTATGAGGAAAGTCGCTTTTGGGTTCGCTGATTACTAAATGGTACTTTATTTCCTGATCGGATACAAATTGGCAGAGCTATGGCCATCGGAAGGAGAAAAAGTAGGGAAATTAGGAAAACGCACAATTTCATGGGGGTACCCCTTGGAAAAAACTCGAAAAATTCAAAAACGATATTTAAGCAATGTTTTGTATGAGGAAAGTCGCTTTTGGGTTCGCTGATTACTAAATGGTACTTTATTTCCTGATCGGATACAAATTGGCAGAGCTATGGCCATCGGAAGGAGAAAAAGTAGGGAAATTAGGAAAACGCACAATTTTATGCGGGTACCTCTTGGAAAAAATTCGAAAAATTCAAAAACGATATTTAAGCAATGTTTTGAATGAGGAAAGTCGGTTTTGGGTTCGCTGATTAGTAAATGGTACTTTATTTCCTGATCGGATACAAATTGGCCATCGGAAGGAGAAAAAGTTGGGAAATTAGGAAAACGCACAAATTCATGGGGGTACCCCTTGGAAAAAATTCAAAAACGATATTTAAGCAATGTTTTGAATGAGGAAAGTCGCTTTTGGGTTCGCTGATTAGTAAATGGTACTTTATTTCCTGATCGGATACAAATTGGCAGAGCTATGGCCATCGGAGGGAGAAAAAGTAGGGAAATTAGGAAAACGCACAATTTCATGGGGGTACCCCTTGTAAAAAACTCGAAAAATTCAAAAACGATATTTAAGCAATGTTTTGAATGTGGAAAGTCGGTTTTGGGTTCGCTGATTAGTAAATGGTACTTTATTTCCTGATCGGATACAAATTGGCAGAGCTATGGCCATCGGAAAGAGAAAAAGTTGGGAAATTAGGAAAACACACAATTTCATGGGGGTACCCCTTGGAAAAAACTCAAAAAATTCAAAAACGATATTTAAGCAATGTTTTGAATGAGGAAAGTCGGTTTTGGGTTCGCTGATTAGTAAATGGTACTTTATTTCCTGATCGGATACAAATTGGCAGAGCTATGGCCATCGGAAAGAGAAAAAGTTGGGAAATTAGGAAAACACACAATTTCATGGGGGTACCCCTTGGAAAAAACTCAAAAAATTCAAAAACGATATTTAAGCAATGTTTTGAATGAGGAAAGTCGCTTTTGGGTTCGCTGATTACTAAATGGTACTTTATTTCCTGGTCGGATACAAATTGGCAGAGCTATGGCCATCGGAGGGAGAAAAAGTAGGGAAATTAGGAAAACGCACAATTTCATGGGGGTACCCCTTGGAAAAAACTCGAAAAATTTAAAAACGATATTTAAGCAATGTTTTGTATGAGGAAAGTCGCTTTTGGGTTCGCTGATTACTAAATGGTACTTTATTTCCTGATCGGATACAAATTGGCAGAGCTATGGCCATCGGAGGGAGAAAAAGTAGGGAAATTAGGAAAACGCACAATTTCATGGGGGTACCCCTTGGAAAAAACTCGAAAAATTCAAAAACGATATTTAAGCAATGTTTTGAATGAGGAAAGTCGGTTTTGGGTTCGCTGATTAGTAAATGGTACTTTATTTCCTGATCGGATACAAATTGGCAGAGCTATGGCCATCGGAGGGAGAAAAAGTAGGGAAATTAGGAAAACGCACAATTTCATGGGGGTACCCCTTGGAAAAAACTCGAAAAATTCAAAAACGATATTTAAGCAATGTTTTGTATGAGGAAAGTCGCTTTTGGGTTCGCTGATTACTAATGGTACTTTATTTCCTGATCGGATACAAATTGGCAGAGCTATGGCCATCGGAAGGAGAAAAAGTAGGGAAATTAGGAAAACGCACAATTTCATGCGGGTACCTCTTGGAAAAAATTCGAAAAATTCAAAAACGATATTTAAGCAATGTTTTGAATGAGGGAAGTCGCTTTTGTTTCGCTGATAAGTAAATGGTACTTTATTTCCTGATCGAATACAAATTGGCAGAGCTATGGCCATCGCAAGGAGAAAAAGTAGGGAAATTAGGAAAACGCACAATTTCATGGGGGTACCCCTTGGAAAAAATTCAAAAAATTCAAAAACGATATTTAGGCAATGTTTTTAATGAGGAAAGTCGCTTTTGGGTTCGCTAATTACTAAATGGTACTTTATTTCCTGATCGGATACAAATTGGCAGAGCTATGGCCATCGGAAGGAGAAAAAGTAGGGAAATTAGGAAAACGCACAATTTCATGGGGGTACCCCTTGGAAAAAATTCGAAAAATTCAAAAACGATATTTAAGCAATGTTTTGAATGAGGAAAGTCGCTTTTGGGTTCGCTGATTAGTAAATGGTACTTTATTTCCTGATCGGATACAAATAGGCAGAGCTTTGGCCATCGGAAGGAGAAAAAGTAGGGAAATTAGGAAAACGCACAATTTCATGGGGGTACCCCTTGGAAAAAATTCGAAAAATTCAAAAACGATATTTAAGCAATGTTTTGAATGAGGAAAGTCGCTTTTGGGTTCGCTGATTACTAAATGGTACTTTATTTCCTGACCGGATACAAATCGGCAGAGCTATGGCCATCGGAAGGAGAATAAGTTGGGAAATTAGGAAAAAGCACAATTTCATGGGGGTAAAAAATTCGACAAATTTAAAAACGATATTTAAGCAATGTTTTGAATGAGGAAAGTCGCTTTTGGGTTCGCTGATTACTAAATGGTACTTTATTTCCTGATCGGATACAAATTGGCAGAGCTATAGCCATCGGAAGGAGAAAAAGTAGGGAAGTTGGGAAAAGCTAAAATTTTAGGGGGCGTACATTCGAACATTCTAATTGAAATTTAAATCTAAAGAAATTTTAAAAATTAGGCCGTATATACAAAAAGGCTTAACGAGTTTTACAAAAAAAGTACAATGTTTATAATATTATCTGCAACCTATTGTTCCACCCTCGTTTCTTTCCAGCAAACCACCCAAAACTAATCTTCAATTTAGCTCAAATTAATTTCAATCCCTTCTACAGTCATTTTATTTATTTAGTGCCGTGATCCATGACGACCAATTGGTTTTAGTCACTGTTGCGTTTCATGCCTGCCAATATGCTCAGGGGAAAGTTGTGTCCCGACTAATGCCACCCCTCGATATTTGCCTCAATCAACCTTTGCGTGAGCTGTCAAAGTGACAACTGAATTGCAGTCTGAAGAAGTAGCAGCCCAAACAAATGAAACAGAAAAAAACACACACATTTGGTAGAACTTTAACAAATGTCGACAGTTGCTCCGTCAGGAGAAAAGTCTGCCAGACGATTGTTTCCCATAATAATAATATATTTCCTGTGGCATATGAATTTTCATGCATTCTGAGGCCACACTTCGCCGGCGCCCCATCCCGGCCGTTCTTCGATCCTGTACTGCAGCCAATCCCAGGAGTATTTTGGCACGGAGCAAGCATTTTTTTCACTCGGCCTGTCACTCATGAGTGTCATGTCATGGGTGTTGTGGGTGAACGTACCCCCGACTCTACATTTATTCTTATTTTTTGGTGTTCGCTTTGCTCCTGCCTGGCTTTCGCTTTTGACAGCTAAATGCAGCCGCAGAGATGGAGAAAGGAGAAGGAGTTGCCACTCAGTTGTCAAATGTTTCTGCACTCGCAACGTGTGCCCCAAAAACCCCTTTCCGGGCCGCCCCCTCATTGCTTTTAGAAAAACGTTTTTTAGCAAATTGTTTGCCAAAATGCCGCACAGACTTTGAGAATGGGAGCATCCCAACATCGAAAATGACGCTAATGGAAGGCTCTGTCATTTTTTTCAGGAGATGGAAGGAGTTGGAAGGAGTCGGGTAGCAATCGTGTCATGTGCACTTAATATAAGCTACTCCTCCGATGTGTGGCTATGCGTTAATTGAAGCCATTCTGTGGCCGCTCCTTACGACAATGTTTTTTTTCTAGTTTGACAGCTGTCAGAGTGGCAAAGGAACTTTATTTACTCCGTTTGCTCAGCTAGACAACAAATTTGCCAACGTCAAAGGGTGCGACAGGTGCAACACACGGCGAAGATGTCACATGGTCTAAATAAAAGTCTGAAAAGGTGAGAAAAATGTTTTGGGGACCAACAAACTCCTAGTAAATATTAAGGTATTTTAATTACTTTGATTGAAACCTAATTCCATTCATTTAATTATTTGTTTCATACTAAGCATTAAAGCCCCAAGTACACTTGCCAATAAACTAACCTGATGTTATGATCCCTACTAAGCTGAGTATTTCCAAAAATATTTCAAACTATTTCCTACACTCGTGTTGCGTAGTAATCCGATGCTTTAGTGGCAACTTAATATCTTAGCTTTTGCATAGATGGCATGCTAATGAACTATATCCAGCTCTGCTCACAATTTATTCCTGCTCCACAGACCCGCCGACCCATATGCACTATAATCCTTTCCCATCCTGGGCTCCCTGGGTGCTGCAACAACTGCATTTTCACTTAGCTGCTTTGCATATGCTTCACCTTCCGCCTGAAATAATCCCCATCCACTAGATGGGAGCTCCTGGATGGATGGGGAGCTCCTGTTTCCTCCGCCAAGGGATGTGTAATAAGTTGTGGCAATGGCAGCTGACTATTATCCTGCCGAGAAGGGCAGGCGGCAGGCAGCATCGACGACGTGATCAGATTAGTTATTTTATTAGAAGCACTAAAATATTTTCCCCATTTTTATCTCGCCCAGAGAGAGAAAATTGAAATAAGTTTTATTTATATGCCACATTCATTGCGGCAAGGGCTTCGGCTCCCAATCATAAAAACTGACGGCCAAAGTGTGTGCCCCGGCTCACCTATGCGAATGACTGAGTGTATGAATGAATCAAGGAAATATATGTACATATCCTTGCGGAGCCCAGCAGCTTTCAGATCTTCCCTAGCTGCAAGTTGCATTTTCAGGGCTTTGGCCAACTCCAATCACTTGAATAAAAGCATCCAGAAGCAACGGCTGCTAACGGCAAATTTCCAATACAATTTGATTATGAGGGGGTGACCGAGGGGCTTTGGGCTGGCTCTGGGGTGGCTTCAGGGTGGCTGCGAGGCAACTGCACTTGATTGAGTACCCTGCCATGGCATTTGAGTGGCTTTCGAGCAGCCAAGTCAAGTCAGTGAAAATTGCATAAATGCATGGCACTTTTCCACGATTGCATTGGCAACTCTGTTAACCCTGCCACACAATCACACACGCCCACTCTTTATACGCACCGCCCCCTCGCCACACGGGGCACCCTCTGCTACTCCCTTCAATATTCAAAACAGTCGGTCCCATATGCAAATGTTTGGCAAATGCCAAACTTCTGGGGAAAGAGCTGGCCCCGAAAAACGAGAAAAGATACACTGAAAAATAGGATCAATGAAGATATAACCCTTTTACATTTTCTAAATCAAAGATTGGTACCTTCCCCTTAAAGATAAGACTCCTCTACTGAATTAATATTGCTTTATTACAAAAACTTATAAAAATAAAGTGTAATCTTTTAAAATTTCTTCGAATGATCACTGGAGGTACGGGAAAAATCAACGACAAGTGAACAGGATAAGCAATGTCCTGGCCAGCAGGATCCTGCCGGGGGGCACCCTGAAAACAAATGCACACAAATGACCCATGTGCCACAACCCGAATCTCGTGCACCGCCCCTGGGGCTGCCAATGGACGGTAATGATTGGGCGAGACGGGGCAGTGGCGGGTTAAGGGGCCGGCTCCCAGTTCGATGGGCAATCAGACAACAATTGTTAATAATAAATGCATAATTTGCAATTGAATTTGGAATGTTTTTGTTTCTGCAATTCGGTTTGGGAGAATTGATTAACGAGTCGATTGAGGAAGGAAGCTATGGGAGTGGAATCAGGTGGTGTGCTGTATGTGACAGGAATGACATCATCGGAAGGTGGATGGTCTTGAAAAGTGCATATACGTCTGTATAAATATTAAAAAATGCATTCAGTATTTTATTTAGTGTTTCATTTAATTTGAATTTTAAGACATAATAAATTTTACAATAAGGATTTGTTTTATTGGAACCTCTCCCTAATGATCGTTTTATTTTCGAAGATCCTTTAGCTGGCAACAAAGGCCTCCCTCAAAGAACCCTTCACCTGCCCTGTCCAGGTGGCTTTTTTTTAAATTCCTTAACCCCTACTGCCCTTATGACAAAGGTCATCCTGGCTGACTAAAAACTTAATTCGATTTATCGAAGCGTAAACTTATCATAAATGCGGCTTTTGAATACGAAATTTCGACCGCCCTCGGACAACAGTATTTTTATTGTTTTCGATTAAAAAGTCATAAAAATTAGTGGCACCGGGAAACATATGTAAAACGAACAATTTACTTAATTAGATGGCAGCGTTGGCAGCTCCGAGTTGAAAAATAAGAGGCGTTCTTCGGTGCGCTACTTTTTACCAGGGCAGCTGCCTGGCTCAAATCGGACTCTACCCAAAAATTAGGAACTACCCAGTGAAAAAGTGAAGGTATCCCACCTGCCGGAACTTTTAACCCAAAAATGAAACACACACACACGATAGTCACAGAGGGAAACCAAAGCAGTCAGCCAAACTGTACCGACCACGCCCACAACGGGCTGCAATTACTGCGTTAGTGTTGCTCATTAAAGTTGATGTCTTAATTCGAAGGGTTTTACATGCAGCAGCAGCAGCCAGGACACATGAATCGAACAAGAACGGAACCACAGGAGTCCAGGAGCCCGGGAGCCGAGGCACCCTGTAATTAGGCGCCGCGCCAAGAGCCAGAACCCGAAGAGGCCCAAACAGAAATCCAAAACCGAAAACAAAACGAATGAAATGAAATTGTTAACAAATGAATTTTACCACGAAATTGGCTCCAGGGCCCGGAGATGTGGGCCTCTTGAGGATGTGGAGATGGTATATGGTGGATGAGTGGTGGCAGTGAGGACCAGTTAAATGAAAAGACAAATAACGAGGGAAATCAAGCCGAGGAATGTAAGAAGGGGACTTTAGATACTCTATATTGTCGATTGAACAATTAATTTTTGAATAAATGGAAAGATAAGATGGAAATACTTCTAGCAATATATATTTTGTAGAAGTCTCCTTTTTAATAAATTCTAAAAAAATTAAAGCAACTTTACCAAATAAGTAATACCCATCTATAGAGTACCACGAAGTGCAACGACTTTCATTGCCTTTTGATTGTTCGCTCGGCAATTAGGCTGAGGAGTCTGGCGAGGATCGAAGCTCTCAGCCCCTCCTGCCGCCCATGCCGAGGCAAACGCCTTATGATGAAGTTGTCAGTGGCTTGAGCTACCGTTTCATGTGTGGAACTGGTCCGGAGCTCGCTGTTGATTTAGCCATAATCATTCTTGTTGCCGCTTGTGGCCCCGAGCGGCTGCAGAATGGCGAATAATTTCGTTTTATGGTGCGACTTGAATGGCCAATCGATTTCGGCCCAAAGGGCTGCGGATGAGAAATGTTAATGTGGTTCGGCGAGGCTTTAACCGGATTTCGAGCTAAATTGAATGGCTTAATCAGGGAGCAGCAGACCAGAGTTAAGGATTATAAAGCGATTGGGATTGGACATAAAAAAAAAAAATCAAAGAAGCTTGTATTTTCTTTTACGTTGGTGGAGTTGCCATTGTCAGCCACAATGCAAAATCTGCCATCGCATCTGGCAAGACGAGGACCTCACATCCTGCCAGAGATTCGCCATGCATTGAAGAGAAACGGTGTCTTTGTCCTGGCCAGGTAGCCTTGGCCATCCGCTTGCCTTGGGTCCTTTTATTACAACATTTTTATCAATGGCCAGGACACATCCTTGACAAAAGTATGCTGCTGCCGGAGCTTTAGTTCCGCTCCTTTGATTTCTTAGCCTGCTCCACGATCGAACATTTTAATCTCACCCCGTCCACACATGTGCCACACAGAGCTGTGTGTGTCCTGGCAGCTGTGCTGTTTGTTTTCATGGTTCTAAGGACTCCCCTAGGATACGCTACTAATCACAAGTCGTTGCCTGTTGTCACTTCCTAATGAGAGAGTGCAACCCAACACCCAAAAAAACATTCACACACTGAGGAAGAATATTCCAAAAGTTAACTCCAAATATTTATTTATTTTCTTGAATTTTAAAATACACATTCAACATTCCTTGTATGATTTTGTATTTTATTTTGAAAGTTAGCTGGTTTTGTTAGTTATTATATTTTTCTCTGTGCAATCGCGGAAAGTCTCCCGGTATCCCGACACAGACTCCTGTGGCTCATGTGCATGTCCTTTGGCCCGGCGTCATCAAGTGTGTTTGTGTCTGCATGCGCCTGTTGCCCGACACTTGATTTCCCAGACCATCTAATTTTATGCCTTTGCAGTGTCAACTGTCGGCATTTTCGACGCGTTGCAAGGTCGTCCCCCGCTACGCCCTCGCTCCGGCGAAATTGGATGCTGCCCCGGGCCTCTTGTTTATATTTAAATGTGTCAGCACAGCCATGGCAATTGGAGAGGACACATCCTGTAGGAGCTTCATCAGCAGGCTATGCCATCCTACAATTTTCCACATTCTCAGAGCTA
This sequence comes from Drosophila pseudoananassae pseudoananassae, assembly GCA_018153035.1. Lineage (NCBI taxonomy): Eukaryota > Metazoa > Arthropoda > Insecta > Diptera > Drosophilidae > Drosophila > Drosophila pseudoananassae. The sequence continues at coordinate 2,257,676 of JAECXR010000055.1, forward strand.
CGTGGGCAGTTGTCACTGCACACTTGTTAAGCGATTCGATATCCTTTTCTGGTAAGTACTTATGATTCTCTGAACCAAGACCTCATAAATATGCTGATGACAACGACAAACAAGCGCGTAAATATTACCCAAAGCATAGGAAATGCATTTTCACTGGTAATTAACGCTAGCAGATGGAAAATGTTGGTGTCATATTCTTCGTAGCACTTCATTGTCATTAGAATCTTAAAATATAAAATCAAAAGTACAATTTGTCTTGGTTTAAATCATGATAGGAAATTTATTCCCTCAGTGGTCGTATAATATGGCCCTCAACTACACGGATCATAAAACCCTTGGCTGATAAAATCTTGTCAGTTATTAGATCACATAATGTTGGAAAAATGCTATTTAACTTATTCCTTGGACTCCCGCCCTCAGGCGCAGGACGCTAAAAATATGTTCCTCCCCCATTTGATAAGCAAATAATTCACTTTAAAAGTCCTTTCGGCCGTTTCTGGTAGCACACATGGCATAATACTCGACTGTGAGAGTTGTAGAAAGATTGTCCAGCTACTGGGGGTGTTTCTTTTTTTTGGGGGTCCTTGGCAGAGGAGAGTCCTTTTTGGGTTAAGCTCTCCTGGCCTGGTTGCAGGTTTTTTTATGTTTTAATGGCAAATGTAACATTATTTATAACTCAGCGGCGCAGGGATAATGCCATATTAAATGTCAACTGCACTAGAATAAGACTTCGGGGACCCTCACACACACGGGCACAAATCCCAAACATGAAAAATCTATTGCTCGGTCACAATTCATTCTTCAGTCGGACGGTTTTACTTTTCTTTTCGGGGTTGGGCCACAGCAAGTTAAATCCTTAAGATGTCCTGGCGGCAAAGTAAATCCGGTGAGGTTACCTTTTCCAAGAGGGTTGACCTCGTCGGACCGCAGTCCTTTGTTTTTACGCCCCACTGAAGACATCGAAAAGGAGTCGTCGCATATGACAGGCCAGGGTCCCGAGTCCAGAGTCCGGCGTCCTTAGTCCCGTTTCCAGCAGTCTTGAGTCCTTGTGCTCTCATTTTCGATTCCACTCACATGCCCACATCTGTCCTCCTGCCAGCGAATTCTCCGTTCTGTTCTTGCTTTTCGGCTGCTCCCATTTCCGTTCATCTTGTCCATCCCATCCTCCATTGATTTATGCGCCCCAGCCATGTGCCCGTGTATCCTTGGCTGTCCTTTTGGCCATTACCCATTGTCCGTTTTGGACGCTTACACCCCGCCGGCTACTTTGTTTCATTTTGGCCACATTTGTGGCTCTGTTTTGTGCATGCCCAGCATGTCCAACAATGACCACAGAGAAATTTCATTATCCATTCGATATTCGTTTTGTAATTAATTTAATATATCCACAGGATATTGTCTATATGGCATTTCCATACATTTCCTTTGTGAGTCCATGTTCCCCAAGCCTATATAGATTTCAATACATAATTGGAGCTCAATCACATTTTTGGAGACGTGGAAGAGAAGGGACTAATTAGTTTAGATGGGAGCTTGGATACTATGGAGGGAATTAAAATATATAATACTTAGAAAAATATTCATAAAGATTAAACTGAAGAATGTGTATTTTATTAAGATAACCATTTTAAAAATATATATTTCTTACAGACCAGCCCTTCATTAGATTTCCTTTCGATTCCCTCAACAGTGGCGCTGGCATTTCTTGTTCCAGACACACTTGTCCAGAATAATGAGCAATGAGATGGAGATGAAGATACAGATGGAGTGGCCCAGAGTGTGGGATGGGTCTTCAGTCTCTCAACGGCTCACTGGACCAGCCGGCGGCGGTCTTTTGTCTAATTCTATCAATTTAATTAGTTTCTTGCGCTCCAATTGTTGGCCAGAGCAGGGTCCAGGCCTGTTTCGAATCTGCGGCTGAGCCGATGCTTCTGAGGAAATTTGCAGAAAACAGTTTGTGGTCGAATCACGTACCAAATGAGCAGCAGAAGCGACAGAAGGCTGCCTCCGGGGACAGGGAATAATGGGCGGTTGCCGAAGGGGGAGTGGCGGCTCCTTGTTCACACCTCCGGCCATCGATCATAGGGGCGGACTTTCGACTGTCGAGTTCCCGATTATGGTTTAAAGTGAAAGGAGCAGCTTGACTTCTTGGCTTCTGCTCAATCATGGTCCATCAATCAACCACAACCGAGGCTGACTCCTCATTTGTGTAGTCAACTCCTTCGAATTGCATTTTTTGTGTTCCTGTGATTCCTTTGCGGTTACAGTTCCTTTTTGTATCTCAATTTTCAGAAAGAACAGCAGCTGATATCTTGCGCCCCGCCTTTTGTTGCACTGCTGCATTGTTGCATTGTGAGGTGTGAACTGTGCTCGGCACTCGGGCATATCCTGTTGACAGGGATGCATCTGAATGCCTGCTGGCCTGAGGTCCTTTGTGGCCGTCCTTTTTCTTATCGCTGCCCCCTCCTCCGGGCGGCTCTTTTTTGTCTAACATGTGTCTTACAAATGTTCCCCCAAAGGAGACGTCGACAGCCTCACCGGCTCACCGGTATCCTCATCAACAGCCTGCCCATGGTTGTCCGCTCCTCTTACACTTTTAATTTATGTTCTCATTCTCGGCAGGACTATCAGGAGTCCTTCTTTTTTTACCCGCTTTGTTCATCGACCGTCTAATAACTCAATTAAACGTTCTGCTCGGCTATCAATGGCTTCGTGGATGTGTAATCTCGAAGAAAATGTTTGCCACTCCTTAATTCAATATCCTGTTCGCGGCTAGAAAAACGACAAACCGCAGGCAGGATGCGCCAGGATACAGAGCACACGGTGAACGGTATACGGTGGAAGCCGGACGCCAGCATCGCAGGAAGCAGAAATCATTACAGCAATGACAGGAATATCAATTTACTCACGGGACCGCAGCGAAACCAAACGAATCGAATCCAACCAGAACGGAACAAGATGCGAATTGCCCCGGGGAGGGGACTATTTTTTCCTTATGCCTCTTAATTATGTCGGACGGATCGAGAAGGGACTAAAAATGTATATATACTCATTGCCCAGAGAAAAGAATACATCTGAATTGGAGATGAGTAACATTTTATTAGAGATTTTTGTAAATTTTTTGTTTCAAATACATTTTCAAATTAATAAAAATTTTTAATAATTTTATAAAAATTCCTGTACGTCCTAAAATATATTTTTTGGAAAGTCACTCTATTAATGTAATGGAATTGATCACAGTGACTTCATAACATCCGCGTATTGGCATCTTCAATTTCTTGGAGATACCATGTCAGGCAATGACTCATAGCCGGAAGCAAAGCAAACGGCAGGAAAATTTGCCTGCTCATTGTTAATACACCAGAAGAAAAAAGAAAAAATATATGAAGTTAAGAGAGGTGGGCCAAGGAGGAGGAGCAAGTGCAAATCGAATAAACACCGCAGCAAATCAAGTTGAAAATTTCTAAAGAAACCTCAAGAGTACCAATAATTGCAAAAAGAATGTAGGAGGAGGATTAGGAGCGACTCAGGTATTCCAGGGCGTACTTTGGACTAATTAGAGGATCTGCGCAAAGGAAACCGTGTCTGTGTTTTAAGCCAAAGCCTACTTAAGTGCCTGCTTGAGTACGATAATTGTGGGCTAAAATCTGAGGACTAAGAACCAAAGTCCAGAGCCCAAAGACCCTAGACCATGACTGAGAACCGGACCAAAACCAATCAGCCACTTCATTTGCATTTTAAGCAGCCAGTTGTGAATGCATTTCGGGAAATCTGAAAGCGGCTTAGCAGCGGTTTGGTGGGCGTAGGTCGAAGCTTCTTAGGGAATTATCGATATTATTAGAAACATAATTGAGCTATTTATAAGAACGCCCAGCTGGCAGACGATGATGTAACCTTAAAATCACACAGAACGAGCTGTGAAACCGTAGGTGTTAGAGTTGGTGGAGCTGCCGGAGATGCTGGAATGGGAAGCTGGATGCCCTCCCGCCGAACACCTGCACATTCACATTCCCATTTCATTCGAATCGGATTCGTTCTTAATTAAAAGCTGCTTTCCAGCGCGCCGTGAGAATGCAAGTGCCTCCACACACAGTGGGATGCCTACCCTCCGGGATCGCCTCCTCCACCTCCACATCCGTGGATGAAAGCAAACAAAAGGCCGTGAAAATGTATCGCGCCGGGATGCAGACAACGGCAGTCAAAAGAGCCCATCTGGCTACCCGACCAAATTGGGTGCTGAGATTTCAAATGGACCTGGCCTCATGCTGCTGATTAGCTGCTGATAAGTTGCCACAATCAATGCTAGGGAGCTGGGAATATGTTAATTTCTGGATACCTTTTTTCATCGTCTCGGGCTCCGATTCTGATATATGTGGGCTCCAAAATATGTGACACTATTGTCTGGCAGCTGTTCTTATCTAAACTCCCATTCGAATCTGGTTTTTGTAACCAGTTTTCAAATGTCTTAATTTGGTTGGTTTTCCTTACAAATTTCGTGTCTTGCCACGAAATGAAGTTATCAATGGTATCGGTCCCCGAAATTAATTATAATATTATGCTAAAAAATTAAAGGCAGACACTTCATTAAGATCGTGTTAATGCTGATTTGGTTTCAGTTTCCAGAAAAGTGTGAAAGTTGCAATGGTCTTCAAAACACAAGGTTTTAGGAGTTTGCTTTGTTAAAGAGGTGAAGAAAGTGGCATCATCATTTGAATAAACCAATAGAAGTGAAGATGGGTGTAAAGTTGCACTCTATTTTAGGGTCTAGACTCTACACACTTTCCAAACCATCCGTTTTGAGTTACTTCATTTGTTTTTTCCGCATATATTGTAAAGGTTCGAAATGCAAGCCTTCCATCACACTCCGTTGAATAATGTTTTTATATTCTATCCCATAACATACTGTCATTTTCAATTTGTGATGCCTTGCAACCTCCCTACATGCCACAAATATTCCCGATATTGCATTTCTTGGCTGAATCGAGAGTCTAAACAGCGTTAAGCCGCTACTAAGTGTCATGTTGAACACACATGTACATCAAATTCAATCAAATCAAAAATGAAAAACTCCCCTGCTCGCCGGCAAGGAGTGAGGACTCTTGGCCTCTGTTTCCTAGCTATTTTATGTGTCCTGTCATTTGTCTGTCAATCAACTGTCGCATATATTTTGCAATAAGGGTTAATTTACGCTCATAATCCTCGAGCCTGGAGGCAGATTACACCAAATTTTGTCACACACGCTCCGATCCCTCCCCGAGGGGGAAAGCATACGTGTCCTGGAGCCAGGCTCCGAATCGAATCGGTCTCCATTGATTTTTAATGCTGATTGACAAACGCGGAAAATGTGTTTCCATCGACGGATTGCCGAGCCGGCTCTACTCTCTGCCATTTCTTGCTCGAAATTTGCATAATTTTTCTACAATTACGGACGAGACTTAAATCGTTTTCCACATTTGAGCTCATTTAATTGCAGCATAATTGCCCGACCGCCATTATGATGATGGGTAGGTTGGGGGCGTGGCCGAATAAGCGATGTTATTGCGGAGGCCCCGAAAACTAAAAACCCAAATGCCAACAACCGCATCAATTAGATGAGGTAACAGCAACGACGATGCAAAAATATTGGCCTGCGATGTTGTGGGCTGGCCAGCGCTGCGGTGAATGCGCAGGCTAATGGCATCCATTGTCCCTTTGCCGTTCGCATCCCAAAAAGCTAATCATCCAGCCAAGAGCGCATTCCCACTCATAATTGTTTCTCATAATTGCCGAGACACGCGAGTCCGGGGGTTTAGTGTTAGGGGTCCGGTTCTGGTTCCGGATCTCCATGGGTTCTCGGTTCGTCATCATCCAAGCAGGACATGCCAGGACCAACCAGAAGGGTGTTGCCTGGCCGCGGCTTATTCACACATAATAGTTGCGTTCTTATTTTGTTCCGTTTTGCGCAAAATTTGCCGTTGTTGTTGCAATAATTTAAGGATTATATTCATAAGCCCTGAGCGTTGCGTTTATCTGGGGATGTCAGCAGGCGGCGAGTGTCGGCCCGACTACCGACCGGATGATGCATTCTCCGCCATCAAAGGGAGCGAGTTGTCATGAAAGTGCTTCGGTTACAGGGTCTGGGATAGTCGACTTAATTAGTGCGGTACAGGTACAGGATGGGAAAACTTTTGGATATCTGGGGGCCAGTCAGTAAGTCAACTGACATAAATTAAAGGCTACAAGAGAAGCCCTTTTTATGAAGTTATGAATAGTTATAAGAATACTGATGACTTTGGGAAGGCTACACATATCTATTTAATTTCCTAAACTATCTCCTTAGTAATTGCCTAACCCATACACCCCATAACTTTCCCTGTACCGCATACTGAAAGGAGAATTTTAACCGCAAAATTAATGAGCTCAAACTAAATCAAACGAAGCACAAAGTGCGCCGCTGGCTGTCGCTCGGTTCGCTGTTTCTGCCTCCCGCCCGGTGGTGGTGGTGGATTGTTCTGACCACTGGGAATCTCTTCGGAAATCCCAGGCCACAGGCCTGGCGGGGTGACGGGTGGTCGGAAATCCGGAAGGGGACCGGAGTGATTGCATTCGGGAAGATAATGCAAACATACGCTTGTTTGCACAAGGCGCTAAGAGCATAGCCGGCTATTTGATGCTAATCGCCAGAGACAATTTAATCTCTAATCAAAATTCAAAATTCGCAAATTTCCGAATCAAGTCAGAAATGTGGAGAAAGTTGGGTGGCGACGAGGTGGGCCGGGCAAAGAGACAGAAATTAGTGAGTGCAATTATCGCAAACCCCAGAGGGAAAGTTGCTGCATTAACCGGAGGCTGTTCGACAACACAAAACTGAATCGTTTTATGGAAAAGGATAAAGCTTAATCAGAGACTTGGCGAATGCACTGAAGAAAATAGAAAGGGGGTATTCTACCTCTAATTTATTCACATTAATTAAAATCCATTACGCAAAGTAATCGATAAGGTCTGTTTTCTTAAATTTTACTCCACTATTTCAATACAGAGTTTAGAAAACAAGTTCCTTTTTTATTTTTTTGTGCATACCCACCCTGAGAACTATGACCCTAAATTAAGGGTAGAATATGCGTGTTTATTATTGTTTGCACTGCCATTGCATGCGTTTATTGGAAATCGGGAAAATAATATTTTGTTTACATTGCCAAAGGATTTTCACACGTTCCCAGTGAATCGACCACCGCCGACCAAAATATTTAATGATTGATTTATAGCTCTGGATAACCATAACCCAGAGCCAACCTACCCCCTTTGAGTTTTGGGATGGAGTTGCTAGTCCGTCAGTTCATCAAAGAGTGCAGCGTTAACGAGAAAATTAAATAACAAGAACTGAGAATTCTTCCAGAGAAAACAAAAGGAACTGCAGGGATTGCCTAACGAGCAGGTTGCCCAAACATCGAAACAAGGATTGGATGGTGGATTCTCGATTTTGGATCGGCGTTTCGCTTTGAAGTCGCTGGTGGCACATGCATCCCGAGATTTGTGTCGTTTTTTTCTCGTTTATTACCATTTCTTGTTTGATTATGGCAAGCGGATAAAGGCGGCCCGAGCCCCGAGGCACTGGGCGTAGGACAAACAGCAACCAAAATCAGAGCCCTATCCCGATTTGGATGCTGCGGACTTCAGTTGTTGATTCACAGATTGTAAAACTGCATTGGCCACACTTTGGCTTCGGTCCCCATTCCAGTTCCCTGTCCTTTGCTGGCAAACAAAGATCGAGAGTTTCGAAACTCGTACAGATACTCGGGGAAAATCCGTTGCACCTTTCCTGCAACGACGCGCGACGTTGGGCAAACAATACAGGGAAGTGCCGATTCTCGAGTCCCGATTCCCAGAGAGAAGCTGTGTCAGGAGGACAAACAATTCGGATCCAAGCGGAGCCGGCAAGTCGATTGTGTAATCGGCATTAAGCCGACGAGGAGTGGCTTAGGCTTGTCCAAGAAATTAGCATGCCAGAGTAATGAACACGAGGGTATAATTTTGGGATCTCAGATATAGCAAGAGGCCCATTCCTAAAGAAAATTTAATTTAATAATAACAACAATTTCTCAAAATCTTGTTTATAAGAAGAAACTTCAAGGTGGTTGGTGGTTGAATTGCTTCTCCTTTTAAATTGTTATTCAGTTCCGTATTAAAGTCATTGTAGAATCAAAAAGCGGAAAAAATCACCACCGGGAAACTCTTTTCATTCTGAATAAAAAAAAAGAGGAAATATCAAAATAATAAACCCTGGACAGACTTCGCTGCTGAACAAGAACAATGACTTGGATGATAATAAAGAAGTTGACGCTTCAACCCAAAGGAAGTTGCCACTCAATGGCATCGAAGGGAAGAAAGTTGTCGAATGTCACTGGGCTTGGGCCTGCGCTTATCCTGAGGAACATACGACCTTCCGGGTGACTGTGAGTGTGCATCGGGAATCACACTTTAATTCACAGTTGGATTCACGGACCCAAAACGTGTCCGCAACAAATGAGCAACCACAGAGGCCATAAAAAATCGCCTGAGAATGCGCGTACCTTGGAAATCGATGGCCCAACAAAGGCAAAAAATCCTTACTGAAAACCGAAAACGTTCGGCATCATAATTCGATTGTCCACTCAAATGAAATCGAATGCACAAATCAGAAATCACAGCGCGGGGAAAAGTTCTCGAGGGTGAAGCGTTCCTCAGAAGGGAGCTGCTGTCGTGCGGTTCCCAAGCAATAATAACAATAATTGTCGTGTTGCTGCCTCGATAAGCATATTGCCACAAGGACTCCCCCTAATGGACTGCGTCGATCTCCACTCAAGTGTTAAGTGTCAGATGCAGGATAAAAGCGTGCAGCAGCTACAGCAACAGCAGCAGGAGCAGTGGCAGGAGCAGCGTGCAGCATGCACCCAAGCTGTGGCAGGATATTTGTGTGTTTGGCCTGTCCAGGACGATTCGATTGGCAAACACATCACTGCCAGCAATCGCACTTTTAATGCATACTTCAAGGCAACTCGGGGCGTTGGCATCTCGATAAGGACCTCTAACAAATGACAGCCCAAAAATCAGAGTCCATAATTTTGTTATCCTGTGCGGGTGTGGGTGTGGGTGTGTTTGGCAGGACTGCTGCGATAGGCAGGACATACGACCCTTCGTATCGGCACAAAACCAAAGTCAAGTTCAATTTTTGCAATGCACTTTAAATGTTATCTGCGTTTGCAGAACTGCCAGGACCTCAGAGGGTGTAAATTGAAGAAGGAGTGGGTGGAAGGACATGGAGGGTTAGCCGTGCAGAGGACAATGTGCCTCATGATAAGGATTAACCACGCACTTGGGTTTATCCTGGTTGTAGAAACGAGGAGTGACTGGAAATTTCAAACATCAGTCGAGAGTGTGAGAAAAACCAGACTAGAAACAATATTTTTAAATGGTCAATAAAAGTAATTAAAGATAATATTTTGAAGTTGCTTAGTCGAACATTAAACTCCTCTATTTTCCAAGCTAAAACAAAATGCCCTTCCATTAAAATAAATAGAGTTCCAACTGCTAATCAAAATATGCATTTTCCGAAAGCCAAGCAATCCACACCACTGAACTTGGAAATATTTCCTTAATTTCATTGCGGCAGGAGTAGAATTAAATAAATGCAAATAATTTAGATATTACAACAAGATCGTCCGGAGAGTTGGCAAAAACAATTTGTCAACATTTACTCTGGGTGGCATAATTTCCGAGTTAACAATTCCATTCCGAGCCGGGGGCACTTTTCAGGCCAAAGGGGCTGGGCTGGCAACTAAGCTCGCAGCCCGGAGCTCCGCACATTTGCATTGGTATCTGCCGGGCTGTGTGCGTTTGTCATCCGTTAGCCATTGTCATTTAGTTAAGAGTTTCCTTAATTGCAAACATGTCATCTGCACCCGCCACCTCGACGGGCCGGAGGATGCAACAGTTGCCCCAGCAAAATGATTTGGAGCAGAAAATTGTGCAAACAAGGGGCGGTGGTGGGTGGCCACATCTGGTCGAGCCACTCGTTGTGCATCCTTGGCCGCAGCGTAAATAAATAAACTCATATTTAGAATAACATTCGCCAAAAGCTCCTTTGGGGCTCCCCAGCAGGAGTGGAATGAGCTATGAGCAAAGTGAATTGGAATTGCGATTTCTGTTTTAGCAGCTTGCTGCTCTGAACGGATTTGATAAAAAGTTAATAACATAAAGCGCACTTGGCTGACTGCCCCACCTCCTCGACCTTGCTTCCCCCAGGATAAAGCCCCATAAATCCGAGTCACTGTTCCCAGTCACTGTTACACACTGCGAGTACTCATAAATAATTGTCCAAAGCTCCGCCCAGATTAGCCGCCAGCCAGTTGTCACAGAAAGTTGGTCGGGTTGGTGTCAACTAATTGCCAGTAATTTGGTTTTGTGGGATAGCACTTTTCCCCGTCGAAGCTTAAACTTGGATTTGCGTCGAGCGACGAGGTGGCAGTGTGTGGACATTTATAATTGTCAAAAATTACATTAAAATATTGTGGAAGGTGTCGCCCGGAATTAGTTGGGCCAAAGTTAAGCTAACAAATTGAGCCCAGCAAGAAGTTTTAGTTAATAACTAATCAGCTAATCTAGAGACTATTTGGACTGATTGCTGTACAGTCTTTTGAGAAACTTGTATGACATTTTACATCTAAATCAAATGAGACTTCTTTTGTTATATTTTATTGCAAGACACGACAACTGTAGATTCCCATTCAACCCGAGATTGATTAGCCAAACCGTAAGAAATTGGTTAACCCAAAAATTGAAGATCCACTTTCCAAGACAATCTCTTTTCCACTTGTCTTCTGACCGTTTGAAATCTTCTGGCTAACAGGTTCTTTACAAGAATCCAATTTACTCGAGGGTTTTTCTTTTGATACGCTGCATTAAGTGCAATAAGCGCAGCCAAATAACAACAAACAAATCTCTCACAAAATGAACCATAAAATTGTACTTAAGTCCGTCAGATAGACACAAAAAGGTGGAAACCGAAGATGGGGTTCCTGGTGGATCATCATTATAAGCCGACGGATGGAGTCGGTTTATTAGTTTCAGGTGTTTGAAAAAATATTAAGAAAACGAAATTAGTGCAGGAAAACATTTTACGTTTAATGATGCTGAAATTGTATTTCTTTTACGAGAAATAAAATTCCAACTCTTAACGGATTGTGGCGATGGCGATGGCCATTAAAATGTGAAAAGTCGTAAACTAAAAATTGGTAGTGGGCAGACAGTCGATGATGGACGAGGAGGTGGGGGAAGGCACAAAGGGGGGAACGAGTGGATCGTGTGGTAATTAGTATTAAAATGCATTAAAAAGAAGTTGGAAGAAAAACTCACACAATTCGTTCTCCAACCTCACTCCAGTCTCCGTCAATGAGGAAAGGTCGTAAATAAAGCCATAAAAATGTAAACCAAGTGCACCGACCGACTACCAAAATGAAACTGTGGAAACTTAATTAGTTTTACCCGCTAACGGTGAACTAAAGGTTCGAAAGAGAACAAAATTCTTTTAATAAAAAACTGCAAGTTCCAAGCGATAAACTCCCAGTGATAACAATTAACAATTGGGTCCTCCACTCTACTAATTTATGAGGGCAGCCTGTTGACAACTCCGCTTTTGGTCAGCTCGTAAAAAATTCAGAAACCGAAAATAAAATACAGTCTCGAGCACAGCTGCGTGGGAGTTGCGGATCCCAACAGAATTACAAGCTCGATTGATTCGCAATGTCCTCTTGATCTGTGGATAATTATTTTCGAATTTCTATTGCCGTGGAAGTACAAAAACAGGCCAGAATCCGCATGGCTGTCGACCCTCTGTATTTGTCATCCCTAATCCCGGATCGAGCTGCGCTCTAGGTGCACCCAGGGATAATCCTGTCGGGCTGACGTTTGTGCCGGAGCTGTTGACATGCAATTTGTTGAGTGTTCAACCCGGCAGCATATCCTTGGTCCTGGGTCGTCGGTTCCCGGTCCTCTGTCCCAAAGGCGCACAATTGACATTTGCCTTACCTTTCAACCAGGTGACAATGGCGGCTGATGCGGATGCGAGTGCAGCGACTCGAACTCGGCTTTGGATTTGTACTCTGGCCCACGGCTTTGGCTTATTATTTGGGCATTTTTCCTAAATTTTTTCCCAATTTCGTTTTTTATTTTTCCATTTGTTTAGTGACAAATTGAAAACGTGATATGTGCGGTCTGTTTGAGGTTTCCAAACAGCATAAATATTGAAAGGCATTGAAAATGCGGAACATCCTTGAAGGTAAAAAAAATTGTTTAATGTTTGGGTGGGAAGGTTTTTCGAGAAGTGGTTTATAAATGTAAGTCTTTAAGGTGCTTAAATTTAAATTACAAAGTTCATTACAAAGGAAGCACTTCCCTGGCTCATCTCTGACCATCTCAATGAGCACTCCACATCCTGCGAATAGACATCCTCTCCCACATACCCTGGATGCATCTTCAACTATTTACGACTCCATGTGAGATATTTATGAACTGTTAATTTGCTGTGCGCACAACAACAGTAGCCACTGCAAATGGCCAGAGCAGAACTTAATTAATTGCAGCTAATGCGATTCCTGGCTAGGAGGAGGTGGGATGCTGCCAGAGAAGCCGCAAAAGTAAGCTTGTTTTACCCGAGAGATGTGGATAGAAAGCTAAGAGAAGAGCCACGACGGTGGACTCACAATTTAATAAATTATGAAGACTGCAACATGAACAGCAGCATTCAGGGCGCGATGGGTCAGTAGCGACATGGTAGTGTGGAGGCAAAAACGAGAATTAAATAAAAGTATGTTTAATTTAATTTTTAAGGCAAGCTGCAGAAAAATAAGCAAGGAGCAGCTACAGGACATCAGGGCAGCAGACTGTCAGCTAAACGTGGCTAATTGGGTCAGTTCGCAGAGGCGTTAAGCTTCTCACTTTTTAGAGTGGAATCTTAAGGTTAAATATTGATATTGTTAAAGCACAAATTCCTAACTGAAAAATCTCCCACCTGCCCACACACATCCACTCAATTGAAGAGGCAAAGCTCACTTGTTTCGCCATTGCTCCCAAATGGGAAGCCGAGAGCTCAGGACTTGAGCTGCCAGCTGCCATAATCATTAGTGGCAGAGAACCAGCAGTGAGCAGGAGTCGAATGCGAATCCCACCCACACTCTATCGAGGAGTAAGTTTTTGGTTGTGGATACCTGATCAAATCACAACGCATTGCACACGCTCGCCGGCGGAATAAAACATTTCCATGAGCTGACGATTTGACAGCTCAGCTCGCAGTCTAGCAGGGCAGCAGGCTAGAAGACTGGCTGACTGGCAGGCTGGCAGGGAGAAAAGCTTTTGGCACCGCCACTTATCCAAGGAGATGGCGTTCGAGCTGGAACTGGAGCTGGAGATGGAGATAAATTATGCGTAGTCGGTGCTGTTGTTGGTTTTAAATTTCAAATGGCTTTCGTGCATTTTTTCAGCGTTCATCGCCTTTCATTTTTCGTGCAAGAAACCCACTCGTCGAGTCGAAACCCTCCTCGAAATACTCCAGAAAGCCACGCAACAACGAATTGCATTCATTATAGTCAGAGGAGCTCCATCTCCGAAATGCCATTCGACGTTTGGGCTGACTTATTTGCATTTTTCGTGAGCCAAAAACGGCTAAAAAATGCTTGACTAATGTTTTTGGCACTGCACTGCCTTTGTTGTTGCGCACACACACTGAACACACACAGATTTAATAGGATTTTAGTGCACTGAAGTGATTCCCCAACACCGCCAGAAGTGAATCCGCCACCAGAAAGGAACTTTGGCAGCATGGGACATCCATCTGTCTATCTGCAGGATATGTGAGTGGAGATAATCCGCTTTGATGCGTTTTGTTCTCCGTCATCCATTAATGAAAATGAACACCCTGAGTGGGGTTTTTGTGGGCGAAGTTTTGAATAATTTCAAGTTTGGTAATGCAGACCAAATGGATGTGATAAGTGGAGAGGGCGATTATGATTATTGGGTGAGCTATTGATGAGATAGCTCTTTAAAATTTAAAGTTCGGCATCGTTTCAGTTTCTTTTTATAGTTTCCAACTAAATTAAAGTTCTTATTCAGTTTCATAGTCGCCTTTCAATCAAATGCATTACAGGATACTCCGGCACTTCTTCAACTTCAGCTCGAAGGGTCGTACACTGGCGGGTCTGACAGTTAAAGGAAGTTGGCTTTAACAGCATTTCCACGTGCCACAAGGCACAAAACGATCCGAAAGCCAACAAAGAGCCTTCAGAGGAGTGGATGCTCTGGAGTTCCTCTTGGTTTTGGTCTCTGGACTGTTTGTAAATTTATGACTTGCCTTTGGCTTCTAATGAGTTTGTCGGCATCGCTCACAGAGGTAGATAGGGGCATTAGGACCACGTAGGAGAGTGCTCTGGATAGAGAGGAGGTGGCGCCCCAAAAAGCAGCTTAGACCAACGTGTCGGGTGGTGAAAGGGGTGAAACATCGCATAATGGGTTAAAAATGCGTAAACGATTTCGGGCGTTGTAAGCTTCTTAGACTTTTGCATGAGATTTGCCATAAATTGAGTGTTCCTGGGCAGGGGGAATGGCTCTTGGGGTGGCCAGCCCGCCTTAGCGGAAGCAGTTTGATTGATTTACACACACATGCGAGCAGCAGAGATCTTGGCCATTTCGGCCATGTGATGAAATTTGCCATGGAGCCAAAATACGGCCGTATTTCTTCAACTTCCGGCATTAAGTGCACAGACAAGCTGACGGACAACCGGCAACCAGGCAAATTAATTAAGTGACGTTCTCCGAGAGTTTCGGGCGAGGCGACTGGATGTACATACAGTAGGTACCGAGCTCGAGGTGGGGGGTGTTGTTAAATTAATTAAACGCACACCAAAGACATCCAGTGCTGGCAGTACCACCAATACTCCAGTATTCTTCTGCTGCCACAGCGTTGAGGCAGCTTTGCAGTGGCTTTTGTTAAGCCTCGGCCATTTACACCTGTCAGTGTTGAGCCGACATGAAGACCGGCCATGTTTCCTGGGCTTTATGACTACCCCAAGGCCGAAAACCAAAACCCAAAACCCAAACCCAAATCTAATGCCCAGATCTACGAACAACTTCAAACTCTCTGTCAAAAATAGCCAGAATTCACTTGCATATTTTCAGGCGCAGTGCCAAGAATCCTTTATTCAATTTTCTAATTGCACTTGATAGCTCAGTTAACAACTTTCACCAAAGTCAACAAATTTTAAACCGATTTTTTCGGCGCCAGAGGAAAGTCGGCAAAAAAGGTGGATATAAATTTTATATTTCAGGAAATGGAACTTTGAATGCTCTTCAAAATGAAAAAGTAAAAAGAAGGAGGTAATTTTATAATTTTAAACGTAATTTCCTTATTGGAAACTACTAATACTAACCACTAACTACACAACTGATACGACATAACCTTGCAAAATGTTAACTTAAAATCAACCTTTTTCATTTAAAATACATACCCTTTGGCTGGTTGGCAAAAACAGAATGTACCCACAAAAATCCCTTTTCCTGACATAGTTTTCAATTGATCTGATGGCTTAGTTGGAATGTCTGTCAGCGGAAATTAGCCAAAATATATCCGGTAGAAGGAGAGAGATGGCGTTTCCGAGTGAGGGAGAGGTATGAATATGTCCTTTCCCCCGTCAGTCGACTGGCCAACCGTGTGGCATTAAAAAGCAATTTTGCGGCTCAGTTTCATCGAAAGGTTTCCCCAGTTGTCGGACTGTTATTTTGGGTCGTGGCTTTTCACAAAACTCGTTTAGTTGTGTAGTCGCAGTTTTTATTTTTTTTAGTAACAGAGGATTTAGGCGGCAACACTTGTAGGTGATACCTTTCAGTGCCGTGCTTTAATAGCTTAATGTCAACGGTGTGTCAACATCCGAACGGGATTCTATTAAACCACTTTTATTTCAATTGGTTTAGAAAGCATAGGAAACAGGTTTTGGAGGATGAATTTTTCGATAAAAATATAATTGAAGAAGCATTAAAGATTTAGAGAAACAATGGCTGTCCAAAATAAGAATTCATTTTTTTTTTGATAGAACATTTTAACATGTTAACATGATATAGACACTATGTATTTATTAATTCCATAAATATCTATAAATATTCTATAAAATATAAATATTTAATAATGGTTTTAATAATTCAGTGAAGTGCCTTGCATATCAATTACAAGCCGTCCAATAGTTCGTGGATCAAAATCCAAGTCCCTCCAACAAATTCATAGGCATGAGGTGGATACTTTGTCCCGTCGTATGTATCCTGCTGGCTCTGCCCCCTTTGCGTTCCACTCGTTGGCTAACAATGTCTGAAAGCATTTCCAAGTGACACGCAACCAAATTGCAACTTAAACGGGCAAAGACAGGCAAAGGAAAAGCTCATCCGTCCAGAGGCGTGTCCAGGCGGCAAACCACCCACTCCTTAGTTCCCTTGGCCTCTTAATCTGCGTCCCTGCTCTCCATCCCTTGTTGTCTGTTCTATTTTGTATAATTTGGCGAAAGCGCCAGACAACGATGTGAATCGAGGAGGGGGTGTGCGAACTTCTTTTTTAATGCAATTAGTGAATGCTGGAAAACATTTAACACACCCCCCCATCACATACACTGGTACACACCATCAGTTAACATACACAGACAGACCCCATGTCGTTGCTCTAATTGAAGCTGAAAGGCGCTGCAAATGAAGTAAACGCCAAAATGTTGTACGAAAATTTTGCGACGTCTAAAATGCAATTACGTAATCAACATTCACAGACAAAAACGGCAGATGCATACATTGCCAAAGGATGAAAAAAATAGAGAAAAAAGTTAAATGCAACTTAAAGTCTATTTATCTCAAGTGGTTTGCACATCTCCAGAATGAATGGCAATGATAAGGATTTGCCAGAGGTCCTTCCAGAGCCATGACAACAGTTTTGTTTGCATGTTTGTCGAAGGTCCTTCGAAAAGGCCAGCCTTTTCCCAGCTCGTCTTCGGAATGTGTATGTTTTGGTCTAATTGAAAATTTGCATAAAATCAATTTTAATTGAAAATCCTGTCTTGGCCAGGGCGAAAAGTTAAGTGAACAACTCAGTCAGCCTCTTGCTCATTCGTTCACCAGCTCACTTTCTCAGTTACTCAGTCATTCATTCAATCATTGGCCAACTGGGGCCAGACAAATATTGGCATTTGCCTTTCTGCCAAGATTCTGCCGATAAGATTACAAATACACATGTCCTGGTACATGTCGAGAAGATGTTTGTTTGTGCGCTTGGATGATTGCCTTATTTATTTATGCTGCCAAAGCCCTGGGCATTAAAAATTGAATTAAAACCTCAAGTTTAGCCCCAGATCCTTCTGACTTACTCGTCCGTTGGCAATTAGCCAAATTTTATTATTTAATTTATACATAAGGTAAATTGTTGCTCTTCAACTTTGGCCAGACAAATGCTGCACTTATCTCGGCTTCACTTGCTCTCGTTTGTCATTGTTGACCTGTGCAGTCAGGCAATTAGTTATTTAGTAGCTGCAATTGCCGGAATGCTGGAAACAAGGACCTCTTCCCCAAGGACAGACTTCGGGCATTGTCCATTAAGTGTAGAACTAAGTGAATTTTTAATATCTTAATGAGTTGAGATAATGACGACAGGGAAATCCAAGTAGAGGGGCTTGCATGCCAGTTACATAGTGACTTGACTAAAAAATTCTTTAAATACCTCATCTTCCTTAACATTTAATACCTAACCACACACTTTTTCCGACCCATTTCGGACACTTCCATTTTATTTCATCAAAAACAAACGGATGACTTTTATGAAGCCCTCACTCTTTCAAGATCCATCCTCTGTCACACCAACAAGTTAGTCCCCGCAGGGACAGGGACAACTCTCCTCCAGTCTTCTCCTCCTGACCATGTTGTTGTCCATTGTTCTCAGCTGTTAGTTTAGTGCTCATGGGGCATTCCAAAAATGTGAATAATAATTTTATTTGCCTTTCAATTTGCATATACTCGTGTGTCTCCGGCCAAGCTTTTTTCACTCTGCGGCTTGAGGTTGTCCTTCTACGGCTGGGCACTTTATTGTTGGCTGGACTTTAGATTGTACCGAAAAAAAAAGTTAACAAATGGTTTTATAATAATCTTGAACAAGGGCTTTAAGAAATTCGTTACTGCCATTTAATTTTTCTCTCTGTATAGAAGGAATCTTTCTCCTCAATCTCTACTATGTTTGCTTACAATGTAAGCTTTTGGGCAGTTTGACTTTTCGTCCATCAAGTTGTTAACATGTGTTGACCATGGACGGGGCTTGGGCCAGCTCCTGCCAGGGGAGTGGGGTGCTGGTTGAGTGAGTGGTGAGCGGTCCGGGTGGATGGACGGATGGATGGAGCGTAGGTAGTAGTGCCGTCAAGTGTCTTTCGGTTTATTTATTCATGCACTTAGTGAGGCATTCAACGCTTCAGCTTCATTTCAGCCGGACCTTCGGATGGATTTCTCTCTGCTAATTGCCCAGTCTCGCCGGCAGCCTCCTAGCCCCCACCACCCGCCGTAGCGCTGTCTTCGTCTTGCCAATCAAAGCTCAAGTGTTGTCAGCTGTCCTGGCCAAAAGTCTGTACTGCTGCCGTCCGGCCAAATCAGTGCGTGCCATTGTTGTTTAACTTCCAACTGTTGTCACTCCCCGCTGCCAACCTATTCCCTAGGATATATCTTCTTTCTGACCCGATCAGCACCGTCCCGCTGGCCCTCCGTTTAATGAAGCGTGTTCTTTGTGTCTGCCTCTGAACCTGAACCTGAAGACCAACTTATTGAACGCTCCTGCTGCCAAGTCCACTCGGAATGACTGCCATGCAAATGAGCTCCGACTCGACTTCGATGAGTTGTTGCCTTCGTCGAGAGGTTTGAAGTCTGCAGTCCGGACATTTATTGAAAATGCAAGTGCTAATATTTGGACAACAAAAACCGAAACTAAATTGGAAATTCATGTTCACAAGTCGGAAGAGTTTTGCAATTCCGAAGGAAGTGTTGTACCAAGACTATAGTTATTGAAAATTCAATAATGGTTAATGCTTAATTACTCAAAGTTCTCTTTGTTCTAGCAGCAAAGATTAGATATACAATCTTCCAGATCTCCGATTTTGATAGGTGTCACTCAGACAAATGGAGATAACCCCTCAGAAACCCATTAGCTTAGCCAAATGCCCTCTCCCACAACGCAGAAAAAGCTAACCAGAAATCAAAGGCTAGACAACAAAAGAAGGTTTGTCTGCCACAGACTAAATACCGTTACGCCCACAAATCACGCCCATCAGGGTAACCTCTACTAAAAAAAAACAAAGAAAAAACTAGCTTGCCATATGAAGGAGAAAAGAAGCAGCTGCAAAGGACAAACCAAAATTGCAGCAAAAAAAAAACTCAGGAATTCTACAGCCAGTCAATTATGGACGAACTAGTAGAAGGCTAAAACAATAACAAGTGCACTGAAACTTATTAATATAACTTGAATATATTAAATAATAAAAATATAGAAGTCTTTAAATATTGAAATTCTGTAACTACGACGGCTCATTCATATTTTAATTTATTTAACTTTTATTTTTCAGAGTGTATCAATAGCAAAACGTAGCAACGATAACAGTAACAGGAGTCATCAACGAAAAGCAAAAGTTAGTCTCCCTCTGTCTTGTTTTTGTTGCAAGTGTTGCTGCGGTAGTTGCAGCAACTTGTTGTTCTTGCTGGCGTGTTTGCAACCAAAACGCGCATTTTCCATGCGATTGGCAGTCACTGAAAAAAACGACCAACAACAAAAAAATACAGAGACAACGTGAGGAGCTGGAGGAGTTGGCGATGGGGCTGGATGGCAAGAAGAATGAAGGAGGTGGACAACAAGGCGGGGCAAATCGACATATTGACAGACTAAATGGAGTTGTGGGTTTTGAGTAGTAAATCAAGTTAGGCACTCACACCGGACTCGCAAACACGCACACAACATTTTTGTGGGGTCCGGACTCCACAGACAGACTCGTATGCATAAGCAAAAATCTCATACCGCAGAGAATTTCCCAGACAAAAAAAGCAAACTAAAGTCTAGGAAAGGTAGAGGACAGTAGTGACCCTTTAAATGCTCTGCTCTATCAAAATTTATACTCTAGCAAATTTCTTAAAATGCTTAACATTTCTTAAACATTTCTTTCAACTATTATCCAAAAATTTTAAAAATATATCACATCTTAGATAAAGTTACCTACCTTATAATATAGTAGATATACCCCTAAAGAACCCCACAGAAACCCAAACAAAAAACCTTACAACAAGCTTGCAAAGTCAAAGGGGATACTTCCCGATCCAGTGGCTACCAAAATGTTCGGGGCGTTGCGGGTTAAGGAAAGTGCCATGTCTGGTGATGTTGTTGATGTTGCTGGTGGGACTGCCAGTGGAGAGCGGATAGTGAATAGTGGAAATTGGGGACTAGGACTGGGGGCTTTTTGTTGTCTGTCAAGCGGAGTGGCCAAATATGGTTGTTAGATTGGCTAGAAGAAAAGGAGGGCGGAACGCGGCGAGGCAGGGAGAGGGGCTGGAAAAACATTTGCATATTTCTGAGAGTGTGTGAGTCCTTCTGCTTCTCCTGGGACCTGTCTTCGGTCAGTCTCCGGGTCTAAAGGAGTTGTCTTTTCGGTGCCTGTTTCCTGGTGCCTTTTTGCCAGCTAGCTGGGAAATCAAAAGCAAGACCCAGAGCGAAGGCAAAGTTCGTTTACTGCCAGCGAAGTTTGCTCGTCAACGTTGTTTGGCTTTTACGCCCCGCGAGACAGCTTAGAATCGAGGATGTTGCCGCCGCCGAAGTTGCTGTTCCCGTTGCCATTGATGTTGCTGTTGCAGTTGCCGCCTATTGTCTTTGCAGTACAGAAAACCGATTTCATTCGGGATCCCCCAGGGAGTGGATGGCCTGTAACAATTGCTGTTTGCACGCAAATATGAAAATCACAGCAGCTACGGCGACGACATCAGCAACAGAAGCGGCAGCAGCATCACCAACATCCATCGAC
Organism: Drosophila pseudoananassae pseudoananassae; assembly: GCA_018153035.1. Taxonomy (NCBI): domain Eukaryota; kingdom Metazoa; phylum Arthropoda; class Insecta; order Diptera; family Drosophilidae; genus Drosophila; species Drosophila pseudoananassae. The sequence continues at coordinate 2,278,744 of JAECXR010000055.1, forward strand.
AACATCGCCAATTGTTGTGGAAAATGTGTGTTTAGCCCCTGGACAAGGCTCCGAAAATCCCACACTCAACTCGTCATCATCGTCTCCACATTGGGGAATATTTATGCAAAACTCTCGGTTCACGTCCATTCAAATCGGCAGTTAGGACGAGCAAGAGGACGAGAACGGGGACGCCACAGCACAGGAGTGTATTCATGGTTCACAGTAACATTTGATCCATAAAACATGAGTCGATTTCGATTTGCGATTTAATGCAATCAGCTCGAATAGTAGAAGGGTTGTGGCAATAGCTGGAGAGGAGTGTGGACTGGTGGAAATGTTTGCTGATAGACGGTTGTCTGTCAAAATGTGTGGCGAGCAGCGATTGGAATTGTTTTTGCCGAAGGACCAAGTGTAGTTGCATTTGAGGGAATTTATTCTGGATTAGGCACATATACCTATGGCTTATTATGAAGTGCTTGGTTTGAATTTGAAACAGCCCCTCAACTAATAAGCATCTGGAATTGAATTTTCCAAAGATTATCAACACATTGGACGGACATTTCGAATATATTTCATATGGCGCTTAGTTATTGCTTATCTTACTGTAACTCCTTTGTCTTGTGCGTACATCTGAAGCGGTCTTGAACTATACCCTTTAGCCTGGAACTCTCACCAAACCACACACCGTTTGTTCTGAAGCCACAACGAAAATCCTTTTTGCAGTTTTGACAATAACTTCATTAGGAACAAACCGACAATCACTCGACTCGACGGCCCCTGACTGCTCCTGAGCCCAATGTAGTGCCCCTCCAGTGCAACACCAGAAACAACAATCAGGACTACCATTTAGCAACTTTTAATATGAGAGTGTGTGTTCATTTGGTACTAAAAATCAACAGCTTCTTCCAGTGGTAGTGTAGAGTCTGGATGGACTTTGGCTTTTGCCGTCGGGTTCGCTCCATCTGGCACCCAAAAAGTCCAGTGAGCAATTAGGTAAAGATCCATTGTGTTTGGATCACTGAAAGAAAATACATCAACTTCGAGAAAATCGATATAAATTAATATATCTTCGGACCTTTTTATTGAGCTTCTAAATGATATATTAATAGATTGTAAGTGTATTACTTTAGTTTAGTTTTTTTTAGTGTTGGACTTCGTCTTTATTTTTTGGTGCCCTTCGACTAGTTTTAAAGGAGGTTCTTACAACCTCAAGAGTGGCACTCGATGGTAGTCAAATATTTCTCGGCCTTTATTGACATTTGAGGGGCGTGGCTGTCTGCAAATTTACTACAAATTGGCAATCACTGCAAGGTTGAGGAGCTACACCAAGGAAGTGCCTGCCAGGAGTCATCTGGCACCACGTTCATTTGGCATTGAGGAGAGGTTTCTGCACCGCCTTTGCCTCGCCAAGCTACCATCTCTATTACAGGGTTCGGGGTTCAAGTGGCTATGCTGGCCAAGGGCGTCGTTACTTCCCGTACAAGTTTCCAATTTAATTAGACAAATTTTTAATTGATATCATATGGCCAGACCCCGCTATTGTCTTAGTTCCCGCTTGACTCCGGTGGCCTTTCAAGCCGTACTTCCCAAAAGTTTCCCGGAGAAGTTGTTACGGAAATTGCGTTGCAAGACGAGCCCTGGCAGCTGAGATCCCGGCTAGAAATGCAATTATTTGCTTCTACCAGTATGGAAATTCTGGAAGTGAAGCTGAAGCTGAAACCTTACTCGGAATGTGAACTACTGCCCCGAGCACTCAAGCAATTCAAGTTTGTTGGTGAATCTTCGTTTGAGTGATTGTTGGGAAGGTGTGAGCATAATGGAATTTAACATAGTATCTAATCCGGAAAAAGTTTAAAAAAAAAGAGCACATTATAATTTGAAGAAAACTCTGGTGTGTATTAATAAAACTCCTAAGCGACACAGAACCTGAATGGATTTTTAACAACATGCCCAGCAGGTGCTCAACTATTTATCCGATCCTTATTTCCAGTCTATTTCCCCAGAAACCCTTTAAGCGCATTTTAGTGTTAAGTAAACAAGTGCATAATTAAGGAGATTCTAAACCAACAAACAGGAGAAGAAGCCGGAGTCGGAGCAGCTACAGCCACAACAACAGCAACGCCCAGGATAACAGGCAAGCGGCAGGACACAGCCAACATTTAAAAGGCAAGCCCGCAAATCTCCATCTTCACCCTTGCCTGCCCCCCCCTTCAGTCGTGGCTCACCGATTCTCCCTTTTCGCTTTTCGCCAGGATGTCAGCGACAGGCGATAGGCAAACACACACACACCCATACACACCCCTGAACACAGACACAGAAAGGACGAAGGATTCGTGGGGGACTGGCAGAAAGCGCTTGGTAGATAATGTGCCTGCAGGTCATAATATTAATTGTTTTTACCGTTCAGCACTTAAAAGGGGGCAAAGGGTTTTGCTGTCTGTCCACTTTACAAGGACAGGGGGCGGTGAAATAATGAGGGTGGGGACCAAAAAGAACGGGGCGGGTATAGAGGGCAGAGGGAGAGCATATCGAATGTCTTTGACAGCCGCTGGCACGCCCGAAAGTATGCTTTCCAATTTCGCAATTAGAGCCACGCGTGTGTCAGGACAACATTGCTTTGATTCAATTAGCCGAGAAGCAGTAGAATGGGCAGCAGCCAAAACTAGAGTCTCTGTCTATGGGCTAAGCCGCCGGATCCCGGTCATTGTTCTTCGTCCTGGTCGCATTCCATTCCTCGGCAGCCCAATCCGCCGTTTCATTAAGACGACAAACTTCTATTAATTGAGCATTTGTGCGGCTTTCGAGAGCCGGGGACTGCCCACAGCGCCACTTGTCGCCGGCTGACAGGGCAAAGTTTGTTAATTCCCACCCACATGTCCACCTTTGTGTCAACTACACTTCCGGCTTTGCCTGCGACTTAATTTGATTAAAAGTTTGGGGACAACAAATAAGCAACTCGGCCCCAGAAATAATTGATCGAAGTGGCAGGCCACCAGAATGCGGAGACAAAGGAACCTGCTTCCTCATTGAACAATTTAATGATTTAATTGTTCAAACAATTAGGTGGCAAATCGCTGATGAAGAAACTTTCGACAACAAATTCGAGGTAAGCTCAAAGACAATGTAAGTCCTGGGATGAGCTTGTAAAGCTAATTAGACGGGACAGTTTTGAGGTCGAAGAATAAACTGAAGCAGGCAGCGATTAATGGTTCAAAGTTTTCAGATTTTGCTAGTTTGGATAACAACCAAATTTTGGAATTAGCTGATTACAAAAACATTGTTTTCGGTGGAGATAGAAAGCACTCTTGTAACCCAATATAAATAAACAATCGATTCGTTGTGAAAGGAATTCCCACTCAAGCTCATGCATTAAGTAGCTCATATCAACATTTTAATATTTTAAGTGGCTCTGAACCGGCAAATAACATCTCAAGACGTTCTTGTAAGCTCCCCAGAACAATCACATGACACACCCATGTCTGCCTGACTTGCATATTCAAGCCGCTGAAGTGGACTTGGCTTATAACTTTATGCACATGTAACTGACATTCAGGCAAGCGTCAAAACAAAAACTTGAGCAAAAGACAAAGAAAACTCTCGGTGGCAAGACAGTGCCAGTGTGAAGAAACCCCAGGATGCAAAAGCCAAAAGTGTTTGTGTTCTCAACTCTATGACACTCCAGGGACCTTCTGACAACTCATGGATTGTGTGGGGAATCTTGGAATTTTCGGGGAGGACACTCGTTTTCCTCGTCCTTATTCGTGCATGGCCTGCTCAAAATGTCAGGACCAAAAAAACACACATGTAGGGGACCAGGGGCCTGCAAAGGGGCGTACACAATGTCAAGAATTCAAATTACTTTGCTAAAAAAAGAAGATTTTTTTCTCAATTTCGTTGCCATTACTTAATTGAATTGACTGAAAATACCTTCCTTTGTCTTTGTGCGGGTCTTGCTTTATTTTTTACTTTTCATTTGATGATTGCAAAGCGCAGCCAAAGGAATTTCTCATTATTGACCACAAAAGTCGTCGCAGGATCACCGCTAACAATGTCTCTGTAACAAATTGCATTCCACTTTCGACCGACCATCGAACCAACTCAAAGGCGAAGTGGAATTAAACATCAGTTTATGGCAACACTCGATGGCTAGATTAATGTAAAATCCAATACAAATCGAGTAGTAGCAGTCGCAAAAAATTAATTAAAACCCCAAAGCCATTGGGGAAATGACATCAAAGTGTTCCTTTGTCCTTCTGGATTCTGGCTTCTGAGCAAATACCAAAAACTTCAATTAATGTAAGCAAATGGATCTCGAATCGTGCTTCTTGTTCGAGTGTCAGAAGCAGTGGTCACCACCACAGTTGTTTGATGGAAGATGACAAAAGAGTTAGGGAGCTCTCTGTATGTATCTTTTTTCCACCTGTCTATTTCCTAGATATTTTCCATTTTCTAAAAATCATAAACCAGCGCAAAGTGCCAAAGTTGAAAAGCTCATCACTTGAGCTAATTTAAGCTAAACAAAGGCACGAAAAATTTTCTCATTACATGAACACACACATTTCATTTTCCTGCCGACCATAATTTTCCTCCATAAAACGTCAAATGTGGCACTTAAAGTGGCCCACACCCACAATACCTAGTCCCGAGTCCGGATTCCTGAGTAACAAATCCGGAGCGAAGGTCCTTCCGCGGTCCCACAGGTGTTTCGAACGCCCGGACGTTCTTCAAATTAAATGAAATGCGTAAAAATGGCAACAATTTGATTTTGTCAGATTTTCCAGGGGGAAAAGGACCCGCCCAGACTCTAGATTCCGACAGCACACTGGGCGGATACTTGACGGGAATGGGAATCGGAATGGGGAAAATGGTAGCTGAGGCACGTAAACATCTCGGGATGGTCCAACAACCCCCGAAACGCATGTTTTATGCAATGTTGCCTCTCCCAGCCTGACCACCTCCACCACCCCCAGTTCTACGAATTGCACGCGCTGAGCTCCCAAGTTGCTAATTTAAGTGTAATAATCCTCAAAGCCAAGGAAACGTGAGCCAATTTATATGCAAGCATTAGGGTGAGCATTGGTGGGGCGGAGCGGGGAGGATGTTTTGAGATATGGCGGCAGGTCCATTTACCTGATGGCCAGATTTGTTCCAAATAGCCAATAAACTAGTTCTGTAGAACAGGTGTAGTGCGAGTTCATGAACCAGTCAGGGTCTCCCGGCAACACAGTCGGGAACTTAATAAACTTTGGGTTCCATGGCCTATCTACGTATCCCTTGGCTTTGGCTAATAATTGCTGAAAACACGTAAAGGCCCAAAACCCGCAGACAATTGTTTATTGTCCCCCTCCACGCCCTGGAATATTATGATGCAAACAACCACAACAAACAAACTCCCAAAGTGCCCCTCCCATAGATCCGTGCCACTGACGGTTGTTAAAATAAATTTAATATTGATTCAGCTTTTGTAATGAGAAACGCGACAGCATCAAAAGTCCACTTAAAAACCCACGGCCTAGTTGGATGGCATAATGCTCCAGCCTCCGTCAGGATGGGGACGGGGTCTGTTGTCCTGGGTAACCCTGCTGTCAAATGTTGCTGATGTTGCTATTGTTGCACTTTAGCTGCCCCAAAATTAAAAAGCATTTAAATTATGCTGATGACCAGAGAGAAACAGAGAACAGCCGGTAGTGGGTGGGGAGTGGGTATGAGAGGGAGAAGGACGATGCCGATATATCCTAGCCCGTGAAGGGTGGGGCTTTTCATTCTAGCCCTAACATGGGGCCATTTCATTATAATGCTTTTGGGGGTCCATCGGGCAGACACCAAAAGCACTTTACACGTTTCAGCCGGCCCTTTCATTAAGTTTGGCATATAACATAAATGATAAACAGGGATGCGAGGGTGGGTGCTCGAGGAGGAATTAAAATTAAGTACTTAAAATGCACATTCCGACCTCCAGCAGATCCTTTAGAGCTTATTACAGTGGAAGAGTTAAATTCCAAGCCAATCTTTACTTAACTTTGGGAAATGCAATGCCAAAATTTGAAAATAAAGATTAGATACTTATTTCTGATGCTTTAAAAAAGCAATTTACGGCTCAGCTTTAAGAAAACCCATTTGCCAAAAAGGCTCATTAAGCCAAAGCCATGCTTTGAGCGCCTGACAAAGGTTGACCAAGTAGAAGGAGCCAGGACATTAGGTCCTGCGCCCAGCTCTGAGTTTTGTGTTTTATTTTTTAAGCATAAGGTAAAGTCTAATATTTGGAACGCCCGCTGAGTCAGCCCAAAAAGGGCAAAGGTCTCTGTGTACACTCAACTGAAAACTATCATCCTTTTGCCAACCTCTTGTCTGTTATGAATCCTATTTTTGATAAACCAAAGGCGGTGGGGAGTCCAGCACAGCCCATCTCACGGTTAAAATGGGAATGGAAATGTGCTTCAAAGTTCCAGAATGCAATTAATTTCAACGCCAAAACTCATTAATATCCAGCGAGAAAGGACACTCGAGCCCGAGTAGAGTCCTTGCCAGCTACCTTTTCGTGTGTTAGCCCTTTTGCTATTTACCTTGGTTAATAATAAAGCAGCCAACGGCTGGGCTCGTATTATTTTCGTCTACAAAGATGAAAACAAACTCAAACTTGTTGCTCGCCTTGAGCCTTTTGTATAAAAAATTTCTTTCCACCTCTACCTTTTTATTTACCCTTTTATTTTATTTTCTTTTTTGTTTTTGGCCCCCTTTGCGCCGCTTTCTTTGAGGCAATGATTTATGGCCAAAGGCCAGAAAGGTCCCGGCCAGGAAATGAAGTTCAAGGCATCGTAAGTAGTTTCGGAAACGTCGGGGAAACGCTAAAGCGCCGAAAGTGTAAAAACCCATCCTTGGCAATGCCACTCGTCCTGGCACTCGTCCGGCCTTCCGCTCTCGTTACCTGGCCCAAATTGAAAAGCTCACTCGAGGCTCACGCGAAAGGATTTGACGGGGAGTTGGAGCTGGAGCCGGAGTCCCTCTTAGGCAGTTTGAAAAAAGTTTCATTGTTGTCCTGGGATTTGGGCAAACAAAATTAAGCAGTCTGCAAGTTTTTAATTAAAAAAGGACGAGCGACGTGTACCTTGAGCAACTAAGATGCGGGTCTTGCCCTGAGGGAGTCTTTCCTTTAAGAAGGGGATTTCTTTTATAATATTTCTCTGTAGTATTTTATTTAAGAAACTGATGTTGTAAAACCCATTTAATTCAAATCTTGCTCTTACAGCTCTGATGTTTGAAAAATGCTTATGAAATTTGTATCAAACTTCATGGAATCGAAACAAAAGTAAGAAGTGCCCACCTGTTGGTTGCGAGAATATGCGTGGCCGTTGGCAGGAAATTTGTTTAATCTGCCAACAAATTGGCGAAGACACGCAATCCGCGCAAACCGATTCGCAACTCTGGCTTGCCGAGTGTTAAGCCAAGACTTGATGAGATGCAAATGGATTTGCGAGATAAAGAGCAGTCGCGGTGGATCGCTGGGGACCCGACCAGTTCAGGACCCGACCAGTACCAGGTCCAGACTCAAGACGTGGGCCCAGTCTGGCCATGCCATGCCATGCCGGCTTATTATTAACTGTATAATTTAGTGTGTAGGCAGGAAATTGATTTATTATCAACGTCAGTTAATTTTTTTGCTCATTTTATAAATTAACTCCAAAGCAACTCCATCCCAGGCTGCACAACGGTCTGAGGCCGACTATTGCCCGCCACAAAAAGACCACTGCAAAAAATAAATCACAAATTAAGTTGTTGGCTCCCACAGTTGAAAGGAACTAGGGGAGGTGCTGCCACCGGTAACAACCAAAAATAAATAAAATAAAGCCAAACAGAAATAAGGCCCGTCATCTGGAAGATAAGGCCAGCTTGTTCGGGTGACAAACTCCACAACACGGGAGGATGACTGGCGAGAGGACTGGAAGCTGGACCAGCAGCAGGAGCCGGAGGGGTCTGAGCCGGCACCAGGAGTCATCCCGTCACAGTCACTTAATAATTTATCGCACCGTCCTTGTGTATGAGTTTTTGGGTTATCTTTTAGATACTCTTTATAGGGATACTCTTGCTGTAGATTCTTTAAATTAAAATTAAAAAAATCTTTTTGGTCCTTAGTTTGAACTAAGATAACCTTAAGATTTCTATTAACATAATCTAGAGTATCTAACTAACGTTATCCTAGAAAAACCTCTCCTCTTACTTTATTTCTACATTATCTTAGTATCTTAATGTTTGGCTGTTCGTCGTCGGTTGACTTATCTGAAGCTGTATCTGCCAGGTAGGCGCCTTGCCAAGTTGTATCTAAAAAATAAATAAAATTCGTGTGGGCCAGGTCCAGTAAAAAAAGTAAATCAAATAAGAGCCGAATAGTTGGAAAACAACTTTATTTGAATGTGAAAGTAGATTACAAAGTACAAGATTTAATAAAACATAGAAACCACACCAAATATCTTTTGGCCCCGATTGACATCCAAATATTTCCGCCACTTTCCGGTACAAATAAATGGACAATGTCAGAACATAAAACTGAACCCAAATCGACTTTCGATTTCTGATCAATATAGTTTGGCGGGGCATGACCAGTTGTTGGTAGTTTGGTCGTTACCATTGTTACAAAATTTGACGGAATGGTGAAGTGGGGAATGGGGAGTGGAAGTGGACGTGGACATGCCGGGTGACAGTCAAGTTTCCAATTGCATTTCATCAAAGTTTCGTCAATTTTCGGGTTCAGTAGCAAATTGCTATTAAATTGCCACACAATTGCGAATGCCATAAATCGAATGGAATCGAAACGAGTCGAATGAAAACGAGAAAATGTGGAGTTTTCCCTCTATTTCGAGTCCGATTCCCGTCCAGCCATGTCCACATTCATGGAACTCCCACTCCCATAGAGTCGGAATTTAATGGCCTGGTTTTCCGCTTGGTTAACTCAATTTGCGTGGCTTCTTTCAATTAGGTTTCCGCTGTCTGCCCGGCCGGCTCGATTCTGAAAAGCTCATTTCACTTAAATATAAAATTTGTTATTTGTTTATTTGTCGCCAATAGAAATGACAGCGGGTGCCCTCGGAGGCGAGGGTTGCGCTTAAAGAGTTTTTATGGATTTTTCGTTGAACTCGTAAAAATAGAAATGTTAAATAGTGTTTTAATTTCTATTTGTCCGCCGCAAATGAGTTCGACGACAGTTCTGGTCGATGGCAGGTGCAGTTGTCTGGCCCAACCCTGTTTCGATAAAACCGATCCCAAAGCCCATTTGCACCTGGGTGGCTCACTCACCGGGTAACCCGAAACCGAAAACGATTCAAAAACCACTGCTAATCAATAATGAAGCGCTGATGAATCAATTAAATGGCATTTCGGCCACATAAACTTATCCCAAGTGCAATCATTTATCACAAGCTGCCTGCGAATGCAGCAAAAGTCATTAAAATTCATCGTCTGGTGGCCCCTTGCCTCTGAAAGCCCCTGCAAAATGCACCAACCGCAGTTTGGTTGGTGGAAGTTGGACCAACTGGAAGTTGGCCCGAAACGATAAACGCGAAATTATTTCAAGCAAATAATGCGAATTTAATGTGACATCCGACAGGCGACAAGAGATTCGCTAAGGCGACGGATCGAGGGCTTTGGGAAGGGGACACAAGACTCGGGAGAACAAGCCAATGAAAGCCAAGATTCTGGCCAGAAACAGACCCCACAAAAGCAGAAAAACCATATAAATACAAGTTGCTGTTGGATGCTCTTCTAAGAAATAATTTGCCCTAAAAGGTGATGTTTATTTAAAGTTTCCCTAGTTGGAATTAAGTCTTAAGAATTTTAAAACGACTTTAAGACTTAATGTTAACTTGTTAAGTTATTTATAACTATCCTCTTCGAAAAGACCCTATAATGTTGCACTTAATCATTCTCAATTTTATGTTAAGCTGGCCAATAAACCCGGCTTTACCCTCTCTAAAGGAGGATTCTTGGTACCTGCTGGCAATCTTCCTTTTGTCCAACTTTGATGTGACACTGCTGCCCCTGCCCGCTCCTCGGAAAACGAAGTGAGGAGGACCCTTCCTTACAACCCTGACAGACACCAAATGACGCATTATTGAACTGTCAATGGAAGTGACAAAGGGTTAACAGTGTCACCATCTAGTAGTTACCCATTTATTTATTTCTTCCCCTATACATTTTTTTTATAAAAAATGTTGGATTCACATAACGGCCGTTTGACGAGGGGAAAATAAATGTAAAATTTACTAGCTAGAATCTTTAATTTTCTTCCCACCTTTAAATTAAAAACTGAAAAATTATATTAGTTTTTATGAGCTATTGCCTGGCTTCTAACAAATTTGACACCTGGGTATTCCGAAGAACTAGAAAGACTTTATATATTCACTTTTTCTTTCACTATCTGGATGTGAAAAGTTTGCCCACAAACTTTGGCTAATCTCCAGGCGCCCCAGGCCTTCGGATCTGGCATATTTATGGGCCGAGCTGAGAGGCGTCTCACCTTGCCAACCTGACCTGGGCTGGGCCTGGCTTTTGGCTTGGTTTTGGTTTTGGCTTTGGCAGACTATCACTGGGTCAGTGTCATCATCCGAGTCGCACTGCTGAGCATCGAATCGCCGGCGGCCAATAAAACCCAACACTTGGCCAGGGCGTGGGGCTCCGGTTGCTGTGCATCATCTTTTGGGATGGGGCTTGTGCTTGGGTTTGGGGATCCGATGCTGGCTATTTTGGGGATGGGGGAGATGTAGAGCTCACGTCACTTTTCTTGTTTGATAAGGATCCGCAATCGAGAACGAAGACAGGGCGAAGGCGTACGTTCGAATATATTGGAATTTTATTATGCATGACAGCTCAAAAAAAAAGGAGAAATAAAACAAAAAAGTAAGACGAACAGCCAACAATGGACACTCCCCCAATAACAGCAAGAACAAGGAGCGGCAGGGTCAGTGTCGGGGTCTCCAGGAACCCCCACCTCCCAAGACATAACCCTCTGCTTACCTGTTTGACAGCGGGTTGCCTCCAACTCTTACAACCAGAATGCTTAGCCATGTGAGAAAAGATTGCGTTATTCATATTTTAATTTTACTTGTTCGACGCTTCCTCATCACTTTTCGTTTTCTCATTTTTGATTATTATTTTGTGTATTTGGAAAACGATTCTTGAATATCGATAAGGTGCAAAGGCGGAACGGCGGCTTTGTTGTTCGGACTGGGATTGGATTCTTGTTCTGCGTGATTTGTGCATGATTATGTAACATTTTTTTGGTTGCTGACCCACCGATCCCCGAAAGGAAACCCCGATTTATATATTTTGACAAATGATATACCAATGAGTTGACAGTTTTTTTCGGCTTTATCGGACAGGGTTAATAAAGGAAACAACGAGGAGGGAACATGTATTTAATTAATTAAGTCGCGTCAAGATACAAAATCCGAAATGCGATAAGAGGGCCAATATTGATGACCATTACGGCTTGCTGGGGATAAAAGTGCTTAATAATAAGGTGTATTTTAAACATCCAAAAACCGATTAAATCCTCTGCAGCTCTTCGTGGAATTGGCTATTAGTTTCGCTAATCGGTTTGCCAAACAATGGGCTCTTTATTTGTGCAACACAATAAATATCAATGGATGCACAATTTTGTTAAACGGAATTAACAAAGCTTTTCTGCAACAATAATCCAGCTATTAATAATTTGTGAGTTATTTGCCTTTTTCAAAATCAAGCTTTGTTAAAAACCATTAAACTAAATTAATTTAAATTAGGGTTTATATTGGGAGCTCTGGTATCTGTTAGCGCCAGTTGAGCTTAGACGTCCCCAACACTCAGTGGTAAAATAAAAAAAAATTTTGAAAAATGTCCACCACATTTACTATTAACGGTCAGCCTTATACGGGTAAGGATTCCGGGGAAAAAATTAAAAATAAATAAAATTCATAAATACATCTTTCCAGTTAACCTGACTGACCTCCCGCCGGACATCTCTCTGAATACCTTCATCCGGGAGCACGCCCAACTGACGGCCACCAAGTTCATGTGCCTGGAGGGAGGATGCGGTGCCTGTGTCTGCACTGTGAGCGATGGCAAGAGCTCCTGGACCGTTAATTCAGTGGGTCAGAGATCAGCCGAGTCATTCTGCAGCACTAACGACCCACTTATCCCATTCCCGATTGCAGTGCCTTAAGCTGCTGAATACCTGTTCCCAGCTGGAGATCGTTACCTGCGAGGGTCTGGGCAACCAGAACAGCGGTTACCATCCAATTCAGAAGCGGCTGGCCAAGATGAATGGCACCCAGTGCGGTTATTGCTCGCCCGGATTCGTGATGAACATGTATGGGCTGTTGGAGCAGCACGGCGGGAGAGTGACCATGTCAGAGGTAGAGAACTCTTTCGGAGGCAACATCTGCCGGTGCACGGGCTACCGACCCATTCTAGACGCCATGAAATCCTTCGCGGTGGACAGCGACATTGAGGTTCCAGCTGAATGCGCGGACATCGAAGATCTGAGTCTAGAGCCAAGGAATTGTCCGCGATCGAGTAAAACTTGCAGGGGATGCTGCCAGCGATCTAAACTTGTATACGAGGAAGGCTACCAGTGGTACTGGCCGAAAAACCTAATCGAATTGTTTGATGCTCTGGAGAACATTGAGGATGCGGATCAGTTCATGCTGGTGGCGGGAAACACAGCTCATGGTGTCTACAGAAGATCCCCTGATATCAAGCACTTTGTAGATGTCAGTGGCCTGGAAGAGCTGCATAAGCACAGCTCTGATTCTCAGCATTTGAAACTGGGAGCTAATATGAGTCTGACCCAGACCATGGATGTCCTTCAGAGCACTTCCAAGCAACCAGGCTTCGAGTATCTTGAGGTTCTTTGGAATCACATCGATTTGGTGGCCAATGTTCCAGTGAGAAATGTAAGTCATTCAAGTTAATCTATTATCCTACTAATATTTGCCATTTTAGTCTGGCACTTTGGCAGGAAACATTGCCACAAAGAAACAGCATCCCGAGTTTCCTTCGGACATTTTTATATCCTTTGAGGCTCTGGATGTGAAGGTATTGGCAATGGAAAACGCCACTGATGAACAAGAAATGTCCCTGGAGGAGTTTCTGGGTGATTCGAATAGGAAACTGGTTTTGAAGGCCTTTCGCCTTCCAGCTTATCCCAAGGACAAATTCATATATGACTCGTACAAGGTATCAAATCCAAAATGCTTTTAATATTCATATAATTTATTTAGAATTTTTGTCTAGATCATGCCACGTGCCCAGAATGCCCATGCTTATGTCAATGCAGCCTTTCTTCTGGAATTGGAATCGGATTCTACTGTAGAATCAGCTAGAATTTGTTTCGGAGGTATTCGTCCCGATTTTACCCATGCCACACCCATAGAGCAGATGATGGTAGGACACAAGCCCTTCGAGAGCGGTCTGATAGAGCAGATGTTCAACAAACTGGAAGGCCTGATCAAGCCGGACGAAGTGCTGCCCGATGCCAGTCCGGCTTACCGCTCCAAGTTGGCCTGTGGACTCCTCTACAAGTTTCTCTTGAAACATGCGCCTGATGCTGAGGTCAGCGAGAAGTTTAAAAGTGGCGGGCAGATCCTTCAGAGGCCCCTCTCGTCTGGCATGCAGCTCTTCCAGACCCAAAAGCAAAACTATCCAGTCACCCAGGCAGTGCAAAAGTTGGAGGGGATGATCCAGTGCTCCGGAGAAGCTACTTACATGAACGATACGCTGACAGCTTCCAACTCCGTTTATTGCGCTTTTGTGGGCGCTACCAAGGTGGGAGCCACCATAGACCAGATCGATCCTTCCGAGGCTCTCCAGCAACCTGGCGTCGTGGCTTTCTACACCGCGAAAGACATTCCTGGAACCAACACCTTCTGCGAACCCAGTTTCGGCTACCAGGCGGAGGAGATTTTCTGCTCGGGACTGGTGCGTCACTCGGAGCAGCCAGTGGGCATGATCGTGGCCCTGACGGCTGATCAGGCTCAAAGGGCTGTCAAGTTCGTGAATGTCAACTACAGTAATCCGAGGGCTGATTTCCAATTGCTACCAAGTTTAAGCCACGTGTTCTCATCTCCCACTTTGGATAAATCACGGATTGTACCACTGGCTGTTTCGAAACTAAAAGACGTCAAGTTCTCCGATAAGCCAGATGTGGATGTGCGCGGTATCTTCGAGATGGGTCTGCAATATCACTTCACAATGGAACCGCAGACCACAGTGGTTATCCCATTCGAGGACGGACTACGGGTCTTCTCGGCCACCCAGTGGATGGATCACACCCAGTCGGCAATCGCACACACACTCCAAATAAAAGCCAAAGATGTGCAGCTTCAGGTTCGCAGACTGGGCGGAGGATATGGCTCTAAGATTTCCCGTGGCAACCAGGTGGCCTGTGCCGCCGCCTTGGCGGCTTACAAGCTAAATCGACCAGTCCGATTTGTCCAGAGCATCGAATCCATGATGGACTGCAACGGAAAGAGGTGGGCCTGTCGCTCGGAGTATCAGTGCCATGTAAAATCGAATGGCAGAATCGTCGGCTTGTCCAACGATTTCTACGAAGACGCAGGCTGGAATACCAACGAAAGTCCTGTGGAAGGGCACTCCACGTTCACTGCGGCCAATTGCTATGAGTTCACGGAGAGCAACTTCAAGCTCAGTGGCCACGCGGTGCTGACAGACGCCCCCAGTTCCACCTGGTGCCGTGCTCCGGGATCCGTTGAGGGCATCGCCATGATGGAGAACATCATCGAGCATGTGGCCTTTGAAATCCAGAAGGACTCGGCAGATGTTCGACTGGCCAACATAAGCAAGAAGAGTAAGATGGCAACTCTGCTGCCAGACTTTCTCAATACGAGGGAGTACTATTCCCGGAAGAAGGAGATCGAGACCCATAACTCCAACAACCGATGGAAGAAGCGAGGACTGGGGTTATCCGTAATGAACTTTCCCATAATCTACATTGGCCAGTTTCCGGCAACGGTGGCTATTTACCATGTGGATGGAACTGTTGTGGTCACCCATGGAGGCATCGAAATGGGACAAGGTACTTGTAATTCTTACTTTATACTTTTCTAATCATGTATTATCTTTCAGGCATGAATACAAAAGTGGCCCAGGTGGCAGCCTACACTTTGGGCATCGACCTGAGCTACATAAAGGTGGAGTCATCGGACACCATCAACGGCGCCAACTCCATGGTCACAGGATATGCCATCGGGAGCGAGAGTGTTTGCTTTGCGGTGCGAAAGATTTGCGAGACTCTCAATGCTCGACTGAAGCCTGTGAGGAAACCGAAGGCCTCCTGGGTGGAGACTGTGGAGGCCGCCAACGCCCAGTCCATCAACCTAGTTGCCTCGGATCACTATAAAACCGGAGACATGCAGAACTACCATGTCCTGGGACTGGCCCTCTCCGAAGTAGAGATGGATGTTCTTACGGGCAACATTCTAATCACGCGTGTGGACCTTCTGGAAGACGCGGGCGAGAGCCTGAGCCCCTGGATAGACGTGGGGCAGGTGGAGGGAGCCTTCGTGATGGGCCTGGGTTACTGGCTCAGCGAACTGCTTATCTACGAGGGCGACAATGGACGTCTGCTGACCAACCGCACCTGGAACTACAAGCCTTTGGGGGCCAAGGACATACCCATCGACTTCCGGGTGGAGCTGGTGCACAATCCACGACCCAGTGGGGCGGGATTTATGCGCTCCAAGGCCACGGGGGAGCCGCCTTGCTGTTTGGCAGTCAGCGTGATATTCGCCCTGCAGCAGGCCCTGCAATCCGCCCGGCAGGATGCAGGGCTTCCGAGAGAATGGCTGCGCCTTGGGGCTCCCACAACCCCGGAGACACTGCTCCTTAATGCGGGCCACCAAGTGGCGGAATTCAAACTAAAATAAATGCATTAAATATTAATGAAAATACACTCTGCACAAATATTCAAAAATATAATCAAAATTTTGAAAAATCACTCCAATAAAAAATATTTTGTCTCAAATTAAAATCACTCAAAAGCTTTATTTTATAGTTTTTGCTTTGAGTTATTTTAAAATACCAAA
This sequence comes from Drosophila pseudoananassae pseudoananassae, assembly GCA_018153035.1. NCBI lineage: Eukaryota > Metazoa > Arthropoda > Insecta > Diptera > Drosophilidae > Drosophila > Drosophila pseudoananassae. The sequence continues at coordinate 2,294,799 of JAECXR010000055.1, forward strand.
GCTTTTAAAATCTTTATTTGTTAAAAGCTAAGAGCGAACACATTTTTTGTTAAAAAGAGAGTAGTTTTTATTTACGCCGGCCGGCTTTTTCTCTTTTTTTTCGTTATTTTTAGCTTACTCATAACCTGATCAGAATGTTTTTTATTTATGTAATTTTCTATGGAGCTTAAATGCAATTTGAAAGGCAGATTATCATCACCTTCTATACTGAAAAGTCATTAAAATTGGCGCACAAACACAAAAGTTAATTTCATTCCGTAGCCTAGTCGAAATAATTTGCATGTAAAACTGCATGGAGAATTTAAACAAAGCCCTGGTACTGTTAATAGTTTTTTGTATGTCAGCGTTAATATTTGGATTTTTACTCTTCCAAAGAGTACTGCTCATACGTGGTAGAGTATGTGATATACATATGAAATTTTATATATAATACGGATTAGTTTTAAGCAGACATATTTTCGCTTAGAACTTATACATAGTCTGTACAATACTTTATAGAGTATTTATTATTTTACTATGGAAAAATATGTATTTTTTATATTTTTACTTTTCTACCCCAATTCTCGTATATATCGTGACTACTTCGCAGCTGCCTAAAAATCGTCGAACGAATGGGGAAATAAAGCAACAAGCAAGCCGAAGACTCGGCGCCGGCCGTTTTTATTTATTTTTTGTGAGTTTTTTAACAGCTTGCAATCGGGGAGCAAAAACTTGACTATCTGCAATTAACATCGATCGCCAAGCACGAAAATCTATTCAAAATTCTGTTTACTCGGTCCGCGCATGTGCACGAAAGCGACTTGTGTTGTGTTTGGGGCAAGAAAATTGCGCAAATAAATCGGAGAATGGGGCCCAAGTCTCGAACTTGTTGATTACTCGATCAGTTGGCCAGAGAAACTCGGAGCAACCGGAGGCAATAGCGCCCAGCAAGCTTCATATAATACAAAACAGAAGCAACCGTCTTACACTAATTGAATTATTTATATATTTCAGCATCTGACATTTAAGTTATTTGTTGCTTTGTTAGAGCCAAGGTTTATTGCATAAACTAATCAGAATGACTACGAAATTCACAATCAATGGATTGCCATATACGGGTGAGTGTCAGTCCAAACGTGAATTTATTTAAAATGATTAAAAATCGAAAAGCTCTTCTATATCCATTGAGTTTATTCCGTAAGTGTCTTAGCAGACCAGTGTCTGAGATTTCAAATAAAATAAATAAATAATCAATAAGCTAAATAAGTAAATAATAACAAAACAACGATAAAAAGCGATACGATAGGTACTATAGTGATAATGTACTGACTGATTATTTGGATTGGCCTTATTTTCCACACTTCACATACTACTTGCTTATGTTTGCCTATTCGTGGCTAAGATAAGAGTAATGGTTCTTCAAATGTTTCTAGTAGTCCCGCCCTAAGGTCATTTGTTCCGCTAGCTTCATAAATATATACATATCTCGACTAAAATAATTCCATAAATTTTAAAATCAATGACTGCAATCAACCAGATTTCGATTGAAACAAATTAGAGTGCATATATTATACACATTGTTTTTTGTGCGACTGGTTTTCAAAGGCGTACTTAAGATTCTGTGACTCGGCAACTTTTATGCATGCGATGCTAATGAATCCTCTTGGCCTCCGCAGTGAATCTCACCAACCTGCCGCCGGATATCACCCTGAATACCTTCATCCGGGAGCATGCCCAGCTTACGGCCACCAAGTTCATGTGTCAGGAGGGAGGGTGTGGAGCCTGTGTCTGTGTAGTCCGCGATGGAAAACGCAGTTGGGCTGTCAACTCGGTAGGAGGACATCCAAGTAAAGCAATCACTAATCCTCTAACAGATATCGTCATTTTAGTGCCTTACTCTACTCAACACCTGCGCCAATCTGGAGATCGTCACGGCCGAGGGATTGGGCAACCAGCGCACGGGTTACAATCCCATCCAGAAGAGGCTGGCCAAGATGAACGGCACCCAGTGCGGCTTCTGCTCCCCGGGATTCGTGATGAACATGTATGGGTTGCTGGAGCAGAACGACGGAAAAGTGTCCATGACTGAAGTGGAGAACTCCTTCGGTGGCAACATCTGCCGGTGCACTGGCTACCGTCCCATTTTGGACGCCATGAAGTCCTTCGCCGTGGACAGCAATATCCAGGTCCCCAAGGAGTGTGCCGACATCGAGGATTTGAAGCCTCGAAACTGCCCCAAGACAGGGTTAGCCTGCAGCGGCACCTGTGATCAGTCCCGAACCAACTTGGTGTACGAGGATGGGAGCCACTGGCATTGGCCTAAGAATCTCACCGACTTGTTTGAGGCTCTTGAGAAGGTCAAGGATTCCGAGGAGTTCATGTTGGTGGCAGGAAACACCGCTCACGGTGTATATCGAAGATCATCCGAAATAAAGCACTTCATCGATGTGAATGGAGTGGAGGAACTGCATCAGCACACCATAGAAGGGAAGGAGCTCAAGCTGGGAGCTAACCTCAGTCTCACTCAGACTATGGAAATCATTCGCAAGGCCTCCAAGCAGCCAGGATTTGAGTATTTGGAAGTCCTCTGGAATCACATTGATTTGATTGCCAACGTACCCGTCCGAAACGTGAGTTGTTGGATATTTTTGTACTTTTATTTTGTATACAAGTGTGTTTTTTAGTCGGGAACTTTGGCTGGAAACATCTCCATAAAAAAACAACATCCCGAGTTCCCATCGGATATCTTCATATCCTTTGAAGCTCTGGACGTAAAAGTCCTGGCCGCCAAAAATGCCACTGAAGATCAGAATCTGACTTTGTCGGAGTATTTGAGTTCAAATGACAGGAAACTGGTGCTCAAGAGTTTTATCCTTCCGGCGTATCCCAAGGACACCTATATCTACGACTCGTACAAGGCAAAGACTCTCTTCTATAGACTTGTATTTTTATTGAAAGCTTCCCTTTCCTCAGATCATGCCACGTGCCCAGAACGCACACGCTTATGTAAACGCAGCTTTCCTCTTGGAACTGGAAACTGACTCCAAAGTGAAATCCGCCCGCATCTGCTTCGGAGGAATCCGACCCGATTTCGTCCACGCCTCGGGGGTGGAGAAGTTGCTGGTGGGTCAGAATCCATACGAAAACACTTCCGTGGAACAGACATTCAAGAAACTTGGGGAAGTGATCGAACCTGATGAGGTGCTACCTGATGCCAGTCCCGTTTATCGAACAAAGTTAGCCTGTGGACTCCTCTACAAGTTTCTCTTGAAATACGCTCCGTCCGCCAATGTCAGCGAGAAGTTCAAGAGCGGTGGCCAGATCCTCCAGCGTCCGCTGTCCTCCGGACTGCAGCAGTTCCAGACTCAAAAGAAGAGTTACCCCGTCACCCAGGCTGTGGAGAAGGTGGAGGGCATGATCCAGTGCTCCGGGGAAGCCACCTATATGAATGATGTTTTGACTACTTCCAACGCTGTCCACTGTGCTTTTGTTGGTGCCACCAAGGTGGGAGCCACCATCGACCAGATCGACTCATCGGAGGCTATAAAGCAGCCAGGAGTAATAGCCTTCTATTCTGCAAAGGACATTCCCGGAACGAATACCTTTGTGGAGCCCAGTTTCGGGTTTGTGGCTGAGGAGATCTTTTGCTCGGGACTAGTGCGTCATTCGGAGCAGCCCGCTGGAGTTGTTGTGGCTCTAACGGCCGATCAAGCCCATCGAGCAGCCAAGCTGGTAAAAATCAGCTACAGTAATCCCAGCCCCGACTTCCAGTTGCTGCCAAGCTTGACGGATGTGTTTGCATCTCCCTCTCCTGATCCCTCCCGAATTGTGGCTGTTTCTGAGTCTAAAATAAAAAAGATCAAGTTTTCGGATCAGCCTGATAAGGAGGTTCGAGGCATTTTTCAGATGGGATTGCAGTATCACTTCACCATGGAGCCCCACACAACAGTGGCTATTCCCTTCGAGGATGGCCTCAAAGTCTTCTCGGCCACCCAATGGATGGACCTCACCCAGTCAGTGATTGCTCACATGATCCAGGTGAAGGCCAAGGATGTCCAGCTACAGGTAAGTCACTTAAAAGACTTTAATGCTCATGGATTACAGATATTTCCGCGATAAAGGTTCGCAGATTGGGCGGAGGATACGGCTCTAAGATCTCCCGTGGCAATCAGGTGGCCTGTGCCGCCGCCTTGGCGGCTTACAAGCTCAATCGTCCTGCCCGCTTTGTGCAAACGATAGAGTCCATGATGGACTGCAATGGAAAGCGGTGGGCCTGCCGCTCCGATTATCAGTGTCACGTTAAATCGAATGGCAAGATTGTTGGAATGTCCAACGATTTCTACGAAGACGCAGGCTGGAATCTCAACGAGAGCCCCATTGATGGCCACTCGACCTTCACCGCCGCTAACTGCTACGAATTCACGGGTGAGAACTTCAAGATCAATGGCAATGCGGTGCTCACAGATGCCCCCAGTTCCACCTGGTGTCGGGCTCCGGGGTCGGTAGAGGGAATCGCCATGATGGAGAATATCGTCGAGCACGTAGCATTTGAGGTGCAGAAAGATCCCGCCGAAGTGCGGCTTCTAAACATACCCGCCGGGAATAAGATGACTGAGCTGCTCCCCCAATTCCTCCAGTCCAGGGAGTATTACAAGAGAAAGCAGCAGATAGAGACGCACAATACCAAAAATCGCTGGACAAAGCGGGGCCTCGGATTGGCAGTAATGGACTATCCCATCTTCTACTTTGGTCAGTACCCGGCCACAGTAGCCATTTATCATGTGGACGGAACCGTTGTGGTCACCCATGGAGGCATCGAAATGGGACAAGGTACATACCAGACTTTCTCACATTCTCGATTAAAGTTTTTCTGAACTTTTATTATCTTTCAGGCATGAATACTAAGGTTGCTCAAGTGGCTGCCTACACATTGGGCATCGACCTGAGCTTTATCAAAGTGGAGTCCTCGGACACCATTAATGGGGCCAATTCAATGGTCACTGGAGGAGCTGTGGGCAGCGAGAGTCTTTGCTTTGCGGTTCGGAAAGCATGTGATACCCTCAATGATCGTTTAAAGGCGGTGAAGAAAGACGGTGCCAGTTGGGTGGAGACCGTAGAAGCAGCCTACGCAAAGTCCATCAATCTCATTGCTTCAGATCACTACAAGGAAGGCGACATGCAGAACTACCATGTTTATGGGCTGGCCCTTACGGAAATAGAACTGGATGTTCTCACAGGAAATAATCAGATCACACGGGTGGACATTTTGGAGGATGCTGGCGAAAGCCTGAGTCCTTACATTGATGTGGGCCAAGTCGAGGGAGCCTTCGTCATGTGCTTGGGCTACTGGCTAAGTGAGCAGCTGGTCTACGATCGCGAAACGGGTCGTCTGCTCACCAACCGCACCTGGAATTACAAGCCGCCGGGCGCCAAGGACATACCAATCGACTTCCGCATTGAGCTCATCCAGAAGCCCAATCCAAATGGGGCAGGGTTCATGCGATCGAAGGCGACTGGAGAACCTCCTTGCTGTCTGGCCGTCAGTGTGGTCTTTGCTCTACAGCAGGCCCTGCAGTCCGCACGCCAGGATGCAGGACTTCCAAGGGAGTGGGTGCGTTTGGGTGCCCCTACCACTCCCGAAACTTTGGTGCTAAATGCGGGACATGAGGTGGCAAGTTTTAGGCTTAAGTAAAGTTGATTTTCTGGTAGGAACACTTTTCTTTTTTAATATTTTTACACTATTATAAAAGTACATACTATGTACATATATGTAATACCTATAAACATTAATAAATTCAATAAACCTTTTATGAAACTGGATTTTTATTATACCCTTGCCGAGGGTATCATAATTTTGGTCCTAAGTGTGAAACGCTTTCTAAGGACTTTTAAGGATTCTATTTTAGAAAAATAATTCGATATTCCAAATTTCATAACGATCCTAAAGGGAAAACCACAGTCTCAGGATGTCTCGGGACTTTGATGCAGAATGGTGGAGAATCGATCTAGAAATCGTTTAAGGTACTCCGCTTAAGAATAGGATCAGGATTGGGGAAGATATAGCCATCCCTGTGGGCCAGATAGGGGAAAACCCCATTTTCAAGCGACCCCATCAGAAAAATTGACAAAAAATGTAAAAAATATTTCGTCTCAGGATTTTGATGCAAAATGATGGAGAATCGACTTAGAAATCGTTTAAGGTACTCCACTTGAGAATCGGATCAGGATTGGGGAAGATATAGCCATCCCTTTGGGCCAGATAGGGGAAAACCCCATTTTCAAGGGACCCCATCAGAAAAATTGACAAAAAATGTACAAAATATTTTGTCTCAGGATTTTGATGCAAAATGATGGAGAATCGACTTAGAAATCGTTTAAGGTACTCCGCTTGAGAATCGGATCAGGATTGGGGAAGATATAGCCATCCCTGTGGGCCAGATAGGGGAAAACCCCATTTTCAAGCGACCCCATCAGAAAAATTGACAAAAAATGTAAAAAATATTTTGTCTCGGGATTTTGATGCAGAATGGTGGAGAATCGATCTAGAAATCGTTTAAGGTACTCCACTTGAGAATCGGATCAGGATTGGGGAAGATATAGCCATCCCTGTGGGCCAGATAGGGGAAAACCCCATTTTCAAGGGACCCCATCAGAAAAATTGACAAAAAATGTACAAAATATTTTGTCTCAGGATTTTGATGCAAAATGATGGAGAATCGACTTAGAAATCGTTTAAGGTACTCCGCTTGAGAATCGGATCAGGAATGGGGAAGATATAGCCATCCCTGTGGGCCATATAGGGGAAAACCCCATTTTCAAGGGACCCCATCAGAAAAATTGACAAATAATGTAAAAAATATTTTGTCTCAGGATTTTGATGCAGAATGGTGGAGAATCGATCTAGAAATCGTTTAAGGTACTCCGCTTGAGAATCGGATCAGGAATGGGAAAGATATAGCCATCCCTGTGGGCCATATAGGGGAAAACCCCATTTTCAAGGGACCCCATCAGAAAAATGGAAAAAAAATTTAAAAAATATTTTGTCTCGAGATTTTTATGCAGAATGGTGGAGAATCGATCTAGAAATCGTTTAAGGTACTCCGCTTGAGAATCGGATGAGGAATAAGAAAGATATAGCCATCCCTGTGGGCCATAAAGGGGCAAACCCCATTTTCAAGGGACCCCATCAGAAAAATTGACAAAAAATGTAAAAAATATTTTGTCTCGGGATTTTGATGCAGAATGGTGGAGAATCGATCTAGAAATCGTTTAAGGTACTCCACTTGAGAATCGGATCAGGATTGGGGAAGATATAGCCATCCCTGTGGTCCAGATAGGGGAAAACCCCATTTTCAAGGGACCCCATCAGAAAAATTGACAAAAAATGTAAAAAATATTTTGTCTCGGGATTTTGATGCAGAATGGTGGAGAATCGATCTAGAAATCGTTTAAGGTACTCCGCTTGAGAATCGGATCAGGAATGGGAAAGATATAGCCATCCCTGTGGGCCATGAAGGGGAAAACCCCATTTTCAAGGGACCCCATCAGAAAAATTGACAAAAAATGTAAAAAATATTTTGTCCCAGGATTTTGATGCAAAATGATGGAGAATCGACTTAGAAATCGTTTAAGGTACTCCGCTTGAGAATCGGATCAGGAATGGGAAAGATATAGCCATCCCTGTGGGCCATGAAGGGGAAAACCCCATTTTCAAGGGACCCCATCAGAAAAATTGACAAAAAATGTAAAAAATATTTTGTCTCGGGATTTTGATGCAGAATGGTGGAGAATCGATCTAGAAATCGTTTAAGGTACTCCACTTGAGAATCGGATCAGGATTGGGGAAGATATAGCCATCCCTGTGGGCCAGATAGGGGAAAACCCCATTTTCAAGGGACCCCATCAGAAAAATTGACAAAAAATGTAAAAAATATTTTGTCTCAGGATTTTGATGCAAAATGATGGAGAATCGATTTAGAAATCGTTTAAGGTACTCCGCTTGAGAATCGGATCAGGATTGGGGAAGATATAGCCATCCCTGTGGGCCAGATAGGGGAAAACCCCATTTTCAAGGGACCCCATCAGAAAAATTGACAAAAAATGTAAAAAATATTTTGTCTCAGGATTTTGATGCAAAATGATGGAGAATCGATTTAGAAATCGTTTAAGGTACTCCGCTTGAGAATCGGATCAGGATTGGGGAAGATATAGCCATCCCTGTGGGCCAGATAGGGGAAAACCCCATTTTCAAGGGACCCCATCAGAAAAATGGACAAAAAATGTAAAAAATATTTTGTCTCAGGATTTTGATGCAAAATGGTGGAGAATCGACTTAGAAATCGTTTAAGGTACTCCACTTGAGAATCGGATCAGGATTGGGGAAGATATAGCCATCCCTGTGGGCCAGATAGGGGAAAACCCCATTTTCAAGGGACCCCATCAGAAAAATTGACAAAAAATGTAAAAAATATTTTGTCTCGGGATTTTGATGCAGAATGGTGGAGAATCGATCTAGAAATCGTTTAAGGTACTCCACTTGAGAATCGGATCAGGAATGGGGAAGATATAGCCATCCCTGTGGGCCATATAGGGGAAAACCCCATTTTCAAGGGACTCCATAAGAAAAATGGACAAAAAATGTAAAAAATATTTTGTCTCAGGATTTTGATGCAGAATGGTGGAGAATCGATCTAGAAATCGTTTAAGGTACTCCGCTTGAGAATCGGATCAGGATTGGGGAAGATATAGCCATCCCTGTGGGCCAGATAGGGGAACCCCCAATTTCTAGGGACCCCATCAGAAAAATTGACAAAAAATGTAAAAAATATTTTGTCTCAGGATTTTGATGCAAAATGATGGAGAATCGATCTAGAAATCGTTTAAGGTACTCCGCTTGAGAATCGGATCAGGAATGGGAAAGATATAGCCATCCCTGTGGGCCATATAGGGGAAAACCCCATTTTCAAGGGACCCCATCAGAAAAATGGAAAAAAAATTTAAAAAATATTTTGTCTCGAGATTTTTATGCAGAATGGTGGAGAATCGATCTAGAAATCGTTTAAGGTACTCCGCTTGAGAATCGGATCAGGATTGGGGAAGATATAGCCATCCCTGTGGGCCAGATAGGGGAAACCCCCAATTTCTAGGGACCCCATCAGAAAAATTGACAAAAAATGTAAAAAATATTTTGTCTCGGGACTTTGATGCAGAATGGTGGAGAATCGATCTAGAAATCGTTTAAGGTACTCCGCTTGAGAATCGGATCAGGATTGGGGAAGATATAGCCATCCCTGTGGGCCAGATAGGGGAACCCCCAATTTCTAGGGACCCCATCAGAAAAATTGACAAAAAATGTAAAAAATATTTTGTCTCAGGATTTTGATGCAAAATGATGGAGAATCGATCTAGAAATCGTTTAAGGTACTCCGCTTGAGAATCGGATCAGGAATGGGAAAGATATAGCCATCCCTGTGGGCCATATAGGGGAAAACCCCATTTTCAAGGGACCCCATCAGAAAAATGGAAAAAAAATTTAAAAAATATTTTGTCTCGAGATTTTTATGCAGAATGGTGGAGAATCGATCTAGAAATCGTTTAAGGTACTCCGCTTGAGAATCGGATCAGGATTGGGGAAGATATAGCCATCCCTGTGGGCCAGATAGGGGAAACCCCCAATTTCTAGGGACCCCATCAGAAAAATTGACAAAAAATGTAAAAAATATTTTGTCTCGGGACTTTGATGCAGAATGGTGGAGAATCGATCTAGAAATCGTTTAAGGTACTCCGCTTGAGAATCGGATGAGGAATGGGAAAGATATAGCCATCCCTGTGGGCCATAAAGGGGCAAACCCCATTTTCAAGGGAACCCATCAGAAAAATTGACAAAAAATGTAAAAAATATTTTGTCTCGGGATTTTGATGCAAAATGATGGAGAATCGACCTAGAAATCGTTTAAGGTACTCTGCTTAAGAAACGAATCAGAATTGATAATTCTGATCATATAACTGAACAAGCTGCCTTATAACTGAACAATCGGAAAAAGTATTTAGTATTGAGAAATACTGTAGTATTTTTTAAGATTTATTTAAATTTTTAAAATTTGTATTCTAATAAAAAGGTTTCCGATCAATGCTGCAAGGGTCTATCATCTTCGGCTCCGCCCGAAGTTAGCTTTCCTTTCTTGTTTTTTTTTTTATCAAATAGTGGCATTAATTTAATGCACATAACATTTACATTTCAAGTTACCCACCAAATTTCATAACAATCGTATTAATACATTTTTTTCGTATTAAATAACTTTGGCATATTGCATTTTGTTCACAACAACTTAAATAGAGCTTTGGAAAGCAGAAAGTGCAATTAAGCTAATATTAATTCACTATTTGCGTTTTGCTTTCTTGGCACTTTGATTGTCTAAACCCGTTCAGCCCAATTTTCTATTATTCAGGTTTCGCAGCTCTGCAATAGGAGCTCTTGCCCGAAAGTGCTCCATTCACCGGACGACTCTGCAGCGATGAGCATCAAGTTCACAGTCAACGGATTCCCATACGAGGTGGAGGCCACGGACTTCGCCCCGGACATCACCCTCAATGCCTTCCTGCGGGAGCATCTCCACCTGACGGCCACCAAGTACATGTGCCTGGAGGGCGGATGCGGCTCCTGTGTCTGTGTCATCCGCCGGCGGCACCCTGTCACCCAGGAGGTACAATCCCGGGCAGCGAACTCCGTAAGAGCTAGCATAGATACTCAGATTCTAATGGCTAACTCACTATTTGAATTTCTGTTCGGAATTCCAGTGCCTTACGCTCCTAAACACCTGCGACGATGCGGAAATTATAACGGATGAGGGACTGGGCAACCAGCTAAGTGGATACCATCCGATCCAGAAACGCCTGGCCCAGCTGAACGGCACCCAGTGTGGCTACTGTTCCCCGGGATTCGTGATGAACATGTACGGATTGCTGGAGCAGCACCAGGGACAGGTGAGCATGGCACAGGTGGAGGATGCCTTCGGTGGAAATATCTGCCGCTGCACAGGCTATCGCCCTATCCTGGATGCCATGAAGTCCTTTGCTGTAGACAGCACAGTGGAGGTTCCCCCCGAGTGCATAGACATCGAGGATTCCTTCGAGCTCCTCTGCTTGAAAACTGGACAGGCTTGCAAGCGCAGCTGCTCCAGGCCCCCCGTCAGGGATCAGAGTGGCAGCCACTGGTACTGGCCCAAGTCCCTTGCGGAGCTCTTTGCCGCCTTGAGTCAGGTTGGAAGCGGAGAACTGTACATCCTGGTGGCGGGCAACACGGCTCATGGAGTCTACCGGAGACCGAGAAACATCAGGCACTTTATCGACGTGAACAAAGTGCCGGAGCTGAAGCAGTACAGCATCGAAGCGGATCACATTGTCTTCGGAGCGAATCTTTTGCTCAACGATGCCATGGATGTGTTCCTCCTGGCAGCCAAGAGGCCCGGATTCGAGTATTGTACCCAGTTGTGGCACCACTTCAACCTGATTGCCAATGTGCCAGTCCGAAATGTGAGTTGAGCGCACCATAAATCCACCAACTTGTTTGGCGGTTCGTCACGCAAAGAAATGAGTAATCTACATTGATGTATGCTCTTTCTTTACATTGATTTATTATAAAAAGGCCTCAAGTCTTAAAACAAGAGTAGAGGGCATAAAATAATTTTTTTTTCAATTTTTGGTGATATAAAATATATTACATATTTTTTTAATCATAATGAACAGTCACATTATAAGAGTAACTAACCTATAGTAACTATAGTAACTAACCGACTTATTTTAGTTAAGAGAATAATGAGTTAAAAATCCATTTTACTTTCTAAAAGCAAAGATAGTTAACCACGTATACCGCCAGGTACATAGCGAGAAATATTACGTTACAAATAATTCTGTGATAATTGTAAATGTAAGGGTTGTATTTATTTTGAATAATCCAGAATGGTACATTGGCTGGAAACATAAGCATAAAAAAACAGCACCCGGAGTTCCCATCGGATGTGTTCATTACTTTCGAAGCATTGGATGTCAAGGTTCTGGTCTACGATAAACCCAGTAATCAAAAAGTATTGGGTTTACTGTCCTATCTTAACGATACATCCGCAAAACTGGTTCTAGCTGCCTTTATCCTAAAGTCATATCCACAGGATAATTACCTCTTCAGCTCCTACAAGGTAACAAATTCTCTTTGAAACTGATTAATTTATTTATACAATCTATGAACAGATCCTTGCCAGAGCCCAGAATGTGCACGCCTACGTGAATGCAGGATTCCTGATCGAATGGCAGGATATTCAGCGCAGCATTGTGCGATCTGCCCGAATTTGCTTCGGAAACATCCGACCAGATTACGTTCATGACGACGGATTGGAGCAACTGCTCCCGGGAAGAGATCTCTATGATCCTGCCACTGTCACTCAGATCTTCCAGCAACTTTCAGGCAGCATCCAGCCAGAGGAACGTCCACCGGAAGCTTCTCCTGAATATCGTCATATGCTGGCCTGCTCGCTCTTCTACAAATTTCTTCTGGCCACAGCGCCTAAGGAGCGGGTTCAAGGTCGATATCGAACAGGGGGCTTTTTGCTGGAGAGGCCTCTTTCTTCGGGGAGCCAGTCTTTTGAGACTATAAAAAAAAACTATCCAGTCACCCAGCCCGTCCAGAAACTAGAAGGTAAGCTTTACGAAATTAAATATGTAAATTTGTACTTAGCTTATACCTTTAAGGACTAATTCAATGTTCTGGAGAGGCCTCATATGTGAACGACCTTCTTACCCCCTCGAGCTCTGTCTTCTGTGCTTTTGTGACCGCCAAGAGAGTGGGGGCCACCATAGAGATGATAGATCCGAGATCCGCACTTCAGTGCAAGGGCGTATTGGGATTTTATGCAGCCAAGGACATTCCCGGCGTGAATAGCATCGTCACGGTGACAAGGGAGACACCCGAAGCAGAAGAGCTATTTGCTGCTGGGAGGATCAAGTACTACGACCAGCCATTGGGGGTGGTAGCAGCACTTACCCAGGACTCGGCGGCGTATGCAGCCACTCTGGTGAAAGTCACCTACGCCAGGGATCAGAGAAAGGTATACACCAGCATGAGGCAAGTTCTGGCGGAAAAGCAAGCCGATAGAATTGTGTGCCTTACGCAAGAGGAGCAGAACCCTGTGGCCTTGGGGCCACTAGCTCCTGGTGATGTTCAAAGAAAGGGAATCTTTGAAATGGGCTCACAATATCACTTCTCTATGGAACCCCAAATGACGATTGTGGTACCCTTGGATAATATTCTACAAGTGTACTCTTCCACCCAATGGATGGACGGCACTCAGGGAGCCATTGCTCATATGCTAGGGGTCACTGTGAACTCTATTCAGCTGCAAGTGAGGAGAGTCGGTGGAGGTTATGGGGCCAAGGTCACACGGGCTAACTTTGCGGCCTGTGCTGCCGCTCTAGTGGCCTCCAAACTTAATAGGCCTGTCAGATTCGTCCAGACTATCGAGTCCATGATGGAGACACTCGGCAAACGCTGGGCCTGCCGCTCGGACTACGAGTTCCGTGTCCGCGCCAGTGGCTCCATAATCCTGCTCACCAACAACTACTACGAAGATGCCGGCTGCAGTCTCAACGAAAATGTAGTAGACTTCCTGACCTTGCCGGCCCTCAGAAATGTTTACAATCTGGCTGATACGAACTTCAGGGTCAAGGGCAGTGCAATCCTCACAGACGCTCCCAGTTCGACTTGGTGCCGGGCACCAGGATCAGCGGAAGGTAATCTCTTTAACATGATATTTTATTCGTCAATATTAAAATATGTTTTTTAGGCATTGCCATGACAGAGAACGCCATGGAGCACATTGCCTTTGAGTGCCAGTTGGATCCAGCTGATGTTCGGCTGGTTAACCTGCAGCCGGGAAGCAAAATGGTCCAGCTCCTTCCTAGATTCCTGGCCTCCACAGAGTATCGAAAGCGACGGGACCAAGTCAACCTATTCAACACCCAGAATCGATGGCGTAAACGCGGCCTGGGACTGTCAATAATGAATTTTCCCCTCAACACAACCATTGGTTTTACCTACCCCGCCACAGTGGCCATTTACCACGAAGACGGATCTGTGGTTATTTCCCACGGCGCTATAGAGATTGGCCAAGGAATCAACACAAAGGCAGCACAGGTGGCAGCTTTCGTGCTAAAAGTGCCGCTAGACAAGGTGCGGATCGAAGGAAGCAACACCGTGAATGGAGCCAACACCATGATAACTGCCAACTCAATGACCAGTGAGATGATTGGCATTGCCGTGAGAAAAGCCTGCGACACCCTCAATCAGCGACTAGCTCCGGTAAGGAAGCAGCTGGGTCCCCAGGCCACCTGGCTGCAGGTGCTCCAAGCTGCTTACCTACAGTCCATTTTCCTGATTGCCACAGAATCGTATAAACTGGGTGACATTCCCAGTTACAGCATCTTTGGCCTGAGTCTCACAGAGGTGGAGCTAGACATTCTCACGGGAAACCACCTAATCCGACGGGTGGACATCCTGGAGGATGCTGGCGAAAGCCTGAGTCCGAACATCGATGTCGGCCAGGTCGAGGGCGCTTTTGTAATGGGTCTGGGCTACTATCTCACAGAACTTCTTGTCTACGATCGCCAGACGGGCCAGATTCTCACAAACCGCACCTGGAACTACCATCCTCCAGGGGCCAAGGACATTCCCATTGATTTCCGCATCGAATTGCTGCAAAAGAGTCCTAATCCAGTGGGTTTCATGCGGTCCAAGGCCACGGGAGAACCTGCCTTGTGCCTGGCAGTGGGAGTCCTGTTTGCCATCCAGCACGCCATTCAGTCAGCCAGAAAGGATGCAGGACTTCCAAGGGAGTGGGTGCGACTGGGGGCACCCACCACGCCGGAGACCGTGGTACTCAATGCCGGAAGCCAGGTCGAAGACTTTTCGTTGAACGGAAAGAGCAGGGAATAAGGGAATAATTTAATTTTATTTAATTACCCCTCGGTGAAGGTATCAATAATATTAAATTATGACTGATAACAAAAATGGGAAAATCCAACTGTTGTATTCATTCTTGTCCATTATAATGTACCCTCGCTTTCATCTTGTATCTAAATTGTGCAAAAATAAGAAGTTCTTTAAACTTTCCTACGACTGCAAGATTTTTTGCAGTGGTCGCTTGATGTCACTTTTATCTGCTCGAACCCGTTTAGCCTAATTAACGGATAATCAGGTTTCACAGCGCTTGGGAATAGACTCCATTCAATAGCGCGAAGTGGAGTTGTTACACTCGCCCGTCGACTCCTCAGCGATGAGCATCAAGTTCACAGTCAACGGATTCCCATACGAGGTGGAGGCCGCGGACTTCGCCCCGGACATCACCCTCAATGCCTTCCTGCGGGAGCATCTCCACCTGACGGCCACCAAGTACATGTGCCTGGAGGGCGGATGCGGCTCCTGTGTCTGTGTCATCCGCCGGCGGCACCCTGTCACCCAGGAGGTACAATCGCGGGCAGCGAACTCCGTAAGTGGCTAGAAATCAGATACTCCGATTTCTAACTCACTGTTTCAATTTCTTTTCGGAATTCCAGTGCCTTACGCTCCTAAACACCTGCGACGATGCGGAAATTATAACGGATGAGGGACTGGGCAACCAGCTAAGTGGATACCATCCGATCCAGAAACGCCTGGCCCAGCTAAACGGCACCCAGTGTGGCTACTGTTCCCCGGGATTCGTGATGAACATGTACGGACTGCTGGAGCAGCACCAGGGACAGGTGAGCATGGCACAGGTGGAGGATGCCTTCGGTGGAAATATCTGCCGCTGCACAGGCTATCGCCCTATCCTGGATGCCATGAAGTCCTTTGCTGTAGACAGCACAGTGGAGGTTCCTCCCGAGTGCATAGACATCGAGGATTCCTTCGAGCTCCTCTGCTTGAAAACTGGACAGGCTTGCAAGGGCAGCTGCTCCAGGCCCCCCGTCAGGGAACAGAGTGGCAGCCACTGGTACTGGCCCAAGTCCCTTGCGGAGCTCTTTGCCGCCTTGAGCCAGGTTGGAAGCGGAGAACATTACATCCTGGTGGCGGGCAACACGGCTCATGGAGTCTACCGGAGACCGAGAAACATCAGGCACTTTATCGACGTGAACAAGGTGCCGGAGCTGAAGCAGTACAGCATCGAAGCGGATCACATGCTCTTAGGAGCAAATATTTCGCTCAACGAAGCCATGGACTTGTTCCTCCTGGCAGCCAAGAGGCCCGGATTCGAGTATTGTACCCAGTTGTGGCACCACTTCAACCTGATTGCCAATGTGCCAGTCCGAAATGTGAGTAGAGCGCACCATAAATCAAAAAACTCGTTTGGCTTTAACAATCGCAAATATAAGAAATTAGCAGCCGACACTTTTGAATGCTCTTCCATAGTAAAAATACTTTCAACGTATTAATCATTTAAAAATATTTCATTTAGTGCATTTCTTTAAGATGCACTAAACATATTCCTATAGACCTATTGTTTCATGTAAGGAAACAAAAATCCTCTTTATATATTCGTACGTTGCCATAAAAGTCAAACGACTGCTTCTTAGAGTATAATGAGCTTAAAATCCAATTTACTTTCCAACATTTTTTGCAACAGAGATAGTATTTTAATTTAAAAACAAAATAAAAGCAAAACAAACGTAGAAACAACCCAGTTTATTTCAACGCCATAAAGAATTAAAATATTTCTTTACCTTCAAATTTTCTACGTAGCAAGAAGAGAAATTTGAGTCAAAAGGTTAATGGTTTCTTGATGAGTTCTTGTTTTATTTAGAAGAAATTTTAGTTTAAATAATATTTCTTAAAGAAATCTTAATTTAAATAATCCATTTCGGAAATGTTATATTTTTATAGAATGGTACTCTGGCCGGAAATATCAATATTAAAAAACAACACACGGAGTTCCCCTCGGATGTGTTCATTACCTTTGAATCCTTGGACGTCAATGTCCTGGTCTACGATAATCCAAGTACCCAGAGGGTGATGAGCTTGTTGTCCTATATCAGTGATACCACGCCCAAGCTGGTTCTTGGTGGCTTTATCCTCAAGACGCATCCCAAGAACAGATATCTTTTCGGTTCTTACAAGGTATTGTAATCCTTATTACGGAATTTTTTTAAGTATAATGATGCTTTTATGAATAGATCCTTGCCAGAGCCCAGAATGTGCACGCCTACGTGAATGCAGGATTCCTGATCGAATGGCAGGATATTCAGCGCAGCATTGTGCGATCTGCCCGAATTTGCTTCGGAAACATCCGACCAGATTACGTTCATGACGACGGATTGGAGCAACTGCTCCCGGGAAGAGATCTCTATGATCCTGCCACTGTCACTCAGATCTTCCAGCAACTTTCAGGCAGCATCCAGCCAGAGGAACGTCCACCGGAAGCTTCTCCTGAATATCGTCATATGCTGGCCTGCTCGCTCTTCTATAAGTTTCTTCTGGCAACCGGTCCTAAGGAGCGGGTTAAGGAGCGATATCGCACAGGGGGCTTTTTGCTGGAGAGGCCTCTTTCTTCGGGGAGCCAGACTTTTGAGACTATTAAGAAAAACTATCCAGTCACCCAGCCCGTCCAGAAACTAGAGGGTCTAATCCAGTGTTCTGGCGAGGCCTCGTACATGAATGACCTTCTGACAACCTCGAACGCTGTGCATTGTGCCTTTGTGACCGCCAAGCGAGTGGGCGCCACCATTGAGCAGATCGATCCCACAGAGGCTCTCCAGTGCAAGGGGGTAGTGGCCTTCTATTCGGCAAAGGATATTCCAGGAGTGAACAACACCGTCACCACCAATCTTTTGACCCCCGAAGTGGACGAACTTTTTGCAGCTTCTCAGGTCAAATTCTATGATCAACCCGTGGGAGTGATTGCGGCGCTCAACCATGACACCGCCGTTTATGCTTCAACTCTTGTGAAGATCACCTATTCCAACAACCAGAAAAAGATCTACATGAGCATAAACCAAGTAATCGAAGAGAACCAAAGTGACCGAATTATATGCTTGAAGAAGGAGCAGGATGAGCCCCTGAAGATACCCCTGTTAGCTCCTGGAGATGTTCTGGGTAGGGGTATACTAGAGCTGGAATCGCAGTACCACTTCACGATGGAACCACAGACCACTATTGTGGTTCCAGTGGACAACATTCTTCAGGTTTATTCTTCTTCGCAATTTATGGACTGTACCCAGGGAGCCATTGCCAAAATGTTGGGCGTCACCGTCAACTGTATTCAGCTACAAGTTCGCAGAGTGGGGGGTGCCTACGGGGCAAAGGTCACTCGGTGTAATGTGGTGGCCTGTGCCGCCGCTCTGGTGGCCTCCAAGCTGAACCGACCAACCAGGTTCGTCCCGACCATCGAGTCCATGATGGAAACCCTGGGGAAGCGCTGGGCTTGCCGCGCAGATTATGAGTTTCGAGCTCGAGCTAATGGATCCATTATTATGCTGACACACAATTACTACGAGGATGCGGGATGCAATCTGAACGAGAACGTAGTTGACTTTCTGACTCTTCCGATCCTGAAAAACGTTTACAACCTGACAGACTCAAATTTTAGGGCAAAAGGAAGTGCCATAATCACTGACGCTCCCAGTAACACGTGGTGCAGGGCTCCAGGATCAGCAGAAGGTAGAGTAGCATCTGAACAAAAATATAACATTTCAATACAAACCTATTTTTAGGACTTGCAATGACGGAGAACGCCTTGGAGCACATTGCCTTCACCTGCCAGCTGGACCCGGCCGACGTTCGGTTGGTCAATCTACGACCTGGTAACAAAATGGTGACACTTTTGCCTCGGTTTTTGGCCTCCACGGAGTACCGCAAACGCCGGAACCAGATCAACCTATTCAACGCCAAAAATCGATGGCGGAAGCGGGGCATCGGACTGGCTCTCATGGAGTTTCCACTGAACACGACTTTCTCCTACTCTTACCCCACAACGGTAGCTATTTACCACGAAGACGGATCCGTTGTGATTTCCCACGGAGGTATCGAGATTGGCCAAGGAATCAATACGAAGGCAGCACAGGTAGCCGCCTTTGTGCTGGGAGTTCCTTTGGATAAGGTGCGAGTGGAAACTAGCAACACGGTGAACGGAGCCAACGCCTTTGTTACTGCCAACTCCATGTGCAGCGAGATGATTGGACTGGCTGTAAGGAAGGCTTGCGACACTCTCAACCAGAGACTGGCTCCGATA
The DNA here is from genome assembly GCA_018153035.1 of Drosophila pseudoananassae pseudoananassae. Lineage (NCBI taxonomy): Eukaryota > Metazoa > Arthropoda > Insecta > Diptera > Drosophilidae > Drosophila > Drosophila pseudoananassae. The sequence goes on from JAECXR010000055.1 coordinate 2,314,025, forward strand.
AAGAAGCAGCTGGGGCCCCAGGCCACCTGGGTGCAGGTGCTCCAAGCTGCCTATTTGCAGTCCATATTCCTGATTGCCACAGAATCGTATAAACTGGGTGACATTCCCAGTTACAGCATCTTTGGCCTGAGTCTCACAGAGGTGGAGCTAGACATTCTCACGGGAAACCATCTAATCCGACGGGTGGACATCCTGGAGGATGCTGGCGAAAGCCTGAGTCCGAACATCGATGTCGGCCAGGTCGAGGGCGCTTTTGTAATGGGTCTGGGCTACTATCTCACAGAACTTCTAATATACGATCGCCAAACGGGCCAGATTCTCACAAACCGCACCTGGAACTACCATCCTCCAGGGGCCAAGGACATTCCCATTGATTTCCGCATCGAATTGCTGCAAAAGAGTCCTAATCCAGTGGGTTTCATGCGATCCAAGGCCACGGGAGAACCTGCCTTGTGCCTGGCAGTGGGAGTCCTGTTCGCCATCCAGCACGCCATTCAGTCAGCGAGAGAGGACGCAGGACTCCCAAGGGAATGGGTGCGGCTGGGGGCACCCACCACGCCGGAGACCGTGGTACTCAATGCTGGCACCCAGGTGGAAACATTTTCTTTGTGATTTTTATTCTTCTTGAAAATACTTGGTGGAGGAGTTTAAATAATTGAGTTTTCCATGATTATCAATAAAATTATATTCTTTCATTAAATTAAAGCTAGTACAAGATTTTGTTTGTTTGTGGGCCTACTTATATATCAGGTATTGGAAAACAATGTTTTAATAGGATCTAATGACACCACTGAGAGTGCTCTTCAAGAGCAGTGAACCGGAACTGGGGCACACGAGAGTCGCTGTACGCCACAAAATTGGATAAATAGAGGGGTCTGGGGATAATTTGACACAGTTGCTAATATATTCACATGGAATTCACACGTTCGCCTTGCAAAAAGAATACATTTTAAAGCCGAGCTGATTTAGAATCAAAGTATAATTTTTAAAGAACTTAAAAAATCAACTTTAAGTTGGAATAATGGCAGGAAGCATTACCATCAACGGCATAAATCATATAGGTGGGTCAACGGGAGTTAAATAAAAATTTAAGTAACAAAATGTTGAATATATAATTTAATAATTATTATTATAATTAAAGAAAAAAATTTGCCTCGTTAGCCTCCCTTAAACAATATAAAATCTACTTAAAGTTACTTGCTGTCTAAGCTGCTGTGTAAAATATCGTGATTTTAGTTATTTGCATTCAAAATAATTTTTACAACTAAGGTGAAAACTTTAAATACACAATAGTTAGTCAATTACTTGCCTGTAATATTATCGGGTGAAAAAGCTTTGTGTAAAAAAAATTACAGACACAATAACTAAATGGACAATTTTGATCACGCTATAAGCCACTTATAATGATCTCTTACACCCATAGAACACCTTTTTTGTGAACATTTTTTAGCAACGTTTCCTAACTTAATAATTTGATACAGTTAATCTTACTGCTTTACCGGCGGATATCACCCTGAACACCTTCATCAGGGAGCATGCCCAGCTTACGGCCACCAAGTTCATGTGTCAGGAGGGAGGATGTGGAGCCTGTGTCTGTGTGGTCCGCGATGGAAAACGCAGCTGGGCTGTCAACTCGGTAGGAGGACATCCAAGTAAAGCAATCACTAATCCACTAACAGATAGCATCATTTTAGTGCCTTACTCTACTCAACACCTGCGCCAATCTGGAGATCGTCACGGCCGAGGGATTGGGCAACCAGCGCACGGGTTACAATCCCATCCAGCAGAGGCTGGCCAAGATGAACGGCACCCAGTGCGGCTTCTGCTCCCCGGGATTCGTGATGAACATGTATGGGTTGCTGGAGCAGAACGACGGAAAAGTGTCCATGACTGAAGTGGAGAACTCCTTCGGTGGCAACATCTGCCGGTGCACTGGCTACCGTCCCATTTTGGACGCCATGAAGTCCTTCGCCGTGGACAGCAATATCCAGGTCCCCAAGGAGTGTGCCGACATCGAGGATCTGAAGCCTCGAAACTGTCCCAAGACAGGGTTAGCCTGCAGCGGCACCTGTGATCAGTCCCGAACCAACTTGCTCTACGAGGATGGAAGCCAATGGCATTGGCCCAAGAATCTCACCGACTTGTTCGAGGCTCTTGAGAAGGTCAAAGATTCCGAGGAGTTCATGTTGGTGGCAGGAAACACCGCTCACGGTGTCTATCGAAGATCATCCGAAATAAAGGACTTCATCGATGTGAATGGAGTGGAGGAACTGCACCAGCACACCATAGAAGGGAAGGAGCTCAAGCTGGGAGCTAACCTCAGTCTCACTCAGACTATGGAAATCATTCGCATGGCCTCCAAGCAGCCAGGATTTGAGTATTTGGAAGCCCTCTGGAATCACATTGATTTGATTGCCAACGTACCCGTTCGAAACGTGAGTTGTTGGATATTTTTGTACTTTTATTTTGTATACAAGTGTGTTTTTTAGTCGGGAACTTTGGCTGGAAACATCTCCATAAAAAAGCAACATCCCGAGTTCCCATCGGATATCTTCATATCCTTTGAAGCTCTGGACGTCAAAGTCCTGGCCGCCAAAAGTGCCACTGAAGATCAGAAACTGACTTTGTCGGAGTATTTGAGTTCAAATGACAGGAAACTAGTGCTCAAGAGTTTTATCCTTCCGGCGTATTCCAAGGACACTTACATCTACGACTCCTACAAGGCAAAGACTCTCTTCTATAGACTTGTATTTTTATTGAAAGCTTCCCTTTCCTCAGATCATGCCACGAGCCCAGAACGCACACGCTTATGTAAACGCAGCTTTCCTCTTGGAACTGGAAACTGACTCCAAAGTGAAATCCGCCCGCATCTGCTTCGGAGGAATCCGACCCGATTTCGTCCACGCCTCGGGGGTGGAGAAGTTGCTGGTGGGTCAGAATCCATACGAAAACACTTCCGTGGAACAGACATTCAAGAAACTCGGGGAAGTGATCGAACCTGATGAGGTGCTACCTGACGCCAGTCCCGCTTATCGAACCAAGTTAGCCTGTGGACTCCTCTACAAGTTTCTCTTGAAATACGCTCCCTCCGCCAATGTCAGCGAGAAGTTCAAGAGCGGTGGCCAGATCCTCCAGCGTCCGCTGTCCTCCGGACTGCAGCAGTTTCAGACTCAGAAGAAGAGTTACCCCGTCACCCAGGCTGTGGAGAAGGTGGAGGGCATGATCCAGTGCTCCGGGGAAGCCACCTATATGAATGATGTGTTGACTACTTCCAACGCTGTCCACTGTGCTTTCGTTGGTGCCACCAAGGTGGGAGCCACCATCGACCAGATCGACGCATCGGAGGCACTGAAGCAGCCAGGAGTAATAGCCTTCTATTCTGCTAAGGACATTCCCGGAAAGAACACCTTCAGCGATCCCAGCTTTGGGTTTCAAGTTGAAGAAATTTTCTGCTCGGGATTGGTTCGCTTTTGTGAACAGCCCTGTGGGGTCATTGTGGGTCTTTCGGCAGATCAGGCACAACGTGCTGCCAAGCTGGTAGAGATCAGCTACAGCAATCCCAGCCCTGAGTTTAGGTTGCTACCCAGCTTGAAGGATGTTTTTGCATCTCCCACTCTAGAATCATATCGCATATCTCTCGTTGCACTGTCGTCTGTAAAGGAGCTACACTTTTCCGGCGAACCGGACATGGAAGTGCGAGGAATTTTTGAGATGGGGTTGCAGTATCAATTTCCAATGGAGCCACAGACAACGGTGGCGGTTCCTTTCGAGGATGGCCTCAAAGTATTCTCTTCTACCCAATGGATGGATCATACCCAGTCGGTTATAGCACACTGCCTTCAGATGAAGGCGAATAACGTGCAGTTGCAGGTATTTATCGTCCAGTCAGATAGTTTTTATTTAAATTTTAAATTGAAATACTTTGCTGAAGGTTCGCAGATTGGGCGGAGCTTATGGATCCAAAATTTCTCGTGGAAACCAGGTAGCTTGTGCTGCCTCGTTGGCGGCTTACAAGCTAAACCGGCCTGCTCGGTTTGTACAGAGCATGGAGTCCATGATGGACTGCAATGGAAAACGGTGGGCTTGCCGCTCCGACTACCAGTGCCATGTGAAGGATAATGGCAAGATTGTGGGCTTATCCCACGATTATTTTGAAGATGCTGGCTGGTGTCCCAACGACAGTCCCGTCAACCTTCAATCCAAGTTTACCGCCTCCAATTGCTACGACTTAACCGAACGGAATTTCAAACTTAATGGCCATGAGGTCCTCACAGATGCCCCCAGTTCCAGTTGGTGCCGAGCACCAGGGTCGGTGGAGGGAATTGCTATGATAGAGAACATCATCGAGCACGTTGCTTTCGAGGTGCAAAAGGACCCGGCTGCAGTCAGACTGGCTAACATTTCTTCCGGAAACAAAATGAGCGAATTGCTACCCGAATTCCTACAGTCCAGAGATTATTATCAAAGAAAGCACCAGATCGAGGATTATAACGCCACAAACCGATGGATGAAGCGGGGAATCGGATTGGCTGTTATGGAATACCCCGTCTTCTATTTTGGACAGTACCCGGCGACAGTGGCCATTTACCATGTGGATGGATCGGTTGTGATTAGTCACGGAGGCATTGAAATGGGACAAGGTACTGGACTCCAGACTATTTTTTGTATGCCTCTCTGATCTTTCATTATCCTTCAGGTATGAACACAAAGATTGCTCAAGTTGCTGCCTACACTTTGGGAATTAGTATGAGCTACATCAAAGTGGAGTCTTCGGATACCATCAACGGAGCCAACTCCATGGTAACTGGTGGAGCTTTGGGCAGCGAGAGGCTTTGCTTCGCCGTCCGAAAAGCCTGCGAAACCCTTAACGATCGTTTAAAACCCCTTAAAAAGAAGGATGCCACTTGGCTGGAAATCGTTAAAGCGGCTTATAGGAAACCAATCAACATGATCGCATCCGAACACTACAAGGAAGACGATATGGAGAACTATCACATCTATGGACTGGCACTTACAGAAGTAGAACTAGACGTACTCACCGGAAACAGCCAGATCACACGGGTCGACATTTTGGAGGATGCTGGCGAAAGCCTGAGCCCCTTCATTGATGTGGGCCAGGTGGAAGGAGCCTTTGTGATGCTCTTGGGCTACTGGCTTAGTGAGCAGCTGGTCTATGATCGCGAAACGGGTCGCCTTCTCACCAATCGCACATGGTATTACAAGCCGCCGGGCGCCAAGGACGTACCCATCGACTTTCGCATTGAGCTCATCCAGAAACCAAATCCTAGCGGGGCAGGATTCATGCGATCGAAGACCACTGGTGAGCCGCCTTGCTGCCTGGCAGTCAGTGTGGTCTTCGCTCTTCGTCAAGCGCTGCAGTCGGCGCGTCAGGATGCTGGACTTCCGAGGGAGTGGGTGCGTCTGGGAGCTCCCTCTACTCCAGAAACAATGGTGCTGAATGCGGGCCATGAAATAGCAAGTTTTAGGCTTAATTAAATCGGTGTTTATCTATTAGAAGTTTTGATGTATTCGATAATACAAATGTTTTTCACACAGACACAATATACACAAGTTTATCCATTTTATATTTCTTCCTCATATTCGCGTTAATGATTGCCTCTCTCGGTTTTAAACGGTATTTGGTATTCTCTCGGTATTTGTTTAGAAAACCGAGCAAAACGTAATCGTCGAAACAGTCTGTTGATAAAGCTCTCACTGGCCAGCGTGCCAAGAGAATAATAATTTAACACGAATGTTAGATAAGAATTCCGGCCGATAGAGTGTTAGAAATGAGCGGCGAATCTAAGAGCGCAACCACGTGAACTTGAATCTCTTTGGGTTCCGGGCTTCCGGGCTCCGAAAAGCGAATATATAGAGTACTCCGGGAGACCGGTGCCCACAGTCACTGTCAGATCGCGGAGGAGTCGCTCGCATCGAACAAGTGGCCGGTTTCCCAACATTGTGAAATTCCATAGTTCCAGAAAAAACTTAAACCCATCCATATTTTTGATACAATACTGAGGCTGTTGAAGAAAGGCTACATTTAATTTCACAATAATTCCTCAAGTGATTTTGTTTCTTATATAAGATATAGATAATGACTGGAAGCATTACAATCAACGGCACTAGGCATGAAGGTGAGTCCCGGGCATACAAAAATATATAAAATCTATAATGGTTGGGTGTGTGGGAAGTTAATAGCCATGCGAATGATGTGGGTTGTCATTTACAAAACGCTGGATCGCTCGACTACGTAATACCTGCTGTTAAGATCTTCGTGTACAATTTAGGCGTCAATCCAAAGCCCAGTAAACTACTAGAATCTTGGATGAAATGTTGTGATTTATAATAACTTTATTCTTCAGGTACACAAGCACTCTTAAATGCGTAGTTATAGCAAGGGTTTCTAAAAAGTGGACTTTTGAATTGAAATACAAACAGGGAAAACACTTCAACCAAGTCTATTACTGGTATAGGTCTTGATTACATTTATGGAACACAGTGGATATGTGTTTATAAATATTTTCTAGCTTAAATTACAATTAATTGACGCCTATTAACCTTTTATTTGTGTATCAGTATTTGATACCCTTAGGAGAGATACCAGAAAGCTTTTCCAAACAAATATAAAACCTCACCACTATAGTTTCAAACACAATCAATCAAGAAATTGAGAAATAAGAAACTAAAATTGTTATCAATCAGAAAAGTCTCTCTTTTATTAAATATTCTTGGCTTTAGTTTAATTATTTATTTGTAAAAAATGTTATGATAGTGTAAGTTTTTGAATGAGGCTGTTATCTGACAATGATTTGACATGCTTGCGCCAGCAATTCCGATTTGGAATGATGATTAGATAAGGCTAACCACCGACCTCTCATCGTTTTCTAGTCCACCTGGCTGCCTTGCCGGCGGATATCTCGCTGAACACCTTTATTCGGGAGCATGCCGGGCTCACTGGCACCAAGTTCATGTGCCAGGAGGGTGGGTGTGGCGTCTGTGTCTGCACCCTGACCGGACTGCATCCGGGGACAGGGGAGCCCCGCACCTGGGCGGTCAACTCGTGCCTGACTCTGCTGAACACCTGCCTGGGCCTGGAGGTGACCACCACCGAGGGATTGGGCAACAAGAGGGTCGGATACCATGCCATCCAGCAGCGGCTGACCAAGATGAATGGCACCCAGTGCGGCTACTGCTCACCCGGAATCGTGATGAACATGTACGGACTCCTGAAGTCGAAAGGTGGCAAGGTGACCATGGCCGAGGTAGAGAACTCCTTTGGAGGCAACATCTGCCGCTGCACCGGCTACCGCCCCATCTTGGACGCCATGAAGTCCTTTGCCGTGGATAGCAACATCCAGGTGCCAGCAGAGTGTGCCGACATCGAGGATCTGACCACCAAGCAGTGCCCCAAGACGGGCCAAGCTTGCTCCGGAAGCTGCAAGAAGCAGGAGCCCCAGGTCAGCCCGCTCTATCCCGATGGCAGTCGTTGGATCTGGCCGACAAACTTGACCGAGCTCTTTGCTGCTCTTCAAGAAGCTGTCAAGGAGAAGCTCCCCTACATGCTAGTGGCAGGTAACACCGCTCACGGTGTCTACCGGCGCAGCCCGGACATCAAGGTCTTCATCGACGTCTCCGGCCTGAAGGAGCTCAAGGGCTGCAGCCAATCCGCCGACAACTCCACCCTGACTCTTGGCGCCAATTTGAGCCTCAGCGAGGCCATGGATATCTGCCGGCAGTTGGAGAAGACCAAGGGTTTCGAGTACCTGGCCCAGGTGTGGCAGCACCTCGATTGGATCGCCAATGTGCCAGTGCGCAATGTAAGTAGAAGTGTCACCTCCTCTTTCTTAAGCCCTCCATTGCAATCTTATCTGCGGTTGATGGAAAGCACCTTGAGTGTTGTTGAGTTTTATCAATATTTTTCGTATTAACCCAGGCCGGAACGTTGGCTGGAAACCTGGCCATCAAGCACGCCCACCCGGAGTTCCCCTCGGATGTGTTTATTGTCCTTGAGGCTCTGGATGCCCAGGTGATCGTCCAGTCAGCGGCGGACAAGAAGGAGACTGTGAGCCTTGCCAGCTTCCTTAGCTCATCCCTGGAGGGAAAGGCTGTTACGGGATTGGTGCTGAGAGCTTATCCCCAGGATAAGTTCTTCTTCGACTCTTATAAGGTAAGCAAATACATAATTTCAGAAAGATTATTTTTAATGAAATAAGAAATATAAGAAGTAGATTTCGAGTAGATCTAAATTTTAGCTCATGTAATAATAACATTGGGTTAACATTATAAATAACAGAAATGTAACATCCAAAGCTGATTAGCAGAAATTTAACATTGACTGAAATATAATATCTCCTGCAGAGGGTGTGGTACCACTGAACGGAAATATTCCCCAAATTCTAAAATTAATCCTTTATAACACATGATCTTTTCTTTAAAAGATTATGCCGCGTGCTCAGAACGCACATGCCTATGTGAACGCCGCCTTCCTCCTGGAATTGGAAGCAGACTCCCGGGTGAAGTCCTCGCGCATCTGCTTCGGTGGAATCAATCCCGAGTTCGTCCATGCCACGGCCATTGAGAAGTTCCTGCAGGGAAAGAACCCCTTCGAGAATGGCCTGGTGGAGAAGGCCTTCGGACAGCTGTCCTCCCTGCTCCAACCCGACGAAGTACTGCCCGATGCCTCTCCCGTGTACCGTCGCAAATTGGCCATTGGCCTGTTCTACAAGTCCCTTCTCAAGGCTGCAGCCCAGCGAAAGCAGGGATTGGGTAACCGTTACGTAACCGGAGGTTCTCTGCTCCACCGTCCAGTGTCCAGTGGGCAGCAGATCTTCGAAAGCTTCCAAGAGCATTATCCAGTCACAAAGGCCACCGAGAAGCATGAGGGATTGATCCAGTGCTCTGGAGAAGCCACTTACTCCAACGATCTGCCCACCCAGCATAACCAGCTCTGGGCGGCCTTTGTCACCGCCAAGAAGGTGGGCGCCAAGGTCACCAAAGTAGACGCCCAACCAGCTCTGTCCCTGCCCGGAGTGGTGGCCTATCTGGATGCCAAAGACATTCCGGGGCCCAACTATATTGGACCCAAGACCAGGGACGACTTCTTCTTCACGCAGGACGAGAAGATTTTCGCCACTGGAGTGATCCAGTTCTACGGCGAGCCCGTGGGAGTGATCCTAGCCGACTCCAACGCACTGGCCAATCGGGCAGCGGAGCTGGTGAAGCTCAGCTACGAGGGTGAAAAGCAGGAGCTGCTGCCCACCCTGAAACACGTTCTGGATAAGTTGGGCTCCGAAGTAGGAAGCAATAAACGCTTTGAACATAAGGTCAAGTCCAGCATTGATAAATTGGAGTTGGAGGAACCTTTCGATGTGAGCGCCTCCGGAAAACTGGACATGGGCCTGCAGTACCACTATTACATGGAGCCCCAGACCACGGTCGTCATACCGTTTGAAGGCGGCGTCCAGGTCTACTGTGCCACTCAGTGGATGGACCTGACCCAGGACATCATCGCCAACGTACTAAACTTAAGGTCCAACGAAGTTCAGGTTAAAACCAGACGTATTGGCGGAGGATACGGTGGCAAGGCCACCCGTTGCAACCTGGCTGCTGCTGCTGCCGCCGTAGCTGCTTATAAACTGAATAGACCAGTTCGGTTTGTGCAATCCCTGGAGTCCATTATGACCACTTTGGGCAAGCGATGGGCCTTCCACTGCGACTACGATTTCTTCGTCCAGAAGTCCGGAAAAATTTCTGGCATTGTAAGCCGTTTCTTCGAGGATGCTGGCTACTTGTCGAACGAATCCCCCATCGGGCACGTGGTATTGCTTTCCAAGAACTGCTACGAGTTCAGTGACAACTACAAACTGGATGGCTATTTGGTGTATACGGACTCTCCATCGAACACGCCGTGCAGAGCTCCTGGCTCCGTGGAAGGCATCGCAATGATGGAGAACATCATTGAGCATATTGCGTTCGAAACTGGAGTCGATCCGGTAGATGTGCGCCTGGCCAACATGCTGCCAGCCCACAAAATGGGAGACATGATAACCAGATTCCTCGAGAGCACCCAGTACCGGAAACGCAAGGCCGATAGCATTGCCTTCAACAAAGAGAACCGCTGGCGCAAGCGGGGACTGGGCCTGTGCATCATGGAATACCAAATCGGCTACTTTGGACAGTACCCTGCCACGGTAGCTATCTACCACAGCGATGGAACTGTAGTCATCTCCCACGGAGGCATTGAAATGGGACAGGGTGAGTGGCTGCGATCCATAAATTCGATTTTTTGTTTAGCATGTTTTCTTTTTCTCCTTCAGGCATGAACACCAAGATCTCGCAGGTGGTGGCCCACACCCTGGGTATCCCCATGGAGCTGGTGCGCATCGAGACCAGCGACACGATTAACGGAGCCAACTCCATGGTTACTGGTGGAGCGGTGGGCAGCGAGACGCTCTGCTTTGCTGTTCGCAAGGCCTGCGAGACTCTCAACCAGCGCCTGGCGCCGCTCAAGGAGGAACTGAAGCCCCAGGATTGGCGCTCGCTGATCAACGAGGCCTACAACCGCAAGATCAACCTCATCGCCAGCGATCAGTGCAAGCAGGGCGACATGGATCCCTACTCGGTGTGCGGTCTGTGTTTGATCGAAGTGGAGCTGGATGTGCTCACTGGAAACTATGTTGTGGGTCGCACCGACATCCTCGAGGACACTGGCGAGAGTCTGAATCCTAATGTGGACATTGGCCAAATCGAGGGAGCGTTTATGATGGGCCTGGGCTACTGGACCAGCGAACAAATCGTGGCGGATCCGAACACTGGCGAGTGCCTCACGAATCGCACATGGACCTACAAGCCGCCAGGAGCGAAGGACATCCCATCGGATCTACGCATCGAGCTCCTGCCCAAGAGCCCCAACAAGGCTGGCTTTATGCGCTCCAAGGGTGAGTTGAAATCCTTGCTGCTTGTTTAAAGGATTAACTAAGAATTCATTGTTTTTTTTCAGCCACTGGAGAGCCAGCTATCTGCCTGTCCATAGCGGTGGCCTTCGCCCTGCAGCAGGCACTGCAATCGGCCCGCGATGACGCTGGCGTGCCCAAGTCCTGGGTGACCCTGACCGCCCCGATGACCCCCGAGCTGCTGGTCCTCCACGCCGGCACCGAGCCCAGCCAGCTCAAGCTGAACTAAGCCGAGGAGACGGAGAAGGAGGAGGAGTCCTTAGCGTGGGACACGGCACGTGGCCGCGATGGGAACGCTCCGATAAACACGCCAAGATAACCTGCACTTACACCCCCACTTAACCTGGCTGAAAAGCATAGCAGCCAAGAACACTGAACACTGTGTTGTATGCACAATAAATTAAAAACTTATCCAACGCTTAATCCAAATGACATTCATTGCGAGCTCGCCGCCGGCTTGGGTCAACAGCAGGCCCTCCCGCCGCCTCTGATCTCCTCCAGGCATTGGGAATTTACATTTTGCCCGTCTCGTTTTTTTGTGCTTAACACCTCAACACCCGGGACACACCCCGCGCCGAGCTCTTCATTAATTTTAACATAAATTGTTGTATAGAAATTTTATGCCACACGGAGCGTTAAGTGTCTGCGAGCTGGTCAGAGTCCTAGAGCTGGGGGTTGCTTGCTTGTGGTTGTGGCCAGAGGGCCCGAAGGGTCTAATGGATTTTTCAAATATCACCAACTGCTGGGTCGTTAATGAGCACATCCCTAATGACGCTGTTCGATTGACACACTAGGCAGTGGCCCAAAGGATGTGTCAGCTTTAATCGGGGCAATTGAATATCTGTGGGGTTCCAGGAATATACTATTAGAGAAAGGAGTAAATTATAGGATTGTTACTATTAGATTAGACATACTTTCAGTATGATTCCGAATGGCACTTTTTAGAAGTAACTGGAACAGATGTTTCAACTTCTGAATATAGCAGGAAACGCCAGAAATCTTCCATGATTTCTGGAAGCAGTCAGAACATTTGCATACCATACCGATAAGACTGTCCAGCTTTTCTATAAATATGTGGAAGACGTCCAATTGCTTTCAGTCTTTGAATAAAAATGGAACTAAGCTGGCTGGTATCCGCCATACTGATCAGTAGCTTTGTGTCGTCGTCTGGTGAGAAGCGGCGTGTAAACTACTGTCTGATGCCCTATTGCGGCATGAACAACCTGCCCTGCAACAACAGAGCTGTAAGTCTCGCCACACTATGGGTAAACTATCTTAACTCGCCATCCTATCAGCTATATAGCAAAAACTGTTCGCTGAATGCCAGAACTATCTCAATGCCTCAGTACCGTAACGTACTCCTGAATCGGATCAACGAGTTCCGTAACCTCACGGCCAGTGGTGGTCTGAAACTGCTCAAGGCCGCCGCCCGAATGTCTCGAATGAGCTACTCTCTGGAACTGGAGGAAATGGCCCGCCTGATGGTCATCACCTGTGCCGGGGAAAAGTTTTGCATCGGAACGCCCGATTTCTATTACGTGGGCAGCATCTTCGAGGGCTACAAGTACACAGGCCGCTTGAACGATTACGAGGATCTGGAGCTAATGCTGCGAATGATCGAGGAATGGATCAAGTACTCGGCCTACATCAACATGAAAATGGGGCTGTACATGCCAGCTACGCTGACGAATAAGTAAGAACTTGTTAGACATTAAAGTATCCTTATGAATCCTTTCTGTCCAAAGTAACATCGCCAAGGCCGCCCTTCTGATCGCCGCCCGCAACACCCATATGGGATGTGCTTCGTTGCGGTTCACGGTATACGCCATTCATCATTTTGTGTTTGTATGTGCCTTCAGCACGGACCTCTTCGTCAAGAAGCCACTTTACCGGTTGTCCTTCAGACCGGCCAGTGCCTGCAAGGAGAAGGACAAAACGTATGTGGCTCTGTGCGCCGTGGGAGAATACTACGGAAATGAAAAGTACAAGCCTGGAGCATATGTCTTCGACCCACCTGCTGACATATCAAGAATCAGAAGTACTTTAATTCCAGAGTGAAAAATTGTTAACTGGTAGAAGCACTTTATTTAAAAATGTAGCTTAAGTAGAAATAATAGAAAGCGTTGCTTTTTTGTTTGGCTGTGATGGCTAGACAGAAGTACACGCCCCGAGATACCCAAACAAAATCAGAGAACAAAAACAAATAGTTAACACCCCGACATGGCGGGAGCATTGGGAACAGACATTCCAAAGCAGCCTCGATAATCACAGGACGCATTTGCATATAAACACGCTTCCGGGCTGATGTCCTTCGCATGCAAATGAAAACATTAGCGAGGCACACGCGCATCCGCATCTGCGAAATGCAGATACAGCTCCAGCGACAGATACAGATACAAATGACATTCGTCGCTGTCGCCCCTACCCTGCTTAAATATATATTTCAATTAAAATTTTACACACGAATAAATGCAAAGCCACGCCCAGCACATTAGGTCCTCCTCCTGCCACTGGTGTTCCACGGCCAATCCCCATTCTGCCTGTCCAGCTCCTCCGGTTCTGCTGATGGTGCCCTGGCAGTGTCCGACTTGTGTCGCTTGTTTATGAGCGTCTGAAGGCCACGAGAGCAGACAGCAGACACGGACATGCCCATAAAACGGTCCGAGCTCACTGCCGGGAGGTTGAGATACAGATACGGATGCGGATGCAGATACTGAGAGAAGGGCGGAACCGGGAGGGAGCCGGGATCAGCCCTGGCTGGCAATGGTGCATTAAGAGGCGGGGCTCCAATGAAGCATGCTGATGTCGCTCTGAATGGCCACGGAATTATTCAAAAGTTTCACCATCGAGGCATAGGCAACGGATGAGTTTGGCATTGTGACAAGATGAACTGGCTGTCCCAGAAGTGGGATACGATGACGGCATTGGGGACGGTTTGAATGTGGACATAAACTGTTTATGGGATGCATAAGGAGAAGGTAGTTTTTTTGGATAGCATAGCATTATAAAAACTATACAAACATCTCTGGATATTGCAAATTTCTTCTCAAATATAAAATATAGCTTAAAGTTGAAACTAATACCAAAAAATTGGTAGACAAAATTTAATTCCTACTTCCCCAAAAGCCAAAACCATCCACAATCCATAAGGATAAACTATTTTATGACCACAACGACCCCGAGTCCTCGAGCTGTCATATCTGGTGACACTCCCTTTCGTATGCCAGTCCCTCAATCCCCCATTACAAGGGTTTCCATTTCCATTACCAGTCGAGAGCAGACCGGAGTCAACCGTGAACTTGAACTTGCAACTGTAATAATAATAATAATGCAGATCCCGGCTAACAATCCTTGCACCATCGCGTCGCTTTCAGATAGAGCTGGGCAGCTTTTATTTCTCTTTCAGAGCCAGCGCATCCTCGACTCGTCCTCCGACTGTCGCATCCTGGCCCTGTCTGCGGCCATTGTCTGGCTTGCATTTCAAATTCTAAGCAAATTTGTCCTCGGCAGGAGGGTGTGGGCCGGCGCAACATTTTATGAGCGTGCCCGCGATGCAGCGACTCAGATATGGCCGGGGAAACGTCTGCTCCGCGGGACCAGAGCCACCAAGTCCGATTCTCGAACTGCTCCAGTTTTCACAGGAACCTTTTCTATGTTTTCTCTTCAAGCACTTGGAAAAATATCCGTAATAAGCATACTTTCTATATCTTAAATGTAGTTACATAAACACTACACATTTTTTGCAGTGTCTTTGGACTGCTGGTGGTCTGCAATGGTGTTGCGTCTGCTGCTGGCACACAAAGATGTCCTGGTGTGATTTATCGCCGGCAGAGCCGGGATAATGGCCACGTATTATAATATCTGGCGCGCCCATAGGGCGTATGCTTATCGGAGGCGACACCGCCGACAAGGACAGCGATGTGGTCGGTCGTCAAGGTCTAGACTCGGGCTTCTAGACTCCTGCGGTGCAGCTGGTGGCTGCTCCAAGGATTTAACAACCGGCTTTTCTCTTTCTTTCGTGCAGTTTCATTTGCATTTCCCTCAGAAAGCGGAAAACTGCATGCAGTTTATTAAATAGGAAGACAACGAAAATAAGAAAAAATATGGCAAGGACCAGAATTAAGTACATCATTTCAGACTGGCTTGATTGTCGGCTGCTTTTGGCGCATATCCTGTGGGTAGGACACACTCGCATTGTTGGATTTTATGCCGCAGCGAGTGTCTACTCTGCTCCTTCCTGCTCCGATTTTCCTCGCCAGCTTAAATCGTGAGCCAAATACATAAAATCTACGCATGCACGTCTGTCTGTGTCTGTGCGAGCGAAAGAGCTGGTATCCTTAGCGCATCCTTTTCCACTTAATGCCGACTGCATTGTGCCCAGATACAGATACAGATACACACATGTGGAGCGAACTGCCACATATATCCGTGTGTGTATTTGATATCATTAAAATTTTTAGCTTGCCACTGCAGTGGCAGCCAAAGAGGCAGAACAAGCAGCTTGTCCTTGCCATTGGTCCTCATTGTCCTTTGCCCCGCCGCACCTCTGGCCGAAGGCGTCTGGCCAAACATGAATAGCAATGTCTGGCTATCCCCCGAAAAAAGGACCAAAACTATGCATTTATGATACGTATTTTCAAGTTTATTTGCTCAACGGGCTCGGCGCAGCTCGAGCGGGTTAAAATAGTTCTGCATGTGTGCACAAAATTTCGTAGAACCAAGGGCGGTTTCTTGTCCCGACTTTAAAGTTTATTCTGCATTTAAAATGCACAAGCTGTGAGTGGCATTCCTTCGAAAATCCCTCAAAGTATCGCTCACACATCACCAAGAAGGATCCACAGCGCCCAAAGTAAAGTTTAATTAAATTTAAATCCAAATGGGACTTAATATCCAGCCGCTTCGTTCATAATTAAAAAATACGCAATATCCGATTTTTCAATAACCCAACCGAGCTCCGAGTGCCACCTGGCAGGAGAGTCGGTAGGTGGTAGGTGGGAAAAGTGCACGTCCTGTTCACGGCCACGGCCACAGGACGGCAGGACGAGAATCCGATTCAGACTGATAGGCGACGACAAGGACAGCGACCACGACGGACAACTCCGGCAAAGGACAAACGGGCGTAACTCAATCTGTGGATGTGCAAAAAGGAATAACCAGCCAGACCCACTGCCGTAGGACAATGAAAGCAGAATGTCCTCAGTCCAATGTAAAAAAAATTGTGTAAAAACTCTCACGAAATAAAACCAATCTCGCGCCCATTTGGCTATATACCCTGTAGGATATTGAGACCTTTTGCAAATTTTTGTTGAGGTCACATATATAAAGACTTTATTCTCAGACTCTTTCCTAGACTTCAAGTTAAAGATGTCATATTTAATGTTAAAGGATAACCAGGACTCTATCACAGGGTCAGCTTCCCTAAGCCACACCGACATTGTTTTTCTTTCAACTCGGCTTTCTGAGTAAATTAAAAAGTAAATTTTTCCACTGAAACCTCTCCGACGACGCATCTTTTCGTTCAGCCAATAATTCAATCAATTTATTTGCACTTTAATGCCTGTAGTTGGTGTAATGGGTGAGGTGTACAGCACACGTCACGACCGTAAAGCTCTTTCTGCTCCCAGCCCTCTATGGGAGAATAAAAATGAAATCAATTATGTTGAAACTTTCTGGAAGCGCCAATACCGCTGACTATGCTGTAATTAATACAAAATGCTATGGCCTGAGACACAGGCGATAAAAGGGGATGGGCAGGGAGATCCTTTTGGCCGGGGGCGTGCCGAAAGCTGAGTCCTTGCCGCAGTGCCGTTGCCCCCAAAAACTCAATTTGATAAAAATTTCATTTACAATTGCCGACGCCGGCATGGCCACCATGGCCCCGACCTTTTATCGCTCTGTGTGGGAGTGGACAGTTGGCCAGGACTCGCCGGAATCGCAGGACTCGTCGTTACCAATTGTTGTGTTTATTAATTTAATTTGACAGTCGCGAGTCCTTCTCGCACGTTACCACATCGCCTTGGGCCATTCCATTCCGCAGCAGCTGTGGACGTTTGTGGTTTTCAAAGGGCCTTCCGATGGCAGGGAGGTCACGAATTTCCAAAGGGTGCCCTCTACTCTGGAATGAGGGAAAAACCAAGCTTCTGAAAATAGCTTCATTTGCGGTTAGCCAGAGTATCTGTCTCAGAGGCAACGAAATTCCCAGCACAAATTGCGGACAACAGACATTAGTTGTTTATCCAATATCCGTTAACCATTGCAATCCATCCATTTGCTAATCAGGCTCTAACTGCCAATTCATAATAACTCGATAGTACCAACACAGTCCATAAAGGAAACTCGTTGAGGTTCGTGGCGAAACGCATTCATTAGAACTATCCAATAAATCAGGTGCTTGAGGGGTATGGAGGATTTATATATGAAGCTAAAAGATTGCAATATGTTCGAGATACGAAATACTCTTATGCTTGACTTTTGATGTAATACTTTAATGTCTAAAGAATCTGTCTTTAAGAATTCTAAACATAAATTCTGTACAACAAGAATTCAACAAGAAAGAACTACTAACAATTTAAAAATAAAACCTTTTTGTTTATTTAACCTCCTAATACTTATCACAATATTGTTTAAATTATTGCCAAAGAGACAAACTCCACAGGCATTCAAGCATACCCCATGGCTAATACTCTAGCTCTGATCGGTAGGGAATAAAGTACGGTTTGCCTTTTGCATTGATCGGGCGACATCGAGGTAGGTAGAAACAAGATAGCCTTCCGATTTCCCTGCCCCTGCCACGACCATTATCCATTATCCACGATTAATCGCAGCTCTGGCTGGGCAGGCAGTTTTAGTTAAGCGGCGCATGTGGCTGCAACATTTGTCAACCGGCAGCCGAGTCGGCAAAACATCAACGCCCACGCACTGGACATTGGACACACAACTGGACAAAACTTCAGCTGTCCAATAGCTGGTGTTAAATGGCAGATATGCGTACGTAGATATGTGGCCCGATCCCCTGATCCCCCGTAGGCAATAAACAATTTATGGGTTTGGGAAGTCGGCTCGTCTCTCTCCCCAATGCCATCCACCGAGACATGCAATGCATGCCAAGCGCCTCTGCAATTGCTGTCAATTTGGCCAACAACGTGTCGGCCAAGTCCTAAGCAAAGCTGGCCAAGTTACCACTTTGGTTTACATTTTAACAAAAATGCGAACTAGTTACCAGTGGCAAGTTGCTAGTGGCAGCAGCAGGGCTAATGTTGCTGCTGCTCCTGCTGATTTGTCTATCACTCTGGTGCAACTTTGTTGCTGTTCTGGTTTCCGCCAAAACTTTGTTGCACTTGAACTTATGCCCCACGGTTATTTGGCTAATTATTCGCCTGGGCACTTGGCCACTTTGTTGCAACTTGTTACCCATCCCTCGCCCCGTTGCTCGCCCATCGTATAATTTACAAAAAAATTCGTAACAACAATAGCAGCATTGCTGGCCAAAACAAGAAAAAGAACGATCTCGTTGAAAGTTTAACAAGTGTTAACTTTGCCATTTTCATTTTCATTTCTTTGGGTTTTATTTTGTATTCATTTCGCAGATAAGCCGGCAAAGTAGGGTGCTGGGTGGTGGCTAGTGGGTGGCTGCAAAGTCCGTGGACTGTGTGGCAGCTGCGACTGCTGTTGAGCAACTACTACAGTGAAATAATTTTAAATGACCACAAGTGTGTAATTAAAGTGCAGCGCACAATAACAACCGCAACAACAACTATTATAATGAAGGCGAAACAACAACAATTACAAATGAAAATCGAGGCAATCAGCTTTTCTTGGCTGCCACGCTTTTCCCACAACCAGTCCTTGAGGATTTGAACTTTCGCTCGAATATTCCCCGAATTAGGATTTTCTTGAACGGCAACTTTGCCGATTTAAAATTAAAATTAATTAAATCAAATGGCTGAATGCTGAATGTTTTCATTGTTTGTGGCTTATAATGGAAACTGTTCCCTTAGCTGGATAATTGAAAAGGTTATTAGGCTTGTTAGTTGAAGTTCATACCTGAAATCAGGAGTCTTTTATGTTTTACAGAATATGCAAATGCCCTTTCAAATGGCAGAGTTTAATTGGTTCTAAAAATAAGAAGCGCAAGCTTAGTTCTCTTTCATAGTCTTATTGCTAATCCCTGAACTTTAAACGGACTTTTAAATAATTTTCCTGTTGGTGTTGCAACTGCCACATATCCACTCTCAGATTCTGAAACCAGACTCCACGTTTGTGATCCATTCGGTAGACCACGACACCAGCATAAGGGCCACTTTTATGTGTATTTAAAATCGTTAAAAATAATCTGCAAATTGTGAATTTTTAATGCATGCCGCGTCTGCAGCATCCGTCCCCTTATTGTGGGTGTGGCTCCTGGGCCAATAATGGTGTCTGGTGGGCGCGTCAGCGTCTGGTCCTGGTCGTGGTCCTGGTCGTGGTCCTGGTCGTGGTCCTGGTCGTGGTCCTGGTCGTGGTCCTGGTCATCCTCGTTATTATCATCCAAAAAGGCATTGTCGCAGCCTCGTCATTATCATTATCAACGTCATCATCCCCTTGCCCGACGTCATCGTCATCGTCATTTGCATTTATTGTTTTTGTGCCTTTGTGTGCGAAAAGTGATCAGCGATTGCCTTGGCCCAGAGCTCACAGGACGCAGGACACAGGACACTGGACGCAGAATAAACATATATGTGGGATATATGCATGGGGCATGGAGCCGCCTTTATAAATGGATATGTATTTACATGTATGCATATGGTTATATGTCTCATTGTGCCTGTGCGTGCATTGATTGCACAGCGGAAGTGTTGTGGCGGAATTAAAATAAATAAATGCATTCGCATTTCCCACCGGCAACTGGCAACTGGCATCTGTGGGCCGCGAACGGGCCGGGCCGGGGGTGGTCGTATCTGCCTCCGGGTCTGGACTTGGCTTGTTGCTTCATTTGTTGCACATTAAACAAGGCCATAAGTTACCGTCACTGGCCCAGTAGTTGACAGGCTTTAATGGTCCAAAGAAAGCGGATAAAATCGCCATTCGGATATGAAAAATATCAGCTGAATTCAAAAGTTATGATTTCATCAACGTTTGCAAAAAGACTCCTGCAGTGAGGGTGTCATTATTTTTATATGATTTATTGAACAAATAAAGATGTAATCCCCTTCCATATCTACTAAAGATTCCTACGAGGCATCTCTTTAAAAAACCATTGATTCAAAATCACCCCCAAAGACAAACTCTTTAAGGTGGAAACTTTCTCCGTGTTATTGATTTGAGGCGAATGTAACCGAATTTTGCGGCTCATTTAATCCACGACACGTACATCTGAGGTGAACACGTATCTGTTAGATACTCCGAGAATCGATGGCGCCAGCCTCCCCCAAGAGCCTCTTCCATAAAGAGCCGGCAGCCGAAACCAGAAACAAATCAAATCGAAGGTTGCCCCTCGCTTTGATGTGTCATTAGACGAGCGGTTGCCAGGTGATGGCAAAAACACCGGCGATGATACCGAAACTGAGACAGAAATACGGCAATCCGGGGCATAGTTACACGTACTTCTTCACTGTATCCGGAATGGTATCCGTTTCGCGACCCGAAAATGTGATACATGGCTTGTTTGTCTTTAATCAGCGAATCAGTGAGCTCTCCTCAGATTACCAGCCATTATGTTCGTTTTGGTTTGCTAATTGCGAAAATTGGAAATGCGATTTATCCATCGATCTGCCGACACTTGAAATATGACAACTCTTGACGGCTGAAGTAATTAAAATAAAAATGTCAATGGCGGAAGTGCATCGCCGGATATGAATATGGCCGGAATATCCGGCGCTCTCCAAACTGAAGTGTTGCGGTCCGGCACTTGCGGTAACGAAGTGCTGGCCATATTTGCATAAGGCCAATTAGCAATTTGTTTGCGGCTTAAAGCGGAGCACACGGAAATAACTTGAAGTCTTGAGTTGAAGTGCCTCGAGACCACTTCATCAATGAAGTATTTTTGTTGATTCCTGGCCTCTCTATAAATACAAATTCCTTTAACAAATATCTTACCTCAACAACAATTACAACTTTTTCCTTGTTTTCTGGGATTCACTACGAGTCCCGAAACTTTTCCAGCAGGCAAACAAAGTTTTCAATGCGGCCGCATATTAGAGAAAATATAAGGAATATACATATATATAGAATATAGAGGAATATAGAAGTATTTACGCCGCACGCCCGGCACAAAAAAAGGAAAGTTGTGCATTTTTTGGGATCTAACAGTTTTTTGGCCTTTTTCTTGGCTACATGTTTCTCTTGCGGCATCCTCCACTTTAATACCCTGGACCGGAGCTGTGGGAAAAGTTTACGAGAACAGAGCCATCGGCCATCTAATAAACCAGGAAGGCGCCGTTTCTGGCCATCGGACTCTGGTCTTTGGACTTTGGCTAAAAACGCAACTTTTACTACGGCTAATATTGCCGCATAAACTTGGTCGGCGGCGCAGGTTGGCAGTAGTGTTCCCGGTTTTAGTGGCCCCCTTGCACGGCACAGGAATTATGAAAGCCCATCCAGAGTCCAGGATCCAGGATTTCCTCACTACCACCATACTGTACTCCCTACTAGGATGCGTGACTTTGCATTCGGTTTTATGTGGCCTGCGGCCGGTCCTTGGGGTCGCATTAACATGTATTTTGTGCTAAAAGTGTTATTAGATTTTAGTTTCGAGTCAAGTGCGAGCGGACGAGTCCTTGAGTTCTTGGCGTTTCAGTCATTCGAGCACTAAAGTTTTATTTGGCCGGGCATAAACCAAAAGTGCCTCGGAGCCAGGCTACAAACATATCGCCGAGAGCTTTATGGCCGACCCAGTGGGAGGTCCTTTGAAGTGGGAGTCCAGTGGGTGGCAGTAGTAGGGAGGGGCGAGTGACTACTAGGATGTAGCAGCTGTGAGGATGTCACTTTAAAGCGTGCCAGCACTTAACAGTGCGATAAAGATAACAGCCGAAAGACAAATTCACGCACCAACCCGACAAACTAAACCCGGGAAGGGCTCGTCCTGGCGTGACTTCATGGGAAGTGTTAAACCAAATTACAAGGCTATTATTGCCGTTCGGGGAGCTGTAGAGTATGCTCTCATCACTTGTCATCGGCCAGGCAATTTTAATTGCAAAAGAAACTTCTATTTCGCGTCTAGACTCTAGACGCAAGTACCACGAAGTGTCAATCATAAACAGATTCCAAGTGCAGGAATAACTACACAGCGCAAAATCTCAATGGTAGTTTTACTCAAAGGGAACTTAAACAAGTAGTCCCTAATCTGCTCCTTTTTTTTACCAATAATATTTTCATTATAAACGCCAATTAAAGTAGTAAAACAATTTAACCCCAAATACTCTCTGTGTACCCTCCATCTTTGCTCTGACAGTTTGAAAAGTAATTTAAAGCCTTGAAACGAATCCTGCGAAAGCGAATGAGAGTGGAGTGGCCAAAGGACTCTGAAATCAATACGTTGACATTCATCCTACGGCTAGACAGCTTGGCCCTGAAGTGGACAGGACAGGACGACGGCCGGCAGTTGAATCAATGCCAAAGGACAACGCTCGCTGCCAGAGGAGTTGGACTCTGAATGCCGGACTCTGGACTTTTATTTGTCGCATCGACACGCCAGTGTCATTAAAAACCAAGAACAGACTTTGGATTAAATAAAAAAGTGATTATCTAAAGAATAAATAACGCGATGCAGACAACGACCCAATAGAAATGGGTTTCGTTGTATTTTATTGATGCAGATGGTTATGAGATTCTTGTGGCACTAGACTACTACTTTAAAAATGATTCAAAAGCTTTATAGATTGATATCTACACACTTTATAGTATTTTTTTAATACCAAAATAACAACCATAAGTTTCTATTTATTAGGAAGCCATAGTACCATTTAATTCGATTACCTTCCCTAAACTTAAACCTCCAACCCCGCCCTAAAACTTGGCCACCATAGAGATACCTATCTGGCGTACCAAAATAACATCTCCCCGGGAAGACCCATCACCCATCTTTGAAAAGCCGAATGCAAATTATGTATGCCCCGACCAGATCCTGGAGAGAAATTCGTTTGAAGTTCTCACTTTAAAAGTTGACAAAATTTACATAGAGCTCAGAGAGTGCGTCGGGCTTCTAATTAAATTAAGAGTGTCCTGGGCGCAGGCGGTTGATATTCAATTTTGGCGGGCGTCAAGGCGTTAATAGCCTTGAATTAGGTCGGTCTTTCATAGCGGGAGTGGCCTGTTTCGGACCACGACCGGGACAACGATGGGAGGTGTTGGCAATTCATGTTTACAAGTAATTAAGCAATTTCCATCCATTAAGCAGAAAAAATGAGGCACTTTGATGTCACACAGAAAGCCATAGATATAATATTCTTTTTTGGCCATCTTTTGATAACACCAGAATGGATTTTTTGATGATGTCGCAGGACGACGTCGCTGGAAAAGGGCGCGTCGGCCACTAATTTGAGCTTTGTTCGCTGTCAGACAGCATCTTTCACAGCTCCTTGTGGCGGGAGCGCGTTCTCGAGTCCTTGCCACTCCACTTGCCACTATTCCATATTCTCTGACAGTTTGTGGCTTTGTGGGAAATATTTAAATGTCATTTGAAAAGCTGCGATAACAGCAAGGACAAAGCTGGGGCTGCCGCTGCTGAAACTGCAATAAAGTATCTGCCAGAGCGCCAGGATATCTGTATCTGTATCTGTCTCTGTGCATTTTGCATTCCGTTTTCTGCTGATATAGCTGAATTGCGGTTTTCCAGGATTTAGTTGATGGTTTGTTAGGGATTCCTTTAATGCTTAAGGTATTCCATTCGCCTTTATAGGGGGAACTCATGCATACGTTAGATATTTTCCAATCAGCTTCCATTTCCGTAATACCAGGCCAAACACTCTTATGTAAGTCCATCAATCTTTGGGACCCAGCTTGGCACTTTCCACTCATTAGACGCAAATCTGGGGGATTTCACTCCGGATCCGGAATATGGATCGACACCGAACGGAATTAGAAACACCAGAGTCCGGAATATCCTGCTGGGCCTGCATCCTGAACCCAAACCGCATCAATCATGGCGATATAACATTTTAAAGCCTCCGAGCTCGCGAGCCAAGAGCTGTTGTGACAAAAGCATTTCGCTGTCTGAGGTGAAAGTCCTGCCGGCCAAGTGGGCTCGATTGATTGATTGATGGATTGATTTGTCGCGGCAAGTTTATGAATGCGAAACGCGCATGATTAATGAGTTGTTCATTAAGCCTGTTAAGGTGACAGGCTGGCCTGTTGCTGCTCCTTGTTGTGGAAGATGCGACAAAAATAATGTAACGCCAACGCCACCGCCAACCTGTCACAATGGGTGGGCAAGGTGCGAGCGGGGAAAAGTGACAGGCGACTGGCAACCCTCTCACATGCCCGTCAGATTGCCGGCGTTATCCTTGACACTCCACGTCCTGCCGACTGGTGGTTTTCCTTTATTTTTTTGCCACTCCTCACGGCTGAAAAATGAAGTGCAAAACAAAATCAAATATTTTGCTTTGGAACAGCACACTCACACACACAAAAAAGAACGAAAACGAATTTTCATAAATTGGGTTAAATCCTTGGAGGATTCACCGTGACAGCGCGAACAAGTGACTGACTGGCTGACACCGAGGGGTTGATTCGCTGGTGTCTCGGTGGTGGTGGTTGCCACCCCTAAATGGCGGCGCAGTTTAAAGACCCACTCCCTCCAGCCTGTTCATCTGGTTTCTATGTTATTTCTTTTTTGTATTTTTTATTTATGCCTGCCTTTAAAGGATGCCTGCATATCCAGCCACTGCTCGAGAATTGCCCAACAATGGTTGCCTAATTTGGCCTTTTGAGGCATTTCCCCTGTGCATTGACACCTCCTCCTCTAAGCCACCGTAATTAAATCATATTTTGCATATCCTGAAACGAGCTCGATGCTCATTAAACAGTTGCCAATCAAGCCAAGAAAATCAACATTATTATTGAGACCACCACTGGGGACTGGTGTTCAAAAAAATAAAGGGAGTTTGGGGTTTTGAAAGGAAAGTGTAGAGCTGGAACTAAGGGGATATTTTTACATAAAAAATAAAGACCTCTCCCGTTACTAGGATTAGAATAAAATAGGTAACAAAGTCTGTAAATCAATAAATTCGAAATCAAATACAAATCGCATTAAATTAGAAAACGATTTAAAAAAGAAAGAAAAGAATATTAATAACAAAGATTACTAAAATATCAGTTTCAGAATAACGTTAAGGAATACTTTTCGTTTCATAAAATGCAAATTTCCTTTGGTAAATGTTCCCCACAATTAATTACAAGTTCAAAGTGCAATTGCCATTATCCGTTTTGCCTCCAGCTAGTTAGACACGTTCCAAGGCAGAGGAGGCAAAGATGTGGCAAGGATGCGGAACTAGGGGAAACCTCACACAGACACGCACTCGCCTAGACAGCCAAAATGGCTGTTGGCATGTCATAAATTTACGGATTAACTTTTAACCAATTTACAATGGCAACAAACAAGCTGCAAGGCCAAGATGCCGCGCATCCGTATCCTGTTAGCCCATATTGAAAGTGTAATAAAAAACAGCTGCGCGCCACACGCACCCAGAGACGCAGGCACTCTCACACCCAGACTTACACACACAGACACAGTAACACGCACGCATTACACACGTACGCAGGAGTCAAGTTTGTGATGGAGCAACAAGGAGCAGGACGAGTCCTTAGCTTCCTCTTGGGCACCTCAACGAGCATCACGTGCAGCCCACTTCCGTTTCCGTTTGCTTGTTTTAAACTTTACCCCCGTCCCGGTCCTCTTCGCCGCCCCCTGCGTGTAAATCAATGCCAAAGGGGGGTGAGGAGACGGCGGAAGAGGGGTCGCCAGACAAAGTACATTGCTTACACAAAGCTTAACAGCGGCAACGACAACAGCGGCACAGCCGGCGGCCACCCCTTTCGCCCTCCCACCAAGCCCTCGAAAGGACACTCACACCCCACCCACACCACACCAAACCCTCTTTATTTTCAACGAGGAAAGACAAAGCAGTGCATAAAAAAAGTAAAAGTAAAGCTCTGTCGCATCCGGAGACGCAGTAACGCAGGAACGGGAACAGGAACAGAACGGCAGGATCCAGAGCCACTCATTAAGCTGATTATATTGTTATCCTTTTTATGATACGTGCACTACGTGAGCGCATATGGCTGAGGCCCAGGCGACATCAGTGCCATCAAGGACTCCGCCACCACCAGCAACTGTCAATGTCAACTGTGGCCCTCACCCTTTCAGGACACCCCTGAAGAGTCCTTTGTCTCTGGCTGCTCCACAGTTAATTTTTGAAAGTGTAATTATATGGGTGGATCCTGCAAGGAGCTTATATTTATGTATCCGCAAGCCAAGGAGAGCAAATTTATATGATCTTCCTGAAAGGAAATAATGGGATGTACCTTTATACTTTCTCGAGAATCGATTTGATTCTATATATTTATGTTTTTAAAGCTTACGAATTCATCAGCTAGCCTCTTTATTATTTGAAAGAAGAAATTTAAAGAAAGAGTACCTTTAAACAAATCGTATTAAACAGTAAAGAGGTCTGTAATTTATAAATACATTTTAAAGGCTTTTATAGACACATGTAAGAACATTTTAATAATTGCACCATATTAACTTTCAAAGAAAATAAATTAAATTTTTATCTCGTAGCCACAAAGTACTTTTCTGTGACGGCATAATTAACTAAATAATTGCGACCAACAATAAATTCGTCGAAAATGAAATGCAAATTCTGTTCATCCTTGTTGTGCCCAAGAAAAGAAAGTTAAGTACATTAATTCGGAAAATGAAATGAAAGTCGAAATGTAAGCAGACAGAAGGGGGAAGTGAAAACACACGGAGGTCCTTGGGAAGGGGGAAAATTTTCCGGGCAGACAAAGGCGAGGAATTGCAAATGAAAACGCACACCAAACGACGGGGGATTTATATATAAACAAATGTAATTTAAATATGAATTTAAGTGGCGGCAGCGGACCCGTGACGAGCCACCAGCCGGATTGCAGGGTTTCTGGATTGCAACAGAAGGACATCGTTACGTAATACGTATACGCAGCGTGCGCCGACAACGAGCCATGTAAACAAAACAGTGACTGCCAATGGAAAAGGGCTGGTGGCAGGATGGCAGTATAGCGGGGCAGGAAAGCTGGCGGTGAAGCCAACAAAATTTCATAATCATAATCAAAATGGCATTAACAACAGCAACAAAAGCAATGCAAATACAAGGATAAAAGCGACAACAGACGCCCCGGAACAAAGTGTAACCAAAAATGCCATAATGAAATGCAAAAAAGTTTGGGGCGCAACAATAGTTGTTGCTGCACTTGTTGTGCATAATGCAGTTTCAATTTCAATTGTTGTCGCCAGCCAGGACTTCACTGCCAGCATGGCTCCTTGGAGCCCCACAAAAACAGAGTCATCATACCCCATCATCATCATCATCATCGTCATTGCCGGCAGGGCAGCCAAATTATGCTAATTAGATTAAAGCATAATTTCATGCAACTTGCAGTTACAGTCGCAGTCTGACTGGATCCTAGATCCTTTGTGTCTGGCTTCCTGGCTGCGGTTGTTGTTGAGTACTTTCGCCAAAAGGATGTGTCAATTTGTCCCCAGCCGATGGATGGTAATGTGTTTATGATAGTAAAGGGATTTTTACTTTGGTATGCTAATCAGAGATGCGTTATTTTCAGAAATACATAGTTTCATGAAACATTTTTTCATAAAATCAAAAAGGGTGATTAGTTTCAAATTGATTTTTCGTTTTTAGGACAAACTTTGAGAGTTCTGCATGTGTGTCTGTGGAAGACAAATGATTCCTGGCTAGGATAAACTGGATGCTTACATAATGCCATCAAAGGTCAGCACTTGATAAATAGTCTAGCTGAGAAAGTCCTTGGCGATTCATAAGCGAACGCAAAGCAGAATGGCGAACGCGAGCGGAAACTGAAACACAAACGGAAACGGAAACAGAAACGCAAACGAAAGCAATAATAAACTTGGCAATCAGCTGTCAGTGCGTAATGGAAACTTCGTACTCGGCTGCAATATTCTTTCTTGGAAAATGCAGTCGAGGAAGACAAATGGTTAGCCAGGACTCACGTGCTCTGCTCCTTGAAAAAGGAGTACCGAAGAGAACTGGGTTAAAGCCCGATGCGTTATGTTCGAGGAGAGGTGTGCGCGCGTGATCTTTGGCATATGTCCGGATATGCACCGATGTATACATATTTACGTGTACATATATGTATCCTTGGCTCTGGGTAAGTGGGCCTTAGGGCCGTTACCCGTCAGACGGCAGGTAAAAACAGGAAACAACTTTTGACCATTTTTCAAATTTCAGCACTGGCTGGATGGCTGCTCTGGATTTTGGTAAGCAATTTCAATATGCTCGGCACGTTTCCGAAACGGCAGCAGCAGCAGCAGCATGAGCAGCAGTTGCTGTTTACGGCCATCTAGCCGTACATCTCCGGACGAGTGCCGTGCATTACCTCTTCATGCCCGTCCACGGGCCACGCCCATTAGGCGGGGTCAGGTTGTAAAGTGCCCGCCACGAGTATTTGCTCAGGGCCCAGAAGTTGAGTAATGATGACCATGATGCAGCAGCTCCACCAGCAACAGCACGAGGGAAGGCTAAGGGCCAACGAAGGGCGAAATATGCTCAAGGATGAGGCTTATGCAAATATGAACAACACATGCCAAAGATGCTCCCAGTTTGCGACAGGTATAGCCTGCCAAATACCTATTTCCAAGGAAATGTTTCTAGGGTAACGATCAGGTGAAGATTAATGGGAGTTTCTGAAACAGATTTCAAGGAGTTTTAATTTAAAAATATTGGGAGACACTTCTCTTGGCAATCCAATTAGATTAATGCAAGGCTATATAAACAATTATGACTCCCATGATTGTTTTTCAATGACTCAGGACACGCGTCACTCCCATTCCCTCTGAGGACACTCCCCTCGGCCATAAATCAGCAGTGTTGTACGTCCAAATATGAATTTAATTAAAGGTCTCTTTATGACAACAAACGTCGGCTGGGTCGTGTGCCCGTGTCCACTTTAAAATATTACCAATATTGTCAGCTATCTGGTGTAACCTCCTGCCCGTTTCTGCTCCTCTTCGATGACTCCTTCCTGGGACTTTCCCATGCATTAGGCTTATTAGAAGGACACGCGTTGGCGTTTGGTTAAGGGGCAATGTGCAGCGCATGCAACTTTTGGTTGTCAAGGTTGGTTGCCAGCTGTCGCAGGAGGATGAGTCCTTTCCGTTCTTTCACTTTATTTGCCGCAAACAGTTCACGCATCAAAGGACCTGCAGCGCATCCTCAAAATGGTGGTGGCTTCCCACTACACAAAAAAACAATTTTAGTTTAATTCTATCATTATTCTTTATTTAATTACTTATCCAAATAAAATGTGATTAATTTTAGGGAATGTATACACTTTAACATAATTTATATTAAACATATTTTGCGGTATATTTTTTTTAGTGCATAATCTTAAGGCTGGTCTAGAACTTAGCAGACAGGTCTCGTCCAGCTTCTTTTGATGATGTATTTCCTTGGGACACAATACCACTACCGATTCAGTTGATGCATGCAAATCCCGATTATGCACAGGACACGCGTCACTAGACTTCACCCCTCTCGCATCCTGCCCCGCAGTCATTTATATCCTTCTGGGCGTCACGTGCGGCTGCGACAATATGGCAACAAACGCTCGATTGTCAGGGCAACCAATATGCGTGGTGGATTTCCTTTTTTACGCATTTCTTGGGCACAAAGCTATACGGCATTTATTTGCTGAGAATTGCAAATCTAATAAACTTTTGTTGCCACAGGAAAATAATACAGCAGCTATTGCATTTTCATAAATATTAAATTACATTTCGTTCACTTCAGAGGATATTGCTCTCAGTAAATTTATACTTTAATACTCCAAAGCTAAATAATGGAGGAATTTAAATAAACTACTAAGCAACTAAACTTTCCTTTAATAATAATCTGCGAGGCCCATTCAAGCCCCAGAGACAGCCATATCTCTAGCAATTTTTTTTTTCGATTCTTAAACGATTTGTATTCGGATTCTCCACCAATCTGCATCAAAATCTAAGGGCAAAATATTTTTTAGATTTTTTGTCCAATTTTCTGGAGGATCCCCTTCAAAATGTTGAAAAAAGCATGCAAGGTCAAAATGGCCCCCAGAGACAGCCATATCTCTGGCAATTTTTATCCGATTCTTAAACGGAATGTCTTTAACGATTTGTATTCGGATTCTCCACCAATCTGCATCAAAATCTAAGTAAAGAATATTTTTCAGATTTTTTGTCCAATTTTCTGGAGGATCCCCTTCAAAATGTTGAAAAAAGCAAGCAAGGTCAAAATGGCCCCAAGAGACAGCCCTATCTCTGGCAATTTTTATCCGATTCTTAAACGGAATGTCTTTAACGATTTGTATTCGGATTCTCCACCAATCTGCATCAAAATCTAAGTAAAGAATATTTTTCAGATTTTTTGTCCAATTTTCTGGAGGATCCCCTTCAAAATGTTGAAAAAAGCAAGCAAGGTCAAAATGGCCCCAAGAGACAGCCCTATCTCTGGCAATTTTTATCCGATTCTTAAACGGAATGTCTTTAACGCTTTGTATTCGGATTCTCCACCAATCTGCATCAAAATCTAAGTAAAGAATATTTTTCAGATTTTTTGTCCAATTTTCTGGAGGATCCCCTTCAAAATGTTGAAAAAAGCATGCAAGGTCAAAATAGCCCCCAGAGACAGCCCTATCTCTGGCAATTTTTATCCGATTCTTAAACGGAATGTCTTTAACGATTTGTATTCGGATTTTCCACCAATCTGCATCAAAATCTAAGTAAAGAATATTTTTCAGATTTTTGTCCAATTTTCTGGAGGATCCCCTTCAAAATGTTGAAAAAAGCATGCAAGGTCAAAATGGCCCCCAGAGACAGCCATATCTCTGGCAATTTTTATCCGATTCTTAAACGGAATGTCTTTAACGATTTGTATTCGGATTCTCCACCAATCTGCATCAAAATCTAAGTAAAGAATATTTTTCAGATTTTTTGTCCAATTTTCTGGAGGATCCCCTTCAAAATGTTGAAAAAAGCAAGCAAGGTCAAAATGGCCCCAAGAGACAGCCATATCTCTGTCAATTTTTATCCGATTCTTAAACGGAATGTCTTTAACGATTTGTATTCGGATTCTCCACCAATCTGCATCAAAATCTAAGTAAAGAATATTTTTCAGATTTTTTGTCCAATTTTCTGGAGGATCCCCTTCAAAATGTTGAAAAAAGCATGCAAGGTCAAAATAGCCCCCAGAGACAGCCATATCTCTGGCAATTGTTCTCCGATTCTTAAACAAAATGTCTTTAACGACTTGTATTCGGATTCTCCTCCAATCTGCATCAAAATCTAAGGACAAAATATTTTTTAGATTTTTTTTCAAATTTTCTGAAAAATTCTGGTAAGCTATACCTATATTCCGTTGCTAGTCTCACCTTCACTTTGATAGCTGTCATCTCCGGAAAAGCGTTTGCCCTTTGTTTATGCAAAGCTTGAAAACGCTTGCAAATTATAAATCAAAAGTGACTTTTAATTAAAAGTTCAAACCTCAGTGGCAGTGTCAGGGGCAGGAGATGGCTAAGATGCTGACGCCAAATGTCGTTCGTCCACTGGCTTAATTTTGTTGTGCCGTCGCACCCTCATAAATCACAAAAAGAGCAAGGATCCGGAGGACGAGGGTTGAAGTTGAGCCCAGACTGCCAGTATATTAATTGAAGGTGCAAATGCGACGTACTCGCACCCCTGGAACAAGAAAAAGAAAACAATAAACGATGAGGTTGAGGACCCAAACCGGAGTCCTTCCTGGCCCAAATGCAAAATACGCAACAGTTTCATTTTAGTTGGAGGTTTTCATGTTCGCCCAGGGAATCGCTGCTGGCGGAGGAAGTCTCAATTGCAGTTGGCGAAACATAAAACCCACTTGCCCACATTTCCACCCCTTAGGGGTTGTTTTGTCAGCCCCCCTCACCCAAAACCCATTCGTCCTTCGGCCCCCCTTGTTTTTGTTGTCTTGACAGCATTTTGCTTTCCCTTTCTGTCGGTGGTGGTGTCAAGTTCTTTTTGCGCCGTCAAGTTGAATTATCATAAGTAATAATCATAGCCCAAGTATCCGGAGTCCGGGCGGGGAAGGGGCAAGGTGCACCGGACTGGTGGAGGGCATGGGATGGTGTTTCTGTTGTCTTTCCTGGCAGTGGTGAGGGGCTTCCATCATTGGGGAGATTTTAAAAAGTCGCTCAGTTAATTGCGCGGCACTCGGGTCTTTATTGGGATTTCTACCCAATTTGGGGTGGCGGGATTGTCACTTGAATTAGCAGGGGCTTTGCTATGATACTCGATAATTAACTAGGGGTTTTGAATGAAATTTAAAGTCTTAAATAAAACAAAGCTATAGTTAATGTTTGTTAATAAACTATATATCAGCATATAAAAAATAAACATGATCTTTACAACAACTAGGTGATAACAACTATCGGAACCTGACAAGCTGTAGAACTTAAATCACGCCATGCCCACAATTCCTGGCAAACAATGCCGCCCATCTAGGGGGCATGACAAAGTGGGGGGGTTGGAGGGCTAGTGGAGAGATAGCGAGAGTTGCCAAAGCCAAACAGCCACAGCAATTGAATGTCAGTCACAAAAATGCAATCACAGTTTGACACAATTTTACCGAGGCGCCACTTCAACACGTTGCAACTGCAATATCTTTACAGTTACAAAAGGGAACACCCCCCACCCGCCACACACACACACATGCACTGGCATACGAGGTCCAACGCACGAACGACAAGTCTGCAAACAACACAATGACAACTCTTTAACACAGTTAAGTTGGCAGAGCTGCAGCGGCAATCGATTTCGAAGCACAGTTATCCATTTCCAGGATACCCAGGACGGTCCGACTCAGTTGGATCTATTTGATAAAGCTTTCTGAATATTTTTAAAGTTTTTTTAAAAATAATTATAATGTTTTTGTGAAATATTATTTCTCATATTTGTATTCTCATATTATATTATATATTTCTCATATATGTATTTCTCAAATGTCTCATATTATTCTTATCATGTCAAAATTTTTGTTGACTGATTCTATGCAATAAAAAAATTATCAACAAAAAGCACATTTTCTGTTGATTCTTATAATTAATTTTCAAAGAAAAAAGGTATTTTATCAGTAAGTACGTAATAAGTCATTACGGGGTGTACCTTTACTTTTGATTAGTAGTTGCTGATTAGACATAATTTTTATTGCTACTTTGTCAAAGGGCTTGTAAAACATGTTTTATTTCATTGATTGATCCGAGGGTATGGAAGGACTCCGAAGCGGATAATCACAGGAACTTCCTTGGAAGCGCGTGCTCGAGTGCATTTACTCACACTCACTCACAAATACAAACAGATGCCGTTGCCATTTTTGTTTTTTTGTTGCTGTTTGATTGCGTTTTTATCTTCGTCATTTCAGCAATGCCTGGATCGGGAGAGCTGGGAAACTGGACGAATTGCAGGATGCAGGATAGCATCCAGGACTGCAAGCGAGATGCAGCGATATTTTACTGCGACAACATTTCATTGCAAACATTGTGCAATTTCACTTTAAGCGACAATCGAATTTCATGTGATTTTTACAAGCAGCTCTTCTCATTGTTCGCCAAACTTTTGACTTTTCTTCAGAGTCCGCAGGGCGATTTTTGGTTTCTTTTCAGCCAAAGAAATTGGATTATAAAGTTTTTGGTTTTATTTTTAATGTAATACATTTACTCTCAATGTTCTTTCAATTGACATTTTTCTATTAAATTGCTACCAAGGTTATTCACTGAAATTATTTTTGGGAAATTTAAGAAAACTCTTTACATGTTCCATTTAGATTAATTTGCTTATTCTCTGGCTGCCTGGTCTTCCAATTTTGTTTATAAATAAGTATCTGCATTATCCATCTCAGCGAATTCCCCATAAAAATAAGTGCTTGGCTAGAGAAGTAAATAGATGTACGAGTGAATGCACGAGGCGCATAGTTGGGACGCATGACTAGCATGTGTGCGGTCCAGATTTCGAGGAGGGGAGGTCATTGTTCAAAGTGATACTTCCGTTTTTGAAAATGCAAACACACAGAAATTGGACCAGTGGTCACTTATCCTTGGCCGCCCCATTGACAGGCACTTGATGCCCAATTTTGATCGCACAAATACCGCCGTCTGTCCGCCACAGATGGGACGAGCCCAGCGGCTTTATTATGACAAGTGCGCTTCGGCAGCGTGTTGGAATGTTCTCGTTTGTTGTTTTCCATCTTCACGCACAATTTGTCGTCACTTGGCGATGACTTAATGTATTTAACAGAAAAGCAATGTTGTGGGACGGAGACTGGGACTGGACCAGGCCTCCGACTCAGAGCCCGGGAGCTCATTCACTCGCC
This sequence comes from Drosophila pseudoananassae pseudoananassae, assembly GCA_018153035.1. Taxonomy (NCBI): domain Eukaryota; kingdom Metazoa; phylum Arthropoda; class Insecta; order Diptera; family Drosophilidae; genus Drosophila; species Drosophila pseudoananassae. The sequence continues at coordinate 2,348,568 of JAECXR010000055.1, forward strand.
GATCGTCGCTGCATTCAGATGGCCGCCTCATCCATTTCCCTTCATTTTCCGGCTGGCATTGTCCACGAAAACAGCAGCAGCAGTGGGTGTGGCAGCGGAACAGCTCCAGAGTCGGAAGATTCTCAAATGGGTGCTGGATTGATGTCTTTCACGAGTCAGGACATCAGCAGCCAGAGACGACGTCCCCCACGACAAAAAATAAATGCCAGGGAGCGGTACAGGACCTTAAGGTGAGTGAAAAAACTTACAATAATAAGTTTCTTATAAAATGTATGTATATTTTCTTTAATCCAGTGTCAATGCCGCATATGAAGCCTTACGAGGCTTGATTCCCACAGATCCTTTGAATCGCAAACTTTCTAAAATTGAAATTATTCGACTCGCCAGTAGCTATATCACTCACCTCACCAGTACTTTGCATACAGGTTGGTTAATCATAATTTAATATATGTATGAGATCCAAGATATATGGCTCTTTATATTTATAGGAACTGACTGCCAGCCGTGCTTGATGCACAAATATGAAGGCGAAGGCCTCGTTAAACGTATTAGCATATGTACTTTCTGCTTTACAGCTAAGTAACTTTTTCTTAATAGTTTTTAATCTGTGCTTAACTATGTAATATTACAATTTATCTTTAACGTATTAATATATTATAAAATAGAAAAGTACAAAATGATTTTTCAATGATCTTATAAAATCTAATAATATTTACAATTTAGGAAGTGTTGTTCTTGAGTTTTATTCTGACACCTTGTGTCATTATTGCTCATCAAGTCTTGTCAAGGCCATTTTGCACATTTTCTTATCTTATGTTTGGATTCTTTATGGTATTGACTTATTTTTCTGCCCTACATACATGGATTTTTCTCACTCATCTATATGTTATTAAATGGTCAGATAAAAAACCAACATAGACCATTTTAACGCTAATAATGTGATAAATTTATCAAATTAAAAAAAGATATGTTGGTTTATGTCTTATTAGAGTGCAAATAACAGTCGTTATAACCATAAGTCTCTATAATCTGAAAAGAAGATATGGCAAACAACTTCGCTTGAATAATTTCTCAAATAAAGGCAACGCCAATGAAAAGAACATAAGTTGTAAAAAATTCTTGTAATCTATATTGAAAAAATACCATAAATATCACAAATCTTATTTACCATCTAATCGTTTATAAGAAAGCCAGCTAGAAGTGCTGTCTTCATTGTGCAGAATCTAATCAACACAAAGCCAGCAAAAATGGATACCAAGTCACTTTCTTTGAGTCTCTTTTTTCTCCTATGCTTGTCCTTAAATTTAACAAAAGTCCATTCTGAATCGTTCAAATGTCGTGGTACTGACTGCATTTTTCCAGTTTCTTTTAAAAACGTGAGTAAGGCATAACGGATATGGACTACTAACAATTCTTTAAAAATCTTGTCAGGTTAACGAAGCTATGATTGTGAGGAAGGAGGCTCCTGAATCAACTAATACTCCGGAAGATACTGCTTCAAATTCTAATAGTCAAAGTACTACTATTCCATCTACAGTTACTACTTCGCCTACAAACGCAGATATTACAACAGTTACTACTTCAAAAACTACTTCAGATACTACTCTATCTACAAATCCAGATACTGTTTCAGCTTCTACTGCTACCCCAGCTCAGGATAACGAAAATTCAGCTCTAGGATTGGCTCCATTTACATTGCTGCTACTTTCTGTAACATTTTTAATAGGTGCACTTTAATAGGTTCCAATTATTACCAAGTATTAACAAAGTATAAACCAAGTAAAAACCAATTATTAAAGACCTATAAAAACCAGTATTATTATAATAATAATTTTCAAACTTTTTCTGTAATAAAAACAAGTAAAAGTATAACACCATATCCTCTTCAATAAAAGACATTTCTGTCCTTTTTGGAAAAAATAAAGGTTGTCAGATTAGATTCTAGATTGATGACTTGGAATAAAATATATAAACATTTTTGCACGTGCAAAAATTGGAACAACGATATGAATACGATAAGATAGAGAGATACCATTATAAGCGATATCGAGAACGTAGGAGTTTGACTCACAGCTGGAAGTATTTATTTTCCATGCATTCAATAAAACACCATTGCTGCTGATAAGCTCGTCATTAGAAAATCAAAAGCTACTGGACGATTAAAACGGCGTTTAGTTGTCTGGTGGTTGCCGTCGCAAACAGTTCGAAAAGTATGGAGGTTCCGGCGACAATCTTGGGGCTCTGGATCGTTCTGTGCCTCGCCACAAATCCGGTGGAGGTCGAGGGGGCCAGATTTAGGATTCCCAGCTTGCCGGGGAATTTAAAATCGTGGAATTGTCAGGCCGACAACATTGGAACCCAGTTAAACTTGACAGCCGTGAGTGACTTTCTCTACAAAGCCCCCATAAAGCTAATGTCTGAATTTTAGTTATCCGGGTATTGGTACGAAGCTGCCCGGGTACCCAACGTCGCGGTAATGGAGTGCCTTAATGTCTCGGTCCCCAACGAAATAGTGAATGATAAATTATCCTTGGGCTTGAACTACATCGATACGACCAACGGAGGCAGATCATTCACCAACGAATCCGTTGACTTTCTTTGGAACAACTCCACACAACATGGAATCTTTAAATTGGACTTCGAAAAGGTGTCTGTAACCTACAAGCTGGTTTTCACGGACAACGCCGACGTAGCCTTCATCTGTGGCTATGGAAGCATATCGCCCATTCCCCTCTTTAAGCTTCTAACCCGGGAGCGAGAGATCAGCGAGGAGAAAATTGAAATCGTGAAAAACATAGCCAAGATCTACGGAGTGGACTCGATGATTTCATGGCAAGATCAGTCGCCTGGAAGGTGCAATGGGTCCTGGGGTCTAACTCCCCTGAGAATAACATTTGTTTTCATCACATTTGTTTGGGCGGCAATGAATTTGTAACAAAATTATTATAATTTAAATTTCCTAAAACGCTAATCAGTGTTTGTTGTTATCATTCATTCCCAGCTCAGTTTTTTTTAAACAATTACGATATACAATATTATAATAAACAAACAACAAGCCTGTTTTGTCAAAAGTGTCTTAGTGATAAGTTTTATGGTCTAATGAGTAAAACACACTGTTTATTACAAGATATTGCTTTATCACAGTTTCTGAGATTTTAACAGTTTCCGCTGCTTTAAGGTTTTTATCCACAAACGAATGTATTCATTGCTTTATCCATAAAATAGTTTTTTGTAGATTATTTTTCTTTTTTTTTTCTTTGTTGTTTTTGAGCGCCTCCATCTGGGTTGATAAGCGATTTGTATTCCGATTAAATCAAGCAAAAAAGAGGAGGAAAAAGCGAGAGTTCTCAATTCTATGCAGTTTTTCCGGGAGGAACGCAGAGAGGAATGTGCTCCAGCTCCAGCACATCATATGCCCCACTAAGCTCATACAAGTGCAATTACTAGTTCAGAAATTTCAAAAGAAAGCTGTATAAAATATTGCCGGCCGGGTCTAGGGCAAAAAAATTGGTTGGCTTCTCGAATTTCTTGGCTATTTTCATTTTCATAAACCCCATGAAGCCAAGTGGATGGAAAATAAAGCGAATGATGAGTAGAATTCAAAGTATTGCACTGCTGCACTTGGAGAAAAGCTAAAAAATATTTAAATTTTGAAAACTTTTATTTCACTATAAGAATCTAACAATAATTTTAATACTGAGATCTTGAAAACCCATTTTTGTTTAAACTTATACATATTTATGCCATGTGTATTGGCTCCAGCTCTTGGGCGACTCAATGAAGTGCAAACCGTGGTCAAATGAGTTGGGGCTTGGGGGCAAATTTGGGAGACCCGGTACCGATACTCACCCATCGATTGCCGGGGCACTTTCGTTGATTTGATGCGTTGGCGTGCCGTTTTCGGTGGTTGCATGCTCGACTTGAGCGCCACCGAAACCGGACTGGACGAGGAGCTGCAAAGCTGTTTACTTGCAGCTAACCAAGTGAAATTGAAAGCCCTTTTGCCCGGATAATTGTGTCCGGCTCAGGCCACCGATCCTGCTTTGGCTCCGTCTATTGGCTTTCGGGGTAATGGGATACAGGATGGAACACAAGGATTCCGGGGAGGAATCCCTTGTGCGTGTACACCACATGATTACTCGGTCCCGGAATCGACGTAATCATGCGATGACTTTGCCAAAGTCTCTGCAAACTCGCCAGACGCCCGGCCACACCCTCTATTTCAGGAAAAAAAAACACTTCAAGCTCACATACGAAGAAAACAAATCGAAGGAAAGTCGAAAACGAAAGTTAATGTTCCGGCACATCACTAGATGTGGATATGTGGTGTGGCTGTAAAGGGTTAAACGGGGCCAACAAGTGAGCCCCGTCCCGTACGTGTTCCAATTAATTTTGACATTTGCTCTTAATAGATGTGCAACAAGGTTTCAATTTCGATTGAGTTACGCCCAGAAATGGGGTTCATAAATAAGGTCTCTTGGATTTTTTATAGGCATTTGATATGGGGATGGGTTTCAGGTATAGAAGCTTGCTCAGAATTCTTAACAAACATGGTAGTTAGTTTGAGGAAAGGCCTATATACATATACTACTTGCCATTAATTTTATTTTAAGTTACTAATATGAAACCTTTTCCTGATAGCGGATAATGAATTACCATTAACCGCTGACGGGCTAACAAAACTTTTGTTCTGCAGTTCAACCTGCAAACTATTCAAAAATGCAACTATTCAAAATGCATGCGAAAAAATCTGGCCAAACTCGGCGCATACTGCACACAATCGAAACTTCAAGGGGAAACTAAGCCCCGAAAGGAAGTCTTGGGGAAAAAACCGGCTGCACAAACATGCCAAACTATTAAAAACATGTCTTTGTCCTTTGGCTTGGGGTGTACATAATGAAATTCCTAGCTGGGCTCAAAGCTCAGCCAGGACGAAGCCACTTGGCGGGATGTCGCCTTTCCTCTCTCCCCATCTCCCGTATAACCCGGCTCCAATTTTTTGTTGTATCAATCTAGGTGAAATATTAACAAGCGGGAGTCGGGACTGAAGTTGGCGCGACGACATAGGACGAGACGGCGGCCAGAAGAGCCACGAAGCTCATAAAAATTCCTTAGTTGACGACAAAAGCCCAGGACTCACTGCAACTGGAGAGGAAGTGGGGGAGGGAGAGGGCGAGGGCGAGCAAGGATAACGGAGCTTAAAGAGCCAGGCAGCCGGCGTTGAAACAATAGACTCGAGTTAACTTAAATTGATTCCCAGACGTTTCCCAGCGATATAAAACTTAGCTCGGGCCATCGCCATTTTGTTGTGACTCCAAAGTTACTTCCTTTATCCTTGTTGCACCACTTCCTGAGTCCTTGCACCTTGATTGCAAGTTATTTGCAATTTTGTGCAAATTAAAAAAAAAAAACGACGTAGGAAAAAGCACAAAAATGAGGGAATATTCCGCCAGACAGCCTCCGCCTTCTGCTCCTGCAGGAGTCGGTGACTTTGGCACTGCACTTGAAAATTTTTTAAGAGTGCGCGAATTTTTTATGCAATTTGTGCCAGGACTCCCGAGGCGAATGATGGAAAACCGGGTGGCGCTCCATTGTTGTGCCCAGGAGGAGTCTGCTCCCTCTCCTTCTCGGATTGCTCAATTTGCCGGTTTATTTTTGCATTCGGGATATTAAAATTGACACTTCATTTGTGTCGCTCCCTGTGAAATTTAAAAGATTTAAAATGCTGTTGCCGTTGTCCTTCAATTCTCGATTGTCGTCGATTGTGCAGCAATTTGCATTGCACTGCAATGTCCTGCCATCAGAATAATTCCACTCAGCGTAATCAAAGTGCAGCCATTGTTGTGGTTAAGGATTTGCCTTGAGCCCAGTTAAGTGCTCCATTCGGGAAGCTTGGAATGTCCTTTAATGGAATGTGGATTTTCGAGAGGAAAGTAGTTTAACTAAAAAAATAGATATTTGGCCGTTTCTTTAAGTTAATCGTCCTGCCAGTCTCAATATTTTTATTCCTTGGGAAGCTGGTTTGCCTTTATTTACTAAAACCTCCTCAACATGGACCAGGCCTAGGATTTCATTAAGTGCCGGCCGTGAAAGTCCTTCCGACCGGATCGGAGTCTGCAACAAAGGAACTGCAACAATTCCTGCTCCGAAGGTTGCACTTGAAGTCATTCAGGCTCGCACAACTGGCAGTGCAAACTTTTTAAGTGAATTTTTGATTAGATCTGGACGAAAGTTTTTTGTCGCCCAGTCCACTAAATGGAAGCCATGGGGCTGGCCCATAGATATAGTTGCCTTTCCAACTTAAAGTCGCCAGTTAGTTGCGCTCTTTTGTAATTTGCGCAAAAGTATATTTATTTGTGCGAAAGGATAATAATAAAATATGCGCTCCAGATAGTGGTGCGGCAGCAGTATTGCAAAGTTGTCCCTGCTCCCAAGTCTGACCTGTCCGGCCCTGTCCTGCCGGTATCCTTGCCCTTTCGAATAAGGTAAGGAAACTGTACCTACTGCAACTTTTCGCGAACAGTTCACAGTCTGTCTGGCCAAAAGCTACCCAACCCCAACCCCAAACCCAGTACTCGCTGCATCGCTGAAGTTTTGCGCCAAAGTTAATAAAATTATTTGCCACAGACGTTGATAAATATGAAACAAGTCTCTGGCAAATGGCAAATAAATACAGAAACAGAAAAACCAACACGAAAGGGCATAAAAGGATATTCGCGGATGGGCAGGAAGGGAGCTGTGTCTCCTGTATGAAATATTTGCAAAGTTTTATTGCAATTTTTGTGCAGGAAGCTTTAAGTAATTGGCTTGTGCCAGGTGTGGGGAAAAAAGGAAGGTAAGCTTTATAATAGCTATAGTATATATTTCCAAATTAACTTCTCCTGTAGATTCCTGCTAGTGGAAAATGTCCTTTGACCTATGTATATAGACAGTTTTCGTCTAATATAATTCATATTCCAGGCGTATATCTATTTTCAAAATTACCCCTGAAAGCTGACACTTTAGAAAGCTGTAGAAAAAAAGAATAACTTTTTAAAAAGCAAACCCTTCGAGGATATCCTGAACCTGATTGCCCCTTTTTTTTTTTGCTAGCATATGCAATCCTTGTAGTTATTATTCATTGTCGTGCTTCGGCAAATATCAAATGGAGTCCGGCTATTCCGGGGACTCGTTCCTCGCTCTATACGCTTCAGTATCCGCCGTATTTTGTTTTCTCCGTTACTTACATTTTGCACATGTGAGTGGCGTGGTGCGGGGTGGTTATGATGATGAGGTGGTGCCAGTTGGGTGGTGGTGGGGTGTGGTTGCTTTATTGGCAAACCCCTAACGACTTGGGCAGCACAATACAAGAAAAAAGGAATGGCAATTTTTAATCGAAACATTTGTAGCGTGAAATTGTCGTTATGTTTGCGTTTCTTTTTTTAAGCAGCAATATGTTAGGATTTAAATATTTGAACGGAGTATTGATTGGTTTCTGCTTTCCAGAAAATTTCAATGAATTTGCAAGTTTGTCGCTGCTGATGTGTGATGAGCGAAAACAGTCATTAGCCGGTCATTAATCATAATTAAACGAGATATGCTGCTGCTCTCTGTTGTCCTCCGGCAGAACTTAATCCCATCGTTGAATCATTTAATTTGGCAGACAACTTGGCAGACTTTAAGAGCTAGACAAGCCGAACTGCCGATCCGGCCGTAAATCTCAATTTTCCACAAATTAGGCGACGATATGCCAAAGCCAAGTTACCTTCCGGTCGGGACCGGGACCGGGGCCAGGACAGGTAACTGAAAGCCACACATCAACTTCAACTATAATTCAACTCAACTCCGCAGTAGTTTTGGTTCTGCTACTCGGCTCCTCCACAGCTCGGTGACATCTGCTCAATTTATCGTTATTTTTGGCCAGGACGAAACAAAAAATCAATTTAGCCTATGATAAAGAACCACTAGAATCCCCCCGCTCCCAAAAAGGAGAAGTCACAGCACACATAGCTACCAAATGAAGACAGGGAAGAGGAAAACTTTCAAAGCCGGCAAATCGAACTTTTGCCGCTTTTCCCCGTTCCCGTTCCCGTTCCGTTTCGGATCTTTTCTGGACTCCTGGAGCACTTGGGTGATTTATGCCCTGGAAACTGTTTTTGAAATGTGGCTTCAGTCTCGGCCTATTCTCCGCTCATTGCTCCAATGTTGGCCAAAAGTCAAGAAGAGGGCCACAGCGAGAACGAGACCGAGAACTAGAACGAAAAACGCCGAACACAAAACTGTCCAGAGTATACAAATTGGCCTAGCATGAGTTATTGATGATCTGGGCCATGAAATGAACGACCGCAGCTCCTCCAGCTCCAGTTCCACCAACTTTGACTGGCAGACTGACTAACCAACTGGCTGACATTCTGGCCGTCCTGGGGATGTGGGAACAAATGCCTGCCATTTAGCCAGAAAAGAAGTAAAGTTTCGCCAGGCCCACATTTCAAGTCAGTGCTAGTCTGGCTAATTGTGGTAACTTTTACACAGGGCTTTAGGTATTTGTCTTAAGAACTAGGGCTAAAAATAAAACCAAGATTGCAGCTGTGATTTGTCCCTCCACACCTCTATAACTTTCATTTTAGCGCCAAAATTTCAACCAAATTTCAAGCCAATACCAAGAGGTCTGTTCTAAATGCTTATACTGAGCTATGCGCCTTCAAAACCCCTCCATCATTCTGACCTAATTAGTATATACTAAGCCCGACTAAGACATAACTCATCCGCTCAGCCCATTAAAGCGTATTCCATAAAATATTCATGGGGCGCGACCCCCTCCTAATTATTACAAGATCATAACTCATGTCAGGGCAGGTCAACGCAAACAAATATGCGAAGCTTGCTTATCACAGCGACAAAATCGTGTTATTTAATGTTGTGCTAATTTCTGGCCAAGTCAACAGGACTCGAACACACGGAACACACCCCAGGTAGAAAATAAAGGAAGTATCCCCCCATCCCGATCCAGGTGAAAGTCGTGACATTTTCGTGCGGTCAGGCGGAGGCGAAGGTGGTGGCGGCTGCCAAGTCTCATTTCTTGGCCATTTCCGTCAAGTGCCGCGTCTGCGGCTGCCAGGACACGAACTATTTACAAATGACCAAACATTTAAGCCAAATGCTTCCGGGCTGGCCAAACTAAATGCCTGAAAATTATGCTGCTTTGACATGAAAGGGCGAAAAATGGTAAAACATACAAAAAATTAACGGCAAACTAAAAGGGACTTTAGGGGAACAAAGGTCGAATTTTCAATACACTCTTAGGTAAAATAATATGATATGTATACATTGCATAATATAGATGATACATGAGGCGTATTAAAATAAAAGTACAGACTTTATAAAATAAATACTTGGATTATTCTTTAATTCAGATTTTTACTATTTTATTAAATGATTTCGTTTAGTTAGTTTCTCTATTTTAGTCCAAATCCTTATAAAATTAGCTATACCCTCTTTCCGCCTCACTTTTATAAGAAACTATGAGTTATGTATACATTCTGGCCAAAACAAAAACAGTGTCAGTGGGTCTTTCTGGTGTCACCGTGTCAATTGCCTTGGCTTTAGTCCAAACAGCAGCTGCTCCTGCCCAGCCCAGCCCAGGCCGGGACTTAATTAAGTTACAACCAAAAGGGACGACAGTCTGGAGGACGATACAATTTCACTAATTTCCGTGCAAGGCGACACCAACAATCAGCGACCAGCGACCAGCCGACCGAGCGGCGAATGTTAAATGCTCTGCCCACTAACTGGTCACGACTTAATAAATATTGTCCATCGGCGCACCCAGACGCGGCAGCCCGGGCGTTAAAAGCCCCGAAATGAATGGTCAATATGTGGTCTATATGGAGGCATAAATAATATTTAGGGGTTGGCTGGCTGCCCCCGATTTCCCACTTTCGCTGGCGTGTTTGAGCAGCATTTCCGCTGCGTTTTGTCTTGTTTGCTTTCAATTAACCAAAACTGGACATGGACATAGACATGGACAGTGGCCTCTCTTCCATGCCATCCTGGGGAATGGCTCTGTCCTGGTTATTGGTCGCGACTTGCCTGCTAATTGAGAGCCGCCAGACATAATGTTTTCGGAAACTAGGCAAACTGTTAAATAAAATTTGATTGAAAGTGTAAATAGATATATGCTGGCATGGGAACAGAATTATGAGAGGGGAAGATGAAGTCATCATATAGTTAAAGGGAATCGGATTACTTTTAAAGACTTCCATCATTGACTAGTATATCCTTTTGTTTAGAAGCCAAGTCCATCATGAAACTCTTTCATTTATTTAATTGGCAAGTGCTTTTCCAATGACAGTTTAATAAGTCCAATGCCGCAAATGAAATTGGATTTATTCGACACTTTCCAGCTCATCGCCCGCCATCGGGCTCTGAGGGGTTTCAATAGCCACTTGTGGAAAACGTTAAGACAGTCAGTCAGTGGGCTGTGGTCAGTGGTCAGGCGTTGGTGTTTCGATAGCCTCCAGCACTTCCGACTGTCGAGGGATAAACTTCAAAACACCACCCAGGGCACGAGAAAAAAGAAAGCCCGAGTGGCTTCCTCCACACTTTCCCCCGCCCAAGCGAGCTCTTGAGACCGTACAATAATCTTGATTTTGTGGTCAATTGAATTCTTAACTTCTCAAAGCCCGGCAAGGCACAACAGCACAGCCAAGGATATCTCGAGGGCGTGTCCCGGCCACGGATGACAGTGCAAAGGAGCTGGTCTGCCGCTTGCCAAATTGCGATTACTCAACAACAGACTCGGCCTGACTGACCAGAAAACGATTTGGCCGATTTTGCCAACTACGTTGCCTACTTATTGGCCATTGATTTCTGAAAAATGGGCCAGTCAGCCAGCCATCCAGCCAGCTAGCCAATTTAATGCGTTATGATCTTTACGAGGGCGGCAGGTCCTTGGAAGCCCCTCTCCACCGAGCCGAGACCGAATCATTTGCCATAACACTTTGCCTTGCCAATTCCTTTCCATTCCAGCACCAACGACCAGAACAAAAAAAAGAACACCCAGATGCCTTTTTCTGGTGTTCCTGGTAGTTTCGTGTACGAACATCTTTATGGGTAATTAAAACTTTTACCCATTTTTGCCTGAAAGTTGGTTTTTGTTTTGCCCAAATTCCCAGTCCCACACAAACCCCATTATCCCTGATATCCCACTCCGCCAGCCCTTATTCCTTCCTGTGTTCCAGTCAAATTTATTGCTGTTCAATAATACCAATTTTTGGCCTTTCTTCTATTTGGGAGATGCCAACAGATGTAGATGTGTTGGCAAACTATTTCGGAGCGGAATAGTTTTCGGAGCACGTTTGTGTTCACACTCGAGTGTTCCACATTATTGAAATTGAAGCGCGGTAATGTGTCTGCAATTTTTGGTCTGGTCTTGGACCTGGGATTGGGCTTCCCTATCCGGAAAACTTCTGGCATACCGAATTTTGCCAAATTATTTTCGTTCGCTGCTTATCTCGGCAAGTTTCGGGTTATTTGTTACCAAAAGTTGCCATTTCTTCCAAGTGCAATTTCTTCATATCGATAAGAATTGCAAATAATGGATAGTGGAAAGAAAAAATAAATGAGAAAATTGCTTTCGCGGGGATGGGCTTCAACCCCCTTCAATATAGTAAAAATTAAAGAGGTAATAGGTAATGTATAATGGTAATTTATTTTTAAAGCTTTATTGAGAAATTGTATTTTATGGTTAAAAAAATATTTGTTAAAATTCCACCCCTTTTAGACAAAGTTCTCCTTCAAGATCAAGTTATGTCTAAACTCTAAGAAGGCCTAGTCAACTTTTATCCATTCCCGCCTGAAAAGCAGCTTTTGTGCATTATCTTTTTGGGGAGACCCACCTGGAAGTCTTATCGCAAATTTTCAAGTATTAACGCATCGTGGGGAAACTTCCGCTTGTTTGCTGAGCGGCTTAGAAGACTCACAGAAACACACATAGTCCCCCACATCCGGCAAGACAAATTGCAGATTGGTAGACTCCACTCGAAGGACTCCACTCTCCTCTGCCTTTGCTAACTCGATTCCCCCTTGGGCACGTGGAACAAAGAAAATCCATATTTTATTTTGATTATTTTCCGGCGCCTCGGCAGGTGTCGATTTCGTGTGATTTTTCTTTTGGGTGAAATTAAATTTAGCCAGGGACTTGGCTGGCTTGCCTCGGCTGCCTTTCTCCTCCCCGGGACACTCACTCAAATCAGCGTCAATCAATTTTGGTCGCTTTCGTCAGACAAAAACAAGCCGCACCTTCCACATCTCCATCCACACAGAATCGCCTTTTGTAATGGGAAAAATTATTGAATTTGTCAACGACTGCCGCAGGCTTTTCGACCAGGACCTGGGCCACAGCCCTGGGATCAGGGCTTAAAGCAGAGCAGAATTAAAGAGCTGCGAGATTTATGCGACTGTTGTAGGTGTCAGGCAAACAAAATTATGTTTCCAAACGATTTTCCACCTTTGGCGTCATACATCATCAGGACTTCTACCCCTCAGAAGGACAACAAAAGCTGGCGAAACAACCCTCCAACGTTAACAAATTTCTTTGCGACGTTTTTAAATTTTCATTTTTTTTTTTCATTTTTATCCTGAATGTAGGGGAGCGGCTAATGTAAATCACATGTGTGTGTGTGTGACCTACGCCTTATTTAGTGAAACGACCCCAAACTCCAAAAGCCAAGTGATTTGTTGACAAAGAAATTTTTTAATAATTCACCAGGAGTCAGGAGCAAGAGCAAATCTCATTCAGCATAAGTGATGATGTAATTTTCGCTAAAAATTGAAAAAATCTCCACGCAGGATAGGATCAGGATAGAAAGTCCCCCTCACGTAAAATATGTTGCAACAATATGTTGTACTGGAGTGTGTGCCGCTGACGATGATGAATGTGGCACGCATGCGTTGCACTGATTCCACTGACGGACTGCCTGACAATCCTGTCACGGATCCAAGCGTTGCGAATTATGCGACGCCTTTGAAGGTCCTCGCAGCCACTTTATCATTTGGCCAAAGAGTTGGAGCAGTATGCGTAGGTTTACTAAACAAGATCATCTTGATTCTGCAAAAGGGTTTATATTTTAGTTTTTAAATAAATACTTTAATCATATTACTATAACTTACCTCTGTCTTAAATCTTACCTCTAGTTCATTAAATGGAACTCTATTTCACCGCCAGGGAATCCCTGAATGGTGGTCCATTACCAGACCTGCAAGGGTCAAAGCCAGTAGACCCCCCGGAAATACTTACAGTGATGACTCAATGTCCTTCTCAGGGGGGCCCAAGACATCACCCCAACTACTCGTCTTCTGGCCGTAATTCTCTCCCCTAGCTAAATGATAGCCGGAAGCTGGACAACTTTTAATGCCCCCTGTCGATGTCGAGGTCGATGGTCATGTGCATAGCTCATTAGTTTTTGCCTAATTTGAAAGGCAGGCGTTCGACTTGGCTCGATTCGGTTCCTCGCCCGGCCTAATGGAATTCAATCAATTTCCATTTATTTCGATAGCAAGACCACCACCAATGTTCAGCATCGGGGACTGAAAAATTTCTTAATTATCCTGACGTGACGCTTGTGGGCGGCTCGGTTGACAAGTCCTTTTAGCTCCCGTCGCTTTTCGCTTCCTTGCCGGCTCTCGGGCAGTCTGTTTCCTTAATGTTTGTGGACAAAGTAAGACAAATGAGTCGGACCATGAAACGAAATCAGAAAGAAAAATGTAAGGAAAAACGTTTGAACATCAGGAAAATTATGACCATGGGTTTAGAACACTCAAAGATAATTTAAAATATTACTGCAATATGATTGAAACTTTCAGATGAAAAGTAATCGGTTTCTGCACAATAATCCCTGCTGAAAGCAATATGCTACAAATGTCAATACAACAATGCCGAGAAACAAAATGAAAATCCTCCAAAACATTTTCCGCCAGAAACGCCAAAGGGTAAGGATGAAAAGCGTATAATCTGCTTATCAAAGGGCTGCAGTCCTGGCTTTCCTTCAAGAAATCCTTTTTTCCTTGGTCATGCGGCACAAATGTTTTCTGAAAAAAGAAATGAAAATTGTAAACAATAGGAAGTGAAAATTTGATTTGCATTCTCTTACCCAAGATGAAGCTAAAATTTCATTTTTTGTAATTTTGTGTTTCATCTGCTTTTGTTAAAACAAGCTGAAATTTAAACTTGTTACAATCTTGAAGGACTCTTCCTAGGAGCCTAGAAATTTATACCAGCAAGCATTATTTGACACCCAATGGCATTTCTGAAAGGAGAAGCAAGCAAAGCACAATTAATTTAAAATAGAGGCATCCTTAAACTGATATCCGGCTACATCCATGGTCAACATATAGCTTATATAAGCAAATACTTCTGTAAAATCCGTTTCTGTTTAATAAATAACTTTTTATATGCCAACCAAAAGTGCATTCTACCTTGGGGCACCAAGGGTCCTTGTAAGCCAAAAGGGAAGCAAGATGAATCTGTAAGTTAAATCTGGACTGAGATCCAGAGCAGCAGCCGCCGCCGAAAGGGAAACAGACCCTGAATAAGATACAGAAAACAAGATGCAGGGGCAACGTTTGCGCCTCAATTATAATGAGAAAAGCAAACGAATTGGAAATAATTTTCAATTCACTTCTTTCCCACCTACTTTCGTTGGTCCTTCCAGCTCATGCGGACTGCGATCATCAAATATTTATGCACCCTTTGTTTTCATTATTTATTTGAATCGGCCAAACTTTTGCATGCATCCCGAAATCGGAATCAGAATCCCTGCCCGAACCTTTTTTGGAGCAAGCTGGCCAAAGCCCCTGGCTTAGTGGAAGGTATGAACCGATTGATAAAGCTGTTAATGTTTTTTGTGTCCAGTGCAGAGGAGGAGGGATCTTGAGTGTCTGAAGGAGTGCCTTGTTTACCGACGATAACCCAACCTCCTGCGGCTAAATAAAGAATTATTTATTTAAGCCTTAAATGTAAAGGGCAGCAAACAGCATAACTGAATAAGTTAAAGGAAAAATTAATTGGTAAGGTAACGTGAGAAAGGTGAGTATGTTTTTATTAGTCCCCATAGACCCCATTTAATAACAATAAGTTAGTAAAAGGCCATTTTAAAGATTTAATTATTAGTGAATTAAACATTTTTAGTTTTTATTTTGTTAGTGAATAAATTTGTTCAAAAATACCAATCAAAGTTGCGCCACGTAAAGGTGTTTCATGTTTGGCTTGGTGTCATTAAGTGTTCAGGTGTAGCTTATTGTCTGAAAACAATACATTCGATCGATCATTCAATATAAAATAGATAAAAAAGGATTGTGAAAATCCAGTCCATAGTATAAAAAATGGAAATGACCGAATCCTTAATGGGAGATTAATCGGATTCATCCCAGACGAAACCGCGTGGACGTTTGGCTTGATTATCTTCCAGAACCTTCTGCTCGTCACTGCGACGCTTGAAGGGCGGTGGTGAAACTCCCTGAATTTGGTTTTCTGAATTCGAAATGAATGGCCACCCTGAGGTACTAGATTTTCCATCTTGTCCACCTGCTCCGTCTTGTCCACCTGGTCCGAATTGTCCTCCTGGTGCATGACTTTGGCCAGCATCAGCCGGATAGGGGTTCGAGATCGGTGACTTAATATGGCGACGGACAAACTTGACTTCAATAGGCTGAAAGCCAAACCTAGGAACGAATCCATCCAAACATCTCTGAGCCTGCTCTGCCGAAGTGCGAGAACCGTAACGAACAAAGGCCACGCCTCGCGGCTCTCCGGTGATTTTGTTGATTAGAAAATTGACATCCAATATCTGGCCATAGGTTTCAAATAACTCACGGATTTTATATTGATTCGCAATCGGTGGCAATTGGGCCACATATAGACTTGTGTTTCTAGTGTCCTCGCCACGGGGAGTAGCATACGAAACCTTGAGGACCTTGTCGCGCACTTTACGCCCATTTAACATCATCTGGGCCGCACTGGCCTGATACGAATTCACAAAATCTACGAACCCATAGCCAAGGCTGATTCCAGTCCTCTGATCCCTAACGACCTTGACGCGGCGGAGTTGGCCGAACTTCGAAAACATGGCAGCCAGCTGATCCTCCGCCATGTCCTGCGGCAAATAGTTCACAATCATGTTGGTCCTGTTGCTTGGTTGGACGGCCATCGGCGACTGCTCTACTGAGTTCTTGGTTGTAGTCGCCATTTCCATGGGCTGAGAAGGAGCAGAAGTCTTGTCGACCGGAGGTGGAGCGACAGCAGAAGGTGGAGCGACAGCAGAAGGTGGAGCGACAGCAGAAAATGGAACCAAAGCTCCCTGGTTCTGTTGAGAGTCCCCTAAACCGAAAGAAAAGGTTGGAAAGGAGATCGGAGTATCTGGGGGAGTATAGTAGGTCGGGAAACCGGGAATGTCGCGGCCAGTTGTAGAATCCTCGGAAATATTGGAAGGAACCTTTTGGTCCTCCTTCTGGACTTCCTTCTGGTTTTCCTTTTTGTTGTCTAAATTCAGCGAGTTTTCCATGCTTGAAAGGAAAAATTAAATATAGAAAAGTACGGAAAGATTGAAGAAAAGTACGGAAAGATTGTAGAAAAGAGAAAAATTTGCAGACTATGAAAATAAAAACTTACTTTGCCAAAAAAAATATGAAAATTTGTTCCGGGAACCGTATGATCTTGTGAAAAATGAAAGAAGGAAAGAACTTTTTTTCCTGTCAGATGATTTGCAACTTTCCGGTGAATTTGTCAGCCATTTACAACACTGGTTAAAAGTGTGCAAAATTGTAATGTCAGAAAAAATTAAATGTACAAAACATTTTTTTTATTGATTCTTTTTTTGCAAACCATTTTTATATTGACAGAATAGTTTAATAATTTAGTGTTAAGCATTTTTAATAAATTAACTTTGTTTTCATGGCCTCTAATTATCGAATAACGGTGTTGAAAAACCATAATTTCCTAAAATAGTGCTAAAAAGCATTAAAAGCTTCCAAATTAAAAAGTGTAGTGTGGCCATTTTAAAATATCGATAATAAATAAATAATATAAATAAAAACATTCGGATGTGTTTTGAAAATAAAACTGGGATCGAAAAAAAATTTCAATTTGACATTTTGGTTCTTAATATTATTTATTATTAATGTTTATTATTATTAATTATTATTATTAATTATTATTATTATTTATTGGCCTTCTCGATGTCGATGAATTTCAATGTCGGTAAACAGGCATACCATTGATTCAAACGTCATTGAGGCAAGTAATATTGTTTTTCTTTTAAATGAAATAAATTTCTTCTTGTTGCCAATCGCTGATTTGATGGCCAGACAAAATGAAACCCCTTCTTTATTCAAGGTGCAAAAGTTTGTGAAAAGTTTTCAGCTGTTTATTTATTTGTTTGCTGATTATGGAATTTCAACGCATCTCGATGGCGGAACAGCTGCACTGAGGTATGTCCGAACTGCGGCAGGTGGAAAGTAAATTGGCTTGTGTACTTGCCAAATTTTTGCCCAGGTCCATATTGATTCGAAATCCACGTGATCGGATATGGCTTCGAGGGCATGCAAGCTTCGCCATTGGCGGAAAAGGAAAACTTGTTCATTATTTCTTTTTGTTTCCATCCATGCTCATATTAATTAATTTCCATTTCCGTTTTGTTATCTTGGCTACGCCGATTTTTACCTTCATGCTGACTAGACAATTAATCAAGTTTAATTACTCAAAGGTTGCGGGTGGCGCGGGGAGGACATGGAGAGAGAACCCAAGGCAATACCACACCCACAATCTTTATCCGCACTGGAGTCGGGGACCACCCTCGGGGACCAGCGAATCCTCTCCAGCGCGCAGTGCGGTGGGCATCATTGGCTGGTCCGCATTAATCACTTGAATATGCTAACATTTCTCAGTGCCATGTGTGGGGAGGGGCGAGGAGTCGGCATGGACAGGACTTGGAGAAGAGCCGCCATTAAAAGACGTCTCACGTAAACAATACGCCCGGATGAGGTGGGTCATTTAAATATTTTCGTTGCAAATAACTCAGGTCCAAATGTACATTCTCACATGTTTTACGGAAAAAAACTATTCAAGAAATATAATTTTATTTAATATTTTGATAGAAAAATATAGGAATATATTTATATATAGGAAAATATAATGAATATATAGTGTGGAAAAGAGTGATTTTCATTTTAGGTTTCTAAATTATTTAAATTCTTAATTTTGATTTCTTAATTGATTTTTTAGCTGCTCTTTTGGACTTTTTAACAAGGACTGTTACTTTTTGGTCACAATTCAAATTTGCCCGCTCAACATACCGCTCATGTTCTGTTAATTCTTAACAGAACCTTTCCTCTGTTAAATTTTTAACATTAAAAATCCCGCAACGCTTTCCCAGGAACCCAACCTTCTAAGTTCTGGCTTGGTGTAACGCCCTCTGGCGGAATTCAAACAAAGCACTAAAAACGTTCTGCCACACTCCAAGCAGCTTATGCTGCTTTTCAACACTTTTCCATCATTGTTTTTGTTTACGAAAATTGTTTATTTTCTTTTAAAAAGGAGCGAAACATGGATTTCGACAGCCCCGAGGAGAAGGAGTTCCCCGGCCTGTATGCCTCGGAGGCGGCGGACTCACGGTCCAAAAAGAGCAAGGAGGAAAGCGACTGTAAGTTCGTAGAAAGGTGGTTGAGAAAAATCAATTAAATCTTTGGACTGTCGTCCTTGCAGTCAGCGAGGATCATGACCTAAGCAAAAAGGACCTGTTGATTGGTCGCCGCAAGGACAAGAAGGAGAAGGGCAAGGACCGTGGCTATGCGGCTCTCGAGGGTGAAAGTTCCCCCGAGGAGGAGTTGGACACCAAGTTGGTTTGCCTCAACATATATTTGTAGACTACACTTATATCAATGCCTTTTGCTTATCTAGGAGTCCTTCGAAGTCAAAAAAGTCCAAAACCTTCAAGTTTACCAGCTCCAAGAGCAAGGAGAAGAGAGAGAAATCTCGGGACAAGGAGAAATCCGAGAAAGATGCGAAGCATCCGGAGGAGGAGCCGACGTCCCATAAATCCAAAGACAAGGAGAAAGATAAGGAACGCGACGATCACAAGAAAAAGGACAAGGATCGCAAGGAGAAAGACAAGAAGGACAAGTCCGACAAGAAGGAGAAAAAGGACAAGAAGGGGAAACAGCTGTCGCAGCAGCAGCAACAACAGCAAGAGGAAGCATTCGCTGCCGAGGAAGTACTGGCCCTGGGATATCCTGTTTTCGGAGTATCTGTCAGCCTGGCCACCGAACGATCCCGCTGCCATGACGGCGTCGATCTGCCGCTGGTCGTGCGCGACTGCATCGATTACCTGCAGGATCACTGCAAGTGCGAGCATATCTACAAGGTTGAGCCCATCAAGACGCGTCTGATGCACTACAAGCGGTTGTACAACAATCGAGAGCACGATGCCGCCGTGGATGAGCTCAACCTGCCCACCGCCTGCAGTCTGCTGAAGCTCTTCCTGCGCGAACTGCCGGAGCCGGTGCTTACCACTGATCTGGTCGCCCGCTTCGAGGAGGTGGCCTCCCATCCAAAGGTCACCGAGCAGGAGGCAGAGCTGCAGCAGCTGCTCGAGCAGTTGCCCAAGTGCAACCGCACATTGTTGGCGTGGGTTCTGCTCCACTTTGACTCCGTGATCCAGCAGGAGCGGCACAACAAGCTCAACGCCCAGTCGCTGGCCATGCTTCTCAGTCCGACCCTTCAGATGTCTCACCGCCTAATGGTCGCGCTGCTCTGTCACTGCAACAATCTTTTCGCGGACGTCAAACTGATAAAGTGAGCAAACTTGGTTCGGGTAGCTTTTTTAAATATATCATAAAGATAAGCTTTTGGTTGTAACTACTTGCTGATGTCTCGGTAATTAGTAGTCCAAAAAGAATGAGTGTAGTACCTCGCAAACGGAAGCGCTGGCCGCGCTTCGTCAGCTTCCTAATCAGGCGGAGATGTTAAAAGCAAAACACAGCCACCGCAATGCTAACTTTTGTTTAATTTTAGGTATGTTCCACCACTTACTTCGGCCAGCCAGCTGCCGGAAAGACCCGAGGAAATCCAAATAGAGCTCCGCAAGCAGGACAGCCTACTGTCCCAGATCCACAGCGAGATGAATGCTGGTTTCATTACCAAGAAGCGGGAGGAGCAGCTCTGGGAAGTTCAGCGAATCATCACGCAGCTGAAACGGAAATTGCGAAGTTTCGAAAAGAAGCAAGAAAAGTCGGTGGATGAGCTAGACAGCACCAGCAGCTCTCATCCGGTTGCCACTTCTAGCGCCGCAGCCATAGTCGAAGACACCACCGATTCCAAACCTGCTGCCGAACCTGTGGCAGCTACCAACAACAGTATTGCACCTGAGGAGCCGCAAACAGAGGAGCGCGCTACTAATCCTAGCCCACCTGACTTCACCATTGACTCCAGTACTGGTTTTGTCCTACTTCCCAAGGCGAATCCGCATCGTGAAGATTTGCTGCGACTACAAATCGAGTACGAGGAACTAATGGCTTGGCAGCACGAACTGAAAGCCCGCATCCTGGCCGAACGCAACGAAGTCTACCGGCTGAAGCAGCTGTGCGATCAGCAGAATCCCAAGGCGCATGGGTCACATGGAGAGTCAGTGCCGCCATCGGAGGCCGACTATGAGCGGATCATCGAACACTACACGCGCGAGAACGCCCTGCTGGAGCACAAGAAACGGATGTTGGGCATCGAACTCAAGGAGGAGCGACGGGCTTGCATAGCCCTCCAGGTGGAGTTGCGTTTGCAACAGTTTTAAAGGTATTAATGTTGTTAATAACCACGTATGGGTCGATCACTATCAGGTACTAATGCTTACCTTAATTAATTTTAAATTCAAAAACTGTTACATTAAGATACAGAGCTACATATGTATGAAAGTTTCAAGAGTTTTTTAAAACTTTAAAAGTAACGAGCGCTGTCCAATTTTCAATCATTCGGCTAAGCAAAACTAGAAACCTTAATTTACAAAGCAGATATTTAAAATGTCTGCTGTACAAGATTATATTTTTCTGTATTCTATTATTATTTGAGTCTCATTGATGTTTTAAACCAATCGACCCATCAATACGAATATATCCATATATATGTACATAAGTTAATTCCCTTAAATCTCAATGTATTTGAACGATCAAAAGCTTCTAAATTAAATAAATGCTCACGTGTTGAATTGGCAGATTGCCCCAAAACTAATGAAAAATATACTTAATTAATTAATGAGCCATTTGTTCCAGCTTCATTTGATTCATAAAATGGAAAGCCAGATCATGTAGCGATTATCAAGATCCAATTGTCTAAATCGGTCGGATGACTTAATTTCGATTTGAGCAGTGCTTTGGAGGCAGAGATTAAAGATCAGGCTGTCGTACATAGACTATGGATTGATTGTTCGCTGGGGTAAGGCGGAAATATATGTATATGAAGTCATCGCTAATATTACGACTCATGGAAGTTGTGATGGTCAAGGAATAGAGATGAGTGGTGCGTGCTATGATTACTTTATTTTTAATATTAAGAATTAATAATTATAGAATACATTAGAATTATGCATTTCGTTTCGGGGCGTGTTCTCTATTCCGCTGAAGTACAACTTAAAAATATCACACACAAATACCACGCGAGAAAGCAGGGTCCTCCAGCAGTCCTCCTCCATGATTTAAGTTTCTTTTCTGCTGGTCTACGAATCCTTCGAATCGATTACGGACACTCTTTGTCGCTGATCTTTTGAAAGTCTAAGAGAGAGTTGAAATAAAGAATTAGAATTTTTTTTAAATTTTAAATAAAGTAAATAACTCACTTGCATTCTGTAGACAATTCTCGACCTTCATCACGCAGATATTGCGATAGGTTTTGGTGGTTCCTTTGTCGTCCGCGGCACAGATCGCATTATATAACTGCGTCTCGCAATCCATGACGCACTTGGCATTGGCATCGGGCAGGTTCAGGCACTGGACCATCGTCATGGCGAAAAGGGCTACTATAAATAGAAGGGAGACATCACATCCGATTAGTTAGGCAGGAGGCGTGCGATTAGAACCGTCAGTCATAAAAAACAACCACTGCCCGCATACAAAGCGCTGTTGATCAGCCCAGCACGCCCCGTGATATCACCCACATCCACAGCCACATCCATATAGACATCCATCGATTCTAGGCGACGCCAGGCCGTCTGGCAATGCCAATGAATCGGCTGAATAGCTCCCGAGGCTCGGGCTATTGGAATTAGCGCTGCATACCTAATTAGCCATGTCGGCACGCAAAGGAGGCGTTTATGTTCTCAACAACTCTATTCGAGTATTAAATATTCCATTCATAAGTTACACGGTAAATGTGAATGAAGTTTATACCTCTTGTTATTATTTTTTAATATTTTATTTAATAAAAAGTCAATGCTTTAGTGGGTCAAGTGGCTTCTATTCTGACGCAGCGATTCGAAAAATCACATGTTACAATATGTTTACTAGATTAAAACTAAAAACATGCGTCAGCAATTCTCCTACACTTTTCAAAAAGAATTAATGATTGGATTTTGCCATAGAATTAGCTGATTAAAAAGAATTTTAGACTAAATATTTCCAGAAATCTGCAGAGTGTTTCTGCGAAGAGTGTGTCACGTAAAATTTTAGGACCATACGACACTATAATTTCTAGAAAAAATGTTCAACTCAAAATCCCCATTTCTGAAAAGATTATGCCACCTAACGCTCGTTAATTTAACTTTTATTCCTCAAAATAATTTAAAAAAAATATTTTAAACTAAAAAATAAACTTTCTGTTTAAGAAAATTAGATTTCACTTAAATTTTTCACTATGATTCATACTAAAAAACCATTTTCAAGTCTAGCTATTGGCTATTATTTAATAACCAAAAATATATATTCCAAGAACCTTACTTTTTTCAAAAGAATTTTTAACTCAAAATTTCCAAAAATCATTATTTAAAAAAATGTTTTTTTGCCACTTTAAATTCCCTACATTTTTAGTCATTTTAATTTTTTAGGTAATTTTTATAAAATTTTAAAGGATTATTAAAAGAAAACCTACTCAAAGAACAAAATTTATTTAAACTTTATCTAAATTTTTAAACTTTATAGTTTTTTTTACTTACATGCCAACAATACTGCAAAGAACTTCATTTTGCTTGCAATTCGATGGGTAATTCGATGGTTCACCAAATTAATTAAATTATTTATTATATTTTGTGTTTAAACTATTTTTAAGCACACTTTGCACAATTTGATTTGGCTCGGCGTGAACTTTGCGGGTCAGACGAATTAATTATGCCGTTTGCCTGCCTGGTTTCGGTTTCGGTTTCAGTTTCTGTTTCGGTTGGGATTGATTAAAAATTCTTAACGATTTCACGATTTATATATGTATATTCTATGGCCGATTCGGGGCTTGTCACTGAACCGCAGACACGTGTGTGTGCTACTGTTTTGGTTGGGCGATACGTATATAGATTAATTCGCGCACGATTTTAATTCCGACCCTGATTTGGATCCGATCCGACTCTATCGGCCGCACAGACGCGTCCAAATGCGAACTGAAACTGAAGCGCCGCCAAAGCGAAGAGCATATATCCTCCAGCCAGCTCGGACTCGGGTGGGCGAATTGATTAAATGACTAACTGACTCAGTGGCTGATTGATGGCTTGGCGGATGGTCGCTGCAGTTTGATTTTCAATTTTTGTTTCGAGTTTGGGTTTGAGTTTGGGTTTTGGTTTGGGGCTTTCGGGTTCGGCAATCAATCAATCAATTCGGCTGTCCGTTTCACCGGCAATCTGTATCTCGTATCTGTATCTGTATCCCGTATCTGTATCTGTATCTGAACGGCTGACTGTATCTGGCTGTCGTCTGCCGTCGTAGCGCACGAATGTAGAATGATGTCCGACCACACAGTGCCTGTTAGTTTTATAGAATTTTTTCATGCTAAAAAGATTTACGCTCGTGTCGTTCGTCTTCAATTTTCTTTTTGTTTCTCCGCGCACATTTCGCCGTAGCCCGTCCCGTAGTTGTTATTTTTTTTTTTATTATTTATTTATTTTTATTTTTTTTATGTACATATTATATTTTTTTTTTTTCTTGTGGCTTTGTATTGGCTTTGATTTGCTTTTTGTGTTTGCTTGGTGGTGCTAGTAGTTGGGAGGAAACCGTACCGTAGCCCCGTACTCCGATCAATCGGTAGATCGGCCCGATCGGTCGATCGTTTGATCGATACCCTCTCTACAGGCAGGTCACGTTGTCGCCGCCGCTGGGATCGGGGATCGGGATTTTTGTGTTTGAATTATTCATGTACACTTATGCAGTCACTAAAAACTCTTCTCCTCCTCGCTTCACATACCGCTCAGCACTGACAAGATGCTGAGATGCTTGGATTCTTCAATCGCCTTTTGGACGGGGGCATCTTCGAAAATCTTTGAAAATTTCGTCAGCAAAACCGAGAACCGATTCGGAGCGGGCTTATCAACCCGAGAGCGACAAATACATAATGAACCGACTATAACAAAAAAAAAAAAGAGCAGCAAAAAAAATATGAAAATTCTACAGTTGGTGACGGCCACGAGTTCACTCCACCCAGCAAAGTCTATGAATTTTCTATGATGCTTTTAGCCAAAATATATAGTTTGTTATTTATGGATTCGCGACGCATTTGATTTAGCTTTTTCATTAACATTTTTCAAATATTTCTATCGCGGTGTACGTTTGCGCTTATCAGCTGCGTTGCCAGCTCATCCAATATTATCAATTTGGGAACCAATTTCTATATATTTTAATGGTTTGTTGTCCTCCGCTTGGTGGTTTCCACTTGGGCTTTACCTATACCAAGTACCTATCAATGTAAACAAATGAAGTCACAGGATCGAAATTGGAACATCAGAGCAATCATACCTGGAAGAGAAAATCCTTCGAACGGGGTCCCCATGCAAAGATATAGTCAGGTTTAGCTTTTTTTTAGGTTTTATGCTAGTGCGCCTAAGGCAAGTCTACTTAGGAAGTGTTTATTTCAAAAACGTGCACTACATAAGGAAGAAATCGAAAGTTGAACTTGAAGTCTACTTAGCAAACACGATACATTTGTACTAACTTAGCTCTATTATTGTACTAAAGAGATGTCTTTCTAAATTGTGATATTTGGGTATCAGTTTCTACTAAACTATTTGATAAATTAAACGGATAAATTAAGTTTGAAGGAGTAGTGCCACTCCGGCCAGAATCCATTTTCCCGGCTTGTCTTTGGTCTTGAGATTCAGATTGGAAACATAGGTGGTGGGGCCTCTGGTACGGGTCTTGTAGACGGGGCACTCGTACATGTTCCTCAGGTCTTGCTTATCTTGGGTGATGGCCTGCAAAAAATAAAGAAACCCACACACAATCGGAATAGCATTAAGTGGAACAATAGATCGGAGTCGGAATCTAGTTTTCGAATTTATGCCAACATGCGCCATCATCGAGACGCCACAGATCCGTTCTCGATTCGCAGATTCGATTTTTTTTTTGTGGCATTTGCATTTGACGAATTTGCAACGCAAACTCACCCGAATATTTATCACCGGCATTGAGGGGTAGAGCTCCTTGAGGCGCGACTCCATGATAATGCCCTGCTGGATGTCCCACCTGGCGCCCTCCATGAAGATGCCGTGCACGCAGCACCCGTCCCGTGGCGCCGTCCTGCAATTACAAAATCGTGGCTCTAACTTGATATAATCTTAATCGAAGAGCTCCCCTTCCCCCCCGTCCGAATTGAGTTAATTAGAGGGGCGGGTGTCGGCCTAGACTAATCTGCATCGACAAGTACATCGACGCGCCGGAGCCGGAGCCGAGTGGGTTGCTCCATTGTTCCAACGGCGGCGTCGCCAAGCGAAACGTGTCTGCCCGGGCGCCACTTAATAAGCAATCTGCTTCCAGCGATCGGCTCACAAACAAACGGAGGCTTGTAAATGACGAGCTATTAATAGGCAGCACATATTTATAATCCGAGTGCTGGTTTAAAATTAGCTCTTATGAAATAGCATTCCGACTATTTTTAGACCCTCCAAGCCGGTCGCTGACTTGCAGCATTGATTGCCGCAACGATTCTATACTCTAACAGGGGGTATACTTAATTTTAGTTCCAGAGATGCGGTGACGCATGAAAATCATAACACTTTGGCTGATGGGAGTGTAAACATTCCCGGGAAGGGGTCAGTCCAGAAGTCAATTGGATATTGCGTGTCAATCAAGTCACTCACGTAAATTCCTCCTTCTGCTTCTTGGTAACGTCACACTGGAGGCACATCTTGTCCAGCGGCAGATCATTGCGACGGGCGGTGCTCTGCATGATGGCGGTGAGCAGGGATTGCGGATTGAAGAATCCGGCCAGCCAGACGCAGGAGGGTAACTAAAATATAAATACCTACTAAGAAATCATTGTCATAAAAAGAGATGTGATTCATACCACAAAATCGGTGGACCAGGTCTCCAGTTCGCGAAGACGCAGGCACAGATCAATGAACCAATTGTTGAGACCCAAGAGCGAAGGATACGCACGTTGCGTCCAAATGGGCGGTACTTGATCCAAAAACAGTGAATTCTCCAGCACCTCCATGTCCGACGTAATGGTCAATTCACCCTTTAAGCCCAAGTCCAACTCCTTCAGGCTGCGCTTCATCTCGCTGGTGAGGAAGTTCATCCGCTCGCACTCCTGAAAGGCCACTATCACATACGGCGTGCGCTCCTCCACCTTGTTCATGATCTCGACCATGTTGAACTCCTCAGGCAGCTTCTCGATGATCTCATCGACGATCTGCTTGACCTTGTCCTCGCGTGTCACCGTCGCCCCCCCGCCAGCTCCGGCATCCCGTGGCTGCATCTCGAACACTGTCCGGAATATGTTCTCCGCCCGGGTCGTCAGGAATCCGATCTCGGCATTTGGATGCAGTCCGTAAAGGTAAGGAGACTCTGCCGGCATCATTTCGTCCACATAGGTGTGGTAGCCCTGATAGTCCGTGTTGGGTGGCGCCGGGAAGGAGGGAGCCAGGAAGAGTTCACCATCGACCAGGTCCGGCTGCATGTACTCCTCCAGATAAGTAATGCATAGCCGGCGATCCCAGTCGTCCGTGATGTGACCTCCGTACATGATCTCCCCGAACAGATATCGCAGATCCTCCCACGGCACCTTGGCATTGGCCTCCAAGTAATTGTATAGCACGGACACACTGATGTTCAGATCGCCCACATTAAAGGGATAGATCTTGTTCCAGCCCTGGGGCCCGAACTTGCGTCGCTCCGCCACCACGGCGTGGAAGTAGCAGAGCGAGAACAGGATGGCCTTGAACTCGGCCTCCTTGCCGGACATCTCCAAGGTCTCCTGGGTGAAGTTGTCCAGGGCCTTGTGCAGGTTGGCCAGCATGCCCGTAGGTGGCTCGTTGGTGATCTTGATCGAAGACTCTAGGATCCCCTATAAATCAAATGGGAAATTCTCATCTTAGTATCGTGTTTCCAAAGATAGTTATTTTAGCAAACAGTTTTGATACAAAACGTTATAATTAAATCAAATAATACTCTTTCTATCAATATCTACCATATCTACAAATATATTAACTACACAGTCTGAAAACCAAATGTACTGGGATTTACCTTTAAACCCATTTAAATGAATAGAACATGCATAATAAAGAAAATTCAATATTCACTCAATATTTTCAATAAGAATCATGGTCCTTTAAAGATCCCTAATGTATTTACCTGTGGAATAATGTGAGCCGAGGGCGTTGATGCTGGCTCCGCACTGAGGAACATACGATAGTCCGGATGCGAGTCCTCGGCGTAGTACTCCAGCTTCTTTTCAAGAACTGGCAGCCACTTTCTGACCAAATGTATATTCTGCAGAACCACCCAGTGGCCATTCTTGGCGGCCGTGTCCATGGCCGCCTCGGCAATGCATTCCTGGCCCTGACCCAAAGACACATTATGGAAGTTACCCAGATCCATGGTGAAGCCCATTTGCTTGCCCAGAGCCTCCACGTCCTTGAGGGGATTAACGCCGGGCGATAGTATGAAGAAGATTGGAGTAGAGGGACTCGCTTCCTCATAGGACTTGGCAAACTCCATAGCCCGACTCTCCACATATTTCGATCCCAGCTTCTCTTCAATAAAATCACTAAAATAGGTAGTGGTTTAGAATGGAAATTTAAAGATATTTCTAGAAGATACTTACGCTAGCGCATAGGTCATACGGTCGGGCCTTAGAGCTCTGATCATGCAGAGCCTCTGTAAGGCCGTTTTGTTCTTCCACTCCTGCGGGAACTTCTCCTTCTCTGGCAACTCCGACTCCACCAGTTTCTTCCAACGCTTAGAGGAGGTTTCAATGTCGCGGTCCAGGTTCCTGAATTCATCTTTGGACGCTAGACTGCAAATTCCGCCCCACGATTGATTGGTCAGAAAGTCCACGGGACTTGTCACATGTGGCTTGATCGGGAAGCGGAGTAGGAAGTCCAGTTCCGCCGATGTAACCTCCTCGTTCATAAGCAGTATCTATCATGGATGATGTATCAATAGTTTAGGGTTATCTTCTCTTAGACAGGACTCACCTGAAATGTCATTTGCGAGGCGAAGATGAGTTTGTCGCATTCGAAAAGACCACGCGAAGTATACTGAAAGACCGAATACGTTATACAATCGATCAGATTGGACACTCGCAAATCCAAAGTTTCGCCCGGTTCAGCCTTGGCTATGGCCTTTTGGAACACTACACTAAAAGCCTGCAAGTATCAAGTCATATAGAGATGGTAATCCATGGCGATCTTCCACTTACTTTCAGCGAAAACTGATAGATCGGATTGATAGTGTTTAGTTCGTTGAGAATAAAGTATAGCAGACTGGCTCGGGCAGCTGCGGGTCTGTAGTATTCTCGGGCCTTGTCGATCTCCTTGGATGTTATCTTCGCCTCGGCAACCTTCTCCTCGATCTCCGACGCGGTGCTCTTGGTGGTCTCCAGATTCTCGACCAGCGCGGTGTCACCTAAAATATTCTCACCCGCCGACGAAAGGCGCGACAGCAGGTCGTCCTCCAGTTTCTTGAGCATGATCTTGAAGTCGTTCTGTTGCTTGGTGAGTTCGGCCTTCAGTTCCTCCAGATCTGGACGCTCCGCCTTCACCACTTCCGCCAGCAGTTGGTCCTCCAGTCCGTCCCGTGTTACGGTGAAGTTAATAAGTGTGGTTTGTGCTTGCATCTCTGGCTTGTAGTGCGGATTAGCTAGCTTGGTGTGCAGGATTAAGCGGAAGTTAGAGTTGTATTCGACCTCCTTGTCTCCGATTTTGATTGCCCTAGAAAAATTGAATGGGGACTTAGGAATGGGGTGGATTAAAGGATTCCTCCACTTACTTTCCCTTTTTGATCAAATTTCGACCCAACAACGAGTCCAGCACTGGGTCCAAGTTCTCGTCAATGTTCTCTATCAGCACAGTGTTTCCCGCGTTGATGGACTTCTCGATGATGTCGAGATAGCTCCGCTGACCCAGACGAATCACCTTCAACTCCTCGCCATACTTCTGTTTGATCCATTTGACGCCCTGCAGCTGGGGATCGATCATTAGGGGCCAGCGGTCCGAGTTGGACAGGATGGTGGCATTCTCGATGGACATCCTATCGCTGGGCAGTCCCTCGTTTGTCCAGATGGCGATGGTGGTGTCGTCGGTCAGCAGCGACAAAGGATCGAGATTCTCGGTTGTGGGTATGGGCGGATCGATGCTCTTCAAAAAGGGTGTCCACATCTTGAGTAGAAGATCGATGCGGAATCCTTTCGTAAAACAGCCGACATAGGAAATGAAGGCGGTAATGAGTAGAATATCGCCGGGTAAGGTAATTCCCTGCTTGACGAAGCTTCATGGTGGATCATAAGTTAGTTCTGTTTTAGTTAGTATTATTAATTAGGAAGCTTACTTGTTGACTGCTTCCGCCCAGCGAACGTTTTCACTGGCCAGACCGCCCACCAGGCGATTGGCCAGCGCGATGGTTGCTTGTGTGGCGTCCGCCTCCTGCTGGCAACGCAGTTTGTCGGCGGTGGCCTTCTCGAAGTCTGCCGTCAGCTTGGCCAGCTGCTCCTCGAGGCTCTAGAGGGGAAATTTAAGATGTTTGATTAGACATTTTAAATATAATATTGGATTAATATCAAAAGCCATCATATCTTACCGCGACTTTCCGTTTAATGCCCGCCAGTCTGTCCTGGGCCGCTGCCAGCTCAGCATTGGCGGCAGCCAGGGCCTTCCGTTTGGGCTCCACGTCGCAGTAGACCTCGTAGAACTTAATGATGTTGATTACCCAGGCGCACAGGCCAGCCGCCGCTCCCGACTTGGAGCGTACAAACTCCGGCTCGAACTCTGGATCCTTGAGGTACGGCTGGATGGCCTTTATGATCTCCGGGTGGATGTTCTCTTTGTCGTAATTGATCAACGAATCGAGGAACGTGTCCACCTTGGCCATGGCGATTTTGGCCGCCTTCCAGGAGCGGTCCTTGGGCAGCTTGCCTCCCGGGGAGAGCAGCACCATGACGGCAGCGGTCACATTGGTGACCGCACCCGGCGGCGAACCGAAGCTCTTGAGCTCCGTAAGATTGGCCTTGTTGAGGGTGTTGAGCGCCTCCTGGGCGGCGGTAAGGGCGGGCTCCGCCTTGAGGAGATCCTCCTCGCAGTCCCGCTGCTTTTTGGTGACTTCGTCGGCTATCAAAGCAACCTTCATTTCCTCCTCATCGGCCACGGCTTTCTCCGTTTGCACCTTCTCCGTCTCGATGCCCACAATCTCGATGAGGGCGTCGGCCGCGTCGTTCTTCTCCTTTAGCTCGATCTCCTGGACGGCGAGCTTTACCTTCAGATCGGCCACTTGCAGGGCAGTGGATCGGAGCTTCTCCAGTCCGTTCTCCAACCGCTCGATCTTACTCTGCAGATCCTCGTGCTTGTGATTCAACAGCTTGATATAGAGGTTGATCTGCTCCAGGTAGCTCTTTGGGGTGGTGTAGTTATACCGTCGCTCGTTCTGTAAATACACCTTCGAGGTCGTGTTGACCGAGGTGTGGACGTAGGCCATGAACTTGGCCACCGAGTCGCGGTGGTTCTCCGGCAGCACCTTGTTCTGGGCGAGGAAGTTCATGGCCACCGAGATGAGTGCTTCCTGAGGCCATTCGTGGAACCAATTGATGGATGTGGCATTGATGATGGCAGGGAATTTTCTCGACCGAACACGCAATGTTGAACCCACTGGTGAAAAGCACAGAACTATCTTCAGTTGCTTGCGCACTCGATCGATGAAGAATTTCCAGCAGTTTTCCCTCGTGTCAACCAGTCCCGCACCTTTGACCTCATTGCGGACGCCAGCGATTATGTTCTCGATCTCGTCGTCCGGAAACAGATCTGGGATCTCGCCAGTGGCTAACATATCGTTGATTAAGACAAGAAAATCCTCGCTGGGGATTTGTGCATCCGTCATTAGGAACATAATGCCAACATTCTTGAGTCCGGCCTTCAAATAAAGTCCTGAAAATTCATTCTGCAATGGGAGATCATAAATTAAATAGTCAATTGGATCATTTAGAGGGTGTTCTGGGTATGATTAAAGAAACCTTCAAGTCATTGACTCCGTATCCCTTCTTAAGCTGTATCTGCACGACCTCCAAGCTGGATATGAATGCTGCCAAGCGCGCTAGAGATTGTTTCCCGCTGCCACCAACACCAACCAATAGAGCGCTGCCACGCGGTGATTCTAAAATGCGATTGATCCTGGAAAGGATATATGTTTCAAGACACATTTTCAGAGGAAGAACAGCACTAGGAATACCTGCATACGTGCATCATCGCATCCTCGAATAACACCAGATTCATGGCAGCGACTAGATCATTATACGATGACATTGCTTCCTGAAGGAGTTTGTGAAGCTCAGGCCAACCCTTGATGGGCATGTACTTAGGATCACCAATTCCTCCAGCGAAATGACAGTAGATATTCGGCTTGTCGAATATAACGGATTCGTCAATTTCTTCGAACGACTTCTTGACAATGTCATGCTGCATTTTGGTAAAGCTATCGATGTCCTTATCGTCGGTTAGCTTATCCGAGTACACGCGCTGTGTCTCGTGTTGCCACAAACGTATAAGATCTGTAGAGCCCGCCAAGCACTCTGTCGAACTGAACAGCAATCCCTAAAGAGGAGAGACATATTTAATAAAATAATTTGATTTATAAAATATCCTCTTATAAGAGGAGGACCAGGTATACCTGAAATACATTGCTGATATCGCGCAGATTAAAGATGTAGTGCGACTTGATCGCCGTGGGCAGGAACACCTGCAAGCACTTGTTGTGGAGCGCAATCGTGGCTGCCACAATGTTGGGCGTCATCCTTGTTACAATCGGGTTGAATTTCTGCTCCGCATTGGCAAAATGCTGCGCCAGGATAGCCGAGTACATGACTGTGATGGACTCGGGTCCGGGGAAACTGACTGCTAGGACGCAGAAGTGGCGCTGCAGGCGCGGATTGATCGTGAAACTGCCCGAGGTGGGGTTCATACAGGC
This sequence comes from Drosophila pseudoananassae pseudoananassae, assembly GCA_018153035.1. Taxonomy (NCBI): domain Eukaryota; kingdom Metazoa; phylum Arthropoda; class Insecta; order Diptera; family Drosophilidae; genus Drosophila; species Drosophila pseudoananassae. The sequence goes on from JAECXR010000055.1 coordinate 2,381,166, forward strand.
CACATACTGACAGTTGTGGATGTCCTTGAGGGTCAGCTTGTTGCGGTCATACCAGTGGCCGTAGTCCAGGTGCTGGCGCATCAGAGTGTGCGGCTGCACGGTGCCATACTGGTCCACCTCGGGCATATTGATGTCGTCCACGAAGTAACAGAGGAGCTTGTTGCCGGGCGGTCCGTAGTTGCGACCCGCCTTCTTCTCCAGCGGCTTCTCGAGGATCTTCTGCAACATCTCGGACGTGGTGTAGAAATTGAATGGTATTGTAGTGACAGCGTAATTCTCAGATAGCGATTGAAGCTTCTCGTTCACCAGTACGGTCTTGCCGCAGCCGGCATTCCCCACTAGCATCACCGGGTGCTTCTTATCCATCAGGAGATCTAGGAAGTAACGCAGGCGAATCGACTCGGAGGTGTGCACGATGACAGCCTGCAGCGGCAGGTCCGAGTCCAGCTCAAATTTCGGTATCTTCTCCGTCCAGGGCAGGAAGGTCTTTGTTTCGCTATCCAGGAAATAGTCGAAAACTGTTCCGCCTTTTGGTTTGTTATGAATGGATGTGGGTTTTATGGTAAAGTTTAAGGGTTACGCTAAAGGGTCATAAGGGCGGCACTCACCTGGCGGGAACTTAACAGTTTTGAACTCATTTACCCACCATTTGCTGAACTCCACGCGGTAGTCAATGGCTTGATCCTGGAACATGGCCGATCCGAAGGCCCAGATACAGGCAAAAACAAAGTACAGTTCGTGCCATTCTTTTGGACAATCGGCTGGCGTGTTCGCTGGGATTAGAAAACAGTTTAGCAGATGGCACAGCATTTGTATGTGGGCCATTTCGGCGACTGGCGTGATCTTCTTGAATCGCACGCGAATCGTTTCCAATGAAGGCGGTATGTACTTATCAAATAACATGACCAAATTGGACTTTTCGGCTGGAATTTTGCGCGTTTCAACCCAACTGGTCACATAGCTGTAAGAGAATAGAGGTTACTATCCATTGCTTCTAAAGATATAATGGCCAAATACAAATTCAGTCAAAATATGGATTCAAGAACCCTTCTTAAGACTATCATTTTGACTGAATTCATAGAACTTTAATCCAATTAGTATAAAATCTATAAAAAAAATAAAAAATGTTAATCATTTTCGTTGGAATTTTGTTTGCTATAAAATAAAAAATTCCTTAATTTATCACCAATTGTAGAAACGGCAATGGGGTTTTTTGAAGGGAAAGTAAGTTGCAAACATTTTTGAGCCATGACATAGTGTACTTAATAATCCGAGTACTCACGGATTCCAACCCAAGTCCTGCGGATTAATGTACAGGATGCCAGCCCTGGATACGGTTGCCGGCGTTGCTGTTCTCAGGTTGGAGATCTCGAAGAGCAAACGCATCGAAGGCGTCAACGCAATGCGCTCGTTGCTGGCCAGTGTGAGGACCTTGTTGTCGTCCATCACGGTATTCAAGCTTTCGATCCACATGGGATCGATGTCGCCGTCGAGCACGATCCACTTTGGTTGATCGCCCGTTATGTTTGCCTGATCCCGCATCAATACCGAGAACAGGCCGTCTTTCCACTCGCGAGTCGCCGGGTTGATAATGCCGAAGAGTTCATCATTGGTCACAGCTTTCGGATTCAAGTCATTGAATATGGGTTTCCGCTTGATGTTCTGGTAGGTGCGCAGCAGCGTCTTCCACACCTGGGTCTTGCCAGTGCCCGCGTTGCCAACGATGAACACGGAGTGGCGTACCTCCAACAGCTCCTCCAGCTGCACCACTTTCAGGATGAAATTGTCCTCTGGTTGCAGTAGCAGGTCGGAGGCCGCTTGTTTTACGGTGCGCTCAAAGTCCTGATCACGTTTGCGGGGCACATCCAGGGCGGGAAACAGGTCGCTGATGAGCCCCATGAACACCGGCATGTCGTCCGTGATTATTTTCGGTATATTGAAGTCGCGGAGGGCGCGCATGAGCACCTCCTCCTCGGGACGTCCGGGATCGCCTCTCTGTAATAGAGCATAATTAAGGACCCTATCTTTTTTTAAAAAAGAAAGCTCTTTCGCTCTTACCTTGAGAGATCCCGCCACAACAAGCACTGATTTAATGGCCCGAAGACCCCAATCGTAGTGATCCTGCTTGGACAGCAGCTCCTTGCACAACGTGTACAGGGTGATGAACTTTCGGGCTAGCACGCGGGCATCCTGGAAGCCCTCGGCCACCAGCATAATCTCGCAGATGAGCTCAAAGTCCGGCACGACCATGGCGCACGGACGGAAGAGGGCCTTCAGATTCTCCGGTAGCTCAGTACGTCCCGCGTAGCCAGGATTCATGGTGATGAAAATGCCGACAGTAGGGACGCAGCTAATCATTTCGCCCATAAAGTTAAATTTCTCCTTTTTGTCGCGAATGGCGTCCTGAACGGACTTCACTTGGACGGCCACCACCGACAGGACTTCCACGGTGATGCGATTGAACTCGTCGAAGCAGCCCCATGCTCCGGTTTGGGCCAGTCCTTTGTAGATGTTGCCGCAGGACTGATAGTCCATCTGCTCGGAGCAGTTGAAGACGTAGACCATGATGCCGATGGCCCGCCCCAGGTCCTTGGTGGTTTCTGTCTTACCCGTACCGGCTGGCCCGGCCGGGGCTCCGCCCATCACCAGGTGGAGGGACTGGGTGAGTGTTATGTAACAACGATCTGTGAGCGGCGTTATAACCAGGCGTGGCGTATTGCCCAAGTATTCGTGACAATACTGGAACTCGGCGTCGCAGATATTGGCAAAACAGTCCTTCTCCACATCGTCGAAGCGATGCCTCAACTGGGATTGCCACATAAACGCGGAACCCGAATCCAATTTGGCCTGAATCATCTTGGCGACCACATCTCTCGAGTGCACATCAATGGTGCATATCGTCATTATCTTCTGACGATCGCCTTTGCTAAGCTCGCCCAGCAGAAGCGTTATGAGCAGGCTCAGCTGCGATATCTGCTTCTTGTAATAGTCCTTGATGGCGTTGTCGTATCCCTCCTCCAGCCGGCCGAAGGCGATGTTCACCTCGGTGGACCACCAGATCTGCGATCCGCAGAGCGACACCTGGGCGGGATAGTCGAACAGCCACTGTTCCCGCTGCTTCTCCTCGTAGGCGATCACCGCCTCGGTGACGTAGTGCCTCAAACTGGCACGCATCGCCGCCTGGATGCGATTCAGCCAGACCTCAACGGGTCCCCGGATGCTGGCTAGTTCGCTGAATTCCACATACTCGCCATCCTTGGCGTACATTCCGGAGGCGGTTTCGATCTCGCCAGACTCATCCTTGTTGAACTTCAAGCGGGCGATAGAATCGAAAAGTTTGGTCAAGTGTTTGGTGACCATTTCGGGCTGGATGCCGTTGCTGAGCACGTCCAGCAAATCGGCCGAGGATACAAAGTAAAAGCGCGGGAACGCCAGGCGTTTCGTTTCCAAGTACTCTGCCAACGCCTTCTCGCATAGCGTAAGCTCCTTCTGCAAATGCTCCAGGCGTTCGATCAGGCCCGATCGATTCGTGGACGCCACCACGTTTGACGAGACGGACATCTCGTCCATGAGGACGCGGAACTCGGCGTCGATGTTATCGAAGCGCACCGAATCGACGGGGAGCTGTTTGCGTATGTCTTCCGAACTCATGAAGATACTCTCAAGATGGGTCCAAGTGCGTTGCACCTCAAACCAAACGGTTATCACTTGATCGGCGATCATAAGCTTGTTCTGCCAAGTGGAGACTTCCTCGAGGAAATGGGCGATGTACTTGGATGTTATGAGATTCTGTAGGCAAACCTGATTATCTTCAAGCGTCTCTATGAGTTCTTCCGATGCCTTCAGGAGGTTACAGCCAGTGCGCGGGTGCAGTTCGTGGTCGAACTCCATGGCCGACCACGTGGTATTCAAATCCCTTAGTATCTTCTCCATGGACATTTCCTTGACGGCCTTGTCCACAATGTTCTTAACCTCCTCCTCGCATTCGTGCAGATTCAGGCCTAATAGCTCAGCCAGCGTTGTCTCGTGATCCATGATGAACTTGACCTATAAAGAGGATCCCATTAAAGCAAATGGATACAGAGGTTCTGGGTGCCAGGACTACGTCTGCAGTGGATCTAAGCTACGACTACTACCGACTATATGCTATAGACACATGCGATATGTGCCTCTCTTGGCAATGCCACTTACGGTCACTTCTTTGGGCAGGGCGGCCAGACTCTGCAATGAAATGGTATTTACAAGAACTGTACAGTTTCTGCCGGGCACAAAAATCCCGGAAATCAAGCGGAAACGAAAGAAAGAACGATCGATTATGTAAGAAGGTATTGTTGCTATATGTATGTACAAGGGAGCATCCTGAAGGAGGAAAACTCAGGTGCTAGGGGAGTGGAGAGAGATTTATATGGATTATTTACAGTCAGGCCAGATATCTGGGATTGGCTTGGGAGATCAAAAAAACAAATAGCATTTAGATGGAAGCACAAAATAGACCTTGGTCGAGTTCATCAGCTGGTTCCAGTGCCGCTCCCTGATGGCTGGATTCTGAAGCTCTCCGACGGCCCGAAGCGAGGTGAGCATGTTCTTCACCGTGGACTCCAGATTGATGAAGGTGTCCCAGGGACGCATCTCCTTGTCCAGCAGTCGGATATCCTTGGCAAACTTCTTGCACTCGATATCCATGTTCTCCACATCGACTTTCCGCCATGGCGTCGTTTTCCAGTCGTCGATGCTTGTCTGGACAATGTTGACGTAGTCCCAGAGTTGCTGAGCGGTTATCGAAACAATCGGGAGGATTAGTAAGCTATCGATTATCGATTATGATTAAGGTTAGTTAATAGCTTGGAGGAAAAAAGTAAAAGCTCAAGTTCCACATGTGGCATGCAAGAATTTGGTACGAGTTCAAGATTATAACATGCACAGACAAAAAGGAAGAAAAAGGAAACGGGTGAGTACTTGGACTAAACAGGATCCTAGGTACCTTGAGCATGCGCAGCTCCTTGCGACACTGCTTGAGGACTTTGAACTCCGGGATGTTGACCTCAAAGAGGCTGCCCGACTCCTGGATGTCCCGCATCTCGCTTTCGCAGAGGAACATGTCGTCGTTGATGCGATCCATGAGCAGGTACGGCTTGAAGCAGTCGAACCGGAAAAAGTCGTACGTCTTGAAGACCTCTCGGAATAGCTGGATGTGGGTCTCGAATAGGGCGATTTTGTTCCGGATGCTGACCACCTCGGTGGCCTGCAAAGGCGAAACCTGCTGCTTCACAGTGGTGGCGATCTTCTTGGTATTGGCCCACTGCTCAGGCAGCTCCTGTAGTAGCACATTCACCTCCTCGGGAATATCCATGTCGTAGTATTTCAGTAGCTGAATGGTCTCCTGCATGGGCTCGAACATCTCGTCGGTTCGGGATGCCCGCTCCTTCACCTGCATGAGGAAGGCCATGATGCTGACCAGGCCCTCGTAGTCCTTTTCCTTGACGGTCTGCAGAAGACCCTCGTCCGCCTTGCGGATGAAGTGGCTGAGGTTCATCAGACTGGAGGTGACAGTCGTGACCAGATGTTCCTTGAACATGTTGCCCCACTTGCACACCGTATTGAGCAGAGCCTGGCGGAACGGTCTGACGTCCACCTGGAACCAGGAGCTGAACACCTGAAAGGGAGCAATGTCCTCGATCTCGTTGAACAAGGACTCGTAGTTGTCGATCTGCTCCCTGAAAGCCTCAATGGTCGGTTGACACGGCTGTGGGGGTGGCTGATTGGGATCGTTAATCATGAGCAGCTCGATCTCGTCCGGATCGAGCATCCTTCCGAACTCCAGGAAGTACTCCATGCACTCTTCGCGATCGTCCAGCCAGAGGTACGAGTACCTTTCGAATTGGCGGCAGAATCGCGAGGCCTCCTCCATTACCAAATCCACTCCGTTGAGGATCTCGCGGCGCATGTCTATGATGTCTTGGTTCTCCTTGATCATCTCCACGTAATTGCGCTTCTCATTCGGCTTTAGTCGCTTTATTAGCGAGCCCATTTTCATGATGTCCCTCATCAGCTCGATCAGCATGTTATTGAAGCCCATGGGATCGTCAGGGTCCAGCGAGGGCACAAACACCAGATTGGGTTCCACCAGCTCTAACCGGGACTCAAACAACGGAGCATAGTTGTTTTCCGGATCCATATTCTCCGCCAAGTAGCCCACACTTACTCCCACCGTTCGCAGGATGTTTTCGTAGACAATGTTGTCCACAAAGTCCACGTAGCTCAGCCAGACTGGATCGTCCTGTTTGCGTTCCATGTCAAACTGCAGCATATTATCCTGCAGAAGCTTGTGAATTTCTATCGAGGCTGCCTGGATTTCCGTATAGCGCTTGGCGGTGCGATCCGGACGTTCGTCTATTGATAGCACCGTGTCCTTCTTGCAATCCCGCCTCTCGAAGAGCGGCTGCTTAGCCCAGACGCCCATTATCTTGCGAATCTGACGGAGATTGCCCTGCGTGTGATCCATACGGTTCTGAAGAGCGGCCACTGGCTTGCGCAGCTTGTCCAGGTAGGTCAGGATATCTGTAAAATATAACAATTTAGATACTTTCTCCACAAATGACTTCATAATTTCAAGAATTTTCTGATCAAGAATTCCTCACGCTTGAAATGCCTTACCTGACGAATTCCAAACGAGCTGCTCCACACCGATCTTCACCAGATCATCAATCATCTTTATCTCGGGTTCGATCAGCCTGAGCTCCACTGGGGAGCTGCCCTCCTGGATGCTGTTGTACCAGTCGATTGTCTTCTCCAGATTCAAGGTGTAGGATCGGAAGACGTCGGTCTTTTCGGCAAAATCAATAGCTATTTGAGGAATGCCGTCGATCTTCATCTGCTGCAAATAGTGAACCTCCCGGAGAATGGAGAAGAGGGCCGCGCTGAAGTTCAGGATGAGTGAATGGCTTCGAGGATCGCGGGCTATCAGCGATTTTTTCAGGTTCTCCTCGATCTGGCCAGCCAGACGCTCGGCCCAGTCATCAAAGAACTGGGTCTTGCAGGCTCCCAGCTTAACCATGAGAACTTCATAACGTTCCACAATTTCCTGGGATTTCTCTGTTTTGGTTATTCTGAAGGTAAATATAATTTTCATTATTTGTTAAAAATATTTGAGGAGTGGCCTTACTCATGTTGCAGAGCTTTGAAGTGCTTTATTGGAGCTGTGATTCGGATTTCCAGCTGATGGCACCAGCGGATGAAAGCCGCCACTGGAGGACAATTATAGTTGGGAAACAGATTATCCCCAACCTTTTTCAGTTCCATCTGCTTGTCGTATATGGTTTCGCAAACTGTCATTTCATCATCCAACATGCGTACTATTTCCGCATAACGTTGGGTGAACTCCTCCTTGATCTTTGGACGATCCAAGACACTGCCCACGATACTAATGAGCTAAGGACCACCAATAAATTAGATTGTATCCTTCAGTATATAATCCTTAATTACCTTGAATATACTCTCCAAATTATGGCAATCATCGAAGGCTTGGCAGAGTATGGCTGCCAATTTCATGTCCAGTTCTAGGATACGAGTCTGGAAGCCCTTGAAATCGTCATCGAACTCGTGATCATCCGGATCCAAGACATCATAGCTCTTCGAGGCAAAAGCCGTGAAGTATTGATTGAACTCCACATAGACATCCGTGATGCGAGTGCTCAGCTGGCGACCTCGCAGCCCACCGATTTCGACTTTCTCTAATTTCAGGAATTCAATCACAGTAAAGAAGAACCTTTAAAGAGAGACAAGAATATTTAAAGGTATTCCAAAAATATATCTAATATGTAAGTAATCACCATTGAATGGTGGTAAGACGCTCCAGAAAGGCATTAAAGCGCTTGAAAACTGAATTTGGATGAAAGGTCCACAAAATCGGGGGCCGCTCCTCAGGCTCCGTAAAGAACGTGGCTAGTCGTTCCTTGTAGTAATCGAATAGTTCTCGGAAGAACTTAAGGATCTGTATGGACAGGGTAAGGCGCTGCATGGCCTCATCAATATCACTGTGGAATATTGAAGATGGATCCAAATATCTCTTGGCCTGGCAAAAGAAGTCCAAAGGTTACATCATAAGCAGTTTTAATAATTGATTTTCCATCTAGACTGCTCACCTGGTGTATAATCAAATTGCATATTTCCTGTAGCAGGACGGTTATTTTCGCCGATTGGCAATAGTAACGTGAATTGCCCCACAAAATGCACACCGTATTCATAAAAGGAATGAGCAGTGGCTTGCATTCGGCGAAATCCATCTCCTCCAGGTGCTGAAGGGGTCGTTTCAGCGGATTCAGATACAGGGTTATATCCTTTGCCTCCGCCAGTGCTATGGAAATTACCAATTCGCATGCAAAAATCACATTTCGTGCCATCGATAATATAAAATACAGAACACTTACCTGTAACGACATTCTTGAAGAGGGTCTGAAAACACGGATGGTAGGCACTCATCGAGTACTCGAGTATCAGGGCCATGGCCCGGATGCGCTCATTGCGCAATTGGTCGTAGATAAAGGATAGATTCTTGAGGCGATTATTCCAAAAGGTAAATTCTGATATACAAAATGAAGAGAATTAAACAATTGGGATAACTAATTAGTTAGAGACTAATGAGTTAGAGAGTATGAAGAGTATCAAATTAGTGACATAAGAGAAGGCGGAGATATGACGGAGATATAGTGACATAACTACGCATATATCCGGAGATATGTCGCATAAAACGACACTATTAGATATTAGATATTAGATATAATTGGTTATGTTATGATATTCTCATAAGGATCGGCCAACTATATCTTATTTTTGCGATATATATCCGGTATATCAATTTCGGCTCTGCCCGAAGTTAGCTTTCCTTTCTTGTTTATTTTAAAACTCAATTAAATATCCTTTGAAAAACAACCCAAAAATTATAGAGGTCCTAGGATTCTTTGGAAAATCATAACCTTTCTTGAAAATGTGAACAACCATATAGACAATATTAAAACCCTTTTCTTATGGTAATAATCAAATATTGCATGCAAGCGGAATGTCATTCGTGAACAGATAATAAAGAAAGGCAACAAAAACTTCTCACAGGACATGCAAATTCCGCGGCACCGCCTTCGGGGTTGCTAGGATATGGGGAGACTTGAATTTTATCAATAAATAATAAATGTGTGGAAGCCAAAAATAAAACACATGACATGCCGGATACCAACCTGTGTGTGGAGTGGGATTCTGGCCATTGGCAAAGGCATTCGAGGGGCTCTCCTTGATGACCTCGTGGATCTGGGTGGCCCACTTGATGACCACGCCCTCGATGGCGCTCTTCAGGTACAAATCGAACTGGCACTGCTCCGTTTCGACCAGCTCCTTGGCCGCCTTCACAATCTTCTCGACTCCAACGGGCATGGCCAGGATGGTCTCGCCGCTCACCTGACCTTTCACCTGGTGGACGGTGCTCTTCAGGCTGTGCACATGCTTTTGCACATCCTGGGCCACCATGATGGGCCAAGTGCGGTAGTTGTCCTCATTGGAGAGCAGCGGCACGAGGACCTCCTCCACCAGGGCAGACAACTGGTCAATGGTGCGCGTGGCCAGGTCTCCGTAGATGATGAAGTTACCGCAATCCTCGCGTGGAATCGGCTGGGCATATCGCTTGATGAAGTACACGCCCTTGCTCTTCAGCTGGGAGAGGGGAAACGTGGTTGAGGGCACCAATTGGGCGGCCGGCGTCAGGATGATGATGAGGACTACGGGGGTGCACCGGTCCAGGAACTCCTTGATGATGCCCTTGTGCTCCTCCACCGTTATAACGCGAGTCCACTTCTCCGGCTTCAATTTGAGTGACTTGATGACAAAGGAACCCATCAGCTCCAGTCGCGGGTCCGGACCTCCTCCGGCCGCTGCAGCGGCTGCCTCGGCGCTGGTGGATGGTTCCATCGCAACCCACTGATGGGTGGTTGGGTGGATGGGTTGTTTGGCTGCTTCTCCTGCAGTGGTTTCCTTTTTGTTGTTGCTATTGTTGTCTGTTGTTTATTCTGGGGATGAGGTGCACATGCATATCTGAGTGTTTGCCTGACCTTGTTACCACTAACAACTAATATTATAAATAAAATCAATCAAACAAAACTAAAAATCAATATTATATTTTTTATGGAAACGAAAATTTGATTTCATAATCTTTTTCATATTTTCTTTTTTTTTAACTTTAAGAAGAGTTACGTAACAGTCTTTAAAGTTGTTACATAAATTAAAATTATTCACATTTATGTAGTTAGTATTAACCCCTTTTTTTTTATTTTCTTGCTTTAGTTAAGTAAAATTTAAACCCTAGTACCATTGATTACGTAACTCTTACACTACATAACTCATAAAAGAGAAAAATTCTTAAATTTCGTTTAAAAACTAATTTTTTTCACTTGTATTATTTTTATTTTCCAAAATCTAACAACTAAACTAATTCACAGAATTTTTCCATCACTTTCTTAATTTTTTCATCACATTGTATAAAATTTCCTATTATCCTTATAAGTTTTCCACAGATTTTTCCTTTTCCCAATTGCGACTGCTTACCTCGGCTGTCGGAATGCGACTGAAAGTCTCGTTATTTCCTCTGACGTCAAAAGTCCTACCTGTCACGCGATTTCCCGCGTAAAAGTGATCGTGGCAGGACCCGTTGCTAAGGAATTGTTGATTTTTGGTCCTGGTTCCGTCTAGTGGCAGTTTTTACTGTTTGTTATTTCCCCTGTGCCATAATGCCGTTGCCAAGGCGGTTGCTATGTTTTTGGCCATTTGTTGCGCCGCCATTTCCTTAATTGCCACAAAATGGCAAACGACACGCCATTTTGGCAACATGGAGTGCGAAATAAGTTGTTCGATTTGCACGATTCCCTATGATGGATTAAGTGCTAATTGCTGATTAATCAATTAAGATTGGCGGTGTTAGTTTTAATTGTTTGTTATATTATTTGATTTGTTCACGGGAATTTTAGCTTTCGGTGACAATTTTGGGAAAGTTCCCAGGCAAATCATGGGAAAATAATTTAAAACTCTTCAAATTGAAATTGAGTGATATGCATTTTATATTGTAAACTGATTTCAGAAGTAATACCTTCTATTTAAGCCAAATTCGAATACAAATATAATTTTAATAGCAAATATAAATACAATATTAAAATGCCAAATTCGTGGACATCTTATTTAAATCTTAAGCTTAACCAAAGGACGTTTCGTAGAAGATTCTATTTTTCTAGTAGGAATTATCTTATCTATTTTGTACACAAAGAAGCAGAATAATATTCTTATTTATTTATTCTTGAAAGCCCTTATCTTTGAAAAATATACTTATCTGAAAAATCCCATCACCCACTCACTACTCTCACAAAATAATTCCCAATTTGATGTCAAAATTAATGACGAAAAAGTGATTGATTTTGCAACATGCAACCTCAAGACCAAAAAAGTACCTCAAACCACCGGCCACAAATCACTTACTCTAATTCCTTCAAATGATTTCCAATCACGCCAAGAACTGTTGCACTTTCCCTGCAACAGTTTGCCAGGGGAAACTACTAAGCCAACCAAATCAGAGATAATCATTCACACTTGCCACAATTTCAGACCCCTGTTTATGGGAGGCCTAGGCGCAGGCGCGTGCAACATGTGGCAGGTAAACAAAACAAAGCCAAGCCACTTGTAGCTCCGGGTGAATGTCTCCAACGAGCAACAGTTTCTTGCATGACTTCCGGATATAAAAGTTTGGCTATTTTCTATTTCCATCAAGGCCTAGGTCGAGGAATCCAGTGTCTCGTGCTTTGGGTGCTGGTTCAGTGAACTTGAGAGTTGCAAGACCAAGCCTCAATCCCCAAGCCCCCAAAACCGAAAACCACATTTATGCAAGCAGTCAGCCAAGCCTGAAAATCAATAAGCTTATAAACAAACCGGCGGACCAGGTGATGGCAACCAGTTGAGTGGCGATAATGTGGCAGTTGGCACTGGCCTTGGGCCTCCTCCAGCACTTGAGTATTTTGGCCATAGTCGTGGAGCGGAATATGTTTGCCTACTATAAGGTGCCGGCGGATCAGCTACTGCTTGCCCAAAATACCGATTACGAATACGAGTCCCAGGAGTTGGCCCACCCATATGATGGGAAGGAGGTTTTCTACGTCCTTCAATGTCCTCCCAAGCTGGAGGAGGGCATACCCAAGCCACAGGACATGCAGACATGCAACGTGGTGGATCAGTACAAGGATATTTGGAAAAAGAAGCCGAAATCGAGGTCCAAAAAGCGTCTCCACATGGTCCCTTTCCGGATTGTTCTCCGACCTCTAAGACCACCGGCCATGAGGCGTAGCCACAAGCGCTCCAAACGCCAGCATAAGAGGGATAAAGAGTTTAATCCTGGCAAGGATAGGAATCCAGAGAAGTTGTCTTCTCCGCTCGAGCACCTGGGACGTCCGCACCGGAAACAAAAGCTTCTGAACTTATCTGCCGATCATCGAAGATTCAAGAGAGGCAACAGCTCCAAGGGATTCCAGCACATGTACCATCGCGACGAATCCTACAACGATCACATCTTCTACGATGAGCTCCATGCCGATGGAGAGTTCCACAACTCTGGGAAAGAAAAATCCAATTAGGGAGAGCTTTAAGGCGGAATCTGACCGGTTCTCGATGACATTTGAAGGGGTGCTTCAGTGTCAACTAGCATTACACAATATAAAATTTTAGTCTTAAAATAAATTTCGAAGAAATCCACAATGTAGTCTGTCTGGAAATACTTTCTCATGACTTCGTTTGGCAAATAAAACTGTCAAGTCACGAAACAATTAATACGATTGCAACTGCACAGAACCGGCTATTAGAAAAGCTTTACAACTATTTATATTAAACAATCCGACTAGACTAACATATTTAATGCTAATTCAACCGGTTTGCGTGCAATAGTCATATTTGTCCTTCCATAAATTCAATAAACTGGAATGCGGTTGCTGTACAATTCGATTTTAATCGTTCACTTCGGATTCTTTGTAAACTGGAAGGAACATGTCGTCGTAGGAAATTTTGGCAAAAACGTCCTCGAAGATGCCACGAAATACTCCAGCGAAGATTTTCAGATTCTGAGGCTCCAGTTCGTTCCAGAACTCCACCCAGTGCTTGTTGAATACATGGTTTATGGCTATCGTGGCATCTGTGTTCTCCGCAAAGAAGTTGTCCAACCAGAACACCCAGCTTGAGATTAAAATCCTAATTAGTTATACTTCAAGGTTACATGTTAGGCCTCACCGATCCATGTTGACAAACGGATTCAGCTCATAGATCTTCAAGTATCTCTTATTGTTCCGATACTCCATGATGACCTTTAGCTTCAGGACGAAGCGAAAGTTCTGGAAGTCCGAGAAGGATTCGCCGGTAGAGTTCATCTGGACGAGCCACGCCCTGCCCTCAGAGAAGTAGTTACCCTTGTGGATGAGACTTGGTATCCGGCCGTGAATCTCTATCAGACTGGAGGTGGGATTCTCGTCGAAGCCATTTACCTTAGTGATGGTCGTGTTCTCGAATCCATAGTTCACCTGCTCGAATAGAAAAAACTTCAGCCAGAAGGCTCCTACCCGATCATCGTCCCAGAACTTAGAGTCCTTTATGTCCACCACGTCGATGGGCTTAAGTCCCAGGGCAGGTATTCCTCTGGGAAACTTCCGGATCAGCGCATTCATAGACTTGGCAATGCACTGCGAATCTCCAAAGTTACATTTTGGAATTTCTTTGGCTGAAGGTTTCAAATAATTGAAAATAAATGTTTGTGATCACCGAGGACTTCTTTGATTTTCGTTACCTACGCAACATCTGAGCATTTATCGCCCCGAAAAACTGAAGGCCCAGTAAAGTAAGTACCAAGTCGCGCATTTCTTTATAATATTTTCTAGTATTACAATTACACATCCAGTGCCGTCAACCGTCGATTCGATATTGAAATTGTTGCTGGAAGAACTTCGAAACCAGGTTTAGTAGCCATGTATCAGCTGCCTCTGTAACCGGTTATAAAGCTATATTGAGGTAATTTGAATTTTTAACTTGAAAAATATTTTATGCAATTTCCTTATCAAAGGTACAAAATGTTCAATATTTAAATAAGATTTTCCAAAGGTAGGAGAGTACATTTTTTTAATTTTATGAAATTAGATGTTAATTGTTCACTTCTAAATCTTTGTAGACTGGCAGAAACATATCATCGTAGGAAATTTTGGCGAAAACATCCTCAAAGATACTACGAAATACACTGGAAAAGATTTTCAAATTTTTGGGTTCCAGTTCGTTCCACAACTCCACCCAGTACTTGTTGAAGACTTGGTTTATGGCTATTGTGGCATCCGTATTGTCCGCAAAAAAGTTATCCAACCAGAACACCCACCTACCGAATAAAACTCCTAGTTAGCTGTACTACAAGGTTAGTTATAATAGTCCTCACCGATCCATGTTGACAAACGGAGTCAGCTCGTAGATCTTCAGGAAGCGCTTGTTATTCCGGTACTCCATGATCACCTTCAGCTTAAGAACGAAGCGAAAATTCTGAAAGTCCGACAAGGACTCGCCCGAAGAATTTAGCTTGATCAGCGTTATCCTGGCTTCAGAGAAGTATCTACCTTTGTGAACGAGACTAAGTATACGGCCATGAATCTCTATTAGGCTGGAGGTGGGATTCTCGTCGAAGCCATTCACCTTAGTGATGGTCGTGTTCTCGAATCCGCAGTTTACCTGGTTGTATAGGAAAGTATTTATCCAGAAGGCTCCTACTCGCTCGTCGTCCCAAAACTTTGAATCCTCGATGTCCACCACGTCGATAGGTTTGAGTCCCAGGGCAGGTATTCCTCTGGGAAACTTTCGTATCAGTGCATTCATAGATCTGACGATACACTGCGAATCTCCAAAGTTACATTTTGGAATTTCTCTAGCTGAAGATTTCCAAATAACCGAAAACAAAAAGTCTTAATCACCGAGATACTTATTTGATTTTCGTTACCTACGCAACACCTGAGCATTTATCGCCCCGAAGAACAGAAGGCCCAGAAAAGTGAGTATCAAGTCCCGCATTTTTTAATATTATTTAATTGTTTTACACATCCAGTGCCTTCAACCGTCGATTCGCATTAGAGTCTGTTTTGTGGAAGTACGATTGAAACCTGGTACTGTATCAGATGCCTTTACAACCGGTTGAAAGCTCTATTGATGGCATTTGCATTTTGAACTTGAGCAATTTGTCATAAATTTCTAATACGATTTCCTTTTTAAATAAACAAAGACATTAAAATCTTCTAAAATAATCTTATATTTTTCCTCAAGGAAGGAAATCGCAGGATATCGTAGTCTTTGATGACAATTACAGCAATAGGTTTTCCACCTATAGAAGGTATATACATATATTGTAATAATATTGTAAATTAATGAAGAATTACAGTGTCTTAATGAAGACTATAAAAATTGAACTTGTCGCTGTCATTAAAGGTTGTAAAATACCATACTACTATTCCATGTGTTGATACAAAGTATGTAGTCGTCTAGTAAAGCTTTTTAAATGTTTTCCATTAAACCTAGCCGGGGTTTTATCCATCCATTAACCTTATTTAATAACCCACAACTGACATATATCAACTGTATATATACATATATATTAACTGATCCACATATGTATATTCAGAAACACAAATATCTATGTATTACTATATTTATATTATTTTAAAAGTCTTTTTATAAACTTAACTACATTGTTATTCATTAGTTCAATCCTCATCGGGCAGGAATAGATCATCATAAGGCACATTGTGGAATAAATCGTCAATCATGCTCCGGAAAACTGTTTCAAATAAGCGCAGGATTCCCGGCTCTAGTTCATTCCAGAACTCTACCCAATTGTGATTGAATAAGTTATTGATTGCAATGGTCAAATCAAAATTATCCGGAAAGAAGTCATCCAGCCACATAATCCAGCTAAGAGATAAATAATAATAATAAGAGAATAAGAATAATAAAAATAATTTTCGCAGATTTTAAATAAAGTTTGTTTATTAGATAAAATCTAACTCACCGTTCTAGACGAATATTTGGAACCAATTCGTATATCCTTATATACCGCTTATTATTTCTGTATTCAGTCCGAACTTTAAGAGTCAAATCGAACTCAAAGTTGAGGAAATCAGAGCTGGAGGTGCCTGTTGAATTGATCTCCACAAACCATAGCATCCTGCCTTTGGCCTTGTAATCTCCTTTGTAGATGAGTCGGGGTATCTTTCCGTGTATTTCAATTTTGGTGGAGGTGGGATCACGATCGAAGCCCCGAATCTGGGTGATTGTGGTGTTCTCAAAACCGAGGTTGATTTGGTTGAGGAGCTCGAAGCTGTACCAGGCACCACCCACCTGCGAATCATTTACCAGCAGCCAATCCTTGACGGGCAAAACATCGAAAGGCTTAAGATTCAACTCCGGAATTCCCTTGGGGTAGTTTTTCAACAGAGCATTGGCTGATTCCATTAGGCACTTGCCATCGCCGTAATGACATTTTTTTATATTTGAAGCTGAAATGTTATTTTTAATTGACTTTTTAGGGATAATTCTATCAAAAACTCTTACGAAAAGCTTGTCCCAAAATGCCCACATAAAGTTGAAGGCCAATTAAAAGACAGTTCGAAAGATACATTTTACAGAAACTTAACCCCCAAGATCTCCGACAGTCCGATGCACTGGCATATGCGATGCCAACTGCTCGATCCGCTAAACAATTTGTATTAAGTCGGACCATTTACAAGGAAATCAAAAACCCGCTGCCATTATCATAACAAGTTCTCTATGAGACTACATGCAATATAATCACTGAGGAAAAACAATTAAATCTTACAGCATTATTGACTTTAAAATAAAAGTATTGTCTTTTAAGTCAAAGTTTATTCTAAAAGAATCAGTTTTACAAAATAATAAATAAACTGGTCAGTTTCCTTACAAAACAATTTTAAAAAATAGATTCCTTTTACAAAAGTTTGGTTCAGTGCTTTAATAAATTAAAGCCTAGATTTATTTTGCAATTAGCATTACCTGATCTAACACTAAAATAAAACTACATCACTACATCGCAAAGCTTTTGGGCTACTAGAGCTTTATAGAGTTTTTATTATCAAAAAATAATATCAAATTTTAAATACATTGTTAATGGTATATTTTCAACTTATCAAAAAACTATAAAAATAGATCTTTGTAGGGAATCGCAGATAAAACGGTATTAATTCGCGTAATCAATTCCAACTTCATCTCAGCCGTTACTTGTGGTTCGAAGTCCACCCAGTACTCCTTCCAATTTTTATTTACCCATTGATTGGCGATAATAGTCAGATCTGTATTGCTCACAAACAAATTTTGTATGTCCTGTATCCAACTGAAATTGGAACTTAAGCAAAACTGCACAAAATATTTTATGATGTACCTACCGATCTATTTCAATTCTCAAGTCCAGATTGTAAACCTTCACAAAGCCATCTTTCTCAGGTGAGAAGGAGAATTTGGTAATTAACCGAAAGTTCTGAAAGTCGCCATCTGCCTCACCCGATCCATTCACATGTAAGCTAAGAAATTTGGATAAGAACTCGAAGTGAAGTTTGGATCGCAAGCTGGGTGTCCTTCCGTGAATCTCCACCTGGGATCGGGCAGGGTCTGGCTTAAATCCCCGCATCCGGGAGAGAGTTATGTTTTCGAGTCCATAAACCCAATGATTTGTCAGAAACCACTTAAGCCAGAGGGGTCCATTGGGATCACCCCCACCAAGTTCACTGTTCTTGCCTTTAAAAACGTTTAAAGGTGGCAGTGAGAGTTCCGGAAGACCTGTTTTTCCATAACGCTTGATCAGGGCATTACTGGTTCGCAGGAGACACTTTTCATCCTCATAACGACACTTTTGAACGTCCGGAGCTGATGGAATTTTTCAAAACCATAAAGTATCCGCATAGATTTTATAAACAATCCACTCTTACGTAATTGATTGCCTCCTATTATTTGAACAACTAGTGCGAGACATATCCACCTCAGATGCATTACGCTCACTGATAATCGTTGCAGGCTCTACAGATATATATATCTTATAGATTCTGAGCTTCAACTGGCTTGACTAGTTTCTAGTTTCTAAATATGTGAATCACAGACCTCAATGGGACCTTTAAGGGGAGAAGTTCAGTCATAAGAAGCATCTTCCAACTATATGAATTTTATAAAGTTTTGAAGAAAGCCTTAAAGATCAGTTTATCATACATTATCTAGTTACCAACATTATCTAGTGATGGGATGGAAACTGTCTGTTTAAATATGCAAATCATAATAATTACTTTTGATCGGATATAAGATTTAATGATTGATTCTAATAGAGCTTCATTAACAGCCTGGCTTAGAATTTTCACTTTCAATTAGCGAGTTAATTTATCATTTACAGGCAACAACAGTCATTTAACAATATCAAATGTTGTAACCGCAATGAAAGTATTCCAAATAGGTTAAAAACTTTGCTTTTATTAATTTTTAGGCAAATAACTTTTTCATAAAATAATTATGTATATTTCGGAGAACCAACTGGTCAGTTTCCTTAAAAGAATTTGTATTGTTTTTTGTTACAATTGGCATTAAGTGATCTAACACTAAAATAAAACTTAATTGCAATGCTTGTTGTCAACTACATAGAGCTTTGTAGAATGTTTATTATTATAGCGAAAAATATCATATAAATACATTGTTAATGGTCGACTTTAAAGTTATCAAAACATTAGAAACTATATAAATGAATCTTCGTAAAGAATCGTTGAGAAAATGGAATTTAATAGTATATATAGTATACAGTTTTTAAAAGAAAACAAAAACAAAACTTTCAATTTAATAATTATACTTCTCAAAAATAAAGCAAAAAAAAAACAGAATTTTTACTCAAACAATAATTAATAAAATTTTAAACTATCTTAATTAATTTTTAAAAATAAACAGTCATATGGAGACCAGACATAGTGAAGGTCTTTACAATCAATCGATTGTATGCGATATTTTGAAGTGTTAGTCGTGGTGGAACAAAGCCATTTGTTTAAATAATATGCGTAAACACCAAATTTTATGAAAAATATAAATACTTGTAGACCAGATAGACCAGGCATATTAAAAATGTACCAATATGAAAAAAAGTTATCCAATGTACCAACGCATAAAAAATAAAGCCGTTTTGGTATTTTGTTAGTATTTTTCGATAAAGCTATCGGCAGCTAGAACTAGTACTATCGCTAGTACGGCTCTCACATCACTAGGCCTGACAGCACTACCTAAAAGAAAACACTGGGACACAGGAACAACATATACAAGCGCTGGCGATTTCACACCAATTTATTAGTGCCACGACTGCCGATCAGGCTAAATCCCCCGCCTCCGGATTCTTTCTATCTCTCTCAGACACCGACCGTCTAGCCAACACTCCCTCATCCACCCTTCATCAACGGCGCAGCAAAAAAGTTCTTAATTGAAGTCATCGGCAAGCGTGAAATTTTGCGGTCCACCATCTGCCATTGAACATCCCATCGTCACATTGGTGCAGCCTCCTTAACGACGACGATGCTAACGATTCGTATTGGCTGCTGGTCAGTGGACTATGCAACGGACGGCCTGCAGTGGCTGCAGCAGTGACTCCCCTAAGCATATACTAATCCAAGGATAGTGTGCAACTTAACAAGGACCCTCCCAACATCCAGCCATGATGCTGGTACGGCAGCTGTTCGGTGCTTCGGCCAATTCATGGGCCCGCGCCCTTAAATTTTTTGTCCTTGCCTGGGTGGCGCTGGTGTACGTCTTCGTGGTAAAACTGACGAACACCCAGGGACAGCAGGCGGCTGGCGAGAGCGAGCTAAATACCCGAAAGATCAACCAGGCGCTGAAAATGCTCGAGCACACACGCCAGCGCAACGAGGAGCTAAAGCAGCTCATCGACGAGCTGATGAGGTAAGTGTTGGGCTGGCGACTTGGCAGTAGAATGACAAAAGATAGTCTTGTTTTCCGATTGGAATAGCTGGCTTTAAAGGGAAGAAACAATCAGGAAGAACCTTAAAGAGTCACAGATTCTTGACCATTTAGGCCACTTTGCTCGTATCTCTGTATTTTTACTTCCTTTCATTCTTTTCACGGTACCAGTCATATCTAGAAAATCCATTAGCACTGCACTAGGAACAGGAAACATATGGCGAAAAACTATTTTTGTTTTTAAATTTATTGCTTTTAATGTTAAACAGATGGAATAAAAGGCAGTTCATGCATAAATGCATCTGTTTCGATTCGAACTTCTTCCTAAAAATCAAGCTGAAGCGGCCATTGAACTCTGTGAGGGCAAATAAGATCAATTAGCTTAATTAGGAGTTAGGGTTTTCCCTTTTCACTTAACAGGTTGGAAATTGAATTCACAGTTTCATTTGAAACTGTAGTTACATTTTATCAGAAATTTTTATCAAAATTTAGAGGCGGATACCCCGCCAAATGACTGTGTTTAGTAATTTCGAAAAATAATGGAAAACGTTAATGGCACTTGCCATTTGAGAGTCGCGACTGAGTTGAAACTGTCGTGCAGTGTCGTGGTTAATTATTCATGCCACGCCAACAGATTACATACGATAAGCTGCTTACTCACCCAATCCGCAATGTTATGTGCGTGTTCTCTACTTCCAGCGATCAACTGGACAAGCAGAGCGCCCTGAAGCTCGTCCAGCAGCTGGAGAACGATGCCCAAAACACAAAGAACTCGGCGGACGGAATCGGACCTGAACCGGAAGCATTGTTCGAGTCGGCGCCCGCGGATTTGCGGAGCTGGAACAACGTGGCCGAGGCGGCTCCCAACGATATTGTGGACGTGGGGGAGCATGGCGAGATAGAGCCGAGTCTAGAGTACGAGTTCACCCGCCGCCGCATCCAGACGAATATTGGCGAGATCTGGAACTTTTTTAGCAGCGAGCTGGGCAAGGTGCGCAAGGCGGTGGCCGCCGGACATGGTAACTCTGATCTAGAGGAGACCATCAACCAGGTGCTGTTGCAGGGCGCCGAGCACAAACGGTCGCTGCTGAGCGACATGGACCGCTTGCGGCGGTCGGATGGATATGAGGCGTGGCGCCACAGAGAGGCCCAAGAGCTCAGCGACTTGGTGCAGCGCCGGCTGCACCATTTGCAGAATCCCAAGGACTGCCAGAATGCCCGCAAGCTGGTCTGCAAGCTAAACAAGGTAAGAAATGGAAAAGTACTTCCTTAATTATCCTTATTATATCTTTACTAATCCTTTACTTCCAGGGCTGTGGCTATGGATGTCAACTCCATCACGTAGTCTACTGCTTCATCGTGGCCTACGCCACTGAAAGGACGCTAATTCTAAAGTCCCGGGGCTGGCGCTACCACAAAGGCGGCTGGGAGGAAGTGTTCCAGCCGGTCTCCAATAGCTGTCATGATGCGGGCACCGCCAACACGTACAACTGGCCCGGCAAGCCGAACACCCAGGTGCTGGTCCTGCCTATTATTGACTCGCTAATGCCGCGACCCCCGTACCTGCCGCTCGCCGTGCCCGAGGACTTGGCACCGCGTCTGAAGCGTTTACACGGCGACCCAATTGTCTGGTGGGTCGGCCAGTTCCTCAAATATCTGCTCCGTCCACAGACACAGACGCGGGACTTTCTCACCTCCGGGATGCGAAACTTGGGATGGGAACGTCCCATTGTCGGGTGAGTAAGATCCTTTAAGAAGGAAGTATTATGTTGCTATTGTGAGTTCTATTTCTCCAGCGTTCATGTGCGTCGCACGGACAAGGTGGGCACGGAGGCGGCTTGCCACAGCGTCGACGAATATATGACCCATGTGGAGGATTACTATCGCACGCTGGAGGTGAACGGAACGAGCGTCAAGCGTCGCATCTTTCTCGCCTCTGACGATGCCCTAGTGATTGAGGAGGCGCGACGGAAGTATCCGGAATACCAGATAATTGGCGATCCGGAGGTGGCACGCATGGCATCTGTTTCCACGCGCTACACGGACACATCGCTGAACGGTATCATCCTGGACATACACCTGCTCTCGTTATCCGACCACTTGGTGTGCACCTTCTCGTCGCAGGTTTGCCGCGTCGCCTACGAGATCATGCAAACGATGTACCCGGATGCGGCATACCGCTTCAAGTCGCTGGACGACATATACTACTACGGAGGTCAGAACGCGCACAATCGCCGCGTCGTCATCGCTCACAAGCCCCGTTCGCACGAGGATCTGCAGCTGCGCGTCGGCGACCTTGTATCCGTGGCCGGAAATCATTGGGACGGCAATTCCAAAGGAAAGAACACGCGCACTAATCAAGTCGGTCTGTTCCCATCCTTTAAAGTGGAGGAGAAAGTGGACACCGCCAAGTTGCCGCTCTATCCGGGCGTTTAGTTGGATATATATATATTTATATAGAAAAGAACCCAGTTGGTCGGTTAGCCGCCATGTTGTTGATTGAATCTGTGAATCTATGAATCTCTTTAGCCGCATTCCACCCGGTATCCCACGCCGCCCGGTGCCCTTCGGATCAGCATTTCCAGAATCTCAACCAGATATATCTCTAGCTCTAAATTATAGTCTCGAATAATTGTCGTATGTTTCGATCTTTTGTGCTTCTTCGTGTTCGTCTGGATTTTTACGCCCTGGATCCGATTCTGATATTTTTAAGTCGAAAGCCGAAGAAATTATGTTGACAAGAATACACATTAAAACAAAGAAACAAAGTATATATATAAATAATTATATATAGGAGTGCATGTAGGTTCACTAAGCGCAATATAGTCTATCACCTGTAAAATAGTTGAAAACGATATGAGAACGTAAAAACAAAAATCTGATTACTTCAATAGCAAAAGGAATAAATAAAAATGTTTTAAAAAGAACCCACAGTGTGTTTTGTACAAGGCCGGTTAGTTCTAAGACCCTGGTTTTAACTTATTTGTTATGCGCACAGTTTAAGATAACTTGGATCAGGATCTAGATTGTGAACTTCTCGGTATTGCTCTGCGATCAGCGCTTCAAAGGGTGAAGCAAAACCAAAAGCGACATTCCTAATTCAAAACATTGCTTAAATAGCGTTTTCAATTCTTTTTCTTAGAAAAATTTCGAAAAAATTTAAAACTACTTTTAGGGAATGTTTTAAATAAGGGATTGAGATTCTGGATTCCCTGATCACAGAATGATGTTCCTTTTTCAAATCGGACATAAATTGGAGGAACTATGAGTCTCAAAAGATGGAAAAATGGGGAAAATCGGAATTTGACCATTTTCAAGGGGGACCCCTTGGAAAAATGTCGAAAAAATTGAAAACTATTTGTAGGGAATGTTTTAAATAAGGGATTGAGCTTCAAGATGCCCTGATTACAGAATGGTGTTCCTTTTTGAAATCGGATATAAATTGGAGGAACTATGAGTCTCAACAGATGGCAAAATGGCGAAAATCGGAATTTGACCATTTTCAAGGGGGACCCCTTGGAAAAATTTCGAAAAAATTGAAAACTATTTGTAGGGAATATTTTAAATAAGGGATTGAGCTTCTAGATGCCCTGATTACAGAATGGTGTTCCTTTTTGGAATCGGACATAAATTGGAGGAACTATGAGTCTCAAAAGATGGCAAAATGGGGAAAATCGGAATTTGACCATTTTCAAGGGGGACCCCTTGGAAAAATTTCGAAAAAATTGAAAACTATTTGTAGGGAATATTTTAAATAAGGGATTGAGCTTCTAGATGCCCTGATTACAGAATGGTGTTCCTTTTTGGAATCGGACATAAATTGGAGGAACTATGAGTCTCAAAAGATGGCAAAATGGGGAAAATCGGAATTTGACCATTTTCAAGGGGGACCCCTTGGAAAAATTTCGAAAAAATTGAAAACTACTTTTAGGGAATGTTTTAAATAAGGGATTGAGCTTCTGGATGCCCTGATCACAGAATGGTGTTCCTTTTTCGAATCGGACATAAATTGGAGGAACTATGAGTCTCAAAAGATGGCAAAATGGGGAAAATCGGAATTTGACCATTTTCAACGGGGACCCCTTGGAAAAATTTGGAAAAAATTGAAAACTTTTTGCAGGGAATGTTTTAAATAGGTGATTGAGCTTCTGGATGCCCTGATCACAGAATGGTGTTCCTTTTTTTAATCGGATATAAATTGGGGGAACTGTGAGTCTAAAAAGACGGCAAAATGGGGAAAATCGGAATTTGACCATTTTCAAGGGGGACCCCTTGGAAAAATTTCGAAAAAATTTAAAACTACTTTTAGGGAATGTTTTAAATAAGGGATTGAGCTTCTGGATGCCCTGATCACAGAATGGTGTTCCTTTTTCGAACGGGACATAAATTGGAGGAACTATGAGTCTCAAAAGATGTCAAAATGGGGAAAATCGGAATTTGACCATTTTCAAGGGGGACCCCTTGGAAAAATTTCGAAAAAATTGAAAACTATTTGTAGGGAATGTTTTAAATAAGGGATTGAGCTTCTAGATGCCCTGATTACAGAATGGTGTTCCTTTTTGGAATCGGACATAAATTGGAGGAACTATGAGTATCAACAGATGGCAAAATGGGGAAAATCGGAATTTGACCATTTTCAAGGGGGACCCCTTGGAAAAATTTGGAAAAAATTGAAAACTACTTTTAGGAAATGTTTTAAATAAGGGATTGAGCTTCTGGATGCCCTGATCACAGAATGGTGTTCCTTTTTCGAATGGGACATAAATTGGAGGAACTATGAGTCTCAAAAGATGGCAAAAAGGGGAAAATCGGAATTTGACCATTTTCAAGGGGGACCCCTTGGAAAAATTTCGAAAAAATTGAAAACTATTTGTAGGGAATGTTTTAAATAAGGGATTGAGCTTCTGGATGCCCTGATTACAGAATGGTGTTCCTTTTTGGAATCGGACATAAATTGGAGGAACTATGAGTCTCAAAAGATGGCAAAAAGGGGAAAATCGGAATTTGACCATTTTCAAGGGGGACCCCTTGGAAAAATTTCGAAAAAATTGAAAACTATTTGTAGGGAATGTTTTAAATAAGGGATTGAGCTTCTAGATGCCCTGATTACAGAATGGTGTTCCTTTTTGGAATCGGACATAAATTGGAGGAACTATGAGTCTCAAAAGATGGCAAAATGGGGAAAATCGGAATTTGACCATTTTCAAGGGGGACCCCTTGGAAAAATTTGGAAAAAATTGAAAACTACTTTTAGGGAATGTTTTAAATAAGGGATTGAGCTTCTGGATGCCCTGATCACAGAATGGTGTTCCTTTTTCGAATCGGACATAAATTGGAGGAACTATGAGTCTCAAAAGATGGCAAAATGGGGAAAATCGGAATTTGACCATTTTCAAGGGGGACCCCTTGGAAAAATTTGGAAAAAATTGAAAACTACTTTTAGGGAATGTTTTAAATAAGGGATTGAGCTTCTGGATGCCCTGATCACATAATGGTGTTCCTTTTTTGAATCGGACATAAATTGGAGGAACTATGAGTCTCAAAAGATGGCAAAATAGGGAAAATCGGAATTAGACCATTTTCAAGGGGGACCGCTTGGAAAAATTTCGAAAAAAATTGAAAACTATTTGTAGGGAATATTTTAAATAAGGGATTGAGCTTCTGGATGCCCTGATCACAGAATGGTGTTCCTTTTTGGAATCGGACATAAATTGGAGGAACTATGAGTATCAACAGATGGCAAAATGGGGAAAATCGGAATTTGACCATTTTCAAGGGGGACCCCTTAGAAAAATTTGAAAAAAATTGAAAACTACTTTTAGGGAATGTTTTAAATAAGGGATTGAGCTTCTAGATGCCCTGATCACAGAATGGTGTTCCTTTTTGGAATCGGACATAAATTGGAGGAACTATGAGTATCAACAGACGGCAAAATGGGGAAAATCGGAATTTGACCATTTTCAAGGGGGACCCCTTGGAAAAATTTGGAAAAAATTGAAAACTACTTTTAGGAAATGTTTTAAATAAGGGATTGAGCTTCTGGTTGCCCTGATCACAGAATGGTGTTCCTTTTTCGAATCGGACATAAATTGGAGGAACTATGAGTCTCAAAAGATGGCAAAATGGGGAAAATCGGAATTTGACCATTTTCAAGGGGGACCCCTTGGAAAAATTTGGAAAAAATTGAAAACTACTTTTAGGAAATGTTTTAAATAAGGGATTGAGCTTCTGGATGCCCTGATCACAGAATGGTGTTCCTTTTTCGAATGGGACATAAATTGGAGGAACTATGAGTCTCAAAAGATGTCAAAATGGGGAAAATCGGAATTTGACCATTTTCAAGGGGGACCCCTTGGAAAAATTTGGAAAAAATTGAAAACTTTTTGCAGGGAATGTTTTAAATAGGTGATTGAGCTTCTGGATGCCCTGATCACAGAATGGTGTTCCTTTTTTTAATCGGATATAAATTGGGGGAACTGTGAGTCTAAAAAGACGGCAAAATGGGGAAAATCGGAATTTGACCATTTTCAAGGGGGACCCCTTGGAAAAATTTCGAAAAAATTTAAAACTACTTTTAGGGAATGTTTTAAATAAGGGATTGAGCTTCTGAATGCCCTGATCACAGAATGGTGTTCCTTTTTCGAACGGGACATAAATTGGAGGAACTATGAGTCTCAAAAGATGTCAAAATGGGGAAAATCGGAATTTGACCATTTTCAAGGGGGACCCCTTGGAAAAATTTCGAAAAAATTGAAAACTACTTTTAGGGAATGTTTTAAATAAGGGATTGAGCTTCTGGATGCCCTGATCACAGAATGGTGTTCCTTTTTCGAATCGGACATAAATTGGAGGAACTATGAGTCTCAAAAGATGTCAAAATGGGGAAAATCGGAATTTGACCATTTTCAAGGGGGACCCCTTGGAAAAATTTGGAAAAAATTGAAAACTTTTTGCAGGGAATGTTTTAAATAGGTGATTGAGCTTCTGGATGCCCTGATCACAGAATGGTGTTCCTTTTTTAATCGGATATAAATTGGGGGAACTGTGAGTCTAAAAAGACGGCAAAATGGGGAAAATCGGAATTTGACCATTTTCAAGGGGGACCCCCTTGAAAAATTTCGAAAAAATTTAAAACTACTTTTAGGGAATGTTTTAAATAAGGGATTGAGCTTCTGAATGCCCTGATCACAGAATGGTGTTCCTTTTTCGAACGGGACATAAATTGGAGGAACTATGAGTCTCAAAAGATGTCAAAATGGGGAAAATCGGAATTTGACCATTTTCAAGGGGGACCCCTTGGAAAAATTTGGAAAAAATTGAAAACTACTTTTAGGGAATGTTTTAAATAAGGGATTGAGCTTCTGGATGCCCTGATCACATAATGGTGTTCCTTTTTTGAATCGGACATAAATTGGAGGAACTATGAGTCTCAAAAGATGGCAAAATAGGGAAAATCGGAATTAGACCATTTTCAAGGGGGACCGCTTGGAAAAATTTCGAAAAAATTGAAAACTATTTGTAGGGAATATTTTAAATAAGGGATTGAGCTTCTGGATGCCCTGATCACAGAATGGTGTTCCTTTTTGGAATCGGACATAAATTGGAGGAACTATGAGTATCAACAGATGGCAAAATGGGGAAAATCGGAATTTGACCATTTTCAAGGGGGACCCCTTGGAAAAATTTGAAAAAAATTGAAAACTACTTTTAGGGAATGTTTTAAATAAGGGATTGAGCTTCTAGATGCCCTGATCACAGAATGGTGTTCCTTTTTGGAATCGGACATAAATTGGAGGAACTATGAGTATCAACAGACGGCAAAATGGGGAAAATCGGAATTTGACCATTTTCAAGGGGGACCCCTTGGAAAAATTTGGAAAAAATTGAAAACTACTTTTAGGAAATGTTTTAAATAAGGGATTGAGCTTCTGGTTGCCCTGATCACAGAATGGTGTTCCTTTTTCGAATCGGACATAAATTGGAGGAACTATGAGTCTCAAAAGATGGCAAAATGGGGAAAATCGGAATTTGACCATTTTCAAGGGGGACCCCTTGGAAAAATTTGGAAAAAATTGAAAACTACTTTTAGGAAATGTTTTAAATAAGGGATTGAGCTTCTGGATGCCCTGATCACAGAATGGTGTTCCTTTTTCGAATGGGACATAAATTGGAGGAACTATGAGTCTCAAAAGATGTCAAAATGGGGAAAATCGGAATTTGACCATTTTCAAGGGGGACCCCTTGGAAAAATTTGGAAAAAATTGAAAACTTTTTGCAGGGAATGTTTTAAATAGGTGATTGAGCTTCTGGATGCCCTGATCACAGAATGGTGTTCCTTTTTTTAATCGGATATAAATTGGGGGAACTGTGAGTCTAAAAAGACGGCAAAATGGGGAAAATCGGAATTTGACCATTTTCAAGGGGGACCCCTTGGAAAAATTTCGAAAAAATTTAAAACTACTTTTAGGGAATGTTTTAAATAAGGGATTGAGCTTCTGAATGCCCTGATCACAGAATGGTGTTCCTTTTTCGAACGGGACATAAATTGGAGGAACTATGAGTCTCAAAAGATGTCAAAATGGGGAAAATCGGAATTTGACCATTTTCAAGGGGGACCCCTTGGAAAAATTTCGAAAAAATTGAAAACTACTTTTAGGGAATGTTTTAAATAAGGGATTGAGCTTCTGGATGCCCTGATCACAGAATGGTGTTCCTTTTTCGAATCGGACATAAATTGGAGGAACTATGAGTCTCAAAAGATGTCAAAATGGGGAAAATCGGAATTTGACCATTTTCAAGGGGGACCCCTTGGAAAAATTTGGAAAAAATTGAAAACTTTTTGCAGGGAATGTTTTAAATAGGTGATTGAGCTTCTGGATGCCCTGATCACAGAATGGTGTTCCTTTTTTTAATCGGATATAAATTGGGGGAACTGTGAGTCTAAAAAGACGGCAAAATGGGGAAAATCGGAATTTGACCATTTTCAAGGGGGACCCCTTGGAAAAATTTCGAAAAAATTTAAAACTACTTTTAGGGAATGTTTTAAATAAGGGATTGAGCTTCTGAATGCCCTGATCACAGAATGGTGTTCCTTTTTCGAACGGGACATAAATTGGAGGAACTATGAGTCTCAAAAGATGTCAAAATGGGGAAAATCGGAATTTGACCATTTTCAAGGGGGACCCCTTGGAAAAATTTGGAAAAAATTGAAAACTACTTTTAGGAAATTTTTTAAATAAGGGATTGAGCTTCTGGATGCCCTGATCACAGAATGGTGTTCCTTTTTCGAATGGGACATAAATTGGAGGAACTATGCGTCTCAAAAGATGTCAAAATGGGGAAAATCGGAATTTGACCATTTTCAAGGGGGACCCCTTGGAAAAATTTGGAAAAAATTGAAAACTACTTTTAGGAAATGTTTTAAATAAGGGATTGAGCTTCTGGATGCCCTGATCACAGAATGGTGTTCCTTTTTCGAATGGGACATAAATTGGAGGAACTATGAGTCTCAAAAGATGGCAAAAAGGGGAAAATCGGAAATTGACCATTTTCAAGGGGGACCCCTTGGAAAAATTTCGAAAAAATTGAAAACTATTTGTAGGGAATGTTTTAAATAAGGGATTGAGCTTCTAGATGCCCTGATTACAGAATGGTGTTCCTTTTTGGAATCGGACATAAATTGGAGGAACTATAAGTCTCAAAAGATGTCAAAATGGGGAAAATCGGAATTTGACCATTTTCAAGGGGGACCCCTTGCAAAAATTTGGAAAAAATTGAAAACTTTTTGCAGGGAATGTTTTAAATAGGTGATTGAGCTTCTGGATGCCGTGATCACAGAATGGTGTTCCTTTTTTTAATCTGATATAAATTGGGGGAACTGTGAGTCTAAAAAGACGGCAAAATGGGGAAAATCGGAATTTGACCATTTTCAAGGGGGACCCCTTGGAAAAATTTCGAAAAAATTTAAAACTACTTTTAGGGAATGTTTTAAATAAGGGATTGAGCTTCTGGATGCCCTGATCACAGAATGGTGTTCCTTTTTCGAATGGGACATAAATTGGAGGAACTATGAGTCTCAAAAGATGTCAAAATGGGGAAAATCGGAATTTGACCATTTTCAAGGGGGACCCCTTGGAAAAATTTCGAAAAAATTGAAAACTTTTTGCAGGGAATGTTTTAAATAGGTGATTGAGCTTCTGGATGCCCTGATCACAGAATGGTGTTCCTTTTTCGAATGGGACATAAATTGGAGGAACTATGAGTCTCAAAAGATGTCAAAATGGGGAAAATCGGAATTTGACCATTTTCAAGGGGGACCCCTTGGAAAAATTTCGAAAAAATTGAAAACTTTTTGCAGGGAATGTTTTAAATATGTGATTGAGCTTCTGGATGCCCTGATCACAGAATGGTGTTCATTTTTCGAATGGGACATAAATTGGAGGAACTATGAGTCTCAAAAGATGTTAAAATGGGGAAAATCGGAATTTGACCATTTTCAAGGGGGACCCCTTGGAAAAATTTGGAAAAAATTGAAAACTACTTTTAGGAAATGTTTTAAATAAGGGATTGAGCTTCTGGATGCCCTGATCACAGAATGGTGTTCCTTTTTCGAATGTGACATAAATTGGAGGAACTATGAGTCTCAAAAGATGGCAAAAAGGGGAAAATCGGAATTTGACCATTTTCAAGGGGGACCCCTTGGAAAAATTTGGAAAAAATTGAAAACTTTTTGCAGGGAATGTTTTAAATAGGTGATTGAGCTTCTGGATGCCCTGATCACAAAATGGTGTTCCTTTTTTTAATCGGATATAAATTGGGGGAACTGTGAGTCTAAAAAGACGGCAAAATGGGGAAAATCGGAATTCGACCATTTTCAAGGGGGACCCCTTGGAAAAATTTGGAAAAAATTGAAAACTACTTTTAGGGAATGTTTTAAATAAGGGATTGAGCTTCTGGATGCCCTGATCACAGAATGGTGTTCCTTTTTTGAATCGGACATAAATTGGAGGAACTATGAGTCTCAAAAGATGGCAAAATAGGGAAAATCGGAATTCGACCATTTTCAAGGGGGACCCCTTGGAAAAATTTCGAAAAAATTGAAAACTACTTTTAGGGAATGTTTTAAATAAGGGATTGAGCTTCTAGATGCCCTGATCACAGAATGGTGTTCCTTTTTTCAATCGGACATAAATTGGAGGAACTATGAGTCTCAAAAGATGGCAAAATAGGGAAAATCGGAATTTGACCATTTTCAAGGGGGACCCCTTGGAAAAATTTGAAAAAAATTGAAAACTACTTTTAGGGAATGTTTTAAATAAGGGATTGAGCTTCTGGATGCCCTGATCACATAATGGTGTTCCTTTTTTGAATCGGACATAAATTGGAGGAACTATGAGTCTCAAAAGATGGCAAAATAGGGAAAATCGGAATTCGACCATTTTCAAGGGGGACCCCTTGGAAAAATTTCGAAAAAATTGAAAACTACTTTTAGGGAATGTTTTAAATAAGGGATTGAGCTTCTAGATGCCCTGATCACAAAATGGTGTTCCTTTTTTTAATCGGATATAAATTGGGGGAACTGTGAGTCTAAAAAGACGGCAAAATGGGGAAAATCGGAATTCGACCATTTTCAAGGGGAACCCCTTGGAAAATTTGGAAAAAATTGAAAACTACTTTTAGGGAATGTTTTAAATAAGGGATTGAGCTTCTGGATGCCCTGATCACATAATGGTGTTCCTTTTTTGAATCGGACATAAATTGGAGGAACTATGAGTCTCAAAAGATGGCAAAATAGGGAAAATCGGAATTAGACCATTTTCAAGGGGGACCGCTTGGAAAAATTTCGAAAAAATTGAAAACTATTTGTAGGGAATATTTTAAATAAGGGATTGAGCTTCTGGATGCCCTGATCACAGAATGGTGTTCCTTTTTGGAATCGGACATAAATTGGAGGAACTATGAGTATCAACAGATGGCAAAATGGGGAAAATCGGAATTTGACCATTTTCAAGGGGGACCCCTTGGAAAAATTTGAAAAAAATTGAAAACTACTTTTAGGGAATGTTTTAAATAAGGGATTGAGCTTCTAGATGCCCTGATCACAGAATGGTGTTCCTTTTTGGAATCGGACATAAATTGGAGGAACTATGAGTATCAACAGATGGCAAAATGGGGAAAATCGGAATTTGACCATTTTCAAGGGGGACCCCTTGGAAAAATTTGGAAAAAATTGAAAACTACTTTTAGGAAATGTTTTAAATAAGGGATTGAGCTTCTGGTTGCCCTGATCACAGAATGGTGTTCCTTTTTCGAATCGGACATAAATTGGAGGAACTATGAGTCTCAAAAGATGGCAAAATGGGGAAAATCGGAATTTGACCATTTTCAAGGGGGACCCCTTGGAAAAATTTGGAAAAAATTGAAAACTACTTTTAGGAAATGTTTTAAATAAGGGATTGAGCTTCTGGATGCCCTGATCACAGAATGGTGTTCCTTTTTCGAATGGGACATAAATTGGAGGAACTATGAGTATCAACAGATGGCAAAATGGGGAAAATCGGAATTTGACCATTTTCAAGGGGGACCCCTTGGAAAAATTTGGAAAAAATTGAAAACTACTTTTAGGAAATGTTTTAAATAAGGGATTGAGCTTCTGGATGCCCTGATCACAGAATGGTGTTCCTTTTTCGAATGGGAAATAAATTGGAGGAACTATAAGTCTCAAAAGATGGCAAAATGGGGAAAATCGGAATTTGACCATTTTCAAAGGGGAAAAATTTCAAAAAAATTTAAAACTACATTTATGGAATTTTTTCGGGCAGGATCTGGCTTAAATACCCGGATCCAGGGAAAAGTAAGGGGGAAGAAGATTTCCTTGGGATCCCCTTGGGATCTTCTACACCAAGTTCACTGTTCCTTAAAAACCTTAAGGGTTCCTTACTGGCCCGCAAGTAAAATAAAGTATCCGAATAGATTATATTAACAATCCACTCTTACGTAATTCCTTCTATTATTGGAACAACTAGTGCGAGATATGTATATCCACCTCGGATGCATTGAGCTCACTGATAATCGTTGCAAGTTCTACAGATCTATGTATATACTTTAAAGATTTTGAGCTTTAACTGGCTTGACTAGTTTCTAAATGAATAAATGAATCAGAGACCTCAATTGATGAACGTTTAGAGGAGAAGTCCAGTTAAAAGGAGTAGCTTCCGGTTTTGATTTTTATAAATATTTAAAGACACATTAAGTCCTTATC
Source organism: Drosophila pseudoananassae pseudoananassae (assembly GCA_018153035.1). Classification (NCBI taxonomy): domain Eukaryota; kingdom Metazoa; phylum Arthropoda; class Insecta; order Diptera; family Drosophilidae; genus Drosophila; species Drosophila pseudoananassae. The sequence goes on from JAECXR010000055.1 coordinate 2,414,458, forward strand.
TAGCAACTTATCTTTGTAGTGGGCTAGTAACTGCCCGTTTAATTATGCAAATCATATAATTACTATTGATCACTTACACCCACGCCCATACTAGACATAGGGTATCAGATTTATTATGGTAAGTGATTCTAATGGAGCTTCAATACCTGTGGTGGTTAGAATTCACTTTCGAATTAGTCATTTAACAGGCAGCTATTGATATAAAATGTTGTAACCGCATGAAATAGTTGAAAGATGAAATAGATTATTTTAAAATTAGCATTACGTGATCTAACACTAAAATAAAACTTAATTGCAAAGCTTTTGGTCTTCTAGAGCTTTGTAGAATGTTTATTATTATAGCGAAAAATATAATAGGAATAAATTATAAATACATTTTTAAAGGTGGACTTTGAAGTTATCAAAACACTAGAAACTATAGAAATAGATCTTTGTAGGGAATCGCTGAGAAAATGGAATTTAATCGCTTAGTAAATTCCAGTTTCATCTCAGCCGTTACTTGTGGTTCTAAGTCCACCCAGTACTCCTTCCAATTTTTATTTATCCATTGATTGGCGATAACAGTCAGATCTGTATTGCTCACAAACAAATTGTGTATGTCCTGTATCCAGCTGAAAATAGGTTTTAAGATAAAGTACACAAAAAATGTATAAAAATTCATACCGATCTATTTCAATTCTCAAGTCCAGGTTGTAAATCTTCACGAAGCCTTCTTTCTCAGGTGAGAAGGAGAATTTGGTAATGAACCGAAAGTTTTGAAAGTCGGAATCAGCCTCACCCGATGCATTCACATGTAAGCTAAGAAATTTGGATAAGAACTCGAAGTGAACTTTGGATCGCAAGCTGGGTGCCCTTCCATGTATCTCCACCTGGGATCGGCCGGGATCTGGATTGAATCCCCGGATCCGGGAGAGACTAATGTTTTCAGTGCCATAAACCCAATGATTAGTCAGAATCCACTTAGACCAGAAGGCTCCATTGGGATCACCTCCATCAAGTTCGCCGTTTCTTACTTTAAAGACGTTTAAAGGTGGCAGTGAGAGTTCCGGAAGACCTGTTTTTCCATAACGCTTGATCAGGGCATTACTGGTTCGCAGGAGGCACTTTTCATCCTCATAACGACACTTTTGAACATCCGAAGCTGATGGAATTTTCCAAAACAATAAAGTATTCGCATAGATTTTATAAACAATCCACTCTTACGTAATTTATTTCCTTCTAGTATTTGAATAACTAGTGCGAGACATAACCACCTCAGATGCATTACGTTCACTGATAATCGTTGCAGGCTCTACAGATCTATATATTCTGAGCTTTAACTGGCTTGACTAGTTTCTATGTGAATGAATCGGTGAATCACCATAGTTAGTAGTTGCACTTTTAGGGGAGAAGTTTATTTATAAGGAGCAGCTTCCGGCTTTGATTTTTATAAAGTTTCAAAGTGACTTTAGTCTAGTTGATCATGTTTTATCCAGCTAGCAACTAATTTTTGTAATGGGCTAGTAACTGTCTGTTTAATTATTCAAATCATATAATTACTTTTGATTTCTTACACCCACGTCCATCTGAAATCTTAGCATTTTCACTTTCGATTTTTAATGATGAAACCACAATAAACGTATTCCAACTAGTTTAAAAACTTTATTTTTATCGATTTTTGTACACAACAACTTTTTATTAAATAATTAAATTTAGGAGAGTAATGAACTCCTGTTGGACCATTAGTGTTACTCAAAATGTGCATTTATGAAGAGAAGGAGTTCCTAATTAAAATATTACAAAATAAATAGGGAATACAAAAAATTTAAAACGTTTCGCTAAATTATTTCGCACACACACACACAGTTAATATAAAAAGAGACACAATTTTAGGCAAATTTTTACAGGAAGATTTACACACGATTAGACAATTGATGTGGTTCGCGATTTACGCTCACTTAATTTCACAGCCTTACTATTAAGAGACTTTATAATTACTTGATTTAATGAAAAGTGCCTTTGATAAGTGATAATTTCGACGATACTCATGGCTTTCTATGTCTCTCTGCGCTTATTTTGATGCAAGTAGTGTTCATTTCCGTTTTCGATTTCTTTTTTTTTTTGGTATGCGTTTATGTTAGAAATTAGTTATTGTGTTACACTGATCCCAGGTCCTCTTGGAGAACCCCTCAAGAATAGAGTATACCCGAAGCAACAGCGAGCGCCAGTCCATTTTCCGGAAGTACCTTTGCGAAAAACTTTGCCACACGGCGTTCGCTGTTGGGTGGTTTGTTACGGCGGCGGCATTCACGGAGCCGATTCGAATGCCACCGCTAGCTGATTACCAGATGGTGTCCCTCGGACCTGGCCTCCAGATTGCTGCTGGGGCATCCTAGCTCGTTGTTGTTGCTGTTGGTGAAACAAACCTCCTCACTGCCATCGGAATCAGTGCAGCACAGTAATGGCTACGCATCTTCACCGTCCATCGCGTCCGGTTCTTGGTCGCCGTTTGTGGCAATTCTGCAAGTGGAAGTTATGGATGAAGTTTTCATAAATGGATGGTGATGGTGAGTGCTTGGATGAGGTACAACTCTCTCGGAAATCTGGGGCTAAGGAACTACCAGGGACTTGAAAGGGGTCTGTGGAAGGGTTAGGTCTTAGGGCTTAGTAACTTTATTGATTAGAAACCTATTCAAGAATTTATATAAATTCCAATCAAGAAGACAAAAAAGTGTAATACAACAATAAATTCAACCGCGATTGATTATTTAAATAATAAAATGTATATCAAGGCAATATAATAAAACATCTTTATAAAGTTTGAATTGGTCACATTCGTTTTTAGAATCAGATTTAGTAACTTGGCAACCATATTAAAAATTGCATGTACAGGGAAATATATTTCAATTATACATATTATTTGTGCACTAATTTTAAAGTTAAAAATACTAAAAATTACAAAAAATTTCATGCACATTTACATAAACTACAAAAACAAACGTATGAAGTAATAAAAGTTAAGATATAATACATATAAAAAAGAAAATAATTCTCAATACTAGTGAGTCTTTAAACGGGGTCTTTAAAAGTTTATATAATAATTAGTTTTTAAGTCATATATTTAAAATGTCTACAGCAAATAAATAATACTGGAAGCTAATAAAATCCACAATCAGAGGGTTTATACAAAAAGTTACCAAAAAACATAAAATGTACAAAGTCCCAAAAATAAAAACACAAAAAACAAATTAAAAGCAAACAAATAAAAAACCACCAACAAAGACTAAAACGAATATTCGTATTTATTATTTTCTGGAAGGGGAAATAAAAGTTCTTGGGGAATTTATTTAATACTTAAGTTAATAAATAGTCTACAAAATATACAAACACAGAATCTTTCAAGTACATCATGATTTATACAAGAGTCAAGTATTGGAATATACAACGTCCATGGTGTAGAGAAGTACGTACAATTTGTCTAATAAATAAACTAGTTGGTTAAAAATCATCTAAGAAAAATACTTAAATAGCTTGATCTAAGTAGGACGATAATAAATTCTTTACAACATTTACAGAAAGCTCAAATCTTACTTTACAATTATGGAAAAGGCACTTAAGACTATCTTAGTTGGCTTCGTTGGGTGAGATTCTGGATAGGATTCTGTATGGGATTTCTGGGGGCTCCATTGTCGTTAAGTGTCAGCTCGCTATGTACATTTTAAGCAGGAGGATCCGATCCAGAACGGTAGATAACGTCGATGTGGCCCCAACAAAGAGAAAAAATCAGTTTTGACCAGCACACACTACTTATTTGGACGCAGCGCATTTTTGTCCAAAATATTTTTCTTTTATAATCATTTTTGTCAAAAATGGATTTAAATTTAATTTTTTTTTTTAATTATTCGGTCGGTCATGGCACGCTTCTGCTAATCGATTATAATTTGGAAAACTCAACATCATCTTTATGTTGCATTGAAACTTTGCATATTATGAGCCATTCTTTGGAAATCGAATTTTTAAATTTTTTGTATCAATGGCAAAAAATCCATTTCCGAGGGTGTACGGGTGCGTGTATATTTGTTTGTTTTGATTGTGTCAATTAAGAATATTGTTTCAGAATATCGGTTTTTTTCGTACATTTCAATTAGTCACAAATGAATGGAAAACATCAATCAATCCAATCGGGAGGGTGGTTGTTACAGTAGACACCGAGTATAAGATCAGGGTGGAGATGGTGCAATATATTTTATTTTTTTGGTGAAAACACACAGATATAGACAGAGGATACAGAGGGTTTCCGAAAAAACATACAATAAAAGAGAAATGACATTGTTTATTTAGAAAGTTTAGTAGGTAGAGTGTATAAAATGAGCCACGTCCGATGTGCTGTGATGCCCAAAACCAATAAATCAACCAAAATCCATATAAAATAATCTAAAACTAATCTAACACTAAACTATTAATATAAACTTAATGGTTAAAGTCGGGTATATCCTTTGGTAATCCATATTTTAATCCAGTTTGGGTTGAACATCTCGAGGCACTTGTGGCCAGAAACCAATTAACAATAAATTAAAAGACTTTCGAGTAATACTTATTGATAAATGCCATCTTTATTTAACATGCTAAGCGCCAGAGCCTTATGAGTACATAACACCCATTGCCCGATAAAGCAATCTGTGCAGACTTACTTATTATCTATAGGAGCCCATTTCTGATGGGTAAATGCTTTCTATGTACAATCGTAGATACCCTAGAGACATGCCTTAATATTAATAGAATGTTGCATAGATCCTACTAGGTACTTATTAGTTAGGTAGTTTGTTGATTAGTTAGTGGTATTAGGAGCGTGATTTAGTGTTAATATCACAAGGGTATGTGTGGGGTGTTTGAGGAGCTTGGCCTGTGTAATTAGTTATTCAGTTAGGCACTTTCTCCGAGACGGTATCGAGACCTTTCACCGTGTTAGTAGCTGATTCGCCTACAACTAAGGTTACATCACTGTGAAGAATCAAGAGAAGAGAGAGCATAGCGAGATACGATTCGGGACTTTAGTTGAAGTTTAGAGTTAATAACCAAAAGATACTTATTAGAAGCATTACAGATGGAAGGAATAAAAAGAAAGTAAAGCTTGACAGAAAAGGTATTTGGTTAGAAAAGAGGGTTAAAGGCGGGTAGAAATTAAATCACAAGCCGAGGATTCGAATAGATAGATCGAGATTACAGATCGAGAGAGTTGTGCAGAGTTGTGTGTGTGTTTTGGAGGTATATGGTGGTGTGCTGGGGCGAACTTAGTCAGAAACATACCTGGCATACGTCGAGTTGGCGTTCTTTATCGAAAAGCTGTTCTGGCTTGGCAACACAAACCGCTGCACCCACTGTAAAATAGAGAACACCACTTGAGTACCACTAGATGAAGTCGTCCGCCCTAAGCCCCAAAAGCCTCGCAGAACCGTATGCTGACGGTCACGTAATTTGATAAAGTCAGTCCACTGATGGCCCTATCAGTGATGCTTTAAAATGTGTCAACACGGTCGCCCAATTTGTGATTTGTTAAGCCCTATTGATAAGTGCCACCAAGAACCCGAATACTTACCCGACTATTCATCAGACGTTGATTGCCCATGCAGGCGGCCATATGTATAACAAGGTACAGGTTAAAGAGTATATACAGAACGGCAAATATACCTGAAATTAGGAGACCAATAGTATTCACAAGAATACAAGTGAATGCAATGGTAAACTCACAAACTAGAGCCAGCAGGCCGCCTTCGATTTGCATATTCTCCACCTGAACAATCACAAAGTACAAATTAACGCCAATAACCACAATGGTGAGCAATATGGAAACGATTTTGTTGCCCCTGAAATATCAATCAATTGAAATACAAGCGAAATCAATCAGCTGGCAAGCTGGCAGCGTATCACTTACAGCCCATTGACGAACTCGCCCATTATGGCGGCACACGATGTGAACGCAATGGTGGGAATGGCGGCAAATGGCAGCTGAAGCGACATCACAGCATTCAGAATATCATTCATGTGGGTTAGGTCGTCCATTTTGCTGAACATGGCCAGGCAGAAGGTGGGAATGATGGCAATGCATCGCGTGACCAGCACGCGGCACCAGCGCGGCCACTGCAGGTTGAGGAATCCCTCCATCGAGAACTGACCAGCATAGGTGCCAGTCATCGTGGAGCTCTGACCAGCGGCCAAGATACCCACGCCCCAGATGTACATGGCCACGGCGCCAAAGGTGCAGCCCAAAAAGAGACCACCCTTGTACAAATCAGCATCAATGATGTCCGTTCCATTATGGCTGTCCACAAAGGACATTTTGGCATCCTCGTACATCGATTTGTTTGTGCACATCTCCAGCTATAACAAAGGACACAGATAAGCATGGGTTCGATTAAATAGACTAACACTCTACTTACCACATCATTGTTGGTCTTGCCGTACATTCCATGTGCAAAGACGGCCACCACAAAGAGATTAATGATGAAAGACACAAACAGAGCCACCGATGCCTCTATGAAGAAGTAAAAGTTCGCCTCGCTCACTTTTTTCGGCTGGCGACGATCAACATCGCGGGACTATCAAAAGATCTTTCATAAATACACTTTCTTTAGTCGAGAGCATTAATAAATTTGTCACCTTAACTAGGGCAGAGTGCAGGTAGAGATTGTGGGGCATGATCACAGCGCCCACCACGCCCACCGCCTGCAGTAGCACACTTGAGTCACAGTTGGAGCACCAGGGCACAAACATTCCCTCCAGAACCTCGCCTTGATTGGGTGCTGAGACAATGTACTAAAATAGAGATCACGAAAAATGCATTAAAATAAGTTTATTTGATTAGTAAACAAAAGAAACAATCAGTAGAATTAGTAAGAAATCCCCAGATTCCTCTAAAACTTGATAAATGGTATTACGCGCCGATAGGCAAAAATAAATTCCCCTAATTCTCACAGGCCCCCATTGGTGATTATAAAAATCCCCACGGATAATTGTAAAGTACTTCATTATATAACCAAACCAAAGATAAGGTATTGTGGTGGTATTGTTTGCCGCATCTGGAACTGTTTGTCATATCCGGCAGCATCATGTGCCCGGCCACCCACAGATGGCAAAGTATTGCTCTTAAAAATGTGCAAGTGCAGCTTATCTAATCGTCTGCGTCTCCGTCTTCGTCTGGGACAGACAGTTCAAGTACAATTACTTATTATCTGGGCTGTAAACATGCCGGCGCAGTAGATTTACGCGAAAAAATGGGCTGGTTTAAGGGTGGTGGTGATATCGAGAGAACGCCCCTGCCAAATGACAAATTTGCCATTATAGAGCTCGTCACGAAACGTCGACAAAAACAAATTAGTTGTGTTCTTTGGTTATGGCATTCTCGAAACAATTGTCTAAACAAATTCCATTTGCGCCTTTAGTACGGGGAATTTTTGGGGGATTACTTTCAATAGTGTTAGGGGGGCTTACCTCATATCCAAATGAGACAGCCATAATGGTGATGAGCGAGCCGAACAGAAACTCCAGCTTGCGTAGACCGTACTTGTCCAGAAACAGGAACGTGAACGTGTCAACAATGGTGATCAGCACGCCACCCCACAAAGGCACTCTGCAAATAAAAAAATAAACATAAAGTGGGGAAATCACAAAGAGTGTTCTGAGAATTTTAATTCTGCTGCTTGATCAACTTACACTTTATTGGAGAGCAAATATATGGCAATGGCAGTACCGATGACCTCCTGCATGTCGGACCCAATGATGGCTATCTCGATCATTATCCAGAGGATCCATCGGGGGAATCGTTTGTACTGCCGGTAGCACATCTCAGCCAGATGCAGGCCAGTCACCACTCCCAATCTGCAGGAAGTACATGGTAAAGTCTAATTTTTATGGGAGAAAATTCCACTCACCTTGCGGCCAGGCGTTGCATGAGCAGACCCAAAACGGTGGCCCAGAGCAAGACCCACAAGATCTTGTACTTGGCCGCCGCACCCGACTGCATATCCGATTCGATGTTGCCGGGATCCAGATATGCAATGGACATGAGAAAACCGGGTCCCGTGAAGGCCCACAGCTTGCGAAAACTGAAACGAACCTGTCAAATAAAGTTAATTAATGCTATAATTAATTATATTATATTAAGTACTTACATTTGTCCGATCATCGTCTGGAATGAGGACCTTTTCGTCACTGAAATAGGCCTGCTTGGCGGCGGGTTTTAGATAGGTCGTCTCATTGAGCATCTGATGATGATTGCTTCTCTGACTGCCACCTGTTCCATTGGACCCTGCAGGACCATCGCCACCGGCACCAGGCTCCATGTTATTGTGGTAAGCCTCATTCGAAGACATTCTTCACGGACAACCTGGAACAGAGCGATAATAATATATTAGACTAGATTAGTGTTTGCTTTCTGATTGTTCCACCTGTCATCATAATAATTCTCACAATTTGCATTTAATTGTGCATCTCAATTAGCATTATCATAATACTCACAAAAAACAAAAGAATTTAGCACCTCATACTAAGCTTATACAAAGCTTAGTGAGTTCCCGGAAAGTGCGTGGCGAAATAAAAAATAATATTGTATACGTTTATAGTTTGAAAAGCACTTGGGACGTACTCGGGACTCGGGATTGAGCTGATAACACCACTATAACGCAAATGGACTTCATTCTATGTAATCAGCGAGTATGCGGGACAATATGGCATACAGATGAGGAAGTAAACCCGAGCTGTATGAATCATGTCTCTGGAGGAATCATGCTTGTGGCAATTGAAACATTCCAATACACAATTTAGCAAAACGAACTCGACTCGTTGTGTAAAGCAAAGTCCATTTAATAACAACGAATTCAACCAAAAATACGAGTCTATTGACCTGCCTCGATGTTTGCTTTTTTCGGATATTGTTGATGTGATAAAAAAAATGATTACAAGTGCATTTTAAATGCGATGCCTGAGCATGGTTGGTTGGAAATACCGCCAAGTGGCTCACCTTGACAAGGCTGTGCCCCAGTGCCACTGAAGCGATATATGTATATATGTGTATACATCCGATGTGGTGCTACTTTCCACATCGCTTCATCGTTGACAGATAAAACGAGATGAAGACAAAGAGCCGGAGAGCATCGATCGGTGTCTAATTATGTGAGGCACTTGATCGCGTCTAGCAAGCCAAGTTGGCTCAGTCGAGGCGCCATTGATGGCGATTTAATGGCCATCTTGTAAGGAAAAGTGTCACAAGCAGTCACAAGCCAAGTTATACACAGCATGTGGAGGTATATCTCTCGAAGCATGTACTGTTTACCCAGTTGGCCGTCTCCGAACCCAAAACCCGTACAGATAACCTATATCAGCGACGTGTTCTGCCAGCGGAAGGTCTTTTTAAATTGTAACACTTTTTTTTTTTTTTGTGATTGCCCAAATCAGTGATCATAAATTAAAATAATTATTAGTGGTTATTTGTGGCTCTTTTCAATTGAGTTTTTAAATGAAATTTCAGCTTTGTCGCGCCATGTCCATTAACATTGTCCTCCAATTCGATTCATTTATATTTTTAGGTATATAAGTGCTTAAATATTGCGCAGTCTGCAAAAACCATTTCAATATTGTTGCGAGTGAAACAACACACACTTGACAACAAAAGTTTTTCTAAACAAAGATAACAGCAATTTGAAAATATAATAACAATAATTATTCCACTTATCAGTAGGGCTATTTGGGAAAAAACAGATTGGCGCACGGCACGATCGGATCACCTTTGGGAGTTCCATTTTAAGTGAAAAACTAAACCTAATTAGAGATTCTAACTAAAAACAAGATCAATATTTGATTAAACTTGATAATATTTTTGATTTGTTGGGACTTTAGCTTATTTTTTGGGTGGCTGGCAACTGAGATAGCCTTATCTTTTATGAAACTGACCCCTTGTTGGGGGATTTGGAGGTGTGAAGTGCGAAAAATTTAGTCAACAAACAATTTATTTTGGATTTAAAAACAAAAACATATACATATGGCTCCCCATGGCCGTCTCTTTGCCGGTGAGAGTGGAAGAGAGGTAGGGAGAAATGGGGAGACCATCTCTGTTTGGGATGATGGCCCCACGTTTCATTTCTTTTTTTTTTGTTAATAGCACACACCTGCGTGCGCACGCACACCAACACGGTAAAAAACACGATTTATTGGAGATGAACACCACAATGCAAACTTTTTTTTTTGATGGTCGGCCACGAAATAATTGATTGAAATTCCTTTACAAAGGCTTACTTGCAGAGCAGCTGGCAGTCGGGAGGTATTAATTAATCGATCAGAATTGAAGCCTGCGCCTTTATTATATCACACGGAACGAAAAGAAGCGGCGACTCGGCACTTATTACTGCTTATAAATGCATTTTCCGAGCATTTCACCTGCCCGCGGACCAATTTACACGAATTCGGTGACGTTGTGGCGAAAACGAGAAACGAAAAAAACGGAAACAAAACAGATAAAAAACGGCAGCACAGCGTACAGTGTCTGCTTTGGCTTCCAATTGTTGACTTAGTTAACGACAATTGACGCGCGACGTGACAGGCAATTATTTCTCAGACTCGGACGCTTTTGTTTATTAATTTTTCTCGCTCTCCAACCAATATTATTCTTGCTGGATTGTAATCAGCTGGTGGCAGTGTGGCCGTAAAAGTTTTATATAAACTTCCTATAAAATACTTATTACTGGTCTGGCAACGCTTTTTATAATTTCAGTTATATTTATTTTGGAATTTTGATTATATTTTAAACAATTAAAGTTTTTTATTACTTAAACACCAAAAATAATTTTAATTTTTTTTAATTTTATACTTCTGTATACCTTATAGGCTAATTGAATTTAAATAGCCAAAAAGTCGAACACTCCGTCCCAACGCGACGAAAGCTAATGAGTGTCTATTTTGTTTCGCGGTTGCGGCTATTTATTCAAATATGTTTTACTGATAACTGAAAAAGAAGAGAGAAAAAAGGGGTTGTTCTCTTTGTGTTTGATAGTGGGGGATTTTTTGATAAAAACTGGGGGGGAACTTGGAGCGTAAAATTCAAACTTGGCGTTAGAAATACCGGTTTCGCACGTGGCCTCGCCTTTCTCCGCGACTCTCCAGCACTCTCTTATCATTTTAACCGCATGATACCGTTAATAGGCAATGTACGTAGACTGTTACTAGTTTTAATTCGGCGACAGCGATCCCAATTAAATATTCTCCACGTTGACATTAACACGCACACTTTATCGTAATGCCCATGCTGAAATTAAATATATAAATCAACTTTATCGGTAAAATTTTCGATTTTGTCTTGACACTTTGTGTCGATTCCAATCACGGTAAATCTTATCAAAAGCAGCGGCTTCTTTTTGGATGTCCATCAAATTTACAATACTCTCGTGGGTACTTTTTTTTTCTCGAAAACGAATTCGTTTCTTTGTCTGTCAGGAGTTGTAATTCATATAAAATGTATGATTCATTAAGGGTTTCATATTAAAATTCCCAATCAATTACACATTTTGAAATACTTTGTATTATGTATTTATTTATCAAAAGACCAGACTTTTAGTTGTGACTGTCTTTAACATTTGATCTCACCTGACATGGGAAATTCTCATAGACTTTATACAATTTAAAAAGAGCAAAACCTTCACTTGACACATTAAACTTCTTCATAATCAACGTTTCAAATATGAAATGAGCAACAGGTTAATTTTTTGCACATAAATTGCTTAAATGAATACATAAATAGCTTGGCAATATAAAGATTAAAATGTAAAAGAATGTAAAATGCAGTTAATAATTTATAAAATATGGAATACCTTGATTATTTCAAATGCTAGCATAACAAATTAAAATAATTTTCAACTTTTTCCGTTCGTTGCACGTAGTTTTGAGGTTTAAGTAGGGAAAACAATGTAAGGATGAGGGACACACTAAGTGGGCGGGGTTAGTAGCGAATCGATTTTATACTCCAACATCAGTATTATGGTATCGTTAGTAAGTAAATACAATTTGATTTTGATCTATCGTGAATTTCGTATGGAAGCATTTAGGAATTCTGTTCCACCACCTGGACATAGTTGGCCGGGAATAGTCCGTACCGGTTCTTGCACAAGCCCCTCCACCAGCCGTCATCAATCTTGTCGATGTGGGTGACCACATCGTCGGGATCGAAGGAAATCTCATCGTCGTCGGCCGCTTGATAATCGTAAAGGGCAATGGCATGGATGCCTGTGTCCTCCAAGTAGTCGGCCAAGTTATCAGAATTGGCATAGATAGCTTCCTCGGTAGCAGATGCCGTTGCTTCAGTAGCTGACCCATTGGATGTTGGTACCGGGGAGGCAGCTTTAATCTCGGCTTGGTTTTGGTAGAGTGGTTCCTCTATGGCAACTGGCTGGGGCTCAGTTGGAACTGGAGCTGGAGCTTGAGCTACGGGTTGGGCTTGGGCTTCGGCTTGAGGTGTTGGCAAGTGTTCAGGGGATTCGGGCTCACTTCTGGGTGGCGTTGGCACAGTTTCCACCTCAATCTGTGGCACTACGTCTGGTACAGGAGCCGGTATTGGGGAAGGAGCTTTAGCTGGCGGAGCTGGTTCTGGGACGACAGCAGCAACAACCACTGGAGCCGGAGCCTTCTCAGGGACTTCGGCGGGTTCCTCCTTCGGCACTTCCACCTTTGTTGGCTGGGCCTTGGGGATAACAATAGGTTCCTTGCGAGCCGGGGGGGTTTCTGTTACTGGCGATTGCATCTGATTAAAAGCACTGATGGCATTGCCAATGCCACCAGCACGACCTGTTTGAATAGCCGCCCGGCTGCCCTTGGGCGGAGGCGTTTCTGACGAAGTTTTGGGAGTATTTTCCACTACAGTCTGCTTGGCGGCCTCTTCGCGATCCCGCTTGTCCTTGGCTTCCCTGAGGCGTTTTTGTTCCTCGGCCCGCTTACGCGACTCTTCCTCGGAGTTCTTGGCCAGGTTTTCGAACTTGGCGCGCAGATTCGATGGTTTGACACCTTCGATTACAGGCTTCACTTTGTGATCCACCTGGCTGGCATGCTTTTGGGGGGCTTCCTTGTGATCCCAGCCCACTGCAGACTTATCTTTACGATCCTCCTGCACTCCGAACTTTCCGCCAAAGCCCTTGGAATAATCTGAGAGTGAAAACATACATTTATATTGACTAGGAGATATGGTTCTAATATGTCTCACCCTTTTGCGACTCGTGCTTTTCTACTTTCTCGATGTGATCCCAGCCCACAGCGGATTTGTCCACCCGATCAGACTGGACACCGAACTTGCCTCCAAAACCAGTGGCATAATCCTTCTGGGAGGCATGTTTCTCGACCTTCTCGACATGGTCCCAGCCAACCGCCGACTTGTCGACGCGATTTGTCTGAACGCCAAACTTTCCACCGAAGCCCTCACTGTAATCCTTTTGGGAGGCGTGCTTGCCAACCTTCTCCAGGTAGTCATGACCCACTGCCGACTTGTCCATGCGGTCTTTTTCCACGCCGAACTTGCCACCATAGCCGTAGCCGGCGTTCTGCTCCTTCAGCAGTTGCTTCTTCTTGTCAAGATCCGCCTTCTCAGTCTCCTCCCTCAACTTGTCCATGCTGTAAATATATGTAAATATAATTTGAGCACATCGGACATTGAACTTAATCAGCATTTTCAAGCGAAATCGAGAGGTGACTCACTCTATGGCGCCGGCGGTGCGACCGCTGCCATCGATCGTCTTCGAGCCCCAACGCTGCTCCTGCTCGCTGACATCGTTGATAAAGTCGGGATCAGTTTCCCAATCATCGTCCTCGGCGGCATTGGAGTTATTGGCTTGAATCTGGTGACCGGCGGTTGCCTTCCACATACTGGCTGCTTCACTTACCCTTATCTATACAGTATTTTGTAGATAAACAACCGAATAGTGAGTGGTGGAAGCAGGTTTTATTCTTACTCCGCTTTCAGATAACGGAGTGTGACAAAGAAAGATGGGAGGGGCCGACGCCCGGAAAGTGGTCAATGGACATACTTACGACCTGGTGACTAACTGCAAATGCGAATGCTCCTGTTGGGAATTGGCTTCAGAAGCTGACGAATGTTGGCGAATATCCGTAGGAAGGGAATTTAGCAATTGATTCATAAAATAACACCAACAAATGCCGAGGGAAACGAAGAAGCTAAAAGCCAGTGTGACCGCACTGGAGCGGACGCGAAATTCCTTCAGAACAGCGCACATTGGTATGACAGCTATTGTATTGTGGCCAAAAATTGGAATTTAAGCATTTTTAAATTTAGCTTTAAAATAAATTAGGTCAATTAGAGAGATTGTTAAAGATTGATTTACTTGTAAAAATTGAATCGATCTATGAATCCATTTTTTGTTCAAGTTTGGAACCATGAAGCTATGTATATCCCTTTACATGGTGGTGATGCAGATCTGCATCATACCGTTTAAATTCAATTATTTATCAAACTGCGTTACAAAACTGTATAAAAACTTTTTTATGCAGTTCAGCAAATTTCGTTTTTTATATAAAAAGTGTTGATCACTCAGAATTCTGTCCAATACTCAACAGGTGATTACTTTTCCCGCCAATTTGGTGAATGTGGTAATCTGAATTGGTTGTGCAGTTTCTCATCCAAAATATAAAAAATCAAAAAAATTGTATAATTGATTCAATTAATGTTTAAAAATAGGTAAAAATTATATTTAGCTGTATATTTTTGAGTTTTTGTGTTTGTTGCATTATAATACAATTAAATCATTAATATCGCTTAATTTAAAAAATTCGCTTTTTTTTGCTTTTTGTAAAAAAAATTAAGAAAAACCAACCTTAAAAAAAAAATAAAAAGAAGTGTATTTTTTATTTTCACTTATCTACCGAACAAAAAAAAAATCAAGAAAATCGGAGTTATTGCCATGTAAAGGGATATGACCCCACAGAAAAGTTGACTATATATGTAACATATATTATGTCTCTAAAATTGTACCCCGATTTGTTTACAATTCGTTTAGGGTATTCCGATCCAGAATCAGATCAAAATGGCCAAAAATATGGCCGTTGTTGGGAGACATATTGTCCATACGCGCATTTTTATACAATTTTTCAGGGGATTCCCCCGAAAATTTGAAAAAAAAAATCCAAATATTATTTTTCTTTCAGATTTTGATGCCGATTTTTGGATAATTGATGTACAAATCGATTAAGGCCTTCTATAAAGATTTGGATGAAAATTGGCAAAGATATGGCTATCCCTGGGGCTTTAATTGTCATTCCTTGAATTTTTCAGAATTCGGAAGAGGGAGCCCCCAGAAAATTTAACAAAAAATCTAAAAAATATTTTCACTCTAGGTTTTGATGCAGATTGGTAAAGAATCGTCACACAAATCGATAAAGGTATTCCGACCAGGAATCGGATAGAAATTGGCAAAGTTATGGACTTCGCCGTGGGTCATATTGTCTTTCAATGCATTTTCGGAATTTTGAAGGGGACCCCCCAGAAAATTTGACAAAAAATCTTAAAAATATTTTCACTCTAGGTTTTGATGCAGATTGATGGAGAATCGTCACACAAATCGATAAAGGTGTTCCGATCAGGAATCGGATAGAAATTGGCAAAGATATGGCCTTCGCCGTGGGTCATATTGTCTTTCAATGCATTTTCGGAATTTATAAGGGGACCCCCCAGAAAATTTGACAAAAAATCTTAAAAATATTTTCACTCTAGGTTTTGATGCAGATTGGTGGAGAATCGTCACACAAATCGATAAAGGTATTCCGATCAGGGATCGGATAGAAATTGGCAAAGATATGGCCTTTGCCGTGGGTCATATTGTCTTTCAATGCATTTTCGGAATTCTGAAGGGGACCCCCAGAAAATTTGACAAAAAATCTTAAAAATATTTTCACTCTAGGTTTTGATGCAGATTGGTGGAGAATCGTCACACAAATCGATAAAGGTATTCCGATCAGGGATCGGATAGAAATTGGCAAAGATATGGCCTTTGCCGTGGGTCATATTGTCTTTCAATGCATTTTCGGAATTTTGACGGGGACCCCCAGAAAATTTGACAAAAAACTGAAAAAATATTTTGACTCTAGGTTTTGATGCAGATTGGTGGAGAATCGTCACACAAATCGATAAAGGTATTCCGATCAGGGATCGGATAGAAATTGGCAAAGATATGGCCTTTGCCGTGGGTCATATTGTCTTTCAATGCATTTTCGGAATTTTGAAGGGGACCCCCAGAAAATTTGACAAAAAATTGAAACAATATTTTGACTCTAGGTTTTGATGCAGATTGGTGGAGAATCGTCACACAAATCGATAAAGGTGTTCCGATCAGGGATCGGATAGAAATTGGCAAAGATATGGCCTTCGCCGTGGGTCATATTGTCTTTCAATGCATTTTCGGAATTTCGAAGGGGACCCCTCAGAAAATTTGACAAAAAATTGAAAAAATATTTTCACTCTAGGTTTTGATGCAGATTGGTGGAGAATCGTCACACAAATCGATAAAGGTATTCCGATCAGGGATCGGATAGAAATTGGCACGGCCTTCGCCGTGGGTCATATTGTCTTTCAATGCATTTTCGGAATTTCGAAGGGGACCCCTCAGAAAATTTGACAAAAAATCTTAAAAATATTTTCACTCTAGGTTTTGATGCAGATTGGTGGAGAATCGTCACACAAATCGATAAAGGTATTCCGATCAGGGATCGGATAGAAATTGGCAAAGATATGGCCTTTGCCGTGGGTCATATTGTCTTTCAATGCATTTTCGGAATTTTGAAGGGGACCCCCAGAAAATTTGACAAAAAACTGAAAAAAATATTTTGACTCTAGGTTTTGATGCAGAGTGGTGGAGAATCGTCACACAAATCGATAAAGGTATTCCGATCAGGGATCGGATAGAAATTGGCAAAGATATGGCCTTTGCCGTGGGTCATATTGTCTTTCAATGCATTTTCGGAATTTTGAAGGGGACCCCCAGAAAATTTGACAAAAAATTGAAAAAATATTTTGACTCTAGGTTTTGATGCAGATTGGTGGAGAATCGTCACACAAATCGATAAAGGTATTCCGATCAGGGATCGGATAGAAATTGGCAAAGATATGGTCTTTGCCGTGGGTCATATTGTTCTTCAATGCATTTTCGGAAATTTGAAGGGGACCCCCAGAAAATTTGACAAAAAATCTTAAAAATATTTTCACTCTAGGTTTTGATGCAGATTGGTGGAGAATCGTCACACAAATCGATAAAGGTGTTCCGATCAGGGATCGGATAGAAATTGGCAAAGATATGGCCTTCGCCGTGGGTCATATTGTCTTTCAATGCATTTTCGGAATTTTGAAGGGGACCCCCAGAAAATTTGACAAAAAATTGAAAAAATATTTTGACTCTAGGTTTTGATGCAGATTGGTGGAGAATCGTCACACAAATCGATAAAGGTATTCCGATCAGGGATCGGATAGAAATTGGCAAAGATATGGCCTTCGCCGTGGGTCATATTGTCTTTCAATGCATTTTCGGAATTTCGAAGGGGACCCCTCAGAAAATTTGAAAAAAATCTTTAAAATATTTTCACTCTAGGTTTTGATGCAGATTGATGGAGAATCGTCACACAAATCGATAAAGGTATTCCGACCAGGAATCGGATAGAAATTGGCAAAGTTATGGACTTCGCCGTGGGTCATATTGTCTTTCAATGCATTTTCGGAATTTTGAAGGGGACCCCCCAGAAAATTTGACAAAAAATCTTAAAAATATTTTCACTCTAGGTTTTGATGCAGATTGATGGAGAATCGTCACACAAATCGATAAAGGTGTTCCGATCAGGAATCGGATAGAAATTGGCAAAGATATGGCCTTCGCCGTGGGTCATATTGTCTTTCAATGCATTTTCGGAATTTATAAGGGGACCCCCCAGAAAATTTGACAAAAAATCTTAAAAATATTTTCACTCTAGGTTTTTATGCAGATTGGTGGAGAATCGTCACACAAATCGATAAAAGTATTCCGATCAGGAATCGGATAGAAATTGGCAAAGATATGGCCTTCGCCGTGGGTCTTATTGTCTTTCAATGCATTTTCGGAAATTTGAAGGGGACCGCCAGAAAATTTGACAAAAAATCTTAAAAATATTTTCACTCTAGGTTTTGATGCAGATTGGTGGAGAATCGTCACACAAATCGATAAAGGTATTCCGATCAGGGATCGGATAGAAATTGGCAAAGATATGGCCTTTGCCGTGGGTCATATTGTCTTTCAATGCATTTTCGGAATTTTGAAGGGGACCCCCAGAAAATTTGACAAAAAATTGAAAAAATATTTTGACTCTAGGTTTTGATGCAGATTGGTGGAGAATCGTCACACAAATCGATAAAGGTATTCCGATCAGGGATCGGATAGAAATTGGCACGGCCTTCGCCGTGGGTCATATTGTCTTTCAATGCATTTTCGGAATTTCGAAGGGGACCCCTCAGAAAATTTGACAAAAAATCTTAAAAATATTTTCACTCTAGGTTTTGATGCAGATTGGTGGAGAATCGTCACACAAATCGATAAAGGTATTCCGATCAGGGATCGGATAGAAATTGGCAAAGATATGGCCTTTGCCGTGGGTCATATTGTCTTTCAATGCATTTTCGGAATTTTGAAGGGGACCCCCAGAAAATTTGACAAAAAATCTTAAAAATATTTTCACTCTAGGTTTTGATGCAGATTGGTGGAGAATCGTCACACAAATCGATAAAGGTATTCCGATCAGGGATCGGATAGAAATTGGCAAAGATATGGCCTTTGCCGTGGGTCATATTGTCTTTCAATGCATTTTCGGAATTTTGAAGGGGACCCCCAGAAAATTTGACAAAAAACTGAAAAAATATTTTGACTCTAGGTTTTGATGCAGATTGGTGGAGAATCGTCACACAAATCGATAAAGGTATTCCGATCAGGGATCGGATAGAAATTGGCAAAGATATGGCCTTTGCCGTGGGTCATATTGTCTTTCAATGCATTTTCGGAATTTTGAAGGGGACCCCCAGAAAATTTGACAAAAAATTGAAAAAATATTTTGACTCTAGGTTTTGATGCAGATTGGTGGAGAATCGTCACACAAATCGATAAAGGTGTTCCGATCAGGGATCGGATAGAAATTGGCAAAGATATGGCCTTTGCCGTGGGTCATATTGTCTTTCAATGCATTTTCGGAATTTTGAAGGGGACCCCCAGAAAATTTGACAAAAAATTGAAAAAATATTTTGACTCTAGGTTTTGATGCAGATTGGTGGAGAATCGTCACACAAATCGATAAAGGTGTTCCGATCAGGGATCGGATAGAAATTGGCAAAGATATGGCCTTTGCCGTGGGTCATATTGTCTTTCAATGCATTTTCGGAATTTTGAAGGGGACCCCCAGAAAATTTGACAAAAAACTGAAAAAATATTTTGACTCTAGGTTTTGATGCAGATTGGTGGAGAATCGTCACACAAATCGATAAAGGTGTTCCGATCAGGGATCGGATAGAAATTGGCAAAGATATGGCCTTTGCCGTGGGTCATATTGTCTTTCAATGCATTTTCGGAATTTTGAAGGGGACCCCCAGAAAATTTGACAAAAAACTGAAAAAATATTTTGACTCTAGGTTTTGATGCAGATTGGTGGAGAATCGTCACACAAATCGATAAAGGTATTCCGATCAGGGATCGGATAGAAATTGGCAAAGATATGGCCTTTGCCGTGGGTCATATTGTCTTTCAATGCATTTTCGGAATTTTGAAGGGGACCCCCAGAAAATTTGACAAAAAATTGAAAAAATATTTTGACTCTAGGTTTTGATGCAGATTGGTGGAGAATCGTCACACAAATCGATAAAGGTGTTCCGATCAGGGATCGGATAGAAATTGGCAAAGATATGGCCTTCGCCGTGGGTCATATTGTCTTTCAATGCATTTTCGGAATTTCGAAGGGGACCCCTCAGAAAATTTGACAAAAAATTGAAAAAATATTTTCACTCTAGGTTTTGATGCAGATTGGTGGAGAATCGTCACACAAATCGATAAAGGTATTCCGATCAGGGATCGGATAGAAATTGGCACGGCCTTCGCCGTGGGTCATATTGTCTTTCAATGCATTTTCGGAATTTCGAAGGGGACCCCTCAGAAAATTTGACAAAAAATTGAAAAAATATTTTCACTCTAGGTTTTGATGCAGATTGGTGGAGAATCGTCACACAAATCGATAAAGGTATTCCGATCAGGGATCGGATAGAAATTGGCAAAGATATGGCCTTTGCCGTGGGTCATATTGTCTTTCAATGCATTTTCGGAATTTCGAAGGGGACCCCTCAGAAAATTTGACAAAAAATCTTAAAAATATTTTCACTCTAGGTTTTGATGCAGATTGGTGGAGAATCGTCACACAAATCGATAAAGGTATTCCGATCAGGGATCGGATAGAAATTGGCAAAGATATGGCCTTTGCCGTGGGTCATATTGTCTTTCAATGCATTTTCGGAATTTTGAAGGGGACCCCCAGAAAATTTGACAAAAAACTGAAAAAATATTTTGACTCTAGGTTTTGATGCAGAGTGGTGGAGAATCGTCACACAAATCGATAAAGGTATTCCGATCAGGGATCGGATAGAAATTGGCAAAGATATGGCCTTTGCCGTGGGTCATATTGTCTTTCAATGCATTTTCGGAATTTTGAAGGGGACCCCCAGAAAATTTGACAAAAAATTGAAAAAATATTTTGACTCTAGGTTTTGATGCAGATTGGTGGAGAATCGTCACACAAATCGATAAAGGTATTCCGATCAGGGATCGGATAGAAATTGGCAAAGATATGGTCTTTGCCGTGGGTCATATTGTTCTTCAATGCATTTTCGGAAATTTGAAGGGGACCCCCAGAAAATTTGACAAAAAATCTTAAAAATATTTTCACTCTAGGTTTTGATGCAGATTGGTGGAGAATCGTCACACAAATCGATAAAGGTGTTCCGATCAGGGATCGGATAGAAATTGGCAAAGATATGGCCTTCGCCGTGGGTCATATTGTCTTTCAATGCATTTTCGGAATTTTGAAGGGGACCCCCAGAAAATTTGACAAAAAATTGAAAAAATATTTTGACTCTAGGTTTTGATGCAGATTGGTGGAGAATCGTCACACAAATCGATAAAGGTATTCCGATCAGGGATCGGATAGAAATTGGCAAAGATATGGCCTTCGCCGTGGGTCATATTGTCTTTCAATGCATTTTCGGAATTTCGAAGGGGACCCCTCAGAAAATTTGAAAAAAAATCTTTAAAATATTTTCACTCTAGGTTTTGATGCAGATTGATGGAGAATCGTCACACAAATCGATAAAGGTGTTCCGATCAGGAATCGGATAGAAATTGGCAAAGATATGGTCTTTGCCGTGGGTCATATTGTTCTTTAATGCATTTTCGGAATTTTGAAGGGGACCCCCAGAAAATTTGACAAAAAATCTAAAAAATATTTAGTTTCCAGGTTTTGATGCAGATTGGTGGAGAATCGTCACACAAATCGATAAAGGTATTCCGATCAGGAATCGGATAGAAATTGTTAAAGATATGGCCGTTGTTGGGGGTCATAGTGTCCTTCCATGCGTTTTTTTCTGCAGTAGAATCTACTAAGTAGATGGTGGTTCAATTTTTAAATTCGTCATTTTAATTTTAATTTTTCTATATGCATAACAATATTCAGATATACGTCACAGTTGAAACATCATCAGTTTCCAAACGATGATTCATTATGGTTAATCTTAAAAGACTTGAAAACTCAGTTATTTGCTTAGAAGAGAGAGAATAAACCGACTTTCAAAGTCGAATCGTGAGAACAAAAATAATTTTTATTGTAAATTAAATACGTCATCGTTTCTGGAAATCTAAGGTGGATATTGTATCCAACATGCCGCAGATCAGCCGCTCTTTGGATCTCTTATAGTACTTATTACTGAAAGGGAGGGGTATATGGATTGGATGGCTAATATGTACCTTAGTAATTCTATTATTTTATGATATTTTGTATATCCGATTATAAATATTAGTGTTAAATTAAAAGTAAAATGCATACGTCTGACAAAATAAATGGTTTAAAGAAGAGAAGTAAATGGACTTTATTGAATTTCAAAACAGGGTGGCACGTAGTCGAGACTCTTGCTACGACTCTTACTCTCTTGGATCCCAGCACCGGCTTTTTTCCCCACCCATTGGGGAGAGCGACAGTATAAATAGGAATCCAGAGCGCGAAAACCCCATAGTATTTTTTCACCACTCGTTCGCTGTAGTCTTGTACGTGGAGCCAAGAGTATATAATATTATTTAGAATTGGTCAATTTTGAGGAATTTACCAGATTAAAATATTTGTTGACTCTCGCCAAGTCAAGTGCACATATAAGCAAATAAAATAAGCAAAATTTCAAGTGAAAAGAAAAGAAAGTGAGCTCGAGCTGAGAGAAAAGTAACATTCGGGGCCAAGGGCATTTTCAAGAGTTCTAGGCGCGGCCCCAGAAGAATTCTCCAGAATCTTTGAAGTGAGGCAGAGTCAGAGTCAGTCTATTGTTTGTTTATTTTTTTCATCAAATTGCGCCGCCCCATGCAAGTAGAATCGGAGAAAAAAAATACATATTTGAAACAAAAATGCCAGCAAAAGATGACATCATCAAGTGGACTGCCTTTTTTCTCAGCTAGTAGCAATTTTTCTCTCGCCATTCGCAGACGCGTGTGACTTTTGCTCATCTCCCACTGGCAGAAAGTAATTCTTGTTACTTTTTCTCTTTATAGTTTAAAGTTCATAAGAAAAAGATAAATTTCAAGAAAAAAGGAATGATTCTCTTCCGTTTGGCTGCCCAATTCAGTAATTCAATCAATTTCAATTGCTCTGATAGGAGACTTCAAACAGCCACAAATCTTGAAGATATAAGGCCCAATTCTATGTAAAAACTTGTTTGAAAAGATCAACTTTAATATAATTTAAAATGTTTTAGTAGGTAGAGCTGGGATTACTCATCGCATGTAGTGGGGCAGCATTCCTCCATAGCTATTAGTGCACTTAAGGCCGGGCAATTACCCTAGAATAGGTGTGTCATCAAGGTTTATTACCAACTACATTATTATAATATACAAGTGTAAAGTTATAAAATATTTTTTTATTCAAAACTTCAAGGTACAGTCCCCCCAGAGCCTTTAAAAGAAGTTTCCGAAAGCTTTTGTTCAACAATTTATTCACACATTTGTTTAAGTCACGAGCTTCAAGAGCTATGTGGCTCCCTTTACCCCTAAAATCTAGTTTTGTTTCATGTTTTCAATTTACGTCATAACCGCCATGAATCATTAAGTGCTGTAATAACAAATGTATCACACGACATGATCATGTTGGATGCTATTTATAGAAAAGTATAGAAAGCAACGTCATGAATGTATCATCATTCAGCTTCAACTTCCAGCCGCACAGAAATTTCCAAATTAAATTTCTTACAATGGGAATGGGAATTCTAATTTATGGTTCTATTCAAATACATATGGGCGGTACATACATAGTTCTATAAGAACCGGTTCCAGCTTTGGCCAAAACATTTTTGTTTGTTTATAGCCTGATTGCAGAGGCGTAGTGGTAGTTGTTTTTGGCCTGGCCTGTTTGGAGCGTCGCCACGTCAAGCTTTTTGTTGACTTTCTACTTTGGCGGCAGCATAGGAAAGCAAACATACTTTCTGCGGCAGTTTGCGATCTGAAATTTCAATCAGTTTATCATAAAGTCATTTTCCCTATTGATTTTTGTGATTATGGAAGCTTTAGAACCAATTCCCTGAGGTAACGTCGTCCCTCTTGACAACTGAAGTGGATAGGCTTTCTAAAATAAACTTACTTATGATAGTAAGATACTAGGCATTTCCCAAAAGCTTTCTCTTGGCCATAAACGAGCCGTGCCCGATGTTTTTCAAACCAGAACGCAATGAGCTCATCCGTTTATAAGGCCATTTCGTGTGGGTTCGGTCTGGCCCGGCCTATCACGAAACTGGCTAGAAATAGTACACTCTTTTATCATAAAGAGGTTTGGTTCCGGAGCTCCACCTCCTTTGAACTGAAAACTTTCACTTTCCCCGGCTGGACGTTGAACTTAACCCCCAACCACCTAGAGACAGAAACTAGTAAAAACATCTGGGTAAACAAACTAGGAAAAAAATCAATGGGAAAACGTTATTAGTTCAGCGCCAGGCTGGCTACGAGGCGTATGCGTAATGCGAGGGTTTTATGTATTCGGCTGATGATGTAATCCAGGGAACTGTGAGCTCCATTTAATGGCTCCAGGGAAGCATATTTCAATTTACCTTGCTGGGGGTTAATTTTGTATCGAGCTTCTAGTAGTAATCTTTGAGCTATTATTCATGTAATTATTACTTCCTACTTACAGATTTTCCAAAAAATTCCAAAAACCAAAATGAGCTCCGCCGAGTACTACCCATTCAAGGTGAGTAGACAATGAAATGGAGATGATAGACCTGAGATGAGCGATGGATATTAATTAGAATTAGTAATAAAGTATATAAAGGGCCTAAAATATTACTATTCTCTACACATCTTCAACCAAACGATGCCAAAATCTTATCTATAGTAGTATGACTATTAAATACTCATCAAATAGAGTTGTTTTTATATAATTGCTAAGTACTAGATGATACGAAATGAGAGTGCTTGATAGGGGGTCTCTCTGATAAGAGGCTTTGTCAAATAATAACCACAGAGAGAATTTATATGTAATTCCTGTTATAATGAAATAACAAATACTATATTTCAACAGGCATTGTTGTGGGCTAATATGAGTCATACTGGCAGCACCCTTTTAAGGTGTTACGTGCACCGCATTGAAATAAATTCAATTATTCATGCACCTCCCACTAATTACTCATCATTCGCTGATTGTTTCTTTTTGTAACTTATTTTGTACAGTGCACACCCACCGTCTACCCCGCGGATCCCTTCGATCCCGTCGAGGATGCCGCCATTCTGCGCAAGGCCATGAAGGGCTTCGGCACCGATGAGAAGGCCATCATCGAGATCCTGGCCCGTCGTGGCATCGTTCAGCGCCTGGAGATCGCCGAGGCGTTCAAGACCGCCTACGGCAAGGATCTGATTTCGGATCTGAAGTCAGAACTGGGCGGCAAGTTCGAAGATGTGATCTTGGCGCTGATGACGCCGCTGCCACAGTTCTACGCCCAGGAGCTGCACGACGCCATTTCGGGTCTGGGTACCGATGAAGAGGCCATCATCGAGATCCTCTGCACTCTGTCCAACTATGGCATCAAGACCATTGCCCAGTTCTACGAGCAGAGCTTCGGCAAGCCTCTTGAGTCCGACCTTAAGGGCGACACCAGTGGCCACTTCAAGAGGCTGTGCGTCTCCCTGGTCCAGGGTAACCGCGATGAGAACCAGGGCGTGGATGAGGCTGCCGCCATCGCTGATGCCCAGGCTCTGTTCGACGCCGGCGAGGGACAGTGGGGCACTGATGAGTCGACCTTCAACTCGATCCTGATCACCCGCTCCTACCAGCAGCTGCGACAGATCTTCCTCGAGTACGAGAACCTGTCCGGCCAGGACATCGAGAAGGCCATTAAGAAGGAGTTCAGCGGCTCTGTGGAGAAGGGCTTCTTGGCCATTGGTGGGTGTTACTTTTAGTTAATTTTTTAAATATTTTATTTATGTTTTTTTTCACTTTTGTAGTCAAGTGCTGCAAGTCAAAGATCGACTACTTCTCTGAGCGCCTGCACGATTCCATGGCTGGTCTGGGCACCAAGGACAAGACCCTGATCCGCATCATTGTCAGCCGATCGGAGATCGATCTGGGTGACATCAAGGAGGCATTCCAGAACAAGTATGGCAAGAGCCTGGAGTCCTGGATCAAGGTAAATACAGATTTTGATCATATAACTTAATCAGCATCTTGTTAATACAACTAACTAGCATTGGTTCTTGCACTTACACCCTCATCTCGTAGAATCCAAACATTGTTCAAATAGCTTTTATTGATGTTGTGTTTGATGTTCCTTTCCCAAATCGATCCTTCGCTTTTTGATCAAATTATTCAGTTCGATGCCATTACCCTTCCTTGAATGACCTGATTACTTCATTTGTCTCCATAAAAACATTAAAACTTGGCATGTTCTATATATTTTTAGGGCGATACATCCGGCGATTATAAGCGCGCCCTATTGGCCATTGTTGGATTTTAAAAAGAACTGCTAAACCAAAAACAAAAAAAAAAACAAAAAAGCAAGAAAGGTCCAACTATTATTTGCAATCATCCGTTCCATGTCTTAAACTATATACTATATACCATGTACCATTGAGATCGAATAGTTGACAAAGTATAGGTTTTAAATTGGAACACTTTTAAGGAAGACGAGGCCACTCTGTGCATTTAAAGCTAAAGAATCAGAATCTTAACCCATGATGGTACAGCATCATGCTTATTATTGTATACGTTCAGTATATTCTTGACACTGCTATGTATTTAGCTTTATGAATCGGTTATCCACACTCATTTGCCCTAAAACTATTAAACCATTAAAAAAAAAACGCAACAAAATAAAAAAAAAAATCAAAAAAAGATTTAATTTGAGTTTCTGTTATTGGAAAATTCTGCACTGCTTGCCATTCACCTTTCAGGGCCACGTTTGTGCCTAACATTATAACTAAATGGAATGGATTAATACGAAATATCTGTAAATTTTGATCATGATTTGGAAGTGATTTAGTAATTTTCTAGCATAAAAAATTTAAAAATAGTCTTTTTAATTTATAAAGATTTATCCTTCAACTTTTTGCACTGCTTGCATTCTGTAAACTTCAAATGTAGATATCCATGTCAAATTTGCTTCTAAGCAAGTGGATCTAAATTTAATTATATTCCTGCCTTATTCTCAATCATTAAATATTTATATATATAAAAAAAACATACCAACTTGATCATTTTTTACATGAATTTAGTAAAACATTCACTCAAACTTGGAACAACTTGGTGTTCTAATCAAAATTAAGCCATGTATACAAAGTAAAAAGCGTTTAATGCTCTGACACTTTGCTCTTTTTCACGCTTTATCTATATCGTAACCCAACCAACAACAACAGGAGGATGCCGAGACCGATATTGGATACGTGCTGGTCACCCTCACTGCTTGGTAGAGCGGATCCAGATCCAGAACACGAATATATATACACAATACTCCCAAATACCAAAAAAAAATAATTAAAGAAGCAAAAGTGTCGAACAAAGTAAAAGGATGTGAAATTATTGTTGTTGTGATGTGTTTCCAAAATTCCAATTCGTAAATTTTAATGAAACCTACATAGTATTTCCCCTCCCCCCTGTGCAATATCGAAAAACGTCCGTTTTATTAAACTCTTTTTTACGTATTTTATTTTGTATACATGTTTTTTTGTAAATTATTCAGCATAGTAATCGTATGAATTGTTTGTGCTTGTATTAACTAATAAAGTTATCTTACATACACCGGAAAAAACAAATGATCAGATTCAACATCAGATTCTCTGCTCTCCCGATTCTCATTTTAGGACGATCTCTCCGGGGACTACAGCTACGTATTGCAGTGCCTGGCATCTTATTAGGAGGCGGACTCTCATTCCGGCGCAAGATCGCCTCAACCCTGAGGCATTTCACACTTTCACACATTGTTTTTGCTAATTTAGCCACCATTATATTTGTTGTAAATCCTATCTTACGGCAAACTTTGTTTGTCACCTGTTACTTTCCAGGGATTATTCATCTTAAATGCATACTAAAATCATGGAAAGAAAATGTCTTTTTTTTTTGTGTTGGGCTTAACTAAGGGATAACCGAAACCAAGAGGTGGAATTTGAACGGAAACTGGAAAGACTCTACTTTGCCACTCGATCCTGGTAGGCTGCCCACAGACGATCCCTGTAGGTCTGGGCCGCTTTCTCCGGATTGGCTGCCTTGAGAATGCCCCTGCCCACAACTCCGATGTCGGCTCCCCGCTCCTTGACCACATGTTCCGGGGTCTGGTACTGCTGGCCCAGCTGGTCCACGCTCTCGTCGATCTTAACGCCAGGCGTCAGCTGGAGCAGGCCAGGAAAGGCGAAGGCATCAGAGGACTGGCATACGACGCCGGCCACAAAGTCCACATCGGCTCCCTCGGTGGCAATCTTGTTGCTGTTCTCCTTGTACTTGGCATCGATCAGGTTGCCACTGGCCGACATTTCCGAGAGCAGGAACACACCACGCTCCTGTGCTTCCCCTTGGCCCAGAGCCGCCTTCAAGCCCTGCAGGATACTCCGACCAGGCAGTGTGTGCGCCGTGACCAAGTCCGCCCAGCTGGATATCTTGTAGATGCCCTTTCCGTACTGCAGGGATACCGTGTTGCCAATATCCGCAAACTTGCGGTCCTCCATCAGCAGGAAGTTGTGTTTTTGTGCCAAGGACTTTAGGCTGTTGATGAATCCTTCGCTGAAGTCCTCCACAATGTCGACGTGGGTCTTCAGCAAGCAGATGTAGGGACCGCACTTGTCGGCTATGTCCAGGATCTCATCCGCCCGGGTGAGATCGGCGGCCAAGCACAGGTTCGTCTGCTTGCTGACAATAAGGTTGAAGAGCCGCTTCGCGATGGGGCTCTTGGCCAAGTTGGCGCGACTTTCGTAGGTCAGTTTGGTACGCTGCAAGTCATTGGCTGAAATGCAAACAACCAAAGGCGATTATTTTATGAAAACCCAAACTAATCTTATCAGGCATTCCATAGCTCTTCCCTAAGGGCTTAAGGTTATGAATATTTAGCCATGTGGTGATAGAAATATATTAAAATAGAAAACCGGTTGTCAGAACACTCGAAACAGATCAAAGAATAATTATGGGCCGGCCAGACATTGGCTTGATTGGAGAAGCTCGTCGAGTGGCCTGATAAGCATGGCATAATTGAGTGGAGCTGTGGCCGGAATCACGTGCCGCCTTCCCTCGAACCTGATCTGGACACTAGATTGGGTTGCCGCTGTTTATGGCAGGTTTTATATTGCGCGAAAGCAAATTTAGGCACTTTATGACCAGGGGTCCCTAATTGAATTTGCCTCGGATACGGACCCATTCCCACTGCCACTCCGAGTGTCATGTTCATATTATCTCGCTATCTCTTTATCTGTCCACGTATCTACACCAGAAACCAGGGGAGTACACACCTTTAATAACATCGGTTTTATCGCCTCCAACGAACGAGCCATCGCTGTTGATCTGGACAGCAGCTATGTACTTGGCCACTGCCTCCACGGTGGACTTCTCGATGCGCCCGGCCTCGTGGAGCGTGTTCAGCAGGAAGGAGAGCGTAAAGAGCGAGTGCATCTTAACGCCATGCTTGGAAATGTTGGCCACGCCACCCTGCTCCCGGTCCACCACCACCACAGCATCGGTGACCACGATGCCCTCGCTCTGGAGATCCCGAACTGTGTCCAGGATGCTAGAGCCGGAGGTCACCACATCCTCGACAATCAAACAGGTGTCGCCGGCGTTGAAGATGCCCTCGACGAGCTTCTTGGTGCCATAGGCTTTGGCTTCCTTACGGCGAACCAGCATGGGTGTGCCCTGCTGCACTGAGACAATGGTGGCCAATGGAAGAGCCGTGTACGGAACTCCGCACACGTGCCGGGCGGTCAGTTGTTTATCTTTGATGTGCTCCACCAGAAGATCGGATACTGTTTGCTGTGTTCAGTGATTACCACATGAGTTTAATCACATATAAAGATAGGTGGTTACGGAACTCACCATCACATCCGGATAGCTGACAATTACGCGGAGATCAAAATAAACCGGGGAATTGATGCCGACCTTCATCTTAAAGTCACCGAACTTGAAGGCATTGATCTCGAACAGCTTAAGGGCCAGAGCCCGCATTTTATCTGCAGTCTGTGATACCATAGTTGTATATTTTTAAAATAGGAGATAAGTTTCCTCCGGACACGTGCTGTAGCGACTCCAATCAGAAACACACGTCCAATTGGGAGTTGGTGGATAGTGGATGTGGTGGTACTGCTGTAGAGTGACCGCAAGTAGGGCGCCAAAGTAATACCACGATAGGTAGGGCTGCCAGACCTGGATGAGGCGTTGCCACCTGTTTCATGAATTGGGAGGTTAATTTAAACATTGTAGCTTTTTTTATTCACTAAATATAAAGATTTTATAAAATAAACAACTTTTTTATGCATTTATTATACACTGTAACAAAAATATGTAAATATAAGCTGCAAAAAGAAAGAGGTTATAAAAATATGGCACTTTTGGCCAAATGCTTAATTCTTTAGCAAATTCTTTTGGGGAACTTAAGTTTTACATTAAAATTAAACAAAAACTTACAAAGTAAGCTCCACCCACAATCTCCACCAGCTATTACATTTTAATGGGCGGGCTAACTACTCTTCAACCACCAATGTAAATGGCTCTGAATGCGCCTGCGTAAGTCAACAAAGTTTTGGTATTCAGCTAAAGTCCTTTGAAACAATTCCAGATCCTTGAGCCAAGTGTTTCCAAAATTTAGTTTCTTTTCGCGGTCCCCCAACCAAGTCGCAGTTTTCCCTTCGAAATAAGCAACTTTTTGTGCAATTATCGTTTTTAATTGAATCACTTGAAGGGCTGCATTGCAATGGCCAGTATTGGTAGTGAATCTACTGGTGATTCTGTGTCGTCTTCCAAACGTCCTCGGGTTGGAATCAGCTCCAAGAATCTGAAAATTGTAGAACCCCAGCCCAAGGGCAACAATCGAGTGCCAAAGTGTGCCAGGTGTCGTAATCATGGGATTATTTCGGAGTTACGAGGCCACAAGAAACTGTGCACCTATAAGAGCTGCAGGTGCTCCAAATGCATTCTGATCTTTGAAAGGCAGCGCATTATGGCTGCTCAGGTGTGTAAAAGGATATTATTTAATACCTATTTACCTATTTTAATACATACAAAAAGAGACGAATTTAATATTGTATAAATTAAACTGACAAATCTAACTGAAGAACTTATTTTCTTTCATATAACTTGACATAAACAAATTGTATTCATCCTCATAGACACAAACTATAGGAACATTTTCTATAGATCGATTTCAAAATACAAAAGGATCAACTATTATTACAAAGTTCCAAAATTCCAAAGATTTTTAAATTTCAAAGTAATTCTTTAGTTTTATTCACAAATATACACTTTTGTATAAAAAATCTAGTTGAATTTAGGAGTCTTTTTTTATAGCTCTAACCAGAATTTTCAGAATAATATTTATCTTATAATATCCATCAAGTTTGTGTTTTTAAAATTTTATCAAATTCGAATTCATCAATCTCCGGATTTAATTACCGGATTTCTTATAAAAATAGTAAACTATCCATTTATATTATCCTTGGCTAAGAATCGGGCCGTGCCCTAATTTGAAACGTAAATAGCCGACGGGCAGAGACTCTTTGGGGGAATCGTAAAATCAACACCATACCTCCAACCTCCCTCCAATCGCAGGACCAACAACCAATGAAACGGAATACTAGGAACAGGACAAACAGTCCGGTGGTATTCCCGCCCGTGGGTGGCGAGGATGATGATGATGGAAAGTTGTCAAAGCGGAGGAACAAATCGACCAAAATATCCGCTTACCAAAACTGTTTGCACAAGTGTCACTGCGTCTCGCATTTCATTAGGTCCGAGAGGGGTTAGACGAGTAGAATCCTGCGGTACATGTGTATTTTATAGATACCCCAAGGAATTCTTTTGGACTTTTATTTGCGCAAAAGTCAAACACTGAAACACAGACCTGGAGATGTTCACTTGTCGCATATTAATTTCCATTTGTGGTCTTTTAGGTCGCCCTGAAGCGCCAGCAGGCCGTGGAGGATGCGATTGCACTGCGGTTGGTGGCCACCAAAACGGGTCGTACCATAGATGCCCTGCCGCCGGGCAACATTTTCGGGCTGACCGTGACCCAGCCAAGTTCGCCAAGTCGTAGGAAGAATGACGACCAGGAGGGCAAGCCTTTGGTGGAGGACTTCAAGCGACAGAAGGAGCAGCCTAGCGAAGCTCCGGTGGTTGCCCAGGATCTGAGTTCAAGCCGACGGGAGAGTGTCTCTCAAACAGCCATCGATATGCTGGCCCAGCTATTTCCCCAGAGGAAGCGATCTGTCCTGGAGCTGGTCCTCAAGCGTTGCGATCTAGACCTGATCCGTGCCATCGAGAATGTGTCGCCGGCGGGAAAATTCACGCCAGTGGAGGAGTCTAGTCACCAGATTCCGAATCAGCAGGCAGGCTCCACTCTGCCGAGTCTGTCCAGCCTACCCCTGGCCACGCCCC
The DNA here is from genome assembly GCA_018153035.1 of Drosophila pseudoananassae pseudoananassae. Classification (NCBI taxonomy): domain Eukaryota; kingdom Metazoa; phylum Arthropoda; class Insecta; order Diptera; family Drosophilidae; genus Drosophila; species Drosophila pseudoananassae. Next base: position 2,446,825 of record JAECXR010000055.1, read on the forward strand.
AAAGGAGCAGTGCCTTCAGACCAGTTGTGGCGGATCAGGTGGGTGAATGGGAGGACCTTATCCGATTCCTTCTAACATAATCTATTGCAGTACCAGAGCAAATCCATGGTGGAGCTGAAACCGCCTCCGTTTGGGAGCACCACTTCGGCAGCAGCTGCCGCCATCTGCGCCTACCCCAAGTGGTTCGTGCCCCTCTCCTTTCCGGTCACAATGGGCCACCTCTCCAACCTGGCACCGCGATGCACTCTGCCCAACTGCGCCTGCCTGGACAGCTACCAGTTCCACTAGAAATCCCTATTCCCAAAACTCTATCCTCACTTCTATTGGAATAAATTTATTTAACCTAACTACAAGCTGAACTATCTTATGAGTAAGTTGATCAATCTTCGAGCTTCACTTGGCGGCAGACTTTGTGGTGGCCTCCTCGGCCTCCGCGTCCTCCTCCTCTTCATCATCATCCTCGTCGTCCTCGGAGAGAAACATGCGATCGTCCTCGTCGCTTTGCTGGCCACTTCGGCTACCGTTTCCCAGATTCAAGGCCGATGCTCCACCGCTGGAGCTGGAGCCCGAGGTGGAGGCCGAAGATGAAGCTCCGCCAGTGGCGGATCCACTGCGCTTGCTGAGATTGGCCCGTCGCCACTTGGCCCTGCGGTTCTGGAACCACGTCTTCACCTGCCGATCGGTCAGCTTCAGCTGGAGGGCCAGGTGGCGGCGCTCCTCGGGCGACAGGTACTTGTGGCTGGCGAAGCGCCCCTCGAGATTTTTGGTCTGCTGGGAGGTGAATCGGATCTGGCCGCCTTTGCGCTTCACTCCGAAGTTGGACATGTAGAAGCTGGCCGCCGGATAGGCGTTGCAATAGAGGGCAGCGGCAGCGGTGGCGGGATTGGGAAAGCCTGAAGGGAAAGTTTATAATTAAATATATTTTATCACTTTAATAAATAACTAAGTATATGTTTGAAGTTGCATGAAACACTTGATTTATTCAATTAAGGCATTAAAACGATTTGTTCGATATCAAGTGGCATAATCGTTTGATTTTGATTGGTGAGTGCTGGGGTGGCACCATTCCCCTATCTCCGCCCCCAAGCTCTTATCAAACTTATCGGAGGGCACACGTGTATGAGTGAGTATATATCAGTCGGAGTATCAGTATCGGAGATACAGAATTCCCTCTATGTCAACGCCCACTTGTAAGTCACCAATGAAATGCGAAATGGATCGGCTGAGCTGGGGAGATTCCGGAGTAATCGACCCAAATCAATTGCCGCTCGACAAGCAATCCGATTAGGGCCATCATATAGAGGAATATATGTATGTTGCAATGTTCATTCAATATCAGCGATAAGAAACCAACTCTATTTTGTTGACGTAACGGAAATTCGCACTTGTTATATGTACATTTGAATGGCGATCATTGAACAATATAGAACTATTCGTAATCTAATATTTTGGGACTATCTTCCCCTATGAAGGCATGCAAGTATATACATAGGTGTATGGACATATATTTAAGAAAACTTCCAAAGCCATGTCATAATTCAAATTGTTACAAATAGACTTATTAACGGTTATTTTTATTAAGTGGCGTACCTGGTGATAAGCCCGATCACACCCCACACCACCCGCAAGTGATACTCCTATTCTTTGCCTTTTTTAATCGCTGAAAATTGAATTTGTTATTATTTTATAATGTGCGTGTTCAAAATAAAGAAAAAAATATAAGAGGTACTCTATTTTTTTTAGGACGACAAGCGACGAGCTTATCAGAATCAAATAGCAATTGTCGCTATAAGATGATGGACAGCGCCTATTAATCGCCTCTAATAGCATTTTTTGTTTAGATAAGCCACACAAATCGGAAATTGGAATAACATTGAATTTGGAGTGGGCGAATAATAGGTATACCTTAACTATAGATCGTACGAGCTACGCATTTGTATGAATTAAAATATTTTTAATAAATGGCATGTTATTTACTCATTTATGATTATACTATAAGCTTTCAAATAATCCCTATATAATAATACCAAACTGTCAAAAATCGTTTCCCACCAATTCCCATATACCCCTAATAGGAGCCAAATTATTCGGCTTCCGATGGCTCTCACCTCAATTTCAAATATTTGTCATTTCGATAAGGCCACCGAATTTTTTTTTGGGGTGGAATTGGGGCGGTGACATTATCGGGAAAGTCGTAACCCCCATTCGGGCTAATCTAGCGTTACATTGCATTGAGAATGCAATTGGGGGGTGGAGGAGAGAAAGTGAGATTCGAGTGGCATTGGCGCCAACACTTGACTTTGACAAACACCCCTCCTGGCAAACACACACGGCGGCACACACATTAATCATGTTTATGGCCCATTTTGTGTGTGGGATCCCATTGTAATATTTCGTTGGGCTGGCTTGTCTGGACACTCTGGACTTAGGCTAGTTAAGACTCTATTTAAATGAGGATTTCTGATCACACCGTTCCCATGGTCGATCAATTTCCATATGTCAGTCTGACGAAAGGCGATTATGGCATTAACATTCCGAGGTTCAATGACTTGAACTTGGGAACTGTCACAGAGATAAGTTCCAGAATCTAGTTTCGAGATCTAAGGTGTGAGAAAATTTATAACCGATCTAAGATCCTCAGTTCTTCCCCGTTTATTTGAAAGTCTCAGGAATTTGGTCTTCCTTTAAGGAATTAACATATCAGTTTGGTAGATATGAATATTTTAACATTTATCAGCTTTTCAGTCTTTAATTGATAATTGTAACGCTCATTCTTTCCTAATACCAGATATGGGGTCTGCTCCTGACTCACATCCGGTCTACAAGTCAGGTCTGCCAGTGCATGCTAATTCTGTTCTTATATTGTGTAATTCTAAATATTTCTAGAACTTGGAATAATGGAGAGAAATATTGGGGCTGTACCGTGTTGTACTTCGTGTAGGAATGTGGTATAATTCTTTATCCTATAAGGTCTCAATAGAGCCAAAGGCCCAAGATATTCAAATATAATATAAACCCCATATTATCCTTAAGGTTAATATCTAAAAAATTAGTTCTAATATTAAGTTCTTCAAAAACCTACCTTCACAGTCCATGGCGAAAGGACTATACTGATCACAATAGGCGGCGGGTTGGACGGCGGCTGCGGCTGCCACGGCAGCTGCCTGGAAGTGGGGCATGAAGAGCGAGGGATTCTTCTGGAGGTTGAGCACCTGCTGGTAGAAGAGCGAGGCGGGATCCGGGTAGATGGGATTGAAACGCAGCGTGGTGGGCGCCAGCACCGGACTGGACTCCAGATTCTTGAGGGCGTACTGGGCGGCGACTGCCTCGCGGGACAGGTCGTAGATATTGGAGACGGTGGCAGAGGCAGATGTGGTAGACGAGGTGGGAGATGAGCTGATGGCCATGGTGGCCTTGGGCAAGGCGATGGCACTTGCTGAGGAAACCGAAGTACCAGTCACAGGACTTTGCGAAGAGCCGCGACGCGATTGGAGGCGACTCGCAGGGTCTGCGGCTGGACTTTGAACCGTTCGCGTCTTCTGCTCCAAGATGTTCTCAATGGAGAAGGCGGCCTTGCCCGACTTGGTAGTGATATCCATTATTTCGATTCAGTTTCCGAATTATCCAAATAGTTGTAGGGCCGTTGGCGGTACTATTCCGGAGCGATCGAAGCGACTGCGATGGTCGCAGGCGGTGAACTAATGTCGGGAATTGAAGAAGTCGCCGTAGAGCCCAGGGCCCAATAAATTGTACAAAATCTGATTTCACAGAATATAATAGATTGTACCTATAATGTTGTGCTAATGGGTAGATATCAATATTAACAATAATAGAGCGGTATGTAGATACGCATACACTGGCAGATATGGAGAAGATAATGCCCTGCTACCGGCCATCGATTGATAAGAGTGGTGGTTGGTGGGGCTCTTCGGTGGCTCGATGGCTCGATGGCTCTCCACTCCATTCCAACCACTCCACTCGAAGTCCCAATTCCCAATCGGCAGACAACGACAGCTCGACGCAGTTACTCGTACCAGTGGTCGGACACCCAATCGGCGATCCGATCCCGTCGCCCGTCGTATAAATCACAGTACGGCGGGCGCTTATTGAGCTGCCAACCAACCCAGCACCACCGGCACACCCCATCCGCACCACCCCGGTAACCGCCCACTATTCGGCGGGTCGGTGCGTTTGATCGAGTAATTGTTAATCACCCGTTATCGGTATCGTTACCTGGTTTCGGCTCTCGGTGCGTTTGGATTCGTTTTTGTGCCCAACTTAACGGGTAAGGACAATATATACTTCATTAGGAATTATAGGATATATATCTATATAATACATTTTTTAAGGTTTTTTTTTAAATAAATACACGTTAGGAGCCTTTTAAAAATGATAATGATATAGGCTATTTTTTTAAAATATAACATAACTATCTATATATTTTTATATATAGATATAACATAATAACATAACTTATAACATAAGAAATCTATATATTTTTGAAAAATGTTTTAAAAATTCAAAGAGTATCTTAAGCATCGGCATTGAAACTTCTCAGATACTTCTAGGACGCACTACTACTGTTCAATTATTTTATTTGGATTCCGAATTTGTTGATTGTTGTTGTAAACAAATTAAAATTGCCTTTCCCCCCGCCCCCTGTCGCGCCCCAGCTCCCTCGCTAATGTCCTTCTCCAGCAAAGATATCAGTTTGATTGAGTAATCGAGTTTGTGTTATGATTTTCGGTTATCTTCCTTATTTATGCGTTTGTATAACTGTAGTTGGTGAGAGAATTCCGGGCGATATTTCGGGGGTGTCTTATCAGTTGTACTCGGGCTCCCCGTAAAGCCTCCCAGATGATGGATTACTTTTGATTTCGGCCTTTGGGCGGGTGATAAAAAATAGAGCCCATACCCAAAAAAAAAAAACCAAAAACTGTAACTGCTGATTCAACAACTTCTCCGATATACATATGTACGTATAGCTCTCTTCATTTTTTTAGGTCGCTTGTTGTATCTTGTAGATAAGTTTTGTGGTCGTTTCGGGGAACAATGGAAATCTTTAGTTTTCAGTTTCTTCAGTAAGTAAATTAGGTGGAAAAGCGAGTTGTTTTCATTTCACACCCTTTCACACGGAATATTATCAGAAATTCAAAGTAATAGTCTGACGATCATATAGTCTTATGACGATTCGAAAATTTTAGGGATAGTTGGAACACTCAATGACTCAAAATTCATTTGATAAACATATGCAATAAAGTTATTCAGGTTGATAGAGTTCCACTGAAGAATAAGTGATTTACCAAAATTGCTAATAGAACTTTTCGGGGGATTCTTTATAAATAGGGGCAGTAAAATACAGCCAATCGATTGCTGATTAATATTTATAATTCCTATAAATAGGAACTATGAAATACAAGAATTATTCATATGTTTCCAAAACAAAATCATACCCTAGAAAGCTTTATATATTCCCCGGAAGAATAGAATCAATATTCCATTTCCTATAACACTAAGTACAATGTTGTTGTTTGTTTAAGTAACTTTGATATTGAAAGATATGGAAATGGTATATAGATTATAATCCTAGTGCCCCGGAATACGCTGCTTCACTGCGGTCTGGCACTTGTTCTCCGCTATCAGACAGTCAGTTGTGTAATCCCTATCCAAATCCCAGTGAGCGACAAGATATAACATTTTGCACCCGAACCGACGGCCATTTTGTGACACCTCACAAGGTGATGTATATGTACATATATCTATATATGAATGGGTAGTGGGAGGTAAAACCCCCCTTCAATGGTAGAGAAATATCAGCCATTCACAAACTATCTTGTACTTTATATAAAATTCAATTAAAATGATGATTTTTGGTAAGGAACTTTGGCCAGGTGGTGGATGTGATAAGTAAATGCGGCCAATTCGAGGCATTGAGGAGGTCTTCTGCCACAAACTACGCTCTTCGATAAGAGGCCCATGGTCTGGTGGGGATTATGGTCGTCAGGCGTCGCTAAATTATTAGCAATTATCAGAAGACAAACGGTTTCAAATGACTACAAAATTGGGCATAAATATGGATGAAGGTAACTAAATTAATAATCCTTCTAAGGACATCTGTTCAGATAAGGTATGGTCTTAAATATTAAATAAAACAAGTGAGTCAAACATTGGTTTATTGATTTATTCTCATTCTTTTATTTATGCAAATGAACAAATATTTTGTATATAGCACTACGTTGGCTGCAAGTAATTAATAAGCAGTTTAATCATTGACATCTTATTGCATTTGATTCACACTCCTCTGACTCGGTATCTCCTTTCTATATCTTTCATACAGTGTACATTATAATGTATAGAGTTTAATTTAATTTATCTTTAGCTTTAGATTAGAACTATTTATAGGCTTCGCAAGTGAAGTTGTTCAAGGTCTGCTTCGCTTCACACTTCGTTTGAGAGTTAGAGTTGCTTTGAGTATTTGCTTACTTGCTTTGATTTAAATTCCATTTAAAGAAAACAATACGGAAAATGCAAAATAAATTAATTCAACTACAATTGGACACATTACTAGGCATGCACACATTGAGTTTACAGATTTGGATTTGGATTCGTCTTTCAGTTATTTTTGGTTTAAAAAAAGCACTACAAGTTACACGATCTTCGAGTATTTTTCTTCGAGAGAGGTTGTTCTTAACAAGCAGCCTAGATCTTACGAAATTAAAACAAGTCCCTTAACTTTGGGTTTTTGGTATCAGTTAGTTAGAAAATTCGAGTAGCAAACGAGTTAAAGTTAAAAGTAGGAGTTAGGATTCCTCGCTCGGCCACCTCCGCCGCATAAATACAAATCGAGTTTAAGTTACATTTTGATTGGTAGGTAGTAAGTTAAGGTTAAGGATAGTTTTATAACTTTTACATATAGGTAGAGAGGTTTTAAGGTAGCTGCTTCTCCTACATCCCTTAGACCAGGTTGGAGACGTGCGACGTGTCCATGTGCTGGATAAGGGTGCGCATGAAGGACATCTCCTTGCGCGCATTCTCCAGTATCACCTTGGGGTCCTCGGACGTGCAGCGCAGGCAATTCGGCGCAAACACCATGGCCAGATTCGAGGAGTCCATTTTGGTGCAGCTCACCACCTCGGGGTTGGAGAATTGTTGCAGAAAATGTATTAGATACGTTAGAACCTGAAAGAAGATACATTTTATATTAATTCTTTAAGGTCTTAATGGTTAGATAGATAATATCTTACCAACTGATTAATTTCAGGCAACTTATTAACTATTTCTTTGGCTTTATCGGGATCCTCGGTGTTAACGCAATCCTCATAGTAGGCATCCGGTATGAGCGGATCGTACAGCTCTCGATACCACAGCTTCAGCAGACTGGCTGGCGCATGGGCATCAACTTGAGGTTCCAAAAGGGAGATACATTAGAATCGTAATACTTAATATTTAAAATTATATCCTACCCAGTGTGTTTTTATAGTCAGGAACATCCCACCGATCCAGTCGATTCTTCATGCAGTTAACCTCATCCACATCCGCGGAGACACGAAAGATACCCTCTGTTTGCTTTCCATTGAGGAGTAGCACCTGAAAGTTACATTAAAATTATATTTCTCTCCCTCTAATTTAGATCTCCTGCCCAACGTACATGCTCGGACAGCGTAGTCTGAATCCAGGGCAGCTTGCGGAAGGGGAACTTGTCCTTTTGCAGATCCATAACCTCGGACAGCGTGTTGCCAAACATGCTATTCCGCAGAATTTGTTGCTGGAAGGACAACTTGTATTATTTTCACAATTCTTAGCTCTCAGGTCAAGGTTCTGAGCAATTACCCGAGCCTGTTCCACCTCGTCCTCGGTTGGCTTCTTGGCCAGTCTGCGCCCGCTGCTGCCAATGCGATCCAAGCGACGACAACAGACGGTGGCGTAGTGGGATATCTGCACGTGGATGGGCCATTTGCTCACCTCCATGAAGCTGGTGCCGAACGAGGGATCCCGATGTCGGTTCACATAGCTGCAAGGGAGGGGTTTGAAATCCATTCAAATATCTCAGAAATATTTCCAAACTTACTTCAGCAGAGTGGGCTGGAACGTCAAGGAGGGCGGCACAAAGGAGAGGCAAATGGCCATCAGCTCCCATCCTCGGATAAGCGACTCCCGCTTGGGATTCTCCGTAGTTTGTCGGCACAACTGGACGTACAACTCATCCCTTAATCTGGAAGTGTATTTTAAAGGTTAACATGACGAAACTGGTGAGGAAATTCCAAGAACTCACTGCTGCTGCGGCAAGGAGGCGCAGATGATGTCGATCGCCACCGAGTTGAGGGTCATGCCCGAGCGGGCCTTGCGATCCGCCATGTAGATCTGGACCAGCTTGAATATTTCGATGGCCGTCTTTTTGTCCGCCTTGTCCCTGGACAGGGCCAGCATGGGTCTGCTAATGGCCTCCGCTGTCCAGCTCAGCATGTCCCGAACCGAGGCCTTCTTCCGGAAGAGGCCCTTCGAGTGCAGATTCAGATTGTCGGCGGCGAACTTCTCTATATCACATTCCTTCATACACGCCAAGGTGGCACCCATGCCCGGTGCCCGATCGCTGGGCGGGAATATCTGCTGAATGGTGGGCTTCAGCGAAGGCGGCGCCAGCTTGTGACTTCCCCGAGACAGGCTGGCAGGCGCTCCCCCCACCCGAGCCTCCTGCTGGCCCATAATATCTTCTTTGGTTGATGTGGCGGCTCCCGGTCCCAGTCTAGATCCAGGTCCCGCTCCCTGGTGCCCGGCTCCAGCCAGCCGCGATATCTGGCGGTTGGGCGAGGGCAACGTTTGGGACTGGGTCTGCTTGGCGTCGCTGGGATCCAAGTGGAGCTGCTGCTGGTGGTGGGGCTGCTGGTTGGGCAGCGTCGGCGGCGGCACGTGGTGGCCCCCATGGCCGTGACTGGAGTACGGCGGAGTATTCGAGTACAGCTGCTGGCCGTGGTAACCGCCGCCAGGACTGTGGGACACGGTGTCGTAGTATGAGATCTGGTAGCGGGGCTTTGGCTTGGGAGCAGCAGCCGGCGAGGATTCGGCGGCATTACCACCGATCCCCTCAAGCACAGCTTCTACGTTGTCAGAGCTAAAGGACCAGAAGCTGGTTAGTAAAGGAGCAACCATAGGAGATGGCCATACTCACATATCCTCTCTGGCGGCGAGATCGTACGGTGGACACTGATAGGCATAGTAGGAGACGCTGTCGCCCATGTTGGCATAGTCGTCGATCATGCCATAGTTGTGCTCCAGGTATCCGCCGTGCGTGTCCGATCCGCCGTCGGAGTCCTCATTGTCGGGCTCATGGCCGGAGAGCGAGTGCTCGGATTGGCTGTCCGAATGGTACGAGTCCGAGTCGCCTCCGTCACCACCGCGGTAGTCGTAGCGCCCCGAGAGCTTGGCCTGCTCCAGGATGTAGTGCTTCAGGGGCAGGAGATGCGGCATCTCCTGGTCCCAGTTGGTGTACAGCGGCGAGATGTTGCCATTGTCGTACTCCACATCGCTGTTGTCCGCCTGCTGGGGGTAGTGATGCTGCTTGGACCGTCGCTTCTCAACCCCACCTCCAGCGCCTGGGCCCGACCCGCCGCCATGGTAACCTCTCTTGTCCAGGCTGGAGCTGGCGCTGTGCCGCAGAGATCCCTGTTCCGGATAGTGGTGCGGCTGGGACCGATTCGCGGTGGAGTTGTTGGACTTCTGGCGCTGTCGGGCAGAGTCGTTGGAGCCGCGCGAAGAATGCGTCATAAGACCGAGATTCTCGGGATTGCCGCCCGGCGAAATGGGACCTGTCTTCCCCATGGATATCCTCAGGCTGTGCAGATCCAGGCTGTGGCTGGGCTCTTGCAGCCGCGGCGAGTGCTGCAGCTGCAGCTGGGGCAGCGCACTGGTGGCACTCGTCTTCGCCTGCCGCGAGCTCTTCGTCTGGGGGCTGATCGGACTCTGTGGACTCGAGTCGCTCGAGTGCTTCTTGTGGCTGCTGCTCCCACTGCCGGCCGTGCTCGTGGCCGTGTTGCTGCCACTGGCGCCTCCAGTTCCACCGCCGCTGCCGGCACTCTTCGAGGCATTGGTGGTGTGGCGGCGGCGGGAGAGCGGCGTGTTCTCCACCGACTTGAAGTACTTTTCATGCATCGAGTCGTCGCTGGCCGCTCCTCCGTTGGCTGCCTCGGCGCTGCTCTTGCGATAGGACTTGCTGTGGTGCCCGGCGGCGGCAGGGTTGATCGAGGAGGACATGAAGCTGCCAGACCTCGCCAGCGACACCTTGTACTCGCGATCTGAAAGGGAAGGGGTTTATATTTGACTTGAAAGGCTTGGGGTTAGGACCTACCTCCGGTGTAGGACTTGCCGACAGGTGCTCCACTGCTCCCGCCGCCTCCTCCTCCTCCTCCGCTGCGTTGTGCGCTCCTCTGCTGGTGCTGCTGTTGTGCGTAGTTGTACAGGGCCGGCGGAGCGGATGCATCTGGCGACACCTTCTTCTTCTGGGACTGGGGCGTATGAATGGAGTGAGTGGGTGAGGCGATGTCGGACGACTTTGAGGAGTAGCCCTGAATGTGGTTGGGCAGCAGCTGGTGATCGAAGTACTTGTCCCCATAGCCACTGCCACCGGCATAGGATGAGGATGTGGAGGTGCTACCATGCGGCAGATTGTGCGAGCTGGTGCTCTCTTGCAACATCTCAAAGCTGAAGGCGTATCCGGGGGAACCAACACCAAGACAAAAGCGATATGAGGGCGATGATGGGATGTTGGGAAAGCCAAAGACTACTTACGCTCCATTGTCCTTGCCGCCGCCACGTTGGTGCTTCTGCAGGGAGCTGAGGCGCAGGTTGTCCGGAGTACCACCACCACCGCCGCCGCTACCGTCATTGAAGCGCCTGTAGCCATGCGCACTGGACAGGCTCGAGTCGCTGGACTTTCCCGACTCCTTGTAATGGTTGCAGGATTCTGTCGTTGGAAATCGATGCCAGGATGAGTCATCGCCGCAACTTACAAACGAGGACAAGCACTCACCTTGCGAACGCCTGGAGCCGTAGGCCTGGGGATGCTGCTGCTGCTGCTGAGTGTCCATGGAGCGGGATGAGTCACCCGTGCCGACGCTGCAGAAGATGCCCCGAAAACGAAATTTAAACAAAACACACAAATAAACAAAAGAAATCAAATGAAACGATGAGGTTACTCAACCCCGAAGCCAACTCACCGAAAGCTCTGGCGGCCCCGCGGACTAGAGATCACCTCGCTGCTGGCCAGCTTCTCCTCGGAGCTGACCACCGCCCCATTCCCACCGCTGATCCTCTGCTGGCTGCGTCCCTTCTTGTTCGGCCCCGACATGGGTGACGGTTGCTGTTGCTGGGGGAGATTCTGTGGTTGTGGCTGCTGCTGGGCAGGATGTTTCTGGGGCGTGGTCTGCTCGCGACGCTCGCTGGGATCGGTGTTCTGTTTGAGGGTCTGGAGCTTGGCCAGCGGAATGATGTCGCACTTGCTCGGCCGGTGCCACACGGTCTTCTGCGTGGCCGCATTGTAGTAGTAGAACCTCTGGGTATTCGTATCGAACAGTTCCCACCACTGCGATGAGTCGGTTCGCTTAATTGGCACATCCTGTAAAGCGAGAACGGGAACGGGAATGAGTACGCGTGGCAAGCTTTGGGGGAATGCTACAGCTACAGTGTGTGGGTGTGGATATATACATATATGAGTGTTGATCTGATATGGGGGAACAACACGTGGGTTGCGCCATTAGAGAGACCACTCATGAATACGAATGGACTATGGATTCGATCGATGCCATCCGGATGTTCCTTCACCTATTTATGCAAATCATGATGAGTCACCCAAAGACTGGGAGACTTTCCCTCGGAGGTTTATGCTTCCGGTATGGAGCTTTATCTTATACATATCCCAACCATGTTCTCATCTTTGAAATTTCAAAATAAAATCTAAAAAATGTCCATCTTAAATGGCTATAATGTCATCACGTTCCATCCTACATTATATGATATATTTCCTCAGAACTGACACCGGAGCCCCAAGAGCTCCTCCTGCCTGTGTCCCTTCTCTTGAATTATCCAACAATTACACAAAAGGCATATTTATTTTGGTATCTCCACCCAGAGAGCTTTTCTTCGGGCTTAATCAGCAAACTTGAGACTACAATGAGCCCTAGTGGGTGTGTGGGTGTGTGGAGGGTGTGGAGGGTGTGGGTATTTATAATCTCAATCTGAAGGGTTTTATCTGGCGAGCAAATACAACAAGTGCTTGACAAGTGCACTGAGAGAAAATAGAAATCAATTAATATTTTTATATTTAAAAATATATATATATTATTTCCCTTTGTGTAATCCTCCCTGGTGTGGCCTTGCTGGTGTGGCGCGTGCACTTCATCCGCCTCATCCCATCTCTCCGCCCAGAAGTCAGGGTTGCCAGGGTTATTTCTGCAAAATGCAGCAGAGGCTGAGGCATCTCGCTGACCTTGAACTTTTGCGCTGCAGAAGCGCTTATAGCTCACCACCACTCACAGCCCTACAGCTGAACAGCCCTACAGCCCTACAGTGGGTGGTGTGTGGTGGATGCCACATGCTGGCCCCTCCCCTCCCCTCCCCTGCCTGAAGCTACTGTTGTGGCAACAACAACCACAACTCGCCACTGCAAATGAAAGCTTTCGGCATGGCTGCTTCCCATTTCTGGTTTTCATTTCCATTTCCAACCGGCATGTTGCATGTTGCATAATTTGTAGGCGCGACCAGACGGTTACGGGGAAGAGGAGGAGGGCGAGTGGGAGTGGTAGGAGCTGGGTGCAAGGCCACCCAGGGTAGAGATGTCGTCTCGTTACGCTATTCGCATTCTTGCGTCAGTCTGTCAGTCACTCAGTCAGTGAGCCATTCATCCAGATTGCAGATTCCCCTCCCTCGGAAAACCCACGATCTGATTCCCCTGCCTCTAGAGCTGCCTCCTTCTCCTCCTCTGCCACCTCCTCCTCCAGCCCGTAATGAGAGATGGACTATAAAAAGAAAAAATATCAAGCGGGGCGACCTCATTTGTGGCCTTGTACGATATTCCAAATATTTTTGTTTCATGTTGTTGTAATTATGGAAATCCAACAACAATGCGATGGGAGAGGTCTCTGGCTCTGGCTCTGGCCTACATCTTAATCTCGTAGCAGGCCACTGAAAAATTGCCCATTTGTGGAAGTACTTTTGAAATTAATTCAAATTTAATTAAAATGTGATTAAAAGGGCTTGAGGTAGGTATTTCTTTTGAAATAAAGTATCATCTTATGTATATGTATTTTATTCAAATGATTGTATAATAACTATTTTTTCATTATAACCCACAACTCTTGCTGAGAAAACCACAATACTTGGAAGACCTATAAAGTATTTTATTTATTTTTATTTTAATCCAGATCTAGATTAAATCTAGTATTAAATACTAAAGTTAATTTTAGTAAGGCACTATATAGTTATAGTTTCTTAAGAAATAATCATTCCATTACGTTTTTAAATCTGAAATAATTCATTTAAATTTTATTTCTTTTCTCAACAACTCCGAAGTCTGTCTATAGATAGAGAATTCTTCCATTATAACCCATAATTCTTACTTTGAAATTCAAGGAATATATTGAACTTATATGTACTTTCTTTAGAAATACCATTCCCCCTTTAATTTTGAAATATATAATGTCTTCCATTCTTCCATTATAATTCTTTTATGATAACCCATAATTCTTACTTTAAAATTATATATATTTACTTTAGAAATAATTATTAAAAAATATGAAATGTCTTTCTTTCCATAAAAACCTCACAAGTCTGTCTATAGATGAAGAATTCTTTCTTTATAACTTGTTGTAACCATTGTAACCCACAATTCTTACTTGAAAATTATATTAATCATTCTATTTAATTAATTATATATTATTATATAATAATTATATTTTATTATATATATATTTTCTTTAGAAATACCATTCCTCAATAATTTTCAAATATGAAATGTTTTTCTTTTCAGAAAGAAAAGCCATCTTTCTTCAGAAACATTACTCATACGTCCCATATGTCTCAGTATAAGATGAAAAATGCCTATATGGAAACTCACAAAGGGATGTGTGGTTCATCGTTCTTTATAATCTTTACACTATGATGAGGCAGGCACTCTGGATGGATATATTATGAAACATTCTTTGTTGAGTTGGCCCCCAAGTACACACTATTTCCCAATTAAAGCTCATTGCTTTCTGGAATCGACTGGAGGATGCATTCGTTGTGTTATCTGCACCATTCAATTTGCTTCATAAAATGCCTATCTCGGACCCGAACCCGGACCGGCGCTTATTGGAAAACAATTGCGAGTCTTAATCAGCGCCAAGTGGGTCGATGAAGCGTGCCACGCACACGAGTATTTCTAATCGAGTTGAGTTTCCCCCCCAAATGGCCGAGGTCAGTTATGGATTCCACATCGCCCCGATCGCATCTGTGAATCATGCAACCAAAAAACACAAAAAATTAAATAGCCACAGACATTAGGTCATCAACGGAGCGAATATTAAAGCCCAGCACAGATCCCAAAATAGCTATGGTATCGGGACTACCACCGGACGCATGTGTCTCTCGAAAATGGTGATTGGAGGATCGGGTATGGCAATCAATGGAACCGAATTGTTGTCAATATATGCTCGAGTTTGGAATTTATGCAAATATTTAATATAATTCCCTATGGCTGCCAGGCCCAAGACATAACAATTAAGTTCTCCGATTTATAGATTATGTGGCAGGGCCAGTTATCGATGAGTTTCTGGGGCACATGTTTCACATTCCCGCGAGACATATCGACCCTATTTATAGATCAGTGGGCATGAGTCTGAGTCTTATTTATGATATGGGCCCACCCCCATATCTCCTCCTACTCTGCAAGAAATGGAAATTTAAATCAAAGTTCATGTATTCCTGCATCTGGCTCATAAAAGCCTGCTTATCGGTTGGGCTTCACCACAATATATGACTAAGTATTGGCCAGGGGACCTCACATTTCAATGCTTATATTCATTAGCTATATTTATTCATATTTAATTGGCTTGGTAATGGCTTTCAAATTGTGCCAAGCACAGCGGAAGAGGGCCAATGCCTAGGAGAGGCTTTGGCCCACAACAGGAAGCAGTGTTTGGCCCAAGAAGGCAGTGGGCTTCTAATACTCATTATTCAATGATGAGTATTCAAAATTTAATATTTTTAAATCAAAGATAGTATATATTATTAGTATATTATATTTAATTATTAATAGGTATTATACTTTTATTAAAATATCATTATAGAACCTATGATTCAAAAATCCCCCACCCCATACCCTCTATACCCTCTAATTTCAAATATTTCGACGTTATCTTAGCACTCGAAGAAGAAGAAAGAAGAAGACCCAGTTCGAGGCCTGACCATATAAGAGAGCACCTCTCTGGGGGGGGGAGCACCACCCCTCTGTGGAGAATTGAAAGAATGGGTGACGCCGGCGGACGCACGTGAACATTATCGTTTAGCGACTTCACCTCCAACCAAGTCCGGGCTCCATTCGAGGCGGGTTTTGTAACCTGAAACGTGAAACGGGACGTGGGACGGGGCCATTTGGACGTGCAACGTGTGGGCAAGTTTTCTTGTGCGGCGCTTTCTTCTGTTGGTGCTGCTTCTGTTTCTGTTTCTCCCTCGGCTCTCAACCGGAAGTTTTACAAAGCAAATGAGCAAAAAAAATAAAAAAAAAAAAAGTATGAAAAAGTTGACAAAGCCCTGGGCCGAGGGCAGGGGGAGGAAAGTAATTTTGAGTTAAAAAAAAATATAGACACTGTCCGTCCAACACTGTGAATAAATTTCAAATCACGTAGCTGGCTTGGACAGTACTGGGTCTTATAACACAGATACACTGTAAGAAATCTAAGTCTTCTAATTTAATATTATTTAAAAAATAAATAAATAAATAAATTAGTAAGCTACTAAGATATTTTATTTAAATTTTTCCTTGCCTATGACAAGTCTAAACAAGTCCTAACAACTCTAAAACAGACAACTGCGAATAAACTTACAGTTAGCTAAAAAAAAAAGGTACAACAACAAGACGACCTGAATAGTGCCAATTTAAAGAAAGTTAGAAAACCGAGGGGGTGGAATAATGAATAAAAGAACAAAAAACGGTAAACGGGTAGTATGATAACCCCCCTCCCTCTCTCTTGGTTAATAATGTCTTTTTCACGCTGCTCTGCATAAATTGTGGGGATTATATGGCACACAGGGAAAAGGATTCACTTCCTCAACATCGACTTCCTCGAGGGGGAAGCAGCAACAATTGCAGTGCCGACGACGTCACCGTTTCTGCAATCAGATACCGAAACGAGGGCAGGTTTTTACTTTTGGCCTGATAGGAGCAACAAAAAAGTGAGAAGGAAGTGAAGTAACGGTGAATTACAAAACTAAGCTAATACAAGGGCTAATATTAACTGGAAACCTCTCACTAATCATTATAGACTGATTGATTTTTTCATGTTTGTTCTTGTTCCTGTGAGAGTGCAACTCCAACAACAGAGAGTGAGAGTGATAGAAAACGAAATGCAAGGCACATAAATAAATACTCAAGAAGAAGAGTATTCGAAAGAGAGAGATAACACACACATGGCTTTACGAAAGAAAGGGGAAGGGGCAGGACGTGCAGTAAATCATGGCGTCAAAGGGACATCACGCCCACAGACGCAGCGCTGCATGCAGGCCTTTTCATTAAGGAAGCAGGACAGGCACTCTAAATGACAATTGAGGTAAAAAAAATAGTAGCGATTGAAAAAAAAAAAATAAAAATTAATATTTCTATTTGTCAATATAAAACCTTTATTTTAAACTTAAATCTAACTTTTTTTTTTTTAAATCCCTATTATTTTGAACACTATAGTGTGGCCATGTGTGTGCAATCAGGAGAAGCGAAACGAGGACATTGCAGGCCAGGAACAAAATCAATGAAATTTTCACTACTTCCGGGGGCAGGGGCAGGGGCAGTAAAAAAAACGAAAAGGGAGCCTGAAATGAGGATAGTCTGGGCAATGTTTGCGTTTCTGCTTGGTCCGGCAGGCGAGACCAAAGTTATTAGCCTGCAACACCTTTTGGTGTTGCCGCATTAGCCAAACATTACAAAAAAAATATAAAAAAAAGTTAAGTAAAGAGAGAAGATTTAAGCAAACATGAAGGAAAAGTTTTCCTTTCAAAAAGAAGATCAAAAGACGTTACAAAATAGGCCATAACTACACTGTCTTGGCTGTTATATCAGAATAGTTATGGATGCCCGCATCATCCGAAAGTTATTTTAATATAATTAACCTTGGTCACGCCACTTGGCGAAGTGGGTTACGAAATTTGCAAGCCAAACACAACCATAAAAAAAAACACACAAAAATTGTGCAAACGAGTGACCCAGAATTATAATTAAACAACTAGTCCGTCCAATCAATAAAGAGGTTAATGAACTTCCAGAGGATCTTAAAGATACTTTATTTGTTGTGATCATAGATACAAAGATACTTATTGAAGTTTACTTACTTCTGGTGGATCCCAAACACATTCGCCGGTGGTGAGATTGGCGTACATGTGGTCCTTGGTGCGTGGCTCGATTATTTCTACCCATTCTATTCTGTATATCCGGAACGAAGATCCATCCAGATCCAGAATCCATCCAGCAGTGGGCCAAGCAGGAGGAAAGCAAGAGGCGAGAGAAATACACATAAATAAGGCATAAAAATGCGATTGCTTCTATTTTAGCCCCAAGAGCCCCCTGCCCCTCCCAAAAAAAAAGCATTTCAGGAATGCTTCTCGAGCGAGTACCAGATATTTTGTAACACACGCCCTTTCTGGCTAATTCTTGCAGTTTTTTTTAAGAAATTGTCAAAAAAAAATATTCTTCATTCAATTTTTGGGGTATTTCCCCTCTACATAGACAAACAAACACACATTTTGTTAAACATTTTCCGGTTTTCCCCTTTTTTTTTTTTTTTAAATTGCAGTCCTTACACCAACACACTTACACACACACACACAGAGATACTAAGGCGGGTTTGAAGAGAGGGTGTTAGCACTCTCTGGCTCTCTTTTTGGCACATTCGGCGGACGGCGCTTGTTGCCGCGCCTTACCAGAAAATCGATTTTGCAGCAGCCTGAAAACCCTAGACCCCAAAAATGCATAAATCTAATATTTAATCAAGGTAAGGGGAACTGCACGCAACCCACACTGCACACGCAGGTCAACACATGGGCGTTGTGGGGTTGGTTGGGGGCCTGAATCAGTCATACTCTCTCTCTCTTCATAAATTTCCACCCACTGAGAATTTGTTGTTTTTTTTTTTGGGCGTACCACCACCCACTAATTTTTGTTGCCGAATGCCATTCCCCATTGATAAAAATCCTGCTTACGCCACTGTTCTCTCAGACCCACACGCACACACACGCACGTCGAAGCACGCAGCTGTCAAAAGGCGCTACGCCTGACCCTCCCCCTTGACGGCCGCCTCTCTTTCGGTCGGCTTGCTACTCCCACCCACCCATTCGCACTGCACATTCAAGACAATTTATTTAACAAAAGCATCTGCACTTTTGCATTGTTGTTGCGCCTGCTTTCTTAATAAATTGTATACACAATTTCGACATTCGCGTTGTCTGGAAATTGTTTCTGTTGTTGTTGTTGCTTCTTTGCTGGTGTTTGTTGCTGTTTTTGTAATGCTAGTTGTAGTGTAACGGCACACACCTTTCACAACTTGAACTCATTTTTTCTCTGCTCTTTATTAGGCTGCTGCTCGTTTTGATTGTTGTTTTTGTTGTTGCTGCTGGCGGGTTTTCTCTCGGTGTTGTTGTTGTGACTGTTGTCTCCTTTTGCTATTTCTGCTGCTGGCTACTGCTGCTGCTTCTTCTTCTCCTCGGTTTCCTTACGCACACTTACACACCCCGAACGCACTTTATATATATATATTTATATATATGTACATATATATATTTCACTTTTCTTTCACTTATTTTCGTTTCGACCGCGGCGGCGAAAATGCAATTTTCCTTCTCAATTGATTTTTTTCTACCCACTCGTACTCCTTCTTCACATGCGTGCCGCAGTTGGTGTTGTTGTGGCTGCAGTTCTGCGATTTGATTTTGTTGTTGCAGCGCAACTGGAAACACTTTCACATTTATGACATAATTTGCAGGCCATATTTTTACTTCGCCCTGCGCTTGTGCCACTGCATCTTCCACGAGCCAAGTGCTATCTTAAATATTTATGCTCTATGCTGCACAATTCGAACGCGATCCGCTATTATTTGCTGCAGCGCCGGAAACGAGTGACCAGATTGTGCAAACCAAAACCTAGGCAAATTTATCTCTAACGCCTTACCGGCCAGATCTGGCCTCATGAATTCAGAGATGAGCGCGTGATTCGTTAAAAATTTAAACTTTTAAAGCTTATTTTCGAAATCAAATATTTTTATTTAAAAATTTATGGTTCAAAGATATTTATTTAAAAATGAATAATCAAAATTAACATAAGTGCTAACTTAAACTCAATTCATTAAAAGCGCCCTTTTCCCCGATTTTGCAATGTGAATCTTAGCTTAAAGAATCTTAAAGAATAATTTAATTTTTCTTTATTGTTTGGTAGTGGAATAAAATCTCATACAAATTTATCAAAAATAGTTTCTGGTTAGGGAAAAACACTTTAAGCTTACTTCACAGTGACTTTCGATCGGCTCCGCCTGGGATTAATAGCAATCCGAAATCATATTCTCATCATCGCGTTTTATCGCGCTCAGTATATCATCCAAGAGCGATGTGAAACTCTCCTCGCTCTCGCACCACTCTTTTTGTTGTTTCAGAAGTTGGTCCGGATTGATGGCCTTTAGCTCGGCGAAGAACTGCCGCATTGGAATTGCAAACTGCTTATAGTAGAACTCGTCTATATGCCGTTTTTTCGAAGGTTCATCATCTGCATTTAGCTGCATTTGTGTCTCGAAAGCCTTTTCTAAAAGCTGAGAGTCCTGCGAATTGAGAATCGCCTCAATAATCTCGTCCGCTTCGTTGGGATTTATTGGAGGCTTGTTTTCTGATTGCTGCTGAGTGTTTGGTGGTATAGGCTGTTCTGACGGGAAATTAAACGAGCACGGTTCCGTATCCAATGGTGATCGCATTTCAATTTCCTCCAGAATACCCTTGTATTTCTCAAATTTTTTTATCATTATACTTGTGCTCTTGATAAGGAAGGCCATCAAATCCTTCGACGTCTCATCGCGAAGACTCTTAAGTAATACACCAAAGTATCCGTACTGCTGAACCTCAGCAAAAACCTTGGCGATGCTAGTCTGGATCTCCTTTTCCGTCAAAGTGACAATCTTTTTTTGTTCCTTGGAGAAGGTAACAGTGGGAAAGACTCCGTCAATCATGCCTTGATTAGTGAACTGACGATAGAACTCTCTTCTCCAAAACTCCAATGCATTCATCTTCACTTCGGTGTGGTGGTCCCCTACCACACAATAGTTAAGCGTGGAGAACAAGGTGTTTTTGTATTTTTGATTGATTTTTCGGTGCTCGTAAATCTTTCTTAGAGTTATAAGGGCCTCGGCTCGAACGATATCATCGTTCTCCCGATACATCACATAGAGTAAATGATCCTGCCAATAAAAGACTATTTTTAGTATCGAATCAGGTGGAAAATGCTTTCGATATTACCACAAGATCCAGTTGACTTAGGCCATTCTCCCATAAAAGGTTTATAGAGACCATCTCCGCTAGGCATTTGAAGGCAGACGCCCGTACGTAGCTCTCTGAATCGTTCTTTGCCATTTCGTAGACTATTGGAGGTATCTGCGAGTCGATTAGAAACCTTTGGAAGGCGGGGAACTCTGGGGGAGTATCAAGCTTTAACTTTAAATTCAATAATAAATACAAATTAAAGTCTACTTACTGACGCGGGAGATGCTAGCAATGGAGGTTGTCAGTTCCAATGTGGTGTCACGCACTTCCCACATTGTGTCGTGCATTCGCTTTACGATGATGGGCCCTAAACAAACTAAAGCTGAGCCCTGGAGGTTATCCACTAGCAGAGCCATGTTTGGGGAAAGAAAATGCTCCACTGCTAGCTGAACAAGTTTCAAGGCCTGAACCGTACACTAATAATTAAAAAAATATATTATTAATTTTCAATAAAAAAGTCTATGTACAGACTTACTCTCGAATCCATATTGGTGTTTTCTAAAACGAAAGCTAGGCAATTGACTAGACCAATGGTCTCTACAGACTCCTTCCATGTTATCTTAAACCGCTCTATCAGAGTGCGCAGCCCCACCATGACAGAGTGCAGTACTTGGGGATCATTCACGACCAGTTCAGTGCCACGAGGATACATTTCCAGGTAGGAACTGCCGGTGCTGCTAACGCTGTGGCAATCATCCTGAGAGTCGCTGGTAATGGCATTCATAGCCACAGCCTCGCGAAGCACGTACAATAGGGCCTGGCACACGCTGACAGCCTGTTCACGATCCAGGACCTTCTCTAAGGACAGCAAGCTATGAATGCATTTGTTGGCCAAGCCCGGAGTCACCAAAGACAATCCCATGCCGTCAGAGGTGAAGAAGGCATCGCGCATGCTGTAGCAAAGGCGCAAAGTCTGCTCACAGGAGATCTCTAAGAGCTTAACCACATAAGCATCGAACAGTTCGACCTTGTTTTCCGCCTCCAGTGTTTTCCCATACTTCATGGAGAAGAGCAGAGGCAGCATATGAAAGCAAATAAGCTGATTTTCAAATGTGACACGCTCCTGCTGGATGACGATTTCCTTCGGCGCTCTCGCACCCAGCTTTTTCCACAGTACATGATTGATCTCCGCCAGCTTTACGAAGCTGATACCATCCTTACGGGTGATGCAGAACTTCATGTGGTTGAAAAAGGCCAAGCCGAATTCGGTGAACTCCTCCGGTGGTTCGGTGGCTTCTGGATTTAGGAGCTTTTCGTGCATCATCAGAGCGAAATTGTAGCTAGTTAAAGTACTAAAGATCTTTTCGATAAAGTATGGATTGTGCGTCATATCAATTAGTTTCCAAATGGTACATTCGAAATCGTGGTACTCTTTAAGCAAGGCTACCAAACTGGTTCTCTCTTCCAGCACCAGTGTCTGTTGCAGGATGTAGGTGAGGAGGTCCAGCGTCGCAGAGATCTTGTGCAGCAGTTCGTTGTCGTCCACCTTTATGTGAATCGCAGTCGCTTCACCCTCCCCATCATGGTTCTTATACAGGTTATCGTGAATCGGCTTCATGATCTCGGCCAGCAACTCCAGAGTGACAGCCTTATCATTAAGCTTATCGCAAAATTTGTACAGCATCTCGAAGAGCAGTTGCCTGGCCTCCCGAACCACATACAAGGTATGATCATTGTTCGAGTACTGGATGAGTAGGGTCCATGCGCGATATATACGCAGGAAAGCCAACCCCATGCTATAAACCACGACGCCCTTCATGAGTCTAATTCCTCCAAGTTTAATTGAGGGGCTGTAGGAACGATCCATTTGTAAGAATTTCATAGTTCTGAAAAGGTACAAAAAAATCGTCATGAACTTTGGTCTTTTTTTTTTTAAAAAAAAAAAGATAATATAACTTTAGTAAAGAATGGTATCATAAATGGCATCAGCTTTCTTCCATTCTACACCATTCTGTAATAAAATCCAACCTGGATACAATGTCCAGCTCCCTCAACCGTATGATCATCCACTCGTTGGCCGCCAGATAGCTGGTTAGATTGAGCATAAAAGATACTACTTTCGGGTGAACTTTATCGACGTCCTCCATAACCATGGTCATGCACTTGTCCACCCAGTCGACCACAAAAGGATCCTGCAGCACATTTGCATTCTCTAAGGAGGATACGAATCGATCGGGAATTAATATTACTATCAATATGGCCAGCAGATACCACCCACTCACCCTTGGCCTGTAAATGCGTGAGGAGCTTCTCAAAGTAAACATTGTTGGTTGTGGAAAAGTTATCGCGCAAAAATATGTTTAGTATCTGGCGCAGGCGCGACAGCACCTCCTCTTGCTTCTGCATATCGCTGGTATCACGATGACTATGTAGCCTCTCCAGCAACTCCTTCTAGGGCATACTTTTTCAACTTGCAATTGGTTCAACAAATAATGAAATCGTTTGATTGCCGCTCTTATCACGCCGAAAGACACTTGTTTTGCATTGAAAGCAGACCGTTTCGTTCTACCTGCAAAATGCCGGTCAGAGTTGCCAGGGGTTTAAAAACGTTACTTAAGATTAACTAGAGATGATTAATGTTAGAATACAAATATTTTTAGTACCTTCATTCCCCAAAGGCAATTAATTAAAAAAAAAACATTTAAATTAAAAGAATTACAAATTCTTTCCCAGTCCCAAATATTTCAAAAAATATATGTGTATGCGCATACTGTAACAAATAAATGTAGATTTATTCGAATATATACTTATTTAAATATTTAATAAGTATAAAATATATTTTTTTAAATATATAAACTAAATCAAATTCCCGGCCAATGCCCCATCACTGCCTAAGAGCCGTGCGCCCCAAATAACAAATAAAAGAACGGTAACACTGTCTGTGGATGCAAAATAATGACGCTGACATCGAATCGGACCTAGGGGACGTATAATGGATAATAATGTAGAGCAAGCTGCAATAAAAAGCAAAACAGATTCCGCAACAGTAAATATTGGAGCAGCAGCTGGATCCGCAACAGGAACAGTCAGTGGAGGTTGCGGTGCCGGGGTCCTGCCCAACGCAAACTCACATTCGAACTCGACCTTTTGGAAAAACAGCGGACGGAGGGTGCCCGGACGGCCCAGTCCGAAGCGGGAGCTTGATAAGTCAACGGGACTTGGAGTTGGCATGGTGTCCACCTTTCGGGACTATCAGCAGTCGGTGAGCGATGCCTGGGACACGGGCGACGATGAGTTCTGCATCATCAGCAACTCGGAAGCAGCAGCTGCAGCAGCAGGAGCCGGCGGTAATAACCACAATGGGATAATCAATGGGATTCCTTTGTCTAAAAATATAAATTATACTTAGTATACTTGTTCTTAAACATATTAGTAAGCTTTCCCTCCGATGATGATCTCCTTAACAGATACTGCAAGGATTTCTCGCCAAGTGTCCCAGACGGTGGCCCTTAACGTGATTGAAACGCATTCGCGGAGCAACCAGAACCACAACGCACCCAAGACCTTAAATGAATGCGGTCCTGAAGTGATATCGCCTAGTGGAAACCCGGCGGAAGAAGGCAAGGAAGACCGCCGGAACCAACCGGACAGCAACGAGAACAGGTGAGTTGAGGAAGCGGAACCGGGAAGTCAAATAGAAAGTTCAGTTCGAAGTCAGCAGTTGTGCAAACAAGCCAGGGGCGGAGTGGGGAAAGTACGCACCCGCATTTCTTTCAGAGCATTCGGCTTGTAAGCTTAATCTCTAAACATAATTAACTTAATTAATGAATTCCTGATCAGCTTAAGTTCAAGAGCGCTTCCAGAGATTTCTAAACTATTGCCAACACCCTAAATTCTGACTATCTTCCTTAACTAATCGTCACACCCCAGCCCTTCCCATGAATTCAAGTCACCAAGTTTAGAGTCAAGAACGCACGCACTGAAGCCCGCCATGGATAATAATCGGGGTTGCATTTACAGATCAAGATTACGGAACTACCCAGGTCGGCCGCAGCTTCAGAAGATAAGGTCAGATTGCCAGGACAGCGAATATGAGACGAAGATTGAAAAGTTCCAGGTACTTCTCGATTCGCCACAGCTGGATTTGGCGGCCCTTAAGAAGCTCAGCTGGTCGGGAGTGCCGAGAAAGGTAAGAAATCCCATTCTTGAAACTGCCCAGAACTTAGAATATACTTGTCTATTCCCGAAGATGCGCGCTGTTAGCTGGAGGCTGCTCTCAAAATATCTTCCACCCTCCAGTGAACGGCGGATGGCGGTGCTGGAGAGCAAACGACAAGGCTACCAAGACCTCAGGCACAACTACTTCCGCGTGGACAGTCAGGATGAGACGCAACAGGATACGTACCGCCAGATTCACATCGATGTGCCTCGCATGAATCCCCAAATACCGCTCTTCCAGCAAAAGCTCGTCCAAGAGATGTTCGAGCGAGTGCTCTTCATCTGGGCCATAAGACATCCGGCTTCCGGTTACGTTCAGGGCATCAACGATCTGGTTACGCCCTTCTTCATTGTCTTTCTCCAGGAGGCTCTGTCGCCGGACACGGATCTCGAAAAGTATGAGATGTCTACGCTGCCCGAGGGCACTCGCAACATAATCGAGGCCGACTCATTTTGGTGCCTGTCCAAGTTTCTTGATTGCATCCAGGATAACTATATCTTTGCGCAACTAGGTATACAGGAGAAGGTTAACCAACTCAAGGATCTTATACAACGTATTGACGGTAAGTTTACGGATGAGATATGGATGCTTAAGATATCTTTCGGAGAATAAAAGATATACGAAGTAGAACAAGTGATAAGATAAAGGTAACATTATAGATGTAGATTAAAGGTGATAATGTCTATGATGATCTTATCAAGTGGTCTATCTTCCATCTACAAAACAACTTGTAATGTCCACAATTACCTTAACTTAACCCTTCCTACCTATTATATATAATTATAATTAATTTCCATTCCAATTTTCAGTGAATCTACACCGTCATTTACAGGCGCATGGTGTCGACTACTTGCAATTCTCATTTCGCTGGATGAATAATCTTCTGACACGCGAACTACCGCTGCACTGCACCATCCGTTTGTGGGACACCTATCTGGCCGAGTCCGACGGGTTCGCCCTGTTCCACTTGTACGTGTGTGCCGCATTTCTGCTGCACTGGAAGGAGCAGCTGATGCAACAAAACGATTTCCAGGTATGTCGTTTATTTAAATTATATCTTTTGTCCATCAATTTATGGTAATATCCATCGGCAGGGTCTCATGTTGCTGCTACAAAATCTGCCAACACACAACTGGTCCGATCGCCAAATCAACGTTCTACTGGCCGAGGCATTCCGCCTCAAGTTCACGTACGCGGATGCGCCCAAGCATCTGGAAACGAAGAGTTGACAAAAGAATCACAAACCATGCATATACGTAACATAGAAGTTAGTTTACTAAAATTTGCGGAATATACCTACATATACACGTACGCCTACATACATCTAATAATTATATACAATTTGTTATTTAGCCGTCTGTTCTCTGTTTGTTTTTCTCTCTTCCTCTCATTTACAATTTTGTGTTTCCATTGAAAGGAATTCGTTCAAAAATTAACCGCTTTTTGTACATAAAAGATCAAAATCAACACGTTCTACGGGTCGAGAGCAGTTTCAATTACAAATTTGTCTTTTATAAAAACAAATCGAATCAAATCTTAAATACTTTTCCATATAAAAATCGATTTAGCTTAAAAATAATAAAAATGAAAAAGCTATTCAGTGAAAGGCGACTTAAGTTATACCCTCTCTTAGTTCTGCCGCTCGGCTATGTGCTTCAACTGCTTGAGAACCGTTTCCAACAACTTCTTTTTGTCATTCTTGCGCACCAGCGAGAATATGGGTTTCTTGTCCGCTTCACGGATCTTCTCTAGAATCACAATAATCGACTGAGGCTGGACCAGGTGGTAGCGGTTCTCCTGCTTCCCATAGTCATGGAAGTACGTGCTCCACTCCTCCAGAATCAACAGATCCAGCAGTTGGCGGTTGCGCAGGAAGTACTTGCTTAGTTCTCCCTCCTTAAGTCCAGGAACAGGTTCCGATGCCGCAAAGAACTCGCACTGCATCAGATCCAAGTTGATTTGGGTCAACGCGCCCGTGGATATCTGCTTCACATCGTCGTCGTACATTATGGAGTATATCTTCTCGGCAATGTGCTCGCAGGTGCGTCGGCAGGCGGCCTGGGCAATGTGAGGTAACTTAAAGGCAAAGTTGTCAAAGGTGCTCTTCAGATACGAAATCATGTCGGTGATGAATGCGGAGGCAATGCCAGGGGGCTCCACCAGGAGCCAGTCGTAGGCGCTCAACTCGAAGAACTCGTCGATCTTGGAGCATATGCGCAGGCCAACCTGTTTCTCGGCATCCTGTCGAGCCACATGGAACATGGCCGAGGGAGTTTGTGATACACTTCGGTCCGTGTTGGTCATGTGACAAACAAACTCATCGAGAAACGGACCAGCTTTCTCCAGATACTGCGTGTCGATAATAATTTGGATAAGCTGCGTCAATGTGATGCTTGGCTGGCGAAAGACCACCGACAGACATCCGCTAAAGCTTCGCGTCAGCAACAGATTGGCTGCCTTTCGCACCATGGCTGCTACTTCGTTGGGCGATAGGGTGAGCTCTTCGGCGAACTTCATGCAGGCGTACATGAACTCCTTGGCTTGGTGATACACCTCCGGCACCATGCGCGAGAAGGGGAACTTCTTGGGGAAGGGTGCGTTCTCAAGCTGGTCAGAGTGGAAGGGAAACCGCTCTAGAATAGCTTCATATTCCTCAGGGTTCTGAACCACCATCGGCTGGAACTGCTCCTTGTCGAGAATGTCGCGGAAAACATGCACCCATCGTTGCAGCAAAACCTAGGAATACCAATATGAGCTTTAGTTTGTAACCATGCATATTCTTAACTCCTCACCTCGTTGTAATGATCCCGCATATTGTGCAGCAATTCCCAGAGAATATTCACGGTATAGCCATAGCACTTGAACGTGTTGATGGACAGCATTATCAGGTTTTTGATGCGCAAGAGGATGTTCGGATCAGTGCATGACGAGGAGCTCATGCTGATCTCGTTCATGAACTTGGTTAGAGAGCTGGACCAGAGGTCCTCCAAATAGCTACTGGTCACCACATCGCCGGCGGTATTCTTGACGTGATCTTCCACCACAAAGAACCCTACAATGGCGCATATGTACGTCTTGTAAGCCTCCAGATTATCGTGCATATTGGGTGGCGGCTGGAGGACAAGCTTGGCCTGATCCCGGCGTTGCTGCCGGTAGTCCTTTTCAAAGTACTCCCGCTGCCCCAGAACCATATAAATGTGCAGGCAGCGGTAAATGGGCGAAAAGTCGATGAGGTCCTGGGCACTCACATTGGCTTCATCGTCTGCCGCGTCGCCGTTCGCCTGCTGCATATGCTCGGCGATTATGGCGTTAATATCCCGCTTCTGGAGCTGTTTGGTGTGGGTGATGGCCAGCTCCCCGATACGCGGCGAGAACTTTCGAATGTTTTCCAAAAACTCGCGGAAATCCAAGGCGGAGGATCGACGGATGTTTTCCTTTATAATAGGTATCTGAATCTGCATCTGGGTGGCAAACCGGTAGTTGTGGGTCTTAAGCCGCGACAGGTGCTCCGTCTCTAACGTCTCCAAGGTACGCAGGGCCTGGTAGTACTGCTTGTTTTTGGCCTGCTGCGTGAACTTCATGTAGCACTCGAGCGCTGGAAGGCAGGACTTCAGCGCCTCAATAGCGCTGGCCAGGTTGGACTCGATTTGGCGTGCTCGAACCAGGTCGTTGCCTTGCTGGATCAACGAGGCACTGATCTGTCGCAGCGAGGTGTCCAGCGAGTGTACCTCATCGTGAAGCTGCTTTGCCTGTGTGCGCACCTGCAGCAGCTCCTGTATGGAGTCAATGAAGCCCTGGTAGTACAAGTTGCATATTCTCTCAATCTCCTTGTCGTGACTTCTGATCCGCTGGTCCAATTGTTCGCTTATCTGCTTTGTATTGTTTCCTATGGAGAGACGGAATGAGTTACAAAGCCAATGGGCGTAAACAAAACTGATTTCAGATTAACCCAAGTCTTACCCTCAAGAATCGAGCGAAATGTGGGACCCCAGTAGTCGTCCACCGCCTCTATGTCCTGCACGGTTACCTTTGACATTATTGTCTTATTATTCCAATATATATTTTCGATTTTACGGTAAATCAATCAAAAAATTATTCAGTCGTCTTGACCTGTGTTGAAAAGTGCTTAAATGGCAAGTGCTTGAAAGGTGTTGAATAACAGCGCCTTTAGTGATGTAGATGAGTTAAAGAAAATTAAAATTTTTTATTAAAGCCCTATAAATTTCTATTAAATCGACAACCATATAAAATAAAATACACAAAATGAGCCCCCTTGATTAAAATATTCTCTCCCCCTTCCTATTGTTTTTAACAGCTGCTAAGTCTGCTGGTCTTTTGCAACACTTAATGGTTTATACAAATTTTAAATTTAAGCAACAAGTTTTTAAATATATTGAAATATAAACTAGAATATGTGTACTATAGGGGTATATGTTTTTAAATCTATATAATGTATGTTTATTGAGTTAGCAACTCTGTGGAGTCTGACCATCGTTGACCGCCTCCCATCAGCTGTTACTTTTTCAACTTTCACTTCTGGTGGCGGTTTGGAGCAGTTTGTTGCTCTTTTTCTTGTTTTTGGGGCCAAAAGCAGTCGGAGAAGGTACGCAGTTATGCCGGAGTGGTAAATGTACACGCACGCAATCACGGCACAATTAAAGAACAAAACTAAAGACAATCATGGCCGACCTAAGGAGTCGCCCCAATGCGACATCCACCTCCAACTTCAACAACAACAAAGTGGAAAAGGAAGCCAAGGAAAATGGGAAAGAAAATAGTAAAAAGGCGGAGAAAAGTGATCCTATGATATATGTTGTTTTTATATCACTTCTATTTGATCTTCTGGCGTTCACTATTATTCTTCCGCTGCTACCATCACTTTTGGAGTATTATCGCCAGAATGATGCTTCCGGCTTGTATGCCGTGCTTACGGAGCGGGTGCGCTGGTTCCAGCAGCTTTTGGGGGCACCGGAGAGGTACATATCTGTGCTCTTTGGAGGCTTTCTTGGCTCCATGTTTAGCTTTTTGCAGTTCGTAGCCAGTCCAATTGTTGGTGGATTATCCGATTTTTACGGCCGGAAACCGGTCTTGTTGGTCTGTGCGGTGAGTAGTATATACTGACTATGGATAAATATTTATAAAAATAATCATTTTTGTTTTCTAGACCGGCATTGCCTTGTCCTATCTGATCTGGGCCTTCTCCAGTAACTTTGCCCTGTTTGTCCTGGCCAGATTTGTGGGTGGCATCAGCAAGGGAAACATCTCGCTCTGCATGTCAGTCATTACGGATGTGTCCAGCGTCAAGACACGGGGAAGAGGCATGGCCCTTGTGGGAGTCGCTTTCTCCCTGGGCTTCATTGTGGGACCTATGATTGGAGCCATGTTCGCTATATTCTCAGATAAAAGTGCCAGCGGAGGCGCTTGGTTCGTTCTTCCTTCCCTCTTGGCGTTTGGCCTGGCTACAGGGGATCTCCTAGTACTGGCTTTCTGTTTGCGTGAAACTTTGCCCAAGGTAGAGTGGATATAAATGTTACAAATATTTTGAATAACTTAAAAGATGTCTTCTTAGGAAAAACGAGTTAAGGAGATCTCATCGGCGCTGTCATATGGCCTGCAATTGCTTAATTTCTCAGCCATATTTAGGTAAGGTACAATTTAATTATCATGTAGCCGGAACCTGTCGTGTGACCAAGTCGAAAGCTATTCATTATTGCAACCCAAGCATAGTTGTTTGACTGGTTTAATGAACATTATCTGGCCGGTTGGTCAGGCACGTTTGTTCGGTTGTCTTATCAGTTGACAAGTACGGCTGATGATTAGTATTGGTTACAAGGAAACTGCTTGATTTGGTTCCCTTTAACATAATCTCTGATCGAATCGATTTTCCCATTAACTATTCAATATTTTTAGATTTGCGGCCATTAAAAATGTTCCCAAAAAAGATATCGATGCCTTACGATCCATTGGATTGATTTATTTCCTATACCTCTTCCTGTATTCTGGTCTGGAGTTCACGGTTACCTTTTTAATGTATCACAAATTCGGCTACACCTCCATGGATCAGGCCAAGATGTTCTTGACCACAGGTGAGTGCAATATTTCAAATATTTCATCATTTTAATGATACCTCTTCATACAGGTGTTATTATGACTCTGCTGCAAGGATCGGTGGTTCGTCGTTTGCCGGAAGCAAAGATCAAGGCTTATGCCATCTTCAGTCTATACTTAATTGTGCCGGCTTTTATATTAGTAGGCTTGGCCGAAGGCAGTCGTATGCTCTACGCCGGCATGATCCTCTTCGCAATCT
This sequence comes from Drosophila pseudoananassae pseudoananassae, assembly GCA_018153035.1. Lineage (NCBI taxonomy): Eukaryota > Metazoa > Arthropoda > Insecta > Diptera > Drosophilidae > Drosophila > Drosophila pseudoananassae. The sequence goes on from JAECXR010000055.1 coordinate 2,478,042, forward strand.
CCACCGCCTTTGCGGTGACCTGTCTCACAACCCTGGTGTCCAAGTATGGAAATGACGACCAGAAGGGTTCAGTATTGGGCATATTCCGTTCTCTAGGAGCATTAGCTCGTGCTCTAGGACCCGTAGTGGGTTGCATTGGTAAGAAGATCTTTGCCATTAAATATTTCCATTGCTAAGATTCTAATCTTTTCCAGCTTTCTGGTGCGTCGGCTCTAAAATCACGTATATTGTTGGGGGATTATTACTCATCTATCCCGCCCTGGCCCTGCAACGCGCTCGTGTTTAATAGTAATAGGAACAAAGTTTCAAGATTTAAAGATCCAAGTAAAAAAAACGCGAGTATTAACTGCACATTATAATTAATTTATAGTTTTTATAAAAGTATTTTATATTTTAATAAAAAATGTTTTTTATATGTCGTTTTATAGAAAATAATCTTTTATTTTTTTTATGAAAAGATAAGGCATAAAATAAAACTTACAAGAAACTTTTAAAACTTTCCACCTGCTGTCACTATTTCCCGCTAGATTTAGCTTTTTTTAGATGTCCGGCAACGCTGTCGCATGACGGCACAATACATACAAGCCGCAGCCAACTTCACTTCGATGTATATTGGGAGTGACTAAGTTTCGTGTAAGAAAAAATTATAAATAAATAAGCTAAACGCAGCTGCAATTAGCTAATTAATACTGAATTAGTTGCCGACCAGAGGCTGTTACACGGGGCAACCGAAATCGGACTGAAAGCACATCGATTCGCCCACCAAATACTGATATACATTTTTCTTTTTCTTTACAACCACAACTACAACTGCAAATAAAAGTGTAAAAAGTGTGTGAGCTGCGAGAAACGCATAAAGAAATCGGCGGTGCGCAGGAATTATTGGATTTTGCGACACGGCATTGAAACATAAAGGCACGGATCTGGAGTAACCAGGGATATATAGCCAGGCGCGACCGATAGCAAAACAAATTCAAAGAAAATGGGTGCAAGAGAAGACGAATACGATTATCTGTTCAAAGGTAATTATAAACATGACACGGCCACTACCGGCGGAGGTCCCAGGCTCGCTCTCTCTCTGTGGCCTGGACACAATGACACTAATTGAAACTAATTGGAGAATAACAAAAAGTGCAGTCATGTCGGTTGGTGAACCAAAAACCCAAAGTTTCCATTTGCTGGTGTGTGTGTGATTAATTCCCAAAATAAGTCAAAGAAGTACGCCCCCCCGAGTTGGTTCTTGTTGTTGTTGGTGTTGCAGCAGTTGGATGCCCTTTTACCCATTCTGTCTTGCTCGCGCTTGGTGGCCCCCTCTTTTGGGGGGGAAACACAAGTACGCGTACTTTGCCGTTAACTGTCTGTTTTGTCATTGCTCTCGCCACGTTGCATACAAAAATCGAATAAGGCTAAATCGTATTTATAATCGCGATAAAAGCGGCGAGTACCATTTTTAGGGAGGAGTATTAAATAGTTAAACACCCACTCCTCCATGATTAGATTTCCAGCTAGTATTATTATTTTTGTACAGCTGGCTTTTGCATTGAGATTTTTGCAGATTGAGAGTTTCTCACTCTCTCTCTCTCTCCTGTGTCTCTCTGTGTTGGAAACTCCAATTGAGAGCAGAGATACAGTGGGAAGAAATGGGCTATGTGGCCATACAAATGTTACAACAACTTCCCACATCTTTCTCCGCTTTCGGTTTATGTTCGGGGTCATCAATTCTCAGTTCTCCTTTGTTAGAAAACTACTACGCCATAAATTTCAATTGCGCTTAAAAAAGTCTCATATCACAGCTGAGCTCAGTGGTTGAATATCATTAATGAATAAAAGTGGCATCTTTTGTCAAATATTTAAACCCTTATCTAGCCTTTTTGGGTCAATTCAGGCCATGTGAACATGCCAATGTGTGACTGTGACATACATGATGATTCCTCAAATTTCACACCCAACGATACATGACTCATGGAGCTAAAAAAAACAAGAATAACTGTTGAAGAATTCCACTGCGATAAGCACATAATCGCACAACATGGCCTGGGTTGGGGAACTAGAAAGCCCAACTAAATGACGGATTATTACTTGGCTTTAATTAGTTTCAACATCCGTCTGGAGAATTGTAATTTTTTACTTCATTCACTCGAAGATCGTTAGAGAAAGAGTCGAGTTATCGGAAGTGAGTGACTCATTTATGGCTCTCTCGGTGGTCGGCGATAACTGTAACCAGGCTGCTCTCAACTGTCCCCAAGGGGGGGAGCGATAATACGCAAATGGGTTTGATGAGGTTTTGTTATTGTTTTCCAGAACTAAAATATTCCACAATATATACTCGAACTCCAATCGTAAAACATTCACTACCATTCGTTCTTAATCCCCTCGAGCATAGCGCTTTTATGTTCTCACTGACCTTGGGCCACCACACCACCAGCCCATGTTCGATGGGGGAAGGACTTGACCTACACCCGGCACACAAGACACGGAGTGCCGTGGCAAACACCCTCATATTATGCAATTCGATTACCGAATAACGCTAATAACGCTCTTCAATCCTTTGCAGTTGTCCTTATCGGTGACTCGGGTGTTGGTAAAAGTAACTTGCTCTCACGTTTCACGCGCAATGAATTCAATTTGGAGTCCAAGTCAACAATTGGCGTGGAGTTTGCAACGCGCAGCATAGAGGTGAGTAAAATAAAGGGGGGGTCTACCACCAACCAGTGAGTGGGTGGTTGGGCCAAGGTCCTCCCACTTACCCTCCTCGTGGAGGTGGAAAGTTTGTTTGCGTGTGGGACCTACACAGTGATGGCATCTATCGTAAATATACTGGGGGGAAGCTATTCATGATTTAAGATTCAATTTCAGAAAGTGTCTAGAGAGTTCTAATAAATTAAGTACGATATTGACTTTTATTCCACATTTATGAGCCATTTTCCAAGCTAAATTTAGGTTAGTTTATGAACTATATAGACTTTATCTATTAATTTTTTACACAAGCTGTTATAATAGATGCCACCATCACTGTTTCTCGTTTATTTATTGATTTTGTGGAAGGATATCTTGGCGAAATTGCCAATTACTGTCCACTATTCAACTTTCTGTTTCCTCCTCTCAACCATCCAGGTCGATGGGAAAACAATTAAAGCGCAAATCTGGGATACGGCCGGACAGGAGCGCTACCGGGCCATCACCTCTGCCTATTATCGCGGCGCCGTGGGTGCCCTGCTCGTCTACGACATCGCCAAGCATCTGACGTACGAGAATGTGGAACGATGGCTGCGGGAGTTGCGCGACCATGCCGACCAGAACATTGTCATCATGCTGGTGGGCAACAAGTCCGATTTGCGGCACTTGCGTTCCGTGCCCACGGATGAGGCGAAACTGTTTGCCGAGCGCAACGGCTTGAGTTTCATAGAAACCTCGGCCCTCGACTCTACGAACGTTGAAACGGCATTCCAAAACATACTCACAGGTGAGATAATCTATTTATATTACTAACTACGATTATTAAATAATCTTTTTTCTTTTTTTTTTTTGTAGAAATCTATCGCATCGTTTCGCAGAAACAGATCAGAGATCCGCCGGAAGGCGATGTCATTCGTCCGTCGAACGTGGAGCCCATCGACGTTAAGCCGACTGTTACAGCCGATGTGCGCAAGCAGTGCTGTCAGTGACCGCCCCAAGCAAATATCGCTACCCCCCGCAACCGCCAGAACAGCAACATAAACAGAAGCAGCAACTACAACAACAACAACACCAACAAAATGATCAGAAGCATAAGAAGATTTTGTGTTTTTCAATCACAGCCATTAGCAGTTTTTCATAAAAAATTTCAAATTAATTCACCACCACAAGCAAACGTCAGCAAAAAAATCGAAAAATACATCCGGCTGTAGTTAACTGCGGTTTAAACTGAAGTTTTATATATATAAAGATTTAAAAGAAGAAAAAAAAGAATATATATATCGCATAAAACGATCGCCGTGATCGTCGATGTCTGCAAACAAAATAAGGGAATGAATATATAAGCAAAACTAAACACTCCAAATTCAGTTTAAGCTGTAGAACTATAATTTATATAAATATACATATATGCTAATATTAAAAATATTAATATTATTAATTTTTGCAACATAAATACATAGTTCTAATTTTTCGACAAACGACAACCGGAAATCTTCGATTATGATGCAAAATCCATTTCAACAATCCTGCAGCTCCTCGGCAAGCAATTTGCGGACTTTTGCGTTAAGTTTTCTGTTTTCACTTTTCACTTCAGTTTTTTAAATAAATCAATTGGCCGTCAACGTAAAGGAAATTTTTCAAAACTAGCTGATAATACAAATCAAACAAAAACAAAACAGTTGTAAAACTTTAAATGCATAAATGAAACGAAATAACATCATTTGTGTTTGCTATGTTAAGTGTGATTAAATAAATATAATTTAAATAAAATGAAACTAGATGTGTGTTGGAAATAAATCTTTTCACTAAAAAGTTGAAACTTTTCTAAAAGTAAAAAAAAATATATTTTCCAACGGAATGTTTAGCTATAAAACGGCTAGAAAGCCAGCAATGGGTAATGGTATCTTGAGAAGCTGCGGTCACTCTAATTTTAACACGTGCGGATAGAAATAGAAGGAAAACATGGGACGCGGTAAAAAGAAGGTGCATCCAAAAACACGTACTGCTGCTTTTAAAGCCAGTGAACCAAGCGAAATAGTAGAGGCGCCCCATTCATTCGTTATCCACCGAGGACTGACATGTCCGTACATCACAGACCTCACCCTCGACTTTCGGCGCATCATGGAGCCGTTCACGGCGACCAATCTGCGCGAGAAGCGGATGAACCGCATCAAGGACTTTGTCAGTCTGAGCAGCTTCTTCCACGTTTCACACATGGGAATCTTCAACAAGGCCTCCACGCAGCTGTCCTTTAAAGTGGTTCGACTTCCGCGAGGTCCTTCATTGACTTTTAAGGTTTGTTTTTGGTGTGGATTGTTGATGGCATCACTTATTTGATTAATTGTGCAACAGGTCCATCAGTTCACGTTAGCCAGGGATGTGATTTCCCTCAGCAAAAGGCAGATGATCGACCCCGATCACTTTAAGCACGCTCCGCTCGTGATCATGAACAATTTCAGTGGTGACGGAAAGCATTTGAAGTTGATGGCCACCACCTTTCAGAACATGTTCCCTTCGATCAACCTAGCGCAGGTCAATATCGGTACTATCCGGCGGTGCGTGCTGTTTTCCTACAACCCCGAAACGAAGCTGGTTGAGATGCGGCATTACTCGGTCCAGGTGGTACCTGTGGGCCTGAAGCGTTCCGTCCAGAAGATCCTCAAGGGCACGGTGCCTAACTTGGGAAAGTGCAACGAAGTTGTGGATTTTGTAACCAAGTAAGGATCTTGTTTAACATTCGAAATTCGAGTTCAATATATTTCCCTTCTTTAGAGATGGATATGCGTCCGAGTCCGAGGCAGAGGATGACGAGCAGTCGCATGTGGTGTTGGCGCAAACTCTGAAGAGCAAGGGAAACTTGGAGGACAACAAGAGCTCCATCAAGCTGCACGAAATCGGACCCCGTCTAACCATGCAGCTGATTAAAATAGAGGAGGGACTTCTGACTGGCGAAGTACTCTACCACGACCATGTGGTCAAGACCGAAGACGAAAAGGAAACGCTGAGAAAGCTGGTGGAGAAGAAGAAAAAGCTAAAGGAGCAGCGCAAGAAGGAGCAAGCCGAGAATCGGGCTCGCAACTTGAAGCTCAAGAAGGACGAAAAATGGGCGGCCAGAAAGGCGGAGGAAGGTGGCGACAGCGACCCCGAGGATGATGCCGAATACTATAAAGAGGAAGTGGGCGAGGAGCCTGATGAGGGTATGTATTATAGCCTATCTTGTGAATAATATTATTAACTAAAAATATTTTATTTTCGATCATAGAACTTTTCAAAACGGAAGCCAAATCCTCTCGCAAGCGACCCAAACTGCCCGGCGGTATGAAGTTCAAGAATAAACGCGCCAAGCTTGAACCTAAAAACAAGAATACCAAGACAGACTACCAGAGGAAAAGTAGAAAATCAAAGTAGAGTTTTAAATATATTAACTATTTTATAAACACCTTGCGACAATCTTAATAAGACCTAGCTAAACATTCGTTGTACTACCTCCTTATAGTGGGCATTGCTGTCCTTCCAGCTGGAGGCAATGTTGTCGCGTAGTTTGCTAAACTCCCGCTTGTCCTCATAGCCAGGGACCCGCTCGATGGTGGCCTGTGCCTTCGCAAACTCCTTGAGATGATAGTAGGCCATGGCACGCCTGTAAATGCTTTTTTCACTTGGACTCTCCGCGGTCTCCACGAACTGGGTGGCGTAGATCACGTGCTCGTAGCGTTTCTCCTGCAGATAACATGCCGCCAGGTTAGTGTGGATCTGGACGAATAGCTCCTCGACTGTGCTCCCGTTTATGCCGTTCGATTTCTTGGTAAGCTTGTCGAACGGCTTGTACGTGATGAGCAACTTGGCAGCCCTTATAAAGTAATCAAATGCAAACTTTGGATAAGCTTTGAACGTGGACACTCCGCTTTCCTTGAGGCGTAGGGCCAAATCATAGGTCTCGGCGGCATTCAGTTTGTCCACCTGTGTGTTCTTCACGATCCTGTCCAGCTTCAGCTCAAACTCGATCCGTTCACCGGCTTTTGTGGCAATACTGCAGGCGGCGGTTTCTCCAGGCAGGAACTGTTGTAGAAGGATCTCCAAATAGCAGTCCACTGGTGTCAAGGACGTGCCCATTTCCAAGGAGTGCTGTGCTGGGTAGGATGAGGATTCATCGCTGGTTAAATAGCTGCTGGCACGATTTCCCAGATTGGCGCATTTCTTGTTAACGCTGAACTGCACTGTGCTGGCAGATGTTGGTTTCTCCATATCCCGGAACTGGAGGCTAAGGACCTTCTTGGCCAGGCCGCGGCTCTTGTCCTCCCATTCAGTGCCCACGTACCAATCCATTTCGACTAATAAAGCTGTTGTTGATTTTCAGAAGTTCGGCAAAAGCTAATTCATGCGACAGTGTGACCATTCCCACAAAACAAGACCAACTAGAAAATGCCCATAAAAAATACTACTTTATTTATAAAATACCATGACAATAAATTTATTTAAAAACATTAATTAAAAAACTTAATTTAAATAATAATTCACAAAATATATAAAATTCTAATAAACATTTAAAATTCATGCACATCATGCGTTATTAAAAATTTGTAAAATCCCAGCCGTTTCCAATCAATTAAATCAATTAAAATTAAAGAAAAGATTTTAGCATTTATACACAATTTATTATTTCTAGTTATCTGTACCTATTCTAAGCCCATTCGCGCAATTTGCAGTTGCTCAGACATCGTTTAACAAGCTGCTTTCTTTCCACTAACAGTTTTACATAATCCGGAGTATGATTTTTTCATATTTCAATAAACTTTTCATTGTTTTGCAAGTTAATCGTTATGTACATACATTAGTTAACGCGGAAGCAGAGATCCAAAATCAATTTTGATTCGAATCAGGTATAGCAATTGGAACTTAACTTACAAATAGCAATACATATACATACATATAGTAAAAGTATCCTTGATCACAATCAACGATCGGTGTAAATATATAAATAGATTGATGAAACGGCCTGGAAATTTTCTATATCCTACATACGTCTGTATAACTAGATTCTATAGATCGATCCAAATTGGTTATATATTGCAATATATTGATTTTGTTTCATCTTTCAGGGGGTATTATCTTTTCTGTTTTTTTTTTTCAATTATTTTTATGTTGGTTTTACAATAGTAATTTAAATTATGTTTATTTTGGGATTTTTTTAAACTTAGTTTACAATTGCCAATAAAATACTAGGCTTAAAAGTACCTTTACAATTAACACAAACATTAGGCATTAGGTTAGAAATGTGCAATGCGGACAACCAAAAGGATGCTTTGCCAATTTCAATGAAGCGACTCTAACTAACATTTATGCTAAAAACTGAATCTAGCCGCTTGCGGGGGATACCTCATATTATTCGGTGGCTACAATTGCCAAATCGCGATGCTTGTTTATTTGAGCTAAAGAAACACTTAATATAATGTCCGATCGATCGGATGCACAATACAAAGACTGACCTTCGATTGATTTTTTTGTTTTTTTTTTTCAGCGCCTAAGTAACTAGTATATAGTTTATAGTTCATTCTCATTAATTCTTCATTTTTTTATACATGACAAACCTAACAGCCAGTTTTGCAAAAATATTTTCATGTCATTTCTTTCTAACTTTCTTTTGCATTTATTAAGTTTCTTTCATAACTTTAATTAATTCATATTATGCGTATGCTGCGCGGGTGTATAAACGTGTGTGTGTGTGTGTGGGTATGAGGATGAGGGTGTGTGTGTGTGTGTGGTGGTGTTGGTGTGGGTGTGTGTGTTATTATAATATTGACGGTCAGAGATCGCTGTATCTGGGGTTCAACATGGTACTTTTTTTTTTTCTTTTTTAGACGCTATAGACGTTGACCTAATATCATTCACGCTTTACTCATCATAATCATCAATGTTCTCAACATCTATATCGTATTCCAGGTCGTCCTGTTCGGGATCTGTCCCAGAACCGGCGCCAGATCCTGGCCCGGAGCCCGAATCATCAACATCAATGTGCCTAACGTATCCCCCCAAGTCCACCCCAGCATAATCTCTTGCCTGCTCGTCCTCGTACTCCTCCTCATCCTCCTCTTCAAAGTATTCCTCATCCTCATCTGCATCATCCTCCTCGTCGTCTTCGAACTCTTCTTCGCTGGAGGACAAAAGGTGTAACTCTCGCAGCTGCCGTTGCACAAAATGTTAATGTTCCATCAGGGCCGCTAAAAAAAACAAAAAGGCAAACGAGATGAACGTTATGCATAATTCACGACTCCACCAACAGGGTGAAAGTTTGTGCTACTCTTACGTGACGGTGTGCGTCCGGTCTTGTTCTCATTGGGTGTGAAATTTAGAAAGTCCCAAATCAAAATTGTATCATCGTGCGAGCTGCTAACGATCTGGAACTCATCGAATTGCAAACGAAAGACGCGACCAGTATGTTCCTAAAAGGGTTCATTCGCATTCAATTAAACAAAGGAAACGAATACTCGACCCAAGATGGATGACTCACCACGAGTGTATTCAGACAGAGTGTATTGGAGGCTGCCCGCGGATCGAGGGCGGCCACCAAGTCCCAGACTTTGATTTTGCCATCATAGGCGCCGCTAACGATGCGTTTCGTGTCGAAACGGATGCAGCGCACCAGCTCCTCATGACCTTCCAAGACACGTAAACAAGCACCACACTCAATGTCCCAAAGTCTGCAAAGTAGATCAGGTTTTAGTCCAAAAAATATTCTATTCTTGAGGAGTGGACCTCACCTTATGGAATTGTCGGAGCTGCCGCTGACTACCAGACGATCTCTGTACTGCAGGCAGGCGATGCCACGCTTGTGGCCGTTCAGAGTGCGTACGAATTCACAGCTCGAGGTGGACCACACCTTGATGGTGCGATCTCCGCTGGCGGACACTATATACTTCTCATCGAAGTCGACAACATTGACGGCGGCTCTGTGGCCGACGAGTACTCGGCGGAGCGTTATCTCGCTGGGCGAGGTCATGTCCCAAACGGCAATGGAGCGATCCTTGGAGCAAGTGACCATCATGCCATTGTTGAACCGCAAGTGCAGCACCGCCTCGCAGTGGTGGATGAGCGTGTTGACCATTTCGCCGCTATTCACGTCCCACACACGAACAGTGGAGTCGCTGGAGCCGCTAATGATCACCTTGTCGTCGTACTGCAGGCACAGCACCGACCCAGTGTGTCCAATAAGGGTCTGCAGATAAGAAAAGAGGTTAGTCTGGACATTCTCTCTGAAACTGACAACCTACCTTGACGCACTGCAGATCCGTGCGATCCCAGATCTTGATGGTGTTGTCCCTGAGACCGGAAACAATTTTGCCATCATCGTACTGTAGACAGTAGACACCCTTTGAGTTCTCCGACCGGCAATTGATCCTCCTCAGCATGTGCCGCCCAGTTCTCCAGTTGTTCTCTATACTGTCTATGTCCTGGAACCCAGAAAGTAATTAAATTAATTAGGTTGCTCTGCCGGCATGGAGGGGCAACTCACATTCATTATCTTGGGGAATAGTTCGCGATGGAATGAGTGAGGTCTCTGGGTCTGGCCCGGACGGGGCTTGAAGAGGTATTGCATCCAATTGCGACGCTCGGCCAGACCGCGCCACAAGGAGTCTGTGCGCACCTTGCGTTCGATGAGCTTCTTCCAGAGCATGCCCTCGGAGATGACGCGCAGCCATTCCTTGCAGACCAGTTCGGCTGATTTGAGCGATTCGGCATCCAAGTATGACAGTATGTTTTCCGCAATGTGATCCAGGCCCTTGACTGTAAAGATCACATAATTATTGGTTTGTTATATGAGATATGAAGTAGATTTAGGTGCGGCAGACACCCACCAGTCCCAGCCCAATGACGTGGGGATCGACTGCATCCACTCGGCGCCCGTCATCCGCAGAACTTGGCAGACAAATAGATGCCCCTAACGGCATTAAAATGCACTTAGCCCACTGAGTGGGAGTGGTAGTGGTAGACGGGCCATATTTGCATGTGTTATGTGCGCACACACGCTTGAAAGTGGAGTGGGGGTGGAGGTTCAGGCCATCTTGTACGTGTCTCTACATCTAGTACAACAGCATTGACAGCCTAGGCCAGAGAAGTCGGGAGTGCAGGCACGGCTCCCTGTTGGCTCTGGCTTGGCCAAACACAATTAAAAATGTGCACAAGTCGGAATGACAGGCGATTTGGCGCTCAAGTTGTTTGTAACGGTCTTGAGAGTGCCCTATCCAGGGCTGGTATTCCAACCTCTGTCTGTCTGTTTAGTCCCCCTTTGAAGTGCATTACAATGTAAATGGAGGAGACAATGTTGCCTACTTTTCACGCTTTTTTTTCCTCCATCATCCTGCTGAGCTCGAGAAAAGCAAATAAACGAGGAGGACGAACAGAAACAAGTTTCAGCTCTCTTGTCAATATTTAGTATGAATATTTTAGAATCTATATAAACACTGCCAGAAGCTTAAACTTGAGTATGCCTTCTCTGAAGGTTAATATTGCACGCACGGCTCTGAGTCATCGATGTGCATTGATAAGCCATGTGATTGCTGATTCACATAATTCCCCAGGCACTTCCATGCCGTAGACCCTTTAAACACTCCAATCCAATCATCGCCAGAACTTTCCAAATAGTTTTATTAGGAAAATCGATTCACACGAATTTCTTATAAAATAATATTAAGTATTTGGCCGGGCTGGCTTTCGCTTCGTTTCGGTTTCGGTTTGTTTTTGTTCCGGTGATGGAGCTCGGCGCGTTTAATGGAAGCAACGACCTTTCAGTCAACAACCAACCAGTCAGTTCAGCCCCTGTGCCTTCCACATCCCACCCACTGGGCCGGTCTCCTCTCTCCTCTCTGGCCTGGCATAAGCATAAGCCCAGCCAGCAACAGTCGGGGTCTACCTTTCATGTTGTTTCAACTTTGTACCTGCCATTTGTTATTGTTTTCCGCCATTGCGTGCCAGAAGATTAAAACTCCGACTACTGGGTTCTATTCGCGGCCTCAAAAGGAGTTTTATTTTGGCTTGATTTATTTTTGGAAATGGGAAGTACTTATCGGTCAGGTGGGCTTATCAGGTCAGTACTCCCCTTAACACAATCTACCTATTTTAACAGAAATTTTCTCTCAAGGCTTACTCAACCATCAACCTAACTATCTGCTTAAAAGGTTTCCTAGAAGACATTTCAATTAAACCTCTAGAAAAGCAATTATCTGATGGCAACTACTCTAGTGTAGAGTCTAGACCTCCGTTTGGAAACTCACTTGGCAGAAGTGTGATAAAGTCGCGCTGCAGCATCGGCTTGAGATAGGCGTTGATCTGGCCATGTTGATAGTGACACATCCGCGACAGCAACTGCTCCACAAAGTCCACCTGTCCGGCCTCGCTCCACTGGGTAAAGTACTGGAAACAGAGATCCCGCTCTGTCTGGTATGTGGGCGAGGAGTCTTTCTTGCGCACCGGATCATACAGCATGGTGGTTGTGAACTATAAAGTGAAAATGTTGGAGAAAATAATTAAAATGTTATGATATGGATGTCAGGGTGCATACACTCGAAAAAAGTAGGGTAGGGTTGTGCAACTTTCAGGCAACCCAAACTTGGGGCTTACAATTAGGCAATTAGTCGAGCTCCAAGCTCTGACTCTCTTTTCGTCATTTTCTCGTTTACTCGTTTTTTGTTTTTATTCATTCGCGAAAGAGTTGGCAAAGCAGAATCGAGCAAAACCACATAGCTGGAAGTGAGCTGGCGTCGAACGACAGATCATTCACACGGAATGTTTATAAATAATTATATTTATGTTTATTGGCTATTTGATATAAATATCAGAGCCAATTCAGGGAGTCTATATCCCAATACGTCATCTAATATATACATACATTTTCCAATAAACATCTGAGATTTGTGTGATTTGTCAGGGTGCATACACTCGAAAAAAGTAGGGTAGGGTTGTGCAACTTTCAGGGTAATTAAGTTAACTGCAATGTCAGCTATTAAGAAAACCTTGCGTAGAGTGTGTAGAGCTAGCCTTAATTTAATTGCAACAATATAGTTTAGTTGTTAGCCTTTAGCAGAATCCAACTACCAGTTGATATGTTACCCCCGACTAAAGTGGGTTTATGGCAAGGATGCTATCTACAGTAGTAGTTCCAAGAAACAGAGTACCATTAACCATATTCCACCTTGAACAAAACACAAAAAAACAGAGATGACTCAAGCAAAACTTTATTGCTAAACCCACAAAAATGAAGAAAAAAAAAAAACAATTTTCGGGGCACATGTTAAATGGTTACTGTGCGGCAACTAACGACCTTCAGTACACCGCATATCATATTTAACAAAATCCATACAATAAAATATATACACATTGATTGATACAACAAAGTTGTACTACCAAGCTTTGTTATTAATTGTGTAAACAATCCCGAAGGCTTATTAACCCCTCGCATGTTTAATGTTTTTTTTTTAATTTTGATTTTAATCCTAAACAAGGTCAAGTGGGCTTATCTCATCTATAAATGGATTTTAATAAATCTATAAATTAAATAAATATTTATAGCCCATCGAAGGGTTAAGGAAATTGCCCAAGGAGAGAGTCAAGAGAAGAGGTCAGGGGACGGGGAAAAGAGATGACAATAATGATAAATAATTAGGCTTTGGCCCAGTGTCCCAAAAGTTTAAGGTTAGCTAAATAGGCATTGGAAAAAGAAATGCGACAATTTCTGAGTTTAATAGAGTGCACGAGTGCAAAATCTGTAGTATATACGAAAATAAAGCACACGCACACCATCTTACTGCCATGTGTGTGTGTGTGTCTGTGTGAAGACGACACCTTGGGCATTATGTACATAAATAGGGTATTTCGAGAGCCTTGCATATAGCCAGAAATTGGCGCTTACTTAACCTGGCCAATTTGGCATTTGAATACCTACCGCTTGGGCATTGGAGTTGGTTTCGTCCATTATTTTGTCAGTCTCCATTTTCATCATTGTGATGTGTGTTGCTGTGTTTGTTGAATTTGGCTGTTGGTTTGTTTCTCTTCTTTTTCTGCTCTCTCTTTGCCACCACACACACACTCGCGTACGCCGCTGCACACGTACGTGTCTTTTGCTGGCGCTTACTTTATTTACTATTTTATTTTAGCCACACACAACACCACACTATGCAAATTTACGTGTAATATTATTTAGTTTTAATCTTGTGAAAAAATTACTATTCTGTCTCGTTGCAGTATGACCGCAGGCGGGATGCGCAAAATGGCAGCGCTGAGGGAAACTCAACACGGCGCAAAGTCTCCTCGCTTTTTATCTTCTGTGTTTTAAGCAAGTCATTATTTTCTGTTGACCTAAGCCCGTATTTGGGTCCGCGGTTGTCTAGCAAACTGCACCAATTTTGTGTCGACGAACAATTTAGAGAAGATTGCACTAATTTTAGCTCCAAGATAGCTCCAAGATTTTACCTGTCCAGCAAGCATATGGTCTCACAAAAAATATAAGTGCTGGAAAGTTTCGGCTGACAAATAGGATTCCCATATAATCTCGTTTTCTGTTTTAAATTTACCACCTTAGACTTAGGCTGCTTAAATTTATTTTATTTTATTCTTTGAACCATTAAATATAAATTTATTTACTTTTATTATTTTAATTAAGTCTTTTATTTTTAATTAAGAAAAACTATTACTGAAACTTTTTATTTAAATATTTTTTTAAATATATTGATAAACAAAAATATATATTTTTTAAATTTATTATTAAATTTTTTTCTAAAATAATTAGTAAATAAAAACGTTGAAACTTGGCAACTCTAACCACCAGCTGTTTCGGCCTCGATCAGCCGCTCTTTTGTGTTTTATTTTGTTTTGTTACTTAATTGATAAACTTTTTGAGGGGAGCGGCGCTCTCCTCCAGATAACCTCTCAGCACTTTAAATTAATAAACATAGCACAAGTAAGTTCGGGGTCCAGCTGTCAAAGCTCCGGCACTCACTTTCATTCGACCGACCGCAGCTGGTGATCAGTGCCTTAAAGTGTAAATTCTTTTGTAATTATTTCCAGTGGTCCGGGTGTCCAGTATTTTCAGGATGGCAGCTTGCCTTACTCAAACCAACGCCAACTTTCTATGCGACGGAAAGAAAATAGTCGGAGTGGCTCTCAATTACATGTAACTGGCGAACCCCCCTACCTTTATAACTGATAACAGAAGATCTTATCTACAACAGGGATGTGGTCAAGGCCAGGAACGTTCCGGTACCCAAGGAGCCTCTTGTCTTCCTAAAACCCACTTCTTCTTACCTAAAGGAAGGCCAACCTATTATCGTGAGCATTTTCTTCTGATGATTATTAAAAAATAAATAAACTTACTGATAAGGTCGCTTTCAGCTCCCCAAAGTCTTCTCCAAGGTGGCCTACGAAGTAGAACTGGGCGTGATAATTGGAAAGCCCTGCAAAAATGTGTCCAAGGCTAGGGCTATGGACTATGTGGCAGGCTACTGTCTAGCTTTGGATCTGACAGCACAATGCCATTTGGTAACATAGAACTATATACTTTAAATGACAAGAATTACAAGCCTAATCCTTCCAGGGCACTGCTCGAGCATCTGGACACCCATGGACATTAGGCAAGGGGTTCGATACCTCCACACCTGTGTCCGAATTTATACCCCTAAAGGAAGTAAAGGACCCCCATAATTTAAGTTTGTGGCTCACCGTAAACGGCGTGGAAAAGCAAAAGGGATGCACCGCAGACTTGATATTTAAGGTGCCGGACATCATTTCGCACGTGTCCCAGTATATGACCCTGGAGCCGAACGATCTAATCTTGACAGGCACTCCTAACGGCTCGGATGCCTTTAAGGCGGGCGATGTGATTGAGTGTGGTCTGGCGGATCTTGCCACTCTAAAATTCGACGTGTGTTCAGAATAAAACCTTGAACTAGTGGTACATATATTGGACTTTTATTGTAACGACCTCTAGAAATGATTATTTTTTGCGTTCGACATCGTCGCAATCCATTAAATATTTCCGCATAGCTGCACAGTCGTCCGTATTTTTCCATTTGGTGGAGGGACAGTTCAGATACACTTGTTCCATGATGCAGGCCAACAACGTAGCCGGATAGAAGTTGCACTCACCTTTCGTGTGCATCCATTCGGATTGCTGAACGCGTTCTTGGGCTATGGAATTGTATATATTAAATATATTTTTACCCATTAGTTTTACCCACCATAGCTTGCACACTGTGCCACACTTTTAACCATTAGTTTGGATGTGGCAGGATCGTTTTTGTAGCGCTGCTGATAGTTCTTTTGTAAAGCAGTGACGTTGACGGTTCCATTGTTCAATAAAAATCCATTGGCCTTAAAGGAACATTCAGCTATGCACTGTAATAAACATATTTTTATAAAAATTACTTTTAAAAACATTTTTAAACTTACCGCGTTTAAAGCTACTTTATCCGATCGGAGATTTGTGGAACCTGCATTTTTGGACGTTGAGTTTTGGTTTAATAAAAACTTTCGGCAAGTCTTAATCGTTTTGTCATTTTTTTGGACATCACAACATGAACTCATCTAGCAAAAAATCATTTAATATCAATAGGTAATTATATATTAAACTACAAACTAACGAATTTTGGTTGCTTGGCATGGTCACAATTGGTGTAATTAAAGGACAATACACTGATACATATATGAATTAACAGAATAAAAATCAGAAAAACTCGATGATACATGGTTTCAGTTTCAAAAGAATTAATAAACTGGTATTCAAAGTGGAAATTTTACAACTTTTATAAAATTTCAAATTTATTTTAATGTCTGTCTATTAAGAAGTTAATGTTGCATAAAGTATTACTATAGTACATAATAAGCAAGTGGAATGTTATTAAAAATATCTATTTATAAAATATGAATGTGTTTAGATTTACCAATGTTTATAAATAATTAAAATTCAAATTTTGAAATTTTTTTTATAACGTTTTAAACCCTAGTTTATAACGGTTTCTTTGGTATTGCGAAACTTTTAGTATATGGTCACACTAGCACGAGGAAAACCAAAACATTGAATTTACCCAAATCTTGGGTATTTTAACTATAAATTAAAGTCATGGACCCAGATCTCTACCAGGGACACTCTATTTTCCGGGATGAACCATCCTACAAGGTTTTTAACAGATCCTTCGAGAGTAATTTCGATTCATTCTACACATACATAAACGAGGTAGATCCGGTGGTGCTTCGTGAGGAAGTAGAAGGACCCTCTAAAATCTTCACTTCCTTTGCAACTAACTTGGCGTTAAAGGATCCGCGCACCAAGGAAATTCCTAAGAAGGTGGTTTACGATCATACAAATAAAAAACTAGGATACGACTTCTACAATCCCCAGAAACATTACTCTGACTTGACACCGGCCCAACAGGCGGCCTGTGTTCGGGCGCTCCTTTCCCTGCAGCGAGGGGAACCCACCACGGATAAGGATTTCGAGCAATGGAATGCCACGGAGGGGAAACGCTGCACCGAGCGCCAGCAAGTTCAGAAGCACTTTCACGATTATGAAGTTTCCAAAAGAGAAGTCATTTATTTGCCCATGAAACGACTGGTCACTGCCTACAGGAAATGGTACGATAAAAAGGTGGATTCTATTTTAAAAAATCATCCTGATAAATCATATATAACATTTTCCGGATTGCCACAACTCTCTCAGTGCAAGGGTCTCAACGGCGATACTGCCAGCATAGAGGAAATAGAGCTGGAGCGGATTAAAGGACGGGTCAGGCTGTGCCCAGACGCTAAAATTAAAAGGGAAGTGTTTCGGACACTTAATGTGCGTCTGGATCGGTATTCGGGGAGCAAAACTGAAGATTTTCGTAATCTTTTGAAGGAAGAGGAAAAAAAGACTGAGCTGCAAGCTAGAAACATATTTGTTTTGCCCTTGGAGTCGTTGCTAATGCTCTTGACCAGCGGTTCCTACGTGGATTTGGCTACAGAAATGTTCCTCAATATAAAGGAATCATCTTACAGTGGATACAAATGCGTGGAGTTTCAGAATCCCTTTCCTGCCCGCAACTGTGGCTGGCATACAAACAATTTGGTTTTAAGTCAGGCCTACGAAGCCTACTCATCCCAGCCAGGAGAAGCTAAGTGGTTGGATTACAAATCAACAGACATTAGGAACGAAGTGCCATACCCACTTATAAGCGAAACGCCCTCGCTCAACCTGAATATGAGCTATGAGCCACAATTGATTGATGAAGATTCATCTGCAGTGCCAGATAGCTACAGCAATGCCGCCCTTGTAAGTTGGATACTGAAATGTCAGGATCAGAATTTTCAAATGTTTAGCACCTTATCCATACCAGCAGTAAGGGATGCAGACGGAAAGAAGTTTCTCGGCTGCCACTTAATTAAACTGGAGAACAAGCCAGACTGCGGCTGCGAATTCATGACCAAATATGAGCTCCTCAAAGCCTGGTTGCAGATCAAACTCTTGCAGGCTGAGGTGGGCCATTGCACACGGGTATCCTTGCAGGACTTTGATACGGTTTTAGAGGAGAACCTTACCTTGGAATATGTGGAACAACAGCTGTACGATTACTACAATACTAACATGCCGCAATTACTTTCCAATCTCTTCGAATTTCTCAAAATCTTTCACACCGTGCCGGTGGGAGAGTACATGCTGCGATATTCTCCCAAATACAAGGATAAGTTCCTGCTGTGCACCAGCACCAAGGAGGCTTCAAACCAGTCCTTTCAGCTGCATCAAGTTTTAAGGGAAATCGTCCCCAGCGGTCAAAACTTTTTGGCCCAAAGCAGTTATCTTCCCGTTTCAGCCACGCTCTGCGGTCGAATGCACAAGGAATTGCAACTGGTGCCCTGCTCCTTTCCTTCCCAACCTAAGGGGAAGGTTGGGAAACGTAATGGTCATCCCATCGTACTCAAGAAAGAGCCTCCCCGAATAATACGTCAAAAGTCTCCTATAAAACGGAATCGAAAAAAAAACCAAAAGAGGGCTCGAGCGAAAGCCCGAAAAATGGATGCCTTGAAGGCCGATAAGGAGTTGGATAAGATTATGGTCCTGTGAGAGAAAATCCCGACTAAGCACCATTTTTAGTACAAAATCCAAATAGTCTTTAAAAAAGAGTAAATTAATTGTAAAACACAAATTAAACTATTTGGATAAAAACAAATATTTAGCATCTTTTTACTTAAAAACGAAAAAACTGATTTAATCCAATGATAAATTTAAAGCTGCCAAATTAGTTTCCACTTCCGTCACCAGCTCATCCTCGTTTACTTTTAGGGCTGGAAACCGTGTCCAAAAGTCTGAATCTTCCTTTGGTGGCAGAGTTTCCTGGGGAAAAGTGTGCAGAGATAGGTCGTTGAATACATTGCGGTGCTCGTAGTCATCATCGAGGGCAGTTTCTTTGCAGAATTCAACTATTTGGGTTATGTGATCCTTTTGATTTCTCCGCGCCATCGTAAGCATTTCAAAGCTGTTTGAGATAAGGAGCACATTGGGCAACGTTTTTCGCTGCCAGTTGCTCCACAAAATATTGTGCATCAGGGCGTACGGGCAATGGGGCAAGTAATACAGAGTGGGCACAGTGGCCTCATGCTTTCCAGCGCAGTCCTCACTCATCATCCGGCCATTGAACATGCGGATAAGCTCTGTCTCACTGTCCCGGAATACGGGGTCGAAATAAAGAGCCTCCTCAATCTTGTGGTGCTGTTGCAGGCCTAGAATAAAAGCTGCCTGGTGGAGAGCTTGGTGGGTTCGGGTGAAGGGGCCCAGACCCAGGCATACTATTCGTTCCAGCGGGGTGTTCAGGGTATCCAACTGCTGCTGTAGCGTTTCCATGGCTACCAAGAAGTAGTCGCTTTGGCGCATTTCCTCGCAAAGCCGCTCCAATCGCCTAAATAATGTTTTTTTTATCAATGGGGACTTCGAAAAACTATGAAAACTTACGGTTGAAACTTCTCCACGTTAACATCGGGACAGTCGTTTAAATAATCGCTTTCAGACTTTCGGTGGTCCCGTCGCCTCAGACACTTCCGCGCCATCCATTTTTTGCGCGTAACCACCTGAAAATCCTCTCCAGAGCTCGACATTCTAAAAGGTAAATAAACACTTGCTCCTCTACGTTTTCTTATCCGCGTAGAGATGGCCAAATTTTAGTGTATTTTGAAGCTTCTCAACACTGGAAAGCTATCGATATTTTCTTATTTATCGATTGCTTATTTATTTATTTTTGTTTACCATGAACGATCCAAGCAAGAAAATAAGCGTGAATTTGTCCTCGCTACTCAGCTTGAAGGCTGAACTACTAAGGAAGCAGCATGAAGTTAAGCTGGCCAAGGCCACCAAGGTGGCTGCCAGCGAATTTCGGCCCCCTAAGATGACTAGCGAAAAGGAAAAGATAAAGTCGAAGGATCGCGACTACAAAAAGATTGGCACCAGCGATGATGGATCCAAGGTGTACGAGGCGGAAGACCCCCTCGAGTTGGAAAAGTCGAGGCGCGTTTTGGAGGCCAAGAGCAAGTACTACGATAGGATGAGTCGTAGCGGCGGCAGCCTGAACTCTGATGACAACTGCCTGGTGATGTTCAATCGGAAGAAGCAGGAGGGAGGTCAGGAGGTCCAAAACCAAAGGTATAGTCCCCATCGAACGCCAAGCAGAAGTAGCAGTGAAGATGAGGGCGACGATGACGACGAAGTGGAGTACATCGATTGTCTGGGGCGCACAAGGAAATGCCAACGTAAAGACTTGGCAGAGGCGAAGAGACGCGATAAAGAACTGGGCAGAACCATGCCGCAGCGCCTGGACCAGAGCAAGGCCAACTGGATGATCGACACCCAGGGAACGAAAAATGACGAGGAGGAGAATGAGGAGCCTAGTTACGGTCCACCGCCACCGGAAAGCATTTGCACCGATGCCATATCCACAATGACCAAGCACGACGAACAGCGCATGAACTGGGAGGTCAAGGAGCAGGAGAATTTAGAAAAGCCCGATGTCCACTACCAAGACGTGTTTTTCGATGAAGCGCGTACTCATGGCGTTGGATACTATGCCTTCTCGACGGACGAGGCCGAGCGCAAACAACAGCAAGCAGAGCTGGAAGAGGCGAGGAAGGCCACAGCCGAGGAGCAGAAACGCCGGGATGAAATGCGCGCTAAGAGAGATAGTATTGTGTTAGACCGAGTACTAGCAGCCAAAAACAGGATTCGCGCGCGTGATAACCTGCCTCCCATTAGCAAAGAGGAGTACGAGAAAGAGCAGGAACTGAAAAAACAGGAGGAGACAGCCGAAAAGGATCGGGAGCGGCAGGAACAAGAGAAGAAAGAGGCCCTGGATCAAGAGAAGGCAAAGAAAGAGGCAGAACTGGATGATCTGCGCAAGGAGCACGTGCGCGATTGGGACCGTGACAAGCCAGGCGTAGCCAAGCGTTCAGAATCCGAATCCTCCGAGGAGGAGTGGCAGTACAAAGCGGAGAGGCTTCCCATGTCTCAGGAAGAATGGAACGAGAAGCAGCGCGCCCAGCGTCAGCAGGAATTTGCTCCGATGCCCGAACCAAAGCGTACCAATTTCTCCACCATGCCACCACCTCCGGCGTGGGTAAGGGGCGAGGTCCAAGAGTTCCGCAACTTCCACACCAGCAAACAGGAAAGATCATTCCAACGACGAAACTATAATGGCAGCAGCGAGGAACAGAACGATGATGAGCCCAGCACTTCATCCCGCCAAATGGGCGCTGCTATCCCACCACCTGCCAGTCTGAATGATACAGCCACCTTGCCACCAGCAGCCAAGCGGGCAAAGTCTCAAGCAGAACTGGAGCGATCCATCGAAGCTGGCCTGAAATTCCTGCGCGAAAATTGCGACAAAGGTGCGCTCGGCAACAAGGCCACCTGGACCGCAAAGGCTGACTACTAATTTAGTTATTTACTCAACTTTCTTTGTTAATAGTTTATTGCTTCGTAAAAAGAATACTTTAGAAAAAACACAATACACAATACGCGACCTAGACCACTGTTCTATTGTCTGGATTCTTTGAGCTAAGACCAACAAATATAATGTTCTATTGGCAAAGTCTAAAACAGAAAAAGCAGTTCCACAGTTCCTGCTTCATACCAATGTTCGAAAAGTCATTTAAGCCCCTTCTCCGCATCCCCAAATCCGTAATAATGGTGGTATTTGTTTAATGAGACATGTTACTTTCATTAAAGTAAAAATAAATTGGAAAAGGAAGAGTGTGTAAATATAAGCAATTAAAATAAATAGTTTGTTAACTTGTCTAGGTATAATGGTATTTCTCTCCTATTTCTACCCTGTCCCTCTCGGAAACTGTCGGCATGAAAATAATCGTATTAGTAACGTTGGCTCCTAAACTTACAAAGTCTTGCTAAGCTACTGGTAATATTTACTAACTTGCATATAACTAAGAGTTATGTTATGTGCTTCTGAGCTGGTAGATTATTGGTAATTGGTGTTAGATCTATTATGATTCATTCCATGCCTAAAGCATGCCCCGATCCACCATGTCGATGACAATTTCGGACATTTTCTGGCGGCACAAGTCATTTGGGGGAAAATTGAGAGTGGGCGCTCCGACATCCTCTTCGTAATCTTTCTTGCCTTGCAAGTACATATCGGGAGCATCCTCCGAGGAGCCAGTGCTGATGGGGATAATATCCAAGGCCAGCCCAAGCGCAAACCGCCCGTAGGATTTAAGTTCGTCAGCAAACCTTAAAATAAAAGGTTATATTAAAAAATGTATTGATTAAAATTTAAGAATTAGTTATCCACTTACAGATCTTGCAGTTTCTCTAACGTGTCACAGTGCTCGGGCAGAGACGTGCACATGATTTCCAGCCACCGAAAGAGCTCCTCTGTATACGTCTTTAGTAGCGTCTGGAGATTGGCATCCCTCATCTCCTTCGTGGTACAACAATACAGCAGATTCGCTATGTCCAGGGCGATCGAGCTGTAGCGTATCAGTTGAAAGTCGATGAGAGCCACTTCGAGGACCTGCTGCGAGTCCTCCGGATTATAGTGATAGAGAAAGTTATTCACCCAACAATCCCCGTGGCAAATGGCTGAGAGAGGCGACTCGGCACTGGCCATCTGAACCATTCGTCCAAAGAAGGAGGAACTCTCGGCGAAGTTTCGAATGGCCGCGACATATTTGGAATCGGCGGGCAGAACATCCGACACCATTTGAATGGCATTCTTGGTAAGGTGTTCATAGTAGTTTCTGTACCAGCTGGTGTTCGCCGTGCAGAAGATCCCTTCGCTAATGAGGCTGCATAGCTTTCGAAACTCCAACGGGTGCTCGAACTTGTAGGCCAGGCTGAGGGCGTGAAGCTGTGCCACCTGCAATAGGACGGACTGTGTCTCCCCCGTGCTGAGCCCTTTGTGCCGGTCGGTCATCTGAAAGCCACGTTCTCGAAGGTCCTCTAAATTAAAAAAAAAAATATATATATATAAATCAAATATATTTTAAATAGAATATTAAAATAGATACCCATTATCAGCAGGTCATGTCTGGCTGTGAAACATTTTGGTATTGCATTGAACAGTGGTTCTTCAGGTCCAGCTTTACTGGCCTGGAACTTCAACAACTCTGGCAGGATGGTGGTATAAAACTCCACCTCGTTTCTAGAAATCAAAGAGATTAGAGAAGAAATCCTTGAAAGGATTTGTATTCTTTACCGGAATAGCTTGTCGCTCTTGTAGGCTTCCCTCTGAACAACGCTTTCGGGCATAACCTGTAAAATTTGTTAATAATTTATTGTTAATTTATTTCTTAATATTGTTAAGAA
The DNA here is from genome assembly GCA_018153035.1 of Drosophila pseudoananassae pseudoananassae. Taxonomy (NCBI): domain Eukaryota; kingdom Metazoa; phylum Arthropoda; class Insecta; order Diptera; family Drosophilidae; genus Drosophila; species Drosophila pseudoananassae. The sequence goes on from JAECXR010000055.1 coordinate 2,501,542, forward strand.
AAATGATATTACCTTGCAGATAACCTTCTGCTCCCATTTATGATGACTCCCGTCCAGGTTCTGTCGCTTTCCGCTCAGATTTATGCGGTACAGGGCGGCTGTATAGTTGTCACCCCGGTCGGAGCCTTGAGCCAGCTGAAGAAACAAAAAAAATAGCCAGATTTCATAATGGGGGAAATGTAAAAATAAAATTACCTCAAAGGCGTCAATTTGCACATCCGGTTCGACATGTTTAAAAATGTCCTGAAAAGCCTCCAGCGAGAGGATTGGTTTTCCCTCCACCGCCGACCCAGCCGCACCATTTGCCGCTCCCATTCCGGCTGTTGTGGCCGCTGCTGATTCGCCAGTGATTCCCATCTTCCGTGGCTTTTTCTGGCGCACTCTGTCTTTCCTGGTTTACCAGCAGGCGACGGAATTCTCCTCGACTGCTCGTCAATTGGTTTCTTCTGCAATTTATGTTAACTTTTCGCCGCTAAAGCTGCACTTTTCAGTTTTTGGTCTTCGCTTTCCACTTCTATTCATCGATTTTGCGCGAACATGTGTTCGGTTCTGCTTCTTATTCGTCCTTTTTTGTGCTTTCATTTCGTCCCTTACGTTATTAAAACCGTTTTACGTTATTTCGTTACGCTATGCTGTTGGAGATGGGAGAAATGTATATTTTCAAAAATGGCGCCTTTGATAAATAATATATTTTAATTTTTCTTTGCTTTTTGTATAATAGAGAATAATTAAATAATTGTGGTGTGAACGACATGTCAAAAAGCATGTGCAGATATTCTTAAAATCATCCTTACGAAAATAGTCATCTCAGGACTAATTCAAATATTAATCTTTGAATTTCTATTTATCCATTACGAGCTACTTAAAAACCTTTTTTATGTGTTTGATTGTGAAACCATTGAATAAAAAAAAAATATTTAACATTAAACACACCAGTCGATACTGTGGCCATCAATAATTATCAATGTGACCACACCGCTAATCGATTCTTCTCTTTATTTCTTAAACTTTGGCACTCACCGTTCGAATTGGGAAGAACTTTCTTTTTTCATTATGTCTGTTTTATGCGGAAAAATGCAAAAATGCACTGTTTTGGGTTGCTACGAAAAATTGCGAAAGGAAAGAGAAGGAAAATCGAATAACCAGGTAAATTTTAGTTATACTGACTTTTTAAACTACTGCAGAACTACAGACACTAATGTGAGTTATTTACTCAGCAAAATCACGCTTTAGGAAAAGGTTGCAAAGAAGAGGGAAATGTGAAGTCTATTAAAGTCGAAGCAGGAGTTTCTAAGCGCCAATTCGATGCAAATGGAGTAAAAGAGAATGTGGATCCTCGTGATGTGGATGACTTGCAAATTCCAGCTCAAAAAGTTCCAAAAAAAGAGCAACTACCAGCAGGGGAAGAGAGGCAGCCAAACCAAGCTAGTTCACCTAATCGTATTGGGATTTTAAACCGACCTCCTACTAATCGGGAACAACGACAATATTGGATCAAGCTGTATGAACACATTGCCTGGAATGTGAAAAGTGGCGCTTATCCGTTGGAACCGACAAAGTCCAATCAGTGTTCTAAATGCCGTAAGAACTTGTCCAATATCGAACAGAAATCAAAACATGAGTTGTCCTGCCAGCCGGAGCTCTACAATCTGGGATGTCCATGTGGTTTTCTCACCAACACGATGAAAAGTTTGGCTCCGCACCGGGCGAGTTGTGCCAAAAGCCAAAATATTCGGGATCTTGGAGTTTGTGGTTGGATTCCACACTTGAATCAGTCCCAACCTCAATCTTGAATCAACGTCAGTGGCCATTGGCCAATCTTTTTATACATTTTGATTAATCTAATGATTTTGTTATCTACCATTTAAACATTCAAACATAATTTTCCTTTTAAATGAAGAGTCAGAGCTATTAACTTGCCGGCAAATAAAACACCTTTAAATGGAAGACTATTCTTAAAGACTTTATTTTTGTTATTTTCTTACAATGTTATGGAAAGTATTTGGTATCATTTGCTTTTAGAAATTAGTCGTGTTATACAAAATGGTCTAGAATGAACCTTAAATGTTATTAGTATTATAAATGGATATTATGATGATTTAAATAGCAGCTTATAAATGTATATCTGTGCTGGGCTTGGGCGTTTTAAACGCCATCACTAATTGAGTATGAATAGGTTCCATTTTAAATCTTTGACATCCCATCGAACTAAAAGAAAATAATTATGAATAAAGATTAAATAAAGGTATGTTGTATTATTTTCAAAATAGAAAGTATTATAACTTATTTTTGCATTTAATTTCAGAAAAATCGGATCAGAACTCACTTGGAAAATCAAATCTTTAAAATGGGCCACTTTGTATCGACATTACTGGCTCTTTGGCAGTTCAGTGCTGTTGGTGATGCGTCACCAGGCCCATGTCCTCCTGTAGCTTCAGGGCCAGGGGCAGTGGTCTCTGGGGCCAAGTGCGTCGGTGGAGTAGGGTCTCCGCACTGGCCAGTTGCCGCTGGAGCTCCTCTATGGTGGGGTAAATGTGCTGCTCCACGAATTCAGCCACTGTGTACTCGTCATAAACTTCCCACAGCAGCTGCTGAGCCTCCCGGGACATAGTCCTTAGCTCCTCGATAAGCATTGGAGTTCTGGATAATGAAGAATACAATTTTCTTTATCATTTTCAAACATTTCAGAGCCCCACCTGGCAGTCAAGTCCCGAACCCTCAGCGGCGAACTAAAATTATGCCGCACATTGTATTCGGAGAGCCAGGCGCTTTGGTCCTTCGTTTGCTGCAAATAGACCCGGATCTCGGCCAGCTTGTCAAACAAGCGCTGGGCGTACTTGAAGATCAGGTGTCCGGGATAGCTGCACACCGCAAACAGCTGGCTGTGATGGGTGTTCGGGTGTAGTTCCAACCAGGGTCGACCCGAACGCCGGCTATCCGGCTGAAAGACACACTGCAGCACCTTGAGAAGCTCGTTATCCCGGGGATTGGTGCTGAAGTAACCCTTGGAGACTGTGGACAGCGAGGTCATCAGACTGGGAATACCCACGGGCAGGAGTTCGCAGAGCACGGCAAAGTGATCATAGCGCTGCCAACCGGTCAGTGCTATTCCCCGCAAACCCTTGGCGAACCGGCCGCCCTCCTTGGCGATCACCGCCAGCCAGCGGATGTTGTTCTCCAGATGATGTTGCAGCGGTGGCACCAACAGGCTCTCTCCGAAAGCCCCCTTGAAAGCGGACGCCGTCCAGGCGCTGGGGAATATCTTGGCGTAGGTGTCCCACAACTGAGGCGGTATGAAGCGGTAGATGTCGCTGGCGTACACCCACACCATCGGCTCCACATAGCTGCCCACCTGGGAGTGCTGCAGCTCACCGAGGGACATCGATCTCAACTGGTCATCCCAGATAATGACGCCCAGCTGGGGCCAGTGCCGACGGATGAAGTGCGCCACACTCACCACGTGCGAGAGGAACAGTTCGCTGCGGAGTCTCTGTCGGCAGGCGGGACACTCACCCATCCGCTGGACTTCGTCGCACCCAATGTGGATGTGCGTGAATCGGATGGGTGCGGCGGGTGGAGCTGCCGACGAGGGAGTAGATTGCCCCAGGCACTGCAGGTGGAACTCAATCACCTGGGTTAGCATCTGCTCCAACAGTGCCATACTCTGCGGCTGGCTGGGGCAGATGGACTGCGGACTCTCGGCCAGTTCACGGAGTTGCTCGAATCCGGAAAGCTTCAAAACAAACTCCATGTGCCCAAACGTCTGGACCAGCGGCATTACGCTTAAGCCATGAACGGCTGCTGTCTCCAGGAAGTCCTGTGAAGGAAGTTCTCTCAAAAGTAGAGAATATCTACCAATAAGTGTTCACAAATCTCACCCTCAGTTCGTCCTCCTTGTAAGCATTGTGCGCGGCCAGTGGTTGGAGGACTCCGGAGTACGGAAACATGTCCTCGTACTCAATAAGCAGACCAGTGGCTCCCAGGGCTCGGAGCATGGGCAGCAGTTGCTTCAGGAAACTAAGCTTTGGCGGGGCGCCCTTGAGGTCAAGATGGACCAGGCGGTCGGTCGGAGCACGTGGTCCGTCTGGCCCGATTCCGGCCACTACCGGCACTCCCATGCGCTGGAGCTCGTGTTCGTACTGGGTCTGCCGTTCTGCCGACGAGAGCATTCGGTCATCTTCGGCATTGGCGTTGAGTTCCTCCATTCCGTTCGCGTTCCTTTGGCGCTGCTGTTGCTCTAGGATCTTGAGGCGGTCCTGCTCAAACAGATAGCTTTCGGACAGCGGCAGGGGAGCCTTCTTGGACTGCGTTGGACGCAGAAAGCGCACGTTTCCCAGCTGCTGAGCAGCTACGTTGTCCTTCAGGCGCTCGGCCCTCAGGTCTCGATTGGCCTGGGCAATTAGCTTTTGGATGATGTGAACCTGGTGGTAGCCAGTATCCTGCTGCTGTTGCTGCTCAGTGCCGGCAGAGATGGCAGGGGCTGGCGGCGGATATGTGGTATCGATTAAAATGGCCCAGGTCCAGAGGCCGAGCAGCACCAGGCCAGACACGACGAGCAGGAAGGAGAGCTTACGGCGCCAAATAAATATCCACAGATTCGAGTGCCTCTGCGAAAAAAGAAACAGAAAGTAGCTATAAGTTTAAATGCACTGAGAATATTTTTAGTGAAATGAAGATACAAGATTCTCATATATATAGATACGTAAGAAACACATATACACAAGATTTATTCTCTCAGTGCCAGCAAGTGGAAAGTAAGCCACTGCAGTGTTGCAGATGAAAAACTTGCTTCACTTTTCATAAATATTTGAAGATCCAACAAGTAGCCCCCGGAGTTATGCTATATAAATTCGCCCACAACAGCCCCCAGCCGCACGTTACTCATACGCCACCGTGCCTGGCTGGAGCAGAAGCGGCTCATTGAGGTTGAGTTAAGGGCTGTTTCCATTGTTGTAGTTCGCAGTTTTTGTGGTCGGTTCCTTGCGGGTCTTGTCTTTGTGTTTGGCCAACTAAACTTCACCAAGGCGCTGCTTAAAACAGTGGGCCAACCAATATATTTTCTGCCGAGAGTAGTTTAAAATTCTTATAAAATATATCTGTGTTCCATGTGGCTACCAAAAGAGATCTTTATAAGTCACAATTTTAAAGCAGAATACTCTTAACGATTTATGTAATCTCAATCATTCTGCATCAAAATATAGGAACAACATTTTTGTTGGGTTTTTGTCTAATTTTCTGGGGGAGCCCCTTCAAAATTCTGAAAAATACATAGAAAGACAATATGACCCACACCGATGGCCATATCTTTGCCAATTTTCATCCGATTCTTGATCGGAGTACCTTAAACGATTTGTATATTGATTCTCCACCAATCTGAATCAAAACCTGGAGACAAAATATTTTTTAGATTTTTTGTCAAATTTTCTAGGAAGCCCCTTTAAAAATGGGAAAATGCACATAACGACCATATGACCCACAACGATGGTCATATCTTTGCCAATTTTCATCCGATTCTTGATCGGAGTACCTTAAACGATTTGTATATTGATTCTCCACCAATCTGCATCAAAACCTGGAGACAAAATATTTTTTAGATTTTTTGTCAAATTTTCTGGAGGGACTCCTTCAAAAATGGGGAAATGCACCTAACGACCATATGACCCACAACGATGGCCATATCTTAGCCAATTTTGATCCGATTCTTGATCGGAGTAACTTAAACGATTTGTATATTGATTCTCCACCAATCTGCATCAAAACCTGGAGACAAAATATTTTTTAGATTTTTTGTCAAATTTTCTGGGGAGACCCCTTCAAAAATGGGGAAATGCACATAACGACCATATGACCCACAACGATGGTCATATCTTTGTCAATTTTGATCCGATTCTTGATCGGAGTACCTTAAACGATTTGTATATTGATTCTCCACCAATCTGCATCAAAACCTGGAGACAAAATATTTTTTAGATTTTTTGTCAAATTTTCTGGGGAGACCCCTTCAAAAATGGGGAAATGCACATAACGACAATTTGACCCACACCGATGGCCATATCTTTGCCAATTTTCATCCGATTCTTGATCGGAGTACCTTAAACGATTTGTATATTGATTCTCCACCAATCTGCATCAAAACCTGGAGACAAAATATTTTTTAGATTTTTTGTCAAATTTTCTGGAGAGACCCCTTCAAAAATGGGGAAATGCACATAACGACCATATGACCCACAACGATGGCCATATCTTTGCCAATTTTCATCTGATTCTTGATCGGAGTACCTTAAACGATTTGTATATTGATTCTCCACCAATCTGCATCAAAACCTGGAGACAAAATATTTTTTAGATTTTTTGTCAAATTTTCTGGAGGGACTCCTTCAAAAATGGGGAAATGCACATAACGACCATATGACCCACACCGATGGCCATATCTTTGCCAATTTTCATCCGATTCTTGATCGGAGTACCTTAAACGATTTGTATATTGATTCTCCACCAATCTGCATCAAAACCTGGAGACAAAATATTTTTTAGATTTTTTGTCAAATTTTCTGGAGAGACCCCTTCAAAAATGGGGAAATGCACATAACGACCATATGACCCACAACGATGGCCATATCTTTGCCAATTTTCATCTGATTCTTGATCGGAGTACCTTAAACGATTTGTATATCGATTCTCCACCAATCTGCATCAAAACCTGGAGACAAAATATTTTTTAGATTTTTTGTCAAATTTTCTGGGGAGACCCCTTCAAAAATGGGGAAATGCAGATAATGACAATATGACCCACACCGATGGCCATATCTTTGCCAATTTTTATCCGATTCTTGATCGGAGTACCTTAAACGATTTCTACATCGATTCTCCATCAATTAAAATTAAAATCTAGAGACAAAATATATTTTTGATATTTTTTCGATGCCTTCATTAATTTAAATCCTATTCTTGAGCGGAACATTCTAAAAGATAACAAATACTTATCAAATAATTAACGCAAATAAGAATAACCAATTCAAGTATTTGTTCCCAATTTTTTGGACTTTTGTGCCACAGTAGCACTTGTGCATTGAATGGCTGGGGTTATAGTTCCGAGGCATCCGTTTAAACGGCAGCTTATTTAAATGAGGCTCTGGCAGAGCCATAAAGCAAAGGCAGTTCGCAGCTCTTCCGTAGGTGCGGCGCCCGTTGTACAAATCGACAGATAAAAGTCGACCATGGGTTTGGGGCATTATTCAGGGCCTGCAGCAGTGGCACCACAGGAACAGGAACAACACCCACTCCGACGCCAAAACCAACAAAACTTGCACTGTTCGACAGGCGATAAATGCAAGTGCTCAAGTGGAAATGTGCAGCTGTCTGTCCCTGTGTCAGTCTGTCTTCATAGAGGAAATTGAATTGAGTTTTCACAGGGGCTTTCATTGGGTTTTAAGAGCGGGTGGCGGATGTTTCCGAGGCTATTAGTTCGCTTTAGTTCAGCTCGGTTCGTGACTGTCGGGTAAGACAAACGCGAAAAGTTTCAGGTCTTTGTGGACACTTGTTAGATGATTGAGTGGTTTGGTTGAGGTGGATCTATGCCTTAATTGTGGCTGGTTCCAAGTTCAATTCAAAAAAAAGATTTAATGAGGGGGTGTCACGAGTACAAGTGAGTACTGAAAATATTTATTTTGAGAAGTGTTTTCTCTTTGAATTTTTTAAGTTTCAACTTCCAGACCCTTTCAGTTCAGCATTTAACAACTAAAAGCCAACATTACAGTGCTTAAAGTACTTTCTCCTTTCACTCTGATCATCAATTCGACATTTGGTATATGGCCAATTGAAATCCGATTGCTGACCCATTTGGCTTAAATCACATTTGCATTATTGTGTCTCTCCCACTCCTGACTTTTCGTCGTCAAAGTTGTTGCCAAATTTGTGCACTCCAACCATGTTCCCCCCCGGGGCAAATTTGGACACTTGGGTGGAAAGCGGTTGGGTTTGAGTATCCATTTTCTATCTCTATATTTTGCCAGCCAGTCCGAAACCACAACAAGAGCAAATGTGGAATGGGGGCTCTCGTTTTCGGCCAACCTTTTGTTGGCTCAAGTTCTCGCCGAGAATGCAAAAATAGAAGCACCAACTAGGCTAACAAAACGCACACCAGACGATGGCCCAAAGGCAGAGGCGTCCAAACAAAGGGGAGCCCAAAGAAAGGCTATGAGACCTCCCACCTTCATATATCCTTTGATGTGGAATATCAGAGAAGGAAAACCCAGTATCTTTGACACGAATTTTTTGAAAAGTCTAATAATATTTTTGTGAAAACTTTTAGCATTTATTATTTTCAGTGTTGAAAAAGCTGTCCTTTCACTTGTTGGCCCCATTACCGACACATCCTGGAAGACACTAGACCAGACCCCAGCAGGACAATGGATCGGTGCTAATTGCATTCGGCTCGTCAGGCAAAACTGCAAACGGTTCGGGGCGACTGTTTTCTAAATTAAATTTAATTGCACCGCACAACCGACAGGCCAATTTGCAGTCACAATTCACAACGGCCATGGCCGTAAGTCTCCACCCCACTGCCACCCACTGGGCAGTCAGCCACCCTGGCCGTATACCGCCCCCTTTTTTCGAATTGGGAGCACCGCCAGAAATGGCAACCGAGCTCTGAGCACTCCACTCTGCAGCCCGCTGTGAAGTGTCCGCCCACCAAACAATTTGGCAGTTTGCCACAAAAATAAAAATGAAACTGAAATGTTTTTAAAAAAAACCGAAAACAACAAAAATAGCAGCCAAAAACTGAAACATGAAAAATCCTTAAAGCAGGCTCTGACAGGCTGGAAATGCACTCAACCGATCCTTATGAATGGGTGGTACCTGCAATTGCATATAAATAAATTGTATTTCTCTTTAAAGACCATGAAAAATGCAACCTTAAGCTGTTAAATTTAATATTTCTGAAAGCTTTATTTCGGATTATTTGAATGGTGAATATTTCGTAGAAACGAGAGAAAACTGGCCTCATAAATACAAAAAATAATTAAATACGAGAATCATTTTAATTGCCTTGTGTTTGTTTAAATTAGTTGTGGTTATTGTTCTCCCGTATATTACGGAAAACTGATTTATGCATAGAGTCTACACTGTATTCATATTCTGGGGCTTTACTTTGGGGCTTTTCAATGGTGTCGTAAGTGCACCATCGGCTATTTTCATTCAGAAACTCTGGCATCGCTTGTATTGCATTCCCTGCATTGCATTTTGAGCAGCAGCAGAAAATTTGCTTGCCCCTGCAACACGCCACAGAGGATGATGGAGAGGCAAGCCAAGAGAAAGCTGGCTTAACTGGGCTTTAAGGATAAAGCACCCCGGCCAAGTTGTAGTCCTTTGCAAAGAATTTACATGGCGAGAAAAAAAAGCCTTTTAAGTAGAATTTGTAGCCAACAGTCTCTTGTATATTTCCGCTTAAAAATAGGAAAAGATTTCGCTTGACTTCTGGTCTACTGGAATATGTTTTCAGTGCATAAATTCTGAAGATGCAGTCGAGTCAAGAACGTGGCCATGCAAAATATGGCTCCCCTTGGAACCTTATCGCTATGAGAGCAATAACCGACAATTAGGCAATTTAACGCCTTATTAACGTCCATTAGCAGCCAGCCACTAATGGACGCTGAGCTGATGGCCAAACAATCCCTGGAATACCCATATCCTTGTGTTTTCTCAGCCGGACTCAAGATGCCTCCCGACTGGCCATTCAAATAAATTTTCACCAACTCAGAGTGCAGTCGGAGAAGAGCCCTTCTATCCGAAATATTGGAAATAGTGATGGGGGCAATTTCCGCCTTGCATACTGATGCGAAATATATCCCTTAAATTGCCTGAAAGGATTGCATTCAAAGTCATTGGGGAGAATCAAGTGAAATTGCCCAGACAAGTATATAAATAACCGACTTTAAGATTGTTTCCCATGAAATATTTAAATTACCTCTGAGGCTCTGAAGAGTAGCTCTGCAACAAAATGGCTTACACCACTTTTAATTGGCCAAAACAAATCAACTGTAAATGAAATGAAACTTTCTCTTTTATTTTTTAATAAAAGACTGAAAGCTGAAATGAAAATATTATGACGAACTAACTTATGCCACACTGTAAATAGTTTTCAGTTTTTCCTTCCTTCACTCCCAAATAATATCTTTTCCTCTTAACTAACAAACTTTGAAAGCTTCGAAAATTGTCTGCATTCTGTTTTTTACGCACTGTCCATACTTAATAAAAAACGTTGTTACCTACTTCATAAGTAGATTATAACTGGAAAAGTTTAAAACGAAAAAAAAGACCAGCCAGGGGGAGAAAAAAGTGAGAAAAAATCGGGGAGTTGAGGGAGAATTAGAACACAGAGGCTATAACTATGCAACACTCAGTTTGTCCGCTTGAAAGCGCTAAACAGCAAAAAACAGAAAGCAAAACTGCACAAACTGTCACAGCAGCTGCTGCAGGACGAGTTCCTGCAAAAAGCAGAAACCATAAAAAAGTAGTCACATTTTGGGAGTCTCGACGAAGCGACACCATAAAATCAAATCTCACAAATTCATTTCATTTATTTTCATTTGACTATAAAAAGCAAAGACACGTCAACTCTAGAAAAAGCATGCTTTCGTGCCAAAAAAAAAGCCAAGACAGCAAAAGAAAAGGATATGCATATTTTATTTTATTATTATTTGAAAATAATTTAATACCAAAATCAAATAAAGAATATCCTTCCCTGGCAATGGGTATTCAAATCACAGCAAGGACACGTAGCGACTGTCCCGCCTCCAAAGGGACCCTCAACGGCATCGTGTTTATAATTTGAAATGATTTTAGCCTGCATTTTTCTGCCAGCCGGGCAAAGGCGAAAGGTGAGGAGGGCAGGAGGACATGATGGGAACGTGTTTGGTCATTTTGTTTGCAGTCTGTGCCTCAATGAGTTTCTTGATAGTCCTGGGAGATACATAATACATAAATATACAAGAATGTGGACAAAGGCAGGGCCTGCACTTTGGCTGCAAATTTGTTGTCTGGTCAGCGATGGAGGCCGTGATTGCGATTGTGATGGGGTGATTGGATGAGACGTGCTCGAGGCAATATACCCGTGTCATCGCCATGGTGGAGAAGGCAGTGCCTTGAGCCCGGGACTGGATTCTGCAGCTGAAAATTCAATCAGAACTTACACCACCCCCACCCAGCCTTATTCTGACACATATGTTCCGGCCAAGCTGTGCGAGAACATCGATTTCAATTGCATTACGGGGCTTTGCAGTGATTTATGAGTCGTCTCTGGTAGATAAATAAATTGAAATGCAAGGGAGGAGTAGCAGTATGTAGATGACTCTGAGAACACCCAGACAAATAAACTTTTCGATTGAATAATTTCTGCCAGGAGGCACCATTTAACATTTATGTGGCTTTTTATAATTAGAATCGTTAAAATATTAATTTACAATGTTTACTTGATCAATACTTTCTGTTTAATTTAGCCAACTCGCATATATTTTTGCCATTTCGATGCCATTTGTTTTAAACCCCGCAGCAGCGAACAATGAAAGCATGTGATACGGTGCGTATGCGTGATATTTATTTAGCGATAAAAGTGCACGGCCTGGTATTGCAAACATTTTGCATCATTAATTCGGAATGTCAACGGAATGCAAATACAAGTATGTTCATTTGCATTCCCTTTCAGTGTTCGGGTCCTGGGAGGTCCTGGGGAATGCCAAATTGTAAAGTTTTTTGTTTGTGTGCGGGGAGAAAGTTAAACCAACACAGAAACCAACTTGCAGCCTTTTAATTCCCGTAAAAGCCATTAAAATCTTTTGTTCTTTTTTGTGTGGCAGACTAGACCAGGCCCCCCCTCTCTCGCTGGTAACGCCCCTGAAGTGCATCGCCTGGTGTGTGACTTGTGTTGACTCGTCTACTGATGACAGTAAATGACGAGCGCTGACAACAAAATGTTTACTAATGCAGGTCCAAAAGCACTAACAGCAAAGGGGTGTGAGATTTTGGCCCACATTTTGCTGATAGCCTGGAGGAGTGGCAATCGGGAGGGGCGGAGCATATGGCTAGAAGCCTTCTAACAAGGCAGCTGCCATGACATGACATGGCTGATGCTACGCCAGTGCCTGGTACTGTGACTGGCTCTGGGACTGGGACCAGAGCTCTGATTGATGTTTATGAATTATTAAGTGACTGCATGGAGAGAAGCTAAGCTCTATCCGCTTTCGATTCCCCCCGGCCCGGCTCGGTTCTCGTCCTGGTTTCCATTTGATGGATGCCAGCGGAGAATGATTTGGAAGCTGCCATTTAAGCGGAAGCTGCTGCATTGCAGGATTAAAAAGCTTAAGCCCCGGGGAGAGCTTCAATGCAAGCTGATTCAATTATTTTAAGAAGTATGTATCTTTGGGACTTGTACACCCAATCATGACTGGGATAAAAGTTTCTAATTTAAAGGTTCATAAAATCTAAAGCTAGAAACTTTATTAAAGAGAAATAGAAAAACAAATGTCTCATTGCAAACTTTTTCTTTTAGAACTCCCCCCAGCAGCATCTGTTGATTGCAAAGTTTTTAAACGAACTCCTGGGTATTTAAAGTAAATGTCTTACTTTTATATTCGGCTGGCAATCCAGCCCGATTACTAGTTGAAACCTAGTGAGGAAACCATAACCACAGGAGGTTGAGTAAAAGGGATTAAAGTAATGCCCCATCTGGATTAAGTTGCACATCAATTGAAAAGTCAACAAAGTTCGCACGAAAGGAGGGCAACTTTGGCTGCTTAAAGTTTACATCTGCCACGTCCCCAGGGCCTCACCTTCCGCCCACTCAATGCAAACTTTTGTGCACATTTCGCATCTACCATATGCATATATCCCTATGTATTTTCGCCAAAGGGTTACCAGGACATGTCAAACACTTTAGTTTAACCGAAACGAAACTTTTGGCCAATTGTTTAGACGACTGCCTCGTGCCGTGGCTTTGAGCATTAGCCAAGATCAACAGAGTGAGCCAAACTCGTTGGCCAATTTCGGAGAGTGACTTTCGAGGTGATTGAATTCCGTATAAGTTTTCGAAGGACCCGGACTACGGTTGGTATTTGTCTAGTAGAATGTCGACGGCCACAGCTTGTAATTTATCCTGAAGTGCAGCAAACATAGGAAAATTAATCACTGTCAGTGTGGAGAGACCGGGGAGACCGAAGCTGCAACGGAACTGCCTCAGATGTGGCTGCAGACAACACGGCGTATGCGCAACTACGCTTGAGCTGTCACTCGCAAGCTTTATGTTCTCCCCTCAGCCATCCCCTGGGGCTTCTAAAATATGTCTTAAAAATTAATTAAGGCTCCCGGGGGAGCTAGAGACAGGCCAAAAGCGAGCAAAAGGAGCTTAGCTGACGGATGTGGACCAGGACGAGAAGCAAAGGCAAACGCAAAGCCAAAGAACCTATATTTAACTCTTCCTAAGCCGCTTCGCGCAGAATCCCATTCCAGCTTAGACAAACAAAGAGCCAAGCTGCTGCTTCAAAATTTTCATATTTTCCAACAGCATTTTCCTGCCTTATTTGCATATTTCCGGCGTTCCGTGCCAGCAATTAAAATATTCTCACTAATTTCATTTGGGAGCGAAAGCGAAAATTACCATGCAAATTATAACAATTGAAATGCATTAAGTGCAACAGCAATTAACCAACCACTTTTCTCTTTAATTCTCTTATCCTGTAGCGGTAAAGGACGAAAAAATTCCATGGATACCAGTTCCGACACGTTGCATTCTGATTAAAATTTTAAGCAACAACTCATCAAGGACCTGTGTGCGAGTTGCCACACTGCATAGCCAAGTTCTAATGACCCAGAGAAAGCTCCAAATAAATTGGATCTGTGCTGCTGGGTTGGGGCCATGAAATAAGCCTAGGGAGTTGAGCCCTGGTCTCTGGAACTTTTGCCAACTCGGCCCTGTTATTTTGCATACGACAAAATGCGGCTGTCTTTTTTTTTTTTTTTTGTTGCAAATGAGATTTCGTTGATTGTGCCTGCAGTTTCTGCGAACTTAATGCTATTGTTGCAAGCTGCACGTAGCCTGCATGTCCTCCGCATCCGGCCGCACGTACCCCATGTTTACATTCGGAATGTTTTCGTTTTGGTTGTCACCGTCTGGCAGAACACAATTTGGCCCTCAGCAGGACGGGGTCTGACTTCGATACGCACTCAACCGAATATAATCCTTGTACACGCACATCGCTTGCCCTCGCCCATGTCCTGGTCTGGCTTTTTCGGCCCGCCGACCATATCCTTGTGTGATGTCATCAGCAGAAACTTTAAATAACTTTTAAATGAAGCGCAGGATGCATGCATGACCGCCAAACAACTGGCCGCAGAAGGCACACACTGGGAACACAAAATGCAAGGATTTTCAAGGACTCTAGCGGAGACCGAAATCAGAAAATGGCAGAGCCATTGGGCAGTCTTGATGTTTTTCGAACTTTTCTGTTCAAGTTGTTTTTATTTGTTGCATTTTCACAAAATAACGATGATGATCCTTACACAGTATATAGTTTTTAAAATACTCTATTACTTTAGTATTTTTTATGAAGTATTTTAAATAGGAGCCTAAGGACTTTAAAGCCTTGTGCCTAATGACCTAGTTGCTATAAAAACTAGCACCTGAAATGCTAAACGTTTTGGTGAAGGGGTTTCCATTTCACATCATCATGATTGTATAACCATTCGCTACTGAGTCCTTCCTCCCTTTACATGTATGCCCTTCACTGTACGACGCATTTTCCCATTTCCCCATCCGCAGGTTGCGTTTCACACTTGGCTGCTTCGTTCTGGTTTCTCTTCAAGCTTCTCACTGGCCCTGTTTCCATTCATCTGGTATTTCCCTGTGTTTACACTCTGGCTTCCAATTTGGCTTGGAGCTGCTTCTCTCTGCTGCCTGGGTCTTCTCCTCCGCCAGGACCTGGACACAAGAGTCTCGTGGGGAAGGTGCCATCATTGTTTTAAACTATATTTAGGTCTGGCCGGCAGAAAGGAAACTTTTTCGTTTTCCATGTTCATGCGTTTATGAAAATTGCAAAAATGTATGATTTTCCCGTTCCCGGCCCTTCCTTTGTCCTCCATTTTTTGTTCTCCCATGCCATGTGCCGTTATTTTTTCATTCAACCGTGGACATTCAGTTGCGGTGGCCGAAGTGTGAATGTGTGCATAAATGAGTACGCATGTGTGTGTTTGGTATTTGTGCGTGTGAAAAGTTTGCCGAGTTTCCCGTGGCTAATGAAATATTTAAATGTAATTTCGGCGCGTTAATCAAAATTAAGTTAATTAACTGTGGTGAGAATGCTTTAATTAGGCTATAAAAAATGTATGGGATGCTGCTACAGGGATGTCCCTAATGATATCTTAAAATTGGCAAATAAAAACTACTTAGCATAGCATACTTTTTTGGACGGTTATAGTAAAAATTTAAATTTCGTAAAAGACCGATTGTAAATCATCGTTTAAGAGCTTTCCGTTTTTCAAGGCAATTGAATTACAAGTGCAGCAACCTGAAGTGCATCGCTCTTCCATTCGCTTAAGCCGTTGAAAAAATACTATAGTGAAAGCTCACCAAATTGGATTCTGAAGCCAAAGGATTCCGGTAATATTTTAAATCAATATTGTTTCAACGACAAAGGTTTTAAATTGTATTAAAAACTTGAGCTTAATTAATAACGTGAAGTATAATTTATAAGAGTATCCACTGTAAATGACATTGTATCATATCTCAGGTCACCCTGCAATTATTCAATTCTCGAGTCCCTTTTAATCAATTTGCAAAAGGCATTAAAATGTCAAGCAATTAGTAACAGACGAATAAAAATAACAAGGTAATGCCATTTATTTAAGCTTAATTCAATTACTGAGAGTTATGTATCTGCCGGATTAACGCTCCAGTCATTAAATGTAAATTAATACAGATTTGCGACCCCACGGGGAACAAAGTTTCCCGCTTTCATGGCAACAGCTGCATACCCCAAGTCCTTGAAAGCAATGCAATTCAATGTTTCTAAATGAATGTGTTTGCAGTGGTGGGGCTTGCCCGAATGGGTGTTTGTTTGGCTGGAAATTGCGCAAACATCGGCGAAAAACTAATGTTTGCCAACAAAAGTCAACAGAGCTGTGACACAGACATCCCATAGACAAAAGTGCCGTACAATCAGCATCAGCATCAGCACAAAATCTGATTTCGATTCCAATTTAGAGTGCGATGGAAAAAATGTTACCCCTGGGACCTGAGCTACGGGCGAAATGTGTCGCCCCCGCCTCGATTTTGACAGAATTAGAAATGCAAAAGGATTACCGGTTGAAGCGATTGGCCCAATAAAATGTGTCAAATAAAAATTGACAAAGGGGAATTGAGGCATAGTCCCCGAAAGCGACATTATTCATTTGGTAAACGATTGCCCACTGGGGGGCACAAAAAGGATGCTGAAAGGAGAGCAGCCAAAAGGGGGCAAGTGTTCCATTTGAATGGCCGGAATGGCTGAAGGCCTCAACATTTCCAATGTTCATTGTAGAAGCCATATGAAAAATAAACGCAGAGGTCCTCTACTTTCACATCACAAATAAATGTACCATAAATGGTGATTTAATGTTATTTATTTTTACGATACGTTATACTAAATGGCTCATTGAAACTCGATTTTATTGTCGATTTTTAGTGCAATATGCTATATAACACACTATTATATAAAGTAAACACATTTTTTAGAATTTATTTAAATATTGAACCCATTAATTTTTTTATAGCTGTTTTCGAATCCAGAACGATTGAATTGTTTTTTCTTTAAAACTTTTGACGGTTCATAGGCCAGAAAAAAATACTTTTTTAAAAACAACCAAGGTTCATGGTTCACTCACCAATATCATTTTGATATTTTAAAAAATTAAAAACTACTAGAATGCAATTCACGTCTTAGGACAAGCACGAGAAACGCGCAATTTGCAGGCGATTTAAGAACTAGTAGCACGTGTTCAGTTGCCGCGAACAGTTGCAGTTGCACTAAGCTGAAGTGTTTATGCCACAAGACACTACATGTTTTCATTTGGCGGCAAGAATGGATCCTGCGCATTAAAAGCTTTTCAAAAACAAACCGCCCGCCTGAAATATTCTGTTACGTTTTAACAGAGGAAAAGCCAGTTTCATCACCATGGATTTCAAGTTAAGTTTAAAAAATTAACTTTTTTTATATCTTCAAATAATTCCTCTTCATAATAATCCCAATAAGAAAACAGTATAATTTAAAAAAAAAAATGGTATGGTTTACATTGACAATATGTTTACATGCGTATTATTTTCGTATTATTAATAACCTTAAAATTATCTTATTTTTATTCTTAAACAAGAGCTTTTAGAACGATAATCTAACGCTAGTCGATGATTAACGGATAATTTTTTTAAAACTATTCTTAAATTTAAATAGTGTACGAAACTAGTGTGACCAAATAATAAAAGCAAAGTTAAAATAATCTGGTAACACTAAATTATGAAATATCGATGTCGCCTTGGGCAAACATCGATACCCAATACCGATGTTTTCTCCACCCCTACGACGACGCAACTTGTAGCAGCAAAAATATTTATACGAAGTATTTGCTGTGTAAAAACGAATTAATCGAATTAATAAATAATTAAAACCAAAGTGAATATGTAAATGGTGTGTTTGCCTTTGAAATGACAGCCGTTAAAAATGCATTTCAACGCACTAACTCGATGTGAAAATTTCGTACAGGCAAAAAAGAGCCGATTTTTAGTGGAAGAAGAAGCACAAGCAGCCGAACAGGCAGTAAAAGCGATTGCCGAATGAAAGGCGTGTGAAGAAAAAACTTGCAAAAATTACACCAACAACAGCAGGCAAAAAAGTGTGTTTAGAAAAGAAATTAAAAACACACTCGAACATATACATACACACGGATCACACAAATATCACACGATCGCTCGAACACAACGCGACCCAAGAGAACTGGTGCAAAAAGCGAAAAACGAAGTAAAATAGCGCGCGGTTTAATAATAAATAATTATATGTATGCGCGCAAAACATGTGAAGAGCCGGGGAGCCGCAAATACGAAAAATCAATGAGATTGTAATAAAATTCCGTATTCTCGCTATCGCCAACGTTCCTCCCCCTCTCAAGCTCTCTTTCTCCGCGCGCGGCCGCTCTTTCGCCGTGTCTCTCAGCAACCGAAAGCAGCAGCAGCAGCCTCTCAACTTGTGTCTGTTTGTGTTTCTTGTTGATTTTGTGATAAAATTGCAATCAACAACACACACGACTACGACACATTCGAACAAATATTATATTATTATTCGCTAAACTGTGTTAGGCCGAAAGAAACATTGAAAAGGTTCGTATGCAACACCAACGAAACTAAGATAAATATCCAGTACAAAAAAAACAAACAACCATCTGTGAAGGTGTATGGCAGTGAGTGTGTGTGGCAAAAAGTAGAACGTGCGAGAGAAAACCCGCGTACCCAATTTGATGACGTCTTCACTAGAATCGACAACAACAATGGAGAAATATCGGTAGTAATGTAGATTTTTTTTGTTGTTTTTCGATCCCACTACTGTTCGGAAAGAATTACGTCGACAGCGACGCCAGCAGAGCCTACGAACATCAGCCGCAGCGGCGTAGAAGTGTGGAAGAAAAGAGAGCGATGGACCGGTATTTTGTAGTTGGTGCAAGTTTATGTATCAAACCAAATCCGACTCTGAGCCAAGAATCAAGAACCCTTCGTTGTTGTTGTTGGCTTTAGAGACCTGTGAACTCCAGAAGATTACCAGCCATCATAGTAGTCTGCCAAAGCTGCAGAGTCGCTGTATCCGAACTGGATAGTTCTTTGGCTTCATAAAAGTTTCATAATAGACCCAGATAACACCTAGTAGAAATGATAACAGCCAGCAGTTACTATAGTTTCGCTCTATCGTATGGTTTCGATCCATTACACTAGCTTACAAAATTATACACTTTACGAGTATTTATTATTATTGGCCAAAAGGATAATCTGTTGGGATCTACGAAGTACAAAATATCTATCTTATGTTTCTAAAAATCTATAAATAGTTGAAGATAAAAACCATCTAGTTTTGTACAGTTTTTCGTAACTTTGGATAGTGCCTAGTTACTGATGCACCTGTCCGTAGAGCCAATTGGCCTTATCGCCACGCGCCTGTCTCTACGAGCTGTTGTCATTCTCTCCCCGAGGTAACAGTGCTGCCAATAACTAGGGCCCCGCCGTAAATTCCATAGACAGATTTTGGATTTGAATAGCCATTTGACAGCGGTAGCCACATAAGCAGTCAACTGACGGGCGGACAGATTACTCTGCCTGCTGGCCTTTTGCTACCTTTTGCTTCTACCAACCTACCGGGCCGAGAGGCCAAGAGCATCACTCACATACTTCTCACCTGGCGGAACGAGCGACGCACCATAGTCACCTCGAAAAGTTTGTGATCACATTGACTCCTAAAAGTTTGTTATTGAAAAGACATTTTAATTTTGGGCCTTTATTTTTTTTAATTTAAATAATGGTTAAAGATGAGCTTTTTCAAAAATATATATCGATGTCTTATTTGAAAAACATCGATAAGCAAATATTTCGATGTAATTTTTAAAACCTATGTTTATCGCTACAAGGGGATATAAAATGTTCTATAGTTAGGATTTAACAAACTTTTAAATATTAAAAGGTTATTTAATAGTATTTAATTCGTATTAGGTTTAGGGTGGAGTGTTTATTTTGGTAGGCAGTGTGGCACTTGTGCCGTTTTGTCGACAATGCGCGCGCTCCTCTCTCGACTCACGCAAGTACACTCACGCACGCCACACAAGCACACGAAAATTTGCAACACACATACACACAAAGTCGCTCTCTCTCTCACTTACGCTCTTTTTCTCTCTCTCTCCCCATTTGCTTTTTTCTGTTTTTAGTGGTTGTGCAAGAAGAAGCAGCAACAATCAGGCAAAAAATACCTGAAAAAAATAAACGGTAAAACGAAGAAGTGGCGACACACGACGAGAGCGCGCTAAAAAGTTTATTGTAAAAATACAAAAGTAAAAGCACCGAGTGTGTTTTAAACTCCAATCGCAAAAGGCTTAAGTAAAATTGTATATTAAAAATGGTGGAAGTAATAGAGCGGCGGAGAACGGCTGCGTGAGCCCAAAGCGCGGCCAATTAAAAAACAACAACAACACCAGGCAGCAGCAGCAGCACCACCAGTAGAAGAAGAAGAAGAAGCAGAAGTAGCAGCAGCAGTACAAGAAGAGGAGGAAAAAGCAAGAGCCTCGAAAAGTACATAAAAGTATAAATTTAAATAAGGTGGAAGTTGGTAGACGAAAAGTGAACAAACTACCAACGGAAAGAAGAAGAGAAAACAGCCCGAACCAAAACCAAAACCACCTTACCCAGCAGCAATACCAATAACAATAACAACATCAGCACCAGCTACAGCTACATCTACACCAGCAACATCACAAAATGTACGGAAAGTCAAAGACATCGGCGGTGCCATCGGATGCCCAGGCCCGTGAAAAACTGGCGCTATATGTGTACGAGTATCTGCTCCACGTCGGCGCCCAGAAGGCGGCACAGACATTCCTTTCGGAGATCCGGTGGGAGAAGAACATAACGCTCGGCGAGCCTCCAGGATTCCTGCATACTTGGTGGTGCGTCTTCTGGGACCTGTACTGCGCGGCGCCCGAGCGTCGGGACCAGTGCGACCACAGCTCGGAGGCCAAGGCCTTCCATGACTACGGCTTCGTCAGCTCCGGCTACGGTGTCAATGGCATCGGACCCGGTGGCCCCCACAATGCCGGCGGACCAGCTCCCAGTCCCCTCGGCCAGATGCCGCCCGGCGGCGATGGCGGACCAATGGGGCCCGGTGGCCCGATGGGTCCCGGCTTCTTTCCCAACTCGACAATGAGGCCATCACCTCCCACGCACGCCTCCAGCCCACAGCCGCCGCCATCGCAGATGATGCCCGGCCAGCCGCCGTTCATGGGCGGACCACGCTATCCCGGTGGTCCTCGCCCCGGCGTTCGTATGCAGGGCATGGGCAATGAGTTCAACGGGCCACCTGGCCAGCCCATGATGCCCAACAGTATGGACCCCACACGGCCCGGTGGAGGCATGGGTCCAATGAATCCCCGCATGAATCCGCCTCGAGGTCCCGGCGGCATGGGACCTATGGGCTACGGCGGGCCCGGCGGAATGCGAGGTCCGGCACCAGGACCTGGCGGAATGCCCCCAATGGGAATGGGAGGAGCGGGCGGCAGGCCACCACAATGGCAGCCTAATGCATCGGCGCCTCTAAATGCGTATTCGTCGTCGTCACCAGGAAACTATGGACCAGGTCCCGGATCAAACGGACCGCCAGGACCGGGAACGCCAATAATGCCGTCTCCGCAAGATAACACGCAAGGAGGACCAGTTGGCGGGCCTGGTGACAGCATGTATGCTTTGATGAAGCCCGAATTCCCGATGGGTGGCGGGCCAGACGGTGGCGGCGGAGGAGGAGGGCCCGGCGGCATGGGTCCCATGGGTGGAGGGCCCAACTCGATGGGTCCCGTACTTAACGGCGGAGGCGGACCAGACGGCACCGGATTGGACGGCATGAAGAACTCACCAGCTAACGGAGGACCAGGGACGCCGCGCGAAGATTCCGGCAGTGGCATGGGCGACTACAACCTAGGCGGATTCGGCGGACCCGGCGAGAACGATCAAACGGAATCGGCGGCCATTCTGAAAATCAAGGAGAGTATGCACGAGGAGGCCAAGCGGTTCGAGAAAGACACAGATCATCCGGACTATTTCATGCCATAACAACATCACCAGCAACAGCAGCAGCAGCATCTCAGCACGGTAGCAGCCGCTGTGGCAGCTGTGGTGGCGGCTGCGGCCTCCAATGGATCGGGCAGCTCCTCAGCCGCATCCATAGCGGCTGCTGCTCTTGGGGCGGCCGCCTCCAATCTGCTCAGCAATGGCAACAACAACTTCTGAATGCTAACAACAACACACAGATTAAACAAAACAACAAGAAAGAAAAAAAAACAAAAAAGAACGCGGTAGTAGAAATCCTTGATACATAAGCATAAAGTATTTAACATTTAACGCATGTATGAATCAAAAAACAAAAAAAAAATAGAGAAAAAGCGAAACAAAAACAAAAGCTCTTAAATATAATAGACACAAGAAACATGCAACATTTTTTGGAAATGTACAACTGGGAATATGTCGAATGATGAATGTCCCTGCTCCTTGTCCCTGCTGCTGTCCTTCGATATGAATTATTCGCTTTTAGTTATAGTTAAGTTAATTTCATTGTTGTATTCAAATGCTTGGCTTTAACTTTCGATGAAGAATTCGACCAATAAGGTTTTCGGTTTTAAATGTGGAAGGAAACAGAGCAGTGGAGTATCTACTGAAAAGTACTGAATTGAAGCAGCAAACCTTAATGAACAAGCAAATATACTTAAAGTAATGTTTAACATCTATGCAAACATATGCAACAAGTTAAGTGAGTCTTTTGTTTAGTTTAGTTGTTGCAACGAGGCAAAAGCTCACCAAACACCAAACCTTACACCTCACCAGCCCTCTATCCTCTATTTATACAAAAAAAAAGATCGATCATGTGCTTATTAAACTAAAAATTATAACATAATAATAATATTTGTAGAAAGAAATCATTTTTTGTTAAGCAAGGCGCAACAGAAAATCGAAGGCAAGCAAAATATGAATGAGAAATCATATTTATAATGATATGCATAATACCTAGTTGAGTATATAGTTAGCATTATTGGACATGTATATGGATAGTCTTAAACTCGCACGCGTCTGAACACATGCACACTTTCATGAAAGGCACAATTTTTTGTCAGAATGTCTAGTTTCTAGATCGTATTCAGTTCGCCCCCCCTACACCCCAATTTGTATGTACTATATTCTTTTAAATTCGTATTGTAAAAATTGTAAACTTGGCACTTTGTGTCCTATTTTTTATGCTTTTATTCTGTCTGTGGCCCTGTGACTGTGTTTGTTTGTTTAAAGTTTAAATCGTATTCGTTGTATTATTTCGGGCCTTTATTTCAACTTTAAATGTCGTATGCGTTTGTATTTATATATATTAATTAACCAAACAGAAACTAAATGAAGATCGTTGTTTAAGTTCCTTCCAATGGCGAGCAATATCATTTTATAAGAGAGATATGACCATTCTATCTGTACGATTTTCTTTATTTTGTGTAGAGTGTGTGTCAGCTCGTTTCGATTTCCCAAAAGCATTGTGTGCATAGAATGCTATATGTATACATTATATATATATATAGAACAAAATCAGATACAGATTGTAGCCTATTGTATGCACTAATTTATTGCAAAATAGCTACGCGCATAATTATAAGATTTAGCTGTTTAATATGCATATAAAGAATATATATATTAAATATTTCATAATGGCAGCAAAAGCAAAAAATTGTAGAAAACATAACCTAATTATAAAGTTTACTTCAAAATATCACAGTTAAAAAACATGATAAATGCTGTACAAACAAAAGTCTATAAAGTGCATAGAAATAGAATATTTAATATAAATATTTACATTGTATATGTCCGTGCTTTCATCCTTTTTCCCCCTCCCCCCGAGACGAGGTACAGCACGTTTGGCTTTCGTAGGAGAGCCTTCCGTATATTAGCATTAGATTCGAAGCTAATTTATAAGCCCAGCAACATAAACAAATCAAAAGGAATATAAATAAAGAAATGAATAAAATTTCTTAAATATACCACACACATCCATACACACAATTGATAAAATAATTAAACACAAAAAGAAAAGAAAACAAAAAAAACGATACAAATGGAAGAAATCTATTTTAAATATTGTATATGTTTAATGTGTCGGAATTTAAAATATGTACGCGGAGAGTGGATAGATATGGGCTGCATGAATTAAACCTAAATTATAGTATGGATGAAACACTTAAATAGCGACTAAGTTAAATTTATTTACTAACGCTTACGGTTTGAGCGTTTCAATTGCTGGATCTATATAAACCACAACAAAATCTATGTATAATGGAATTAAGTAAACAAAAGTATGAATCGCCCAAACAAATAACAAAACAAAACAAAAAAATCGAAAAACTAACTCGTAAAATTTTGAAAAAAAAAAAATGAATGAATAAAAAACCGATTGAATATGAAAATATGTTTAAATAAGTATTTTAGTGTTAATTATACAATTTACAAGTACACAAAAAGAAAAAAAAACCAATATAATATAAAATGAAATAAAGTTTTAAAACAATATTTGTAAAAAGTAAAAAAAAAAAAAAGAAAAAATTGAGTTTATTTTAAGGTAAGGTACTCTTTCCCTCAGAAATCTGTGTCTGTCGCTAATCTCCCAATGTTATACATCCAAAAGATTCAGTTTTTTTTTTACCGCCGACATTAATTGAACAATTTGGCAGCCAGCGCGTGTGAGGCGGTCTGATTCTATGGCCGAGAGACAATTGGCCCGGCACACGCACATGGCTAATGAATGGACATACGAACGGACGGTCGTCTGGGCAACCGGTCGCTCGATGTGGCCATACAAATTGAGGGGTTAATTACATACTGGACATTGGCCAGACCAGTATCGTGGCCAGCGGTGCACAAAATCAATACTGGCACGGGAAGATGCACATCCATTGGTATACATTCGTGGCCTGCGGCAGAGATCCGGAAATCGAGTAGAGTTCTTGAACACATTAATGCTGCAAAGTGGCGTCCTGTTTTCACGCTTGCATGGGCATTATGCGTACGGTGGGAGGCCTTTCCGGCGATGGACAGCCCCAGGACATGCCCATTTCCACGGTAAGCCACTGTCCAATCTACCGACAGGTTCTGGGTGCAGGAACCGGAGCTGGCTCTGCGCCGGCCAAGCGAGTGCCCGTCCTCTTTTCCACCAATCGCGGTCTCTATCTGCGCCTCGCTCCACCGCCCGCCGAGCACTCAGAGGTGATGTCCCTGCAGCCACGTAGTCAGAACTACAACATTAGCTTCTGTGACTTGGAACGATGGGTGAGTTTAGAGATCAAATGGGCGAAGAAATTAGTTCCTGATCCGTTTCATGCAGAGCACCAAACGAGCGAATGTGATTAGCCTGGAGGACACCTTCACGGTTATGCAGCAGAGGAATATGTCGCCGGAATCCTTGAACTATCAGCCCAGGCTATGGAAAAACAATGTGAGCTACAGTTTGATGCACTGACTCCCGAAGAAAAGCTTCTCATTGTCTCTGTATCAACACATTTTTTAAGTAATTACTAAACTTTGTATTAAATAATCTTAAACTAGAACTCTAAAACGATTTATAATCTATTGGATGATGAAAGTAGAAAACCTTCAGGCCGAACTGCTGGTCAGTGACGCCATCAAAAATTCCATTTTGTTGAGGAAACTCTTGCCCTCGATCTTGTCGAACCGCACCTGGAAAACGATTTCATTTATATGTGAAACTTTTCCAAAAATAAAAAGGACTTACCTCCTTGAAACTTCCTCCCAGATTTTCCCAAATTTTCTCCGGGACCAGGGGGCTGGGGAAGAAGTCTTGTCGGGGACTTTTCGCAATATACACTTTAACGTCGATCTGTGGATCGCAGCGTATCTGAACGGCAATCATGCGATCACTATTTGGAGAGGCCAACAGGCAGGAACTGGCGTTTCCCAGCGGCTCCACCTTGCCAATGCCCAAGTGATTGCTGTTGGACAGCACCGTCCAGGCCATACACCGTGCCAGGCTTATGAGGCAGGAGATCTGGTGGGAGTTGATCTGGCAGAGAATGAGATCCCGCAGTTCTTGTGGCTCGTACGATAGTTTCATGACGCGTCCATCCCGACAGATGCATTTCAGCGACCGCTCCTTGACGTGGATCACCAGCGAGGTACGACCGATAGCATCATATCCGTGCGTTACAATGTTGATCTTAACACAGGACATTGTGGGACTGTTCATGGCGTTCCAGTGCGAAACTATTTGTGGATCCTTTACGTCCCTCGCTAGAGTGTCCAGCACGTACTGAGTTCTTTTTCGCATAAAAATGTGCTGTGCTTGGGCAATGATTTGCTCCAATATCGTTTGTGTCTTGGTCATCTCCAGCAGCGTTTCCCGATCAGCAGCGGTCGGACCCGCCAGCATACGCTTCTTTGATGGGCCGAGAGGAGCACTTGCCGGATGCGGGAACGGATGGTGGGAGTTCTTATAATGAACCTCACGCAAAAGTTGGTGCAATGAGTGCTCCAAAACGTGGTCATGATCGTTGATCGGTGCTGGCTGGCTTGAGTCGAAGGTGGTCGAGTGACAGAGTGATATTATTAATTGTATATTGGGCAGTAAGGTGGCCCTGATCTGGTTTCCAATCACCACATGCGGAATTGGGGCCTGCAGTTGGATAGCCTCGCGCGCCAGCTGGGCAAAGAGTTCTTTGCAGAACAGAACGTTTTGGGCAAACTCAAGGGTCTTTTGCCAAACACCCACCTGGGCCGGTATGTTCGGTCCGTGGCCCATGAGGTTCACCTGGGCAGTGCATAGATCCTCTTGATCTTTCTGTGTGATTACTTTTATGTAAGCAACGCCCTGTAGTTCAGCCGGAACAATGACGCGTAAGGCCGAACTGGCCTTAATAGGCATGCCATTGTTAGCAGCGGCACCGGATGAGTTGGAGGAGCTGCTGGGGGTGTCATCGTCGGAAGTCTCTTCTGCCTTGGTCACTTCAAAGGTACCACTCATGCCAAACTTTGAGCCAGCCGTCCTGTAACTCAGATCCCCAATGATAGCGTTGGACACCTTTTTCAGGCGCCAGTTTTGACGCAAACGCAACAATTCTATGTGGAAATCTGAAACATTGCGGCTACGCTGCTCGCTGTGGGCATTTCGCAGACGTTCAGCTCCTCCAAGAAGCACCTGTGCCGCCTGGGAGATGGCCTTCTTGCGACTGTAGACTTGAACTATCGGCTTGGTATCGTCTCCCTCTTCCAAAAGGGGGTCCAGCACCAGATACCTTTTGTCCTTGGCAATAGATATGACGTCGGAGAGCACACAGATCTCTGTAAGGGCATCCTTAAGTTTGTTGCGAACAGCGTCCCAAGGCCAGAGGCTCTCCTGAAACTGAGTAGCATCTTTTTCATCTTCAACGGCCGCTGCTGCTGATTTCTCCTCCTTCTTTAGGTCGTCCAGCGACGTCTTGCTGAAGTCTATGCGAGCTGCACACTTTGCTAAACTCTCCGACAAAGTAGGCGGCCTAAAACAAAACGCCGGAACGCCCAAACAACTTGTTGATAAGAATGTGTTTGCGTACATTAAAGCACTTACGGTTGGTATAGCTCCGTGCCATCGTAGCCTATCTCACGAATCTGATTCTCACATGTGGTTTCCACAGATATATTTACGGAATTGGACATTTTTGTTTGGTTTTCCGCCGGAAAACATTTGCAAAACGGCAAACGCAGAGGTAGTGTTGCAAAATTGCTTATGTCGATAACGATAAAACAGTATTTGAAATTCGATTGGTTTTTGTCCAAATTCTATTCATGAAATATGGAAAACCTAGTATGTTTATTATTATTTACAATTAATTAAGTATTTAATACTTAAAAGAAGGCAGGAAAATGAAAAATAAATAATTCTCATAAATTTAAGTCGTGTCAAGGGTAGTCACCTTACATTTATCGAAATAGTACACGCAACTTCACAACCCTGAAACATTACTTTCATATTTTTGACTGTTCATTTCGGATTCAAAAATTCCGATCTCTCAGAAATATGCTGTTTCTGAAAAATAAAAGTACATCGCTGGACGTCTCCGACTACACCGTCATTATACCCAGCATTTGTGTTGGTAACGCGGCCCAGCTGGCTTGTGACCTGTTGATTGCCTCCAAACAGCTCTCCCGTATTGGATCTCTGTCTCATCCAGCTCTGATTCCGGTTTATGGACCCTCTGCCTACCAGCATGAGCCCAACGAAAAGGTATCTTCCTGTGAGCTGTATGAGGGATCAGAGGATAAGCTTCTGGTAGTTCAATTCCGTGCTCCTTGGATTGCCCGCCACACGGCCAGCTTCCAGAGTCAGCTAGTGGATTTACTGAAATCTGCTCGTCGTGTGGTTATTCTTAGCGGGAGCTTCGGTTTCGAACGACGCGTCATCGAGGAGTCCCCATGGGCCTACCGCGCCAGCGCTTCCTTTAAGGAGGCTCATGCCGCCCAGCTCGGAAACTCGGAGCTGATAAAATGGAAGGAGCATACCGGCGAAGCCATCTACGGCGGTGGCAACGCCCTGCAACTGTTCAAGGCATTCGACGAGCAGCAGGTTCCTGTGATGCTTCTTTTCCGTTACCTTTTGGAGGGTGACAATTCTACAGACGCTTCCCTGATAGTCAAGGAGCTAAACGAACTATGCGAGGATTTCCTCCAGCTTCGTAGCAGTGGCGATGGAAGCTTTAAGCTTACAGTTCCCAAGTCATGGAACTTGCTCTTTGGCAACGATGTTACAGAACTTCTATTTTAAACGTGTAATACAAATTTTCGGGAGGTAATAAAATAAAATCTGAAACTTTTGGTGTAGGATACAAAATTGTAAGACTTTATATCCTGTTTGGACTTATATTTCTTTTAAATGGTTCAGAGGTTATTCCTTTGGCGCAGGATAAAAGATATTACTAGCTTTGTGCTCCTTGAAATACTCGCTACCGTGCTCCTGGTAATCTTTGCGAGTTGTTAGGGTCTGGCTAAAGTTGGATTTCCGCGCTTGGGCACAAGCTCCCAGCCAAGCACTTAGAGAGTGTTCATCAGCCTCGTAGATGGCAAAAGTTGACTGAAATGGTCGCATCTCCAGCAGCTCCTTAGCCAGTCGCTCTTTGAGGCCTTTGAACTGGGCACATCCTCCGGTCAGGTAGACATGATTCACCAGACGCTGTTGCTCGTTGGCAGGGAAAAGCTTCAGCACAAATGCAATCAATTCGGCCAGGCCCGCCTCCGAGCAGCCAATCATGCTTGGTTGGAAGAGAATCTCCGGTACGCGTATTTCCTCTATTCCGAAGTGCAGTTGGTAGTTCTCGGCAGCACTTTGGGCTTGTTGATTCGAGTTTCCATCATCGAAATTGGCGTCGTAGTGACTCAGGATTTTTTCACACTCCAGCAACTTTTCATTATCCGCATCCGAGTCACTATCATCATTGTAGCGATTGATCCGCTTGTACACATCCCAGTCGTTGTCGTTCATTCCAAAGCCGTCGTCCTCCTCCTCACCATTGGCCTTCCGCCGTCTTTCGCTCCGCGCCAAAGTGGAGATGATGCGCATTCTTTCCTGGGCGGCATGGGTGTGTCGCTTGGCTTGTTCAGATTTCTGTTGATGGCGCGCCTGCTTCCGTTGCAGAATTTCCTCACGCTTGCTGTGAAGTTCGGCTAACCAATCAGCCTGGGCGACGCCCTCTGGTGGTTTGGGCATCTTGTCTAGCTTTTCTTGCTGTTTACTTGGTCGTGGTGCAGCCTTGGCTCTTTCTTGGGCTTTTTTGATTCGCGAATTAATAGTTTCAATTAGTGAATCTAGCTCCTCCAAGCTTCCAATTTGTTGCTGGTCTAGAGCCCGCTCGAATTTCTGGACCTTTTTCTGCTCATATAGCTGCCTTAGTTTGTTGTACACGAACAACTGCTGCTCATCTTCGCGAAGCTTCTCTCGTTCCCGACGGTTCTTGATTTCCAGAAGACGCAGCGCTAGTTCCCGGCGCTTTTCCTGCTTCTGCTCGGCAGTCAAAAGCGCATTTGTTGCTGTAACCTGGTTATATGGA
Source organism: Drosophila pseudoananassae pseudoananassae (assembly GCA_018153035.1). Taxonomy (NCBI): domain Eukaryota; kingdom Metazoa; phylum Arthropoda; class Insecta; order Diptera; family Drosophilidae; genus Drosophila; species Drosophila pseudoananassae. Next base: position 2,531,416 of record JAECXR010000055.1, read on the forward strand.
AGTTGGATTTTCATGATATGTTCATCATAGTAATCCATGTTAGCCCATTGAACCAGCTCCTCTTTGTAATCAACAGCTATGTGGCAATTTTCGTGGACAAGTTTCTCCATTCGACTTATGGTAATAGCGTTTAGATGCACTGGATATTTCATTTGCATGAGGCGGAAGAGGTAGGTGATAATGTGATAGCCACCGACATTGAGACGACGCACGTGCTCCAGCTGAATTTTGCCATTGAGGACGGGAATGACATGTGTCGTGCTGTATCCGAAGGAAATTATCAAGGCGTCAGCTACCTAAAAAAATAATAGTTAAATGTTGAGCGCCAGGAACCTTTGGAATCTGTTCACCTTCTTTCGCTTTTGCTGGTAATGCTCCCAGCTGTAAAGGGCATCGATTCCATAGCTGACCGCTGGAATGCCGTAGCATTCGAAGAGCAGTTCGCTCATATTCTGGCGGCAATAGTTGGGATTGGCCAGAGCCTCTGTTAGTAGAATCGGGTTAGGAATGCTATCCTGTCCCTCGAAGCCCATCTTGGTAAAAATATAATCGAATATCTGCTCCTGGTGATTCCAGTTGGTAATTACGTTTCGCTCAAACGGAGACTTCAAGTGGGCGCGTACGGCTTCAATGTTGGTTATATCGTTGCCCACTTGTATCTCTGCGGGTGCTTCGTTAGAGCCTGATGCGGCCTCTGAGGACCCTTGCTGGCCAGATTCCTTCTTGCGATCCTTTCGCGGTTTTGTCAAAACATTACGGAAACGAAGCTCCGGCTCCCGTGCATTTGCCCAACCCACACGACACTCATATGACCCATTGTCGATTACAAGAACTCTGCCAGGAGTTCCCATTTTGTTAATTATTGAGTACAATTAAATCGTTTAATTTGTAATGAAATATGGTTTTCCTTTTTCTTTTTGGTCCTCTGTTCGTAAACAAACGCCGGGTTTCGGTGCATAGGGTTACCTCAAATTGGGGATAATTGTCATCACTAAATAATCGATTTTTCTTTTTATCGCACATATCTAGTAATTTCATTTTGATTTACAGTTATTTTAAACTGTTTCAAAAAAGTAAATACAGGCATAAAAGCTAAAAATACAACATGTTTGTAAAATTAAAACTTGAAAGCGAGGTCGATGGAAAGGTAAGATCCTTAAGATAAAACACACATTATGTTCTTTAAAAAATTCCAAGGGCCCAATTTTGTAACAATTTATTCTTGAAATTTTCTCCCAGCAGCCACACATCTTCGAACTAGTAGATTCTGCCACAATTTTAGATTTAAAAGCAAAGATGGAACGTATTGTAAGCATTGCTATTGACCAGCAGGAGATCAGAAGTTTATCAAGGTGGATGCAAAATGGCGAGAAGATCTCCACATTGCTGCTCGATCAGGAGGACGATGAGGATCCCGCAAAGAATGGGACGGCCATTTCGCTATTTAAACAGGGCGAATTTGTTTGTTTCCTACAGTTTTACAGTAGAACTGAAGCCGGTGCCCAGAAAAATTTTTTCTCCCAGCCCCGGGAAACTAAACTAATGCCCGTGGAACGACCACCGCAATACTGTGAATTGTCGGATTCACAGGATTCGTCGTCCTCAGATCACTCTGAAAGCAGCTATGATTCAAGTAGCACAGATGGTAGTACTACCATTAAACGAACACGGTCCTCTGAGGAAAAGGAACCTCCAGCAAAGCGGTATTACTTGATTATTTTAGATATCTGTCAATGACCAAATAAACCTTTTTAAGCAGGTCTTTACCGATCCCCCCGACCATCGAGACATCCAGTTTGCCAGGCAGGACCGTCAGCTCCACTAAAAACACACCCAAAAGTGTGACGGAAATATTAGTAACAAAAGCTGCGGTTATGGCGCGATCATGTTATCCCGATTATGGAAGCGAACCGGAGTCCGAAGACGAGAAAAACAAAGACAATGATAAAATCTTTCGGGCTGAAGACAGGAAACTCTACAACTGCAATCGGTCCAAGTGTGATCATCATCTGGATGGCCGTCCTCCATATGCCACGACTCTTCCGGAAAAGAGGCGTTACGGTCTTGTTATTAGCAACAAAAACCGAGATGCAGATGTAGATCTCAATGCTATAATGGAGCACTTCTTTGATGTATTCGGAAAGGGTTCTCCGGAAGCTTTAAAATTTTCCGACTGTCCGCCAATGGCCAAATTTTGTTCGAATCTTTTGATCGTTTGCGAAGACGATTCCACCGTAAAATGGGTGGTAGGTGCAGTAGGTGGTGTTTCTCCGTCCCACTCCTGCCATTCGTTTATCAAATTCTTTGGACTCATACGAACGCATTTCGTTCTTCCATTGATAGTAGCGGGAAAGCCTCTGAGCTCTATATTTGAACTGCTGGAAACCCAAAATTCCGGACTAGTTACCAACAAATGGACAGTTGTAGGTCGAAAAATTTTAGATCCTAGCTTAAAAGATTATAGTCGAAAAGCCGTTTCGGTCCTTTGCGATAATGAAGAGATCGAAGTGTACATAGACGAAGATAGTAAAAGGTTTATTAGAGAAAAGTATGGAAAAATACAGTACTGTTTTTGGAAGCTTACTTTTGAGTTTGCATAAAACCTTTTTTGATAAAAAAAACAATTTTTAAAAAATTGATTTGTAAATAATAAAGCTAAGCTTTAAGTTTGAAGTTATTTATTTGAATTGTAAATAAAATCGTGTTAGAATTATTAATTCTTTTAATAAATACATTATTAATCCGATCAAGAATGGAAAAAGTTCGGAAGAATCGGGAAAATTTAATTGGGTCTACTATTCCGGGAAAAAAATGGGCCAAAAATGCTGGTTACAAAATATTTCCAGATCGGATACAAATTGGCAGAGCTATGGCCATCGAAAGGAGCAAAAGTTAAGAAATTGGGAAAACCCACAATCTGATGGGGGTACCCATGGAAAAAGTTCGAAAAAATTGAAAACGATATTTAAGCAATGTTTTGAATGAGGAACGTCCCTTCTGGGTTCGCTGATTGCTAAATGGTAGTTTATTTCTAGATCGGATACAAATTGGCAGAGCTATGGCCATCGGAAGGACCAAAAGTTAAGAAATTAGGAAAACCCACAATCTGATGGGGGAACTCATGGAGAAAGTTCGAAAAAATTGAAAACGATATTTAAGTAATGTTTTGAATGAGGAAAGTCCCTTCTGGGTTCGCTGATTGCTAAATGGTAGTTTATTTCCAGATCAGATACAAATTGGAAGAGCAATGGCCATCGGAAGGAGCAAAAATGGGGAAATTACCCTCGGAAAATATTAAAAATAATTAAAAAAAAAAAGTGCCCTCCTCCTCGATTCTCATAGCCAGCAATTAAGCAGGCCAAAAATAAAAAAAATATATATAATTTTTTGTTTTATTTTTTTTTTTTTGTTGCTTTTGTTGTTGAAATTTTTATTGTTTATATTGTTTTAAGTTGTTGTTGCTGTAAAATTAGGAAACCCCACAATTTGATGGGGGTACCCATGGAAAAAGTTCGAAAAAATTGAAAACGATATTTAAGTAATGTTTTGAATGAGGAAAGTCCCTTCTGGGTTCGCTGATTGCTAAATGGTAGTTTATTTCTAGATCGGATACAAATTGGAAGAGCTATGGCCATCGGAAGGACCAAAAGTTAAGAAATTAGGAAAACCCACAATCTGATGGGGGTACCCATGGAGAAAGTTCGAAAAAATTGAAAACGATATTTAAGTAATGTTTTGAATGAGGAAAGTCCCTTCTGGGTTCGCTGATTGCTAAATGGTACTTTATTTCCAGATCGGATACAAATTGGCAGAGCTATGGCCATCGGAAGGACCAAAAGTTAAGAAATTGGGAAAACCCACAATTTAATGGGGGTACCCATGGAAAAAGTTCGAAAAAATTGAAAACGATATTTAAGTAATGTTTTGAATGAGGAAAGTCCCTTCTGGGTTCGCTGATTGCTAAATGGTAGTTTATTTCTAGATCGGATACAAATTGGCAGAGCTATGGCCATCGGAAGGACCAAAAGTTAAGAAATTAGGAAACCCCACAATTTGATGGGGGTACCCATGGAAAAAGTTCGAAAACATTGAAAACGATATTTAAGTAATGTTTTGAATGAGGAAAGTCCCTTCTGGGTTCGCTGATTGCTAAATGGTAGTTTATTTCTAGATCGGATACAAATTGGCAGAGCTATGGTCATCGGAAGGACCAAAAGTTAAGAAATTAGGAAAACCCACAATTTGATGGGGGTACCCATGGAAAAAGTTCGAAAAAATTGAAAACGATATTTAAGTAATGTTTTGAATGAGGAAAGTCCCTTCTGGGTTCGCTGATTGCTAAATGGTAGTTTATTTCTAGATCGGATACAAATTGGCAGAGCTATGGCCATCGGAAGGACCAAAAGTTAAGAAATTAGGAAAACCCACAATCTGATGGGGGTACTCATGGAGAAAGTTCGAAAAAATTGAAAACGATATTTAAGTAATGTTTTGAATGAGGAAAGTCCCTTCTGGGTTCGCTGATTGCTAAATGGTACTTTATTTCCAGATCGGATACAAATTGGCAGAGCTATGGCCATCGGAAGGACCAAAAGTTAAGAAATTGGGAAAACCCACAATTTAATGGGGGTACCCATGGAAAAAGTTCGAAAAAATTGAAAACGATATTTAAGTAATGTTTTGAATGAGGAAAGTCCCTTCTGGGTTCGCTGATTGCGAAATGGTAGTTTATTTCTAGATAGGATACAAATTGGCAGAGCTATGGCCATCGGAAGGACCAAAAGTTAAGAAATTAGGAAAACCCACAATCTGATGGGGGTACTCATGGAGAAAGTTCGAAAAAATTGAAAACGATATTTAAGTAATGTTTTGAATGAGGAAAGTCCCTTCTGGGTTCGCTGATTGCTAAATGGTAGTTTATTTCCAGATCAGATACAAATTGGAAGAGCTATGGCCATCGGAAGGAGCAAAAATGGGGAAATTACCCTCGGAAAATATTAAAAATAATTAATAAAAAAAAGTGCCCTCCTCCTCGATTCTCATAGCCAGCACTTAAGCAGGCCAAAAATAAAAAAAATATATATAATTTTTTGTTTTATTTATTTTTTTTGTTGCTTTTGTTGTTGAAATTTTTATTGTTTATATTGTTTTAAGTTGTTGTTGCTGTAAAATTAGGAAACCCCACAATTTGATGGGGGTACCCATGGAAAAAGTTCGAAAAAATTGAAAACGATATTTAAGTAATGTTTTGAATGAGGAAAGTCCCTTCTGGGTTCGCTGATTGCTAAATGGTAGTTTATTTCTAGATCGGATACAAATTGGAAGAGCTATGGCCATCGGAAGGACCAAAAGTTAAGAAATTAGGAAAACCCACAATCTGATGGGGGTACCCATGGAGAAAGTTCGAAAAAATTGAAAACGATATTTAAGTAATGTTTTGAATGAGGAAAGTCCCTTCTGGGTTCGCTGATTGCTAAATGGTACTTTATTTCCAGATCGGATACAAATTGGCAGAGCTATGGCCATCGGAAGGACCAAAAGTTAAGAAATTGGGAAACCCCACAATTTAATGGGGGTACCCATGGAAAAAGTTCGAAAAAATTGAAAACGATATTTAAGTAATGTTTTGAATGAGGAAAGTCCCTTCTGGGTTCGCTGATTGCTAAATGGTAGTTTATTTCTAGATCGGATACAAATTGGCAGAGCTATGGCCATCGGAAGGACCAAAAGTTAAGAAATTAGGAAACCCCACAATTTGATGGGGGTACCCATGGAAAAAGTTCGAAAACATTGAAAACGATATTTAAGTAATGTTTTGAATGAGGAAAGTCCCTTCTGGGTTCGCTGATTGCTAAATGGTAGTTTATTTCTAGATCGGATACAAATTGGCAGAGCTATGGCCATCGGAAGGACCAAAAGTTAAGAAATTGGGAAAACCCACAATTTGATGTGGGTACCCATGGAAAAAATTCGAAAAAATTGAAAACGATATTTAAGTAATGTTTTGAATGAGGAAAGTCCCTTCTGGGTTCGCTGATTGCTAAATGGTACTTTATTTCCAGATCGGATACAAATTGGCAGAGCTATGGCCATCGGAAGGACCAAAAGTTAAGAAATTGGGAAACCCCACAATTAGATGGGGGTACCCATGGAAAAAGTTCGAAAAAATTGAAAACGATATTTAAGTAATGTTTTGAATGAGGAACGTCCCTTCTGGGTTCGCTGATTGCTAAATGGTACCTTATTTCCAGATCAGATACAAATTGGAAGAGCTATGGCCATCGGAAGGAGCAAAAATGGGGAAATTACCCTCGGAAAATATAAAAAATAATTAATAAAAAAAAGTGCCCTCCTCCTCGATTCTCATAGCCAGCACTTAAGCAGGCCAAAAATAAAAAAAACATATTTAATTTTTTGTTTTATTTATTTTTTTTTGTTGCTTTTGTTGTTGAAATTTTTATTGTTTAGATTGTTTTAAGTTGTTGTTGCTGTAAAATTAGGAAACCCCACAATTTGATGGGGGTATCTATGGAAAAAATTCAAAAAAATTGAAAACGATATTTAAGCAACGTTTTAAATGAGGAACGTCCCTTCTGGGTTCTCTGATTGCTAAATGGTACTTTATATCCAGATCGGATACAAATTGGCAGAGCTATGGCCATCGGAAGGACCAAAAGTTAAGAAATTAGGAAACCCCACAATTTGATGGGGGTACCCATGGAAAAAGTTCGAAAACATTGAAAACGATATTTAAGTAATGTTTTGAATGAGGAAAGTCCCTTCTGGGTTCGCTGATTGCTAAATTGTAGTTTATTTCTAGATCGGATACAAATTCGCAGAGCTATGGCCATCGGAAGGACCAAAAGTTAAGAAATTGGGAAAACCCACAATTGGGAAAACCCCACAACCCACAATCTGATGGGGGTACCCATGGAGAAAGTTCGAAAAAATTGAAAACGATATTTAAGTAATGTTTTGAATGAGGAAAGTCCCTTCTGGGTTCGCTGATTGCTAAATGGTACTTTATTTCCAGATCGGATACAAATTGGCAGAGCTATGGCCATCGGAAGGACCAAAAGTTAAGAAATTGGGAAAACCCACAATTTAATGGGGGTACCCATGGAAAAAGTTCGAAAAAATTGAAAACGATATTTAAGTAATGTTTTGAATGAGGAAAGTCCCTTCTGGGTTCGCTGATTGCTAAATGGTAGTTTATTTCTAGATCGGATACAAATTGGCAGAGCTATGGCCATCGGAAGGACCAAAAGATAAGAAATTAGGAAAACCCACAATCTGATGGGGGTACTCATGGAGAAAGTTCGAAAAAATTGAAAACGATATTTAAGTAATGTTTTGAATGAGGAAAGTCCCTTCTGGGTTCGCTGATTGCTAAATGGTACTTTATTTCCAGATCGGATACAAATTGGCAGAGCTATGGCCATCGGAAGGAGCAAAAATGGGGAAATTACCCTCGGAAAATATAAAAAATAATTAATAAAAAAAGTGCCCTCCTCCTCGATTCTCATAGCCAGCACTTAAGCAGGCCAAAAATAAAAAAAACATATTTAATTTTTTGTTTTATTTATTTTTTTTTGTTGCTTTTGTTGTTGAAATTTTTATTGTTTAGATTGTTTTAAGTTGTTGTTGCTGTAAAATTAGGAAACCCCACAATTTGATGGGGGTATCTATGGAAAAAATTCAAAAAAATTGAAAACGATATTTAAGCAACGTTTTAAATGAGGAACGTCCCTTCTGGGTTCTCTGATTGCTAAATGGTACTTTATATCCAGATCGGATACAAATTGGCAGAGCTATGGCCATCGGAAGGACCAAAAGTTAAGAAATTAGGAAACCCCACAATTTGATGGGGGTACCCATGGAAAAAGTTCGAAAAAATTGAAAACGATATTTAAGTAATGTTTTGAATGAGGAACGTCCCTTCTGGGTTCGCTGATTGCTAAATGGTACCTTATTTCCAGATCAGATACAAATTGGAAGAGCTATGGCCATCGGAAGGAGCAAAAATGGGGAAATTACCCTCGGAAAATATAAAAAATAATTAATAAAAAAAAGTGCCCTCCTCCTCGATTCTCATAGCCAGCACTTAAGCAGGCCAAAAATAAAAAAAACATATTTAATTTTTTTGTTTTATTTTTTTTTTTGTTGCTTTTGTTGTTGAAATTTTTATTGTTTAGATTGTTTTAAGTTGTTGTTGCTGTAAAATTAGGAAACCCCACAATTTGATGGGGGTATCTATGGAAAAAATTCAAAAAAATTGAAAACGATATTTAAGCAACGTTTTAAATGAGGAACGTCCCTTCTGGGTTCTCTGATTGCTAAATGGTACTTTATATCCAGATCGGATACAAATTGGCAGAGCTATGGCCATCGGAAGGACCAAAAGTTAAGAAATTAGGAAACCCCACAATTTGATGGGGGTACCCATGGAAAAAGTTCGAAAACATTGAAAACGATATTTAAGTAATGTTTTGAATGAGGAAAGTCCCTTCTGGGTTCGCTGATTGCTAAATTGTAGTTTATTTCTAGATCGGATACAAATTCGCAGAGCTATGGCCATCGGAAGGACCAAAAGTTAAGAAATTGGGAAAACCCACAATTTAATGGGGGTACCCATGGAAAAAGTTCGAAAAAATTGAAAACGATATTTAAGCAATGTTTTGGATGAGGAAAGTCCCTTCTGGGTTCGCTGATTGCTAAATGGTAGTTTATTTCTAGATCGGATACAAATTGGAAGAGCTATGGCCATCGGAAGGACCAAAAGTTAAGAAATTAGGAAACCCCACAATTTGATGGGGGTACCCATGGAAAAAGTTCAAAAAAATTGAAAACGATATTTAAGTAATGTTTTGAATGAGGAAAGTCCCTTCTGGGTTCGCTGATTGCTAAATGGTAGTTTATTTCTAGATCGGATACAAATTGGCAGAGCTATGGCCATCGGAAGGACCAAAAGTTAAGAAATTAGGAAAACCCACAATCTGATGGGGGTACTCATGGAGAAAGTTCGAAAAAATTGAAAACGATATTTAAGTAATGTTTTGAATGAGGAAAGTCCCTTCTGGGTTCGCTGATTGCTAAATGGTAGTTTATTTCTAGATCGGATACAAATTGGCAGAGCTATGGTCATCGGAAGGACCAAAAGTTAAGAAATTAGGAAAACCCACAATTTGATGGGGGTACCCATGGAAAAAGTTCAAAAAAATTGAAAACGATATTTAAGTAATGTTTTGAATGAGGAAAGTCCCTTCTGGGTTCGCTGATTGCTAAATGGTAGTTTATTTCTAGATCGGATACAAATTGGCAGAGCTATGGCCATCGGAAGGACCAAAAGTTAAGAAATTAGGAAACCCCACAATTTGATGGGGGTACCCATGGAAAAAGTTCGAAAACATTGAAAACGATATTTAAGTAATGTTTTGAATGAGGAAAGTCCCTTCTGGGTTCGCTGATTGCTAAATTGTAGTTTATTTCTAGATCGGATACAAATTCGCAGAGCTATGGCCATCGGAAGGACCAAAAGTAAAGGAATTGGGAAAACCCACAATTTAATGGGGGTACCCATGGAAAAAGTTCGAAAGAATTGAAAACGATATTTAAGCAATGTTTTGAATGAGGAACGTCCCTTCTGGGTTCGCTGATTGCTAAATGGTACTTTATTTCCAGATCGGATACAAATTGGCAGAGCAATGGCCATCGGAAGGACCAAAAGTTAAGAAATTGGGAAAACCCACAATTTAATGGGGGTACCCATGGAAAAAGTTCGAAAAAATTGAAAACGATATTTAAGCAATGTTTTGAAAGAGGAAAGTCCCTTCTGGGTTCGCTGATTGCTAAATCGTAGTTTATTTCTAGATCGGATACAAATTGGCAGAGCTATGGCCATCGGAAGGACCAAAAGTAAAGGAATTGGGAAAACCCACAATTTAATGGGGGTACCCATGGAAAAAGTTCGAAAAAATTGAAAACGATATTTAAGCAATGTTTTGAATGAGGAACGTCCCTTCTGGGTTCTCTGATTGCTAAATTGTAGTTTATTTCTAGATCGGATACAAATTGGCAGAGCTATGGCCATCGGAAGGACCAAAAGTAAAGGAATTGGGAAAACCCACAATTTAATGGGGGTACCCATGGAAAAAGTTCGAAAAAATTGAAAACGATATTTAAGCAATGTTTTGAATGAGGAACGTCCCTTCTGGGTTCTCTGATTGCTAAATTGTAGTTTATTTCTAGATCGTATACAAATTGGCAAAGCTATGGCCATCGGAAGGAGCAAAAATGGGGAAATTACCCTCGGAAAATATAAAAAATAATTAATAAAAAAAAGTGCCCTCCTCCTCGATTCTCATAGCCAGCACTTAAGCAGGCCAAAAATAAAAAAAATATATTTAATTTTTTGTTTTATTTATTTTTTTTTTGTTGCTTTTGTTGTTGAAATTTTTATTGTTTAGATTGTTTTAAGTTGTTGTTGCTGTAAAATTAGGAAAACCCACAATTTGATGGGGGTATCTATGGAAAAAATTCAAAAAAATTGAAAACGATATTTAAGCAACGTTTTAAATGAGGAACGTCCCTTCTGGGTTCTCTGATTGCTAAATGGTACTTTATATCCAGATCGGACACAAATTGGCAGAGCTATGGCCATCGGAAGGACCAAAAGTTAAGAAATTAGGAAACCCCACAATTTGATGTGGGGTACCCATGGAAAAAGTTCGAAAACATTGAAAACGATATTTAAGTAATGTTTTGAATGAGGAAAGTCCCTTCTGGGTTCGCTGATTGCTAAATTGTAGTTTATTTCTATATCGGATACAAATTCGCAGAGCTATGGCCATCGGAAGGACCAAAAGTTAAGAAATTGGGAAAACCCACAATCTGATGGGGGTACCCATGGAGAAAGTTCGAAAAAATTGAAAACGATATTTAAGTAATGTTTTGAATGAGGAAAGTCCCTTCTGGGTTCGCTGATTGCTAAATGGTACTTTATTTCCAGATCGGATACAAATTGGCAGAGCTATGGCCATCGGAAGGACCAAAAGTTAAGAAATTGGGAAAACCCACAATTTAATGGGGGTACCCATGGAAAAAGTTCGAAAAAATTGAAAACGATATTTAAGTAATGTTTTGAATGAGGAAAGTCCCTTCTGGGTTCGCTGATTGCTAAATGGTAGTTTATTTCTAGATCGGATACAAATTGGCAGAGCTATGGCCATCGGAAGGACCAAAAGTTAAGAAATTAGGAAACCCCACAATTTGATGGGGGTACCCATGGAAAAAGTTCGAAAAAATTGAAAACGATATTTAAGCAATGTTTTGAATGAGGAACGTCCCTTCTGGGTTCGCTGATTGCTAAATGGTAGTTTATTTCTAGATCGGATACAAATTGGCAGAGCTATGGTCATCGGAAGGACCAAAAGTTAAGAAATTAGGAAAACCCACAATCTGATGGGGGTACCCATGGAGAAAGTTCGAAAAAATTGAAAACGATATTTAAGTAATGTTTTGAATGAGGAAAGTCCCTTCTGGGTTCGCTGATTGCTAAATGGTACTTTATTTCCAGATCGGATACAAATTGGCAGAGCTATGGCCATCGGAAGGACCAAAAGTTAAGAAATTGGGAAAACCCACAATTTAATGGGGGTACCCATGGAAAAAGTTCGAAAAAATTGAAAACGATATTTAAGTAATGTTTTGAATGAGGAAAGTCCCTTCTGGGTTCGCTGATTGCTAAATGGTAGTTTATTTCTAGATCGGATACAAATTGGCAGAGCTATGGCCATCGGAAGGACCAAAAGTTAAGAAATTAGGAAACCCCACAATTTGATGGGGGTACCCATGGAAAAAGTTCGAAAAAATTGAAAACGATATTTAAGCAATGTTTTGAATGAGGAACGTCCCTTCTGGGTTCGCTGATTGCTAAATGGTAGTTTATTTCTAGATCGGATACAAATTGGCAGAGCTATGGTCATCGGAAGGACCAAAAGTTAAGAAATTAGGAAAACCCACAATTTGATGGGGGTACCCATGGAAAAAGTTCGAAAAAATTGAAAACGATATTTAAGCAATGTTTTGAAAGAGGACAGTCCCTTCTGGGTTCGCTGATTGCTAAATTGTAGTTTATTTCTAGATCGGATACAAATTGGCAGAGCTATGGCCATCGGAAGGACCAAAAGTAAAGGAATTGGGAAAACCCACAATTTAATGGGGGTACCCATGGAAAAAGTTCGAAAAAATTGAAAACGATATTTAAGTAATGTTTTGAATGAGGAACGTCCCTTCTGGGTTCGCTGATTGCTAAATGGTACCTTATTTCCAGATCAGATACAAATTGGAAGAGCTATGGCCATCGGAAGGAGCAAAAATGGGGAAATTACCCTCGGAAAATATAAAAAATAATTAATAAAAAAAAGTGCCCTCCTCCTCGATTCTCATAGCCAGCACTTAAGCAGGCCAAAAATAAAAAAAATATATTTAATTTTTTGTTTTATTTATTTTTTTTTTGTTGCTTTTGTTGTTGAAATTTTTATTGTTTAGATTGTTTTAAGTTGTTGTTGCTGTAAAATTAGGAAAACCCACAATTTGATGGGGGTATCTATGGAAAAAATTCAAAAAAATTGAAAACGATATTTAAGCAACGTTTTAAATGAGGAACGTCCCTTCTGGGTTCTCTGATTGCTAAATGGTACTTTATATCCAGATCGGATACAAATTGGCAGAGCTATGGCCATCGGAAGGACCAAAAGTTAAGAAATTAGGAAACCCCACAATTTGATGGGGGTACCCATGGAAAAAGTTCGAAAACATTGAAAACGATATTTAAGTAATGTTTTGAATGAGGAAAGTCCCTTCTGGGTTCGCTGATTGCTAAATTGTAGTTTATTTCTAGATCGGATACAAATTCGCAGAGCTATGGCCATCGGAAGGACCAAAAGTTAAGAAATTGGGAAAACCCACAATTTAATGGGGGTACCCATGGAAAAAGTTCGAAAAAATTGAAAACGATATTTAAGTAATGTTTTGAATGAGGAAAGTCCCTTCTGGGTTCGCTGATTGCTAAATGGTACTTTATTTCCAGATCGGATACAAATTGGCAGAGCTATGGCCATCGGAAGGACCAAAAGTTAAGAAATTGGGAAAACCCACAATTTAATGGGGGTACCCATGGAAAAAGTTCGAAAAAATTGAAAACGATATTTAAGTAATGTTTTGAATGAGGAAAGTCCCTTCTGGGTTCGCTGATTGCTAAATGGTAGTTTATTTCTAGATCGGATACAAATTGGCAGAGCTATGGCCATCGGAAGGACCAAAAGTTAAGAAATTAGGAAACCCCACAATTTGATGGGGGTACCCATGGAAAAAGTTCGAAAAAATTGAAAACGATATTTAAGCAATGTTTTGAATGAGGAACGTCCCTTCTGGGTTCGCTGATTGCTAAATGGTAGTTTATTTCTAGATCGGATACAAATTGGCAGAGCTATGGTCATCGGAAGGACCAAAAGTTAAGAAATTAGGAAAACCCACAATTTGATGGGGGTACCCATGGAAAAAGTTCGAAAAAATTGAAAACGATATTTAAGCAATGTTTTGAAAGAGGACAGTCCCTTCTGGGTTCGCTGATTGCTAAATGGTAGTTTATTTCTAGATCGGATACAAATTGGCAGAGCTATGGCCATCGGAAGGACCAAAAGTAAAGGAATTGGGAAAACCCACAATTTAATGGGGGTACCCATGGAAAAAGTTCGAAAAAAATTGAAAACGATATTTAAGCAATGTTTTGAATGAGGAACGTCCCTTCTGGGTTCTCTGATTGCTAAATTGTAGTTTATTTCTAGATCGTATACAAATTGGCAGAGCTATGGCCATCGGAAGGAGCAAAAATGGGGAAATTACCCTCGGAAAATATTAAAAATAATTAAAAAAAAAATTGCCCTCCTCCTCGATTCTCATAGCCAGCACTTAAGCAGGCCAAACATAAAAAAAATATATTTCATTTTTTCTTTTATTTATTTTTTTTGTTGCTTTTAAGTTGTTGTTTTTTTATATTGTTTTAAGTTGTTGTTGCTGTAAAATTAGGAAAACCCACAATTTGATGGGGGTACCCATGGAAAAAGTTCGAAAAAATTGAAAACGATATTTAAGCAATGTTTTGAAAGAGGAAAGTCCCTTCTGGGTTCTCTGATTGCTAAATCGTAGTTTATTTCTAGATCGGATACAAATTGGCAGAGCTATGGCCATCGGAAGGACCAAAAGTAAAGGAATTGGGAAAACCCACAATTTAATGGGGGTACCCATGGAAAAAGTTCGAAAAAATTGAAAACGATATTTAAGCAATGTTTTGAATGAGGAACGTCCCTTCTGGGTTCGCTGATTGCTAAATGGTAGTTTATTTTTAGATCGGATACAAATTGGCAGAGCTATGGCCATCGGAAGGACCAAAAGTAAAGGAATAGGGAAAACCCACAATTTAATGGGGGTACCCATGGAAAAAATTCGAAAAAATTGAAAATGATATTTAAGCAATGTTTTGAAAGAGGAAAGTCCCTTCTGGGTTCGCTGATTGCTAATTGGTAGTTTATTTCTAGATCGGATACAAATTGGCAGAACTATGGCCATCGGAAGGACCAAAAGTTAAGAATTTAGGAAAACCCACCTTTTGATGGTGGTACCCATGGAAAAAATTCGAAAAAATTGAAAACGATATTTAAGCAATGTTTTGAATGAGGAACGTCCCTTCTGGGTTCTCTGATTGCTAAATTGTAGTTTATTTCTAGATCGTATACAAATTGGCAGAGCTATGGCCATCGGAAGGACCAAAAGTTAAGAAATTGGGAAAACCCACAATTTAATGGGGGTACCCATGGAAAAAGTTCGAAAAAATTGAAAACGATATTTAAGTAATGTTTTGAATGAGGAAAGTCCCTTCTGGGTTCGCTGATTGCTAAATGGTACTTTATTTCCAGATCGGATACAAATTGGCAGAGCTATGGCCATCGGAAGGACCAAAAGTAAAGGAATTGGGAAAACCCACAATTTAATGGGGGTACCCATGGAAAAAGTTCGAAAAAATTGAAAACGATATTTAAGCAATGTTTTGAATGAGGAACGTCCCTTCTGGGTTCTCTGATTGCTAAATTGTAGTTTATTTCTAGATCGTATACAAATTGGCAAAGCTATGGCCATCGGAAGGAGCAAAAATGGGGAAATTACCCTCGGAAAATATAAAAAATAATTAATAAAAAAAAGTGCCCTCCTCCTCGATTCTCATAGCCAGCACTTAAGCAGGCCAAAAATATAAAAAAAATATATTTAATTTTTTGTTTTATTTATTTTTTTGTGTTGCTTTTGTTGTTGAAATTTTTATTGTTTAGATTGTTTTAAGTTGTTGTTGCTGTAAAATTAGGAAAACCCACAATTTGATGGGGGTATCTATGGAAAAAATTCAAAAATATTGAAAACGATATTTAAGCAACGTTTTAAATGAGGAACGTCCCTTCTGGGTTCTCTGATTGCTAAATGGTACTTTATATCCAGATCGGATACAAATTGGCAGAGCTATGGCCATCGGAAGGACCAAAAGTTAAGAAATTAGGAAACCCCACAATTTGATGGGGGGTACCCATGGAAAAAGTTCGAAAACATTGAAAACGATATTTAAGTAATGTTTTGAATGAGGAAAGTCCCTTCTGGGTTCGCTGATTGCTAAATTGTAGTTTATTTCTAGATCGGATACAAATTCGCAGAGCTATGGCCATCGGAAGGACCAAAAGTTAAGAAATTGGGAAAACCCACAATTTAATGGGGGTACCCATGGAAAAAGTTCGAAAAAATTGAAAACGATATTTAAGTAATGTTTTGAATGAGGAAAGTCCCTTCTGGGTTCGCTGATTGCTAAATGGTAGTTTATTTCTAGATCGGATACAAATTGGCAGAGCTATGGCCATCGGAAGGACCAAAAGTTAAGAAATTAGGAAACCCCACAATTTGATGGGGGTACCCATGGAAAAAGTTCGAAAAAATTGAAAACGATATTTAAGCAATGTTTTGAATGAGGAACGTCCCTTCTGGGTTCGCTGATTGCTAAATGGTAGTTTATTTCTAGATCGGATACAAATTGGCAGAGCTATGGCCATCGGAAGGACCAAAAGTAAAGGAATTGGGAAAACCCACAATTTAATGGGGGTACCCATGGAAAAAGTTCGAAAAAATTGAAAACGATATTTAAGCAATGTTTTGAATGAGGAACGTCCCTTCTGGGTTCTCTGATTGCTAAATTGTAGTTTATTTCTAGATCGTATACAAATTGGCAGAGCTATGGCCATCGGAAGGAGCAAAAATGGGGAAATTACCCTCGGAAAATATTAAAAATAATTAATAAAAAAATTGCCCTCCTCCTCGATTCTCATAGCCAGCACTTAAGCAGGCCAAACATAAAAAAAATATATTTCATTTTTTCTTTTATTTATTTTTTTTGTTGCTTTTAAGTTGTTGTTTTTTTATATTGTTTTAAGTTGTTGTTGCTGTAAAATTAGGAAAACCCACAATTTGATGGGGGTACCCATGGAAAAAGTTCGAAAAAATTGAAAACGATATTTAAGCAATGTTTTGAAAGAGGAAAGTCCCTTCTGGGTTCTCTGATTGCTAAATCGTAGTTTATTTCTAGATCGGATACAAATTGGCAGAGCTATGGCCATCGGAAGGACCAAAAGTAAAGGAATTGGGAAAACCCACAATTTAATGGGGGTACCCATGGAAAAAGTTCGAAAAAATTGAAAACGATATTTAAGCAATGTTTTGAATGAGGAACGTCCCTTCTGGGTTCGCTGATTGCTAAATGGTAGTTTATTTTTAGATCGGATACAAATTGGCAGAGCTATGGCCATCGGAAGGACCAAAAGTAAAGGAATAGGGAAAACCCACAATTTAATGGGGGTACCCATGGAAAAAATTCGAAAAAATTGAAAATGATATTTAAGCAATGTTTTGAAAGAGGAAAGTCCCTTCTGGGTTCGCTGATTGCTAATTGGTAGTTTATTTCTAGATCGGATACAAATTGGCAGAACTATGGCCATCGGAAGGACCAAAAGTTAAGAATTTAGGAAAACCCACCTTTTGATGGTGGTACCCATGGAAAAAATTCGACAAAATTGAAAACGATATTTAAGCAATGTTTTGAATGAGGAACGTCCTTTCTGGGTTCTCTGATTGCTAAATTGTAGTTTATTTCTAGATCGTATACAAATTGGCAGAGCTATGGCCATCGGAAGGAGCAAAAATGGGGAAATTACCCTCGGAAAATATTAAAAATAATTAATAAAAAAAAGTGCCCTCCTCCTCGATTCTCATAGCCAGCACTTAAGCAGGCCAAAAATAAAAAAAATATATTTAATTTTTTGTTTTATTTATTTTTTTTTTTGTTGCTTTTGTTGTTGAAATTTTTATTGTTTAGATTGTTTTAAGTTGTTGTTGCTGTAAAATTAGGAAAACCCACAATTTGATGGGGGTACCCATGGAAAAAGTTCGAAAAAATTGAAAACGATATTTAAGCAATGTTTTGAAAGAGGAAAGTCCCTTCTGGGTTCTCTGATTGCTAAATGGTACTTTATATCCAGATCGGATACAAATTGGCAGAGCTATGGCCATCGGAAGGACCAAAAGTAAAGGAATTGGGAAAACCCACAATTTAATGGGGGTACCCATGGAAAAAGTTCGAAAAAATTGAAAACGATATTTAAGCAATGTTTTGAAAGAGGAAAGTCCCTTCTGGGTTCGCTGATTGCTAAATGGTAGTTTATTTCTAGATCGGATACAAATTGGCAGAGCTATGGCCATCGGAAGGACCAAAAGTAAAGGAATTGGGAAAACCCACAATTTAATGGGGGTACCCATGGAAAAAGTTCGAAAAAATTGAAAACGATATTTAAGCAATGTTTTGAATGAGGAACGTCCCTTCTGGGTTCTCTGATTGCTAAATTGTAGTTTATTTCTAGATCGTATACAAATTGGCAGAGCTATGGCCATCGGAAGGAGCAAAAATGGGGAAATTACCCTCGGAAAATATTAAAAATAATTAATAAAAAATTGCCCTCCTCCTCGATTCTCATAGCCAGCACTTAAGCAGGCCAAAAAAAAAAAAAATATATTTTAATTTTTCTTTTATTTATTTTTTTTGTTGCTTTTAAGTTGTTGTTTTTTTATATTGTTTTAAGTTGTTGTTGCTGTAAAATTAGGAAAACCCACAATTTGATGGGGGGTACCCATGGAAAAAGTTCGAAAAAATTGAAAACGATATTTAAGCAATGTTTTGAATGAGGAACGTCCCTTCTGGGTTCGCTGATTGCTAAATGGTAGTTTATTTCTAGATCGGATACAAATTGGCAGAGCTATGGCCAACGGAAGGACCAAAAGTTAAGAAATTGGGAAAACCCACAATTTGATGGGGGAACCCATGGAGAAAGTTCGAAAAAATTGAAAACGATATTTAAGTAATGTTTTGAATGCGGAAAGTCCCTTCTGGGTTCGCTGATTGCTAAATGGTAAATTATTTCTAGATCGGATACAAATTGGCAGAGCTATGGCCATCGGAAGGACCAAAAGTTAAGAAATTGGGAAAACCCACAATTTGATGGGGGAACCCATGGAGAAAGTTCGAAAAAATTGAAAACGATATTTAAGTAATGTTTTGAATGAGGAAAGTCCCTTCTGGGTTCGCTGATTGCTAAATGGTACTTTATTTCCAGATCGGATACAAATTGGCAGAGCTATGGCCATCGGAAGGACCAAAGGTTAAGAAATTGGGAAAACCCACAATTTGATGGGGGAACCCATGGAGAAAGTTCGAAAAAATTGAAAACGATATTTAAGTAATGTTTTGAATGAGGAAAGTCCCTTCTGGGTTCGCTGATTGCTAAATGGTAGTTTATTTCTAGATCGGATACAAATTGGCAGAGCTATGGCCATCGGAAGGACCAAAAGTTAAGAAATTAGGAAAACCCACAATCTGATGGGGGTACCCATGGAGAAAGTTCGAAAAAATTGAAAACGATATTTAAGTAATGTTTTGAATGAGGAAAGTCCCTTCTGGGTTCGCTGATTGCTAAATGGTAGTTTATTTCTAGATCGGATACAAATTGGCAGAGCTATGGTCATCGAAAGGACCAAAAGTTAAGAAATTAGGAAAACCCACAATTTGATGGGGGTACCCATGGAAAAAGTTCGAAAAAATTGAAAACGATATTTAAGTAATGTTTTGAATGAGGAAAGTCCCTTCTGGGTTCGCTGATTGCTAAATGGTACTTTATTTCCAGATCGGATACAAATTGGCAGAGCTATGGCCATCGGAAGGACCAAAAGTTAAGAAATTGGGAAAACCCACAATTTAATGGGGGTACCCATGGAAAAAGTTCGAAAAAATTGAAAACGATATTTAAGCAATGTTTTGAAAGAGGAAAGTCCCTTCTGGGTTCGCTGATTGCTAAATGGTAGTTTATTTCTAGATCGGATACAAATTGGCAGAGCTATGGCCATCGGAAGGAGCAAAAATGGGGAAATTACCCTCGGAAAATATTAAAAATAATTAATAAAAAATTGCCCTCCTCCTCGATTCTCATAGCCAGCACTTAAGCAGGCCAAAAATAAAAAAAATATATTTAATTTTTTCTTTTATTTATTTTTTTTGTTGCTTTTAAGTTGTTGTTTTTTTATATTGTTTTAAGTTGTTGTTGCTGTAAAATTAGGAAAACCCACAATTTGATGGGGGTACCCATGGAAAAAGTTCGAAAAAATTGAAAACGATATTTAAGCAATGTTTTGAATGAGGAACGTCCCTTCTGGGTTCGCTGATTGCTAAATGGTAGTTTATTTCTAGATCGGATACAAATTGGCAGAGCTATGGCCAACGGAAGGACCAAAAGTTAAGAAATTGGGAAAACCCACAATTTGATGGGGGAACCCATGGAGAAAGTTCGAAAAAATTGAAAACGATATTTAAGTAATGTTTTGAATGAGGAAAGTCCCTTCTGGGTTCGCTGATTGCTAAATGGTAAATTATTTCTAGATCGGATACAAATTGGCAGAGCTATGGCCATCGGAAGGACCAAAAGTTAAGAAATTGGGAAAACCCACAATTTGATGGGGGAACCCATGGAGAAAGTTCGAAAAAATTGAAAACGATATTTAAGTAATGTTTTGAATGAGGAAAGTCCCTTCTGGGTTCGCTGATTGCTAAATGGTACTTTATTTCCAGATCGGATACAAATTGGCAGAGCTATGGCCATCGGAAGGACCAAAAGTTAAGAAATTGGGAAAACCCACAATTTGATGGGGGAACCCATGGAGAAAGTTCGAAAAAATTGAAAACGATATTTAAGTAATGTTTTGAATGAGGAAAGTCCCTTCTGGGTTCGCTGATTGCTAAATGGTAGTTTATTTCTAGATCGGATACAAATTGGAAGAGCTATGGCCATCGGAAGGACCAAAAGTTAAGAAATTAGGAAAACCCACAATCTGATGGGGGGTACCCATGGAGAAAGTTCGAAAAAATTGAAAACGATATTTAAGTAATGTTTTGAATGAGGAAAGTCCCTTCTGGGTTCGCTGATTGCTAAATGGTAGTTTATTTCTAGATCGGATACAAATTGGCAGAGCTATGGTCATCGAAAGGACCAAAAGTTAAGAAATTAGGAAAACCCACAATTTGATGGGGGTACCCATGGAAAAAGTTCGAAAAAATTGAAAACGATATTTAAGTAATGTTTTGAATGAGGAAAGTCCCTTCTGGGTTCGCTGATTGCTAAATGGTACTTTATTTCCAGATCGGATACAAATTGGCAGAGCTATGGTCATCGAAAGGACCAAAAGTTAAGAAATTAGGAAAACCCACAATTTGATGGGGGTACCCATGGAAAAAGTTCGAAAAAATTGAAAACGATATTTAAGTAATGTTTTGAATGAGGAAAGTCCCTTCTGGGTTCGCTGATTGCTAAATGGTACTTTATTTCCAGATCGGATACAAATTGGCAGAGCTATGGCCATCGGAAGGACCAAAAGTTAAGAAATTGGGAAAACCCACAATTTAATGGGGGTACCCATGGAAAAAGTTCGAAAAAATTGAAAACGATATTTAAGCAATGTTTTGAAAGAGGAAAGTCCCTTCTGGGTTCGCTGATTGCTAAATGGTAGTTTATTTCTAGATCGGATACAAATTGGCAGAGCTATGGCCATCGGAAGGAGCAAAAATGGGGAAATTACCCTCGGAAAATATTAAGAATAATTAATAAAAAAAGTGCCCTCCTCCTCGATTCTCATAGCCAGCACTTAAGCAGGCCAAAAATAAAAAAAATATATTTAATTTTTTGTTTTATTTATTTTTTTTTTGTTGCTTTTGTTGTTGAAATTTTTATTGTTTATATTGTTTTAAGTTGTTGTTGCTGTAAAATTAGGAAACCCCACAATTTGATGGGGGTACCCATGGAAAAAGTTCGAAAACATTGAAAAGATATTTAAGCAATGTTTTGAATGAGGAACGTCCCTTCTGGGTTCGCTGATTGCTAAATGGTAGTTTATTTCTAGATCGGATACAAATTGGCAGAGCAATGGCCATCGGAAGGACCAAAAGTAAAGGAATTGGGAAAACCCACAATTTAATATGGGGGCCCATGGAAAAAGTTCGAAAAAATTGAAAACGATATTTAAGCAATGTTTTGAATGAGGAACGTCCCTTCTGGGTTCTCTGATTGCTAAATTGTAGTTTATTTCTAGATCGTATACAAATTGGCAGAGCTATGGCCATCGGAAGGAGCAAAAATGGGGAAATTACCCTCGGAAAATATTAAGAATAATTAATAAAAAAAGTGCCCTCCTCCTCGATTCTCATAGCCAGCACTTAAGCAGGCCAAAAATAAAAAAAATATATTTAATTTTTTCTTTTATTTATTTTTTTGGTTGCTTTTAAGTTGTTGTTTTTTTATATTGTTTTAAGTTGTTGTTGCTGTAAAATTAGGAAAACCCACAATTTGATGGGGGTACCCATGGAAAAAGTTCGAAAAAATTGAAAACGATATTTAAGCAATGTTTTGAATGAGGAACGTCCCTTCTGGGTTCGCTGATTGCTAAATGGTAGTTTATTTCTAGATCGGATACAAATTGGCAGAGCTATGGCCAACGGAAGGACCAAAAGTTAAGAAATTGGGAAAACCCACAATTTGATGGGGGAACCCATGGAGAAAGTTCGAAAAAATTGAAAACGATATTTAAGTAATGTTTTGAATGAGGAAAGTCCCTTCTGGGTTCGCTGATTGCTAAATGGTAAATTATTTCTAGATCGGATACAAATTGGCAGAGCTATGGCCATCGGAAGGACCAAAAGTTAAGAAATTGGGAAAACCCACAATTTGATGGGGGGAACCCATGGAGAAAGTTCGAAAAAATTGAAAACGATATTTAAGTAATGTTTTGAATGAGGAAAGTCCCTTCTGGGTTCGCTGATTGCTAAATGGTACTTTATTTCCAGATCGGATACAAATTGGCAGAGCTATGGCCATCGGAAGGACCAAAGGTTAAGAAATTGGGAAAACCCACAATTTGATGGGGGAACCCATGGAGAAAGTTCGAAAAAAATTGAAAACGATATTTAAGTAATGTTTTGAATGAGGAAAGTCCCTTCTGGGTTCGCTGATTGCTAAATGGTAGTTTATTTCTAGATCGGATACAAATTGGCAGAGCTATGGCCATCGGAAGGACCAAAAGTTAAGAAATTAGGAAAACCCACAATCTGATGGGGGTACCCATGGAGAAAGTTCGAAAAAATTGAAAACGATATTTAAGTAATGTTTTGAATGAGGAAAGTCCCTTCTGGGTTCGCTGATTGCTAAATGGTAGTTTATTTCTAGATCGGATACAAATTGGCAGAGCTATGGTCATCGAAAGGACCAAAAGTTAAGAAATTAGGAAAACCCACAATTTGATGGGGGTACCCATGGAAAAAGTTCGAAAAAATTGAAAACGATATTTAAGTAATGTTTTGAATGAGGAAAGTCCCTTCTGGGTTCGCTGATTGCTAAATGGTACTTTATTTCCAGATCGGATACAAATTGGCAGAGCTATGGCCATCGGAAGGACCAAAAGTTAAGAAATTGGGAAAACCCACAATTTAATGGGGGTACCCATGGAAAAAGTTCGAAAAAATTGAAAACGATATTTAAGCAATGTTTTGAAAGAGGAAAGTCCCTTCTGGGTTCGCTGATTGCTAAATGGTAGTTTATTTCTAGATCGGATACAAATTGGCAGAGCTATGGCCATCGGAAGGAGCAAAAATGGGGAAATTACCCTCGGAAAATATTAAAAATAATTAATAAAAAATTGCCCTCCTCCTCGATTCTCATAGCCAGCACTTAAGCAGGCCAAAAATAAAAAAAATATATTTAATTTTTTCTTTTATTTATTTTTTTTGTTGCTTTTAAGTTGTTGTTTTTTTATATTGTTTTAAGTTGTTGTTGCTGTAAAATTAGGAAAACCCACAATTTGATGGGGGTACCCATGGAAAAAGTTCGAAAAAATTGAAAACGATATTTAAGCAATGTTTTGAATGAGGAACGTCCCTTCTGGGTTCGCTGATTGCTAAATGGTAGTTTATTTCTAGATCGGATACAAATTGGCAGAGCTATGGCCAACGGAAGGACCAAAAGTTAAGAAATTGGGAAAACCCACAATTTGATGGGGGAACCCATGGAGAAAGTTCGAAAAAATTGAAAACGATATTTAAGTAATGTTTTGAATGAGGAAAGTCCCTTCTGGGTTCGCTGATTGCTAAATGGTAAATTATTTCTAGATCGGATACAAATTGGCAGAGCTATGGCCATCGGAAGGACCAAAAGTTAAGAAATTGGGAAAACCCACAATTTGATGGGGGAACCCATGGAGAAAGTTCGAAAAAATTGAAAACGATATTTAAGTAATGTTTTGAATGAGGAAAGTCCCTTCTGGGTTCGCTGATTGCTAAATGGTACTTTATTTCCAGATCGGATACAAATTGGCAGAGCTATGGCCATCGGAAGGACCAAAAGTTAAGAAATTGGGAAAACCCACAATTTGATGGGGGAACCCATGGAGAAAGTTCGAAAAAATTGAAAACGATATTTAAGTAATGTTTTGAATGAGGAAAGTCCCTTCTGGGTTCGCTGATTGCTAAATGGTAGTTTATTTCTAGATCGGATACAAATTGGAAGAGCTATGGCCATCGGAAGGACCAAAAGTTAAGAAATTAGGAAAACCCACAATCTGATGGGGGTACCCATGGAGAAAGTTCGAAAAAATTGAAAACGATATTTAAGTAATGTTTTGAATGAGGAAAGTCCCTTCTGGGTTCGCTGATTGCTAAATGGTAGTTTATTTCTAGATCGGATACAAATTGGCAGAGCTATGGTCATCGAAAGGACCAAAAGTTAAGAAATTAGGAAAACCCACAATTTGATGGGGGTACCCATGGAAAAAGTTCGAAAAAATTGAAAACGATATTTAAGTAATGTTTTGAATGAGGAAAGTCCCTTCTGGGTTCGCTGATTGCTAAATGGTACTTTATTTCCAGATCGGATACAAATTGGCAGAGCTATGGTCATCGAAAGGACCAAAAGTTAAGAAATTAGGAAAACCCACAATTTGATGGGGGTACCCATGGAAAAAGTTCGAAAAAATTGAAAACGATATTTAAGTAATGTTTTGAATGAGGAAAGTCCCTTCTGGGTTCGCTGATTGCTAAATGGTACTTTATTTCCAGATCGGATACAAATTGGCAGAGCTATGGCCATCGGAAGGACCAAAAGTTAAGAAATTGGGAAAACCCACAATTTAATGGGGGTACCCATGGAAAAAGTTCGAAAAAATTGAAAACGATATTTAAGCAATGTTTTGAAAGAGGAAAGTCCCTTCTGGGTTCGCTGATTGCTAAATGGTAGTTTATTTCTAGATCGGATACAAATTGGCAGAGCTATGGCCATCGGAAGGAGCAAAAATGGGGAAATTACCCTCGGAAAATATTAAGAATAATTAATAAAAAAGTGCCCTCCTCCTCGATTCTCATAGCCAGCACTTAAGCAGGCCAAAAATAAAAAAAATATATTTAATTTTTTGTTTTATTTATTTTTTTTTGTTGCTTTTGTTGTTGAAATTTTTATTGTTTATATTGTTTTAAGTTGTTGTTGCTGTAAAATTAGGAAACCCCACAATTTGATGGGGGTACCCATGGAAAAAGTTCGAAAACATTGAAAAGATATTTAAGCAATGTTTTGAATGAGGAACGTCCCTTCTGGGTTCGCTGATTGCTAAATGGTAGTTTATTTCTAGATCGGATACAAATTGGCAGAGCAATGGCCATCGGAAGGACCAAAAGTAAAGGAATTGGGAAAACCCACAATTTAATATGGGGGCCCATGGAAAAAGTTCGAAAAAATTGAAAACGATATTTAAGCAATGTTTTGAATGAGGAACGTCCCTTCTGGGTTCTCTGATTGCTAAATTGTAGTTTATTTCTAGATCGTATACAAATTGGCAGAGCTATGGCCATCGGAAGGAGCAAAAATGGGGAAATTACCCTCGGAAAATATTAAGAATAATTAATAAAAAAAGTGCCCTCCTCCTCGATTCTCATAGCCAGCACTTAAGCAGGCCAAAAATAAAAAAAATATATTTAATTTTTTCTTTTATTTATTTTTTTGGTTGCTTTTAAGTTGTTGTTTTTTTATATTGTTTTAAGTTGTTGTTGCTGTAAAATTAGGAAAACCCACAATTTGATGGGGGTACCCATGGAAAAAATTTTAAAAAATTGAAAACGATATTTAAGCAATGTTTTAAATGAGGAACGTCCCTTCTGAGTTCTCTGATTGCTAAATGGTACTTTATTTCCAGATCGGATACAAATTGGCAGAGCTATGGCCATCGGAAGGACCAAAAGTTAAGAAATTGGGAAAACCCACAATTTGATGGGGGTACCCATGGAAGAAATTTGAAAAAATTGAAAACGATATTTAAGCAATGTTTTGAATGAGGAACGTCCCTTCTGGGTTCGCTGATTGCTAAATGGTACTTTATTTCCAGATCGGATACAAATTGGCAGAGCTATGGCCATCGGAAGGACCAAAAGTTAAGAAATTGGGAAAACCCATGGAAAAAGTTCGAAAAAATTGAAAACGATATTTAAGCAATGTTTTGAAAGAGGAAAGTCCCTTCTGGGTTCGCTGATTGCTAAATGGTAGTTTATTTCTAGATCGGATACAAATTGGCAGAGCTATGGCCATCGGAAGGAGCAAAAGCTTAGAAATTGGGAAAACCCACAATCTGATGGGGGTACCCATGGAAAAAGTTCGAAAAAATTGAAAACGATATTTAAGCAATGTTTTGAATGAGAAACTTTCTTTCTGGGTTCGCTGATTGCTAAATGGTACTTTATTTCCAGATCGGGTACAAATTGGCAGAGCTATGGCCATCGGAAGGAGCAAAAATTGGGAAATTACCCTCGGAAAATATTAAAAATAATTAATAAAAAAAAGTGCCCTCCTCCTCGATGCTCATAGCCAGCACTTAAGCAGGCCAAAAATAAAAAAAATATATTTAATTTTTTCTTTTATTTATTTATTTTTTTTGTTGCTTTTGTTGTTGAAATTTTTATTGTTTTTTATGTTGTTTTAAGTTGTTGTTGCTGTAAAATTAGGAAAACCCACAATTTAATGGGGGTATCCATGGAAAAAATTCAAAAAAATTGAAAACGATATTTAAGCAATGTTTTAAATGAGGAACGTCCCTTCTGAGTTCTCTGATTGCTAAATGGTACTTTATTTCCAGATCGGGTACAAATTGGCAGAGCTATGGCCATCGGAAGGAGCAAAAATTGGGAAATTACCCTCGGAAAATATTAAAAATAATTAATAAAAAAAAGTGCCCTCCTCCTCGATTCTCATAGCCAGCACTTAAGCAGGCCAAAAATAAAAAAAATATATTTAATTTTTTCTTTTATTTATTTATTTTTTTTGTTGCTTTTGTTGTTGAAATTTTTATTGTTTTTTATGTTGTATTAAGTTGTTTTTGCTGTAAAATTAGGAAAACCCACAATTTAATGGGGGTATCCATGGAAAAAATTCAAAAAAATTGAAAACGATATTTAAGCAATGTTTTAAATGAGGAACGTCCCTTCTGAGTTCTCTGATTGCTAAATGGTACTTTATTTCCAGATCGGGTACAAATTGGCAGAGCTATGGCTATCGGAAGGACCAAAAGTTAAGAAATTAGGAAACCCCACAATTTGATGGGGCTACCCATGGAAAAAGTTCGAAAAAATTGAAAACGATATTTAAGCAATGTTTTGAATGAGGAACTTCCCTTCTGGGTTCGCTGATTGCTAAATGGTACCTTATTTACAGATCGGATACAAATTGGCAGAGCTATGGCCATCGGAAGGAGCAAAAGCTAAGAAATTGGGAAAACCCACAATTTGATGGGGGTACCCATGGAAAAAATTCGACAAATTTAAGCAATGTTTTGAATGAGGAAAGTCCCTTCTGGGTTCGCTGATTGCTAAATGGTACTTTATTTCCAGATTGGATACAAATTGGCAGAGCTATGGCCATGGGAAGGAGCAAAAATGGGGAAATTAGGAAAACCCACCATTTGATGGGGGTACCCATGGAAAAAATTCTAAAAAAAGGAAAAACGATATTTAAAAAAGAAATGATTTGAATGAGGAAAACCTCTTCGGGGTTCGCTGTGTACAATTAATTATTGTGCTCTATTGTTATTTGTCCAATTTTTATTAAAAATGAATTTTCTTGTGTTCAATTTATCAATATTATTAAAATCAACCATGGCGTTTTGACATAAAAAATCAAAATATACAAATTACCAAAAGAAAATACAAATCACGGGCTCAATATAAGCACAAATCAAGTTTAGGCCTTCACAGTTGCTGGTTTTGTCTGTGGACTCTCGGTCGGATGGGTAATAAAACCTCTTCAGTGTCAAGTACAATGAGTATATGACTGATTTGTGGCTCATAAATCACGTGCCTCTCAAACAGATGAGGACGTGACTCGAGTACATAATATACCCAATAAAACAACGCCTAATGAAACAATGTTGCACGAAAACAATGCCAGTTATGGATTAGTTATTGAGTAAAGTTATATGGATAACTAATCAAATTAATTCTACTAATTTTAATATATTTAATATGGCCAACATGACCTCTTAACTTATCCAACAAAAGCCCAATAAAAAAAGAAGATTCTATAATTTTTCACTAATTTTATTGATGAAATCATTTGTTGCGAGTTTTATGATTCTTAGTTTTTCCTCTAAACAATGTGGAAAAGGTCAGATATCTTAGTTTGAATAAAACTTTTAGAATTGGAAAGATTTGCTTTTCGTTAGCTTTTAATTTGGTTTTGCCTTCTTAACTTTGCTGATTTTATTTTAAAGCATTTTGATAGTTTCCAAAGAGTGGGATCATTTCTTGAAATTAATCGGAAATCATTAATACCGATCAGTGTCAATTACGTATAGTGGGTTTTTGTATTCAACAAATTGCTTTGAATGTCAATCAAATCTTACTAGATCTATTTGTTGTATAAGCAAAAAGCGTCGTGGAGTTTCATTGATTATGCCTGGTTTGTTCTAGATACATTAATATTCCTATTTATGTGGTTGTTTAATTTATTATAAATTAATTATTGACCGTACAAGCTGTTAAACATAAAAAAATGACTTAACTACTACAGATAAAGATACACTTTTGGACTTTTTTGGGATTTTTATAAATATTTTTTTGTGTGTAAATGTTAGCGTAGATTTTTTATTTTGTATATTTAAATTGTTAAGCTTTGATGTATTTATAAAGTTAATCAGTACGAATTTCTCAAAACTTAGCCCCTGAATAAATCTACCTTCTGGACGTGTAGAAAGTAATTTTCAAAGTGTGTTGTTATTTGATTGATTATTTAATTTGGAAATTCAATAAATTCAGCAAAAATCTATTACTTTTAATCTAAATTTTAAAATAAAAACCCTAGAAGTAGGCAACATGCTGGGCTTGTCCGCAATGTTGCAGCAACATGTTCCCCAGTAATTTCCCCTCCATAGTTTGGACTGCTTTAGTTTTTATAAAAAAAATAAAATAAATATAAATTGAATGTTGTTTTTCGATTGATTGCCTACCCTAGTGGGTTATCTAAATCATAAAACTTTCCACCGTCCAGAAAATGGGGCTTGCATTAGTTTTTCTTTGAATTAAAACAGAACCTAGTGGCGCAACAGCATGTTGCTCACCTTGGACTCGGTCTTGGGGGCGATCTGTTCGCGAAATTGTCTGTTCTCTGGATTGGCCAGCACCGAGGCTATAAACTCCGAGGTCTCCAGCTGCAACTGCGCCAGTCGCTTCTGCAGCAGCTTGTTGCGTTGCACCAAGTTAATAGTCTTGATGGCAATCGAGAGCAGTCCGTCGGTGTTGTGCTGGATGTGGCACTGTTTTTTGCCCACATCCTGGTCGACAAACTCATAGCCGCTATCACCGTCGCTGTCACTGGACATTGTCTCCACTGCCACAGGTTCATCCTCATAGGAGCGCTTGTGATTGCTGTTCCGGTTATTGCCGTTTTTGGCCGTCGTTGGCTGTAATACTGTCTTGATGTTGTTGTTGCTGCTGGAATGTTGCTGCTGCTGTTGCAGGTACTGGCTTCGCTCATCCTGGTAGCGATCGTCCCCGAGCTGCATCTGCTCTACGGACTCTGCCTCAGTTTCCACTCCACTGCTGGTGTCCGTCGAGGATGTCACCTTGCTGCTGGGTAAGTGGCAATATCTTCGCTGCAGTCTCGGGTGGCGGCGGCGGTTCGAGGAGATGACCGATCCTTTGGCAACTGCAAGGTAAGAAATAAACTTTAATTAATAATTTGTTTAAAAAATCTATATATAAAATATATTGGTTGAGGTTGCAAAGTAAAAGTTGTGTGTCAGCATTTTAATTCTGTTTTGTATTTTTGAAAGCCAATCAGTTGGGTTGTCAACCGCTCTCCCAATCTAATACCATGTTGATTTCTGCCGTCGCGAGTGAGCTTATTTTTTTTGCTTATTTTATTATTTTTATTTTGTATGTGGGAATCGCGTGTGGGCTAAAAACGTGACCAGCACCGGGGCCAATCGTTCCGGCGTTGACGACGCGTTTCGCATCAATTCGCAGCCGCAAAGGTTTTGTAACGCTCATTTGCAACCATCAGCTGTTGATAGTCATGACAATGAGCCCTCCGTACCCAGTGCACTCAAAAAAATATATTTATTTAAAATATTTTAAAGTAATTTGACTTTTATCTATTATCTTTATTAAATATTTTAATGTTTTGTTTGTATGAACAATTGATAAATATTTCTTAAATATTTTATATTCTTTTCTTCACAAATAATTTTCACAGTCGTCGCTTTCTCGGCCATGTCTGTGGTCAGGGTCGTGACGTACTAGCTCTCAGTTAACAGAGCACATGGCCCAGCACTCGGTCGGCAGTCCGGACTCCGGGAAATGAAATCAACCCGATGCACCCGACCAGTGTACGCCGTGTGTTTGAGATTGGCAAATATAGAATTTACTGCACAATCGGCCAAGTGCAGCGAAACGTGAGAGTGGGGCTGGGAGGAGTCACTTAGCCTCCTCCCGCCTCTAAGGGCGAGAAAGGGAAAAGTGGAACACGACGACGACGACGTCACTTCCCAGTGTTATGACGAAGCCCGATAAGGAATTCCCCTAGGAAGTAGATTAAATATCCATATTTCTGTTTCTATTACAACACAACATAGAATACTTCATATTATATTAGAATTCAGACTCATCATGTCGACCCGTTGAAATATTAATCATTTCCGCAAGTCCAGCGGCCACGGCTATGGTCATAAGGAAGTGGGTAGAGTTGTCGTGGACGGATATCTTTCGTTTGTGGCCAAACATGGAGAGATTACGCTCCAGCTCCTTGTGCAGGTCACCCATGAAGCCCACCAACTCGTTGACTTCCTCCTTAAATTCCGTCAGTTCGCGCTTCATCCGATTTTTGCTCAAATAGGCGTCATTGCGTTTCGCGAACCGAATGGCGTGCCTGTGGCCCGTGGCGTCGGACTCCCGCTTCGAAATCTTGGCATTGAGCAGGTGGGTGTACCGGTCCTTGCACACATGCAGCTCCCCAGAAACTTGCGTAGTCCACTCCAGTAACTCTTCGGATTTTTTGTTTAGCTTCCGCAAAGTATGATTCATGGTGCAGAGATGTCCTCGCATCTGGGTGAGGACTTCTCGAAGTTTCCGGTACCGGCATATAATCTCGTCTATTTCGCACTGGAGGCGGTGGTGGGCGTGACGCAAATTGCGTGCTTCTATTTGCTCATCACAGCTCAGCTGCTTGACCTTTGAGTTCTTGGATTGGACAGGGGTACTTTCTAGATCCTGACGTTTGTCTTCCAACTTCCTGCACCTGCGCTGCAATTTGTTGAGGATCTCCTCGGGCTCATTCTCCGGCTTAGCCTCCTCGCTCTCAGTTCCGGTGCTCGCCTCCATCTGACGTTTTTTGATGGCCAACTGCATGTGTTCTATCTGGCGAATCAGGCAGTCAATGTCGTGAACCATCAGCAGACCTTGAGTCTTGTCGTCTGACGCGGTATCCGAATCAAGGTAGCTCAGGGCCAGTTCCTCCTCCTCCCCCAGTGTGGAGAAGCTGACGGGCTCGTCATAGTCGAAGATCTCCAAGGGTGGGCCCCTAATAGTGCGACTTATGATATCGATGCGGTCCAGGGGCAGCTTGGCGCATTCTGGCAAAGAATGGACGCTGTGGACAGTTTCCAAATCGTGGGGAACTTTATGTTGTTGAAACATTTTGTGGTACTATTCCTCTTCTTAAAATTATTAAACTCTGTGTAGTTTCTATACTTTGAGATACTGTAGAATTTGTTTGTTTTTGGAACAAGGGAAATGTTTAATATACCTACTTTGGTTTTGTATTCATACATTTCCATATAAATTTAACAAAAAATATATAGTTTTTATTATTTATCTTATACATATATCTTATACCTTTTCACAATGCTTTCAAGGCATACCTAGTGAAATTCTGACCAAAATCTCCAAAGAAATGGTCAATGCAGACCATGTACTCCTTCCTATAGATTTCCCAATTTCGAGTAGGATTTGTGGGCTCATTTGACGGCCTGCCTCGTCATCATCGAGCAAGTGGGTGAGTAAGTGAGTAAGTGGCGATTGCACGTGCCTTGTTCCGTTCTCGGTGAATCAGCTCGACGGTTATGCTTGAAAATATAATTTTAAATACCTAAATTCAAGGCACCGAACAAGGGCATTGTCAGGGGCAATGGCAGCCCCACGGGGCCACGCCACGCCTATTCCGACAGCCGCCCCCCAAGGGAGGAAAGTAAGGTAGCAGGGCAGGGCCAAGATGTCGGGAGGCCTGCACGTGGCACCGCCACACCCATTTTTTATTTCATCAGCTTGTGTGTGTAAATTTCGCTTGATGTTTATTTTTATGTGTGGCTGGAAATTAGCAGGCTACAACGAGCACAAATAAAAAGCAACAATGCCAACAACAGCAAGGCTTTCAATGAATTCACATTCAATATGGCTCCAATAAAGTCAGCAACAGCAACAGC
This sequence comes from Drosophila pseudoananassae pseudoananassae, assembly GCA_018153035.1. NCBI lineage: Eukaryota > Metazoa > Arthropoda > Insecta > Diptera > Drosophilidae > Drosophila > Drosophila pseudoananassae. The sequence goes on from JAECXR010000055.1 coordinate 2,564,095, forward strand.
CCCAGTAACAACAAAATGAGCAAACTTGGCTAAAAGCAAGCGGAGCAAATGTGCAAAACATGTAAATAAAGAGCCAGCAAAAGTGGCACACAGCAGCAGAAATACAAACGGTGTGGAGGTTATGACACATACCCTACTCCACATACATATGTAGGTACCTGCCCCACCCAGTACCCCCTTCGTTTTGCGAAACAATTTCTTGGAAAAAATCTAGGTAAACGTCTCAACATTTTCACTTGGCTAATGAGTATTCATTGAGCATAATTTGGCTTGCTATTCGTGGTAAGAGTGTCTCTACGAATTAGTAAGAATTTCATCTTTAAAAATACTCGTGCAGCCCTTCAGTGTTTATATAAAGTTTATCTAACCTTCTGCAGATTTCCGTTTCGATGCTGTCTTACCCAACAATGGCCACGCAGGCGGAAGAAGCATCTGGGAGTCTCGATTGCTGACGCAAATTGTTGTGGCATAACCCTGAGCTCGCGTGCCAGAACAACCTGCAACGAACGGGTCGTGGCAGCAACAACAGCACTTGCCATAAAACATGGAGGGCAACACGTGAAGCATTCAACGCTTAGCCCAGCCCTCGGGGCACGTGCATGTGTATAGTTTTTCAATGAGGAAATGGGCAAACGGGAACACACACTGACAGCTTGCAGCTCAGATCCGATGGGCGCCAGTGGGTGGGTTGAGTTTACATAAATTAATTAATCATGACCGAGTAACGTGAGCCAAGAAACTGGTCGGAGGAACAGCAGCAGCAAGTCAGTCAGTGGGGGATTCTCATACCGACAATGCAAGTTTGTAAAAATATATAAATGGTAATGTTACGTATACACCTCGAGCGCCCACAGTTGACAGTTGGCGATCAAAATACACTGGGAGAGTCTTTTAATTAATCTCGATTATTGTTTTCTCGTTGGAATATTTCTAGGTGTTACTTGATATAACTATGGAGGCTTCTAAGTGGATCACATAATGTATAAAATAAAAATGAATCGCCCCATAACCTTTAAGTTGTAAAACCACTCACCATAACTGAGAACCGAACTGTTACGTGTTGCTCCTGCGGCATCCGCCGATGCAGAATACGATGAGGATGATGCCGAAGTTGACGAGGATGCGGTGGCGGCTGTGATGGCTGCGGTGGCGGATGAAATGGCGGCTGTGGCCACGCCATGATGTCGCCTCGAGTCCCGCATCTGTTTCTTATGCGAGCATATGGTGGGTGCCATATTATTAGTCCGTCTTTTTTTGTTGTTCTCCTCTGGCAGCGTGTGGCAAACACTGCAATGCAAATGTAAATAAAAACACTGAATTAATTAGCCGCCAAATTGATTAATCGATTCAACGGTTCGGGCATTAAATAACCCACCGAGTTGCACGCGCCGGACAATAAACAGAATCGAATAAAATTTCAAAACAAATTAAAGAAACAATCGCAGACGAGTTCGTTTAACTTTCTTTCTGTTCTCGGGCTTCTGCAGATATACTTTAGGAACAAAAAAATACAAAAAAATCGTTTCTTGGGAATTAATCAAGGGCAGGATGTGACGGAGTCGTTAATTCTGTGTACTTCAATGAATTTATAAAACCGCAGAACGGAAGCTCCATGGTATCGCATTGTGTATTCTGGAAAATTTCAACAAGTATTGTTAAAAGTCTCTATTGAAATCCCCAATAAAACCACAAAGTCTCCTTGTTTTCGTATCATACCGATAATGGTTTCTTTATATTTAGTTTAATTTAGAGTCCAACACTTAACAAGTAAGTGGCCTAATTGGCTTTAAGGTTTGTTTGTTTAATTCAAGTCTCAAGAACCCATTAAAGTTTGAGAAATCTATGCCACCGCATAACCACTTTCCCCAAGATCGACCCAACTAATCCAGTTTGCCATTATAACTACATTAATCACTCCACTCCGGGCAGGCAATCAATGTCTCGCTGGCCTCCGAAAGTCCAAAGTTCTCGCGGCCAATCTGGGAGTTGACATTTTGTCGCAAAAACACTAAGCGTGGGTCTTGGCTCCGAAAACAGAATTTAATATGACGCATCCGCTCAACTCGGCTCGATTCGGGCTCATTTAGCGTGTCGTTGCAAATCCTGGCTAACGACCATCAGACGAAAGGTAAACAAACTTAAAGTGAATTTTTTCGTTGGCGGTCTGGGGGACTGGGATTGGACGGAATATTGATGGGTAAGCATTTTGGCGGGCTAACAAAATTGCTCAAGTGGCGGGTGTGCTGGCTGGGTTGGCTGGTGCCTGTCAGGAGATGAGCTCCGCCTGGCGGCAGTCAAATTCAAATTGAAAAACGCCCGAAAATCAGCCCAGGCCGAGGCCGATGCTAAGGCTGTTGACGGCACGTGTACCTCTTGAGTGTAATTACATTTGGTAAAAGCGTTCGCGACGATGATGATGAAATGTTTGCGGCCCTTGACGGCATTTTACCGACCTGTCTTTCCCCCCATACCTTGGTAGGTAACCCTCGCAGCTCACACCTCGCACCCACTACCCAGCAGTTAAAATACTTGTGGGCGGCTAAGAAGATTTCCAAACACCCTGTCCCCACCCTCCAAGAGGCTCGGCGTCCTTTCAGGTCGATGTCAATGCGCCAATATGAGCTGAAATTACATTTCATTATTTATGCTTTAGCCGTCATCGGATAGTTAAAGCCTCTAAGGCTGATCCAAGTCAAGGAGAGTGCTAAGACCACAGAAAGAAAAAAATATAATGTAGTTTCTATATATAATTTAAGTCAAAGAACAAAAGAGTACATAGTCTTCAACTTTCTCATCTTTTCAGATGATTCAGAATTAAATTTTACATTACAACTATTTTTCTTTCCGTGTAGTTATCTGGCCAAGTCGTCCCTTAAGCGATGGCAGGGAAATGTCTGTAACAAAAGACCGAAATGTGCGTAACAAATACTAAGCCTCAACGAATTGCCCCAGTGGCAAATTTTATGCGGCGCGTGCGGCCCTTTAACGAGACCGGCCTGCCTATAAGGAAGCATTGTGTTGGTCTTCCTAGAGAAAGTCCTATAAAGCGTTGTGTCGATTTAAGGTTGAGAGTTTATCTATTCGGGGAACAATTTGCGACACGTTTTCATTGAGCAGAGACACCTGTTGATCGGTTCCCCCCGCTTAGACTGCTTGGAGGTCAAGTCAATCAAGCAACTTTGATGAGATTTCCCGCTGCGTGCCTACAAATTAGCCAATAATTGTTGAACATGACACGCCACAAAAAACACACGCACTGTTGTCAGCTGTCAAAGCAGGAAAAAAGCACAAAAAAAAGCATGAAACCCAAAAACTAAGGAGAAACAAAGGAATCTGCTTATGGCAATGACTTTTCACACGCCATCAGAGAACGGAAGGGAAATTTGATTTTCTCTTTTTCTTTGTCATATTGGGGGCTTCTGTTTTTTTTTCTTTCGGTTTTGTTTTTGCAAATTGGTGGGGCATCATTGTGGCAGACAATTGTGACCGGCGGCAACATCACAAAGACAAGAGTCAACAAAATAATGTCAAGAAATAAGAGTTCAGGGAACTCGTTCCTTATTGCTTTTTTGAAAGCATACAGCTGCGGGAAAAGCATTAATGGCAAATGAGTTTTTTAGTTAAAAAACTAAAAATATTTAGAAATATACTTATTCATACATTTATTTATAAATAAGTATGAATATATTTTTTTAAATGAATTTATCACAGTATTACTTTTGTGATTGCTGGTCAGGGTACTCAAAAGCATGAAACTGTGAAGAAAGCAGTTAGTAAAATAAATTTAAGATATAATATAAAGAAAATGAACACGAATCTTCATAGATAGTATAGACAGTAAACTCATAGATAGTAAACGTTCTTAAATTCTCTTTTCAAAAACATTATTTTTAAACTGCAATTTTTTTAAATTTTCAATAAGCACTGACAAGAAATAAATATTTTTATTTTATACTATTTTTGTAGCCTCTACTGTTGGCTTGCAAAAGGCGTTGCCATTTGAAGAATTATTTGTCATGTGTAATGTAAAACCCTGCCGGGCAGTACAATATAGTGGCCTCCCATATGCCAACATATGACTGTCAGTATTCCGTTAGACGTCTCCTCAGACATGCGGGTATAAATATGTAAATGAGTATGTGGTCAGGTGAAGCCGTCTCGTCCCAGCCCGGCCCCTCCCGTTTCGTCTCGTCTGGCCTTTGTTAGTGTTGGCACGAAAAGCGTTTTAAATTGCACTGGGGTATCGTTTCTCTAAATGCTCGCCTCCACCTACTGTACGGCTGGGTACTTAAAATATTCATTACTAAAATGAGTTCTACATTTATCTAGCAACAGCTGAAAAGGTAAACTATTTCTTTGTCCTCCAAGGCGTATACTTGATATTTTTCTTAGAGGGTTTGTCTGGAAATTCCTTTTGCTTTCTAATTATAGTCACGATGTAATCTGTCATGGGCATTCCTTTCATTTTTGACCTTATCTAATAGACTTACACGCGCCGTTCATTTTAAAGACGCCGCCAGCGAAACGAAATCCCATCTATATAAAACTTTCCGCTGCATGTGTATTTTATGACTGTTTCTTACTTTTTTGTTTACATGGGGCATGTTTGCCTAAGATTTGTTTATTCTTTTCAGATTATACTCTAAGTTTCTTGAAAGGGTATAGGAACTATTGTGGGAAAGTAAGAGTATTATAACAATATACTCAACAATTATATATTTATGTAGGATTATTATTTTTAAGAGTATTATTAGTTTATTATGTTATCTTTCCATCTAATTCCATTAGTTATTTTCACTAGGTTGGAGGTGCACCTTGCCAAAGTTATTATTTCTACCACAACGTGAAAGTGCTAATTTTTTCATTCTTATCGCGGCACATGCGCCAAAAAGTTCAGACGGCAACAGGGGCCAAAAAAAAAACTATCAACTAAAAGCCAACAACCCACAAGGCAATCTGAATGCGTCATAATTGTTTTTAGATACGGTTAAGTTGAAAAAACGTGCCCAAAGTGGGGATTGCCACCGGATCGGGAGATTGGGGGAGGCGCAAAGGCCAGGGACCACATTTCCAGCGCTAAGAGCGGTCTAGACGGGGTCCAAAGATTAGCAAGCTCAATAGATCAGATCAGATCATGAAATTTTCGGTTACCCAATAGAACACGACGACAGGCGATAAAAATTTATGATGGCAGACGAGGAAAGCAAATAAATGCCAAAAAAAAACATTAAATGAGACACACGTGTACCAAATTATGACTTCTCGATAAGAGGAAACCAATAACAGTCAAGACATGGCTCAAATAAAACAACAACCCGGAACCCCACAAAAAAACAACATTGATGGGCTCTTAGAGACAAAAAGACTCAAGAATCGGAGCTCGTCTGGCTTCCATTTGCAATCGAACAGAGATTTCTGTTTAAGACAACAAACAATCCAACCCCAATCTTCAGGTAATCTTCTCGCATTTATTTTAAGTAGCATCCATCAGAAGATTGTTTACCTACATATTTGTCTTAAAATTTTTGCATCTGTAAGTAAGTCCCTGTCCATTTTTAAGTCTATGGTTTTTTATGGCAATAGAGTGGGAAATAAAAGCCAATTCTTTTGTTTCTTGTTCCGCTACTCAGACGTAAATGATATATCCCCATACATTAATCAACAGACTAATTAGCTAAACGTCTCAATGCCTAAAGCCATAATAAAACATTGTTGGGTCGAAGAAGCGAAACCAGATCTCGCACAGGCATAAAACACAAATGTGATTGATACAGGTCGTGCGTCAATATCAATTAGTGGATAGATCTCCATAGGTATTTGCATTTTAAAGACATAAGAGTGCGTTTTGGGATTGATTTTAGTATTCAACTTTTTTTTTATATCATTGTATTGGCTAATTGGATCGTGGGTAGAAGAACCAAAGCCTGTTCTTTTCGAATTTTATGATTTGAAAACATAAATTAAGATCTGGAAGTGTTTTTGGGTGTTTGACATTTTGTCGACAATAATTCTGCTTGGTTCGTTTCATTGACACATCATAAAAACGCTATGGCCTGTTTTTAATATTAATTAATTGATTTCTTCAGCACGTGTGTTTGCTTTTCCAGGGCAACAGTGCGTATACTCGATATACTGAAGCGTATGCTTGATAATTGAGGCATGTCTATAGGTTCAGAATTAAATATTGACTTCTAATTGGGGTAATTGAAGTTTGAAAAATAAACTAACCTCCTAACAAGAACGACAATAAAGATAAGCAATTTATTTTAATAATTATTTCCTAACAGAGATTTCATAATAATTTATAAACTAGGTCAAGCTAATTATTATCTGTGACACGAAAAGTTAAATAACAAAAGATTAAACAATTCTCACGAACAAACCTTATAAAGGTGCGACTTTCAGGAATCAGACGAGCAAGCGATTATGTTTTTTAACCCAAGATAATAATTCGCTCGTGTAGTCATAAGTTAGACTTAAGGTTTCTTGGCCAAGATGTGAGTCAGTCTGACGGTGTCAGAGATCGTCTCTTTGAAAGCAGCCGGCTGCCGGCTGCCGGCTCACATGACGTGAAGCTCCCCACCGGATTAGTTACAAAAGAGACGGCGAATGGCCAAAACAGTTCACTGACAGTAGCCTCCGAGGGGGCATCCCCAAAAACAATACCAAAGTATATATATGTATGTATGTATATCTGAACATATACGAAGTATTAGAAGGCAGCTGAAGAGTAAAACCAGAAACAGCGCGTGTTGGCCAGTTCCCTTGCCCCGGCCTAGTCACAATGCCCAGCCTTTGTTTAATTTATGTTTGCCTAGTCTGTGTCTCTACGCTTTGAATGGCAGTGAAATATAATTCGCTAATGTGGTCATAAAATGAGCAAAAAAATATATAGCGAAACGGGAGACGGAGAGACAATAGATGGCAACAACAATTGAGCGATTATTGCTTGTTTTGGCCACACGTGCGGCTCATTTATGAAGGAGAAATGTCGAAATAGTAGGGATGGGGCAGGTCGGTTTACGTTGCTTCCGTCAAAGCGAGCATTTTCTCAAACAAACCAACACTTTGGCAAATATCCGCTGCGCGTGCACTCATTTACAGTTACATTTATTAAGGCGTCGTGTGTCTATCGTTATTGGGTCAGCAATTAGCTCTACTCACAAGCCATATATGTATATAGTAGATATGGTATAAATAGTATAGTAGTAAATAGAGTGGTTGTGGCGTAGCAGATGTCCGAGTATTTGTTGTCAACCCAAGTGCAAACAGCTGTTCTTGGGCAGCTCGAGTGGGCACCCTTAAGAAGTGGGCAATATTGATTGCCAACATGACAGGACATTTTTCTTCTGAACTTTTCAAATTTGCATAAATTATTAATTCTGTAAATTCACTTGGAAAGTCATTTTTTCTTTGCTTTTTATTCCTCATAAAGTTTTCAGTTTTTTTTCATGTTGCAAATTATAAATCGCGTGGAATCTAATTTATTATACAGCCTTGTTGAACTTTTGCCCAGACAGGAAACCAATTGAATGCCATTTTAATAAGCAAACAATAAAAAAAACTATACATATGTACATGTGTAGTTCGTCACCCACAGCTCCGACATTCTGGGAATTCCAAATGATATATTACGCATACGTCATGTGGGCAACTCTCCCAAGGGAGCGATAACTTGAAAATATTTTCAACTTCCTCAGAATCTTATCGAAACAATAAACGTCACTAGAATGGTTTTAGTGGCCTACTCCGGAAATGGCCTAAAATTTATGCTGTGAACGATTTGCATAAATCTCAATGGGATCCCAGTGCCTGATCCCCTTAATAAGCCATTAGCCAAATTAATTAGACTACAACAAATTAGTCAATTTTTTATTGTTATTTGTGGCGTCTCGTGTTTCACATTTGGCATTCATGGGCCCTCAGTAGCCGTTGGCAATTTCGGATGTTACAGTTTAAAATAATGGCCCCACACACCCGCACCGCACACACACAAACGTTAATAGTCGCACACGTGCGGCCGAAAGCACAGACAGATGCCAAACGACAAGACCAAAAGGCAATGCGAAAAAGAGAATTAATTTTGTAGTTGCCTGCATAAATTAAAAACGAAAAAAAAAAAAAATAGAAAACAGGCAAAAACAAAGAAGACTTTGTCATTCAATCGCAGCCACAGCAGCAGTTGCCGTCGGCGTTTGTCGTTGACTGCGGCGCCGGCTGCGGTAGCCCACTTGGCGATAATTTCATAGACACGAGCACTGCTAACCCGGCAAGGGCAAAAAAAATACAATTTTGCACTGCAGTGCAAAATGGCTATTTCTAGTTCAAAGAAATAGATAAATTAAATCTTCAAGATGTACACATAATAAATATTTTAATATTCATATATTAATATTTCATTTGGAACCATTTACTAATATTTCTCCCAGTGCCGGCAAGCTAGTGTGCTGGAGAGAGATAAAAGCCCCTCTCCCCTTAATCTGAAACACAAGCCACGGGAGAGCAGGCCAAAGACAATGGGCACTCACACAAAGAAAAGCTCACATGCCGTTAATGAACTTTTATGCTACTATCTCTCTTCTCTGCCAACACTCCGGCTGGCCTAGAACGTCTGTTTGTGTTTGTGTGTGCTCTTATTTTTTATACAGTCGCTTGTTGTTTTTTTCTGATTTTTTTTTATTAAATTAACAACGCACGTGTTGCGCCGGCAAGCTGCGCGCGCTCCCGTTTCTCCACTGCTCCCCATTTGGCTTTTGGGGCCGCGGCCAGAGGCATTGCGGTCGCAGTCGGCGTCGCTGCCGATCCGCGTATCAGCGTTTTTTTTTTTTTTTATTTTTTGCTCGTGTTTATATTTATATATCGGATGGGGCTCATATTTTTTTTTTTGCTTTTTCTGTTTGTTGTTGTAATGCGGAACGCGCGCGTTCGACAAAAAATGATAAATCTACGATTATGGGCGTCATGGGGTGTCATGAATGGGGCGGTTTCGGGCACACGCGCAAAAGTTACCTATCATAGATATAGATATGGTGGGGGCTCTCTATAAGCACCTGCATGTGTCCGCAGACTATGTATTTGGACTTCCTGTTGGCATAAGACTCATAAAAATTGACAGCCCTTAACACTCTACAGTTTGAAAAAAAGAACAACATTATTTGTAATTTCTTTAAAAATATTAAAGTAATAATCCGCATTTAAACCAGATTGATTTCCACTTATTTGCACAAATATTGAATCCAAAGATTTCTTTTATTTTAAGCATACAATACGGTTTGTTTAAGCAGAAAGTCTAAGTCAAACGAATTCAATGGTTTCACGAGTAAATAAATAAATAAATAAACAAACAGCTGTCAGTTTTGAGTCACAGCTTGATTCACTTTAGCTGAGCCATCGCTTCTTTTTAGAGCTCCACGAAGAGGCAGTTGCAAAAGCTATTCCACCACAAAAAAACGCGGCTTTTCTATTTTTTTTATGCTATGGAAAAAAACAAAGGTTTATGTTTATTTGGTGCCCCCTTTGAAAACATTTCACACGCTTAGACATCTGGGTTTATGTGAAAAAAAAATCGAGTCTTCAAGCGGAAGTATGCTTTTTTTTTATCTTATGTATTTCTAAGAATCGGCGAGCCAACAAATAAATTGTGGGATAACCCACAGTCATGAAGAACTTTTGTTTTGTTTAGTTGGGAAAACAATAAGTTATTAGAAAACTTAACTATACATAAACATTATGAATCCCCAAGGAGTGGGCTACATTACGAAGGACATTTGTTTAGGCCTGAAACCTTTCGAACTTTATGCTCTTTATGCTGCTCCCAAGGGCTCCCCAAGTTCTTTAAAATGTATATTGCTTCATATTTCCAGTAAAGTGGTTCGTATATGGTTGGGGTTTTCCCACACTCATTTTATTTATTTCCATATTTTGTTTACTTTTTGATTCCGAGCTTTAAAAGCCATACACACATTTGCCAGTAGTTGTGAGCTTAAGAAATCAATATTGCGCATACGCCATGTAACCCGACGAAATGCACTTTAGCGTTGCACCAGCCAATGTGAAAGGCCAAAGGGCAGGGCCTGCGTCACCCATCGAGCCCACGGATCCTGACCTAAATTCGTCCTTCAGAAGGTGAGGTAAAAAAAGTTGGGTGGTGGGAGTTAGAGGGGTCTAAGCCTAAACAGCAGCATCTCTAGTTGCGAGAGCTTTCGGCATCGGAAGTCGGCTGTCAAGTGCAATTTTTTCTTTTATTATTATTCCGCGCGGCACGTGTGCCACACAAATGTTGGCAAATGCTAATGCTAATGCTCGGAGATTTATGGCCGCACAACCTTTTCGCACACAGCGCTCTGGGACTCACCCGAAATGTTGCAGGAATGATGGGGTAGGAGGGCTTCTTGTAATTCTTTGGGTGTGTGTGTGTTGATTTTGTCTTTCCGCTTGGCTAACACGATTCCTTTAATTTAATGCACCCTCATTGGAAATAATGAACAGCATATTCTCGCCAAGCGATTTTTGTTGTTTTCACACGCTTTTAATCTATTCTAGGTGGTATGTACGAGTAGGTACGGGTGTGTGCGAATTTATAGACATTCGCGACGCCAATGGCAACACGCGCGCCAAACAAAACTTTCGCTTTCGTTGCGCGTGGGGCCGTCGCACAACAACAAAAACAGCAGTAACTGCCACACTCACAGACACACTCGCACACCTTATGGCAGTGGCACTCACACGCGCTGGCAAACAACAAACACGGATATGCTGCCGAGTACGTAGACTCTTGCTTGTGAATCCACGAAGCTCTCGAAGCTCACGCGCCTCTTTCCAGTTTTTATTTGGCTCGAATGCGAAGCGAACTGTTCGGCGGCCCAGAGCAGAATGAATGCGCCCGTGGACCGAGCAACGTTTTAATAGGAGCTCTGGCCCCAACGTACACCCAGCAAACGTGGCGAAAATGTTTTAGCACAACAAGGGAAAACGTAAGATATGATTTTCTTTTTTCCGACTTTTTTTCTGATTTTTAATTGACTTTAGTTCACAATTTTATAATAAATGTCTTGTATCTTTGTACTCTATTGCCAAACCGTTAAAAGTAATTTATAGATTATTTAATAACGACAAATTAAGTAATTCTTACACTATTAGTTCAGTTAGTTTGTGTTTCCAACCGTAACACGGGTCGTTATTAAAATATATTATTTATCTGTCTAACACATTGTTCAGTTTTTCTAACGTGTCGTATACGTAATTTTTTCTAATGGTTGTAATTGGCTTTAATTTTTACAAAAAAATTAATTTAAATAAAAAAAGGAATATAATTCTATATCATAAAATTTAAGTTATCAAAAATTTAAAATAAATAAATATATTTTAAATATTTACACTGGCCTACGGGTGGTATGAGTTATTTATTTCAAAGAAGGGTTCGACTCTTTACCGCTTAAAAAATTCTTTGTAATGAAACAAGGTTCAAAAAGTCATAGAACTTCTACTGCTTAATTAAATTGTAGTACAGATAACATTTATTTGAGTATTCCACGTTTTAGCTGATTAGTCACTAATTGAGTTTGGTTCGAATATTAATCTCGTTAATATTATCGCTCTCTTATCAATAAAATTCTATTTTAATTTGTCTTCCCTCCAAGCGTTTTTATGCATGTGCTTCCATCTAAATAATAAGTATTTATGGGTTTAATAAAAAACCAGCAACTGCTGTCACGCTTTTTGGTGCAAAAAACGCCCTCTATTAAAAATGTTGCAGCAACAATGTTGAGGCAACAATTGGGAAAGCAGTTGAAGAAAATAGAAAATCCAAAAGAAAAGTGGGATGGGTTTGTTGCTGTTTGGGCCTTTCTGGTTGCCTAAATCGAGGGGCTCGGGTACCTTCCTGCCCGCCACCTCTGCTTCACCCCCCTCGGGGCAGGCAATTTTGTCGCACGTGTCGGAAATTTTGTTACGGCCGATTGCTTTCGCTTCCTCCCCTTCTGCTAGCGTCTGTTTGAATGAGTTGTGTTTTTGTGGATATATGTAAATACAGTGGAACTCGGATAAAAATTATAGGATTTTAAAAATATAATATAGGAAAAATTAATTTAATTTATCGTAAATAATATATTTATAAACATTAAAAAAATAAAATTATATAAGTGTCATTATATATACACTTAAAGTCGACCGCCCCTGCCGCATGGAAATGGCAATTCAATGGTCTTTGGCTTTTGTCAGCTGCAAGCAGCCTCTGGTTGGGGAACTAACGGTAAACGGCGACGTCTGATTTCCTGTTTCGCTTTAATCGTCTGCTTCTGACGAAGATGGCGGCAAATGGCGAGTGTAGAACAATAAAAGAGAAATTAGCATAACACATGAGTCGTCGCTGGCTCAGAATACTGGCCCCTGACTCTCTCCATTCTCCCGAAAACCCCGTTCATGTACGTTATGTGTGATTTTAATGGGCTCGTGGGTGTCTGTGCCGGCGACGCTTTCCTATTTCAATTGCCGACACGTGTACGCGCGTAAAACAAAAGAAACATGGCCATAAAGACCATAGATACACGCAAGTGTCTGACCAGTCTTCAAATCATTTGCATATTTCCTCACCCTTTCATTTCCTGTCAGGGTAATCGCTCTTCAAGTGTCATTTAATTGCCATCAGCTGTGGGGCGTGGTCAGCGGCTTGCGTCAATGCAATCGTCCCCATAAACCCGCCCCATCGAGCCTCCTACATAAATGCCCATAAAATTAAAGGGCGTAGTCAAATCTAATGCCCGAATTCAGCCCGAGGAACACGCGCCGGTCACACGGCCCAAATACATCTGATTAAATAGAAACAAAATAAAATTCCCTAATTAATCTAAGTACACAAAATTAATAAGTCGGTTTGTCGGACAAAGTCCAAAATATTTATTTCTATTTTTGGTTACTGTGGGTTTCTGTTAATTTATTTGTATATTTTTTTTAAATAAGTTATATAAATAGCTTTGAAGAAAGAACTGCTTGCTTAGCTCCTTGAAGTATGCTATCAATTTTTATTTTCGGATGACGTGCAAATATGGCAACCGGAAACGAAAATTATGTAATGGATTTATTTTTTTAAATATTTAGTAATTATATGTATACATAAAATATATGTATAAGTATTCATTTTTAAAGAATAAGTAAACAAGGGTTATAAACACTAATTTTTCTCAGTGCAAAAGATCGCCGTACTTTTTTTCTTCGGACTTTCTTGGGAACGGAATTACTCGGCAAAAAACACGACGCAACAACTTTGGAGGTGAGATGTCGCTTTACGGCCGTGCAGTTATCAATTGATACAATACTCACACTCAGCCGAGCGGCGTTTTATTTTTAGGCATATCAGTGGATCGTGAAACAACAACTTCGGACGTCTGTGTATTTTTGTGGGTAAGAATAACAATAACAGTGACATGCGCCGATCGCTTGGCGGTACTCGACCATTATATACCAAATTTTGCCGGTTTTTTTCGTGGCATGTGTATGATTTTTGTTGTTTCTTCATAATTATATCAATATCTTATACAGCTGACTTGAGCCGCTTCCCACCGCCACACTTGCCCAATGTCAAGGCCTCTTAAAAGTACCTACCCGTGAAAACTTGCCAAAAATACCCCGCCAAGTTAATTTGCATATAAATATTTGCAGTATACTTTGCTTTGCCTATAGGGTAGGAAAATAAAGAATATACAACAAGAAAGGAAATCAAATTTCGGGGCGAGCCGAATACTATATACCCTTGTAGTTAAATATGGGCTTCTATGGATATACATATACTATTAGGGGATGGATATGGGAAATTAAAAATTCTACAAAAAGGAATTTTTTCATACCCGTTTATATGGGTAAATTTTATATTCAAAATATGAGCAACAAAATTTCATAAACTTTTTCAAAAATAGTGATATGATTTCAAAAATTTATTAAAATTTTAGTTCGTTTCGATGTAAGATGATATTACTAGAAGATCCATGATCCAGACAAGTAAAACCCGAGCTATGCAAAAATGAATTGAATCATAGTTGGTCAGAGAACTGTTTGGAAAATCGTGAAATCCTCTATAAGAGTATATGTATACAGCCACGCGCTTTTTTTATTTTGGGAGGCACTGAGCCCAGCCGATGGACCCCCAGCAAATAACACACATATAGTATGTATGTATATATAAAAAAGCCCGCTGATACCGATAATTTGATAGCGTTTTGCAAGTTCAAAGCAAGGTTCGCACTTGCAGCATAACACCTGACAACCAAAACAACTTTTAATTATATAGATTTTCAGAATTTTTTTTTTTTCAAATTTGTAAATCATGAGATGCCAATCTTTGCAGATCGCTGCTTAAATTTTGCTATTAATAAATTATGCACGGAGAAGTAAAAAAAAGTCATAAATAGTAAAAGCTAATAATTTTTATAAGCCAAATGTAAAAATTGAATAAGGCCTTAAACGCGGGCTAAAACTTTTGAAAGTATCTGGCTCTTAAAAGCTTTTGTAAGCCATGCTCATAGTCGCGTTAAATGCTCAGGGCTGCATTGCACCCAAAATGCACTGCTTACTTATGGTTCCAAGCAGTGTTTGGAGGGAAATTTAAAAAAAAAATATCACGGTAATGTAATTAAGTTAATATAAAATAAAATTAAATTTTAAAGTAATAAGAGCAATTTCCGATTTGTAAATTAAACCTGAATAATTTTCAAAACAAATAAATTTAATATATAAGGTGAATATTATAGTAATACTTAATAAGACAATACAATTTTGTTGCAGCTAATTAATATTAGAAAGAATGTCTTTTAGTTTCTTTCAGGGTGCTTTTATACAAGTCAATTGCCAAATTGAAACATTTCAATAAGTAATGCTAATAGTATTGAAAGTGTAATCAGTTGAAAACATTAAACCCCCTCCTGGCCAAATCCAGCTCAATATCCAGCCGAGTCGAAGGCACCAGACACCAAACCAACAACAATATAGCCACGAGCAAAAATCATCGACGGGATGGAAGCTAGAAGGAGGGAGAATACCTGGAGAAGGAGGTACCTGGACCAGACAACAACAATGTGAAAAACTAATCAAAGCAGAACTCATTAAGCATAGTAAAAAATTATGCTATTGTAATAAAATGGTTAAGGCGAAGCCGAAATCGCACTGGCAATCGAATTAAACGGCCGATGGCCAAAAGGCAACTGCAAAAAAAAGGCAAACAAATTGCCAGGGAAATCCGAAATCCCGGCCCTGCGCATCGGGTTGCAAGTTAGTTTTCATCGATAGCGAATTTATTATGCAAAGCAGAAGCGGTGAAAGATCAAAGCGCAGCGATAGCAGATAACACGCTTTGTAGTCCGTTTGCCAGCCCCAAGCTACACTGAAAAGAAAAATGGGTTACCAAACTATTAAATAAATGTACTTTTCTGTCTAAAACTATGTATATTCTCTTAACTGATGCCTCTTCTATTTTTAAAAGGAATGGTTCTTATTCATATTATTTTTTTCGTTTTATTTATTTTATTTTATTTTTTAAGTTTATTTTTTTTCAGTGCCCTTAAAGTTAGCGGATGATCCAGCGGCTTGGAGTCCGACTAGGCGGCCCTTTTTGCCGCACAAATAGATTAGTTTCACATGGCCATGGAGCTGGGGTTCCTGGTTTCCAGGGTTCCAGGGCGCCATATTGCACACAGAGGGCCGCCAGGCGCTGGCCGCCGCAGAAGTTATGAAAAATTAATAATAATGTCGAATCGATTGATTTCAGAGAGTGGGGCAAGCCGCACCACCGACTCCACGAGGCTAGCACCACCTAGACGGCTGGTCGTCGACGCGTCGCCGACGTCGTTTTGGGGATTGTCTTGGCCAGGTCCGTACCCACCCCGGGGCGCCTGCTTGGGTTTTTCGTTCTCGCTCTCTTTGGGTGTGTGTGGAACTGTAACTAAATAAGAAGATTGTGATGGTCTAGGATCTTAATGATTTTGAGATACTCTTATAGATCGTTCTTACCTGTTATTCATGTTTTTAAAGATGTTTAAAGGGATACAGGTTGAGAATATGTTTTTAATAGTTTTATAATATTTATCAAGTTCTTAAATTTGTGTTATAATTATTTGTTATAATTGTTATAATTACTTAAAAGTCTTAATTTGTATATGAGGTAATTGTTTTAAATACAAAATCATACTCCTAATGTAACTTTATAAAAAGTAGATTCTTAAAGGTATAATATTTATATAACAGATATAAATGCTATAGAATGCTATTCAAAATCAAAATCCATAGATCTTAATCCAACTTCAAGTTGTAGTCATGTTACCCCAAACCAAAGCGCATTCACCATAAAAAGTGAAATATTTTTTGTAAGCTCACTTAGCGCCTGGAGCAAAAGTCGTACATTTTCATCACTCGGCCAGGAAAAGGATCAGTCTCGTAGCCAATGTTAAAGCCGCAGTCGGAGCCGCAGTTCATAAGCCAAGCTCCGAGTTCTGGCCAGGTTGTCGTCGGTTCCGACGTCGTCTTCGTCTGGCTCTGTTAACGTTTTGGTTTTTTTTTTGTTGTGGACGGTTTATGGTCTGTGGACGGTCAAGTGATGCATTTTTCATGACCAGTTTGTACGATTTCCTTTCCGCAAACGCATCGAGCATTTTCATGTAATTCAATTCTGTGTTCTCCTTTGAGTTTTCTTGTGGGTTGATGTGTTTACAATTCTATTGGCATCGGGATATTGGTTTCGAATCGGCCGACTTTGGGCGATATGGGGTCTCGGGGTCTCCAGACACGGCTGCGTTAACATGAGTCTAATAAAATACGACATTTGACTCGTGCTGGGGTCTCGCCTATTTATATGGGCGTGGGATTGCCCTGGGCATGAAATTGGCATGAAAAAAAGGCCTCAATGGAATTTGGCTAAAATAGAGCAGAGGGCAAAGAACAGCGCTGATATTTCAATTTTAGTGGTGATAGGATTTGAGTCCTTTAATTTCCAGTTGGTTTTTCATTAGAACTAAAATAACTGAAAATTCGGTTCTTCTGCCTGTAATTATTTGGTAAGATTGTCGATTTCCAAAACAAATCGGTTAAATCAAAGGCTTCACACTCAGCGCGTGCCCGACTGACTGACTTCCGGCATGTCGAGTTCCTGACCCAAAACATTTCGATGCGGGATCGAACACTCAGACCCAGAGGAAAGGTCCCTAGTTAATATTCATTCTGTCTACCGATAGTCCAGACGTGTTTGAGTCACCCAATAGTGCAACCGAATGTGGCAACGGGTGACTCGTTCCTCAGACACGCGACCGGCCAGAGTTCAAAGAGCCAACCGAAGATCTAAGAGTAAGCTATACATATTTAGAAAAAAAGGGTTAAATGACTCATCAGTTATGGTTAGAAGGAGGGTTAGAACATACTTTAGTCTCTAATCTCTATAGTGTTCCCACACATTAAATTTGCCTCCATGAGATTATTTATTTATGAAATACATCTTCAGCTTTAGGGTGGCCAAAATATCCCACACTTTTATTCCAATTTTAGTGTCTTTGGCAATTAATAAATGAATTTGTATTCAATTTGTTTCTTTCTTGCTGACTTACACCTCACCAAATTGATTTGAATGTTTTTTTTTGGCTAATCGAATATTCATTGCATATAGCGCACGACTTGTTTATGTTTTTGGTTAAATGGTAATTTTCCTCGATGTCCCATAGCTGAAATTCTAAACCAGAAGCTAAGAAAGTCTGGCAGCAAAACAACAAAAAAAAAAAGAAGAAAGACACGAGTCCTGTTTTCCAGTCATTGACAGCAATTTGATGGCAAGAATGTCTGGCCCGAACTGCGAAAGTCGTGATTTATTTGACTATTTAGGACAGTGCAGTCAATTTTTGTGGAATATCGGAAGGAATTTTAATTATCAGGGCTTAAGGAGATACTAAATATTAGGTTGTCAAATATCTCCCTTCCGCTTTTTTGCTCTTTATTCAATGCTTTATAAAAAGTGTTACAGTGATCCGATTTAGTTGAAATATGCGCCGTTTTGTTCGATAATCCGTTTCCATCTAGACGGCAACTTCATAATACCTCCCTCGTAGAAGCCCCCTCCTTATTTGCGAAGAACTCGGACAGCCACTTTTCACAAGCCTCTTTTGAGTTCAACTTTACACCACCAAGGGCGTTCGTCATGGACAGGAACAGGTGGTAATCACTTGGCGCTATGTCCGGGCTATATGGTGGATGCGATAAAACCTCCCATCCGAGCTCCCGTAGCTTCTGACGAGTCATCAACGAAGTGTGTGGTCTGGCGTTGTCCTGGTGGAACACTACACCCTTCCTGTTGGCCAATTCTGGACGCTTCTGGTCGATCGCCTGCTTCAAGCGGTCCAATTGTTCGCAGTAGATGGTAGAATTAAGCGTCTGGCCATATGGGAGCAGCTCATAGTGGATGATTCCCTTCCAATCCCACCAAACACACAGCAAAACCTTCCTGGCCGTCAATCCCGGCTTGGCCACTGTTTGGGACGATTCACCGGCCTTCGACCACGACCGTTTTCGTTTGATATTGTCGTATGTGATCCATTTTTCGTCGCCAGTCACCATCCGCTTCAAGAATGGGTCGAGTTCGTTCCGTTTCCGCAGCATATCGCAGGCGTTGATTCGGTCCACAAGGTTTTTTTGCGTCAAATCATGCGGCACCCAAACATCAAGCTTTTTTTTGTATCCAGCCTTCTGCAGATGGTTTAAAATGGTTTGGTGACTAACTCCCATCTCCTGGGCGATGTCACGAGAAGCCACATGCCGGTCTAACTCGATGTATTCCATGATTTGATCGAGACAAAAAGGCGGAAGGGAGATATTTGACAACCTTATATATTGTTTAACCCATCTGTATAATTTTATATATTTCTTTCAAAACATACTTGTACATAACTTGTACAAAACATACCATAATTTTAATATCTTATAGGATGTGTTTTCATATTTTACTAAAAAAATTAGAAATTTTCATAAGCTTCGTATTTTTAATGTTATTTTTATAGCCATATTCTCATATAAGTTATTCACATTTTTAATGAAAATTGTAATATTTTATTTGGTTTTCTTTGATAACTTAATCCTAATAATCTAATTTCTATATATCCTTTATATATCTTAATATTCCCCCAACCAATCTCAGCCATCAAATCAAATGGCAAATGTTTTCATCAACTTTCAACAAATCGTGATGAAAATGCTCCATATTAGAGCCGAAACAATCAATCTCCATTCGCAACCTCATTAAACTAATCGCCAGCAATTAAATTAAGTCTGCAACTAAGTTTCAAACACACACAAACTCTGGGACACGCACATTGCCATAAAAATAGAAAAAACTACAGATATCAGATTTCTATTGGCTCGCACCGTTTAAGCCGCCTTTTGTGTTGACCACAAACCTCAAAAAGCCAAACAAAGCAAACCGAAAGAGGAAAAAATTGTAAATAGCTTTTAAACGAGCATCGCCATAGGCAACCAATCAACGATCAGCTTCACACCAGCAAGCAGTTCCACAAACACACACACGTGCCTTGAATGAGTGTTAACCAAATAAGAGCCAGAGTTGCCAACATATCGCATGATATTGGCCAAAGTCGAAGCTGACTAAGCACGCAAATGGAAATAATAGAAAATATTCAACGATCTGATCAGCGTTTCCCAATCTGGCTGATGGTTTGAAGTGTTTTATTATAGTATTTATCGGCCTTAATTGATTTATGGCTAACTCGCGGAGATTTACAGCTGAGTGGGCAGCAGAAACCGGCAAGACAGACCGGCAAGAGTGTGAGTGCCGGAGCCTGTCTGTGTGAGTGTTTTACCTGAAGAATACGTGAGAAAAAGGCGTTTACAAAATGATCGCTTGGCTCCGAGTATTGGTCAGTTGCTGGAAGTGTGTGTGTTGCCTGGTTTGTGGTTGAGTAGGCCGCAATAGACCAGGAACACTAAGAGAAAATATGACTACGATTTTTGGCAGTACATTTTTTTTAAGCCAATTATATTGTTTTAAAAGTTTATGCTATTTATTTAGATATTTTTATATTTAATAAAATTGTTTCTTAAATGGAAAAGAGATTTTAATAAGCCTTTTAAATATTTTTTATTTGTTTTATTACCAAGGCTTTATTATTAGCATTACCAAAAATAAACAGAAATTATTCAAATGTGAATTGCTTTTACAATATATTTATATTATATTCAATTGTTTTTATAGTCCTATTAAAAATGACACAATAATTTTCTTAATAATTAAAGTATATTTTATAAAAGATAGATATAAATGTAAGATTAAAAGATATTTTATAAAATTACCTAAAAGATATTTTATAAATGTACCTTAAAATAAACCGGAATCGGCATCTTTAAGTGTACGATCGAGATGCTCATTGGGTGAATCGCACCCACACCCGTATGCTGTGGCACACAGATACAAATGCAGGGGCAGCTTGAGAGCCCGGCTTGGGATTTCGGTTGTGCTGCAAACTGAACGAAAGCTACCTTACCTGTTTGGAAATCAAGTTTGCCGCTTCTGTGTCGCTCCGGTGATCCGCACAGAAAGGTGCACGCGCGCATTCAACACGGTTGTGTGGAACCGATTCGAGGTTCTTGTGTGCTTTTTTCTCGTCGATCCGAAACGGATTTTCTTAAGCCAGTAAAGCAGCGTACTGAGTATCCCAGTACCAAGTGACAAGTTCCAAAGCCGTCGGTATATTAATTCACGGGATCGGTTCGCAGTCGTTGTGTCGGAAAGTCGGAGGTCGATCCGAGATCGATGGTACTTGGCTAACACGTAATGCTGTGCGTCATTTGGCCAATTTGATTTGCAAATCCCAGCTGAGTTTTTCTCGAAAAGAAACCCATAAATCTTGATTTAATCAAAGTGTTGAATATGCAATGATTCTCTGAATTCGAATGTAAAAGCAAATGAAAGGAATAGAATAGAAAATAAGCAAATCAAATATTGTGCAATAGAAACCCCATATTGGATCTAATGATATTAGTAAATATTTCGTATAAAGCAGTAATAATAAGTAAATAAAAAGTTATTCATCAAGTGTCAAACATTGTGGATGATCAAAGTAAATTATAAAAAATAATTATTTATGCCAAATGCTATTGGAGCTAGCTCTAAAACCAAATGGATATCGCAAATTGAATCTTTTGAGCCGAAAGGTAAGTTCAGACCCAAGGTTCCAATTTCATTATTAACTTTGATATAAATCAAATAACAAAATACTCAAAGAGTAAGCAAAACCAAAGAGTTCATAAAAAAAAACTATAATGCACACACACTGGAAAGACTCTGAGTAAACTGGCAAAGTCGCGTACAATGAGATATATCTGTGGAGTTCTTCATTTCATTCAATGACTTTTGGTGGTCCCTATTCAAACAACTCCAAACAAATTCAAGCATCGACTCGATGACACTCCAAACGTCAACTCGAACAAATTTTTTATCTCCGTCGCCGTCGTTGTCGTCGTCGTCGCCGTTTGCTTGTTTCTTCTTGCCTCTCCGTTGATAAGTTCACTTGACAATGAGTTGCAACAAAGCCAAAAACCCAAAAAGCCAGGCCAAGATCCTAGCCCCGCAGACGGTAGTAAATACTCAAGATGGAAATTTGAAATTCATTTAACAAAACTAATTTCAATTGTTGCACTTTTTTCGGATCCGATTGTATGTAGAATCGGGAAGAATATGGTTCGAGGGGACCTTTAAGATCTTTTTCTTGGCGCCAGCCCAAGTGCCCTGGAAATGTGCTCTATTTATTCAAAAGTCAAAGGAAAGTGATAGTGGGGCAGCTTCAGAGGAGGTTGATTTAATCATTGGGGAAATTTGGGGATAGAAAGTGGAGCTATAGGCTTTTAAAATATAGGTCATTACGATCACATTATTAACAGATGAATTCATATTCATTTTATACCATAAAATTTGAACGATTTTTTAAAGCTGTAATAAATTAAATTTCATTTATGTAAAATCATCTAACGTCATACATATTCCATTTACATACGTTTTGTTAAAATCTTTATCAATATTATGAGGTTGGAAAATTGTTATTTGATTTCACACTTATTTGTTGACTCAGAGATTTCCCTTTTTTGAAGAAAACATTTATAATCCTCAATCTGTAAGCTTGAAAGCTAAGTTTTAAATTGATTGATCATTATTTAAGTCTTAACGAGTTTCAACACAGATCTTAACCCATGGAGTGTTTAGTATTTGTGTTGTAAGACATTTCATTAACCCCTAGTTACTTATCGGCCATCAGGGGCCGAAACAAAAAAACAAATCAAATGCCATAAATCATTTTCGTTTTCAACTTATGCAATCAAATACTCAAAATAAGAAATAATTCAAAAGCGCCAAATCATCTAGACCGGGAGGGGGAGAGTAGAGATCACTGGGGTACCCCGGACGCGGCCTAACAATTGTTCAAATGGCCAATAACAATACAAAACCGTTCTTTGAACAATTCGAACAATATCATGAACTACTTACGTATTTTTCACCGCTTTCGGTCCCTGTACTAACGTGTGTCTGACCTTTTCTTCGATTTGAGCTAAAAAAAAACAAACCTAATCAGCAATTGTTGTTTCATTTCGTTAGCAAATGGAGCGAAAAAAATAGAGTCTGCAGACTTTTATTAAGATCCACATATTGATTGATATTATCATGATTTTACCCAAATAACCGTGACAATCTGCGACCAGGCCAATAAAGTGCTATGTCATTTTTTACTTTTAGAATTGAGTTTAAATATTTGCGAACGTGACGAGCACCACGAAATGTATGCGGATAATAAACGTGGCCTAGACAAGGTGACGGCAGCTACACCGCCCACCCACGCCCTGCAGCAGCAGCAGCCACAGCACTCCCACCAACAACAGCAGCATCTTCACCATCATGTCCTGCAACTGCAGCAACAGCAACAGCATCAACACCTTCAGCAACAGCATCATTTGCAACATCAAATGCACACGCATCATAACTTCCCGCAACATGAAGGACCAACAACCCTGTCACAGCAGCAACACATGCAGCAGCAGCAGCAGCAGCAACAGCAACAGCAGCAGCAATCGCAGCAGACGACGCAGCAGCAACAGCAACAGACAGCCGGCATGTTTACAAGGTAAGTTCTTAGCGCCAACATTGCCCCTTATCTGCCCCGCCTTATCACCAGCTACGAACAGCCAACTGCAAACTGCGCAAACATGCAAACTTTTAATTTCAATTTGTTTCGCACGCTTCGATATTTGTCAATTGGGATTTGAAATACGAGGCCAAGTTCGCATTTGGACGAATCGGAACGCTTTCTGGGCCCTCTCTCCAGACCCCTTTCAATTTCCTTGCTGCTCCTGTTGGGTTTTCTTGGCTTTTGTTTTTCAGTTACGACTTTTTCTGAGAATGCACAGAGGAAAAATAATGGTAGATTAGAGAGATTTGTTTTGTATGTTTTTAAAATGGGTTTAATTTAAAGGAAGGTGGTATATTAATCTCCCTGAACAATTGAAAATTTCCCTAACCAAATTGAGTAAAAACTTTCAGAATATATGTATCTGGTAGTTGATGATACGGAAAATAATACTCAACTAAAGTTTACTGGGGAAAAACCAACTACATAAAATATTTAAAAAAAATACTCCCTAACATCCTACATTAAGCCTAGAAAACTATATTGAATTTTATATAATTTTCTCCATGTGCTGGTTGTGGAGCTTCTGCTGCCGGTTTTAATGGCCTCTTGTATTGGCAACTTGTAGTTCGCATTTATCTGACTCTCGTAATCTCTCCGTATACCGGGTCTTGAGACTCCGGCCTCTGCGTACTTCCAGCGCCAATTCGCGAAGAGCAGAAAAACGCGCAAAATTCACTCCAAGCTGAGCTGAGCCGATCTGGCGATGCTGTGCCATTTTATTTAGCTCCAATTAATTAGTGCTTCAAATGTTTTGCCATAAGTTAAACCCGCACAGTGCGATTGACATTACCACGTTGGCAATCGGACGTCCACGAAGGCGACGTCCCAAACCAACAAAAAAGAAACCAAACAAAAAAGGCGTCTCCACACTATTGGCTCCACCGGTAGGGATCCCAGCGTTGGATCCATGGAGGAGGCTGGCTTCTTGCTTCTGAAATGTGTAAAAATCACGTGTGATGTTGTTGATGGCTCGTTCTTTGTCTGTTTCTTTCGATTTTTTGTCTTTTGTGTGGGAGAGCCTTGGTAGTAGGAGGTGTTATCCTCTGACGGAAGTGATATCCATAAAGGATTAAAACAATTTCTAGTAGCAAATAGATGGGAATAAAATAATTAAGATAATAGAAAAAACCCGTTGAAACCGCCTCAACTAACTAAAATTAGTTCATTCATCCGAATTTTACGTGACCCATGAAACACTATCAATTAGCATGTGAAATTGTTGGAATTCCCGGCTATCGAACTAACGAAAATTAAATTTGAAAAGGTGGTAGCAGAAAAAAAAGGTTATTGTTCGCGAGGCGGAGGGAGTCGAGCACGCGCTCTGCCGCCATATAATTTGTAATGGCTATGGAATGGTAAAAAAAAAAATATCGGACGACGCGGATTTCTATAAATATTTTCCATGCTCGAACGAGAAGTGCCAACAACACGCCGCCACACTGCCACAACGCCTCACACTAAATCCAACAAAATCACAAAAAAAGCAAACATAAACTGAAACAAACAACCGTTAAACAACGAAAACTATATCAATATGCTCTAAATAATAAATGACACTAATTAAAGCGAAGAAAACTTGGCGTTTTGTTGTTTTTAACACATTCGAACCGTAGAATCAACAAACCTAGCTGGCACCGCAACTCCTGAAAGCCAAGGAAAAGTCACAGTCACAGTTCAGAGTCAAAGACGAAGATACAATTTTTTTTTCTTTTTTGCCTTTAGACTCTTATATAGAGGTTGAAAAAAAAGATTTGAGATGCATTTGGTAGGTGCTTTTCGAGTGAAACTAACCGAAACCGTTGCGTACGGCTTGGATTTGTTTGTGTTTGGGCCTGCGCCGTTGGTGTTAATTTTGGTAATTAGCATACCCCCGGACTGTCCGGCTACAGATACAATTTCTTTCGAGTATCTGTATCTGTAACACTGCACAGGCATCGGCACAGGGGCCACTTCTCTGTGGCGGTGGCAGCAATTTTATGCTGCTAATTTCATTAACACATTTCACGAGAAATGCGAGCAGCCAGGCAGGTAGAGCCGTTTACTTGGCCAACTCCGCCATTGGATTGCAGTGGAAGCTGCACTATATCTGAATATATCTAATGCACTGGGAATAAAAATTTCATATTATTAAATAAAAGGTTCTAAATGAATAACAGCTGTCTTTGGATCAACAGTATTTTGTTTTGAAGAAAAACTTCAAAAAACATTTCCCAAGTCTGATTGATTAGAATTCTTCGAATTATGATTTTCTCTAAGTGCTTGACTTCCGCCATCTAATTTCCAAGACAAATATTTGGTGACTCGCGTCTAAACTGATTTTCAATGCTCCCGGAATGAATCTCGGAATGAATCTCTTTTCGATAGAAGACGAAATGCTGATCAAATAAGTGCGCCACCTCCACCACGGGCATCACAAAACATGCCCCCGAATCTTCCCCCCGGTGGCTGGCTTACCAAATTATTTAGTTGCGGCATCCCTGTGCTAATTGCCAGATGACGGTAAAGTGCAACAGCCGCTCGGAGTATTCAGGCGCACTATCCAGTAGCCGGCCCAGTACGGCTAACCATCAATCCCGAGACTCTCAGGCCTCAGAGATGACGGCATACCGTACCGTACCGGTACTGTAGTTGGGGGTAATTTCTGGCCAAGCCACCGCCGGGCACAAAAGTATACAGACCAGGATCGAGAGACCAGACCAAGACCAAGACCCAGACCAAGAACCAAGTCATGGGAAAATTTCCGTACACACACAATTTGGGGTTTGGCTTACGGAGGGCGGTGGAGCGCAAAAAAAAACTCAGTTTCGCACGCAAATTAAGATAATCGAAAGCAAATGCAGCAACAACAGTAGCCGTTCTCCATGGTTAGGCTCAAAAACTAAAAAAAAAGAAGGCCATCAGAGGGGGAGGGGTGGGCAGACGAAATCAAAAGGAAACGGGTTTAGTACCCGGTAGCAACAAATCATAAAAATATGAAAAATTATGCGGCGGCGTCGGTGGCGAAGCATCTCAGCTCCCCAACTCCCCAGCTATTCAGCTTCAGCTCCAGCTCCAGCTCCGGCTTCAGGTTCAGCTTCAGCAAATGACGATGTCCAAGTCCCAATCATCGAAGTGTGCTTTTGGCAGTCCATCATTAAATTGTGGCTAAGATTCCAATCAAACATACAAGAGCAACAGCAGCAGCAGCATCATCAGCATCGGGAGCAGCCACAACGGTAGCAGCTCGATTTCATTTCTTTTGGGGCAATGAAATTTCAGTTGCGGTTGCCTCTTGTCTCCTGCCGCTAGCCGCTTGCCACTTGCGGTCTGGGGCGGTGTGGCATGATGGTCCGGTGGTGTGGCTCCGATTTTTAAAATATATGCGTCAAAATAAACACAGTAGCTGCCCGCCAGACTTTTTTATGAGCTTTTGAGAGCATTAAATTATATGCCTGCGATTTACGGACACACAGACTCGTAAGTTAGCTAATTGATTGAGATAATTGAAGGATTCTTTAAGGATATAGGATTCCGAAGCTCTATAATTGAGGCCAAGGTTTTTGGGATTTGTGTTGAGGAGGGTAATAGTATGATGTCGTTTCTTAGGAAGAAATCTGTACTTAATTGAAGGCTTTGTTTTATTTTTTGAATGGTAATCGTAACCATAATTTACAATGAAATTAATTAAATTTGTCAAATGAAGACTCTTTTTGAGAAAATTAGAGTTTGAGTTTCAAAAACTTAGTTGTCATTGAAGCTTAAGAGGCCTCTAATGGGTTTATAATCCCAAGTAATCTTAAGGTATGTCTTCCCAATTAATTATACATAATTCTTTGTTCAAAAAGTTCAATATAATTTCAATATATCTTATTAATATATTAAACAAACCTTTTAGTAAAATAAATTTTAGAAAACTTGAAAAACCTATCCATACCATGAGTATGATGCCCCACCAGTCCACTGAACACTCGGCACCCGCCTGGGGCAACTCTTACCTATGGCCTGGCATATAATTTGGCTAAAGGCCGCAGCACCCCATGATTATTAGATGGCCAACATTTTTCCAGCTCTTTTTTTGGTATCTGTGCCAAACGTCGCCTCGATGCTAATCTTAAGGTGTGTGTGGTGTGTATCTGAACGTTGAACGTTAAACGGTGAAGGCGCTGCGCTGCGGTGGCAAAGATATCGATTACTGCCACCGACTTACGCAGAATACAATAAGGCTAAAAGCAAAGTGGCCAAAGCGAAGGCAAAGGCAAAGTCCTCGCCAGACAAAACAAGTGTTTGCCGCAAAAAATTCCAAGAAATCCTGGAAACCTCGAAACGGAAAGCATTGTGCGGCGCCTCGGCAATTAATTTGCAGCCAACTCGGAACAAAAAAGCACTGTGTGGGTTCAGAGCACCGGGTTTAGGGTTACCCAAAGATCTGCCGAATGGCTCGGAGAACTGCCCATCAGTTTGAGAGGTCTGGCATTCATTATACGCCGTTTTGCACTATTTTTTTGCGGCCAGTAAGAAATACCAACCAACCAGGCAGATAAAGGGCGGACCAGACCAGACCGGACCAGAAATCATTAGAGCTGCCCGCAAGCTCAATAGCCTGGCCCGAACTATATCGTGGGAATATGGCAAATAAACTCGCCCAAATTACACTCACACTCCGGCAAATCGTACCCAGTGGTAGAAAGGAGAAAGGGGGCTGTACGGGAGGACTATCTATGTAGTCTCTGACTAGACAATTCGCACAACCCAAGACACAAGTCAGGAGAAGACGAAGAAGACAAGACGCTCCAGGAAAAAGTGCAATAAAAATTTGCGCAAATTTCGTGTTTCTCTTGGCCTGCAATTGGTATTGACTGACTGACTGACTGGGTTTGGGTTTCGGATTTGGTTTTCGGTCTGGGAGCCTCATGAAGGCTCTGGGAGTGGACCGAACTCCTTCAACCAGGCTGACGCCCCTGATGCATATTAAAACCAGGCTTTGGATTGATACGTACACAGGGAGAATAGAAAACGGATTAGTACTTCCTCTTTAAGTAATTCTTCCTTCTTAAGCAAGAATTTCTCGGAGTGCACCTTTAGCGGGTGGAGCTCTTCCAGGGTGGGGATGGAGTTCAGTGTTCCTGTGATTTATTCGCTGCACACATTTTTACGATGGCGCTCTGAGGGCCCCGCAATAAAAATCGCTCTGAAAATGGGGGAAGGACTATGGGGAGGCGATGCCCCATAGATGCGCATTTAAAATCCATTTAAGTTAATAGTTCGGGATAAAGTTGCCCCGATGGTTTATGTGCTAATTAGTGAGGCATTGCCGATTGGCATTCGAGATCACACTGAGATTCCGAATCACAGGAATCTGAGCCAACAAGATTTGTGCCTAATTTCTGTGGAGCACGTTAAGTTTGTTTTGGGCCAGGACCTGCGTTTTCTTTTTTTTTAATCTAGTAGTCGAAAGGGCAGCGAAGGAGCTGGAGTGGCAGTGAGAACTTCAAGCTGGACCAAAGTTGATTAAGATCTTTTCAGCTGCGCCAGTGGATCCCCAGCCGAAGATTAAACATGTGGCTTTGGAGCCACAAAGACTGTGGCAGCCACAGCTATAGCCACTGCCACATCCACTTCCACATGCACAGTCTTAACGCTCGACGCCTGGGCAGGAATCGTGTTTATGCTTTTAATTAGCAACAACAACTTGTACAGTAGTTGCCACAAACTGTTGCTTCTGCTGCTGCTGTGCATCTGCAACAACAAGTTGGTGGTGCTACTTAGTGCAGATTTCAAGGTAGCGATAGATATATTAAGAAATGTTGACATGTCTCGCTCACTCAGATAAATTTTGATGTAGATTACGGAACGGCAGTCAGGGCCCGTTTTGTCCTGGTCCACCCGCACTATGTACAACCTCCAGATAAATCTCACTCCCATCCTCATACCCATTAACACGTTTTTCGGTTTTTTTTTTTATTTTGGCATGCATTACGAAAGGATGATGACATTATCATATTATCGCCTCGGCCACTGGCATCTTGTTTATGATAAATATTTGAGAAACTTATTAATTATGCCACAAATAGCCAGCC
Organism: Drosophila pseudoananassae pseudoananassae; assembly: GCA_018153035.1. NCBI lineage: Eukaryota > Metazoa > Arthropoda > Insecta > Diptera > Drosophilidae > Drosophila > Drosophila pseudoananassae. The sequence goes on from JAECXR010000055.1 coordinate 2,593,361, forward strand.
AGATAGCAGATCGTAAAAGCTTTTGACATTTTTAAGTAGCTAATTGGAAGAGGAACGTTTTCAGCTGGAAGGGAAGGGGTATATGATGGGGGTGGAATGACCAAAGTTGGGCTATCCGAGATACTGATCGAGTGGGCCTGAGATTTTCCATCTATGGAGGAACTTATACAAGAGCTAGATGGTAAATGGTTATAAATAAACCTATGCCTATCAATCTTGCCACACATTCCCTTTCGCTAAAACAAAACATATGCAAAGTGACCACTACTCAGAGTCGGAGTCGGAATCGCAGCTTTTAAATCAATATTCATTTTAATTGTACAAATCACCTTGACTTAAATCACGTCGACCACTCAATTCAGAGTTCTAAGGGGCCTACAGTTCGGAAAACTGTTCTATTATGGCCAAGATCGTTTCGATTTGGTTGCAGTTGGCAAAGTCTGTTTCTACGGTTGCATGCAACCACCAACTCTTAAAAAAGGGGGAAAAAAATCGAAACAAACACGGACGCAGTGAGATTGTTTTAAATGTTAACATGGCCATTTAGAGGCAATAACAGCGGCAAAATGGCAGACAGTCGAGAAAGCCAAAAAGGCGCGGGCACTTGCTGTTATTACAACAATATTACCAATATTTATTAAAGCTCTCGCACTCGCTGGGGCTTACCGAGAGGTAAGAAACACATGCCGGGGATTGTGGCAACAACCACAATGGTCGGTTCAACGTCAGCATAAATAAAAATGCTCATACGCCACCACCACCCCCGCCACTTGTACCACCGCGGTACCTCGGACGCAGACGCCGCTGAATAAAAAGACAAATTTATGATTTATGAATTCAACCTTGTAAATAATATGCTCACAAAAGTACATACGGACAGTTTTGCTAAACGTTTATGCCGCTTACCCCAAAACCAGCAACAGCAACAACTGCAACAACAATTGCTGCAGCAAGGCATCAGCAATGCGGCACAAAGCTGACCAACCTACTTGCACAATTTTTGCCGCACAAGGCATGTGGCAAGTGTGCCCCACATCAGCCACAGCATCCACCGTGCACCACCGACCTGCTGCAATAACAACAAAACCAACAATAACAACGTACCGCTCGTTGTATGATTTTTAAATGCGCGATGAGTTATTTATGCATCGGGGCATCGGAGAGCTTTCGGATTGTGCGAACCATCCTTAACCCATTGTGGTCAGTTTAATAATATTGGAATTGATGTGGTTGGGTTTGGATTTTATTTTAAGAGGATAGTTAAAGATTAGGAAGAAAATCAAGCTTAAGTTCTGTGTATTTTATAAGCTTAAAATATATACTATATGTCTGTAATATACTCCTACTTACAGTCTATTGACAATTCTGAATACCTTGCAGGGTTTAGCTATTAACGTACATAGAAAAATACTATTTATATTATTAATATTTTATATTAATATATATTTTTTTACCTATGGTTTATTTGTACTTAGAAAGCTTCCAGTTCTCATAAAATACTCACCTTACTTAAGGTGAACCGATTTTTTAAGCAAAAACTCCTTCCTTTTCTATCCTCCTATCGGACCTATCCTTGTTCTAATTTATTAAAAATAATATTTCAAGATATAACCAACCCAAAATACGTATTTTAGTGTAAATATTATCTTGTTAAATACCTAAAGAATGGGTTAACAAGCCTTTTAGGCAAAAAGGAGACACACAGACAGACATCGCAGGCACATGGCATTCTCGAATCGGGAACACACCCGAGTAGGCGGCTGTGAAAACACATGCCTGGCGTGGCGGCTAGTTTTGTGGCAATGTGGCACATTCATACGGGAATGGTGTGTGTTTGCTGTTATTAAGCTGTAGCTGTGAACGAGCCCATATATTCTAATTGTTTTTTCCTAAACCCCCCCTAAAAAAAGAAACCCCCCATCTGACACTCACATATGCTTTCCCATTGCAGGTTCGATGCAAACAAATCGACGAAGGGCGCCTCAAAGATGCGACGCGATCTTATAAACGCCGAGATAGCCAATCTGCGGGATCTGCTGCCACTGCCCCAGTCCACGCGGCAGCGCCTCTCGCAGCTGCAGCTGATGGCTCTGGTCTGTGTGTATGTGCGGAAAGCCAACTATTTTCAACAAGGTGAGTCCAGCGCCAACCGCCAGCCAGGTAACTGATGCATATGCATGCTGATAATTGGCTGCACGTTGATTGAATATGCATGAGTCATGAGCAGATGGAGATTGTGATTGTGAATGTGATTGTATTGTGATTGAGATTGGGCAGCCGCGAAGATTGAGCTTGCAGAGTGCTCAGGACCCACCGCCGCCATCGTTGCACTTGAAGAATTCCCACAAATTTTTCTGAGAGGGGAAGGATAATAAATCAAACACCCAAAATGTGATAGATAGATCCCCTTAAATATTTCTAGCAGATTCCCAAATAATAAAGGCATAACTCTAGCTCCTTTTAGAAACCCTCATAAGTCACTCCAAAATTTTCTTTAGTGTTCGTCTGACTCTCGTTTAGGCCGGAATAAAAACCGCTAGGCGCACCGCATCGCTTTGGTTTAAGCCAGCATCATTCATATGTCGAGTGTCCCTCTATCAGAGGCTCCACGCTCCCCCGAATGCCAGCTGAAATTGTTTTTGGCCAAGTAATTGCCAAAGCGTCTAGGCACGCACCCAAAACCCAGGCGGGCCAAAATTGCTGCGGGCCCCTCGCAGGTCGGTACCAGGTCCTCAGGTCCTCCCCCAAGACCCCAGAGCCCCCTAGAGGTCTGTCCCATCCCATCCTCCTTTAATGCGCATGCGCTCAGGTCAACGCGCAACCGAACAAGATCGTTCGCTCTTTACTTACCTATTTTTGTTGCCATTTTTTTTTGTAACCAGATTTTTACCTTTTCTTTTTTTGTTTGCGGATAATTACGAAAATTGTTTTTCAAATTAGCGTTGTGCGGTACATAGGCCCATAGATAACACACAGGCCTTGGAAAGTCTCGTGGAGGTAAACCCATGTGAAACTATTGCAGATCCGAGCCAGATTCCAGATCTCAGAGTGTATGCCAGTACTGGCACCACCAATACCAAAATGCTATCGCCACTAAACCACCAACTCCTCCAACTGCTAGTTGCCAGTCTTTTCTGGCTCTGGCTCTGGCCAGGTCGGCTTTTGGCCAATTTCACAATTGCAATGGTAACAACGAGCGTCTGCCTGGCATTGCTATAAATATTGCGATAAATCAAAATGTGCGATTTATGTGTTCTACAAATTGCAAAAAATTAAACTTAAGTACTGCTTCTCCCTCCCCTTTATCTATCTGTCTCATTCCCTCGGTCCATTTGCTGTCTCACTCGTCGTCTACTAAGTGTGAGAAATTGTCGGCGTTTTGTGGGCTCGTATATTGTATCTTTCGGTTATTTGGGTGTGCTGTTGCTGTTGCTGTTGCTAGTATTGCTATTGCCGTGTTGCTGTTGTTGCTCATTGTCATTGCACCGTTTAAAAGCATTTATAATCACAAATTGTGTTAATATTGGCACGCCATCGAAATCGCTTTTTATCTCCAAGTTCAATGGATTCGTTTGCTCTCCGTCTCGGCCTGTTGCCGAGTGTGTAGTTTTTTGTGGGTGGGTGTGGCATAGTCGCAAGTCGCAAGATCGATTCGCGACTCGCGATTAATGAAATACATATTTATAAAACGAAATTGAGTTTTCAATACAATGAGTATTCTGCCGATTCCGTTTATACTTTGTATGCAAGATCTCAAGTCTGGCGGCGTCTTGATTCAGATTCTGATTCCGATCGAAGACCGTATAATTGGCTGGCATTTAGTAGTGTCGTGTTTGCCAGTGAATCTTGCAGATACATTTATGCTAAAAAAAGCATTAACCTGTGAAGTGGTCACAATTTAAAAATAGTTTTATATAGAGAGCTTTAAAATAGAGTTTTATTTTAACACTTGTAAGAGATCATATAAAACTCAAAGGATCATAGAATTCTTGCACCTTCTTTGGCAATTAATTTATAAAAGTATTATTATTATCTATAAAATAATATTTAAACAAAAAAAAACCAACTAAACCGGCAACATTCCCTTGCCCTTGTACTCGTACATTAAAGCCAAATGGAAAAGGCATTGAGCCGAGTGCCACTCCCCTTTTATTTTTATTTTGGCCGAGTCAGGTACGCTGACGACAGACTTCTTGGCAAAACGGATTTCTGAGTATTTTGCCGGATAGTAGTGGATAATATTAAGGCCCAGCGAAAATCTGGCTGCATTCATGGCCTTTCCGTTCAAGTTCAATGAAATTACCAGTTGCGGTTGCTGCTGTTGCAGTTGCTGCTGCTGTTGCTGTTGCAATGGTGATTGTGGCTTGATGCTGATTTTGTTGCAGTTTCTTGGCGTTTTTTTTTTTTGTGGCTTTTTGTTTTGTTTAGTTTGCCAGGTGCGGGAGTATCTCGTAGTGTTTTAAAAATAATTGATCTTGATGCTGCCTCCAATGCAGCTGCAAAACAGCAATTGCACTCAGCGATCGCTGCCTGATGTTGCTGTTGCCACTATCGTTGATGTTGCTGTTGCGGCTGCTGCTGCTGCTGCAGCATCAGTTGTTGTTGCTGTAGCTCTCTCGGTGACAATGACACATTTTCTTTTTGTGATTCACTTGTTTTTTTAAGGCGGCAAGCATAGTGGCTCATTGTATGTAGAATATAATCGGAGAATTAACAATCAAATGCATCTAACAATCGCCGACCCAGTCTATTATTAACAGATAGTTTTTTAATTAGCCAGGCTTTTGCATACAAATTATACAGCCATGGGAAAATACTCATATCCACTTAGTGGATGTTTATTTTTTACATTTTATCGATTTAAACGGATGTCTTATTAGCCTGGGCGCACCTTTCCCTGTCCGCGATACAAAAGGTCAATTAACTTAATTAGCATTATTTTCAAGAATTTGTTTTCCTAACAATCTCCCTCTCTCTTTTCAGTTTTCAAACGCCACAATGCGATGCATCATCTCCACCACCAGACAGCAACACCAAATATTGGCTTCTCAAAGGTAAGCTTCCTGGAAGTACTCCCCACCATTCATATTCAATCTCAGCGGGTAATTAGGAATCCGATGGCCATATCTTCCGTTCATTTGGGGCTTAAGCTATTTGGCTGAACCGATGGCATTTCGATTGGGTTGGGAGCTGAGAGCTGGGAGAAGAAACAACTCAATTTAGGCGCAATCGCGGTGACAACTCAACCGAAAGTTCCCGGGAAAACAACTCTATTAATGGCACAAAAGCTGGCCATATCATAAGTCAGAAATCGTTTTGGCCGCCGCCACTTGCTGCGCCAATAGCGAGAAGAAGAAATCAGCCAACAAAGTCAGCCCGGGCAGGCCTCTCGGCTGAAGCCCCAGGCCACAAAAACAAAAACAATAAATGGCCAAAAAGATTTACGGGGAGCACCAGGAGCAGCAGACAGTAGTCAGTCAAGCTGCTTGCCCGGCACTGACTGCTCCAGTCGGGCGAGATTGATCTACATACATGTAGACTGTGCACACTCGTGACTGAATTAAATACTATAACCATAGTCGTACTATAGTACTTCTCTTTCTCTTCTCTTTACTTGGCTGGCTTATATGTATAAATTTTTGTTTATTTTTTTCGGTTTTTTTTTGTATCCCCCATCAACCTCAAAGCTCTGTCAGTTGTCAACACCGCGAGTTTGCCGGGCCAATCTTTTTTTTTTTAAATTTTTTTGCTCACAATTTATTAGTGCAGAGACGTGAAAATGAATTTGCATTTTCAACACATGATTCAATTTATGATTTTTTAAATAGAGGGTGTTATTATAGAGTGGTGGTTTTAGGAAATGATATCTGATTATGGCTCCCTTATATAGGGAAACATAAAACATAAGCTATACATCGAAATTGATGGAATTGTTTAGGGAATCTTTGTGTTTCCTTTAAAAAATAATCCACTTTTAAACTTCATTTGAGGCAAGTAACATATTTTATAAAAATTTTATGGGTAGTTTTTAGAAAACAGTTGGTTGGATATTCTACAGCTGAAAGCTTTTATTTATTTTCATAAAACCTAATTCTAGAAATAGAGAACAAGAACTTTGCCTATTTTAAGCCCAACTTTATTTTAACTAATTTTCTTATAGAAACCCCCTTTTAACGTATTTTTATTTGTCTTACAGGCACTCTCCGGCTTCTTGATGATGCTCACACAAAATGGCAAATTGCTCTATATATCGGATAATGCCGCCGAATACCTGGGCCATTCCATGGTAAGAGTTGTTGTTTTTTTCCAAGTCTGCTCCGAAGGCATCGCTTTAGTTTGGTTTTTGGGATTTTGGTTATGGGTTTGTTACTGTTTGGCGTCCCCGAAATTGTTACAACCGTTGATACAAATCTCTGACAAGCGACAACAGGCAACGACGATGCCTGTCGCCGTCGTCGTCAGAGCATGTCATAGAGTCTGCAACAGCAGCAACATTTGCTGCAACAGCAACATCAGTGCAGCAGCAGCAACATATTTCCTGCGCTTTTTGTGCTGTACTAGTTTCTAATGTTGTTGCTGCTCCCGTTGACAAGTTAGCAACTGTCTAGAGGCCCGAACCGAGTACCAGAGTACTGGAGTACCGATTCATTGAGCTTGCTTATATAAATCCGTTGGCTTGTTCCTTAAAAACTCTGCCCCTACATTGCTGCTGGGCCGTGTTTCGAGCTTTGTTTATTGCACGTTTACGCCGTTTAAATAGCAAGGTTATACATAGAGGAGTATATAAGTGCATACATTTATTTAAATGGAAACATACACTACGTTTGTGGCCTTTCACTTTGCATTTGAACCAACGGCTTAAATAAATCTAGCCGACCGGAGCACATGTGACATATCTCCGTTCCACATACAGAGAACAGACATTGACAAAGGTACACGAGATTATTTGCCAGGTGATTGTCGGCTCTTCAAGAGCGGGCTCTTGGCGGCAACGGGGCGTATGCGCAATGTGTGTAGAAGAAAAATTATGCCATAAATCAGGCCTGGCCTGTGATCCCAAAAGTGCACCAAGAATAAATATTAAATTATCTCTTGCTTAGAAATGCAAAGAGTTTCTTGTGGTGTAACTCTATTTTCGGGCCCCACAACATGATCAGCTTCATATCAAACGGAAACCCTCCACATGGCACATGAGGCCACTTGTTTTTCTTGGCCAGACAACCTTTCATATCAACTAAGAGCAGAGTTTCCCCTTCCCCAAAAGTCAGAGGCTAGACAAGAACAAGCTGAAACTTGGCCAGGCTAAACCAAAAAAAAAATGAAACTTGCCAATTGGCAACCATGACATTTGACAGCCTTTTGGCCTTTGTGCCGAGACCTGGCCTTATCAGGAGCTCCAAGGAGCTGCTCCAAACTAAGCCAATGAGGGAGTGGAATAGAGTGGAGGAGTGAAGTTCTGGGAGACACCCACCGGCAGTGGAGTGGTCAGCGAAGTTCATAAATTCACTCGTACACATGCCATGTGTTGGCATAATTACGGGCACAATAAAAACGGCCCGAACAGGCCCAAAAGTGGATTGCCCAACCTTTTAATTTGTGGCAAGGCTCTGAGTTAGTTAGCGGCGATCGACAGTAGCAACAGCCAGCAGCCCACAAGCAGTACAACTACAGGCAAAGTTAATTAACAAACTGCCAAAAATGTCAATAGATCTTGGCAACATTGTTGTTGTTTTTTGGTGGCTGCTCTTGCTGCTTCTACGGATGTTGGTGCCGTTCAGTATTAGCCGATGCTGTTATATGCCTGTTGTTGGGCATCATAATTCCAATTCGATTTTTGCATATTCCCATAACAAGTTGCCATTGTCATGTGTCATGTTGCGACAGTGGCCATAAATAAATTACAAGCCCAGGCACAAGCACAACCACAAGCACCGCTTGCCATTATAAATTGGCCAGATCGCTCGATCGAATTGGCTTCGTTTTAATCGCTCTCTCTCCTTGGCCAGTCCGGCGATCTATCTCTTGGCCAACTCCGTGGCCATAATTGTCAACAATAATAAAAGCTCCTGACATAAACGGCCGGCAGGCAATTGGCAAGCAACATCGAAGCCACACAAAAGGCCGAGGAGCGTGCGAAAGTCGAAACAATCATCCGACACATCATTTACAAATTAAAACCAACGGCTGACTAATTGAAAGGAAAATTCAAACGAAAATTGCAGTACAGGCTGGTAATAAAATTTAACGATAATTTCTGGTAATTAATAGTTTCAAACAGGAAACTTATGAAGGAGAATTATTTTTTTGTTCTAAGAGTTTTGTTCTATGAGTTCTATTGAGCTCTATTATTCTTTTATTTTATTAGAGGGCCAAAAATTTCCTTACCAGTGTAGTTTCATGTTAACGACACCTCTTTACCTCCCTTTATGCTTACAGGAGGATCTGCTGATACACGGGGACTCCGTTTACGATATCATTGACAAACAGGATCACGCAACCATCCAGGCGGAACTGAATCGGAACGTGCCGCCCCAACCAGGTGGCTCCAGTCAGCCGAACAGCGGTGGTGCTGGTGGCGACTCAGCGTCCAGCAATGGTAGCGCCACCGGCGTTGGCAGTGGTGGTGGTGTCGGCGGTGGTGCTGGAGGCACCTCCAGTCTCGAAGGCGAGCATCGCATGTTCCTCTGTCGCATGAATGTCAGCCGCAATGCGCGACGGCAAATGCGTTTCGGCGATCAGAAGGTGAGTACACTGGGACATAAACGGGGGCTTTAACTTATTAAATTAAATTTATTAAATTAGTAGTTTTCTCTCCGTGTAGTCTTGTGGGGATGAGTAAGCGCGTGTAAGTCTCTGACAGAAATTGATGAATGAATCACCTGGAAAGCGTGTTGCGTGTAACACTTTGCAGCCAGTCTGCAGGCTCCTCCGAATATCCGAAGCTCTCAGGCTCTGACTTCGTCTTCGACATCTTGCTCTGGCATGAATTATGCATGAAGGCAGGAAAAATGGAAATGGAGATGGAGTCTGAGACTGAGACTGAGACCGAGTTTGAGTTTCGAGTAGAAGCATGCGTCTGAACTGGCCATACATCTTGGCAAGCCAACGAGCCGGGTTTCTATAAGCTGACAAACGATGACAGTTGATGGGAAACGGGTGGGTGCCCTCCACCAATCCCTGCCCCTTAGCCCACCAGAATCGCAGTTAGCTGCTCTGATTGGCCGCCCCGCCATGACCATGATGAGGCAACAATATAGAGTTGTCAGCCAAGCTCCTCAGCCGCAAGCGGCAAGCCGCAGGTTGAAAACAAGACAAGACCAAATCTGTCAACGTGTTGAGCGACGCGTTGGCTGTGGCAGCCGCGGCTCTTACCCTTTTTGGGTATGAATGTGAGCCTGCGTGGTTGTGCCACCACACTGCCGCTACTGTGCGAAATCTGGTGGGCGGTCGCTTCACTTTTATTCATATCTGCGCCGATCCGAGACGCGTCCATTTTTTCCTTTTTTTTTTTTGCCTTTTTCACTCTTTATTTTGGCCAGATGTGCAGTGAGCAAAATTATGGAGATAAGAACTGGCGTTGACAGTTGCCTGAAAACGTTTTTAATTAAGTTGAGTGTTGGCAGTTTAATGAGGTGCAGGAAGTCTTGCTTAAAGGAGTTACAGGGCTAAGCAATGGGACTATGGGAAGTTCAGGAAATAAATTATAAAGGTCTGTGGCTTAAGAAAGCTAACCGAATAAGTATTAAGGATAATATGGTAGATTGAAATTGGTTATAAGAAATAGAGCTTGGAATAGCTTGGAAATTATATAGTCAAGTATTACAAAAACTGAAGTATTTAAAACTCAAATTACTGTGACACATATCCAAATACAGACTTTCAAAAGCATTCCCAGCCTTGTTTTCGGACTTAAGCCACCTAATCTAATCCAAGGCACACTCGCGGCTCAAGACCCACATGAACCGCGTCGGCGATAACCCCCAAAGTCAAGCTCCGAGCTCCGAGCTGAGTCAAAATCCAAGCACATTCACTCCCAGGCTGGCACTCGTTAATATGCAATAAAAATGGACCAATAAATAATTATGAATGAGGTCAGGCATAGTTCAGAGCTAGTACGCCAGAGCCCAGACCCCGACGACCGACCATACCGACCATACCATATCCCATAGACAAAAGGCCCCAAAAAACCAAAACCCAACAGAAAAGACGGCGGCGACAACGCCGGCAGTGGCGCCTGCTCCCCAGTCTAAGGTCGTCTCATTTACCAAAATCAAAAATAACAAAAACAACAAAGAAGGCAGAGAGACTAAACGGAATGAACCCACCAGCGACTGTGGTGTCTGCGTCATCCGACGGGTTTATATTTTTTGTTGGTAGTTGTTGGTATCAGGATCGTCGGGCTGCATTTGCATTTAAGCAGAAGAAGCTGCTACGAAAATGCAATTGCAGCTGGGACGAAATAAATGCAGGCACGTTTTAATTGGGAGACAATGGCTTCAAGACTGCAGACTGCAAACTGAGACGGAGACTGAACCGGGGTCTGGGCTGGGGACTGAGCCTGAGACTGCCTGGTGTTTTGGGGCTGTGTCTTTTGGTGGAGGAGTTCTGTGTGGTACTGGCACACAAACATTTCTGTGATTGCCTTTTTTAAATTATGGAATCAGAGTAAAATGTCTATGAGAGGGAGGGGAGAGCTGGAGGGATGAGCGCCGGCATGCCGGGGCCAAAAATGGCCATAATACCCAAACTGTCCTGCGATGGGCGCCAATTTTCGTGGGAGCCAGTCGCCAACAATCGAGTCGCTCAGAATCGAGCTCATTGCGTTCTCCAATTGCAGGTTGTCCTCGTCCAGGGTCACTATTTGTCATTTCTGCCGCTCTGCAGCCGGAACGAGCCCGTCTTCCTGGCCACCTGCACTCCCATCGCCATGCCAGAGACCCGGGAGTGTGTGGTGCAAGGTGCCACCAATGTTTTCACCACGATCCACTCGATGGACATGAAAATAGCCCACATCGACAAAAAGTAAGTAGTTATAAGTCATTTCAAAATCTATAAATAATTATATTTTATTTTTGTATTTATTATTTTTTGTATTTTTGTGATATTTTTAGTGGAGAGTTTCATTTGGGTTATGACAAGGCCACGTTGCAAGGCACCTCCTGGTATAATCTAATCCACAGTGAAAACCTGAGAGAGGCGCAGAACAAGCATAGATTAAGTAAGTTTTTCAAATAATTATAATAACAAACTTAAGAGATGTATTGGAACGATATTACCATTAAATCCATCCAATTTATTTAGAAGAATATTATCTTATAGGCCTTTCAAGTTCTCAAAAAGTCGTCATAAAGATATTATAATATAAACTTTTATTTTCTATTGGACTAAACAAAAATATCTTTAATTAAAAATCATGAGGTTAAACCAGTTTCAGTTTTATATGAATTTGAAATTTAATTAAAAAGCTTTCGCAAAAACAAAACAACATTTTCAATGTTACGGCTAATTAAGAAGAAGTTCTTAAAGAATCATATATAAATATTTATTACAAAAAAAAAAAACAAATCAAGAAGATAAAAAGACTAATTTTAACATACATAGGTTCTTAGGTATAAAAGAAGTCCACTTACATAAAATCTATATATATCCCTTATAGTCACCCAATCGGAACAGGATCGCAGCTGTATCCTGTTAGTGCGAATGCAACGCTCCAGCGGAGAGTACACGTGGGTCCACGTGGTGCTCCAGGTCCGGGATAGCCCCGACTCTACTCAGCAACCGGTTATTGTTTGCACCAATCAAGTACTCAAGTAAGTCATTTAAAAGCATAAATTGAATCTTGAATACTTTTATTTATAAATCAATTATACGACCAACCCTTAACTTTTAAAACCTTTTAGTGATCGCGAGGCTTCCATCATGCTGGCCAATTCCTGGCTGTATCACTACTATACCGTCCAGTCGAAAATCCAGTTCGGCATGCCTCTCGACAGCGGCATCCGCGTGCCCCCGGGCACCCCCTCCAGCGGTTACTACAGCCCCCATGCGGCGCATCCACCCGCAACGCCCGGTGGCGCCACGCCAGGCTTGGGTATTGGCAATGCCTTTGGCAGCCACCACCACTCGCACCATCCGCACCACCATCATCACCCACACCATCATCCGGCGGCCGCCTACCACCACCACCACCCGCACATGGGCACCTACGGAGGCGTCTACCACGCGGACTCCGCCATTGAGCTCAAGGAAGACCAGCCGCTGTTCAGCTTCCCGGAGCCCGTGGATTACAGCCAGGTAACTCCTCCGAACGCGGCGAGCACTCCCATTCCCCCGCCTTCCAGTCAAAGCCAAAAGTCCGCGCAGTCCACCACGCCACCGCCCAAGAAGAGAGCCAGGAAACTGGAGCCCCTCTACCTAAACGCATCGGAGCGTTCACCGGTAGCGGCGATCACGCCGGAGCCGGACTGCTACGCACTGCACTCTCATCCTGCTGCGGCGGCAGCTGCCTATGGCTCGTCCAGTGGCGACGCCTCGGTCATATATGCCACCATAGTGCCCACTAGGCCGAGGCTGCCCAACAAAACGCTTCCGCCCGATCCGGCGGACTTTATAGAGCAATGGAATCCCAGTCCTCCGTGGTCGGAGTCGGCGCAGAAGGCCTCGCTGGACAGCTTCGGCTCCTCCCACGAGCTGAGTCCCTGCATCACCACCACACCTCCCACTCCCACTAGTGCCACGCCGCATCAGAGTGGTGGCCCGTTGGGCGGACAGACGATCGGGCCTGCTTTCAGTTTCGAATGGATGTCGGATCCCCTGGTGCCGGTCAGCTACCAGCAGTGGCCGCCAACGGGGGACCATCACCAGCACCTGTCCCAGCACCTGAGCCAGAGTCAGAACCACCAGAATTCCCAGCATCCGCTGCCGCAGCAGCATCCCCACCAGCAGCAACACCTCATCCTCCAGCAGCAGCAGCAACAACAACAACATCAGCAGCAGCAACAACACCAGCACTTAGCACTTCACCATGGGCGTGCGGAGAACTCTGTAGTGGGCAGCTTGGAAGGCGGTGCGGTGGTGGTGGTGCCACCGATACCCATTTCGATACCCATACCGATACCCATACCTATACCACTGGCCACGGGCCATGGGGATGCCAGCGAACCGGTTGAGGATAGAGGTTAGTACATATTTCTGATATTTTCTTTTTAATTTTTTTGATTGGCACGATTTTAAAAACTCAAAAGAATGAGAAAAAAGCTGCGGCCAATTGGCACTCGGCCGCTAAGTAATTAAGGCCTCCAAAACAAAGCCGAAAACTAGTAAAAATCATCTTAATTATTGATAAGCTTCCGCTAGGCACATGCCACGCTTATGCTAATGCCCCGCCTCACACCCCATATGCCTGCTCCCTCGTTGCAGATCCAAAAAATTAGTGATCGACACAAAGCTTGGAATTTCCCAGAGATGCGAAGATCGGAAGATCTGGGTTCGATGCCGCCTGCCACGGCGGCCAGGTGATAATCACACTTAAATTAATTGCCACTTGTCATCTTAGCGTTTAAATTATTTTTATCTAACGAAAGGAAAACAAATGCCACAAAAACAAAAAGCAGCCACAGAAACCCCCATAAACCCCGATATAACACATTCGTTTCTCGATATAACCAACTAATTTAAGTAATTTTCGCAAAGGTCCCACTTTTGTATGTGCAATCATGAAAAACACTTAAAAATATGAAAATTACTTTTTGCTATTTGCGATTGGCGTTCTAACAAAATACTTATTTAACTAAAAAATGTTGAAAACAAAAATATCAAGCCAAGAGAGCTCTATTAGCCTTACTTTTATGACGCGCACTTAAAACTTTTACAATTTTGTACTTTTGTATTTGTAACTTTGAAAACGTAGACTATTTAGGGTAATTATTTTATCATATTTATTAAAAATTTATTTATACAAATATTTATTACTTCGTACATTGCTTATTGAATAAACTTGTAAAGTATTTGAGTCTTTTAAAACATTCGATTTTTAATGGGCAGATATTCCAACTAGGCACTCACATAATTTTATGGAACAGCTACAAAAAACTGCACATGGAGTCATAAATCTAAGATTTAATAGAATATTTAAATCTTAGACAGGAATACTGATTTATGAGCTTATTACACGACTCATTAAAGGGTAGCCTAACCCACAATTTACAATTTTATAGAGGAAGTAAAGGAATTTAATTAAAATATTCAATTATGCAACTACTGCGCCTCTATAGGTTCTAATAGCCAAGACTTTATTAACTTGACCCAAATCCCAGCACACATCATATCTGGAAGACAATATACCCTTCGATCAGTGATTATACCAGGGGACAAAAATCGATTACCATAATAGCGAGAAAATCGATGGGAAAATGTCATGATTTTTTTTCAGGTCCTCCACTAATGCCTCGAACTCTGAACCAGCCGCTGAATTGGAATCTTTCGCTTTCGCCCAAAAAACTAACCAAAAATCGAACAACAAAAATCCAACCTAAGAGCCACTCCCCACACCCCAAAGAAAACAAAACAAAAAAAAAAGCGCCAAGTTTGGTTAGCAAATCCCATAGACATACATTTTCAATTTGAAACTGTGAGTATTAGTACCCCATACCCGTGCTCTATCCCGTACCCGTACCCGTACCCGTATCCGTGCCACTTCATGGTGACGAGGAGCACAGCCCAAGATGAAACCTCGGCGACGACGCAGATCAGACGCCACAGACGCGGCAGACAGTCGGATTTCACACACAAGCCCCACTCGAGGAGGCTGGCTGGCTCCTTTTTTTGGCTGCTGCAGCAGCCAGCCGAGATCTTTTGGTGATATCCAACAAATATTGTAAGTAGAATGGCCAACCAAATAACCAAAATGCACAAAAAGAAAACAAAGCAAACAAAAAGTAAGCTGAACGGATCGGAACGCTGACGATGTAGACGCCGCAGCTGGCGCGATTGAATGACTCCTCGTCGTCGTCCGTTGTCGGTCGTCTGAGATACTGACTGGCTATGTGACTGGCGAGCTGGATCTTCAGCTACACAGAGAGAAAATTTAAATATGAGTAGTTTTGGCTCTCTAATTCTACCTTTTAGGTACTAGATTATTATTAAAAATTTCTCTCAGTGCTAGGATGATGCTGGAGATGGAGACCTGGGACTGGACGACGACGACACACTTACAGGCGACGACGTCGGCCAACAGCAGCATTCTCAGAAATATTGGTGTAGGTCACAGTCGCAGATAACATGCCGCGGGAGGGACGGGAGGAGTAGGGGTGATCTGGGTATCCCCTTTGAGAGGGGAAGGGGAGGGGAAGCTGTATATGTGTGTGCGAGCGGCCGTTTGGGGCAGCAGTCCTGGCCTCATTGTATGCAAATGTGCCACGATCACCACCCGCCCAGGCCGATTCGATGATTCCTCCGATCCAGAGCCTCAATCCCCTCACCTCGATGCCCCTTCCTGTGCCACCTACCGGATCCATTGCTGCTCTTCATGGGTGCCAGAATCGTTTTGTGTGCAAGTTACTCGCATTCGCGTTTTCTTTATTTCCTTTTAGCTTTTTTATTTTATTTTTTTTTTTTAGTTTGTTTTTTGAGTTTTGCGATTTTTGGCATTTTTGCATTTCCTTTGTCCTAGCCAGGAGATGCTTATGTAAGACGATTCCTGGCGAAGACCGCAGGAACAGCACGAGGACTGTTACATATTTCCTTTTGCCTTTTTATATTAGCCCAGAAGGCCAGGCCAATTCACATAAAAATAAAATAGTACTACCAAAAGATTTATCGACCCTAGTTTACTCTGTAAATGGGTCAAAGGACTTTAAATATTTTTAATAATTATTTTACTTTTATTGGCCTAAATTCTAAGCCCTAGAAAAAATCCATAATATCCCTATAGGTTCGTTTGGGAAGTTTATAATTTTTACAATTCATACAATATTCAATTAAAAATAATATTTTGGTTTGTTTCTGAATCTCTACACCTGAAACTTTACTTAATATATTTTTTTAACCTCTATTATTTTAAAATCGTTTTAATATTTCTAGGTACCCCTGTAGAAAGAGTATTTTAAAAGGTAAACAACGCAAAGAAATTTATAAATAAACGTCGTCGACAATGGGAATGCTGCACACAGAAAACAAAACATTTCAACAGGAACAACATGTAATTTTTGTACTGCCATCCCCCCCGGGGCAGGCCCCTTCCGCCACAAGCTACCTCCCACAATTCCGAGCATATGCAATGCCTGGGCCGGGGTCACGACACTTTTTGTGGCAGCAGCCACAAGTCGCTGAGGCAGCAGCAACAGAGTCGCAGGAGCAGCACCAACATCGGCAGCAAACGGAGTAAAATAGTGGGAGAAGTATGGCAGCAAAGTCCCTCCCGAAGACCCCAGGACTGTGGCTTATTGTCTTCTGGCCGAAAACAGTTGGCCCGGCTGGAGCTTGGACATTTCGCAGACCCCTGGTCCAACCTGGACCTGGAACTGAACCTTGGAACCCTGGCAACCCGAACCCAAAACTCCAAAGGCGACTGCCTGGCGTCAGGAGAATGCGTCGAGCTTGTTGCACAGCCTTTTGGCTTTGATTTCGCATTGTGGAACTTTTTCCTAGGAAAAAAATGTTACATGAAATTAATAAATAGGCAAATAAATGTTAAACAGCTGCTGTTTTGTACGTGTTCTGTTGCACGCGCACGGTAGCCATTGTGCTGCACACAGGGTGGTGCAACCGAGATAGTGGTGTTGCTGAAAACTGAAGTGGAAGCTGAGGCTGAAACTGATGCTGAAGCTGGTGGCGATGATGTTGATGCCCAATGGCATTTGCATAACACCACATAACAAGCCAACAAGGATTCCCGAGTACTTGAGGTCCACTTCTATCGCTCTTTCCCAGGCCTTAACAATTCACTTCCTGCAACGCTCACCCTTTCTCTGTCCCAGCCACCAACTAAGCTAAGCAGGCCCCTTGGCCATTTTCCAGTGGGGACCGCGAATCGCCTGCACTCTGCCACTGCATGCCAAATCATTTTTATGCAGTTCACAGCAATTGCCATCGGAACTAATGCCCGCCAGAAGTCAGATCACAGAGGCAGCGGGAAAGCAGACCTCTTTCATGCCAAATATATTCCGATACGCCCTCACCGAAAGCTATAAGCGAGTATCGTACATAAGTAAAACAATAAAAGACCAACAGATGACCATTAAAATATTCAGGTCCGACACAAAAAAGAGGTGTACTGGTGCTATGATGGCTTAACGAAACATGCTGGTCAAAGTGATAACTTTTAAACCCGAAGTAGTCTTTCAGTTTTTAAGCATGATTTTAATTTAGAATGGTGGCAAATCGATCCAGAAATCGTTTAAGGTACTCCGCTTAAGAATCAGATAAGAATTGAGGAAGATATAGCCATCATCGTGGGCCATATAGGGGAAAACCCCATTTTCAAGGGATCCCATCACATAAAGTGGACAAAAAATTTAAAAAATATTTTGTCTCAGGATTTTGATGCAGAATGGTGGCAAATCGATCCAGAAATCGTTTAAGGTACTCCGCTTAAGAATCGGATAAGAATTGAGGAAGATATAGCCATCACTGTGGGCCATATAGGGAAAACCCCATTTTCAAGGGATCCCATCACGAAAAATGGACAAAAAATCTCAAAAATATTTTGTCTCAGGATTTTGATGCAGAATGGTGGCAAATCGATCCAGCAATCGTATAAGGTACTCCGCTTAAGAATCGGATAAGAATTGAGGAAGATATAGCCATCACTGTAGGCCATATAGGGGAAAACCCCATTTTCGATGGATCCCATCACGAAAAATGGACAAAAAATCTCAAAAATATTTTGTCTAAAGATTTTGATGCAGAATGGTGGCAAATCGATCCAGAAATCGTTTAAGGTACTCCGCTTAAGAATCGGATATGGATTGGGAAAGATATAGCCATCGCTGTGGACCATATAGGGGAAAACCCCATTTTCAAGGGGATCCCTTCAATTTCACATAAAGTGGACAAAAATTTTAAAAAATATTTTGTCTAAAGATTTTGATGCAGAATGGTGGCAAATCCGCTTAAGAATCGGATAAGAATTGAGGAAGATATAGCCATCACTGTGGACCATATAGGGGAAAACCCCATTTTCAAGGGATCCCTCACGAAAAATGGACAAAAAATCTCAAAAATATTTTGTCTCAGGATTTTGATGCAGAATGGTGGCAATCGATCCAGCAATCGTATAAGGTACTCCGCTTAAGAATCGGATAAGAATTGAGGAAGATATAGCCATCACTGTAGGCCATATAGGGGAAAACCCCATTTTCGATGGATCCCATCACGAAAAATGGACAAAAAATCTCAAAAATATTTTGTCTAAAGATTTTGATGCAGAATGGTGGCAAATCGATCCAGAAATCGTTTAAAGAATCGGATAAGGATTGGGGAAGATATAGCCGTCACTGTGGGCCATATAGGGGAAACCCCCATTTTCGAGGGATCCCATCACGAAAAGTGGACAAAAAATTTAAAAAATATTTTGTCTAAAGATTTTGATGCAGAATGGTGGCAAATCGATCCAGAAATCGTATAAGGTACTCCGCTTAAGAATCGGATAAGAATTGAGGAAGATATAGCCATCACTGTAGGCCATATAGAGGAAAACCCCATTTTCGATGGATCCCATCACGAAAAATGGACAAAAAATCTCAAAAATATTTTGTCTAAAGATTTTGATGCAGAATGGTGGCAAATCGATCCAGAAATCGTTTAAAGAATCGGATAAGGATTGGGGAAGATATAGCCGTCACTGTGGGCCATATAGGGGAAAACCCCATTTTCGAGGGATCCCATCACGAAAAGTGGACAAAAAATTTAAAAAATATTTTGTCTAAAGATTTTGATGCAGAATGGTGGCAAATCGATCCAGAAATCGTTTAAGGTACTCCGCTTAAGAATCGGATAAGGATTGGGAAAGATATAGCCATCGCTGTGGACCATATAGGGGAAAACCCCATTTTCAAGGGGATCCCTTCAATTTCACATAAAGTGGACAAAAATTTTAAAAAATATTTTGTCTAAAGATTTTGATGCAGAATGGTGGCAAATCCGCTTAAGAATCGGATAAGAATTGAGGAAGATATAGCCATCACTGTGGACCATATAGGGGAAAACCCCATTTTCAAGGGATCCCTCACGAAAAATGGACAAAAAATCTCAAAAATATTTTGTCTCAGGATTTTGATGCAGAATGGTGGCAAATCGATCCAGCAATCGTATAAGGTACTCCGCTTAAGAATCGGATAAGAATTGAGGAAGATATAGCCATCACTGTAGGCCATATAGGGGAAAACCCCATTTTCAAGGGATCCCTCACGAAAAATGGACAAAAAATCTCAAAAATATTTTGTCTCAGGATTTTGATGCAGAATGGTGGCAAATCGATCCAGAAATCGTATAAGGTACTCCGCTTAAGAAGCGGATAAGAATTGAGGAAGATATAGCCATCACTGTAGGCCATATAGGGGAAAACCCCATTTTCGATGGATCCCATCACGAAAAATGGACAAAAAATCTCAAAAATATTTTGTCTCAGGATTTTGATGCAGAATGGTGGCAAATCGATCCAGAAATCGTTTAAAGAATCGGATAAGGATTGGGGAAGATATAGCCGTCACTGTGGGCCATATAGGGGAAAACCCCATTTTCGAGGGATCCCATCACGAAAAGTGGACAAAAAATTTAAAAAATATTTTGTCTAAAGATTTTGATGCAGAATGGTGGCAAATCGATCCAGAAATCGTTTAAGGTACTCCGCTTAAGAATCGGATAAGGATTGGGAAAGATATAGCCATCGCTGTGGACCATATAGGGGAAAACCCCATTTTCGAGGGATCCCATCACGAAAAGTGGACAAAAAATTTAAAAAATATTTTGTCTAAAGATTTTGATGCAGAATGGTGGCAAATCGATCCAGAAATCGTATAAGGTACTCCGCTTAAGAATCGCATAAGAATTGAGGAAGATATAGCCATCACTGTAGGCCATATAGAGGAAAACCCCATTTTCGATGGATCCCATCACGAAAAATGGACAAAAAATCTCAAAAATATTTTGTCTAAAGATTTTGATGCAGAATGGTGGCAAATCGATCCAGAAATCGTTTAAAGAATCGGATAAGGATTGGGGAAGATATAGCCGTCACTGTGGGCCATATAGGGAAAAACCCCATTTTCGAGGGATCCCATCACGAAAAGTGGACAAAAAATTTAAAAAATATATTGTCTAAAGATTTTGATGCAGAATGGTGGCAAATCGATCCAGAAATCGTTTAAGGTACTCCGCTTAAGAATCGGATAAGGATTGGGAAAGATATAGCCATCGCTGTGGACCATATAGGGGAAAACCCCATTTTCAAGGGGATCCCTTCAATTTCACATAAAGTGGACAAAAATTTTAAAAAATATTTTGTCTAAAGATTTTGATGCAGAATGGTGGCAAATCCGCTTAAGAATCGGATAAGAATTGAGGAAGATATAGCCATCACTGTGGACCATATAGGGGAAAACCCCATTTTCAAGGGATCCCTCACGAAAAATGGACAAAAAATCTCAAAAATATTTTGTCTCAGGATTTTGATGCAGAATGGTGGC
This sequence comes from Drosophila pseudoananassae pseudoananassae, assembly GCA_018153035.1. Taxonomy (NCBI): domain Eukaryota; kingdom Metazoa; phylum Arthropoda; class Insecta; order Diptera; family Drosophilidae; genus Drosophila; species Drosophila pseudoananassae. The sequence goes on from JAECXR010000055.1 coordinate 2,614,045, forward strand.
AAATCGATCCAGCAATCGTATAAGGTACTCCGCTTAAGAATCGGATAAGAATTGAGGAAGATATAGCCATCACTGTAGGCCATATAGGGGAAAACCCCATTTTCAAGGGATCCCTCACGAAAAATTGACAAAAAATCTCAAAAATATTTTGTCTCAGGATTTTGATGCAGAATGGTGGCAAATCGATCCAGCAATCGTATAAGGTACTCCGCTTAAGAATCGGATAAGAATTGAGGAAGATATAGCCATCACTGTAGGCCATATAGGGGAAAACCCCATTTTCGATGGATCCCATCACGAAAAATGGACAAAAAATCTCAAAAATATTTTGTCTAAAGATTTTGATGCAGAATGGTGGCAAATCGATCCAGAAATCGTTTAAAGAATCGGATAAGGATTGGGGAAGATATAGCCGTCACTGTGGGCCATATAGGGGAAAACCCCATTTTCGAGGGATCCCATCACGAAAAGTGGACAAAAAATTTAAAAAATATTTTGTCTAAAGATTTTGATGCAGAATGGTGGCAAATCGATCCAGAAATCGTTTAAGGTACTCCGCTTAAGAATCGGATAAGGATTGGGAAAGATATAGCCATCGCTGTGGACCATATAGGGGAAAACCCCATTTTCAAGGGGATCCCTTCAATTTCACATAAAGTGGACAAAAATTTTAAAAAATATTTTGTCTAAAGATTTTGATGCAGAATGGTGGCAAATCCGCTTAAGAATCGGATAAGAATTGAGGAAGATATAGCCATCACTGTGGACCATATAGGGGAAAACCCCATTTTCAAGGGATCCCTCACGAAAAATGGACAAAAAATCTCAAAAATATTGTGTCTCAGGATTTTGATGCAGAATGGTGGCAAATCGATCCAGCAATCGTATAAGGTACTCCGCTTAAGAATCGGATAAGAATTGAGGAAGATATAGCCATCACTGTAGGCCATATAGGGGAAAACCCCATTTTCAAGGGATCCCATAACGAAAAATGGACAAAAAATCTCAAAAATATTTTGTCTCAGGATTTTGATGCAGAATGGTGGCAAATCGATCCAGCAATCGTATAAGGTACTCCGCTTAAGAATCGGATAAGAATTGAGGAAGATATAGCCATCACTGTAGGCCATATAGGGGAAAACCCCATTTTCGATGGATCCCATAACGAAAAATGGACAAAAAATCTCAAAAATATTTTGTCTCAGGATTTTGATGCAGAATGGTGGCAAATCGATCCAGAAATCGTATAAGGTACTCCGCTTAAGAATCGGATAAGAATTGAGGAAGATATAGCCATCACTGTAGGCCATATAGGGGAAAACCCCATTTTCGATGGATCCCATAACGAAAAATGGACAAAAAATCTCAAAAATATTTTGTCTCAGGATTTTGATGCAGAATGGTGGCAAATCGATCCAGAAATCGTATAAGGTACTCCGCTTAAGAATCGGATAAGGATTGGGAAAGATATAGCCATCACTGTGGACCATATAGGGGAAAACCCCATTTTCAAGGGATCCCATCACGAAAAAAAGAAAAAAAAATCTCAAAAATATTTTGTCTCAGAATTGGGGAAGATATATCCCTCACAGATTGATTCCTCAATTCGTATAATATTTAGATGCAGTTAGATTAGAGGTATTTAAGTTCCTAATTAGGAAATAGTATTTCTTTTTTAAGTCCCATACGAAATAGCAAAAATAGTGCCTAAAATGTATTTGAAAAATATATATTTTGAACAATTTGGATTTCCAATGTTCATCGTAACTATACATTATTTTCTTAAGCATATTTTTTTCAAGAAAGTCTTAAAATATGTAGTTTCGAAATTTCTATAACTAAAAATCAACAATTTATCTCTACATCTCTAGATCTTCGGTTTCCTAAGATAAGGCATAAAAATTTTTCCAAAATCAGGGCATGAGAAAAGTCATACCTACCCAAAGCACACTCACTTTGCATCCATTGAATTTCAAATGTTAAGAGGCAGCCTTTGGTGCTATATTAATATGTAAGCCGCACCAGAGCCCGACAACAAACACAATAATTCGTCTATAATTTATTCACAATTGTCAGTAAAATGTGTACAAGCATAATTTACACATAAACAAGCCAGATAGCCGGCCTGAAACACACACACACACTCTGGTGTGTTAGCCAGGCTTAGAAGGGGCCAGGAGAAGTGGCAGCACAGCATCCACAGGTAAATAAGAAGAAGATGAGCGCGGGCCAGGTGACTGAGAAATTGATCAACGCTGTGGCGGGACATAAACTAAAAGCTTATTTAACATTAATTTCGCCACGAAAATCACAGAGCAATTTTAAACATCAGTTACATCGAACGATGGCAGCGGCGTGGAGAGGTGGGTCGGGGAAAGCCATTGGAAGCCACTGCAGCCAACATGCGAAACTATATTTCCCCCCGCACTCACCTGTCCACCCAGGGCTCGTGTAATCTAAGCTGCCATTAAACAAAATACAAGAAGAAACTTACGAAAACATATGCTACATATTACCGCTGACGGGGGTCGATGGGGGAAGGGGAGTACAGGCATTTGGGGGGCCGGGGTGGTCTGGAATGGGGCAAGGTACGTGGCAGTCGCATCGACCAGTGACGGAAGTAAAGGAGCAACCTGCACTATCGAGCAAATGTTACAAATGGTTGATAAATACTTTAATTAATATTTATTTATTTGTCTTAAATAAACATAAAACTTTAAAAAATTATTTAAAATTTTTTTTCCTAAAAAAGAACTATATTTATTATTTTATTTTAAAATGTATAAAAGACACCCATTGTCCGACGACCTGCCTGCCTGTTCGGCTGTTTTTCGCAGACATTCGGGCCAGGCTTTAGTGGGAGAGCTGAGCTGTGCGGCAAAAACAAAACCAAGCAAAAAAAATAAGAAAATAAGTAAATAAATAAAACATCTCTCCGCGCTGAGCAATTGCACCTGCCTCGGCCTGCTCAGATCCACGAAACTGTGCTGTGCTCTGGTTTGGTTTGGGCCGGGATTTGGCTGGCTTTCGGTTGGCTTTCGGTTGGCTTTACTCTGGGTTTTCGGCCTAGCTCGGCTTCGCGCCGCTTAACTTGGCTTGTAGGATGGCAGGCGAGCGTACCCCGGCAAGCGAGCTACAAAGATTTAGAGCGACATTAGAGCAGTCAATCCATCATGACTGAACATTACCATAAATTACACAGAAATAATTGATTATTACGAGGAGATGGCGAGGAGAGTCGGGTAAAAGGACAGGAGACTTTTGCACATGCAAGAACGGCTCCCACCGCAACCTCACTGCTCAAAAGAGTGTGTGTTTCGGCCATGTCTGTGTTAGCCATTACACTGGGCCAGACCGTTGGCGAGGATCTGGCCCGGTGCTCTACGCAGTTTGGGGAGCGAGCCAGCGAGCCGATTTAGTTTAAATTACGCTGGGAAGATGTGCAGCGACCTGGTCAACAGAAAAGGTAACTCCCCAGTCAAGTCCTTCGCTCAGTGGCAAATTAGCGAAGAAAAAGGGCATGTTAAGGCCCTGAACTAGCACTGAAAAAAACCTAAAACTTAAAGGAACTATAAACTACTAAAAAGAATTACAGAAGTCAAGAATACTTTATATGAAAAACTGATAAAAGTATTTAATCCTTTATAAATGCAATACTTTTTTCAACATTTAAATATTATATTTTTAAAGTACATTTTAGATGAAAACTTTTTTGAAATCTACTAAGCACTTTGAACTCGCAGAAATTACAGTCAACATGGAAGGTTCTTCGGACATATTATGCCCGCTGAGTAATTGCAGAATGAAAGCGGTTCGGACGTTGAAATTTAATCAAAGTAAACAAACAAATATTTGCCAATACTTCACCGAAGTGATCAGTCAGCCAAAAAGCCAAGAAAATGCAGCTTTACCGTTCTCGTTTGGGCCGACTCATTTTTTGGCCAACTAGACAAATTACCAGCTATTTGCGTGATGTTTGAGTCGAGTGGCGGTTGAGCTTGAAATTTAATTGGTTCGAATGTTTAGAAAGCCAAAAAAAGGAAAATATTTTTAAAATAAATGTTATAACTAAACAGTAACTATTTAAAGTTACATGCAAAGTGAAAATATCCAATGTAGATGATCAGAGCTGAAGCCGCTTTATAAATACCCCCTGTGTAATGAGCTTAACAATCAAGGTATCTGAAAATGAAATCAAAAAAGTAAAAATAGAGATACTCTTAGATACCAGAGAGCCGCTGTTGAAGCCACAATGAATCTTTCAACGATTGCGAAACGACGATAATAGACTAAAAGGAAAAGGATATTCCGACTGTCAGTTTGTCAAGAGGAGATTGCATTGACACTTGAAGTTTATTATCCACAGACATTTCAATTCTGATTGGGAATACGAACGGGAGTACGAGTACGAGTGTTTGAATGAGTATTCGGATGATTCGAGTCGGTATGAAAACAAAAGCCAAGCCACCGGCTCGATGGAAATCAGCTTCCTTTGGGACTCTTGATTGCTGAAGTTGATTGATCGTTGAATTTTTATTGAGTGATTGATATAAAATGCTGCTATAGGCTAGCCTATGGCTAGCCAAAACAATAGTTTCAATTACAAAAGGCCCAACTGGAGAAGCTCGATACATGTAAACCAGAAATATCCGAAGCCAATTCGAGCATCTAGATGAGGTCGCGCTAGAAAAAATATTATTAGGCTATGAAATATGGACTTTCCAAGGTGTTTGCACGCTCAGCTTCAAATCGACTTCAACTTTAGCTTCGGCTTCAGCTTAAACTCCAGTTTCAGCTTCAATTTGGCTTCAACTCTTGGCTCGCCTGCCGTTTCTTGGCCTCTTATCAAGATGCTTTCAATGTTTCGTTTAGGATTTTCATTTGTAGCATTTAGCTGCTCTATAAAAAAAGAGCCCGGCGACTCCTCTTCTGGCAATGTCAGTGCTATACACCAGACACGCTTTAAAATGTATATATATATATATAAAATATATATAAAGTAATATGTATATACACGTTAGTGTGGTGGCCTCTTGTGGCCCGCTTGGCCGACACTCGTAAATTACAATAAATTATGTTGAAACTGATTATTCCATACAATTTATGGGGCCCTTTTAAGTGGGCGTGTGCACTTTTATTTTATTGTGAATGATGATGTAAATGATGGTGGCATCGTACCAAGTGGAAGTCTGAATCCGAGTCGCTGGGCTGGCTGGCGAAGTACGTTGGAGTCGAGCCCGGGTCAAATTGTTTTCGGGGCTGATGGGTTAATGAGGTTCAAGTTCTTGTTGAGCGGCCAAGTGCACGTAATGGCTTCTAAGATTGTGCCGCAGAAGAAGCTGTTTTGGGCTGTTCGTTAATTTTTTTACTCTCCCAAATATGCCATTTTGGTGAATGCAATTTTTGCCTGCTTTTGGTTTTGGTTTCTGGTTAACATTTTAGTGAAACCGAAAATGTGGGAGTGTGTTAACTGTAGCCGAAACAAGGCCTGCCTATCAAGGCCCTCAAATCAGCGACTGAGCCAACAACACTCGACTTATAAAACACACACATCATCCCCACCCTCACTATCATCATCGGCCAGGAGCTGGAGCTGAAGCTGATCAGCTCCAGGAGAATCGGGGTATAGCCTTGGCGGCGGCGTAGCAAAAAATTTAATTAAGAAAATCAAGTCAAAGGCTCAAAAACAAAAAGGAAAAAAAATATACTGCGTTGCGACAACAACCGCGAAGACGCGCTCCAGCTTTCATATCTGATTGAAAAGCCAGAGCAAGGAGGAGAACCGCAGACACAGCCAGCCAGCGAAAAAATCGAGGGGATTTCGACAAGAAAACTGAGCTGAAAACGAGTGCAGCGAAAAATTTGATGCGATTTGGATCAGTGCGACACAATGAGCAGGCCAATGAGGCAGGGACCACCAAAAGAGGCAGGAGACACAGGACCATGTATCGCAAGGCATCCCAATTTTTTGTTACACAGAGAAACATTAAATTATGTTAGAATAATGATATATTGTTATTATATATTTATGTAGCTTATTAACAAAGTCTAGGTATAAAAAATCACACCTAAAATCTTCTTTTTAGAAAAAGAAAAACTCAAAATGTCTTGGAAACTTTTTTAAAGTGTCACTTTGACTGTTGTTTAGTTTTTTTTTTTGTTGCCAACGAACGGATTTCGATGATTATTCATTGGGCATGGCAGCCACAAATACAAACAGACACAGCCACATACACACCGACACACTTGTCTGTGGCAAACAATTTCAGCAATTAGAATATCAAGCTATGCAGATCTTTCTCTGTTGTCTTTGCGATCCGCGGGCGATGCCAGCAATTGACATTGGCTCAGGAGATCAAAAAGCACTCGCACACCCAGCTAGCCGAGATCTGTGTGGCGCTTTAATGACATTTCTGGGGAACAACAACCACAATAACAACAACAGAGGGAAGAAGAAAGAAAAGTACACCCAGAATTTGACTGTGTGTGGCAAGCCGAAACTAAAGACTTAGGACACAAACTTGCAAATTAAAGAACATTAATTTTCGCCCAACGAAAAGCTGAAAGCCAGACTAGGACTACTCCACCGTCGGCTGCTGCTGCTGTAGATTTAGCTTCAACATTCGGCTTGGCTCCTCCTGCTGATTGATTACACCAACCGGCAGGGCATACAAAGCAACCGGGTCTCCTCCTGCGCTTGCGCCTGCGTCTGTGCGCCTTTTTTTCGGCCTGGGAAAAAATCATAATAATAATGATACATAATAAAAATGGAAAACTTCTAGACGCCATATAAATCAGAGCAAATATGAATTGCTGTTTGTGTCTGACTCTACTGACTGTTTGTTTGTTTCTTACTTACCTTTTTGTTCTTTTCACTACAGTATTTGTTGTTATTGTTGCTTTCGGAGTACTTGGGGCTTTTGTCAATTGTTACAGCACAGTGGTGTTGAGGATTGAGAATTTTATTTTCATCACTTTCTCATATTTTTGCTAGCAACATATATAAAATCAAAAAATTTATATTTAAAAAGTTCAAAAATTCCTGTAAAAACAAAAGACTTAGGACACAAACTTGAAAATTTACGAATTTTAATTTTTATGTTCTCTTATTTTAAATGTGTATATAGAACCAAAAAACGCCATTTAGATTGGAAAAAGGCTAAGCTAAAACAAAAGACTTAAGACACGAACTTTAAAATGTAAGAATTTTCAATTTCAACCAACATACCCTTTATAGGGGTTTTAAAACTACTACTTTTAGTAAAAAATATTTGTAAATAAATTAAAATTATTACCAAGATGAATCCAAATAATAACCACTTCGATTTTCAACCCAATGTATTCAATTGAACTGCCAGCATTCGGCATTGTTCCGCAGCTCTGTTTTTGTAACTCTGTCTGGCCAGCAAGCTTTTGTGATCGCTGTTGCAGTTGCAGTCGAAGCTGCAACTCTCCTCATATTGCACACGATGCCGGGAGACACAAGGCTCAAGACACCACCGGGCCAGACCAACCAGGCCAGACTCAGTTGTCGCCGTTTTGGCCCATTGTCTGTGTGGGAAAAAGCCAGCGACTTCTACTGCCGGGCTGCTTGGCTCGACAAAAAAAAAATGGAAAAAAAAAGGAAATACAATGTATGCTAACCGATAGTTTTCAATGCCAAATGGTTTATGCATTCGACTGCTCATGGCAATCATAAAGCGAAAATGCATTGGTCGGACAATGCTTAAACGCCGCATAAATTCACTTTAAGCATCTCCCGAGAATCGATAAGCATATGCGGCCAGTTTAACCCACATCTGGAGCTCGATTTCCCTCTTAGTCCGACATCGCCACTTAAGATCCTCCAGCAAATGGGGGCTCTGGTGCCAATCATTATATTTTAACAGCTTGTTTGCTCGCTTGTTTTACAAATTGAAATCGCCAACGAAAATGTTACAATAAATTTGAATAAACACAGGCACATTTTGCCGACAACCCAACGATTGGAGAATACTTGGTGCCGTTTGTTGCGCTGGCTGCCAGGTCTGCCTTGTTTTAGTTTTTTCTCTCTTGGTTTTGTTGTATTTTTATTTTTGCTGGCCGACGTATCCCAAACCTAATCGCTGCGTTTAATTTACTTAAATTATACTAATGATCTTGAGCAGCCCCGGGTCTCGGAGTCAGTCGCAGTGGAGTCATTTGTTTTAGCTCGTTTATGGAGGAAGGCGGCTCAATTGATTTGGCCAAAGCCAAAGCAGCCGCCAAAGAGAGCCGCCAGCCGGCAACCGGAGGAGACCAAGTCCAAGTCTGTGAGTCCTACTCCCAGATCCGAGGCTAGTGCGAATCCAAGTGTTGCGAGTGTCGCTAGATATGGCCTGACATTTAGATGAAGTGTCTGTGAATCTGAGCCGAGTCGGCGGCCTCTCGGTTACCAGCTTGGCTTGCCTGCTTGCTTGCTCTTTTGGCCATCTAAATGTCGTCGTGTAATTCCATTCATAAACAAAACTTTAATTTTATGACACACAGAAAAAAAAATTAGGTACAATACCATGTTTATGAAGGAGTAGTTTATTTGTAGAAATTCTATTAATATTTAAAGAACTATGCTAGAATTAATTTGGTTTCTATTTATTTATAAATTCAAGTAATTTTTCTCTCTGCAAAAGCAAAGTATAGCTGACAAAGTCAAACTCTTGGACTATGTGAAGGCGTTGTCCTAGTCGGTTTCGCCAGTTGGTTTCCTGCTGCTGCATCACAAACGATTATCATAGACCTCGAAATGGCTCAATTAGTTCTCATGAGACCCCAGGAATTGACTATACCATTCAGCCATACCATTCCCTGCGGCTGCGCGAAAGTTTATTGATTGGCACTGCATACTTGTTGAGATGTAGTTTCTGCATAACTCCCAGTTGTTCGGGCCGGAGAAACTTTTTGGCTCGAGCATAGAAGGAGGCTTTTCCCCCACTCACTTTCAGTATTCATTAGCCAATAAACTCCAATTCGGGCGACTAAGTATGCCGCACTAAGCCATGCCATTGACACCCATGCAATTGTTGTTAATTAATTAAAAAAGAAATACCCATAGACGATTGCGTTGACAAGATAAAACGGCCAAGCCACACAGATTGAGGCAAAATAACACACAGTGTTCAGGCAAACACGACTCTAACCCAAATGCAATAAATTGTGACAAAAAAAAAACAAACAAATAGAAAAAATCGGCTACAAAATCTATATACTGGCTTAAGCGTCAAGGTGTGACATTGACCCTGCTGTTGTTGTTTTTATATTTTGCATTTGTGTGTGGCACAAATCCGAAGCCACCACAATAAAAAATATTATAACGTTATCGGAGCAACTACAATAAAACATTGCATTTAAAAGTGCATAAAATGTTTATTGGAGTTGGAGTTTTTGGTTTTCCATGCCACGACAAATGAACTACACTGGACTGCAAAACATCAACATTTGAGTTCTAAAATAAAGTAATTTTAAAATAATATTTTATGTTTCAGGATCTTAGAAAATATATCCATATAATTTATAACATTTTATGCTAAAACCTACATAATTACTCTTCAAGTTTGTTGCACAATTTTATCAGGCAGTCAGGGCCAAAGTTAACCTTGTTGTTTCCACTGGTGCCGCTTTTGCTGTTGTTGTTGCAGCTGCAGGCAATGCCACTTGCAACAACAGCAACTATATAGAACACAGCTGTGCTTCAAAAATAAATAAAAAAAAAATAAAAGGAAAAATTCATAGTCAAGTACTGGTGCTGGAAACAATTATTGCCATTAGCAAATTGGAAATATTTTTGCGCTGTTGTTCGATTTTGCAGTTTTCTCACGGCACTCGAAGACCGGGAAAAGGCTTTCTTGCCTTTCCTTTTACGGAAAAATCATCCCGACATTGGCCAATTGGTTTGTCAATAAGCACAATTGAAATCAGCGATCATCTTCGTAATTAGCCAGCAGCGACGAGAACAACCTCAACATGGAAACCGCAAACCTGGCAAATCCGGCAAATGGTGTTAAAGCGAGAGAGGGCGAGAAAAAATGTAATTTGTTTTCACACAACATAATCAACATGATAACCCCGGCCAAAAACGTCTTTAGATTGAGTCTAATGATGATAAACGCTTTTACTGTGAGGTAACTACAGACTCCTGACACCGACGCAGACCCCGGCAGACACACAAAGCGATATATCCACAGCCTCAGCAAAAGCAACAGCTACAGCTACAGCTGAAGCTGAAGCTAAAGCCGCATCCATGAGATACAGATACGAGGAGGGAGTCCAACTGTCCGTCCGTTAGGTGGTGTGTCCGCCTCTGCTGCTCCGGCTGGCTGCATGGGCCAATAATAAGTCAACATTCCAAGGCGTGTTAAGAGATGCTCGATTAAATGCCTCAATTGTGGCTCATATTGAACACCAGCGGGCAGCGGAGCCAAACAGCCAACAGTCGACGATCCGGCCAACATCGACACCACACACCACCTGTCTGCAAAGGGTAGAAGGAGCAGCAGCAGCAAATAGCACGCCCCCACCAAAGTACTATGGTAATGTATCTACATTTTTGGGAATAAAAGTAAAGCAAAGTCATAAATTATACAATAAAAAGTACATTAATTTTCTAGACCAACAAAAAATATCTCATAATAACAACTAAAAGTATTTCAAAAAGAAAGAAAACTTTTTTTTATTTTAAACTTTTATTGTTTTTAATAATCATTTAAAATTTATAGACTCTTCCCCACCGTACAACGGTCAACTTGCAGTTGTTGTTTGTTGGTTGTTGCTGTTGCGGATTTTGGTGTTGCTGGTTGGCTTGCCTGACTTTTAGCACTGTCGATATTGTTGTTGGGGCATCGCATCGTCGACGACTGGGCGAAATCGTTTAGTGTCGTACCTAACTAAGAAAACGTATTTTCAATATCGAAATTATTATTATTAGCTGACAGCAAATCGCAGTTTTCAACTGACTTTCTGCAGTTGTTGCTGTTGCCTTGCTGCTCGGTGTGCCGGCTCATGTTGTAACAAATGGACAGGACCCAGTACTCTCCGTATACACTTTGTCTACTAGTAGTAACCTAAACAAAAGGGTTTAACATTTTCTAACCCATATGATGATGGGAGTGAAATTGGCTAAATGCGACAAAGCTAACCAGTAAGTACGTACTTACCAACACAATAAGCAACATAAAAACATAATATGTAGGTATCTCAGCAACTTTAGAGTCTTTCGAGGTGATTTAGTATGCATAGATATTACTATTTACTCTAAATAATTCATATTATATTTGGGTAATACAATGTATATTAAATATTTTTTTTTAAAGAGAATAACAAAGTATGGAAACTGTTAAATATTCCTAAATATTGTATCGTAAACATGATACGGAATACACTATTTAAATGAAATAAAAACCCATTAATAGCTCGTAATGTAAGAGTATCCACTTAACCACCACTTGACCAATCTTTTGGCAATTCCGCTGCGGCACTCACTGCCGTGGCATCAATTTTGCGGTCGTCCCTCTCGCTATCTGAGACGACTTTGGGGCCGGCTTCTAAAGGTGAGAAACTGGCCATATTGCTGGCGGGTGTAAGGCTGCACCCTCCTAACTCACACACAAATGCACATAAGCGGTACGGACCACAGAGACTGGGCCGGCACAATTATATGCCATTTTACAAAAATTTTTCAATAAAAATAATCATTTCCAAATGAAATTTATGCAAAACTAAGCAGGTGTTTAGTGACGAGTCAAGCGGCCCGGGCACTGATTCGGCTAAAGGTGAAAAGCATCACAGATCTAACCGAGGCTCCCTAGGACCACCGACTCCCCTCGGAGATGCTGGGTGGGAATTCGATACAGTTGTCGATTCATCAAACAAGATAATTCGTTTTTACCCGAATAACAAGGTGAGCTGTGATAAGCAACACGTTGCCATTGTCGGTATCAAATTACGGATCTTCCAATTAACTGACCAATAATGCGGCATGGACCTTTTAATTTCCCAAATTCTGCCAACTCACGCAGCAACATATTGCCACTAGCCATGGCCAAGCAACGCAATGTTGCTGTTGCTGTTGCTGTTAGTGTTGCTGTTGCAGGCACAACACAATAGACGCATTTTGTAAGCAACAACGGGGGGCTAATCAACTTCAAACGAGAACAATTGCGACCGAGTATTGTTTTTGACAGGATCGATGGGAATTGCAAGTAGTTGGCAGGGGGAATGTAAATAATCGGGAATCCATTTTGAACGATGCAAAATGATTTAATCTGAGTTAGAAACAAGAGGTTAACAATTCCAGGGAATATCTAGAAAAGTGCTTGGGGAAATGGTTGCATAACTTTAACAATTATTCCACAATTAATTTGAATATTTTTTTCGAGATTTAAGCAATAACTCAATAAAATATATTTATCACAAATGTAAATTTTAAAGCTAATCAAGATCAAAGAAGAACAGTTACCGGAAAACTACTCCATTTCCCTCATCTGATCAATGGGAATTGCAAGTGGAAGAGAGGGGAAACTCTGCGATTACCAAGAACCCATTTCGATCGATGCAAATGATTGAATCCAATATGCGGCTGGCACTTAACATCCATCAAAACACTAAACGAGGAGTATTTAGAACGGCAGCAGCAACAAGTTGCCGGCACATGTTGTTGCCGGTTGACATATGAGCAGCAGCAGCAGCAACAGCAACATCAGCAGCAACATCAGCAGCGGCTGAAAAAGAAGAAAGGAACTTTTGCCGCCACACCACCACCACGTCCACGTACCAAGTACTGTGTTCGAAGAGCGGCTACTACACAGAAATCCCGGAGACCTAACAAGCAGCAGCAGCGGCGGCGGCGACGGCCCAGAACAGAATTATGTAACAACAGATGCAGATGCACCGGCATCGGAACTGGCAACTGGCCCGCAAATTTGCAAGTCAAGTCACTGGAGATGTCACTCTTTGGGGATAGACAACGACAACTCGGACAGCTGAGCAAAGCAACCGCCGCCTCGCCGCCTGGTTGTTGAACTTAATCTCGGAATGATGGTGCAACATTCGCCGAGTGTCCGTTGTCCTGGCAAGGTTGTTATGGACGCACAATGTTTGTTTGTTGTTGCAAACAGGGCCGAGTGGCCAAGAAAAGCCCAGAAACACCGCTAGCCCATCCGCACTCACTTTATTAAATCGAATCGATACCACCGAAGATGATTTCGCGCCGTGACAAATTACTCCAGCAGCCCTGGGAGCAGCTGCGATATGCCCAGCACCGCGAGAAAGTCATGTCCGCCCGTCCGGCCATCGACTCCCATACGCCTCGAGTCCACGAGCACGTTCAGCGCAAGTGGAAGAAGCAGCAGGTCGAGCGAGAGCGCCAGCAACAGATCGAGCGAGAGAACCTCCGCCTCCTTCAGAAGCTGGGCGACATCATGCGCACCAAGCGCATCAATAACCTCTGGCTGGAGCCAAGGCCCAAGTGAGTGTATTTGTTTCTTGTACTACATTCCACTTACCCTTTCATTCAGTTTCCTGAATCGTGAGAAACTATTCCCCACCCGACCCTACTCCAGCCTCCCCGAAATCGTTACAATCTATGGAAAGCAACCGCCAGGACCGCTCATCTACGGCATACTGCCGAAGCCAAAGGTGATGGGACGCTGCCCTACCTGCAGCGGGAATCCGGAGCGTACTGAGGTGGCCATACCGGAGCAAAGGACTCCTTGGGCGCCGGAGAGAAAGTCTTGGAACCGCAAAACCAGCGGGCAAACGAAGCAACAGCGGTGTTACCACTGCGGCTTCGTCAAGAGCAGCGAACGCAAGTTTTTCGAGGAATTCTCGTACTCCTACACGTACGACGAATGATGAAGCCAGACCGGCAAGTAATAAAACGAAATGCAAGTTTATTCTTCACGCCTTAGGTATATTTGGTGGCAGAGTGGCAAAGGTGAGGAAGCCCGTGTGGCCAGGTAGCACCTGGGGATTGCTGGAGGTCAGGTACTTCTTCACCTCCTTGGACGCTTTACTTTCTTCTGTGTTTGTTGTGGCATCACTGCTTTTTGGCTGCTTCAGGAACTCGAGGTCGATTACGGGCAACGTACGAGTCTTGATGACGCTCTCCTGCTGCAGTACCTCCATTGATACGATTTCATTGAAGCCCAGCTTGGTCAGTTCTTGGATGCAGCGCTGCGACTGCTCGATGCAGGGCGAGAATGAGCAGAATCTACCGCCTAAAAATGAAAGGGGGAATATTAAGAAACTAAAATTATACTTTAAGAACCGGTTTAGATACCGATATCCTTTACTGCCTATTTAATTTGCAAGTTTACTTGTGTATGCCTCCCAACATAGCAACCAGAAGTTCGGACCTTTCCATTGAACAATTGAAGTTCCAATACCCCTAATGACAAACTCGCTGGGTCGCCTGGTCAGCCTGCTTTCCTGGCCGCATCACGTGTCAAAAGCGGGCTCATTCAATGTCACACACGGTGAAATGGCAGCCCAACTGACTGGGTGACTGGCGTACAGGCCGACTGGTCAGCCTCTCGATAGCTGACTGACTGACTGAGTGACCGAGCTTGATTGCCGAAGGGCGCTGACAACTCACCCGACAGCTTCAACGCCTTAAAAGCGTGCGGCACGGCCAAATCCGGTGCGGGAAGATCCAAGAAAACTGCATCCGCCTTGCCATCGAGATCGTCAGTAAAGCCCAGGTTGCACACATCCCGATGGTAGACGGTGACGAAGTCGGATAGTCCATGACGCCGGAACTCCTCCCGAGCCTGATCCGCACGGGCCTCGTGAAAGTCGAAAGTGTGCAGTTGACCTGTCGGCTTCAAAGCGCGCAGGAAATAGTGCGACAAAGACCCGGACCCCGTGCCAGATTCAACAACCACTGCTCCAGGTCGCACCTCCAGTTGATGCAGGATCATGCTGATGTCGGGGGTGTATATAATCTGAGTACGATGGGGCAAGGTTTGTGTCCACAGTTCCGGAGTGGGCTGCAGTACATGGGCCCAGCCCTTGGACAGCTCCACACGACTGCCGTATTCAACGCCAATGATATCTGAATGCAAGAAGGATTAAAACCTGCAGTAACTAGAGTTATTTCCCCTTACTTTCCACTTTCAGAGACCCATAATTGGTTTGGAAGATGTGGGGAATTGTTTCTCCCTTTTTATTCACTATTTCAGGAACCGCTTCGATGGCATGCATGGAACTGACGCTCAGATATAGGATAACCACATCCCCCTTTTCTATGTGGGTCTTGGGTTTCAGAAAACTCATGTTTCAAGACTAAAACAAATTCTTCACGTTTATTTACAAAATGAGCGCGTGTTGGGATTTAGAGATGAGAGGAAAACATAAATAGCGCCATCCGTGGCCATAATTGAAACCAGAATGTGCCGGCCTACGGGCACACTAGCTCTTAGAGAGGAACTCGTGATTATGTGGAGATATATCGAGACTGCACCACCTCTAACGACACACGACGAATTGTAATCGGTTAAGAGTGACCAGGTGGCAGAGAGTTAGCAACAAGAAGATAAAAAGTAATATTCGCGAAATATTCGGGAGTTTGGAACGAGAAACGTTGCGAAAGTGGCCTTAAGCCGACCAAGCATTAGTTCCCTTAATGCTGCAAGGCTGCGCCTGGCTGGATTGAATCAGGCCTTGGGCCACACATGAGGGACGCATGAAATTCCAATAGGACAGCGCGCAGCAAGTGCGTGGAAAAACACAGGCTCGAGGACAAGTTAGAGCGTCCGCGCGCGTGGCATGGGGTCACGTCAGGACGAGCGGGGTGATGAGATCGGTGGCGGGGGTGGGGCTGCTGCGGAACCCACCCCCTATTGCATCCTGCCCCCGAGAGAGGAGATGGTCAACTTTATGGCCCATCAACAACAGCAACACAACCAAAATTTCCTTCTCCACCAGCAGCAGCATGGTCAGGCAACAGGACCGATTATGTGGCAGGCACCACCTCCCCACATAGCCGCTCCACCTTTTCCTCATCTTCAGCCCCAACAGCAGCAGCAGCATGTGTACAATGAGTGCTATTACAACCTGGCGTTTCCAGGACAAGCTGGGCAACCGGAATCGTATTCGGTGCTGCCAGTTGGCCATGGAAACTTTCTCAAGGTCTATCATTGTCCGGAAAACGCCGTAAACGAAGCCAATGCTCCGCTTTTCACGCATATCAACATGGCTTCGCTTAATCACCAGCATCAGCACCAACAGCAACACCACCAAATACCGCCGCAGACACCACCGCAACCCACTCCGCTCTACGAACTGTTTTCTGCCAATCCTCTATTGCCGAAGCCGGATGTAAACATTACGGGAACGAGCCAACCTGTATCGCAGGCCCTGCCTCAGCCACAGGCGCAATCCCCACCTCCACCTCAGGTCCTTCAAACTCCAAACAACGCTAATCTACTCATCAACAACTTGGTCAACAACTGGTCGCCCAATTTGACTGGAGGAAGTTACATCCAACTGGGAGACGATGCTAAAGAAAATGCCACAAACCAGGCAGAACCACATCCACCGCAATCACTTCAGCCAAGCCAGCAGCCTCTAGCTCCGGTTCAGCCACAGTCGGAGCCAAAAAGCCAGACTGTCAATCCATTAACTGCGAACACCAAGCCTTCTAAGTCCTCGTCACTGCCTTTGGCCACTGCCAGCGTTCCGCCAACTGCCATCAACAAGTCACCCATCGTGGTGTCGGTTCAGCCCGAGGGAAAGAAGCGTATTGTTGCAGAGGTTAAGCCCATGCCCATGTCCTACTCCGACGTACTCAGCAAAGGCACCAAGTCGAGCACTGCAGCACGAGATTCACGAGCAGCCAACGGATTAGACGGCCTAACCCAGTCGCAGCGACGTCAGGGAAAAGATGAGGGAGCTGGGAATCGTGAAATGCGGGCTGCGAAGCGGTCACCGATGCACGACGCCAAAGAGATGCCACCAGGGTCATCCGGCGGTGGACACTCGCACGGCAGCCGAAGCAAGAAGCGGGGCCAATCTAACCAGAACCAGAACGCCTCCCAAAAGCAGCAGCAGCCTCAGGCGCAGCCTCAACAGCAGCAACAGCCACTTCAACAGCCTGTGCAGCAGATGCCGAACAAAGCGAGCAAGACGAATACTAACCAGGAGAAGAAGCGCCCTTTGCAACCGAAGAATAACATAGTTAGCGGCAACGGCAACAGCAACAATTTCAGGGTTATTGATCAAAAGACAACATCCACCCCGATCCCCGTCACCAGCAGTTCGGTAAACCACAATGGCAGCAATTCCACTTCGGCCACTAGTGCCACCAACCTGTCCCGGAAACAAGGCAACAATAAAAGCAACTCCAACTCGAATCATCAGAATTCGAATGGGCCAAATTATAACGCTGGCTTCAACAGTAATCACTCCAACAACAATAATGTTAGTTCCTCTTCGTCCAAGCGGTATTCCTCCTCGAATGTAAATGTTAACTCGAATAGCAGTTCCGGCTACTCCTACTCTTCAAAAAGAAATCGCAGCAACGCTTATTCCTCGTCCAACTCACCCACCCATGCCGGCAGCTTCGCCAGCAATCGCAA
Source organism: Drosophila pseudoananassae pseudoananassae (assembly GCA_018153035.1). Taxonomy (NCBI): domain Eukaryota; kingdom Metazoa; phylum Arthropoda; class Insecta; order Diptera; family Drosophilidae; genus Drosophila; species Drosophila pseudoananassae. Next base: position 2,631,633 of record JAECXR010000055.1, read on the forward strand.
CTACGAGTTGGCCAAACGTATATTGCACACCTGGTGGATCTATACTCTGAAGCTGCTCACCTGGCTGTTCTATCTGGTCTATGATATCGTTGTGCTGGGCTTCAGCATGGCCTACGAGCGTCTGACTCTGGCCTATGTCGCAGGACTGTGTTATGCCCGGCAGTTACACAAGGAACTTAAACAGAACTCTGGTAAACCGACTATTTGGTGGCGAACTTACTGGCGGCGTTTCGATGCCCGTTTCGCCAAGAACTCAAGGTGGGCGGTTTGGCGGCGCTTTTACAAGCGGAAGCCTCCTGAACCCTCCACTGAATCTTTTAAAACTGGTCGCCTGCCGCAGACTGGCGAAGAGGCAATGTATTCTCTGCTTAATTGTAAAGGAAAGGATGCCTACAGGTATGAATTACCTAATATCCCATTTAAGGTTACTATTTCAAGAGCTTTCTGTTGGTTTTAGCATACTGGGAGTCCCACCGGATAGCTCACAGGAGCAGATACGAAAGCATTATAAGAAAATAGCCGTGCTTGTCCATCCCGACAAGAACAAGCAAGCTGGCGCCGAAGAGGCTTTCAAGGTGCTGCAGCGGGCATTTGAGTTGATTGGTGAACCGGTAGGGATAGAGAATTATATATCTTTTGACTTGATTAACACCATTTCGTGCAGGAGAATCGCCTCATGTATGACCAAAGCATTGCTGAGACGCTGCACACTGAAAAGGCCTGGACGGAACTTCATGATCTGCTGTCGCAACTGCAAACCAAAATGGCTGAGGCAGCTAACACTATAAGGTATGTAGACAGAAACAACAGAGTTGAGTCGCTGTTCTAAGCTGTATATTTTCTTTCTAAACAGATGCAGTACCTGTGCTCAGCGTCACCCCCGTAAGCTCACCGATCGGCCTCACTATGCGGCGCGGGAGTGCGCCTCTTGTAAGATACGCCACTCCGCCAAAGATGTAAGTTTCCCAAACTGCCATATACTTTTCAATCTAAAACGTTTTAATGCAGGGTGACATTTGGGCTGAGACGAGCATGATGGGGCTGCGATGGAAATATTTGGCGCTAATGGACGGCAAGGTCTATGATATAACCGAGTGGGCCAACTGCCAAAAGGGAGCATTGTCCCATTTGGAGCCCAACTCCCACATGGTTCAGTATCGAATTGTCCGCGGTGCTCAGCAACAACAGCAGCAGCAGCAACAGCAACAACAGCACAACCAACAGCAGCAGCAGCAACAACATCACGACCGGGGTGGCCACCATCCTGGTGGAGGCGTCAGTGGAGTTAGGTAAGTGATGAAGAGATTATAGTAAAGGCCCAGTTTTAATTCAAAAGTTGTGATTCCTTCAGTGAGGCCACACTGCACGAGTTCCTGGACAATTTGTACAGTGGCCAGCATCCCGGCGCACCCAACTCCTTTGCGGGCAATGCGCGGCGGCGCACGCGACGCAATTGAACCCCAACCGGCATAATTATAAGTGTTTTTAAAATCTCTATCCCTACAATTGTAATCGAGTCCATGCGTCGTTGCTGACTGCATGACTTTTAATCCCACATTTGAACGACAGACAGTAGCAGCAAATCGGCACTCATCTCTATTATTTCGGCGCCAACTTACAAGATCCCAATTTTAAATATTTGGAATACAATTGACACGATGCTTTAAGGATGTTCGTAAACCTTTCTACTTGTCGCATAGAATCGTACAATTCTCCTATTACCTAAATTGCATCTATGTTTCTTTTATTTCTGTCCATTCGTATGGGCGGCTTAACACGCCTAGCTCGTAGCAAGAAAATAGCTCTAAGTATACTAAGTATCCCGTCCATGCGTTCATTTGCTTAATGAATGCGGCGGTACACATGTAAAGTTTAACACTTTGGAATTAAACACAAAAGATAATGTTAATAAAACACTATTCAAATCTTAAGACAGTACTAATTGTAGCTGAATGAAAGGATATACCATCCAATATATATTAGAAAGGATCAAGAAAGGACTTATCGAAACAAGTAAGGAATGAATTTTGTTTAGTGTTTTTATTGAAAAAATGCTCCACTCCATTTTCGCCTAATTTTCTACACATGTTTTTGTTTTTTGTTTTTTGTTTTTTTTGTTGGGTTTTGTAGTTGTATAATAATAATTACATAGGTAATGTTTACATACTGCTCCACAAAAATGGCTACTACGCATACAAAACGTATTGCAATTGCATACCTATAGAACCTAGAGTGTGGGACTTACAGTCTATTTTGTTTTTGTTTTTTATGTTTTATTTTTTGATTCCAACAATTTGCTGATTTTAATGCTCCGTTTCAAGTGAATATAGAGTCTATGGATACTCTTTATCTGCCATTATATTCATTATTTTGTCAATTAATATTCATGTTGTGAGGGGATGTTTTCGTTTTTCAAACAGCAATGCACATTCAAATCGTGTTTTTGGTTTTGGTTTTAGGTTAGCGGCATAATTTATTTGTAATAAATTAATGAAACAGTATAGGGATATTTTGATAGCCTGTGACTTAATTTTCGTACATTGTTTGCTTGCTTGTTTTTGTTTTTTGTTGTTTATTTTGAAACGATGCTTTATTTTTTGTTGCCCAATAGTTCTAGACTATTTCTGCTTGAACTTTATTTTAACAATTATTGTGCCTAATTTTAAATTAAATTTTTGTTTTATTTATGCTTTATACATTTACAAAAGTTCCTTTTTCTTTGTATTCTTTATATTTTGTATGTTTCTGTATACATGTATATATGTACACATATGCAAATTAATGTCTAGACTTAAATAGTTGAATTCCATGCTTTAGCTTTAGTTTTTTTGTTTTTTAAATCGTTTATGCTGGGCTTCTGTTTAAATTTTGCATTTAGTTGAATCTGATGCTTGCAGGTTTGCAGTTTTTCGCAGTTTACGTTTTTTACAATCCGCTTCGGGTACTTAGAATAGGTAAGTTTTGTACAACTAAAGTAATTAAAGAAAAAGAAGCAACAAAACATATTTAATATATAGTGTGTTAGACGAATGGGCGCATATGCATTCGCAATGCCTATACATTTGGATATGCTTCAATGCGTATGCAGGTCTGCATACGATTGGCATATTTTTATGTCCGCTTTAATGAATTTTGGGGTGGTGGTGGTGGATAGGTGGTGGATAGTGGGTGGTAGTGTGAAGTGTAAAGTGGATATGGAAGTGGGCGTCGGAATGGGAGTTATATTGCCTTTCGAACGAGGAGGAGCTCTCAGCTCTCTAATCAACGCCTACTCAGTATTCTAATTCCCAGGCTGCCCGCCTACGTCCTCGGGTCCTTGTGTGGAGTATGCCGGCTGTGTGATGAGTTTAAAGTTTGTGAATGTCTATGGAAATGACTCGTGGAGCTCCCCGCTCCCATCGTCCTGGCTGGGAAGCTCCTGGCGCTGCCGTCCCTCGCTCTGGTCCGCTCTAAGCTCTGTGCTGGCGCCGCCCCGCTTTGCCCCGATATTATTTCGGCGTCTTCCGCTGCTTCAGCTCCTGGGATGCGTCGTCCAGCAGCTTGGCGGCGTATCCGTTCGTCGCCAAATTGCCGTTCGCCCCCTTGTGCGCTGTGCTGCCGTTGGCCAGCTGCTTGTAGCCGTTGGCCAGGCCGTTCGCATGGCCATTGGTCAGCGGGGTGGTGCTTCCGTTGGCCTTTGTAAGGGGCGTCGTCGTCGCCGCCTCCGCCTCCGTCGGCTGGGGCATGGCCAGGTCGTCGTGGGCGTTGATGCTCTTGCAGTAGCCATTGGGTTTCGCGTGTCCGTTCGCCAAAGCTGCTGCTGCGTTCTTCTTCTGGAAAACCAAAGAGACAGAGACACCAAAGAGAAGGATTATGCAATGCTCGTCAACGTATCCATATCGAAATTTTGTAAATTTATCTCCGAGTGTTTGTTATTGTCTCCCCGTTCAACTTTCACTTGTGCGTCGCTGCGTTGCGGATGCTGGAGGCCAAAACGATCGTTAACCGGCTCCGTTTCGAAGTCTTTAGCCGCCGAAGCCACCGACTCTGCCAGCCCAACACCCATATTCCCAGAGACCTACTTGACGAAATCTTGTTAATGAATTTGGACCACAGCATCTCGCATCTCGTCGCGCCGTCGTAATCGCCGAGCGAAGCGCCAGCCCGACTGGCAAGGTGCAGTGGCGATGATATAACCGCATTTGCCTCGCCGCTCTCTCCCAGGCCCGGCTCTGCGCGGAATTCGTTTTCATTTTCATTAACACAGACCGGAATCTGGAACACAGCGCTGGCGAGCGCTTGCGCGGCACGACACCTTAATTGCGGCCCGAAAGCTCAGCTCGCCCCTTGGGCAAACGTGGGAAGCTCGAGGCTTGAGGCGCGTTATGGGAGACAATGGCGGAGCTAGCCCCGCCCCTTCCCCAGTCTAGCTGATCTCGGCCAAGCGATAAATGGGCCATTACTGGCGACTAATGTGAGAAAGACTCTAATTTCCGGACCCATTCCGGAGGGAGGGGGCGACTCACCATCATGCGGCTCTTGTAGGCTGCCTTGTAGAACTCGTTGAACAGGAAGAAGAACATCACGGCGTGCATTCCGATCCACCACACGAACGCCTTGGGGTAGTTGCAGTCGATGAAGAGCAGCTGGAAGGCGTGGACCATGATCAGGATGAACTGCACCTGTGGGGGGGAGGAGAAGCGGGATAGGAAAAGTGCCAGATAGAGTCCCTTGGGTCTAGCTTACCATCTGCAGGGTGGTCAGGTACTTCTTCCACCAGAGGTACTTCTGGTACTGGGGGCCCATGGCCGAGAACATGTAGTAGGTGTACATCACGATGTGAACGAAGGTGTTGAGCAGGCCGAAGAAGGTGCTGTGGCCACCTGGGATGGGAAGTGGGTCAGACTGGCTCAGGATGCACTGGCTCAGTGGCACACACTCACCTGGGGTGAATTTCACGCCGAACCAGACCGACATGGGCATGCAGCCGTGATGGATGACATGGAGCGTTGTAACCTGGCTGGTCTTCTTGCGCAACACGAAGAAAATCTGCGGCAAAAACGGACAAAACGTTGATTTATGAATGTTGTTTACGAGTCGGCAGGGGGCTTTGATCTGTCACTCACCGTATCCATGAATTCGGTGAACTTCGAGAAGTAGTACCACCAGCAGGCATGGACCATCTGGACGAAGAGTTATATATCTATTAGCAATCTCGTAATGAAGCCACTGGCGAGTGGGGTTTCGACAGGGGCCTCCCTCTCCCATAAGCCAGAGGGGAACCAATCCGATCCCTTCAGATGGGACAGGGAAGCCCAATCGTGTCAACTAAGCCTACAAGAAGTCTTTTATGTTTTAATCTTTTAAATTTTATTGAAAATCATTCAAATGTTCATGCACTCCTCGGGTTTTAAAAAGAAGTTGGAAGAGAAAGTCCGAGTGTCTGAGGTTCAATATTGTTACGGAATGATCGTTAGGAGTGCCTTTGAATTTAATTTTGAAATTTAGTTTGGCAAAGTCAGAAGGATAAATAAAGTCGGAGTCGGAGCCCTGAGTCTATAGAGTTTAGTGACGAAAGAGTTGACAGTTATGACGGCATACACATGCTATAATCTGGGTTAGCATCCAAGAGTTTCGTTCGGTGTTAGCATTAGTTTGGTTTAGGATGTATGCAATAGCCCGTAACCCCATCGTATTATAAATTATATAGATATCATCTACCCCTATGAGTGTGTCAGTGTGTGTTGTTGGTGTGTGCTTAGGAGTGGGTAAATATATAGTTATGAGGTGTAAAGCGTAGAGAACCCATTTCATTTCATGCTCTCAAACCAAAAAAAAAAATAAATAAATAAATATTTGATATAAAAAATAGAACCCGGAATGCTTATCGGTAATGTTATCATAATCGTTATCTTACGGTTCGAGGCGGTTAACACATACCCTTAACGTTCTAGGATTATTACTATAGTCGACTGGCTGACATCGGAAGCTATAATGTCCAGTTAGCCAACCGGAAATGCCTATCTGTAATGTAGAGCACAAAAGTCACGTTTATATCGTTGCTCGGGTTCTTGGATGAATCAAGAAATGGTGGCATTGGCATGATGTGGCATTGGCATCGTCCTCGTCATCGGCATCGTCGGCTTCTGATTTTTTCTTAGACTTGTGCGTTTGTTTTGGCGAGTGCAGAGTTAGTGTGAGTAAAATAGCGCTTAAATACGATATACTTTCAACTTAAACTATGCAGCGAAATTATGATTAATCAAAGCGAAATTAATCACCAGTTTTTCAGTGGTACTTGTGTGGGCATTGGACTAGCGTTTTTATATACAAATCACAAAACAAATCACTTTCAGTTGCGACAGCTGGAGGAGTCAGAAAGCACTGATCCTGTACGTGGATTCGTTAGGACACTCGACACTTGATTAGTCAAAGCCGGCAGGACGCGTCCGGTCCTGACGATGGTGTCTTTTTTTTTTTGTTTATATACCATGGACAAGACGCTTTTTGGTTAAAATGGACAATAGATACTACGAGGCGAGGCGTGGCTGGTTAATAATCCAAAAAAGCTTGGCCTAGGTCAGTCGACAACCAATAATCGTATAATAATAGGATTAGATTAAGCAAAAAGCCGCGTTGTTTATTCTTGAATGCTGATATAGAATTGTATGCGAATAACTGCGGTATTTCGGGGGCAAATCGGGGAGTCCTGCAAACACTTAACGGTATATCGGCGCAATGGCGTTCGGGACACTTACTCTCCGGGATGTGGCACTATCTGTGTAGTCCACCGGCTGGCACCGGAAGCTGTACGAGCCCCACCAGCCGCCCATCAAGCACTAGAACAGAGACATTAGTGGCAAAATGCACAGGTGAGTGAGGATAAACATAAGCGTATTTTAAATAAACAATATATTCGGTTCTCCACGGGTCCACGGTGAATCCTGCCGAGATCAGCGACGATGCCACGATGAGATGGAGCTGCTATGTGGGAAGACCTATTCGGAGCTGAGTTACTTACCTCATAGAACAGCCACGCGCTGAATACAACCTGTATGGCATTGTAGATGACTAGTGTGTTCTGCAGATGCAGGGGCTTTCGATTCTCCATTAATCGGGGTCCCAGCACCTGTGGAGGAGATGGAGGAGGACGGGGGTGCATTATCAGCATTTGTGTAATCTGCGGCGGCATCAGGCTAGCTTTATTGGAGGAGGGCGCTGATACGGCAGCCAGAGGGCCGTAAACCGAAATGAGTACACTGCCTTATCGGCACTCCATTAGATTAGTACCTTCCGCGTGGAAATAGCACCTCAAGTGCCTGAGAGATTCCCAGTCTGGACATAACTAGCCGGCCAGCTAATCGGACACCTGTTGGCCATCTGGCCATCTGGATCAGGGAATGGAAACTTACCTTGACCAGGTAGACGTATGTGAGGCACACGGCCAGTGTGGGGAACGGGGACGACATCATGGGCCAGTCCTTTGTCCTTGAGTCTGTGAATGGAGAGGGTGGGTGGTGGTGGGTCGAGGTTAGTACATGTTTCGGATCGTATCTCCTGACTTTGACCACAAATAGCAACAGCAAGAGGCCTATGTCAACAGGCAGCTATTACAGGCAAACATTAGATAACGCCGTGGCCCGGCGTGATCTTATCATTCTGTGTCTCTGCCAGCATTGACCCTGATCCGCGACTGGCAAGCACCACGAACGTGCACGCTCCTAATGCCCCTAATTGCTGCAAATTTGTACGCAAGTCCTACACGAATGGAATGTGCATGGTAGAGCACGTGTTGAATATTAATTCAATATGAAATAACCGTATAGGGCACCATTATTATTTTCGGAGAAATTATTCAGAGAGCTGGCCATAAAGTATATCTGAAATTCTCCCACCTTCAAGCCCTGGCAGGGTTGCCCCTGTCAGAAATGAGCTCAGTTAGTCTCATAGGCGAATAAATCATGTTGAAACATAAATTTAACACGTTTCTGGTAGCCAGCTTGAAATTGCCCAACATTTGCCAAAGACAGCCGAGGGGCTGCTTATAATAAATAGAACAAATACACGCCTATGCCCACACGGATGTGTCGGAAAGCAACACTCGGCCAGAGCGACACCAGTGACAGCCATCAATATCCAGCACGTGAATGAAAAGTACTATAGATGTTCTTAAGAGAAATGGGCAGAGAGGGCGATCGCTTACGAGCCCCACACCGACTCTCTTGGCCAATTAGAGAGGTAGTGCTAAAAATTATTTAACCATTTGCCAGGGAGAGTCTGTGCCTGTGCCAGTATTGGGGAGAGAGCGCGGCGACATTGAATTGTATCTTCGATGCTGCTATTGCTGGTTAAAGCCGTAACAAAAATCAAGGTTAAACAGTTTAGCGAATTGCCATCTCTTACCACTATGTGAGTCCATATATCTGTTTATGCTGTCGATGTATTTCATAATTAAGGCCATTGTGTTGCTGTGTAGTTGTAGGTTTTTGTTCTCCCGTATCTGGAATCGGAATCCTGCGATCCTTCCTCAGTGTCGGTTAGTATTATTGCTGATTGTACAATTGGTATTTGGTGGTTTGAGTTCAAGTCCTTTTGGGAATCACGGCCTGCGACAGATCTGTTTCGATTTTATAGCATCAAGGCTAATATTTCACCTGGAAAAAATAAAGATAAAATTAAATATTAATAAACACTCTTTAGTCATTTTTTTTGCACTCGTTTACATGCCAGCAAGAACACACGTAAATCATAAAGCCGAACTCGTAGGCAGAAATCGAATAAGGTTAATAAACTAAGGCCGAAAGCTGCCCCGTCAGCATTTGATCGGCACATTTACATCTTGTTTATAATTGGGCCCGGGCTCTGGGTTCCGAGTTTTTGACTTTATTTTTTTGTATATTTTTATTTTTGCAGGCAATCGCGGAATTTGCGGCCTCTTATCGTAGCGGGCACAGCTATCGCAAATCGATAAATTCGGGCAAAGGCTGGCGTTAGCGAACGTCAGCACTGGAGTACTGGGCGGATGAGTAATATTCACGAGAATACATATTGTACCACAAGGGAAAAAGTTCAAGGACAACTAAGCGAATACTTGGCACTCTCTGGCCATCTCTATTTTCAGACACACCAGCAAAAAGAGTCACATTCCAGCCCTCCTCAATTATGTATTTGAATAGAAAGGAAATAAATAAAATACAATTAATTGAGGAGCCATTGTGGGCCTCGATTACAAATCTGGGGATGCTCAGCGTATGAGGAATCTCCATCCACATCCACGCAGTCTCACGATTCGACCATATCGGGTGCTTAGCGTCATGGGCATATTACTCATACGCCGCATGGTACGTCACACAAGTGTATCGTAAATGTTTAATAATGCAGCTCGATGGCATCTCATCTGAAGGGGCCCTCGTGCAGGCGATAATTATAAAAGGGCAGAGTCTAATGGCACAACAATGGGAACAGCCGGGAAGAGGCTCCAGGACGTATAAATATAATTAATGGAAGCGACAAGCCACAGGGCCTATGCCAGCATAATGAAACAAGTTCTATCCTCTCCCAGTCTGTCCTGTTCTGCTCCTGGGTGTGCCTGGCTTGTGCGTGTGCTTGGGATGGTTATTATACCAGGCACTTTGGCCGGGAAAGCGCTTCCTTATGGCAGGGGCGTCGTAAATCAAAATTAAGTGCCGCTTTCGAGGGAATTGGTTTGCGACCCGTGCCTACTGCTGATGGATCTCATCCAGTCGAATAACAATGGGTCAATATTGTACGAACACCACCGTGTTCGGGGGCCTGAAAGCCAATCGCTGCCTGAAAGCCAAATAATACCACATTTCAAAAGGCAGCAGAAAAAATGTTTGCCCAGTTTTTGGGCTTGGCCAGCAACAAGCAAAACAAACAAAGGCCCAAAACACCTTTGCCAAATAAAAACAAAGCCGGGGCAGTGACGACCGTGCAACAACATGAAAGTAAATTGAGCCACTGCCACCGAAGAGCCAAATTTAAACTAATTCAAAGCCAAAGCAAGATGCAAACAGTACACCTCCGATGAAGACACCCAAACAAGCCATGTTGTTGGCGGAAAATGCTGTCAACAACATGAAACAAAACAAAAAGGTACAATACAACAAACTGGCACGAATCCATTCCAAGTGGGTGGGCGGAGAAGGAGAAGGAGGAGGTCTTGCAATGGTTTTGCCTTCGCTGGTCTTTGTGGCAGCCAAGCTAAGCTCTCACCTTCAGTCGCCGTACCTGCTGAAAAGCGATGCCAGCAGCGACTTAAAGCCGTGCCAAATATTGCCATTTCATTGACCTGATTTTCGATGTTTTTCTGCTGGCGCTGCTTCTACACACACACGTTAGCTGTAAGCCCTGTTAGGAGCGTGAAGCAACAATGCACGGCACTTGGCCATGCAAGGCGATACCCGAAAGGGGCCAACCGACCAAGCCAACCAAGCCATCCAAGCCAAGCACCCTCCCACTTCCAAAACCTGGCCCAGACAGCAACACGCCGCTAAACCGGCGTCGGCGAAGGCGCCACGTTGCCACACGCTCACACCTATACACACACACACACATCCGCAGGGACATCACGTGATGTGGTCTCTTTCGGGAGGCACGGTTTGGGCCACATAGGGTTTCTCTTAGCCATCCAGAATTTCCCTTCGCGCGTGCGCAGAGACTCGCGGCGAGTTTCTTGAATGAAAACGCGAACACGAGAGCACACTGGGCCTCTGGATGGGTGGCGGATGGTAGCTGGTGGCTGGTTACTGGTGTCTGGTGTCGCGTGACTCACCCAACGCACCCCCAATAATCTTGGCAGTACGGTCGGGCCAAGAAAGTGCCGCAAAGCAAGAGCTTTAGGGAAAAGCAGGCGCTTTTCGAGGAAAACGCGCTTAATGCTCACCCAACACGCCATGAATGACGCCGAAAAGGCGCTTGTCTGCCAGTAGGTGGGCTGGTGGGCTGGTGGGCTTGGGGGGGTTGTCTTTAGATTATTGTGTCAATGGGCGAGGGAGGCCAGGAGCAGGGGGCAGCCAAAGGTGTCACGTGCACTGGGTGGTTTGAGAAGCCGCTCCTACTCCGGCCACCACCCTTAGAGCTCCTTTGGTGCCAATACCATTTACTATTGATTTTCAACTTGGTTGATTTCCACAGCTCTCCGGCTGCCAAGGCTTCTGCGGCCACTTGCCAAGTGTTGACATGGCCCGTGCACTCGGTCAAAGGCCAATGGAAATGGAAATGGAAATGGGCTGGGCAGGTCGACAGCCATTCGAAATTGATGCCTCCGGTCAGCAGTTGTGTTGCCAATAATCACAGGCTTTGTGACGTTTGTTTACCAAACTTTTGACGGCAACAGGACACTGGCCAACGCACCAGCCCACGACTTGGAGTCTTGGTCTTGGCGAGGATGTGTGTTGGTTTTTTGGGGATTTTGGATCTTGTAAAGCCATCGAAACAAACATCGAAAAACCGAAAAAAAAACTAATTTGTATTCGCATTTGGAAGCCACAGAAATTAGCATTCCAGTAAGAGGTTCAATCACTTTCACGGAAAGAAAACGATACGGGTTATGCCGATTTCGTTATGGGCCAATAATTAATTCATAATTAATTATCAGCCAATCTGAAAGCGGCTTTAATCAATCCTGGAGAGGTGGGAAAGTCGTTCGAGCACATAATCACTTCAGCATTGATTGCAGAGTTCTGGGGAATTTTTACCTCATTCACGCTAGACCACTCGAGTTGGGCTATAATCGGCTATAATCGGCTATATCCCGAAAGCCAGATCGGACTTTATTATGGCAATTGCTTCTGAATCGCGTCCACTTCAGCAATGGAGCACTCTCGACTCATTGCCCCGAACGCTAGGGGGGAGTGGGAGCCGTAATTTCAGTTTATACCGCACTGGGATCCTTTGATCCTTCTTTTCTAATTCAGTTCGAGCCTTGTTAAGTCTTTGGTTTTCACTTTTTTTAACCGTTAGATTAGGTTGGTCGAGAGGCGGAGGAGGACGGAGGAGGCAGGCGGCTGGCGGCAGGCGGCAGAGAAACAAAACCGTCAACAACGACTAGCAGAGCACGACTAACTGGCTGCCACGGCGACTGACGAACTAAGGCCTCTGCGGCTGCGGTTGCGGTCGCCGTTGCGGCTGCGGCTGCTGAGCCAGCGTTTGCGTCGCAGTCTCTGCTGCAGTCTGAGCCAAACTTCAGCGTCGGCGTCAGCGTTGGCGTTGGCGACTCTGCCGATAGATTATGAATTAAAATAAATTTCTTCAAAAGGTGGGAGGATGGATCTTGAGTTGAAAAATGTTTTTGTGCGATTTGTCTCAATTTCCCAACGCCTCTGTGGTTGGGACTCCCTTTCGTTGGGAAATATTGGTTTTCGAAAAAGACAAAAAACAAAAAAAAAACAAATAAATAAATAAAAATAAAATGTAAAGAAGACCTGACAACAGGTGTAGAGGCAGCTCTGTCGTAAGCTGGTCTCTGCCTCTGCTAACGCCTCAGTCTCTGCCTCTGCCTCTGCTTCTGCCTCTGTTTTGAATGGCAATGGTGTAAGGGCCCCACGTCATGATCGATTTCAGAGGCAGGTGATGGCTGGCATACCAAATCACAGCTCCGCACTTGTCGATCAATTAATTATTACGGCATTTCACACATATCCACACACTGTCATATACTGGCTCACACATACTGGGACATCATCCCGGGTTTTTTCGGGCCACGGCTTTCGGGCTTTTGGGCTTTCTGGCTATCTGGCTTTGGCTTTCGTTGGGGTTTCATTTCACGTTTCACTGCTGGGACTTTTGCATTCAAAATCGAATTCATGGTCAAACTGTTTACGAATGTATGTCGCCAAAAAGAAGCCACAACAACAACAACAACAACAAGAGCAAGAGGAAGAGCGGACATGGCCAACAACAGGTTGACCTGATGAAATGGAAATGGCTTTTGTTGTTATTTCCATTTTGACGCAATACTCGGATTCGGCCTTTGTTATTTATTGGGTTGCCAGGCATAGAAGAATGTTATTTCATAATTTCGAAACGCTGATATTTTTTTTTCTGAGGCGGAGAGGCGTACCGTCCCGCCTCCCACTCACAGCCGCCAAAATATTAAATTTATGCCTATGTATTAGCCTTAGTTACATGCTGGCGACGCTCTTAGTGCCGGCATGCATTTCAATTAGGCGGTGGGTGGAGCAGATGCAGCTGACCAGGTCCCCGGGGGCGTGGCAGCTTGCGGAGGCGAAGACGGACGCCGCCAGAAAGTGGTGGAGGGGGGGCATACACGATGACTTGTTGAGGGGTCGCAGGTCGCCCTTCTATGTATTGGCCCTGCTCTTCACCTGACTTTCAAAACTTTCTCTTTGGCATCTGGCACTGCGCTCTCTTTCTGGCTGCCCCTAAGAGAGAGTACTACCTGCGATGTGGGTGCTGGGAGCGGAATATGTCTTGGAATTATGTCATATCTTCACACACATGCGTTACAACAACGTGACGCACCTTCGACCGGGTACGGGTACTTTCAATTCAGCTATTTTCCATTCCATTCCCGCTCTACGTGCGTTCTAATCTAAGATTTCCCCCGTTATCACTCGTGATTAATTGTCTGCCCAAAATCAGTCTGTTCCACCGAAAGGTGGTAAAGGGAAAGGTGTGTGTGGCAACTGATAACCGCAGGTGGGAGGCGCAGGGCGAGAGCCTCGCCACAGAGACGGGCGCAGTTGCTTGGGAGCTGCTAATATATTTTTTTGTATTGTATTTTATGTATTTTGTGGCCGCACTTGGGTCAATTAATGCTGAAAAGCCGTGCACCGACCGACCGACTGTTTGGCTAATTGAGCGCATGATGCCCCCAGACATGGCAGGGGTCGAGCGGGTGCAACATCAACTGACAGGGCAAGCTGATTTATCGCGCACCGTTTACCGTGTACCGTGAACCGACTCCCGAGTCCCAAGTCCCGAGCCACGAGATTCGCGATCCGAGATCCGAGATGCGAGATGCGAGATGGGAGATACAAGTACACCGAGAGCAATAGATAAACAATGTTGGGCTATTGCTAGTGCTAATGCCAGGCAAGCTTTTTGCTGGCGGAAGCGGTCCGGGAGGGAGGGGCGAGCTGTTACGTTACGTTGGTATCTGCCAAATACCAGATACTCGCACTATTCTTAATAATTCGTAATAACGCGACCGACGCAACTCACAAGGACGAACCGCACGCACAAAGGTCCGCAACGGAACGGAACAGAACACGGCACAAGTACAAGGCACGAGGCATCGGAATCGGCATCGGCATAACACCTCTGTGTGGCAGGCAGCCTATCTTGTGGCAGAACTCGTATTTAACACTCGATGGTTGAAATCAAATCAACTGCATTTCGGAATAACACTTTACTTTGAATCCACAGAGCTCGCAGCGGACAGCGGATGGCGGATAGCGGGCAGCAGCAACTAGGAATTTCGGTGTGGAAATCACTCTGGCCTGACCCAAAAAGCGAACCAGACGAGGAGACAACCCAAAGCGAAATGCAAACCAGAGGCGGCCAGCAGTCGGGCGTTCGGGCGAAGAGCGGCCGTCGGAGTCGTCGACGGGCGAACCCCTGAGACGGGCTGCCTCAGAAGAGCAGAGTAGAGTCGTCGTCGGGTGGGAGCCCCCCATATGCTGGCGGCCTAAGAGAGCCGTACTCGCTCTGCTCTGCTGTGTATCTGTATCTAGTGGATGACAGCCGGGCAAGAAGCAGAAACAGATACAATTCGTTGCGGAGACTACTTAGGCCGTGTGGCAAATGGTAAATGGCAAATGGCATGGCATGGCAAGAAGAAGCACCAGCTGGCGGTATTTTACACGTCGAGTGTTGCGTCACGCGCTCTCCTCCAGCACCACAGCCGACTCGGCCGATATGGAAACCAACAGCACAACCCTAAAGATACAATATGGGTTGCGCTCTCCGCATCTGTCAGATACATGGCTGGGCGGTTGGAAAAGACCGGCTGCCTTACTTTTCTCCCTCTCTCTCTGTCAGCCAGTCTCTCTCTCTGTCTCTTTGGGCCGCTGATAACAAATTGGCCGCTCAAATTCTCTTCTGCTTTCCGTTCCGTTGCGTTCCGTTCTCTGTTCTCTTTCGAGTGGCAGCGTGTATCCGTTGGATACGCTCTGGTGCGAGGAGGGTTGCCAACGTTCGCGTTTCGGGCCAATTGCCTCCAGAAACGCACATGCCGCCAAATAAGTAGCCTGACACGAGTGGGGCGCAAAAAGAACAACAATAACTGGTACATGAGCATACGTATGTAAGTACTTGCATTATGTCATCGAGACCCGGGAGAGGCTTGAGGCCTTCTCCAATCGCGCCATCTCTTTCCCCCGTCCAGTTACCCGTTTTTTTTAATATTTTCGGTGCTTGTTCTTCTCAGTTAGTTGCAAGCCACCCCTTTGGGCCGGCACCCGGACATGGAAAGGACACGGGTCAGTTGCTTCAGCTTATCCTGGGTGTGTTTGTTTTTTTGCGCTCATGCTCTTTTCAGCGGAAATAAACCGGAAGCGATGTTACCCCTTTAAGCCCTCCTTACACACACCACCCACAGCCCACAGATGTCTCTCAGTTTTCATTTGTGGGCCGATAGCCAACATGTTTTATGGCCAATAGCCCCCAACCCCTCTATTGGGCTCTTCCGTTGGACCCCTTTCCGAAAACCCAATTAATACTGCATTATTGCGCAAGAGAATCAAACAATAAATGAATGAAAAATAGTCAACGGCAGCAAACCAGCGGATGGCTCGAAGAAGAGCGATCATCGGAGGTGCCGAGTGGCGCCGGTTTCGTAAGCAAACGCCCGGGGCGGCAGTGGGCGGGGCATGTTCCGGGGGCATTGGGGCTTCGACTCCACTCCGCTGGCTGGTGGCCAAAATTCTTCGCATTGGCAAGTCAATGTTGAGACCAAATGTGTCAAGCCCACGACTATTCACTTTGATGGGCCATAAACCTCTGTTGATGGCTTTTATGATTTATAGGAGAATGGATTCGGAAGAATCAGTGATAAGACCAACAGAAGAATTGTATTTTTAAGTGCCCACTCAGTCTGGAGTCTGGACAAGAAGATGATTGTTCAACAGGTCGTATACGTAATTTTAAAAGAGGTTAGTTACCCATCCAGATTCTGTCTTCTTGTAAAGACGAGAGATTCTTGTAATCTCTCATGTTATGCCGCAGATTAAGTCACTTTTTCCGCTCTTGTGTCATCGACAACCACTAACGGTTAACCTAGCTCTGGCAAAGATATAAATTAACATCTCACCTTGGGCTCGGATGCCCCCTGGAATCCGAAACTGGCCACCAAGTCGGTTCGCCTACCAGTGTGCCGGGCGCGCATATAAATCGATTAATAAGTTTCGAAAATGAAATGCCATTATCAACGACTGTGGCACCAGCGTCCGTCGTGTTGCCACAGTGAAGTAACAGTAACGGCGACCAGAAACCGGAGATTGCGCTGCCCGCCTGCACAACTCCGACTCCGACTCCAACTCTGCCGGTTGCCCCAGCTCCAGCTCCAGCATCATCAGCGGTTAAGCGACAATTAAAATTAGCTTATAGCCCCCGGCGGCTGATGAATTGAATTAGCGGATTGCACAACTGTGGGCGGAGGCGTAATTCACTAATAAACCCCACAATCCCAATCCTAATGAGACTCGGCCAGTTCCGAAACTTATTCTGCGCATGCCCAGCCCGACCAGGCTACTGCAAGTGAGTCAAGGGCGCAGGTGCCGCCGCTGCTGGCCGTCAAATGACTTGAGCAGCCGGGGCACGTAGAGAGGCTATATCGCCATATCGCTGTATCGTCTTTTTCAGCCTGAAGACTGCAGCTCCATGGTTCCAATTGGCCCGAACTGGGTTCGATATGAAGGCCTGCAGTTGATGGATTTTATGGCAGAGAATTCCAGATGATCCTGATTAAGGGTTACTATGAGGTAGACTCCTTTAAGAGGATGGTATAAAAGATATAATATATAGATCTGAAAGGTCTAAGTAGAGACGTAAGCTCTCTGGAGATGAAAAACTTCGAAACTCCTCCTTTGAATTTATTATCCAATTACAAAGATATTGTTAACTTTTAGGGGGTTTTAAAACTATTTCGAAAAACCCATTAAATAGAGACACCATGTATTGTTACTCGGAACAGTTTCCATAGACAGTAAAACAGTGGCATAGCTTTTCACTTTTAATACCCTTGTTTCACTGACGTTCACTGGCATTCCTGGCATTCCGAAAGCTAATAAACCGGGAGCTTGATCGCTGTTGGCAAATAAACTAAACACTCGAGTCTCATTACGATAAAGTGCGACTGCCTGGGTGTTCTGGTGAGCGCAACAGTACACGATGGAATCACCGAATAATATAATTAAATATGCACCAAAGTGCCCAAAACACAAATAAAAAAAAACATAAATAAAAGCAAAGACCCAAAGACAATGGCTGCGCGACAGAAAAAGAAATCTATGTAAATTCGGGTACTGACTGCTTTTGGCGGCAGGCACTTGGGATATTGCACAATGGTCACGTCACCCTCATAGACAAAGCACAAAGACACCTTTCAAATTGAAGGCTTAGTTAGCTAATGTGTGGTAATGATAATGATTAAGCTTGGCAAATACCCAAACGCCAAATATGCATCGTCAACGGCCCTCGGCCTGCGCGAGAGTCTCGACTTGGACAACTCCACTGGCCGAAAGCCGAAAGCCGAAAGTGACGATGGTATGGCTCAATTGAAACGCAATGCTTGGCCCTGACTGTGACTTTCTACCCAGCTACACCACTGACAATTCTACGGACCATAAAACCCGCGACCCTCGCATTCGGATGCATTAAAATGTGAACCATTACGGTCACAATATCTTGGCGAACGCGTTCTAAGCCTGAAGCGTGAAATTTGGGTAAAAATTACGCCGACTGATAATGAGTAGCTCATATAGCCCACATTATAGTCCACAATCACAGTCACAATCACGACCACGCCCACCGCCCAGAGGGCGCAGCATCTAGAGGCTGGAAATAAAAGTCAGTGAAGCGTCAAGTTTTCGCAATTGCCGAGCAAACACAATGAGGTTTACGGAAAAAATCGAAAAGCACTGGGAAGTAGCTGCAAAGACGGACGGAGATCATGCCAACAGGTTGGCTACTTAACCTTCCATGGACCCCTCGCCCCGGGGAAGTGATCTAACTTGCTTGGGAATCGAAAGTCTCGATTTCCTATATTTGGTCAGATCGGGAGTTATCCGGGGGTACTGTCAACGCGCTGTCCAGTCGCATTATTTGCTCCACACACCCTAAAAATCCAATAGACATTACCCCTATCGAGGCGTATTTGTTGTTTTGACCATTTGGAGTAAGAGAATATAATCGAAAGTTGTTTCTAATACTCTTCAAAAGGGTATTTTAGGTTGTCTATCAATAAAAGGAAAGTAGAACTGTATGCTATGTTATGTTGATGGAGAATCTATATTATAGATCATGGATAGGTTCTCTGAACGAGTTCCCTGCGAGTATGGGGAACAATTATATCGGGAATAAATGCTGCAGGTGTGAACACGTTATTATTAGAGATAGTTGATTGTTTCTATATTATAAACTTGGATGCATGGATTATAGCTGCAAGCCATGCTTTTAAATGCAATTAACTAGTATAAGTGATCTAATTAAAAGGCAAGTTTAACCTTTCAGGCTTTCTAGATTCTAGGTTTTATAAATCCACTATCATTTTCAGTGACTTGAAAGACAAAAATGGCATGTACATATATTTCAAAGTACGATAGGGATAGAGTGTATATGCTTCGGCTCAAGATCTATAATTGTTGTTGTTTTTATTGTGAGAGGAGACCCCACATTGGAACCCACATGGCGCAATTTGTGGCTTATTTACCAGAAACATCTTACAATGGATAAACAAAGTTCATCTTGGGGCCCGTTGGGCCGCGACACTCGGCATATTAAATCAGCGTCGAACATCCGACTTCGACCGCTTCGAGCCCGAAACCAAATATTGAATATCGTCGTACCGGAGGGCGGGGCTAAGGGCCCGCCTCCAGTGCACTATGGCCGGGAGGAGGACGCGGGGAGGGGCGGCTATGAATTCGTTAATTAAGCAAGAACCAGCAATTACGGACATCATGTCAGGTTGTTAATCAACAGTTAAATTGCACGATCAGCCGAGACGCTGTAAAAATGCAATTCCGTAATGGCATTCCGCGGATGGTTACCTAATGGCGGCATTAAGAAGCAGTTTCGAAAACTCTATGGGAGTAGCCCCATGACATTTGCCTACGACAGGTGGGCTATGTTAGGTGTATGGGGGCTTCGGTGATCCCGCAGAGGTTCCTGGCAATGCGAATCAGGGAAGCAAGGCCGCGATGTCTCACCTTGTCCGGCGCAAGGTGACTTCGCTAATAGCCACTAATCTCTGTGCAAACCCAACACTTGGCCCATTCGGCAGCATGTGCGTGTTCTCATCTCCGCAGCGTTTAAACCGCAAATGAGCCCGGGCCCAGAGCGGGCCAAGACAATGGACGACGGCAAGGTGGCCGAGTAAAAGTAACATTTTGGTAGTGACATTGTCTTTTGCGTCGTCAACGTCGACAACTCAATCAACGCCTCATCTCCGGCTCCATCTTCTGGCTCCATCTTCAATGCCAAAATGCTGAGCCGAGAAGCCCCAGTCTTGGCCCGAGCCCGCTTTTGTTGACAGATTCGTGTTTATGGCCAGTAAAGCGAGCGCGCAAATGAGCCAAATGTTCATTAAAAGCGAAGCGGCGCGCTCGAGCAAGTACCTCGTTCGAGCACAATTGTCTTTTGTTTTGGCCACATTAGTCACTAATTCGGGCGGTTTTATTTTCGCCATGTCAAGGCAAGACACGATTCTCAATGCTACCTGTTAGCATCCCTCCTTCCGGAGTAGCACTTGGCGGTTCTGCCACTAACTCGTTCCTCGTATCTTTTGGCAGCATTACCTCTAATTAATGCATTGCAAATTGTTAGCATGCAATGCGAATGCAATTCCACACGGAAATAATTAGCATGTGAAAAGCTATTAGATCTACGGGTAGTTCGCGCCTGTTGTAACAACAATTTAGTAACAATATTTAAAAATTAAACAAAATCTGATTATTCTACGCAGTAGTACAGCCTTCCGAAAAAAGCTGAATCGAGAGTGTTTGTCATACATCCAAGCAATATTTGTAAATAACTCTATAGATAGATATTCTTCGTACTTATAGTTAAAGGAATATCTACTATTTGGACTTACAGATTGAAGACATATAATGCGCAAGCTTGAAGCATTTATGGAAGATTTTGTAATGATCCATTTGTTGGATTCCGTTACCCTCAGATACTTTCTGTTTGTTTTTTATTCGACTCGCTAATTGCGGCAATTAACGGGCCAGATTAGTAGCAGCAACTCCGTCTGCAACGTACTCCGTGTACTATGTGTAATTTGTTATTGTTTTTCGGTGGCCGAAATGGCGGGTCCGGTGAGTTTTAATGTCTATGTGTGTTCGGGTATGTGGTTGATTTTGGAAATACACATCAGTGTGTGTATGTCGGCCAGCAGGCGACTTGATCACCTGAAGTCCACCTGCAATTAGTGGTTGCACGACGTTTCCTGATTCCTCCCGTCCTCCCGTCCTCCCATCATTTCCTCCCATCTTCCCAGAATCGTTTCACGTCAGACCTGTCAACATCTTCTATCTGGATTGCGATTTCAGCTTCTGGTTGCTTTCTGCTTCATATGCCCCACACGTAGCAGACGGACGAAACTTTGTTAATTGTATTCATTAGTCACTGATTTTATAAACATCCATATACATACATTTATATATTCCCATATATGTATATACTATATATGGCATATGTTTTGAAACTTTTAGAAAAGTTTGTACTTACTGGGGCGGCCTTATCTTTTCCAAAATTTTAGTTTCTAATGAGCCATATCATGTACATATATGTACATATAACTTTAGTTACCCTAAGTATAGTGGAAGTACTAAGAAGTGCCTTTGGGTTCTACTGAGTCATTGTCCAATTAAAGACCCTATCTTAACAGACCAGAAAATTCCTCGTAACTCGGAACAGTTTCCGATCAAAGGTCGATCGGAATCGATAAAGGTATTTATGCACTTGAGTGCCTCCAATGGAGAATTCTCTATGGTAATACCCAATCCCACCCGATCTCTCTCTCTCGGACTGGCCAAACTCCAAGCTTCAGTCGGTTGTTTGCCCAAAAAGCCAAGTCGAGGGGCGAGTGCGCCGCCTGCTTGCCAATTAGCAGGCCGCATCTTAGCCCGGCCAAGAGCCATTTAGTGAGGAAGCAGCCGAGAGATCCTGTTCTAGACAGAAAGTTTGCTTGAATTATTTATAGAGAATGATTTGTGGGGCCGCAGCCCACGTCGCCGAGTGTTAAGCGCTTTAATGTTTGGGTAAATTCTGTCGTCAACCCGAAGGCGCGTTGACCGCGGGCTTCAGATCTCGGATCTGCGGTCTGCGATTGGGGTCTGAGGGGATTGGCGTGTAGCCTGTAAATTCGTCTGAAATGCGGACTACGTGCGTGGCATTCGAAGAACGGCTATGGTTGGTATGTGTACGCAAAAACACATATCATCTGTATGTAAAGACAGAAAGCGAAATTCCCATATTACGATTTGAAGTCGTTTGTTAAGTCATCGCTGCCGGAGATTGTTGAGGCCTATCAGCAATGAACAAAAAACCTAAGGAGTGAAGCAGGAAGTGATGCCTGGTCCTGGACCTTTTAGGGCAATTAATTGCAAAACACGGAAGCGAGAACTAAAAGCATCCATTATTGAAAGGAGATCTCATCAGGCATGCGCAGCTTCCATCATAAGGTACATGTGTAATTCCTCGAAAGTTGTTCCCAAAGTGGTTTACAGGCCTATGACTCTGTGATTGGCAGCTGGGGAAAAACCCAAGGCTAGGGCAGGATCCGCAGAGTCAAGTCCAAGGTCAGGCTCGGCCCGAAACGGGGCCGGTTTTACGTTTTCACGGGGATCTTCACTGCACTTGCCAGGTAATCACATCGATAATTGCAAGTTTTGCAAGAAAAACCCCTGCAATAAATATTCGCGTGCAAGGGCGTGCTAATTGAGAATAGCACCTTGGTGCTCGAACCTTAAACCCATTGCTGGCAATTAGCTGGAAAAATTATTCATTACTCTATGGTCTAAATTTAGCAATTGCCTAAAAAATGGGGGGCTACCGATCAGCTGTCCTGGGCTCCACGTTTGAAAAATGTAAACAAGCGCCAGCTGAGGAAGAACTGCTGGAAAAAGCCATCTTTGGAGCAAGATATATCCTACAAAATATGGAATTTTTGTCATCTGGAACTAACCTTTAAAAGAGGAAGAATTTCTACTCAAAATATAGAAATCAAGAACTTTTCTGAAACGAACATCAAGCCATTCTTTAGAAAACAAAACTGGTGGGGTTGCCACATCTGGATCAGTGAGCTTAATCCATAATCTTGCTTGGGAGCGGGAGGGGGCTGTCGGAATTTGGGGAGGATGGGGACACCTCCGTTCCGTACCGTACCGTCTAAAATGGTTATTGTGAACGGACCAACGAACAGTTGCAAAAGAACGAGAAAATCACATGTGCAGGCCACTTACCAACAACTCAAAAACTCAAAACTCTGCAACCGATCGCAAAACGGCCAAAAGCAAGGCAGGCTGGCTAGTAGCAGGCAGCAGGCAGTTGGCACCACGGCAGCAGGCAGCAGCCAACGGGGAGCGGTTGGTAAATCACTGGTAACCGAAAACTGAAAACTGCAAAAACCACAACACAAAAATTGCGCGGGCCCGAACTATTTCACAAATTGTTGCCAAAGAACTTTGTTAAACTGATTACTTTCGCAATAGCTTTTGGCCCACACGAACACGAGCTGGCGAGAAGCGTTCGATTCGCAAGCGATTGGCGATTGGCGATTAGCGCGCGCTTGACTTCTGAATGAAAAGTGAGCTCCGTTTCAGCTGTGTCGCTGATTAAACCCGGATCGGATGGCGACGACGAGCTGCCGACGCTGCGCCGATTCTGCCCCGACTTTGACGGCGACGCTGGCGCTGCGTCGACGTTGCGCAGGCGCAGGCGCACAATTGGCAAGTCCAGCCGAGTATGTGTGTGTGTGTGTGTGTGTGTGGAAACTTTACGGCCAAGTGCAGCGTGAAAACTTTCCGCCACAACAGTCGCTGCCACCGCCACCGCCACTGCCACCTCCAGCGCCCCTTCAAGTAGATGAAACAAAGTAAACATTCTAATTACCTCGGACCCCCAAAAGACGACCTAAAACCCGAACCCGAACCCGACCCGGGAGAACCTGCAGGGCCTCCTCTTGTCTGACGATGTAACTCGGAGCGGGTTGGTAAAGTTCAAGTGCACCTGGCTACAGGTTGGGTTTTACGGGTTTCTACACTCTCCCGCCCAATGTCCAAGGGTTCCAGTAATATCCATATTACGCAGCAGCGGTTCCCACAAGAGGGACAAAGTATCGCTGTTCTTAGAACGGGGATTGCAACATCCTCTAATGGCTTCAAAACACTAGGATTACATAAAACTGGACTAGGATGGAGAATCACTATTCCGAGACTAAGCGCGTGCCGGCGTGGGCTGAGAGCTACCTGAAAATAGACCTCAAGGGCCCTCGAGAATCTCGAAAGCACCTTTGCCGGCAAGTGCATCTCCTCGTGCATCCCGATGCATTTAGTTATGTAAACCCGCCAGTGCCTGACATCACGCCCTGCAAGGTCAAGTGGGTGTCAAATATTTGCCGCCGGAACGCGCAGCCCATAGCCTTTGTTTGTCAATAATTAGTAAATGAAATAATTGCTAATTTCGATGTTTAACCAGTGGCAGAAATGCATCGTTAAGATAATGGCCTTTTTTCTCCCCGATCCTGAGGAGTCATTCGAATACTATAGATGCATTTCTGGAGCAAAGTGTGCACTGTCAGACTGGGGCGTTTCGCTTGGAACTTGATCTTGGGGATGTACACACAGCCGAAGGGATCCAAGTCCGACTTTGCTGACTTGACAAATTTGTATGCGTTATGCCCGCCGATAACCACAAGTTTGTTGTTAACTGACTTTTTTCCAAACCAAAAGTCATGACAATTGACTGACCCCCAGTGTTCTCCCATCCAGCAAAATATTTGTCTATTTGTTTGCCTTTAAAAACGGCTTAGATCACTGTGGATCTCGAAACATTGTACTTGGACTCGGAGAAGCCTGGTCATGAGATAAGCAACGAAAATAATCCAACCAGTAGGGGTTTTTCATAGATAAGAAAAGTCTAAAATAATGGAATAGGTTCAAGTTTGTAGAACCTTCGAACAATGATATGAGTGAGGATAGTAAACAAGAAGTCTTTTTGAATTTAAACAAGAATCGCGGGTTTTATAGATTACTCCTAAAAGTATGCACCACTTTTAAGGACACAATATAGATTACACTGCGCTACTGGCTAATGGTTTTAAACAAACTTGAATGAAATAAAAGCATCTCTAGGGAAGTACTAACCTTCGTAGTCTCAAAATACGTATTATATATTATACATGCGGAGAATTATAATAAATATATCCATTTAAATGAAATAAAATATGCCCACTTTCAGACCATTTCCAATCCCCATTTAAAAGAAAAACACTCTCAATATTCAGTATAAATTAATTAATAAGCTTTATTCAGGTTTCCCATAGTTTTTGAACTTTTCAGCTTAAACCACATAACTTAACAATGAAACCAATACGCACAGGTTAACAGACAGAATTAAAGGTACGAACAATCCTAGCAATAGCTGTTGCTTCTCTCCTCTGAAATGAAACCGTTTAACAACTTCAAACCAAAAGTGGGGGGGGATGGGGGGGATAGGTACACATATCATACAGGTAGTTTTGATTAAAAATATACACATGTAAGCCACACCAAAATGAGGTTCAGAGATATATGTAATAGTATTTGAATGATTAGATTCCTTTTTTCGTTGGCGACCAACGCGCATAGGCATTAACTGATTGTCTCCACGACTGAAGCGATGTCCTTTGTTATCCTAACCTAACCTTCTGTGAGGGGAGAAGGAACACACCTTCTGTGTGTGTGTTGTTTGTTTCAACTAGTCAACTAGTAAACTAGTCTGGCAGACTGTTCATTACGTTTGCAATTGGCTAGCTAGCTACAATGTATAAATTAGTTTAACTATTAGACCTTTACAAAGTATTGCAACAAAGTCGGCCCTCCTTCAATATACAAAAACCAGCCAAAAATAGTTCAACCAGCCAACCTGCTCTTTAAGTTACAAAATGCCTATACAAAAAGAGCCTACTTAGGAGCTGTTTTAGCAGTTTATCGTTTTTAACTAGTTATCAAAATTGCCGTAAAAAAGTCTACAACTAACAATGTTACACTATTATAAAAAATTTAAATGGTCTATCAATGGGGCCTACAAATATCTTTCCAAAAATAATGCTTGCTTCTGCTACTGTGAGGTGGTGAGTTGGTAGGTTGCTGAGTGATCCACGAAACGGGCTTGTAAGGCTTGTAAACTGGTGCCGTAGAAAACGTTTATAAAAGGTTTCGGTTAGGTCATAACAGTTTGTGCTGCTGCTGCTACTTTGTTTTCCTACTTAGCTTTAGTTGACGGTTCGGGTGGGTGGGCACAAGTTGCTTCGGTTCGGTACGTTTCTTTACATCGACTTGACTAAACATCTTCGTCTCTTGTACGCATCTGTATTATAAATTATGAAAAGAACAATCCTTCGACTGAGTGTTTCTCCTGATTTCGCCCTATTGCTGCAAGTGGCTGCAATTGTCACATCGTATCTGATACCATCTTCTGCAAGGTATTTGCATGCTTGCTTGTCCTTCAATCTGGTTGATTTAAACGCTAAACACTTAAATTAATCATAATGAATATCATCGTAGTACACCTAATTAGTAGTTATTTGACTTTGCGCTGGTGCAGACTAGAGCTACTGCTGTCCGGGTTCAAGATGGCGTCGTTGCTCGACAGCACGCCCTCCTTGAAGAAGCCATCCATGGTGTGCCCATTGCTCTTAACGTACTCGTCCTCCAATACGGGCTGCAAGAAAGAGAAACATACACGTTCATTATACTCGCCATTCGATAAACAACGGGGCACGTGGGCGCCCAGGGTAAAAAGCTCATTTATGTGTATTTTTCTAATGGAACTGACGCAGTACCAGCTGCAGGGGCAATGGCAATGGCAGGGGTAGTGGCTGCGGCTGGGGCTTGGACCTTCGCATCCGGCTTCACATGTGAGCGCTAATTGAAACGTCCCCCGCTGGCGTTGAGAGTTTGCCAGCACTGTTTGTTTAACTTAGCTAGTTAGAATTTTTAAGTTGATCAACAAAATGATGATACAACAACTACCCACACCAAATAGACTCTTCCGAACTTATCTCACGTCTCGATCGGCCCATCCAGTCCGCGTCCAGACCGGTCCAATCGACACGATTAGCAAATGTGTTTGCCCAGTCCGGCCAAAAGCTCCAGCCGACCAGCACTCCAGCCTAGGTGGCAAGCCACTTACCATACAAGCTCCTTTATTGCTGCCGTTGGTCAGCGGAGCGTCGCCCTCTCCCAGGTGCTTGGAGTGTCCGTTGGATTGCACACCGTTGGCATGTCCGTTGGCCTTGACGGCCTGGCGTCGACGGCGGGTGGCGTTCAGATATTTGGCTTTGTAGAAGTCCGAGAACAGGAACAGGAACATAATGCCGTGCAGACCGATCCAAACCATGAATCCCTTTGGATAGTCGCACTCGCGGAACAGCAGCTGGAACTGATGCGTGAAGATAGCCACGAACTGGACCTGAAAGAGCGATGGGCTTCAGAAAACTGTGTCTTCAATGCGTTGATGGTCTGTCCTACCATTTGGAAGGTGGTCAGGTACTTCTTCCACCAGATGTACTTCTGGTACCTGGGGCCCATGGCGGCGATCATATAGTAGAAGTACATCACAATGTGTACAAAGGAGTTGAGGAGGGCGAAGAACGTGCTATGACCGCCTGAAACGAAACACAAATGAGTTATGTGCCTCCGGGTAGCCTAGTGGCTACGCACCTGGTGCAAACTTAAGACCCATCCAGACCGAGAACGGCATGCACCCGTGGTGGATGACATGCAGGGTGGAGACGTGCTCGTTCTTCTTGCGCAGAATGAAGAAGAGTGTGTCGAAGAACTCGGTGAACTTGGATATGTAGTACCACCAACAGATGTTGACCATCTAGCAGAGAGGGAGATCCAAAAGAAGGGTTAACTTTGTCTGGGGAACAGCCACCTCCTCGGCAAACTTACTCGCATCGCCAAGGGGCTGTTGCTGTAGTCGACGGGCTGGCATTTAAGGCTGTAGTGGCCCCACCAGCCACTCATTAAGTACTGCAAGGGACAAGTTAAAGGTGCCATTAGTTTGTAACCAGGGAAGGGTCTGGCTCACTCACCTCGTAGAAAATCCACGCACTGAAGATAGTCTGTATCGCGTTGTAGAAGACTAGCACCGTACGCAGCTCCATTGGTTTCCGGTTGGCCATCAGCCTTGGTCCCAGAGATTTGCTGAAGTAGGCGTAGAATATGCACATGCCCAGTGTGGGCAGTGGCGAGGACAGCAGGAAGAAGTCGCTGACGCGGGGATCTAGGGAATGATAGTACATTTTAGGTGACTGCACCGTTAGATAGCCTTGTCGCACTTACCGCTCTTGTTGTCCATGAGGTCGCGGTACCACTCCTGGACATCCTGCAGTATGACGGCCATTTTGGTGCTTCTTGGGGGGTGTTGGTGGATCAGCAGAGAGTTTGGTTAGCACAAGCTGGAATTAGAGTTGAATGTTGGCCAATAAGTATTTGTTTTGTGGGAGAATTGGGGTTTAAATCAAAAGAGTCATAGCCAACTGTTGATTGCCAGGGAGTGGCCTAATTAAGGAATAAATCGCACCAACTCACTTCCCTCTTGACGGATGGCCCGCCTAATGGCCAGTGCATTAGAGGCACTCTAACAGCTAGTTTTATGCAAGTGTCTATCGGGCCATTAATCAACACTTGAGATCAGGAAATTATAGACTATCACGCCGGAAAACATGCCAGTGCATTGTCGGTAATGAGGATTGTGTGGCTCGAACAGTTGCGGGTGCTCGCAACTCCCCGCCTAGCCAAGTCCGTACAAACCACTGGCACTGACCACTGGCTATTTACTCGGGCTGTTGGCAATTAAGATGCCGCTAACTGGACAAAGACTGCACTTTGTGTCAACTGAGCGGATTCCAAATTCCAGCACAGTGGGCACAAAACACGGGTTCGAGTTCATCGAGTTCAAGTACTCACACAGGGAAAGCGATTTCTGGTTTCCAACCGACCGACCGCCTTCTCTTATGAATTTCAATTGATTTGCTGGCCGAAAATGAAAAAAAAATTTGAATGAAATGATAACTGATATGAATACATGAACCTCCCTTTTTTTTCTGGAGGTTCAGATGAAACATTTCTGATGATAATTTCTTGCCAAGTTTTTTGGTTAAAATTTTAAGAACAACTTTCAGAACAAAAACTGTATTAGTTAGTTACATTAACCAATTCTCCACTCAAATTTTCGGGGTATATGTATCACTGGTATGTGAGAAAGCCGATTTTCAAGATTTCCTCAAAGGCGATTGCACGGGCGAGTTGCGGCCTGGCCATTTCTGGTTGCTTTTTTGAATGTCATGAAC
Organism: Drosophila pseudoananassae pseudoananassae; assembly: GCA_018153035.1. Lineage (NCBI taxonomy): Eukaryota > Metazoa > Arthropoda > Insecta > Diptera > Drosophilidae > Drosophila > Drosophila pseudoananassae. The sequence continues at coordinate 2,660,380 of JAECXR010000055.1, forward strand.
AATGGAGTGACCATGGAGATGGTGATGTCGTTGGCGTTGGATGTCGGAGGCCCCTCGATGACTATGACGCCGACGTAAGAGGAGTTGAGCAACTGGCTCAATAACCGTTGACAAAAATGTGCCGCTTTATTGCCATCGCCATCGCCATCGCCATCGTCGTGGTCGTTGCCTCAGCCAGCCCGAAATTCGCGGTTGTCGCAATTGGCGAGCTCTTGTTGTTGCTAGTTTTTGTGTTTTTGTGGCTGTGTGTGGGTCAGTGGCACGCTTTGCGATCGGCCTCGTCTGGAGGTGCACACACCACACAGCATCCACTGGAAGCGAGGGGGTTTCGCTGTTTGATTTGCATAAATTATGAAACAGCCGCGATGACGCTTCCGCCGAGGGATGGGCCAACCACCTGTACCCCCTTGATGGCACTCTGCCTCGTCGTTACCTCTCGCTGTGGGTCTCGCTTCGAATTGGAATTGCGAAGGTAAGCAACACAAATGGGAGGCGGCGCCCTAGCTTATGTAATCGCCAGAGGGGAGGGCGGAGGTGCCAAGATAGGGGGGAGACTCATGCACAAATCGGCGGGCAAACAAACAAGGCGGGGAGCATAACATGTGTTTGAACACAGGCCCATGCCCGTGCCCCGGCCCGTGCCCGTTTTGCACCCAAGTCCAAGTAAACAATCAATGAGCCATCGAGTGCCGCCTGTTGCTCTTCCGGCTGTGTGGCAGCCCCCCCCTCGGACGGCCAAGACACGGCCAGAAGACACGTAATCGCGTCAGGGGTAGGGCTGTGGGTGGCACGCAAATATTTACACGGCTTGGTTCTGCAGTAGCTTGCATTTTCAGAATCAATTAGAGCGACTACGCCCCTCGCCGACACCACAACAACAACAACAATAACTACAGCTGCCAATGCAACAACAACAACAACAGGGGAACAAATTAAATAGTTTGATGGCTTTGCTGATTTTATCGGCGCTCATCCATCCTCTGGCCGTGTCCGTGTCCGTGTCCGTGGATACACATGCTGATTATACGGCGCTGGGCTTGCCGTGACAATCGTTCACTTAGAAAACTTAATTAACCGGAAAATCGATGCACAAGAGCCGCGTCAATGCCGCGCTTTCAGGATTTTCTCAGCGCGAGGCGCATTCTCAGCGAGCTGTGATAAACGCGACACACTTTGCGGCAAAGTCCCCTACGAGTGACTCACTTTTAATCTACAGTGCGATAGGAGGCAATTTCCTTGAAGTATCGCCCTAATGATAGCCAGTAATCAGTAGGCCAAGAATGGGCCGGCATGACTCGGCCGTCTTATCGGCCCGTTATCAGCGAGACAGCTGCGATTTCTTTCCAATAAGGAAGATTTCCCCAAAGCGATCGGCTAATTGGATTATGGCGATTAGCCGAACACTTCCGTCGCCATTGGCTATCGTCCAGAATGATGGGCTTTTGGGCCACAAACTCGTCGGGCTGGCACGGATTCGACACCCCTTGGCAGTCCCGTCACGTTTTGAGCCTATTTTGGATGATTATACAATACAATTACGAATGGCGCAAGGCGCTGGTATTATTTTGACATTATCTTGGCCCACGCACATGTCTTATGTACTAATATTTAACAAAAAAAACATCTCTCATCTCTCACTCTGCTATTTTGTTTACTTTTTCTAACTCTTTTTTTTAGTAAGCTATGTAAGCTGAATGGCCAGCTCAGGTTTCCAATTGGGTATCCATTATCTAATCACAGCCACTTATCGTGATGGCGCGCGCACTCACTCGGACACTCGCTCGGACAATCAGCCTTTTTGGCCGCTCCAACCGACTCGGACTCGATATCAATAATGTTGTGGCAGCTTTTGATCGGCAGCGACTGTTCCCTGTTCGCTGTTCCGTTTTCCGTGTTCCGTTTTTTGTTAACGCGATGCTCCACTGTTGGGGCTTTTGAGCCAACTGACGGCTGGTCGGATGTGCGTCTGAACCTTAATCAGGCGGGTAGGTTGTGGCGACGACAAGCGACAACCACGACACGGCACGGGAGAGCGGCAGCGACACGACGTCGCTCTGGGAATCGATCAGTGCGCGCACGAGCAGAGCGATTTAACGGCTTAACGGTGAATCACATCAAGTACCCCATCAGAGAGCGGCCGAGCAGCCCTGCAGGGGAGCCCACCACCAAGGCGGCGGCGGCGAGTGAGAGTGAGGCGAGGCGAGAAAGAGAGGGAGTGGGAGTGGGAGTGGAAAGAGCGAAAACCACCTGTGATAGAGGTGGGGGATTCGTACCGGTGTCGGTGTCCGTTTCGGGGTCGGGGTATATCGGTTTTCAATTTACTTTGGCCTGAAACAAATCACTCTCGTGAGGTTGGCGCGTACGTGAGGAGTCGTCGGAATCGGAGGCCCAGAGGCAGAGCCGCTAGGTGAACCGTTGGCCGGCGTGCCAGAAATACAACTGACGCAGCGCTCTGCAACGCCGATCAAAGATGGCCCGGCCCGGCCGTGCCGGACTGGGTTTCGTCTTGGCTCATATTTGCGGCCAAGTCGAGCTTACACTGCAAATTATGTATTTATGCACAGTGCTGGCAAGGAAGTTAGTATCACTAAGAATAAAATATTAAAACTATTAAAATCTTTGAAAGTTTAAGTTTATTTTTAGAGAAAAATATATGATCCAAAGCATATGTACATATATTCCAAAAAGATATCCATTGAATATAATTTTCTGTCCGTAGCTGTATCCGCAGACCTCAAATATGTGGAAGCCGAGAAAAAGAAGTGGGGAAAATCATGCAGGGAAACTGAAGTGGGCTTTTCTGTTTTTTCTGCTTTTCGCGGCAAGTCGCCATCTTCTGGGGCAAGAGCTGGCTGATGTAACAGCGATTGACGTCCATTTCCATCCATGGGCCATTGGCCATTGGCCACACATTTGACTCAGAGACTCTGAACCGCCGCCGCCAGAGCGATGCTGAGCTGAGATGCCCAAACCACTTTCGCTTTCCGGCCCGCTTCTTAGCCAGAGAGTGTATGTTGGCCAGAAAGCCGCTGTGCTAATTGACTCACGAGGGGGTGGCAGACACTGCGGCTGCCGGCTGGTCGGCTCTGGTCGGAAGTGCTTGCCTTGCCGCTTGCGAAACTGTGCCACATGCAACAAGTGCGAGGAAATCCCCGGTCCGAATGAGTCGAGAAACCTGAAAGCCAAGAAACCGATGCAGGCCTCCACTCCACTACTGAGAGTGGCGAAAAGTGCGAAAGAGCCAAGCCGAGCCAATTCCATCTACAGCTCCAGACTCGACGAGCTGTGGATGTTGCTGGCTGGTCTGGTGGTGGTGGCTCGAATTCGAGAAACCGTTACCTGCATACTTGAGGCCTAATTTGTTGACTGGTCAGTCAACCAGCCAGCCAGCCAGCCTGCCCCAAAACTTGGCCAACTGGAAATACATTTTATATATTCTCCACGCTGGCTACTTTCTTTTCATTCGATTTTCTGTTCTCTCATAATGAAATGCAAATGTGACCCTTTGTCTGTTGCTAGTTCCTTTTGGGCCTAAAAGGTGGGCGGTGAGTCGGGTGAGTCTTCAAGTTCTTCAAAGACGTGTCTTATGGGAAAGAACTTTGGCATAACTACGTCAAGTACACATCTAACCTTTTGATTCTCAATAAGGTTTGTAAATATTTGTCGCAAATCGTAAGGTGAGTTGCGCAAGATGAGCTAAGATGAAGCTCGCAGCTCTAAGCTATTCTTCTGCCAATATTTGTGGATAAACACAACCTTCGCGCGGACCCAATCGTGCTTGACCCCCCGCACTGCTCAGAGCCAATATCTCTAGAATGCATTCAAATCTAGTATACCTTTCTATGAATATTTAAACGATCGGGGGGCTATGCAAATTGGTAAGGCTCGTCATTAAACAATAATGGCCAAAAGCAAATCGGGTCAAAGTCAAACACTTGCACAGCAATTGCAGAAATCCAAAAATCCGTCCAAAACAGCGCCAATTAACTGGCTTACAAAACGGAAATAACAGCACGTATCCGAAATGGATTTCATGGTCAAGAGTTGCGTAGCTGCCGTAGCGTAGATTTCGCGGATTAAGATTCACAAATTTGCTTATCCAGAGGTGAGTGAGTTTTGTGGGCGCAACTGATTAGCGGCAAGTAGCACCTTCCACTCTGATACAGAAATCAACAAAAATACTTAAAATGAGGCATGTAAGTACAGCCAATTATGGATTTTAATTACGACCTACTTTACTTGTTCTAACTACCAACAAAAGGTATGAATATCTGACGGATATTAAGTTCTATCTACTGGATACTTTTATCGCACTAGGCACCATCATCCCACACCAAGTTACAAAATAATTCAGTTTGGAATTCCAAGCGATTCAAAAAGCAAATAAAGGCGTCCCCGATAACTGGCTCCGATACAAGCTCGGATTGAAAGCGCAAGTGGATGACGAGCCGCGCCCGCCTGCTTCCAAAAACAGCCCTCCTCCGGTAAGGTTGGTATTTGCTTAGCTGCTGGCTGGTCGCTGGGAAGGCCAAAAGACATTACTATATCCGACCGAATAGCTGACACCTTTGATGAAAGTTTCACTCTCAAGCGAGAGCACTTCGGCCAACGTGTTAACGATATTTAAATGCTTAGTTCCGGATCGTACGGTGAAGAGGTGGTTGCCATTGCAAGGCTTTTGCCTTGAGCATTCTAAGTCATGGTGAAACCATTGAGAGTTCAACTTACATAATGACCTGTCAGGTGGGTTTGCAAAAAATACATAAAACTCGTCTGGATTATGGTAAACACAATGAAAGTAAAAAAACGCAAATAACGCACATATGTACATATGTACATATGTACATAGCTAATTTATGGCCTCGAAAGGGCAGAGGAGGGCAAAAATGGGGGAAAGAAACACACAGACACCGAAAGAAAGCAACACAACAGGTCCCCAAAGGCGGTCAATTTAATGTGCAAAGTATATAATATTTAGCCAAACTCATAAGAGAAAAAGACTATGGCAAAATTCGAAAACATCGAGATTGTTCGATGTAAACGATACGAAAACAAAAAAATACAAAAAAATTCGGTCAACCTGCAATCAATTTTGGAACATCCTCATCGGAATTTGTGGGAAAGCTTACGAGAAGTAAGGATACACGTACTGGCAGGTGCTTTTTTTTCTTCGTTTTTTGAAATTATTTTTGCAATGTAATTATCCCACAATTACTGTATAAGAATGGATAATATATCTTCCTCTTTGAAAATAATTTGTAATAATTTTTAATGGAAACACTGTTTGGAGCAGCATCGCCCCCCATGTTCTAACGGAATCTCTATCAGAGCAACAGGTGGCTGTTGAGGCTGTTCTCTTAGTTCTTAGTTCTGTTGTCGCCGTTGTTGCTGTGGCTGTAGTTCCATTCAAATGTTTGTAGCCAAACAAATGACTGGCAACTGTGGGTCTGGGCCGGTGGTGGTGAAGATCTAATGTGGTACAATGACCGGCAGGCTGGCTGGCTGACAGACAGGCAGAGCGTGTACCGAACGAGTGGCCCAGAGAGCGCCATCGAACCGATTGTTCTTGGCCATGGTAGGGCAAACCGGTTAAGAACTTGGAACATAATGACAGTGCCAAGAAGTGCTTATTAAGCATGCGACGTTAAAACATATATTAGCGAGCACATCACCCATACACACTCCGAGGCCCGTACGCACACTCTGCGGACTACTGCGGATCGGATCTACACAGCCCGAATTCGCTTGGACTTTGGACGCCTCACACCGTTGCCGGCTATAGAAATGAAATTTCTATTCGGGTCGATAAATATTCTTTCTGCTATGTGTGTGTATGTGATAGAGATTCTCTTAGAAACACTGCGGGTCCACGGCGAATCGATCCCCAGGCAGGCCCACCCGAGGCCCGCCCCAGACCCCACCCATCTTGCATTTTAGCTGCGACTGGAGAGGCTTTCTCGAGAGGATTTTGATTTGTTTGCCCAACAAATGTTAATTACCGTCTGTTGACTTTGCTGTTAGCCAAGTTCCTAGTGATAACAGTTTGGGTTCAAGGAGCACATTGATCAATTAGTGTACTAGCCAACTGCATTGTTGTACTTTGGAACTGGCCACCTTGAGATACTTTTCAGTTTATAAATACTCTTCTACTTATAAATGAACAGTCAGGCATGCTCCGGTTCTCACTTTCGGTTTTCGTTTTCGTTTTGAAAACGAAAACGATAAAATTGGTGCTCCCGTTTTCACTTTCACAAGATTTTTTCGAATTCAAAAACGAAAAAATTTGTCTTGCCTAAATGAAAAGTAAATGCCTTTTTCTATATTAAATCGGATCTTATTTGCAAAAGGAAAATAATAGTTGACTTATTGGTTTATTGTCGTTCTATTAAGACCTCTAGAAGATCAATTAGGCTTGTAGTTATTTTTAAAACGAGTAATTTCTGACCCCACCTCAAATTCGGATATCAAATTTTGCCGTCGGCAACAACAATTTTCGTTTTGGTGAACGACCGATAAGTTTGACACCATAAGTTATCGCCTAAGCTACCATACTTTTGATAGAATAAAAGAGCAAGTTAAAAATACTTGTATAATCAAATGGATGGCGATAAATTTGTTGAAATTGGGTAAACTATGTTTTTTAAAAATTAATTAATTTAATTTAATAAGTTATGTTCTAAAAGTGTATAAAAAAAATTGTTGAAAACACCGGAATGAAATGAAAATGAAACCCATTGAAAAGGTGGCATCCCCTTAACTTGGCTTTTCTGGCTTTTCCTCTTAATTCTTTTGGCTACGAAAGATGTAATTGAATATAAAAAAGGCAATTTTTCCCGTTGTTTGCTGCTGACCAAACCTCAAATCACCTGTTTCGGCAGCAAGAAGTTATGAGAAATGAAACGTTTCGATAGCAAAAGGATAACTAAAAACTTGTGAAAACCGGAGCACCTAAAAACGAAAATCTCGGTTTTGATCCCAAAACGAAAACGAAAACCGAAAGTGAAAACCGGAGCATGCCTGAGTATTCTTTTTTAAATATAGTACAAATTGTTTATTATTGAATAGCTACCCAGCGAGGCCGCGATACATTTTTTTTTTGTATCTGAAATATTTAGAGCAATGCTCAAATGCTGACCCTACCATAACCCGAAAAATGCAGTGTCAGTAGAGTTTTAACGTCTCTTCCGCATTTTCCCAATAGGTTGAACTTTAATATGAAAATAATAAAGAAATTTGATATTTTTGCTTGCCTTTTTCTATTTAAATAAATTATTCAAGAAATGGGTCACGACCGGAATTCCTATATCCCCCACTCTTTTAATCAAAACTAGAAAGAGTACTTGTAGAATGCACATCTGCGCATGATTATATTTTTAAAACATGAAAGAATTTCCTCTGGCGATGCGAGTGATGCACCCGCATCAACATGTGGTTAACTAATTTATAGTGGGGTGGTTCCCTAATATAAGAGGGTTGGGCACCCATTAAATAAATCCGTGTTAAAATTAAATATACAATATATTTATGAACTAAATTTAAAAAAAATTATTTTCCTACAAAAAGTAAAATAAATTTTTTCCTTCTTTATACTGAACCAGATAATTCCATATAAGCAAGTCTATTAAAAATTTACCCCCTTGCAGAAGGTCAACACTACGCCCCTGTGCACTGCTTTCCAAGCCGACACGTGTGCGCTCTTCCGCTATCACAAACTCTCTTAGTTGGCTGTTGCTTCCTCAAAATTTCTCTTTGCACCGCCTGTGACTGGGTGGGGCGGGAAACAGGAGGCAGCCGCGCCACTTTTTTCATAAACTTAAAAATATACCAGCGATGACTAATTCATCCATGCGGAGGATGTCATGGTTTGAGGAAACTGCTCCGCTCGTACTTACCCACAAGAGTTAATGGAAAACCGGCACTGGAGGCGGAAAAGAAGCAAATATCTTCAACGGGATGCAGGAATTTTTGAACACACACCTCACAAACACAATGGCACGGCAGGCAGAAATACTCGTTAAAAAGAACCGAAGCGAACTGGTGGACGCGGCGGTTCACAAATTAATCGACGGGCTCTGCTTAAATGAATTAAAATACTTTTATTAATTTAGTAGTGAAAACAGAAATATATCCGAAAACAAAACTCGCGGCAATTCATTCTCTCTTTCGTTTTCAAATCGGAAAAAGAGAGCAGAAAATGGTTAATTTTTCTGCGTGCCCAGAGTTACAAGATGCCGATTTGGATATCCCACCAAATTTATTGAAGACCTTAAAAAACGCTGTTTTCCGCTAAATTCAAAAACGCATCGAAACAAAATGTTTGGCGTTTTAAAACATCAATGTTTTTTAAACATGAAAAATATAGATCATGTGGTCGATCTTACTGTTGCCCCAAACGTCTCCCACGTTCCAAAGAACTTAAATTAATATTTAACATTATTGCGCCAGCCATTGTTAAAATATACCATTTCACCTAAAAACAAGACAGAAAAGCTTACTTCGGGCGGAGCCGAAGTTGATATACCCTTGCAGTTAATACCGAAAACATCTTATATAGAAAAAATCGTATATCTTACATCTTACAATAAAAAATCTAAAACAAAGTCCCAAGCTTCTAGACCTTGAAAAATACCAAAGTCGGTATTTTTACCAAATACCATTTCCAAATACCAAATGGTAGCTATAAGATAAAGTCGGCCGATCATTATGAAATTTGGTACATATGTACATATGTAGGTCGGATCAACTGACTAAAAATATAAACTGTACGAAGTTCCAACTTTGTATCTTCAAGAAAGTTGGGTCATTTCCGATTGTTCAATTATATGGCAGCTATTTGATATGAAAGAAAGATATGTAGAAAAAGTTTAAGGTATTCCGATCAAGAATCGGATCAAAATGGGCAAAGATATGGCCTTCGCTGGGGCTCACATTGCCCCTCAATGCATTTTTCAGAATTTTGAAAGGGGACCCCCAGAAAATTTGACAAAAAATTAAAAAAATATTTTGTCTCTAGATTTTGATGAAGATTGGTGGAGAATCGAAGTAGAAAGCGATTAAGGTATTCCGATCAAGAATCGGATCAAAATTGGCAAAGATATGGCCTTCGCTGGGGCTCACATTGTCCCTCAATGCATTTTTCAGAATTTTGAAAGGGGACCCCCAGAAAATTTGACAAAAAATTAAAAAAATATTTTGTCTCTATATTTTAATGCAGATTGATGGAGAATCGAATTAGAAAGCGTTTAAGGTATTCCGATCAAGAATCGGATCAAAATTGGCAAAGATATGGCCTTCGCTGGGGCTCACATTGTCCCTCAATGCATTTTTCCGAATTTTAAAAGGGGCCCCCCAGAAAATTTGACAAAAAATTAATAAAATATTTTGTCTCTAGATTTTAATGCAGATTGATGGAGAATCGAAGTAGAAAGCGTTTAAGGTATTCCGATCAAGAATCGGATCAAAATTGGCAAAGATATGGCCTTCGCTGGGGCTCACATTATCCCTCAAGGCATTTTTCAGAATTTCGACCCCCAGAAAATTTGACAAAAAATTAAAAAAATATTTTGTCTCTAGATTTTGATGAAGATTGGTGGAGAATCGAAGTAGAAAGCGATTAAGGTATTCCGATCAAGAATCGGATCAAAATTGGCAAAGATATGGCCTTCGCTGGGGCTCACATTATCCCTCAAGGCATTTTTCAGAATTTCGAAAGGGAACCCCCAGAAAATTTGACAAAAAATTAAAAAAATATTTTGTCTCTAGATTTTGATGAAGATTGGTGGAGAATCGAAGTAGAAAGCGTTTAAGGTATTCCGATCAAGAATCGGATCAAAATTGGCAAAGATATGGCCTTCGCTGGGGCTCACATTGTCCCTCAATGCATTTTTCAGAATTTTGAAAGGGGACCCCCAGAAAATTTGACAAAAAATTAAAAAAATATTTTGTTTCTAGATTTTGATGAAGATTGGTGGAGAATCGAAGTAGAAAGCGTATAAGGTATTCCGATCAAGAATTGGATCAAAATTGGCAAAGATATGGCCTTCGCTGGGGCTCACATTGTCCCTCAATGCATTTTTCAGAATTTTAAAAGGGGACCCCCAGAAAATTTGACAAAAAATTAAAAAAATATTTTGTCTCTATATTTTGATGAAGATTGGTGGAGAATCGAATTAGAAAGCGTTTAAGGTATTCCGATCAAGAATCGGATCAAAATGGGCAAAGATATGGCCTTCGCTGGGGCTCACATTGCCCCTCAATGCATTTTTCAGAATTTTGAAAGGGGACCCCCAGAAAATTTGACAAAAAATTAAAAAAATATTTTGTCTCTAGATTTTGATGAAGATTGGTGGAGAATCGAAGTAGAAAGCGTTTAAGGTATTCCGATCAAGAATCGGATCAAAATTGGCAAAGATATGGCCTTCGCTGGGGCTCACATTATCCCTCAAGGCATTTTTCAGAATTTCGACCCCCAGAAAATTTGACAAAAAATTAAAAAAATATTTTGTCTCTAGATTTTGATGAAGATTGGTGGAGAATCGAAGTAGAAAGCGATTAAGGTATTCCGATCGAGAATCGGATCAAAATTGGCAAAGATATGGCCTTCGCTGGGGCTCACATTGTCCCTCAATGCATTTTTCAGAATTTTGAAAGGGGACCCCCAGAAAATTTGACAAAAAATTAAAAAAATATTTTGTCTCTATATTTTAATGCAGATTGATGGAGAATCGAATTAGAAAGCGTTTAAGGTATTCCGATCAAGAATCGGATCAAAATTGGCAAAGATATGGCCTTCGCTGGGGCTCACATTGTCCCTCAATGCATTTTTCAGAATTTTAAAAGGGGACCCCCAGAAAATTTGACAAAAAATTAAAAAAATATTTTGTCTCTATATTTTGATGAAGATTGGTGGAGAATCGAATTAGAAAGCGTTTAAGGTATTCCGATCAAGAATCGGATCAAAATGGGCAAAGATATGGCCTTCGCTGGGGCTCACATTGCCCCTCAATGCATTTTTCAGAATTTTGAAAGGGGACCCCCAGAAAATTTGACAAAAAATTAAAAAAATATTTTGTCTCTAGATTTTGATGAAGATTGGTGGAGAATCGAAGTAGAAAGCGTTTAAGGTATTCCGATCAAGAATCGGATCAAAATTGGCAAAGATATGGCCTTCGCTGGGGCTCACATTGTCCCTCAATGCATTTTTCAGAATTTTAAAAGGGGACCCCCAGAAAATTTGACAAAAAATTAAAAAAATATTTTGTCTCTATATTTTAATGCAGATTGATGGAGAATCGAATTAGAAAGCGTTTAAGGTATTCCGATCAAGAATCGGATCAAAATTGGCAAAGATATGGCCTTCGCTGGGGCTCACATTGTCCCTCAATGCATTTTTCCGAATTTTAAAAGGGGACCCCCAGAAAATTTGACAAAAAATTAATAAAATATTTTGTCTCTAGATTTTAATGCAGATTGATGGAGAATCGAAGTAGAAAGCGTTTAAGGTATTCCGATCAAGAATCGGATCAAAATTGGCAAAGATATGGCCTTCGCTGGGGCTCACATTATCCCTCAAGGCATTTTTCAGAATTTCGACCCCCAGAAAATTTGACAAAAAGTTAAAAAAATATTTTGTCTCTAGATTTTGATGAAGATTGGTGGAGAATCGAAGTAGAAAGCGATTAAGGTATTCCGATCAAGAATCGGATCAAAATTGGCAAAGATATGGCCTTCGCTGGGGCTCACATTATCCCTCAAGGCATTTTTCAGAATTTCGAAAGGGAACCCCCAGAAAATTTGACAAAAAATTAAAAAAATATTTTGTCTCTAGATTTTGATGAAGATTGGTGGAGAATCGAAGTAGAAAGCGTTTAAGGTATTCCGATCAAGAATCGGATCAAAATTGGCAAAGATATGGCCTTCGCTGGGGCTCACATTGTCCCTCAATGCATTTTTCAGAATTTTGAAAGGGGACCCCCAGAAAATTTGACAAAAAATTAAAAAAATATTTTGTTTCTAGATTTTGATGAAGATTGGTGGAGAATCGAAGTAGAAAGCGTATAAGGTATTCCGATCAAGAATTGGATCAAAATTGGCAAAGATATGGCCTTCGCTGGGGCTCACATTGTCCCTCAATGCATTTTTCAGAATTTTAAAAGGGGACCCCCAGAAAATTTGACAAAAAATTAAAAAAATATTTTGTCTCTAGATTTTAATGCAGATTGATGGAGAATCGAAGTAGAAAGCGTTTAAGGTATTCCGATCAAGAATCGGATCAAAATTGGCAAAGATATGGCCTTCGCTGGGGCTCACATTGTCCCTCAATGCATTTTTCCGAATTTTAAAAGGGGACCCCCAGAAAATTTGACAAAAAATTAATAAAATATTTTGTCTCTAGATTTTAATGCAGATTGATGGAGAATCGAAGTAGAAAGCGTTTAAGGTATTCCAATCAAGAATCGGATCAAAATTGGCAAAGATATGGCCTTCGCTGGGGCTCACATTGTCCCTCAATGCATTTTTCAGAATTTTGAAAGGGGACCCCCAGAAAATTTGACAACAAATTCAAAAAAATATTTTGTCTCTAGATTTTAATGCAGATTGATGGAGAATCGAAGTAGAAAGCGATTAAGGTATTCCAATCAAGAATCGGATCAAAATTGGCAAAGATATGGCCTTCGCTGGGGCTCACATTGTCCCTCAATGCATTTTTCAGAATTTTGAAAGGGGACCCCCAGAAAATTTGACAAAAAATTCAAAAAAAATATTTTGTCTCTAGATTTTAATGCAGATTGATGGAGAATCGAAGTAGAAAGCGATTAAGGTATTCCAATCAAGAATCGGATCAAAATTGGCAAAGATATGGCCTTCGCTGGGGCTCACATTGTCCCTTAATGCATTTTTCAGAATTTTGAAGGGGGACCCCCAGAAAATTTGACAAAAAATTAAAAAAATATTTTGTCTCTAGATTTTGATGCAGATTGATGGAGAATCGAAGTAGAAAGCGATTAATGTATTCCGACCAAGAATCGGTTAAAAATTGGCAAAGATATGGCCTTCGCTGGGGCTCACATTGTCCCTCAATGCATTTTTCAGAATTTTGAAAGGGGACCCCCAGAAAATTTGACAAAAAATTAAAAAAATATTTTGTCTCTTGATTTTGATGAAGATTGGTGGAGAATCGAAGTAGAAAGCGATTAAGGTATTCCAATCAAGAATCGGTTAAAAATTGGCAAAGATATGGCCTTCGCTGGGGCTCACATTGTCCCTCAATGCATTTTTCAGAATTTTGAAGGGGGACCCCCAGAAAATTGGAAAAAAAATTAAAAAAATATTTTGTCTCTAGATTTTAATGCTGATTGATGGAGAATCGAAGTAGAAAGCGTTTAAGGTATTCCGATCAACAATCGGATCAAAATTGGCAAAGATATGGCCTTCGCTGGGGCTCATATTGTCCCTCAATGCATTTTTCAGAATTTTGAAGGGGGACCCCCAGAAAATTTGACAAAAAATTAAAAAAATATTTTGTCTCTAGATTTTGATGCAGATTGATGGAGAATCGAAGTAGAAAGCGATTAATGTATTCCGACCAAGAATCGGTTAAAAATTGGCAAAGATATGGCCTTCGCTGGGGCTCACATTGTCCCTCAATGCATTTTTCAGAATTTTGAAAGGGGACCCCCAGAAAATTTGACAAAAAATTAAAAAAATATTTTGTTTCTAGATTTTGATGAAGATTGGTGGAGAATCGAAGTAGAAAGCGTATAAGGTATTCCGATCAAGAATTGGATCAAAATTGGCAAAGATATGGCCTTCGCTGGGGCTCACATTGTCCCTCAATGCATTTTTCAGAATTTTGAAAGGGGACCCCCAGAAAATTTGACAAAAAATTCAAAAAAATATTTTGTCTCTAGATTTTAATGCAGATTGATGGAGAATCGAAGTAGAAAGCGATTAAGGTATTCCGATCAAGAATCGGATCAAAATTGGCAAAGATATGGCCTTCGCTGGGGCTCACATTGTCCCTCAATGCATTTTTCAGAATTTTGAAAGGGGACCCCAGAAAATTTGACAAAAAATTAAAAAAATATTTTGTTTCTAGATTTTGATGAAGATTGGTGGAGAATCGAAATAGAAAGCGTATAAGGTATTCCGATCAAGAATTGGATCAAAATTGGCAAAGATATGGCCTTCGCTGGGGCTCACATTGTCCCTCAAGATTGGTGGAGAATCGAAGTAGAAAGCGATTAATGTATTCCGCCCAAGAATCGGTTAAAAATTGGCAAAGATATGGCCTTCGCTGGGGCTCACATTGTCCCTCAATGCATTTTTCAGAATTTTTAAGGGGGACCCCCAGAAAATTTGACAAAAAATTAAAAAAATATTTTGTCTCTAGATTTTGATGCAGATTGATGGAGAATCGAAGTAGAAAGCGATTAATGTATTCCGACCAAGAATCGGTTAAAAATTGGCAAAGATATGGCCTTCGCTGGGGCTCACATTGTCCCTCAATGCATTTTTCAGAATTTCGAAAGGGGACCCCCAGAAAATTTGACAAAAAATTAAAAAATATTTTGTCTGTAGATTTTGATGCAGATTGATGGAGAATCGAAGTAGAAAGCGTTTAAGGTATTCCGATCAAGAATCGGATCAAAATTGGCAAAGAAATGGCCTTCGCTGGGGCTCACATTGTCCCTCAATGCATTTTTCAGAATTTCGAAAGGGGACCCCCAGAAAATTTGACAAAAAATTAAAAAAATATTTTGTCTGTACATTTTGATGCAGATTGATGGAGAATCGATGTAGAAAGCGATTTATGTATTCCGATCAAGAATCGGATCAAAATATAGAAATTGGCATGCCTTTGTTGGCGGGTATCAAAATTAGTTGTTGAAATCGTATATATACATATAAATCTGATAATGTTATACCTCCTATCAACCCATGAAATTTTTATTGAACCTCTTTAGTAGTTCCATAGATTTATCAAATTTTATAATCGATGTTTCTTTTATTTGTGAATTTTTAAAACTTAAATACTAAGGTACAGATTGAACTTAAAACTTAGTGCTGAAATATGTCGAGTTTTAATACGGTTTTATTGCGTCATTATCATAAAAGCAATGTCTTTGCTTGTCGTTAGTTAGATAGCTTTGTTCCAACTATATCCTCCATCTGCTGGTCTTTGTCTCCCCACCCCCACACAGGATGGGACCCATCGCCCGTACGCTGGACTCGCTTTCTAACCAAATCGTCCGACACTGTCTTCAAATCGTAGGCCCAGCCGAGTTTAGCGAAGCAGTCGATCATCCATGTGACTACTTCCCGGGAATAGGGGCCCAGCTCAGAGGCTTTGTAATCCCACGGAAAAGTGTGGTGGTAATTATGGTAGCCCTCCCCGAGGCGCATCCATATCAGAATACTTTCATTCGTAGGTCCTATGTTCTTGTCGTAGGGCCTCATTCCGAATTTGTGCGCCGAGCTGTTCACCAGCCAGACTATATTCACGGACAGGCACCACCGGAATATGGACATCACATGCCAGGAGCAGTTCAGGGACTCTCCCCAAAAATACATTGGTATAACAGTGGGCAGGACGAAACTTATCAACGGCATCAAAATAAGGTAGTACTTATGTTGGAACATGATGAGGGAATCCCGTTTCAGGTCGGAAAGATCTATCTCCTTGCCCTTAGCTACCACATCCGGGTGCTTCTTGCAACACAACCATCCAATGTGGGAGAAAAACCAGCCGCGCTTCGCATTGTACGGATCTGCGTCTGTTTCCACAAACTTGTGGTGCACGCGATGATCCCGGACCCAAGTATAGACCGAATCTTGGAAGGCGAATGTGTTGCAGAACAGCAAGATGAGCTGAAGTGGAAGATTTGCCTTGAAGGCCCGGTGCGACCACAGGCGATGAGCTCCACCAGAGATCCCGAAGATCGCAATAACGATCGTCACTGGGAAGGACAAAAGAGTTTTCCACGAGGCCTCAGTAAAACACAGCCAGACACCGTACACCGCGGATATATGAAGAATTACAAAAAGGATTATATTGCGCCACACCCATTTCAGTTTGTAGTCCTTGGAAGTTTTCAGCTGGAGGTCGGGGTGCTTAGGAGAAGTATCTTCCAGGGTTTCCGTTTCTGGCTCGTAGAGCACTTCCGAAGCTTTGTTGCTATTGGGTGGCATTCTGATTACTTTTGAGAACTGGGACTGCCCCACACAGTTACTTATAGTGTGACTGTCTGGAACGCTTTGAATTTTACCATTTTCTTCGCCCTTTGATCACATATCCGACTAATGGATTTATGTTTATCTATGTGCATAAAATTATAAAAAGAACCCGATTTAATCAAATGCACGTGTTTCACGTGTTTTAAACAATGTTTTCCCTGTTTTTTTTTAGATAAGAAGATAAAAAAAACACGATTATTATAAGCAGAACATGACTTTATGACTAAAATATTTTCTTTAGTACGTTTTACGTTGAAGGACATCTGGAGTACTGCAAGAATGGTAGCAACGTGTTTCCCTTGCTGAGTCAGATTTAGAATTTAATGAATATTCCCCTTCAAATTAAAGTTTCAGGTAAACAACCTAAAAGACCTGTTGAATTTTAAAAGCCCTTAATACAAGAGGGAAATTAGAAATGGCCAATAGACTCGAAAAGCTATGTGTCATGCGCACAATTAGCAAATATGAAAACGTTTCTTCACATTTTAAACCAACAGGCAGTCCAATTGTTAATGTTGCGCTGTTCGGACCAATTATTTGAAATTTCCATTTATCATTGTACCGAGCTTAAGTGGCCACCACAAGTGGCAAGCCAAATAAGTGCAGAAAAAAGTTGATTTCCACGGTCAGTGTCACAGCCCCAACAAAAAGCAACGCAAAATGCGAAAGTAATTATTTTAAACTGATTCTTCTAGGATAAACCAATGGCTTCCATGATAAACCGTCGCTCGTCTATTAATTTATTAAAATTCTCCTGCCTCATATTGCTACTCAGCCGGTTCCAAGGATCAACCTCCTCCAGTGACTGGCTAAGGGAATGTGGAAACTGCAACTGCAAGTGGGTGTCTGGAAAAAAAACGGCGGACTGCCGTAACCTGAGTCTTCGCGGAGTCCCAGAATACCTTAACTCGGAGGTTCAGGTGTTAGATTTGTCACAAAATCGTATATTTTACTTGGAGGAAAACGTATTCTCATCCCTGCAGTTGCAAAATTTGCAAAAACTTGTTATAACGAATGGTACTTTAAGGAGAATTCATCCGGAAAGCTTCACCCAACTGAACATACTAATTGAACTTGATTTATCGAACAATAGGATTGAGGACCTCTTACCAAATGTATTTGATCCGCTCTGTAAGGTTCGGTCCTTGGTGTTCAATGGAAATCTTTTACAAAGGATTCAGCAAGGTATTTTCCACAATCTTAAATATCTGCACAAAATAGAGCTGAGGCACAACCGTCTGGTAAGTATTGAAATCCAGGCTTTTGTGGGTGTGCCTCTATTGTCGCAGATTTATTTGGATGGCAACGAGCTTACACTTCTGCGAAAGGAAACTTTTAAAAATTTGACCAAGCTGAGCACCTTGTCTCTGGCTCAGAATCCCTGGAACTGCACATGTGACCTCCAGCCATTCCGCGATTTCGTGGTAGAGATGAACCTTTACACTCCGTCCATCGAGTGTCATTACCCTTTGCAATTGCGGGGCCTGCAGTGGCTCGTGGATAAACCGGTTGCGTTTGCTTGTAGACCAAAGATTGTGTATCCGGGACTTGGCATTTCCATTAACACGTCTAAAGAAAACGTGACGCTTATTTGTCGCGTCCAAGGACCAAACAATACCGTGATTGCCTGGGACTTTAATAAGCAGTTATATGTTGCTGGTTCCACGCGGACGAAAAATCATCGGCAGCAGCGGGTTTACATCGACGTTGTTCTGGAAAAGCAAACGCCAGATCAAACTATGGATCAATATACCTTTGTATCGCGGCTTACCATTGTGAATGCCAAGAAGACCGACGAAGGAGTATACACCTGCATAGCCGAAAATCCCGGTGGCAGAGACTTCGTTCAGATGAGACTTGTGGTCCAGAACCTCGCAGAATCCGGTCCGTCGTTTGACCTTAACTTTTTTACAGTAGTGTGCATCATTACGTTTTGGTTCCTCGGCATGTCAATGCTTCTGTCCACGATAACTTGCCTTCTTTACAGGCGACTTAGGAAAATTAACCCAGAAAAGCAAACGAACCTATTGCCGTTGAACTTCCCATTCGATGGTTCAAATGGAGCACTTGGGTGTACTGATAGAACCATGGGATCCGACTTATTCGACATCACCCAAAGTAGTATCAGCTATGTGATAGCTAAGCCTCACCAGAATTTTAACAAAGGCGAAGAAAACACAAGCATAAACAAACAAAGTGATTCCAGTACAGAGAAAATTATGGATAAGAATGATGTGCCCGTCAATATTGATTACAAAGTCGATTGTCAATTAAAAGGTAAATATTAAGTCAGCATCATCATAATTTAGATAGGCTGCAGTCTTATCAGCTTGTTTTATTAAATCTGTGCGTCATATGTATATTTTTGCAGATAAGCTCATCCAGGGCCATTCAAACCGATCTGTAGCTGGTACATCAAACTCGGAAAAATCGGAACCGATTAGTCCGGAGCAGAAAACAACCAACTCCACACCCGTATTAAAGAAACTTGGACATATTTCCCGAAAACAGTATAATAGCAACGTTCAAAAATATCTGCAAGAAAAGTTTGGCAGTATTCGTACCAAGGACCGAAAAGTTAAAGATATTAGTCAAGAAAAAAATAGTTTGAAAGCGTTAAAAATGTCAACATAAATAAAGGCGCCCAAAATAAGTTAATATTTTAAAATATTAAAAATGTATTTGGGGATTCCCGGCAGTAACACGTATTATAAAGAGGGTAAATACGTGATACAACGATAACTAAACTATCGATAGCCACCGGTTGACAGCAGCAAGTATCATCCCTATCAAGTCGTGGGGATGCATAAAAATAAAAACTGGCCAGTTAGTTTTCCATTTGTTTTTTCTAACAGGCTGTTGAGGCCCAAATCAATTCCGTCTGCCAATCGGGGAAATTTAAGCAACTGGCAGAGGCGAGACCAAGAAGGCTCTGCTTGACAAAGGTAGTCACGCACAAACTCCTAGGACAGAAACAAATCGCCACCACCTTCCAATTCCCACCAATCTTGTAAGCCTCTTTGGGGAGTCTTGCAACCATGAATGCCCTGCGGCAGTTTTACTTGGAGATACCGGTGGTGACGCGGGCCTACACCACCGTTTGCGTCTTCACCACATTGGCTGTGGTAAGTGTCCGGCTAGGATTGAGTCTCTCGTGAAGGTGACGTGTACTGTATGTGATATTCTGTCGAATGATCGTTTCAGCACCTGGACCTGGTTTCACCGCTGCAGCTGTACTTTAATCCTACGCTAATCGTTCGCAAGTTCCAAATCTGGCGACTAGCCACCACATTCCTCTACTTTGGCACCATAGGCATAAGCTTCTTTTTTAACATGGTCTTCACCTATCGATACTGCCGGATGCTGGAGGATGGTTCGTTCCGTGGCCGTAGTTCTGACTTTGTAATGATGTTTATATTCGGCGGTGTGCTAATGACGTTCTTTGGAATTTTTGTCAACCTACTGTTCCTCGGCCAGGCGTTCACGCTGATGCTTGTATACGTGTGGTCACGGCGCAACCCACTAGTACCAATGAACTTTTTCGGCATGTTAAACTTCCAGGCTCCCTACCTGCCGTGGGTCCTTCTCTGCTGCTCTATGATTCTGGGCAACACTGTGTGGGTGGACATTATTGGCATGGGTGTGGGCCACATATACTATGTGCTTGAGGACGTTTATCCCACGTTATCCAACGGCTACAGACTGATCAAAACGCCATATTTTCTGTAAGTTTAACCTAAATAGCAATCTCAAAGCATTAATCTGTACAACTCATTTTGTAGAAAACGCCTCTTTAACGAGCACATCGAACGCAACTACCAAGCACCTGTCGAGGATCGACCCGGAGGCTTTCCGTGGGGTGGCGAGGGCGAACCATTGCTGCCAGAGCAAAATGATGAAGTCGCCCAGCCCGACCGACGAGAACAACAAGCACCAGCGGCGCAATAGCATCGTTGAAACTAGATTGTTAAACTGTTTCCATTTCTAATGAAGTTGACAATGTTGGGTACCACTCAGCCTTGGTGCTTGGTGTAATTAAGCGATTAGTATTGAAGAGGCGTGCAATAGTTAGCCAAAGTTAATGCAGAGTGCGTGTATGGTTACTTGTTTGTTTTCTCATACAAGGACCAAGGGCCACGCCAGATGTACTTTTAATTCGCCCTTAAGGGTTACCTTCACGACAGATTGAACTTACACTGCACATGTGATTATATATATACAACCATGCAAGAAATAAATCAAGATGTATAAAAAATGTTCGAAATGAAAAGTGGTTAAGAATGTATCTTTTTTATTTATTTTGTATGTTTCTTTTTGTGTTTATTTTCTCTTTGTTTATTTCTCCATTTGTACCATGGTTCTTATCTATGTTTGTGGGATTGTTTATTGAAGCACAAATTGTAAAAAATTAAAAGGCAATTTTTGTAAATGGTTTTTGAAACGCGCGCCAGAAGGAACAAAAAAAAACTATGTGGCAGCCCTATTTTCAGAAGGAGAGATGCCTTACCTTTTGTAGGACTTCCAGAATCGCGAATTATTTACTTTCTGTTTATTTACTATTTTAACTGTTTATACAGTAACAGTATTAGAATGTCGTATAGAATATAAGCATAAAATGTCTAAAATTTTGATGAATCAACTTACACACCCCCAGCGCGTCCGCCTGCTGTACAAAACTATTCTGCGGCTGCATCGAGGTGAGTTGCATCTATAAATTCGCCAAACCGCCTTTGCAATTCGTACTCCTTTATCTGCAGGATTACCCGCGGAACTTCGTGCTTTGGGCGACAACTATGTGCGGGACGAGTTCAGAAGACACCTTAAATGCAATCCCATGGAAGCGCAGCTCTTTATGACGGAGTGGGCCGTAAGTTTTACGTAATTGCCAATGTGCTGATGTTAAATGTGGAATCTTTTCCTGCAGCGCTACGCGTCGACGATAACCAAGCAGCTGGGTCTTCGTGGCAAGCCTAAGGGAGAGCTGGGCGAGCCTCTGGACACGAGCGCTGTAGAAATGCTCAAAGACGACCAGGTGGTGCAGCTCTATGAACTCATGTTGGCGGCAAAAGGCCTGGAAGGCGATACAATCACGGCGGACGATGTTCGTAGTAAATAAAATGCATAGTTTATTTGATTTCTTTCTCCAACACTTTGTACTCGTATTCAATGCCGTTTTCCTCTTGGATCCCCGGGGGTGTGTCCGGATCGGGAGCGACTTCGCGGAAACTTTCGGGGATCTTGGGGAAGAAAGTGTCGCACTCAAACTTCCGGTGTATTCTGGTGATGTACAGCCGATGACAGCGTTCCGAGTCCATTGCCTCCGCATATACTCCGCTGCCGCCTACGACCCAAATGTTTTCGATCTGGTTATCGCCCTCGAGATGCTTCATAGCGGCCTCCAGGTTGGGACACAGTTTAACGCCCTCGGGCAGATCCTCCGGCTGCAGTGTGGTGCTCAAAACAATGTTCAGGCGGTCGGGCAACGGTCTCTTGCTTTCGGGAACACCAAAATAAGTTTTACGTCCCATAATAACAGCATTACGTTTGTCGGGATCACTGGTTCGTTTAGTTGTTCGGCTGAAGTACTTAAGCTCCGATCTGAGGAGTCAGGTTCTTAGCAAGATGAGTACTCTTGGTTCTGTGTCTTACCTTATACGCCATGGAAGGTCGCCCTTAATTCCGATTCCCGAGTTTTCGCAAACCGCCACAATTAAGCTGAAGCGCCGCATTTTATTTTGACAGGCTGATGCTAATAATATTTAGAAACGAGTCTCCCAGCTCAGGATCACTACAAAAGCTTTCCTTAAGCTACCGAAAACAGCTGTTTATGTTTTGGGCGGGAATTTCGGAGTGGCGATATGAACGATAGAAATATGCGATAGATTTATAAAAATTTTAAACATTTAGGCTTTTAACTTTGGTGTTTTCCCTTAAAACTCCACTGATTAAAAAAGAAAAAATATATTACAATTAAATTTTCATTTAAAGTTTTCAAGACAAGACTCGTTAAGGATAAAGACACTTTAGAATGTCTATAAAGAATCTGCAGGGATTATTTTATTCCTGCCTGAACCATAATTTCTTTCTTTAAAATAAACAATAAATAAACTTTGAAGTGTTTTTTATTTATATTTATTAATAAATATTACCAATAAATTTATAAACCCTCATGGCGAAATCTGAAGTTATTTATGGTTTCATTCAAGAAGTACAAAAACCTTCTATTTTTAGTAATACTTGTACTTTTGGGGTTTTTTTTAACTCTCTTAAAATGTTAGAAAAAGTATGTGCCCTAGATTACTACAGACTTGCTGACGAAACGATTCAAAGTTATTCTGGTCCCTCCAGTAGCCAGTAGGTCTCCATCTCGCCCTTGCCCTTGACCTTGACAAACCCTCGAGCTTCGACCTTGTAGCCCACTTTTTGCACCTTGAGGGCTGTATAGTTGGAGAGCTGGATCTTCCAGGGATCACTGCTGCTCTCCATACGCGAGGCGGTATTGACTGTGTCACCGAACAGGCAGTACCGGGGCACTTTAAGGCCCACCACCCCGGCAACCACTGGTCCGGAATTGATGCCCACTCTAATAGCCACGCCCGGCAGGGCATGGGCTTTGACCTTCTTCATTACACGTAGAGACAGGTCACACGCGTGCTCTGCATGCAGGGGGTTTACATCTGGAGCTCCCGACACCGCCATGTAGACCATTCCCACGGTTTCCACTTTGTAGACGAACGGCGAAATGATCTCCTCGTCCAGCGCAGAGAATACCTTGTTCAAGGTGGTCACCGCCTGCATGGCGTCTTGGATGTTGTTGGAGCTGCTGTCATAGACGTTGAGAACCTCGATGAAAATGACGGATACCTCCTCGAAGCTCTGGCATACGTGCTCCTCACTCTTTCTCATCTGCTCGGCTATGGGACGTGGGATCATGGAGTAGAGCAGCTCGTCGCCCTGCCGCTTCCAAGAGTCGGCCAGCTCCAGGGACTTCTCCAACTCATCCGAGCGCTGCTCCTCCTTCTCGAACATGATCTCCAGCTTGGAGCAGTGCTGCCATCCGGCCATGACCAACTCCCTACTGAGACCGTGTGGATTAAGATCGTTGAGGTACAGTCCAATCCCATGCAACTCGTCCAGATTCTCGATCAAGGGACTGCAGAGGAAGATCAGCGAGTCCACGTCCTTGATGTAGAACATCTGACCCTTTAGAAGAATGGACCTTAGGCCGACCGAGTGGCGCCGCTGTCCGGTGGCGGGGTCGATCTCGTCCTTTGATTTGGATGTCCCAGCAACTGCTTCGTCCTTGGCATTCTCGGCGCTGAGCTCCTGGGCACTGGCCAGCGCCATGGACTGAGCCTCGTTGAGGCTGCTCTCGTCGAAGTTGTCAAAGTCGATGTTTAGAGCCGCGTCGTAGGCGGCGCGGTTGTGTCCTGTTCGAATGAGCTCGAACTCGAAGAGAACTGTACGCATCTGCAGGATAGTCTTCCATTCGATCAGCGTATCCTTGGGCCGCCGGCACTTAAACCGCTCTAGGATGTGGCTGCCTATGAAACTCTTCGGATTTACCCCCGGATTATGGAGAATCCAGGTCTCAATGATTTTCTCGCCGGCGAGAGTGATGCGCATGTCATGGTCGAGGACTATGGTGAAGGGGAATAGCTCCAGGAACACGTTTAGGTCCACCGAGGGCATCTTCAGCTGGGACGGATGGGCGATGACATTGACACGCTTGCTCATGTAATCCCGGTTGTCGAAGTCCAGTCGGTACTTGACGATGACCGTCAACGGCCCATCCGTGAGCTTAATGGGACCGGCGGTTCCACCGCAGATGTCATTCTGGCTCTCCAGCACATAGGCAGTCATGTCCAGGCCGTAGAACTCCTTGGCCACTTCCGTCATCTGCCCGATTAGGTACTTGGACATGCCCGTCCGGCCGCTCCTGTAAAGGATGACGGCCCCGTTGTCGTCCACGTTGGTCAGTTGCATGCTGGGCGACTTCATCTTCGGGTAGGTGAACCGCATCTGCACGTGGATGTTGTCGATGGACTGAAGGAAGTCGCAGAAGTACCTCCCCGTGGAGCGGATCATCTTGTCGTATCCAAAGTTGCTGAAAAAGCGCACGAAGCACCTCCCAAAGAAGTTCATGCAGAAGTCGAAGGACTCCCCGGTGCAGGCGGACAGAGCAGCGGCAATGTCCGGCATCAGCTTGTCCGGGTAGATCTGGTGGGTCTTAAAGCTCTGGTGCTTGCAGTCGACAATCTGGCAGATCTTCTTCCAGGTGTCCATCCCGTACTCCTGCTGGATGTAGTGCTGCACACTTTCGTACAGCATTCCGTACATGGTGAGGCCGCCAGTCACTTAGGACCTGTCGTCCTGTCTATCGTCCAAATTGGTTTCGCAAAACTTTTCCTGTAACGAGCCAAAGTTGGGTGGCGATTAAATAGGCTGCGGCAGGAAAACTTTTTCCATTTCTCTCAGCAAGCAAATTAGGTAACTTGTATCCCTCCGGGGATCCGGGGGATACAAGTCGATTTGGTTGGGTAAGGTCAGGGATTACAAAGCCACGGATAAGGAAATACATAAATGATTAAAAAGGTTTCCTTTCAAAAAAATATAAAAAAAGTAGCTAATTCAGATCCTTTTCAAAAAAACTCACTAGGCACGAAATTAAGATTGATTTAAAATAAAAACCAAAGAAATATGGTTACTCGAGTCTAAAATGAAGTGTCTCTTATCTAGTCTTCGAACACACTGGGGCAAAGTTAAGCTTGCCTCTCCGCTGCTCCTTTTGATTTATTGCCTCGACAGTTTAATTTGGCTTCATGTGGCAGCCGCAGGCACGCGCCTCCACCGAGTATTCCACGGACCCCTAATCCTCCACCCAGCCACTTTCAGCTTGTCACGTCCCAGCAGGAGCTCCCAGTGAACGAGCTCATTGGACTCTTGACTTATTTCCATGGCTGTTGTTGGCGTTAATTCGCCCTTTGGCAGTGCCTGCTCTTCGATTTCGCCCCAAACGCTAACTAACAACGTCCATAAATCCTCCAACATCTGCCCGAAGCTTGTATAATTCAATTTTGACCAAAAACATGCAAATTTCTACCAGAAGTCGTAAAAAAATGTTACAAATTCCTAGGTGCTTTGTGAGTAGAAATGGTTGCATTCGATTAATGTCGACGTTGTGAGCTGTTAAATAAAGTTTAATGAAAGCCAAATACTTTTTTAATAACTTCCTTAATGATTAGTGAAAGATGAAGGGTGAATTGAACTCAAAGACCTTCAGAAATGATGGGTAGTCCTGTGCTGATAGATCTCCCCTCTACACAATGATTTAGAGCTATTGCCATATTGTGTCTCTGGTTATCTCAGCTTACTGAATACTACGGTCGCCCGTACTTTTAAATTCCTTTCCGGTTTTTCCAGCAGCGAATCACTTCGGTTCGCACCTCTTAAAGAGGCCACAATGAAGTTTAATTTTATCCACGCGGCATTTGCTCTTCGCTTATTTATAATTTAAGGAGAGCTGGTACGCACACAGGCATATGCTCAGCCTCGGTTCCACACAGCCTCCCCGGAGGCGTATACGTACGTTTTCGGGGCCTCTCACTTTTCCGGAATCCGGACTCCGTGTTGCGTCGTCGGCAGTTGCTATTGTTACACTAAATTTGTTTTGCCGCCTGTCGCTGCTTCTTTGGCTTCTGGCAGCCTGATTTGTTCCATGATTTCTTCTGACGAGCTTCGTGTGTCCGGGCACCGGAGTCGTTGTCGGATCTGTTGCTGTCGGTTGCGTCGAAAGGAGCTTTTCCCTTTTCAGCCTTTCCGCCGGGAAGTTGTCGGGCGAATGGAGCGTGTGTCGTTGGCGGTCAAACCTTTTATAGCCCGGATTGTCAGTTGTAGTAATGTTTCCGGGCCACTTACGACCTTCATGCCTGCGCTTCGACACGCACTTCTCTGTTTGTCCATCGTCATCATCATCATCATTATCGTTGTTGCTCCGGACATCAGCAGTCAATGCTCCTTCGATTGCCACTTTGTCTCTTTCCAATGCACTGACACACAGCCGAAGGAGTAATTTTTCTCCGCGTTCATTTCTTTTATGTCCCCAACCAAGAACGCTTATATACGAGCCTGGGGTTCCTGGCATTCCGTGCAAAATATTGTCCTTTGGGTCTTACGACCTTGCTTTGCTATTAAAGCTATATTCCAGGGCTGGAACACATTGGTTTGTAAAGAGGACATTAAATACCTCTCAATAAAAATCATCTTAAAATCGGAAATAATTATGTTTGGTTTTTAAACCTTACAATACATAGTTTTTATTATATTAAGCCTTTTTTCAGAGATGTATCCCTTGAATACTTTCACTTCTATAGGACTTTCAAATGTATCATTGCTTTAGCCCTTTCCTCCCAAAAGTGGGGGTGTTGGGACCTCCACACTTAATGCCATTCCATTTTCACGCATTCTCTTCTGCAATAAATACTTTGAATCGTCTCTGTATATATGTATGTACATATATTTACGAGTATTCCGAGTCCTGGCTACACATAAGGTTTGCTGTTTTAAAGCAATTTAAAGGGGATTTCCAAATTTAACAAATAAAACATCCACTGCACCACTGGAAAAGCTTTCCCCAAGCGAATCGGATTTTCGAAAAAGGTTTTCGCATAAACGTTGACAATTTTATGGGCAGCGCATGAATTGGCGAAACTGACGATAATGGGCTTGGGTGGGTGGGAATTTGGGGCCACGGAATAGGGTCAGGGGTCAGGAT
Organism: Drosophila pseudoananassae pseudoananassae; assembly: GCA_018153035.1. Taxonomy (NCBI): domain Eukaryota; kingdom Metazoa; phylum Arthropoda; class Insecta; order Diptera; family Drosophilidae; genus Drosophila; species Drosophila pseudoananassae. The sequence continues at coordinate 2,687,390 of JAECXR010000055.1, forward strand.
GAAGACCCAACCGGACTCACGGAAAGGATATTTTGGGCATGCCTAATAGCTACTCAAAATGCCATTAATAACACAAACGACAGGCGCGCTTACAAAGGAAAATGCGGCAAAAACTGCGAGGACATCAAGTGTTGTCTTTCGTTTCCCGCAGGAAAAACTTAATTAGTGTGGCGTGCGATTAAGTGACTGCACAGAGAAAAACTATTACTTTTTTAATAATTTAACTTTAAAATTATTTCTTTTAGTAGTCCACTGGGATAACAACAAGAAATTATAAGGTATAGCGCATTTGGTAAGTTCCAGTGTGTTAATTTTCGAAAATGTACAAAAATTAATTGATAAATGCTGAGACACTTGAGCTCCTTCTACTCCCAGCACGCTCAGTGACTTAATTTAATTTGGTTAGGACTTTTGGTTACAGGACTCGAAGGAAGTAGGGAGGCTCTTTTTAAGGCTTATATAGACTAGTTATGACACGCAAACTGCCCATAAAAAATATTAAAAATGTATTTTTGGCAAAGAATATTGAATGGCGAGAAAACCATGTCTAGACTAAAGTTATTTAGATGAAGCCGACATTCTGTTTTCAAATTTATTCCATCCACTATACTTTGGTTCATGGTGTTATAGAGTATCTTTTATTTTTTTAAACGAATTACAAAAGCCACAGGTGTTGTTTAAGATATTTGTGCAGGTGCTTTATATGAAAATACATTTAATATTGTCGGTTAACCCTCCGGTCCCTCCAGCAGCCAGTACGTCTCCATTTCGCCCTTGCCCTTAACCTTGACGGTGCCGCGCGACTCCACCTTGTAGCCCACCAGGCGAACCTTTTCGGCCGTGTACTTGGAGAGCTGAATCTTCCAGGGATCGCTGCTGCTCTCCATCCGCGAAGCAGTGTTGACAGTGTCGCCAAAGAGGCAGTATCGGGGCACCTTCTGTCCTACCACACCGGCCACCACTGGTCCCGAGTTGATGCCCACCCGAATGGCCACTTCACCCATCTCCCGCTTCTTAAACTTGTTCATCACACGCAATGCCAGATCGCAGGCGTGCTCTGCGTGCAGGGGATTTACATCTGGAGCTCCCGACACCGCCATGTAGACCATTCCCACAGTCTCCACTTTGTAGACGAACGGCGAGATGATCTCCTCGTCGAGGGCGGAGAAAACCTTGTTGAGAGTGTTGACCGCCTCCATGGCGCCCTGAATGCTGTTCAGACCACCATCGTACACGTTCAGAACCTCGAGGAAGATGACGGAGACCTCCTCGAAGCTCTGGCACACCTGCTCCTGGCTGTGCCGCATCCGCTCTGCAATGGGACGTGGGATCATGGAGTAGAGGAGCTCGTCTCCCTGTCGTTTCCAGGAGTCTGCCAGCTCCAGTGACTTCTCCAACTCATCCGAGCGCTGCTCCTCCTTCTCGAACATAATCTCCAGCTTGGAGCAGTGCTGCCAACCGGCCATGACCAGCTCCCGACTGAGACCGTGCGGATTGAGATCATTGAGGTACAGTCCAATCCCGTGCAGCTCGTCCAGATTTTCGATCAACGGACTACAGAGGAAGATGAGCGAGTCCACGTCCTTGATGTAGAACATCTGACCTTTCAACAAAATAGACCGCAGTCCCTGGGAGGAACGACGTTCACCAGTGGCCGGGTCAATCTCATCCTCTCCAGCTGCTAGATCTGTGTCGGCCGATTGCCCCTCATTGAACTCCTTGGCTTTGGCCAGTGCCATGGTCTGGGCCTCGTTCAGATCCATTTCGTCGTAGTTCTCGAAATCCATATTGAGGACGGCATCGTAGGCGGCTCTATTATGGCCAGTTCGAATCAGTTCGAACTCGAAGAGCACTGCCCGCATCTGGATGAGGGTTTCCCAGTCGATGGCAGTGTCCTTGGGTCGGCGGCAGTGGAACCGGTCCATCACATGACTGCCTATGAAGCCCTTCGGGTTGGCCCCAGGATTGTGCATAATCCAGGTCTCCACGATTTTCTCACCGGCGTGCGTGATCTTCATGTCATGATTGAGGACGAAAGTAAAGGGAAACAAGTCCAAGAACACGTTCAGGTTCACCGTCGGCATCTTCAGCTGGGATGGATGGGCCTCCGTGTTGACCCGCTTGGCCATATACTCCCGGTTGTCAAAGTCCAGCCGGTACTTGACAATCACCGTCAACGGGCCATCGGTGAGCCTGATGGGACCGGCAGTGCCGCCACTGATGTCGTTCTGGCTCTCGATCACATAGGCCTTAATCTCCAAACCATAAAACTCCCTGGCCACCTCCGTCATCTGGCCAATTAGGTACTTGGACATGCCCGTGCGACTGCTCCTGTACAGAATAACAGCTCCGTTGTCGTCCATGTTGGTCAGCTGCATGCTGGGCGACTTCATCTTGGGGTAGGTGAAGCGCATTATCAGATGGATGTTGTCGATGGACTGCAGAAAGTCACAGAAGTATCGTCCCGTGGACCGGATCATCTTGTCATATCCGAAGTTACTGAAGAAACGGACGAAGCACTTTCCGAAGAAGTTCATGCAGAAGTCGAAGGACTCGCCGGTGCAGGCGGACAGAGCAGCGGCAATGTCCGGCATCAGCTTGTCCGGGTAGATCTGGTGGGTCTTGAAGCTGTTGTGCTTGCAGTCGATAATGTGGCACACCTTCTTCCAGATCTCCACTCCGTACTCCTCCTGCACGTAGTGCTGGACACTCTCATACAGCATTCCATACATGGTTGATTATTTGAGGTTGAACTCACTCCTGCGGCAATCTCCGTGTTATTTATTTATAATTCCAGACAAATTCAATTTATGGGGACGCTCTGGCAAGAAACTCCCACAGGAATGTACACAAACACTAACACATATGAGAAATCCTTCGGAAGGTCCTTTTACTTTGCTTTTTGGGGCTCACTGTTTGCTGACTTTCGCTACGGATGCCATGATTTTTTTTCGTTTGACGCGTAAACTGTGTGGATCCTGGGGCCGGTACTTGTAAGCTCGCTCTCCGTGTGCGACTGAAACGCCTGCCGTTCGTAGCCGGGTCTTTTATAGTCACCGGCCCGGAGTAACATCCCCTCGAAACCCCTTCCACGAACACCAAGCAGATCCCCACCCCCATGGCTGCGGCAGACCCTCTGGCGGTGTTACATTTCATGTCATTGCTCCTTGTTGATGCCAATTGACGGTTACTTTTCGATAAAGTATCAAAAAATGAAGTATTTTTCTATTTTATTGCTTTTTCCCCAATAGCTCACACGCACTCTAAAGGACACACAATAGCACAATAGGATGGAGTTTGTCACCTAAATCTCTATAAAGGAAAATACCACTGCCCCAATTGACTGTCCTTGAGCTTGTCCCTTTCGCCGTTTGATGTGGGATTCTTTGGTGTGGATTTCGCCACAATTTGCATTAACTTTTAAGAGGATTTAAAAATGCCACAGGATAAGTCATGGAACACACATAAACCCCACACCCCTGCACGACCTCACGAATGCTGAAATTTTAATGGGACTGCTTCGCAGGAGTGACGATAACAGTTAAGCAGGGACTTCTATTTGCATTGGCACTCTCTTCCTGTTGTAAACGAGACAACGTATTTAATTAGTGCCCTGCTCCACCTACCCCCGGCCAGCCAAATTGATTGGGCCACGTGCAGGGAGGCCGTTGACATCTCACTTGTGGATCCTGTCGGAGACAGTAGACTGTAAAGTCTACCATTCGGCCGACACGCAATCGAGGAATAAAAGTTGTAAAATACGCCAAACGATATAAACGATGAAACCATTTGATTGATGAGGCGGGAGCATTTAATGCAAACGCTGTCCTCTGATAAGAGGTATATTTTATTTCAACAAGCGACGCCACTCCTGGAACATTGGAAATTTTTCCATTCTAGCTTGTTGCTAAGAACTGGGTCCGATTGCCTTTAAAGACAATATTGTAAAGCCATAATTTAACAAAATAAACAAAAAAACATATTACGATTATTTTTATTTCGCCTGAGGGCATCTTTATGTTCATTTAGATAGCCCTGACTTACTTAATATGTTTCCCCAAGGAAACGACATTTAAATCGCTTTTCATTTAGAAAATCCACTCTGTTGCCACTACATACATGTTACATTACATATAATTATTAGAATCCAAAGTATGGCTTATTTGCCAAGGCCGACCTTGTTGAAAAGCTTATCCTTGACGATCTGGGCCATCAGGCCGTGTATCAGTTCAATGGTAGAGCGGCTGCAATCGCGCGTGGCCTTGGACAGCTTATCCTCCGAGCGCTTCTCGTTGACATCGGTGCCTGTGGATATAAAAACGAGTAATTATACGCACGAATTTTGGTTTGACTCGTCAAGTACCGCGACCTAAAAAGTTCTCACTCTGCTCCAGTTTCTCAGAGAGGTCCATGATTTGGCCGGTAGTGTACTCCGTGTTGGTAAGCAGACCCGAGCTGCCCAGTGTGTTTACCCAGTATTTGTTCCACAGCGAGTCAAGCAGCTTACGGTCTAGGGCCGACTTGAAGTAACTGATCTCCAGGGGGTAGTACTGCTTGCAGTGCACACCGAAGTCTTCAATCTTATTCAGCGGGATAGTCTGGTACTCAGACGGCTCCTCATTGGGTGGCTTGTAGCCCTTCGGATATGTGCGGAATGCGCCCAAGCACACTTTGCCGGCAGAAACGGTGCGGACCGGATCCACCACGATGGCCACAAATGGCTCTTGGTAAGTTTGGTTTAGCATTTGAGTCGACACATCGATTCCCGACAGCCAGCATCCGTAGCCGGGGTGGCTGTGATACCAGCCCACCGCGTGCTCCATACGCCCTACTTCCTTTGCTGCCTCCATGTAAGCAGTCATGTACTCGTATGCCTGAGCTTGAGCATTCACGCGCGTCTCAGTGCCCTCCACCGGCAGCGCGAATGCGTCCATGACAATCTACAGAACAAGTTATGTGAGAGCCTTTATATACCCATCCACCTTTGACTACCTACCATAGTGTTGTCCTCCACCTTGCCCAGCATAAGCCCCATCACCTCCAGGGTGCCGCCCGAGCGGGCATGCATGACCATCTTCAACAGCGCTAAAGCCGAAATTTTAATGTCCTTAAAGAAGTGCGGGTCCTTCTCCCAGGGCTTGGCATCGATGATTTGACGCTGCTGCTCCGCATCGTAGCGGAAGATTTCGTCGCAGCTGGGCAGCGTCTGAATGTTATTCTCCAGCTCCCATGTCTTCTGTGCTGTGTCGGTGTCCATTGCAGGTGTTTTCAATAAAATCTGTCTTTGTTGCGAATTTTGTTTTATTCCGGCTAGAGGTGGGACAATATCGACAGATGATTCGGAAAACATAAAGCAGCGCTATGTTTGGGCAAAAGTGGTACTAAAAACGAGTGGCAACACCAATAACCCGATAGAAAATTAACCTTTCACACATTAGACACCCAAAAGTAGTATTTTAAACCAAAATAGAGCCTATTATAGTTGTAAATATATTTCAGTTTTAATTAAATAATAATTTAATAATATATTTTTCACTATTTGAACTACATAAATGGTTATTTTAAAGGGTAGGTCGATATACCTAAGGCTCAACGAGTGGGCAGTACCCGCTCCTAGAAATTTGAATGTAACGCCTGTGTGGCGGTTAGTGGAAGTTGGCATGCCAGACTTGCGCGTCCATTGCAAAAAAAAAATTCCTACACTACAGCTCGAAGATTTTGCTACTATAAGACGACGTTAATAATAAAAAGGAAAAAGATGCTGGAGAAGGCGCTGTAAAAGGTGAACCATTAAAAAGAGTGATCCGCTTTTCGTGAAGTGATTTTTATTCGCCACACGGAAGAGATAGGCTTGCTGCAACCGTTTGCGGCATTTTCGTTTTCGCGTCGCTCCTCGGCTTCCCCAAACCCAACACACAGCTGCTCATATTGGCCTGAAAAATGTCCCTCGATGGTGCCCGGCTGCACTATGTGGACAAGGAAGGGGCTGTTGTGGTGGTGCCGGCCAAGGGTCGCTCCTTCCAAGTGGGCGCCTACCTATCCTGCGACTTGCTCCTCGGCGGCGAGCAAGGGGAGCGACTGATCTGTGAAATAATGCGAGACGCATTCGGCAGAGTAAGTACTACAAATTACTACGTACTAACTTAGTTACTATCTAAGTACAAATATGCCAAGTCATCCTGCAAGCATGTCCTTGATTTTTTGCTGATTCATGTTGGTATCATCTAGGTGTACCTTTACAATAAGTCTATAAGTGAGACCATCCACTTGGATGACAAGGCCATCTTGCAGGGCAAGAAGCGACCGCTGCTGCACGGCGGCCGGATCAAAATCTTTGATCAGGACTATACATGGGAATTCCCAAAAAGTGACGATGCTGAGGATGTACCCAGCACTCCGGAGCGCTTGTCGCCTGCCGAGCAGGGCTCCAATTCCTGCCCATCGCTCAAGGTGAGTACCCGACTCCCCGCCAGAAGGTACAGTTTGGTAAGATTTGTTTTTCTCTCTTTCAGTCCCACCGACCACCGCAGATCGACAAGCGCCTTACCGTACACAAGTAAGTCACACAGCAGGCAGATGCCGGCCCAGGTAGCCGCCAACCCCTAAAATGTCTTGTGCGCACACACAAAAAATGCGATAAGAACGAGTCCCTGTAGGGGCATATTTCGAGCATGTGTCGGTGTGCCCTTTCGATTTCCTTGTCACATAAAATATATTTCTCCGAATTCTTTACAGCTTCCACTACAGCATTAATTCGGACGACGAGGGCAACACGTCCATAGAGTCGCGCGACCAAGACGAGTCCCTTGCTGAAGCGGAGAATGACCTGAACTTGACGGCGCCACCCAACTTGGATCTCATAACCTGCGAAACACCCAAGGTGGATCTGGTAGAAGCCACACAGAATAAGGAGAACACCACATCGACGCCGGCAAGTCACCAGAAGCTATTGAAGCTTTGTGGCCGCTCCGACGTGGTCATCACATCCTTCTCTCCTCGTGAGACGGGAGTTAAGATTGAAAAGTCATTCACATGCGTGCGTAAGCCTGCGGTTCCGACCACTGCGACCGTATCGACGCCCAAGAGTGTTTACAGCACACCGAAAGGAGTACTCTCGGAGCCGAACGACGATAGCTGCAGCCGCGATCTGATGGACTTTAGTACGCCCTCCACCTCAAAGAAGGGCAAGCGCGAGTCGTCCATGTTCTTGATTGACTTGACCACGCCCTCGAAGCTACGGGCCACCAACAACGCCAAACAGCTGCCAACTCCAATCAGCGTAGACAGCACTGACGAATCCTCCGATGGCTCGCCGATGGTCATCGACATAACCAACTCAGCCACACCACCCTCGCCCGCAGTATCCCAAGTAAAGCAGCAGAACCAGACGCCCCGGCGGCTAGTTGGCGCCACCCCTGCCACACCAAAGCGCACACCCCAATCCTTGATGAAGCGGGCCCTGCTCACTAGTACGAAGAAGCAGATCGCTTCCAATTGTGCTGAAGCGAAAGATTCCCCCAAAGCTGCTTCCGCTGTCACTCCCACTCCCAAGCGCACGTCTCTGCTAGAGGCGCGCCGCCAATGCCTAACCACGCCGCGCCGTCTGCCATTCCACCCGCACCGCCAGACGCCCGTGCAGCGATCCGGAAGTAATGAGGAAAGGAACAAACCACCGAAGACTTCGCCGCGTAAAAAACTTTCCCAGAACTTGGGCACTCCTCGCGATAACAAATTGTCAAAGCTTCGGAAGAGTCTCGCCGCGTCTAAACGCAGTCCAGGCGTGGACAAGAGCAACATGCTGGTGGCCAAGGCATGCCGGGCACTTAACTCGCCCAAAGGCGGCTCTCCTAAGCCGGCCTCACCGAAGCCGGAGTCGCCGATCAACCGCCTAACTTTCAACTTGTCTCAGAAGTGTCTAACTCCCGACAAGAGCGACGACTCAACCTCGGAATTAAGCCGCACTTTCACCATATTGGACGAAAGCCAGGGCGAGGACAAGAGCAAAGCGACAGCGGTGGTCGAAACGGTGGCAGCTCTTGTTACCGGAGAGGTCAGCTTTCAGATCGAAGATAGTGTTCGGGCGCTGGAAAAGAGTCTGCCGCTTCATTTAAAGTCGGATGAGACTAAAACGGGCAGTGTTGCAACTGATTTGGAGTCAGAGGAGAAAGAAATAGCGCCAAAGGAAGATATAATGCCGTCTGTATCTGTAGATGATGTACAAGATCCAATTGATGTAGTCCCTGGTGTCGAGCCGCAGCCATCGACAGCTATAGAAGATCAATGTCTCGAAGAGAATCCAGAATCTGCTCCTATTATAGAAGAGAGCATCTGTGAAGAGGTTCAAGTTAATATACCCGAGAAGAGCCTCGATGGTAAGTTGAAATAAATCAAATAGCCCTTTTATTTGCTCACTAAGTGATTGTTTAAATAGAAGCCGACAAGACCTTTGAAGTGGTAGAGGACATTATATGTGAAGAGGTGCAGCCTGAGGTGAATCAAATCGACAAAGGTAAGTTTTAACACAGTGATCGGTACACAATAGTATTACTAACGAAAGTTGTAATCTTTCTTGCAGAAGAAGACGCTTCTCCAATAAAACACAAAGATACTTCAAGTGTCCAGCCCCAAACGCCAGTGACCCGAAGAAGTTCTCGACGCCTTTCTGTTGATCAGAGAGCTACGGTCACCACTCCAAGGCGTAGCTCTCGGAGGGCCTCGATGGAGGCAACCAAGAAAGCCGAGACGGATACCGCCAAGAAACTAAAGCGGAGAGCCTCCTACTCCGCGGTAGAGAGACAGGATGCGACTACGCCCCGTCGTAAGCGTCGGGTATCGGAGGAAGTGTCAACGCCAACGCGACAGTCGAAGCGCTTACTTAACACTCCAAAGAAGCCTCTCGCTGTGGATGAGTCTGTTGGCGACATGGGAGTCATAGTGGAGGAGACTTCCCATGATCATGGTGGGTTAAGAAGGTTAACTTTCATTTGTCACGTGTTAAATTTCCATTATATTATCTTCAGGGGAGAAATCGATCATTGCCGATGACGAAGATTACGGAAACGAGTTGCCGGGCGACGAGGTGGACAAGGTGGACTACCACGGCCTCAGGGACTTGCTAAAAACGCCAAAGAGCTGCAGCACGCCGCGGTTCAAGGGCCTGCGAGAAATGATGCGGACTCCGAAAGTTCCCGCTTCGCCCATTTTGGACAATATCGAGGAGTTGCTGGAAAGCTCAGCCGGCAGTACACCCCACCACAAGAGCAGCTCTGTTTCTGCGGCTCACGTCAGTATAGATGGTGGGAAACTACTAGACAGAGTTCTCAAAACTCCCAGCGCTAGGAACATAATGGTGCCCAATGATCCGGCGAGTGCAGTCCTCAAGTCTCGCACCGATTCTGTAGCTCCTACTACCGAGTACAACTTGAGCATGGGGAATGCAACGCTGCACCTGGACAAGATCTTTGACGATGTGGCTGAGAGCGAAAACGACACTGAAGTCGAGATCAATGTTACCACCGTCAGCTCTGTGGCAGATCCACTTGGAAAATCAACAAAGAACGACTCTATTTCGTCAGAGGCCCTGATGAGTGTCTGCAGCACCGGTACCTTGAGCGCCCGCAAGGATCCGCTGACAAGTACAACCTATAAAGGAGCCCTGCAGGCGGACCAGCACCTTGGCGCTAAAAATCAGTACAGACCGGCATCACCCGAAGACGGTGAGATGAGCGGCATTCAACTTCTGGACCAGACTTCAGATTCAATGTTTTCCGAACCTCTGATATTGTCGGGTGTGGATTCTTGTGACATAACCGTAGAAGAGACCAAAGCGGACGTTCCTATCAAGTCATCGGAAGAACCTTCCGAAGATCGGTCCGATACAGACTCCAACGTAGGACTGACGGAGCCTCTTGTCTTGAGCGATGATGATGAGGAGGGCTCGGGAACGCCCAAGAAGTCTAAGGACAAATCGGCAGCAGGAAAACTGGATGAAACCTTTAAGGGGGAGTCGATGGCGCACACCCTGGAGGAATCTGTTGACCAGGAGCTTCCTTCAAAGGATACCCCAATTAATGATGATGTGGCATCCGCCTCCCTTTCTATGGCATCGGAGAAGCTGGCAGAGTCTCAGACTGAGATCTCGTTGATTGAGGCAGATGAGAGTGCAGCTGAAAGCATCGAAGACGCATCCAAACTAACCGACAAGTCCTTGGTCATTGAACTAGATGATTCAAGCGACTCTGAAGCACCGCCTAAAGATACCAATGAGTCGGCTTCTGTTGATTTGACCATTCTGGATGGTGAGACGTTGGAACTGCAGGAAGAATCTGAATCAGTCGTTGAAAATGAGACTTACTACCTGGATTCTACAGCGGAGTGCCGCTCTGTGAATCAATCGAGAAACGTGGACTCAATAATTGATACTTCTAAAGCAACAGATGTTCTTGCTGATGAGACCTCCCCAGAGGTAGAATCAGAACCTTCTGTAGAACCAAAAGAAAGTATTTCTCAACTGAAGCCTGCTTCAGACGAAGTCGCAGTTCAAGAAGTTCCTGATCTTCCTGAAGGAGCTGATCCACCGATTACTGATAACAATAATGAGGAAGTTTCTATTGCCAGTGTGTCGGAACAGATTCGTGACGATAACAAAGATGTATCCTTCGAATTACCAGCCGAAGATGCATCCTTACTTCAAGAATCCATTACTCCAGTTACAAACATAGAGGCTGAGGAAACTATCGAAGAGATCCCATCAATTGGCAAGGAAATTGTATCAGATTCAGCCACCACTGACGGTAAGGAGGAAGTGGAGGCCACAGAGAGTCCCTTAACATTGGCGACTCCTGCAGAAAGTGAGGACAAAGCTGAACAGACCAAAGAAAACGAAGCTGAGGATGTCTCATCAGACCTAACAGTAAAGGATAATGATATCTTGGAGGAGTCTTTAGTTACTGATACATCTGAAAAGGAGGCTCTGGAATCAGAGAACAGTGCTGCCAAAATTGAGATTCCATCTTTGAATGAGACTGCATGTCAAGACCTCTCCGAGGAAACCGATAAAGCCGAAAAATCTGAAGAGAAAACAGAAGATCTTGAAACTGAGGTTCAAACTAAGGACGAAAGTCAAACAAGCCGAGTCCAAGAAGAAACCATCACTTCAGTTGCTGAAACTTTACTTAACACAACTTCTGAAATGAATTCCGCACAAGTAGATCTATCTATTAACAACGATAGTGATATTTGTTTTGTGGATGAATCTCTTTCTCAAAACCAAGCCGATGAAACCTCTGAAGACATCGAAGACTTTGATGAAAAGTCGGAAGCAAAGGAGGAGACACCCATGAGCGCAGCTTCTTTATTGGAATCTACAAATGCTGCCTCGTTCCCTGAGAACGATACTTCCATTCAATCTTTGGACAGCTCCTTACAACCAAATCCACTTCTCGAAAACCCAGAAGACACAACCACTTGTGATGTCAAAGATTCTGATGAGAAAGCAGAAGGTGCAAATGAGGCAGCTTCCTCCCAAGTAGCTTCAAGTTCTGATAACGAAATTGAGGTACTTCCTGCAGCCGAACCTTCAAGCCAAGCAGAGAAAAATTTGGCCAACGCCGAAAACTCTATTTCAAAGACAGAGACAGATACTCAGGGCGTAGCCGATATCTCTACGTCTGATGCAAAGACGTCTGCTGATGTTCTCGAGGAGGTTCTCGAAGAATCATTGCTTGGGGAAACACCCGAGAGCGACAGTGTCCAAGTGAATAGCGTCCCAGAAACCGAATCAGTTCAAGAGCAATTAGTTGAAGATGCCGCTCCTAAAAGACTGTCTATTGCTGAACTCACTAGGCTGGAAGCGTTCGCCAGTCTTGAAGATCTTCCTACAACTGAAGAGGATATTCAACTGGATGTGGGTCCTACCGAGCCAACTAAAGATGCTTGTGATTCCACCTTAACAGATACCGAAGATTCTACAACTAAACAAAATAAGGAGCTGATTAAAGAGACCGCATTAGAGAACGCCACTGAAGAAGTTCAAGAAATTAAGCAACCAAATGTCGGCCCGAAGAGCTCAAAGCCAACTCAAGTTAAAAAAGTAACTTATGAAGTTGCTGGAGACACCGAATCTCTGAGAAGGTTGGATATGGAACTCGATCAGCTAGAAGTTGACCCTTATACAGCCCTGGATCAGCCCGGCTTTGATATCGACGACGACCTGGCGATCCTAAATGATAAGCCAATCCAAGTATCTGGTAATGAAGTTTCTAAAAAGCAAGAAGAAACATCAGAAATCCAAACTGCTTCGAGCAACAGACTCAAAGAAGTGGAATCCAGTCAGCCAGAAGAACTAGATGTACCTTTAACGGAGTCGATTGCGGATCAACCATGCATAGATATCACAGATGACTCTGAGGTACTAAATAATATTGATTTGGAAACCACAAAACCAACTCAGGTGTGTGACGAAGTTGCTGAAGAGAACGATGTTACCTTTGAGAACGATTCTTGTACGGAGGACGCAGTCAAAGAATTGGAGTCCAAGCAGCCTGAAGAACTTGATGAATCTTCAACAAAGTCGGATCTACCCTGCATTGATATCACTGAGGGTCTGGATGATGTGGACAAGGAACCAAAGCCAACTCTTGCTGGAGAGGTTGCTGAAGAGCAAGAGGTCACTATTGCAGCTGAATCTTGTCCGAGCAACACACCCAACCAGCCGGAAGATGGGGCTTCAATAGAGTCAGTGGATCAACCGTGCATCGATATCACTGATGAAACGGAAGGTATGGACAAGGAGCCAGAAGCAACTCTTGGAGAAGTTACTGAAGATCAAGAGGTTACTATTGCAGCTGAAAGTTGTCCGAGCAACCCACCCAACCAGCCGGAAGATGTGGCTTCAATAGAGTCAGAGGACCAACCGTGCATTGATACCACGGATGAAACGGAAGGTCTGGGAATTGTGGACAAGGAGCCAGAAGCAACTCTTGCTGGAGAGGTTACTGAAGAGCAAGAGGTTACTATTGCAGCTGAAACTTGTCCGAGCAACCAACCCAACCAGCCGGAAGATGTAGCTTCAATAGAGTCAGGGGATCAACCGTGCATCGATATCACTGAGGGTCAGGATGATGTACACAAGGAGCCAGAAGCAACTCTTGATGGAGAGGTTACTGAAGAGCAAGCGGTTACTATTGCAGCTGAAGTTTGTCCGAGCAACACACCCAACCAGCCGGAAGATGTGGCTTCAATAGAGTCAGTGGATCAACCGTGCATCGATATCACTCATAAAACGGAAGGTCTGGGCATTGTGGAGAAGGAGCCAATGCCAACTCTTGCTGGAGAGGTTACTATTGCAGCTGAAACTTGTCCGAGCAACACACCCAAACAGCCAGAAGATGTGCCTCCAATAGAGTCAGTGGATCAACTGTGCATCGATATCACTGTGGGTCAGGATGATGTGGACAGGGAACCAGAAGCAACTCTTGCTAAAGATGTTACTCAAGAGCCAGAGGTCACCTTTGAGACCGAAACTTGTCCGACCAACACACTCAACCAGCCAGAAGATGCGCCTTCGGAGTCTAACAGGGATCAACCCTCCATCGATATCACTGATGACTCGGAGAGCGTACAACATGCTGAGGTTCATGATGAAAAAGTTACGGAACAGGAGGAGGTTACTATTCCGACGGAAACATCTCGAAGTAACGCAGTCCCTGAATCTACAACTGAAGTACAAGCTCCGGATGTTGTGGAGGAATTGGCTAAGCCTTCTAACGACATTAGCGCATCTCCTCAAAATTTGCTCCAAACTGAAATCGAGAATCAAAATGATACAATTGTTATTGAAGATGATTCGCTTCCCGCGAAGGAAACTCATGAAACATTGAAGTTGACGGAGAATCCTCTTGAAGGAGTGGAAGAAGCCCCAGCTTCCACAAATGAGGCGACTCCCGTAATTGAGATAGAAGACTCCAGTTCCAGCGAACAGGAGTGTGGCAAATCCGCGGTGGATGGAGATAAGCCTGAAGAAACCCTCGTCATCGATGAGGATAGACCATCAGAAACAAACGTCCCTGGTGCGGATATTCCACCTACCACGGATGACACCAAAGAAGTGACTTCTAACGATCGCCCCGAGGATGACAAGATACCGCAGGAAAGCAAATCTTCCCTAGATGCTGTAATGGAAGAGCCGCCTAAGGGTTTGGATGACCAATCAAAGGTGGACACGGGTATAGATAAGCCTGGGAATCCATTGGACACCGAACACTCTAAGGAAGCTACAGCCGCCACCGAAGCAAACATTGTGACGATTATTTCAGATGACGAATCTGAAGGTTCCCCTAAAGAAGAAGGAAGCCAAATCCCCGCCAAGGAGGAAGAAGCCCCCACTAACTTGACCAGTGTTGAAACAACAGAGGAGCCAACTCAAGAACCAGAGGCCGTATCCCTTCCCATTCCGAAGCCATCGGTCGACGAAGGAGACGCACCCAAGGAGGAAAAGGCCGTTAAGCGAACGACTAGAAAGGGTTCGGCCCATGCCGATCCACCCAATGAAGCCATTGACTTGGGCAGGACCAAGAGACGTGGCCGGAAGCCATCAGCTGAAGTGGTGGAAGCAACTGACCAAAAGCCGGAGGAAAGTTCCAAGCGGCGACTCCGAAAACCATCAAAGGACATCGAGGAAAGCAAACAAGAAGACGTTGCTAAATCCCTCAAAGGTAAACAGAAACTACGCGGGCGTACACCGTCATCCGAGGTTGCCGAAGAGGTGGCACATAATCAGGAACACAAAGAGGCAGCTGATCTACCACCGATCGTGGAGGAGGCGCTTGAATCTCCTGCACCCAACGAACAAATCGAGGAACATGCTCCGACTCATATTGAAAAGGTCAACAGCAGCGAGAAGTCGGAGGAGATTATTAATTCGAAGGATAAGAACAATTCTGAGGAATCCCTGAAGACTAACGCTGAGGAAGTTGCGCCAAAGAAAGATGCTGGTGCGGAGCACAAAGGAGATCACGAGGAGCCCAAAAAACGACGAGGTCGCAAACCCTCCGCAGACGTTGCAAGCAGTTCCTCAAAAGACCCTGGAACGGATAACTCTGAACCTCCTAAGGCGAACCTGGAGCTACCTTCTATTCCAGAGAATGAATCCCCTGAGGCGAAGCCAACGGAGACGCCTGAATCACCTGATCTTGCTGAGAAACCCAAACGACGCGCACGCAAGCCGTCAAACAACGTCGTCCACGCAGACGTGGAGAAGCCCAAACGAAGGGCGAAAACTCCAGCGGACACGGACGACTCACCCGAAAAGAAGACACGCCGGATTCGGCGCAAGGCATCCGCGGAGCCGGTCGAGGAAGCTTTGCCAGAGAAGCTACCTTTGCAGAAAATTGATGAGCAGGTCGTTCTCGATCCAATTTCAGAGGAGAGGGCTTCTGCAGAGGCCAAGGCTGAGGACAAAAGTGGCAAAGCAGCAGAGCCACAACCAGACCCATTGCCACTGCTGGAGAAGGAGGAACCCAAGACGCGACGACGTGGTCGAAAGCCAACTGCAGAATCGGCAGAGATCCCATCCCACTCGGTAAAGTCTGTGGTAGAGGAGAAAGCTGGTACGGCGTCAGAGCCCGAACAAGAGGTTCCGAAGCCGTTGACCGAAAAGGAGGAGCCCAAGATCCGACGACGTGGTCGTAAGGCGACGGCGGAGACAGTGGAGCTGTCAACCAAGGAGGATCTTCTGAATGCTGGGTCCAAAACGGAGACGGTTCACGAGACTTCGAAGCCGCTGGCGGATGAAACCGAACCCAAACCACGGCGGCGTGGTCGCAAACACTCAGTAGATTCGGAGAATATGTCAACTTTAAAGGACTTGGTACATTCCGGAGCAGAGGAAAAGTCTGCTACAGCACTAGAGACTGATCCAGAGCCGCTGGTACCGCTTCCGGAAGAAGAGGAGCCTAAGACGCGGCGACGTGGTCGAAAACCAACTGCAGAAACAGTGGAGATTCCAGCCAAGAAGGAGGCCACTCCCGAAGCGGCTCCGGTTGCGGCGTCCCGTCGTCGCGGGCGTAAAGCTACCGAGGACGAGGACCACTCGACCATGGAATCGAAACCGAAACGACGCGCACGCAAGGCTTCTGTGGAGGAGGTGAAAGAAGATGTTCCGGTTATTCCACAAGTGGATCCCCCTCCAGTCGAGGATGTAGCATCCACCGAGGTGGTTGAAAAGAAGCCCACTCGCCGTGTTCGCAAGGCTTCCGTCACTGCGGACGAATCGACACCAGCCAAGAAGGCACCTGCCAGACGTGCTCGAAAGGCAGATGCGTCTCCCGAGGACGAGCTGGAGAAGCAAATCAACCTGCACGATCTTCCTACAGAGAACGTGGATGCCGTCATTGTCACATCCGCTTCGGTTGAAAGTGCTCAGGATCCGGCATCCAGTGGGGATGCTGGCGAGGAAGAGATGACGCCGCGCCGCCGTGAAGGTCGCAACCTGCCTCGCAAAAATTATGACGAGACCTCCGACGAGGACAAGCCTAGCTCCTCGCTTCGCCGAGCACGAAAGCCCGCTGTTATCAAAGCTCCAGTGGCTGAAGCGCCGCTGGTGACACCCCAAAAGATTGTGCCGCCGGTTGAGGAAGTTGCCACACCAGTAAACACTATGGCTCCTCCTGAGCCGACGACCTCGCAACGCCGCGAGGGGCGCAACCTACCCCGCAAGAATTACGCCGAAGCGCCGGATGAGAAGCCTTCCTCGTCTCGCAGCCGGCGGGTTCGCCAGCCGACTGTTAAAGCCCTTGAGTTGATTGTGAACACCACCCCACGGCCGGCTACGCCGAAGAAACGAAAGGGAAAGGCCGCAGAAGATGAGGAACCGCAAGAGAAAAAGGTGGCCCAGGAGGCACCTGCGCCCCAAGCCGCTGTCGAACCGGAGCCAGCTGTTAAATCTTCAAAGGCTCGTGGAGGACGCCGCAAGGCGGAGGAGATTCCTGCGGGCGAACCTCTGGAGCCGGCGTTGGAGGCAAAGCCAGCGAAAAAGAACGCACGCGCACCAGCTCGCAAGGGCAAGGTTGAGGCTCCGGCGGAGGAGCAACCGCCCGCCAAAAAGAGTCGTGCTGGGTCCCGCGCCAAAACGCCAGTTGCAGCGCCGGAAGAGGCAACCACCGAACCAGAAAAGCCGGTGAAGAAGCCCGCCGCCCGGAGTCGGGCCCGCGGCGGTGCCAAAGCAGCTGCTGTTGTGGAGGAACCTCATCCGCCTGCCCAGGAATCGGAAAGCGAAGCTCCATCCTCGACGCCAGCGCGCGGTGGACGAGCTCGGAAGGTGCACTTCGAAGCCAGTATCACTCCTGCGGAGGCGGCATCCGGCAACGAAGCGGCGGCACCCAAACGAGCCACTCGCTCTCGCCGGAAGTAATTTATTTGAGTTTGATTCCATCGTTTAGCTTAGTCCTACATATATTTTATTTATCCATTTGTTATTATTTAAATCACTTTTGTAAAAAATTTTTGGATTTATAAATTTTCGAGTCAGGATAATTGTAAGTTTTACTGTTATAATTCGCATCAGTCGCACGTCGTTGGTTCGCTTTGGACGTAAATAAAACAACACCTTAATAGGCCTAAGTACGGTACCATAATAATTAATCGTAGTTTTAATACAACTTATCGCCGATCCCTAAAACAAAATAAAGAAAACCTTAAAACAAATGGTCGCCCAATTAAATTAAATCTAAAAAATAACAAAGATGGGTTATTATTTTCGTAGCTATCTTTTATTTCATTCGTATCGTTCGGGTCATCTTAATACAATTATTTGTTTTTTTTTTGGTATAGCGCTTCCAGATAGATTAGACAAAAGACCTTATAGTATTTGTGGTTGTGACTGGTCTTGGACAAGTTAATGACAAATGATATTGGGAATTCTATAAAAGCTGCGCGGTTATGTAAGAGTATACATCAAAATGTATATAGCACGTCCAAAAGGGCAGGTGCCACATACGGCACTCCTAGATATATCGTATATAAGTCCAATATTGAGAACAGTAATGTCATCCATGCATTATCAGACATAAAAAATATAAAAATAACAAAAAAGGGAACGTAAAAATAAACTAAACATAGAGCATTTAAAATACATCAAATAAATATACGCAAATCATAGCATTATATCTCACTGGTACTGGTACTGGTTCTGTTTGGGGGTAATACTTTCTAAAGCTTCTACAAAAACGCAGACCTACACATACAAAAAGGTAGGTAGAAACGAATTGTTCTTATGGGCTAAGCGCTGCTGGCTAAATGCAAACAGTTTGTGCGACTGGGCGTTATTTTCGGTTGATCGTTCTAAGCCTTCATCAGCAGGTGCGGTTCCGAACGCAGTGAATCTGTAAGATACTGGATCTTCATGGTCTTCTGGAAGTATCGCTTCTCATTGGGAGAGTTCACCATATAGACGATCGGACGAACGCCGACGTTGCGCCACAAATCGCCAATGTGCCTGCAAAGAAAGAGAGAATAGTTAGTGAGGTTATAATTTTTAAAATTATATTTAGCTCTTACAGGTTAAACTCCTCTTTGCTGAGAAAGACGACGCTTATTCCGATCACGGGGGCGATGATGTTCCGAAAGATTGCGCCGTAAATTGAGGTAATCAGAGTGGAGGATTTCAGGATGGCCAGCGAAAGGTAGGTTTCATGCCACAAGCCGCAGATAATTTCGGGATGCAACTTGCGAAGCTGAAAAAAGAAATATATAAATATAACACATCATACATGAATATATTTGACTCACCTGGTAAATGGCCAGCGGGGAACGACTTATAACTACGGTGCGCAGTGTGAAATTCTCATTAGCGACCATGAACTTGTGCAGCTGATCAACAGTCCGGGCACTGTTGTCGTGTAGTCGCAGAAAAATTGTAACTTGTGCGGCCTCCTCCTCCAAGAATTCGTTGAGCTGACCCAGTGTGGCCACCGACTCCGCCTCGTATTGGGACCTGTGTGCGGTGAAATGTACAAAAATGAAATACCAATTCCGGCTGATTTGCGTTGCGTCTCACCCCATCGGATGGTGCTCCGTGATATCCAACTTTTGCAGTTCCGCCAGCGGCTGCTGGGACACATTCACCCGCTTGGGGTTGGCCACCACGATTTCCCCACACGATGTGAGGCAGGCATCCAGCAGCACGTTCCGATACCCACGTGTGAGGCACTGTGAAAAAAATAGGCAGGGGTGGGTTAAGGGGATGTTATTGATTTTAGAATTACTACCACCGGCACATGACGTCACCTTTTTGATAGCCGCTTTCGAGTTCTCTGGGGCGTCGTAGCCGGCTGCCCGGTTGGCGATAGGCCAGTAGTTCGGCCTGTCCTCCGGCGAGCTCAGCAGGCTGAGAAGACGCTTCTCGTTAGGGCTTCGTTGCAGCTTCACAAACTTGGAGGCGATGCAGACAAGGAGCAGGGTCAGAGTGCACCACGGGATGGCCAAGTTGCATAGCAGCCAGAGGAGGTTAAAGCAGAAAAAAAGCAGGCTCACGGTGCAGCACAGCAGCTGGTAAATCATCTTTACGGCTACCCACAAGCAGCGCCAGTAGGACATTCAGCACAGAGCTGCGTGGGGGTGGGGTGGAGGCAGATGTGAAGGCGGAGTAGGTCGAGACTTTTCCTGCTCGATGGTGTCTGCTAAGTGTCTATTTTTACGCCCCGTCCACTAGGCCCAATAACCCCAATCACAATGTGTGCCGCCACCGCTGATGGTCCTGTTTTAACCGTTGGTCACTCCTCGCCTGCACCTTTGTCGCCTTTGTCCGGATCAAACGCCACTCGGGGTTCGTCTCGCAAATTTGAAATCGTTGGGGGTTTTCGGTGACGCCTTCTGTTGAGGGTGGACAATCAGTATTTTCTTGTATTTTTGTGGTCCCCCATCTCTTCTTCGTTTGGTAATCGTTCTCTGTTTTGTCCTCCCTGATTCTCTTCACGGCGTTGCCAGATAGACGGCCTCTTTCCATGGTTACACTATTAAGGCGGCCACACTATTTAAATTCAAAAATGATATTTAAGCCATGTTTTGAATGAAGAAAGTCGATTTTGGGTTCCCTGATAACAAAATGGTACTTTGTATCCTGCTCGGATACATATTGGCTGAGTTATGACCATCGGAAAAAGCAAAAGTGAGGAAATTGCAAAAACCCTCAATTATGTAGTACCCCCTATCTGTACCCCTAGGAAAAAAATCGAAAAATTCAAAAACGATATTTGAGCCATGTTTTGAATGAGAAAAGTCGCTTTTGGGTTCCCTGATAACAAAATGGTACTTTGTTTCCTGCTCGGATACAAATTGGCTGAGCTATGGCCATCGGAAGTAGCAAAAGTGAGGAAATTGCGAAAACCCTAAATTTTGTGGGGGTACCCCTTGGAAAAAAATCGAAAAATTCAAAAACGATATTTGAGCCATGTTTTGAATGAGGAAAGTCGCTTTTGGGTTCCCTGATAACAAAATGGTACCCAAAAATGATACATATTGGCTGAGTTATGACCATCGGAAAAAGCAAAAGTGAGGAAATTGCAAAAACGATAAATTTTGTGGGGGTACCCCTTGGAAAAAAATTCGAAAAATTCAGAAACGATATTTGAGCCATGTTTTGAATGAGGAAAGTCGCTTTTGGGTTCCCTGATAACAAAATGGTACCCAAAAATGATACAAATTGGCTGAGCTATGGCCATCGAAAGGAGCAAAAGTGAGGAAATTGCAAAAACCCTCAATTATGTAGGTACCCCTAGGAAAAAAATCGAAAAATTCAAAAACGATATTTGAGCCATGTTTTGAATGAGAAAAGTCGCTTTTGGGTTCCCTGATAACAAAATGGTACTTTGTTTCCTGCTCGGATACAAATTGGCTGAGCTATGGCCATCGGAAGGAGCAAAAGTGAGGAAATTGCGAAAACCCTAAATTTTGTGGGGGTACCCCTTGGAAAAAAATCGAAAAATTCAAAAACGATATTTGAGCCATGTTTTGAATAAGGAAAGTCGCTTTTGGGTTCCCTGATAACAAAATGGTACTTTTTTGGCTGAGCTATGGCCATCGGAAGGAGCAAAAGTGAGGAAATTGCGAAAACCATAAATTTTGTGGGGGTACCCCTTGGAAAAAAATCGAAAAATTCAAAAACGATATTTGAGCCATGTTTTGAATGAGGAAAGTCGCTTTTGGGTTCCCTGATAACAAAATGGTACTTTGTTTCCTGCTCGGATACAAATTGGCTGAGCTATGGCCATCGGAAGGTGCAAAAGTGAGGAAATTGCGAAAACTCTCAATTTTGTGGGGGTACCCCTTGGAAAAAAATCGAAAAATTCAAAAACGATATTTGAGCCATGTTTTGAATGAGAAAAGTCGCTTTTGGGTTCCCTGATAACAAAATGGTACTTTGTTTCCTGCTCGGATACAAATTGGCTGAGCTATGGCCATCGGAAGGAGCAAAAGTGAGGAAATTGCGAAAACCCTAAATTTTGTGGGGGTACCCCTTGGAAAAAAATCGAAAAATTCAAAAACGATATTTGAGCCATGTTTTGAATGAGGAAAGTCGCTTTTGGGTTCCCTGATAACAAAATGGTACTTTGTTTCCTGCTCGGATACAAATTGGCTGAGCTATGGCCATCGGAAGTAGCAAAAGTGAGGAAATTGCGAAAACCCTAAATTTTGTGGGGGTACCCCTTGGAAAAAAATTCGAAAAATTCAAAAACGATATTTGAGCCATGTTTTGAATGAGGAAAGTCGCTTTTGGGTTCCCTGATAACAAAATGGTACCCAAAAATGATACAAATTGGCTGAGCTATGGCCATCGGAAGGAGCAAAAGTGAGGAAATTGCAAAAACCATAAATTTTGTGGGGGTACCCCTTGGAAAAAAATTCGAAAAATTCAGAAACGATATTTGAGCCATGTTTTGAATGAGGAAAGTCGCTTTTGGGTTCCCTGATAACAAAATGGTACCCAAAAATGATACAAATTGGCTGAGCTATGGCCATCGAAAGGAGCAAAAGTGAGGAAATTGCAAAAACCCTAAATTTTGGGGGTACCCCTTGGAAAAAAATCGAAAAATTCAAAAACGATATTTGAGCCATGTTTTGAATAAGGAAAGTCGCTTTTGGGTTCCCTGATAACAAAATGGTACTTTGTTTCCTGCTCGGATACAAATTGGCTGAGCTATGGCCATCGGAAGGAGCAAAAGTGAGGAAATTGCGAAAACCATAAATTTTGTGGGGGTACCCCTTGGAAAAAAATCGAAAAATTCAAAAACGATATTTGAGCCATGTTTTGAATGAGGAAAGTCGCTTTTGGGTTCCCTGATAACAAAATGGTACTTTGTTTCCTGCTCGGATACAAATTGGCTGAGCTATGGCCATCGGAAGGTGCAAAAGTGAGGAAATTGCGAAAACTCTCAATTTTGTGGGGGTACCCCTTGGAAAAAATTCGAAAAATTCAAAAACGATGTTTGAGCCATGTTTTGAATGAGGAAAGTCGCTTTTGGGTTCCCTGATAACAAAATGGTACTTTGTTTCCTGCTCGGATACAAATTGGCTGAGCTATAGCCATCGAAAGGAGCAAAAGTGAGGAAATTGCAAAAACCCTAAATTTTGTGGGGTTAACCCTAGGAAAAAAATCGAAAAATTCAAAAACGATATTCGAGCCATGTTTTGAATGAGGAAAGTCGCTTTTGGGTTCCCTAATAACAAAATGGTACTTTGTTTCCTGCTCGTATACAAATTGGCTGAGCTATGGCCATCGGAAGGAGCAAAAGTGAGGAAATTGCGAAAACCCTAAATTTTGTGGGGGTACCCCTTGGAAAAAAATCGAAAAATTCAAAAACGATATTTGAGCCATGTTTTGAATGAGGAAAGTCGCTTTTGGGTTCCCTGATAACAAAATGGTACTTTGTTTCCTGCTCGGATACAAATTGGCTGAGCTATGGCCATCGGAAGGAGCAAAAGTGAGGAAATTGCAAAAACCATAAATTTTGTGGGGGTACCCCTTGGAAAAAAATCGAAAAATTCAAAAAAGATATTTGTGCCATGTTTTGAATAAGGAAAGTCGCTTTTGGGTTCCCTGATAACAAAATGGTACTTTGTTTCCTGCTCGGATACAAATTGGCTGAGCTATGGCCATCGGAAGGAGCAAAAGTGAGGAAATTGCAAAAACTCTCAATTTGGTGGGGGTACCCTTGGAAAAAATTCGAAAAATTCAAAAACGATATTTGAGCCATGTTTTGAATAAAAAAAGTCGCTTTTGGGTTCCCTGATAACAAAATGGTACTTTGTTTCCTGCTCGGATACAAATTGGCTGAGCTATGGCCATCGGAAGGAGCAAAAGTGAGGAAATTGCGAAAACCCTAAATTTTGTAGGGGTACCCCTTGGAAAAAATCGAAAAATTCAAAAACGATATTTGAGCCATGTTTTGAATGAGGAAAGTCGCTTTTGGGTTCCCTGATAACAAAATGGTACTTTGTTTCCTGCTCGGATACAAATTGGCTGAGCTATGGCCATCGGAAGGAGCAAAAGTGAGGAAATTGCGAAAACCCTAAATTTTGTAGGGGTACCCCTTGGAAAAAAATCGAAAAATTCAAAAACGATATTTGAGCCATGTTTTGAATGAGGAAAGTCGCTTTTGGGTTCCCTGATAACAAAATGGTACTTTGTTTCCTGCTCGGATACAAATTGGCTGAGCTATGGCCATCGGAAGGAGCAAAAGTGAGGAAATTGCGAAAACCCTCAATTTTGTGGGGGTACCCCTTGGAAAAAAATCGAAAAATTCAAAAACGATATTCGAGCCATGTTTTGAATGAGGAAAGTCGCTTTTGGGTTCCCTAATAACAAAATGGTACTTTGTTTCCTGCTCGGATACAAATTGGTTGAGCTATGGCCATCGGAAGGAGCAAAAGTGAGGAAATTGCAAAAACCCTAAATTTTGTGGGGGTACCCCTTGGAAAAAAATCGAAAAATTCAAAAACGATATTTGAGCCATGTTTTGAATAAGGAAAGTCGCTTTTGGGTTCCCTGATAACAAAATGGTACTTTGTTTCCTGCTCGGATACAAATTGGCTGAGCTATGGCCATCGGAAGGAGCAAAAGTGAGGAAATTGCGAAAACCCTAAATTTTGTGGGGGTACCCCTTGAAAAAAATCGAAAAATTCAAAAACGATATTTGAGCCATGTTTTGAATGAGGAAAGTCGCTTTTGGGTTCCCTGATAACAAAATGGTACTTTGTTTCCTGCTCGGATACAAATTGGCTGAGCTATGGCCATCGGAAGGAGCAAAAGTGAGGAAATTGCGAAAACCCTCAATTTTGTGGGGGTACCCCTTGGAAAAAAATCTAAAAATTCAAAAACGATGTTTGAGCCATGTTTTGAATGAGGAAAGTCGCTTTTGGGTTCCCTGATAACAAAATGGTACTTTGTTTCCTGCTCGGATACAAATTGGCTGAGCTATGGCCATCGGAAGGAGCAAAAATGAGGAAATTGCGAAAACCCTCAATTTTGTGGGGGTACCCCTTGGAAAAAAATCGAAAAATTCAAAAACGATGTTTGAGCCATGTTTTGAATGAGGAAAGTCGCTTTTGGGTTCCCTGATAACAAAATGGTACTTTGTTTCCTGCTCGGATACAAATTGGCTGAGCTATGGCCATCGGAAGGAGCAAAAGTGAGGAAATTGCGAAAACCCTCAATTTTGTGGGGGTACCCCTTGGAAAAAAATCTAAAAATTCAAAAACGATATTTGAGCCATGTTTTGAATGAGGAAAGTCGCTTTTGGGTTCCCTGATAACAAAATGGTACTTTGTTTCCTGCTCGGATACAAATTGGCTGAGCTATGGCCATCGGAAGAAGCAAAAGTGAGGAAATTGCAAAAACCATAAATTTTGTGGGGGTACCCCTTGGAAAAAAATTGGATACAAATTGATACAAATTGGAGATACAAATACAAATAATACTCGGATACAAATTGGCTGAGCTATGGCCATCGGAAGGAGCAAAAGTGAGGAAATTGCGAAAACTCTCAATTTGGTGGGGGTACCCCTAGGAAAAAAATCGAAAAATTCAAAAACGATATTTGAGCCATGTTTTGAATGAGGAAAGTCGCTTTTGGGTTCCCTGATAACAAAATGGTACTTTGTTTCCTGCTCGGATACAAATTGGCTGAGCTATGACCATCGGAAGGAGCAAAAATGAGGAAATTGCGAAAACCCTCAATTTTGTGGGGGTACCCCTTGGAAAAAAATCGAAAAATTCAAAAACGATGTTTGAGCCATGTTTTGAATGAGGAAAGTCGCTTTTGGGTTCCCTGATAACAAAATGGTACTTTGTTTCCTGCTCGGATACAAATTGGCTGAGCTATGGCCATCGGAAGGAGCAAAAGTGAGGAAATTGCGAAAACTCTCAATTTGGTGGGGGTACCCCTAGGAAAAAAATCGAAAAATTCAAAAACGATGTTTGAGCCATGTTTTGAATGAGGAAAGTCGCTTTTGGGTTCCCTGATAACAAAATGGTACTTTGTTTCCTGCTCGGATACAAATTGGCTGAGCTATGGCCATCGGAAGGAGCAAAAGTGAGGAAATTGCGAAAACCCTCAATTTTGTGGGGGTACCCCTTGGAAAAAAATCGAAAAATTCAAAAACGATATTTGAGCCATGTTTTGAATGAGGAAAGTCGCTTTTGGGTTCCCTGATAACAAAATGGTACTTTGTTTCCTGCTCGGATACAAATTGGCTGAGCTATGGCCATCGGAAGGTGCAAAAGTGAGGAAATTGCGAAAACTCTCAATTTTGTGGGGGTACCCCTTGGAAAAAATTCTAAAAATTCAAAAACGATGTTTGAGCCATGTTTTGAATGAGGAAAGTCGCTTTTGGGTTCCCTGATAACAAAATGGTACTTTGTTTCCTGCTCGGATACAAATTGGCTGAGCTATAGCCATCGGAAGGAGCAAAAGTGAGGAAATTGCAAAAACCCTAAATTTTGTGGGGGTACCCCTTGGAAAAAAATCGAAAAATTCAAAAACGATATTTGAGCCATGTTTTGAATGAGGAAAGTCGCTTTTGGGTTCCCTGATAACAAAATGGTACTTTGTTTCCTGCTCGGATACAAATTGGCTGAGCTATGGCCATCGGAAGGAGCAAAAGTGAGGAAATTGCAAAAACCATAAATTTTGTGGGGGTACCCCTTGGAAAAAAATCGAAAAATTCAAAAAAAATATTTGTGCCATGTTTTGAATAAGGAAAGTCGCTTTTGGGTTCCCTGATAACAAAATGGTACTTTGTTTCCTGCTCGGATACAAATTGGCTGAGCTATGGCCATCGGAAGGAGCAAAAGTGAGGAAATTGCAAAAACTCTCAATTTGGTGGGGGTACCCTTGGAAAAAATTCGAAAAATTCAAAAACGATATTTGAGCCATGTTTTGAATAAAAAAAGTCGCTTTTGGGTTCCCTGATAACAAAATGGTACTTTGTTTCCTGCTCGGATACAAATTGGCTGAGCTATGGCCATCGGAAGGAGCAAAAGTGAGGAAATTGCGAAAACCCTAAATTTTGTAGGGGTACCCCTTGGAAAAAAATCGAAAAATTCAAAAACGATATTTGAGCCATGTTTTGAATGAGGAAAGTCGCTTTTGGGTTCCCTGATAACAAAATGGTACTTTGTTTCCTGCTCGGATACAAATTGGCTGAGCTATGACCATCGGAAGGAGCAAAAATGAGGAAATTGCGAAAACCCTCAATTTTGTGGGGGTACCCCTTGGAAAAAAAATCGAAAAATTCAAAAACGATATTTGAGCCATGTTTTGAATGAGGAAAGTCGCTTTTGGGTTCCCTGATAACAAAATGGTACTTTGTTTCCTGCTCGGATACAAATTGGTTGAGCTATGGCCATCGGAAGGAGCAAAAGTGAGGAAATTGCGAAAACCCTCAATTTTGTGGGGGTACCCCTTGGAAAAAAATCGAAAAATTCAAAAACGATATTCGAGCCATGTTTTGAATGAGGAAAGTCGCTTTTGGGTTCCCTAATAACAAAATGGTACTTTGTTTCCTGCTCGGATACAAATTGGCTGAGCTATGGCCATCGGAAGGAGCAAAAGTGAGGAAATTGCGAAAACTCTCAATTTGGTGGGGGTACCCCTAGGAAAAAAATCGAAAAATTCAAACACGATGTTTGAGCCATGTTTTGAATGAGGAAAGTCGCTTTTGGGTTCCCTGATAACAAAATGGTACTTTGTTTCCTGCTCGGATACAAATTGGCTGAGCTATGGCCATCGGAAGGAGCAAAAGTGAGGAAATTGCGAAAACCCTCAATTTTGTGGGGGTACCCCTTGGAAAAAAATCGAAAAATTCAAAAACGATATTTGAGCCATGTTTTGAATGAGGAAAGTCGCTTTTGGGTTCCCTGATAACAAAATGGTACTTTGTTTCCTGCTCGGATACAAATTGGCTGAGCTATGGCCATCGGAAGGTGCAAAAGTGAGGAAATTGCGAAAACTCTCAATTTTGTGGGGGTACCCCTTGGAAAAAATTCTAAAAATTCAAAAACGATGTTTGAGCCATGTTTTGAATGAGGAAAGTCGCTTTTGGGTTCCCTGATAACAAAATGGTACTTTGTTTCCTGCTCGGATACAAATTGGCTGAGCTATAGCCATCGAAAGGAGCAAAAGTGAGGAAATTGCAAAAACCCTAAATTTTGTGGGGGTACCCCTTGGAAAAAAATCGAAAAATTCAAAAACGATATTTGAGCCATGTTTTGAATGAGGAAAGTCGCTTTTGGGTTCCCTGATAACAAAATGGTACTTTGTTTCCTGCTCGGATACAAATTGGCTGAGCTATGGCCATCGGAAGGAGCAAAAGTGAGGAAATTGCAAAAACCATAAATTTTGTGGGGGTACCCCTTGGAAAAAAATCGAAAAATTCAAAAAAAATATTTGTGCCATGTTTTGAATAAGGAAAGTCGCTTTTGGGTTCCCTGATAACAAAATGGTACTTTGTTTCCTGCTCGGATACAAATTGGCTGAGCTATGGCCATCGGAAGGAGCAAAAGTGAGGAAATTGCAAAAACTCTCAATTTGGTGGGGGTACCCTTGGAAAAAATTCGAAAAATTCAAAAACGATATTTGAGCCATGTTTTGAATAAAAAAAGTCGCTTTTGGGTTCCCTGATAACAAAATGGTACTTTGTTTCCTGCTCGGATACAAATTGGCTGAGCTATGGCCATCGGAAGGAGCAAAAGTGAGGAAATTGCGAAAACCCTAAATTTTGTAGGGGTACCCCTTGGAAAAAAATCGAAAAATTCAAAAACGATATTTGAGCCATGTTTTGAATGAGGAAAGTCGCTTTTGGGTTCCCTGATAACAAAATGGTACTTTGTTTCCTGCTCGGATACAAATTGGCTGAGCTATGACCATCGGAAGGAGCAAAAATGAGGAAATTGCGAAAACCCTCAATTTTGTGGGGGTACCCCTTGGAAAAAAAATCGAAAAATTCAAAAACGATATTTGAGCCATGTTTTGAATGAGGAAAGTCGCTTTTGGGTTCCCTGATAACAAAATGGTACTTTGTTTCCTGCTCGGATACAAATTGATTGAGCTATGGCCATCGGAAGGAGCAAAAGTGAGGAAATTGCGAAAACCCTCAATTTTGTGGGGGTACCCCTTGGAAAAAAATCTAAAAATTCAAAAACGATGTTTGAGCCATGTTTTGAATGAGGAAAGTCGCTTTTGGGTTCCCTGATAACAAAATGGTACTTTGTTTCCTGCTCGGATACAAATTGGCTGAGCTATGGCCATCGGAAGGAGCAAAAATGAGGAAATTGCGAAAACCCTCAATTTTGTGGGGGTACCCCTTGGAAAAAAATCTAAAAATTCAAAAACGATGTTTGAGCCATGTTTTGAATGAGGAAAGTCGCTTTTGGGTTCCCTGATAACAAAATGGTACTTTGTTTCCTGCTCGGATACAAATTGGCTGAGCTATAGCCATCGAAAGGAGCAAAAGTGAGGAAATTGCAAAAACCCTAAATTTTGTGGGGGTACCCCTTGGAAAAAAATCGAAAAATTCAAAAACGATATTTGAGCCATGTTTTGAATGAGGAAAGTCGCTTTTGGGTTCCCTGATAACAAAATGGTACTTTGTTTCCTGCTCGGATACAAATTGGCTGAGCTATGGCCATCGGAAGGAGCAAAAGTGAGGAAATTGCGAAAACCCTAAATTTTGTGGGGGTACCCCTTGGAAAAAAATCGAAAAATTCAAAAACGATATTTGAGCCATGTGTTGAATAAGGAAAGTCGCTTTTGGGTTCCCTGATAAAAAAATGGTACTTTGTTTCCTGCTCGGATACAGATTGGCTGAGCTATGGCCATCGGAAGGAGCAAAAGTGAGGAAATTGCGAAAACCCTAAATTTTGTGGGGTTAACCCTAGGAAAAAAATCGAAAAATTCAAAAACGATATTCGAGCCATGTTTTGAATGAGGAAAGTCGCTTTTGGGTTCCCTAATAACAAAATGGTACTTTGTTTCCTGCTCGGATACAAATTGGCTGAGCTATGGCCATCGGAAGGAGCAAAAGTGAGGAAATTGCGAAAACCCTAAATTTTGTGGGGGTACCCCTTGGAAAAAAATCGAAAAATTCAAAAACGATATTTGAGCCATGTTTTGAATGAGGAAAGTCGCTTTTGGGTTCCCTGATAACAAAATGGCACTTTGTTTCCTGCTCGGATACAAATTGGCTGAGCTATGGCCATCGGAAGGAGCAAAAGTGAGGAAATTGCAAAAACCATAAATTTTGTGGGGGTACCCCTTGGAAAAAAATTCGAAAAATTCAGAAACGATATTTGAGCCATGTTTTGAATGAGGAAAGTCGCTTTTGGGTTCCCTGATAACAAAATGGTACCCAAAAATGATACAAATTGGCTGAGCTATGGCCATCGGAAGGAGCAAAAGTGAGGAAATTGCGAAAACCCTAAATTTTGTGGGGGTACCCCTTGGAAAAAAATCGAAAAATTCAAAAACGATATTTGAGCCATGTTTTGAATAAGGAATGTCGCTTTTGGGTTCCATGATAACAAAATGGTACTTTGTTTCCTGCTCGGATACAAATTGGCTGAGCTATGGCCATCGGAAGGAGCAAAAGTGAGGAAATTGCGAAAACCCTAAATTTTGTGGGGGTACCCCTTGGAAAAAAATCGAAAAATTCAAAAACGATATTTGAGCCATGTTTTGAATGAGCAAAGTCGCTTTTGGGTTCCCTGATAACAAAATGGCACTTTGTTTCCTGCTCGGATACAAATTGGCTGAGCTATGGCCATCGGAAGGAGCAAAAGTGAGGAAATTGCAAAAACCATAAATTTTGTGGGGGTACCCCTTGGAAAAAAATCGAAAAATTCAAAAAAGATATTTGTGCCATGTTTTGAATAAGGAAAGTCGCTTTTGGGTTCCCTGATAACAAAATGGTACTTTGTTTCCTGCTCGGATACAAATTGGCTGAGCTATGGCCATCGGAAGGAGCAAAAGTGAGGAAATTGCAAAAACTCTCAATTTGGTGGGGGTACCCATGGAAAAAATTCGAAAAATTCAAAAACGATATTTGAGCCATGTTTTGAATAAAAAAAGTCGCTTTTGGGTTCCCTGATAACAAAATGGTACTTTGTTTCCTGCTCGGATACAAATTGGCTGAGCTATGGCCATCGGAAGGAGCAAAAGTGAGGAAATTGCGAAAACCCTAAATTTTGTAGGGGTACCCCTTGGAAAAAAATCGAAAAATTCAAAAACGATATTTGAGCCATGTTTTGAATGAGGAAAGTCGCTTTTGGGTTCCCTGATAACAAAATGGTACTTTGTTTCCTGCTCGGATACAAATTGGCTGAGCTATGGCCATCGGAAGGAGCAAAAGTGAGGAAATTGCAAAAACCATAAATTTTGTGGGGGTACCCCTTGGAAAAAAATTGGATACAAATTGATACAAATTGGAGATACAAATACAAATAATACTCGGATACAAATTGGCTGAGCTATAGCCATCGAAAGGAGCAAAAGTGAGGAAATTGCGAAAACCCTAAATTTTGTGGGGGTACGCCTTGGAAAAAAATCGAAAAATTCAAAAACGATATTTGAGCCATGTGTTGAATAAGGAAAGTCGCTTTTGGGTTCCCTGATAACAAAATGGTACTTTGTTTCCTGCTCGGATACAAATTGGCTGAGCTATGGCCATCGGAAGGAGCAAAAGTGAGGAAATTGCGAAAACCCTAAATTTTGTAGGGGTACCCCTTGGAAAAAAATCGAAAAATTCAAAAACGATATTTGAGCCATGTTTTGAATGAGGAAAGTCGCTTTTGGGTTCCCTGATAACAAAATGGTACTTTGTTTCCTGCTCGGATACAAATTGGCTGAGCTATGGCCATCGGAAGGAGCAAAAGTGAGGAAATTGCGAAAACCCTCAATTTTGTGGGGGTACCCCTTTGAAAAAAATCGAAAAATTCAAAAACGATATTCGAGCCATGTTTTGAATGAGGAAAGTCGCTTTTGGGTTCCCTAATAACAAAATGGTACTTTGTTTCCTGCTCGGATACAAATTGGTTGAGCTATGGCCATCGGAAGGAGCAAAAGTGAGGAAATTGCGAAAACCCTAAATTTTGTGGGGGTAC
This sequence comes from Drosophila pseudoananassae pseudoananassae, assembly GCA_018153035.1. Taxonomy (NCBI): domain Eukaryota; kingdom Metazoa; phylum Arthropoda; class Insecta; order Diptera; family Drosophilidae; genus Drosophila; species Drosophila pseudoananassae. The sequence continues at coordinate 2,719,041 of JAECXR010000055.1, forward strand.
CCCTTGGAAAAAAATCGAAAAATTCAAAAACGATATTTGAGCCATGTTTTGAATGAGGAAAGTCGCTTTTGTGTTCCCTGATAACAAAATGGTACTTTGTTTCCTGCTCGGATACAAATTGGTTGAGCTATGGCCATCGGAAGGAGCAAAAGTGAGGAAATTGCGAAAACCCTCAATTTTGTGGGGGTACCCCTTGGAAAAAAATCTAAAAATTCAAAAACGATGTTTGAGCCATGTTTTGAATGAGGAAAGTCGCTTTTGTGTTCCCTGATAACAAAATGGTACTTTGTTTCCTGCTCGGATACAAATTGGCTGAGCTATGGCCATCGGAAGGAGCAAAAGTGAGGAAATTGCGAAAACCCTAAATTTTGTGGGGGTACCCCTTGGAAAAAAATCGAAAAATTCAAAAACGATATTTGAGCCATGTTTTGAATGAGGAAAGTCGCTTTTGTGTTCCCTGATAACAAAATGGTACTTTGTTTCCTGCTCGGATACAAATTGGTTGAGCTATGGCCATCGGAAGGAGCAAAAGTGAGGAAATTGCGAAAACCCTCAATTTTGTGGGGGGTACCCCTTGGAAAAAAATCTAAAAATTCAAAAACGATGTTTGAGCCATGTTTTGAATGAGGAAAGTCGCTTTTGGGTTCCCTGATAACAAAATGGTACTTTGTTTCCTGCTCGGATACAAATTGGCTGAGCTATGGCCATCGGAAGGAGCAAAAGTGAGGAAATTGCAAAAACCCTCAATTTTGTGGGGGTACCCCTTGGAAAAAAATCTAAAAATTCAAAAACGATGTTTGAGCCATGTTTTGAATGAGGAAAGTCGCTTTTGGGTTCCCTGATAACAAAATGGTACTTTGTTTCCTGCTCGGATACAAATTGGCTGAGCTATGGCCATCGGAAGGAGCAAAAGTGAGGAAATTGCGAAAACCCTCAATTTTGTGGGGGTACCCCTTGGAAAAAAATCGAAAAATTCAAAAACGATGTTTGAGCCATGTTTTGAATGAGGAAAGTCGCTTTTGGGTTCCCTGATAACAAAATGGTACTTTGTTTCCTGCTCGGATACAAATTGGCTGAGCTATGGCCATCGGAAGGAGCAAAAGTGAGGAAATTGCGATAACCCTCAATTTTGTGTGGGGTACCCCTTGGAAAAAAATCTAAAAATTCAAAAACGATGTTTGAGCCATGTTTTGAATGAGGAAAGTCGCTTTTGGGTTCCCTGATAACAAAATGGTACTTTGTTTCCTGCTCGGATACAAATTGGCTGAGCTATGGCCATCGGAAGGAGCAAAAGTGAGGAAATTGCGAAAACCCTAAGTTTTGTGGGGGTACCCCTTGGAAAAAAATCGAAAAATTCTAAAACGATATATGAGCCATGTTTTGAATGAGGAAAGTCGCTTTTGGGTTCCCTGATAACAAAATGGTACTTTGTTTCCTGCTCGGATACAAATTGGCTGAGCTATGGCCATCGGAAGGAGCAAAAGTGAGGAAATTGCGAAAACCCTAAATTTTGTAGGGGTACCCCTTGGGAAAAAAATCGAAAAATTCAAAAACGATATTTGAGCCATGTTTTGAATGAGGAAAGGCGCTTTTGGGTTCCCTGATAACAAAATGGTACTTTGTTTCCTGCTCGGATACAAATTGGCTGAGCTATGGCCATCGGAAGGAGCAAAAGTGAGGAAATTGCGAAAACCCTAAGTTTTGTGGGGGTACCCCTTGGAAAAAAATCGAAAAATTCAAAAACGATATTTGAGCCATGTTTTGAATGAGGAAAGTCGCTTTTGGGTTCCATGATAACAAAATGGTTCTTTGTTTCCTGCTCGGATACAAATTGGCTGAGCTATGGCCATCGGAAGGAGCAAAAGTGAGGAAATTGCGAAAACCCTAAATTTTGTGGGAGTACCCTTGGAAAAAATTCGAAAAATTCAAAAACGATATTTGAGCCATGTTTTGAATGAGGAAAGTCGCTTTTGGGTTCCCTGATAACAAAATGGTACTTTGTTTCCTGCTCGGATACAAATTGGCTGAGCTATGGCCATCGGAAGGAGCAAAAGTGAGGAAATTGCGAAAACCCTAAATTTTGTAGGGGTACCCCTTGGAAAAAAATCGAAAAATTCAAAAACGATATTTGAGCCATGTTTTGAATGAGGAAAGGCGCTTTTGGGTTCCCTGATAACAAAATGGTACTTTGTTTCCTGCTCGGATACAAATTGCCTGAGCTATGGCCATCGGAAGGAGCAAAAGTGAGGAAATTGCGAAAACCCTAAATTTTGTGGGGGTACCCCTTGGAAAAAAATCGAAAAATTCAAAAACGATATTTGAGCCATGTTTTGAATGAGGAAAGTCGCTTTTGGGTTCCCTGATAACAAATTGGTACTTTGTTTCCTGCTCGGATACAAATTGGCTGAGCTATGGCCATCGGAAGGAGCAAAAGTGAGGAATTTGCGAAAACCCTAAATTTTGTGGGGGTACCCCTTGGAAAAAAATCGAAAAATTCAAAAACGATATTTGAGCCATGTTTTGAATAAGGAAAGTCGCTTTTGGGTTCCCTGATAACAAATTGGTACTTTGTTTCCTGCTCGGATACAAATTGGCTGAGCTATGGCCATCGGAAGGAGCCAAAGTTAGGAAATTGCGAAATCCCTCAATTTTGTGGGGTTAACCCTAGGAAAAAAATTGAAAAATTGAAAAACAATTTGTAAGCTGTGTTTTTTATCAGGAAAGTCGCTTTTGTGTTTCCTGATAAGAATCTGAACAAAATAAAAACCTCCATAATAAGACTATAGTTTTTAAAATCTTTTCATTTTTAGATAATTCCATTTTTTATAAGTAATCCAAATGAAAAGTATTAACAAACTTTAAGCTTGCTTATTTTTTGAGTTTATTCCATTACCAGGTCAACGTTCAATTACAATAAAAGCATTTAAAGTTTAGCTAGCATGCGGATCCAACGGCGAATAGTCGGGTGTGCTAGGCGAGTGTAGACACCGGGATAGTATGGATCAGCGCAGCCCACTCCCCAGGACACAATCCCAATGAGAGTTCCCCCAGAGGTAATCGGACCTCCACTGTCACCTTAAAAAGGTAAATAACAGAAAATTATTAATAATGAAGTGGGATATCAGCTAATTTGGTTCTCACCTTGACAAGCATCCGTGTTTCTAGCGGCGGCACAGAACATGCTGAAAAAATTGATTATTAAGCGTTATTGACTCGTAATCGTTTTTTCCAGAACAGATAGAAACGGAAACTGATAATTAAATTGTTTTGCTTACGCATCCGTAACTCCTCCATGACTACGCAGATCGTTATGGCACCGCTCCTGGTTGACCGTTAGTACCGTGGTGCTCTTAAGCATTGACGATAACACCGGATTAGTGGTGCTCATGTGACCCCAGCCGGAGACCACTGCCGGCACGCTTTCTCCGATAGCTTCTCCAATCGCAGGTAACCGAATGGGCGCCACTTTTCCCAGGGGTGAGCTAAGTGCTTTGTCCGCGGTGCGCAGGAGCGCCACATCAAAGTTCATATCCGCCCGGTCATACGAGGGATGCTTGTGGATTGACTTAATAGGCTGGACGCTTCCGCCGGATGCACGGAATACACTTCCCTGCCGCAAGGTGAACTCGTTCGGCTGCCGTTCGTGGCCATCGATACAGTGCGCGGCCGTAATAGCCCAGGATCCGGAAAGGATCGAGGCACCGCAGATGTGAACCGATTGACGGCGCAGCGAGAGTTGGAATGGAAACTCGCCTTCGGCTGCATCACGCCCGTTGACGATGCGGCTGTCCGGAGCACGCTGAGCTGCAGCTTCACTACGAGATGTGTGGGTGACCAGGATGAGAAGACTCCCAAATATCAACGGAATCGAAGCAGAAGACTGCATGGCGCTGCTTATAAGTGGAAACTAACCAGCGCAGGAAGGTGCTGGCCGATATATTCATTGGTGTTATCAATTTCTGCCGTTATCTAGTCGAGTACACAGTTTCTGAAGAAGCTGCTCCGCCTAGTAATTAACCATTGTCGTGTGGGTTTCCCGATTTGCTGATTTTATTACTGTTAACAGCGCAGACGATGGCAATGAACTTCCGCAAGAGTAAGGGGATATGGAAAAAGGAACTAATCCTACTTGATTTAGCTAAATACTCTTATGACTTGAAAGACTTTCGTATTTTATATCATATAAGATTTCTTCATATTAAATAAATATTCAAAATATATGTATATATCAAGAATATTTAAGATTGGAAAACTCTCTACTCTCTCAAAACTATTTTTTTAAAAGAAAGGGCCCTATAAAAATGAGAGATTGTGATGTTGACTTTTCTCACAAGCAATATCAAAATTGTTAGAGTAGAAAAGAAAATATGACAATATCGTGGAAATAAACATGTTTAAACTTTAAGTATGGATTAGTTTTTAAATAAACGTTTCGAAATCTTTATAACCGATTCCGATATACCGTTCCGATTTAAAGCGATGTGGCGCTGCCAACTTGGCTTGAAACATTTCTGAAAATATCGAAAGGGAAATCTATCGTTTTCAGAGCTAATTAACAGGGAAGTATCTGGTAACACTCAGATACAAGATACAAGTGCGACAGCGACAGCAAATACACGGCCGAGTGCAGTGCGATTGCAGCGAAGGAGAAAAACCAAGGAAGTTGTTGATTGCAGAGGCAGCCCAGACCTGCTTAAAATTAAAAAAAAGTGAAACTGCATTGTCGCGCACGGTTTTGGGGCTGAACATGGCTCCAAGGAGCGGCTAAGAACACCAAGTAGAACTTCGGCTCGGCCTGTTTTAGCTAAAACAACAAGCTACTCTAAAAGAACAAGACGGCGACTGCGACGGCGACGGCCACTCCTTTTGTGTCCGACTCCGAGATGTGTGCGTGTTCGTGTTCGTGTCCGCGTCCGCCTTTGTGTGTTTGTTAAATTTTGTGATTGCTGAATAAATTAGGGCTGCAAATAACGTAATTAGCAGTGCGGGCGACTATAAAAAGTGAAAATCTTCTTCGTTTTCGATTGTCTGCAGAAACTACAGCTACAGTTAGAGATAAGAAGCGCTCACACACACATACGCACAGGAACACACACAGGCAGAGAGCGCAGAACAAAAGTGTGCGTGCGTGTGAATGTGTTTATGACTCACGGCTGGCCAGTGAGAGGGAGTAGGAAAGAGAGAGAGCGAGAGTGGCTTGAGCTACCTACGGCAACAAAGCGAGCCCAAAACAACAACAAATCGCCGACTGAATAGAATTTCCCAAGTTGAGCGGAACTGATCGACGTTGAAGGAAAAATTCCAAAGTCCCACGCACACAGACACACAGGAACAGGACCATGAGTTTCACCAAGTGGTTCAAGAAGAAGGAGCAGATCTCGGAGATCGGCGCCCCCACCAACTTCCAGCGGCACTTCCATGTGTCCCGCAACCAGGAGACGGGCGACCTGGAGGGTCTGCCGGCCCCCTGGGTGCGGCTGATGAACTCACAGATCACCAGAGACGAGCAGGACAAGAATCCGGATGCGGCGTACCACGCCGTCAAGTACTACAACTACTCCATCAAGAAGAAGGAGAACGAAGTCTTCAAGCCCTTCATCACCGAGGACGTCATCCACGAGGAGTCCAAAGAAATCGAGAACTATGTCAACTACAAGAACAAGCACAAGTCCCAGGATCCGGAGAAATCGGACGACGATGGAACGGCCACAGAGAGCAGCAGTGGCTGCGGATCCTCGGCGGGTAACAGCAACAGTAGCAGCATCAACGACAGCAGCCAGCAGTCGGCGGTGCCACTGGATGCCCTGGAAGAGGTCTTCAAGGAGCTCAAGTCCAGCCTGGAACACCGTGAGACCTTGAAGGCGACGCCACCCTCGCAGCAGGAGCCACCGCCAGTGCCGCCCAAGAAGTCACCACACGCCCTGGCCCCCAAGCCGCAAATCAAGCCCAAACCAAGACTTACTCAGAAGTTCTCGCGCGCCTCCGACCTGCGGCGGGAGGAGGACGGCGAACAGCCCCACAAGATCAACACAGACACGATCATCATCAAGCCGGCGGCACAGGGCCAGCACATAGACGCCGGAGGCGACGACAACCCGGACGAAACGATACTGCGCCGGTCGAAGGAGAAGCGGACGCAGAAAACCGACGCCGAGGTCTACGATGAGCTGCGAGCCATCTGCAATCCCGAGGATCCCCGCGAGCGATACAAGACTACCCAGGAAGTGGGCAAAGGCGCCTCCGGAATCGTGTTCATCGCTGGCGACCTGCAGAACGAGTCCCAGGTGGCCGTCAAGACGATCGACATGAAGAACCAGTCCTCCAAGGACCTCATCCTCACCGAAATCCGGGTGCTGAAAGACTTCAACCACAAGAATCTGGTCAACTTTTTGGATGCCTACCTGCTGGAGCCCGAGGATCAGTTGTGGGTGGTCATGGAGTACATGGACGGCGGCCCACTGACCGACGTCGTCACCGAGACTGTGATGAAGGAGCGCCAGATCGCATGCGTCTGCCGCGAGGTGCTCTATGCCATTAGCTTCCTGCACGCCAAGGGCATCATCCACCGGGACATCAAGTCGGACAACGTGCTGCTCGGCATGGACGGCTGCGTGAAGGTGACTGACTTTGGCTTCTGCGCCAACATCGAGGGCGACGAGAAGCGCCAGACGATGGTGGGCACTCCCTACTGGATGGCGCCCGAGGTGGTCACGCGCAAGAAGTACGGCAAGAAGGTGGACATCTGGTCCATCGGCATCATGGCCATCGAGATGATCGAGGGCCAGCCGCCCTACCTCTACGAAACCCCGCTCCGCGCCCTCTACTTGATCGCCGCCAACGGCCGGCCGGACATCAAGAGCTGGGACAAGCTCAGTCCCAATCTGCAGGACTTCCTGGACCGCTGCCTCCAGGTGGAGGTGGATCGGCGGGCCACTGCCGACGAGCTGCTCTTCCATCCCTTCCTCAACGACTGCAGCGAGGTGAAGGCCCTGGTGCCCAACATCAAGGCGGCCAAGAAAGTGCTCCGACGCAACGTATAGTTGCTGTGCAATCACCGTGCGGCCAGGCTGCTCTACGCGTGATCGGTATCGGTATCGGGACTGGGACTTGGACTGGGTACTGGGATGGGGCCTGCCCGTTGTGAATAATGAGTTTTCAATGTAAATTTGTTTTGTGTGGAGGACGCAACCGGAACCGGAACTGGAACAGAATGCTGACCGTAGTCTTTGTAGTGTGTATGTACAACCATAGAAATAGCGAGATCAGGACTAGGACTGTGCCACTCCCCGTCGCAATCAGGTAAGTCCCAAAATACCCAAATTTTCCAATTCCAGGTAGTGGTGGTAGCTGGGCTGAGATTATTATTCATGCAAAGTGATCTTCGTTTCGACGGAAACGTTTTCGCAACCAACCTCTCGGTTATAAGTCGGCCGGATTGTGTTGTCCAAGAGACGGGGCCCAAACAGCGATAGTTGGCTATCAGGGCATGTTTAATCAGCTAGTAGCTCCGGTTCAAACAATAAATTCAATTTCGATCAAGGTCGCATGGTAGCACGAGGTTTCTTAAGGGTTTTGTTTAGAAAATAGATGAAGTTTTACAAAGGGAATGTTATGAGTTGTTTCTCACAATTTTGATTATAAATTTAAATAAAACAATCTACTTGATGTCTATTAAACCTAATTGCATGATTATTTTTAATCTTTCATGCCACAGTCCTGAAGGAGTGGCTTTACTTTCTTGTGAAAGCATAGTGCCATCTCTCCAGCCATCTCTTACTTGCCTTACCTATTACGTGTGTTACTTACAGAGAGTTACGTTTTTATGTTTTTTTGTTGTTGTGTGTGTGTGGCTACAGACATCCCCATTGAAAACTGACAATGAACCAAAAAACGAATGTGAAGACGCTCCTCCAGCAACAACAACAACAACAAATAACAACTAAGTACGCAATTTAACACGCTCGTTCGCATTTCCTGTTTGGAATACCGCATTGTCTGGCCAAAAAAAAAAATATATTCATACATCATAAAGGAAAAACAAAACCGACACCCACACTTGGGTAGAAATGTATCTTTATAGGCCTTATCGGGCGAGTACACACTCTACAAGTGATACTGTAAGTCCCCAGCAAGTTTAGGAACAGTTGCAGAAATAATCAAATTCCTAGAATAAATTTTGTGCTTTTTTTCGATAAAGGCGATAAGGAGGGGCGGTGGGGAGGCGAAAGTAGAAGAGTCGGCCTGGGTGTGTTCGTGCCACACAAAGAATGATGATGAGAGTATGTATCATTTCAGGGCTCCTCTTTCTTCCAGTCTTCCCTCTTCTTCTTCGCTCAACCTCCCACTTACTCAATTTAATTGCTGGCACTGCAACGGACAAGAAATAAAAAAAAAATAAAATAAATGTTGGGGGACTGCAGCGACGCGACGTCGCGTCTTCGCTGGCTATTTTTAACCTCCCGCCCCCCACTCCCACTTTGGCGCATGTCTTGGGCTGCCAACTCCTACCGGTCTCCGCTAGGCTCCTCTTTATTTGTTTATATTAGTGATGTACACTTTTGCTTTCCGTTTAGCGATGCTCCGGTGTGGGTAGAGGAGAGATGGCATGGCCGCTTCCATTTCCGTAGAAATGGAAAACGTCTGGTGCTGGAAAGAGAGAGGGAATTTCCACATGGGAATTTCGCCAATATTGAAATGTGTTCTACGATATAGTCTTCCGTTTCTTGGCGGTCCAAAGTACAACTCCTCAGGAGAGAGTGAGAGAGGGAGTGAAAGGCCCTTCGTGCATCCCCACCGACATTGAATCACTTAGGTAGGTAGGTAGGTAGTCTGGCTAGCGACGCCCCAAGACCCGATATACAATAATGACTAAACCACTCACTAGTAGTTCGATTTCGAATGGCGCCGCCAAATGATAATTTCACCTTGCGCCAAAGGTTTTCGGTTTCGGCAGTATTTGTTAGTCTGTGTGTGTGTGTGAGTGTCGTTTATTGAACCACACACAAGTTTGTTGTTTTGTTTTTTTTTCATGGTAGCTATGCGGAATTTTATATGAATCATCCAGTACTTTTGGGGGTTTCGCATTTTTTTTCTCCCCCACCTCCCCACACAAGTCAAAGGGGTGTTTTTGTACATACACGTGTATGTATGTATGTATGTACATCTTTAATGCCCACCCCCCACCTCTGTCAGATCACGCAAGTCGCCAATGCAAATTATAATGAATCCGCTTTAGCAACACTTTCGAGCGAACGTTTTGTCAGAGTTTCCATGTCGGCGGCAGACTCATCCACACACAAAGAGGCCTCGCATCCATGCACTCGCTGCATTCACAAGTGCGCCAAACGTGGAAGTGAGTATGTTATATTATTGTGCATTGGATCGACTCATTGGATCGTAATGTAATGCATTTCAACACGATCCACAAGTATCCAATTGAGGTTGGAGCTCAGAGAACTTCTTTCGCTGCTCTCCGCATCTGAATCTGAATCTGGGGCTCGAGCTGGAGCTCTCATCTGGCTAGGGAATCTACTGAATGCAAGCGCTTCATTGAAATCCAAGCGTGACTACTCCCGCTTCACATGCCGATAAATATAAAAAATTACTGCGCTGATAATTGATCCTCTCCCATGGCATAACAATAGGCAGCCACTTTGGGCTCCCCGCTTTATATGCGACACACTTGCTAATGACAGCCAGGGAGGAGGGCAACAAATAGGCGACCAAAACTGAGGAATCCTCGTTCCAAGCCATCGCCAGCTTATAAATGGTACTGATAATGCATTATTAATAACATTATGCAGTTCGTGTGACCTCAACCCCCTCTCAAGGCCTACCTGGGCCGAGTGGACTGAGTGGGCATCTATATTTAACGAGTTCCTTGCCGTCATATAATCAGCTGGTTGGATCAAGAGCGGTGATAAGGGTACTGCTGATAACGTAACATTTGTATGATTAATAAATTTTGACTGGCCAACAAATGCTATTTTCAAGCACTCGTAAAAATGTTCAAGTGTAGGTACAGCAACATTACTTTTAGTAAAAATTATAGATTTGAAAAACTAAAAGTTAGACCTCCAAGAGCTTTAAGCCCTTATAGTTTCAGCTACAAATTTTATCAAAAACTGAGCATGCTATATAGTAGTTGTGTGCCCATGGTCGTATATAGTATAGTTCATGTGTTCAGGGTTACGGCAATTACTATGGGTCGAGATGTTAATTATTGCGCTGGCATTTTCCCCTTGCTTTTCTGCTTGAAAGAGTATTATATCCATCAAATTTTAACCATATATTTTTCTTATTTTTCGCAGCACGTGAAACCATTTATGGAGAGGAGGAGGAGGAGCATGGATGGACGGAAATTGAGTAAACTTTTCCTGCTGGATCCACCTCGCACTGCTCGCACAATTATCAGATGACAGCGGGGAGGAGTTATCGCTTAGATTAGATTGTCGTCCTATGGCAAATTAGCCTTACTTCGTACATTGCGCCAATGTATATTACCACGCACACAAGCACGCACATATGATATACACTATACATAGATACTGTATTATTAACTGTATGGAAATAAGTTGGTTTACTCCTTATATACCCGTATATATACATAATTGTGATTTAAGCGATTTTATCAAATCTGCATTATGCAATTCTATATAAAATTCGTCTTAGTCTGTAAGTGTAACCGAACCCATAAACAGAGAGAGAGATCATGCAATACTTGTTGTAAATTACCAAAAAAAAACAAATAAGAAAAAACGAAAAAAAAAAATATAAAAATAAAGGCGATAAATGTAGCGAGTGGAAATGATTGTAACAAGTGCCATTAGGACTAGAGCTAGCAGCAGCATCAGCATCAGCAGCAACAAGCACACACACAACTGAGAAATTATCTCGACAATTTATGTCTTTCCCACAAAGAACAGATATCACACAGATAGCTAATTAATTAGAAAACTAGCCGGAGCATGTATATTAGCTAGATATGCTTGAAAGAAAACTAATTGATATTCCATTTTAAATAAGTACAAATTTGAGACTAACCGATATAAATGCAACAAAGAACAGAATACACAGACTTCCTGTCAGGTTTGGCCATTAGCGTATATTTTTAACCGAAACCCTATCACCATATAATGTATGTGTCAAAGATGATAGCACAGTATGTCCTTAACGAGAGGATACTAAACCTAGTCCCATCGGGAATTACGAGCAATGCCAAACATCAAAATGGAATGAGAGAGAACTTCTTGATATAATTAATCGTGTAGCCAAAATATTTGTTTTCTAATTAGTCTTTTTAGTTTAATTCGGATACCCAAAAATAATTATCGGAAAGAGTGTCCATGGCTAGTCGCTATTCTCTCAGAGCCCCGATCTAGGGCTTTGCTTAAAATACAACGAAGGAGGAAAGAATATTTGGCTTTTATTTTAAATGTTATATTAGGGGCTAGGGATTATCTTTTGCTTGCAATTCGGACATTAAGTATCACATTGATGGCTGCTGCTGCAGATCGGTTCATAGTTAAATTATATTAAAAGAAAAATGAATAATTTCTTGGCCTAAAATTAATGCATCCATAATTTTCAAAGAGCTTACCGATTAATCGAAAATATACTTGATTTTCTTAGTTTAGCTTAAATGAGTATTAGACAAGTCAACGAACGGTAGTATTGTTGTAAGGACATAAATGCCAGGACAGAAGGTACAGTAACACTTTATGAGAAAAGGATTTGATGGCCCCTTTTGGTAACCGAGACATACCCGACTTTACATATTCGCAACGCATTTAAGACGAACGCAAATATTGCAATTATTAAAGTAAACGTAAACGAAACATAAGTCTTGAAATAAACAAAGAACAACAAGAGGTAGCATAATTTTTTATACGAAACTTTTATTGCAATTGTAAAGATATGTGCGAGTGGAAGAGTGAAGCCGAAATCAATTTTGATCGATTCGTAATTATATTAATATACACGACCAGGATTGGCGCTATTTCAATTATAACTTAAACGTAGTTAAAATACAACAAAAAAATGCATATTAATGTGCAAGGTCACCGCAAGGACCGACTTGCCAAAATAAACTTTAAACTAAATCAGTATATGATAAACAGTACGCAGATATCGGTATTTAGAAACGGCAGAGAGCGAAGGAAAAATAACGATTATTTATCACTTAAATGGTTGCTTTAATTCACCGAGCAAGTTTCCACAATAAGTTCTATATGTTAATTGTACACACTTATTTTTTCGCTTTGAATCCTAAGTCGTAATCGTATTTTCTACCGCTATTTAGAGTTATTATTTTTCGATTTACCAGTTAAGTGTACCTTACGCACCGACCCAAATCCATTCAGTTCTCGTACTCGTAATCGCCCCCATCCATTTTGATCATTGAAGAGGATCCTTCACCATTGTATGTATTTAGTTTAGACTGCACTGTAATTTTTATTTTGTGTTGTTAAATATATCGTTATTTACTTATTCGACCAAAGCCAGTGTTTTATCTATTAATTTAATTACAGCTTTTACGTGGAAAGTAAGAAGTAATTCAACAAAACTATTTAAACATTAAAAAAACAAAAACTACCTTTATTCTGAGAGCTGAGTAGAAGCTCTACAACCAGACATCTTCGCGGTATTTGCCTTGGGATCTTAGCTCCTTAAGCTTTTGTGCCGCCTCTTCTCCTGAAAGATGCAGAGCGCTCTGGAGGCACTTGATCAACCCACTAGCAATAGACTGGGATATCTTGGCCCCGTCAGCACACACATAGAGCACCGTATTGGCCTCCAATAGCAACGCGACCAGCTCCTCCGAGTCCTCCTCCAGTAGCTGTTGCACGTAGCCAGGAGACTCTCCACGTGATTGGCACATGCGAAGTCGCTGCAGCACTGAGGACAGCTGCCAGACTAGGAGTTGGTCCAGATTCAGAGTAGCTCGCGTTGTCTTGGCGCCTAAATAAAGCCAGGTCTTGCCTATGTCCCTTTGGGACTGTTGATTTAGGAGCTGCTCTTTGTGGGATAGGAAGCCAAGAAAAGGAGCCACGCCTGTGCCAACAGCAATGAGGATTTGATTGCTGGAAAGATCGTCCTCCGTGTATCGGAAATTGTTGCTTAGCCGAGGATAAATAACCATTTCAGCGGGTTCCCCGTTGTCGACTTTGTGGGCTTTCGATTCCATCATGCTGGTTGTAACTCCGGGATTGTGACTGAGGACCGAGTAGATTATTTGCAGCTCCTGGGGTCCGCTGGCCAAAGGACTATTGGCTAGTGAGTAAGGACGTGGCAAAAGCCGTGGTAAATGCTCCACCAGGAAGGCTAAGGAGGGTTTGCAGCTAGCACACAGCTCGAGAATGTTTAAAAAGCGGAGTCCACGCTCTAAAACAAGTTCACTGTAGGAAGACGCGGCCTGCTTTGAAGAGAGGCAGGCCAGAAAGCTGCGTTCCTTTTTATTTTCAGTGAAACCTGCCAGTCCGCTAAGAAATTGCTTCTGTGGAACAGCATTGAGTGCCAGACAGTGGGTAAGGATCTCCCGAGGGCTCGTAGTCTGTGGAATGTGCTCTGGAACTTTGGCGCCTTTTTTGGCACACATCAGTGCAAGCTTTATGTTGCACATCGTGTCTGCCTTAGACATCAGCTCGAGGCGAACCAGCAACTCGTCCACTAGCTTCCCATCATTGCTAGGTAGAACGGCGATGGTGTCTCCCGGCTGGAATTCAAATAAATCCGGGGAATCCAGTGTAAGCTCCACCACACGTTTTGTTTCCGTTGCCTCATCATCAGAAACGAGAACCTCGCTCTTTCTTATCGCCACTGCCCTCGGCTGATGCCCTGGACGAGCGAATGGGAATTTCAAAACGTCTCCGCATCTCAGCTGTGCACATGCTTCCGTAGATTCCTGGAAAAAATTTGTTTAGAATCTTTCTATATCTATGAACAGTTCTTACATGCTCCGAATCACAAAATTCGACTTCCAAGTTTCCATCCAGAGGCTTTGCGGGAATGTATTCATTCAAAATGTATGCTTCTAAGTCAATATTTTCAAAAATTGGCGTTTCAGACGTCATGTCTAAAAGTTGTCGGAGCTTCTACTAGTGTTGGCGGTTTAAGCGAATCAGCTGTTTAATATATGAAAAATATAACATTGAAAATAAGTCATACCTTATTATAGTGATATGATTATGACAAATTGATTTAATTTTAATATGTTTTATTATTACAAGTTAATTATTAACTTGTTCGCCAAAAATATAGCCGAAATAAGGGACAACACTGGCAAGCACACCCGCCTAGTCATCGATAGGCAACGTCATCGGAGGGCATGAGGCACTATTTGTTGCTGTCCAAACGAAATTTCCAGTAAACACACATAAAACTAAATGCCAATATGACAGAAACCAACAGCGACGACGAGTTCCAGGATGCCCTAGGCGAACAGATCCCCGGACATGAAGAAACTGCCCATCAGCTGGATGAGAAGGAAGTAGACAAGATTGTAGAGCAACAAAGTCAGTTGAGTCTGAGCGAAGAGAACGAGAATTCGGCAGCAGGAGATGGTGCAGATGGGACAACAAAGCAGATTGACGAAGAGCTTTCAGTTGACGAGCTGCGAGAACTGGAAAAGGACTTGAGCCCTGAGGAACTGGAGGCGAATAAGGAACAAGCCAACAAGTTGAAACTGGAGGGAAATGAGCTGTTCAAGAACGACCAGGCAGATGGTGCCGTCAAAGTGTACACCGACGCTTTGAACGTGTGCCCTTCTGACAACTCAAAGGAGCGAGCTGTGCTTTTCGGGAACAGAGCCGCTGCCAAGATGAAGCTGGAGGCCAACAAATCCGCCATTGACGACTGCACAAAGGCCATTGAACTATGGCCGGAGTATCTACGAGCGCTGCTAAGGTGATTCACACTATTTGAGCGAGTATAATAAATGAAAATAATGGTAATTATCGTCCTGTTACAGGCGTGCTAAGCTCTATGAACAAGACGACAAACCTGACGAGGCACTGGCAGACTACAAAAAAGTAACTGAGCTTGATCCCGGCCAGAAGGAAGCGCGCGAAGCCCTGGTACGCCTCCCGCCCATAATTAATGAGCGAAACGAAAAGCTCAAGACCGAGATGATGTCGAATCTAAAGAACCTGGGAAACATGATTTTGCGACCCTTTGGCCTATCCACTCAAAACTTTCAAATGCAACAGGATCCTAATACAGGTTCCTATTCCATAAACTTCAACCAAAACCCTAGCTAGTTAAGAGCGGTACCGTGAGTGTTAGTAAAAATAAAACTGTTTTAAGGATAATGCGAAACTGATTATTCAAAAATGGGATTATGTTGGATAATTCTTGGGATAATTTGATAATTTTTGAAGCTCTTTTTTGAAAGAAACTCTTTGTTTCAAATCCTATGACGATTAACAACACTGTTCGATAACGATATTATGAAAGCAACAGCTGACTGTGACACTTGTATTCTCGTGAAGAAGAAGTGTGTTTGTATTGTTGAAAAAAGAATCGCAATTTGCCAATTACAAAATTCGAAACGTACACTCACAAGCAATTGGCGAATCTGATTCAAGGCTTAATAGCTAGAGTGGCTCTGGCAGTGGTGCGCTTACCAATCCGCACATTCACACCCTGATATGAGAGCATCCAGGTGGACAGTGGCTAGTTGATCATAATCCAGTTGCCAGCATGTTCCGCAGCCGTAGCTGGTTTGGCGGTCCTTGGGGCGGGCGGCCAAAAAACCGTTTGTCCCTGGAGCACCTCAAGTACCTGTACAGTATTTTGGAGAAGAACACCACAGTATCTGAGAACAATCGCGGTCTGCTGGTTGAATCACTGCGGTGCATTGCTGAGATCCTCATCTGGGGTGACCAGCACGACTCTCTGGTATTCGAGTAGGTACACATTTATCTGCGCCCTCATAGTTTACTATATGTTCCTTATCTTTTTTGCAGCTTCTTTCTGGAGAAGAATATGCTATCCTACTTCCTGCACATTATGCGTCAAAAGAGCGGAGGCTCTAGCTTCGTATGTGTGCAGTTGCTTCAGACTCTCAACATTCTGTTTGAGAATATCAGAAATGAGACATCGCTATGTAAGTTTCCCTAAAATTTAAGTTTAATACTTTGAGTAATGGCAATCACCACTCTTTCAGATTATCTGCTGAGCAATAACCATGTAAACTCTATTATGGTGCACAAGTTCGATTTTTCCGATGAGGATGTGATGGGCTACTATATCCTCTTCCTAAAGACGCTGAGTTTAAAGCTAAACACACATACCATTCATTTCTTTTATAACGAGGTAGAGCTTAACAACTTAATCAAGTCTCTTTATATATAATTTTGTTTCATTTTAGCACACAAACGACTTTCCGTTGTACACGGAAGCCATCAAGTTCTTTAATCACCCAGAGTCCATGGTGAGGATTGCTGTGCGTACAATTTCCCTGAACGTCTACAAGGTGCAGAACTCCAGCATGTTGCGCTTCATTAGAGACAAGTATGTCACCTTACTCATGCTATTAAATTATTATTCTGACTATTTTATGAACATTTTCTTAACCAGAACCGCAGCCCCTTATTTTAGCAACTTGGTTTGGTTCATTGGTAAGCACATTCTGGAGCTGGATACATGTGTTCGCACGGACATCGAGTAAGATTCATCCCTACGAGTTTATTGTTATCCTTTCTTATGTAACTATCCCGTTACAGCCATCAGTCGAACCAGAAACTATCCAACCTAGTGGCAGAGCACCTGGACCACTTGCACTACCTAAGTGACATCTTGCTGCTGGACATTAAAGATCTGAACGCGGTGCTCACGGAGCACCTGCTACACAAGCTCCTTGTGCCCTTGTATATATTTTCCTTAACGCCAGCTCCTCCGCCGCCCTCGCTTGCAGTGGTCACCCAGAACCTTGCAGCCGTCCTCAACCGCAACGTCGACATCGACATCCAGGAGATACAGCATCCGCGAGTGAGCTCCATCGTAGCTCTTTACCTGCTATCGCTGGTGTTTTTGGTTGTCTCTCACGCCCCGTTGGTTCATGCTCTGGCCTGGGTGATCCTTAACGGCGATCATAGTGTGTTCAAGGAAGGCGCTGCCGAGATCTTAAATTCATATGTGGAGCGCCGTGAGGTTGTGGTGCCCGGCTTTGGGGAACCTGTTGAAAGTCTAGAGCAGGCCCTGGATACGGTCACGGGTCAGGGAAGTACCTCCAGCTATGCTTTAAGCGAGGATAGTGGCGTTGAGTCTTCCTCCCCGGCAGTCACCGAGGCTGAGTCTCAAGCGGAAGGCATGACTTCGGAGGATCTAAAACTGCGCAACATAACAGATGAAGAGAAGCAGAGGCTGCAGCAGTCTACCTCTTCCGCGAAGGCGGACTTTGGTGAGCTGGCCAAACCGTTTTTGGATACAGTTCTACATGCCTTGGATTGTACTGAAAATGACTATCTAGCACTGCTGTCACTGTGCCTCATCTACGCCATGTCGCACAACAGAGGTATGTTCACTTCACTCTGCCCTAACTTATTGTTACCGTCTTTGGGCTAATGCTTTGTAATTTTTCACAACTTTGACTTCACCAATCATGCTCTATTAACTGCTTTCTATGTTACATTCTGGCACCTCTCCCCACCATGTCTAGATGGTACGTAACTTGTCCATTCTTCATACTAATTGAGAATCGTTTCAATAAAGAAGCATCTACTAACATGATATTTTGTACGCAGGTATTAAGAATGAGTGGTTTGAGCAAGTTCTAGCAAAGTCAACAAGAGGCTCATTCAGCTACAAGACAGCCCTGATAGAGCAGTTGCTAAACATCATCACCCAGTCCAGTCAGCCATGTAAGTCCCCTTGATTACTCATTTCGATTTTCATGGAAATATACATCTAACTATCTTATTTCAGCCTGCCGCATTCGTCTAATAACTGTGGAGATAGCCTTGGAACTGCTGGTTACTTTTACTAGACCCAACTGCGATGAGGCCCGCTGCATCACCCCTTCCCAACAGGATCTGCTCTTCAGCGCCCGCAATCAGTCAATGGTGGTTTTGCGAAACTTCTACAAGTCGGAAGACATCTTCCTAGACCTGTTCGAGGATGAGTACAATGAGATGCGCAAGGCTCAGTTGAATGTCGAGTTCCTGTGCATGGATTCTGCAATACTACTGCCGCCAACAGGCACCCCTCTCACGGGTATTGGTTTTACACGTCGTTTACCCTGCGGAGAGGTGGAGAAGGCCAGACGGGCCATCCGCGTTTACTTTCTGCTACGCCGCACGTGCCAAAAGTTTCTCAACGAGAAGGAGAGCCTGCTGCCTCTAACGAATGCCGTAAATCTTGTTCAAGTGGAGAACGTGCTAGATTTAAGTAAGTGTGTTCGTTTGGTTAAAAAACAAATCTTTTCAATGGATCTTTGCAGATAACAGCGACTTAATCGCTTGTACCGTGGTGGCCAAAGACAGCAGCAAGCAGCGACGATTCCTCGTCATTGACGCTCTGCAACTCATTCTCGTAGAGCCAGATGCCAAGCTGCTCGGCTGGGGTGTAGCCAAGTTCGTGGGCTTCCTGCAGGACGTGGAGGTCCAAGGTGACAAGGATGATTCACGATGTCTCCACATCACCGTCCACCGAGGCGGTGTTACCCATAACCGAACCCCGCTTCTCTCGGCCAAGTTCCTGTTTGACGACCACATCCGCTGCATGGCCGCTAAGCAACGGCTGACTAAGGGTCGCAGCAAAGCGCGCCAGAAAAAGATGTACCAAATCGCACAGCTCATTGAGATCCCTGGTCAGATGGATTCACCCGTATTCGCCGTGGGCGGGACCATGGCGGTCCCTTCTGGGAGTGGCAGCGCCAATAGCAGCGGAAGCAGTTCGCGCAGTGGCCACCACCGACCTATGTTTTCAACGGCGAATCGGGTTCCAGGATTTGCAGCAGTACTGAGAGGAGGCAATAGCGCTGGTGTTAGCCGAACCCAAATGGCCCAAAACCGGTCAATCGAGGGGTAATTAAATAGTTTATAATTTTTAGAAAAACGTTTTTATAATTATTGTCATTAGCATTCGAAACGAAAGCGCAGGTCGCTCCAGGCGGCGCAGTCCTAACTCCACAATGGGATCGAATCTGAGGGCGGATCACTCCGACCGGGAAAGGTCGCCTAGTGTAAGCTTGTGCAGTCAAACATCTTCGCAATCGCGGGAAAACTCTCAGCCCAGAAGTGCTGGAAACCGATCCCGCGACAACAGTCCCAGGATGCCCAGACCGCGGTAATAGGTAGCCTTTCTATTTGAGAGTTAAAATTAACATTAATATTGTATTCAGTTCAGAAGAAATCCCCCTGGAGGACTTCCAGCACTCGCGCACCAACAGTCCGCATTCACGCGGTAACCATTCGCCTGCCTCTCGCTCCCATACACCCAGTCGTATGCACCTTTACGATCAGATTTCCGTGCACAGCGGGTCCCCACGAGAAGCAACACTGGTCGGCACGAATGCTCTTCTTAACCAGCTGAACGGTGTGCCAATGGGTCGGGAGGTGATAGCGGTGCAGAGCTCAGAGGAGACCTCCTTTATCGGCAACGATGCAACTGACTCTGCCAGTGGCTCTGAGGCCAGGCGCCGGGGAGTTATAGAAACGGTCTAGATTAGCTTACAAATTCTAGTGTTAAACTAACAAAATTTATGCTTAGACTGTTGCTAAAACTTTGTTATTCCATTTAACTTATCCGGTGGTATACTCTATTTGCTTTTCATTTTAAATAAAAGTTGTTTTGACGAATTTTAATTTAAGCGAAGATGGTTAATATTTCTGATAGATTCTTAGTATTGGGGAGATTGGGGATAAAGAATAAGCATTGAAAGTATTGAAATATTTTAAACGTGGCGCCATAGCATAGGTATGGAACTTTTTTCGATAAATCAGATTCGATTGAAAATCTATCCGTTTCGTGTCACGCTATTCGTGACATAACCACCAAATGGTCACAACAAACAGTCTTGTTGAATGAAAATTTAGATTAATTAATAATAAAAAGCGACTAGCCATGTCGCACAAATACACCGACTTGATTAAGCTTGGCACCCAGTATGCCCGGCGAATGAACTATCTGTCGAATCGCATTTTTGGAGAAGTTGCCCGCAACACAAATGAAAAGTCCATGAAGGTTCGCCCGTCCATGTAAATTAATAAGGTTTTTACCAAGAATATATGTACATACTTTGCTTTCCAGGTCGTTCGCATGTTCGCTGAGGAGCCCATCCACAAGCGCGACTATGTAGTCAACTGGTACCCCCGGCACGTGGAAACGCATCTGCTGATGAAGAACCTGCGGGATTACGGATTGTTCAGAGATGAGCACCAGGATTTCAAAGAGGAAATGAAGCGGTTGCGCAAGCTGCGTGGCAAGGCGCCTCCTAAAAAGGGAGAGGGCAAACGAGCCTCCAAGAAATAATGTACAAAATATACTATATGTTAATGTTTTATTAAGTTAAATCTGCTTTTTGGAGGCGGGTTAGTAGCTTCGCGTTTCCGGCGAAAACGATCTCATCGTTCTGCCGGCAGTCATATTCCACCGTGGATATCTTGCGCGATTTCATCAGACGTACCGTCACTACGGTGTCCGTCTCGATGCGGCAAGGTTTAAGGAACCGAAAGTTTTGTTCCAGCACTACGGTTCCTGGTCCCGGCAACTTTGTTCCAATTATTCCAGCGACAACAGCGTTGAGAAGAGCACCGTGCACTCGCCGCTCCTCCACTGGTATGTCCTGGCTGTGTATATGGTTGTAGTCTCCAGTGAAACGGGCGAATTCTTCTAGGTCTTGCTGTGTGAAGCGCTTAGTCAGTTGCACCTGCTGCAGCCCGGCTGGTGCTTGGCTGCTCCATTGTCGGCAGAGCTGTCGGAGCATTCTGCTGTTCGATAATCTCAGACCGAGTGGCGAAATCTTCCAGCAATAGTTGACAGAGCTGAACGATTCGGAGGTCGTCGGATTTTTGCCTCCACTCTTGCACAGTCTTCAGAACAACCGGAACAAGAAGCAGTTCCCGGTCCAATTCGCCGGCCTCCAGTAGCTGATAAAAGAGCGTAAGGCTGTGGAGCACAATTTCCGGATTGTCCGTGCGGACAAACAAGTCGGTGATAAGCTTGAGATGTTCCCTGATAAACTTCACCGCTGATTTGTCTGGAAAGTGAAAAAAATTCTAGTAAGAATTTAGGAAAAGAGGGATTTTTTACCCAAACAAATGTTACACAAGGCCGCCACTCCATGCAGTTTCAGATGCGGGTTTGCTGATTCTAGAGATGCCGTGAACACATCGAGAGCCTCGGCCTGGAGTAAATAGGGCCAGTTAATAGGGTCATAAGCAAAGTTGGCCAAATTGGCTGTGACCTGTTCCTGCGCCTCTAAAATATAAAAATATTAGGAATTAGGTGGACATCTTAGCAGCAACAAGTCGCTATACTTGCCTACGTTGGTGGTCGTGTAATACTCATCCACTAAATGAGCGATGTACTCCGGTCGCTCTATTCCCTGTGCAGGTGTCCTCTTCCTTAAGTTCCGATGGCTTGAAAACATTAGCTAGCCGAGGTAACCCTTAAATTTAAAGGAAATTCCTAACATTTGTGGAAGAAGCTGTGACATTCACAGCGAGAAACAGCCACACCAAAAAACCGCCGTTACCAATTGCGATAAAAATACCGAAATAAAAATAAGTTACAATTCAAAATAAGAATAATTTATTATTTATTTGTTCTATTTATTTTTTTTACAGAAAATTTCCCTAAACGAATCGTCCTTCTGAGGATGTCATTTTGTCTTTCCATCGGTTTTGACACTAATTAAACGGGGTCCTATCATGCATGAATTTATTGCAATTTTGAAGAAAAATATCTTCCAGCTTTTAAAGCGGATATAAGGAGAATCGATGTAAGGTATTCCGCTCAAGAAGGGGATACCAATTGGCAAAGATATGGCTTTTACAACACTTTTGATGGGAACCCTCCAGAAAGTTTGACAAAATGTATACAAAATATTGCAGATTTTAATCCAGACGTAGTATATAAATAAATGCAGTTCAAAATAAATTTATTGAAGAAAATTTGGTTCAAAAATGTTAAGTGGAATCAACTGTTCCAGTAGAAAGATCATATCTTCCTTAATAAGCATACTTTCTGTCCCACGAATCGTTTCCCTTCAGGTACTGTCGCTACCAGCGAACTCCATATCGTTGCATTTGTCAAAGTGACTTCGGGCTGCCGCCACGGCCTTTGGTGGGATGTTAAACAGCGGGTGGGTGGGCAGAAGCTCATTGATGGTGTCCCCGAGGACTTGAGGGCGGCTGGCGGATTCCGAGTGCTGGGCAATGGACACTCCGCTTAGGGTATAGCACGTATGGTACAAATCTTGTGGTCTGAAAAATAAACGCAAGCTTTATGTAAAGTGAAACAAAAATTTTAGACAAACTTACTTTCCTGGCTTGTCGATGAGGCCACCGTTCTGCTTCTGGCAGCAAAGTAAGATGTACTCTTGCAGAGCCTCTACATCGAACAGAGCGTGATCCATCTCCTTGTCGTCTGCGGAGAGCGTGGCTTGCGTTATGGGTATGGTGGCTCCAACCCAAAATGAATAGCATCCATCCACCAGCTTGTTTGTTCTTCCCTGAAAACCTCCTTCATACCGCATCTGCCGTCGCAGTGTCCATTTAAGCAGAGCCTGCTTATCGCACTTGTCCGCTTCGTTAAGCAACGCGAGGCCGGCAATGCCGCAGAATGTGTAGCCCCCGTGAGCCTCTAGATCGGGAGCGCCCCCAAATCCACCCTCATACGTTTGGCATCCAGCTATCCAGTCGCCGGTACCAGCGAACAGCTCTCGAAGCACAGGATCCGGCAGATTGACTATCTTGGCGCACGAAATGGCGCAGTATGCGCCTCTCACGTCCGTTTCTCCATCTACATGCAGGCGGAAGGAGCCATCTGCTTCGCGCACGCTGAAAAGGAATTGCACCAGCGTAGGTCGATCAATGGCACGGTAGGCCTGCTCGGTGCCGATTATACACAAACTGTTGACCGCTGCATAGGTTGGTGCCAGATGGGCATACTGGCCAGGACCGCCGCCAAAGCCACCCGTTGGAGAACGGCACTTGCTGAGAAACTGGACCACCTGATCTTGGGTTTTATCATCAAAGTTAAAACTCAGCAATTGAGCTGCTTGCAGTATCCAGTAGATGCACCAAGGTCGGCTGCTGTCCAGGCACTCGTAGTTGGACGGTAACCGGCGCAACATCGTGTCCAAGTAGTGCTGGTGCTCTAAACGGAAGAACTGGGAAAGGCGCGGGTGGGTAAAAAGCTGGGCTTCGAAGCGGTCGAAGCATTTCTCTATTGAGATCTCAGTCTTTTGCTGGAAAAAGTAATAGCTCTTATCTTTAGCTCCACACAACAATACCGGAGGGATTACTCACCTGCTCGCGGGACGTTGCCGTGGACACCTTTTCATCGTCGTGCTTGCAACTCCTTAGGCGCTGAAAGTCCCGGAATAATAGCAACTCTTCTTCCGGCTTCATGGTGTAGGGAAACTAAAATATAATTCAAAACTATTATTGGCTTGTTGAAATAATCTATTTTTGATATTTACCTTAACAATAAACAAAAAGCGATTATCGAGATATCGGCTATCGATTTCTTTTCATGTGCTGCCACATTTTTCAAGCAAATGCATTACGAAGCTTATAACTTTTAACGATTTGCCATGTAATTAAAATATATATTTTTTTTAATGCACTAACCAAGACCTTTGATAAAAAAAAAGCATCATGGTGAATAAAAAACTAAACATGTTTATTACAGAGCTTTGCTTTTTTAGACTAGACTACAATAGAACAGACTTTTAATTAATAATGATATGTATATTCCATTCAATTAACTCTACCACCCATAAAATTCTATCACAATTGTAGGATTTTGCAAATTTCCCCACTTTTGGTCCCTTCCGATGGCCATAGATCAGCCAATTTGTATCCGGGCAGAAAACAAAATACCATTTTGTTATCAGGGAACCAAAAAGCGACTTTCCTCATACAAAACATGGCTTAAATACAGTTTTTTAATTATTCGAATTTTTTCCAAGGGGTACCCCCACAAAATTGAAGGTTTTCGCAATATCCCCATTTTGGTCCCTTCCGATGGCCATAGCTCAGCCAATTTGTATCCGAGCAGGAAACAAAGTACCATTTTGTTATCAGGGAACCCAAAAGCGACTTTCCTCATTTGAAAAATGGCTTAAATATCGTTTTTTAATTTTTCGAATTTTTTCCTTGGGGTACCTCTACAAAATTGATGGTTTTCGCAATATCCCCATTTTGGTTCCTTCCGATGGCCATAGCTCAGCCAATTTGTATCCGAGCAGGAAACAAAGTACCATTTTGTTATCAGGGAACCCAAAAACGACTTTCCTCATTCAAAACATGGCTTAAATATCGTTTTTTAATTTTTCGAATTTTTTCCTAGGGGTACCCCCACAAAATTGATGGTTTTCGCAATTTCCCCATTTTGGTCCCTTCCGATGGCCATAGCTCAGCCAATTTGTATCCGAGCAGGAAACAAAGTACCATTTTGTTATCAGGGAACCCAAAAGCGACTTTCCTCATTCAAAACATGGCTTAAATACAGTTTTTTAATTTTTCGAATTTTTTCCTAGGGGTACCCCTACAAAATTGATGGTTTTCGCAATATCCCCATTTTGGTTCCTTCCGATGGCCATAGCTCAGCCAATTTGTATCCGAGCAGGAAACAAAGTACCATTTTGTTATCAGGGAACCCAAAAGCGACTTTCCTCATTCAAAACATGGCTTAAATATCGTTTTTTAATTTTTCGAATTTTTTCCTAGGGGTACCCCCAAAAAGTTGATGGTTTTCGCAATTTCCCCACGTTGGTCCCTTCCGATAGCCATAGGTCAGCCAATTTGTATCCGAGCAGGAAACAAAGTACCATTTTGTTATCAGGGAACCCAAAAGCGACTTCCCTCATTTTAAAAATGGCTTAAATATAGTTTTTAAATTTTTCGAATTTTTTCCTAGGGGTGCCCCCACAAAATTGATGGTTTTTGCAATTTCCCCATTTTGGTCCCTTCCGATGGCCATAGCCAGCAAATTTGTATCCGAGCAGGAAACAAAGTACCATTTTGTTATCAGGGAACCCAAAAGCGACTTTCCTCATTCAAAACATGGCTTAAATATCGTTTTTTAAATTTTCGAATTTTTTCCAGGGGTACCCCCACAAAATTGATGGTTTTCGCAATTTCCCCATTTTGGTTCCTTCCGATGGCCATAGCTCAGCCAATTTGTATCCAAGCAGGAAACAAAGTACCATTTTGTTATCAGGGAACCCAAAAGCGACTTTCCTCATTTAAAAAATGGCTTAAATATAGTTTTTAAATTTTTCGAATTTTTTCCTAGGGGTACCCCCACAAAATTGATGGTTTTTGCAATTTCCCCATTTTGGTCCCTTCCGATGGCCATAGCTCAGCCAATTTGTATCCGAGCAGGAAACAAAGTACCATTTTGTTATCAGGGAAACCAAAAACGACTTTCCTTATTCAAAACATGGCTTAAATATCGTTTTTTAATTTTTCGAATTTTTTCCTAGGGGTACCCCCACAAAATTTATGGTTTACGCAAATTCCTCATTTGAGTCCCTTCCGATGGCCATAGCTCAGCCAATTTGTATCCGAGCAGGAAACAAAGTACCATTTTGTTATCAGGGAACCCAAAAGCGACTTTCCTCATTTGAAAAATGGCTTAAATATCGTTTTTTAATTTTTCGAATTTTTTCCTAGGGGTACCCCCACAAAATTGATGGTTTTCGCAATTTCCCCATTTTGGTCCCTTCCGATGGCCATAGCTCAGCCAATTTGTATCCGAGCAGGAAACAAAGTACCATTTTGTTAACAGGGAACCCAAAAGCGATTTTCCTCATTCAAAACATGGCTTAAATATCGTTTTTTAATTTTTCGAATTTTTTCCTAGGGGTACCCCCACAAAATTTATGGTTTTCGCAATTTCCCCATTTCGGTCCCTTCCGATGGCCATAGCTCAGCCAATTTGTATCCGAGCAGGAAACAAAGTACCATTTTGTTATCAGGGAACCCAAAAGCGACTTTCCTCATTTGAAAAATGGCTTAAATAAAGTTTTTTAATTTTTCGGATTTTTTCCTAGGGGTACCCCCACAAAATTGATGGTTTTTGCAATTTCCCCATTTTGGTCCCTTCCGATGGCCATAGCTCAGCCAATTTGTATCCGAGCAGGAAACAAAGTACCATTTTGTTATCAGGGAACCCAAAAGCGACTTTCCTCATTCAAAACATGGCTTAAATACAGTTTTTTAATTTTTCGAATTTTTTCCTAGGGGTACCCCCACAAAATTGATGGTTTTCGCAATTTCCCCATTTTTGTCCCTTCCGATGGCCATAGCTCAGCCAATTTGTATCCGAGCAGGAAACAAAGTACCATTTTGTTATCAGGGAACCCAAAAGCGACTTTCCTCATTTAAAAAATGGCTTAAATATCGTTTTTTAATTTTTCGGATTTTTTCCTAGGGGTACCCCCACAAAATTGATGGTTTTCGCAATTTCCCCATTTTGGTCCCTTCCGATGGCCATAGCTCAGTCAATTTGTATCTGAGCAGGAAACAAAGTACCATTTTGTTATCAGGGAACCCAAAAGCGACTTTCCTCATTCAAAACATGGCTTAAATACAGTTTTTTAATTTTTCGTTTTTTTTCCTAGGGGTACCCCCACAAAATTAATGGTTTTTGCAATTTCCCCATTTTGGTCCCTTCCGATGGCCATAGCTCAGCAAATTTGTATCCGAGCAGGAAACAAAGTACCATTTTGTTATCAGGGAACCCAAAAGCGACTTTCCTCATTCAAAACATGGCTTAAATACAGTTTTTTAATTTTTCGAATTTTTTCCTAGGGGTACCAAAATTGAGGGTTTTCGCAATTTCCCCACGTTGGTCCCTTCCGATAGCCATAGCTCAGCCAATTTGTATCCGAGCAGGAAACAAAGTACCATTTTGTTATCAGGGAACCCAAAAGCGACTTCCCTCATTTTAAAAATGGCTTAAATATAGTTTTTAAATTTTTCGAATTTTTTCCTAGGGGTGCCCCCACAAAATTGATGGTTTTTGCAATTTCCCCATTTTGGTCCCTTCCGATGGCCATAGCCAGCAAATTTGTATCCGAGCAGGAAACAAAGTACCATTTTGTTATCAGGGAACCCAAAAGCGACTTTCCTCATTCAAAACATGGCTTAAATATCGTTTTTTAAATTTTCGAATTTTTTCCTAGGGGTACCCCCACAAAATTGATGGTTTTCGCAATTTCCCCATTTTGGTTCCTTCCGATGGCCATAGCTCAGCCAATTTGTATCCAAGCAGGAAACTAAGTACCATTTTGTTATCAGGGAACCCAAAAGCGACTTTCCTCATTTAAAAAATGGCTTAAATATAGTTTTTAAATTTTTCGAATTTTTTCCTAGGGGTACCCCCACAAAATTGATGGTTTTTGCAATTTCCCCATTTTGGTCCCTTCCGATGGCCATAGCTCAGCCAATTTGTATCCGAGCAGGAAACAAAGTACCATTTTGTTATCAGGGAAACCAAAAACGACTTTCCTTATTCAAAACATGGCTTAAATATCGTTTTTTAATTTTTCGAATTTTTTCCTAGGGGTACCCCCACAAAATTTATGGTTTACGCAATTTCCCCATTTGGGTCCCTTCCGATGGCCATAGCTCAGCCAATTTGTATCCGAGCAGGAAACAAAGTACCATTTTGTTATCAGGGAACCCAAAAGCGACTTTCCTCATTTGAAAAATGGCTTAAATATCGTTTTTTAATTTTTCGGATTTTTTCCTAGGGGTACCCCCACAAAATTTATGGTTTTCGCAATTTCCCCATTTCGGTCCCTTCCGATGGCCATAGCTCAGCCAATTTGTATCCGAGCAGGAAACAAAGTACCATTTTGTTATCAGGGAACCCAAAAGCGACTTTCCTCATTTGAAAAATGGCTTAAATATAGTTTTGTAATTTTTCGGATTTTTTCCTAGGGGTACCCCCACAAAATTGATGGTTTTCGCAATTTCCCCATTTTGGTCCCTTCCGATGGCCATAGCCAGCAAATTTGTATCCGAGCAGGAAACAAAGTACCATTTTGTTATCAGGGAACCCAAAAGCGACTTTCCTCATTCAAAACATGGCTTAAATACAGTTTTTTAATTTTTCGAATTTTTTCCTAGGGGTACCCCCACAAAATTGATGGTTTTCGCAATTTCCCCATTTTGGTCCCTTCCGATGGCCATAGCTCAGCCAATTTGTAGCCGAGCAGGAAACAAAGTACCATTTTGTTATCAGGGAACCCAAAAGCGACTTTCCTCATTTAAAAAATGGCTTAAATATCGTTTTTTAATTTTTCGGATTTTTTCCTAGGGGTACCCCCACAAAATTGATGGTTTTCGCAATTTCCCCATTTTGGTCCCTTCCGATGGCCATAGCTCAGCCAATTTGTATCCGAGCAGGAAACAAAGTACCATTTTGTTATCAGGGAACCCAAAAGCGACTTTCCTCATTCAAAACATGGCTTAAATACAGTTTTTTAATTTTTCGAATTTTTTCCTAGGGGTACCCCCACAAAATTGATGGTTTTTGCAATTTCCCCATTTTGGTCCCTTCCGATGGCCATAGCTCAGCAAATTTGTATCCGAGCAGGAAACAAAGTACCATTTTGTTATCAGGGAACCCAAAAGCGACTTTCCTCATTCAAAACATGGCTTTAATATCGTTTTTTAAATTTTCGAATTTTTTCCTAGGGGTACCCCCACAAAATTGATGGTTTTCGCAATTTCCCCATTTTGGTTCCTTCCGATGGCCATAGCTCAGCCAATTTGTATCCGAGCAGGAAACAAAGTACCATTTTGTTATCAGGGAACCCAAAAGCGACTTTCCTCATTCAAAACATGGCTTAAATATCGTTTTTTAATTTTTCGAATTTTTTCCTAGGGGTACCCCCACAAAATTGATGGTTTTCGCAATTTCCCCATTTTGGTCCCTTCCGATGGCCATAGCTCAGCCAATTTGTATCCGAGCAGGAAACAAAGTACCATTTTGTTATCAGGGAACCCAAAAGCGACTTTCCTCATTTGAAAAATGGCTTAAATATAGTTTTTTAATTTTTCGGATTTTTTCCTAGGGGTACCCCCACAAAATTGATGGTTTTCGCAATTTCCCCATTTTGGTCCCTTCCGATGGCCATAGCTCAGCCAATTTGTATCCGAGCAGGAAACAAAGTACCATTTTGTTATCAGGGAACCCAAAAGCGACTTTCCTCATTCAAAACATGGCTTAAATACAGTTTTTTAATTTTTCGAATTTTTTCCTAGGGGTACCCCCACAAAATTGATGGTTTTTGCAATTTCCCCATTTTGGTCCCTTCCGATGGCCATAGCTCAGCAAATTTGTATCCGAGCAGGAAACAAAGTACCATTTTGTTATCAGGGAACCCAAAAGCGACTTTCCTCATTCAAAACATGGCTTTAATATCGTTTTTTAAATTTTCGAATTTTTTCCTAGGGGTACCCCCACAAAATTGATGGTTTTCGCAATTTCCCCATTTTGGTTCCTTCCGATGGCCATAGCTCAGCCAATTTGTATCCGAGCAGGAAACAAAGTACCATTTTGTTATCAGGGAACCCAAAAGCGACTTTCCTCATTCAAAACATGGCTTAAATATCGTTTTTTAATTTTTCGAATTTTTTCCTAGGGGTACCCCCACAAAATTGATGGTTTTCGCAATTTCCCCATTTTGGTCCCTTCCGATGGCCATAGCTCAGCCAATTTGTATCCGAGCAGGAAACAAAGTACCATTTTGTTATCAGGGAACCCAAAAGCGACTTTCCTCATTTGAAAAATGGCTTAAATATAGTTTTTTAATTTTTCGGATTTTTTCCTAGGGGTACCCCCACAAAATTGATGGTTTTCGCAATTTCCCCATTTTGGTCCCTTCCGATGGCCATAGCTCAGCCAATTTGTATCCGAGCAGGAAACAAAGTACCATTTTGTTATCAGGGAACCCAAAAGCGACTTTCCTCATTCAAAACATGGCTTAAATACAGTTTTTTAATTTTTCGAATTTTTTCCTAGGGGTACCCCCACAAAATTGATGGTTTTTGCAATTTCCCCATTTTGGTCCCTTCCGATGGCCATAGCTCAGCAAATTTGTATCCGAGCAGGAAACAAAGTACCATTTTGTTATCAGGGAACCCAAAAGCGACTTTCCTCATTCAAAACATGGCTTTAATATCGTTTTTTAAATTTTCGAATTTTTTCCTAGGGGTACCCCCACAAAATTGATGGTTTTCGCAATTTCCCCATTTTGGTTCCTTCCGATGGCCATAGCTCAGCCAATTTGTATCCGAGCAGGAAACAAAGTACCATTTTGTTATCAGGGAACCCAAAAGCGACTTTCCTCATTCAAAACATGGCTTAAATATCGTTTTTTAATTTTTCGAATTTTTTCCTAGGGGTACCCCCACAAAATTGATGGTTTTCGCAATTTCCCCATTTTGGTCCCTTCCGATGGCCATAGCTCAGCCAATTTGTATCCGAGCAGGAAACAAAGTACCATTTTGTTATCAGGGAACCCAAAAGCGACTTTCCTCATTTGAAAAATGGCTTAAATATAGTTTTTTAATTTTTCGGATTTTTTCCTAGGGGTACCCCCACAAAATTGATGGTTTTCGCAATTTCCCCATTTTGGTCCCTTCCGATGGCCATAGCTCAGCCAATTTGTATCCGAGCAGGAAACAAAGTACCATTTTGTTATCAGGGAACCCAAAAGCGACTTTCCTCATTCAAAACATGGCTTAAATATCGTTTTTTAAATTTTCGAATTTTTTCCTAGGGGTACCCCCACAAAATTGATGGTTTTCGCAATTTCCCCATTTTGGTCCCTTCCGATGGCCATAGCTCAGCCAATTTGTATCCGAGCAGGAAACAAAGTACCATTTTGTTATCAGGGAACCCAAAAGCGACTTTCCTCATTTGAAAAATGGCTTAAATATCGTTTTTTAATTTTTCGGATTTTTTCCTAGGGGTACCCCCACAAAATTTATGGTTTTCGCAATTTCCCCATTTCGGTCCCTTCCGATGGCCATAGCTCAGCCAATTTGTATCCGAGCAGGAAACAAAGTACCATTTTGTTATCAGGGAACCCAAAAGCGACTTTCCTCATTTGAAAAATGGCTTAAATATAGTTTTTTAATTTTTCGGATTTTTTCCTAGGGGTACCCCCACAAAATTGATGGTTTTCGCAATTTCCCCATTTTGGTCCCTTCCGATGGCCATAGCTCAGCCAATTTGTATCCGAGCAGGAAACAAAGTACCATTTTGTTATCAGGGAACCCAAAAGCGACTTTCCTCATTTAAAAAATGGCTTAAATATCGTTTTTTAATTTTTCGGATTTTTTCCTAGGGGTACCCCCACAAAATTGATGGTTTTCGCAATTTCCCCATTTTGGTCCCTTCCGATGGCCATAGCTCAGCCAATTTGTATCCGAGCAGGAAACAAAGTACCATTTTGTTATCAGGGAACACAAAAGCGACTTTCCTCATTCAAAACATGGCTTAAATACAGTTTTTTAATTTTTCGAATTTTTTCCTAGGGGTACCCCCACAAAATTGATGGTTTTTGCAATTTCCCCATTTTGGTCCCTTCCGATGGCCATAGCTCAGCAAATTTGTATCCGAGCAGGAAACAAAGTACCATTTTGTTATCAGGGAACCCAAAAGCGACTTTCCTCATTTAAAAAATGGCTTAAATATAGTTTTTTAATTTTTCGGATTTTTTCCTAGGGGTACCCCACAAAATTGATGGTTTTCGCAATTTCCCCATTTTGGTCCCTTCCGATGGCCATAGCTCAGCCAATTTGTATCCGAGCAGGAAACAAAGTACCATTTTGTTATCAGGGAACCCAAAAGCAACTTTCCTCATTCAAAACATGGCTTTAATATCGTTTTTTAAATTTTCGAATTTTTTCCTAGGGGTACCCCCACAAAATTGATGGTTTTCGAAATTTCCCCATTTTGGTTCCTTCCGATGGCCATAGCTCAGCCAATTTGTATCCGAGCAGGAAACAAAGTACCATTTTGTTATCAGGGAACCCAAAAGCGACTTTCCTCATTCAAAACATGGCTTAAATATCGTTTTTTAATTTTTCGAATTTTTTCCTAGGGGTACCCCCACACAATGGTTTTCGCAATTTCCCCATTTCGGTCCCTTCCGATGGCCATAGCTCAGCCAATTTGTATCCGAGCAGGAAACAAAGTACCATTTTGTTATCAGGGAACCCAAAAGCGACTTTCCTCATTCAAAACATGGCTTAAATACAGTTTTTTAATTTTTCGAATTTTTTCCTAGGGGTACCCCCACAAAATTGATGGTTTTTGCAATTTCCCCATTTTGGTCCCTTCCGATGGCCATAGCTCAGCAAATTTGTATCCGAGCAGGAAACAAAGTACCATTTTGTTATCAGGGAACCCAAAAGCGACTTTCCTCATTCAAAACATGGCTTTAATATCGTTTTTTAAATTTTCGAATTTTTTCCTATGGGTACCCCCACAAAATTGATGGTTTTCGAAATTTCCCCATTTTGGTTCCTTCCGATGGCCATAGCTCAGCCAATTTGTATCCGAGCAGGAAACAAAGTACCATTTTGTTATCAGGGAACCCAAAAGCGACTTTCCTCATTCAAAACATGGCTTAAATATCGTTTTTTAATTTTTCGAATTTTTTCCTAGGGGTTCCCTAAGCAATTTCCCCATTTTGGTCCCTTCCGATGGCCATAGCTCAGCCAATTTGTATCCGAGCAGGAAACAAAGTACCATTTTGTTATCAGGGAACCCAAAAGCGACTTTCCTCATTTGAAAAATGGCTTAAATATAGTTTTTTAATTTTTCGGATTTTTTCCTAGGGGTACCCCCACAAAATTGATGGTTTTCGCAATTTCCCCATTTTGGTCCCTTCCGATGGCCATAGCTCAGCCAATTTGTATCCGAGCAGGAAACAAAGTACCATTTTGTTATCAGGGAACCCAAAAGCGACTTTCCTCATTCAAAACATGGCTTAAATATCGTTTTTTAAATTTTCGAATTTTTTCCTAGGGGTACCCCCACAAAATTGATGGTTTTCGCAATTTCCCCATTTTGGTCCCTTCCGATGGCCATAGCTCAGCCAATTTGTATCCGAGCAGGAAACAAAGTACCATTTTGTTATCAGGGAACCCAAAAGCGACTTTCCTCATTTGAAAAATGGCTTAAATATCGTTTTTTAATTTTTCGGATTTTTTCCTAGGGGTACCCCCACAAAATTTATGGTTTTCGCAATTTCCCCATTTCGGTCCCTTCCGATGGCCATAGCTCAGCCAATTTGTATCCGAGCAGGAAACAAAGTACCATTTTGTTATCAGGGAACCCAAAAGCGACTTTCCTCATTTGAAAAATGGCTTAAATATAGTTTTTTAATTTTTCGGATTTTTTCCTAGGGGTACCCCCACAAAATTGATGGTTTTCGCAATTTCCCCATTTTGGTCCCTTCCGATGGCCATAGCTCAGCCAATTTGTATCCGAGCAGGAAACAAAGTACCATTTTGTTATCAGGTAACCCAAAAGCGACTTTCCTCATTCAAAACATGGCTTAAATATCGTTTTTTAAATTTTCGGATTTTTTCCTAGGGGTACCCCCACAAAATTGATGGTTTTCGCAATTTCCCCATTTAGGTCGCTGCCGCTCGCCATAGCTCAGCCAATTTGTATCCGAGCAGGAAACAAAGTACCATTTTGTTATCAGGGAACACAAAAGCGACTTTCCTCATTCAAAACATGGCTTAAATACAGTTTTTTAATTTTTCGAATTTTTTCCTAGGGGTACCCCCACAAAATTGATGGTTTTTGCAATTTCCCCATTTTCGTCCCTTCCGATGGCCATAGCTCAGCAAATTTGTATCCGAGCAGGAAACAAAGTACCATTTTGTTATCAGGGAACCCAAAAGCGACTTTCCTCATTTAAAAAATGGCTTAAATATAGTTTTTTAATTTTTCGGATTTTTTCCTAGGGGTACCCCACAAAATTGATGGTTTTCGCAATTTCCCCATTTTGGTCCCTTCCGATGGCCATAGCTCAGCCAATTTGTATCCGAGCAGGAAACAAAGTACCATTTTGTTATCAGGGAACCCAAAAGCGACTTTCCTCATTCAAAACATGGCTTTAATATCGTTTTTTAAATTTTCGAATTTTTTCCTAGGGGTACCCCCACAAAATTGATGGTTTTCGAAATTTCCCCATTTTGGTTCCTTCCGATGGCCATAGCTCAGCCAATTTGTATCCGAGCAGGAAACAAAGTACCATTTTGTTATCAGGGAACCCAAAACCGACTTTCTTCATTCAAAACATGGCTTAAATATCGTTTTTTAATTTTTCGAATTTTTTCCTAGGGGTACCCCCACAAAATTGATGGTTTTCGCAATTTCCCCATTTTGGTCCCTTCCGATGGCCATAGCTCAGCCAATTTGTATCCGAGCAGGAAACAAAGTACCATTTTGTTATCAGGGAAACCAAAAACGACTTTCTTCATTCAAAACATGGCTTAAATATCGTTTTTTAATTTTTCGAATTTTTTCCTAGGGGTACCCCCACACAATGGTTTTCGCAATTTCCCCATTTCGGTCCCTTCCGATGGCCATAGCTCAGCCAATTTGTATCCGAGCAGGAAACAAAGTACCATTTTGTTATCAGGGAACCCAAAAGCGACTTTCCTCATTTAAAAAATGTCTTAAATATCGTTTTTTAAATTTTCGGATTTTTTCCTAGGGGTACCCCCACAAAATTTATGGTTTTCGCAATTTCCCCATTTTGGTCCCTTCCGATGGCCACAGCTCAGCCAATTTGTATCCGAGCAGAAAACAAAGTACCATTTTGTTATCAGGGAACCCAAAAGCGACTTTCCTCATTTCAAAAATGGCTTAAATATAGTTTTTAAATTTTTCGAATTTTTTCCTAGGGGTACCCCCACAAAATTGATGGTTTTCGCAATTTCCCCATTTTGGTCCCTTCCGATGGCCATAGCTCAGCCAATTTGTATCCGAGCAGGAAACAAAGTACCATTTTGTTATCAGGGAACCCAAAGCGACTTTCCTCATTCAAAACATGGCTTAAATATCGTTTTTTAATATTTCGGATTTTTTCCTAGGGGTACCCCCACAAAATTGATGGTTTTCGGAATTTCCCCATTTTGGTCCCTTCCGATGGCCATAGCTCAGCCAATTTGTATCCGAGCAGAAAACAAAGTACCATTTTGTTATCAGGGAACCCAAAAGCGACTTTCCTCATTTCAAAAATGGCTTAAATATAGTTTTTAAATTTTTCGAATTTTTTCCTAGGGGTACCCCCACAAAATTGATGGTATTTGCAATTTCCCCATTTTGGTCCCTTCCGATGGCCATAGCTCAGCCAATTTGTATCCGAGCAGGAAACAAAGGACCATTTTGTTATCAGGGAACCCAAAAGCGACTTTCCTCATTTAAAAAATGGCCTAAATATCGTTTAATAATTTTTCGAATTATTTCCTAGGGGTACCCCTACAAAATTGATGGTTTTCGCAATTTCCCCATTTTGGTTCCTTCCGATGGCCATAGCTCAGCCAATTTGTATCCGAGCAGAACACAAAGTACCATTTTGTTATCAGGGAACTCAAAAGCGACTTTCCTCATTTAAAAAATGGCTTTAATATAGTTTTTTAATTTTTTCGAATTTTTTCCTAGGGGTACCCCCACAAAATTGATGGTTTTTGCAATTTCCCCATTTTCGTCCCTTCCGATGGCCATAGCTCAGCCAATTTGTATCCGAGCAGGAAACAAAGTACCATTTTGTTATCAGGGAACCCAAAAGCGACTTTCCTCATTTGAAAAATGGCTTAAATATCGTTTTTTAATTTTTCGGATTTTTTCCTAGGGGTACCCCCACAAAATTGATGGTTTTCGCAATTTCCCCATTTTGGTCCCTTCCGATGGCCATAGCTCAGCCAATTTGTATCCGAGCAGGAAACAAATTACCATTTTGTTATCAGGGAACCCAAAAGCGACTTTCCTCATTCAAAACATGGCTTAAATATCGTTTTTTAATTTTTCGAATTTTTTCCTAGGGGTACCCCCAAAAAGTTGATGGTTTTCGCAATTTCCCCATTTTGGTCCCTTCCGATGGCCATAGCTCAGCCAATTTGTATCCGAGCAGAACACAAAGTACCATTTTGTTATCAGGGAACCCAAAAGCGACTTTCTTCATTTAAAAAATGGCTTAAATATCGTTTTTTAATTTTTCGAATTTTTTCCTTGGGGTACCCCCACAAAATTGATGGTTTTCGCAATTTCCCCATTTTGGTCCCTTCCGATGGCCATAGCTCAGCCAATTTGTATCCGAGCAGAACACAAAGTACCATTTTGTTATCAGGGAACCCAAAAGCGACTTTCCTCATTCAAAACATGGCTTAAATACAGTTTTTTAATTTTTCGAATTTTTTCCTTGGGGTACCTCTACAAAATTGATGGTTTTCGCAATATCCCCATTTTGGTTCCTTCCGATGTCTATAGCTCAGCCAATTTGTATCCGAGCAGGAAACAAAGTACCATTTTGTTATCAGGGAACCCAAAAGCGACTTTCCTCATTCAAAACATGGCTTAAATATCGTTTTTTAATTTTTCGAATTTTTTCCTAGGGGTACCCCCAAAAAGTTGATGGTTTTCGCAATTTCCCCATTTTGGTCCCTTCCGATGGCCATAGCTCAGCCAATTTGTATCCGAGCAGAACACAAAGTACCATTTTGTTATCAGGGAACCCAAAAGCGACTTTCTTCATTTAAAAAATGGCTTAAATATCGTTTTTTAATTTTTCGAATTTTTTCCTTGGGGTACCCCCACAAAATTGATGGTTTTCGCAATTTCCCCATTTTGGTTCCTTCCGATGGCTATAGCTCAGCCAATTTGTATCCGAGCAGAACACAAAGTACCATTTTGTTATCAGGGAACCCAAAAGCAACTTTCCTCATTCAAAACATGGCTTAAATATCGTTTTTTAATTTTTCGAATTTTTTCCTAGGGGTACCCCCAAAAAGTTGATGGTTTTCGCAATTTCCCCATTTTGGTCCCTTCCGATGGCCATAGCTCAGCCAATTTGTATCCGAGCAGGAAACAAAGTACCATTTTGTTATCAGGGAACCCAAAAGCGACTTTCCTCATTCAAAACATGGCTTAAATACAGTTTTTTAATTTTTCGAATTTTTTCCTAAGGGTACCCCCAAAAAGTTGATGGTTTTCGCAATTTCCCCATTTTGGTCCCTTCCGATGGCCATAGCTCAGCCAATTTGTATCCGAGCAGAACACAAAGTACCATTTTGTTATCAGGGAACCCAAAAGCGACTTTCCTCATTCAAAACATGGCTTAAATATCGTTTTTTAATTTTTCGAATTTTTTCCTAGGGGTACCCCCAAAAAGTTGATGGTTTTCGCAATTTCCCCATTTTGGTCCCTTCCGATGGCCATAGCTCAGCCAATTTGTATCCGAGCAGGAAACAAAGTACCATTTTGTTATCAGGGAACCCAAAAGCGACTTTCCTCATTCAAAACATGGCTTAAATATCGTTTTTTAATTTTTCGAATTTTTTCCTAGGGGTACCCCCAAAAAGTTGATGGTTTTCGCAATTTCCCCATTTTGGTCCCTTCCGATGGCCATAGCTCAGCCAATTTGTATCCGAGCAGAACACAAAGTACCATTTTGTTATCAGGGAACCCAAAAGCGACTTTCCTCATTCAAAACATGGCTTAAATACAGTTTTTTAATTTTTCGAATTTTTTCCTAGGGGTACCCCCAAAAAGTTGATGGTTTTCGCAATTTCCCCATTTTGGTCCCTTCCGATGGCCATAGCTCAGCCAATTTGTATCCGAGCAGAACACAAAGTACCATTATGTTATCAGGGAACCCAAAAGCGACTTTCCTCATTCAAAACATGGCTTAAATATCGTTTTTTAATTTTTCGAATTTTTTCCTAGGGGTACCCCCACAAAATTTATGGTTTTCGCAATTTCCCCATTTTGGTCCCTTCCGATGGCCATAGCTCAGCCAATTTGTATCCGAGCAGGAAACAAAGTACCATTTTGTTATCAGGGAACCCAAAAGCGACTTTCCTCATTCAAAACATGGCTTAAATATCGTTTTTTAATTTTTCGAATTTTTTCCTAGGGGTACCCCCACAAAATTTATGGTTTTCGGAATTTCCCCATTTCGGTCCCTTCTGATGGCCATAGCTCAGCCAATTTGTATCCGAGCAGGAAACAAAGTACCATTTTGTTATCAGGGAACCCAAAAGCAACTTTCCTCATTCAAAACATGGCTTAAATATCGTTTTTTAATTTTTCGAATTTTTTCCTAGGGGTACCCCTACAAAATTTATGGTTTTCGGAATTTCCCCATTTCGGTCCCTTCTGATGGCCATAGCTCAGCCAATTTGTATCCGAGCAGGAAACAAAGTACCATTTTGTTATCAGGGAACCCAAAAGCGACTTTCCTCATTTGAAAAATGGCTTAAATATCGTTTTTTAATTTTTCGGATTTTTTCCTAGGGGTACCCCCAAAAAGTTGATGGTTTTCGCAATTTCCCCATTTTGGTCCCTTCCGATGGCCATAGCTCAGCCAATTTGTATCCGAGCAGGAAACAAAGTACCATTTTGTTATCAGGGAACCCAAAAGCGACTTTCCTCATTCAAAACATGGCTTAAATATCGTTTTTTAATTTTTCGAATTTTTTCCCAGGGGTACCCCCACAAAATTTATGGTTTTCGGAATTTCCCCATTTCGGTCCCTTCTGATGGCCATAGCTCAGCCAATTTGTATCCGAGCAGGAAACAAAGTACCATTTTGTTATCAGGGAACCCAAAAGCGACTTTCCTCATTTGAAAAAAGGCTTAAATATCGTTTTTTAATTTTTCGGATTTTTTCCTAGGGGTACCCCCACAAAATTTATGGTTTTCGCAATTTCCCCATTTTGGTCCCTTCCGATGGCCATAGCTCAGCCAATTTGTATCCGAGCAGGAAAAAAGTACCATTTTGTTATCAGGGAACCCAAAAGCGACTTTCCTCATTCAAAACATGGCTTAAATACAGTTTTTTAATTTTTCGAATTTTTTCCTAGGGGTACCCCCACAAAATTGATGGTTTTCGCAATTTCCCCATTTTGGTCTCTTCCGATGGCCATAGCTCAGCCAATTTGTATCCGAGCAGGAAACAAAGTACCATTTTGTTATCAGGGAACCCAAAAACGAATTTCCTCATTCAAAACATGGCTTAAATATCGTTTTTTAATTTTTCGAATTTTTTCCTAGGGGTACCCCCACAAAATTGATGGTTTTCGCAATTTCCCCATTTTGGTCCCTTCAGATGGCCATAGCTCAGCCAATTTGTATCCGAGCAGAAAACAAAGTACCATTTTGTTATCAGGGAACCCAAAAGCGACTTTCCTCATTTCAAAAATGGCTTAAATATAGTTTTTAAATTTTTCGAATTTTTTCCTAGGGGTACCCCCACAAAATTGATGGTATTTGCAATTTCCCCATTTTGGTCCCTTCCGATGGCCATAGCTCAGCCAATTTGTATCCGAGCAGGAAACAAAGTACCATTTTGTTATCAGGGAACCCAAAAGCGACTTTCCTCATTCAAAACATGGCTTAAATATCGTTTTTTAATATTTCGGATTTTTTCCTAGGGGTACCCCCACAAAATTGATGGTTTTCGCAATTTCCCCATTTTGGTCCCTTCCGATGGCCATAGCTCAGCCAATTTGTATCCGAGCAGGAAACAAAGTACCATTTTGTTATCAGGGAACCCAAAAGCGACTTTCCTCATTTAAAAAATGGCCTAAATATCGTTTTATAATTTTTCGAATTTTTTCCTAGGGGTACCCCCACAAAATTGATGGTTTTCGCAATATCCCCATTTTGGTCCCTTCCGATGGCCATAGCTCAGCCAATTTGTATCCGAGCAGAACACAAAGTACCATTTTGTTATCAGGGAACTCAAAAGCGACTTTCCTCATTTAAAAAATGGCTTTAATATAGTTTTTTAATTTTTCGAATTTTTTCCTTGGGGTAGTTTTTTTTCCTTGGTTTTTTCCCCATTTTGGTCCCTTCCGATGGCCATAGCTCAGCCAATTTGTATCCGAGCAGGAAACAAAGTACCATTTTGTTATCAGGGAACCCAAAAGCAATTTTCCTCATTCAAAATATGGCTTAAATATCGTTTTTTAATTTTTGGATTTTTTTCCTAGGGGTACCCCCACAAAATTTATGGTTTTCGCAATTTCCCCATTTTGGTCCCTTCCGATGGCCATAGCTCAGCCAATTTGTATCCGAGCAGGAAAAAAGTACCATTTTGTTATCAGGGAACCCAAAAGCGACTTTCCTCATTCAAAACATGGCTTAAATACAGTTTTTTAATTTTTCGAATTTTTTCCTAGGGGTACCCCCACAAAATTGATGGTTTTCGCAATTTCCCCATTTTGGTCTCTTCCGATGGCCATAGCTCAGCCAATTTGTATCCGAGCAGGAAACAAAGTACCATTTTGTTATCAGGGAACCCAAAAACGAATTTCCTCATTCAAAACATGGCTTAAATATCGTTTTTTAATTTTTCGAATTTTTTCCTAGGGGTACCCCCACAAAATTGATGGTTTTCGCAATTTCCCCATTTTGGTCTCTTCCGATGGCCATAGCTCAGCCAATTTGTATCCGAGCAGGAAACAAAGTACCATTTTGTTATCAGGGAACCCAAAAGCGACTTTCCTCATTTAAAAAATGGCCTAAATATCGTTTTATAATTTTTCGAATTTTTTCCTAGGGGTACCCCCACAAAATTGATGGTTTTCGCAATATCCCCATTTTGGTCCCTTCCGATGGCCATAGCTCAGCCAATTTGTATCCGAGCAGAACACAAAGTACCATTTTGTTATCAGGGAACTCAAAAGCGACTTTCCTCATTTAAAAAATGGCTTTAATATAGTTTTTTAATTTTTCGAATTTTTTCCTTGGGGTAGTTTTTTTTCCTTGGTTTTTTCCCCATTTTGGTCCCTTCCGATGGCCATAGCTCAGCCAATTTGTATCCGAGCAGGAAACAAAGTACCATTTTGTTATCAGGGAACCCAAAAGGAATTTTCCTCATTCAAAACATGGCTTAAATATCGTTTTTTAATTTTTTGATTTTTTTCCTAGGGGTACCCCCACAAAATTGATGGTTTTCGCAATATCCCCATTTTGGTCCCTTCAGATGGCCATAGCTCACCCAATTTGTAACCGAGCAGGAAACAAAGTACCATTTTGTTATCAGGAACCCAAAAGCGACTTTCCTTATTCAAAACATGGCTTAAATATCGTTTTTTAAATTTTCGAATTTTTTCCCAGGGGTACCCCCACAAAATTGATGGTTTTTGCAATATCCCCATTTTGGTCCATTCCGATGGCCATAGCTCAGCCAATTTGTATCCGAGCAGGAAACAAAGTACCATTTTGTTATCAGGGAACCCAAAAGCAATTTTCCTCATTTAAAACATGGCTTAAATATCGTTTTTTAATTTTTCGGATTTTTTTCCTAGGGGTACCCCCAAAAAATTGATGGTTTTTGCAATATCCCCATTTTGGTCCCTTCCGATGGCCATAGCTCACCCAATTTGTAACCGAGCAGGAAACAAAGTACCATTTTGTTATCAGGGAACCCAAAAGCGACTTTCCTCATTCAAAACATGGCTTAAATATCGTTTTTAGTTTTTCGATTTTTTTCCTAGGGGTACCCCCACAAAATTGATGGTTTTTGCAATATCCCCATTTTGGTCCCTTCCGATGGCCATAGCTCACCCAATTTGTATCCGAGCAGGAAACAAAGTACCATTTTGTTATCAGGGAACCCAAAAGCAATTTTCCTCATTCAAAACATGGCTTAAATATCGTTTTTTAATTTTTCGGATTTTTTTCCTAGGGGTACCCCCACAAAATTGATGGTTTTTGCAATTTCCCCATTTCGGTCCGTTCCGATGGCCATAGCTCACCCAATTTGTATCCGAGCAGGAAACAAAGTACCATTTTGTTATCAGGGAACCCAAAAGCGACATTCCTCATTCAAAACATGGCTTAAATATCGTTTTTTAATTTTTCGATTTTTTTCCCAGGGGTACCCCCACAAAATTGATGGTTTTTGTAATATCCCCATTTTGGTCCATTCCGATGGCCATATCTCAGCCAATTTGTATCCGAGCAGGAAACAAAGTACCATTTTGTTATCAGGGAACCCAAAAACGACTTTCCTCATTCAAAACATGGCTTAAATATCGTTTTTTAATTTTTCGATTTTTTTCCTAGGGGTACCCCCACAAAATTGATGGTTTTCGCAATTTCCCCATTTTGGTCCATTCC
Organism: Drosophila pseudoananassae pseudoananassae; assembly: GCA_018153035.1. Classification (NCBI taxonomy): domain Eukaryota; kingdom Metazoa; phylum Arthropoda; class Insecta; order Diptera; family Drosophilidae; genus Drosophila; species Drosophila pseudoananassae. Next base: position 2,761,608 of record JAECXR010000055.1, read on the forward strand.
GATGGCCATAGCTCAGCCAATTTGTATCCGAGCAGAACACAAAGTACCATTTTGTTATCAGGGAACCCAAAAGCGACTTTCCTCATTCAAAACATGGCTTAAATATTTTTTAATTTTTCGAATTTTTTCCTATTTATTTCTTAAATGTGTATTATCTTTTCAGTCCTCAAGGAAAGCGACGAATCCATCGACAACTTGCACGCGGAAAGTGGATCGAGTCGATCGCTAATGATTGATTTTCCGCCGTACTCGGCCCGAAAGACGCCCTCTGCATCACGACACCAAAGTTTTCGACATGATCCTGAATTGGTCCTATTGGCCAGAGGAAGATCGCAAGTACAACTACCTGGTGGTGCGTCCTGTGGAGAAGCTGGCCACCGTGACACCTGGCAAGGAGCTGCGCTTCGCCGACTCCAGAACGAAGACTTCTAGAACCTGCAATGCGAGCTGAGAGGTGGTAAGATTGTGGTCTTGAAAAAGGATAAGAACGATAAGACCACCATTGTGAGGGAGATCTTTCTGGAGCGCAGCGTACGCGGCGGACTTGGGATGCGAGCGGAAAAGGGACTCTTCGTGGAGCTGGGCCATCACCTTTGTGGAGCGCACGCAGGCGCAGATTATAAGGTGACAACTGAAACATTCCTTCTAATATTTAAACATGAATGTAGTATCCATAATCTCTGTTGCAGATCGCGCGAAGCACCCTTCATCGGACATGTCCTAGCTGGCAGCGAGTGGGTCGATTGGACAATCTGGTACTCGAGCAACTGGTATTGCCTCTACGGGGACTACATCCGGCCGCCAGCCGAGATCATCATCAAATAGGAACCCTTAGTAACCCTTAAGTTTTATATAATAAAACCCATTTTATATAATTCTTGTACACTCCAGAGTTAAGAATATGTAATGGTGATAAATAAAATGTATTAAAAGTGTGTGTTGGTTTCTTACTGAGGGGGTTGGTTGTTTGTTTTAGGAGGAGGGGGTATTTTTGAGGCGATAAAATGCAAATATTTTCCTTGTTTTCCCCCAATTTTCCTGCATTTCCCCGTTTTTATCCCAATTTTTCAACAATTTTTCCTTATTTTTCCGAAATTAAAAATTTTTTTTTGGATTTTTCCCGGATTTTCTAGAGTTTTCCGGCATTTTCCAAAGTTTTTCTAAATTTTTAATTTTTTCAGAATGACTTGCACTTTTTTTCTCGCCTCCGAAAAAGTGGATTTTGGCCTGCTACCAGGCTCGAAGTACCAGGCGAACAGAAACGCATAGTAGGTGGATTTTGCTTTTTGAAAATGTTTTTTATGAATAACTCGGCCATTTGGCATCCAATCGTGGATTGCAATGGCTCAAAAAAAGTGGAAAAATACGGCCTATCTACCTGGCTAACAAAGTCTGGTATTGGCCAAGTTAACACGGAGTGGTTATCAATTTTGTATTAATAATTTATTTTTAAAAGTTCGTTTGTTTATATCTCGGTCATTTTCCAACGGATCGGGAAGCAAAGTACCATTCCTGTATCAGGAATAGTACCTTAATGTACCATTGATACTGTACCTCAATGTTCCTCGAACTGCATTATAAAATCCTCATGAAACCCTGATCCACATCGCAAATGTAGGTACTGAAAATGTTAATGCCCCTCAACATTTTGTTGTTGGATTTGGAAAATCCTTTGATGCAGTTCGAAGGATGTTCATGTCCTGGTTCCACAATTGTACTCCATTCTAAGATCGGTTCGAAAAGTGCCAAGATATAAACAAACCAATTTGTAGAAATATATTTCTGAGCCAAAGTTCTTTACCATTCGATCTTAACTTGGCCAATACCCGATTTTGTTAGCCAGGTAGATGGGCCGTATTTTTCCGCATTTTATGACATACAACAATCGGGGATTAGAGGCCAAATGGCCGAGTTATTCACAAAAAACAGTTTCAAAAAACAGAATCCACCTACTATGCGTTTCTGTTCGCCTGGTACTTCGAGCCTGGTAGCGGCCGGAAACTTAAAAAATTTCTTTAAACTTTACACTTTAAAAAATTCGTTAAGCTTTAAACTTTAAACTTATTTAAACTTAAAAAAAAACGTCACGGATTAAGCTTGGAACTTTTAAAAAAGCTTAGAAAGGCGCGGGCGGAAACTTTTTTTGAATTTAAATTTAAATAAGGCGGATCATATTTGGATCCACAGGAGCGGGCGGGAAACTTATTTTTTGAATTTAAATTTAAATTTAACGGTTTTCGATTAACTTACAATCTACACAAGTTCCACATTCGTCCCACATAGGATCCACACATGTCCCACGTAGGATCCACACAGGTGCCACATAGGATCCACTCAAGTCCCACATAGGTTCCACATAGAACCAAAGACACAAACCTGCTCAGCCAAGACACCACCCCGTGGATCAAAGCTCAACCCGTGACGTCACGGGCTTTCGAGGCTAAAATTTTTTAAGTTTCCGGCCGCTACCAGGCTCGAAGTACCAGGCGAACAGAAACGCATAGTAGGTGGATTCTGTTTTTTGAAACTGTTTTTTGTGAATAACTCGGCCATTTGGCATCCAATCGTGGATTGCGATGGCTCAAAAAAAGTGAAAAAATACGGGCCATCTGCTTGGCTAACAAAGTCTGGTATTGACCAAGTTAACACGGAGTGGCTAACAAATTGGTTTTAGATATTTATTTTTAAAAGTTCGTTTGTTTATATCTCGGTCATTTTTCAACAGATCGGGAAGCAAAGTACCATTCCTGAATCAGGACCTTAATGTCCTTCGAACTGCATTATAAAATCCCCATGAAACCCTGATCCCCATCGTAAATGTAGGTACTGAAAAAGGTAATGCCCTTCAATATTTTGTTGTTGGATTTGGAAAATCCATTAACGCAGTTCGAAGGATGTTCATATCCTTATTCCAAAATTATATTCCATTCTAAGATCGGTTTGAAAAAGGCCGAGATATAAACAAATCAATTTATAGAAATATATTTCTGAGCAAAATTTCTTTACCACTCGGTGTTAACTTGGCCAATACCAGATTTTGTTAGCCAGGTAGATTGGCCGTATTTTTCCGCATTTTATGACATACCACAATCCGGGCTTAGATGCCAAATGGCCGAGTTATTCACAAAAAACAGTTCCAAAAAACACAATCCACCTACTATGCGTTTCTGTTCGCCTGGTACTTCGAGCCTGGTAGCGGCCGGAAACTTAAAAAAATTTCTTTAAACTTTACACTTTAAAAAATTCGTTAAGCTTTAAACTTTAAACTTATTTAAACTTAAAAAAAAACGTCACGGATTAAGCTTGGAACTTTTAAAAAAGCTTAGAAAGGCGCGGGCGGAAACTTTTTTTGAATTTAAATTTAAATAAGGCGGATCATATTTGGATCCACAGGCGCGGGCGGGAAACTTATTTTTTGAATTTAAATTTAAATTTAACGGTTTTCGATCAACTTACAATCTACACAAGTTCCACATTCGTCCCACATAGGATCCACACATGTCCCACATAGGATCCACACAGGTGCCACATAGGATCCACTCAAGTCCCACATAGGTTCCACATAGAACCAAAGACACAAACCTACTCAGCCAAGACACCACCCCGTGGATCAAAGCTCAACCCGTGACGTCACGGGCTTTCGAGGCTGAAATTTTTTAAGTTTCCGGCCGCTACCAGGCTCGAAGTACCAGGCGAACAGAAACGCATAGTAGGTGGATTCTGTTTTTTGAAACTGTTTTTTGTGAATAACTCGGCCATTTGGCCTCTAATCCCCGATTGTTGTATGTCATAAAATGCGGAAAAATACGGCCCATCTACCTGGCTACCAAAATCTGTTATTGGCCAAGTTAACACCGAGTGGTAAAGAAATTTGGCTCACAAATATATTTCTATAAATTGTTTTGTTTATATCTCGGCACTTTTTGAACGGATCTTAGAATGGAGTACAATTTTGAAACCAGGACTTGAACATCCTTCGAACTGCATCAGAGGATTTTTCAAATTCAACAACAAAATGTTGAGGGGCATTAACATTTTTAGTACCTATATTTGCGATGTGGATCAGGGTTTCATGAGGATTTTGTAATGCAGTTCGAAGGACACTAAGGTCCTGATACAGGAATGGTACTTTGCTCCCCGATCCGTTGGAAAATGACCGAGTTATAAACAAACGAACTTTTAAAAATAAATGTTTAATACAAAGTTGATAACCACTCCGTGTCAACTTGGTCAATACCAGACTTTGTTAGCCAAGTAGATGGCCCGTATTTTTTCACTGTTTTTGAGCCATCACAATCCATGGTTGGATGCCAAATGGCCGAGTTATTCATAAAAAACAGTTTCAAAAAACAGAATCCACCTACTATGCGTTTCTGGTCGCCTGGTACTCCGAGCCTGGTAGCGGGCCGAAATCCACTTTTTCGGATCCGAAAAAAAAGTTGCAAGTCATTCTGAAAAAATAAAAAATTCAGAAAAAATTCTGGAAAATACCGGAAAATTCAAGAAAATCCGGGTAAATTAAAAAAATTGAAAAAATCGGAAAAAGCTTGAAAACTTGGAAAAATGCAGGAAAATTCGAGAAAACTAAGGAAAATACTTACATTTTATCACCTAAAAAATACCCCCTCCTCCCAAAACAAGCAACCAACCCCCACAGCAAGAAACCAACACACACAATGAACTTATTTTATTTATCACCATTACATATTGTCAACTCTGGAGTGTATGTATAAGAAATATATAAAATGGATTTAACTATATATTATATACTTAAACCAGGGGTGCCCTGGTTAAATAGTCTTAAAGTCTTAAACTAATAAATAGTACACTAATAATAAAAAATACACTAATAAATAAAAGATTTAACATTTATGCACGTACATAAATGCAAACCCAATAATCGCTTTTAAGAATTAAATTAAAGGTATTACAAAAAGGTTAACTTATCGCTAATTTGATGCACTGCGGCCGTGTCTAAATAGAAATCAGCTAACTAGCTAGATTGAAGACAAATAGCATAAGAGTAGACTTAAGTATTAACAATTGAATAGTCAAATGAATAAATGTCATTTATGTACAGAATATGCGGCAAAAAACACATGTTTAACCTAATTGTCATATTGCATAAAAACTTACGGGTTACAGTTAACTATTGCATATAAATTCAGGGATATCTACACGAAGACTTAAGAATTGCGTTCCTCTTTGATGATCTCGGCTGGTGGCAGGATGTTGTCCTTGTAGAGGCAATACCAGATGCTCGTTTACCAGATGTCCCATCCACCCACTCGCTGCCAGCCAGGACATGTCCGATGAAGGGTGCATCTCGCGATCTGCAACAAAAATTATGGATACCATATTCATGTTAAAATATTAGGAAGAATGTTTCAGTTGTCACCTCATAATATTGCCTGCGTGGTATTATGGTATTATCCGGATTGGGACTCCACGTGCACGGTACACCAGTTGTCGATGGATTCGTCGATAATAGATATTTAATACATAAATGCGATAACCCATAATTTTGTGGAGGTACCGCTAGGAAAAAATTCTAAAAATTTTAAAATAACATTTAATCAATGGTTTGAATGGGAAAAGTTGTTTTTGGGTTCGCTGATTACTAAATGGTACTTTATTTCCGGATGGGATACAAATTGGCAGAGCTGTGGCCATCGGAATGAGAAAACGTAGGGAAATTGCGAAAACCAACAATTTCATGGGGGTACCCCTTGGAAAAATTTTGAAAAACAACAAAACCATATTAAAGCAATGGTTTTAATAAGGAAAGTGGCTTTTGGGTTCGCTGAATGCTAAATGGTACCTTATTTCCTGATCGGGTAGAAATTGGCAGAGCTATGGGCATCGGAAGGGGCAAAAGTGGGGAGATTGCGAAAACCTAAAATTTTGTGGGGGTACCCCTTGAAAAATTTCGAAAAATTAAAAAACGATGTTTAAGCAATGTTTTTAATAAGGAAAGTTGCTCGAGGGTTCGCTGAATGCTAAATGGTACTTTATTTCCTGATCGGGTACAAATAAAAAGTTCCAAGTTTTTTTTTAAGTTTAAAGAATTTTAAAGTTTGAAGTTTAACGAAATTTTCAAAGTTTAAAGTTTAAATAAATTTTTAAAGTTTCCGTCCGCTACCAGGCTCAAAGTACCAGGCGAACAGAAACGCATAGTAGGTGGATTTTGTGTTTCGAAACTGTTTTTTTGCGAATAACTCGGCCATTAGACATCTAAGCCAGGACTGTGGGATGTCATAAAATGCGGAAAAATACGATTGGCTAACAAAATCGGGTATTGGCCAAGTTAAGATCGAACGGTAAAGAAAGATGGCTCAGAAAAATATTTCTACAAATTTGTTTGTTTATATCTTGGCACTTTTCGAACCGATCTTAGAATGGAGTACAATTTTGGAACCAGGACATGAACATCCTTCGAACTGCATCAAAGGATTTTCCAAATCCAACAACAAAATGTTGAGGGGCATTAACATTTTCAGTACCTACATTTGCGATGTGGATCAGGGTTTCATGAGGATTTTATAATGCAGTTCGAGGAACATTAAGGTACAGTACCAATGGTACATTAAGGTACTATTCCTGATACAGGAATGGTACTTTGCTTCCCGATCCGTTGGAAAATAACCGAGCTATAAACAAACGAACTTTTAAATAAATGTTTAATACAAAGATGATAACCACTCCGTGTTAACTTGGTCAATACCAGACTTTGTTAGCCAGCTAGATGTGCCGTTTTTTTACAATTTTTTGAGCCATCATAATCCACGAATGGATGCCAAATGGCAGAGTTATTCACAAAAAACAGTTTCAAAAAATATACAATCCACCTACTATGCGTTTCTGTTTGCCTGGTACTTCGAGCCTGGTAGCGGGCCGAAATCCACTTTTAATTTCCCCACTTTGGTCCCTTCCGATGGCCACAGCTCAGCCAATTTGTACCCGAGCAGGAAACAAAGTACCATTTTGTTTTCAGGGAACCTTAAAGCAATGTTCCTTATTCAATTTGTATCCGAGCAGGAAACACTTCTCTAATATCGTTTTTTTTATTTTTCGATTTTTTCCTAAAAGGGGTGAAATTAGAAATCCCCTTTAAATTTTTGGTTTTCTTTATTCGAATTGTAACATATTTTCTGGATTTTCCTTTATAAACGCTGAGACATTAGGCTTTCGGTTGTTACAACATCTAAATTACTGCTGTGGGAGCTTAGTTGCGTCACAAAGGCACCAATTGTGTCCTCGCACTTCCAGGTGGAGTATAGCTCAATGAACCCATAGACGGCAAGGCACACCACAAAATAGGCCAGAAGAGTCATTCCGATCTGAAACAGAATTAACAGTAAGATCTGCAACATCAACAAATATCAATTTATGCATATTGCTCGGACGGCGACATCACAAACTTACAATAGAGAGTCCTCTCAAGAACACCTTTAGACAATCCTTCTTGTCCAGTTTGGCTATCCAGGACATAAGAGGCTCAGCCCCAGAACGCACATACTTAGAGCTTGGGGTATCTGCAGCTATGCGGCCCCGAAAGTCGCCCCAAGTATCAGCCCTGATGGGTAAGAACCAGTCATAATAAAATTGCGTCAGAAGTGGGATCTCAATGGGGGACTTTTTCTGTATTTTCTTCTCGCTTGGAGATTCCTTTATGTGCTGGAAACACTCAATAAAGTCCGCCAGCGTAAGATATTTTTTATTTTGAACGGACTTGTCGCAATCTTGCGGACTTAGAGCCAAGGGACTTGGAGTAACAAGTGGGGGCGGCACCACTTCTACGATTTTATTTGGCTTTTCTTGTGGTTCCTAATAAAAATAAAAGAATAAATTAATTTAAGGTAATATAAAATAATTTAAAAAAAGTGAATGGAGCGCACAATTGGCTCCATAGGCCCCGGCGAGATTCGAACTCACGATCTCCTGTTTACTAGACAGGCGCTTTAACCAACTAAGCCACGGCGCCATTCAGACGGTGTTGGTTATTTTTCATTCTAAAGCACACTGCTTGCGATGAAATAAAGCAGTGTTGTGAAAGTAACAGAAGGTGGCGCTTTCACATGTGCCTATAAAAACTACCAATAGATGGCGCTATATATATATTTTTCAGTTTTTAAAATAATTTTAAGTAAATTTGTATTAAATTTTGTACGGTTTTGTACAACTGTTAAAATGTTTTAGGTGTTCTACATGTTTTAGGTGTTTAAGTGTATATAGTTACTTTTGGAGGTCCACGCAGTTCCAAAAAATTTACATCATAAGCCCCTTGTTTGATCTGCTCGAGTTCATCATCTGACAGGAAACCCCCATTATCAAAGCCCTCGTTGGCAAAAGGATCGTAGAACTTCCCTTCCCCATGACAGGCTGGCACCCGTTCGCACCGGCCTGAGTCCAGGTTGAAGAAACTCATTTGCCCAAAATAGCGCTCCTCGCAGTTCAGAGGCGTACAATTGCGCAGGTAGTCCTTGTCCCAGTTTTCGCAGTCGACAAAGTCCTTGCGTTTACGCAGAGTTTGTTTCTTCGGATCCAGGACCTCGAATCGAGTGTCAAAGTGAAGTATCTGCCTCGAGGTAGAGACGGCATTTTGGGCATTTGTGGTAATTATTGAGATGGGGCAACTGCCCACTCGGTTGTAGAGGGACTACGTGATGGATTTATTCCAATATTGGTTAATATATAATATATAAATTATAGTAAACACTATTTTTGTTATCTTACCACTGTTGGCCAAACCAAAGAAACTGTTTCACTCTTTCCTGGCTCTATAGTTCCAAAATCTGCACCATAAACCCGCCCCACCGCTGTCACCAATTCTCCTCGAGTGGTATTTACAACGCATTCCCCATCCGAAGCTATTACAAAGTCCACAGTTTCCCTTTTCATACCCTTCAGGCGATTGATGACGGTCAGATCTGTAATATGAATCCCATCATAATATGATAGTCCTACTTTGGGAGTAGAGCTCACCAAAGATCAGGCCAATGTCCTTTTCCCGCGGCACTCGCACTATCACATTGGTGATGCATAAAGTGGCAAGGGTGCTCTGCCTTTGGATTAATATAATAGCGAAGTAAACTAACAGATATTTAAACATTTTTTGAGTGAATACGCTTGATTACTACAACGATCTCTTTTTTTATGTTTTTCCTTCGATTAGTAATTCACTTAGGGATCTGTTTTTTTAAGAAATGAAATTCCTTGGACATTACAAACCCTTAAGTTTCCCGTGATGATGGGGATCCCTAATGGCTTGATGTTTAATTAAGTGTAATTTTAGTGGCCTGCAACCCTTAGGACGGGTCCTTTGGCGAAGTTCAGCTTATCGTCCGAGCACGTATCCATGGCCAAGTTTTCTGCATCCATTGAAATTTATGTTTTAATCATCAAATGCGACCCAATTAATCAACGTTGCCGACCCTAATATATGCGGCGGAACAGTGTTTTGAAGTAACCCGGCGCGACATGCCACGACAGGTGACATTTCGCCGGGGGAACGGTGGGGATAGTGGGGGAAAAAGCCGAGTGCAATGCATATTCATAGCCATTGAGCCAAGCTGGGCCGTAATTTATGCCAAAACTCAAAACTAATTTGACAGGAAATAATTAATTTGGCATCGAAAGACCCGAAATAAAAGTGCTGCCAGCCAGTGCCAATTAAAATTATTTCGCTTTCATTACCCAATGGTGTATCCGTAATAAAAGTCTTACCAGAAAACCCACAAAAAAAAACCGAAACCAAAATACCAACCTCACAGCACATCCAGCCCCAGAGACAAAGACAACGAAATAAAAGGCAAAAACTAAGCAAAAAAAAAGTTTAAATAATGAAATCACTTCGCACCATCTCGAAATTGCTCATTAACATTTTGTGTTTGCGATATCAACTTGTGAAAATCGCAGGGCCCAGCAGACTCTGCAGCGAATGGTGTCCGGACTCCAGACCAGGCCAGGCCGGGCCAGGCTTTGCCATACCAGACCAGACCAGACCAGGCCCAGATGCAGACCCAGACTCCGAGGCAGCAACTGCTACTTGGCTTTTATTTATTATGCCATGTTGTTGCTGGTGTCGCTTGATGTTGTCGTTGTTGGGGCGTTGCTGTTGCTGTTGCTGACTCTTATTAGTTGGGTCAGTTCGTCTTACTTTTTTTTGTTGGTTTGTGGTGAAGGCGGATGAGGTGTGAAATCTGTTTCCCTCCGATGGGTTGTCCCCCAATGCCTGTTTCGTCTTCGGGTCGTGATTTGTCTGCGAAAGACAAAAACAACTTCTCGGACTTTGGCAATTTTTCTAAAGGTCGTTTGCTTTACCTTTACATTTGCCTTTGCTCAATGAAATTGGCTCAGCTTCTGTAAAGCCACTGGAAAAAATAAATATATACTTGCTATATTAAAAATATACAATTTAGAGGGCAAGATAGAGGGCATGTATGCCCTAAGTATGCCTTCTTGACCACCACTGCGTATACTTGTTTTTGAAATCAAAATATTTCTGCTGGTGCATCAGAGACATCCCAGCAGCATGAAGCCAGTCAAAGTCACAGCCACAGATAAGAATACTGCCAGGATGACTGCCAGGATGGTGTATTCCAGTAGCCATTCGATTTATGTTAAATAAGTTGAACGCAAGCTCTGTTTGTTGTAAAATACCAATTGCCAGGTCTCGGAGGAGTAAGAGATTCCTCTGTGATTCACGTTTCTGCTTCATCCGATTTTTGCTTTTATTTTCATTTTTGTTGTTCTTCAGTCCTTGTTGCTACTGGTTGCTACCTGGTGCTGTTGTCGTTGGTGCTGCATCAGATTTCTTAATTTAATTGGCTTTATGCAAGAAATTCTCGCTTTTTCCTGGCTGACTTTATAGACAAACTGTCTGCAGGTCCTGCTCCTGCTGCTGCTCCTGCTGCAGGAATCGTGGGAATCGTACATATATCGGGGCGCGTGCAGACTAGCTGCAGATGTAAAACAGCTTAACCCAATTTTATTCAAAAGCCCGGCATCAAAGCACAAAAATCAATAAGGCCTTCGCCGAGGAAACAAAAGAAAATGCAGCACGTAATTGCAAGTTATGAGCAGCAGCCGAATGGCCAACAAGAAACGACCAACAACGTCTGACCGGGCCAGAATAAAATGAAAATCGTTGAAGTTTTCCATCATCGCGTGCAGCCTGGCAGCGTTTTAAGAACAATTGCAGTGCATTTAAGCATAAATGCAAGCGAAAAGTTTTGCCTCACCTGCCTTACCTGCCTCCCCCTGCCTGGGCTCCTCCTGCCTCTCCCTACCTCACCCTGCGACACTTAATCATCGGCGTGAAATGAAGAAAAAGAAATGCCCAAGTTAAGGCCAACTGCGGATTTGGCTCTTCACTGCTCCCATTCCCCATTCACCATTCAGTTGCCGCATTCCCATTCCATTCCAGGGAGTGTACACTGTACATATATAATTAAGCCATAAATTCTGTTTTTATGATTTTCCACAAAGTTATGAATTTATTGCAGCCTACAAAGCACTCAAACACAGACCCACTCACAGCGCTCACATACATAAACAATAATTTGCGGCTAAAACGGAAGTGAATTTAAATGCGCGCGCATGCGAAATGGAAGCACTTCCTCCCCGCCACATCTAGGTCTCACTCCCCCCTCCCGTATTTTAGGTAAGAATCCGTCGAGAGAAGACCAATCGCAGTTGCTCCGGCCATTTTTGCCCATAAACGTGTACCACTTTGGCCAGAACTCGTAAATTTAACGCTTTTAAGTTTTATTTCTTTCGGTTTTTTTCAACTTCAGTTTTTGTTTTCGTTGATGGATCGTCCATGGACGCTGGACGGAGGGGTCTAATAAAATTTAAATATTTATTGTACTCCATATTTTGTTCCATGCAAATTTCGGGTCCAAAACCTACAATTTATGAAGAGCAGCCGCAGCCGAGGGTGTCGTCGTCCATTTCAGCTACGAAATGTACACCGCATTGGCGGCATTTATTGCATGAAATTGCGACCTTAAGGAGGGGGACTCCTGACTCCTTACTGGGTTAATTAGCATAATCGCTTTTGAAATTGCAACCCGAAACTTGTGGCCATCTCCTCCGGGTCTGGGCCGAGCCCGGGCGCAGCAACTGGCGCGTATCTTGACGTTGCTAATCGCACTTGGTGCTCCCCTTTCCCTTTCTGATCCTCGCTGGTTGTCAAGATCCCGCGAAAATGTCCGACAAAAAAATTAATACAATAATTACGGCAATTACGCAAAATGTTCATGAGTGCTCGTGTCATGGCTGCTTCCTAATGCGAAAATAATGTAATTAATTTTGGGCCATTCACTGGAGCCCTATCTGCTGGGAGAGAATAGAGCCCCATGAACCCATTATGAACTCAAACCTTTGATTACCCTAAACGAGAATAAGTTGCGGAGTAAGTCTACTATTAAGGACGATATAGCAAAATTATAGAAGTTTAAGCTATAAATATTAATAATATTAATAGCTGGGTCTAACAAATTCTAATCTCAAAGGAAAAAAATTGTTTGATATCATTTATAATTTGTTAAATTTTTATTTGTAATATTTTTAAGTGCATTCCCTAGTTCCCTTCGTAAGGTGTTTGTAAGAGATCCTTCATAAAAGTATATCCTTGCCAAAGCAGCAGGACCCTGCTCAGGGATATTCAAAATGACTTGTCACTACCGCGGTGCGTCCTAAATGAGCAGGTGCATTGGCAGCGGCGATAGGGCGCCGCGACTCGTGCTCCAGAGTCCTTGTTTTCATAAAATTGCAATATTAATGCGGAAAATCTTTGGGCAGGAGCAGGAGTAATCGCAGGCAGGGAGGCAGGGTATGAGGGGCCGTGCAAGGTGTTCAGCAGGCCATCAATTGCACCTCGACGTGTTCCTGGGCTCGTTTCTGGAGTTTTTTGTGCCTCACCAGCCGCTCCACATGCTTGACATTGATGCAATTTCATTTGCCGGCAGCTGACTGTAACCCTCTCCCTGTGGCCCCTCATATCCGCACTTAGTCGCAGCAATTAAACGAGATTAAATCGAAAAGCCAGCGAAAAGCTGCTCAAAGTGGAATTCCAGGCCAGTGATGCACCGAAAACAATCTATGTAAGTATGTGTTTAATCTTAGTTTTATTAAAAAAGGGGATATATTGATGAGCTAAATAATTTAATCCTTAAAACAGTAAAATTATTAATTAGATAGCTACTAAAATTTTATGAAAAAAGTTATACTTCTTCAAGTGTACAGTGGTGCTACCTCTGCCATGTCCATGCTCAGCTCGAGCTGCAATTATATTTGAAAATGTAATAAAATATGGATGGAGTTGCAAGTTGCAACAAAGCGCAGATGGATTTGCATAAATATTTTTTTGTTGCACAAAGAACTGGCAAACAATTTCATTGTTGCCACTCACTCGGGACGGCGGGGCATAAATTACCATCACGGCCAGGCAACTGGACTAAAACAGAGCTTATCTCGGCGGCGAAATTAGCTGATAATATGCAAAACACGCCGCCAAATTGCAGCTTGAGCCAAATTTCAAATTGTTACCCTTCGCAAATAAACACGAGCATGCCCAGGCAGTGGAGCCTCAATCTAAAATCAAATTAAAGTTTAAGAGCTTCTAGCACTAAGCATCTTGAAATGATTTTATTTTCAGGCCAGGAACTTGTAGGCAGTGGTCACTGTAATTTCCTCATATATCCTTGAGCTGTTGAATGTGTTATGCAGTCTAGATTATCTCGATTTTTATTGCCTTTGCAGTGAATTACCAAGAAATAAATTGGGTTGACGGATTTTTATATATTTGTATATGAGGGAATAAATGTATATAGTACATAGTATAAATTTTCACTTGTATTCAAGTGTGATAAGCTTGAAATGATGAGTGATGTTCGAAACTCACGTTTTATAAAGCAATAATGCAATGTGTAGTCAAAAATTTAGAAACATTGGTAACATATATAAAAATATGTTATTATATATATAGAAAATATTTATTTTTGTTTCACATACCATATATTATATATATGTATATGTATATATTTATTTATTTATATATCATAAGCTTATTCCTAATCTATCCCACCCTATCTCTAATGATTAAATTTTGTACTATAGCGATGTATGTTAATATTTTAAGATTAAATATATTGCAGTTGATATATATGAAACTTTAATGTATTGCTTGATATAGCGTGCTTATCAATATCATTAAAAAAAAATATTCCCTTGAAAAAAAGTGAAAACATTGACACTGCGGCTTGTTTTTTTATCTTTCATTTGCTTTGAATTTGTGTTTTCCATTAGCCAGATGAAAATAAATTGGAAAAGTGCCAGTTCTGTGGGCCAATTTCTTATGGCCTTAGACCCCGAAATGGCCTTAGACATGAGGGCGCCGTGGCTTAGTTGGTTAAAGCGCCTGTCTAGTAAACAGGAGATCGTGAGTTCGAATCTCGCCGGGGCCTACGCTTAAGATTCCTTAAAATGGGGATTTAAAAGCGAGTGATATTTTTTTTTCCATGTTTTTGTAGCTGCAGTAGTTTTGAATCATTTAAATGCCTGCAAATTGTCTCATTTAAACATAGAAACGCTTCTGATTTCACAATTGCAGCGTCAATGCCAATTTGCAGTGTTGTCAGTTGTGGAATTGAGATTCTAATGAGTTGATTGAAGGCTGCAAGATTGGAGTGCAGTCTCGCTCTCTCAGGCTATTTGATTAGTGGCCCCCATCCGTCCCAGAATCCGCTCCGGCATAGTGTGGAAACTGAAAACTGGAAACGGCAAACGGCAGCGGCGGCAAATGTCCATCAAATGTCACGATCTGCTGCCTGTGCAGATCAATCGACCGATCGATCGACCGAACAGATCGCTTTGGGAAGGATAATTACCCGGATCACGCAACTGCAGTGGTGCGGAGCAATTGCAGTTTGAAGTCTTCAGTCTACAGTCTTCAGTGTAGGCTAGAACCTAGAACCTAGTCGGGCGACCTTGCAACCGCAATTCCCACCCCGCCCCAGGATTTGGCCAACAGCTGGCTGCACATCCCTGTCACATAGCCCGACTCCTGTCAGTGTCAGAGGGCGTTGCCTCATCATCCGTTGCTTATTCGGGATTAACTTTCCATGTTTCCAGCACATGACTGACCGGATCAGGTGGGAAGGGAGTGAGTAGGTCCAGGACGACGAGGACGAGGACCCTCGAGGGGCTTAACATGTGCAATTCCTGGATGGGAAGGTACATTGACAGGTTCGGGCCGCAGAAATTATGTTGCCAATGCGTTGAGCCAAGTCTCCTGCCGTTGTCGGCAATTATTTATTATCCTGTGTGTGCCCGCAGCTATTGCCACTCTTGTACTTCCCTTCTGACCCCCACCTATTCTCCACCGTCTCCTCCTTCGCCACCTCCTGACTCTCCTGTTGGCCAAATCACTGCCGCCACATTGTCGTCGTCGCCATTTAACTTGGCTTTCAGCTCTGGCTCTGGGTCTGGCTGTGGCTCTGTGTTTTGCTTTTTTTTTTCCCTCCACTTCTGTATTTCATAAATTTTCGTGGTTGATTTTTTCCCATTGCCCTTGTTGCTTTTGTTGCTCTGGGCGACGCCTTGTTGTTTTTGTAACCACCGCCTGCTGCGGCTCAGATTCCTTGCCACCGCTCCGCAGAATACATCAGGCCAGAGCGAGATGCCAACATGTGGAGGGAAAGAGCCAGCGAGCGGGAGCCAGAGGTGTCTCCACCCATATTCCAGGTTCCAGTGGCCCCAGTCTGCTCACTTCCACTGGAGATTTGAGTGGCATTTTGAGTGAAACTCTGACTGGCCGTATGGGATCCACGATTTTCCAGACGGACATAATGCCATGAATCTGCCGTTGATAAGAGATTAATTGTCAGAGATTAGGGGATTTAAATAAAACTTTGAACATAAAAGCAAAACCCTACTTATGTTAAATATCAATTTTCTCATTTAAGGTACGGTGGGTAAGAGCATTAGGTTTTTATAAAATATACAGATTTGGCTCTAAAAAATCTCTAAATGAATTTATAAAAAGTATAATACATTTTTACATTTGTTTTGCAATTTTAAATAATTTTTTTTTTATTAATACTTTAATAATAAATTATATACGTACTGTTGTTCTCATAAGTATCAGGAATATTTGTATATTCTTAGAGAGACAATTAAGTTCTTTTAAGGGTGCCTGGTCTTGTAATTGAATACATTGAAAATATCCATACAAAAATGAATATTGAAATCCATTATAGCAAACAAAGAATACTATATCATTAGATGACTATAAATACTTAGTTTATAAACCATAGAAGCAAAAAAGTTCCCATATTTTTGGAACTCTGGGAACTGTCTCTATATAGAAAGTCTCCCAAATTCCAAATACGTTTTCACTTAACTTTTCTAGACCCGTTTAAACCACTCTCCCATCTCATAACACAACATACTTACAGAAAGACTTGCCCCGATTTATTTTCCTATAGCATCTCCATAATTTTCTTAATGAACGATTTTCTGTGTGAAGGTTGCTATTGTCATTGTGAGTTTGCCCCAAAAGGGCCATCGGGGGAGCATCGGTAAAGGGGGCTCCCCGCCTGAGCAGAAGCTTTTGACCTCAGTTCGTTGCGTTGATTCTGAACTTAATGGCAAATGACAGAATATGGCTGTAACTGGTTGTTGCCAATTACACCCCAACACACTGAAAGGCACCCTAATGCACTGGCCCACACGGACGTGTGTAGATGCATATTCATGGAGCTGGAAATGTGCGTGTGAGCCCCCCAACCTCCGCCCCCTTTTGTTGAATGCATTTTCAATGGCATTTGCGATTCGCAATTGGCTCGTAATTGCTATATTTAGCGTAATGGCAGCCAAGAACCCGGCATTATGTGTTACGGGAAATGTATTTCTAGCCCTCCCACGCACACACGAACTTTTCCTCTTGGGGACTTTCGGTTTCTGTGTCATTAATGCGGAAAGGCCCGTTGAAAGTGGGTTACATTCCAGCCATTGCCTTCAAGAGAGAGCTCTTACTAAAGCCTAGGAAATAAAAGCCTCCTTTCCCTTTCAAAAGAGTTTTTGGGACAATTTTAGATAAAACCCATTAATCTGTTAAAATTCCTATAAATAAGAAATCTTTACATGCCCAGGAATATCTCTACTCCCTCTTGTTGTCAAGGGCATGAGAACCAAAAATACTCAACACATGTCCAGCATCTCCAAAGTCGACAAGGTTGAGATGGGATGTGGATGGGATTACCAGGTCCAGGTCCCAGGGACTCTGGTGCGGCTTTTCGCCTTGTTTACGCTAAGATGGCGTATTGTATAACATCATTATGTGGACTTCGTTCATGTTCATGTCATAATTTTGCAATGCCCTGGCCGCGGCGGAGTCAACAGCACCAGCAGGAGCAGCGCATTCCAAGCGCCAGTCTTCTCTTCCAGTCCTTGTACCAGTCTCAGTCCCAGAACCATACCCATAGCCAGTCACTGTCTCCAGCCGCGTCCAGGCTTCAGTCGCGCGATCCGTGGCAGGGAATCTGGAATCGGGAATCGGCATCGGTCTGAGTATTGGCATCAGAATGTGTCGGCCGCTGCATGTGCCATGTTTTGAGGCTGCGTAATTAAAAATAAATTTTCGCCCTCTGGGATGACAGGGATGGATTTAAAGTTTAAATAAAAATATTTAAGTTAAGAAAGAAAAAGTTAATTTTAAAAAACCTTAAATGTCAACTAAAGAGGCTGTTGAATAGGTTATGATATTTGGTAGTTAAGATTTATTCTTTATTATTATATATTTTTTTATGAAAAAATTTTAAAATATTTGTCATTATATAGTATTATTAACAGAAACCCCTTATTCTTCCTGATCCACTCCTGTTAGCTGCCTTAGGCTTGCACAACACTTTTGTTACTCTTTTAATTTAATGAATATTCTGGGACAATTTATTAGCGAACATATTGATTTCAGCGTTTGCCGTGTTCCAGCGATGTCCACTGCGGCTGTGTGTGCAAGTGGGGTTGTTGTTGTTGCCAAGTTTATACGGTAGTTACCAACATAAATAGCAGCAATTTGGCCAGACACCCAACAGTCGACAGCGAGTGGAGTGGCGGGGGGATCTGGCCGATCTCTGGCACTGGACCCGACCCGGACGCGATCGCCGCTTGTGAAACAAGCGTACAATTAATATGCCCAGCCTGCCGCCGTCGCCGCCCGCACCACGGGCGGTCGCCCGCCGATCGGCACAGGTCCCCAGCCGAAACCATGGTGCCCCCCACGACCCCGCGACCCCCTGGTATCCCTGTGGGCAGATCCTGGTGAGAGGCCTCTACGAAAACGCTCCAGTCTCGACCCTAACACTGGGGGAGCGCCATCCCCTCTGGTTTCCGTGACATCCCTCTGGTTTTTGGATCGGTCGAAAGCTGCCGCTGAGTGCGATTTATAGCTCTTAACAAATTGTTAATAAATATTTTATTTATATTGATGAGACAACATGAAATTATTCACAATTTACTCACCCGGACTCCGGGCATTTCGAGTGAGTGTGCGTGTTCCGTCTTTACGGAGCCATTTCCGCAACTTTCGAATAGCTCCTGAAGTTTAAAAATTTTTGACTATTCTTTGGGAGGGAGTATAGGGCTAAGATTCAGAAATAGTTACACAATTTATAGAATAAATATGAGAAATACTGTTGGAAAGACAGATCTTTAAAGTGGCTTTCAAATTTTAATTTCATTTCAACTGCTAGGAACTCTATCGTCGATCAAGCTCTGACCCTGGAGTACTCCCTCCTATAATTCCTTATGATATAATTCCACTTCACAGCTGGGCATTTGTTTCAATTACGCCTGAGATATACATATACCCATATGATTGATCTGTGTCCAGTGTCCGGAGAGCTCTCGTCTTCCGATGGCACCCTGTAATTAGCGCGTGAAATGTTTTCGCTTTATTATCGCTTTGGCTTGTTTTTTCGGCCAATTGAAATGGAATTTAAATGAGTTTAGTTGCGGGCATCGGGCATCGGGCAGCAGATAGCAGGAGTAGTGCAGCCACTATATGGTATGTGCATGTACCTCCAGTTCCAACCACTATCATGGTCAGCAGCTGTCAATCACAATGATTTATGCCGCCGACACGATCTCAGGGATCTGAGCGATCTGAGAGATCTCTGTGCATTTGCCTACATCAGCGGGGCAATTTATCTTTCCGCAGTTGCAGCGGCGAAACTCATCAAGCGGCGGCGGCGGCTTCTTTCTTCCATAATCGTTCTTCTCAACCCACCACCCCCTCCCCAGCCCAGCCCTCAGATAGCCCCCTCCCCCACCATCCAGGCACCGCCCCCTTTCAAGCGACTGGCGCTTGTGAGTTTTTTCATTTGAATTTCATTTTATTGCTTAATTGTCGCAACTTTTGATGAATTGTTTGTTTGGATTTGCCGCGACATTTCCACAGTTCTTCAAATGTGTTAAGGAAAGGGGTTACCCCCCCTAGTAACATTCGATGTGCTATGTCATCTGGTCTAGTTTATCACAGGTTTTAATTGTACAATTATTAAAAACGTAGTACTTGGTAAAAGTCACCTGAGAGGTAGGGGTCTTTTAAGGTAACTTCTATAACAAATTAGGGATTATAGGGAAGTATGACAATGGTTCTTTTCTAAAATAAATAGTACAGAAATAATTTAAGGATTATAAGCTTATAGATTATTAAGCATTTTAGTTATTAGTTATTAAGATTACTAAATAGTCCACTAAGCAAATTAGGGCTTTGAATAGAAGAAAACAACAATTATTGAAAGCGTTAGGGTTCTAAGGGTTCCTACATGAATCATTTAATTTTTACGAGCTGGTCACTCTTCTAAAAGCTACTTTATTATCCTTGAAGCTTAAAAAAACATTAACCAACATGTTAACAATACAAAATTCAAACATTTCTGCTATTAAAAACCCTTATATTTTTTGAATTTCTGTCTACGAATTGCATTTTCTGCCTGGGGGGCCTCTTTCGATCGATGGCAGATGTTTCCCCTGTAATTTGGCATTGTTAGCCGTCTGGCTTTTGGCCCAAACTGAACAGAACCGAGCCGAGCTGTTCGTGCCGCTTCTGGCGTTCCGACGGCCATCTTGGCTACCTACTGGAGCCATTTACATTCGTCTGGGAGTCTGGGAGGAGGAAGGCCCGATCCGAGGCCAGTATCGGGACATTATCTGTGCTTTGGCATCTCAATTTACCAATCAAATAACAAATGCGCCGCCAAAGCTGCTTATTAATGGCTGCCAACGGTGGAGACGCGGCTCCGTCAAACTCCGATCCCAACTGCATATTCCATCCAGGCCAGATTCCCATCCCGAGAGACTCCGAGATAATTTCCACGAACTCTCCATTGTCGATAATAATTGATTTGATTGATGCTTCGACGTCTGTTGGTGCGGCGTCTTGCCATTGTTGATTGGTCCCCGCAGCTCCTGCCCCAGCCCCTTCCTGTGGCAAGCCTCTGTTTTGGTTAGGAAGCAATTATTGGTATCTCCGTCGTCGTCTTTGATAGTCTGTCGGCCTAAAAATGGCGTTCTATTGAGTCTCACCTGGGACTTGGTTTATTTATTTATGATTTAGATTCTTTGGTAACAAAAATGGGTACTTTGAAGTGGTGCATGGACTTTATATATCCCCTCTTTATTTTTAAAGATTAGAAATCTAACTATAATTTCATATCTGCCATTATAAAAACTCATATAATAAACAATGACCCCCGACTATATTAGCTTTCGCATATAATTTATTATCAAGTGGAGTATCTCGCTCTAGATCGAAGTTCTGGACATCGACTGGCTGACCCTTCCCTTTCAGCCTTGTTAACAAATTACCCCGAAACAAAAGCCCGAAGGGGAATTTGCAAGCTCATCACGGCGCGTCGGCTCAGATTACGATCGACATCCCGGCCCTATGTCCACTGTCCGCCAGCTGACCTCAAGCCATGTCCAGCGTACATGGGGGATCTCTAAGGAAACAAGTGTAAAACGTTTCATGCAAATTGAGCTAATCTTCTGGCCACATCAAGTGTGATGGGGATATGGGTTGGAGTGCTGCGATCCCAATGTCGTCATTGTCATCGAAACCGTTGCCATAGTTTACGCATAAAGTTCAAGAAAA
Source organism: Drosophila pseudoananassae pseudoananassae (assembly GCA_018153035.1). NCBI lineage: Eukaryota > Metazoa > Arthropoda > Insecta > Diptera > Drosophilidae > Drosophila > Drosophila pseudoananassae. The sequence goes on from JAECXR010000055.1 coordinate 2,782,771, forward strand.
AAAACACAAGCTGATGCCAAAATTCCTCTTAACTCCGGACTCGGACAAAACAAAATTAATCTTCATTGGAAACGATCGACAGGGGGAGCAGGATCGAGGAGTAGTGAGAGGCCGGAGTGAGGGCTCCTCTTGGATTGAAGCCGCCAAGAAAAATTAGCGCAAATGATTGACAGCCTAAATGGGAATTTAATGGTAAACTTTAGTTTTGTTTTTGCGGATGCTGTTCCAAAGGGCCCCAAGCTTCCCCCAGTTTCGTTATAATTTGCGGCAGAAATAACCCTGAAGGATCGGGAGAAATCATTCGTTGTAAAAAGTAAAAAACAAAACAAAATTGATACTAAATTGATGTTTTTTTTCAAGAAACGATTTGGCCAGAGAATAGTATTATAAGAACCGTTATAGGCACTTTTTTTGGGCAGATAATATAAAAGGATTTTGTCAGAAGGAAAGCTATAGGGGGTCTTGGGTCCCTGTTTCAAGATCGTGTAATGGATTAAGTTTTTAAAACTGGATTTGGCAAGAGAATATTATTACAGAAACCATTATAAAGGGTTGGAAAAAGAGCTATAAAGGTTCTCGAGGACCTCTGACTTAGTTTGTCGTAATCTCGTATGTTTCAAGTTCGTGTAATGGATTAAGATGAAGAAACAAAATATTTTTCCCATGAAGCCCTGGTTACCCTTTTAGCTCCTGGCTCCTGTCTCCTGTCTCCTGCCTGGATCTGGCACTCTTCGTATCTGCGGACATTTGAAATGCTTTATTTGCATTTTGATGGGACGAAATGCCCAGGCAAGGACGGCAGGCGGTGGTGGGATGGGAGACAGAAGTGCATTTTTGCACGCAATCCTTGCACCTACTGCAACTGCTGACTGACCGACCTGACGTCACTCGGCGCGCTGCAGACAATTTATGCGCCTCTGCGGGCTGGCTCCTTCGGCCTCCTTTAGCCCTCTTACCCATCTACCCTGTCCCTGTCAGTCAGTTATCGATATGTCTGCAAAGGACTGGGCCCGGGTCCCATGTGCGTGTCATCAAGTTGGTCTAAAGTGACAGTCGCGATTTAATGGCGCAGAGTCGGTCAGCGAAGGCGTGCCCCACGGACCTGCCCCCCCGATCTGGCCTTCCAGTCCCCCGAAACACATACATCTCACATACACTATCCATACAGCGAATGAATAATCAATCGATTTCAGTTCAATTAGCACCTTTTAGTGTGCAAAATAGCGCGACTCAACCCGCGAACTCGGCCCACTCGAGGAGTTCCTGCGATTGCGGCGGACCGCGGCTCCTGCAACTTCTGTTCGCTGTCAGTTCCGCTGTCAGCGATTGTCAAAAGCTAAGTGCAACACTCTACCCGAGCTCCACACTCCCCCCCCTTCAACCAACTCAATGCCAGCGCTTTATAAACACATAACTGCAAATTATTTTTGCCATTGTAAGGTTGTTGCTTTTGGTGTGTATTTGTGCTTTGATAGAGCCGCAACCTTCACATAGAAAATCTCTCAACAAGAAAATTACAGGCAAGAGAGTTATATAACCAGGGATCGGGAGGGGACAGGGGCGTTCACCAAAGTGGGCAGTACAAGTTTCATTATATTTTTTGTCTCTTCAAAAGGGTCTCTGCCACATCTCTGTCTCTTTCTAAGTAGGGGATTAGGTTCGTTCTGACCAATTTTTTCGTTCTTTTTTTGGTAACAAGAAAGGTAAGAACGCCGAAATAAAAATTGAAAATTATGATTGGCTTGAAGCCGAATTTTCTGTGTAATTATCTTCAACGAAATTGAGGTCCCTATGAAGGGGGTTTCCTTGAATAGTATCTGGACGTCAGCGTTTGTGGTTTCCGCCGGGTGAGTGGAGAGGGATTGGAGTCAGCTGTCCTGTCAATCAAAATACACTTCATTAAATCCGCTAATTCCCCTTGAAGTTATTAATATTATCTATTATATCTGGCTGGTGGCGCCAGACTTGGCTAAAACCCAAAGCCAATTAATAAACATTAGTATTAAGACGGCTGCCGTTTAATTAATAATTATGTTATTTACATAACTAATTTAAATGAGTTGGTGGTAACATGTTCATGCCCAGTTTTCATTAGCGATACTTGCTCTAATCTTACCCTGTCCTCCTCTTGGCCCGATTTGTCTGTCTCGTACGGCTGGCCGTTTCCCGCCGATTTATTTTGACTGACTGGGGCTTAAATAAGCCAGAAAACCGGATTATGTTAAATAAGGCTTGTTGCAGTACGAATTTTGGAATACTCTGGATTGTAAAGTAGTGGGTACTAAAGTTATAAGGTAGAGAGGTTTTTGAAAACCTTATTGCCAATAAATAATATATTATTATTATTTTGAAATGAGAGTTCTGGTTTTTTAGAATTCCATTCAACTCGGGGTTTCTTATAAGGATCTAGTTTTTAGAATTCCTAGAAGCCTTTGAAGTCGTTTTAACTCCTATTTTCCATATTCTAAGAACTATTTTCCAAGAACTCATCGTAAATAATCACCAAAACAAGTAATTTGCTTTAAAAATAATAAAACTTGTATTATAATCTCACTTAAATTATAATTTTATGTAAAATGCGAATTATTCTGCTTCAATGCAAATTATAACTTAAAATTTAAATTACATATTAGCTGCAGCTGCTCCCGTCTAGCCTAGTTTGGAAGGCCTAAATGGCTCCACCGACTTTGGCCAATTAAGACGACTTTTGGCGTGCTTGTTGTAGTTGTTGTTGTATGATTTGCCAGTCGGGCGTCGGCTAATTGCAATTAATTATTGCAGTAATCCATCATACATACATACTCGGATCAGTATGTGAGTATGGGTTTTGGGTTTTTATTTATTTTTTATTTTTATTTTTTTGCTCTGCTCGACTTTGGCGGCTTCTTTTTGGCAAACAAAAAATAATGAAAGAGGAATACTTTAGCGGGCCAAGCACGCGAATGTCGTATAAACTATTCCCTTCCTTGGATTGTGGTACCTGTGGGGACTGTTGATGTAATGCAAAATGCAAATTAGACCAGCCAACAAGCCATATGTACGGAAAAAATAAAGAAGAACGTCATAAAAGTCGCTCAAAGTCAAATTGGATTAAGGATTGCATCATGAATCTGTTCACATGGCTAGGAAAAGCTTCAGAACTGTTCAGGTAAATGGAAAGATGGGGTCGGGATTTATGGGAAAGAGTTAACCATAACTAATCAATAAAAAGGCTTAAAGGATATAAAAATAGTAAGTATAGTTCCTAGGGAATTTGATTAAAAAGATGACACTTAAAGGATTTTGTAAAATATCCTTTATCAATCAATAAAAAGGACTTTCACCTTCAATCCTTCTTGTTGCGTGTCTTTCCCTCTTAAAAGTTAAAACTTTTCTTGAACTTTGAAAATGTTATTTAATGTTGTGACGTGTATTTAGGCCTAAAAAATTTAAACAGCCAATAATGAAGTAAGAAAAGCCTCGATTATGAAGATTAACAAATGTGTGCGACAATTGTCAACTTTAATTATTAACTAATTGTGTCTGAGTTATAAAGAACTGAGGCAGTCGCTTAATTGTCGGGTAATTAGGCACTAACAAAAAATTGTTGGTTTGCCTTTTTTTGGTAAAAAAAAAAAGTTAATATTACATGGCAAGGGAAAAAGCTTGGCTCCGCCCCCCAAGTTGTTCGCAGAGAGAGAGAGAGAGTGAGACAAATTACCGGCAACAACATGGCGGGTTCCATTTCCCACTTCGTTCCGAGCACTGGAAACTGTAGGTTGAGACTCACTCATTCGACTCATTGAGCGCGGCTTGAGTGAAATGGAGGAAAGCAATTCAACTTCAACGCCTCGCAAAGTGCAGACACCGCCGAAGAATGGAACAAAGGTAACAATTGCATTCGCACAACAGCAACTACAGCCCGCTGCTCACCAGCTATTAATTATTCTAATTTGCACAATTCCCCCACAAATGTGATTTGAGTGTAAACACACTTAACAACGTCGGCCGGGAAGCGGGGGTCGTGGGTGGCTGGATTTCAGGGGGGCGGCTGAAAGCTCGAAATCTAGATAAGAGAATGCGACAGCGACGGCCAGACTTCCTCCGGCTGGTTAATGCAGCGCAAATTGCCCGTGTTACCTGCAGAGTCCCAAAGGGAAACCTCCCATCCCGAAAGTGTTTACTAGGTCTGAACAAATATTTTAAATCATATACATATATGTATGTATATTATACTTACATACATACGAATGGCGGAATGACGGGCTTTTAATTTTTTTAGTTTTTAGGGGAGATTTCATCTAAAACTGGGGTTTTTAAACAACATCACTTCGGATATCCTCGGATTTAACAATTTGAACACCGTATCTCCGTCAATGTACATTTTTATCTGAGGCAATAATATTTTTAGATTTTCTGTAAAATTTTCTGGGGTGTCCCTTCCAAATTGGAATAAATTCGTGAACGGACATTATGACACCCAATAGAGGGCATATCTTTTCCAATTTTTATTTGATTCTTAATTCTCCGTCAATCTGCATTAAAATCTGAAAATAAAATATTTTTAAGACTTTTTGTCAAATTTTCGAAAACCTTCCACCTCCGAAAAAAGTGGAAAAATTTACATTAGAGGTCATTAGAGGCCCACACGGAAATCCATATCTCTGCCAACAGTCATCCGATTCCTGAGCGGAATAGAGGTCAATATGGCCCACACCGAAAGCCATATCTTTGCCAATAGAGATCCGATTCTTGATCGGAGTACCTTAAATGAATTGTAGATCGATTCTCCATCAATCTGCATTAAAATCCAGGAACAAAATATTTTTTCGATTTTTTGTCAAATTTTCTGGGTAGACCCCTTCAAAAATGGGGGAAATGCGAGAAAGGTCCATATTGCCCACACCGAAAGCCATATCTTTGCCAATAGCGATCCGATTCTTGATCGGAGTACCTTAAATGAATTGTAGATCGATTCTCCATCAATCTGCATTAAAATCCAGGAACAAAATATTTTTTCGATTTTTTGTCAAATTTTCTGGGTAGACCCCTTCAAAAATGGGGGAAATGCGAGAAAGGTCCATATTGCCCACACCGAAAGCCATATCTTTGCCAATAGCGATCCGATTCTTGATCGGAGTACCTTAAATGAATTGTAGATCGATTCTCCATCAATCTGCATTAAAATCCAGGAACAAAATATTTTTTCGATTTTTTGTCAAATTTTCTGGGTAGACCCCTTCAAAAATGGGGGAAATGCGAGAAAGGTCCATATTGCCCACACCGAAAGCCATATCTTTGCCAATAGCGATCCGATTCTTGATCGGAGTACCTTAAATGAATTGTAGATCGATTCTCCATCAATCTGCATTAAAATCCAGGAACAAAATATTTTTTCGATTTTTTGTCAAATTTTCTGGGTAGACCCCTTCAAAAATGGGGGAAATGCGAGAAAGGTCCATATTGCCCACACCGAAAGCCATATCTTTGCCAATAGCCATCCGATTCTTGATCGGAGTACCTTAAATGAATTGTAGATCGATTCTCCATCGATCTGCATTAAAATCCAGGAACAAAATATTTTTTCGATTTTTTGTAAAATTTTCTGGGTAGACCCCTTCAAAAATGGGGGAAATGCGAGAAAGGTCCATATTGCCCACACCGAAAGCCATATCTTTGTCAAGAGCGATCCGATTCCTAAGCGGAGTACCTCAAATGAATTTTAGATCGATTCTCCATCGATCTGCATTAAAATCCAGGAACAAAATATTTTTTCGATTTTTTGTAAAATTTTCTGGGTAGACCCCTTCAAAAATGGGGGAAATGCGAGAAAGGTCCATATTGCCCACACCGAAAGCCATATCTTTGCCAATAGCCATCCGATTCTTGATCGGAGTACCTTAAATGAATTGTAGATCGATTCTCCATCGATCTGCATTAAAATCCAGGAACAAAATATTTTTTCGATTTTTTGTAAAATTTTCTGGGTAGACCCCTTCAAAAATGGGGGAAATGCGAGAAAGGTCCATATTGCCCACACCGAAAGCCATATCTTTGTCAAGAGCGATCCGATTCCTAAGCGGAGTACCTCAAATGAATTTTAGATCGATTCTCCATCGATCTGCATTAAAATCCAGGAACAAAATATTTTTTCGATTTTTTGTAAAATTTTCTGGGTAGACCCCTTCAAAAATGGGGGAAATGCGAGAAAGGTCCATATTGCCCACACCGAAAGCCATATCTTTGCCAATAGCCATCCGATTCTTGATCGGAGTACCTTAAATGAATTGTAGATCGATTCTCCATCGATCTGCATTAAAATCCAGGAACAAAATATTTTTTCGATTTTTTGTAAAATTTTCTGGGTAGACCCCTTCAAAAATGGGGGAAATGCGAGAAAGATCCATATTGCCCACACCGAAAGCCATATCTTTGCCAATAGCCATCCGATTCTTGATCGGAGTACCTTAAATGAATTGTAGATCGATTCTCTATCAATCTGCATTAAAATCCAGGAACAAAATATTTTTTCGATTTTTTGTCAAATTTTCTGGGTAGACCCCTTCAAAAATGGGGGAAATGCGAGAAAGATCCATATTGCCCACACCGAAAGCCATATCTTTGCCAATAGCCATCCGATTCTTGATCGGAGTACCTTAAATGAATTGTAGATCGATTCTCCATCGATCTGCATTAAAATCCAGGAACAAAATGTTTTTTCGATTTTTTGTAAAATTTTTTTGTCAAAAATGGGGGAAATTAGAGAAAGGTCCATATTGCCCACACCGAAAGCCATACCTTTGCCAAAAGTCATCCTATTATTGAGTGGGTTACTTTAAATGCATTGTTGATTGATTCCTCATCGATCTGCATCAATATCCAGAAACAAAATATTTTTTTGATTTTTTGTCAAATTTTCTGGGTAGACCCCTTCAAAATTGGGGGAAATGCGAGACAGGTCAATATGGCCCACACCGAAAGCCATATCTTTGCCAATAACTTGTCAATAACAATAATTTGTAAACCGATTTTCCGTCAATCTGCATTAAAATCTAAGATAAAATATTTGTTAGATATTTGGTCAAATTTTTCCTTTAAAAGTTTTTAAAATACAGGGGGAGGCTCCATCTTGCCCCTTCTCTATATCTTTGGCAATACACGTCCGATCTTCAAGCCGAATACCTTAAAATATTTTTTAATCGTTTCTCCGTCAGAATCTGAAATATTTTCTTCTATAAAATATGTAAATAAAATTCCATTGAAAGAATTGTGATGTTCATCGAAATATAAGTATTTATGTATGTACATCAAAATTATCACTCCGATGTCTATATTTCGTTGCAGATATCGATCCCATGAATAAAAAAAATTGAAAAAATACCATAAATAGTTTTTTATTGCATCATAATCATAAATCATAAAGAAAGGTAGACTGTCAAATATTTGTCGGGTTTCAGTAATTTCTCAAAAGCGTCTGGAATTTTCCTTTCTGGGTTAGTTTGCACAAATAATAATTCACTTTAATTAATATAATTTGTTTATGATTACTGGTAAACAGAAATAAAGTGTTTTTATATCAATTGGAAAATTGCGTGTTAGTTTTGGTAATATTTTTGTTAATGTCTTTATTGATTGGGCTGGCCGGTGGCGGGTGGTTATTTGAATGCCGGTGGAAGGGGTAGCTTCTGCAGAGTCCTTCAATCCAGTTTCTGAAAATGTCCTGCCCAGACCCTCTCCTCAAAAGCGTAAAAATGCATTTAGTTGAATTTCCATTTTGAGTGAACACGAGTTTTGCATTTGCATTTTTAACGAGTGAACTTGACTCCCCGATAGACCAGCTACTCTGCAAGACAATTAAAAAGTCATAAAAAAATGTACTAAATAATGTGTTTTCTTTTTTTTTTTTACTCTTCTACAAGGCAGCACCTGAAGACCCACCTGAAGTTTTGGTAGCACACCTTGTTCGCGAGCTGTGCGAATAATTTTTGTATAAAAATGCGCAAATAAAAACAGAAGAACAGCCCCGGAGAGAAAATGTTTAAAAATAAAGTCATAATTTTCAAAATGATTTATGAATTGTGCGGAGCAGGGAACGGCCAGCAGACAGGCGGCGAGAGGGGCCGAGGGGGTCTTGTGATTATTGCACATTTTATTTAATTTCTTTTTGTGGTTTGCTCTTATTGCAGCGCTTTTTAAATTAATTTCTTTCAAGTGTGAGTCGAGTGTATTTCGCATTTCTCATGGGCGCTGGGGCAGGGGCTGCCAGTGAGTGAGAGCCCAGATCGGCATTAGCATAACCCGGCACGCATACCGTCTGCTGTCTGCAGAGCCGCAGAAGCCCAAAGGGTCTCTGAGGCTTCCATTCGGTGCTTGTTAAATTTCGACATGGCCTCTTATGATTAGCTGAATTATGCTTTTAAATTTGCATTGCGATAAGATCTGGCTTAGCGCCTAGCTAGGTCCGATGCCCCGGGCGCGGTATTATCATTTGAGTAGACTTCTTTGGGTAGGGTTAGTCTGATAATCGAAACATTAAGCGACTTCAAGGGGTTCTGGCTAATTGTTGAAGGTAGGGTGCCATTTGTGACTCCCTGAGTCATTTTTTGATTAGAATCTTTCATTTCTGCAGAGTATAGCTTGTATATAGTAAGATCGAGGTATCCGAGAAATCGAACCAAACCATAACTAAACTGAGCATATCTTGATATCATTTTCTTTGCAATTACGAATGCAAAACAATTTCTTTTGACTGGCTCTTTCTTTGGCTAAAACGGCAATTAAGCGGCCAAGAAAATACTTCTTTCTTTTGGCTTTCAACAGTAATGAGATTGCCCCAGGGGAATTGGGGGAGGAATGGGAGTCCCAGTACGCCCCTGCTTGCATGCTAAAATTTGCATTTTAAGTTGTGTTTAAATATAAATTTTTTCTCTGTTTCTTGGCGCAATTATTTATTGCTGAAAGTGCAACTAGGCGTATGCTTAACTTTGTTGATAATTGGAGTGAGAATAAATTCATAATTTATAATTCATATGTGCTGTTGGGTTTTTTTTTAGCTTCTTTGAGCGGCAGGCTTGCAATTTGAAGAGCACAAAACATGAACGCTAATTAATGTGATTTTTAAGCGTTGAAAAATTGCAGTCATTTGGATTTATATTTTTTTTTTTTCTCCGCCCGATAGTGGCGGGTTTTTTTGCTTAAACGGTTTTCTTCTGACCGATTCGGGGCGCCAAAAAGGCGTGACAGTCGCTGACCAGCAGACCCCATGATTAGGGCCATTCAAATAGCCGTTTAATGGCCATCATCAAGGCAACCAACCACCTGAGCCACCCACTCGCAGTTCGCCCTTCGTCCATTTTGGAATCGTATGCAATTTGCCATTTGTCAGCTATTTTGCATTTAACCCTAGTCCGAAGTGTATAATGTACAGCACTTCCCCTTCCACCACTCACAAGACCTGTGAGGCAACGTGTGTGGGCGTCACTGTATATCAGTTACTTTGCACCAAAGCGAGCCGAGCCGGGCCCAAAGAAAATTAAACCGAATCGAACCGAAACCATGCAGTGGCTGACAGCCAGACCGCAAACCTCCAACCTACAACCTGCAACTCAAAATTCAATTCACGGAGACAACTTGCTAATCGGTTAAATTAGCCGTAAAAGAATGCACCAGTCATCGGGTTACCGAGCCAGAGCCTCAGCCACAGTAAGATACTCCCTCGCAACGTGAGAACCTCGCCACTGTCAGGTGGAGTCGAGTTGCGGCAAGGTGAGGTGCTTGCCCCTGGCTTATGATAGACGTGTGCCACGGCCTCGTTCGCAGGCGCCAAGAAAGCAGAGGCATGCGTTTATGAGGGATAATCCCGAGGCCCTTAAGATCCCCCCGCCACTCCAGCTCGCACTACGCACCTGAGCAGCATGTATGGGGATCTTCGTATGCATTCAGAAGGGGAGAAGCAATAGGAATAACAATATCAATACCATTACCCCAGCCCTGCCAATATCAATGGCAATATCAATGTCAACAGGTTTCTGTCTTCCCCAGGATCGGGGGACTGGGGATCGGGCATCTCTGCGATGCGATGCGAAATATTCCCGATACGATCTCGAGTTTCGCGCAACGCAACCGCGACGATCTGCCGCCGGCGGAGCTTGACTCACACTCCAGAGCGAGATGGATGGGGATGTGGGTCCCCGGAGTCCTTTGGCGTCTTAATCATTGTTATTTGGAGCCATTAGGGCCAGTGCTTCGGCTGCTGGTGTTTTCCATCAGCGGCAATTTTGTTGACAATTCGGGGCCTCCTTAAAAAGATTACGGGACCGGGGCTTATCATTAAGAGCAGTTTATTGAATACGTATTTTTTTTGGGGTCTGATTAATGGGTGCGGAGCAGGCGCGACAGGTGGCCTGGCGCGGGGACTGGCTCTGGCCAGATCGAACAGGAAACCGTCGACTTGGGCCCAATAAACGTCGCCCCAGAAAACATCGAATAAATTCTCAATTATCGCCCACGCCTGGTCTCAGGTATATTAGCCTGGCTAGATTGGTATTAGCTCAGTTCGGGCATAAATAAAAACGTTTTCCTCTTCTGGCTATTTAGACATCACAACTTAAGGTACACCGCAAGAAACTGGACTGGCCTAGAAGGATATCTGGACGTGGCCCTGTCGCAGATCCTTCTCTCAGTGTTTGCAGAGGCAGCGATTGGATCGTTTAGAACCTTAAATACTTCCATAATATAGAGCTACAATATCATTTTGTGGCCCCGCGGCTGCTGCCATTGATCAGGATGAAGGGGGAACTGACTCTGGGAGACTGGACTGGATAAAAATGTTTTGGCTTCGCAATCCAGCCAACAAAATGCGGAAACGTGCCAGTCGATTCCCAATCGCACTCGCTGGGGTTCTCGGACTGGATTCTTGTGAGCTTTTGCTTTGAATTGAATAGGGGGTTTCGCATTTTACCCGGTGCCAGCTGAAAATCTTGGGAATATTGTATTTTGACAAAGGGATACTGAATAATTTGACTTTTTGGTAAACCCACTGGGGAGTTTGTTAGAAGGTGTAAGTGATCCCTGAACTTTTATGATGAACTTTGATGATTTTATTCGTACATAACATTAGAAAAGTTATTCTTATTTATAGGTAGTTAAAATATATATAATATTAAGTTCTTTTCGCAGTTCTAGGTAATTTAACAGTTGAGTTACTTTCCTGCTAAGTACCCTCTTTGGTAATATTTTCGAGAAACAAATCCATCAAGAAGCAGGCAGCGCCATCTAGTGTTTGAATTAGCCTCGGGGCGGTCTGGGGTATTAGAATCGAGTCCCTCCTGCCCCTTTCACTCTCTTTCGTCCTGCCGAGCTGTGGCTTGTGTAAACACCCACTAAACTGCTAGAGCCAGAGTCTCCAATGGTTCATAAATCATCGCGATAACAAATTACCGCTGCTGGATGGTGGACCCTGGATGCTGGAGAGGAGTGGGAAGGGCGTTCGGAAAGCAGCATGGAAGTTACAAAAGATCAATCTTATTTGCGCCCCGAAAATGGCCAAAGTTGGCGTTGTTTTGAGGCTGAGGCGCTTGGCTGGGCCAGGTCTACGGTCTCGGGTCTCAGGTTTGAAGTTGCAAGTCCCAGGATCCGAGTTCCGAGTCCGAGTCGAGTCTGTCCGGTCGATTAATTTGGTTTGCTCCAAACAGCCCAACATCTCTCTTTCTTTTCGCTGCATTATTATTATTATTGTTATTGCACAGCCAGCTCTAGCTTGGTGCAGATCCCCATCCTCCCCAGATAGTGGCTCTGCCTGCTCCTCCAGCTAAACAAACTTACAATTTAGATTGAATTTATTTGAGCGCATGGCCTAGACGAGGAGCAGCCAGCCGGGCTGGCTCAGCCTGCTGCCCATTGAGATCTTCATTTGCTGATCTTTCTGGGAACATCTCGGCGGCGTTGACCCCAAAGGCAGCTCCACCTCAGCTCCCCAGCTTCAGTCTCCGAGATCCAGCCGAAACCACAGACACAGACTGCGTATCGGGGTCTTGTCCGTTTGTCCGTCTGTCCGTGTGTCCGTTTGTCTGCCTGTCTGCCTATCGCTTTGTGTTGTGCGTTCTCCTCGTCCTCGTCCCTTTCGGCCCAGCTCGATTTTTGAACTCTATTAAACTCAACGGATTTATTAATTTTGCTGCCGATTAACTGTTTCAGATACCGCTTGACCATTCCGGCCCTGGCTCGCAACTCGCAACCGAAACCGAACTGGCTCTTCAGTCTCCAGAATCCAGTATCCGTTAGCTGCATCGCTTCATAAATCATATTTTGTTTGGTCTCTTGTGGCATTCGAGGAGGAAATCACAGCCAGGGCATCGGAAATTGCGAATCTGCAAGACCTTAAAATGCCGACAAAGATTGACATTCGCATAATTAGACAGTCTTCTGGGGCCAGGAATGGGAGGGAATTTCGGGAGGTATAGTAATCCGCATATAGTGGGTGAGCTTTTGACATTTGTTTTAATAACAGCGTCAAATACATGACACGACAATAGCCACAAAAAAATGGCCATAACATGGAAAGCTCATGTTAAAAAAAAAACCAAACATGTGTATCTTTCAGATACGTGCTGGCTCAAAAAGCAAATATTCAGTGATTTTGATGACAGGGCAGGGGATTTTAATACTCTATCACTTTGAGGGCATATACGATCCTTTCTATGAATGGCATTCCCTATTATTTCTGAGATATTATTTCTGAAAGCCCTTTTGAGTTAAAAGCTTTGACCATTTTCAGGACAAAGCCAGTGAGTCTGTCCACCAACCCTTCCCTGGAAGAGTGTGGGTGAAATGTCAATCCGAACTATGTCAGCAATGCAAGGACGCAAGGGGGTAAGTGAGGGTGGTGGATGTCAGCCGCTTGGGTTGGCTGCCCCTTGGTGGCGGTGGCAGAGTGGTGGTGGTGGCACTTATCTCGCGCAATTGATCGCGGGTTGTTAAAGCCGCTTTGGCTTTTGGCGGCCATTGTTTGCATTTTTTTATACCTTACCAGCTTTTTGTTGTTTCGTGTTCTGTGTTCTGTCTAAAATGACATTTTTGTCCGCGCTGTTGTCGCTGGTTTGTTTGCCAGGTCCATTGCACAGTAGGTGGGGGTGTGTGTGTGTGGCAGCAACAAAGGCAGCCATTTTCGGAGTACCGCAAACGGCAATTATAATTGCGGCTACTTATCGGACAGTGGGTGGGTGGGTAAGTATGCATAATGGCAGGGTGGTGGGCGGTGGGTGGATGGGGTGCTGCATTTTTCTAAAAGGTAAACATCGTTTTATAGTCAGTTTCTGTTGATTGTTTTGCATGGTAGAGCCACAATGACTCGAATCCCTGAATACCCAGCTTAAATCATGGTAATTTACTAAATTAAATCGAATAAACTGTTGTCAGTAATCTTTTAAATTATGAAACTTAGATAGATGATAGAAATTTAACATTTCAACATTTTCATAGAGGTATAAGAGATATAAGAGATATACCTCTTCTTACCATCAAAGACTACACTTGGTTTACACTTCTACCTTATAGCTTTCCCCTGTTTCAGGCTTACAACTTTTGTTTATGTATTTAGAATAATTATATTTAATTGGCGCCGCCAATGGATTGGAGTAAACATTATATGGGGAAATGAATTACAGCCATCCCTTCTTTCTGAGGAATTTTATGTGACCCTTTCCCGGCTTGTAGACTGCATAGTTCGATAAAAAAATATTTGTTACTGGTTTTTGTGCTTTGGGTTCGCTAATGTTTTTTACCTTACTTAATTGGCAAATTATATAGATCTATATGGAGGGCTATACGGAGGGCTTGTCTAGATGCGATCAGCATTGACATTGATGTGACCAGGCAGCTGCCGACCAAAAACGAGCAAAAAAGACGAGTTAATAAGAAACTTGTTACGAAATTAGGCAAACAAGGGGCAGGGGATGATGGGGGGCAAGGTTGCAAGTGGCATTAAGGATTGTGGCAGGAACTATATGCGCGAAACGTCATCACGAAATTGATATGCGAGAAGCAAACAAACAGACTAACATAAACAGTGTTTCGTTAGTTAAAATTTAAGTTTTGAAACAAAGATACTTACTGACTAAAATCCAAAAATATTTTACCAAGAACTGTCTTATGTTTTTTATTTATTTCCCGCTTAGCTAGTGACTACTGTCGGAAAGAAGAAAAAAAGCACCTGCCCCACACACACCTCCAGTGTCTCAGCGTAAATTGATAAGCTGCCAGAGGAATTGGCCAAGTAAACTGGTTGGGAGCTCTCCACAGACTTCACTTTACTTCAGTGGACTTGACTGAACTCCTCACTTATTAGTGCCAGCGATTGACAAGAGCTGCCTTCTGTTTGGGATGCCTCCGCTCCTGTTCCTGCCTCGGATGGAAGTCTGTTGGTTTTGTCTGCCCAGCAGGATTTGGGCTCTGGGCTGCTTCTCTTGGCTAGACCAAGTTTTGGATCCGTCTGTCTGGTTGCGACTGTGCTTTGAATTGTTGCACGCAATGTAATTGACAGAGCCAGCTGACGTCACAATTTATAAGAAAAACAAAAGGGCAGTTATAGTCGGTTCTCATTCGGGTAAGGATAATCCTTAAAGAAATATTAAAATGTATAAGTAGAATTATTATATATCTCAAAGCTATAAAATGGGATTGGGTCTCTTTGAATCCCTAAACCCTCACCATCTGCGGCATGCGGTTAGAGTCTGAAGAAGCATATGCCTCGGACTACTGCAGACCGTGCTGGGCCAATCGGCATCCTGAGTGCGGACATTTTGCCCACCTGGATGTGCACTTTCATGTTCTTCGGCTATGGGTGTACATTTCGCACTCTGTGCCGGGCAAACTCTTGTGGTTCTTGTCATGCGGCACATGGGAATAAATCATTCGCGATAAGCGCCGAGTGAGTGCTCATGTTTATGCTTTTAATGGCTTTAGTCACACCAAATAAAATTTGCATTTTCCGAGGAAAAAGCAAAGAAAACTCTGCCTAGATAAGTTTCAGTCCAAAAGTTGGGGATACGGAGAGAGGGGAAGCGATTATTATATCTATTAATTACCTCCTAATTAATTAAAAGATGAGAAATGAGTGGAGGGAGTAACAAGGTTCTCTGAGAAGTCTCTGAAGAAATCGGTGATGTCTGAGATGGGAGGGTAATTAAGGCTTAGAATTCCTCCTTCCAAGGATGTCCTTCTTGAAGGAAGAACTCCTTTGATAGTAAAGTCAGAGTGTTTTCTGGAGAATTTTTGTAGAAAAACTTATATCCTTCTTTAAGGATGAGGTGTCCTTCCACCTCCCCAGCGGAATAGACAGTTCTGGAGTCTGTAGACCCTGTAGCTTAGAAAAGAGTCAACAATACCTGGTCAGTGTGTGTGTGCCTGAGCGAGTGCACGCCCCCGTCACTCGACTGAGTGGGCGAGAGCGAGACAGCACCGCCACTTCCATGATTGCGGCCGTGGTGGTTGCCTTGGTTGGCTGCTCCCTTCCAGTCACGCACACAGCCGCGGGCATGGCGTCAGCGGAACTGTGGCAACGGAACACAGACTCAACCCCTCTCGCTCGCTCCAGCCGCGTCGCTTGGCGATCGTTAGTTGCCAGGACGACTGGAAGGCGACCACAACAAAAGCGTCGATGTTCCGTTTCCCACCGTTCCCGCAGGACTGGTTTTTGGCCCGTTCCCAGCTCTCGTTCAGTTCTCGCTGTATTTCAGCTCAGTTCATTTCTCTTTGTCGCTTCATCCTTACCGGTTCGTAATTTGCCGCCTGGTTCCTACACAGAGAGAAAAATATACTCTCAGAGACTGTGGACTTCCAAGAGAGCTTTTAGCCTGGTCGCGAGCAAACGAGACGGAGACAGGCCGGGCGAACGCGATAGAGAGAGAGCGAGTTAGCGAGAGGGGGAGCCAAGCTGGCCCAGTCGATTGTTTTTGGCGCTGGTGGAGCTCATTCACTCGTTTCTGGCGCTCGCGTGCAGTCGCTGCTCCCTAACGGTTGTTTCGCCGTCGCCAGATCCCCAAAAGGTGCGTGTGTCGGTCTGTGTGTGAGTGAGTGCTCCCGTGCGAGTGCTGGGGAAAAAGTGAAATGGCAGCGAAAACGAAACGCAGCATACCCTGTCACGCGATACCCTGTACTTGAAGTTCTGGACTAGCTCACGCAACAACAACTACAATTGGCCCAAAGGAAAGGAGTGAGCGGCGGAGTCAAGTGCAAGTGCAGACCGCCGGCGGTCATTGAGCTCCTTCCTCCTACACCCACACACTCATCAGAATATCAGGTGTGCGTGTGGCAAGCGACAAACGTCACTTTGACAACTTGCCCGCCTCTGCCTCTTCCTCTGCCCCAGCCGCTCCTCTGGCGATCGTGCCGCAAGTGATTTGCGTGCCGTTCTTGCGTTAGCGATTCCGATTCCGTGCCGATTCTGATTTCCTCTGTTGCATGCGTCCCCATCGCCTCGGCCATCGCTAAACCGTTGATAAGCCAGGGCCCGCAACTTAACCACAACAACAACAACATTCCTTAAAAAGTGCAAGTGAAAGCCAAAATGACTCCGATCGGCCAAAATATAACATTAAACATGCATAAATCGGGTTTCTAGAATCAAAACAAAAACAATTCATTATTATTGAAACAAAAAATTGAAAAGGGTCTTAACTTTTGGGTCAGGACAATAGTCCTGATAGGCAATTGATGGTTCCAATGTCCTATTATATCCCTTTTTCAACATAATGTTCCCAACTTGATTAGGTTTTAAAAATTGTATCATATTTTTAATCAAAGGTAGAATATTTTGAGGTTTAAATTCAAGCATTATCCCTTTTAAAGAAGTTATAAGGGTGGAAGATAGGATATAATGTTTCTCTCTTTATTATATTTTACAAATTCTAATAGTTTTTGATTTTTGGGGAGAATAAATTGATTTTTACTAAGACCTATTCCTTAAAAGGTAGTTCTGATAGAAATTTGCTGTAATAATATTGTAATAGAAGCGGTTTCAGAAAATAAATTTCCTAACCTCATTAACTATTAAAAGTTCTTAAAGTTTTCGATAACTAAAAATAATTTTGTGAGGGTTTTAAAAACCTATCCATTAAAAATAAGTTACGGTAGAAATTGTCAATAAAATTGTAGGATACGTTACAGAAAGTTGATTAAACTTCATTAAATATAAAAAGTTTTAGTTGTAGATCCCAAGGAATACATTTGTGGGGGTTAAAAATAATTATCTTTTAATAAATAAGCTCTTTTGAAATTTCATCATAATATAGGATAGGATTTTACGGCATAGGTTACACAAAATATAATAAAAATATTTCACAAAAAAATATAAATATATCATTCCAATTCAATTCGAACGTTAAAGCTTAGAGACAGTAGCTTAGTAGGGAGACAGAATAATTTTATTGTGAGCTTTATTAAGGCCTTTCCCAACTGTTCTATTAGGATTTCCACCCAAATTGGTGACATATTGTAATAACTGGATAATTGGCATTCCATTACCAACTTACCAACCACAACAATTGCCAACAAAAGCAAGCCCAAGTACAATTGCCAGACCCATCACAGTTCCCACCCCTTTTCAATCTTTCAATTGCTAAACCTCTGATTCCCATCGAATCGTGCTTATATAGATCCATCCAACTGAAACTACAGTGCAATATAAAAAAAAAAAAAAAGAAGCGAGAAATGAAAGAGCTAACAAAATGTAACCGTGATGATAATTAAAAATAAAATACAAAGAGGAAAAAAAAAACAAAATTTACGCGTGGCTACATCTCCGAAACCGAAACCCCGCAGCAGGATCTCTACGGATCTGATCGCGCTCAGCTTCTGGCTGTCTGTGTGCGGATCCGAGTGTGGAGTGCGAGTGTGCTAGTGTGGTGGAGTGTACCAGAGTCAGCCAAATCAATAAATAAAAACCAATTACAAACAAAAAATACAAAAAAATACAAAAAAGAAACTAAGGAAGGGAAGACAAGCTACAGAAGGCAGCGAAATATTGATACGAAAAATAATAAGAGCAAAAATCATTCACCACGGCGACCATAACGAACTCCGCCCTAGCAATGAGCCAGCTGGGCACCGTCTACGCCACCAAGCGAAGGCGACGGAACGGCAAGAGGTGAGTACCTACCTACCAGATACTGATTCGCATTCAGATGCAGGACTACAGATACAGATACAGATAAAAATGCACACAGCGGGAGGCGGATTGTTTGGTTAGCTCTGTTATTACTGAAAGATTTCAATCAATGCGCGTGAGTGGCTGCGATTGGCTGCACTTGCCACTTGCCGGTTGCCACTTGGCGCCTTGACGCCTTGTGGCGCCACCCGCTGACGGTTTCATTGTGTCCCTCTATCAATCTCACAGAGCTACTGGTCTTGAGGTCTCCACTCCATCCCATTCGATTATTAATGATCCGACGGCCATTTGTTGACAAATCACCTTTGCCATTGACTCTCGACTCTCGGCGACGGCCCTTGGGTCCCTCGCCCCTTGCCCCGTGCAACGTCTGAAATTGATTTGCATTATGCATGTGTCGGGGCAGGTTACCGTGAAATTACAGTAGCCAAACGGTTGATGAAGATGATGATGAACAGCCCCCGGCCTGTGCGCTGGGGGAGATCGGAATCTGAAGATCGGCCTGACCCAAGGTGCCCATAATTTCTGATAATTTTGTGTACTTAGCTACCGCGGCATCGCCAAGAATGGTATTTTCAATATAAATATACGAGAACACACGCATTATCATGGCCAGTGCCTCTAAATATGCACCACAAGGGGCACAGAGGGCCGCACTGCACCACCGACCACGCCCACTCGCATTCAGTCGGATAGTTGGATGCGCTTCGTCCGCTAATGTTCCACGATCCCCATAATCAAGAGTCACTGATCAGGAGCCGCAACGTCTTAGCCTTGAACTGGCTAAACATTGTCTTGGTGGCGGCATACAATCGTCTCTAGAAGGCTGATTAGGACTTGATCTTTTTTTAAAAAGATTATTACTTGATTGAGGGGGATTTGGAGAGGAGTTGTCTTGCTGGTTGTAGATTATGTGATTAGATTATAAAACAAAATAGGTGGCTAAATAGTGGCTAAAAGATGTATTTGAATTTTTTATAAGAGGTGGTAGTTGAAACTCTTTGTTTTAGGTAAAGGTTTTAGTTAAAAATCTCTTTCAAGTGTTCTAACTTTATAGAGAAGTTCATACCAAATTCAATAAGGCGAGAATATGGTATTATCTTCTATGAAATTAGAAGGTACATATGTCTGATAATACAGATTTAGAGGACACTATATAGTTTGATATTCCCTTCCACTAACAATAAGATAATATATACGGTATATAAAGAATCCTTTCTGAAGTTTACATTGAAATTAAGCTAAAGTTATATCAAGGAATGTAGATATAATATCAAATTCCCAATAGCAGTTCCGTATATTGAAATATTTAGAAAAAAACCCCGCTTGCCTATAAGATTTGAGTTAATTAATTTCAATATTATAAATTCAACATCGGCTAATAGCCCTTCTTCATATTTATCTTTCCCTTAAAGTGGTCTTCGTTGAGAAACTTCCACTTCATCAATAGCCATCCACATAATATTCTGTTCTCTGTAGCTCGATAAAGAATGAATGAACTTATGGGGAAAAACAATTACGCTTTTGCGGCACTAAAGTAAAGTTACAAAAAAAAGGGGCTTTAAAAGTACCACCCCACTTTTAAAGGTCTCTTGGCTGACACCGACTCTGCCGCGCTCGAGTGACGCAAAATTGTCACCTTGCCTCTCCCGGTTGCAATGCACACCTGCAATTACTCGACAGGCCCTGTGCTGGGCTGTGCGGCACCCCTGGATCATAGTTTTTTTTACATTTTTTAATGTTTTTAATGAACTGATCAAAATGTGTTCTCCTGAGCTTCAAGCCGGCTCTTAGTCGACTTTTTACAACTTTTTAATTGAGCTCATAAGTGCCAAAGGACCGAGCAGCTGCCCTTTGTTCTGTGCCCCTCAACCCTGACACCTTTGGGAAATATTACGCATACGACGCCTAGGCCGGGAGTGGTTGGGTGTATTCTCCATTTAAAGTTTAGTTTGCAAATAGTTTGGCTTTAAGTTTTCTAGAAAATATAATCTGTGCAATCTAGAAATCCCGGACATTCCTTTCCTTTCTTTCCGTTTCTCCAGTGAGCGGGTTAATTGGAAGCCGTGGCATCCGTTTCGGACCGCGGTTGGCCCTCACCACGAGTATTCAAAGTTCGCCCTAAAAGGGCTCCTGGTCCTCATCCTCACCCTCGTCTCGCAGTGGGTTCCACTTGTTGGTTGTTATGGATATATAAGTCCCGCTTTTGCTTTATTGATTATCAGCAAGTTGTTTATGCTCTCTATGGGTGCTAACAACAAGCTATGGCATTGTTGTTGGTTGCAACTATATGCAAGTACTTTGCCAAGGGGTATCCAAGTTATTGATTACTGCAGCTGGTGTTCCTTGCAATGCTCCTTTGCGAGCTTCAATTGCCAGTGTCGGTTGAAATAGTAATTAGCCAAGTTGCAGTTGCACATATTGGTGTTGCCATTGTGGCCTTTGAGGAGTGGTTTAAAGTTCAAGCGATACTATTTTATGTACTTTGATTGAGTTGCTAAAGTTGCGCCTTAAATGTGGGGGTTTGGGAAGGAAAGCATTGAATATAGAACCTAATACTTGACAGATAAACCTTCCCTGTATCTGAATTATAATTTATATTCTGTAGTCTAAGACCCACCCTATCACTAAAATGACTCCTGTTCCCTCTTCTGCAACAAATTAATTTGTGAAATTTTTGATGAATTACCTTTAGAGCGGTATGAATTGTTGTATTCCCACATGCCTGGAGATCGCCCGGCGGAAAACCGCAGCCCACTGCGACATATGTTTTCGGAGCCAGGCTTTCAGGTTTCTAAGGGGAGCCGCCAGGACCATATGGCCAGGACCTCTTTCACGGAGCAGACATAAATTTCGGAGTCGCTGCCCAATTTAATGTTGGTCAGAAAAGAGCTGACCAGCAGCAGTCGGGTGGGACAACACATGGCCTATGTATGGTGGTGGGTTGCTCATTAGTTGCGCCTGCGCCCATACCTCCTCCTCCTCCTCCTCATCGGGGTCGGTTCACATGGGGTTAAAAGTATCTCGCCCAAGAGTATCTCGAGCTAACGGACTAGCGGGTGATTCTATTTAGTTAATTACAACAGCCTATCTAGTGGTGGTGGTGGGTGAGAAGGTGTCCGAGATCAGTGATATATGTATGAATATGCCTGCTGACATACACCCCGAGGGGTATCCCTTCCAGCTCCTGCTCAGTAGAGTTTTTTAATGAAATTCTTGGAAGGTAAATCGACATAACCCCTTCGAAGCAGTATTGCTGGCTTTTATGGACGATTTTGTATTGGGAGCGCTGTAGGAAAATGGCTTTAAATACTCGGCTACCGTCTTTGGTTAACCGTTTTGGTTGTTCCACTGCCATTTCGCTTCAGTTGCTTGCCGGCGATTATCCGACTGGCAGAGTCTATGGTCTATATCCCTCCTTGTTCCACTCCCACTCTACAGCAGAGTGGGTGCTTGGGGAGGGCTGTGTGTCTGTGTTGGTAATTAACACCATTGCGTAATGCAGCGTATCGAAGCCTAAATAGTGCTGCTCCATATGCCAAGCTGGGCGCCCAGGAGAGCGAGGCGCAGATGCCCAGATATCCGCCATTGCCTCGTTTGGGGGCAGCTACTTTGTTGCCAATACGGCAGGCATATCGGCATGTCGGGAGGTGTTGAAACGCTTACGGCCTTACAAGCGATTTGGTCGGACTAAAGCATCGATTTGTCTGGCCAGGGGATCAGGATAGCCCGGATTGCCGGATTGCCAATCGGGATCAGTGTCAGTGAACTGTCTGCCGCCCCTAACCGGGCCACCACTAATCCATAAGGGCCACCTGCCCACGGCCCAAACCCAAGCCCAACTCCTAGCCCTGCCGAGCCCAGCCCAGCCCAGGTTAGTCAGCGAAAGCAAAACAAAAGAATTACGAATTAACCCAAAGCATTCCATTAAAATCCACCACCAGTCTAGCACTGAAAGTTCCAGCAGCAGGACCAAAACCAGGACGCACTGTTGCCTTGTGGCCTTCTGCATTTTTGCGTCGAGTGTGCGCTGGACTGGAGCGCTTGAGCGGGTTTTGGCCAGGAGGTGGTGTCTGTTCGGGGCAGGTGATACTTTCGGCTTCCCCTTCCAACAGGACATGATACCCTGCCCGAAATGGGAACGCTTAACTTTCAAAATAGGCTTACAAAAGGGTACTATTTCTGGTTACTAATTCGACTTGAAAGTATAATAGATGTTGGTATTACAGATGTTATATTAATTAGGTATTATAGAACAGGAATTAAGTATTATAATAGATCTGTCTTTAAAGTATTATCCTTTTCTGCTCCTGCTTGTTTCTCTTTCTTTTGGAAAATCGAAGTCAGTTATAGCTTTTGATAATTATACAGGACCCTCGTATGATAAATGATTAGTGGCAAAATGCCAAATGCGCATCATTAGCGCACAGTAGCCCCTTGGCTGCCTTACCTGCCCTTCCCTGCTCCACTCCCAGGACTTGCCACGTCCACTTCTTCAATCCAATCCTGCGCCCCACTAAATCCAAAGGCCGCGCCCACCTCAAAAGCGGGGTGGAACCGGCTGTCCTCCTTGCCCCTCACTCCCTTTCTTTCCACTTTGTTACTTTTGCTTCTTCTTCTTCTTCTACAGTTCCTGATTCCCCCCGATCCCGACCACCATCCCCATCCACCGCCCGACCAGGTCCTTCGTCCCTTCGCAGCTGTCAAAAGGTTTTCAAAGTTGCCTTTGCCCGGCGCTTTGATGTCGCCCCCGAATGTTCCACTACTGGTTAGTCTATGTGTGTGTGCATTAGGGGATGTGTATTAGTGTGGGTGCGAGTGTGTCGGTGTGTGTGTCAGTAGTAGATACATTTTTTTCCTGGCTTTGGGGGCTCCTTTCCCAGTGTGAGACCCAAAGAGATTCCGCTGCGCGAATCGCAAAAATGTTTAATCGATAAAATAAATGAGTTGCCTTTGCCACAGTTTAGTTGTTGCCGCTACATGCTGTTGTTTTTGGTGTTTTTGGAGTTGTTGCCAGTTTATATACCTTTTCAGGTTTTAGTTCTTATTGTTGTTGTTGTTTTAGAGAACTTGTGCAGAACTTCAGACAACAACTAAAGCCAAAGGAAGGCGAGCTTGACAAGGGTAATCATAAAACTAGAAACATTCAGAACCGCCATAACCGTAGTTTTATGTACTCCCCGGCAAGAATGTATCTGCCAGATACGAATTACTACCATTACCGTAGCAGGACACTAAAAAGACACAATGTCTTTGCTTCCATAGATCAAGTTTTCGATTGTCGGCCTCGCTCTTAAGATATCGATAACATTTATCACTTCATTAAGCGAACGGAGCGAACATTCCTCCGCCTCTGTTTGCACAATTAATATGCAAATGAGACGAGAGTGTCCTCTGAGGTCGGAGGCAAGCTGGGGTAGTACAGGTATGCATGTGGCATCTTAATGTGGCATCACCGCATTCGAAATATGCAAATAATGCGTTTAACAACTTAATTCGGTTCACAGTCCATTCAAGAAGTGTTTTCCTCCGCTGACGATTAGCTCGGGCCATGAACCTGTGATCTGGGTCCTGAGATTCTTTCCCATACACTGTAAAAAAAAAGTATAAAGGGGCTTAAGGAGATACTATAACAGTTATGTGTGATATCCAGTACTTCTTCAGGAGATATTTTTGTTGAAAAGAGGTATGATACCCAGTACGTCTCTCATGAAATATATTTCTCTGTGTATCAGCTCCCTTTATCCTCTTGCTACTGAAGCTACATCTGCTTCACCTCCTGGTTGCCTTCAGCTCCTCCTGCCGCCTTGTTATCTTGACAGAGTTGCGCGATCGTTTTGTAGTCGCCTTTGGTTTCAGCTACTGCCTGGCGATTCACTCTTTCGCTTTCGGGTTTCGGTTGACAAAATTAATGAGTTGGCCAGGCGGTGAAGCTCCTCCTGCTTCTCGGCCAGCTCCGTCCTCGTTAATTTTAACAGCTTTGGGATGCTGAGCCATGAAATTTATGCGTGAATTTGGCGCAGATCCATTAAGTGGTCCATAGATTAGGAGGCAGCTCCCTTTGTGCGCTGCCTAAGTGGCTGGGATGTTGCCACGGCAGCGCGGTAGCATGTTTTCCCCTTGACAGCATCCTTAAATGGCGCTTAGCTCTGAGATCTCTTTTATGGCCCTGTTCTGTTTTGACTCGTTCTCGTATGCAGAAATGTAGATTCAATTAATTGTGACATCCTCAGGCCGACACTCGGAGATAGTTTTGAGGCTTTAAGGCCCATAAAATGTGGCAATGGCCTCAACAAGTGGGAGTATGCAACGATGACCCATTGTTGGTGTTTAGAGTTTTATTTCGGGGCACGCCACTTGGCGTTTTGCGGCTGAAAGCCCAAAAGGGTTGGCCGGGGATGGAGGGGCTGGATAGGGAATGTGGGGTAGTACCCATCAGCTGCACTGCCGGCACGCAGCTCTCGTCCAACACGCATAGGCCAAAGTCAAAAGAGCCAACTGATGAATGAACGAGTGTCTGGTCTGGCATGGCCCGGCCCGGCCTGGTCTGGTCTGGTCTGGCGGGGTCTGCGTGTGTGAGTGCTAGTGTGACTAACGGTTTGCAGCGATTTTGGCGCCAAATCGAGCGTGCTATGATCAACAACAACAACAACTGAACCGAAGCCACCTGAACACGCTGCGTATGCGTAATGCTTTGCATGCAAGCCGGCTACAGAGTCCAGAGCCAGCGAGCGAAAAGTGAAGGCGTAGACAGCTGAGCTGGATGCCATGAACTCACGTGCCCCCCAAAGGATTGCGTGTCATTTGTTTATAAACACATCACCATGCCTATGGGCCACAGGGGAGGGTGCCGGCCCTCACACCCGTGCCAGCTCAGTATGCAAAACAACAAAAAGCTACTACCGGAGAAAGTGGTTTAGATTAAGCAACAATCGACACTTGCGAATGGAAGCATATTTGCAGCAAAAGTTTTTAGAATGTTTCTAAAATGTGTCACAAAAGGACTTTAGTCCTTAATCTGCTTGAAGTGGCTAGTTATTAAGGGTTAGGGCTTTGAAACGTTCTTAGAGATTATAATTAAAGTAATGGTTAAGTACTCTACCTTATATATTATTTGTGATCTTGTGAGTTACTAGAATAAATACTTATTAATGGACCTATAGCTGCTATTTAATTGGGTATCTTTACAGACTTAATAATATCTAACTAAGCCGCTTAAGTCACTATCTTTGATCCTTTTAATAAAACTTGTATATAATTATACCTGTGTATTATTAATTTAATGTATTAATACCTATGTATGTTCATATGTAAAAATAATAATTCCCTCCAATACCCTCAATACCCTCATTGAATAAAAACTTCTGATAAGTTCTGATAAGTCATGATAAGGTCTTGCTTAGATAATTAATATCTAATCTAATATCTTATTTTTCCTTAAAATCCATTAAAATTAAAAAGTTGATTAGCTATTCAAAGTAATAGTTTCCAGCTCCTTTTTTTGCATAAAAAGCACTGGGCGTGGTGAATCGGGATTTCGAGTTGATATCTTGTTTGTCGGATCTATGGACTTTGCTTTTGCCGCGGTCCGGCGGGTCCGGCGCGGTCCCAGCAAGTGGGCGAGACTGCAGCCCTGGACCTTGCAATTTGTGTCAACCATATCGAGGCACACACTCGCCCCAATCCCTGGACTCCTCCCTGCGATCCGGTGGAGCAAGCCCCAATCCCAAAAGTCGTCCGCATTGTAATTTCTTTAAAAGCAATTCATTTCATAATGGGAAAAGGAAAGAAGAAATGTGAAGAAGAATGCCAAATGGAGAAGGGGGAGGTTTTTGGGTGGGAAGGTGGGTGGGTGGTTGGGTGGTTGGGTGGTTGGGTGGCTGGATGGCTGGGTGGTGGCTGGCGGAGCTGGGAAAGCCACGAAAATGGCGAAAAATAATACATGAGGAAAATGTTCGAAAAGGACGACGTCGCTCAAGGAGAATAAAAATGGCTTTTTGGGGCTAAAGTTTAGCAAGAAACGTGGAGGATACACACACACATACACGCTGCAGTTATCCTTTGTTGGCCAGGATTCCTCTCTCTTTACTTTCTGTTTTTCTCCCTCATTCGCCGACTGCTGGCTTGACGTTTTTATGGCCCCCAGACAAAAGGTTGAGCCACCTTTCACCTTTCCTACCTTTCTTCCGCCGCCCGAAAGCTCTTTACTTTTTGGAAAGTTGTTTATGGAATTCATTTTATTTCCACTGCCCTCGCCCCGGCTATAGCTCCTGCTCCTGCTCCTGCCCCGGCTCGTACTCCTACTCCCTGCTCCTTTGCCCTTGCCATTTGGTTTCTTTCTTATTTTTTGCCGCTTTCCCCGTTCTTGCTTCTTTTGTTATAGATAATAAGAAAATTATACATTTTATGCCGAGAACTTAGGGCAAGACATGGGGAGAAATAATACACCGCATTGCCCCCAATTTGGCGAAGGGGCCTCAATTTTGGTATTCGGCTCGAAATTATTTCTATGTCGATTCCGTCTGCTAATTTGCAGCCTTGACGTCGTGGCGTGGCGTCGTCCTCCGGTGCATTCCGATGCGTCTAACGGTTCACAATACGATATAATCATCCCAGCGGTACCTCGACGCTCCTCCGTTTATCCTTTTTTGCTGCCAGACACTGATCATTTTCAAATATCTTCGTAATTGGCCATTTCATTAGGTGAGTTCCTTCGATTCCATTCGATTGGCAGAGTTGCGGGTGAGCTGGAGCCTCGGAGCTGGAATGTCTCACGTTTAGCGGCGATTTGCGAGGACAACTGCTATCCTTATCGCAGATCCTTTTATCCAGGCGCCAAGTTGGCATTCCTCGTCCGGGACAACACCTCGCGCCCGGGTGGCACGATAATGCATCTGGGATTGGGGATTAGGATTGCTCCGATAACAGCTGGGAGGGATCATCCGGCCGGGACATGACCGCCCGCTTGGTGACATCAAACGGACATGCCACTGCCTGGCAGCGCCAACAAAAACACGCTCCGTCAGCCAATTAACTTAACGCGACAGTATCCTGCAACCGTCCTGCAGGTCCTTGCAAAAAGGCTTCCAAACAAAAAATATCAGAAAAAGTGAAAAACAAACAAAGAGTCGGGCACACGGCTGGAGAAAAAAAAACCTCCAAACAGTGACACGTTGGGGCTGACCATGGAAGGGGTCTTCTCATAAATTACAAAAATAATTATATTTAATTACCGCAATTAACTTTGTAATAATGTCAATGAAAATGATGGGACAAAATATGATTAAAAAAATAACACACACAATAGAAAGAGAGGTGCAGCGTCGAGAAAACAAAGACAGGGTCGCCCAGAGCCCCGTCCGCCCGGTTATCCGCTTACGGCCACAAGGTAATGATGAATTAGCGGCAGAGCTTTGAGTCCAGGAATCCAACCAGCGGCTAATCCAGATCGTCATAACCATTCCTTGTGTCTCATCATAAACGGATTTTGCATTTATGAGCTCCCCGCCCCAGATCCTTGTGGCTTTACAATGGCATTTCAGTTCGGACCTGGTCGACCCGACCAGGGTCCTCGAACATTTATGACATTTAATTGGAGTGCTGAGTTCTGATTTGTGTCTGGATCGGGCCATGGTTTATGATTTGATTCACGGAAACTGACTCCCCAGTTAGAGGTGGAGTCGGGTAATGGGCCGATTAAGTTGCGCGAGTTCCTCGAAAGTGGCCAGTACTACTGGTCCCCTTTATAGATCCCAACTAATCAGCGAATCAAGTGGCCATAGCTAATCGAATTGAAAATAAACCACCCTGGAATATATCTATTCCCGACCGTAATCCTTGAAATTGCCCAACATCTGGGGGGTGGACTGAGGTCCTCTGTCTGGCCATTATATTCGGTTTAGGGTAACTGATAAGTGCAATTAATAATTTTGACCTTTCCAAGTTCACGCGGCGCCAGCTGACGCGCCGCGTTCTTGGTCTATTTAGGGAGCCAACTTTCCATTTATGCATGAAAATTGTTTTTAATTTCCCTTTCACTCATATTCCACCTTTCTCTCTCTCTCTTTCTGTCTATTCACAGCCTGAAGCCGCCGCCCAAGGATGGCGTCACAAAGAGCAATCCATCAAAGCGGCATCGGGAGCGCCTCAACGCCGAGCTGGATCTCCTGGCCTCCCTCCTGCCCTTCGAGCAGAACATCTTGAGCAAACTGGATCGACTGAGCATTCTAAGGCTGTCCGTTAGTTATTTAAGAACCAAAAGTTATTTTCAAGGTGAGTTTTTTCTTTCCCCAGCCCTTTCCACCTGGTCTAGCTGGCTCCTCCACAAGGAGGCCATAAGGCGCGTAACGATTCTGGCCTATTAAATCGATTATGTTGGGTCGGAGGAACTCCCCGTTCTGGGCTCGGTTGGGTCGGGTCGGCCAGACTGCAGCCCAGACCTAGAAACAGAAACCGACCCTAAACATGACTCATAAATGATTCAAAACTAATTTCAACGCCGCGCCAGGAGGTCCTCCTCAGAAGGCCACAGTCCGGCAGACAAACACACGCACGTGCGCTGTTGACGGATTAGGGATCCGGCCGGAAGGAAGCGTCCAAAAGCGTCAGAGGGCGGTTCAGAAAAAAACTAATATTTCTTAATAATATTATAGGGCAAAGGGGTTCAAAGGTCTCAGAGATCTGGACTATGTTTTGGGATAGTTATTGTCCTTAGTTTAGTCTATCTTTGTCGGCCAGAACTAGAGTTATCCCTAACATATGCCCAAAGGACTCTCAGGGGTGCTTTTGACCTTGCTTGTGCCTCTACCTAGGGGTAGCTGAACTCGCTTCCCAAAACCGGGACAAGGGTCAAAATATTTGTATAATTTAAATTAATTAAAACAAATGCAATAAACTCTCAGGCTCGGGCTTGGGCCGGGGCTTGATGACTTGATTAACGATTCGTCCGGCTCGAGTTCGCTGGCACTTCGTGTTTCTTTTAATGACCAAACACGAAAAAAATGAAAAAGAAAATATTTAATTGCTTCATTCGCTTTCATTGCCATAAAATTGGCAAAGACCAATGGCGGGGGTGGACGGTGGAATGACAGCTTTAATTAAGTTTGAGTGCAGAATTAAAGAGTGCCTGGTACTCCTGCCTCTCCAGTACAACCACCTCCTCAGGTCCCACCCACCCACAAGGCCAAGTCGGCCGGCGGGCTGCAAAAGGTAACAAAACTTGGTAAATATTTTGACAATTAGCGGTCAAGCATAGTTCAGCGTTAATTGCACTGGCAAACCGTGGGCTTAAAGGACACCAACAGCTGAGGAGAAAAAAGGAGCAGCCGCTGGCCACGTGCCGCATTGTGCATTGTGAAAAGTCAATATAAACATTAGTTTCCTTTGCCAAAGCCATCGGCATCCCCCTAACACCGGCTAGGACACTCCACGACCAGGACGACGACGGGTTAATGGACCAGAACCGTTGCGGCGTGTGCCCCGGTGAGTGCCCTCCCCCGCCAATCCGCCTGGAGGGTTGTCACAAAACACGGCAAGAGGTCAACGTTTGTTTTCATTTCAGGTTGGCGGGTGTTTGTTTGCTTAGATAGATGTCTTTCGGATATTATCGGGATCATTTAATTTACAATTAGTGTTGTTTGCCAGAGGGCCTGGGAATGGTACGTGCTTTTGTTCCAGGACACTGGATACAGGACACTGGACACAAACCAAGGGACGTGTGCGGTGCTAGGATTTCCTACGGAAGCACTCAAGACGATTAAAATTGATTAGATGTCGAACGGATGCCTAAGCTGCAGCTCCTAGGGGAAATGTATCTGCCAGATACTTTGTGTCTGCGGCGCATCCCCATCGGCTGGAGAAGTATCTTGACCCTGACTTGCGCAAAAAACAGATACCGAAACCGAAACTGAATCCGAAACCCAAACGAACAAAAACCGAATTGGAATTGTTCTCTTTCAAGGGTTCTGGTACTAGTTGTGCTTATGCGCGAGACCACGCCCCTTTGTCCTACGCCCGGCCCCCCCACCTCCCACCATGATTTAGTAATTCTCTCCCGCATTTCTCGTGCTTTTTCCGAGCACTTTTTCCACTATCTTTGGGTTTGGTTTTGGCCGCAAACTAAATAATTAAAGCGCGCTGCTAATGGGCCATTGTCTTGGCCCGAATGCGAAATGCCGGGGCGGGGGGTAACTGTCCATAATTGCCAGGGCCACCTAGTGCCTTCTGACCTGGCCTGGCCTGGACTAGCCATAATTGTTAAGACGCGCAATTTCTACATTTTTAATGCCTGGAGCCGGGCCGGAGTCCCTGTCCCTCTAGAATCGACCTCCGTCTAATTGATGAGTTGCGTAATTAAGTGCCAAGGAAGAGGTTGAAACAATAGCCAGAGCATTAGTTGTTATGACCCTTTTGATATTGATAGTTTGTTAGTTTCTTCTTTTACGATTATTATTCACAAGTGCTCCCCTTTTGGTTCTGGGACGCGGGCACGCCAAGTCCCACTCAAGAAGCACCCCCTCCGAAGACCTAATGCCATTAAAATGGTCGTAAAGTCGGGGTTCTTAGGCAAATTGAGTTCCCAAGAACCGGCAAGTCGAGCAACTGGCTCGAAGATTTGGTAACCCGAGATGGGAACGAATTTGCATTTGCATTGGCGTCTGTTTGGCACTTTTTTTTTACTAACCAGAGTTCCCACACATGTTTAAGCTGGGGTACTGCAAGAAAATTCTAGGTTCTTACTACTAATACTACTAGTTTATAGTTATAAACTATCCATTAAGGCATGATAGAGTTTTCAATGAAAATATTGATTTATTTGGACTTTAAGGCCTGGCAGTTTATGAAAGAGCCTTTGTTTTCTTACCTAATTTTTTAGATTTATCCTCATGCCTAGTTTCTTTCAGTGCATTCCTTTTTATATAATAGATTTACGGGCAAATCATGTCGCCATTACTCTCGAGTCGCCCAACTGGTTCTTGGAGGCCCGTGGGAGCCGTGCTGTTGTGACTGCTCTCTAAGCACATTATGAATGAATCTGTGGGCCTAGAAATGCACCTGATGCACGGATACTTGAGCTGGGACGGCCAGCAAGTCGCCCACCGATTAGTGGCCACGACAAGGTCACCTGGTCAGCCCGTCCTCCTTCCGTGGCATTTATGTTATTATCAAAATTGGCTACAGGCAGTTGCTCCCAATCGGACTTAAAAGTGGGTCTACACAGGGCGGGGGTGGTGGGATCAGGCCAAGGCTCAGAGTTCTTAACCTATAAACATAGTGAGGCCTTAGCCATAGCCAGAGCCGGCTCTGGCGGCATTTGGCCAATTTTTCGTACATGGTAATATGACTTTCGTGCGTTGCTCCAGTTAAGAGCTCCAGGGCCCTCTGCTCCTCCGAACCAGACAATGAATGGGTCGCAGGCGGACATGCAATCAGTCAGGCGATGCACTTGCCAACCAGGTGTTGTGGGCCGCCTTTGTTTTTGTGGCTTGAAGGCGTCGTATTGTCACGCCGGCCAATTCTCAGCTGTTTTTTCAGCATATGTATATAGCCACATATA
This sequence comes from Drosophila pseudoananassae pseudoananassae, assembly GCA_018153035.1. Taxonomy (NCBI): domain Eukaryota; kingdom Metazoa; phylum Arthropoda; class Insecta; order Diptera; family Drosophilidae; genus Drosophila; species Drosophila pseudoananassae. The sequence continues at coordinate 2,814,468 of JAECXR010000055.1, forward strand.
AACCAGTCTATAGTATGCTTTGGTCGAGGGCGGCGGCGGCAGACAACATTGCGTGACTTACGTAGGCAGACACCACCACCCCCATAGCCCCATAGCCCACAACCTCATGCCCCAAGACCCCCTTCTCTGACTTGCCTTTGGGGCGGCAGAGATACAATGTCTAAGGCCTAGTTCAATTTAAAGTCCAATAAACGATTCAGGAACTTTAAAATTGCAAAAAGGGACTTGAACTTTAACTCTTTCAGGTACCTATTTCTTTCCATTTGTAGTTTTTAAGGTAAAAGTTTCGTAAATCCATTAAAGTTAATTATACAGCTTGGTTTTCCGATACTTTTAGTTCCTAAATTTGCATAGTTTTCTTTGTTAGACCTTTTAAGTCTTAACTTTTCTTTAAACTCAGTTCTCTTTATTAAAAACTGTATTATAACATCTTGTTTATCGATAGGCTCCTGTCAAGTCATAGTTGATCCCACCACTGACCTGGCATTTCAAGCCACCCGCCCGTTAAGGTTTCCTTCCTGACCCACTATGCTTTGGGGGAATGGGGCGTAGATGCATCCAAAAGCCTGTCACTCCTGACAGCTGCCAATGGGTGCTGGCTGGTGGTGCCGCTACTGGATACTGATGCCACTGGATGCCTATAGTATATATATATTCCCGACACCGCCGCTGTCAGTTTTCCAATCAAATCCGCTGATGAGTTTGACATTTCCATGACATATTTGCTTCTGTCGGCACGGAAAATGTTTGCCGAAATGTCAGAAAATTTAAACTTTATTTATTATTCTGCGCCAAGCCGTGCCACTGGGCTCCGGGGGCCACGCCCAGTTTCGGTTCCAGCTCCAACATAATTGGCGTCCGGGCCGGCAGAGCTGTGGAGCTTCCGAGTTGCAAGGTGCCGTCAGTGCAACGTCATTAGGGCGAGTACACTCTCGTATCTTTCGGGTCTTCTTCGTTGGCTGCGCACGCTTTTCCCCTTTCTGTTTTTCCAGCTTGTTTTTCTTTCAGTTTTTCTTTTCTATTTAGCCACTTGGGTGGGGTCTTCTGGGCTTCGCCATCGCAGTTGCCGCCGTCGTTGCCGCCATTTTTATGTGTGTACATCATTGAGCTGTGGCACGCCCCACCCCGACCTGCCAGCCCGGCAGAGATTTTGCGCTTTTCCGGTCATTCAAAGCCTAAGATTTTCATCCACTTTTCAGGGTGGATGGTTTCTTTAACGACTTTCTCTCTCTCGCGCGCTGGGGAGGGGTGGGCCCGGCGTCCTGTATCCTGTGAAGAGAAAATGGGGAAAAACAAGAGCGGAAAATGCCGAGAATTTGTCGTAAATTTTGGTTTATACGCCTTGTAATAATACAATGTAAGTGCAATAAAACCTTATCCAGGCAGATTTTGTAACCGGAGCCTCGGGGCCTGGCCAAAACCCAACCCTAACCTGGCCAAAATCTCTCCCCACCAGAAATTAATTAAATGAGTTTATGCACGTAGCCACAAAAAGAAATTTAAATATGAAACCAGAAATAATAAAAAAGCCAGGCCAGGCCGGCAGCGAAAAATGCCAGAAATGAATGTAAACTGAGCCTAATTAAATTATGAATAATTACGCCGAGTCCTAGGCCAAGTGGCTGTAAAGGATCACGCCAGGATTACACGCACATGATGCAATTTGTTTGGGCCACATTACCGGCGCAGGACGGAGGGCGGAGTAGGAGTGGCCACTGGCCACTGGCCAGCAAGGACTATTTGTTTTATCGCACTTTCGCTAAAATGAACAATCTTTTTCGGAGCCAGAACGGGTGGCGGCCGAGCGAGAGCCAGTCACTTTTGTTAATTTGATAAAAAGGCCAAAAAGGCTGAGATTAAGCCAAGGCGACAAGGAGCTCCAGTTTGCGGTCGCTGGACTGGGCAGGGGTCAGAGGGTCGGAGGGCTGACCTGCTAATTGAAATTGAAGCCAAGCTCTGGAGGGCTTTAGGGGTTGCACCTTCCCACCGAGGCCTGCCATGCGTAAATTAAGTTTCTTTTTTTTTTTTTATTATTTTAGCCACTATTTTATTTCTCTTTAACATTTTTTATTTTACCCATTTGCGTTGATAAAAATCATAATTTATGACATCAGCTGGCGTGGCATAATTTTCGGTGGCGCAGCACAGGACACCCACCCTCCCCCGAAACCCCGAAAAGAAAGAGAAACCTTTTACTAATATTGTGAAAATATATGAAGTTCCATTTCTTTTATCGTTTATCGCGCATAAATCAATTTTTGTGACAAATTTATTATAAAAACCCGCTCGGCTCCCACAAAATAAAACTTTGCCGCTAAGAAATAAATAAACAAAAGTATCGCGGGGTGGGGTATGCAGGTTGGGGGTTAGGAAAAATGGCGGACGAGTCCTGTGGCATAAGGCCTAAGGGTGGATATACATAGACATCTTTGGGAGGTGGGCGTCCTCCTCCTCAAGGGGCGAAAGTTCTCATAAAATATTACAATGACACCATAAACAATTTTTAGTACTTTTGCCAAAGACGTAAATATTTATTGTACGAGCATTTTCGGCGAGTCCTGCCAGAGACACACACATACCCATCATACTCTCTATATATACCTTTATGATATATTGGATTTTTATGAAGTTACTATGGTTATTCCTTGCCCTGCCACCTCCGACCACCGACCTCCGACCTCCTCACAGAGAGGAGTTTGTAAAACAATTGAGTGGCTTATTTATGGGCAAGCAATTTCCTCGACTTTCAGGGAATATCAAATATTTATGGTTAATAAAATATCCAAAAATGCCTACGTAAATACTATCCGTTCTCTTTGCAGTTGTTATGCATAAGGATAAGGAGGAGAACGGAGTCCTGCCCCACATACACGCACACGACGGCTACAGGACACGGGAGCTGGGCGCCTTCGAGCACGGCCTGCTGGATGGTGATATGTTCCTCCAGGTAAGCAAGTCCCTGCCCCGCCAATCACCACGATTTGTCTTCATCAGTAGTTGTTTGATGGCTTCATTGGCCAGGACATGTAAGGATGTGTAAGGGGGCAAGGGGCACAATCAATCAGCGTCTGGTTAGTCGAGAGAGTATCCATTGATAAATGCGAGGCACGCAATCGCAGGAGCAGACTGGACACGGAAATCCCCCACCAGGGCCTCGATTCCATCATTTGTAATTGTCTACAATTAATAAGTCCTCCTAATTGATTAAACTAATTGAAAACACTAGCTATCTGTGGGTTATACATTTCCAATAATGGTGTTTATAAAGACTATCGAATAGAATGACTATAAACCTAATACCTGAGTGCTAATTTTCACAATTAATTGGCGGTTATCAGCGTTAAGGCCGAGGGGGCCGCAGCTGCACCAAAAAACTGGAACAAACATAAAAAATTATGCATTTCAAGTTTATGTGCCAAAATACTCCAATTAAATTGTCGCAAAAGCACTCCCTCAGCCAGACCCCTGCCCCCGCCCCTGTCCCAGCCACTGCCACGGCGGACAGTTGCATGTTTTTGCTGAATTAAAAGTGCATGTGCCTCTGCATTTGTTTTGTTGCAGTGTCCGAGGCGCCAACATATGCACTTGTCACAGTCATGACAGTTTAATTTAATGCGCACATAGCTCACCGGGCATTGGAGCATTCGGCCACCGGGCAAGTGGTGTTGCCACAGCCCCTATACCCCTTCCCTATCCCCTATACCTATCCCCCCTGAGACAGACACACGCAATTGTGCAACATGCACTTGCAATCGTTTCTGTTTCTTTTTTTTCTTCATGCCTCTTTTTTCGGTTGCACTCCACACAATTCAATGTCAAAGTCTAAACTAACCACCACCCGCCAAAGCTTGGTATGCACCACACTGCCAAGCTGCCATGCTGCCACTCTGCCCACACACACACACCAGCAGCACATACTCGCTGCAGTTTCGTGTTTGGATGCATTACGTATACGCAGGGTGGCCCGCTGGACGGAGCCAGTTGGCAAAATTTGAATGCAAGCCAAAAAAGCGTTGGTTGGCCTGGGCTTGGGCCTGGATTGGGCCTCCCTTCCTGACTGCAGCTAATTGTCGGGCTCAAAACTGCACAATTGTGCATTTCCGTGCATATTTTTAGTCTCTCTCTCTGTCTCAGCGCCAAGTCGGGGGAAGAACTTTTCGAGCCAAGCGGGACGAGGTGTGCATATTTAGTTTTAATACCTCGGGTATTTGTTACCTGTTGCCCGTGAAGTTTTACTTTTTGCTGCACCCGATGTTGTTGCTGTTTCGGTTTATTATGGGTCACATATTATCATTAGAAAATGGCATTTTGTCACGCAGCTCAGTCGAGGGCTAACCCACACATACTCAGTTCAGCTCAGCACTCGTTTAATTGTCTTCCGTTTTCGCTGAAAGTAAAACACTTTCAACACTTTGCTTGCCAACATGAAATGAACTCAACTTTCCATGCAACAGTTTATAGTTTTTTTTTTTTTTTTGTTTCTTTAAGTTTTTGGCTGGGAGATCCGCAAAAGATACTATCTTCCACTGCCGCTAGGGGTGGGCTTTATTAAGCAATTATCTAGACGAGCTTGGGCCAATTGGCCAGAAACTAGAGAGTCGCCTCCCCCGTCAGTCTTTCCTGCATCTTGGCTAGGAAATGGTAAAATAATCGCCGCCAACTTATCAAATCTCACACAGCAGAAAAATGCAAGACTAACCCAAGAGCATCTCTTTCTCTGCTGGCTCCCCCACTAAAAGTCGGGCGTGTATTATTAAAATCGCATTAGAAGACGCCGCAGACTCAGACGAGCTTGTCTAAATTGTAGCTGCGGGAAAGAGACGGTCGAGAGAAACAATTAGACTGTGGGGAGAAATCTTTGAGGTCCGTATATAAAAAGATAAAATGCCGCAAGATACAAAAAGATACAACAAAAATTGTGGAAAGAAAGAAATCAGAAAGCAAGAAAACAGGATTTCAAGTGGAAATACGAATACCTTAAGTTCAAGAAATACTTTGAATTAAATTTATTTACTAATTATAACCAACTACTAGCTTAATATTATAACTCTTGTTAACCATAAACCCATCTAGGATTTTATACCAGATTGTATATCATATGATGTAGTGTATCTTCTTATAAATATGATATACCCGGTCGTTATTCACGATCCTTCCCATCTCCAGCTACCGTTGGGGAGATCTTTATGACGATTATTGATGCTCCACGCAGAGTGCGGAGACTGGCTGATGACAATACACACGTATGATATGTATAAGGACCATGCCGTATCCTTGGCGGCCTGTTGATGCGTTTTAAATGATGACGCCACTTAGCATTTATGTCGGCTAATGCCAACTCTGGCGCGGAGTCGGTTACATCCCAGCGATCCTCTCCAGACCGCGGAGCGCAGAGCCCAGCTCCCCTGTAATTAGCAGCAATCGCGCACATTTTTCTCCATCGCGAAAAAGGGGGACTTCCTTTCGCGGCTGCAAATAGATATTTAAATACGCCCGTATTAATTACGTGCTCCGGTGTTGTTTTTCCTTGCGGTACGGTTTGGTTTTATTAATTACGACCGCACCGCCGCAGAGTCACTAATGGAAGATTGGCAAATTTGTCTTTCAATGCGATCCGATGTGGAGTAGACTGCGGAGACTGGACATGAGTTTTCTTTCTTCACACATCGACGAGCGGTACGGGTCCGACTCCGACTCCGACTTCGACTCCGATTCCGGCTTACCGTTAGTTCCAGTTGAGATCTGCCGGGAATCGCATGCGTCGCAGCCATTAGCAGCCCATAAAACCCGACTTTAAAATGCAATCAAAAACAATAATGCGCCAAATAATAAACAAAACAATGAAACGTATTACAGGCTTTTGCATGATTTTGTTGCCGTTTTTATTTCAAGTTTTTTTCTCAATTTTTTTTTTCGTAGTATGTATGTCTTGTTAGCTAGCCAGAGTCTTTGGCGGCGCATATCCGAATAGATAATGACAATGGTTCATCTGGAGGGAAGGGGATTAAAAAAAGTTGAGGGGTAAGCCAGAGGCCACAGGCAGGGGGAACCGGAATGGAAACCTGCAATTACTCCACAGAATCGTCCAAAATCTACCCTCTCTCACTCACTCGCTCGGTTCAGTTGAAAGTCATTGATTTAATTGCAAGCCATTTCCTGGTTGTGTTTGATGTGGAACTCCAACTCCGACTCCGAGATCCCGGGGATTGGGGATGCCTGTCCGTGTATACATAGTATGTGGCTTGGATGAAATGAGCCGCTTATGGGATGATTACATTTTGGCCGCAAGTAAGAAGAGGCCCGCCATTGCTGTTATCCCGGAGTTCATTCATGCTTCCAGTACTGGAGGTCATACTGATAGAGGCACTGCAAGAAATGCTCTTCATCATAAACCTATTCTATTTTAGAGATAATGGTAGCTTTCTCTTAGTGTAGGCTAACCTCCGGCTGCCATGATGGATAACATTTCATTCACCAAAATGACCAGCTACTGTAATTACACATCTATCCGTCCCAACCCATTCCAATTCTCATTCCAATAATATTCATTCATCTATCTATTGATTCTTGAATCCATCCACTTGTCTCTGGATCAGAAACAAAAAAAACTAAAAATACAAAGAAACAACAATTTAATTCATAGTTTTGATTTAATTTTGACCATCTCCTCTTTCTCTTTGGATTTCTTTGCAGGCCCTAAATGGATTTCTAATGATACTGACATGCGAAGGCGAAGTCTTCTTTGCCACGCACAGCATCGAGAGCTATTTGGGTTTTCATCAGGTAAGTGCCACTGCCACCGACACCGACACCGCCGCTCCGGGGCCACCATCTCATTTTGATTGATTTTAATTGTCGAGTGTTTTTATTTTTGTCTGTGTTTTTGGGTCAACCAACTATGGACGGAAGATGACCAAGGAAGGGGAAGTCATTGGCTTTGTCATTCAAAGAAACACAAGTTACCTTTCTGCAAAGCCTCCATAGACACATCTTTGCTATAAGCCTTGTTCTTCTTTAAGCCTTATTCCTTCCCAGCCAAGAACTCGTTGGCCCAGAATCCGAAAACAAGTATTAGTTACCTGTTCCCAAACATCCCGAAAGAATCCCCAAATAAGCAGAAGCTATGTAACCTCGTTCGTATGTGCTCATTGGTGGTAAAGGGTATGGACCCGAATCGATTCGCGGCTCCAACAGATCATAAATTAAAATCAGATTGCGCAATCGCTGGGAATCTCCTCCCGAGGAAGACGATTGAGGATCCCCCCCGGTTAGCCGCAGTAGCTGGGCGTGGCCAGATTGATTCCGATGCCTGGGCATCTCGATTTGAATCCGGCTTCCTTCCCGGCTCGGCAGCATGTTTGGGGTGCAGCTTCATTGTAGTTTTGCCTACTTTATTGTCGAATGGAAATTGAAATTGCACTTAGCATCCGCCCGTGTTGTTTTTTTTAATTTAGTTGTAAATGTGTAAAGCGGCACTTGCCACGCCCCGTTTGGCAGCTCAATTAAAAGCGTAGCTGCTCCTGCCTGGCTTCGATTCGACTCCAACTCGAAGTTGGAGTCCAAAAAAGCGCACTGGGTTGGTTTTGTTTGCTTTGCTGGCACAGAGTCCCTTGGCATCCCCGCATGCCTCCAGCTGGCGCGTGCAGAATTTATGTCTCAATTTGTGGCCAACATGGGGCGCATTTTCAATTTGCGCGCATTTTGATTTATACGCCCCAAAAAACCCGAATCCCGAAGAGGCGAAAAGCGGGCATCCGTCGTGAAAACAAAGCAAAATCAATAAGAGAGCCCAGTTGGAGGTAACTGACCCTTCGACTAATTTCTGATCCTACTTATCCCAACATGGAGCTAACTAAATTATGAACCAACTATCTTCCTTTAGTCGGACATTGTCCATCAGTCGGTGTACGAGCTGGTCCACTCGGAGGACCGTGAGGAACTGCAGCGCCAGCTGCTGTGGAACAGCTTTCTGCCCGCGGACATGTCCAGCATGCAGCTGGCGGAGACCCTGGCGCCCGACAAGGCTCTTTACCTTGAGCGCAGCTTCACCGTCCGCTTCCGCTGCCTGCTGGATAACACGAGCGGCTTCCTGCGCCTCGATATCCGCGGCAGGATCAAGGTCCTGCATGGACAGAACCGCAAGACGGAGGAGCCACCGCTGGCGCTCTTCGCCTACTGCACTCCCTTCGGCCCGCCCAGCCTACTGGAGATCCCGCACAAGGAGAACATGTTCAAGTCGAAGCACAAGCTGGACTTCTCCCTGGTGTCCATGGACCAGCGCGGCAAGCACATCCTGGGCTACGCGGACGCCGAGCTGGTCAACATGGGCGGCTACGACCTGGTGCACTACGACGACCTGGCCTACGTGGCCAGTGCCCACCAAGAGCGTAAGTCTCTCTATAGAAACCGATGCACCAGAGAGTTAATGTTATGTTCTATTCAGTTCTAAAGACCGGAGCCTCGGGCATGATCGCCTACCGCTACCAGAAGAAGGACGGCGAGTGGCAGTGGCTGCAGACCAGCTCCCGGCTTGTCTACAAGAACTCCAAGCCGGACTTTGTGATCTGCACGCACCGCCAGCTGATGGACGAGGAGGGTCACGACCTGTTGGGAAAGCGCACCATGGACTTCAAGGTGAGCTATCTGGACACGGGACTGGCGTCCACCTACTTCTCCGAGGCGGACCAGCTGGTGGTGCCTCCGAGCGCCTCGCCCACGGCCCACGCCCTGCCACCACCAGTGACGCCCACGCGGCCCAACCGCCGCTACAAGACGCAGCTGCGCGACTTCCTCTCCACGTGCCGCAGCAAGCGCAAGCTGCAGCAACAGCAGCAGCAGCAACAGTCGCAGCAGACCTCGCCACTGGGTGGCCCGGTGGGCTCGCCTTCGCCGGCGGTGGCCGTGGAGTACTTGCCCGACCCGGCGGCGGCTGTGGCGGCCGCTTACTCCAACCTCAACCCCATGTACACCACCTCACCGTACGCCAGTGCGGCCGACAACCTGTACATGGGCAGCTCCATGCCGGCCAACGCCTTCTACCCGGTCAGCGAGAACCTCTTCCACCAGTACCGGCTCCAGGGCGCCGTCGGCGGCTACTACACGGACTATCCGCACTCCGGCGGACCGGCCTCGGCGTACGTGGCCAATGGCTTCCTCTCGTACGACGGCTACGCCATCGCCTCTAAGGCAGACGACAAGTGGCAGGAGACGGGAAAGTACTACAGTGGCTACAGTAGTGGATATGGCAGTCCAACCTCCACGCCACAGGTGAGCTATACTTTCCCTATTTCTGTTCCCAAATAATCCTCTGTTTTTAAAGCAAATTCCTCTGAAGACGCCGAAGTCCTCGCCCCAGGTCATGGAAGTGATTTCCTGCTCCTCGGACGGACCCTCACCGGTGGGTGGAACCACTCCCAACGGCGTTGTCAATGCCACTCCTAAAGTGGAGCTCTCCGCCTCGACTGCAGGCTCAGCTGCAGTGGGCCAGGATCCCTACGAGCGACAGACGGTGCTGATGTGGGGCACCACCCACTCAAGCGGCATCCCGCTGAACAGCCTACAGGGCGGACGCACAGGCACGGGCAATCCGAGCTCACCCCAGCGGACCACGCCCCTTACCAACGGCTTGGGCTATGCCGCCGCCAATAACAACAACAATGAGCATGAGCCGGCGACAGCGGCCAAGTGGAATGGAACAAAGGAGCTGCCGGGAAAATCGGCCAGCGCCAGTACACCGGAGAGCTACCAGTTGCAGCACGACGACTCCGGGCTGTACTCCGCATCCTCACACACCACATCGCCGCAGCAGCAACAGCAGCAGCAGCCACGCGGAGTGGGTTCCAATGTTAGCGCCTCCAGCAATTCCCTTCCACACCCAGTTGCGGTCACCGGAGCCACGGGCAACAACAGCACGGGCACAGATCATCAGCCGGTGCACCCGCCGAGCTGCCATCAGCAGCAGCAGCAGCAACAGCAACAGCAGCAGCAACACCACCACGCCCACCCGCATCCTCACTCGCAACATAACCATCATCACCACCACCACGAGGTGGCGCATCAGCACGGCAGCGAGGTATGGACGCCAGCCTCCTACACGCAGTACTCGCAGTACTTCACGTACCATCCGCATCCGCATTCGCATCCGCACTCGCACCCGCACCACCCGACCGCCGGCAGCCATGGCGGCCACCACGTTCCGGCCCAGTCGCATCACCTGCACCACGGCCACCGCTAGAAGGCGTTTATAGATTGCACCCGTAACGAAGCACCCAACACACCCTGTACTTTGCCACACGCACAGCCACACACTCTGACTCTGACACCAGTAGAACCGACCTCTCGCCTGCCTACTAACCATAACGATCCTCCCTAGATCATACTCGCCACACATCAGCAGCAGCAGCAGCAGCAACATCACCAGCTCGGCAGCTATCCGCTGCACCACCAAATGGGAGTGGGAGTCGGAACTGGAGCATCGCCCCCACCGCCGACGTCCCGTTCGCCCGTGGCCCTGCCGGCGGTGAGCAGCCTGCTCAATGGATCGGCGGCCGGAGGATCCGTGGAAGCTCCCTACCAGCAACTCGGGCTCGTGTCCGCCCCGCTGGTGATATGCGCTGAGGAGGTGGGCTTGGGCAGGAAGGCGGTCAAGCAGCACGTTGTCCATCACCAGCAGCAGTCCCTCCAGCAGCAGCACGCTCTCTACCAGCAGCAGCACTCGCATCATAACCTGCTGTATCCGGCCAACATAACGGCGCACACGGCCCTGGCCTATGCCCCGCCCACCGCGGGAGCCACCTACGCCGACGGCAGTCCCCTGCTCTCGTTCTCGGAGGTGACCAACACGCTGCTGAACCAATGAGCCGGCAGGATCCACCAGAGGAAGCCAGAGGCAGCTGAGGCAGAAGGTGGAGGAGGGAGCACAACCATGTTCAACAGTTTTGCCAAAATGTGGACTATGACTATCGTATCTTCCATAATCTGAACCAGCATCGAACCAGGATAATAGCCAGCGCACCCCACTCCTTGGTTGATTTTTCCAGCTAGCAGCGGCATTGGCAGCGGCAGCGAAGAATTATGTTTATTTTACTGTGATAATTTATAGATACATTGACTGGGTTTTGAACAAAAATCCATAAACAAATCCGAACAAAATAGCCGCAATACCCGCGTATCCACAGCTCCAATGTCAAATGGGGTCAAGGTCCTGCGATCCTAACCAGCACAAAGGTGCGAAGCGATGACCTCGCCGCGACCCTCAATTCAGTTGTAGTTGCAACCAAAGATTTCTCTTAAAACTATCATTTTAGCATAATGCGGTGCATCCAATCCAGTTAGTTACATTCCAGTTACACTCGGGAGCAGAGTAGGAGGAGCACAAGCTTGTGCCCACTTGTTTCGCCTAGGAGTGCTTAAGTATAGAATTAAGGGAATAACAGATGCTTGTATCCATATTAAATTAATGTATCTTTAGGCGTTTAGGATAATGCAAGAGATAAAGTAATTTTCATGATTCCTATCGTTTAGCAAGTAATCCAATTATTCCGTAAGCGGACATATCCGCACCCTTGTATTGTATTTTATTGTTTAAACTTTAAAGTTTTCTTGGAATTTCTAGTCGCCCGCATAAAACATTAACTTATAAATCAAACAAATATACGATATTATATATTATATATCCTTTGATAGTGTAAAATTTCGCAATTCGGCAGGCAATACTATACTGTAGTTCGTACTACTCGTATATTGATAATTGAATTTTGTTAACCAGCATGAATGATAAGCTATCAAAATTAACGCATTATATTCTAGAAGTCCTCTACATATATCCGAGCAAAATGCAAATCATGAATGTAGATACTCTCTCAGCTAATTAACGGAAAATCGTATAAAATTTCAATTATAAATTTACGAAATAAATCTCGAGTGCATGTAAAGCGCGTCTATCCAAAACAATCAGAGCAAAATAAATCTAGAAAATAAACAAATTATTTGAAAGTATTTCTCTTCAGTGCAAGGGCTTGGGTTATTTCATAAGATTAATGGGAACTTTATAAAGAAAACTCTTTTCAAAGATTTCGATTAAAAGTCATAAGATCCTGCTCTTTACTTTTATTACTGCCTAAAATTATGCTACAAATTTGTGCATTAAAATGCCACCTCAAAAATAGGCTTCGAATTCTTAACCCTTTCTAAACAGCTTTTGAAGAAATGAAAAACTTCAAAGAAAATTGAAGTGTTTGAACCTTTTTCATATAATTTTCCTTATATCTGATTTGCTTTCAAATGGTTAAATGGTCTGATTTGCTTTAAAATGGTTACATTTAAAACCTAAATTATTACCAAACATCTCTAGGTGACGACCAGCACTGATAGTGTTAGATACGTAGAATCCTAAATTTGGTTTGGAAAATATGTACATAAATAGAAGTTTCCCCAACAATAACAGGTTATGGGGTCAATACTGATTGGGATAAATAAAAATAGGCCCGTAAATAGGCGACCTGCAACATCCTCAATCCAAGGCATAACAATGCTAAATCAGCATTTTCTTTCCATGGAGCAATGGCAATTCAACCGCAAGCCATTACCATCTCAAAGCTTAATTGGAGACTTTACTGCCTATAATGGACGACGACAACACGGCACACACACGCGACACAAAAAGTTTTGATTGACACCTAACAATCATATTTTCCTCGGCTTTATGGATAATGGAAAAGCATTCATCCGATGCTGGGCGCAGATTTGAAGACTTAAGCCGTACAAAGGCACAATCGTGTGGCGTTTGGAAGAGGAGGAGGAGGAGTAGGAGCTGTAGCGGGAGCGCCCTGAACCCAGGTAAACTTGAATAGCAAGCAATCATATGTGGGCTGCCTTGTTTACGCTCGGGTATTAAATGATTTATTCTGCGGCAGTACTCACTCGCATTATCCCAAGACCAAAACACAAACCTCGAACCTCGAAAGCAAACCAATTAATCACTCACCCTAGTTCCTATGTGCGGATACAATTGAAGCGTTGAACCAAATTCACATTGGAGATATTTGTCGATCTGATGGCTTCATTGTTGAAGAGTCGGCCTGACTGGCGCTGCGCACTTGACTTGGGTTTCGCCGAATGCCCTCCGGGCCACCTCGGGCCAGGTGCTGCCGCGGTGGCTGTCGATGATGCAGCTCCTCCTGTTCCATTGCCAACCGAAGGTTACATGGCACTGGGAAACAATGGCGCTTAGCTACCTTTTTGGCATTTCAGAACAACCCTCTCCGGCAGCCGATGAGGCAACAAGTGAACGGCGATGGCCTACAAATCACCGATGCTCTGTTTTGGATATTTTCGATTTCAAGTGGTTCGATTCCAAGGTGTCAATATGCTTTCCAACAAACTTCTCCCAGACAGGGTATACGGCGCTACGACGATCGTCCGTTATTGCTGTTTAACTTTTAAAGTGACCGGCAAGTTCGTGTCTTAAGTCTTTCGTTTGACGCATCTTTGAGATCGTTCTCTAGCATCTTTGAGATTGCAGTCCCAACAGAAAGAGAAACTGCTCGAACTGAAATAGAAATAAATACAACAATTAACAATGTGCGCCGTTTGTTTACTTTGATTTACTTAACGTTTTGGAGCTTTCCGTTTATTTTTCTTCGTTTTTTTGTTTTTAGTTTCATTTATTGTATTGCCGCCGTGGTGGAGCTTGACCTTTAATAGTCGTGTTGTACATTGTGCCACGGGCATCTTGGTAGGTCCACGGATGAAGATCGAGATGAAGATGAAGATGGTGGATGGGGATTCCGACCTGGAGCTGGAGCATTCCAAATGGCTGCAATTGAACTTCAAATCCGTTTTTGGCGGCTGCCTGTGTAAGTGCAATAAAACGCTGCCAAAGGTGATAATCTCGGCCTATTCATTGCTCTTCATGTTCGTCACTTAAGGTCAATGATATGGCAGAGCTGACCGCATGCCGGACGCGAACGTGATCACCGCTCGGCCGCGACCTTGCAGCATTGTTGCTTTGACAAATTTGTAGCAACTAGCGCCAGGCCACTTTGCTTGCGACCGGATGCGGCTTGAGCTGGTCGAGATTTGGCGGTGGACGAGGTGTTTGTCTTTCCTCTTAGCACTCTTGGCACTTTTGTGGAGTCTCTGGTGTCGTTGACGGAGGCGTATGCGCAATAATCTCCATACTGCTCGCCGTTATCAATTATGTGTGCTTAGCGCTCCACTTTCGATTTTAATTCGCAGCACGACTCTGCCCCCTAATAAACGTGTGAATCTTCTCCGCCTGAGCTGCCTTTATTTGCCGAGCCGTTAAGCCCGGCTCGGGGAGACCTTGCCAAATTAACAACTCCCCGAGAGAAGAGCTATGCTCTACTCTGCTCAGCTCTGGCCGAGCATCGGCATGAATTATGTGGAATTGCACCAATTTGGCAATTAAACATGTGTAGCCCCCCGAGTGGGCGGAAGAGAGAGAGAGGCAAGCTGTGTGTGCCTCGCAGTGAGCACAAATGGCAACTTCCAGCGTTTGTGGCGTTTGTTTGTGGCGGAGCGACCTTCAGTGGAATCACAACCAGAGATGATGACGACGATGATGACACACCTATGTACACAGACCGATGTATGCTACGTATGTATGTACGTACATTGGTTGTGTGAATGCCTGCTGTGGGTCCCACACCTTCTTGGAGTGTTCTTTTGCCATGACTGGAGTGAACCCCTTTGACATCGACTGCTAATTGCACAAGCATCTGAGCAGAGCAGGGCAGCGCAGAACAGAATTCCAAGTTCGTGATATGATGGAATTAAAAGTCAAAGAATGCCGATCACGGGAGCAAGAACTCCCACACAGAACTCCCATTTGAATTAATTTTGGCGGTTACAATGCACCATCATCCCGTCATCATACTTAAACCACACTTACCACTTATTTTTGAGCCACCAATTGTTCTTTGGGGGCCTTTGGCTTTTATTAAAAATGTATTACCAAACCACTAATCTGTTCTTTTATTTGGGTGATATTTAGATTATAATGATTCTTTTATAACTACAAGTATATTTTCAAAACCGATTTACGATTTAACGATGCATGAATATCAAAACTGTTTACGTTCAAGCCAAGAAAAAATATTTTTTTTTCCAAAATACAGACTTTAAAATTTAAAATTGAAATACACATTTTTGTCAATATTTCAACCATTTTACATCTAATTTGGAAGAGGAAAATTATTTTAGAATCAGAGTTATAAGTAGCTTCCAACTAGATCGAAATATTGTTCAAACCGAGAAATAAAATTTTGGACCTATTTTTGGCCAAAATTATGATGGAAAAATTTGAAAAATTTTAAAAAATGGGTCCAATTTTAGTTGGTCAGTTTTTGATGGAGAATAATTGTACTCCACGATACAAGATCAAGAAGGTATACCATTTTGCAATCCGACAAGTTTTAGCAAAGTTATAGTAATATAATCCAAATGTCATAAATACCATATTTGGTCCTCATATCATAGAAGTCCTCATATGGTCCTTCATAGTTCATAAAAACATATAGTTGAATAACTTGGGAATTAACGTACAAGCAGTTTTACATTCTTTGTTTGGAAATCTTGATCAAAGTTGTGAGTAAACCTTGCTCGAAAACATCAACGCCAAATTGCGAATCTTCAGTTTACTGAAGCCAATCTTGAAGTGTTGCTCGCAATAATATATATTGACCTTAAAAACGGATTTTTATTGGGACGGCGTGTCAAATGGACCTCCAGCTGGTCAGTTGAAGCTACCGAGCAATGATGGTGGTACGATGATGATGCCCCGCCGCTGCTGTGGCATCGGCAAGTCATTGCTCACCCAATTTCAAAATATTAATAACTCACATACATGTACACGAAATTTGTGGGGAAAAATGAGAAAAAACTTGCGAGTAAATCCGTTTTAAGACAATTCCATTGGCATTCAGCGTGTGGCTCAAATTTCACTAATCACCGAGCCACCACCTTCCAAATAGCGTCCCCCCTCTGTGGGATCAATCATGAGATCGATCGAATTTATTTTTCGGTTTTTCGATTTTTCGATTGCTGCACCGAAGGTCGCCCCCATCGATTCGTCTTCGGCGGCTTAAAAGATGAATTACATTTACATTTCGTTGGTGTAATTGCTAACGAATTGCTGGACGGATACACTTACCAAATTCAAATTCATGAAATTCAAATTTAGACACAAACACGACCCGAAAATATATCTTTGATTTAAAGGTCAATATTATGAGGTGACATTGTCAGAAACGAGAGTCGTAGTTAGTAGTATTCATTCGCCCACAGACACGACAGGAGCTGATAAAAATTTTAAAATAAATCGAAATAAAAAACCGAAAGAGCTGAAATAAGCGTAGTAACTTTCGGGTCATTTTAGAATTTTTAGGTTCGATAGTAACCATTAGCCGTCGCCACAACATGAACACCACTCAAGAAGAAATTGGAAGCAACAACTCGATTGGCTCCATCCAGAGCCGGGACATGGGCGTTTCCCCATCCCAGTTCGCGACCAGCTCGCCCGAGACTGGCAGGATGGAGTCTTCATTGAAGGTTCGTGACTTGGTCAATGTTTATAACATCGCCACAGAGAACAACCAGGACCTGGAGCAGGCCAAGTCCGTGTACTTTGGCTCGCTCTCCGAAATCGAGCAGCTCCAGGTCGAGGGCTGCCCTTTATCGCCGGATGAGAAGGACAAGGGAGTGTAAGACATATTGATTCTTCTCCCTTAGTATCTTGGGAGTAATATATTGCATATTTAGTAGTAGCATCCGCACAAACTCCGCTGAGGAGGAAAGCTATATACGATTGAACGCCCACGAGGAGGGTGGCGCCAACTGCTCCGTCGAGAAATCCTATCAAAGCAAGACCACTATTCGCCGCACCGATAAAGGTAGGTCTTGCCACAGGATACCCTTGACTTGGAAGTAAAACTTTCCCCTCCCCAGGTGTCCGCATTATTATTGACATTTTCTTCGACAAGAAGGAGAGCGATATCGACATTGTGGGCAGCCGTGTAGAGACTGACATTCCCGAAAGCCGCATCCTGGCCGACTTCCAGCACCACTCGTTGGCCTTGCAGAAGCTGGAGCAACAGCCAGCCATTCTTAACCAAGACGAGGAACAGCAATAATAATACCAATAATTTTAATCCATGGCATCATCAGCCAAAACTCACCCAGACTCGAGCATCTTAGCTTAGCGTAGCTTAGCCGCTCCAAGCTAGTTAGTTAGTTAGTTAGCTTTTTAGTTAGCCAACTTGTTTGTCAGAATAGCCATAGCCACCAAAATATCACAAAATTTCATGTTGTAACGTACGAGCGGCGTCTGATATATGTTTTATTTGATTTTTTGACAACTGCAAACCAAAAATACTACAATAATAAACCATCGAATGACTTATTATTACCAACACTTTCCCACTTTTCCACTTTCAACTTCCTTTCTGTGGCACGTCACGATACTTGGGTCTGTTTTGTGGAAAATCCCTGACGAATATGAAGCCCCAGAAAGCCAATGAGGCAACACACGACCCGACCTGGTCGTTCTCGGCTTTTTGCTTCACGACAAAAGGGCTTTTGACGAGTAAATAAACGGCATGAATCGAAAACCAAGAAAAAGCCACAAAAAACCTATAAAAAAAAATACGAAAATGAAAATGGAAAATGAAAATCTTCGTGGCTTACAAAATCCCATTGCCAGAAATCTGACAATGATGCCGCCAAAAGACCGAACAAGCTAGCGAATCCGAATCTGAATCTGAGATGGGGGGAAAATGCTTTCGCAACTGCCGCCCAATCTGGCGGCGATCTCTTAGCCTCGATTGCTCTATTTAGCCCACTTTAGGATCGGCATCGGCATCGCCAGCCACCATCTTCTCAACAAAAACGTTCCAATAAATTAGACAAATAAACACCAGTGGGTGAAGGGTTTCCCTAAACGGTGGCACTGCAAATGCTAATAACGTGCAATGAAAATGAAAATGAAAATGAAAATGAAAACGAAGCCGTTAGCGGTAAATTGAAACTGAGAACGGGGCTCTAAGCCGAAAATGAAGCTGCAATGTTAACGCTTCGCTTTTTGCTGCCTGAAATTCAAGCTGGCTGGGCTGAACTTCGTTAAGCGGCACAGTGGGAGGCTCCCAGACGCTGGCCGCAAAAGGAAAATTATTTTTATGAGGCCTGAGCTCGGCTCAAAGACATTACGAATTCTTTTTAAGCATCTTTGGACATATTAGCTTATTTGGCAACATTCGAAAGTATTTGCATATATTTATTTCTTTACAAATTAACAGAATTTTCTCTGAAGCAAGTGGGCGTTGATTTCTGGTACAATGGGAAGTGGGAATACTTCTTTTCTGGCTATCTAGGGTGACCTTATAAAGTAGTCCTGGATTTAAAATTGCTACATTTTGAGTAAGACTTAACAAATATTATTTATCAAGTTTAGTTTCTTCTGATTTATTAATTTAAAACATAATTATTAATCTATTCTATTAAATAAATATTATTTTATTCAATAAAATCTAAAAAACAACTATAAAATCTTTGAAATATTACTATTAGTTTTATACTTAATACTTAAATTTGTAATGATAAAGTTGCCAACTTCCCCACTGTCCACTGTCGCCCACTGTGCGCCGATGACGAAGCGCGACCTGGCTCGGCTTGGCGCTTCTTCTTGGCGCTGTATCTCTATCTGTGTATCTACGAGACTCTGGCTCTGTAGCGGGCGGCCTAATGTGAATCTTTAACCGAACTGGGTGCACTCGGAGGCTTCAGTTGAAAGCGCGACTTCGTGCGACGCGGTTGTGTCGCTCCGTCTTAGGGAATACGTCCGAGTTCAAGCCGTGAGATACTCAGATACCCAAATACTGTGGGTAGCCGACAGGACTGTGAAAATTGTGCGCCATAGTGTTTGGATTGGCATGTGAGAAGTAGCGTTCGCGATCGAGCATATATATTATATAATTTATGCGAACCAATTTGGCGCGACGGTGTGCGAGTGCTCTTGACTTTGTTTGGAGCAACTGCATCTGAGACTGGAGACGGCAGACTGGCACTGCAACTGGAAGCGCTGTCTCTGACATTTGATCTTTGCAAAGATCACATCACATAAGTGCATCGCATCGGGTGTGTGTGCGGAGAAGGACGGTCGACCATATCGTCGACCATATGGAATATATTTTAGCTCACCACCTACAGCGACAATTAGTTTGTTCAATTTAAGACTCTCCGATTGCCAAGATTGAAGGTGAGCCGTGCTCAGTGGATACCAGATCGGCATCTTGCATCTTGCATCTTAATAACTTCCTCTGCATCCAGTAACTAGCAACCGACAACCAGGGGGTCCACTTTGGGGAAACAATTAGAAAAATGCCAACTATGGCTAAGCAAATGCTTTGGCCCAGGCCTGGCCCTGCTGTAATCAACCTGTAATGCCATCTAATTGGCATAATTGTTGTTGTATCTGAATTTGTTGCAGCCTGTTGCTATTATTCGATGTTGCGGGTCTTGAGCATCTCTCGGTTAAATTCGCAATGCTCTTTCAGTGGAAATTGCTGGCAAAAATGTCAAATAGGCTTCGCCTTGCTGGACGGCCACAAGGCAACTTAGGAACCAATACTTTGAAAAAAAAAATAAAACCGAAAACCAGCATCACGAGTTCAGGCTGAGGAGGATAAAGTGGTGAACATTTTTCCGTTTTACTGTCAAAAAGGTCAAGACAAGGAAAAACCGCCAAACTAGATGCCAGTTCAATATTGTTCAAGTTTCTGTTGGCCAAGTTGTTGTTGCCACACGCACTTGCCACTGCTGCTGTTGCTTCTGGCCACAGCTTGCCACAAATGTTGTGGTTAGCATTGAGAAAGATGATCTCGTTAACCCAAAAGCATGATATTTTATTTGGCAATTGAGCTTTGAGACGCTGCTAGATGATAACCTCATAAATTTTAACAGGGTTATTAAAATGTCTAGCTGTATTTAAATTAGATTTAGAGTAGTTTCAAAATTGTGATTAAATAACAGGGACAAATTTTAATTTAAAAAAACCCACCACTATCAATTCTATCTCTTAAAAATTAAAGTTGAAGTTACGTACTTGACGCTTATTTGTCAAATTTTCAGTTTATATCTAAGATAGATACTTTGGTGATGGATCTTTGGCAAAAGCCGAAAGACTGACTTGATGGCTTGTAAGTCTCTTGCCATTCTTGGCATCTGAGAATAAGTTTAGAAGCCCAGTGGAGCGGAGATGCTCTTGACCCCATCGAGGATACATAAAAATAGCTTCCAATGGACAACTCAATTCCGACCAATTTGGTTACCATAAACAAGCATAATAAAATGCATTTTCAATTTGGGCACTTTGTTGGCAACAGTGCTTGACAGGTTTATTGGTGTTTGTGCCTCAGAGGAGTGAGGGCAGTGGATGGAAGTGGCAAGGTTGCTAAATTAAATTGTAGGTGGAGGTCGAGGCAGGGGAAGAAGGCGCCAGTCGCATCACTGCGAATTCTATCAGCCAGCATAGGAGCACAGAGCGGCAGCTTCAACAGAAGTTAATGTTTTTTAAATTACAATTCATTACGAAAACGTTGAATCGAACAATCAACTCGAAACCGAAGAAAATTAGTTTCCCCAGCAGTGACAACAAAACAACTTAGCCAGATACATTGTTATCGAACCCGAAAGCACCTATGATGGGGTGAGGAGAGATATTTTTGGGAAAGTTATGACTAAAGTAAACAGAGCTACGGTTACGCAAAGATTGGCAACAAAAGGGCCGGGACTGGAGCTGGAATTATTGTGCTATGGGTGGATGGGATGCCATGGCAATTGTGTAAGGCAATTAGCGCCAACTTAGGGCCACTGCCTGCACTTTCCCATCAATTGTGCCCTGGGCCTATTCAATACCAAGCTTATTAATAAATTTATATTGTTAGCTCAACACCGCCGACCACCCCCAACAGTCCCAGCAGTCCCAGACATCTCAGCAATCGGCAAAATGTTGGCGCTAATGATCCCCACGCATTCGCGACTTTTGGCCCTGGCTTTGTTCTGCTCGGCGTTATTTTTGGCCAGTGAGGTAAGTCTGACATCTACCCTTAGCCGGGGGCTGAAAAGGAATGGGGAATGCGAATGATAATGCCTCGGATATCTCGGAGATTCCATTCATGTGCACGTGAGCGAGCATTCAAATGCAAATTGCGAAATATTATAAATATTTAAACAGCGACGAAGGTGCTTATTATTTTTCTGCCTAGGATTGCAATAATTAATTGCTTGAAATAGTAAACACTCATCTATGCGATGCTAATGAAGCACTACTTAAGCGATCATTTAGAACCATTTTTAGATACATTTTAATTTACAATTTTCTTACACTTACTCCGAAACAATGTAATCATCTCTGAAATGGTAATCCGTTAAAACTTTGATTATGATTATACGAAGCGTGAGCTATAAGCCATGTCTCGGGTGAGGTTCAAAGGGGGTTATTAACTTGTAAATTAAATTGAAAATACAGTAATCTATGGTGCAATTAGAAATCTATTCATCATTAGTAGGATTTGCAAGGATTAGTTTCAATGTATTCTTTTAAGTTTATTATTGATTTCAGAAATATATTCCCATTGCTAAAAAATACTTACAAAGCCCTTATACAGGTAGACATTTAATTGTTCTCCCCAATATGACTTTATAGAACCCCCCACTAGACCATAACCATGGACACTCCACCCACATCTTGATCGTTTTTGCCACCGCATTTACTTCCCAAGACACTTTTTGAGCAACGGCGGAAAATGTTGTAATTTTGCGCTCTTTACGCTTTGTTTCATTTTTAATTTATTCTATGTGTGTCTCCGTGAGTGCATCCACACCACCACCATTCAGATACACCGGCACACATGATTCACCCAGCAAAGGTCTCAAACTATTAAAAACAAAAGACTCGGCTCGGCTGACCAAGTGACCTTTTTTCCGTCTCGACTGACACTTTTGCAGAAATGGAACAAACAACGGCGAGAAAAGTGTGTTGATTGTTTTCGCTATTTGCATACAAGAAATTAAAACGAAACTCAACTCGAGGATGAAGCCGAAGCTGTATCTGTATCTGTATCTGTGCCTTGCCAGTTATGTAACGGCCGAGTGAGTATCTAGGTGCAGAATGTGTGTTTAGTGCGGCCCGTAAATATGGCTGAAATGAAATTGAAGAGCGTCTCGAATTGTGGCAAATTACCAGAAATACCAACAGCTTTTTGGAATTGAAAACCTTAATGGGATCTTGGGGATTGTATCTCTGGGATTGCAAACCGAATTTGAATTTATTGCAATCCAGATTTCCTTTCCGCCACTAAGCAGTCGTAAAGACCGACAAATATGGTAAATTGGAAATGAAACTTCTAAGGAAACATTCGCATAACCATACAAGGAGGAATTTAAAATAATAGTTGAATTAGTTTTCAAATTAAATGATTTTCTAATCGTATACGATTTGGTTTAAAACGCCATTTTAATCAAAGAATGTCATACAACATATGTAATGTCATTGGTTTATAAATATTTATGTGCTCGTGACTTCAGATCGTTGTCCAGCCTCAACTTACATAAGGGCAACATGTGGATCTCCCTCCGACTGTCAAAGATTCATGATTTTGTAGATTGTGTGGAATGCTGGGAAAATAATTTTCACGGACTTGTCGGAAGCTTCTGCACATGTTTCGCACGTACTCCCAGCAGATCCAGTGGCAGATTTCGATAAGTCATTCGGCTATAATTTGCGAATGCCGACGTGAAATTTTTTTCTATATAATTAAACACGGCATAAAGAAACATTCACAAAAATCGGCAGTAAAAAATAAAATCCTATAGAGACTACGAGTAAAGTTGACATTTCACACAGCGGCACAGGTCGTCTGTTGCAAGCAGCCGTGGCACCATGTGCCACGTTATGACAACACAACAATTCATCACTTCTGGGCTCCAGTCAGGGCGACTTGCGACCCGTGTCTCAGAGCTCTCAAATCACAGCCCCCAAAAGTGCAGCTTATGAGTAACTGCGAGTACCCATGGAGGTGGTCTAGGCACCACTAGCTCTACTCACACATGCCGGCACGAGCAAAATCCGATACTGATCTCCCCGTCATTTGTTTGTCTTTGATGCGAGAGCCCCACAAAAGACAGCTAATTATAGATAGTGCTAGCAGCACGCTTATCTTCCGGATAGCTAATGACAGATTTGACAGAAGAGCTTTCCCTTCACTCCTTCAAACAAACAAGGACCTGGAATTCTGACATTGAACCTTTAATATTAATTTATCGGCCATTTAGTTTATTATATCTATAGGTTTTTTTAAATTTTATCTGATTCTACCTTTAAAAAGCAAATCCCATTTTTAAAAACAGAGATAAACTAAATCGAGAACTGCAAATTTTTAAACTGTAAATTTCTGCAAAACTTTAAAAGTGATTTATAAGAGCTAAGATCAAATAGTTATTTTTCTTTTTTAACCATTCAAGCTATTAAGATAATTTATTGCAACCAATTTGGAACTCTAATTAGAATTTTATTAAACGAAAATTAAATTAAATTTTTTTGCCACTCGGCTGGGTAACTTTAATGAGCTTCATTATTATTTCCGTAAACCCTCTTCTTTTGTTTAGGCCCAGAACTCTATACAGGGAGCTAGTCCTGCCTCGCACCTAATGCAGAAGACTTCGTTCTCCTGTGCCGGTCGACCTGCCGGATACTACGCGGACGTGGAGACGGGCTGCCAGGTATACCACATGTGCGATGGCCTGGGCCGGCAGTTCAGCTACACGTGCCCCAACACCACCCTCTTCCAGCAGAGGATGCTCATCTGCGACCACTGGTACATGGTCAACTGTTCCAAGGCGGAGAGCAACTACGCAGCGAATCTGCTGATTGGTGGGTTAGCCAGAAGTGCTATTTATCCAGCAGGATAATCTATGTATTTTTACTCTACAGGCCAGCGGGACAAGCCCTTTGTAAACGACGAGGAGAACAACTTACGCACACCTCGGCCCGACCTTCTGGATCGACCCTATGCCCCGGACTATTCCGGCGAGTCCTTCCGAAGCCAATACAAGGTGAGACGACTTTCCGATACTCAGTTTCCAAACTCCAACTGTCTCTCATTTAGCAGCAACTATCGCCAAGTCAAAATCAGATCCGGGATGAGTCCCTCAAGGGCGGAAGTTTAGGAAAATTTGATCCCCAAGGCGACGCAGACACGCTGGAGGATTCCCCCTCCAAGCCGGACCATCTTACCACCGGCCTACGAGCCACAGATAGAGCTACCAAGCAGCACAGTCAGGCCAAGGATCACCACCACTACCACAACGACTCGCCCCACTACCACCACTGTTTTCACGACCACAACAACCCGAAGGCCATCGGTAGCCACAAAACGCACAGAGGCTCTGCACACACGTCGTCCCAGCTTCCCAGCGATTGAGGTGCCAGACACGGACGACCTGGGAACTAGCCACAGCACACGGTACAACACTTCCGCTGACTTCAACTCTGCAGAGTCGCCCAGCAAGCAAGCCAGCAAACAGACCAGCACTAAGCCAGTAAAGTTCATCAAGCCACCCTCGAAGATCTATGAGCCACCCTACGTATACCCCATCTACAACCTGGAGGAGCCCCAGCCGAGCGGTGCCGTCGCCTCGGGAATCCGCACATCCACAGCGGCTCCGTTCAGTCCTGTTCCCAGTCGCCCTGAGACGAGTACCACGACTGCACGACCACTTAGTAGACCAACGACTTTGGCTGGCGTCCCCTTCTCCTTTGCCACACCACCCACCACAGCGAGCACCTTGGGAGCTCCGCCGCGTAGTGACAACCGAACTCCGGCGCCAGCGCAGAGCTTCCGCCTGGCTACTCCCCCTAGCACTCCCGCCCCACCGGCATCCCCTGCACAGCTGCCCTTCAACGATCTCCTGCCGCCTTTTGTGGACTTTGTGCCTCACGATATAGCCACCACCCAAGGCCCTCCAATTTATTACGAGTGGAAGATTCCGTCGAACGGACTTGAACCGCCCAAGCTTGATCCGCCCATCGGAGTGGACGGGCGGGAATATCCGGAAACCGACGGCAACTACGGCACGGGGGTCACAAGCAAATCGGAGATCTTCAACACCCGGCTCAACGACATTGTTATCCATCAGAAGCCATCTGTCCAGCAGTCTAGCACCAGCCGCCGAGTACCTATTTCACGGTCCATCAAGGCCAAAGAAGAGGAGGCGCAGCCCCAGCAGACGGCAGAGCGCCGGTCAGACGTGGTAGCTAGCTCCACGGACATTAGCCACCTTCGAAAGCAGTTGCTCATCCCAGAGTACGCCTTTCCGCTGGAGTCCATCGGACGCACTGGCTACGGGCCGGGCAGCGGTGTCGGAGCGGGTGCAGGAGCAGGAGCTGGAGCCACCGGAGACCTATACAACTCGTTCCAGCTGAAGATTCCCGAGCAGCGGGCCAAGTGGTTCGGCGAGAACCCCAAGTGCCCGGAGTGCCATCCATCGTTTGTTCTTCCGGACACTTGCGAGCCGTGTCTACGGAGATAGTCCCCAATCCGTCTGCCCCCTTGTCCCAAATCCACATTTCATTATCCGCATCCGCATTCGCATCAGCATCTGCTCCTAGCCCTAGTATTAGCCGCCGCTGAGAAGCCCGGAGAGAAGCATCTACCACGCATTTAAGTGTTAATGTTATTGTATATCCGCAGATTAATAATTAAAGCTACGCAAATAACTTTGTAAATTACGAATGGATGTCTTATTTATTTTTTTTTATTTCAAATTCGAGAATCCTTTTTAAAAATCCGGGTCTAGCATTATATGTCAATGATTTAATATTCTAAAATGTGACTTCGGACTTTATGGTTATACAATTCATTTTCGG
This sequence comes from Drosophila pseudoananassae pseudoananassae, assembly GCA_018153035.1. Lineage (NCBI taxonomy): Eukaryota > Metazoa > Arthropoda > Insecta > Diptera > Drosophilidae > Drosophila > Drosophila pseudoananassae. Next base: position 2,840,410 of record JAECXR010000055.1, read on the forward strand.
TCTCGTTCAAAATTTTATTCAATACCTAAAAAGGCTGATTATGGGGGACACCTATAGTCCAAGGCGTTGTAGTCCAAGCAAGCAGGATGTTGCAGAATCCGGCATTGTGCATACTCCCCCAATCACAAAACTCGGAGACGCTCATGGTTTTTGGAGCTGGAAGATGATGCTCAAGATATACCTGCAAGCCGTCGGTTTGTGGGCTGGAGACAAGCCAAAAGAGGTAACCAGATAGTCCTATTAGGCCAGACTTACATCCTTTTTGATTTTAGTGCGCCAAAACCAAGTTTATGATTCTGAGCAGCCTGGAAATGTGGGTTCTACGCAAAGAATACGAAGACCTCAATTGTGAATCTATTCTTCAGGATCTGGAGGACCGTTTTAACGTTGTCATGCGCAAATACTCCCAAGAAATCCTCTTTTAAGAAATTCTAGAAGCGAAGAATTAAAAAATAAATTAGTTAGCTTTGTAGTGCCCTTCATGAAAGCCAAGAACCCCAATTCGAAATAAATGAACTCAATTGAAACTAAAATACACATTTCTTGGTATTTGGTACTTTGTTTTAGATTTTTTATTGTAATAAATTGGTTATATTATGATATTTTCATAAGAATCTGCAAGGGTTTTAACTGCAAGGGTATATAAACTTCGGCACCGCCCGAAGTTAGCTTGCCTTTCTTGTTTTTAAATGAAAACATGTTTGTTTATATGTACATCTTTAAACTAAAAATGTAAACACCCATATTTTCATTGGCTACTTTAAAGGGCACCAACCAGTCTTATACTAATGAAGAGTACAATTTTACGGTTTATTTGCATATAATATCATTGAAGAATCACCTTTATTTTGGTAGCTATTCAATGAAAATTAAAAAAAAAAATTATTAAAAAATAGCGCCCTCCTCCCCGATTCTCATAGGTTGCACTTAAGCAGGCCTGAAAAATCGGGAAATTAATTTTTTATTTTTGTGTAAATGTTTGTGTTTATTTTTCCGGACTTTTATTGGTATGTTTTGTAGGTTTATGTTGTAATTTTTGTTGTTGTAATTTTTTTTTGTTTTAATATTTTTTAGTTTTTTTTTTGTAGTTTTTTTTGTTGTTTTTTTTATTGTAACATTTGTATATCCGACTATATCTTAAAACTGTCATTTATTGAACTGCTTGGGCATACAAGCCAAGCTCCTTTTTGCAATAAGGATCGGTCAATTTAATCCGATGTTTGCAACATATATCCGGCTCCGCCTGAAGTTAGCTTTCCTTTCTTGTTTTTACTTTTTTTGCTTATTAGTATAACAAAAAATAATTAAATCGCATCGTTTCAATGAAAATTAATTTTATAGCTGCTATCATTGATGTTTTTTTAAATTTCCCTCCATTGTGTATTTGGGTGTTACCAGCTTTTAACATTAGCTTTTAACAGGGTGGCAACTCCTCGTTTTCAAATTCTTGAAAATTAAAAATAATATAAATTTAAAAGTATAACAAATTTTATTTTTAAATTAAATAATCTTAAATATTAGCATTTCTAAAAGTTTTAAGCAAAATAAACCCCACTAGCTTTTGAATTATACCTCTGAAATTACTGTCAAAAATATTAGAATGAAGGAAGTAATTAAGTCACTTTGATTTATTTGTAAATAAAATATCATTGAAAATAATATTACTGCTTACCCTGGAAAAGTATAAACTACTTGTGGATACTGGAATTTAAAAAATCCACAAAAAACCAAACAATAGAGTGGCCGGTTGTGGCTACACCGGAAATCCTATCTAGACTTGATAGCGGACTGCTTATTCTCATGGTTTTATCATCCACAATAACTAAATAATTTCGCGTCAACAAGCAACTCAAATTTACACGTCAGACACATATTCGGATCAAAATTATATCAATTATTTTACCATTGTTCGAACACAGCTGAAAAATGACACGTAAGTGGACGGCGTGCGGTGGCCACGGCCATCTTGTCGTTTAAGGTCTGGAATACATATATGTACATATTTTGAAAAGAGTCGCATATTGATTTGCATGACAAGGAAAGCGACCAAGATGCTGCTTATAGACCTGTCTTTGTGGCTAGGCACAAAGAACATGTGTTTTTGCTAGTTTGGTCAGGTGGGATTTCCGGTGCTGCTGTGGCCGTTGGCCAGGCAAAATCGATGAGACACCCCTGGCGCGCTTCTAACCTCTCCGCTCGATTAGATCACTTGGCACGCGCCTTCGGGCGAGTGACTGGGCTTAGTTAGTAACTTATTAACACATTATGTCTTTCAGGTGGAAACCAACGCGACCTGGCACGCGCCAAGAACCAGAAGAAGCTGGCGGATTCCAACAAGGGAAAGCGCACCGACAACCTAACCGTGGAGCAGCGCAAGGCTAGGTGAGTAGTGAAAATCCTGAGTATGCTGTACTTAGATTAACCTGAATTAAATCTACGCAGGGACGCCGAGTTGATGAGAGAAAAACAAAAGAAAAAAGAGGAGGCCGCTGCTGCAAGCACAAGCAAATAATGAATCCTTTGGATGCTGGCAATTCTTCGTGAAAGCCACCCAGCTGCCAGCAAAAATTGGACAGTCGTGAAGAGGAACCTCGATTCGCCCCAGGACCTAGGATAGTTTACCAAGTGGTTAATAACTGTAAATGAACAACACGATTATGGGAACTGTACACATTTCGACGCCACAATGCGCATAGATATTAGCAGGCTGTAGAGCAAGCGACATAGCAATAGCAATAGGCCACGATGGCTCCACTCAGACGGGCTCAAAGGATTTGATTTGATAGCGATTCGGTATTCGTTTTTCATTTTGCCAAGCTGCTGAACGTTAATTAAGTGAAATTATTTCTGCAATTACCTGACTAAATTATTTACTGTAATGTATATATAAATTTTCAAATAAAACATAATATGCAGCCGTTTCTTTACACCGCAATGCCTTGCTAAATATTATGTATTATGCGTTTGAAGAAAATATATATATAAATTATGGAACCCATTGACCATTATGAACCCTCTTCTAGTGAGTCGACCGATCTGGGATGGGGGCCAGAGAGAGATTTAAAGATTGATACTTGAATGGATAGCTCCAGAGTAAAGCCAACAACTGTAGTGCAAACATTTAAATATAAGCGAACCTAAAATGCAACCTTTTACTCTTAATAGGTCAAACGAAACTCGACTTAAATGGGGGTGTAGGGAGTCGGATCCTGCAGGGTACATTTGCATACAATAGAAGACAGATGGAAATGCTAAAATAAACAAGGAAGCTTGGTTCGCCTTGATTGGATAAATATGAAAGTAGCTGCACGCCGCGGGTTGACCCACAAAGCCACGCTCGCCCAACTGCCAATAAGTCGAACGCTGGCCCCGTCCATTTTAAGGCTCAGTGCCCAAAATCTTGGCAACTGGCTGGCCACAAATGGCCAGGCCATGGCGTGTCGACATATCTGCGGAGCGCATCTCGAGTTGGCCAGCCTTCATCCCGGTCCCATCTTACGATTTGTTTGTCTTGGCTAGTGCGAAGCAGTGTAACCACTCGTCGAGCATTGTTTGGCCAAGTGTCTGATAACTCCATGCCGGAACAGCGGAGCAGAAACGTCAATCGGCATAACAGGTTTCGGACGTCGGAGAAAACTTCCCCGCCACGCCATCCAAAAGATGCTTTAACTAAAAACAGCGTTTAAGTTTGAGAACTTTTCTAGCAACCAGTGCTGAGAAAAGGCATGGAACCCGCGAGCATCGTTAGATGAGAGCCAGAGCCACATACCGAGTCCACGATCACTTTGGCTAGCTGCCTCTCTGACGGCAGCAGCCCGCGATTTCAGTCGCTACGTGAGACCCGCTGTAATCGCATCGGAACAGCGCGCGAGCCGAGTCGAAATCGCGTGAAAACCGAACGCACTGAAAAGAAAGAAATATTAAACACTAATTGATTGCGAGCCAAATCAAATCGGTATAAGGCTCCTGAACAAGGCGGAATAATACTGCAGTCGCCAATTCAGCAAGAGTAGCAAGTAGAAAGTGTAAGTGATTTTGGCAGCCTGCCAAGAGACTGACATTATCAGCTAAAAAGTGCAGTGGGCAGCCAATTGGGCGGACTCGACCGGGAGAGATCAATCGAACCGATCACATGCAAATGAAGTGATAAACGATCGCTTCGAAATTGAAATAACAGGCGAGCAGCTGCCCAACGGAGGTGGATATGCATATGTGTTCAGACAGAAATGGCAGAGGAGGGGCTGCGGAGGAGGCGGTAGCCCCCAGTAGCCGGAGACCTAGAGCCAGTCCCGACTTGAGGCGCGATTGCTCGTCTGCCTGCTGCGGTTGTGTGTGCCGCCGTGTGTTATTTATACAAAATATATTCAATTTCATTTAGCTGTCGCTGCTGCTGACGGTGCGCCAGCAATTTCAATATTCAAATGATCGCTGAACCTCAGACTGAGAGTCCCCAGTCCCCGGACCTCACGATTTTTCTGAGCGCCTGCAGTCAGTCCGTAGCCCCAGCAAATTATGACAAATGTGCGAAAAAACAAAAGGCACAATTCAAATAATAAGAAAAATAATGCTACTGTTTGTTTTCATTTCTGATCAGTGATCGTTGATCGTCGATGGCCTGACCCAATTGAGTGTAGACGTATTGGGAGAAAACGGCAGCCAGCAGTTGCTTCTATATAGTTGCATATAGTCTCATATAGCTCGATATGATGTCAGCGATGCGAACGGCATTGAGAAGTCCCAGATCGGGTTTTTAGGAGATCTCCGACAGAAACAGGTTAGGGCACCAGGGGTCAAGATGGGGCAAGTAGGCCAGACGGCTGCCAGTCCAGGAGCTGGTGTGCGGAGGCGTATACGCAATGTGAGCCACTTTTTAGTTATTCGCCTCTGCTGCGAACCATAAAAATCACATTCAAGCTCAAATCAAGGGGCCAAGCACTGAATTTCAAGTAGACACTCCCCTGAGCCGTAATTACAGAACAGATAGGAAACTGCCAAGATTTTCAAGTTCGATGGCTGGCGGGCTTCGGCAAAGTTCAGTGACGCACATCCATCCATCTGGGAGAAGTGGAAAATTAACGGGCCAGAAACCAGAACAATGTGAAGGTTACTCAATTTACAAGGCAGCAGATAAAACGTCCACAAATATATGGCAAACAAAAATAACAAAAAGCAGAATGATACTACACACGAAAATACATTATGGCAGAATAACGAAGGCGTTCGCACACCTACGCCACTAGGCCAGATGGGACGGCCACAGTGGCGCCGAAAAGTTGGCCAACAGGTGCTGGCAACTATAGACTGGGCGAGGGTAGGTCCATTGACTGACCACTGTGCACAGAGTCTGGGGGGCACTTCAATATCTCCATTACAGGCCTCCTGAGGTAGACGAGCTTTGTTGTTATTGTTTCTAAACCTCTAGCTGCTAGATTCTAGATCTCCCAGTTGATTTCTCGCGACCTTGCGAACTATTTATAAGCATTTCATGTATTTTGTTTTCTATTCGAGAGCGCCTCGGTTATGAATCATTTTGATGGCAATCGCTTTATGATGTGACTTTCGCTTGGCGGGGAAAACGAAAGCCCAAAATCCGAAATATCCTCGGCGATTGAGTTTTTGAACGCGTTCAATGTCACCGCCGCCTCCCTGACCCTGAGGAACGTTGACAGAGTGCCACTGTATCTCGCGGATACGCACATTTGTATCTTTGCAACGCTGTCCGTCGTGCGTGCCGCTGCTCCAAGTAATGGCAAAGTCATGACGCTGTACTCTGGTCGGCAAATGCAACTTCAAAGGCTGCAATTGAGTTTGCAGCTGCAACGGTTTTAATTGATTTATAAGGCAAGTCGTGTTGTGATTGAAAGCCTCAGCAGCAATTTGACAAAAAAAAAGCGTATCTGGCGACTCAAGTGGGGGAGCAGGAATAGCAGAAATCGGGGGAGAAATCGGAGAAATAAATAAAAACCAAAAATGCCGCGTGCTTTGGACCTGTCAAATTTGGTAGAACGATTTTGACCGGTTTGTCCAAAAGGGGGCCCCAAAACCAGTCAAAATTGAGCAATTTCCAGTCACATCGCCGTCCAATCGCAGATACAAATACCGAGTGTATAGCTTTTTGTGCCAATACGCTATCTTTTGTGTGGTTGGCGCGGAAAAAGTAGCGCAGAAAAATGTCAAAGTTAATTAAGCGTTGAAGCGCAAACTAATTGCTGAGTAGCAGGCGGCATGGGGTCAGATAAAGCCCAAAATAATTGACTTTAGCTTGGAAAACAATAACGTATCCGACGGATACAAAGCCCCAGCACGCGTTGGCTGAACACGAAAATTACAATCGACGAGTGAATTGAACCCATTTTCAATTTTTGAATAGGCAGCTGCCGATATCAGTTGACATGATTTATATGAACATTACTTGTTTATAATATTATTCTATCCGCTTGCTCAGACAAATGGGTCAGCAGTTGATTAATGTAAACGATAAAATTGTGGTTGGGATATTCATACTTCAGTTCAATTGTCGATTATGACATGACGAAGAAAGCATTTTTCACAACGTTGATCAAAGATCTCTCGGATGCATCAGAGCTTTCCCCGATCTCATGCATTTGTTTGACAAACATTACCTTTCACCAGCCGCATCCGACTCCCACACACACCGCAATCAACTGCGGCCAGTTGCACTTGTCATGTCTCGAGCACTTTCCACCTCCGAAGCCCACACCAAGTGGCTCTACACATTCCTCGGAAAGAGTCGCCCACGCAACGCTTTGAACTTGACTCTAGCGCGGATCACGCCCATATATCAACTTTGTGTGAGGCGAGCGGAAGTCAAGTCAACGTCAGCATTAGATGATTTCATGCGAATATTATCGCCATTAGATGTAATCTCGGGAGGGCAGAGGCGGTGTGCCCCTTCTCCCAGCTATTGCGCAGTCGCCTCTGACCCAAATCGCTTCTCGAGGGGCCTCTAAGTGCCTCTCTGGTGTGTTTGAGGCCTAACCAGGCCAAAACCTATCGCATAACGGCAGAACGTAACCCAAGATGGAGCAGTAATGGAAGCCAGCTAAATGCTTGTTGTGGGGTCTGTGGGCAATCGTATATAGACAGATATTGAAGTACAAACAGATCCGACGGCTAAGAAGAGAGCGTGCGAAACGCGTGGAAACAGCAAGTTAATGCGCCATATGTCCGGTTTATCAGCTCCGCCAGCTTGTGACGAAACTATAAAAAATGTACTCTGGCTTTCCGAGCATTCTGCTCAGAATGTGTGATCTTTGGGCATTAACCTGGCCGTAGCCAACCGGCCCCCATTCCCGCCGCCCCTGTTAATTGCGTAATTTGTTTAGCATTTCTGTAGCTCCATCGCATCTTTCGGATATTTTGAGGTTTGCTTTCCGCTGGCAGGTCTCTGCAAAGTGTGAAATAGACGGAAATGTGCTTTAAATACCCCAATCTTTATCTTTGGCTAGACCTAGCGGAGATAGTACCTGCTGAACTTAGGGTTCGAGTTGGAGTACCCACTCCAAAACTTCTACGGGCAATGACTCAAAGTGTAAGACAAGACATTTTGGCGTGTGATTATCTCATCAAGTTGTTCGGGCCCGCCGCGGGCCACATGTATGTACGTAATACTTATCTCCCAGATACAAGTGTATGTGCATGTCCATGCATCCGATAGATACAAACCAGCTGCATGGGCATCGGCATTTGCAAGTGCCAACATGCGCCACATCAATCCGCAGCCGGCTCCGCAGCCGAAGCACGTTAAGTGTTTGATTAATTTAATGACAATGCCCGGTGGCGCCTTTCTGTGGGGTGCAACCCACAATTTATAGATACATGGCTGCATATTGATACATACATACTCATGCCCCACGTCGATCGTGTGCGCCTGCGCATGTCCAAGTAGATTACATCAACTTTCCCAAGCCATAGCTTGGGATCAGTCAGTCCTATCCGGATTATTCATGGTAGTTGATGATTTATTCGATCGGTTTTCTAAATTTAAGTCTTACGATCGCTCGACTACTCCCCACCAGCTACCCAGTGTTTTCTTTGTTTCTTCTATTTTTAAATCACATTTGTTTTATACACATTTTTATTCGTTTGACGTCACAACTGGCCAAATTTTTCTCAATCTTGTTTTTTCGCGCTGTTTATCTTTACCTTTACAATTGCCAAGGCGGTCAAGGTGGAGGAACTGAAATGCCATAAATATTTCTTTGGTTTCCGTGCGAAAACAATCGTGTTATCCAAATTTGTAGTCAGCCGCAAACAATGGGAGGACCGAAAACGGCATTGCAGTCCTTCATGCCTCAAACTTAGTCTGCAGTCTTGTAAACAAAAAACTTAACGCTCATAGAATCGTTTTATCTTTTTTTCCAGAAAACACCCATAAAGCTTCCAAAATGCCAAAGCCCTTGGTCAACTCCTGCTGCCTGTGCCAGTCCACCCGGAATGGCTCCGTCATATCCGGCATCCTGGCGATAGTCCTGTCGATCATCACCATTGTGGTGATCTTCACGACCCGCGTGCATTTCAAGACGATCATCTTCGACAGCATCTCGAACGACGTCGTCAAGATAATCCTTGTGATCAACCTCTGCATGACCATTCTGATATCGCTCCTCATGATCGCAGGCGTTCTCAAGGTAAGCTTTCCTGTATATCCTCTGGGTGAGATCACTAACAACCGATGTACTTTCAGCGCAATCACTATCTGATGGTGCCTTGGGTCGTTTTGGGCCTAATGATTGCCATTGGCCTCCTGATCTCCGTCATCTACACCGCAGTCGTCTTCTTCATCGACGGCTACGTACTGACGGGGGTTCTCTGGCTGATCTTCGGCTTAATTTGTTGCGGTAAGTGCACTTCCCCACCACAAGTGAGAATGGGGGGCAGCTGTGACTTCTCCTTAAGTGGTTTTTAGCACCGGAAGGCGGTTTATGCGAGTCTCTTTTTCTTTATTGACGCATTTATCATCCGTTGATGGGCCATTCCGCCAAGTCGAAATAAGCGGCGCCCCGGGAAAGGCTCTGGCAGGGGATTAGCGGGTGGAGTAACAAACGAGGCGCGAACTTTCTGACTTTGGTAATTTTTACGACTGCCATGGGGGGACAGAAGATTATTTTAATGCGACGATCGTGAGCCTGATAGTCTATAGGCATATTAGCTTAAACAATTAATCAGAACTATCAGTTAACAAATTGAAAATTGGTTATGAGAATGATATAACTTTTGCATAAATATAACACTACTACAATCATACCTATCATACCTACAATCATACCTACAAAATACATATTTTGTTTTTTGTTTTTGGACAATTCATTTAAGGTACTCCGCTTAAGAATCGGATGACTATTAGCAAAGATATAGCTTTCGGTGTGAGCAATATGGACCTCTCTCGCATTTCCCCCATTTTTGAAAGGGTCTACCCAGAAAATTTGACAAAAAATCTAAAAAATATTTTGTTCTTGGATTTTCAAGCAGATCGATGGAGAATCGATCCACAATTCATTTGAGGTACTCCGCTTAAGAATCGGATGACTATTGGCAAAGATATAGCTTTCGGTGTGGGCAATATGGACCTCTCTCGCATTTCCCCCATTTTTGAAAGGGTCTACCCAGAAAATTTGACAAAAAATCGAAAAAATATTTTGTTCCTGGATTTTGATGCAGATCGATGGAGAATCGATCCACAATTCATTTGAGGTACTCCGCCTTAGAATCGGAGATATTGGAAAGAAGTTTTGGGGGGGGAAAAAATTTCTTTCTTACCAAAAAAAAAAAAAAAAAAAAAAAAAAAAAATTTTTTTTTATAATAAAAAAAAAAAAAAACAATTCATTTGAGGTACTCCGGTTAAGAATCGGATGACTATTGGCAAAGATATAGCTTTCGGTGTGGGCAATATGGACCTCTCTCGCATTTCCCCCATTTTTGAAGGGGTCTACCCAGAAAATTTGACAAAAAATCGAAAAAATATTTTGTTCTTGGATTTTGATGCAGATCGATGGAGAATCGATCCACAATTCATTTGAGGTACTCCGCTTAAGAATCGGATGACTATTGGCAAAGATATGGCTTTCGGTGTGGGCAATATGGACCTCTCTCGCATTTCCCCCATTTTTGAAGGGGTCTACCCAGAAAATTTGACAAAAAATCGAAAAAATATTTTGTTCCTGGATTTTGATGCAGATCGATGGAGAATCGATCCACAATTCATTTGAGGTACTCCGCTTAAGAATCGGATGACTATTGGCAAAGATATGGCTTTCGGTGTGGGCAATATGGACCTTTCTCGCATTTTCCCCATTTTTGAAGGGGTCTGCCCAGAAAATTTGACAAAAAATCGAAAAAATATTTTGTTCCAGGATTTTGATGCAGATCGATGGAGAATCGATCCACAAGAAAGGCAATATGGACCTTTCTCGCATTTCCCCCATTTGTGAAGGGGTCTACCCAGAAAATTTGACAAAAAATCGAAAAAATATTTTGTTCCTGGATTTTGATGCAGATCGATGGAGAATCGATCCACAATTATTTGGTACTCCGGTTAAGAATCGGATGACTATTGGCAAAGATATAGCTTTCGGTGTGGGCAATATGGACCTTTCTCGCATTTCCCCATTTTTGAAGGGGTCTAACCCAGAAAATTTGACAAAAAATCGAAAAAATATTTTGTTCCTGGATTTTGATGCAGATCGATGGAGAATCGATCCACAATTCATTTGAGGTACTCCGCTTAAGAATCGGATGACTATTGGCAAAGATATAGCTTTCGGTGTGGGCAATATGGACCTTTCTCGCATTTCCCCCATTTTTGAAGGGGTCTACCCAGAAAATTTGACAAAAAATCGAAAAAATATTTTGTTCTTGGATTTTGATGCAGATCGATGGAGAATCGATCCACAATTCATTTGAGGTACTCCGCTTAAGAATCGGATGACTATTGGCAAAGATATAGCTTTCGGTGTGGGCAATATGGACCTCTCTCGCATTTCCCCCATTTTTGAAGGGGTCTACCCAGAAAATTTGACAAAAAATCGAAAAAATATTTTGTTCCTGGATTTTGATGCAGATCGATGGAGAATCGATCCACAATTCATTTGAGGTACTCCGCTTAAGAATCGGATGACTATTGGCAAAGATATAGCTTTCGGTGTGGGCAATATGGACCTCTCTCGCATTTCCCCCATTTTTGAAGGGGTCTACCCAGAAAATTTGACAAAAAATCGAAAAAATATTTTGTTCCTGGATTTTGATGCAGATCGATGGAGAATCGATCCACAATTCATTTGAGGTACTCCGCTTAAGAATCGGATGACTATTGGCAAAGATATAGCTTTCGGTGTGGGCAATATGGACCTCTCTCGCATTTCCCCCATTTTGAAGGGGTCTACCCAGAAAATTTGACAAAAAATCGAAAAAAATATTTTGTTCTTGGATTTTGATGCAGATCGATGGAGAATCGATCCACAATTCATTTGAGGTACTCCGCTTAAGAATCGAATGACTATTGGCAAAGATATAGCTTTCGGTGTGGGCAATATGGACCTCTCTCGCATTTCCCCCATTTTTGAAGGGGTCTACACAGAAAATTTGACAAAAAATCAAAAAATATTTTGTTCCTGGATTTTGATGCAGATCGATGGAGAATCGATCCACAATTCATTTGAGGTACTCCGCTTAAGAATCGGATGACTATTGGCAAAGATATGGCTTTCGGTGTGGGCAATATGGACCTTTCTCGCATTTTCCCCATTTTTGAAGGGGTCTACCCAGAAAATTTGACAAAAAATCGAAAAAATATTTTGTTCCAGGATTTTGATGCAGATCGATGGAGAATCGATCCACAATTCATTTAAGGTACTCCGCTTAAGAATCGGATGACTATTGGCAAAGATATAGCTTTCGGTGTGGGCAATATGGACCTTTCTCGCATTTCCCCCATTTTTAAAGGGAAAATGTAACAAAAAATCGAAAAAATATTTTGTTTCTGGATTTTAATGCAGATCGATGGAGAATCGATCTACAATTCATTGAAGGTACTCCGTTTAAGAATCGGATGGATATTGACAAAGATATGGCTTTCGGTGTGGGCAATATGGACCTTTCTCGCATTTCCCCCATTTTTGAAGGGGTCTACGCAGAAAATTTGACAAAAAATCGACAAAATATTTTGTTCTTGGATTTTGATGCAGATCGATGGAGAATCGATCCACAATTCATTTGAGGTACTCCGCTCAAGAATCGGATGACTACTGGCAAAGATATGGCTTTCGGTGTGGGCAATATGGACCTTTTTCGCATTTCCCCCATTTTTGAAGGGGTCCACCCAGAAAATTCCTTCCCCCTTCTACCCTGAAGGGGTGCATTTCAAAAACTCCTGCTCCCATCTATGCTGATCTTGTAAACTCTCATGTAGGACGCAACAATTAATTGTTTTGTACCTGGGAAATAATTCAATTCATTAGTAAACTAAATTATAAACGGATTAATCATGATGGCTAAAAACATTTCATTTATTTTTTGCCAAAAAGTATGCAAAACAAGAAAGGAAAGCTAACTTCGGGCGGAGCCGAAGTTGATATACCCTTGCAGCTAAAACAGGATATATATCGCTAAAATCGGATATCGTTGACCGATTCTTATGGGAATATCATAATATAACCAATAAATTACAAGACAAAATCTAAAAAAAAGCCCAAACTTCTATCTTGATGAACCCCAAAGTTGGTATTTTTACCAAATACCATTTCCGATCGTTCAGTTATATGGCACCTATAAGATATAGTCGGCCGATCCATATGAAACTTGATAAGTCGTATTATTTTTCCAAAAATAGAATTCATAGAAAATCCCAACTTTCTAGCTCGAAAAACACTGAAGTTATGCCATTTCCGATCAATCAGTTATATGGCAGATATAGGATATAGTCGGCTGATCCTTATAAAATTTGGCATGTTGTATTATTTTGCCAAAAATAGCATTCGTACAAAATCTGAACTCTGTAACTCTAAAAACACCAAAGTTATACCATTTCCGATCAATCAGTTATATGGCAGCTATAAGATATAGTTGGCCGATCCCGGCCGTTCCGACTTATATACTGCGTGCAAAGGAAAGAAGGGTGTGTGCAAAGTTTCAAGACGATAGCTTTAAAACTGAGAGACTAGTTTGCGTAGAAACAGACAGACGGACAGACAGACGGACAGACGGACAGACGGACAGACGGACATGCTTATATCAACTCAGCAGGTGATCCTGATCAAGAATATATATACTTTATAGGGTCGGAGATGTCTCCTTCACTGCGTTGCACACTTTTGACCAAAATTATAATACCCTATGCAAGGGTATAAAAATAACCAGAAGTGTATTAAATTGTATTAAATTGCAAATATTGGATCGACTTGGCCGATCCGATGTATGCCCAAGCAGTTAGATAAATGACAGCTTTACAATGTATACGATACATAGTTTGATAAACAAGCTAATTATTACAATAAAAAAAAACACTAAAACAAAAACAAAAAAAAAAAAATACAAAAAAAAAAATTAAAAACTAGTACAACAAAAAAATTACAACAACAAAAAATTACAACAAATACTACAACAACGTTAACTACAACAAAAACAAACCAATAAAAGTCCAGAAAAATAAACACCAACATTTACACAAAAATAAATAAAGAATTTCCCGATTTTTCAGGCCTGCTTAAGTGCAACCTATGAGAATCGAGGAGGAGGGCGCTATTTTTTAATTAATTTTTTTTTTTATTTTTATTGAATAGCTCCCAAAATAATGTTGATTCTTCAATGATATTATATGCAAATAAACCGTAAAATTGTACTCTTCATTAGTATAAGAATGGTTGGTGCCCTTTAAAGTAGGCAATGAAAATATGGTTGTTTACATTTTTAGTTTAAATATTTATAAAAATACATGTTTCCCTTTAAAAATTATAGAAGAATAAGGCCTTTAATAAAATCTTCGTAAGCTTATTAATCTTGGTATCAGCATTTCCGATCAATCAGTTATATGACAGCTATAGGATATTGTCGGCCGTTCCGACTTGTATACTGCGTGCAAAGGAAAGAAGGGTGTGTGCAAAGCTTCAAGTCGATAGCTTTAAATCTGAGAGACTAGTTTGCATAGAAACAGACAGACGGACAGACTGACGGACATGCTCATATCAACTCAGGAGGTGATCCTGATCAAGAATATATATACTTTATAGTGTCGGAGATGTCGTCTTCACTGCGTTTCACACTTTTGACCAAAATTATAATACCCTCTGCAAGGGTATAACAAATCTTTACAATGAAATATTCTGTTCAACGAAAAAATCTGTTGCATACCTTTGGGCTTTTGCGATTTTGATTTTGGGGAGAGTGCATTCTTTATACAGCGGCAATCCACATTGATCCACATTTTGTAAAGCTTATTTTAAATCTATCATTATTTATTAAATTAAATTAGGCCAAATCAATAAACAGCTGGTATTTAACTTAATTTTTTAAATGGATGATTGAAAAAAAACTTTTTGAAAAAAAAACATCCCGTTTAAACCTTTTTACATGGATCCTACTTTTTTTTATGTTTAAACATTATTTCCCAAAATTTAATTCCTTTGTTATCCAATTGCAGCTGTCCTTACCTACTGCTGGTGCGTGGTCTACAGCGAATACGCCAATCTGTCCGAGGAGAACGAACGTGGTCGATACAACAAGCAGCCTTACCGCCGCTAGAAATCTGGGAGTCCCTTAAAGTTTAAGCCCCAGGCTCATCACCATTTGCATTCTAGACGCAAACACCATCTCACATTTTATCATCTAGCTGCTTATGTTTGTATTTAGTGCCTATGTCTAACTAATAATTGTAATTTAATTAATGGAGGCGTGCCTGCCCTTCGCTCACATCGAATTTACGCAGCCCGCGGCAGTAAGTGCAATGGAATTATGTATTTAACATTTAAATAAAACTTTAATCCGGATGTTTTGAGAATTTTTGTTGTAATTTTTACGTAATACTTTTAATTGAGAATGAGAAAAAACTTAAATAGATTAACACGTGAAAAATAAAAAATATAGAATGTGTTTTACTTATCAGTGCATAGAGAGCAGGGGATCAGGTGTGTTTGTTGTTTTTTATTTCAAAATAGAGTTATCTTTAGGTATATATAGTTATAATCAATTCTCTCAAAGTCTATCAAAATTGTAAATTAACTAAAAATACGGCTGTGTAGTGGGGCGTTTCGTGTTGTTGCTGTTTTTGATGTTGCTGAGGATTTAGCTAAGTGGGCGTGTTCCATGTAACTACACAAGTATCTATAAATTACATTTACAGTTCGCCGTGCGCGTATTTTGGCTTTAACTCTTCAATACGCTTAATGAAGTCAGACTTTTCCAGGCAACCGTCACAGCTTTCGTCCCAATCGTTGAGAATCTTCTTAAGGTCGCGCACCTTCAACTTTTTCAGGTCCACGTTGTTCAGATCGATTTGCTTTTCTGAAAGTGCATGTATTAGTAAGTCCAATAAAAGCTTTGAAGTGGAATTTTTTACCGTAGCGCAAATCACAGATCTGAGCATCCTTCTTTTTCAGCTTCTCGCAAATTTTCTCCGCTGGCATGGACCAGCTAAGTGGTTTGCTCAACTCATTCAGGATACCTGTAGCTGACTCCTCCAGTCCACCGAGGTAATAGCACTACGTGGAAGAACGCATACGTGTATCATTTTACAAATACGCAGGGGAGGGGGGCGTTTGCCGGTTACTTACGAATCTGTGCTCCTTGTTCTTTTGGCCAGAGCAGAACTTCTTGAAAGCCGTCTCTATTTTGCGGTAGTCCTTTTTCGTGGCATCGTCCAGAGAATCCCCAAACCGTCTTACGGTCTTGACGCACACTGTAGGAGAAATCAGCCGGTAAAAATCTGTCCCCAACAGAATCACTTACGTGGCCCAACCAACCTTCGCAATCCTCCTCTTTCAGCGCCTGTGTCGTTTGCAGGGCTCCTGCTAGGAAGCAGACTAATACCACCAGATTTGCTGTCTTCATCTCTTCGTTGTTCGACCGTGTTTAGGTTGTCTCGGATTTATTTAATTTGTTTTAAGATGATTTAGCGACGTGCCAAGCTGCCTTCTAGGGATGGAAAAGCAATGTGGTTTTTAAATTTTTGATATCGATGATATGGTTTGCTTTGACTATCGATGTTTAGAACACTAAGACTTTTTGAAGTTTAGATCATGGAAACAGTTCAAACTTTAAGGCTATCGTACCTTCTATGATATTCATATAAATTTATTTATTTATTCTCTTCTGCCTTGTGATTTCATCTGAGCAAAGGAAAGAGCTAAGATGAGCTAGCTTATGAAAATAATCGTTATCGGGGCGCCACGTTTGAAAACTTTCCCCGAAGAGAACAACCTGTTTACACAATTCTCTTTAGAATCCACAAACAGGTGTGGGGGATCACTCAGCTGGGCTCTTCGTTTCCCCCAAAAATATTCTTGATTACTTTTGAATAGCGCGCGTTAGCAGACGGACGAAAATGTACATATATGTACGTATATAAGAATTCGCACAAATATGCGGCCGAGCGTACTTTACCCGTGACGTTTTGATTCGTAAACCCTCTTCGCGTTCCTTTAAAATAGTCGCGTTTTTGTTGGAGCTCGCACAGTATTTTCCAAGGCGGCCAAGTGCTAGAAACTCCGCTAGTAATTGCGGTTGTGTAACCGTTAGTAACTGCCATATCAAAGGAATTGACGTCGTTGACACACACACGGAAATAATTAGCAATTTCACACTCTCCTAAAAATAAACCAACAATAACAATAGAGCACAAAAGATGCCCGATGTTAAGTTCCTGTCCGTGCTGCCAACTACCGCGAGTGCTTCGAACCGGGTGACGAAGGTGTCCATTAGCGGCACCTTACTCCAGAATCCCCAGCAGTGAGTATCCCCCAGAGCACTACGAAAATCGATTGAAGGGCCCACCAGCTAGGAAAAGTGGAGCAATTTCCTTGTTGCGTGCAACAACAAATTCTAAAAAAAAATACTGTCCTCTTAAGTTTGTGACCCGGTTAGAAGAAATTCTCACGAGCCGATTTAGAAACGATTTATGGCAAACATATGAAACATGCAAATGGGCTATTTAAATTTCGACAATCGTGGCTAGTTTCTGAAATTCTTTATTTAGAAATTCCAAAGAAAATTTTTTTATTTATGATCTGCAAAGGCGATAAGGCGAAGCTTTTAAACAATAAAACAGCAATTAACACATGGGCAGGAATAATTCTTAAACACGATAAAAACGAGGATATGGCCCTTCTCATGATAAGAATTAGATAAAAACTGTGTTAAGATATTACCTTTCAAACTTTTTCCAGTTTTAATCAAGAGTTAATTAAGAGTTATTTTATTTAATAAAGAGTTTTTAATCATAATCATATTGAATAAAATATTATTAATAATATTACTCAACAATTACTCAACAAAAGGTTAAAAAAATGTATTTTCTTTTATAAAAGACCAATTTGGGTAGAAATATGCCGGACCATTACGGGGTTAAGCTCGACTTGAATGACTTTACTGTATCAATTCCAGAATCTATGACATCACCAAACAAAAATTAAGTAAGACACGCGCTGAAGATGCCGGGCGAAGAAGCGAAAACAAAGGTCGAAAGAATAATAATGGTCAAAGTGAAATCAAAAGCAAAGAAATCAACAGAATATATGGTTGTGGCAAGGTGGGAAGATTGATGTCAGTAAATCATTTACAAGAAGGGAGAATCCGGGTTGTAGATTTCCCACCATGTTCCCTACAATATTTTTTAAAAGAAGACCTTCCTTTCGTTATCTCTTCGGTGAATTGATAACCTTTACTGATAGCTACTGATATGTGTCACTAGAAATACTCTTGTATTTGCACTTGTATGTATGCTTGTAAAACACAAGCTAATATTAAGCAATTTAAGGGGATGACTCACGATTCATAAACTAGGAAATCCTGGAAATCGGGGAAATAAGACCTCATTGGTATTACAAGAGATTCAAGATAGATAAGCTTAACAATAAACTTTATGATAATAATGTTACACCCTAAACCTCTGACTAATTTGCGTCTATTTGTGAAATTCCAAACGAGCGGATGTCAAACATTCTTTGAATGCTTGGCACGATTTCTCACCAATATCAAACATTTGGGGGCTCCGGTCTTCACATTAATATTCCCCAATAAAAATGACTAAACCAGCCTCGTGCTGCTTTAAGTTTCAACAATTAATCAGCGACGTCACTAGAATATGACCAGTATTATTTGTAGCATTATTTGATGAATTAATTGTCGAAAAGTGACTGTTTAGTCGCTAAACTGAAGTGAATTATGTGAATGCCATAACCAAGTCATTACCATCTGGTTGGGATATCTTTCAGGGGCGTCGAAAGGAAACTTTTCTTGGGGAAACACTCCGGTCTCATCAGTTAGTGGACGTCAGGCTTAGATAATTTGATAAATTAATTTTGAACAAGTTAATGTTTGAAAAGTGATATAAAGGTTGAGACTCTCAACTAAACCATTAACATGTAGGTGTTACTTAAATTGTAAGCTTTTCTAAGTGAGCCTCTTCCCTCTCCCGCAGATTCTCGGTGAACTTTGTCAACAGCCCGGATTGCACGGACAACATTACATACCACTTCAAGGTGGTGATTCCCACCCAGACAATAATCGAGAACTACAAGCGAAATGGCGAGTGGAGCAGCTTGCACCAAGAACGGCACCTGGACATCTTTAATGGTACAGGAGATAGCGCTAAGAATCCCACATTGACCCAGAGCATCACCCTTATTATGAACGAGATTGACCAGGCTCTCCAACTTTCATCCACAGAGACTTCGTTTAGCCTTGAGTTTGCCTTCAACTACGATGATTCCAAAATGCTGGTCTACCATGGCAGGGACGCTGGTTTCAATTTCATAACCCAGTACGAAACCCTCTTCTCACTGTCCGACATCCAAGCGGTGCAGGTGTGGGGCGATGTGCAGAAGGTCAGCCAGTTCGGTCTGACCTACGACTGATAGGGAGGTAGCCCACTATCCCCAGGTAGCCGTTCACTCCGCTTATTTGAATGCATCTTCCATCTGAGCTTGGTGGCGGTCCTCCACTCGTAGACCTAATATTGCACGGCCTTACTTTTCGCACTATTTATCGACTTAAATTAAATAGCATGTTGTTTTCCTCATTTTCCGCTCTTTATCCTTGAAGCCACTGCATCCCAAGTAGACCTCTTTGAAAAAGGACTCTATTAGATGAATTTTGACTTAAACACGTCTCAGTTATATTATTAAGTATTTTGTGATGTTATTGCATCCGTTACATGAATTCCCGCTTGTAGTTGAAACATTCGTTCTTTGTTAAATGTTATTAGGCCAAAGAAGTGTTTGTATCATACACGTTGAATGTCCCTGCTTGCTGAAGTCTTCCACTTGAATTTGGACGTAGTCTTAAGCTCCTCTGCGTAGTGCTCTCACATATCACGCCAAGTATTATTTATTATCCAGAATTAAATGCCTAAACACAAAAATTCATTGGAATTGGTTTTCTTTATGCTTGCAAAAATGGATTCGGAAACAGACTAAGCGAACGCTTTCATTTGTTTTCGTTGGCTTGCCTGCTATTTATTAAAATATGAGCTGTTTCGAAAATCTTTCAGAACTCGTGCCGGCCTCTGGATTAACCTTCCGATTTTCCCTCTTTCAGTGGGTCGAGTCTAACCAAAAATAGTCACGTAAACATTTACGTGGGGCCTGTCTGCCCCACATCTGGTTAATAGCCGAACCAAACGGACGGCTCCAGTGTGCATTACCAAATAAAATGAAACATTCATAACATTTTCTGCCATAAATTCTACATTTTATTTATTTTCGCATGGAATCATTGTTTTCACCCAAAAAGGTATTCACAATCAAATGCTTACATCCTTCAAGTAAAATAGATATACATACATTTATTTACAACTGTCCTAAGAGTAAAATCGAATTGCGCACACAATCTTGAGATAATTCTTAAAAGTAACAGCGGGAATATCGCTCTGCTGGTTTCACGAACTGAGAACAGAAACAACCAAAAACGAATTAAGCTATAAAATACGCGCAAAAACACGAGTAAAATCCATAAAAAAATAATATTGCACAAAAGATGAGTAAAGTTAAAACAAGAATTAAGTAAACATAATAAGGAACCAGCAGGTAGACTAGCACACGAGGTAAGGAAAGAAGTCTATTTTTCAATCTTACAGACTATTGGGTTGGCTGGTGCGGTGGAGTTTTGAAACGTAGGGAATCCCAGCTGCACAAAGTTAGCCAATGACGCGTTGATATTGGAATCGGGCGCCTGCGTTATAGTAATGGTGTTTCCGGCCAAGTCCTGGGTAGTCACCACATGCATTATCTGCGCCTGATGCGGTTGTGCTTGCGCATGTTGCTGCTGTTGAGGTGCTTGTGGCTGCTGCTGAGGAACACGCTGCTTCATTTCATAAATATCCTGGAATTATGGGAGGTTAGTGACACTTTTAGCTATACCTATGTAGACTTTATTACCTTGTTGGGTCCCTGTGGGATGCTTCGAACTTGGGACGACACAAGGGCAGGCGCAGCTGGCGGAACTGGAGCTGAAGTAATGCTCTCCTCCCGCGGTCTTTTCCCCGTGTGCATTTCACGATGCTTTTCATAATGCATTTTGTTGGAAAAGTTCTTGTTGCAGATATCGCAGCAGTGCAGAGTCTCACTAACGGGCTGGGTATGGATTCTATAGGAAGGAATGATAGTAAGAGTTACAATCATAAAAATAACCTTTGAAATATCAGCAGGACTACTCACCGCTTATGCTTGTTAAGGTTGTCCTTGCGCGAGAATGGCTTCCGACAGACCTCACAGGTGTACATTTTCTGTCCCGAATGGGAGACCAGGTGACGGGATAAGTGTTCCTTGCGACTGAATGCCTTGTCGCAACCCTCCTCCGAGCACTTAAATGGTCGCAGGCCCGCGTGCAGCTTTACGTGTTGGGTGAGGTGCTCTTTCTTCTTAAACTCGCGATTGCAGGTAGGACAGGTGAGCCCTGGCGAAAGGGTAACCTGCTGACTATCCTGGTGTGGCAATGGAAGAATTTGCTGCTGGGGACGCGGAGCCTTAGCCTTTTGATCCGGGGATTCCTGGTTTTCAGGAGGCTTGCGTATAACCTTCTTGTGCTGCGATGCCATTGGCGGTGGCTGTGCTTTGCTGAGCGCCGGAATTGAGACAGGAATGGGTTGTGGATTAGGCGCTGGAGCTGGTACTGGTGCCGCCACTGGCGCCGCCATTGGCTGCTTCATTTGCGGCTTGGGCGTGGATTGCGAGGAGATTCGGCTGATGGTGATGTTTTGCTTATTAATTACTGGCAATTTCGGCGGAGCTGAGGCTGGAGCTGACCCCGGTGCTGACGCCGGTGCCGCGACCCCAGACTGCTTTGTTACTTTGGTGATAGTAGTGTTCGAGGATAGCCGCTGTAAGGCAGAGTTGGATGAGATCGAATTCTGGGTGGCAGTTGAGGCGGCTGGGAGTGGCTGTTTAACGTGTGGCATCTGTTTAACTTGAGTCACTAATCTCTTTGGGTCTGAAGCTGATCCACCGACGGATTGTCCTGTTGGCGGAGCGGAAGAAGAGATCACCTTCGTCTTAGGTGCAGTGACAGGCCTCTGCCTAGGTGAGGGCGTCTTGAATACAGGTCCTTCTTTGCTACTCGTTGGAGTGGTTGGAGTTGCTGTTGAGGTCACATTGCGGATGACCAACTGAGAATTCGCCGAGGCGGACTGGGGAGATCGGATTATTTGCTGAGATGTTACCTGGGCCGTGTGAGGTGGTAGTTGCTGCTGCTGCTGCTGGGGAATCATTTGTTGATTCTGAATCGGCAGGGGTGGCGTGGCCTGTGGAGTAATGTACTGATTTTGAGCGACTGTTGCCTGCGTACCCCCCAATGTTTGCGGCGTTAGCTGCAATGTAGCCGGTATGGATGTGGGTGTCAGCTGCATTATAGGCTGGCCATCAGCGGTGGCCAAATGTGGCTGCAGCTTCATCTGCACTTGATAGGTGGTCGGTAATACCAAGTTCTTTGTGTCAATGTGCGCTACAATTTGCTGATCTGAGTTCTCGTCTCGAATAGTGATGGGCAGGAAGCATTTGTTGGGCGAGAGAAGGTTGGGCGTCGCCTGAGGAGTTGCCAAGCTGGAGAGTAGAGCAGCAGCGTTGATCTGCGTAGGGACCGGGGCGTTCAATGCCCCCGAAACTCCCACTCCACCGCCACCTGGCATCAACTGCAATTGAATCTGTGGCTGGGTCGACCCAAACTGATTTAGCTGCGTGGAAAATTGTGGAGTAGCCGGCGAGGAGATTACGAAGTTGAGTTTCGGCTTTTTTGAGTCGCTGGGTCCGCCAGTTTCATCGGTCGTGGTGGTTAATTGGCTGTTTAGTTGACTGGTTAGTTGCTGGAGCTGTTGCTGCAGCTGCAGTTGCTGTATTTGCTGCAAGAGTGGCTGAAGTTGATCACCCAGTTGCGGTTGCAATTGCAGCTGTGGACTAGGAAGCGTGGTGCTTGTGTTTGTCACTGTCTGCAGCGGAGGCGGGGGCGGCTGTTGGTTTCTGGCGGCAGCGTTGGCGTCCTTCTTTCCCAGCGGCGTTATTTTAATATCCGGCTTGAGGCGTATAAACTCCTCTAACACCCTAAATAGATAGTCCAGATGTGAAATCAAAGCAAAAATGGGAGATGCGTCACTTACGTCTGCTTATCGGTCTTGACTGGTTCGGCTTGGGGCTGCGTCGGCTGCTGCAATTGGATTCCGTTGTCCAATGTTATGGTGTACTGTTGCTGAGGCTGCACATTCACAGCTTGCATAATGCTGCTGAGAAGGTTTTTTGGCTGCTGGGCCGCTGCCGAGGACGTAGAGGCGGCTGGAGATGCTTGGACAACGCCGAGGCTTTTTCCAGACTCGTCGATTGCATCCCTAATGTACAGCTTTTCACTGGTCGCCGCCGGCCTGATGCTGAGGCAGTTGCTCAGCATGTTTTGAGAATTTCGGCAAGTGGCTCTGAACCCGCACATCTGCTCCAGGGTCTGGATACATTGACCGCAGACGCCTTTGGGAAGGCGGTCTTTCTCTTCCACCTGCAAGAACGGAGGGTCAGACGCCACAGTAACTTAAAATGGTAACGAGATCCACTTACCTGCAGCGAGAGGACCTCGAAGATCTTCTGGTTGAGGTTCTTCGCGCGTCCCTCAGGCGAAAAGATATCTGTCTTTTGGTCGGCGCTGTCCGTGCAGAGGCGACACAAGTCATAGTAATTGATGCAGCGCACGCTGGCCCCGCCACTTGCCATTTTCCCGCTTAACCTTCTATTTACTAATTTTAGTGGTTTGTTTTTATTGTATTTGTTGTTTTTTCGTCTGCAGAACGACGCTTAGCTACTAGAGATGATACTTTGCCGATAACAGAAAACTGTCGATTACCAACCCCAGGTGCAAAGAACGGGTTTTTCGTACATGCTTAAACGGTCACACATCCGCCATTTGCATTTTGAGAAGAAGAAGACATCTGACAGGAAAAAGTCTAAGAAATTATTTTCTGCCAGTCGAACTATTTCAACGTGTGATATTTTTGCAAAATGGGTTCCCGAAATGAGTGCCGTATCTACGTAGGCAACTTGCCGCCAGATATTCGTACCAAGGACATCCAGGATCTGTTTCACAAGTTTGGAAAAGTCACTTTTGTGGATCTGAAGAATCGGCGTGGGCCGCCATTTGCCTTTGTTGAGTTCGAAGATGCGCGGTGAGTAATCGAATACATACAGAATTGAAAGGGCTTCCTTACTGAAACATTGTTTTGTGCCCACCCTTCTTCGGATTTTGGGCTTCTTTTTTTTGGCTAATACAGCGATGCAGATGACGCGGTTAAGGCCCGTGATGGGTACGACTACGACGGGTACCGCCTGCGCGTGGAGTTCCCGAGGGGAGGTGGTCCCGGCAGCTACCGCGGCAATCGCAATGACCGCAGCCGAGATGGCGGTCGAATGGGTGGCCGTGGGCCTCCGGCCAAGCGATCACAGTACCGTGTCATGGTCACTGGTCTCCCGGGCTCTGGTTCCTGGCAGGATCTGAAGGATCATATGCGTGAGGCAGGCGATGTGTGCTTCGCGGACACATACAAGGATGGCTCCGGTGTGGTAGAGTTCCTGCGCCATGAGGACATGAAATATGCCATCAAGAAGCTTGACGACTCTCGATTCCGTTCGCATGAGGTATGTAAATTAGTTCCATTGCCTATTCTGGAATATAATGCTGATTTATACTGAGAGTTGTCCATTTGCATATTAAATGTCTGTAAAATCGCCCAAATTTATTCTCGCGGAATTCATTTTCAAAAGTCTGTGACACGACAATTCCGTTTCGTGTATATGGGCTGTGTTAGACGAAATACAAGTTAGGTTTCTTATAAAATTTCCTTATTTTCTCCACAGGGCGAAGTTGCCTACATTCGGGTGCGAGAGGACAGTGGCGACAACGACCGCAGTGGTGGCGGTGGAGGAGGAAGTGGTGGTGGTGGTGGCGGCGGCGGCGGTGGTGGAGGTGGAGGAGGCCGCGATTACCGCGACAGGTACGCTAAACATTAAAACCTAATTTCATTAAATACCGATCAATACTGTATTCCTTTCAGGTCTCGCTCGCGCTCCTTTTCGTCGAGGCCGCGGCGTAGGGGAACACCCACATATTCGCCAGTGCGGCGTCAATCCTATTCCAGGTCTCGCTCACGCTCTAATTACTAAACACTACCAAGCATTATCCATTAATATAAAATATTTTTTACGAGCAGGCACCGTTAGGAAAAGCAAGATAAATTAAGAATGCCCATTCAATGTTTGTTCAAGTCCCAAACTACATTGTAAATTGACAAGCAAGCTATCAGCCAATCAAGCAATCATTCAAGTTTCAAGCTCACGTCGAGGCCCATTAAAGTCTGTAACAACTTGCTTTTCCACCAGAGCCACAGATCTAAACAAGCAGAGGCATTATCTTAAATAGTATCTTAGCTGGCATTAATATTTGACAAAAATAGTTTTTTTTTTAATCAAAAATGTGAACCAGGGAACAGTCATTTGGCCACGAAGCATTCCCTGTTTTGCGTTTAGATTATTTTTAACCTTTGCCTGCCTCTGCATTATGCAAAATTAATTTACGAGCTCATTTTTTGGGTCCATTCACCACCAAGCATAATTTATTAGATTTTACCCTAACGAAAACAACAAACATCGATACCGATACAGATACAGAATAAATATGTTTATAATGAAAGAAACTGAACACAAATTGAAATGTCAAAGAAATTTATAAGCTAACTATTAATACTTTAATTTTTATTTTCTTCTCTTCCCCATTTTGCGCGTTTATGTTTGGAGAGTGATGAGGATGTGGAGGATTGATAATGGAGGATGTGGATGAGGATTAATGGAGGATGTGGAGGAGGATAAGGAAAAGGATATTTTGATGTTGATTTTGGATGGAATTTAGAGGAGGCAGGATGTGTCTATAGATCTTTATAAATATGAGTATATTTTAAAGATATCAGGAATGGATTTGGATGTTGGATTTTGGATTTAGGAATTTTCTGTGCCCTTCGCTAGGACAACGTGGGATGCAGTATCCTATGGCTAACTCGCGTCTCCGAGGAGGAGGATATGGAGACGGAGAATTTTCATTTTTGCTGCACGGTCGTGGATATTGTGTCTATCCTTTGGTCATATCATTGTATGGGTAAAACACATTTTTGGATGAGGTGGAGAAGGAACACACTATTTGGCTTGGACAGGCTCTGCCGGACTTTGCGCCTCGCCTCGCTTCTCTTCTCTTCGACGTCCGCATGACGGTCGGGATTAGGATTCTATTGGAAATGCTCACATGCGTTGTTCTGGCCATCTTCGGATCGCACCCACAGACACTCACACAGGGAATCGCGTATTTCGAGGGCTTTGCGCCCCAGTCGTTGTCATAAAGAGGATTTGCTGTACATCATCCAACGTTGCTTGCAGCCAACGCTGGATAGTGGATAGTGGTCCTTGGTCTGCTCCGCCTCCCTCTTTCTTGCCTCTTAGCGGTATGTTCGATGCCACTCTATTTTTACGTATTTTATTTTGCGTTTTAGTTTTATTATTTACTTAAATATTCTTACCAAGCTCTTTCGTCTCCATTCGTGTTGTTACCTTCGGAACGTGAAAAAACGTAATGTGGGTTTCATTTTTTTTTGTTTTCCACGTTTTGAACAGAAAAAAAACATTGAAAATTAAGTCCTGCTTAAGTGGCCCACGTCCGTTTCATTTGCATGAAGTTTCTTTTTCCCGATGTAACTTAACAATCCGCAAAGAACATAAATTCTTTTTAAATGGAGTTCTATTCTATTTAAGTTTCCTAATATAAATCTTGATACAAAAATAAACATATAAATAAACCGATTTTAAAAAAAATAATGTGTTTTCTGGATTTTCTTGAGGTTTTTTTTGTACATTTTTTAACATAAAACACTTTTAATTTAAAGATGGGGCGGGCATGGAAAGATAACACGGAAGTGGCTAAAAAACATTTGAAAATTTTTAAAAATGTTTTTACACTTAAAAAACTAATACAGTGTTTTTCATAAAAATCGTTTTCATTTCTAAAGGATATTTTGAGATTAATTATTTTGATGAATTTAATTACCATGAAATATTACGAAAATCTAAAAAAAAAGTTTTCAAAAACTGACGATTATTTACCTCGGAGGGACCAGAAAAGATGGTTATGATATAATTAAAAAATACATTTTTAGAAAAAAAAAAAAAAGAATTTTTCGTAATGATTGAATATAAAATAGTTTTTTAAAAAATTAAAAATATCCTAATATTTAAAAATTAAAAACATCCTGGAGAGGATTTTTGAGAAAGAGAACAAACAGGGTGACTCGTATAACCTTTAGACAGCTGTGCACAGGGCGATTAAGAACAAACGGCCTTGAGGGGGATGGTTTCCCACCTGGTTGAATTTCAGCTGGTCACACGACAGAGTCTCCCGGTTCGCGGAGGAGGTCAAACGCAAACAGCAGCACTGCCAACTTATCGTTGTGGAGGCCCTGTTGTGCTCCAACTGCTCCACAGCCCCAACTGGTCACACTGCTCCAACCGAACCGACCGAGCGAACGTGCGTCGCGGATATTTGAACGCGGACTCCCGCGCTCCGACAAGACTCGCATGTGCCCCGGGCCTGCGGCAAAAGTGCGCGAAAAGTTTGGACCACCGCGGACGGATAAACGCTGGACAAGAGCGCCTAGATTGTATCGCCGGGTGTGATCGGCCACTAATCCGAAGCAGGGCCAAGACCACGAGCGAAGGTGAAGGGCCGTAGAAGGTAGTGTTTACCTGGACGCCGTGCCTTATCAGCGGCATTTTCTCCACTTTTATTGAACCGGATCGGGCACTGATATCTGCCGACTGGCAGCTGTTAATTGTACATACAACCAATTACCCGGTTTATCATCCAACTTGAAACACTTGTGAGCGACTTGTGACTATAAACTATAAATAGACGGTGAAGTGTCGAAATGAAATCGTGAATTGACCTCAAACTTAATTTGGATCGTGTTTTTCTGTGCAAACATAAACTGGAAACTGATTTAGAAAAAATCTTCAACTTCATCATATGTACATGTATCCAAGCAGAAGGTAAGAGGAACTGCATTTACACCGATGTTTGCACGACCGTGGAATTGCTGCGATCGTAAAAATCGCCAATTTAAAATGCAGTCTAAGCAAATCTCCACCTGGGGAATGATTGTTCTTGTTTTCTACTTGAAAGGTTTTTTATTGATCATAATTTAAAATTAGCTTAATGGACTAGGGCAGGCCAGGCAGAACTATTGTTTACGATTCCCATTAACAGGTCTTGTATCGGTCGGTGCTTCCGCATAATTCCTCAAGGGATATAGCCATTCCCCATCACTTGACATTGGAAATGCAACCCACTGGGAGTAGTGTCAGCAGGGTGCTTCTCCGGTAATCCGATACCGGAGTGGTTGCCCAAAGGTGTTGCCTCTGGCGGCAACTACCTAAACCCAAACAATTCCACCTACCTGGAACTCTTCAAGGCTGCTTCTCACATCTAAGTGCACGGCTAGAAAATCTGTTTAACCTCTTTGTACCAAATTCTTTGAATTTCCAGTTTAAAGGGTGAGTTTTTCGCAGTGTATGGCAGTGTTTGGGTAGGTCGTTAGACGACACCATGCCACCTGAGCGTCTCTAATCGCAGACCCGTCCATCTGCTCGGAGTCTGGTCTCTGGGGTTTGTCCCACTTCGGCAAGTTAATCTTTTGTTGTGATGAGATGCTTATCACACCTACCGCCGCACTGCGACAGGTGCAGTCTGGAGTTTCCGGTGGCCTCCGAGGGAGTGGAATGGGGGGGAGCCCATTCAAGTGCCGCAGTACTTTGCGCGAATGATTGACGGCCGGTAACGGCGACCCCTTAACCCTAACCCCTTGTGTGTGCAATCATTGAGTCGCAGCATGTTGGCAATTTATGTTAATTGTGGTTGGTCTGTACTCTCTCTTTGGGGTTCGGGGTATATAATTCGGTGTATTATATATTAGCTTTCTAATGAAAGCTAATATTTTTTAGAAGAAATATTAAAATACTAGACAGCTAAGCTGGCATTGGCGATAAGCTTCTTCAAAAATTCAGTGAGTAATCGTAAATAGTACTATAACGTATTACTTTTTAGAGTATTCCAGTGACTAGCTTCCGAGTATTGTGACTAACCGATTCGACTCGCCTGTTGGCTTTCACGGAGTAGCCAAACTAAGCACTTGAACAGGCACTTTGTACTTTTCCGAAACCGAAATGCAATACTTTGTTAGAGGCTGCAACAAGTTGAAGCTGCCCGTCGTCTAATTGTTTTGACTGTGGCAATTTCTCCTGGCCTTTTTCGGCCTACCAGAATCGGAGTCAAAGTTGGAAACTGGTTTCCCCGCTCCACGCTCCACAATTCGGTCAGCGACGGGTTAAGGCTCATCGAGAAAAGAGAGAGGGGCTGCCTGCCGGCCAGAGGCGATGACTGCGCCCCGAGGCATCGACGACCAGCGACCAGGGTAACGAGAACGATCCGTTTTGGCCTTTTACCGTAATCAGGTTTCGGTTTCGGCCTGAAGAATGAATGAATGAATGAATGGCCGGCTGAATGAGCGATTGGGGGACTCTATCCAGCTGGCCGGGCCGGCAATCCATCATGCTGTCCTCGGAACTGGTTGACCAATAGCACTTAATGAGTGGACAAGGCGTCGCCGACTCCCATTTGCATCCCCCTCCGCGGATACCCCACACACTCATCCCCGATGTAGCATCCACACTACAGGCACGCAGAGTCATTAGCCGCCGAGTATGCCTCCTATATGGGCTGATAGCATGCCAGACCAGACATGGCACGCATAAAATACAGTCATAAAATCACCCAGGAGGCGGGCTGGATGGGGGCACGCGTTTTGGGCGCCGTTTAATTGCGGCGCGCGATTTGTACGCGACTTTAAACGCCTCAATTTGCATTTCTCCCAGTCGTTAGGTCGGCCTGGTCGCTGGTCGCTGGCCACTGGCCGGTCCATAAGAGGAAATTAAACGCCCATTGGAGGCAGCTGGTTAGAGGGGCGGGCGTGTGTGAATTAACACATCTAGTCGGGCTATCAATTTCAATTTGGTTCTCTTGTCTGAAAACCGATAAGGACCATGGATGGGGCACTGACACTATCTGGGGTTAATTGGACACGTTTTTGTTGTATCCAATGGATGGGGTATAAAGATCAGCGGGAAATCCATCCGTCCAGTGCGTGGATGCTCCTAAGTGAGGAAGGCTATAAAAGTTAAAAATAGAAACTCCAAGTCGGCAAGGGGTTGGTCCTCGTAATTGTAAGCGGCTATTAAAATAATTTAACTCGCCTGGAAACGGATTACCCGCCCATCCCAACATCCCACCACCCATCAGGCTTAACATAATTTTTGCTAATATTTTGAGCAAGGCTTTCGCAGCATAATGCGCTTAGAAAAATATGAATAAAGGCTGCATTAACCTGAATGGTGGCCACGACGGCGGCGGCAGCTGCACCAGGGAGGAACAACCCACGGGAAGTCGGGAAGGAAAAGGGCAGGCTCTG
The DNA here is from genome assembly GCA_018153035.1 of Drosophila pseudoananassae pseudoananassae. NCBI lineage: Eukaryota > Metazoa > Arthropoda > Insecta > Diptera > Drosophilidae > Drosophila > Drosophila pseudoananassae. The sequence goes on from JAECXR010000055.1 coordinate 2,870,661, forward strand.
ATCCATGATGAGCAGTGCGGCAAAAACGCGCCAAAAGGCAGCTACGTCGACTGCAGCATTAAAGTGGAAAATCCTGTCTGACAACATTTAAACTAAAAAGAAATATATATACCACGCCAACCTATACAAAATATGTGCACAACAACAGCCACCACATAATAAGCGTGAAAAAAGAGGCAAAAATGGGAGCAACTCTGTTCCAGACACAGTCTCATTTTCAGTTTCCGACCAGGCCAGGAGCGAGGCATGAAAAGCCAGTGTGGTTGTGGCTGGGAGGAGGTCCCCAGCCACAGACAATGGGGGAATAAAACAACAGAATTCCTTCTCCAAAAGTAAAATATTAATATCTCAAAAACGAGATACACATTTTCGAAATTCGATCCCAAGGCCGATTCAGCAATAAAACCATCCTGCATTGCAAATAATTCACATTCCCGGGCTGCAACAAATAAATAAACAAATACCCGAAAACCACACTCATTACATCCATAAAATGACGTGTTTGTTTTTGAGTTTTCGGGAAAAACAGATTTAATGATGGATGGATTCAACGAGTACCCCATCTGGGTTTTCCGCAAAGCAACAATGACTAAGAACCACCTCTGCTGAAATAAGCAAGCTAATTAAATTAATATAGTTTTCTCATTGGTTGAATTATCATTGTTATTATGTCGAATATGATGAGAAAAATGTTCCAATTTTACACCAGTTTTTGGGGCGTTGAAAAGCCAAAGTATACATTTATATTTCGCGTGCCAGATGATCTTGAACCTGCAGAGGTTGTTTGATTAATGATGTGTGCAATATTGAGGAACTCTCCGCTGGAATATTTCTCACAATTCCCAACCGGTGCTAATTGAAAATATTTCCTAGAAGCCCGAGTTGTATTGCAAAAGCAATTTGTACTGCTGTCATCGTATTTGACTGCGATTAATCAGTGAGTTTTAAAGCCATTCATGGGGAGTCTGTGCCTTGCAGTGCCTCGAGTTGCTCCAGATTTCGGCCTGAAACAGTGACAAATTAAAGCAAATATTTCAAAAACAAATTTCTGTAAATGTGGCCTTCGATTTGTCAAAGTCAGTGGCAAAGAAACAGGTAAGAAATCCTTTCCCCGGGCCAGCACATGTGTGGTAGGCCCTTTTGTACTCGGAGAGTGTCGGTAATGACACCCAGAACCAAAGTAAATTCCAAGCCATAAATAATTTCCTCCCAGCCCAGAGCACTCCATCAAATGTTCAATTGTTCGATAATGAATGCGACCAAATACCTGGACCGGCCAATCAATTAATAACCTTTTTACGAATGCAATTCCAGCCATGAAAATAAACTGGCAAATGGCAATAATAAACAAGCTATTTCTGATTTGCATGCTCCGCTTCCAATTCAATCAAGCCCGAACTCTGGCCGGAGGCGTTTATGGCATTGATTGTTGCTCGGTTTGAGTTATTTTCGCCATACGATTGGTTTTTTATTCGATTTGTGGCAGATTTATGAACAACTAACTGCCCAGTGTGCCAGAGTCGAGGGTAATTGAATGAAAGCTAATCTCTCTAATTGCTCGTTGACTCGAAAAGCTTGTATTAAAGATAACCGATGGAACTTTTTCCCACATTCTAGCGACGGATTGGTGGTAATTGGTGCGTAACTTTTGCTTTCCCCATCCGGATTCTAGACTTCCACCGGGGTGGCAGCCAATGGAGCGTGGCCAAAAAAAAAAACATTATTGCCATTCGAATTGTTTGTCTTCCTGCTCGTTGTTCAGTTGGTGGCATGAAATCATCGATGGGGGGATATACTACTCTGTACTACAACCTGTTTCCCTTCTACCAAGATCAATGACTTTGGGAGTTGGGAGCTGGGGAGACCAGGGGAGGCTTATCAGAGGGCTCTCTGTTCCCGGTTGTGTTGATAAACTCTGGGCGGCATGATAAATGGACAGCAATCAATAACGAGGAGCAGGCTGTCCAGTTTATTTACCTGCAATCAAAACCGTTTATGTTTTTCCCTTTCAGTTTGTTTGTCTGTCTTGTATGTAAATAGACACGAGAGGCACAAATAGCCGAGCAAACAAGCCGTAGGAGGAGGCACTCTGCCAACGCTGCGTATACGCAGTGGGTGATGGAGTTTCTTTTCGACGGGGCTTCGATTCGATTCGATTTTGTTTACTCGACTTCAAGGTTGCCAGGGCTTTAATTTGCATTGTTTGGGTGTTTCGGCGTTTGCATGTCAAGCCAACACTTTCCCAAAAAAAGATCCAAGTGATAACATGGCAGAAAAGTACTAACTGGGCCAGCATTGTGCATACGCAGTGTTGCAGTTGAGTCGTAAAAACTTGACTAAAAGTTAAGCGGCAGCTGTTTGTTCAATAAAAGCCAGATAGCCTCAGGATCAGGCAGAACGAAGTGGGGCTACTCTATCTGCACACCCCTCCCTAGTCCCTACAACATCCAACAAATCCCATTAATTCGCATTCACATTCACGCTGCAATCATTTTCTTGAGAGCACCGTGCACTCAATTAAAATGCCAAGTTCAGCGCCTGCCAACATTCAAAACTGACAGCTGACAGATGGAAATGTACCTCGCCAAGGAAAGCCGCGTCCAGGTCACGGACGCCTCTCCACTCCACTTCTTTTCAATACCCGCTTCCAACTATCAATCATTCAGCGCTCATTTCCCTGCGAGACAGGTGTTCACGACGGTCCTTTCAGGACGGCTTCTGAGGAAATGTCACTGGCTTGAGCTGGGACGGCTCTCCGTTTTAATTGAGATGAATTAATGACAGGCTTCCTTCCTGTTTGATTAAGATTCCCCTAAAATATACCACGCCTAACTTGCTTGCTTCCTATTTTTCAGATTCATCGAACAGAGATCCGAATACCTTGACTACGCTTGAACTTTGAACTATAAGGTGAGTTAACATCACTCCGTATATTGTGTGCCTGATTTTGAGCGCTTCTTGAATGAAATTTTCGGAATGAAAGGCAATTAGCTCGAGCTGTAAGCCATAAAATACCTTCCCGTCTTGGCCGAGTTGTTCTAGTGGTTGCAGCCATTCTCCTCCATGGGCTCTTGAGGCAATTGAATGCAATGCCCCATCCTGCTGCCCCTGAGGGTGAAATGGGCGTCTAATTAATGTGCAAAATCACGCGTCTGCATTTAATTCACTTTGGGGCCTGGGAAACCTCCCCCGGCTCCTGCTCCGGCTCCTAGGCGAGTATGCCACTCGAAAGATTGCCATTTTGGCCAGCATCTCGTCTATTTAAGGGCATTGGCTGGCAACATCATCAGCTTCCCAGCAAACGCCATGCCCGCTGATGTCAATTGTCCTTTATTGCCATTCCTTCATTAGGCCCGCGACTTGGATGGCATTTTAATGCAATTTTTATGCGCATTTTTGCGCGATGTAATGTGCCCTGTACCCTGCCTCCCTCTGGAAAGATAATTTCAATCGTAATTCATATAATTCGCTATATGGCTGCTATATGGAGTGCCCGGTTGCCGCTTTTCAGTGGGTCTGTGGGAAGCAATTAGATTATTGTGGTTCCAAAGGTATCGGATGCCTTGACATCAGATTTTCAAATAGAATGCTTGCCTAACATCGCTTACAACTGGCTAGCATTAGCAGTTGAATGATATTTTTCACAAGTAATGTGCTTACAAACATTACAAACATTTACAGAAATGGCAGCTGCTGCTGTCGGACAAAATGTTTAATTGGGCATGGAAATGATTTGATCCATAAAAGTGCATTAAAAACGCATAAACTCCCCGGCAGAAGCTCGTCTGCCAAGCAAGCATGTTCGGCATCCGAGGAGAGACCACAAAAGCGCCATCAAAGTGTCAGAAATGGAGCACAAATCCCTGCTGCCGGAGCCTCTGAAGCTGCCGGAGACATAAATTAGCTCATAATAAAGTTCAAAATAAACTACGCCGCCGCCTCAAGTCTATAAAAATAGCCTCCAGTGGGGGAAATAAACCACATTATATATTTGAGAAGACATAAATGCGTAAACAAGACTGTATTTTTGGATAATCCTGAGGTCAGCCAGTCGAATGAGTAATGTCTGGTACTAGTACCTAGTAGTATCCCCAAAAAAACACACCATAGGTTGGAAGTTGTAGCCCATCTTTATTAAAATAATAGATGTTAGTACGCCATCACGTCGTGCACCCTCCGGAAACGGGCACCCGCCTGTCGCAGGGTCATGCCCCTGGTCTCCGGCATTATGGCCGCGAAGACCACCACACCCACCGCCAGGATAATGCCCACGGCCACATAGTACCTGTAATAGTAGGCGGCGCTGGAGGAGTACGTAACGATCACAATGATGTGGATCACCTGTTCCAGGCACACGATCAGACCGATCAGGAAGGGCTTCACCCGCATGGGGAAGGCCTCGCCCAGGTACGCCGAGGAGCTGCAGACGAAGAAGCCGGCGAAGAACTGGAAGGCCATGCCCAGACGGCACACCTGCCACATGAAGTAGTAGTCGTAGACGTGCGAGTAGTCCCCGTAGACCCCGGCCATGCCCAGCATCAGTCCGGCCATGCAGAGCAGGCCCAGCAAGGCTGAGAATTTTCGGCCCACCGTGTCCAGGACGCCGATGGTGATGAGAGCGCCAATCAGCCGTAGGATGGCAAAGATGATGGGCGGCCAGGCGTCCACGGTGAAGTACACGAAGGTGGTGCTGTACTGCATGGACTGGGAGAGCGGCATCGAGAACGTGAAGGCCACGAAGCAGCGGAACAGCAGCAGCTTGAGAAAGGGCATCATGGACTCGCCAAACTGCTCCCCGTAGCCCTGGCTGCTGCCCTCCACCACGTACAGCTTGGCCTCCTCGTAGGCCTGGTCGCCGGCCTCCCTCGTCCAGTAGGCGCCCATCAGCCGCTTGATGCTGTCCCGTGCCTTACTCTCCTGGTTCTGGCGGATGTAGAAGATCGGCGACTCGGAGTTGACGGCCACGCTACCGAGGGCGCAGGCGGAGAAGACGATTCCGAAGATTCCGTGCACCCGGTTAATGGTCATGTCCAGGCTGGTGTTCCATTCCGCATCGTAGATAACTTGTATGGCGATTCCCAGGGCCAGGCCGTACTGCTCCATGGCGCAGCAGGAGCCGCGGTTGCTACTCGAAGCCACCTCGGCGGCATGGATGAGAAAGGGCACTGTTATGAGGCCTATTCCCACTCCACCCACGTACCTGGCGGCCAGTATGGACTCGTACTGGTAGGGGGCACTCACGAAGATGATGGCATCGATCAGATTCATTACTCCGCCAAGACCCTGTGGAGGATGAAAGAGTTAAGGGGGGTCTCAGCCTTAGAGGGTTGCCTCTTACATAGAAGATCATTTTGGGCAGGAAGGAGACCGTCAGAGCTGATACTACGGCGCCAATAATGACGCCTATGAACCAGCTGTACTGGAACTCCAGGGTGCTGTTAAAAACTGATTCATTCAGGCTCCATCCCAGCCCCTGGGCCATGTCCATGCCTCCATAAATAAAGAGTAGAGTTGCTGAAAAGATGGAGGAATAGGATTATAAGGGGTTGCACTTTAGTTTTACACTTTAGCTTTACTTTGGGGTTTTTTAAATATATATACAGGTATGGTATGCTGGTAGATATGATATTATTTTCCACCATTTATTCCGAAAACTTCGACATTTATCTGCCCGCGGAATGTAGGAATTCGACAACATGCCAAAACCTTGTCAGACAAGTCTTATCATCAAAACACTTCTTTAGACCCATGTCAGTACTGAAAGCTAATAGTATCACTCACCAGCTGTTCCGGAAAAAGCCTGTCCACTGGTCGCCCAGCGTCCTGTATTGGAAGCAGTGACCACAACCACGGGCGGCGGTGGTGGCGGTCTTCCGGTGGTGATGTACGTGGTCTGACCTTGCTGCGGACCCGGGGAAATGTAGGTGGCTTGCTGGGCGGGATATGGGCCCGCGGTAACATAGGTAGTCGTCATTATTCCCACGCTTACGTAACCGAGAAGGTGGGTTCTTACTTCCAAGGAGCACGTTTGGTTCGATCGACTTGGCTGCTAGTAACGGACTGGACTTCTTTTTATTAATTTTTGCCGCGTAAGTAGTAGATATCAGCATAATAAATATCTAGCCGCCAGATAATTGATATATATTATCAGCTGGTAGATACTCGTGTTCTCTCTTTTACGGTAGGCCTGCCAAATGCCGTGATTCATGCCGCGAAAGCCTCGATAAGTCCTGATAAAGTCATTGGAGCGTTCAAGGGCCCTGGTTCCGAGGCGAGGTTACTCACCACTCAGTGGGATCCTAGTCGAATAGTCAAATGGATCGCTGGCAGTGGATGGACAAAGTTCAGGGGTGAGACATCGCCCAGGAGGGGTATACCCCAAAAAAATGGAGACCCTCTAATGACGGATAAGCTTGTGTGGTTGATACATTAGAATTAATGGGAAATTTGTTATCACTTGCCAGTAATTGATTCTATTAACAACTGTCAGAGATAAAATAAGTGGGGATAAGATAAACGCTTCCATTCCCCTAAAGTGTTGGGTTTGTTTAACGTCTTTATTCGGTGGGGAAATAAACTAAAAGCATCTCAGGTTGTGCCATCGTTGGATCCTCCTGCCGGCCTCTCGAAGAGTCAGTCTTTTCGTCTCCGGCATCACGACGGCGAAAAGAATCACTCCCAGCAGCAGGATAATCCCCACAGACAGATAGTAGTGGTAGAAGAAATCCGAGGACGCCCTCCTATATCCCACAATGTTTATAATGTGAACCGTCTGCTCGAAGCCGATCACATAGCCCACGAGGAGGGGCTTCACCCGGAGCGGGAAGGCCTCGCCCAGGTAGACAGGCGAGCTGCAGACGAAGAGGCCGGCAAAGGCCTGGAAGGCCACGCCCAAGCTGCGAATCTGAAGCATATCGTTGAAGCTCCGCACATTATTCGGGTCCTCATACAAGAAGGCCATGCTGAGGATCAGGCCGGCCATGCAGAAGAGCGCCACGAGGGAGAAGAGCTTCCGGCCCAGTCTCTCGAGGAAGGCTTGGGCCACGAGGGTGCCCAGCAGACGCACCAGACCCCAGACAGTCACTGGCCAGGAGGCGATGTAGCCCTCCGTCAGCAGGGTGCTCGAGATCAGTGAGGTGGTGAGTGGGAGGGAGAATGAGAAGGCCACAAAGCCGCGATAAACCAGGACCTTCACCAGCGGCACCAAGGACCTGAGGAGCTCCTTCCAAAAGGTCATATGTCTGCTGTCTGCCACATAGCCCTTGGCCTCTTCGAAAGCCACATCCACCTTGTGGATAAAGTTTCCCAGGATCTTCTCCTGACATCGTCGTGCCGTCTCCTCCTGGTTGCGCCTAATGTGGAAGATGGGCGATTCAATAGAGAGGCTGGTCAGGACCAAGCCTAAGAGGCAGAATACGATGCCCAGAATCCCGTGAATTTGATTGACGGATGAATCCCTGTCGTCCACATACTGGGAGTCGAAGATCACCTGAATGGCGATTCCCAGGGCCAGGCCACACTGCTCCATCGATCCGCTGATCCCGCGATAGTTGTCCGACGCCACCTCGGCACTGTGAATGATGAAGGGCACTGTGATGAGGCCCACTCCGATCCCAGCCACATAACGAGCTGCCAGGAGTACTGCGTAGTTGTAGGGGGTAGTGGCGTACATGATGGCTCCTGCTAGTTGCATGAGAGCTCCCAGAACCTGGAAGAACATCATGAAAAGGATTCTTAATAAGGAATCTTAGTGAAAACCAACGTAAAAAGGCATCTTGGGTATAAAGGACATGGCCATGGAAGATATAGCAGCTCCAGCCAGCACTCCGATGAACCAACTGCACTCGAACTGCTGGGAGGCACTGGCGTTCAAGGTCTGATTCCATCCGGAACTGTGAGCCAAGTCCATTCCCGCGTAGACGAAGAGAAAGAATACTGCAACCGTGGGGGATATTTTATTGGAAATTTGAATGCTTTCTGGACTTATTCACCTGAAGCGGCCGCACTTAGTTGCCTGCCCATTTTCCGCCAGGATCCAACATCGTTGATTCTTATGGTCACCACTTCAACGGTGGGTATCGGTGCTTCCTGTGGTTCTTTAAAGATTACTGGAGGTGTTTGGAGACTTCCGAGATCGGCGGTTTCATAAATAACCGTCATATTTGCATTCCCAACGTGGCGGTCGAGGTTCTCTCTTCGAATGCCAAGTGCAAACTGCAGTTTCCTCGGAAATCAACAATGTTGTAAGTTATTTAGACCCATTGAGGTATTATCTGTAAGCCTTTTCGGTCCTATTGATAATAAAAGAAAGCCTCAATAGTGCCGATAGAAACATTATATATATTTTAACTTGTATCCTTATGAACACGATTTATAGACAAATCACCTTCTCGAGTTACAACATGAGGGTTTGTTGCCCAGATCTAGGCTCTATTAGTGTAAAATCTACGCTGTAGATGTACCCTACCCTAGAATATACCCTTCTCCTCAATAAAATCCATTATATCTTTAAAGTTTTCCATAAAAGTACTATCTATATTTCTTTAAAATGTACAAGTTATAATACTAAGAACTAGAATATCTTATACATGGTTCTCATTTTATTAAGCTAAAGTAGAAATCACACAAAAATCCTTCCCTAAAGGCGCGTCCTGGCCGAGCTTATATCATCCTTATATAAAGTAGTTGCTGGAAACGCTTTCCGGATTCTCGCAGGGTAGTCCGTCTCGTCTCCGGCATGGTTACGGCAAAAATTATCAGAAACACTAACATGATTATGCCCACGGCCAGGAAGTACTGGAAGTACACCTCAGAGTCTATGGTGGTCATGCAGGCGAGGACGATGAGGTGGACCACCTGCTCCATGCACACAATAAACCCGACGAGGAACGGCTTCAGACGTAGCGGAAAGGCTTCCCCCAGGTAGGTCGAGGTGGAGCAGACATAGAGGCCGGCAAACACCTGGAAGGCCAGCCCGATGTTGGAAGCCGATGCCATAGAGGACCAGCTGCTGATGTTGCCATAAATCCCGGCCAGGCCCAGCATCAGGCCGGCCATGCAGAGGAGTCCCACCAGGGACGCAGCCTTGCGACCCACCATGTCCAGACACACCAGGCCTACCAGGACGCCGATTACACGCAGGGCGGCCCAGACGTACATCGGCCAGGCGTAGAAGTAGCCCATGGCCACCCGGCTACTCATCACAAAGGATCTGACCAGCGGCAGCGAGATGGAGAAGGCCACGAAGCAGCGGAAGAAAAGCATCTTAGTGAAGGGCAGCACAGATCCCAGGAGGTCCTCCAACAGGCTTCGGTTATGGCTCTCCGCCAGATAGATCTTGGTCTCCTCCAGGTCCTTTGTTGCCGTGGCGGGATTCAGTTGCTTCTGGCACTGACGCGCCTTCTCCTCGTGGCTCTGCTTCAAGTGGAAGACTGGCGATTCCACCACAAGGAGGCACAGGAGCAGGCCCACTACGCTGAACACTATGCCAATTATACCATGTACCAGACTAGGAGACAAACTAAAGCTCTCCCATTCGGTGGAGAACCACGCCTGGAAGGCAATTCCAATGGTTATTCCAGCCTGCTCCATTCCGGCTCCGACGCCACGGTTATTGACATGGGAGACCTCGGCGTTGTGGATGAGGAAGGGCACTGTGATCAGGCCGATGCCCACGCCGCCCAAGTACCTGGCGGCTAGAACGGATTCGTTATCAGTGGGTACTGCGGTGACGATAATGGAGGCGATCAGTTCCATGACGCCGCCTAGAACCTGTAGAACAAAGGATTCAAGTTCAGGTCCTCCTTGGGAGAAGGGTTTTCTGATGGTTACTCACATAGTAGGCCACCTTGGGAATGGACATCATAGTAACGGATGAGCCCAGGGCTCCAATGATGAATCCTATGAACCAGCTGTATGAGAAGTCTGAGGCAACCAGGAGACTGTAGGACTGGTTCCAGCCCAAGCTGTCGGCCATGTCCATTCCCCCATAGATGAGGAGGAAGAAAACTATCAAAGGAATCCATCTTTATGGAATCAGACCAATCATTAAAAGTAAGCCACTAAGTTACCTGCATTTTGGACACACATCTGTCTATTCCTTTGGAAGTAACTCCTTGAAGGAGTGACTCTTATTGGAGGATTTGGTGGTTTTGGTGGCTCTGGTGGTGGTGCAGTGGCCACTATGATGACCTCCTTGGGGGGCTGAGGGCCCTCAGTCACGTAGGTGATTTGCGTTCCACTCATTTTGTTTTCTTTTATCGAAAGTCGGGGGAGGGAATGGATCGTTCGTTGGTTCGTTCGTTACTGAGACTCGAACAGAAGCCAACCAAGGCATTTAAATCACAAAAGTGTGGTCGATAATTAGGTGATACGTAATTGAGTTTGTTATCATTTTATAGATACAAGTGGCCTCACAAATATCTTTCGATCGAAGTGCCCCCTGTCCTCCACTGTGATTCAGAATCACTCCATAAATGGGGAATCTTTCGTAGCAGTTGCCAGGGGGTTGTGTTATTTTTAGAGGCTCTGAGTTGTTGACAAAAATATTGGATAATCAATCATAGGAATATAGATACGTATGCTTTTTTAAACTTTATTCTCTATTTGTTTTTCTAATGGAGCGGCTAGGATTGAATTATTTTAGCCTCCGGAATGTGTATCTCCCCAGCGCCTGTCTAGTGGCTTCATTATTTTAGCCGCCAACCGCCAAGAGAGCTAGGCCTCATCATCATCTCGGTGGAGGGACGCAAGGGCACTCGAGTGTTTGCTTGAGTTGTCTCAAATTGCGTAATGTCTGCTCCAACATTGCCATTTCCATTAGCTCCATCCAGGAAACAGCAAGCACTTGATGCCAGCCAGCGCACAACTTCTTCGCTGGAGCCAATCTATCTTATTGCCCCTCAAACTGTCAAATCGCGCTACATGTCCCACGGTCCGTGGCACATACAGTGGGCACTGGGGAGTCCGACAGGACGGGGATGGGAGTCGGGGTGTTGCCAGTTTCTGTCATTTGACGCTGCTCGACAAATTAGCCAAATGCAAAGTCATCAGAGCTCCAGATCCAGCCACTTCCACATCTGCAACGCCGTCTCCATTTCGTTTCGGAGGGGATTCAAGTACATTTTAATGAGTTTAGGCACAAAGTTGTCTAATGGCGTAAAAATTATGAGCGCCAACATATGGCCTCGGGAACAGATATGGGCATGGCTGTAGTTGGAGATGGATCTGGAGATCTGGGCACTTGGCACTCGGCACTTGGAACTTGGCACACAACACCCAGAACACAGAACACAGCACATGGCGCATGGCACATGAGGCACTTTGCATAAATTTCTTAAGTACTGCCATCGGGAGAAACGCGACAATGTCTGCCAGCCAACTAATGGAGTCTAATTACTCCGGACGACAGCCTGTCGCGAATCTCTTGGCTAATAAAAACGTATTAAGACAGTCCACAGGCAATGGCATTCCCCCAACTGTCGTTTATTCATGTGCCTTATTGGCTTCTCCAAAGTGCGACATATACAGAAAATAAATCGTCACGTGACCATCAAATGTGGTGTGCCGCCTTGGTCCGCAGATCCTCCAGCTTGAGGTTTCCAGATTTTCAGCTTCCGCTGGGCCAGGTTGCTCTTCACCGACTTCGACAGGCATTTCTGGGCGAACTTCACCACCAGCATGAAGTAGACGCACTTCAGGGAGAGGAACAGCACCCGTTTCCAGTTGAGATAGGTGCGCGGCCAGGAGGAATGGGTGGGCATGCTTAGTATGTCTAAAATTAAATTTAGGGATACAATTTTTACCTAAATGAAGGCCTAAAAAGTGACACTAAGCTCCTGAATACCTTTGCCTTTTTAATAAAATATTTTTTGAAAAATGTATCTAAATAAAATATATTTCCAATTGTTTCCGCCCGGGATTGAACCGGGGGCCTTCCGCGTGTTAGGCGGATGTGATAACCACTACACCACGGAAACCCTTGCGAGGGCTGCTTCCAAAGTTTCCTTCTTCAAATAAAATTAATAAATAAAATATTTAAAATTAAATAAATGAATATTATTCTCGTCTATATGTTCTTCTATGTATATTTATACTTTTCAGAAGAGAATACAAAATAAAAATACAAAAAAAGGAGCATTGCCGAAACCCGGGATTGAACCGGGGACCTTTAGATCTTCAGTCTAACGCTCTCCCAACTGAGCTATTTCGGCTGATGTCCAAGTCCCGACAAACTAAAAATTATAAACACCTAGGAGATATATTTTATTTTTAGAAAAAAATAAAAGTCCCTCTTTCAGGAAATCCACAATCGCACAATCATCTATTTTTAAAACACATTTAACGGGATGCAGAAATAAATCTTGAAATTTAATTTAGCTTCGCTGTCTGTCAAAATTTTAGACATTTGCGAAAATGTACTCTGACACGGGCACGTCTTAATAGGCGTTCCATTTATTCTAAAAAGACTTTCTGCAGCTGCAGCTGAAATGGACTTTCCTGCCAAAATATGATAATAAAACGTGAATATATTCACAATTTGTAATAATTTCTGGGCAATAATAAAAACGTTAGCACCGAAGCGCCTCAGACACATGGCAAGGTTACATTAATTAGCATTTGTTTAGTTGGCAGGCATTCAAAAAACATTTTTTGATCTCTGAACTTTACACGAGTGTCCAAAAACAGATATTTTAAAGGCAATAAACCTTACAGAAACGACAATTTGGCAAATGTTTGTGCATTTTTCGAGTACAAAATGTGCTTATTTCATTCGAACTGCCGAACCTGATCTCGAAGAAGCTCTTTTGAAATCAAAGTCCACTGGCCAATGCCTCGGGCATCGGACAGGTATTTCTCGTGTCCCTGGAGGGCGTACAACCCGATCCGAAACCCGAGGTGGAGCACCTTTATATGGAGAGTGTGAGTGTGCAACTAATGCGGCTTCCGTTTGACGCCCGGCGCTGAAAGCTGATCCGACCCGAACTTGGACAGGGTCTGAGTCTGAGTCAGCCGCCTTCGATCCGAGAGTCTTCATCATCTTCGCTGCCTGCCGGCCTGACTATCCCTGGCCTTTTTGCAAATGATTCACATTCTTGAAAGGCGATCGTGTGGCAGCCCCAAAATTCTTTGAAAACGAATCTGAGCCAGCCACGCCCACACCCCAGCCCCGTGGTTGGATATGATTTATGGTCTGGCCAGAGCATTTCGTCCAAGGCAAGCCGGTCTGCTCTTCTTTTCTGCATTTGCTATTATTTTAATTGTGCTCGGGTTTGTGTGTCATCGGTGCGGCCTGGACTCTCTATACAACTAGGTATATACAACTATATATATATATAACTATAGCTGTGACGACAAGGCACAGCATTCCGCTGATATGTCAAGAGAATGTTTAGCATTTTTGCTCGAATTTCTATTTCTGCTCGCTTTGGGGCCAGACCTTGAAGACCAAATGGGAATGATTAAAGTGCCCCTTGGGGGGAAGACCTTTATTGTTCGATTTCTTGAAAGCGCCATAGTTTCGGGTCTCTCAGGTGTATGAACTGATAAAGTTGACTCAATTTTTTGGACAGATAAGGGGAAAAGTATAGCCAGATAAGAAGTGGAAATCGATTTCCAAGAACACAGCCAATGCGCAAAAACCCATTAGGGAGTAGCCCACTCTCCTTGGAGAGCCCCCCTCCAAGTAATTGTTGGCAAAACAAATTATATGCAAATGTCAGGCAACTATTCAGACATCCTTATTTCTTGGCCACAGAAGGCACGAGGGGCAACTTGGTGGAGCACTTGGGTCGAGTGGAGTCGAGGACACTTTTTGCTGCCGCAGCCCCAGCCACTGACGTTGACTTTTTGCCGGCAGTGTGCATTGCAGTGGAAAATAGTTAAGTGGGTCACAATTGGATTTGATTTGTTTATGCCACAACAACAACACCAACAACAGGAGTTGACTTCCTGGCTTGTTTCGGTTCAGGCCACACTTGGAAATTATTTATTACGCTGGTGTCCCAATAGAGCGATTTCAGCAAGTCTACCTGAAGTTTTCTTACAACCGACTAACTTTTAACCTTTTCAAATGGCCAAATACTAGTTATTGGCTGACTATAACTTGTAATTGAGTTAACTGCTGAAATTCTTGTTTCCAACAGCTGCAGCTAATTACATGGTTAACGACTAACCAAAAATAGATTTCATAATTTAATAAAATATAAATATTAGCTTGCCAATTTAGCAACTCAATTGAAACCCGACTGAGGGCGTTACCCTCTTCCAAATTGACTATAAATTGAGCTGAACGGGAATCTCGGCACTTGACGGGTCACTCTCCCTGTTATATTTCACAAAAAAAAAAAAAAATCCCACAAACCACAAGATTTATTGGCAGTCATTTCGCAAACAATTTGTTGCCATTGAATTTTATTGTGGCGACTCGAGAACACGACTTAAATGTGTTCCGCCACAGTCGCTCCCTCACGACATTCGTATTTCTTTTATTTCCATTAACGATACGCTGCTAACCCACTCCGATTCCCCCACAATTTGTATATATTTTGTTAATGTTTAGCGGCTTTCTTAGAATGTTTAGACCAGTCTGGGCCTGTCGCCTGTCACTTGTCATGCCCAAGAGTCATTCACACTGGGTTCCGCCTTGAATACCATAATGTCTTTATCCGAAAACAGTGTCATTTCGGCGATAATTTTTCATAATATTCGGCGGGAAGGCATCTGAATAATTAACGCTGTGATTACTTTCTGGATGATTGCATGGCCTGTCGCTTTCAAAATCCTTCTGTGGAGTACTTGAATATTACAAGTCCATTACAAAACTGTCACAACATGTTGGGGTTTAGCGGGTGGAGTGAGCCAAACGCAAATTGGCTTGCCGCAAAATCGACCTGGTGTGCCCCATAACCTGCGCCCCCCGGCATGATCTCTGAGTCTCTGGGTTCTGGAATGGCTGTAGGCGTTGTGGGACCCATTAAATATGCATAAATCGAACTGGAAAAGCCGCCGGCAGGCAGCACCGAAGTTACGAAGATGCTGCACTTTGGTATGTGTGGGAGGGATGTGTGGGAGGAAGTTGTTCAGAGTCCGCCACGGCGTGCATGAGTTAGCTTTTAAATAGTTAGTTAAGCGTTAAATTGACTTGGCAAAGCCATCAACTGGTCACATGTCAGGCCCAGGCCCATGCCCAATCCCTAGCCGCCGCCCGGCTGCCTTGCCTTGTTAATTGCATAATTAAGCGCAAAGTTGGACTTGGCAGGGGCCTCGGCCTACGCAGCGGTTGCTCCACATTTGCAGACCCACTGGCACATGGCACTGTGGTTCTAGGGGGCTCACATACCTAATATCTTATATATAGTTTTTATAGTTTTCTGTAAAAAGCTAAGTTTTTCCTCTTGGGATTCTCCCCCTGAGACGCTAACATGTCCACTAATGAGTCGCTAGTCCAAGTCGCAGTCCACTCCAAGTTCCTGGCAATGCGTTGCGATGCCGGCCTGATAACGCGGAATTTATCATCTGTGCCTGGCTGTCAGATTAGACCACATCGGTCTATTTGCATATTCATAAATCTTAGGACCGAGGCGACCTGAGGACTGCCCTGCCACTGCAAGTTCTGCATCTGCAGCTCTCAAGTGGTCTTCGACTCTAAGCTAATTGGAATACGTATTTACATTTAATTGAATGCTGTCTGCCAGCTTTCCCTTTTATCCCCAGTTGGCTTCTGTTCCGTGTCTGCTGAGTAATCATTTTGTCCACGGGATAAGAACCATCTAGGGATCATATAATGTATAAAGTTTATGACTGGAATCTGTCGAGTCAACATGAAACTCTAACGCGTGAACCGATGATCAGATTACAAATATGTACTTTTTAAAATAAAGAACAGGGTTCTCTATAATTGTGGCTAAGATACGTTCCAAGGAATTCAAACCTCCTTTCGCCTGAAAACAGAAACCTATAAAAATGCCAACCATCCTTAAGAAACTGAAAAGCATCCTTCAAGAAAAACTCTGTAATAAAATTTTACGATCGCTTAGCAACAAGCACGACTTTCAATCGCAAGAAGATGGTCTTGGAATTGGAATTGCTTTGGACCTGGGATATGGAGAGATGGGAGATGGAAGATGGGGGGACTTGGCCACGGGGATGGGAAAAGGACACAAAACGAAAGTCATGAAATTCATGAATGAATCAGGAAATCGTGTTGCCTTTCATCCTCCCTCCTTGCCGCCTCGGGCTGTCCGGGTGGGACTGGACAAGTTTGGTGCTGTTGCCAGGCCGGGCACACGTTCTCTGTGGTCCAGGTCCAGGTCGGAATGCCCGGCTCCTTCATCTCCCCCGCGCCACCGCTCCTGCGCATGCGTGACGTCTGTCAGCAGGCGACAGGAAGATGCCGCACACAAAAAGTGCCAGACTGGGTTTCTTCGGTTTGTTTGCCGAGAAACATGTTGCCTTTTTTGGACCGGGGATTGTTGTGGAGTGGAGTGTAAGTCTGGCTGGGGCCCGAAACTTGTTCCCATCCGCATGGTTTTCCTTCGGGTTTCGGCCATCTAGCAAATTGTGCTTCCAAAACAAAAATAGCCATGGAAAAAACAAGGAAGTTTCATCTGTCAAGTGGCGGAGGGCTTCCAGCTGCCAATGAATGCCACTTTAGTTGGCCTTTCAAATCTACTGCAATATGGAGGAGAACCGAAAACAAACCAATCACATTCCTGCTAAAATATTGCATTTTAAATGAGAAAGCCAACAAAGCTCAAGTGGCCGCCTGAATTGGCCAAAATCCATTCATCCATCTATCCATTTACCAGCCGGATGTTGTGCATTTCCATTTGTGTGTAGCTTTTTTTATAGATTGCATATTCAACTAGATTTTTTTTTAGTTTTCTTGGAAATGTCAAATATAAACGAACTCCACACCCAAAATTGTTTGCAGGAAGTGAGTGTGTTGGGATTATGCAACAATTGAGCTTTTTTATGGATAGGGGATTGAAATATAGACCTGGGTTTCAGACGGGCCACGGCTTAAGGCTTTAGAGGACGCTTTGGAGAAGGCTTACCTTTAGAACCTCTATTAATAAACTAAGGTCCATAAAGGTCTTAAGGTGCTCAGGTGGTATTTGACTTTCAAATCTACTCCCTACGGAGAAAGCAACAAATAGTGGCCCAACGACCCACCACATAAATCACACTTAAACGGCCCCCGGAAACCTCTTTATTGCGAGCCGTGTGGGTGGCTCTTGGGCTGGCGAGGTGGCAGCTCAATGCCACATAACAGGCATAAGTTGCACAAGAAAATGCACGTGGATTGGACTAAAGGATAAGGAATAAGGGAAAAAGGAAAGCATTGCCAACGCAGTTTCACTTAACGGCGAGTGGCACATAAATTTCAGCAAGGACGCGAATACCCTTCACCGCAATCAGGAGCTCTCTGAGTGGGTGGTTGCAACCTGCAACTTGCAACCGCGCGCTGACAGTCGCCGGCATTTCCTGATAAGTGGACAAAGTGTGCATCGCTCTGATTTTCACCATCGCCATGGCTGTTTGGCCAAACAATCTTGGCTGGCACTATTTGGCGGCAAGGGCACTCGAGTCGAGCCGTCGTCGAGGTCAACTGGTGCATGAATTTCGGGGCAGGCAGAGCACCAGCTGCTAAACCGTCAAGTGCACAGCAGCTGCAACCGAAATCCGGTTCAATCCGGGGGCATCTCAAGGGGGGGGCAGGGCTGTGGGGCATGCAGCATCTTCGATGTTCAAACGAAGCTAAAGCGATTCACTCTTTGCAGGTCACAGAACCATGACGAAATCCTCAAGCCTCGGATTGTGAAGCACTGTGAACGGGAAAATCCGTGACTAGCCTGACGATGCAGTGCTCCAGTATGCGCCTGGCCATCGGTGGCCTCATACTGCTCCTCTTTGTGCTGCACGTGCTCAGCAAGGAGCCCTCACCAGGATCTCAGCACCACGACCACCACAGACAGCGCAGTCGCTCCGCCAAGCGGTTCTCGCGCGACTCCAACGCGGCCCGGGAACGGCGGCCAAACATCATTCTCATCCTCACCGACGACCAGGATGCCGAGCTGGGATCCCTCAATTTCATGCCGCGCACCCTGCGCTTGCTGCGCGACGGCGGGGCCGAGTTCCGGCACGCCTACACCACCACGCCCATGTGCTGTCCGGCCAGGTCCTCGCTGCTCACCGGGATGTATGTGCACAACCACATGGTGTTCACCAACAACGACAACTGCTCCAGCCCCCAGTGGCAGGCCACGCACGAGACCCGCTCCTACGCCACGTATCTCTCAAATGCCGGCTACCGCACCGGGTACTTTGGCAAGTATCTGAACAAGTACAACGGATCCTACATCCCGCCAGGGTGGCGGGAGTGGGGCGGTCTGATCATGAACTCCAAGTACTACAACTACAGCATCAACCTGAACGGCCAGAAGATCCGACACGGCTTCGACTACGCCAAGGACTACTATCCGGACCTGATAGCGAATGATTCCATCGCATTCCTGCGCTCCTCCAAGCAGCAGAACCAGCGCAAGCCCGTCCTGCTCACCATGAGCTTCCCGGCGCCACACGGCCCGGAGGATTCGGCGCCGCAGTACAGTCACCTGTTCTTCAACGTGACTACCCATCAGTAAGTAGATTCCTGAAGCCATTCTCCACTGTTCTGACTGATCTCTTTCTGCAGCACTCCCTCGTATGACCACGCCCCGAACCCGGACAAGCAGTGGATCCTGCGGGTCACCGAACCCATGCAGCCCGTGCACAAGCGCTTCACCAATCTTTTGATGACGAAGCGTCTACAGACCCTTCAGAGCGTGGATGTGGCCGTGGAGCGGGTCTACAACGAGCTCAAGAGTCTGGGAGAGTTGGACAACACCTACATAGTGTACACCTCGGATCACGGCTACCACCTGGGGCAGTTTGGGCTGATCAAGGGCAAGAGCTTCCCGTTCGAGTTCGATGTCCGAGTGCCGTTCCTCATCCGTGGGCCGGGCATCCAGGCCTCCAAGGTGTAAGTAGCATCTCCCGCCTCTCTTACCTTTCTCGTGTCTTATCCGATCACTTCCTCTCTACAGAGTCAATGAGATTGTGCTGAACGTGGACCTGGCTCCCACTTTCCTGGACATGGGCGGAGTGCCGACGCCACAGCACATGGACGGGCGCAGTATCCTTCCGCTGCTGCTGAGCAGGAACCGCGCTGTTCGCGACAACTGGCCCGATAGCTTCCTCATCGAGAGCTCCGGACGGAGGGAGACCGCCGAACAGATCGCCGAGGCAAGAGCCCGTCTCCGAGCCGATCGTCGGAGCATGAAGCTGGTTAACAGCTCGCTGCTGGAGGACTTTATTGGCGGAGGCGTAGAGGGTACCACTCCAAGCATCCTGAGGGGCAGCAGCACCACTGCCACGCTAATAGGACTCTCCTCTACTACATCCACCCACCAGCAGACTGAGGAAGTGGAGGGGGATGAGGATACCGACCACGAGGACGACGACACGGACGATGGGAAGGGAGCTATGGACAGTTCGGCAGCTCTGTCTGATGACGAGGACGTGGAGGATGTGGCCGCCGAAGAGGGCGACGAGGAATTGGACGACCAGGACTTCCTGCACCAGTATGGCAACAACTTACCCATGGCTCCCTACATAACCAAGATGATGCGCCTGAACTCTGAGTGCTCGGATCCGGCTCTTCTGAAGAACTGCCTGCCCGGGCAGAAGTGGAAGTGCATCAACGAGGAGGGGCGGTGGCGGAAACACAAGTGCAAGTTCCATGTAAGTTCCATGTATACATTGGGAAATGCCAGTTTCTAACTTTAATATCTTTTAGCTCCAGTTGGAACAACAGTTGGCCACCATGCCTCGAAAACAGTTCCAACGGAACTGCGCCTGCTTCACCCCGGATGGCGTGGTCTACACCAAGATCAGAGCTCCCTCGTCCGGCATGCATCGCGTGAACAAGAGAACCCAGCATGGCCATGGACGTCGGCGGAACAAACGGGAGGTGTACCACACAGAGCTGCCCTACGAGATGGAGGAGCTGCTGGATCTTCACCAGGCCGTGGATCTCCTGGCCGAACACTCTCATAGGCAAAAAAGAGATGTTCCTGCAAACAGCAGTGGCGGCAACGAGACGATCACCCAAGTCATTCAACAGATACAGACCACTTTGGAGGCCCTGGAGCTAAAGTTCAATGAGCACGACCTCCATGGCTCTGGAGCCAGCTCCGTCTCCAGTTCCAGTCCGTTTGGGCAAGAGGAGAAGCTGCCGAAATCAGGGGGGAAAGCGGGGCATCGTTGCTACGTGGACTCTGTCACGAGCAAGGTCATGTGCTCTGATGTGGTGTACGATGACGAGAAGACGTGGCACACCTCTCGTGCCCAGATCGACATGCTTATCAAGCTTCTGAAGGACAAGATTGGAAAACTGAAGGAGCTGAAGAAGCAGCTGCGGGAAAACAACAAACAGGCGTTGGCCGCCAGCCGGAGGAACGAAAACCGGCGTCGGAATGAGGCCCATCTTACGGAGAGTGGAGCCGGACCAGAGTTCAACATGAGTTACTTCACCGATGTGGGCAGTACGCCCAAGACGAGTGTGGTTGGTGAAAAGGAGATATTCCGGGGATATGGAGGTTCCAACTCCTTTGACTCTGTGGAGCAACCGCAGACTCATCACTTTGCTTCGCGGGCAGAGTGCTACTGCGAACCTGACGTGGGCGAGATGTGAGCCAATCCCGTATAATCCGCATAAACGCATTCTAATCCTTTTGTATTCCCAGCAGCTATGCAGACTCCAAGGAAATGGCTCGAGAGGCGCGCAGGAAGCTGAAGGAGGAACGTCAGCGCAAGAAGGAGCGCAAGCGCATCAAGAAGGCTCGCCTAGAGAAGGAGTGCCTCTCGGAGAAGATGAACTGCTTCCTGCACGACAGCCAGCACTGGCGCACGGCACCCATGTGGAATGACAGCCCCTTCTGCTTCTGCATGAATGCCAACAACAACACCTACTCCTGTCTGAGGACAATCAACGCCACCCACAACTATCTGTATTGCGAGTTCACCACGGGCCTGATTACCTTCTACAACTTGACTATAGGTGGGATTATCTAGAGAGTTTCTCCTTATCCTTTCTTACCGACTGATTATCCCTACAGATCCTTTTGAAACCACCAACCGCGCCGCAAGTCTGACGCCCGGGGAGAGAGCTCACATGCACGACTCTCTGGATCACCTGAAGGGCTGCCGAGGACGCAGTTGCAGCATCCGACGACACCAGGGTCAGTTGGAATTCGGACCAAGTACCCCACTCCTGCCAAGTGGCGTAAATCAGGTTCAGCGCAACAACAAACGAAAGCACAGTAAAGTTTACAGAGAACTAAAATGATTCTATATACTAACCCTGATCTCTTGAAGCTCCCCTCTCTGGCACAGTGGGACAGAACTACGGCTTTGTAGGTCCTCGACTGGACCAGGACGGATTTGTGCCGCAAAACCGAAGGAAGCTTTCCAAATACCACAGGTATGGCTTTGCCAAGTAAACATAACACCCAGCTAAGAAAATGTACTCTTCTAGATGGACCGGATCCCAGCAAACGCACCTGAAGCGACGACCCTGGAAGCAGCAACCACAGGCTCAGATGTCGCCAAGATATCCGGCCGACCAGCCCGTGACCACCTCGATGGCATAGGCTGGAAACCGTTTGGGAACTACTGCCGAGTGAACAGCACACATATCTTACGCGTACCTTGCTTGCCTGAATTGCTCCTCAGTTTGGTTCTGCCCACATTGGATTTTTTCATACATAAATAAGACTGTGTTTTTAATCTATCCACTTATGTTTAGAACTCGTTTTTTAACCGAACCGAATTGGCAATATTGTTAGTTGCGAGCACAACGTTTTATTGGCTCTTAGGCGCCCTGATTTGTACATAAATTTAAAAAGGGAAACAGCAGCCAGCGAATACAGAATGCTACACACATGCATAAACTAAATAAATTATTTAGAAAAATTGGTTAAAAGTTAAATTAGTTGAGAATTTATATATTAAAGAAATTTATAAAGATTAGCTGTAGCGAACGAAATCCAAATGAAATTTTATTTATTGGTAAATTCTAAAGAACAAAAGCTATGTATATGTAACGATCAGTTGTCAATATGTATTAGAGGATCGAAGCCGTATTTATGTCCCACTAGATACGTTTTAATTGTTAAGAGTCCTGCGCCCAGAGTCCCCACCTCCATCCGAACACTCCCAAAGAAGTTTAGTAGCAGTTTCACCGCTTCTTCAACTATTAACCACATTGTATCTGCCACGTTAATGATGTCTTAATATTAGCTCTCAAACTTAATATATAATTCGAATATACAAACAAAACAATAAATAAAGTTGCAAATAGTACACTTTTATCTACTGTATTCCATAATTTATTGATCTATAAATTATAAAACAAAAACAAATTTGACGGCCTTTTGGAGATATGAATTTATGGGGCAGGTTCTCCGAACTCTGAAGACTCTTTATGATAATAATTGCTTATTTTCACAGAGTATTTTAATGTAATTTATGGATTTTTATACCCTTGCAGAGGGTATTGCAACGCAGTGAAGGAGGCAACTCCGACCCTACAAAGTATATATATTCTTGATCACGATCACCTCCTGAGTTCATATGAGCTATCGACTTCAATCTTTGCACACACCCTTCTTTCCTTTGCAGGCAGTATATAAATCGGAACGGCCGGGATCGGCCAACTATATCCTATAACTGCCATATAACTGATTGATCGGAAATGCCGATACCAGGATATATAAGCTTACGAAGCTTTTATAAAAACATTATTCTTCTATCATTTTTAACGGAAAACATGTTTTTTTTATAAATCTTGAAACTAAAAATGTAAACACCCATATTTTCATTGCCTACTTTTAAGGGCACCAATGAGTATTATACTAATGAAGAGTACAATTTTATGGTTTATTTGCATATAATATCATCGAAGAATCAACTTTACTTTGGTAGCTATTCAATGAAAATTAAAAAAAAATTAAATAAAAAATAGCGCCCTCCTCCTCGATTCTCATAGGTTGCACTTAAGCAGGCCGGAAAATCGGGAAAATCATTGTTTATTTTTGTGTTTATTTTTCTGCACTTTTATTGGTTTGTTTTTGTGTGGTAGTTTTGGTTGTTGTAGGTTTTTGTTGTTGTAATTTTTTTGTAATATTTGTTGTTGTAATTTTTTGTTGTAATTTTTTTGTTGTAATTTTTTTTGTTTGTAATTTTTTTTTTTTTTTTTTTTTTTTTTTTTTTCTTTTTGTAATATTTGTATATCCGACTATATCTAAAAGCTGTCATTTATCTAACTGCTTGGGCATACAAGCCAAGCTCCTTTTTGCAATTAGGATCGGCCAAGTCGATCCGATATTTGCAATATAAAGCCCAACCGATATACAACATATATCCTATAACATAAACTGCCACTCAACTGCAAGGGTATATCAACTTCGGCTCAGCCTAAAGATAGCTTTCCTTTATTGTTTTGATTATATTTTTTATAAAAGAATGAGTTACTAATAGTAATTAAACACACTTCTGGTTATACTTTTTGCCAATTTTTTTATGGTTATCTTGCATACTTTTTGGCTTGAGAGTTAAGGCTTACATGTAAAATGGAATGTTTTAGCCATCATTATTAATCCGTTAATAATTAGTTCACAAATAAAGTGAATTATTTCCTAGGTACAAAACAATTGATTTCTGCGTCCTACATGAGAGAGTCCTACGGTATCAGCATAGATGGGAGGTTTTTGAAATTTACCCCTTCAGGGTAGAAGGGGGAAGGAATTTTCTAGGAAGACCCCTTCAAAATTGGGGGAAATGCGAGAGAGGTCCATATTGCCCACACCGAATGGCATATCTTTGCCAATAGTCATCCGATTCTTAAACGGAGTACCTTAAATGAATTGTAGATCGATTCTCCATCGATCTGCATCAAAAACCAAGAACAAAATATATTTTCGATTTTTTGTCAAATTTTCTGGGTAGACCCCTTCAAAAATGGGGGAAATGCAATAAAGGTCCATATTGCCCACACCGAAAGCCATATCTTTGCCAATAGTCATCCGATTCTTAAGCGGAGTACCTTAAACGAATTGTAGATCGATTCTCCATCGATCTGCATCAAAAACCAAGAACGAAATAATTTTTAGATTTTTTGTCAAATTTTCTGGGTAGACCCCTTCAAAAATGGGGGAAAAGCGATAAAGGTCCATATTGCCCACACCGAAAGCCATATCTTTGCCAATAGTCATCCGATTCTTAAGCGGAGTACCTTAAATGAATTGTAGATCGATTCTCCGTCGATCTGCATCAAAAACAAAGAACGAAATATTTTTTCGATTTTGTGTCAAATTTTCTGGGTAGACCCCTTCAAAAATGGGGGAAATGCAATAAAGGTCCATATTGCCCACACCGAAAGCCATATCTTTGCCAATAGTCATCCGATTCTTAAGCGGAGTACCTTAAATGAATTGTAGATCGATTCTCCATCGAATTCAAAATTGGGGGAAATGCAATAAAGGTCCATATTGCCCACACCGAAAGCCATATCTTTGCCAATAGTCATCCGATTCTTAAGCGGAGTACCTTAAACGAATTGTAGATCGATTCTCCATCGATCTGCATCAAAAACCAAGAACGAAATAATTTTTAGATTTTTGTCAAATTTTCTGGGTAGACCCCTTCAAAAATGGGGGAAAAGCGATAAAGGTCCATATTGCCCACACCGAAAGCCATATCTTTGCCAATAGTCATCCGATTCTTAAGCGGAGTACCTTAAATGAATTGTAGATCGATTCTCCGTCGATCTGCATCAAAAACAAAGAACGAAATATTTTTTCGATTTTGTGTCAAATTTTCTGGGTAGACCCCTTCAAAAATGGGGAAATGCAATAAAGGTCCATATTGCCCACACCGAAAGCCATATCTTTGCCAATAGTCATCCGATTCTTAAGCGGAGTACCTTAAATGAATTGTAGATCGATTCTCCATCGAATTCAAAATTGGGGGAAATGCGAGAGAGGTCCATATTGCCCACACCGAAAGCCATATCTTTGCCAATAGTCATCCGATTCTTAAGCGGAGTACCTTAAATGAATTGTAGATCGATTCTCCATCGATCTGCATCAAAAACCAAGAACAAAATATTTTTTCGATTTTTTGTCAAATTTTCTGGGTAGACCCCTTCAAAAATGGGGGAAATGCGAAATAGACCCATATTGCCCACACCGAAAGCCATATCTTTGCCAATATCCATATCCAGGAACAAATTTTCCTTTAAAATAAAGAAAAGTCGCACATAATTTTGTTCGTTGTGAAAGGGGAATTATAATACCCTCTGGAGGGTATTTCAAATTTTTTTGTTCGGCTTGGATCTTTTATTTAGCCTATCGCATGCCAGTGGCTTTTAAGATTTACTGCAGGCCCTCCTGAAGTATATTTGGTTCAAGAGCGTGGGGTTGAAATGATAATATTGGCTATCAGGCAAGAATATTAGAGATTAACCAGCTCAGTCTGCGGAGCGACATACATGATTTTGCAACAAGTTAAGGTGTGTGCACTCTGCCGAGATAGTCCTAATAGGTGTGATAACATCTGGATTGATAAGGCCAGTTCCGAGTTGGAAACACGACGGGGGGAGTCATCGCCACCAGCATCATCATCACACCGTCAAAGGCGCTGCCCATTGAAAGATGTAAATAAGATCACCCCAAGGCGCTAATTGAGCCACGGAGATGTTTTCAATCGATGCCAACTCGGTTACCGACTGACAATTCACACTTTGACACTTGACGCGCTAATTTCCGCTGCAATCGAGGGGGTCCGGAAAAAACAGCGCCGGAAGGGAGGGACTGGAGGTACAGGTATGTAGATGTTGTCGCCGCGACAGCTTGGCTCGTGCGGAGAACGCACTCTTATCTCAGTTATCACACAAAACAGAGAGATAGCGCTCTGCGAGCGGGAGCGGTTTGAAACCGGTCTGCGTCTTTTTGGGGAGATATCGTGCTAAAAATTTACGCAAGCAATGAAGTTATCAGCTGGAAATTGTGTTTATTGTGGCCTAGGCATTCGAATAACAACCCGATCACATGATGAACTCACCAGGCCTAGCAACCAGACCTCGTCCATAGGTTCACAGCCACTTTACGATTCGCATATACTGCTATTGAGAGATATCGTGCTGAAATTTCACAATGTTCAGAATCGCGACAGTACAAGCCAAGCGGGGCCTGCCTGAAATCGGTCTGATCGTAAAAAACACTTTATGCCCAGGCACGTACTTGTTTTCGAACTGAGGAATTTAATTCAACTGCGAAATTGGCCCAATAAATTGTTTTGGCCATGTTCTGAACTTTCAGATATATAATCCACAACAAAATATTCTTCAAATGTCATTTATTCTTGCATTTTAACATAAATCCTTTGATAAAGTCTTACTTTTAGAGATATTTCTCGTGGGAAGTTCGTACCTTCGTCTATCATAACTTCTTATGTTTCTCTTGTTAATTTGAGACATAATTATTATTTTAAGTTTTAGATTTTTTTAAATTTTTTCGTGAAACTTATGTAGTAGAGATTTTGAATGCCCTTTTAGAAACCCATTTCAAGTTTAACCCCACAAATGGGGTTTACATCTTCAAGGTACTTTACTTTGGAACCAAGATGGGAAAAACTTTACTCTAATACTAATTAGTTTTGGGAAATTTTATCAATTTTCCACTAACCAAAAACTATAAAAACTTTACTTAAAAACAATAGCAAAGCAATAGCAATAAAAAATAAATTTAAATTTGTGTCAATAAAATTTTTAAGTGGTTTTTAGTGTTATCGTACGACAACTAAATTATTCACACAAAATATGTAATTCCTTACTAATTCGATCAATATTTATTTCTCCAATTATTGAAAATATTTTTCTCGGAATAATACTATGAATAATATTATAATAATATACTTCTACTGAGAGCTGTTTGTTATAATTTTTTAAAGGTTAATGTCATTTTGAGAAATTGATCAACTTCATGTTCTTCTTCAAGACAATATCTTTTATCTTAAATCTTTTATTTCTCAGTTTACTTAAGGTTTATATGCAAAACGTGAAAAAGCTAAGAACTTATCAACAAACACATTCCGAATGCTAATGAAACGGAAAAAGTTAAGTAATACGGTTAGAAATTTGTACCCGGAGGTATTTCCATATTTTACCTTTAAAGATTAAAAACGAGGCCGACTAATTTAAAGTTTTTATTACTGCATCTTGTTTATACATACATACTTTCACTTAAAATAATTTTTTATTTCTACATAAATACAATTTACAGCTCATAATACAAAACATAAATTTAGAATTAATTTAGAAATTAGAAAAGATCAAGGTTCTGCTGGGCAGACTACAATCTAGACGTCCTTCTTGGGATGGGCCTCCAGCAGCTTTTGTGTGACCTGTCGCAGGATCTGGAGCTGCTGCTCGTAATTGTGAACGGCGGCCAGCTCCTCGGCGTGGTTGTGATGCGGGGATGGATGGTCGTGATCGTGCTCGTGGGCATGGCCGGAGCTCGACCTGGTCTCAGTCTCATGGGTGTGTTCGTCCGTATGGCCGGAGCAGCTGCTGTGACTGTGGCTGTGGCCGTGCCCGCCACCGGAAGCTGTAAACAAGAAAGTGAAGTGGATCAGTAGGTTAGTTCCATGGCCGAGTACTCGTAGCCAATAAATCTATCTGAAGTATAACCTCTTAGGCTCTTAAGCAAGTGTGCCAATCGCAATCTGAGCGCACCCATTTCCCCCTAGTAGCTAGAAGCCATGCTCCCAGGCTGATTTTTGTAAATCGATAGCCGGATAAGCTTAGGAATTGGTCACCGCCGAAACGCTTTTCGACTAACCCGCTCTAGGCAATGATTTATGACCGTTTTGTCCGGCCCTTATCTTGGTCCATATATTTACGTATCCGACTTTCGATCCGACCCCCTAATCGCCTGTGGGTGTGTTAATTGATTTTTTTTCCTGTGCTTTTGCCACTTTTATTGCTCATCCATCGTGTTCCGTGGATTTCAGTGCGGCTTTCATCACACGGTGCTTTTTTCTCCATGGGGCAACCCCCCAGATTTAAGTAGACATCTGAGATGACTTCATGTGAGGGACGGGATTTTAGCGTCACCTGTTTGTTTGGCAGAATCGGAGAGTTCGGAGGCATGTGGGTATGTATGCAAAATAAACCGCAACAAGGTCTGTTACAAGGCCAGCCACGCAGCGTCCAGCGGATCAGCCGAATAGAACCTGTTCCCAATTCCGGTTAAAGAATCTCATCTGACAGCCCGGCGACCGAAGCACTAATTACCCTTTAAGTCAATCTCAACTCTTTTATAGCCCAGTACTCAGTAGTTAATATACCCGCTTTAAAATATTAATTCTTAATTGGTGAATCAGTGCTAGTCCCTAAATAGGTTTTAAACCCCAATCGGAGGTACTCACTTATCTGCTGCAGTCCAAACATGACGCAGAAGCCCACGAAGAGGGCCAGGTAGGCGAGCAGTCCCGACCGATTCTTGGAGAGGATCTCGAAGAATACCACGTATATGAGAGTGCCGCAGGCGAAGCCCTGCAGGATGGCCGACACCAGGCTGGGGCCTGACGTCTCCTGGCCGTGGTTGATCAGGATGCCGATGCCAATGCCCAGGGGACTGACCACAGCGAAGGTCAGCACGTAGAGGACGGCCAGCGTCGTCCGGGTGCGGGCCACGATCAGTTCCACTCCCACGCAGAAGGCCAGCACCAGCTTGTGGGCAGACACTGCTCCGAACATGAACCACACGTTGCTGGCGGTTCCCTCCAGGCCGATGGCCATGCCCTCGAAGAGCTCGTGCAGCGACAGGGCGGAAACGATGAAGAGGCCGCGCAGGGAGGAGGCCAACATGTCGCCCGCAGAGGCATCATCCGCGATCACTGGCATGTGGCTGTGTCCATGCCCGTGTCCGTGACTGTGTCCATGTCCGTTGTTTTTGTGACTGTGTCCATTGGCCTGGGCCTTCTGAAACTTCTGTTGCTCCAGATCGCCCTGCAGGAGATTCTGCACCGACAGGGTTCCCAACTCGGCGGTGGACTGCTGGGCTGATGGAAGGGGCGGTGCAGTGGCACCCTCGGTGGGCTTCATCAGATGACTGTTCCGGATGCTGTGGCCACGCTCGAAGGCCGCGCCGGCCTCGTCCTTTTGGTGGTGGTGCACGTAGGTGTGCATGGCCTCCTCGATAAAGTACATGAGGAAGAAGCCGCAGCACATGAGCAGTTCCGCCAGCGGGAAGCTCAGCTCCCCGATGATTTCGCACTCCTGCAGTTGCTCCACGACCTCCTGGACCTCGGGCAGAAGGTGCAGGAAGGTGGTGGCCAGCAGAACGCCTCCTCCGAAGTAGAGCAGGCACTTGACCACCGTCGCGGATCGGGCATTCGTCTGGGTCTCCGTCCAGCGGTAGCAACGGTTCAGCAGGAAGGGTATGGAGCCGCAGATGGCGCTGGCGCAGAACAGAACCACCATGGCGGTGACCTTCGCCACCAGCACGCTGCTCGAGTCCTCCTCCTCGTCGTCATGATCGTGGTCGTGATCGTCGTCGTCGTCGTCGTGACGGGGTGATGCCCAGTGGCTAACGGGCTCATCGATTTGCAGGAAGCACTTGAGAAAATTATTCACTTGCGTTTGATTCATGATTTCGCTGCCGCTTTTGTGCTCCGCTTGTTTTGTTTTGATTTGCTTTGTGTTTCTGTTATGTTTGTTTTTTATTTCGGTTTTCCACCGATCTCTCGAACCTGCTACTCCACTGAGGTTCACACTCCGGTCCACTCCTTCTGGTAGTGACTGGCGCTCTTGGCTAAAACTCTTCCAGCGGCATGTGTGCGCTCGGAATCTCAATGGGCTGGGCTGCGTGGGTGGGTGGGGCTGTTCAACATCTAGGTGGTTGGCGACTTCTGCAGTTGCATTCCAGTTGGGTTTTCACTTTTTTTTTGGCCACTTTGTTCGACCACTTTTCTTTCACCTCATTTGAATTTAGGAGATCACCGCTAATTGGTAGTACAACTCAACCGATATTGTTAAAAATTCGCAATCAGGCGGTGGGTTAGGCAGCGCATGTGTTTAGCGCTCGAAGCGGCCTCGCAGACTGACATATTCGAGTTTTGGTAGTTAGCTTGAATATCTTTGCGCGGGCTTCGCGGCGCTCGCTCCCAGCTACCAGGTTGAACGTGAGCAGCAGGTTAAACAGGTAAGAAAACGCTCTTCATGCTCGCTGGCCGGCTGCTCTTCCTCTCTGTTCCACTCGCTCTCGCTATCTCTCTCGCGTCCACCCGCGAACGTTCACCTGAGTGCTACTGCTGCTACTTTGGCAATAATAATAATTATCTCGGGCCCAGCATAAAACACACACACACACTCACTAGCTGGCATAATGCACAAAGGCCAGAGCAATTGAGTAATTGCATCCGCTCACTTTGGCTAACTTTTTAAGCCGTCTGACCTTAGCCAAGATGTAGGATAGCGAATCGAGACTTTTACTTCCAACGGCTGCAGCTTCGAGCCGGAAGCATAAAGCTTTGGTTCGTGTCCTGGCTAGCATGTAACTAACGGTATTTGCCTGATCTTGAAAAAGTGATATTCTAAGCTAATATGGATTAAAATCAATTAGATTTTATGGTTGAATAATAGTTAGTAACTAATTAATAATTACTGAAATGAGTCAAAGCTCTCTAGAAGTTTCAGGACTCTAATTATAAAAACACCTTAGTTACATCTTGAACACTACTATACTATATAATTTAGTATAAAGTTTCTGGAAATTTCTAGCTAAAAAATTCCATCCATTTAATATCTTTTATAACCCATTTAACCCAATAGATAGAAACACCCAATAAATTACTAATTGAAGATTAGTAAGCCTAATGGAAGCGTGGACTAATCGTGAGATGTGTGTTAGAGGCACATGATATCCTAATTACTTCCTAATTAGATCCTAATGGATCTAATTATTTTGTTTATAACATGATGTAGATCGATAAATCTTTTCCATAAATAAAGAGCATTCCATAAATTTGGTAAACGCATATTTTATTTTTTTGTAATAATTTTTCATTTATTTTGGTTTCATTTTTTTTTCAATTTTTTTGTTTGTTCTTTTGTTGGTTGTTTATCTCTTCCTCCGTTTGCTTACATCGGTTTATGCTATCATTTTTCTTTTTTGTTATTGATGTTATACTTATAAATTAATAATAAATCATTTTTACACAATATTTGAAGTGCATGTTCGCAACCGAAATAATTGTCCAGTTGAAAATATGATTTCCAATTACCGTCGCTCGCTTCGTCAATTTTTTGTTTCGATCTATTAGAATTAGAATTCTTCGATTTTCATTTTTATATTAAAACTGCTTTGCCGCTGTTAACAATGTTAACTGCTTTACCTGCAAATAGCAAAAGGCCTGCGTGCGCTGCTTGCTTGCCAACCGTTACACGTTTTAACTTCTCTCCGTAGTATCTGTATCTGTATCTGTATCTGTGGTGTGTTGTATCGCAAATACATATGTTATTTTTGTTCTCTTTGAATATATACAGTCAATAGGCAGATACCTAGGCCACTCTGTCTTTCAATCTTTAATTGGGGATTTCTTGGTCCTAACAGGGATATCATTTTGAAGAATCTCAAACATAATACACAATAGAATAGATTTACTAATTTTGGAAAAGCTTTAATAAATGTTGATCCTGTTGCTTGGAAAACAAGACCCAATTAAGGAATGACAAGGCACAGTGGGTTAAAAATCTGACCATGGCTATAAGACATTGCATGCGCTATACTCGTGTGATTCCGTTTCCTTTTATCAACATTTAAATTTGATGTACTTTATGTATAATTTGTTATACTTTATGTTAGGTATGTATGTATATATATATAAACTAGTGCGATTTTTTTTTTTTTTTTTTTTTGGATACTCATATTCCTGCTGTTTTACCTTATTGAAATATCCATTTAGCGTAATTTGTTTATTTTCAATATTTTTGTTGTTGTTTGTTGTTATATATGATACAAATGATTTTCGTTTAACTATACAAGAAATCTGGGTTAATTTCATATGCAATGTTATTTTATGTAAAATTGGGAGTTTATTTTTTTTATATTTTTTTTTTATATATTTTCATGCTAGAAAGATTGCGAAAAACACATTAAGTTTTGCCTTTTTGTTGTAAAGTTAACGCTATTCTGATTTCCATTTCTTGCAGTGTATGTATATTTGTAATAAGTATAAAAAATTTGTTAAAATATATATTTATATGTATATATATATATAGATTCCACATACGATTTATTGATTCTAGCTTTACTTTTCACTTTTCATGGCGGAGAGTGTAGAGGAAAACAAATTCGTTCAGAGTCATAGATGTGTGTTTTCGGAAATCGGAAAATATATAGGGATAAGGGGGCGTGGCTGGCTGCAGGCAACTTTCTCGGTTAGTTTAGTACTCATATCACGTAATATATCAAATGAATTACTCAGTACATTAGTATTTACCTATGAGGTGATGGATCTGCTGGGGTTCCCCAAAACAGACATATCATCCATCCTCCATCTAACTTGCACATTTTTATAAACGAAAATTTTACCTAAGAAACAATCCCAAAAAGTAAATGCACAAAAATGAATTCGACTACCAAAGAGGATTTCTAAGTTTTGATTTATCCGATACATAGACGTGTATATATATCAAAATACTCGCGTGTGTGTATATATATATAATATATATATGTTTATGTACATAGCTTTAGAAAAGTGCATCCAAAAACAGAGCTAAACCAAGCTGCCTACGCTGATTGACCGGGAGGGGGGAGGAGGATGCTGGGGGTATACTATATAACTGCAGCTGCTTTGTGTCCGAGCGAGAGAGAGGCATACAAATTATACTATATATTAGATATATACGTATTATGTATAAGTTGCTTCATATATACCTGCATACATATCTTTAGTTTGAAGTTTTCAAAAATGAATTTTATTTTCGCTTTCTTTTCTTTCATTATAATTTACAAGTTTGTTGGTTGCGTATAAATATTTCTCATTTTCCTCCTTTTCTCATTTAATGATACTGCACTAGTTTGTTTCCTTTCTTTTTTTTTTTTTTTTTAATATATATGTTGTGTATATATAAATATGTTTTAAGTGGTTTTGTGTTTTAAGTTCTCATCAGTTGGGAGCAATGTGTGTGGGGTTGTGGGAGTTATTGGGTAGCGGGATTGGATGGAGGATCGGATGCTCCTCCCTAATCCCTTTCACAGGACACCGACGGGGGAGCTGCCTGGATATCTGCTTGTTTGAATTTTGTTTTCTTTTTATTTATAATAGCATTAATTAATAATAATATAATTAATAATTATAATAATTTATATAATAAACGCAAAATTGGTAAATAATAAAAATAATAATAAAATACAATCATTACAATAATTAATCAAAAATTGTTTCATTTTGTTTGTTTTTACTGTTTTAGTGTATTTAATCATTTACTTTTGTTTTGTTTTGTTGTTGTTGGGGTGTGTTGTGTTTTGTTTTCCTTTTTATTTTTTTTTTTTTTTGTATCTTTTATGTTTTATTTTTTATTATTTTTTTTTTTTTTTTTTTTTTTTTTTGTAATTACAACGGAAGTGTCGGTGTGTTTGTAGTTGGTGTGGGCGTCAACATCGACGCGGATGGAGGATAACGCAACGTGTGCTGCGACGTTGCCTGCTGGATATAATCCTGACTCGGATTATTCAATACGCTATCCCGTGAGTTTGAATGTGAAGTGGCGCGCAGCAGGGTGACTGCCTCGCGTTCTGGACTACATTGTACACCGTCTAGTCATTTTTGGCGCGTCGATTTCTTCTTCTTTCGTTTAAAGAAACAACAACATCTGGAATATAAGGAACCACTGGAGACAGTTAACCAAGGGACAGAAACGACACGGATTCGGATACGGATACGGATACGGGTATGGATACGGGTTACAGGTTACGAGGTTACAGGTTACGAGGTTACAGGAGGCAAAGAGATCGGGCGGTTAGGTGGAGTGGTCGGAGAAAGAGAGAAAGAAGAGAGAGAACAAAAAAACGGAAGTTGCGCATTAAAAACGACAAAGCAAAAAAATTTGCAAAATATCTAATAGATCTAATAATCATATATCGATATATATTATTCCCCATTAATTAATTTTGATCAATATATCTAGGTTTTCTTAGTTTTCTCTCTAATGATATGTTTTTACTTTATATTTTATATTCCCTAATTATTATTGAAACAACTCCTTTTATTTAATTACATGACACACATAAATCTCATTATCTACATATCGATATATCGATTAGTCGATCGTTTGTATAACACATACTTTGTTTCATCGACCACTTCCACTTCCGGCTGTTGTGTGATGGGCGTGTTTGAGTGTCCGGCCGTGGGATCGTCCGGATTTAGTTCGCCGTTCGTCGAACTCACAACCTGCAAGAAAATCGATCGAGAACAAAGAAAGATAATGCATAAAATTGTAGCCATTAGTCAACCGCACTTTCCATCAATTTTTACAACTAAACATACATGATAGACATATTTGGACGATTAACACTTTTTTTTTTGTTTAATCCACTTAACTAATCAAAAATAAATTAATCACTAGAGACAAGTCTAAGGATTGGTTGGTGGGCGGGTGGAACATTGAAACAACAAACATATTTCGATTTCTATTATGCCAATCGATAGTTTAAATTTTGAAAAATTATGTAGATCTTTTCATTTATCGATTCCTCACTCAACCCACTTCAGAGATTGCCTGCCATGTCAGGTTAAGTGTACAAACATACAGATAGATGAAGGGAGGACTAGACACAGAGACAGACTAGCACAAAACTCACTTACGTCAAGTTTAAAGATCAAAGGACGACAAGGACGAAACAGTTTATATACCAACCCTAGTTGAAGGACGCTAGGGATGGGAAACCGGAAACCGCATTTATTAGAAGCATTTTTATGTAGAAGAGTTGTCGTTCGAGTCTTAAAAGTAGCAATAGTTGGTACTAGTTGTAGTATCTGTAGTAGGTAGAAGGAGGAGAAGTAGGTCTTGTGGTGGGTGGTTATTTCTTAGGGTCGTCTTCGGTGTCGCTTTTCTCATAGTAAGCATCAAAGGGGCTATCGTCATCCGAGCTCGAATCTTCAGGCAATCTCTGTAATAAGTTTGGGTTTTGGTTTTCGATTTTTTCGAACTCTATCACATGCCAATGATGGTTTGCGTTTGCTTCATATTTGTATGGAAGATGGACATCCTCGGGCCGAATTCTCAAAAAAAAAAATCGAAATCTACTTAGCCTATTTTCAGGCAGAATTAGTGTGACATGCTATTCTAAGGTGGAGTGTGAGTGGGTTGAATGTCTCGTGTGAGTGTGTGTGTGTGTGGCATGCAGTCGGGGCTGAGAGGTTGTGTCTAGACCAGTGTTGGTTAACACATGCATTTAGTATTGTGCGAAAACAAAGGAGTCTTGCATGCATTTTTGTTTCTATTGGGATCCTCATTCATCATTCCTAGCTAGATTTGAAAAAGTAAACATTTTTAATGGAAGATCCGACGAAAAATTACCCAAAAAATATATCGAATGGAACGGAACGTGTTTTAACTAAATTAACCGAACGCTTGTGGAGTAAACTATGGTGGTGGAGAGGAATAGGAATAACACACGTTGGGAGGAGAGATTTGTTCAGTACCTTGTTGAGCTAATGTAGAGTAAATCAAGTGAAAACATTAGAATTGAAAAGGCCAAAAATATAACAGTCTGCGATAGATAGGTCGTTGTAGTAATTGGAGGAAATATATATATATATTTTATATACGGATTTACTATATGTATGTACAAAGTCATGAGAAATGAGGCGAAATCGTATGTGGATCGGAAACAGTACATAACAGTCTGACTTGGGCATACGAGAAAGAGAAGGCGAGCGAGCGAGCGACATAACAGAAATATAATCGGAACGGAAACGGAAAGAAAAACGGTTGTACAACACTGGCCGGTTGTCGCAGCGAACTTACCTGCACTGAACCATGCCGATCGGCCGGTGTTAAATTGCCCAGTGTTGCCCCCGGCTTTGGCACATCAGGCCACGCAGCAACACCTCCTTTGGCATTTTGCTGTGGTTGTGGACGGATGGTGATGGTGGTTGGTTGGAGTGTGGATGTGAAGGATTTGGATAGATTTTTTTTTTTTTTTTATCATTTTTTTGGTTGGGTACAGTTCAGTTCGGTTTGCGAGCGGGCGAGCAATTGTGGGAAACGGATTTATGCAAAAATTATCAGTAATTTAATTATACACATTTTTTCATAAATGTTTCTTGTTTAATACTGTACAACAAGGAGACAGATTTAATATTATATGCTTGAGTGTGTGTTGATTAGAGAGTGTAAGAGTGTGAGTCTAAATAATAAAGTAAGCATATCAAGAGTACGCCACAATAGAACCAAAGACAATTATCTTAATCCATATGGTAGACACTTAAAGCGAATCAAAATATAAATTAAAATCTGGAGCAAATAAGAAATAAAGAACTCTACAAGTCCCAGTTTACCAATTTTAGCAGTTCAGTACAGACTATGTTAGTTGAGCTTGAGAATCTACAGCATAATTCTTAGTGTTGTAGGTTTCAAGAAAGATCTGACTAGCAAATATTCTCAATAGTTTGACAGAGTAGAGCATTTTAGATCACACTAACCAGCACAGAGATACTTTTCAAGTCTACAACGTCTAACCTGAAGTATTATAAACTCCTCATTCTCAACGTCAACATCATCATCAAAATCAAAATATGAAACATCCTTTTTTTTTTTTTTTTTTTTTTTTAAGGAAATAGTGGGTTAAAAAAATAATAGGTTTAATATGAGAACCGAAAAATAGAAGAGATTTGAAGGCAAAAAGTAGAGAAACCAAAAAATAGAATTCGCTAAAATATTAAGTTTGTTTTTCCAACAGCCATCACGGTAACATAATCGAGTTAATTTATTTTTAAAGAAAATAAAACCAAATTTCTTCCGTTGATGTTGAAATACTTTGTATACTTTACCTTTGCAAGATTATGTCGATCTTTATTTGGTGAAATGATGACTTCATGGCCAGTTTGCAGAGATCCGACGGGCGTTGACTGTTTGTTGTTATCAGTAGTTGTAATGTGAATGCATTTGTTTATTTGATTACACATGTGTTTATAATAATGATAATCACACACACACACAGAGAGTTAAACGCACATGAAACGGTGTTGAAAACCGAAAAAAGAGAAGAGATCAAGAAGAGAAGTGCTGTTAAATATAGTTTCAATGAGATACCTAATTTATTATTATTCTTTTTATTTTTATTTGTTTTTTCGCTTAAATTATTCTAGCATAGCCACCTAAAACAAGCATTAGCCAACACTTTACAAGAGTTCGAGCATCATACATAGCTTTACAACACCGTCGTGTTGGTTATATACCTTGTCTGACTTGTTCTTGGCCAAATGCGATGGTGGCGCATTCTTTATGACCTTCATTTGGTCCAGCTGTTCCTTGGTCTTAAAATCAAAACATAAAAGTACTCAGTTATGATAACAAGAATATTCTTTCACTAAAAGGAGGGGGTGGTATTAAGTAAAACACAATTTATAGTTGCGTGGTTTTTTTTTTACTGATTTGATAGCTCTTTGATTTCAGATCCTATTTTCTGTTAGTTGGAGGGCTCTTTATAAAAATATATACTTCGGGAATGGAGAAATATATATATATATATATATATATAACACGAATGGAACTGTGGAACAGGAAATTATTCTGGCCCCATATTCTGTGCAGCAGCGACGAGTGGATGCCAACCACGTTAGTTGATGATTCCAGCCATGTTAGTGATGTGTTCTTTGGGGTTAACTATCATATCATTCGCTGGGATTTATCGACGGTGCTTGTTAATCGACTTCTGTTTGACATGCTCGGTAAGATGCAATGAGATCTTGATTTCTGAGTTAAAAGTTAGTCTTAACTTAAGAGTATTACGGTTTGGGATTCATAATTCTATGGTCTATGCTTGCATTTGACTATGTCTCCTATAAATTAGATTAGGACCACGTTTTAGAATTCGGCAGAGTTATCATATTGGTTAGTATGTTGCGGATGTCTTAAAAATACTATAATTCAAGTGATATGACTTACCATTGTCTTCCCTGTCCAGTCGAACTCGCCCTCGTCGGTGTATCCCTTACGATCGAATAAGTCTTGAAACAGTCTTCGCAGAAAGTCATAATCGGGAGTTTCGAAGAAATCTAACCTCCTCACATAACGCAAATATGTCGCAAACTCTTCTGGATGTCCATCACAAAGCACCTGTTAACAGATATCACAAGTTAGTTAAGAGTTCCATAGGTTTATGACAAAAATAGATTGCTTGTTAACCTCAATAGGCGTTGCTCGTTTCGTATCACCGATTTTTTGATATCTCTCCTTGAGTGTATCAGCCTTAAGGCCTTGCCACGGCAGTGAACCTCTTAAGAAATACATAAACATATGACCCAGTGCCTCCAGATCATCGCGCCGCGACTGTTCTCGTCCCATATGTGTATTGATTGACATATAACGTGCCGTTCCAGTAAGGGATTTATGTTCCCGATATGGTATATGCCTATTTGTATCTAAATCAATGTATTCTTTGGCCAAACCGAAATCTATCAATAAAAATAAATATTAATATTTAATAATATAATATATATATGTTATTTGTATACTTACCAATTATATGTATAATTTTTTCACGTTTTGTTGACGTTCTACCGATGAGAAAGTTCTCTGGTTTCACATCCCTATATATTAAGTGCCGACTATGAACATATTCGATCCGGTGGAGCTACATTTGCAATTATAATTGGTTGGTTTGTGAATAATAAAAATAAATAATATTAGTTTATAAGTCAAATGTTTTATTGCAAAAGCAGAACAATGAATATATATTTATATAGACATACATTAATTGTTCGTTATTTATTCATTTTTTTTTTCAAGTTAAATTAGCTTTAATATTAGCTTATAATTGAATAAATTTTACATTTTGTTTCTGTAGTGTCTCAACTTGCTGTTTATGTAATTTTAATGTTGATTTCGCATTTTTAATGGCAATAATTCGATTATTTTTGTTGTTGTTTGTTGATAAACCATAATGAATAATATAACTAAGGAGTTTCTTGATTAAACTACGGAATTGATGTATTCATGCAAATTTTATTTCAGTACAATGAACGTTTTCTTTCTTTGAATGCTGATATTAACAACTTGTTCGAATAAAGCATATTTTAAATGATGGACTACTTCCAAATGTATGCAAAAAAAATTAAAAATTATAATAATAATAGTAACTAACCCTCAACCAGGCGACTTGGAGATTTTAAGAGAAAGTGAGGCAGATAGAGAGTCGAGAGGGTAAGAGAGGCAACGACCTAATAGTTTCTTGTTAGTGATGAAAAATAAAAAAAAAAAAATAATAAATAAAAATTAATAAAAATAATATTGATCAAATGTCTAATCTAAATAACCAAGCAACCTAATAATAAAAAAAAAAAAATAATAAGAAAACACAAACACACCCCAAAACCATATGTAAACACAAATCATAAGTTTGGGTTCGATCTTATTACTAGTGTTGGTTAATTTTGTTCGTCGACTACCAGTGTTGTGAATGTGATTATGTGCGAAATTATGCGCGTGCTTTTTCCGATTGCATTTCCTTTTTTTTCTGGCATTGTGGTGTTTAAATTGGTTTGTGGTGGTTTTGTGGTTGTACTTACTAATTGTATAGCTATCAGTAGTACGCTCTTCAAAGTGAAACGTCTGCCGCAAATATCGAATAAATCTTCGAGTGATGGACCAAGCAACTCCATAACAAGAGCATTGTATTTGCCACAAGGGCCGAAGTAATATACTTCTGGTACACCCTCTGCTATCGAATATTATCGATTGTTTGTAGTTTGGTTTCGATTTTGGGTATTTGGTCGATCGAGACATGTTTTGGAATTTTGTTTGGAGGAAGCGAGCGAGTGTTTTTTTTTATTATTTATTCAAGTGTTGGACAGCGCACAAAAGATATTGTTTTTTATGTTTATTTGTTGTTGTTGTTTTTGTTGTATTTATGCAAAAATTCGTGAGCGAGATAAAGAGAGATGGGAGAAAAAAGAAAGAAAGATAAGAGATACAAAATAGTTTTTTTTTTTTATTTTAAAGCTGTTCTTCCGTTATTTCAGACAGGTGGTGGTGGGCGGGCACAACAAGGATATAGATAAAAGCTACAGAGAGGGATTGCATTGAGATTGATGTGTTGAGAGATTGAGATTGAGAGAGAGAGCGGATGGATATACGGCTCATGTTTTGCAGGTTAGTGTAGCGCGTCTTACGATATTACCACCTTTCTTTTAACATGGAGCGAGCGAAAAATGTCGAAAATTTATTACATAATCAACTGACTGTGCTAAACACAACAAGAACAACAAAAATAGAGATTCTCGAAGCATATACACACATACTATATAAGAAGAAAGCCTGCTGAATCACAAAAAAACTGGAGCACAGGAACTCCTCCTCGTCACCTACCAACTCATCCTCCTCCTCCTCCGAACCTAATTTTAAGCCTAACCCTTTTTGCTTATATCTACGATTTATAATTATATTGTTTTGTGTGGAATTGGTAACATTTTCGTAGTTTTGGAATGCACTTTTGAAAGAGTTTGTCGGTAATTGTGTTAGTAGTTTAGTTAAATTATATACATTTACATTTGTATTTTGTTTTTTTTTTTTTTATAAATAAAATCAAGGAGCGTGTATATAATAGCAAGAGATTGGTAAACAAAAAAAACAAAAGAGAACTAGGAATGCCAACTAATAAGTAACATCAGAATTGTTATATCAAATGTCTTATAGTGTTTGTTTTTTAAACCGAAATAGGGTATACAATATAGAGTATGGTAAGGAGAGTTTGGCTTGTTGTCGTCTATGTACAAGGTTTACCTAGGAACGCCAATTTTGTACATGCTTATAGGATAATTAATTTAGTGGAAGCTACAAAGAAAAATGCATTTCGATTCATTACGAGATCTACGATAAACTTTCGAGGAAAACCAAAAACTTGACTAACGTTCATTGCGTGTTTTTCTACTATTAGTTTTACTTAAAAAATCAATTTAAAAAAATATATATATATAAAAGCCTAACATTTAGCCGTTGAGACACTTTTGAGTCAAAATATAAATTAGAACTAAACAAAAAATGAGATTCTTGTAGAGACGTTTTTAGAGCGGACTTGTCAAGATTTTAGACTGAAACTTATTCCAAAAATTAAATAATTATCTTCATCTTGTGAAATCCGCTCAACTTTCGTCATCAAAATAATGAAATTTGTTGAAAGATTGTTGGCTTTCGTCCGCACTTACAAGTTGTTTCGCTATCATCAATACAGTCTTAAGTGAAAATTTACGGGCGCAAATATTGAAGAGATCTTCTAATGATAATCCCAATAACTCTAAAACCATGGCATTATAACGGCCACCGCAAGTGCCCAAATGATAAATGCGTGGTATGCCATCTGGCGCGTTATCGGCTATTCATTCATATAGTCAGATATTCAGATGAGGGAGATATTCCAATTCCAAATTCATAATTTTCCGATTTGCAGGTCCAATAGGTAGTATATCATGGCGGGGATGATAGTAAGTGGGGGTATTATTTTTGGTTTATTATTTTAGCAGACATGCCATCACACAATGGTGTTATGCAAGTTGAATATATCGGTGGTTTTGTAGGTTGGTTTGTAGGTTGGTTGGTTTTCAGTTCAGTTTCGAGTTGTGGTTGAGAGATTGCAGCAGACACAGGGAAAGATATATGTAGATAGAAAAAGAGCAGCGCATGATGATCGATTTCGGAATTCAATTACAATATAGCTGGTTTTTTTTTATTTAATAATTCATAGCGA
Source organism: Drosophila pseudoananassae pseudoananassae (assembly GCA_018153035.1). Classification (NCBI taxonomy): domain Eukaryota; kingdom Metazoa; phylum Arthropoda; class Insecta; order Diptera; family Drosophilidae; genus Drosophila; species Drosophila pseudoananassae. The sequence continues at coordinate 2,912,744 of JAECXR010000055.1, forward strand.
ATAATTTTCGGGTATTATCGGTGTTATAGTTAAATGTAATATGTACGAACATTAAGTGTTTTTTAAATAAAAAATAGAGAGTAGGCAATAGGCAATAATAGAAAACAAAAACAATCTGTATATATAGTTGGGAATATACATATATATAGAGATTTTTGGCAGTGAAGAAGCAGGACGCTCTACCACAAAACATACAATATTATTAAGTTGCTGTTTCTACAATTTGTATTATTTATTCGATTTATTTGATTTGATTTTATTTTTGAAACTCTTCACGCACCGACCGAGCTCCGAAAATATGCTTGAGAAAATCTATTCATGTTTTCCATTTCATGTATTTATCATTATTCGCATTTCGCAGATACCAAAATATAGTTTCATTTCAAAAATTATAAATAATTGAGAGAGAGATTCGTTAACGTTTAAGGAACAAATAATCAAAGTGGTGGTAACGGTGCAAAACTTTGTTTTACTTTTGTAGTAGTTTGGAGTTAGTAATAGATAGATGTGGGGCTGGGCTGGGCTGGGGCAGGGAGATACAGAGAGAGACAGTGGACATATAGATCGATCGAGCCAAGGTGTGGATCCCACACTATTTTTGGTCCTAGATCTTTGGTTAGTAGTTGTTAGTTTTTGGTTAGAATTAGAGTTAAGTGGGACGACAGCTTCGGAAAAGTGGGGATTTGTAGTCATATGTTTGTTTACATACCATGTGATCCTAATAGTTTATAAAACCTATACTCTAAGTGTAGTTGCGGAGCCTTTGACTTCATAGGCTCCATTTTTATTGCTACATGTTCATTGTTGTAAAGATTTTTGCCTGAAAATAGAAAGAAAATAATGTTTAGTTAAGATAATTATTTAAATATGATTCTTAAAAGAAAATAACTTTAAAAAAATGCTTTAAAATCAATCCCAATCCTTTCATGCTCAGACATGCTTGGAACTGCTTTACCTGCCACGCTGTTATCGACAGTGCCACGGCCATTACGCCCTGCAGCACCACCAACACCACCACCAAAGCAACACATGCGGCGACCTGGCCAAAATGTTAAAAATAATAAAAAATCAAATATCTCAAAGAAAGTCTATAATCCTTGCTTTCAATTTTTTAATTTTGTTTTATTTTTTTGTAGGGAATTGAGAGCAAGGCCGCTTTTGAATACAATTTGAAAATTGCACTTTTGATATGACGAAACACGACCGAGACGCAGACAAAGCACAGATGCCAGTGATGTGCAAAAATTATGTCATGGGAGATTGGACGAGAGAGGGAAAGTGAGTGGAATGTAAGCGCGTGGGTGGTTGAGTGGGAGAGAGGCAGGTATGACCGTCACTGCTTATCACAAAGCACAACATTAAAGCATTGATAGAATCGTTTCAGAGCCAAGCACCGACACCACCACTATGATAGACAGGCAACGCCCCTTCTAGACAGCCCCCAACTGCCGGTGGTATTTGTTGAGTTCTTAGAAGAGTCTTACGAGAGAGGCTATGCTATGTACTTCCCATAAAAGCCAAATAAGCACAATTTTCAGAGCCAAGAGTGTGTCATTTAAAATCGTTTAAACTTAATGGCTCGACTGCTGACAGAAACTGCTTCAAAACGCAAACTAAGCATTTTCACTTCAAAGAAAAAACAATACCGTGACCTAACGCAATACCCAAATACCCAATCATTTCAAATATAAACCTAAAAAGATTTTTTCCTTTATAAAAAATACCCTTCCAAGAGAAGAAAACAACTTTTTTAAGGGCGTGCCAGGGCTAAACACAAAAATATAATAAAAGTTCCCAAAATTAAACGAGAAACGCCCACGCAATGGGGCCATAAAACGAGGCAAGCAAAAAAAGAGGCGGAAAACTATTTAGGTTCTTTCCCAACTTCCCAAGCTTTTCTAATTTATTCTTATTCGTATTTCTCTATTTTCGAAATTACGAAAAATTATGTCATTTTGGCCCAAACCTATTGGCTTTTATCTCAACGCCACCACGTACTTATCTAAGATGGGTATTTATAGAATCACAATTAATAAAAGTGATATCATCAGGTTGCGACGTCATAAATTTATTTAATTGCAATTTTATCTAATTTTTAAAAAAGAGTGAATTTCAAACTGTGCCTTGTCCCAGTTAACCTCAAACTGTAGCCAATTAAAAACCAGCATTGTGATTCTTTATTGTTGTGGGGGACCTGATTCTCGATTCTCGACCGAGCTCCGACTTAATGACTCATTCAAAAGCCGCAAAAAGCACAACAGAATCGAGTTAAATACCGAAATATGACGTAGAACAAAGAATAAGAAAAATTTTATACCAAGTACGTGAAAATTAAATTTTAAACTGAGATAGTACAGGCTTTAATTACAGTTTGAGGGGAACTTACACAAAATTAGCCAGACTACTACCTGTTGGCAATGTGACAACGAGAATGCAACAGAGGAAGTGGCATTCCCAAAAAAAAAATAAAAAATAAAAATAAATAAATAAAGGGGGGGACGGATGAATAGCGCACGGTGGGGCCGGCAGGCAGGCAGGAAGGCAAGTATGAAACAACTTTATAAAAGCGCATTTAGGAAACAAAGCAAAAGTGACGGCAACAACGACGACTACGACGACGACGCCAAGAAAACAGATGGCGGAATGGAATGGAATGGCATTTTGTTGTATTATGCACTCTCGTAAGTAAAAAGCACACTCAAACAAAACAAACACACAACAAAAAACAAAGGAAACAAAAAATAAAAAAAGGGACAAGGCGAAGAAGCCGTGTTCCCATTGTGGTTAATGCTGTTGGCAGTAACCGACCTGGAAAGGAATGCCAGCCAGACGGCCAGAAAGGAAGTGGTTATTCCCCCAAAAAATGACAAATATTCAACAAGGATCATAAAAAAAAGGGAAAATAATGGGAAGGAATACAAGCTAATATTTTATTTTATACTATTAATGTAAAAACAGAAGATTATTTGCTCAAAATGCCAAGAAATGGAAAAAGAGGGCCTGGATCTTTATATCTTTTATTGAAATTATCTTCCAAGATCATCACATCTAAACAAAATAGGAAGGATATACTTTGTATACTTGAGAAGCTAAGTTGTTATAGGAAACAGATCCCAAGATCTTGAACCGTAAAATATAGAAAGGATATATTCTAGAAAGAATTTTAAAAACCTTCATAACAACGTATTATCTCAAAAAGCAAGAATCACTAGCAAAGCAAAGCAAACCTTTCCAAAACCAACGACGAACAAGGCTCCTCTTCCTATCTATTTTAAACCTATCCTTATAATTCCTATCTATTCTATATCTCAACATCTTTAGCCCTTAATATTTACTATTTTCTATTATACATACAAATATTTATAGATAATTGAAACCAATGATTGATGGATTGATTTATAGCCAACAGCAAATTGCTTTAAAAGCAAGAATAACAAGGGAACTCTTCTAAGTTTAATGACAGATTGTATTACATCTCATGTCTATTATAATAATAGATCTCAACATCTTCAGCCCTAAGAAATGATGTATTCTATATATTTAAAGATATACCCAAAGCCTAATTTACTTAAAAAGTAAAAATAAAAAGCAATGAAACCTTTTCTCATTATAAAGATAGAAAAGATAGATACATCTATAAGATATTGCCCTTTATATATATTATTAAAATATATATCTCTCTCTATATACACCAAACATAAACCATTTAATTAGCTTAATTAATTAATTACTTACCTAAACGCAATTCGCCAAAATTACCACAGCCAATTTTTTTGCCAACACGAAAATTTGGTCCGACCATAAGTACACCGGTTGTGGTGCTTACAGATTGGCGGGTGGAATACATGTTATTGCTTGAGCTTTTACCACCGGCTAGGGCTGTGGTGGCATTTGCCACATTACCAGCAGATGCACCGGCAGTTGTCGTTTGTGGGCCACCTCCACTGCAATGAGGAGAGAGAGAACGGAAGTTAATTAAAGATTAAGTAGGTTTTTTAGAATCCAACACAAGTTCCTAGCTTTAAATGTCAAATTAAAATAAAAGAGAATATTTTTATTTTAAGAACTCTGCTTGAAAGGATTATCTCTTTATGGGTTTTGAAGAAAGCGTGAAGTTCCTCCTTGTGGAAGATACGTACTCATCACCCTTGTTGTCCTTTTTCAGGGATAGATATTTGCGCAACATTGAATTTTGGCAGATTGGGAAAGATCGGGTATGCTTGATTCAAACAATGAACATTGACAATATACAAAAATTTTAATAAAATATAGAAACCAGTTTGCACTAAAATATAGTCTAAAATGTCATTTTTGAAAAGGAAATTGAAAACCTTTATTTATGAATCAAAAATAAGGTTTGTTTAATATGTAAGGCCAGCTGTAACCACAGAGGCTTATAACTGAAAGCCCGGTGTAACCATTTCAAGAGAATTAAAGGGAAATAGATATAGAATCATGACTCACGACACGAGGGAAATATACTTATATATATATATTTTTTTTTTTGATTAAGACAAAAGGTTTTTTGCTTTGTTGCAGTTAAATCTGATGGGTGTGGCTTCTGTGCGAAAAGGCCTTTCATGCTTCTGATGAGTGGACTATGGGGTTTTTAAGCCAACTCCTATACATTAGTCTTATAATTGAACGGAGGGGGATTATTAATGAGTAGAGATAAAGCAATTGGAGTGAATCATGAGTGAGTGTGGTTTAATTAATAAATATAATAAATAAATACCGCAACTTTAATAATAAAAACCACAAATAATAAGAAGAGTCTAATAGCAGATAGTTCCAATCTTTGGACTATCTCCGATGGAAAAAGAAGAATCTCCTCTTGGCCCCATCAACAGGAAATTATTGGTTATGCCCCCACTCGTTTCAGCCCACCCGGCATCCCTCTTAAAAAAAAACTCTATACTTTCTTCTAATATCAGTCTGCCGCCAGCTGCCAGCAGCTATGTAGCTGCGAATGGGAGTCGCCAAATCTTATCTACCCACAAGTTTCTTAAAAAAAAAAAGAAGGGGGTACAACACATACACAACCGATAATTGTACCGTTAAAAAGCTGCTGTAAAAAAAACCCCCGATAACAATTAAAGAGGCAAAGATGGAGAAGGTTGGAACGAAAACGGCAGTGAGCGATGAAATGGGGCATAAACGAGTTTGCGTTTCAGGTCGAGTTCGATTTCAGCTTCTTGTTGTTGCTTCACCTCTTGCCCCTGCCACACTCCCAGGCTGGCCGTGCCACTTCAAAACTGGACACAAGTAAACGGATATACCCTTTCCAATAAGAAAGATACTATCCCAGATACTAAAATTTAAATAGATAATTATAGGAAGTAAAAAATATCCATATGACTTTCATTATTTGGAAAACTTGAGAACTCGGCAGGGAGTAGATCTTTATAGAGAGCATTCGCTGCTCGGCATGACTCATTTTTCATGCCTTTCTGGTTATTGCTTTGACTGTTTTATGGCTTAATATCCTGCGGGCCAAACTGGTTCACAGCCAGGCCACAACGTACACTACATATGGACGCGGGTATTAACGTTTAAATGGCTAAAAGTTCAGCTATGAAGCTCCTCATTTGAGACTTTTCTTATTCGGTTTTGGGTCATTTGCTTCTACCTGCAACTGGAGAAACTGGTTCCCAGCCGAACAAGTAGTATTTACAGACAGAAATTTCAAACTTATGCCAAATGAATAATTAGATTGTCATAAAAAATGGATAACGTTATGAGGAGGAAAGTGAAATGACAACTCCCAGAAAAAAAATCAATAATTTAAAATAAACCAGCATCTAAAAATAAAATTATGCACAAGGTGGGTAGGTCTCTCACTCACACACGCACACACACTCTGAGAAACACTCAGACAGTTATCGATGTATGCACAGGTGTCTGTATGTGAGTGTGTGTGTGTGTTTGTACCGTAAATAAATCAAGTGTAAATTGAACACAAATCCGACTCAAAGAGTAAGGAGAAGGGAGAGAGAATGACGACAAGAGCATGAACCGCAAACAGCGGAAAATCCCAATTAGAATTTGTCAAAGCCACAACAACTAACTAGGAGAAGGGGGAGGGGAAGGGGGAGCAGGCAGATGAAACCGCAAAAGAATTTCGCATAATTTGACAGATAATCACCAAAGGTGACGCACTGTCTGAGACACACTATAACTAAGTTAGTACACGCACTAAAAATTAAATTAAGATACCAAGTGAAGCCCCACAAAACTAGCAAGGCACTTTTTTTTGGGGCAATTACATAAGCAATCAAAGAAAGCAAATACCGCTTAGAAATTAAACAAACGGAAAAACAGGGGAAAAACAGAAAAAACTTGTGATAAAGGCAGGTTGATAAGTGCGTGTGTCTATACATTTTATTATGCCCGTGACTGTGTCTGTGAGTGTGAGTGCAAGTGTGTGTGCCTTATCAGCTAGAGATTGCTGTGACGTTATGCGGCAAAGTACTCTCTTCCTCTCGCTCTCTTGCCGTTCTCTCTCTGGATCTGCCCTTCCAAGTGACTTACAATTGATTTGTTGCTGTAATTGCTATTTATAGAAACAAACAATTTCATTATAATTTCCAGCACAAACAATTGAATTTCAATTATGCAAATCAATTAAAAGATCGTTTAGAACAATTGATTTTCCCAGCTATGCAGCTTATATCTCTCTATATTGTATCTATGAGATACATATGTATCTTTACCGTTAATTTTATTGTTATGGTTGCTCATAATCAAAGTAACATAACGTGTCAATATCCATTTGACGTTTTGACAAGAGCAGTACTTTGATTCGCATAACATAACTGAAACACACACACTACAGAGAGTGGTGAGGGCCACCCCCTCGCACCACAACAACTGACCTATCAACACCGATAAGCGGAAAAAGAGAGATGGATGGATGGAGGGACATAGACAGCCTTGCACTCACAGCCAAGCACTTGAGAACTCTCACGCACACTCACACAGCCATACACTCGTGCTAGATAAGCGCGCCTTGATTAGCGGCCAAGTCAGACAATAGCGAGTCGAAATGAACGAGTGCCAGCCAAATGTCGGAAGAGTGAGTGAGTGGGAGGGGGTTGAGTGGAATGGAATGCAGAATGCAAAAGAGAGCAGCTGATGAGGTGCACCTTGCACAGTGGGTGGGTGGGAATTCTTCTAAAAAATAATTTCAGATTTAAAAAAAATATCCGTAAGACCCACTGTAATCAACGGCACAGCCTCTGAACTTAAACACAAATGTGCACAATGTGGTAGCTGGATTAGTGTGAGTGTCTATGGGGGCGCCTCAATGGCCGATTGACCTTTGCATGTTAGATTAACATTGAATATGCAATCCAATCACCGCCCATCCCACAGTCCACGGCCCCTCCGTTCTATCCACTCATTGGTGAGCCATCTGTGTGCGTCGTCGTCGTCGGTGGCTTTAATTAGTTTAGCCTCAGATCGGGCACGTGCAAAAGCCAAAAGCTACGAGTCTGCCAACTACAGTCTGTATAACTACAGAGGTCAAATGCTATCAACCAACGCCCACGTAAAGAGCATCTGATTATAAGGCAAGGACTTCCTAGTAAAAATCTATGGATTTGATAACTTATTTCCTATAAATTGTCAATTGACCTAGTACATGTTGACCCCGGAAGGCACCTCAATAACACCCGGTATTTACGTTTGATTCCTTTCTTCCTTCCTTCCGCCTTGGGTGGGCGTCAGTGTCGCCCAAAAGAGGTGCTGATTGACATTGAAGACCTCACGTGCGTTGGCTTTGCCAACTAAATGTTTCTTTTTACCAAATTCTGCTCAAGTTCATTGTCTTTAACCTGCAAACCTTGAATTTTACTCTTTTGTACGATTTTTTTTTTATTTTCAATCAGAATACCCACAGATACCATTTAAAAGTACAATTTTGCAATACCAACAGGTTAGAACATGATTATCTCTGCTCTGGTCACACTCTGCACTCTGCAATAACAATGCATCTTGTTCCCACACAGACACTCTCGTCTCTCCTCCCTCTTGAGGTTTAACCCTTAACATGTGTTCAACATGAGTTTCGAAACTAACCCGGAGAACTCCGTTAAACGGCGCTTTCAGTGGGAGCGGTTGAGAGAGCCCTCATGCATGGAATATCCCAGCTTTCTTCCGTGTAAGAAACGTTGCGGGGGGGATCCGGGGGATCGACTCGGGGTAGCTCGAGTCCCAATGGTTGCCAAACTGTGAGCAGCTGTTGCCGAGTCTCCTCGGCCGTTCACTCTCCACTTAAGAACTTGTTTTTTTTTTTATTTTCAGCCTTTGTTATAATTGTTTAATTGCTTTCATGGCATGCACTTTGTTTCACAATATCACATATATATATATATATTTCACTTCTGGCTGGGCTTGAAATGAATCGAAAATATTAAGATTATTAAGGTATTTGGACCTTTTCACACCACACACACTTTTCTTCCCAGCAGCTCCAATTTTTCGCAATTTGCGCTTTCTTTTTCACTCATCCGACTTTTCTCTTTTGTTTACTTTATTTTTATTTTAATTTTTTATTGTATTTGTGTTTGCTCTTTAACTGAAGTTGAATGAAAATCTTTTAATTTGTCATATCCGCTACACGCTTTGTCTTTGTGTGTGAGGGTGAGGTAGAGGGCGGGGGTGCAAGCGAGAGATTCTGCTTGAAAGTATCTGAGAAGTTGTGTGTTGCAAAATGCGGTGGAGCCGCTTAACTTTCGCCACATTACGAAATTAAAACCAAAGCCGGAGACCCAAAGCACCTCCAAACACAGGTTTTTTTTTTTTTTTTTTTGCAGGTCAAAAGTCTGAAAGACAAAGGAGTGGGAGATACAAAACGCGAGAGAGAGAGAAAGATACAGATACCGAACCGAAAAGGCAGGCAGGCCGACAGGCAGGCAAAATAAATTGTAGAAAAAGTCATAAATAACTCGAAAAACCAGTTTATGTTGCCGGTGTACAAACAGGCAGCAGCAACAACAACACCAACAGTAACAACAACAATAAACAAAATGTGCAGGAAAAAGAAGAAAAGTGCGAGCGAGCTAAGAATAGTACTTAATAGCAGAAACAAACAGGAAGGGGGTAGGGGGGTAGGGTAGGGAACAACAACAACAAAACTAAAAACTCGTTAAAGTTGTGCAGAAGATGGAAAAATAAAGCACGGACAGCTGACTTTCAAACTGAAAGATACACAGCTGAGCTGTTCAGTGTCTCAGTATAACTGCAACTCAGTCCAGTCTCGAGCAGTGGAAGAAAAGGAGATGTCCATGTAGTGACAGAAACAACTCATTCAGGCCAGAGAACCGCTATTCATTATGTTCTCTAACTATTCGAGAACACCCACAAACACTCAAACACACACACACACACAAGAGAGAGACACAAAACGTGGCTGGGCTAGCTGACGGGTTGCATTCATAGGCATTTCAGAGCAAAACTGGAGCAAACACAAATTATTCCAACGTCACAGCGATAAAGCGATTAACACGTACAACAACAACAACAACACTTTGGCTGCGTATACGAGCGATTGTGTTGCACACCCGCAGCGAACGCTTGCAAATCCGGCAATCCGGCGGATACAGATACACAGATGCAGATACGGATGCGGAGTGACAACTGGCGCGGCGAACGATCGAATCACAAATGAGCTCGTCGCCGCCGCAAAGAACAGGCTACAAACAACGGGAGAACAAGAGCGGGCGGGCCAGCGAGAGAGAACCAGAGAGAGTGCAAACGCACTCAAAACACTTGTGAGCGTGTGAAAATAAAAATGCGGCAAATGAGCATTTTGTATTAGTATGTAATTATCGTTCATGCCCTGGTAGTTGTTGTTGTTGTTGCTGCGCTGCAGGGGTGAGATACAGATACTCAATGTGCGCGAGCGAGCGACACTGATAGTGACATGCTAGAGCTAGAAAGAAAGGCTAAACGAAAGTACTTGTACCCTTCGAAACTATTCCATAGATAGTGAGACAAAAGACAAGGCCCATTAATTATACTCTCTGTTAGGGTATAAAAATAGAGCGAGAGAGCATTCATGCGTCAGAGGCTGAAAACTATTGGCAGAAAACTCGTTACACAAACAAAACGCACCTGCCAATCACTCACACACTAACACAATGGCACTGAGAAAAGCTCGAGAGCTCCAGAAACCGAACCGGCAAAACCAAGCTACCTCAATTTCGGCCTCCGCTTCTACGAGCGCAGTCGCAACTGTGTATGGAAGAGGGTGGAGGGGCGGGGGCAGGGGACGGGGTCGAGGGTGGGTGTGAAAGTGTGAGAGTGTGACTCATACGGTCTGGCCATATACTAAACGCCGATAAACGAGACAGCTGTAGGCCCCTGCTCGCACTCGCGGGCGGATACCACTCATATAGAGACGTCTATAATGGAGAGGGCAAGAGAATAGGCACCGTAGGACCTTAAATTGAGTAGCAAGGATTTAGACAAAACCAAACATGTTTGGACAAGATGTGATTTTTAAGTTGGACATCGATAAAAATTACAGTTACGCACAGAAATTATCGAAATGGACTTGGAGGGCTGTTGAGCTTCGATCACCACCACCCTCCCCCTCCCCATCTCCAGTAACTGCAGTTGATATGCGACTTTGCATTGGACCTCAATTACAGGCGAGAGCCGAGGGAGATGGTGATATGGAGTATACTCCTCCAGTAAGTAAATACTGGATATCCAGTTTTTATTGTCACTCCTTATGCGTTGGTTTACTTTGGTGGCCAGGCAGGCAATTAATTAATTAAAATGTAATTTATGTTTGCTGTTCCACCAACGACATTTATTTGTTTTCGAAAATTAAAAACAATTATGGAAAGAACAGAACAGAACCGAACCAGAACCAGAACCAGCACCACCATCCATTACCACAAGAAGGAAAACCAGTTGCTTCTTAATTATCAAGAGGCACAACATAAAGTAGAAGAAAGACAAGACAGACAATCTTCGGGTGGGGGGCAATGAGGTGGCGAAAAGAAACGAGAAAGGCGGAAAGATGGAGAGATGGGGAGAAGAAAGACCAAGACTTCCAGCCAGACTCATGACTAAATCTTTCTTTTTTGTGTCATTCAGAGTGAAGACTATGATAGACTAGGGAATGCCCTATAACTGATAAGTAAGCACATGCTTAGGTAGTCTATATACCCTTTAATAATCAAGAAAATAATGTACTTAGTGTAGGGCTTAGCCTCGAAAGGAATTTAAACAAAAAAGCATGCTTGACCTGAACAACTTTTTAGAAACTCCACTCTCTCTACCCCGGAATCTCGACGAATGTTTTCCAACCACTTGAGGAAGAACTTAAAGAGACAACGATGAAAATTAACGCTGGGGAGCTCAAGGACTGGCAAGAGATAAAAGGAAGCTGCCAACATAAAAGAGAACTTTTTTATTTTCTCACCAACACTGCTCTTGAAAAATGTGAGAAAATATGAGAAGTGTTCTCTGCTCTCCAAGCAAATCATTAAATTTTAATATTAAGATTTGATGTTTTGATTGGAAAGCCAAGATAACTATCTTACCAAGGCCAAGAAAAAATAAAGATTTAATAGCCAATCTTCAAAGAGCTTTAATCCTTAAGAACTCAGTATAAGGATGTTCTGCTAACTCCATCTTTTGGCCACAAGTGACATAAATACCTGATGAGTCACTTGATGATGGCTCTCAAGTGTCCCAAGGGCCCACACGCCTATACCAAAATGATTAGGCCTGGGAAAGGTCTCGGCCAAAGCTTGTGTCAGCTGTTTCCCGCTATAATCCCATCGATTTGTTTGACAGGCTTTTTACCAGAATGACCCATTACCACCCCCAACCCAACCCAAGCATTCGTCTCGTTCTTTGATTCAAGCATGACTGGCATCTAATTTAATTAGATGAAATTTTCACACTATTGGCTTTTGTGTTTCTGCTTTTTTGCAAAGCATGCTTTTTCTTGAACATGTGCAGTTCTAGAACTAGAAAGTGCCGGGGGAGGCATTTTATCGAACGGGTCTATCGAATCCTGTGAACTTTAGAGTTTAAATAGATAGTTCTATAAGTAAAATTATCCTTAATTCTGGCAAAGCATGCTTTTTCTCAAACATGTGCAGTTTCTAGCAAGGGAAAGCATTTTTTCTGTCTCCTACAAGTCCTATAGAATCCTGCTTCTCCTAGTTTCAGTTCTGGTTGTTTTGAATAGTCTGTTCTATAAGAAATTCTGTTAATTATCTGCTTTTTTGCAAAAAGCATGAATTACAAACTGAAAGGGAAAGCCTTTAGTCGGACAGGTCCTATAGAATCCTATAAAGTCCAGAGTTCTAATGGATTTGATTAGTGAGTTCTGTTAGAAATCTTTTCATTAGTGGTTTTCTGACAAAGCATGCTTTCCTCGAACATGTAAAGTTTAAGAATTTTCCAGAGTTGGTTGGTTTAAAATAATAAATTGCTTTGCTTGATAAGAAATTATTTTCATTATAGGTTGTTGTGGTTCTGCTTCTACGCAAAGCATGCTTTTCCTCGTCGCGGTGCATTTCTAATATTGAAAAAGCATGCTTTTCCTCGTCATAGTACATTTATACAATTTTTAACTGCAGGGAGAGTATCTAATAGGGCTAATAAGTCCACTGACTCTATAATTCTACTTAGTTTAGATAAGAAATTATTAAAAAAGGATCCCAAACCAAACATTCGTCACTGAAGTTTCGACAAGTTTTTTTAAATTTCTTTAGCACCACACTTATTCTACTAATCGCATTGTAATTCTACAATCTTTTGGGGACTTTCGGCTTTTCTACGGCCTGCAGCACCCACACGCGAGAGCGGCCGCCCACTTCCACTCCCACACTCACAGCACAGTCTCGTGGAGGGGCTGGCTAGAAGAAGAGCCAGCGATTGACAGTCGACAACAGCCTAATGACGTCACCGACGTGTGTATGTCCGAACGTGTGGATGTGAAAGTGTAGCGTAGTGTAGTACTTGTAGTGTAGTGTCTCTTGGAAGTCTGGAAGTCTCCGTCGTCGTGTGCTTTGCTTTTACATTCACATTCTTTTCTTTTTTTTGCTAAATCCGCAATTTGTCCTTGTTTTTATGTTGTCCTCCTCTCGCTTTCGTTGGCTTTTCATCAGCGATTTCTTGTATTATTATTATTATTGTTGAAGCTACTTTTCGCCGCCACACGCAACTCTCAGCTTTTCTTCCCCATACAGTATGACCTTACTTCATAAGTCCCTATACCCTATCTAATACTATACTGTACTACATAGCCAAGCTACACTGTATTTCCTTCTCAATGGGGACAGGTGGCAGCCCTGGCCTGGCCTATGTTACAGTTATGCGGCTTGTTATTCTTGTTGCCAACTCAAAATTTAGGTTATCCCAACGTTAAGCGCATACCCCTTGGCCCATGCCACATGCCCCGTGCTCCATGCCACATGCCCCATGCCCCGCTTACAACAATTCTCTCCCCTTTTTTTTTATCCCAGAGCTCTGCTATTAAATAATAAAAAGTAATACAAAAAGTACTAGTGTGTGTTCACGGGTTGGCTGGCAACAAAATGACGTTAGTTTGGATTTTTGGGAATATTTTTTTTGGAGTAGTAACATGGCCGTAGTTTGTGTTTTTCATTCATAAACTTTTATAAAATAGATGCCTACAGGGTGTTATTTACTGAAGGAGACTCCAATCTCGTAAAGACTGTTTTTTAAACGGAAGGAACGAGGCCCAGGCACATCATTAACTGAGGCAAGTGACAAGGACTTCTTTAAAGGCTCCTCCTACAAAAAAATCTATCTAAAATATTTGAAAAAGCGTGTGTGAGTGTGTGTGTCACTTTCCGCTTCCGTTCACAGCCATTCGAGGACATATGTATGTATTGGAGGAACTATTTCGACGATTGGAAACCCATTTCATTCACCTCTGCCCCCGGAGCTGGCTTCCTCATTTGCCAAACAACGCGATGCGATGCCAAGAAAATAAAATCAAATCAAACCAAACACACAAGTGTTTAAATAGAAACATCCTCCTTCTAAAAATACACTTGTTTTTTTGGCAAAAAAAAAATAAAGAAAGCCCCAAGCAACAATTTTTTTCTTCATGTTTGGAGAAACTTAAATTGATTATAAAATTATATAATAAAAATTATCAGCTTTGATAATCTTATCGCAAACAATCCCTAAGAGAGTCTTTCTTCTGCAAGCTTATCAATGAAAGCAATTCTAGGAAACAGTTGTTTTTATTTCGGCGATATGTAGGAGGATGTGAGACATCCCCAGGCAGACAAAGGGCCTATTTTAAACTTGTATATATTATATCTAATCTAAGCTAAGAATACCAACTCACCTGGCTTGCCTTTCGCGTCTCTGCATTTTTCTGGCTTTGATGAATCCTTCTGGCCCTTACTTTGAATTTTGACTCAAAAGTCAAAAGATCGACTTTCCCAGAATTTTGATAATGACTGAATTTTTGATTGGCTGAAACTTCTCCTTCTCCTTTCTTCTCTCCGAAATGCTGCACAGAATCTTGTATTGGATCTTGAGGATCTGTTAGATGCGATTTGAGCAAACTATCCGCTCCACACACACACACACTCACTCACATGTCGCGCATGCGTACACACGGGAGATCCTCACTGCCTCACTCGCGGGTGTGTGACCAAGTGACAGGTGTGTGTGTGCCTCTCCCACTCTCTCCCACCTGGTCGGCGCTAGCTCGCAATTGTTCCTCTTCCTTTTCCCGCTTTAGCTGTTGCTGTTGTTATTGCTGTTGCTGTTGCTGTGGGATCGTCGTTGTTTGACATTAAGTATTGATTTTAAGCAGCATCTCTTTGAATTTTCGGTTTTTCGGTTTTCTTTTTTTTTTGATTAGGATCTGTGTTGAGCTGTGTATGTGCCGTGTAGGTATGTGTATGTGTATGTCAAAAGGCGGGCTATTTGTTGTAAAATTATTGTAATATTATTCTATAGCTCGGTAGTCTGTTTTTTTTTTCGCTCGATCCTGGCTGTGTTGTTGCTCGCTTTCCCGTGTCTTGATTGATTTACAGCTCCGGTATCAGTATCTGATTATGTTCCGGTTAATGGCAAAGCAGCAAATTAGCAAGGGCTGTGTTAAAAGGAGAGGAAAACAGTCTCGTGCTACGCTGAATAACTAGGTAAACAAATAATTTTGGCTAAACAATTTGACAAACACACTTTTGCACATTTTATCCAACAGTTTGTGTGACAACGAAATCCAATCCGAACTCCGATTTTCTATTTCTTACGTTTTTTTTTTTCAGTCAACTGACATGATAGGCAAAAGTGTTGCGGTGATGGCGAAACGACGAAAATAAACAATTTAAATATATAAACAACAAACAATTCTGCGGTTTTGTAGTTAAATTTTTTAGTTATTTTAACAATTTAACCGGTCAGTATACTTTTTAAGCACTCATAGCACATTCTTCCCACGGCTGAAAGTAAAACAAATGAGGTTTTAATTAGTACTAAGTAGTTAGTAGTATTATAATAAAAATTAAATGTAATTTTAAGGTGAAAACCTTGCAAGGTCTTAGTCTCGTTACGGTATTTTTTCGGTATGTTGCGCCTGCCAGCTCCAAGGCTGGCCACACTAATTGGCGCTGAGAGAGTTTGCCGAATTTGCCTTTGCTCATTGATTTTCATTTATTTTATTAGGTTATTAATATCTATGGACTTTATAAAGTCTATAGACTCTTTCCGGTTTCTTTTTAATAAATATGGGTGTACTTTTAATATCAGATTTGAACCCATTTTATCTCATCAGATCACTAGGAAATTAGGCCAATTAGGTTCGTGGACTACACCACGTAAAATTCTTTAAAAAACATCTTGGACGCAAGGTCAAAGTAAATATTTCCGTACGTGATTTTTTTTATTTTTAACTATTTTCACGTTTTGTTATTTGATGCAAAAAGAACTCATTTGCGGCTACCAACTGACTGACGACAAAAGAGGGAGAGGGCGCGAGTGAGAGGGAGAGAGAGACTGAGAGAGAGGGTGTAACTACTCGACTTTTGGCCATATTTTTTTCAATGGGCCGCCTTTCTGCCAACGCATCATAATTTAGCGGTTTCTTTGATTTTCTTTTGATTCAATGACTTTCACAATTAATTAATTCGATTGCTTCATTTCGAAAAATTACCTTTTAGACAGTTTTGCACGCATTTTCACTACGCCTCATTTTTTCACCCATACACTCACACGCACGCACGCACAGACACAGTTACACACGGTCGAACCGAATTAAATTTGCAATTCCAATTGCTCTCGCACAACTTTGAGCTGTGCGCTAATCGGGTATCGTCTTGTGGCGCTGCGGTTATTACTTAATTCACTACTTTTTACATATTAGCATGCTTTATTTTGTTCGATTTTCAATTAAACTGTTTCCAATAGACCAAAACGCACGCAAGAGAGCACGAGAAAAATGGTGCGATTTTTTCCCTTGCTTACACACACACACGCTCCAAAACGAACTGGTGTAACCGGGCAGGTCGAATACGGAAATACCACAGAAGCGATTAATACCATATTGTTTTGGATTATTTTTCTTTAAAGTTATTCTTAGGTGTCTTTATTTTTTCTATAATTATATATCATTTTTTACTTTTATTTAATTTTTAATTTTAATTTACTTAAAAGAGTAGTTTGCTTAAACTGAAATTAAAATAATAGAGTTGAACAACCAAAAATTACCATATTTTGGCCTAGATAATATGCCGGCAAGTAAAAATTTTTTATGAAAGATTTTAAGGTTTTAAATATCATATTTTCCTTATAATTTTTTCATTATAAACAACAACCATGTCTTAAGACTTGAATTATTACATAAAAGTGATGTGAACTTTTCTTTTATTTCGGGAATTTTAATCAGCCTACAGTGATGTTGTTTTGGCTATTTCTAGCCGGTTTAAAAATAAGAAGATTATAATCCATAAAAACTAATAATTACTATTTAAAGAGGTATAACTTAATAAATAAATAAATTTAGCTATTAATTTTACATATTAGATTAAAAAATATGTATAAATTTAATTACTTTAACACTTTTACCTAAAAAAGACCGTTAACAGGAATAAAAGTATTTTATTGGCGGCAGAATACCACAAAATACCACAGAAACTGCAACACGTGCGAGTTTCACTCTCTCTCTCTCTCTGAACAGTAAATAATTTAGAATTTGCTTGGGATTTTTAAATATATCAACAGAATGGTAAAAGTTAAAAGAAACGTTGTAAAGGTATGATAAAATGAACATGTACAGAAGTCGACACCTTAACTTTTAACTCATCACTTGCCAGCATGACGCAAAGAAAGCCGCTCGGAAGGATTCTACAGACTCTGTTGTGGAGCATGACTCTCCGGACGAGGATCAGAGTGACGTCGAGCAGGCTGTTTCGAGTACCGATGATGGCTTTGAAGAACCTACTCCTGTTAAGAAGAGTCCACCCACTTCTGCCACCCAATCCAAGACAAAGCCAAAGAAGAACAAATTCAAAGATGAGGCAAAGAATGTGAAGCCTCCAACTCTAGAGGAGATGAAGGAGCTCCGCGACACCCGCAACTTGTTTCACTCCAACCTTTTCAAGCTCCAGGTGAAGGAAATGCTGGAGGAGCTGCAGCTTAAGACCAAGTATTCAGAGTTCATTGAGCACTGGCTGGAGACCTTCACTGCCTTCACCGCCCAGCTAAAGGACGGGCTGATGGAGCGATCCGAATTGGAAGTGCCCTTGAGGTTGCCTCAGAAGGCAACTGGCTTTATGTTCACTAAGCCTACGAGGGATCCATATCTGATCGGAGCCTCTTCAACAGGCACTCTTCTGGGCCCCAAAATTGTAGTGGACGTGGCGCTGGAAATGCCCAAGGAATCCATTCACAAAGAGGACTACGTGAATCTGCGCTACGACCAAAGGAGGGCACTGTACTTGACCTATGTCACGGAGAGGATGCGGGAGCATCCGGAGTATGCCCAGGACCTTTTCTCCTTCAATTATTTCGCAAACAATCCTTTGAAGCCCGTCCTGGAGCTTACTCCTGCCGCCAAACAGGTGACGAAGCACCTGCAAATACGGCTCTTTATCACGGCCCCGCTGAACAGTTTTAAGCCTGGCAGGTTTGTGCCGTGGAACAATAACATCCGGCCCGCCTTCTACAAGGATGAGTGGGACGAGGAAGAACCCCTGCCCTCAACCCAGCACTATAACGCCAACGTGCTCTTTGACCTAACACTGGGCGAGAACCAGCAGCATTTGGACAAGTTCTTCAAGGGCAAGCGCAACTTCCAAGACGGTCTGTTGCTTCTTAAGGTCTGGTTGCGGCAGCGTGACTTGAATGTGGGATTCAGTGGCTTTGGCGCCCACATCCTGGCCTCGTTTATTGTCTACCTGAACCAGCATCGCATCCTGCACCAGTCCAGCAGCAGCTACCAGGTGGCCCGAACTGTGTGGAACCAACTCGCCAATACGGATTGGACCAGCGGTATCAGCCTGGCCCCTGCTGGAGTAAAGGCGGATGATTTGGCAAAGGTGGCAAAGCACTACGATGTCGTCTTTCTGGACGTCACTAACCAGCACAACTTGTGCGCGAACATTCCGCTGCATCTGTACCAGAGAGTCCGGGCCGAGGCCAAGTTGGCGGTGGAGCTCCTCAACGACACAAAGATCAACAGCTTTCCGTACATTTTCATGCAGAAATGTCCTCTCTACAGTCGTGTGGATAACATCCTGAAGTGAGTTCCAAACCATAAACTAACTCTTGTTATTAAAACTTACTCATTTTCGTAGAATTATAAACTATTCTTGTGTGGAACAACTGCTGTTGCTGCACTCCAAGCCACAGGTTAAGTACGATTACGCCGACTACGGATACCCTCAATTGCTTCAGTTGCTGACAGAGTAAGTGACAGTCTGCCAGTCAAAATTAATATAAAATATTGCATTTCTTGAAGGCTTCTTCAGAAAGGCCTTTCTGAACGAGTTCAGGCCATTCTTCCCCTGGAAACGGCGACCACCGCCTGGCCAGTGGACAGCGTAGCGCCAGCTATTGGAAAACATATTCAACTGGGGCTCATACTCCATCCAGATCACGCTTACGAAGTGCTCAACAAAGGACCTGCCTCCAACGAAGATCCAGAAGGGGCCGCGGAGTTTCGGCGTTTTTGGGGCGACAAGTCCAACCTACGACGCTTCCAGGACGGCAGCATAACCGAAGCTGTTGTGTGGGGAACTGCCCAAGATGCTCCTTTCAAGAAGCGCCTAATCGTGCAACAAATCGTTCTTCACCTGCTGGAACACCACCTTCAGGTGGACAGCAAGGATGTGCAATACATTGCCAGCGAGTTGGAGCAGGTTTACCGATTGACCCCTTGGTTCAAGGTTGCCCACTTGAAGACTAAGCTTTCCCTCGAGCAGGAAACTGACTCGGAGGCACTAACCCCGCACGTCATTCGATGTTATGACGAACTGGCTCGACAACTTCACGGCCTTGACGAACTGCCCCTGGAAATAGTATCTATTTCGGGCACCTCGCCAGTCTTCAGGTACTCTGAACCGCAGCCTGTGTTGCCGCAGGCGCGTCTGAAAGATGACCATATCATGGCCTCTCATGTGCAGCAGGTGGTCATACAGCTGGGCCAGAGCGGCAAGTGGCCCAGCGAGCTGACAGCCCTGCGGGCTCTTAAAACGGCTTTTCTGATTGAAATTGGAGAGAAGTTGGAGGCACAGTTCCGCCTGAAGTGGTCCATTACATCCGAGGGCCTGTTGGTCTTAAAGCAGGGCTTCTGTTTCATGATCCAGCTGGCCCACAGCAAGGAGCTGGCGCTGGTCAAGCAAGAGGTCACCGAAAAGGGGGTGACCACATACGTCGATAACCCAGAAAGCCGTGCCTTGGAACGGGAGCATCACATCCTGCCCAAAGTGAGTGGTGCCTTGCACTCGCTCCACCAAACGCACTCTGCATTCGGGCCCACCGTGCTGCTGGCAAAGCGTTGGATTGCCACCCAACTGCTGGACGAGGGTGTGTGGCCTTCGATGGCCACTGAGTTGCTGGTGGCGCATCTCTTCCAGCAACGTCATGCCCCCCAGCCCATTGCCTCTCCTCAAGCCGGCTTCATTCGATTCCTGCAGCTGCTCTCCCACAGTGACTGGAAGAGCGAACTGATCTTGCTGAACTTTAACAACAGCTGGCAGGGTAAGTAGTTGGGATTAGGATTATCTTCTCCAAACTAATCCACATTTATTTTTCAGAACAACAAATTACTGATCTGGAGAACAGTTTCCGCACCGATCGTCAGAGTTATCCACATTTGGTCGTGGCCACGTCCTACGATCAACAGCACGCAGGTCGCCTCTGGACTTCAGAGCAGGCTCCCAGCCCGCCGGTGTTCGGTCATGTCACTAACCTGGCACGTCACGCTTTCGAAATAGTTCAGACCAGTCTCATGTGTAGGGACCTTAGGTTCGTTCGTCCCGCCCAATTGTTCCGAGCTTCGTACGAGGGTTACGATCTGGTCATACAGCTGAAGCCCGAACTGGTTCCCAACACTCTGTGCTACGACATTGGATCTCCATTCGTGTCCTTCTCCAGTCAGCCCAATTTCCATCTGCCTCTGGCAGGTGTGGATCGTCTGGCCGCCGTCGTCAGCCAGTTAAGGGTAGGATATTGAATATTTTTTGTCGTTGGCTTGTATTTCATTTAAAATCTTGCAGTCTGCGTACTCCGACTTTGCCGCCTTCTTCTACAATCCACATGGCGGCAAGGAGCTGGCCATTATGTGGCGCCCACCTTCTGAGTTCGCGCCAAAGCCGTTCAGAGTCAATGAGGTGAAGGCGTGCACTCCGTGCAGCAATGGAAAGGTCCAAGTAATCAGGGAGACGCTTCTCGAGGACTTTAAGTTGTTGCTGAAGGACTTTTATCTGCGAATCGCAACTCCGGAGGAGTTACAACGGGAACAGCGGGAGCGCACGCAGCCCAAGCGGTACTTTAATAATCAGAAAGATAAGGACACGGATAAGGATAGTCCCAAGCCCAAGAAGCAAAAGCTCCAAGTGCCAGCAAAGCCTAATCCCAAGGCCAAAAAGCAAAAGTTGAAGGGGAAACCCACTAAAAAGAAGCGTCCTGTTAAAGGAGTAAGTTCTTCTGGTTAGTTTTTTTTAAAAGAAGATATCTTTTTGTATAAATAGTTGTGTAGCTTAAATAGATTATTTTTAATCCCAAAACATAGTAGATTATTCACCAAAGACAATATTTATTGGCCAACAGTGGTAGAAATGTATCAAAAGGGTAAGAAAACACAAAGGTCATTGATGCATTTACTCTGCCATGTGACAGTCATCCTCCGATATCCTCACCGACCGCCTGCGCTCGTCCTGCAGCTCCTCGTAGTAACGATTGAGTTCGTAGGGAAACGGCCTTGGGTGTGGGCCAGGATTGGTATTCAATTTCATTATGCCCCTCGTGTGGTATCCCTGTCCATCTCGACTACAGGGATCGGTATTCGTCGACTGAAAGGTACAGGGGTCATCCACCAGGCATCTGCGATGAGACGTTCCCCTTCGCTCTGGGATAGCTTGTATTGCCTTGCAACGCCGACAGCCGCATCGACTTGAAGGTTCATCATCACCTTCCGACGTGGACTCTGCCTCGTCACTGGAGTACGCCGTCGACGAGGACTTCCACACTATATGGCTGGATGTGGTGTTGCATGCTTTACTGGCAAAGTTCGCCTGTGCCTGGGAGCAGGGTTTCCGTCCAATAGGTGGCTTTTGTGTGGAATCGGGAGTTTGATTCCGGCTCTCAGTGGTCTGGGTCTGGCAGCTGGTGCCGCGCTCCATAGAGCAGTTCTGGCAGCCAATACTCGTCATCAGGCCACCAGTAGAGGTAGCGGCGTTTAGTTTGAGTTTGAAGCTTGGACGTGGTTCCTCGGTATGCTTGGTCCAGGCCATTTGGGTGGCCACGCTGGCCACCGTTTTCGGAGGTCGAGATGAAACCTGGTACAGAGACGTAGCCAGATGATTTCCCTCACTGCTATTCAGGTGGAAGGTTGTATGTTTCGGCGGCAGCAGGTCCTGTAGAGTAGCGCCATGGTTGGTGTGCGGCGGAGAGGTCTGGATGACACCGTGGCTGAATGCATCATTGACTGAAGCAGGTGTTTCCATGGGCCAAAGCTGTCCGTTGACTACACGGTTGTAGCTGAAGACCCGGGTGTCCTCCACCCGCCGAATATCCTGTTGGGTGAGCACAAAGAGTTCGCTGCCCACCACAACGGGGACTGGGTAATAGGGTAGTGGGTTATTCGGTATGGATTTATTTAATCGATGGGAATGGTACTTACTCTGCACAACAGGCGCCGCTTCTTCCGAAACTTGCACTATCTTCTTAACATTCGAGTTATTGGCCATTGTCTTGGTTTAACAGATAATTTGGAAATAATTTACAAATTTAGAAATTTCCTTTAGCAAATTAAAAACACATGTTTTTTTAAAGAATTTTTTCAATACTGTACACAAATTGAAAAGGCAAAGGAAAAGGAATGTAAAGTCATATTGTATAATCTATGTTTCTATGTAATTTATAATCTATAATCTAAGTTTTGGTGATCTAGTTTCTAATAAGGCTTTCAAATTTGGCGCCATTGGCCATGTCTCAGCCACTTGTGGATTGTGTTGGAGCTTGATAACGGTGGAACCTATTGAGTGACTAAATTTAAAAAAAAGGGCGTTGGTGGAGACCGTTTATTAAAAATATAGAAAATTAATGGTCATATACGCAAAATAATAAGATGGAAATTGAAATTCTAATTTAAAAAATCATAAAAGAACTAATCTACGATAGTTCCACCTTGGCTCCCCCCTTTTCGTGGGCAGCTTTGGTCGACTCCGGTCACACTTAAATAGAAATCACGTTGTCTTTGAGTTGAAGCTGCAAAAGCTGTCAAAATTTCGTAATATTTCGTGTATTGTTTAGCAAAATTGGCCTCTAAGAGAGAACCCAGCAAGTACCACACACCAGTCGAGCGCTTAAAGGAGCAGAAAGAGAGCGGAGTATGTCGTGGCTTTTGGGTAGGAACCGTCAGCAGCCGCAGCCAGAACCGGCGGGCTCGGATGGAGGAGGGGCTGACCCGGAGGGCAGGACGGCCGGCGAACGTTCTGGGGACTCGCAGCTAAGCCGAGCGGAGCGCAAGGCCATGGAGGCGTACCGGTTCGACTCCTCCGCCTTAGAAAGGGCGGCGGATGCGGCCAAGACACTGGAGCGGTCAAGTAAGCGAAAAATTTCATCAGCCAATTGCATAACCGACATGCGCATGCTATCGCAGCTACATGTGCGTGTGCGTGTGTCCGGGAATGTGGTGTCTTTCTATCTGTAAGGTGACCTATGATACTCTCGTGCAGAACATGCGCGCGAGGCTCTGGAGCTGTCCAAGATGCAGGAAACCACCAGGCAGGTGGAGTACAACACCAAGGTCAAGGAGTACGAGGCGCACATAGAACAGGCCAAGGTCGAGCAGAAGCGGATCGACCATGAGGAGCGCCGAAAGACTCTTATCGAAGAGACCAAGCAGCAGCAGCAACGGGCTCAGTACCAAGATCAGCTGTCCCGCAAACGGTACGAGGACCAGCTAGCGCAGCAGCAACGAGTCCAGGAAGACAATCTGCGCAAACAGGAGGAGAGCGTGCAGCGCCAGGAGGCCATGCGCCGTCAGACCATCGAGCACGAAATCGAGATGAAGGAGAAGAACCGACTTAAGCTTCTGGAGCACGAGCTGCGGGCCAAGGCTCGCGTTGATCGCGAGAACCGGGACATTAACCTTGAAAAAATCAGGTTGAAGGCTCAAGAGCACCGAACAACTGTGTTGGAGGGAATCAAGTGAGTTTACTGGAGGACCTCTAATGAATGGATTTAAAAATTTAATTGTTTGCTTTCCATAGAACGGCTGGTACTGTTATTGGTGCAGGAGCGGAGGCCATGCTCACCGATTGGGACAAGGTTCTAACGGCTGCTGGAGGCCTGTCGCTTCTCGCCCTTGGCGTGTACTCCGCAAAGGGTGCCACCGGCGTCGTCTCCCGCTATGTTGAGGCTCGCATCGGCAAGCCTACACTAGTGGGGGAGACCTCCCGCTTTGCCTTCCTGGACGCCCTGAAGCACCCACTGAATTACTTCAAACGGCTTCGGGCCAAGCCCGCCGACGCCCTGCAGGGTGTCGTATTGAACCCAAAGCTGGAAGAACGGTTGCGTGACATCGCTATCGCCACGAAGAATACGAGAATCAACCGTGGCCTGTATAGAAACGTCTTGATGCACGGTCCGCCTGGTACTGGTAAGACAATGTTCGCCAAGAAACTGGCTGAGCATTCCGGCATGGATTTTGCGATCATGACTGGTGGCGATGTGGCACCCATGGGAAAGGAGGGCGTAACAGCCATCCACAAGGTGTTCGACTGGTCGAACACATCGCGGCGTGGCCTGTTGCTGTTCGTGGACGAAGCCGACGCTTTTCTGCGTAAGCGTTCGTCGGAGAAGATCTCCGAGGACTTGCGTGCCGCCCTAAACGCCTTCTTATACCGTACCTCTGAGCAGAATCCCAAGTTTATGTTGGTGCTTGCCTCCAACACACCGGAACAGTTTGACTACGCAATCAACGATCGTCTTGACGAGATGGTGGAGTTCACACTTCCCGGTCTGGAGGAGCGAGAACGATTGTTGCGCCTGTACTTTGATAAGTACGTTCTCCAGCCTGCAGCTTCGGGAGCCAAGTAAGTATCCACATTGTTATCCCTTTAAATACACTATATTAACTTCTGAATGTTTTGTTTTAAAGGCGCTTCAAACTAGACACCTTTGACTACGGCAAGACGTGCTCAAAGATGGCTGCCCTGTGTGAGGGTATGTCCGGTCGTGAAATCTCCAAGCTTGGCGTGTCTTGGCAGGCAGCCGTCTACGCCTCTGAAGAGGGCCTCCTTACTGAAAAGATGGTGCTGGACAGGTGCTACTCTGCTGCCCAGCAACATAAACAGAAGGTAGGTGGTCCTTCGAACCTAGTCTAGAGTCATTTCTAATCCCTATTTTCCCACAGATGGCATGGCTTTCGGAACAGGAACGGGCGGACCACAAATCCATCACTGGGGCCGCTGCCCCGCCGCTAACTCTCACTGCCAATAAATTGTGAGGCGCTGCCGCTGGCGGAGAGTTGATGTTGAAGCAGATGATGTAACTGCGTTCAAACCTTGTTTAGTTTTTAGACTTTACTTTAAGATGGCAACGCACAGGGCTTTATCTGACTATCGGATGCCACGCAACAGCCAAAATGAACTTTTGTGTGCATACATACATGTACATGTACACAACGCATTTAACAGCCGGTACAATATCGTTGAGGGACTCACGTGTTTGACAAGATGAAGATACAATTAAGTTGTACCCACTGACAATTGTATTATAAGCTTGCATTAACTGTCTCAATAGTGTGTACAATAAGAGGTCTATATTTTAACTGCTGTTGTTGCATTTCCTAAGTTAAAGCTTTGGACGTCGAATTGGAACTCGCCGCGCCAGCACTGTGAGAGATTTATATTAAACTTCTCGCTGGCGCCGGACTCTAATTTAACTCGTTCGGCAGTTTTCCTATATGATATATGAAATAAATATGTATAGGCTACTTGTTAAAAAACTTGTTTTTTTTGTACTTAAATATTTTTAACTTAGAAGACTTAAAAACACCATATTTTATTTAATTGGTAGCTTTGGTCATCGTAAAGATCGTGTTAAAGTAGGAAACTATTCTCTTTTTACGATTTTTTTTATTATTTTTATTATTTATATCCCAAATTATTTAAATTTTCAAATTTACTTTTAAATTTGTTTCTAATAACGGGAGTATTTTAAATATCCTGTATATTATTCCCATAAACTAAAAAAAAAGTATTTAATTTCTTATTAGCCAATAATTCTAAAAATTTTAGATTTTTTCTTAAAAAAAAAAGTCTTTAAATTTTAAAGTTTAAAATCAAATCAAAATCTTTTCTAAACACAAAAAAATGTGAAAAAATTCTTTTAAAAGAAAGTGTTACCGGCTCTTCGGGTGTTTTCAAATATGCAGCCTGGTCACACTATTCCACGAGAAAATGGCGTAAAGAGGATTTGTATAGAAATATTAAAACAAGCAGCATAGAAAAATAGTTAAAGTTGTTTTTAATCTGCGACACGAAATGTATCCCAGCGGGAATGCCAATGCCGATTTAGGCTACAACAAGCATGCCCATGTCCACGGACTTGGTCACGGCCAAAATCAGTTCCTGACGCAGCCTCCGCCTCCACCCCCACACTTTGCACTACCAACTGGCGGGCCACTAAACCCACTGGTGACCCCCAGCCTACCGCTGGCCATGCAGGGTGGTACTGGCATTGACTGGGCGCAGCTCGCGCAGCAATGGATCCACATGCGGGACGCTGGGGTCGTGATGCCACCCGTAGCTCCACCGCCACCTATTATTGGAAATGTTCCAGAGTTCCACCATCCGGCGATAGCGTTGCCGTTGCCCATCATTGTGCCGCCAACGCATCCGCATTTAGAGGAGCACGGTGAGGCGGACATGGACATGGACGAAGAGCCCGAGCGGGGTAACGGTGCAGAAACGCCACCCCCTCCTGCACCCGTGGTTACGCAATCCCAATGGCTAGCAGCCAGCGAAGCGGCTGCATCGGACCCAGCCATCGTCCCCACGAATTTAGGCCCCTCCGGAGTTGGTAAGAGATTGGAAACGGGATTTCTGCCAGTGCATTTTCCAATTCCCGCCTCATCTACAGCTGCCATGCATGGGAAGCAGCCGTGGAACAGCTGGCAGTCCGCAAAACAAGCCAATCCTACGGCGCACATTCCCTCTTTGCTGAAACTGAACGTCAGTAATCCCAATGAGCCGCAGCAACAGCTGCAGATGAAGATGCCAATACAGGCGCCGCAGCAGCAGCAAATATTGTCGCACCAGCACCAGCACCAGCAGCAACAACAGCAACAGAACCACCAGCAAGAGAGTGATGCCAGCGGCAGCGCCAGCACTGAGATTGATGCCAACAAACGGAAAATGTTGCCAGCTTGGATAAGGTCAGGGAGGAAGAAGAAGTCTAAATATAACTAGATTATTATCATTGCCTCCATATGTTGCAGGGAGGGCCTGGAGAAAATGGAGCGTGAAAAACTGCGGCAGCTGGAGCGGCAACAGCTCTCCGCGCCAACAGATGTCGATGGCATCGATGTTAAGCAAGTATCAAGCAAAACACTAACTACACCCGATAATCTTTTGAACATCGCAAATGTGGTAAGTAAGGTCTGCTAACGAGGCTAATTCTGACTCTCAATACGGACGGAAAAGTGCCGAAAGTCGGGCATTCATGTTACACCCATTGGCTGCATACACTGCGAACTCTGAACCGAACTGAAACCTTGACAAAAAAAATGTTTTTCCAAAACCACTGCCTCCATTAAACGTGCCCTTGAAATTCAGGCTAGCGACAGCGAAGACTCCGTCGGCATGCCAGGGGACACACTTGGAAACGCGATCGAGGAGCAAATAGGTAATGAGATTATGAGTAAGGACAGAAATAGCGGGAGCAGTGATGAAGAGGATGAGGATGATAGCGAGCCGGGACAACAGGAGACGCTGGTTGAGACCAAGGAGGCTCCTGTGAATGGTAAAAGCTACGAAGAAAGACTGGCAGATCTGGTAGGCATTCCTTTTAATCCGGTAGTGAGCTTCAGCCAAGCGATGAAGTCGAGTGACCTTCAGAGCCGAAGGAACTGCTGGTATCCAGCTGCAGTTCGTTCACTCTGCACTAGAGTTCATTCCCTGGTTACCGGCATCACATCCGATCATAATTGTATAGCCTGCAATCAATCCTGAATACCCATCTGTAGATGCTCGCTGTGCGTCGCACACTCACCGAAATCCTACTGGAAACCACGAACGAAGAAATTGCTGCCATTGCTGGCGAGGCTCTGAAAGCGCACCGCGCCAAAGGTACATTACACATTAATCTTAAGTTTATCCCCACCGATCTCTTGCAGCGATCTCGCGTGTGTGTGTTTGTGTAAGTAACTAGAACGTAAGATCCTAGCTGGAATGGTCCTGGCTCCGTTAGGTCGGGCGAGCGTGCGAGCGTGTTCCACATAATTTATTAACTTAAAATCTCTGCTAATATATGAATCCTTTAAATACTTAAATGAACGAATCAAACACCACACAAAACAATGAAATCACTTGCTGAATTTTATAATCGTAATATATAATATATACCTATATATATGTATGTATATGTAAATCAAAAGCGTCATCAGCCCAAGTGATTCGCAAAAGCGCCTTGTCTTCCATTACCGGCAACTTGGGTAAGTAACGAAATTCCAATTTAGCGCGTAAGATTCTTTTGCACAGTTTTTGTTTAGAGGTAGTCTGAAATAAGCCTATCCCTTACCCTTTTACCCATACCACCCCATAATGGTAACGAACGATGAGAATATTGGTAACCGTTTAGGTCCCTTTCGAGTCCATAACTTTCTCGCTGTAATCTCCCTTGTCGCAGTGTGCTCTGCTCCCCACTCTGTCTTCTTCCTCTCTCCCCCCTCAAGTTAATGTAAACATTTCTCTAAAAAAAAACCAATCGAGATATTAAGAAAGACTTAAAATCAGCGCCCCATCTCTGCATCGAAGCTTGGTAGCAACAATTAGCACTTGACTGATTTGAATTATAGGGCTAGCGGCCTATGCCAGCGATTCTTCCAGCGAAAGCGATGAGGACGAGGACAGTGCCGAAGGAGATCGTTCAGCGGACGCAATCAAGGATGCTGATAAGAGTGTACATATGAGCGCGGAAGATTTGAAGGTTTGTTTTAAAGTATAACGATTCCAATATATTGACGTTATCTCATTCCTTTAGGCTCGCATACGGCGCAGCAAAAGATCATTCGAGAGGGTTATAGACGACATTGAGAATCGAATGGCCCAGCAGAAGGAGCGCGACGAAAAGACGCTACAAAGGCATCGCAGGCGGGAGCTTGCTGATTCCACAAGCGAGCGGCGCAGCCCGGTGGTCAATGAGGAAAGTCTCGAAGACCATGCAGGATATCCCGCCCATGACAAGCTGCAGCAGTTTAATGGTTTGTCGTGTAAACCATAATCCTTCAAAGACATCCAACTAATTCTTCTGTGTCCGCAGCGGGAAAACGTCCTAGCCGCAAGGAGCGCACCACACGCTTCAGCGACAACAAGGATGGCAAACACCAGTCCCACAGCAGCTACGTCCATCAGGTGGTAGCAGCTGCTGCAGTATCTCCGCTAAGCCGCGTCGTCCCTGGCGCCGGGCCGCAGAAGCTGAAACCAGTCCCCAATCCAGCAACCAACTTGTTGCAGATGCCAGATTCCGTAACTACTATGCTTAATGCGGCGGACAAGGCGCTGCAAAATGCAACCAAGTCATCGAGTAAGGTCAAGAGCAGCCGCCGTCGATCGTCCAGTGCGTCATCCTCAAGTAGCAGTAGTGACAGTAGCTCCAGCGATAGTGATAGCAGTTCCAGCGATTCAAAGACCTCTAGCAGTCGAAGCAAGCGCAGTAGTAGACACGGACACTCTGATCGGGGCAGTAGCCGAAGCAAATACGATCGCCGTGACCGCGGTACGAAAAAGGAACAGAACCGGGACAGGGACAGAGACAGGGAGCGAGACCGTCGTCAGCGCCACCACTACAGCGGTGGAAGTAGCAGCAGCCGTAAGAGCGACAGGCGTAATCGAGATTCCAGCAGATCTCAAGAAGATGAAAGAGGAAGCAATAGCCAGCACCGGTCTTCAAGCCACCGTAGCAGCCGTAGCAACGACCACGGCAGCAGCAGCAGCAGCAAACGGCAAAGTTACCGGTCGAGATCCCGCTCCAAGTCTCGGAGCACCCACCACTCCCATTCGAATTCGAAATCGCACACCTCTTCTTCCGCGTCTCATTCACGCAAACGCCACTAGACTTTGATTAGAGATACTTGTTAAATTGTACATTTTTCTATTTTTCTTCTGTTTTAAAAGCTTTTAGTAAACTATTTTAATCACGCTTAAAACAATGACAATTTTTAATTAATACTTTTGATCTAAGCGAGTACTACTTCTAACTCAAGATTAGTAAGAATTTACTTAATGATGTAAAGTTGTTTAAAGTTGTTCCGGAGCTTAGTCAGTAAAGCTCCGTTTGCAGGGTGAACACTTACAGAAAAAATCTTGTTTTTGGACGACATTCTTTGGCATTAAAACAAAACAAAAAAAGCACTTACATCCTCATCGTGGACAAATTCATCATTAGAGATGGACACGTGCTATTCGATAGTTAACAGCAAGCTGTTATTGTGCTGTTGACTACAGATTACAGATTGGTATTGTAATGTATGGTTTTAATATAGTATTTAAAAAATTCCTTAAATATTAAATATTTGCTTAAAAAATGCGGAAAATATTCAAAATTTTTTCTCAAAGAACATTTAACAAAAAATCAAAACAAGTAATAGGCCTTAAGGTAAACAATTAAATTTTTAAGTAAAATAGTGATCAGTTCCCGCTGTCCAAATTTGTTCTTTTTGAACAGCTGGTCACACTGTTGCTGAGCAACTACAAGCTGTGACGACATTGCTATTTTCGTTTTTTGTTTCACCAGAACTGGAAACAATGTCGGACGTCGCCTATTTGGACACGCTGAACAACAAGCAACTGCTGGCCAAATGCTTGGAGCTTGGCCTGCCCGGTGTTCCTGTGACAGACAGCACCCGCAGTGTCATCATCCGCCGGCTGCGAGCGGCGATCACCGGGACGCCCCTAAACAAAAGCAAGAGCAAGAAGGTGACCCCCAGGCGAGAAACTGTTCATGGAAGTCATGTGGCACAGCCCACGTCGGAGCCAGTTCGTCGCACTGCAGGTAAGAGTCCAAGTCGTGCTGGCGGAGAGAAAATCAGCACTGCCAGTCGGCGCACCATAGCATATGGATTGGACAACACGTCGCTTTCTGGAAGATCTGTACAAACGACAACCACTGTGTCGGATGTGGGCTCTCAATCGGAGGACGACGACTATTTTATGGTGGACTCTCCCGGTGTGCGCTACTCCCATTCCACCCAATCGCCTGCCGAAGACAATCGACGCAGGCGTTCAGTTTCCTTGACAAAATCTGGAGTGCTGACCACATCTTATACTCGTGAAGTGAATCAGCCCAACTACGTGCCAGAGGATCTTGAAGAGGATCAACCCCGTAGCTACACATACGAAAGACCAAAGATTCAAACCTCGCCTCTGTACACATTGCCCACTTATGAGCCTCGAATAGAGCCCTCCACCTATAGACGCTCTGACCTGGGCTTCTCTCGGCCATTACTAACTCAGAGCCAGCTGAACTCCACTAGCTACTTGGAGGAATCGGGATACAACCAGACGTCATCGCCTAATTATCCAAGAAACACATTCAGCGGCTCGGCAAAGCCGTTCGGAGGCCCGGCACCAAATGCCGCTGAATCCATTTCTCGCCAGCGTCGTCCTGTTAGCGGATACAGCATGGCTAGAGGTCGTATTTTGCAGCCCACCACCGCAGTGAATACGCTTTATCCCCAACTGAATCAGTTTTACGATCAACCCGACAACGCCCACTCGGACAGCGAGTCGGAAGTGGAGGAAGCCCCTGTCAGAACCAGTCGCCTCTCACCGCCCCAGGCCAGACCCCAAGTTAGAAGACCGCTGCTGCGTCAAGAGGATCAGGGTTCGCCCATGTCGCAGTTTAAGGAGCTGGTCAATTCTGTGAATCGCCAGTATAACCTAAAGTTTTACTTCTTCCTCATTCTTGCCGTGATGATCGCCACGTGTGTCTACGTGATGTTGACGTCGGGAGATAGTTAATTATGTAAATTAGTACCTAAAATATGCCTTAAAAATTTGGCTATTTATATTTTCTCATAACAATGGTTAAAGGACCTTTTAATACCGTTTAATACCCGGAGGCAAGTCCAATAGCTTAAGTTTTGAAATTAAAAACTGGTTTGAAATTCAGTTCAATTTGCCAAGTCTTTAATTGCTTGTTTTGCATAATTTTCTTTTTATACATAATTAGAAAAATGTACTACATTATAATTATTGTATTAAATAAACTAATTAAATGTAAGTGCTCAGTGTGTGCTGTTGCGATTTCATAATGTGGGTGCGCTTTCTCCCTGATAAACGGTACAGGATTCTATGCTTTATGCTACTATTTACACGCCATTCAATAAACAAAACAAACTGTGTAAAATCGTTTTGGGGGGGAGTGGGGGGATCGCTGCTGGAGCATCACAAAGCGAATCGCTGCTGGCGACCAAGTATCTGGCTGGCTGACTAATTAAAGTGGAACTTGAACTGGAAGGGAGACCCGTGCTGGAAGTGTGCGAACGGATGTTCGCCGTGGAAGCCTCCTCGGTTGCCCTCGGGGTCCAATGGATCTTCCCCATTGTCGAACTGTCGCCGCTTCTCGGGATCGGTTAGGACTTCTTTAGCCGCAGCAATATCAATGAATTTCTTCTCGGCCACCTTTTTCTCCTCATCCCGGAAGTTGTCCGGATGCCACTTCTGCGCGGCCTTGCGATACGCCTTTACGATTTCCTGCTTGCTGGCGGAGCGCTTCACATTCAGGATTTTGTAGTAATCTCGGCGCTCCGACTGCTTCTGTAGCTTCTTGGCTCGCTGAATGCCCTCCTTGGCACGCGCATTGTTTTCATCCAAGTCCAGGGCCGCCTGGAAGGAGTGTATGGCATCATCGTACATCTCGGTGCCAAGTAGGGCGTCGGCTCGATCACAGTAAACCTGTCCGTCCTTCATAATGTCAAGAGCCTCCTTGCATTGCTGGAGAGCCTTTCCAAACTGCTCATCCGCGGTATAGCAGCTGCAGAGCGCCTTGTGTCCTTCATAGCGGATCATAGTCTCCTCCGGCTCGTGCTTCAGCACTGCCTCACCGGCAGCGATGCACTCAGCGTATTGTTTCTCCTCGCGAGCCTGCTCAGCGTTAACCAACTGCTTTTCCACCTTGCGCAGCTTCTTGTAGAAGGGGAAGCATAACTTGTGCTCGGGATCGAACTTAAGGCACTCGCGGATCTCCTTCAAGGCGTTCGTGGCATGTCCTATCGTATAAAGCAGCTGGGCAATGTTGTAATGTCCTTCCGTGCTGTCTTGGGTGAGACGGTTCACCTGCCGCAAATCGGAAATGGCGGACAATGGGTCATTTATGGCAATGTAGGCATCCGATCGAGCCTGTCGGAATGGCACGGCCCATGGCGAAATCTCCAGCAACTGTGTAATCATGGCGATGGCATTCTGATGATCCTGTTGGCTAACCAACTGTTGGACCAGCTTCCATTGCTCCTGAGCCGGGGACAAGCGAGAGTAATGCTCTAGAACTAGACCGTTGTTCGGCTCCTCCTGGAGTACTTCCTCGAAGTCGTGCATCGCCAATTCATATTCACCATTCTTCATGTGCACCACACCGCGTTGAGTCCTTGCAGCCGTAAAGTCCGGCTTCAGTTCCAGCACTCGGCTGAAGTCCTGTATGGCAAAGCGCGTCTTGCCAAGCGCCAGGTAGACGGTACCGCGCTTGAAGAGAGTCAGGTAGTTGTTTGGATCACCCTCTACAGAGAACAGATGTGTTAAAGTTAATCAAATAATGGGCTACAAGGCTGACCTGGCAGATGAATAAATTTATTTAATTTTTTGCATTAAAGGCAAATTATTGAATTATGCATCTGCCAGGGTATGAATATGGCTATAATGATATATTTATTTACCAACTGCCGCATGGTAATGCGTAAGGGCATCCGACAGCTGCCCCCGAGCCAAAAAGCCCTTGCCCAGCTCCAGGTGGTTCTCGATGTCCGCGGGACTGGCCACCGACTCGGCGCCTGTCAGAAAAACAATGACGTGTAAGTAAGCAACCCTTATAGATAAGGCCATTTAGGTAGGCACCTTCTAGGAAAAGCTCCAAAAGCAGGAGCACCACGCAGGCGGCCAACTTTTTCTCCCCGCTGCCAAACATAAGGAGATCGCTCAACGGCAAGGCCATGGCGTTGTTTAGACTACGTGTACTTGGTCAGTTAGGTGAGCCACACAACCTGTGTGGGCGTTATCGACACGCACGACACTTCTGCTTGGCGAATCTGCTTGGCGTGGCAGCAGCTAATCTCTGCGCTTTCACCTAGCCCCCTCTTCAAAGAGCTGCGTTGTTACGGCTATATGAAAATTGCGTCCGTTTTTGGTAATATTCCGGTCGTTCGGTTTTTAGGGTTCTTTCACTTCCCCTGACAGAGACTGCTACTCGATTCGGTTTCTAAATGATATGCAAAGTGACAGACTCTCTGGGCATCCCGGCCACTGCAATGTTCAACTGCGTCCGTCTTTTGGCACGGAACTTTGTGCTTATAAATATATATAAACTAGAACTGACGTGTTTCTGTCTGAATTTTTGAACAATCCCCCATCCCTCGTTCGTTCCATTTCGTTTGGTCCAAATATTTCTGGTATTTTTAAGTACTTTGAATTGGTGGTATTTTTTTCGAGTGTTCAGTATTTTTCGTAAAAATGTAAAAAATAAAAATAAAGAAAAAATCGTTATTTTGAATTTGAATGAGAAATGCAGAGCAAAAATAATAATAATAATAATATAAGAGTTATATTTTTAATAATTTTTTTTATAAAAATTGGTTATAAAAGTATTAAAAAATGTTAGTCTTTCAAAAAAAGTGTTCCAATATTTTTTGGAGGGTTTTTGTAGTATAAAATAAAATTAAATTAAAAGGAGTTAGAAGTTGGGAGGGGTTACCTGGAGAAAGGAGTAGCCTAAGTGGTTGGTAGTTGGAATGAAAGAAATCGTTAAAATCTATCAATGTTTTCCGATCAGGAATCTGATCATTTAAGGGAATCCCCTTAAATACTTACTAAAAATAAAAAAAAAAAACATTTTTTTTTTTAGGTTTTAATAATAAATTATAGAGAACCGAACCGCAAATCGATTAGGGAATTCCGCTCAGGAATTACATTATTGGCTATATTGGGGCTCCTATGCATTTTCCACATTTTAAAGGGTTTTCCCCCGAAAATTTAACATAAAATAAAAAAATTAATTGGTTTTTAGGGTTTACTGAAAATAAACAATCGATCCACAAGTCGATTAAGGTATTCTACTTTTTAATCATTATTGGGAAAGTTAAAGCCTTCTCTGTGGGCCATATTGTGGCTACCATGAATTGTCCATATTTTAAAGGAGAAAATTGAAAAAAAAATCCAATTTTGATGCACAATGAAAGAAAATCGGTCAGAAAATGGCGAAAGAATCGGATAAATTTAAGCAAAGATACAGTCTTCCAAGTAAGCCATGTTGTGTCTCCCATAAAGGTATGTACTTCCCTAAGCAGCACAAAATATTGCAAATAATTGTAAATAACAAATCTTAATTGTTTTATTTTGCAAATTACTGTTAAATTGGAACATGAATTTGGTAAATAGGGCTAACACTACTTTTAAAAATCCGTAGTATATTGATATTTCAAATTTCGTATGTTAATGTAAATACTTTTCGGGTTCTTCTGGTAATAAATGCATTCCTTGAGCATTACACATCTTCAGTTGCTTCAATTGCTTTAATAACTTTTAATATTTTGATTTTTTCTTATCGCTAAATGGTCAGCAATGATCAGGGATTAAGAATGCAAGGGGCTTGAGATAAGAATGAATTTAGGATCTAAGACGATATAGTTTGTGTATTTACGTATGCGTTACGAGCCATATATAGTAAAATATACCATTTTCCTATGAAATATTCTAGATAAAGCTCACGGCCCTTTCACGACGCAGCGATCCCTGTGCGTAAATGGTCTATCTTTGGATGGAGGGTGTGGTCTATAAGTTCTAGGCTCGAGTTCGAGTTCTATGCTGCTAGTGAGTATTTAGTGAGAGCTACGCTCAGAATGCAAAACAGTTTCTGTATGTGCTTGGCTATAACAGTATTCTTTGCTGTTCCTCTTGGTTAGGAAATCACAATGTTTATCAGATCATCCAGAGTGTCCTCAGAGGGTGGCTGAGAGGCGTGTGTCTTTTGCATGTGAGCTGCACAGTAAGAAATATATTAATTACTTTTTTAAACCAATAAAATAAAATACAAACTTTTAAGCTTAATGTGCGTGACGAAGCGTTCCTGGCAGAGATCGCACTTATAGTAGGTTTTTCCGGTATGGACCCTTTGGTGGAGTCGCAAGGACTTTTCAAATAAATAGGCTCTTCCACAAATGCTGCATTTGAAGTTCTTTTCCAAGACTGAAATGGATATCATTTTAAGAATCTAGATAATCTAGAAACTCTCTCCTAGAGAAAGTCAGAGGAAGTAGGACTTAAGGACTTTAAGGACTCACCCTCGTGACTGCGTCGATGTTGGTTTAGCACGTACTTCAGGGCAAAGGATTTGCCGCATACATCACACACGTTTGGCTTCTCCTTCTCGTGCGTCTTGATGTGCCACTTCATGTCCTGGACACGCTTGAAGCGCTTGGAGCACTGGGGACAAGCGTGCGGCCGGTCCTTCTCCGAATGCACAGCAGAGTGCCGCTCCAGCGCCGACTTCATGTTGAACCTCTGCGTGCAGCTGCCGCATTGGAAGAGTCCAGAGTACTGACGTTCCCGCTTCTGCTGCAGGACGCGCTTGTTGTTGGCAATCACCGGCATTCCGGGTCGATGAAGGTGCTCCGCAGACATGTGGGTGGCTAGGTCCTGCTCTGTGGCAAAGTGCTGCCGGCACATCATGCACTCGCTCCGCTCGATGGCGGTTAGGTTTTCCCTGTGCTTCTCCAGCATATGGATGCGTTTCTCGGCGTAGGATGCAAAAACTAAGGAACAGGAATTGGGTAATCTTTGAGCAATACTCGAACATGGAAGTTCAAGAGGGTGGCTAGTCGTAGGGTGGCATGAAGTAGAAATATGTTTCATCATCCTGGAATCCATAACCTTTAAATTTTATTTTTAGATAATATGGTGATTTTTTCAGGATTTCAGGATGACTTCTTATATAATGACATGCTGCTCTCCGGGGTTTCAAACTGTGGATGGAGTTGGTTATGCTTTTCGGTAATATTTGAGAGGTTTGAAGGGTAAAAACTCTAATCAAGTGGCTAAGAGTAGATCGAATTCGCATGCTATTTGGCTAAAAAGGTTTGCAAAAAACAGCTGAGTTAGCCATTATGTTTACCGTTATTTTGGCATGACTAACACACACAACACACACTATAAGAAGCGGCAGAAGCAGACGGGCGGGTCTCACTTTATTTTTGGTCATAAAGCGCTTGTTGGATGTGAAAATGTTCGATGATGGCGACAGATTGATATTTATGGTTAATGCTCATGTATATTTAATGTTAAAAGTTTGTATTGCTGAAATCTTTCACGTCCTCCCTTTAAAGGAGGCTGGAAAAATCTCCATCTGTACTTACCCTCCGTGCAGTTGGCACATTTGTAGGGCTTCTCTCCTCCATGCTGTCTGTAGATGTGCCAGCGAAGAGTCTTCAGATGAATGAAGGCTAAGAAAGTTCGAGATAAATGGATATTTTAATTAAATTTGGCTTAAAATCTACTTACTCTTTCCACAGAAGCTGCAATGCTCACTCTTCCGGGAGCTGGCACCCAGGTGAGTGGCTTCGTGGCATTTCAGATGCCGCTGATTGATGAACAGCCTCTCGCATCCGCTCTGGCGACACTTGAGCTGGCGTTCCGGGTTGTGCCACTTCATATGGTAGTTGAGGCTTTTGCGGGTAAAGAAGCGCTTCTCGCAGAGGCCACATTCAAAGTCCGTGTCCGTGTGGTATTTTTCAACGTGGTGGCGGAGGTTGTGCCGATCACCGTACTTCTTGCCGCACACCTCGCATGTGTGCTGCTTCTCCACGTGACAGCTCTTGAGGTGCACGGTACGGGATGCCGCATCCTGGAAACAGGCATCGCATTCTGGACAATTGTACGGCTGCTCCGAGTCGTGGCTGGTGTTGATGTGCTCCAGGAGCAACTGCTGAAGCTGGTAGCTCTCCTGGGGCCGCAGGCAGAACTTGCAGGTGTAACTAATGGTCAGCTGGGGGCTAGTGGCTTCCTCGAGGTCTGGTGGCAGCTCCTGGTCCTCGTCCACAAAAATCTCTATGGGTCCAATGGCAGTGTTTGGTGGAGTTTCGGCTGAAACCGTCGTTGTGGTTATGTCTGGTCCTATTCCCTCCACATCATGCACTTGGTCTGAGGACGCATCTTCCTGATCATCCTCCTCCAGGCTGTTGGCATCGATCTTGTCGTAAATATTGGACAACTTCAGTTGCGCCTCCTGGCAGACCCCTCGAAAAGCGTTTATGGAGCAAAATTTAGCGAAACAATCGCTGCAGATCTTTTGGGGTAACCCGTCGTTTGGAGAGATCTGACAATATTTTAGAAAAATAAAAGGCTTTATAAGTATATTGATTTATAAATTAAAAGTTTATAATATAAAATAATTAAATTTACAAATCGAAAAAAGTCTCAAGAAAGATAAAACCTTTCCAACCAAAAATACCGTGAATCTGAATTAAACTTTCAAAAAATAATAAAAAATCTCAATATTTTTCAAGAGCTTTTTGTTTTAAAAATAAAATTAACTAATTTATAAACTTATTTATTATTATTATTATTTATTATTTCACTTTTCTTTAGCAAACCCCTGCCACAATTTGCAACTTTCACTTTGAAAACTTGCCATTTTTAGCCAACTCTTGTGGTAACTCCACTGTTATAGTCACTCACCTCAAGATTCCAGTTAACAAACTGCAGTCGGATCTGGGCCATCTCGCTGGGCCAGCAATTGGGATGGTAGAGATCCAAGAAATTGTTGCTGCCATTTTCGGAATCGCAAACAAACATGGAAATCGCACAGGTGCGACACGTTTCCATGGTGGCGGCCACAAGTCAGTGCCCAGCGAAACGGCAGCACTGCATTAATATGCAACTGCAACGCCCAAATTCGATGCGGCGGAACCCATTTCCATGGATTCATGTGTCGGTCTGTACGTTTGTGTGTGTGTGTGTGTGTGTTGTATCTGTGCGTGTTGGGAATTATGCAACTTTATAATTATTACACTGAAAAATCCAGGTCCAAATCGAAACCCAAATCCCACATCTCATCTGTGTGGAGCGAGAAATATTTACAAAACAAATGTTTTTCACGCCTAATGGATGCTGGGACTGGGGCACTGTGAAAAGTTTTGTGTCTGTATCCGGGTGACGACCTATCTATCCTTATGCCCAACCTCCCCACCATGCCTGTCCTGTCCTGTACTGCGCCTATCCTGTCCTCTTTCGGCGGCCGACGAAGTTGCTTGGCGCGCACTCCCGCGTGAACTGACCTTCGTGACGGCCCAATCTGCTTTGGCTTGCAGCGCCGAGAGATTTAATGGACGCGCATACACTTATCTATGCAGAGTCTCGCCACCCTTGCACCCCAACCACCCAGCAGTTACTAGCTGTTCGGCCGAAGCCATCAGCTGTTCCACATTGTTTGGGTACTTGCGCAAAGCTCGCTAACGCAACCAGAGGGGCCACCAATGGTGGCACAGTTTATCGAACTCCCCACTAACGTGCCACTGCCACATGAAGCTTTCATGCCCCCGTACTCCCCAATGAAAGCGTTTGCAACTGCAACTGTAAAGTTAAAGCTCCAACGGAAACAACTTGAAAGTATCTGCCTCTTTGGGTTTATTTGAATTTTTTGGTTATCACCCCCAGGACATCCTATCTGAAAGAAGATATGTTAGGTTTTTGTTTCTGCAACTAAATATTAGGTTGTAATTTATAGCTATCTTTATGTACACATTACACGGGTTTATCTTACAGTTTAACTTTGATCTTACTATATAAAAATTATCCTACTCCCGACTCCCGCTACTAACTTGGCGGCAGAATGCCCAAGGTGCAGAGACAAAGTTTGGCGGCGTTTAGCTTCGCTTCCTTCTTGTTATTGCAGCCCCGGTCCGGCGTGTAAGTCTGCCCGTTAATCTCCACCGAGAATAGGAACGTCCGGCAGTGGGGCGGACCGGTATTCTCGCGAAGCGTGTAATGCGGCGGCGTCCATTTATTCTTTGAAGTCAGTTCGTTCAGCACACACACGGGATGCTTGTCCTGTGTGATCAGTGGAGGGCATGTTCCCGTCGGCGGGCCTGCCGTGGCTGCTCCACCCATCCGTGTTCCCGGTGGGCCGGGTCCCCCTATGGGGGCAGGTGGGTTCTTGTTTCGCCGCTGGACAGGTGGCTGTCGCGACTTGAGGTCATCTCGAGACACCAGGCCTCGTTTATCCAGTTTAACATCCAACAGTAGGGGCTGCAGAGATCCTGTTTTGGTTCTTCCCAGGCCTTCACCAGGCTTCCAACCCATTTTTTGCAGCAGCGCCATACCCATGCCGCCGGTCACTGGTTTGGTAGACGTCAATTGGTCCTTGCGCACCCACAGCTGGGGCCCGCTGTTCAGTTCGTGGGCCTTCATCACCTGAGCTCCAGTGCTGCCGGTAAACTGACCCGGCAAGTGCTTCGAGTTGGCCCAGGAAGACATATTCCGCTGAGCGATGTACATCATTTTTAAAGCTTCTGAATCCGTTGGATTATCCTGCAAATGGATCTTGATTAATCTTGATACTTATAACATGTTTTGAGCTTTGGACTCACTTGCAGTCGTCGAATGGCGCTTAGGCGCTGGGTAATGATGCTTCCCACATCCATAGATGGCGGTGTTACCTCCGGAAATATCGAGTCACTTGGCGCAGGTGTTGGTGCTGGAGTTGCCGATGGAATGGGTACCTCAGGAACAAATGGTGCCGCAATTGCCGGCGGTGGAGCATCGATTGGAGCCTGAACGGGCGGCGGGACGGGTTCTGGAGCAGAAGGGACGGAGGGGCTTAGACTGGGTCCCCCCATTGATTTAAAGGCTGGTTCCTGCTGATCCTGCGGGGGGATGGACTTGGCAAAAACGTTCTTTTGC
Source organism: Drosophila pseudoananassae pseudoananassae (assembly GCA_018153035.1). NCBI lineage: Eukaryota > Metazoa > Arthropoda > Insecta > Diptera > Drosophilidae > Drosophila > Drosophila pseudoananassae. Next base: position 2,953,813 of record JAECXR010000055.1, read on the forward strand.
GTTTCCTTGAAAATATTTGTGGATTGCTTAGCGGCTGGAAGAGATGGCAGTGGCGCCAGTCCACTCTTGGGCTCCACCGGGACCCACACCTCGTTCATGCGATGCGTTTGTCCAGATGAAACCGGAAACTGCATAGTTATGGCCTTTGTTTGATCCTCCCGCCGTGCTGTGGCTGGCGTCAGGGGCGTGGCGTTACGTATGTGCATCACAATCGGTTCCCGTTCTTTAAGCTGGAATGGATGATGGAAGGCCTTCGCATTTCCATTCTTATCCACGTCAGAATCCTCGTCGGAGCTCAGATCGGAGAGACCATCGCCGTTGGAAATTTTTTTACAGAAATCTGTCAAATCCTGAACAGTACGCCCACCGTAACGCATTTTAACCAGCACCTTGTCCTTGACCTCAGGTGTCATGTTTGCAACACCGGGCAGTGTTCCCCGCTTGAACATGTTAATGGCGTTTTTGCGGGCGATCTCCAATAGGCGCTTCTTGTCAATGCCCAAATCTCGGGATCGAGATCGTGAGCGTGTTCTTGACCTCCGCTGTCTCCGGGACTCATGATCGCGCACTCTTCGCTTGCTCTGCTGTGGCTCTGGCTTGGGCACTTTTTGTTCTTTTGGTTCTGATTTCGGTTCCTCCTTTCCATCATAGAAAGGATTGTGATGCGGTCGACGGCGACCGTTAGAAGCCCTCTCCCGGAGAAACGACTCCTCGTCGGATAGTGAGACGTCAGAGACATCGCGAGACTGTCTTGACTTGGACTCGGCTTCATAATCTCTGGGCTGGGCCGTATCACGTCCATTATAGAAGCTATTACCGGAGCGGTCCCGTTCCCGTTCTCGACCTTGATCCCTTTCCCGTTCATGATTTTGGCCCTTTTCTTTTTCCCGGTCCCTATTCCTTTCGTGCCTCTCCCTCTTTCCAAGAGAATGGGAATCCGAATGACTGCCCCCTTCGGTAGCTGATCTCTTCCTCTCAGACTTAACTTTATCCTTCCCAGTCGTTGTAGTATTATCAGTGGACGTCGTCCTCCCATCCGACAACGGTATTTTTTCCTTGGACTTTTCCCGATCCCGAACTTTATCCTTGTCCTTGCTGTCTTTGTGTTTGTGCTTGTGCTTCTTTCGCTTGCGCTTGTGCTTGCCCTCGGAAGAATTGGCGTCACTGCACTCGCCATCCGATTTGGGAGACTTCTTCCTTTTACTTTTCTTCTCCTTTTTCTCCTTCTTGACTTTTTTCTTCTTCAGAAGATTTTTGTCGTCTAGCAGTTCTTCAGGCGGAGCAGCGTTAAAAACTCCGAAGAGCTCGGCGAGGATCTCGTTGGATGACTTGACGGGGATAATGTCTTTCTTATCCTCTGCAGAGGAGGCTTCGCTGTCTTCCGACTCATCTTCCCGATCTTTGCTAGTGCTGTGCGATGCGGCCAAAGCTTCAGCCTTGTACTTGGCATTTAGGGCCCGAAGCTTGGCCTCCACCTCCGCGTCTGGTCGCTCGCATTTCACCTTTACGGATGGGCCAATCTCCGAGGCAACTGGTTCCTGCTCAGGAGGTTTCGGGTCTAGATTGGACTCGGCTATTTGAGGGTTCTCCACGCCAGATGCGTGCTCTGTTTTTTCCGTCATTGCGATTTGTTAGCCCGCGGCATGGGGCGGTCGTCCTAGTATCCATGCATGCCGATGGGAAGCTCCTTAGATCACAAAATTCCTTGTTTCTCAAATGTAAATGTTTTTTCGCACGCCTTGTTAGATTCTGACAATAGAGATGATATTTACTCCAATATCGATTCGATATAAATATCGGATAAAATAAACAATACAAAAACAAACAAATCAGAGTCCTTTAAAGGACAGTAGGGTTTGGTAGATTATAAAAGACATTATGAAAATTATTTAGTGAAAAATTTAAAATTTTATCACTATAGATAAAAACCAGCTAAATTTCTTCCATCTCTATCGATGGTCTTGACAAGCAACGAAATTCCAGTTGGCAGCCCTCTGTGCCAACCGCAGCCAACTTCACTCACGTCGCTGTCACGAATTGCAATTTTTATAAAAAGAAAAAAATTGTCAGAAAAAAGGCGTTTTAGTGTCAGTGTCGTCGAGCTAACTATATTTTTTATCTGCAAACGTAAGTAGATCACCCATTAAAGTCAAATTAATGAAAATTCCATCATTTTGCGCGTCAATTTCGGTGTATTTTATCGCCATTTCCTTTTTCGTCGCCATCGTGCTGCTTGACTTTGTGTTGCTCCGTAGGGCCTGCAACTGTGTTGGTCGGTTCTACGTTATTTTTCGCAGTTTTGCCGTGTCTATGTAACAATGATATGTGTATAAGTATTTGTGTGATTAATTTTCCTTCGTTCATGCCCAATTGAAACAAATTGTTTAACAAGTCACCCAATAGGTGTACGTCTCACATCTCTATATAAAATTGATTTTAAGCGTACGCACATTTATTCAGTGAATTGAAATTTCTCACAGATATTACAACTATATAAAAAAACAGAAGAATCGGCCACAAGATGACGTCTTTGGAGCAAAATCGCTTGCAAAACTTCAAAAACAAAGGGAAGGACCAGGATGTAAGTGTTTCCCAATTAGATGTACCAATCAGGTGAACAGATATCATTGTATTCTAGGAGATGCGTCGTCGCCGCAATGAGGTTACTGTAGAGCTGCGAAAGAACAAGCGCGAGGAGACTATTCTCAAGCGACGGAATGTGCCCAACTTGGATTCGAACACAGATGAGGACGAGCAATTGCCCACTTCCATCAATTTGAAGAAGCTCGCCCAGGCTGCCGCAGATTCCTCCAAGCCGGACCAGCAGCTTGCCGCCGTCCAAGCCGCTCGCAAGTTGCTCTCCTCCGACAAAAATCCACCTATCAACGATCTGATTCAGAGTGACATTCTGCCCATTTTGGTAGAGTGCCTTAAGCAACATAATCAGACAATGCTGCAATTCGAGGCCGCCTGGGCTCTGACCAACATTGCTTCTGGTACTCCAGATCAGACCAACCAGGTACGCAAAACCATTTATTGTTTACTAATTGGACCTCTTTTTTGACAATAAATTGTTCCTTGTAGGTCGTTGCTGCTGGTGCCGTGCCGCTCTTCCTTCAACTTCTCAACTCGCCCGCTCCAAATGTTTGCGAACAAGCCGTATGGGCGCTAGGTAACATCATCGGCGATGGTCCGTTGTTGCGAGATTTTGTCATCAAGCACGGCGTAGTTCAGCCACTGTTGTCGTTCATCAAGCCGGACATCCCCATTTCGTTCTTGCGCAACGTAACCTGGGTGATTGTCAATCTGTGCCGGAACAAAGACCCTCCTCCTCCGGCCGCCACCATTCACGAGATCCTGCCTGCACTCAATGTGCTTATCCACCACACCGACACAAACATCCTGGTGGACACAGTATGGGCGATCAGCTATCTAACTGATGGCGGCAATGAGCAGATTCAAATGGTTATTGAGAGCGGAGTTGTACCCAAGCTGATACCGCTACTTGGAAACAGCGAAGTCAAAGTGCAGACTGCTGCGCTTCGTGCCGTTGGCAATATTGTAACCGGATCCGATGAGCAGACGCAGGTGGTGCTTAACTATGATGCGCTCTCCTATTTCCCGGCCTTGCTCTCGCACCCAAAGGAAAAGATCCGCAAGGAAGCGGTCTGGTTCCTGTCTAACATCACCGCCGGCAACCAGTCACAGGTACAGGCCGTCATCAACGTTGGTCTTCTGCCCAAGATCATCGAGAACCTGACCAAGGGCGAGTTCCAGACACAGAAGGAGGCCGCTTGGGCAATTAGTAACCTTACCATCAGTGGCAACCGCGAACAGGTGTTCACCCTGATCCAAGAGGGCGTCATTCCGCCTTTCTGTGATCTCCTTTCGTGCCAGGATCCGCAAGTTATCAATGTAAGAAATTTTGTCTCTGGGTATTTAAATTTCAATGAATTTAGCCCAACACTTTTATTTTTTATTTAGGTTGTGCTTGATGGTCTTAACAATATGCTCAAAATGGCTGACTCTCATGTTGAGACGGTGGCCAACTTCATCGAGGAGTGCGAGGGTCTGGCCAAGATCGAGAGACTCCAAAGCCACGAGAATGTTGAGATTTACAAATTAGCCTATGAAATCATCGATCAGTACTTTACAGATGAAGTGAGTATAATTTTTTGTTGGTTAAAAACAGATTTTACTTTTTAATCTATACTTTTTAGGGTGAACAGGCTAGCATGGCGCCCAGCTCTGACGGAACACAATACAACTTCGATCCAAACGCCGATAAACTACCAATGAACTCATTCAACTTTTAACGATACAAACCTTAAAGCAAAGCAGCGACAGAAACAGTACAGTGGAAACCAAACACGTGCAGAAAAATACATTTTGGCACTTTTAAACCGTACACAATTTGTGTATGAACCCCGACACGCCGGAAATTCACATAACAATACTATATTTTGTACACCACCCCCAACAGCAGCAATTAGACAGCCAAGATAAAAAGATTTTTTTAAGAACAAGGATAAGAACTTTGGATGATTCACCACGGGACACTGCTGCAGACGTTTTAGCTTATCTCAATACTGTGTTATCAAAATTATTAATTTCAACGACTCATACACGCACGTGTATGGATGTATGCAGCGCAGGAGGTAATTTTATTGGACTGACTCGTCAAGAACTCATCCAAAATATATTACATACACAGGAATGATAAGATTCAAAACAATGTAGAACTATTTGATTTATATGAATTAATTTAAATATGTACGCCTTTTGATTTGAAATTACATATGTATACATTTCTAACATGAAAGCGATGAAAACCAAATGCCTAGCACTGTGTTTTGTTTCCAGGCAGCAGATAAGTTAAGCAGAAAACTATAAACACAAGTGTTTCGGGTTTCTGAGGAAGGTAGCTACTAGCTAGCCAGCCCGAGCCATCGCCCGAGTGGCTGCTAATTAGCATTTATTTCGATTTGTGCGTCACTTGAGCACGTTTTCCATTAATGCGCAATAGCCGTGACAGCTGGGCTGGACTGGACAACTGCGTTTGCTCCACAGTGCGGCAGCGTAATATTCACACTTGGCAGCAGGTCCAATGTATATTTAAACAATTCTCACACCCCACACAAGATCAAAAATTACAAACGAGGGAGTGTGGTGTAGCCTTGGAGGATGAAACAAAAATACATCTACCATCAAAATTATTTAAACAAACGAAATAAGTTTATTTTCGGCATGACGAAGATTTGAACAATTATTAACAGTTTGTAATTAACTAATCAGGGCACTTGTACGATTTTTAAGGGTTTGGTAATTTTTAATCTGTGGGGGGGATGCTCATAAGTAATGAGTCATTGCGCGGATAAAAAATTGCATTGATAAAAAAATCTTTTTATCTAAAAGGAATTTTATGTGACGACTATGTATGTTTTAAAGCTATAAGCAACTAATTAAATTAATTTGGTTTCTGTTTTAATTTTTCGTTTTAAAATTTGTATATTTTTTGGACACCATAAAGAATCCTTTAAAAAATAAAAAAGAAATAAAGGTAAAAATAAGAAATTTAGATCATTGGCATTTTTCTATTAAACTGGCTTGCAAATTAATTATAACTTCAATGAATATTTGTTTTAAAAAGTTTTAATTTTTGTAATAAATTTATTGATGTTTCATACGCAATGCGTAATAAGCATCACGTAACGTGATACGAAACAACGGATAGGTGGCAGCGCTTCGTAATTTCAAAAACTTAATTCTGCTCCGCTCCGCTAGGTGTATTTCAGGGCTGCAATCATTTTAATAGTTTTCAATAAAAGAATTGTACAAATTTGTGGTTTTTTAAACCAAAACCATTATTTAAAAATATTTTACGGTTGAACATACATATGTTTTACCGCCAAGTTAAGGAAATATTGATGAAAGAAGAAAACCTTGTGCTCGCGTGACTCCCAAATAAAGATCATGCGTATGTGGGTTATTTTTAGATACATTGCATTTTCTGCCAACTTCCGTAAACATTTCGCCGGAAATTGGCACACTCAGGCTCCAAGGCTATGGTCAAGGTCAAGGCTGGTGCAGAGAGGGATCTTTTAACTTTAATAAAAACCTGATTAGCCGCGTTAATTTAAATATAATTAGAGAAAAATAAATAAATATTGTCGGATCTTTAGAAAGTCAAGAGAGTACGTAGAATGTATGTAACTATATAACGTGAGAAAAGAGAAATAGCTAACACGTTAGGATGTAATTGGCAAAGGCGTAGGTAATTTAAAAGAGTGGGGGATATTAAAAATGGGTTAAACCCCGTTTTCATTTATATTCTAAACTTAGAATGAGAGAATATATCTAAAAAAGAAATATATGTACTCACTAATTTCTATGAATTCTATGCCACCTACGCCCATGCCATCAGCTGTTTGGTTTACTGAGAGTGGCTCTCTCTATTTGTGCGCACACGTAGCAAACGTCGAGGTGTTTCAGCGCTGGTTTCTGTATGTTTTTGTTTCCGTAGGTGTCTGGTCGACGAATTATCAACGCTGCTCGTGGAATTTTTCGCACAAATAACGCAATGTCGTCCGCCGCCGTTCAGCCACCGCCTCCCGTGCCACCCCCACCTCCACCAGCCTCTGCAGCAGCTTCCGCAGGAAAAGGAATTCATTCCAAGATATACAATGGAATGATTGGAGCAGCCGACAAATTCGTGCCCGCCAAGCTGCGCCCACTCTGGATGCATCCAGCTGGTTAGTGTTGTCATTTAATATTTATTTTCTTTTTTTAACCTGTTGCTTCCGTAGGACCCAAGACCATCTTTTTCTGGGCACCCTTCTTCAAATGGGTAAGTGGCCAGACAGACGGGACAGGAAGGGATTACATAACTGGGACAGCGCGCGACCTTCGCTGATTTTCATTATCGCACACATACTCGCGCGCACTGTCAATCCAAGCAGCAGTATACAAATCTGTGCGCAGGTGCTATTAAACGAAATAATTTGATTATTTGAGCAACCTGCGCTTGATAACTGCCATGTCCATGTGAGCGTACAAGTTCCGAGCTATACTGTGACTTTGTTTATCGAATTTTAAACAAGCTACCTCGGAAATATGTATCGCAGAAAACCAGTTTTGAATGCCTCCAAACACTCCAACAACAAACAAAGCAAAAACTAAAATATCTACCTTTTGCAGGGTCTTGTCATCGCAGGATTAAGTGACTTGGCCCGTCCGGCTGACTCGATCTCCGTATCTGGATGCGCCGCCTTGGCTGCCACGGGCATTATCTGGTCCCGTTATTCCCTGGTGATCATACCCAAAAACTACAGCCTTTTTGCCGTGAATCTCTTCGTGGGCGTCACCCAGGTGGTGCAGCTGGCACGAGCCTACAACTACAAGATGGAGCAGGATAAGCTGCAGAAGGAGGACCCGAAGCCAGCACTGACCCAGTAGATCCATATCGAATCCAACACCGGTGCTATCCCGACCCATAGAAAATAATTTCCCACAATGGCACAATGTAATCGAGTAGTAGGTTTAAAGGAAGCTGTGTTTGCAGATCTGTGATCTGTGTTTTGAAATCTGCTAGCCGTTTTTACTAATGGTTTATCGCCTTATCGACGTGATTCGTATTACTTAAGTTGGAACTGTGGAGGCTTCACGAATAGTTTATATTAATACGAGCATTATTGGACATTTTGTGATTGTCAATAAATAAACAAGTACATGTTAAGACTGTAAATAATATCGAATATGGTTCGTTTTTGATTCTGGTATATTCGTATTAATTAACCTGGTTCTTTTTATAAACTTTTTAGCACGTTTTATGAACTTTATCAAATTATTTGAAACTTGTTTTATAGTTAGAGCTCGAGAGTCAATGAGTATAAGGTATTGGCAAAGGCTAAAAGATCATTAAAAGTTTTACAAATTAATATTTAGTTTTAATATTTATTTTACTACCTATATTTAGCTCCACTTAAAGTTTTATTAATTGCAGTATGCAGCTGGTAACTGTGATATTTGTAGTCCCCAAATGGGATTTTTATGAACCATAAAAACTCGGAAAGGTGCCGGAGCAATTCATTAGTTTTTGATAGTGCTAGTGATAACAGAGCTAAACCTCCAATGCGAGAGCAGGAAAGCTCAGTTGTCGGTGGAAGCTTCAATGGAGCTGTCGTGCCTCAGATCGTTCTAGCTCCATTTTCCTAGACTAGACGACAACTAGACAGTTATCGCATCCAAATCAATCATCAAACACTTGATTGGAGATAGCTTTGATTAATTTCTCTAGCTGATTCTTCAAGGACTCAAATTTTAATTAGAGGTGAGATAACATTAGGCAAGGATGTCGACCGGACCACCTGCTCCGCCTGCCAAGGCACTGCCTTCCACCGGAAAAGGACTTACCTCTAAGGCCTACAATGGCCTGATTGGAGCCTGTGATAAATTCGTGCCTGCCAAGTTCCGACCCTTATGGATGCATCCAGCAGGTACGGGACTTAGATAACTTTCTTTATGGAATATTTTAAATATGTTCACTTCCAGGACCAAAAACCATATTCTTCTGGGCACCTCTCGTCAAATGGGTGAGTTGAGAGGATTGTGACATAATTCGAAATTCTAAGCGTCCTCCGCTTATGTTCATTATCAGCGAGCTGATAAACAAATCTGTGGGCAAGCTGCTAAACCAAGCGTATATTGTGTTTTTATTATTTGTTTATTTCCCGGAGTATAGTAGCTATTCGTGATAAATATGTATGTGTCCGTATCTGGATTTGGTTTAGTGGCATGTGCGAACATTCTGATAACTAAATGAGATGGCATTTTTTAGAACTCGCCACAAAACTTTCCAATCAAGGGGATCCACCTTACTAATCTCTCTTATGCTCGAAAAAAAATATTTTTTTCTTTAATAGAGTCTCGTCATTGCCGGTCTTAGTGATCTAACGCGTCCTGCGGACAAGATTTCGCCCAACGGATGCTTGGCTCTTGGAGCAACGAATCTTATTTGGACGCGATATGCCCTAGTGATTATTCCAAAGAATTACAGTTTGTTTGCTGTAAACCTTTTCGTGAGTCTGACGCAACTCTTTCAACTGGGACGCGCCTACAACTATAAGTGGGAGCAGTCGAAATTGGAGAAAGCCAAGGACAAGGAGCAGCCAGTGGAAGCTAGTCTTTAATGTAAATAGTAAATGTTTTAAAACCTTTGTGTGAAAAAAACATGTATATGATACATAATAAAATGGTCAAAACGCTAGCGGTATCGTCACCGTTTAAATTTCGTCGCGTTGCTTGTTTTTTGGTCTTTTAATTTTTAGAATTTTTTCCAAGGGGTACCCCTACAAAATTGTGGGTTTTCCCAATTTCTCCACTTTTGCTCCTTCCGATGGCCATAGCTCTGTCAACTCGTATCCGATCTTGGAATAAAGTACCGCTAAGTAATCAGAGAACTTAAATGCGACATTTCTCATTCAAAACATTGCTTAAATATAGTTTTTAAATTTGTCGAATTTTTTCCAAGGGGGTACCCCTACAAAATTTTGGGTTTTCCCAATTTCTCCACTTTTGCTCCTTCCGAAGGCTATAGCTCTGCCAACTCGTATCCGATCTTGGAATAAAGTACCGTTTAGTAATCAGAGAACCCAGAAGCGACTTTCCTCATTAAAAACATTGCTTAAATATAGTTTTTATATTTTTCAAATTTTTTCCAAGGGGTACCCCTACAAAATTGTGGGTTTTCCCCATTTCTCCACTTTTGCTCCTTCCGATGGCCATAGCTCTGCCAAATCGTATCCGATCTTGGAATAAAGTACCGTTTAGTAATCAGAGAACCCAGAAGCGACTTTCCTCATTCAAAACATTGCTTAAATATAGTTTTTAAATTTTTCGAATTTTTTCCAAGGGGTACCCCTTCAAAATTGTGGGTTTTCCCAATTTCTCCACTTTGGCTCCTTCCGATGGCCATAGCTCTGCCAACTCGTACCCGATCTTGGAATAGAGTACCGTTTAGTAATCAGAGAACCCAGAAGTGACTTTCCTTATTCAAAACATTGCTTAAATATAGTTTTTAAATTTTTCGAATTTTTTTCAAGGGGTACCCCTTCAAAATTGTGGGTTTTTCCGATTTCTCCACTTTTGCTCCTTCCGATGGCCATAGCTCTGCCAACTCGTATCCGATCTTGGAATAGAGTAGCGTTTAGTAATCAGAGAACCCAGAAGCGACTTTCCTCATTGAAAACATTGCTTAAATATAGTTTTTAAATTTTTCGAATTTGTTCCAAGGGGTACCCCTACAAAATTGTGGTCAGAGAACCCAGAAGCGACTTTCCTCATTCAAAACATTGCTTAAACATAGTTTTTAAATTTTTCGAATTTTTTCCAAGGGGTACCCCTTCAAAATTGTGGGTTTTCCCAATTTCTCCACTTTGGCTCCTTCCGATGGCCATAGGGAATAAAGTACCGTTTAGTAATCAGAGAACCCAGAAGCGACTTTCCTCATTCAAAACATTGTTTAAATATAGTTTTTAAATTTTTCGAATTTTTTCCAAGGGGTACCCCTACAAAATTGTGGGTTTTCCCAATTTCTTCACTTTGGCTCCTTCCGATGGCCATAGCTCTGCCAACTCGTATCCGATCTTGGAATAGAGTACCGTTTAGTAATCAGAGAACCCAGAAGCGACTTTCCTCATTCAAAACATTGCTTAAATATAGTTTTTAAATTTTTCGAATTTTTTCCAAGGGGTACCCCTTCAAAATTGTGGGTTTTCCCAATTTCTCCACTTTGGCTCCTTCCGATGGCCATAGCTCTGCCAACTCGTATCCGATCTTGGAATAGAGTACCGTTTAGTAATCAGAGAACCCAGAAGCGACTTTCCTCATTCAAAACATTGCTTAAATATAGTTTTTAAATTTTTCGAATTTTTTTCAAGGGGTACCCCTTCAATATTGTGGGTTTTTCCGATTTCTCCACTTTTGCTCCTTCCGATGGCCATAGCTCTGCCAACTCGTATCCGATCTTGGATTAGAGTACCGTTTAGTAATCAGAGAACCCAGAAGCGACTTTCCTCATTCAAAACATTGCTTAAATATAGTTTTTAAATTTTTCGAACTTTTCCCAAGGGGTACCCCTTCAAAATTGTGGGTTTTTCCAATTTCTCCACTTTTGCTCCTTCCGATGGCCATAGCTCTGCCAACTCGTATCCGATCTTGGAATAAAGTACCGTTTAGTAATCAGAGAACCCAGAAGCGACTTTCCTCATTCAAAACATTGCTTAAATATAGTTTTTAAAATTTTTAAAATTTTTTCCAAGGGGTACCCCTACAAAATTGTGGGTTTTCCCAAATTTCTCCACTTTGGCTCCTTCCGATGGCCATAGCTCTGCGAATAAAGTACCGTTTAGTAATCAGAGAACCCAGAAGCGACTTTCCTCATTCAAAACATTGCTTAAATATAGTTTTTAAATTTTTCGAATTTTTTCCAACGGGTACCCCTTCAAAATTGTGGGTTTTCCCAATTTATCCACTTTTGCTCCTTCCGATGGCCATAGCTCTGCCAACTCGTATCCGATCTTGGATTAGAGTACCGTTTAGTAATCAGAGAACCCAGAAGCGACTTTCCTCATTCAAAACATTGCTTAAATATAGTTTTTAAATTTTTCGAACTTTTCCCAAGGGGTACCCCTTCAAAATTGTGGGTTTTTCCAATTTCTCCACTTTTGCTCCTTCCGATGGCCATAGCTCTGCCAACTCGTATCCGATCTTGGAATAAAGTACCGTTTAGTAATCAGAGAACCCAGAAGCGACTTTCCTCATTCAAAACATTGCTTAAATATAGTTTTTAAAATTTTAAAATTTTTTCCAAGGGGTACCCCTACAAAATTGTGGGTTTTCCAAATTTCTTCACTTTGGCTCCTTCCGATGGCCATAGCTCTGCGAATAAAGTACCGTTTAGTAATCAGAGAACCCAGAAGCGACTTTCCTCATTCAAAACATTGCTTAAATATAGTTTTTAAATTTTTCGAATTTTTTCCAACGGGTACCCCTTCAAAATTGTGGGTTTTCCCAATTTATCCACTTTTGCTCCTTCCGATGGCCATAGCTCTGCCAACTCGTATCCGATCTTGGAATAAAGTACCGTTTAGTAATCAGAGAACCCAGAAGCGACTTTCCTCATTCAAAACATTTCTTACATAAATATAGTTTTTAAATTTTTCGAATTTTTTCCAAGGGGTACCCCTAAAAAATTGTGGGTTTTCCCAATTTCTCCACTTTTGCTCCTTCCGATGGCCATAGCTCTGCCAACTCGTATCCGATCTTGGAATAAAGTACCGTTTAGTAATCAGAGAACCCAGAAGCGACTTTCCTCATTCAAAACATTGCTTAAATATAGTTTTTAAAATGTTCGAATTTTTTCCAAGGGGTACCCCTACAAAATTTTGGGTTTTCCCAATTTTTCCACTTTGGCTCCTTCCGATGGCCATAGCTCCGCCAACTCGTATCCGATCTCATAATAAAGTGCCGTTTAGTAATCAGAGAACCCAGAAGCGACTTTCCTCATTCAAAACATTGCTTAAATATAGTTTTTAAATTTTTCGAATTTTTTCCAAGGGGTACCCCTACAAAATTGTGGGTTTTCCCAATTTTTCCACTTTTGCTCCTTCCGATGGCCATAGCTCCGCCAACTCGTATCCGATCTCATAATAAAGTGCCGTTTAGTAATCAGAGAACCCAGAAGCGACTTTCCTCATTCAAAACATTGCTTAAATATAGTTTTTCAATTTTTCGAATTTTTTCCAAGGGGTACCCCTACAAAATTGTGGGTTTTCCCAATTTCTCCACTTTGGCTCCTTCCGATGGCCATAGCTCCGCCAACTCGTATCCGATCTCATAATAAAGTGCCGTTTAGTAATCAGAGAACCCAGAAGCGACTTTCCTCATTCAAAACATTGCTTAAATATAGTTTTTAAATTTTTCGAATTTTTTCCAAGGGGTACCCCTACAAAATTGTGGGTTTTCCCAATTTTTCCACTTTTGCTCCTTCCGATGGCCATAGCTCTGGCAACTCGTATCCGATCTTGGAATAGAGTACCGTTTAGTAATCAGAGAACCCAGAAGCGACTTTCCTCATTCAAAACATTGCTTAATATATTTTTAAATTTTATTTTTTCCAAGGGGTACCCCTTCAAAATTGTGGGTTTTCCCAATTTCTCCACTTTGGCTCCTTCCGATGGCCATAGCTCTGCCAACTCGTATCCGATCTTGGAATAGAGTACCGTTGAGTAATCAGAGAACCCAGAAGCGACTTTCCTTATTCAAAACATTGCTTAAATATAGTTTTTAAAATTTTCGAATTTTTTCCAAGGGGTACCCCTACAAAATTTTGGGTTTTCCCAATTTTTCCACTTTTGCTCCTTCCGATGGCCATAGCTCCGCCAACTCGTATCCGATCTCGTAATAAAGTGCCGTTTAGTAATCAGAGAACCCAGAAGCGACTTTCCTCATTCAAAACATTGCTTAAATATAGTTTTTAAATTTTTCGAATTTTTTTCAAGGGGTACCCCTTCAAAATTGTGGGTTTTTCCCTTTTCCCCCCTTTTTCCCCCCCCCTACCCCAAAACCCCTCGTATCCGATCTTGGAATAGAGTACCGTTTAGTAATCAGAGAACCCAGAAGCGACTTTCCTCATTCAAAACATTGCTTTTTCCAAGGGGTACCCCTTCAAAATTGTGGGTTTTCCCAATTTCTCCACTTTGGCTCCTTCCGATGGCCATAGCTCTGCCAACTCGTATCCGATCTTGGAATAGAGTACCGTTGAGTAATCAGAGAACCCAGAAGCGACTTTCCTTATTCAAAACATTGCTTAAATATAGTTTTTAAAATTTTCGAATTTTTTCCAAGGAGTACCCCTACAAAATTTTGGGTTCCCAATTTTTCCACTTTTGCTCCTTCCGATGGCCATAGCTCCGCCAACTCGTATCCGATCTCATAATAAAGTGCCGTTTAGTAATCAGAGAACCCAGAAGCGACTTTCCTCATTCAAAACATTGCTTAAATATAGTTTTTAAATTTTTCGAATTTTTTTCAAGGGGTACCCCTTCAAAATTGTGGGTTTTTCCGATTTCTCCACTTTTGCTCCTTCCGATGGCCATAGCTCTGCCAACTCGTATCCGATCTTGGAATAGAGTACCGTTTAGTAATCAGAGAACCCAGAAGCGACTTTCCTTATTCAAAACATTGCTTAAATATAATTTTTAAATTTTTCGAATTTTTTCCAAGGGGTACCCCTACAAAATTGTGGTCAGAGAACACAGAAGCGACTTTCCTCATTCAAAACATTGCTTAAATATAGTTTTTAAATTTTTCGAATTTTTTTCAAGGGGTACCCCTTCAAAATTGTGGGTTTTCCCAATTTCTCCACTTTGGCTCCTTCCGATGGCCATAGCTCTGCCAACTCGTATCCGATCTTGGAATAGAGTACCGTTTAGTAATCAGAGAACCCAGAAGCGACTTTCCTCATTCAAAACATTGCTTAAATATAGTTTTAAAATTTTTCGAATTTTTTTCAAGGGGTACCCCTTTAAAATTGTGGGTTTTCCCAATTTATCCACTTTTGCTCCTTCCGATGGCCATAGCTCCGCCAACTCGTATCCGATCTCATAATAAAGTGCCGTTTAGTAATCAGAGAACCCAGAAGCGACTTTCCTCATTCAAAACATTGCTTAAATATAGTTTTTAAATTTTTCGAATTTTTTTCAAGGGGTACCCCTTCAAAATTGTGGGTTTTTCCGATTTCTCCACTTTTGCTCCTTCCGATGGCCATAGCTCTGCCAACTCGTATCCGATCTTGGAATAGAGTACCGTTTAGTAATCAGAGAACCCAGAAGCGACTTTCCTTATTCAAAACATTGCTTAAATATAATTTTTAAATATTTCGAATTTTTTCCAAGGGGTACCCCTACAAAATTGTGGTCAGAGAACCCAGAAGCGACTTTCCTCATTCAAAACATTGCTTAAATATAGTTTTTAAAATGTTCGAATTTTTTCCAAGGGGTACCCCTACAAAATTGTGGGTTTTCCCAATTTCTCCACTTTGGCTCCTTCCGATGGCCATAGCTCTGCCAACTCGTATCCGATCTTGAAATAAAGTGCCGTTTAGTAATCAGAGAACCCAGAAGCGACTTTCCTCATTCAAAACATTGCTTAAATATAGTTTTTAAAATTTTCGAATTTTTTCAAAGAACCCCAAAAAAAATTTTCCGAATTTTTCCACTTCAAAACATTGCTTTTTCCAAGGGGTACCCCTTCAAAATTGTGGGTTTTCCCAATTTCTCCACTTTGGCTCCTTCCGATGGCCATAGCTCTGCCAACTCGTATCCGATCTTGGAATAGAGTACCGTTGAGTAATCAGAGAACCCAGAAGCGACTTTCCTTATTCAAAACATTGCTTAAATATAGTTTTTAAAATTTTCGAATTTTTTCCAAGGAGTACCCCTACAAAATTTTGGGTTTTCCCAATTTTTCCACTTTTGCTCCTTCCGATGGCCATAGCTCCGCCAACTCGTATCCGATCTTAGAATAAAGTGCCGTTTAGTAATCAGAGAACCCAGAAGCGACTTTCCTCATTCAAAACATTGCTTAAATATAGTTTTTAAATTTTCAATTTTTCTTTTTCAAGGGGTACCCCTTCAAAATTGTGGGTTTTCCCGATTTCTCCACTTTTGCTCCTTCCGATGGCCATAGCTCTGCCAACTCGTATCCGATCTTGGAATAGAGTACCGTTTAGTAATCAGAGAACCCAGAAGCGACTTTCCTCATTCAAAACATTGCTTAAATATTTTTTTTTCCAAGGGGTACCCCTTCAAAATTGTGGGTTTTCCCAATTTCTCCACTTTGGCTCCTTCCGATGGCCATAGCTCTGCCAACTCGTATCCGATCTTGGAATAGAGTACCGTTGAGTAATCAGAGAACCCAGAAGCGACTTTCCTTATTCAAAACATTGCTTAAATATAGTTTTTAAAATTTTCGAATTTTTTCCAAGGAGTACCCCTACAAAATTTTGGGTTTTCCCAATTTTTCCACTTTTGCTCCTTCCGATGGCCATAGCTCCGCCAACTCGTATCCGATCTCATAATAAAGTGCCGTTTAGTAATCAGAGAACCCAGAAGCGACTTTCCTCATTCAAAACATTGCTTAAATATAGTTTTTAAATTTTTCGAATTTTTTTCAAGGGGTACCCCTTCAAAATTGTGGGTTTTTCCGATTTCTCCACTTTTGCTCCTTCCGATGGCCATAGCTCTGCCAACTCGTATCCGATCTTGGAATAGAGTACCGTTTAGTAATCAGAGAACCCAGAAGCGACTTTCCTCATTCAAAACATTGCTTAAATATAGTTTTTAAATTTTTCGAATTTTTTCCAAGGGGTACCCCTTCAAAATTGTGGGTTTTCCCAATTTCTCCACTTTGGCTCCTTCCGATGGCCATAGCTCTGCCAACTCGTATCCGATCTTGGAATAGAGTACCGTTTAGTAATCAGAGAACCCAGAAGCGACTTTCCTCATTCAAAACATTGCTTAAATATAGTTTTTAAAATTTTCGAATTTTTTCCAAGGGGTACCCCTACAAAATTGTGGGTTTTCCCAATTTTTCCACTTTTGCTCGTTCCGATGGCCATAGCTCTGCCAACTCGTATCCGATCTTTTAATAAAGTGCCGTTTAGTAATCAGAGAACCCAGAAGCGACTTTCCTCATTCAAAACATTGCTTAAATATAGTTTTTAAATTTTTCGAATTTTTTCAAGGGGTACCCCTTCAAAATTGTGGGTTTTTCCAATTTCTCCACTTTTGCTCCTTCCGATGGCCATAGCTCTGCCAACTCGTATCCGATCTTGGAATAGAGTACCGTTTAGTAATCAGAGAACCCAGAAGCGACTTTCCTCATTCAAAACATTGCTTAAATATAGTTTTTAAATTTTTCGAATTTTTTCCAAGGGGTACCCCTACAAAATTGTGGGTTTTCCCAATTTCTCCACTTTGGCTCCTTCCGATGGCCATAGCTCTGCCAAATCGTATCCGATCTTGGAATAAAGTACCGTTTAGTAATGGTCAGAGTCCTTCAAAACATTGCTTAAATATAGTTTTTAAATTTTCGAATTTTTTCCAAAAAGGACCCCCCCTACAAAATTGTGGGTTTTCCCAATTTTTCCACTTTTTGCCCCATAGCTCTGCCAACTCGTATCCGATCTTGAAATAAAGTGCCGTTTAGTAATCAGAGAACCCAGAAGCGACTTTCCTCATTCAAAACATTGCTTAAATATAGTTTTTAAATTTTTCGAATTTTTTCCAAGGGGTACCCCTACAAAATTGTGGGTTTTCCCAATTTCTCCACTTTTGCTCCTTCCGATGGCCATAGCTCTGCCAACTCGTATCCGATCTTGGAATAAAGTGCCGTTTAGTAATCAGAGAACCCAGAAGCGACTTTCCTCATTCAAAACATTGCTTAAATATAGTTTTTAAATTTTTCGAATTTTTTCCAAGGGGTACCCCTACAAAATTGTGGGTTTTCCCAATTTCTCCACTTTTGCTCCTTCCGATGGCCATAGCTCTGCCAACTCGTATCCGATCTTGGAATAGAGTACCGTTTAGTAATCAGAGAACCCAGAAGCGACTTTCCTCATTCAAAACATTGCTTAAATATAGTTTTTAAATTTTTCGAATTTTTTCCAAGGGGTACCCCTACAAAATTGTGGGTTTTCCCAATTTCTCCACTTTTGCTCCTTCCGATGGCCATAGCTCTGCCAACTCGTATCCGATCTTGGAATAGAGTACCGTTTAGTAATCAGAGAACCCAGAAGCGACTTTCCTCATTCAAAACATTGCTTAAATATAGTTTTTAAATTTTTCGAATTTTTTTCCAAGGGGTACCCCTACAAAATTGTGGGTTTTCCCAATTTCTCCACTTTTGCTCCTTCCGATGGCCATAGCTCTGCCAACTCGTATCCGATCTTGGAATAAAGTGCCGTTTAGTAATCAGAGAACCCAGAAGCGACTTTCCTCATTCAAAACATTGCTTAAATATAGTTTTTAAATTTTTCGAATTTTTTCCAAGGGGTACCCCTTCAAAATTGTGGGTTTTTCCGATTTCTCCACTTTTGCTCCTTCCGATGGCCATAGCTCTGCCAACTCGTATCCGATCTTGGAATAGAGTACCGTTTAGTAATCAGAGAACCCAGAAGCGACTTTCCTCATTCAAAATATTGCTTAAATATAGTTTTTAAATTTTTTGAATTTTTTTCCAAGGGGTACCCCTTCAAAATTGTGGGTTTTCCCAATATCTCCACTTTTGCTCCTTCCGATGGCCATAGCTCTGCCAACTCGTATCCGATCTTGGAATAGAGTACCGTTTAGTAATCAGAGAACCCAGAAGCGACTTTCCTCATTCAAAACATTGCTTAAATATAGTTTTTAAATTTTTCGAATTTTTTCCAAGGGGTACCCCTACAAAATTGTGGGTTTTCCCAATTTCTCCACTTTTGCTCCTTCCGATGGCCATAGCTCTGCCAACTCGTATCCGATCTTGGAATAGAGTACCGTTTAGTAATCAGAGAACCCAGAAGCGACTTTCCTCATTCAAAACATTGCTTAAATATAGTTTTTAAATTTTTCGAATTTTTTTCAAGGGGTACAAATAGCGACTTTCCTCATTCAAAACATTGCTTAAATATAGTTTTTTTTTGGAATTTTTTTGGGTCCCCTTCAAATTGTGGTTTCTCCCAATTTCTCCACTTTGGCTCCTTCCGATGGCCATAGCTCTGCCAACTCGTATCCGATCTTGGAATAGAGTACCGTTTAGTAATCAGAGAACCCAGAAGCGACTTTCCTCATTCAAAACATTGCTTAAATATAGTTTTTAAATTTTTCGAATTTTTTTCAAGGGGTACCCCTTCAAAATTGTGGGTTTTCCCAATTTATCCACTTTTGCTCCTTCCGATGGCCATAGCTCTGCCAACTCGTATCCGATCTCATAATAAAGTGCCGTTTAGTAATCAGAGAACCCAGAAGCGACTTTCCTTATTCAAAACATTGCTTAAATATAATTTTTAAATTTTTCGAATTTTTTCCAAGGGGTACCCCTACAAAATTGTGGTCAGAGAACCCAGAAGCGACTTTCCTCATTCAAAAAATTGCTTAAATATAGTTTTTAAATTTTTCGAATTTTTTCCAAGGGGTACCCCTTCAAAATTGTGGGTTTTTCCGATTTCTCCACTTTGGCTCCTTCCGATGGCCATAGCTCTGCCAACTCGTATCCGATCTTGGAATAGAGTACCGTTTAGTAATCAGAGAACCCAGAAGCGACTTTCCTCATTCAAAACATTGCTTAAATATAGTTTTTAAATTTTTCGAATTTTTTCAAGGGGTACCCCTTCAAAATTGTGGGTTTTCCCGATTTCTCCACTTTTGCTCCTTCCGATGGCCATAGCTCTGCCAACTCGTATCCGATCTTGGAATAGAGTACCGTTTAGTAATCAGAGAACCCAGAAGCGACTTTCCTCATTCAAAACATTGCTTAAATATAGTTTTTAAATTTTTCGAATTTTTTCCAAGGGGTACCCCTACAAAATTGTGGGTTTTCCCAATTTTCCACTTTGGCTCCTTCCGATGCAGCTCTTCCGATGGCCATAGCTCTGCCAATCGTATCCGATCTTGGAATAAAGTACCGTTTAGTAATCAGAGAACCCAGAAGCGACTTTCCTCATTCAAAACATTGCTTAAATATAGTTTTTAAATTTTTCGAATTTTTTCCAAGGGGTACCCCTACAAAATTGTGGGTTTTTCCCAATTTCTCCACTTTTGCTCCTTCCGATGGCCATAGCTCTGCCAACTCGTATCCGATCTTGGAATAGAGTACCGTTTAGTAATCAGAGAACCCAGAAGCGACTTTCCTCATTCAAAACATTGCTTAAATATAGTTTTTAAATTTTTCGAATTTTTTCCAAGGGGTACCCCTACAAAATTGTGGGTTTTCCCAATTTCTCCACTTTTGCTCCTTCCGATGGCCATAGCTCTGCCAACTCGTATCCGATCTTGGAATAGAGTACCGTTTAGTAATCAGAGAACCCAGAAGCGACTTTCCTCATTCAAAACATTGCTTAAATATAGTTTTTAAATTTTTCGAATTTTTTCCAAGGGGTACCCCTACAAAATTGTGGGTTTTCCCAATTTCTCCACTTTTGCTCCTTCCGATGGCCATAGCTCTGCCAACTCGTATCCGATCTTGGAATAGAGTACCGTTTAGTAATCAGAGAACCCAGAAGCGACTTTCCTCATTCAAAACATTGCTTAAATATAGTTTTTAAATTTTTCGAATTTTTTCAAGGGGTACCCCTACAAAATTGTGGGTTTTCCCAATTTCTCCACTTTTGCTCCTTCCGATGGCCATAGCTCTGCCAACTCGTATCCGATCTTGGAATAGAGTACCGTTTAGTAATCAGAGAACCCAGAAGCGACTTTCCTCATTCAAAACATTGCTTAAATATAGTTTTTAAATTTTTCGAATTTTTTCCAAGGGGTACCCCTTCAAAATTGTGGGTTTTCCCAATTTCTCCACTTTTGCTCCTTCCGATGGCCATAGCTCTGCCAACTCGTATCCGATCTTGGAATAGAGTACCGTTTAGTAATCAGAGAACCCAGAAGCGACTTTCCTCATTCAAAACATTGCTTAAATATAGTTTTTAAATTTTTCGAATTTTTTCCAAGGGGTACCCCTACAAAATTGTGGGTTTTCCCGATTTCTCCACTTTTGCTCCTTCCGATGGCCATAGCTCTGCCAACTCGTATCCGATCTTGGAATAGAGTACCGTTTAGTAATCAGAGAACCCAGAAGCGACTTTCCTCATTCAAAACATTGCTTAAATATAGTTTTTAAATTTTTCGAATTTTTTCCAAGGGGTACCCCTACAAAATTGTGGGTTTTTCCCAATTTCTCCACTTTTGCTCCTTCCGATGGCCATAGCTCTGCCAACTCGTATCCGATCTTGGAATAGAGTACCGTTTAGTAATCAGAGAACCCAGAAGCGACTTTCCTCATTCAAAACATTGCTTAAATATAGTTTTTAAATTTTTCGAATTTTTTCCAAGGGGTACCCCTACAAAATTGTGGGTTTTCCCAATTTCTCCACTTTTGCTCCTTCCGATGGCCATAGCTCTGCCAACTCGTATCCGATCTTGGAATAGAGTACCGTTTAGTAATCAGAGAACCCAGAAGCGACTTTCCTCATTCAAAACATTGCTTAAATATAGTTTTTAAATTTTTCGAATTTTTTCCAAGGGGTACCCCTACAAAATTGTGGGTTTTCCCAATTTCTCCACTTTTGCTCCTTCCGATGGCCATAGCTCTGCCAACTCGTATCCGATCTTGGAATAGAGTACCGTTTAGTAATCAGAGAACCCAGAAGCGACTTTCCTCATTCAAAACATTGCTTAAATATAGTTTTTAAATTTTTCGAATTTTTTCCAAGGGGTACCCCTACAAAATTGTGGGTTTTCCCAATTTCTCCACTTTTGCTCCTTCCGATGGCCATAGCTCTGCCAAATCGTATCCGATCTTGGAATAGAGTACCGTTTAGTAATCAGAGAACTCAGAAGCGACTTTCCTCATTCAAAACATTCCTTAAATATAGTTTTTAAATTTTTCGAATTTTTTCCAAGGGGTACCCCTACAAAATTGTGGGTTTTCCCAATTTCTCCACTTTTGCTCCTTCCGATGGCCATAGCTCTGCCAAATCGTATCCGATCTTGGAATAGAGTACCGTTTAGTAATCAGAGAACCCAGAAGCGACTTTCCTCATTCAAAACATTCCGTAAATATAGTTTTTAAATTTTTCGAATTTTTTCCAAGGGGTACCCCTACAAAATTGTGGGTTTTCCCAATTTCTCCACTTTTGCTCCTTCCGATGGCCATAGCTCTGCCAAATCGTATCCGATCTTGGAATAGAGTACCGTTTAGTAATCAGAGAACCCAGAAGCGACTTTCCTCATTCAAAACATTGCTTAAATATAGTTTTTAAATTTTTCGAATTTTTTCCAAGGGGTACCCCTACAAAATTGTGGGTTTTCCCAATTTCTCCACTTTTGCTCCTTCCGATGGCCATAGCTCTGCCAAATCGTATCCGATCTTGGAATAGAGTACCGTTTAGTAATCAGAGAACCCAGAAGCGACTTTCCTCATTCAAAACATTGCTTAAATATAGTTTTTAAATTTTTCGAATTTTTTCCAAGGGGTACCCCTACAAAATTGTGGGTTTTCCCGATTTCTCCACATTTGCTCTTTCCGATGGCCATAGCTCTGCCAAATCGTATCCGATCTTGGAATAGAGTACCGTTTAGTAATCAGAGAACCCAGAAGCGACTTTCCTCATTCAAAACATTGCTTAAATATAGTTTTTAAATTTTTCGAATTTTTTCCAAGGGGTACCCCTACAAAATTGTGGGTTTTCCCGATTTCTCCACATTTGCTCTTTCCGATGGCCATAGCTCTGCCAAATCGTATCCGATCTTGGAATAGAGTACCGTTTAGTGATCAGAGAACCCAGAAGCGACTTTCCTTATTCAAAACATTGCTTAAATATAGCCATAGCTCTGCCAAATCGTATCCGATCTTGGAATAGAGTACCGTTTAGTGATCAGAGAACCCAGAAGCGACCTTCCTCATTCAAAACATTCCGTAAATATAGTTTTTAAATTTTTCGAATTTTTTCCAAGGGGTACCCCTACAAAATTGTGGGTTTTCCCAATTTCTCCACTTTTGCTCCTTCCGATGGCCATAGCTCTGCCAAATCGTATCCGATCTTGGAATAGAGTACCGTTTAGTGATCAGAGAACCCAGAAGCGACTTTCCTCGTTCAAAACATTGCTTAAATATAGTTTTTAAATTTTTCAAATTTTTTCCAAGGGGTACCCCTACAAAATTGTGGGTTTTCCCGATTTCTCCACTTTTGCTCCTTCCGATTGCCATAGCTCTGCCAAATCGTATCCGATCTTGGAATAGAGTACCGTTTAGTGATCAGAGAACCCAGAAGCGACCTTCCTCATTCAAAACATTCCTTAAATATAGTTTTTAAATTTTTCGAATTTTTTCCAAGGGGTACCCCTACAAAATTGTGGGTTTTCCCAATTTCTCCACTTTTGCTCCTTCCGATGGCCATAAAAAAAAAAAAAAAAAAAAAAAAAACTTTTCTTCAAATAGTTGTTTAAATATATCTGCCAACTCGTATCCGATCTTGGAATAGATTACCATTTAGTAATCAGAGAACCCAGAAGCGACTTTCCTCATTCAAAACATTCCGTAAATATAGTTTTTAAATTTTTCGAATTTTTTCCAAGGGGTACCCCTACAAAATTGTGGGTTTTCCCAATTTCTCCACTTTTGTTCCTTCCGATGGCCATAGCTCTGCCAAATCGTATCCGATCTTGGAATAGAGTACCGTTTAGTAATCAGAGAACCCAGAAGCGACCTTCCTCATTCAAAACATTGCTTAAATATAGTTTTTAAATTTTTCGAATTTTTTCCAAGGGGTACCCCTACAAAATTGTGGGTTTTCCCAATTTCTCCACTTTTGCTCCTTACGATGGCCATAGCTCTGCCAAATCGTATCCGATCTTGGAATAGAGCACCATTTAGTAATCATAGAACCCAGAAGCGACTTTCCTCGTTCAAAACATTGCTTAAATATAGTTTTTAAATTTTTCGAATTTTTTCCAAGGGGTACCCCTACAAAATTGTGGGTTTTCCCAATTTCTCCACTTTTGCTCCTTCCGATGGCCATAGCTCTGCCAAATCGTATCCGATCTTGGAATAGAGTACCGTTTAGTGATCAGAGAACCCAGAAGCGACCATCCTCATTCAAAACATTCCGTAAATATAGTTTTTAAATTTTTCGAATTTTTTCCAAGGGGTACCCCTACAAAATTGTGGGTTTTCCCAATTTCTCCACTTTTGCTCCTTCCGATGGCCATAGCTCTGCCAAATCGTATCCGATCTTGGAATAGAGTACCGTTTAGTGATCAGAGAACCCAGAAGCGACCATCCTCATTCAAAACATTCCGTAAATATAGTTTTTAAATTTTTCGAATTTTTTCCAAAGGGTACCCCTACAAAATTGTGGGTTTTCCCGATTTCTCCACTTTTGCTCCTTCCGATGGCCATAGCTCTGCCAAATCGTATCCGATCTTGGAATAGAGCACCGTTTAGTAATCAGAGAACCCAGAAGCGACTTTCCTCATTCAAAACATTGCTTAAATATAGTTTTTAAATTTTTCGAATTTTTTCCAAGGGGTACCCCTACAAAATTGTGGGTTTTCCCGATTTCTCCACTTTTGCTCCTTCCGATGGCCATAGCTCTGCCAAATCGTATCCGATCTTGGAATAGAGTACCGTTTAGTAATCAGAGAACCCAGAAGCGACTTTCCTCGTTCAAAACATTGCTTAAATATAGTTTTTAAATTTTTCGAATTTTTTCCAAGGGGTACCCCTACAAAATTGTGGGTTTTCCCGATTTCTCCACTTTTGCTCCTTCCGATTGCCATAGCTCTGCCAAATCGTATCCGATCTTGGAATAGAGTACCGTTTAGTGATCAGAGAACCCAGAAGCGACTTTCCTCATTCAAAACATTGCTTAAATATAGTTTTTAAATTTTTCGAATTTTTTCCAAGGGGTACCCCTACAAAATTGTGGGTTTTCCCGATTTCTCCACTTTTGCTCCTTCCGATTGCCATAGCTCTGCCAAATCGTATCCGATCTTGGAATAGAGTACCGTTTAGTGATCAGAGAACCCAGAAGCGACCATCCTCATTCAAAACATTCCGTAAATATAGTTTTTAAATTTTTCGAATTTTTTCCAAGGGGTACCCCTAAAAAATTTTGGGTTTTCCCAATTTCTCCACTTTTGCTCCTTCCGATGGCCATAGCTCTGCCAAATCGTATCCGATCTTGGAATAGAGTACCTTTTAGTAATCAGAGAACCCAGAAGCGACTTTCCTCATTCAAAACATTGCTTAAATATAGTTTTTAAATTTTTCGAATTTTTTCCAAGGGGTACCCCTACAAAATAGTGGGTTTTCACGATTTTACCACTTTTGCTCCTTCCGATGGCCATAGCTCTGCCAAATCGTATTTATTTTAATAATTTTTCAGGTCAATGTGGTTTTCATTTTTTATATATCCGATCTTGGAATAGAGTACCGTTTAGTAATCAGAGAACCCAGAAGCGACCTTCCTCATTCAAAACATTCCGTAAATATAGTTTTTAAATTTTTCGAATTTTTTCCAAGGGGTACCCCTAAAAAATTGTGGGTTTTCCCAATTTCTCCACTTTTGCTCCTTCCGATGGCGATAGCTCTGCCAAATCGTATCCGATCTTGGAATAGAGTACCTTTTAGTAATAAGAGAACCCAGAAGCGACTTTCCTTATTCAAAACGTTCCGTAAATATAGTTTTTAAATTTTTCGAATTTTTTCCAAGGGGTACCCCTACAAAATTGTGGGTTTTCCCAATTTCTCCACTTTTGCTCCTTCCGATGGCCATAGCTCTGCCAAATCGTATCCGATCTTGGAATAGAGTACCATTTAGTAATCAGAGAACTTAGAAGCGACTTTCCTCATTCAAAACATTGCTTAAATATAGTTTTTAAATTTTTCGAATTTTTTTCAAGGGGTACCCCTACAAAATTGTGGGTTTTCTCAATTTCTCCACTTTTTTTCCTTCCGATGGCCATAGCTCTGCCAAATCGTATCCGATCTTGGAATAGAGTACCGTTTAGTAATCAGAGAACCCAGAAGCGACTTTCCTCATTCAAAACATTGCTTAAATATAGTTTTTAAATTTTTCGAATTTTTTCCAAGGGGTACCCCTACAAAATTGTGGGTTTTCCCGATTTCTCCACTTTTGCTCCTTCCGATGGCCATAGCTCTGCCAAATCGTATCCGATCTTGGAATAGAGCACCGTTTAGTAATCAGAGAACCCAGAAGCGACTTTCCTCATTCAAAACATTCCGTAAATATAGTTTTTAAATTTTTCGAATTTTTTCCAAGGGGTACCCCTACAAAATTGTGGGTTTTCCCAATTTCTCCACTTTTGCTCCTTCCGATGGCCATAGCTCTGCCAAATCGTATCCGATCTTGGAATAGAGCACCATTTAGTAATCAGAGAACCCAGAAGCGACTTTCCTCATTCAAAACATTGCTTAAATATAGTTTTTAAATTTTTCGAATTTTTTCCAAGGGGTACCCCTACAAAATTGTGGGTTTTCCCAATTTCTCCACTTTTGTTCCTTCCGACGGCCATAGCTCTGCCAACTCGTATCCGATCTTGGAATAGAGTACCATTTAGTAATCAGAGAACCCAGAAGCGACTTTCCTCATTCAAAACATTGCTTAAATATAGTTTTTAAATTTTTCGAATTTTTTCCAAGGGGTACCCCTACAAAATTGTGGGTTTTCCCAATTTCTCCACTTTTGCTCCTTCCGATGGCCATAGCTCTGCCAAATCGTATCCGATCTTGGAATAGAGCACCATTTAGTAATCAGAGAACCCAGAAGCGACTTTCCTCATTCAAAACATTGCTTAAATATAGTTTTTAAATTTTTCGAATTTTTTCCAAGGGAGTACCCCTACAAAATTGTGGGTTTTCCCGATTTCTCCACTTTTGCTCCTTCCGATGGCCATAGCTCTGCCAAATCGTATCCGATCTTGGAATAGAGCACCATTTAGTAATCAGAGAACCCAGAAGCGACTTTCCTCATTCAAAACATTCCGTAAATATAGTTTTTAAATTTTTCGAATTTTTTCCAAGGGGTACCCCTACAAAATTGTGGGTTTTCCCAATTTCTCCACTTTTGCTCCTTCCGATGGCCATAGCTCTGCCAAATCGTATCCGATCTTGGAATAGAGCACCATTTAGTAATCAGAGAACCCAGAAGCGACTTTCCTCATTCAAAACATTGCTTAAATATAGTTTTTAAATTTTTCGAATTTTTTCCAAGGGGTACCCCTACAAAATTGTGGGTTTTCCCGATTTCTCCACTTTTGCTCCTTCCGATGGCCATAGCTCTGCCAAATCGTATCCGATCTTGGAATAGAGCACCATTTAGTAATCAGAGAACCCAGAAGCGACTTTCCTCATTCAAAACATTGCTTAAATATAGTTTTTAAATTTTTCGAATTTTTTCCAAGGGGTACCCCTACAAAATTGTGGGTTTTCCCGATTTCTCCACTTTTGCTCCTTCCGATGGCCATAGCTCTGCCAAATCGTATCCGATCTTGGAATAGAGCACCATTTAGTAATCAGAGAACCCAGAAGCGACTTTCCTCATTCAAAACATTGCTTAAATATAGTTTTTAAATTTTTCGAATTTTTTCCAAGGGGTACCCCTACAAAATTGTGGGTTTTCCCGATTTCTCCACTTTTGCTCCTTCCGACGGCCATAGCTCTGCCAAATCGTATCCGATCTTGGAATAGAGCACCATTTAGTAATCAGAGAACCCAGAAGCGACTTTCCTCATTCAAAACATTGCTTAAATATAGTTTTTAAATTTTTCGAATTTTTTCCAAGGGGCACCCCTACAAAATTGTGGGTTTTCCCGATTTCTCCACTTTTGCTCCTTCCGATGGCCATAGCTCTGCCAAATCGTATCCGATCTTGGAATAGAGCACCGTTTAGTAATCAGAGAACCCAGAAGCGACTTTCCTCATTCAAAACATTCCTTAAATATAGTTTTTAAATTTTTCGAATTTTTTCCAAGGGGTACCCCTACAAAATTGTGGGTTTTCCCAATTTCTCCACTTTTGCTCCTTCCGATGGCCATAGCTCTGCCAAATCGTATCCGATCTTGGAATAGAGTACCGTTTAGTAATCAGAGAACCCAGAAGCGATCTTCCTCATTCAAAACATTGCTTAAATATAGTTTTTAAATTTTTCGATTTTTTTCCAAGGGGTACCCCTACAAAATTGTGGGTTTTCCCAATATCTCCACTTTTGCTCCTTCCGATGGCCATAGCTCTGCCAAATCGTATCCGATCTTGGAATAGAGCACCATTTAGTAATCAGAGAACCCAGAAGCGACTTTCCTCATTCAAAACATTGCTTAAATATAGTTTTTAAATTTTTCGAATTTTTCCCAAGGGGTACCCCTACAAAATTGTGGGTTTTCCCGATTTCTCCACTTTTGCTCCTTCCGATGGCCATAGCTCTGCCAAATCGTATCCGATCTTGGAATAGAGCACCATTTAGTAATCAGAGAACCCAGAAGCGACTTTCCTCATTCAAAACATTGCTTAAATATAGTTTTTAAATTTTTCGAATTTTTTCCAAGGGGTACCCCTACAAAATTGTGGGTTTTCCCGATTTCTCCACTTTTGCTCCTTCCGATGGCCATAGCTCTGCCAAATCGTATCCGATCTTGGAATAGAGCACCATTTAGTAATCAGAGAACCCAGAAGCGACTTTCCTCATTCAAAACATTGCTTAAATATAGTTTTTAAATTTTTCGAATTTTTTCCAAGGGGTACCCCTACAAAATTGTGGGTTTTCCCGATTTCTCCACTTTTGCTCCTTCCGATGGCCATAGCTCTGCCAAATCGTATCCGATCTTGGAATAGAGCACCGTTTAGTAATCAGAGAACCCAGAAGCGATTCTTCCTCATTCAAAACATTGCTTAAATATAGTTTTTAAATTTTTCGAATTTTTTCCAAGGGGTACCCCTACAAAATTGTGGGTTTTCCCAATTTCTCCACTTTTGCTCCTTCCGATGGCCATAGCTCTGCCAAATCGTATCCGATCTTGGAATAGAGCACCATTTAGTAATCAGAGAACCCAGAAGCGACTTTCCTCATTCAAAACATTGCTTAAATATAGTTTTTAAATTTTTCGAATTTTTTCCAAGGGGTACCCCTACAAAATTGTGGGTTTTCCCGATTTCTCCACTTTTGCTCCTTCCGATGGCCATAGCTCTGCCAAATCGTATCCGATCTTGGAATAGAGCACCGTTTAGTAATCAGAGAACCCAGAAGCGACTTTCCTCATTCAAAACATTGCTTAAATATAGTTTTTAAATTTTTCGAATTTTTTCCAAGGGGTACCCCTACAAAATTGTGGGTTTTCCCGATTTCTCCACTTTTGCTCCTTCCGATGGCCATAGCTCTGCCAAATCGTATCCGATCTTGGAATAGAGCACCGTTTAGTAATCAGAGAACCCAGAAGCGACTTTCCTCATTCAAAACATTGCTTAAATATAGTTTTTAAATTTTTCGAATTTTTTCCAAGGGGTACCCCTACAAAATTGTGGGTTTTCCCGATTTCTCCACTTTTGCTCCTTCCGATGGCCATAGCTCTGCCAAATCGTATCCGATCTTGGAATAGAGCACCGTTTAGTAATCAGAGAACCCAGAAGCGACTTTCCTCATTCAAAACATTCCGTAAATATAGTTTTTAAATTTTTCGAATTTTTTCCAAGGGGTACCCCTACAAAATTGTGGGTTTTCCCAATTTCTCCACTTTTGCTCCTTCCGATGGCCATAGCTCTGCCAAATCGTATCCGATCTTGGAATAGAGCACCGTTTAGTAATCAGAGAACCCAGAAGCGACTTTCCTCATTCAAAACATTGCTTAAATATAGTTTTTAAATTTTTCGAATTTTTTCCAAGGGGTACCCCTACAAAATTGTGGGTTTTCCCGATTTCTCCACTTTTGCTCCTTCCGATGGCCATAGCTCTGCCAAATCGTATCCGATCTTGGAATAGAGTACCGTTTAGTAATCAGAGAACCCAGAAGCGACCTTCCTCATTCAAAACATTGCTTAAATATAGTTTTTAAATTTTTCGAATTTTTTCCAAGGGGTACCCCTACAAAATTGTGGGTTTTCCCGATTTCTCCACTTTTGCTCCTTCCGATGGCCATAGCTCTGCCAAATCGTATCCGATCTTGGAATAGAGCACCGTTTAGTAATCAGAGAACCCAGAAGCGACTTTCCTCATTCAAAACATTCCTTAAATATAGTTTTTAAATTTTTCGAATTTTTTCCAAGGGGTACCCCTACAAAATTGTGGGTTTTCCCAATTTCTCCACTTTTGCTCCTTCCGATGGCCATAGCTCTGCCAAATCGTATCCGATCTTGGAATAGAGTACCGTTTAGTAATCAGAGAACCCAGAAGCGACCTTCCTCATTCAAAACATTGCTTAAATATAGTTTTTAAATTTTTCGAATTTTTTCCAAGGGGTACCCCTACAAAATTGTGGGTTTTCCCAATTTCTCCACTTTTGTTCCTTCCGATGGCCATAGCTCTGCCAAATCGTATCCGATCTTGGAATAGAGTACCGTTTAGTAATCAGAGAACCCAGAAGCGACCTTCCTCATTCAAAACATTGCTTAAATATAGTTTTTAAATTTTTCGAATTTTTTCCAAGGGGTACCCCTACAAAATTGTGGGTTTTCCCAATTTCTCCACTTTTGCTCCTTCCGATGGCCATAGCTCTGCCAAATCGTATCCGATCTTGGAATAGAGTACCGTTTAGTAATCAGAGAACCCAGAAGCGATCTTCCTCATTCAAAACATTGCTTAAATATAGTTTTTAAATTTTTCGAATTTTTTCCAAGGGGTACCCCTACAAAATTGTGGGTTTTCCCGATTTCTCCACTTTTGCTCCTTCCGATGGCCATAGCTCTG
The DNA here is from genome assembly GCA_018153035.1 of Drosophila pseudoananassae pseudoananassae. NCBI lineage: Eukaryota > Metazoa > Arthropoda > Insecta > Diptera > Drosophilidae > Drosophila > Drosophila pseudoananassae. The sequence goes on from JAECXR010000055.1 coordinate 2,984,537, forward strand.
CCAAATCGTATCCGATCTTGGAATAGAGCACCGTTTAGTAATCAGAGAACCCAGAAGCGACTTTCCTCATTCAAAACATTGCTTAAATATAGTTTTTAAATTTTTCGAATTTTTTCCAAGGGGTACCCCTACAAAATTGTGGGTTTTCCCGATTTCTCCACTTTTGCTCCTTCCGATGGCCATAGCTCTGCCAAATCGTATCCGATCTTGGAATAGAGCACCGTTTAGTAATCAGAGAACCCAGAAGCGATTTTCCTCATTCAAAACATTGCTTAAATATAGTTTTTAAATTTTTCGAATTTTTTCCAAGGGGTACCCCTACAAAATTGTGGGTTTTCCCGATTTCTCCACTTTTGCTCCTTCCGATGGCCATAGCTCTGCCAAATCGTATCCGATCTTGGAATAGAGCACCGTTTAGTAATCAGAGAACCCAGAAGCGATTTTCCTCATTCAAAACATTCCTTAAATATAGTTTTTTAAATTTTTCGAATTTTTTCCAAGGGGTACCCCTACAAAATTGTGGGTTTTCCCGATTTCTCCACTTTTGCTCCTTCCGATGGCCATAGCTCTGCCAAATCGTATCCGATCTTGGAATAGAGCACCGTTTAGTAATCAGAGAACCCAGAAGCGACTTTCCTCATTCAAAACATTGCTTAAATATAGTTTTTAAATTTTTCGAATTTTTTCCAAGGGGTACCCCTACAAAATTGTGGGTTTTCCCGATTTCTCCACTTTTGCTCCTTCCGATGGCCATAGCTCTGCCAAATCGTATCCGATCTTGGAATAGAGCACCGTTTAGTAATCAGAGAACCCAGAAGCGACTTTCCTCATTCAAAACATTGCTTAAATATAGTTTTTAAATTTTTCGAATTTTTTCCAAGGGGTACCCCTACAAAATTGTGGGTTTTCCCAATTTCTCCACTTTTGCTCCTTCCGATGGCCATAGCTCTGCCAAATCGTATCCGATCTTGGAATAGAGTACCATTTAGTAATCAGAGAACCCAGAAGCGACCTTTCCTCATTCAAAACATTGCTTAAATATAGTTTTTAAATTTTTCGAATTTTTTCCAAGGGGTACCCCACAAAATTGTGGGTTTTCCCAATTTCTCCACTTTTGCTCCTTCCGATGGCCATAGCTCTGCCAAATCGTATCCGATCTTGGAATAGAGTACCATTTAGTAATCAGAGAACCCAGAAGCGACTTTCCTCATTCAAAACATTGCTTAAATATAGTTTTTAAATTTTTCGAATTTTTTCCAAGGGGGTACCCCTACAAAATTGTGGGTTTTCCCGATTTCTCCACTTTTGCTCCTTCCGATGGCCATAGCTCTGCCAAATCGTATCCGATCTTGGAATAGAGTACCGTTTAGTAATCAGAGAACCCAGAAGCGACTTTCCTCATTCAAAACATTCCGTAAATATAGTTTTTAAATTTTTCGAATTTTTTCCAAGGGGTACCCCTACAAAATTGTGGGTTTTCCCGATTTCTCCACTTTTGCTCCTTCCGATGGCCATAGCTCTGCCAAATCGTATCCGATCTTGGAATAGAGCACCGTTTAGTAATCAGAGAACCCAGAAGCGACTTTCCTCATTCAAAACATTCCTTAAATATAGTTTTTAAATTTTTCGAATTTTTTCCAAGGGGTACCCCTACAAAATTGTGGGTTTTCCCAATTTCTCCACTTTTGCTCCTTCCGATGGCCATAGCTCTGCCAAATCGTATCCGATCTTGGAATAGAGTACCGTTTAGTAATCAGAGAACCCAGAAGCGACTTTCCTCATTCAAAACATTGCTTAAATATAGTTTTTAAATTTTTCGAATTTTTTCCAAGGGGTACCCCTACAAAATTGTGGGTTTTCCCGATTTCTCCACTTTTGCTCCTTCCGATGGCCATAGCTCTGCCAAATCGTATCCGATCTTGGAATAGAGTGCCGTTTAGTAATCAGAGAACCCAGAAGCGATCTTCCTCATTCAAAACATTCCGTAAATATAGTTTTTAAATTTTTCGAATTTTTTCCAAGGGGTACCCCTACAAAATTGTGGGTTTTCCCGATTTCTCCACTTTTGCTCCTTCCGATGGCCATAGCTCTGCCAAATCGTATCCGATCTTGGAATAGAGCACCGTTTAGTAATCAGAGAACCCAGAAGCGACTTTCCTCATTCAAAACATTGCTTAAATATAGTTTTTAAATTTTTCGAATTTTTTCCAAGGGGTACCCCTACAAAATTGTGGGTTTTCCCAATTTCTCCACTTTTGCTCCTTCCGATGGCCATAGCTCTGCCAAATCGTATCCGATCTTGGAATAGAGCACCGTTTAGTAATCAGAGAACCCAGAAGCGACTTTCCTCATTCAAAACATTGCTTAGATATAGTTTTTAAATTTTTCGAATTTTTTCCAAGGGGTACCCCTACAAAATTGTGGGTTTTCCCAATTTCTCCACTTTTGCTCCTTCCGATGGCCATAGCTCTGCCAAATCGTATCCGATCTTGGAATAGAGCACCATTTAGTAATCAGAGAACCCAGAAGCGACTTTCCTCATTCAAAACATTGCTTAAATATAGTTTTTAAATTTTTCGAATTTTTTCCAAGGGGTACCCCTACAAAATTGTGGGTTTTCCCGATTTCTCCACTTTTGCTCCTTCCGATTGCCATAGCTCTGCCAACTCGTATCCGATCTTGGAATAGAGTACCATTTAGTAATCAGAGAACCCAGAAGCGATCTTCCTCATTCAATACATTGCTTAGATATAGTTTTTAAATTTTTCGAATTTTTTCCAAGGGGTACCCCTACAAAATTGTGGGTTTTCCCGATTTCTCCACTTTTGCTCCTTCCGATGGCCATAGCTCTGCCAAATCGTATCCGATCTTGGAATAGAGCACCATTTAGTAATCAGAGAACCCAGAAGCGACTTTCCTCATTCAAAACATTGCTTAGATATAGTTTTTAAATTTTTCGAATTTTTTCCAAGGGGTACCCCTACAAAATTGTGGGTTTTCCCGATTTCTCCACTTTTGCTCCTTCCGATGGCCATAGCTCTGCCAAATCGTATCCGATCTTGGAATAGAGCACCGTTTAGTAATCAGAGAACCCAGAAGCGACTTTCCTCATTCAAAACATTGCTTAAATATAGTTTTTAAATTTTTCGAATTTTTTCCAAGGGGTACCCCTACAAAATTGTGGGTTTTCCCGATTTCTCCACTTTTGCTCCTTCCGATGGCCATAGCTCTGCCAAATCGTATCCGATCTTGGAATAGAGCACCATTTAGTAATCAGAGAACCCAGAAGCGATTTTCCTCATTCAAAACATTGCTTAAATATAGTTTTTAAATTTTTCGAATTTTTTCCAAGGGGTACCCCTACAAAATTGTGGGTTTTCCCGATTTCTCCACTTTTGCTCCTTCCGATGGCCATAGCTCTGCCAAATCGTATCCGATCTTGGAATAGAGCACCATTTAGTAATCAGAGAACCCAGGAGCGACTTTCCTCATTCAAAACATTGCTTAAATATAGTTTTTAAATTTTTCGAATTTTTTTCCAAGGGGTACCCCTACAAAATTGTGGGTTTTCCCGATTTCTCCACTTTTGCTCCTTCCGATGGCCATAGCTCTGCCAAATCGTATCCGATCTTGGAATAGAGCACCGTTTAGTAATCAGAGAACCCAGAAGCGATTTTCCTCATTCAAAACATTCCTTAAATATAGTTTTTAAATTTTTCGAATTTTTTCCAAGGGGTACCCCTACAAAATTGTGGGTTTTCCCAATTTCTCCACTTTTGCTCCTTCCGATGGCCATAGCTCTGCCAAATCGTATCCGATCTTGGAATAGAGCACCATTTAGTAATCAGAGAACCCAGAAGCGACTTTCCTCATTCAAAACATTGCTTAAATATAGTTTTTAAATTTTTCGAATTTTTTCCAAGGGGTACCCCTACAAAATTGCGGGTTTTCCCAATTTCTCCTCTTTTGCTCCTTCCGATGGCCATAGCTCTGCCAAATCGTATCCGATTTTGGAATAGATTGTCGTTTAGTAATCAGAGAACCCAGAAGCGACTTTTCTCATTCAAAATATTGTTTAAATATAGCCATAGCTCTGCCAACTCGTATCTGATCTTGGAATAGAGTACCGTTTAGTAATCAGAGAACACAGAAGCGACTTTCCTCATTCAAAACATTCCGTAAATATAGTTTTTAAATTTTTCGAATTTTTTCCAAGGGGTACCCCTACAAAATTGTGGGTTTTCCCGATTTCTCCACTTTTGCTCCTTCCGATTGCCATAGCTCTGCCAACTCGTATCTGATCTTGGAATAGAGCACCGTTTAGTAATCAGAGAAAACAGAAGCGACTTTCCTTATTCAAAACATTCCGTAAATATAGTTTTTAAATTTTTCGAATTTTTTCCAAGGGGTACCCCTACAAAATTGTTGGTTTTCCCAATTTCTCCACTTTTGTACCTTCCGACGGCCATAGCTCTGCCAACTCGTATCCGATCTTGGAATAGAGTACCGTTTAGTAATCAGAGAACCCAGAAGCGATCTTCCTCATTCAATACATTGCTTAGATATAGTTTTTAAATTTTTCGAATTTTTTCCAAGGGGTACCCCTACAAAATTGTGGGTTTTCCCAATTTCTCCTCTTTTGCTCCTTCCGATGGCCATAGCTCTGCCAAATCGTATCCGATCTTGGAATAGAGTGCCGTTTAGTAATCAGAGAACCCAGAAGCGATCTTCCTCATTCAAAACATTGCTTAAATATAGTTTTTAAATTTTTCGAATTTTTTCCAAGGGGTACCCCTACAAAATTGTGGGTTTTCCCGATTTCTCCTCTTTTGCTCCTTCCGATGGCCATAGCTCTGCCAACTCGTATCCGATCTTGGAATAGAGTACCGTTTAGTAATCAGAGAACCCAGAAGCGATCTTCCTCATTCAAAACATTGCTTAAATATAGTTTTTAAATTTTTCGAATTTTTTCCAAGGGGCACCCCTACAAAATTGTGGGTTTTCCCGATTTCTCCACTTTTGCTCCTTCCGATTGCCTTAGCTCTGCCAACTCGTATCCGATCTTGGAATAGAGTACCGTTTAGTAATCAGAGAACCCAGAAGCGATCTTCCTCATTCAATACATTGCTTAGATATAGTTTTTAAATTTTTCGAATTTTTTCCAAGGGGTACCCCTACAAAATTGTGGGTTTTCCCAATTTCTCCTCTTTTGCTCCTTCCGATGGCCATAGCTCTGCCAAATCGTATCCGATCTTGGAATAGAGTGCCATTTAGTAATCAGAGAACCCAGAAGCGACTTTCCTCATTCAAAACATTGCTTAAATATAGTTTTTAAATTTTTCGAATTTTTTCCAAGGGGTACCCCTACAAAATTGTGGGTTTTCCCAATTTCTCCACTTTTGCTCCTTCCGATGGCCATAGCTCTGCCAAATCGTATCCGATCTTGGAATAGAGTACCATTTAGTAATCAGAGAACCCAGAAGCGACTTTCCTCATTCAAAACATTGCTTAGATATAGTTTTTAAATTTTTCGAATTTTTTCCAAGGGGTACAAAATTGTGGGTTTTCTCAATTTCTCCACTTTTGCTCCTTCCGATGGCCATAGCTCTGCCAAATCGTATCCGATCTTGGAATAGAGAACCATTTAGTAATCAGAGAACCCAGAAGCGACTTTCCTCATTCAAAACATTGCTTAAATATAGTTTTTAAATTTTTCGAATTTTTTCCAAGGGAAAATTTTCCTACAAAATTGTGGGTTTTCCCGATTTCTCCACTTTTGCTCCTTCCGATGGCCATAGCTCTGCCAAATCGTATCCGATCTTGGAATAGAGCACCGTTTAGTAATCAGAGAACCCAGAAGCGATTTTCCTCATTCAAAACATTCCGTAAATATAGTTTTTCAATTTTTCGAATTTTTTCCAAGGGGTACCCCTACAAAATTGTGGGTTTTCCCAATTTCTCCACTTTTGCTCCTTACGATGGCCATAGCTCTGCCAAATCGTATCCGATCTTGGAATAGAGCACCATTTAGTAATCAGAGAACCCAGAAGCGACTTTCCTCATTCAAAACATTGCTTAAATATAGTTTTTAAATTTTTCGAATTTTTTCCAAGGGGCACCCCTACAAAATTGTGGGTTTTCCCGATTTCTCCACTTTTGCTCCTTCCGATTGCCATAGCTCTGCCAACTCGTATCCGATCTTGGAATAGAGTACCGTTTAGTAATCAGAGAACCCAGAAGCGATCTTCCTCATTCAATACATTGCTTAGATATAGTTTTTAAATTTTTCGAATTTTTTCCAAGGGGTACCCCTACAAAATTGTGGGTTTTCCCGATTTCTCCACTTTTGCTCCTTCCGATGGCCATAGCTCTGCCAAATCGTATCCGATCTTGGAATAGAGCACCGTTTAGTAATCAGAGAACCCAGAAGCGATTTTCCTCATTCAAAACATTCCGTAAATATAGTTTTTAAATTTTTCGAATTTTTTCCAAGGGGTACCCCTACAAAATTGTGGGTTTTCCCAATTTCTCCACTTTTGCTCCTTCCGATGGCCATAGCTCTGCCAAATCGTATCCGATCTTGGAATAGAGCACCATTTAGTAATCAGAGAACCCAGAAGCGACTTTCCTCATTCAAAACATTGCTTATATATAGTTTTTAAATTTTTCGAATTTTTTCCAAGGGGTACCCCTACAAAATTGTGGGTTTTCCCAATTTCTCCACTTTTGTTCCTTCCGACGGCCATAGCTCTGCCAACTCGTATCCGATCTTGGAATAGAGTACCATTTAGTAATCAGAGAACCAAGAAGCGATCTTCCTCATTCAATACATTGCCTAGATATAGTTTTTAAATTTTTCGAATTTTTTCCAAGGGGTACAAAATTGTGGGTTTTCTCAATTTCTCCACTTTTGCTCCTTCCGATGGCCATAGCTCTGCCAAATCGTATCCGATCTTGGAATAGAGCACCATTTAGTAATCAGAGAACCCAGAAGCGACTTTCCTCATTCAAAACATTGCTTAAATATAGTTTTTAAATTTTTCGAATTTTTTCCAAGGGAAAATTTTCCTACAAAATTGTGGGTTTTCCCGATTTCTCCATTTTTGCTCCTTCCGATGGCCATAGCTCTGCCAAATCGTATCCGATCTTGGAATAGAGCACCGTTTAGTAATCAGAGAACCCAGAAGCGATTTTCCTCATTCAAAACATTCCGTAAATATAGTTTTTCAATTTTTCGAATTTTTTCCAAGGGGTACCCCTACAAAATTGTGGGTTTTCCCAATTTCTCCACTTTTGCTCCTTACGATGGCCATAGCTCTGCCAAATCGTATCCGATCTTGGAATGGAGTACCATTTAGTAATCAGAGAACCCAGAAGCGATTTTCCTCATTCAAAACATTGCTTAAATATAGTTTTTAAATTTTTCGAATTTTTTCCAAGGGGCCCTACAAAATTGTGGGTTTTCCCAATTTCTCCACTTTTGCTCCTTCCGATGGCCATAGCTCTGCCAAATCGTATCCGATCTTGGAATAGAGCACCATTTAGTAATCAGAGAACCCAGAAGCGACTTTCCTCATTCAAAACATTGCTTAAATATAGTTTTTAAATTTTTCGAATTTTTTCCAAGGGGTACCCCTACAAAATTTTGGGTTTTCTCAATTTCTCCACTTTTGCTCCTTCCGATGGCCATAGCTCTGCCAAATCGTATCCGATCTTGGAATAGAGCACCATTTAGTAATCAGAGAACCCAGAAGCGACTTTCCTCATTCAAAACATTGCTTAGATATAGTTTTTAAATTTTTCGAATTTTTTCCAAGGGGTACCCCTACAAAATTGTGGGTTTTCCCAATTTCTCCACTTTTGCTCCTTCCGATGGCCATAGCTCTGCCAACTCGTATCCGATCTTGGAATAGATTACCATTTAGTAATCAGAGAACCCAGAAGCGACTTTCCTCATTCAAAACATTGCTTAAATATAGTTTTTAAATTTTTCGAATTTTTTCCAAGGGGTACCCCTACAAAATTGTGGGTTTTCCCGATTTCTCCACTTTTGCTCCTTCCGATGGCCATAGCTCTGCCAAATCGTATCCGATCTTGGAATAGAGTACCATTTAGTAATCAGAGAACCCAGAAGCGATTTTCCTCATTCAAAACATTGCTTAAATATAGTTTTTAAATTTTTCGAATTTTTTCCAAGGGGTACCCCTACAAAATTTTGGGTTTTCTCAATTTCTCCACTTTTGCTCCTTCCGATGGCCATAGCTCTGCCAAATCGTATCCGATCTTGGAATAGAGCACCATTTAGTAATCAGAGAACCCAGAAGCGACTTTCCTCATTCAAAACATTGCTTAAATATAGTTTTTAAATTTTTCGAATTTTTTCCAAGGGGTACCCCTACAAAATTGTGGGTTTTCCCAATTTCTCCACTTTTGCTCCTTCCGATGGCCATAGCTCTGCCAAATCGTATCCGATCTTGGAATAGAGCACCATTTAGTAATCAGAGAACCCAGAAGCGACTTTCCTCATTCAAAACATTGCTTAAATATAGTTTTTAAATTTTTCGAATTTTTTCCAAGGGGTACCCCTACAAAATTTTGGGTTTTCTTAATTTCTCCACTTTTGCTCCTTCCGATGGCCATAGCTCTGCCAAATCGTATCCGATCTTGGAATAGAGCACCATTTAGTAATCAGAGAACCCAGAAGCGACTTTCCTCATTCAAAACATTGCTTAAATATAGTTTTTAAATTTTTCGAATTTTTTCCAAGGGGTACCCCTACAAAATTGTGGGTTTTCCCGATTTCTCCACTTTTGCTCCTTCCGATGGCCATAACTCTGCCAAATCGTATCCGATCTTGGAATAGAGCACCATTTAGTAATCAGAGAACCCAGAAGCGACTTTCCTCATTCAAAACATTGCTTAAATATAGTTTTTAAATTTTTCGAATTTTTTCCAAGGGGTACCCCTACAAAATTTTGGGTTTTCTCAATTTCTCCACTTTTGCTCCTTCCGATGGCCATAGCTCTGCCAAATCGTATCCGATCTTGGAATAGAGTACCGTTTAGTAATCAGAGAACCCAGAAGCGATCTTCCTCATTCAATACATTGCTTAGATATAGTTTTTAAATTTTTCGAATTTCTTCCAAGGGGTACCCCTACAAAATTGTGGGTTTTCTCAATTTCTCCACTTTTGGTCCTTCCGATGGCCATAGCTCTGCCAAATCGTATCCGATCTTGGAATAGAGCACCATTTAGTAATCAGAGAACCCAGAAGCGACTTTCCTCATTCAAAACATTGCTTAAATATAGTTTTTAAATTTTTCGAATTTTTTCCAAGGGGTACCCCTACAAAATTGTGGGTTTTCCCAATTTCTCCACTTTTGCTCCTTCCGATGGCCATAGCTCCGCCAACTCGTATCCGATCTTGGAATAGAGCACCATTTAGTAATCAGAGAACCCAGAAGCGATTTTCCTCATTCAAAACATTGCTTAAATATAGTTTTTAAATTTTTCGAATTTTTTCCAAGGGGTACCCCTACAAAATTTTGGGTTTTCTCAATTTCTCCACTTTTGCTCCTTCCGATGGCCATAGCTCTGCCAAATCGTATCCGATCTTGGAATAGAGCACCATTTAGTAATCAGAGAACCCAGAAGCGACTTTCCTCATTCAAAACATTGCTTAAATATAGTTTTTAAATTTTTCGAATTTTTTCCAAGGGGTACCCCTACAAAATTGTGGGTTTTCCCAATTTCTCCACTTTTGCTCCTTCCGATGGCCATAGCTCTGCCAAATCGTATCCGATCTTGGAATAGAGCACCATTTAGTAATCAGAGAACCCAGAAGCGACTTTCCTCATTCAAAACATTGCTTAAATATAGTTTTTAAATTTTTCGAATTTTTTCCAAGGGGTACCCCTACAAAATTTTGGGTTTTCTCAATTTCTCCACTTTTGCTCCTTCCGATGGCCATAGCTCTGCCAAATCGTATCCGATCTTGGAATAGAGCACCATTTAGTAATCAGAGAACCCAGAAGCGACTTTCCTCATTCAAAACATTGCTTAGATATAGTTTTTAAATTTTTCGAATTTTTTCCAAGGGGTACCCCTACAAAATTGTGGGTTTTCCCAATTTCTCCACTTTTGCTCCTTCCGATGGCCATAGCTCCGCCAACTCGTATCCGATCTTGGAATAGATTACCATTTAGTAATCAGAGAACCCAGAAGCGACTTTCCTCATTCAAAACATTGCTTAAATATAGTTTTTAAATTTTTCGAATTTTTTCCAAGGGGTACCCCTACAAAATTGTGGGTTTTCCCGATTTCTCCACTTTTGCTCCTTCCGATGGCCATAGCTCTGCCAAATCGTATCCGATCTTGGAATAGAGTACCATTTAGTAATCAGAGAACCCAGAAGCGATTTTCCTCATTCAAAACATTGCTTAAATATAGTTTTTAAATTTTTCGAATTTTTTCCAAGGGGTACAAAATTGTGGGTTTTCTCAATTTCTCCACTTTTGCTCCTTCCGATGGCCATAGCTCTGCCAAATCGTATCCGATCTTGGAATAGAGCACCATTTAGTAATCAGAGAACCCAGAAGCGACTTTCCTCATTCAAAACATTGCTTAAATATAGTTTTTAAATTTTTCGAATTTTTTCCAAGGGGTACCCCTACAAAATTGTGGGTTTTCCCAATTTCTCCACTTTTGCTCCTTCCGATGGCCATAGCTCTGCCAAATCGTATCCGATCTTGGAATAGAGCACCATTTAGTAATCAGAGAACCCAGAAGCGACTTTCCTCATTCAAAACATTGCTTAAATATAGTTTTTAAATTTTTCGAATTTTTTCCAAGGGGTACCCCTACAAAATTGTGGGTTTTCCCAATTTCTCCACTTTTGCTCCTTCCGATGGCCATAGCTCTGCCAAATCGTATCCGATCTTGGAATAGAGCACCATTTAGTAATCAGAGAACCCAGAAGCGACTTTCCTCATTCAAAACATTGCTTAAATATAGTTTTTAAATTTTTCGAATTTTTTCCAAGGGGTACCCCTACAAAATTGTGGGTTTTCCCGATTTCTCCACTTTTGCTCCTTCCGATGGCCATAACTCTGCCAAATCGTATCCGATCTTGGAATAGAGCACCATTTAGTAATCAGAGAACCCAGAAGCGACTTTCCTCATTCAAAACATTGCTTAAATATAGTTTTTAAATTTTTCGAATTTTTTCCAAGGGGTACCCCTACAAAATTTTGGGTTTTCTCAATTTCTCCACTTTTGCTCCTTCCGATGGCCATAGCTCTGCCAAATCGTATCCGATCTTGGAATAGAGTACCGTTTAGTAATCAGAGAACCCAGAAGCGATCTTCCTCATTCAATACATTGCTTAGATATAGTTTTTAAATTTTTCGAATTTTTTCCAAGGGGTACCCCTACAAAATTGTGGGTTTTCTCAATTTCTCCACTTTTGGTCCTTCCGATGGCCATAGCTCTGCCAAATCGTATCCGATCTTGGAATAGAGCACCATTTAGTAATCATAGAAGCCAGAAGCGACTTTCCTCGTTCAAAACATTGCTTAAATATAGTTTTTAAATTTTTCGAATTTTTTCCAAGGGGTACCCCTACAAAATTTTGGGTTTTCCCAATTTCTCCACTTTTGCTCCTTCCGATGGCCATAGCTCCGCCAACTCGTATCCGATCTTGGAATAGAGCACCATTTAGTAATCAGAGAACCCAGAAGCGATTTTCCTCATTCAAAACATTGCTTAAATATAGTTTTTAAATTTTTCGAATTTTTTCCAAGGGGTACCCCTACAAAATTTTGGGTTTTCCCAATTTCTCCACTTTTGCTCCTTCCGATGGCCATAGCTCTGCCAAATCGTATCCGATCTTGGAATAGAGCACCATTTAGTAATCAGAGAACCCAGAAGCGACTTTCCTCATTCAAAACATTGCTTAAATATAGTTTTTAAATTTTTCGAATTTTTTCCAAGGGGTACCCCTACAAAATTGTGGGTTTTCCCAATTTCTCCACTTTTGCTCCTTCCGATGGCCATAGCTCTGCCAAATCGTATCCGATCTTGGAATAGAGCACCATTTAGTAATCAGAGAACCCAGAAGCGACTTTCCTCATTCAAAACATTGCTTAAATATAGTTTTTAAATTTTTCGAATTTTTTCCAAGGGGTACCCCCTACAAAATTTTGGGTTTTCTCAATTTCTCCACTTTTGCTCCTTCCGATGGCCATAGCTCTGCCAAATCGTATCCGATCTTGGAATAGAGCACCATTTAGTAATCAGAGAACCCAGAAGCGACTTTCCTCATTCAAAACATTGCTTAGATATAGTTTTTAAATTTTTCGAATTTTTTCCAAGGGGTACCCCTACAAAATTGTGGGTTTTCCCAATTTCTCCACTTTTGCTCCTTCCGATGGCCATAGCTCCGCCAACTCGTATCCGATCTTGGAATAGATTACCATTTAGTAATCAGAGAACCCAGAAGCGACTTTCCTCATTCAAAACATTGCTTAAATATAGTTTTTAAATTTTTCGAATTTTTTCCAAGGGGTACCCCTACAAAATTGTGGGTTTTCCCGATTTCTCCACTTTTGCTCCTTCCGATGGCCATAGCTCTGCCAAATCGTATCCGATCTTGGAATAGAGTACCATTTAGTAATCAGAGAACCCAGAAGCGATTTTCCTCATTCAAAACATTGCTTAAATATAGTTTTTAAATTTTTCGAATTTTTTCCAAGGGGTACAAAATTGTGGGTTTTCTCAATTTCTCCACTTTTGCTCCTTCCGATGGCCATAGCTCTGCCAAATCGTATCCGATCTTGGAATAGAGCACCATTTAGTAATCAGAGAACCCAGAAGCGACTTTCCTCATTCAAAACATTGCTTAGATATAGTTTTTAAATTTTTCGAATTTTTTCCAAGGGGTACCCCTACAAAATTGTGGGTTTTCCCAATTTCTCCACTTTTGCTCCTTCCGATGGCCATAGCTCCGCCAACTCGTATCCGATCTTGGAATAGATTACCATTTAGTAATCATAGAAGCCAGAAGCGACTTTCCTCGTTCAAAACATTGCTTAAATATAGTTTTTAAATTTTTCGAATTTTTTCCAAGGGGTACCCCTACAAAATTTTGGGTTTTCCCAATTTCTCCACTTTTGCTCCTTCCGATGGCCATAGCTCCGCCAACTCGTATCCGATCTTGGAATAGAGCACCATTTAGTAATCAGAGAACCCAGAAGCGATTTTCCTCATTCAAAACATTGCTTAAATATAGTTTTTAAATTTTTCGAATTTTTTCCAAGGGGTACCCCTACAAAATTTTGGGTTTTCTCAATTTCTCCACTTTTGCTCCTTCCGATGGCCATAGCTCTGCCAAATCGTATCCGATCTTGGAATAGAGCACCATTTAGTAATCAGAGAACCCAGAAGCGACTTTCCTCATTCAAAACATTGCTTAAATATAGTTTTTAAATTTTTCGAATTTTTTCCAAGGGGTACCCCTACAAAATTTTGGGTTTTCCCAATTTCTCCACTTTTGCTCCTTCCGATGGCCATAGCTCCGCCAACTCGTATCCGATCTTGGAATAGAGCACCATTTAGTAATCAGAGAACCCAGAAGCGACTTTCCTCATTCAAAACATTGCTTAAATATAGTTTTTAAATTTTTCGAATTTTTTCCAAGGGGTACCCCTACAAAATTTTGGGTTTTCTCAATTTCTCCACTTTTGCTCCTTCCGATGGCCATAGCTCTGCCAAATCGTATCCGATCTTGGAATAGAGCACCATTTAGTAATCAGAGAACCCAGAAGCGACTTTCCTCATTCAAAACATTGCTTAGATATAGTTTTTAAATTTTTCGAATTTTTTCCAAGGGGTACCCCTACAAAATTGTGGGTTTTCCCAATTTCTCCACTTTTGCTCCTTCCGATGGCCATAGCTCCGCCAACTCGTATCCGATCTTGGAATAGATTACCATTTAGTAATCAGAGAACCCAGAAGCGACTTTCCTCATTCAAAACATTGCTTAAATATAGTTTTTAAATTTTTCGAATTTTTTCCAAGGGGTACCCCTACAAAATTGTGGGTTTTCCCGATTTCTCCACTTTTGCTCCTTCCGATGGCCATAGCTCTGCCAAATCGTATCCGATCTTGGAATAGAGTACCATTTAGTAATCAGAGAACCCAGAAGCGATTTTCCTCATTCAAAACATTGCTTAAATATAGTTTTTAAATTTTTCGAATTTTTTCCAAGGGGTTACAAAATTGTGGGTTTTCTCAATTTCTCCACTTTTGCTCCTTCCGATGGCCATAGCTCTGCCAAATCGTATCCGATCTTGGAATAGAGCACCATTTAGTAATCAGAGAACCCAGAAGCGACTTTCCTCATTCAAAACATTGCTTAGATATAGTTTTTAAATTTTTCGAATTTTTTCCAAGGGGTACCCCTACAAAATTGTGGGTTTTCCCAATTTCTCCACTTTTGCTCCTTCCGATGGCCATAGCTCCGCCAACTCGTATCCGATCTTGGAATAGATTACCATTTAGTAATCAGAGAACCCAGAAGCGACTTTCCTCATTCAAAACATTGCTTAAATATAGTTTTTAAATTTTTCGAATTTTTTCCAAGGGGTACCCCTACAAAATTGTGGGTTTTCCCGATTTCTCCACTTTTGCTCCTTCCGATGGCCATAGCTCTGCCAAATCGTATCCGATCTTGGAATAGAGTACCATTTAGTAATCAGAGAACCCAGAAGCGATTTTCCTCATTCAAAACATTGCTTAAATATAGTTTTTAAATTTTTCGAATTTTTTCCAAGGGGTACCCCTACAAAATTGTGGGTTTTCCCAATTTCTCCACTTTTGCTCCTTCCGATGGCCATAGCTCTGCCAAATCGTATCCGATCTTGGAATAGAGCACCATTTAGTAATCAGAGAACCCAGAAGCGATCTTCCGCATTCAAAACATTGCTTAAATATAGTTTTTAAATTTTTCGAATTTTTTCCAAGGGGTACCCCTACAAAATTTTGGGTTTTCTTAATTTCTCCACTTTTGCTCCTTCCGATGGCCATAGCTCTGCCAAATCGTATCCGATCTTGGAATAGAGCACCATTTAGTAATCAGAGAACCCAGAAGCGACTTTCCTCATTCAAAACATTGCTTAAATATAGTTTTTAAATTTTTCGAATTTTTTCCAAGGGGTACCCCTACAAAATTGTGGGTTTTCCCAATTTCTCCACTTTTGCTCCTTCCGATGGCCATAGCTCTGCCAAATCGTATCCGATCTTGGAATAGAGCACCATTTAGTAATCAGAGAACCCAGAAGCGATCTTCCGCATTCAATACATTGCTTAGATATAGTTTTTAAATTTTTCGAATTTTTTCCAAGGGGTACCCCTACAAAATTGTGGGTTTTCTCAATTTCTCCACTTTTGGTCCTTCCGATGGCCATAGCTCTGCCAAATCGTATCCGATCTTGGAATAGAGCACCATTTAGTAATCATAGAACCCAGAAGCGACTTTCCTCGTTCAAAACATTGCTTAAATATGGTTTTTAAATTTTTCGAATTTTTTCCAAGGGGTACCCCTACAAAATTGTGGGTTTTCCCGATTTCTCCACTTTTGCTCCTTCCGATGGCCATAGCTCTGCCAAATCGTATCCGATCTTGGAATAGAGCACCATTTAGTAATCAGAGAACCCAGAAGCGACTTTCCTCATTCAAAACATTGCTTAAATATAGTTTTTAAATTTTTCGAATGTTTTCCAAGGGGTACCCCTACAAAATTTTGGGTTTTCTCAATTTCTCCACTTTTGCTCCTTCCGATGGCCATAGCTCTGCCAAATCGTATCCGATCTTGAAATAGAGTACCGTTTAGTAATCAGAGAACCCAGAAGCGATCTTCCTCATTCAATACATTGCTTAGATTTAGTTTTTAAATTTTTCGAATTTTTTCCAAGGGGTACCCCTACAAAATTGTGGGTTTTCTCAATTTCTCCACTTTTGGTCCTTCCGATGGCCATAGCTCTGCCAAATCGTATCCGATCTTGGAATAGAGCACCATTTTGTAATCAGAGAACCCAGAAGCGATTTTCCTCATTCAAAACATTGCTTAAATATAGTTTTTAAATTTTTCGAATTTTTTCCAAGGGGTACCCCTACAAAATTGTGGGTTTTCCCGATTTCTCCACTTTTGCTCCTTCCGATGGCCATAGCTCTGCCAAATCGTATCCGATCTTGGAATAGAGCACCATTTAGTAATCAGAGAACCCAGAAGCGACTTTCCTCATTCAAAACATTGCTTAAATATAGTTTTTAAATTTTTCGAATTTTTTCCAAGGGGTACCCCTACAAAATTTTGGGTTTTCTCAATTTCTCCACTTTTGCTCCTTCCGATGGCCATAGCTCTGCCAAATCGTATCCGATCTTGGAATAGAGTACCGTTTAGTAATCAGAGAACCCAGA
Source organism: Drosophila pseudoananassae pseudoananassae (assembly GCA_018153035.1). NCBI lineage: Eukaryota > Metazoa > Arthropoda > Insecta > Diptera > Drosophilidae > Drosophila > Drosophila pseudoananassae. The sequence continues at coordinate 3,001,013 of JAECXR010000055.1, forward strand.
AGCGATCTTCCGCATTCAATACATTGCTTAGATATAGTTTTTAAATTTTTCGAATTTTTTCCAAGGGGTACCCCTACAAAATTGTGGGTTTTCTCAATTTCTCCACTTTTGGTCCTTCCGATGGCCATAGCTCTGCCAAATCGTATCCGATCTTGGAATAGAGCACCATTTAGTAATCATAGAACCCAGAAGCGACTTTCCTCGTTCAAAACATTGCTTAAATATGGTTTTTAAATTTTTCGAATTTTTTCCAAGGGGTACCCCTACAAAATTGTGGGTTTTCCCGATTTCTCCACTTTTGCTCCTTCCGATGGCCATAGCTCTGCCAAATCGTATCCGATCTTGGAATAGAGCACCATTTAGTAATCAGAGAACCCAGAAGCGACTTTCCTCATTCAAAACATTGCTTAAATATAGTTTTTAAATTTTTCGAATGTTTTCCAAGGGGTACCCCTACAAAATTTTGGGTTTTCTCAATTTCTCCACTTTTGCTCCTTCCGATGGCCATAGCTCTGCCAAATCGTATCCGATCTTGGAATAGAGTACCGTTTAGTAATCAGAGAACCCAGAAGCGACTTTCCTCATTCAATACATTGCTTAGATTTAGTTTTTAAATTTTTCGAATTTTTTCCAAGGGGTACCCCTACAAAATTGTGGGTTTTCTCAATTTCTCCACTTTTGGTCCTTCCGATGGCCATAGCTCTGCCAAATCGTATCCGATCTTGGAATAGAGCACCATTTAGTAATCAGAGAACCCAGAAGCGATTTTCCTCATTCAAAACATTGCTTAAATATAGTTTTTAAATTTTTCGAATTTTTTCCAAGGGGTACCCCCTACAAAATTGTGGGTTTTCCCAATTTCTCCACTTTTGCTCCTTCCGATGGCCATAGCTCTGCCAAATCGTATCCGATCTTGGAATAGAGCACCATTTAGTAATCAGAGAACCCAGAAGCGACTTTCCTCATTCAAAACATTGCTTAAATATAGTTTTTAAATTTTTCGAATTTTTTCCAAGGGGTACCCCTACAAAATTTTGGGTTTTCTCAATTTCTCCACTTTTGCTCCTTCCGATGGCCATAGCTCTGCCAAATCGTATCCGATCTTGGAATAGAGTACCATTTAGTAATCAGAGAACCCAGAAGCGACTTTCCTCATTCAAAACATTGCTTAAATATAGTTTTTAAATTTTTCGAATTTTTTCCAAGGGGTACCCCTACAAAATTGTGGGTTTTCTCAATTTCTCCACTTTTGCTCCTTCCGATGGCCATAGCTCTGCCAAATCGTATCCGATCTTGGAATAGAGCACCATTTAGTAATCATAGAACCCAGAAGCGACTTTCCTCGTTCAAAACATTGCTTAAATATAGTTTTTAAATTTTTCGAATTTTTTCCAAGGGGTACCCCTACAAAATTGTGGGTTTTCCCGATTTCTCCACTTTTGCTCCTTCCGATGGCCATAGCTCTGCCAAATCGTATCCGATCTTGGAATAGAGCACCATTTAGTAATCAGAGAACCCAGAAGCGACTTTCCTCATTCAAAACATTGCTTAAATATAGTTTTTAAATTTTTCGAATGTTTTCCAAGGGGTACCCCTACAAAATTTTGGGTTTTCTCAATTTCTCCACTTTTGCTCCTTCCGATGGCCATAGCTCTGCCAAATCGTATCCGATCTTGGAATAGAGTACCATTTAGTAATCAGAGAACCCAGAAGCGACTTTCCTCATTCAAAACATTGCTTAGATATAGTTTTTAAATTTTTCGAATTTTTTCCAAGGGGTACCCCTACAAAATTGTGGGTTTTCCCAATTTCTCCACTTTTGCTCCTTCCGATGGCCATAGCTCTGCCAAATCGTATCCGATCTTGGAATAGAGCACCATTTAGTAATCAGAGAACCCAGAAGCGACTTTCCTCATTCAAAACATTGCTTAAATATAGTTTTTAAATTTTTCGAATTTTTTCCAAGGGGTACCCCTACAAAATTTTGGGTTTTCTCAATTTCTCCACTTTTGCTCCTTCCGATGGCCATAGCTCTGCCAAATCGTATCCGATCTTGGAATAGAGCACCATTTAGTAATCAGAGAACCCAGAAGCGACTTTCCTCATTCAAAACATTGCTTAAATATAGTTTTTAAATTTTTCGAATTTTTTCCAAGGGGTACCCCTACAAAATTGTGGGTTTTCCCAATTTCTCCACTTTTGCTCCTTCCGATGGCCATAGCTCTGCCAAATCGTATCCGATCTTGGAATAGAGCACCATTTAGTAATCAGAGAACCCAGAAGCGACTTTCCTCATTCAAAACATTGCTTAAATATAGTTTTTAAATTTTTCGAATTTTTTCCAAGGGGTACCCCTACAAAATTGTGGGTTTTCCCAATTTCTCCACTTTTGCTCCTTCCGATGGCCATAGCTCTGCCAAATCGTATCCGATCTTGGAATAGAGCACCATTTAGTAATCAGAGAACCCAGAAGCGACTTTCCTCATTCAAAACATTGCTTAAATATAGTTTTTAAATTTTTCGAATTTTTTCCAAGGGGTACCCCTACAAAATTTTGGGTTTTCTCAATTTCTCCACTTTTGCTCCTTCCGATGGCCATAGCTCTGCCAAATCGTATCCGATCTTGGAATAGAGCACCATTTAGTAATCAGAGAACCCAGAAGCGACTTTCCTCATTCAAAACATTCCGTAAATATAGTTTTTAAATTTTTCGAATTTTTTCCAAGGGGTACCCCTACAAAATTGTGGGTTTTCCCGATTTCTCCACTTTTGCTCCTTCCGATGGCCATAGCTCTGCCAAATCGTATCCGATCTTGGAATAGAGCACCATTTAGTAATCAGAGAACCCAGAAGCGACTTTCCTCATTCAAAACATTGCTTAAATATAGTTTTTAAATTTTTCGAATTTTTTCCAAGGGGTACCCCTACAAAATTGTGGGTTTTCCCAATTTCTCCACTTTTGCTCCTTCCGATGGCCATAGCTCTGCCAAATCGTATCCGATCTTGGAATAGAGCACCATTTAGTAATCAGAGAACCCAGAAGCGACTTTCCTCATTCAAAACATTGCTTAAATATAGTTTTTAAATTTTTCGAATTTTTTCCAAGGGGTACCCCTACAAAATTGTGGGTTTTCCCAATTTCTCCACTTTTGCTCCTTCCGATGGCCATAGCTCTGCCAAATCGTATCCGATCTTGGAATAGAGCACCATTTAGTAATCAGAGAACCCAGAAGCGACTTTCCTCATTCAAAACATTGCTTAAATATAGTTTTTAAATTTTTCGAATTTTTTCCAAGGGTACCCCTACAAAATTGTGGGTTTTCCCGATTTCTCCACTTTTGCTCCTTCCGATTGCCATAGCTCTTCCAAATCGTATCCGATCTTGGAATAGAGCACCATTTAGTAATCAGAGAACCCAGAAGCGACTTTCCTCATTCAAAACATTGCTTAAATATAGTTTTTAAATTTTTCGAATTTTTTCCAAGGGGTACCCCTACAAAATTGTGGGTTTTCCCAATTTCTCCACTTTTGCTCCTTCCGATGGCCATAGCTCTGCCAAATCGTATCCGATCTTGGAATAGAGCACCATTTAGTAATCAGAGAACCCAGAAGCGACTTTCCTCATTCAAAACATTGCTTAAATATAGTTTTTAAATTTTTCGAATTTTTTCCAAGGGGTACCCCTACAAAATTGTGGGTTTTCCCAATTTCTCCACTTTTGCTCCTTCCGATGGCCATAGCTCTGCCAAATCGTATCCGATCTTGGAATAGAGCACCATTTAGTAATCATAGAACCCAGAAGCGACTTTCCTCGTTCAAAACATTGCTTAAATATAGTTTTTAAATTTTTCGAATTTTTTCCAAGGGGTACCCCTACAAAATTGTGGGTTTTCCCGATTTCTCCACTTTTGCTCCTTCCGATTGCCATAGCTCTGCCAAATCGTATCCGATCTTGGAATAGAGTACCATTTAGTAATCAGAGAACCCAGAAGCGATTTTCCTCATTCAAAACATTGCTTAGATATAGTTTTTAAATTTTTCGAATTTTTTCCAAGGGGTACCCCTACAAAATTGTGGGTTTTCCCAATTTCTCCACTTTTGCTCCTTCCGATGGCCATAGCTCTGCCAAATCGTATCCGATCTTGGAATAGAGCACCATTTAGTAATCAGAGAACCCAGAAGCGACTTTCCTCATTCAAAACATTGCTTAAATATAGTTTTTAAATTTTTCGAATTTTTTCCAAGGGGTACCCCTACAAAATTGTGGGTTTTCCCAATTTCTCCACTTTTGCTCCTTCCGATGGCCATAGCTCTGCCAAATCGTATCCGATCTTGGAATAGAGCACCATTTAGTAATCAGAGAACCCAGAAGCGACTTTCCTCATTCAAAACATTGCTTAAATATAGTTTTTAAATTTTTCGAATTTTTTCCAAGGGGTACCCCTACAAAATTGTGGGTTTTCCCGATTTCTCCACTTTTGCTCCTTCCGATGGCCATAGCTCTGCCAAATCGTATCCGATCTTGGAATAGAGCACCATTTAGTAATCAGAGAACCCAGAAGCGACTTTCCTCATTCAAAACATTGCTTAAATATAGTTTTTAAATTTTTCGAATTTTTTCCAAGGGGTACAAAATTGTGGGTTTTCTCAATTTCTCCACTTTTGCTCCTTCCGATGGCCATAGCTCTGCCAAATCGTATCCGATCTTGGAATAGAGCACCATTTAGTAATCAGAGAACCCAGAAGCGACTTTCCTCATTCAAAACATTGCTTAGATATAGTTTTTAAATTTTTCGAATTTTTTCCAAGGGGTACCCCTACAAAATTGTGGGTTTTCCCAATTTCTCCACTTTTGCTCCTTCCGATGGCCATAGCTCCGCCAACTCGTATCCGATCTTGGAATAGATTACCATTTAGTAATCAGAGAACCCAGAAGCGACTTTCCTCATTCAAAACATTCCGTAAATATAGTTTTTAAATTTTTCGAATTTTTTCCAAGGGGTACCCCTACAAAATTGTGGGTTTTCCCGATTTCTCCACTTTTGCTCCTTCCGATGGCCATAGCTCTGCCAAATCGTATCCGATCTTGGAATAGAGTACCATTTAGTAATCAGAGAACCCAGAAGCGATTTTCCTCATTCAAAACATTGCTTAAATATAGTTTTTAAATTTTTCGAATTTTTTCCAAGGGGGTTTTTCCAACCCACAAAATTGTGGGTTTTCCCAATTTCTCCACTTTTGCTCCTTCCGATGGCCATAGCTCTGCCAAATCGTATCCGATCTTGGAATAGAGCACCATTTAGTAATCAGAGAACCCAGAAGCGACTTTCCTCATTCAAAACATTGCTTAAATATAGTTTTTAAATTTTTCGAATTTTTTCCAAGGGGTACCCCTACAAAATTGTGGGTTTTCCCAATTTCTCCACTTTTGCTCCTTCCGATGGCCATAGCTCTGCCAAATCGTATCCGATCTTGGAATAGAGCACCATTTAGTAATCAGAGAACCCAGAAGCGACTTTCCTCATTCAAAACATTGCTTAAATATAGTTTTTAAATTTTTCGAATTTTTTCCAAGGGGTACCCCTACAAAATTGTGGGTTTTCCCAATTTCTCCACTTTTGCTCCTTCCGATGGCCATAGCTCTGCCAAATCGTATCCGATCTTGGAATAGAGTACCATTTAGTAATCAGAGAACCCAGAAGCGACTTTCCTCATTCAAAACATTGCTTAAATATAGTTTTTAAATTTTTCGAATTTTTTCCAAGGGGTACCCCTACAAAATTGTGGGTTTTCCCAATTTCTCCACTTTTGCTCCTTCCGATGGCCATAGCTCTGCCAAATCGTATCCGATCTTGGAATAGAGCACCATTTAGTAATCAGAGAACCCAGAAGCGACTTTCCTCATTCAAAACATTGCTTAAATATAGTTTTTAAATTTTTCGAATTTTTTCCAAGGGGTACCCCTACAAAATTGTGGGTTTTCCCAATTTCTCCACTTTTGCTCCTTCCGATGGCCATAGCTCTGCCAAATCGTATCCGATCTTGGAATAGAGTACCATTTAGTAATCAGAGAACCCAGAAGCGACTTTCCTCATTCAAAACATTGCTTAAATATAGTTTTTAAATTTTTCGAATTTTTTCCAAGGGGTACCCCTACAAAATTGTGGGTTTTCCCAATTTCTCCACTTTTGCTCCTTCCGATGGCCATAGCTCTGCCAAATCGTATCCGATCTTGGAATAGAGCACCATTTAGTAATCAGAGAACCCAGAAGCGACTTTCCTCATTCAAAACATTGCTTAAATATAGTTTTTAAATTTTTCGAATTTTTTCCAAGGGGTACCCCTACAAAATTGTGGGTTTTCCCAATTTCTCCACTTTTGCTCCTTCCGATGGCCATAGCTCTGCCAAATCGTATCCGATCTTGGAATAGAGCACCATTTAGTAATCAGAGAACCCAGAAGCGACTTTCCTCATTCAAAACATTGCTTAAATATAGTTTTTAAATTTTTCGAATTTTTTCCAAGGGGTACCCCTACAAAATTGTGGGTTTTCCCAATTTCTCCACTTTTGCTCCTTCCGATGGCCATAGCTCTGCCAAATCGTATCCGATCTTGGAATAGAGCACCATTTAGTAATCAGAGAACCCAGAAGCGACTTTCCTCATTCAAAACATTGCTTAAATATAGTTTTTAAATTTTTCGAATTTTTTCCAAGGGGTACCCCTACAAAATTGTGGGTTTTCCCAATTTCTCCACTTTTGCTCCTTCCGATGGCCATAGCTCTGCCAAATCGTATCCGATCTTGGAATAGAGCACCATTTAGTAATCAGAGAACCCAGAAGCGACTTTCCTCATTCAAAACATTGCTTAAATATAGTTTTTAAATTTTTCGAATTTTTTCCAAGGGGTACCCCTACAAAATTGTGGGTTTTCCCAATTTCTCCACTTTTGCTCCTTCCGATGGCCATAGCTCTGCCAAATCGTATCCGATCTTGGAATAGAGTACCATTTAGTAATCAGAGAACCCAGAAGCGACTTTCCTCATTCAAAACATTGCTTAAATATAGTTTTTAAATTTTTCGAATTTTTTCCAAGGGGTACCCCTACAAAATTGTGGGTTTTCCCAATTTCTCCACTTTTGCTCCTTCCGATGGCCATAGCTCTGCCAAATCGTATCCGATCTTGGAATAGAGCACCATTTAGTAATCAGAGAACCCAGAAGCGACTTTCCTCATTCAAAACATTGCTTAAATATAGTTTTTAAATTTTTCGAATTTTTTCCAAGGGGTACCCCTACAAAATTGTGGGTTTTCCCAATTTCTCCACTTTTGCTCCTTCCGATGGCCATAGCTCTGCCAAATCGTATCCGATCTTGGAATAGAGCACCATTTAGTAATCAGAGAACCCAGAAGCGACTTTCCTCATTCAAAACATTGCTTAAATATAGTTTTTAAATTTTTCGAATTTTTTCCAAGGGGTACCCCTACAAAATTTTGGGTTTTCCCAATTTCTCCACTTTTGCTCCTTCCGATGGCCATAGCTCTGCCAAATCGTATCCGATCTTGGAATAGAGCACCATTTAGTAATCAGAGAACCCAGAAGCGACTTTCCTCATTCAAAACATTGCTTAAATATAGTTTTTAAATTTTTCGAATTTTTTCCAAGGGGTACCCCTACAAAATTGTGGGTTTTCCCAATTTCTCCACTTTTGCTCCTTCCGATGGCCATAGCTCTGCCAAATCGTATCCGATCTTGGAATAGAGCACCATTTAGTAATCAGAGAACCCAGAAGCGACTTTCCTCATTCAAAACATTGCTTAAATATAGTTTTTAAATTTTTCGAATTTTTTCCAAGGGGTACCCCTACAAAATTGTGGGTTTTCCCAATTTCTCCACTTTTGCTCCTTCCGATGGCCATAGCTCTGCCAAATCGTATCCGATCTTGGAATAGAGCACCATTTAGTAATCAGAGAACCCAGAAGCGACTTTCCTCATTCAAAACATTGCTTAAATATAGTTTTTAAATTTTTCGAATTTTTTCCAAGGGGTACCCCTACAAAATTGTGGGTTTTCTCAATTTCTCCACTTTTGCTCCTTCCGATGGCCATAGCTCTGCCAAATCGTATCCGATCTTGGAATAGAGCACCATTTAGTAATCAGAGAACCCAGAAGCGACTTTCCTCATTCAAAACATTGCTTAAATATAGTTTTTAAATTTTTCGAATTTTTTCCAAGGGGTACCCCTACAAAATTTTGGGTTTTCTCAATTTCTCCACTTTTGCTCCTTCCGATGGCCATAGCTCTGCCAAATCGTATCCGATCTTGGAATAGAGCACCATTTAGTAATCAGAGAACCCAGAAGCGACTTTCCTCATTCAAAACATTGCTTAGATATAGTTTTTAAATTTTTCGAATTTTTTCCAAGGGGTACCCCTACAAAATTGTGGGTTTTCCCAATTTCTCCACTTTTGCTCCTTCCGATGGCCATAGCTCCGCCAACTCGTATCCGATCTTGGAATAGATTACCATTTAGTAATCAGAGAACCCAGAAGCGACTTTCCTCATTCAAAACATTGCTTAAATATAGTTTTTAAATTTTTCGAATTTTTTCCAAGGGGTACCCCTACAAAATTGTGGGTTTTCCCAATTTCTCCACTTTTGCTCCTTCCGATGGCCATAGCTCTGCCAAATCGTATCCGATCTTGGAATAGAGCACCATTTAGTAATCAGAGAACCCAGAAGCGACTTTCCTCATTCAAAACATTGCTTAAATATAGTTTTTAAATTTTTCGAATTTTTTCCAAGGGGTACCCCTACAAAATTTTGGGTTTTCCCAATTTCTCCACTTTTGCTCCTTCCGATGGCCATAGCTCTGCCAAATCGTATCCGATCTTGGAATAGAGCACCATTTAGTAATCAGAGAACCCAGAAGCGACTTTCCTCATTCAAAACATTGCTTAAATATAGTTTTTAAATTTTTCGAATTTTTTCCAAGGGGTACCCCTACAAAATTGTGGGTTTTCCCAATTTCTCCACTTTTGCTCCTTCCGATGGCCATAGCTCTGCCAAATCGTATCCGATCTTGGAATAGAGCACCATTTAGTAATCAGAGAACCCAGAAGCGACTTTCCTCATTCAAAACATTGCTTAAATATAGTTTTTAAATTTTTCGAATTTTTTCCAAGGGGTACCCCTACAAAATTTTGGGTTTTCCCAATTTCTCCACTTTTGCTCCTTCCGATGGCCATAGCTCTGCCAAATCGTATCCGATCTTGGAATAGAGCACCATTTAGTAATCAGAGAACCCAGAAGCGACTTTCCTCATTCAAAACATTGCTTAAATATAGTTTTTAAATTTTTCGAATTTTTTCCAAGGGGTACCCCTACAAAATTGTGGGTTTTCCCAATTTCTCCACTTTTGCTCCTTCCGATGGCCATAGCTCTGCCAAATCGTATCCGATCTTGGAATAGAGCACCATTTAGTAATCAGAGAACCCAGAAGCGACTTTCCTCATTCAAAACATTGCTTAAATATAGTTTTTAAATTTTTCGAATTTTTTCCAAGGGGTACCCCTACAAAATTGTGGGTTTTCTCAATTTCTCCACTTTTGCTCCTTCCGATGGCCATAGCTCTGCCAAATCGTATCCGATCTTGGAATAGAGCACCATTTAGTAATCAGAGAACCCAGAAGCGACTTTCCTCATTCAAAACATTGCTTAAATATAGTTTTTAAATTTTTCGAATTTTTTCCAAGGGGTACCCCTACAAAATTTTGGGTTTTCTCAATTTCTCCACTTTTGCTCCTTCCGATGGCCATAGCTCTGCCAAATCGTATCCGATCTTGGAATAGAGCACCATTTAGTAATCAGAGAACCCAGAAGCGACTTTCCTCATTCAAAACATTGCTTAAATATAGTTTTTAAATTTTTCGAATTTTTTCCAAGGGGTACCCCTACAAAATTGTGGGTTTTCCCAATTTCTCCACTTTTGCTCCTTCCGATGGCCATAGCTCTGCCAAATCGTATCCGATCTTGGAATAGAGCACCATTTAGTAATCAGAGAACCCAGAAGCGACTTTCCTCATTCAAAACATTGCTTAAATATAGTTTTTAAATTTTTCGAATTTTTTCCAAGGGGTACCCCTACAAAATTGTGGGTTTTCCCAATTTCTCCACTTTTGCTCCTTCCGATGGCCATAGCTCTGCCAAATCGTATCCGATCTTGGAATAGAGCACCATTTAGTAATCAGAGAACCCAGAAGCGACTTTCCTCATTCAAAACATTGCTTAAATATAGTTTTTAAATTTTTCGAATTTTTTCCAAGGGGTACCCCTACAAAATTGTGGGTTTTCTCAATTTCTCCACTTTTGCTCCTTCCGATGGCCATAGCTCTGCCAAATCGTATCCGATCTTGGAATAGAGCACCATTTAGTAATCAGAGAACCCAGAAGCGACTTTCCTCATTCAAAACATTGCTTAAATATAGTTTTTAAATTTTTCGAATTTTTTCCAAGGGGTACCCCTACAAAATTGTGGGTTTTCTCAATTTCTCCACTTTTGCTCCTTCCGATGGCCATAGCTCTGCCAAATCGTATCCGATCTTGGAATAGAGCACCATTTAGTAATCAGAGAACCCAGAAGCGACTTTCCTCATTCAAAACATTGCTTAAATATAGTTTTTAAATTTTTCGAATTTTTTCCAAGGGGTACCCTACAAAATTGTGGGTTTTCCCAATTTCTCCACTTTTGCTCCTTCCGATGGCCATAGCTCTGCCAAATCGTATCCGATCTTGGAATAGAGCACCATTTAGTAATCAGAGAACCCAGAAGCGACTTTCCTCATTCAAAACATTGCTTAAATATAGTTTTTAAATTTTTCGAATTTTTTCCAAGGGGTACCCCTACAAAATTGTGGGTTTTCCCAATTTCTCCACTTTTGCTCCTTCCGATGGCCATAGCTCTGCCAAATCGTATCCGATCTTGGAATAGAGCACCATTTAGTAATCAGAGAACCCAGAAGCGACTTTCCTCATTCAAAACATTGCTTAGATATAGTTTTTAAATTTTTCGAATTTTTTCCAAGGGGTACCCCTACAAAATTGTGGGTTTTCCCAATTTCTCCACTTTTGCTCCTTCCGATGGCCATAGCTCTGCCAAATCGTATCCGATCTTGGAATAGAGTACCATTTAGTAATCAGAGAACCCAGAAGCGACTTTCCTCATTCAAAACATTGCTTAAATATAGTTTTTAAATTTTTCGAATTTTTTCCAAGGGGTACCCCTACAAAATTGTGGGTTTTCCCAATTTCTCCACTTTTGCTCCTTCCGATGGCCATAGCTCTGCCAAATCGTATCCGATCTTGGAATAGAGCACCATTTAGTAATCAGAGAACCCAGAAGCGACTTTCCTCATTCAAAACATTGCTTAAATATAGTTTTTAAATTTTTCGAATTTTTTCCAAGGGGTACCCCTACAAAATTGTGGGTTTTCTCAATTTCTCCACTTTTGCTCCTTCCGATGGCCATAGCTCTGCCAAATCGTATCCGATCTTGGAATAGAGCACCATTTAGTAATCAGAGAACCCAGAAGCGACTTTCCTCATTCAAAACATTGCTTAAATATAGTTTTTAAATTTTTCGAATTTTTTCCAAGGGGTACCCCTACAAAATTGTGGGTTTTCTCAATTTCTCCACTTTTGCTCCTTCCGATGGCCATAGCTCTGCCAACTCGTATCCGATCTTGGAATAGAGCACCATTTAGTAATCAGAGAACCCAGAAGCGACTTTCCTCATTCAAAACATTGCTTAAATATAGTTTTTAAATTTTTCGAATTTTTTCCAAGGGGTACCCCTACAAAATTGTGGGTTTTCCCAATTTCTCCACTTTTGCTCCTTCCGATGGCCATAGCTCTGCCAAATCGTATCCGATCTTGGAATAGAGCACCATTTAGTAATCAGAGAACCCAGAAGCGACTTTCCTCATTCAAAACATTGCTTAGATATAGTTTTTAAATTTTTCGAATTTTTTCCAAGGGGTACCCCTACAAAATTGTGGGTTTTCCCAATTTCTCCACTTTTGCTCCTTCCGATGGCCATAGCTCTGCCAACTCGTATCCGATCTTGGAATAGATTACCATTTAGTAATCAGAGAACCCAGAAGCGACTTTCCTCATTCAAAACATTGCTTAAATATAGTTTTTAAATTTTTCGAATTTTTTCCAAGGGGTACCCCTACAAAATTGTGGGTTTTCCCAATTTCTCCACTTTTGCTCCTTCCGATGGCCATAGCTCTGCCAAATCGTATCCGATCTTGGAATAGAGCACCATTTAGTAATCAGAGAACCCAGAAGCGACTTTCCTCATTCAAAACATTGCTTAAATATAGTTTTTAAATTTTTCGAATTTTTTCCAAGGGGTACCCCTACAAAATTTTGGGTTTTCCCAATTTCTCCACTTTTGCTCCTTCCGATGGCCATAGCTCTGCCAAATCGTATCCGATCTTGGAATAGAGCACCATTTAGTAATCAGAGAACCCAGAAGCGACTTTCCTCATTCAAAACATTGCTTAAATATAGTTTTTAAATTTTTCGAATTTTTTCCAAGGGGTACCCCTACAAAATTGTGGGTTTTCCCAATTTCTCCACTTTTGCTCCTTCCGATGGCCATAGCTCTGCCAAATCGTATCCGATCTTGGAATAGAGTACCATTTAGTAATCAGAGAACCCAGAAGCGACTTTCCTCATTCAAAACATTGCTTAAATATAGTTTTTAAATTTTTCGAATTTTTTCCAAGGGGTACCCCTACAAAATTGTGGGTTTTCCCAATTTCTCCACTTTTGCTCCTTCCGATGGCCATAGCTCTGCCAAATCGTATCCGATCTTGGAATAGAGTACCATTTAGTAATCAGAGAACCCAGAAGCGACTTTCCTCATTCAAAACATTGCTTAAATATAGTTTTTAAATTTTTCGAATTTTTTCCAAGGGGTACCCCTACAAAATTGTGGGTTTTCCCAATTTCTCCACTTTTGCTCCTTCCGATGGCCATAGCTCTGCCAAATCGTATCCGATCTTGGAATAGATTACCATTTAGTAATCAGAGAACCCAGAAGCGACTTTCCTCATTCAAAACATTGCTTAAATATAGTTTTTAAATTTTTCGAATTTTTTCCAAGGGGTACCCCTACAAAATTGTGGGTTTTCTCAATTTCTCCACTTTTGCTCCTTCCGATGGCCATAGCTCTGCCAAATCGTATCCGATCTTGGAATAGAGCACCATTTAGTAATCAGAGAACCCAGAAGCGACTTTCCTCATTCAAAACATTGCTTAAATATAGTTTTTAAATTTTTCGAATTTTTTCCAAGGGGTACCCCTACAAAATTGTGGGTTTTCCCAATTTCTCCACTTTTGCTCCTTCCGATGGCCATAGCTCTGCCAAATCGTATCCGATCTTGGAATAGAGCACCATTTAGTAATCAGAGAACCCAGAAGCGACTTTCCTCATTCAAAACATTGCTTAAATATAGTTTTTAAATTTTTCGAATTTTTTCCAAGGGGTACCCCTACAAAATTGTGGGTTTTCCCAATTTCTCCACTTTTGCTCCTTCCGATGGCCATAGCTCCGCCAACTCGTATCCGATCTTGGAATAGATTACCATTTAGTAATCAGAGAACCCAGAAGCGACTTTCCTCATTCAAAACATTCCGTAAATATAGTTTTTAAATTTTTCGAATTTTTTCCAAGGGGTACCCCTACAAAATTGTGGGTTTTCCCGATTTCTCCACTTTTGCTCCTTCCGATGGCCATAGCTCTGCCAAATCGTATCCGATCTTGGAATAGAGTACCATTTAGTAATCAGAGAACCCAGAAGCGACTTTCCTCATTCAAAACATTGCTTAAATATAGTTTTTAAATTTTTCGAATTTTTTCCAAGGGGTACCCCTACAAAATTGTGGGTTTTCCCAATTTCTCCACTTTTGCTCCTTCCGATGGCCATAGCTCTGCCAACTCGTATCCGATCTTGGAATAGAGTACCATTTAGTAATCAGAGAACCCAGAAGCGACTTTCCTCATTCAAAACATTGCTTAAATATAGTTTTTAAATTTTTCGAATTTTTTCCAAGGGGTACCCCTACAAAATTGTGGGTTTTCCCAATTTCTCCACTTTTGCTCCTTCCGATGGCCATAGCTCTGCCAAATCGTATCCGATCTTGGAATAGAGTACCATTTAGTAATCAGAGAACCCAGAAGCGACTTTCCTCATTCAAAACATTGCTTAAATATAGTTTTTAAATTTTTCGAATTTTTTCCAAGGGGTACCCCTACAAAATTGTGGGTTTTCCCAATTTCTCCACTTTTGCTCCTTCCGATGGCCATAGCTCCGCCAACTCGTATCCGATCTTGGAATAGAGCACCATTTAGTAATCAGAGAACCCAGAAGCGACTTTCCTCATTCAAAACATTGCTTAAATATAGTTTTTAAATTTTTCGAATTTTTTCCAAGGGGTACCCCTACAAAATTGTGGGTTTTCCCAATTTCTCCACTTTTGCTCCTTCCGATGGCCATAGCTCTGCCAAATCGTATCCGATCTTGGAATAGAGCACCATTTAGTAATCAGAGAACCCAGAAGCGACTTTCCTCATTCAAAACATTGCTTAAATATAGTTTTTAAATTTTTCGAATTTTTTCCAAGGGGTACCCCTACAAAATTGTGGGTTTTCCCAATTTCTCCACTTTTGCTCCTTCCGATGGCCATAGCTCTGCCAACTCGTATCCGATCTTGGAATAGAGCACCATTTAGTAATCAGAGAACCCAGAAGCGACTTTCCTCATTCAAAACATTGCTTAAATATAGTTTTTAAATTTTTCGAATTTTTTCCAAGGGGTACCCCTACAAAATTGTGGGTTTTCCCAATTTCTCCACTTTTGCTCCTTCCGATGGCCATAGCTCTGCCAAATCGTATCCGATCTTGGAATAGAGTACCATTTAGTAATCAGAGAACCCAGAAGCGACTTTCCTCATTCAAAACATTGCTTAAATATAGTTTTTAAATTTTTCGAATTTTTTCCAAGGGGTACCCCTACAAAATTGTGGGTTTTCCCAATTTCTCCACTTTTGCTCCTTCCGATGGCCATAGCTCTGCCAAATCGTATCCGATCTTGGAATAGAGTACCATTTAGTAATCAGAGAACCCAGAAGCGATTTTCCTCATTCAAAACATTGCTTAAATATAGTTTTTAAATTTTTCGAATTTTTTCCAAGGGGTACCCCTACAAAATTGTGGGTTTTCCCAATTTCTCCACTTTTGCTCCTTCCGATGGCCATAGCTCTGCCAAATCGTATCCGATCTTGGAATAGAGTACCATTTAGTAATCAGAGAACCCAGAAGCGACTTTCCTCATTCAAAACATTCCTTAAATATAGTTTTTAAATTTTTCGAATTTTTTCCAAGGGGTACCCCTACAAAATTGTGGGTTTTCCCAATTTCTCCACTTTTGCTCCTTCCGATGGCCATAGCTCTGCCAACTCGTATCCGATCTTGGAATAGAGCACCATTTAGTAATCAGAGAACCCAGAAGCGACTTTCCTCATTCAAAACATTGCTTAAATATAGTTTTTAAATTTTTCGAATTTTTTCCAAGGGGTACCCCTACAAAATTGTGGGTTTTCCCAATTTCTCCACTTTTGCTCCTTCCGATGGCCATAGCTCTGCCAACTCGTATCCGATCTTGGAATAGAGTACCATTTAGTAATCAGAGAACCCAGAAGCGACTTTCCTCATTCAAAACATTGCTTAAATATAGTTTTTAAATTTTTCGAATTTTTTCCAAGGGGTTACAAAATTGTGGGTTTTCTCAATTTCTCCACTTTTGCTCCTTCCGATGGCCATAGCTCTGCCAAATCGTATCCGATCTTGGAATAGAGCACCATTTAGTAATCAGAGAACCCAGAAGCGACTTTCCTCATTCAAAACATTGCTTAAATATAGTTTTTAAATTTTTCGAATTTTTTCCAAGGGGTACCCCTACAAAATTGTGGGTTTTCCCAATTTCTCCACTTTTGCTCCTTCCGATGGCCATAGCTCTGCCAAATCGTATCCGATCTTGGAATAGAGCACCATTTAGTAATCAGAGAACCCAGAAGCGACTTTCCTCATTCAAAACATTCCGTAAATATAGTTTTTAAATTTTTCGAATTTTTTCCAAGGGGTACCCCTACAAAATTGTGGGTTTTCCCGATTTCTCCACTTTTGCTCCTTCCGATGGCCATAGCTCTGCCAAATCGTATCCGATCTTGGAATAGAGTACCATTTAGTAATCAGAGAACCCAGAAGCGATTTTCCTCATTCAAAACATTGCTTAAATATAGTTTTTAAATTTTTCGAATTTTTTCCAAGGGGTACCCCTACAAAATTGTGGGTTTTCCCAATTTCTCCACTTTTGCTCCTTCCGATGGCCATAGCTCTGCCAAATCGTATCCGATCTTGGAATAGAGTACCATTTAGTAATCAGAGAA
The DNA here is from genome assembly GCA_018153035.1 of Drosophila pseudoananassae pseudoananassae. NCBI lineage: Eukaryota > Metazoa > Arthropoda > Insecta > Diptera > Drosophilidae > Drosophila > Drosophila pseudoananassae. The sequence continues at coordinate 3,017,531 of JAECXR010000055.1, forward strand.
CCCAGAAGCGATTTTCCTCATTCAAAACATTGCTTAAATATAGTTTTTAAATTTTTCGAATTTTTTCCAAGGGGTACCCCTACAAAATTGTGGGTTTTCCCAATTTCTCCACTTTTGCTCCTTCCGATGGCCATAGCTCTGCCAAATCGTATCCGATCTTGGAATAGAGAACCATTTAGTAATCAGAGAACCCAGAAGCGACTTTCCTCATTCAAAACATTCCGTAAATATAGTTTTTAAATTTTTCGAATTTTTTCCAAGGGGTACCCCTACAAAATTGTGGGTTTTCCCGATTTCTCCACTTTTGCTCCTTCCGATGGCCATAGCTCTGCCAAATCGTATCCGATCTTGGAATAGAGCACCATTTAGTAATCAGAGAACCCAGAAGCGACTTTCCTCATTCAAAACATTGCTTAGATATAGTTTTTAAATTTTTCGAATTTTTTCCAAGGGGTACCCCTACAAAATTGTGGGTTTTCCCAATTTCTCCACTTTTGCTCCTTCCGATGGCCATAGCTCCGCCAACTCGTATCCGATCTTGGAATAGATTACCATTTAGTAATCAGAGAACCCAGAAGCGACTTTCCTCATTCAAAACATTGCTTAAATATAGTTTTTAAATTTTTCGAATTTTTTCCAAGGGGTACCCCTACAAAATTGTGGGTTTTCCCAATTTCTCCACTTTTGCTCCTTCCGATGGCCATAGCTCCGCCAACTCGTATCCGATCTTGGAATAGATAACCATTTAGTAATCAGAGAACCCAGAAGCGACTTTCCTCATTCAAAACATTCCGTAAATATAGTTTTTAAATTTTTCGAATTTTTTCCAAGGGGTACCCCTACAAAATTGTGGGTTTTCCCAATTTCTCCACTTTTGCTCCTTCCGATGGCCATAGCTCCGCCAACTCGTATCCGATCTTGGAATAGATTACCATTTAGTAATCAGAGAACCCAGAAGCGACTTTCCTCATTCAAAACATTGCTTAAATATAGTTTTTAAATTTTTCGAATTTTTTCCAAGGGGTCCTACAAAATTGTGGGTTTTCCCAATTTCTCCACTTTTGCTCCTTCCGATGGCCATAGCTCTGCCAAATCGTATCCGATCTTGGAATAGAGCACCATTTAGTAATCAGAGAACCCAGAAGCGACTTTCCTCATTCAAAACATTGCTTAAATATAGTTTTTAAATTTTTCGAATTTTTTCCAAGGGGTACCCCTACAAAATTTTGGGTTTTCCCAATTTCTCCACTTTTGCTCCTTCCGATGGCCATAGCTCTGCCAAATCGTATCCGATCTTGGAATAGAGCACCATTTAGTAATCAGAGAACCCAGAAGCGACTTTCCTCATTCAAAACATTGCTTAGATATAGTTTTTAAATTTTTCGAATTTTTTCCAAGGGGTACCCCTACAAAATTGTGGGTTTTCCCAATTTCTCCACTTTTGCTCCTTCCGATGGCCATAGCTCCGCCAACTCGTATCCGGTCTTGGAATAGATTACCATTTAGTAATCAGAGAACCCAGAAGCGACTTTCCTCATTCAAAACATTGCTTAAATATAGTTTTTAAATTTTTCGAATTTTTTCCAAGGGGTACAAAATTGTGGGTTTTCTCAATTTCTCCACTTTTGCTCCTTCCGATGGCCATAGCTCTGCCAAATCGTATCCGATCTTGGAATAGAGCACCATTTAGTAATCAGAGAACCCAGAAGCGACTTTCCTCATTCAAAACATTGCTTAAATATAGGTTTTAAATTTTTCGAATTTTTTCCAAGGGGTACCCCTACAAAATTTTGGGTTTTCTCAATTTCTCCACTTTTGCTCCTTCCGATGGCCATAGCTCTGCCAAATCGTATCCGATCTTGGAATAGAGCACCATTTAGTAATCAGAGAACCCAGAAGCGACTTTCCTCATTCAAAACATTGCTTAGATATAGTTTTTAAATTTTTCGAATTTTTTCCAAGGGGTACCCCTACAAAATTGTGGGTTTTCCCAATTTCTCCACTTTTGCTCCTTCCGATGGCCATAGCTCCGCCAACTCGTATCCGATCTTGGAATAGATTACCATTTAGTAATCAGAGAACCCAGAAGCGACTTTCCTCATTCAAAACATTCCGTAAATATAGTTTTTAAATTTTTCGAATTTTTTCCAAGGGGTACCCCTACAAAATTGTGGGTTTTCCCGATTTCTCCACTTTTGCTCCTTCCGATGGCCATAGCTCTGCCAAATCGTATCCGATCTTGGAATAGAGTACCATTTAGTAATCAGAGAACCCAGAAGCGATTTTCCTCATTCAAAACATTGCTTAAATATAGTTTTTAAATTTTTCGAATTTTTTCCAAGGGGTACCCCCTACAAAATTGTGGGTTTTCCCAATTTCTCCACTTTTGCTCCTTCCGATGGCCATAGCTCTGCCAAATCGTATCCGATCTTGGAATAGAGTACCATTTAGTAATCAGAGAACCCAGAAGCGATTTTCCTCATTCAAAACATTGCTTAAATATAGTTTTTAAATTTTTCGAATTTTTTCCAAGGGGTACCCCTACAAAATTGTGGGTTTTCCCAATTTCTCCACTTTTGCTCCTTCCGATGGCCATAGCTCTGCCAAATCGTATCCGATCTTGGAATAGAGCACCATTTAGTAATCAGAGAACCCAGAAGCGACTTTCCTCATTCAAAACATTCCTTAAATATAGTTTTTAAATTTTTCGAATTTTTTCCAAGGGGTACCCCTACAAAATTGTGGGTTTTCCCGATTTCTCCACTTTTGCTCCTTCCGATGGCCATAGCTCTGCCAAATCGTATCCGATCTTGGAATAGATTACCATTTAGTAATCAGAGAACCCAGAAGCGACTTTCCTCATTCAAAACATTGCTTAAATATAGTTTTTAAATGTTTCGAATTTTTTCCAAGGGGTACAAAATTGTGGGTTTTCTCAATTTCTCCACTTTTGCTCCTTCCGATGGCCATAGCTCTTCCAAATCGTATCCGATCTTGGAATAGAGCACCATTTAGTAATCAGAGAACCCAGAAGCGACTTTCCTCATTCAAAACATTCCGTAAATATAGTTTTTAAATTTTTCGAATTTTTTCCAAGGGGTACCCCTACAAAATTGTGGGTTTTCCCGATTTCTCCACTTTTGCTCCTTCCGATGGCCATAGCTCTGCCAAATCGTATCCGATCTTGGAATAGAGCACCATTTAGTAATCAGAGAACCCAGAAGCGACTTTCCTCATTCAAAACATTCCGTAAATATAGTTTTTCAATTTTTCGAATTTTTTCCAAGGGGTACCCCTACAAAATTGTGGGTTTTCCCGATTTCTCCACTTTTGCTCCTTCCGATGGCCATAGCTCTGCCAAATCGTATCCGATCTTGGAATAGAGCACCATTTAGTAATCAGAGAACCCAGAAGCGACTTTCCTCATTCAAAACATTGCTTAAATATAGTTTTTAAATTTTTCGAATTTTTTCCAAGGGGTACCTACAAAATTGTGGGTTTTCCCAATTTCTCCACTTTTGCTCCTTCCGATGGCCATAGCTCTGCCAAATCGTATCCGATCTTGGAATAGAGCACCATTTAGTAATCAGAGAACCCAGAAGCGACTTTCCTCATTCAAAACATTGCTTAAATATAGTTTTTAAATTTTTCGAATTTTTTCCAAGGGGTACCCCTACAAAATTTTGGGTTTTCCTCAATTTCTCCACTTTTGCTCCTTCCGATGGCCATAGCTCTGCCAAATCGTATCCGATCTTGGAATAGAGCACCATTTAGTAATCAGAGAACCCAGAAGCGACTTTCCTCATTCAAAACATTGCTTAAATATAGTTTTTAAATTTTTCGAATTTTTTCCAAGGGGTACCCCTACAAAATTGTGGGTTTTCCCGATTTCTCCACTTTTGCTCCTTCCGATGGCCATAGCTCTGCCAAATCGTATCCGATCTTGGAATAGAGCACCATTTAGTAATCAGAGAACCCAGAAGCGACTTTCCTCATTCAAAACATTGCTTAGATATAGTTTTTAAATTTTTCGAATTTTTTCCAAGGGGTACCCCTACAAAATTGTGGGTTTTCCCAATTTCTCCACTTTTGCTCCTTCCGATGGCCATAGCTCTGCCAACTCGTATCCGATCTTGGAATAGAGTACCATTTAGTAATCAGAGAACCCAGAAGCGACTTTCCTCATTCAAAACATTCCTTAAATATAGTTTTTAAATTTTTCGAATTTTTTCCAAGGGGTACCCCTACAAAATTGTGGGTTTTCCCAATTTCTCCACTTTTGCTCCTTCCGATGGCCATAGCTCTGCCAAATCGTATCCGATCTTGGAATAGAGTACCATTTAGTAATCAGAGAACCCAGAAGCGACTTTCCTCATTCAAAACATTGCTTAAATATAGTTTTTAAATTTTTCGAATTTTTTCCAAGGGGTACCCCTACAAAATTGTGGGTTTTCCCAATTTCTCCACTTTTGCTCCTTCCGATGGCCATAGCTCTGCCAAATCGTATCCGATCTTGGAATAGAGCACCATTTAGTAATCAGAGAACCCAGAAGCGACTTTCCTCATTCAAAACATTCCTTAAATATAGTTTTTAAATTTTTCGAATTTTTTCCAAGGGGTACCCCTACAAAATTGTGGGTTTTCCCGATTTCTCCACTTTTGCTCCTTCCGATGGCCATAGCTCTGCCAAATCGTATCCGATCTTGGAATAGAGTACCATTTAGTAATCAGAGAACCCAGAAGCGACTTTCCTCATTCAAAACATTCCTTAAATATAGTTTTTTAAATTTTTCGAATTTTTTCCAAGGGGTACCCCTACAAAATTGTGGGTTTTCCCGATTTCTCCACTTTTGCTCCTTCCGATGGCCATAGCTCTGCCAAATCGTATCCGATCTTGGAATAGAGTACCATTTAGTAATCAGAGAACCCAGAAGCGACTTTCCTCATTCAAAACATTGCTTAAATATAGTTTTTAAATTTTTCGAATTTTTTCCAAGGGGTACCCCTACAAAATTGTGGGTTTTCCCAATTTCTCCACTTTTGCTCCTTCCGATGGCCATAGCTCTGCCAAATCGTATCCGATCTTGGAATAGAGCACCATTTAGTAATCAGAGAACCCAGAAGCGACTTTCCTCATTCAAAACATTGCTTAAATATAGTTTTTAAATTTTTCGAATTTTTTCCAAGGGGTACCCCTACAAAATTGTGGGTTTTCCCAATTTCTCCACTTTTGCTCCTTCCGATGGCCATAGCTCTGCCAAATCGTATCCGATCTTGGAATAGAGCACCATTTAGTAATCAGAGAACCCAGAAGCGACTTTCCTCATTCAAAACATTGCTTAAATATAGTTTTTAAATTTTTCGAATTTTTTCCAAGGGGTACCCCTACAAAATTGTGGGTTTTCCCAATTTCTCCACTTTTGCTCCTTCCGATGGCCATAGCTCTGCCAAATCGTATCCGATCTTGGAATAGAGCACCATTTAGTAATCAGAGAACCCAGAAGCGACTTTCCTCATTCAAAACATTGCTTAAATATAGTTTTTAAATTTTTCGAATTTTTTCCAAGGGGTACCCCTACAAAATTGTGGGTTTTCCCAATTTCTCCACTTTTGCTCCTTCCGATGGCCATAGCTCTGCCAAATCGTATCCGATCTTGGAATAGATTACCATTTAGTAATCAGAGAACCCAGAAGCGACTTTCCTCATTCAAAACATTGCTTAAATATAGTTTTTAAATTTTTCGAATTTTTTCCAAGGGGTCTACAAAATTGTGGGTTTTCCCAATTTCTCCACTTTTGCTCCTTCCGATGGCCATAGCTCTGCCAAATCGTATCCGATCTTGGAATAGAGTACCATTTAGTAATCAGAGAACCCAGAAGCGACTTTCCTCATTCAAAACATTGCTTAAATATAGTTTTTAAATTTTTCGAATTTTTTCCAAGGGGTACCCCTACAAAATTGTGGGTTTTCCCAATTTCTCCACTTTTGCTCCTTCCGATGGCCATAGCTCTGCCAAATCGTATCCGATCTTGGAATAGAGCACCATTTAGTAATCAGAGAACCCAGAAGCGACTTTCCTCATTCAAAACATTGCTTAAATATAGTTTTTAAATTTTTCGAATTTTTTCCAAGGGGTACCCCTACAAAATTGTGGGTTTTCCCAATTTCTCCACTTTTGCTCCTTCCGATGGCCATAGCTCTGCCAAATCGTATCCGATCTTGGAATAGAGCACCATTTAGTAATCAGAGAACCCAGAAGCGACTTTCCTCATTCAAAACATTGCTTAAATATAGTTTTTAAATTTTTCGAATTTTTTCCAAGGGGTACCCCTACAAAATTGTGGGTTTTCCCAATTTCTCCACTTTTGCTCCTTCCGATGGCCATAGCTCTGCCAAATCGTATCCGATCTTGGAATAGAGCACCATTTAGTAATCAGAGAACCCAGAAGCGACTTTCCTCATTCAAAACATTGCTTAAATATAGTTTTTAAATTTTTCGAATTTTTTCCAAGGGGTACCCCTACAAAATTGTGGGTTTTCCCAATTTCTCCACTTTTGCTCCTTCCGATGGCCATAGCTCTGCCAAATCGTATCCGATCTTGGAATAGAGCACCATTTAGTAATCAGAGAACCCAGAAGCGACTTTCCTCATTCAAAACATTGCTTAAATATAGTTTTTAAATTTTTCGAATTTTTTCCAAGGGGTACCCCTACAAAATTGTGGGTTTTCCCAATTTCTCCACTTTTGCTCCTTCCGATGGCCATAGCTCTGCCAAATCGTATCCGATCTTGGAATAGAGCACCATTTAGTAATCAGAGAACCCAGAAGCGACTTTCCTCATTCAAAACATTGCTTAAATATAGTTTTTAAATTTTTCGAATTTTTTCCAAGGGGTACCCCTACAAAATTGTGGGTTTTCTCAATTTCTCCACTTTTGCTCCTTCCGATGGCCATAGCTCTGCCAAATCGTATCCGATCTTGGAATAGAGCACCATTTAGTAATCAGAGAACCCAGAAGCGACTTTCCTCATTCAAAACATTGCTTAAATATAGTTTTTAAATTTTTCGAATTTTTTCCAAGGGGTACCCCTACAAAATTGTGGGTTTTCCCAATTTCTCCACTTTTGCTCCTTCCGATGGCCATAGCTCTGCCAAATCGTATCCGATCTTGGAATAGAGCACCATTTAGTAATCAGAGAACCCAGAAGCGACTTTCCTCATTCAAAACATTGCTTAGATATAGTTTTTAAATTTTTCGAATTTTTTCCAAGGGGTACCCCTACAAAATTGTGGGTTTTCCCAATTTCTCCACTTTTGCTCCTTCCGATGGCCATAGCTCCGCCAACTCGTATCCGATCTTGGAATAGAGTACCATTTAGTAATCAGAGAACCCAGAAGCGACTTTCCTCATTCAAAACATTGCTTAAATATAGTTTTTAAATTTTTCGAATTTTTTCCAAGGGGTACCCCTACAAAATTGTGGGTTTTCCCAATTTCTCCACTTTTGCTCCTTCCGATGGCCATAGCTCCGCCAACTCGTATCCGATCTTGGAATAGAGCACCATTTAGTAATCAGAGAACCCAGAAGCGACTTTCCTCATTCAAAACATTGCTTAAATATAGTTTTTAAATTTTTCGAATTTTTTCCAAGGGGCCCTACAAAATTGTGGGTTTTCCCAATTTCTCCACTTTTGCTCCTTCCGATGGCCATAGCTCTGCCAAATCGTATCCGATCTTGGAATAGAGCACCATTTAGTAATCAGAGAACCCAGAAGCGACTTTCCTCATTCAAAACATTGCTTAAATATAGTTTTTAAATTTTTCGAATTTTTTCCAAGGGGTACCCCTACAAAATTGTGGGTTTTCCCAATTTCTCCACTTTTGCTCCTTCCGATGGCCATAGCTCCGCCAACTCGTATCCGATCTTGGAATAGAGTACCATTTAGTAATCAGAGAACCCAGAAGCGACTTTCCTCATTCAAAACATTGCTTAAATATAGTTTTTAAATTTTTCGAATTTTTTCCAAGGGGTACCCCTACAAAATTGTGGGTTTTCCCGATTTCTCCACTTTTGCTCCTTCCGATGGCCATAGCTCTGCCAAATCGTATCCGATCTTGGAATAGAGCACCATTTAGTAATCAGAGAACCCAGAAGCGACTTTCCTCATTCAAAACATTGCTTAAATATAGTTTTTAAATTTTTCGAATTTTTTCCAAGGGGTACCCCTACAAAATTGTGGGTTTTCCCAATTTCTCCACTTTTGTTCCTTCCGACGGCCATAGCTCTGCCAACTCGTATCCGATCTTGGAATAGAGTACCATTTAGTAATCAGAGAACCCAGAAGCGATCTTCCTCATTCAATACATTGCTTAGATATAGTTTTTAAATTTTTCGAATTTTTTCCAAGGGGTACAAATTGTGGGTTTTCTCAATTTCTCCACTTTTGCTCCTTCCGATGGCCATAGCTCTGCCAAATCGTATCCGATCTTGGAATAGAGCACCATTTAGTAATCAGAGAACCCAGAAGCGACTTTCCTCATTCAAAACATTGCTTAAATATAGTTTTTAAATTTTTCGAATTTTTTCCAAGGGGTACCCCTACAAAATTTTGGGTTTTCTCAATTTCTCCACTTTTGCTCCTTCCGATGGCCATAGCTCTGCCAAATCGTATCCGATCTTGGAATAGAGCACCATTTAGTAATCAGAGAACCCAGAAGCGACTTTCCTCATTCAAAACATTGCTTAAATATAGTTTTTAAATTTTTCGAATTTTTTCCAAGGGGTACCCCTACAAAATTTTGGGTTTTCCCAATTTCTCCACTTTTGCTCCTTCCGATGGCCATAGCTCTGCCAAATCGTATCCGATCTTGGAATAGAGCACCATTTAGTAATCAGAGAACCCAGAAGCGACTTTCCTCATTCAAAACATTGCTTAGATATAGTTTTTAAATTTTTCGAATTTTTTCCAAGGGGTACCCCTACAAAATTGTGGGTTTTCCCAATTTCTCCACTTTTGCTCCTTCCGATGGCCATAGCTCCGCCAACTCGTATCCGATCTTGGAATAGATTACCATTTAGTAATCAGAGAACCCAGAAGCGACTTTCCTCATTCAAAACATTCCGTAAATATAGTTTTTCAATTTTTCGAATTTTTTCCAAGGGGTACCCCTACAAAATTGTGGGTTTTCCTAATTTCTCCACTTTTGTTCCTTCCGACGGCCATAGCTCTGCCAACTCGTATCCGATCTTGGAATAGAGTACCATTTAGTAATCAGAGAACCAAGAAGCGATCTTCCTCATTCAATACATTGCTTAGATATAGTTTTTAAATTTTTCGAATTTTTTCCAAGGGGTACAAAATTGTGGGTTTTCTCAATTTCTCCACTTTTGCTCCTTCCGATGGCCATAGCTCTGCCAAATCGTATCCGATCTTGGAATAGAGCACCATTTAGTAATCAGAGAACCCAGAAGCTTTTAAGTTTTTAAAATAGTTTTTAAATTTATAGTTTTTAAATTTTTCGAATTTTTTTTTCCAAGGGGTACCCCTACAAAATTGTGGGTTTTCCCAATTTCTCCACTTTTGCTCCTTCCGATGGCCATAGCTCTGCCAAATCGTATCCGATCTTGGAATAGAGCACCATTTAGTAATCAGAGAACCCAGAAGCGACTTTCCTCATTCAAAACATTCCGTAAATATAGTTTTTCAATTTTTCGAATTTTTTCCAAGGGGTACCCCTACAAAATTGTGGGTTTTCCCGATTTCTCCACTTTTGCTCCTTCCGATGGCCATAGCTCTGCCAAATCGTATCCGATCTTGGAATAGAGTACCATTTAGTAATCAGAGAACCCAGAAGCGATTTTCCTCATTCAAAACATTGCTTAAATATAGTTTTTAAATTTTTCGAATTTTTTCCAAGGGGTACCCCTACAAAATTGTGGGTTTTCCCGATTTCTCCACTTTTGCTCCTTCCGATGGCCATAGCTCTGCCAAATCGTATCCGATCTTGGAATAGAGTACCATTTAGTAATCAGAGAACCCAGAAGCGATTTTCCTCATTCAAAACATTGCTTAAATATAGTTTTTAAATTTTTCGAATTTTTTCCAAGGGGTACCCCTACAAAATTGTGGGTTTTCCCAATTTCTCCACTTTTGCTCCTTCCGATGGCCATAGCTCCGCCAACTCGTATCCGATCTTGGAATAGAGCACCATTTAGTAATCAGAGAACCCAGAAGCGACTTTCCTCATTCAAAACATTGCTTAAATATAGTTTTTAAATTTTTCGAATTTTTTCCAAGGGGTACCCCTACAAAATTTTGGGTTTTCTCAATTTCTCCACTTTTGCTCCTTCCGATGGCCATAGCTCTGCCAAATCGTATCCGATCTTGGAATAGAGCACCATTTAGTAATCAGAGAACCCAGAAGCGACTTTCCTCATTCAAAACATTGCTTAGATATAGTTTTTAAATTTTTCGAATTTTTTCCAAGGGGTACCCCTACAAAATTGTGGGTTTTCCCAATTTCTCCACTTTTGCTCCTTCCGATGGCCATAGCTCCGCCAACTCGTATCCGATCTTGGAATAGATAACCATTTAGTAATCAGAGAACCCAGAAGCGACTTTCCTCATTCAAAACATTCCGTAAATATAGTTTTTCAATTTTTCGAATTTTTTCCAAGGGGTACCCCTACAAAATTGTGGGTTTTCCCGATTTCTCCACTTTTGCTCCTTCCGATGGCCATAGCTCTGCCAAATCGTATCCGATCTTGGAATAGAGTACCATTTAGTAATCAGAGAACCCAGAAGCGATTTTCCTCATTCAAAACATTGCTTAAATATAGTTTTTAAATTTTTCGAATTTTTTCCAAGGGGTACCCCTACAAAATTGTGGGTTTTCTCAATTTCTCCACTTTTGCTCCTTCCGATGGCCATAGCTCTGCCAAATCGTATCCGATCTTGGAATAGAGCACCATTTAGTAATCAGAGAACCCAGAAGCGACTTTCCTCATTCAAAACATTGCTTAGATATAGTTTTTAAATTTTTCGAATTTTTTCCAAGGGGTACCCCTACAAAATTGTGGGTTTTCCCGATTTCTCCACTTTTGTTCCTTCCGACGGCCATAGCTCTGCCAACTCGTATCCGATCTTGGAATAGAGTACCATTTAGTAATCAGAGAACCAAGAAGCGATCTTCCTCATTCAAAACATTGCTTAGATATAGTTTTTAAATTTTTCGAATTTTTTCCAAGGGGTACCCCTACAAAATTGTGGGTTTTCCCAATTTCTCCACTTTTGATCCTTCCGATGGCCATAGCTCTGCCAAATCGTATCCGATCTTGGAATAGAGTGCCGTTTAGTAATCAGAGAACCCAGAAGCGACTTTCCTCATTCAAAACATTCCGTAAATATAGATTTTTAAATTTTTCGAATTTTTTCCAAGGGGTACCCCTACAAAATTGTGGGTTTTCCCAATTTCTCCACTTTTGTTCCTTCCGACGGCCATAGCTCTGCCAACTCGTATCCGATCTTGCAATAGAGTACCATTTACTAATCAGAGAACCCAGAAGCGATCTTCCTTATTCAATACATTGCTTAGATATAGTTTTTAAATTTTTCGAATTTTTTCCAAGGGGTAGCCCTACAAAATTGTGGGTTTTCCCGATTTCTCCACTTTTTTTCCTTCCGGTGGCCATAGCTCTGCCAAATCGTATCCGATCTTGGAATAGAGCACCATTTAGTAATCAGAGAACCCAGAAGCGACTTTCCTCATTCAAAACATTGCTTAGATATAGTTTTTAAATTTTTCGAATTTTTTCCAAGGGGTACCCCTACAAAATTGTGGGTTTTCCCAATTTCTCCACTTTTGCTCCTTCCGATGGCCATAGCTCCGCCAACTCGTATCCGATCTTGGAATAGATAACCATTTAGTAATCAGAGAACCCAGAAGCGACTTTCCTCATTCAAAACATTCCGTAAATATAGTTTTTCAATTTTGCGAATTTTTTCCAAGGGGTACCCCTACAAAATTGTGGGTTTTCCCGATTTCTCCACTTTTGCTCCTTCCGATGGCCATAGCTCTGCCAAATCGTATCCGATCTTGGAATAGAGCACCATTTAGTAATCAGAGAACCCAGAAGCGACTTTCCTCATTCAAAACATTGCTTAAATATAGTTTTTAAATTTTTCGAATTTTTTCCAAGGGGTAGCCCTACAAAATTGTGGGTTTTCCCGATTTCTCCACTTTTTTTCCTTCCGGTGGCCATAGCTCTGCCAAATCGTATCCGATCTTGGAATAGAGCACCATTTAGTAATCAGAGAACCCAGAAGCGACTTTCCTCATTCAAAACATTGCTTAGATATAGTTTTTAAATTTTTCGAATTTTTTCCAAGGGGTACCCCTACAAAATTGTGGGTTTTCCCGATTTCTCCACTTTTGTTCCTTCCGACGGCCATAGCTCTGCCAACTCGTATCCGATCTTGGAATAGAGTACCATTTAGTAATCAGAGAACCAAGAAGCGATCTTCCTCATTCAAAACATTGCTTAGATATAGTTTTTAAATTTTTCGAATTTTTTCCAAGGGGTACCCCTACAAAATTGTGGGTTTTCCCAATTTCTCCACTTTTGATCCTTCCGATGGCCATAGCTCTGCCAAATCGTATCCGATCTTGGAATAGAGTGCCGTTTAGTAATCAGAGAACCCAGAAGCGACTTTCCTCATTCAAAACATTCCGTAAATATAGATTTTTAATTTTTCGAATTTTTACCAAGGGGTACCCCTACAAAATTGTGGGTTTTCCCAATTTCTCCACTTTTGTTCCTTCCGACGGCCATAGCTCTGCCAACTCGTATCCGATCTTGCAATAGAGTACCATTTACTAATCAGAGAACCCAGAAGCGATCTTCCTTATTCAATACATTGCTTAGATATAGTTTTTAAATTTTTCGAATTTTTTCCAAGGGGTACCCCTACAAAATTGTGGGTTTTCCCGATTTCTCCACTTTTTTTCCTTCCGGTGGCCATAGCTCTGCCAAATCGTATCCGATCTTGGAATAGAGCACCATTTAGTAATCAGAGAACCCAGAAGCGACTTTCCTCATTCAAAACATTGCTTAGATATAGTTTTTAAATTTTTCGAATTTTTTCCAAGGGGTACCCCTACAAAATTGTGGGTTTTCCCAATTTCTCCACTTTTGCTCCTTCCGATGGCCATAGCTCCGCCAACTCGTATCCGATCTTGGAATAGATAACCATTTAGTAATCAGAGAACCCAGAAGCGACTTTCCTCATTCAAAACATTCCGTAAATATAGTTTTTCAATTTTTCGAATTTTTTCCAAGGGGTACCCCTACAAAATTGTGGGTTTTCCCGATTTCTCCACTTTTGCTCCTTCCGATGGCCATAGCTCTGCCAAATCGTATCCGATCTTGGAATAGAGTACCATTTAGTAATCAGAGAACCCAGAAGCGATTTTCCTCATTCAAAACATTGCTTAAATATAGTTTTTAAATTTTTCGAATTTTTTCCAAGGGGTACCCCTACAAAATTGTGGGTTTTCTCAATTTCTCCACTTTTGCTCCTTCCGATGGCCATAGCTCTGCCAAATCGTATCCGATCTTGGAATAGAGCACCATTTAGTAATCAGAGAACCCAGAAGCGACTTTCCTCATTCAAAACATTGCTTAGATATAGTTTTTAAATTTTTCGAATTTTTTCCAAGGGGTACCCCTACAAAATTGTGGGTTTTCCCGATTTCTCCACTTTTGTTCCTTCCGACGGCCATAGCTCTGCCAACTCGTATCCGATCTTGGAATAGAGTACCATTTAGTAATCAGAGAACCAAGAAGCGATCTTCCTCATTCAATACATTGCTTAGATATAGTTTTTAAATTTTTCGAATTTTTTCCAAGGGGTACCCCTACAAAATTGTGGGTTTTCCCAATTTCTCCACTTTTGATCCTTCCGATGGCCATAGCTCTGCCAAATCGTATCCGATCTTGGAATAGAGTGCCGTTTAGTAATCAGAGAACCCAGAAGCGACTTTCCTCATTCAAAACATTCCGTAAATATAGATTTTTAATTTTTCGAATTTTTACCAAGGGGTACCCCTACAAAATTGTGGGTTTTCCCAATTTCTCCACTTTTGTTCCTTCCGACGGCCATAGCTCTGCCAACTCGTATCCGATCTTGCAATAGAGTACCATTTAGTAATCAGAGAACCCAGAAGCGATCTTCCTTATTCAATACATTGCTTAGATATAGTTTTTAAATTTTTCGAATTTTTTCCAAGGGGTACCCCTACAAAATTGTGTGTTTTCCCGATTTCTCCACTTTTTTTCCTTCCGGTGGCCATAGCTCTGCCAAATCGTATCCGATCTTGGAATAGAGTACCGTTTAGTAATCAGAGAACCCAGAAGCGACCTTCCTCATTCAAAACATTCCGTAAATATAGGTTTTAAATTTTTCGAATTTTTTCCAAGGGGTACCCCTACAAAATTGTGGGTTTTCCCAATTTCTCCACTTTTGCTCCTTCCGATGGCCATAGCTCTGCCAAATCGTATCCGATCTTGGAATAGAGTACCGTTTAGTAATCAGAGAACCCAGAAGCGACCTTCCTCATTCAAAACATTCCTTACATATAGTTTTTAAATTTTTCAAATTTTTTCCAAGGGGTACCCCTACAAAATTTTGGGTTTTCTCAATTTCTCCACTTTTGCTCCTTCCGATGGCCATAGCTCTGCCAAATCGTATCCGATCTTGGAATAGAGCACCATTTAGTAATCAGAGAACCCAGAAGCGACCTTCCTCATTCAAAACATTCCGCAAATATAGATTTTAAATTTTTCGAATTTTTTCCAAGGGGTACCCCTACAAAATACCCCTACAATCTTTGCAGTCCTCAAGGAAAGCGACGAATCCATCGACAACTTGGAAAGTGGACATATTGATCGATTCATGATCGATTGTTCGCCGTACTTTGTGAACATGAATATGAGCTCGGCCCGAGAGACGCCCCTGCATCACGACACCAAAGTTTTCGACAAGATCCTGAATTGGTCCTATTGGCCAGAGGAAGATCGCAAGCACAACTACCTGGTGGTGCGTCCGGTGGAATGCTGCGGGAAATCCAACGAGGCGTCAAGAACCTGGCCCCCGTGACTCCTGGCGAGAAGCTGCGATTCGCCGACTCCAGAACGAAGACTTCCACGAACCTGCAATGCGAGCTGAGAGATGGTAAGATTGTGGTCTCGAAAAAGGATAAGAACGACAAGACCATCATTGTGAGGGTGATCTTTCTGGAGAGCAGCACGGCGTACTTGGGATGCGAGCGGAAAAGGGACCTCCGTGGAGCTGGGCCATCACCTTTGTGACAACTGGTGACAACTGAAACATTCTTCCTAATATTTATACGGTATCCATAATCTCTGTTGCAGATCGCGCGATGCACACTTCATCGGACATGTCCTGGCTGGCAGCGAGTGGGTGGATCGGACAATCTGGTACTCGAGCATCTGGTATTGCCTCTACGGGGACAACATCCATCATCATCAAATAGGAACGCAATTCGTAAGCTTTCGTGTAGATAACCCTTAAGTTTTCATGCAATATGCCAATTAGGTTAAGCATGTGTTTTTTTGCCGCATATTCTGTACAAAAATTTATTTATTTATTTGACTACTCAAATTGTAAATACTTAAGTCTACTTAAGCTGATTTCTATTTAGAAACGGCCGCAGTGCATCAAGTTTGCGATAAGTTAGCCTTTTTGTAATATTTGTAATGTAATTCTTAAACGCGATTATTGGGTTTGCATTTATGTACGTGAATAAATCTCTTATTTATTAGTTTATATTTTATTATTAGTTTAATATTTATTAGTTTATGTGTATTTTATAGTTAAATCCATTTTATATATTACTTATGCACTCCAGAGTTGACAATATGTAATGGTGATAAATAAAATGTATTCAAAGTGTGTGTTGGTTTCTTACTGTGGGGGTTGGTTGATTGTTTTGGGAGGAGGGGGTATTTTTGAGGAGATAAAATGTAAGTATTTTCCTTAGTTTTCCCAAATTTTCCTGCATTTTCCCGTTTATTTCAAAATTTTTCAAAAATTTCCCTTTTTTCCCAGTTTTTCAATATTTTTTTTTAATTTTCCCGGATTTTTTTTTTAATTTTCCGGCATTTTCCAGGGTTTTCTGAATTTTTAAATTTTTTCAGAATGACTTGCATTTTTTTTCGCCTCCGAAAAGGTGGGTTTTGGTCCGCTACCAGGCTCGAAGTACCAGGCGCACAGAAACGCATAGTAGGTGGATTGTGTTTTTTGGAACTGTTTTTTATGAATAACTCGGCCATTTGGCATCCAATCGTGGATTGCGATGGCTCAAAAAAAGTGAAAAAATACGGGCCATCTACTTGGCTAACAAAGTCTGGTATTGACCAAGTTAACACGGAGTGGCTAACAAATTGGTTTTAGATATTTATTTTTAAAAGTTCGTTTGTTTATATCTCGGTCATTTTTCAAAAGATCGGGAAGCAAAGTACCATTCCTGAATCAGGACCTTAATGTCCTTCGAACTGCATTAAAAAATCCCCATGAAACCCTGATCCCCATCGTAAATGTAGGTACTGAAAAAGGTAATGCCCTTCAATATTTTGTTGTTGGATTTGGAAAATCCTTTGATGCAGTTCGAAGGATGTTCATATCCTGATTC
This sequence comes from Drosophila pseudoananassae pseudoananassae, assembly GCA_018153035.1. Classification (NCBI taxonomy): domain Eukaryota; kingdom Metazoa; phylum Arthropoda; class Insecta; order Diptera; family Drosophilidae; genus Drosophila; species Drosophila pseudoananassae. The sequence goes on from JAECXR010000055.1 coordinate 3,034,246, forward strand.
CAAAATTATATTCCATTCTAAGATCGGTTTAAAAAAGGCCGAGATATAAACAAATCAATTTATAGAAATATATTTCTGAGCCAAATTTCTTTACCACTCGGTGTTAACTTGGCCAATACCAGATTTTGTTAGCCAGGTAGATTGGCCGTATTTTTCCGCATTTTATGACATAACACAATCCGGGCTTAGATGCCAAATGGCCGAGTTATTCACAAAAAACAGTTCCAAAAAACACAATCCACCTATTACGCGTTTCTGCGCGCCTGGTACTTCAAGCCTGGTAGCGGTCGAAAACTTAAAAAATTTCTTTACTTTTTCTAAACTTTACACTTTAAAAAATTCGTTAAGCTTTAAACTTTAAACTTATTTAAACTTAAAAAAAAACGTCACGGATTAAGCTTGGAACTTTTAAAAAAGCTTAGGCGCGGGCGGGAACTTTTTTTAAATTTAAATTTAAATAAGGCGGATAATAATTGGATCCACAGGCGCGGGCGGGAAACCTATTTTTTTAATTTGAATTTGAATTTAACGGTTTTCGATCAACTTACAATCTACACAAGTTCCACATATGTCCCACATAGGATCCACACATGTCCCACGTAGGATCCACACAGGTCCCACATAGGATCCACTCAAGTCCCACATAGGTTCCACATAAAACCAAAGACACAAACCTACTCAGCCAAGACACCACCCCGTGGATCAAAGCTCAACCCGTGACGTCACGGGCTTTCGAGGCAGAAATTTTTTAAGTTTTCGACCGCTACCAGGCTTGAGGTACCAGGCGCGCAGAAACGCGTAGTAGGTGGATTGTGTTTTTTGGAACTGTTTTTTGTGAATAACTCGGCCATTTGGCATCTAAGCCCGGATTGTGTTATGTCATAAAATGCGGAAAAATACGGCCAATCTACCTGGCTAACAAAATCTGGTATTGGCCAAGTTAACACCGAGTGGTAAAGAAATTTGGCTCAGAAATATATTTCTATAAATTGATTTGTTTATATCTCGGCCTTTTTTAAACCGATCTTAGAATGGAATATAATTTTGGAATCAGGATATGAACATCCTTCGAACTGCATCAAAGGATTTTCCAAATCCAACAACAAAATATTGAAGGGCATTACCTTTTTCAGTACCTACATTTACGATGGGGATCAGGGTTTCATGGGGATTTTTTAATGCAGTTCGAAGGACATTAAGGTCCTGATTCAGGAATGGTACTTTGCTTCCCGATCTTTTGAAAAATGACCGAGATATAAACAAACGAACTTTTAAAAATAAATATCTAAAACCAATTTGTTAGCCACTCCGTGTTAACTTGGTCAATACCAGACTTTGTTAGCCAAGTAGATGGCCCGTATTTTTTCACTTTTTTTGAGCCATCGCAATCCACGATTGGATGCCAAATGGCCGAGTTATTCATAAAAAACAGTTCCAAAAAACACAATCCACCTACTATGCGTTTCTGTGCGCCTGGTACTTCGAGCCTGGTAGCGGACCAAAACCCACCTTTTCGGAGGCGAAAAAAAAAATGCAAGTCATTCTGAAAAAATTTAAAAATTCAGAAAACCCTGGAAAATGCCGGAAAATTAAAAAAAAAATCCGGGAAAATTAAAAAAAAAATATTGAAAAACTGGGAAAAAAGGGGACATTTTTGAAAAATTTTGAAATAAACGGGAAAATGCAGGAAAATTTGGGAAAACTAAGGAAAATACTTACATTTTATCCCCTCAAAAATACCCCCTCCTCCCAAAACAAGCAACCACCACAGTAAGAAACCAACACACACTTTAAATACATTTTATTTATCACCATTACATATTCTTAACTCTGTAGTGTAGTGTAATTATATAAAATGGGTTTTATTATATAAAACTTAAGGGTTACAGTTAACTATTGCATATAAATTAAGGGATATCTACACGACATTTTAAGAATAGCGTTCCTATTTGATGATGATCTCGGCTGGCGGCAGGATGTTGTCCCCGTAGAGGCAATACCAGATGCTCGAGTACCAGATTGTCCAATCCACCCACTCGCTGCCAACCAGGACATATCCGCTGAAGGGCGCTTCGCGCGATCTGCAACAGAGATTATGGATACTATATTCATGTTTAAATATTAGAAAGAATTCAGTTGTCACCTCATAATCTGCGCCTGCGTGCGCTCCACAAAGGTGATGGCCCAGCTCCACGGAAAGTCCCTTTTCCGCTCGCATCCCAAGTACGCCGTGCTGCTCTGCAGAAAGATCTCCCTCACAATGGTGGTGTTGTCGTTCTTATCCTTTTTCGAGACCACAATCTTACCATCTCTCAGCTCGCATAGCAGGTTCTTGAAAGTCTTCGTTCTGGAGTCGGCGAATTGCAGCTCCTTGCCAGGTCACGGTGGCCAGATTCTTGACGGCTCGTTGAATTTCCCGCAGCATCTCCACTGGACGCACCACCAGGTAGTTGTGCTTGCGCTCTTCCTCTGGCCAATAGGACCAATTCAGGATCACGTCGAAAACTTTGTACAATCGATTATTAGCATACGTCCACTTTCCACGTGCAAGTTGTCGATGGATTCGCAGCTTTTCTTGTGGACTGCAAAGATAATACAAATTTAATACATAAATGCAAAAACCCACAATTTCATGGGGAAACCCTTCGGCCATCGGAAGGAACAAAAGTGGAGAAATCGGGAAAACCCACAATTTTGTAGGGGTAACCCTTGGAAAAAATTCGACAAATTTAAAAACTATATTTAAGCAATGTTTTGAATAAGAAAAGTCGCTTCTGGGTTCTCTGAGTACTAAACGGTACTCTACTCCAAGATCGGATACGATTTGGCAGAGCTATGGCCATCGGAAGGAGCAAAAGTGGAGAAATCCGGAAAACACTTAATTTTGTAGGGGTACCCCTTGGAAAAAATTCAAAAAATTTAAAAACTATAATTAAGCAATGTTTTGAATGAGGAAGGTCGCTTTTGGGTTCTCTGATTACTAAACGGTACTCTATTCCAAGATCGGATACGATTTGGCAGAGCTATGGCCACCGGAAGGACCAAAAGGGCAGAAATCGGGAAAACACACAATTTTGTAGGGGTACCCCTTGGAAAAAATTCGAAAAATTTAAAAACTATGTTTAAGCAATGTTTTGAATGAGGAAAGTCGCTTCTGGGTTCTCTGAGTACTAAACGGTGCTCTATTCCAAGATCGGATACGATTTGGCAGAGCTATGGCCACCGGAAGGAGCAAAAGTGGAGAAATCGGCAAAACACACAATTTTGTAAGGGTACCCCTTGGAAAAATTTCGAAAAATTTAAAAACTATGTTTAAGCAATGTTTTGAATGAGGAAAGTCGCTTCTGGGTTCTCTGAGTACTAAACGGTGCTCTATTCCAAGATCGGATACGATTTGGCAGAGCTGTGGCCACCGGAAGGAGCAAAAGTGGAGAAATCGGCAAAACACACAATTTTGTAAGGGTACCCCTTGGAAAAATTTCGAAAAATTTAAAAACTATGTTTAAGCAATGTTTTGAATGAGGAAAGTCGCTTCTGGGTTCTCTGAGTACTAAACGGTGCTCTATTCCAAGATCGGATACGATTTGGCAGAGCTATGGCCACCTGAAGCAGCAAAAGGGCAGAAATCGGGAAAACACTTAATTTTGTAGGGGTACCCCTTGGAAAAAATTCGAAAAATTTAAAAACTATGTTTAAGCAATGTTTTGAATGAGGCAAGTCGCTTCTGGGTTCTCTGAGTACTAAACGGTGCTCTATTCCAAGATCGGATACGATTTGGCAGAGCTGTGGCCATCGGAAGGAACAAAAGTGGAGAAATTGGGAAAACCCACAATTTTCTACGGGTACCCATTGGAAAAAAATTCGAAAAATTTAAAAACTATATTTAAGCAATGTTTTGAATGAGGAAAGTCGCTTCTGGGTTCTCTGAGTACTAAACGGTGCTCTATTCCAAGATCGGATACGATTTGGCAGAGCTATGGCCACCGGAAGGAGCAAAAGTGGAGAAATCGGCAAAACACACAATTTTGTAGGGGTACCCTTTTGGAAAAAATTCAAAAAATTTAAAAACTATATTTAAGGAATGTTTTGAATGAGGAAAGTCGCTTCTGGGTTCTCTGAATACTAAACGGTGCTCTATTCCAAGATCGGATACGATTTGGCAGAGCTGTGGCCATCGGAAGGAACAAAAGTGGAGAAATTGGGAAAACCCACAATTTTCTACGGGTACCCCTTGGAAAAAATTGGAAAAATTTAAAAACTATATTTAAGCAATGTTTTGAATGAGGAAAGTCGCTTCTGGGTTCTCTGATCACTAAACGGTGCTCTATTCCAAGATCGGATACGATTTGGCAGAGCTATGGCCACCGGAAGGAGCAAAAGTGGAGAAATCGGCAAAACACACAATTTTGTAAGGGTACCCCTTGGAAAAAATTCGAAAAATTTAAAAACTATATTTAAGCAATGTTTTGAATGAGGAAAGTCGCTTCTGGGTTCTCTGAGTACTAAACGGTGCTCTATTCCAAGATCGGATACGATTTGGCAGAGCTATGGCCACCGGAAGGAGCAAAAGGGCAGAAATCGGGAAAACACTTAATTTTGTAGGGGTACCCCTTGGAAAAAATTCGAAAAATTTAAAAACTATATTTAAGCAATGTTTTGAATAAGGAAAGTCGCTTCTCAGTTCTCTGAGTACTAAATGGTAATCTATTCCAAGATCGGATACGATTTGGCAGAGCTATGGCCACCGGAAGGAGCAAAAGGGCAGAAATCGGGAAAACACACAATTTTGTAGGGGTACCCCTTGGAAAAAATTCGAAAAATTTAAAAACTATATTTACGGAATGTTTTGAATGAGAAAAGTCGCCTCTGGGTTCTCTGATCACTAAACGGTACTCTATTCCAAGATCGGATAAGATTTGGCAGAGCTGTGGCCATCGGAAGGAACAAAAGTGGAGAAATTGGGAAAACCCACAATTTTGTAGGGGTACCCCTTGGAAAAAATTCGAAAAATTTAAAAACTATATTTACGGAATGTTTTGAATAAGAAAAGTCGCTTCTGGGTTCTCTGAATACTAAACGGTGCTCTATTCCAAGATCGGATACGATTTGGCAGAGCTGTGGCCATCGAAAGGAACAAAAGTGGAGAAATTGGGAAAACCCACAATTTTCTACGGGTACCCCTTGGAAAAAATTGGAAAAATTTAAAAACTATATTTACGGAATGTTTTGAATAAGAAAAGTCGCTTCTGGGTTCTCTGAGTACTAAACGGTACTCTACTCCAAGATCGGATACGATTTGGCAGAGCTATGGCCACCGGAAGGAGCAAAAGTGGAAAAATTGGGAAAACCCACAATTTTGTAGGGGTACCCCTTGGAAAAAATTCGAAAAATTTAAAAACTATATTTAAGCAATGTTTTGAATGAGGAAAGTCGCTTCTCAGTTCTCTGAGTACTAAACGGTGCTCTATTCCAAGATCGGATACGATTTGGCAGAGCTATGGCCACCGGAAGGAGCAAAAGGGCAGAAATCGGGAAAACACTTAATTTTGTAGGAAATTTTTCCCCTTGGAAAAAATTCGAAAAATTTAAAAACTATGTTTAAGCAATGTTTTGAATGAGGAAAGTCGCTTCTGGGTTCTCTGAGTACTAAACGGTGCTCTATTCCAAGATCGGATACGATTTGGCAGAGCTGTGGCCATCGGAAGGAACAAAAGTGGAGAAATTGGGAAAACCCACAATTTTCTACGGGTGGAAAAAAATTTGAAAAAAATTCGAAAAATTTAAAAACTATATTTAAGCAATGTTTTGAATGAGGAAAGTCGCTTCTGGGTTCTCTGATTACTAAATGGTGCTCTATTCCAAGATCGGATACGATTTGGCAGAGCTATGGCCACCGGAAGGAGCAAAAGTGGAGAAATCGGCAAAACACACAATTTTGTAAGGGTACCCCTTGGAAAAATTTCGAAAAATTTAAAAACTATGTTTAAGCAATGTTTTGAATGAGGAAAGTCGCTTCTGGGTTCTCTGAGTACTAAACGGTGCTCTATTCCAAGATCGGATACGATTTGGCAGAGCTATGGCCACCTGAAGCAGCAAAAGGGCAGAAATCGGGAAAACACTTAATTTTGTAGGGGTACCCCTTGGAAAAAATTCGAAAAATTTAAAAACTATGTTTAAGCAATGTTTTGAATGAGGAAAGTCGCTTCTGGGTTCTCTGAGTACTAAACGGTGCTCTATTCCAAGATCGGATACGATTTGGCAGAGCTGTGGCCATCGGAAGGAACAAAAGTGGAGAAATTGGGAAAACCCACAATTTTCTACGGGTACCCATTGGAAAAAAATTCGAAAAATTTAAAAACTATATTTAAGCAATGTTTTGAATGAGGAAAGTCGCTTCTGGGTTCTCTGAGTACTAAACGGTGCTCTATTCCAAGATCGGATACGATTTGGCAGAGCTATGGCCACCGGAAGGAGCAAAAGTGGAGAAATCGGCAAAACACACAATTTTGTAGGGGTACCCTTTTGGAAAAAATTCAAAAAATTTAAAAACTATATTTAAGGAATGTTTTGAATGAGGAAGGTCGCTTTTGGGTTCTCTGATTACTAAACGGTACTCTATTCCAAGATCGGATACGATTTGGCAGAGCTATGGCCACCGGAAGGAGCAAAAGTGGAGAAATCGGCAAAACACACATTTTTGTAGGGGTACCCCTTGGAAAAATTTCGAAAAATTTAAAAACTATGTTTAAGCAATTTTTTGAATGAGGAAAGTCGCTTCTGGGTTCTCTGAATACTAAACGGTGCTCTATTCCAAGATCGGATACGATTTGGCAGAGCTGTGGCCATCGGAAGGAACAAAAGTGGAGAAATTGGGAAAACCCACAATTTTCTACGGGTACCCCTTGGAAAAAATTGGAAAAATTTAAAAACTATATTTAAGCAATGTTTTGAATGAGGAAAGTCGCTTCTGGGTTCTCTGATCACTAAACGGTGCTCTATTCCAAGATCGGATACGATTTGGCAGAGCTATGGCCACCGGAAGGAGCAAAAGTGGAGAAATCGGCAAAACACACAATTTTGTAAGGGTACCCCTTGGAAAAAATTCGAAAAATTTAAAAACTATATTTAAGCAATGTTTTGAATGAGGAAAGTCGCTTCTCAGTTCTCTGAGTACTAAACGGTGCTCTATTCCAAGATCGGATACGATTTGGCAGAGCTATGGCCACCGGAAGGAGCAAAAGGGCAGAAATCGGGAAAACACTTAATTTTGTAGGGGTACCCCTTGGAAAAATTCGAAAAATTTAAAAACTATATTTACGGAATGTTTTGAATGAGAAAAGTCGCCTCTGGGTTCTCTGATCACTAAACGGTACTCTATTCCAAGATCGGATAAGATTTGGCAGAGCTGTGGCCATCGGAAGGAACAAAAGTGGAGAAATTGGGAAAACCCACAATTTTGTAGGGGTACCCCTTGGAAAAAATTCGAAAAATTTAAAAACTATATTTACGGAATGTTTTGAATAAGAAAAGTCGCTTCTGGGTTCTCTGAATACTAAACGGTGCTCTATTCCAAGATCGGATACGATTTGGCAGAGCTGTGGCCATCGGAAGGAACAAAAGTGGAGAAATTGGGAAAACCCACAATTTTCTACGGGTACCCCTTGGAAAAAATTGGAAAAATTTAAAAACTATATTTACGGAATGTTTTAAATAAGAAAAGTCGCTTCTGGGTTCTCTGAGTACTAAACGGTACTCTACTCCAAGATCGGATACGATTTGGCAGAGCTATGGCCACCGGAAGGAGCAAAAGTGGAAAAATTGGGAAAACCCACAATTTTGTAGGGGTACCCCTTGGAAAAAATTCGAAAAATTTAAAAACTATATTTAAGCAATGTTTTGAATGAGGAAAGTCGCTTCTCAGTTCTCTGAGTACTAAACGGTGCTCTATTCCAAGATCGGATACGATTTGGCAGAGCTATGGCCACCGGAAGGAGCAAAAGGGCAGAAATCGGGAAAACACTTAATTTTGTAGGGGTACCCCTTGGAAAAAATTCGAAAAATTTAAAAACTATATTTAAGCAATGTTTTGAATAAGGAAAGTCGCTTCTCAGTTCTCTGAGTACTAAATGGTAATCTATTCCAAGATCGGATACGAGTTGGCGGAGCTATGGCCATCGGAAGGAGCAAAAGTGGAGAAATTGGGAAAACCCACAATTTTGTAGGGGTACCCATTGGAAAAAAATTCGAAAAATTTAAAAACTATATTTAAGCAATGTTTTGAATGAGGAAAGTCGCTTCTGGGTTCTCTGATTACTAAATGGTAATCTATTCCAAGATCGGATACGATTTGGCAGAGCTATGGCCACCGGAAGGAGCAAAAGGGCAGAAATCGGGAAAACACACAATTTTGTAGGGGTACCCCTTGGAAAAAATTCGAAAAATTTAAAAACTATATTTAAGCAATGTTTTGAATGAGAAAAGTCGCTTCTGGGATCTCTGAGTACTAAACGGTACTCTATTCCAAGATCGGATAAGATTTGGCAGAGCTATGGCCATCGGAAGGAGCAAAAGTGGAGAAATCGGGAAAACCCACAATTTTGTAGGGGTACCCCTTGGAAAAAATTCGAAAAATTTAAAAACTATATTTACGGAATGTTTTGAATGAGGAAAGTCGCTTCTGGGTTCTCTGATTACTAAATGGTGCTCTATTCCAAGATCGGATACGATTTGGCAGAGCTATGGCCACCGGAAGGAGCAAAAGGGCAGAAATCGGGAAAACACACAATTTTGTAGGGGTACCCCTTGGAAAAAATTCGAAAAATTTAAAAACTATATTTACGGAATGTTTTGAATGAGAAAAGTCGCCTCTGGGTTCTCTGATCACTAAACGGTACTCTATTCCAAGATCGGATAAGATTTGGCAGAGCTGTGGCCATCGGAAGGAACAAAAGTGGAGAAATTGGGAAAACCCACAATTTTGTAGGGGTACCCCTTGGAAAAAATTCGAAAAATTTAAAAACTATATTTACGGAATGTTTTGAATGAGGAAAGTCGCTTCTGGGTTCTCTGATTACTAAATGGTGCTCTATTCCAAGATCGGATACGAGTTGGCGGAGCTATGGCCATCGGAAGGAGCAAAAGTGGAGAAATCGGGAAAACCCACAATTTTGTAGGGGTACCCATTGGAAAAAAATTCGAAAAATTTAAAAACTATATTTAAGCAATGTTTTGAATGAGGAAAGTCGCTTCTGGGTTCTCTGAGTACTAAACGGTGCTCTATTCCAAGATCGGATAAGATTTGGCAGAGCTATGGCCATCGGAAGGAGCAAAAGTGGAGAAATCGGGAAAACCCACAATTTTGTAGGGGTAACCCTTGGAAAAAATTCGAAAAATTTAAAAACTATATTTACGGAATGTTTTGAATGAGGAAAGTCGCTTCTGGGTTCTCTGATTACTAAATGGTGCTCTATTCCAAGATCGGATACGATTTGGCAGAGCTATGGCCACCGGAAGGAGCAAAAGTGGAGAAATCGGCAAAACACACAATTTTGTAAGGGTACCCCTTGGAAAAATTTCGAAAAATTTAAAAACTATGTTTAAGCAATGTTTTGAATGAGGAAAGTCGCTTCTGGGTTCTCTGAGTACTAAACGGTGCTCTATTCCAAGATCGGATACGATTTGGCAGAGCTGTGGCCATCGGAAGGAACAAAAGTGGAGAAATTGGGAAAACCCACAATTTTCTACGGGTACCCATTGGAAAAAAATTCGAAAAATTTAAAAACTATATTTAAGCAATGTTTTGAATGAGGAAAGTCGCTTCTGGGTTCTCTGAGTACTAAACGGTGCTCTATTCCAAGATCGGATACGATTTGGCAGAGCTATGGCCACCGGAAGGAGCAAAAGTGGAGAAATCGGCAAAACACACAATTTTGTAGGGGTACCCTTTTGGAAAAAATTCAAAAAATTTAAAAACTATATTTAAGGAATGTTTTGAATGAAGAAGGTCGCTTTTGGGTTCTCTGATTACTAAACGGTACTCTATTCCAAGATCGGATACGATTTGGCAGAGCTATGGCCACCGGAAGGAGCAAAAGTGGAGAAATCGGCAAAACACACAATTTTGTAGGGGTACCCCTTGGAAAAATTTCGAAAAATTTAAAAACTATGTTTAAGCAATGTTTTGAATGAGGAAAGTCGCTTCTGGGTTCTCTGAATACTAAACGGTGCTCTATTCCAAGATCGGATACGATTTGGCAGAGCTGTGGCCATCGGAAGGAACAAAAGTGGAGAAATTGGGAAAACCCACAATTTTCTACGGGTACCCCTTGGAAAAAATTCGACAAATTTAAAAACTATATTTAAGCAATGTTTTGAATGAGGAAAGTCGCTTCTGGGTTCTCTGATCACTAAACGGTGCTCTATTCCAAGATCGGATACGATTTGGCAGAGCTATGGCCACCGGAAGGAGCAAAAGTGGAGAAATCGGCAAAACACACAATTTTGTAGGGGTACCCTTTTGGAAAAAATTCAAAAAATTTAAAAACTATATTTAAGGAATGTTTTGAATGAGGAAGGTCGCTTTTGGGTTCTCTGATTACTAAACGGTACTCTATTCCAAGATCGGATACGATTTGGCAGAGCTATGGCCACCGGAAGGAGCAAAAGTGGAGAAATCGGCAAAACACACAATTTTGTAAGGGTACCCCTTGGAAAAAATTCGACAAAGTTAAAAACTATATTTACGGAATGTTTTGAATAAGAAAAGTCGCTTCTGGGTTCTCTGAGTACTAAACGGTACTCTACTCCAAGATCGGATACGATTTGGCAGAGCTGTGGCCATCGGAAGGAACAAAAGTGGAGAAATTGGGAAAACCCACAATTTTGTAGGGGTACCCCTTGGAAAAATTTCGAAAAATTTAAAAACTATGTTTAAGCAATGTTTTGAATGAGGAAAGTCGCTTCTGGGTTCTCTGAGTACTAAACGGTGCTCTATTCCAAGATCGGATACGATTTGGCAGAGCTGTGGCCATCGGAAGGAACAAAAGTGGAGAAATTGGGAAAACCCACAATTTTCTACGGGTACCCATTGGAAAAAAATTCGAAAAATTTAAAAACTATATTTAAGCAATGTTTTGAATGAGGAAAGTCGCTTCTGGGTTCTCTGATCACTAAACGGTGCTCTATTCCAAGATCGGATACGATTTGGCAGAGCTATGGCCACCGGAAGGAGCAAAAGTGGAGAAATCGGCAAAACACACAATTTTGTAAGGGTACCCCTTGGAAAAAATTCGACAAAGTTAAAAACTATATTTACGGAATGTTTTGAATAAGAAAAGTCGCTTCTGGGTTCTCTGAGTACTAAACGGTACTCTACTCCAAGATCGGATACGATTTGGCAGAGCTATGGCCATCGGAAGGAGCAAAAGTGGAGAAATTGGGAAAACCCACAATTTTGTAGGGGTACCCCTTGGAAAAAATTCGACAAATTTAAAAACTATATTTAAGCAATGTTTTGAATGAGGAAAGTCGCTTCTGGGATCTCTGAGTACTAAACGGTGCTCTATTCCAAGATCGGATACGATTTGGTAGAGCTATGGCCACCGGAAGTAGCAAAAGTGGAGAAATTGGGAAAACCCACAATTTTGTAGGGGTACCCCTTGGAAAAAATTCGAAAAATTTAAAAACTATATTTAAGCAATGTTTTGAATGAGGAAAGTCGCTTCTCAGTTCTCTGAGTACTAAACGGTGCTCTATTCCAAGATCGGATACGATTTGGCAGAGCTATGGCCACCGGAAGGAGCAAAAGGGCAGAAATCGGGAAAACACTTAATTTTGTAGGGGTACCCCTTGGAAAAAATTCGAAAAATTACTGTATTTAAGCAATGTTTACTATAACATTGTAAATGAAAATAAACTATATTTAAGCAATGTTTTGAATAAGGAAAGTCGCTTCTCAGTTATCTGAGTACTAAACGGTGCTCTATTCCAAGATCGGATACGATTTGGTAGAGCTATGGCCACCGGAAGGAGCAAAAGTGGAGAAATCGGCAAAACACACAATTTTCTAGGGGTACCCCTTGGAAAAAATTCGACAAATTTAAAAACTATATTTAAGCAATGTTTTGAATAAGAAAAGTCGCTTCAGGGTTCTCTGAGTACTAAACGGTACTCTACTCCAAGATCGGATACGATTTGGCAGAGCTATGGCCACCGGAAGGAGCAAATGTGGAGAAATTGGGAAAACCCACAATTTTATAGGGGTACCCCTTGGAAAAAATTCAAAAAATTTAAAAACTATATTTAAGCAATGTTTTGAATGAGGAAAGTCACTTCTGGGTTCTCTGATTACTAAACGGTACTTTGTTCGCAGAGCTATGGCCATCGGAAGGAGCCAAAGTGAAGAAATTGGGAAAACCCACAATTTTGTAGGGGTACCCCTTGGAAAAAATTCGAAAAATTTAAAAACTATATTTAAGCAATGTTTTGAATGAGGAAAGTCGCTTCTGGGTTCTCTGAGTACTAAACGGTGCTCTATTCCACGATCGGATACGATTTGGTAGAGCTATGGCCATCGGAAGGAGCAAAAGTGGAAAATTGGGAAAACCCATAATTTTGTAGGGGTACCCCTTGGAAAAAATTCAAAAAATTTAAAAACTATATTTAAGCAATGTTTTGAATGAGGAAAGTCGCTTCTGGGTTCTCTGAGTACTAAACGGTGCTCTATTCCAAGATCGGATACGATTTGGCAGAGCTATGGCCATCGGAAGGAGCAAAAGTGGAGAAATTGGGAAAACCCACAATTTTCTAGGGGTACCCCTAGAAAAGTACCCCTAATTGGGAAAACCCACAATTTTCTAGGGGTACCCCTTGGAAAAAATTCGACAAATTTAAAAACTATATTTAAGCAATGTTTTGAATAAGAAAAGTCGCTTCAGGGTTCTCTGAGTACTAAACGGTACTCTACTCCAAGATCGGATACGATTTGGCAGAGCTATGGCCAGCGGAAGGAGCAAATGTGGAGAAATTGGGAAAACCCACAATTTTATAGGGGTACCCCTTGGAAAAAATTCAAAAAATTTAAAAACTATATTTAAGCAATGTTTTGAATGAGGAAAGTCGCTTCTGGGTTCTCTGAGTACTAAACGGTGCTCTATTCCAAGATCGGATACGATTTGGTAGAGCTATGGCCACCGGAAGGAGCAAATGTGGAGAAATTGGGAAAACCCACAATTTTATAGGGGTACCCCTTGGAAAAAATTCAAAAAATTTAAAAACTATATTTAAGCAATGTTTTGAATGAGGAAAGTCACTTCTGGGTTCTCTGATTACTAAACGGTACTTTGTTCGCAGAGCTATGGCCATCGGAAGGAGCCAAAGTGAAGAAATTGGGAAAACCCACAATTTTGTAGGGGTACCCCTTGGAAAAAATTCGAAAAATTTAAAAACTATATTTAAGCAATGTTTTGAATGAGGAAAGTCGCTTCTGGGTTCTCTGAGTACTAAACGGTGCTCTATTCCACGATCGGATACGATTTGGTAGAGCTATGGCCATCGGAAGGAGCAAAAGTGGAGAAATTGGGAAAACCCATAATTTTGTAGGGGTACCCCTTGGAAAAAATTCAAAAAATTTAAAAACTTTATTTACGGAATGTTTTGAATGAGGAAAGTCGCTTCTGGGTTCTCTGAGTACTAAACGGTGCTCTATTCCAAGATCGGATACGATTTGGCAGAGCTATGGCCATCGGAAGGAGCAAAAGTGGAGAAATTGGGAAAACCCACAATTTTCTAGGGGTACCCCTTGGAAAAAATTCGAAAAATTTAAAAACTATATTTAAGCAATGTTTTGAATGAGGAAAGTCGCTTCTGGGTTCTCTGAGAACTAAACGGTACTTTATTCCAAGATCGGATACAATTTGGTAGAGCTATGGCCACCGGAAGGAGCAAAAGTGGAGAAATTGGGAAAACCCACAATTTCGTAGGGGTACCCCTTGGAAAAAATTCGAAAAATTTAAAAACTATATTTAAGCAATGTTTTGAATAAGGAAAGTCGCTTCTGGGATCTCTGAGTACTAAACGGTACTTTATTCCAAGATCGGATAAGATTTGGCAGAGCTATGGCCATCGGAAGGAGCAAAAGTGGAGAAATTGGGGAAACCCACAATTTTGTAGGGGTACCCCTTGGAAAAAATTCAAAAAATTTAAAAACTATATTTAAGCAATGTTTTGAATAAGGAAAGTCGCTTCTGGGTTTTCTGATTACTAAAAGGTACTCTATTCCAAGATCGGATACGATTTGGCAGAGCTATGGCCATCGGAAGTAGGAAAAGTGGAGAAATTGGGAAAACCCACAATTTTTTTGGAGTACCCCTTGGAAAAAAATCGCAAAATTTTAAAACTATATTTAAGCAATGTTTTGAATGAGAAAAGTCGCCTCTGGGTTGTCTGATCACTTAACGGTACTCTATTCCAAGATCGGAGATTAGAAAAATGCATAATTTCATGGGGGACCCCTTGTAAAAACAACAAAAAGCATCAGCTGTTGTGTCAGAAAAAATATGGAAGCATTCGGTCACACTTTAAAGTTTAAACACCAATTTACTAATAAAAAACGCGCGTTTATCTGCTTTACTTCGAATATCAAGTGAAAAGCTTAAATATATTCAAATGGCTCTTGTGGACTACGGAGATAGCAGCTCCTCCGCCTCCGAAGGCGAGGACCTCTTAAGCAACCCCTCACCAGCCGTCTCACAGAAAAGGTAAAGTAGTTTTTGGGAATCCTCCGAATTTCTACATTTTAATATGAAGATTTGCTCTACCCACAGCTGAAGCACTTCTGGGTTCCAAAAAACCCAAGCCGGAGGAGGTAGTGGATGATCCTGCCCAGCATGGTGGACGCATCCGTAGTTTTAAGCACGAACGAGGCAACTGGGCCACCTACATCTATGTGCCGGCTGGGGCTTGTGCGGAGCAGCTGGAGGATTTCCAAGCCGAAGCTATTTCCAAATTAGCTCCCGAAGTCGAGTTGATAGCCAACGAGTCCTTGCATCTCAGTCTAAGCCGGACCGTAGTGCTTCAATATCATCAGATAGACGAGTTCTCAAGATCACTAAAGACTGCTCTTCACAGCTGCACTGGGTAAGCTTAGTTGAACTTTAAAAACTGCAGTTTTCCTTAAAAAGCAATTTTTAGCTTCTCAGCCAGCTTGCAGGATCTTCGGATATACACGAACGATGAGGGCACCAGAACTTTTGTTGCCGCCCAACTGGACGCGGCCTTTACAGAGAAGACGACCGAGCTCCTCAAGCCCATCGACTCAGTGTTGCTGGAATACAGGTTGCCTCCATTCTATGATCCGCCATCGTTCCACGTCAGTCTGCTGTGGTGCGTGGGCGACCAAACAAAATTTCTTACCGAAAAGTTGGACGAACTACAACAGTTGCTTGCGGATGAGGACTCACTACCACTTGCTGTCACTGAAGTCCATTTGAAGTGTGGCAACAAGGACTTTTCCTATGCATTAAAATAGACTGATATAAACTTTGATGTGCAGATTTTTTAATACTATTTTTATGGAATGCAGCCTCCAAAATGTTGAATAAATACAAAGTCTGTTAAAATATTTTTTAGTTCTGTCCTTTCTTTTTGTTTCCATTGCCCTGCTTAGCCGCCTGGGCCTGTTCCTCTATGAGACGCTCCTCCTCCAATTCCAGAAAACGTTGTCGACGGCGACCCAGAGGTGTCTTGGACCACCAGGACTCAAAAGCCTCCTCCTCTTCGCGATAGACAGGATCTCGGGAGCTGTTATTGGATTAAAGGTTGAATCACACTGGGTTGTCTTAAGAACCACACTAACCACAAGACATTGATAAGTTCGGCATTGGTCAGGGGCTGAGTGCGCAATTGCAATTTCCGCTTGCAGGTCATCACCTCCTTGATGCAAGCATCAATAGATCCAATAGTATAACCATCGGAAATCTTGGCCATGACACTTGTGTCCAGATTGGAGATACCACCAGAATATTGGCTAAAATTGTGGAAGGGGAATATAAAAAAAATCGTTTTAAAATGTAAAGATAAGTCTTACTGAAGCAAAGATTTCCAAGCATGCGACATGGCTCCGTAATCCGGACGTGGAATATAGATGAATCGATTGTAAACCGACTGCAGGAGCTTCTGGTCAGCTTCCCACGGCAGATTTGAGGTTCCCACAAAGATAACTCGATCTTCGGGTGCAATATTCTTTATAAGCTTGGGCAAATCCTTTTTTAGTCGCTTGGGATCTGTTCGATCAGTCTTTGGAATCTTTTTCATGAACGGACGCTCTGCATCTCCCATGTAAATGACAGCGGGCTGAAGCAACCGGGACACCTTGACCACCAGATGAATAAGCATTATAAGGCCCGATTTTCCCGGATATTTTCCGACGATATTGGCTGGAGTCAAATCGAAAAGCACAGCTCCAACCTCCGTGCAAATGGCATGCAACAGAGCCTTCTTTCCGGATCCCTTGGGCCCGGCGAGTAAGACAGATCGAATGAGCGGTGTGCAGTTGTGGATGGCTTCAGAGCCAAGTGGTAGAATGCAGTATTCCGTGAGGATCTGCCGGATGTCGCCAGGAGAAGGATTCGTTCCATTTCTGGCAGTCAGGGCCTTGTCGCCCAGAAACTGCTTCAGCTTCAATTCGGGATACTTTCTGATAATTCCGTTTGTGACCAGCTCCTCGTAGAGCGACTCGGTAGTGCGGTCTGGAGTTAGATCCTTCTCCTTCTTCTTTTTGCTCTTCTTGCCGGAGCGGCGAGTCTTCTTGCTGCTCTTCTTTACTTTTTTACCAACAGCCGTTTGCAGGAGCTCAATCTCCTGCCGCATGACGTCGTCGACGGCGCGCCGGAACTCTAGCTCCACCTCTTGGTACTTGTCGCTGTATATCATATCCTCGTAAGCTGCCTGGCTCAGCACGCCTGTCTCGTCCTTGTCGCGCCAGGTGTCGTTAAAACTAAAAACCAATTGTATTATAAATATATAGGAGGAACGTATTAACTTACAGGTCGATCTCAGCACGGATGTCTGGCAGGCAGACTGACTGTGCCGGTTGAAAGCTCATATCTTCTTCCTGGTTTTCGTTGACATTGAGATCACCGCTCCGCGCCGGTGACTTGGATTTATCCTTTGTCTTACGCGACTCCTTGGAGGATCTTGCCGACGACCGGCTGTGCTCGCTCTCCGTGCCCGGCCGGCTGAAAATATGCAAGGATCCCCCTTGGTCTTCAGAGGGAAAGTCTGGAAGCTTGCCAGTTTTATCGTAGCAGTCCTTCACCCAGCCACGTATCTCGTCAGCGATGTCCTCCTTCATGCTGGCGCCATGCTTGGTCCGGATCTCCTCCTGAACCACCCGCTGCCGTTCTTCAAACTGCTCCCCGTAGAGGGCCTGCGCCTGGTAGCGCTTCTCATTGTGCTGTAACTTCTCCAACTTTTCTGCCCTCTCCTTGAGCACCGCCGGCGGTGGCGGCAGCATGCCGATCAAGATCATCTCCTCCATTTTGCGACGACGAGTGATGCGACGGGCAGTGTGACCTCGCCACATCTTCTGGATCTTCATGGCAGCCAGGAGCCCAGAGTCGCTGCGTTCCTTTTCACTCCGCTCCTCGGACTTGCCTTTTTCCTTGAGGATTCGAATCTCCTTCATGAAATGAGCCCGCAAGCGCCCTTGTCGGGCTCTCTCATGCATCTGAAGCATCCGAATAGCTTCGATTTCGGTGGTGATCGTCTCCTCCATTTCGTTCTCCTCCAGCCAGCCAAGCTTGAAGAGAATCTCCTGCATAGTTTTCTTTCGGAACTCCAGTTCCTGTTGCCGCTCGCGCAGGAAATAACGTGGAACCCGCAACTCCGTATCCATGGGCGTGAGTCGCAACCGCTCCACCACGTCGTCATTGTAACTGAACTCCATTAGGTCAATGTTTACCAGGTCGTGCTTCAGCTCAACCACACGTCCCAGACAAGCGTCTAGCAGTTTTCGCACCAACTGCCGCTTCTGGGGCTGAATCATCTGTGGAAAATAAATAATTTGGAAGGACGTCAACACCCTCTTCGAACAGCATCAGCATCCTCCTCTATGTGGTACATCTTACGTTGTCATAAACATCCTCCAGACGATTGCTGAGGCAGATGTAGCGGAGATAGAACTCGTAGAGACTTGCTTGCAGCAGGGCCTTGGCATCTGCATCGGCGGCGACAGAACCCAAAGTGGCCACCGTCGTGTCCAACTCCTGATGCTGCCTTTCGTAGTCGATAGTTGAGAGCAGCTCGCACTCATGTTGAGCTGTGTGCCAAATATCATTGAAATACGTGCTCGACATGGCGAAGCGAAGTCCGGTAATGGACTAACACTTATTTTTCAAAACTGTTTGGTTTCATGTACCTAGTTTCCAGGTGGGGACGCAGTTGCTAGGCAGTTTGTTTGCCTTAGAGGAGAGTCCTTCCGAAAACAAATACATTTCTCATGATTTTTAAAGGATTTTATAGTGTATAATATAATACAATTCATAATTATTATTTGCATCGAAGTCTCCTCGATGTACACCCACAAGTAGTACATGGAATAGTCTTAAAAATAAACCCCAATGGAGAATAGTTAATGGAATAGGCTAAAATATCGCAATTTACGTTTTGTTAAATGGTTTCCTGGGTAGGTTTGTTTTAAAAGCAAATACTTGTTCATTGTTTGCCTAAAATTGCAAAATCGTTCGATATAAGGAATCACACAAATTAAGAACTAGATAGATAATAAATAGTTAACAATATTAGTTACATGTGCAATTAGTTTTCGTTTTATATATTGTCTGTGGAACAGTACTTGATCATTGATTTGGTATGTTTGAATTGGATACCATTCGTAGCAGCCAGGACCTCATTGATAAAGCTTTGCGAATTGTGTATTGTGGTGCCTCCGAGGATGACTCTGTAACCAGCATTGTTGAGCTGGTGAACGGATAACGCCTCCTCATAGGTGGCACCGCCAATAATAAAGACAACCACCTCCTGCGGCGGCCGTCGGAATGGCACTAGCTCTGAATTGATAGCTGGAAATTGAGGATCGAGCTCTCTGCCCTTGAAAACATCCTCCAAAGTCTCCTTCAACAAAGGAGTGTGTTGGGTGAAGACATTCTCCACTCCCTTCAGGCCCTTGATAAGATTGCGGGTCAGTTTTACGGCATCTGTTATTCGCACCATATTGAAAAGATCGCCCTGCCGCACATGGGTGCCAGCATATTCAACAAGGGCTGGAATTACAGCAGCCCGACCTCCTCGTGACTTAATAATTTGAAGCAGACCAGAGGTATCGCAGTTGGCGTGGCGCTCGTATCGCAGCGCGTAGAGAGCCACGAGTTTAAGGGAGTCCTCGATGGAAATGCGCTCGTCGGCAATCAGCTTCTTTATGCGCTGCAGCTGGGCTGAGTGCTCCGCCTTGCAAGCGATTTCCTGCTCCAGTTCGGACACCTCGAATAGATTTCGCTTATTACTCAGTCCCGAAAGCTCGCCAATCACGCAAAGATGTTTCTGCACTGTGCCGGACATTTTCTTAAACTGCGGGTATGACTCGATGAAGTTCTTCATATCGGCGATGCTCTCGACCTTCTTATGATCGTTTGCTTTTCGCTGAAACTCTTCCATTAGCTGCTTGATAGTAGATCCTATTTCACCGTAGTTGGAGTACATGTTGTTGCCGTAGAACTCATCCTGGTCGCCGGACAAGACTAGTTCCTTAAAGTCCTTGGGCACATTGGGCCTGTCAGAGAGATCTACACGGTTGTTATTTATGTGCAAAAGCTCATGTACCATGGCCTGATATGTCCATTGGTGAAGCAGCGGCGTGACAGGGTCATCTCTTCGATCGAGTACCAAAAGAAGTGGTGGGGCAGCTCCATCTATGTTGGAGCGAAAATCAAACAGGCTCGATTCTTTGGTAATTTGCTCGTAGATCTGTTTGGCCAGAAGCTGGGCAGCCTGAGAGCCCGCTCGGTAGCGAATTACCGGGTTCAGCTTTAAGGACAACAACACTGCAGTTATTCCTTGCATGCTGCGTGCTAGGGCGTCAGGAAGCCAGTTAAGATTGGCCATGCAGCATGGTAGGTTAAGGGAGAAGAGATTCGGATTGACACAGAGGTAGTCCGCATACAGCTCCTTCACCTCTCGCACCGATTCCGATTCATCGCACTCCGCCAAATACTTGATATCCGTGCGGGGTATTATATTAGTAAAATCTTTGAAACAGTTTTAATTTGGATTAGCCTTTTATAAATAAATGTTTATGATTGTAACTCACATATGTAGTAGGCGCTATACTTGGGATTCCGCAGTTCGTTGGCCAGGAGTTGTATGTTCTGCTTTGTGGGTCGGATAAATACGATGCACTTTAGGTACTTCAGCCGTTCGTTGGACCTCCCGGAGTCGAGACGCTCAAACAGGTACACCTCCCGCTGCAGCATGTCCGACTGGCTAAAAGCCATTGAAATAATACTCGTCTGAAAATAGGATATTGAATACGGATGGAATTATACCATATGGTTTGTGGCACTCACCGTCTCCTTGTCCAGCAGGATTATCTTCATGCCCGGTCCTGACTCGGAGCACATTTTATCAATGTATAGCTTTATTCCGCTAATTAGATTCATTGTTTGGCCAGCTAATTTAGGGCGAAAATCGAATGAAAATATTTTTTTCGCAAAACAGATGTGCTGGAGATGGGCACTTTTCGATATTTTAGTGATAACAGCGATAAGCACCTGTGGAAGCTTAAGTGTGTGTGCTTTTTTTATTAAATCTAATAGCTGTTTAAAAATTTAATTTGATTGTTTAAAAAAAGGTTCTAACTAATTTTATTTAAAAATATAGAGTTCCTTGGCGCAGTCAGAATATTCGCGTTTCCAACGATTCCCAAAAGGAAAACGCGTTAGGAAATTTAGAGATACAGGGTGCCTATGACTATCAGTCAAAAGCACAGAAAGCAGCCACAAATTCTGGCATATATTTTTGGATTCAAATTTTGATGGGTACCATGCAGGTGCATTGCTAAAAACCCGTAAAATACAAGAGTAGAAGAGAGTAAAGAAGACGACCCAATGGAGATGCAACTGGGCGCCATGCTGCATGTGTACAAGGGCGAGTGGGGACTGCCGTCCATTGACTTTGAATGTTTACGTGCCTTGGTGAGTTCCGTTGCATCACACAAATCGGCAGCACGCCGTGTTCCTATTATCGCTATCTCTAAATGAAACCAACTGATCCTTTTCCCCGTGCCACAGTGCCTGCTCAGATTCACCAGATGTCCCATGGAAGTTCAGACCAGTTCCAATCCGTTGCGCTCGGGAGCCGGCAAGTTGCCCTACCTGCAGATTGGCAACGACAAGTTTGCGGGCTACAGGCAGATCAAGCGTGTGCTGGATCGCGAGGTGAGTGCCTACAGTCGGCAACGGATAACAAAAAACAAAAACAGCGAACACAATGCCGGGTGAACAAACTGCGTGCCTATTAATAGCTATACGAACCACTCGTCCAATCCTCTTCCAGGGCTACCCGATTGATGCGCACTTGAGCACCAAACAAAAGCATTTGTCCACCGCCTACGCGAACTGGGTATTTACCAATCTGCATGCGTACTATCACTACTTCCTGTACGGAGAGCCGCACAACTTCGACACCACAACACGCAGCCTCTACGCCAAGCGCACGCCATTCCCCTTCAACTTCTATTATCCATCGTCCTACCAAAAGGAGGCCTGCGACGTGGTCCAGGTGATGGCCGGCTTCGATGTCAACGACAAGATAGACAAGCACGAAGGAGACTACGTGAGTGCAGGGGAAACAGAATGGAAACCTCTTATTTCCCAATTCGTATTGTAAATTACGTCATTGGTTATTATTCATTTTAATAATTTATTTCGCAATAGCAATTTATGATTACTACTAGTGAAATAAGCTTAATACTTTATTTTATTATTCAGCTCGTTGCCAATGCCAAAAAGTGCGTGAATCTGCTCTCCCGCAAGCTTGGACGCAAGGTCTGGTTCTTTGGTGACACTTACAGCGAGTTCGATGCCATTGTGTACAGTTACCTGGCCATTATCTTCAAGATCACACTGCCCAATAATCCACTGCAGAACCACATCAAGGGCTGCCAGAACCTAGTTAACTTTATCAACCGCATTACCAAGGACATATTCCGAGACGAGGGCTATAGCTCCGTCAAGCTAACAAAGACACCGAGCGGCACGGAGGCGAACTTGACGCCCTCGGAGCGCAAGTTCCTGGAATCGGAGTTCAACACCAAAGTCGTGGCCGGAGTCGGTGCGGTGGCAGCCATGGCGGCGTTTGCGGCATGGCGAGGAATTTACAACCAGGTGGGTGTCACTGTTTGGGTAACGTAGACCTGACCCCCTAACTTCCTGAAATCTATTCGTTAGTTTTGGGTGAAAGTCTTCATTTGGCTCCAGACACTCTTGTAGAATTGCAACCTGCACAAGCAAAATTCACAGTTCACTACATTTGCAAATTCCGATTGCTTCATCCCTTGCAGCTAACGACGCGCTCCTCGACGGATTACGATGGCATAGACTACGAGGATGATGAGCTGGAGGAGGGCTTGGACTAATCGTACCTCTCTACAACGATGTCTATGTGTATCTATAGAGTTTACATTTTAAAATATAAAGGGGAGAAGCACAAATCTGTCCAAAGTTAGAACGTTAAAATATACATTAGATTGGGTCTATTTTTGTGCAGGGAGTGGACAGTACATTTTATCAAAATATCCTTTGCGATTCTCCCGTAAAATGTTAATGAAGAGCTTTTACAATTCTGTTACTTCCATTCCAAAGATTTCCCCCATTGGATGCATTTATCATCCGTAAAGGTCGACCCGTTCTAAGATACACATGTGGTATATGTATCCTAGTTCCAATACAGTTTTAAAATTGTGCAAAATAGCATTTGGAAGCGTAATAAAGAGGGCCATCTCGCTCTGGACGTGAAAAGGACTTTGTCTCGATCTCTAATAAAAACCAATGCCCCTTGGAGTCGCTTGGGTTTATTACACACTAGACTTATGATTACATTTCGAATAGGGGGTCAATACGATAAATAGAGATGTTAGAGTCTACAATGGAATTGGTAGATTAAGGGGTGGCGTCCGACACACTCATGTCTTGAGCGCATCCTGTAACTTTCGTCGCGCCACGCTGACCCGATCTTCCTGCTTCCGAATGTCGTCCTCGGATATGATCACCGCATGCATCAGCGGCTGTTCGGGATTCATGAACGCCATGGCGTTTTTGGTTAACTCGGCCTTGGTCGAACTTTGGCCATGGACACCAGCATTCAGAATGTGCAGAGCTGTGGCCACCGACTGGAGGACGGTCTGTTCGTTGACATTGGGGCCAACGGTGCGTATGGTCTTGGGCAGTGAAATATCATCGAGCTCTTCCCCATTGTCGTGGCAGGCGCGTAGCCGTTCCAGTCTCTTTTCCCAAAATAGCTGCTTTGGCTTTTCCTGAGTGCCGTGTTTGGCATCGTGTTTTGCCTTTCCAGGATCCTGTTCGTGGTTGCGGATCGCCGTTACCGGCTGCTTAAAAATTGAGGCAGTCTGTCGAATAGGTGGCACCAGGGAGACATCTGTACGTAATGCCCGACTGAAAGTGACGCAAAATAATTGATCATTAAAACAAGGCACTCCCTAAGAACTCTCAAACACACAAAGTGGAAAAACATGCATATGAAACAAAAAAACAGCTCAGGTGGCACAGAGCTACAGCGATTAAGAAGCCAATTGGATGTTTTTGGGTTTTCAGATTTCAATGATTTTGTTTTCTTTTCCGGCTGTAGACTTTGCGTCCTGGACGTAGGCTACGAAAACAAGACAGGACACGCTTGCATGCAAGAGCCAAGTGCTCCTACACTTGGCTCTACCTGAGTTCAAGCTGTTGCTGCTGGCGGGGATTGCCGGCGGTCGTGGCAGTAACCGTTGGATTAGTTGTTGCTGCGGCTGCTGCTGGCGTAGCTGTGACGGCGGCACCTGTTCCTGGTCCTTGGCCCAGTTGCGAACGGGCATACTTTCGCTTCAGTGCAGGTCCACCGCTACCGCTTCCATTGCCTCCAGTCAGAGGCATTGGCATGGCACTGCAGCGGTACAACGAGATGGATGGCGAGGGCAGTGGCCGCTGCTCCACCTTGCCGACTGAAAAGTCAAGATTTCCGGTGTCCAGTCCCTCGCCACGCTTGCTCTCGGCCCTCTTGCCTGTGGGACTGTGGCGGAAAAGACACGGCGATGGTAAAGAATAGTGGACCGTGTGCAAGTGTATGTGTGTGTGTATACATAGTTTATGTTGTGTGGTAGTTATGTGAATGTAATAACAGAAAGGCAGTGAAAGTGATTAATCGTATATCCGATTCCATGGCGTGCAGTGATCTATACAATGGGGTCAGACCCCAGAAAGTCTGGGAATTCGTCTCCTTATCCCGCATCCTCTTTACCTGTAGTAGAAAACATCCACCTTGTTGTTGTTGTTGCTGCTGCTGTTGGTTGTGATGCTGGCGTTATTATTGGCGCTGCTGGCCGACTTGCGGACCTCGTCTCGTTGCCATCCTTTGGGCAGGACATCAACGCGTTTGCGTTCAATTGTTACGCTGGGGTTCATTTGCATGCTCGCCAAAGTAAATAATTAAAATATTCTCAATGCAGCGTCTAGAGAGAAGCAGTATGACCTTAAATGGGAAAACGGAATTTAACCATTAAACCAGGGCTACCAAGAAAATTTTTCGGCAGAAGGAGCAGGTTATTAAAATCTCTAAAACATATTTATAATATAAATATTATCGATGATAACAAGAATAGGAGCTGGTTAATAATAATTCGCATAAGCTTTTATAAATGAATTACACCTCAAAGTATACTTCGCAATAATAACTCCTTCGGTCACATTCCGTCACTAATTCGTTTCTCAACACTGGGATTGCAATCGATAGCTGCAGGTCTATGCGAGAAGAAGAAGAAGCACCAGAAAAGGCGACGTAAGAAATTTTCAATATCACTTTCCTGGCCATTAATACGAGAAAACTATGTAAAACGAACAGCCGGACACCCGCCGCGCCTCAGACACCTCGCCACAGTCGCTGCCCGCGAACTAGAACGCCTGCTAGATTGCCGTTCAATCAGAATTCAAAGCCTTAATTCGCACCAACTAAAACTTGACATCTGGGACAAGTGGCAGCTGCTGGGCGAGCTAAACCTCCACCTCCACTATCATGTCTTCTTCAGCCATTTTCGTGCTGGACGTGAAGGGCAAGGTGTTGATATCGCGCAACTACCGTGGCGACAACATCGACATGGCCGTCATCGACAAGTTTATGCCACTACTAATGGAGCGGGAGGAGGAGGGCCTGATCACCCCAATCCTGCAGACGGCGGAGACAACGTTCGCCTACATTAAAACGAATAACCTTTACATCGTTTCGACAACACCACGGAACAAAAACGTTAACATCGCCCTTGTGTTCGTATTCTTGCACAAGATCGCCCAAGTTTTTGTAGAGTATTTTAAGGAGCTGGAGGAGGAATCCATTAGGGACAACTTTGTGATCATTTACGAACTGCTAGATGAGCTTCTGGACTTTGGGTATCCGCAGACAACCGATTCAAAGATCTTGCAAGAGTACATTACACAGGAAGGCCACAAACTGGAGCTGCAGCCACGCATTCCTGTAGCAGTAACTAACGCGGTGTCTTGGCGCTCCGAGGGCATTAAATACCGCAAGAACGAGGTCTTTCTTGACGTAATCGAGTCTGTAAACTTGCTGGCCAATGCCAACGGAAATGTTCTTCGGAGCGAAATAGTGGGAGCTATAAAAATGCGCGTTTATCTTTCTGGCATGCCCGAGTTGCGCCTGGGTCTCAATGACAAAGTCTTGTTCGAGAGCACGGGGCGTGGGAAATCCAAGTCCGTAGAGCTCGAGGACGTCAAGTTCCATCAGTGTGTACGCTTGTCTCGCTTTGAGAACGATCGGACGATCTCGTTCATTCCCCCGGACGGTGAATTCGAGCTAATGTCGTACCGCCTTAACACGCACGTAAGTATATGAATCAAAATAAATGGCACGATCTAAATCATCCTCCTATTGGCAGGTAAAACCCCTAATATGGATCGAGTCGGTCATAGAAAGACATGCCCACTCTCGCGTGGAGTACATGATAAAGGCAAAGTCACAGTTTAAGCGGCGATCGACGGCCAACAACGTCGAGATCGTTATCCCAGTACCTGCTGACGCTGACTCACCGAAATTTAAGACGACCATCGGCAGCTGCAAGTACGCGCCGGAACAGAACGCGATCATCTGGACGATCAAGTCGTTCCCAGGCGGCAAGGAATACTTAATGCGGGCCCACTTCGGTTTACCGAGCGTGGAGAGTGAGGACAACACAGAGGGCAAGCCCCCTATCCAAGTGCGCTTCGAAATCCCGTACTTCACCACGTCAGGGATCCAGGTGCGATATTTGAAAATTATCGAGAAAAGCGGATATCAGGCATTGCCATGGGTGCGCTACATCACGCAGAACGGCGACTACCAGTTGCGCACCAATTAAGCTTCAGAGCCCCCTACAGAGCAGCATCATTCCAGCCAAGCTTCAGCGAGTGGCTCCTGTAACAGGCAGCTCCTCCTCCTCCTGCGTTTTGTTTTGCGATGCATTGCGTTAAGTCAAAAGTATATTTGTATTTGTATTGTTTCAGTATATGTATATTGTATGTAAATCAAAGCTAATAAATTTTAACACCTTTTCATAACACCTGCACCAGAGTGGGTCAATTTGCACGTAAAAAGAGTAAAAGAAGTACATATAAAATCCATCCATAGACCATGAAAAACAATCAATTTAACTATTAAACGATTATTGTAAGAAGACGCGGTTTTGATTCATTTGCTGGAACATAAAATTGACCCACCCACTCGGCACAGGTGAGTCATAACAAAACGGGTTGGACCCACACAGAACTGCTTGACTTTTTCTTAATCATAATAAATGCACTTTCGATCGAGTCTCTCGGTTTGATTTCTGAGTTACTAGCTTCCTTTGGCCACGATGCGATTACTGCTTAAAGTTCTTCAAGGGGTAGTGCTCTTTGTGTGCCTCAAGATGCTTCTCAAGCTCCTTTCGCTGCTCCACCAGGTGCTCCGGCATCTCGGCGTAAACCCCCTCGAACATCTCCCTCCAGTTGGGCTTGAGCTTCTTCTCTGATACGGCGATCTGCTTCAAAACCTTCTTACGCACGTCCTTAATGAATGCAGTTTCCTCCGCCTCATCGAACCAGCCTTTGTGCACCATGTAGCGCTTCAGCTTAGAAATGGGGTTGTCTACAGAGTTCCACACTTCAATCTCCTCACTAGTTCGGTAGGCGGTGCTGTCATCTGACGTAGAGTGGTGACCCACACGGTAGGCCAGAGCCTCGAAAACCACAGGCTTATTCTCCTTCAGTACATATTCACGGGCCATCTTCATGGCATTGTAAACGGCGAACACATCGGTTCCATCCACTCTTATGGTGGCAATTCCATAACCCATAGGTCCTCGCCCGGCGATACCATCGCCTTTATATTGCTCGTGAGAGGGAGTGGATATAGCGAAACCATTGTTTCGGCTAAAAAGAAAGACATTAATAAATAAATTTTGCCAAGACCCTAAGAGTACAACACACCAGAAGAGGATCACTGGACAACCCAAGGTAGCGGCAAAGTTAAAGGCTGCATGAGCATCTCCTTCAGACGCAGCTCCTTCGCCAAAGTAGCAGACCACACATGCATCGTTACCCTTTTTCATTTTCATGGCATAAGCAGCTCCTACTGCCTGGGGCATTTGGGTGGCTATAAATTCAACAGGAATTTGTGAAGGCCAGTAAAGGTCGGTGCACGCATCAACTTACATAGCGGACTCGAGATGGTGACAAAGTTAAGCTCACGGGATCCGTAGTGGACGGGCATCTGCTTGCCACGACCCAGGTCGTCAACGTTTCCGTAGCATTGATCGATGAACTGGTCGATTCGGAAGCCACGCCACACCAACACGCCAGCTTCTCTGTACTGTCCGTAGATGAGATCCCGCATTTCCAAGGCTGCAGCACTGCCAATATGTGAAGCTTCCTCTCCGAAATTGGTCATGTAGAAAGAGATCCTGCCCTGCCGCTGCGATTCGTAAAGGATCTTGTCCATGGTGTTCAGCAGCAGCATGTCCCGAAACATTTTCTCTACCACCTCGCGGCTCAGTTGGGGATCCTGGGTCTCGTCCGCAATGAAGCCGTCCCGATCCATCACCCGGTAAATGGGGATCGGGGCATAGTCTTCTGGTAGGTTTAGCTTTAGCTGGCTCACGAATGGGGCTTTTGCTCCAGGAAAGTTGGCGTAGTCGTTTGCTGGATCGGAACTATAGTGCCGCGATGATGTGGGCAGAGCTCCTACAACCTGGCATGGAACTTGGAGTCAATAACATCTTTACCATAAAATTCAATTACAGACCGTCTTAAGGTGCTGATGCTGCCTCCCCAAGGCGCCCAACATGGGGATCGTTTTCCGCAGGAACGACATGCTATAATGTTATGCTAAGCTAGTAAATGCAGGTAAGATGTTGTAGATTCAGCTGCGTGGTTCAGCTGATTACGCAACGTACAGGTGATCGATAGACTTATCGATCTTTGTGAAATTGCGCCAAATTTAAATTAGTGCATCTTTGATAAAATATTTTTTTTTTAAAAATACAATACTTGAAAAAGTAAAAGTAAATTTATTGGATAAAACATCTTAAATGACAAAATTAAAAAAAATAACTATAGTTATAAATTTAAGAGAAAAAAGATAAGAAAAAAATGTATGCAAATTAAAAGTACCGCCGAACATCTATCGATAGTTTCGAAGCACGAAGTTTGTTTACAAATTCACCTTCTTAGCCACCATGTCGTTGGAAGAAGCGCAATTTTGGCAAGGGATTGGAATATTAATAAAAAACTACCATGCTTTGAATAAAAAGATCTTTGGTGTGGTGATAACTTCCATTGAAAAGCTGCAGGACAGCCGTCTGAGCGAATCCAGCGAAGAGGAATTGACGAGATGCCTTAAAAAGGAGCCAAACAAACGTACCTGCGAAGGATTCAAGTTAGGATTCAAGCTACTGCCAAAGAAGTTACCTGACAACATCTTAGGCACAGGAACAGTGGGTGCGAAACTATTATTAAAGTAAAATTCCCATATGTAATACAGAATTTATTATTTTATTACAGACTTTCTAAATCGCAGTTACAAGTGCGAGTTCGCCAGCAACATCATCGAAGACTTCCATGTGCGTTTTGTAGACGGACAGCTTGTACCAGGAGGCTGCGAAAAGAACCCGAACTGGCTGGAGTTTGTCCTGAAACCGAAGCTTTTGAACTGGTCCCAGTCCAAGCAAGAAGAATCAAAAGTCAAGTCCCTGAGTTTGGTAAACGAGGAGAAGTACAATGATTTGTACAAGAAGCTGAAGGAAAAACATTCCCAGCGTTTGCTTCAATACTGGAAAACGGCACAAGAATCAACGGACCCCTTAAAGTTTATTTACGAGGACTTGGCTATCGCGGCCTACCTAATTACATTGTGGAGTCATACGCAATCGGAACCACAGGCTTTTGCCGATCTAGGATGTGGAAACGGACTGCTGGTTCATGTTTTAAATGCCGAGGGCTACAAAGGCTACGGCTACGACATCAGGAAACGGAAGCTGTGGTCCCTCTACCCAGAAGACACAAAAAAGAGCCTATTAGAAAAGACTGTGGAGCCCAACAACTTCCGCTTAGACTTCCCCGAAATTGACTGGCTAATCGGGAATCACTCGGATGAGCTGTCACCCTGGCTGCCTGTGCTTGCCGGCCGTTTCAATAGCAGCTTCTTTCTCCTGCCGTGCTGCCCATTTGAGCTGTCGGGAGCCAAGTTTCAGAGGCGCAACACCAGTATAAGTGCCTACCAGGACTTCTTCCACTACGTCAAAAAGGTGTCCCAAGAGTGCGGCTTCGAAGTCCTTGAAGACCGCTTGAAAATTCCCAGCACCAAGCGCCTGGCCTTGATTGGACTGAAAAAAAGTAAGAGGAGGAGTAGTCAGGAGCTAGAGTGCTACGTTCAGGAAGAACTAAGGAAATATACCACTGGGGAGTCTGAAGTGAAGCTGCGAGGGAAGGAGGAACTGGTTCGGAATTGTACGCAAATACAGAGAACTATCATTGACGCGCTGGTGCTGAAAATCTTTCAGCAGCTGCTGGCTTGTAAAGATGACCTGTGGTCAGGACGCCTGCCCATGAAAGACATCGCCCAGAGCCTTACAAAAGACGAACTTAAAAACATCAAATCCGAGTGTGGAGGCATCAAAACACTGCTGCGGAACAAGCATGAGGTATTTGAGTTTTGTGGCGGGGACCTCGTAGGGATTCGCCGGCCCAAGCCACCGACTGCTCCCCAGCTTACAAAAAGGAAGCGCGAATGCTTTTTCAAACTTTACCATCCTCTTTCCTGTCCGCTCTCCGACTCGGAATGCTCTTTTATACACTGAAAAAGTTGTATGTGGTTTATTGTTTGGATTATAATATGTTGTAAACTGAATTTCAATATCATGACTCGTCGGCCCATTGTACAAAGTGGATGTCAAATGATTCTAGCGGGAACTGTCGGAGCTGTTGCTGCGGCGCCTGCGACGAATCGGTGAACGAGATCGACGGCGAGGAGAACGTCGGCCGCGCGGGGGCGATGGGCGTCTTCCGCCACCACCACCACCACCGCGATTGTTGAAGCGATTGAAAGGCGGAGGTGAGCGCCAGCGATTGCCTTGGGGACGGCGCATTGGGGGCGAGGGTCGGCGCATGGGCGGGCGCTGCTTGGGGATGATGACAGGCGAGACTGTAATCTCCTGGCCATCAATTTGTCCGCCATCCATGTGTTTCATGGCCGACTCGCAGTCGTCAGATGTCGAGTACTCCACATAAGCCATGCCACGTCCAAAGTTCGGATGGTTTCGGTCAGTTGGGAACTCCACGGTCTTCACCTCCCCGAAGCTGCTGAATATCTCAAACACATGGTCCTTGGTCACATTGCGGGTAAGTCGCCCGACATGAATGCGCACTGGCTTTGGGGTGGGGGACCTGGTGCGAGTGCGAGATCGCGAGCGGGTGCGTTCTCTTCGCTTGGGAGGCGGCGTTCTTTCCCCAGAGCCTCGTCCGCGACGACGCGGCGATCGTGAGCGACTAGCCGAGCGTGAACGTTCTCGTTTAAGGTTGTTATTTTCGACTAAGGGCCTGTCGTTGGACCCTGCTCGGCGGACGCGATCTCTAGAGCGACTGCGCCGATCGCGATCCCGCTCTGGCTCCTTGCGAACCTTGCTGGCAGGGCGGGGCGACTTTGAGGCTCGTCTCGGTGAACGAGAACGAGACCGTGTGCTGGGCTTAGCCTTTTCCTTATCTTTGGCGCCACTCGCGCCTCCCCCGCGACGACGGTTCTTCTCGCTGCGATCAGAGTCGCTGGACGAGCTTGAAGATGAACTCGAAGAGTCGCTGGAGCTGCTCGAGCTTGAGCGGGAACTTCCCGAACTGCTACGCGACGAGCTGCTATCGGATGAGCTACACAAAAATTAAATATAAATTAGCATTTTAAATAATGACCAGGTGAGCTCATTTTGTCGGACATATTAGGGTTAGGAATATCGAAATAGGGTTAAGATATACAGCATTTTTATATAAAACCCATGCATCCAATACGATTTGGTGCCGGCTTCTTACCTGCGGCTGGAGTCGCTACTAGATGATGCAGAGCCCCGACGTTTACGTTCGCGCTCCCTACGCGAGGAACTGGATGCCGATTTTCCGTCTTTTTCCTTAGTGTCCTTATCTTTGTTATCCTTCTCCTTCTTTTCTCTCACCTCACCGTCGCCGGCGGGACTCTGGGCACGCGCCCTGTTTGCGAGAGAAAATTGTAACGTTTCATTTAGAATAAAATAATTGGGTGCCTTTACTTACATTTCTTGATTAAGAACACGTTTTCTGTCAAGCAATTATAGAAGGCTCCTTACCGAAGAGCTTGTTTAATTAATATATTTCTTTTTTCAGCCTCACGGAGTCAATTTTTAGGTAGCGTTTTCGGTAGGGATGTGTGGTCCGCCACTTTTGTACCTATCGCACGGTACCAGGGCTGACGAAGTAACGAAAACTATCGATATGTGGTACATAAAAAAATATCGCTAATAATTCAAAATAATTGTTTTCTAAAAGATGTTTTAAATATATTCTATATATAAAATATGTGTGATTTTTCTGTTTTTATAGAGTTAATTTCTAATTTGAGGTCTATAATACTTTTTTTTGTAATTTTTGGTTAGGAGTTCCTAATGGGTATTATTATATTAATGGGCAATAAACTTATAGGTTTTTTTTAAAGCTTTTTTATTAGAACTAATCATAAAATAATAAAACGAATTAATCAATTAATTAATAAAAGCTAAGAAGGTATTTTTACTCTTTGAACAAATTAATTTCATAAAGTTTGAAAACTGTAGAAAAGATAAGAGAGCTTCACCCAAGCAATATTTATTTTAGAGCTGACAATTTAATTCACAAAATATATTTTGGCAAACAATCTGGACATGAATGTAAGCAACAAATATTTTAAAATTTTAATTTATTTCTTAACAAAAATACATAGGAATGAGATCCCAACTCGATTGAAATCGAAAGGGTCAAAGACACCCGGAAGGATACCTCAGGGGAAGGATTCCGGGAGAGTAGGATGCCTTTTATTCGCTGTTCTCGCCAACATTTGGCCCAATTAAATTCGGTTTTAACAAAAAAGTAGGATGGCCGAAAAAAATCAGAGGCGCCAGAATAAAAAAACCGGAATTGACGAAAGAGAACGCAACCGAAGAGAGCAACTAATGCACATACATAAAAAAATGTAAGCCGAAGAGAGCCGAAAGTACATACATAAAAAACATAAACAAGTATTTTTTATATGCCGAAGAGTAAAGAGAGCAAAAAAGCCGAAGAGCGTTCGGGCAGCGCTGCCGACAGCGGAGGCAGCCGTGGTTTAAAAGCATCAACAACTGAATATTTTTTTTTTCGGTAAAAAAACTTCGGCCGGAGAGGACACGAACGAGCGAACATTCCGGCTGATTTTATTCCGCTGCTGGTTTTGCTTTTTTTCTGCTGCTCGACGTAAACAACCGAAGTCCGCAACGTGCTCGTTGTAATTGCAATTAATCGCCGTTCGCCAAAATAAAATTGACAAAAAAAAGGGCAACCGAGTGCAGAAAAAACAAAAAAAAAACCAAACCGAAACTACGGATGTGCGCGTTGGTGTGGGTGTATATTTTTGGCGTGCGCGGCCATTTTTTCTTGTTTTAATTCTCTGGGAGCGAAAGAGACGCCAAACCGCAAAGAAAAACTACGCAAATCCGCACTAAATTCGCGCTAAATTGTGGAAAATAAATCAATCGCCCAGGGCACCGAAAACAAACACTCGGACCCCAAATAAAGTGCCAAACTACACACAATTTCTCTAAGTGAAACGCTCCTGCAGACCCCCTCAACACCCGCTTCCACCCACAGATCAGTTGCAGAACACGTGCTCGCTGAATATTCATTTAAAACTGGCCACTAAATTGGGCCAAAGCTCCTAGCAGAGACACAGAAAGGAGTGTAATATCGGTAAGTACTTTCAAACCCACATTTTGTTTATTTACTTTACTTATTGGACAAACACTGGGAATGTTTGTTTCTTCCCACGCACAGTGGTCACATGTCAGTTCAATTGTGCAAAAATATAAATAGAACTTGAATTTTGTATTTCTAACAAGCTATACTACTCTTAGGACTAATTTTTTTCAAGCTATTATTTATTTGTTTTATAGTTATTATAGCCATTTCACAATTCGACTAAAAACTTGAAAAGAAAATAAGATCTTTTCAATAAGAATCTTTTTTCAAAATCACTTTAAGATCTTTTATGAATAATAATAACAAAAAAATAAAATATCATAAAAATAAATTTTTGTTTTAAATAATTCTTGAATACTTACTTAACTTGTAAAATAATTTCACAACATTTGAATATAATTTTAATCTAAATCATGTAATCATTATGACCCACAGTGCCTTTGCAAATACATACATATTCGCACCAGATTCTGTAATCTATTTCATTGAAATCCTTCACAATTACATATATTTTAAACCTAATTGTAAACAACATTACATAGTATATTCTATATAATGAGAATGTATTGTAAAACATTTAAATTACAATTATTTGGACTTTCGTTTGTCGCTAATTTGACTTTTAATGTTCGCTCCCATTCATTCGTTTTTTTATGTATTTTTGTATGTCGTCGTGTCTTTTTTTTTATCTTCCTTCTTTTTGTATTCAAAATATTCGCTGTTTTTTCGCACACGTTGAGCGAGTAGAAAAAAAAGAGTGTTTGTTTATGTTGCTCTCTTGCTCGCTCTTTTGTTCTCTCTTTTTTTCATCTGCTTGCGCTCAATTAATTTTCGTTTTTTGTTGCTTGTATGTGTGTTGGTGTTGGTTTTTTTTGTGTATACTATTTTATATGATTTTTTTTTTGGGGCCTGCCCGATTCGGATTTTTTTCCCCCCATTTGCATTATCAGGTTGATTGGCCGATTTTCCGTGTTGCTGTAGTTCTGGTAGTTACACGACTCTGCTTTGGTTTTACAGCACTTTCGCTGAAACAAGCTTTTTCGTTTTTTGCAATTGTTCCGTTTCGCCAGCAAACAATTGTTTGTTGTCCCATCTCGCTCTAAATGTGCGCAACAAGCGAAATGTGCGTCCTTTTTTTGTTACAACAATACCCTGCCCTCACAATTTATTCCTGTTTTTATGCTATTCAATTGTCCAACAACGTTGGCAACAACAACTACAACAACTGACAAAAAACCGGTTATTTTGACCAAAGCCAGCAAAAACACAAAACACAATTCCAAAAAAACGAATTTACTTCTGACGTCAACGCCCACCCGACGAAAAGGTCGTAATCAAATTTGCCCCCCAACATTTCGGTTCATTTATTTAAACTATTAATTTTATTTAAAAAAATAATAGATTTGATAATCTCTGATGAAAAATGTTTGCCTGTTTTTAAATAAAATATAATTATGAATAACTGGCATTTTACTATATGTTATTATATGTATGTTTTGGTTCTATTGTACTTTATAGAACTCTTAACTTTCCATTAAATAGAAATATCATTTCACAAGCTTGCAAAATCCATTAAAGAAATGAATGAGAAGAGTACATCCATTCTTATCATAAGACCTTTTTAAAACTCTACTTGCCTTCAATCTTAAAGTCCATATAATTATGTATTTTAATGTTTCAATATGACTAAAATGTAGGCCTTGTAACAGCATTGACCCGCTAGAAGGTTTGATGGAAGGCACCACCGCCCTAAAATGTTCCGGAGATGTTGCTGCAGCTGCCAGTGCAATTGCATTCATTGCTCGAGGTTGTTGACACGTTCCGTTGGCGCCCCTGACTTTTTTTTCGC
Organism: Drosophila pseudoananassae pseudoananassae; assembly: GCA_018153035.1. NCBI lineage: Eukaryota > Metazoa > Arthropoda > Insecta > Diptera > Drosophilidae > Drosophila > Drosophila pseudoananassae. The sequence continues at coordinate 3,069,847 of JAECXR010000055.1, forward strand.
CCCTTAAACTCCCCCAGCCCCCACTGAAAGCACCACCAGTAACCAGTAACCAGTAACCGCGATTTCGGTTCTTCAAGCAAAACGATTTCGTTTCGCTTTTCCATCTTGTTGTCACCACCAACAATTTCAGGCCGCAAGCGCCTTTTTTGTTTATCTTGTGATTTTTTTCGTTGACTATTTGTTTTTTGCTCGGCATTGTTATTAATTCTTTTGGCTTTTTGCTATTCGCGCTACAATCGCAGCGTTTTTTACTGGGTTGCTGCTGCCGCACTGTCACTGGCACTGGCACTGTCACTGGGCATGGGGTTTGAGCTTTTGTTTCAGAATGCAGCACGTTTAATTCACAAACAATTAATTAATTCATGCACATTTAATGTTAATGTGCAGAAATTAATGTACCCGCGGCGGGGCAGAGAGCGGCAGAGGGCAGAGGGAGAAACCAAAAGTAGTTTAAGCACTTGTGCCGACGAGGCACAATTTTTCGAACTGAAGAATTACAATATTTCTGTATTTTCAGCACAAAGCTTCGGCCGAATTGTGTAAGCCAGTCGTCAGCCCGCCCGTTGAGTGTCGACTTCCCGTCGTCGACTTCATTCCACTAGCAGTTGTTGGCCAGCTCAGCTCGCTAACCACGCCCCCCCAAGCTGGACGCTCGCACAATCCCCTACCGCCCGCTGACCCTTGGCGGCCACCAGCCGCCGCTTATGGCCGAACTGCCGACGGCGCCGAACGGCGTCCCCAGCGGCGACTACCTGCACCGATCCATCGACCAGCTGAGATCCCTGGGCCACCTGACCACGGCTCAACTAGTTCACGACTACAAGCCCTTCAACATTAGCGAATTTCGTCAGAATGTGGCCGAGCGCCTGGACTACTCACTGAAGAACGGATTGGTGCAACAACAGCAGCAGCAGCAGCAACACCAAATGGTAATGGAGCAGCAGCAACATCCCGACCAGCAACAACAGCATCTGCATCACCAACAGCAGCAGCAGCAACTAAAGACAAGCTACAGTGCCCCCAACTCGCCGCCAACTCCACACGAGCAGCAGGAGCAAAAGGTGAGTCGCTTAACCCACTTTCCTCCAAAGTCTATGTAGATTGGATGTCATAGTCCCCAAGTTCCACAACTAATTCAAGACATTCCCATATATTCCTATTTCCAGTACGATCCTGGTCGATCGCCGGCGCGACAACAGATGAGCAGTGCCAGTGGAAGCGGCAGCAACGGATCCTCGCCGGAGGAGGAGTCCCGACGGGGCGATGGCGACGGGGCGAAGCCGTACAAGTGTGCCTCCTGCAACAAGTCGTTTGCCAACTCCTCTTACCTGTCGCAGCATACGCGAATCCACCTGGGAATCAAGCCGTACCGATGCGAGATCTGTCAGCGCAAGTTCACGCAACTGTCGCACCTCCAGCAGCATATCCGGACTCACACGGGCGACAAGCCCTATAAATGCCGACACGCCGGCTGTCCGAAGGCCTTCTCCCAGCTTTCCAATCTGCAGTCGCACTCGCGATGCCACCAAACGGATAAGCCGTTCAAGTGCAACTCATGCTACAAGTGTTTCGGCGACGAAATGACCCTGCTGGAGCACATACCCAAGCACAAGGACTCCAAGCACCTGAAGACGCACATCTGCAACCTGTGCGGGAAGTCGTACACGCAGGAGACGTACCTGCAGAAGCATCTGCAGAAGCACGCCGAGAAAGCGGAGAAGCAACAGAATAGGAACACCGCCCCGGTGGCTGCTGCCCATCAACAGCATGTCCCGGCGGGCGGAATCGGCCTGAACCTGCAGCGCCAGGCGATGAACGACGCCAATGCCGCCTACTGGGCCAAAATGGGAGCCGACAGTGCGGCTGCCTCGCTGGCGGAGGCCATTCAGCAGCAGCTCCCGCAGGCGAATGGCCAACCGTACGGTAACTTCGCCTCCCTGCAACAGCCACACCACATACCAGCTACGCAGGAGATAATGCAGCATCATCAGCGATTGGCCGATACCCCGGGCCATTCGCACAGTCCGCACGAGGAGGCCACGGGAGAGGATCTCGTCTTGCGGCAATCGACACCACAACATCACCTCCAGCAACAGCAGCAGGCGCAGCAGCAACAAGCTCAGCCGGGGCCTGGATCATCGGCGTTTACGCCGCTCACAGCTTCGGTGGCCCATCCTCCGCCGCCACACCTGCAACAGCATCGCGCACCGCCGGCGGCCACTGCCGCTTACCTCTATCAGCAGAATGCAGCAGCTGCGGCCGCTGCCTTTCCCACGCAGCTCATTTCACTGCACCAGATCCGCAACTATGCCCACCAGCCAGGAGCGGCGGGCCTCATCGCTGGCGATCACCTCCCCCTGGGCCTCAGCGCCGTCAACGCCGCCAAAGAGAAGGCGCAATAGTACAGGCCTGGGCGAGGCCACAAGAGGCACCGGCACCAACGATGACACTAGACTTAGGTCAGCGTTTGAACTGGGTTGCGTTCGAAGAAGTGGACGAAAAGTGCAAACGTGTTTGTGCATTAACCTGTTCTTAAGCTTTGAAGACAATTCACTTGAAACACTCGATTTAGAGATATGTTAGTCTAAGTAATTAGGAAGTTGGAAGTGGCTGAGAAGCTGGGATTGCTGCTGGTCTCCGCCCGAAACCCTTCAAATCCATCTATATTTGTATACGAATCATCATCACTGCCCGAAGTCCAAGGGAAACTCTCAGCAATCCTTCCGCTTCTCTCCCCTCCCAACACCAACTTGAAGTATAGTTGTGTGGGTCAACTCAGGTTTTCTATACGATATAGTTAATTATTTATTTCTAAAACTCCCCCCTTCGATGTCCATGAGCAATATCCAGCTAAAACTCTGACCTATTGGAACGGAAACCGAGCTCTAATAGGTCACAGTTTTGGCATCCACTAGGGGCCGTACAAAGTACGGCGGTAGTCCTGCAGATTTTAGATTGTACATAAGTGTATGTATCTCTGTGCTGTAAATGTAGTCGTATTTTCCTAGATATAGGTACCTAGATCCTACCTAATTTATCAACTAACTAGTGCCGTAAGGACATTTTCTACGTGTTAGGCAGCCTAAAAAGTGAATCAATTTGAAAATGTAAAATTATAGAAATAATAAAAATTTGAAATTATTTATAAAACAACCCGAAGACTATATTTAATCATTAAAGTCTTGTAGTCGACCGCAAGACTTTCATTTGCATCTGGGACTGGGACTGGGACTGGGAAATGCAACGATCCAGAAAAATGCAACCTAATCCGCTTAGCATCATCCTCGAGGAGAGGAGGTTCTTTGTGCCCGAGGCGACATAAGAGATTTATGTTCACCCCAAATAATCCGAGTAGCCACTGCTGGGAAATGTCGAGGCCCGATCCGATCGAGACTTATCTCCAAATTTCTCTCAATCGCAGCTGTCGCTTGGGCTTGAGACGGAGCTCAGAGCCGCTGTCCTAGGGGGTAAGATCTCACCTGAAGGTGCTTTCCCCGGCTCGAAGTGCTTGACTACGCTCGGTTGGCGAATAATGATTGATGACTGACTGGGAAATGAAATTTTCGGCTGATCGGGGCTGAGATTAATGAAAAATGAATCATTTAACTAGATTCGCTGGGACTCATTTGAGAGTTGCCCGTACCTGATATGAAACTCTGGTTCAACTCTGCAGAGTTAAAGTCTCGAGAGTTCTTCAGCCATCACGATTTGCAACTTGAGGCAAGTACTTCAGTATGTGGAGTTCTTGGCCAGAACGTCAAGTTACAGCCAAGATGGATTAGTAAATTGATATTTTTTATGTGCCGCAAAGAAACAACCAAGTTCATTCAATCTATGAATATGAATATCGCTGGAGAGAGAAAAAAATCCCACAAAAACGAATTTCATAGCTAATTAATAAAACAATAAATTTTAAAGTCCCACACAAAACCAGTTTAAGTTGTTAACAGGTGTTTTTTCATTATTATATTTTCTCTTTATAAAGCTTTTTTTTGGGCCCTCTATCTTCGCTGAGCGCAGCGTTTGAATGGAATTATAAATAGCAGCAAATTGTGTTAAATACACAAAAAAGTAAAATGCTTTTTATGATCTTTTTATGCCGCAAATAAACGCGAAATAAAAAACTACTAAAGAGCTCGTAAAGACTGGCCAAACAATGGGGATTGTTGGGAATGAATAGAGACAGACAGGCAGACACCCACAAATATTTGATAGAGCCATAAACTCCCGAAAAGGACTTCTTAGCCGATTGTCTTCATTCTGTCAACAATGATCGGATTGTGCGAAAATTCGGCACGATCCCCTTGCTAAAAAGGGCTGTCTCCGTTGAGGAGGCGACAAGGATATCCGACAATAAACCAACAAATCATCAAAGGAGAATTGGCAAACACACCGCAGAGGACAAAGACCCCGGGCCTCAGACAATAGGACTAAGGATCGATAATCGATCATTTGGCAGTTGTGCAAAATGCAAAACAAAGGCCACAGTGCAAAATTGAGGCTGCCAAGAAAGGACGAAAGGACACCCAACCCTCTCCTTCGAGGGCTCTGCAGCCCAATGTTTGCCAATAATATAATTGATAAATGATTTGATTTCTGCCAGCGAGCGTCATCGATCATAGGACCATACAGGCATTCAAGATCCGCCATTCGGGCATTAGCATATCAATGGGCATTATCATAGATGCACTAATGATCATGGGATTGTTTGGTGGTTATTGTCCCGTCGCCCAAGCCGATCTTCGGGGTGGCTTCTCTCTCCGGCTTTCTTCGGGGTCTGTCTTGTCTTTGGGTGCTGAAATCATCACGAATCCGTTCATAGTTGCGTCTCATCAGGCTTTGTTATGCTAACTATGGGAAAAAAACGGTGGCCCAGGAGATGTCCTGACTGTGTCCTGTCATTTTTTACTTGCAGCTTGATAGATATGATAATTAGAATGCAGTGCCCGAGGACAGAAGGGCATTTTTTCTTGAGATTGGCAGATGTTTGAGGTTCTTGGAGGATCCTCATAAAAGATATAACATATAGGGCAGTTGGCAGTATCTTATCATTAAAATAGTTCTTTAGGGATAGTTTAATGAAATACTTGAAATTAGAAGATGTAGAAGATAGAATTAGTAGTTAGTCTATAGTATAGCTTCATAGCTTGGGATTCTATTCAAAAATTAAGGACACTTATATTTCATTTATATCTACAATATTCCCTTATATTTTTCTCTCAGTGCTATTCAAACTAAGGGAAATGCATTATGCAAAATACTTTCATTTAAATATTATCTTTACCCTTTCAATGCCAAGAGCTCATTTCGGTGCTGCAGAAAGGCGTCATCAAAGGCATCAATAGATTTATGGTTTCTAAACTCGAGACCCGAAATCAAAACACACAGACACACAGGACAGAATGTTTTGGGAGGTAGAGATAGGACCCTGGCCTCAGATCACTAGGGGTTGCACGCAAAACATCCGGATCTCTGCCGACAAAATACAAAACCTTTCACCCTGGCAAAGGACCTTCTTTTAGCATAAGAAAGGTCCTTTGGGTTGAGGCAACCCGTTCGCAAATGGCATTTAGTCGGTTCGGCATTCAGCAATTCTTTTGGATAAACTATTTATGAAATTATTAGACAATGCACACAATATCCGGATACACTCCACCGATTAGCCAGGAAAGTGGAAGGTGTGTATGTTTTTCCCATAACTTCTTGTTCCTGCGGCATTTGCATTCCATTCTCTCCATAGTTCCTTGCCAATTGTGCTCCCTGCCTGTGCCATTGTTCGATTCTAATAAGGTGCGATATTGTGAAATTTGATGCGATTTTCGTTAGCTATTCTTATGGCCATATTTGCACCCCTTTCGAATATTCGCACAATCGGATCTATTGTTGAGGTTTCTGGGCTTGTGTTTGGATTGATTTCCCTTTATCATTTCGATTGTTATGTAATTGATACTTGAGCGAATATTGGCATATTGCCAAAAAATAAGGTTTGAGGCAATTTAATTAAACGTATCGATTGCAGATATACATATTATGGATGATATAATTATTGATAAGAATGTTTTAAATGATTGGTTTCAAAGATGAAGACATCCAAGTCAAGAGATAGTCACTAAGTCACGAAGTATTTAATTTATCAAAAACAGATGTTGGATAAATTTCTTGGTTTTTTAGGTAAAGATTTTCTTAAATAATTATGTCTTTTATATTTATCGGAATACTTTTGGTAACAAAACGCTGAACTTCCGTAGTATATACGAATCAAGACTTTTTTCTTGAACTCAAATTTCAAATTATTTTAAACCTCAACTCAATTAAAATGTATTTGTTCCCAAAAATCATTCACTTCCCATAGGGCTAACAAAGTGCTTCAAAGTGTTTACATTCACTCAAAAGCTTACTCCCTTTTTCTATTGGCAACAAATTACAATTTAAATCCTTGACATCCAACACGTGTGGAAAAAAATGGAATCAAAAAATAAAAAAATAAAAAAAAGAAAAATTAACTGCGTAATTGAAAAGAAAGAAGTCGTGAACCGGAATTGCCTCTCACCATAAAATTACGCAATAACAAAAATTGGATTTACATTTTCGCACCACATTTTTTTCGGAAATAAAATAAAAAAGTTACAAAAAAATAGAATACAAAAAACTACAGTAACAAAACTTCTGTCGAGGTCCTTTTTAACAAACGGAAAAAAACTTGTCACGCAAGATTTTGACATTTAAAGTAGGAAAGTGAAAAAACGCGGCAAAAAAAATTTGAATTCGGTCTAATTATAAACGACTTTTTTTTGGTAGTCAAGCATAAAAAATTCGGGAATAAAAAAATGGGTTAAAAAACTGGTGTGCCCAACAAAGAGGGCTGCCGGGATGAGCATGCATCCTGATTATTTTTTTCGGTTGAAGTTTTGGGTAAGTTCACAAAAAATCAGTGGAAAAAACTAGGCAAAGGGCGGCATTTGGTTACCTAATTTGAATATTTGGCGCTGGAAATTTTCTCACGAGTTTTTTTTTCTCCCTGCAAGGCTACCCACAGCTCAAGACACTCAGGACTCAGACACACAGGGCTCAGGGTGACGATCAAGGATAAAGGACGCGCCCGAAGACGTAGACGGATGAAGACAGGAGTAAAAAAATCCGGATTTTTTGCCTCATTTCCATGAGGAAGCGTTTCCTTGCCGAACCACCAAGGGTGCAAGGACAATGGAACGAAAGGATTCCCTAATTTATGCACAACACGTTCGCGGATCGGACGCCAGCCGTTGTCCTTAAAGGGTTGAATGCGTAAATGAGCGATCCTGTGCCGGGACAACGCTTCGCATTTGCATACACGATCAGGAAGAAGGGTGTTCCCTAGGACAGGGTCAAACATCATTTTTCATTTATCTTCCGTAGAAAAAAAACGTTACCAGAACGAAAAAAAATGTGTTCTTTCAATTAGAAAAATAACCAATTTATTTAAATGTCGTTTTTTTCCTCGAGATTTCTAATGCGCAGGACCAAGGTGTGCTCTGATTTTGAATCCTTATTTATTGGGTCACTTTGGACGGAAACCTCAGTCGCCTGAGGGCCAAGAAACCACCCTGAGTTCCGGATCTTGAAGGATAATGGGTTACTCCTCATTCAATCCCATCCTTTTGGATATCCTTTTACTTTTCTTTCGCATCTTTTGTCCCTGGCATATTTGTTTATCTATTTTGCATACTTCCTCCTCATCTAATGTCCTGAAAAAGGAATTCCCGATTCAATATTTGCTCATTAGTCACATTCAATAATTTTAATAATTATAATTTGCTTTTTCTGCGTATGAAACAGGCAGCTGTGTAAATTTTACGATTTGTGAGACTATTCCATAACTGATTTTAAAATACAAACTCCCAACTAGATGACCTAACCTACAAGTATTAAAGCTCGTTGGTAAAAATTAATCAAATTATACCCTTTCGGGAGATAAGCGACTCCAAATTCATCAAATTCTTTAAAACGTTTTCGAAGCGAAAATTATGCAAAATTTATTCATTGGTTGATATAAAAATTTTGCAAAGTCCAAGCTACTTTTACGTTTTGTTATAAATGAGCTTCGCTTGCGTGAAATTAATTAAGTTACTTAATTACAGGTACAAGATGGACAAAGGTTGAATCCCCCATCGTCGAAAAACTGGTTGTCTTGTGCCAAAAACATTTATCTATGGGCATTAGTGGGAGTTTGGGGCATTTGATTTATTCGCTGATGGACATACCCTCACATATGTATTTGTAAATATCCCATACCTTTCAGTCCAAACTCATCCACTCCAGGGTATCAATTAATCCAAATTCGCGAAATTTTATTTGGCAACGTATATTTTTGGTAGAAAAGACATAATGATTGATCGTGTGCCAATTGTAGACGGGTCCACAAAAAAAAAAAAAAAAAAAAAAGAAAATGAGAGGCTATTGGGGGGACTATTGGGGAGACCATTAAAAAGTTTTATTTATTTTGTTATTGTCTTTTGTTCACAGTCAAATGAATTAAATTTTTGTTTGCGTTCTTCATTTCTCGTTGCTGTTCTTGTACACAATTCAAGTGAAGATTCGTTTTCTAGTCAAACCGGTTCCTACTGTCTTTCGGAATCTGTAAACTTTTGAATAAAAATTGTTCTATAGAATTGGTAAATAGAAGCCAAAAAATTTTGTCATGTCTACAGCGCGAATTTTTTCAAGTTGTGTTCCTTACTAGATGCCATATAATTGAAAAATAATTGTGATTTAAGTACTTTAGAAATATATTTCTAAAATTTTGTTTACACATAGAAAGCATATGATCGCTTTGAAGGGATCGCTATATCTAGCGGAACACCTTAAACGAGAGAGGTCCATATTGTCCACACCGAAAGCCATATCTTTGCCAATAGCCATCCGATTCTTAAGCGGAGTACCTTAAATGAATTGTAGATAGATTCTCCATCAATCTAAATCAAAATCCAAGAAAAAAATATTTTTTAGATTTTTTGTCAAATTTTCTGGGCAGACCCCTTCAAAATTGGGGGAAATGCGAGAGAGGTCCATCTTGCCCACACCGAAAGCCATATCTTTGCCAATAGCGATCCGATTCTTAAGCGGAGTACCTTAAATGAATTGTAGATAGATTCTCCATAGATCTGCATCAAAATCCAGGAACAAAATATTTTTTAGATTTTTTGTCAAATTTTCTGGGCAGACCCCTTCAAAATTGGGGGAAATGCGAGAGAGGTCCATATTGCCCACACCGAAAGCCATATCTTTGCCATTAGCCATCCGATTCTTAATCGGAGTACCTTAAATGAATTGTAGATAGATTCTCCATAGATCTGCATCAAAATCCAGAAACAAATTATTTTTTAGATTTTTTGTCAAATTTTCTGGGCAGACCCCTTCAAAATTGGGGGAAATGCGAGAGAGGTCCATCTTGCCCACACCGAAAGCCATATCTTTGCCAATAGCCATCCGATTCTTAAGCGGAGTACCTTAAATGAATTGTGGATAGATTCTCCATAGATCTGCATCAAAATCCAGGAAAAAAATATTTTTTAGATTTTTTGTCAAATTTTCTGGGCAGACCCCTTCAAAATTGGGGGAAATGCGAGAGAGGTCCATCTTGCCCACACCGAAAGCCATATCTTTGCCAATAGCCATCCGATTCTTAAGCGGAGTACCTTAAATGAATTGTAGATAGATTCTCCATCAATCTAAATCAAAATCCAAGAAAAAAATATTTTTTAGATTTTTTGTCAAATTTTCTGGGCAGACCCCTTCAAAATGGGGGGAAATGCGAGAGAGGTCCATCTTGCCCACACCGAAAGCCATATCTTTGCCAATATACATACGATTCTTAGGCGGAGTACCTTAAACGATTTGTAGACAGATTTATCATCAAACTGCATAAAAATCTGAGCACACAATAATTTTTTTCTTCTGATTCTTGAGCGGAATGCCTTCACCTATTCGTAGGAACACAAAAGGAATATAGGAGGCTAGAGTTTTCCAGTTCTATCTACGTGTTCAAAGAAAAACTTCATTTCTTAGCTACTTAAATCGAGTGCCGTAAAATATATTTTTTTAAAATACAAGTCCTTGAACTCTTCAGGATGCTGACTGCCTGCCCGGATGAACTGCCCAATCCGCACAAGAACTGCCTGCGGGAGATGCTCCAGGCCCTAATCTGCAATGACAACGATGTGAAGCGCATGAACACCCAGCTGCGGGATCTGCAACTGGAACTCAAGGCGGAGCTGGAGAAGATCAACAAGGCTTCAGAGAAGTGTGGCAAAGAGAAGCGGGGAAATGTGGTGTGCGAGAGCATCGAGGACGTAACCCAGTTCGCCCAGCGAATCAATAGCTTGGACGAGGTGAAACACCACTTCAGTAAAAGGTGCGAGCAGATCCGAAAGCGGCGGGACAACATAGTTGTTTATGCCCGTCAGTGTCTCTATGCCTACAATGAGGAAAAGTGCAAGTTTAAGTCGTTCCACGAGAACACGGTGGACTACATTAAACGCACTGCTGCTTTGTCGCAGGATCAGGAGGTGATCCGCGGATGCGAGCGGGATGTATGCGAGTTGCACAAGCGTTTTGTGCGCGAGGTAGCCAATGTAAAAAGCTGTGAGGCGGAGCTGCAGCCCTTTTTCCAGCTCCTTAAGAATTCGGATCCGAAGGCTTACTGTGAGTGCTGTTGCTTCAAGGAATACGAGTGGCTACCCACTGGCAAGAACCTAGAGGCAGTCGACAGTATGACCGCAGACATTAAGGAGCAAATGGGTGAGGTCCTGGTACGGGCCTTCGCCCAGCTGCATGTGCACATGCCGCAGGATCCGAGAGCGTTTATTGCCGCATACTTAATGAATTTGGATCGCAACGAGAAGGAAATGAAGGAGAAGTTGACTATTTTCCAGGCGCCGACAATTGTGCCGCCCCAGGAACTTTCTGATCCCACGTTCCAGTGTGAGAACGTGTGTCCACCCTCGGAGCATTAAAGCTTCAATGAGTTATGTTTTAATTCAAATTTAAAAAGTATCTTAAAGAAATTCAATGTATAAACTAAAGCTTAAAAATTAAAATAAAGCTTAAAGCTTAAATAATTAAAAATAAATTCAAATTAAAGAAATTTATTGAATATTTTTTACTTAAAATTAGAAATGTAAGTTGGTATACATTTTTAAGAATGGAAAATTAATGGAGGATTCAAAAAAATTAAATCGAAATGTAATAAGAACTTTCAAACTTTGAATTCACTTTCTGGCAACCAAACTATCTTACTTTATAATTAATTTATTAACTCGAAATACAAAGAACTGTTAAAATATGTATGCCTTATGGTAGTAAACATTAAAAATATTGTATTCTTCGGCTTTTCTTCACAAAGGAAATCACATATAGAGCTGTAATTAATTGTCTTCAGTGCGAACCCTCACAAATTGATTAATGAACTTTGTAACCATAAGATAAATCTATTTCTTGCGACGATTGCCGCGCCGGGAGCTCGGCTCTGGATCTTTTTCGCCGATTCCTGTTATGGATGCTCCGGCCAGTTCCGAGTTAGCCATCTTCTGCTGGTTGTCCAGGAAAAACATTACATCGCGAAGCTGCTCCTTCAGATCGGTGACTTCGGCATCATGGGTTTGTTTAAAGTCGCTGTATTGCTTCTCCAGGATCTTATACTTGCTGTGCCATGAGATCTGGTTGCCCTGTAGGGCTTTGCACAGCTCGCGTTCTTCATTTAGCTGTTTTTGTACTTCCTTGAGTCTAAAATAAAAGTGTCTTTAATAAATAACCTTTTAGAGAAAAAATAATCTTACTTGACAGTGTGTTGGGCTAACTTTCGCTCTAAATTTTGCTTCTCCTTTAGCATGTTCTGCTGGAGCTGCTGCAGCTCTGTCATCTCCGACTTGGTTTCATTGGCTTTCGCTTGAAAGTTTTGCCACTCTTGCTCAAGACGCTCCATACGCTCTTCATAGTATTTACGCTGCGTGTCGAGCTGTGAGGTCAGCAGGTAGGTGAACTCCATTTGCATTGAATCAATTTTCTCCTCGCGTTCATCCTTTTCCGTTTGCGAAGCAACCAGCTTGCCATCGGACTTGTTTTGAAAGAGGCGGTGTACGAAATTGTCGCCAGCATAGTCCCACACGCTGGAGGTGCCCAGTTGCATGGCAAAAGTGTGATTGGTGGCTCTATAATGGGCCGCAGCATGTCCGCCCTGGTAGCGACCGCAGCCTACATGGCCGCAGATTAGACAGATCCACAGGGAGTCGGTTCCCTCGCACTCCATGCAAACCGAATCCTCGATTAGCTCTGGTGTTTGTACATGACGGCATACCGGACAAGTTGAGTCACCCCATTTCATCAGGCAGCTGGCGTGGAAAGCATGGTTGCACAGAATGGTCAGCACTCCGTCCACGCTCTCATCCATGCGCTCCAGGCACACGGGACAGGTGGGCAGCTCAGTGTGTCCCAGTGGTGGCACTCCGTTTTCACCACGCTCCACTGCGGAAACCCAAACCGCGTGGCACAGCGAGTCTGGTTCGAGGGAGTTATAAGCGATGCCATTGTACGACTTGTAGAACTCCAAAGCCGACTCATTGGAGCGGAATCTGATGGGATATGTAAGTTAATGTTTGGGTGTTTGGTTTCATTGCTGTAACTTACTCTAGAAGCACCATAAACTGATTGGGACTGCCATCACGCACGATTTGTACATGCTTAATCTCAGCATGACAAGGGGCGATGAAGTTCAGCAGATCGTGGCAGTTGAGAGTGGCTGGCACGGCCAGCAGGCAAAGTTGATTTGACGGCGCCTCCTTGATGGCCTTGCGTTCGCTTAAAAATCATATATAATTAGTAAATTAAGTAAGTAATTAAAAAAATAGGAGTTTACTTCTTCTTGTACAGATGGATGAGGCCCTTGGTCACCTCGACAATGGGATTGCCAGAAAAGTAGCCAATCTCTAATGGAAACTTCGAGGACGTCATTTGAGGTCCACCGGTCTCATCGCCGTTGCGTGGAGTGGTTTCGCGAGAGCTACCCGCCGAGGGGCTGTTTACATGCTGCAGGGCTGCTGCCCAGTTCATCCTATTGCCCTCCGTATCGGTATTCTTGTCGGCACTCAGCTCCCTGGACCAGCGCTGGTTGATGTAGGTTTCGATAATTATGTCGCGGGCCTGACGCAGTCCGCGATCGCGTTCCCGTTCCTTGAGAAAACGTGGATTGGTGGGATGTTCGGAGGAAACGGCACCTTCTGAATCTAAAAACATTGTGAAATAGGTACATTAATTTCCTTTGTCCAAACAAAGCCGCAATTTCTTCGAGCCTCTCACCTGCACTGGCCTCCAAATCCGTCTCGATTTTTATCACACACAATGATATGTTTTCTAGCATTACACAGGCATAATTTAGATAAGTTCAAGACCAGAAATTAGGGGAATAAACAAAAACAATGAAAATTTGTGACTATTTCTGTTAAAGATGAGTTGAACGTTTTCTTTCAGCTGATTTTGAACCAGTTCATGGAACTAGATTCGGCGTTACCAGAATATTTGTCTGAACCGTAACTCTGGCAACGCCGTTGCGCTCTTTTTTTTTAACGGTCTAACCCCAAAACCGGAAACGCAAGGAAGGCGCGCCCAAAAGGAGTATTTAAAAATGATCGGAAAAAGCTTCCTTTTTCTAATGCTTTCTACCATCTAAATCTTCTAAAAGAATGCCCACCAGAATTGGCGCGCACTTACCAGCATTGAAATCCATGGAAATCTCTACAATGTCCGATTTTCCGGATTACGCAGCATGAGAGAAAAGTAAAAATAAATTTTTTTGATGTGACAAATTGCTTAACGAAATGTAATTTGAAATAAATGTCGATGTAAAAAGTAACATCAAATAATATCAAATTGTAGGTGGTGCCCCCCACGACCAAGCAACTTGTCGGCTTTCGTTTTCGGTTTCGCTTTCTGCTTCGGTTTTGGACGCTTCGGCTCGGCATGGCATGGCGAGTTGGCCAAAACAAAGTCAGTTAGTAAGCGCCACTTGAACGTGTTGGACGTGTTGCTGTTGCGTCATCGGTTTGGCTTCAGACACCATAACAAAAACACGTTTACGAAAGTTACGTCGTCATCTCGTACTGGCCCGCGCGCGTTAGCCAAGTTGGGAAAGACAAGCAAAGCAAGTTAAGAAAGGGCAGCCAAAACAAACCAAAACTAAACTACAAAAAAGTGAGTGCACCAAGGGATAGATTTTTTGTTTGTGGTGTTGCTGCAGCAACCATGAACTGGCCGTAATAAACACAACAAATTGATTACAATAAACGCGGCCACCAAAGTGGATTGTAATTGCAATTACCAAGATTGGACCGCGAACACAGTTAGCCACATTCATACACCCCGACATACACCCCAGCACACAGCCGCAACATATATGGAGAGCAACATGCAATATGAAATGTGTGGTGGCGGTCGTAAAAATGGCAATCGCAAGGAGTCGTCATCCTATTGATTTTCGGCATTATTTATTAATGTAGCCGACAATAAAATTGCTTACAAAATTCGCAGCTGCCTTACCGCGGCATAAAAACACGCGCATATGCTAACCAGCCAGTTTACACTGAGAATAAATGGGTTCAAGTTTCTTGAAAGTTTATTTTGGAAAAAAGTGTCTTTTAGAAAACAGTGCTTGAATTCTTAAAAATTTGCATTGTGTTTGATGGCTTAATTAATTTCTCTCTGTGTATGCATGTGTGAGGATATCACAACGTTTCTGGGCTGCAGCTGACAGCTGCCAAGCGCCAGGAGCTTGTCGTCAACAAGTCTATCAAAAGCACGTTTGTCATTTTTGTTGCAGTCTCCCGCCCATCAGGTGGGTGCTGCCACCAGCCCCCACTGACTATGTAATGCCTCATTGGTGTGGGTGTGTGTGGCTAAGAGTTGCTTTTGTAGTTGCCAATTTGAAGTTTGTTCCAAACTACATACAGACTACAACCATACAACTACCATGTACATATTGGAAGTTCCTCTCTGGGGCTGAGCACTTTGCCATTTTCATTTGCATTTTCCTCTGGCCCCGAACCGCGTCGCCACCACGAAAATCAATTGTTGTATGCAATAAACGCAAGACGAGAGAGACAACCAGTTTTTGCAGCTTTAGCCAAATTCCGTTTTTTTTTTTTTTTTTTTTGGGTTTACATAAGCGGGGAGAGTTTGGTATTAGCTTTGTATTTGAAAAGCGAGCGAAACCACAACATTTCTGTTTGTTTAGTTTTTTAGTCTCCTCCATAGAAACACAAATAATTATTTTATGATTTAATTATAATTAATTTGATTATTCCCAATATACAGTTTATTAAGGGAATAATTTATGAGCTTAAATGAATATGAATTAAGTTTTTTAATGAAAGCATACATAGTCTTTAAAATAATTAGACCCACTTGGGTCTTATAGTTTTTTTTCTACTAGGCAGAAATCTAATGTATTTGTAATTCTGGCTTAAACTCTCTCTATTTCCTTGACAAATCTTGGAAAATAAAAAAGAGCTTAGTGGACTTTAAAGTGAAGCTTAAGTTGGTATTTTACACCGCCCATCAGCGCCGCCGACTGCGCTGCTGTTGCTTTATTCAAATTGAGTTGTTGTTTATTCATGCATTTGTTGCACTTCCCTACGGTTTATTGTTGCCCCAACACCCGCGCTTATGCCACACACACACCTACATACATGCATATATGCCCTCTCACCCGTGCAGTTGCATCCATTCATGGGGGTGGGCTGCCTCCCATTGCCACCATTTTCAGACTTGACATTTCTGCACTCAGAAAAAAACAGTCGTTTGGTATAATAGACATATCGATTTTGTAGTTTATAGATGAACTATTATGATAAGAGGTTAGAACTTTAAATATTTATTTTCTTTATATTTTTTATATAGTTTTTGAAAATATTTTTTTAGTGCCTTGTCCTGCCTAGCTAGACTCAAGTGTCTGTTAAGTTTAAATGTCGGCTCATAGTCATAGCCAGAGTAACAAGAGTAACAGTTACAGCTGCAGTTAAAATTACAAACATAAACTTAGACACGGGCGTGCTGACATGTGGCATTTTATATACATATCTGTAGTATCCGAGTATATGCATAAGCACGAGAGCGCTGCCTCCACAGGTCTCTCCAGAAGAGTGTGTGAGCTGGCTTAAAGTGCACTTTCACTTTCCAACCCAGCTAAAAAAAAACACAAAAACTGGCAAAACGACAATCGTGGCCAAGTGAGTCAAGGGTAAGGCCCTCTCTTTCGCGATTTTGTATCTCTCTTTCTGATTTAATTGGCGGAATTTTTCGGGTAGTAGGGCACTGCCACGGTTTGAACTTAATTTCCTCGTTCTAATTTTCCACCAAAGTAGGATAATCACACAGACAGCCGTTGCAGCAAAAGAGCATTATAATTAGAAACGTATTTGGAGCCGATCAATAAAGTAGATATATGTATCTATAAGCCCACAGAGAAGGGCTAGTATCTGAACATGAAAACCACATTACGCATACGTCACGTTGTACCGAATATTAGGATTAGGTTTAGGGCGCAAACGAGCTTTTCATGTTTGCCTTTGCTTATGAATTACGGCCAGTTCAGATTAGTCCTTATCAAATGACAATTAAGCAAATTTTCCAGAGAATAAAATATAAAAAAATCAATGCTATAGGAGGTGTGGGAACCGGACATCTGGTGGTTAGCTCTGATTAGCTTATTTAATCCACTTTGCGGTAATTATCTCGGGAAGTAAAGCAATCTGTTTCCCGAATTCATCCTCATCACCGCAAAATGTCCGAGTTGATTGATTTCGCTTCAAGCCTAGAATGAAGGACATTTTTTGGACCTTTAACCATCCATCAATGTCACTAGATCGCAAGCTAATTAAAACTTTCCTCCTCTAGAAATTCCTCCAAAGGACTGTAGTCTGTTTGCTAAAAACAGTCTCTTTCTGGGACTTTATCTCTGAGGAAAAATGTAATTGACAAAAAAGTCCCTGAACTGCATTTCCATAACCCACTATTGGCAGCTAAAAAGGAAAATGCGAAATTGAGAAAAGCAGAGAAAAGGACAATCAATTCAATAATCCAAATAGCAATCAATATGCAACTCAGTCTCCCATTTCCCTTCGAGTCTCTTCCAGTCTGAATGCCAAGAGTTGGATTTAGTGGGAGTGGCAGGCAGGCACTCCCAGGTAGAATTCCCATCCTGACACACCTAATAAAGGCTTATTTACATTTGAATGTCTCGTCTGCGGGGGCGAGGACTGGAGTCCCATGTGTAAATTTTGCAAAAAATATATGAACTTCCTTAGAGAGTCCTTGGGAATGTCGGTGAATCTAGCAGCTGTCATTCCACTGACATGGTGTGATCAGACCAGGATGCCAAGTAGCAAGCCCTGGCCCCAAATGGCCGCATTCATTTGTTTTCTGTCGAGTCTTTTGGCCTTCAAGTGCATTCTATGGTTTTGTTGTGCACTTTTCCGGCCGGCCTTCTTCTTCTCCTCCTCATGCTCCTGTCTGCCGGAGGATGCTGATGGCAGTGGTCATGACGATGCTCTGGCTACCCTCCTGCCACTAGCCATCTACCACGTGCCACCTGCTGAGGCGTCAACTCGATTCTTCTGCATTGCACCGACCATATCGCGTATACGCCATGTGGACGCCGTCAGACCGGAAAACTTTTTCACTGACCGTCATTTTTTTAATTCGCCCTGTATAATACCCCGCATACCAAATGAACAAAAAACCGTCTATTGTATTAGCCATTTGAAAATATTTGAGTAATTTAACGTTTGTTTGATTGAGGGATTACTTTTTTTCATCGAAATAAAACATTGCAACCAACTCTATTGGCTGATGAATAGAAAAATATTATTTCGCAATAAAATTACTATTTTTTTGGACAATTAAACAAAAATCGATTTGGCAATCTAAACTTACATTAATATTTAAAATTCTTTACATGAAAAAAGAGTATTCAAAGTTCAATATGCTTATTTCTGACGCAGGATTCCATCTCTCTGGTGGATATTTGCATTTGCAGTGCGCTTTTTCGGCATTTTCATTCTCTACAAACAACAAACAAATCAACTTATTTGTCTGTTTCCTGTTCTTTTTCCCCTCGTTTTGCAGTTGTTGTTTTTGGATGTTGCTGTTGCATTTGCAGGTTGTTTGCCCGGCACTGATTGAGTGCAGTGTTCGCACACAAACATTCTCACTCGCAAATGGCCAGCTTTGACTTTGGCCCGAAGAACATTTGATTATGGCCACAAAACCGAAAATTGTGTTACAGCCAAGTGTAGGGAACAAGGTAAAAGGGCTGCCAAAGTTCACATGTATTTTAATGGCCTGCTTTGGGATTATCCTTACCAGAAAATAACATGAAAAACTCATTTTTTTCTAATTGCGATAAATGCGAGGCTTCCATGGGCCCCCATGCTGCTTCGGCTCGAGTCCATTAAAAAGTTAAATTAAATCTATCAACGTTGCCTCCCTGCCACTCACTTAGTCTATTATAATCCTTCTCAACATCAACAACATTATCATATTATTATTAACATTTTCATCGTCCCATCTTCCACAATGTGGGCGGAGGGGATGAGCGTGAGCGGCTCATCAAATCGCTTCGAGTTTTAATTGAAATGTCAGAGTCTGGAAAACAGTTATGGCCAAAAAATTGAAATGGATTTGGCTATGCATATTTTATAGAATTTTGCCATTTTGTGTTCATGTTGTTTTTGGCCAATGCCGATGGTTTTGCCAGAGGCGCTTTTTCGCCAATATTTGGTGATTTTGCTTATGTTCAATTAGCAGAGATACGGAACAGATACATTTAGTTTAGACATACGGGTAGTTGCTCTTATTTAAAATAATTGATTAGTCTGAATAGCTTGTTTTTGTGCAAAATGAAAATGGAAATGCCTAAATCTGATTGCTCCATAAATGTGGTTTTAATCGTATGCCATATTATCTATCAAATATATCATCCTGTCATCATAAAAGAATTTTTTGAACTGCTAGTATTTAACCTGTCTCTGTGCTGCTCCAAACTGCAATTCTCATGGCACAAAACAATCGCTTGGCATCCAATCCTGTGATATTCCCCGAACCCAACCCTACGCCAATCCAATCCCGTCCCCACAGGCCAATCATCTTCCACTCCGCTTCCTCCATACTAGATGGATCCATCAATGGCTGGGCAAACATTTCATCATCGTCATCGTTACCATCGATTTGTAATGGACGGGGAGGAAGCATCCGTCCGGGAATCGGGGAATTCCTCGTAGTTCTCGATGGTGCAGCTTTTGCCAAATCAAATCTTTAAAAACTTGTGCAACCATCCAGAGCTTATCACCTCCCCCTCTCAGCCACTGCCCTCTCAGCCACTTGCCTGGCAATAGTTTTGCAATAAAGTTTAACGCATTTTTTCCAACTCTTCTGCCCCGGAACCCGACTCGTTTTACCATGCTTTTTGCTCATGCACTTTTTGCTACATCATCGATTTTTATTGAAATTGACACTATCTGGGGGAAAGAGCCGCGCAATGGGCGTTCAACAAGAATCTTTATAACAATCTCATTCCGAGGGACACTTTTAATGAGCAGTAACTGGAGCGAATCCACTTTGCCTTTTCTGGATCCGGGTGGCTGGCAGAATGTGCGAGCATAATGGGCAGGCAAGTGGAAAGTTCTTATAAAGTTGCTAATTGGATTTGATTTGCCGATATGAACGTAAATTTGATTAAAAATTGTCTTAGTCCGTATATCTCTGGCTTGCTTCATTGTTTTTCTTAGTAACTTTACGCTCGGTTTTCATTAAACTTGCACAGAAATTTCATTAAAAATTTATTACCAACTTTTTTTGGCCATCTCCCGCTCCCATGCCATCTGTTCCGAGAGTGCGGACAAGCTAATAACCAACAAAAGTTCACAGAGACATAAAACAAGGTTGCAGCTAAAAGGAAAAGACACTGTTACAGAAAACAAAACGGAAAAAAACGAAGCAGTTAATAAAAACTGAAAGCGAAAATAAAGAAATGAAACGAACAAACAGTAAAACAGTAAAAGTGGCAACAACGAACGGCAATGGCCAAATGCTGTTGGCCAACACGAGACAATAATCGCTGGGCGATGAATGAAACATCTGCGACTTGCTTATGGGTTTCTGAATGCCCCAGTGTTTGTAAGTGGGATTTGACACTGGAAATTATTTCAATAAAAAATAATACATTCAATTTTAAATCGTTTTTTTAAATCTTAAAATTTTACTTCTAAACAAGTCTCAGAAAAAGATTTACGACTTTGGGATTTGAGAATTTGAAGCCCCAAAATGTATGCAATATTCATCTCTCGCATCTCGCTTTTATAATTTTTCCTGAGTGCACTTTTGGCTTAAATAGATGTTCAACTGGTTTTCTGTTAGCCAATAAAATACAAAAACAAGTTAAATAAAGAAAAGACAAGCGCAGCCAGCAAAACGAAGGCAAAAGTAAACGGCGCGAGACAAAAGCGTTAAAAAGAGTGGCAACGGACCAACCATCCGAGCACCGACAACCACTGGGATCATAAAATTTGCACATGAACATGGGTGGTATGGGTGCACATGTGCAACATATTCATAAGCACAAATTGAGTCAGTGAGTCAATTCGAATAAAGGAGGTCTCGCAGAAAAGAGTGGTGCTACTGTTTTCCGTACATATGTACGTTTATTTACAAAAGAGCAGTCGTTGAATGGAATTGGAGGCGGAGAATATCTGATTGAATGGCCTTACGGCTGGAAATCGGTGGGCAAATGTTGACAACCAATACCGTTTGTAATGAGTTGCAGTTTATCCTTAACGTGGGCCGGGCAGGTCAGGTAAATATCAATTTATGCAGTATTCAGCCGAAACCCGAGTTAATGGAAATTTTCATCGAATTCACATGAATGACCAATAACGAGTTTTTCAATCCATATTAATATATGAAAAGCAATGACTTTTGTGTAAATTCAATGGCATTTTCAAAATATTTACATCCTGGCATCAGTGTCCTTTACTCAGTCAGTGAGAACTTAATAATTCTGATATGGATCTGATCCTTTGAAATCTGTTTATGGCGAACAGCCTGGAACGTTTTATGTGTGGGGTTTTAAAATTAACTACCCATCAAAGGGGACCACTAACCATCTCATCTGAACTCTCATCTCATCTGATCTCATTTACGGCTCCTGTTTTAGTACTTTCTATTATGTAAGTCATTAGGTTGGCCTCGTTTTATGGATGAATCCGTGGCCTGCGGCCTCTCAACCGCCCTGCCGCCCGGCCTCCTCCTACTTCAATAACGAGAAAGAAGTGAAATTTATGGGAATTTCTAATTCGCTCGTTGGCTGCTTAATGGCTGCAACCCCAGCCCCTCTTTGATTTGCCCCATGAGAGGCCATTGAAGTGGCTAAAAAGATTCTGCAATGGCTAATTAATAACTTTGTGGTTGTGACTCAATGGGGTGCTTCAAGAGGGAAATATATTTTATTGACGTCTAATTAGTGGGTTTTAATGCGTGTTTTATTTGTAATAGGTTTAGGGGATAAGTTATGTTCAAGCTTGAAATTCCAACCCTATAAAAACTTAGCTCTTAAATATTTTCGGACATCCGACTGCCAAGGTTCTGTCTTGAGATTCTCGAGTTCCATCCGTTCATTCCTTTTTCAATCCACTGAACCCTAAACTAAATTCGCAATGAAAACGATTTCCTCCACTCTACTGATGCAAAATCCATTTCCCTTTCTTCTCTTCCGCCCGACAGAGCCACCACCACCAGCATCTCCATCATTATCAGCGAAAACATAATGGAAATGGCGCCCAACAATCATGTAAAATTGGTGTAAAGTGCTGGGTAGATGACGATGCTGCCGCATAAAGGAAATGGCAACTGCGCGAAATGGCAATAACGCATCAAATTTGTATTAGAAGCTGTTACTTTGACGCCCCGTGGTAGAGTGGGCGTGGCCGTGGCAGTAACACAAATTGGAACCGGACCAGGCACCGCCATATTCCTGTCTCTGGTTGCAACATAAAAGTCAATTAATGTACAATTACAACAACATTGGCAACAGGACCTGCCCGAGAGACTGAGAAAGGGAAGGAGGGGAGAGCAAAAGGAGAGCGGGGCAATAACTGCAAATTACACGCAACGAGTCCAAGTTGGAGCAGCCGGAGCCGGAAACCGAGTGGACCGAGGAGGAGGAGTCGGTGTACCAGAACCTAGAACTGGTCCCATCATCGCCACCACCACCACCACCACCACGCCACCATCACCATCACCATCGCCATCATTGCCACTGCCATCCATTGTCCTGCCACAACGACAGGAACGACGAGGACCAGGACGACGAGGAGAGGAAGCAGACGAGGAGGTCGGTGGCGGCTACAAAATGACTTTCGTTAACAAGCTGAGCAAAAGCTTCCGCTGGCTGCGCTGCTCGACATTGTGCGCAATTTTGTTTTATATGTTCTTCATTGGCCTGATCCTGCACAGCACCAGCACCAAGTTGCAGCAGCAGCTAAAGGAGCACAGCAGCAGTAGCAGTAGCAGCAGCAGCAGCAGCAGCAGCAGCAGCAGTAGCAGTAGCAGTAGTGAGCCGCCCAGTTCGCTGTCAGAAACCAAAGTGGCAAGCAACATGGGGCATAATGGCCTAATCCAAAGCCAAAATACACGAGAAATGGAGCAAAGGCTGAAGTCGCCGCCTGGGGCAAACAGTTTGGATTTTGGTGGGAATGGACATGACCGGCGAAAAGTGCTGGAGGGGATCGGTGCCTCCGACAATGCCAGCAAATCTCCACGAAATCCCCCCCACCAGCCCCAGCCAGAAACGGTTATTTTAGCGGCCAGCAATGTGAATGAGAAGCAAATACTGGCAAAAGCTTTCAAACGGTAAGTTTTCCTGAGTTATGGCCATGGGCCCTCTGGTTGGTTCGGTTGATAATTTGGCGCTAGTTCGGTGGCTTCTTTATTGTGGCGCATAACGATGTTGCCTGCGGCTTTCATTGCCCCAAATAGCCCCTCTGTTCCTCCGTGGCCCGGCACTCGTCCTGGCAAACAAAAGACGCCGCCTTCCGCCATAACTCTCCGGGTACGACAAATTGTAAAAATTAGTGGCAATAGCAACAGCGGCAGCTGGATTTGATGGATGTCCTGGGCAGGGCTTCGAATCAATAAGGACACGGGGCGAGATTTGTTGTCTGCCAGGCTGTGATTTGTTTCGATTCGAGCAATGCGGTAATCGAATTACAAACCGAAGATAATAAACCTTGATTGGACAATCTTGTTGTTCGAAAAACAAGAAAAATTCAATTCCCGAGGAACAAGAAAATTAAATTATCCAGGAAATCAGATTTAAAAGGACTAGTTGGGATCAGAAACTTAAAATTACAGGCTACAGGTCTTACTGCTTCAATCACGTAATTGCCGGGCAGGAAGCCCTGCTGATTTCTATCCAACTGACTTGCACAATTCCCCTAATTACTTTAACTAAATAAAACGTTCCCAGCTCCTGCACAAGTGATTAGGCAATTGGCCAATTACTTGGCCTGTAATGGATTCTTTGGGGTGCCCGTGGAAGGCCAGAGGTGTTCGGTCGTAAACTGTAAAGTTTCCAGTCATGAGTCCTGTCTGAAATTGCAACTTGATGCTCTGGGGTTTATTTTTTTTGGGTGTAATCAAGCAGTCAGATTGCCAGACATGGGCCAACAACAAAATACAGCACGAAAATAAAACTCGAGGTGTTGAAACGAATTTGCAAGAAAGTATACATATATTTGTGGGGCAAAAACCGAGAGAGAAATCAAACTGTCACTGCAATTTCATATTTATTTGAATTCCTTCTCCGCTTGACCCAAAACTTTTGGCCTCTTTTTTTGGGGGCATTAGGCAGTCAAAGTTGTGGCTGGTAAACTTTAAACTTCTTTGGCAAACCTCATTTTAATTCAATAAATAATAGAGCAGAAAGACATTCCCTTGTCGGTTTGAAATCTCTCTGATTTCCGAATAAATTACCAGTTACCATTTACCAGAACCTAAGACCTAAGGCAGTTTAGATTTAACCTTTGAACGAAGCAAATATGCAATATTAAGGAGACATTTCTAAGCTAACTTTGTAAGCTAGTGATGTCTTGTGAGAAACTAATTAAAGTCAAAGCACCAAAAAATGCCAGAAAATTAAATGCGCTTTTTAAAGAAAATATACATCAAGATATTATTTAACCTACTAGCTTGAATTTCTACGTTGCAGTCCTTAGGTTAACCTCTTGATAGTGCTCATGGCTGGAGGTTATGCTTCTGCTTCTGCCTGGCTGAACTTTCTCTTTACCGAAAGCTCAAGGCCATGGACGCTGCCTGCACCGCATCCGTTCACCCAACGGCCCACTTTAAGCTGCCTCCTTAAACGTCCTTCGGCACCTATGATAACCAGCTAAAATCCCGGAGCCAGCCCCCCGGAAAGCTGTCCATCACCAGGTCGCCGGCTGGATATATGTAGTTCCCTAGTAAATATAAACACAGAAGGGCTTTAAGCAAACACCAGTTCGTTTGCCCGACACCAAAGTTGGCCAAATTCCGTGAAACAGGCAGCACATGGTACCGGATCTCACTTCAGGGTATACCACTATGTCAGGTAATCCTGGCGGGAAAGCAGTTGGCGTAAAGGTTCCGGGGTATATTCGATAAGGGATATTTTATACTAGGGGTTATTGTTATAAGAAATTATAGTCAAAGTATCTTAGTTATATATTATTTTTAAGTATAGTCCCTAAAAGACTAGAAAATTATTTTTATTTTTGCCTTAAATATTGAAAAATATTTATTTAAAATAATATCAAAAACCACTAAAATATTGCACGAAACTGTTTTCATTTGATTGGATTTTCAGGCTCATACATATTTGCAGAAGCTTTGTTAATATTTGATGAAGGATAACATTAAAAACCATCGACACCCGGGGGAGTCAAAGCCGAATTCGATTATATTTTCCATCCTGTTGAAATTTTAAATGTTTATCTAGCATTTGTATGGAATTTATTAAAGCCTGAGCGCCAAAGGATGCAAAGTATAAATTAAATAGCTAGCCAGGTTCACTCAATCACACATTAAAGCAAGGATTGTATTTCATAGGTGGATCTTTAAGTCCCCTTGGGGGGTTATGTGAGTTATGTGGGGATTTCCACTTGTCGCCTTCGCATTAAACTGCAATTAAAGTGACCAGAAAATGTTGTGATAATTGCATTTCTGCGTGAAATTAATAGTCATTATTTTGTGGATATACCCGACCCCTTGACATATCCAGTGTCCTCGTCCACCCCTTTTCCTTCGGCGTGTAAATTCCGTTTTAATAATGCGGTTTCCACGGGGATGGGCGGGCATTTCGACTCTGGCCATTTTTAGGAGCAATTAAATTGTATCTGCAACTGTCGTTCCGACGGGACGTTGAAAGGACATTGTTATAAATTTTAATTGAGGACCGTTTCCCTACCCCGGGCTGCTCCTCCATGCCGCATGCCACATGCCGCAGCCACGGGCCATCGACGGTTGCCAGTTGGGGTTCCACAGTTTTGCAGTTCCAATCTCATTCCCCATGCATGACCGACCCGACCAGTCAGGCGCGCTAATGTCCTGTGTCCCGTGTTCCATGTCCTGGCTGACTTTTGCATCCAATTAGGCCAGTCAGGGCGATCCCCCGCCTCGACACTCCCGCCCATTGATTTGGTGTAGAACTCAAATTGCAGTCTTCCTTTTCCCAACGTTGTCCTGCCTGGCAGGAGTGTGCAATAAACTTTTGCGGAAAGTTTGCACGCAACGCGAAAAAGTTTCCTTTCGACCTATTTTAAGATATGGCTGTTGAGGCTTCAATATTTATACCCGGTACTCGCAGAGTAGTAAGTTAAGTCTACTTAAATGGCGAGGAAAAATGCCACATTTTAGGAAAGTTTTTTTATTTTCCTATAAGACTACATTTTGCAAACCTAGCATGGAATTAAAACTGGCCAGCCAAGCCAGAAGGCCTAAACTAAACACCCGAAATCAAGTTTCAAGTAATCCCATTAAATTTTTAGTAGTTGAGCGTTGACTTTGGCTACAAGGCTTTAAGCCAAGTGCAAAAGTGAGATGGAAGCAAAGAAAAACTTGCCCAGATAAATACAGAACACAAGTTCATTTCAGAGTCGTGTATATGCAATCAAATAATAGTTTTATGCACCACTCACAATCCTTCTATGCAATGCATCCTGTCGACCAAATTCTCAGACAACCACCCTGGCCCCCTTTTTGCCAGGAATCTCGACTGGGGCAGAAGCAATTGGCCAACTTTAGTGGAACCGCAGGCTTATGCAAAATGCACTTTGTGCTTTGTAACAAATCCGTCGTCCTTTTGGGATCCGAACCGTGTGCTTCCCCTTTTCGGAGTACGTTTTCAAGAGATCCTGAATGGCAGCAACGGCAGGAATGTACGAATGAAAAAGTTTATCCTATTCCCATATTTTTTTTGGTTTTTTTTTGCGGTATTCAGCTTCTCACTTTCTTGCACGTACAAGATGCCAAAGGAAGAAACGCAAAGCGCAAAAACTTTGTTTTTATATTCGAGGATTTACCCGACTTCCCGTCCTGGCCCGGCCCCTTGATATCCTCCCGCTCTCAGCTCTTCCTTTGATCCCACTCGAAAAAAGACTCGCAAACGACCGCAAACGTTTCGCATATACATTTTGGGCCAAAACTGAAGAGCCGGGCCAGAACGTGACCCACTGAAGAATTAGGAGCGAGAAGTTTTTTGCCAAAGGAAGAGGCAACTTGAAACCGTTTTAGTTTCAACTTTATTTATTTATCAACTATATGCTAATGAAACCACTGTGCGGTTGCTGCTTCCCACACTTCCGCTCTGGCTGTCGGGCACTTCCGTTTCCGCCCTGTCGCCCCACACACACAAACACACTCGCAAGTACAAACAATTGGTCTCGCTCCTGTGCTATTCCCTGATTATTCCAGTGGTTTGCTGGCCTTCCACCAGGCACCAGGCTCGCCATCGCATCTTCTCCTTTTCCTCGAGCCCCAATAAGCAGCTTTAATATCTGACACCTGTTTTGGGCATTCGCACTTCATTGCCAAGGGGCAGGTAATACACAGAAAAAAAAACAGAACTGTGTGGCTTAAAATGGCTTAGAAAAAAAATAAGAGATCAAAAGAGCTTAATGATTTGGGGTACTTATTATTGGTTTTCTAATAGTTCTTCATTATAAGGTTGATAATTATTTTATTTCCCCATTTTTCTCAGTGCATTATACGCCTGTGGGCTTGAGAAATCATTAGACAGCTGTCATATGCAGCATTTGGTGGCACCGCTTCGCTGCGGTGAGGTAGTTGGAACTGAAACAGCAGGATGGTTTGCGGCAAAGACCAGGCTCCGGGGCCAGGAGGAGACAAGTATGCAACAGGGATTTTGTGGCAAGTGCCAGGGGAGACAGTCCTCGGATGTTAATGTATAATGTACATTTGATTATGCCACCCTAACTCGGTTAAATTTTAAATTATTCAGCAGCTGCTTTGTTTAATTCGGAAAGATATTTTAAGGAATTTGAAAAGGAATCTATATTATTGATTTTATTTACTTATCCCCTAGAGCTGATCGGAATCATGATGGTATTCTGTCCATCCAAGAGCTGGGTCAGTACATAAATCGCAGGATCGTGGAGCACATCGACGAGGCGATCATTAATAATGCCCGAGAATTCCGACGAGTGGATATTGGCCCTGCCGATGGCCTGATCACCTGGGACGAGTATCATCGGTTCTTCCTGCGGGATCACGGCATGACGGAGGCGGACATCGACGAGCACGACGAGATCAAGCACACGACCCTCAACAGGCGGGCCCGGGAGGATATGATGCGGGACAAGGCTCGGTGGTCGGAGGCAGCGCGAACCGATCTCTTCACGCTGACCATTGACGAGTACTTGAGCTTCCGCCATCCAGAGTCCAGTGTCTCCAATCTGCTGGAGCTGGTGGACGATCTGTTGCGCCAGTTCGACCAGGATGGGGATGATCAGCTAACGCTGGAGGAGTTCTCGGATTTGAATGTGGATGACGATGACGATTTGCTGCGCAAGTCCTTGATATCCAAGACTTTGGTAGAGCGGCGGGAGGAGTTCAAGCGGATCATCGACAAGAACCACGACGGCAAGGCCGATCGAGGTGAGCTCCTGAACTACGTGAATCCTAAGACGCCTCGCTACGCTCTCCAGGAGGCGGCCACATTATTCAGTCTTTGCGATGAGAACAAGGACGAATTGCTGACTCTCAAGGAGGTGGGTTTCTACATTTTTATAAATTAACATCTATGATTACTATCCTTTGAATTTCCACCCACAGATGACAGACAATGCTGAGATCTTTCTGCAATCCAAAATGATCGACACGGCCAACAGTTTCCATACGGAATTTTAATTTAAATCCCAGCACTTTCCACATTTTTTTCGCCACCCCTTTTAAGCATTTATAGTGATATTAATTTGTAAGTTGTTGCACCTTATGTATAGTTCATTCAGTAGCCTTTTATTATGGTTTTTACTAAAAATTTTGTAACATCTAGGCTGAGATGTAAGTCGTGAGGAAAGAAAATCATTCCCAGTGTGATTTTTCAATAATTAACTCTTAAGAATGCAAAGCAAACAAAAATTTGACACAAATACTCCGAATAAATATACGTAATTTTATGGAACTCGAAATAATCAATTCTGCTTGTTACTTTTTGGGATCTCGAACCTAGACAGACAGGTAACTGACATTAATTTGGGTAATCAGTGGAGTACGCCTGCCGATTCGTTAAACTCTGATTACAAATGATTGGCCCTCTTAGCAAAGTATGAAATTAAATTCCAGCCGCCTTCGAAATCCTCTTAGGGACCTCTTCCGTTTGAGCTGACAAATCACTCCACATTAAGGATAAGTCCTTGCTCAATTTGTTTGTTTGTTGCTGCCGCTGTGTCCCGATGATAAATACGGCAAAGGACAAATGATAAATAAGTGTCGCTTGCAAAAATTTCCAAGGACTTCGCAGCAGACCCTCCTGCTCGACCAAAGCCTGATGAATATCCTTGGGAGGGTATTTTACAAGCAATTGACTTTCTGATGGGTGTTAATACCTCTCTAATCCTCGCTTACCTTCCAAGGGCTGACTAGGAAAATCATTTAAAATGCACGAAAAATTGTGATGGATTAGTTCTTCGGAAGGAATATTCTGTTGTGTGTATGAAGCTCTAGCAGAATGTATTCTGCTACGTGTCATGTGTGCTCCAGCAAAGAGTTTAGTCT
Organism: Drosophila pseudoananassae pseudoananassae; assembly: GCA_018153035.1. Lineage (NCBI taxonomy): Eukaryota > Metazoa > Arthropoda > Insecta > Diptera > Drosophilidae > Drosophila > Drosophila pseudoananassae. Next base: position 3,099,196 of record JAECXR010000055.1, read on the forward strand.
GGATAACATTACGTTTCGGGAATAATAATCCCACGTCCAAGTCGCATCTTATGGGAGCCAGACACGCCACCGAAATGTGAGGCGAGAGGAGGATTCCCAGCTCCCAGGGCCACAGCCACCGACAATAGAAAGAAGGGCGGTGGGTAATTGAATCTAATTGTTCGGAAGCGCAGATAATGAGCACGTAAAACGCTCTAAATAACATGGGGGAAGCCAAGGACACACATCTAAGTTAGCTACGTTAGCCCTCCTAAAGGGAAAGCAACTGGATCCGGGCCAAAAACAGAAACAGAAACGTACGCTCTGCGACATTAAGTAAATAAGCAAACACATCAATTTGGTTAATAAGGTACAGGCGCAGGACATGCAAACAGGACGATGCATATGAGATGAGCTAGGGACAGGCTGATAGAGATAAGATTGAATTGGGATGTTGTGGTGTTGAAAGGCAGGCAATAAATGGATGTGTGAGGGTTGATATAAGATGGTTGTGCTGCCAATTTCTATTATAAATGATCGGTTGATTTTCTGTGGAATGAAGGGGTTTAATATTTACTTTCTTTAGGTTTTAAATTTAAGTCCCAATGTGTTTCAGCCTTTATGTGTCATGATCATTTATGACTTTCAAAAAAAGTCTATTAAAAATGCTCTTTTATCTTAATGACCTGCTTCTGGCAGGCATATTCCTGCTGCTTAAAAACCCCCAGAAGAACGGCTGAAAATCCTCTTGATTCATGAGTGGCACTCATAAATTGAGTTAGCAGCATGAAACAAATGGCATTGGGCTAACTTAACGAGCCGCAAGAAAGATGCCGCATGCCACAGTCCCCATATGATACAAAAACCAGGGCCATGCCGGTGCCTCCGACCACCGACACGAATCCTGGCAAGAAAATGGAGCAGCCTTGTCTTGTACAAATGTTTTGCATTATTGGAGCATAGCGAAAGGGACTAGGAAGGGGAAGGGGCGATAAGGTTGAGGCAACTTGAACAGGAAGTGAAGTGGAATGAAACGGATTGGGTAGAATGGAGTCCTAGAGATAGGTTACATATAGGATACACGTAACTTACATTAGTCAGTCACTTGCCAGTGGGAAAATTGCTGAGAATGCCAAAAAATACTTGTAGGCTAGGAAATTGCTATTAGGGAAGTGAGAGGTCCTATACATGCCACGCCACGCCCCTCGCCGTCCTCGGTAACGCCCCCCTAAGACGCCTTCAAAAGCGCCTGCATAAATATGCCAAACACATACCGAATATTCTATCTGCCACTGTGTTGTGTTGCCATAAATGCTTCATCTTCAACTCATACATATTAAAATCTGGTAAAATAAACTTCAACAGTTCACAAAGCACAGCACAAAACACAAACATGGTCGCAGGACCCGAAAGGATACGGGTTACACAGCAGAAGGGGTGACCAGAGCGTAGCTCATGCATTTTAAAATTCAGCCATTAGAGAAACCAAGTTATTTTGTATGCAGAATATTATTTGAGTTCTCAGTCCCCCTCGGGTTTCGGGGTTATACTATAGTTGTTTTTTATTTTTCATTTTTTTACTTTTGTATTTCCATTTTGTTTTGACATTGCATTTAACATTTTTGCATAGGAAGCATAGTAGAGCCATAAAAACCAGCATGAACGAGAGGGATAGGTGAGTGGGGTTCAAAGCAATTAAATGTTTTTTCTTCAATTTGCTACATAAATCAGATTTAAATGCTAAAGTGCAAATAAACGAGTAAGGAGTCCGAAATGGAAGGCACTAGAGAGTTTTTGCCTAAATTGCTGCACAACACATCATTTAACAGGACACACTGTGGGGTTGGAAGCTACAAAGACAACCTCAGGACTGGGGTTCAAATGTGGTTTTCAGGAATTGGTTTTTCTGTAAAACATTTACTAAAAGGCACTTAAATGATTGGTAGGTATATCCCCAATCTACGAAGTTTTTATTAAAATGAAACAATTAAATAAAAGTTATCGAATGATAGCCATTTATGACATTGACAGCACTTTGAATATTCATAAATATTTTCCATGGATATCATATTGCAGGTTTAGAACCGATTTAAATATTAATTTAATTTCTACAACAGTAACTTTGAGGACCATTGTTCCAGGGACAACCTGAGCAGGACCAAAAATTATAACAAAAGGTAATTTAGCAGTAACAACATGAAGGCAAACGCTTAACTTACTTGTGTGTGCGGGTGTTCGGGTGTCCTGGCGGTGTCCTGCCGGCGTGTATAAGGAGGAAAACTCATTCACCTACATGATGGGAAGTAAAAAGCAATTTTCGTAACATTTGCATGCCTTAAACTAACACGGACGAATGGAGCGCCAGGATAAGGATGAAGCTCCTGACGCTGGCAGGAAACGAGGATGAAGGCGTCGGGGAAAACACGGCCTACCTTTTCGCTCAGCGAGTGGGGATGAGCGGGGATTAAATGAGGGAAGTAGGGGGGCAGGAAGGTCGGGAAGGGCAGGTAGGGGGCGTCAGGACTGCGAAGGAAGAGAAACTACTGTGTGCGTGTGTCGGCTGATGTTGCTGGTGTAAGTAGAATGGAGTACGTGTTATGCTGAAAATGCAATTTGCCTTCTGTGCGAAATGTACGGAAAATTTATGCAAATTTCTCCCTTGACCCCACTGTCGCCTGTCCCCCTTGCTTTCCGCTCCTTTTCCCACGTTTTTTTTCCACTCCTGCCACTCTGCAACACCGACAGGCGGAAACAGGAAGTGCGACCATTGTTTGGGTGGCAGTGTATGCGTGTGTGTGTGTGTATGAATGCGTGCTTGTGCATCGATGTGAGTGCTTATGTGTGTCTGTGTAAAGGCGCTAAAATGAAAATATAGTGAAATATGCGAATAGAAGCACACAGAGGTCGCCCCCGCAGCGTAATAGCTGGAATGAAGACATTATGAAGGATGGCCGGCAAAGGTACCCTGTAAAGCACGAAAAACATGTTTTTTTCACGACTTAGAGCTTAAATGTTAGGATTAGTCTTAAATAAAATTTTAAACTTGTATATAAACAGTAGTATTTGTAAAGATATTATTTAACATGTAATTTAGAATAAAAATCTTTATCAAAATTACTATTTTGTGATCCATAAACCTTTACTCTCAGTGAGTACTCCAAATCATAATTCATTCCATGGTACTTCCATTGCGACGATCCACAAATAAGCCCTGTGTGGATGCAACAACAACGTCATTGGGCAACTCGAACAACGACAGGGGCTGCGGCAAAAAAATGTGTTCACAACGTGGTGTAAATTCGCCATCGATAGTTTTGACATTACGTATACGCAGTGTGTGTTCGCGTGTGTGTACCACTCGCATTGTGGCGCCCCCTGAGGCGGCTTTCGGCATGGGGCAGAGCAGGGTAGAGAAAAAGCGAAAAAATTAAAGCCAAAAAAAGTGGGAAATATTGCCAACATGGCAGCGGTGAGTACTAGGAGCCGAACATAGCAAAAGGACTCTGTGTGGGTGTGCTAGTGTTGCGGCAAAAAATGAAAAGCTGCCGGTTAGTTCAACAGAGCGCTACTGTGAATGAGTGTGCAAGTGCACTGAGAAAAATACAAAGTATCTTATATAAAAATTGAAGAAATTTAAGAACTTTAAAGATTTGTTTAGCAAATAATACTCCTTTTTCAAACAAGTTTGGGAAAGATTATTATTTAGGTTCTAGTTTTATAAAAAGGGAATTTTTCTTTGTGTCTGTGTGTGGCGAATTGTTTATATTGCATTGCACGTGCCTTTGACATGCCGATCCCTTGTCCCTGCCCCTATTTATGGGCCATGTGTATGCGCCTGTGTTTTGGCTTTCGGGCAAAGAAGTTGGATAAACGACAGATAAACGACAGCATTTAATGCGACCAAATCTTTTTAACGCCGTATCAAGCCATTTTTCAATCCCGATCTGAGCGCAAAGATTAAGTTGTCTTTAAGTCGGCCAGATGCGAGAGACCTTCGGAGCGAAGGCAGGACGTTGCACCATGGGTCCTTTTCCTGCTTCTGGGTGATTTATATATAGGCTTTGAATAAAAAGCCCTAGCTTTAAAAGCGAATACTTCAGAGAAAATATTACCAATATCCTATTTTGAAACATTGTTCCTTTTCTTTATATTGTTCTTTTAATTAAATTATAAGCTAGAAACAAAAAAGCAATCCAGTTGTTGATTTCCATCCCATTGTCTGTTGTAACCTGGCCGGACCAGGCGCAGGACCTAACTGCAGGACTCCATGTCCGAGCCGAGAAAAGAATGGCATGGAAAATGGGAAAATGAAAAGTTTAATTTGCTGAGCGCATGAAAATTAGTTCAGTTCAGTTAAGTTCAGTTCAAAACAATTATTTGAACTTTTTGAATTGGATGGAAATTCTAGGAGAGGCTGGAAGACGTAAATGAAGCTTGATGAAAGTGGAACTTTGTTTGAAGGAGCATCGCAGCATAAAAAGGCGGAGCAGAAAAGTTTCGTTTACATAATTTACTTTTATGAATGCCCAGGGAGTCACTGTAGTCACTGTTTCCAACTTGGCGTTTTGCGCCAGGATCTGCAGTCGTATCCTTATCCCTGTCTCGACGACTGGCGGCATTTTTAATCAGAGCGCCTGCCGCTCGCTATCTGTCAGCTCTCGCTGCGGAAACTTGTATAATAATATTCATGCTTGACATCAAATTCATTAAGAGTGATTAATATTTGTTTACTCCAAGCTGGTGTTGTTTTTTCCGTTCTGCTCTGCGGCGAAAGGAACATTTATTAAATGGCTTCCCGAAGGAGAATCTCTATCCGAAAACTTTATCTTCAATGCGACCAGAGCGCTAGAAGCAAATTAATAGCAGACTGAGGATTTACGGATGAGGATTTATCAAGGATATTACCCAATTTCCCCCAGTTATTTCGAACCAAAGGGGTCACCTTCTAAGCCAGCCGGACAAATGACTCCTGGTCGGGACAACAGACGCGATAATGCGGCTTAATTCCTGGCCGGAACGAGGTGAACGTTATGACGGCCATAAATGTGGCTAAGCCTTCGTGATTGGGAGAGTTGTTAAACTTGTTTACGGCGGCATATTGGGCCGCTAGATCGGGCAAGTCCTGTGGGGGGTCCTGGCGTCAGGTTGTTCAAAGAACTCGCTTGTCCGCCTGCCCACGTCATTGCCAGTCCCCATTTAATTAACCCTACAAGCTGCAGTACCCGCTCGACGGTTCAATAAAGCGTAACAGCAATAAACTGAAAAAAAATAAATCTTTACTTTAAAAGGATAAATATTCTTTATTGAAACTTTTGTAACTTACTCTTTAGCCCATGACCTGGGCTTAATTTGTAGCTTTACATTTATTTAAGACTTATTTTTCTCAGTGTCCTTGCCATAGTCCTGAACAACCCAGATCTGGTTGGGTAAGGTCCTTGTGCTGGGCCCCAGGATTTCAACAGCCGATTCGCCAGCCGGTTTGACTTCAAAGGTCCCTTCTGCTTTACATAAATATTTATGCGAGTTAATTTGTCGGCATATATGCCAAAGGCTTGGGACACCCAGGACCTCCAGCGGGGAGTCCGAGGAGGCGTGGCCAGAGCTGGGGCCAGCCGGTCGCAATCAATCAGACGTGAAACAATATTTACAATTTGAAAGCGACGTAAGGAATTAATACGACTCTGTGTACAGTTGACGTCAGTTACCAGGGTTCACTGTGCCATAGTTGGCAGGACGAAGTGGGGAGTTTTCCTCGCCTGAATGCTTCGTCTGTCCATGATACCCGCAGGTAAACAAACAAATAAGGACGAGGCCCTTCAATCTGCTATCGCTTCAGACCTATCCGCTCCAGACCCCTCACACCCCGCCCCACCTCCACAAACAGGCGACTTATCACTCCTTGTTTGCCCGACAGGCGGCGCCTGTTGTTGGCAGCCAGGCTCACCCACACACGCCCCTGCAGACACGCAACCCGTCACTTACATGTCTGAGGGTGTGCGTGCCATCGTCGCTTCAACTAAAAATAAACAATAGTACAAAAAAATGAACAAATTACAAAAATGCCAAATAAAAAGTAAAGGCTTCGGGGTAGCATCAAGTTATCCGACTTTAAAAGCTCTATAGATTCCGAGGAACTTTAAAATTAAATCCCAACTTTTTCAAACTTTTAGTTTCTTATAATAAGACCCTTTTTCGTAATAAATGTTGTGGATCCTTAGTCTAATTGTCCCTGTAGAGTAGTCAAGTCTTGTGCCATACAAAAGCACATCAAATTACATTTAATATTATTGCCCCTTCACAAGGACTTTCTTTCGATGAGGGTGTGTGTGTTCTTTACTATTACTGGCACAAAGGATCCAATGGTGCGTATGATTGACATATTTTATTGTTTTACCTGTATTAGCAAAGTCAGTAAAGCCAAGCTCTAACAAATAAAATATAAAGAGAGGAAAAACAGAAAGATTTCGGAAGAACATATAGATAGGTATTATAATTGCATACCTTTTTAAGATTAGAAAAGCAGGCAAAGAACTTCTTGAACTTTTCCTTTAATTTAGTACATTCCCCTCTGTTGTTAGTATAATTAAGTAAACTAAATACTTGGAATTGTTTGTCAGGGTTAACTTTTCCCAATAACAACAGTTTGGATTGCATAATCTGCTTACCAAGGAGAAGGCCCTCGGTTCAATGTCCTGCGTGTGCAAATATAAAAGCATTTTGGCATTTGTCAGATTTCTGTCAGGCTTAATGAAATGATTATTCGTTTAAACGTACAAGCGTGTTCACCCAGAGCCTTCAAAAGCCTCAATATGACATTGTCAGGCAGTTGAAATCACTCAACAAGAAATTCAATTTCATAAATGAAACACAAAAGTGTGATGGATTGCTTTGCAGATTCGATTGTCTGGATGTGAAAGGAATGCCCCTTCTTCGTTGAACATAAATTGTTATATGTTGTCTGATGCCCCTCTGCTGTTCACATGTAACTTCTCTAAAAATACCCAAGTCCAAAGTAATACTATATTGTTAGGGCCGGCGTGCGTTCCTTTCGCAATCTTCACTAACAAGCTGTAATCTACAGCCCGGCACCCTGGCATCCTGGCAGCCTGGCAATCATGTAATGTAGTGGAGGAATCTACACAAACAGACGGGACTGTTGGGGCAGGTGAGGAGGACGCAGATGTGCTACGCTGCTCCTGCTGCTGATTGCACAAAGGATGCGCCTCAAGTCCTTGGTGACGTGTTGAGCGAAAGAATGAAACAAGCATCCTGCGCTCGGCATTTGGACGGGAAATCCACAGTGCATCCACTGCACCTGAGATGTCAACTTTCTGGGAGGAAGATAAATCATGTTACATGGTTTTCCCAACAATGTCTGAACAACTTTCCGTCCGAAAAAGAAAACTCCCAACAAAGTATTTGCTTTGCAATTGTTGGCGAAATCTTATTGAACGAGTGAGTCCCATCTGCTGAATCCATAATGTTGAACTATGTACATCCTTGCAATTGACAAAAGTTGTGTTATCCTTTGGGCCTTTAACGACATTTCTAGCACTTCTTTTAGGTCATAACTACCTTATATAATTGGCTATCATTCTGAAAAGTTTTATTTTAAAATTTTTATGCGAAAATAAAACCGGATGCTACCTGAAAGAGTAATAATATTTGTTGTTTCATCTCGAAAGTTACCTCATTTGAGGTCTTTTTAGCCTCCCCAATCGATAAAAATAAATGAGTTTTATAAAAGCTAACAAGGCAAACTAACTTCCTTTGTAAAGGATCCTTTATCCTGGTCCTCATCCAGTCCTTTGTTCCCTCTCTCCCTTCCTTACTTTTGACCTTTCTATGTATCCTGTATTCCTCTTCTTCCAGAAGTACAGAAAGTACTACCACATTGCGCTCATCATCATCGTCATTTGAATTCCTGGCCAGATTGTTGCATGTACTGGATAATGTACTTGTTGTTTTTGTCAGGACACGTGAAATACCTGGCTTTGCAGTTGACTTTTTCGTTATTTTCATGGTTTAGTGTTGTTGTTTTTGTTACAGGTGCATTTGAAGTTGTTGTTGTGCGTGGTTACCTGGACAACAAGCCACTGGAAATTTTTTCGATTCATGAGCGTAGTATGCTCGAAATGTAGGGTTCTGATTTAAGAATTTTTATTAAAACTGTTGTAAATTAAAATATTAAATTCTTTAAAATACCTGCGGAAAGAAATGTAATATAATGTAGAATCTATCAGCCCCCCGTCGCATTCCCCTTTTAAAGGTTTCTCCCGTAAAAAGCTCACCCGGCTCTAAAAAGCAACAGTTGTGTTCTATGTGCCCGGAACGCTATCTAACCCCATGTGTGCGAAAGAGAACTAGCCTGAAGCTTGCCTGAAGCTCGAGGGGTGGCCTGGGACTAGGGGGGCAGCCGACAGAACTGAGTGCAGTTGTGTGCTCAGAATGCAGCCCAGTGCCACACTTATGCGAACCCAAGCACCCGCACACACTCACAAAACTTTGTCGTGGCTCACAAACACACTCGTAGCTTTTGTGTTGACGCACTCGAACGGACAGACTCGAGTTACCGGTTCCCCCTTTACCGTTTAATCACTTCGAAAAAAAATGGCAGAATTTTATTGTTTTTTTTTATAAAAATTAAATAAAATATTGTAAATTTTAAAATGTATTGTATAACACAAAAAAACATAAATAACTTTTTTATATTTTTTTTATGATTGAAGTATTGTTATTATTTTTCTAGTGCATTTCCCACAAGCTTGCTTTCCATACCTCGCTCTCCAGCCACCCCCTTGGCGTATTGTTCGAGCGTTTAGCTGCAGTCGTAGAAAAACGCTTTTCTAGCTCAAATTTCGCTTTATATTCGCATTCGTCAATTAGCAACCGGCGCGAGCGCGTCGCGTGTGTGGAAAAGAAATTCCGTGTTTGATATTCTTTACAAGTGGAGCCGATCAGCCGGAAAACTTTCCAATATAATTTTCAAAATGGCTACCCGGGTGGCGAATGTGATTTGGTTCCGGCACGGATTACGACTCCACGATAATCCTGCCCTGTTGGCGGCCCTCGCCGGAAAGGATCAGGGCATAGCCTTGTTACCCATATTTATTTTCGATGGAGAGAGTGCAGGTAATTAATTAATCAATTAAAAGCTGTGTATTATTTGAAAAACAAAAAAAAACAAGTTTAAAATGGTATGCAAAGCGTTGACTGAAAACCAAAAGAGAACCACTGCTCGACTGTAATTTCACACTCGTTCTACGTATGAGCTAATATGTACTTGCGACTTGTTTGGGTTATCAAATATTTCCTCTCTCACCGACCGCTGCTAAGTCAGCGAATTTGGCTCTGTGGGAGGGATGGGGTGCCGGAAAACCTAATGCAAAACAAACGATGCGTTTTAATGCGATTTGTGGCTGGCGGTTGTACGAATGCGCCGGAGAATTCGCAAAAACGAGATGTATATACATATATCTATATAGAATAGAATCAGCGGAGAGAGTGAGAGGTAAGGAGGTTGGAAAATATAGTAGAATTTTGTGCAAATGTTGGAAAAGCGCTCTCAGCGAGCGGGAGATAGCGTGGCAATAACTTGACCGATAAGAATCGTTTTGCGGCGAAGAGCGGAAAGCAGTTGGGTTGCAATTGAAATGCAAAACGGCTTAAACTTGCATTTTCGGTTGCGAATGCCATGAATTCTTAATGAAACAAAATTAATGAATTATGTATAACTACTTAAAATAATTTAAATCATAAAAATAAGTGAAACAGTAAATAACCAACATTTTCCAATCTAGGAACCAAAAACGTTGGCTTCAATAGAATGCGCTTCCTGTTAGACTCCCTCCAGGACATAGATGATCAAATTCAGACTTTAACCGAAGGTCGTGGACGACTCCTTGTCTTCCAGGGGGAACCGAAGGATATTTTTCGGCGTCTGCACGAGCAAGTGCATTTGCACAAAATCTGCTTCGAGCAGGACTGCGAGCCAATCTGGAACCAGCGGGATGAGACCATCCGATCCCTGTGCGAGGAACTAGGCATTCAGTGTGTAGAGAAGGTGTCCCACACCCTGTGGGACCCACGCACTGTTATTGAGACAAATGGGGGGATTCCTCCTCTCACATACCAAATGTTTTTAGTAAGTACAGAAATGATTTTAGAAACAAAAAAATTATCATTTTGACCTTATATTTTGGCTTATTTGGAGCCACAAATCGTTTAAGATATTCCGCTCGGATGCGTTTGGGCAAAGATGTAGACTCTGCAGTAAGCCAAATCGGCCCTCCCACGCATTTTTCACATTTTAAATGGGATCATACAGAAAATTATAAAAAAAATTTTAAAAAATATTTTGTTCCTGGATTTGATGCAGATTGGTGGAGAATCGACCCACAAATCGTTTAAGGTATTCCGCCAAAGAATCGGATGACTATTGGCAAAGATATGGCCTTCGCAAGGTGCTATATTGCCGTTCGTGACATTTTCCCCATTTTTGAAGGGGACCCTCCAGAAAAATTGACAAAAAATCTAAAAAATATTTTGGTCCTAGGTTTTGATGCAGATTGGTGGAGAATCAACTCACAAATCGTTTAAGGCATTCCGCTAAAGAATTAGATGACTATTGGCAAAGATATGACCTTCCCAAGGTGCTATATTGCCGTTCATGCATTTTCCCCATTTTTGAAGGGGACCCCCAGAAAAATTGACAAAAAATCTAAAAAATATTTTGTTCCTAGATTTTGATGCAGATTGGTGGAGAATCGACTCACAAATCTTTTAAGGTATTCTTCTCAAGAATCGGATGATTTTTGGCAAAGATATGGCCTTCCCAAGGTGCTATATTGCCGTTTGTGGCATTTTCCCCATTTTTGAAGAGGACCCTCCAGAAAAATTGACAAAAAATCTAAAAAATATTTTGTTCCTAGGTTTTGATGCAGATTGGTGGAGAATCGACTCACAAATCGTTTAAGGTATTCCGCTAAAGAATCAGATGGCTATTGGCAAAGATATGGCCTTCCCAAGGAGCTATATTGCCGTTCGTGGCATTTTCCCCATTATTGAAGGGGACCCTCCAGAAAAATTGACAAAAAATCTAAAAAATATTTTGTTACTAGATTTTGATGCAGATTGGTCGAGAATCGACCCACAAATCGTTTAAGGTTTTCCGCTTAAGAATCGGATGACTATTGGCAAAGATATGGCCTTCGCAAGGTGCTATATTGTCGTTCTATGCATTTTCCCCAGGTTGGTGGAGAATCGATATACAAATCGTTTAAGGTATTCCGCTAAAGAATCAAATGATTTTTGGAAAATTTAGAGCGTTCACTGGGAGCCACATTGTCCTTAAATTCTTCTCTGTATTAAAATACCGCCGCTAATTAATTTAATTAATTAAATGTTACAGCACACTGTCCAGATAATCGGCTTGCCACCGCGACCCACCAGCAACGCCCGTCTGGATAATGCCACTTTTGTCCAGCTGGAACCGGAGATTCTGCGCAGTCTTGGTTACTTGGAGCAGATACCCACTCCGGAACACTTTAATGTTTACGGGGACAACATGGGTTTTCTGTCCAAGATCAGGTGGCGCGGCGGTGAAAGGGAAGCACTGCTGCTGCTGGAGGAGCGACTGAAGGTGGAGCAGCAAGCCTTTGAGAAGGGCTTCTATCTGCCCAACCAGGCTATGCCGAATATCCAGGAAACTCCCAAGTCCATGAGCCCCCACTTGCGATTCGGATGTCTTTCGGTGCGCCGCTTCTACTGGAGTGTCCACGACCTCTTTCAGAATGTGCAGCTTAGAGCCTGCGTGCGTGGCATTCAGATGACGGGCGGAGCCCACATCACTGGCCAGTTGATTTGGCGGGAGTACTTCTACACCATGTCCGTGAACAATCCCAATTACGACCGCATGGAAGGAAACGAGATCTGCCTCAGCATTCCCTGGGCGAAGCCAAACGAGGCTCAGTTGCAGAAATGGCGTCTGGGCCAGACCGGATTTCCGCTGATCGATGCCGCCATGCGACAGCTCCTGGCCGAGGGTTGGCTCCACCATGTGCTCCGCAACACGGTGGCAACCTTCTTGACACGAGGCGGCTTGTGGCAGAGCTGGGAACACGGCGTACAACACTTCCTTAGATATCTTTTGGACGCCGACTGGTCGGTCTGTGCCGGAAACTGGATGTGGGTTTCCAGTTCGGCCTTCGAACGCTTGCTGGATTCCTCTTTGGTGACCTGCCCAGTGGCCCTGGCCAAGCGACTTGACCCGGAAGGTGCCTACATCCGGCAATATGTCCCGGAGTTGAAGAATGTGCCCAGGGAGCTTATGTGAGTTATAAAATTTTAATTTTAAAAATTGAATAAAATATGTTATTATTTTCCCACAGCCACGAACCCTGGCGCATGTCTCTGCAGCAGCAGGAGCAGTACGAGTGCCTCATCGGGGTCCACTATCAGGATCGTCTTATCGACCTTACCAAGGCCGTTAAAGGAAACATGCTGGCCATGAAGAGCCTGCGGGACTCCTTGATTACCCCACCGCCGCACTGCAGGCCCTCGAACGAGGAGGAAGTGCGAACCTTTTTCTGGCTGGCTGACTTGACCATCTAAGGATTAGCCTCTAATCGAAACCTTTGATATCCAAAATATTCCTAACGCTGTATGCAGTAAATAGTCATTTACCCCGTGTTTATTATATATCATTAATAATGCTTTATTTTCTTCAATTAAAATAATTTCTACAATACAATTTGTATTTGTTTTTATTTGGTTTCGATTTATTTTTAACAGCTTATAACGTGTTACTCATATATCAATTTTAATCAGCTTACTTTAAAGATCGTTTATGGTGTATATATTATTATTATCATTTGTATTACGTTATTAAATTATATGTTAATTAACAGCATTAATTAAATAGTTCTTTTGCTTTTAGTTGCATTAAATGTTTTGTTTTTTACGAGAAAAATTGAACGCGAATTTATTTCAAATATTGAAATTTAATTTAATGACGATCTTTGATACTTCGTTAATTTTTCGTTAAATGAGAATTCACTTTATATCTTATAATTTCTCTAATTGTGGTGTATATTTTGTTTCAATGCCTAGAATTTTGTATTCCGTCTAGATTGGTGTGCCATATAAAGGGGGATACTGGTAGGGGTACTGGTACTGGGACCTAAAAGGAGTTATTGTTGAAGTTTGAGTCCCTCGACAGTTTGCTACAAATAAAATAAAAGAACTTTAACCTCGAAAGATCCGAAGTTTTTCTCACCACAAGGATGTGTGAAGTTATTGGATCCTTTGGTGGCTTTCATAGGCATTCCAAGATCTCGGAACTAGTTGAAGTACAATAAATTCGAGTAAACATTTAGAGCGTTTCTTGGCAAAAAATTGGAATGCAAATCGATTTAGTTTTGTGGCAAAATGTAAATCTCACACACATATATGCGTAGTATACGATAGCTGAATAAATAAATAATCGAACCAACCAATTTCAATCAACCAACGAACGAGAACGAACAAGAACTCACACAGCAAATAACAATTTGACGCAATTTATACATTATACGGAATATCTCGTAACGCATTTTGCTTTTATCATTATTATAAATATATATATTTTGTAAAGTACTTCTTGCTTCAAGTGTCTGCCTGTCTGTATGTACAAGTGTGTATTATGCTGATGTATTCCGAGTGCCAAGTGGATGTCTTTCGGGGCGAGTGTGTGTTCGAACCGATTGGCTATAAAAATAAAAGCAGCTTGTCCCCATTGAGTATGCCATCAATGCATTTTAAATCCCCTTGATTTCTCCCTTGCTTGCCCATTACCATCTGATGCTTTAAGCCTATGAGGTTCAATTAAATTCATGTGACTTTAATTTTAATCATTCTGACAATCGGTTATTGCGAAATCGTATGGTGTGTCTGTGTTATGTGTGCTATAAGATCATGTAAATAGAGCTTCACTAATGATTCAGTTAAAAGCATTTAGTATTTTTGGTTTACTAGAGGTTATAGATTTAAAATGGACGTTTCATAGATAGATATTATAGTTTTACATAGATATATCAACTGTAGGTTGTTCATTTGAGCAGAATATAGCGGCAGATAGTAAAGTTCTCAAGGATGGTGCCTACAGCGGAGAAGTACAGTGTGCCTAAGGTGGTTTAATTGCAGGATTTTCGGTAATTCAGGGTATTGGCAGTTTCCTAGTGTCTTGGTATGCTTGAAATAATTTCAGAATGGGATTATAGACTTCGAAGAACGCTCCAGGCCAGCTTTCAGCTCATAAATCATTCAAACTGGCCCATCAAAGATAACTGTTTGCTCAGCCAATCCTCAGGCTTGTCGTCTTGGGATCAGGCTCTTGCATTGACTTTTCGAAATGCAAATCAAATACAGGCCACAAACGCATAACCAATGAATGCAAATAGGGCTGCCTATGTACATACAAGTTGCATGTCGGATATGCCGCTATGCCGGAATGGCTTTCTCCGCAAAAATCACATATTCAAAATGCTCTGAACTCGCCTCACCTCTCGACCTCTATCATCGATACATACATACCGGATGCTTGCGTTTAACTTTATACATTAACTGTCATTTGGTTTATTTCACAATTTACAAAATGCAACTTAAACAATTGGTGTTCACGTGATGCTCAGATGCACGGATGCTTAGATGCACGGAGGCGGGGAAGTGCCATCAACAGTTGTCCTTGTTTTGTTGTGTAGTGTCCTTGTGGGCTTGCAACTACATTTACATACAATGTACGGGGAAGGAACTTAACTAACTTACTGCGGTTGCAACTGTGTGTACAGGGTACTTTAATTTGTCTGGTGCTAAACTAGAACTAAGCTTGTTGTTGCGGTTGTCGTACACTTGGTGTTTGCATTGTTTGTTTTTTTTTTGATGCAGCAGCCGTTACTTCGAATTGCTTTCATTTTGTTTTTGTATTTGTTATCTTGGTGTTAGTTTTTTGTATTTTTTGTAAATTTATTTATGCAATTTTATCTCCATTTCATTAATTTGTTTCTGTTTTCTGTTTTTTTTTTTTTTACCTTCTAGTTTCGTTTTCGCCTGGTTTGTTTTTTTACATACACATAGTTTGTTTACAATTTTCTACTAGATTTAATCGCCGTCCGCACGCATGCCCCGCACCTCGCCCGTCTGCCGCGCCTTGTCCAGCTCCTCCTTCGTCTGGTCCTCGATGGCGCGGATGTCGTCCATTGTCAGACCGTACCAGCGATCAGTTGAACAGAAAACTTGCCTATAAATGGTTCATATTCGATTAAATTATTTTTTTTTTAAATCCTCAGTACTAATTACCGATGGAAGTTTGTAAAAAGGCGTCGTTCCGATTTTTGTATAAAGGTCTCTACTCTATTTTGCAGGCCGAACCATTTGAACTCGCACGTGACCAGCTTGTAGCAGGTCATCACAGGATCAACGTGCCGTTTCCATTCAGGTCCTACCAGCGGACCACGTCCGGTCTTCTTTGACTGATAGCTGAAATGAATCATTCAATTTTAGTATTTGAAGCAGAACTAGTTATTTAAGGGCCTACGTGGTTGGATCCTCCTCGGGCTTATAGTCCGCTGGCAAGACCGGATCGTTGGCAATGTCGATGTGTATCACCTCGCGCACTTTTAGCTTGTCCGGCGTCAGCTCGTGCACCTGGAACACACCCACAAGTTAATAACTACTTAGTCTGGCCCAAATGAGACTGATACACAAAAAGCTTTCAACTACAAAAACATGGATCGATGGCAAAATAGGCTACAAAGCATCACAGAGCAGCGGACGGCAAAAAAAGGACCAAATAAATGACACTTACATTCTCCGTAAAGCCAATATCATTTTCTAAATGGTTCGAATAGACGTCTACTCTAAAATTTTTATTCATATAACCAGGATTCTTGATAGATCAACACAAACCAAATCGAACCAAAACCAAAACCAAAGCAAGCCAAATAATAATTTTGATGAATTTTGAAACGGAAATCATAGTGCATGATGGACGAAGAACGTTGGTGAGGTTGTGTTATGGAGAGAAAGTAGAAAACACCAGTTAGTTAAATCGTGCTTTATAAACTTCACTTACGTTTTCCGAATCGCCCGCATCACCGACGTGGAGCGTGTCGATGATTATTTTGAAAGCATCTTTCATGAATTTGGGATTCTAGAATAGCAACGTAATCAAAATAATCAAAATTTACAGTCCATCGCAGAGTGGAGGAAACTGCCTTGTCATCCCGCCCGTCAAAATTTATTCATTTTTCCTTCCATATTTACCGTGATAATCGTTCGACAATAGGGATAGGCATTCCAAGCTTCCTCGTGGATCTCTAACGAGCCCTTGGGCGCCAGTAGTCTTATGTACGCTGGAACTTTTGATTGCAGATGGTAGATCTTATATGTATATTGACCGGAATTGTATTTGCCACCTACAAAGTTAAGAATATTAAACGTTAATCTGACAACTATAAGCTCTAACTAGTTACTAACTCACCCAACAAGGGAAAGTTGTCGAAGGGTTCGTTCTTTAACACCTCGATGCCCTCGCCACCGCCCGTGTTCTCCTTTGATGCCTCGGCCACCGAGAATAATTGTGCGACTTGGTACTGTTGGTTGGAAATAAAAGGCTAAAGTTATTCAATGTCCTACAGAGCTTCCATTCTATCCTTTGTGTCCTTACCTCTTCCACAGTCAATGGCAAAGTCACTCGGCTGCAACGAAAAACAAAAACAATTACAGTGGCTACACGTTTTTAATTAAGTTTAATATAACAATTTTAATTAAATATCAGGTCTGAAAACAAAAAGCTGTTGATGCTCTCCGAGTAGAGAAGGTAGAGTTGCAATATTAACAAAGTAGAATAAATAAAATGTCAACAAGCATATCGATTTGGGGAGAAAAATATTGCAATTAATGGCAAGTTGTACTTCAGTAAATTATTTTTCCAAATAAAGCAAATAGTTGTCTGACCAGAGACTGTGGAATGACCTGCTTTTGTTACCAAAAGCTCTATTGTCCTGGCAATGCGATCAGAAAGGGCCTTCATTTGATAACTTTTTTAAAATAGTACTGTTTACTTGGTAACTACAGAGTGTCTAATATTTCAGCCATAAAGTATGCAGCTCTGAATAAAATAAATAAAAGCTATTTTCCATTAAAGTTTATCATTTAAATTCCACTATTTAAATTTTTGTCTTTTAATTAAGACCAAAAATATAAAATTCATTTTCTGATTTTATTGGAATGAATGAGAGCTGGAGGCTAAATACATGGCACAACCACCCACTTCCGGCCCACACACTCATCCTCCAATTACCAAAAAGGTCGCCTGGCAACAACTGGGGGGGGGAAGGGTACGCGGCTTGCCACATAATTATGCCAGCCTTGAAACTTGCTCGCATGGCTTGACTTTTGTTGCGGTTTCGGCGACAGTTTAATTGCTCGGGACTTGGTTAATAAACCAGTAATGCAGTTGGCCAACAATGGCATATTTAAGTTTAAAAAATATTTAAAAAAGCTAAACCTTAAGACACTTTTTTGTTGTTTATAAAATGAAATATTTGCCAGCAAATAAAATGCTAAATTGCGTAAGGTGCGAACTAAAGCTCCTTGGCCATAAAGAACCTAAACCGTGTCCTGGCCCAGAACACACACACAACATAGAAGGGAATATAACTGGGCCAGAGAAAACACGACACGTCTCGAGAACAATCAAAAGTGACAAGGAAATGGACTGCTTTTGTTTGCCGGGGAGTCTTGGAGACGCAATTAACCTTTCGGCCTACTGTTGACACTCGTAATGATGTGTTTCCTAATTGCCAACTGACTCGAGCAACTGGTAGGCGTGGTCTGGGTAGTCAGAGACTTTAATGTGCCTTCTGTCGAGCTGCCGAGTTGGCAAACTATGTGAAAGTTCCTGAAAAGGTTAAAGTTCATAGAGGAGGCGGCAGTTTATCCGGGGGATTTCCCCAAAAACAATATGAAAGCTAGTTTATGAAGTTATGTTGAACTTGGGTTCATCATTCAGTAATTAGCTCAGAGAATTAAAGTTCAAGCTAAGCTAAGATGGCTAATTTAATTAATTTAATTAAATTAAAGAGAAATTCTTTAAAAACTGTAAGACCTCTGTCATCTCGTCAAAAGCAGTATAGCAGTATAACTTTTCTTTTCAACAAATTACCACGCAGCATTGGTCGTTTAATCAATTCAAATTGTAAAAGTTTTGCGCAAATAAATGGCCCATAAAAAATTACTACCCGGCCTTTATTTGTGGAAATTTTTTTTTTCTTTGAAAACAAACACACAGATTACCAAAAAGAACAGAAAAAGAATAATATTAGAAGGAAAAATAAGGAAGAACTTTCTATCGACTATATGATACCCCAATCTTCCCTTTTTAAAAGACCATCATAGGTTCTTAAAATAATATTTTTTTTGCATATTTTTGGGAAGCTATTAGGGAAGTTAATTAGAACTCTAAAACTTAACAAACATTTAATAATATAATATAAGTCTATACAGAATGACGGATAACTAGTCCAAGATGTAAGTCTTTAAAGACTAAAACTATAAATTTGCACAAAAACAACATACCCTGGTTATCCACAAGTACCAGGTATAAAAACAACAAATTGGAACGTGTTTGTGTGACAAAAGTTTTGCCCCCAAAAGATAAGTTCCCGAAGAGGGAGGGAGTACGACGAGTACGCAATGGTCGAAACAACATCTAACTAGGTCAAATATCCCAATGCTAGAGATCAAACGATATAGACGAGTGTCTGAATCAGAGTCTGAATATTCAGCAAAAAAATAAAATAAAAACATAAAAAGAAATCGGCACACATCGGGGGAGGGTTAAGAGCCAAAACAATAACATCATAACAGGGCAGAGGCAGTGGCAGAGGCAGAATATTGAAGAACTCTTAATGAGACCAAAGTTGCCAAAAGAAACCCTCGAGAGCCCTTCTCCTTTAACCCCATTGTGGCTGGTCCATAATTGAAAACGGAAAGTGATTGTGGGGGTGGGCGTGGGCCTAGTGGGACGCCCACTGGAGCCACTGAAGGCCACTGTGTAATAATTGATTTCCCCCGCAATGAAGATGTCACACGTAGGGGGCTGTGACTCACTGAACTTGGCCCTCATGAAGCTGAAGCTATTGGCTCCGACCTCTATAACGTTCGAATTTTATTCATTTGAGCCACTCTATGCTAATGAAGCTCTAAGGTTAATGGCTGAACACAAAATATACAATTACCTGCATTTAAATGGTAAGCACTTTTCAAAAGTGGCCATTTTTAACAAAGCAATTACAAGATATTTAATGAACCGTACTCACAAAAGGGGCTATTTTTGAAACAAGCCAAGTACCATAACACACTCTAGTTATTTCATGAGTATGGATAGTATTTCAAACTAAAACTACAGCCAAACAAACGAAGCCAGACCGCTGCGTGTTATCTTATCGTGGAACATAAAAAAACACAAATGGCGGAACAAAATTGGAGCTCGTGCCATTTCCAAATTGATTGCGAGAGCGTCGAATGGAGAAGGTATCCATCAGATATGTGGATGTGTGGATACAAAGTACGCCAATCAGTGGGGGCACTAAAAGTCACGCTAGCCCAAGTTTATTGAAAACAAGCTTTGAACTTGAGGAACTACAAACCCTAACCCTAGGCTCTATAACTCTTATCTTGAACATTTTTTTTAAATAATTTTTTCACTGAAATGTGTTGAAATTTAAATGAAATATATTAAATATTCCTAAACAGAACCAATTACTTTTTAGAGAACTTTCCTGAAAACTATATGTACGTTTAATTATCTTAAATAGCTCAACCTCAAATCATAGATGCCCTTTTTTGTTGACATGAAATCGATGTTATTTAAACACTCCATAAAGCACTTAAAACCAGTTAAAAAAATAAAATAACTAACCACACAATATCGGATGCAACGGCAGGCTATTGACATCTCTTGCGGCTACCTTTCTGTTGATATTTCCGATGCTTGTGATTCATTTTATGATTCCACTTGGCCCACTGGCCGTTTCAAATTGTTTATCAACTGCTGCAGCCATTCCACCTTTATTTTATTTTTCATTTAATGATGAGTGTTGAAAATTTCATCGCCAAATGGTTTACAGCCGCCAGTCGAGAGGAAAATGGAAAAATATGGCCGTAAAAAAAAAGAAACTTTTTCAAATGGACTTAAACTATTAAAAATTAATACTGCTCCTGTAGCTCTTTTTTCTTTATATAAGTTGAGTATTTAAAGACAGAAAGTTTGAAATATTTTTAAAATATCAAACATTTTTCTCGGAACTTGCTTATAACAATATGTACTATATATATTATCCAAGAATTTAAATCTTATTCGTTTTATTTCTAATATACGAATATATACATATCTCAAACCGGAAATCACCTTTTTAATTGTATTCCAAACCTAAACCTTAAACTATAATCAGAACCCAATATTTATTCAGTCTTTGGAAGTAAATCTAGGGCTTTATAGGCCCTTATTCCATAGGCTATCCTATCAATCAATAATCAGCAAACGACATTATCAGATTGTGAGCAATTGTGTAACGTAGCTGATTAGAGAACTATTAGAACTGATTAGAAAGTAACCGTGTTTGTGTGTGTGCCAATTTTCCATTTCTTTTTTATGAAAAATGAAATTTTCTTTAATTTCCTATCAATTACTGGTCTATAGTCTGTCACATCTGCCGCAACAAAATCAATTTCAGAGCAATTTAATTTTAATTTTTTTTTTTTTTTGGCAATTTCCGCCAATAAATGAAGAGTATCACTGCCGGAGCAAGAGTGAGAGATACGTGAGGGATTTGCCAATGCGAGGCTGGTGCTGATTGAGGGGCATTTGTATGACAGAGGCAGGATGCGACCAAAAAGGATTCAAGCCATAGTGATTCAATGGCAGGGGCTTTACGCAACTACCTTATCGCAATTTAACAACTTGTTTGATTAAAGTCGGATGGCGAATGGCGACGAAAGAGAGCCCAGCCGAGCCGAGCAGAGCCGCAAAAGCGTGTGACTCACAATGCCGATTCGACAACGTGGCGGCGCCAGAAAATGCCTGTAACTTACTAATAATTGAAAAGTCAAACATAGAGATACTAGATTTGAGTACTATAATCCCAACGTATCCCAGCTCCAGTATCACGGCTAACTTTAAGTTCATTACGTCACCGTCGCACATCTGCCAAATAGCCGTGGGAAAGGGGGAGGGCCAGGGGGCCAGGGGAAAGCCTTGGCAGTGGAGCGGGGGCTGATAAGAAAACCCATACATTTTGTTGCTGTTGCGGAAAATGCCCGCAAACTTAAATTCGAGGGAAAACAACAACAAAAACACAGCCAACACGACGCCAAACTTTACCTCGGAGGGAGAGGTAGAGAGTCCCTCCGAGACAGGCAAAGAGAAAGAGCGTCTCCAAGAGAGAGAGAGAGCGTAAAATCGATTTGTCACAAATAATTTGCGGCTTGCACTGTATTTTTTAATGTTATTCATTTCCATTTAAAATGATTAAATTGTCATTTTGTGGCATACTCACAATTCTTTGATCTGCATTTTTTCCGAATATTTAGCTTTTCTTCTTCCTCCTTGAGTTGCTGTGTTGAAGAGACGGGAATAGAGAGGGGAAGTGAGGGTGAGTACAGAATTAGATTTTATTTGAATTAGAAGCTTTGGCGACTTTTTTTTGGCAAAATTTTCCTTTCCATACATATAATGCACTTGCACTCGACGCCTAACCTTGGCACGCACTTCTATATTTAATTTATATATATTTTTTAAGGTGGGCGGTGGTGCTGAGGGGGTGTTTGTGCCGTTGGCACAGCATACACACTCGCACTTTTGTTTATCAAACGACTTTACGCCACCAATTTAGCGGCTTTTAGTTATAAACTTTAAATCAGCTTTTACTTTTTTTTACTTCGATTGTCGGCAAAAAACTCGAGTCATATGCACACGCACACACCCACAGGCACACGGACACAGTCTTCGGCTGACACAGCCACAGAACCAAGTGGTTTCCTTGATTTACCGCAAATTTATCAATTAAGCAATGACGTACAACTGGGGAGACCGCTTTGCCAGATGTCGAATACGTTTGGCGCTTACAAATAGGCGGCAGTAATATTAGCAATGAGTTTTTGTTGTTAAGTTACTGCGTGTCGGAGCCCAAATTTTGATTCGATGCCAGTCCAAAACATCGATTCCCGTTGGTAGAGGGCGGTCATATTTAGAGATGAGCCAACTATCGATTGCGTCGCCAGCCCTGGCGATAAGCTCGATGGGTTACTAGTATTTTTTAAGCTTTACTCTCAGTATTTTTATTTATTTTCATACTTTTACGTTTATTATAATTTTATAATTATATAATTTTATTCCAGAAAAATTGAATAAGTATTAGATGGATTTAGTATTATTAATTCAAAAGTTGATGTCCAAATTAGCCAGGGTATCCTCAATTTTGAATTGCACATAAAAATACTAAAATTCAAAGTACGAAAGTACGAAATTTGTTCGTTATCAATTAATTAACAATTAATTTTGATTTCACATGTTTGAATACGGTGTTAATTAAGGGCCCTGGACTCTTAAGGATTCACAATTACTAGAGAAACCATTCCTAAAGAAAATGTTATATACTAGGAGGCTCCGTTGGTGGGCCATCGTAGGAATCCCCTACCTCTGGTTCCATCGGAGGCAAGGGTGGTACATCTACTTCTCCTTCTCCTTCTACCATTGGTAGAGCCGCCTTGTCCAATAAATTGTCTTTATCCTCGGGTCGCTCAGCGGGCTTATCCCCAGCATCATTATCGGGCTTGTGAGGAGGAACGGTGGTATGCCAGGTATCACCTCCGTGTTTCTCGCCGTTCTTTGTAAGCATTTGAATTGAGAATTTGACATGACCTACACCATTGAACGCGTGGTCGATCGGAATGTTTTTTGCCCAAGCCGTGCACCTAATGAAAGTTTTTGAATTTGGTTTCAATTCATTCAGCTGGATGGCAACTATTCTAGCAGTACCCTTCATTTCATCGGTAACAGTGTAGTACGGCCCAGGGATATATTCAACTTTTGGACTTGGCCCTTCGGTCACCTTGCACGTGAGCCAGATCTTAGGGGTGCCGCTATATTTTCTTATAAGATCCGACAACTCCTCGGGAGCTTTTACGGGCAGACTGCCGGGAGTGTCATACGTATCCGGCTTGAAACCCATCACATAGTTCAGTTTAACGAATAAACAGGGCTTCCCCGACGGATATCCCCACAACTTGTCGGAGTTGCATTCATCGAAATAGTCCTCGGCGTAGTCTTTGAGTTTGTACATATAATCGTCGATCATGTCCGCCAGCGGGTAAATGTCCGTCATTAGGTGCTGGTAGTAGGAAATAGTGGTCTCGTTAGTGGGAAACACGGACAAGCCTGGCGGACCCTTGAACCAGCGTGGTCTGTCTTTAAACATGAAGGCACTTGATAAGATTGCCCTCCATAAAAAGTAAAACCCGGCTAGCGACAAATAGAAGACCAAAAAGTACAAGAAAACCCGGATCCAGGCCCAAGCCGTCCTTCCAAACAGGCTCTTCTTTTCCAGATCGAGAATTTGTCTTGACCAGGGCATATTCCTCTTGCTCCGAATAGAGTTTTCACTTCGGAACTGTTTGGTCACCTTGTAGGACCCAGCGGGGACCATAACTTCCTCGGGCATCTTTGCAATTTAATGATGATGAAGGGGAAAAAGTATGAACTTCTACTAACACATTGAATGTATTCCGTATATTCATCTAGATTCTAGAATGAAATATAACTCAATGAAAGGATTCAAGGATTTTTGTCTCATTTAAAATTGAATTTTAAAAGTATAATTCATAAAACTTTTAAATTTGGAAGGTGGAAAATCTAAACATATGCAGAAGTACAAAAAAAATAGTTGGGCATTAAATAAAAAACCTTCTGACAAGGTAAAACTCCACAAAGTAACATAGCATCAGAATTTTACCTGGTCAGGGGGTCTTTTAATTTGATAAAAGAGTGATTAACTGGGAGGTTCCGTTGGTGGGAGGTCTTCCCCAGCCCTTGGCGGTGGCTCTTTGGGGGGTTCGCTTGGCACATTAGCCACTTCTTCCTGCGGCTCTAAATCCGGCCGAGGTATATCCGGAAGATCGAAGTTGGGATTGAAGTCCTCCTGGCGTTCCGGTTTTATTCCTTTTGGAGGAGAGGTCTCCTCGGTGATGGGTTCCACAGGATCCAATAGCGGCTTACTGACTTCATGCATTAAAATCGAGAACTTGACGTGACCCTTACCATTGAACTGTAGGTCAACGGGAATATTTCGAGCCCAGGCTTTGCAGGTAATGAAAACTTCCGTATTCGGTGTCAACTCATTTAGCTGGACTGCAATGACCCTCTGTGTGCCCTTCATTGGATGCGCAACGGTGTAGTATGGACCCGGGATGTATTCAATTTTGGGAGAGGGCCCCTGGGTCGTTTTGCACGTGAGCCAGATCCTTTTTACTCCGCCAAATTTTTGCACGTGCTCCTCCAGCTCCGTCGGAGCATTTTTGGGCAGCTCGCTGACGGTTTCGTAAGTGCTTGCCGTAAAGCCGTACACATAGTTAAGTTTAATAAAGAAACAGGGCTTGCCCGCCGCAAAGCCCCACAACTCGTCGTCGTTGCAATAACTGAAATATTCCACAGCATCGTCCTTAAGCTTGTGAAGCATATCATCGATGTTGCTCACCAGGGGAACAATCTCAGACATGAGGTTACTGTAGTACGAAACCGTGGTCTCGTTGGTGGGAAACACCGACATGCCCGGAGCATTCTTCAGCCAGAGCGGTCTGCCTTTCTCAAGGATCAGAAAATGGAAGACCGCGTACCAGAAAATTAGGATTACAGCGATCAAACTATAGAGGAACAGGTAGTATCCGATTATTCGGCACCAAGCCCTGGCCGTTCTTCCAAACACCTTCTTTTTGTCCAGATCGAGAATTTTCTTTTGCCATGGCATGTCCTTATCCCGTCGCCTGTAAGTCTCGTTCCGGAACTGCTTCTTCAGCCGGTACGCCCCAGCAGCGACCATCTTGTCCTCGGGCATCTTTGCGTTTCGTTGGGTTAATAGGGTAGCGGATGTTTGTATATTTTTGTAGGTGTACACAATTTTTGAGAATGTGTTCTGAGAATGAAACCTATCTCCATGATAACTATATTATTCATATATCATTTAAAATTAAAATTTAAATGTTATAAGCCATTTTGTATTCCGCTAACAAGTGGATGCCATTGGATGTTAAATATTTTTTAAAAGATTTATTTACATAAATAATGAAAATTTTAAAAATAGAAAAATGAACAAATACAGTGTATCATGTTACCAATGTCACGTTTCCAGGCCGTCCAGATAGTCCGGTTCTGTGGTTGCTGGCACCGGGGCAGTGATATGCATCATAAACTTGGCCGAGCCCACATCTAGCGGGATGTTCTTGGCCCAAACCTGGCAGAGAATGAAGATGTCAATGTTATTGGGTAGGTTTTTAAACTGAACTCCGACCAAGCGCCTCAGCCCCGGATTCTCGAAATGTTGTCCGCTTTCATTTTCCGAGGATACATTGAGAAAGACATTTCCCCGGGTGAATAGGGCATCCGCATCAAAATACCGGAAGGGTACATAGTCGATACTAACGGATAGATTCGCTGGAGACGTCACATCGCAAGCCAGCCAAATGCGGTTCAGTCTGTCCTCGGCGGCCAGTTGCACTATGTAGTCGTATAGCTCGTCCGGGGCTTCATCCGGCAGGGTTATTCCGTCGTTGTAGGTGATCGCCTCGAAGTCGAGGGCCTGGGTGAGCTTTATGATGATGCAGGGCTTGCCGGTAGCATATCCCCAGCTGTCGTCTAGATTGCAGGGAAGCATTCGCGTGTCACCTTGGATGCCATAGGGCCTAACTAGGCTG
Organism: Drosophila pseudoananassae pseudoananassae; assembly: GCA_018153035.1. NCBI lineage: Eukaryota > Metazoa > Arthropoda > Insecta > Diptera > Drosophilidae > Drosophila > Drosophila pseudoananassae. The sequence goes on from JAECXR010000055.1 coordinate 3,125,179, forward strand.
TACATTTGCCGTCGGAAAGCACCCAGCTCTTTGGGACGGTTTTCGCACCAAAGGATGTGCTTCACATCGCCCACGTAGTAGCCGGGTGCCGTGCAGACTCCAGGCATTTTCCTCTCTCCTGGCTTTTCCGAGGGAATGCGGAAGTAATTCACCAGAAACGCCATTCCGGCGGTAAAAAATCCCAGAACCACAAAGAACACAATCAGGTACAGTGTCAGATTGGTTATACGCCACATAGTGCACATTATCGGGGGATTACTGGTACGCTTGGATCGCTGGAAAATGTAATCCTGAACCCGTTGATCGCGGCGGCGACGAAGGCGCCCAATTTCATAGGGCCCAGAGTAGATTATCGCATCGTCCGGCATGTTTGTTTAAAATGTTTGAAAGCTTTTCGAATGATGTTTTGTTTATATTTATTATTATATTTATGCATTAATTTTTAACTTCGCCTTTCCTGGTTTTTCAGAGGGATCGCGGAAGTAAATCACTAGTAACGCCATTAAGGCGGTAAAAAGTCCCAGGACTACAAAGAACACAATCAGGTACAGTATTAGCTTGGTCATACGGCACATGGCTTGTTATAAAATGTTTGAAAACTTTTCGAATGATGTTTGGATTATGTGTATGTTATTATCCTTAAACTTTCATGTTTCTTATTTTGTAAAGATATATTTTCATGCATCCTTTTGAAACTTCAATGAATTTAATCTAAAATAGCTGGATAAACTAAAAAATTGAATATTTATAGAAAATTTAAATTACGCGCCATAAATATCGAAATTGCAATTGATCATCGATACGCATCCTTCGATAACTTCTTAATTTATGAGAAACCGAGAAACAGAACGCATTTTGTAAATAAAATTGCTTTTCGGCCGAAAGTATAACGTGTCGAAAGTAATCAAGTTTTAAAAAACGGAGTGCACCTTGTGGCTACAACAAAAAATTATACAAGCATAGTTGTAACGTGTGGCAATATCAATAAAATAACCAAGTCTGGCAGCTTTTGTCCAAATCTGGCCAGGTTGAAATTTATTTATTTACCAATTTTGAAATAGCTAAGCAAAAATGAGCGAAAATCTTATCGCTCCTCCGTTAAGCCGTATTCCAGGCACTAGCCAGGTAAAGGAGCAGCACAGCAAGGATCTGAAGACACTCACCTATGTGCAGTTGTTGGAGATGCGGGATCGTCAGGCGCACTTTCTTAGCTTCAAGTGAGTTTTTCCCTAAACCTGTGGAGTTTTCCCGCTTATAAAGCTGATTTTGCCGCTTTTTTGTTTCTAGAAAGCGCTTGCAGCAGTTGCCCGATAAAGGAAAACGCCTCCAGGAGTCCTACGATAAGTTGTTGGATGAGATCAGAAAACGCGATGAAGTGGAGCAAGCTACTCGACTTCTTAGTGGCCTAAACATTGCGGAGAAAGGAAAGGTGGCTCTGAGCAATCTAGAGTGGAATGGCAGGACAGCAGATGAGGGTGCCCATGTGGATGACATCCTAGACAGTGACGACGAGCTGGAGATGGATCCGCTAAAAATTATTGCCCAGGGCACCATGCACGAGAAAAAAGTTAAAGTAATTCCTCCTTCCGCTAGTCTCATAACGGCAGAAGATCTGGCAGAGATTCAGGACTTCAAGAAGCCAACAGATTCGCCAGATTCAGCGTTACACGATCACAGCGACACTAGCTCCCTTCCCGCAGAGATAATTGAGGTAGATGCTAGCCTAGTAGCCGGCAAATTGAGTAAAGAGGAACCTCTTGAACAACATGCCCGGTATTTAATTGACAAAACAGAAGTCCATGTTAATCCTTTGACCAGGGAAAAGTTTAGACCATTTCGTACTACGGTCTCAAATGTTCATGATCCCGATAAGGAGCGCATCCGAAAGAAGGGCAAACACTGGGAGGTCACGGCAGCAACTCCACCTCTTATTCAACATAAGGAGGTGCAGTTAGTGCCACTCGCGGAATCGGCTAGTCTGCAGCTGGACTACATGCAACGGATTAAGGTAGGGATAAATAAATTTCATCATGAACGGATTTTCAATACAATTTCTTTGCAGGAGCTACGCATTCAGCAGGCTGAGCAGCGTCTGGCTAAGCAAATAGAAACAAGAAAAGCCTCGGGACTGAGCCTTCCGGAAGAAACAATACTTAAAACCAAGGAATCGTTCCGCAACTACCGTAATCCTAAAACGGATTTCCTCATCGAGGGCAGACAAAAAGTCAGCGAGGAGCATGAAGTCCATGACCCCTCAATTCTGGATCGAGGATCTGCCGCTAGTGGCATCCATTACACAGTTTACGAGTAACCTCAAAGCAGAGATTGTGTTAGAATCCAACTCCGGTTCATTGTTTCAAACAAATTGTGAAATATTTATTCGTATAAGCAACAATTACTATTAAGACTGCATAAAACTTTTGCATGGTGCATGTTTACTATTTAGATTGAGTAGAACTGCGTGGCTGTGGAAGCCTGGAGCTCAATTTGTCCCATTTTGAACTGGAGACGTTGGAGCCACTTAAGTAAAGCCTCCGACTTAAATGCCTGCTGCTCCTCGTAATCTGGGGCATAGTCCCTTACGTTTTGCAGGCGTACATGCAGAGTGTCCGAAAGTTGGGTCTGCGAGGAGAGCACTGGACTCCACATGGGCAGTAGCTTGCCCAGAACCGTTGAATTGGTATCCTTCAGCGCCTCGAGCAGACTAAGGAAGTGCAGATTTACCATTTCGGACAGTTTGGAGTTGGCGCTCTGGGTCTGGAAATCCACGGGGGTTTGCGGCTGGTCCTTATTGGCTGTTGGCTTGGCGTGGGACACCAGCTGTAAGATGCAGGGCGTGACCTTGGCCCAGAACTCAAACAGCACGCCTAACGTGCTGCCCTCTGAATTGTTATTCGTGTTGTGGGACATCTGCTCAAGGTAGACTGTCCACAATTGGCACAGGGTAAAGGCGTGGAATAGCGAGGACATGTGCAGCACGGAAGTCTTGGATTGTTCCGCAAACCCAGCGAAGATCACCTGTATGTGGTCGGCGATGTGGCAGGACGCCTCTTGTGGTACGGGCTGAGAGTAGGTTACTCCCTGGTGCTGGTAGTGGACGCTGGCTGAGGGAATGGGTCCCTGTCCAGGTGCCGGAATCGGAGGCATTGGGGTGGGAATAGTGTGCGTCTCCTGGCGTCGTTGCATTAAAGCCATGTGGGTAAGTGAGCCGAGAAGCAGCCAGGATAGCAATCGCATGTGTCCGACGCATTCAGTGAACTCTTTGGGTCTAAGAATAGATTATAATTTAAGAAATCAAAGGAAACCATTAAGGGTTTCTTAGCTTACCCTTGTTGCAGAGAAGAGGGCGCATTATTCAGCCAGGGAAGATAGCGGGCCACGGCTTTGTTGTCACGGGAGTTGCCACGGGACATCTCTAGGGCCAGATACTGGGCCACAGCCCCTTTAAGTACTCCGCCCAGGGTATCCTCGCCAAGACCGTTGCTCGTCTGACCGTTCTTGAAGTTCTGAATATGTTAGTTTAAATAATAATATTTTTAAACTAAAAGCATCTAAATACCTTGATTTTGCTGAGAGTGTGAAAATCTGCCAGGAAATCGATCACATCATTGATGTACTGCCTCAAGCAGTCGGCGGCATTGGTAGTCAGTAGAGGACCCGCATCTGGCAGACCTGGAGCAGCTCCAGGTGGCAAAGTTCCTCCGGCGTCAAGCAGAACAAATCCTATGATTGTTAGCAGATTATGGTCCGGAATGTTCGTCTTGAACTTAAGGGCCTGGACAAACTCGAAGATCATCTGCCGGCAGAGGAGATTCTTATCCCTATCCTTGCTGAAGGAGCGAGTGTTAAGCGTGCAAAGTTCGTAAAGAGTCTGGTACTCCAGATTCGTGTGTTGCACGCAATAGGCCATAATCTTGGAATAGGGATCTAGAAGGGTTTTGGGTACACAGTTGAGCCGCAAAGTTGCCGCAATGATGTCCAGCATGTACTCAGCGTTGCTCAGACTCGGCATGATCACAATGACTTGTCGGAGTAGCGATTCCATGGCCTGCATCGCCTGGGACCAGACCGCCAAGCCTACACCAGCCTCAGCCGGAACGCACTGGAGGTTCAGATACTCGGCCATGTTGCGGAATATGACCGGAAGTTGGTCAATAGGCAGCGCCTTCTTGGAGATGAGGGACTCGCAGACCATGTAAATGGGACTGGTGACGTTAAGATCCTGGAAATCCTGCAGAGCTTTAGCAATGCTGCGGAAGTGATTGTGTCGGATTTTCACTGGAAGATATGGATTAGGGTTGAGCTTCCCATGGAAACGAACCTGCCTGCTACTTACTCTTCATTTGGGTTTGGAACACCTGCAAGAAGATCCCATTGGGAGCCAGTTGGTGGAGTACGCAGCGGAAGAACTGCAGGGCAACTGCCTGGGCACTGCTCGCCAATGGAGGTCCATTCTCACCCTGCCAGGCGTGGGTGCAGCTCAAACAGATTCTGGGATTAGAAAGAAAGCTGTAGTCCCGGACATCTTTCACTTTTTGATGATTTTCCTACCTGGATGTCATGGTCAAAATCTCGGGTAGGAAAGGCGCTGCCATTGCCGGCTCGCGGTGAATGAAAGTTCCCAGGATCACTATGAATATTCCAATCTCCTCATCGGTGTACTCCTCGATGTGGGCGCCACAGTCCGAGCAGCGCTCCACGATAGTGTAATCACCAACCCGACGGGAGCTCTGAAAAAGGAACTAACTGTAATTGGCACTACAATGAAATATATTCAAGCAACTTACTCCTCGAGGAGCATGGGGAGTGGCGTGTGTCCCATGGCCATTGCTGGCTTCAATTTCGCCCTCATCCATTTCGTCATCTGGCTCAGGGTCCACGGGCTGGAATGGTGGTGGTGGCCAAGATCCTGCGAAACGTGACCGGATGTCCGGAATAGCATTGGTGTCCACATTGAAGGGAGCCAGTTTCTGGCGAGGTCTCTTGATGCTGTTGCTGGTGGTCAGGCCACCAGTTCCTCCAGACCCACCAGACGTTTGCTTCAGTTCCTGCTGGACGTTCTTCAAGATGGAGGTATGCAAGTCAGCCGGCGGCTGGGAGGGAAGCTGTGCATTAGGATTAGGTGGTGACTCCAGTGCTACTTGCTTAATCAAGCGGCGTGGAGAGTTGGTCCGGCTGCTGGGAGTCGCGTCATCCTTGGTGCTCTCCGACACGTCCAGGCTGTCCTGCTTGAGATGACTGATGTCCGGCAGATTGAGGCCATCCCTAACCCGTTCCACCAATGTGACCACCGTGTCCTGGGTGCCGATGGGCAGCAGGCGCTCCGGTGTGGGTATCTCCAGGGCAGCTATACTCTTTGGAGGCGGCAGGCTCTGCATACCCTCGTCTACCTCGTCCCGGGGATTTGGCATAACACTCATTTTGGAGAGAGGAGATTCCGGAGAGCCATAATTCTTGTCCACGCGCTTCAGAGACTTGGTTTGGGATTTCTTTTGTCGAGAATCATCTGCCGAGGAGCTAGAGTTTCCAGCGCTGCATTCCACTATGGTCTTGTGGCGCCCAATAGGCTTGCCACCTGGAGCCTGTCCGGGAGCAGCAACAGGAGCACCGCTTTCGTTGCCACCGGTACCATTGGCGGATCGGCTTCCACTGCCACTACCGCTACTGGAACCATCAACCATCTTCCTTTCTCCTCCTGTTGGCAAGTCCTGGAGGGCGCCCAGTGCCTTCAGGTGATTCGTGGCGATGGCGGCAAACATCTTCGAGGTGGAGGCAGCTGCGTTCTCCAGTGACTTGTTGCGTACGGTCACCGCCCGGTGCACGTCGACTGGCGGACTTATAATCGCCGTCTCGGTCGTCTCAGCACCCACTAGAGGAGTCACAATCATGCGCACTCCTTCCTGGAGACTGTGCCTGGTGTGGGTAGTTACCTCGCTGCTGGTGGTGGCCTTGATCTTTGTGGTGTATGTATCCCCCACCTTGGTTGTGATCATGGATTTGTGCGATTTTGTCGATTTCTTGAGTAAAGAATATATAAAAGTATTTTAGGAAATAGGGACACTGAGATTTAAGGAGTGGCGTTACCTCTTCTGTGTATTCCAAGGTTCGTCGAGTGCGGGGCATGACATCCTCGAAGTGAATGGTGTCGTCAAAGGATCCCTAATAAGAAAAAAACAAATTTAATTTACTCTTCAAATAATTTATAAAGTTTTTTCTTACCGGAGCACTACTGCCATGCAAGGTACTGTCTGAAAGATCGCTTTCTGGAATGGCCACAAGTTCCGACTCCGTCTCATCCGCGTCCAGACTGGAGTCGTTGTACTTCCTGAAGGCATGCTGAAGCTTGGGAGTGAAGGCCACATTCTGGCCCTTGCTCTTGGAGGCGGCACTGGTCCCCTCCGAAGGGAACATAGGGCTGGCCGGAGGACTAGCTTCTTTGTCATCTGGGTCAGTACCAAGGGATGGCTGGCTTACATCCCGGGATCTGGCCGCTCCACCCACGCCCTGAATATCCAGAATGGTGGTTGTGGGAATACGACGACACTGGTGGAAGTGACCACGCAAGCTGTTCATGATCATCCGGATGGCAGATATTACATAGCCACTGAGAGGTGGTTGGGTGTAGGAGTACTTGTAGAGAACCACCAGCAGGGTGAAGAGCCAGTTGCGTCGGGGATATTGTTCTAGGTGCCACAACGAGTAGTTAAAGACGATGTTCTGATAGGATTCCCCAGAAGTACTGGTCGGGTTCGGGGCATAAAGGATAATCTGCATCACCGAGGGCAGGATTAGGCCACCAATCAAGTGATTTTGATCCAGGACTTGTGGCAAATTGGCCAGGAAGGCATTGAATACGGCCGACACTCTGGAGAAAAGAGGGGATTATATATCCTTGTTACATCTTTTTTTTTAGGCACATACCTTAGTGATTCCGGTGTGGTGTGGAAGGTCTTGTCGATCTGGTTATGACCAAGTAGCAGGAATAGATGCTTCAAAACAATGTTCTGGGTCTTGGTCACTGGCTTATCCTCCGAGGGAAAGGCCTGATCCGTGCGCGACATGAACTGCATGAGCATGAAGACCAGCAAGTGAATTGTCTCCCGATCGGACTCCTCCAGTTCCGTGATCCTCGAGAGCAGGCCAATCAGATTCTCATCGTTTAGGCCGCCCAACGAATGAATGTGACCATCTATACATAGGATCGATAATACACATATGGTTATTAGTACTGATTTCAGGTAGGATCAGGAATCTGCTTGGATGGGAATGGGGGAAAAACACCAATATCTTTTAATTTTTGTTTGGTCTCAGCCACATGCCAATTTCACAATAAGATTGATTTTTGTATATGTAGATTGAAAATGTTTTGCGATTTGTATAATATACAGGACATGTCTCTGTTGAGTAAAATTTATTTTTTAAATAAATTGGAGTTTACACTTGTCGAGGGGAGACAGAGAAAGATGGGGAACAAGAGAGAGATAGAAAGAAATAGAGACGGTGATAAAGTCATCCGCGATAAAGATAATGATCATACATACCAGTTCGAGGGGAACACACTTAAATGACATTGTTTATGAGAAGCAAAGTTATACACACAGCTGAATAATACGGACATTACACACATTTTATATACAAAATATTACTTATAGTTTTCTTTGACTTTGATTAACAAAAAATGGATGAAAAATGTTGTTTTCAGTATGAAAAGTATAGCATGCTTTTGTGATCCATGTGATGGACGTGCCACTTAAAAATCGTTTCCATATGGTGGTGTGTTGTGTTAAATATTGTTTAAAATATAAACAATTCAATAAAAAGGCAATTCATAAATAAAATGTTTCTCATAACAAATCAATATTTTTTGCTAAAAAGCTAGAACAAGTTTGTGGCTCATTATTGTTAAAAAATAGTATTATTAAAAGTATAAAAACTATATTACTTGTCTGTTATATGGTTAGTATTATTAAAAAGCCAAAGTTGTATATCATTTCTCCGGTCTTCGCTGATATTGACGATAATGTAGATTTGGTTTTAACACTGATTTCAAGCCAAAGCAACACCGACAATGGGCAAGCTAACAATAATGGCTAAACCATTCTCAAGGAATCCTCAAGAAATTCAAAAATATATTTTTGGAAATAAATGGATTATTGCAAGACCATGTATATTATGTTAAGCTTAATTTCAATAGATAGAAAGGTCTATATGTCTTCATTTTTGAAACCCATTTAGAAATTATGTTTGGTTCAATTTTGCATTAAATTATTCTCAATATCTGGAATAAATATTTAAAAAACTTTCGATTCTTTGCGAGTAGTTTAAACATCATGTTGATCGCCAAAAAACACCGATCATCAGACACCATCGAGGGGAGGGGATACACAGAAACCAAAGACACAACAAAAAATTATATAATAAGAAATTATAGCGACACTCATGCTCTAGCACCTACCTGGATTCGCCGAGCTGCCGGTGGCCGCCGCACCCGCGCCCTGCGAATGTGACAGGTGGGTTGCGGCATCGCAGGTGCAGTGCAGGGGGAAAGCCAGAGTCGAGGGGCTGGGACTGGGGACCGGCACGGTGGCTGGCTGCGTGGGCAGCAGGTTGGGTGCCGACGGATGCTTTTGGAAGTGGGAGTGAAAAGAGTGTTGGGGCGGGGGATTCGCCGAGTTGCATCCTCCCGGTGCCTCCTGGATGAACGATGACCCTGATGCTAAAGCTGCTGCGGCGGCGGCATCGGCGGCTACCTGGGAGCGGAGCAACGTCTCCGCCTCCTGCAGCGTGGGCATCGGACTATGGTGACTGGGCGGCACGCAGTGCACCAGGTATTGGTGGCTCTGACTGTGGCCCGAGCCCAGACTGGTTGTGGTTGCTACATGTGCACTACTACCGGCATGGTGATGCGGGTGATGGTGGGGGTGAGGGTGAGGGTGTGGATGCGGGTACGGGTGGTGGTGGTGATAGGGAAAGGCCGTGTGCGACGATTGGTGAACGGGACAAGGCGGCGGCTTGGGACGTGAGGAGCCCGCTGCCGTTCCTGTAGGATTCGCCGACTGGCTGCTGCCAGAGGCCCCCCCACTACTACTGCCCAGGAACTGACCCAGTCCGAAGCGTGATGTCTTTCTCTTGAGGATCGGCGCCGACACCTGCCGGCTGTATATCTTCTCCTTCTCAGGAACTGAAAAACGAAAACAACAAATTCCAGTACGGGTAGACTTCTCTGCAAGTGGTATACTCACTGAACTTGCTGTCCTGGCGCGGTGCCATGCTGGCAGGTGCGGACATGGTCCGCTTGTAGGGCCACTTTGTGCCAAAAGAGGCGCTCAGGGTTTTGGCCATGCAGCCGCTGGTGTCGGACTGGCTGAGAGCTTCCCGGGCCTTCTGGATCTTGGCTGACAGGGCCTCGCTACCGTTGTCCGAGTTACGCAGATCCCGCAAGTAGGAAATGTCGCCGCATTTCTCAAGGTTGATTTGGGCCTCCACGAACAGGGTGTCGAAGCGGTTGAGGAAGAACTCCCAGCCGAGCATCTTCCGGTCAGAGAGGGAGTTGTGGAGCTGGTAGACGGACTGCAGGACCACCGGCCGGTCCACGATGAACAGATCGAACTGCGACTCCAGGCAGAAGAGCAGCGACCGAATTGCCGTGTCATGAATAGTTCCGATGTAGAGGGTAGCCCGCTGCGCCACGTACACATTGATATCGTCCATGCTGGCGATCAAGTGGCAGAAGGCGGTGGCCAGGGCCGTCTGCAGGCCCACCTCGGAGCGCAGCGGGGTGGAGTCCATGAAACGGGTAATCACGGTGACTCGCTCCACTGCCGTGAACCGGACGCGCCAGTCCGTGTCGTGGAAGGCCTCCTGCACCACGCGCCAAAAGACGTCCGAGCCGAGCGGCAGCGTGATGCAGTGCAGCAGCAGTGGCACGCCCACCTGGCAGATGTGAGAGTGCTCCGCGTTGCAAAGCTCCCAAAGGCTAAAAATTATATCAATCCTATAGTCTGAAGCAGAGTAAAAGAGTCATGTGTCCTACTTCTTGATCAGTAAGTTCTCCTGGCACCAGATGAAGAAGCCACGTTGCTCTTTGGCTGCCTTGGCCAGGGCATCTCCATGGAGAGCCATTGTGTTGAGGCACTGCAGGACATAGTACAGGATCTCCGGCTTTTTAATAGTGGGGATTTCCTAAAAGGAAATTAGGGGTGAGAAGTGTTTCTAAAAGTCTGCCTTCCCTACCGTCAGAAGCTGATGAATATACTGAAGGGGCTGTGGTAGCTGATCCAGGGTGAACTTGAACTTGCCCACGGAGGTGTGCCAGAAGTCGTCGCTATCCTCCTCCTCCTCGTCCTCCTCGGAGCCGCTCCCGTTCTCGCCGCCGCCTCCGCCGCCACAGGCTCCCGTGCCATTGGCGCCGTTCTCACCCATGACCGATGCCTTGGTGACGCTGACATTGGCGCTGCCGACGTCCGCATCGGACAGGGTTATAGAGCGGGCTATGGCCCGGTCTGTGGGCAGGATGGAGGCCAGGTCGAGCTGCTCTGAAACAGTTTCTACCGTCGCCGTCATGATCTGCATGAGACAAGGGAGGCGGCATTAGAGCGAGTCGGGACCGTGGGTGTGGGAAACAGAGTTACATCGTATATACACGGGTTGGAACATATTTTGGTGTGAACGATATTATTTTACATTCCTTAGATAAAACATTTAGACAAATGCAATGGTCGGGGCACTGACAATTCGCTTACACTCACATATCCGGTTGAAAAGTCAGTTAATATACATAAAAATGGCATATAACACACGTAAAATATTGCATAAATTTGTTACATTTTCTGTGCAGTTCTGTGAGTAATATTAACAACGATCTTATTCATCGGTGGTTGGGTGAATCATAAATAGTAACTGGTGACAGTGCTGAACATTGAACATGCTTCTCAAAAATGATCCAAAAATTTGAAATAATAAATCTGTTATGTGGAAATTATTATGGAACGCAATATTTACATGTTGGTAAGAATAAGTTGGAAATAGAAATTAATAAAATGTACATATATAAAATTTGTTTTTAGAGATTTTTCTCTCTATACGATAAATTGTAATTTATTTTCACACACATACAAGATACTTTGACACACAGCAGTTTAACAAAGTAAGTAAATAAAACTAGAAAATTAAAGAGGACTAGTTTTTAAGATGGAACGATCTAAAGGTAAAGTTTTATAAATTTCATCTGAGTGGATTTTCTCTATCAGAAAAATGTCCTCTTTTCGGAGAGTTCTTTTTTGTCTAGAAAAATATTGAATTAAAAAATATATGGATTTTATTTAAAAAAATTCATTGAATATATCTTGAACCTAGGTTTATCTAATGCTAGTTATCAAAAGGCTCCACTAAATGGCTTAACAAGTCCTAAGAATCTTCGTTATTATTAAAAATAAATAATGTAAAGATTTAATTTTTATTAAAAAATATGAAAAATAAACAGGAAAAACACTCTGTACATTTATTTACACTTATCACAACGAGTAAAATTTTAAGATTGGACAAAAATACAAAAAAGTATAAGCGGGTTAAACGAACTTTACAAATGTCGAATTGTTGGAGGGTTTTTAATGGGGGAAAACCAAAGAACTAATATCGAAAACAAACTTGTATAGCTTTTTTTGGTAGAATTGTTTGTCTTTGTTGGGTATTTCTTTTTAAGAATGCACAAAGTACCTCGTTTGTGGCGTGAACTTTTCTCAATTCATTACTATCAACTGAATGCCCATTTTCGTTATTCTATAAAAAATATACGAAGAAACAAAAACTTTTGTATAATCGTTGGACAATTATCGATTTTCAATTTTTGAAAATGAAAACTTTCAATTGGAATTTGTGTTAAGGAAATAAAAACAAACCAAACATCTTGTATGTGTTTATAAAATGAAACAACTCGAATGCTCACTTCAACTTAGTGTTGCTTGTTGCTGTAATTAGTTTGAATATTTATAGCAAATATTTAAAATATATATAGACATATGTAAATATGAGGTGTTTCAATATACCTACAGTCAACGCATAATATTTGAATTTTATTTCTTTTCATATATTTTTTTTTATATAAGATTATTGTTTTGGCAATGTGTAAAGAACTTTCAAATTCGAGTTTGGTCGTCAATAAATGGGTGACAACTAAAGATAAAATGTGGGGGTCTATTGCTTATGATCGAAATACATACGGAACAGACGTGGGGCATGTGGACGAGCACTCCGCCCACGGAGTGGGGTTCGGGTTGGGGCACGGCCACCGGCACAGGACCTTTGCAAAGAGAGTAAAATACCAGGATTAGTAAAGGAGTTACACAATGGGGAAGTCGAGTCCAGCTAAAATGAAGTTTTAGGTCAACATACAACTGATTCGCATTCAATAATCGATCATGCAGCCAAGTACATACACAAAAAAAAGTCCCAAAAGAAGTAGGATGTCACTGTAAGTATCTCATGCAGGATCAACAAGTGTGTTTGGGTTTAACTTCACTGCCAATCGGGGTCTAAGCGAATCATATATCCCATATTATCAATTTCGGGGAACTGCCTACCAAGGAACGAAAGATCACTTGAAAAAAATATATGTATGTGTGGTATGCAGTATTATCTCGAAAAGGTGTTTTGTGATTAAGAAAGACTTCAACCGAACCGAACCGAAACGAAAAAATCGATCTAGTTTGGCAAACTGGAACTGAACTCTCTAGGGGGACTGTAATATTACTACTTGGGTCAGCTAAAGGTAAAAGCTTTGGTTACGCTAGTCATTCACTAGATAGAGGGGGTTCTGTGTATTCTGGTGTTGAGAGAGTGTTGGATCTGGCGAAACTATAGTTTGTATTTTTTTTCAGTGTGAGTGGAGGAATCTGTTGTTCGTGTAAAGTGGAGAGTTAATAAAAGATTGTAGTTTATTCGGTTGAGTAACGAAATGTTTCAACAAATGCTTGATAATGTAATGTTAATTGTAATTTGTATTTTAGATTTTTTTTGGTTTTGGTTTTTAGTTTTGTAACGAATGAAAAATTTGCTGTTGGTGCATCACCTGCCATTATTATAATTTTTCCATCGTCTGAAAAGAATTGATCTAGCTTAAAGATATCTGATAATGATTGATAGATTCAAATTGAGTTTGGTATTAGTTTTCATGAGTAGTAGACATTGGTATTTTGTTGATTAAATTTGGCATTTGGCATTGTGGCATTTGGCATATACGGGAAGTTTTCGAGTGTGTCAGAGACGCGAAATATTTATAGGGTGCGAGCGATAGAGACAGCGTTTAGTTACAGATATTATAGTTTTGTACAGGCAGACGCGCAGTAGAATTTGTTAGAGATAGAGAGAGAGAAACAAATATACATATTTAGGTAGAGAGATAGTAGATAGACAAATAGTTATGGTTGGAAAATATAAGTACAGTGGATGAGCTTGATGGGAAATGGTTTAGCGCGAGTGATCGGTTTAGATGGCTGTTAGTTCATACATCTCTGGGTTTAGTCTCTGGGAATTAGTTTAGTTTTGGGGGGCAAGAAGGTACTTTACAAGGCATAGCAGTGCAGGTATCTAGTTGTAGGTTGTAACAACGTTCGGTTTGCGCTTTAACGTGGGTTTTTAGTCTAAGGCGGGCTTTTCAAATGGCCACTTATCTTTCCACGCCACTCGCCCGCAAACTCTTTTTATACAAAGTTATATGTATTTAATGTCCAGGCTCAAGTACTGTCTACAATTAGCTACTTTTTGGTGAAGTTTCACTGCTTTACTGTTACGGTGGTTAGTTTATTTATAAGTGGGTGGTTTTCGGGATAGAAACTGGGGCGGGTCTTTATAGACAGATTATGTTACAACCGGGTTTTATCATCTCGGGGCCACCAAATCAAATGAAAAGGTTTTAGAAAGTCTGGGTTTACCTGCAAAGCCTCCAAGGGGACCCAGGGGAATGGGTAGCGGTGCCATGGATAGGGAAACGTCTCTATCGCGTGTCTTCTCTTTGTCAGATTCTGGCGGGGATTTTCGCGAGGATTTCTCCTCTTCAATGATGTCCTCAATGGGTACCTAAGCAAAGGAAAGTTTGACTTTAAGATCCTCTCTTTTAAATATTCAAAGGATTTCCTACATCGGGGGGTCTTACGGGGTTCAGTGGAGCCATGAACTGAACCAGCTTGGTGGAGAGTTGATGCCACATAATAGATGCCTCGCAATAAGCGCATTCTGCCACCTAAGAAAAGGTATCAAGATATAACATCTATAAAGGAGGTTATCAAGAACCTACTCACCTTCAGGGCACATACGTGACTACTGAGACCCACTCGAGCTGCCGTCACCATGCACTTGATGAGACGCGAAACATTTTCGCAGACGCTAGTGTGGATGCCCATGTGCTGCTCCACGTCCTGCAACTCCATCTGCTTCAGAAGGATGTCCAGCATGAGGATGCAGCAGGTGAGATTGTGCTCGGCATCCGTTGAGAACTCCGTGTGTCGATTGGTGGGGGCCTCATCATCAGAAATCGCAGAGGTGTTGCCAGAATCATCCTCCACAACGGGCGCTGAAAGACAGAAATCTTTAAATATTCTTTTAAAATTCACTCCAATTGTAACTTACAAATGGAGCTGCGTCTGGGAGGATTAGCCATGTCGGCCTTGGTCTCCTTGCTCTCCTTGCAAGGAGTTTTCGGGGCCTTAGTCTGCGACTGAGCATCCTTCTCCCTCATCAACTCGTGTTGGATGCCATACTTCATAATGCGCACCCCGTCGCCGAACATGGCGAAAAGCTGGACCAGTGGAATGAGGATCTCCAGCTTGGTGAGGATCTGCAGCCAGTGAAGGGCCTGCTGCTGCACCTTGGCCGTAGTCTTCTCGAACCGTATGGCCACAAAGTTGTACATGGTCTTGGCATCAAAGCCGAGTGGCGACATCTCTGGATCGAGTATCTTGCTCAGCACGATCTTCAATTCGTTGAGCTCCTTCTCGGCCACGTCGTTGGTAATGGCTTCCATCCAGTGTGGCATCACATAGTCCCAGATCTCCGAGGTAATCACCTCGTACGGCACCAGACAAATCAAACGTTGAAGACCCTCTTTGAGGTGACTGGTCCTTGAGGCCAGTGTCTCCCAGTGCCCACCAACTCGGGCATACTCCGGGGGATGGGGCAGCAGACAGGAGATGAAGACGTTGTAGTGTATGCGGCAAATGTCCTTCAGCCAGTTGCACACGTGATCAACCTTTAGCTTCTCTATGGTGCTCTCTACTTGACCAGCAGCTGAAATTTTAAATGAGTTGTAAATGATAGTGTGAAAAAATGTTGCCTACTTTAGGGGGAAAACATGTCGTATGAGTAACGTTTCAGATCAAAATGGCGGATCATCAAAGCATGGCGGATGAGTAACATTGAAGAGCAACGAGGCTGGCAATATGGTGCATATGGCCTGGCTTCTTTAATACTACACATCCGTTATGTTGTGCCAAAAGTATTTAACGAATTTATATTTTAAGATTTTCAACAAAATCTAACAAATTCAAGTTAATTAATTTAGGTAAACATTTATCCAATTCCTTACCATCGTACGAATATGCGGTAACATGGAACCAATGAAACAGCATGCTGAGGATCCTGCCGAGAACTTCCACGGGAGTGTCGGCATTGGGTGTGCAACGTCCTACAAGTAGCCAGATGCCGTATCGGCCCAAACGCTGGCGTTCCTCCAGAGAAATATTGTCTGCCGTGAGTGAAGAGCTATTTTTCTTGGACTCTGAGGACGAAGACTCCTTGCCAGGCTCAAAATTCAAAGGCTTGGCCTCGCGCAGCAGACTGACGACTGACTCCACCATGTGCATCTGCATCTCGGGGTCCATTTGCCAGGCTGGCTGCAGGCTGCGATGGACGACGTGGTCGCCACCACGCCGCGAGTTGTGCCTGTTGCTGTGGCACTGGCTGCAGTAGCGGATCGGATGGTTGCCATTGAAGCTGGCGCACTCTGTGGAGAAGCAGATGGAGAAGGCGGACTTCTCGTTAGAGCGGCAGTTCTTGTTCTCGCAGACCATGGACACCTGCTGCATGGGGTGCAGGATGTCGCCGAACTCCAGGTTGGCGTGTTCGCGATGAATCTCGTTGGCGCATTCGATGCAGAGATAGAGGGGCGGCGGACAGTCGGGGGCGTAGGTGATGCTGATGCTGTGATCATAGCAGACCTTGGCTGCCTCTGCATTGCCGGCATTGGGGCAGTGCTCCCGCTGGCAGGTAAAGGGAACGAGGTCATCTGAATGGAAAGAGAATAGTATAAATCTGGAATCTATGCAAAGGTAAAAATAAAACTTACTCGTTAATTTAGAGAGCAGCACTTTGCGATCAAAGAGATTGGCGTCGAAAGCAGGCCAGTAGTAGAAAAGCAGTTTGGCGGCCGAGGAGCGGGAGACAGCAGTGCCATAGGCCACAACGCAAAGGATGTCCTTGACCACGTTGTGTTTGAGAGTCATGAGGCACTCCAGCAACTGGCAGTGATGTGCTGGGTTGTTGGAGTACTGCAGGACCATCATAATAACCGAGGAGACAGACTGGCAGGCCTGGCACTCCTGCTCATCGGAGCTCCGTCGTGCTAAGTGAGATATTTTTTTAATTTTAAAGGAAGATCCAAATCATAATATTATCTTACTTATAGTAAAGGGTAGTATATAATAGCATAGTGCATTGACAATGTCCTGGTGTAAGGCTGGTGGTAGAACAGATATGGTAGAGCTGACTAGATAGGGTAGATTATCGATAAGATCCTTGTCGAGGAAGGGTAGGATGCAGCTGAGGCACTGCAAGAGGGCTTTGCCGAAAACTGAAAAATAGATAACAAATTAATTATTAACTGGTCGGTTGTTTGGGGTTAAACGACCTACCGATTTGTCCATACTGGATGCAAGGTGCCACATCGATGAGCATAGTAAGAGCGTTATAGAGGTTGCCATATTCAAGATTGGGATAGGCAGACATGCGAGTGGGATCCTCGAGAGGATCGCGTATAAGTTCGTGCGGTGAGGTGCGCACATCCTTAAGGACAGCTGTGCGTAAAATATTTCAATATATATTATGGAGTATATGTTATATGTTTATACCCACTTAGTAGAGTTTGAGAAAAGTATTTGATATTGTTAGCAATATCGACGCCAGAGGGCGCAGGTAAGACGTTGTGCAATAGGCGTACATGGTATTCATGAAGGGCTCTCAATTTTGCCTGAACTGTAAATACAAAGAGAGAGAAAGGAAGAGATAGAGGGAAAAAGGACCTCAAGTTGAGACTCCTGGGGACAACTTACAGGCGGCAGCACGAGTGCCCATGTTGATGAGTTGCACCTTAAAGCTGCCAGTCATTATATCAGACAAATCCTTCGCATTGCCGAAACTGCTGCCGAGGGACTTCGCATTCTGTAATTTTTATAAAAAATATTCCATAAATAGAATCACGCCCATTATTACGTAATGTCCCGCACTTCAAGATGCTACTGAAAGTAAAAATGGCTTAAACACAAGAAACTTCATAGATAACTGAAAAGTTTCATAAACCCCATAAACTACACTCTCTAAGGATAATATTTTGAATAAACTTACCTCGAAATTGGTAAGTTTTTTCAATAAATTTGCAATTTTTTACGGGTTTTACAGCAGGCCACGTCCACGAAGAAAAATCTCTATAACTAAACTGCGTTTTTGGTGTGTATCTGTACAGGGAATATGGCTATCTGTTGGACGCCCTCTGACCCCACGAATTTTGGGGAGCCTTACTCTGAGAGATTATAGAAGATTTCAAAGCGGTTTGGAGCTTATTCGATTTTGAAGGTGTTGTTTCGCTGAAATTGCACATTTTTATAGAATAAAATGGTTTAAATGTAGAGGAATTTCTGCAAACTGAAGTTGGAGGGTGGGGACTTGACCCACTTTTGCCACCCACCCTTGCCAGCAGCCCTGAGAACAGCTGTCCCGAAGTAGGACATGCGCATATCGCGTGTTTATCTCCGATTTGCCGCACTTCCCAACAAGTGTTTGTTTTGGTCTAGTCGGTCTAGGAGGTAAATATTTACAATGCACAGCCTGGATGGGAGTTTGCGCAGATTACACGCAATGTTTGTAAATTTTCCCAGCTGATACTGTCGATGCGCAACTGGTATCCTTTGGAGAGTTTCCAAGATTTCATGTAGACATCAACCGAATTATAAAATCAGCTGTGAATCAGGAGCGACTACAATTAAATATTCATTACCAAATCCTTGGGGTTGGGAAATTCTAAGGCTTCCTTGGAGAAAGAAAAGAAGAAAAGTTTCGTAGGGTTTTCTGGCTAATGCCGAACCTTTTAACCCCTTGCGTTGGCAACCGAAACTCGTCCTGGAAATCGAAACCCTATTTTAACAACTGATTTAACTGAACTCTGACCCAACTGGCTGTCCAAAACGGATGGCTTACCAAAAAAGCAAAGGATTAAAAACGAAACTAGTCAAGTAAGTGTGGGTTTTACATTTATTTAGATCAGCTAATCAATGGTGTTATAATTTGTGTATTTTTTA
Source organism: Drosophila pseudoananassae pseudoananassae (assembly GCA_018153035.1). NCBI lineage: Eukaryota > Metazoa > Arthropoda > Insecta > Diptera > Drosophilidae > Drosophila > Drosophila pseudoananassae. Next base: position 3,143,739 of record JAECXR010000055.1, read on the forward strand.
AAGCGGAAATGTGGTTATCATTTAAGAGGGGAAATACCTTGAATCCTATGCCCTAGAAACATGTGGTTGTGGTGGTGCAGTCAGTGTAATTAAATCCCAGCATAATGGGTAATATGGTGTTGTAAGATATCTCATAGATACTGATTGATACAATTGGGAGACAGTGTCTCTTTTCTGTCCAAAACGGATCAGTTTGCCAAAAAGGCTATCACGAATCTAGTCAAGTGCATGTGTGCATGCGTAGATATAAGAGCAGCTAAAAATTAATTATTAACAATGAATTTGTGTATTTTCGAAATTGGGAAATAACTGGAATCCCCTTTGCCCTACAAAGTTATGATTTGTCACGAGTTATTATTTGTTGGTGTAAGTATTTGCCTAGAGAACGGGTGAAATGGTGGTCCGAAGACACCTTAAAGATACTGATTGACTAATGTGGGAGACGGTGTCTCGCTTTCGGTTGCCGGATCTGCGGCGGAGGTCAATCCGCCCTCTAATGCGTCCTGAAGCTCCTCGGCCGTCTGTTTGGTGGCCTTTGGCTTCGGATCGGTGGAGGTCTCATCGACGCCAGCTTCCTTAAGATCAGTGTTCGATGGAGTACGGGACTCCTGCAACTGAACCGGCTGTAGCTCATGGACTTCCTCCTCTTCGGTGGCACCCAGACTCGATTGCTGGGCTCCTGAGCCCGCGTCTTGGCGATTTTTCTGGCGATGGAACAGTAGTTTCCAGTAGCTGGAAATGGATGCCTTGATTGTGGGCTTAGCATTTGGAATGGGTTTTTCCCGTTCGGAAATAGGGTTTTCCATGCTGTTTGACGATTCCGCCACATCTGAAAGGAAAATGGAAATACTTCTACCCTACACAATATTATAGTCTGAGATCTTACCTTTTTGTGCTGTCTTATTGCGTGAAAAGAATCGAGTCAAGGTCTTCGGCTTGCTGTCTTCCTTGGCGTTGTTGTCCTCGTCGGAGGCATCGCTGTCCTCATCAGCCTGGTCACGCATGAGCGGCTTCTTGCTGACCTTGAAGAACCGCTTCAGGGAGTTGGACTTCGAGGATTGGGACATCTCGGACGAGGCCACTGGCAGGGCCTGCGGCTCGGCTAAAGGTATATCCTCCAGATTGGACATCGTGCCCACGAAAATTTTAAATTTTATATTTTAGTAATATATTTTACGAAATATATAAAATGCCTTGTGTTAGTTAGCAGAGTGCACAAGGCAAATTGTCAGGAACCTCATGGCTTGCTAAGATCGAGGTGTTTGAAGTATGACAACGATAACTTTATAAGAAAAATATGTCTGGTTACACTTTAACTATAATGCATATTTTATTATATATTCAATATTATTATATTTTATTGTAATATTTTCAACAAAAAATGTTGACTATTGTACTTTTTTTCTGGCTTTTTTTTATGCAGCAATTTGGTATCGTTTGGTTAACATGTGTTAACAACGACATCGAAACAGGTTTCAATTGATACGATTTTGATTTTATTTTCTCTCGTTTCTCCCCACAATCGAACTCTTTCCCCGGCCAGGACAAAGCCAAACAGAAGCCTGAAATACAAAAAAAGAAAACTGATATAAAAGCTTGAAACAATTCATTCAATATGTGCAATACCCCTTGTTATACTGCTGCCCCATTGTTTCAAATGTTCGTTCGATTTCCCTTGTCCGCTGTCCGCCGGCTGGTGTCCGTTGTCCGGCTTCTGGTGCACTGCTACGGTACGGAGCTCCGTTTGTGAGTTCGGGGCCACCAACAAAGTCGTTTCGAAAATCAATTGAAGAACTGGTGGCGATTCCTGCTGTCGACACTGCGCCATCCCACTACGCTGTAGCTCCAGCCATCCAACCATCCGGCGAAGGCCGTTAATTTATGTAGTTATGTGCCGTCTGCCGGTTGCCAGGACACCCAAAACAATGGACAATTTCTGGTCCAGTTGCAGCATGCGAGGGTTTTGTGCCCGGCTTTTGTTCGAGGAAGGTGTTGAAATTCCGCATAAAAGAAATATGTAATTTTATATCAATATCAGGGCATACAATGATAAATTAAAGCTTATTGCTGGTTATATTACTTTTGATTAATTTTTGAGGCTTTGTAACTCTTTTCTATTCTATTCTTGAAAAATATACATTATTCTTTAATTTAAAGACCCTCCACTCCCCATTAATCTTGCTCCAAAAAAGTTAATGGCATAACTCCCCCTGGCTGACAACGGGGCGACATCAATAAATCATCAACAATAAAACCATAAGGGAAATGAACAAGGATAATGCCAGGGCAATCCTTTTGCCAGTCAGCAGCTGCTCGCCCACACCGCTGCAAAGTGTGAAAATGTCAGTGCCAAAGGGGAGTTGCGGCCCAACTGTAAGTGGGGTGGGCGCCACATAATGGCCAAAACGGAAATGTTGTTTGCAGCCAATTCATTGCCAACACACACAGACAGAGGAGGAGAGAGTGGAAAACAACAAGCGGCAAAAACATAAACACCCCCTGCAGGCTTACGCAGCCACAAAAGCAACATTCCCCGGACACAATGGCAACGGAGGCAGCAACAGAAGCTGCAACTGCAACTGCAGACCGCAAAATGTGTTGCCACAGCCCTTGGGGCTATACAAACGGAGATGGAGATGGTGCAGGAGCTGGAGCTGGATCTGGAGTTGGGTGCAAACTCATAAGTCGGTCTGCCAGACAAATCCTCAGAGCAAGTGCATTCATTCATTGGCAATAACAATCAAACTGCTGTTGGCAGTCCAGCCCTTCCCTTTGTGGCACAGCCCCTCCTTCCCCCGCTGCCATTTGCTCATTTCTTGTTGCGCATTTGCAATGCCATTCAACTTGTTTGTATTGCTGCAACATCATCTTGCAACACCAACAGAAATTGTAACACTCGCAAAAAACAGGAACATCAATATAGGGACTTATTAGTATCTCCTTTTGGGAAACTTTGAAAAACTATTAGTAAGGGATGCATTTAATAAATAAGTATGTTTTTGTTAAATCCTTCTATTTGAAAATTAGAAGTCTAATAAATCCATACCCATTGATCGTAAAGAATTACCTATTTTTCTTGGTATACCATCGCCAACCACAACAATTTAGTGTTGTTGACTTTAATATTTCGGTTTTGGGTCTGCGTTTATTATCCCCCCGGAAACCTGGAAACGTGATGATAGATACCGGGAAATATCTGCTGCATGTGGGAAAGGTAAACCTTAACCAGTCACTCAGCCATAAATCGTAGAATTTCCCCCTCACTCCATCATCGGGTTCTCAAGTTCAATTTGGCACTTCTGCGATGTCCGCCTGCTGTTCGGTTTTATAGATTTACAATATTTACATAGTTGCCACAGCTCGGGAAGATAAGGCAGCGATAAAGAGTTCAATCGCATCGGTTTATTGCTCTTTTCTTTAAACAAATAATATTGTGTAATGATAATAATAATCCACGCCGGCGAGTGTTTGTGTAATAGTTGTGTAATCATTGATTAAATAGTTTGCATTTACGACTTGACACTTTCACTTTATCGCCTGGACGGGTCAGGTAAAGTCGATTGCTCGATGTATGGCACATGAAGTATGAAAAAGTCCTTAAACGGGAGAATCTTCTTGCCACAATAAGTCACAACATGGCCATGAAGTTAATCAATAATGCAAGTGGCAATAAATCGGAACCGTTGCAGGCGCCACTCCTCGCCGATAGCCAGATATCGACTGATGGCTATCAAAGGCGCCAGCGGCGGCAAAAGCAGAATGTCAACAGTTTAATAAATAAAATCAGTCAGCAGTATCGTGCCAGCCAGATGGGTCTCCCGATCAGGCGCGCGACTGCAATTAAAACGAAAAAAAATAGCTCATACAAAAAAGTTCAAACAAGAAAGGAAAACCATCTTGAGCCGAAGTTGATATACCCTTGCAGTTAGGTGGCAGTTTATGTTATAGGATATATGTTTTAAATCGGATGGGCTTTATATTGCAAATATCGGATCGACTTGGCCGATCTTTTTTAAAAAAAGGAGCTTGGCTTGTATGCCCAAGCAGTTAGCTAAATGACATCTTTAAGATATAGTCGGATACACAATATAAATATTACAATAAAAAAAAAAAAAAATTTATAACAAAGAAAATTACAACAACAAAAAAATTACAAAAAAAAAATTACAACAAAAAAAATTACAACAACAAAAAATTACAAAAACTACAACAACAAAACTACAACAACATAAACTACAACAAAAACAAGCCAATAAAAGTCCAGAAAAGTAAACACCAACATTTACACAAAAATAAATAAAGAATTTCCCGATTTTTCAGGCCTGCTTAAGTGCAACCTATGAGAATCGAGGAGGAGGGCGCTGTTTTTTAATTAATTATTTTTTTTAATTTTTATTGAATAGCTCCCAAAATAATGTTGATTCTTCAATGATATTATATGCAAATAAACCGTAAAACTGTACTCTTCACTAGTATTAGACTCGTTGGTGCCATTAAAAGTAGGCAATGAAAATATGAGTGTTCAAAAAAACAAACATGTTTTTCTTTAAAAATTATAGAAGAACTATGTTTTTATAAAAGCTTCGTAAGCTAATATATCCTGGTATCGGCATTTCCGATCAATCAGTTATATGGCAGCTATAGGATATAGTCAGCCGATCCTTATGAAATTTGTTATGTCGTATGATTTTGACAAACTGCCAAACTTAAAACTGAGAGATTAGTTTGGGTAGATGACGGACATGCTCATATCAACTCAGGAGGTGATCCTGATCAAGAATATATACCATATACTTGTTGGGTTGGAGATGTCTCCTTCACTGTGTTGCACACTTTTGACCAAAATTATAATACCCTCTGCAAGGGTATAAAAAGGGGCAAAGTCAAAGCCCAAGTGCGGCAAAGATCGACTGGGAGATCAGTCAGATGTTGGTCGTGTGTGTTGCTGATGTTGCTGCTGTCGTCGTGTGCGACAGGAGCTGATTGTCGCTGGTCCCAGATCAGAATCAGCGTCGACACATGCGATATTTGAGTCCCACTCTGGTCTGAAAATTATGATCGATTTATTATGCGACAACAAACGACGGCAACAGCACTCGCGATTCCGAATCAGGAACATGCCCGCGACAGGTTTTGGCTCCGGATTCGGGTTCTTGGGCTGCAGAATATGCGCAAGACATTGATTTTCGCCAGGTAATGAGGCAACTCATTAATCATTTTTTCGTTGAGCTCTGGCTGGGGGATTATGTTGCTGTTGCAAGCCAGTGTGTGCAACAGTTGCTGCTGCCGCTGCCTCTGACGGAATGTTGGCAACATGTTGAGCATGCAGCTGCAGCTTCTCGATTCAGACTTCAGCCTTCAGCCTTCTCTCTGCCTCTTTCGTATACACACCATATATCCTTTTGGCCGCTGTCTTCTCTTGTTCTTCGCTTGATTTTGTTAACCTTTTGACCATTTGAAGTTATTTTTGTATGCTTTACTGCCAATTTGGTGGTCATTGGCCATTCACTTGACTTGCGCCTGTTGCTTGTCCGTTGTCTCTTGGCTGTCTTTTGGCTGATGTTGCTGTGCCTGTTGCTGTTGCTGTTTTTGTTGTTATTGTGGTTGCTCTTTTGGCGCACAACGCACCATGTCTGACAGTTTGGCCGATTGCCTGGCCCCTGTTGCTGTTGACTGTGCAGCGGTCGCGGTCATCTCCTGGCTTGTGGCACACACTTGTGATGCGCCTCGAAAAGGAATACAGGCAGTTGACTGATGCGGTCTGGTAGATTCCCTGGATGCACTGCAATGGGAAGCTTTATTCCCTAAGATATAACGTTATTATAAGGAAAATTGTACTATTCTGTACTTTGTAATAATTTTATAAATTATACCAATAATATTTCATAAAAGGAGACCCCCAGACCACCTGGGTGGCACTTTTCTTGCCACCACTTACCTGCACTTGTCGCACACAGTCGGCCAAGTTGTAAACGCCTGTCGTTGCGGTCGTTTGGGGGCCATTAGCCTTCGCCTTCGCCTTCGGCTTCGGGCCAAAGACACAACACACGCACTCGCACAAATCCCGAAATTCTGGCAAAATTTCTTCATTTCAAACAGCGAACTTGCAACATGGCCAGTCGCACTAGGCCCGCGTGCAGTTGTTGGCAATTATTTATAGTTTCTGATGTATTCAATTTATTATGCAGATGGTTAGAAAGTTGCTAAATACTTGATGTACGACTCTAACATATTGGGTGTAATATTTTCTCAGCCAGCGAAGGAAGTTCGAGGGAAATCCATTCCGTCGGAGATGAGTATATTAGTCATGCATGAGTACCAGGAGGAACAATTTTTATTTTCAATAGATTTACGAGTTTCTCACGATTATCTGCGACCACACTCGCTCCTCACTGATTTACGGCCAGAAGAGTTGAGCCATTTTTAAAGCCCGGAGGTAATTCGTCCAAATCGATCCGTGGTGTTAAAGACAACGTTCGCTATCAAAGTCCTCTTAAAGTTCATCACACTGGGACGGCAATTAATTACGGGTACTCTCAGAAAAACTGCAGACTTGGCCGAGAGAGCTAAGCCAGAAGTCAGTAATTAAACATAAATAACCAAGACAACTTAATTTTGAAGGTTGGCCAAATCGACCGATCGACATGCAATTCTCCATGCATTAAAGTTTAAAGGCCAGAAGCAAAAAACCAAGAGAATTCCACAATAGCAGCAGCCAAAGGAGATGAAAAACATTTTCTAATTTATTAATATGTTTCGGTTGGAAAAAAATCTATTTGGCAAACAAGCCCGACTGACAGCTAACATAGATCGCCGTGGCTGGCGGAGGCCATTGGAAAGCGATTAGATAGCGATACAGATACAGATACTCGATCCCCCGACTGGCCAACATATGTTGCCCCTTCGTCGCTACGGCCAAAACAATGTCAGCCAGTTGCGGCCAAACAATGGCAGCTAAACATGGCAAGTTAACAGTTTAATTTTCCAGGAGACAAACAAAAAATGCCGCTACATGCTATCGTAAGATATGCGGATACTTAATGTATCCGCCAGATACGTAACATATTGTAGAAAAAAGGCCCGCAACGAAAATAAAATACCGCTCTCAATCTCAGGACCAAACAAAAGCAGAGTCTGCCGAAAAAAAAAAATGAAACTTAAAAAAGCCCAACTGCAGTTATCGCTCATTATGGATCGTGATCAATGGCGTGGAGTATGGAGTGTGTGGCTATGTGGAACCCCCGAAAAAAAGAGTCCAGCCACCGAATGGAACCGCAAGATAAACGCACTCCTGAGACCCCCAGAAACAAAGGCTCCAGCTCCTGCTTCAGTCCAGGTCAGGCCAACAAGTGTTGCTGCAACCAAAAAATAAAACTATAAAATAAAACCACGAAACTGAAAAGGCAGCGGTAACAATCAAGCCAAGCTTCCGCCTGGCATCCTTTTTCGGTCCTAATTTTGCATGCCCTGCTTTGAAAAAAAACTCCAGTGTGATCGGGCCTGAACGAAATAACCAAACGACCCAAGGCTAAAAGACCGTTGAAGATTAGCCCAAAATATCGATAATGGCCGAGGAGCGCTACTTATAGTACCCCAATTTTTTTTTCAATCAAATTAAATGGCGGAAAATTAGCTAAGTGGATTAATTTATTATACGCCATTTAATAATATACTTCAAGCTATAAGCTATTGACGTTTTAGGACACATTTTATTAAATATTTAAGTCTTAAGACCTTATATGATATGTAAGTATATCTGTAATATATTATAAGTTATTCACCCTTGAAGAGATATAGTGGTACTTCCATTGCCAAACCTTGATGCATTTGTATTATGGTAATAAACCATTTAATTAGCGCACCATTTATGGTCATCAGTTACCTTACTGGCCCTGCCACAACCTCCTTGTCCTTCCCCTCCCCCTGCACGATCCAGGTCCTCATTCACATCTCCATCGTGGTGCGTGCAGCGTATCTGAAGTCAAGGAAGGAAAAAAGTATCCGACACAGCTGCGGTTAAGGCGGCATTTTGGCTAAGACCGCAAAAACTTAAATCGGCAATACATAAAAAAAGTTCAGTAACCACAAATGTTTTCTGCAATTTCTGGTGTTTTGGTTTTGAACGTTTCGATTTAGATTGGCCATGATACAGATACAGTATCTGGCAGACGCTTTCGTTGCTCTTGGCCTTATTGTTTTTGTTCGACACTAAATGACATTGAAATGAATAGGTTTTTTCTTCGATTTTAAGATTTTTTCACAAAATTAGTGTCGTTGTGCTTGAGTTGGTATATGGGAGGAGGTTTTTGTTTTAAAATTTGTAGGCCATTGACCTGTCCTCAATATTGTTCAAAAATATATTAAGAACTTTATTTAGTAGATTTTCTGTAAGTTGTAAGCCTACTTTTTGAGGTTGTTATGTCTTTCCCCTCATGCCCCATTCTGAGTTCTAACCACCTAAGCCTAAGTAGTTTTCTATGTCAACTGCTCACATTAGCCACCCGATTTGGCGGGTCTATAACCATTTTCCATATTCATACTTAAGCCCATACGCACAACTTCTCAGCTGTCATTTGGGAACAATGATAATTTCCAAACCGAACACTGGCTGCCAACCTCCCGAGCCTCCTCCCAAAAAACTAAAAGGAATAATACTCGAATGAGTAAAAAAAGGAAACATTTTTGGTTTTACCGTTAGCCGGCTATAACCCATCAATTATATTGTAATGATGTCTGGCTGGTGCTTCTGCAACAGCCGCAGCCACAGCAGAAGAGCATCAAGCTTTAGGTGCTTCTGCCGATTTGGTTGCAACAGTCGCATCTTCAGAGAACTTCAGCGAAGAGGCATGAGCAGGAATGGCAACCGGCAACATGCTCATTATCAAAGTCATCATTAGAATGTGGTCAGTGTCCCAAACTCCCGGATTCCCGGACTTCCAATTCGAGTTGGAGAAAAAGGAAAACTACTTATAGCACTGATGGGAATCGCGGCCGTCGAATCCACGCAGCTTCCACTAGACTGACACTAGCCTCTGGCTTAGGGGCTGCACTGGAAAAAAATTATATTTTGAAGGGCAGGACTATAATAGGAATACTACAGATTTTATTTAATTCTAAATTTCTTCATTTTGTTCAGTGCATCCTTGGAGACTTCTTAGCCTTTGTAGCATTTGCATTCGAGTGTCCACTAAACGTCAATTAAGTGGACTTTAACCACTAGTCGCGATGGTCAGGCAGTTTGATTTGTTCACCACTCCACCTTCTGCTAACCTGGCCCATACTGCGCTTATGGCCCCCACCTTTTCAGAAGCCTCCTTTGCTCCAGCTGCGATTTCCACTTTGCCCAAGTACAAATACATAACATAACATGAAGTAATAGCTATAACCATATTGTGTACACAAGCCGGAGAGGAGTCTTCTAGGCGGGGCGTCATCATCTGCATGTGTGTGCCTCCTCCAGTGGCTTTCATAGTGGTTTTGGTGGTAACGGTGGTGGTGGCGGTGGCGGCTCCCTTTGTCATTTTGGCATGACGCATGCGTAACGTTCGATTTGATTCAATTAATGGACGGGAATTGTCTGTACGTGTGGTTTGATTGGGTTGGGTTCTCTTCGATTTGGTTTTGGTTTTGGTTTCCGAAGACGAGGCAGACTGCGAGGCAGACTTTGATGATCCGTCTGCCTGTCCGGCTCATGTGAATCAGAGTCTGAGATGGATTTGGAGATGCTGCAGAAGCTCGAGTGCTCTGCAAACAGAAAGAGTGAGTTCAGGGAGTCTGCAAGTGGTTCTATACCAAGAAGCCTCTGTTTTTCTTGCCATCAAGTGGCAAGTATCTGTTTATGTGAAAAATCTGTAATCACTGATCATAATTTTTATATTAAGAGGAACTATAAAATATGATTTTTAATGATTTAAAATTTATGTAAGCATCTGTGATCCATTAACTCATGATCGTATGCTAACAACTTGGAAGCTCTGACCGCGATCGTGATTAATTGCCATTTTATTTCGAATACGTTGAGCATCAATCACGAAATTCCAAATACGCCCCACTGCCAACCCCCTACATCCACCTACCCAAGCGCTCATTAAAAGTAACCACTCATAATGATAATCTTTAAAACTAAACGCCCGCATTGTCGCGTCTAAATGTATCTGCATCGAATTATTTTTTCCGACTGGCTCTTCATATTCTGCAGTCAGTCAGACAGTCGGATGGGAGAGACTGTGAGGTTTTATTTGTCAAGTGCGCAATTATTTATGGTTATCTATTTTTTTGCAAACGCCAACGTAAAACGACGGCAGCTGGGAGTTGCTGGATGCTAGAGTTACTAGTTACTGATTGTTGTTGTCGGTGTATAATAATACCAATTGCAACCATTGCTGTGGCTGTTCGTTGCAACGACAATTAACAATTTTTAACCTTGTTGTGCATGATGCATGATCATCTCGTGATCCGCTGATGGCGATGATGACGATGCTGCAGATGCTGGTGCTGGTGCATTAAAAAACTGTTAAATGTTTTCGATTTCTGTCTCGAGATACATTTGCATAGCTCACGTCGAGTGCTCTTCGATTTCGCAATTAAAACGATTTCAATTTGAAGTGTTTGCTGCGAAAATCTTCGCATCAACTGCGACAACATCGACCGCATTTGCATAATCGATTGGTGATTGCAACTGCTGTCGTTAGGCATTATTAATTATGAAAGTTTTATTCCGCTTTCAGTGATGGCCCGGCATATACGATACGAATTTATGGATCGTTGTGGCCATTCGATATTCTCGTTAGCATTTACCGGATTTCGTAAGCCTATCACAGCGATGGGCTTGCAACAGTTTCAGCTGCTGGTGATGCTGCTGCTGCAGCTACTGATGATGTGTGCATTTTGCAAGTGTTTTCCATACTCTTTTTATGGCTCTGCGGCACTCAGGCCTTTTAATTTCTCATTTAAAATTAACACAAATTCCCTGAGAGCCTACAGAAATACCAAACATAACATTTACCCTGTTACCCACAGCAACATGCAGCAGCAACAGAAAAATCACAAGCGGCAGCAACATCACAAGTGCAATCAGAGTAGCGTGACTTTGTTGTTTGATTGTTGCTGCAAAAGTGAAGGTTGAAAAAGCTGGAAAGGCGACAATTAATGCTCTAATAAAGCCAAAGAAAGATGCTACGCGGACAGCAGCAACATTGGCAGAAATTGCTGTGGAAACTGCAACATCTGCCACAGTTGCTGCGCGAAGTTCCGTTAATAATGTTGTCACAACGTTGCAATGCGTTGATAAGCGCTTTCGTTTTAACGCTCTATTATGTGGGCGTGGTCGCGGTGGCCGATTCCGACTTTGTGACAATGGGCGATCTGCGGAGGAGTAGGCGTGGCCAGTCGCATTCCTTGCGTCCCGGTGGCATGTCAGCTGACGGAGTTGGATTCCAGTACACGATGCGATATCAGCCGGGATTCCACCTTCACAAAGTAGCGCAACAGCAGGCGGAAGATGGGATGAACGGAGGAGGAGATGGAGGAGAGATGCCCCCTGAGATGACGGAGGCGCCCATGCCGATGCCCACACCCGCCACCCCTGCACCAGAGCCCGGGCCCCTGGATCCGGATGAGCCGGAGCCCACGATTCCAATGAGACCCACATCGTCGCCCACTGAGGCTCCTCCATCTCCGCCAGCCACGGACATGATGATGATGCCCACGCCCAGTAGCTCCCCTGGAATGATGTCCAGTCCAAGCCCCAGGCCCACGATGAGACCTACCGTGCCAACACCACCCTCCAGTACCAAGACTCCTGGAATGCGACCTCATCGGCCACCCTTAAAGAACCTCCTTTTCGGATCGCCTATAGAGGCCAACCTCATCTTGAAGAAACCCAATGCGCCACGATCAAAGGGAAAGGGTTTTCTCAGCCTGTTCGAGGTGATCAAGTTCCCCAACACCAAGTGCAGCGTCTCCATGGGAGACATTCGTAGCATGGAGGGAGTTTGCTACCATGAGTTCGAGTGCAAGAGTCTCGGAGGGATCCCAACCGAAAGCTGTGCCGAGGGCGTGGGGGTCTGCTGTGTGTGTGAGTGAAAGTTCCGGAAATCCAACAATCTCTTACTTAAATATTAATAGTAATATTTCCATCCAGTTGTCAATGGCTGCGGCGATGTCACCAGCCAACAAATCCTTTACTTCGAGAGTCCCAACTATCCGCAAGCGGTTCGCGAAATGATGATATGTGTCTTGATCATAAATGTGAAGAAGGGAGTGGAGCAACTGCGTCTGGATTTCCAAATGTTTGAGGTGAGAAAGTATCTGATCTTACTATTTTAATAACGCTTTCACTTCAGCTAAGTCGACCCACCAATGGAGATTGTATGGATGATCAATTTATCGTGTCGGGTCATAATTCCAACTTCCAAATACCTGTTCTATGTGGAATCAACACAGGCCAACATAGTAAGTTATACTTGTGCCACTCCACCCTCCTATTTGACAAAAAGTTCTACATATTTTCAGTTTATATACATGTAGGCGATTCAAATGAGAGTAAGGTGTATCTTTCGGTTTTCGTCAAGGTCTCTGGGGGTGGTCGTTCATTCAACATTAAAGTCTCCCAGCTGGAAGACAATCTGGCTCCCAACAACTGCTTGCAATATTTTACTGATGGAGAAGGCATTGTCAAGTCCTTTAATTACGACACGGATGGATCCATTGTGGACAATCGGGAAGCTACTTATTTTGTAAGTTTTAATTAATCCTTACCAAAAAAATAACTATACAAAAGGCTTGTTTATTTTAAGAACAATCTAAACTACGCCATTTGCCTTTCGCGTTTGAAAAATGTCTGCAGCGTAAGTTACAATACCGAACAATTAGGTGGCGACCAACCGGATTTCCAGATTGTTAACAAAGATGAGGGTATAACCAATTCTATATCTAATTTTGACCCATTTCCCAGCTTATATGTGCTTGATTTTCATACTTTGACAGCCGAGAACGATCTGATCTCCGATGGGCAGGCGGGAGCTGGCATCTTCAACTGTCCGGATGACTTTATAGCCATCAACTCGGTGCCGTTGTGCGGGGAGCGGTTCAACGATGGACGGGAGACCGACGACTTCACCATGCACGCCACCGTGAGGGACACAGCCGCAGGACCCATAATCCTGCCCTTTCGCACCGATGCCGAGTATGTAGGTCGTGGCTTCAGACTGCTCTACAGGCAGGAGTTGTGTGTCTAGATCACAATTTATTATTAAATAATTTATTTATTGTATGTATTGTAGATATTTTTCTCAGTGGTTGTGTGAAATATTTCACGCTGTTGTTGGTCAACTGCAGGGCATTTTCAGATGGGAACTCTGAATTGCAATAATGTTTGCCTTTGTGGGAACGACAGTTTCCGTCCCCAGTACTCTGCGGCTGCCCCCGTGCTAATGTGTTTGATGTGATTCGGTGGATTTCGGTGGTTTTGGTGGATTTGGTGGCTTAGTTTTGGCGCCGCCCACCCACCGACGGGGCGGGACGAACTGGCGGGTTCGTAGTTCACATGGAAAGGCATCCTATCCGGCCGACTATTGGCGTTGGTGTTTGTTGACAGGTTTATTTCAAATTTTCACGTCTCGCCTCGGAAAGAGATAGACTCGAACTATGACGAAATCCATAACTCGCCGCATCGCCGTTCGCTCGATTCGCGGTCTCTATGCTTAAATTTGTAATAAATTTGATTTTTTCCTTTCGATTGCGATGCGGATGGATTTATCCCTCCCCCACTGTTCGTTTCCCGATGTTTTACTCTTTTTTTTCTACCATAGATTTTTGCCATGGATTCGTTTGCTGGCGCTGCTGCATGATAAAGTCACAATTAACCCACGCCTTTTTCGTAGCGGTACTCTTACATACATTTGCATATCATTTTGATTGTTTGGATTCGGGCTGAACTCTCGATGCCGTCGCTGACATGGCGATGACTAAAAGTGTGCACCGTCGCCATCAAAAGAGTCAGCACTCCAGCGCCAGCCTTAGTACCAGCCCGGCAACAACAACTAGACCAAAGCAATCATGAAAACGACAACAAAAATTACTTCTTGGCCAACAATAGAAAGACAGCTAGAAGAAGAGGTAAAAAATGGCATATTGCATGCTCCACGTTTCAAGTTTGTCATCAAATGGTGGTCTTTTTTTTGGGGATACCTTGGACAACTTTATGTTGGATTTTCATGACACTGGAGGATATTGATATAAACATTAAATAATAACAAAGTTTATAAAATCTGAATGGTTATTTTAAGAAAAGTTCACTTCAAATGTAAAGGCAGATATGAATATAAATATAACAACATTTTTAAACCCTACACAAAACACTTAATTTAAGGGGTTTATAAGAGCATTATAAAATATTCGTAGGTTACAATCATTACAATAAAAAGACAAAGATATATTTAAAAATTTATTTTATTTTTTAGATGTACACCTAAAACCATAAAATATAAAGTTTTTATTACAGTAAATTGGATAAATTTTTATTGGTTTCTAACACACTGTACCATGAAGCCAAGTAACGCTAGCATAAATAAATAAAACCGTAAAGTAAAGAAAAAAAAATTGTATAAAATAAAAATCCCTTCAGGGCGTAACGTGCACTACATTAGAAATTGAAAATCCACCGACACCGAAACCGTCACCGCCAACAAAACCCAAATCTCCAACAGCAACGATGACGACGACGACTAGGAGACGACGAGGACGAAAGACGACATCGACATCGACATCGCCATCGAAAGACAACATGAGAATCTTTTTGTGGCAAGGCAGAGCGAATAACAAAAAGCGCCGTTTGATGGAAATTAGGAAACTGAAATTCATTTTTTGAGGTTTGGTTTGGTTTTGGCTTTTTTTGGGGGTGTGGGAACTACAGGGAAATGTTTGCTAGCAAGCGTGCTTGGCAACGCCTTTTGTCACAGTTGCATTATTTTGTTTGTATTTTTTTTTAGAGTGTACCGCAAGCATTTGCATAATTTAATCAATTCGGAATGAGACAAAAGGTGAAAACTGTGCAGCTATATCAGCTAATCCTGCGAAGCATTATAGGTAAATAGCAGTGAGAGGTCTGAGAAATCGGCAAACACTTTGTCGTGGCTTAATTGCCAAAAAGAGGAAAAAAGAAGCACTACGGCAAACCAGGCTCCATCCAATTCATTCATTCGAGGAATACCTCGAATACGGCATCCAAGAGATAGCAATCACCATTTCCATCGCGGAACAGATCAACGCGGAGAGTGGGTCTGTGGTGAGGCAGACCTTACCGCGAAGATTGCCAGATTGAGCCGACAAAATATTGGCAAAAATGCCAATAAATTTTTGACAAGACTTTATACAAATGCTAACTTTATTAAACGGCTCTCGGCCGGACCACCACTTGGGCTTGTTAATTGCCAATTTATCGATGGAAACAAAAACAAAATAAAGAGGGAAAAACTGAAAGAAATAAAATGCAATCGGCATGCGCCAAGCAACTTGAATAAAGCGATCAACTCGGATGCTTTCCTTATCGCTGGGAGTCTATCTAATGAGCCAGGTCTTTTTTGCCTGCGTCTGCAATTAATTTGCCAGCCAGGCAGTCAGTCGATCATTTGGCCAGTCCAACCGGGCTTAATGGTTATGTAAACGGCATGAGGTCCTGTTCGGGTTCACAAGGAGTCCCCTGCACCCCAGTCGATCGGGCAATCGCTTAGGGGTCATAAAATGTTGCTCAGATCGTAACTCAAACTAATTAGTCATTGGATGGATTAATGGCATGTCAATCTGGAAATCAGGATTCCTCGATTTCTCTTTTTTTCGATCGTTGTAAGGCTTTAATTAATCAAATAATGCTTAAGGCTATTTATGGAAAAGTGATTTTCAATAATGGGAGTTTCTCAAGTACACGCTACCTTGCCCTTTTTTAAAGCCAACTCTAAAACTCGAAAATTGAAATAGAGTTCAACCTGGATGACCTAACCATTCAGCAAGCCCATTTCAGACTTTGCAGCAAACATTTGCTCAAACACTTGACCTATGACCTGCTTTGGCAAAGACAAAAAGCGACAATTATCTTGGGTGAGATTCGCAATGGATTATTAGATGGGCACCCACTCGGAGCTTTGAAGACTCGCCCCAGTGCCGAAGGAAGGAAGGTAGTAACCGAAGTGACACCAACACATCAACTGAACGTTTTATGATTCACGCTTGCATTAAAATCCCATCTTGCAGCGACTTGGCCAACAGGGAGGGGCTTGCACTGTGGGGAGGTGGGGGGAGGCAGGTGGCCTAAACAACGGACTCGGACTTGGAGTCGCGCAACTTCACGCCGTAATTAAACTGTCTTCGGTTGTGTAGTACAAGCGTTCAAGCATTCAGCCGTCCAAAATCCATCCCATTGCCATTTCAGTTTATTTTTTTGTGTTTTTGTTTTTTGTCCAACACCCCACACACTCGCCGGGTGTGTGTGTGTGTCGTTTTTCACACTATTTTCTACTAATTTAACGATTTTGTTCGACTCAACGACACCACCTCCATTCCCCCACTTTTTTTTAGCTGAGCTACGATTTTATTGCCGCACTTTTAGCACATCCCGCCGCTCCGTTTACACGTGTAAAAATGCTAAGTGCCAGCTGCCGCTAAACGTACAGTGGAAATTGGCACATGGGAGATTTTTCTCAGTTTCAGTTCGCAAAATGTTTGCCCAGCACCCGGGAAGGGGCAGGGCATTGTTTTATGCTTGAATTAATGCGAAAATTAAAGTCCAGGCGAGGCCTGACAGGTGACGAATGTCAAATGGAATCTTTAAGCTAAGAATTTCATATTTTTGTAAGAAAAGTCTTCAACTTTAAAGATCGATCCTAGCTGTAGTGCTAGGCATCTTCCCGCTGGTTAATCGCAAAGCCAGGCTTTCGAAGAACATTCATCAAAATATCAACACCCGGCCGAAAAAGGAGCTCTAGCCTTTCCAAATTTGCTAGCTTCCCATTTTGGCGAATATGTTGCATGTAAAACATTCAGTCGAAGATAACAAGGGGCAGCAGGCAGGCCTCCGATGTGTGTCCAGAAGATGGAAATTAAATGGGTTGCGAGTGGTGAGTGAGGGGAACAGACTATGCCAGAATGTGCATAAATCGCGTGAAAAATGTGAAAGAAGAAACAACATTTTGACACCGAAAAAAAAAACAATATAAGGGGAAAACTTAGCACAGCGCTGACTAGATGATGATTATGAATATGAAAAATTAATGATAGTCACAGCATGGCAACGGTTGCACGCACACGGGATGCCAAATACCCAAAAATACAGCAAAAGACGTAAAAAAAAAAGTAAGAGGGGCACGATGTAAATAGGCAGATTAAGCATACGCAACGTTGGCCAAGCCAAGTGGAGCCAAGCCTTGTCAGCGTCAATTTTCCGGGGCTTATCCGTTAGTTACACACACTCACAGATGCTCAACGGCTTTCCACTCTCGGCATTTTTAATTTTTATTACCATTTGCCTGATTTTTGCATTCAGTTATGGCTCTTACTTTGCATTGCCACATTCTCCCCACGAATCTCTCTGCACTTCAGTTGCGTGCATTTTTCAGGGGCTCAGTAGCCGGGTCACACTAAAGCTAAACTTTCTTTCTTTATTTCTAGTTTTCCTCTTTAATTTTCCCTCGCCCCTGACTCGTTGTCGTCCTGGGCCTCAGCCTCAGCCTCGGGCCTAATCGCCTCATCTTCCGCCATTCGCTGCCGGCCAGTCCGAGTATCTCAAAGTTGGTGCCAAGTATCTGAGAGTGCGGCTCCAAGTGTCACAGTCCCAGAGTCTTTTTCCGTCTCTTTCTGTGTCTGTCTCTCGATTCTCCGGGGAGATGCGTGTGCCGTTTCTCACCTGGCATCTCTCACATTCAGAGTCGCGATTAACGCCAGGCCGGGTTGCGTTTAATTGCCGCACTTTTATTTAATTCTTCTGCGGATTTACTCTGTCTTCGCCAAGGTTCAATTTTCCGCTTGTTGCCTTGCACTTAGTTGCAGTTGCAATTGCATTCTGCAGATTATGCAACGCCACAGCTTAAAGGCCACTAATTAAGAATTGGCAATTAAGTTGCGGATATGATAAGCCTTTTGGGCAGACGGGGTTAAATGGATGTTGACTTATTTAGGAGTACATGTGAGATTAAACAGTCTCTATTTAAAGCATTTTAATAAAACTTGTACTTTGCAATACAATTGGATAAATAATTTAAAAAATATGATAAATTTCGGAAAACAATCGAGCGGACACAAAGTTCTGAGATGCAAAATAGTTGTGGTACAGTTTACAAATCTTTTAACTTCACGTTTTAACGTATTTCGCTTAAATAGCTGTGCGCCATATTGGCTCTACCACGAAATCTTAAATATTTTTGAAATATTTAATTTTCCTCCAGAAAATTTGACAAAAAATTAAATTAATAATTTGTTTCCAAATGTTTATGCAAATTGATAGAGAATTCCACAAATCTTTAAAGGTATTCCATTTAGGAATCGGAAAAAAATTGTAAAAGTTACAGATCTCCATGTGGTCCATATTGGCCCTTCCACCTATTCTCCATCTTTTTGAAGGGGGTTTTCCAGAAAATTTGATAACAAATTAAAAAAATAATTTGTTTTCATGTTTTGATCCAATTTAATAGAGAATTGGTCCACAAATCTTTGAAGGTATTCCCTTTAGGAATCGGATAAAAATTGTAAAAGTTACAGACTTCCAAGTGGCCCATATTGGCCCTTCCACCTAATCTCCATCTTTATGAAGGGGGTCTTCCAAAAAATTCGACAAAAAATTAAAAAAATAATTTGTTTCCATGTTTTGATGCAAATTAGTAGAGAATTGATCCACAAATCTTTGAAGGTATTCCATTTAGGAATCGGATAAAAATTGTAAAAGTTACAGACTTCCAAGTGGCCCATATTGGCCCTTCCACCTATTCTCCATCTTTTTGAAGGGGGTCCTCCAGAAAATTTGACGAAAAATCAAAAAAATTATTTGTTTCCATGTTTTGATGCAAATAAATAGAGAATTGATCCACAAATCTTTGAAGGTATTCCATTTAGGAATCGGATAAAAATTGTAAAAGTTACAGACTTCCAGGTGGCCCATATTGGCGCTTCCACCTATTCTCCATCTTTTTGAAGGGGGTCCTCCAGAAAATTTGACGAAAAATTAAAAAAATAATTTGTTTCCATGTTTTGATGCAAATTAATAGAGAATTGATCCACAAATCTTTGAAGGTATTCCATTTAGGAATCGGTTAAAAATTGTAAAAGTTACAAACTTCCAAGTGGCCCATATTGGCCCTTCCACATTTTCTCCATTTTTGAAAAAAATGTGTAAAGATTTCTAAAGCCCATTGTCTCACAATAAAAATATGCCAAGGATTTATTTTATTATGTTTATTTTGAAAACAGATTGCTTAATAATAATATGCATGTTTTATTACCAATTCAAATTGTAAATGAAAGCCAATTATTGAAAATTTTAATACACCACTCCCACAAAAATGAATCCCTTCAGACTTTTATCACCTTGATTATTCACGACCCTCTCCAATGAATAAAGATTAAGTTACCTTTAAATTTATTCAATTCTCTATTATTGGAGATTCAAATAATGTGATCGTTTAGTGCACCGAATGCATGACACATTCCGGAATAAAGGGTTCTGGCTTTCATTACGTAAGCCGTTTGTTCTAGCCATTTTCAGAGTCGTTTGTGTTTCGTTCCGTTGACGAAGAGTACTTAAAGCCAACTTGTTAGCTGGGAGACTTGGAGCCGGGATGAAAAAGTGCGCAAATCTTAACAAACGACAGCGTCATCTGCTGCGCCTTGAGTTGTTACCAGAGCTTGTTGATGCCGTATAGTCATCGTTGTCGTGGGTACCGACGCTCGTAAAACATGTTTTTTCAATTAAAAAATCTACGAAATGCATCACAGTACCCGCAGCAGCCCAACAGCACCAGACACCACTGCAATAGCAACTGGGAGCTCTAGTCGCTGAAGGCACATTACATGTAGCTCTAGCCCGATTCCTACTCCCCAAGTCCATGACTATGAGCCTCCACTTAGTCAGCCAGCGAGCCCTAGAGTCGGCTCCACCTCCTCCTCCTGAATCTCCGCCAGATAATGACGATCGGCAATGGCGAGGTGAGCGTGTGACTTTATGCGGCAATTGTTAATATGACAAATTAATTTGTTACCCGGATTTGCCTTGCACCTTAATGTTTTGTGCATTTGGTTCTGTATATGGATAGGGTGTATTAAGCTATCTTAGCCGGGCCAAGGTAATTGCTAATGGCCCCAGGCAATGGCCTTGGTCAGCAGAGGTGGTGGATACATTTTCTAACTCCTTTTCCGTTTGGTGCTGAACACCTTAGAGCCTTACAGAGTACATACTGCATGAATTACCAGTCTCTATTTTTGAAATAATATCAAGCCACCATAATAAAGAATGAAACAATTAAAGACTGTCAAAATATGTCATCCAGGAGATCATAAAAAACTAAGCTGCAAAGTCCACGCCAACGCAAAAAGTGCAGAAGCTGCTGGGGCAGTGTAATAAATTTTCTTTGTGGAAAGACGCGTGTGGCAATCATTTTTGTGGAGAAACCAAGCCAAAACAATGAGGGTAGAGCCTAGGAGGGAGTGGTGTGGAGCCCACAAAGGCTGTGCGCCCACAACAAAGGAAAAGCCATGGCCACAGGAACCTGAAGCCAGGGCTCCAAGTGACGGTGCCACCAATTGCTTTCAATCAAACACAAACTCTGTCATCGATCATTCGGGAACGTTTCGGCTTTGAATCCATGACTGACTGACAGAACGACAGAAGTCTATCCTTTGGGACCAATAAAGCAAAAGCCGCTCCTGGGCCAGGCCTGAAACCAATACTAATACTACACTTGTAAACTTTTCATAAGATTTAATAAGTTTCTTACACTTTCCTTTAACATTTATTAAATTGTGTCACATAAGACCTCATACAAATAATTACAGATAGCTTTTAATTAAAAATAAAATATGTAACATTGATAAAAATATTTTGTTAAGTGTAAAACCCAGCCGGGTCCCTTGCAGAGACCCCAGAAGATGCAGCGTGATGACAATTTGATTTGCATGCAATGCAAGTGCAATTATTATGGCAAAAGGTGACCAGCTTTCGTCGATGCCCGATGGTCACCCCCGGCCGATGGATGTGGCTCCGATCCAATCCACTAACCTGCTCCCTCCAGACCCCACAATCTGCACTCCCCCGTTGCCATCCGCGCTGTGGCTATTTTGCATAAATGTCATTATTGTTGCTGCTGTGGCACAGCAACAGTCAGGAGGCAGGCGGCAGGCGGCAGAAGTCGGAATCGAGCGTCAAGAGTCGAGAGTCTGGACCGGACACTATCTCAAACTGATTGACAGTTGAATTGAAAAGTTTGGCGACATTTCTCCTTATTTGATTTGTTGTTGCCGCTCTCTCGTCCTGTGCAAGATATGCAAAAATTGCGGAAAATATTTCTGCAACAACAGCAGCACCAGCCGGGTACCTGTGTACCTTTAACGCTTTACAATTTCTTACACTCTTTTCATTGTCGGATATGTGTATGGATGTGGTTCATAACTCTTTTTTTTTGGGACAAGATTCATGACATCCTGCCACAGTCTTGTTTATTTTCCACATTTTGGTTAATTAATGCTGCAAGTGCTGGAAGCGTGGAAACGATTTCCGTGAATTATTAGAGAAATATTCAAATTGTGCACTCCATTAACCCCGCAAATGGTCGTGCCTATAAGATCCTCCCAGTACCCATTCCCATCCAGTCCTGCCCCGCAGAGAAACTTTGACAAATGGCCCAAGGCTTATCAACATGCTTAGCAACATTCTAACGGTGGTCGCAGACGCAGACGCAATGCAACATTATTGACAAATATGACAACAAAGCCTGACACACACGCCACACACACACGGCGGTGGGGCAAGTCGGGGGCGGGCAGGGGCGAGGGTTGAGGCAACACTCCTTGTTGGCCGCAAATGAAATGAGTTGACATGCATCGACAGTTGGCACGATGGCAGCAAAAAAAGCTATTGAGCCCAAGTCCCAGGCTATTGGGAAAAACTGGTAGTCTGCTAGCTGTGCCAAATGACTTCGGCCCGGCTCGGAAAAACGCTTTTGGCAGCACCCAAATGCACTTTTCACATAATTACCAAATGAGCCCCGGCGAGGCAGAGCTGAAATTTGAATAGCCAAGCAGCCATGCCAACCAGACAGGCAGCAGGTAGGCAGACGAGGACCTGGCCATAAGCAGCCAGCCATCTAGCCAGTGGAGTTGGCCAGCGAAATGAATGGCATTTCATCGACGGCCGACAGAGCGGGAAGTTTAATTGCCAACGCAGCAGAGTCAGTTGGAGAAGCAGCCGAAGAAGGAGGCCTCGGTTTCGGCCTCGAATTTGGCCAGGCTTTTGCTTTGGCTACTGCCAGGCGGCATAATCATAAAATCCCCAAGTTTAATAAACATTTCCACAGAATCTTTGGCATCGCTAACTCGTTTCACGGCGTTCTACCTAGGCATTTCTTTTTTTTATACCCTTGCTGAAGGGTACATTCATTTTTAGTAATCATTAAAATTAAATAGAAATTTCACTTTTAAATTGCACTTTTGACAGATACAAGAAATACTTAGTTTTTTTCTTAATAAGTTTTTAAATTTAGCATAAGTTTCCATAATAAATATTTTGTATTATTTTCGTATGACTTGTTTATCTTCTAGTTTATAAGCCCCAAGACTTACATGAATTCTTTGGATAATTTTGTAAACTTCCAAGAGTATTTTAATCTTTGCTTTCAAAAATCTCTAATTCTTCACACATTTCTTCGTTTTTTGGCTCGCTTCGGTTTTGGTTTGATGTGGCGGATGGCCGATGGAGGATGGAGGACGACGAACGGCAGTCGACTCCCAACCAGGCCAGTCGCTGACTCATTTATGACCTGCCACCGCCAGAGTTCCAGCTCCCAGCTCCCTGCCCGGAGCCATAGCCTTGGTCCTAGCTCATTGGCTGGCTTTTCAGCAATTAAATATGAAAATGAATTTTTATGTTTCCCCACTCTCAGGGTCGGACAGACCGCCGCCTGGCCCACCTCGCACCTAGTAATTAAAAGTGATATTCCTGGACACCCCGAAGACCGTGGAAATACCTCAAGCCCTTGACGAGGATGGTTTATTTTGGCCGAAAAAAAACAACGGAGGAGAAAAACACAGTACGAGAGGTGAAATTAGTGGCGGAAAATATCCAATTCAAGTTCAAAGCGATCGAAGGCACTTCTAATTGAAATTTATGGCCTGGCCAGAAACGAGATCAAAGCGCAGAGTTCCCACAGCACCCAGCTCCTTGACATTTATTTGTACATATGAGGCAGCTACTTGAGGCACTACCACCACCATCACCACCAGTAACGACGAGCCACCAACAATGGGGCGCCACACAAAGCGTCGACAGGGACCGAGGGAGAGGCCAGAAGGAGACCTGTGTGAGAAGTCTGGAAGCATAATGAAATATCTAATACTGACCCGGTAGCCTTAAATGTCAGCACCAACAATGCCCTGGCAGTGACGTCATATGCAAATGGCTCGATGGGTGTGTGAGTGTGTATCTTGCAGATACATTGTTGCCATAGCCGGGGCGTAATTAAAAATAACAGCAATGCATCATCGAATCGAATGACGCTGCAGATGCATCCGAGTTACCGCTCCCCCGTCGCTACCGAGACGTCGGGGGACGTTGCACTTGACATTTCTCCACTAGATTTTATAACCCAATGGCGCCCTTTTCCCTTTTCGACGTGGCCGCATCGTAAATCTCGGATGCCGCACCGCCCGACCGGGTCGCAGGCTTTCCGTTTTGTTTCGAGGAAAATAATAATCAAGCGGTTGACAGCAGACAGAAACCACAGGCAAACATTGCTGCCCCCCTAGTCTGCCCCCAGTCTTCGGGTCATAAAAATTAAGTTGCAAAAATTTTCCTCTTGACGGTCGACCGGTGGAAAGCAAAAACAAAACCCAGATGCTGCCACATACAATGACGGAAGCTGTAAAAGTTGAGCGGCGTGCGAGTGTTGTGTGTAACTTTCTGATGACTTGGAGCTGCAATTACGTCAACAGAAGTGTCATTATAATGATGATTAGAAAACTGTAAATTATTAATTCGCTAATTGTTGAGAATTCGCTAAGATTGGAGAGTGTAAACAAGTGAAAAAGCCTGGGAGAGTGAGGAAAATGTAAGTCTTTAAGAACCGAAATGCAAATAATGCACAACACCTATAAAAACAAAAACTTACAGCACATTTTTGTTTGGCAAAAAGCCCCCTTTTAAAGGCCCAAAATGACTAGAAATACATACAATTACTTAAAGTTGGCCAAAACTCATTTCTGGCTGTCAAGACGACCACTTAAAAGATGAGCAGTGCCCTCAGCTAAGTAAATCATTCAAATGCCTGGCAAAGCGGTGCTAAACCGAAAATTTTAGGTTGTACGTCTTCTGTTTTTTTATGCAAGTATTGTAAATCAATATTGTAAGGCCAGAAGAAGCCCAAGACAAGTCGAGTTTTCATTGCGCAACATGTTGCCGGCGGAAAACACACAAAAAATACAATTTTAAGAAAAAAAAGCCAAACACTTGCAGCAGAAACAAATGAAACACACTCGGCACTTGACACGTCAGGTAATTGAGTTTTGGCACAAATTTGCATGGGGCCGAAACGGCGATGATGACGATGATGACGTCTATAGAAGGAATTCGTCATGAAGTGCTCTTGAGACATGTCCAATGAAAGATCAAAGCGAAAGTCAAAAGCCATGAGTATTAGAAGACACTAAAATGTGTACGGTCATCACCTTTTGTTTTTTGAATCGGATTCTTCAGACTCGTTAGCCTTAGAGCCCTGACTTCCTAAAAACTAGAAGTATCGCAAGTTCCCGCCTTTAAGCTTCAAAGTAGCTGAAATTATTGATTGCGAATCCACTTCCTTGGGCCTCATCCCATCACCATTAACCTGCTCTAGTTGGCAGTCCACTTGAACCCCGGCTTGACATGCATTCCGGGCGAGTCGCCGGGGAGTCAATGCAACTCGACTGGGATCGAGGTGCGACCATAATGTGTCGGCTGTCCAGGGAATCGGTGTCGTGGCACGAATTTCCAAGTCGGAAGTGTCGGCACATAACAAAGTGGCAGGCCACCCCCGTTCCGTACCCTCGATGGGCTGCACCAGCGCCCATCATCAATATGATTTCCTTTACATGTCGTGCAAGGCTGTGGCCACACTGAGGATTTTTTACACCAAAAAGTTCTCTTAATGTATGGATTCCCTAACACTGACTGCATCCTTTTCTTGCAGTTTAGTTGGCTATATGTAGACATATCCTTGTAAATCGGCACGCCAAACAAAAACTTCTTACCTTCTGTTGCCTTTTGTTTTGTCACGTTACTGGTTGCCTTTTTTGGTAGCTTTTCCATGGTCCTTTCAGACTGCGCTTTTCGGTGGTGCCAGGCGAAAGGATATGGAAAGGACTAACCTTGCCAGGCAGTGATTGAGGTGCCAGGTAGAAAGTTGATTTGATTATTGATTGCCATTCATATTTTGGAAATTAAAACCGTTTTTGTTTGTACTTTGCGAGTTGATAAGGTTATGGTTATGGCTATGGAATCGGGTTTTGCTTGGTTGCAGTCAAATATAGTTTATTTAACAAACTTTCGATTGGGGTTAAACAAAAGTAATAGGACACAGAGATAGTAAAAGGGAAACCAGGGCCCAACTAAGACACTAACCAAAATATTTCACATTCTATGAAGATGTAAGACGAGGCCTGAGTACATGTGTAGCCTATGATGTCTTTTTGAATATTTTTAGAGACAATGTATCTATAATATATCTAAGCTAATAATAGAACCGCCAGCAACAACAAAAGACAATTAACAATTATTGAAATGCCAGGGGAAACCTGTCAGGCCAATTACCGGACAACACCCACAACATTACACACGATCCGAGGCAGCATCCGAGGGGGGATACCTGTCGAGCAACCTGTAGCAGGTCTGAGGTGGCCGCCTACTCGTCTCATTACTCGGACACCAGGTGAGCAAACACAATTAATGAAACCGCGCTCACAAGGCATCCCAATTTCTATTTGTGAAAACTGTGAAATACTTGGTTAGATTTCTTTGCTTCTCTTTTCGAAACTCTGACTGAGTTTGGCTTAAAAAGGTGTTAATGAACAGCCCGAAGGCATTTTTGTTTTAGACTCTTGTTGACACAACAGCCGGGTATTTCTGAGGCGGAATGGGCACAATAAACAATTGTTCGACTTTATGGAATGCTGAATATCTCTTTTATTTTGGCATCACTTGCCGAGCCGCCAAAAGGTCAGGCCGAGAGTGAGGAGGGTTTGTTCTCGGGGACCCACCTAGAAACCATCATGAATCTAATTAAAATGCAATTCATTGCGGGTTGGTTAGATGGTTGGATGTTTGGATGGCTGGCAGCATGATGAGCATCACCTGGAATGCAAATCGAAATATTACCCAATAGGAAATGCATTCGGGAAAATAATAAAATCATCAGTCGCAATAACAAACAGCCGGAGCATCAGCATCAGCACTAGCCCCGGGCCAAAACAAACCCAAAAATCCGTTCAAATCATAATGCAACAAATAGAAAATCCCCCAGCCATCCAACCATTCAACCATCCAGCCATCAAACAGCAGCATCACCAGCATCCCTGGCAGTAGGAGCAACAGTTGCCATCTCATGCAGAGATCCGAGCCACGAAGGCGTTGAAAATTGTCAAAGAACGCGCCGCATAGTGGCAGACACTGGGGCAAGTCTGTGGAAACCGAGAATCCATTATAAATTCAAGAGAGTTGAATAATATTTAAACCAATGTACTGGGCACCGCTGATCTAACTGCTGCTGGATATTCGATTGTTGGCAGTCATGACTCAAAGCGAGACATCGCCCGCCCGTTGCATGCAACCTCATCTGGCAGCATCTCTGCAACCAAACCGAAAACCAAAAACCAAAACGAAAACGGTAAACTAACAGGCGTTGCATTTGGGAAATCAGGAGAGGACCAACCTCAAAAGTGCGCACCTTAAAAATAATCTTTATACGTGTTGGCGCTGGCTCCGAATAAAAACTGAAAACTTTGAATCCAACTTTTGTGGCAAATGGAGAAAAAAATGGGAAAAATTGTTGCCAATCGATTTTCGCATAACAGCACAACGGCGGCCGAAATAGAAATAAGCGGCATCCGAAATACAAAACACAAAATACAGAGTCCCAAAGTCCAATGCTCACTGAGCCATTCAACACTCATCGGCATCGCGGCATCGTCATCGGACCAACTTGTTGACATTTGCAGCATTTCGGCTTCAATAAAATATAAGTAGAAATAGTTTTTCAGTGCGATCGACTCCGTTTAGTGGGGCAGCAATGGTTGCAGGTTGCAGGTTGCAGCAAAGCCTGCAACAAGTGCAGACAAGTTTTCCAGATTATGCCACTGCCACTGCAGTAGATGGCATAACGGGTTGGGTCCGTTCCCTGAAGCTTGTGTAGGTTTTTCGAAGTGCCCCTCTAACTAATTTATTTGGGGAGAGTTTAATGAGGTCTAGTTGCAGCCCGCCCTGTTGCAAGTTGGTATTAAAATTCCTGGAAAATATGATTTGAAAAGGCAATGTATTCAAAAGCAGATTTGCCAATGTTTTGAATCAAATGATAGCCTTGAACCTTTGAACCTAGACCAGCTACAACCCATAATTACTAGAATCGGGGACCACCCAGTTGTACGATTAAGAGGAGCATTTCCAATTAAAAGCCGGAAGCCTGCTAAATTATTGCATTAACCCCGCATAAGCCTTTAATTGCAGACTCAGACCGCAGAGCCATGAATGAAAGTGATCGGCCCAGAAGGGAATCAACTCTTCAGGAGCCGAAATAAATCAAATCCGAGTTTCGGACCGAAATCCTATTAATCAGCAGCGGCGGTGGCGGCGTTTAGCTTCGAAAACCAGCGAATGGAAAAATTAACACCCGTCTAATGCCGAATGCCGACAAAAACGAATACCCCCCGCCCGATAGTTCTGATTCTGACACCCGGCCACCGCCTGGGCACCTCCTTACCGGTCCGCTCTGATCCGGTCAGCTCGGATCGGTTCACCCTCGTCTGGGCCTGTTAATTGCGTCTAATAAGCAGTTTGGCGTTTTTCTCACAAAAGGCCAACGCCAACGCCAGCGCCAAGAGGAGGAGGAGGCGTCTTCGGGGGAGGAGATAGGCTGACCACTCCAAAATATACGTGTATTGTATGTATACACCGATATGGGGGTATGCTATACCCATGATTAAAGTCGTGCTCATTTGAATCTCCATGAGCGGCTGCTGTCGGTTGGCTAACTTCTGCCAGTTGGCAGTTGCCTGCTGGCTCTGCTGCCTGTTAATCTCAAGATCAACACATCGAACACAAGGGGTTTGGTTTTTTTTCTCCTCTTTTTTTTGGGTTATAGTAGGCAAGGTGAGGGAGGAATTCTCAGCCCCAGACATCAGCGGCTTCATAAAACAAATATCGGTTCGTGTACGCTAACTAGTCGCCTTCCCATCCTCATCTCATCTCATCTCCATCTCCATCGCCATCCCAGTGGCATCGCATCTTGGGGTTTTATTGAAAAGTTTTGATTTCTTGCTCAATTCTGCTTCACGGGCCCGAGAACTTTTTGTTTTATTGATTTTTTAAGTTCGGTTTCGCTTGTTGCGGTGTTGCTTTTTCAGAAAATCTAATCATGCAATAAATTGGCCAATTGTTCGAGCCGGCAGCTTAGGAGGCCGCCATCTGCTAACAATGGCCCGCTGAATGGTCAGAAGATAATATATTTCTGTTGACTGGCTGCACATGTTTTTTGATTTATTTGCCAGCCAGTGAATTGAATATTGAATCGCCTGTAATTGATCGTTTTCAGCCTTCTAATTAGCATGTGGGAATTTGGCCAAGAATCGAGGTGGAGAACTTGAAAAGTATGCCTACATCAAGTACTCAAAAGATTGGTATTTACATTTCATGGAATAAATCTAAAGCTAATTCGATTCTTTATCTCCAGCCCCCCTGAATGTGAGCCATAAGTTTTGTTTTCGCCTTGAAGGTAGCCTGTGTGTGGCTCAACTTTGAAGCTCTGTAAGAAATGCCTGCTCGAAACCAGCGACAACTTGTATCTGGGTTATCGGCGAGTGTTTTGCATTTCTTTGCCATTTCCAGTTAGCCAGCCCACCAGATGCAAGCCCAGTCAGTTAGCAAGCCGGAAAACCAAAGCCAAGCCACAAAGTCTGGCTTTGAGTCGGAGGAAGACACAATTGATGGCACACCTTGGCACGATAAAAAGGAAAACTCAGTCAGTGCAAAAAAAAAAAAAAAAGAGACGACCAACCGTCCAACCGACCGAAAGTGGAGGCAAATATTTTATCAAGTCAGAGAGAAAAAGTAAGCAGCAAAAAAATTTAAATCATGCCTGGCAAACCGAAGCTGAAGTTGAGGAGAGTCAACGCCGGAGACACACTTCAAAAGATGACAAAAACCTGAATCTGAATAAAAATCAAGTGCCACGAGGCAGGGGGGACTCAAGGCACAAAAACCTGGGTAGGGCCCGAAAAAAAGCAAATCCATATATATGAAAAGAAAAACTCCCGAGGAAAATCTCTGCTCAGCGATGCGAACGATATGGCAGGAAGCTGCCGCAGTCATCGTGTCGGGCATCGAGCAAATAAAATAAAAATAATAAACCAATTATGCACTTTGCCGCAACATTGAATGGAAAAAAGTTTCCTTGGTCGGCAGGTCGGCACTTTCGTGGTCAGTTGATGGAAGTGTTGGGCCCTGCTGGAACATGGAAATTAAATCAACAAAATGTGTAACTAAAAGATGACTACCAGAGATAGTTGCCGGCACTCCACTCTATTCCTCTTGGGGCTGGCTAATTTAACTAACCAGAGATGAGCCCAGATTGCATTTGGGGGCTGGGCTGGGCATGGGAGGAGGCCCCTTCCTCTGGCAAGTGCACACTATCTGTATCTGTCGAGTGTTGTTGGCTTGATTTGCCATACATAGTTGGCCAAACGAGAAGGAGGAGGCAGCACTCAGCCAGTCAGCTATTTACCTGGGCGGGCGTTACAATCTCGGGTCATTCCACAAAAGCGGAGGAGGTCACAAGCTGCATTCCCCGTCTTGGTTTCACTCTTTAAAAAGGTTTCACTCGTTGGCAGAGTTGTTGTTCCTGTTGTTGTCGTAGTTGCTAATGAAGCCCCCACTCCAGCTCATCCATCCACCGACTCCTCCGACTCTGCTCAATCTAGTCGGGCTGCAGCGCTGATATTGTTATTGTTGATGAGCCATCGTTGATAGCCCGAACTGAAGGCCTGACGACAACCATCAGGGACCAGGTCTTTGTTTATCGTGCATAAAGTGTTTAGTATTTTTCGGGCTTGATTCCCTGACAAGAGGTCCATCGACTTGTAGGCTTAGTACTACATACTACTAGAGACTTTAATATTAAGCCCTTGTTCTCAGGGCATTGGCGTTTCGAACTCACAACCTATTGATGCTTAATTTTATCTTCGTGTTCCTAGCTACAAATTATCTGCAACAATGCGGTGGAGGCATGCCACATTTTAGGAGCCCAACCCCCCTTTTGGAGCACCATGTAAATATGTGGCTGAAAATTTGTTTTGGGTCTTTGGGGTAATTAGTACCCCCGAGGCAGAGCGGCAACAGGTTGATGGCTTGGTTGGTTGCTGCTTATGGGTTGCAAGTTGTAGGTTGTGTGTTGCAGGGCCTGGGCCAGGGCATGGGCCGGGGCTTATGCTTAAATATGACATTTGTTGCCGTTTTGTTTGACGAACACTCGAAATGCACTGCCAAATGATGGAAAATGTTTGCCTAAAGGTGAAAGTTTGTGCAGATTTGGGTTTTGGGTTTCTGGTTAGTCAAAAGTTAATGGATTTAAGGCGAAACCGAAAGTTTTTTTTGCAGCCATGCAAAGAACCCGCAATTATAGATGCATTTTTGAAAAGGGCTGGGACAATCCAATCATAGATGGGCGGTACTGTCAAAGGTCTAGACTCTAGAGACTGTCTATTATAAGGAGATTTCGAGTCACAGATGATTCTCGGCAGAGGCTTCTCTTGCCATGCGATTGGGAAATCCGAAAAAGTGAAAGCTCATTGGAAGTCAGACTTATAATGCCTGCTTTTCATCTTCATCTGGCAATGTTTGCCAACTTGGTCGACAAGCAACAGTTATTGAAATTCAATGTAAATCTATCGCGATATGTCATACAGGCGTAGAAAATGCGCCGACAGGTTCAAGACGTTGGATTTACCTGCGACTCAGGTGCTCTCTCACAAAACACACAAAAAAACGAGGCGAAAGGCAACATAAGCCAAATAGACACAGAAAACAATATTTATAAATTATTTATTTTAAAAAAATTAAAAGTTATTGTCATCAAGAATAAACAACATTAAAGCTTCCTTAAGGAAACAAGTTTTTAAAATAATTAATTTGAAGTTTTAATTTTCATAAATTTCTTTGTGTGAAGACATTGTCAGCTTCATCGTCATTCACATCGACATTTGGCAAATGCATTTTATTCACACACACATGTACTCTGATAAATGCATTTAATTCGAGCCAAAAAAAATCCAAAATGAAAAAAAGCAAAATCGGTTTGAAGAAAACGAAACCGTAGCGAAACTAAACGAAATGAAACTTTCAAGAGTTTGGGGCTTTTTTTCGAGCCGGCCTGGTATAGTGCAACAGGTTGCACAGTTGCACGATACAGGCGAATTGCAAAACTTGTCAAACGCAAAACGCAATCGATACGAATATCAATCAAACCCGTAAGATAAACCACGTTGACAACCGTGGGCAGTCGCCTGGAAGATCGTTGAATCAATAAAGCAACATTTATGGCCATTTATGCATATGAAATAGTCTTAGATCTTTTAACGACAGCTCCCCAATTCAACAGTCCCAACAATCCAACAATCCGGAAGCGATAAATATTTTGTGGCTTTTCAGGCTACCTATTCGGATTATTTTTTTTGTTTTCAGATTTTGTGTCCCACCGTTTTGTTTTATTTTCATTTCGTTGTAAATTTGTGACTCAGTTGAGGCGACATCTTCGACATTTATTCGAGTTTTATTTTTTATTTTTAAGACATTTTCTGTAAAGACTCTTTTGTCTCGGCGCGTTTGGGATCCCAGTGGAGGGAAACTGCGACTGGAGCTATTAAGGTATTTGGGTCACCATTCGTCTGTGTGGTTTCCAGACCTCCGTTTCTGTTTCGCTTCTTGCCTCCTTTCAGTGTCGAAGATCGTCTTCAAAGGTTCACGATGCCCCACAAAATTAATTATGACAGTTTATTTATTTAATTATTTGAACGGACTTCAAAGAGCCATCCGACTTTGGTGATCGGACGCTAATTATGTTGTGACTCAGTGGAGGATTAAGAGGAAAGTTCAGCTTTGAATCCCGATGGTTCTATATAGGGAAATATAGACCCTCTCTTAATGCATAATCACCTTGAATCTTTTCGCTCACGTAATCTCATTAATTAGGCAACACCTGAGCATCCGCCGAGTAATTGATATGCCAGATATGCAACTTTCGGTTGAGCCCCAAATACGCATAATATTCCGCCAGCCTGCAATCTGATCATGTTGAAATTTCAGAAATTTCCTTAATGTGCCTGTATCAATGGGGCTACCACTTCCATCCGCATAATTGAGTTAAACTTTAAGACGTCCTCCTCGAAAATAAATCCTGGCCGGACTCCAAACAAAAAAGGGAAGGAATCGTCGATAATTATGATGAGTCTGGTGGCGGGGCTGCTGTTTATTTCCAACACTCCAGATCGGTCGCTGAACCCTCGATTTTGCGTTGAGGGATCCATCGCCGTGAAGCTGTTGATTAATTTTGATACTGATTCCCGCACCGGAAATGTAAGCGCCGACCAGAAAAAAGTTGCTAAATGTTAATGCAGCCGGCAGTCCGTATCGGAGATCGAGGATCGTCCTCGATCAGGGTAATAGAAACAGTCTGCGGCGAACACAAAAAAAAAACGGTTGGAACATAAAAATTTTGCCAACAATGTGCCGTGGTTTGTGCTCGAACCGAAGCTTAAATTATGAACTTAGGCATCATTAAATTCATATTTTTTGCTCTCAATAGTGGTCTTTGATGAGCCACATTTTTATGGCGATTTTATGAAACAATAAAGTCAAGTGCTTTAAATTGAACGCTTTATTTTATATGGCGAGGCGTAAAGCTGGTCAACATTTTTTGTTTACAACTGGCTGGATATTTTATGACTCTGGGAATCTGAGAATTCGATTGCCACGGTTCGGGATCTTAATGAGCTGCGACGTTTGTCTCATTGACTCCTTCTACTTGGCCTGGCCTAATCTGTTTCCGAACTAATTAGGCTACAAGGGAATAAGAGCGGAGAACGAAGATAAAACGAGCCAGCCAAAGTTCAGATGCGTTTCACTGTGTTTCAGAGTTTTTTCGCTTTAAGGTTCTTTTTTTTGGCTTTAAGGAGCATTAATTTTAAGCACATTGACCAAAAACAGCGCCAGGTCAGCCAAGGGGTAAGGGAGACCATGACGATTGCGGTGCGATCCTCACGAAGCCGCCTTCAAAAGCTGTCAAGTTAACAATCCCCACAACACAGTCCCAGTTGCAGTCAAGTTCCAGGCCAACTCGCAAGTCCCGAGTCCCCAGGTTCCAGATACTACTCAACCCCAGTTTGCAGTTCCAGTTTGCCGCTGCGTCGCCGCTTCTTCTGTCGGTTAATGTCATTATCAAGATCGTTTGCATTTAATCTGCATAAACAAATCAAATAAAGTAAAACCCGGGCCGCAAAAGTGGCGCAGCCTCAGCCTCAGAAGTTAACTCGGACTTTTCTCGGACTCCTGGTCAGTTGCCCAGATCATCCTAAAAACACGCTGAAAGAAAATTAAATACATTTAATTATAAATTAGTCTTTTAAGTGAAACAGTTTTGAAAGAAATTTGTACAATTTTTTAATGGTTTTATTTATTTTAAAATTTTGTTTATAGAAAAGATTTACAATTTTAGATGTTTAGATGTTATTTGAAACCCTTTTTAAATATTTTTGTATAATTTAATGTAACATCTTATCTCTTATTAAGTAGTCTCATTTTCTTTCAGTGCCCTTACTCACAGGTTTCGTCCGTCAGTCAACAACGCGTTGGTAATGCGGTAATTGTTGCTGCCTTCGCGATGAGTTGTTGGCCAAGAGGACCCAACGCAGCAGAGATGGCG
Organism: Drosophila pseudoananassae pseudoananassae; assembly: GCA_018153035.1. Lineage (NCBI taxonomy): Eukaryota > Metazoa > Arthropoda > Insecta > Diptera > Drosophilidae > Drosophila > Drosophila pseudoananassae. Next base: position 3,178,145 of record JAECXR010000055.1, read on the forward strand.
GTGGAGGAGGCGGTGAGGGTGGTGCTAGTGATGCTGGTGTTTGTGGCTATATCTGAGGTTGGCGCTGGATCGCTATGGGGATCGGGATTGAGATCGGGATCGTCATCAGAAATCGGCAACGCATGCAGCGGCAAATTAAGTAGAACAGCAGTTGGTTGCATTTGAGGATGGGGCTGCTGTCTCAGACCGAGATTCCTAAAAAAACTAACAACAAAAAAGGGAAGTTTTTCATATGAGTGGGATACCCTGTAATTCAAGAGAGTTTAAAAGGGTTGCTAAAATAAATGAATAGTGAATGAAAGCAATTATAAAACTTAGAACAGTAAATACTCCGCAGCATTTGGTTTCAAGAAATATATTATTTTATCTGAATTCTCAGCATACTTTTAATTAAAAGTAATGTTCTTATTCTCATAAAATTGTTGGTTATAAAATAAATACAAGATAAAAATATGAGAATACTTTCTTTAGAATTTTTACAATACCCCCAGCATCCATATACTTTGCAGGGCATGGACGTCTAAAGACGGCGATCTCCGCCACTCTTTCGCCGGCTTTCTCCCTCCCACTCCGACCACCAGCCCCTTCCCGGGGAGCAAACAGCATCCAGGAGGACAGAGCCGCGATAATGACCACCTATAGAGCACACGCAGCATACCACCGATGGGGGACAGACGGGCGCATGAGGCTTCTCAGCCAGAGATTGGGAAAGGGCTCGCTAGGACGCAACCTGCAACATTGGCTGGTACAGGGACCGAGGCTCAAACGAAAACCCAGACTCAGGCTGGACGGGAACCTGCTCACGCTGAGAGATCCGAGTTTGTACTTAGTTAAGGCTTTCTCGCTGATCGTCGCCGGCTGATTTCAGTGACGACCTTTGAAGAGGCGAACACCATATACCATATACCATGCACCACACACACAAAATACACACCGTTCCGGGCAAAGCACTTTTCATAATCTTAGAAATGGCCCTGGTTCGGTCCCAGCAAGTTGCTAAAAATTGCACGTGAGTTGGGGGCACACACAGACACTGAAAGAAAAGGGGTGAAATGTAGAGTTACTTAGAGTTAATAAGAAATAAAATAATATGAAATAATAATTATATATTTAGAAAAAAAAATAATGATACTTTTTATAAATAAATTTTCTTTTAAAATTATTTCCCTGTGCAAATACTGACACTGGTATTAAGATCGAACCACGATCCATGCTGTGTGGCTCAGGTTCTCCCCATAACCCCAGTTACCCTGGTCCCCAGATCTGGGATTCCATACATCCAGGTCCCAGACGGAGGCGCTCCCTTCCCAAAAGAAGAATCAGCAGCAGGTTAATGAAATGCGTTGTGGCCAAAGTTTTCAATGATGTTGTTCTTGGGCTGTTGCCGTCCTTTGGCTTTATTGCATTTGGTTTTTTTGGCTCTCGGCTGGCTTAATGTTTCAATATTGTCGAAAGCCGGACCGAAGGATGATGATCAATGATTGTTAGCTTAGCGTGTGGCCATGCACGGGTAATAAGTTAAAGTCAGCGCAAAGGTAATATTTCTGCGGTCATGCTTAGGAAACAAATTGTTTTGGATCGAACAGGTTACGGTCGATTCCAGAGGTACGAGAGCATGTGGCCAAAAATGAAAGCAACGTGAGAGGTCTTGCAGAGGTCGCAATAAGCTGAAATGACAGGACATTTACCTTCACATGTCCAAAGAGCCAAAGGTAACTAATTGAGGCTATCATAGTAGATATTCCCGATTTTATTTATTTAAAGGAAACCTTAATGAATAACCACTTGCGAACCCCTTTCTTTGAAGTTTCTAAACGGTGTTCCCTCCCCCAAAATACCAGCCCTGGACTGATTCCTGGAAGCGATTGCCTTTCGGCTGCCGGAGCTGCCACTCCATGCTCCATATCCAATCCTCCTCCTATCTGTGACTCATCAGCACCGGGCCAGTCCAAATACAGGCCGAAATAAGCTAACACTCACACTGCCGCGAATCGCGGCCTGCGGGCAATCTGTCAACCGGCATCAGACGATCTTAGACAACATTGGCCGGGCCAAAAGAGAAGCTCCCAACTACAACTTAACTGGGCAACTAGAGAGCGGGAATAAGTCTGGGCCCGAGGCGATTTACACCGCGTTACGCGTTGGAAAAAGGCTCGGATGGTGCAGTGAAAAAAAAGCTTACAAAGTTTGTAGAATTACTAAGATAAAGACTTTTTGGCTTGAGGTTGACCTTGAAAAAGTCTAGTAACTTTACCCAAGACCTCGTATTTTTCTCTAATAATTAATCTTTATTTAAAACCACTTCTTCTAATTTCTGTGCAATGTAACCTCCTTGCCTGGTGACGATGAAATCCGAAAAAAGTGGGATTGGGTTTGGTGTTGGGCTGACTTCTGCTTCTGTTTGAGGCTAACTCTTTTGGCTGTTTGCTCTGCTCGCGGCTATCAATTGCCCAAAAACGTTGCACAAATTGAAACGTTTGACTATATTTGGGTCAGTTAAAGTGATCACATTAACAAGTCAATAGGAGTGCAACATCCTTTTAGGGCATTGCACGTCAGAAAGTCGGGAGCAGAGTGGATGTTTCGATGTTTGAATGTTTGGATGTGGCTTGGGGGCTACTGGGCAGGCTCTGGATGATGTCGCTGTTGCTGTGGTCGTGGTAGTGTTGACACAAGCAGATTGATGTGTGCTGGTTTCCCCCAACTCCACTGACTAGCCGGCCAACTGGTCAAGCCTAAAGGTGAGTGCAGCGTGAGAACTGTGATGGAACCAGATGGGTGTGGGCCCAAGGGAGTTGCCCAGAAAATTCGCCTGAATGGCACTTGATGGAATTATAAGATTATGAATGTTGAGAGTTAATATTGCTAATTGGTTACGTACTGGTTGCAGGCTACTGATCTACTTAAAATATTTTTTCCAATCCACTATTATTTTTGAAAATCAAGTATACCTTATTTGGCCTTGTGCTCTAGGAAACCATATTTTAGATTGGCAGGCCACACAAACCCCATATTAAATATGTGGGATCCTCGTACTGGAAGTACTGCCAGGCTATGTAACCTTTAAACCGTTTAATCTGACAAAGGAAATAAATAAAAGAATTAACATTTATTTTTAAGTACGCACACAAGTATGCGGCCACCTCCTCTTGCTCCTGGCACTCCTCCGGCCACACCGCCAGCTCCTTTTTGCGCAGAGATGAACCGCCAGAAGAACAGGCATTTTTGAAACATGCGAATTGCTTGTACGTGACACGCAACAGAAAAAGGAACAACACACAACTCACAGGGCAAGGAGTGGAAAATGATTCGCGGTCGGGATTGGACTCTGGATGCGGAGCAGGCACCCAAGACCCCAGACTCCAAACTCCAAGCCCGAGACCCAAAAGCCAAGAGCCAACAGCCGCACAAAAAGAGAGACGACCATGTCCAGTCAACCACTTAGCCATGAAAGCGGTAACTACATGCAACAGATGAAGCATGCGCTGGGGCATGCAGCATCAGCAACCTGGTCAGAAAAGCAAAAAGCCAAGTCGAGGTAAGAGGCAGCCGCCAAGGTGAAGGTAAAAAGGTAAGCTCAAATGCAAAGGCAAAAGGTAAAGTACTTGGAATGTGGCCAAGGCATCGGCATCGGCAGCAAGGAGCAGAAGCCGCGCCAGACGCGGCACGTCGCCTTGGATCACACAGAGAGTGAACTGCGTCGTGGAACAATAAGCACAGTGGGTTAAAAATGTATTTCTTTAAAGACATTATTTCCATAAAGATCCAACTACACTTGTATTTGTACTAGACGTATAAACTGCATTTCACGTATAAAGAATTCAGTTTCAAGCACTTTTGGTTTAATTTCATAAATAAATATATTTTGTATTTCTATATTTAGTATTTTATTATCTAAAGAGACTATTTTTTCCAACCCACTATGCGTTGATGCTCAATGAAATTTATTTGGTGATGCTTGAGCGAAGCGTGAAGTTGACTGCCGCAGAAGCCCCCACCAAAAACCAGACAGAAACACAAAGGAGTCTTATTTTGCGGCTCCCTTACCCTTCAATGCCCCTTCATCTACTCCATGGATGCACTCCACCCAGCCCCTTAGATTATACCATTCGCGATCAATTTAATCGCACAAATAATATACCTTGGCCACAGCCGGAGTTTGCTTTCGAGCGGCGTGTAAAAATAAGTAAATATGGAATAATCGTTAAGTGTGTTTCATATGTCCAGTAAAAAATATGATGAGAGTATGTTTAGGCAGTAAAATACCCTAAATCCCATTATAAAAAGGACAGATATTTGATTAAATGTTAGTGATAAGAAGATTTGTTGTAAAGATAAATGTATAGATTTTCAAAGATTATTTTTCCAAGTCTATCATCTGGCAGAACTTATATACTCTACCTCAATATTTGCGATTACTGAATCCAAAAAAGAGGGCGAGAGCTTACACCTTATCGCCCAGAAAAAATCAGAAAGTGTGTGACCGAACTCGGCCCAGGCTAAATCCAATACATGTGCGACTTCTTTGCATTTCCCGGGAATTTCTTTTGCCGGTCAACCTGTGCAATAAGCCAACCCAACACAAGACAAGGGACTTCAAACTGACCCCAATCCCCGGCTCTTTCACTTTGACACTTGTCCGCTTCAGCTGCGTCGGCGGTGATCGGCGAGCGAAATTACGCTAATTTTGCGATCTTGCAAGCACTCGGGGTATTGAATGCCATTGCCCGTGATCTGAGGTCTGGGATCTGCGAAATCATCTGGGATAATCGGCAGAGTTGAAAAGGCAATTACATGGACCCGGGACGAGACCGAGATCACCGGACTGTGCTGCTCCAATTTTCCTTCAATTTAATTGGCCTTTACACCAAACGCTTCTGCAGCAGGAGCAGCACGTCGCTCGAATCACTCAAATGTCACCATAAATTCCGTGCATGCGCACACATTGGTATGCCTATTTTTGGGATCTCTCCCCGTTATCTTTCCTTTTCTCCAGTTGAGACTCCGTCTCTCTACCATCGTGTAACCACATCCATCCTGGTAGTGCCACAGTTTCTGCCGCTCGCTGCCTGTTTGACGATCTTTTGTTACCATTTTACCATGTGCATCTCGGGTTGGCGCTTACAGGCTGCCTATTTTGGGAGTGGCGCCTTTTTCCACATGCAGCTCTCATTTACGCCGCCCCAAAATGTGGCCAAGTGTGAATATCCAATTAGCGGGGCTCCTCCAAAGTTGGTAAGCCGTCCCCCAGGTGGGTGGCATTCGAGAGAGGCCAAAATTGGCAAGGCTTGTAGCCACGATGGCTGAATTTGCATCCGTATTTGTATACCCTTGCAGTATCTCAATACAGTCCTATTTTTCTAATTTCGAAAACGATATACCAATTATGAGTACAATGACAAAAAATAGTACTACTACTAATTTAGTAGTACTTTTTTTTGACTAAAATTGACCCTTTTAAGTCAATATTTTATTAATTCTTAATCGGATTTGAAAGCAGAATACCATTTTAGAATCAGGGAGCTCAGAAACACCGATCTGCTTCAAAATATGTTTGAATAAAAAAAAACATAATTTTAAATCGAAAAAAAAAGAAGTATAACTACAAAGTATAAGGTCTTTTCCCATCTATATCTTAGCTAAATTTTAAAATTTATGTCCAGCAACTAGGAGCAGTTTAAGTCAAAATTACGCTTATTAGTGGCAATCAAAACGGCGCTGCTTGAGTTCAATATGGGATTCGATCAATCACCCAGCCGGTGGGACTGGGAGTTTCGGACAGGAGCACACATTTGAAGCCCGCCTTCCCCAATCGAAGGATGCCGATTATATCATACAAATTAATAAGCGAGTGCGACTGGAGTCGAATGGACACGTACCGCTCTCGATCATGTTTGGCAATGGCAACTGCCAGGAAAACAGAAAGTATTGTGAAGCCAGCAAATTTGCACGCACCAAATGCAGGTGCAAAAAACTATGTGAGCCTATTAATTAGATCAGCAGCTTTATGGGCATACCTCTGCCATATATCTTGTTCATAACGCTAACTACAAGAGCGCCACACAAAAACGGAACCCGCATCATCATCGTCATCGTCGTCATGACCACTGAGATCGTGCTGCCACCTCCCCGCCGGACACTGTTTGATCTTAGCCAGCGGTCCCAGCCACCAGCCACCAGCCCGGTCCAAAGATAGAGCCACCAAACCCAGATCCCGAGCAACCACTTGCACCATGTGGCGCCTGGCTGGAGACGGCCGAAACGATGGCGTTAGATGGCGCCTGTTTGGGCCAAAAACAACCCAAACTTAAAACAAACTCTGTATTCGAAACAGTAATTGAGAGATATTTAGGCAATATTTTCCTGAACGTGGTATACCATTTAATAGTTCCTCTTTTAAAAAGGAATAAAGTCCGTTCGACATGTGCTCTGATTGTAAAATAATTTAATTGACCTTCTCATGCTGTGGGGGGCACATCTTTAATGATAATACAATACATTAACTTTATTTTAAAGTTTAGAGCTCAATTCCCGAAACCAAATTTAATGGCCTTAAGATTTATAGTTAACAAGTAAAATGCTCCGAAATGAGTATGTTAAGAATATAAAATCGTGTTAATTATTTACTTTAGATTGTTTTTTAAGCAACTGTAACTTAGATCTAGGCAACAATCGATTATTATGGATTCATTGCTTCATTACACAGTCATTTCCATGCTAAAAATAATTGCACAACTCCTTTAGATTTCCACTACCATAACATGTCTCATTACAGCAAACAAAATGCCAATTATTCAGCAGCAGTTGTCAATAAATGAAAATCGGTTAATAACATTAAAATATTTCGGTTTATATCAAACGGAGTAAGCCAAAAGGAGGCAGTCGAGGCGGTGGAGGCGGACGATGCCAAGCATCAAGCCAGGGAAAAAGAGGACAAGACATTATAATGACGAGCGCTTCATGTTTGTATCTTTGAGATTTCCAATTTCGAGGCATGGGATTTCCAATTGATATTTGTCTGCCAGAGGAAGCAGTATGGAAGGGGGAGAAATCGCGGAGAATCTCTCAGACCCAGACGCGCGGCTCATAAATTGAAAAAATAATATTTGCACAAAGTAAACGCATTGAAAACAGTTTAAACAATAATCGGTAAGCGGCGATCAATAAATGCAGCAAGCCACGGATGGCTCTTCATCTTCAAACCCCAAACTGCAAGCTCCTTCTCCATATGTATCTGTATCTGTGAATCGTCGTCGCCGTCGTCTTGGCAGCGGCAACTTCTCACGCAGTTGTGTGGAATTTTTTTTGCCTTGACTCATTTAAGTTTTTCTTAATTTTTCTCCCCGACGAAGCCATCCAGCCAACCACCGAACGCACAACGATTGTCGATATTTACTTCTGGTTAACTTCTGCGCCGCTTTTCGAAAGTTCAACGTTTACAAATCTTTCAAGAAATCAGCCAGAGAAGCGCTGGCTTCTCTCCAATGGTTTAGTCTTTCACCTACTTGAGGTAAGAAAAACTTGGATCGGGATATGCCACACAGAGAGAATAGTTTTGTCTTTAAATAGGTCTTTCTATCTGATACCATGTAGTACAAGTATAGTGTGGGAAGAATAACCTTTCAGTGTACTTCCTCGCCTCCATTTGTGTCTCTCTCTCCTGGACAAGTTTGCGTTTTAATTACACGCAACGTTGTTGCCGGGCCAAGACCATCCATCGGCCAGGGGCTCCTCTGGTTCTCTGCCAGGCCCAGATCCCAGATCCCCCATCGATGCACTTGCACTTGACGCGGCGGAGAAGCGTTCCTCCAACTGTCGTTGTCATCTCCTCTTCGAGTGCCGTGTTGTCCCATCTCGAATCAGAGTCAAGTTGTTGTCCCTCTTTCTTTGCGTTTAGCAATTAGAGTCCAATGAAGCGTATTCCTTATTTTTATGCATTATCGACTTAATGCCATCAGGGAGGTTGAGGGTGTGCACTGCCAGAAAATCTCAGAAGGGCCAGCTCTCGGGCGCTTAAATTGCTTGAGTTGACTTTGGTTGAGACCCTCTTTCCGGTTGCCACCAAGAGCTGATCGCATACATTGATCATTTGCACGCCAGTTGGGGTTTCTTTTAGTTCAGACAACATGAACTACTTTATGAGGGTGAAATCTGGGTCTTAAGAAATAATTAGGCAAATATTTAATAATGACATTGTATTTTTGAATTGAAGACAGGTCCTGTAACCGACGATGCCTATAAATATTCTTTTGTCTGCCTTATAGGGTATAACGATATTCCAGTTGGGCTGTTAAGGAATAAAAACTTGTTGACTTTATTGTCGTTAATTTTAACTGCAAAGCCGGCCATCGAGAACGGCAATGCCAGGGCTTGTAAATCCTATAAACAAATGAAAGACAAACGCAAGTCGGAGACGAGACAAAGCCTATCAGTCGGCCGGCTCAGGTCTTGAATCCTTCTCGGCTCCACAAGTTCCCGGTCTGCTCCCCCGTTGCCTGGCCAAATGTTAATTTTGTCTTTTGCCAGTTAAGCGTGTCGATTTTTTAATTAGTCGCATCCTCGTCCAAGTGATTTATGGCCCAGCCGAGGTGGCTCAAACGAAGCTGGCTCAAACGAAGAATCCGAAAGGAAGGCTCTGGCGCTGCAGCCAGCGTCTGCACTTTGAAGTATTGGCTAAGCTAATAGGCGCTAAGGAGAAGCCTCTGGCGGAGATTCTGATGGCGATCCCGATGGAAATGACGACGAAGCCGTAGGTGCTGCTGGCGGGTTATGAGAGAATGCGATGATGTCGCTTATGGAATTTCAGCATAACTGCCACAAGCTCTGTTGATACAGTCAACGCTCTTTTATGGCCCAAAGGCGAAAGCCATCAGCTAAATGGCCAAAAGCCAACTGCGAGTAAGTGCAGGTCCGGGTAATGAGCTGACATTGAACATGTTAGGCATGTTAGAATTTTTCGTTTGATGGCAGCTCAGAAATAAGCCATATCTTGTACGATTTATGCCCCAAGTTACAGGGGTCAACTATGCGTGAGTCGCCAATTAAAACAAAAATGTGTACACTTTTAGAAAATAATATACTATATTAATAGTTGGCCATAATAATTGAAATACAAAAGTTCATACAGGTATAAGTTCTCAGAATAACTTAATTTCATCTATTTCAAAATTTTTAAAGAAAGTAATTTATTCAAGTGTTTAATACTTAATGTCATGTGAACTAAAAGTTAGATAAAGAAATGACCCCCAGCTTAGTGAGGCCACAAAACAATGTTCTAATTAAGGCAAACAAAATTCTGGTCATTCCTAAACAGACTCTGCTGGAGTTCAGCCAGTGGATCATGTTTGGAAAATAAAACTCCTCGGCATGGCACCCAACTCACAACTCAAAACCAGCCACAAGAATCCGCAAATCAGAGCTCTAACCATATTTGCCAAACTTAACGATTGCATCAACATTTTTGCGCTCACTCCGCTTGCTTGTTACACTTTTCGTTACAGAGGCTCTTATGACAATGTCTTGTTTTTTCGGAATGCTTTAAATACGCTCACGCAGCCTGGCCAGCGATTTTAATGCAGTGGAAAGCGTTTGATGGAATTTCGACCGATGGTATTCGAACACAAACATGCCACTCGAATGGCCAAACACCTTGGCGACCGAAAATTTAACACATCGTAAACAATCTGCTGTGAAACTAGACGGAACATAAATCAAGCCACAACCGATGACCCCAAGCCAAGACCTTTACTCTCACTTTTCTCCCTCCCCATTGCTGATCTTGGCCATCTCCCCGATTTCGATCCCAGCGCAAGAAGGCGGAAACAAGAAGCGCGGGCGTATCTAAACATGTTCAGCATTAATATGCAAATCAATGGACCAGTCATAAAACGAAATGGAAAACACACAAAAACATCTTCGATATGTGTCACTGTGTCAATGTGCGTGAGTGTGTCCGGCGACTGTGCAACAAACAAAATGGTATAAAGCCAGTTCCGGGTTTCAAGAAGCCAACTAGAGAGGAGTGCGTTTATATTCGAGTTAGATGTAAGAAGCTAAGGCTTACTGCCTTTCTGTATGGAACTTTTGAATTCAAGTTCGTTTCCTAAGTCTTTTGATTTTTTCTTCCAAAAATAACGAAATAAAGTTACGATATCAAGTTTGCTTCTTAAGTCGTTTGTTATTTAAGTCTTTATAAATGTTTCTAGTGCTGACACAGAAATAAATATCATTTTGTTCCTCATCACGATGTCATCGCTAAACACGCAGACCTCTACCCGGCAGCTTCCTAAACCCTAAACGAACAGCCGATCCAAAGCGAACTGCCCCATCAGCTGCAACATCTTAAGCTCATTTGTCACATAAAAATCATATATGTAATTTGCTTGACAACCAAAAGTGGACACTGAAACGTCACGCGCCGGTGCAGTAAACGCCTCCATATTGGTGTGGGCTTTTGGCCAAGAGAAAGAGCTGGGAGCGGGGAGGAAAGGAGCTCCAGGGGTGTCCAGCGAAGAGTCCGTGGTGATGATGGCATCCAGAGTTGCTGCTTCAATCTCGGCGGTGCATGCGTTTTGGTGTCGCGTTGAGTGAGCGTTTCCTTAAATTAGCTGCACTTTGGATGCACCATTATGCCGCTCGCCCAGGCACTTGATGCGGTGTCGCTGTCGTTGTTGCCGTTGTTGTTGCCTTCATCTTCGTCATGACCATCATCGTGGCCATTTTTGGGTGGGCATTAAGTGCCGGGCTCTCTGATGGAGTGTTGATGCCAGCCGAGGTCAGTTGGTAAGAAATTTATGGCCAGAGAGATGTTTGCATGATGCATGATGCTCATATCCATTGCTCCAGCATTCAGGTGGGCGCAATTGAGTTGGATCATAAAATGCCACAAAAGAGAAATTACAAGAGCCGTGTCATAACTACATGGCTTTCTGTCAAGATCCATCTAAGCCGTTGATTGAATAAGAATTTCCTCTTTTTTTGTTGTTAGAAAGGTAAACAAATTAATCAACTTGGAGATTTATTAGTTTCAGAGAAAGGGGGGAAGATAAAAATGAACTCGTAGGTTGTAATGTACACCATAATTATTTTATCAAGTTTGGTAATAAAAAATGAAGTATTTTAGTGTCTATAATTAATATTTTCAAAAATACTTTAAACACTTTAAATTCCAAGATTCGTTTCCCCATACGACATAATAAAGATTCACAATCAATTATCCAGAAATTCCTTAGACTCATCTTGAAGCACTTCCAACTTCCTTGTTGCAACTTGGGGAGAAAAAAAAGAAAAGAAAAACCAACTCTTACTCTCTCGCATCCGGTTCTCAGCGAGGGGAATATCTTCGGTAGAACCGTTTAAGCAATCCATTTAACCAACGAGACACTTCAAAGCGAAGCTGCTGAACGTCTAGTATCTGCGCCAAATGGAAAAGCCCTCAACAGCTTAGGCAAACATTTGCAATTACAATTTTAGCATATAATTGCAAACATGATAAACACTTTTATCTGTTGCTGAGGCTGCTGTTGCAGATGCTGTTCACTCTTTGCAGCAGGTCGGGTCTGAACTTGGCCAGGACCAGTCTGGTCACAATTCACGCAGCATCCACCACTAGAGGGGCAGCAGCAGGTTCCTTGGACCTGAAGCTGAGACTGAGGCTGCCACGAAGAAGCGTGTCGCCAATTGTTCGTGAGGTTTACCTAGAAATATGTCGCGACAATTGTGCCTGCAAAAAGGAAAACTAAACAAAAAGAAAAAAATAAGACACCGACGTCAGAAGCCAATTAGAGATGAGTACTTGGCTGGTCTGTGGGAGCTCGAAAAGACTATAAATCTTTTAAGAGGCTGGCAATAGAGTGCTTTTCTTGATAGGTCTTCCAAGCCAAAAATTGTTTAATTATTTTTCCAGAGCTATTTTTAAATATTTCCAGAGCTTATTTTGTAATCTTTTGTGGACTTAATCTTTGGAAATTTCTAGCCATTCCCTAGTGCCAACAAGCTCCCGCTCTAAAGCCGAAGAAACTATCGGAGTATGCAATTGAAATTGAAGAATTACGCGAAGAATGTCAGCGAACATAGTAAATGTTGTACATATGGCCCAGCCAGTTGGCAGTGAATCCCGATCTGGCCAGAGGGTCGCATACATTAAGGCCGGTGGGTAGGCCTTTTAGATGGTCCTCGGGCTTCAAGCTTCGCTAGGCTGATATGTATACGTAGTCGAACACGACGTAGCACTCACTACACGGGGAATTGTCACAAGTGGTTGGGTGATCCACAGCTGATCGGAGGAGTCGTGAAACGAGCCCCCGCCATTGGATTGTTTTGTGTTTTTATACCCTTTTTTCTTTGAGTATGCGGCGGCATCTAAATGAACTAAAGATCAACTTCGTTTTAGTAGCCTTAGCCTCATTACGAATGGAAATGATGATGGACAATAATGACGCGACAACAGGAAGTCCAAGTCGTCGCTGCAATGCCGACGACAAGTCGACAGCCAGCGTTATTCCCGATTCCGATTCTGATTCCCTCGCATTGAATGAAAGCCCCAGATGTACATTGCTGGGAGCTCCGCACTGCGAGGGAACCACAACTCAAAGTCGGACACAAACTGGAACTGGGCTAGCGCGTCGTTAAATTGATTTGTGTGTGATCTTCGATCCGCACAACTAGTTTCCATCGTTGCCTGAGAAAGCCCGTTGCACACTGCGTTCTGGCGGCGAGAAAAACAAAATATTTTCTGTTTCAATATTTGTTTGAACATTTCGAAAATGCCAGCTAAATGGCCAGACGCTTCCGTTTATGGCCTGTTGGGAGCAGGGAGTCTTATCACTGTCATAAGAGAGTTGTAAAGAATGCTGCGTGCCGACAATTCTGTGAATGCTAATGAGCCGCAGGAATAAATCATCGTTTATGGGAAAACAAGTGGCTAATACACAGAAAATAATCTCCTTGGGGTCCAGCCAATTGAGTAACAAATCTACGACAATCCGAAAATTGGCAGCCATTGGACAAGAAGAACCGTTAAAGCCCATTGCCAGGGCTGTCATAATTTCGACAGGCCAACAATGGGAAAATGGAAGCTGCAAGCAAAAAGCAACCAACACCCGCACCTTTTGGCCACTACCGGTGCTTGGTACCATTCTCGTATTGGCCAAGTTTTCCTGTCCGGCTGGCAATAGAAATTAAAGTTAACAAATTTCCGACAATGTTTGGACAGTTTTGCAAAAAGCCAAAGCCCGGCCCGGCCAAAACAACATACAGAACAAAACGGCAACAACAGCCAATGACGCCGAGTACCGTAATTGTGGCTCTTTCGGGTTCTTTTGTCCGCATTCAAAGTTGTCAGTTAACTGGAGAAAGAACAGTAGAAATCCAGAGCCAGGAGTGTGGGAGATAGCTAGGATGTAAGTGCACTAGAAGAAACTCCAAACAGGCCAAGCAAAAGATTGCTTTCTGGCTTAGAAGTATTTTCCTGAAAAGTTTCCAGTGCAGAACCATTGCAGATCGTTTGGCTGACAATGCAACTCCTAGGTAGCCGTACCGGCTTCCTTCCATCAGCCAGCGCAGACGCCCCAAAGGCCCAAAATTTGCCGCCAACTTCCAATTTCCCGCCCGTTTCTAATCGAATGCTTTTTTTTGTTGGTTTTCTAGGGATTTGGCCAACTGCAGGAGTTGCTGGCTTTGAAATGCGAATGTGTGTAAAGTTAAGTTGTCGTCGCTCGATTGTTGTTCGATGAATCGTGATTTTGTCAATTGGAGCTCAAATTTTTTGTGCTGATCGGTTTTCTTTGTGAATGTGAAAATGTTGCACGGTGACTTGGTAATGGGAAATGGCAAATGGGTGTGGGAAAGGCAATTAGAGCGATGGAAAGTGCCTTCTAATGGAAGTCGAGCATGGGGATTTCTCCTGCTGGTAGCTAGAGGCTTGTTTAGCTAGTTTTGGGATCAATTAAAAGATGAAACGATTTTCTGTAGCTTCAAAGTTCTTTAACAATCCACAGATGCATCTGACTGACCTACAAACGAAGCCCTCAAGTACTTGGCCAAGATGAGCTCTTAGAAAAAGGAACAGTGACTGTCGGAGGCCATCAACAGAAATCAAATATTGATGAGTTATGGTTAAAGAGAAGATTCTCAGTCCCAGTACGAGCCATAACTTAACACTTTTTGGAAAAACACAGAAATTAAGCAGCGATCTCTGGCACTTGGGCAGAATGATCGGGCAAACAAAACGGTGTTTCTTCTTGATTTTGGGAGGCTCTGTTGGCTTCGAATCGGTTTGTTTTCCTTTGACAAACAGAAAGGCAAAAGGGAGAACAGAAACGAATTTCAAATAAATCAACACATGCCACAAATGTATACATATAAGATGTGAAGGAAACTCGACCCCGGCTGCAGGGCTCATAATCATATTGATGTATTACGATAGTTTGTGGAACTCTGAAGTCTGAGGTCTCCGACCATCGACCAACACAACTCAACTGAATTGTTGGGGCTGTAAAAAGCGATCGTAAACCCTAGAAAAACATGGCTGAGAACGCGCACAACGAGCCCAATGAGCTGGGGAACGGGCCAAGAATGTCTTAGCCGGCAGATAAATAATGGAAATGCATACTAATTAAATTGTGAGAACTGCGGTGAGACGGCGGCCCAATCTTACTCTTGTCTAATTATTTGCACTCAAAAGACCTTAGATTGCATCGCCAGTTATTTATCATCATCAGTGAGTGTCGTTATCGGAATCTCAACGAGATGTTAATTATGATGAGGAGAAGAGTGTTTCGGGTCTAACTGAGAATGTCAATAGATTTGGTGTGGCATTCAGCTGGCTTTCCCCTAATGGTTTCGCTTTTTAGCATTTCCCCTTTAATTGATTTCAATGAGACGATAATTACCGCAGAAAGGGCAATTAATGAAAGCCCCACACGAAAGCGAACGGACGAGAACGAAACCGATATTAATGAAATGATTTTTCATAATTAATGAAATTTAATGCAGACCCCAAAAATCCGAGCGTCCGAACAGCAGTTCCCACATCATTAATAAAAAATAAAATCCAAAAACAAAAAAGCGACAGAGTGGCAGAGAAAAAGCAGCGACACACACGACGATGTCGAGGAGTTGGCGCTACCCCAACAGAAATTCAAAAGAACTCGAGCAGCAGATACAAAGTTACAAATGTATCTACAAGTCGACAAATTATGCAGCGGCCAGCGAGCGCATCGCTGGCGATTCCTCCTTATCTGGCCGGCTTGTTCTTTCCAGACTGCTTTGGTTTGGCTCGACTTTTTGGTGAAAATAAATTATAAGCAGTTGAAAATTAAGTTGAACGTTTTGTCCGCTGTCCGTTTAGTGGAAATTTATTGGCCCGGAATCCCCGAGCCCGGCAGCTACCTGAACCCGGGGACCGTTGATCTATGGCCAGATTAGGTTCCTCCTGCTCCCGTCCCTCTCAGTGGCTTCACACTCTATTAGCTGCAGCTGAGCTTCTATCGATCGGTTGCATCTGTAAACGCTTACACAAGTATTTTATCGATTTCATTTGCATATGTATCTCCCAGAGCCGATAAAGCCCCCAAAACGCAGATTGAGGCTTATACACTCCGCTACTTCAGTTGCTAAGCCTCAACTCAAACTCAAACTCCAACTCAAAATGTTCTCAGCTCATAAAATACCACTGTGAATCATTGTGGCCGCCGCATCCCCCAGATACTTGGCCCTCTCGGGCCCAAGCTGAGGCGACTGGGAGCTCCGGTACGATCCTCCTCCTCGGGTCTGCATTTCATTTATTGTGTAATTCCCTACAATGTACTTTTGGTTGCCACGGATTTCTGGTCTTTGCTTTTGAATTTGATTCTTGATTTTATGTCAGTTTATTTATGATAAGATGACCTTTTTTTCTCCTTTTTCCCCTGGCTTCGTCATCTTTTTTTTTCCAATTTGGAACGTCCCGAGAAAAGGAGTCTTGTTTCTCTAGTTCTCACTCGGTCTGGCTGCATGAATGAATGGATGAATGAAGCTCATTAAATTATGGATCACTTATGCGAGGGGCTGGGAATCTGCCAGGGAAATATATTGAAATATGAGTAGTAGACACTTGGAGGAATATCATAAAAATGTTAGTTTTTGGGATAAATTACAAGAATTTAAAAATAAGATACATTTTATATCTAAAAGTATGCAACATGTGGGTTATAAGCCCTGGGTATTTTCTTTTAATATTTCATAAGTATAATTTTTTCTCTTACTGTAAAAATATATAGTCCAGCATAGAAAACACTTTTCAAGCAATTACTGTATATAGCTGACAAAGTAACCTTAACTCATTCGAAAACCCTAACCAGCCTCGGTTTACTATTTTGGTTTTCGAATTCGAGCGGAGATTTGTTCGGAGTTGTTTTGGCTTTTTTTTACACCAGATTTTCAAGATCAACAACGCAGCGTCACGAGAAGAGATGAAAAGCGAGATCTTTTATGGCGATTAGTGCAAGACAATGAATGCACGATGGATCCAAGAAACAAAAAAATAAAATAAAAACCCCAACACAAAAACAGAAAAAAAATTCGAAACTTAAAAAAGAATGTTTTTTAAACAAGAGAGACAGAGACAGAAGGTAAAACAACAAGAATGAGAACAAGAACACTGAATGGTTTTTGATCTTTTTTTTAAGTTTTTGTTGTTTTTTTGTTTTTTTTTGTTTTTTTTGTTGTCTTGTATTATGAGAATTGAGCCAAACAATTTTCAACGCGCTCAGACAAAGGCATAAATGCGGAATGGGTCTGGTCTGGTCTGGTCTGGGATACTTCATTTTGGTCTTTTATTTTCCATTTCTGACAGACTTCTTGGGGCAATATTACTGTCAACGTATATTCCCATTGCCGTTGTTTATCTAAACATAATTGAAATGCGTCCTCAATGGGTTAATTTGGTGTGGAGCAAGGGGCAAACGTAAACACAATTAGGTGCCAAAAAAAAAAAATAAAGAAAAATGTTAAAAAGAGAAGAGATCCCCACTTGGGGAGATCTCCACACGGGCCAAGATGAAATGACAAAATCTAGAGTAAACCAACTTGATAAACAAACACTGTTGATGATCATTGATGATGGTCCGTTTGGGGCTCAAGTGTGTGCGGGGTGACCTAACAAAATATTGTCTTAGTGCATTTTAATGGTTTAACCCCTTGAGAACGGGCCGATGCATCTTTGCCGCAATTGTGTGGTAAGCGATATGCTGGCCATATCCAATTGCAGCACACCTTTGTCTACTATTGTCCCTCCCGCTGGCTTAATGACTAGTCAGTTTGTAATGCAAAGCTTACACTGACGTGAAATTTGGGGGCCCAAGAGGGAGATGGCTTATCTTAAATAAAATATCCATGATATAAACTTATGAAACAATGCCGTTTATCATTGCTTTTCGAAATAGTTTCTCCCAGTGTAAAGCTTGCTTAATTAGGCAGCATCAGCGGCAGAATCTCGAGGTGGACGCCGTCTCGTCGCCTATTTCTCCTTTAGTACCGCCGCTCAGTTAGTAAATCAGACAGATACGCACTCGAGTCGGGCAGGCCGGCAACTTCATTAACAGCCTCTCGGTCCGGCCGTTTAAAAAGTAGAAATAAACTATTATTTATGATTATTGTGAGAATTTCACAATGGCATGCAAGAATTTATTGTTAATGCTCTGCTGCCCTCCCCACCGATTCGGCGGTGTGTTGTGAGAGAGTGTGATTTGTTGTAATCTTTGCTTTGGATGCAGCACAGTGGTTGTGCTGCATTTTATGCAAGTTATGTTTTTGTTACAAAGTAACACATCTTCTGATTGGGATTTATGGAAGTTAAGTAAAAGATATTTCATCTGTCATGATAAGGTCAAATTATTTCGTTGTCTGGGAGACAAAAAAGTGTTTAAAAATCAAAGCGAACTTATAGAAAGGACTTTATAGACAGGTTCCACGGTACCCCGTTCCAAAGTTATTAAAAGTCTAAAAACAAAGACAACTCAGACACCAATAGTTTATTTGCAGTTTTTTAGTTTAAAAATGCAATTAAAATGTCTTAAAAATCTTCCTTTAACGCTTTAACTTTAACGCTTATCTGAAATTATCCATAATCCCCATATCATTTCCAACCAATTAGAAAACATTTTCATTTATAATTCATTCATAAAAATTTTTTATTGTTTTTTTTTGAGTTTTTTCTTTGCATTTGTTGCTTGTTCGTTTTTTTTGTGGCTTTTTTGTTTGCTTTGTGTTTTGAATTCATTTTTTAATTACTAAAAAATTTCATAAAATTGTTTAGACTAAATTGTAAGTACAACACTAAATTACAATTGTATGCGTGTAACTACTATTTTATAATTTTTTTTTTTTTGCGTTTCATTTTCTTTTCTTTCATATAAATATTTTGTAGGGCTCTTTACTTTTTACAATTTCCTTGCGAGTGCTTTCTAATATTTTTGTTTCATTTTTTTTCGGGGTTTTCGTTTGCAATAAAAATATAAATTACTAAAAACGACTATTTAAAAATTAAATATTTATAAAAAATATATGTGAGTGGCTATAGCTTAAGTCCTGTATGAGAGCGGTTCACAGGATCGGAGAACTTTATGTACAAGTTGGATGAGAGTACTGTGATAGCAAATGTATAAAAATATATATACTGTGTTCGAGTTATCAGATTATTTGCTGCACAGTGTGGTTTTAGCACTTTTACAACTAGTTTTCACTTGTTTACACTAACGAGGAACCATTTGCAATTTAAATGTAGTTTTTTTGTGGATTTAATTTTGACATTCTGGAATTCCGCAAACAGTTTATGAGTTTTTGCGTTTTTCGTGCTGCAAATTGTCTGGTTGTCTTCGGCTTTGAGATCAAAATTAAATTGTATAAACCATTTTGCGTAATAACAAAAATAATAATTAGAAGACTATTGGAGACTTGGAAAGAACACGAAATTTCATAGGTTTTTGTTTGTATAAGTCGCTTGTATATTTCATTTGTTGTATAATTTTTTTTTCAATGAATATTCAGATTTTCATAATTTTTTTTTCTTTCTTTCTTACAATTTATAAATTCAATACATTTCGTTTACATTTAGCTGCTAACTACAAGTATTATTGACTTCATCGCTGATAAATGCTCCAAATGGAATAGGCCAAAAAAATATTATAGAGGTTTAAGATTGACAATAATAAAAAATTATAATAAAAATAAAAAGATTAAAAATCGGGGGGAAAAAAAATAATTTTGGATAGGGTAAACTAGAAGTACTTAAAATAGAATCACTAATTTTTTTGCTTGTCTTCGTTTGTTTGTTTGTTTTGGGTCTTTTAAATTAACATTAAGCTAGGGTCGAGTTAAGTTTAGGGTTTCTTCGATTCGCTACATTTACAAATACATAGTTAGAACTAAATAGTCGAGATAGTCAATTTATGTAGTTTTTTTTGTGTGGCTTTTCATGTTTTTCTCTTATCCTTGTCGTATATCGATGTGACCTATAAGTACTATATACAAATCGCCCAATCCGGTCAACTGCCTTGCATAGAAAAGCAGTCCCGTGTGGTGCGGCGTCAATGAGGAGGTTTCTTTTCAATCATTTAGCATTAGATTACATTTAGTCGAACGTAGGCTAATGTAGGCTACAATTACTATGTACAATTCATATCGAACTAGGTGAAAAAAATAGATTAAATTGAAGCAGATTTTTCAGTAACATGCAAAACGTCAAAACGTGTGCAGAGTCGTCCCTCCGACTCTGTCGTCCAGTGTGGTTCTTGGTCTTGATCTAAATTCTATCTAGCAATTGGTCAAGTAGTAGTTTTTAGAGGGATATTATAGAGGCCCGAATTTCAATTTTTCAATACGGCAGACTTTATGGTGTATTACTTTTTGCTTGCGTCAGTCCTTTGGATTATGTCCAAGGTTACGAAATCTGTTACCATTGGCCAGTTGGGACAAATATAGGTTTGGTTTAAAAAATGCCAATGCAATTATAAAATCTTTAAAAAATACTTTCAATATTGTCGAAACGGCTTTGGTTACAGATTTGGTAGTTATTGTAGAGTGTGCAGGGAGTTTCACGAGTTATGCCTGTTACAGATATATCTTTTGCTTTTGACGACTAAAACTGCTTCAATCAACAACAATATTTTGGCGTCTCTCTCACATTTCGAACCCAACCCAGTCTTTTCTTTGTGTGTGTTTGCTGTTGGCTCCAACAGATCCTCGAGATCTCTTCCGGCTTTGGGGAGTTACATGTGCGGAGTTCCGCAGACGACCGACCGCTGTTGCTGCGCCGTCCCCGCTCCGCTGCCCGTCGCCGAGGCGGCGGCCATCAGTTGGGAGGAGCAGGCTCCCGCCACGCCCGCCGCCGCCAGGGATGGCCAGCGCTGGCTGCAGTAGGATCCCTCGCCGAGAACGGAGATCCTCTTGCCCTCCGCCGCTCCCGCAGCGCCAACTCCCTTCGAGGAGCTGCCGGCGGGTGAGCCGCGGTGCATCAGCGTGGGATCTGTGTTGAGCTGCTTCTGGGACTTAGCCCGCTGCAGGGGAGCCACACAAAAATCCGAGTTGGCATTGTTGTTGTCCGCCGGATTGGCCACGTAGCCACCGTACATGAGGCATTCGTCCGCCGCAGCTGCCGCCGCCGCTGCCGCAGCAGCCGAGGCGCAGATGTTGTTCACCGACTTGTCCCATGTGTTCTTGATGATGTTGGGATTGCCCGAATCGAAGGTGAGTCCGCCGCTGCTGCCCGTCTTGCCGCCCAGAGAGGACGATGCCAGAGCCACGCCCACTCCGCTGCCATTGTGATGGAGGGTGGCCACTGCGTTCTGTTCGTTCTGCTTCCTGGCTTCGGCGTCGTCCTTCTCCTGGGCACGCTTGCGTTTCCGCTTCATGCAGAACACCACGCAGGCTGCAATGACGGCCACCAGAGGCATGGCCACCGAGAAGACGGCTATCAGAACCACCTGGGCGTTGGTCAGGCCGTCAGCCCTCGCTTGGTGGGTGGCAGCTCCGTACTGGTGGGCGCCGAAAGTGACGGAGGCGTACGACTCCTCGTCGCACTGCTCGCCGCGGAAGCCGTTGGCGCAGACGCACTCGAAGGAGTTGACCCGGTTCATGCAGGTGCCACCGTTGTGGCAGGGGGAGCTGATGCACTCATCAATGTCCACAGAGCAGTCCTTGCCGGTGAAGCCGGCCCGGCAAGTGCACTGGTAGTCGTTGTTCAGGTTCGTGCAGGTTCCTCCGTTGGCACAGGGTCTGATCAGGCAGAGGTCCACTTTGCTGCTGCAGTGAGTGCCGTGAAATCCGGGAACGCATTGGCAGCGGTACTGGTTGACCATGTCGATGCAGGTGCCGCCGTTTTCGCACTCATGACCCAGGCAATCATCAATGTTGGTTTCGCACTTGGGACCCGAAAATCCTACCGGACACACGCACTTTCCATTCGCCTGGCACGTTCCTCCATTCTGGCAGGGATTCGGACTGCAGTTGTCCAGCTGGAGCTCGCAGGTGGGTCCGCTGTAGCCGATGGGACACTCGCACTGGTAGCCCTGACCCTTGCCTCCCAGACCAGGTCGCACGTTGCGGCAGGTGCCCTTGTGGCAGGGTTTGTCTGCGCAGGTCAGTACTTTCTCCTCGCACATCCTGCCGCTCCATCCGTTGGGGCAGTGGCACTTGTAGCCGTTTTTGGTCGGGGGCTCATCCACGCAGGTTCCGCCATTCTGGCAGGGATTAACTTCGGCGTCGCACGAGTAGATCTCCCGTTCGCAGTCATCGCCCACAAATCCGGGGGCGCACTTGCAGGTGTAGAGTCCTTCGCCGGTGTTGAAGCAGGTGCCTCCGTTCTTGCAGGGCCTGTGATTCGTGCAGTAGTTGAGATCCTGGTTGCAGTAGAGACCGCCCCAGCCCTCGTTGCAGATGCAGGTCCAGGGCTTGTTGCAAGTTCCGTGGATGCAGTTGGGTTCAATGACGCATTCGTTGCACAGAGCTCCCTTCCATCCCAGCTGGCAACTGTAATAATAAGAGAAAATAAAGCAAGTGGTTAGTGTGGTCTTCTTTGAGTTTAATGCAGAAACAGTGTGACCTTATTTCTGTAAGAAGTAAATACTGAGACATCTTCGACTCTGCTTAGTGAAGCGCCGCGAGCGGTGGCTTACTTTTGAGTCTCCACCACCTGCTCCACGCATTGTATGTACCTTTCCCCCGTCTCCCCCGCAGACTTGTTTGCATGCCACGCTTGATTGGAGGCAGAGACGAAAGAGCAACAGAGACGGCGGGCCGAGGGAGATGGCTTGTCAACTTGAAAAAGTCGCATTCGCAATTGAAATGAAAATAAAGCGAATGCCTCTCTCTCTCCGCAAGAAGTCACATCCGCACACTCGAAAGCCCGTTGAAGAGTCGAAATATTTTTGCATTTCTCACGATCATAAATTGATTTCATACCAAAATAAATGTAAAAGAAGACTGCTTCCTCTGCAACACATAGCGCAGGCACGCAACAGACGCACGCACGCTTGCCCCAAACAGATGCAATGCAAAAAAGCCTTCACCCACAAAAAATTTCAATAGTTAATAATTCAAACTAACCGACAGACAGACGGGTAACCTGTTGAATAGTGGAAGGCCAGGTGGACGAGGAACCAGGGGGTGGCAGGTGAGACGGACAAGTAGTAATTGATATGCGTCAGCCAGTGTATGCCACAAAGAAATGTCAAAAAAGCAACTGCCAACTATCTGCAACATGTGTTTGCTTTAGTGTGTATTGTGTTTAGTGTTATTGTTGCTTTCTGTTGGCTGTATGGTGTATGCGCTTAGAATTATTAAAATATTCCCACCATCAAACAACTTGGCCAAGTGGCACGCATACCCGGGCGTAGCTGTGGTTTCCAGCTAACTTCCAATTCGATTCACAAAAAAAAAACCAAACCAATCACCACTCACTACTCACTACTGGTGGGCTTCACACAATGATGTGTGGATTTTGGAGCTATTTTTTATTTGGCACAATTATCGGCATGCTGGACCACAAAATGTTTCATTTCCGCCTGGCTCCAAGAGGCAATAGTGATGTGTTTATTGGCCAACATAATGCATAAATAATGACCAACATCCTCTCGGCGTTTGAAAATCAATTTGGCAGATCGCTAGGTGATAGCATCAGAGTCTCCAACAACTACTTAAATAAAACATTGAGTTGGCAATAATCCTTTGGTAAACAGCTGCCTGTGACTTTGTTGAAACATTATGCTTCAAATAAATGAAAATATTTGCCAGCGTTGTCAAAAGTGTACGCTTACACCTTGATGGGCAGAAATGTGGGAAAACTTCGGGTACTTGTAATTCAATTTGGCCGCCTGGCCTGCCCTGCCCTGGCCTGGGCAAAATTGTAATGCAAAACCCCGGCCAAATCAAATGACATCGCGCCGTCGAACCGAAAGAATTTCTTGCGGTCGCCAAACAAAAACAAAAACGTGCAAAAATAAAAAAAAACGATAATAAAAAATAAAATAAAAGAGCTGCAAAGTGTTTTTTGCCCTTTTGGCAAAGTATTCCAGCGAATACTCTCGGTAGCAGTCAAACATTGAGCATTACATTGAAAAGGTGTGTCACAGTCCCATCATGATGGCTGTTGTGTTGCTATTTGGGTGTCTGTTTGTTGGCTTTGCTGTTTCTCCAACAAACAAATAAAACGTGCCAACACAAGGAGGACAAGAATCATCATTAAATTGAAGCCAAGTTAGTTGAGGCCTAATTAGCAACACAGTTGGCTGAATAAATGCCATACTTTAGGATATCTCAAGATAGGCATGTATGTATGTCTCTGGTATATTTACAAAAGGTCCAATCAAATATTTAAAATCAAACAAGATACTTACACGCATTGGTTGGGTTTCTCGCAGTGTCCATGCTCACAGCCCTTGGCGCATTTCGCTGCAAATAGAAGAGGAGAGAAGCATTTAAATATAAATTAATTGAAATGCAAACAATACGGGTGTGGTTTTAGGGGAAAAACACTTTCCAAAAAGCTTCCAAATGGTCTCCCCACCTGCTTACTAGTAAGGGACACCCACTCTCGGCCGACTCGGCCCACTCACAGCCATTCAGATCCATCAAATTGAGGCAATTCCGAGGCAGAAGTGCCGAAAAAACTTTCTTTTTCACGCGTCTGGCAATGAAAAAAGCTAAAAGATGTCTTTGGGAAATAAAACAAAGCGGCGCGAAGCAAACAATAGGAAAACGTTTAAAATGTTTTAGCACTAACTAAAAAAAAAAATAAAGAAGAAACACAAAAAACTATAAAAATGAATCATGGCCAGTGGCTTTCAAACTTTCTGGCAGCGAGTGCTGGCTGGCTGGGTCGGTGGTGAGGGTCTTAAGCCAAGCAGGAATAACTTGTTTCTAAGGCCAAAAAGGAAACACACAAAATGAAATAATCCCATGGCCAGGAGAAGAAGTAGCAGCAGTCGCGGCTGAAGCAGCTGAGGCGGAGGCCATGGCCCAAAACAGATTCCCAAGCTCAAAAGGTTCGACGAAAACTTCGATTGGAAGCTGAAGCTGGAGCTGGAGCTGGAGAGCTTGAAGTTCGAATCTCTGAAGAATGTGGCAAACATGTTTCTTCTGCCGCCGAGAGAAGAAATAAGGAGGCAGGAAGTTGGGGAGTTGCCACAAGGGCCTAGAGAGTGAGGGGAGCTGAGAGAGGGAGTGGGGTAAAAGTCGTGAACAAAACTAAAAAAGGCAATGCCAAAAGGAATCCACAGAACCCTCTTGGTGGCGGTGGCGGCGGTGGCGATGACGATGGAGGTGGCTATGGAAGGAGCCTGCCAACCATCTAGCCTGCCAGCCTGCTCCTCTTTAAACCAAGCCGAGGAGTTTCATTCAGAAGCAGGCATCGGCGGCAGGAAAATTGCTAGAAAATCACAGAAACGTGTTCTGTTCTGCCGCTGCCCTCTTTTAATATTGTGTACAGGAGAGAAAAAAAAAGCGTAATATTGGCAATGGCCAATGATTTTTAATACCAATCGCTGGAAATAGATTTTCCCGGCATCCCGGCCAGAAAGTGAAGTGGACTCCCAGACTGGCGGCGGGTTCACACGCCCGAAGGCAGCAAATGGATAGAGATTATCTACTTAATCGGATGATATACTGATACTTTCACTTTTAGTTATAATTCTCAAGGCTTCCATTTCCCCCTTATGTACTTTTATGAAGTATCTTGCAGATGTATCTTTTTAGCACCCACAGGCCGTCCAGCTGCCGAAATAGCTCATTTCCTTGAAATTAACTTCGAGCTCCAAACTTCATTCATACGCATCTTGGCCAAAAACAACAGAAAAAACGGATTGGGGAAAAAAACGTTCGAGACCTTTTGGGCCAATTTACTTGACCACTTCCACTTGAACAGGCCTCCTCTCGGCTGTTTATATTTTTTTCGGTCTACAGCCTGCACGTTTAGGCTTTTTATTTGCTCCTGCTCCTGCTCCTGCTGCTGGAAAATAATTTTCGCACATGTGTGAGTCTGAGTCAGAGGTGTGTGTGTGTGCCTTAATTTAAGCTCATTTTTGCGCATTTAAGTTGAAAATAAAATATAGGAGGCAGTGGAAGCAGCAGCAGCTGCCTCTTCCGCTGGCAACTTGCTAAACCGGCAGCAGGACACAAAAATTATTTGCCCCAAAAAAAAGGCAGACCCGACCATGGAGAAGGGAGGAAAGGAGTCGAGGAGGAAGCGAGGCCACTCTTCAGCAGACTACGACATTTAAGGTGTAATCAGACGTTGCCACAGCCCTAAAGGAAGTTTGTTCTTGGGTTCGGGATTCGGGTTCGTAGTCTTCGTCTCCTGGTCCTCAGATATGTTCGGCATGCAGACGATCCAAACCGAACCACGCTGCTGTGTATCTGTATCTGTGTATGGGTCTGGGTCTGGGTCCGCGTATGGTACAGATACAGATACATACATTTACAGGTACACGGACAGAAGAGCCACGCCACCACACCTTTTTGGTCCGAAAACCCAGGGCCCTTGCACTTGGCGTGGGAAGATTTTTGTGTTCTCCGACCGATCTCTCCGCCCGGTCTCCGGACTCTGCATCATCAGTTTTGTGTCTGCTCTGATTCACAGTTGAAAATCTTGGTAAAGGTAGCGCTACCAATGGCAGCACAAACTGGCCAACTACAAAGGGCTGCCCCGAATTTCGGGTTCGCTTCGGGCCCTAGAGTTCGTTAGACGTTTTGTTCTTTTGAATGACAAATGACTTTTCCCCGATATCTTGTCCACATTTTGTTTATATTTTTTGTGCTTCAGAGCTCGCTCTTCCCGAACTTCATTGATTTTTAATTTATTTATTTGACTTTGATTTTTTCCACTTCAGAGCCATTTTCTGTATTCAAATTTTGTGGCTCGATTTTTGTGTCAACTCATCGCCGTACGCATTCGACAATAATTATACTTTAATTCCCTCACTGACTGACTGACTGACTGTTTTCGGGGTATTGTGTACAATCATCTCATTTGATTTGACAAGCAAGTGATTTTCAATAATAACGAGAGCTGCCAGCAAAAAATAACTAAGGTTTTGAGCCACTTGACTCGAGGGAGATCGGCAGAAGCAACAACAAACACCGGGCCAAGTGCTTTTCGGCCTAAAGAATGCGTTGAGTGCTGATCGAGGCTATTGATCCGTGAGATACGACTTTCGTATTTCGTAAAAATTTCATCAGGCAAGGAACATTCTATTAGATTACTAATTTCTTAAGCTATATACTTACGTATGTGACAGTAATCGCCCTGCCATCCGGTCAGACAGATAATTTCGCCCGTCTCCGAGCAGGTGGAGTGGCCGAATGAGTCGTCGCGGGGCCGGCAGAACTTGGCACAGCCGGATCCGTAGTAGTTTGAGTCGCAGGTGACACGGAAATCGTACTCCATTGAGGTGAACTGCGACTCCGATTTGTTGGACTTCCAGTCGGAGGACACCTCCAGTACCTGCTGCACCAACAGCCGGTGGATGAGTTTGCCTGTAAAGATCGGGACCACGATAAGTGTGTGAGAACAAGTTGGGCTCGACGATAGACTAATGAAGATTAATTGGGTTAAAGATGATCCGATGAGATGGCGCTGGCGCTCAAGGCAGAAACCCATGCCCCATCGGAATGCAGCAAATGAGCAATAGAACTGAAAACCCAAAAAACGAAAATCAAATGAAGAAACTTGAATAGCAGCCCGTACCCCCGAAATGCAATTGCTTGTCACAGAGTCAAGTGCTCAAGCTGAGGTATGCAGTTTGGTTAGGGTACGGAGTACTACTTGGTATTTGGCGATGAGAGAGGCAAGCTGGCAGACAGACACGGGGCATGGCTAAAATAAAAAAATATAATAAAACAGAAAAGTGCAGAAGAAGAAAAAAAAACTGGCAACAGGCAACAGGCAGACCGCCAGCCAAGCTCGGCAAAGTATTTTTCAGCTGTTCGCCACGACCGGTCTCGACTTTGGGATGGCTGGCAACTGCAACTCGTTTGTGTGCGTCGCGTATCTACAGGCACATTTGCACGGCTATGGCCACAGATACAGATACGGATACGGCCACAGATACCGATGCAGATGCAGATACATGTGCAGCCGCATTATGCCATGGTCTATAAAGTAAATTGCAGGTGCATGACTATTCGAATTGCTAAAGCCAAAGCCAGAGCCTTAGCTGAGCTCAAGTTGGGATCGAGTCGAGAAAAGCCAACATAAATCTCCCGCAATGCCAAACCACTAAAATATTTGGCTAAAAGCCAAGAACAAAACAAAACATCCAATAGAGTCTGGCTCTAGGCAGTGGCACACGGTAGCCTCCGGGTGAAAGTGAAAACCAGAGCACCGATGAGAGGGAACTCACTCCTAATTCCTAATGGCCTTAGGCCATTTTCCTCGAATGCGATTGGGTAACTGGCCAAAATGTTTGCTGGCCAAATATATCGGAGCGCATTGGCCAAGCTATATATTACACATATGGAGCGAGTTTATTGACAAGCAGCCCAACTGGTTGGCCAATAAAAAATATTAAATAAAAACTCCAAAAACTCGCTAATTAATTACCAAAAAATATGCACAAGAATTCTTGGCCAGTTGGCCCGGCCAACAGCTAGTTGGCAGTTGCATTTTTGGCCATTGCAGGCTCGTGTGCTTCACCTCCCGGCAACATGGAAAAGCCTTCAATGCAAAACTCGCACCAGCCGACAACATTCCCCGAAGCAAACGCAAAAAAATTGAATTGTACTCCGCTGGTTTTATTTACATTCGCCACAGAGGCACACACTAATGCGATAAAGCCCATGGGATTTGTGGCATGACAGGTTATTAGACAAGCCGGCGAGAGACGCACAGTTTCTGGCCCGGTCAGGCCAGTTTGGAAAAGCGTCGGAAAATAAATGTATCAGGAATCAGGCAAATTTTGTGAAAATATTTACGCAAAGCTGGCTCCTCATAATTATCTTGGAATGGCTTGGAAAGGTGATTGCTTGTGCAATGATGGAATTTCTCTAGAGAGCCACTCTACTCTGTCTTTTTAGCCGTTTTGTCAACCTATTTAGGATACAAATGAGTGAAATTTGTGTGCAACAAATTTGTGCAACAAGAAATCCAAACTTGACTTCGGGATCCTTTACAAACCCCTCCCTCGAATTCGGTTTTTTGTTTTTGTGAAGCGGCGGCAGCAGCATCCGCCTCCCCAAGTATCGCTGACTTGGAGTTGAGGAATTTTTTCGAAAATACCATTTTATCAAGACACACGACGACACAACAAAAACGAAAACAGCAACAACGACAAGTTTTGTGGCAGACAGAGGAGACAGCCGACAGAATTCAGAAGATCGAAGGAAGCGAAGGCGAAGTCCAAGTCCACAGAGAAGAGTTGGCTTGTTGCTGGGCTGCCAGGTTGCCAGGCTGCCGCTTCTTGATCCAATGAGTTAAAATTAAAAGATAAGCATTTTAACAACATCGAACCAGGAGAGCAGCAACCAGGCAACAACGTGCAACTAACAACTTTGGCATTGGCAGAGATTAATTGGTAGGTAGGGATAGGTGAGGAACCAGAAGAGTCGTCTTCACTGCGGACTCCAATGAAAATCTCGAGAGCCATGAGTTGAAAGATTTTGGAACGCATCAAGTCGAGAATCACCTTGCAATACCAGATACACTGTGAGAAGAAGGCTTTTAAAGATTAAGAAGAAAGGATATATAGGATATACTTTCTGGCGAGAAAAGGAAAGGACTTTTCCGAAACTATCTCATAGATATTGGGACCAAAAACATCTTTATTTTCAAATGACTAGTTATGATTTTCTTTGTGCATTCTCGCATTCGGATTCTTTTGTGGCCAAGAGGTCCGGTTGCTGTGGCTCTGGGCCAGGCTCTGGGCTGTGGCTTAAAGGTCGCCATGTGCGTGGCGATGCGGTGTGCGTCTCCCTCTCCTTTATGTAATTTATGTTAAATGAATATAACAAAAAAGAGCTAAACTCGTTGGCATAAACTCGCTGTGCCGGTCGAAGTATGCGGGAGACCGTCATTCAGCAGGCAGGTCTTCCATTCGAATGGCGAAAAGGACTTTTAAATAATGAAATTAATCCTTGACAGGCGGCGAGACTAGGAAATCTCGGTGTGCACAGAAATTGAAATTGCAATTGCTGTTACGGAGGAGTAGGGAGTGGGGAGTGGGGATGCATCCAACAGATACTTGTACCGATAAAGATCTATTAGCCTGGGACCGCCTCGGAAATTAGCCTGTAGCCGGGCTGGCGCAGCGGGAAGCCGGCCAAGTGAAAATCTGTTAAGGAGCAGCGGCTCTCCGAGGGCGAAACAATTAAAATTCCTTCAAGGAATAGGGCAGCTAAATTTAGAAAAAAAACAGGAAAAAAGGAAAAATGTAAAGACAAAAAACAAAGAGCATAACATGATAGAAATTCCAATGAAAACTCCATAAATCTCTGGCAGAAGAAAGTGCAGGTAGCTAAGCCCCGAGCAGGTAGCTTCTCCTTCACTCTTTTTTTTATCCAATTCTGTGGGAAAATCGTCAACAAAAAAATGGGATTTTATTAAAAACGAAGAAGATTATTAGGGAAGCAGAAAGAAAAATCGGTTGGCTTTGTCAAGGATTCGGAGGCCTTCTTGAGCAAGATCCTTGTGTGGTCCTTATCGCTCGAAGACAATCAGTTACTACACACAGATCCATGTAGCATTGTTCCAAGATGGATTACACACGATCTGCGGAAAGACAATCGAATCGGAATCGCCTTGGACTAGCATTTTTAGATCGTGATTTCCAGCTTAATTGCATTTTAAGCAAATGAGGGATGGGCTGAACCTCAGCTGAAGCTCAACCTCAGCGCACACTTCCGTTCGAACTTCGCCAAAAGCGAAAAAAAGCAAGCCAAGACAACAAAAGGCGACAAAGTCTGGGCCATATAACCCCGGTTTATCCCCGGTGTGTGTTTGTTATTTAAAACCACTCAATGCCCCGGAAATCTTACACTGAGCGAGAGCTGGCTAGAACCTGCCAGAGTATCGAGTTGCAGGTTGGCGGTGATCGTCCGCCCCGAGGGTTATATATTTTTTGACAGCTTTCGATCATCACAGGAAGCAGGATGATGAGCTCATAA
This sequence comes from Drosophila pseudoananassae pseudoananassae, assembly GCA_018153035.1. Classification (NCBI taxonomy): domain Eukaryota; kingdom Metazoa; phylum Arthropoda; class Insecta; order Diptera; family Drosophilidae; genus Drosophila; species Drosophila pseudoananassae. The sequence continues at coordinate 3,208,775 of JAECXR010000055.1, forward strand.
CTTGATGAGCCTCCAAGGAAGTAATTTAACAGGCTGAAAAGTACATACTATATCGAAAAAAATATTAACTTACTCTTCGATCGCGCATTGGCGGTCAGATTCGTGTCGTGCCAGGCTTCGACGATCATCGAGAAGGTGCCCTGTAAATCGGAAAGAAGAAAGGAAATGATTAGATAGGCTTGAAGAAAGTTGAGGAAATGACTAGCAATATAAGTTATCAAACCGAATCGTCTGCAACTAATTTTGAGCTAATGGGAAGCTCTCAAGCCCCCACATCCACGAGCACTCATTATAAAGAGATTATGACAGGCGGCTAGGCAAGTTAAGACACCCACACAGTGCCTCGAATGCAATGCATTTGAAATGCAAATCGCCAACTACCATATACCACATATACATACATATATATAGCTGCAACCGGCAGGCAGCGCCCTCAATTCACACTTGATTTCAAATGCTGGTAAAAAACCGGCAGAGATGACACAAAATCCAAATCCAATGAAAAACCAGCCCATGGCAACTTTTGCAGAGGTGTCTGCTTCGGCTATATGGCTATGGTTGGTTTCCATGGGCGTAGTGCTCGGATTGCGTAGAGATCCCAGCTACAAGCTCCAAGCTGCACTGCATTGCATGTAAATGACTAATTTTTTCGGATTCGACCAACTTTCGATTTTGCACTTTTTGCGTGGGCGGGCAGGCAGCAGGCAGCATGGAGATGTAGAATTAATTTGGTTGATAAGCCAGAGTTGCCGATTGATTGCATAACGATTGCCATTTGGTGTGTCAGACATTGAAATGGTGTGCTTTTGGTGTGCGGATCTCTTCTATTTGTCGCTGTTGCAGTTGCAGTTGCAAATAAACGTTAAAAATTTATATGGGCACGACAGGAAGCAAATCAGACATAGATGATCAGCTATAGCCGCTAAACACAATGGGAAATGAGCAGGAAAGGTAATAACAAACGAATGAAATGAAGCGCTGCGATGGTTTATTGGTTTTATTGTCCAGAGAAATAAACTTTTCAACAGTGGCTACGTGATTACTGATCGTCTGCATAAACGTCTCTACCTCCCCATTCCCGATTGTGGGAAATCTCCACCAGGCTGGCTTACGTGTGGCATTTTAATGCCTCAAGCGATTTGTATTTTTATTTTTATTCGTATTATATTAATTAGAAAACAATGAAATTCAAATCTTTTTATGGCATATTTATTAAGTCCATATATCCGAGGATATCCAATGCAATTTTCTTCAAAGGGAAACAAACATTTTTCACCTTAAATGAGCTTCCTTTGCAGATAAGTAAAGTGCAGTACCTAGGGAGCACTACTCGTGCCCCGGCGTATGCCAGATCCAAAAATAAATGAGGCAACATGCATCAGCGGCCGCTTAGTGAATATCGCGTGCGTCGGTGCTGTATATCAACGTCAATATCCAGTACATTGCATAGGGATTCGAGTACGGATGGGGTGAAGTTCGGTAGTAGGAGTGGCAGTGGTAGCCAGACACGTAGCAACAGGGGGACCAACCGACCGACTCTCAGAAGACACAACTCAGAAGACAGAAGACAAGACACTCGGACAGACTGGGGGACAAAAGTAGCAAAGTTCAATACGAACAAGAGGAGCATGAATGCTGCCTGCCATCGCTTGACTATTTTTAGTCTCCAAGGGGGCGGGAGAGGCAGGGCTGGCTGGCAACCCCCATGCCACATCGGCAACAACATCTTTTGGCGTGTTGTCGCTCGGCGTGGCATGCGTGGCCCTCCGCCTTTCGTTGTTTTAATTAAGTGCAACATTAAATTAGTTGATGCAGCAGTCGCCGCAAACACAACTATAATTAAGTTTATAGTTTGACCTAGAAATATTTTGGAGTTGAAAGTGCTCGACTAGAAGGCTTTAAATACTTGCCTAATCCCTAACCCCCCTATTTTTAGATGCCTAGGGACACTAGACTATTTTTATCGAGTAGTCTGAAAATTTCCATAATTTCCCGTGCATTTGGCGCGTGCTTTTTTAAGCGCTCCCTGCCTCTAGTTAATTATGCTAACCCACAGTTGGCTAATGGTTTATTTATGCCTGCCCGCAGTAAACCGCTAAAAATGTATGCAGCTTACACATTTCACGTGCCAAACATCTTTCGCTACCTGGTCCCCCTTCTGGCCATATTTCGCCTCCCCTTGGCGGACCATGACTGTGCACACTTGAGGAATATGTGTGTAATGATAATAATAGTGACGCTGCACATGCGCAACACTCGACAATTAGGAAGTAAAGTGTCTACGCAGAGGGTTAGGTTAGGCTAGCGTGTATATGTATCTCTAGGAAAGGTACCATAAAAAGAAACAACCCTAAGGCTGCGGGCGCACTGACACAAAAATACGTTACTAACTCCAGTTATTGCTGTGAAGCTTGAGTAACTTCTTCGTTTCTAGGGTGGACCCATCATCATTCTCTACGGCGCAGCGTCTTGTTGTAATAATAATTAAGAAATGCACGGCATGCCACGATATACATACTTTTCCTGGCCACTCGAGCTGAACAGAGAATAGCCTCCGTGGAGGTATTTCAAAATTTCAGCAATTTATTGAGCACACGTGGGCTTTGAAGGGAGGAAAAAAGGGGGTAACTAAAGGGGGTTAATAAATAAATCACCAAAGCTGCCAATACTAAGGCCTAACTATCAGTAACTCTGAAAGGGGAATACCATTCTTCATTATTTCTCTGTTTCTATTAGAGGCTTTAATAACTCTACTTATTGACACTCTACATATATGTTTGTATATATATATACCATATATCCAACAAAGTCAAACAGGGAAAGTAATGGGGAAAAAAAAGTAACGGCAATTCCAGGAGCTAGGGGTGGTTATATGCCTATAACCTTGTGTGCCAGCGATCTGGAAATTGTCGCTTCGGATCGGATCTCTGGTGGTGGAAGTGGTGGCAGTACTGAGTGGTGCGATATGGTGGTTCGGAGCGGTGCTCTGTGGTGCGGTTCGCGCACGCGTTTTCAGCGCATTTTTAATAGCCGACAGATGTTCGGCTGAGCGGCGTGTGCGCCAACAACCCTCGACAAGGACGCGCAGCGGAAATAAACGCGGCGACGGCCCTGGGGAGTTCTTCCTCCACCAGGTCCGGGCAGGGCTGGGCAGGGCAACCCGTCTATAAAAAGCCCAAACAAATTAGCAAAGATGCCGCACGAATAAGTTTTCATTTGTGCAGTTTCCAGAAGACAACTTGGAAATTTTGTATTGAATGACTGACTGGCGGCGTCGCAGGGCGAGTCTAAATTTAAACACCCGGCATCTGTGTGGTGGATCTGTTGAAAATCTGGGATGATTACTTACCGGCCAGGAGAACTGGAAGCTGAACTGGATGGGGTTGGAGAAGCCCTTGTTCTCCAAACGCTTGGCGTCGGTCAGATTGACCGAGTTCTCGCCCAGAATGGGCGTCACCACGTCCCCATAGGTGCACGGCGAGGTGGTGTCGATGGTTGCCTGGTAGTGTTTCAGGCAAACGCGAAACCGCGTCTTGCAGCTTCCGAGGCACTTGCCCGTCGCCGCGTCCGTTTCGCCGCTGCAGCAGCGTCCCTCGTGGTCGCGCCCATGCTCGTTGGCGAAGTACTTCAGTCGCAACTCAAAGTTACCGGAACTGTGAACCTGTGAAGGGATAAAGCAAAGCCGAAGCATTTTTTTTTGTATTATTAGTCAAATCAAATTAAAAAGCAATTCATTAAAAAAGAGGACAAAGCCAAGGAATAAAATGGTGGCACACCACACCAGGGACAGGGGCGAAGAAATCGGAAAACAAAGAATGCAGCTCCCAACAAGACGATAAATCTTTCAACATGGTATTTGAACAAAAAACTGAAATTGCAGAGGAATTTGCAGCAAAAGCGGCAGCCGAGGCGAGCCCAGGGACCAATGCAAAGGACAAAACGAAAACGAGCTTATGAAATATTAAGAGAATATCAACCCGAAAAGCCCGGCCACATGACAAATGCTCAGCAAGCGGTCGTTTTGGATTTCTTCGACCCCACACCCCACACCCCATACCACACCCGATCCGCTCCGCTTCGTTGCGGTCCGATTCGGTTTGCAATAAATTCCGCTTCGTTTCCCTGGCCCGGCCTGGACTTGGCTTTCTGCTCGACTTTCGTTTTGAAGCGCCGACTATATTTGCATATTTGGATTTTGGTTTTGCAAATTTGTTTGATAGCCGTCATCTCATAAATTTCTCAATTAATTTGACGGCGACTTTTAAGCGAAGGTGTGAGGGAAATTAGCTAAATGGGTCAACCATGTGTTGGTTTGATTTTCTAATATTTTCTATCTAAGGAAATTGCTAATTAATGGACAAAGAAGCATTAAAACATTCAAGCTTTAAAACGAAAGATATACGAAAAATATATGCGTTTTATCTTGGAGGGTTTTTTTCTTTTTGGAAGAGAAATTCTTATTACACCTCATTTTGGTTTTGGTACTTAAAATTTAATTATGACTTCATCAGGTGGGCCCATAAATGGGCTAGACAACCGGCCAATGCCCAAAAATAGGTGCACTGGCGCGGAGTTATTGCTCCGTTTTCTATAACTGTTCGGCAATTAACATTTCAGCCACAACAAGTGAAGCTTGTTAAAACGACAATTTAATTGTTAACAAGACATGAGCACAGCAGTCAGTCAGTCAGCCCGGCGGACGGACGGACGGACCTCTCTCTCTATTTATTGTTGAGTGCTCCACATGTGGCTTGGGAAGTTTTGTTGGTTTTCCTCTTTGCTTTTGTACAGACATGGGTGTTTAATTGCTCAATTAAGCAGAAGTGCGGTCTAGAGATGCTGTGTGTGCCCCCCACCCCATCTCGGGGGCTTTTTGAGAATCACAGGTGTAATCCTCAAAGAATAGAGACGGACAATAAAAAAGCGTAGCAAAGAAGATGACAAAAAAAGTGTAACAAAGCTGGCGCTAACATTACCCAGAGAGAGACATCCCATGTAATTGCTAAATCACTTAAATGACTTAAATATTTTCATTAAGAAAAAATAAAAATGTATCTATACTATAGATATTATACTTTTCTGGCAAACTAATCAATAAATCACTTGAGACGAAATTTAGAACGTCTAGAGTAGCGTTTTAAACGCAAATCAAACAAACTCAGACGCCAAAACGAAAGACTTAGGCAACGAACGCAGACAAAACAAAAGCAACAAAATGTGTATTAATAAGCAGCACAGGAAAACAACAAAAACAAAACGAACGCAAAAGAGCAAAAAACAAAAAAAAAGTTAAATAAAAGAAGCAGCAGCAGCAACAGGCAGCAACTGCGCAGCCGGCTAAGGCTGAGGCAGCGGCAGGGGCAGTGGCAGCGAAGAAAAACGATGAAAAAATGTACAAGTAAAACCGAATTGTTTCCCACGGCATACGATTTTGCCGGTCAACATTGACGGCCGAAGGGGTGGGAGCGAGAGGCAGGACGGCCATAGCGACTGCGAGAGCGAGAGAGCACCAGCAAAGGTGTAAGCGAATGGACGCCAGGTGAAGAAGAGCAGTGCATGCAGCCATATTGAAAGATCGCCGAGAGAGCCAGCCAGCCAGCTAGCCCCCGAGCTATAACAGTTTGGCCCAGAGAGGAGGCCGCGCAAGAGAGAGAGCCAGTTGGTGGTTGTCAGCTGGAAAAGAGCAAAACGTGACTTAAAAGTGAATTGGAGCCGAGCTTGGGCCTTCCTATGCATGTGTGTGTGTGAGTGGTGGGGCTTACAAAAAGTGCAGCTGCTCCGAGGAGAGCCGGAGAGCCAGAGAAGCTCTCCCTTAGTAAAAACTTGTTTTCAACGGCGCTTTGAAGAAGAGCATAAATATGCGCAAATAAAAAAAAGAAGCTGGCAAAAAAGAATTAATAGACTATCAAGAAAACGATGCTGCGTCTGAATTAATAAAAGAAATGAAAAGAGAGAGAGAACAGGGCAAAAAACGTTAGAAAAACCATTGAGCGGAAGGACTGGCTGGCTGGGTGGGGTGGACGAGGGAGGGGGTGTGGCTAATGGAAAGCCAAACTAAAAAAAAAATAAAACTGTTTTGATATTCCACAAAGAGACAAACAAAAAGCGCACACAAACAAAGGTGCAGCAGTTGTCAAAATATGTACACACAAAAAAAAACAAAAATCAATTTGCATAACACACACACATAACACACACTAGCAATGGTGGGAAGAAACAAAACAAAAGTGCAATCGTTAAAACCACAATAGTTTTGTCCAGCATTTGACACCAATTTTGGTAACAGTTTCTCACACTTTTCAAGACCCTCCCTATATGATTTAAATTAAGGCGTGGATTTCCTAGTAATTTAAGCCTAAACTTCCTAAAATAGGACATTTTTAGTAGTAGAAGTATTATTTAATTAAAACGGTCTATATTGTAAAAATATTCTCCAAGTTGGAATTCTGTTACACCTTGCACAATTCTAGCCTCATAACTTGGCCATGTGTATAGTGTACACTTGTTCTCTTTCCGTTTTTTATTTGCCTTTGCCTTCAACTATGAACTCCATTACGCTTGAAGACCCTTCCTTCCAGTACCAGGGGGTTCTCCAGGTGGAACTTGAAAGCCAGCAAATGCCAGCTAGTAGCGAATGTTATATGGCGAGCTCTCAGGTGGGAGACAGACACTTGTTAAAGTGTTAGAAAATAGTGCGTTGCATTGTTTACCTTTAGCTCGAGTCGCTCTTTTTTTTTAGCCGTTCTTTGTCTCTGTTTCTTTCCCTGTTTCTTGGCCAGGTACTCCTATTTTTACAGCGATCACTCAAGCTTGAAGCCGCTACACAGAGAAAATAGTAACCAAGTTTAAAATTTCATGTACTTGGTTTAGAACTTGGCTAAAATATTAAAAGATACTCTTAGGAAGATATTATAAAATAACAAAGAATTTTAACTAGTATTCCTTTTCATAATTTTAGTTAAATATTAAACATTTTTTCTCTTTCCCTAGTTAGATCTTGGTATTTCCCCTCTATTTTGTTGCCATTTCCACGTCAACTTGACTGAATGACTGACAGGCGGAGGTCTAAGACTACAAAAAAATACAAAGAGACATAAAAATGTATGAAGGCACGCATTTTCATTATAATTTTCCTCGACTTTTCCTACAGGTGTTTGTTTTCATGCCCTTTTTTCCCCTACTGGGACTATGTTGTTTATTAATCATTTAAATTCATCATCATAATCATAATCAACCGTTAACAACGGGCTTGGGAAACAGTTACAAGCGCAAGTGAATCATCGCATTAGTGGATGTATTTCAGGTCTGAGTGTGTGTGGGAGATTCTAAATTGCAATTAATTATGCTATACGGAGCAGGAGAATCGGAAAGAGAACACGAACAGCTCCCCCAAGTCGGTTCATTCATTCATATCCATTCCTTGGTGGGTGCCCAATGTTAATATGAAAATTGCAGAAAAAAAAAGAAAGAAAACTTAGGAGGGGACAGAAGACATGGAGACTACGGTTATTGGATAGTTAAATTGAAAATTAAATTGTGAGAAATTATTCAAAAGAATAAGGAGAAAATTGAATAATATTGCCTAGCTAATGGCCGGCAATTAACCTGTGATATTATTTTAAATGGCAAATTAAACTAAATGTGGCCATTTTATGGCCAGTTGTGAGTCGGAGTTGAGGGAGCCAACAGGGCAGATGTTCCTCTATGAGAAGTTTCAGCTGGCCGCCTTTCAAGACCCCAGGAGGTTGCCATCGAGACACTTTTTGGAACGTTGTTAAAATTAGCGACTAAATAAGAGTCTGGCATACATTAAAAAAAAAGGCAAAGTCAAGTATGTAAGGCATTGAGTGCTCGAGTCAAGAGTCAGAAACGAGGGAGACAAAAACCAGAGGCCAGAGCACATGCAATGTGCACAGAAAATATAGAGGCTTTATTTTTGACTATTTAAGGGTATATAATTAGGGGAAGTTCAATATTTAATATTCTCCATATTTCATGAAAGATTTTTGTAGATTCTTTAAATACAATTTAGAGCATTATCGTTTAAAATTCATATATTTTTCTCCACGTGTAGCCAGGGGATGCTGGCGTTAAAGATCAATGAAAGCATGGCACAAAGAAACGTCAAAAGCAGGGAGGAGCAGTGGAGCAAGTGAAGCTGCGCATGTGTCGCAGTTGACCTACGCAGAGTAAAGTAAGCCCAAAAAAAATATATATATATGTACGTACATATGTATACATACATACTATATAAAAAAATCGCATGTAAAAAGCGCATGCAAAAAAGCAGGGAGCTGCGGGGAGATGACTGCGACAACGGCAGATGTTGCCCAGCATCATCGTCGGGCTTAGCATCGGGTTGTATCGAGCATAAGCATACTTGAGTAGTTTTATAATTTTTTGCTGCCGTTCAGACGGCATACGCCGTTGGAGGTAAATTTTTATGTTGGGGCAGACTTTGATTATTTTTTTTTTTGGCCACAGACACGACAAAAAAACTGCATCTCAAGAGGGAGACTTCAATTTAAAAACAATAAAAAGATCTTGCACGGCGAAAAAAAATTAATTAACTTTAAGATGTTTTAATGATAATTTCAATTCATGAAAAACTCAGCCATGTGGTGTGTGTAATTTTTTTTCGGGGATGGACCTGTTTTCCATTCGCTATGCCTGTTTAAAAACTAGTTTTTTTTCTAAACACGTATTCGAAAAGGGTGATCAGAGTTTCCACCCTTAGCGGCTTGAAATTATGACGGTTGACTCAGCTGTTTCTCCCTCTGAAAGTTCTCATATTACTAGCATTTGGGAGGGAAAAACAGCCATTTTTCGATGCGATTTTGAATGGATTTCCTCGATAATGATCAAACCCCCATTAAATCACCCACATTTCTAGCCAAATTCTCAAAACAAACTGATGGTCTGGCAACGCCAGGAAGCCCCGTTTCCTTCGCACTCACACAGACACGCACGCATGCGCATCTCGCACACAGCGACAGCTGCAAGCTCACCACTCACCGGCGCATGGTATGAGGAAATGGGAAAGAAAAGTGCCAAAAATACAAAATCTTCAGGGGGGAAGTGCCGCTCCAAAGGCTGCCAAGACTCACCTGCACGATGACTGTGAAGCAAATGAATGCTGTTAATAAACATTTAATCCAATGCATGTTTATTGATTTCTGGAGGTGGATGAAGTTGGAATTTAGATGAGTGTCGCTTTAAGTGTAGTAATCCACGTGTGTGTGTGTGTTGTGTGTGTGTGTGTGGGTGTGCAGCAACTACTCAAATTGTTTATTGTATTTGATTTTTGGTAACTTGCTGGCCGCGATTATTTGTCGCACATTGTTTGGCTACTCGCTTTTCGCATCTTGAGCTTTTTGTTGTGTTTTCTTTCTATTTCTTTTTGTATTTTTTTTTCTTTTTGCAAGCTACACGTGCACGCGCCACATTTCGGTGTTTATTTTTAAGTACGCGGATCTTAAACTTTTTTATTTTATTTGGTGTGACTGTGCCCCGTCTCGCGCCAATGGCAATGGACCAGAACTAACGGATGCCGTTTCTCGATTTTCAAAACACTGTGATCTTGGATGATTTATTCCTGGTTCTAGCACTATTCCATTTATTTTCAAAAACTGCCAAATTCGATTCGTGGAAATCGCTGATTTGTGTTTGGCAGTTCACTGGCACTATATGTTGTATTGACTTGTGTTTTTCCGCACTCCGACGACGGTACCCGGCTAGCCGCTTTTCCGACGACAGCAAAGGCTATTTTTCGAAAAGGCCAGAAACACAACCGAGCAGATCAAAAGCGGAATTCGAAATGAGCGGCACCTCCGGACGCGGATGAAGTATCGCAGTATCGAGTTATATCGTATGCTATCGGCTATAGTCTAGCACGGCACCCGAATGCCCGAACACCCGAGCGTCGGGAGTTGTGAGAGTGGTTCAACAGCTGATTGCTGAGAGGCCAGAGAGAGCACTGTGGCACGGCAAAAAATATTGAAAATTAATAATAGAATACTTATGTGGTGTACAACAAAGAAATAAATTCTTTTAACTTATTTTATCTTTTATAAATTAGATTAAAAGTTAAGAAAATCAACATCTTAAGCAACACCTTAACTAAGAAAATAATAAAGATGTAAGATACATCCTGATCCAATACGAAGTAGAATTCCTGAAATTTGCTTAGACGCACAGTCTTTATCTAATTTCATTCACACTTTTCAATTTAGTTTTCTTTCATAGTTATTCTTTAAAATTTCTTTGTTTTTTGTAAGAATAGGAAAATAAGTTATGTCTTCCAGAATAATTATTATTTTTACACAACTTATGAAACCAATTTCCCAAGTTTTAAATGGCTTATTTGTAATTCATGAAAATTTATGGTATCATATCTGTGTTATGATATAGCTTGTTTACTTTAATTTCTAATTAATATTTTCTTTAAGTGTAATTCTTGTAAACGCTCGGTTTTCCTTCGTTTCTCGTCGTTTTTCACTCTCTCGCATGGCGTCGCTCTCTCTTGCAGCTCTTTGAACATGTTTCGCGGCAAAAATTAGTACATTTCTGCTTGCAACAAAAAGACAGATGTGGAAATGTTGCAGAAACATTGTTGCAATAGCATGTTGCCAACGTAAGTTATGGTTGCAAATAAATGTTTTTCCTTTTCTACTTTCCGGATTCTAGTCTCGAATTTCAAACGTTTTTTGAAAGCTATACGCTTTAAAAAAAATTTGACAATCAAATAGGGGTTGAAGTCATATAGCAAGTAGCAAAATAGCACCACAAAGTTCCGGTCCGTGGGGACTTCCTACCGTTTTTTATGATCCTGAATTTGCATATGAAAAGGATTAAATTTATTGTTTTTCTCTTTTTTTTTTGGCGCGAGATATGCTCTGGCATTTTTAAAGTGAGTAGAATTCTTTTTATAGGCACAGAAGCTAGTTACAACCTAACATCCAAAAGATTCATGGAGTCTCTCTGTCGAAGATAGAATTTGATTCAAGAATGTACATCCCTTTAGCTTTTCAATAAACGTACCCCCTTGGTGGTCTTTGCCTTCTACCTCTTTTTAAAATAATTCTTAAGCCAATCACTATCCAAAAAAATGATTAATTTAACTCCGTTTCTTTGGTCAAACATTGTAAATCACTTGGCAATGGGATCCCATCGCAGGGCCCTGATAAATGGGCCGAAAGTGCAAAAGGGCTGAGAACCAGAACTCTCCCGGCGCGAAATAAAGTTGTTGAAATTTGTACAATAAAAATCGGTCTTCATTAATTTGCATCGAACCGAGGGACATTTACATATTCATGAGGCCAGGAGGAGTCCAATCAAGTCAACACCCAATTTTACAAGAAAATTCGTATCCAGACTCGAAATTTCTCCCATTGAACTTTCAAGTGTCCGCCACCGATCCTTTTGAAATACAGTAAAACATGGCTAAAACAGACGTACCTAATGATAGTTATTTGACTATACTTTTAGTTAATATTCAATAAAATAAGACTACAATATGGCAGTTAAATTTTAATAATAAAATGGTACGCTTTATGGATGTCGAACTGCAATGCAATATTTAAACAAAAAATATATTTCTCGCCATAAATTTGACAGTAAAATACTCGCACCGGGAGCTTAGAGCCGGAGAAGAGTGAAAAGTTTTTAAATTAAACACAAATTTATGATCAAACAACGGCAACGGCCAAATAATAAAAAGGAACAAGTCGAAGGAGAAAAACCTGCAGGCTGTGGGGCAAAGACGAACGGCAGCCTTCCGCTGATCGCTGTGCCGATCCATGCTCCCCCATACCATGCTGGCTGGCTCTACCATACTGAGAGCCAAGTTAGCACCTGTAAACCGGTTTCGGGTTCGCTGGCTCCCAAGGCAGGTAACCGAGAGCTGGCTGGAGCTGGGTGCTGGGTGCTCCATCGCCGAAAAACAGATGTCCTGCTGCTCCAAATTGAAAGCGCAACATACATCATCCATCCTTGTGTCGGGATCCATACCCCTGGTCCATGCCCCCAGCCCCTGCCCGCCTTTTGCGTCGAAGGGCGCCGTGCAGTTTGAATAATAAGGCAGCCGCAACAAAGAAATTGGGGTCATGTACTTGGCCAGCTCCACCAGACAGGCAACATCTTTCACTTTGCAGCCTCCTCGGCCGTTTATGCATATTTTTTTTGCGTTTTCTTCTTTTTTTTTTTTTGTTGGGGGCCTGAAACATCCAATATAACATTTTTTTACTGACTAGCCTCTGGAGGCGCGTGGCCTGTGACAATCCATGCGGCAAGTTACGATCCGGAGGCGGGACATGGTCTTAATATCGGAGTGGAATGAAGCGTGTGTCGCTCATGAACTGTTTATAGTTCAGATGGATGATGCAACGATCAATTGCAACCTGTTACCGATAATGCTGCTGCTCGTGTGGCATGTGTCTCCCCAATGCTAAACTTGTTTGCCGGACAAGTAATCTACGTAGGTAGTTAAAAATTGTTTAATTAAATGAAGGTGCAATAAAATAAATATCATTAATAATGATAAACAATAAACATCCTTGCTTCTGGAAAGCAGTCTTATAAAATACAGTTTTTCTTTTGCAGGTGCAGCTTTAGGAAATTTCCCAGACGAATTTTCCCACACAGGATGCAAATGTAACAGAACCGAATCGGAAACCTTGAGTCGATATTTTCATGCAAAACAAAAACGGGAAAACTGGGAAACGGAAAACTGAAAATCCCCAAACCAGAAACAAGCATTCCCGCATCTCCTGAGGATAAAAACGAAGGACGAATCTGAAGACATGTGCGCTTCCCACACAGGACTCTCAGCAGCAGGTACACATGCTAGTGTATCTCGCCTAGAGAATCCTGCGGAAAGGAAAGGAAACTTCTTCCCAGGCAGCTCAAAGGGCAGCTGCTTTCCAATCTTTTACGAGATTTCTCAAATTTTTACTGCTGAGACTGTTTTTTGGTTTTTACTGTTGCAGGTTCATCTGGTGGAGGTGTCGCCTCCACTCGAAGATGCGAACTCACTTCCGTGTGAATATTTTGCGAAGGGATTTCGCACAACAACAGCATCTGGCTAGTTAATCCTTTGCCAGTTGTTAGACGCAGAAATCCTCTACTTTCGCTTAATTGGAAGCAGCAACAGATTGGCTGGAGCAGCGGGAGAAACCGCAGCAGTTGCTGTCTCTTTGTTATTGAATTCAAGAAATTTATCGGAAATCTTTATTCGGCCTGAGAACGGAAACGCTGCAAACTGGGATCCTTCGCAGCAGCACCCTAGTTTTCACAGGAGGGTCAAAATCAAATCAAGGATCGCCGAATGCGAGGGTGGATCAGGTGCATTGCATAATCTTCGCCATTGTCTCCCTCTTCGCGTATCTCTGCTTTGTGGGAATATCTTCCAGTTTTAGGGGCAGAGAGGGACTCGAAGAACGGGGATCCTTATGCAAACGGAAATGGCTTAGCGTGGGAAGTCCTGGAAGCAAACAATGCGAATAAACCAGTGATATTGATCTAATTCCGGGTGCCCTTCAAGTATCTTATTATGGTTTAATAAAATCTTATTTATAATATGATCTTTAGTATCTTTTTATATTCTTATTAATGCCTCGGACGTTTGAATTTCATCTGTTAACAAGAGCCTATTATATTCCCATTGACCCTGACCTAACAAAAAGTAGGAAGCTTTGCAGCTTTGGTTCCTGGAATCGGGTCAGGATCTCATCTCCCACACGCGCTCCAATTCGTGGAATTCATGCCTCATGTCCTTGCCCATCAGCTGGACCAGTGGCAGCAAAACATCCTGTTATGGAACTGCCGGCCAACTCGTTTTCCATTCATGCCGATCGCCAAGATCGCCATCAGCATTCAAGGCGAATGCGTAAAAGTTTCGCGTAAACAGAAACCGGAAACGAGAAACTTCCAACTTGAGCAATTCGTGGGAATTTCGTGGGTCACTTCCTTCCGAGTGCGGGCGTTCTCAGACCCGGGTCCCGACTCGACTCCTTTCCCAGTCCTTTCTATGAGCGCGAATCAAATTACGCGTGGCTGCGAATCGAATCAGTCTGCCGTTGAGTGGAGATCCTCTCGCCGCAGATCCTTCCAAGCCCATCCTTCCATCATCCACATGCTGTCTCTGGCTCTGCCTCTGCTGTTTGTTGTTTTGCACCTTGAGCCTTGACTACTTCCGGTTTGATGCGCGAAGGACGACGACTACACACGGCAGGTACACATAGTTGTTGTTCTGATGCCTGTTAGTGCATCCCCGCCGCCGCTGCTGGACATTTCCTGCGGGCCACTGGGCATGCAAATAAGGATGTCGCCATCGCAGGCAGCAGGACATGCGTTTTCAGGGCAAATACATGCCAGCCAGCATCAAGTGGTTGGCTTGAGAGCAGCGGGCCGGATGTTGTCGCCATCGATTGATTCAGAAACAGCGAACTTTAAGTGTTCTACGAGGATATATTCAAGAACAGATTTTGTGGATTTAGTTTTGGTTTTAGGCCAAGTTTAGAGTCTAAGACTTCTTCCCCTTCTCCTCAGTCTCACCATTTATTTGCCTAGTAATTAAAAAACCTGCTCCTTGTTTTTTCGGTTAATTGACAAAAGGAGCAGTTACCATAACAAGCTAAAATTTTCATTGCCATGGCCAGGACCGGGAAGGACTGTGTAAACAACATTAGCAAAACGGCAATTTGCTGATATGACCACCAAACAAATGTCTAGACAGGGCAGGACTAAGGCCTGGGTCCTCGGGTACACCTGCTCAGGTAGCTGAATTAATCAACAAATTCATGCAGAGTGGGAGGAACTATAGCGTTAGTGGGAGTTACCAAATTCAACGCCCAAGGAATCCGAACGGCAAAAATAATTATTTGAAACCCGAAATGATTGCGCAAAAAATAAAAAGAAAATCCTTCGGAATATCCTTCGTTGGCCTTTGAAATTGGAATTATCCTGTGCTCAGCAGGTTGGCGAAAGGAAAATAAAAGAGCCCCGATTTTCCTTTGTAGACTAGACTACACCGCTACGTGTCCATTTTCGTGAAGAGGGAAATGCTCTGCATGGGTTCGGTACAGTTGGAAAGGTTTTCCCTCTTAGTGTGGGTAGTTCCCTGGGTGGGACTAACATGTGTTGGACACAGGGCCGGCACGCACTTATCCTGGCGATAAGATATTTGAATAACGCAAAAGTGATCCTTGAACCAAGGGTCGAAGGTACAGTTTGAGTTTGTTTAGTTGTGAAATCGATTAGTACGTCTAGCTATACTCGAATGTCCTTGAAACCCTCTTCGGATAGTTGTCCGAATCTTAAAGGGATATTTCAAGATGGAAGATCTACACCTTTCACTTACTCATAGTTAGTACCTACATTATTCAAATAGAACAAGTGCTGACGCACTAACTGAACCATTCAAATGTTCTGAATCAGAACCGACTTGAGCACAAAAGTATCTTTAGAATACGCACTCGACCAGGTACAGTTTCGTTACGCCAGCTCCATGGGTATAACTACATGAAGAGCAGTACCATACTAGTAGTAATAATAAAAATAATAATAATAATGAACAACGAATGTCAAAGCCAATAAAGAGTAGAAGGAAAGAAGTCAACAACATCATCATCCGAATCAACGTGATCGTGTCAGGTTTTTTCTCCTTCACGTGGCTGGCTCTTGGTCTGAAGCCAGATAATCAGCCCGCATAAATACAAATTAAAGTGCAGCCAACTTACGGTTAATATATGCAACACCAACAGCCGACAGCCAACAACTACACCGACCAACATCAGCATCGGCCACATCAACAGCAGTAAGTTAAATAAAATGAGAAAGAAATAGCATAAAAATTAAATTTGTCGCGTGTTTGGTCGCCTGCTGTTTCTGTCTCCCTTCTGCCGGAACCCCCTTTCAGGGGCGGGGATCCAGGTGACAGGGGACTTGGGGCACTTGGGGGGAAGGGAACAGCCAAGGTATCTGGGTAGCTGGCCCCAGCATTCGTTGCTAATCATGGTAATTATGGCAATGAAAAAGTTGCCAAGCCGAAAAGCAAGACGAACAAAAACACGAGAAGATACTGGCAAAAGCAGAAAACTGACGAAAAAGCAGAAAAAATAAATAAAAGCCAAAAACTTGGGGAGCAGTGCCCTAGGATCAGGAACAGGGCATGTGGGGTTATATGGGGGGCTTTATGGCTATAATGGAAGTGGCTAATACCTCTCAATTAGCTTGCTTTATTCAAATGTTTTTAAAAGATGAATTTTCTTTTCAAAAAGAACTACCATTTAATTAAAGTATTCTATATTATTTAGTTTTGAAAGAAAATCTCTGCTATCCGTTTTATATATTTAAAATGATAACAGTAAGTTTTGTGGATTATTTTAAAATAGCTTTATATAAAAGGGAAATATCATCAAAAATGCTTCAAAAAAATGATATTTGTATCGTTAAAGTGCTCGATAGTCTCCTTAATTTAAATTCTTATTTTTACAGGATATATAGAAGTCGTGTTTTTTTAGGTACAGCCCACTAGCTTTACTTTTCCTTGGGCTGCCACTTTTTTCGATGTGATAAACAATGGAAGAGGAACAACAGTAAATACACCTGTTGACGGGCCGTCGAAGTGACTGACTTGTGGCTACGCAAGCGCAACAACAACTTGCGACTTCTCGACGATTCCGGACGGCGGCCGTGGGCGCAAGTGAGAGGGGGCGAGTGTGGAAGCGAGACGGGCAAACGGAAGTTTATGGGCATAAACAGACACACCGGATGCAGCTTGCTTCCAGGACACTGACGAAAGTACGAAAACGAAACTTTAGGCAAAAAAATTAATTTCAACTGCAACAGGTTGGAGTAAATTATTTTTTTTTTCGGGCTCCCTCGGTGGGGGAAACCCGTTTAGGCTTATCTCGCCGAACATCCCCGAAATTAAAGCGAGCGAAAATTTTTAATTTTGCTTAATCTTGCTTGAAAAACGGGGCAGCTGCAGCTTTACGACTCTTTTTGCAGATCCCCAGCGGCCACTTTCCTTGGACTTAATCTGTTTGATATTTTACCAAAACTGATTTTTCATTATCATAAATGACAAAATGCATTAAGTGCCGCCGGACTCGCCGATTCCCGATTCCCAGTGAAGGGAAATATTTTGATATATCATTTAATATTTTCTCAGCGGCATATCTGGGTCAGTGATTAAGATTTTTAAATGCCAATTATCTGAGCTGCCGATGCCGACGTGTTTTTTGCCCAAAAGAATTCCGCCTTCCGACAAGTCGCAAAATTATTTCAAAATATCTGCCCATCGAGAGAAAAAATATTGACAGAGCTCAACGGGCAGACAGTCTTATTGCGTTTTGGCTCGTGCTAAGCTTTTGCCAAATGCCACAATAAATATTTGAATTTCTATATCGACGTTCCGAGAAAAATTGGGGTTAAGTTCAGTTTCGCCGCAAACGCTCAGGTAGCACCTCAAGTCGAACTCTGAAAAATCGGAAAACAAAATGCCTGGCACTGATAAGGCTGTCGGGCGAATAAGATAAGATAATGGATATGCAATCTAAGCAAATACAAACACAAATACGAATCGAATACGGAATGTTGAAAAGTTTGAAGAGTTCCTCATAAATACGTTTTCGTACGTTATCAATCCTTCAGGCAGCTGTTCCCCAAAAGATAAACCAAAAAGGCACGCGCTATACCGAGAACAGAACCATTCCATTACCAATATGTTTGCTCAGTAGTGCAATAAAAACCTTGCCATATCCTTCCGCCTGGCATCTGTCGCAAGGATACGATATGCGCATTTTATGGCTGCCCCGTTTTATGACTTTGATTATGCCATTTGAAACTAAGTTGCGCCTCATTAAGTGATCTTCCAGTTTTATTGGTTATGGATAGTTAAATTAAAATTATTTTTAAGACTTTTACGGCCCTGAAGGCAGTTGACAGCTAATTTGGGAGCGATCGTTTTGGAGTTTGTATTTTTATGGACCACCTTGAAGAGAACTCTATTTTTAGTTATTTTTTTTAATATTGAACGAAATTTTTAATCTTTGGCGAACCTTCTCTTTGGCATTCTTTTCAGGAGCTCATCTGTATCAGATCTATTTCAGCCAAAGAGACCACAAAGATGACTGCAAGCTGTGTTTGATATTGATACCAAGTCAGTAGCCCAAACAATGGCCCATAAACTAGGACAAAAGATCATTCTTGGATCATTCTCCCCCCAAACTCATTCCTTGCTCGTCTTTGGCATCCTATATTCTTGAGCCTTTCTTTGATCCACCCCTGAGCAGATGAGCCGACGCCTCCGATCCTGTCGTGAATGGCAGCCCATCTTCTGATCGAGTTTACATCATCTTTTGTATCTGAAAAATGTTATACATTTCACATTAGATTTCTGTGGCCGCATTGTGTCCGACTGACTGACTGACTGCCTGTCAATTTCTTGCCTTCTGTTTATTGCATTTTGTGGTCGATCACGGCAGGATAAGCCATTCTGCCTGTTCAGTAGTCCATCCATAATTACAAGGATAATCGCTTGATTGGTTATCCATCATGTAATATTTCAATATAAATTTCCATAGATAGCCGATCCAATGCTCGAGTGGTTGGCTAAGTGTTTGCATCTTGCCTTTTGATATGGATGGCCAGATAATAGCTCCGGGGTAAAAGTGCGATCAGCCAGGCAGCTGAGGTAACTCGATGATCATACGCATATTTTATAGAAATTTAGGCCAAGTACAAAGGCAATATCGTTTTACATATATGGTAATGTGGATGTGGTATGGGAATATTATAAATCCATGGTTTTGCAAGGAGCTCTATCAGATAAAATTGGAAAACAATAATTTGGAAATCTTATTTTAAGGTTTTGATGGTGTTCAACAGAGGGCCGATCCAAAAATCGATTAAGGAATTCCGCTCAAGGATCGGATAAAGATATGGGTATGGTTTATATGACTATTCTGATTTTGGCAGGGGCTTCATCAGGAAAATTATGAAAAAAAATCGATCGAAAATTATTATCCTAGATTTTGATGCAGATTGATGGAGAATCGATCCACAAATCGTTTAAGGTACTCCGCTCAAGGATCGGATACAAATTGTCAAAGATTTGGGTAGGGTTTGGGGCTCTATATGACTATTCTGGTTTTGGCAGGGGCTTCATCAGGAAAATTATGAAAAAAATCGATCGAAAATTATTATTCTATATTTTGATGCAGATTGGTGGAGAATCGATCCACAAATCGTTTAAGGTACTCTGCTCAGGGATCGGATACGAATTGTCAAAGATATGGGCATGGTTTGGGGCCCTATATGACTTTGGGGTTTTGGCAGGGGCTTCATCAGGAAAATTATGAAAAAAATCGATCGAAAATTATTATTCTATATTTTGATGCAGATTGGTGGAGAATCGATCCACAAATCGTTTAAGGTACTCTGCTCAGGGATCGGATACGAATTGTCAAAGATATGGGCATGGTTTGGGGCCCTATATGACTATTCTGGTTTTGGCAGGGGCTTCATCAGGAAAATTATGAAAAAAATCGATCGAAAATTATTATCCTAGATTTTGATGCAGATTGATGGGGAATCGATCCACAAATCGTTTAAGGTATTCCGCTCAAGGATCGGATAAAAATT
Source organism: Drosophila pseudoananassae pseudoananassae (assembly GCA_018153035.1). Classification (NCBI taxonomy): domain Eukaryota; kingdom Metazoa; phylum Arthropoda; class Insecta; order Diptera; family Drosophilidae; genus Drosophila; species Drosophila pseudoananassae. The sequence continues at coordinate 3,228,422 of JAECXR010000055.1, forward strand.
GTCAATGATATTGGCATGGTATGGGGCCCTATATGACTATTCTGGTTTTGACAAGGGCTTCATCAGGAAAATTATGAAAAAAATCGATCGAAAATTATTATCCTAGATTTTGATGCAGATTGATGTAGAATCGATCCACAAATCGTTTAAGGTATTCCGCTCAAGGGTCGGATAAAAATTGTCAAAGATATGGGCATGGTTTGGGGCCCTATATGACTATTCTGGTTTTGGCAGGGGCTTCATCAGGAAAATTATGAAAAAAATCGATCGAAAATTATTATCCTAGATTTTGATGCAGATTAATGGAGAATCGATCCACAAATCGTTTAAGGTATTCCGCTCAAGGATCGGATACAAATTGTCAAAGATTTGGGTAGGGTTTGGGGCCCTATATGACTATTCTGGTTTTGGCAGGGGCTTCATCAGGAAAATTATGAAAAAAATCGATCGAAAATTATTATCCTATATTTTGATGCAGATTGATGGATAATCGATCCACAAATCGTTTAAGTTATTCCGCTCAAGAATCGGATAAAAATTGTCAAAGATATGGGCATGGTTTGGGGCCCTACATGACTATTCTGGTTTTGGCAGGGGCTTCATCAGAAAAATTATGAAAAAAATCGATTGAAAATTATTATCCTAGATTTTGATGCAGATTGATGGAGAATCGATCCACAAATCGTTTAAGGTATTCCGCTCAAGGATCGGATAAAAATTGTCAAAGATTTGGGTAGGGCTTGGGGCCGTACATGCATGATATATGCAGGTTATACGTAGCGAAGGACCCTATCAGGAAAGCTGGCAATTAAATGATGGTTATAAAATCCTTTACAAAGAGTGAAGCCCCTGATGAATAATATATACTTTGCTCAAAACTTAACTTAATAAATGACGAAACCTTGGAAACACCTCAATTGAGGGAGGACGACCCTTTGGCAATCTTCTTCGCTCCAAATTACTTTACGGCTAATCGCCTGGCGCGCTGCAAGGGGCGAGATAAACGGAAACCAAAAAAAAAGTATATAAAAATAAAACCAGCAAAAGAGTGAAAAATAGAACATATTGCTGAAAAGCTCGTAACAGGCGTAAAACGTTGCCGGCCGTTTCTCTGACCCCGAAGGCAACCCCAGCGGCAAGGCAACTCGGTTCCCCAGAGATCCCCATCCCACAGCCACATCCATCCACATCCCGATCTCAGCCAGAAACAACAGTTGGTGTCTGACAGCAACCTGACTCTCTGATCACTCTGGGGTATGCGAACTAAAACCCAGACTCGGACTGTGTGAAATTGCCAATGCGCATGCGCGCAAACAATAACAACAATTTCCACATTTAATGATAATAATGACGGCGATAATAGTCCGAAATTAGTTAAACACGAATTATAACAAAACAAAACAAGAGGAGGGAATAGGAAAGGACACCGAAGCTTTAAAGACCCTATCTTAGTATCTTAGTTCTTAGTAGCTTGAGAATAACATTTATTATAAGCTTTAATAAAACTCTAATAGAAGTATGATTTACAAGTTCTCTTTAGTTTAATTTGTTTATAATTTTATTAAATTTAGCTACAAGTAGTTAAGAAATACTGAAATTATTCTAGAAATATTTCAAACTATTTCTAAGCTAATACCCTAACAACTTTTTTGTTTAGAGTATAACAGGGAGAAAGATATTGTAGCTGGGACTTGTGATGGAAAAAGGGTGCTCTGGATCAACTATTTCAGGCCTTAAGTGCCGCCAGCTGTTGCCGAGAGCAGAAAACAGAAAAGCTTCGACCAGAAAGCAGAAAACACCGAACGGCGAGCGAGATTGCTTTAGCCGACTTTGGGTCCAACTTAATTTGGCTCAGGTGGCGCGCATTCATGGAACAAATTTATAACAATTTTCAGATCAGCATGAACAGAAACAACAACAAGGCCCAAATAAGGGACTGAAAATGACTAAAGGGTTACTAGGCAATCCAGCAATATGTCCGTTCATTAGCGGAAGTATTCATCTGGAAAACAACATTCATTATAAGCGATAAGAGTTCTTACAATTGAAGGGTCTCGACTGGCGTGTATTTTTGTCACGTCGGAGTCAAGAATTTCCATTTAGCTACTTTATGACACACTTATTGCATTTACGATTTGAATCCCCACCTTTTGACCTGCTCGGGGTTGACTATTTTCGAACGGACTTTGAAGTGACCGCAAGTTGGGCTATTAATGGGGTTTTACTTTAACGATTCATACGTGATGTTCTGAGCCGGCTATAAACGATCCATGGATGTTGGCCGTGTTCTTAGGGTTCATGTTAGTTCTATCCATTTATCTCAAAACTGACCACACACACGCTACAATTATCAAAATTATATCGGGGACTCAATACTCGCTTTATTTTAGAAAAGGGGACCTCCCATTGGGTGAAAGAGTAAAAGGTCTAAGCCATCTGATTACTGATTTTCACGGAATAAGCTTTGGGCATCCAAATCTATTTTTAAAATAGTTCAACTAATTCCTGGAGTTCTGGGTCATGTGATAACTCAATTTCAGCAAATTAAAGAATTCTACAGATGCCCAGCTTCTGTTAAACATTCAATACCCAGCAGAAGAACATGTTGAACAATTGCGAACACATGATTGAAAAATAATACGAAACGAATGCGAAGAATGCATTTTTGCTCGGCCTAAAAAGAAAAGGATCTGAAACAAAGGAAGGACGAATGGACAGACTTTGAAACCGCAAAAATGACAAACGTAAACGCCGCTGCAGGAGTCCTAGAACTAGTCAGAGGACCTTCAGGACACCAGACGCCCGGGTGGGTTGAGCCCGACAACACCCACAGTCGAGCCGTGATTCGTGTCCTGTGCCCTTTGTTTGTGGCAAGGGACCAGACACATGCGGCGTTGCAGGCGGCGCTGGTCTAAGCCACTTGGAAGGTAGGTAGTATGGACCTTGTCACTGATGCTTGACCAGAAAGTACACTGATAAAAAATACTTTTTCTAAATAAATGTAATATATTTTAGAAAGGTGTCTCGTATTTTTGGGTTTGGGTATTTTGGATTTTAAAAGTATATTTTAAATCTTAGAAGTATTTTTGTTAAATAAAGTCTCCTAAAGTTTCTCTCAGTGCCTGGTCTTGGGTTTCTAGTTAGTTCCGTTGAAAATCAGGCAATGACCAGACTTATCCATATGTCAGCAACAGCAGTTGTTTGAGCTGTCCCGGCTACCGATATGGATATTGATATCTCCTCGCCTTCTGTCTCTAGCTGCTCCCTGGCCAATCTTTGTTAGTTTTCTTTGAGATTTTGCAATTGTTGAATTTACTGACAACTTTCGGCAAATTGCTGCTACTACCAAGGACCGACCGACCGAATATATCTCGAACAATCTTAGCCAGAGATACTTTGTTAACCAAATTTACACGCGACAGGCGGCGGCTGCAACTTATCAGTCGCAACTGATCGCCGAGGCAACCTGCAAAATGCTCAAAAAACAAGGCACTGTCGAAACCCTTCTAACCGCGCTCACAAATTCAATTTCGGGCCAGCTCCAAATCAAAGGTGTTGCTTGACCCTTCTGCGAAGGATACTTAGCCAGAAAAGGCAGAAAGGGTAGCAGCTCGAGAGCATCTGCCAATGAATGCGTAATGACCAACTGCCAAAAAGGAGTGAGGGACAGGGCCCAAAGCAGCAGCAACTAAAACTCAAGACGGCTAATGAACGACGATGTTGAAAATCTACAACGTGGCTACAAAAAACCGAAGCCCTTGCGCTTACAGATGCCAACGAATTATATGCCAACGGGTTGGACACGAGAAACACAAAAAAAGGATCGACTGAAAAAACGAAATGAAAACAAAACAGTTGCCGAAGGGTTCGAGTCAAAGTCAGTCAAATGATGGCATGGCGCAATTATCGGGCTGGGTTAGGGATTTACCACCTGGAGTCCTCCTGGTCCTTGCTCTTGACCAGCCGGCTAGAGCCAGCAGCAGCCGTTTTTCCTGCACTCCTAAAAACAATTATGTCCAAGCTTGATAAAGAAGCATAATATTTTATTATATGGGGACCTCCTATAATAAAAACTTTATTGCAGTTTTTTTTAAGTTAAGTTATCATTTTATAATAACTTAATAAGACCCCACCTATATCCTTCCTTTATCCTTTTCATAACTATATTTTCTCACAGTGTAAGACTACCAAAAAAAGGGTTTAGTTTTAAATTTAATTGAGCCGTATCTGAGAATCGATTCGAGTTGGCATCTGCGACCATCGCCATCGCATTTCTAAGTGGAACAAATGTCTAGCGAAGGGCACGTGCCCGGCTTGACTTCGGAGATATTTGGTCCTTGGCAGGCCGAGTCAACTGTACCAGGGATCGTCCTTGCAGGCTTTATTTCATTTTGGCCGTAAACAACAGTGACTGACACCAGCTGCTGGCTGGACGGCATTTTCTTGGTCTTATCACTAGGGCCTTGGTCCTTGGTCCTTTGTCCGGTTTCGAGTGCTTCGGCGCCCATTGTGCAGCTCTGTCGTCACCGTTTTTGTTCCTCGCAGCGTGCGTGTCCTTGCATCTTGGGCCATTGTTGTGATTCATTTTGTCAAATTTATATAAAATTTATTACAACTCACGCTACTTGGAGCGTACGCTGCTCGGCTAACCGAAAATCTTAGTTTAATGGTGTCAAAATATGGAATCTCAGACCTTTCTGGAAACTTTATGAGGGAAGAATCCATTGAATCTTATGCAATGGAAGGGATGCAGGATCATGGTTGACTGGTCAACGATAGAGCACAGGATGCAAAAAGAAATTACTATGCGGGAGATTCCATAATCTACTTTTTGATAGAAGATGCAATTCAAAGAACATTCAATAAGGATTTAAACGAAACGAAATAGTTGGTTCTTTTGTAGTCTAGCCTACTTTTTGTGAAACATAATATATGTATCATTAAGATTTTGGTTTCATCATTTGGATCATAGTACCTATTTAGTGAGAACTCTGCTTAATGGGTTCAGTTTCTTATCGTAATCCGCTGAATTTGTAATAATCTATAGCTAAGGAACATAACACAATATAAAGATTCTTTATGCCTTGATCGATAAGAACCATTTTGCACTAAAACCCCCCAACTTCAAGGTTTAGATTTCCGATAACATCTAGTTGGTGCCTAATTACAGGAAAGGATCATCGGAAAAACACCCACGAAGAAGGGAAAACGTAAGCCAGACTCGAATATCCTGGCCAATATTTAAGCCAGGCAAAGGTCAGTTTGAGCCACAAAAGCACGTGCCATTGTCGGAGCTCCGGGGCAGGTGAAGCGTATGATGGTGACTGGTCAGAGGTGGCCCATTGTTTGGCCAGAAACACCCACAGTGCGTGCTCGTATGCAAATATTTTCCAAGAGCCGGACAGCTGCAAGGCGCTTAAAACAAAAGGAAGCAACAGGCAGGATCAAACAGGGTCGGATTTGAAACCAGGACAATGGCAAACAATGATGAAACGCACAGAACCTGCAGGCCAGGGATAATTTGCTTCTCTTGGCCTTCTCCCTGTTTGAGGTATTTGCATTCCGGCCAACCGAGATGAAGTGGCCAGAACAGATGTATTTCCCCATCTATTGAATAACAAGCAAGCGCTGAAGTTAATACCCGGAAAAACATTCACACATCCACCTTGTTTGCGTAAAAAATCACGCTCAAGTGTGAATCGCTCTATGATGTGGATTTATGGCTTTATAAAGAACTCTTCTCAGAAAGGATTTCGTCCAATATCACGTACCATCTGACAATACTTCACGGAAAACTCAATTCCGACTAGGCAGATGTCTTCTTCGACTCCAAGTCCACAATCATGCCTACCAATTTGATTAAACAAACAGTCGGGACTCCTCCTGGCCTTTGAAAAATGTGACAAATCAATCTGGAGCATCGCAGCGAAAGGATTCAATTGAACGAGTAAACATTTGCCCGTCATGTTTGCGTAAAATTCTGCCGGGCCGAACAATCGGAGAATGTCACAGACAAGCTGCAAAAATACAATTGATCGATTGAATGATATCCTCATATGTATATGGGTAACTAGTGTAGGCAATTCTCACCCTTGACAATAATGGGTTAATTCAGTTGCTATGCTCGATGTTGGCAAACAATGTGGAGGCGCTAGATACAAGATACAAATACAGCTGTCTATAAATTCTCGCAAATTTCTGAAATGGGGTAGGTTGTTCCCTGAAAAAGTGGATCAATTTATTGGGGTTTGCAAATACTCGAAAAGTAGGATGGGGAATGCATTATTTCAAAGAAGAAGTCATCGAAAATGAGGTCTTTAAGTATTTAACATATGTATTTCAGAGTAACTCCAGCACTCCAATAATTAAACATTTTTACTTCCTAGACATTTCACAATTTCTTATAAAAATATATTGCTTACTCATAACTAAAAAACATCTGAAGCTTTGCCAGCATTTGCTGCTTAAACCTGAACTGAATACCAAATGAGAACCTCGAATTTTGAGAAGCCCTGAATCATCGGATGGCAAGCCGAGAAAGTAAAGTTCTTTTGAAGGCTTCGAAGACACCCGCACTATTCTGGAAGGATCTCCTGCTGGGAGAGGTCCTTCCTTTGGAGATGATTCCTTGATTCCTTTCAGCCGAAAGAGATTTTGCTTTTTTAAGAACTCGTACAAAGGGAAAAGAAGTCGGCCAGCATTGTGCGTTGTGCGTGGAGGACAATGCTCCAGGTCTAAAAAAAAGGACGAAGGACATGAACTGATCATGCGTGGTGTTATGTACGCTGTTTGCAGCCTGTTGAGGAAACATCTGCCCCGCTCAATTTTTTCTCTCCTTATTTTTTTATGCTCCGTTTTTCTTGTGGCCCGTCCCCGTCTTCTTGGTATTGTTGCTGTTGCTGCTGTACGCACACAGGACCTCTTGCAACAGGATACTTACAGAAAGTAAGAAGAAACTCTAAAAAAACAACTCTTCACTGAAGAAAATTCAGAGACACAAGAATGAAATGGAAAAACGATCCTCTAGCAGGAATATGTTTTTGAAATAACAACAAAATCTTCCAGACACCTATTTTTTTCTCAGTGCATGAGAGAGTCGGAGGCAGGCTGTACATGCGCTCTACATAAAACACAGGCTCTGTACAGTCTTCGGCAAAGGACTTGCCTGTCATCTAGGAACAATGTCAAGTGTTTTTTTAATAGAAAAAATCTCTCAATTTAGTGAGGCCCACGCAGGATATGCGTATCCTGCTTTAGTTGCATGTTCGGCATGTGCTACTCGCCGGCAGCTGTCACTGGCAATGATCGTCCTGTCACTTCATCCTTGGAGCGTGCGTATCCACAAAAGGCGACTAACAAAAAAAAAAAAATAAGCCCGCAAGTGCAGGATACTGAGCGGGAGTGGGGAAAAAAATGATTTGATATTTTTTAGTCTATTTCCTGCGGCTCAGCTGCCATCCATTAGCATATTGTCCTGCACCCACATAAAGTTCTCGGCCAGCAGATGTCTGCTAGACCCCCTCCCGGCCCTTGAGCATCTTTTTAATTTAATTTTTGGGGACTATTTGGCTTCTGCCAATCCTTTCAGGCTGCCGGCGACAATTGCCTGCATTTGACGCAAAATTCATAGCACAATACCCGGATTATCCTCTAGTCCTGTGCAATCCTTTCATTGTTTTATACGCTGCTGTGTTTGCTGAATGGCCTTTGACAATTTTGCAACTGTTTGGATTTCGATTAAAAAGGGGACATTGGCAGATGGTTTTAGGGGACCATCTTAGGAAAGAGTTACACTTTTAAAGGAAGAACCCTTAAGCTTAACCCTTGATTATATTTTCATCTAAAAGCTATATCCAATACAAAAATCAACAACAATTATTCTGTTACCAAGAATCACACGTTATCGCCATTAAAATAACATTTAACATCCAGATACAATCTTTTCAAGGGTCATAACTTATCATTTTTTATCAGAAAATTCGAAACATATTCCAATTAATTCAGTGAAAAATCAATTGTGACCCTCTGGGTTTCTATGGAATTTGTAGAACAGACATTTGTTTTTCTTTTTTATGGAACACGCTCAGGTGATAGAGAAATATTTAGCGTGGCGATCCCCTGCGTCGCTTGACCATGTCCTGGGACTCGTCCTTGGCCAAGTCCTAATCTCTAATCGCCCGTCACGCTGGCAAAAGAAAAGGAGACACTGCCAGGACTCATTTGAGACGCTTTAAACCAGCGATAAACATCGGCAGGTTCAAGCCGCCAGGGGCCAGGGGATAGAATCCAAAAAGGAGGAATAGCAGGTAGTCCTGGCCCATTGTCCTGCTCACGATTTCGTCCTGGCCAGCAGCCGGTCGCTGGCAGCCGGCATTTAAAATGTTGCAATGTGCATTGTATAATTTATATCATAATTCTCCATGCATTGTGCCGGTGGTGTTGCGTTCTTTATGGTTGTCCTGCAGCTTTATCCTGTTGCTCGGGCTTATCTTGATTTCAATTGTTGCTTCCCAGGACATGCGAGCGTTTCTGTTCGAGAAGGACTTTGTTGTATACCCCTTAAGGAGACTTAAATTGAGACATTTCAAGAAGTAAATGATTAAAGGTTAGAATTGAAGGAAGACACTCTTTGTATTACAAATTATTATCAGTAAAAATAGAGTTCTCGAAGTTTCTCATCCAAGACAGATCTCAAAGTCTTTCGTCTTAACATTTTCCCCAACATTTTTCCCTATCGGTCCTTTGTCCTTTTGTGTTTTCACAAATTCTCTTAAAAACCTTGTAACTCCCTTAGTCCACACCTATCCAATTATAAGTCCTTTGAGAACCAAATGCTTCTGGGTGTCATCTTTCCATCTCAAATGAGCAAACTACTTCCTTCCGATCATGCAAATTTTCCGAAAGGAAATACTGGGAGACCTGTTCCGAGATCTCCTTGAACCTGTAACTGATAGGTTCCTGGGAAACTCTGTGACCCGCCCAGTTGTAATTTGCCGAAATCCGTGATCCCCTAATGATTTAAGTTTGCCAAAGACACAAAAACTTCCGGTTTGGCAAAGTAAAAAAATAAATGGATGGAATACAAAAGCGGGAATAGGAAGCGCCCGATTCGGATGCGGACTCGCATCGACGGACAAAAGATGCGTAGGTATACAGCAGGAATACTGTGTACCTGTCACGATGAACGACAGATGCGTTTTAAGGATATTGAGGATGCGGAAGGAAGCCCGCAGAATCAAAACAAAACCTTAAAAATAAGAATGAGAATGCGAGAATCCCGAAAGCGGAAATAACAGCAGTCCCGATTCGAATCCAGTTCTGAGCAACAGTTGTCCCTGCTCTCCCGAAATCACAACTGTTCGCCGGCCTGTTTTGAATTTATTTCCATTTTTACTGCTGCCATTCGGGTCCAGCATGTGTGAAGAGCATTAAACATGGCCCAAAGATGAAAAAAAAACCCAAAAATCGAGGAGGAGAAGGATGCTGCGGTTTGATAATGTCAAACATGTGTCCACCAAACCGCTGCGCATGCCTAATGAGGATGCGATGGCTGGGAAATATGTTAAGTCCTAACGGCAATCCTTTCGCTTTGTGGGAAGATTTCCATTCTGATTGAAAGTAGTTTCTTTGGTGAACTACAAAATCAATAAAATCAGGCAGATATAGCTTAACCGCTTTTTGGGGATGACTCACCCCACCAACAGCGCCACTTCAGTACCATTTATAATCCACTCACAACTTGGTCATTTGCATTTTGTCCAAAACGCCAAAACGAAAATGGAGCAGTTCCACTGGGCCACGGGCATTGAAATGCCCGATGCGAATTTATTGCGCCAAAAACCCCGACTGCATGCCTGATTAAAGCCGAGTGCAGAAATTAAATGTAATAAGCCGGGAGATATGCCATCAAATTATGCACAAGGAATAAATATAAATCGGCCAAAATAATGAGCCATATTTTGTCACAATCAAATGGAAAGACAAAGCGCGGTTAATTCGAGGCTGGGAATCGATCCTGGGTGGGTGCGTGATGATTGTATTTTAATGAACAAATTAAAAATCAATGCCTGCCTGACGGAAGACAACACGTACATAGTACTTAAATTAACCAAATACTCATCATGATGGCCCAGGAGGCGGTGTGGGGATTTGGGAGTCAGAAGGGAGCCGATAAAGAACTGTCGATCGAACACCGATCGTGAGAATGGAAATGGCGACAATGTCGAATGCCGCCGTCTTCGCCTGCCTCCTGAACCCCATAAATCTTCATAAGCTTGTCACGTTTCCAGTGCAACAGCTACTCGTAAATATCTGCCGGTCTAACCACTGACGAAGTTCTTCCACCCAAAATACAACAAAATAAAATAAATAATAAGCCCAACTGACCTTTAAAAACGAAGTTCAGATGCTCTTTGGAGAAGGATTGTAGTTAAGGTTAAGATACTTTAACTTTAAACTTGTTAGTTGTTTTTAAAATGGGATTTTCAAATAAGTTCAAGACTCACCAAAGAATCCATTTTTTTTAAAAACCTTTAAAAGTGTTTCCATATAAAAATAATAACTCCATATTGACTGGAGACTTTAAGCTTCATGATTTTAACCAATTGTCTATAATATGTCTTTCAGAAGTTCGACTACAAACACCAATTTCCAACTTATAGAGTATAAAGAAGCTACTGCTTGCCGGATTAACAATTATTTTGACATCAAATAGCCGCACGCCCGAATCAACCCAGCGTTTTGGAGCTGAAGACGAGCTCGGTATTTTGGTATTGGTGTTGCTTTTGGTCACATTCAAGTTCGTGAGTATGGGTGTGAGTCGTTCGGGCCAAGATGCTTTCTGGACTACCGTTTTTTGTGGCCGGATTGACTCTGATTTGGCAGTCGGGACACGTGTGAGGGAGCCAACGTCTTGCCTCCTCAATTTGTGGCAACATTCAATGAAATTCGGTCGTAAAAGTTGTTGTTTATCGTTAATGTTTTGCATTTCGGAAATGTTCAAGTTTAGAGGATAAGGGGAGGTTCTTGGGAGTAATGAGTGCAGGAGTTCAACAACTTCAGTTGGTATTTCGGTTGATTCATAAATAAAATTTAAAATAATAACGAATTTCTATAAGAAATAATAATATAATAAATATTATTCACTCTTTGTCCAATTACCCTAGTTCTTATTTTACAAAAGATGCCGCCAGCAAATATATAACTTTCTTAACTCTCCCCTTTTGGTGTTGGCTCGTCAGGAGAAAACTTTTCCCAGGCATGGCCCAAAAGGAAAAAGTCGTCCCCCACCAAGTCAAACGGTGACAGCCCCAGTTAGTGGCAGAAGCCAATTGGTAAGCCAAACAAATGCCAACTCGGACGGTCCACTCGGCCGCCAGATTGACATCTTCATCATAAATAAAAGTGAAAAACCTGCTGCTACAGTTTTCCCAAAGATCTCAATCTGAATGTGGCAAGTGAATGCCAATCAAGGAGACAAACAAACGGACAAGTTGGAGCTGCAATCATAACAATAACAATGCCATTGACATTACAATTACGATCGCTATTACAATCGCAATTACCATTTCAGCTGGCAATCGGGTCTAACGAAGACATGTTCGAGAGCAAAAAAAACCAAGCAGGAGGACAACACATAATTACACCAAAATATTACGCCTGTCCGCTAATGGGAAAGCAAATAGAGTAGAGCTCCACCAAGTCAGTTAAACATTGAAAATGATCTCTAAAACTATAAGGAAAATATAACAACAGCCCCTCTACAAGGTTCATCATCATTTTGGATGTAATATTATAGAAAAGTCTTCATTACATCCTGTATATGAATTTTCTCGGAGTGTATCTTTGACGTGACGCATACTTAATTATTGGTAGATGGCGTGGCACGCCCGCCTCGTTTCGGCTAGGTGTTAACAAATTCATTTCACTTGGCAATCTGTAACTGGTTTGCCCAGCGTTTGCTCGGCTTCTTTCAGCTCCATCACGTATGTATGCTGCTGCCCCCGGAGCCTCCATCAGCGGCGTTCTCCTTCACGGTGGCTATATCACAGCCGCTTGGCTCTTAATCTTGTGCCAGATGGGCGGCAACATTATTTGCATGCTGATTAGCCTTCAATGTTGGACGGAGAGTCGCCCGACAGGTTGCACCTCACTTTCCCAGCCCCATCAGCTTGTCTATCTCCTGCTCCGATTTTCAACACTTTTGACGTGACTGTTAATTGATTTAGAGTGCCACTGGCTGAGCCGGTGCGAGTACCAGTGCCCCCACCATGTAAGACTCCGACTTCAGCTTCATCTCGATCCCCATCTCCATGTTGGGTCCATGATTATAGAGCGCCACTTGCTCGTTATGGCCAACTTTGGCTCTGGCCACTGTAATGACTCTCTGCCGTTGCGACTAGTAATTGTTGGCCATTTTACTCTACGTGCTGTCTCAGGGGGGGTCGCCCCTGCTTTCGGCTCGAAAATGTTTGCTTAACTGCTCAATCGTGCAGAAATGACAACTTTATTAGCAGTTGGTGGGCGGCAACGACATCCAGCGATTGGATTTAGGATTTATTAAAAATAAAAGCCAGAAAAACGAGATAATTTCCCTACAAAAAATCTGTCAATGGTATATAATTTAAATGGAAAAGTTTCTAAGAAAGGTGCACTTTAGAGGTGCACTTAAATGTTTAGAAAGATACTGAGGAACAGGGTCAGTGGAACACCTTGCCCGACATGGCATCAAATTCGGTTCGCCATCATTTTTTTACGCTCAACAGGAATAGGGATTCGAGATTCGGGGATTTGAGAATCAGAGACATGTGCAAGAGCAACAGATTGCCGAGGGGTTTCTGGTAGTAGGTAGTTGGTAAACGTGCAACAAATGAAACGAATCTCTGAGGGCAGGCAGTTGGTGGCCACAGCAGGTACTTTGCTTAAATTCGACCCAAGGATCAGCTGGATGCTGAGTGCAACAGGCTGCACTGGCCCAAATGGTTTCCTTTTTTAACATGCAGGAAAGATTTACTTTTGTGTTATTATTTTTTGTTTAGTTCTGGACCCCGTGGCAGCTGCAGTTCCTCTGGGATGTTGCTAGAGTCATGCAAAATGGCAGCAATCACAACACAGCCAGTTTAGAGGTCTCTTAACTAGACAAACATCTGCATTTTAATTACTTTTGAAGACTAGAAATAGGTATTACTTGATAATGTTTAAACTCCATTCAATATGTGTTGGATATATTCATGTAACAGTCATTCCTGTTGGCCAACGCCCTATCAATTTAAAAGCGTCCAAATAATTACGCTGACCATTTGCAATTTCCAATGAATTTGTTAGGTACGATTATGGCTTGATTTGTATTCGTGTCTGGATTGTTTACAGGGTTTTTATGCAAAGCAGTTGATGTCTACTGGGGAACTGAGAGGCAACACACAGCCAATCGGAATGTCAAGCGGAGGTATGAAATGGCTTCTTAGGAAAACCAAAGAGGTCAAAATAATCAAGTCTATAGTTTGACAAAGAAATTTCTCTTTATAGAGGTTACAGATTAAGCCAAACTTAAATCCCATTTTAATAATAACCACAATGTACTGGGATATTAAATTGAAGCACGGAAAACGGACATCATACTTAAGGATAACACTTTCTACCGTAATGCTTCATAAACATTAAAATAAATTATATATATTCAAAGAGAGCGGAGCCAGACAAGTTTTTAAAGGCGAGTTTAAATTTTATTGCCAAAAGTTATCGTGTGGAATGTTTGGGGCATGATGTCGCTCGTTTATGCCACACACGAAAACCTACAAAAAACTGAAGCAAGTGCAAAAAATCGAGGAGCAGACGTGAAGTGAAGCCTGATGGTCGCCGGCTGCCACGAGAAGGTTTTGGTTTGGTTTACTTTTCCTTTGTTTAGGGCAGGCCGCGAAGCCAATCAAAATCTGGTCACCGGCAGCAGCAGGTTGAAAGTGGATTTTGGGGCAGGCAGCCATGCCTCGTACGCAAATAAGTGATCAGCGTGCAGTGGCGATCAGAGGGTGTGCGGTTTTTAATTACACCGGGCCGGGAGTTGACATTTCGAGCCATGGGCATATGGCACGCGTTGGACAAGAGATGTATCTAGACTGGAAAAAAAAACCAGAGGTTAGTGAGAGTTTGTTGACACTGGAGCCAGCTGCTGTTGCAAAATGTTTGAACAGCTTAAAGTTTGCCGAGCTGCTGCGTGTTAACATTGCGCAAACATGCCACAAAGGACACACAGTTGCCCTGCTCTGTCCTGCCCTGCCCTGGCCGATGATTTCTGTATAAATGCACTTACTTCCTTTGTGGCATCTTTTTCCCCCTAAAAACAAGTCAAAAAGTCAAAGGAAAAGGAAATCATACTGTTTCTTATTCGCATTTCTTACTTCCACCCCAAACTGTGACGACTACTGTGTCCTTTGTCCCGGCTACGTTTGTGCTGGAGTTCTCGTTTTCTTCATTTCTCTGACTGACATATTTCATACAATGGCCTGGCATTGTGTTGATTTTCCATGGCTGTTAAATTGATGGATTGCTGTGCGACTTTTGACACCGCACACAATTGCAATTCCCCCTGCTGTCGCACCCCCCGAAAGGAAACTCCTTAAGGATCTCCGGGGGAAATCTTAAGCAAGCATGAATAATGTCGGTGACAACTGCCGTTTCTTGGATCCCTCTTCGACTTCCAAATTTGAGGAACTGACATTTAGTACATTTTTTGTGGACATTTTTATAAAGGACTATTTGCGGGGGAGCTAATGAGTAAAGTATACGGAATTGGGGCCATAAATCTGTCAATCATAAATCAGCAAATTCGATAGGTTTCAATTTAAAAATAGTTTAAAATTTTCTATCAAATATACGTAAGGATTATGAATTTCAAACATCTGGCATTAGTCAACCCTTTATTCTAAGACGCACTTGTTTCACTTGAGACTAAGTGCAGATGTATCTATTACTTCCAGAGGTCTTGAGTTTCTCGGCCTGACTCGGTGGCAGATCGTCATCCTACTCATGAAGATCGAGCGGGATAGTAACAGAGAGTGAGAGAGATGGATGGAGAGGAAAGCCAAGAAAGCGGACGCAGCCACTTGAGAAATCCACCTGCACGACTGGAAACGATCTGCGATCTCCAACTATATACCCCTCCAACCTCGGTGCCTGGAGTTTTAATTTTGGTTGCGTGGTTCTTCAGTTGACGCTATAGCTGCTGTATTCCCTACTCCGTAGCTGCTGTTTCTACTTGAGCACACTGCAGATTACCAAGTTGAGCCCTTAAGTGTGTTCCATATCAGGTTTATCATTCGCTGTCATTGCTCCGAGACAAGCATTCGCTTCACTGAGCGAACGGATTAAATATATCATTTTAGTTCCCTTTTTAATGAAAGGGTTGAGCTGAATTCAGTCCGCTTGGCTGGCCAGTTGGCTGGAAGCTCTCGGCTAACACCTGAAAATTGCAGCTTACCCGAAAAAGGAGAACGGTTTATAAAAATATATGTACTCGTAAAACGGAAACTTTGTGTCGGGGACAACGCACTAAAAATGCATTATGAAGAAAGTCTTGCCACGGATATGGCTAAGGGGTTGGTAATATAGCCGAGCGTAATGATTGATATTGAGGAAGTTGCCCTGCGGTTACATTACAAAATATCCTTTTTAGGGGCTACACTAAAACCCTTTATTGAAAAACAGAACATTTTTTGCAATCCATTGAATAAATATATTTGTAAATCGCAGAATTAGAAAAAATACATTTTAACTATATAAAAAATACATATATGTATAATTAGCATAAATGCTAGAATATAAAGTATAATTTTGAATTTCTTTCAGTGTTTGATTCATTTGCGATATTTGGGCTAATAAAGTCCTTAGCAAAAACTTAACAATTAAGCAAAGGAAGAGGATAATGAATAGGGTGCCTTTTTAAAACTTAGCAACCCCAAACACACTTCCATATTTTGAACAACTTTTATAAATATTTAAATAAAAGTAAGACACACATTAACATGCAAATAGCTTGGGGGACCTTTCCCAAATTGATTGTTGTGCTTCCGTTGCTGCACTTCATCCTGGCCCAATGTGTGAAGGCCGAGTCGGAGGAATACAAACGCCGTAAGGAGCTAGGTGACTACAATATTGTTTTGAAAAATTCATAAAAATGTAATATATAAGATTCTTAGAGAAAGAAAATCCTTCGACTGTTAATATAGCTTGGCTGATGAGACAGCAGAGGTTGATGGAGGATGACTCGAAAAAGGACACCCTGTTCAGAAGCTCAACGTCGAGGAAGTAAATGTCCACAAATTACCCAAAGCCTTGCCCCAAGAAACTTATCGACAAGCCTCGTTCGAACTGAAACGGAAGCAGAAAGTCAAGGTGCAAACCAAAAATCATTACACCTGTTCACGAACACAACAAACCCTGGAAGATGTGAGTGTAGAAAGCGTAGAAATCGAACGGGCAGTGGGGAATAATGCGATGCACGTCAAGCCGAAAATTTAACGCTCGTAGTTCATCCGCAAGGGTTGAAGAAGTTCTTCACGGAGTTGGGGTTACTATATGTTTATTCGTACAAGTGTAGTTTTTTATATCAATGTTGTCTGTTTTCGTTTTTTTCGAGGAAAATTGGTCACGGTGCATGGATCGCCGCTCTCTGTTGCATGTGGCAGGCGACACAAATGCAAAGCAAACGAAATTTTTGAGTCTTGATATCAGAAATTAATAAAGTTAATGAGCGGCCAGCGACAGATAGACATCTGCGACAGGTTCCGCTTTTGGCAGCTGCACAGCTCTCCTTGCCAAAGGATTTTGCACGAAATTGCATTTTAATTGTTTTGTTAAACTCCATTTTTGGTTGTGGAAATTAGCGCTCTTTAGCAGCTGCCTTTCTTTTTTGGAAGAAGGGGAAAGGTGTGTTAGAAGAAAGGGTTCTTGTGTTAAAGGTATAAATTAAATTTCTCTTAAGACAGGTTTTTTTTATAATTTATTATCTATTCATCAAAAGTTGGTTGCTCGAAAAGGGTTGAAGTTGCTCAACTGTGCCAGATGCAGTTTTATTAAATATATTATAAGGCCTTAATAAATTCATATTCTTTATTTATATAGCCCTCTTTATATTTTAGTAAATTATGTTTCATTAACTTAAAACTAGACTGGTTAAGACCTTGCAATTAAAACTGATAAAAAAAAGCTGTAACAGCTCAATTCAGGCGCGACATATAAGTTTCCCACCAGAAGGATCGACGCTAAGATCCTCTACGATATCCACCCTTTTTCAGTTAAGCATATAATTTGCATACCTTATCGGCTGGAAACTCGTGTTCCCCACGCTTATCAACTTTATTACGCAACACTACCGAAGTTATTGAAAAAAAAACTCACCCGGCCACAAAACGAATTAAGCCTGGAAGTTCCTTTCAGATCCGAAGGAGGGCCGAAATTACGGCATTGGGATATTACTTAATCATACATTTGACTGGTCACTATAAATGCTATAGGCTGGACCGAGTCGAGAGCACCTTGCACCCGAAATGGGGGAAATTGAAATGACAGTTGAGTTTATGATGGGGCGAATATGAACCGAATGCGTATTTTTGGCAATGCGTCAGTTGCAATTACAAGTGACAGGAGGATGCACCCGGAGTGGATATGCCGGTGGGTGGGGAGGCATGGTAGAGGGGATCTGGTCGATGACAACCTGCAACTGTCAAAATGTCCGACAGTGGCAAAAACTGTCAGCGGATGGCGGAGGAGAGACAAATGTGACGCCATATAAAATCAATAAATTATGAAAGCCGAAGGAAAAACAACTCCCTATAAAGCACAGTAAAAAATGTACCTACTGAGTTCTGTAACTTTCAATAAAATTCTTAAATTTGATCACAGCTTATAAACTGCTTGTAAAGTCTTTTAATAGCTAATTTTTTGATAATTTCCCCTAGTTAATGTTTTAAAAACATAAAGTTTTTTTCCCCAGTGCAGCAACAGTTGCATAACTTATTCTAAGGACGCCAAAAAGGAGTGACGACAAACCGGTTGCAACTCCATCAGGCCGTGTCCTTAGGGAACCTTTTGATCGTCTGTATTTGGCGTTGATTGATTTAGTTAGTTGCAAAAAACAGTTTGCTCTCTTCACTCGTTTTCCTTAATGAATTAATTAATGTAGGCTATAATTAAATTTGCACTTGGCCAGGCTCAACACTCGGCCTGCAGTTGAATGGTATGTGCTAATTTATGAGTTTTTAATTATTTTCGCAATTAATATTTTTTGTGCGCAAGCATTATTATTATTTCCCGAGAGCAGGATCAACAGGATATGCTGCTCATTTGTCAGTTGTGAAGCGTTAAATCGAGACCCCAAAAAACAAGCTTCCTTTATCCGAAAAAATGAAAGACTCAGGCAACGAACTTGTTTTCAGTTTGGGGCGCCAAAATTTAATTTTTTCAGTTTTCGCTTTTTGCAGCTGCTTCTTCGTGTCTGCTTTGTATTTTTTTGGTAATTATTTAAAAAAGTATTATTTTCTCTGGCCCGGACAATAGAAAGAGCTGCGGGCTCAGGTGCAATGTCAGCTCTCGGCATTGTTCCAATTTCCAACTCCCATCGAGGAAAATTGTCATTTCGAAAACTCAATTGTTTGGAAATGCTTTTTGTGCGGCAGGTACTCATAGTTTCTTGCGTGGTTTTGATCTTCGTGTTCTATACACTTTTTTGGGGTTGAAACAACAGAGATCTTCTTTCCTCTATGGTTTTTGTGAGCAATGTCTCTGCTGCAGGTGGGCAGCTCGAAATGTTCTCAGGCCAAAGTGAATGCCTCTTGTTTGGTACAGTTATAAAACTACTTTAGATTTCCTTCTCTGCTGTTTTTATTTATTTGCAAAACGTGGGAACTGAGTTTTGCTATAACATTGAAAGCTGATGAATAGGATTCAGTCGCACATCAAAGCCAGGTGAGGCTGGAACTATCAATATACAGCCGATGGGGGCAACGATTAAATATTTTATGAGTTTTTTATTTTTTTAAATTAAAGACGCCTTTAATTCTAACAATATTTTCCCATTTTGTTTTAAATTATTTTCTTAAATACTTTCCATTAAGACTGACAAAGCAAATACTTTCCTTGGCATTACGGGTACGAAACATTCTCATAATTTGTAAATTTCCATTTATTTTCAGACACTAATTTCCATTTTTCCATTCACTCTTTCTTTCGATGTACAAATATTTATGTTATGCATTAAATGGAATGTTTTTTGTTTGCTCACCTCACTTTCCTAGCAATTTCACTCCGCCAGCAGCTGTCCAATCTCCGATCCGCAATCTGCAATCAAATGACTCGACAACTTTGCCAAAGATCTCATAGGATTTCAGTTTTCTTTTCCTGCCCCAGCTTAATTGTTTGCAAATTAGCTAATTAGTTAATTAAGACGTGATTACAATGAAAATGGCAAGGGCAAGTTGTATTCTGTGAGATTTCAGGGTTAGTATTTGGGGCTTTAAAAGATGGAATTGCCGCGGTGGCCGCTTACAAATTTCCGCAATTTCATTGGAGATGAGATGATAAGCAAAACTAAAAACAAAGCAGCCATAACCATAAGAAAATTAAGCCGAAAATTTGAAAACAATGAGCTTGAACAACTTAATTGAGACATTGAAGCTGCAGGCCGACCAACACCGCTTAAGCCCTGTCCCAGCTGGCTTCTTGTCATCGTTAAGGAGTTAATTTATTTATTATCCCCAGATTTTTACGGCTCCATTGTTTTTCGCTTATTTTGAGTCGGGGGCTGGACCCAAGAATAATAAAATATTAACCGGCAACAACAGCAGCCCAAAAAGACCGAAAGAACCGGCTTTGGCTAATTAGGAGCTTCGAGGAAAATATATGTAACACCGAAAACACACCATCTCCACTCGAAAATGTTTCTTTTTATGGATGCTCATCTCTGTGCATGTTTCTGTTGTCTCCAGTCAGTTTACTTCCCCCTGAACTGCGGCTCCTCCGCTGTATTTCCACTTTATGATGTCGAGAGATTTTGCACCTTATGAGAAAAATCTTAAGACTCGTCCGCCGAAGACGACGTCGCTGCCAATCTTGTTAAACTTGCCTCAAAGCCGCATTGACACTTTGTTGCGCTTACTCGTTACAATCCCAGAGTTTTCGAGCGGGAAGTCAGTCGTCCGGCTTTTTGGCTCTTTGCCCGTTTTTTTTTGTATTTTATTTTGCCTTTTCCTCCAGTGGTTGTATTTGAAAGTCCGTTTGGCTGTCAAAAGCGTTAATTTTTAAGTGCCTAGTGAGAGTTTTTTTCTCCCATCTGAGTTCAGCTTTAGTATTGGCTAACAACGCCATTCAGGCCCGGCTTTCATCTCAGAAGCAGCTGCCGTATAATTGTGTGGGTAACTGTGTGAGGCTTAATGAGAGCACGGGTTCAAGTGGCAAGTGTCTTGTCTATTTTTTATTTGCAGCATTCTTTGGTCCAAAGTGAACTCATTAATTTGTTGCTCCGAATGGGTTGCCAACTTGACATTTTTCTCTTGAAGTTTTCCCACTAACTTGGCTATTGACCCAGCTTTATTCTTTTGAAAATAAGTTAGTCAAAGTATTTAAGTTTGGAGTTTGTAAAGAAGCTCTATCATATTAATAAATTCTACAATTTTATACATTTAGAATCTGATATTAAAATGTATATATTTTTATCCCCTAAATCCCCTGTTTTGTAGATCATGTTCCCACCATAATTTTAATTCCATTCTTGTAATATTTCCTACCCCCGAATTATATCCAAAACCAACAAACCTGTAAGCAATTTACATATTTTATATGTTCTGCTCAGCTAATTGCAAATAAAATGTTGACCCAAAAATTAAACGAACAAGAGAAGTATTTCAAATTTCCGTGGCATGTGAGAACCGTCTTCAAGATCTGGCCAAAAAGAAATGTGGGCCTTCATATTTAATTATTTCAGAAATTGCATTTTCCTTCGTTTTTTTTATCATTTCACATTTATGTTGGTATGTACATATCCCGGTGAGTGAGTGTCATTAATTTGGCCCAAAAATAAAGGGAAAGGGGTCGTTGGAGGAGGTGGTGGAGGTGGTGGAGGAGGCCGAGCATGACAAGCGGAATGGAGATGGCTGAAGGAGAATTGGACAAGTTGTAAAGGAAATATTTTGATGTTACCGTTATTTCTGTGGCAAGGTAGCTGCTCTCGATGTCCGCACCGAATTTATATATGTATGATTATATATATAAAAATATTTTTATTTTTGTTCGTTTCCCAGGCCACTGGGAAGAGGCTAATAAACTCAATTAAGCGGAGTGTAAGCGTGTCCAGAGCTCTGGACCCTGGACAAGTCCTGATGGCTGGTGGACAGTACATGGCACTTAATTGACCAACTTTGAGTTGCGTTTTTAGCCAAGTGTCTTTGGTCGCAAAAAAATGTATATGTATTTATGCCGGTTAAAGGATCATAGCGAATGCAAATCCAAGACCAAAAACCAAAATCGAACGCATTATCATCTCCATAATTCAAATACTGGCAAAGACGTTGCATGACTCAGTGTGATCAGATAAGAACCAAGCGAAAAATTGTTTTCCACACGAGCATAAAAAATGTGACACTGTAATAAATATAAAAGCCAGATTATATATAATATAAGAACAATATTAGTGTCAGAATATACTCAAATTTAAATTAAATAAGGCGCAGAATGGTGGAGAGTCTGTTGGGGGCTCAGACTTTAAGGATGGTACCCTTTTTTTTTCTCAGTGCCAAAATAAATATGAAGAAAGGCACAAATAAAGCTTTCCGTGGCTAACGTAGAACGGTAGCTGCCAAATGCTGTTGACACTTTTTCCTACAGCTTTCGGTAGATAACGCCATGCGATGCCCAGGAGCTCAGCGTGAGTCAGTGGCAATGCCTTCCCATCGTAGATCGTCGCAAACGGCGTGAAAACTGAAAACTGAATACTCGTAAAGCCAAACAAAAGCAACGCAATTTCTATCCATGACTATGTGGAAAATAGTTACGTCCGTCTGGCTGCAACTCACTGCACAGCATGCGCCAATTTCTCAAGAAACTCAAGTTGAGGGAGCCCCTGCCTAGCAGGGCTCGGTAAATATTTTGCCACTGTTTTGAATTTGGATTTTTTTTTGTTTTTTTTTTTATTATTTCTGCTGGTATGTCTTTTGTTCTTGGCTTGACAATCCAACAAGCAGATGCCACCGGTTGTCGAGGGAGTTGGAAAAGTGGCAGAAAAGTTCAAGGGAAATGATCAGACAGTCTTGGTCTAAATATTTCCTGTTTATAAACCCTCTTGGGGGTCATAAATAAACTTAGATTATAACAAAGATTAAAGGGAATATTTTCTCTTAGTTTTGGGCTTTAGATTGGGTTTTTGTAACTATGAAAGCTTTTTTTGGATTACAATATTATCAAAACACAAGCACTTTAGGGCTTTGAACTGCGTAAAATGGGGATGTGACAATATATAAATGTTGAACGGGCCATTAATTCTTCTTGATGAATTTTTCTTTGCCGAGATGCCATTCTTTGGTATTTTTTTCGACCGCTACGCAATTAATCGATGTCGCAGTTATTCAGGGCGTTCATCACACGTTAACACTGGCAACGCCCCGAAAGCGGAACCTCTTCAGCGCGGCTCAATCGATTTCACAGCACTCTCTCTGACCAACAACACGCAGCCCCCAACCCAATGTTCCTCCGCTACTGCAATCCTGGACATCATTCATGGCAACCCGAAGACAATGCGTTGACATTTGCGCCTCATGTAGCTCCTTGGGTCCAGAGCTGCTGCTGCTGTTGGCCCTAAGTTATGACCAACAGGCAAAACAAACAGAAATCAATAAGGAGAAACGCGACAAAAGGCCCTGGCATTTTCTCTGCTGGCCTATTGTGCGTGTGTGCCTTCTGTTTACATTCGCATCGATTGTCCCCCGGCGGAGATGTAGTAGCGTAAAATATCGCAACAATGGCAACATATATTTTCCAAATACTCCTCCATCTTTGTAATATTTGTGTGTCAGATCCGATGCCCCGATGATGCATGAGCGCCGCATCTAACGGTTAGCCAAAGCATGCGGCCTCGGCCTACGAAAAACAAAAGACTTAGGCAACAAACTTTGGCCAGGGCATGGCCACGGTTCGGGCAATCGATTAGGTGGTGTCCTGCGAAACCCACCAAAAGATTGGGTCATTGCGATAAAGCAGAGAGTTAGGCTTCCATTGAAATAATCCTTTCTAAAGCAGAAAATATTCTTGCTTGATTTTATGAGTGTATTTTTCAAATGGCCACATTTTCATGTAAGTATTCGTTCTTCTATTTGGTTCACTGACTTTCAATTATAAGAAAAAGGTCTTTAAAAAATCGTTTAGCTACCAAAGCTTTGAAAGCATCAAGTCTAATTTTCTCGATGAGAAAAACTAACCTAAATCTTACTATCTGCCTGCTCTATCACTTTTCCTAAACCCCATCTAACGTTCCCAAGATTCGAACCCCAGTCCAAAACATTTCTACAGGCTGTCGACCCTTTCACTTCACGCCACTCAAAGTTTAATGCGTACGTGCCTGACCACACAAAATATGGCTTTGAAAAAAAGTGGCGGTACAAAAATCTCAACAAACAAAAATACTCAACCGAAAAAGATTTATTATATTAAATGCACGCATTTAGCGCCACTTAAGACGCCACTGTGCAACAGCAACAACAGCACTGGCAACAGTGGCGGCAGCCACATTTCAAGCGGAGCAGGAAGTCAACATAATTCTCATCAATATCAATAATAGTTTTTGTTCAGCTTTCGTTTTTGTTTTTCCCTCTGCTGCTTAGCCACTTGTAATGATTGTTATGTTTATATTTTTGTGGAGAACGACGTGAGAGCTTGGCAGTTGCAAGTTGCTGGTCACTAGTAGTTGGATGTTGCTTGCTGGTTACCTGATTGCTGCAAGCGCCAGCGCCAAACTTCAAATGACATTGCAAGAGGGGCAGAAGCGAGCACATCAAATAATACTAATAATAACAATAATAATAACAACAAGCAATTTCATAAAATGCCGCACGTCCCGGGCCACGAATCGAAACAGCTTCGATGATGGTTGCATTTGCTGAGGCAGGCAATGCAACTGCAACATCGGCAAGCGAAGTCAATAACAAGAGCCATGACAATATCAAAAAAACCAGCAGGAGAACCAGAAACAGGCTACTGGCTTTAGACCAAGTTTCCTGCCTGGCTAGATAAAAGCAAAAGGCCAAGTTGAAGTCAGTAAAAAGTGATTTGAATCTGGGAGGAGGGAGAAGAACATAAAAATTAAATATAAATTATTTTTATGTACTGGATATGAATAGTAGCATACTTTACCAATAAACTAAACGTATAAGATTAGGTTTCAAATTTATAAAACTGAAGATTATTTGCAATTACTTCCTTATGGCTTTGTGAAATTCAAGTTTATGAAAGAGGATATAATAAATATTTGTATAAAAATAAATATTGGTACTAAAAAAATGAAATTGGCAAATTTTCGAATTAAGCAAATAATAAGCACTTCAAGCCATTTTAGCTATAAATTGCCTTTTTCATTTTCCCTCGACAATTTGCTACGCTTTCCTTGCTGGACGATCGCCATCAATGTTCAGTAGCTGATAATTATGTTTCCCTGCGGTTTCCCTTTCATGGGGCGTTTTCAATTTAATTTAGCCCCGGTCATCCTGCCGCGGACCTTTCACAATCTGCGCCTGGTCGTGTGACTTTTAACGCACATTTTCAGGCACTTTAACGCCGCCGACCATGGAGCTGCGATGGAAGCTGGACCGGGGAGGGCAAAGGCGTCCGGCAAGGGGATCGCATTGACATAACACCTCATAATTTGCGCTACACGTTGAAGGCTGCAGCCACGCCCCCTGCACACGCACAACTCAGGCAGCGACTTTCGCCTTGAGAATTCTCAAATTGCTGCCGGCCGGCAATGCACTGAAAAAAAATGGTCCAAATTATGCGTAGAAGATTTTGCAAAAGAGGTTTAATTCTAAGAGTCACTATAGTAACGCAACCTTCGAAATATATAACTTTTAAAATTAAAAGGAAACTATTTTTCTTGATGCCCCTTTCTGGAAGGTGGAAAAGAAAGTGTCGTCATCAGCGTCAACACTTGGGAATCGCCAGGGTGTCATTGTTGGCACCGCGATCCGTGGCGGCGACAGCAATATCCGCGGGATCTGTGGCACTCTGCCCTGCCCGGCGCTGGACCACGAAGCCGCCACACCCCGAATCACTTTTACATGCCCCGGAGGTATCGCCAGGCTCTCGCACTTTCTTTTACGCGTGTCCAGCTGGGATCCGAGTGAGTTTTGTGATGTTCACACTTTAGGAAAGTTTGGTTTTGGCCCTCTGAGGCCGGGAGGTGCGAAAACATTGTCGCCCGAAGTGTGGCCATCATCATCATCATCTTCGACCTGGCTTCATCATCGTTAACAGCTTTCGGGTCTTGGGAGCAATTGCCTTTTGTTGTTGAACATAAGTGTATATAATTTATATGGAAATTGCCTGGGCCGGTAATGTTATGCATTTAATGCTTAATTTATACAGATTTTGCAGATTTCTGTTTTATTTTCGTTCCCTGCCCAATTTTCGGGTTTTCGTGGTTGATACATTAAATATTTCACAGAGTCTATAAACCTGAAATGACTGGCCTGGGAAATATTTAATTGTTCATAAATATTTTATCATACAAACTATGAATTTCATTTGGCATTCCCAGGGAAACTAATTTTTCAGCAAACTGCCAACAGTCATTAGCTGGAGACGCTCTAATAAGCACAAGCCAAAAAATGTACACTAAACAATGGCCTGAATTCGTTTAAATAATTTTATTTCAATTTAAAGTTTTATTATTAATTAAAGTACAATTAGAAACTTTGATTTTACTATATACAATCAATATATATTTGTAAACTTAACTTAATCCAATAAATCGACCCACTGTACCCAACTGTCATGCCCAAAAATGTTAATAAAATCATAATTAGTCGGCAAGAAGCTAGCTCTCCTAGATGGACACGCAAACATTTCTCCCAAATGAAAGGCGCTGAGGACAAACAAGCCCAAGACCCTCTACCAAAATCACTGAAAATAAATGGTGGAGAGAAATTGCTTACATTATTTTATTTTCTTGTATTAGTTAGTTTTAATTATAATTCTGTGAAGGGAAATTGCATGGCATGTGGCCACGAATGGCGCCACTTTGACGTCTTCGACTTGGAGGACTTTGACAGACCTCCATCTGAAACCACCTCCCACAGCTACGTGCCCCGAATGGGGATTAAAGTTGCCAAAGATCCGAACGGTTTCAGGCGTAACTAATTACAAAAACATGGCCACAGGAGAGATGCCAAACAAATACTAATTGGTGGCTAACTCGATTGTTAGCTCTAAACTATTCTGTAAAAATGAATAATCGTGTTATGCTAAGCATTTGTGACAGACTTCGTTATGTGCTGTTTAATATGCAAATGATTTCTCTTCTATTTTTAACAACAGCGAAGCTCGATCATCGTTTGAGATAAAGCCGATAACCTGCCGAAAGGGCGTGGAACAAATTGAAATGTTTTATGGAAACTATGGTATCGCGGTTCACACGCCTAAAATACATGCTTAGAGTAAATAAAAATAAGAAATACGAAAAATTTTAATACAATTTAATTTGCTACCATTTTTTTAGTGCCCCTCGCCAGTTAACATTCACATTTTCATTTCGCGTAATTGCAGAGCCACCTGAGCCACAAAAAACCATCGAAGAGGGTCCCCGAATCGGGGTCGCACGACCAGCTCCTCCCTTTGCTGACTGAGCATGCCCATCCAATGGAGCACCTTGGGTATAATTAGACCTGAAAGCATATTTGTCAAGTTTCGGTTACAGTGTGGGGATCTGCGGATCGTCGTCCAGATCAACAGGATGAGATATGTTAATGACAAAAGAGTGGTCTGTAACTTTTTGGCTTGGGGAGTCTTTTGCCAGAAACTCTGGGGAGCAGGGATGGAGTTCCAAATTGAATTTTGGACAACTAAGTACTTCGAACATTTAGTGATTCTTAAGATACAGCCATCTATTGATTTCCCACATTAAACAACGCGAAATGTTTGAAATCTCCAACAAGTTTTTAAAACTTAATTGATATTTTCTTACAATATTGCAAAAAAACCAAACAAAGACAAGGATCAGCTCAAATAAGTCGAAAATCCAAATACTGTACAAAGAAAAGTATTTGAATTTGTTTTAAAATTATTGATATAAAGGTTATATACTAATATTAACAATCTTTAGTTATATGTTTAAATAAATCTTTAGTATTAATTTTATTAAAATTCTAAGTCGAGTGTCGATACCCCTAATACTCTTTAAAAAACCAACGTGACCACAACTAATCCAATAATGAACACATATCAATAAACTCACAGCGCTGCTGTGGACAAGTGACTCGGCCTGGCTTTCAAAAACACTAAACACGAGCTTCCAAGATGCCCCGAGCAGGCAACAATTTGTGCAAAAAATAAACGTAGAAAAACAAACAGAGCGCAGCATGTTGCCTGACAGGAGTAGCAGGAACAAAAAGCCACCAACAGCAGAAATAATTAAAAGAAAAAAGTTTAATTGATGCATTAAAGCTGGTAACGTGTTTTCCGTGCAAGTTTTTGTTTTTTTTCACCTCTACAGCGACTTTCTGATGGCAAGCTCTGTCTGCACTATTTTTAAATCACTAGGACCTCAACCTGAGCCAACCTGCGAATCAGGTTGAGGAGCAGAGCTCATTATGTGAGTCCAGAAGTCGTGGCATGTTGTTTCAAATATTTACATTAAAATAGTTTGCATTGCCTTGGCGAATATTCCTGCTGGGCGGCAGATCAGTTTGGTTTTATCTAAACATGTCTGAAATACTGATTTCCTGGCATAAAAACAAATGACTTAAGAAACGAACTTTTATTGACGGTAACTGATTTTTTTGTTTCTCTAGCGACCTCAGAAAAATTGTATATAAGACAAAACAAACTAAATACGAAAATCACTGCATTAGCAGAGAATCTTAGAACTCAGATACCTTAAAGTTCTTCACTTTTCGCTGACGTAGACAACAGCCGCCTAAAAAACATTGAAAGGACATCTGCCACTCGAGTAAAAAGTTCCTTTATTCTATCCATTATGCGGAGTCTGACTTTGTCTAAGATAAATTGAATTAGAGACGCCAAACGCGCACATTCATCATCCATCCGGCCGTGGGGATGGGGACACATGATAGATAGTCGCTGGAGGGATGCGCAGGGACCATAAAAAAGCCGAAGACACGGCGAAACCGGGGCCGTACCCTCGCAGACAAATAGTAGGAGTAGACATTTTAATTTCCCAAAAATAGACTGCCAGATGAATGGAATCCCACTGCGTACCTAGCCTTCTTTTCTTTCCTGATCTTCTGTTGTTCTTAAGTGGCAGGGAAACTAGAGCAGCCTGCGATCCCTTCCTTTTTTATTTTATAAGGATGATGAGCTAAATGTAGAAGTCTAAGCCGCTCAGATGCGTAGGCAGAGCCTGAAAGGAGTGGAACTTGAATTTCCCCTTTTTTGTGGCTCGCTTTTGAAGAAAATCTAATCCTTTTGCTTATTTTTTCAAGGTGTGGCCACGCAATCTGCCCTGTGCCCTTCTTTATTGTCCGTGGAACATCTTGGCCGGCTTAAATGGCCGGGGAAAGGATTCGAGTCAGGCTTCTTGCGGCTTATTAGTGGCGCTGGATTAAATCAAAAGAAGGGATTCGGAATGAGTTTCTTGGGTTGTGCCCGCTGCTCATACGGAAGCAGCTGCAAAAGGATTAACTCTCTAAGGTTTTTTGTTTGGAGAAAAAGTTTCTGGCAACACAGACTACTGCTCTTAGATATACTATTTACTAACTAGCCAGGTTAACTTTATCCAACTTATTAAACGACGCCAGTAAGACAGGCTAACCTGCTGCCGGCTTTTCAACAATTTTCTTTTCCTGCATCAACCACACCGGCCAGTGCAAGGCAGACGACAACGATTGCAATGCTGTTTGTGATTTTTAATTGAGTAAAAAACTGGAATTAAAGGACACATCATTACACCGAATCTGCGATGACTCTTTATATTAAAATAAAATGAAAAAAAAATTATTTATTTTTTTACCTATATTTACCGCTGATAATGTATTTAGTTAAGATTTTAATTTAACAATGTGAAGAGTTTACAAAACTTCCATCTAGGGTGTCCATTGAAAGTCTCTGGACTTTCTGCCGTGGGCCGCTAATTAATAAACGCACTGGTCCGCAGAGTGGTTGATGGGGGGCGGAGAAAAAGGAAGCCCGACTGGCTGCCCGAAGCCGCCGCAGATGCCACTTGGCATAAATGCACACTTTTAGCATTTCTCGGATTCTCCAACTGCAGTGAGTACCAAAGAATCGTGCAGCTTTATGACAGTTCGCCAATGTCGCCAACTGGCCGCCGGCGACTCTGAAAAGCAAAAAAAAAATAGCCACCGAAAGGGAAAACAAGTTGCAGTTGGAATATTAAGAATTGTCATATTGAAAAGTCAAAGATGCCACGAGAGTCAATGCCAAGTTATAGAAAATCCGGTCTTAAGAAGTTCACGAAGATGTTATACTCTAATAGTGGTTTCAAATTATGTCAAAGTAAAAAGAGACAAAAAGCAAAGAATACTTAAATTATATGAGCCTGTTTAAGAAATTGAAACAGCACCTGACTTAAGGAATATAAATATTTTAAAATGCTTCACCCTTATTGTATTATTTTATCTTACACGGCCAACAATCAGTGCCATTATAGAGTAAAGCCACAAATCTAGTCGAGCAAGTTCTGGCCGTTGGTATCTGTGTTGATTTTAGTATTTTTGAGTTATTGTTTGGCACAGAAGCGTGTCCTGTTTAATTTATAAGTCGGCTACCTTAACATAATTCCACCGTTATAAAAGAGTTTGTAAAATTTTAATAGAGAACATAAATGTGTGGCCAAGGAAATCTTTTGTACCGGGAATCGTGCTGCGTAACTAATTGCCCAAATATGACAATGATTCCTCCACTCTTTCTCACCGAGTTTTTCTCATTTTTGTTAATTTAATTACGACTTTTATTTGGTTGGGCCCGATGGTTGCGCTAATTTCGGCTTCTCGCCTAGTGTTGATTACAACAGAAACAAATTTTAAGAAATTTTTATTACACCTCTCATTTGAAGGTGCTTTTGTTTCACGGTCTTCAATTATTTAGACGACTGATGCGTGAATTTCAACCAAAAATCAGGCACTACAAACTGGAAACAACCTAATGCGACAAGTGCCAACGGAAATGCTTTAACAGTTTTACAAGTTCATTAATTTATGATTACAACTGCCATAAAAAAGGAAGTTTTTACTAATTAACAAAATGGTGGGATATATTTTCAATTTTATTCGTTGATCAAATGTATTCTAAAAAATGATAACGTGGATTCTTGAACTGAAATATAAGTCCTAGTCCCGTTTATGAAATTTCAATGATGGGAGCTCGCCGAGCTTTATGGCAACATTATCGTGATAAACCAGGTCCTCATAGCAATAACTTGTGCTTAGCTTGTAATTCCGCAGGATTTTTACTAAGGCTGTCTTGGCAGATAATAGTCCATATCTCCAACCTATTTAATAAATTAATAAATATAATTATACAGTATATATGTATATCTATATCTTTATAAGACAAAATCAAACCAATGCAATTTCTTTTGCCTTAGGAGAAAGGAATGAAGGCAAACGGATGCCTTTGAAGAACCTTTTCAGGAAGAAAATTATCCGGATTGAAGGTGTTGGCTTCAGGTCCCCAAATGTCCTTATTGCGATGGATGCTAAATGTCGGATGTCGATAGATACCACAACTCCTTTTGGAACTATTACTCCATTCGAAAGTCGGAAATCCTGTGTAATATCCCGTGGAGTGAATGGAACAGAAGGAATCAGTCGTAATGTTTCATTTAAAACCCGATCCAGGTACTCGAGTTGTTTAAGGTCTTTGTCACTTTTTTTTATCACTTCGACGTCTTCAGAAGGCTCAACTCTTCCTAGACCAGGTCCTGGTAATGTGGAAACATGGCCAAAAGTGTGAGAGTATGGTAAACTGTTAGTGCCGTTGTCTCAAAGGCAGAAAAAACCATACTTTTGCACTCGCATTTTATTTTCGTCAAAACTCATCTGCCCACTGCGATAAAGTTCAATAAGTCTATTGATCACAGTGTTAATGTAGGACCGCGAGCTATTCTCAGGTTTCAGGTTCAGTTTATTTTCAATTACCTGATTGAGTAAAATTTTAATAGAGGCTACTTGATCCTACTTGAACTACTTTCAACTTAAAAACCATTTATTTTATTCAAACGAGAAACTATTTTCTTTAGTACATTTCCATCTTTATTAAACAATTTAAAAAACTATTTTTTATTAACAAAATCATGATCTTTATTTATTATTTTTCTTCAGGTCCAGTGGTTCCTTGAGAAGGACTTGGGGCTCGACTTGTGGCAGGACTACTGCCAGGAGGCGTCGCATCCGGACTACGACCCAAAGGAACGAGAAGCGGACCCATGGGTCGTCGGGCCCGAGGTGCTCCCCGGGTACCTCGACTGATGGGCGTGGCAGTCTTGGACCGGGGTCTTCCAGGTCCCCGCTTGGCAGCCATTCCAGGAGACTGTCCAGCAGGAGCAGAACTTACGCCGGGTGCGAAATCAGCTGGAATGGATAAAGATACATTATATTTTTTTTTAAAACTTTTTTGTACATTCCATTAGTTGAATTAAAAAGGGACTCTGTATATTGTATAAAGGATTGGCTACTTTCGCAGTAATTCCCTTGACATTTGCCGCCGCACGTTTGAACTTATCCTGGCTGTGGCAATGTGTGCAATTGTGGTTTTTTAATTGCCAAAAGTCCCCGGCACATTTAAGCCGAACTCCTCCTGGCCAAGTGTAATTTATGCAACGTTGCGTATTTGCCATTGCGATTATGTCTCCATTTTCGGACAACAGCAACGGAACGTGTTCCTGTCACGTGTTCCCCCTCGCTCCGCATCAAAAGTCTGGGATTTTAAGCGGATTTATTCAATTATCATTTGTCGTGAGCCCGAAAATACAACTGAAAATTGCCACATTGTTGCAGTCTTATGCGTCCTTTAAATCGAATTTGTTTGACTTTAAAATCGCCGAATACCCCATGTAACAGATGCGAATTACTTTTCAAAATTATGAATCACACATAACTACGTGTTCTTGGAAGTTGTCCAAGCATTAGGAATGACATTTTACGTATAAATTAGTGCCAATTTCCCCCAAATCCAATTCAATTAAAAGCAATGTGGAATGCGACACGAGGGGGAAAGATAATGCAGCCAGATGCAAATCTTTAAACAAATATTTGGCTTGACTTGCCGTCGCCTGAAAGGGGAGCACCCCAAGGGGTGTTTTATCTGAAAGTATTTTTCAGTGGAGATATATTGAAAATGTTTGTTTAATTCCAGAACGACGGGTACTGCGTTAAAATTGTCACGTACCACAAAGTGGCGGCATTATTCCTGCGGGCTGTAATCGAGACATTTAAAAAAAAAATCTGAATGCCACGAAGGGGGGCACTACCGGTAGATCAACCACAAAGTAAGGAAAAGATAATACCTTAAATATGGGGAGAAAAGGAGTGATTACCAAAAAAAAATAAAACAAGAAAGGAAAGCTATTTTGGGCTGAGCCGAAGTTGATATACCCTTGCAGTTAAGTGGCAGTTTATGTTATAGGATATATGTTGCATATCGGATGGGCTTTATAATGCAAATATTGGATCGACTTGGCCGATCCTTAATGCAAAAAGGAGATTGGCTTGTATTCCCAAGCCGTTAGGTAAAGACAGCTTTAGATAAAGTCGGTTATGCAAGCTAAATATTACAATAAAGAGAGGAAAAAAAAAAAATTACAAAAAAAAAAAATTTTTTTTTAAATTAAGAAAAAAAATTACAACAAAAAAAATTTTAAAAAAAAAAATTACAACAAAAAAAATTACAACAAAAAAATTACAACAAAAAAAATTACAACAAACAAAATTACAACAAAAAAATTACAACAACAAAAACTACAACAACAACAACAACAAAAACTACAACAACAACAACAGCAACAACATAAACAACAAAAACCTACAACAACGTAAACTACAACAAAAACAAACCAATAAAAGTCCAGAAAAATAAATTTCCCGATTTTTCAGCCCTGCTTAAGTGCAACCTATGAGAATCGAGGAGGAGGGCGCTGTTTTTTAAATAATTTTTTTTTTTAGTTTTCATTGAATAGCTCCCAAAATAATGTTGATTCTTCAATGATATTATATGCAAATAAACCTTAAAATTCTACTCTTCACTAGTATAAGACTCGTTGGTGCCCTTAAAAGTAGGCAATGAAAATATGAGTGTTTACATTTTTAGCTTAAAGATTCATAAAAAAAACATGTTTTCCTTTAAAAATTATAGAATAATTATGTTTTTATAAAAGCTTCGTAAGCTTATATATCCTGGTATCGGCATTTCCGATCAATCAGTTATATGGCAGCTATAGGGTATAGTCGGCCGATCCTTATGAAATTTGTTATGTCGTATTATTTTGCCAAACTGCCAAACTTAAAACTGAGAGACTAGTTTGGGTAGAAACAGACAGACGGACAGACGGACATGCTCATATAAACTCAGGAGGTGACCCTGATCAAGAATATATATACTTTGTAGGGTCGGAGATGCCTCCTTCACTGCGTTGCACACTTTTGACCAAAATTATAATACCCTCTGCAAGGGTATAAAAATACTTGTTCCGGAAAAGGCGGCGATAAACGTGATTATGACAAGCGATTAGCGACAAGTGACACTCGATTGACCAGGGGGGGGAATCCTTTAGGAGGGTTAGTTCTTACAAAGGGATGAGTTGGCAGACGATACAAAGTAGCTTCCACAGAGAAAATAATATAAAATAGTAGAATTTAAAAGAGCATAGATTCTTCCCATGGAAGCTAAAAGGAAAACCTTTCCAGTTCTTTCCAATTTCTTTAAAATTTCATTACAATTCCCCTTATTTTTTTACCAGTGTACTCACCTTCTTCGCCGGCGTTCTCGCCACCGCCGCTTACTTCCTGTTGTGGCAGGGGTGAAGACGCTACCGCTACCGCTCCGGTTCCTGTTTCTGCTGGCGCTGGCGTAGCTGCTGCCGCTCCCGGTACCGATCCCGCTCCCGCTCCGGTCTGCGTCGGCGTCAGCACGCGCTGCATCGAGCCGTGTCCGCCGCCCCGCCGCGTGCTGCCCCTGGGGCGGCCGCGCTTGGTGCCGCGCGGGTGGTGACGTCGCCGCATCGGCGAAACTCCGCTCAGGTCGCCGAGGAAGTCTGCAAACGGAAATTTATAGGTGAGTCGTTATTGATTAATTGCGGTTGGTGGCGAGGCCGAATCCAGAAACATCTGGCCCAATATAAAACAAAAAACAAACATTAAAATTGGGGTATCGTTACATTTGCCACAATTTTATGGCCAACCGACAACCTAAATGGCTAATTAATGGGGATGGTCTGGATGGGTTTCGGCCGGCTGGCAGTCGTGGATCCCTTCTTGGGTTTCCTGTGCCAGAGATCTCCATTTCGAGCACCCACTAGCCAGCAATCCACCAGCGCACCATCGTTATTTGTGCCATGACCATATTGGTGCACCTAACGTGTTACTTTTTATGCCCCAGAGACAATGGCAACTGAAAACTAGTTCCCCGCCAAGACCAAGCCAAATGCCAAAGGAAGAATATGCGAACTTAGATATTTCCATATTGCAATGCTTAACCCCTAGATAAGCTATGGGTTTTCTACTTTTCTCCCATGTTTTTCCTCAAATTTATCTTTATACAGTTGACCAAAAGTTTAGCTAGGAACACATGGGTTAAGCCGTTTCATTTCACTCAGTTATATGTCACTGACTTTAGCTTAACTGTAAATTGCATAAATAAAAACCGAGACTTCCAACAACAAACAATAAACAAGAGCCAGTTAAAAAAGTTGCAATCAGCGGGCAGACGAACATTGTCAGACAACAATGTTGCTGTTCTACTGGTTCCATTTCTGCAGTTGGTTGTTTGGTATCTTGTCTGGTGTTTGGCGACACTGCCTGGCGCTTGGCTATTTTGGTATGCAGTACACACAAGTGCAGCCAGCCTCATCGGCCATCAGCCATCGGCCATCGGATGATCAATGATCATCACCGCATCCCAATGCGATCCCAAACTCATGATCGACATTGTCTAGTCAGTACAGTGATCATCGCCATCGGCAGACGCCAGAGAAATTGTTAGCAAGATTCCTAGGGACTTGAAGTTCTTAAACTCTTCAATTTCAGGTAAAATTAGCTATACTATTACCTGCCTGAAAAACAAACTAAAGTAAGCTCTGCTATTGAACTGAACTTTGATTTTCAGCCATAAGTTTTATCAATAATATTCAATCCAAGGCAATTCACACAGCCCCGAAGAGGTTTCTTGGCTTTTCGGCAATTTGTTCTTGTTTTGTAGCTGCCTTTGGCATGTATTTCGGTCAAACGTCGCGGCATTGCAGCAAAACATCAAAACCGAACTAAAGTTTCGCTTTTTAGCATATTCAAGCTGTCAGCGAGGGGAGGATATGGGCGGGGAAATGCCAAAGTCAATTGAAATGTTTGGATTTATAAAAGAAGGAAATAGGTAAGGTAGTGGGCTTAAGAATATATAATATAATATTACAAAAAATTTATAAAAAGTCCACCTTTTTTTAAGCTTATACTTTTCCCAAAATCCGTTGGAAAATGATACTCTGCCCCTTTCCCCAAACCATTGATTTACCTATTGTATAGGCCCTTTACCATCAATACGTATTCCCTTTGCTCTAGTTGCATTTATGATTGTAATAAATATTTTCGCTTTTGCCTGAATTGCTGCTGTGTGCCGGGTAACATTCACTTTGGGCTTGGAACCGGGGGCTTGGGGCACCTTCATATTGCCAATTGGCACGAAAGGCCACAGAAATATAAATGCAAGCAACAAAAAATGGAAAAATGATGCAAAAAAGCGGGAAGTAAAAAATACATACAACTGCCAACAAGGAGGCTCAGCAGCAGTCGAAGAATAAGAATCCGGCGAGCATAATCGGATTTTACAAATCATTCATTCAATTATCTAATTGATTTGACTGATGATCATTTGTGAACCTTGATCCTAGCACTAGGGTCCCGGTGCCCGGTGCCCGGTGCCCGGTGCCAGAGCCAATGTGACGCATGTTTGCTACGCCTGATAATGAAATGAAAGAAGGGAATCTCGGCTCCGAGGAGCTCACCTTTGACTGTAATGCGCCGGCCATGACTAAGTGGCTCTTTGACTTCTTGCCGGGCCCTCAGTACACGCCACCTCAGCTTGCCATCGCAGATTTGCAGGCTTAGATTACATTTTCTCCTCCGGTTCCTACCAGCTACTGTAAGCCATAAAAAGTCAAATAAATTTGCGATTCTTATCTCTGTGTGAAATTGTTCATTTTTTAACGGATTTGATGGCCAAGCCGGGCCAAGAACGGCAGTTGATAGCCGTTCCCAAACAGTAATGAGAAAACCCCCAAGTATTTGTCGGCGATGTTAGAGGGACAAGTCCATTTAATAGCAGCAAGCAAGCCAAATACCAACGAGAAGGGGGCACCTTATCCTTCACGGATAAAACTACATATAAAAGTATTCATATTCGGGCCGCGTCACAGGCTTCGAGAGGTAGAGCAGGCGGATTTGGTGGAGGCGCCAGCCCTGGGACGTGAACTTCTTGCGCGGCGGCGGCTTCACATCCAGCACATCGTAGACGTGCTCCGGAATGATGCAGTGGGGCGGGTAGGGCGGCATGACCTTCGGCTTGGAGATGCTCAGTATCCGGGGCGAGATCCTGGCCTTGAGGGCTGGCTTGCGGACGGCGAAGCGCAGCTCGGCCCAAAACTTGCCTTCGATGTCCTCGTTGGGGAAGCACTTTGGCACCTTCGGGGGGTCGAAGGGTCGTCCTTTGTCGTGCAGCGGCGGTTGACCCCAGACGATTATGGGAGAGTAGGGGTGTACTGGGTAGAAGTATTGGTGCTTCTCGCTGCGCTTCCGATCCAGAGGCGTTGACAGACTGATCATTTTTTGGGCAAACTCGTCCCAATCGGGGGTCCTCGGCTTCCTGGCACAAGGCAAGTGCTTCGACTCGCACGGAATGACCCTTGGCTCCGGCTCTGGCAGCTCTTTCGGCATGGCCCGCTTGCCGGCCCATTCGTAGAAGTACTTCCAGTCGGCTTTCTTCATCGGTCCCGGTGTCTGCCAACGGGTGGGCACCACCCTTTCACGGACAATCCTAATGCATTTCGGCTTCGAATTCCGCTCGCACCACTCCACCCAGCTGGGTGGTGGCTTCGGAGCGTCAAAGACGCTCGCAGTCCTCTCATCCGGCATGATACTCATCTTGACTTTTTAGGATTTTTCGGTTTTGCTTTGGGGTTTGGATACCCGCTACTAACGGCTTCTCTATCACTTAGAATTTTGAAATAAAAACCAATCGGATCCACATATATTTTTAATATAAAATTAAAACTTTTAAATTTGTGGTCTGCGTAGTACGACTTGTAAAAATAGAATGACATGTTCGAGGACTAGGCCTCATAAGCTAAACTGATGGCTAAGTCAAGGGCTACTTGGATATAGAATTGAAAATTTGTCAGACCAGTTTTCTTTAAAATCACAGATTTTTGGAAGTTAAGTAAAATAAACTAAAACTTCTCAATTGCAGTTCATTGTAAATAAAATTATTATTCCGAAAGAAAAGATTCATAATTTTGGCAAAAACATGAAAGAACCAAGAGCAGCAACCTTGAATCATGCCAAGTAGTAGTAGTCATAGGCCGGCCTGGTGATCGGTTTGGCGAGGTACATCAGCCGGATCTGGTGGTGGCGCCATCCACTGCGGGTGAACTTCTTTCGCGGCGGCGGGGGCTCGTCCAATGGAGCCAATGGTCTTTCCGGGATGACACAGTGCGGAATGGGTGGGTACTGGCGAGGTTTGGCCAAGGTAACGATTCTCGGGGTGGCCGAACCTATGAGGGCAGCTGGACGAATGGGAAAACGCAACTGAGCCCAGAAATCAGCTTCGGCCTCCTCGGTTGGGAAGCATTCGGGAACGTAGGGAGGCTTGAAAGGCCTTCCCGGATCGCGGTGAGGCGCTCGACCCCACACAATCGCCGGGGAGTAGGCTGGAGGATTGTAGATCCTAGTATACTTCTCGGTGATGGTGCGGGGCTTGGCTAGCGATTCCAACTTCTCTTCGCGTTCGCTCGGATCCAAGGGTCTTTTTCCCCACTTGTAGCATGGCAAGTATTTGGCGGCACAGTGCAGCGGCGTTGGCTCGACCTCAGCTCGCTCCCGGGGCATGGCACGAGTTGCCGCCCAGGCGCTGAAGTGCTTCCAATCCTTCTTGCTCATAGGACCCCGCTTCTGCCATTTAGTGAGTTTCCGTGGGATCGGAGTCACCGCTCTGCATGTAGGCTTGGAGTTGCGTTCACACCATTCCAACCATGATGGCGGAGGCGCAGTTTTTGGCGCGGATTCTGATTCAAAGGCGAAGCCATCTGAGAGTACATCACCCTGGCCCTGCATCTGCTCTGCGTTCTTCATTTGCCTCCAGTTCCAAAAGTGTCACTTGCAATTTTTTTTGTATTTTTTTATTTACTTACACTTTTCTGAAATTTTACTTAAGGCTGTGCCCTAAAGCTGATCTGGTTGGTTTTTGGGACCTTGTTCTCGAAAACATTTTTGTGGCCTACTGGAGAATTAAATTTAAACCTTAAATTAAATTTAAGAAACTAGAACTATGACCAGGTCTGGAATAAAGGCTATTTATTATAAACCTTTCCATGCTTTAAAATATAAACAAATTTGTATTCTTTATTAAGCTAAGATTTCATAGAATTTCTATGGTCAAATTATTAACACCAGAGTACAGTTCCATTAACTAACCTAGATAGGAAGGGTTACTATCAAGCTTAGTTAGTGGGTCTGTAGCTCTGTGAGAATAATTTGGGCCATCATTAGATTTTGGTGCAATGGCAGCCCCCCAGGGCGGCCAACACCCGTGCATTTGGCTTGGCAAGGAACTCGAGGCGCTGCCGATGGAGTCGCCACTGATGGGCCGTCATTTTGTTGCGACGGGGCACGAACATATCGTCCGGTCTGAGAGGAATGGGACAATGCTGAGGTGGCGGATACTGCCTTGGCTGCGACAGCGCCAGTATCGACTGTCTAGGAACGGCTAAGAGAGCCTTCCGGGAAACGGGGAAACGGATATTTGACCAGAACTCGATCTCTAGGTCCTTGTGCTGGAAACAACAGGGCACTTTTGGTTTCTTCACGGGTCTGCCCTTCTCCGGCTCCGGAGGACGTCGTCCTATGATATGCGGCCGGTATGGAAACACCTCCTTTTTCGGAGGAACGTGTTTCTTGCGCTGCCATCTCGGCTGGCTCAGGCGTTCAAAGACATTGCCTGAATCGTTTCCTCTTGCTGGTGGTACCGAGACGTTTTTGTACACTGCCCTGGATAAGTGTTATGGTCTGGTTTAAGGACTCCTTTATTTTGGTAGTTTACCTATTGGAGTTTACCCGGCCACCAGCTAGCTGTCGTGCCATTTCTATCCTCGAGCTACCCTGATACTGCTTGTGGAAGTTGGCCCAGTCATCCCGGCCCATGGGTCCTGGTTTTTGCCAGCGAGTCGGGTTCGGCCTCGTGAATGGAGTGTAAAACGGAGGCTTGGGCTTCGAGTTCCGATCACACCACTCGCGCTGTGACGAACGGACTGATCGCGGGTCCGCCATGGTGCTGCCTAAGGTCCAAGAATTTCGAAAAACTGGTACTCAGCCAAAGGGAATTTGAAAATATTCGAAAAAATAGGATTTCGATAAAATTTGTAAGAACTTTTTTTTTCTAATTTTTTCATTGAGACTTTTGAAGATTTTTCTAAGAAACATCTTGGCAAACAGTTCACTCTTCTCCATTTCGAAGCAACAATATTTGTGAATATTTTTTGGCATTGAATAGTTGACACAAAAACTGAAAGTTGGGGCAAAGAAAATCACATTTTCCTTTTTCCGTTTTCACGTTTTTAACGGCATTCAAATTTTCTAGCAAAAGATATGTACATTCTTCAAAAGCCTGAAAAATTTTAAAGAAACTGGCTATATTTTAAAGCCGCATTGAACCCAAACGGCTCAATCACGAGAGCCCAGTTTGCCAGTGACTAGAAGCTGCTTTGTGGCATTGCCCGTGGCGACACGCATTCGAGGTCATAACCCAATTCCTTTCGTGGCTGGCCAACTGCAACTGTATTCCCCATTGGCGATGCGATCCTCTCCTGCAGCCAATTGAAATTCGGTGCGCATTGTTTTCGATCGCACTTTTTGCCTGGTGATTGTCGTCTGCCGGTTTCCAGTGCCCGCTCTTCTGGACTTTCAAACGCTGTCTACGCCTGGGCCCGGTTGCTAGTTGTGGTCTCTGTTGGCCATGTCGCCCATCTTCATCATCGTCTTCGGCAGCGGCATTTGATGAGCAGGAGTTGTGTTGTCGGCGGTTTGTTCCCTGCCATTGTTTTGATTTGTTGTCGCCAGTTTTCCTGTTTGCCGAAGCCCGAAAGTCATTAGCCGGACACTTCCTGGCCGGAACTGCAAAGGACTTGATGGCCTAACTAAACCACAAAAAAAAGGAGTCTTCAATCTGGCAACCGCAAAGTGATCATAGCATGTGTGAAATTGACACCACAGATGGGACTCGAACTAACGGAAACGCCAACAATTTTACGCTACATTTGCTTGATGACCAAAAACCTCGCTGGCAGATGGTCCTGCCCGGCCCTGTTTCCCTTAATATTTTTTGGTGGAGCCGGCGACTAAAAAATATACACACATCCCCTGGGCAACACCCCAAAGGATCGACTAAAAAGGGAACTAAAATTGGAAACATTAGGGGTTGAAATGTAATTGGAATGCACTTATACTTGTGGTCTGATTATTTTGGAAACATCAATGAGTCTTTAACATATAGTATAAAATATTTCATGTCCGATAATATCCGAGAAACTTCAAGAATTTAATTATTATAATCAAATACTAAACAGCCTTAATTTGTATTTCAATCAATCAAAGTGGTCTTAATGTGGATTTGATACCCCATTATTAAGTCAGGCATTTAAATCCAACCCACTCTGTCTAGCTGCGAATTCTTGGGCGAATTCGTTTCGTTTTCACATTGCAAATATGATTAACCAATTTGAGTCAAACCCACTTTAATTATAGAGTCTCAGGCCGGCCGGCCGACAAGGGGCCAACTGCAATTGGCCAAAAGGCAGCGCTGCGATCCCCGGCACGTACTCGCTATGGGCGCTATGGGGGCCAATAAGGTGTAAATTTATGCGCCAAACTTCGGGCTAAAATCGACCGGGCCATTAGCAAACCGAGCCTATACTATGCTTCGGAGGAACGCACATATTTCATATGCCTTTGGATGATTGGCATTCGAGAATGATTTTTTAGGTTTTGTAATTACCTGCGTCTGTGTGAATTTTTGTGGCCAATCAAAGTTTTTGTTCGCAGTTTTGATTTGCTGCCAAGATCTCCGGCTTACGGCGTAATTGCAACTCATGGCTAACTTGTATTCTATGAGATACTTTTTTGCCGCTGTTCCCTGGGCTCCCAAGCTGCGAGTCAAAACAATACCGGTACGCAGTCCGTACTATGGATATGTACGACAAGTGTTTTCGCTTAATTATTTTCATGTCTCACAAGCTCCGCTGACAAAGTGGACAAGGATCTATGATCTAATGAATATTTAATTCGATTTCGTTTTATTCGCATTCTCCTTGGGGCGGAGTAATGGCATCGTTTAGTAATCCGCTCCGGTTGCATTTCGTTTGGACGGCTCATGTGAAAGTTGCACATTTGGCACGTGTCACCAATTGAACGGCATGGCATCAATTAAGAAATTGTTGCACATTGTGTGTTACACAAGACGACAATTAACAAGTGGGCTTTGAGGAAAAGTGGTGCACGCACTGGCAGCTTCATTTGAATGATGCCAACACACAATTCCACACAAAAATGTGGACAATTGGCCCGTCCTGCTGCATAAAATTCAACTCCCGCCACGGAATGCCGTCAAGTGAAACATTTCGCTCCAGTTGAGTCTGCAAGAAGCCAGCATTTCTTCGGAAAGAATTTCTAGACACACTACCCACCTCTCCGGGATTCATGACAACGACTCATTTCGCCCCGAGACAGCAATAAACGGCAAATAAATGTCGGTTAACATTACGAAATCAAAACAACAAGAGCAACCTGCTCGGATTGCCAATTTATGTAGCCACAACACGTGAGCTCATTGATTAAATTAGCCGAGTCTTTCGGCCAAGCCCTGTGCACATAAAAACAAAAATATATTTATGCGCCGCGATTCAGTTTGTTTTTCTTACTGCCTTTTCCCCGGCATTGCTTTCCTTGCTTTTTTGTGGCATTTTAATGCTAAACAAAAACCGAATATCAAACAAAAACCAAACGACGAGTGACAAGCTAACCAAACATAATCAACTTCGGCCACAATCAATTGGGTTGCTTATGTCTTACAAGGCTGGGAAATACTGTAGAAGTTGGGCCTACTCGGAGTTGATTCTTTTTATAATTTTTTAGAAAAAACAATCCACAAACTAATCGAATAATATGAGCTCTAAAGTAATACAATAGCTAATATTTATACCCATTTTTAATGGTAAAAGTAACTTTATTTTTCGTGTAATCCACAGAAGAGCGGGAAGTATCAACATCGACTACAAGTCGTAATGAAAACGTTATCAAGCGACAGGCGCGCGTTCCCAGTAACGAGATGAAACCGGGACATAGGCAAAATTAGCTGCGTTCGCAGGCGAATTGCAGGCCAATCAGTGAGTGTGCCACAATTTGGCCAACCAAACAGGCCAACAAACTGGCAACAAACTGGTCAAGTCACAGATGCCATCGTTTGCGTTTGCTGTCTCCTGTTGCTGCCACAACCAGCAACTTGCAACTTGCAACTTGGAGTCAGCATCAACGATCTGCTGACGCTGCACTTGTCGCGATTTCACATCAGTTTTGTTTTTCGGTTTTTCAGCCGTTGCCTACTTTTCAACGTCTTGTACTTTCGATTGGTTAATTGTTAAACAAATTTGAAATGTCTGCAGCCTGTGCATTGCAGCACCTCATATTCCTCCGCTTATCGTCTCGAATGCAAATAGCAAATCGCATGAGCTAACAAGCTGCAATCGTTGCACATCCCACATGCAACTGGCCCCTCATAACAGCCGACATGCTCTCGGGCATGCGGCATGCTAGGCTCGTAGACCACATTTTTGGCTGCCGGTGCATTGGAGGAGATTACCAAATAATATGAGTTATTAATCACTAACTAGCCACATAAATATTTGAGCTTGAGATGCCGGGCGCCCACATTATGAGGTCTTTTATTCGATTCCCAGGAAAGGATAGGTTTCCGATTGACATTCCAATCGAAGTACTCACTCAGGGATTCATTTTGGCCCATTATTGTGGGACTGTCGTTGTCCACCACGACGGCATCGTTGTCCGATTCATTGTCCACACAGGTGGCTCCCGGCACATAGGTCTCCTGGCCCTGGGTAGGATGGTTGCTGTCCGTGCCGACACTGGAGGCCGAGGAGGTGATGCCCACGTCGATGAAGTCCTCCTCCGGATCCAGTTTCGGGCGCTTGGCCGCCGAGCTGCAACTGGGCACATCGTCGTCGGGTTCTCTGGCCAGCACTGGGGCAGGGGTGGAGGTGCCACCCATATTCACATCCTAAGACAATAAAAACAAATATGATATAAAAAGGTTATGCCTTAATTCCCGAATGAAACAATCAAATCAATTAGCATTTTAATGGGCAACGGAAGTGAAACATCTTTGCTGTTCCTGCGATACAATCTTCTGGCCGGGCCCTTGTAGCTTCCTCCCCTTTGAGCCATTTATAATTTATGCCAAGTTATCTCCGCTCCCCCTCCCGGTCAACTCGGGGGTTATGGGCCGGTCAACTCGGGGGGTTAGTGTTAAAAATGGGCCGTTTTCGGTATCTGGTAGGGAGGGAGGGTATCTGGTAATTGCTATGCTTGAGGAAATTGTTCGGAAGTAGGGTAAAGAGTTTTGCATACATTTCGCCCAGATTTTGATGGCCAATTGCTGGGAAAACAGTAGCAATTTTCCAACATGCACTTAGCTGCTTGTTAAGTCGCTCAGAGATTAATGATATTAGGCTGTTGAAGTTTGGAATAGTTTG
This sequence comes from Drosophila pseudoananassae pseudoananassae, assembly GCA_018153035.1. NCBI lineage: Eukaryota > Metazoa > Arthropoda > Insecta > Diptera > Drosophilidae > Drosophila > Drosophila pseudoananassae. The sequence continues at coordinate 3,272,880 of JAECXR010000055.1, forward strand.
GCTTCTATGATGGATTTTCCTCTTACATATTCATATCATAGATTATTAAAATGCAATTAAAGTAAAACTTCTACCTTCGATCGCTTAAAACCAACTGGGCATAAAGCTTTCTAGTAAATTACAAGTCATTATATCAGTAAAGAAAATAAACCGTTCTGTAATATACAACTGCGACACATAAATCTGTTCCAATTGAATGCCCCTCTCCGATCGAAGGAAAACCCTGCCAGCACTTAACCTGAAAACATGAAAAGTACTATTCGCATTCGCGCATTGGAAACTTGAACTTCCAACCGTAAATGAATTGACAAGACGGTCGGACTCCGGAAGAGGTGAGGGGGATAACGCTGCGTGCCATTATGGTATAGTATCGCATTGTGTCGGCGGCCGGTGGCATATGAACTTGAGTGGAGTACAACTGCAAGTCTGAGTGCCCAACTCACTAAATGGAGGAGCAAGCAGTGCCACAGAACCAAAAACGGAGAGAAGCCACCAAGACGGAGACGGAGACTCAGACTTGGCCAAAAGGCAGAAAAGAAGCAACACCAGCACCAGACCATAATCAGTGTTCCATTGAACGCACAAAATCATTTAGCGAAACCAACAAAAACAATAACAATAACAAAGCACAAAGAAGAGTCAGGGCCCGAGTTTGGAGGTGGTTAGTGGCAGCAGTTTTGTCAGTGGTAGTAGAGCCTGCACCCCAAACCCAAACCAAACCAAACCAAACCAATCCGATCCGATCCAAGCCAAAAGGCACTTCAAACTGTTTTTTAAAAGAGTCTCCGAGAGACTGCGACTGCGAGTCCAAGTAGGGTAAGGCAAAGTGTTTGCTTTGGAGAGTAGTATGTAGGTATGGAGTAACTAGTGGGGAATATGGCTACACAGAGAAAAATATTTAAAGATGTAGGGTATAGTTCTAGCTTTCTCTTAAAATGATATAATAAGATTTTGTTCTCTGTGCACTACACTTGGATGAATGAATACGGTGGGCTCATGGGCCATGGAGTGGGTTCAAAGCACGCTATGTACCAGACCAAGACCAGCCAAGACGATGAGTTGAGTTTTGTAGCAAATTGAATTGTCTTTGTTGTTGCTCGTATGTGTGTCTGATATTGCATGAATCACGTGACCATGACCACCACTGCAATGCCAGAGGCCAAGAACAACAGAGCCGGGCCTCTGTCTCTGTATATGGCCGTATTCGCAATTTGAACCTCACTCAGAAGATCATTTACTTTCATTAGGAAGCGAAGACGAATCATGTCGTGTAGCAAGTGCAAACTTGGTCTAATAAACGGCCATTAGGTAGGAAGTCAGCTTGGAGAATGCATGAAATGGCCAACACGATGTTTCTTCTTTTTTGGGACGAATCTTTCTCACCTTATTGGGATTTCGTCGTTTGCGTTCGCCTTGTGTGGCAGTGGCTCCTGGAAGCGGCGAGGACGAGTGTAGCTTGGCCTCCTGTCGATCTGTTTGAGGAATAAATAAAATTATATTAACGCCATCGAGTATTAATTTCCTTTACTTCACTCACACTTCATTTCGATTTCCTCGTCGTCCAACAGCAAGGAGACCACTTCCTTGGGTTTGAGGGTATCTGGTTTGAAATTGCCGCCACTTATGACCATGCGTTGTATCTGAAATCGGAAAAGAAATGCATTCAATATGCAATTGAATATCAAACTGAATAAAATTAGAAATTCAAGGCAGGAAGCGAAACGAAACACGTACGAGCAGAGCATTCGGGGTTAGCGCCAAAGTGTACCCCGAATTTTCCCGTCTGGCGGCCCGAAATGCTTTTATATGATAATCAGGGACATTCTGGGTTTTGTTGGCCAAACCAATAAATGCACAAGAAAGCGGAAAATGCTCGTACTTATAGAGAACCCAGGAGGCGGAACCGAAATGTCGCCTCACCAATTGTATAATTAATTTCCGGTGTTGGTTTACCATCTCAACTCATTCCAATCGCATCTGTGAACACTGGTAGTCGTGTTTCGTATTGGGCTTGGTAAAGTACCTAAAGGCGCAACAATGCCTCCTCGGGCTTAGGAGGGCCTTTTTTTTTTGTAAACCCAACAAAAGCACGTGCCTAATATGCGTTTTAACAAAAGGAAAACCGAGCGAACCTGAAGACTTTGCGGTTCGGTTTCAATGGGGCTTCCTGTAGGGGATCACTCACCTCGCTCTTCTCTCGGGCCCTCTGTAGGATCCGCTCCTCGATGGTTCCCTTGCAGATGAGCCGGTAGACGGTCACCTGTTTCGTTTGGCCCAGACGATGGGCCCGGTCCATGGCCTGTTGATCGACAGTGGGATTCCAATCCGAGTCATAGAATATGACCTAGAGGTACAAGGATTTAAAATTATTTTTAAAGAGTATACATTGTTATTAGAGGGAAATATGCAAATCACTGCTGCACACGCACATCCTTTTGCCATTTCATTGATTATTTCGAGCCTGCATATTAAGTAGTGCTTCCTCGAATTCCTCTACTCTATAATCCACTTTGTAGTGCCACGAATTCTACGCTCTACGCCTTTCCTGTCTATTATCTGGAGTAGGAAAAACTTCCCCCACCAGGCCTAACCCTTTGTTGTCCCCGTTGAACCGCCACTTGGTACGTGTTTGGTGGGCAAGTGTTCAGGAATTCCTTGTCGGTTCCTCAAGGGTTGTCAGGGGGAGTGGCATTTCCGGCCGATTGATGGGACTAATTAAAATCGAAAGAAAATCATAGGCATTCAATGTTTTCCTCTTTTTATGTGGAACACGTGTTGTAAACTCTATTCAGAAGTGACATAGGGAAGACTATCGATTGAAGTGAAAATTATATTAAAAGATAGCAAGAAGCGAGAGCAGTAACTTGATATTTTTAGCCATGGAAATTAAACCATTTAATTTTAATTCTATATGGCGTTTGTAAAGCCTATAAAAGAAAATGAAGTATTAGACTCTCCACAGTAGTATTTTAAATAATGGCTTCTGGAAAGCTATTTATATATTTTTTAATAACATTTTTTATTGGCATTCAACCGAAGAATTATCCCATTGAATTCAAATGGATAGAGCAAAAGTTGGATCATTTCAACGACAGTATTCTACAAACCTTTCAAATGGTGTGTTTGTTTCCCTTACTTCTTGAATTATATTTTCTGTTTTCTAGAGATATATGGTTAAGGAGGACTACTTCAAGCCAAATAAGACTATTTTCTTCTTCATGGGCGGAGAAGGCACTATTCTCTCGCCAAGCACAAATGTTTCAAAGATTATTCTAACCGACAGTTTCGTGCACGATTTGGCAAAAGAGTTTAATGGCTACCTGATCCACAGCGAACATCGCTACTACGGAGAAAGTAAACCCAAAATAAGGTAGAATTACTTTAAGAATACCATTTCACATTGAAATAATTTACAATTTTCGTATTAGAGACTTGACAGTGCAGAACCTTAAGTACCTCTCAGTTTCGCAGGCCTTGGAAGACGTTGCAACATTGATAAGGTTTCTAAAATCAAATACCACCTACTTTGGAGGTTCCAGAGTATTTCTTGTGGGCGGATCGTATACCGGGTTCTTAGTGCCTTGGTTTGCCAAACTCTATCCAGAACTAATAGATTTGGGCTGGGGCTCCAGTGCGCCCTTTGAGTTTAAGGCCGATTTCAATCGATTTTTTGAAACTGTGTTCAACATTATAGAAAAAATTGGTGGTTCAAAGTGTCACGAGGAAATAATAAAAGGCTTCAAAGGTATTGACCTTCCGCATTCGGAATATTGTGACAATTTAAACATTTCCATGGCAAAACAATGTAAAGACTCTTTGGAAAAAAAGATTGTATTTCAAAGGTTTACCGTCTTGTTTGCATATTTAGTTCAAACTGGAAAGTAAGTGATTAAATGAATGGTTTTTATTAATACTCTTATTATTTTTCGTCTCAGCAAAACCACCATTCGAAAGGCCTGTAAGGACATATTGGAAACCTCTTTTATTTCGTTTTTAAGAAATCGTTTAGTTCACGACTTTAAGTGTACTTATCAACAAAGTTCCGGAAATCTCGACATTAAAAACCTGAGTTTTTTCGACAAATTGGGAATAAATTATACATGTCTAGACCTCACATCGACTCTTAAGAATGAGAGCTATACGTCGGATCCAGGTGGGCATAATATAGCTTCTTATTAATATAAGATACAATGTTAAACTTACTCTCTAGCTCGTCTTTGGTTTTATCAGCAATGTTCTGAACTTGGAAACTTTCAAACTACGGAATATATTCCTCTCCAATTTTATTTAGATTATTGTAAAGACATTTTTCCAGAAATGCCAAAAGATTATATGTTTGAAAGAATACAAAATTCTGATAGAGTTTTTGAAGATTTAGACGAAAACTCTAAAGTTCGACAAGTATTTTTAACTCAGGCGGAATACGATCCTTGGTCCGGCACAAAAGTGAGGAATCACAAGCGGACTTATTATTTGAAAGGTATGTATTATATTATGTATTATAAAAACCTTTGATTGAATGATTGATTTACGCAGATGCATTCCACTGCGAGGATTTACAAGCAAGAACTGTGAATAATAAGCCCTCTATAAGAAAGTTAAAGGGAGATATTTATAGGGAAGTTAAAAAGCTACAATTAGTTTAAACTTTAAAGACATGAATACAACAGAAAATATTTAATAAATACTAAAAATTAGTTTGTTTTTTCAATGAAAGGGCATGTAAGACACCTCTCGTACTTGACAAGAACAAGTAGCACTTGCAGTACAGCGTGTAAGCTCTTATCGGGGTAACTCTATTACCTACATTTGAAGTGCCCTCGACTAGAGGGAGTGAACCACAATGATTGATAATCGAGTAGGTGGTGGTGTTCGATAAGACGCCGCATGGCGTTTAAGGCTAATAAGAAACAACATTAAAAGCCCAACAATCTATTTAGCCCAGTTGACTATTATTTACTGGCTTAACAAACAGCTAATTAAGTACCTCTTGGCGATAAGATTTGGCTTTTAGCTAACCCACATGAATCAGTTTGCACAAAAACTGGTGGAGCTTGATCAGTTTCTATTCGAGTCTCGACGGTCAACAATGAAGTTCTGGTTGGGAATCGCTTTGGTCCTTCTGGCCTTTGCCCAGGGCAAGGCTTCCATATTCCAAAGGACCTTCAAGAGGCTACACGATGAGCCTCCACTGCCAAGCAATCAAAACAGGGCCGATATAGTGCAGACCCTATGGATCGAACAGAAATTGGATCATTTCGATGAAGCGGAAACGCGCACCTGGCAAATGGTAGGAGCGATAGGAGCTTATTACCTAATTCCAGACTAGAGATTAAGAAAATTGTTACCACATTTCCAATGGGACTCCTAATACGGATGCATTCCAAGTTGTTTGCTATCTGAACTGCTATTTTAAACATTTTTTAGCGTTACATGCTCAACGATGCCTTGTACCAATCGGGTGGACCCCTGTTTATTTATTTGGGAGGAGAATGGGAAATATCCTCCGGAAGGATAACTGGGGGCCACATTTATGACATGGCCAAGGAGCACAACGGACTTCTGGCCTATACCGAGCACCGCTATTATGGACAGAGTAAGCCTCTACCGTAAGTAATTTCTTAGGAAATATCTTTTAACTATTCAATAATTCAAACTTTTTTAGCGATCTTTCCAATGAGAATATCCAATACCTGACTGTCAATCAGTCCCTGGCTGATCTGGCTCATTTCATAACCTCAATCAAGGCAACCCATGAAGGACTTTCCGAGTCGAAGGTCATCATCGTGGGGGGCTCCTACTCCGCCACAATGGTCACCTGGTTCAAAAAGACCTATCCCGATCTGGTGGCTGGCGGATGGGCCTCGAGTGCCCCACTATTTGCCAAGGTGAACTTTGTAGGTAAGTTGGACTAAAGATTAAGTTTAAATTATTTTCTAAGCACTTAATTCCTATTTTAGAGTACAAGGAAATCACTGGGCAATCCATTGAACTAATGGGTGGCTCAGCCTGTTACAAACGCATCGAAAATGGCATTGCCGAATTGGAGGACATGTTCGCCACCAAACGGGGAGGAGAGGTCAAGGCCCTGCTGAAACTATGCGAACCATTTGATGTCTACAGCGATCTGGATATTTGGACCTTGTTCAGCGAGATTTCGGATATATTTGCAGGTGTTGTGCAGACCCACAAGTGAGTTTCAATTGAACATATATCTAAGAATACTTTTTTAACCATCCCATCCCATAGCGCCGGTCAAATCGAAGGGGTTTGCCAACAAATAATGGCAGGATCCAACGATCTCATTGGTGTGGCCAGTTTTCTTCTGGACGAATTCGCAGCAAGTGGCGGCAAGTGCTACGACTTGAGTTATGATGGTATTACCGGAGTGCTTCTAGATACTACCTACAATGGCAATATCAGTGAGTGATTTCTTTAAACTTTAATTTACGACCTCTAATCCCATTATTTATGGCCACAGTGCGTCAGTGGATTTTCCAAACTTGCAATGAGTACGGTTGGTACCAGACCTCCGGCTCCAGGGATCAACCTTTTGGTACCAAGTTCCCAGTGACCTATTATACCACCATGTGTGCCGACCTGTACGGATCGAAGTACAGCAACGAGTTCATCACCAACCAGGTGAGCACCACCAATGCATACTATGGTGGCCTGACTCCTGGCGTGGAGAATGTGTACCTCACACACGGACAATTGGATCCCTGGAGGGCCATGGGAATTCAGGATGCAGACCAAGCTACCATCCTGCCAGGTGAGATTTTTAATATATAAGTACCTGAAGCTAAAACTAACTAGGATCTTTTTTCGATTTAGAATATGCCCATTGCAAGGACTTTAATTCGATCAGTTCCAGCGATTCAGCTGAAATGAAGGCGTCTAAAGAACGCATCGCCGAGTTGGTTCGCGAGTGGGTCAAGTAATCATGAAAGAGAATAAATAAATAAACGCAATGTAACTATGTATTAAATAAGTAAATAAACATGTACACAACCTACAAGCCATTCATTAATCGAATGAGACGAAAAGATAAGATTAAAAGAACTTCCGATTAATAGTTACTAATTTCGTGTAGATGTTTTCCAATCACTTGTAGGAAAGGCCATTAAGATTGCCCAGTGGAGGCTCTTTAAATATTATACTTTCTCAAGGGTCTTCGAAAAATCTATCGATAAACGTGGAAATTAATTAAAAGCGTGTTTCGGGCGATGGTGATTTTGATTGTAGAATTATAAATTAGGATTCCCAACAAATGACAGTAAAGGTTCGACTGGCTTCTGATCGATTTATGGGGTTCTGAAAATACAGTTCCTAATCGCACTTCGGAGGCTATCATATCATGTCGCTGGTCACTTATCGGGTCTGAGAAATTTACAATCCTTATCGTGGCCGCAAATTACTACATAACTCTCCCGTCATAATGGCTAACTTAAAAGCCAAAAGCCAACTAGTCGGTTGTTTCATTTGTGAAAATGGCTGCGATTCGTTTGGTTTGCCTTGCCGTGGTCTTGGTCCTTGGACTTGGCCAAGCATTGGACTTCTCCAAGGCCAAGGATGTGCCCGTGCTGGTCAAGACTCTGAAGAACTTGAATCGCGGTCCACCACAGCAGGTGGTCACTAAGCGCGCCAATGTAGAGGAGAAATGGATCACCCAAAAGTTGGATAACTTTGACGATAGCAACACCGGAACCTATCAGATGGTACTTGGAGACTTATTTTCTTAGAATATAAAATATAATATTATATTCTTGTACTCAACAGCGTTACTTGATCAACGATGAGTTCCAAACGGACGGCAGTCCCATTTTTATTTACTTGGGCGGCGAGTGGACCATCGAGTCGAGCATGGTCAGTGCCGGCCACTGGTACGACTTGGCCGAGGAGCACAAGGGGGTCCTGGTCTACACCGAGCATCGTTACTACGGCCAGAGCGTGCCAACTACGTGAGTAGCCTGGACACTTCTCTTCCTTTCTATAACTAAAAGATTCATTCGATTTTCAGCACCATGTCCACTGAGAACCTCCAGTACTTGCACGTGAAACAGGCCTTGGCCGATGTGGCCAACTTCATCACGACCCTCAAGTCGGAGAACGCTCAGCTGGCCAACTCAAAGGTGGTGCTGGCCGGAGGCTCCTACTCGGCCACCATGGTGGTCTGGTTCAAGCGACTCTACCCCGACCTCGTTGTCGGTGGCTGGGCCTCCAGCGCTCCTCTCCTGGCCAAGGTCGACTTTACCGAGTACAAGGAGGTGGTGGGCAGGGCCTTCCTCGAGCTGGGCGGCCAGCAGTGCTATGATCGCATCCAAAACGGCATTGCCGAGCTGGAGTCCATGTTCGCCAACAAACGGGGTGCAGAGGCCAGGGCCATGTTGCGTTTGTGCAACAGCTTCGATGACCAGAACGACTTGGACCTGTGGTCACTGTTCGGCAGCATCTCAAACGTTTTCTCCGGCATCGCCCAGTACCAAAGGTAAGATAGCTAATTCGATTCGGTTCCTTCACTTCATTCCTGTCCACCCACAGTGGAAATGACATCAACGACTACTGCGACTACCTACTGAGCTTCCGCGATGATGCCACGGCCATTGCCAACTTGGTCTACTGGGCCTGGGGTGTTCCCACCTGCATTGATGCCACCTATGCCAGCACAGTGGAGTACTACTTGTGGGGCGTGGAGAACTTTGACGCTGGTAGGTCACAGAACAGCTTAAAAGCCTAGGAAAACTATACCAATCGCATAACCCCGACAGGTCGTCCTTGGTATTACCAGACCTGCAATGAGTACGGCTGGTACCAGAGCTCCGGCTCCAGGAATCAGCCCTTCGGCACCAAGTTCCCCGCCACCCTGTACACCACCCTTTGTGGCGATGTCTTCAACTCGCGATACGGCAACGAATTCATCAGCAGCAATGTGGCCCAGACCAACGTAGACTTCGGCGGCTTGGAGCCCGGAGTGGAGAATGTGTACATGACCCACGGCGCCTTGGACCCCTGGAATCCCATGGGTCACGGAGTGGCCGAGGGCGCCACACTCATCGCCAACGCCTCCCATTGCTCGGACTTTGGATCGATCAGGTCCACAGATTCCGCAGAAATGAGGGCCTCTAAGGAAAAGCTCGCCGAGTTGGTGCGCGAGTGGTTGGCTTAAATTTGTGCAAATAAAGTTTAAATTTTCAATTAATTATGAAAAATTAAATACAAAAATATAATACTAATTTGAATAGATAAAATAATGGGTACTATAAGGAAAAACGAATTTTACAAAGCTATTGAGGCACAAGTTTTACTTAATATCTAAGAATAAAAATATTCTATATATCATAATCGTATTAGATCGAAAATCGTATTAGGATAAGATTTAGGTTTTGCCGACATGTAGATATACTCTGTTTCATTAATAGTAAATATTTTAAAGTCCTCAGACTGTAATTGCGAAAGTTCTGTTAGTCAAGCTTTTAGACAGCGCCTTAGTGTATGCAATGCAACCTTTATACTAAATATGAGGCTATGTATTTACAAAACAAAGTGTAATTAGAAAACTCACTACGAAGAAGTAAAGATCTTCAACTATCCGTTGTACAGATTTATTGATTAATTTATCATCTCAATTTGAATTTAAATTTTTCTTTCATTTAAAAAAATATATATTTACATATACAAAAGCTGATGAATTATTGATCGGGGTTTTAAATTCTTCATTAACTTCACTATTTTTTAAGAAAATATTAAAGTAAAGATTTATTTAATAAATGTAATAATTTAGTTGTCCGTACTTGCGCACTTTATAAAAAGTTCACTGTACTTGATAAGGTTACCGATGAAAATGATAATTGACGTTTTCAACGTTTGTTGAGGTGGTTTAATGTCTAGATACCCCTCTCTTACATCATGATAATACCACAGACTATTGTCCAAGGAACGTAAACAAATATATATTTTTAAACAAACAGTAGTATGGATTGTTTATAATGGGTTTAATAGGCCATTGAAGATGATAGAATTGGCTCGTGTAAAGTGTACACTGTCCAACGAGGTCATGATTGGGGCAGTCCACTTATTGGTTATATTTTTAACCGATTTCAGTTTAAATAAAACCATTTATTCTATTTTTTGTTTAATAAAATCGATTACAATACTATTTTATATCTTCGGTTCTACCAGCTTTATCGTCTATGTCTTACTAAGTACAACATTTTCTATAATTTTCCAACTTTATTAAATTGTGAACCTCCAGGAAAGTGAAGATTTTAGTTGTACTTATGGCAAAATTATATTCAAATTTCCAAGATATAACTAATCGGACAAACAAGTCAATTAGTCTATTAAATAAGAAGTTATTCAAGACTTTAACTAGGAATTCTAATGAACGTAGCCGCGGCAACGTGATGTAACACGTGAGCCGAACGAAGAACCCTTGACTTTATCAGAGCCATATATTTTCCCATATTTGTTTGCCTTCCAATTAAGTCCCTTCAAAGGCCCTATCTTCAAAAGACTAAAGCGCATTCCGGCAGCGAATATTTTTTGAATAAATAGTCCACCCATTTGATGGGGAAATCATTCGCAAACTTGTGAACTATCCAGCAATATGAAGTATTTTCTCGGAGCTCTAGCCATCCTGGCTATCCTATCCCTTACGGCAGCCGCCAGTTTGGGAGAACCGAAGCCCAAGGCCAATGCCTTTATTAAAACCCTGAGGGACCTGCACAGAGGTCGTCCGCAAGAGCTAATAATGTCCAGAGCCAAGGCCCATGAGCGCTGGATCACCCAGAAGTTGGACAACTTTGATGACAGCAACAACGCCACTTGGAGTGATGTAAGAATCCTAAGGTTCTATGGTAACCTTTAGTTTCATAAGTTTATTTTCCTTCCAGCGCATCCTGATCAACGAGAAACACTTTGTCGAGGGGTCGCCCATCTTCATCTACCTGGGCGGCGAATGGGAGATCCAACCCTGGGACATTACCTCCGGCCTCTTGGCGGACATTACCAAGAAACACACTGGTACCATCGTCACTACCGAGCACCGATTCTTCGGCAAGAGCATTCCCATAACGTGAGTGTCTCTCATTGGTATGGTGATACAAATATTCTTAAAATGTCTATTACAGCCCACTTTCCACCGAAAACCTCCAAAAGTATCAAAGCGTCAACCAGGCTCTGGCCGACGTCATCAACGTTATCCACACCCTGAAAGAGGAGGACAAGTATAAGGACTCCAAGGTTTTAATCGCTGGCTGCTCCTACTCCGCCAGCATGGCCACTTGGATCCGAAAACTATATCCTGACATTATTTTGGGCAGCTGGGCTTCTTCCGCTCCGATAGTAGCCAAGGTAGACTTCAAGGATTACTTCAAAGTGGTTGGAGAGTCGTACAAGACTCTTGGAGGACAGAGTTGCTACGATTTGATCGACAATGCCACATCCTACTACGAGGATCTCTTCGCAAACGGAAAGGGGGACCAGGCCAAGAAGGAGCTCAACCTATGCGAAGAGTTCAATTCTGACAACAAAAAGGATCGTTGGCAAATATTCAGCACCATTGCCAACATTTTTGCAGGCATTGCCCAGTATCAAGTGTAAGTAGCACAGCCACACTAGGAATTACGACTTCTAATTAAATAAAATCCCATAGTCCGGCGAATAAGGACATACCCACGGCCTGCTCGAAGCTGAGGGGCTTCAGCGATGATGACGCTGAGGCGCTGTCCAAGTTCGTGAACTGGAAAGTTCATGAAGACACTGGCGAGTGCATCAGCGCCACTTTCGACGGAACTACCGGATACTATGAATGGTCAAAGGACAACTACGAAGATAGTAAGTTTTGAAAGAAACATTCGATTGAGGCATTTTCTAATAAACAAAATCAGGCGACCTGCCCTGGTTCTTCCAGACCTGCAGCGAGTTCGGCTGGTTCCAGTCTTCCGGTAGCAGTCAGCAACCCTTCGGATCCTCCTTCCCGTCCAAGCTGTACGAAGACACCTGCAAAGTAGTCTTTGGCTCCAAATACGACACTGCTGGAATAAATGCCAACGCCAAGGCAACCAACGCCGAGTTCGGAGGACTGGACATCGACGTCACCAACGTATACTGGGTTCAGGGTGGACTCGATGGCTGGAAAAAGGTGGAAGCCGGAGTGCCGCAAGGAGCAACCATCATCCCACAGGCGGCTCACTGCTCCGACCTTGGTTCGATCTCCGCCAACGATAGTCCCGAACTGGTGGCCTCCAAGCAGAAGGTTATCGCTCTGTTCGATAAGTGGTTGGCGGAAGCCGAACTTGAAATCTGAGACTTTTCATTTGAAAAATTTGAAAACTTTCCTCTCTTACTTTTTATGTATCTTTACACGCTCTCAAAGACAAATTTTGGTCTCAATAAAACAAAAACCTAATGTAATAGAACATCTTTTGATTATTCTGCAAATATTTTCATTGACTTTACAGAAAAAGTACATACTTTCACTTATATATTTAATTCATCTTTGAGTACAAGGATATATTTCAATCCGTGGAATGTATGAAACAGGGGTACAGCAACGTTTCGGACTCCAAACTTTGAGTTTGGATTTATTTTTGGTATTAGAGGGGTACTTCGTTTAAAATGAAAATTCTTTTTTATAGAATATAAATACAGCAGTTTCCAAAGGAAAAAGTTGTGACTCGAAATATATTGTAAAAATGATTCTTACTTTATATGTTCTTAGCCTAAAATTCTTCCCTTAAATGTTAAACTAAAGTATTAGTTTCGTGAATCTGTTATTTGAAGAGTTGGTGTTTAAAGTTTTATTCATTTTAGGAGTTGAAGCTTAAACTTTAAAGTATAAGAGAATATGTATTTGTACATTTGCAGATGACTTTGTTTTGTTATTATGGTTTAAGTTCGATTTGTTTTAAAAAAGATTTGTATCTTTCTGCTATTATCGCTATTACGAATTAATGAAAAATTTCAAAAGATTTTTACTTTGTAGTTTTTTGATAACAAACCTGACAAGATTTGTGATATTTAAATGTATACTAGAAAGGGTACATAAGCTTTGCCGGCGAAGACTCGGCGATTTATTTTATATACCTTCTTTAGTATAAATTTCGATTTAAATTATCCTTTATTTTCTAGCAATTACTCAAGCACACTTTATTAAAAGTTCACTGTACTTGATAAGGCAATCGATGAAAAGATAATGTTATTACGTTTGTTGAGGTGGCTTCATTTTGAGACACCCCTCTCTCACATCATGATAATACTTCAGGCTATTGAACAAAGAAGGCAAATAAAAAGGTGTTTGTTAAATAAACGGTAGTAAGGATTGTTTATAACGGGCTTAATTGGCCATCGAAAATTGATTTCATTGGCGTGTGCACACTGTCCAACGAGGCATTGATTGGGGCAGTCCAGTTATTCAATAATCGTATGGCGGTTGAATAAAGGTCTCGGAGTAAATCTAGAGCGATGGGGTTTTTCTCTTACACAAGTTTTTCAACATTTTATCTATAGGGAATAGATCCCCAAACTTCTTAAGGTATTCCGAAAGAAACTAAGATCGATTTTGCCAAAGATAGGGCTTTGATCGGCATCACACACAAAAATCTCACTTTTTGCATAGAAAAGTGAGATCATACACATCAGGAAAAATCGGAAAAAATCGATAGAAAATTTTGTTTTCAGATTTTGATGCAGACTGACGCTCCACAAATCGTTTGGGGTCCTCCGTTAAAGGATCGGTAGAAAATTGGCCAAGAAATGGGGACTGTTCGGCCTCATATACATATGAATATCCCGCTTTTTAAAAGGGAAAGAAAATCTCTATTAAGAAAATCGGCAAAAAATGTATAGAAAATTTGGTTTTCAGGTTTCTATGCAGATTGATGGAAATTAATCCACAAATCGTTTGTAGTATTCCGTTTAAAATTCTGATGACAATTGACTAAGATATGGGCATTGTGCGGCGTCGTATATGAATATCGAGGTTTTCGCAAGAGGTCGGATAAATCGGAAAAATATGATAAAAACCTATCGAAAATTTCGTTTAGAGGTTGTGATGCAGATTGTTGGAGAGTCGATCCAAAAATCCGTGTAAGGATCTGTTGAAAATTAGCCATGATATGGTCTCGGCTCGGCGTTATAAACAAATATCCTGGTTTTAAATCGAAAACCATCAAACAAAATTGGAAAAATATTGATTCAACGTTGTTTTTTACAGGTATTTAAAGATTATTGGCGAGGAATGGATCTTCAACCATGGGGAAAGATATGCCTATTGTTTGGCAATTTATGAAATTCTTTTATTTTTATGGAAAATTTGTAATAAATTAAAGAAATATGTAAATTAATCGATGATTTTAATGCGTAACTCTTTAGGGTAGCAAGCAATACCTAAAGCTTTGTAGAGTCCCTATAATAATTGCACAACAAAGGGCGACAGAGGTCGATAAAGCAGATGGTGTTCTATAAACCTTGTTATGAACCTTTTCCTTTTATTAAAACTTTAATTTGAAGACATTCTTAAGATACCACATTAGTATTTTTATGGGCATACCAGTGTTTTTACATAACCGACTAATTAGACCATTAAATAAGAAACTTATAAGACACTTATCCATGACTTTAACTAGGAATTCTAATGAACGTAGCTTCGGCAACGTGATGTAACACGTGAGCCGAACGAAGAACACTTGACTTTATCAGCGCCATATATTTTCCCATATTTGTTTGCCTTCCAATTAAGTCCCTTCAAAGGCCCTATCTTCAAAAGACTAAAGAGCATTCCGGCAGCGAATATTTTTTGAATAAATAGTCCACCCATTTGACGAGGAAATCATTCGCAAACTTGTGAACTATCCAGCAATATGAAGTATTTTCTCGGAGCTCTGGCCATCCTGGCTATCCTGTCGCCCCTTACGGCAGCCGCAAGTTTGGGAGAACCGACGCCAGTAGCCAACGACTTTATCCGGACCTTAAAGGACCTCCACAGAGGTCGTCCTGTCGAGCCAACTTTGGCCCGTGCAAATGTTGAGGAACGATGGATCACCCAGTGGTTGGATAACTTCGACGGGGACAACAACGCCACTTGGGACGATGTGAGTAACCCAAGGTGCCATGGTAATGTCGACACTTATAAGCTTTTTTTCTTACCAGCGCATTCTGATCAACGAGGACTACTTCGTCGACGGGTCACCCATCTTCATCTACCTGGGCGGTGAGTGGAAGATCCAACCCGGTGACATTACCTCCGGACTGTGGGTAGACATTGCCAAGCAACACAATGGTACGATCGTCACCACCGAGCACAGATTCTTTGGCGAAAGCCTTCCCATTACGTAAGTTTTTCTTTAAAAATGGTAAGGACTTGAGTCCTTAATTTTAAAACATTTGTTTTAGTCCGTTCTCGACCGAGAACCTCGAGAAATATCAAAGCGTTAATCAGGCCCTGGCTGATGTGATCAACGTGATCGAGAACCTGAAGGAAGAGGACAAGTACAAGGACTCCAAGGTTGTTATTCATGGCTGCTCCTACTCCGCAACCATGGCTACCTGGATCCGTAAACTTCACCCAGACGTTATTGTGGGAAGCTGGGCTTCCTCGGCTCCACTGTTGGCCAAGGTAGACTTCAAGGAATACTTCAAAGTTATCGGCGATTCGTACAGGATCCTTGGAGGACAGTACTGCTACGATTTGATCGACAATGCCACATCCTACTACGAGGACCTCTTCGCGAACGGAAAGGGAGACCAGGCCAAGAAGGAGCTCAACTTGTGCAGCAACTTTGATGTGGACAACAAACGGGACCGTTGGCAAATATTCAGCACCATTGCCAATATTTTCGCCGGAATCGCCCAATACCAAAAGTAAGTAGCTCTGTTGAAGACAACCAACAAACTTCGATTTCTACGATTGCCATGTTCATTAGTCCAGCGAATTATGACATCGCCCAGTACTGCTCGGTGCTGAGGAGCTTCAGTGATGATGACTCTGTGGCCCTTTCCAAGTTTATTAACTGGAGAATTCATGAACACACTGGCAAGTGCATCAGTGCCACTTTTAAAGGAACTACTGATTATTATGAATGGTCCAAGGATAACTACCAAGACAGTAAGTTCTTTGAATACCAGAAACGATCCATAACATAACTCCGTTTGCAGGTACCCTTCCCTGGGTCTTCCAGACCTGCAGCGAGTTCGGCTGGTTCCAGTCTTCCGGTAGCAGGCAGCAACCCTTCGGGTCCACCTTCCCGTCCAAGCTCTACGAGGACACCTGCGAGGCAGTTTTTGGCTCCAAATACAACACGGCTGGAATTCGAGCCAATGCCAAGGCAACCAACGCCGAGTTCGGTGGTATAGACATCGACGTCACTAATGTGTACTGGGTGCAGGGTCAACTCGACGGCTGGAGGAAGGTGGGAGCCGGAGTGGAACAAGGAGCAACCATCATCCCATACGCCTCCCACTGCCCGGATGGAGGATCCATATCCGCCAGCGATAGTCCCGAACTGGTGGCTTCCAAGCAGAAGATTATCGCTCTGGTGGCTCAGTGGCTGGAGGAAGCCTAATCCGATACAGTTCGATATACATATATCTCAAAAGATGAGGTATTTTCCATTTTTGGAAGTACGATATCCCTTATTCTTTTATGTATACATACATATAAAACATATAATCACTAAAATTTGGTCTCAATAAAGAAAATAAGAAATATAAACCTCATCTTGTTAATATTTACCAAAAGCTATTCCAGCATAACAATCATATTAATACACGTCTCTTCTCTATTCAAGATTATTTAAACCTTTTTTATTTTCAAGCTCAAGGTATTTGCGAAAATGATGCAATAAAACTGAAAATTTATGTAGCCCACAAATCCATCAAATATATTTGAAAAGGTGTGACCACTACGACAGCCCCTCACGGCCCAAGGCGAACCCCAAAAACGGAGGGTACTCCTACACCCAATGTATTGCACTAAATCCAGAAACGTGCTGGGCATTTCAAGATCCCTAGACAGCCGGCTACTTAAAAACTTTGCATTGCTTTAGAAAATGTCATAAATCTTGGGAGCCGAATCCGAATCCGAATCGAGTCACGCATTATAATGACCTGACCAGACCAGGCCCAAACAGATCCCCAGTCTACATGGCTTTCTTATAAATAGCATTAAGTACAATTAATTCGTGGGTCTCGTATCGTTTAAACTGTAACTGGTACAGTTCTTTTTCCGCTTTCAAAGGTTGGGTTTCTTTCTTTTTTTGGGCAGTGGAGCGGGTTGGGGAAAACCTTAAAGCCCAAGAAATGCCAAAGTGTTGAGTTGTTGGTCAAATTATTTTGGTATGCACCACGGACATGAACGGGAAATACTTTTGCCGATGCTGAGGACAAAAGGGGCATTTTTTCGTTGGTGTTTGAGAAATTATATTGAAACAGAAATAAAAATTCTTGCCATAATTTGAAAGTTTATCGAAATTGGCTTCCCTCTGAGATAAATTTTATTATTTTCGTGGAGAATAGCAGCTATATTTTATACAAAACAAGTTATATTTACAAGTTAGTGAGTTGGCTTAAATAAACTACATATACAATTTCTGATTCATGCTCGATGATCTTGACACTCAACCATCCTTTTGGATGGACCTTTCCACCTCTTTCAAAGATCCGCTGCTGGAGAACAATCAAAGCCCAAAAATACCAAGATTGAATTAGTCAGCACAAGCCATAAACCTGGGAGAACGAGATGACAACAAAGGTCTGAGCCTGAGAACCTGGCAATAAAATGACAGAAGAGTAGGAGCCGAAACCAAATTACTCTCGACCAGGGTGCGCAAATAACAAATCAAAACCGGTGACAAAATGATTTAGGAACCGGGCGAAAACGTTCACACGAAGCTGCCGATGCCAGAGGATCACGGCCATAGCCGATGAAATCGAATGGCTGATGGCTGGGGGAGAAACATGCAAAGATTCTGTTCGATAGGTATCCTTTTCGGGCTGAGAATTCCTCTACGTGGCTGCCGAACTTGGCCGGATTGGTGGGTCTTATTGTTAAGAAGCGATAAAGATCACAAGAGTAAATCATGGCCAGCCGCCCCATCCAGTCCCTCGGTTCCCTGGCCAAGCTTCAGCCTTGACTCCTGCAATGCATGAACAAGTAGTTGAGCAAATGGATACACGAACCACACAGGGTTTTTCCGTGTCGCTGGCTTTTCATTTCAACCAACACTTGGGTATGGGTACTGGCTTTCAATGTCAATGACAATGAGGAAGACTCTCTGTCTATGAGAAAGACTTACAGGAATGTTTTTTTTGCATCCTATCAAACCTCAAGTCATGAATGTTTATTTTAAGGTACTTATACATCCAGTTTTCTAATTTAATCTAATCTGTAATCTTTTTTTAAATTACTGTCTTTTGCAATAATTATAGTTAGATAAAAATTAGTTCCTTGAGAACATATTTCGTTTAATCACAGGTACCAACCTATCCTATCTGTTATCAACTCTAATTCTTTACTAAACACGCACATTGTCATAAACTCTTACAACATCGTGGTCCTGCTGGAGCTGTTCGAGGAACTCCTTGTAACGCTTCAGTTGGCGCTCGGGGAGCTGGACCAGCGCCTTTTTCGGACTGTGCCCCAGCTCGGAGTGAGTGATCTTGTAGCCACAATCCCTAAGTTTGGCTTTCACCTCGCGCAGGTCCAGTGGCGCACACTGAAAGGTGACAGTGCCCTTCTCGTAGCTGCTTGTGGTGACACTAGTGGCCTTGCACCACAAGGCATCTGTTTGCAGGGTCTGATTGAAGTCCTCGAGGCTCAATAGCACCTTGTCCGGAAGAACGGCTTCTATGAAGCCAGCTTCTTTGAACAAATGGCGATTGACGAAGCGAGCTTTATGCTGCCTTAGTATGACTGACAAACGAAGCCTCAGGTCACTGAGATTATCAGTCCTGGCTTTGCAAATCAGTCCCACAGCCTGGCGGCCATAGTCTATGGGCAGGATGTAGGTGGTCTGATTCCGCTCGTAAAGCTCGCACTCTCGCAGGATGCGCTGCACCCGGCTGTAGGGCAACTGCATAGGGGACAGGCGTACTCGAAGCTCTGAATTTCGCTCGGGATCGATGGAGCCACCACCACGATGAACCGCCAGACGCAGCTCATGGGCCAGTCGCACCTCGTCGGGTGTGTCCGCGTCGAATTGAATCTGTTTGGTGCTTCGTGGAGTGATATATGAGGCAGGTCTGTCTGTGAACTCACTCGAGCTCCTCGATCCGTGTGTTGGAGCCCATCGAACTCGCTTCACGGCCATCTCGTACTCCTCCTCAGGCAGCTGCACATCCAGGCCATTACGCCTGTCGTTCTCCAGCTTGGGAGAGTCTGACCGCGTGAGTGTCGGCTTCGGGCGATATGGCGTCACACTTGCCCTCAGCTGTGGCAGCTTGGGGGACAAACGCTGATCCATTGGTTCTAGGCAGCGGTTTTTCGACATGATGCGCTTACTTTAAATTTTGATTACAAATGATTTCCCTGAGAGGTTAAATAGAATGCTAATGCACGAACAATTTTTATGATAGAACTCTGATAGAAAAAGCCTACTACTTTCCTACTAAAGTAGCTATTAAAGTATTAAAGATAATTAAGAATCTATCAGATAAGTACTTACCGTATCGGCTGCTGTTAAGTTAATGCCGAGACCTCCAGCTCTGGTAGACAGTAAGAACACAAAGATATCCGCTCGTGTCTGAAAATCGGCCACCATATCCCGACGAGCTGAGATCTTGCTTGAGCCGTCCAATCGCATATAACGATGCTTTCGGTGCCACATGTACTCCTAAAAGAGGAGTTTAAATTTTTAATCAAAATTAAATACATATTTCATTAAGCTCACCTCCAGCAAGTCGATCATCTTAGTCATCTGTGAGTAGATGAGCACGCGGTGCCCATTAGCTTTAAGACGGGTTAGCAGGGTGTCCAACACGAAAAGCTTTCCGGCATCGGTGATCAACGTTTCCTTATCCGGCACTACAATCGAGGACCAGCCACCATTTGGCTTACACAAAGCCAATCCGCTAGAAAGAAGCTCCCTGCCATCACTGTTTTCGCACTGTTGGTGGCGGATCTGCGTCCAGGCGGCAGAACGACTTTCACAACTGTGAAGTAAAGAATAGTTTTAAAGGTAAGACTACAAGTTTAGCATAGAAAACTTACTACAAATGCCTGTTCACCGCGTGTACTTTCTGGCCCAAATCATAGAGAAAGCGCGGCATCGATAGAGGCTCGCACTTGTAGCTCCTCGGCTTTCTTGGTCGATGGGGAAATTCTGGCAGAAGCAGAAGCTTGGTCACCTTGACATCACTCTTGGTGTTGGATTTAGTTTGCACTTCCACAGATTCCATCTCGAGCTCTGGCTTAAACTCTTCGGACATTCTCTCGATTAGACTTGTCCTTTGCGTTAGAATCTTCGACCGAATCACCCGATGCTCAATGGTCTCCTGCATGTTGTAGGTGAAATAATCTCCAAAAGCATACACACTGCTTTCGTTAGCGCTCTAACAAGAGAGAATTGTCTTTTCATTATTTTTATTTCGAAAAAAATAAAGTTCTACAATTACCATGGCTGTGAAAACAAAGTTACGCAATACACAGCTTGGGAGCATATAGTCGGGAATCAGTTTGTTTTCCAGCATCGGTTCGAGGAGTTGATATCTGCTTGCGCGGTTCTTTTTCCACCATTCCCGACGGTAAGCCAGAAGCGGATACTTCTCAAGGATAACGCGGTAATGTAAAAGGCTGCAATCGAAATAAAAATAAAAATAGAGATAGAGAATGATTTATTTTTGTCAGAATTCTCACAAAGTAATCAGTCCATTAAGCGTGACATCCACCATATCTCCAACTGATAAATCACAGAAGCGTGTAAACCCAAAGGCGCTGTCTACATTAACGTCCTCCCAAAGAGACCTCTGCATGTACTCCGATTTAAAGATGTTGAAGCTAGAAGGAATCGAATCGCATGAATAAGTTTTCAAAATTTCAAATCGCATTCCCCTACCGATTATACAGCAGGTGGCGTCGACTTGGCAAGGATCTGTGGAGTAGCCCTTCCTCGTACACTAGTCTAGGTATTACATACTCCGCACAACGCATGAAGAACGGACTCCTGGCGTCCCTTCTCTCAAACAGCTCCGGATGGTTGCACACCTTTCGGAACTGCATGACCAAGTTCATCAGGTTCGAAGCAGACGAGGAGGATGAGGGAGCGGAGGATCCGCTGGTCAAATGCAGGAGATCCTCAATCCTAATCTTTTGCTTTAGTGCCCTGTATAGTAACTTCTGGCGAATGGTCAGGGGGCAGTAGACCATTATTTCAATCTTGTCCGACAACTCATTCTCCACGTCCTTCTTAATGCGCCGCAACATGAAGGGCTTGAGGATCATGTGCAGCCTAGAAATCTGCTTCTCATCGATACCCGTTTTGTTCTCAGCATGCGATTCAATATCCTTGGAGAACCACTCGTTGAATTCATCGTGTGAATCAAACAGGGTGGGCATGATGAAGTGCAGCAAAGCCCAGAGCTCAGCCATGCTGTTTTGGATGGGAGTGCCACTGAGAAGCAGTCGATTCCTACAGCTGAACCCAAGAAGTAACTTCCACCGCTGCGATGCTGCACTTTTGATAGCCTGCGCCTCGTCCAACACCATGTACTGCCACTTGATACGGTTAAAGTACTTGTAATCGCTGACCACCAGCTGGTAGGAAGTGATGACTACATGGAAGCTGGCGTCCCGAGTGTGCAGGTGTTTTTGATCCCAAAACTGACGTAGAATTTTTCTTTCTCCCGGCGAACCCCAATAGGGCACCACATTAAAGTCGGGAACGAATCGGGACATCTCCTGCTGCCAGTTGTGGAGTGTTGAGGCGGGTGAGATCACCAGAAAAGGTCCCCATACACCGTAGTGTTCAGCTATGTGGCAAAGGAACGCTATGGATTGCACAGTCTTGCCCAAACCCATTTCATCTGCCAGAATGCCACTAATTCCCTGATCATAAATGTTGGCCAACCAAGTCATTCCCTTGATTTGATACCCTTTGAGGGTTCCTTTAAAGAGCTTTGGTTGTGGCAAATCTTTCATCTCCTGGCGGGGAGCGGCTTTGGTTTTGTCCTCCTCTTCCTGCTCCTCCGGTTCTTCCGACTCTTCAGGCTCTTCATCTGGCTCTTCCTTCTTAACAACCACATCAAATGCTTTGGTTTTATCCAAGTCCCTCTTCATGGCAGCCTCGGCATGCTCTTGAGCCAACAGCTTCATCTCCCCTGCATCGTAGTCATCTTGCACCGATAACCTGGCATTTGTCTCTTCGTCCAACTGACTAAGGATACGTAGTTGATCTTCCTCACTACCTTGACCCAATTTTTTCGACATGAAATGGGCATATAGTTCGGTTTGGGTGATCAGGAAGTTTAGCTTTCGCTGCTGACGCTTCACTTCGATTAGTTCCACGTCCTGTTTCCGCTGCTCCTCCGCTTCACGCTCCTGCTTGCGCCTCTGATCTCGCTCCACTCGCTCATACCGTTTCCAGTATGTGAGCATTTCCCTGGTGAGACGCTTTGCTCGCCACACAGTCTCCTTCATTATCCTTTGCGAGTTAAGGGCACGCTGCCGCACCACCTTAGCACACATTCCCGCTACCCTCTTGCAATTGGCCAGCATTTCTTTGTGATTGTTGCTTTTGATGCGCTGGAGCCTACCAGATTCCTTCTTCGACATAATCTGCCAAATGCGACGGCGACGCGCGGCCAGTGCTGCGGGATTCTTTCGCTTGCGTCGCACTTTCGTCACTTGTCCTTCCACGCCGCCTACGACGTCCACTTCCTCTTCGATTTCTTCTTCCTCTGGGTAATCTAGGGCCAAACTGGCGAGCTCCCGTTTATAGTCCACCTCACCGCCGTCTTCATCTTCGTCATCGTTAGCGGGCAGTGTGTCGCCGAAGGTATATCTTCCGAGTTCCGAGGGCGGCACCTCGCCAGATTCTGGCGATCCCAGAATGTCCCGCTTCTTGCGACCTCGTCTTCTTTGTTTGGGCGGCTTGGGACCAGCCTGAGCTTCGGCCAGGCGGGCCATCAAGATCTCCTGCTTAGTGCGTCGTCGACGCTTGCGGACCCCGGCTGTAGCTTGTTGGCGCTCGGCGAAGACATCATGGTTAGACAACAGACCACTGGAGTAGTACGCAAACTGCGCGTTCTGTGGATAACAATTTGAAACAATCCTTATCGTTTCTTAATTTTAGTTAACTCACTGTGGCCTTTTTGTAGTAGTTCTTTCGCTGGCGCTGCTCCCTTATGTGCTCTCGGAGCATCTGATGGACATATTCATCTTCGGTTATGCTTGGATCATCGCTTTCGGTGTCACTCAGCAACAAGTCGTACAACCACTCCCGATCGCTGGTCAAATCGTTGAAGTTGTATAACTGAGCCTTAACACTTTGTCGCTCTGTGGAGTACATTGTCAATAGGGGATTTATTCATTTCTGCATAAGATTCGGGACTCACCCTCCTTGCTTCCTAACAGATGCTTTTTGCTGTTATGCGACTGCCTCGTTTTGACAATCCCAACCATAGACGAGTCATCGGAATCTACCGGCTCCTCTTTTTTTATTTCCAACTCCTCGCCGCTGTCCTCGCTGCTCAAGGGCTTCCTTAAAGCTTGTTTGGCCATTTCCATGAAGGGTCGCATATTAAGAGCCGCTTCCAGCCGCTGTATGTGCAGAGGCTCCGCTATGGCTCGAGGACGTTGCCCTGGTACCGTCACGTTGCCGGGCTTGGTGTCCATGCCGGCCATTCTGTTTAACCCGTTTTACTCTGATTTTTCACAATATTTTCACGTAATTGCAAATCCGTCCGGCACGCTTAAAAAGGTAAACAACAGTATGACCGTAGCTGGTGTTGCGGAAAATACCAGCACGGAAGCTTCAAATACCAAAAAACTACTAAACTACAATGGAGGCTACAAATACATAGAATTTGTGGTTCAAGAAACATAGAAACGTTTATTAAATCCTCTTTAAAATAAGGATATGATTGTTATGCATCACATAAATTTTAGTTTAGTCTGTTAATTGAAGAACTTTTCATATAAATCAAACCTTTAAGTTATTAAGCTCATGGAAACATTTAAGATTTATTTGTGCCAAAATAAAAAAGAATTATATTTGTTAAACAAGGGATCAAAGATTATATAGTTATGAAAATTCATATTTCAACTATAGTTTAATTAGTCGCTCCTTTATAAAGGGCAAACAGTGAAGAAACCTTCGCAGACCTTGCACTTTTGAAGTGGGTTAATTTTGTCGCTTGGGTTCAGAGAAAGAAATTGGCGCTTTACGTTCTGGAGAATTTCTGAGGTATGTGCTTCTATAAATTCGTACGAATTTTCCAGATAGTCGCTCCAAACCGTCTTTATCATACTGATCAGCACAAATTCAGTAGAAACAAAGAATTTTACCGACTCTGGCAGATCATTGAACATTTCGTTTAGAAAAATTCCAGTCAGCTTCATGATGAAATCAAAAAGTTTTGAAGTCCCAGTCTCTGCCGTGACGCGAACTTTGTCTTCGAATGACTCGGTATTGGCCACGTACTTGAAGATAGCATCCCCATAATCCTTAAGATTGAAGGACCTTTTGCATTTCTCCGTCCATAGCATTCTGGAAAACAGGAGACTTATGAGTGGGTATGGAATGTAATAATTCATGGGATTAACGTACAATCATAGTGTCCACGATGCCATTTGCCACACGTGTACCGGAAAGTGCCATCGAAGCTACGGATACTCCTTTGTCTGTCCATTGGACGACCTTTAAATGTACGACATATAAAAGTAGTGTCAGTCTTATTTTCCATTTTTCAAAATAAATGGATTGTGGAGGCGCAACTCGCCTCCCACAAACTGGTATATTCCTCATTTTGGGACCACCATGGTACCGGGAGGTAACACATTGGTATCCACATAATGTTTCCAATTTTGGTAGACGCGTGCATTTCCGTCAACAAACAAATTGCAGCAGTTGGATCTGCCGTTTCCACCTTGAAGAAAAAGTGATTTTATAGTTTTACAAAATGGAAGAAATACATTCACTATTAGGGTAAATTTTTTTATTTATCCCGAAGAATATCTGCTCATATCATAAATTAAGTTAAAAAGTCATAAGAGTGTAAAAATTAGTCCCTGTATGGATTAAAAATTCATTGGAGTCCCTACTTCTTCGTGAGAAATTCTTGGAAATTTTTTAAAGATTCCAATTTTAATGACGCTTAGAGCCAAAAAAATTTAAACCCGCCCTAACAACCAAACTTGATAATGAGATAAGTTGAGATAGCCGAGATTTAGGGAAGCTAAATAAACTTACTCATGCAGCATGCAGAACATCGTGTTTTCCTCACGAAAAATTGCAAGTTTGATATTCGATAATTTTTCAATTTTTTTCTTCAGCAAATCTGGTTGATCCTCAGGCACCCTTTATTTTGATGAAAACAATGTTATACTTTTTAAAAACTCAGTTTTTCTACTTACAAATCCCAGACTAGTTCGTCCTTGTAGCCAAGAGATTCCGCAAAATAATTCTGCAGTTTTTTAGCGGTAATCACTTCATTATGAATCAGGGCCATTTTGGAGAAAAATTGTTCAAAGCGTCCCTTCTGAACGTTAAGCTTAAATGAAGGCGAATTCCGGGAAAGTTTTTTTGTGTGACCAGCAACTGGAGCGAATTCCGGTAAAATTTCCCAGTGTGACCAGGTATTAGGGCAAATTCCGTCAAAATTTCCCAGTGTGACCAGCTACAGGGGCATAAAAACAGCAATATCTTATTTCTTTTTTGTTGTTTCATATTGGTGTTTTATGATTTTGTAATTTTTGTAAACTTTTTGCAATTTGTTATGTCGTGGACAAAAAATTTGGTAAAAGAAATTGCAAACTCGAAGAACTACATTATTTGTACGGAACTAGCCGTAGTCATTGCGGACAAGTTCCCAAAGGCTCGTCATCATTATCTTGTGTTGCCATTGGCCGATATTCCCAGTATATTCGAAGTAAGAAAACCATTCACACCCTATAGAACTTTTATAGATTCTTAGATTTCAGTTAAATCGAAGTCATCTGCCATTGTTGGAGGAACTTTTTCTTTTGGCTCACAACATTGTGGAGGTGAAAGGCGCTCGCTGGGAGGATTTTAAAGTGGGATTTCACGCGGAGCCTAGCTTGGAAAGGGTTCACTTGCATGTCATTTCAACGGATTTTGACTCGCCCTCTTTGAAGACCAAGAAACATTGGAACAGCTTTAACACCGACCTCTTCGTTCCTTTCGAAAGTAAGTACATATGTATATTTGGATAAAGTTTTGCCTGACTTTCGCCATAGGAAGTTTGTATTGGATAATGAAAAAATATTAATCGTCTAATTATTTTATTTTTAGAACTTTTTGCCCAAGTGGAGACGGATAATGGTTTTACCCGCTTGCCAAAAAGCCTGAAAGATGAGCTGTTAGCCAAGCCGCTGCTTTGTAACCAGTGTCAATTTACAGCTACCAACTTTCCAACACTTAAAGAACATTTGTCGGAACATTTTCAAGAAAAAAAAGCCCAGAACTAGTAGGTACCTCTGAACCAGTTCGATAGTTTGATAGAATTTCTTCATTATTTGACAGGTCTTCCATTGCAATTCTTTAAACTTCTTGTAATTCACAAAAAAAATTTTTTTCTTTAAGTCATCTGGAGGAAGTAATGGAAAAAAAAGACCAAAAGGCGTATTTTCGCGACGAGTTGTCGCGAAAATTGAAGGATACAAAAAATTTTATTATTGAAAGCGATCGGGCGGTGGTAATCAAGGCGGATTTTCCGAAGTCCCAGTATCACTTCCGAGTTGTGGCCAAAGAAGAGTTAAGAGATGCTACTCAGGTGCGTTTCATTTAAGATATAAAATACATAAAACAAAGTGATACATATGCATTTCAAAACAATAGTCTATCAACTAGTAATAATAATCTTAAAAAATTTAAAACACGTAATTTTAATGATTTTCCGTACGCACAAAAACAGTCATTTAAAATAAATTGAAAAAAGGACTTTTTATTACTTGCCATTGGTGTTACTTTTTGTCGAAAAATCTGTAAACTATTTATATATGTTCTTCTTCTAGTTGAACGGGGACCATTTGCCTTTGCTGGATCACTTAATGGACCTGGCCCATCAAGTAATCGAGAAGCAGGACCATTTGGAACCGCAGAATTTTCGCATCGGCTTTAAAATTAATACATTCTGGAACCGCCTTAACTTACACGTCCTCTCAGATGACTTCTACTCGGTGGCCATGAAACGTATTCGTCACTGGAATAGTTTCAACTCTGAGTTATTTATGCCCTTTCATGTGGCACACATGATGCTAAGCTTGCAGGGCTCCATTGACCCCATTTCAGATGAGAAGCGCAAAGAGCTGGAGCTTAAGTTACCATTGCACTGCAACCAATGCGAATTTGAAACAAATTTATTGCTGGATCTCAAGTTTCACCTATTTCAGCATTGGCAGGCTAGAGAAAAGGACCGTGAACAAAAGAAAAGTCTCGACAAGATTTTAAAGATGTTAGAGACTTCCAGCATCAGTGATGCCGCATCTAATAATGCTTCTGAAATGGAAAAAGTATTAATGGAAAACCCAGAAAAGCAGTTACCGACGCCACTGCACTGCCAAGCCAAGGACCAGGCTGCTAATGGCTATGCAGAATATATTGCCGGGCCCCCGGTAAACATGATGAACATTCAAAATCCCAACAACCCTTTCCGGAACACTCCACCGTTAAGCATCAAACCATTGGATCCGCCACAACAGAATCATTCAAGAAACCACATGCCTCATGGTCCTAGGGGGACCGGTTTTGTTCCACGCATGAATGTGGCACGTGGACCTCGGCCCTCCAACGTCTCTCGGGGTCCTCCAAATCAGCAACTTAACATGCATCCGAGATCCTTCCGACCGCCACCACCAATGTACCAGCAGGGTCATCAGCCATTCGGTAGTGGACCTGCTCCAATGTTTGGGTCTCCACTGGGTCGCAACCCCTTCCGACCACCACCACCAATAAACTATCCAATCCATCACACACCTAATCAAGCAGGTGTGGTTAGCCAAGCTGCTTCTACTGGTCAACCTCATGGGGCTAGACCGAAACGGAACCCAAATAGAGGAAATAATACCAATTCAAATCAGGGCAATCCAAGTCAGCAAAACCTTCAGAATTCGAATCAACCAACTCAGCCATATCAGAATAAAAATAAAAATAAGAAGAATTCAAATCAACAACATCGTCAAAATCCTAATCAACAATCGAACCAACAAAACCGTCAAAACCAGAACTCTAATAACAATCAACCTATCCAGTCTCAAGGAGCCTCGGGAGTTCAGGCTCAAACAACTTCAAGTCAATCAAACCAAACCAAAAGTGGCTAAAAAGTTGCATATTTTATTTCAATCTTGCATTTAAATATAAAATATTTTTCTCAAGCTCAATGAGCTAAACTTCCTACAACTTTAAACAATTTGAATTAGACTAAGAGCTTATACAATTTTCCTTGACATGCAGAGCAGTAAATTGTCCTTAAGTCTATAAATATAACCCAAGAATTCGACTTAAAACTGTAGTATAAACTAATAAGGGTAATAATTACCTAGAGAAAAATATTTTTGTTAAAATTTATAATGCTAACATTTATGAATTTATTACTTTATTCCAAAGTATGCATTTTCTTGCATTAAAAATATATAGACATACCTCAACCTTACATGTGATTTTACTTGGAAATTACTGGGCCTTGCAAATTAATCCTCCATACACGCCGCCAAACTCACAAATTTCATTGGAACAAGGAACATCTGTTATAGAAGTCAGCACCAGTAGTCCATATGAGAGCTACATATTTACAAAACTCAGGATGACGAGCCATCGAAGAATTAACCAGCCGAAGATTTAAAAATTGTCTGTGCTCGTCAGGCCTACATTATTATTTTACAAACATGTTCCTAGGCCATTTGGTTTGGAGGAAATTTGGGTGAAATTGAAAACAAAATTGCAAGCAAAATAAATGATAAGTAATTAAAAGAGGGTGGAAATATAAATAAACATGTTATAAAAATTGATTTGTTTGGTTTTTAACAAAAAAATAATAGTTCAAAAAACACAAATTTATCGAAAATTCTGAGAAAAAAATTTGTTCTCTATTTTTAGTCCATTTTTCCTGATGGGATCCCCTGAAAATGCTGTTTTCCCCTACATGGCCCACAGTAATGGCTATATCTTCATCAATTCTCATCCGATTCTCAAACGGAGTACCTTAAACGATTTCTGGATCGATTGCCCACCAATCTGCACCAAAATCCTGAGACAATATATTTTTGCGATTTTTTTTCGATGGGATCCCGTGAAAATGCTGTTTTCCCCTATATGGCCCACAGTGATGGCTATATCTTCATCAATTCTCATCCGATTCTCAAACGGAGTACCTTAAACGATTTCTGGATCGATTGCCCACCAATCTGCATCAAAATATTGAGACAAAATATTTTTTCGATTTTTTGTCCACTTTCCTGATGGGATCCCTTGAAAATGTTGTTTTCCCCTACATGGCCCACAGTAATGGCTATATCTTCATCAATTCTCATCCGATTCTCAAACGGAGTACCTTAAACGATTTCTGGACCGATTGCCCACCAATCTGCATCAAAATCCTGGGACAAAATATTTTTTAATTTTTTGTTTTTTTTCCACTTTCCTGATGGGATCCTCTGAAAATGTTTTCCTTTGAAAATGTTTTTTTCCCTATATGGCCCACAGTGATGGCTATATCTTCATCAATTCTCATCCGATTCTCAAACGGAGTACCTTAAACGATTTCTGGATCGATTGCCCACCAATCTGCATCAAAATCCTGAGACAAAATATTTTTTCGATTTTTTGTCCACTTTCCTGATGGGATCCCCTGAAAATGCTGTTTTCCCCTATATGGCCCACAGTGATGGCTATATCTTCATCAATTCTCATCCGATTCTCAAACGGAGTACCTTAAACGATTTCTGGATCGATTGCCCACCATTCTGCATCAAAATCCTGAGACAAAATATTTTTTCGATTTTTTGTCCACTTTCCTGATGGGATCCCTTGAAAATGCTGTTTTTTCCCCTATATGGCCCACAGTGATGGCTATATCTTCCTCAATTCTCATCCGATTCTCAAACGGAGTACCTTAAAAAATTTTTTTTATCGATTGCCCACCAATCTGCATCAAAATCCTGGGACAAAATATTTTTTCGATTTTTTGTCCACTTTCCTGATGGGATCCCTTGAAAATGCTGTTTTCCCCTATATGGCCCACAGTGATGGCTATATCTTCCATCAATTCTCATCCGATTCTCAAACGGAGTACCTTAAACGATTTCTGGATCGATTGCCCACCAATCTGCATCAAAATCCTGGGACAAAATATTTTTTCGATTTTTTTTCACCTTTCCTGATGGGATCCCTTGAAAATGCTGTTTTCCCCTATATGGCCCGCAGTGATGGCTATATCTTCCATCAATTCTCATCCGATTCTCAAACGGAGTACCTTAAACGATTTCTGGATCGATTGCCCACCAATCTGCATCAAAATCCTGAGACAAAATATTTTTTCGATTTTTTGTCCACTTTCCTGATGGGATCCCTTGAAAATGCTGTTTTCCCCTATATGGCCCACAGTGATGGCTATATCTTCCTCAATTCTCATCCGATTCTCAAACGGAGTACCTTAAACGATTTCTGGATCGATTGCCCACCAATCTGCATCAAAATCCTGGGACAAAATATTTTTTCGATTTTTTGTCCACTTTCCTGATGGGATCCCTTGAAAATGCTGTTTTCCCCTATATGGCCCACAGTGATGGCTATATCTTCATCAATTCTCATCCGATTCTCAAACGGAGTACCTTAAACGATTTCTGGATCGATTGCCCACCAATCTGCATCAAAATCCTGGGACAAAATATTTTTTCGATTTTTTGTCCACTTTCCTGATGGGATCCCTTGAAAATGTTGTTTTCCCCTACATGGCCCACAGTAATGGCTATATCTTCCTCAATTCTCATCCGATTCTCAAACGGAGTACCTTAAACGATTTCTGGATCGATTGCCCACCAATCTGCATCAAAATCCTGGGACAAAATATTTTTTCGATTTTTTGTCCACTTTCCTGATGGGATCCCTTGAAAATGCTGTTTTCCCCTATATGGCCCACAGTGATGGCTATATCTTCCTCAATTCTCATCCGATTCTCAAACGGAGTACCTTAAACGATTTCTGGATCGATTGCCCACCAATCTGCATCAAAATCCTGGGACAAAATATTTTTTCGATTTTTTGTCCACTTTCCTGATGGGATCCCTTGAAAATGCTGTTTTCCCCTATATGGCCCACAGTGATGGCTATATCTTCCTCAATTCTCATCCGATTCTCAAACGGAGTACCTTAAACGATTTCTGGATCGATTGCCCACCAATCTGCATCAAAATCCTGGGACAAAATATTTTTTCGATTTTTTGTCCACTTTCCTGATGGGATCCCTTGAAAATGCTGTTTTCCCCTATATGGCCCACAGTGATGGCTATATCTTCCTCAATTCTCATCCGATTCTCAAACGGAGTACCTTAAACGATTTCTGGATCGATTGCCCACCAATCTGCATCAAAATCCTGGGACAAAATATTTTTTCGATTTTTTGTCCACTTTCCTGATGGGATCCCTTGAAAATGCTGTTTTCCCCTATATGGCCCACAGTGATGGCTATATCTTCATCAATTCTCATCCGATTCTCAAACGGAGTACCTTAAACGATTTCTGGATCGATTGCCCACCAATCTGCATCAAAATCCTGGGACAAAATATTTTTTCGATTTTTTGTCCACTTTTCTGATGGGATCCCTTGAAAATGCTGTTTTCCCTATATGGCCCACAGTGATGGCTATATCTTTCTCATATATCTCATCCGTTGAGTACCTTAAACTATTTTTGGATCGATTTTTTTCCAATTTCCTTAAAAAAAAAAAAAAAAAATTTTTAATGGGACAAAATATTTTTTCGATTTTTTGTCCACTTTCCTGATGGGATCCCTTGAAAATGCTGTTTTCCCCTATATGGCCCACAGTGATGGCTATATCTTCATCAATTCTCATCCGATTCTCAAACGGAGTACCTTTAAACGATTTTGCTGGATTGCCATCTGCATCAAAATCCTGGGACAAAATATTTTTTCGATTTTTTGTCCACTTTCCTGATGGGATCCCTTGAAAATGCTGTTTTCCCTTTTTTGGCCCAGTGATGGCTATATTCTTCCTCAATTCTCATCCGATTCCCAAACGGAGTACCTTAAACGATTTCTGGATCGATTGCTCACCAATCTGCATCAAAATCCTGGGACAAAATATTTTTTCGATTTTTTGTCCACTTTCCTGATGGGATCCCTTGAAAATGCTGTTTTCCCCTATATGGCCCACAGTGATGGCTATATCTTCCTCAATTCTCATCCGATTCCCAAACGGAGTACCTTAAACGATTTCTGGATCGATTGCTCACCAATCTGCATCAAAGTCCTGATACAAAATATTTTTTCGATTTTTTTTCTGATGGGGATCCCTAAAAATGCTGTTTTCCCCTTAAGGCCCCAAAGTAATGTTTTTTTTTTCCTCAATTCTCATCCGATTCCCAAACGGAGTACCTTAAAAAATTTTTGGAAAAATTCCCCACCAACCTCAAAAAAAAACAAAAAAAAAAAAATTTTTTTTTTTTTTTTTTTTTTTTTTTAAGGAGAAAACAAAAAAAAATTTTTATAAAAAAAACACCCGATTTGAAATTATCTTTTTTATTAAAATAATTCATTATGATTGTTATTTAAGGTTTTGTCGGAATAAATATTTTTAAAACCCCCCCCCCCCCCCCCCCCCCACCCCCCCCCTTTTTTTACTACGTATCGAGTCGATATTATCGATAATCATTTTACAGCATGACCATATGGCTATTTTCAAGTAAATGTTTATTTGTTGTTTTTTTAATCTTACTTGTTTGAAAAACCATTTTACAGGTTTTTGTTTTCTTGAAAAACTATTTTTCTCGGAATCGGTATCACAAAATACGTTTATTCTGAAATTTTCAAAAATATCGGCCGTTGAGGACTTTGATTTGGTATCGGTTTGACAGGCCTTTTTTTAAAATGGCCCTCGTGAAATTTTCGTTCAATTGTCATATTTTATATGCTACTATAAATGCCTAATTCTGTTTATATATTTTTGGTTGTGACATTTAAAATTCTATCTACATTTACATTTTAAAATCGCTCTGTCCCGCAAGCGTTTTTCAACACTTATACGCACTCGCGCAGCCAACTTAACAAGGCATTTGTAAGCAGAATTTCGAAGGAATTATTTTTATAAAGAAAACCCGCTTTTGCAAGAAGAAACTTTAAGGGAGGCTTAAAAGATTTAACCAGTTTGCAAAGAAGTCGGCTTCCAGTCTTTTGCCAAAGAGACCAAGTTTAATCTTATTGTGTACCGGACAGAGACGAATACAAGGTGAGTATCGAAAACTGCATAGTCATAGCGGCAAAAATAAAATATATTTCTGGTTTATTTTTCTTATTTTAGATAATAATGGATACCTATTTGTTCGATGGAGGCCGCATCACCAAAATGGAGGTGGACTATGAACCGGCTTGCAATGAGAAAATCCCGCTGGCCAAGGAGTTGGCTAAGAAGAACCCCGACGCCTTCCACGAAGCCATCGAAATGATGCTGCAGTTGGAGAAACAGACGCGACTTGGCGCTGACATGGTCTCCTGCTCGCGCGTTCTGGTGGCCATTTGTCAGATTTGTTTTGATGCATCCAACTGGAATGCCCTGAATGAGTACGTTAGCCTGCTGGTGCGTCGGCGTTCTCAACTCAAACAGGCTGTTGTAAAAATGATCCAGGAGTGTTGCACTTACGTGGAAAAAACGCCCGACAAGGAGACGAAGCTGAAGTTAATCGACACCCTTCGCTCGGTTACTGAGGGAAAGATTTATGTCGAGATCGAGCGGGCACGGCTCACTAAGATCTTGGCGGATATCAAGGAGGCCGATGGTGATATCGCGGGAGCGGCCACCGTCATGGAGGAGCTTCAGGTGGAAACATACGGGTCGATGGATAAGCGAGAAAAGGTTGAACTCATTCTGGAACAGATGCGCCTGTGCTTGCTGAAGGAGGACTATGTGTCCACCCAAATAATTGCCAAGAAGATCAGCATTAAGTTCTTTGATGACCCATCGCAACACGATCTCAAGCTTAAGTTCTACAACTTGATGATTCAACTGAACCGGGATACCTCTTTCCTAAATACCTCCCGTCATTACCAGGCCATTGCAGAGCCTCCGCGCAAAAAGACTGGTCTCACACCCGTTGATTCCTCGCTCTCCGCCGACGAGCAAAAGAAAAAACAGGAAGAGGATAAAAAGAAAAAGGAGGAGGACTTAAAAGAAAAGAAAGTGGAGCCCGTCGCTGAGCCTGAGGTGGAAATTGAGCTGACTGAGGCCCAGAAGAAAGAGTTAACGGAGAAGCTTGTCAGTGCCGTGTTGTACTGCGTTTTGGCACCATTCGACAATGAACAGAGTGATATGATGGCACATTTATCCAAAAACAAAAAGTTGGAAGATGTTCCAGTATACAAGTAAGAAGCTAAACACCTACCCCAATTATTCAGGGTATAATTATTCATGCAATTATTTAATTTACAGAGAAATTCTGCGTTTGTTTATGTCCAAGGAGCTTATCAACTTTGACACTTTTAACGCTGAATTTGGACAGGTCTTAGCCGAAAACGAAATGTTTAAGGATAGTACAAAGCACGGAAAGAAATGCATCACCGAACTGAAGGATCGGCTTATAGAACATGTAAGCCGAATCAGGAATTTTTCATGTTTTAAAAAGTAAACTTCATTTTTATTTCCCTCAGAACATTCGAATCATTGCAATGTATTATTCCCGCTTGCATTTGACGCGCATGAGCGAACTGCTTAATCTGCCCAGCAGCCGTTGCGAGGAATATCTCTCAAAGCTAGCCAACAGTGACACCATACGGGTGAAGATCGATCGTCCAGCCGGCATAATTTACTTCACACAAAAGAAAAGTGCATCGGACATACTAAACAACTGGGCCACCGATGTGAATCAGTTGATGTCTCTGGTAAACAAGACTTGCCACCTAATCAACAAGGAGGAGTGCGTTTACTCGGTCATGTGCGCTGTTGAGGATTAGCCAACATTTTGTGTAGCTACTAAGAACACTTAGTTTTCCCTCTGAAACGCCTGCCTATTCATTCTGTAATTGTAATCGTAATAACCTCCCCAACACATAATTCTCTTTGCAAAGTTTGTATTCATTGAATGAACTACAATAATAAAAACAAACTCCGTAATATCCATTTAAAACTGCATTTCCGTAATGTTTTGATTTTTTCCAGCACTCTTCAGGGGTTTTGCAACACTTGCAAGTTTTTGTTGCTTCTTCTTCCTCATGCTTGTTTTTCATGGGCGTAGTTTGAGTATATGGAAATAGGGGATGTTTAGGAAAACCGTCTGAGGAATAATAATGTCCTCATTATTGTCTTTAATGGAATATTAAGTTCGGCTATTATGATTTTCATATATTTTATGTAAAGCATTTATTAACTATATATTTTATACATATATACTGACCACTTAAAAATTATCGACACATCCCTCCCAAATTTGCAACCCCGCCACTGAAAGCTTGTTATTCATTGTAATTGTATCATACTGCATGTATTGAAATTGTAAATATTTAAAAATCGAAAATGTCGAAACAAGACTGCAAATACTGGGAAAAGTGTTATCAGCGAAATCCAGACCATTTG
Organism: Drosophila pseudoananassae pseudoananassae; assembly: GCA_018153035.1. Lineage (NCBI taxonomy): Eukaryota > Metazoa > Arthropoda > Insecta > Diptera > Drosophilidae > Drosophila > Drosophila pseudoananassae. The sequence goes on from JAECXR010000055.1 coordinate 3,308,851, forward strand.
TCAAAATATAATCATCCCCCAAAAGAAGAAAATGAAGAAAACGGTGCGGATAGCAAAAAAGTGGCGCCAAAAAGAAGTGCATCCTCGCAGTCAGAGGAAAAAGATAAGCCAAACACCAGTAGCTCAAGTGCGGAGAGTGGAAACATGGAAGATATTCAAGAAGTGCCCCGGGGAAGCTATGAATCTGAAACAGCCGAGCTGCATAGAGAAGCCATGAACAACATTGCTGGCAAGAACTATATGGAAATTCTGGAGAAGCGCATCCGATTATCAGTCCAGCAGGAGTACGATAATCTTTGCCAGTCCAACGAATTTATCCGGCACAAGTTCTTGGTCGAAATGCCGCCCGACTTTTACGAGTTCTGGAAATTTGTGAGCAGCTTAAAGAACGACCAGTCCCAAGAAAAGACAGCGGGTCTGGATCATCTGGAAAAGGTATTTCAGTTGCAGCTAGTGGGTCCCTTTGAATTCCTGGCCGGAAGATTTCATGGGGCCAAGATGGGAGAACCTGGAGACTACTTGCGGCACTGGCGTTTCTATTACGATCCCCCAGAATTCCAAACCATTTTCGTTCGGAAAAACACGGGAGTTCACTATGGTTACTGGAGAGATGTGCCGCAGGATAAGGATAACCTGTTGATTGCCAGAAACGACTCCACACAAGGATGTGAATTTAAGTTCGTAGCTGGAAACATTTTCGATGCATTTTTATATTATTTAGAGAATGATTTTGTGGGTACACCGTTCACAGCAAACCAGGTTGCTGGAACAAAGAAATCTGTTCAAAAGTACTTGTCCGATCAGTCCCTCGAATTACCACAACTTGATCGCCTTCAGAGGGAACGGAACAAGCGTGTGGTGGCCAAAACATTCCATAGAGCTGGAATTGTTGTGCCGCTCGATAAAAAGTCCCAGATGGGGTACCGCCCGCTTTCCGTAAGCGATTCTGAATTAAAGGAAATGCTGGCTTTGCTCGAACGCAAAGACATCGATAATGGATCTGCCAAGCAGGCAGTGCTGGAGAAACTTCAGCCGATAGCCAATGCGGCCACCATAGCAGTAGACGAGTCCGATTTTGGAACCGCTCTGGAGTTCGGCATCGACATGTTTAGCAGTGGCCACAAGGAGTTGCACATGCTTGCCTCCTCCTTGTTGGTGCCGGCGTATTCTATGCTCTCCCGGCCGCAGTTCATCGCCATAGCCAAAGCGCACATGGAGCAGCGACGAAAAGAGCTGAACCTCAGCATGTTTGAAGTACTAAAGTAATGATATTGAAATATATTTTTATTCCATAACCGCACCATTTTTAAATGAATTAAAGTTATATGGAAACACAGCCAAACAAGTTGTCTACATGTACAGATATGAGTTATCCTTTCGGGGCGGGATGTAACTGGATGTGCAGGCCACACCAACGCTCTGCAGAAGCTTAAGCACAGGCTGTGCAGCAGTCGAGTCCAAGGGGATCTTGTCTGTGTAAATGACAAAGGAGCTGATGGGCTTCTCCTGCTGATCCCTCCAACTGGCCACTAAAATAGTAATTTAAATAAATTTCTATAAACAATGTTTGTATAATTCCAAGGACGTACCTCCCGCTGCCACACCGGCTATGAAATTTGGAGCTTCTAGTTCAGTTATGCCCTTCTCTTTGGCACCCACACCTCTTACGATGGCAATGTCATCGCTGTACAACTGGATCTCTTCGCTTTTGAACTCGACCTTTGGTTTAAGTGTCAGGGTGATCACTTTCTTGGCCACCTTTGCAAAGGGAAGCAGTAGCTCTGTAACTTCACCGCTCTGGGTAAGGTCATCTTCTAGGATGGCCAAAAGTTGCTTTTTTGCAGGATTCCAGTGTAAGGAGGATGTCTTGGCGGGAATGCTGCAAACACGTTTAGAATCCTTAGCCAGCACTGAGGTTCCAAAGTGGGAGATTTGAGAACCTTCGATGACCACCAGAAGATCGCTTTCAAAAGCTGCTTTACTGTCAGCCCATTCGGCTTCGAACTTTAACTCCAATCTGCGAATCTGAGGGATTAATATATTCAATAAACATTTTAAAATTACTCACTTCTCAGCCGGCGTAATGTTCTCAAACTCATCTTCGTCGCAATCGTCCCAAAAGGCGCGCGACGAGGGAATGTTTAGTTCTCCGAATCCCGGACAGCTCATGGTGTTTGTTTTCAATAAATTTATAGGTGAAATTCAAATAAGATCTTGAATCCGGTCACTGTGTTTTGTTCAAGTCATCAAACGTCGGCTCTAGAGACGGTACCAATTTCGATAAATACAATACCAACAATCTTGGTATTTGAATGGATTGGTATTGTTATTTTGATGGGAGCGATTTGGGTGGTACCATTCGATTGGGCTAAAAATTAGCTTTCTTGTGGTATGCCATGCATAATGCGCACTCTCTTTAAAAAAATATCAATATTCATAATGGTGGCTGACGTGTTGGGCAGCGTCAAAACACGTGATTATGATAATGGGCAGTATTGGTGAATCGGGGAATAAAATTTTCGGGACTTGATTTCTTTAAATCTGTGGGAGCGATTTGAATGAAATAGTCTTATAATATTCTGTATAAAATATGCTTTTTAATGGCATACCTTGAAATGGGGGGAATCCTCAGTGAAAGACCCAATAAGCCTAACAGAGGCCATATAGTATTTTTGAACTACTTCAATAATCTTTTTTGTGGACTAGTTCCGGTTCACATGTTGGCGCTCCTCTTATCAGTCAAAATATATGGGAAACTGTAAGATGATTTTCGATTTTCTCAAAATCTGTGGGAGCGATTTGTATGATTTTTGCTCCTTACATACTTGAAAAGGTCTTACATTGAGTCCACTACCGTACATATAGGCGCATCCTCTGAGAGCTTCACAATTTTAAAAACAGTTTTTTGGGTAACACTTTTATTCGATTTGCTCCAAAACTTAAAGTAAAAAAAAAAACAATATTTTGTTCATTTCTTTATAATTCTAGGGTTTATTTGATTCAATTAAGTGGCTAAATACTGAAATAATTGAAAAACAAAAAGTTCATTGCTGTGTTCGAACTCCACCGTTCCGTCATTTATATTACAGTATTAAATCAATAATCACCAAATACCAACGCTACATACTATCGCGTTCATTCGATTTGTAAACTCTCATCTCTAGTTTACTTTTACGAAAATCGGTGTGCCGTATTAAGAATTTTGTAAAAGCATACACAGAAGCCTTAAAATAATGGTCAATGACTCGGGTCTTTCGACAGTAGATGACTTGGAGCAAAAACTAAGCACCGCCAAACAATCCCTGCTTATATTAAATGAGAACATTCGACGCTTTTCCGGCCGCCAGTTGAGGTAAAAACATGTTCCCCAATTTAATGCAATTAATGATAATTTCCAATTTCAGGACGGAAAAATACAAATACAACCAAGATGGAAAGAAGATCGACAATAATGGAGACAGGGATCGGGAACGTGACCGACAGTTTCCCCGAAACGGACCGGGAGGTGCCTTTAAAGACAAGCGAAGGATGTTCGATACAAAAGCGCCGCCCCGATTCCCCGTCGAAGAAAACATGGATGGACGGCCGCCGAGGATAAACTCTAGGGTAATCAGAGAACTACCATCCAAAAAGGAAGTGGTTGAAGCTCAGGGAACTGATTCTGAGTCAAGAGCTCGGAACCGTCGGATGTTCGGATCCCTACTGGGAACGCTGCAGAAGTTCTGCCAGGAAGAGTCTCGTCTCAAAAGCAAAGAGGATAAGAAGGCCGAAATAGAAAAGAAGGTAGAGAAACAGGAACTGCAAGAAAGAGCCCTGCTAAGAAAGGAGCGTGAGACTTTGTTTCTAGATAGGAAACGAAAGCAGTTTGAAATAAGAAGGTTGGAATATAAAATGGCCAGGCTGAAGGACTTCAAATCATGGGAGGCAACCATGGCCTATTCCAAACACCACATAAGAACAATAACAAAGCCGCAATTATTTTATCGGCCTAAAACTCATACAGCTAAAACTGAAAAGCTACTGAACAAAAGCAAAAGTGATGCCGATATCTTTATAGAATGCAGGCGGGAGGAATTGGAAGCTGAATTAAGAAACTTGGAGAGCATGAGTTTCATGAAGATGGATGAGGACAACGGAATGGACGACAGTTTCTTTGATGAGCCCGACGATGATGATCAGTTGGGCGGACCAATTGATAAGTGTAAGTATTTTTAAGATAAACCAATCCTGCATAGAATCCTAATATTCAAAATTTTTTATTTTTCCATTTTAGCTACATTGTATGGTAAATGAAATCGTAAATTTAACCAATGCTATGCTAGGAATAAAGGATTAATTCTAATTGGATCGAATGTAATAAAATCAAGAACTGTTGTTTCATTTAAGACATGTTTTCCGACCGCAATAATAAAAAAATAGAAATGAGGAAATCAAACAAATTGAACGGAGCTTTAGTATAACAATCCAGATCCGTTTATTCAAAAGTTTCTATGGTTCGAAATACCTTTGTAAATTTATTTTTTGGGGTAGGATATCTTAATATATGTATGTATACAAAGCAAGTGGTTAATGGAATTATGATATGGAATTTTAAAACAACCACCGTTGCCAACCATATATAGTGTTCAGTGTGACCGGAATCTCCAATGTTCCATGTCGTTTTTAGCTCAATATTTGCAATCAACCAGCTGACCGGTTGGTTCGTTTTTGTTTATAAACCATGCACGTAAAGGCCACAAAAATACATTAGGAACCATTCCCTCGCCCCTCTGCAGTTGCGTTCTTCCCGAGTACACGAATTGGCCAAGCAGTGAGTCTACTGATTCTAGATTCAGTCATAAAGTCATGGGATTGCACGTGTCTACAACATTATTTGTTCCTCAATTTTTATCTGCAGCTTAAAAAACTTTATTTAAAATGCGTTTTTTGCGCCGAGGAACGGTTCAAAAATTTGCTGTTGGATTTTTAGTCTGTATTTGCCTGATTACGGTTTATTTTGTGAACAATGAATCGGACTTGGATAAAAGAGATAAAATGTATGTATAATTATACACATATATTTATGTATGTATTTGTTTTGATATGTATTTACTTTTGCATTTCTGATAAAGAGAAATAATTGAACGCTCCATCCGGTCGGTGATTAACCAAGGGGACTGCCGGCACCCCCATCTTCCTTTGGACAATCCAGATATCATGAAATTCTACAAGCCGGTTGAGCGAATAAACTGTGGGGAAGGATTGGACTGGGTGATGTGTGAAGTGGGTTTTAAAGAAACATTTAAATTCCACGGATAACTAATTTTTTTGTCGCAGAACTCTATTTGTTTCGTGCGACCAGAGATTGCTGCCAAGCATGAGGATGTGACCTGTTCCTATACGGACATCATTCGCAAAACTGACTACAAGGTGCGCTTTGGCAGGACTCTGCGCATGAAGGAGCCCTATGTCCTTCAAGCTAGCGATTTTGTCAAGGTGGCTTGCCGCTCCGCCAACGGTGAAAGGTGATTCATCCTCTAGATTTCATTATTTGAAAGTATTTAACCATTTTCCTATACTTTAGTTGGCTTGGAATGGCCCATGGGATACGTGATACAGTGCCACGCCCTATGTCCTCCAACTTTTCACCAAATCTTGCTGTTCTGCCTCCGGAAGCAGTAGCCCAGGCGCAACAACAAATGCAGGATGTTCCAACTGCTTCATTTTATAACGTTCTCATGTTCGGCTTTGATTCCCTAAGTCGGAATGCCTTCATCAGAAAACTTCCCAAAACCTACGAATATCTTACGCAACAGTTGGGTGCCACTGTGCTCAAGGGCTATAATATTGTGGGAGACGGGACTCCTCAGGCTTTGGTCCCTCTACTCACAGGATTCACTGAGTTGGAACTCCCTGAGACGCGAAAACGCTTATCTGGAGCAGGCAGCGTGGATTCATACCCGATGATCTGGCAGGACTTTGCTCGACTCGGCTACATGACTTCGTTTAACGAAGACCTGCCAAACGTGGGAACATTCACCTACAGGATGACCGGGTTCGAACAACAGCCGGTCGATCACTACCTACGAACCTACTATGTTCAGGCAGGGCACATGGCTGCCGAGAGCCAACCCAACTGCATTGGTCGCCAGCCGGATCACATAACTATGCTAGAGTACACCAAGAATGTAAGGCACCAAGATGCAAAATGTAAATTATGTCGTTTTTTAAACTTACTCTCCATTATTTTGTACCATTTAGTTTATGCTAAAGTATCGAGACACGCCTCGTTTTGTATTCAGCTTTCATGGTGGGCTCTCGCATGATTCAATTAATTTAATTGGCGCCGCTGATGACGATGTCCATGACTGGCTGGTGTCGCTCAAGGAACGTTCGCTGCTGGACGACACCATACTTATTATGATGGCCGATCATGGGAATCGATTTGCCGAGGTCCGAGCCACACTTCAAGGGAAGCAAGAGGAGCGTCTGCCGTTTTTCAGTTTTGCGTTCCCCGACTCTTTCAAGAAACGCTTCCCCCAGGAGTACAACAACTTTCTGGCAAATGAGCAACGCCTGACCACGCCATTCGATATACATGCCACCCTGAAGCATATTATACGTAATTATAAAGAAAAGTATTATTTTTTCCAATAACTATACTCTCCTACCTTTCTAACAGAGCTGCAAAGTGCAGGCGGTGAGGATTTGTTAGCGGAGAGTAACAATCTCAAAACCGAACCCACTACGCCAGAAATACACATTTCGGATCTGGCCAAGGGTCGTGCCATATCGTTGTTAGAACCCATTCCAAGCAATCGATCCTGTGCCAGTGCCTATATAGAGCCGCACTGGTGTGCCTGCCTTAACTGGCTGCCCCTGCAGCTAAACGACACGAGGTATACGGGGATCATCCTCAAAACAGCGCAGAGCATAGTGGATGCCATCAACCTGGCCACAGATGGTCAGCGTCAGTATTGTGCGCCTCTGCAGGTTGGCTTTATTCGTAGTACCTCGTCCAACTCGTCTAATGCCTCTTTTCCAGCTGCTTCGGGTCAATTGGGCGCTTCGCTTACAGCCCCACAAGGAACTGTTGCAGTTCAAGACGAACAGCGATAAGGACGGATTTCTGGCGGATATGACCGGCCAGACCCTGGTTCGGGACGAGGTGTACCAGCTCCAGGTAGTCACGCAGCCCGGAAATGGGCTCTACGAGGCCAGTGTGGCCTACAACCTTCAAACGTTCAGTGCCACCACGAAACTTACTGATATTTCAAGGGTCAACAAGTATGGCAACCAGGCCAGGTGTATTTACGATCGTGATCCGGAGTTGCGCAAGTTCTGCTATTGCCGCGACTAATCCGAAGGCACAAACCCACTCTCTAGTCGACACAAAACAATTGTAAAGTGCTAAGCAATCAACTCGAATAGATTTTTGCACACGAATATTTTGTATTCTAATTTAGCCCAAAGACTTCGCTCGTCACTGTCCCTCTAGAGTCTAGAATCTAGATGTTAGTCTGACTCAGTTTGTAATATAGGTTCCTTTAATCAACGATAATATTGTGTTAATAAAGTATTCCTTTTGTATATGTCAAGTGAACAAAAAATGTAATCCATTTGTAGTACTTATTGGGTAGTATTATATATTGTATTTCTATATGTCTGTACGTTTTATTTGAAATTAAACTTGGCGATAAATTTATACGCATATTGCAGTGAACGGGGAGGAGGAAATAATAATGGGTTAAAATTAATAGCTTGCGTAAATTCGTATTCGCGTATATACATACTATATGTGCTTAGTAAACTAGATGTTCATCCTTTGGTTTATCCATATATATCCTATATATTTCAAGGCTGATGCGAGCTTTTCACACTCGTTCATTACTGTACTTTCAAGTGGTTATTCGGGACTCAAATTGTCCATAAGTAAGAATAAAGGTTATCTGACTGCACTTAGATAGGTGAACTATAATACTTAAGACAATGTATTAGATGATTTCATGGGAATTTAATATAAAAAAAAAAAATAGTAAAGTACGGAAATATCGTACAAAAGTAGTAATTTATTCGAAACTCAATAAATTAAAAGCGCTTTTATTTTAAGCAAGGTCTAAAAAAAAAAAGGTTTATAAAATAGCGATGAAAATTACAACCGAATAGGAAACCAAATGAACATAGGAAGTTACGTCTTAAACTAAATTAGTCTCAAAAACTAAAGGTCGATTTTGGTGCTTCCATGAGCGAAATGTTTTGGATTTCATGAACCCTTAGGGCCAAGAACTTAGGATCTAGTGTGGGAGAGGAATCGAGGCTGTTATTAAGCCCGGTTACTTGGCTTTTCGTTTACAACTCTAACTCTAAGCCTAGTGATTTGGTTGTGTGCATGAGGGGTTTGTGCATCGTCTAGCTGTAGAGAGCCTGTCCAGTGGCGTTGGATGTGTTGCTATTCGCCAGATGGCCATGTCACGACACCGAGGTGGCTAGGAACTCCTGCAGCCGCTGCACTGTGCCGCGGTCCAGCTTGCACAGGTCGAAGTCGAACGTCTTGTGCGTGATCTCATAGCAGCCAGTCGCCGCAATCATTTCCACCACGTGCTGCAACTCCTCGTTGTCCTGCAGTGTCATGATTTTGTGGTGAAGCTCCTGCAGCTCGCTAAGATACTCCGTCGGCAGCTGTAGTTGAGCGGGAGTATTAATATCTGCCGGCGAGTGGCCGCTATTATTCGCATTGTGGTTATTCATGTTGGGCGCAGCTCCCACAGCACCAGTATGATTGGTGCCTGGCGAGGATTGTGGCGGTTGCAGGAAGCCCCCAGATCCAGCGTTGGGAGTTCCCGATCCGGAACCCGGTCCCGAGGAATTGGTTTCTCTCGGAGGTCGCAGAGAGGGTGACTTAGACTTTTCTCTAGGCGCCTTGTTCGGCTCCTTCTTTGTGGATTTTACTGGCGGTTCTATGAAGCCTCCGCCGTTGTTGCTGTTCTGTGAACTTCTACGGTTGCGCGTCTTTTCCTCTTTTTCAGGCTTTTCCATTTTCTCCGACTTATTCTCTGGCGGTTTGTCCGCTTTGTCCGCCTTGTTACCAGCCTTTTCACTCTGTTTGGATTTAGCCTTATGCTCCTTGTTTCCAGCCGGCTTGGTATCCTTTCCCGCTCCCGTGTTGGCTTTCGATGGCTTTTGTTGACTGTTTATGCTGCTCCTCGCCGGCAGGTCGGGGAAGCTGCTGTTCGAGCTATCTGAGTGCTGGAGAGTGGCTGCTGCAGCGGCGGCAAGTGCGGTGGTGGCTGCCAAATCAGGTGCCGACTGAGCGGAGTCCACATCGCTGAGATCTAAGTTGCTGGGCGCCTTACCTTGTGCCTGTTGCTTAGAATCGTTCTTAGCATCCGGATCCTTGTCGCCCGCTGCTTCGCGTGGCCGCTTCTCATCTTTACTGTATTTCTCCTTGGATTTCTTGTGCTTCTCCTTCTTGCTACTACTGTTGCTGGCAGTGGCACTGGACACGGACTTGTCTGTTGGCGCACCTTCGGTGGAAGGACTGGCTCCCCCGGTTTTGGGTGATGGCTCAGTCAGTGATGGCTTCTCTGTGCTGATTGCTTGCTGCTTGTCTTTTTCTCGCTCCTTTGGCTTATCTTTATCGCGCTCCTTCTCCTTTTCTTTATCCCGATCGTTACGGTCTTTGTCCTTATCCTTGTTTTTATCCTTTTTCTTATGTTTGTGGGATTTCTTTGGCTCGGAAGCATTGCCGTTGCTGGTACTTTTGTCCGTTTTAGATTCCGTTGGCTTCTCAGGATGTTTTCCACCAGTGGCATCTTCCTTGTGCTTACTGGAGACCGTACTGCTGCTGCTATTACTGCCCACAGAAGTGGGCGTGGCTTTTCCTGTCACAGCTACATGGGCTTGCTGAGAAGCAGTTAGACTATTCCCCCCAGCCGGACTATCGGTTTGGCCGATTCGATCATCCTTTGGCACTCGCTTGTCCTTGTGGTCATCACGTTGCTTTTCCCGATCGCGGTCCCGATCTTTATCCTTGTCCTTCTTATCTTTTTTTGACTTCTTGCCTGAGCTACGTTCCTTGTCCTTTGATTCGGACTTTCCCGATTTGTGCTCGTCGCGTTCCTTGGAACGTGATGAGAGTGGTGCCGCGGTAGTGGAATCAATTGCTGTCTTTTTGGGACTGGGGGCACTCATTTCACTGGGCTTTCCAGGTTTCGGACTCGCCGTGTGCTTCGCTAAGGATCCGGCTGCCACGCCAGCTGCGATAGCCGCCGTTGCAACTGCTGAGGAGGCCGTACTGCTCGAGCTCTGATCCCGATCGCGTTCTTTGTCACGTGTCTTGTCCTTTTTGGATTTTTCTTTATGCTCATGCTTGCTGCTTTCCCCGGATTTGCTGGACTTTCGGTCCTTGTCGCGGCCGTGCCGATCCTTTTTGTCCTTTTCACGTGGCTTGTCCCCCCCACTAGATTTGTCGCGCTCCTTGCTGGCCTTCTCTTTACCTCCGTCGTGAGACCCACTTTTGCCACCGCCGCCGCCTGGCAAGTTTTTGCCTTCAGGTGAGTGCTTGGTAGCGGGCACCGGGGCTAGATTATTGGCGGAGGCACTACCCTTTGTTATAGGCGGGCCAAACAAGGCATTGAAGGCATTGCTTTTAGCAGGGTCTTCATTTCTCGACTTGTGCTTCTTTCCTGCCCCAAGATCGGCATTCGTCAATGTGACTGCAGAACCACCCTTGCCTTTGACGACCCCAATTTCGTTGTTTGAGGTTGCCTCCGCTCCAGCCACACTGGGGGACAGGGTTCGAGCGATATTGCTGGTGGCTACGTTAGCACCAAATACCGGCACACCACCTCCGCGCATCAACTTGGCCCGGAACTCCTCCGACGGGGCCTCGAAGATGTGAGTCTTTACTTGAACTCGATGCTGCGGAGGCCCCGTTGTCTGCAAGCTCAAATCGTACTGGTACGTTATTCGTTTGGGATCATCGCGGTTGCGAAAGTGTATTTCAACGGGTAGCAAAAAGCCGGCATATCCCGATTCCTGTAGAGCATATGGAGGTTCCTTAAAGACTGCAAAGCGACGGAATTAATATACTGATCTATGAAAGCTTGGGAGCACGACACTTACCACGCTTCGGCTTGGGAAAGGATTCGTGCAGCAGAAACACAACCTTTTCTACAAACGCGCTTATGTCCGCCTTGTTCACGCCCTGGACGTAGATCTCCCAATCATGGGTAAAGGACTGCGGGTGAGGTGTCTTCTTGCTGCGCAGCTTCGACGTGTGGCCAATCTCAAATTGCACCTTGACCGCCATACCTGTGGATTAAGCATCAAACCAAAATTTCTGCTAGGCGGTTTCCAGCAAGCGGCTGCTGAAAAAAAGGTAAGCGCGCCAAAATTGGTAAGCATTACAGAATCTTTTAATGTAGAGATAGTTTAAAATATGTATATAATAAATGATCAGGTGCTAAATTAAGGGTTTTCTTAAGGCTTTTAGGGTGCATGCGTGATGGGAAGATGCGTCCTCAAGAAAGTCACGTCCTCACTCGAACTCATTCAAGTAAAATTTTTTTTAATCTGATGAGGGGAGTGTACTTGTTTGATTATCCAAATGATTAACACCACTTGTTTTGCCACAATTATCCTGTTTGGAACACATATTTTATTATTATTCGTTTGGAAAGCAATCTGTTATTGTTTGTGTGCGAATGTGTGCCACCGCATTGTGCCCTTTCCAATAGGGAAGCTTTCGCCCGTTCATGTTTTTTAATTTGTGTTTGCTTTCTGATGAATTCTTTACGTACCAACACAGATTGGGGCATTCACATGAACCTGGGCGCTATTTTTGGAAAGGCCGCAATGTTTTCCTTCCTTGATTCGACCGAAATTCTGGAAAAACACACAGAAAATCCACCGTTTGTTGAGGGCCTGTAGTAAGTGCGACCAGAGCTTTTTAAAAGATACTGTGAGACTTCATTGAAAATAATACTAAAATTCGCAAATATTAAAATACTCTTTTATTTAAATATTAGAGTTTCCTGACATACAATTTTTTATGAAGTTTATAACGTAAAGTAAAACCAAATATATTGTCCAACTGATAAGGAAATGATTATTTTTTTGGTGGTTTGATGGTGGGTTTGAAAAATTCTTGTTGGAAAATTAATTTTAAGTATATTCTAGTATTTTTTTGGATTTTACGACCTGGCCTCTCTGGTAGACACCTACTTGCACACACTATCCCGCACGGCGGAAAAACAATAAAATAATTTGCATCAGTTATGGCCAAAACCAAAAGTATTTGGTGATTTTAAATTTGCAGACTCTTTTTAGTCGATACTTCGAGGTTCCGAGGATATTCTTCGACCACGTTCTTAGGAGTTTCAGGATTCCTAAGTATCGTTGGCAGGCGTTAACTTCACAACTCTGATGACAACCCACTGAAATATTTCTTTTGTGCGACCCACATTCTCCAAGCCAGTGGATCTCGTCGGCATTGCCTTTCAAAACATCCTGCAGGACTACCTATACCCGGCTAGCTACGATCTCTTTGTATACTTTCGACTTAAATGGCTACTCATTCGGATTATCCGAAAGGATTTCGCTTTCAATTGTTTGTGGTTTTCGTTGGTACAATTTTTTAATTTGCTGTGCAAGAAGTAAGTATCCTTAAATTGTTAAATTGTCTTAAGAGAGAGGGCAATGCTTTAAGCAGGGTCTTCATTTCCCGACTTGTGTTTCTTTTCTGCCCCAAGATCGTCATTTGTTAATGTGGCAGAAACACTCTTGCGTTTCACGACCCCATGTTCGTTGTTCGAGGTTGCCTCAGCTCCAGCCACACTGGAGGACAGTGTTCAAACGATATTGCTGGTGGCTACGTTTGAAATAAATACCGGCACACCACCTCCGCGCATCAACATTGCCCGGAGTTCCTCCGACGGGGCCTCGAAGATGTGAGACTTTACTTGACCAAAATGGTGCAGAGGCTCCGTGGTCGGCAAAGTTAAATCGTACGGGTACGTTATTCGCTTAGGATCATCGCAGTTGCGAAAGTGTATTTCAACAAGTATCATAAAGCCGGCATATCCAGATTCCTGTAGAGCATACGGAGGTTCCTTAAAGACTGCAAAGCGACGGAATTAATATACTGATCTATGAAAGCTTGGGAGCACGACACTTACCACGCTTCGGCTTGGGAAAGGATTCGTGCAGCAGAAACACAACCTTTTCTACAAACGCGCTTATGTCCGCCTTATTCACGCCCTGGACGTAGATCTCCCAATCATGGGTAAACGACTGCGGGTGAGGTATCTTCTTGCTGCGCAGCATCGACGTGTGGCCAATCTCAAATTGCACCTTGACCGCCATACCGGGGGGATAAGCATCAAACCCAAATTTCCAGTAAGCGGCTGCTGAAAAAAGGGTAAGCGCGCCAAAAAGGATTTTAGGGTGCATGCGTGATGGGAAGATGCGTCCTCAAGAAAGTCACGTCCTCATTCAAGTACAATTTTTCCTATGCTGATAAGCATGAATTTGGGCGCTATTTTTGGAAAAGCCGCAATGTTCCTTGATTCGAACTTGTTGATTTGAAAATTCGCCAATAATAAAATACTTTATTATTTATTAGTTAATAATTATATACAATTTTTTCTGAAGCTTGTAACGTAAAGTAAAAGAAAATATATTTTCGAACTGATAAGGAAATGACCAGTGATCTTCGATGGAATGTTACTGGGTTTGACGAAATTCTTATTGGAAAATTAATTGTAGGTATATTCTAGTATTTTTCTGGATTTTACCACCTGGCCTCTCTGGTAGACACCTACTTACACACACTAGCCCGCACGGCGGAAAAACAATAAAATAATTTGCAAGAGTTATGGCCAAAACCAAAAGTATTTGGGGATTTTGAGTCTGCAGACTTTTTTTAGTCGCAAAAAGGTCGTTGAAAATGACCACCGATTTCGGTGGCAGCCAATTTGTAACCAGTAACCCGACCGCCACTTGCGGGAGCTCATCCCGCTGGCTAACCGAGGATGTTTTTAAACTGGTGGACATTGTCCAGCGGGACGAAGCCATCTACAACCCGCGGCACAAGTACTACTTCTGCCGACCCTACGTGGAGAACTTTTGGCGAGAGGTAGACCTGAAGCTCGAGAAGAACCCCGGAGCTAGCTTGGCCAAGTGGACCAATCTTCGCATCTCGTTCCGTCGCGAGTACACAAACTACTTGGAGGAGAAGGTGCCGCCATGCTGGTCCTACTTCGAATGCATGTTCTTTCTGCACCCTTACCTCCGAAAGAAACACCAGCAACCCAAATCGCTGGATACCCAGGTGCAAGATGCTCTGGCCCATCTGTCAAGCCTGTCTAATCGCATGCAGCGCGAGCGTTCAGCGGTGATCCCAGCCAGTAGCAGTGGCGGCCAGCCGTCTGTGTCCGCACATCAGTCGCCCCAGGCGCATCAGCAGTTAGATAACTACTTGGACTACTTCGACGAAGCAGAACACAACAACTCCGAGCTGGAGGATATCATGGAGGAAGAGCAGCAGCGAACCAATCGCTTCCACAACCAGTTGGAGAGCAATGATATTAAGTCCGAGTGCGAGGAGCCGGTGGATGACTACGAACCGGAGCAGGAGGAAGATGAACACGAGGATCACGACTTGCACAAAATGGCCCCAACTTCCAGTTCTACGGCGGCGGGGATTGAGGCCCAACGGCGCTACGCTCACCATCAGCCGCAGTCGACCCGACTTCATTTGGGGCGTCTGCAGATGAGGGGCTACCAGGACGAGTTGCGAGGTGGAATTCGACCACGCTCTCAGGAGTTGCAGGCTCCTACCGCATCGGTGGCAGGAGTTAACTTCACAACGCAGACGGCAACCCACTCAAATATATCTTTTGTGCGACCTACATTCTCCAAGCCAGTGGATCTTGTCAGCACGACTACACACAGTGGCGGCGGAGTAGTAGGAGGAGGTGCTGGTGGTGGGGCGGCCGTTGGCGCAGCTTCTTCAGAATCAGAGCTACCTACGCCATCTACTGCGGCCGTGCCCACTACCATTATGCCTAGTAGCAGCGGTGGAAATGGAGTCAGCTACCTTCGGCACAACCATTCTCATGGTGGACACCACCCAGCGCCACCGCCAGGGCTCCCTTTGCGAGTGGAGACAAATAATTCGGGTGGCGGATCTTTGGGCAACGGAAGTGGCGGTGGTGTGGAGTTGTGCGACTGCAAAACCGATCCCGATGCCATGTTTTTAATGAGCCTTCTGCCAGATATCCAGAAGCTAAACGGACGCGACCGCGGCAAGATAAAGATTGCCTTTCAGAACATCCTGCAGGACTACCTGTACCCGGACTAGCTACGATCTCTGTGTATACTTTCCGCTTAAATGGCAACTCGTTCGGCTCAGCCGGAAGGATTTCGCTTTCAATTGTTTTTGGTTTTTCGTTGGTAAAATTATTTAATCTGCTGTGCAAGAACAAAGTATCCTTAAATTGTTTTGAACACTATTTTCTATGTTTATTAAGTGTATAAATATTTATAAATATTAACTGTGTAATACACAAGAATAAATTCATTCGAAATTATGCGAAATATATGGCTAAAGGTAACTAGAGGTATCACACACGACGTGGGCCAACTCGGATCGGATTAAATCCCATCCTCACTCGAGGAGCCTCAGCGCGCGGGTTATCTTCTTGATCTTGTTGTCCAGCGTCTTGTCCTCGTGCTCGCATATGTAGTAGTGTCGGGACGTGCACTCCTGACCGAAGTACACGTAGCTGTGCTTTCCCGCGTTGTAGCTTAGTCGAAGGCAGCGACCTTTTCCCTCAATCTGCACTGTATTATTGAGCACATCCTCCCCGGCTGCCTCCTCGGTCGACTGCTCCGAACTGTCCACCAAATTGGAAGCAGTAGAGTTCTCTCCCTTCTGAGCCATCGCGATGGAAGTGAGATTCGTGTTCGGGTTAACAGGCTTTGCCGAGTTGGACCAGATCCAGAGCAGACCTGGGTTAAGTCCGCCAAGCCAGTAGTCCCTGCCCCGGTGAGCCGGCTGGTTCAGCAGATAGGCCATTATCTCCTCGTTCTCAGATACCTTCTCGAACTCGGCGAGGTGCGAGTTAAGAGCCTTGCAGGCCGAGTTGGCCGTCTTCCAGTTCACTTGCTGCTGGCTGTTGATGTAGTAACAGTTGTCGCTGATCCGAGTGAAGTTCGTGGGACATGGATCCTTCACCTCCTTCTGGTTGTTGCCAGCCATCAAGTAATAGATTAGCTGCTCCGACCGCCTGACTCTGCTCTCTAGGTAATCTGTAAGAGGATTATCTCAAAGATAGAATCTGGATCTCGGAGAGAGGATATTAAAACAACTTACCCACTCTGTAGACCAATTTCTCAATAGCTCCTAAAAGATATAGATCGTTTTCAGAAACGGCGCGGAAAGTAGTTGGCGGACTGCTGCCTCCGCCAGGGTGATGTTGCTGCGGCTGCTGTTGCAAATGTTGCTGTGGATGTTGCTGCTGCTGCTGTAGGGATACAGGTCGCAAATGCTGCTGTGGAGCATTACCTCCCCCTCCGCCACCGGAACTGCCACCAAAGCCAAATATTTGCTGCAGGAAACCAGGCTGTTGCCTTTGCTGCATTTGCTGTTGTTGCTGCTGCTGTTGATGCAGCATCTGGTTGGTCATTGGACGAAACTGGGGATTTACGATGGGGCTCTGGCTCTCGACGGGCTTCCGTAGATGAGGCTCCAATTCTACAGCTTCACCTATGCGGCGGGTGATGTAGATGTTGTTGCCTGGTCGCTTGTAGGCCGAGGAATGGTAATTCAATGGGCCATTCATACCCATTTCTCCACCCATATAGGGCAGATCCTTGCTCTGGCGATGACTACTGCTTTGGCTGAAAAGAGTTATCATTTTTTTTAGGGAATGAGCCACTTCACGCACCAGGTCAGTAACACCCACCTTAAGACGTAATCTTCGAGAAATTGTGACCAAATGGGAGCATCTACGTCCGCCTCCGACTTGACGAGTGATTCATTGGCGTATTTTTGCATAGTTTCACCATCATCGCCTCCGATGGCATTGCATAAGAGTCCGGGCATTACGATTACCGCCAGGTAAACAAGGGCTCCAAGCCGGAGGTGTTTGCTAGCCGGCGACATGATGACATGCAACGTTAATGGGTATATTGCCCCCCGCCTTCGATTCACTTTTGAAGCAGTACTTGGAAATGCAAGTCGCGCGCGAGATAAACACTTTCGATTTCGGTGCGTTTTTCGTGCGGTTTTAAGCCGCGTCCGCGTCTCTAGACCGTTCGTTCGCCTCTGTCGAGCTGAAAACCCCGACTGAAGCGTGTCTAGAGGCTTAAACCTGAGCTTGGCTTTCGGCCCGGTCCGGTCCGGTCCGGTCCAAGCCTCTCCGGTCTCTCACCACCGCCAATGGCAATGGCCCAGACCCATTGAGGTTGTTGTTTTGTCGCTGAGACTGAGAAATGCAAAATTTCACTTTCTCCTTCGGCTGTGCGGCTGGCTCTTTACAAATGTAAGTCATTGGGCCTTTCTTGTGATCTGTGTTTCTCCCGCAGCTTTTGTTGGCCGTCAACGCCCGCCTTCTGACACACTGTTTGCACTCCATTAAGTTTGATTTCGAGCTTAGGTAATTGAAGTGGTTCATAGAAAGGTAAGTAAAGGGGAATAGTAATGGTGGAAATATAATTATTCCATGATATACCGATCCTTTGAAGACCTGAGCTATTACAGCGTATATAGCTAGGAATAGTGGCTGTTAGGATCGAACTATCCTTCTAAAGACTTTAGTGAAATATTTTAATATAATAACACCAAAAAAGGAAATTGGCTTTTAATTAAGGTATTCAGGGATTTTAGCTAATATTGAAAAAATTATACAATCACCGTTAAGATTTTTATATTATTTTAATATAATACTAAAAGCCCAAAATAGAAACTTGCTTCAAACTTTTAAGGCAAACCATTTTCTAATCTCCGGCAAGTTTAAGACCCCTCGTAAGTTAAACATGCCAACTATCATATTATTTTATATCTAACCAGCTTATGTAAATAATGACCCGAGGTATCTTATATGCAATTTAACACACCACTTAAAGTTTTAATAACTATTTTATGGCACCACGTAGCTTTGAGATTCGAGAGAAAGAAGTCACCAAAGAGAAAGAGCCGGTGGTCAGATGATGAACTCCATCAATATGAAAGGCGGCCTCCGACCGGGAGCACGATGGGGGTATTGCCCATGTCGGACCTGGCCTTAACTGAATTATTGAGGGTTAAAAAGCTGGCGCCCACATCTATCTATCCATCTATCTATCTCCATCCAAAAAGATCTTGAAACTTGCCAACTGATTTACCCTGAAGATTCAAATGAATCTGGCAGATATATCTGAACTTTCGTTATTTTCATTGCTATGACAATTAGCGGATGTTAACGATGTTGCAACGAAGGCCTTGTTTGCGATCCAAGTTCGTGATCCATCGCCGATCAAGTGATGACGCACTTTTGATTTTGGTAATTTTGAACCATGGGGTTTCCCAAAAAAAAACCATAAAACCAACGAAAAAAAATTAAAAAAAAAAATCCGAAAAAACCAAAACCAACTTTGCATAATCGACAAGTTCACCTGAATCTCGAATAATTTCTTATCAACTTCAGCGAAGACCGCTGACGGGCAAAGAAAATCAATTTCATGGATTCTCATTAAAAGCAAACATCAAACATATAATTTTTTTAGCAAATTTTTTATAAATTTTTTTGTATACTTTTTTTGTTGGTGTTTTTTGTGTGTAATTTTATGATATAAATTCAAATTAAAGCAGGATTCTTAACAGCTTAGATACAGTTATAGATCTATCGCCCTGTCTCTTTTCCTAAATTTCTCCCTATCTCTCTCTCGCTCTCTATAATTTATTTCCTGCTTCGGTCCGCTTCTTAATATTTTTAAACAATTGCTTTAAAAATACAAAATTGGTTTTTTTTTTAAGTAGAGGGACTAGTTTTTTACATTCTGCTACGTTTTGGTTCATTTTATTTTTTATAAAATAAAAAAAAATTAAATATTCAAGAAAGATAATGTGATCCTTGGTTCTATTACAATCTATGCTTGGTTCTTGTTGCTGTTGTTGATCTTGTTGTTGTTGTTATTTATTTATTATGAAGTATATAGATTTATAAAGAATTTGTATACACAATGGATGTTGTTCTTGGTATCTGGTATATCATTCTGAGATAATCGTTAAAATTAGTAGAGTACTTCGTCGTCGTCTTCGGTTTCCTCCGCTGCTTTTCATTGTTGTTGTTGCTGTTGTTGCTGCTGATGATGTTCCTGGGGTTATAGGCCATAGTTCAATAGCCATTTTAGTAGCCAGCCAACTCGGCGAATGTGGAGTCCATCTCGTCGGCGAGGGACTTGTACCTGTCCTTGTTGATGCCCAACTCGTCTGTGGAATTAATTAAAAGAAAATTATTAGAAAAGTCGAATATAAACCGATCTTGGATAAGGACATGGCAGAAAAACATACAACACTTAAACTTTACACTGTGCGTAATCAGTCTCAGCTTGGGTTAATAGCGCGCTGTTCTGGCAAGCGTTTTAATTTTTTAAAAATAATTCAATTTTTTAACCTGAAACAGGCTTGTTATGTATTTTTTAGATAGTTATTTTTTAGATCAGTTAGTCTGCAGTGCTGTGAGGGATTGGAAAGTATCTAGGGGGGACATCTACGGGTTCTAGCCATGATCTATCAAACCAATAAATGCAGACTTCTGTGGCGGAAGACCTGAATCGAAATCAGCTTGGAAATGACTTCGGGAAAGAACTCAATAGTGATGTGATCGTCAAAAGAGAAAAATAGAGACAAAATATAAAGATACATATATGTATAGTGCTGATCTGAGAGTATCCAGGGAGGGCAAGACAGGTCAAGAGAGGTCATGCCACATCAATAACGGAAAGGAATATCTGGCATACAAACAATATATACATTGAAAAATTCACCTGTGTGTTGAAAGCACAATTAACTACAGTTGCAACTTATTTTTGGCTTTGGCTTGATCTGAACTTGATTTTTTACAGTGTACTGTCGGGGGAGTGTGTGGGTGTGGCCACATTCAAGCGAGACTAAACAAATTATTTACAGTGTATAAAGACAGAAGTGTATGGTTTTGGATAAATACACTGGCATCGGAAAAATAATATTGTTTAGAAAAATATATAGTTGGGAAAAAAATTGTTGTTTCTTTCGGGGAGGGGGATTCTTGTGTGAGTTTTGTTGGATTTGTTTTTTGATTTTTTTTTTATTAATATCCAGTAAGTTCGGCAAATGTCTGGTCCAAATCGTCGCAGATTGCTTTGTATTTTTCCTTCTCATGGAAGAGACGGTCTGCAAAAAGCATTTTTTTGTTGGTTTTCATTTATACAATTTATATACAAAATAGAGAGATGATTATTCTTTTAGAAATGGGCAGAATATGGGTCGAAAGTATATAATTACGTCAATTAATGAAAGCAGAGTATGGCGAGTAAGTAAGATTATTAGAATCCGTTTTGGGCGATATATACAATGCGAGCATTAGTTGAAGCCAGCGTTCCGACTGGAGTGGCATCTCCGGCGTCTCGTCGAGGGAGTTGCCTCCTCGGGAGCTGAGTGAAATGGCGGGGGATAGGTGGAACTGGGACGGGGAGACTTACCCTCTAGCCTGTCGACCTCCTTCTGCAGGCGCTTGACTTGCTTCTCGGCGTGTTCGGCGCGCTGCTCGGCCTCCTTCAACTTGATGGACAGGGTCTTCATCTCGCGCTTGAATTCCTCCACGCGCTGGTTGGCCTTCTCCTCAGACACCTCCAGAGACTTCAGAGAGTTGCCGACAACCTGAACACGAGAAAAATGAGATCGTTGATTCCCAAAATGAATTTAAAGCTCAACCCACCTTCAGCTCCTCCTCCAGCTCCATGATCTTGGACTCGCCGGAGCGGACACGATCCTCAGCCACCTCCAGCTCGTCTTCAACGAAGGCCAGCTTGCGGGACACTTCGTCGGACTTGGTGTCAGCATCCTCAGCGAGCATGCGGGCCTCCTTCAGCTGGTTGGTGAGCTGATCCATGCGCTCCTCATCCTGCTGGGAACGGTTCTCCAACACCTTGCACATACGGTTGTTCTCATCAGCCGACTGGGTGGCCTCCAGCAGCTTCTGTTGGGCGGTGGTCGAGCGCTCCTCGGACTTCTCCAGATCCTCCTCAATCTGTTGCACCTTACGGTTGAGGGTGGCCACCTCCGATTCGGTGGAGGTCAGGAGTTTCTCCTTCTCCTCCAGCTCGGTGTTGGCCTTCTCGAGCTGCTCCTTGGCGGTGACCAGATCAACCTCCACCTGGACGAACTTCTTCTCCAGATCGCGCACCTCCTCGTTCAGTTTGTCGGCGCGGGAGTTGGCATCCTTAGCTTGGTTCTCGCAGGTATCGGCCTTGTCAATGGCGTTATCCTTCTCAAGCTTCATCGCTTGCATCTTCTTCTTGATGGCGTCCATGGTGTTTGTGTTTTTGTTAACGGCTTAGAAGGGAAGAAAACTGGAAAAAAGCACTGAAAAATAAAAAGAAAGGGTTTTTAAAATAGGGCTTAAGATAAGATTTCCAGACCCTCTTTTTTATAATATATCATATCTCTTATCTCTGAAGTATTTTAAGTAGATGGCTTTCATCATTCCAAAATATATCTCTTATCCTAATTTTATTTTTGGAAAATTCTATACTCTTTGAATAAAGGAATCAAAATAAACATTGGAAATGTCAATATATCATGCGATATATTGTTCCCATGCAGAAAGTATCATGAGAGCAGTACACCTGTGATACTTCACTTGACACTTTGAAAATTTTCAATTTTCCAAAAGACATAAAAAGTGCAATTGAAAATCTGTTTATTTAAATTCTCCAGGCGCATTCTATATAATCTATATAGGTAAACGGGATGTTTAATTATAAATATATTTTTGCGTGCATATGTATCTGTGCAATAAATTTGAAAATTTAAATGTAAACACATTTCAGAAGATCTCACGTAATTTTCATTTTCCATTTTCAATACGCCCACTCCGAATCCGAATCCGAATCCGGATCCGGCGATGAGCTATATATTTTTGTGCGCTGCACGATATTTTTCGAGTTAAAAATAAACTTTATATGCTTTTGCATGTGAAAAATATCCAGTCGACCGACTCGCACACACAAACACAAACTCACAAGAAGAAATGCTTTTTTGGACATTGTGTGCTAAATGTAATTCTAGAGTTTCCCCCTATTATTTCGAAATACACAAAAAACGCAAATAGATGTGTGTTGAGAGATTGCAATTTGAAAAGATTTCAATTCTTTGGGGTCATTTAGTGCGTGGGTGTGGGTGTATCTGATGAGATGGTGATTGTATCTGTATCTGTGTATCTATGGGGCTTCCACCAGAAGTGGGACAAAGTCATTTATGTTGTAGTTGTTGCTCTTTTGGAGGTCTTTCGATACTTGGGTTGTTTTTTTGTTTCCCGAAATAATATATCAAAGAGTATCATTTTTTTTTTGGAAGAAGGGGTGTGGAAGATATAAAATTTGGAAGACAAAAGACTTGGAAAATATTGGATAATTTTAAGAATATAAATCTTGGAAAAATATAATAAATATTAATTTTATATCTTTTATTTGAATTATTGAAATAATAAAAAGCTTTTACCTAATACGTATTTAAGCTTAAACTTTTATATATTGTACTATTTTCAAAATGTATAAGTAACATAATTTGGCCTTCGAAATCATTCATAAATGGTAAGAAAATATTAGTTCTGTTTTTGAATTTCTGTGGGTGGCAAGGCAAATATGTATTTCCATAAATCTTTGTATCTATATCTCTTCTATTATATATGTATCTATGCTTTCCCAAGCAGTTATCTTATTTTCCAAAACATATAGCTTTTCCGCCCGCCCCTTCTCTAGCTCCTAAAAACAATCTCAAGGATAAATTCCGAAATCTTCAATTGCCTTCGACTGTTTGTTCACTTTATGAGATCACAGAAAGCTAGACGGAAAAGCTTTTTCGTCTAAATTTCAAGTAGAGTTAAAAATAAACTGATCTGAATGTGTGTGTTATTTTTTCATAGAGTGAGTAGGCAGGTGTCTGTCTGCAGTTAATTTTAAAGAATTTTCTTCGAGGAGAACACTTTTTTAAGTGCAGGTGTGTGTGTGAAAATTGTGCGTAGCAGAATAGGTGTGGAAGGTGTGTGTGCATATGTATATGTATCCCATTTTCTGGTGGAGCTTTCTTGTGATTGTGTGCAAAATATTCTCACACACACAGGGATATTCGATGGTATTGGTGCCGTCAGATTTAGTTACAAAATTCCTTATAAGCGAATTTTTTGAAACATCCAAAACAATTATCATAAATTTTCGTTTGAAAAATGTATAAAGCCAAAAATACAATTTTTTTTAAGTTTTCACTTTTTGTTATAAACTTTGTAGTTATTGCACTTGTCGATTTTTTTATATTAAGAACTTAATTAAAATTCTTAGCTCTCTTGACACATATACATATGCACATTATTTATCGTAAAATAATGGAGTTGATCCCATTTTTTAATAAATTTCGAAGTTTTATTCTTCAAAATGCACTTATCACTTTTTTTTCGAAAACTGGTATATTTTATCCATTTTTAAATACCAATTTGGCAGAGACGAGTGTTAAAATTATATTATGTAGATTTTTTTTGATAATTTTTTGGGTGAAAATCCTGGTGGACCAACCTTAGCGTTTCAAACACACTATACGCTGTCGAAACCCCGAGAACACTGATGCTGACCAAGTTGCTTAGCCAAGAAAGCGACCCCAAGATCCGACGCAAGGCAACACACGCATACACACAGATAGACACACACTTGGGGAAAACTCACACACACACTTGATCCTCACACCAACGCAGTATTGAATAATTTTTCTCGCCTCAAAATTTCCCACTAAAATATAAGCGGAAAAGCGCTTTCGCAACTTTCCGCCTCACGATCGAAAATTTCCCTCAAAATTTCCCCCAACTTTTCTCTCTCTTTTCTCAGCTTGCATTCACGTCATTCGAACGGCGTGAAAATTATGCGTTTTTTTGTTGTTTCTCCTTCTTAAAATTAAATTGAATTTATTTTTTTACTCACAAAACACTCTCACAGTTGTGTATGGTATGTGTGTGCCTGTATCCGTCAGATACGTGGCTAAAAATAGCGCATAAATGTTAGATGCCTGCCAGAGAAAAGAAGCAAGAGCAAGCCTAACAAGATGAACATCTATTTTGGCCTGGCTGAAAAAAAAAACACAAAAAATATTGAGAAACATTTGGAATTTTGATCGGAACCATGCCAGAAGGCGAAAAAATAGTTCATTTGCTATTTTTTTGGGCTATTAATTAGTCTAGTTTTCACAAAGAGTTAAAGAATAGGATAACAGGATATAGGATAGGATAACACCGATGTTACGTATATAAATATGTATATATAAAAAATAGAGTGACTTAATTGAATTAGCTACACGAACAGCTTTTTCTTTATATATTTTGTATTTTTATAAAATAATCAGACCTATCATAAATACTATCATAAATGCAATTTTTCCAGAGTAACCTTGGAATGTTTTTCAATGAAAAAATAGTAATTGTTTGTTTTGATTGTACTATCGAAATTATAGGGAAATTTTTAGCAAAGCCAATATTAACAAAAAATCCGAAAAAGTCACTAAAGTTTTTGTACATAACCCTTTATTTTGTTATTTGTTTAAATAATATTTAATTATATATTCCAATCTAATATATATATTTTTCAAGTTGAAAATCCCATTTTCTTATAGACAAATTTCCCATACAGAAAAATTTAAAAATAGACCGTATTTTTGTAATATTGCGCTTTTATTGTATTTTCTGTAGATATTTATGTATAAGTGAATATACATTGTCAATTAATTCAATACCAACCCAGTGGTCTCTCCAATGTATTGAAGGAATGAAGTGAGACGAACATACCCAGAAGGATACCCAGCAGTGCACTGATCTTCGGCCACAAAGGAGTTGATTCCAATCTGCTGCCACTGCCCGGAACTGGAGTTGTACAGGATGAGAGGACCACCGGAATCTCCACTGCAGATGGACATATTAGTGCCATCGGCTCCCTGGGCGCACAGAGTGGAGTCCAATACCACGGAGGAACCGTAAATGGGGGCACAATTCTCATTGCCGATGACCGTCACTTGGGCGTACTGCAGAGTCTCGGAGTACTCCAGGTACTCGTCGTCCATAAGTCCATATCCGGCTACGGTGGCCACACTGCCCACAAAGTTGTTCCAGTCCTGGGAAGTGGATACCAGACTGATTGGGCTTATCGTGTTGGAAAAGGTCAGAGCTTGGGGGAGCTGGATAAGCGCCACATCGTTATTCATTTTGTCGTTGTAGTTCGGATGGACGAATATGCTCGAAGAGGTCATATTCAGGGCATTCTCGTTGTTGAGCTCCACAGTGCCGAAGATCAGGAACAACGAATCGAAGCCATAGCCGCAATGGGCCGCGGTCAGGACCCAAGTGTCCGAAATGATGGATCCGCCGCAGAGTAAATCGTCCCATTCGTCCCTTTTTAGAATCACCTGCCACGGAAACTGCCCAGTTGTCGCCTGTTTACCAGATATAATACGTCCGTGCTGGTTTTTACAGAAAAAAGAACCTATGATAAGTCTTTATCACTTGACAAGTAATCAATATACTCACAATACCAGGTAACGCTAGTCCGTTCGATGACGAAATTTCCTTGGCATTAGTGGCTAAGAACGCTAATAAAATTAGCCATAACGATCCAACAAAATTTACGGCCGTCCGCTTCATGGTTATCCGTTTTCGGTCGGAAGCTATATGATTTAATGTTCGATTCTGTCAATTTTAATCTCCACCCTTAACTATTCTTCCCCTTTGTTTTGTTATCACTGGTCGGAATTTTGCACATTTTGTTTTAACATGGTGAGTTTTAATGAACTTGATAAGATTAAATAAGTATTTACCCAACGTGCTAAGTGTGTTAACCAATTAAAAGAAGCTAAAAGAGACGGAAGCCTGTTACAGTGCTCCATATATAAACTAAATAAGATATGACGCTGTTTTCCATTTCATTTCATTGTCAACATAAAGAAAAGAGCTTCTCTTTTCCAGTGACTATTTATTTTCTTTTGAAATATGAAACCTAACTTATCCATTTTGAAAATCCTGAAGAGGTTATTTGTTTTCCAAAAAGAACGATTTTCTGAAAAAAATCTGTAGCATACAAGTAGGGGCACTCCAACCACATCATTTAGAAACCTCCCATTAAAAACACCTTCGAACATTTTTATATGCAAAAGATTTGTTTCTGTTTATTGATCATAAAAATATTGAGTGTTAAATAAAAATACATACATTGTTTTATTTGGTTTGCATGTTTCATAGAATTACAAAAGCTATGTCAAAATTGTAAATTTTATTTATACGTCTCCCTTTAATATTCTAAATTATTAATTTTCTTTTTTATGAATACTAATTCTCATACAAAGGCCATAGACAATTTTAGATACAATTGGCATACTGCCCAGAAAACAAAGTCAAGCAAATTCAAATAATACAAAAATTGACTCTGGCTGAAGCTTTTCTGAGAGATCTATGAGTATTATATGTTCAAGGGTGTACGATTCTGACTGGTGGGTTTTTGGGGATCTCTTATTAAATTATTAAATTGCAATTTCTAAAAGTTATATTTTTTTATTAAACTTTTATTGGAATGTTTAGGCTGAGAAGTGTATTTCAGTGTGTTATGTTAAAAATAATTTGTAAATTGGACGTCGAAATGCATTCAGACTCCATTTTGTTTTTCTTTGTAGATCGCAGGCTGTTGTTGCTGTGATTTTCCCATTTTCCGGATGTATCGACTTCCGGCTTTAGTAATTGTTCAGTTCGGCGTACTCCAGTTCCTGGGCAATAGTTTTGTACTTTTCCTTACCTTTGCTAACCTCCTCTATAAGTGAGCAGCAAGAAGTGAAATAAACATTTGGTATCAATGATTATATTTTCAAGTTGATTGCTTTATTTCTTAGTTTGGATACAAATAATAAATAAAAATTGAGTTAAACAAATACACAATAGTTTCGTTGCGTCCTCTTATTTCTCTGCAGGCAAAAATCAATCTACAACAATATCTATTCAAATTCAAGCACACAAATCAAAGGTAACGAAGGCAACTACGATTACAATAAGTACGGTGCGCCTACAGGTATGCTACGGTACAGTGAATACAATACACGAAATGTGTGCCACGAGAATAAAATAGAGTGTTGATCGTTTTGAGGCCGAGTGGGAGCAGTGCTTGGATCGATCCGCTTATTCCTTGAGGATGAGCTCGACGAAGGCGGTGTCGAGATCGTCTCCGATATCCTTGTAGCGCTCCTTCTCCAGGACCAGGTCGTCTGTTCATCATCGTGTTCAAGAAATCATAAAAGAACGCAAGAATAATAAACCAAAATTAATAAAATTTATAAAAGGAAAATATTAAAATTACACAAAACCTCACAAAAACTAACATCTTTTGACATAAAAATAATAATTACCTCTTTTTTGTAAAAAATTGAAATAAAAATGCAGTCGGCGGGGTTGAACTTTGGCTTGGCAAGTCAAAACTAGCTGTTAATGTTAAAAATAAAAATAGCAGCACAAATATAAGGCAGCACTTGGTTTTTGCAATGCTTCGTTTAACTAAACTGTTTAATTCCATTTAGTTATCGTTTATAAAAAAAAAAAGGTAAATGATTCCAAAAACGTGCTCTTAATTTAAAGTTTCTTAAAAGCAGGGCAGTATTTGGTAGCGGTAGCAGTTGTGTTCCTTCTCTCGAGGGGGATGGGGGCAGCATCTGGTCAGCTTAAGCAGGTGGTGCCTCGCCCTCAGCAGCTGGGGCAGCTTCAGCAGGGGCTGCCTCGGCGGCGGGAGCAGCCTCCGCGGCCTCTGGAGCAGGTGCAGCATCAGCAGCCGGGGCAGCCTCTGCGGGGGCAGCAGCTTCTCCCTCAGCTGGTGGAGCGGCACCTTCAGCCGGAGCAGCTGCCTCGGCGGGGGCAGCACCTTCGGCTGGGGCAGCTCCCTCAGCGGGTGCTCCTTCGGCCGGAGCAGCTCCATCAGCTGGTGGAGCAGCCTCGCCCTCAGCAGCTGGCGCGGGCTCTGGCTCGGATCCGGGTGGTGGTGGCTCGTAGTTCTTGACGTACGGCACCTCGGCGCCCTCTGGGGGCAGATCGATCGAGTATTCGAATGGCGGCGGTGGTGGTGGTGGGGGAGTGGGCTCCTTTGGCGGCGGGGTCGCCTCCTTGGCCGGTGCTCCCGGCTCTCCGGGTGCTGCGCCCTCGCCCTCGGCTCCGGCTTCGCCAGCAGCAGCCGCAGCTGCTTCCGCCTCGGCAGCGGCGGCAGCTTCCGCTTCCGCCCGGGCCGCCTCCATGGCGGCCAGCTCCTCGGGCGTGGGTGTGGGCAACTTGGGCGTGGGCGGCTTCGGGTTGCGGACCGTCCAGAAGGGCTCCAGGCCCACGATCAGGTCGACGAAGGCCTCGTCCAGGCTGTCGCCGATGAGGCAGTAGCGTTCTTTTTCAACAATTAGGTCGTCTGCGGATGCGGAATGCCATGCGGTGATGTTTGTGAGACAAGCAAGAAAAGCGAAGGACGAGATTCGGGGTGCAGAGAGTATAGAGAGAAAATAAAGCGTGAAATGGTGGAAAAAGTATAAGAAACTAAAAGAAGCGTAAAGTAATATAGTGTGGAATACAGAGGGAGTCGGGGGATGTGGCATGGTTAGTGAGAGGAAAACACTCTGGCCAGTTCTGTAACGACGAGATCCTTTTAGAGATCCTTGATCTATTTTTCAACAAAAACGACATTATTTTCCATTTCAGTTTTTAGCTTTTAGGCTGGTGGAGCTTCTTCGGCAGGTGGTGGAGCGGGGGCTTCAGCCTCAGCGGGAGCTGCGGCATCTGGCGGCGGTGCTGGTGCAGCCTCTCCCTCTGCTGCAGGTGGTGGAGGAGCAGCAGCATCGCCTTCTGCAGCTGGTGGAGCTTCTCCTTCGGCTGGGGCAGGTGGAGCTCCCTCTGCAGGTGGAACTCCCTCGGCAGGGGCACCCTCGGCTGGGGCTCCCTCGGCAGGAGCACCCTCGGCAGGAACCGGCAAGATATCACCCGGCTCCGCGTTCTTCACATACGGCACTTCGGCGCCCTCTGGTGGCAGATCCTTGGCATACTCGAATGGTGGTGGCGGCGGTGGAGTGGGAATCCTCTCTGGTTCGGCCGGTGCCGCTGGCTCCGCGCCACCTTCGCCCGCAGCTCCGCCCTCGGCAGGAGCAGCTCCCGCCGCCTCACCGCCTTCGCCCGCAGCTCCAGCCTCTTCACCCAGAGCGGCCAGTTCCTCGGCCCGGGCCTTGGCCTCGGCCTCGGCGGCGGCGGCGGCTTCCAGGGCGGCAATCTCCTCCTCGGTGAGCTCCGGCGTGGGCGGCTTGGGGTAGCGCTCGTTGTAGAATGGCGGCATGCCCATCAGCTCCACGAAGGTGAAGTCCAGGCTGTCGCCGATGAGGGCGTAGTGCTCGATCTCCTTGATCAGCTCATCTGGCGTTTCGGTTTCGGTGTCGGTTTCAGGTTCGGTTTAGAGGTTCAGGGGTTAGGGGTCAGAGTGGCACAGGTGCGGAAAGCAGAAATTCGGATTAGAGCAGATACAAGAGAGCGCGATGCGATCAATAGAACCTCCAGTGGTGGCCACATCGGGATGGAACACTAGACGCAGGACGAGGGGCTGTCAGGCAGGTCAGACAGGAGACACGTTTTCGAAAAAATACTTTATTTGTGCAATTGCAGCAGCATGGTATGTATTGTATAGTATATGTATGTATAGGTATATATTAAAGTATAAATAATTAATTTATGTAAATCGTAAATAGATCGAATTAAAATTTTTAATGCCATTTCTTGTTGCAGCATTCTCCTCGTTGCGGAATCAGAATCGGAACAGTGACAAAGGGTTGCTGGTGTTTTGTTTTTTTTTTTTTGTGGGAAGTGGTTTTCGTTTTATTTTTGAAATAAAAGATGCCCGAACTCGAATCGGGCAGTTGGAATGATGTGCTTATTTATTTTTTGTAAAATTTTAATCATTGCCGAAACTAGTAGTGTTGTATATGTGTTGGTGTGGGCTGGGCGGCAACTTAAAAGTAGGCAAATATTACACAACGTTTTGCAAACACGACGATTTCGTTTAAATATGTATGTATAAACAAGGTATAAACATTAGCGTATTATTAATACAGTTAAGCTGGCGACAAATACAAAGTTTTAGCATAGAATTTACTCTTTAAATATAAATAACAGCGATTTGTTGTTTGTCTCTCTATATTTAATACACGTAGTCTAAGAAGAAGGCGGCAATGCGTGTTGTCT
Source organism: Drosophila pseudoananassae pseudoananassae (assembly GCA_018153035.1). Lineage (NCBI taxonomy): Eukaryota > Metazoa > Arthropoda > Insecta > Diptera > Drosophilidae > Drosophila > Drosophila pseudoananassae. The sequence continues at coordinate 3,339,339 of JAECXR010000055.1, forward strand.
TTTTTTTTGTCCAAAAATTGTCATCAAAATACGAATACAAATACAGGTATAATTTAAATTTTAAAAACAAAACAAGGTAAATGTTGAGTAGCAAAAGCAAGAGTACAAAAAGTACACAAATAATTGAAATAATTAATTAATTAAAATTTAGATTCTACAAGGTATTGCAATGTATATAGTCTTTATAAAGCTGCTCATTGGAATTTTCATTTTGTTGCCGAATAGTGGAATGCACTTGCTACGAGAATGTCTTGTTTCAGTTTTAGTTTCATGATCTGCTTTCCTTTCCTTTTTTTTAAATTTATATGTTTATGTTTAGAGTGTCTACTAACGCTACTTTTGATTAACTCTCCCGTTGCTTGGCGTTCGAAGATGGCGTCGCTCCGCTTGGAAGACACTTGGCGCGTCCTTGCAATTTGTGTGGGTGGGTGGGTGTGTGGTGTGTTTGGGATGCGATCTCTTTCTAGTATTTAAATATGGAAAGCGCCAGTTTTGTGTGTGTCCGTATGTGTGTTTTTTTTGTTGGTTTTGTTTTGATTGACGTCAAAGCAGGCAGTTTAGTTAATTTACAAATTAGCAAATTAAAGGTTTACATGTTCTGTATGTCATGTAAGGTGGCCTCCATTTCCTCCTGCAGCAGTTTGTTCTTGGCCCGCTCATTCAGCAAGTCATCTGTTTATTTTTATTTTTTTTTTTTTGTTCAGTGTATTAAGGCGGGGCATGCAACATTTTTTAGCGAACAGGATACAAGCAGCGTTGTTAAGCACAACAACAACAAAATTATATATGAAAAGTAAACAATAAAAGAAACAAATTAAAAATGTTGAAACAAAAAATATATCGAGGTACATAAAAGTTCACTAAATAACAGTTCTGGATTCTATATAAGAGGATATGTGATTCTACTTATAATATAAGTTTATATTCAAAAATAAATACAAATTACTCAATTAATTAATAATCTTTTCTTTACTTTAAAATACTGAGGTACAAATTAAAAAAAGAGTTCTAGGTTCTCAGTAAAATTTGAATAAAATCTTTGACGGACATACCTTCGAGCCTGTCGACTTCCTTCTGCAATTTCTGAACGGAACGTTCAGCGAACTCAGCGCGAGCCTCAGCCTTTATTTTTTAGTTGGGAAAAAAGTTTAAAAAAAATATTTAATTAGTAAAATATGTATAAGTATTTAGTGGTAAATAAGCAACAAAAAGTGGCGGCCACAGTGGGCAGGACATGTCTTTAAAAACACTCTCCTTGCCACACCACCAAAAAAATGCAAATTCTAAGGCATAGTTTTCTTAAAAAATAGTTTATATTTCTTTAAGCCTTTTGGAATTTTCATTTCTTTTTAATATTTCTTTAAGCCAAGAAGCTTCCCAAATTTTCTACCAAAACCAGCAAAACTTATTAAATAAAATGCGTGTGGTGTTTGATGAATGAAAGTTAAGAACAATGTTTCATGAAAATATAGTTAATAAAAATATTAAAAATAACCATTCAAACATAAAAATTATTCATATATACTAGAATGCTTACTAACTGCCGACTCTGGTGTGTTTAGGGTTTTTAGACAAAACCTAAATCAGACAAATTAAATATCATATAGGGGGATTGATAATAACAATGATTATATATGGTAACTAACTGGTGGAGGCTACGCAGTCACTGCAGTAATAAACTGAAAATGCTGTTAAGATTGTAATTCCTTATAGAGATAGAGAAACGGAATCTATTAATCTCTACACGGCCATCCATTGGCGTCGACTTACAGCTTCTACATTTAATTTGAACTGTATGAGCTCCTTTTCGTAATATTTGTGATTAACGCGTGCCTAGACGTCGGGGGAAAATACAACAAATGATATGGATCAAATTTATGTTTTCAAAAGATCGATTTTTTTGAGTTTGTGTGTGTGTTTGTTATAAGAAAAGAAAAGAATATATATATGTATATAAAATATCTACCGAAATTAGATATCTCATTGAATACTACTAGCTTCAGGTAGCTTCAGGATTTGGCATTTGGAATGGCAAAAAGACATTGACAATTTCTTAATTTCTTCATCAATCTTGCATGACTTGCAATCAATGCACAAAAAGTTGTTTTCAATTTTGAACAAAATGTACACACACACGATCGAAATGATTGAGATTGAACAATACTTGCCCACACTTGATGTATCTGTATCTATTTCATCATAAATTTCATCCACATTTGTTGTATTTTGTTTTCCCAAAAAGCATTTTTTGTTTTTTTTTTTTTTTACATAAAAAAGAAAATATTAAATGCCGAATTGACGAACAATATGTACAAGAAATTTAAAATTGAGAATAACGATTTGTGCAATTCAATATTTTCTTTTTTGTTTCAATTAGTAATGATTAGTTCTTAGTCTAGGTTTAGAAGCATTATCAACCAACACCAGAGATAGTATACCACCATCACCAATAATGGGGAAACATAGTACCTCTTTCAGAGAATGGTCCAAGACCTTGATTTGCGTCTCAAAGGTTTCCTCTTTTTGTGTGGCCTAAGCGGTTATTATTGAACATAAAATAGAATAAATGTATATTCATGCAAAATAAATCAGGTCCAGCAGGTGCGCAGATTAGGATTGGATTGGGGCGTTTAAAGCGGCAACATTTAAACAAATAAAATATGAAAATAAATAAATAAAGAGTAATTAGTGTTTATGTTTATCGGTAGACACTTTATAAAGAGTATAGATTAGATTATAGATATATTTCTCCAAAGCTTTTTCTGGCGGGGGACTCGGTCTCGAGTATGCTCCGACCCACCCACTTTGGGTATATTTTTGGTTTAGAAAACAAAAACAAAACGAGAAACAACAACAAAAGATGAGTAATATAAATCGCTGGATTTGGAGACTCTCGACTTTCGATATGGGAAGCCCTCGGCCTCTTTGGCCGGCCACTCTTTCTTGGCTCTTTTTTTTTGTATCTGTATCTGTATCTGTACCTCCTTTAGACGAGTGTTCAGGGTCTTGATCTGGTTCTTGTACTCTTCCTCACGTTGGTTGGCCTAAATCAGTGGTTGTTGTTGTTGTTTGCACATTTTGGGATAATTGGAATTCGGAATTCAATAATAGTTCAAGTTAATTTCACAATTTTCTCATGGAAGCTGAAAAAGATCAACTACTATCTTTAAGATACTGACCTTCTCCTCAGAGACTTCCAGGGACTTCAGGTTGTTGCCAACCACACGCAGCTCCTCCTCAAGCTCCACAATTTTGCTGTTGTAACGCAAAGAGAGAATAAAATAATTAAATAATTGTCTCAACAATGGTGTGGTGGTATATAACTCATGCAATTGTTAAACATAATGGTTTTCATTCAAGCGCAACTTTTTGCCCGAGCAATGCCAAAAACGGTTGAGAAACTCCACAAGTGACAACACTTTACTTTCAAAAGTGATCTTGTGGATGGTGAGTTGGCCAAGAGACGTGAATCCGTCAAATCATGATCCGAAGGTCTGCCAAATATATTTCTCTGTGCCGGCATCTCCAAAGATTTCACTTTTTATGGCCGAGCCTCGAGGCACTTCTATGCAAATTATAAATAAATATTTTTCCATTTCGGGGCAAAGATTGCGCTTAAAAATAAAACCATCGAGTATATTTAACAAAAATGCAGTTAGTAGAAAAAAACATAAAGGCGGGGCGGGGCGTGGCTGTGGACAACAAACCTTTCGCTGAGCTCGACCTTCTCCTCGGAACGCTCCAGATCCTGTTCCATGAGTACGAGTTTTCTGGCAACCTTTTTTTGGGGGCGGCATGGCAAGCAGTGGCAACACGAGTGGGCGTGGCAAGGTATTAGTTTAACACACAAGGTTAGAGATGGCGAAGAAAAAAGGTAGTTTGTACGATTAGTTTTCGTGTCTGGACTGGACGTTGGCAAAAAATGTGAATACTGTGCATGTTCATTCATGATTTATGTCAGTGGAGAAGGTGACGAAGACGAACCTTCATTTTTTTTATTTAAAATATTGTTTCTAAACTATTCGACATGCTTTTATTTTACAGTTCACATTTTTAACCAAACATTACATAACAATAAAGGCAAAAGCTAGCTAGCTATAAAAAATTAAGAACAAAATCAAAAATATATATAACTCGGGGATAATGCAAAACGATCTTATAGATGAGGTTAGGTTGGCGGCAGTTTCAACATTGTTTTGTTTTGTTTTTTTAGGAAAAATTAACACAATTAACTCAAACTTGATATAGTCTGATATAGACTTGCAACGTACTTTTCACCCTGCTCGGCACGTTCTTCGGCACGCTCCAAATCAGCTTCAACCATGGCCAATTTACGGGCAACCTTTTCTCATAAACATTTCATTTACGTTGATTCATTCATATAATACAGGGAAATAGTATGGCACATATCGGGTACACAGAAGAACATGTAGAAAATGTATTAAATTTCATGTTTTTTTTCGTATTTATTTTACATAGATTTTGTTATGCGAACACAAAGCATTAGATGAGTATTTCACTTAGTTTTTAATGGTTTTTTTAGTGTTTTTTTTACTGTAATGTGTGATGTTTTTGCATATTTTAGTAAAAACAAAAAATATGAAATTTTTGTTACTTTGTTGAGTTTTTTCTGTTTTTTTCCCATAAAACTTGTGCTTAATGTGTGTGTCTTTAGAAATAATGGTAAACCATACTCGAACTATAAATATCGCAACTAAGTATTCTTGGCGGGGGTTTTGAATGTTTTCTAGCCTTCAGAGGTTGTTGTACATTTTGTTTATGATTTTAGGCCTTAATTTAAAGGAAATTTGGATGATTATCATCCCCAACTTGATTAAAGGAAATTATCTAAAAAATCGATAGCCTCTCATGAACTTTATTTGGAAATCCGTCAAGATGCTTATCGAGGAAATTGCTTTGGACCATTTTAGGCAGCACGCTTATTGATTTTAATTAGCCAGTTGACCAAAAACAGTCTCCATTTCCTGGCCTTAGTATGCAAATATCTTTCAGTGGATGCCCCCACAACACCTGGACGGATGACACTACTACTGAGTGTCGGATCTTTTCGCAGGAAAAGATAACGAAGCACATTTCAAGCAACTGACTCACGTCACGCCCCCCTCTTTCGATCGGCCTACGTCTGAGGGTCAAGTGAGCGAGTGAGTGCCTCCTCTCCCGGCTGATTCATCCGCTGGCCGGTTTTTAGGCGCTTATGTCATGGCCCCAGATATCTGAGGTGAAGGAGTGGCCTTTCTTCTCTTATCGAAGCTTTTTCTGGGCGGAGAGATAAGGCGCAAAATGGCAGAAATAAAAGGCTAAAATATAGGTGGCTTATCAGGCAATGCAGTTTATCAGTTGGTGTTTGATTTTCGATCCATTTTTTGTGCAAAACACGTAGGCATTCGGGGCCAGACTGGGCCAAACTTTTCCTTCAAAACATCATAATATTCTCATAACCCCCTCTACAAAAAACAGAAAGTACAACAACTCCTAGGGCCTTTGAAACATCTGCTTCCAATAATTTGAAACTTGGTTGTTATGCTGCATTTATATATTTGTATTTATATATAATTTCTGTATATAATAGTGTGATATAAACTTTGCCAAAAATATATATATATATTCAATCAAAATTAGACAATTCCTTGGGTTATAAGTGTTATTCTTAAGGTGTGTTTTTAAGGCAAAATGTGAGTTTAAATTACGTTTTCAAAATAGTATCCCGATTAGATTTCTCTCGTGGAAGAGCATTGAGTACGGATAGTACTATGAGATACTATACAAGTATCTCACCGATACTTAACATTTACTTTACATAGTTCTCTATGGATAACTTTACAAATTAAAAGACACACACATGGAGTAGCTACATATTTGTTCACAATCGTTACAATCAAAATTTCATTGCATTTGATTTACATTGTATGTACATCAACTAATACATCATCATCATCATTAACTATATATTGCATATTGCATAAGGCGGGCGGGCGTGGCATGCCTCTACACTACAAACTATAGCTGCCCTCAAGCATCATCATCGTTCGTTATTCATCATCAAGTAAGCACAAGTTTTACATCACATCGACATCCGGTCTCTGGGATGGTTCCTGTGCCAAGTTCATAGGCTCGATCTCGAGTCCTACTATATCGTTCAATATATCTTTAGTAGAATTGACAAAGAAACCAATCAGATCAGGTGTCGTTGGTGGGATTGTTGTTATGTTCGTGGCTTGTGGAGGACAATGTAGAAGTCGCTTCACCAACAGCATCAGAGGCAATAGTTCGGGATGCGTTATTGTTGTTGGCAATAGCGCAATCGGACTCGGATTTGGGACTCTTATTGTTACTGTTACTGTTGTTACTGATATTATTATTATTGCTTAGAATAGTAGAAGACAGATTGGTTTTTAGCTGCACCTCATCGTATTTCTTGTCAGCCTCCTCAGCAAGGAAACGCGCTTCCTTCAGCTGATTCTCGAGAGCGTCCATGCGTTCTTCATCGGCAAGGGCGCGGTTCTCAAGAATCTTGCGAGCACTATAGGGTTGATAATATATATCGTATATATCGTGGCGGTTGCGACGATGTCCATTGCCCATAGAAGACAGTGACCAAGTGGTTAGCGATGATTATGCCGTTCCCCGCATCGGGATTGCAGTTTTGGTGGTACAGCCGAAAAAGTGATAGTAGTAATTGTGTGAATCGTTCGACGTCATCATCCACATCGTTGCATGTATGGTGTAGTTGTTGTTGTTGTTGTTGTTGTTATGACATACAGATGGTTTTACAGATACATTCACAGATAGAGATAGATTTGTTTGGTGTTGTTGTAAAAAAGAGATAAGAATTTGGTTGCCGGTTGAGTCAAGTATTCGGATGTTGCTACATAATTAACAAATAATTTACAGGGAGGGGGGAGACTAAGGAGAGACAGGCCTAAAGCCTAAACAGTGTTTTAAATTTATTTTTAAAAGCGATTAGGCTAAGGTCTAGAGTCTAGACACTATAATTATCTAAAACCCAACACTGTTTAAGCTTCATCACATTACAAACATTGGGGACAGCCATTTGACTAATGGACTACCATAAGCTTAAGTAGGACATGCTTACGACTAAGATTCCTAAAGAAACATAATTTTACAATAATTTGTACAAAAATGTAGAGCATCCAGCGGCGAGTCGTCCGTCATCTTGGACCTGTTTACAGAAATTCTTAAGAACTAACTTAGAATTATTATAAATGTTGGTTAAGAGAGAGCGCAGATATCAAGACCCAAAACCTAATTAGTGACTGAAACTGAGACCTAACCTCAAGAGAGAAACGAACCTAATAACCCTAGTGCCCTAACCCTAGAGGAACGGAGTCCAATGGAATACCACAACTATACCTCTTCGTATTTCTTATCAGCTTCTTCTGCAATTAATTTCGCTTGTGCTAATTGGTTCTCCAACAGAGCTACTTTGTCATCTTCCATATTTGTGCGATTCTCAAGAGCTTTTCGTATCCTGAATTATCAGTTAAAGATATATATATATAATATATAGAATTGTAACTCGAACTTAGATTTTTGCTGTAAAGCTTATAGAATATTTTACACATCATGGTGGGGGGTATATAAGGGGGTGGGATAGTTTTAACATTAAAAAATGGATGTACTAACCGTTCGCTCTCATCGGCGGCCTGAGAGGCTTCCGACAGCTTGGCTGTGGCGGAGCCCAGACGCTCCTCAGAGCGCTCCAAGTCTTCTTCGAGCAACTGGATGCGACGGTTCAGGGCAGCAACCTCGGACTCGGCCTACAAGATAAATATAACCAAGCCGTCCAGTAATTCTTAAACTTAAAATATTCATTTTAAATATAACTTAATAGGTAACTTAGTTTTTTTTTTATATTTTAAGCAAGAAATACACATAATATTTTGCTACTATTTTGGTATGGAAGTCTCCTACTTTTGCGCTCTCTTTCCCGCCCCCCTAAGACCCTTAGTTCTAAACTTAAATGCCGGCAGTGGGTCCTCGTGCTTCCACCTGTAAAGAAAACTTCCTTTTTTGTCTTCCGGTGTGGTTGTTGTTGTTGTCAGATTACGTGGCAAGGTCAAACGCCCTAAAGTCGGCAAGAAAACAAACTATGCAATCGATACACACGCCATCCAAGTGGGGAATACAGTTCATTAACACTGAAAGCGATATGGCCAAGAAGCCAATTTAAGGTTTAGGCCATGACGTCATCTACTAACGAGGAGATTTCCCACCCGAATCAGAATCAGAAACCAGAATAATGGCCATTCAAGAACGGAAAATATTCAATGTTCGAATGAATGCCTTTTAAAGCCAAAGCGCTAAACGATGAAAAGCGAATCGACCAGCACACGCCCAAAAATGGTAAAAAGAAAAAAAGTTAAAAAATAAAAACAAATTTTAAATCGAAAACGGCAGAAAAGCAATTGGACAAGGCAGTCCGGTGGCAGTCCATGTCCAAAACCATGTCCAATGACTGATATGGTGTGCCGGGCATACATAGATATAGATACAGATACAGTATCTGGACATAGTACCTACTACGTATGTACTAGAACCGCCCGCCTCAGAGTCGTTAAAGTATCGTGTGATTATGAATTGGAACCAACCGTGTTGTGTGTTGGCTTACGTCATCGTCCCAAACACACAGATACTCACACACACACATACCATGTTAAACGATAAAAAGCATTTCGAATTGGGGGAGCAGGCAGCGCAGCTTTAGCTTTCCAAACACGAAAGTGGATGAAGCCCAAAACGGCACCGAAAGAAACAATTTCAAGATCGTGAGATGAAGTTTTTTTTTTTTAAATTAAAATTAATTAAAAAAATGGTATTTAAGATATTAAAAATTATCTACTAGATATAGATATTTTCTGGAATATCTTGAAGAATTTCTCACTTTTTTGAAAGAACGGTGTGTGCTCGAAACTCATTAACAAAACGTATTGAAGATTAAACGCTTTATTAACGAAGGAGGAGGGGGAGGGGGTCGGACGAAAAGAAAAGCGGCGACAGAACACGTTTTAAAGAAAGAAAGATGGAATGGCCGAATGGCAGATCGTGTGGCCCCCATTGTTGGGGAATTTATGAAAAATGACCGGCAAAATGCAAAAAAAAAATAAATATAATAATAATAATAATAATAATAATAATAAATACCAAAAAGAAACCTCTACAAAAAGAGATCATGCAAAACCAGGTACATGGCTTGGCCGAGAAATTATTGACGGCTTAGTCACACACACCTTGAAAATTTCATGTCGTTTGCTTTACTTTTTGGGTTATTTTTATACCCTTGCAGAGGGTATTATAATTTTGTCCAAAAGTGTGCAACGCAGTGAAGGAGACATCTCCGACCCTATAAAGTATATATATTCTTGATCAGGATCACCTCCTGAGTTGATATGAGCATGTCCGTCTGTCCGTCTGTCCGTCTGTCCGTCTGTCCGTCTGTCTGTCTGTCTGTTTCTACGCGAACTAGTCTCTCAGTTTTAAAGCTATCGACTTGAAACTTTGCACACACCCTTCTTTCCTTTGCACGCAGTATATAAGTCGGAACGACCGGGATCGGCCGACTATATCCTATAGCTGCCATATAACTGATTGATCGGAAATGGTATAACTTTGGTGTTTTTAGAGTTAGAGAGTTCAAATTTGACACGAGAGCTATTTTTAGCAAAACATTACGACATGCCAAATTTCATAAGGATCGGACGACTATATCCTATAGCTGCCATATAACTGAACGATCGGAAATGACCCAACTTTCGTGTTTTTGAAGATAGAAAGCTGGAATTTAATACAGATTCTATTTTTGGTCAGTTGACCCAACCTACCAAATTTCATTAGGATCGGCCGACTATATCCCATAGCTGCCATATAACTGAACGATCGGAAATGGTATTTGGTAGAAATATCAACTTTCGTATTTTTGAAGATAGAAGTTTGGGACTTTTTTTAGATTTTGTATTGTAATAAATTGGATTATATTTTCCTATTTCCATAAGGATCGGCCAACTATATCCGATGTTTGCGATATATATCCGGTTTTAACTGCAAGGGTATATAAACTTCGGCTCCGCCCGAAGTTAGCTTTCCTTTCTTGTTTTGTTTTTGTTTTTGTTTTATTGCCTTGGAAACGAAAGCAAAAACAAGAGAAAAACTTATTGGAGCGCTTCGCTCTAGGTGTGTGTATTTTCATTGTGATGATGCATTTTTAATTACGAACCGAAAAAAAAGCCATGAATATGTAAAAGGTCTTTTTTAAAAAAAGACGATGCTCTCAAGCATGAAATATTTTTTAGATCTTAGGGAGGGGGAGAACCAGAGCCATGGCGTCATGTGTTGTAATCTCTGAATTACGACACTCGCCGCCTGCCAAAAGGCAAAAGCACACAAATCAAAACCAATTTGTCACAATGCTCACTGAAATTATCAGAAACCGTTCAATTGCATGATGGGGAGGAGAAAGGGGAGAGATGGGTGGCCTGGAAATAAAGAGAGGAAAAGGAGGGGCCTACTAAAGAGAGGATCGTGAGTGACATTGAAAGCTTTGTATAGGCAAATTATGTTTTGTTTTAGTTTACTCTTTATTGTTTGTTTGTCAGAGGAAGCTAAACGTCAATCATTGGCTTTTGAATCTTTTCAAATTAAAACTGTCAAGCCTGGAAGTTATTCCAAGTAATTCATTCAACCCCCCTTTGAAATGACGTCATTGTTTGGGAGCCCTTCCCGCACACTCGTGCACTCAATTGTCTAATTAGATTCGAAACAGAAAAGGAATTAAGAGAATTAAACCACTTATAAATGGCCGTGGCGAAAAAATCATAATTAATCGAATTTAGAACACCGCTAGCTCTAAACGATGTGGCTTCTTCGACAGCCGTCGCCCCCCTCCCCCTCCCCATCCCATCGTCTTCTTTGGCTTGGATTCTATAAGCCGGTTTTTGTCGCTCAGAAGAAAGCAGCGTTAGAATAAAAAGCCAACCGAATCGCTCAATTTACAAAAGATTTCTTTCTCCTTTTCGCCTTATGTATGTAAATGTAAAGGTGCGTGCGTTCGCTTGTGTGTGCCGTGAAGCGCAAGATAACAGGCAATTCGAAAGGTGAATGAATTCGGTCAGCGCGATAAGAACAGTTAACCCAGAACGGAAAGTGACACAACCAAGAGACGAGTCCGAGTCCGAGCCAGGCCAGGGTGGCCTGGTCTCTCCACCAATTTGCCCAAAAATTCGTTCACCACGAACCAAAAAGATGAAAAGAACAACAGAAAGACAGGAAAAACCACTGAAAAGTAAAACAACAACACCAGCAAGCCACTGAGAGCGCTTGGCACATGCGTCGTCTCGCTCCGACACGCGCACTTCGGCATTTGAAGTAAGAGGCAGGAAAAGAGAGAGAGAGAGAGGCGGAAGAAGAAGAAATGCCCGACTATCTTTTCTCTTTAGGTAGGATTTTATGCAAAATTTATAAGACAGGTCACGCAGTAATGGCTTCCCATACCAAAACGGTAGCAAATTCTAGCCCTGATTAAGATGGAGTACGGAATGGAGCTTACTTCTTCGCGTCGCACCACCTCCAGTTGCAGGCGCTTGTGGAACTCCTCGCACTCATCTTTGTACTTCTCCATCTCCTCTTTGGTCTGGCGCATCTTCTTCTTGAGCACGTCCAGAAGAGTGCCTTGTGGAATGCTGGTCGTCATATTTATGATTTTTTTTTTGCTTTTCTGGCAAGTAGTGGGTGTTTTTTGAATCAAGATTGGCTCTTTATGGACACTTTAGCACTCTGCCTTTTTTCCACAATTTCTCTATGGCAGCAACGAATTTAATTTACAATTTGGAGGAACACACACGAACGAGCGACAATCACACACACACACACATGTATAGAAAACCACCGGTTTTTTCTTTTTTCTCTTCCACTGCTTGTGTATTTTCCTTAGAGGCAGTGTTTTGTGGCAAAATCGAACGGGAACGGGCCTACGAAGCGAATATTTGTGTTTCAAATTAAAAATTTGATACTTGGTGCTTGGAGGAAAAAACACGAATCAAGAGACACAAGCGACGCGACAAGCGATTGTGGGGAGTTCGAATCTGGAAATGGGTACTGGAACCGCTCGTGATACTGTTTTGGGCCCACTGTTGTCGTGTTTTAACTGGAACTACTCGTCGTGTACACCACTTCTCTCTCTCGTTCCAGCTGCTCTATCTCTTTCTCACATGCTCACATCTAACCACCCTGTGAACACTCGATTTGACCTGTCTTTACCAAATGTTCACTTGATTCTCAAAGATACTCTCTCGGTAGCTATCGGGATTGCCCACAATGGCTCGTAACTGGAAAAAACTTGGTCAAGTTTGGTAATAATTCAGTTTTCTCGTCACTCGTTTCACCCGAATCGCCCTGTTGCAAGCGAGACGGCTGCTGTGTGCGGCGTAGCGTGCGTGTGATTTTCCAGGCCGTCTGCCTCGCCTAAACCTGAGCCTGTATGGGGGTTGACTGGTGCTCTTGAGTGTCGGTGTGAGAGAGTGCCGCTGGAAAACCTGTTAAAAGCCGCTAAATTCTGTCGACATGTTTGTTGTTGTTTGGCATTAATTAGCGAAGAAATATTTTGGATTTTTGTCATTTCCAGTCAAATAATATTATGCAAAAACCCATGTAAAATACAAAAGTGGAGATGAGTAATCGGGAAGGTAAAAAGTGTGCTGGTGCTGGTGTTGGTGTGCGTGAGCTTTTGCCAGCTCAACGCCAGCTCCCCACTCCCCCCACAGACAGCTAATTGTGGTGTCTAGTACGTATAACGGAAAACACAATGCCGGTACTCTATCAGGCTTATCAGCAGGCAACGTAAAGGCCGGAAAACGAAAAGGGAGAACAGCTTACAGTGGGCTAACATAGCTCTGTTAGTTATGAATACATACAAAGTAAACAACAAGTCGGCTTACTAATTCGGATTCCACCTGTAGCTATGCATATTTCCCCCGCCGATGGCGTAATTGTTGATAGTGCCAACAATGAGCTAGTGCCCATTTTTAGACGATCGACATTGAAAAGAAATTAAAAGTAAGGCCGGCCTTACCGCAGAGCATGAGCGTTTAATAATTAATTTGTTCGCCAATTTGGCAAGTCGAGCTATGCTTTGGCCAAATATGGCCGGGTTTTCCTTTTAGTATTTCAAACTGTTGCCTTTTTAAGGCGGGCCAAGAGTACTGAGTATTTATAGAACTGCATGGGGGATGGGGGGGGAGGGGGCTGACTAATACCATTTAGCGGCCTTATCTTTGGATCCCACCCGCATACACTAGTGAGCCAGAGAGAGATGGCCAAGGGGGGAGGTGCGCGCAACAGGTGGTCGGACAGTACCGTTAGAAATTCCAGCAATTGCGTAACTAATTAAACAATTGCCCGCAATTAAGTCAACATGTTTGCCAAATTGTTGGAATACTTTCATTGCTCCGTAATCTTTGGGAATTTTTCTCTGGCCATCGGACATCCCGCAAAGCTGGCGAAAGGTGAACGAAACAAACGCAACGCCCCAAGTGGGTCAAGATATACAAGTGGGCTGTGGAAAATCTTTACGCCAGCAAGGCCAAATCAAGACCGTGGGCCGGCGAAGGGTTAAAGACTAGAAGAGAGCTAAAGAAAAGAAAAGAAGACGGCAAAGACGGCGATGACGACGTAATCGGTTTTCAATGTGCACAGTACTCAGTACTCATTCCACTCACAAAAAATAGCGATGAAGGAGAATAAGAATGACAAATTGGAGCAATCGCAGAACCTAACCAAACTTTTTAGTTTCTCACCAGAAGGCAACAACAACAACAACACCGATAAGATTGCTTCGCTTGAATGGGGAATATATATAGAAGAGTGATTAGTAAGGTATTTCAGATCTCCGAAACTCATCTGCTAATTACCCGCTTGAGCTGTGTGTTCATAATGTTGTGCAGTTCGTTCCGGATGATGTTGAACTTCATCATGGTGTCCGAACTGAAGATGGAGCGTCCGAAGGCCAGTCCCGGATAGTCTGCACAGCGGCCCTTGTTCCTTCGGGCCTCCCTCTCGGCCACAACCTCCGCAGACTCACTGGTACACCGCAGTTTCGACCACTCGGCCACCTGGTTGTCGTCATCGTCCGCCAGGGCGATGCCTTCGTCTATGGCCCCGGCACTCAGGTCCGTGGCCAAGCTGTCGCTGCTGAGCTCCATGGGGTTGGCGGATGAGCGCTTGCTGCGCTCCTTTTTGCCCGATGAGGAGGAGGACTTCTTTTTGCGGTCAGACTTTTCCGACTTTTCACTTTTCTCTCCCTTCTCTCGCTTCTTTTTCTTGCTCTTTGAAGTGGACGGAGCTGGTGGAGGAACTCCCTCAGCTGCTGTGGGCGTATTAATTGCACTTTCATCTTGCACACTGCTCTCGTCAGTGGGCGTTGGACTGTTGCTTCCCAGGGAATTGGTAACAGACTCGCTTAGTGGAAGGCTTAAGGTGCTTCGGCTGGACTTCTGATCCTCTTGTGGCTTCTGATCCTCCTCCTTGTGTTCCTCGGGCGGTGTCTCGCCTCGCAGATTGGAGAGGGCGCTCTTGGAGTCGCCACGATAGAGAGCCGCTAAGATTTCCTGGACGTTGGGAACATTGGGCCGGCGAGTGCCCGAGAATCGTGGATGGTGTTGGTGGCCACGTCGCTTAAGGGAGGAAGGTACCAAGCTGTGGCCAGTGCTGTGGCTGCCAGTGCCACTGGTGCTGGAGTCGTCGTCGTGCTGCGACATGTTCTCGGAATCTGTGTCGCTCCAGAAGTCGCTGCCGGGGGAACAGCTTCTGGTTCTGCAGCTGCTGTCGATGCTATTGCACCTGAGTTGCTCCTGGTACTTTTCGTAGAGCTGGGCTAAGTACTGTTCCGCCTCCTCATCGCAGTAGTAGAGCAGATCGTCCAGTACGTTCAGCTGCTCTTCGATGGAACACCAACGCGACGACAGGCCCGATTGTGCCCCGTCACTGTGGCACCTCGATTGGCGTGTGTTCCTATGGGCCGGGCTGGATTTGGTGGACGCCGTGCCACGCTTCTGGTGCTGTTTTTGTTTATCACTTCCCAACAATTGTTTCTTGCGCGGCTGTTTCTGTTGTTTCTGTTTGCCAGCTGGTTGTGTAGTCGTTATCGATGGACAGCAAATGGGTTAGGGAGTATCGGGTATCGGCGAATGGAAAGAAAGAAGCACAGACGTGCCCGAGAAACCGATTAGGTGAAAGCAACAACTCAACAATTAACCAATTGTTTAAATATAGTTAATTGTTGAGTTGTTTTTGTTTCAAAGAATTACAATTTGTGGCTATCGATAACTCTAGAGTTGCCAGCTACACGCGCTCCATAAGTAGGCAATGTAATGTAAAGTACAGATGTAAAGTAAATTTTATTCGATTATTTTAAATGTCGAGCGCGTGTAGCCGACAATCTGAATTAAAAAGATTAAATTTGTATTGTTTACTCTTTTGCGGTTTATCTTGGCCGCCGCTGGTCAATAAATGCCGATGCGCCCGCTTTATTTGATGGGCCAACGTTTGTCGGCGAGCCGCGCTGCCAACGAATTTTATTTGTTGGCTTTGATTTGGATTTGGCTTTTGCGGTTTAACGGCTACAGATTTGAGCAACGGTAATGTGGGTGCCGTAGTTGTTGTTGGCGGAGCTTTTGTTGCATTTTTTGCACTGATCTTGATTGTTTTTGGCGCGTGTGGTTGTTGTTGTTTCAGTTTTGCGACGGTCTGGTTGTTTTTGCTATTGTAACTCACTTTTTGCCATTCATATGCATTATTAACTTTAGCAGTTCCTATGGTTAATGTTTTTTCGTACATATTAATTATGAGCGGCGTTTGCTTTTGCTATTGTTTTACTTTGTCTTGTATTTTTTTTTCTTTTAATTGTGTGATTTGGTGCGTGTTGCCTTTTCCTTGGCTGAAGTTATGTTGTGTTTCGCTCAAACAGCTGTGCTCATGGTACCGCTAGTTGAGTCCGATCTTGCTATTTTTATTGATGATTTAATACAGATATTTTGCTCTATTCAGTTTTTCATTAGCGCGTGAAAAATGCAGAGAAATTTCCGCTAAACTTTTTTTTTTTTTTTTGGTTTTTTTTTTTTTTTTGGCAGACGTGGTAGTTGTAACCGTTGTCAGCTGTTGATTTTTATGTAATTGGAAGTCACTAGAATTTCGTTTAAGGCGAGTTAAATGAAAGTAGTGATCTTTCTTTTTAATGAATTATACTGCAAATTATTTATTTAATTTATGCTTGTGATTTGATTAATTAATTTGGTGGATTTATGAGCGGGCGGCTGCTGGCTCCTGGCCCCTCGATGTTGTCTTCCGTTGTGTTTTAAAGTGTGTGCGGCCCCCTACCAAGCGAGGGCGTGCGCATTTGGATCGAGAGTAGAAAGTGGAGAGAGCCACAGCCCGCATTTCCACTCAAATAGACTCTCGCCTCTCTCTTCTTTTCCGAGTGAGTTTTCTTTTCTACAATTTTGATTCATTTAATTGCTTATCTTCTTTGTTTTGTTGCCCATTACTCAGTCTTTCATACTCATAGTCATATTTATTTTGAAGTATGTATAGAAGCCCGGGCAGGGCCAGACAAACATGCGACAACAAGAGCGCCCTGATTATCTATTTGCCTGATAAGTTTTTTTTTTTTTTTTTTTATTGTTATAATTTTTCAGCGATAAGTTTTCCCGGCTTTACCTGCTCGCACACTTTTTGAATAGCTGCCAAATTGTCAGCGGCATGCGAAATGTCCTTGAAATACTTTCCCAAAATGCCCAAAATGAAAAGATTGCGATTCAAATTCCTTTTGGAAACACTGCGGCCCACACCAAAAAATGTTCTAGATTCTACGCCAATTCAAATGAATAGAGAAAATTTAAACACAATGTACTTTTTTCTTTTTTTGCGAGAACATTTTTTGGCAAGCAAACACAAATTTCAGTTGGCTCTGTCTTTGCGTTATTTGATATTGCCCAGCACCCTCTCTTTCACGCGAAAGACTATTTTCAATAGATTTAAAAATAGCGCCTCTGCAAGGCGTTGCCAACAGCAATTACAACAGCAAACGCATGCATAGCGCGAGAGCGAGAGTGGAAAAGCTCGATCGGTTTCTTTCAACTTTTCATTCAAAATTTATGAATACATATTTTTTCCAACATCCCCTTTGGAATTTTTTGAAAAACAAAGTAAATGTTTCCCCACAAACATTTTCTCCGATTTCAGGTACCATGAAATTGGCGTATAGTTGCCTCTGTATATGACACCGTTTCCCAGATGCCCCATTTCCCATTTTCTAGACACTTTCCCCCCGAAAACCGCCGGCTGTCACCAAGTCGAATCGAAATTGCTTGTTATAAATTATGTGTATTTCTTGCCTTGAGATGCATTTCGAAATATTCATCAGAAACATAAAAAGTATACGTAAACTTAATATATATCTTAGGGGAGAAAATGGCTTATCGTAAACTTTTCAAGAAAATGCTCCACAATTTCTAGACATTTTCAAAACTGACAAGGCGGGCAAAATTTCCAATGATTAATGGAATGTTTTCTTTTATGTTTTTCTTGAAAAGTTTTGCTAAGTGATTTAACTAATTATCAAATTTTTGGGTGTCTTGTACATATTTCAATATTTGTCAAGCTTAATTTAAAACTGTCTAAAATATGACATCTTTGTGAAAAATTTTGAATTCGTTTCTTAGAGATGGGTGTTTGGTATATTTTATACATCGATAGTAATCGTTTAAGAATATCGATAAATCGTTAAAGTTATCAGTTTTTGAACTTTAAAGGATAAAAAGAATCGGTACTCTCTGCTAATGTCTATCTTAAACTCTATCCTAATTTGTAGAAAATAATAAAGCCATGGACTTACGTTCTGCAGAGCCTTGTTCTTCTCCTCCAGCTTGCCAGTGACCAGGGTCAGAGCCTCCTGGGTCTGATCCAGCTCGTTCTCAACGGTCTGGATCTTCTTCTGCAGCTGGCGGGCCTCCTCCTCGGCCTATGGGGGTTTTCGAGAAAACATAATTAACAATTTCTAATCAAAATACTACATGGGAATTGCATGTGTTAACAAGATTTATTTATACGCAAGCCATTAATTATGTTTTTTGTAATATTAAATGTTTTTTGGTTTAGGGGGGTTTTTTAAGGGGATTATTTATGGGGGCTTGTGGGGGTTTTCTGGCCTACCTTTTCGGCGCGGGTGTTGGCATCGCGTGCCTCCTGTTCGCAGACGAGAGCGCGCTCCAAAGCTCCGTCCTTGTCGACTTTCATCGCTTGCATCTTCTTCTTGATGGCATCCATGGTGTTGTTTTTGTTTTTGCACTACTTGACTCGAAAGAAACTGCAATCGAAATGGAAATCCAAAGATATGAAAATGGAAGTGCCTCAGACTGAAATCGAAACTGAAATCAGTTGTTATGTGCAGCCAATAAAGCAATTAGCAAATTTATGCGATAATCATCAATTGTTGTGTTGCGAATAGGAAAATCCAAAAGTCATAACAATTCCATGTTTGTGCGAAAGTGAAACTCACTGAGGAGAGTTCATTTGCATTTTATAATCCATATATGGGCTTAGTTTTTCAAGATCAAAGATAATAATGTAGGTTATCTATAGAAGTAGATATAAGTAGATTTATCTATTCAGTATTTTACTTTTTTCTTTTCAGAATCTCAAAAATTAACCCAATATGTATTTTTTAAATCTTTGTTTAAGTAATCTTCAACAATCGTTCTCCTATTTTGGCACGAAGGCTATTAAAAGTAACAAATTATTCTCCCTGGCCAAAAAGCAACTCCCCTCAAGGCCCACCCCGAACTGGAGGCTTTGTTCAAGCTCACCCAACTGAGAAATGGAGAATTTAATATTTCGTTGGCGTTTCTTCACGATTCTCGTTCTTCCCCATTGATCTTCTGGTTGTGCATTTGTTTTTCGAGAGTGTTTTCTCATCTCACAGTAAATCATTTAAACGGGAGAATACCTGGCCAGGTAATGCACGTTTCTTCTCAATATATCGGGTAGAGGCTACGAACTCAGAACCCAAAAAGGGTGCTTAAGTATGCAGATCACATAGGATCGGATGGTGTGACTTCCATGCGAAGCTGGGAAAAGTAACTTTTTGGGAATTCTTGGGGCAGAAGAATTGTGTCAGTAGATTTCTAAGGTTCTTCAAGAAGCGCTTTCCCCCTAATGTAAATAGTGGTGTTCTACGGAAACTTTATTTTTTGCTTGTTTTTTAATTAAATATACCATTTATGAATCACCTCAGCTGCTGTGGACAATTTTCAGACCTTCTGAGTCAGTGTGGACGCAGCTGGAGGGTTCTGGGCCCCGCCTTTACCTCCACTCCCTACCAACCTTTTTTCAACCAACCCGAAACCCACTTGACCAACATTTGTCATGGCTTAAACCGCGATCCAGTGCAACAGCCAGCTAATTGACTCAAGTTTCGCACCGTGAAATTTAAATTTTTTATTGCATCTCATCGGTGTCATTTGTTGTTCTTTCGAGAAATACTTTTTAAACATGAATTTTTATTTTTAAATCCACTGTTTACATTCCTGAGCCCGATCCGGCCAGGTACGACGACCAGGCAAAGAAAAACCCCCAAAAAAAAATTGAATTTTAATTAAATTGCTTTGAAGGCAAATTTTTGTGCATTTGTTGGAACATATAGAATCGTCTGTATACGTATTGGATATATGTCAATTGAGGTGACACCTTAAGTTATGTTTGCGTTGATTCAGCGCAAAAATTCGCATGCCATTGTATAACCCTCGACAATGACATATATCTTTAGTTAATGGGCTTAGTAGAAAAAATAAGTAAGTCAAAGCAATAAAAAAATGTAAATAGTTTAATATTCATTCAGAAATTTTCGACCCTTTTCCTAAAGTAACCCCTGTTTCCTTGCTCAACACACCTATTTTCATTTAAAAGATTCCAGTTTCATGAAAGATTCTTTTGAGAATTTTCCAAATTTCATCATACGAAACACAGAATACAGAAAATTCTATTAATAAATATCCCATACCTATACATATAGATCTAACGCATATATATTCCTTAACTTGAAGCTTTCTCTATTCTACTCTCCGGTTCTGTGTTTTATCTCTCCGGCGCATACAGAAATTATCTAAAAATAGTCTGGCGAAGGCATCTGTTGAATATCCCGCCTACCCGAAGGCCCCCAATCGGATATTACTTAATACTAAATTAAGCAACCCAGAGAGAAAAGAGCTTTCTGGGAAATTCTCGGTGGATTTCGCCTACGTTTGCTTCAAATCCATTTGGCATCTGCGGCCAGCGGTCGTGTATCGGATTTCACAGATACAAAATTATAAATTGGAACTATGAGATCTTTCATTATTCCATTATATTAATAAGAAAAATAATTTAGGAAGAAAATAATGAAATACAAGTTTAAACAAGAATATTAACTCTAAATGCTTTGAATAATTAGTATTCCTTAGTTTTCAATCTTCAAGATCCTTCTAGGAAAAGGAAAAATATCTTCTAGGAAAAGTGAATTTTAAATTTGTTCTCCTAGTATATTAATAATTTTAAATAAAACCCTTAACTGACTATGACTATACAAAGAAATCTTTAATTGTAACTTTATATGGCGACTTGTGGTTAACAGAAAAACTTGTCAAAGCCCAGATAGACTTATTCTTATTTTTCTGCTAAATCTCAGAGGTGCTTAACCTCTATTTGGGTTTATAATTTTCTGACAGAAATTTTTCAAATTATATTCCTTGTTATACTTGCGGTTTCTATTCGATTTTCACAACACTTTGCTTGATTTATGTTATTTCGGCAGCAATACTTTTATTATGTAAGTAGTTTTTATGAGATTAAATCCTTTTTTTGATTTTTAACCAATTTAAAACACAATTACAACTGGTTGATGAGCACTATCGGATTTTAAGGCAATTTTTGTTTAGCGAATACTTTTGTTATATCTTTTTTTTAACATTAACGTATTCCTTTTACTTACAAAACTTTTATTCGGAGTTATCCGCGACTTGAACGGATTGTGATGTTCAACTGAAAATATTTATTCAATATGTTGACGTTCGATGCTCGCCGTTTGGTCGAATCCGAACGATCGGCTGGGTGTGTGCGTGCGGGTGCGAGTATCTGTGTGAGTGCGAGTATCTGTGTGAAAGAGCGCGTACTTTTTGGCTAAAAGCAGCATGAAGCCCAAAGCTGATGCTTGCCACAGCCATCGGCCACCGCAGTTCTTGTTGTTGCTTATGATTATTTTGGAACTGCATTCAGCTCTCAATTTACGCGAAGAGAACCACCCATTTGTGCTAGTGTAGGGTACACTAAGAGGAAAATTTAACACTAATATATCACAAAAAATAGCTAAAGATGAAGGAAAGAGAAAAATTTTATTTCCGTGGAATATTTTCGTGGTATAACAATTTTTTATTTATTTCTGTCATGTTTTTATTATAAAATTCGACGATTAGTATTATGAAATATTTGTTTAATATTAGTAACTATTAAGAATTAGTAACTTTTACTTATATCCTATAGAAAAATTATCTTAATATTTGAATAAATAGTTATGGTTTATAAAAAATTATACATATTAACATAAACCACCCCGCACGATTTGAAATCTTTCTTAGTTTCGCAAGAAAGATTTTAGAAATGTTAAAAAATATATTTTATTTATAAATATAGTGAGTCGTAATTGTATGTAAATATTAAATATATTAAATTTTAAATTACAAATAACTTGAAAATTTAAGAAATTTTAACAACAACGTTGGGAATACTAAATTTCTTTATGACTAAAAAAAACTTATTCATGTATTAAACATTTCGTATTTATAATACACCATTTATAACACCAAAATATCTCTCAGTGCAATCAAAATCCAAACAGAAGAATATGCATACATTTGTACCGCGCCGGCTCTCTACCATTGACTTCGGCGGGCTTTCGGGCCGTGTGTGTGAAGAAAACGAAGATCTTCGTCCGGCTGATTTACGATCTTTTCGCACACAAGAGTATCCGGCGCCTGCGCCCTTTCTTCTTTTCTCCCAAAATCACCTGTTCAAAGGTGTATGGGTATCGAAAAATTGGAATCAAACAATATACGTAGAGCCTATTTTTGAATATTTCCCTGTATTTCGAAGAGCTTTGCCAGACCAGTATTCCGTACTATTGCAAAATTTCTCCAATACAAAGGCAAGAATTTCTCTGATCCAAATACAATGGTGTGTGTGATTTGTGGATCGTTTTGTTTTGTTTTTTTCTGGGTTTCTATTTTTAATTTTCAGTTATTGATATGCCAAAAAATCTTGTTTCACTTACGTATATACACCATAGGTCTACAGATTATTATTTTTTTGTGTTCCATATATTTTAAGCGATTTCTATAGATTTCTCAACGTCATGTCTGTAAACGGAAAACACATTTCGGGCAATCAGAAAAGTCACATCCGAAAGTCGACTTTTTTGTAACTGCATCAGATGAAAACGTATCCATGATTCACAGCATGTTGAATGCAAAACGTGAAAATCGTTTAAATGTAGTTTCCTCATGGTCAGAGTCGAGATCCAATCTACAGATACTGGGAGATGAAAATAGATATAATTTCGATACTATTTAAGCCCATTGATCACGCTTATTTTATTTTCGGAATTAATTTTAACGCTTTTTTTTTTAAAGGAAATAAAGTTTAAAAAATAAAAAGCATTACATAACCACTCTTTAAAATTTTAAGTTTTCATAAAAACTTTATAGTAGCATCAATATTAGGGATTTATAGTTAACATTAACTTTATTTTCTCATAATGATATCTGAACCGAAATAAAATTATAAATAAAAGTTCAAGATTGCATCCAGGAGGTAAAAATAATATCACACTTGATATCATATCTCTTGTTTGTTTCTTTGTTTTTTAAAACATTGAAGAGTGTTTCTTATTTGTCGGAAAGAGTTATATTTAAATCTATCAACACCCACTGAATGACGTAATTGTTTTCATTCAAAAACAAAAAACCCTGAAACAGAAAATTAGATCAATATATATTTATGTATATTTAAAAAAAAAACATCCAGTTTAAAAACATATAGATACAAAAAAATGTATCGAATCTATACTATGTGTATACCATACATTACGCATGAGAAAGACCCTTGAGAAAACATTGTAAAAACACAACAGTCTGAGCAACTTGCTAAATACGAAAACAAAATCATGACCGCCAAAGCTGTTGACATGTGTTAGTTATGGAAAACCAAAGTTTCATAATTCCAAAATATACGCCAATAAGATCAGTACATGTATATGATTATATTTATATGTGCGAATACGGCACTCGGCATGGCTTTAACAAGTGAACAATCTTGTTAGAAAAATCACTACCATATTTGGAAAAAAACGTATACTTTTTCAAACGACTTAGGAGCATCAACGACTAGTCCATTTTGAAACATTTGTTCTGAAAATTATAAAAGTTGGAATAGAATAAGAATTCCATCTGAGTATCTATTATTTTTGGGAGTATCAAAGTTGTTTCCATAATAATGGATCTGGAAACAAACTGAGTACTTTGTGGCTAATATCATCAATGGGGGGCTTTTGATGACTCAATTGGCGCCGATCGGTATTGCGCCGGCTCCTGTGAATGAAGCTAACTCGAACTGGTTGCAGCTTGTGGTACTAAAAGGAAATCTTTGCTGCAAGCTACTTGCCTTGCCAAAGTTTCCAGCTGGCCAAGGTGAGCCGGCGCACCGTTCGGCGTCCCATATCGGATGTCGTGTGCATGTGAGCGGTGTTTTGGCGCTCTTCGGCATTGTCAGTGTCAATTATTTAAGATGTAGACACGGGTACTGTTGCCTTGAACTTATCGCCAAACCTTTTGTAAATAATGGGCATGCATTAGGCGTGCGCCGGAAAGCAATTGTTCCTTAGAAAATGCTCGCATTTGGCAGGCTGCAGCAGTGAAGCATTTTAATTGGTGTTCGCATTTGCTTCAAGGGCAACTATTTTTGGGAACAGCTGCTTAATGTGATTGGCATACAAAAAGTTGAAGACAAAGAATCCAATGAGTGTGCCAAATTTAATTTAAAGGGTTGCCCAAAAGCTCGCCCAAAATGTGAAATTCAAAATGCCGTTAAGCAGCTGATTGCTGTTATCGATATTATATTGATATATAAATTACTCCAGCCCTGCCTATCAGTTGTAGAGCTGCCTACACTAACCGGTGGAAATTTCATAACAATGTCGTTTATTGACAAGTTAAACTACTACAGCAAACGAAAATCCTTCAAGTATGGAATTCCCTTTCTGCTTATGATGGTGGCCGGATCCTTTGGACTGCAACAGTTTTCCAATCTCAGGTAATATCATTCAAGAAACTTCTCAAAAGCCCTATTAACGGATACGTGAATTTATCCCTCTATAGGTATCAGTACGCCAAAAAGCAACCTGTAACGCCGGAAGAAATGAAGAAGTACGGCGTGAGCATGAAAAAGCGACAGGAAGTAACACTGGAGACAGAATACGATAAAATTCAGTCGGTGGACATCGACAACTGGGAAAACAAACGCGGCCCTCGTCCATGGGAGGAGGAGGGACTGCCGACTCCGGCAAAACATTAGATAAAATGTACTTTAGGCAAAAAACACTTGTTATAGAAAAGGGCAGACAGATTGTTGTATATAATTAATAAATTTTTACATTTTTATAAATATCCACATATAATCGCTAAAGTCACGAATGACGTATTGTTAGAATTTAGTATTTTACAGTATATTTCAATAAGGGTATGTCTGCAGCCCTAGAAATACGTCCACACTGATCTCTAATATTTTGTATTTTGCAATAAAATGGGAGAAGTTAAGCCCGCTAAAGTGGAAAACTGGAGTACGGGGACAGATGCAAACACTCTGTTTACGGACGGTAAGCCCCCGCCTCTCAGATCCGAAATAATTTAATTCACACTTTTCCCGCCTTTTAGGAGAACGAGTGCTATGCTTCCATGGCCCTCTCATTTACGAGGCAAAGGTGCTGAAATCAAAACCCGATGCGACGCCGGTTGAATACTATATCCACTATGCTGGCTGGAGTAAAAAGTATGCATTTTTTAAGCAAAGAAACCGATCTGCAAGAATCCACTTATAATTTTAGCTGGGACGAATGGGTACCCGAGAGCCGAGTGCTGAAGTACAATGAGGACAATGTTAAACGCCGTCAGGAGCTCGCCCGCCAATGCGGCGAACGATCAAAGAAGGACAATAAGAAGGGTGCGTACATTGGAAATGACTTCCTCCGTAAATGGCTAAACAATTTTCCCCATCGCAGGAAGCGCCAAAGCGAAGAAAATGGAGCAGATACGCATCGAGTCTCGAGCATCAACTCCTTCAAAGGACAGCACAACGTCGCAATCGACCGTCAGCAGCACGCCGACGGCCAGCACGGGTCCCGCAACTAAGACGGATGCTGCTAATACTAGTAGCACGGCCCCCAACAGTGCAACCACCACAACAACCAGCAGGGCCAATCGAAAATCAACACAATCTGCCTCAGCATCTGTTCGCCCCGGAACGCCTAGTGACAAAAAAGACGAATCGACAGCCGCCGACACAACAGAGGATGAGGCAGCTACCCCGGTGGCTCCTAAGAAGAAACGAATGAGCGAACAACGGCCATCCCTCACAGGTAGCGATGTGGCGACGACAGAAAAGTTGCCGCCAACGACACCTTCGGCCGAACCAGCACCGTGCGTGGAAAGCGAAGAGTCGTATGCCGCCAAGCTAGAGGTTAAGATAAAGATCCCGGACGAACTGAAACACTACCTAACTGATGATTGGTACGCCGTGGTGCGGGAGCACAAGCTTCTGGAGCTGCCCGCTAAAGTTACCGTTCAACAGATTGCTGAACAGTATTTGGCGCACAAAAAGTCTGTAAAGTCGACCAGTGCCAGCAAGGAAGTGGCCATCAACGACGTGCTCGATGGAATTGTGGAATACTTCAACGTCATGCTGGGCTCCCAGCTACTGTACAAGTTTGAGCGCACTCAGTACGCGGATGTAATGCAAAAGCATCCTGATACACCTCTCTCAGAGCTTTATGGTTCTTTTCACTTACTACGCCTGTTTGTCCGTCTGGGCTCCATGCTCAGCTATTCCGCCCTGGACCAGCAGTCCATGCAGAATCTGCTCGTACACCTGCAGGATTTTCTGAAGTTTCTGGTGAAGAACAGTGCCATGTATTTTAGCATGAGCAACTTTATCAATGTGGACCCCGAATATGTGCGAAATGCTCAATAAGCAGTACAAACTCATCTATATCTTTTTGACTTGATGGAACTATTCGAAGTGCTTTTTTCATCCAAACAATTTGCAATAGCTCGATAGTAGCTCTTCACAGCTGGTTTGTATATTAAAACACGCGTAACAAGATTAAAAGTAAGCTAATTGTAATGCTAATAAAATGTCAGCACATTGTAAAGATTAATTATTCGGCTTAGTTTTAGCATCATCTTCGCTTTCTTCTTCGCTACTACTGCTATCACTGCTGCTGGTGGGATAAAAGTCGCGCAAATCCCGCGGCTTATTCCGCTCCTTTTGCTCTTGTTCCAGGTATTCGTTTTGCACCTTGAGAATGTCATCGCTGCTCTTACAGGATGCGTATGCATTGAGAAGCTTGTCGTTCAGCTCCAGGAAGGCATGGCCCCAAGAAAACTTGCCCAAGTACCAGCGAGCCTCCTCTGTGAAGCCACATATAAACAGGGTGGCGGCAATGGCCTCCACGCAGCTGAGCTTGCAGGGTTTCCCATAATTAATTGGGTTGGCGGCCACCAGGAAGGGAAGCAGCCGCGGATGTGGGCTTCGCATCCTGCCAAAGGGCGTCTCGTCCAGCTTGGCCCATGAACAATCGATTACCGCGACGCCAGATGCAGCCACTATCTCTTTGTCCAGAGGACTAACGCAAAGTTGACCAACAGGAGACAGAACGAGGCCGGGGAATTTCTGTCCTAGGCGCAGATTTGCAATCAATCCTAAACGAGCCAGTTTTCTGCCGGAACACTTCTTTGGATCGCAATGATTAAGGTCCCACATGGCCACCGCAAACTCTGGCGGGTGTCCAAGATCAGTCTTGGTAGATCCCTCCTCCGAGGACTCAGAGTCAGAGCTTGAATTACTAGCCAGCTCATTTTCCTGCTGGGCGAAACTGCGGGCACAGTTATGATTAGATTTAACGTTGCGGTAGGGCCCGCCGCCCCTTTTGCCTTTTCCCTTATGCCGTCCACTCATTATGACAATAATAAGTAGTATGAATTTCAAAAAAGAACAGCTTGCTTTCGGAAATCTCGTGGTTGATAACCCCTTTGTTTTGGTTGTTAGAAGGTGGCGAATTTTAATTTGACAAAGGTTATGATGTCGTCAGCGATTGAAGGGACGAAGGTTTGTTTTTATATATATTTTATAATTTGTCGCTTCAGATAAAAGGTGACTTTTCTTATATTATTTGAAATGCATAATTATATTTTCATACAAAAGTATATTAAAAAAAAAAGTATATTAATATCCCATTTGCGACACCTTCTGACACGTTATCGCGTCTAATCGATATTCTATCGATAGCCCGAAGACGCAACCTTGTCACGCTAATAGAATAGAAAACGGGCAGCCATATTTTTTTGAAGAAGAAGATATTCGGAGAGCAAACTGAAAACTAGTCCGGCAAAATAGTGAGAAATAGGGAGAAATGTAGGTATTAAGATTATAAGTGCCCATTGGGAGGAGAATTAGTTTATTCCACGCTTGATCGCCGAACGTCTGGACCCGCAAAAGCCGATGTGAAATAGAGTGTACCAAAAACGCATAGCACTGTGTGATGTGGGGGAGGCGCCAAAACAACGTGAACAATTGCTATGTTCAAAAGGATGATTTAGTGAAAATGGAGTGAACTATGAATGGTTTATTGACATTCAAGAAGATCAAATGAATAATAACCGAAAACCTGACGACGCGCATAACATACACACCTACACGCTGTTGCGAGCACAAACACTCACACCCGTACATATGTATATCGTATATCGATATATGCGAGTGCATTTCGCGCCGTGGCGGCAGAGCAAAAATAACCGAAACCAGTTGAAAATCAATTGACGCCCGCCCAAGCACCAAACCCATTCAAACCCCAACGGCGGCTGTTACCCATATCCAACTAATTGTTTTTGTGTTGATTCTTTTTTCGGATTCTCCATTCGGCGTGTCCTAATTCGCCTTTTCCGTCTCCGGAGTACAGTTGCGCCCACAAGCTAGAGCAGCCGAAAAACAACGGGGAGGGAAATAGGAACACCAGTACTTGCCAAGGACACAGCTCTCACAGGACATCGGATACAAGATGGGAGAAGTCAAGTCGGTGAAGGTGGACAACTGGGGCGTCTTTTTCCTCCAGAAGCTCCAGAACTTTTTTAACAAAACGGATTACTGCGATCTGACGCTCCAGTTTCGGGATAACTCACAGCTCAAGGTGCATCGCCTTGTGCTCAGCGCCTGCACGGATTACTTTAATGTCCTAGAGCAGACGTGCGACATTGTGGACGATGCCCTGATCATGCCGAACGAGTTCCAGGCGGATGTGGTGGTGCCCATTGTGAACTTCATGTACACGGGCACCCTCGAGTTCGAGTTGAAGATGTACGGCAAACTGTTGCGCACCGCAAAAGAAATGAACATGACGGTTCTGCTAAAGCTGCTTGAGGCTCATAGGAGAACTATGGAGAATGTGAACCGCCAGCAACGGGTAAGTATATTTATTTCCATCCAAGATTAAAGGAATAATAACATCATTTTAGCCCCCGAGTCCCAAGGGAATCCGACGTCGCACTATACCTGTTAACTCCGGCCCGCCCCAGCAGCGTGTTTTGGGTCCTTCGCCAAATCGGGGAGTCACTACCGTAGGAAACACAGCAACAACCCTGCGACCAAACACACAGCGTGGGCCCACTGGCAACACGATTATCCGCGCCACTGGCGCTACCAACAATCGCACTCAGTACGCCGAGACCACCATCATCAAGCAGGAGCCCACATCGCCATTCGAACAGCTGCGTAAGGGATACAACAACAATAAGCGGCCAGCTCAGACCAGTCTGCTGTCTCCGCCCTCGAAGAAACCCAGTCTCGAGGAGGTCAAGGAATTCGCCGAGCAGCAACGAATGCGCAAACAAATAGCTGCAGAATACGGTGATCACGATACGGATTACGACGGCGGCATGATCTTCGATGATGTGCATGCTGGGGACGATGATGATGACGATGTGCCTCCACAGCCTTCTACGTCCAAACAACCGTCAACATCACTGGCATCACCACAAGGCACGCAAACACAACTGGAACATGGCACCACTACCATTATTCTGAAGCAGGACTCGCCCAGTCAAACACCCACAATAATTGTAAAGGATTCCTCCAACGCCAAGTTGAACCACACCAAGATCATTGCCGAAGTTCTGCGACAGTATCCGCACATCGTTAAGGGCCACAAGAACATTAAGCTGAAAATAATGCCCAACACTGCGCCAACTCCATCGGCCGAGAAGTCCACTCCGACATCGGTGAAACGAGCGTCACCTGTTCCGTCAGGCACGACTTCAACATCGACTTCGCCCCACAAAAAGCTACACGTATCCTTCAAGTCGGATAAGAACACGCCACTGATAACATCCCAACAAAAAGCGTCCGTTACACAGCAGAAGTCGCCTGTGGCGTCGACACAGACGAATGTTTCCCAGGCGAACTCCGTGGCAAATGTTGCTGGCGGGCAGAAGCGTCGAATTGATAGCAAAACCATGCATGCATTGATCGCCCAGGGAGCTGAGAACACCACTGGTGAGTAATAGTTGCAGAATTCACCATAATCTAGGCAAGAATTGAATAATAATATTTGTTTAAATTAGGTCCCTGGCTGTGCCTCAGGTGCGGTGTCAATGGACGTCCGATAAGCATTCCGTCGTATCGGGGCTTCCGCCGCCACTTGATTAACACGCACAAAGAAACCATCGATTCAGCGCTGTGCGAGCATTGCGGTTGGCGGTCAAGCAACAACAGGGAGCTGCACTTCCATATGTACACGGAGCACCAGGTCAAGTCGCAGCTGTACACCTTCCCCGAATGCGCCTTGTGCAACCAGTCATACTCCACCAAGCCTGAGCTGGAGGCGCACATCAACGAGGCGCATACAGACGACAACAAGCAGCAGTGCATCTACTGCAACAAGGTGTTCGAGCAGGAGCTGCAACTGTACCGGCATATGAAGAGTTACCACAAGACGCAGGCCTTAGAGGATGGAATTATTGATGAAACGGACGAGGAGTTCCTCGGCTCCCAAGGAGAGGAGGACGAGGATGGCGAGGCACCCGAAACGGAAGAGGAGCCAGAACAGTCGGGCAAGGTTCGCATTCTATCGGACATTAGTCTGCCGGCCACAAGTGCCATTACAGTGCATCAAGAGGTGGAGCAGGTGCAGCAGGAGGTTAAGTTCGTTGGCGCTGACGGCAACGAAGTGGAGCTCACGGAGGAGCAAAGAAAAGAGATTCTATCTCAGCTCAACCAACAACAGGCAGGTGCGGCCGCGGGCGGCGTGGTAATGGTCCTCAGCGAGCCAGAAGCTGAGCAGGTAAAGCCGGAGACGGATGAAAAGTCACTTGCTGGCACAGAGGAAGAGTACGACGACAGCCAGATATACAGCGAGCTAGCGGCCGCGGACTCTGTGGAAAGCGGAAAGAAGAGCATTGCTGACGAGAGCAAGGAGTCAATTGATAACTTGGAGTGGGCTGAGAACCTGATTGCCGAATCCGAGGAACAGACAACTAAGGAGGTAACGTTCTTAAATAATATTTCAAACAAACATCGTTATGTAACCAACATCTCCTTGCAGCCAAAATTGGAAAAATCTCGAGATGACATAAGTGAAAAGCTTAAGGAGCTAACGGGCGACTGGACAGAGGATGAGAACGAGGACGATGTAGATGATAAGCCCGCCACTGCAGAGCTTGCTAGCGAATTGGCCACCAAAGAGTCGGAACCAACCGAGAGTCAAACTGCTGAGGATGAGGAGGATGACATTGACCTGGCCCTGCAATCGATGCATAAAAGTACAGAGGAACAGGCGTCGGCGAAAACCAGCGACGAACCGGTAGAGGAAGAAGTTGAATCAACCGCCACTACAAACAGCCAGTCGAATAAAATGGAGGTAGACTCGGATGCGGCGCCCGAAACCAAGTCCACGGTAGTACCGGACGTCCAAATAAAAGAGGAAGATGGTGTGGACACTGAGCAGGAGGAATTCATCAAGGAAGATGTCCCTATATCTGACCCTAGTCTTCCCGAAGCTGAACCGGAGACACCTGCAGCTGGTGTAGCCGCTGGAGGTGAGGATGATGTACATCTGGAAGCCGAAAATATTCGAAAGGAGCTCCTGGATGAATTAATAGCTGGCGCGGAAAAGCCCGAGGACGAGCCAGATGCACTGACTGCTCCCGAGGTAGAATCGACGTCGGCAGATGTGTCAACTGAAGCGGCGGAAGAAGATTTGGTGCCTGCTACACAAATGCCAGCCGAGGAGCCCATTGCCATGGATGTGGATGAGTCTGAGGCGGAAAAGGTCTCGGAAAACAAGGACGAATCCAAAGCGGAAGAGACAAAGATACCCTTGGAATCTGAAACGGAAATACCCGAAGCTGAGAAACCCGAAGCGACGACAACGGAGAAAGTTGAAACGGAACGCGCACCTGCTACTGATAAAGTGAAGAGTCTCATTAGCGAGTGGGTGGACGACGAGGAGGATGAGGATGAGAATGGCGTGAGTGCGGCAGCGAAGGAGGAACTATAATTGCTAGATTTATTTATGTTCTAATGTGTGAGTGCGGAGACCAACGGAGAATGAATTTTCGGTTTCTATTGTAAATTAAATTGTTAATGAAGATGAAAGATGATAAGATATGCGTATGCACAGGTTTAAGTGTATAAGATCTAATCTGCACGTCTCATATAATTGTAAATTCCCCACCACCCAACCAACCCTTGTTGCGCTGCTCGAAGAAGATCGAAGTCGCGGCCACCTTAAATGAGAGATCAGAGACCAAATTATCCGACATTGCGCTAAATTTTCATCCTCACAACTAACACGCAAGGCAAGCAACCAACATTTCACTTTTAGATAAACTTCTTATATAAAATAAATATATATAAATACGTATATATAGCATACTTCAATGCCTATTTACATGCATACATATAGGTATATGTAGTTACATAGATGTTGTTTTAATTGGTTAAAACAAGGCCTGATGCAAGCAAGCGACAGTTAAGTCAATGATTGATTTTTAATGATTGGTTTAATATATGTAGGAATCAAAAGCGCATACAAAAAAGGAGCCCAATTTTTTGATTACCAGCTTAGGAAATAAGATTATTAAATATAAAAAATTAAAAATACTTTGGAGAAAGAAAAATATAAATGTAGAAAAAAAAGGATGTTTGTTTTAAAAAAGTGTATTTACTTATTCTCTTATATAAACAACACCTGTCCAGGGTGGAGGATATTTGGATTAAAACAAGATTCATTGAACATTATTATGAAACATAACACAGCTGCCAAAACATAATAATAACCTAAACAGGATGGAACATAGAGGTGTATAAAAGGCACACTTGGGTCACATCACAGAAGATCCTCACACCAAACTTTAATTATTCATCTAAAAGCATTAAAGATGATAGGGATTAGTTTTCCAAGAGGAAAATATGATGTTACCCACCAGAAAGATAAAAGTTTATGATGCACATGGTGGCGAAGCCGGCGAGCACAGTCGCGAACTGCGCAAATCCGGCCCAGCGCCTCGATGGGGTCGTGTGCCAGCGCGCCTTTTCCCGCGGTATCACTTCGCAGACAGTGACGTAGAAGAGCGTTCCCCCAGCCAGTGCTTGGATTATGGGCAGTGTTTTAGTGGACCAACCAGACGGCACATCCACGATAAGCATACCCAGTGCAATTCCGCATACCGCGCCGGCTGCAAAAACCGAAATGCCAGCGAGTTGGGCGCGAAAACTCGTCTGTGGGTTGGAGCGGAATTCGAGACCCAGACAAAAGCCCATAACGAACTTGTGGCATGCTACTGCCCCTAATAGGAATAGAACCTAAAACGAGACAAAGTAGATTGGGGTTATCTATTTAGACTAAGCCAGCAACATTTGTTTGCCGTAATATTTGATTAAGATTGCGCGCCTAGTAGCTGACTACTATGCCAAGGCAAAGACCGACCTTAGTGGACGAGTTTTGAACGCCTATCGCAAGGCCTTCGATGGCCGAATGCAGGGAGAGGGCAACAAAGAGTCCCAGGGTGCCCGTCATCGACTGGACACATGGTTCGGTGTGGCTCGTGTGGCAAATGCGGGCATTGGCGTCCTCAACGGAGGCGTCATTGCAACCGGATGAGGAGTGCGGGTGATCATGATCATGGTGGCTACTCAAACAAATCATAAATTAATTACAGATTACTGACTGGGGTTATCTTCAAAATCAGAGTCATTTACTGGTCATGGGAGTGCGCTGAAGAATCTTGTTCCGTTGATAACAAGGGCGCCCGCTCACCCACTGCTCCGTAGCCGTTTCGATTCCTGGGAGGATTCTGTTCCTGTTCAGGATTTGAATGTGAATGGTCGTGATGAATTGCCTCGCCGAAAAAGTAGTGTATGAACTCATCTATAAAATATATAATAAAGAATCCTCCGCACATAGCCACTTCAGCAAAATTCGAGTTCATTTGCTCGCGCACCTGTTGCATTATCAGATAAAGGTATAATTCAATTTCAATAGTCAGCATATGAAAGCTAATGCCATGCTTACCTCTGGAAGAATGTGCACTAATGCGGTGGCTAGCAGAATGCCGGCACCGAAACACAGCAGAAGCGAGGTAAATAATGGAAATCGCAAACGATTCCGCTCCGAAATAAAGGCGGGTAATATGCCCGAACCAAAACTTCCCAATCCAAGGACAACCATGGCCAAAATCTTTTCCAGGTCACCACGATTCGTGGCATCCATGGGGGTGTTTTCCGTAACCCACGTTGTGTTCTGCAGACTCATTGTTCAGCTGGCTTGCTTAGTCATAAAAAGTGGAGCTGAACAGCACGCAAAAGTTCGTTGCATTTACTATTTTTAAACGAAACAGTTTCAAAAACAGACACTCTCCTGCACCGTGTGACCGTGAAAGCTGTCTGACA
This sequence comes from Drosophila pseudoananassae pseudoananassae, assembly GCA_018153035.1. Classification (NCBI taxonomy): domain Eukaryota; kingdom Metazoa; phylum Arthropoda; class Insecta; order Diptera; family Drosophilidae; genus Drosophila; species Drosophila pseudoananassae. The sequence goes on from JAECXR010000055.1 coordinate 3,373,662, forward strand.
ATATACCAGCTAGGCGCACTTCACCGTTACGCTTTTAAATACCAAAAGTAAATAAGTTTTTAGTATTAAATGAGGGATCTCGATTCATGTCTATCGAAGCTGATCGCGAGCGCAGCTCGAAAACTTCAGGGCTACGCAACAAAGTTTTCGATCAAATTAGCCGCCGTTACTTTTTGGTGACCCCTCTTATATCCCTTCAGAGTTTATTACACTTGTATCATAAAGGTAAAACGCAGTATCTAAAAATATCTAAAAAAGTTCTTTATATTTACTTCTAAAGTAGAAAGTAATTTTTCGAAATAACATCATTCCATAAAATGTTTTGGAACATGCACACCAATGAAACTAAATTCAAAATTTGATCGTGAACGTCCCACCATTATTGTTGTCCCCTTGAAAATGCATCGTCGTTGTATAATCTGTGGCCGGGAGCCTAGTGAGCATTTTGTCTACCCGCGCAGCCTCTCAGAGGCCCGTCGCTGGCAGAGCCTGGTCAACATGAATTCTTTCAATGTGGAGCCAGAATCGCTGTGTCGCCACGGCTGCGTTTGCTCCTCCCACTTGGACGTGGTGCATTCGTCCAGTTCGGATCTAGGAAATTCCCAAAAAAGAAACTCCGGTGGGATGCCTCCTCAAGATTCCCGAAATTCGATAGACCGACGACTCAACATCCAATTTTCCCCACCGACTGAATTATTTGTCTCAAGCAGCAATATTCAGGAAAATAGAAGCCAAGGCAAAAGAACAGGTTGTAGGTGCGATAATTGTGGAGCCCGTAAAGGGATGTCGGACAATAAGACGCCTCCCATATTGCTTCAGCCGAAGGATACCGACTCTTTGAAAGGATTCGGTAAAAGTCAGCGGGATAACTCGGAAGATCGAAGGATGAAGTGTCCACCATTAACCCGACCTTGTTGCTGTCCGTATCCCACAAACGCAAGGGCAATCGAGGAAATTCAGACCCAAGCTAGAACCATAATCTGCAAGTGTCCCAATTCCGGCTCCAATAAGGATTCAAAACAGTCGGCAGACAAATCCTCATCGAAATCGAACAAAGCTTTGACACCTAAAGCCTCTGCCTCCAAGCGTAGCCGGAAAGAAAACCTGTCCGTTAAATCAAACGTATCTCGTACGACTCAAATGAAATCTACACAGGACCAGTGTTCTTGCTCCTGCGATGCAGAGGCACCCGGCAGAGGCAACCAAATGCCCTTTAGAGGTCAACAAGCCACAAGGAATGTCTCACAAAATGTTCCTCCAAGTATAGGCCAGCAAATGCAGAACTTCCACAACTCTCAAAGGCAAAACCAACAGCCATTCGGTCCTCCCAATTCCCAAGATCCTCATAGAACAAAAAGCTGTCAAGTTTGCGTAATCATCCAGCCAAAGAATAAAGATAGAAATGACAAAGAAATCCAGGTCCCGTTCTGCATGCAGACTCCACAAGGTGCAGCCAAGAACGAATGCAGCAGCCAGACCACTGCGACTACTTGCTATTGCGAGCCATGTGGACAAGCTCCAGACTCATTAGGTTTTGGGGCTAGTTTTGCTCAGTCCAAGGGGTTTCCCGGTTATGCGGCCAGTAGGCAAAAAAAGAATGCCATCAACGTTCTTCTGATGCCTGGTTCCCGTAATGATTACGACTCGTGCTGCTGTCCTAATACGTTTCGTTCGTCAGCTCCGGCTCCCGAGATCGTTGTGCAGGAGTCGGACTTGACGGATAGCGACGAGCGGGCTGTCTTTCCTCCGGTAGACTTGCCAAGCTACCGAGTGTGTCGAGCAGCAACATCGGATCCAAAAGAAACCCCAAATAACGAGAATGAAGCATGCGCCAATGTATTGGTACTGGAGGATGGAGAAATAGATTGTCAACCAGAGAGCACTTGCAGCTGCGAGGCACCGGAATCGACTAGTTATCAGTTTGTTGAAGGAAAAGCGTCTTCCCTTTCGGGCAAAGAAACTCAAGAGGGAATTCCTAAAATAAATTCCAACTGGATGGACGCGGAGGCTACAGCGAACTTCACTAAGGTACTGGAACTGCAGAAAGCCCGCATCAATGAGCTGGACACTCTGCTGCAGCAGCACAACGCGTTGCAGCAGACCATCCAGGCAAAGGTGGCCCAATTGCAGTGCAACGATAATGCACTTTTCAAGGGGTGATAATTACTATATAGTCCATTAAATGAAGTCCATAGGCATTTCGTTATTTTTCTAAGGGAAAGATGTGGTTTATTCGCAATTACCGCTTGAACTCCAATATCAAACTTTTAGTTTGAAATATCCAAAACTCAAGAGCTAATCCTAACGTCTAGGCAGCTGACTGAATCACATCTGTGTACAGCTTCACCTTGCTGGCAATGCTCATGTCCACGTACTTGTCGCCAATGGACACGATCAGACCACCAATGATGCTGGGATCCACACGGGAGGTGATCTTCAGGGACTGGTTGCCCTTCAGGAAAGACTGAAAAAAGTAGGTTTTATTAATTGTACGGAAATTATGAAGGAAGCCTAGTTTTACGGATTTCTCACCTTGAGGGCAGCCTCGAGCTGCTTGTTCTGGGAGGCATCCAATGGCTTGGCGGAGACCACCTCGCAAACGACCTCACCACGGTGGGCAGCCATGATGGTCTTGTAGGCGTTGATGACGGTGTCCAATTTCTTGAGGCGACCGTTGTCGGCCAGGAGACCGAGCAGATTGCCAGTGGCCGGGGCGAAGCTCAGTTTTTCGGAAGCTTGCTTCAGAGCGGTGGCCATGACCTTCTTGTTGATGATGGGGCTGGTCACATACTCGCGCAGCTTCTTGTCACCCTTAATGGTGGTCTGCAGAGCAGTAAGATCCTTTTCCACCTGATCCAGCTGGTTCAGCTTCGATGCAGCAGAGTACAAGGCGCTGGCATAGCGACCCTCCAATCCGAACACCTGGACTGGCGGCTTCACCGGTGCCTGGGAGGCAGCGGAGCTGAGAGAGCGGCTCTGTGGAAATAGTTAAATATGTATAAATAATAACAAAAATTAGTTGTGTGGGTTAAAGTGGGCAAAAATTACATAACCAAGAAAAATGCGTTAGATAATTCCAGACGACATGCCAAGAAGCCATGGGAACTTTCTTTGGTGCCCCATTTGCAAGAACCTTGCGCGGCTATGGCTCAACCCAATTTCATTGAATTATTTTCCTTAATCTTACCAAAATTGCCAATCTGTTAACGGAGGCCATCGTTCCAAAAAATTTTCAGCTAGAAATCGCAGCTGTGACCAGGGTTACACCACTCAGAATATGTTTCGATCACACCGATATACCGATAAACAGGGCTGGGTACACACTATCGATTGATGCAAAAGCGGAAAAATAATCATGAAAAACCCCTTTTCAAATATGTATAATGCCCTTTCGAATAAAAAACGATACACGGAGTTGGAGATTCGATTTAAGTCTTTTTTTTATTTTTGCTTAAAAATTCTTTCATGGTGGTTCACTTTTTCATTTCGTTGAAAATACGCCATACGACTTTTTACTTAAAGCGAAACCTAAAACTGTCTGCAATGGATGTGAATATGTATAAGCTGCATAACCACCCGGTGAACTATAGTTGCAAGTGGCTGAAACACTTTGGGCATTCGGTTGGGAGTAAATTGCAGTTATGCGCCTGCTGTTGATAGTTTACTTGTCATCTAAAAAAGATTTCCTAGTTATAAAAATATACGTGCGAAATGTAAACCTTAATTTCTTACCTTCATCCTCATCGTCTTCGTCACCTTCGCCGTCTTCGCCATCCTCGTCTTCAAAAGTTTCCTCTTCGTTGTCATCATTGTCCTCTTCGTCCTCGGGCTCCACCTCAATATCAGGTACCAGATAATACTGCAGTGGATTTGGCCAAAGGTCGTCCTTTATCAGTTCTGCGATCTCGTCGTTAACGGGATCGGTATTGTCCGAAAACCAGTCGAAGAAGGTCTTGTACTCGGAATGACGCTTCTTCTTGTTGACATAAGGTTTCGTCAGCAGTTGTTTGAGCAGGTTTTTACCCTCCTTCCAGTTGATAGGTGTGCTTGTAGATGCAGGCCAATCCCCATTTTCGGAAGCAGCTAAACAATTGTATTTTAATATCAGTAAGAGATTATCCAATATAGCATCTAGAGTATTTACCCGCTGAATTAAGGTGGAACTCTTTGGTGAGGACCTTGTTTTCGAAATAAGGATTCTCGTCAAAGTGGAAGTTGATACGGTAGCCAGATTTAATGTCCTCAAACTCCTCCACCTCCAGTTTGTTAAGAGCGTGCAGGCACTCTTCCTCCTCCTCATCCAGAATGCCAGACACTTGCGGGTGGTTGATGAACTGCAAAGGGGGAAGTTAAATTAGCACGATGATGTGGAACGGCCTAATCGGACGCACTCTTCTGTGGTTTTTGCAACCCTATCGATAAGATTTTTGCTAGTTTTTATGGTTTCCAAAGGTGTCTCATTACATTTATTTTATTTTGGGAGTTTCTTGAGTTAATGAAGTTTTAAAAACTAATTTTGAATTAGTTTCAAAATTGCTCAGTTTGAATTGGCTGTTGTAGCAATAAGTGCGCCCTTTTCCAGGCCGAATATCGATAACTCGCACACGCTTTGCTTGGAAAATGCGAAAAAGGGGGAGAAAAAGCGGCATCGCAGAAGATGAAAAAGGAAAAAAAATTTTCGAATAGAGAAAAATTTCCTGTACATGTGTGCTTTGGATAAAATCAATTAAATTTTCCAGCCATGCATAAAATTACTATGGGACTGTGCGAAACACGTTCGATAAGTCAGCTCACTAAGTTCGGGAAATGCAAATCATGGCCCGAAACCAAGATGGACTACTCACCGAGGTCACCCAGAAGTTGGGGATGCGCTTGACCAGCTCGCTACGCTTTTCGTAGCAAGGCTTCCTCAGTTTGTTGTATTTCTGCTCCACCTTAAGGATCTCCTCGCTGGCCTTCTCGTTGAGCGCGTCGATCTCGTTTTGACAGGCATCGATCTGCTCCAGCGCCTCCGACTCCTCCTCGTTGTTGCCGGCGGCGGCGGATGCTGAGGCCACTGTGTTTCCATCGGCGGGGGCGCCGTCCAGTTTGGCTCGCTTTGGCACGCTCGACATTCTGCTCTGTTCTTCGGCGCTTTTCCGGTGTACTTAATGAGATATTTACCAAAAAACGCGGTACAGTTGAGCAGAAGCGGATTTTTAATATCTCACTTGCGTTGCGGTGCTAGAGAAGGAAGTGTGGCGATAAGTACGTTCGCGCTTCGTTCGATGTGCTAGCTATCGATTGCTGAGCCGACAGCGGCTACTCAACACTGGTCGCGTATTCGGCCCTTTACAACACGCGCGTACGAGACTTGATGCCGAGCTGCAATAGCTGAAAATTAATTTTATAATTTTATATACGCATCGTTTTTAAAAACATTAAAAACATGGCCACCGCTGAAGCTCAAATCGGTGTTAACAGAAACCTGCAGAAGCAGGATCTCAGCAACTTGGTAAGCACCCGAAAAGATCATCGCCGGACGACGCCTGTTTTTTCTTCCGTGTGTGAAAGTGTACGCGTCGTCACTATAATGCCGCTTCTTAGGAACACAGCGGGGCGCGAAGGGAAGGACGCGCCCAGCAAGGCGGGCAATAATTTTCTAGTCCAGCATGTCTCCATGATTTGAAAGAAGTCCTGAATTAATATAGCCTTCGTCAGTGAAAACAACGTATTGTTGTCGCCCTAAAACCCCGTGAAAATGCAGCACGTGGCGCAAAATTTTGGCCCTAGGTGGTTTTCCCAGGGGCTCTGCTGTGCATATGAGTTGCATATGCATATAGGTAGGCAGTGAGATCTCTCGGGGTGCTCAGTTTTAGCCGGTCGGCTCAACAGTTGCCATCTATCTGGCTGATGCAATTCAGCTGCCATTCTAACCTCAAAATTCACGGCTTTCCTATACATACCCGAACGTACATTACACAGACTCATGCATTTAAGGCGGAGGGTTTACGCGGGAGGCGTGGCGTTGGTAAATAAACTGAACTGTTTTTGGAAAATTTTAGATTATTTAGATATTGGATAATGGTTGCAATAAAGATGAAAGATACAATATCTAAATGAGTACTTTACTTTTGAACTTGCAGGAGATCGGCAACTTAACGCCTCTTTCACCGGAGGTGATCTCGCGACAGGCCACCATCAACATTGGCACTATCGGCCATGTAGCCCACGGTAAATCCACGGTGGTGAAGGCCATCTCGGGCGTACAAACGGTGCGTTTTAAAAATGAGCTGGAGCGGAACATCACAATCAAGCTCGGTAAGTGGTTGTCCATCTATGCTTTCATACTAGTTGTTATTTGTATGTAATTGTAACTCAATTCTAAGTTAGCCGTACTTCGATCTTTCCCAGCATCCTGTATCCCTTGAAGCACCAGTAACTTGTGTACCATTGTCTTCTAATATTTCTTTAGTATTTAGCCCATGGCAAGGTACCTGCTCCCGGGACTTCGGACCACCGAAGCTAGTTCTTCCTGTGCTCATGACTTCCCCATTATTCCTCTGCTTAAGAACTGTACTGGCGACGGCACATAGTGGAGCAGTTTCCCACTGCAACTCCATCTAAGATCTTTCTGTCGCTGCTGGTAATCTGCACAGTCCTGAAAAAGCGTTCTGCGAATGACATTACTTTCGTTCGTTCATTCTTGTATTTTTTGTACTTAAATTGCTGGATTAGAATGCGTTGCCTTGTCTTTCAAGGTGTGTCGTCGCCTTAGTAGAATAAAAAATAAAAATAATAAAAATTCTTGTATTAGGATCTCTCTGTATTCTTAGTCTTGAAATCGTTATTTAATTTGATTGATACAATTGTATAATCCAGCAATTTAATTAATTGCACATCTTTTTCTTCTTTTTCCCATTTTCGGCCGGGTTTTTTCGTTTACTTCGTTTGCGACGCGTCCACAAATACCACACACAACCAATCCGCGATCCAAACATAACAAAAAATTGTCATTTGCAGAACGCTTAAGCGAAAAGAAAATCCAAAAACTATTGCAATCAAAGCACCACCGTCAGCAGTACGAAATCCAACAGCTATCCCGTCTGCGGCACCTGGCCGAGAGACGGCGCCACAGCCGCCTGCGCCGTCTCTGTTCCATGCCAGCACCTCAAGCTCACGCCGACAAAAGGACCAATCGCCGGAGCAGCAGTCAAACCTCTCTCAGTCCGAGCCACAGCAGCGGCTATGGCAGTGCCATTGGATGCGAAGACCAAGACATCACACACTCTGCACAAAAGGGATCCTCAACCGGTCTGAAGCGTCGCCGCAGCAGTGGGGTCCACATTTCAACTGCCAGCGCTAAGAGATCCAAAAACAATCAGGGACTGGTGGTGAAGAAGCCGCCAAGGGGCGAATATGTTGTCGAGCGCATTGAAGTCGTCGAGGTGGTTCAATACAAGCCGGTTTTCTTTGTTAAATGGCTCGGCTACGATGCCAGCAACAACACTTGGGAAAGCTTCGAGAACCTGGCGGATTGCGCCCAACTTGAGGAGTTCGTTGACAGGCAGCTCCAGCTCTACGAGAAGTACATAGCTCAGATTACCAGCGAACTGGAGGAGCAGCTGGAGGACACTCCCTTGATGGACGACATAAATCTGGCCGAGGTGGACGCCTACGAATCCCTGCCACTGCAGATAGACCTCATCCTTTTGGCACAATACAGGGCGGCTAGTAGTCGCAGCCAAAAGGAGCCGCAGAAGATCGGCGAACGAGCTCTCCGGTCTATGCGGCTCAAGAGGTGTCATTTTGCGCGTCGTCAGCAGCTATCAGATCTCGCAAAGTTCGAGGAACGAATGAACTCTGTGGAGGAGCCATCGCCGCCCATCAGAGTTGAGAATAATGTAGATCTCGAGACCATAGATAGTAATTTTACCTACATTCAAAAGAACATTATTTGCGAGGGTGTGCCCAATCCGGAGGCCGGACTTTTGGGCTGCAAGTGCTTGGGTGAAAACGGAGCCGAAGAGTGTGCCGCGTCCACAAAGTGCTGTGCCCGCATGGCCGGTGAACTCTTCGCATACGAGCGGAGTACGCGGCGTCTGCGATTGCGTCCCGGCAGTGCCATTTACGAGTGCAATAGCCGCTGCTCCTGTGATGCCACTTGCTCCAACCGGCTGGTCCAGCACGGACGCCAGATGCCGTTGGTTTTATTTAAAACTAGCAACGGCAGCGGATGGGGTGTGAAAACGCCACAGGCTCTGCGCAAAGGAGAGTTTGTTTGCGAGTACATCGGTGAGATAATCACCAGCGACGAGGCGAATGAGCGCGGCAAGGCCTATGACGACCGGGGGCGGACGTACCTCTTCGATTTGGACTACAATACCGCGCAGGAGAGCGAGTACACGATCGATGCAGCCAATTACGGCAACATTTCGCATTTTATCAACCACTCTTGTGACCCCAATCTGGCCGTCTTCCCCTGCTGGATTGAGCATTTGAATGTGGCGCTGCCGCACCTTGTCTTCTTCACTCTGCGCCCGATCAAGGCTGGCGAGGAGCTCAGCTTTGACTATATCCGTGCTGATAACGAGGATCTGCCCTACGAAAACCTATCGACGGCGGTGCGTGTCGAGTGTCGCTGCGGGGCAGCAAATTGCCGAAAGGTCCTGTTTTAGATTCAAATTCGATTGAAATTCATTTCCATTTTTACGGAGAGCATCCACTATATTTTTTTTTTCTTATATATTGTATATGCAATTATAACATCAAGGTATTGGCAAACATTTTAATTATTTATTGTTTATTTGCACTGCCGCCTGCTAATTTTAATTATATAGCAGACATTACTAGATTATTAAGTAAGACAATTTCTGTATATTTTACGATTTTAAATACTTCATTTGGATTATTATTGGATTAGGTTGTAGTTGTGTTTATGCCACGTTTACGATGGGCTGTTATTTGTACCATAACTTGACACAAATTTCACAATAAAAATAAATATTTTGACAACTATAAGTGTTTTCTTTTTTTCCCTGAAGTCTTTGAAACAATGTAATGCTGGGAAACGATGGAAGTAAATTTAAGACTTAAGAATTATAGTAATAAATATAAAATAATAAAATAGCGTAAGGCTAAAAAGCAGATATGGTTTTTAATTGTTGCCTTCACGATTTCAGGATACGCCAATGCCAAAATCTATAAGTGCGACAACCCCAAGTGCCCACGACCGGCCAGTTTCGTTTCGGATGCGTCTAGCAAGGACGACAGCTTGCCCTGTACTCGTCCCGCCTGCTCCGGCAACTTCAGGCTTGTGCGTCACGTCAGCTTCGTCGATTGCCCTGGTCACGACATTCTCATGGCTACTATGTTGAACGGAGCCGCTGTGATGGACGCTGCCCTACTCCTCATTGCTGGTAAATATCCTACAAATTTATATATATATGTTTTTCAGTATAAATATCCCATCTTCCACTTTTCAGGCAATGAATCCTGTCCACAACCGCAAACCTCTGAGCATTTGGCTGCCATTGAGATTATGAAACTGAAACAGATCCTTATCCTGCAGAATAAGATCGATCTAATCAAAGAGAGTCAGGCCAAGGAACAGTACGAGGAGATCACCAAGTTCGTTCAAGGAACTGTGGCCGAGGGGGCACCGATTATTCCGATATCCGCGCAGCTCAAGTACAACATCGATGTGCTGTGCGAGTACATCGTGAACAAGATTCCTGTGCCGCAGCGCGACTTCAACGCCCCGCCTCGATTGATTGTCATCCGATCGTTCGACGTGAACAAGCCCGGCTGTGAGGTTCAGGATTTGAAGGGAGGTGTTGCCGGTGGCTCCATTCTGAGCGGTGTTCTGAAAGTGGGCCAGGAAATCGAGGTCCGTCCCGGTGTGGTTACCAAGGACAGCGATGGCAACATCACCTGCCGACCAATCTTCTCGCGCATCGTCTCGCTGTTTGCCGAACAGAATGAGCTCCAGTACGCCGTGCCCGGTGGTCTGATCGGTGTTGGCACCAAGATCGATCCTACGCTGTGCCGTGCCGATCGTCTTGTCGGTCAGGTACTGGGTGCCGTTGGCCAGCTGCCGGACATCTACCAGGAGCTCGAGATATCGTACTACCTTCTGCGTCGTCTGCTGGGCGTCCGCACGGATGGCGACAAGAAGGGAGCGCGCGTGGAGAAGCTGCAGAAGAACGAGATCCTGCTGGTGAACATTGGATCCTTGAGCACCGGAGGACGTATTTCGGCCACCAAGGGTGATCTGGCCAAGATTGTGCTCACGACGCCTGTGTGTACGGAGAAGGGAGAGAAGATTGCCCTCAGCAGGCGTGTGGAGAACCATTGGCGGTGAGTTGGCAGTGATTTTATAGGTGAACTAATTTAATAACTAATAATATCTCCTTTCAGTTTAATTGGTTGGGGCCAAATCTTCGGAGGAAAGACAATCACACCGGTTCTGGACAGTAAACCCTCGAAGAAGTAGGAAAATAGGGATCAGATTGTTTGTGAACGTAAGCGATTGCAGTAGCAGCATCTATCAATTAGGCATTTTTGACCTGCTCCACCACCACCTCCTCCTCCTTCTGCCACAGTGTCCATTGATCAAGTAAACTGAAACGAACAGATACTACAGAAAAGCTGCAACAAAATAAAAATACATACATAAATTAGTTTATTTAATTTTGCTTTCAAGTATGTATATAAAATGGAATTAATTATTTCGCTTACATGTGTTTTGCATCTATATAGCATAATCAGGCATTACAAAAAACAACTAATAGGCTATACACCATACATATACAAAACAAAAGCAAATCTGATACATCGTAAAATTGTTTTTATGATTTAAATACAAAAGAAACAAAAAACAAAACAAAAATTGTATTGCATTTTTTACAATTACCACAATAATGGAGTTTTTATTCGGGAGGATAATGGACTGTGATGGGTAATCGATAAAAAACGATAAATCGAGAAGAAAAAATTCGATGTATTTTTCATTATAGACCAATTTTATTTTTCCACGTTTTAGTTCAATTAAATTTAAATAGTTACAATACGATGTTTTTTCAATAACACATTGATAATCGTAATATTTGGTTTTTAAGCAATTATCCTTACAAATCTCATGATCTTTTTTGAAACATCAATGGTGTTGAATAATTTTTTGAAACGGTTTGGTTTTTTTTTTCGATTTGATAAATTTGTTTTAACTATCGCACACTAATTAATTTTAATTCATTTGGTTTTACTTTGTCTTTAATATTAAACTACTATTACCAAGTATATTTGGGTTTTAGATTTATATTTTTGGTTTCTTGAGATTTCGTTTTAGTAGTTAATTTAGCTTATTGAATAAAAATTCGTACTTAGCCGTGATTTACATTGTTTTAGTTATTTCTTTGCTGATCATTGATTAGTTGAAACTAAATTTTGATAAATGACTCACTAATAAGTTATATTGAAAAACGTTTGATTTTGTTTATTTAATACTATTGAGTAATTTATGTAATACTTGTATATCCGTTTGCTAAACTACCTCCCCCTAAGTGTGTGTTGGGCTTGGGGTCAGTACACGCTTTGAGCATTTAATAACAGAGTCTTCGTTGAAAGTACAAATAGCATAATTGAATAAACCAAAAATTACACTTCACTCTTATGCGGTATTTAGCTATTTGAGCATCCGTTGAACACAATTCAGTTTTCAGGTCTAAGAGATCGCTTACAACCAAATGCAGGACCTGTTTCGTCCTTGAGCGGGGCCAGAAGACAATTTCTCTAAGGTAGAAACTAAGGCTAGGGAAACTAAGTGCAATTTTAATTACAGTACATCCTTCTTAGGTGTCTAACCTTCTTTGGCCTTCGTCTAAGTTAAGCTTTCGCTAATTTTGTTCAATAACTTCCGGCTTACGACTACGACTAATTTTTGCAAAATTAATTCCCCCGCAGGAAGCTGATCTACCTGTATAATCATTTCATGTTTTTATCATTGGCATTAGACTGTCTGGCAAACGAAAGCCATCATCTTCTAGCAAGTCCTTCGTTATCGATCAAGAAACCGTCCAATGTCCTATACAACGTTTGGGAAACAAATCTTACTTCCTACTTCCGCATAGTTAAATTGTATATGGTACAGATAGGGGAAAGAAATGTGTATTTGATTAAAGCGGCGATGGAATGATCTTCAACTTTGTATCCTATTTCCTTCGTTTATATATAGTACTTTTATATAGTAGTTTATGCATTTTTGACAATTTTATATTCTAGGGTTCTTATGTGCGAGTTTTGTGCATCTCGGAATGAGCAGCAGGGGAATACCTTGAATTTTGGTCAGCGTCCATACTTATATATAGAGGGTTCAATTACACACATCCAGTTTTAAGATATTACATACATACGTACACAATTATTGACAGTTAACGTTGGCAAAATGGCAGATGGCAGTAGGGTTCGTTTGACATCTCAGTGATGAACTTCATATATATAAGTATTTATGGTAAATATTCAACAGTTCCGCTAATACCTTCATAATTCATTGATTATAATTGATTTGTTGTCTGCCCTAACTCGGCTGTCCTAACTTATCGTATAATACAGATTCAATTACATACATACAGAGATATACAAGTGCTTAACAAACGCGCAGGATTAAATGCCGCTGTTGGTTGAGTATCATGTCTATAACTAACAATCGGTTGATTACTGGCTACATATAATAATGACAATTTTTCGTTTACGTTAAAGTACTTCTTTTTAAATGCCTATTTACAGGATCTCTCTAGTCGCCACACAATTGCAGCAGCAATCTGACGGGTAATCTAAGCCTTATCTACTCGAGGGAGATTCTTTGGTTGGGGTCTTGGAGCCTGCGTTTTCTTTAGGATGCTCTTCTGGCACGGGATCGGGCACCTTAAAGAAAATGGCTTAAATCTCATTCGTTGACATCTTCGTCCGACGAACTAGCTGCAGGAATGGTTGAGAATTGCCACGACTCTCGGTTGTTGTTTTTACTGTTGGAACTAAAAAGGATGTTTTTAATGATATAAGTTATATATATAAGACTATAAGACTTCGATACTAACCCATGCTTCTTGGCATTGCTGGGCAGGGTGTGGGAGGAGCGATAATAGCTCTCCTGAGGCTCATCTTTGGTTTCTTCCAGTGATTTTCGTTGCAGAGTCATTGTCTCCTGGGGCGTCATGGAGGAGCCACCTCCACTGTTTCCGGACAACATCTCCGCGTCCAAGTAGTACTTGGCACTCTGTGCTATTTTGCAGTTCTCGCACTCGCTCAAGTAGTCGTCGTCCAGACTGGTATCGTTGGGCAGGAAGTGCTCCTTGGGGTTCTGACAGTTCTTGGAAGTAGTGCAGACCGGAAGCTGCAGCTGCTTGCTCGGTGATCTCCCGCTGGAGCTGGTCTTGCCTGGATTCAGCGGGTAGGTGGGCATCTGGCAGTGTGCGATAGCCAAAGCTGTTCCTGTTCCGGTTCCAGTCTTCACACGCAATATTTTCGGCAGTGTTGTGCTTTTCCCCGGAGTCTGAGCTGCTGCGGACGCCGCCGTGCCTGCGGCATTGTTGTTCTCTACAGGAGGAATGCTAATCACTGATGGCACCTTGCTGACCACGCTGTTGATGGTGCTGTTGAGCGACACCTTGCCGCCGATGTGCTTGGGCAGAGTGTAGGTCACGTGGTTGGCCAACGGATAGAAGGTGCTAGAGTTGATCTTCCCGCTGCTCAGCTTTTCGGCAGCGCTTCCAGCGGATGGACTCGCCGGCGGCAGTGTAAGCGTGGGTGCCTGCTCCTTGCTCCTCTGGGCGCTGGTGGTCGGCTTGCTGAGCGTGTAAATGGCAGCCACGCTGGCATTGTTGTTTCCGCTGGCGGACGAGGAGGAGGATGATGTGGCTGCCGTCGCTGCAGTCACGCTCTTTAAATTCGTTAGGCTTTTGTAGAGTTTCGGTGGTAAAGTCGGATTGCTCGGATCTGGCTGCTGCTGCGTTTGTTGGTTATAGAAATGTTGCTGCTGTTTCTGCGTCAAACTCAAGTAGGCATCAACCTGGAAGGAATACGGAGTTAGGACGTGGGATTCTAAAGGGTAAGTTATTGGAGAAATGAAACATCCCTATCATTTAAACATTTCATTCCCCGCCATGTCAAGCTCTCACAAAGGGATTACTTACATTTCGAACTCACCTTTCGATTCAAATACGCGGTGGAGAGGGAGTCCGCACCGCTGGATACACTCCGTGTCCCGCTGGCAGTGCTGGTTCCTCCACTGGAGCTCCTTGCTCTTTCAGCCGAACTGCTGGATGATCGTTTCTGCACCCGACCCAGTACGATCGGTGGGGCAGAGATCTCTTCGGGGTGCTGCAGTGGCGGCGGGGGAATGATTGCCGAAACATTGACGCCTCCATTGGAGCCCGTCTGGGCATGGTGCGTCTCATCGCCCACCTGCTTCGAGATGGTGGCGATCTTCGGTTCGTGGCCACATCCACTACGCCTCAAGGTGGACGACGATATGATCAGATCTTGGGCCTGCTGCTGGAGATTTGTCGAGGATTTGGCCCGCTGTCCGTACGCCAGAGTGGCGGCGTGCCTAGTTCCAGGCGACAAGGAGCAGGTCGGTGTGGAGGTGCTGCTTCCGCCGGATGTGGTTGTGCCGAAAAGTTTTCCAGCTCCGCTCAAGAAGGCATTGGCATTGGCCGTACTGCCCATGTAGGACATCGGTACATGCTGGATGGGACACTGGCACATTGGCTTCTTGCTGACTGGCTTCTCTGTAGCAGAGCCGGCGGAGCTACTCGTCTTGGGCTTCACTTGGAGGGGATCTGCCACCGCGAAGTACCTCGGAATGGTTCGATGGTAGCGACGCGAACTTGAAGGCGTTTTGCTGTACTGCTGCTGTTGCTGTTGGACGATCTGGGTGTTCTTCAGCGTTCCAGTCAGAGGCATCTGTGTGGTCTGGGTCACCGAGTCCGCAGTACTGCAAGCCGGAGCTGCCGAAATGGTTGCAATCTCCAGTGGCTGCAGCAACTCAATGGCTGGCGCCAGTAAATGTTGTGGCTGCTGCTGCTGCTGGATGTGAGTGGGCGTGGGCATTGGCTCTGTACTGGCGGCTGGCAGGGAATGGTAGCTAGCCGCACTGGCACTGGCGTTGATCTCCACATCGGCCACAGTGAGATATTGCTGCTGCTGGCTTTGCAGTGGAAGCTGATGGAGAAGTTCCTGGGATCCCCGCGGGGTGGATCTGCGACTGGAGGACGCCGCTGCTGTGGTGACGCTGGCACTGATATTCAGGTGGCAGTTCTTGTAGCTGCACTCAGCGTTTGTGGGTGGCTTGGGCATGGCCTGCAAACAGATGGAACCACTACTGACAGGAGGTTGCACCAAATGCTGCTGCTGTTGCTGCTGCTGCTGATGCTCCAAGCTGAGCTGTTGCTGCTGCTGCTCGGTCTGGAGGCTGTAGGGCGGCTGGTGGTTCTCTCCGGTGGCTATGGTGGTCACCCCGCCGCTGTTGATATTGATGTTTATGGTGCTCTGGGTGTACTGATTCGACTGGGGATGCTGATGCGGATGGGCATGCGCCACAAGCTGTTGCCCGTAGGGCGGATGGTGTTGCTGCGGCTGAGTGTGCAACTGCAGCGTGTGCTGCTGCAAGTGCTGGATCTGCTGTTGCTGCTGCACCTGGGCCTGAATCTGCGACTGAGCCTGCTGCTGTTGACTGACAGTGGCCACTGCCCGCTGGGAGTTGCTCGCCGGCAGCGTCACAGTGCACTGGGCACTCAAAGCTTCTGCCTGGGAAATGGCCACTGCCTCCTCGTAGGGCGGCGGAGCCTCGCCGCGGGGAAAGTGCGGCTTCCACAATGGATAATGAGTGGCACCAGCGCCATAAGTGTAATCAATTGCACTCAGATTTCCCTCCATGTAACCCATATTACCGGCAATATAACTAAGCCACAAAGAGTGATTAAAATTCAGGCCATCAAGGCTTATCCAAAGCTACACTTACCCAATGCTACCCACAATGCTGCGCTGATCCTCGGCATTCTGGCGGTTCTCCCGCGCCCGCATCTTGCGCTGCCTCAGGCGATTCACCAGGAAGAAGAGCAAGGAGAGGGAGAGCGTGGCCGTGATGCCACTGGCCACCAGTCAAATGCCAAAGTCTGTGCTCCCGTCGCTGAACTGGTCATCGAGGCAGATGACTTCGCAGCAGTTGTTGCCGCTTCCCACCGTCTGAAAGGACTTGCACTTGCTGAAGGCCTCGCAGAGCACCATCTTGCAGGCCTTGGGCAGTCCGCTGTCGCAGATGCACAGCCGACAGGAGTCCGGCCCGGGCATGTAGTGCATGCCAGTCTCGTAAAGTTTACCATTGAAGTCCCGGCAATGGCCACCTGGTATGAGGCTAGAGCTCACCGCGTTTCCATCTGAGGATAAAGTTTATAGAAGGTTGTTTAATTTTTTGTTGCCTATTTTTTAGGGCACAGAGTGCATGGATGGCACAGATTCTTTCTTTTTTGAATTATTAAGTTATTTTATATTTTTTATGTCTATATATTTAAAAAAGGCAATGCTTTTAAACACCTTTGATCTTAATCATTAACCCAAAACTTCAGAAATAAAATTAGAAACTTCATAAAGAATAGAAATTTTAGATAGCCCCAAAGAATTGATTTTATTTTCGGGGATTTTTATTTTATTTTTCATTGAAAAAAAAAGTATCTTCCCAAAAAAAAAAGGAATGTATCCATATTAACATTGTTATGCTAGTATTCTAGTATATCTATTCCTCCAAAAATACTCTCTGTAATTTTATAATTTTTCCATAAATGTTTATATGTATTGGGAACAAGCTCCCACAAATGCATACTCAATGCTGGGTTTATTCTTTATTTTGGCACACTTGACCAACTTTCGCCTTGCGGATTTAACATTGCGCCACAAAAACCCACACTCACCCACACACATAAGAATGCAATGAGTGCAGCAGGTGCTGCCAGGACCTTCCAAGTGAATAGGTGTAAGGTGTAGATATGGTGGGGTTACAATATTTATCACTTGGGCGAAATTAAATTCAAGCGCTTACCAATTTTTAGCATCATTTGAATGTTAAGCAGAAAAAAACATAAAAGTCTATTTGTGCAGCAAGGATACAGTATGAGAATGTCCTGGCGAAAGTGGGCGACCCTGGTGGGCAGTGGGAAAGCGAATTTTTAGACAGGAAACGCACGAGCGAAAATGACAAACAGGCGTAACGCACGCCTTCGCAAAAAAAAAAAAAAAAATCGCACAAAAAATGTTGGGGAGTGTGCATGTGTGCGATAAATACATACACAATACACACCCATACAGAGGAAGCAAGTATACATGCAAAAAATAAACACCATATGCACACACCCCCAAACAACCGCCCACCGCCCTCAACATACTCATACATATACACACAAACACAGAAGCGAAAGCAAAGTAAAATTTTGCAGGCCACTTCCTTCATATTGCCATTTCCATTTCCCCACCCAAAAAACGGCTATGCCCCCCTTTTCACAGGAGTTTCTATGCTGTTTCTCGTTCTCTTCCTCAGTTTTCTCAGTTTCAGAGAGAAAAAGAGCGAGCGTATCCTGGTATTGGTGTAAGCTGCGCCACTGCGTGTATGTGGGAGTGTGTGCCCCGTGTCCCATAAATTGTGAACTCTGTGGCCATGGACCATATTTCCAATTATCAAAAGGCACAAGAATCCTAGCAATGGAAATTGATTTTGCCCCAAACCCCCTTTAGTCACTTTCAGAAACTTTATATTTAAAGGCCATTTGCGATTTTCACTCAAAATAATTCAACATTTTTGCCAACAAGGATATTGGGTCTGAAATTGCATGAGTGTGTGTGTGTATCAAATTTTTCACACCAGTCCCTTTCATTGGCTTTTACCTTTGGCATTTCCAATGAACGCTAACAATGCCAAAAAATACATTTTGCACTCCTTAGTTAGCACTTAGCACTTCACGAATAATTCAATTTTTTCCTATTTTGTCACTAAGCTTTCGCATCCAAGTATTTTCAACAGTTTTTTGCGAACGTTCGAGCAATACCAAAAGGAAAAACAGTGTGGCCTTAGCTTTTGGTTGGGGGCGGGAATGTAGCAGAGTCCATATATCGATAACGTTACAGAAACTCGCATGCGATTTTTGGTGGATGTATAAAGAAACCGTTATTTAAATTGTACTGAAAAAATTATTTCAATAAAAATTGTTCAATGCATTTTTTTGTCAACTTTTCTGGGTAGATCCCTTTGAAAATGAGGAAATGCTTGAGAGGACAATATGGCCCAAAATGGGGAAATGCCTGATAAGACAATATGGCCCACATCGAAAGCCATATCTTTGCCAATGCTCATCCGATTCTTGAGCGGAATACCTTAAATGATTTGTGGATCGATTCTCCGTCACTCTGCATCAAAATCTAGGAACAAAATATTTTTTAGATTTTTTGTCAACGTTTCTGGGTAGACCTCTCTAAAAATGGGGAAATGCCTGAGAGGACAATATGGCCCACCTCGAAAGCTATATCTTTGTTAATGCTCATCCGATTCTTGAGCGGAATACCTTAAATGATTTGTGGATCGATTCTCCACCAATCTGCATCAAAATCTAGGAACAAAATATTTTTCAGATTTTTTGTCAACTTTTCTGGGTAGACCCCTCTAAAAATGGGGAAATGCCTGATAAGACAATATGGCCCACATCGAAAGCCATATCTTTGCCAATGCTCATCCGATTCTTGAGCGGAATACCTTAAATGATTTGTGGATCGATTCTCCATCAATCTGCATCAAAATCTAGGAACAAAATATTTTTTAGATTTTTTGTCAACTTTTCTGGGTAGACCCCTCTAAAAATGGGGAAATGCCTGATAAGACAATATGGCCCACATCGAAAGCCATATCTTTGCCAATGCTCATCCGATTCTTGAGCGGAATACCTTAAATGATTTGTGGATCGATTCTCCACCAATCTGCATCAAAATCTAGGAACAAAATATTTTTTAGATTTTTTGTCAACTTTTCTGGGTAGACCCCTCTAAAAATGGGGGAATGGCTGAGAGGACAATATGGCCCACCTCGAAAGCCATATCTTTGCCAATGCTCATCCGATTCTTGAGCGGAATACCTTAAATGATTTGTGGATCGATTCTCCATCAATCTGCATCAAAGTCTAGGAACAAAATATTTTTTAGATTTTTTGTCAACTTTTCTGGGTAGACCCCTCTAAAAATGGGGGAATGCCTGAGAGGACAATATGGCCCACCTCGAAAGCCATATCTTTGCCAATGCTCATCCGATTCTTGAGCGGAATACCTTAAATGATTTGTGGATCGATTCTCCGTCAATCTGCATCAAAATCTAGGAACAAAATATTTTTCAGATTTTTTGTCAACTTTTCTGGGTAGACCCCTCTAAAAATGGGGAAATGCATGAGAAGACAATATGGCCCACATCGAAAGCCATATCTTTGACATTGGTCACCCGATTCTTGAGCGGAATACCTTAAACGATTTGTGGATCGATTCACCATCAATCTGCATCAAAGTCTAGGAACAAAATATTTTTTAGATTTTTTGTCAACTTTTCTGGGTAGACCCCTCTAAAAATGGGGGAATGCCTGAGAGGACAATATGGCCCACCTCGAAAGCCATATCTTTGCCAATGCTCATCCGATTCTTGAGCGGAATACCTTAAATGATTTGTGGATCGATTCTCCATCAATCTGCATCAAAGTCTAGGAACAAAATATTTTTTAGATTTTTTGTCAACTTTTCTGGGTAGACCCCTCTAAAAATGGGGGAATGCCTGATAAGACACTATGGCCCACATCGAAAGCCATATCTTTGCCAATATTTTTTAGATTTTTTGTCAACTTTTCTGGGTAGACCCCTCTAAAAATGGGGGAATGCCTGAGAGGACAATATGGCCCACATCGAAAGCCATATCTTTGCCAATGCTCATCCGATTCTTGAGCGGAATACCTTAAATGATTTGTGGATCGATTCTCCGTCAATCTGCATCAAAATCTAGGAACAAAATATTTTTCAGATTTTTTGTCAACTTTTCTGGGTAGACCCCTCTAAAAATGGGGAAATGCATGAGAAGACAATATGGCCCACATCGAAAGCCATATCTTTGACATTGCTCACCCGATTCTTGAGCGGAATACCTTAAACGATTTGTGGATCGATTCACCATCAATCTGCATCAAAATCTAGGAACAAAATATTTTTTAGATTTTTTGTCAACTTTTCTGGGTAGACCCCTCTAAAAATGGGGAAATGCATGAGAAGACAATATGGCCCACATCGAAAGCCATATCTTTGTCAATGCTCATCCGATTCTTGAGCGGAATACCTTAAATGATTTGTGGATCGATTCTTCATCAATCTGCATCAAAATCTAGGAACAAAATATTTTTCAGATTTTTTGTCAACTTTTCTGGGTAGACCCCTCTAAAAATGGGGAAATGCATGAGAAGACAATATGGCCCACATCGAAAGCCATATCTTTGACATTGGTCACCCGATTCTTGAGCGGAATACCTTAAACGATTTGTGGATCGATTCACCATCAATCTGCATCAAAATCTAGGAACAAAATATTTTTTAGATTTTTTGTCAACTTTTCTGGGTAGACCCCTCTAAAAATGGGGAAATGCCTGAGAAGACAATATGGCCCACATCGAAAGCCATATCTTTGCCAATGCTCATCCGATTCTTGAGCGGAATACCTTAAATGATTTGTGGATCGATTCTCCGTCAATCTGCATCAAAATCTAGGAACAAAATATTTTTTAGATTTTTTGTCAACTTTTCTGGGTAGACCCCTCTAAAAATGGGGAAATGCCTGATAAGACAATATGGCCCACCTCGAAAGCCATATCTTTGCCAATGCTCATCCGATTCTTGAGCGGAATACCTTAAATGATTTGTGGATCGATTCTCCGTCAATCTGCATCAAAATCTAGGAACAAAATATTTTTTAGATTTTTTGTCAACTTTTCTGGGTAGACCCCTCTAAAAATGGGGAAATGCATGAGAAGACAATATGGCCCACATCGAAAGCCATATCTTTGTCAATGCTCATCCGATTCTTGAGCGGAATACCTTAAATGATTTGTGGATCGATTCTCCGTCAATCTGCATCAAAATCTAGGAACAAAATATTTTTCAGATTTTTTGTCAACTTTTCTGGGTAGACCCCTCTAAAAATGGGGAAATGCATGAGAAGACAATATGGCCCACATCGAAAGCCATATCTTTGACATTGCTCACCCGATTCTTGAGCGGAATACCTTAAATGATTTGTGGATCGATTCTCCATCAATCTGCATCAAAATCTAGGAACAAAATATTTTTTAGATTTTTTGTCAACTTTTCTGGGTAGACCCCTCTAAAAATGGGGAAATGCCTGAGAGGACAATATGGCCCACATCGAAAGCCATATCTTTGCCAATGCTCATCCGATTCTTGAGCGGAATACCTTAAATGATTTGTGGATCGATTCTCCGTCAATCTGCATCAAAATCTAGGAACAAAATATTTTTCAGATTTTTTGTCAACTTTTCTGGGTAGACCCCTCTAAAAATGGGGGAATGCCTGAGAGGACAATATGGCCCACCTCGAAAGCCATATCTTTGCCAATGCTCATCCGATTCTTGAGCGGAATACCTTAAATGATTTGTGGATCGATTCTCCGTCAATCTGCATCAAAATCTAGGAACAAAATATTTTTCAGATTTTTTGTCAACTTTTCTGGGTAGACCCCTCTAAAAATGGGGAAATGCATGAGAAGACAATATGGCCCACCTCGAAAGCCATATCTTTGCCAATGCTCATCCGATTCTTGAGCGGAATACCTTAAATGATTTGTGGATCGATTCTCCGTCAATCTGCATCAAAATCTAGGAACAAAATATTTTTTAGATTTTTTGTCAACTTTTCTGGGTAGACCCCGCTAAAAATGGGGGAATGCCTGAGAGGACAATATGGCCCACCTCGAAAGCCATATCTTTGCCAATGCTCATCCGATTCTTGAGCGGAATACCTTAAATGATTTGTGGATCGATTCTTCATCAATCTGCATCAAAATCTAGGAACAAAATATTTTTTAGATTTTTTGTCAACTTTTCTGGGTAGACCCCGCTAAAAATGGGGGAATGCCTGAGAGGACAATATGGCCCACCTCGAAAGCCATATCTTTGCCAATGCTCATCCGATTCTTGAGCGGAATACCTTAAATGATTTGTGGATCGATTCTCCATCAATCTGCATCAAAATCTAGGAACAAAATATTTTTTAGATTTTTTGTCAACTTTTCTGGGTAGACCCCTCTAAAAATGGGGAAATGCCTGATAAGACAATATGGCCCACCTCGAAAGCCATATCTTTGCCAATGCTCATCCGATTCTTGAGCGGAATACCTTAAATGATTTGTGGATCGATTCTCCGTCAATCTGCATCAAAATCTTGGAACAAAATATTTTTCAGATTTTTTGTCAACTTTTCTGGGTAGACCCCTCTAAAAATGGGGAAATGCATGAGAAGACAATATGGCCCACCTCGAAAGCCATATCTTTGCCAATGCTCATCCGATTCTTGAGCGGAATACCTTAAATGATTTGTGGATCGATTCTCCATCAATCTGCATCAAAATCTAGGAACAAAATATTTTTTAGATTTTTTGTCAACTTTTCTGGGTAGACCCCTCTAAAAATGGGGAAATGCATGAGAGGACAATATGGCCCACATCGAACGCCATATCTTTGCCATTGGTCACCCGATTCTTGAGCGGAATACCTTAAACGATTTGTGGATCGATTCACCATCAATCTGCATCAAAATCTAGGAACAAAATATTTTTCAGATTTTTTGTCAACTTTTCTGGGTAGACCCCTCTAAAAATGGGGAAATGCATGAGAAGACAATATGGCCCACATCGAAAGCCATATCTTTGCCAATGCTCATCCGATTCTTGAGCGGAATACCTTAAATGATTTGTGGATCGATTCTCCATCAATCTGCATCAAAATCTAGGAACAAAATATTTTTCAGATTTTTTGTCAACTTTTCTGGGTAGACCCCTCTAAAAATGGGGAAATGCATGAGAAGACAATATGGCCCACATCGAAAGCCATATCTTTGCCAATGCTCATCCGATTCTTGAGCGGAATACCTTAAATGATTTGTGGATCGATTCTCCGTCAATCTGCATCAAAATCTAGGAACAAAATATTTTTCAGATTTT
This sequence comes from Drosophila pseudoananassae pseudoananassae, assembly GCA_018153035.1. NCBI lineage: Eukaryota > Metazoa > Arthropoda > Insecta > Diptera > Drosophilidae > Drosophila > Drosophila pseudoananassae. Next base: position 3,396,934 of record JAECXR010000055.1, read on the forward strand.
TTGTCAACTTTTCTGGGTAGACCCCTCTAAAAATGGGGAAATGCATGAGAAGACAATATGGCCCACATCGAAAGCCATATCTTTGCCAATGCTCATCCGATTCTTGAGCGGAATACCTTAAATGATTTGTGGATCGATTCACCATCAATCTGCATCAAAATCTAGGAACAAAATATTTTTCAGATTTTTTGTCAACTTTTCTGGGTAGACCCCTCTAAAAATGGGGAAATGCATGAGAAGACAATATGGCCCACATCGAAAGCCATATCTTTGCCAATGCTCATCCGATTCTTGAGCGGAATACCTTAAATGATTTGTGGATCGATTCTTCATCAATCTGCATCAAAATCTAGGAACAAAATATTTTTCAGATTTTTTGTCAACTTTTCTGGGTAGACCCCTCTAAAAATGGGGGAATGCCTGAGAGTACAATATGGCCCACCTCGAAAGCCATATCTTTGCCAATGCTCATCCGATTCTTGAGCGGAATACCTTAAATGATTTGTGGATCGATTCTCCGTCAATCTGCATCAAAATCTAGGAACAAAATATTTTTTAGATTTTTTGTCAACTTTTCTGGGTAGACCCCTCTAAAAATGGGGAAATGCATGAGAAAACAATATGGCCCACATCGAACGCCATATCTTTGCCAATGCTCAGCCGATTCTTGAGCGGAATACCTTAAATGATTTGTGGATCGATTCTCCGTCAATCTGCATCAAAGTCTAGGAACAAAATATTTTTTAGATTTTTTGTCAACTTTTCTGGGTAGACCCCTCTAAAAATGGGGGAATGCCTGAGAGTACAATATGGCCCACCTCGAAAGCCATATCTTTGCCATTGGTCACCCGATTCTTGAGCGGAATACCTTAAACGATTTGTGGATCGATTCTCCACCAATCTGCATCAAAATCTAGGAACAAAATATTTTTCAGATTTTTTGTCAACTTTTCTGGGTAGACCCCTCTAAAAATGGGGAAATGCATGAGAAGACAATATGGCCCACATCGAACGCCATATCTTTGCCAATGCTCAGCCGATTCTTGAGCGGAATACCTTAAATGATTTGTGGATCGATTCTCCGTCAATCTGCATCAAAGTCTAGGAACAAAATATTTTTTAGATTTTTTGTCAACTTTTCTGGGTAGACCCCTCTAAAAATGGGGGAATGCCTGAGAGTACAATATGGCCCACCTCGAAAGCCATATCTTTGCCAATGCTCATCCGATTCTTGAGCGGAATACCTTAAATGATTTGTGGATCGATTCTCCGTCAATCTGCATCAAAATCTAGGAACAAAATATTTTTCAGATTTTTTGTCAACTTTTCTGGGTAGACCCCTCTAAAAATGGGGGAATGCCTGAGAGTACAATATGGCCCACCTCGAAAGCCATATCTTTGCCAATGCTCATCCGATTCTTGAGCGGAATACCTTAAATGATTTGTGGATCGATTCTCCGTCAATCTGCATCAAAGTCTAGGAACAAAATATTTTTTAGATTTTTTGTCAACTTTTCTGGGTAGACCCCTCTAAAAATGGGGGAATGCCTGAGAGGACAATATGGCCCACATCGAAAGCCAATCTTTGTCAATGCTCATCCGATTCTTGAGCGGAATACCTTAAATGATTTGTGGATCGATTCTCCACCAATCTGCATCAAAATCTAGGAACAAAATATTTTTTAGATTTTTTGTCAACTTTTCTGGGTAGACCCCTCTAAAAATGGGGAAATGCCTGATAAGACAATATGGCCCACCTCGAAAGCCATATCTTTGCCAATGCTCATCCGATTCTTGAGCGGAATACCTTAAATGATTTGTGGATCGATTCTCCGTCAATCTGCATCAAAATCTTGGAACAAAATATTTTTCAGATTTTTTGTCAACTTTTCTGGGTAGACCCCTCTAAAAATGGGGAAATGCATGAGAAGACAATATGGCCCACCTCGAAAGCCATATCTTTGCCAATGCTCATCCGATTCTTGAGCGGAATACCTTAAATGATTTGTGGATCGATTCTCCGTCAATCTGCATCAAAATCTAGGAACAAAATATTTTTCAGATTTTTTGTCAACTTTTCTGGGTAGACCCCTCTAAAAATGGGGAAATGCATGAGAAGACAATATGGCCCACATCGAACGCCATATCTTTGCCATTGGTCACCCGATTCTTGAGCGGAATACCTTAAACGATTTGTGGATCGATTCACCATCAATCTGCATCAAAATCTAGGAACAAAATATTTTTCAGATTTTTTGTCAACTTTTCTGGGTAGACCCCTCTAAAAATGGGGAAATGCATGAGAAGACAATATGGCCCACATCGAAAGCCATATCTTTGCCAATGCTCATCCGATTCTTGAGCGGAATACCTTAAATGATTTGTGGATCGATTCTCCATCAATCTGCATCAAAATCTAGGAACAAAATATTTTTCAGATTTTTTGTCAACTTTTCTGGGTAGACCCCTCTAAAAATGGGGAAATGCATGAGAAGACAATATGGCCCACATCGAAAGCCATATCTTTGCCAATGCTCATCCGATTCTTGAGCGGAATACCTTAAATGATTTGTGGATCGATTCTTCATCAATCTGCATCAAAATCTAGGAACAAAATATTTTTCAGATTTTTTGTCAACTTTTCTGGGTAGACCCCTCTAAAAATGGGGGAATGCCTGAGAGTACAATATGGCCCACCTCGAAAGCCATATCTTTGCCAATGCTCATCCGATTCTTGAGCGGAATACCTTAAATGATTTGTGGATCGATTCTCCGTCAATCTGCATCAAAATCTAGGAACAAAATATTTTTTAGATTTTTTGTCAACTTTTCTGGGTAGACCCCTCTAAAAATGGGGAAATGCATGAGAAAACAATATGGCCCACATCGAACGCCATATCTTTGCCAATGCTCAGCCGATTCTTGAGCGGAATACCTTAAATGATTTGTGGATCGATTCTCCGTCAATCTGCATCAAAGTCTAGGAACAAAATATTTTTTAGATTTTTTGTCAACTTTTCTGGGTAGACCCCTCTAAAAATGGGGGAATGCCTGAGAGTACAATATGGCCCACCTCGAAAGCCATATCTTTGCCATTGGTCACCCGATTCTTGAGCGGAATACCTTAAACGATTTGTGGATCGATTCTTCACCAATCTGCATCAAAATCTAGGAACAAAATATTTTTCAGATTTTTTGTCAACTTTTCTGGGTAGACCCCTCTAAAAATGGGGAAATGCATGAGAAGACAATATGGCCCACATCGAACGCCATATCTTTGCCAATGCTCAGCCGATTCTTGAGCGGAATACCTTAAATGATTTGTGGATCGATTCTCCGTCAATCTGCATCAAAGTCTAGGAACAAAATATTTTTTAGATTTTTTGTCAACTTTTCTGGGTAGACCCCTCTAAAAATGGGGGAATGCCTGAGAGTACAATATGGCCCACCTCGAAAGCCATATCTTTGCCAATGCTCATCCGATTCTTGAGCGGAATACCTTAAATGATTTGTGGATCGATTCTCCGTCAATCTGCATCAAAATCTAGGAACAAAATATTTTTCAGATTTTTTGTCAACTTTTCTGGGTAGACCCCTCTAAAAATGGGGAAATGCATGAGAAGACAATATGGCCCACATCGAACGCCATATCTTTGCCAATGCTCAGCCGATTCTTGAGCGGAATACCTTAAATGATTTGTGGATCGATTCTCCGTCAATCTGCATCAAAGTCTAGGAACAAAATATTTTTTAGATTTTTTGTCAACTTTTCTGGGTAGACCCCTCTAAAAATGGGGGAATGCCTGAGAGTACAATATGGCCCACCTCGAAAGCCATATCTTTGCCAATGCTCATCCGATTCTTGAGCGGAATACCTTAAATGATTTGTGGATCGATTCTCCACCAATCTGCATCAAAATCTAGGAACAAAATATTTTTTGGATTTTTTGTCAACTTTTCTGGGTAGACTTCTCTAAAAATGGGTAAATGCCTGATAAGACAATATGGCCCACATCAAAAGCCATATCTTTGCCAATGCTCATCCGATTCTTGAGCGGAATACCTTAAATGATTTGTGGATCGATTCTCCACCAATCTGCATCAAAATCTAGGAACAAAATATTTTTTGGATTTTTTGTCAACTTTTCTGGGTAGACCCCTCTAAAAATGGGGAAATGCCTGATAAGACAATATGGCCCACATCGAAAGCCATATCTTTGCCAATGCTCATTCGATTCTTGAGCGGAATACCTTAAATGATTTGTGGATCGATTCTCCACCAATCTGCATCAAAATCTAGGAACAAAATATTTTTTGGATTTTTTGTCAACTTTTCTGGGTAGACTTCTCTAAAAATGGGTAAATGCCTGATAAGACAATATGGCCCACATCAAAAGCCATATCTTTGCCAATGCTCATCCGATTCTTGAGCGGAATACCTTAAATGATTTGTGGATCGATTCTCCGTCAATCTGCATCAAAATCTAGGAACAAAATATTTTTCAGATTTTTTGTCAACTTTTCTGGGTAGACCCCTCTAAAAATGGGGAAATGCATGAGAAGACAATATGGCCCACATCGAACGCCATATCTTTGCCAATGCTCAGCCGATTCTTGAGCGGAATACCTTAAATGATTTGTGGATCGATTCTCCGTCAATCTGCATCAAAGTCTAGGAACAAAATATTTTTTAGATTTTTTGTCAACTTTTCTGGGTAGACCCCTCTAAAAATGGGGGAATGCCTGAGAGTACAATATGGCCCACCTCGAAAGCCATATCTTTGCCAATGCTCATCCGATTCTTGAGCGGAATACCTTAAATGATTTGTGGATCGATTCTCCACCAATCTGCATCAAAATCTAGGAACAAAATATTTTTTGGATTTTTTGTCAACTTTTCTGGGTAGACTTCTCTAAAAATGGGTAAATGCCTGATAAGACAATATGGCCCACATCAAAAGCCATATCTTTGCCAATGCTCATCCGATTCTTGAGCGGAATACCTTAAATGATTTGTGGATCGATTCTCCACCAATCTGCATCAAAATCTAGGAACAAAATATTTTTTGGATTTTTTGTCAACTTTTCTGGGTAGACTCCTCTAAAAATGGGGAAATGCCTGATAAGACAATATGGCCCACATCGAAAGCCATATCTTTGCCAATGCTCATTCGATTCTTGAGCGGAATACCTTAAATGATTTGTGGATCGATTCTCCACCAATCTGCATCAAAATCTAGGAACAAAATATTTTTTGGATTTTTTGTCAACTTTTCTGGGTAGACTTCTCTAAAAATGGGTAAATGCCTGATAAGACAATATGGCCCACATCAAAAGCCATATCTTTGCCAATGCTCATCCGATTCTTGAGCGGAATACCTTAAATGATTTGTCGATCGATTCTCCACCAATCTGCATCAAAATCTAGGAACAAAATATTTTTCAGATTTTTTGTCAACTTTTCTGGGTAGACCCCTCTAAAAATGGGGAAATGCATGAGAAGACAATATGGCCCACATCGAAAGCCATATCTTTGCCAATGCTCATCCGATTCTTGAGCGGAATACCTTAAATGATTTGTGGATCGATTCTCCATCAATCTGCATCAAAATCTAGGAACAAAATATTTTTCAGATTTTTTGTCAACTTTTCTGGGTAGACCCCTCTAAAAATGGGGGAAATGCCTGAGAGGACAATATGGCCCACATCGAAAGCCATATCTTTGCCAATGCTCAGCCGATTCTTGAGCGGAATACCTTAAATGATTTGTGGATCGATTCTCCGTCAATCTGCATCAAAGTCTAGGAACAAAATATTTTTTAGATTTTTTGTCAACTTTTCTGGGTAGACCCCTCTAAAAATGGGGAAATGCATGAGAAGACAATATGGCCCACCTCGAAAGCCATATCTTTGCCAATGCTCATCCGATTCTTGAGCGGAATACCTTAAATGATTTGTGGATCGATTCTCCGTCAATCTGCATCAAAATCTAGGAACAAAATATTTTTTAGATTTTTTGTCAACTTTTCTGGGTAGACCCCTCTAAAAATGGGGAAATGCATGAGAAGACAATATGGCCCACATCGAACGCCATATCTTTGCCATTGGTCACCCGATTCTTGAGCGGAATACCTTAAACGATTTGTGGATCGATTCTCCATCAATCTGCATCAAAATCTAGGAACAAAATATTTTTTAGATTTTTTGTCAACTTTTCTGGGTAGACCCCTCTAAAAATGGGGGAATGCCTGAGAGGACAATATGGCCCACCTCGAAAGCCATATCTTTGCCAATGCTCATCCGATTCTTGAGCGGAATACCTTAAATGATTTGTGGATCGATTCTCCGTCAATCTGCATCAAAGTCTAGGAACAAAATATTTTTTAGATTTTTTGTCAACTTTTCTGGGTAGACCCCTCTAAAAATGGGGGAAATGCCTGAGAGGACAATATGGCCCACATCGAAAGCCATATCTTTGCCAATGCTCATCCGATTCTTGAGCGGAATACCTTAAATGATTTGTGGATCGATTCTCCACCAATCTGCATCAAAATCTAGGAACAAAATATTTTTTAGATTTTTTGTCAACTTTTCTGGGTAGACTCCTCTAAAAATGGGGAAATGCCTGATAAGACAATATGGCCCACATCGAAAGCCATATCTTTGCCAATGCTCATTCGATTCTTGAGCGGAATACCTTAAATGATTTGTGGATCGATTCTCCATCAATCTGCATCAAAATCTAGGAACAAAATATTTTTTGGATTTTTTGTCAACTTTTCTGGGTAGACTTCTCTAAAAATGGGTAAATGCCTGATAAGACAATATGGCCCACATCAAAAGCCATATCTTTGCCAATGCTCATCCGATTCTTGAGCGGAATACCTTAAATGATTTGTCGATCGATTCTCCACCAATCTGCATCAAAATCTAGGAACAAAATATTTTTTAGATTTTTTGTCAACTTTTCTGGGTAGACCCCTCTAAAAATGGGGAAATGCCTGATAAGACAATATGGCCCACATCGAAAGCCATATCTTTGCCAATGCTCATTCTATTCTTGAGCGGAATACCTTAAATGATTTGTGGATCGATTCTCCATCAATCTGCATCAAAATCTAGGAACAAAATATTGTTTACATTTTTTGTCAACTTTTCTGGGTAGACGTAGACCCCTTTGAAAATGGGGGAAATGCCTGAGAGGACAATATGGCTCACATCGAAAGCCATATAAAGCTTTAACTATTTGTAGATCGATGCCCGATAGCAAATATTTTAATTTTAAATACATATAATAACATTTTTACGATATAGACATACATATGTACTTAAAGAATAAAATGTCAGCATCCGAAAGCCTAGAAAGAATTCACAATAAGCTATTGTTTCGTATACTCCCTGAATTTCCCTCCTGGCTTTGCATTAAAAATAGACTTTGATTTATTAAAGTACTCTATTACATCTCGCATTCCCCTGCTGTTTAAATTCAATCCACGCGAATTTCACTAATAAATTTTGTAGAATGCACGCCAACACCCCGCCAATGCAAAAAAATAAGCTCAGTGTCAAGTTTAAAGGGCTGTAGAGGAAAACAACAACAATTTAATGTCTGGACAGAAAACACGCACACGGAATAATCTACGATGGCTGAAGGGCGATTAAGTTGCATTTAAATCAAATGCAGGTAATTTGTAACTTTCATTTGCTGATTTACCTCCGATTTTGGCAGTCTATTCCCATCGGGAAACTTGAACGGACAGCGTCATGGAAAACTCCAGCGCCGTTCTGGCAGCAAAGGGAGCTGGAGCTGGAGCTGGAGCTGTGAGGAATCATAGCACCTATGTGATACCCGGAGTGTATGACCTCTCGGTGGAGGACACAAACTGGGTCCTAACCTCCTCCTTCATCATATTTACCATGCAAACTGGATTCGGAATGCTAGAGTCCGGTTGTGTGAGCATTAAAAACGAGGTGAACATCATGATGAAGAACGTGATCGACATTGTCCTCGGCGGCTTCACCTACTGGCTCTTTGGGTACGGCATGAGCTTTGGCCGAGGTCCACTCTCCAATCCCTTTATCGCCATCGGGGACTTTTTGCTGGATCCGCCGGTGGGCGATGCTCTCATGGGCCAGATCTTTGCCGCCTTCCTGTTCCAGCTATCCTTTGCCACCACGGCCACGACGATTGTGAGCGGAGCAATGGCTGAAAGGTAATTAATAATACCTAATAGCTACATGATTCCGTTAAAGATTCCATTCATGAGAAAAATGTATTCTTCCAGATGCAATTTCAAGGCCTACTGCTTGTTTTCATTCCTGAACACTGTAGTTTACTGCATCCCTGCCGGATGGGTCTGGGGCGAGCACGGATTCCTCAACAAAATGGGTGCCGTGGACATTGCAGGCAGCGGACCAGTGCATCTGATTGGAGGTGCCTCAGCCTTTGCCTCAGCCGCTATGCTAGGACCTCGCTTAGGTCGCTACTCTGAGGGCTATGATCCCCTACCGCTGGGGAACCCGGTTAACGCCTGCATGGGCCTCTTTGTCCTCTGGTGGGGCTGGCTGGCCTTTAATTCCGGGAGTACGTACGGCGTGAGCGGCTCCAAGTGGCAGTATGCGGCACGAGCAGCGGTCATGACCATGATGGGGTCCTTTGGCGGTGGATTCATAAGCTCCATGTAAGAGAATGTCTATAGAATATCGTTATTTGATCAACATTTCCTGTAGATACTCTTTCTGGCGTCATGGAGGCGGCATGGACATCATGGATCTTATCAACGGAGTGCTCGGATCATTGGTATCCATCACTGCAGGATGCTTCCTTTACCGAGCTTGGGAGGCCCTTGTGATCGGAGCCATCGGCGCTCTCTTCTGTGTATTGGCCATGCCCCTGTTCGATCGGATGGGCGTGGATGATCCGGTCGGAGCTAGTGCTGTCCATGGGGTGTGTGGAATCTGGGGTGTCATTGCCGTCGGACTGTTTGCTGACAATCCCATTCCCCTGGACACAACCAATGGACGAAGTGGCCTGTTCAAGGGCGGTGGATGGTATCTGCTGGGGATTCAGACGCTCTCCGCCTTCTGCCTGGCTTGCTGGGGCATCTGTTCCACATGCCTGCTGCTGTATGTCATCAACAAAATTATACCCATTCGCATGGATCCTCACGAGGAGCTGCTTGGCGCCGATCTCACCGAGCACCGTATTCGCCACTCTCAAATAGGCTTATCCCGGGCCATATCCGCGTTGGCGCCCATCAAGGTGGATCTGAAGGAGATCGCCGGCATCCAGCCCATTGGCATAAATCCCGGCCACGAACGGAGCATCGATCAACTGCGTGCCGCGGAGGACAAGCTGCAGCAGTGGCAATCCTTCCTGGATCAGGTGAGTTCTCAGAAGACCAATCACCCGAAAACGGATGCGGGGCAGTCCCACGCAGACATCACCCTCAAGCCCCGGACAGCGGGCAATGTCTTCAATCGCCGTCCCATGGATAGGAACACTACTACCGCAGGAATATACCGAGCCAACAACACGGAGCTGCCCGTCATCGGTAAACTGGAGAAGGATCCAAACTTTGCTTGGGTGGATTAGGTCATTTATAGTTAATCCTATAACACCATTACTCATCAAGAATTCAAAAATTGGTTAAAGCAAGTCATCTGGGAAGTCTATGCATCACGACATTTATTTTAAAAGTTTCTAGAGAGTCTCTAGAGTTTTCTAAAAGTATGATTAGACTTTATCGCTCCAAAGACCACGTCGGTGACCAACCACATTAGTCTCTTCTAGAGATTTGTTTTTTTCACGTGCTATACGCCATGGTCCAAAAATTAAACCCCAAAAAGATACATCACTATGTACATTCTACATATGTATGTATGTATATTTAGAGCAAACCCAGAAAATATAATAGATAAGCTCTTTTTTTCTGCTTATCTGGCCAGCCTGTTTCACAAGAGTCAAGAACACATTACTGTTTATTACCTCGATAAGATAATGCGTCTATTAAAACATTTACCCACATTTCGAGTATGAGTGTACCTACAAAGTCAGACCCTGTCGCAAAATTCCCCCATTCTTATGAACGAAATAAACATTTAATTAAAAAAACATTTAATTGCAATTCTCAAATTTATTTATTGAATTCAAGTACAAGCAAATATTGTTTGGATGATCGATCGATGAGAAATAATATAATATATATTATTATGGAGCAGTTGTGTCTGATTTGGTTGTGGTATGATTTTATAAGTATATAAATTAGTGGTCGAGAGCAGTTGTCGTTTTCTCGAATGGAATTATTGGTGTTCTTGTTTAATGTTTAGTGAGTCTCTCTAATTTAGAATCCAAGTAATGTGAAAGCAACTCTTCTACTGTGACTGGTTGGTGTTGTTTCGTTTGGAGAATTGTTACTGTCTGCTTTGAAGTGGGATTGGTGTGGGTGAATGATTTAGTCGACCTCCTCGATGGTGGGACCAGCACCGCCGGCACCGGCAGCGCCAGGAGCACCGGCTCCAGCAGCGCCAGGCATGCCACCGGGCATACCGCCAGGAGCACCACCGGCGCTCTGGTACAGCTTGGTGATGATCGGGTTGCACACACCCTCGAGCTCCTTCTGGCGGTGCTCGTACTCCTCCTTGTCGGCCAGCTGGTTGGCATCCAACCACTTGATGGTCTCGTTGCACTTGTCCAGGATGGTGGTGCGGTCAGAGTCGGAAATCTTGGTCTTCAGATTGTCCTCATCCAGAGTGGCCTTCATGTTGAAGCAGTACGACTCCAGGCCGTTCTTGGCGGCGATGGTCTCCTTCTGCTTCTCATCCTCGTTGCGGTACTTCTCGGCCTCGTTAACCATGCGCTCGATGTCCTCCTTGGAGAGACGACCCTTGTCGTTGGTGATGGTGATCTTGTTCTCCTTGTTGGTGGAGCGCTCCAGAGCGGTGACGTTCAAGATACCGTTGGCATCAATATCGAAGGTAACCTCGATCTGGGGAACACCGCGGGGTGCTGGGGGAATGCCCGAAAGCTCGAACTTGCCCAGCAGGTTGTTGTCCTTGGTCATGGCACGCTCACCCTCGTACACCTGGATCAGCACACCGGGCTGGTTGTCAGAGTAGGTGGTGAAGGTCTGGGTCTGCTTGGTGGGAATGGTGGTGTTGCGCTTGATCAGAACGCTCATCACACCTCCAGCGGTCTCAATACCCAACGACAGAGGGGTAACATCGAGCAGCAGCAGATCCTGCACCTCCTGCGACTTGTCGCCGTGGAGAATGGCAGCCTGGACGGCAGCACCGTAGGCCACAGCCTCATCGGGGTTGATGGACTTGTTCAGCTCCTTGCCGTTGAACAGATCCTGCAGCAGGCGCTGCACCTTGGGGATACGGGTGGATCCACCGACCAGCACGATGTCGTGGATGGCCGACTTGTCCAGCTTGGCGTCACGCAGAGCCTTCTCCACGGGGTCCATGGTGCTGCGGAACAGATCAGCGTTCAGCTCCTCGAAACGGGCACGGGTGATCGAGGTGTAGAAGTCGGTACCCTCGAACAGCGAATCGATCTCGATGCTGGCCTGGGTGGAGGAGGAGAGGGTACGCTTTGCGCGCTCGCAAGCGGTGCGCAGACGACGCAGAGCGCGCTTGTTGGTGGTGAGGTCCTTCTTGTGCTTGCGCTTGAACTCCGTCACGAAGTGGGTGACTAGACGGTTGTCAAAGTCCTCGCCTCCCAAATGCGTGTCACCGGCAGTGGATTTGACCTCGAAGATGCCGTCATCGATCGACAGAATGGACACATCGAAGGTGCCGCCGCCCAGATCGAAGATGAGCACGTTGCGCTCGCCAACAGCCTTCTTGTCCAGACCGTAAGCAATGGCAGCGGCCGTGGGCTCGTTGATGATACGCAGAACATTCAATCCGGCAATGGTACCGGCGTCCTTGGTCGCCTGACGCTGAGAGTCGTTGAAGTAGGCAGGCACAGTGATGACGGCGTTGGTCACAGTCTTGCCCAGGTAGGCCTCGGCGGTCTCCTTCATCTTGGTGAGGACCATCGAGGAGATCTCCTCAGGGAAGAAGGTCTTCTTCTCATCCTTGTAGGTGACCTCGATCTTGGGCTTGCCGTCAACACTGACAACCTCGAAGGGCCAGTGCTTCATGTCGGACTGCACAGCAGAATCGTCGAACTTGCGGCCAATAAGACGCTTGGCATCGAAGATCGTCTGGGTCGGGTTCATCGCCACCTGGTTCTTGGCAGCATCGCCGATCAGACGCTCGGTGTCGGTGAAGGCAACATAGGATGGTGTGGTACGATTACCCTGGTCGTTGGCAATGATCTCAACCTTGCCATGCTGGAACACGCCCACACAGGAGTAGGTGGTGCCCAAATCAATACCAACAGCAGGAGCTTTAGACATCTGGAATGGATCGAAGGTAAGAGGATTTTTTAGATGTGTTTTTGTTTATAAATTTTAATATAAAATTAGAAAAGTGAATCGTGTGTCTGAACAGGCAACTGCCTTTGAACTAAAAATGTGTCGATACATGAGCTACTATGGAAACAATCCCTAAAACAATGTCAACCCCTGGCCTGCTTGGGGGTTGCTGAGAATCGATTCAGGAACCAGGCACATGCTTACAATGCTTCCTGTGATCGATCGCCTTTTACAGAAAGCATTGGATTTTATTTCTTGCCTTTTACGCCGGATTCCTCCAACTGGTTTTTGAGAAACAGACGAATCACGAGCCGTATGACTAATACAGCACGAGAGTTCAAATCGGCAAGATCAATGCCGGGGGTTAGCAATGGCGGACGACAGCTGCCGTAAATTTGTGCGAAAGGTGCCGAAACAAAAAACCGCATGGACAAAGGCGAAAATTCTGGAACACGAAACAAGAAAACACACCAACACATACGTAGGTGTGTATGCATATGCGTATGTATGTGAGAGCACGCTGTCGTGCTTTATTTGGAATGTGCTAGAAAGAGACGACTACTGGAACGAGGCCGCATCGCGTGTATGGGTACTTGGGATGCCGGTTGGCAACGCACGTTTTCTAGCTAAATATAATTGAAACCCGCATAAAATATAAATTTATGGATATGAATACTATTTATAGAGCAAATACTTTGATCAATTTGGACTGAGAGATGTCTGTCTGGTTCTCATGATACATGTGTATGATGCATGCACGCGTGTTCGCGTAGGTGTGTGTGCGTCAGGGGAAGCCGCAAATTTCCCCCTCTGGAATATTCCACCAAAAGAACACGATGCTTTAAATAAATTATTGTGTTGAACATCGATTTATTTTAAGAAATGAAAAACGAAAAGCAGCATTTAAGTGCAATGTTCAAAGGATGACGCAAGTTTGTTCGGCTAAGCACACATACATACATACTCAAAAAAAATGGTAGTGCCAATGAGTTTCTTGAGAAGCGGCACCTCCCAGTGGAATATTCCAGATAGGCATAATCACGTTTTCCAATTTTTATACATTGTCTAACATCTAAATTTGTTTAATTGCTTCAGCACAAATGCGCGTGTTAGTGCTTACTCATTGGGGTCGAAAGTTCGAGAAGCCTCATTTACGATGCAAGTATTGATTAAGCTCTTGGGTCAATAGACCGTAAAACACGTGGTCTTGTCCCCATTTTTTCCCCCCGCTGCAGAATGCGCAAAGTGCACTTTTACTTATACTAATATATAAAAACACTTACCTTGTGTGTTGTTTATGTAGAACGTTCTAAAATATAACCGTTAATTGCTACTTCACTTGTCCTTTTTCACTTCAATCTTCTGTCGAGTGGCACTCTGACGTTCGATCAAACCACTTTTTCTTGAAATTTTTTTTCGCTTGTGTGTCGGCCTTATATAGGGTACGGCGGCTTTTAAAGTGACCGCCTTATGTGTATATTTGGTATTTTTTGTTTATTTAATGCTGGCAATGTCACGTTTTATTGAATTAACAACACTACTCGGTCTTTTTTCGTAATTTTTTAATTTATTTGAATTCAAATTGTTCAAAAGCTTTAATATTATTCCCTATATAGAAAATAATTTATTATTTTTAAAATATAAAATTTTAAAATACAATTTTGTTAACCATCGAAACCACAAAATGTTCATATGAAAAGGAAAATCATAAATTACTTTTTAATAAATTAATTATCTTAAATGTTTAAAAATGTTATAGATTTAATATAAATATGAATTTATATATATTAAATTGGAAAAGTTAAAAAAAAAATAGTATTTACTTAAAACTGCCCGATTTTAAATACTAGTTAGACATAAGTCACCCTGTGTCTGGCTGAAAAAAGCTCTTTGAAACGCAGTATTTTGTTTTTTTTTTGGCGCACTCTTTTTGGTCACACTAGAATCAAATTATTTTACGAATCTTATTATTTTTTGTTTGTCAAATGATTGTGCATCAGGATTCGGGATGAGTGGCTTGCTAAACGAACTCCAACGCATCCTCAGTGAGGTTTGCTCGGACAAGACAGCCTATTGCCACAAGGCCATTCAGCAACTCGACGAAAAACTGTCCAACTGCCGGGATGACATGAATGGGGTGCTTATGACCAGGTCTTGTGGTTTATCATGGACGGCTGTCTTTGATGCCTCCAAGGAGGCACTTTTTAAGGTAAGAAACAATCAGTTATAAAGGGAATTTAAAATTCTAAACCATACTCTTTCATTCAGCACGCTGAAAGATTACAGGCTGCCAACGAAAAGACCTTCAAGACTTTGGCGGGCAAATGCTATTTGTTTAGCAATGTCCTCGACAAGATTATAAATTACAATCTAGAGGGTATGCACAAATACAACTGTTATGGCTTGGCTAACTTCCTACGATTTCAGCCGGGGTTGGAGCCTTCTGGTAACGGCCACTTTCTGTCCAGGACTAGCATTTTTGGTGCATTTGAAGAGGGAATCAAGATGCGTGTGACGGTTAAGTTTTACGGTGACACCATTCTTAACCTGCTAGAAAGGGGTATCTACCCTTCTGCCAGCTATGTTAAGGAGCTGAGAATAAACGAGTATAGCCGTATGTAGTACCTTCCATCTAAATCATCTTACAATTCAAACCCCCTACTATTTCATAGGCGTTCTTTCGTACCTGTTTGAGTTAAATGTGGACGGAGATGAGTTTCTTTGCACTAGGGTACTGAGATGCATCACAAAGACTGTCAGTCTGGCGAAGGATAGGGTCCAGCTGCATGCAGATCTAGCGGCGTATCTTCCCGAGCTAAGCAGCATTGCACGCCGTGCCCAAGGCCCAAGGAAAACGGAGATTGTTCGTCTCTATTCACTTTTTATGTCGGAGGTTCGTTTTTGTTATCAACCATAAACGCAATTAATATTCCTTTTGTAGCTTTCAGTGAACTACCATTACCAGTTATGCATACATATGCAAGATATTCTACCCAAGCTATGCGAGTTCCACAACGAGGATGTGTATCGCGACGACACCAGAAATATTTTCTTTCAGTGTGTTATTCAGTCTCTGAAATCGATGTATCCCAAGCTTGATCAATGTGAGTTCAACACATTCGGTGTGCTCGTGCAAGAAAGCTGGCCAAAAACCATAATGCGACTAAAAACAATCGTTAACATGGAAATAAGCAAAAATTCTCTAGTACGCTACAAAACATTCCAGCTGAGCAATGACAAGTTCTCACAGCTCTTTCTAAAGATGTCTGCCTTGATAATGTACATAGTAAGTTGAGATACTACTCCGCACAATTAATGAAATCTCAAAAATCGCCTAAAATAATTATTCCTTTAGGTTCTGTGGCACTTGGACGTAAGAAAACCAGATGAGAGTGGCGAAGGCGATGCGCCCAAAAAATTGGCCAAGCCTTCGGATAAAATGGAAGTAATGTTTGGACTAATCGCCAAATCGGACACCACATTTAACGACGTGTGGTTTGGCATTTTTGCAGAGCTGCTCCAGCTGAGCAGCGTGATACTGAATGTGGCCAACTATCAGCAGGCTTTGACCACCGTATCGGACATTGTTGAAATGTACGGAAATTCCAAAAATCTTCGAAATGTACGTTTATGCGTAGATGTTCTGCTTAAAAAGGAAGAAGAGCTTGTAGAATCCCTATCAATTCAGAAAAACTTTCTGGGTGATTTGTGGGCTCGGATGGGAAACCATCTAATATCAGAGTCTACTACCAACAACGAGGAGATAAACGAAAGACAATTAATATTGCAGATGCTCATTAGACACAAAAAACTGAGCCAAAAGATGGCAACTACCCTGTTGCAAAACATCACTTCTAATGAGATAATGAAGCGAAATGAATGCGTTGCTACTATCCGCGAGATATACATCCATGCAGCTGAGTGTGGCCTGGAGAAATCATCTGCCGACTTGGAGCCGATATTGGCATGGGCTTATAGTAGTTGTGCCCGCAACAGTGTCACACAATTGATACACAACATAGCTAGTATAGATACCTTCTTGCAAGCAGATACATTCGCTATTTGCATTATCAATTTTCTGGACGAAAAACAGCAGAAAGAACTTACCAACCCAGAGCCTATCGCAACGCTAGAGGATCAAAATACATTGCTTTTTAAGTATAACAAGAAATTGGTCTTTTTGGCTAAGGATTATGTTGATTCCCCTGCAAATAAGGCTCTGACTCAGGGCGAAACAAAGAACTGCCTGTACCAAACTAAATATGAGTGCCTTATGCGCAACTTAAACTTTAACAGCGTAAACGACAACGAATCCCAATCCATTAAAAAGAATTTAAACAGTCTGCACAAGTTGGTTTGCACCATGGAAAGGCTTTTGTTTTATAAAGTGTTTGATGCCGAAAACTTTACAGGTTGTCCTTTGATAAAGCGCATTGGCTTGTTTCTCAGTCACATCGAGGTGGGTTCTCGCACAAAATCTACTTGTCCATTTTAATTAAAACTCTTACTTGGCTTATAGTTCCACTATAAGGCCAACGATCCAAAGTCCCTCAATGAAAGCGATCTACTCGAAATCCTGGGATTGCAAATCTCTGTTTTGGAAGCTTTCAAATCGAATGCGATTCTTTTAAACTATTTAAATTCGCAGCCCTTGGAAATGCTTGTGGATTTCGTTAAAAACTCCCTTAAATTTCACTGTAAGTTGGATCAAATGCATTTGAAAATATATAGTGATAATAATTTTAAATATTTTTTAGGCAGACAAAGGGACAGCTTGGACCATGATAAAATAACAAACCAATGTATTCAGATTTTGGGTGCTTTGTGTGCCTTCAGCTCATATCGTGAGGAAGCTTTTGAGCATCTTTCCAATGTAAATATGCGCTGGAAGCCCCAGGACGTTCTTATCGCCACTAAGGTCAGTAATAAGATAATGCTATATCCATCATAAAGGCTAGCAAGTTTTTTTTAGATGCTGTTCTCCTGCGAAAGCATTTCGAATGATGCTTGCCATTGGCTGGTGGAGCAGCTGAAGAAACTTTTCCTACATCACCATCAGGATTTGAATATAATTGACGAAGTGGTTGAATACATGCCCAGTAAGAAACTAATTAAGAAGAAAATAATTAATCTTAAATTATGTTTTCCATTCAGAAATTTTCAGTTTTGTTTACGAAATGGAATTTCTGTTGGAAGACATGTTAATGGCCCTTAACTCCTTGCTGAGGATTGCGCTGAAGAAGTCCTACACATCCAAATTAACCGCGAAAATCGTGCGCTGCGTCGGTTTGATTGCCCAGCTTTGTCCGGACATATATGTTGTAGAGAACTTTGCTGTGATATGCAAGTCCACTGCCAAGTTTATAGCCATGCCCACCCTGGAGGTGCGGTATGCCACACTAGTCAGTTTCATAATACTGCTAAATACGAATTGTGTGACTAGTGATTTTATTGGGCACTCACAGAGCCACTTGAGATTCTGCCTGGAGCTTTATGATAGCATCGAATTCAAGAAACTGTCTGTGAGTATGATGCCTACTCCTTAGTACAATAAATGCAGTTTTCTAAATCTTCTAGTACAATGATGAGGATGCAACACAAAACGCTAATTCTATAGTGGTGCAAATGTTGATCGCTCTTATAATTCGGAGCTCCTTTCACCAGGAGATTGCGCTGAAGGAACTGTGTTATCACATTGCCTCTCGAAAGCTTAGCGAAGGTATGTCAAATGGATTTGATTTGATCCTTTCTCATCCTGTTTTCATTTCAGGTGAATTTTCTTTTCTCCATAATGTTGAGCCCCGCTATGGAAAATCCATTAGGGAGCTTTTTCAGCCCTATACCGATGAACTATTGCATCATTGGGCCGAACAAGGTTGGCCACTTTTAAAGTACGATAATCCGAAGCGTATATTAAATCGCAGTGTATATAATTCTTGTTTTATCTGTCGATTAGATTTCCTCATTTTCTGTGTTATGAATCGAAAAAGGACTTCCATAAGGCGCACATAAACAGTATATTGGCTTACACATTCATATATGGAAAACCCGAGGATGTGGATCGTCTTAAAAAGGCTGTTGAAGAAGAGGTCATTCTTTAAAAAAAATGTATCGCAGATAAAATTAATATTTTTAAGTCTACAGATCGCCTATCCACTTATATCATCATTCATGCTGCCCAAAAGCGTATCCTGTTCGGAAACAGAAATGGAAGACTTTAAGGACCGGTACCAGAATTTTAAGATTAATGTAAAAGATTCTCAAATAGAATCGTTAAAAATCGCGCTTAATGCGGAGACCCTCTGGAGGACTGCAAACATGCTGTATGACCCCCAGGAAATGCAAAGATTGCTGGGACCTTCAGCTCCTTTAATCGAAGATTGCAGCTGGTACCATCTTAAATCGAAATCCCTATTTAAGTGTATAAACTGGCATGTTGTAAGAGGAATAGAATTACCATTTTATCTATATTGATATTATATTCTTTTTAGGATCCTAATAATAACTCGTCGAGGGGCAGTCGCTCGCAGTCCATGTCCATGCTTCAATTGAAACATCCTCGAATTTTGGTCGATCTCTTCGGACGTCTAAAGAAACATTGTTTCAACGCCACCTTTTCCAGTCAGGCTGTGCACGAATTCTTCCTGTATTGTGTAATTGCAGATGCTGTCTACGATGCAGCACTTGATTCGGAAGGTGCCGAAACAGTTATCAAGTGCTCGTACTTTGTCCGAGATATATGGTTTTTCTTGGTTCGATTTTTAAAGCACTGTAAGCATTCTACAAGATCTAAGCTAGTATTCTAATTAATCTTCGTACTTTCAGCCAAGTCTATCCAAGTCCAGATATCAGTTGTATCTTATTTAGAAGTCCTGCTCAGTAAACATATATTCGGATTCGATGAGTTTACATCTCACATGGCTGAGATAGCCAAGCATCTCATTGCTTTTGAACATAGTTGTGAATTCAAGGAAGTGAAGAAAAGAATTACTGCTGTGATAGAAAAGATTGTGGACTACCATAAAAGTACCATCGATATGCCAACTTTTCTCGAAGAAACGACCGAATGTGAATTTCTTCAACCTCTGCGAGAGGAATTCGGATGCAGCTCGTCTATAGATAAATCGGACATAAACAAATGCCTCAATTCATTCCTAAAGAGCCCTACATCGGAACGCTTAAGGGACCTAAGGGATTATGTAGGTCCTATTGTAATTATATACATTTGTATTATATCATTATTTTTGCTAATGCTGTTTCAGATTGCTGAGCATAAAGACAAGCTGCAAGCAAACGAGAAGTTGCTCTTCGAGGTCATCAATCGTCTGGTTCAAATGGCTCGAGACACCCAAAATAATCAGACCACCCTATATGCCCTCAAGTGCCTGGCTCAAATAGGCCCGTTGAAACTATCAAACATATCATACTATTTTCAAACTGAGTTTGATTCCTTTGAAGAGGTAAGTCCTTCTTTTTAAGTGTATAAATTTATTAAAATTTATAAACACAGCCGGAAAAAGAACCAATGGAAAGATTCCTCAGTGCAGTTTGTGAAGCCTTGGAGCAGTACATGTTCGACTTTGATCCAAAAACCCATGATGACATCGTTTGTGTGGCCTATAATGTGGTTAACAGCAAGGCTGGAACGAAAATCATTAGTAAGCGATGCCAATTTATAAATGGAGATAGTTATTATTTAACAATTAATTCCATTTCAGGTAAATTTAAAAACTTAAAAATCTTTTTGGATAAGTCTGCGGCATCCAGCTATCTGAATTCCTACAAACAAATCCGATGCATTGATTGGTTGAAGATTTTGAAAGCCACTCAAAAATTGAATTATGAGTCCTGGTTGTGCGCCTTTGTCTCCCTGGCATTTAGGGAGTGCGGCTGGGTAGGATTTGATGCCCTGGCAGAAAAATCATTTGCCTTTGCCAAGATCTGTTTGCAGCCGTTCATCAAGCTGCTCTTGTCCAATAATCAGGAGCACTTGCAGAGCCTGTGCCAAATGTTGGACTACTTTTTTGAACATTTTGTCAACACGGAGTTATCGGGCTCTGCGGAGATATTTCAAAACAAAAGAGCCATCAAGAGGTTCTTGTACATCTGCGAATGTATAAGGAATTTTAATAATTGGTAAGGAGATTTTATTAAAGTACATTTTACAACAAATAATATTATTTATACTTTTTTTTAGGAGCATACCCGTCAATCTGAGCAATGTGGTTAGGGCCAGTAACCATTGCCAAGCTTATTTCCTCAGCATTATGTATTTGGAGTTGTGGGCCTCATCTCCAAATGCTTCAGAGTCCGTAGCTCTCCTTGAGGATGAATCATTCCAAGCCTCTGCAAAAAAAGTAAAAATACTTTGTTTTATTTATTAAGCTTTTAAAAAATGTATATTTATTGACAGGCCTATGAGTCTATTGGCTGTCTAGACGCAATCGCTGGCATTGTAAATCCCATGCGCTGCCGGCTGGACTTCCTCAGCCGCAATAATAACCTCTCCGCTATCTTAATGGAGACTGATGATTGGAATTGCTCCAGTGGACAAGTTTGTGCAGACATTATGAAGAGCAACGGGCTGTGGTCCTTTGCCATGTTGCAGGAGCACCAAAAAGTAGAGCCAGACTACGAGATCCTTTGGCGCCTTGGGAGGTGGGACTCGCTGCACGAAACTCAGCAACATCAACTAAAGGCGAAGACCAAACTTAACCTAGAGCGACAGTTCCAGCGGCACCACTTCCTGGCGCTCCGGAGCATCGGTCAGCGGGAACAAGAGAACAGTCTGTCGGCTATTGACTTGGCCTATCAATGCGTTGGTAACATCCTGCAGGACATCAGCGTGGAGTGCTTGCAAAGTGTGTATAAGTACCTTACATGGCTGTGTTCGCTTCAACAGGCGGAGGACTTTTGCCAGGTGAGGATTGTGGTCGGCTGTAAGAAATATTTTATTGATACACCTATTGATCCTTTGCAGATTCAATTTGGTTCCCATTTAAATCCAGTCATGCTCACTAAGCTCTTTGGCAAGTGGAATACAGAGCTAGAGCTCCAGTACGGCAACTTTAACTGCAAGGAGTATACGATAGCGCATCAGATCGCTCTGTTCAAAATGGCTGGTACGAGGACGAATCGTCGCCTGCTGGAGTTCTACAAACAAAATCCCATAGACACGTATCTGCTCAAAGGAATCGAGGAGTGTAAGAGGGCCGGGAAACTAAATCTGGCACAAAAGTACATTGGAATGCTTAGGGAATTACCGGATATCAAGGAGTCTACAAAGGTTGTAAAATGTACAAACATAACTTATAAAGAAAAATAACATTTTAATTTTAGATAAGCGGTCTGCTGGAGGATGCCGAAGTGAATGTAAAAATGGGCCACAACCAGATAGCCAAGGCGATTTTACAGCACATAAACACCAATCAAGAGTTCACATACTGCTTGCAAAGGATTCCGGCAATTCGGATGGAGGGCGAGTTCCTAATGGACTCCAATGCTGACAGCCTGAGTTCCGTGCAATGCCAGAAGTTCAACGCCGCTCTCAAGTTGATTGATGACTTTCTGTTGAATCGCCAAACTCTGAGCAACAAGTATCCGCACATCTTCCAGTGGCAGAATCTCGAGACCTATACGAACCACCAGAGGACGGCCACCTATGCGACGATGGCCAAGTATGCGGACAGAGAGTACCAGCAGCTGTACGAGTACCGTCACTCGCAGGACTATCAGACTCTGATCGACATTATTGAGCAGAACCGACTGGCGGCGTCGAAAGTGACGCAGCGTGAAAACCACGATCGGCTGGTAATGAGCATTCAGATGAAGCGCTACGCCAATCTCGACGAGAGTCAGCTGCAACATGTGGAAGAGAAGCTTACGCAGCACCTCTGCTCGGCAATGCGGAACCATATTGCCTACTGTCGCCTGGACAGTGGCTTTTCCAGTCCAGCTATCTACCGCATCATTTCGCTGTGGTTCACCAATGCGTCGAACGAAAAGTTGCAGCAGTGCATCAAGGAGGAACTTCCCACAGTGCCGTCTTACAAGTTCATCTGCGCTGCAAACCAATTGATCGGGCGGTTGAATTCCAAAAATTCGAGCTTAATCAAAGCATTGGTAGATCTTCTGGTACGCTGTGGCCAGGATCATCCGCATCACATCTTGTATATGTTGTACCCGCTAGTCTTTGCCAGTCTAGATGGAGAGCACAGTAACACAGAGCGAGCTGGAATCGCTCAACGAATCATAGCCAAGATTGGCGAGAAGAATCCAAAGGCGGCGGCGTGCAGCAAAGAGTTGGAGTCTGTGTTTCCAGGTAGGAAGACGAGTATAGTTGGAAATATTCATTCTTTACACTTAACTTGTAGCTCTTATAACCTTTGCGAATGAGGCCAAGACTGAGAACAACCAGCCGGTATCGGATGCGACCCGACAAAAGCAGTTTGAAAGGGTGAGACGCCTCCGGCACCTAAACAATGTTCATTGTCCTACTCTGGAGTTGCCTGTTTCGCCAAACAACGAATACAATATAACAAGTGAGATTGGTTTATGGTTTATGAAGCTAAATTGTAAATACTATATTCTCTTAAGATATTTGCAACTGGGCCAAGGAAATTTCCCAATGTGGAGGCCTGAATGCTCCCGTCAAGGTCCTATGCTTGTGCTCCGATGGCCAGACTCGGCCGCAGCTGATCAAGGGCAAGGATGATCTCCGGCAG
The DNA here is from genome assembly GCA_018153035.1 of Drosophila pseudoananassae pseudoananassae. Taxonomy (NCBI): domain Eukaryota; kingdom Metazoa; phylum Arthropoda; class Insecta; order Diptera; family Drosophilidae; genus Drosophila; species Drosophila pseudoananassae. The sequence continues at coordinate 3,420,083 of JAECXR010000055.1, forward strand.
GATGCAGTGATGCAGCAGGTGTTTGGCATTGTCAACCAACTCTTAAACCAGGACTCGGAATTTATAGAGCGGAAACTGAAGTTACGCACTTACAAGGTGACGCCTTTATCCATGCGGAGTGGAATTCTTGAGTGGTGCACCAACTCCATTCCCGTGGGTGTTTACTTGGCCGGCCAAGGCAAGGGAGGTGCTCACCATCGGTATCGGCCAAAAGATTGGCCCAGCAACAAATGTCGACAATATTTGGCGGTAAGATAATGATATATACACTATTTCAAGTCGATTAATACAGATTCTATTTATAGAGTCATCTGAAGTCGTCCAAGGAGAAACGTTTTGAAATATATCAGGAATTATGTGGTCATATCAAGCCTGTATTTCAATATTTCCTGCTAGAAAAGTTTCCCATTCCAGGCGTATGGTTTGAGAGGCGACTAGCTTACACCAACAGCGTGGCTACCACATCAATGGTGGGCTATGTCCTGGGACTTGGTGATCGGCATACCCAAAATATTCTCATAGATGAGAGAACGGCTGAAGTCATTCATATTGATTTTGGTAAGAATACGAAGTGTAAAATGAAAATAAAATTTAACCACCTTTTTCGCTTCCAGGTATTGCTTTTGAGCAGGGAAAGATACAAACGACACCTGAAACTGTTCCTTTCCGGCTGACCCGCGACTTTGTGGCGCCCATGGGTATCTGTGGAACTAAAGGAGTGTTTGCCAAATCCTGCGAGGCTACAATGCACATTCTGCGACGATACAAGACAGTATTCACAACCATACTCGCAGTGCTTCTCTACGATCCACTGTTTATTTGGGGTGTGCTCAGGAAAAAACAATCCTCCTCTCAATCTGGTGAGTCTCTTTTATACTTTTAATGGATTTTATAGTTATCTGTTTTAAAACTTTAATAGAAGAGGAATCTGTAAATCTAGTGGCGCAACGGGCCCTACTGTTGGTGCAAAATAAACTGGAGGGCCGAGAGGCTGGAACTCTAGGAGACTCGAATGTGGAAGCACAAGTCGAGCGTTTAATCAATGAGGCTACGCTGCCCAGCAATCTATGTATGCTGTATCCTGGCTGGGATCCGCAACTCTAGATAACAACATCACTCGCTACCAGTTACCATTTTAAATATATGTTTTTTACGATTTTATAACAAAGTTTATTTTAGGCTTTTTTAGGCACACTTTTTGGTAGATGTTGCGTATTTCTTATCGCAGGGGAAACTCTCAATTTTTCAACATTCATTCAACATTTTCGTTCTCCTCAGATACCGCTTTGGGACATTTTTGACTACCTGAAAGTTATTTGTTTGCCTTGTTCGTTAAACTGGCCATAAATCAATAAAGCGCCATAAAAATAACTCTTATCACGACCCCTCAGCGATTATTCGGTATTCGAAAGTAGCCAAAACATTGTTGATTACGGCTATCGGGAATACCGAAGCTGATAAGTGAGCGGATTTAAATGCAAATGGGCTTTTGATAGCTGTTCGGCTAGTTCAACTAAGCTTATCTGTGGCGAAAGAGACTGAACCGTCAAACGGTCTATAAATCTTGGAGTTAAAGTTACCACCCATTATCACCTTTAATCTAGGCTGCATTTTTGCTTCTTAGACTATATATGTAAATCTAAAGAATACGTTTTCAGTCTTATTTTCTTGAGCTCGCTTCGGGCTTGCAATCCGGTTCCACGCCGTCGAATATCGGAGCACTTTCCTCGCCTTCGCCACCTCCAGTTATTATCCCGATGATATCCGTCAGCGAGAACTGACCCAAGAAGTTGTTAATAGCCTGAAAAGATTTGAAAAGATATAGATCACACATTTTTAAAATATTTATGATTAACCCACCGTTTGAACTTTGTCAATGACTGTGCCCTGTCCGTAGTCCCAAATGTCGCCGAGCAGTTCCACACCCATTTCGTTCACCAGGGCATGAATAAAATCGTTGACACGCTCCTCCTCCAGCAGCGACTCAAAATGGATCTTAAGATCTCCCAAATGCAGTTGGATATCCAGCGATCGGATTCTTATGGGAGATATGTTGCTCACGATAAATGTGATGAGAACAGAAAAGTCCTTGATGGAGGCTCTGAAAAAAAAGTTGGTTAGACATGGGCTTTTTTACTTCTCTTATGTAACAAGGCTTACTCGGCATCACCATCGCCTGCCAGGTTCAGGATGTACGCCAGAGAACCCTTGGCCGTGTATGTGGAGTTTAAATAAGCCAGGGGTAAAGTGACATTGATGGTACTTGTTCTAAGCAGCCGGAGGGTGAGTTCGGGAACCTCAAAGTCGGAAAGGCCATGCAATTGGAAGTTGTCGATGAAACCAGTAAAGCTATAAAAAAAAATATATATTTTTTATATGACTTCAAAAGTATAAATTAAAATTTCGACCTACTCGACTAGATAGTTTCCATCCACAGCCGCCTCTGCATGTTTAATCTCGAGAGGATCTAATGCCGGCAGCCCCAGATTGGGAATGGGATGGCACATGCGCTTCTTGAACTCATCGAGGAAGTTAAGGATTGTAGTTTCGTACAGGCATGTTGCAGGTGCCAGGCACGCGCAGAGAATAAAAACGGCCAAAGAGACCTGGCAAATGAAGTGTTCCTGGCGCATGTCTCTTGATCCGCTGGGCTTCAAGTTAAAGTGGCAACTGACTACCTACCGGACTACTGCCCGGATTTTGTTGGCCTACTCAAGTGGATTCGATACGATTCGCTCCGATCCCATTGTGTTTGTCAAGATACGACGTCAAGTTTATTTCAACAGTTATACCCAAATACTTATCTTCTCTAATCGCAAACGGGGCCCGATCTACAGAGATTAACGGCTCGGTTACCGTGCACCATTGAGCCATTTATTTTGTAGTGCAAATCCTAATCTCTTTCGGGTTTTATTATTAACTATCTCTTAGGTCCTTCATCTGTACCAGCATCGAACTTCCTGTTGCCATTGCATCACTTTCCGTGTAAACTTTTCAAAGGGAGCAACTTAGAGAAGTGCAAGCCATCTTCCAAATGTCAGGTCACTTCATCCTTCCACGTAACCTTGGTAGTCAGTTGCACAATGGTTGCTTCTTACCGCAATTAGATATATTTATGTATGTAGGGTATAATTAACACAATCCTCAGATATCGGTATCTAACGGTATCCAGATTATCCAATTTCGGAAATGTATCCTGCATTGGAATTTGTTAAAAGATTAAAATAAAAAATTATGATGTATAAATAAAAATATTATTAAAATTATTAGGTGATACTTATTAATTAGCGGATATTTAAATTTATTTATTTTTTGAATTGTCCAAAACCACTTCACAGCCGGCAAAAATGTACCTAATGCGTTACGGAAATCAAGAAAAATACTAACCACCAATGATCTTCCATTGATCGGCACTCGCTATACCCTAACATTTAAAATTTTTATTTACGTATCGTATGTTTTATTACTGAATACAAATATTTATTTGAAATTAAGTGTATTTTTTCATAATCAATAATTGAATAATTTTTTTAATGAAAAAAAGAAGCACCCTGTATACGTATTTTTTAATATGTCATACGCGTTAGGGGATTTTCTCTTTAAATTTCGCACGTGCTGGCGCCGCCGACTAATATTTTGCAATTTGATTCACTTTTTGACAAGAATATTTATAAAAATCTTGAGCAGGACTCAAGCTATAACAAGACAAGCAAATAATCAAGCCCTATATTATCAGAAATAACCATGAAAGATACTGAAATTAAAGGTAAATATTCAAGTAAATAATTGAAGTTCAATAAATAAACAAATCGTACCACCAGACATCACAAAGGATAAAGATGAGGCCCGCAAGGATTCTGAAGCGGCACAGGCAGATGATAGCTCCGAAGAAGAGGATTACGAAGACATTGATGAAGACGACGACGAGGATGAGCAAATGGATGAGGGAGAGGAGCCCACCACATGCCTTTTTTGCGAGGAGGTCTTTCCATTGATAGCCACTGCCATCGATCACCTCGATGCTCGGCACAAAGTGAACCTGTCCCAACTTCAAAAGAAGTTCCACATGGATCAGTATTCCTTCATCAAGCTCGTAAACTGCATAAGGGCCAACAAGACTAGCGCTGAAACTTTACTATCGACTGAACAGACCTTTTGGGAAGACGAGAAGTATCTTAAGCCAAAGGAGTACGAGCCATGGCTTTGCTATGACTACGATGTGCTCAAGACAGACGGCGCTGAGGCTCAGCCATCGGTGGCGGAACTTCTCCAGCAAATCGCCGAACAATCCAAACTTCTGCAACAAGCAAACGAGGATATGGAGCGTATGCGTAGCGACTACAAAGAACTGCTGCAGAAGGTTCATGAGGGAAAAGATTCTAAGTCATCTGGCGAAATAGTGCCGCGAAATAATCCAAACTGGGACAAGGAGTACTTCAATAGTTATTCACATTTCGGGATACACCACGAGATGTTGAGCGATAAGGTAAGGACCAGTACGTATCGCTCGGCTCTTTTGGAAAACAAGTCTGTGGTGAGCGGCAAGGCAGTACTAGACGTCGGCTGCGGTACGGGAATCCTGTCTATTTTTGCCTCCCAGGCGGGTGCAGCACGCGTGGTGGGAATCGACAACTCGGACATTGTTTATACTGCGATGGACATTGTTAGGTAAAAGGATAATTTTAATAGCAAATGCCAGACATAACCCAAAATCATATTTACAGAAAAAACAAGGTGCAGAATGTGGAACTAGTGAAGGGTCGATTGGAGGACACTGATCTTCCAGAGGCCAAGTACGACATCATCATCTCCGAATGGATGGGATACTTTTTGCTGTACGAGTCTATGTTGGACAGCATTATCTACGCCCGCGAACATCACCTTAACCCCAACGGCGTCATCCTACCCAGCCGTTGCACTCTTAGCATTTTGGGCTACGGCAACGATACCTTGTACGCCGAGCAGGTTGAATTTTGGTCAGATGTTTACAATGTAAACATGGTTGATCTGCAAAAGAAGTCCATTGAGGAACCGCTCATGGAGGTGGTTGATGCCCAGTTTATGCTCACAGAACCAGAACAGATAGCTAACTTTGAGATGATGACGGTCGACTTGAACTATCCAAACTTTACTCACCATTTTAATCTAAAAGTAACTAAGGCGGGGCGTCTTACAGCCTTTGTGGGCTATTTTGACACGTTCTTCGACATGCCAACTGCAGTTATGTTTAGCACATCGCCCACTGAGACCCCGACACATTGGAAGCAAACCATCTTTTTCATGGAACACCCGAAGGAGGTTAAAGAAGGTGAAGTTATCAGTGGAAAGATTGTCTCACGGAGGCACAAGGAGGACATACGAGCACTTAATGTAGAGATAGAGGTGTTTGGCAGAAAACAAAAGTACATGGTGGCCTAAGGAGACTCTTAAAAATGATGATCCACAGACTTGAGTCAACTAGTACTTTTAATTCTATTATTTCTAGAATGTAAACTATTTTTATCTTCAGGCAATGCTCCAAAATAAAGTTAAATCTTTTATCTAAATTTCTTGTTTTTAAATAGGTATAGATTATTCCACACCCCCCATTAAAAAATTAGTTTTGATTATGAGTTTTTTTAAATCATTTTTAATTAAAGATTCGTAGATCATGCGCTGCTGACAAATAGATCTTAATTACTTTTTAAAATTATGTTTCATTATATAAATTAATATGTGTGTCCATTGTCGGACGCGGCCAAAACAGAATCGATTTTAGGTTGTACGAATTTTTGAGTTTGCGGTTGGGAGGAAGTTGACAATAAAACGCTTTAAGCTGTGTTGGTTTCCAACTCAGAGGCAGGGATCTCGGGCTCCTCGTCGTTGTAAACATTCTCGGCCATTTGCCACACCTGCATTATATTATCCTCAGAGACCGAGCAAATGATCCAGGGCTCGTTGGGGTTCCATGAGAAGTCGCTGATTTTGGCCGTGTGGCCGCCGTGAATAAAGAGCAGCTCTGGCGGTCCGTCTTCGGCGTCCTCTGAGCTCTGCTCTTCTCCGATCTTAGACAAATCCCAGACATGTAGCCGGCGATCGGTGCCAGAGGAAGCGAGGATTGTCTCGTTATGCGGCGACCACTGCACTTGGAAAATTTCATCCTTATGCGACTCGAAGGAATGTAGTTTAAGTTTCAGGTTGCGCAAATCCCACAATGCAACAGTTTTGTCAGCAGACCCGGTGGCCAAAATGAACTCCGAGTAGGGGTTGAAGCTCAGACAGTTGACCTCGGCTGTGTGTGCGTCCACCGTGTGCGAGGGCTTTGAGGTGTTATTGTTGCGTGTATCCCAGATCATCAGCTTCTGATCGTCGGCAACCGAGCCGAAAAGCGACTCATGCAATAAATGCCAGGCGACATCCTCGACAACAGCCGTGTGTCCCGTAAAAATATTCTTGGCATCAATAACCCGATGCTCCTTAGGAGTAGCGTTAATGTCCCACAAGCATATGGTGTGATCATCAGAGGCCGACAGCAAGTAGCCTATTAAACGAAATGGTAAACAGAAGAGATTTTTTATAATGGAATTAATTTCCTTGTACTGCTGAGGGTTTTTCTTACCGTTGAGGTTGGGGTTCCACGAAAGACCATAGCCCTCCTTCTGGTGACCACGCAATCGTAAATCTGGCTGGCATTCGCCTGAAGGTTCCGGCTTGCTCGGATGCTTCGTGTAGTCAAAGACAAGGACGTCGCTTGATGGAGTCTTGGTAGCAATGACGCATGCGTTCTGGGGCATGTAACGCGCCCTGTTAACCTCCCCCTCGTGGTTGATCTTGATTTCGATCTCGATTTTTCCACAGACGGAACCAAAGCCGCCAAACTCGCCCTTCTCGTTGTCGTAGTGCGATCCATCAAACTGGGCGTCTTCACTGGGAAGCTGGACGCTAGCGATGAGCAAATGGTTTTGCTCGTCGGATGTGTGAGTGCCCAGGATGAGGCGGTGCACAGAGTAGTCTTTGCCATCCTGCTTGGTTACATCGGGCAGCCACTGGGCTGTCAGGGAGGGCCATTCAAGGGCGTGGGTCATCACCAAATCGTAAAGAAAAGGCGTGTTCTTTTTCCATATCTTGTATTCCTCGTTGATCACACGCTCCTCGACGGCATCGTCGAAGGATTCCGCTGCTTTTTTAGGAATAAGCACACCAAATTAGACATTCAAATAAATTTAATCATCTGCGGACTTACCATTATCACTTCGATCCACCATGGTGATTAGCTGTTAGCGGCCCTAAAATTCCGCGTCACAAAATCCGGCTGCCAAAATTCGGGCGCCAAAACAACAAAGCCGGAGCGGCAAAACGCGTGCACGGACTTTCGGCTAAAACTATAGAAGTCCGCTGGGGAAACTACGCTTGGCGCTGCTTTACGGCGAGAAAAACCCACAGCTATTAAATTAATTATTTTCAGCGCACACACACTTTAAGCACGCTGGCGATCGGAATACGGAATATGCAAAATGGCAATTTTCCTCTTTTCTTTTTGCGCGTCGGCTTAGAGGTGGTTAAGTGGCGATGCTTTTTAATTTATCGATATATAAGTAATTTTTCAACACTTTCGGTCGAGTCTGTTCCGTTCCACTTTCACGTTCCGATTGGTTTTTTTTTTTTAAGTTTTATTAGATGAACATATTATAAATAAATTTCCATCCTTGGATATAAATTTGAGTTCTTTTTGAGTCAATCGATGCTATCTTTCGAAGTGTCCGTAAATATTTCGATACACATTCAAGTAACATTTTGCGCCAACATTTGAATTCCGATAGAGGTCCCTTAGATTTTGACCCACACTAAATCCCACTAAAATTTAGTAGCACTGGTAGCGACAAAAATATTTATATTTAGGTTGAAAAGCTTAAATTTATAAAATAAATAAAGAAATGAGCACTGAAATAATGAAAATCCATCATAAAGTGGAGGCCCAGCGGCATATCATAAATTTAATGGCGAGGTTGCCAGTACTCCCATTTCAAGAATTGATTGCATAAAGAGGGCACCGTATAAACGCAGTGATTGTTTATTATCTAAAAATTTAAAGCTAGTTCTCGCGCCAATGAACGGCTTAATATTGCCCTAGCTGCCCCGAAGTCGCAGTTGCTTCTCAGCTATAGTTTTCCAGTGGCAGTCGCTTGCCGACATGCAACAGTCATGGATAAACATTGATAAACATAGTCGTGGATTTGCACACAAAGCCGAGCTTTAATTTATTTGCAAAATAGTTTAACAACTCGTAATTGAACCTACAACTAGACTTTTGACGGATGGAACAGCTCATCCCCGGCTTCAAAAAGCGTGAAGACAAGTTTACAAGTGTAAAGTGGAATGAGGAGCGGGAGCGGTACACCGGCCCCACACGAAAACTTTCTCTTCATCGAATTGTTTGGCCTTCGCTTTTTTCACTTGTGAAATCTATGTGAGCTCGCTGCGTGGTCTTTTCAGAGACCAGTGGGAAAATGCATTCCGCCAAAGAAGGGCAAAAGCCCGTCAAGGCCGACGACGAAGTGGAGGACTGCAGGTTTTCGGATCCGGATCAGTATCTGGAGCACCTCCTGAACGATGGAAGCCAGGAGGGGGACAGTGGAGCTGCATTGGAGTTGCCGTCATGGTACGATGAGCAGCTGTTCATGCGGTGAGTTACGTGACCAATTGATGAGTATAGCTATTTGCAATTATGCAAATAATAGCCATTAAGGCTTAACTGGGATTAATATTAATATAACACGTAATATATAATAATATCAAGGCTAATATAACATTATGTTTCAATTGAATCCTTCCATTTAAATTCCTGAGATTAAGTTATATCCCTCTTATCCCTTTTCTTTGGCAGGGGTCAGAAGTACTTCCAAGTTTATCGCTTTGTGATGAATGCTGGAATGCTAGCCGGACTAATTGGTGTACTAGCCGTTCCCTCGATTCTGAAAGTGCTCTCATGCACGCGCCAATCCTCGACAGCGTTTACCGCCTACCGGCGATACGTGCGCACTATTTTTCATACCCAAACTTGGTACAACAACAATATATCAGATAGAGGGAGCAAGTTTTGGACCAGTATTGCTGCTGTTCGCCAGGCTCACTCGCGATCCAGCAAGGCCTGTGCCCGTCAAGGAGCAGGACAGATCACCCAAAAGGATCTAGCGCTTACACAGTTTGGGTTCATCGGATTCATTACCATGGGCGCACACCGGATTCACCTGTATGATACAGACTTTTTGGAAGCCACCACGCACATGTGGCGGGTCCTGGGATTTTTGCTGGGCATCAAGAATGAGTACAATATTTGTGGCAGAAACTGGGAGGAATCAAAGCTCCGATTGGACATCGTCATGCGAAAAGTTTATGAACCCGCTTTGGAAAAGACTGGGGAGGATTTCCGCCGCATGACGGAGGCCTTAATAAACGGTTTGTGGCATGTGAATACCATGCTGTCGGTGGATGCCCAGATATTCTTCACCAAGCGGCTGGCCTGCGTCAAAGGTTACGAGTACTACAGCTTTGATCATGAAAACGGAGTGAAGCGGGACCCCAACCAGAAACTGCACTACTACGATATGGGCTGGTGGGATCGGCTTATTGTGACCTATGGGCTCTTTTTTGTCACCTATCTGCATAAGTATGCCATTGTGCGGTGGTATCTAAACTTTCGCGTTTGGCTCGTGGATGTCTTCACATATTACTTGCCCTATATTGCCATTTGGAAATTCGGAATCAATTCGGCTTACGTGCGGATTTTCCGAGAGGGGGGCGAAGCCCATGATTTTGTTGCGAGTCATAAAGATGATTAGGTATAGTTTTTAGAAGTTATTTCTTGAATAAATAAGCTAAAACATTATTTGCCACTAAGATAAATTGTCTTTTCGTTTAAAAAAATAAGATAGCTTATGTTTTTAAAATATAAATTCATTAAACATCTGTAAGACATTTATGCTGTGCTGAAGCATATTTGATGAATTTACATTGGATTTTGTTCAAAAAGAATAATGTAAAACAGTTTATATTTTATTTTCCATGTTAAAACTTAGTTTGGCGGCCAGATTTAAGTATGCGGCTTGAATAAAAATAGCATTGCCATTCTTTCGTTTGTTGGGCGCTTTACTTCTTCCCCACAAGAGGGCGCTGCGGTGTGGTGTTTCTTCGGCGGCTTTGGTCACATTGTTTTTTGAGCATCGTTCCGGTGCCGTCTGTTTATTTTATTTGGCAACAAAAATCAAATTTTACAATGTTTTACCACGTTAGTTATCGAATTTCAAACGTGTAATCACTAAAACAGCTAGTAACTTTCTCTTTTCGTAGATATCCCTGGAACACGAGATCCTGCTGCACCCACGCTACTTCGGTCCACAACTTCTGGAAACGGTGAAGCAGAAACTATACTCTGAGGTGGAGGGCACCTGCACCGGCAAGTACGGATTTGTGATTGCCGTCACGACGATAGACCAGATCGGATCCGGCGTTATCCAGCCGGGTCAGGGCTTCGTCGTCTATCCTGTCAAATACAAGGCCATCGTTTTCCGGCCCTTCAAGGGAGAGGTGTTGGACGCGGTGGTCAAGCAGATAAACAAGGTCGGCATGTTCGCCGAGATCGGTCCCTTGTCCTGCTTCATTTCTCATCATGTGGGTAATACCTTATGACTGTAGTAACCATGAGCTAATTGTCATCCCTTTCCAGTCTATTCCCGCTGACATGCAATTCTGTCCAAACGGCAATCCTCCTTGTTACAAGAGTAAAGACGAGGACGTGGTCATTTCTGGAGAGGATAAAATACGACTCAAGATTGTGGGAACACGTGTGGATGCTACTGGAATTGTAAGTCTAAAGGATTCAAAAATTAATTTGATAGCTGGCTTGAGTTATTTTTTCCATTTAGTTCGCCATTGGTACTTTGATGGATGACTACCTGGGTCTTGTGTGTAATTAAAATCAATCCGCTGCTACAATTACGACTATTTTTGTATACAATTTAAATATATATATTAAACTTTAATGAAATGCATTTAAAGAGTTAAACATCTATGTGTATATAGTAATAAATATGTATGTGCTTTATAAGATTTGATTTGTATTTAAAGGTACGTTACATTTGTAATTTAGTGGTAGTTGGTGTATGTTGTCGAGGCTTTATATTGTAATGGATGGACATTAAGTAAACAAACTCCCGTAAAGACAGCTATAGCTAAAGATTGTAATGATATATAGTAAAGCACTTAATTTAGGTGTACAACTGAGAAGTACTTAACAAGCGAATGCGAGCTGCTACTAAATTCAAAAGATTGCGATTGCACATGGAAATAATGAGAAACGAGATTGAATACGCGATTTGAAATTCTATACAAAAAGCGCGCCACAGGGCTCACAGGTCCCACGAGAAAAGATGGTGCTTCACCAGCATGTCCCGCACTCCGTCCTTGAGCGGCTGTGATTCCTTGCCCCGCTTTGGGGGTAGCTCCCAGTCAGGATTCAGGTTGAAGGCGAACTGCGATAGAATTCGAAGCTCGCATTTGATCTGCACCCAGCCTGGAGAGTCAATAAAACTCCAGGAGTGGTACCACTTTTGCACCACTTCTTGGCAAGCGCATAGCACTTCAAGCCAGAGGTGAAGAACTTGTTCGTTTAGTCCCAAACAGATAAGCGAGCGTAACTTGACATCCATCTGGGCATGAGCGTCGTCGTGCGTTTGATTTATAGCCTGCACGCAACGGTAGAGAAGCTCCTCTGGCGTCAGCACCTTTCCATCCTCATCCAGGCGGTACGTTTTGCACAAAACCAAGCGACTGTAAACGGATTCAAAATCTTTTTCCACTTCCCGCGTGGCAGCCTCCTCAATATAGAGCCATGGGTGGATAGGTCCACCCAGGAATGTGGGTCTTTTCATGCCGTGTTCCAAAAAGGCCTTAATCGCAGGTGCCAGGGTGCCTCTCACCAGATCTGTGACAGTCTCCGATATGGCATCATCTCCAGCCGATGTGTACAGTTTGCTCCGTTCGTCCAGCAGTTCAACGAATTTGGCTGGAAACCAGCCTCGGAGCCCGTTTAATTCGCCAACCCAGCAGTGTTCGTCCTTCTGGCTAATGATTGTTATGATGTCGTTCCGCCGGAAGCCCAATTCATCGTCGTCGTGGCGTTCGAAGTCATGCAGAGCTTTGGCCCGCCGCTTTCGCGTTCTCGCCACGTTGATGAAGTTCTCATGGTCCTTAGCGTGGGACTCGCTGCTGTAGTTGGCCGTTAGCTGGATATGCCCAGCCAGCTTAGGCTCGATGGTGATAAAATGTCGACCTACTTTGAGGATAGCTTCGCGTAAGTCAACCAGAATCTCAGTTTGACGAATGTTCTTGTTTTTCAGATGATCAGCTTCGCTGCCATCGCCTCGAAACAGGAACGCCTCTAGAATGGACTTGCTCTTGCGGACTTGCCTTCGAGCTAACTGTTGCTTTGGAAGATTTGGTGCTGCTTCAGGATTGCCGATCTGGTGGCCTTGGTCCGCCATGAGATATGCCAAATGTCTTCGACGGTGGGTGTCGATTACTGTTTGACTAAGGGAGCCTCCCACGTCTAACGCCTGGCGAAAGAGCACTTCCACATCGGTGACCTCTCCCGGAATGTCGGAAAGGGAGTTGAAGATCTGCGCAGAGTTTTCCAGATGCTTAAGCTCTTGCTCCTTAACTTTTAGCATTCCGAGCGTCAATTGGAAAAGCACAATTGAGCCCTCATAGAAGAACCAATCCCAGATTCGCACCAGGATTTTCATGTGGACGACATTGGCGAACAGAGTGAGGAACCAGTGTAGAGTGATAAGCGATAGTTCAATGTCGTGCTTCTTTAGCGATTCATCCACGCTGCTCAAATAGTTGGCGATGAGCGTCTGCATCACACGCTGGTCCGCCTGGATTCCCAGAAGCGTGGAACTGTAGTAGGAGGCAGGAAGCAGATCCTCAACAATGGTGGCCATCATCCAAAAGGCGTTCTCTTCTTCCATAAAGAGTAGCAGACAGGCTACGATCACACCAGTGCCCTGGCAGTATCCAATATCAGGAAAAAGCCACGCGATTCCTCTAAGGATGCGACGAAGTCGGGGAATCCCCGTCCCGTTTGGATTGCTGAAGCAGGCGTTAGTGGGCAAGATGCGCAGCAAGTCTTTTTCTATTTGTTTCGAAGTCATGAGCTGGTCGTTGCTGGAGGCTGAATAAAAATATACGATGTAACTTCAGATTTAAGTGAGTTTAAAAATATATGGACTTACCCTTTACTATATCCTGGTAGCTGGTCTCGCTTTTTTGCCTCTTGGCCAGCGCACCAGAAAGCCGCATCCACATTTGAGCACGCAACGTGTGTGGGATGCCCTGGCGCACCATGTTGCGCAGCTTTTCGGTGCGTGGGAGCATAACATCCACGTGCTCCCAGCTTAACTCGGTTGCTTCTTTGTTGTGTGAGAACTCCAGATGAGCAATCCACTGTAGTCGCTGTTGGGCGTCCTCCACGAAAGGAATACTTAACAACTTGTTTGAGCTTTGCTCTGGTCCGTCTTCTTCCTCGACGCGGAAGCCAAATTCGTCAAATCGGTACTCGGGCTGGTCGTTGGGGCCGGAGGCCAGCTCCGCCCCTCCACCCAGTTTAGCGAGAATCTCCTGGGGCCACATGGAGGCTGTGAGGGCAGAGAAGGGTCCGCCAGGATTCGGTCGCAGTCCATCGGCGACACTTAGTTCTTCCATCATGGGCGGCAGCTCTCCCAGATCATCTTCCGAGCCCAGGTTCTGAAGTTTGCGCTGTTGGCAGTACCAAAGCGGAACGATAAATATTAATTACTCTGATAAGCAATCTTTTTTGATGAATTGACGTTACCGTATGTTCCTCACGGCCCACGTAACCCTCGTGATCTCGGCCGAAGATACTTCTGGCCATGTCCATACTCCCCGCTGTTTGGTTCTCCTAAGCTTCCCAGTCAAGCATTCAGTGAAGGTATTCTTCTAGTGTATCTTGTGTGTGTGTTAAAAACAAATCTTCAGTTTTCACTCTGCATTGTTTGCAATAGAGGTGCAGAAACATCGATGAAAACATCGATGCATCGATGTTTTTAAATTTCTAAAAAACATCGATTGTTTTTTTTGACCATCGATGTTTTGAGAACCATCACTATATCAAAAAATTCGAAGAAGAAAAGCACGCTTAAGGTTCGTATTTTGTAACATTTTACTTATTTTGTTAATAATAATGTTTAATTATTTACAACAAACAACATGCAGCCCTTCAAGGAGCTAAAAAAAAATTCGTATGTATTCCAGCCACGTCGTGTGAATCGAGAGAGCCTTTAGCAAAGCAGGCCAAATAATTTCGGATCGCCGTACCCGGTTGAAGTCTGAAGTCGTTGACCAGCTAATGTTTATAAATAAGAATTACTATATCTTTAATAAGTGACTTATCCGATCTCTATGGACTGAATTTTTGTTTTTATTTTTATTAATTTCTCTAAATATATTACTTGAATAAATTTGTTATTTTTTTTCGTTTAAATACAAATTCTATAATGACTTTTTAATTATATTTTTTAATATAAAATTATTTTTGAAAACATCGATGTTTCATCGATGTTTTTTTAAAAACATCGAAAAACATCGATGTCTGCAAACATCGATGTTTCTGCACCTCTAGTTTGCAATTGGTATTAACGCTGATTTCACTGTCAGCTGTTTGGTTAGCGATAACGATGGTATTGATTTTTAGTCAGCCCTCAAAACACATAGATGGAGCAAGGGGGCCTCCCGTGAGACCCTTTGGTAATAATTGAAATTAACATGTTGTATTATTTTTTAATGAATAAAAGAGTGTAAATTTCTCTATTCTTAGCTCGATTAAAAGAATCACCTCCACCAAACAAAACACTACGCCCATGTTCAGGGCTACTAAAATAGCACCTGTTGATTAAAAAGGCAGAGCTTGTAGTTCTTTAAGTACATTAGGTAAATAAAAAATATTTAAGTAAGTTATTAAAGTTTTGTTTCCAAACTATCTTACTACTACAGGTATTTATTAAAAAGTCGATAACGATAACAGATACAAAATAGAACAATCGATTGGTATACAAAAATCAGCTGTTTGGCGAGGAGGGCTTTCTTTTTCCGATGCAATAAACAAAAAACACAAAAACAATGCAGATAAAGCCTATAATTACATGTAAGTTTTGATAGATTTGATGCCAATTATTCTAAAAAAATTATATATTTTCAACAGACTCCGGCTCATGCCCTCTTTTCCGCTCGCTGGAGTCGCAAATTCTAAACGCCATACCCCTGGACACTTGTGAATGGAGACGAGCTTTCCAACGGCCCACAAAACATGTTCGCTTAGAGGCCCAGACTCAGCAGTTTAATGTGGCTGCCCTGGAGAAGTACAAATCCGGGGAATGGAGCATCTTGGAACATCCAATACTGCACATCTTTGTCACGGAGTGCAATGTGAGTTGGCAAATAGCCATATAACCATCTCTAATGTCATGTATTTGCTTTAGGATGTGGACACCTACAAGGCTACCATCAAGGAGGAGATTGATGCCTGGCTGAAGTTATTAAACAGCTATGGTGTTACAGACTGGATGATTCTGTTGGTGGAGACACTGGACATGCGCAAGACAAAAAACTTTATGCCACGCACAACGGTGCTGGACAAGATTCGCCTAGACTTTGGTAGCAAGAACGACGACCGCTGCATCTCCGTGCTAAACCCTGCCAAGTTTGAGCAAAAGTCTACAGAATCTTTTCGCTGCCTGGTGCAGAGGATTCGCTTTTTAATGCTTACTAGCTACAACCGAAATATTGTCAAATATGAAGAGCTCATTCGTAGCAAGCGCGAGAAGCGGAATCATGATGGCTGGGACTTCCGACAGTATTTCTTCATGCAGGAGGATCTGGCGCTAATTTTTGAGAAGTTAGAGCTGCCCACTGAGGCATTAATTCAATACGATGAACTGGATGCCATGTTCTCGCAATTTGTCACTCATACGGGACTGAACGAGAAGCAACAGTGGCTGAATTACTTTAGGAAGCCCTTGGACTCCTTTCATGGCATTTGTCTAACCCGACCCGACAAGTTTGAGATGCGGGCCAAGATTCGAGATGAAGGAGTCTCTCTATTGGAATTTCGAAACTACCTGTTTGAGCGACAAGCCTATCTCTTACTAACTTGTAATGATATTCCGGAGATAGCTAAGCGTCTTCTCAACTTTCTTTTCTCCACATTGCGCGAAGTGGAGTTCATTAAGCTGGAGTGCCAGGAGGGAGCCCTGTGCTGCTGGGAATTTGTTTGCGCTCTGGAAGTTTTGCAACTATGTGAACAGGCAATGGAACCCAACGAAGTTACATGTTTTCAGCATTGCGCTCCTATTTGGAATTTAGCCAAGGACAAGTTGTATGAACTGGGCAAGCTATGTGGCCTTCTACCAGGTTGTACGCCCACATCCGAGCAGTTGCACATTGTCGTTCAACTGTCCTCTGGAATAGGGGATGCTCCTCCAGAACAACAACAGTTTCTGCAGGCCACTCCACAGCTACGCGAACGTTCCCCTAACCGCAAGCCTAAGAAGTCGGCGGCGCAACAACTCAAGGAAGCCCTTGGCTCCAATCAAGCCTTTCAGAAGCTATACCTTGAATTAGCCGAATTGGCCATCAGTACGTACAAGCATGTGGCTCGTCTGCGATCCGCTAGATTGGTGGGCTTGGACTTGGGCAAGTTTTATTGCGCCCTAAATGAACCGCACAAGGCGGTGGGATTCTTTACTGATCTCCTCAGGGAACTGAAGGCGGAAAATTGGCATTCCCTCAGTTCTCAAACACTATTGGAGCTTGCCAACTGTTACCGCAAGATGGGCGACTCCATGGCCTACACCAAGACTTGCAGTTCCATTTCTTGTTGTGTCGAACTGGAGACACTGGTCCGAACTTTCTACTTTGATGAGTTCCTTAAATCTCTAAAGACTTTGAAAACCACGCTTTCTGCTCAACCGTCCATGGAAAATGCCAATTTTTGTGTTCTGGAAGATCACTTCCGCATCGTTGACATCGAGGTTGCCAACCAGAAGCCCATTATTCAAGATGACTTCATAGTGGTGCATCTAAAAGTGGATAGCCTTTACCCCCGAGAAATTGTGGCGGAAAACATAAAATTGTGCTACGAGCTGCAGGCGGCTCCGTTGGAAGTGGCTATGGAGAATGTGTCGTTGACTGCCACACCCTCAACAACAAAGGTTAAGGACACAACTTCACGTCTCAAAGTTTCCCTCCAATTGGCCTATAAGCAGGACAATCGGCTTCACTCGGCCTCAGTATCATGCGATACCCCAAAATCCAAACAGCCCGTGAGGCGCACCAGCAGCACAAAGCGGAAACTTTCTCCCAGTGTACAGGCAGATTTTACCAATTTTGTCCAGGCGGAGAACATCGCTCTGCAGCCTGGAGTTAATTTTGTCGAGCTAAAAGCAAAGGCCACTCGAGTGGGCAGCTGGACCTTCAAGCAGGTGGGTATTCCATAAAAACTATTATCGTTTAAGGGACGTATCATTTTCTCGTTCAGCTCTGCGTTAGTATGTCCAGCCTGGAGTTCCTATCGGAGCAACTGCCTTTTGTGCCGCCCTGCTTCGAGATCAGCACTAAGCCAGCAAGTGCGGCCTTGGAGTTCAAAACTTTGACAGCAGGCATTGTACAACCCATTAGCTTGAACGTTTCCGGAGGCAGTTTTATATTTCCACCGGATGCCAAAATAACGCTTCGCTGCTCCAAGAATCTGAGGATACGTCAAGCACAAGATCCCGCAAATCTGGATGGCTATAATGACGATTCCACGTTTGAGAGCCAGTTGCAAGTGCCGTTGTTACACTTTAAATCTTTCGAGGATCGTAGTATTCCGCTGCAGGTGCTTTCGGATATGCCAGGGCGCAAGGTCTCCAAACACCACGAGCACCACATTTCCCTCACTTGTCCGTGGTCGCGTAGTGAACTCCCCATACCAGTTGATTTCCAGCCCGCCATGGAGGCGACTTGTCGGCTGCACACTTGCGGCACCCAAAAGTTCCTACAAGTGATTATGAAGGGTCTGGATGCACACCTGCTACTGCAGCAGGCAAAGGTGAAGTGCGATGTGCCCGGAGTGCAGCTGCTCGACTTGAATCCCTCGCCACAAGATCCAATCGTAAGTATATTATTTTTTTCAACTTCAATAACTCATCCTTGATGTTCTTTTTTAGGAAATCTACAAATCTCTGACTGTCACGTATTTGTACGAAATTCAAGTGGAACCTTTAAAGACCGAGCACGAGTTGCCCATCGTCAAGGTGCACTTTGTGGTCAAATATGCCCCGGTGTCTCAACCAGATGTCCTGAGAAACTACGGTTGCGCTTTCGATCTTGTGGACTACACCACTCTCTTTAAGCTGCAAGCCCAGCTGGAACCAAATGAGCTGTGCCGCCTGCGCACTGTATGCAACATGAATCTGAAGATCACCAAGGTCCATGAGAATCCCTACACGGATCTGATGTACGAGGTGCTCAATGACCAGAACCTGTGGGCCGTGTGCGGACGTTCAGCGGGTGAGTTGGTTTTGCTTTATTTATTTTCACTGTCTATGTTTATTATTTAATTCTTATTTTTCTACACACACGATTTACTTTTGCATTTTAAGATATGGGTAAGTTCTTTGGTGAAGGACACAAGTAGCACTACACTAGCCTAGAATAGTTTACCAGCATGTTTAACTTATTTCATACTCCCTATTTCCTATAGAAGCGCCTAACATTCCCAGCTTGGAATCAGAACCAAATAACCTCATTTTAAATTTGCTAAACGTTTATGTATAATATTCTTAAATGCGCCTTACTAATTAATTGAAGCATTTCAGGTGTTGTGTCCATGAAAGACGTAGACAGTCACTCCATATCGCTGGATGTTATGCCGCTAAGCACCGGCTTTTTACCCATGCCCAGCATTCGACTATCTAAGTACACCGCCGGCGGCAAGAGCAAGACCGACGGCCACTCCAAAGTGCATCCTTTTCCGCCTGGACAGGTCTACAACTCCACGAAGAGCATGCAAATCCATGTTATTGCCAGTGTAGCCGGCGATCAGTGAAAAGCCAATTCGAATTTAAGTGTATATTGTTTAAATATATGGCCGGGGGTCAAGTATTATTTATCAAATATTGTTATGTTCTAAATACAATGCTCAAATCAATGTCAAGCTTTGAAAGAGGCCAGATCTTGGGCAAGTTTGGCCAGCCGCTTCTCTTCAACGCGATAGTAGTGCCAGCCCTCCTTGGCAGTCAAGTCCACAGCCCCAAGGCTTTCGTAAAACTTGCGGGCGGGATTCCATTCCAGAACGTTAAACTCCAAACGCGGGCATTTTAGCTCCACAGCTCGGGCCGATACCTCCAGGAAAATACGCTTCCCAGCGCCGCGTTTACGGTGCTCTGGGCGGACGTAAATGTCCTCCACAAAAAAGTAGCGACCTTGCCAGGTGGAGTAGGCCTTATAACAGATAGAATACCCAATGGTTTGCCTGGGAATGTTAAAAATGCAAGTGTGAAATTGTCAGAGGATAAATATTGGACAGGCAAATGGATTTTTGTTTGGACAGACCCTGAGAACACAATTATTTTCCTTATCAGCTATTGGTTTAACTCACTTGGTGGCATTGTCTATGAGGACATAAACTTCACAGTCTTCCTGCTCCCCAGTAAGTCCTGCATCACGCTTGAGAACTAAGTTTCAAAGAATTTGTGAATCTTGTATTTGAAATCGTTGAATATTCTTACCCTCCTCGGTTAGTTGGGGTCCGTTGCTCATTTTTTCAAAGTCAGCTAGTTCCTGCAGATTAAATGTTTATATTTAATGCGATATATAGTAAGTTTCTATACCTGTATCATGGCTAATACATCTTTTATATCATCGACCTGAGCACGCCGGAAAGTAAATTCATCGCTCTTCGACATAGTTACTGCTTTTGTGTCCACTTAATCGAAACTAAAACAGGCGACTACTATTTTTAAGTAGGCGCGGTCTTATCTGGGTGGGGAACTCATAAACACCTCGTATTACTAGGGATGAGCCGTAATCCCGTGACTTAATGCAGTGCTTTCTAAACAGATTTTAGGAATTAGGATGAAAAAAAAAATTTGTAGAAACAGATTTTGAAATATTAAGAAATAACATCAATTTTAAAAATTTAATAATATTTACATATTTATGTGCTTATATACCTACATATATTGATAATTACTATTATTTGCACGTATTTTATAAATTATTTAATGCTTTATACCTTGTTATCTTAAAATATACATATTTAGGTATCACTTATTAAAAATTATTTCATTAATTAAAATATTAAAACTTTAAAAAATAACAAAATTCACGCTTGAAAAAAATCGAAGCATATTTTTCGGAGGGAAAACGCAATAAGATTCTTTTACAGAACTTAGTATTTTTTCCATTTATGATTATCAACCTGAGCCGAAATTTTGTCGTAATGTTTAATAAATATATGTATAAAAAATTAATTATTTTTAATTACTGATACTTTGCCTGGGTTACAGAATTATGGCGTCGCTCTTATCCGTGAAGTGCCCCATACAAATGTTTGTCAAACAGATTTATTGTTTGAGGGAAAGGTTTTCTTAGTAAATATTTTCCTTCGACTGTCCCTATGTGACGCCTCATTGGGGTCTTATCAATATTTTTTGGTTCTCTCACTTTTGATTCATTGTATTGACTTAAATGGTCGGTATATGAGCCCAATAATGTCACAACTTATCTGATAAGTAGAAATCGATTTGTTGTTTCTCTCGTACTACACAGATAGAATCGAAACGTTGCTCGAGCTGGGCTAGATTTTGGGTTGATCTCTCATGAACCTGATTGGTTCTGACCCAGGCACCTTGAATTTGATGGGGCTATCAGTTGGCCCGGGACCGGGACCCATTAGTAGTGCCTGCAGCTAGTAAATACAGTCGACCTCTTGCCACACAGCAGACTCAATTTATATATATTTTTTCAATTTTGTTTCCATTTTGTTGTTTTGTACAAATCCCGGCTTATCTCCGCTTCGTCACGATGATGTGGCTATGGATTATGAAAATATAACTCAAATCCATGGGGTATGTGGTTTATATTATTTATGTACAAGTCGAGCGCTAAACGCGACCCGTTCGTAATGGAGCCTGCATTTCAATTTTCATGTGCGAGAATTCCTGCTATGGTTGGATTCGGGGCAGGATAGCCTTATCTCAAAAGCCTGTTGTTTGTAATGTGGGGCCTTTTTTATTTTAATAAATTCCATTAAACCAGCCGAGATTATGTGGCACTCGCTCGGACTCAGCACTACAGCTTTAACAAAATAAACCCAAAGCCCCAGTCGAGTTAAGACGATAAACCGCAGCTTAAGCACAGAGAGAAATGGAAAGCTACACTATTTCTAACTGTAAAATATTAATATATTAATAAATGCTTACTAATATATTTAAATTCGTTACAAGCATGTTTGGTAAATATTTGTCCCCGTATTTTAATGTACTTCTTGAATATTGAAAATAATAATAAAGTTTTTGAAGTGCATCCCAGTCAGTTGGACATTTTATCTTTTAACCACAATGCATCTTCCGGGCTTCGCTACTGCTCTTTACGATAAATAACTGTATAGCTATAGCTATAGCTATAGCCACTGCCCGCACCCTGGCACCCACACATCCTTATCAGTCGTGGTCCTACAAGAACTCCTCCTTCCCCTATCCGTGACCCGCACCCCGGAGCCACCCCCTTCCAGAGCCAGATCCGCCTTCTCCCTCCATGTCGGTCTTCTATTGTTTCTAGTAGACGGAGTCGGCTTAAAGTTCTTTTTCGCCAGGTTATTTACCTCCTTATCTCACCAGCATTGTTTCCTTGCTGCTTCTGAATCCGATTCGGTTTTATCAGTATTGCTGTTTGCAATATGCTTGTTCTCTGTTTTTTTTTATATTTTATTTTGTTTCTGGTTATCAATCCACATGACGTCACGAGAGCCGGCGTTTTAGGTTTCTGAAATATTTTATCTTGGAATTTTTTCAAACTTGCTCATTTTAAAATTTGACTTGGCAGACACATGGGCAGGGGTTCCAGTTTTTTTTCTTTATTATTTTTGTTTATTTTTGTTTATATTCTTTATCACTTGCCGAGGGAGTAAGAAAATAGAACGAGATAGATAGTCAAGGTCGTCTGAGCTTGGTTATCAATGTTTAGAAGGGTTTGAATCGAATTTTCCATTGCTATCTTTGATTCATAAGTGTTACAATGAGTGTTTATAATATAATAGTTATTAGTATAATTATACTTTATATCTATAAAGTTTTTACATTCATTACTTCTTTGAAATAATATACAAAAAATATTAAATATCATTTTTTGCAGTTTAAAAACTAAATTAATTTTATATTGAATTTTAGATCTAAATTTAAAAGGATCATCAATGAAGAAATGATTATAAAAGGATTCAAATCTTCTCTAGAGATCTTAACTATTTGAACTAATTTATATTACCAATTTATTAAAAGTTTATGCTCTCGAGGGAGCCTTCGTTCTAGTTTCCTTGAGAAGAACTTAAAAACTGCCTCCGATAGTGGCATTTGGTGGATTGGCAGTGCTCGCATCACCGTCGCCGCCGCCTCATCAGAACCCGGCGAAACAAGTGGGAGCGTTGATAAGGACACAACCCACTGGTGGGCCATATGACTCGTTAAGTCGGAGAGTTGCCCCGATAAGGATAGTCGCGCGACCAACGCGTGATGCAAGTTAATCAAATCGGGTTTTGGTATCGCTGCCCTCGCCGCCTCTCGCTCTATCTCTGGCGCCGTCCTGTTCGCTCCCGTACAGTGGCAATGGGAGGCGCCGGTGGGGCTGGGACGTCGGGATCCGGATCCGGTCCCAGACACAGACCCGGCTCAGATAGCCATATCTTGGCGGCGTCCAATCAGCAGCCAAACTACACCAAAGTACACGGCGCGCAATGAGTTCGACGGTTGTTTCTGCCCCTCTGCCGATAATAAGTACAATCGTTACTTTACTTTTGCTGTGTAATTGTTGCTGTTGTTGTTGCGTTTTTGAAAAGGTGATATGAAATGTGCTCTGATAAGTTTTAATCAAGAATATTTTACTCGTATTGCTTTGGGTGGCTCTCTGGGCCGAGTAGCATTTGAAAAGTTGTAGTAGTAGGTCGAAGCGCGGATGCGGGTCCGGTCCCTATCGATACCCTCCTGTTTTCTGTCTACCGTTTTCCCTGCCCGGCTACCCGGTAAGATCCCATCCGAGACCCGGTGGGCAGTGCCCGGCGATAATCACAGTGATCTTCCGGAATGCATTTTTCCGGGCGTGCAACCGAAGAAACCCCTTTCCGAGCTTCGAACAAAAAAGGAAAAAAATGTTGCGCCGGCGCATGGAAAATCCTTTAAATATGTTTAACCACAAAAACGACGTGAGTCTAACCAACACAAATCGGGCAATGGAAACGGGATTCGAGGCGCCCCGGGAAAGTCCCCCTGCCCCTCGGGAAAGAGTTGTAATCCGTCGGCGTGACCTGTGTGACACTTTCATTTGGCGGGTGAACGCCCACTCATAATCCGGTCAGTATCGAAATTGTACGGTATAAGTATGTGAGATCGGATAACCAGATGCCCCTTTCCCCGACGCCCGGGGTTCGGTCATCATCGATGCAAGCCACATGTGCCAAACGCCCCTCATAATGAGCGCATCTGATCTGAGCACGGAATTTGGAAACCGCCAGAAATTCTCCCGAATTAATATTCCTACACATTTCTGGTCGTTGTGGGAATATCGGGTGGAAATCGGAAAGATTCCGTCTGGACCAATTCGTAAGTTCCCAGGAGCCTACTTTTCCGTTCAAATTTCTGTTCATTTCAATTTGTTTTCGAAAAACTACGCTTTTAGCTTTGCAATTTACTGCACTGTCAACAGTATTATAAATATTAAAATTTATTAAAATTAGTCTAGATTAGCAAAACGATTTAAAAGCAATTAAAACTTGTAAAAAGTTAATTACCAAAGTGGAAGAAAATATAAAGTCGAAGGAGCTGTGTAGTAACAAAAATGGAAACATTGAAACCCAAATGGAAATGCAGGGAGAATTATGACGATTACATGAAACCAGCATGACGATCAACGAACCCAAAAGGCAAAAAACTCGGGGCTCTCTCGTCCAACTGAGGAGCTGGGGTTAGTCCAGAGCCCCGGGGCTTTCGTTGCCTTTGGAGCTCCAAGCAGTGACACCCAACAAGTGGTCATATACCATTTAAATTGCGTCCATGTATGTCTATATAAGTGTATATGGCATGAACAATATATATGTACTTCAACTTAAAACAGAAAAACAAAATGCGAGTCAAATGCTGGAGCTCCGTTTCCCTAGACCCTCCGCCTTGGCGGTTGTTGGGTTGCGACGCCGTCGCCGACAACAACGATGTTTCTTATCAACATGCCCCAACAACCACAAGCAACAGGCATACATTATATATGGGGGAAAAATTTATACACATATGTACATATATAAAAAAAAAATTATAAAGACTTATTGAAGAGAAATAAGTATTTGTGAAAAGAATTTCAAAACAAAAGAAATAAATATAGTGAGCTGTATAATATATGGCCATAAATTCATCCGTATACACACTCATGACTTCCTTCCAAGGGTCGGCCATATTGAAAATTAATTATAGCAAAAATATATACTAAACATTGTAGGAGAATTTCCATACCCGAGCGACAATTGATTTTTGTTGTTTAGCCAGTGATTTTCCATGGAAATTGAACTCCATCCAACTCCCACTCCTTGAAGGGCCAGGAGACACGTGCATATCATCTCTGTGGCGAAATGCATCCGCAAACAGTGGAGGTTTACTTTTGGGTACCATTGGAGCCAAAACAGCGACAACAAATACCGCAAAAACCAAAACCAAATCACGGCCACAGCCAAGAACAAACAACCAACAATAACAGACAGTCACATACATCAAACATTTACAAAACAAAAGCGGGAACAGCTAGTAAGAGATGTAAAAATTGTAGTATAAAAGGAATTTTTGTGAAATTCCGAAACGCAAACAGAATATACGGCAAACAACAATCGGCCAAAGACAAGATACAAGACACTTGTGTTTGTCTTAATTGTTAATTGCTCTGGCAAGGAAATGCACTGAAATATATAATTTTTCATACATCTTCCATTATAATAATCCACTCTTCTCAATACAATCAGTAAGCTAATAAGTCCTATTCCAATTTGCAGCCTTCAAGTTTTAGTTTTCAGAAACTTAATCCATTTAGCATCTTTAGGATCTATTATTTTTTCATGTGTATTTTCAGTTCCAGTTCTAGACTCCATTTCCTACTTTGTAGACGGCCAGAAAGAGCGCCAAAGTCTAGGAAAAACCACACCTACTCCATATAAACGCAGGGCCGTAATTCTGTATCAGCGCGTGTCTCTCTTAACTGGGTCTTAAATGAGGTTCAACAGGTACTCGAGTGCCGGTTCTTACTTACCTGGCGTAATGTGTGTTTGACAGGATATGCCGTCCCGTGCCCTGTCGTCATCGTTCCGACTTGCATTGTTCTTACTGAGGAACTTAATTGACCAACCTTACTCACTTACTTTCACTGTTCGCATTTGTTTGCCGCATAAAAATTAATGAGTTTAGGACTATTGGGTTTATTGGGTTTTGGGTTTTTGGTTTTAAAATTTGGGTTCGCTCCTGTCCATTCATAAATTTCGGTTTTGGGTTGGGAATTTCCCGGCTTGCTGATTCATTTAAAATTTTATGAATGGAATGCTCTTTTCTCATCTATTTTGGATTGGTTTTTAATGTGGGAATTCCAGTTATCTGATTGAAGAGTACAAGCTGGCATGGAAACTACTCCATGTACTTTATAAAAATATATATCTTTTATGGATCCGTAGTGAATCGTACATTCTGATTAAAACAACAATATTAAAATATTTAAAATAGTTTTCTATTGAGTTATTTGTGTGAATTTTAGGGTTCTAGTTCATAAGAATCAACATTAGAAGATACTTTTCTGATTATATATTATATAGATTATAGATAGATTATTATAGATTATAAATCATTAATATCATAATCTTTATATCTACATCTTTCCATCTTAATCTATAAGATATACATAAAATCTGTAGAAATTGTAGCAAGTTCTTTGGCGATTGCGTTCTGAACGTCTTATCCGAGTTTCCTGACGTATCCTAATTTATGTCATATACCAGCAACCCCACCAACCACAATAATTTCTTATTAAGAAACCCAACCACCCACTGATCTAGTCGCACAAGCCAACCATTAAAAAATCATCAAAATTCAGATTTTCAAGTATTTTTTAAGTGGACGCCCTAATTAGAAAGCGCCAGCGCCAGGTACGTGACAAAGGGCATAGATGGCTGAAACATAAACCCAGGACATACTATATTTTCCAAAAATTATATAACCAACAAAGGAAGGGAAAATATTTTCTCTGACATTGTCAGCGAAAACAAATTCATATGCATGTTGTTTGTTTTCTTGGGCCTAGGATGAAAGGACCTCAAGGATAGCCCGGCCGGCCACGAAACCCATGAGCACGAGATGCGGCAACAACAATAATAAAAACATCCTTTGAGTCTGTTGTCCTTTTCCATTGTCACGATCAATTTGTATCGTGTCGGCGCGTGTTTCCATTTTGTCCATATTTACCTTTCCACCGCAAACTATCTTCTTACCTGAAAAGGACGGCCATCTGAGCGGGGGTTCTGGCCATCAACTTACCTGGCCGCCGATCTGACGTGGCAAATGGCAGCCGTCTGTGGCTTGGCCGCTCGATTAGCGCTGATCAGTGCGGCTTAATCGTGGCTTCTTGACGGATTCCTCTAAAAAGTCTATGTATATTTAAATAGGTTCGATTGCTGTTTGTTGTTATTTGCCTTGCTGTGGGAAAACTTCTCACAGTCTTGAAAATCTGCTGGAAATGTGTTCGACTTCAGGGATATTGCATCAAATCCATCCAAGGATTTTACCTAATGGCGATTAAGGTGTTTATCTACTTAATTCAGTCGCATGTGCCATTGTTTACTCAACAAATTAGCTATCTTGGTTATAAACATATGGCCTTTGCATGACAGGAAAATATAAGCACTAGGGACATGGCCACAGGTCCTTTTCAGGCTTATAGATGTCACAGCTTTTCAAGCCATTCCCCTCAGATTTTTCCAACTAAACTCTATGAAGGATCTGCAGATAAGACCCCAGAATTCAACTCGTTGTCGCCGCATTAAAAGAGTGTTAAAGACATGTTCTCAACGACCATTAAAATGCTTTTGATAAGAGCCCAACTCTTTGGAAGACCGCAGGCCACTTGAATTGGATGCTTCGCTTGGGTTTATTGTAGAAATTTTATTTGAATTTCCACCACATAACGATGCTGATAATTGGCGTTTAAGGAGTCAAACGACCAGTATCCAAAGATAGAGGGATAAGAGCCTGCCAGAATTGTATCCGAGGAGTGTTGGATTACCAGAGTGCAATATTTATGGCTGCGATGTACACGAAAATATTAAAAATGCATAAATACATCGGCACCCAAACTCTCTCGTCGATGATCGTCCTGATATGTGAGACACTTGCCACACAGTTGACACTTGTTTGCGGGGTGGGGAGCGGGGTACCTGGTACCCTACCCCTGGGGCAACCCATTTTCGTGGTACCATAAAAATGTCAAAATAATTTTGAGCCAAAATTTTGGTTCCAAACAGTTGGCTGGCTTGGTTTTGGTCCCGTGGGATATTAAAATATGTATTTTATGTTTCAATTGGACCTTGGTGGTTTTCATTGGATTCTCTTCTATAAAAAATAAGTACCTAATTATACGACTTTTCGCCATAAACAAGAGGCATTCGATATGTTCTATATGTTGGAGTTGCTCTCCACAAGAACATGCTACAGACAACTGTGGTACGGCTCATTGAGAATCGGAGATCGAGTGTGAAACAGGGCACCTTCTTGCCCTTCACAGAGACCCACAAGACTATCCTTTTTTGTCCTTAGACTTGTAATAAATCACATCATTAGCATAGCACTGCCGTAGCTGCACGGTTGATTTATTGGTTCGGGATAGTTTGTTAGTTTGTTCATGTTTGTTGACACTCTAGAGTCTAGACCTCCGAAACTCCGCCACAAGTACTGGAATATATCCAAATAGAAGCATGAGGAACCACTCAACCCTGACTCACATTGGGAGGCGTATTCCAGTTGGGGCTTAAAGGCCGCTTACCGTTATTTGCATTTGTACCCAATGCATTTCGTTTATATATGTATGTAAGTCGAAAACTTATCTAAGCTAACTGAGCATAACACCGCCTGCTTGGGGTCACTGGTGAATTAGGGGGTGGATAGGGATATGGCCTACAACTAGGTGGCTTAAGAAAACCAGTGTGAGAACTTGGAAATGTAGGAAAGGTTACTGAAAGTCTGGATTTTTCATACTTTTAGAAATATGAAACTTTTTGAATATTTTTATAATGAATGACACTGTTCATTAGCCTTATTCAACTCAATGGCATGATCTATTCACGTGTTAATATTGATTTCCAGACCCCTGTGACGTCTATTCAAGTTTTTCAAGCTGAGCATTGAATAAAATCAAGGTTCAAGTTCAGCTCGGAACCCTGGCACATGCAGCAAACGAGCTCGAATCGAAAAATTCAAAAATTTCATTCGCTTAAACTTTGTAGTATTAGAATCATATTTAGTATACATACGAGTATAAATCGCGTTTGGCAGCAAGCGTCAATAGAACCGGGACATCGGCCTCATGTCTAGGGAAAGGTCCGGTCTAGACGCCCCTCTCCAAGCCACCATTTAAAAAAAAATAATTCCAAAAGCGCGTTATCAGCGACGTTTTTCGTATGTGTACTTATAAACGTACACTTATTATTTTGTTTTTATGCCAACAGAGGTTATGCTGTCCATGTTGAGCATTCTACCATACATTCATTTTTAAGTCGACAAGTACAATTTATAGTCTTTCTCCGATTTTTTGAATCTCAGACCAGGCCTCTGAGGCGAGCCGACCCACTTGAGTGTCGCCTGCCTTTCAATTGACCATCGATCGTAAAATTGTTCTCAAAATGTCTAAACAGATCGTTGGTGCCGCCTATTCAAATAACGATAAAAATGCCATAAAATCACCGAACGAGCCTCCCAAGATCCCACTCGAAACTAGGATTTTACGACTTGTCGTCGTCCTGGTTCAAATGTAACAATTTTTTAATCAGCCATTAGAGACCAACTTCAGTTCATAATTTTTACGATCAGTTTTAAATATTTTTTTGGCGCGCCGTGTCGGGAATTTGCAAAGGAAAGAGGATCCAAAGTCGAGACGAAGCCATGGAGAAAGACCTTTCTCACGGCAAGGCTCCAGCTCTCACTTGTCGAGGTCATTTCTTCGGGTCCTGAAATTCTACACGCTTCTCGTATGGATTTTAATGTTCGCCTCCTCGCGTTAGGCATGAATATCCTATATGTATTCCTGCCATTCCTACACGCTTGTTATTTTCAAATTTGGAAACAAATTTTCAAAGATTTAAGGGACTTGCTTCACTCATAATTCCCTCTGATTTATGCTTACAAGGGGTAGGAGTTTATACTACAAATTTGAAAATTGTCCGTGAAGAAAGTAAGCGGTTAAATCGATTTATTTTGCCTAATCGTCTATGACTAAATTTTTAATATTAATTTGGAGGCACTTTCTTAGATATATACTTTAAAGTTTTAGCCATTTTAAATCCTTAATTAAATGGTTAAAAACGAAATGTTACACTGTGAGTAATATGCTTAGAATTTGTAGAATTTAATCTCTAAATATCGGGGGGATTGTTTCTTTGGATTTTAAATGTCTAAGATCGAGTGGCGGGAACCCTTGAATTTTTAAGTTTGGAAAAATATCATATAGTTTTTATATTCCTTATGATTTTTTTTTAATATTATGTTAATTTGTATGTTTTTTTGAAATATTTTGTAGGTTTTAAGCACGCTGGCACTAGGCAGCCAACCACAACAAAAGCGACCACAACAACACCAATCGAATCAACAGTCGAGAACAACAACAACACCAGCAACAGCAGTGGCAGCAACAACAATGAGCCGGCATGGCCTCCGCCTCGGCCTGACCCCCGCCCGACCGATCATTGTTGTTGTTGCAGCTTTTGTGAGAGGCGTAGCTAAAACCAGGCAACAGACATTGGCGAGAACGAGAGCCAGCGAACAGGCAGCCGCAGCAATGGGTGAACGCAATGTGTGCGATAAGGTCGGCAGCAGCAGCAGCAGCAACACCACCAGAAGCAGCGGCGAAGGAAGAGAGAGGGCTCCAAGGCCCCAACGAGAGAGAGGAACAGGCCGAGAACCGGAGAGGAGAGTGCAAGCTTGGGGAAGCAACTGAAGCTGTACAAGATCGATTGAGTGGCGTTCGTCTAACGGCATGTGGAGCAAACGCAAAAGCAAAAGCAAAGCAACAGGCATAAAGCAAAGCACACAACTGTAATTGTACGGATGAATGGGGAGAGGATGTGGGCGGAAGAAGGGGAGAGGGATCTGGCGCTGGCGCTGGAGCTCAGCTTGGGGACTGGGGGTTCGCTTTTTTACGATTTTATTATATTTTGTTGTTCCGTGTTTCGAAATTTTAAGCGCCCGGCGCGCCGCAGTCGATTGGCGTTTAAATCAGTTCAGTTTGTGTGAAAAACGCGCCGGACACGGACACGTACGTGGATCGCCCCGGAATCGAGTGACTCAAGTGGATATAGGGTGTCTGTCTCTCCGGTTCCTGATCATCGGCAACTATGACCAAGACCAGCAAAACGAAGGACAAAAGCGCCAGCGCGGGCGGTGGCGCAGGCGCTGGCGCAGGGGCAAGTGGTGGGGCTACGGGTGGACCCAAAGTGGGTGGCAGTTTGCTCGCCAATGCCGCCGACATGAAGATCTTGAAGGCAAAGTCCAATGCCAAGTCGCTGCAGCAGCAAAAGCAGCAGCAAGGACGAAACGCACTCGGGTCAGCAGGATCTGCGGCGAAAGGGACGGCGATAGCCGCGGCGAGTGAGGCGATCGAGGCGACGCGAGCCGAGGCAGCGACGCCGGCATCGACGCAACCGCCGGCAGCAGCGCCGACCGAAGCGAATTTATCGTCACTTGAGTCCGCGCGCTCGCAGGCTCAGACTTCAGACTTGTTCGAACCAGCGAGGCAAACGGTTACCGCAGCAACAGCCAAATCAGTAACAGCAACACCCACAGCCGAAGAATCAGCTACACCCGCAACATCGGCGATCAGCGACGATCGGAGTGCGATAAACAACAACAACAATAACAATAACAATAACGATCCGACGGGAGACGACGCGAGTGAAAGTGTTGATAACAAAATCAAAGTGATAAACTATGCCCATCAGTCCCCAGCTGAGGCAGAGGAGCAACCACAGCAACAACAGCAACATCAGCATATCTACGAGCAGCAGCAGTATCTAAGCCAGCAAATAATCAATCAGCAGGAGCAGCTACAGCAACAGCAACAGCAACAACAACAGCCATCATTGCCGCCACAGGGGAACCAGGAGCAGCAGCCACACCAGCCTAGTTGGCTGGCCTACGACTTGTCGAGCGGATCAGCAGCAGCGGCGGCGGCAGCAGCAGGCGCCCTGGCCGCTTCTCATCCCTTGTTTAGCCACTTCCCGTATCCAGCGAGTCATCCGCCCACCCAGCTCTACGAGCACTACCAGACCATCACCGGTGCCAGCACGGATCCCATAATGCGGAACAACATAGCGCTCTACAGCGTCTACGGCGGCGGTGGGGGCGGTGTGGGCGTGGGTGTTCCCAGCCACGAGCCCCTCTCCCAGCACGTCGTAACCGCCGCAGCGGTGGCGGCAGCAGCAGCAGCCCACCATTCCACCTCCAACATCGACGAAGTGATCCAGGACACCCTCAAGGACGAGTGCTTCGATGATGCCCACAGTACCAGCTACCACATGCTGACCTCCGTGGCGGACCTGCAATCGCTGAAGGACAACAGTCCGGTGGGCGCCATTTACGCCCTCACCCAAGAGCAACTCATCCACCAGCAGCAGCAGCAGCAACTCCACCACCAGCAGCAACACCAGCAGCAGCAACTGTATCATCAGCACCATCACCACAACACATCGACGAGCTCGGCTGGTGGGGATTCGCCGTCGTCGGCACTCCAGAGCTTCACGCAGCTGACGACCGCCGCCCAACGGGACAGCCTCTCGCCGGCGGAGCACGGGTACTTCGGAGCCACCCAGCTGAGTCCCAGCCTGCAGACCAGGTGAGTGCTGTCGCTAGTAATAAGCTCACTATCACGAAGTCGCACGTGCCTTTTGGCGACACCGTCGAAAGTCATGATCGGAGCGCCGATCAGCGATCAGAGTAGAATTGGCTCTGATTCATATTTCTCCGCCTCCTCCACTCCGGTTGGGTTTCTCTGGACAGATGGAGGGAGACGGAGTGACGAACAACAAACAACCCAACTCATAATTGTTGCTCATTGTTGCCGATTCCGATTCCTATTCCGAATCTGAATCGGAATACGACCAGAGTCCAGCTCTCCAGCTCTCTAGAGTTATGGTTATGGCGCCGTGACATTCTCAGGTGGTTTACTCAATATGTGTGGAATGCGAAAATCTGTTCCACTTGCCTCTAACTAGCTAGTTAGTCGGGGATAGTCGGGGAATGTGTTTCCCAGATCGAAAATTCAAAAACATAAACAAAACACAGTTGTGTTTTTGTCTTTCCAGATGTCTCATGTGCGGGGTATTTCAGTATTCCAGATGGGTTATTGGGTCACAAATGGGCGTTGATTTCAAAAACTTGTAGATATTATATTATATAATAGATAATAGAATAGATTGGTGATATGGCAAACTTCTCGATGGCCAAAACAAACATTGCAAAGTGGTCTCGCACTTTGCGTCGCCTGGTGTCTGGTCTTCTGTTCTTCAGAGACTCTGCCCGCCGCCGAAGAAGTCTTCTTCAAGCTCGAAGCTCAGCAAAAAATATATACAAATCGGTGCTCAAATTTCGTAAACAAGAATATGCAATGTCTTAATTATTGACGTAAGGGAGGCCTCCGTTTTCTGACTCATGACTTTTCCGTCCCATCCTTTCCCCCAAGCAGATGTTGCTTTTGGCCTCAACCGGTTGACTAGGTTCCTACTAGACCAGCATAGGTTGGCCAATAAAATAGAACACGTGTCCAGGTTGTTGCCACTTTTAGCTTGGGACCAGCACGTGCCTCACAGTGAGGCAGCCAAAAATTACAAAAAATATTAAGGGGGCGTGACCCGCATTTGAAGCTCGGGGGACTTTGCCACCAAAAACGAAAACGGCAAACTGCAATTGAAGCGCATTTTTCTAGCTTGTTTTGGGTATTCAGTTGCAAGTTGTACTGCTTCATTTAGGCGGTGAGGTGTGAGGATACCTGTTGAGTGTCCGAGTATGGGTTGTGGTGGAGTAATCCAAACCGATCCCGTGACATAGAAACCATCACACGAAACCCAAGTCCGGCCACAGAGAAACAGCTTCAAAGGTTCTTTTTTTTCAGGGTAGCCGTTGCTGAGTCAGCAACCCTTGACTGGCGACTGGAGTAGGTGCCTCTGTGGAATAGGAAGGCCTAGGGGGGTAAAGGTGTTGTATAGTGGGGTAATTCTCTAACGATCGGTGGGAGGCAGCGGACCCAACGCACCCGCACATTGTGGATCTCGTTCCTGTTTGTTGGAAAATGTATTTCGTTATTCTACATTTCTCAGTTCAGTTGGGTTACTGTTGGGGTTTGGTGTTGTTTTTGTTGCTATGTTTTTATTTAAATTGGAAACGTGTTTTGCATATTGTATGGAAACAGGCATGAATGCACATTGAGTTGGAAAAAAATAAAGTAATACAATAAACTCAGCTAGAAAATATAAAGAAATTTCAAAGATCAAAGATCTCTATATCATTATTTTTAATATTTTAAAAATACTATATTTTTTTGTTAGAAATCTTTCTAAAAGTATCTCTTTCCGAGACTTGACTCCCAATTTTTTTGTCGCATTTCCCCCCAACTCTATTTTCCACGGTTTCGCATAGACGGAAATATACATACATCTGAGACCCGATGATCTCAAGCCGTTGGCGGATGATGTGGTGGTGATGAGGTGCTCGTCATTACCTGCTCGTATGTGACTTTTTGGTCAGTTTCGTTTTGTGGCAGTAAGAAACCAGAAGAATATATCACGAGCTCACATGCCATATGGCGCATACAGACCCAAACACATATGCATTTTGCGAAAACCAAGAAGTCAACGCAAAATACTCACCTGCAACAAACAACAACTATTGTAACAACAACAATCATTAAGCAAAACAGCACTGAAGCGATAAAATAATATCGTTGTCGTGCATTTTTTGTTGTCACTGAGACTTCCTATATGGTATGGTATTTTTCGCAGCTATGTATTTGAGAATATGGTGCTATAGCTAGGGCATCTCAGTTCCGTTGTTATCAGAAAGCGTGCGCATCTAGCTGCCAAGACCTAGCTGGCCATTCTGCCAATAATTTCTGGCAACAAAGAGAGAATTATTTTCAAGCCATTAGCCAGCTTGTTTGATAACTCAGTGCAGTATATAGATTTTGGCTTTTGTTTTGCCTTCGTTATTGTGTCACTTAATCTCTAGCTGTGTAAGACCCACAGACCAGAGATATCATTTGGCCAACACTTATTGCCAACAAAAAAAAAAAAAGAAAAAAACACTGCAGCAACAACAGCGTTGGCAGCAGCAGCAGCAGCGACGACAACTGCAAGTGCAACTGCATTGGCATAAAACTAAACCCGACTCAAGTCATTATGCAAACGCGCGTGCCCCGATTCGGTTGTGGTTTCTTCTCAGTCACAGTCTCAGTCTCCGTCTCCGCCTCCGTCTACAAATCTTCCAGCTTCCTCCGGAGAACTAAGCCCGAAATAAGACTGAAATAAAAATAAAACA
The DNA here is from genome assembly GCA_018153035.1 of Drosophila pseudoananassae pseudoananassae. Classification (NCBI taxonomy): domain Eukaryota; kingdom Metazoa; phylum Arthropoda; class Insecta; order Diptera; family Drosophilidae; genus Drosophila; species Drosophila pseudoananassae. The sequence goes on from JAECXR010000055.1 coordinate 3,455,200, forward strand.
ATACGAAAATGCAAAGTTCGAACTCGAGCTGTAGTTGTTCGCGAGTTTCCTGTGCGGCTTGAACAGATCATGTATTTTTGTCGAAAAGGGTTGTACAAGACAATGGAGAATATTATTAATTAATTTCCGATTGTTTATAATGTGCAAAAATAATGTTGTTGCTGTGTTGGTGAACCATTTAAAGTGTTTAATCCTCCGTGATCCTTAGAGATCTGCCAAGATAGCAGATTGTTTCCCTTTTTGGCCGATTTGTTTATTTAAATTTTTAAAATAATATTTGCCCAGGCTACTGTGGCTAGAGGTTGCAAAAAATAACAAAAAAAAAGAGCCAAGAAAGAGGAAGTTCTCGTCCATTACGTAAACGGTTTTTTTGTGGGCCAAGTGTAAACAGAGCTGGACCACTTTTGTTCTTTAATTAAAAGGTTTATGGGCCGGACCCGGACCCATACAACTGCAATACTGCAACACTGCAAACATCCCAAAAAAACTGGATGCTGGTGGTCCACTAACTGCAGCAACAGCAACAACAAAAGCCAAAACAACTTCATATTCTTGTAAAGTAAACAAAAACAAGGAAATGTTAATAGTGTCTCGTATTCCTAACAGAGACAGCCACCCCATAACAGAGCCCTTAACATTAGCTGTTAAAAACGCCCCCGAAACGCGTGCAAATGTGTGCCTAGCGTTTTTAAACGCCTACTATTATTCGCTCTATTTATGACAATTATAATACAAAAGTCGACATGTTTTTCTCAAACTACAACAACATGTATCTGAAAAACTACTGCTATAGGTAAAAAATATAATTTTCAATAGAAATTAGTAAAAAATGAAAACAAAAAGTCATTTATTTTAGTGTCATATTTATTCTTATTTAAAATATTTAAATATTTCATTCCAGTTCCGTGTACGCTGGGCCCTTGCTCACCCAATCAGCCAACGGCATGCAGTACGGAATGCCGTCCCCCAACCATACTCAAGCCCACCTGCAGCAGCAACACCACCAGCAGCACCAGCAACATCAGCACCACCAGCAGCAGCAACACCAGCAACATCAGCAGCAGCCGCACCACCACAACTCGAGCAGCAACAGCCCCGGCCTGCTCCAGTCGGCCTCAACGCCAGTCAACGGACACAACAGCTCCATGCTGGAGGACGGCTACGGCTCGCCGAGGAGCAGCCACAGTGGCGGCGGCGGCAGCGGCGGTGGCACCCTGCCCGCCTTCCAGAGGTTCGCGTCCGCCAGCAGCGGCTACGGCAGCGGCGTGGCCAATGGCTCGGTCAGTGGCGCCGAACGCAGCTACTACGCTTCGGTGCCCCATTTGCGCGGTCAGGTGAGTGTGATTTGCCTTCCCTTTCCGCCCCCAAGGACTCGCAGTAACTCCTCTGTCTCCCATTGAAGAACGAGCCCTGGAACTACGATCAAATCAGCTACGCCTCCGGCACACCTGGCCAGCAGTTGGGAGTCCCCGTTGGAGCTGGAGTGATTCGGAACGGAAGGGCCATTACGGCGGCCAACAATGCGGCAGCAGCAGCCGCAGATGGATCGGCGGGACGCGTGGATGCAGGATACCTCTCTGCCTCGGCATCGCTGTCAGCTTGTAAGTTTTTCCAAAAATTAAAAATCTTTTAAATTAAATATAGGGCTAGACTAGGATAAATAAGATACATACGAAAAGTAAACACGCGCCAAGATCCCTTGCCATTTGCTTGCCAGCGATGGGAAAGGATCTTAGGTAGAACTTCACACATCAGATCCGAAAGGAGAAAGGATATTTACGCAACCTGAGTAAACCACAAGCTGTGAGCAGCTGTTGTCCTGAAATCCTTAAGCATTCTAAGTATATTTTATGCATTATTTGTAAGCCTACGTCTCTAATAATAAATTCAATTAATTTTATTTCAACTCTTGAGATAAAATCAAACCAAAACCAAAACACCACAGAAAGCAAACCCCCATAGAAATACAAACAATATAAATATTAAAAAAACAAAAACACACACAAAAAAACTATTCAAAACGCAAAAACAAAACAAACTCAAAACACCTTAGCCAAAAATGATGATGATTTTTTCCGAATATTTCTATGTTAATCTCTGAAGCATTTATCGATGCCGATATTTTCACTGAGGGGCGAGAATGTGTCAATTGTGGTGCAATTACAACCCCGCTGTGGCGACGCGATAACACGGGACACTATCTGTGCAATGCCTGCGGCTTGTACATGAAAATGAACGGCATGAATCGACCCCTAATTAAACAGCCTAGAAGATTGGTAAATGTCTAAAAAAAACTACACAAAAAATCAAAAACAAATCACAACTATCAACATTTTATTACTAACCAAAAAAAAAGCGCTTTTTGTGTGGAACAAAATTTCTATGTGTGAGAACTTTAATGTCTAAGGGATAAAGCTTATAGAAATCCGCCTCCGCCAGCCTCAGCAATGCCCTCCCGATCCCAGCCCCCCACCAAACCAAAAAAAAAAAAGAAAAATAAGAGAAAGAAAAGAAAATTAATTGAATTTATTATTTTATAAAATGGCACTTAGTTTAATATGAAATCGAAATCAAACCGAAATCGAATCAACAACAAACGTTCTGATTGCTCAATTACAGTGGCCGCTGAATCAGGCGGGGATTTCTATAAGAACTACCAATTTAATGTGGCCGGCGGCGGTCGTAGTAAGGCCAGCAACAGCGCCGCCAGTTCGCAGGCCAGCCTGTCTGGATCCTGTCCAGCTTCTGGCCAGGGTGTAACGTCGACATCGGCGACGGCAGCGGCGGCGGCGGCGACTGCGGCAGCGGCGTCAACGCTCAACGACGAGCACGTTAGTCGCGCCAATTCGAGACGCATGGTAGGTCGCTCATTAATTACCGATACCGAAACCCCAAACCCAACCCACCCAACAACCAAAGAAGTAGCGTCCACTAACCTCCCCCACTAACCCGTATGAGTGGCCACCTTGCCACATAGAAACGTTGTTCCACACGAAAAGCTAATGCCTCCAAAGCCATTTCATTGTAACTAACGAGTCCTCTTGCCATCCCCAATCCTATAGAGCGCCCAGAAGCGAGCCGGACTGTCCTGCTCCAACTGCCACACCACCTACACGTCCCTGTGGCGCCGCAATCCCAACGGCGAGCCAGTCTGCAATGCCTGCGGTCTGTACTTCAAGCTTCACAACGTCCCCCGGCCGTTGACGATGAAAAAGGATACCATTCAGGTGAGTGGCCGTAAAAAGGCTCTGGAAGATTGGAAAATAATAAAGAATCCTCTTCCGTTACAGAAACGCAAGCGCAAACCGAAGGGAACCAAAAGCGAGAAGCCCAAAAAGCTCAAGAGCGCACTGAGGAGCACTCTGGAAAGTGGATCCCTGACCTCCAGCTGCCAGTTGGTGGGCCATCTGAACAGCAGCCAAATGGGCGTCGATGGCAACGATGGTGAGTAGTTTGTTGTGTGACCTCCTCATTAGCGTGCATGCCTAATTCGTGATGTTTGCTTTCTTTTTGTTCCTCCGATCACCGATCACCGCTCACCGTTCACCGTTCACCTGGGCAGAAATGAAACCATACATGCCATACACATCGCAGCAGCAGTCACAAACTCAGCAGCAGCAGCAGCAGCATAATCAGCAATCCATGGCCGACCAGCACTCGTCGGCGGCCAGCTCGCCCCATAGCATGGCATCCTCATTGTCGCCCTCAGCCACATCACATCACCATCAAAATCCCCACCAGCAGCTCTGCTCCGGCCTGGACATGTCGCCCAACTCGCCCTACCAAATGTCCCCCATCAACATGCAACAACAGCAGCAGCAGCAGCCACAGCAATCGTTCAACATGCAGCACTCACCCAGCACTCCCACATCCATCTATAACACCCCATCGCCCACCCAGCACCATCACAATAACAACAACAATAGCACACTGTTCAACAACAACAATAGCAGCAATGAGAATAACAATAAATTTATTCAGAAATATCTGCAAGCTCAGCAGAACGGGAACGGGAGCAACAGCTCCACCAGCGAGCAGCAACAACAGCTCCTGGCCCACCTGATGCCGAGCTCGATTACGGCGGCAGCAGTAGCTGCGGCAGCGACGGCAGCGATCAACACAGCGATCAAGTCGGAGGTATCGGTGTCCTCCACACCACAGGCCCACACGCCCTCAACACCGACCACGGCATCCACCCCATTATCCTCGCTGAGCCTCAACAGCAGCAGCACCAGCAACCACAACAACAACAACAACAACAGCAGCAGCATTATCAGCCTGCAAAATCCATATCAACAGTTGGCACAGCTTGGACAGGCGGGGACGCCGTTGTTTAAGTCCGGGCGCTCCTCTCCGCCGTACTACCTCTCGGCTGACGGGAACGACCATCCTACCCACATCAAGATGGAGGAGATGGATCAACAGCAGCACGGGGAGCTAATGCTGGCCCGGTCAGGTTCCCTGGACGAGCACTACGAACTGGCCGCCTTCCAGCGACATCAGAGCCTCCAGCAGCAGCAGCAGGAGCAGATCGCCAACTACGCCATGCAGCTGCACGAGATTGAGAGGAAATTCTCTGGCGTTGAGCGGGATGCGGTGGTGAAGATGGAGTGATTGCAGCAAACATGAGCGTGCTACGTGTTTGCACCTGGACCAAAGAACCTGTTGTTATTTAAATCTCATAGCTCCAAAGAATTTATAGGACTTAGTTGCGATTAGTGTGTGTGTATACCAGGAGCAGTTCTACAAGAGCTCGCTCTCCCATCTACCGATTTCGGCCGCATTATATATTGTATATACTATATACGACTTAAGCTACAAACCAATTGACATTTCCATTTTCGGCAAGTTTGTTATGTTGCCACGTACTCGAAAATTGTTATTTAACTAGTTTAATTTTTAGCGAAATTCTTGCGAAAACAAGATCCAAAAACAAAATCAGACCCTAGGCTAGAACGCATTCAACTTTGTTATCAAATCGAATACCTTTTGAGATTTTCTACAATCAAATTCCACTTAGCTTTAGGCCACTAATTTAAGTTAAGCCAGCCAACAATGACAAAGGAAAGCAACAAAAAAAAACATCAAAAAGACAAAAATGAAAAAATCAATCAAAGTAACCCACAATCTCATGCAATTTAGTTATTATTTTATAAATACTTTTTACACATTTATCTATAAATATTTAATTCAAGTTAAGTTTTAGTTTCGTACACTCTTTTACATCATTTATGCAATATTAATTTTATTAATTTTGAACAAATAAACGACAATTGTCATTCAATGCCCCCAAAGATTCTGCATCAAAATACTGAGACAAAATATTTCTTACATTTTTTGTCCATTTTCCGTGATGGGATCCCTTGAAAATGGGGTTTTCTCCTATAGGGTCCACAGAGATATCTATATCTTCCCCAATTCTCATCCGATTCTCAAACGGAGTACCTTAAACGATTTCTGGATCGATTTCCCACCATTCTGCATCAAAATCCTGAGACAAAATATTTTTTAGATTTTTTTCCATTTTTCATGATGGGATCCCTTGAAAATGGGATTTTCCCCTATAGGGTCCACTGTGATGCCCATATCTTCCCCAATTCTCATCCGATTCTCAAGCGGAGTACCTTAAACGATTTCTGGATCGATTTCCCACAATTCTGCATCAAAATCCTGAGACAAAATATTTTTTAGATTTTTTTCCATTTTTCGTGATGGGATCCCTTAAAAATGGGGTTATCTCCTATAGGGTCCACAGAGATGGCTATATCTTCCCCAATTCTCATCCGATTCTCAAGCGGAGTACCTTAAACAATTTCTGGATCGATTTCCCAACATTCTGCATCAAAATCCTGAGACAAAATATTTTTGAGATTGTTTTCCTTTTTTCGTGATGATCCCTTAAAAATGGGGTTTTCTCCTATAGGGTCCACAGAGATGGCTATATCTTCCCCAATTCTCATCCGATTCTCAAGCAAAGTACCTTAAACGATTTCTGGATCGATTTCCCACCATTCTGCATCAAAATCCTGAGACAAAATATTTTTGAGATTTTTTGCCATTTTTCGTGATGGGATCCCTTAAAAATGGGGTTTTCTCCTATAGGGTCCACAGTGGTGTCTATATCTCCCCCAATTCTCATCCGATTCTCAAGCGGAGTACCTTAAACGATTTCTGGATCGATTTCCCACCATTCTGCATCAAAATCCTGAGACAAAATATTTTTGAGATTTTTTTCCATTTTTCGTGATCCCTTAAAAATGGGGCTATCTCCTATAGGGTCCACAGTGATGGCTATATCTTCCCCAATTCTCATCCGATTCTCAAGCGGAGTACCTTAAACAATTTCTGGATCGATTTCCCAACATTCTGCATCAAAATCCTGAGACAAAATATTTTTTAGATTTTTTTCCATTTTTCGTGATGGGATCCCTTAAAAATGGGGTTTTCTCCTATAGGGTCCACAGAGATGGCTATATCTTCCCCAATTCTCATCCGATTCTCAAGCGAAGTACCTTAAACGATTTCTGGATCGATTTCCCACCATTCTGAATCAAAATCCTGAGACAAAATATTTTTTAGATTTTTTTCCATTTTTCGTGATGGGATCCCTTGAAAATGGGATTTTCCCCTATAGGGTCCACTGTGATGGCCATATCTTCCCCAATTCTCATCCGATTCTCAAGCGGAGTACCTTAAACAATTTCTGGATCGATTTCCCAACATTCTGCATCAAAATCCTGAGACAAAATATTTTTTAGATTTTGTGTCCATTTTTCGTGATGGGATCCCTTGAAAATGGGGTTTTCTCCTATAGGGTCCACAGAGATGGCTATATCTTCCCCAATTCTCATCCGATTCTCAAGCGAAGTACCTTAAACGATTTCTGGATCGATTTCCCACAATTCTGAATCAAAATCCTGAGACAAAATATTTTTGAGATTTTTTTCCATTTTTCGTAATGGGATCCCTTGAAAATGGGGTTTTCTCCTATAGGGTCCACAGAGATATCTATATCTTCCCCAATACTCATCCGATTCTCAAGCGGAGTACCTTAAACGATTTCTGGATCGATTTCCCAACATTCTGCATCAAAATCCTGAGACAAAATATTTTTTAGATTTTTTTCCATTTTTCGTGATGGGATCCCTTAAAAACGGGGTTATCTCCTATAGGGTCCACAGAGATGGCTATATCTTCCCCAATTCTCATCCGATTCTCAAGCGGAGTACCTTAAACAATTTCTGGATCGATTTCCCAACATTCTGCATCAAAATCCTGAGACAAAATATTTTTTAGATTTTTTTCCATTTTTCGTGATGGGATCCCTTAAAAATGGGGTTTTTCTGGGGGGGTTATCTCCTATAGGGTCCACAGAGATGGCTATATCTTCCCCAATTCTCATCCGATTCTCAAGCGGAGTACCTTAAACGATTTCTGGATCGATTTCCCAACATTCTGCATCAAAATCCTGAGACAAAATATTTTTTAGATTTTTTTCCATTTTTCGTGATGGGATCCCTTGAAAATGGGGTTTTCCCCTATAGGGTCCACTGTGATGGCCATATCTTCCCCAATTCTCATCCGATTCTCAAGCGGAGTACCTTAAACGATTTCTGGATCGATTTCCCACCATTCTGCATCAAAATCCTGAGACAAAATATTTTTTAGATTTTTTTCCATTTTTCGTGATGGGATCCCTTGAAAATGGGGTTTTCTCCTATAGGGTCCACAGTGATGGCTATATCTTCCCCAATTCTCACCCGATTCTCAAGCGGAGTACCATAAACGATTTCTGGATCGATTTCCCACCATTCTGCATCAAAATCCTGAGACAAAATATTTTTTAGATTTTTTCCATTTTTCGTGATGGGATCCCTTGAAAATGGGGTTTTCTCCTATAGGGTCCACAGAGATGGCTATATCTTCTCCAATTCTCATCCGATTCACAAGCGGAGTACCTTAAACAATTTCTGGATCGATTTCCCAACATTCTGCATCAAAATCCTGAGACAAAATATTTTTTAGATTTTTTTCCATTTTTCGTGATGGGATCCCTTAAAAATGGGGTTTTCTCCTATAGGGTCCACAGAGATGGCTATATCTTCCCCAATTCTCATCCGATTCTCAAGCTGAGTACCTTAAACAATTTCTGGATCGATTTCCCAACATTCTGAATCAAAATCCTGAGACAAAATATTTTTTAGATTTTTTTCCATTTTTCGTAATGGGATCCCTTGAAAATGGGGTTTTCTCCTATAGGTTCCACAGTGATGTCTATATCTTCCCCAATTCTCATCCGATTCTCAAGCGGAGTACCTTAAACGATTTCTGGATCGATTTCCCACCATTCTGCATCAAAATCCAGGGACAAAATATTTTTTATATTTTTTGTCCGTTTTTCATGATGGGATCCCTTGAAAATGGGATTTTCCCCTATAGGGTCCACTGTGATGGCCATATCTTCCCCAATTCTCATCCGTTTCTCATGCGGATTACCTTAAACGATTTCTGGATCGATTTCCCAACATTCTGCATCAAAATCCTGAGACAAAATATTTTTTAGATTTTGTTCCATTTTTCGTGATGGGATCCCTTGAAAATGGGGTTTTCTCCTATAGGGTCCACAGTGATGGCTATATCTTCCCCAATTCTCACCCGATTCTCAAGCGGAGTACCATAAACGATTTCTGGATCGATTTCCCACAATTCTGCATCAAAATCCTGAGACAAAATATTTTTTAGATTTTTTTCCATTTTTTGTGATGGGATCCCTTGAAAATGGGGTTTTCTCCTATAGGATCCACAGTGGTGTCTATATCTCCCCCAATTCTCATCCGATTCTTAAGCGGAGATGGCTATATCTTCCCCAATTCTCATCCGATTCTCAAGCGGAGTACCTTAAACAATTTCTGGATCGATTTCCCAACATTCTGCATCAAAATCCTGAGACAAAATATTTTTTAGATTTTTTTCCATTTTTCGTGATGGGATCCCTTGAAAATGGGATTTTCCCCTATAGGGTCCACTGTGATGGCCATATCTTCCCCAATTCTCATCCGTTTCTCATGCGGATTACCTTAAACGATTTCTGGATCGATTTCCCACAATTCTGCATTAAAATCCTGAGACAAAATATTTTTTAGATTTTGTTCCATTTTTCGTGATGGGATCCCTTGAAAATGGGGTTTTCTCCTATAGGGTCCACAGTGATGGCTATATCTTCCCCAATTCTCACCCGATTCTCAAGCGGAGTACCATAAACGATTTCTGGATCGATTTCCCACCATTCTGCATCAAAATCCTGAGACAAAATATTTTTGAGATTTTTTTCCATTTTTCGTGATGGGATCCCTTAAAAATGGGGTTTTCTCCTATAGGGTCCACAGTGATGGCTATATCTTCCCCAATTCTCACCCGATTCTCAAGCGGAGTACCATAAACGATTTCTGGATCGATTTCCCACCATTCTGCATCAAAATCCTGAGACAAAATATTTTTTAGATTTTTTTCCATTTTTCGTGATGGGATCCCTTAAAAATGGGGTTTTCTCCTATAGGGTCCACAGAGATAGCTATATCTTCCCCAATTCTCATCCGATTCTCAAGCGGAGTACCTTAAACGATTTCTGGATCGATTTCCCACAATTCTGCATCAAAATCCTGAGACAAAATATTTTTTAGATTTTTTTCCATTTGTCGTGATGGGATCCCTTAAAAATGGGGTTTTCTCCTACAGGGTCCACAGAGATAGCTATATCTTCCCCAATTCTCATCCGATTCTCAAGCGGACTACCTTAAACGATTTCTGGATCGATTTCCCACAATTCTGCATCAAAATCCTGAGACAAAATATTTTTTAGATTTTTTTCCATTTTTCGTGATGGGATCCCTTAAAAATGGGGTTTTCTCCTATAGGGTCCACAGAGATAGCTATATCTTCCCCAATTCTCATCCGATTCTCAAGCAGAGTACCTTAAACAATTTCTGGATCGATTTCCCAACATTCTGCATCAAAATCCTGAGACAAAATATTTTTTAGATTTTGTGTCCATTTTTCGTGATGGGATCCCTTGAAAATGGGGTTTTCTCCTATAGGGTCCACAGAGATGGCTATATCTTCTCCAATTCTCATCCGATTCACAAGCGGAGTACCTTAAACAATTTCTGGATCGATTTCCCAACATTCTGCATCAAAATCCTGAGACAAAATATTTTTTAGATTTTTTTCCATTTTTTGTGATGGGATCCCTTAAAAATGGGGTTTTCTCCTATAGGGTCCACAGAGATGGCTATATCTTCCCCAATTCTCATCCGATTCTCAAGCGGAGTACCTTAAACAATTTCTGGATCGATTTCCCAACATTCTGAATCAAAATCCTGAGACAAAATATTTTTTAGATTTTGTTCCATTTTTCGTGATGGGATCCCTTGAAAATGGGGTTTTCTCCTATAGGGTCCACAGTGATGGCTATATCTTCCCCAATTCTCACCCGATTCTCAAGCGGAGTACCATAAACGATTTCTGGATCGATTTCCCACAATTCTGCATCAAAATCCTGAGACAAAATATTTTTTAGATTTTTTTCCATTTTTTGTGATGGGATCCCTTGAAAATGGGGTTTTCTCCTATAGGGTCCACAGTGATGGCTATATCTTCCCCAATTCTCATCCGATTCTCAAACGGAGTACCTTAAACGATTTCTGGATCGATTTCCCACCATTCTGCATCAAAATCCTGAGACAAAATATTTTTGGATATTGTTGGATATTTTGGATATATTATTGATATTGTATTATATTTTTTTTCTGGATCGATTACCCACCATTCTGTCCAAATTCCTAAGACAAAATATTTTTTTAGAATTTTTGCCCCAAAATATTTTTTAAAAGGATGTTCTGTCTTATACGGCAACATGGCGTATGCGGAATGTGTTAGTTCCTGGCAGCCATGTTCAGTGTTGTAAAATATTTTTTTTATACAGAGTGATGGATGAAACTGCCCCCTAAAAGTATGCTTTGAAATTCTGAAGTTTGCACTACCAAAAAAGGATGCTATAAAATTTGTATATAAGGACTCGTGTAGAAAATAGATGTTGACTCCTTCTGATTAAATAATTTAAGTAATTTGGAGAAAATAAAATACCCCTTCAAAATGAGACATAAATTAGTTTTTATAATTATTAACTGAAATTCTTAAAATCACTAAAACACCATAACAAATCATTCCACAATCTTTTTTAAGAATATTTATATACAAACCGATAAATACACATGGACTAAGTTGAATGGTATAGAGCCCAATATTGTTGTGTTATCCTCTATCCACTTAAACTATTTTTAAATATATTTTTTGGCCCAAAAATACAAAATAATTAATAAATTTTTATAAACTTTATTTGAAATAAAAATTTTACAGATTTTTTTACAGAAGAATTTTTGCGGCCAGCATTAGGTGCCACCCTGGAATAACGGAAAAGATAATAACATTTTCGGTGTATCTGTGTGTGGGTTGGTGTGAGTATGCGGGGGAAGTGGTCTCATATGTATGTGTGTATTATATTATTTTGTGCGCCGCCATTTACGAAAGCGACATTTTCAGTGATAAGATAACGTCGCATTGCTCGGCACCCTCTTCCTCGGCCTCCTCTCTATTTATAATTCTTTTTTTCTTTTTGCTCTATTTCTTTTTTAATAAAGTTTCAGTACTATCGTGGTGTTGTTGGTCTTTTTTTTATGGGAGTCACGCGTTACAAAACGACCACAGCAACAAAATCTGAAAGTCACTTCATGTAGAACAACAGTTTTTGTTTATTGCTAGGGTTGTTAGCTCGTCGAGTGGGGTGTGGGGTGGGGTGGGGATGGGCTGGGGGAATCGAAAGGGTGTGTGATCGGGGGTTGGGGATCGGAGGTGGATGGCTGTGGTGGTGACGGTGACGGTGGGTGGAGCAAACCCCTCTGCTGGCTACGTGACTGTACGCGTCGGCTTGGATGGCGAACTGGCTGGGCTGGCTCGTGCACCACTCAAGTGGGTGGCTCTCTGCTGCGTCCAGTGGTTTGATTGATACCCTCCACTGATTAGCCTTGCTGCCTTTATCCCCAAAAGATAAACGTTTGTTTTCGGAATGCCAAGCGTCATTTAATAATGGGCCTCTGAGTCTAATTTGTACTATCTGAGAACATAAGGCCTAATCGGTCGTTGTACAGATTTTTGCAAAACTTTCACTCAAGAGATTGTTAGTTTTGGAACCGGGTCAGGGTTTCGCTATCGAATCTTTGGGCAAGATAATGATGTGATAATGCCAGTTGCATAGCCTTGTATTTATTCATGATAAGATATACATATGTGGGAATGCCATAATCTTATGTTTGGGTCTTAAATAAGAGATAGCTCTTAAATAAAGGAGAAATATAAAAAAGGAACGTCTTAGACTTAAATTATGACTCATACTATTTATTTATAAATTTAAGAATAAATAGTATGTAGAATAAACTACATACGTATGTAGTTCTTTTATTAATCATTGTTTGCAAATCACTAAGCCTTTAGCCTGATTTTGTTGACTCTAATTTCATGGGAGCTTAGTCTTACAGTTTGCTGTTAACAAACATTTTATTTATTTGCACGTAAACGAGGTTAAATGAATATAAAGGTGATATATTTTCTAAAAATATAATACATTCATAGATCTTTAGAGAAACTACATAGACTTAAGCTCCACCCTAAGGACGCGTGGCACACAATGGAGATATCTTGGGATGATAGAGTTTCCTGAAAGGTTTGCTTTCTGCGAATTGTTGGCTTTATGTCACGTATCCATATAAAAATTTTTGTTATACCATCACTCATAGAACATGGCCGTATATACGAGTAACACATACACTTATAGTCCATAATTTACGATGAGTTCATTTTCGGCCTGACGCTCGACATTTTATGGCTCTATTTTTCTTTTATTAGAAGCGTTTTGTTGCGCATTTTTATATTCGCACTTTTCTCCACGGCCGTCACTTTACGATCCGGATTCGCCCTTTCATCGTTATAATGCGTTTATATTATTACTTTATAATTGCGGAGCGGAGCGCGTTTTAATGGAAAGTGCAAAACTTACTGTGCCAGCCACGAAATAACCACACTCGGTAAGATATCTGGGGTATATATGATTTTTTTACATGCCCATTCCATAGATAGGCAATCTGTATCTGTGGCACGATAATGCTTATAAATAAGATAATATGATTTGATAATGGTATTTACCATATGCAGAAACCGTAGCCGTAAGGCCTTCGTCCCAGCTACCCAAGGTTATGCAAGTCTCCTTGGGTAAATACACCCTCTACATAACATTCAAGAATTTCCCGGGTTTTATTGGGTTTCGGGATTGCGGTGCACCTAATTAAATGTTTGACAACTTGTCCGACTTATTTAGTGTGAAAATGCACCGATTTTCGACCGGGTAGGATTACTATAGAGCTCTGGCATGATGTGGGGGTATGAGTCTGAGGCCTGAGGTCTGAGCTGTGCAAATAGAGTTGCATTTAGAGCACTCCCCACCCTCTGGTCGGTTCTGTTCGTTTCCATTCTGTTTGTTGTTTGAGTTGACTGCTTTTTGATGTCTTCTTCGGGTTGTTACGTACATGTTGCTGTTTTTTTACCTTACTTTTTCGTTGCCTTATCGCACAACTGACGTTTGTACTTCAAAATGTGTACTTAAGATAATGAAAACGGGGAAGAAGCAGCCGGGCCAACATCAAGACATCAACAAATGAAAGAAAAACCTACATATGAAGCATACATAGACGAAGAACCGGGCCTGTCACCTGTTTTGAACTTTGACAATTTTGAACTCTGTCACTCAGCCACTGGTCTGAAATTCTCGGATAAGATCGGCAGCACAAAATAAGCTTTGCAATTTCCGAGAATTTCATTAAGGTATATATTTTTGGTATGGTATCAGGCAAAAAGTTAATAAGCATATTCTAATCTAATCAAAGGATCGTTAATTAACTTCCAAAGTTGACTTTCGCCTTCTCAAGTGTTACTTGAGCGTTGCTTTGGCAGCTGAAATTTACACATTAGAACTTAGTGGTATCTTATCGAAGAGCCAAAGATCCATTTGGGCTGATTCCCAAAAAACGCACAAACACTTCTTACAACCGGGAATGTTATATAAAGATGGGATTTCATTTTTTTAATGGCACATAAATAAGGACGTTACTGGCACTTTGTCACATGAGTTTTGGGGATTTAATAAACTCACAAACACTATTCAGTATTATCCTCAGCTTCAGATTCAGATTTTCTTGCTTTTCCCAATTTTGCGCGACGAACTCCCGATGGCAATGTTTCCATGTTGAAAATCCCAGTTACACTCACCAACTGTGATTAGATTCCATGCCGCTGGGCGTCCAAACTTAAGGAATTACTGAAAAATTCAAATTATTATCGCTTATTATCTTGGGACATTATCAGTTCAAACACTGATATACTGATACAGGCCGCCACAGAGAGAGAGCACAGAGCATGCCCCGTTGCCCCTTGGCGGCAAATGGAAATGGATGGCGGAGGTGGAACAGAAACAGAAACAGAAACTGGAACTCGAGCTGGCAGTTAGCCTGCAGATACCCCAAACTGATACCGATATCCTACCAATGGCAGCGGCAGGAGTCGCCACTACAACAACACCGAATTGATAGCAAATCTTCATTATCTTATAAATACGGTTGCATTGGTGGTCGTGTATCGCTAAAAAGCCAAGATTAGATACTTTTATCTAGCTGGGTCAATCCTCCCCTCCTTTCCCCGCTTTCCCCACCCAATCCTGTCAAGAAATTGGCTACGTCACAGATAGAGTTTCCGTGGTATTATCGGTTAAGCGAATTCCTCAGATTTCCATGTTTGTCCAAAGGGGAGGGGTGCGGAGTGGAGTAATGTTGTGGCTTACATTTTGAGTTTTGTTTTTGGGAGGGGACTTGGGGGCCTGTCCCGAGAGGAATATCTCCCATTCATACATACAAGTATGCGATTGTGCCAGTTGGGGAGTCGAAATCTCTGTTAAGATACGTTAACTTATCTAAGGCCACTATCTATTCTCAGATATTCGATATGTTCCGCTATATAGCGGAGTATTATATGCCACGACGATAGGAAAAATCACTTTGGTTGATAGGAGCGATCAGTGAGTAGTGAGTGTGGTGACGGTCGAAGTTTTCACAGGAGCATTTCCTCAACCAGACGCGGAAAAGTCGGACGCGAATACCAAAATCTAACCATAAATATCTCATGGCTAAAATGCCTTTCCGACAAATTCTCGCTTTTATCGTTCGCACCAAAAAAAAAACAAAATGTCAGCTTTCATAAGTAATAAATAATGTTTCGGTTCGAACACATATTACTTTTTTTTGGGGTCGGTTCACCAGCTACCTAACCAGACCCAGACCCGTACTCGTACCCGGCCACTCACTCCAAGTGGCGATCCCAATCAACCCCAGTAGCCATGATTGTTAGCGTTAATGGCGTCCATGTAGCTGTGCCTCCACATCCCACATTGGCACAACAATGCACAACAACAGCCATAAGCAACTCTTACGGATTATTATGGATTGCCAGTTATAATCATGAGTCACCTGGCCCGGCCTCATTGGCAAACAAAGGTGCGTATACAGTGTACGGAATACAGAACAATCGAAGAGGGTTTCTGTTTCGAAGAAACCGAAGAAGCTCGGTTCCCCAGATTATTTCTGATATTTCTGCTGCCAATCAAAGTTTGGGTTTGAACCCATATCTGGGGGAACCTGTATGATATGTATATTTTATATATTTGAACAAAAAAACATATGTTAATTCTCATTGTGGCATATTCCCTTTCTTTGGAGTACCTCTTTCGAAAAATAACAGGCTTGTACGTCATTACTTCTCATATATTTGACAGATTTGTATTTGTTTTTATGTTAAATACTGTGATATTTATAACCTCGTAATTTTAAAAAATTTGTGCTTTCAGTTGAATTACTTTTGTTTGTCATAATTTGTTATGGTGCTTTTAATGTTTTAAACAAATGGCTTATGAATTGTGCATTTTATGGCTGGCAAAATTAATTTTAGCAAAATGTATATTATTATTAAAGGTTATAATAGTGTAAGTTTATTATTTTAATTTTGTCTTTTTTCAATAAATATGAATAAATTAAATAAATTTATTTATAATAAGGCTTGTCGTTAATGAATGACATTTGGTTTTAATAACATTATTTCAAACTCAAGCAACTACATGTAAGAAATACATTTTTTCTTAATAAAGTCATACTCTTAATATCAACTGCTTTAAATTTAATCAGTTTGTGGAGATTCCTCCATGAAACCTCTGTCCTTTTATTACTGATATCCAAACTTTCCCCTGACTCACCCAAAAGATACATCACTGTCCGAATCGCCATCCGGAAGAATACGAATGAGCATTATTTAGTCAAGTGACAACTTTTCGAAGCGTAAACAAAGAAAGCTCAGGTCTTTCACCAGGGCTTCCTGCAGAGGTAGAGCGCCTCCAGATGCACCTCCTCCTGCCCCACCCTCACCACCCCTCCAACCTTTAACCCATTTCGGCTGCGGAGTGCGCAGTTCCATTTTCATAACTCATGCCTGAAATGTCGGTAGCGTGCCTTTGGCCGGATGATTTATGACCCCGGGGGAGAAAGCTTTGAGTTTCGTCGGGTTAATAGAATTTACTTGAACCCAATTCGCTTGGGCCTGGAAGGCAGAAACGGCGACCAGAATGCACCCATTACTGGGGCCACAGCCACTTCCATTTTATTTGATTGAGCCACGCCATTGCCGTCTGGCGGGGATTGGGCAACTTCTCGGGGTTGGATCGACCTCGGGGGAAAGGGGAGAGGCTTCCACCCCCGATGTTGGTTTTGATGTGGCTATAATTAAAACTAAGGCGCACGCCTTTGTTGGCGCGACGGGCGTTTAATTTCCAAAGAGTTCTTCCCCTTATCGAAAATGGAAAAATACAACAAAAAAGCCCCGGGCTGAAATAATATTATTATGACAAAACAAGTGAAGAAAATTGTACAATAAAGTATAAATTAAATTCCGGAGAGTCACTCCAGCCACTGATCGGCGATACTGTCAACTGGCCAAGAACACTTATTGCCAGATAACTTTTTGGCTTTGTTTTTGGAATTGTTTGCCTTTCGCCTTGCTTTATTTTTTGCCTTGAGCATTTTTTATTCGATTCGTTTTCTATTTTTTCTACTTTGGTCTTCCGCTGGCGCAGCACTTGAAATTGCACGGGCGTTGGACAAGTTGAAGGGTGTGCGATTCCCGACCGCGATACGACCGCTGCTCCAACGTCCAATGACAGTGGTCAGTAAGAAGGCCTCTGTCTCTGGTCCGCCGCCCCTAAGTCTTCCGCCTTAGAGCCGTAAATTCTCCGGCAAAGCGGCCAAAGCTAGGCGCGGCGGTACCATCAATTAGGGTATTAATTGCTTGGCTCTTCCAGGCCAAAGCCTCCCCCATGAGTCACAGGAAACAGTGTACACACGAAAAGCAGTTCAATCTTCATTTAACTGATTTTATTAAATTATCTTCAAAATAAATATGTATAAGAAAAGTATTAATATTTTAAAAGTTTTAAAAACTAAATACCTTTTATAAATGTGATCAAATATGGGAACATGCAAAATTTATAATGTTTCCTCAATTAATCATTCCTTTCCCACCAAATCCTTGGCCATAACCAAGGTATACTATTAGGAAATTCATTTTAAATAGTTATATAAACTAAATTTCCTCATAGATTGTCAACTTCAGATCAAAACTGATATTCCCCCATTTTAGAATGTATAAACTTTGATCTCCCTGGGATAGTTTCGAGCCTTTCGTAGTCTAAAACCACTTATGAGATTTAATCCGGATTTAATATTCATCCAAGTGTATTCCAGAGACCAACACAGTCGAGTCCTACTCTCGAATTAATCTCTTGTAATGTTGAATTCGTGTAGCGCCATTTGTAAAGCGACTCGGGGCCTGTCACATTCGGCGATGGAATCTTTTTTTCTGGGGGGCTGCGAGCTGGGGCCAGGTCTGTCAGCTTTTTGAGTGATTAATCACTGCAAAGATATTTTGCGACACTCCGAAGCAGCTACTTGCAACCGGGGAAGGCTATTAGATACTTTTGTCTGACGGTTTTGCTCTTAAGATTCGCCCATGATTAATGCCCCACATGAGTTGCAACAATTAAAATAATCGCCCCGAACCGATTCACAACCCATTCATGGGCGGGGATCCGGGAAAAAAGTGCTGGTAATTGTGGCATTAAAAGCAACTCTACGGGGATCTTTATATCTCCCTCTCGGCCAAGTCGGTTGTGCATTTTAATGGTCGTCATATATCTGCTTGCTTTATGACTTTAACTATAAACAATTTATGATTTGTTTGGCCAGGCTGTGCCAGTTTGGTTGGCTGATTTGCCTGAGGATGGCAGCTATCCATTGCAGTGAAAGTTGCAAACAATATAGGAATTAGAAGAGGAAAAAATGGAGTCTATGGGAAGTCTTACAAGGCCCAACACATTTCTGGATATTTCCGTAACTATTTTCTATCTAGCTCCCTTGTCAGATCTTTGATCAAGCTTTCCACTCGTAAAATCGCCAACTTCAATCTTTGTCTGGCGTGTGACATTTCAGGGGTTTTGCAATTCATATTCCCCGGCACCTGATCCTCGACCACGTGTGTTTGCTGAGCTGCCTGGCTTCGATTTGAGTATTGGGTATAGTTCGCCCCCCAGCTCCCCCTCGGGGCCCCTCAGATTTTCATTAGTTACAACACTCGAGAGGTGATTGTGAAGTGGGAAAGTGGAGCGCCGCAACAGAGTATTGGAGCCGTCAGAGCGGCCCACATTCGAGGAGGAGGCGGAATGTGTGTATACCCGAGTGTGGGGTCATATAAAGCTTCAGACGGCGACAGGTCTTCCATTCTGTCGGGGCAGCGGAGAGGAGGGAGGCCAATGGAATCCATGTCCAATCCAAAGCCATCGTTGACTAACGCTGGCAATGTTTATTAGTTTGCCAGAAAAGTGTTTTATGAGCGCAATTAGAAAATGCGCTAGACTAAATTGCACAATTGACAAATAGCTGGCTAGTGGAGTGGGTACGGGGCTTGGTGCGGGGGGTGTGGTGATCGGAGGGGGACCCTATGCCGGCTCTTCGTTACCCTACGAAGTGAAGCACGCAGGCGCAATTTGTATCTCACGGATACTTATCGCAGGCCAAGCAGCACCACCACACCACCACACAGGTAAACCTTATCGCCCTCGAACCGAGGTGTTGCGATAAGATAACCAATACGCGGCCGGGCGATACAGACACGGACACAGAATAAATCATAACGCAGGGCACACGGACTGGGCCGCACACCCACACAGGTGTGAGTCCGCCCAACCGCAGCGGCGCCGTGTGCTCCGCCAAATGCGTGTGTGTGGGTAGGAGCTAATTGGGCGGCAAACGCGCGGCAGGCACCGCAATGCCGCAATGTTCCCGTCGTCGTTGTTGTCATCGCCAGTGAGGAGGTGCTCAGCCAGCCAGCCCGGGCCAGCCATCCAGAGCCGAGTTGGTCTCGAAAAAAATAGCATTTCGTATCATCACTTACCGCTAAAGGTTGCGCGCTCGAGAATCGCTCCACGGATGGCACTAAAAATCACCGCTACCAAGCCCTAAATAAAAGACCTATTTGTGCCAAATCTACTAATATTTGGTGATTTGCGCGCCAATTGATAAAAAATAAGTGCATGTGATAATATTTTGAAAAAAACAACAAACCTGGAAAACGAACATAAACACAACAGAACTGAAATCTAGTGATAAAAACCCAATCTAAGATAAAACGTTGGAGGAGCCCATTTTAAAGAAAAGTTCTATTGATGGTCTGCAAAACTATCACAACGAGTGTGAAAATGCAGATGAAGGTAAGACAACCTTTCAAAATAAGGAAAAATTAGTGATATTGAAAAAATATTAAATATAAATTCCAAGTTCGAACTTTGATCCTCGGATTTTGCTCATAAATAAATTTATTTTAAAAAGAAGTATGCCCAAAAAATCACTTCAACTTTGGAATGTCATAAACACAATAAAAAAAAATTAAGTCACTGAAATCGAACTCTTTTAAACATATTTAAATGCCTCTTAAGAGGTTCAATTTACGAGATCTATATAAGCCTATCTATCATTTCAACTTTGTTTTAAAGACAAGATCATAAAAAGTTTTCAACGTTTTCTCACACAAGTTCATTAAGCTAAATAGACAAGCCATAGAGGGCCATAAAAACCAGGCTCTTAAAGTTTATAGATCGGCCACAAAACACTAATATGTAATAATTTATTAATTAGAGCCAAAGAAAGGATATGATTCGGGTTGGGGACTAGCGCCAGGGAAGAAGACTCGTCAGTGAGATAAGACATATTGATTTATAAGGCAGTGAGTCATCGGGATGCAGCAGCAAAACTGCGACACTTATTTTTTTGTCGGCTCTAAAAAATAAACCCAACCGAAACCATTAAGAAAACGAGAACCAAAAACGAAACGAGCCAACAAAAACAACAGAAAGCCAGGTTAAATGTGGAAAGATGGCTAATCTTTATGAGGCCAATATTGAATTCAGCTGCGATCGGAGGTGGCGTCAAAATACCTTTGACTGAGAAACGAAAAAAATAAAAAATAAAATTTGAAGCACGCTAGCCGACGTCGGCTCAGTGACTTTTTATGAATGAAAAAAAGGACTATTTTTTGGTCGGGCCTTACCTAACGCCAGCACGGATAATGTGAAATTTATGTCAATCTTATCATCTCGCTTTGGTCCTTTGGTCTCGAGCGTGTCTTTAGGGGATGGAGTTGCCTTATGAATGAAGCCAACCCTTGGCCGTTTGGGGGTTAGTTTTCACTAGCCCGGAAGTGGCACTCGAACGGCCAATAGAAATCGAGTACGCTAACAGTTGCCGATGGCGGCATCGATAGTTGCAGTTCCAGTTGCAGATACTTTTATTAGACACGCGTCGCCAGTTGACAGTTGATGGCAGATATGGCAGGGAAAAGGGCTCTTCGGAGTCCGGACTGGACAAAGGTTCGGATTGATGGCCCTTTAATAGAGCTGTAAATGCAGCTGGCAAATGGCTTATCTGAGTTTCATTAGGCAACTGCAATGGACTTTAATTAATCGCCGGATCTTCTAACAATGTGTGGATAGAAAG
This sequence comes from Drosophila pseudoananassae pseudoananassae, assembly GCA_018153035.1. NCBI lineage: Eukaryota > Metazoa > Arthropoda > Insecta > Diptera > Drosophilidae > Drosophila > Drosophila pseudoananassae. The sequence continues at coordinate 3,476,445 of JAECXR010000055.1, forward strand.
ACCCGCGGCAATACTACTTCTATTTTCAAAGGTTTCTGAAAGGCGAGAAAAAAATGATACTTTAAAATTTAAACGTTAGGATGAATACGTTTTGTTTTAAGTTATCGCAGCTTTAAAAAATTATTCATTGCAAGGGAATTTAGTATGTTCAAAAGCAAAAAAATATTTCAAATTTGTATGTTGAACTGTACTTTAACTTATAGATTTCTATAACGTTATAAACCAATCCCTAACTTTCAATATTATTGAATCTAAAAATTTATATTTTAATAGTTATTTTTCTGGAGTCTGTTATTATTTATATTAAAGAGCGTTAATAATTGAATTTTGGATGTTTTGTTTTCATAAATTTTAAGATGATAATGGCAGTATTTTTTTTTAGCTTGCTTAAAATGTTTGTATTTATTTATTTATTGAAACCGTAATTTAGCTTAAAGGTTTTTTCTTCAATATATTTGGGATAAACACTATTTTACTTTTTGGGATATTTATAAAAAATTTTTTGTAGATCTACTGCATAGAATCTCAAGTAGGGTAACTCTACTCGGATTTAAAATAAAACTTTTTTCATTTAATCAGTAATTAGTAATTTTTTAAAAATTTATTTCACAATCATTTCCTAAAATCTTTTCCGTAAAAAGTAATGATTAAAACGAAGCATTTGTTTACAATTAATCATTTATTAATGATTAATTGTTTTTAATATATAGAATTTATATTGTAGAATATTCATAAAATTCTCTACATAGTACGTATTACATATCATATAGGTATATTGCAACTAACAAAGGTCAGCTCACTGAGGTTTTTAAATAGAAGTACCTTTAAGATTTTCTCAACTACAAAACGGAGCTCAACGAAAGCGAAACGAGGTGCGATTATATAGCCAATATCTTTTGTTTATATAGATAAAGTACAGGTACTGTGGGTGTGACTGAGCAGATTTCATTCATAAGTTGAGTACCGCACCCTGTCCCCCCCTTCTCCCACAACTCCACTCTGCGCAATGGGTCTTGACTAAGCCCGGCCGGGGCAAATAGCACATGCCACTCTCAAATGACAAACACAACCCGTCCACCTTGCTCAACTTAATGTAATTCTTGTCCCAATTGATGACGTAGCCTGGGGGAGATTGGGAACCTGGGGGTACTCCAACCATGACCTCTCAGAATCGCTCCCAGCAGAAACAGAAACAGAAACAGCAGCAGCAGCAACTGATTATGTACATTGATAGCGTCCGGATAAGATATTGTCCGTATCGTTCGGCCGTAGTATCTTAACTTTTCGCAGCCCGTACATGGGCAGAAGCATGGGCACGTGCATATGGCATATGGCATACCTATCGGGTGTTATAGTACTACTATATACACACTCAAAAGTCGGGGTTTATCTGCAGGTGCTCGGCCGATTGTCAAAGTGACGTTTTTTGCACAAAATTATCTCAGGGGATTCCTCGAACTTTGGCTCGAAGTAAGACGCGGAAGTGGATTTTTAGATTCTTCAGAACCCTAACTTCCTTCGTCATTACTTGCACCTACTTGTACTTGAAGTTTGGACTGTACTTTCTGTACTAAAGTAAGGTAATTTTTCATTTTAACGACTTGTCAACTCATCCACGAGGCGCCGTGAATCACATTCTTTCTTAGATCGTAACCATTTGTTTGCAATATATACAATATCAATCATTTCGGGCAGGTCACCAGAAAACAAGTTCCACTTAAAATGAATCAATTACAAAAAAATCGGAGGGTAAACATTAACTTAAAGAATGAAAGTTCTTTGTGACGAAAATAATGTTTCACTTGTTTTTCCGATGAGTGTATATTTTTCCATAATTTGTATGAAGGCTTTTAAGTTTAAGATCTAAAAACTGAAAGTTCCATTAAAGATAGACATGGAAATACTAAACGTGACGAATAAAACTATGATTTGCTTAAGAAATATCTTAAAATTTCTTTCATTTCCTGAACTTATAGCTTAAGTTTTTTCCACAATTTTAAGCCTAATATTCCTAAATATAGTACAACTTCCATTTAATTTTCAAATGACGTCCCAACTATTTTATTTGTTGGAACATTCCGACTGGATTTCCCCCCTTTTCATGTATGAGGCATTGTAGGTTTATAGTTATGGTGAAACCCCATGCGAAAGCCTTCGGCTTATATGACACTTGTGAAGAGCTGGCTTCTCCGGGCCTAGGCCTGGGCCTGGGCAGGTGAATCAGGTGACAGCGACGATCAAATGTGTTGACACAAGTCGAGGATGGGGCCCGTCCGTGGTGGAAGTGCCGCCCCCAACGTAATGAGGTCATAAACTGAAATCGAATGACGTGCGGCTGGGAAAACAGAACTACATTTTATGGCCAGCTTTTATTTCCGCCAAAAAGGAAAAAAACACAAGTAACGAACAAAAACCAAACACACAGAAATGAAAACGAAACCAGAGACCTCGGAGCTCAGTTTAGGGTTCTGTTGGCAAACATTTCTTTCTCGGCCGGAATAAAAGTGAAAAATGTGTCCGACATTGTTGACACTGAGATCGCCGACAGATGGGAGATTTGGTATTAAAAGGAAAGGAGAGACAGGCGATGGGGCTGGAGGGAGGGGAAGGTCTTCAAGCCCGTCTCCGTTTGTGGTACTTTACGGTTGTAGGCGACAAATTGAGCTGTGAGTCGAGAGCGGGCGGTGCCGCTTTGATGTCGCGCCTCTGACTCTGACTTGGGCTCGTTCTGGGGCTCGTTGTTGACTTTTTTGTGGCGGAAATCGAAGCGGCCAGTTCGCACTCTGTTGGCCGGAACTGGAGCCACACTTTTGAGGCAAGCGCCTCAAAGCCGAGCGAAGCACTCATCACTTGTCGCTTGCTCATTGCAGATGGAAACGCAGACACCGCAGCAGCAGCAGCAACAGCAGCAGCAGCAACAGCAATTGCAACAGCACCAGCCGGTCCTCACTAAGCAACAGCTCCAATTGCTGGACAAGATCAAGCTGGAGAACAGCAACGGTGCCGAGCAGCTAGCAGCCCAGTCATCCAGCTCCCTTGAGGAGCAACAGGAGCAGCAGCAACCCGCAACATCCGTCGGTGTGGTGGTCCAAACGAGCCAGGCAGGAGTTAGCGAATCGGAGGAGCACTACGTGGTGGTGCCACGCATCCAGAGACGGATTCTAACCACAGCGGGAACACTGTAAGTCTCCTAAAGGGAAAATGAAATTTTCTTTTTCTTAAATTATTGGCTTTTATAGAGAGGTTAACGAGTCCCGGGAAGGAGAGCTTACCAACGCCAGCAACGCAAGTTCCGGATCGGCCCCAGAGAGCCACATCGAGTACCAGCGCTCCTCGCATCACTCCCCGGGCGGAGCCACCCACTACGTCCAGATGGCGCCACGAAATTCCGAGGTGCCCGACCAGGGGCCCACTCCCGGAGGACCTCCGCCGGGCACTTTATATGCCTATCCGTCGGGACAGATCCTGTGCAATGGCGAGGACGTGACGGCCATTAAAATTGAGACAATTGAGAAGGGTGAGGTGTCTGGCGAGCCGCAGCAACAACAACTCCAGCAACACCAGCAGCAACAGCAATGCCCCACGCCCAATGGCGGAAGCTATGGCGATTCCATAGTCATGAGCAGCGAGGCGGAGGCACTGCAGCACCATCACCACCAGCAACAGCAGCAGCAGCAGCAACACCAGCACCAACAGCAGGCGGCAGCAGCAGCGGCGGCGGCGGCAGCAGCAGTTCATATTGCAACAAGCTCCCATGGCGGAACAGTGCGTTTCGTGACCGATGACGGACGTTTCGCCACCGCCGGGCCGGAGGCCTCCAGCTCGAGCCTCTACTACGATGCACCGGTGGTCGAAGGCAGTGTCCATGCCAACGAGTCCAAGACGTACGCGGACCTGGGCAACGCCTACGCCCCCTTCCCGCCCAGCTCCAGTTTCAGCAGCAACAGCTACGCGGCCACCTTGCCGCAGTCGAACACCATCTACAGCGTGCCCGCCACCGGCCAGTTCTTGGCCAAGTCTGAGTCGGGTCTGAATTCGCTGCGCCAGGCGGGACCGGCAGCCTTCCAGACGATATCCTTCCCCGACGGTGGCAACGCAATCGAGACCCTGTGGACCGCACCACCAGAGTACCAGAATGTGTCCTTCGTAAGTATTTTATTTTTAAGAATTTTATTCAGTTTGTATAACATTCTCTCCACAGACCAATTTCCATCCGCAGGTTATTGATGAGTACCCGTCCGGGAACATGACCGCTACCCACTGGACTCCCGCCGGCAGCATTGGCCAATACGATCCCAGCCTGGTGTCGGGATCTGCAACATCATCGCCGAACCACGAGCTCAAGTGCGAGAACTGCCACTCGGCGTACGTGCGGAAGGGCAGCGAATACTTCTGCCCCAGCTGCACGAACTTCATGCGGCTCCCGGCGCGGATTCCCCAGAGGCAGGCCAAGCCAAAGGCGGCCGCCGCTCCCAACAACCGCCGCAACGGGGTAACCTGCGCCAACTGCCAGACCAACTCCACGACGCTGTGGAGGCGCAACAACGAGGGCAATCCTGTGTGCAACGCCTGCGGACTGTACTACAAGCTGCACAACATGAACCGACCGCTTTCCATGAAGAAGGAGGGCATCCAGAAGCGGAAACGCAAGCCCAAGAACAATGGAGGCGCCCCCATGCACCGTGCTCCACTGCCAAGTGAGTTTCTTCTTCTCATTACACTGAGGGAAACGACTAAAAATGTCTCTAAAATTTCATTTGATTTCTAGGCATGGCGCAAGGAGTCAACCTGATGGCGAACAGTCCCCTGTATCCCTCCCAGGTGTCGGTGAGCATGTTGCAGAATAGCCAGCAGAATGCCAGTCCGGAGCTGCACGACATGTCGACGACGGGAGCGGCGGGCAGCCAGCGGGTGGTGGCCATTTCGATGAACTCCTCGGCTCCGCCCACCTCCGATGGTACCCTGAACATGTCCGCCCGTCACCATGTGACCGGGGAGAGCCACTCGCCGTACAGCCAGCAGTCGACGCCGGCCCAGAGTCAGTCCCCCCATCTGCCCAGCCCAGTGACAATAAACCGCCAGATAGTCCAGCCGTAAGTTTTTCAAATTATGGCCAAATATGGGAAATGTGTAAGTTAACATTATTATTATTATTTTAAGCAGAGTTCCTGCCATTGAGAGCGGTCGCAGCTCCAACAGCGAGCTAACTCCCAGTGTAATCACACGAACTGGTCTCCCCGAGCGGACATCGAATAACTAAGCTAGCCCCGAAGAAGAATGCACCATAAATTAATCTAAACTTAAACCCAACCAAAACGTCAAGATTGCCAAAATATTTATTTAAGCTCTAGCTCGTAAGATATGTCCCAGTTTGGAGGATGCAGACTTGAAAAGTTTCCAGGACCAGAAGAGTTCCAGGTCCCGACATTAAACTCGTCTTCATCCACCACCACCTTTAGTCAGCAAATATAGTTTGATTTGTGCCAACCACTTAGGATCGCTTCGATTTCAAGTACTTTAGAGGTAGTTTAGCGAAAAAAAGAGGAAAACACCGAGCCCATAAAGAGGCCTACGATTTTGTACGTTTAAGCGTCTTTTTTTAGATTCTACAAAATAAATAAGTTGTAAACGGAAACACACACTCGCCAGACTTTGATGACTCTACCGGAGGGGCCTCTACCTCGTTATATTTCATTGTCAACAATTTGGCAGCCGGCCAAATTGATCCAAATTAATTTTAATGACCTCCACAGACCACAGAGCGAGAGATCGCTGCGAGACCGAAGGATACCATACCATACCATAAAATCTTAACAGGTCGCAACGGATCGCAGCAACCTCCCCGGATCGCAGGCAGTGTCTAAATAGCGATTTGGTGTCATCGCTTAAAAGCCTGTCCGACGCACAGTAACGCCACCGCCTGCAGCCGCCTCCTTTGATCTCCTGGTGGTATGGCAAAAATGCTCCGCAAAGCCCGAAGATGGAGTCTCTGTTTCAGTTCAATGAGGGGGGATTCATGTTTTTCGGAGAGAAAAATATAATATTTGTTCTGTTTTTAGTTTATAAAAATATTTATTGAATACTTCACAAGATTGAAGTTTTGTCCGTATTTTCTGGAGAAGTTTTACTTTATAGGTTTGTATTCGTACAAAAAAAGGGTTTATAGTGTATTTGAAACATTTATTTAAAATATAAAAAGGTTTCTAAATTCAGCTTCTAATATTTATAAAGAGCTCTGTATTCTTTAAAGCTGTAACATAGAAAAAAATCCGTTTTTTCTTCGAGTATATAAGAAATATATTAAATTCACATTTTGCTTCTAAATCAATCCAAAATATTATTCATTAAAAATGTATTTACCAACCTTTGCGAGTAGAGTTCCCCCTTTAAGCCGTAGGAGGCGCAAGCTCGGTATAATATTAACGCCTTGAGCTCGGTCGGGACTCTTGGCTGTTTTTCCTTTGTCTGAGCCTTTTGCCTCTTTTTGTTTTTGGCGTACGCTCGATCAATTAGGCAAACTTGTTTTACGACCGCTTTTATTAGCGTCCGCTCTGGCCGGCGCTCCACGTAACCGGAGTTGAGGCCGAGTCGGGCCGAGAGCCACAGCCAGAGCCAGAGTCCAGACTCCATACCCACTCGGGCTTTTGGGGACCGGGCAAGTGGGAATGAGTAATGAGACGGCGGTCCCAGCACCCGGCAGCTATGGAATGTGTTGGAAAAAATTATGTGCAGCGTCAAGTTGTGCAAGTGGAATGGATTGGCTCATCGAGTGGAATGGAATAGCATTTGTTAGGCTAAAGCTGGTCTTATTTTTAGATAAATTAAAAATATATTCAAATTATAATAATTAATAAATATCTCTATGAATCTTTAGGGAAAGCTAATGGGTTGATAAACAGACATCCTTCATGGCAATAAGAAGACTCTTATTACTTTTAATAACAGGATAGGATACCAATTAGCCCCGCCAGGCCCATAAACCATATCGGAGTCGCAATTGTATTTATGCTTGAGGAATACTCCAGTCCATAATTGCTGCCGCACCTGTGGCACATCCTCTGCAGCCGCGAATTAAAACATTTGCCATTTGCTAACCCGTTTTATATTTCCAATTGCGGCTGGAGGAGGAACTGAGGAAGAATTAAAACTGGCCGGGGCCGGGGCCGGGCCTAGGAGTCAGGGACCAGGGAGGCGAGACCGTAAAATAATAATTCAATGTGACAGGCAACAAGATACGACAGCGGGCGCCATTTTTCAGATGCCACCCCGCACCTTCGCCGATCTGCCGAGCTCCGGCAAGTGGCACACTTGCAACTCGCCATACTCTGACATTATCGCTGGAAATTATGACAGACGTACGGAACGGCGAACAGCGAACAGCGAACCGCGAACGTCGGAAAGTGATCCGCTAATCTCCGGAGCCTTGCATGCATTTGAATTTCTATTAAGCTAATTGCAATTGGACGAGGCGAGTGCGCATTTGCTCATGTCTTAAAACGCTGCCTCAGATACAGCGATTGTTTCCAGATATGATTCTGGAGTGGATAGGTTCTTGGGGCAGGGTCAGCCGGTGGGGGCATAAAAGCCAACATAAAGTTGAAACTGTCAACTGAAACTGGCTTCGGGCCGGAGCACTCCCCGTTTGCATTTAATTAGCCAGCCAAATGACCACCTAGTAAGGCGGCCTCTTGAACCCAAACTCGTACTTTATTTAAAAAAAAAAGACTCTGAACCGGGTTCGAGGCGCCACTTAGCCAACTTCAAAGTGCAGAGTGCCGACTGGAGAGTGTGCATCTTCGCCGGGGTCTCCGGGCCGGGCCGGGTCGGCAAGCTACCATCATCTTCATGGCTGGCATTACAAATCGACAAACGACACGAAAATGCGCTTTAACAACGCGCAGTTAAAATAGATAAAAGCCGATAGTCGGACGCCGCCAGCCGCTGCAAGTCCCCTCGAAAGAGGATTACAGGGTCTGAGGAGCGGGCTGGGGGGATCGCGGCTAAGGGTATCATTTGTTTTAGCTAAAGCTTGCCAGATCTAATACTGGCTGAATAAAATATTTTATCTATTTATGGGTAACTTATTATCGAAACTTTCCAAACACTCCCATATTAATTGTCTTTTCAGAGTGGATTAGATATCGAAAAAATTGGGATATATATTAATGTTTTTAATTGGTTTATATTAATTATTTAATTCAATTAGGAGTTTAATTATATTTTATTGTATTTATTCCACTCACATTGTCCCTTCATTTAAAGTTTGTCATTATTAGAGGATAATAGTTTTCATTCCCCAGACGCTCGTTCTCTTTCCTCTTTCTCCAGAAGACACTCCTCCAGAGCTACAGTGACGTCACAAGTCCCACCTCAACAGCAGCAATATCATTTCGATCCGAGTTCTAGGAAAAAATATCAAAATTCCAAGAATTCACACGAAAGACAAAATGCGATTGCCTTGGAAGAGCCGCAGAAGGCAACAGATTGGGATTTAGTCGGGATACGGGCTTGTCGGGGCAGGGGTATTATGAGATTCAGATGGCTCTGGGTTCGGGAATGGGAATGGGAATCGGAATGAGTATGGGTATGGGTATGGGGGATATGGGTTAAGGTATTCCCTTGTCTTTCGGCTCTTATCACAACTCACGCGCGTCTCGTTCCATTTCGGTTTTTGGCTTGGACCCGAAATCACATTATCTGGGCTCTGCGTTCTCAGTTCTCCGTTCTGCGGCCTCCGATCCGAGATGGCGACGTAGCTAATGGATATGCCGCATATGGTATAACATATCACAGATGACGATGATGATGATGGGCCGACCGCTCGGTCTCTTCTTCTCTTTCGGTTGCACTATCTTTGCTGTCTCTTTCGGTGCAGACGCCGGTGCCAGTGCCATTGCCATTGCCGGTGTCTTGGAGGAAGATTGAAGATGCGGCGCTTATCGAGAAGAAAAGCAGAGAACGCAAAAGATGCGACTCGAAAAGAGTTCAGCTGGCCGGCTGGCTGGGTGGAGTTCCAGTTCCAGTTCGAATCCCAGTCCCATCTCCTCCGCATATTTGTGTTATCGTTCTGCCCCCGTGCTGCACCCCCGTGGGCATTTGCATCACGGAATGCAACACAAGAACGAAGGGCTCTCTCGGCGCAGAAATGTGGCGCCAAAGGAAGCGTTGAAAATGGTACTTGATCTTGATCGCGATGAGGCGACCGAACCGAAGAGGATCGTTCCGCTGACTGTAATTTAGACGGCGCCTCGATCCTTGTTTCACACTAATGCACTTGCAGCTTTTAAATGTCACCTGGGCCCGGGGAACTCTTCTTCTCGGCCAGTCCACACCAGCTAGGCCACTTTGTGATCTTGTAATCCCCTCGGGGGACCTGTGAGCTGCTCGTGTGTATTCAATTGGAATAATTAGTGATATCAGTGTGGATTTGTTCATGGTTGGCAATTCAGTAATTATTATGCAATGAAGTCGTAATATTTAATATTAATATTATAAAAATCTTCTTATATTAGTCCATAATGCACTTTGTTATTAAAACCCACTAAAACAAATCTTAGTTCAAAGACCATCTCAATTTTATAACCCAATAAAGTCATAAAGAAACTATAATATCATTTTGTTTACCAATTCTATGGTGCTATGTTGTTACCAACGCGTCATAGTGTTCAGTCTAGTGGCGATAATTTTTACGACCATCTGGGGACTTGACAACTTTGTTGGAAGGCGCCACACTCCTCTCCATATTGGCCATAACAATTACAATGTATGACACCCACTTATGGCCAGCATCCCTCATATCGGGCCCGAGGAGCACATCTATGACTGGCATCCTCTTCAATTAATTGCCTGCGAAAATCTTGCGGGCTTTTCATTAGTTTATCGAACGGTCGCGGCACGGGGGGAATATTTCAAATCTTGCCACAAGCTGGGCCCAACCAGTTGCAATTAAAGGTTCTGTTCTGGGTTGGCGCCGCTTTCGCGAACCCTTTTTTAACGTGAGAAAATTCCGCACTGATTTCCACATACATATGGGCAAAATGTCTCGTTATCGAGCGCCAGCATACCTGAACAAAAATGTATGTGCGTATTCCTGAGATAGTGCCCCCAAAGGCCGCGGAACGGCCTGCAAAGAGCGTAAATGTCAAAATGCCAAAATTAATTGCAATGGCAGTGCCACGGATAAGGCTCCAGAAAGCTGATCTGCTCCGGCCATGCTGCCAGCTCCGGGAGCCAGGCCACTGCCCACTTTTGGGGCGCCACAAAGAGCAGGGTTTTTTGTAGATTAATAAAAGGGTTTATTATTTATTAATGTAAAAACTTTTCAGTTTTATGATGAAGTTTTAAATACACAATGGAAGAATAATAAAAATCTTTAAATTAGAAATACAAAAGCCCTTTTCAGACGCCTCTGTCCTGAGACTTCAGTTCCTTCGTCGCCACCATTACAAATTCTACCACTTTTGACCCTGCTGCCGACCAACAACCTCTGCTTGCCACACCTCAGAACCCAGAGCCACAATCAAAACCAGACCGAGGGCCATCATGTCTTAAGACCGAGGAGCTATCGTGCCTAAAATCAGCAGGACGCCGTTGCAGCCCCGCCGAGAAATCGAAAAACTTGCAACGGAAACCCGTTCCGGGTGCCCCACAGTGCTGGTCCCCATTTTGAGGTGGAGTCAGCAATGTGGCACCATCGTTTTCATTGGTCAACTGCACTGCTAAGACAAACACACACACACTAGCGTGGATGTGTTACCTGACCCCCACCCGCCTCTCAGCCCGAAGGTCTGGCTTTCATTAAAGCTTCGCATAAATTTTGTTGCATGTTTGCGGCGCTTTACGTCCGTGCGGCGCGAGTTCGTCCGGGTATCGCGGGCTACACGCACTTCAGTCTCAATTCATTTCCAGCTCTTCTATTACCCCCTTTTTATCCAGAGTCCCCCCCTGGAAAACTGGTAGACGCATTTCGTGCCTATGTCTGGGGTCTTTTTTTATGATTTGGCCTGCTCGTATTTTGGCAGTTCCTATAAATAATTGAACTTTATCGCTCGGCGGCCTGCGTGCCATTTAATAAATTTAATTTGTGGTAATTGAACATTTGCCAGTGGCAGGCACGAATGGTAGGTGACGAATTTATCAAGTTGTCTTATTGCCCAAAAAAGCAATTGAAATCGGCCATTTTTCAGTGGTGACAAGCGACTAATATTCCAGAAAGTTTTTTGGGTTTTTTGGGTGCGTTCTGTAATCAGAGCACATTCTTGTGCTATGCAGAATGAGGGATTTTTCTTTTTTTAGAGGATATGTGTCACTCTTTTCTTAGTCCAACAACTGATTTTAAATAAATTAATTTCAAAAAAGAGTTTACTTAGGAGGGAACTGAATTTAATATACCCTTTATTTTAAACGAAGTGGCTTTTATTGTAAGAATATAGAAATTATATGAATTTTGTATTTGGGAGGTTTGTTCGTATCTGCAGAATTCTTAATAAAATCCGACTAATATGTTATTTTGCAGCTGTAGGATATGCAGATTATATCCTCATTATCCTATTATTAGGCAATATATCCTATATATCCTCATATATCCCATATTGGATCATTTTTTTAGAATGTATTTTAAAATTATAATAACCTCATAAAGGGTATAACTATTTACAAGACTTATTGTTGTTCTACAAGTATACTTCGTCATTCTCTTCTTTGGAAATTTTGAAAGATAATTCGTATATTATGATATGCTCTTAATTCCTGGAAAAACTATATTTATTCAAAATAAACTTCAACCGCAAAAGATATGCATATATTGTTGAGAAATGATTATTTGAAATTTTATTAAAACAGGCATTTAATGAGCAGTCAAATATTTATGGTTTGTTTAATTGCAAACTGTGAGGATTTTGAAAATTTACTGCCGATATTAATGAAGTTTTTAATTGCAATTTAGAGCAAAACGTGCTGCACAAAAAATGTTAATTAAAAGTACTTAAATTTTTCATTAAGCGCTTTTTGATCGCGACTAAAATTTATGCACCAAGAGCAGAATGCAGTGATTACTTATCTCCATTATGACATATGAATGGCACAACTAATTTGTAAATCAAAAGGAATGTGTTATTCTCACCTCTTGGGTTCATACCGATTGAGTGTAGTATAGTATACATATGTAAATGGAATCAACTTAATGAAGACATTATCAGATAAATAAATCACAAGTAGGCGTTAAACTTATAAATTGCAAGCGATTGTAAATATGTAAGATTTCAATGAATTGCTAGCCAGGGAGAAGAGTTATGAAGGTGCCAATTAAAGTGCACATAAAATGCAAAAAGAGTAAAAAGAAAAGGCCCATGGTTTATGGCTCTCGCATTCGCAAAGTATATTTATAATTAATTTGTTTTATTAGCGGATGTTATTGGGCTTTAAATGGCGCAGGGGAGACGTTGCGCATACGCCCCGATAGCCAGCGCAAGTGGGCTGTCCCCAGAGAGTCGCTCTGTTCCACTCTCTCTCACACTCACTCGAATATCTAAACAGCAAATCAAGCTAACTTTAATATGGCCACAATTCGATTAAAAACGCGAACGAGAAAGCAAGATAGCACGAGGCTGATATGGAGGAAAAGAGCGAGCGCGCTGCCAAGGCAACACCCACTTTCAAAGCAATATCGGGTGCATGTGTGTGTGTGTTTGTGTGTAAAGCAAAACCCGTTTGTTTGCTCGCGGGAGAGCCAGAAAAGACAGGCAGTCAGTCGCTCTCCAACCGGAAACAAAAACAAACGCGCTCGCTGCCACGCTCCCTCCATCTTTATCCCCATTCGTGTGAGTGTGTGTGTGTTTGGTGTGTTTCCCCATTCCAATCAGAACACATACAAGGAGTCCGAGTGGGACTCGAAATTCCTTGCCTTCAGTTGGACTCCGACCGCTTCAGCGCGATACGCCGCGAAACGCAGCAAACGTAGCGAATCGAATCGCGAATTGCCGTCGCCAAAACCCAAAGCGATCTATAGTTCAAGTCTCTAAGCTGGAAAGCTAATAGTTTTAATAGCCTGCATTTTGATTAATTGGCCGGACAGCAAACGGGTCTCGCGATCAAACTCGTATCAATTTTTGGCATCCATCTTCCATAGAGTGCGAGTGTAGTGAGTGCTGTGAGTTCAGTTCTTTATTTTTGGCCAGATCTGTATCTGTATCTGCATCTTGGTCCGTGAATGGCCTGTGATTTGTGGCATTGACGCAGCCATTCAAAATCAAATCAAATAAAGAGAAACAAAAACTCACAAAACGTTTGCTGTGAAAGAAATACAATAAATGCTATTTAAAAGCAGTTTACATTTTTGTTAAACCGCACAACAAAAAGGCCATTAAGAGCCATAACTGCCAATTGGCATACGAATCATCATTTGCATAAATAAGCTCAAGGAAATATCTGCTATTTATTTCAAAATAAGTAAGTCGAATCAAAGAGGTGTTTTTTTTTAGATTAAGTAGCATCTAATTGAATCATTCTACCTCTTCAGTTAGCTTTGATATCAAAAAACTTGTTTCAAACTGAAATTGCTTTTAGATGCCATTCAAATGATGGGAAAACATTACAATATCATCAAGCTACAACTTGAAACACTATCAATAATATCAATGTTGTGTCAATTAGCTAAAGCTCAGCTACAACACAATCTTTATGGATCAACAATGAAATTAGCATGGGACTCATGTTGAACATGTAAACACCACGTTAAGATACAGATCTAACAGTAAAAACTAGTTTTGCGGCTATCTTTGAGATAGTATGGTAGTGCAGTTGGCAACACACCCAGCACAGAAGCCCAAAGGGTGAAAGGGTCGTAAATTTTAGCCAAAAAAATATTGGCAACAAATCATTTTCGATTATGCCATTAGCAACTGAGCGTGCATTATTGTATTTTGTTCAGTAATTTAATTGAATTGTAATTTATGCGCTTGAGTTTATATTCAGGCATAAAATATAGCAAAAAAGGCCATAAATTTCTGATCAACTTTTGAGATGTCAAAATGGAAATGGGCAGTATACAGTATACAGCCATAAGGCCTGATATGAACTTGGCGTCCAATGGCAGTTGACATGAGCGCAGTTTTGTTTCAATTAGCTCCCCGTTGAAAGACCAAGTGTCAAAAATCTTTCAACCTTCCTTAATTGATGGTAGCAGCCACCGGTTGAAAGCAGTTGAAAACTGGAGTTGTTTTGTGCACTTTCAACACTCGCAGTGGTACTCACAGTGGCACTCACAGTAGTTGGCATAATTACTCGCACAATTGCATTGCAGATACATAAATTGGCCAGCTCAGGCCAACGCGAAACAAAAGACTGGAGAGCAAAACTAGTAAGAGCTACGTAGAGCAGTCATTAACTTTCGAATTAACATTAACATTAGCTCGTATCACTATTCATTAGGGTTCTCAACTGCGGACATGGCCAAAACTCTTTGGTAATGCACATAAATTACATCTGACAACGGAGTGTGCTGAGGGGTCTTAGGGGAAAGGTAGAAAGTAAACAATTAGGGGCCTGAATTACATTTCTTTTCTTTTCATAATTAGACATAAAAATTGTACAAATAATTTTATGCCATTTATTATAAATTTATAAAATACAATTGAGAATAGATGGTTAAAAGTCTAACACTTTAGAAAACTAAGTATCCATCAGAATATAATGTATTAAACTCATAATACCATAGTCCTTGAAACAGTTTATATGGATACACCGTAACATCCCCTTTAAACCTTCCATATCATCCTTCCTATCATTGGCAATCTTTTCCATTACGTTTATGAGCAACCTTGACCAAAGTAATTCGAATTCGATTGCAACCCTTTGCCTTACTTTCACTTCCAAGACCCGGCCACGAATCAGTCACAAGTCAGGTAAGGCCAAGTACCATTCCATAGAGCCATTAACTGCTGGCGCCACCACTAAAAGGCCAACAACAGCGAACGGGCCGGGCTCAATGGATGGCCCAGACACCGAAGTGGGCAGAGAATAGGATCCCGTGGAGGCACGGCCATGTTGACAATGACACAACATGACGGCAGATTCTCCAGAGCAGGAAATATTGCAAAAAGTGTCATAAAATCATTAGCTGGAAAACAGTAAAGACAGGTCCGCAAGGGCCATAAAAGCAGGCCAAAGGCCAGCCAAAACTGGCCGTATCCTGTCCTCCGAGGAGGTCATGAGTCAAAGGCGCTGCGTGTGACCAGTGGCACAGGTTACATGATCCCTGGTCTCCACTCTGGTCCCTGGCCGGGCCTGTATGTGTGTTCGTGTTTAAACGCCTTTTAATTTATGACACTTTTATGAGACCAACAAAATCCATAAAACTAAAATTGGCTTTAAACATTGGCTGTAGAGAAGGCAAAACAAAACTAGTTAAATGGCTCTGACTTTGTCTCGCATTTGGGTCGAGAGAATTTTCCGGCAATTGCATCATAAATCTTAACCCAAACAGCTTAACGAGGCCACGTCAAAGGTCACTCATATGAAGGGATATATCCCATGAGTCCCAATATGATATATAAACAAATCTTAGATTGAAGTAAATAATTAATTTTTTTTTAAAGAAAAATTATATTTAATTTAATAATAAAAAAATATCAGAAAAATATTTTTCTAAAAACGACATTCTGTCACTTTTTCAAAACCATGTCCTATCAACATAACCTGGCAACTCTGTTGAAAAACAACCCCCAGACACACTTGGCTGAAAATGCAAAACTGCAACCAGCCAACCTAATTATGCAATTTTAACACCACTCGCTCAAGCTGGCCAACCTACACGGCCCAAACCCAGAGCCAGGCCGTTGGTGCCAAACCGAGCCATGTCCATAACCATATGAATATCATTCAGGTAGAGCTGTCGGGGCCGACTGGCGGCGTGGCACGCAAAGTGGAAAGTGTATCCGAGGCAGAAACAACTGGCAGGCCATGATAAATGCCCCGAGCTGCACTTTAGCTCACTTTGCTGCAAGTTGCAAGCAGGTCAACGGGCCAGGAACATGGCCCAATAGGAAGTACAGCCATCAGCCTTCGGCCATCGGAGACCCGGGAAGTCCTGCCGTGTCCTGCCAGACATCGGCTAATTGCGTGTTAGCCAAGGACCTAGCCAGCTGATAGCGACGATCCAGGATCCAGGTCCTGGAATTTCTCGGTAGCCAGCAACTTGGCGTCGCTAGTCTGGGCATCTTGCTGAGTGTGTTAAATTTTATTTATTTAAAAAAGTGTGGAAATTTTGGAATACTTTTAATGAAACATGGGATGGAGTGATATATGTAGTACATATTATGGATATTACTATTCCATATTAATATTAATATTCCATATAACTCTTTGAGGTTCTTTGTACTTTTTTTTCCTACAGTAAATTTCTAACATTGATAAAAATATGAGTGTAAACTGTGAAACTGAATTTTAAAATTATTGAGCCTTTTTTTTTCTTCAAAAAGATGATTAAATTCTTTTAAAATGACTATTCAATTTGTAAATAACATTACCCCTAGCAAACAAACACTTTGACCGATAAGCTTGGCTTTTTCATGCATTTCATATAAAAAATATATGAAATAAAAAACACTCATATCAAATCGGGGCCATGTAGAACCTTCGCGGAGAAGAAATAATCTTAAAACTTATCGCTGCTTCTTGGAGGAAGCTGGGCTCTCCAAACCGCAGCGATAAATCCTTAACAGTAACTGTTCTGCTCAAGAAAACTGATTTCGATTCCGGGTGCAGTTGAAGCTTATCTCATTGCTTCCCAGGCCCAAAGTTCAGTTTTAGACCCAGGCCGGCGCCAAAGGCTAATAAAAAAATATATTAAGAACTTTCTTCTAAAGCATTACATAGGTGGCCATAATTAATTAATTAAAGACACGGGGAAAATTAGGCGACATCTTTTCACAGTCAAGAGCGCCGATCGGATCTTGATTTTTCCACAGCAATTAATTCTCTTCGTCTTCGTCTGCCTCTTTCTCGGTGTGTTTCTCTCTGATCTCACAAATGTAAATGTCACTCGAAGCGGGGAGGGGTGGGGGCGGGAAGACATAAGCCGCAACGACGCCAAGACACTTAAAAGCTTTGCCCGAAGACCGACGGAGGAATGGATCCCCCTGGGGATCTGAAAATGTGTCTGCCCGCGTGCCGAAAACTTGTCACCGCCACTAGTAATGGGAGGGAGGGAAAGAGAGGGCGATAAAAAAGAAAGAGAGGGACTCAAGCCTAGAGGGAGTGAGGAATATACATATCTCCACTATCGGCAAAGATCAAAAGCCCTGTACAGGCTTAATTTAGACGCCATTTGAAAGGATACCCGAATCGAGTTCGTTGCCTAAGTCTTTCGTTTCTTGCACGCCCTGTGGGCCGTGCGCCAAAAAAAGGCATAAAAGCCAGCATGAAAGTGCGCTCACTGAGCATAGATATGTGGTCTATCTGGATGGTAATTAATTATAAATTCAAAATGCACACACAAGCGAAGCCTTATCAGCATGGACACAACCATACAAAAGTTGCAATAAGTCACCATTTCCGCCATCAGTTCTCCACCGAGGGCGAAGTGATAAGACCGCACAGCCGCTATCCCAAGCCGCTATCCAAAGGCGATGTTTATAGACTGACACACACTCAAAATCAGCGATTGGAACAATCATCGAAAGCGGGGGTGCTTCGCTCTTATCTCGTCCTATTCAAATTGAGTTCTTCGTTAGCTCGCTAACATACATACATAGTTTGCTTTTGTTCGGGAATTTGTAAGTAGCCGTCGTGGCACTTGAATTGCGTTTTAGTTGCCATGTCAAGTGCTTGGGTAAGAGGTGGAGACACTAGAGCGGAAAGTGGGGCTCAGCAAGTAACCCTGGTGAGTAATTACGCCGCTTGCAGAAGGCCCCTAATGGCAGGGTGATAACGAATACAGATCGCAGCGTTTATGTCGCAAGAAATTAGTAAATTTCAAAGCGTTTGTTTTAGCCTCCCGGAAAGTGCGTCCTATATTTAGAAATAAACATTCAAACGTAATTCGGTATAAGAAAATGTTATTTTTTAGTTAGATGATGAAGGAAAAAAATCTAAAATATTTTATATGTTATAAAAATAATATATGTTTTATATAAAATTTATAAATAGTCTCGCCATTGATTTCTTTTAATAAAAGTGCGATTATTTTATTTGTGGTGAAAGAAATTTAAATCACTCGAAGGTAAAGTCAAATTTTGATTATCAACAACTCTATTGAGTAATACATATTCTAAAACTTTTTAGCAAGTACATCTTTCGCTTTGTTAGCCCACATATTACCTTTTCTAGTCCCAAAGAACTCAAAGTGCCATTAAAGAACCCTTTCCACTCACACCATGAGACTAGCCTCTCCCATCCCAGCTAGATGCATTTGCGACATTAAAGATGAACCAAAGTCCCATAATTACAAGACACAAACGGCCTAAAACACTCAACGGCAGTGAGCCAAGTATGTCTTCGTCTGGCGGACGACAGCTGAAAGATTCTCATAATTACGCATAAAGAAAGAAATAAACATACAAATTTGAATAAAAACGATATAACCGCAGAGACATCGCAGCTACAGAAGGTGACCGATGCCGCGATGCGGCGACATAAACTGGGGTTGGGTTTTTCGGATCTTGGATCGAAAATCTGAGGCTGGCGCACTTCAGCATTAAGAATCGAACCACAAATCCACTTAAAATCACTACAAAACCCAATAAAGATTGCTTTCATCTTTGCCGAGAGGGAGATCCACATATGCAGATGGGGAGATGGAGGAATGGGATTTCCGATGATGGCGATGACGATCAATGATCATCGAGTAAGACCTCAAAGGGCTCTCTTTGCCCGGGGGTTGGAGAAAGTATTAGAAAGGGGTGAGGTTCGGGGGCGGATAAGCGGTGACGCCACTTTGAAAATTCTGGCGACATTTCCCCTACCCGAACGGAGATTCAATTGAGGGCAAGGATTAGAGTGGAGCCAGGGCCATTATCATTTGTCTGCCCGCTATCAGAGTCCCAATATGGGATTGTCTTTTCTCTAAGGTCTAGAGTCTAGAGTCTAGACTTTCTTCCTTTCCCTGGGCAAATATATTTTCCATTTCGAGGAAAGCGCGTGCCAGTTCCATTCCATTCTGCGGTTTCGTTCGCTAAGCTCCATAAAACTTTATCGCCAGATACCACCTTCAGGTCCTCCTCCATCAGAACTCCCGGCCAGATCGTGTGGATGATCACATTAACGGTCTGGCGCATGATATATAAAGCTGTTCACAAATTAAGGTCCATTAGCGCAGCAGGATGTGTCAGCGCGGATTGAAATATGCGCATGTCTGCCCCGTCCTGCTCATCCATCCTTTCCGCTCCGGCTGCGGCTTTTGTTTTGACATCTTTCGTACCTCACCTTGGACTTTCCTCGCCCTGCTTTTGTTCTTTTCTTAATTTTTGTTTGTTTTTTTTTCACTTTGGCTTTGCATTTTAATGGAGAGAATTCGTTCTCTCTACCTTTTTTTTGGCAAGAAACTAAGGCAAATTACTTGATTAATGACATCTCCCGGGGTCTCTGATTAATTTGTGTTTGGACTGGCTGCTCGGTTTGAGGTTGATTTGGTGGTTGGATATGAAATAGAAATGGAAATTTTAGGGACTACAGTGGGTTTTGTTGAATTACAAGACCTTAATAATACAATTTTTCAAATAATCGTTTAAAATAGTAATTTAGTTTTATTATTTTTTTTTTAATTGTTCAATACAATCTTTAAAAACTATATAACAGAAATACTTTTAATCTTTCCAAAATCCATATTTTCTTTATATCTTTTTAGATCTTTAGATTAAACTGAAGGTTCACATATATAAAATGTATGTAAATAGATCTATACAGAATATTTCTTAAATAATCTCTCAAAGAAGAAGATTTTTGGAATAAATTGGTAGTTATATAGCTAAAAATCCAGAAAGGTATCAATGATCCTCTTTTAAAATCATATCCCTTACCTCTAATTTGTTAAGCCATTTAAATCGTTTGTGGTTTGTTTGTTAAAAAATAATGAGGCCATCTCTCACCTTTCTTAGAAATTATATGGCTGTTGCATACCCTAACCTCAGTCAAGTTGCAATTTGAGTCATCAGAATTAATCGCCGGCCATTAAGAACTATATAAACACAGGCACTCGCCTGGACAGCTGAACGATCAATTAATCGAGCCTGTCCAGATCCTGCGATCTGTGATCCTTGACTCCGGCGACAGACACACGCCCAGGCACTTTTAATGAGCTGCTGACAATGGGCAGGGCCTTCAGTGCCCACAATCTCGCCTCGGAGGCTGTTTGTCATAGGATTTGGGATTGGAATTCGGGCCGGGAAAGGGTCTGGAAAAGCGGATTAAAGGGATCGGATCGGGTCGATTCAAGTGAAGTGGAGTGGAGGAAAGTAAAGTGCCTACCGTTCCGGGTCTCAAGTGCGCGGACGCGGACCTGCTTCAATTTCCCGGCTCATTTTTCAAGGCTTACATGAAATTGACTAATTTTTGAGTCAGCACAGTCGCTGCTCTGCCGGCGTCGCAGTCGGCGTCAGCGTTGCACCTACAAATTTTTACCTGTCCGTCAAGTGCATCTCGCTCGCACAGCCACACCCGATCCCGCTCACTCCTCCGGCCTCTAGCATGGGTCCATTGATGAAATTGACTTTTTATGTTGTTGGAGTTGACTTTGCTGCCTGGTTCGCTGCTGATGTCTCTGCCTCTGTCGCCGTCGGCGTCGGTGTCGGGAACTGGATCTGGATATTTGGGATTAAGTTTTTGTTTACTTTGAGGCGTTTTTTAGTTTGTTTGTTCGCCTCAAGGAAGTCGGTTGGTCTCGCACTCGGTTGCTCTCGATCGCGCCATAAAAACAAAAGTCCACCACAAGAATATATAATTCCGAAAAACAGACGAAATAAGGGGAATCGGTTAAGTGCTCGTAAATGGATTAAAACGAAATTTATTGCTTTATAGGCCACATTAATCAAATGACTTACAACAAGGCCCATAAAACGCCATATAAATAATAAACAAACGTAGCCCGACTCGACCTGCCGTGTAAATGTGCAATAAAACATTTCTGAATTTGTTGCAATTAATCAGAAAGCATTTGTGATACGCTTAATTATTTGCACTTGCCCCGATCAATATCAATAAGTATAGCCACTCTGACACCAAAACTCCCAACGTAACCCCAACGTGAACTGATCTTCGTGCGTGGCCCATTAATCATTCTAAAACGAGCCGCGAATCGCGAATTATTTGGCCATAAATCATGGGCATCTTACTGAGTGATGGCGATGTAAGTTTACCTTTACATTTTCGAGTATTGATTGTTCTTGTTATGTGTCGCCAAACATGTTTGGTCTAAGCTTCTTTTTCCGGGGGCTAATAACAAGTTTATGATTTAAGCAACCGCAACATGCAAAGCTATAGATCATCAATCATATGCAAAATTATACATGTATACATTTTGATTCACAGATGTCTCATATATAAAATCATTATTATTCATTTAATTTAGTTTCCTATAAAATATAGTATGTTTCTTTTAAATCTCTAGTTATTCTCTAAGTGTTTACTTTTTTTTTTAAACTAATGCAGGGGTATATCTTTGCCACACATTGTTAACTCCATTAATTAGCCGCCTATCTGGTTTTAATATCCTTAATCTCTATGCATCTATTAGTAGTAATAAACCGATTTTTCTCTTTCGCTGAAAGCGTTTTAGATGAGCCTTGACAGGCGGCAAAGTTAAATAGCTCAGTTGCAGTTAGCAATTAATAAAAAACAAAATAAAAATCCGAAACCAGCATCCGTTAGAGGATCTGTTAAGTGGGATGTGGGGGCTACAGAGAAAGCCAGGAGAGAGCCTGGCCTAGAGATGATCAATGAATGAATGAGTCAAGTGGTCCCGAGTGGAATGGGCAGGCGAAGTGGAGTGGAGTGAAGTGGTGGGGTAAAAACAGGATCCTCCACTTGAAGTCGGAGCGCCAGCTTAAGCGGAGAGCATCTGAAAAGAAAGACAGAAACACTCAAAGCGCCGCTCATCTTCATTCTGCACTTATCCCCCCCAACTCCATTTCATCCTGAATTTTGTTTCCCTCTCAAGTGGTTTTCTCTGTTTGTTTTTGTTCCTTCATTTGCGGTGACAAATTATTAACGTATACCCACCGACGATATCCCCGAGGTATCCTTCTCGCTCACTCATTTCGTTCGATCTGGATCCTCGGGTCCTCTGGTCCTCTGATCTTCCTTCTGCAAACACATTTTATGAAATTGATTTTTTATTGCTGGTTATTTTAATTCCTCGCCTCGCCTCCTTCTGTGGGGATTTCTCGGCTGGTCCCTTTTGGTGATCGCATTTTAATAAGCGCCAAAGCGCCCCTACCCTCCCCCATCCTCCCATCCGATCCGACCCTCCCATCCTGGATCCCCGCCTCAAACTGCAGCTTGTTGACAATTTTTCGTGTGGTCGCCGCCTCCTTTGATCTTGCCCTTCGAGCTCCATCCTTTGAGCCATCTCTCACTTACTCTGGCGGCCGGCGCTCTCTTTGATCGAGTGATCTTCTAAGGGGAGCGACATCATTATGCACGCGTGGTCAGATCTTTGATTCTTCGGCACTCCGTTGATCTTTTTGTCCCTCCGTCTGTCCATCCGTCCCTTTCACTCCTTACCTCTGTGGAATTTAAGGAATTGCAGCCGAAATTATTTTCTCTCCCTCTCTAATTTGTTGTGACAGTTGCGTGTCGAGTCAAAAATAAATATTGCTCATACGTCACGTTGTACGCAATCAATCAAATGTGTCATTTTGCATTTATTTTAAAAGCTTTATTTAAATCACAAAATATAATGCCTTAAATATTATGATAAAAGCCATATCAAAGCCTTGACAAATAGGTATAAATAGTATTACTTTACCAAGTTTAAAATGCCGCCGGCAACTACGTATATTTTCATTCAAATAATTCACATGCCAATACACGAAATAATTTTCGTAATATTTCCTAACCCACTCCTTAAGTGGCCATCTGGTAACGAACCAAAAATTCATTCGCCGCTGCCTCGTGAGGGGAGTCGAGGGCGAGGAAAAAATTAAAAATTTCATACATCATCGCATTAAATTTGTGGGATAAGATAAAGACGTCAAATGTTTTCCCCTTTTTTTTTGTTCTGGCCGTAAAAGCAATTCGAAAATATATTCGAGTATATCCGCATAAATAAAAATATGCAATTGGCGCCTTAATTGAAACCGATGTGAAGCACAGATTTCGATGATGGCTGACTGATTTTGTTTTTGCATCGATCTCTGGCCTCCTTGGCTGTTGAACTTTGCTAAAAAAATCTGAATAAATATTTGAGTGTATGCCGGGGGAAAAATAGGCACCAGCACTTGAATTTTTTTTCATAAAGTGCAAATACGTTGAATGAACAATGAAAGTTTTCTGTATACTTTCCCGAATATATGCATTACCAGCTGAATTTGTTTTTTATAATCAATTATTAAGCTGAATAACTATTTATTTATATTTTTTTCCTATTTCCTACACCACTTTATCTCATCCTTCTGAAATCATATTCATTACATCCCGATTTATATTCGAATTACATTTTATGAGCTTGATTCTGCCTCCAACTCGACTTGCCACAATCCCTCCTGAAGCGTCCAAAGTGCCTACGCACCAGATAAGTGCTGGCAAGTCAAAGATACAGATGCACAAAGGCACGGATACAAAGATACTTCTCCAGTTTTGAGAGCTACACTGAGAGAGCCATTAACTCGAATTGGTGACCGAAAGGGCGCAGTCTGGGAAACGGGTTCCGATGTGCAGCAGGACAGGGGAGGGAGTCTCTGTGTGAAGGGGGCTGAGGAGTGCCGAACAGACACAGGAGCTGCAGCCAGAAATGAATCCAAAATGGCTGCCAGCTGAGGGGAGTTGCCCAAATACCAAAATGCATCCAATGGCAGACCCTGAAAGAAAGAGAAGAAGGAGAGTTGGAATGGGAATTTGGAAGTGGGGAAGGAGAAGGAGAAGAAGGGTTTATATGGTTGAAGTTCGTAAAATCCATTTAAGTACTTTTTAATTGAATTCTGCTTATTTATTTAAAATTTATTGACATTTTCTGAAAGCAATTTAAGAATCTTAAAATAATGAAGGTTATATTTTACATCCCTATTAATACTAAATCCTAAAAGTATAGATTATATTGAGATTTCATTACCTTATTGTATTATATTATAAATAATTAATTATATTAAATTAATAATATATCCTCTTCATGTTTCAGTCCACATCTGACCAGCTATCAACACGTGACTATCCACACTTTAGCAACGACCACCACAACGGCCCACTGTCAGTAGCCAGCAGTGCCTCTGCCTCCGCTTCAGGGTCAGCATCCGTATCCTCGTCCGCATCTGCCGCCGTTGCTGCCAAGATGTACCACAGCAGCGCTGTAGCTGCGTACACGGATCTCGCCGCTGCCGGGAGTGCGGCCAGTGCCGGAGTGGGAGTGGGTGTGTCTGGCTATCATCACCAGCAGGCCGTGAACGCCCCGGTCTACGTGCCGTCCAACCGGCAGTACAACCATGTGGCCGCCCACTTTGGTAGCGCTGCGGCGGCCCAGAATGCTTGGCCCACGGATAGCTTCGGTTCCGCTCATGCCCAGCTGCCGGCACAGTTCTACACCCAAAATGCCGCCGTTATGATGAGCTCCTGGCGTAATCCGTACGACCCGACGGGATTCCAGCGATCCTCGCCCTACGAGAGCGCCATGGACTTCCAGTTCGGCGAAGGACGTGAGTGCGTCAACTGTGGAGCCATATCGACTCCTTTGTGGCGACGGGATGGCACCGGTCACTATTTGTGCAACGCCTGCGGCCTCTACCACAAGATGAACGGAATGAACCGGCCGCTGATCAAGCCCAGCAAGCGCCTGGTGAGTGCAGTGAGTAGCTCCCCCTAATCCTAGCCAGAATTTAGTGCTAATTCGTAAATATTCCTTTCAGACTGCCACCAGAAGGTTAGGACTGCGTTGCACGAACTGTGGCACGCACACCACCACGCTGTGGAGGCGCAACAATGACGGAGAGCCTGTGTGCAACGCTTGCGGGCTATACTACAAGCTGCACGGAGTGAACAGACCGCTAGCCATGCGAAAGGATGGCATCCAGACTAGGAAGCGGAAGCCCAAGAAGTCAGGAAGCGGTTCAGCAGCGGGAACGGGAGCGGGTACGGGATCTAGCTCCAGTGCTGCCCTGGAGGCCATCAAGGAGTGCAAGGAAGAGCACGGTAAGTTTAGTTTTTATACATGCTAGCGCTTTAAAACAGAATTTGAAAAACCATTCGTGAACTAAAATATCTTTTTTATTTTCCAGATCTCAAACCCTCTCTAAGTCTAGAGCGGCACAGTCTTGGCAAACTTCATGGGGATCTGAAGAGCAGTAGTACCAGCAGCAGCAACCTCATGGGTCAGCACCACGCTCCGCAGCAGCAGCAGCAGCAACAGCAATCGCAGCAACAACAGCAACAGCAGCAGTCGGGACACCAGCAATGTTTCCCCCATTACGGGCAAACGGCAACTCAGCAGCAGACACAGCACCAGCAACATGGACACGGAATGACAACCTCATCCGCCCAAGCACAGCTGAGTGCCCGGCAACTCCACGGATCGACTGGATCACAGCTCTACACGCCAGGCAGCAGTTCCGGAGGAGGCAGTGCATCCGCCTACACTTCGCACAGTGCCGAGACACCAACGCTGAGCAACGGCACTCCATCGCCCCACTACCAGCACCCCCACCACCACCTGGGAGGATCGCACGGCCACCATATGACGACGGCGGCCCATCATCACCTCCACGCAGCCGCAGCTGCCGCCGCCTACGGAGTCAAGACGGAGGCGAGTGCTACCAACTACGACTACGTGAACAACTGCTACTTTGGGGGATCTTTCGGGGCTCTCGGAGGTGCTGCATCCACGGCCGCCATGGCTGGTGGAGCAGCCAGCGAACTGGCCGGCTACCATCACCAGCACAATGTCATTCAGGCGGCCAAGTTGATGGCCACCTCGTAAGGAATCGCGGATCCGACTCGCTGATGTGATCTCCCACCTCCTCCTCCCTGGCACACTGAAAAGACTTTAGGGCTTAGTTTCCATCACTGTGGTTTTCCAATAATACTCTTGGAAATCTTGAGTGGTTGATAGGTTAATTTGTATTTCTTGAGTAATATGTTTTGTAAATAACAAAATAGCAATTCGTGTTGTACAAATCCATTATAATACTTGACATAGATTTGCTTATATATGCAATTTAAATAATATATTTGTATAAATATTGTTTATCTCTTTATGTAAGCCCAAGTTCCAAATAGGTCATTATTGTAACTACTATTCTAGCTTAAATACTCCACGTGTATACCACATATTCCTACCCACCACACACCCTCTGTAGACCATTTAATTATAGAACTTAATATTAGCATATTATATTATAATTCCATTCTCTTTAAATATCCAACCTAAATAAAGAATGTATTAAAAACTTCATTATTTTATATTTTTTTTTTACCATAAAGGACCATGGGGCGGCTGAAATTTGAGGCGTTTAGGGTGAATATTTAAGGAATTTAGGAATCAGGGTGCTGAGAAGCTTTGATCTACATCAAAATTCCATTAAAACATTTTTGACATATTTTTTGGCCAAAATCGTGATGTTACCCCTTTGAAAAATTTCGAAAATTGGGTCAGATTTTCGTTGGCCAGGTCTTTATTGAAAATGGTAGTTCTCGAAGATCTGAGATCGGGAAGGTATGACATTCGCCAATCGCATTATTATTGACAAAATTATAGCAATTTCCCCGGAAAAAAATCCATGGACACCTTGTTGGCTAAAATGGGTGACTAAAATGCGACATTTTTAAACACCTTTTGATCAATATTTAAGCCGATTCGTATCGGATTTGAAAAATAAGTATCATTTACAAATCAGGGATCCTAGTAGCTTCCACCTGGACCAAAATATTGTAAAAGTTGCGAAATAAAATTTTGGGTCGATTTTTGGCCAAAATCATGATGTTACCCCTTTGAAAAATTTCGAAAATTGGGTCAGATTTTCGTTGAACAGGTTTTTATTGAAACTGGTAGTTCTCGAAGATCTGAGATCGGGAAGGTATGACATTCGCCAATCGCATTATTATTGACAAAATTATAGCACTTTCCCCGGAAAAAAATCCATGAAAAAAAAATATTGTAAAAGTTGCGAAATAAAATTTTGGGTCGATTTTTGGCCAAAATCATGATGTTACCCCTTTGAAAAATTTCGAAAATTGGGTCAGATTTTCGTTGGCCAGGTTTTTATTGAAAATGGTAGTTCTCGAAGATCTGAGATCGGGAAGGTATGACATTCGCCAATCGCATTATTATTGACAAAATTATAGCACTTTCCCCGGAAAAAAATCCATGGACAAAATCCAAAAATCCTTGTTGGCTAAAATGGGTGGCTAAAATGCGACATTTTTAGACATCTTTTAGTCAATATTTAAGCCAATTCGTATCGGATTTGAAAAATAAGTACCATTTACAAATCAGGGATCCTAGTAGCTTCCACCTGGACCAAAATATTGTAAAAGTTGCGAAATAAAATTTTGGGTCGATTTTTGGCCAAAATCATGATGTTACCCCTTTGAAAAATTTCGAAAATTGGGTCAGATTTTCGTTGACCAGGTTTTTATTGAAACTGGTAGTTCTCGAAGATCTGAGATCGGGAAGGTATGACATTCGCCAATCGCATTATTATTGACAAAATTATATCATTTTCCCCGAAAAAAAATTCATGGATACCTTGTTGACGAAGTAAGATCATAGGGTGGCTTAAAAGTTAACTTTTTATTCCAATTTATTAAAATTTTAAAACAAGTTTCCAAGATACTTGTTTGTCTACATTCTTTCTCCCAAGCACATTGGCGACACCTATGTAAAATTGTTTTCTACACTCCACATGACACAAAAAATACATGTAATCTACAGTTGGTATATAAATACCGCTACAATAAACTAATACGTTACTTTTTAAAGCGCCCATATTTTGTATGCCAATTATGTATGTACATCCGTCGAGATCCATAACTTAATGGATCATAATATATAAATACATCTTTTTGGTGAAATTACTGTATTTAAAAAAGCCGAATTAAAAGCTATTTGCACAATAATCTTTTAGTCGGTCAATGCCAACTATTTCTGCAACCGAAATGTACCATCTAAATTTGGCATTTAACGATAAAATTAGAGGCGTGATTTGAATTCCAAATGCACATTGAAAAAAATACCCAATCGAAGCTATTGAACTTTTGGCTGGAATTGCACGTGACAAGGCCCAAATTGCACTGAAATAAACAATAAACGAGCGCTGTGGGAAAGCCGCTCGGGTTATTTGTTTTGTTTACTTTTATGACTTTGCAAAAAAATGTGTTAAAAAAACTACTGGATATGGTTGATTGCATCATTTGGAGTCGCCAATCTGAACCGACATCCGACAGCTGCTATCAAAAAAAAAAATATAATAAAAAGCTGCCAGCAAGGAATGCACCAGCAAGTGTGAAAATAAACGCCAATAAAACGTGGATCCAAACGAAAATAAACACTGTCCAAATAAAGAAAATGCTGTATCAATTGTCGACTATTAAACTCGTTTGTTTAACGGTTAAAGAAAATAATATGCTTGCAAGTATACATATTAAAACAAAAGTTGCGCAATTGCAACTGGAGAGCAGGAGGAGGAGGAGCAGGTTCGACAGCTGTTCGACTCCAGTATCTGGTGGATTTCAAGTGATGGGCCCCGTCGTCGAGGAAACAGCTACAATTAGAGATAACGCAATCCCCAGACGACGATATTGCTATATCTTCAGTAATTTCCGCACGCGACTTTTTCAGCAAAAGAAACGAGATGACCATGGAGATCGTAACGTGTACCTTCGTCTCGCCTCAGTGTTATTGCCGCAACATTGGGGTTCATGCAACATTGAAATGAGCCGCCCCCCGCGGGAGAAAGATTATTAGTCACATAACCGATGAAGCCTAAATTTGCGTATTCATGTTTTCGTAAACGGCGGCAATTAAGTAGCAGTGAAATGACAAATAAGGTCTAGAGATGAAAACGTGAGAAAAATTCAAAAAATGATTTTTCTAATAAATTTTAAAATGTGGTTTTTATATATTACAACGTTTTTTAATGAAAATATTCAAGTTTAAAGTTTAAAAACTTTATAACTTAGTCCTCTCTTTCAAAAACCCTCACGTCCGGATCACTGGATCACCTCTAAAAACGAAATGTTAATTAAGGGGACTGCGTAACAGATACTTGCAACCCAGAGTGCACGCGACAACCTCCCAAGCAAGGGGGTGGGGAGTCAATGTGGGCTCCACGGCCCGAGGCATTGGAGCACGAAACCGAGAAAACCGGACAACACCCGTGACAATGAAGTGGCAAGACAGCAATCCCAGCCAGAGCCACGTCTGCGTAATACCAGAAGTAGTCAACAGGTGAGCAACTTTGGGGGAATCTCGCTGGAACACGCAGTGGAAGCAGGCTAGGGGGTATGGAGTTGGAGTAGTGGAGGGGCTTTTCTTTAGGTACACATGTTGGCGTGTATATGTGGCGCAACAACCATAAACATAAACAAGCTGAAATCGGTGGCGTTTGCGCGTTGAACGAAAGTAAAATTAAAAACAACATAAAAGTTCAAATTGAATAAAACAAATAGCCACAACAAAGATATTCGGTCAAGTGGACCTGCTGTGCTCTACTCTTCCAAAAAAAATGGAATGTCTGTGGTTGGGTACTTAAATTTATGTAGCTATTATTATATTTTTATTTAATTTCTTTTAAACAATCATTTTTGAACCCATAAACTTATTACAATATTAATTTTTATTAATTTACTTTTTAGTCTTTCCTACATAATTATTTTTTAATTAAATATTATTATTAAAAACAAAATCCCCCAGTGTATAGACTTTTTTTTTAATTTCCCGTGGTCAGTTGGGAAGCGGGTAAGCGGGTGTAAACGGGTATGGGCGCCGGCTATTTAAAAAATTGCGGAATTCGTAACGCAAAAAAGAAAAAAATATAAAAAACTTGCTGTAAAAGCAACCCACAAAAAACCAACTATTGTCATTGCCTTCGATGGTTTCGTCCGACATTTCTTTTGGCTGCCCCGGCACTTGGTTTCAAGCCTTCGTCTTTAACGGTCGCGCATATCGGATCGAACAGTTTTTAGGTGCCAAAGTTGGGTGTCTCCTCAAGGATCGAATAGCTTTTTAATTTTTTTAAAACATGTTTACATACTGGAAGTTGGCCATTAATTTGGTTGTTATCTTTGCGGCTTTCATAGCACAAGGCTCCGGGGCCTATACGCGGGAGATAGTCAACGACAAGCTACCATTGCAGGAAAGGCGTAAGTAGTTCCGGACAAAAGGACACATTTTCAACTCCTTTTCGACACCTTTAAAAATCATAAATAATTTAAAAGTGCAGTGTGTTAACTTTGTAATGAACCATTTAAAAAGAATCGCGCTCCTAAAACTTAATTCTACTGATGATGATATTACAGCTCCTTGGCTGCAGACCTGCAAGCGCTCCAATCCCAACGAGAACAAATGCTTCCGCGAACTTTTCGAAGGATGTTTTCCGGCACTGGCCGCTGGAATCCCCGAGATCGGAGTGAAGAGCTTCGAGCCTTTAAATATTGATCAGGTGTCCGTCTCGAAAGGTAGTGGTAACCTGGTACTATCCGGTGGCTTCCAAAACCTGGTCATTCGCGGACCATCCAATGCAACTGTGAAACGGGCCAAGTGAGAAACAAAAATAAAAATAAAATAATTATTTATCTAAAAACGAAATTTTCTTTAGCTTGGATCTGGACCGCCGCCTCCTAAACTTTGAGCTGGAACTTCCAAAGCTGCGAATCCGGGCCAAGTACAATCTGAAGGGAAACATTCTACTGCTGCCTTTGGTCGGCAGCGGAGACGTGGCCATGGCACTGAAAAACGTCCACACCACCGTCTACACAAGGATATCATTGAGGAACGATACCCAAACGGGTGATGAGATAATCCACATCGACGAGATGAAGGTGGGCTTCGAGGTGGGGGCCATGCGCATTCACCTCAAAAATCTATTCAACGGCAACGACATCCTGGCAGCATCGATCAACTCCTTCCTTAACCAAAACGGCAAAGAGGTCATAGGCGAGCTGCGACCCGATTTAGAACTAGGATTGGCGGACATATTCCATGGGCTGTGGAACAACGTCTTCTCCAAAATGCCCACCAAGCTGTGGCTGGTCTAATCTTCGCCGGGTGTCGTCCACCACTTGTGTATTAAAAATATTCATAATTTATTTTGCCTTTAATTGTGTGCTTATGTCTAGGCTAATGTTTCTATTATGATTAAATGATTAAGATGAAATTAGTAGATATCCTGTATTTCCTTTATTGAGGACTTAGGCCTTGCCCTTGGGCAGGAGGTCGTCGTAGCTGAAAGCTGCAAACAACTTATCGACGGATGCTCTCAATATGTCCACCAGAGCCTTGGTCATGAGCGGACGCACTTCCTCGGCCAGAGCCTTCCAGTTCTCGTTGAGGAATTGGTTCATTCGTTCGCCCAGAGCCTTGTCCCCGTTGAACAGATTATCCAGATGAATCTGCACATCGGAAAGCTGATACTGAATCTTCACTTCGTTGATCTTCAGGTAAGTGACTCCGTTATCCTTGTACTCCTGGCCAATAAGCTCAGTTTGCAGTGTAATGTTTCCTTTTAATGAAAGGGTTTCGTAAGTTTTACCTCCCAGTAGATGGAAGTTAAATAGTTACTCACTCAAGTCTATAGAGCAGTGTCCATCGCCCAGCAGCGGCATCATCATAATTTTACCCTAAAAACAACCATTCAACATTTAAAAATTAGCACCTTAAATAAAGTAAAGGAGTACCTTTATTTCTACTGACCTTAATGCTGTACTCCGACTCCATATGCAACTTGGGGAAGGTCAGCGAGACGATGAACTTCAGCTTTGAGGGCTCCAATCGCAATTCGTTGACGGTGTGCTTTGAGATTCCAGTTACCTTGACGTTCCTGTACGTAGAATGCAAGTAAATGGCACCCGAATCCTGATCCATCTTCACTTCTGGCACAATCAGGGGCTCCATTGGCGGTATATAGAGCTCTGGAATACCGTCCATAAGCTGGGGTCTCAGCGCTTCAAAAGATTCCCTGGCGCATTTATTCAAATTCGGCGAATCCCGATGGCAGACTTTGAGGAAAGATGCTGCCATGTTTGGGGATAATAATAAAGAATATATCAACTAAATCGGGGAGCTGGGGTTCTGTTGTTTTTACTTACGAATTCGTGCTGGTTTTTTAGTTTTGGGTTTTGCCTCCAACCACTCCACCTGCATGGCCAATCCCAACAGCAGCACACCGAATAACCAAATTGTATCCATTCCGTATCCTTGGTAATCCTTATTTCTTATTCAGTTTGGAGCACCGCTGGTGACTGATGGCGATCGACTTGTGGTGCCTGTCCAGCTGTTTTGATTGCTTTTATAGTAAAGTCTGGATTTGGCAAAAGCTGACGCATTCTCGGTTCTGTCGCATATGCAATTTCTCGTGACATTGCAATCCTCAGCAGTTTATTTCCAACTGACCAAGCCAAGTTTTTCTCGCTTAACTTGGGCCATATATAGAGTCGCTTATGTACAAGACAAAATACACCAGTCTTGGTTTAGTTGGCCAAAATATTCACCTTTTTTTTATGACTTTTTAGATCTATTTCATTATAAAATTAACTATTAGAAACCTAAACCCATCATGCCCCATTTATTTTCTTGGTAGTATTTGATTCAAAATGTTTTTATTTTGTCATATAAGGCACATAGAAACGTTCGATTACAGCTAAAAAATTAATACAAAATGTGATTAATTTTATGACCATCTGGACAACAGGCGTAACGCAAATTAAATGAAACTTTAAAAGTATTTTACTTTCACGGTTGCAGGTTTTCTAGGTTGTACCTTTTTTGAGTTTCAACAAAATATAAAAACAAATTTGTGAAAAATGTTCTGTTTATAACGGCAAAACACACGCAAATTAAAACGATTTCAACATCTTAACTTGTCAGACTAAATATGCGGACTAACAACGCCAACTAAATTAAAGAAATATAAAAATATTGATAACAAAACGAAAACAAATTCAATAAGTTGGATTGGGTAATCGGCGCATCTTTGCTCATCAAGTGAAGGATATGAAGCTACGAGTCGGTTTCCATTTCTTGGCATATCCTGTAAATTTAAAAAATCATTAGATCAAATGCATTAAGGACGAAACATTCACTTACATATTCATAATTTGTTGTGCTTTGTCGAGCGAAACGAGCGTAGATGCGTCATAAGGCAACGAAGTAGGGCCTTGTGAACTCATAGACAGCAGGTCCATCGCATCGGTCAGCTGTTGCATCGGCGCTCTACCGTTTTCCGATGCGTATCTTAACATATTTACATGCATTTTAAAGATATCGTTTTGAATATCCTCAAATTTTTGCTTGACTTTTAGGACGGTTATTTGGTTTCCTTTAAAAAATAAATGCAGTTTATCGATATTTTTGGAGTACGACAAGACCAATCCCTCTTTATAAAACTTTGAGCGGTTATTAGCGAACCCTATTATATTATTTCTAAAATCGTTCAAAGTTATTCCGTTTTGGAGATAATTTCTTGCGAATCTGCCACTAAAGATATGGAATTATTAATATTAATACGTTTTCAAAGAAGAAAAGATTAGCTTACACATTAAATACATCCTTCTCACTATACTCTTTGAGGTACTCCTTAGTTTCCTTAACTTCGTTGCGGGCCTGACGTAAGGCAGATTGTGAGTATCCCTTGATTGATTGTGCGATGTTAGTAATGCCCCTGTATGCCTCTGAAAGCTTTTCCCACTCTGCCCCGTCTCCGAACTGAAAGAGATTGAAATTATTTATTAAACAATATGTAATTATATACAACATACCTGAGTGATGAGTTTTTCATTTTGTACATGAGTACGCAGTTTCTGAATCTGATTGTAGGCATGTGTGGTAGCAATAATTGCCTCCTTTATACTGTCGTCACATGGGTTTAAAAGAATTTCGTCTTCCAAAGAGAGCGCATGCTCATAGAGACCCCGCAGAAAAATTTCCAGATCCTCCTGCTCATGCCTAATTGTAAAATGAAAGTCTTTAGCCAGTCTCCTTAAGACCCATCCTTCCTTCGAATCGACTTTTTTGGGCACGCATTTCTGCATTAACGGAGATACTATAGGCTCCAACACATTGTATTCGCTAGACTCGTTTATTTGGAAGACATACAGCATAACTGGGGGAGTATTACGCATGCGCGACTCCTTGCTGGTGTCGCACCATTCCGCTACATAGAGATCTATTGGCCTTGTATCCGGAGTCATTTGCTTTTCGGGATGAGAAGTAGGAAACACTACATACAAATCATTTTGAGAAATCCCCGTATCTCTTTTAATCCGGTGAGTAAGATCATCCATGGTCGTTTGCTCTGTAACCACATAAGCTAAACGCTTAAAGCAGTTCATGGCGAAAATGGTGAGCACCTTGATTTGGAGCAGTTTGTCGAGAGATGCAAAGACAACTGGGACTGCTTGTTGTACTTCATCAGTTGCCATTTGGCCACGTCGCTTATAATCCTTGTCCAGGGCAATGCGCAGCCACTTTGTAAGCTCCACGGCGAAGGGTTCGGTAAGATGGTGCTGTACAGGAAGCTGTGTGTGATTAACAAATCGATTGGAATCCATTACGTCCTCAGTAATGGCAATACAATCAGTCGGTTTGTTGATCAGATTAATAAGGATATTTTTGGGACTCTGATGCGGTATGAAGGGCAGCTCTCCGGTGGCCAACTCATAAGCTATGATGCCCAGTGACCAATAGTCCACAGCCATGTTGTACACTCCTGACTCAACCACCTCCGGCGCAAAGTAATGCCGCGTGCCGACCACGCTTTGCAGCATCGTCTTGTCTGGAGCCGGTCTGGCGAGCCCGAAGTCAGTGAGCTTGTAAACATTTTTACCATTCCCTGTTTTTTGAATAACTATGTTGTCCGGCTTCAAGTCGCGATGGCAGACCAAGCATTTTGAGTGCAAGAAATGCAAGGCCACTCGCATGGATCTCAAAATTTCACGGACCTCAAATTCCACCAATCCGTTGACGTTCTCCGGTTTGTTCAGTTTCTTTCTCACATCGCCTCCGTTGCAGTATTCCAGCACGATGACCGGCAACTTGCCTATTCCATTGAGGTAAGCTAGAAAACCGGGATCCTCCTTGTCCAAGTGGACGCCTGCTACGATATTGGAAAGGTCCTGAAACTCCCTAGTCCACGATAATTCCTTCTGCCACCGTTCTTTGATTTTTATCTTTTGATCGGCACTCAGCGAGTCCACATCCTGGATATGCTTGGTAGCTGAAACGTAAATAAAAATAAACTTAATTGAGCTACAATATCTGCGACGCAGAAGCTCGAAGCTGAGTCAGCCTTAATCAACAAGCTATCACATCCGCGGACCACACAAGTGTAGATCCGCGCGGGTGGCGCCCTATCAACGGTAGGAGGGAATTGCTTGCATCAGCCCAATTCCTAGAAACCGCCGCATTCACATACACACGGAAAAACATTTCCATATATGTACATGCAGGCGTGTGAAAGTAACCGAAAAATTGTTTATATGTACTTAAGCTTACCAATCTCCCTGCCAGAGATCTCGTGGCGCCAGTGGATGACCGCTCCGAATCCGCCTTGGCCCAGTTTTCCACAAAGCTTCCAATTTCCCCAGGAGCGCCTAATGTCCATATTGTCTTATATTCACGCAGCACCTAGAAGACAACCG
Source organism: Drosophila pseudoananassae pseudoananassae (assembly GCA_018153035.1). Classification (NCBI taxonomy): domain Eukaryota; kingdom Metazoa; phylum Arthropoda; class Insecta; order Diptera; family Drosophilidae; genus Drosophila; species Drosophila pseudoananassae. The sequence continues at coordinate 3,512,433 of JAECXR010000055.1, forward strand.
AAGAATCCCTCCATCTCGGAAAAACAAAATCGCGGCTGATCGTTGGTGATGGGCGATATCTAGGTTCTTGCGCACTTGTCTCAGCGTTGATGGCATGGGCAGCACAAATTAGGGAATATTTAACTCTGCTTATTTATAACTGACTTAAATCTTTTAAAAATAATTTACTTTCCAATTATTATTAATTATAAAATAAAACAAAAGTTTAATTAAAATTTATACACAAGACTATTTTAAATTAACCTGCTAAAGTACAAAGCCCTTTTACCATCTCCAGCGAAATCGATAACTTTATCGGCTGGCATCTCGCATCACAAATCAAACAGGTTGTAAACAAAACATTGAAGACAGAAAAATTGCAATTGATCAGTGAAAAAAGCCACGATCGCGCATGTCGAGTTAAAATGCGTTTCCACATGAAGAACGGCAGCGAGGACAACGACATTGTGGCAGCCACAGCCACACCTGCAGCCACTGCCGAGCACATTCGCAAGTTTGTCTTCAGCGGTGGATCGGCTGGAGGCGAAAGACTTGAGATAAAGATACCTGAAGTAGGTTTTCATTGTGTACATATATGCCAGGATATTAACTTAAACGAAATCTTTGCAGCTGCTTCAGGGAGCATACTCCTTTTATACGTGGCCCTGCGCGCCAGTGCTGGCTCATTTTCTGTGGGAACGCCGCCAGACTCTTGCTGGTAAGCGCATACTGGAACTTGGTAGTGGCACCGCATTGCCCGGAATCCTGGCTGCCAAGTGCCGTGCTCAGGTGGTGCTCACCGACAACTGCATCCTGCCCAAGTCTCTGGCCCATATTCGAAAGTCCTGCCTCGCGAATCAGCTGCAGCCCGGCGTTGATATTGATGTGGTGGGCCTTAGTTGGGGTCTGCTTTTAAATAGCGTGTTTCGACTGCCCCCGCTCGACTTGATTATCGCCGCTGACTGCTTTTACGACCCAAGTGTTTTCGAGGACATTGTAGTAACTGTGGCATTCCTTCTGGAGCGAAACACAGGTGCCAAGTTTATATTTACATACCAAGAACGCAGTGCCGACTGGTCTGTTGAAGCTTTACTCAAAAAGTGGAAACTACAAGCACTTCCAATCAGCATGGACGATATTGGCAAGGAGTCGGGCGTAGATGTGATGGAGTTTATGGGCGGGCATACGATTCACCTTCTGGAGATTACCCGAATCGAGTCAACCACAATAAATGCTATATAACCATTATTCCCTAAGAATAATTTAATTTGTTTTTCTTATAGTTTTATACTACTATGGGCGTAAGATCTGCTGGGTTCAGGAATTCATGCATAGTGTCGCTGGATCCGAGCACCACAATTCGATGGCGATTGTGTGATACGCCGGAGGACCTGCTTGTAGTTCAAAGATGCGGGTCCAAAGATGCCAGCTTTGCCGGTCTTAACAATACATTATGGGGAACTTGGGAAATTTCCATTTTGTGATTGTTATACTAATATGTTGTCAATCTTCTCAAAGGTCATATTTTGAACAAAGAAGTTACTTTAAAAAGACTTATAAAAAAGCTTTGCATATTCGGCACTTTTCCTCACTAATGGAGCAATAGAAAAATAGAAATATGTTTCATTTTCAAAATTGTGCCATTTACCCGCTTTAAATTTAATACTTTTTTTAGAAAATACCAAAATCGGATATTTAAAGCTATTTGTAAACTTTTTCCAGTATGACCAAGCCAAGAAAAAATATAAAATGTAGCCAAGTTGTCAACACTGAGCAATAAATATAGCCAAGTTGTCAACACTGTCGCAGAACTGCAAGCTGCAAATCCGACGGTTTTATTTATTTACCACACGCCATCCAAGAATATTTCGCAGAAAAAGGTTCCAGCAAGAGCTAGTTATTGTTTATTTATTGTTTGTGCTGTCACAGGCAGACGCGAGAAAGACCGTCGTTTTGTCAGAGCGTGTTGGTGGCCTGTTTGCGTCGCGTGCGTGCTTGTGTGTGTGACGCCTGCGAAAAATCGAAGTTATTGCATTGCGCAGCCCTTCAGGCCAGCTGTCCGCCCCGCCGTCGTCCGTCAACCGCGGATCCGCATTCTGATGGTAAGTGTGGCGGAATGCACCAAGGTGCATTGAAATGCAGCCACTGGGAATTGTTTCGGGCTCGTTCCGGCTGTGGGCGTTGTTTGCGGTTGTCTCCAATCCCGAAACGCTTCGCCTACTGTCTCAAGGGTAGCCCCAAGTTTGCAGCCACTAGCAGCCACTGGAAATTAATAATAAGGGCTCCAATTATAGACCAGGAGCAACTGTAATTGACGGCATTTTGTTGACGCACAGCCCCAAAGGAGGAACATTTGTTGTTGCCATTGATCCGTTAATTCGAACGGGAGAGGCAGAGCGTCGGTGTTGTGTATGTCGAGAGAGCTATGAAAGAGCGACTGAAAACAGTGGCGCTGTGAGGTTTTGTTGTTTTTTTTAGGGGGTTGATCCCTGGTAGGTTGGTAGGTAGGTAGGAATGGAAATGGAATGCTTGAATGGAAATCCTTCCCATTCCCTGGGCCCGTGATTGACAAAGAACTCGGATTAGGCAGACTACTGGAGTCCTCTACCTAAATCAGTCACTGATGTGCGTGTGTGTCATGCTTTGCCGTTGCCGGTGGTGGGGAGGAGGAGTAGGGTGATGAATACATATTGCGCGCGCTCTTCATTATTATTATTTTTTGTCGCATGATATCACCCATCCTGGTGACAAGCCCATGAACCTTTCCCCAAAAGTCCAACCTATTCGCACGCTCCTATTTTCCATTCTATTTCGGCACAAGTAACTGCACTAATGAAGCGCAATCTAAATATGGACCGGTGTCTTGGCCGACCCATTTACTTTTTGTCGCCTTCACCTCCGATGCCGGCTGCCATGCGAACCGTAACGGATGATTCCTTGGCCTCAGCTTCAAGATTTCATCGACGATTAAGCTCAATTTCGAGACATTACGTTTGATAGCTCCTGACAACCAGTATAGTTCTGCTCCACTGGAGATCAGTCATGTTGTTCATTTTTTATACAAATTTTCAGTAAAGTTTCGTGTTTTTTCTCATTTGTATTTGTTTCAAAGAATGCTCATTGACCCAACTGAACGCGCCATAGACCACTGAGGAGACCCTGACTGAATCAGATCAAAGACTAGACCGCGATGACCGAGGATACGGAGTACAAGAAGTTGCCGGTGGAGGAACGATGTGTGCACAAGCTGTGGAAGGCGCGAGTCGACGGCTACGAGGAGGCTGCCAAGATCTTTCGCGAACTAGACGATGAGAAGTCGCCAGAATGGTCCAAGTTCGCCGGACTCATCAAAAAGATGGTCGTGGACTCGAACGCCATGGCCCAGGAGAAGGGACTGGAAGCTGCGCTGATATTCGTTGAGAACAGCGGACTGGCCGGCCGGACTGTAGGCGATGTTATGACGGGCATTGTCCAGAAATGCATTGCAGCTCCCAAGACTAAAACCAAGGAGCTCTCTGTCCAGGTGACTCTCATGTATGTGGAGATCGAAAAGCAGGAAGCCGTGGTCGAGGAGCTGGTCAAGGGCATGGAGGCCAAGAACCCCAAAATCGTGTCAGCCTGCGTGGCGGCCACCACCCAGGCTCTGCGCGACTTCGGAAACAAGGTAATCGGCGTCAAGCCGCTCATCAAAAAGCTGGCCCCCCTGATGTCCGACCGCGACAAGGCGGTGCGAGATGAAGGAAAGCAGCTGGCTGTGGAGATCTACCGCTGGATCGGTGCGGCGATGAAACAACAGATCAGTACCCTGCCCCAGGTGACGCTCAAAGAGCTGGAGGACGAGTTCGACAAGCTCAAGGGCGAGCGGGCGGAGCCCTCGAGGTAGGTTTATATTCCTTCCTATATAGTCCTTTATTAAAGCTGTGTTTCCCCTCAGATATCTAAAGTCGCAGCAGGAGAAGCAGGCAAAGTTGGCGGAAGTGGCAGCCGAGAACGAGGATGCATACAATGGTAACCCACTCTGATATTGGTATATTCCCACTCTCCAGCGTTAATCATTTTGTAATGTAGAAGAGGATGGGGATGCCGGCGTCGAGGAAATCGATCCCATGGATCTTATGGATCCCGTGGATATACTTTCCAAACTACCGAAGGACTTTTACGACAAACTGGAGGAGAAGAAGTGGACGTTGCGTAAGGAGTCGCTCGAAGCTTTGGAGAAGCTTCTCACCGATCACCCCAAACTGGAGAACGGTGAGTATGGGGCCTTGGTCAGCGCCCTGAAAAAGGTCATCACCAAGGACTCGAACGTCGTGCTAGTTGCGATGGCGGGAAAGTGCCTCGCTCTGTTGGCAAAAGGACTCGCCAAACGATTCTCCAACTATGCATCGGTGAGTGGACATGAAAAATAATAAAAGAATCATGCATTAAATCGTTTCATTGCAGGCTTGCGTGCCGTCTCTCCTAGAAAAGTTCAAGGAGAAGAAACCAAATGTAGTCACTGCACTGCGCGAAGCTATCGATGCCATTTACCCATCCACGTCGTTGGAAGCTCAACAGGAATCCATAGTAGAGTCGCTGGCCAATAAAAATCCCAGTGTTAAGTCCGAGACAGCCCTGTTCCTGGCAAGGGCACTCACGCGCACGCAGCCAACGGCACTGAACAAAAAGCTCCTCAAGCTGATGGTCACCACTCTGGTTAAGACGCTAAACGAGCCCGATCCCACGGTCCGTGACAGCAGCGCCGAAGCTCTCGGCACCTTAATGAAGCTGATGGGCGAAAAGGCAGTGGCTCCGTTGCTGACAGACGTAGATGCCCTCAAAATGGGAAAGATCAAAGAATGTCATGACAAGGCGGAGATCAAGATAAAGGTTGCCGGCCCAAAAAAGGAGGCTCGCCCTGCATCTGCTCCCCCGGCAAAGGCTGCTGCTCCAGCAAAGGCAGCTGCCGGCAGTGTGGAGCCAAAGCCTGTAACTCGACCCGCCACCACAGGGGCACGCAAAGTGCTCAAGAAACCCGCGGGCCCGTCTGGCGGAAGTGCGTCCTCCGCTGGAACGGTCGCAGCTTCCAAAGCATCAGGCAAAGCGCTGGCTACTGAGAGGGAAATGGCGCCCGAAGAGGTGCAGGCCAAGGCTGAAGAAATTCTGCCGGCCGACATTCTCAGTGGTCTCGTGGACTCTAACTGGAAGAATCGTCTGTCATCTGTGGAACAACTTTTGGGTGATATTACCAATTACGATGCCAAGCAGGCGGGGATATCGCAAGTATTGATTCGTACCATCAGCGGGCGCAAACCAGGACTCAAGGAGATGAACTTTCAGGTAAGAACAACAAATATTCTTACAAAGATTAAGACCATTTTAAGAACCAAACCGGTTTTCCGTATTGAGATATCTAACTTATGCGGTGATTTAATTATTTTCAGGTACTCAAGTTTAAATTGGACGTTATTCGCAGTGTGGCTGAAAACTATCCACTGACCACAACAACTGTGGACCAAGTGATCAACGAAATAACCGAGAAACTAGCCGACGCCAAAAACGGTGCAGCAGCTTCCGATGCCCTCACCGCTTTTGCCGAAGCCACCAAACTGGAATACGTTGTGGGCAAGGTGCTAACCTTTGCCTTTGAGCAAAAGTCACCCAAAGTCCAGTCAGAGGCGTTCAATTGGGTCAACAAGTCCATCACCGAGTTCGGCTTCCAGCTGCAACCCAAAACTCTGATAGAAGATGTACGGAAAGGTGTTCAGAGCACGAATCCCACGGTGCGTGTCGCTGCCATCCAACTGGTGGGCACCATGGCCATGTACATGGGCAATGCTCTGATGATGTTCTTCGACAGCGAGAAGCCAGCCCTGAAGTCTCAGATTCAGGCCGAGTTCGACAAGAATGTGGGCGAGAAACCACCAAAGCCAGTGCGTGGCGTGCAGAAGACTAGTGGAGGTGGTGCCAGCAACTCCGCGGAGAATGAGGAGGAGGAAGGCGGTGCCGCCGAAGAGGAGACCATCAACATAGCCGATCTTCTGCCGCGCGTGGATATTGCTCCACAAATCACGGAGAGCCTGCTTAAGGAAATGTCGGACAAGGACTGGAAGACTCGCAATGAAGGGCTCACGAAGCTGCAGGCGATCATCTCCGAGGCGCGCTTGATCAAGCCCAGCATTGGGGACTTGGCCCCAGCATTGGCGCATCGCCTAGTGGACTCCAATGCAAAGATTGCGCAAACGGCGCTCTCCATTTGCGAACAGCTGGCCACAGCTATGGGTGCTGGCTGCCGGAGCTATGTGCGCACTCTCTTCCCGGGATTCCTGCACGCTTTGGGAGACAACAAGAGCTTCGTGCGGGCCGCCGCCCTCAACTGCATCAACTGTTTCGGGGAGAAGGGCGGCTACAAGGAATTCTTCGAGGCGGAGATGATTGCCGATGCCCTCAAGGGGGGATCGCCAGCTCTGAAGTCTGAGCTGTGGGCCTGGCTGGCGGATAAGCTGCCGGGGCTGGCGCCAAAGTCAGTGTCCAAGGAGGATCTGCATTCAATGGTGCCGCATCTGTACGCGCATATCTGCGATCGCAATGCGGACGTGCGCAAGAACGCAAACGAGGCTGTTCTGGGCATCATGATCCACCTGGGCTACGAGGCCCTGGTGCGAGCTCTGGACAAGCAAAAGCCGGCATCGAAAAAAGACATTTCGGCGGCCCTGGATAAGGCGCGGCCCAATCTTCCAGTCAAACCCCTACCCAAGGGCAAGCAGCAGGCTCCGATTCTCGAGGAGCCCAAGGCTAAGACAGTCCGCGGCGGAGGCGGCAGCGCCGGCAGTGGGGCAGCTGGAGGCATACAAAAGAGTGCTTCCGCGCGGTCGGCCGGTGGCCAGGACAAGCAGCCGGCACCGACGCGGAAGAAGGAAGAGGACATCGACACATCCCCGCTACTGGCGATTAATAATGCCAAGAACCAGCGTCTTCTGGATGAGCAGAAAATGCGGGTCCTCAAGTGGACTTTTACGACGCCGCGCGAAGAGTTCACCGAGCTACTGCGCGAACAAATGATGGCCGCGAATGTCAACAAGGCTCTCTTGGCCAACATGTTCCACGACGATTTTCGGTAAGATTGGACTTTTAAGGCTTGTACTTTATACTAAATCCCTACTCTTCGTCCAGCTATCACTTAAAGGTCATTGAGCAGTTGAGCGAGGATCTGGGTGAGAACAGCAAGGCCTTGATTTGCAATCTGGACCTGATACTGAAATGGCTGACACTGCGTTTCTACGATACGAACCCTTCTGTGCTGATTAAGGGTCTCGACTATCTGGGTCAGGTCTTCCAGATGCTCATCGACATTGAGTATATCCTGGCCGAAAACGAAGGCAGCTGCTTTGTGCCCCATCTGCTGCTGAAGGTGAGTTCTGAGGAAGTGCAGAATGTTTAGAATGATATAAATATTTCTCTTTTAGATTGGAGACCCCAAGGACGCTGTGAGGAACGGGGTGCGCCGGGTTTTGCGTCAAGTTATCCTGGTCTTCCCCTTCGCAAAGGTCTTTGGCTATGTGATGGAGGGCCTTAAGTCAAAGAACGCTCGCCAGCGAACCGAGTGCCTGGACGAGCTGACCTTCCTGATCGAATCATACGGCATGAACATATGCCCTCCGGCAGCGGTGCGAGAGATTGCTCGCCAGATCTCCGATCGAGACAACTCTGTGCGCAGCGCCGCTCTCAACTGCGTCGTCCAAATTTTCTTCATTGCCGGAGAAAAGACCTACAAGATGATCGGCCAGCTGAACGAAAAAGATCTCTCCATGCTGGACGAGCGCATTAGGCGGGCCAAAAAGACGAAGAAACCCGATCCACCAGCCGCCGAGCCCCAGCGGCCCAGCGCGACTAGATCGGCGGCGGTTCCACAGCAGGACAGCATTGAGATCGAGGATGCAGTGGTGGGCAACGGCTGCGATGAGCTGCCGCTGGACGAAGAGGGGTAAGTGTACGGGGTGGGAGTGGTCTGAATCTAAAGCTATATCCTAAGACCTATAGCCTCCCAATCCAAATACCCAGCTTGGTGAGTGCCCTGATCGAACGAGGGTTGGAAACTACTGCCGGCTTGTACCAACGCAGAGTTCAAGAGGGTTCAGGACCACCAAAAATGCCCATTGGAACAAACCCTAAGAGCTGCAAAAGGAAGCATTTGTGACATGTTTTTTTTTTACTTGTACTATGTAGAAGTGATGAATATACCAAATTCCCAGTAGCCATAAGATAAGACTGTATCTTTTCTTAAGAATGTGTTGAAAGGATAAGAGGAAGAGGAAGTGATTTCCTCCAGTGGTTTCCAACCTCGGATATCTCCAGCACCCATTACCTTTGTTTACCCTGTTGATTTTGGTTTTATTTCTTACCCACTCAGTTCTCAGCGGGCGTTGAATGCGCGTGGGCAGAGCAACCTGGCGGAGCGGAGTGCCACGAACGTGGTAAACTACTTGAACTCCCTGACTCGGCAGGCGTAATGTGGCTTTCTTTTTTTTACTTTGTGTTTGTTTTTGTTTTTGTGCTGCTTGTGCTGGCGTGTGTTTTTGTTTGTAAAAGTCTCCAATGCCCTTCCTGTCAGCCCCATTGTGGCTCTGCTTTGCATGTTACTAGTTCAGTTGAGTTGAGTTCTCCAAGTTGGGCTAACACCTTCTTTTTTCTTGTTCCCAATTAAAAACATCCGCAGGACTTTTGATCAGGCGCCGTCGTCGCAGCTGCTTCTCTTACAACAGCAACTGGCTCAACTACAGCAGCAGGCCCAGCTGCAGAAGCCCAGCGGTCCTTTCGGGCTAGACTCTCAGGTGATTAGTGAGATTGAGAAGGATTGGGTCCGTGTGGATCACATGGAACTGAAGTCGGTGACGAATGTGGACATCTCCCCGTTGGACGAGCCTATTAAGATTAGACCCGTGGCCGGCGGAGTTCAGTATCCTCAGGAGAAGTTCGATCGACTGATTTCTTGCCAGCATTACCTACAGCAGACTATGACCACATCACCCTCCTCCGCTGCATGTGCAGCTAGTGGGATCTCGCCCTTCCGGAGTCCCATGCGCCTTCAGCTTCATCAACCGCCTCAGCAAGTGGAAAACAATATACCGAAGTAAGTATACTTATCACTTTGCCTTCGCAGTCCTTAAAATATTGTTTCTCTGCAGCCTGGCGGATGTCCTGCCCAAGCATGATCCGCAGCTGATCAAGGTGATCAAGTCGGTCAGCAGCACGGACACCTTGAAGGCACGTGCGGCCATAAATGAACTGACCGCCATAATTGAATCTCCTGAGAAGCAAGCCGTGCTTCGAGACTACGAGGAAATATTCATACAGAATGTGCTGGCGCAGTTAAAGGTAACTTTCTTTGAAGTTAACCCTATTACTTTCACTGATGGAATGGTTTCCCGTTTCAGAATCTCTCTCAGATGCCTTCGGCCCAGTCCGTGGTGGTCTACCAGCCGCTGTTGTCCATTTTGTACACCTTTTTCCATGCCAACATTCTGGGCAAGACGCTGAGCGTTGCCTGCATTAAAAATCTCATGTCATCTCTGCTGAATCTCATGGCCGATCCCAAGCTGGCCGTGGGCGATGACAGTCAATACAACAAGGTTATTAATGGTATATGCCTTAAAGTGCTAGACAAGGTGGACTTTACGAATTTAAACTGGTCAGTCATACAAATCTTAAGACTATTAAGTAGTTCTAATCAAGATCTTATTCCCACAGTGCTCTTATTCGATTGCTGCGCGAGACTTGCCCAGAAGCGAAGCTTCCAAAGTTCACAGACCTTCTAATGAAATGCATCTGGCGGAATGTAAAAATGCTGCCAGAGCGCAGCAATGAGCTGAACTACGATGCTGTCATATTGGAAGTCCACGAGTTCATGCTGGCTCTACCTAGCACCTGGTGGCAGACCCGTCCCTCTGATACCCCTATGCGCACCATCAAGACTATTCTGCACAACATGGCTAAGGTGAAGGGAAATGCTATCCTCAAGCATCTCAACCAGATACCATCACATTCGGAGCTGCACACGTATCTGATACGCATCCTTAAGGTTTGTGTTTGGACATCTTTTTGATCTTTTTATAATAGCCCCTTATCTGTGTTGATACAGAATTTCCAAAAAGAAGGATCTATACCTGCAACCGCAGAATCACCACAAAGAGCCAAGGAGATTGCCTCTAAGCGTATTTCGCACCAGACTCACGACACAGTATCTCAGATCTTCAAGCTAATCTCTGACCGAGACACAAAGCAGCAGGGTCTGCAAAAGCTTTACGATTTCAAGGTTTGTCTTCTGTGTGTTTTGCAAGATCTCTGGGCCCTCGACCAACGTGAAGTAATATTTTGCAGAAACAACACCCCGATATTGACCTGAGCACCTTCCTACAGGGTTCAAGTGCCACTTTCCACAAGTACATCGAGGAGGGGCTGGCCGAAATTGAGCGTAGTCACCAACCCGATACAACCACACAGGTGCCCGGTCATCGTACAGGTAAGAGCGTCTCATAGATCACTTAACCCCGCGATTGCATCTACTAACCCCACGCACACGAATTTGCATTTGTACTGCAGCAGCTACCCGTTCTTATCTCACAGATGCCAACCACGATGCCGACTTCTGGATGGACCGTCTGCAGTATCATCTGAATGGACGCGCCGATGTCGGCAAGTATTCCACCGGCCGTTCTACAGATGATGGCTCCCTCATGCTGGACAACAAGGTGGCTGACGAGAATCTCTGCCTCAACTCCATGAACTCCCAGAAAGCGTCGCTCATCATGCGGGACGTGAGTTAATAGAAGAGTGTTCGTGGGGGGAATATCTAAAGGTGTGTTCTTTCCAGAAGCGGGATATGTCGCCGAACCGGTTGCAGCTCCTCCAGGCCAAGTTGGCCCAAATCAAGAAGGAGAATCACGTCTAATTAGTTGGAACAGGAACAGGTCCGAAACTGGAACAATGACCCCCCAACATGAAACGAGCCAGGCCTCGTATACTACATGATAATTTATTATTTAACATAGTTGTGTGCTCTATAAGTCTGCACATTTATATAAATATTTACGTAAATAATGGAGCAAGGAGCAAGCAGATTAACAACAATAACAATAATTAACAGATCACACTATCACTACTACGCCTACTCCAAACTATGTATTGTACTTGTTCTAATATAACAATTGATCGGTCTAATGTATTAGCACTGAGTTGTGTTCTGTATGCGATTCAATTTGAATTGACTCGATTGGCCGAGCTGAGATCGAGAGTTAGATCCTGATTTATCCTGTAAATGTGACTGTGACTGAGACCGGGTTCCATTTTAGATCGCTTGTTAGTTTGAATTATCAGCAGAAGCAGCAGCAGAGTGTTAAAGGTTTGTGTTTTGCATCGCTCTCTGCACCGCCAGGATCGATTCTTGTTATGTCTGGATATGTTTTCCACCCTCAACACGCCTCCAATTGTTTCAAGCCAAGCGTGCGGCTCAGTGCGCGCTAAAAACTCTAATTTATACTCGTATTAGCTAACCGTAGTTTTTACCAAATAGCAGTTACCCGTAACTTTTGTTTAGCTTAAGACCCTTTCAGTTTTATCTTCACACACCCTCACACACACCCGCACACACCCACACAAATACACACGATTTTTAAGCAGCTAGCACGCAGGACACGCTGGATAACAATAGTAGACACGCGAGCGTATTTTTGTAACATCCTCATGAACTATATGCGAAAATAAATGTTATATTTATAATTCAGACACCCTTGCCTTTTGATTTAATCAGCCACCGGCACCACATCCTCGGTGATTTCAGTTAGGAGCTCATCATCCTCTCCGTCCTCGCCGCCCTTCGAGGACTTGGAGTAGCGCGATGAGATGGTGGCCACGCGAATGGCTGCCTTGAAGCCCACGCGAGCCTTCATCTTGGCCAGTTTGGCCTTCCAGTTCTCGTCTCGCGACGGCAGGTCGTTGAGGTACTCGATCATTTCCTCCTTCTTGGGATCCACAATGGCCAGCACCGACATGCAGCCGTCCACGGTCCCCAGGACAATGGCCCGCCCGTCCTTGCTGCTCTTGATCGCCGTCAGCTCCGCCTGCAGCCTATAGTTGGCTATCATCTCGGTGTCCCCGGTGCGGAAAACCCGAATGGTCTTCCTACCGCTGTGATAATAGGCCACATACTCATCGTTCTCTGTGAAGATGCAGATCACGGAGAACACGCCCTCCGCTACTTTGGGAATGAAGGTCTTCACAGTTGTTCCCTTCCTCAGCTCCAGCATCTCCAGTCCTCCCCGCGTCGGAGCGTACAGCCCGCACTTACCATCCCTAGTGATGCTGCCACCCCACTTCGGAACGGAGCGCACGTGCTTCTTGGTTTTGATGTCCATGACGCTGCCCTTCTCGCTGCTTATCACCGCCACCTGGTTGGCCTTGTGCGGCATCGGGACAAGGGAGAATACCTCCTTGATGGCGCATCCCTTCAGCAGGATTTTGGACACGAAAGCTCCATTCGCGGCACTGTACACGCCCAGGCAATCCTTATTGGACTTGTCCACCGTCACCACCACAATGTAAGCGTTGTCCGCAGTTATCACGGATTGCCGGAAGGGCATGCCCGTGATCATACGGATGGGGAAGTCAAACCGGAAGAGGATTTGGCCCTCTGGAAGGAAGGAGGTGGAATTTATATGAAGGCTATAGACGATTTTCGGAGAAACTACTTCACCTGGCACAGATCTCATCGTTGTAATGGCTGTGAGCCGATTGGCTTCATCTCCCGCTCCTCCGGCAGCTGCCGCCAGGATATCGCGCTGATTGATGTTCGGAACGGAGACGGTAAGCACTTTATAACCGTAGTCCATGAGCGTCATCTGCTGTATTCCGGGCTGGTCGTCTCTGTAGACAACCTGTTCGGAGACCCGATTCCAGATGAGGAACTTTCCGGTTTCCGAGGATATGATGTATCGTCCATCTGGTGTGATTTCCGCGTGGGTTACTATGGCACCCAGAGGACTGTCGGCCAGCTTGGCCAGCAGGCGTCCAGATCGAGTCTCCCAGACTCCCACACAGCTTCTGGTGACCGTGACCGCCATGTCCACCTCAGACAGACTGATATCATCGATCTGCAGCTCATGCCGGTCGATGACGTGCACCTTTTCAAAGATATTGTTTATGTTCCACACCTTTACGGATCGATCGATGGAGGAGGTGACCAGGTTGTTCCAGTTTCCAATCGTCAGCGGTTCCAGCTGGATGATGCGGCCAAAATGGGCGTCCAGCACCTTGGCCAGCTGCCCGGAGCTGAGGCACCACACGTACAGATTTTTGCGTACTCCAGCCACGGCGTAATCCAATCGGGAGCTGACCATGATGGAGTTGGACTGCATAATGCGAGTGGTAATGTTGCGCACTCCGTGGGGCAGCGGCAGGTACAAAGCAATGTCAGTAAGACGTGACTCGACTTCCGAATCCTTCTCACGACCTCCAAAGTCCCATATAACGAATCCCTTTCCAGCCGTTCCCAGGAGCATGCGGTCGTGCTGGTCCAGTCGCAGTTGCAGCAGCATCTCCTTGTCGTCGTTCTCAAAACGCGGCAGGCTCTCCACCAAACTCCAGCGAATCTCACCCGTTTCCTCATCCTCGATGAAGTCGAAAACCGATACCTCAAAGTTCTCCTCGTTGGCACAGCCATACGCTCGAGTGCGTCCTTTGTTCATCACCATGGCGCTGAAGAACTTTTGTGAATTGGAGTAGTTGCTGCCACGACACGAGTCCAGTCGCAGGCGCATCTCATTGATGGAGCCCGACCAGAAAACGACATTGTAGTCCGTTGGGGTAAAGAATTCCATGGCTAAAATTAAGAAGAAAGTATTGGGTGCTAAAGTAATAAATATGTATGATTACTTACTTAGAATCTCCCAATCGGAGTTATCGCCAGGCACATCAAAGGTGTCCACCAGATTGCCACGCATATCGAACTGGGCCCATCGTAGTTTACAGGTGATGAACAGGCTTGAAAATAAATAAAACAGAATCATATAGATAAGGATAAAGTTTCGAGACAAACCCACTTTTGATTGAGAAGATAGAGTCCGCTGACTGGACCATGGGACTCCTCGAAAGGACTATTGATGACCACAAACTCGCTGGAGAGCATGTTGAGGAGCACTGTCTGGTTGTTGTTGGAGTAGGCCGCGGCCCACTTGTTGTCCGGGCTCAGGACCAGCTGTTGCATGATCCCCTCAATGCCAGGATTCACATCACGAGTCAGATCCGAAGTGGACAAATCAAAGGTGATGAAGTGCGTGGAAATGGAGACCATGTAGCGCATGTCACTGGTAAGGCAGAAGGCGAAGACTGCAAACTGGTGACCCTCCAAGGAGTACTAAGAATAAAATTAAATGAATTAAACTGCATTATAGTGTATTTTAAGGATGCCCTACTTTTAAAGGACCTCCTGGTGTATGAAGACAATGATTGACCGGAATGAGCGCACAGTCCTTGGGACCGCAGCGATCACAAGCCCGCAGCAACATCTTTATATTGGGATTACCCCCGATCTCGGGCAGCAAGCGTCCAATTAGTTGAGGGGCCAACATATTTGGATAAATGGCCAGGATGGCGCCTCCCAAGCGCAGGGCATCTGCTACCAACATCAGCTCCCTTTTGGCCTCTTTGTCATCCGTATTAGTAGAGGCATCCTCGAAGTCGGCCAGGACTGCCTGTAGAGGGCAACTGGATAGCTTGGCGTGAAGCCAGTCGTAGTTAAAGAGGACATGCTCGAAGAGATCCTTGAAGCGTCGAGAGCGTACAAAGTGAAAAGGAAGCTCCCCAAACTAAGAGGAAAACTTGCATTGGTAGCTGACTCTCAGAATCTAAATAATACAGAACCCACCTTCCGTAGATTGTACCTTTTGGAGAGGCCATCCTTGCTGGTAAAAACCAGCGGTTGGATGGGCACCTTACGATCAGCGGAGCCCTCCTTGTCCGCCAAGCCAAAGCGATGCCTTTGAATCTCCGTAAACTTGAACGGCTTGGGCACTCCACCACCCCAAATGCCCAGATAGTAATCTGCAATCATGGAATGGAAGTAAATGGCCATGTTCATGTTCTTAAAGTAGCGCTCCTTGGCGGTGTCGCGGAACTGGCGATGGTACCAGTTCATCACATTCACGCCGTCGGCCTCGCGTTCGCTTAGATAGTTGGGCAGATCGTTCCGGATACGGGTCCAGAGCAGGGGCGGAATACGTCGCACCGGGGGCATGTGGTACTGATAGACGTCGTCCAGCACCTTGTCATCCAGTGAAATGAGATCCTCCAGCTCGCTCTCGGATAGCCCAGACTTCGAAGCAGTGATGTAGGCTAGAGCATGGAAGACCAGGATGCGTCCGTGCTGCTTTTCCACACGCTCGAACAGCAGCATAATGGAGTCCATCACCGTGTTGGCCAGGTGCGTCTCCTGGGGACGAGTGTAGCTGCGCCAGCGACAGATCTCGGCAAAGACGAGCTTCACAAAAATGGGCAGCGAGCACTTGCTGATAGCATTGGCCACTAGTCGCCACTGGTAGTTGTTTAGATCCCGGCACGCTGTCTTCATCCACATCTTGATCACGTTCATGGCCAGCTCCTCGCCCAGCGCCGTCACCTCGATGAAGTTCTCCTCCACGTCGATCATCTTGCACAGCACATGGTACTCATGGGACACAGTTGGGTTCGCCGGCTCATTGGCGCACGAGATGATGATCTGGAAGCAGTCGAGAACACATCTGGTATACTAGATCTTGGTAGGGATTGGATATACTGGAGTAGTAACCATGCGAGGATCGCCTCATGCAGAACGGCCTCCTTGCGGTGTCGTTATGGGTGAGGGGTTTGCATTACACATTCTTAGTGGCTTTTGCGAGTGATTTTGCTTAGCACGCACAGGTCAAGCAATTGGAAGAACTTACACAGTTTCCCATTAGGGATTTGGGGCATGCAAATGGTATGTACAAGGAATGAGGATTTCATGAGGGATATAAGATATGTATATATCAAATAGATACATCGTGTAGGTCGCATAAGACCTCATACATAAGTATTACAAAGATCATATACGATCTATAGATAGTATCTATTAGATAACTAACTAGCCTTCTTCAACACACAGTTATAGGGGATAGGTATATTAAAGGGTATCTATATTTTAATTAATTAATTCCAAAAAAATGCTTCTGAAAAATAGACTACTAAGTCTTGAGCCTTGAAAAAGTTTAATGCCAGTATTTGAAAATATGATTTTAAACCCTATTTCGTATATTTTCGTAAAGTATTAGCTTTGGGCTTGCAAAGAATATATTATTGCATGAGTCTATAAAACAAGTCAATTGGATCAGACTCTTACATTGAATGGATAATTGTAACTAACCCTAAAAGCATTAATATCAGAAGTTATTCCTAAACATATTTTACATAATAATGTTAAAAATATCAAGTAGATCTTTGTGCTAAAGAGGAATATTTGGTGGTAAGCGAAAATAGTCATGCAAATAGTTTGTACAGTGAGAGACCATGCATTAGAGAAAGTATATTTCAAAATATTTAAGAATATCATGCAATTGTTATTTACAAATACTTGTTTTATATGACAAGTCAAATTTGCGTTAGCAGCGGACTGTAACTGGAGTCCAAAACCTGACCGTAGAACTTAAGATCACGGCGCTCACCTTGCAGTGCGGCGGCAGGCGAGTGGGTATCCAGGATACCTTGTTCGAGTCTTGGGTGCCCGTCAGCTGGTCGACTGAGTCGAGGTACAGGGTCAGTGGCTGGGTGGGGCTGGCGTAAGTTAGTAATTGCTTAAAGTGTGCTGTTAAGGGGACAAGATCATCGGGTATGTTCTCGAAGGGTAGCATGTAGTTGTAAGATATCTACAGGATATTGTTTTGTATTTGTCGGGGAGTATATGAGTGGGAGAGTTGTAGAGGTTGGAAGAAAATTTAGTTGGATTAGTTAGGAGTTGGCTCAAGCTCGAGTGGCTTGGGTTTGGATTCACTTCACCTGCTGGCAAATGGAAATCAGGGTGGCCGTCAAGGCACTGGAGTCCGGCGTGGTGCCCAGGAAACGGATGACATTGATGGGCCGGGCGTGGACGAACCACTCGGTGGCCACGAGGGAAGCGCTCTTGGAGAGGAGCGAGGTCTTGCCGCAGCCTCCGTCGCCGAAAAGGACAAGTGGCTTATCTGAATCCCCCAGCATATAGCGCTTGATACGTTCGCAACTTTCTTCGCGGCCGTAAAATATCTTCACCGAATTGTTGCAAGCATGCAAATGCTGAAGGATCTCAGTTACTATCTGCCCCTGTGCACTGGAGTCCTCTTTGCGCATCGCCCTATCGACTAGCTTCACCACGTTCTTATAGAAGTGCGAGATGAAATGATTCAGGTACTCCTCATGCGTCTCAATGTCCAGGCCCTCCCGTCCGATCCACTCCACCGTATATCTGCAAGTGTCCCCCGTTTCGGATTTCGGATTAGCAATCCCCATCAGTTGAAACTTAAATTCCCATTCCCCAACCCCGATCCCTTACTTTTGGGCATTGCTCGCCTCAATCTTGGCCGGTAGTCGTGTGTCCCTAAGGTCTCCCAGTAGCTTGGCCGATTCGGTGTCGAGACTGCGATTAATGATGTCCACGAAAAGGGAGGCCTTCTTTAGATTTTGAAGATTAATGTTGTTGATGTACCGCACATATGCCAGACAGTGATTCTTTGTGTTCTTCACATTCAAGATTCCATTGATCACCTCCCGCTCGGTCACTAAACGCGGTTTAGAATTTTGGGTTTTGTTTTTTTTGTTTAGCTATCACTACATGCACTAATTAATTAAAAAAGCTACGAGCTCACCCGACATGAAATAGTTGTGTACGTCGTCCTTGGACATCTTGTTGCTGGCTCCGAGCGAGGCAGCCGCCTTGCGCAGGAGCTTTTGCATTTTGTTGAGGGTGTCCCACCACACTGCTTGGTCCTCCGCCTGGAGCTTGGGTACTCTCTGTAAAAGGAAGGAGCCAATAATAAGACAAAGCTCCCATGAAACCCATTGGGATTCTTAGGGATATGATTTCGTACAGCACAGGAACACCTAGACAGAATGTTTTAAAAAACTTGCAAAATACGGTAATATGTAATATTACAAAAAATATGCACTTCACAAAATATGCACTGGGAAATCGATCCAGAAATCGTTTGAGGTACTCCACTTGAGAATCGGATGAGAATTGGGGAAGATATGGCCATCACTGTGCACCCTATAGGAGAAAATCCCATTTTCCAGGGATCCCATCATGAAAAACGGACAAAAAATCTAAAAAATATTTTGTCTCAGGATTTTAATGCAGAATTGTGGGAAATCGATCCAGAAATCTTTTAAGGTACTCCGCTTGAGAATCGGATGGGAATTGGGGAAGATATGGCCATCACAGTGAACCCTATAGGGGAAAATCCCATTTTCAAGGGATCCCATCATGAAAAACGGACAAAAAATCTAAAAAATATTTTGTCCCTGGATTTTGATGCAGAATTGTGGGAAATGGATCCAGAAATCGTTTAAGGTACTCCGCTTGAGGATCAGATGAGAATTGGGGAAGATATGGCCATCACAGTGGACCCTATAGGGGAAAATCCCATTTTCAAGGGATCCCATCATGAAAAACGGACAAAAAATCTAAAAAATATTTTGTCTCAGGATTTTGATGCAGAATTGTGGGAAATGGATCCAGAAATCGTTTAAGGTACTCCGCTTGAGGATCAGATGAGAATTGGGGAAGATATGGCCATCACTGTAGACCCTATAGGAGAAAACCCTATTTTTAAGGGACCCCATCACAAAAAATTTAAAAAAATCAAAAAAATATTTTGTATTAGGATTTTTATGTAGAATGGTGGCAAATCGATCCAGAAATCATTAAAGGTACTCCGCCTGAGAATCGGATGAGAATTGAGAAAGATATAACCATCACCGTGGACCCTATAGGAAAAACCCCATTTTCAAAGGACCCCATCACAAAAAATTCAAAAATATATAAAAAATATTTTGTCTCAGGATTTTGATGCCGAATTGTGGGAAATCGATCCAGAAATCATTAAAGGT
This sequence comes from Drosophila pseudoananassae pseudoananassae, assembly GCA_018153035.1. Classification (NCBI taxonomy): domain Eukaryota; kingdom Metazoa; phylum Arthropoda; class Insecta; order Diptera; family Drosophilidae; genus Drosophila; species Drosophila pseudoananassae. Next base: position 3,531,534 of record JAECXR010000055.1, read on the forward strand.
ACTCCGCTTGAGAATCGGATGAGAATTGGGGGAGATATAGCCATATAGACCCTATAGGAGAAAACCCTATTTTTAAGGGATCCCATCACAAAAAATTTTAAAAATTAAAAAAAATATTTTGTATTAGGATTTTTATGTAGAATGGTGGCAAATCGATCCAGAAATCGTTTAAGGTACTCCGCCTGAGAATCGGATAAGAATTAAGGAAGATAAAGCCATCACCGTGGACCCTATAGGAGAAAACCCCATTTTCAAGGGATCCCATCACAAAAAATTTAAAATCAAAAAAATATTTTGTCTCAGGATTTTGATGCAGAATGGTGGCAAATCGATCCAGAAATCATTAAAGGTACTCCACTTGAGAATCGGATGAGAATTGGGGAAGATATAGCCTTCACTGTGGACCCTATAGGAGAAAACCCCATTTTCAAGAGACCCCATCACAAAAAATTAAAAAAAATCAAAAAAATATTTGGTCTCATGATTTTGATGCAGAATGGTGGCAAATCGATCCAGAAATCATCAAAGGTACTCCACTTGAGAATCGGATGAGAATTGGGGAAGATATAGCCTTCACTGTGGACCCTATAGGAGAAAACCCCATTTTCAAGGAACCCCATCACGAAAAATGGAAAAAAATCTAAAAAATATTTGGTCTCATGATTTTGATGCAGAATGGTGGCAAATCGATCCAGAAATCGTTTAAGGTACTCCACTTGAGAATCGGATGAGAATTGGGGAAGATATAGCCATCACCGTGGACCCTATATGAAAAAACCCCATTTTCAAGGGATCCCATCACGAAAAATTCAAAAATATATAAAAAATATTTTGTCTCAAGATTTTGATGCCGAATTGTGGGAAATCGATCCAGAAATCACTAAAGGTACGCCACTTGAGAATCGGATAAGAATTGGGGAAGATATAGCCATCACCGTGGACCCTATAGGAAAAAACCCCATTTTCAAGGGACCCCATCACAAAAAATTTAAAAAAATCAAAAAAATATTTTGTCTCAGGATTTTGATGCAGAATGGTGGCAAATCGATCCAGAAATCATTAAAGGTACTCCACTTGAGAATCGGATGAGAATTGGGGAAGATATAGCCTTCACTGTGGACCCTATAGGAGAAAACCCCATTTTTAAGGAACCCCATCACAAAAAATTTAAAAAAATCAAAAAAATATTTTGTCTCAGGATTTTGATGCAGAATTGTGGGAAATCGATCCAGAAATCATCAAAGGTACTCCACTTGAGAATCGGATGAGAATTGGGGAAGATATAGCCTTCACTGTGGACCCTATAGGAGAAAACCCCATTTTCAAGGAACCCCATCACGAAAAATGGAAAAAAATCTAAAAAATATTTGGTCTCATGATTTTGATGCAGAATTGTGGGAAATCGATCCAGAAATCATTAAAGGTACTCCGCTTGAGAATCGGATGAGAATTGGGGAAGATATAGCCATCAACGTGGACCCTATAGGAAAAAACCCCATTTTTAAGGGACCCCATCACCAAAATTTCAAAAATATATAAAAAATATTTTGTCTCAAGATTTTGATGCCGAATTGTGGGAAATCGATCCAGAAATCGTTTAAGGTACTCCGCTTGAGGATGAGATGAGAATTGGGGAAGATATGGCCATCACAGTGGACCCTATAGGAGAAAACCCCATTTTCCAGGGATCCCATCATGAAAAATGGACAAAAAATATAAAAAATATTTTGTCCCTGGATTTTGATGCAGAATTGTGGGAAATCGATCCAGAAATCGTTTAAGGTACTCCGCATGAGAAACGGATGAGAATTGGGGAAGATATGGCCATCACTGTGCACCCTATAGGAGAAGACCCCATTTTCCAGGGATCCCATCATGAAAAATGGAAAAAAAATCTAAAAAATATTTTGTCGCAGGATTTTGATGCAGAATGGTGGGAAATCGATCCAGAAATCGTTTAAGGTACTCCGCATGAGAAACGGATGAGAATTAGGGAAGATATGGCCATCACAGTGGACCCTATAGGGGAAAATCCCATTTTCAAGGGATCCCATCATGAAAAACGGACAAAAAATATAAAAAATATTTTGTCGCAGGATTTTAATGCAGAATTGTGGGAAATCGATCCAGAAATCGTTTAAGGTACTCCGCATGAGAAACGGATGAGAATTGGGAAAGATATGGCCATCACAGTGGACCCTATAGGAGAAAGCCCCATTTTCCAGGGATCCCATCACGAAAAATGGACACAAAATCTAAAAAATATTTTGTCTCAGGATTTTGATGCAGAATGTTGGGAAATCGATCCAGAAATCGTTTAAGGTACTCCGTTTGAGAATCGGATGAGAATTGGGGAAGATATGGCCATCACAGTGGACCCTATAGGGGAAAATCACATTTTCAAGGGATCCTATAGGGGTCATGAAAAATCATGAAAAACGGACAAACAATATAAAAAATATTTTGTCCCTGGATTTTGATGCAGAATTGTGGGAAATCGATCCAGAAATCGTTTAAGGTACTCCGCTTGAGAATCGGATGAGAATTGAGAAAGATGCAGCCATCACTGTGGACCATACATGGGGGTCTATTTTCTATAGCTGCCATATAACTGAACAATCGGAAAAAGTATTTAGTATTTGGTAAAAACACCAACTTTAGTTTTTATGAAGATAGAAGCTTGGGACTTTTTTTTAAGTTTTGTATTATAAAAAATTGGTTTTATAATAAAATGTTAATAAGGATCGGCGTACCACATGCAATATTTGCGATAAATATCCTATCTTAACCGCAAGTGTACATACATATATCACTTCGGCTCCGTCCTTTCTTGTTAGGTTTTGTAGAAGTATGTTGTTAGTTTTTTATTTTTCACTTCACTTTTCTAATTAAAATCCTTCCAAAATCTTACCTTATTGTTGAAATTAATTAAAATGGAAGAAATTGGTTGCAACACCGATATGGGAGGCACGGCATTGCTGTCCTTTTTGTACCACAAATCCAGAAGGGCCCGGTCCACCCCCATCGAAGTCAGCTCCTCGCAGATGAGCGCCAGTTCCGAGGAAACAATGTACGTGGGTATGGGTCGGTATCCATACTTCTGGCCGAGAAATACAATGAAGTTGGGACCCATCGAAAGGCGCTGGCAATTTTTGATCTCCCGCATGCAGAGTTCCGTGGTCATGTGATCGTCGGTGGCCTCGTCACGCACTCCCCAACGCATGTCCACCACCTGAAACTCCAGGCCGTGCTTCTCCCGGCAGTAGTCCTTTATGCGCGGATAGCACTTGGCCATCAGTGTGTTACGCTCCATGGTGGTATCTAAGCGAAAACCCGAGTTACATAACGCGTCGTACACATTGCACCTCGAAGACAGCGCCCACACATGAGGTGTGGTTTTTCAAAAGGATATTTTCAACGCACCCGTAAATGTGGAGCTGGTGAAGATGCGCACGATTTTCGAGCTAACCGGCGGCAGGGACTCCAGGGAGCCCAGGAAAATCGAGTCTATGGTGCGGTCATCCATGGTCGTCCTCTACTGGAGATAACCTTTTGGCTAATAACTACCAAGAATGCCGCAACTGCAGCGCTTCTGAGATTCCGTTCTGCAGACTTTGAAATCCAATATGTGTCTGCGCCGAAACGGAGACCCAGAAAGTGGCATAAAGTCGCTGCCGCTGTTTGATCGATAATCCGGATACGTGGCGCATTTGACAGTCGCCTAGTTGACGGTTGTTTTTGAGTTCAGCTCGAGTGACAGGGCACGGCAGCGGCCTCCCGACTCCCACCTAGAGAATGAGTTGTGGTCGGAGTTTCCCGGGCAACACCTGTTGCGCCACCCGCGACTCTAGTGATTGGAAAGCCATCGTGCTCCGTTTTATGGACGTCAGACGACTGATTGATGTCTGGGCCTCCGGCTTTGACATACAACAAGTGTTTTCAAGTGCTCGGGACCGGGCCACTTGCGTGCCAGGCTTTCATTCGTGTCCCGGTGGGGATACCGGGATCGCAGGTGTGGGCGTGGGATTCCTATGGTTGCTCCACTATTTTGCTGCTTTACAACTTTCAAAGTCACCTGGAATGGCGACTGCCGAACGGGTGGCATATAATGGCCTTTCGGCTGCAGATTGAGGGTAAGTGGGTGCTGGATTTCTAGCCCTTGATCTGGGGCCGGGAGTGGGTCTATCCTTACACATCTGACCTCGACCTAGCGACGTGCGTGTTTGCATAAATAAATCAATCTGGTTGGGGGAGCTTAAGAGTTGGCTTACTTCTTGGCCGGAAGTTCTGTTTTGGGCCAGGACCTTAGCCGCTTGTGTGCCATTTTTAGGCACTGACTTTTGATGGTTTCCCATTAAACGAAAGCAAGAGCGAGATTTGGAGATTACCAGTTCGAACTTGGGGAACTTTGATTGGCATTGTTTGTTTACAGAAACTTTTCTGAGGTTCTCGGATTTCAAATTCCAAATGGGGGAATATATTTAGAAAATTGTAAGGAAAGAAATTCTACAAAAATTAAATTAATTTTAAGATTTAGATTTTAAAGATAAAAAATACTTCATTTGAGTACTTAATTTCAATTCACTGTTTCATTCTAATATATTCGAATTTAGAAACTTCTAACATTAAAAAAAAATTGCGAAAATACCAAATTAAAATATTAAAATGGATAAATATCACTTATACTCCTCGTAAACCAAACTGTGAGTTAGCTAAGTTTGTGCCAAGTTGGCAAACATGAAAATCGGTAAAAATCGACACTGTTAAAACACATTTTAGTGAAATATAGAAAAATATTATAAGACTACGGTCTAGTTATTTTTAAAAAGCTTCATAACGGTATTTAAGAGTGAAATCATTCCCGTAAAATACAAATAATTTTAAACATTCTACATTTTAAAATCTACACAAGCTTTACAATGTATTGACGGTGTAATTTTACCCAAAAGTATACTTTGACAAAGCATGCTTTGTTAAAACGCCTTTTAAATGTCGGACATAAATAGGCACATTATGTAAAAAGAAATGGCAGGAAAATGTTTATGAAAAATACTCATTCTTACCAGGAGCTCAGAAAAGAAAGTGGGGAAATTGTAAAAAAAAATCTATCAAATACTTGGGTTTATGTTTATTTGGTATTTTGATGGCCAAACGTAACAGACACATGTTATTACAATTTTAATAACATAACATGTCACTCAAGAAACCTTGGCTGAGAACCTTTTCCCATCAATTAAAACACATTTTTGAGTTTTATAACAATATATTTATTTGTGGATCTTCGATTTGTTAGTTTTCTATAAGTATTTTAATAAATCGTTCCCTTTATTGTACGAAATCTGCAAAATTTTGTATTCCAATATATATTGTGGTTTCTTTACTTATCGGGATTTATAATTTTCCGTATATACGATGATGAGTGAATGAATGAAGCTACTTGCCGTTTAATTGATGATGTTACGATTTGGATGATAAGGTTCGTATAAGAATAAGAGTTACTTCATAAAATACTCGATTATGTGGGATTTAAATCCGTAAAACATTGAATTTACTGCACTCGCATATACTTGCCTATGATTTTGAAACGCGTTTAACTAATTTATTTAAGTTGGCTATAGGACAATGGACTATATTCTATATAGGCTATAGGTGTTAGTAATCGTTTCTTTTCTTGTTTATTTTTGAAAGAGATAAAACATGTTAATCACTTTGTTTAGGGACTGTCGCGCAAATTAAATTAACTACGATTCGGCATTGCTATCGAATGCATATTGGTTTGAATCATATTTTATCATATATATTATATATCATGTAGCTATATTCCGATAATAAATAATTAAACATATTGAACTAAACAGTAATCAAATAATAATGGTAAACAACTAATAAATATTCAAATAATAAAAAAATTACAAAGTACAAGAGCTGCAACATGGATGGATCTCTACGGCTGACCAGCCGCTGGCACTGATAGTGATCCTCCTACTGATCCCATCCGGGTCGCTGATGCTGATGCCGCTGCAGCTGCAGTTTTTGTGTCCGGCTCTGGGTCCGGTATGGCTTTGGCCGCCAGTGCCAGCTTATGAATGTGCGGCGACGATGGCGACGTCACTGTTATTCTACAATAAGAAAAAGCTAATGTTTTACACGCACACAAACATGCGGATGGGGATTCCGAAAGGATCCAAACGGAGGACGGGGTCATGGCGGAGCGGAGCGGATTAGGGCGGGAGCGTGTTGTGTGTTTTGGTTCATTTTTTTGTTGGTTTCGTCACATAGGCATTAACATATATTTACACGCATCGTTTGTTTTCGTTTTTAGGGGTGTTTGGTTTGGTTTTTTTTTTATGAGTTTGTTTTAAATGGCAGGAGACGTTGTTGGAAGCGATGCAGCGTTGGTGTCGGTTTCAGCGTTGGTATTTCGGTTTTGGGGTCATTTGTGGATGTGGATTGTGGCGGATGGTTTGCATGTATGATTTAATTATTTAAATTAGATAAGCCGGCAATAGCAAACAGACCTTACAGACTAGCTAACTAGCGATAGGCATATTAAGAGGCGGATAATGTTTGGGTGTGCTTGGGCCTTAATGCTTGTGCTGCTGTCTGCTGTTCGAGTTGACTTCGTTATCAGCGTACCTAGGGCTGTTGTCGTCCTTTTCATAGACCACGGTGCGAGTGGTGCTGACAACAGTACCGCCGCCTCCGCCACCACCGATGCTTCCATTCAGCGACTGCTGCGAGCTGCGTTTCACGTGCATGGGTCGCAGGCGCTCCTCGAGGTCGCTGATTGAGCCCACAGAGCTGATGCTCTCGTCACTGAAATGGAAGAATAAATTTAATAATCTTCCATAGGATTGCTTCTAAATTCCACTCACCTCTCGCTTAGTTCCTCTTCGCCCTCCTCCTCCATGGCCTGTTGCAGATCCGCTATCCGCTGCAGTGCCAGCCGGAGGTCGTTCTTCAGGGCCGCCCCCTCAGATTCCATTTGCTCCATCTTCTTTTCGAGGTCCTTGCGCCGCGTCAGGGACTCCTGCTCGCGACTGGACACCGTGTGGTACTCCTCACGCATATCGCGCAGACTCTTTTGCGACTTCTTGAGCACGTCCTGGGCCTGCATTTCGCGCATCTTCGACTGCGTCACCTCGTTCTGCAGCTTCTCCAGGGCCTCCTTGTGACGGGTCACCTGCACTTCCAGACGCGCCCGAGTGGCCTGCTCCAACTCCAGCCGGGATTCCAGCTCCTTGGTCCGCAGCTCCAATCTTTAAATATTTGGAATTAGTTTGGGTTCTTAGGATATGTATGTCAGTTCCTTACCTCTTCGACATCATGGCCATGGATGGATCGCCCATATTTTCCACATTATCCAGGCGGTGCTGTAGCTCGGCCACCTGCTCTTTGAGATTGTTCCGTTCGGCCTCCATTTCGTTGAGCTTGAACTCCGCCTCGGAAACATTTATCTGCTCGGTATTCAACTGCTTCACTGTGGCACTGTACTTCTTCATCAGTTCGCTAAGCTCCTCCTCGTTCTCCTCGATCTGAGCCTGCAGCTCGGCGCGGTCCCTGTGCGCCGCATTGGCTCGCTCCTCGGCATCGTTTCGGGCTCGATGTGACTCCTCGAACATGGCCTGGACTTCGGTAAGTTCCGCTTCGGCTGTTTGGCGGGCCTTCATGGCTAGGGATCGAGCGGATTCGGCGTCTTCCAGTTGATTGCGCAGCTGGCGGATGAGTGTCTTGCCCGGCGTGTCCGCCTTGAGACGCTCCAGCTGTGTCTGGGCATCCTTGAGCAGGGCCTTGTATTTGCGGAGATCACGGCGCAGCTTCTGGTTCATTGCCTCCTCAGCGTCGCGGTCAACGCGATCACGATCCTCCATGGAGGATAGGCGTCGCTCCAGCTCGTGCTTCTCACGAAGGAGCAAGGTTCGCTCCTCATGCTCCGTCTCCAGCTGGCACTCCAGCGCCTTGATCTTCTTGTAGCCATTGCCGCGAACTTCTTCCAGCTCCTCATCTCGCTGCTGGGATTCGCGGCGTGCCTCTTTGCGCATGGTCTCCAGTGTCATCTCCAGACGGAGTTTGGCCTGCTCCAGCAGCTGTATCTGGCCGGCCATCTCATCTAGTTCCTCCTCCTGCTCCTTGGCTCGGCGTTCTGTTTCGTTCTTCGAGCGTCGCAGTTGGGCGAACTCTTCTTCAGTTCCGCCGCCAAAGGTCATCTCCTCCAGTTCGCGTTGCAGCGAAGCTAGCTTTTCTTCTTTAAGGTCCAGATCCAAGCGGGTGTCCTGTAAAGAAAGATTTAATAATATTATATGTATATTCTTATTATAGAAACCATTTTACACAGACTTTTCAGAGGTCTTCTAATTTATTACCCCTTTCTACGGTCTGCCTAGTGCTTCTGCTTTTAATGGGCTCTACTTTTCTGGAGTTTAGACTAGACTCTTAAGCTTGGAACCCACTTGAACTCACTTGAATCAACCGAGTCGAGTAACGGAAACTCATGGCTGGGCTGTACTTGACCTGGGAACTGTATGAACGTAGGGGAGTAGTCGTTGGTGTGCTGCTCTGGTCCCGGGTTTATGGTATCTAAATCGCAGTGGCCAGTTCAATTATCGCCCTCCATAGAGGCTCTTCCTCTTCCAGCTAATTATGAGTATCGAAAGCGTAATGAGAACGACGTCGACGTTTTAATTTCTTTTTGCCGAGCGAACAATCGCAGAGACACTGGAACAGACTATGTACTCCAGTTATCGCCCGTTGACGGTCGTCGAGCTACTGTCTACTGTCGAGCGGAACAATGAAGAAAGCAGCAAAGCGAAGATCCACAAATGTGTGACCAAAAGATACAGATACAGAGCGAGAGGGCTGCAGAGATGGATCGGGAGAGAGCGAGCAAGCGAGAGCCTAGAGTACAGGCCGATAAAAACATGAAACCCCAAGAACCCAGAACGGAATACTCAAAGAAAGAAGATCTGGGATTGGAACACATGCCGCACATGCGTACATGTGTCGAATGCTCGGTGTGGGCAGGTAGCCAGCCAGCCAACCAGGCAGGCAGGTCGTCAGGCAGCGGGCCTAGGTATTCCACTGCTTGGGCAAACAAGCCGAACGAGTTTCGGGGCTCCGAGATATGCAGTATCTGTATCTGTATCTCGGTTGCAATGTGCGCAACGTGCCGCCACTTGTTCCAACACTGTGCAACAAGTGTTTATCGATGGCGAATGCCCACGTCCTGACCTGCACAATTTTAATCGAACTAAAAATGAAATTTTATTTTTTAAAGGATATAATATATGCATAAGTAAAATCTGTGGTGCATTGCATTCATCTTCCCATTATTTTCCACATCCCACTGTACTTTAAGCTACATGTTGCTAGGGGCCCTTCTAAACATGTTGCTTTGTGTTGACAAACATGTTGCTAGGCCTCAACCCGGCCAACAAATGTTGCCAAACTTAAGCCATGCCCTCTCCCCCAATCCTAAGCTTATAATCTCCCAATTAATGCCAACTCACCGCTAGGGTCTGCTCCAGGGTAAACTTCTCGGCCTGCAGGACATCCTTCTCGCGGCCGTAGCGCTCCTTGGCCTGACGCTCCTGGCGAGCCGCGTCCTGCAGGGACTGGCACTCGGCATCGAACTTGCGCTGCTTCTTCTCGAGCAAATTGTTTCGAGCATTTTGCTCCTCGAGCAGCATGCGCAGATCGTTCATCTCGTTGGTCATCTTCTGAGCCTTGCGCTTCCATTGGCCCACAACTTGACGTTGCTCCTCAACTTCTTCGTAGGCATCGGAAAGCTGTTTCAAGAAGGGAAGTCATTAAGGATCCAATAGAGATTATGGGCTGGGGGAACCTACCTTCTTCTCCAATTGCTTCTTAAGCCCGACCAGCTGTTCCAGATCGTGCTCGTGCTGCGTATGCAGGCGCCGTTTGGTGAACTCCAGCTCCCGGGCCACCCGCTCGTACTTGAGCTTGTAGACGCCGCCGCCCACGCCGCCGTCCTCGTTCTCCGCATCCTCGTCCTCGGAGATGCCGTTCAGATCGGACTTGGCGCATATCAGTTCCATTTCCAGCTTCTCGGTGGTCTCCTGGAGGTTCTTCACCTTGTTGGCCTGATCGCTCAGCTCCTTCTCCAGCTTGAGGCGTTCGGCGGTCTCAGCCTCCAGCCGCTCGGTGGCGATGTGCGCCGTGGAGCGCTCCTCGGCCAGGTCCACCGTCAGTTCGGATAGCTGGAAAGATTGGGGGCGGATCCCGATGTTTAGCACAAACATTCTCAATTCTGCTCCAGTTTCCCAGAGTATTTATGTTCATTTTATATTATTGTTTATTTATCTTCTTTGCGATTCTTTTCTATGCCTGCCTGCCATGTGTCTGAATAAGTGAGATATTTCTTTGGAAAAAGCCAATCCTGCAAGTGCTGGAGAGTTCCAGAGGCCTGAATCTGAATAAACTTGTAACCTTGACCTAGGAAAGTACAAAGAGGAAGTACCTTTCCAAGAAATCAGAACAACGCCCCCGCTGAGAGATATTTCCTGCACAGCTGCCGGAGCCAGAATATCATAATTTAAGTAAAATATTTCTAGAACAGAAATTACAATTTTAATTCCTTCTGATTCACACCTCAGTCATTCCCAAAATTGCACAATTATTTTATTAATTATTGGCTAACTAAATTACAACAAATTATGGCTGCCAGATGACTTTCGGCCATAACATTTAAACTGATTCACAAAATATTCTCATAATTTAATTGTCTGCTAATAAAAATATATGGCCCCAGATGTCTCCAAACTATATTCCAAATCCATAAAAAATAAATCAAAATAATACATATTTAATAATACATATTTTAACCAAAAACAAGCTCCCATAGCTGTACTATTTCTATTTCCTATGACGTCGTATATAATAGAATTGTAGGAATTTGTAGAAAACACACCAACAAATCGGAAAAGAAAAATGGACTAAAGATCACATAATGCTGCGAAAAAATTACTCATTCCGAGGATCATTTACTTAGGACAGATCAAAGAATGAGTGTCAGGCGAGTACAGGTTCCATTCAATCTTACAGCCGTGACACAAATTAAAAGTGACTCGATCATTAAGGGAAGGTCGGTTCATTGTCCTCATAAAGAAATCTTTCCAGAAACCATCTTTTGATATATTTCTTTCCATGAAAACAGAAATTATGGATATGAATATGGAATATGGTTTATGGAATATTCCCCCCACAAATTTCATCTGTGATTCACGCATTCGATTTCTATTCTTTTTTTTTCAACAAAAATAGACTCAGGTGTGGGGGAGGCAGTGGGCGGAGAATCTTCCCCCGCTGTCAATGTCAGCGTGGTGGCTCTTCTTGTTTGTTTAGGAATTTAATATTTATGGGGAGGAGACATCATCACCCGCACTTTATATCGAACTGTGTCAGACACAAGCTCAAGGTTATACCTCGTCGTCCTCCTCGCGAATGGTGCGATCGTCGTCGTCGTCGTCGCGGTTCCCGTTGGTCAGGCTGGTGGTGGTCGCCACCGACGACTCCCGCTCCCTGGCCACCGAATTGCCCCGGGACGTGGACTGTCTGGGCAGTTGCTTGGCCAACTGGAAGGCCTTCGTCAGGATGTTCTGCGAGGATCGAGTGCGACCCACCGATCCGCAGCGCTCCATGCTGTTTCGCTCGCGCTGTCGTTCGATCAGGGATATGGTGTCGTAGTCGTCGTAGCCGGAGCAGGTGCTTCCGGGAGTGGTGCAGCGACTGTCCCGTCCACTTGCCGAGCTAGTGGTTCTCTTCGTCCGCCGGCCCATGGCTGTCCACTCCTCCTGAACGTGATCTGTGCGCTTCAGGAAGTTCTGGATCTTTTCACTGAGATAGGCGGACGAGGTGCGCGGATCCTCGAAGGAGGGAGAGGCCCTCATCGACTGATGGACCGGCTGGCGCTGGCAGCCCAACACGAAGGAGAGATTTCCGTCGAAGACCACGGGCGAGTTCTCCAGCTGGTGCATCTCGTACGGGTCCAGGCCCGAGCCGCGTGTGTAGGTCTGGGGGAATACCCTGCGCGGCGGCGTCTGCAGGCGCGAATTGGAGTTGGAGATCGAGGAGAGCGTGGAGCAGCGCGAGGACACGGAGTAGGCGGGACTGGGCGAGCGGTTAACCAAACGCAGGCGATCGCTGTCCGTTCCTGTGGGCGAATTGAGTGGCAGTTTCAGCGAGATCTCGTACAGACTTTCGGACTCTTCGTCCGCCTTGTCCTTGTGATTACCCGAAAGCGACGAGATGCCTCCGCTGCCACTCGACGTTTTGGAAGTGTACTTGTTGGCTGTGTATGTGGATCGTGTGGTGGTGTTGTGGTGTCCATTGGTCAGGGACTGAACCGGGCTCTGCTCCCGCTGCTTGGGCAGCAGGCGGAGCTGCTTCCGGGCCTGACTAGTGGGGGGTTTCGGTGGCCTTGCACTGCCACTCGTCGTGGAGTTTAGAGAGGAGCCACTGCTGTTGCTGGAGGCAGTGGCCCCCAGCCTGGGTCCGCCATTCATGGCTGCCAGGACGCGGGCCAGGAACTTCTCCTTCTCCAATCGGTCCGACTCTAGAGGCCCGGCATTCGGGGTGGCATCTCCGGAAGCTGCAATGTCAGCAGGGGCCTCGTTAGCAGGCGACAGAGGAGGCATTCGGGTTCGGATTAGTGGCAAGCAGGGATCGAGTGGGGGTTAGAGATTCTTTCAGGGATGGAGGAGGTTGGTGGCTCTGCTAGGTTTGTTTCTGTGCAAGTTTCTTTGGCCAATATTGTGTCGCTTTCGAAATTTGTGTGTCGTTTGGTCGTTTTTCGTTTATTTTCAATCGAGTTTTGTTTAAAATTTTCCTATTTGTTATTTTTTCTGTGTCTCTTATGCTAGGAAGGGGGGATGCGGGGAGGGGTTGTCAAAAACTTGAGACCGTTGATGCAATTTAAATATATCTCGGTCTGAATTTTCGTGCGACTTGTTGTTGGATTTATTTCGGCCTGAGCACGCGCGCGCATCGGATTGCCAGCCGGGTAGGTATTCCTTTTGTTTTCCTCGAGGAGGTTTATGGCTTTTGGCAACGATTTGGCCAAAGCACACGCACACGCACACGCCAAGGAAACGAATCGTATCTAGACTGATCAGATCGGATCGGATCACATCGAATCTCCCGGATTGCGGCGCCACGGGCCTCAGGCGTTCACGACGTTTGCTCGGCGACTAAGTGATGCGTACGGTTCTCGGTTCTGGCCTGGCCAATATGAAAAGCTCACTGCTCGCTACTTTTTGGCAAACCAATACCCGGAGAGATCTGTTCGAGGAGAGCCACTACAAATCACAGAGAGAGGGAGAAGCGCCATCAATTGCAACATCAGCGGAATAGTTCCGCCTATCACATAATCTGTGGTCCGGCACTCGACCGGGTTGCCTGTTGATTTCGGCCAACTGTTGATCCAAAAATTTGGCAATCTTTGAGGGAAATTATGTAAATCGCAGCATCCGATCGTATTGAATCCGATTCCAACCCCCAGCTGCAACTCGACTGTGGCGCGACAAAGTATTATTAATGATCTTTTAGAGCATTTAAAAATACATCTGGGGGCTATTCTGGTGCGCGGCGACATGTGCGAAACATCCACATCCACATCCACAGCCACATCCCATGCCCATCCATCTCCACCAGAACAGATATTCTACTCTCCGAGTCAGAGTCAGTTGGTGTTCAATGCCCAAAATGCTATTTTTGGGCCACTTTAAAAACCAAATACAAGGCAAATGAAAGCGGAAAGTCTGCAGGCGAAATCTGCATTATTTTCATTCAAGGAGGAGATGAAGGGAAATGAAGCCATTAACTCAAATCTTGATAGAATTATAATATATCCTCTTAATAATGATCCTTTCCTTTCCAAAAGCATAGCTATTATTTTGCAATTTGTAACCTTTTCCCTAGACACCACCAAAAGCCCCCTGACTTACCACAAAAGACAAACATTTATTGTTCTTGGCCTAAAAAGATGTCTTGTTTCTCAGATTCTATTAAGAATGAAAATATACCCCTGCATCTAAATATATTAAGCATTCTTTCGATGGTAAAATCTTTCTCGGCGCCCCAGATATCAGAGCTGTGCCAACGAAAACAAGATCGCGCAGATGATATATCATGTCACTCCCGTCAAGAGCCGCTATTTTAATTGCCGACACTTGTCCATCACAGACCACAAAGACTCACCTTGGCTTCCAACTTTTGGTTCTCCGCCTTGACCTCGCTGCGATCGCATTCGATCTTCTCCAGCTTGGCCCGCAGCATGAGGAGCTCCTCGTTGGCGGTCTTCAGTTGCTCCTCGGTGCGATGGACATTGAGGAGGGGCGTGACCCGGACCAGGAGGCGCCACCATGGCCAGTCGCGGACTGCCAGGAAGGCTTTAACATTGCGCTGGATGCAGCGAACGGCCAGTTCCTAAAGACACATCACAGATTAATAAAGGAATATCGGAGTTATGGATTTGGATTACCTGCACACGACGCTGGGACATCTTTTTGCGGGCCAGATATCCCCGGCAGAAGGCCTGCAGCTGTATGATGCGATCGGAGAGCAGGACATCGCGCTTGGCTTCCAGTTCACTGAGAACTCCAGAACGGAAAAGGATCTGAAAGAAGGGGTTTGTAGGTGTTTGTTAATATAATCTCATTAAAGACATATACTATTTCTTGTTTATTTGTAGATACTCTTTTGTTGTTTAATTAAAAGATGTATAGACTCTTGATTTAATTTGCCAAACAGACAAAAAAAACACCTGCTTATTATATCATTTCAGACAAAAGATGATTAACAAGTAAAGATCATGTACTTCAGGTGTCAGGTGCACTTCAAAAATCCCTTCAGGGAGGAATCCAAAAAACGAAATCAAATCAATTCGAGGAAGTGGGGGTCAAGGTGCCGATCTTATTCAACTCAGACCCGGCGTATGGAGATTATTGGAGAAGCAGGCAAGAGCCAAGACATTGGCAACACCTGTTTGGCCAACAGAGATGCCCAGCTCGTACAGGTGTGAAAGCCAGAAGAGGAAAAAGAAATGAAAACGAAATTGTAAACAAGATATTCCCATAAAAGCAAAAAAAAAAACCAAACTAGGGGCATGGCCTCCTAATGGCGGTTCATGCAGGTGGAAAATGCATAGGTTTGTGGCATAAATTGAGGGCCAAGGCACTGGGTTCCCATACAAATTAGCCCCCAAGACGACGCACCTCCAAGGTGTGGCTCCACCCCATCCATCTCTTTCTCTCTGTCACCAACGCGACGACGA
Source organism: Drosophila pseudoananassae pseudoananassae (assembly GCA_018153035.1). Taxonomy (NCBI): domain Eukaryota; kingdom Metazoa; phylum Arthropoda; class Insecta; order Diptera; family Drosophilidae; genus Drosophila; species Drosophila pseudoananassae. The sequence continues at coordinate 3,546,823 of JAECXR010000055.1, forward strand.
ATTCGCAACCACGTCGAGAAACTATGTATTTTCTCGAAATTTTTAATTATGCCCCGCACGTAGACAAAAATGAAAGTAAACCAATGTGAAATGGCAAACTAAACTGTCGTTTGTTTTCGGGAGAGTGTGTGGCGGCAGTGTGTGTGGCACAGTCATCAGCCATGAGTGGATGATTGGTGGCCAGATGCACTTGGTTTTGGTCTTTAGGATGGTTGCTGGCGAGGGGTTTGGCATTTGGCAATAAAATAGGAATTTTAAAAGTGCAATAAAAATATCCATAACTTTCAATCAAGGAGTGTTGAGGTTCAGGTAGTGTTGAGTTTTAAAAAGTTTGCAAATCAAAGGAAAATTTTAGGGGGGGAAGAATTAAGAAACTACTAAGTGTAAACTAAGTGTACACTTCAAAAATCAAGAACACGCTCCATTAACCATATATATGTTAGAATATATACCCCTGATATATAAACCAAAGCATAGAAGGGAAGTGGATAGGCGTTGGATAGGCAGGAAAATAGACAAACCATGGATAGTGTTTTGTACAATAAATATTTTTATTCCATTTACAGTAAAAGTTAGATAGTTAGAGAAAAAATAAAAGACTTTAAAGTATAGAGTGCAGATACGGAGAGTTAAGATTGGGCGGAGAGTTTGCTGGGCTGGGGAGGATCGGAAGCGGAAGCGGAGGATCTTCTGCCAGGTCAGTGCAGCCGCATAGTTACCTCTTTCGTGTAGGTGGGATAGATCTCCACCTGGGTCTGAATGCACCGCACCGCCTGCACCTGGGCCACCACTTTACTGGCCACCACCGGCGCCGGCGATGGCTTCTCTTTGGCAGCCGCTGCCTCAAATTTCTGCAGCAACTCGGCGATTTTGTTGGACTTGCAACACGGCTTCTCGATCTGGGGCAGTGGCTCTTCGGCGGAGTCATCGCCCTCGGACTCGCAGAGGCTTCCGGTGGAATTGCTGGTGGACGTCGAGGTGGACAGCTGGGTGTTGCTAATGTGACCCGAGTCGTCGGAGTCCTCCGCCTGCTCTGCTCGGATCTCCTTAGTGGGCTTTTTCAGTGGGTGTTTCTGCACCTTGACCTCCTGGACCACCTTGACGAGAAGCTCCTGGTTCTTGTCCGAGGTCTCGCCCAGCTTCGGTGGTATGATCTTGCAGGACTCGAGCTTCGGCCGGCCCACCTTCTCCTCGTTGGCGTACTGCAGTTTCTGCAGCTTCTTCTTGTTCCTTACCAGCTGGGAGTGCTCCTTGGTGACGCCCCGACTGCTGTTCCTCTTGGGCTTGGGGTTCATGCTCTCCACCTGGCGCAGTATGTCCTGTCCCTTGGCCAGGCACTTGACCAGCAGCTCATCGCTGTGGGCATTGGGTGACTTGGGTTTTGGCGTTCCAGGCTTCACTGTGGAATTGGCTCTTCTGGGGGTTTGTTTTGTTGTCGGAGTATGTCGCTTCTCCAGGCTGGAGTTGGCTCTTTTGGGCATCGTTACTGGGGCTGAGGGTGGAGGCTGGGCTGCTGCAGTTCTTCCACGTGCTATGGTGTTTAGTGTCAACAAGGATCGGGTCCTTTGCTGCTTGACAGGAGCTCTAACTGGCAACGGTTGCTCGAGGCAGAAGCTCTCGCTGCGCTTGCGGAGATTCGATTGCTTGCGAAGGGGAATCCGGCTGCCATTCAGGTCGTTCAAGGAGTTGTATCTGGAGTCCCCGCCTCCTGCGGTTCCTGCTCCTCCGCCGCGCATCAACAGCACTGATCCTGCCAGCTCCGGGGACTGGTACACTTGCATGCGGCTAATATTCCTGTTGATGCTGAGGGTACTGTGGGATTTGGAGAGCATGGGCTGGCGATCGCAAAACTCGGCGGGCGGAGCAGGTAGCTCCTCGGAGACTGGAGGATGGTATTCGTTGAGTAAGTGGTCGAAGCTCTGGAGCACCTCGTTCAGCTTGGTCTCGTCGTGGGCCACCTTTTCCAGCTCGGCAAAGATCTCGTCCTCCAGGGACTGCTGTGTAAGGCTGAGGCTGAGGCTCAGCTGGCTCTCCTCGTCGCTGTCTATGTAGCTGTAGACGCTGCTGGTCAGGACACTGCTGGGCATCTGCAGAGGGCTGGGACTGAGGGCCACTGCCTTGGGTGTGTACTTCCCTCCCACACATCCTCCATCCACCGTGGACAGGGCGCTCATGGATCTGGTGTGCTTGCTGCCTTTGTAATACAGTTTTCCGCTCAGCTTCGGCGTCAGGTTGTCCTCGATCTTGTGACGAATGTGTGAGAAGAACTTCTTGCCAGCTCCCAGTCCGTGCTTCGATAGAGGACTTGTGGCTGGCTGGGCTTCAGCCGGAGGAGTGCTCCGCACCTGGGCCAGCTTCGACTTGACCGTGTGCTTGTACATGTCCGCCGTGGGGGAATTATGTAAAGCAATGTTGGCGGCTACGGCCACAACAAGTAAAAGTGCATATAATTTTGCAATAAATTGCAGTTTCCTTTTCAATAACCTGCGACTTGGAGCGGCCACCGGTGGTTACTTTCACGGTGGTTATTGGAAGTGGCACTGACTGGATAACTGGTGGTTGGATGGTGGCTAGTGGGTATGGTGTTTTCTCTTCGGGCTCGGCGACGCAACTGAATTGGCTGGCCAAACAGACCAGGTCCAAGTCTGGCTGGCTGGCTGGCTGGCTGGCTGGCTGGCTGGCCAAATGCTGGCTCTGCATTCGAAAGTGGCTTATCGAGAAACAACGGCTGGCATATAAACACACAAAAGCAACAAAAAACCACTACAAACTTGGCTGAGGTCGCGGCCAATGGTAATTGGTAATGGAGAGGTGGTGAGGGGCCATCACCAGTGAGTGCAACATCACCACTACCATGGACTGCAGCAGAGTGGACCCAATGGACGATGCTAATTACCAAGCCAAACAATTGGACACACACATGATCGACCTGCTACCACGATCATCATCATTACGATCCGCTTCCAAAGAAAGAGCACACCAAGTGCGACAATGGACTAGTCACTGGTGTGTGGACTAGGTCTGGATCGGCCCTCGGGTCTTGTTTGTGTTTCCATTTTGCTTTTCATTGCCAGCAATTGGAATCGCCCGAACGGACTTACAAAACACTTGCAGAGATCCATCCAGGGTCCGGCCAAAGTGCCATGCTCATTGAGGACAAATAAATATTGTTATAGGTTCGTAGTTGTGGCAGCAATAGTCTCGAGTCTAGACTCCCGGCTGGTAGAGGTTGCAGCACAGTTGAAAGGTCATTAACCAGAGCAGTAACCATCATCATGTTTGCTAATCATAAGTTATGGAATAATTCAAGTTCAGGAAATCCCTGTATGAGAACCCCCCACAAGCATCATTACCCAGATCGTGACAGAGTCTTCTGTAACAATGTCATTGGGGCTTCCCTTGTGGCCACAAATTGAGGCAATTACAAAGATGAAAAACGAAAATAAAATCAAGAGATTATAGAGAGCCGTTGAAACGCATCTTACGCAGCTTCCTGGTTATTGTTTCATAATTAAAAACTAGTTTACATATGCAGGGCTCGTCTGGGCAGGGCTCTGGAGGCTGGAGCTCTGACAAGCCAGACACGGATTCCGATTCCGATTCCGAGACGTGCCTCTCCAGGGCGGGCAGGCGTTAATGAAGTTTTCGTGTTTCGATTTTCTGGTCTTTTGTTTTTGGCCGGCTCGGGGAGAGCCAATTTAAAAGGCATTTCCCACTCCGCCCGAATTCGGCTGCGGCGTTGACAGAACCCGCCTCGAAAGTGTTATATAATCGTGTTCGAAAACCAGACAGCCAATCAGCCAGCCACTCCCCTCCGTCCGGTATTACCGTCCCGGGGGCATTTCTAATGAAAGCGAACGCTGGAAATTTCACTTTGGCTTCAGCTTTGGCTTCGGGTTGAGTTTAAAAAAAATTTTAATGTGCACTGGTCAAATGTGGTTTTCTGTGCGAAGCGAATGCAGGTTGCAACGTCATTTTCGATTTTTGTTTTTTGCTGGATTTTTTTTAGTTTTTTTGGTGAAAGTCTCCGACCGAAAGGTATGCGTGTGTGTTCGTAATCATAATCGGAGGAATCGGTATTGGTTTCGGATTTGTACACTTTCCCGTACGTACAAACAGCGAGATGGCAGAGACAACGGCCAGCAGGCCCAGGATTGGCTGGGACACCGTCTCCACCTCGTAGAGGCGCCAAAATGTAGCCACCAGCTGGTAATCACTGGCACGGCTTGATCGGATCGCGGCACTATCGTTCCCGCTCCACGGCAGGCACACAGCGGATTTATCCGACCACATCTCGACAAGAGTTCAGGCGATTTCCATTCGCAAAATCCAACTGAGGCTCTGAAGCTGCGAGGCTGCGAGGCTTCCAGACTGAAGACTGAAGACCGAAGACTCTGGAGATTACATCTTGGGAATTCTATACCGGAGCCATTACAAAGCCACAGCATCGCAACAATGCGAGATGCCAGATGAACTTGACCGTGAAAGTCGCCAGCGTCATTGCTGGAAGATGGAGAAAGATGATGAGGCCTCGACCGGACCGACTCGAGGGGGAGAGCACATAAATAAACTGGAATTGCAGCAAGTGACGTCAAAGTGGCTTTATTACGATCACTGGCGGCCAAAAGCACAGTTCGATTCACAGTTGCAGAGCCGAGAACAGGAAATAAAAGCCAGGCAGTAGGCAGTCAGCCGAGCATGGCCGGAGGAGCTCAAAGTAACCGATATCTTCCCAGGGATCCAGATCCAGCACACCACAGGTCATCTGAGTGGGACCTACCCAATGGGGTTATCAGTTAATTCATAACATGAAAGCTGTGATGTAATATGTACTTGGATGTATATGCTTCAATAAACAATACCAAATAATATTCTCTAGAAGAACTTGTAGTTATAAAAGTCCCATACCCAAACCACTTAAATATTAACAAAAGATAACATAGAATACCTTTGCTGATAAAGCTCTTTCTAACACACCTGTCCACAAATTAGCATTCCCAAAAATTTGTCGCACTTACGAAATAGTTCTCTAAATAAATACACAAAATTCTGGTTCAACGCGTCACAGGAATTAACGTTCTTGTAGATCAGCGTGAATTGGTTTTAATTTTGAACATAAAACATATCAAGTTTTTATGAAATTCTAATTCGATTAGAAGCCGAAAGTAAGATTCTTCCTAGGCTTTTAAACGAAACTGAAAGGGAATTCCTACAAGTCATGCTTATTTCCAAAAAAATTCTGAACTCTGATGAGTAACCTGTTTGAAGGTTTCCTCAAAACGTGAACACTGCTGTGGAGCAGTCTAGAAGGGATTGCGATGATTGAGAGGTGGCCATTTAACATAATAATTGCAGGGTGGGACCGAGTTAATGAGAGGACTCTGACGAGCTGGTGATGGTGCGCATGCCAGGATCAATTACAGGAACATTTAAATATTCAACTGACGAACTGACGAATTCCAAGGTGATTTCGCAATTAGATTGGAAGTAACAGTCGATTATTTGGGCAAATACGCGGAACACTGCCATTCCGCTGCGTTTCATTCGGGTTGAGATAATCATAACAACAATCAGTACACATTATTATGTGTTTGCGTTAAAACGTAAATCCTGTCAATAAACTTTTTGTAACAAGTCGGCGCGAGATCAGTACACACACGACACGGGTTTAACGATCTTTTAAAAATATATATACATATGTATATACATGTTAACATGAGCATGAATGGGTTTCAACCAAAATAAAACGAGAGGAAGAGTCGTAAAGCCGAATTAAGACCTGCTAAATGGTTTGCAAAACAGCCGAAAGTTCCAAAGCCCAAATCGCTTATCTGAACCCTAACCCATCTGGAATCTGACATCTCCACCGCATTTCACCTGAGGCAGGTGAGGAAGTCAGATACAACGGCCCTCCGCTTAGGCCATTGAACTACCAGTCGAACTGTGGCATTTAGACGAAACTATAGTTCTAACAATAATAACTGCAGTGCAACAGTGATTTTAAACTAAAATAATGAATAAATAATTACCAAGTGTGTGTCAAGATCAATTGCAATAAGAGATCACTTATTAACATTATTACATATTGTTTACTTTGTTTTCTAACAATTATTTCAAATTGTTTAATATATTTTGTTATTAATTTTTAATCTGCTGCCGACCTGTAATAATCCCTTTCGAAACGACAGGTGATTGACTGACTTCCAGCTTGATCAATTTTCCAATTAATATTAATGAAACTTCGGACTTATATAAGAGATTACTGGGAAGAGATGGCAACTACTATTGACCCGCAACTGTAAATCGGCCCCAAGATATGCGTGTCCATTATATTATTGAATAAAAACCATTTATAATCGACGCATAAATGAATAAATTAAACAAAACGCGGCCGTTTTGGTGAAAGCCCAGATGACTAGCTAAAATTTGTGCCTAAAATTAGCATGGTTTTGGTGGATCGATCAATGGATCGATTTGTATTCTAGTCGGCATCCCTTCATCGATACCAAGTGTTTGCCTGCACTTGGCCCCAAAAATAAGCCCTATAAGGCCTATCTGCCACCGGAGATCTCAATGACTTGTTGACGGTTGCAGTGATAGTGGCACTGGCAGTGGCTGCTCCAACCAGTTGTTAATGGTCGTTCATCATGCCAGGGAGACCGCTGCTCTGCCAGCCAACCGGCCAACCAGCCAACCTACCAGCCGGCCGGCAGAACGCAGCAGCCTTTATTTAACCAAGCCTCCGTCTAGAATCTTGCAATACTTCGGCTCAGAGCTTGTAACGCTTCGGAGGTGACCGCTCCGCTCAGAAATTCGAGTTCTTTTTAGTGAGCGGTGGTGCGATAAAATTTGGATTGCGAATCGATCCACAAAAATTCCAAATAAAACCACAGAATTATTTAATTCCGAAATTAAGTGGATTTAAGTGACGTCTTTCAGTGGCGGTTTATGGGATCGTTAACGGGAATGCATATATTATTCTGGTTCTTGCTCCTCGGACCAGCGGGAAGTGAGTTCCAATCTCCCCAATCTCGATCTTCGAGTGGCTTTAATTACAATTTCTTTCAGCTCTTGTGGCTGGTCAGTATTTCGCCTATGCTCCTGGCAAGTGCGAGGTGTCCATTTCGAATGTCATCCAGGGCATGGTCAACACCGAGCTGGGCATTCTCCTGGGAACTCGTCCTCGCCTGCCCCAGTCCAAGCTGCTCCAGTACGACCTGTACACGCCCCTGAATCCCGAGGAGCGGCAACTTTTGCGTCCCGGGGATGTCACCATGCTGAAGAACTCCCACTTTAATCCAAAGTGGCCTGTGAGGTAAGCCTATCTCGAAAGAGGTTTACTTTAAAGATAGATTTAGGCACGTTTCCAAACTAGTTTTAAATAGCCTTGCTAATCTATCAAGATTGACAAATTAGTATAAATTTACAATAATGGACTTTAAATTATCTATCTCAGAGTATCCATTCACGGGTGGGCAGGAAAGAGCACCAGCTGTTCCAATGCCGCCATTAAGGATGCCTACTTGTCGAGAGGGAACTTCAATGTGATTATCCTGGACTGGAGTCGCCAGGCCTTGGACATTAGCTACGCCCGAGTCTCCAAGCAGTTGCCCGCGATAGCCGCCAATGTGGCCAAGTTGCTGAGGTTCCTCCACGAAAACACAGGAGTGCCCTACGAGCAGATCTACCTGGTGGGACACAGCGCGGGAAGCCACATTTCCGGACTGACGGGGAAGTTGATGAGACCCCAGCGCCTGGGCGCCATTTTTGCTCTGGATCCGGCTGGATTAACTCAGTTGAGTTTAGGTCCTGAGGATCGACTGGCCCCCGACGATGCCATTTATGTGGAGTCCATACACACTGACCTGACGCTGCTGGGGAACCCCAGCACCAAGATCAGCCAGGCCTCCTTCTTCGCCAACTGGGGCCTGGGCCAGCCGCACTGTCCCAACGCCACGGCCACGGAGTTCGACTTTGTGTGCGACCACTTTGCGGCCATGTTCTACTTTGCCGAGTCAGTGCGGCGTCCCAAGTCGTTCGCCGCCGTCCGTTGCGGATCTGCAAAGGCGGTGCACACCGCCAGCTGCACCTGCCCCGGCGGCACTCGAACCTGCACCGGCGACGAGTTCATGGGCGGCGAGCCGGCCGTGCCCCGGCGAGGTATCTTCTATCTGAGCACGCGACGGCGCATGCCGTACGGCTCCGGGGACGGACAGGTCTACATCCAACCACCGATTCCGTCCACCATTCGGGAGACGGCGAAGCGGCGGCGGCGGCTCCGGTAGCTCCAAGGCGAATATTTATCTGGCAGCAGACCAAAAAGTGATTAATCTAGATGTTTAAGCTTTAGCACTAGGCCGTCCAAAGAATGTGAATAAAATGCGTTAGCAATTGAGTAATGGTGTCAACTATTTACCTTTCGACATCATAAACTAGTAACTTTAATGTCAGCCACTAACCGGCTAATCGCGTGTGAGAAGAAACAATTAGCCGGGAGCTCGCTCCAAGTGACTGTGATTAATCTATTAGGAACGTGCGATCGAAAAGCCACTCTGCCGAGGGCGAGTGCCAATCTAACTGGTTCATTACAGAAAGCCAACGTATGCCACAAAATATATATAAATGTATTTAAGAAATAAATATATTTGACAAACCAGTTGCACAGAAACCTTGTCTGGCAGTACGCGTGCTTCTTAATGGCAACTATTTGTGCGATCCAAGATACTTATTTTCAATTCCACATGGCTAATAAATTGGGAACATGAGTGAGTTTTGACAGACGGTGTACTCCTACTTGCAGGTAGGGCATATAGAAACTAACTACATTCTGGCATGAACACTAACTCACCTGACTAGGTCCAATGCGGTAACTGGCCACGTCCAATTCATTGACCGACAGTATCTGCTCCACACTCACGTCCTTGTTGCTAGCCAAGTCTCCGGCCAAGAGACCAAAGCGACGCACAAACTCCAATAGGGGCACTGACTCCGGGAAGCCCAGGCGATGCAGACGAGCAGCCTCCAGAACTTGCGAGCCACGTAGCTGGATATAACAAATATATGATATTAGACTCTATAAGATATCTCATTTCAATACAGAAACCCCACCTGACTCCTTAGTAGTGGCACATTGACCATTTCCTCCTCGCTGGAGGCCTGGCCCGCCGCCGAGCTGGGGGATCCGTTGGCCGTGAACTTGGCATGCTTCCCAGCATTGTGTTGCAGCAAGTAGCAATGGACAAAGTGGGTGCCTGTGCGGCGCAGCGTATCAATGATTCCATCCACAGTGAACTTGACCTGCAGCATGATCGAATTCCGCTTGACGCCGGCCGTGGTGAAGGATCGGCGAATGCTGGAGACTCGGCGCAGGGACTGGGTGCCCTCTAGCCCGGCAAACGAGCCGCAGAAGACCATTGCTCCCGAGCCACGGGTGAGAGAGCCTATGTAGAGGCGGTTGATCTCCTCCCGGCTGCTGTCCTGCAGCAGGGAAACCGCATTCCTTATGCCGGGATGCTCGCGACTGTTCCTAACCCAGCCGTCCACGGCGTAGAGAACGGGATTGGTGCCCTGCAGATGGTGGAGCACAAACTGGCGGGGCCCGGCGCACTTGCGCAGCAGCGTGTGGTGCTCCCGGTCACCGTAGTGCGAGAACAGGCGTTCAAGGAATGTGTCGTCGTTGGAGTTCGGATAGATGGCTTCCTCATCAAGGAGCCTATAAAGGGGCAGCGTTAGCAAAATGTCCTTTTTAAACAAGTACGTCCTTACCATAGCATTCCTCGGCGATCGTGCTCTCGAAGATCTCGCTGCGAAGATCGCACCACATGGTTCTGGGGGGCCTTGTCGATCAGCGAAATCAGCGGACCCGGATGACACTCCGAGGCATGGTCCATCTCGATCTCCACCAGCTCCTGGGCGTAGCGGTCGCGCGGCGCCACCAGGGTGGTGTGATGGAAGAGCATCTGTAGGCGCTCCTGCAAATAATTGTGACGCAAATCGGCCAGAGTTGCGCCCACCTGCTGGCCACAACTGGCGGGGTTCTGGAAGCCAGGCGTATCTATCAGCATTATAGAAGCTATGGTGTGGGCCGAGGTGCAGATCTGTCGATTAATCAAGGCGACCACTGCAGCCAAGGCCTCCGAGTACAGGCCAATGACCAACGCCTCCAGGCACTCCCAGGCCCACTCGTGTCCGGTGTCCGAGGTGGGCGACTTGGAGGGACTCAGGCCGCCGTTGGGCGCATTCGGTTGGGTAAGACCAAAGGCAGCCGACGACAGATCCTCCAGATTAACGCCCAACAGCCCAGCCGCCTTGCGGGCAGCCGTGGGATTGGCGAACTGAGTGCGCGCCGTCGACCCCACTCCCAGCTTTGTGACTCCCGCGATGCCGAGGTGGTAAATGGCTGCCAGAATGCTCCAGATGCCCCTCACGGCCTTCGCATCAATGTTCAGAGTCTCGAAGGCTGCCACAGTGCGCATGAAATCATTGGCGGCTCTGTGGCGATCCTCCAGCTTCTGCGAAAGCGAAATGAACGGGTGACTGTCCTCCGAGGAGATGTTTTCCAGATGCAGCTCCTTCTGCAACAAGCCCGCAGCTCCCGCCAAGAGGCGCGTCATAATGTGGAAGCTATGTTCGTGGGCTAAACGGCGTCCAGCTCGCTGACGTTCTGGCAGAAGGACCTGAAAGGATAAGCATAATGTAGGGCAATGATGTAGATATATAATAGGCCCGATTGCTTACCTGCAGCGAGGCGGAGGCTATTTGGCCAGTCTGGTCGAAATCCAGGCTCAGCAGCTGGGTCATTCGAGTGGCGTTCGAGTTGAGACAAGTTTTGGTATTGCCAAAGGCCTCCAGAATCGTGCAGAGGGCATTGACCTTCTCTGAATTGATGAAGTTGTTGTAGGCTCCTAGGAAAGAGATATATATAGTTAGTTGGGGTTTATATAGTTCATTCCCAGCTGCCGTTTCTGTTTACAAACTGAAGTAATGTCTAGGGATATTTATAAAAAAAATTAACAAAAAGCTATAAGAAATAAAAAATTATACCAGTTTCTTAAACAGACTTTACAGCTACATGTATAAGGAATCAATATTCAAATGAATGAATAACTCTGATTAGCTAAAATATATAAATACAAATTCCCTGGAGCTCACTTTTATATTTTGTAGTATTATGTTTATTGCTAATATATTTATTAATTCCACAAATCCATTTGAATATCAACAACATCGCGACAATTTACATTTTCATTAGTCTGCTTCCCATTTCGGACCATAAATCTAACAATGGAACCGAAAACCGAACTGGAGGCTTGACTAATTGCAGCTGCATTTCTTGGCCAACAATGCAAATGAGCCAATCGAACGCAGATTGCATTTTGGCGTGGCCCGCACAAACTGGGCCAAAAGCCCGCAGCCAAAGGCAAAAAAAAAAAGGAAAATAAACAGAAAACGGCAACTGCAACTGGAACTCGAGAGTATGGGTGTGAGCCACTGCGACAATGAGATGCGGAAAACTCAGCCCAGAGCCCCTAAAAACCAGAGTCTAGACTCTAGACATACCAGCTGCCAACGCCAGGTAGTTGAGAGCGTGCTTGAAACTGGTGGATTTGCCAGAGCCAGACCGGCCCATGAATATCAAGCTCTGGTCGCGCCGCGTCTCAACCAAACTCCTGTAGGCGGTCTGGGCCAGTGAGTAGACGTGGGGCGGCATGTCCTCCGTCTTGCAGCCGCGGAACATGGAGACAACCTACAAACGGGGCACACAAAGAGATAGATAAATAACTCGCTCGGATACCAGTTGCCAGTCAGATCAGTTGGTAGCTTACCTTTTCGGAGTAGAGGGAAAGCGGGGCCATGGGATTGACCACGAGCAGCGTGGGCCCCGCCTTGGTGTGGACGAGATTGCTGGCGTATCGCTGGCGGAGGCAGTGCAGCACCGACGCCTCGTTCAGATACTTCAGCTCGCAGATATCCTCGGCCAGGTCCAGGGCCGGGCTATTCTGCTTCTCCACATCGTCCTCGTCGACGGTCAGCTGTTCCCCATTGTGCATCAGGCGGAGGCTCACCTTGTGCTGTTCCTCGTCCCGCCCAGATGCGGCCGTCGGCAGACGAATGGCTGCCGTGAAGCCGCCGCGATGCACCAGCCACACACGCTCCGGCTGGCTGCCATCTGCCACGTCCGCCTCCAGATCATGGGCGGCTCCTCCTGCGCCGCCCTCTCCGGCACCTCCGCCTAGTCCGTTGCCGTTCTCATGGCGGCTCTGCGAAAAGATGGCAAACAAACAAAGCAAAACACGAAAATTGAGTTAAATTGGGGTCAACATTTTGTCGGCACAACTTCAACTGAAGCAGCAGTTCGCCGATGGTTTATTTTCGGCGCGGATCGTGGATCGGGGCACATTTTCACGCATTTATTCCATTTATTATCCCAACTCCAACGCCGCAATACTGTAGTCGGCCGAGTAGTCAGCCGACAGCGGCAGAGTTTCGGGTTTATTTTCGGGTGCATTTCTAAATTTGATGATGTTTCTAAATCCTAATTACCCGCCTAGACGCGCCAAATGCTATTGGGCTAGACTACCACGACGACGACGCGGATGCGCCATTATGCAACCCACCAACGTCGTCGCCGGCGACGTCAGTTCAGTTCACATTTGTGGCTATAAATGGCATTTAACCGTGGCTGCTGCCTCCCAAGCTGCCCCGAGAAATCCGCCCCTCCTCGAATCTTCTCTGCTCGGATTATGAAAATATAGTATGGCATATTGTGCAAGGTTCAATAGCCCTCCATTAGAAGTGTGCGTCCCGGGAGGCTAATTAAAGTTCGTATATGTTTTTGGGGAAAACCGGAACGGATAGATAAATATAGTCATTCATTAGGAGGGGAGACACTTACTTTAATGGTTTTCGAATGCTTTCGAAAGAGAAGTCTATTCTGATTTAATGGAATTTTAAGGGAAAGGTGTAAAACATCTATTCTATAATTTATTATTATTATAATTTATGTAGAAACTGGTTTTGTTTTGGAAATATTTCAGGGCAGATAGCTTTCATAACTAAAGTAAACTAGGTTGATATTTTTAACACTCCAATGAGAGAAGAATTTGGAAAACATAGACGACTTAACTGGAAAAACGTCTAGTTATGTCTGGTTATTTGATTCATTGGTGTGACGATGGACCCGCTTACATAGTTTACAACTGGGGCGAAAATTCCCCAGCTCACAGCTTGTGTAAGCACATCCATAGAGTGGAACTTGTTTAGAGGAATATTAAGATAAACAAAATAGTTCCTCGGGCGCATGTCCACTGTCAATCAATGCTGCACTCCACTCCACGCCACGCCACGCACGGCGGAGTCATCGAACCCGCAGCTGTTGATGTTAATGATGATGAAGACTGTGATGTGGATGATGATGATGATGAGCACACAAATTAGACGAAGAAGCGACATAGCGACACAACGGACCTGACTAATTAACCTGGATGTGGATAGGGTAGACTAAGCACTAAGAATTGCGTTCTGCAGATACCAAGATAGCAGCGATTCCAGAACCGGAGCCAGTCCACCATCCACCCACCCCTTCCCGAATAGAAGTTTCAAGAACTTAAACCCAAATGAACACTTCCGCTCGCTGGCTCGCCGGACGCACCGCGGGCGTATTGAGCCATAAAGTTATACAGCCATAAATGCAACGACAAGACGACGACTATACCATCGACCATGCCGTAAATTATGAGTAAACGCTTCGGTCTGTTGTTCATTCGATCCCACACAGCCCACGCACCGTCCGAGCATAATAATAATAAAAGGTCTAACATCTAAATCGTACATTGGGTCATGGCTCGGCGATCTATCGATCGATTCCAGGCTTTGTTCGGTCGCCAGTTGGACGGTTTCTTGGTTTCTTGGCCTGTTCATTCATTGGCTTCTTTATTGCAACCCATCGATGGCTGGCAGGGAGAAGTACTAGAAAGTTTTCGTTGTCTGAAAGACTGAGCACCTAACACTGGTCAGCAAACCTTACAACTGATCTAATCCTCCAGGTAAAAGCCCACTTTGAAGGAAGTAGCTTGTTAGTAAGGTCTGAGGACTATAACCCCGCTTTAGGATGTCATACTCATCTTCTTAAATCTTCAACACAAAACCCAATTTCCTGCTGATTAGTGTAAGTTATATGTGTACCTTTTGCTTCACACTGGCGTCGTAGTTTTTGTAGTTGGCGGCCAGGGAACTGGCCCAAATGGTCGGCCATTGAATACCAATGTTCTGGGCTTCGCGACGACGTCGGAACGAACTTCTGGCACTGGGATTCGGCGACTGGGGGGCACTGGCAGCGGCTGCAGCGAACTTGGAGGCAGCTATCGCCGAGCTGTTCCAGGGCGGACGGATAGAGGCGTTGGCTCCAGCCGGCGAAGCCTTGCCCTCCCCGGAAGCCTTGCTTCCGCTGCTCCTGAAGCTGAGCGAACGCTTCGTGGACCGTTCGAAGGTGGGCGTTACGGGTATGGGTCCTAAAGCAACACATCCTAAAGCCACCTCCTTGGCTTTGGTGGCCGCCAGACGCGGCGGCTTTGGTGGCGGAACGACGGTTGGAACTGCTGGCGATGAGGAGGAGGGCCAGCTGGTCGAGTTCTCGGAGCCACTCTCACTGATAGTCTCCGAACTAATACTATTCTTGCGCTGAGCCTTCGGGGTGGCCCGGCCCGCTTTGGAGGAGCCAGAGGTGGATCCTCCGGCGGCTGGTGCCTTTTGAGACTTGTTCGTGCCGCAGGCATGCGCCTTGCCCGTGCAGCCCTTGTGGAAGGAGGGATTCAGGCCCGAACCTGGAGCAGCTGGGACGGCCGGAACGATGCCGCCGCGCAGGGTCTGCTCGAAGCTCTTGGGCTTGAGGAACATGGCTGTTATGCGATCACTGGGCACACACAATTGTCATGGCCAGCACGCGGAGCATGACCAGAGCGGATTAGCACACAGACACACAGACACTCAGATATAAAGATACAAAGTTTTAGATACAAAGATACACAATAGCCAGGTCTGAAACGACGGTGATGATTGGGTAACTGGAGCGCCCGCGGAACCTTGGAAACGTTGGCTTTATGCGGAGCCGGAGACGGACTTGGAGCCGGAGCACTTAGCGCTTTGACATTAGACAATTGCGGAGCTGAAAACGGCCAATCATCGATCGATCGATTGCCGAACTGATTGATTGATTGCACTGCAAGAGTCACAAGTCACGAACGTACTGCCGCGTTTCGCGGTTCGGGTCGCGAGGAGTTATGAATTAGAGCCACTCCGAATGACGGCCGGAGCCAGAATCGTCATGGCGCACAGAAAACATCAAAATCCACTCCGCGATGGTAAACAACATCGAAGTTGGCTGTGGCTGTGGGCGTCGCGCAGTCTTTCCTCGATTTCGATTTCCGTACCGAACCTGGGTGAAGTTTTCAGCATACTGACGGCCCTGCTCCAAGCGCAGCGACTGCGGACCGACAGACAACAACACAAGCCCCGAGACGACGACGGAAAAAAAATGAGCCACAGACTGAAACACACGCTCCCAGGCAGAAGGCAGGCGGCGACGTCGATGCCGCTGCTTCAGTCTCTGCCCATGGTTGGAGATTATGGTGGAGTCTTGGGGGATATCAGCACTAGAATAAATGTATCTTGAAGGTTCTAAATATGGACTAACCCAAGATAACTCTGAAGAGTGATAGATATATCTGCTTAAACTTGGTAGCTCCTTGTATTCTCCCTAAAACTTGCATTTAATTTAAAGATAGTAAGTGATGTTATAGCATTAAAATAGAAACCAAACTCCTCTGTTTACAAGGATTTATTTTTCATAAATTTATCTCAAAGATACTTCCCAATATCTATCTAATCCAAATACCAGGTATCTTCTAGTCGCCACTTGGGCCTTCAACATTCTTTCAAGTTTGTGGCGGCTCGGCTGCTTGTGTAGGCAGCTCCAAGTGGGTGTAGAAATGCACACACAACTGCAGTCGCAGTCGCAGTTGCAGTCGCAGTCGCAGTCGCTGCAGACGTCTCTGCTGGCTTTGTCGTGCCTTGGCCAGAGGCGAACTCATGGATCGTGGAGATCCATGGATCGTTGTCGTCTTTCTCAGATGCTTGGAAGTGGGTTGCTGTCGAGTGACTGAGCTGTGGCTGAGACTGAGGCCGAGGCAGCGCAGTCTAAACGCATAAAGTGCATACTCGAATGCAGTTCGAGTTTTTCCACAGTGTTGCCAAATGGCTTTACGGCTATTTTCGTCTTCTTGAATGGAAGCATGGACGTCGCTGAATTATGTCAACGCCTTAACACCAACCCACCCACCAACCGGCCAAAAAACTAAATATTTATAGAAAGGGCCAGTCCAGGCTAGGCTAGATGGAAAGATATGGCTGATAGATACACACCAAGTCGAATAGATCACAAGGTAGATCCGACCATATTGCAAAATATTTGTGCAAAATAAACACACCGAGAAAATGTCAAACACGTTTCCAGCCGCCAAGCTAACAAGTTAATAAGAATTGCAGTCGCTGAGATGGATGGGAAATATGCGTCTGACGAATGCCCTCCACAAAGGTGATTCAGAGAAGCATCATGCAACATGACACAATACGAAACAATGGCTACAATAATAGATAACTCAAACCACATTTTATAATTATTTGAAGCACTTTTCTGAATCATTTAAGAAATTGTATTATTTTTTGAAAAATTACAAAACACTAAATATCTGAAATAAACTATATAAATAAACTAATAAACTGGGGCGGTGGATAGTATATATACTACAGAGGGTTCTAATCTTGGATGTAAATTCTTGAAATCATTAATGATCCCCGGGCTGCACCTGAGAGCTTCTCATAATTGATCACAGTCCGATACATACTAATGGATAATGTTGTTATGCAAGCAAAGCTAGGATGACTAGCTGACTACCAGGTAACTCCATCAATCACCTGGGTGAGCTTGATCCACTAATGGAAGGCATCCCTGTCGACTCACCTGACGTTTGAAGCGCTTGCTGGCACTGCGCCGGAGGGTGTTGCAGTTGCCGTTGGTAATGGAATGATCGATCTCCTCCACGGTGGCTGTACTGGGTGCCATACAGCGCTTGCTAAGCTCCACCAACTCGGCCACTGGTTGGACCTGCACCAAACACAAATCATTAGGAAACCCGATCAGAGAATAGAAGCTTGAAGTATACCTCTACAGTGACGGCATCACCGCTGTTTCGTATCATTTCTATGATGATTTCACGCGACAACTCCCCCACTGAAGTGCCGTTCACCTTGATGAGGCGGTCGCCGGGCAGCAGCCCAGTAGCTCCACCTCCAGCACCAGGCTCGGCGAAAATCACCGGCCTAAAGATGGGCGACATCAGGGACTCTGTTCTATCCAAACATATGGCCTTTCGCAGACTGAAGCCGAAATCTTGTCTCGGCGACTTCTGGCGCCGGATGATCAGCTGTCTGGGTGGTGGTAGCTGCACCAGTTGCACTGGCGGCAACGGCAGCTCCACATCCTCGAAAGCATGAACGCGGGCCCAGCGATCGATACCCTGGGACTCGCCGACTGGGCTCAGGGAGAAGGGCGGCGTGGCGAACGAGGAGTTTGTGGTATCTGTGAGACTATCGGCGCTGGGTGACGGCGAGGTGAGGACATGCAGATGGCTGGTAGCTTGCGGGGCTGCTCCATAGCGGGCGTTTGCCGGCAGGGTCATGGCTCGTTGGTGGACGCCCGGCTGCTCGCCGTCGCTGCGGAGGCTCTCCACGGAAGTGAAGGAGGTGCCGTGCTGGCTGGAGTTGGAGCCAATTGAGCCAGCTGCCAGCAATTCATTCTGCATGGTATTGCGCACAAGCATCTCCGGGGTACCTCCGCCACCCGTAAAAGTGATTTCTTCGTGTACGTTGGTCATGTTACTACGGGATCCCTTTAGAATTCCGCGCTTGGGCGGCTTCGGCGGCACAGGCGGTAAGAAGCGATTCTAAGGAGGAAAGAAATAATGAGTCCGATTGTTTCTAAGGGAATCTCTGAACTTACCTTGCCGCCGGCCAGCAGGGAATGTGTGACCTCACTGTAGTTGACACTCACGCCGGCGCCGTTGGACGAACGGCTCTCGATGTGGGTCATCACAGATGCTACAATCTCCTCATTGCCACGATCCTGTTCGGGACCTCCAGTCGAAGCTCCTCCATTACTACCGTTGCCGCTGGAGTCCGCATTCAAGGCGGCAAAGAAATCGGCACTATAATCCGCCGTAATGCCACTGGGTAGCTTCTCCTTCTCCTTGCGCCGGCCGCGGATCTTGAGCGAGCGACGCACCTCGTCCAGGCGGAGCAACTCGTCGGTGCTCATGCTCCCGGTGACGCCGCCAACGCCGCCGATTCCGCTGCCGGAGCTGGTGCCCTTAGCCTCTTTGCGCAGCTTCTTCTCGCGCTTACGGCGCTCCTTGTCGTCGTCGCCGGCGCTCTTCTTCATAAAGTTGAACATCTTGTGTGGTGTTTGTGTGGATGGTGGGTCCTTAGGTGCTAGCTGTGGGTGGTAGTAGGGAGTGGGTGGTCGTGGGTTAAAATAAAGTTCAAGGGCGTGACCAAAAGTCTGGACTAATTCGATTTGCACTGCTCTCTCTTCCCTATTCTCTCTTCGACTATGGCTATCTCTGTTCCCCTCACTTGGTCAACCCTGGCGAGCAATGCACCCGCACAGACAGAGACGGCGCTTTCCCAGGGGATCGACTGGACCACCTGGATTTTCACTTTTATTGGAAGTATGCTCAAGTATGCAGCTTAAAAAGGCTTTATTGCACTGGAATCAGTAGGAACCCCCTGATAAAAATCTGGCCTACGCCCATGTGGTCAACAACAGTTATCTGCCAGACTGCAGCTGTGTTTGTGCATATTTGCAAATCACATAAACAATAGCCAAAGCTTGGAATATTTTCTTCGCATATGCATGAATTGTCTTTTGCTGCGGTGGCGGCTTTGCTTTTGCCATTGAGTCGTTGCCATTTGCCCTGTTTCTGTTATTATTTATTCAATTATGCGCTTTCTTTTCCACTTCTGCCACACACTTTGTTTTGTTTTCACGCCACACGCACACATACACACGCTCGCGAAAGGGGCCCGTAGCTGCCTTTGTATTGATTGCCTCAGACTCTGCCTTTTCCTGTTTTTTTTCTACGATCGAAGCGACTTTGCTTTTCCTGCTAATTGAATGCACTCGCCTCATTGCTTATGTTACTCCAATTGCAAATATTCGGCAATGCACCGCTGCGGACCACAGCCCACAGTGATACACACTCACTTTCACGAACTTTTGGCTTAGAACATGTATGCTTCCTCACTTATTTTGACCAATTTTATAGTCGATAGAAGTTGGCAGCTATTTTTATTAATTAATTTTCGTTTGGTTCACACTTGTTTATGCTTTTTCACAGAATAAAATAAAAAACTTTACCAATTGGTTTTGAACAATACCCCATTTCCCTCGTTCGTTCCATCATCTGTCCGTAAATATTTCTGGTATTTTCAAAGTCTTCTTCGTTTGGTAATCTTTCTCTGCTTTTACCTTCGTTCAGTATATCCTCCATCCCTCGTTAGTTTACCCGGTTCAAAATAGTGTTGCCCGACGTGTAGTATTTTCTTGGTCCGGTATTTTTGAAAGAGGAGACTGACGGAAGCTTAAATCCCATATGCAAATAAAAACAAATCTTGTTGTTTTTATTACTAAATTAATTTATGTTTTCTATAAGAAATTCTATCCTAGGCAGGAATCAAATTTTACATTTAAACATCGTGTTTGATACTAAAAAAGATACCAAAGTAAAGAAACTACATACAATCTCAACAGCTCGCTGATATGTGCTTAATTACCTCTATAATAGTTGTTTAAGTCTAACTTTCCAGTTTCAATCATTTTAGTTGTGTTATTTTTTATTTGAATGCACTTTTAAATTAAGGGGAAGTTGGATTTTTTAGTGGGTTTCGATAGCGTATGGATGATTCGACCATCTGGCAACACTGGTTATCGAAAAAAAGTGAAGCGTAAAAAACTAAACGGTACATGGAAAATTTATTGTGCCTGTGTGCGTTTGTGTTTATGAAAAATAAGTTTAGGAATTTGCATTTGGTGCACCGCCGCGTAGGAAAAACTTAAGCACTGATTCACCAACGCCCGGGAGGCGTTCGCGGACAGAATATTCGTGTGTTTGCGAGCGGGTGTCTGTCTATTCTGTGTATGTGTGCGAGTGTGTGTGTGTGGCCTGCTCCGTTCCGATCCGTCCTCTGGTGTCTGGCACCTTAACACGACAACAACAACAAATACGGCAGCAGCAGCAGCAACAACAAAAACAACAACACGCACAATAATAAGGCCCGTGACGTTGTCGCTGCCATCACCGTCATCAAAAGACCAAAACTAGCAGAAAAACAAACAGCAAAAGTCGCTTTCGTTCCTCTCGCCTAACTAGGTGGGTAAAGAAGTGGTTCCCCAGATTTCCAAGCTTTTCCGTTTTTCCATGTCTAATTCTCCATTTCCACGACGTGATTTGACATGTTGCGCTGCTCGCTGCCCACACACAGACACAAATAAACCAACACTCGAGCATACTTGCACGCACACACCTTTATGTTGTGGCAGACACGCGTACTGTCTGTCCTCCTCCCCCACCCCTGCGCCACCCCCTCCCCCAACAGTCTGGCCTCGCACTTTGCAATGCAGCCATGTCTGTCTGCCAGCGTATGTGTGCGTGTCGTCCGCATGTCCACATATGTGTGTTTGTGTGTGTGTGCGTGTATTTTGTCGATTTTTATTTTATGTACATTTGTTTACAGTTTTAGATAGCGAAATTTGTACAGCCGGCGGCCATCCGTCCCTCGTCGTTGACATTTTCGCAAATTGTAAATGAATATGCTTTTGCAGCTGTGTGCTATGGTGTGGTGTGGTGTGGTGCTGCCCAGTGCGGTGCCAGTGTGCAGGTCTATATGTATAAGTTCATGAACAGTCGCCGCCTGTCGACTTGTTTTGATTTAATTTCGCGCTAAATGCAATCGCGAACAATTTGCGCTCGGTATCGCTGCGTAACATGGCTGGGAATTTCGTTTGAAGCCGAAAGTACCAACGCGACATCGCCTGGCGCCTACGTCTGCATGTGGATGTGGTTGTGGTTGTGGATTTGGATGTGGACGTCAATGTGGATGTGGAAGTGGGGCAGTGACTAAGAGGCAGTGCACACAATCCCTTTAGCTTTGCGGCAAGCGGAAATGCCGCGAATGTTTTGCTTTTACTCGAACCGAATCCCAGACTTTTGTCGAACCAGCTGCATTTGGAAGTCATTGCAGCTGCTGACGCAAGCGTCAGTTTCGAAATTCATAGCAGAATTGCCATAAACATGCAAAATGACAATACCAATTGTTTACACACATGCCCTACCCGTGTACCCATACCCGTACTCGTGCCCATACCCGTGCCATAGTCGAAGCCAAAGCCGGACGGCTATCAGTCAGGCAGCGTGAGATAAGCGCTATTGGGGCAGAAACGCGATAGTTGACCCTGTCTAATGGCGTCTCTTTGATTGTTTTCCTTACAGGCACTGAATTTTGATTATCACCGAGTTACCGGAACAGCCTCAACACGAATTACTTACCGTTACTTACTCTGCAGCGGCGATCGACTGTGGTTGCCAGCGCCTTAGAGCCAGGATCAGCCGCCCGGCTCCCGGACTCGCCCCTGATCAGTAGCAGCAGCAGCAGCATCACCAATACCAGCAGAAGCAGCAACAGCATCAGCATTAAAACTAGCAGCCAGAGCAGCAGCGGCTACAGCGGCGATAACCACTCCCGGAGCCAGGGATCCTGGCAAGAAACAGACACAGGCAGCATGAGCATGGACCACTCCCTGACCGCCCTGCCTACGGTGGTAAAGGAGGGATGGCTGTTGAAGCGGGGCGAGCACATAAAGACCTGGCGGCAACGCTACTTTAAGCTCCACTCCGACGGAGCACTGATGGGATACCGCAGTAAACCGAGCGACAGCTCCAGCACGCAGTCGGAGCAGCTAAACAACTTTACAGTGCGCGGCTGTCAGATTATGTCAGTGGATCGGCCGAAGCCATTCACCTTTATCATCCGCGGCCTTCAGTGGACCTCTGTGATCGAGCGAACGTTCGCAGTGGACACGGAACTAGAGCGTCAGCAATGGACGGAGGCCATCCGCAATGTCTCCAGTCGGCTAATCGAGATGGGCGAAATGGCCATGTCGCCGTCGGTGCAGACAGACATGGCTGACGTGGACATGGCTGGTATTGCCGAGGTGGAGCTCTCTGAGCAATTCTCCGTGCAAGGTACCACCTGCAACAGCAGCGGCATTAAGAAAGTGGTGCGTATTGTCGTCCGGCTCTGGCCATATGTGCGTAATCGAACTAACCTCTTATCTCTTTACAGACACTGGAAAACTTTGAGTTCCTCAAGGTGCTCGGCAAGGGCACCTTCGGTAAGGTTATCCTGTGTCGCGAGAAGGCCACTGCCAAGCTGTACGCGATCAAAATTCTCAAAAAGGAGGTCATCATCCAGAAGGACGAGGTGGCCCATACCCTGACGGAAAGTCGTGTACTCAAATCCACAAACCATCCGTTCCTCATTGTAAGAATAGGATTTATTTAAGAATAGAATTTTTGAACTTTAACTCACTCGACCTGTTCTGTTTCCGCAGTCACTTAAATATTCGTTTCAAACCAACGACCGCCTGTGCTTTGTAATGCAGTATGTGAACGGGGGAGAGCTCTTCTGGCATCTTAGCCACGAAAGGATCTTCACCGAAGACCGCACCCGCTTTTATGGAGCTGAAATCATTTCGGCCCTTGGCTATCTGCATTCACAGGGCATCATTTACCGCGACTTGAAGCTGGAGAATCTTTTGCTGGACAAAGATGGCCACATCAAGGTCGCCGACTTCGGTCTGTGTAAGGAGGACATCACCTACGGCCGTACAACGAAAACCTTCTGCGGCACTCCAGAATATCTAGCGCCGGAAGTATTAGACGATAATGACTATGGCCAGGCTGTAGACTGGTGGGGCACTGGCGTGGTCATGTACGAGATGGTATGTTGATTACTCATCACAAAGGCCTTTCAATTATTTTGATAATAATTATGGTTATTTTTTTCAGATTTGCGGACGTCTTCCGTTCTACAATCGTGATCATGATGTGCTTTTTACGCTAATCCTAGTGGAAGAGGTCAAATTCCCCCGCAATATCACTGATGAGGCGAGGAACCTGCTTGCCGGCCTGCTGGCCAAGGATCCAAAGAAGCGTTTGGGCGGTGGCAAGGATGATGTCAAGGAGATCCAAGCACATCCCTTCTTTGCGAGTATTAACTGGACAGATCTGGTGCAGAAGAAGGTACTTATGAGAATTTAAAAAATCGAAGCATCCAATATACAACCATTATTCCATTAGATTGAACCGCCTTTCAAGCCTCAAGTGACATCCGATACGGACACAAGGTACTTCGACAAGGAGTTTACGGGCGAGAGTGTGGAACTGACGCCGCCGGACCCTACAGGGCCGCTGGGTTCCATAGCAGAAGAGCCGCTTTTTCCGCAGGTAAGGATAAGGGCTTAAAGAAAAGAAGCACCATTTCTCAAACATTTTCCGTTTCTGCCACAACAGTTCAGCTACCAAGGAGACATGGCCTCCACGTTGGGCACCGCGTCGCACATTAGTACTTCCACAAGTCTCGCATCGATGCAATAGAACAAGTTTACAAACTTTTACAAGCACACACATCATGTTCGGCTTCATCACCGATAACTATACTATACCTATAACATATAGAAATGGGCAAAAGAAAACAAAAAGCAGAAAAATATTAAATAATAATTATATGATGATAACGAAGGCAAGTGAAGGGTTTTCTTGCTAAGTTATATATACATACACACACCAATATAAGAGAATTCATTTGATAGTAACTTATTTTTTCATGACGTTTAGAAAGAACGAAAGAACTGGGTGTTGAACGAAAGGGCATTTGTAGTCGAAGCGGAGGAAAATAATTTACTACATATGATTATACACATATATACACACATAATTGTATGTACATTTAAATACAACACTTGGGGCATCGAGCTTGAAGTGATTAGTTAATTTTAAACGCAAGCAAACTCTTTATTCAAGCGACTGGGAGGCGATGAGTTCGGTGCGTCGGTTGGTGTAGCCAAAGCTGGCATCTTAATATCGTTTTGGTGAACGCATCGTCGCGGGTCGCCTAATCAGATCGATCATCCAGAGCAAGACATCCACACCCACACCCACACCCACACCCACGAACACGCAGACGCAGACAGCACTCACACACAGATACTTAGCATATAGCGAGCATGAAGTTAAGTTAACTGAACAGCAACAAATCGAAATACACCCTCAGCAACTCCCCTCCCTCCCCCACACTCGTATATACATATACATTATTTATACTCCAAAGAAGCGAAAAGAAACGGAAATATTTACGAGTTATACATAATGTTAAAATTGCCTCTAATGTGCTGTGCTTTATGCAAAACCACAACAACAACCGAAACAAACTAATAGTTAATGATAAGCTTCCGAAAACACTAAAGTTCAGGCGCCAATAGTTTCAAAAATCTGAATTATGACTTTTAAATAGAAAAAGGCAAAGGAATATTTCAAAAACACTAACAGAAAACAACAAATATAATTCAAATTGACGCCATTTTTTATTATAATTTTATACGGAAAATATATTTGTACATATTTATATAAAATGCGAAAAATAACTTTTAAAAATTAAACAAAAAAATAAATAAAAAATGAAAAGCGTCAGGTGGACAGGCCACGGAGAAGGTGTAACCTTTGAGACAAGAAAAAAATTTTAACTTTGTCATTTAATTTTTGGCATTGAAAGTTCATAACAAGTTTTGTATACTTAGAGCAAGTCAGGCAAATATATATTTAAATATATATATATAAAACAACCACAACAGACTTACACATAGTTCCACGAGGAAGAATTAAAAGAAAATTATATAAACCGAAAAACCTAAAAAGAATAAAGAATTTTTGATATTTTTATATGCGCAATAAAAACAAAATGAATAAAATACACAAAAAAAAAAAGTTATTTTATATTTCAAGAAAAAACCAACATATTTGTAAATAAAAATTATGAAATAAAATCAAGTTCGTGCATTTCAAAAGAAACAAAAAACAAAAACGAAAGCATAATCTCTCTTCTAAATGTTAAAGAAAATCTAACTATCAATCGATAAACAAAACAATAAACAAGAAATCGAAAATGAAAATGATGCGATATAGAAACGATTTAAATGCCAAAGATGCGGCAGAGTTAGGTTGAGGAGAAATTAAAAGTTTTGGACTTGTGATGATTCCAAATCGTAACTAGGAAGGAACTACGAGTAACTAGCTAAGGCAGATCAAGCCATCGAGAGATATCAGAAGGCGCCGATTGAATCGATATCGATATATCCTTGAAAAGCTTGAAGACCCTTATTACAGCTTGCTGCTCGCCAAGCTTATGGCTGACATCTAGGCTAGCCAATATCAATCTCAGATCGATCAAGCAATATATAGACAAAATATAGAACCCTCATAAGCATGGCTTACTAGACATACTAACCAAGGAACGACTTCAACCGACCCAAACACCACGTTTTTAACGAGACTCTCCTTAGGCAGCGAGTCAGCCTCCCAAAAAACGGGAAACAAGCTAGAGACCTATAGCAAATATTTAGAGAACCTATCAGATCTTATAGCTGATAGTAATTGAATACTAGCCTTAGTGAAGCATCTCTAGTGTCCCAAAATCGAAGCATTTTCAGTAGGACGAGTACTACAGAAATACAGAAATAAAAGTCTAAGTTTACTGATTTTTGTGTAAAGAATCTTTTGATTTCACAGACTCACATACACGAACTGCAAACTACAATGTGTTCTAATGCAAAATAATAAAACAAAATGGTTTAAAACATGACTATATATACATTATATATATTAATATATATGTGAAGAGGTGAAGAGTAGGCGAGGGATATATCCAGTCAGATCATAGATCAAGTCGAGCAACTTGAGTTGTTTTTTGTATTGTAGAGAGAGAAGAGAACCCCGAACCCTGTTCCCAACCACTATCCAGACCCCAATTATAATTGAAAATTTGATTAGGTGTAATTTTTGATAGGCAAAACTGCGGATTTCGCACAGTTTTAATTATTAATAATAATATTATGATAATGATAATAATGACTAAGCTGATTTTTGAATCGATTCAAGATCGAACTAATAGCATACATATATATATGTACGTGTACGTATGTCAAACGAGGACTAACAGACATCAACTGAGCAGCAACCATGTAGATAATGTATGATCTGCATAAGTACTATAATGATTACGATTAATTTATACGCGCTTACGCATACCAACATGCATACATTATGAGAATATATATGTGTATGTATATATATACAGGATATATATACGATATAAGGTGTGTATCTTATACATGCATTGAAACCAAGTTTATTATACAGTGAAAAATTATAATAAAATAAAAAAAAAATTAAAACTTGAAGCACTTTTCTTGGCTCGAAGGAACATAGTATGTATGTGCCATAGTTTCATCTTAAGCTTTTAAGAGATTATATAACTATAGCGGAAAATTCTTGGCAATAAGAATTCTTTTCACCTCATATTCCTGGGGAAATTGGGTCAAGAAAACTATGCGAAAACGAGGGAGCCGCCAAAGCAGGAAGGAGGAACCGGGCGATGGAAAAAACTCACTGGACAAGCGCCGATGGCCGACTTAAATATTCGGGAGCAGCGTGCTGGAGATGGAGCTGGAGCTGGAGTCCGAGGAGTGGGCAGTTCTGGGCGAGAGCGGTGCGTGACAGGCCCGCGGCTTGTGGCCCAAGATCCCAAACCCCTCCACTTTCAGATCCCGGTCCCTCCCCGCCACAGATCCCATCTTCTATACTTTGGGGGGAACGCGAACAATGCGTTTTGTCCGATGATTAATTGCAACGCAATCTTGGGGGCCAAAGAGTCGCAGTCGAGGCGCAGTGGAGGCAGCCAGCTTTCCCCCAACCACGGGTACACATGGTGTGTGTATTGTACATGATATATAGACACAGAATGTGTGTCGCCGAGCGCTCCAGCAGGCGGGTACATATAGCAGCATATATGCGCGTATTTACCAAGACAAAAAGCTATTAATTTTTTAGCAACTGGGCCCAGCCAAAAAATAGCCGAGACAAAGCGAAGAAATTAAATTTCGAACGCACCGAAAGCGAAAGTGAATCAAAATGAATCACTTTGAACTTGGGATGAGTTTTTATGGACTGGGTTGGGTTTCCCCAAAGCCGCTTTTTGGGTTGGGTTTCTGTTGCATCCTTATCCCCCAGAAACATGGTGCATTTGCCGATGTGACAGTGCCCATGGCGATCCCTAAGTGCTTAGGAAAAGTGCGATTTGTACTTTCCCTTTTCGGAGCTGCCCAAGTCGGGCCTAAGCTCTGAGCCGCGATTGAGAGCTTATGATGGATAAGACGACAAATGGAATTGCAAACACCAAAACGAAAGCCGAGGACCACTAAGTTCCAGCATCGAATATCAAGTGCTCTTTTTTGAGTAAAAAGATTTGAATATAAAACTCATAAAAAATTATTAAAAAGGTTTAAAGATTTAAAGGTAGGATTCTATCTAAAAAACTTCTTTAGTGTATTAAAGGTCGTTTTATAAATAATACAAGTAATACATTAATGATACATAAAGCCATAAATGTAAATATCTAATACTACACTCCCTCATAAATTGTACCCTAATAGTTTCAAAAGGTTACGACAATATTATTTTTAAAATTCATGAAAAAGTTTTTTTTTAAAACTTCAAAAGAAAAGATAAAGTTTTGAGATGAAAATAGTTAGTAGGAAGATTAAGTATGTTAGTATCCTTATGTGAGTTCAAAATTCGAAATAACCCTTTTTTGGAAAATGTTTTTTTCAAATTAACTATGGTATACCTTTAGCCGCATCCCTTGAATCATTATTGACCCAAGAGGAGACTGACGGGGGCTAGAGCGGTTCGTTTGCTTTGTTCGCCTCGCGCGTTTTTCGCGCTTTTCATTTGCCAAGCGATTTTTCTATTTTCACGTCAAGCTCTCGGGGCTCTCTTTGCTTTATAGTAATGTGAAAATTTCTGAAACTAGAAAAATAACAAACAACTATTTGTTGCTCTTGTTGTTGTTGGGCAACCGGCGGCTGGCGGCAGCGCGAGTATGTGCTGGCACTTAACAACTCCAGCTTTTTTTTTTTGTTGAGCCAAGTCTAGGAAAAGCGGCGAAGAAAAGTGAAATACATCAAGGCACGTCACATCCATCAGACATTTATGAGCAGCACGAGAGCACGCCCCACTCCAGCTTCAGCAGCTCCAGCTAGTCTTGGACCACGGCCAAGTCCCAGACCCAGACCAGGTCCATCGAAAACTGGCTCCACTCTCGGCCATCTCAAGTTGACGAGCGGGCCCAAAAGCCCAGCCAAAGCGTGGCTAATGAATTGGAATTGTTTAAAGATCGGGGGAAGTAGCCGGGCCGGAGTTAGAGCTAGAGTTAGAGCTGCTCTAAGTGTCGTCGTGGTAGTCGTAGTGGCCGTCTGCAATCGAAATTAATGAAAAACTTTCGTTTATTTAATTGCACTGTGGCCCAGACAAGGCTACAGTTGGCCTAGAAGCTGGCCTGGTATGGGGGAATTCGGGTTATGGCCATCTGAAGTCCATAGGGCAGGCGGACCAGGCCTAGCCGGCTGGGATCCCATCCAACTCAATCCAAACATCGACATCTGAGTGAAAATGATTGATTGATTGATCGGCGTTTGTTCGTTTGTAATATTACGAGTATTTGCGGCTTATATGTATGTATCTGCCATATAGCCATCGTGGCTGTCAGTATTTGGCTGTTGTTACTCCTTTTCGGTTTTGCCGAAGATTTGTTTGACTTTTTAGCGGGCAATTATTTATTTGTTTCTCGCCACTATTTGCCGATTTCGCTGAAATTGCTTGTTTTTTGCACCTTTAACGGGGATCTTTGATTGAGAGAGCCTGGCTCCCATCCTCTGTGATCCAATGGGGAATTGATTGGCTGTCCAATCCGGCGGCTAATTGCCGCTGCCGCTGGAGTGGGGGAAAGTGTGACGACAAGTGATCCACTTTTTTCCAGATGAGTTATGTGTGTGATCTGCTAATGAACCACTAATGGCCTAACGATGATCTACTTTAGCACTCATCCGAAAGATCATAGTTTAGATAAGGCATGGGAAACGCACACTTCTCACAAGAAGTATTTTTTGAGGAATTGGAGTAATTTACAAGTGTCTACGCATACTTTCTGAAAGTGGTTTATCATTAATTGGTGTAGTTGTACTCGATTGTAGCTGAATAGTTAAAGATATGATACAAATAAAATATGAATTCGGTCTTGAAGCTTATATATAAGTCCTATATATAATACCTAAAGGTTCCCTAAAATTTAATGAAGTTTTTCAAGATTATATTTTCCATATAATTTAAATAAAATATCAAATCAGTCCTATTCATAAATTTTCTTGAAAGTATACCTATTATACCTCTAAACATCAAGTGCCCCTATTAATGCCACTTTTCCCCTACCAATTTCTCTAAAGTTTCACATTATTCCTCTAGTATCTGTATCTTGGCAATTGCTACCAGTACAAACAATTTCCCAAAGACCAGATTCGGATACGGTAGCCGACATTTGCTTATCTCCGCAAACATGCATTCATCCGCCGGCTGACCAAGCTGATGCACTCACTCCACTTTTGGGGTGAGTGGTGGAAACCTTTTCAACTCTGACCGCATTGCAAATATTTTGGCAATGTTCAACAGCATTTTGGATTGGCTTCGGTGCACATGTCAAGCGTACCAGTCCAGTCGAAAGCCTCCCCTTGCTCCTCCCGCATGTTAAACATAATAAAAACGGGTCAACATGGCACACATCTCTACTCCCATTCCGAAGTCAGGTCTTTTGGCTCTGGGACCGGCAAAGAAGGCATGGTTGTGGTCAGCAGGCGCTTGGGGCGGGAATGCTCGGGGAGTTCGGGAACATTGCACAGACGCCAAATATAGACGTTGGACAATTTCCGAGCATGCCTTGGAACGCCTTTATTATATGACTCCGTCTAAACTCATAGTCACAGTCCATGGAGTATGACAAAAAAGAGAGCCATGTACGAGTTGTTATAAGCGATAACCTAGAAAGAGAAATACAACAAAAATACCCGCAACATATTCTTTTTTCTTTCGTTATCTTCAGCAGGGGGAAATGCGAATGGGAATCGGAATGGTATGGGATGGTCCGAGATGGGCCAGAATGGGTTGGCTCAAGACCGAAGAAAGCTGCCCGGGCGAACACACCTCGAAAATGTCGGAAAGTGTGCGGCGATAAGCCAGCGACACGACAAAGATTCTAATTGCAACCTGGACAAAGGATGGGAGGCACTGCAATTCACTGCAAAAAATATATAACACACAAATTTCTACAAATAATAGATAGTATTCCTTTAGAGATTCTTTTATAAATATAAATTTACCTTAATTTGTATTTATTTAAATCTGAGAACTGAAGGAATGTTTTTTTTTATAAAAAAGTTTAAGAAACTATTAATGATTTCATATAATAGTTAGGAACTAAAGATTAGTTCCTAAAAAGTTTCTAAAGAGTTTTTATAGAAATAGTTCGTCCATATCCATAGTCAGTTTACAGACTAAGATAGAAATTTTAATATTAGTTTTCTTCTGCAAGTACTAATAATAACTTTTTAAAGCGGAACAGAGCTTAGGTTCCTCCTCTATGGTAAAGTTTTGAAAAATAAAGAGGCTGTTATGAATTTTAATCAAAATAAACTTAACGATGAGGAGGACTAGGAATATTTACTTAAAGGAGGTAACCACATTCACCGTGTGCGGTAGTGGCTGACGATGACGAGCTGACTGATGGCGGATTGGGATGAAGATGTGGTCGGAGATGTGGATGTGGACAGAGATCAGCAGGCGGCTCACCCGACTCCGTTAGCCAGGGAATCAATTTCCAAACCCAAGCGGCTGTAGCACCTTCCAGGTAGGTGTGGCACCCATCTCATCTTTATGTGCGAGTGTGTCTCTGTCTCTATCTAACTGTGTGTGTGTTTGTGTGTATTAACCACCTTTGACTGGGGAATGGCCAAGACATCCCACAGGCCAGAGAGGCAGACGCAGACGGCGGCGCCTTGCATGTCCGCCTGGCCACTAGCAGTCCACTTGCAGCTGCCATTATGCAATGTCACGATTCGCGAGCGCGCATAATGAACTTTTGATGTTGTTGCTGGTCAAAGCCAAATCCAAAACCCACCAACACACACACTCGGATATGCCCACACACCTTCTCTATACGTGTGTATATTAGCCGACTGGGGCAACAATGTAACTTTAGAGTCCAGCAGCTGACCAAGATCAGAGATGAGCAAATGGTCTAAGGCAAATATTTGTGAGGGGCTATAGTATTTAAATAACTGAATCATTAAATATGAATAGTTTATAAATAGATTGAAGGGATATTAACTATAAGGATAATGTAACCCTAAAAATATGCAACATTTCTTGTAAAGTGAGCCATTTTGACATCAATCGATTGGGTAAACTTTTAAAACAGGAGATTTAAACCAAAAAATACTCTGTTAAACTTATATAATCTATCATTAATAAAAATCTTAAAATTTGATATTAAGACTTGATGATTAGACTTATTTAAATAAAGATTCCAATAGCTTTAATAAGTTGATCATCTCTAGATCTGATGTAACACTCACACAGTACTCTCGCATATGATCCGAAACACGAGCAGCGTTGGTAATTGCTATATAAACGTTGGCTAGTTCTTTTTTTGTCTTTCTCTTCTGCTGCTTCCCCATCTATATTTTTCCCCTTTTTTCAAATTTGGTAGTTTGTTTTTATTGCCTGCGTCGCATTGGGTGGCATTGAACCTGTGGCTGCCCAAAAGGTTGCCCCATCATCTCCCCAGTTGCCGCTTTTTTCGTAGCCACTTTGGCTAGCCGTTAATGCGCCAAAAAGGTGAACAGGTTGTTGGCCAGAAAGGAGGAAGAGCGGCGAGGGAAAGCGAAAGGGCCTGGCGTGGCCAGGCTGACCCATCATCTTCATCATTGGAATTGGCAATCACAGTGATCTGGGCTTATTTAAGGGCCTGTTCTTTACTTTCACATGAGTATCTGCATCTTGCCGGCCCCTTTCCACCCTTTCTGTGTAAGACATTTTTGTGTTTTTGGCAATTGCCTGGAAACCTCTGATTAAGCCCAACACCGTGGCATCCGCAAACGTGCCACATTTGGCGACTGCAAGTACCATTCCCCAGTCTCCCTGTTTGTTGTCCGAAATCCCGAATTCCCATCCTGTCCCTTTTTGATTGGCGTGGCTGATTTCGGTTCTTAGCCTTTTTGATTTTTTTTTCCTTTTTTTGCTGACAACATAATATTAAAGCCAATTAAGGCTAAATTTATGCGTGCAGCATTCGGCCAAAGCAAAGTTGGAATTTTTTTTTCGGCCAGTTGGTTCTGGCCTGCAATTATTGGGTCCAGAGAGCGGGCATGTTAACTGCCAAAGTAAACATTTCCTTGTTCTCGGCATATTTTGGGCGCATTTCTTAAATGTGTTGCTGCTGCCCGTGGGCTGATGGTAGTTGTTTTTGTTTCTTGTTGGGTCCGTTGTTTCTGGCTTGTTGGCTCTTCCAGGGCATAACTGCAGTTTTGTGGCAACATGTTAATTTCTTTATTCCCAGCCTTGGACCTGCCCGTGTAGGCAGTTTGGAGAACGCTTTCTTTTGCCCAGTGGTTAGTGATCTGGTCCAGCCTCTCCAGGCACTCGTATGTAAATATGTGATTTAATCTAATTTGGCACTGACAGATCTGGCTTTTTATCTTTCTTGGGTTAGTACAAGTTAGTACAAATATATATTTATTTTTTCCTATTCTGCCTTCCAAGTTCGATCTAGAAGAAAAGGTTTATTTAAACAAAATATCTTAACTTATTAAAATTCGAAAATTCTTTACAACCTTATCTAATGTGTTAATCGCAAGATTACTATGTAACACTATCTTTTTCGAATCGTAAAAACCTCATCATCTATCCACTTTAGAGTTCTTTGTTCTGCATTTTATTATTCATGTCTCTCCGCTCAATAAACAAGACTACGAAGACTAATCCTAATCCGAAGAATATGCTTTTTTTGTGCCATTAACTCGGATCTCCGCAGGTTGATTATGCAACGAGGCAGCAGATAGCATAACTTAATTATTCTCATACCATAGAGTCTTGTTATATAGGCCATATATAGCACATGAATTTCATTTGGCATGCACGGGGAAATCAGATTTTGGGCAGAGGAGGCTTATGAGGAGGAGGTGGGTGAGTGGCCACCCGTGAGCTGAAGGTGTGGATGCCCCATGCGGCGAGGCCAGTGCCACCGTTACAATATCAGCAGCGGGGTGTCTACTCATGCAACATTGCAATTAATTAAATTTTATTTTTAAATAATTGTTTTTAATTAAATTTTAAGAGATTTTGCGCAAATTCATGCAACACCGAAGATGGACAGGCCCAGAAGCAGGAGCAGAGGCAGGAGGCAGTGGCAAGGTGTTTGCTCATCTGCCCGGTGATCATGCAATCATTGAATCATTCACGTATGAGTGATGTTTATGTCTCGCTGCCCAGATGTTGCAGATGTAATGCAGCCGATTTCGCACAGCTTCTTGGGAGTCAGAGTCAGAGGCCAATGAAATCCCCCGGCGGGTGCATTCAACTCCGTTTTTGGGTTTTGGTTTTTGGGCTTGTGCCTGAGCATGGGATTGGGATTGGGATTGGATGCGGTGATATAACCAGGAGTGACAGCCGGACAGCCGGATAGCTGGACAGCCGGACAGTGAACTCATTCCGACTAATTGGAGCATGCGAGTGCCAGTCAGAGAGGCAGTGCAGCGCAGCAGAAATGATCCCATTTTTATATGTTTTTGTTAGCTTGTGTTGTATGGGCTTTTTTAGCATCCAACTAACCCAAAATGTGACTGAACTCATACATAAACATCAGGTTGCAGAGTCCAGTGCCAACTTGGGTAACTTGGCGGATTTTTTGGGCCTGGCTTTCGGGCTTTCGGGTTGCGTGCCAAGTGCGATGATCTGCCAAGACGGTGAAATTTTGTGCTCAGCCGGCTAAATTGGTCAGTGAGCAGAAATGCAACAGAAAGCACATAAAATCACTTGCCTCGCATTGTGGGCTTGATTAAAAGGCCATGTCCAAACATTCAAGTCCACCGTCCACCATCCAAGCAACTGAATCTGCAACATCCCCCCAATCACGTTCGCAGAATGCATTTTCTCCAGATTTTGGCTAGCGGGAGAAAGGTTGAAATATCACCCGAAGAAGTAACGAAGACCTGCATATCACCTGCAGACCCTTGACCAACTTTCCCTTCGGTTTCCTTGGTTCTCTGCTGTCCAGAGCCATCAACATTTGGCCAATTTAAAGTGGCATCAATTATTGCGAACCCATTCATTAAGCGGCCAGTTATCCCTCATTCCGCGATCGCTTATCGCAGCCCATCCATATCCCTAACCCAAACTCTTGCCGGGAATCGGGGTCACGCATGGAGCTGCGGACATGGAAAGTCTGGAGTATCGACAATGGAGGCAGGAGGACGCCGATCGAGCCGCCAGAGATTAAAGGCCCTGATGAGGGCACTCATGTCCAGGTTGTGGCCGAGACAAAGTTACTGCAATGATGGTTAATGGTAAGTACTTAAGGCGGGATTTGCACTGTATTAAGGATAATATCGACGGGTGGGGTTCTTGCCAGAGTTCTAACTGAAGAAAATTGTTTTATATTAAATGATGTGCTATTAAAATGACGGACTATTAAATGTAAGATATTAAGGCTTCATAAGGTAGTGGTGCCTTGTAAAAATAATAGTTACAAATATATGTGTAATAGATTCTGTATACGTTTTTGTAAAATGGTTCAATGTACTTTTTTTATACTCTTGCAGAGGGTATTATATTTTTTGTCCAAAATTGCGCAACGCAGTGAAGGAGACATCTCCGACTCTATAAAGTATATATATTCTTGATCAGGATCACCTCCTGAGTTGATATGAGCATGTCCGTCTGTCCGTCTGTCTGTTTCTACGCAAAATAGTCTCACATTTTTAAAGCTATTTAAACTAAAAATGTAAACACTCATATTTTCATTGTCTACTTTTAAGGGCACCAACGAGTGAAGAAGAAATGAAGAGTACAATTTTACGGTTTATTTGCATATAATATCATTAAAGAATCATCTTTATTTTGGTAGCTATTTAATGAAAATTTAAAAAAATAATTAATTAAAAAATAGCGCCCTCCTCCTCGATTCTCATAGGTTCCACTTAAGCAGCCCTGAAAAATCCGGAAATTCATTATTTATTTTTGTGTAAATGTTGGTGTTTATTTTTCTGAACTTTTATTGGTTTGTTTTTGTTGCAGTTTTGTTGTAGTTTGCGTTGTTGTTGCTGTAGGTTTTTGTTGTTGTTTTTGTAGTTCTTGTTGTTGTAGTTTGGTTGTTGTTGTAATTTTTGTTGTTGTAATTTTTTTTGTTGTAATTTTTGTTGTTGTTAATATTTTTTTTGTTGTAAATTTTTTTTTTTTTTTTTTTTTTTTTTTGTATTCAAATATTTAGCTTGTATATCCGACTATATCTTAAATCTGTCATTTATGGAACTGCTTGGGCATACAAGCCAAGCTCCTTGTTTTAATAAGGATCGGCCAAGTCAATCCGATATTTGCAATATAAAGCCCATCCGATATACAACATATGAATGTAGATATATCCTATAACATAAACTGCCACTCAACTACAAGGGTATATAAACTTCGGCTCAGCCCAACGATAGCTTTCCTTTCTTGTTTTTTTTTTAAGCTTTAGGTCATAAGGTATTAAATATAAAGAGATTTTTTCATGGGTTGAAGCCCCTGAAATTATATCAATAATTGTTTTAGGACTATGTATTATTCATAACCGTATTTACAGCTCCATAAACTGGTGTCAAGCATTACCTAATAACTGGAACCATCTCCACAGCTCCTCAGTTCCATGATAAATAGTTCTGCGAAAGATCTCCATCAGCCTATCAATGAGTTCATAAATTGTCCACCCGCTTCCCTCAAAAGACCGGCTTCCGAGCCGGCGACAAAT
Source organism: Drosophila pseudoananassae pseudoananassae (assembly GCA_018153035.1). Classification (NCBI taxonomy): domain Eukaryota; kingdom Metazoa; phylum Arthropoda; class Insecta; order Diptera; family Drosophilidae; genus Drosophila; species Drosophila pseudoananassae. Next base: position 3,583,156 of record JAECXR010000055.1, read on the forward strand.
TTATTCAGATTGTTGCTGCTACCATTTAGCAGAGGGGCAGGTCGGAGGACGGAGACACCGCCACTTGGCAACTTGGCCACCCAGCCAGGCACGCAGTTCACCAACAGATTCGACCGGGCTGAAAGAGAAAATTTATTGTGTTGACTGCGGCACGAGTTTGCATCTGCAACTTCTGCGACTTGCAGTGGCTGTGGCATATTGTTTTTGTGGCTGGTGTTGTTGCTTTTTGGCACTTGGCATTGTCCCGCTTTGGCGAGAGCTGCAGAATTTGTGACACGACCTTTAACGAGATTTTCCTCTCCACTTGGCGCATCATCACGCGACTTTCCAGCTGCAGTTGCCGATTTGTTGCAACACATGTTGCAGAAGCCGCCAACAGCAACGGCAAACATTTGTTGGGGAATTAGCAAGCAACAGACAGCGACTCTGGCTCAAGGTTGCACTGCAAAAAAAATTATTAAAATACTTATTTTCAATTAGACTAGTTTATTTAAAACCTATTTAATCAAAGAATATACTTAAGGAACTAGTATGAAAAAGGAAAGAGGGCCCAAAATACCCTGTATTATTCTTCACAGTGTAGACCATAGACCCCGGGTTCCGGACCCCAAACTGAGGCCAACTTCGTTATGATGAGGAGGCTGGGGAGCATCATCAACGTCATTTGCGGCTTCTGCTTCCCGGTATCCCTCTTGCCACCCGTCCCAGCTTCTGCCTGTGCCCCGGCCCCTCCCACCGCCTTATTTCTGCTGCTTGTGGCATCGCATGCACATTGAATTCCAATTGGGTTTGGCAGAGTGGCGCAAACTTAATTGTCAAGGTTCGTTAGTTCTTTTTTTTCGCAGAGTTTGCAGACTCGGCTGCCTCGGCTCTTCGACGTCTTCTGCTAATGTTCGTTTCTAATGGTCGGTTTGAGTTACGGCTATGCCACTAGAGTCCGAGACTAGAGACTAAAACTCAGACTGGGGATGTGGATGAAATGGAGTCCCGGTCGCGGCTAAGGAATTCTCAATATTTCCATTACTTTGTGGCCAACGTCTGGGATTTGTTGCGTTTTTTAGCGGCATTTGAGCTCTCTGTCGCCTCTCTTTTGGCCAACTATTTAATTCACATTGGTGGAACCCGCTTGTGCTGTTTGTGTTTCTGTTGCTATTGCCCCGTTGCTTGTGCCCCACTAGCCCCACCTGTTGCCCCATCAAATGGCAACCACACACAAAATGATCACCAGAACGTTGCATTTCTTCCACACTTTGTTGTGCGCTACATGGGGGTAGAGTGGGTCCCTTGGTTCCCAAAGCGGTTCCATAAAGAATGTCAACCAAGGATCGACACAAACTCCAGGAATTATGACGTAAGAAGTATCTTTTGTACAGGTTCTCTATTCTTGATTAATGTTTAAAAGAGATTCTTTACTTGTTTGGCTAGAAAGAGCTGGAAATGGTGGAATATATCATATGTTTGATGTCTATATAAGCTTTCTCGAATAAGATTGGTATCAATATCTTCTTAGGTCTGAACAATAAATAAAAACACCTTTTCTCAACTCATTTCAGAACGAAACCCTTTGGAACTAAAACTAAACATTAAAGAGCTCTCTCCTGATGTTTCCGAATAGCAATCTTAAATCTCGAATCGTTTGTTTTTCCATTAATCTTGTGGGGTGGTCTTCCCCCACTCAAGCGCCACTTTCTTTGAGGTCCAATAGATCGATCTCGGATACAGTCTTGGGGCTCCCTTGTTTCGTTTGTCTTACGCAAGCTACAATTTCATTAGCCGACTATCGTTTCTAGAGGGGGGACTCGAGATCTATTAGCCGGCCACCTTGTAGAGCATTTCCCTGGACGGCCACGGCCCAAGCCATAAATTTCTGCACACAGTTCAGTTCAGTTGGAGTTGCATTGGTTTGACTTAGTTTTTTTGTTGTGTCTGTATCATTCTGTTTTATTTATTTTGTGAGTAAGACTTGGGTTGGGAATGCAGTTGGTTGGCGCTGCTGCTTCTGCTGATGCCTCTGCCTCTGCTTCAGTCTCTGTCGCTGCCTCTGCCCATGTCGACGTCGGCATTCTCCACTTGACTTTCAGTTGAAATGCGTCCGATCAATGGCGATCGAGTTAGTTTTGTTAAGATCTCGTCCAGGCACAGAGTTAAGTGCAGCCGGCCGGCAGTTGTGTCCGTTTGTATCCGTATCTTTGTATCTCTCAGTATCTCAACATCCGCGTGTATCTGCATCTGTGCTTGTGTGTGAGTGTGTAGGCCATTCTGTGCCAGTGTGCGAAGGATCCCCGAACAGGATGCGAATGTCGCGCTGGCTAACGGTTCTCCAGCGGTTCTTCGGCTACGTTTTTGTTTCCATCTATCTGGAAGTGTGCTAATGTGATAAGCCGCTTAAACCGAAACCGAAAGAAAAAAACCGCAAACCGCCTTGGGTCCCGCCAACTCCACCTGGAGGAGTTCACCTGGTCTCTGGCCCCCACCCGATGGTCACTCTTGGTATGTATCGGACACAAAGTCTGCGGTTTCTCGAGATACGATCTAATCAATCATTTGGAGCGTTCCGAGATTATTAATTGATTGTGGGCAGGTGTATCACTTTAATGGTTATATCACTTATTTATAGATCGGCCAAGTTCTTTGTATAACTTATATTTCTTATAAAAATATACTTATACGAATTTTTGTCAAATAGTAGTGATACTTCCTGTTAATTAAATGTTCTTTATTTTAACGACTTAAAGAGAAATGTGTAGAGGTGCCATTTAAAAGTTACTGCTTTGACCTTGCGGGGAAGGAAAGCTTACATAAGAATGCACTGCAACATGCAGTTGTTAGCGATTGGAAGTGGTACAATTTTTGCCTCATAAAACACCTAATTGGAGGCCTGAGGCTTCCATTCTAGGTGTCTTTCACCTTAAAAGTATATGGGAATATTTCGGGATAACAACTTTGGGGGGAAGCACCTGCAGTAAGTCACACTTTTAGTGCTGCTGTTGCTGCCACGCCATCGTCATCACCATCACCTTTCTGCCCCTTGCTGGGGCACGCATATTTAAGGTCCGATATCAATCTTTAGCAGGAATGAGCAATGACACTTAATGGCATTTCGTTGCCAGCGCTCCAGCTCCATCTCCATCTCCATCTTAGAGACTGGAGCTCCGTTTTATGGCCAGCTTCCTCGTGCACTATGCATACAATGAGAAGAAGACGGCCACGACATTGGCTTGTTAAGTGTTAACGTTAAGTGCCTTGTTACTTAATTCGCCTCTTTTTTTATCTCGTTGTACTCTAATTCGACGGATGTGTGTATGCGAAGGAGCAGCCAAAACAAAAACACCAAAAGGAAGCATCAAAAAAGCTCTTACCCTGCAAAGATCACACTCTGGTGTACCCTAGCAGGGGGTACTACGACTTTGCGAACAAGTCAAGCTCAAAGGAGAAAGTGCAGTTCGCATTAAATGCACATATAACACTTTTAATTGATTCAATTTTTATTGCATTTTTATCGGCATGGAGAAACCTTACTTCGTTGCATCATAAAATTCCATACAAAGACAATCCATACTAGTTGTAAATAATTTGTTTTGTGTAAATAATAAAGCATTAAAAAGATAATTAAAAGTTTGTATTTAAAATTCAACTACTAAGCTTAGTTTTTACTATAAAAAAATACAATCAAGATTTTAAATTTTTTGTTTAAAATATTATAATTAAATTAGTTTTTCCTTATCTGCCCCATTCATTCATTATTTTTGCTTGTTAATTTTTTTTAACAATAAACTGTTGGATAAATAATTATGGCTGTGGGGATCTCTTGGCGTGAAAGAATTTCTTTAAGAATCTCTTGGCTTGGGTATCCCATTCTTCGGTCTTCCGGCTCACTTTTCTCACTTTCTTATTGTGCCCGTCTTCTGTCTTCTGGCCAAAGTGAAACAGAAGAAACGAGAGTCGGGTCCAAAAGAGGCAGCAGTTGAGTGCCGGAGATGATCTGCACCATTATCACACGCGACATTAAGTGCAGCCATAATGTAAGCGAGCATTTTCTTTAATTTACAGTTAATTGAGTCTTATGGTGTAATTATGCAAGCAGCCGGATTCGTGCGTCTGTCCCTGTGTCGGCCAGTCCGCGCGTCCGCCATCCTCTTAATGGCAGAGAATTGTGGCGAATTGCCGGTGGTGCAGAGTCTCACTCTCCATCTCATTGGCTGCCAGCCTCGATACAGGCAGCAAGCGTAAATCAATCAAGGTGCTTAGGTTTGGGCCTTAATTAAGGCCCGCGGGGTCATTAAGCCATGGTCAGTGGTCTGGGAGGGAGTTTGGTGTGACTGAGACCGCGTGCGTGCCCAGCGGCAGTGAGTCCTCCGTCAGGTGATATACACCAGTGCATTAATCTGAGCCACATCCACTTGTCCCTGGCACGACGTCTCCGACCGTTAGGAGGCACAGCCTAGCACTGCAGTGCACTGGTCAACAGAATCCTCTCAAGCGGCAGCCGCAATGCGGCACAAACAAATTGCAGCGATGCGATAAGCCAGCTCCACTGACAATAAACGAGTGCCCAATCAATCTCGGACTGGCAGCCGCGGAAGCCACACGCAAACGTGCTGCTGCCCAGCCACAGTGAGGCCTAGCTAAAGGGTAAATGCCTAATAATGCGAATAATAGGGGGGATAACATTTGCTGGTGCAATTTAATGCAGATCGATGGAGAATCGATCCACAAATCATTTAAGGTATTCCGTTCAACAATCGGATGACCATTGTCAAAGATATGGCTTTCGATGTGGGCCATATGGTCCTCTCAGGCATTTCCCCATTTTTAAAGGGGTCTACCCAGAAAATTTGACAAAAAATCTAAAAAATATTTTGTTTCTAGATTTTAATGCAGATCGATGGAGAATCGATCCACAAATCGTTTAAGGTATCCCGCTCAAGAATCGGATGACTATCGGCAAAGATATAGCATTCGAAAGGTGATAAATTGTCGTTCTAGGCATTTTCCCCATTTTTGAAGGGGACCTTCCAGAAAATTTGAGAAAAAATCTAAAAAATATTTTGTTTCTAGATTTTGATGCAAATTGATGAAGAATCGATCCACAAATCATTTAAGGTATTCCGCTCAACAATCGGATGACCATTGGCAAAGATATGGCTTTCGATGTGGGCCATATTGTCCTCTCAGGCATTTCCCCATTTTGGAAGGGGTCTACCCAGAAAATTTGACAAAAAATGTAAAAAATATTATGTCGGTAGATTTTGATGCAGATTGACGGAGAATCGATCTACAAATCGTTTAAGGTATCCCGCTCAAGAATCGGATGACCATTGGCAAAGATATGCTCTAGCTCTTCTTGAGTACCCACTGTACTGCAGATTCAGAAGCCTAGTACAGCTTGGAAGAACCCTAGATGTCTTGGGCGTTGTGTCAGTTACCGCTGGCTTCCTTTCCGCAGCCTCATTTGGATTGTTGCAGGTTGCAAGTGTCTGTGGAACCGTTAGCAATCATTAGCAATGAAATCAATTGACGGCCCATATTCAAGTGGTTAGTGGTTAGCCGTACTAAAGGTGGAAAGGGTGCTCAGTGGTAGTTGCAGTGTCTGCAGTAGTTATCTGTGAGTCTGTGCATAGATATGCGGTTGCAGCGAATGATTGATTGATTGGCACACAGGAAGTTCAAATCGATTGTGAGTGAGCTTGGATTGGATGATTCAAAGATTTCCTTTCTAGTTTTCTGTTCACATATTAAAGTGGATATAGTTTTTTGTTATTAATTCTTTAGTTGAAGGCTTAGATACTTTTTGTCCAATAATAAAGTGTACAACTAAATAATATCTAATAGTTTTTATACCGGATATTAAAAGAAGTTTATGCTTCATACCTAGATTGTGTAGGTCTTAATTAATTTAATTAAAAATTCAATCGCATTCATAAATTCTAATTGAAGATGCCAAGTTCCTTTTCCCCGAGCTGGGATTATCTCCGATCTAGTTTGGGATCACCCCTCAGTCGCTCTGCTCTGTCACAGCCTCCTTCATCGCCCATCAGAATCGAAGAGGGTCTCGGAATCGCCAACAAGTAGGCTGGGCCCGATCTCTGATTACCCATGCTAATACCCACATAGAGCGAGAGCCACTTGGCACTTGGCCATCATTCCCAGCTCCAATGGCAGTGCCCAGTGCCAGTCCCAGTGCCAATGCCATTGCCATTCCTTTCCGCACTCTCACTCCGGGGGCAATCTGGTAGCTCGTTTTGGTAGCTCGGGCCCCGGTCCAACCGCTGATTATCTCCTGGCCCCGGAGAAGCACTCAAAATGTTTGCCGAGGCCGAGGGGTATAGGGGGGTCGGGATTGGGAACTTCATCGGGTTAGGAATGATTTGGCGAACGAATTGAGCTGGAAGGAAATTGCGTGCAATAAAAGATAGATATGTTTGCGACCCGGCTATCAGCCGTTGATCATTAGACAGGGAGGGGAGCACAAACGTATAAATATTGGCATATGCTCTGCTTATCTTGGCCAATTTATAGCCAGGTTCTTGGTATACCCTATAATGGCGTACCCATTATTGTAAAGGCTATAAACTAACTTGCTACTTTAGTTTTTCAATGAGTTCTCAAAAAATTCCTCTTCTTGGCCAGACCGCCAGCGAATAAGGGTCTTTAATTTTTATAGGTAAAGTAAAATATTTCTATAATCGGTAACTCCAACTTCTACACCTTGTTGGTAACATCCATTCTTGTTTTCGTTTCTGTGCTGCCAAATGACTCAATAGTCGTAAGCTGGCGAAACTAGTTCTGCTGCACGCACTCGTCACGAATCTAATGTAATTCTCAATTACGAAACGAGTTATGCCACAAATTAAGCGACAGAGATGGCGATAGAGCGCTTAAATAACTGCACTTTCTTGGCCAAAACTTCATGCTAACAAGCCGACAGTCGGGCACCGGCACCAACCGAACCCAAAACCGATCCACAAAAGGGCGTCAACTGGGGGGCGCCAACCAAATTAGGAGCACCTGCCCAGACAAAGGTGTTTCGCTGTTATTAATTAACAACAATTCGATTTGTGGCCACACTTTGAGGCACACAGAACAGGCAGAACAGAAGCGGCACGGCGTTGATCATATTCGGGATATATATTCGCCATATGCCATACTGGTCCGAATAGTGGACTTGGCCTGGCCTGGCCTGGCATGGGATGGCCTAGCATGGCTTGGCCTGGTCAAGAGCGAAACACGTTTGCGCGGAACAAGTTCAGGCGTTTGGGCAGGCGCTTGCCTGCTCGCCATGGAGGAACATGTCTCTAGACCCGTTCCCGTTCCTGATCCATTCCGTGCCGCCCGTCGTCCACCCTTTATGTTCGCCACCAAAACGGCAGAACAGCAAAACGGCGACGAGGAAGCATCCGTTAAATGCGCTGTGGGCCATTGTCCAACTTAGCCCGCTTAGCATTGGGTCAACTGCGCGAACGCGAGTGCTTACCACTTTGCCTTGGCCACTTGGCTGGGAAATGGGACCACGCATGGCCCAGACAGAAGACAGAAGACAACTGGAATCCGGCATCCAGCTCTCGACAAGTGGCGATCCTAAATCTGAGTCTGTGGCTTATTTGAATAAAGGTGTTGCTGTTGTTAAGCGGCCCCCGTGACAGGTGTCTCTTCTGCCTAGGACACCGTTTTGTGTCCCAGCAGCTGGGATTGGGGTCTTGCCATGACTCTGACTTGGGCTCTAGCTCTGACTCTGTCTCTGCTCTTTCCTTCGTTTTCTTTTTATTACTTTGCCTTCTGGCCAAATTGCCAGGCTAATAAAAATAGATGCACAGCGGTGGGGCAGCAAATGAAGATGTTTCCTTGGAAAATATACTCAAGAGAGAGCCAAGATTTTCGTCTTTTTAAAATGTTTTAAAGGGACTTTGATAATCTTCTTGGAAATATTTGAAACTAGAATTGTTTTGACATTACCTAAAATAGTTTTTCTAAGAGTATTTTATTGGAAGAAATATATTATCTTTCAAATACAATTAAAAAATTAAAAGTTAACAAAAGTTAAAAGGGGTTCTCTTTAAATACCAATAGCTCTGAAAATTTAAAATTATATATCCTACTATATATTACATATCCTTCCTACTAGAAGTACTAGTTTCTATACATAGATTTGTACATATTTATCGTTCTGGAGAGATACATTTCCTATTTGACCACCTTAGTCTACTTTTCTTGGTGGAATTTTTCAGCAAAACAAGCAATTCCCTTAAATGCACAAAATCCAAATATTTTAAAGATATTTTTTAATAGTTTCTAGTTTGTATGGTGAGCCAGAAACTCTCTTCCCCCGAGAGACCTCCATCGCATTTATGTGTAGAATATCCGAAATATGCCAAACGGGAAACTGGCGATCAGGCGGCTGATGAAGTGGCGGCTCCGATCGACTTTTCCGCGAGGCATTCGCCCGATGACCAAATCGCCAGGCCCCCATTTGGACAATGGTACCACCGGCGAGTGTTGAATTTCACCCGGCTAATTGCCCGGCTGGCGTTGAATGATGTTACCAAGATGGATGTGCGGCGGCCATATATTCATATGTGTGTTTATGGCAACAGAGTTCCGAGCCGGAGGCGCCTCTCCCAGGAGGGTTCGGGAGAGTTATGAGTAGCGAGGCCGTAAACCTTGCATATGGCAGGCATGTTATCCGCACTAATCGAGTTGTGGAGTAATGGCGGATGCTTCAAACGATGGGAATCGGATTTGGGTTAGCCTAAGCCCGTGCCGAGAGTTAAGCTTGAGCCTTTGTCTCAGATTGAGCCTTTCCGATCGCATGAGATCTTTCGTCTCTGACCATAAATTCTGCAAATTCAAAGCGCGAAGGAATGCCAGTGGCCAATTATTAGAGAATGTCAGCTTGTCGCTGATATCTTGGCCATGTTTGTATTGACGATCTCAACTCTCCAGCTCCAGCTCCAGCTTCAGCCGATCCGCAGCAGCAAAGGAGCAGCCGATCCAGCGCTCCACTTATCGCTGCCTCATATCTAATATAGACAAGCAAACAGGTTCCCCCGGCAGCAGTTCAATCACGTCTGTTCCTCAAGTCTTCTCAAGTTCCCAGCGAAACCCAGCATATCCCAGTTGGACTTGGTCCCAAAGCTGGACTCTATACTCTTTTCTTTTTTTTTTTTAATTGCGGCACCGCATCTGCTGGGCAAAACGTTTGACAAATGCCAATGCCAACAATTACACGAGCAGCGATATCTCATGGAGGCAACTGTGATTTGAACTCATTACGCTCCTGCCCCACCACCATCATCATCATCATTATCAGCTGCATCCTCGTCATCGTCTTGGTCATAATGAGATTGGCAATAAAGATGTTCGCAGCTGGTTGGGAACATCTTTAACATCCTAGTACCACAACTGACCTTGTGCCACTCTGGCTGCGACCCAGACACAAGTGAAAACAAAATCCCTATTCAAATCCACGGGCTCCCTGCCTGAGTACTGGAACAGTGAGGAGTAGAGTGGAGGGCGGTGGAGTGAAGTGGCATGCCTCCAAGTGCGGAACCAGATGCATGTAAGTAACGGTCCTGCGGCAGATGCCGCGTCTGCCTCGTGAGAAATCAAACTGTAAAGTGCGACGCGGTCTCTGACTCCATCTTCTTTAGCAAAACTCCAACTCCGACTCCAATACCAACTCTAGCTCCATCTCCGTCTCCTACTCCAAACAGGTTGCAGTGGCCGTATACCATTTTCGGTTTGTTGCGCTTCCTCACACATGCATCTTGCAGCTCGGCATCCAACTGGCAGGAATGGAAGTGACCGCTCCGCGCCCCGCTCTATGACGAGTGGCAGCAGAGACTCTGGCAAAGACTTTCCTTGTACCTGGTATTAGCCCAAAACCAATTGCACAATTTGTAACAGCTTTTGACGGTTTCTGCCCCCTGCCCCCGTAACACCTTTCCTTCCCTTCCCTCTCTTCTTTTTTTTCGCTAGCCGGGAGCTGCAACTGCAATTGCAACTGAATCCGACTGCTGGGCCACGCCCTTACCTCTAGCTCTTCCTCCTCTTAAGAAATCCATTTCCACTTGGCTGCTCCGATTGTGATGTGTCACCTTTGGGCTCCGTGGGTGTTGTGGTGGCTGATTTTTGTGACACGCGGAATGTGGTTTCCCGCATAAGAATTATTTATTTTTTAAAAAGAGGACTCAGCATTTTAGATTGCTAGATGGGCTTTGAAGATTTGCAATCTATTTTTAATTATTATTTAAGAGAGAATAGATTATCAAGAAAGTTTTAAAGTCATACTCTCTGAATCTTTTTAACAAGATATTACTTTAATAGAAACCACATGAAGTGTATATAAATGGTCGATAAAAATATCCATATAACGCATTTGAATTGTCCACGTTCTGGGTTCGTCGGAAAGCGGAAGTCCCTCAAGCAGATGCTTCTTTCGAAGCGTTTCTAATCACCTCTAATAGAAATTAAATATGTAAAATTACGGGCTCACCGACTAGGGGCTATCTGATCAACTTTACAACTATCCTGCACGTCTTTAGAGATGGCTTAAATGCCATTAGAGTGAGAGAAGTTGGACACGGCGAGGTCCATGGATGGTAATTCCTGGCCGGCTATCCCTTCGCTGGCAGTTAACTTTCAATCAACTGTATCATCAGTCATCAGCTGGCGAGGAACTGGGCGTGGATCCAATTGGAGGGGCTCCTATCGCTAGCGACTAGCGTCGTCTAGTTCTAGCGCTGGGATCGGACCCTGGGATCCCGTCCAGACTTCACACCTTTCGCGAGCACACCTGTAATTTTCACCAGTCCCGGATCGCGACGACGAAGACAATTTGTAGGACCCTCCGGGCCCAGTCCCACAGCTGATTCGGGCAAACTGATTGCGATTTCTAACTGCAGCAGCACACGCTGCAATAATTTCGTAATTTCTCACTCACTTAATTTAGCACAATTAATCTCAATTTCAGCTGTCAACCATGGAAGGCGAAGGAACCTGGCAGGAGTGCCCCTCTTGCTATTCCCATTCCCGTTGCCGTTCCAGTTCAGGTTGAGTCAGAATCGGAGACACTCCGCACCGACCAGATCCCAACCTAGCACGCACATGACGCTGTCGGGGCAGTGGGAAGATTCCCATAAATATTGGACTGCCGTTAGAAACTCATGTGTAATTTGTCAACTGAAATTAATCTGCGTCCGACTCGAGTCTACTCTGGGGTGTTGGGTGATTTGTTTGGGGCTCTGTCCGGACTGACACCCAAATTGAAACGCATGCCAAAGCCCTGACTGCTGACTGGTGACTCGTGGACGGACTCCCCGCCTGACATGACCTGGCTTTAATCTGCCCCATTCATCTCTCTCCCCTAGCTCAGCACTCTTCCATTTTATTTAGCCCACCCAATGACCCTTCTTCTGGGACCTGGGCATTGTTTATATTATATCATCATAACGCCAACTGTTAACTGACTGTGACCGTCGCCTGCCTCCGACCAAGAGTTCACCCAGAGAGTCACTGCCCCTGTGGGTTATACCCATTCTGAATCGGGGTCTGCTGCCTGGGATGGTGGCCCATAAAAAGAGGTTACCTTTTTTTGTTTTTGTGTTTATGCAAAACTAGAACAACTTGAATGTAATTAATAGACTTTACTGTTGGGAATTAATCATGGGTTTTGCGAAAGAGATATATGTAGATATATTATTCTTAAGAAGAAATATTTTCTTGAATCTCTAGATGGTAATTATATTTCTTAGGCGGTTCCTAATAGATATGCCTCATGCTCTTATAATATATGTATGTTTCAGAATTTCAAGTAAAGTATCAACCTCTTTTGAGAGCATTTCAAGTTCGTCTTACTCGTGTTCCCTAAACTCGGGCTTCCTGTTGTCATACCCATTTGGATGCCTATTCCATCGTATTGCCACACATTTTAGGCTTTTTGTATTCTTTTTGGCCATTAGAGAATGTTTAGGGTTACATTTGTGAGTGCTTTTAATTTAATTTGCCTGCACAGTTCGCTGCCATTTTATTGTTTGTTAGCCTCTTCTTAGCTGGTTTTCTTTAGATTATTATTTCTTTATTTTTTGCCACATTTTGCGGTTTTGAGTTTATGTTTTCAACATTTCTCTGGTGGCGGTTTAACAAATTTTCTGGCTATATAGCCTCGCCAGGGTCTTGTCTTGGTTTTGGTTTGGGTTTGGGTTTGGGTTATGGTCTGGCCCCTCCATACAGGTTCTGGCTGTCTCTCTTTCGCCCGTGAGTGCTTCTCTTGGGCTGCCGTACACTTGCTTAGATATAGATATGGTCTTGAAACGTTAGCAAACTCACAAACACACACACACTTCCAGGAGGGGGGTCGATGGCTAGGTGCAACGAGGCTCTGGCTACAGCTCCAGCCAGAGAGATATTCCAACTCCCGGCTCCATCCCATGTCCATCTCCATTCCGTCCACATTTATGGCAGTTGGCAGCCACAGAGCCATAGTCGCAGCCACAGCCACAGCCGCAGCACAGCCACAGCAAGGTGTTATTTTCATTTCTAGGTTACTGACCCATGTCACATGTGTGTGCGGAAAATTCAATATTGCTGTGAAAAATACTTACACAACTATTAAATAAAGACATGGCCAAGAAGAAGACGAAGTCAGGGGAAAGGGGCCGGCCCAGCTTAGTGCCCAGCTGCCTGGCTTGTACTTAATAATTACGCTCATTTCATGCATGCAATGTTTGGATTCTCGAGAATCGACCGCCCACCATGTCCCTCCCTTCAGTGCTGTCTCCTGCTGCCCTGGCGGCAGCTTGACTTTTCCAGCTAGAAATGAAAGAAAAATTCTTCGACAGCTGCCGTTGGCAGTTCTTGCTTTTGGCTTAATTAATTACCACATTCCACCGACTGCCGTCTACCAGCTACCCAGCCAACTGTAGTATGTGTAGTATCTCTTTCGATTTGCCAAACTCAGTCTGGGGCCGAAAAACGAAAGACTTAAGGCACAAACTTGCTTCCACTAGCTTTCCACTTCCTACTCGATAATCGATTGAGTTCGTACATGTCATTTGCAGAGCTTTTGTGGCATTGTTGACAGCACAAAACGATTCCGAATGAAAATGACATGATGTGCACGCCAAGATCGGGCTTAACCAGAGCAGTTCCGTTGCGGATTGGAGGCCGGAGTCTGCCATCCAGCGAGGCCTCATTGGCATGACAAATTGCGCCCCATTAATCTTGACACGGACTTTCACTTTGAGCCCCAGCCCAGAGTTCCCAAAGCCCGTAGTTCACCCACGGCTCAGGGCACAGGGCTCTTTGCCGGAGCTCTTCTATTATGCAAATGTCAATCGAAGAAGCGTTGACAGGATGCTAAAAACCAAGTGTTACACTTGAAGATAAAGATAGTTTAAAGTTTATGAATTTCCTAGGAGGCATTTTGAAATTATTTAATTGATTTTAAGTTCTTTATCATGGGGACACCTTTGTTAATTAATGATAGTTATAACTGTTCTAAAAGAAGTAACTGACATCTATTCCGACATCTAACTTAACCACAAATATCTTTAAAAAAAATTGACTTAAAAATATCAAATGAACAATAATTTCTCTCCATGTAAAGCCTAACTTACTTTGTTTCTCTGGGAGCCAGCATAATTGGCAAATATATTGGCAGCATTTTGTAGCTCCAGCTCCGGCCATTGTGTTAACCATTTAAATTAACGATTCGAGATTTGATTCACGTGTAAACGATTAATCAAGACTCAAGCAGAGACTCGGGCTTCAGCTCCAGCTTCGACTCAAACTCCAACTGGCTGTGGATCTGGTTGGGGCTCTGGTAACTCAGCCCCTTGCCACCTGGCTGAGTCTCAAGTCGGCGGTGCCACTTGCTGCGAAATGGTTACCCAGCCCCCGGGGTTGAGGAGCTGGCTAAATGGGTCAGTAAGGTGGAATTCGATTTTCGGCTTACATCGAACGCTTAGAGCCAAATTAAATATTGGCAAAAAAATATGTCATGGGGAGTTTTTATGGCAGAATTGAGATATTTTAGTTTCGGGCTAAATCGGCAGACCCATAACAGTTGGAATTAATAAAAAAGCAAAAAAAAAATGTGGGTAGGTAGAAGTGGCCAAGAAGCTGACCCACCAAACTAGATAAGCCAAATTAGTGACGGAATTTAAATAAAATAACTAGGAACTAATATACATTTTTCAAATATTATTATTATTATTTTTAAAAACAAGAATTTTCAACATTTTTAAATCACTAGAGAATACAACTTCATTTCCAGCTGATTTATGATCATTTAGCGATGACAGTGTTAAATGATCTCGGCTAAATTGATGTCTGAGTAATTCAGTAGTAAGATCGCAGCAATCGGCATGAATCCACAATCACCGGTCTCCGATCCCCGATCGACCATCAGTGTTGAGTATTCTGTCATTGAACTGCTCTGCTGTGCAGGAATCCACGCAAAGATCCATTTATCAGCGAGCAGTCAGGCATGAATGGGTTCCCCTTTGCTTTTCGCCATGACCAGCGATCGCCGCTCGAGAACCCGGCCACGTTCGTTGAACTGCACTAAACCGATCACCAGACCAGACCATTTACAATGTCCGAGTGTTAATTTTTCAAGCCGGTTAGCTGCAATAGATTATGGGCAATTGGAGCCAAATTTGATAGGGATTGAGGGATAGCATCATGCAAATCGTTTGGGTTGGCAGTAATCGCTCTAAAACCCTGCTGGTCTAGCACTTGAAAAAAAAAATATTAAAATAAGGTTCTAGGCTCCTAGTAACTACCTTATCTGAAATTCAGATTAGATCTTGCTAGTACAACTTTTTCTCTGTGTAGCAAAAAGATAAACACTACCTTGTCAGATTAGTGGTTCCTGATAAACCGAACCTTCCTAAGCTTATTAATTATTGTGTTCTTTTTATTGCTGATGGGATATTTTCTTTGCAACGTGATCATCTGAAGCAAAAACTCATAAAATTTTAATTATAAAGCGGCTTTTGAGCTGAAACTGGACCAAAAAAGGATTCCTCTCACGAATCCTTACCGGAAGTGATGTACATACAATTTCCAACGTACATTTAAGCGATTTACTCAACTATTTATCTTAATGGGTTTGTTATTTTGGGCATGGATTTCAGCATCCAACTGAAATGAATCGAACTGAATCATCGGGGGCGACCGCATTTGGCATCTCGCCTGTCAAAAGGCACAATAGACTGCACTCAGTGTTACATAACAGTTATACTGATAACTCACAAAAAATCCCCAACGAGAGGCGAAAAATCTTTAACACTGACCCACTTTCAAAAGTCGGTGAGTCAATAAAGAAACCGCAGTGGACCGACGACAGATCGCTTGCGCTAATACGCAGATTAAATAATCGCACCGGCCATGAATCATCCGCCGGTCGGTCAGGTGGGGGTGTCTTTCCGAGGCGAGCATGGTGACAAAGTCTGGGAATTGTCGGAAAAGTTGTCGTCGAAAGCCATCGACGAAATTTATGGCCACACACTGGTCGGCTATTTGTTTACCAGCTCGGATCCGGGGGAGGTCGAGGTCGCCGCGACCGTAAACATTTGTGCACTTATCAATTTGCGAGCCCCGAAGCCGCAGCTCAACAATCAGCTGTTCAAACGAAAGACTTAAGACACGAACTTGCTCGCTGAAAGTCTCTCTTTGCCGGCGCTCTTTCTTGGCTCTTTCGTGCGAGCTTTTCTCTTTGCAACTAGTTAGTGGGAACTGGGAACAAGCACCTGGTACCTGGCACCTCACCTGGCGCAGTTTTATGCGCTGGCTGCTGCTCGCCGGCCGCAGTTTGGCTTACACAGCGCTCGAGTGCGGTTCAGATCGGTTTCCGATTCCGATTCGTATTCGGTTTCGATTTCGTCGCTAGTTCTTCTTCGGTTCGCAGCTCACTTGCAGCTCCATTCTTGGCCATCAAAGAAACCTACGACTACGATAGCAAAAAGGTGCCTAAATTTTTAAATTAGCCTCTGGCTAGAAATTCAAAAAACTAAAGATTTTTTGGTAACATAAAGTAACACAAAAAAAAAACCGAAAACCAAAAATCGAAGATCTTTCAATCAATCAAGAAAGAAAAAAAGAATGCCTCAACACAAAAGTTAATGTCGAGATCGCAGACGATCGAAATTGTTAATCGAAAATTACACACAAAAAATGGAAAAAACTGTTAAGACATAAAGATATAAAGCCATAAGCCAGAGCCGTCAAAAGTGAGAGTTTTCCACGCCTGTCCAATAAATAGCTACATGGTGTGTGGTTGTGTGTGGAGTGTGTGTGTTCGGAACTGTGTTCGGGGTAATTTTACCCCGTAGTTTCTTCATCTTGGGCTCCCTCTTCTCGATGGTTAAACAAACTTGCGACTCAATCACGACTAATTGCGCATGCGAGGCCGCTTTGTGCGTATTTAAAGCGCCGCCTCGACGCCAGCCCAAGATACTCTCCTACCTATACTCGTATATTACAAAACCGGAGCTTCCAGAGTCTGCTTAATATGCGTGTCACGTTGCCGACCATCAAGTTCAAATTGCATTCGCTGTCAACGCATTGCTGCAACATCAGAAGCAGCAACAGCAGCACTGCAGCTACAGCTTGCGGCACGCGTTAAAATTTTGAAATTAACACCCAAAGGGGGGGAACAGGTTGATAGGGAGAGGCAAGTGTGGCAGCAGCAGCATCAACTGGAGCACCGGCTGCTAATTAAGAAATAAAAACTTATCGGCTAAACCGAAATGTTGACAGCAGGATAACAGGATAACGTAGCAGCCGCCTGGGGGAATGACCCTGCTTCGAAAGCTTTTGGCAGGCGACATGAGCACTAATTAGTCTCCGCAAATGCTTAATGCAAACAGAAATCGTTGCTCGACTTGGCACTTGTTGAGCAGCAAACAAAACAGAAAAAAAGAAGAAAAATAATGAAAATCAGCAAACTTAAAAGCCAAGCGAGAACAACGAAAAACGCTCCGACTTGGCTGCAAATGCAAAGTGAGTTAATGCCGCGGCAGCCAGTTTTTCCTGCTCCCGACACTGTCAAATGCCAACTCTTGGGATCGGGATCGGCCTGGGACCTGGGACCTGGGATGGGTGCTGGGAGCTGGGAGCTGCTCGTGGGGCATTTAACTGCCAAGCTAATGCACTCACTCACAGATACTCACACACACAAACTTGGGAACACACGCCTAGACAGGGATCTAATACCAGTGCAGTTAATTAATTTCTTTGTTGTTCTCTACGGTAAATCATGCCGTGTGTGTTGGTGTTGCCTCTTCGGGAGAATTTTCGCACAGAGAGAACCGCCAGCACCTGGAAAAATAAAAAGAAGTAGATTCATATATTATAAATAAATAATATAGTTTAACCCACAAGCTATTAGCAAAAACTATTTTCGAAATATTCTTGTAATATGCTTTTAACAGAAAGCTAATAGAACTTTCATTGAAAATTTATTAAAGCATATAAATTAGATGTTTTATATTACAATTCAATGGATTTAAAAAGTGTAAATAGATCGGAAGAAGGTCTATTATTTTCGAAAATTATTTTTATTTAGGCTTATTATATTTAAAAAATCCTTTAACAATAATAGTTATTTGAATGCAGTTTTCCCCTGTGCATCGGTGGCTGTGAAGAGTTTTCCACCGTTTGAGATGGTGGCATGGTGTGGGGCTGGCTGGTGGTGCCGGCACCGTGAATTTTCCACCACTAACTGCCACCGCCACTGCCGCAGCCCCAGCCATAGGCACAGACGCTGCCACAGCAGGCCGCGTCTTTGACTTTGTCTTTTGTTGCAGCTACTTGAACTGCATTTGCATATAAATTAGTTTTGATAGCGCTCCATGGAGTCCCCAAGTGCTGCATCAGCCAGCAGTTTGATGTTTGTTCTCCGAATGCGTTGCGAAAAATCAACTTGCGGCTGCTGCAACTGTCTAACGGTATTCATTAAGTGAAGTACAACACACGGCGACTTGGACGGGCTAAAGTCCAAGGTGGATCCACAGGAGCAAGAGCAGGAGCAGGAGGAGGAGCAGGAGGAGGTGGAGGAAATCAAGCGATAAGTCGGCAATAAAAATTGGCAGCACTTTGGCACAATTAAGGCAAGAGACATTGGCAACAAAAGACCTGGCCAACATTGGATCTGGCCAAACGGCAAACTGGCCAACAGATCTCTCTCTCTCCCTGGGTCTGCACCAGTTAATTGTTGGCCGTTGACAACTTCCACTCGTCGTCGTGCCACAAGGAAGCATACCATTAAGCGGCAAAGAAGTGCAAATTCACATTTAATGAGCCCATAGGCGGAGGGGCGAATTGGTTAAAAGAGGGGCGGGGCAAACGTGGCAGGAAGCTGCGGTCTGAGTCGTCGTGGATGGCTGAAAGTGATTCTTGTGGTGGACCTGAACCAACAAACAACAAATATAAGAGGAACATTATAAAAATTTAATCATTATAATTATGAAAATAATTATGAAAATAAATTCAAGGGGGAATGTACATATTTTCAATCAAAAAATTACACATTTGAAATGTAGTTCCCCCAATATATTATAAAAATCCAATTCGCTACCCCCATTTTTTTTACCGGCTAATCTTTCTCTCACCCAGTTAAGCATCTTTAAATTTAAAGACCATCAAGCTGGGAAGGCCGTAGTGTGCTTCCAAAATCCGGACAAGTCCCTTCCCCCCTTTGTCACTTTCGAATCAGAAAAATAGGAAATTATAAACACGAAACATTAATTCGGCAAATCGTCGTCGCTTTCAACTGTCACTTTTGAGTGGAAGCGCGAATGTAAAATGCAATTTCCATTTCCATAACGCCTCATAACTCAAGATAGCCATCAATTTGGGTCTTTCTTGGCTAACTGCTAACTGCTGACCGGCTCCCCACGAGCTGCTGATATGCATCAATTTTTGGCAATTCGGTTCGGCTACCATTCAACCGAAAAACCGAATGCAAACAGGGTCCGGCCAGAGCACGGAGCGTGAAGCGGGTTTTTGGCCTAATCATACGGCTGGGCTTGTCGAGTCGAGGGCTTTTTGCATAAATTTCGATGTTTCGTTTAAGAGTGAGAAAAATAAAAAAAATCGAAATCAAAAATCCATGCTAGGCATGTGATTTCTAATTTGATCGTTGGCCCATTTCCATTAACAACTTTACTTCTGTTTTTTTTCTTTTGCAGCCCACGAACGCCCACGGCCTGAAGTCTCTGGAAAAAAAGAAACCAACTAAAGCTGAAACTGAATCTAAAAAATTAATAGTTAATAGTAAAGTTGAAACAAAAGTGAAAAACAATAAAATTGAAAAGGAAAATCGCGGTGCAATAAAAGCAAAACTAAATCACAAAGCTAAACAAATAAATAAAGTTCGAGACGCAGCAATAAAAAAAAAACAAATAAGCCCCCCGAGTGAGAAAAAAAGGGTCTCCACGTCAATTAATTAAAAGTGTTATTGTTTATATTCGTGATTGTTATTGTTGTGTTGCATTTATTGCCTCGAAACTAAAAACAAAAAACTGGCTCACTCTTACAGCCCAGCAGCAGTGAAATGCAAATGCAAATCAATTAAACATAAATTTACTAAAACAAAGGCTAAAAACGAAAAGAAATTTTGTTACAATTTGAATTGCCATTACTCGGCGATTTAATGTGTTTTATTGACCATGAAAACGATGGAAAGTCTGTGAGTCTAAAAAAAGGAAAATAACGAGAATTCTCCAACGTATGCGTGAAAAAATTCGACAAGAAAATTGTGTTCAAATCTTCAGAGAAAAAAAAGGAAAATAATAGCCAAAATGGCAATGAGTGAAAATCAAATACAATTTTTATAATCCATCTACAGTTCGTTGTTCTATATACGATAATTAAGACTCTTCGAAGAGACTCTCCCTAGACTCTACCAAGTTGCAAGTTCAACGATCCACGCCAAACAGCACAGAAAAGAAAACTGAACTGAAAGTCTAGTAAGTATTTAAGTGCCCATTTATTCACTTTATTTTCGAAGCTTTCACCAAAGAATTTATGATCAGAAATTCTCAAATAAGGAAAACCATAAACTTTGACTTCAAAGTGCAACTATCTTTAATCAATTATTGCATAGAGGAGCCGGTTGGCAAATGGCCATGTCGGGCTGTGCCAGGGCTTGATTAGTATTTTCTAAAACCTCTCACCAAAACGCGTCTATTTACGGTTCTCACCCAGTGTTAATATTTTAATGACCACTTTCTTGTTCCATTCCATTCTACCAAGTTGCTTAATTAGGGAATCCGTCCGTTAGGTCCGCGATCCGGGGCCCAGAGATCTTGAGACCTTTCCTAAACGCTGGAGTTTAGCATCAGTATTTGTTTTATTATCCCAACCCCTTCCTCCTCTAAATTGTTGACACCTCTTGCAGGTGTAATCTTGCCGACTAATTTGATTTGGCCCCGCCATTTAATTTGCCCAGCCATTCTAATTTCACAATAGTTGCCACATCAAATCTCCTCCATAAATCTGACTCTGCCAGATGGCTGGCGATTATCCGCCTCGAAATGGGAGGAGGAGTGCCTCTGTTATAAAACCCACAAGCCTGAGGAGCATGTGTCGTTTTATTAGCGAAAGTCATCGAGCAGAATAATTGTTGCATTGCAGTTACAGTGCTGGCCCCTTGCCCCGTTTCGTTACCAAAAAATCCTCATCCTCAACCCCTACCCAATCCCCGTCCCATTCATGCGGCAATCAAAGTGCGCGCTCATAAAGCGCAATTCACTTGCGCGTAAAACAAAATTTGTCCTCTTACTCTTAACCAATTTTTGTGTCTCTGGGCAGAAAGACAGCCAACTGTGACCATATCTTCCACAGTTGCTTCCAGCGGTTATATAATTTAGTCGAACCCATTATTCCATTTGTACAACTTCAGGCGCAAAATTATTTAAATGCGCCAAAAAAAGTTTCTGTCGCTTTAGGAAATTGTGAAATTATATCTATACGATAGTTTAATTTCTGATTATTACGGCGATTGGGAAAGACCTTGGCTCCGCGAACAGTTATACAATAAAAGTGCAGTGGCCTTAGGGTCTTAATAGTTAATCGTTTGTTTATTTATGGAATGGTTTTCTGTGAAAAAACTTTCAGAATATTTGGGGCTATTATGTAATTTCATTTTCCCCAAGTCACGCCCTAAACAAGGTCTTATGCAATGGAGAATATATAATTAAAGATCTCGGAAGAAGTTCCCACCCCAAACAATGACTCTGAAGAAAGGTTAAAAGAGGTTACACTTTTCAAGAAGTTTTTGAAACCCAATGAGAGACAGATACGAGTTTATGGATAAAAGTCACATGAAATGGATACAAATGCTATTTATGACTGATTTATGACATCAACACAGATACAGTTTACAGCTATATCCAGCAATTAAAGTCTAGACGACGAATGCAATCGCTGAATTAAATGATGAATGAACCGGCCTCACCGGCAGGTCTTATGAATGAGCCAACGGACTGTGATTATGACGGCCATTCATCCAGCCCGAGATGTATAATTATATTTGAATTAATTGCGGGACAGAGCAATTAACACTCTTGACACTCTTCGCCAGATCGGGAGATCTAGTTCGATGAAGAAAAAAGACCCCTCTGGAGGTGTGAATCGATCGATTTTTGGCCAGCTTTCTGCTGCTCATCTTCCGCCCGGAGGAAGACCACTCGAGCAGTCTGCAAATGAGACAAGTGAATGCTGATTGACCCACTGAGTCTCCGTGGAACTCCGCTCCGGGCGTGATCCAACTGCCAACGTGCATTTCATGCAAATTAACGATTGGAGATGGACGACCATCCAACCTATCCCTCTCAAGCACTTGGAGGGACATTTACTCCGAGCTCATTTCACTTTCAATCTGTCAAATTGTCACAAAACATACACAGACCGTTGAAAAGTGATTGCGATTGCACGACTTTGTCTCAAAAATGGGAGGCAAAAAAAAAATGGTAGTCTTTGGCCTGGTATTTGTCCGGTCGAAAGTGTTACGGTTGCGCTGCAGAGACTGTTACTTTTCGGAGCCCTCATTTACGGCCAATTCGGATCGTTACGGTTACGCACGTGTTTGCGGTAACTTCCTCATGGGAATGATCGTGCCTGAAATGGGGTCTTTCAATTTACCAATCCATTCAACGCCGTAGCATTCATGGAGCCTTTTGGTAGACCGTTATGAAATCGAAAATGAAGCCATTTAGAATAGGTGCTGCAGAGATGAAGGGCTATAGAGCTGGAAATGAAAACCCAAATTAATTATGCCGCTCTGGCGAAGGGGAAAATAAATTACGAGAAGTCACTTTAGAACCCGACCTTAAAAGCTGCAGCGTCATGCGGTTTGAGCCTGGCCAAGACAAAGTAAATATTTGGACAATGGAAAACAAAGCTTACACCGCTGCGGCCCGCCCTCCCCGCTCCAAAAAAGTACGAGGAAGGCGAGGGAAAACCCACAAAATCAAAAGCCAAAACAAAGGCCAAGAAAGGAAAGAAAATAAACACAGAACACAAAAAAAGCCCACAACAACAATAACAGCTGGGGGCCCAGCTCATCTAAACTCAGTCTGCGGTCAGTTGGAGGTGCAAGTGCAGCGGCGAGGCAGCCACAGGTTGCACAGCACTTGACCATGCCCACTGGCCTGGCCATTAGCCGCGTGAGGTTAATAAACCAGGGGAAGCCTGGTTCAAACCCAACCAAGCTGGGGACTCTGCTCTGCTCTGGCAGTGATTTATGTTTGTGGCCCAGTCCCGGGCACTTAACAGGTTGGAAACGTGTTGCTTTTATTTCGGGCCCGACCGGGAACGGGCTAATGCCCCTCGTGTCCGTCTCACCTCAGGATCTGCGCTCCACATTGCGTATGCGTAATGTTTGAATTAATTATGAGGCTTGAGCCGAGGCTTGAATACGTTTTCAATCAGTCGAGAGGCTGCGGCTGCTGCAGTCAGGCTGGCACTGTGGTGTCATAAAATCACCTGTCGGGGAAGACAAAAAGAAAGTTGAAGAATAAACCACATCCTGCGATATTTAAGAGTTGTAAGAGTCATAATTTTCAGGTGATTAACTGAAATAGAGAGAGAAAAGGCCAATTTACGAATTTAAAAACCTACTTTGGAAAGTACTTTGGTTTTTAATGAAAATTTAAGAGATGAGTCCCGTAAAAAATTTTCTAAAAATTAATTTTTAAAAGCTATAATAAACTACTATACTAAAATGATTTTGAAACTTGAAAGAATAATCCATAAGCCAATAATTGTATATAGTTCTTTAAATGGAAGTTAGCTATGACAAGAATACATTTAAAAAACTTTATCTAAATCTAATATTTCAATTTCAAATTAGTTTTCTTTTGTGTGTACTTGGGAAACGCATAAAACGGTTTCTGGCCATTAATCCCTATATCAAATGCCTGTCATTTATCATGCTGCACTAAAGTTACATATTTCCTACGGCGATTCCCAGTTATAACGAGATTTTAAACACTTCTTTCAATTTACGGCCCGGCTTCCGCTCTTTGAGACTCGTTCGCTTAGTTCTGTTCAGCTCTTTTGATTTTCACAGTGATAAGCTGCCGGCTCAGGTGCAACGACTTCTTTCCCCCTACCCAGTGTTCTTATTACTCGTACTCGAACTCAGTTATGTTAGTACCAAGTACTCACACATCGAGTTACACAAACAGATATGGTATATAGGTATTTGTAGTCGTATTCCGTTTGAGGCTAAGTTACGGCAGTGGCAGGCAGAATCGAGTGACCGCCTCCAGGTATGGATGGATTTCACATGGCCGGGCCACTCAAAAATTGTGTTTGCGTTACGCGCAGTGATTATAACAAGCTCCCGGCTGGGCCCCATCTCCACTTTTTCTTCACTAGCTCGCTATCCCTCTTTCACTATCTCAAAGATGCCGCCAGCTGCCGCCTAGCTTGATCTGAAGATGCCCCCTGCCACTCCTGCCACGAAGGGATTTCTCTGGCACTTAAAAAAAATCATAAACTATTGATTAGCAAATAGAGTAAGAAACACTTACTAGTTTCTTAGTGGTTTTAAGAAGGGGTTCAATAAGAAATCATATACATATATGATCCCCAAATATTTTATAAGTTTATCTTTCTGTTTAAAATATTTCTTTTTGTGCACTTTCTGGCTGCGTGTCAGGGTCTTATGCCCCCTCCTGGCTTGTGTGATCCAGTTGTTTATCTTTTTCATTAGCCTGGGCGGCCTGTCATCTGTGCCGTCGCCTGTCGATCGCCAACCGATTGACAAAACGCCTACCGGGTAAGAGTAGCCAGCGCTTCCTCCACCTCCTCGCCAGCTGATACCTGATGGAGCTGAAGCTGAAGCTAATGCCGATGCCCCCGGCCAGGCGTACTTTAAACTAAACGGGCTGAGACTTTCCTCACTTTACCACACGCCAAGGTCTGTGGAAAGGGCTGGAAGGAGGCGAAGGAAGTTAAGTGACTGACGCAAATTGCGCAATTGTTACTACAATTACTCTCTTCTACTAAGTTGGCTGCTGCAGGCCTAGGTTTGAGTTTTCCTCAGCACGTACCTGCACAGAAAGAAATGGGGATTAGGAACCTGCTTTCATTGGGAAGAGTCTCAAGACCAAACATACAATTTTCCAACAAAACTCTCACTAGAAACCCTCTCGATAAAAAGATTCTGTTAACTACCTTACAGATTTTACTGCTAATTCGAGACCCCCTTAATCAATTAATTTCCGGACCTAATCTCAACACACATCAAGACATCAGGTTTAATAAATTCAATCCTAGCCCATTTCTGGCAGTGGTCATTGCTCAATTCTTGGACCCTCGACTTTAGCTAACATTTTTCTAATAGTTGTAGCATTTTGCCAAAGAATTATTTGGCCCCTGGCTGGATTTGAGAGTCTAGGTCTGTCCGCTTTTCCGCCTGTCTGTATGTCTGGTTCGAGTCGATGTCTGCCCATTTGACTGTTTGTCAGACTGGGGCTGCTACTCGTCTTTGGCTCGTTTTGGGCACCTAAAGATAGTCATTAGCACAAAAGATTGCTGTTGCTACTTGCTGGGTTGCCTCAACTTTTTCTCCTGCTTCTGTTTTCGGGGCGTTTAAACGGGGTAATTACGTTTCGGGTATTTTTCGACAAACTCTGAGCCAACAAAAAAAAAAATTAAAAAAAAATCAAAACAAAACAAAGGCTAACCGCAGAGAAAGATGAAAAGGCCTGCTGCCAAAGTTTCTGCTTTCGTTGAGGAAATGAAAACGTAACGAAATCGATTTCCAACGGTTCATGCGCCGAATGGATCGCAATATAGCCATATAGCCATATAGCCGGCGTGTGGCAGGGGCAAGCACATCTTTACCCCAGTGCCCCTCGCCCCTCCGCTCATTTGGAAATAGAGTTATTAGGAGTGAACGTTAGCGTTAACGTTACGTTTGCGTTTCTGGCTCAATGAAGCTCCATTCAGCTCCCCGGCCGGCCAATTGATGAATCGATTCGAGAGGCCCATAGAGAAGAGAACACGGCACGAAAACGCTTTGGCCACGAACTGGGGGAAAATGTTAGGGGCCAAAGCTGAAATTAATCTCGAGGCGCATGTTCCACCACAAAACAGCAACTCCACATCCACATCCACATCCATAGACACTGAGACAGACACAGCCGCCACATCAACATCAACATCAATATCAATTTCGGTTTCAATCAACATGGACATGAAGCGTTTTCCAAGCCAATGATGTGCACAAAGTATTTGGTATCAGATTGCATTTGAGCGATTTGTAATTATAATCAACATTAAGATGATTAGGCGATAAACGGAATTTTGTTGGGGGTCCACTTGGAGCCTCACGAATATGGTGTATGGTTTTTGGGTATGTGAGTCTAATCAAGGAATGAGTTCAGTGGATCAGATATTCATCCACGGATATTTAAGTCACACTTAAATGATTTGAAAGCAGTTTTCAAATAAATTACTTCTTCAGTTTTTGGGAATAGTTTTCCATAATTATTTTTCAATTTAAAACTTTTATGTCTTTGCTTTTTTTTGTCCAATGAGTGTGTAGTGTACAGACATTTGTTGAAAAGATTTGGAACCTCACGGTCTTTAGAAAAGATTTGTTATAGAAATTTTTTGTAAAAGAAAACTTTCTTCTTAATTTAGGAAACTAAAATAATTATAATCATATTGTTTTTTTCATTATTTTATTTTTAAAACATTTCAATCTACTTTTATTTTTAAACTCCTACATATTTCCCACATAATTTGCATAATTCCTTCAAGTGTCATATAATTTCCCCGATACTGCCGCAAGATTATCATCACATATGATGACGGTGATCGTGTTACTATTTTCAGGAGAGTGTGGGCTGTCTGGTGGGTGGGCCTGGTATGGCACCAGCACCACTTCCACCACCACTGTTCCAACTATATGACCACATGCATGACCGCTTATAGCCAGATACTCCGTAGCTAGCCCACTAATTACCGCCGCGCACATTCCGCCCGACATTCTCGATGGCATAAAAAACATAGAGTAGACCTAAGAGTAATAAAAAAAATATAAAATTGTCTAACAACATAGTGCTTCTTCGGTTTCTTGTGGTAGCCCATACTGATTATTACTATTCTCCGTGCAATCCATTGCAGACATGCGCCCGGCACGTTACCGATGAAGCAAGCCACTTTAATCAGACCCAGACACAGGTGAGTTGACAACGAAGGGATAATGGGGGGCTATAGAGAGGGGAGATCACTAGCAAGCTGCAACCTGCAACCGGCGATGTGTGCTACCAGTTTAGGTTACAAACCATAAAGCCAAACATCTAATTTGGACAGCATTGGATTGGCTAAACTTTAATTAAATTTGAAGAGGAGTTGGAGAAGCATAAGAGGGATTCCGCTTTGTTGGATTTCAGAGTGGGGTGTTGGTGGGTGGGGCATGTGGTATGGGGTCTGTGGTATGTATCTTTTGGGACAAGAAATTATTAATTGTAGCATGTGTCGTTTGTCGTTTGACGTCGTGCGATCGCAATAAATTTTTTCCAGTCTTGTTCAACAATAAAACAAGACAACAGCACCCAAAAACCAAAAAAAAAACTGATTATGAAGCAAAAGTGAAAAGATGTAATTAAACCAGTCACTGACTGCACAGAAGCAGCAGCAGTGGCAGCAACACAAAAACAAACTGCAACGACAACAGCAACATCTGCAACAACAGCAACATAGCAACAGCAGTAGCAGTAGCAGCAGCAAAAATCATAAAGAGTAGAAATCGTTGCCTGACTTTGGTTTTTTTCTGCCACTTTTTGTTGCGACAAGTGCGCTTAATTAGTGGGGGCCGGCAGCGGTCGAGGGGCCTGCGGAGCCGGCAGGGTTCTGGTGGATGGGTTCCGGCAGGCGAAACAAGACTAATGTCCAAAACTGTCATGCCTGTTCCTTGCAGAAGAAGCAAAGCAGCAGGAGGAGACGGAGCAGCAGCAGGAGCAGCAGCCACCAAGATGTGTCCCAATCGGCATTGGCTAGTCAGCACAGAAACGGGCAAGGATGCCGCAGCGGGAACGGAAGCATCCAGAGCGGCGGCGGCAAGGAGGAGGCGCAGTCTAGACCAAATAGTAGAAGTATTAGTAGCCTTAATCTTAGTCAATTGCCTGGCCACGGCGGCGGCGGCCCTGATGATCACACCGCCCGACAGCCTCGAGTCCCTGGCATCAGCACCCGCATCCTACTCCGCCTCCTACCCGGCTGCCGATGAGGAGGATGACGTGACCGGCTTCTACCGCAGTCCCCATCGCCTGAGTGGCTATCCTCAGATGCAGCAGCTCCAGCGCAGCCAGAACTTCAAGATCAGCCCCAAGCCGTGCTCCTTCGGGCGCGTGGAGGGCACCTGCATGTTCGTGTGGGAGTGCATCAAGTCGGAGGGCCGGCACGTGGGCATGTGTGTCGACTCGTTCATGTTCGGGTCCTGTTGCACGCACAACGTCACCGACAACATAGTCCTGCCCCAGACGGCCTTCTCCTATACGAGGCCCACCAAGCCGCTCACGCTCCGTCCTAAGCCCCCGGCGCCCTACAAGCCACTAATCAGGTACGTTTCCATACTAATTTTTAGTCATATCCTTCTTAATTCTACTAATTATCCTGCAGTGGCATGACCACCATTGAACGTCCTCATGGCGCCGGCACCCTTGTCATTCGACCTTCGGGGCCTCACCACCAAGGCACTCTGGCCCGGCCGCATCCGCCGCCCTACCAGAGCAAGCCCACTACCGCCTCCGACCTGCAGAGCTCCGCCTCGCACTCCAGCGGCAGCTCCAGCTCCGGTTCAAGTCCCAGTGAGTTCGGCCTGGCGCCTGGCGGTGCATTGTTAGCATCAATTGTAACAAACAAATACCCTTCGCAGATAGCATTTGGCATACATCGACCCAGCAGCATCATCAGAATCAGCAGAACCACTGGCAGATGACCACCGAGCCGAGTTTTATTACCAAGCCGCGACCCACCGGCTGGACCAAGCCCGGCATCGTCAATTTGCCAATGCCCGCGCGACCCTCCAAGCCGTCGAAGCCCACAAAGAAACCAATTGTCTACGAGCGTCCTCCGCCACCTCCATCCCCCTCTCCCTCCACCGCCGCCTCCGCCTCGACGACATTCACGACGCCGATTTGGCCAGGCCAGACGCATCCCCTGCCCGCCCAGCCGCACCGCCCCACCCGGCCGCAGGTATGTAAATACGAGACTGGTTCGGACTCTAGGTCTTCTGGGTTCTCTCCGTTCTGGGTTCTGGGTGATGCATTGATGTCGAAAGCGAAACAAACGAGCCACGAGGTCATTTACTCCTCGATCCTCCGCGACTCGCAACTTGCAACTGAGCCCCATAATGGCAGGCCACAGCCTTGGGGGACATTTTATTGTTTGCACAATGCGGAGCCAGAGCCAAAAGTTGATGTAAGATTTGCCAGCCCGCTCTCAGGGGTGTGTGTGGAATTCAGGACCCTTCCAGGAAAGGGTACTTCACTGCGAGCCTTCAACTTGCTAATGCCAACTCTCGGAAAATGTTATATATCGTTTCCAAGAAAATTTTAATGGGTTGCTGTGGTACTAAACTAATATATATATTTACTATTTTTTCTAGGATCTATTAATTCTAGAAGAACGTAAGAAAGTAGTGAGCCAAATAAGGGGGTTTTAGAAAGTATTTAAAAATTTGGGAGCCTTATTAAAGGATATCTTGGAATTATTTTTCTTTTTATAAAGGTAATATTAAATTGAATAAAATGAGTATCAGACTGAGATTAGTATTTTAGGGTATTCAAAATTCATTTAAAGTTCCCAAAAAGCTTCCCCACTTAATGCAGATTTAGCGGCGAAATGAAAAATTGATTCTTTGCATGGAACGGGAACGGGAACTGGAATGGGAATGGGAATAGGACTAAGAATGGAGAATGATTTGCTTGGTGGCTCTGGCCTGGTCGAGTATTTTAGCATAATGTTTACCACTTTGGGTTGCCTTGCAGCTGTCGCCGGGCACATCATTAGCGGCATCCTCGTCCTCGGTTTGGCCATCAACATCCACTTCGACGACATCCACATCAACAACCACAACAACAACAAAAGCTACCACGACAACCACTCGCAGAACAACCACACCGGCCACAACAACAACAACTACGACAAGGAGAACAACAACCAGCAAACCCACAAAGCCCTACCAGCGGCCCACCACGGCGATCTCAAGCTCTTCCACATCCACAACTGCAGGCAGTTCACCTCCAAGCAAGACACCCACCACGTCCAGCGGTATCGTCACCGGAGGTAGCAGTAGTCACCGGCCAATGCAGCCCACGCACCGACCACCAATCCTGGCCACCTCTGGGATCGAGACCAATGAGATAACGGACTCCTCCAGTCCGGATACGGGGGCGCTGGGTCATGTCAAGACTATTTCGGCGGCTCGAAGTGGTAAGAAATAGTAATATTAAATAATATCCATCTTTCTACAACGGCTTAGACTGAAAGTATCTTAGATATTTCGAATCTAATAACCAAGTTTTTAGATACATATTTAAATATTGAATCATATCCTTGCAATCTTATTGTTACTATGAATTATGACAATGGAATAATCTAGTTTCTTTTGGGTATGGAGTAGAATTCAAAAATCCATCCCAACTAATTTGAACTTCTCGCACCTTTCCTACCTCTAACTTTGTATCACACCTGACATTGCAATTTGTTTTTGGTGCAATTGCAGAGTGCGGAGTGCCGACGCTAGCCCGGCCCGAGACACGGATCGTGGGCGGAAAGAGCGCGGCCTTCGGTCGTTGGCCCTGGCAGGTGTCGGTGCGGCGCACCTCCTTCTTCGGCTTCTCAAGCACCCACCGCTGCGGTGGCGCTTTGATCAACGAGAACTGGATAGCCACCGCCGGACACTGCGTCGACGAGTGAGTGTGAATGAATGGGCACTGCCCTGCCCAGTCCTGTCCAAAACCGGACTAGATCTAGCTAATCTGTACCCTCTTCTCCATTCCCTTAGCCTGCTCATCTCACAGATACGCATCCGCGTGGGCGAGTACGACTTCTCGCATGTGCAGGAACAGCTGCCTTACATAGAGCGCGGCGTGGCCAAAAAGGTGGTGCATCCCAAGTACAGCTTCCTCACGTACGAGTACGACCTGGCGCTGGTCAAGCTGGAGCAGCCGCTCGAATTCGCTCCGCATGTCAGTCCCATTTGCCTGCCCGAGACGGAGAGTCTTCTAATTGGCATGAACGCCACGGTCACCGGCTGGGGTCGCCTCAGCGAGGGCGGCACCCTGCCCTCGGTTCTCCAAGAGGTGAGTGTCCAGTACTAGATTAGACGACAATGAAAACCAAAGCGAATCGAAAGAAGTCTGTATTCAGAGTAGATGCAATTAGGAAGTTATGGAGATAACTCTATATAGAGACATATCTCTTCATTCTTTTAAGAATTAATATTTCTAGTAGTATTATATACTTCCTAAATTTAAAAATAAATCATTTTAATTTAAATCACAGGTATCCGTGCCCATTGTCAGCAACGACAACTGCAAGTCGATGTTCATGAGAGCAGGCCGTCAAGAATTCATCCCGGATATATTCCTCTGTGCTGGCTACGAGACAGGAGGTCAAGACTCTTGCCAAGGCGACTCAGGAGGACCTTTACAGGTACAGCTATTTAATAAAAGACGCTCCTGAAACGCTCTTATAATCAAATATGTTGTTCCAGGCCAAGGCACAGGACGGTCGATTCTTCCTGGCCGGGATCATCTCCTGGGGCATTGGCTGTGCCGAGGCCAACCTGCCTGGCGTCTGCACACGGATCTCCAAGTTCACGCCCTGGATACTGGAACATGTCAGATGATAGGACACAATGCTGACCACGACAGCTCAACATTTGTTATTGTTTTAATTTATCAGTTGTATTGTATAAGTTTTGTGTGATTTATCTTAAAGGAATGTTAAGCGTAGTTAGCTTCAATTTAACAATTTTAACTGCATTGACCCGGACTTGGCCTTGTGTCACTGCCACGCCCCCAGCCGGCAGTAGCCCACGACCCGACACACACACACACCCAAACACACAGTCAACGCCCACTAAGTTAGTCTAGCGAAAATGTTAGAGCAGTCTAACTCGGAAATCGATCGGACATGGGGCTTTCGGAGGGGATTATCTATTTGTACATAGCCGATGGGATCGGAGAGAGTCATTTGTGTGTCCACAAGTTGTTGGTAATTTTAGTGTAGTAATATTTAAAAATTAACTAAATCTATATTTATTGTAAAGAACCGCATGCAGGCATCGAAAACGGTGCTTGTATCTTGCCCAAAGATCAAGTATATCTGTAGCGTTGCGAAAGCTCGATAGCAATAAATGATTGCCGAAAATATTGTCTAATAAATACGTAGAACTCGAGATACATCTCCAAGTGACGGTTTCCGCTTCGCTCCATCGCTTGTTTTGGCAATTGTAGACCCCGCGGGCACTGCTGGATCTCCATCTTCAATATCCATTCACATAATTTTTCAGCCATCAGCTGCGGGCCATGGAAGATGATTGGCACAATCGATTGCCACTTTCCTCCGAATTTCACTTTTCAACAGCTCCACCAGTGACATTTGACTTGACACCAACACAGCCGCATGGTTGGACAATTAATCACTCGCCGATTCTGGCCCTGGCCACGGCCCACACACACAACACCTCAGATACAGGTACTACAGTACGTTCAATGAGATACAAAGATACAGAGCCGCTCGTCGAATTTCACTTTATCAACTTTAATGCCATAGATGTGGCAACAAGTACAACATACATAATTAAACTTCTGTTTCTTTTGTTTCACAATTTCGAAAAGAATCCAAGCACTGGGGCTTGGATCGTTGCACACATGACGGCCAAATCGGATAGTCGGGTGAGGATGAGTAGGACGCCTCGGGGAATTACTTCTTCTTAGGGAAGATTAGGTCTTTGGCTTCCTCGTATAGGTCGCTAGCCAAATACTTGAGGTCTTCCAGCGAGGTGGGGAACTTTTGAATGGGATCGATGGCCTCCTCTCCGGGCTTCACGCCCTTGACAAAGTTGTAGGCCACAGCGAAAATCTTGCGACCTTCGTACAGGACCACACGGCAGTTCTCCTCAGCCTGTCGGGGGTAGCAGAGAGAGGCCACCGCGCTAGCACCGATGCCGGTATAGACCACCTTTTTGATGAAGCCACCGCGGGCGGCGAAGATGAATCCAGCCAGACCACCCACCACGATAGCACCGCTGCGATGAAGGGAGTTTTGTGGTTCATTCAATGTGTCGATGGTGTGGCGAGTGTGCTCCTTAGCCGTCTCCCAGTATTGGCCCACGACGCCGGCCTGCCCAGCCACAGAGTTGTATCCGGATTGCAGCTCCTCCCGCACGAATCGCACTCCGCTCTCCAGGTTGCGGTGCAGCGCCGAGTCCTGAGTCTCGTCGCGATGGCGATCAACTTTCGGTCTGCAAGGGAATAACGTTCTATAGTGGGGCTCTACAGGTGCTAACTTACTCGCAAAGGACACCTACTGTGTCTTGCGCAGCGTGCCATAGATGGGCAGCTCACTGGGCCGGCAGACGAGGCTGCAATCCTGTTTTGGGGGCTCCGGCGCCGCTTTTACGGCTGCCGCCGCCATAACTCCCATCGTCGCCGTCGCGCGCAGCATCTCGAAGGGTCAGAATTGGTACAGGGACTGCAGGATCGGTTCTGGTGTCTGTGTACACACGGAATTTGGTCAACTGATGGTGCTGTTAGGCAAGTTATGTATGTTTTTACCTCAATTGTTAGACATTGCGTAATGTGTCAAGGCACGGAACGACTGCCTGACACGGTTTGACGAACTACCGGCGCATGATGCCGCATTGGTTTATTGGGCACGTGCTTGCCGATATATTACGGTATCTACAAGATTTCAGTTAATTAATAAATATATTTATAAATGAAAAATTTTCTAGTTTTTTATTATTTATTTTTAATTTTATGAATTTATGTCGGAGCAGTTTCCTCACGACTATCGGTGAACCCGTCGTGGAACTAGTTCCGTCCTGGTTTGTCCAGAGTTCCGGCTCTGGTCTCACCAGTCACAAGACGCGAATTTTATTCGCACAGAAACATAAATAAACCAGCCTTAGCCCACTGATAAGCGGACCAGTAATCTTCAATGAAATCACTACTAACCGATAAAATCCCATCAACCACCTGCAAGCGCACGCACGACGGAGCCGCCCCGGAAGAGTTTCTTCGCACCTGTGCGTCGTCGTAGCTAGTAGCCCACCGCCGCCCACTTCGGCCCCTGAATGTTATCAGTTCGGAGGCGCGCTGAAACGCCTACTAAAAGCCCATACTAACCAGCCCCAGCATTACAAACCATCGAGTGGGCGCGCACAAAAGGCCAGCGCTCAAGGACATCGAATAGTGTGTGAGCAGAGTGCAGTAGTGCCGCAAGGCTAGAGTGGCTTATAAATAAACGAAGGGCCAGTAACGAGAAATGTATATTGACATTTAAAGCAACCGCCCGCAGTTGCATTGCAGCAGCGCCGCAGCAGAGGCGGAAGCGGCCAGGTAACCGCCTCGTCAGGTAAACGTGCTTTGCATATCCAAATCAATTTTCGGGCCATGCAACTGCGGTTGGAACGGGGCTGACAGGCTTACCCATCCACGACCACAAACAAAAAGACACGCCAGCAATAGAAACTCTAGTCATTAGTTCATATGGATGCTACCACAAGTTCAAAGTTCAGGTAAGTGGCACATTTAACAGCTCGCCCATGACTCTTCATTCACGTGGCTTCTATTTATGTTTCATATTATGGACACCAGCGATGTGGACGAGTATGGCTTTAAGCGCGGTGAGCACTTCGACTACAAGAACTACTCCAAGTTCATGGAAGGTTACCTAAAGACGCTGACACGACGCCGCATTAAATGGGAGGTCATACTGCAACAGAACCAAGATCTCAGCCAGCCGGATGCCAAACTGAAGAGATACATCCGGAAAGGTATACCCAGTCCCTACCGTCCCGACGTCTGGATGAAAATATCCGGCGCCGCCGCCGCCCAGCGCCGCTCCCCGGATCTCTACCGAACCTTGCTTAACGACGAGCCGTATAACAAGGAAATCAGCGATTCCATATCAATCGATCTACCTCGTACCTTCCCCGACAATATCTACTTCGACACGAAAAAGCAACGCCTATACAACATCCTCATCGCCTACGCCCACCACAATCGGGATGTGGGCTACTGCCAAGGCCTCAACTACATCGCCGGCCTCCTCCTTATCGTCACGGACGACGAAGAGAAATCTTTTTGGCTGCTCAAGCACATTGTGGAGAACATTGTGCCGCAGTACCACTCGCACAACATGGCCAATCTGCTGAGGGATCTTGCAGTGTTTCGGGAACTAGTCATCCGTCGCATTCCAGCAGTTAATCGACATGTGGAAAATTTGGGTAAGACTTTAGCATGTTATTGAGCGTGACACAGTGTTTTTTCAAGATAATTCAATGATAATAAATAAGTGGGATTTTTTTTAATTATTCAAAATTGTAATAAAGTTGTCTAATAAAATTTCCCAATTATTCCCCAGGCCTTCCCTATCCGGTGATTGCCAGCAAGTGGTTCATCTGCATCTTTGCCGAGGTGCTTCC
Organism: Drosophila pseudoananassae pseudoananassae; assembly: GCA_018153035.1. Lineage (NCBI taxonomy): Eukaryota > Metazoa > Arthropoda > Insecta > Diptera > Drosophilidae > Drosophila > Drosophila pseudoananassae. The sequence continues at coordinate 3,618,344 of JAECXR010000055.1, forward strand.
TGTGGAGACGGTGCTGCGCATTTGGGACTGCGTCTTTGCGGAGGGCTATAAGATCGTTTTTCGAGCCGCTCTGGCCATGTTCCTCACCCACAAGAACGCGATATTGGCGTGTGATGACATTGCTGCTCTGGCCAATTTATTCCGGGACACTATGATCCAGGACAGCGTGGTGACAGACTGTCATGGTTTTGTGGAGTCAATGTTTGCGTTGCGTCTAAAACGCAGCGAGCTGGAGAGTCTACGGCAAGTCGCCGTCCTCAATCCAAACTAAAATCCGCAAAAATTATCATAGCAACGAACAGATGATCAAATTTAAACCTTACAACAAAAAAACAAAAACAAATTGGAGAAGCAATCGAAAATTCAATTATTAGGAGCGTAGTTCAACTGTGTCATTACGTATATGTTCATAATTGTGTGTCTGAATTATGTAATCGTTTCTATATAGTACGTACATATCTGTATGTGCGCGCATTTGTATTACCTCTGCAGCCCAATTGTAGACAAGGCCAAATAATTCGAGTATTAGCCAACGAAATCAAACGAGTTACCAAAGCAAAATTTAACGAAACCCGAACCGAACAGAACAATATTGAACAGATTAATTAATAGAATGTATCGTAGGTACGACTGTAGTCGGAGTAGTAGCCAAAATTTCCTAGTTGATATCTTCCGCGTGTAGACCATTTAAAACATGTATGTATGTAGGTACGTGTCTAATCCATTCGCATCGCATTTAGTCAACGTTTCACTAACAAATTTTTGTCGTATGTTTAGTTTTCTTGTTGATCAGAAAAGTATTTATTTTTGAGTATATGTTCTTTAATAGGATGCTATGTAAATGTCTACTTCTAGATTGAACACAATGTATTTACTTTTATATGTATAAAAATGCTTTTAAAGTTGTTACATACATAGTTGCTATAACTATAAATCGTCTGTTAGCTGTAATCGATTCGGGACCTCGAATCGGTTGCCCAATACTCACTATTTACAACAGATATATCCTGAAATATGATTTGAGGAATTGATTTGTGAATGCATTACCCCAAGGCCTTGAAACCCCACCCACTATTTCTGCAATTGAGAGCGGGTTTCAATGGTTGAGGGACATGTCTTGAATGCAGCCAACATGCTTTTCAAATAAAATACTATTGCTAATTGTTAGTAACTGTAGAAATCTGTACAGCCTTAATCTCAATTTGGGAAAGGGAAGACTTTATTGGCTTCTTTAGGGAAGACCAGTTTCAGATGGGTTCTACTGCTCTAAGCAATGGATGAGGCTAGGCCTGTTGCTTCCTGTAGGCCATCCTATGGCATTCCGCAATGGGCTCCACACATGGGCTCAGATGAAAGAGCCAGCGAAGTAAGCAATGTCCTCCGACCTGGATGGACTCCCAAGTTCTCCCAGTTAATCCAGGACAAGCGAGCAGTGAGATCTGCAAAGCAAAGGTGTGATAGACACTACCTCAAGGATTATGGAAGAGTCTTTACTCACCACTTGTGTTCCAATTGGCACGATCTGCTTTGATCTCTCCCCGCAGACACTTCTCCACATAGGTAAGTGGATCGTAGTCGGTCTGGAGCACTTCCCTGAGCAAGGATATGTAGGCAATGGCCAGGCGCAGTGTGTCGATCTTGCTCAGGCGCTTCTCGTACGGAAAAGTGGGCACATGGACCCTCAGCTCATCAAAGGCGGAATTGATGCTACTGCAAGACGCAAGAAAAGAGGAATCGTGGAAGGCTCGTTAGTAAAAAATCCAGGGCATTTTTCGGGGTCAGAATGTGTAAAATGGAAAAGACCATTTGGTGTACCCAGTTGGTGCGGACCTCTGGATGCGTTTCCTTTCCCGCACATTGGCCGCTTGTCGCTGCATTTTGTAGCTCGTGGCTGCACTGGCTCCTCCCACAGAACCATATCCAGGATTAGAGCCCACTCCGCCCGGTGTCCCAGCACCTCCGTTGCCGCCGCCTCCCCCACTGCTGCTGGCACTGGGACTATTGCATATAAGGGGAGCACCTCCACCGCCGGAATTGTGGACCCCCATGGAGTTGGTGGAAGAATCCAGTAGGTTTTCTGGCAAATTAAATATTTTTTTAACATTTCTTTCAATTAAATGGTTATGTGACGTCCCACCTCCACTATGTTGCAGGTAATGCTGTTGCATGTGCCTCAGATTGCTTGAGCTGAGACGCAGTCCGGTGTTGCTATTGCCTCCACCAGAACCTCCACCGGGAGTACTGCCTCCCTGATGCTGTCCGGCATATATGCAGGACGGCAGATCGTTTATTAGGTCATCATCAAAGTTGTGAAAGGGTAAGTGACTAGAGAAAAGTTTAAATTTAATAAATATCAGTTCATTAATTATATAACATTAAAAAAAAAGTTCTTGGAGTTGCCGACGGCTCGACGGGCAAAAGATAAATTGCAGGTTTCAGTTTTGAAATTAAGAATCGTTTGAAAAACTTCTAAAAGGCCCCAAAACTCTAGAATTTGTACAGGGTTATTACATATTTAAATTTTTTATGATATCAATAATTTTGTTTTAAATTAATTTTTAAAGACTTTTCATATATAGTCTATAGTTTATATATTATATATTTGTGCCACATATTTTTGGCCACATATTTAAAAAATTTAATTATTTGAATATACACATTTTAATAGTTCCAGTGGAACAAGTATATTTTCACAATTTATAGTTTCTTAAAAAAAATCTCTACCTTATGGGCGGTGACGAAGACGAGTCTGGTAATTGATTTCGCGACATTTTTTTCACCTTGATTTTCACTTTTCAGTTCGCACTTCTTGATTGTTGAATATTATATTTTCACTTCCGCTTTCCAATAAGTTCGAATGTTTAATGAGTCCTTCTCCAGGGATTTGCGAGTCTTTTATAGTGCTGCAGTTCCAATTGGAAATGCTACTACTCCGGCAAGGACCTCATCCACCCCTAAGCATCCTGGCAGCCAGTTATTTGCCCTCAACTCGATGGGCGGAGCTTGGCAAGTACAGGGTGTCTGCCATTTGCGAAAGGAAGCGGATGCTGTGGGAAATCCTTTCGACTTTGACGAACTTTGTTGCCCTTCACATGGGTAGTAGTATGGTTAATTATGGTAATTGATTGGACGGCTTCCGGATTGGGTTACCGGAGGGCTTGACAAAATTATAAAAAAGGTATTTTAGATTTTTAGTAGATTTTATTTAAAAGGTAATCATTTTTAAAGAGACTATTTTTTAACTTAATAAAAGGATATTATATAATAGAACTAAATTAAGACCATTATTTTAAACAAAATGAGTAGCTTATTTCAAAATTAAAAGAATTTTTTTTAATATATTTACAGGTAGCGCTCTTTAAGGCCATCATAACTCAACTTCTTTCCATTTTAGCCCCTCCTCATCCGACCCAGTCTGGGCTTTGTGCTTCCTTCACCTGTTTTTGACATTTTGCCATTATATTTCGCTCAGCAGGCAGCCGCCATGTTTGTACCCACAGCTTTGATGGGGGAGGTCAACAAGTATAAAGAAAACTGAAGGGGGAGTCATGTCCTATCCTCCCCCGAAAAAAACCAAGGACTACCCCTTCATGCAAAACCCTTTACCCCCTAAATAAAATCTTTATAGCCATATGGAATACCAGGACTTTAGCGAGAGGCTGGCAGTCAAGAAGTCTGTCGGTAATCAGAGTCTAATATAGGGGCCTCAGAACCTGTTGATATGAGTCGAAACCCGAGCTAGATTCCCACGGGATCTCGGAATCAGAATCAGAGCAATTAGATCCACAACAGATAGAGCTGGCCGCTACATTTTACGGATCATTTAACCTAACCAGAACCAGCACCATAACCAGGATCTGGACCCTGATAGACGAACGGGATCAGGAACCACTCGAAGCCGCAGTCTCTGTCAACAGACGTCACGGGGCAATTGTTGAAATTGAATTATGTTTATTTGATGTTTTGGTTTGCACTCAAATTAGCTACGTCAGCTTTCGAACCAACTACAGTTCGGCCCGCCCAGCCAGGCGACCCGGGTCACGTGCCCTAACCCCGAGGCGCGAAAATCCAGAGCAGTCCGATCCCGCGAACAAAGGACCGGCAATATGTCAGGGCGGATGCGCAAACCTTTTCATTACCAGACAAATTTGCTTGTCGCACGCGTCGGCGCACACTTCGAACCCTTCGGACACCCCTCGCACCCAGAACTCTGGGGTCTGATGACAGTAATCAGGTTTGATGGAGGGTAAGTGGCCGAATCCAAGGCGGAACCCAGGTCCAAACCGATTGAGCGGCAGATAGGAGCGTGGTGCCGGGCACAAAGCTGACATCCTTAAGTGAAATCTTGTTACAAACCAATGTAAACACGATTGTTAATTTAACTTTTGCAATTGCCGCAGGAAAACCGCCCTAGGAACGGGTACTTCCCCGTGGATGAAGCTGTGTGTTGTGCAGTGAGCCGGAGTTGTCATCGCACCACAATTAAATTATCGCATTTCAAACGAGTGCACTGAAGGAGGTGGAATACCGCCGACTGTGGGAAAACCAAAAATAAATACAATGAATATCCTAAACCCATTTGATTTGCATATATGGATGAGAAAGCCTAAAAGGTAATCCTCAAGGAGCCTGGTAATTTAAGGCCAGGGTTATAATACTAATAACTAATTGAGTTGGAAGTATTATGTATGTGTAGAGAAATAAAAGAGTACAAGCTATAAAGCTTTAATATATTTTATGTAATCTATAAACCTCTATTTTATAGATTCTTTGAATGTCTGAAGTTTGTATAGCTCCTAATAGTAACACCTTGTTTTATTCAAGGATTTTCCTCAATCCCAGTATCTTAATGGAATAGCGTCACCATTAAGATTAAAACCCAATCTACATTTGCACTTTCAAATAAAAAACTTATTTTTATTTTGATTATCAAAGAGATTAAAAGACTTTGTCTAACTAAGGTTATCATGGCCACCTGCTCACGTTAAAAATATGATATTTTAAAATAGATCAAAGTACGTTTTTAATCAAACAACATATTTTTTAGAGACAAGACTATCTATCTAAACTTTTAAAAATAAAAACCCAACCCCTCTACAATTTTTACGATTTCACAATGCGATAATTGAATCAAACAGTTCCCACACACATAATAAACACTGAGAAAACAGATTGATAGTGTCAAGGAGTTTCTGGCCCAGCCATCAACCGCAGGCTACCCTATTCTGACAGGACACGGACGAAGGACCTATGTCTGGTACATATCGATTAGCGCTTTGCATCCAAACCAGAGCAAATCCATTCCAACGGCACACGACCCAAGTACCAAACACTTTTCCGCCAGGATAATCCCACTCCACCCTAAAGGATAACATCCCCCCTCCATCGACCGCAATTCGCTGTGGCTGTTTGGAACTGCCTCGGAGCAATTGTCTGCGAAATTGTTTGTTTATTTTGATGTTGCCTAATGCGTGGTAAGTCCCCGCCATTTGATGCGGTACGATTCGCCGTGGTCGAGAGTCCTGGGAAAAACAAACATCCTTGGCGCCTAAGCCAGAGCTGAGTTTTCTCTTCGAAGGGAGAGCTTTTCAAAGAGCTTAGCTGGAAAAGAAAAGCTGGTGGGAAAATTGTCTACTGAAATTATTTGATGAAGGATATTTTGGAGCTTTGTTGTAAGGATATTTTTCGAGGGGTTTGAACTTTATAAGTAAACTTAAATTCGTTTTGTACAATCAGCTTCAAGTAATAACCTCTAAAAATTTAATCCGACAATAAGAAAAACTTCATGCAGAATGGTGGGAAATCGATCCAGAAATCGTTTAAAGTACTCCGCTTGAGAATCGGATTAGAATTGTGGAAGATATAGCCACCACTGTTGACCCTACAGGGGAAAATCCTATTTTCAAAGGATCCCATCATGAAAAATAGAAAAAAATCTAAAAAAATATTTTCCGCTTGAGAATCGGATTAGAATTGTGGAAGATATAGCCACCACTGTTGACCCTACAGGGGAAAATCCTATTTTCAAAGGATCCCATCATGAAAAATAGAAAAAAATCTAAAAAAATATTTTGTCCCAGGATTTTGATGCAGAATGGTGGGAAGAAATCGATCCAGAAATCGTTCAAGACACTCCAATCGAGAATCGGATGAGAATTGGAGAAGATATAGCCACCACTGTGGACCCTACAGGGAAAAATCCCATTTTCAAGGGATCCCATCATGAAAAATGGAAAAAAATCTAAAAAATATTTTGTCACAGGATTTTCATGCAGAATGGGAGGAAATCGATCCAGAAATCGTTCAAGGTACTCCGCTCGAGAATCGGATGAGATTTGGGAAAGATATAGCCATCACAGTGGACCCTATAGGGGAAAATCCCATTTTCAAGGGATCCCATCACAAACAATGGAAAAAAATCTAAAAAATATTTTGTCCCAGGATTTTCATGCAGAATGGGAGGAAATCGATCCAGAAATTGTTCAAGACACCCCGCTTGAGAATCGTATGAGAATTGGGGAAGATATAGCCACCACTGTGGACCTTACAGGAGAAAATTTCATTTTCAAGGGATCCCGAAAAAGGGAAAAATGGAAAAAAATCTAAAAAATATTTTGTCACAGGATTTTCATGCAGAATGGGGGAAAATCGATCCAGAAATCGTTTAAGGTACTCCGCTCGAGAATCGGATGAGATTTGGGGAAGATATAGCCATCACAGTGGACCCTATAGGGGAAAATCCCATTTTCAAGGGATCCCATCACAAAAAATGGAAAAAAAATCTAAAAAATATTTTGTCACAGGATTTTCATGCAGAATGGGGGAAAATCGATCCAGAAATCGTTCAAGGTACTCCGCTCGAGAATCGGATGAGATTTGGGAAAGATATAGCCATCACAGTGGACCCTATAGGGGAAAATCCCATTTTCAAGGGATCCCATCACAAAAAATGGAAAAAAAACTAAAAAATATTTTGTCACAGGTTTTTCATGCAGAATGGGAGGAAATCGATCCAGAAATTGTTCAAGGTACTCCGCTCGAGAATCGGATGAGATTTGGGAAAGATATAGCCATCACAGTGGACCCTATCGGGGAAAATCCCATTTTCAAGGGATCCCATCACAAAAAATGGAAAAAAATCTAAAAAATATTTGGTCCCAGGATTTTTATGCAGAATGGGGGGAAATCGATCCAGAAATCGTTCAAGACACTCCAATCGAGAATCGGATGAGAATTGGAGAAGATATAGCCACCACTGTGGACCCTACAGGGAAAAATCCCATTTTCAAGGGATCCCATCATGAAAAATGGAAAAAAATCTAAAAAATATTTTGTCACAGGATTTTCATGCAGAATGGGAGGAAATCGATCCAGAAATCGTTCAAGGTACTCCGCTCGAGAATCGGATGAGATTTGGGAAAGATATAGCCATCACAGTGGACCCTATAGGGGAAAATCCCATTTTCAAGGGATCCCATCACAAAAAATGGAAAAAAATCTAAAAAATATTTTGTCCCAGGATTTTCATGCAGAATGGGAGGAAATCGATCCAGAAATTGTTCAAGACACCCCGCTTGAGAATCGTATGAGAATTGGGGAAGATATAGCCACCACTGTGGACCTTACAGGAGAAAATTTCATTTTCAAGGGATCCCGAAAAAGGGAAAAATGGAAAAAAATCTAAAAAATATTTTGTCACAGGATTTTCATGCAGAATGGGGGAAAATCGATCCAGAAATCGTTTAAGGTACTCCGCTCAAGAATCGGATGAGATTTGGGGAAGATATAGCCATCACAGTGGACCCTATAGGGGAAAATCCCATTTTCAAGGGATCCCATCACAAAAAATGGAAAAAAAATCTAAAAAATATTTTGTCACAGGATTTTCATGCAGAATGGGGGGAAATCGATCCAGAAATTGTTCAAGACACTCCGCTTGAGAATCGTATGAGAATTGGGGAAGATATAGCCACCACTTTGGACCCTACAGGAGAAAATCTCATTTTCAAGGGATCCCAAAAAAGGGAAAAATGGAAAAAAATCTAAAAAATATTTTGTCACAGGATTTTCATGCAGAATGGGAGGAAATCGATCCAGAAATCGTTCAAGGTACTCCGCTCGAGAATCGGATGAGATTTGGGAAAGATATAGCCATCACAGTGGACCCTATAGGGGAAAATCCCATTTTCAAGGGATCCCATCACAAAAAATGGAAAAAAAACTAAAAAATATTTTGTCACAGGATTTTCATGCAGAACGGGGGGAAATCGATCCAGAACACGTTTAAGGTACTCCGCTCGAGAATCGGATGAGATTTGGGGAAGATATAGCCATCACAGTGGACCCTATAGGTGAAAATCCCATTTTCAAGGGATCCCATCATAAAAAATGGAAAAAAATCTAAAAAATATTTTGTCCCAGGATTTTCATGCAGAATGGGGGGAAATCGATCCAGAAATCGTTCAAGACACTCCAATCGAGAATCGGATGAGAATTGGAGAAGATATAGCCACCACTGTGGACCCTACAGGGAAAAATCCCATTTTCAAGGGATCCCATCATGAAAAATGGAAAAAAATCTAAAAAATATTTTGTCACAGGATTTTCATGCAGAATGGGAGGAAATCGATCCAGAAATCGTTCAAGGTACTCCGCTCGAGAATCGGATGAGATTTGGGAAAGATATAGCCATCACAGTGGACCCTATAGGGGAAAATCCCATTTTCAAGGGATCCCATCACAAAAAATGGAAAAAAAACTAAAAAATATTTTGTCACAGGATTTTCATGCAGAACGGGGGGAAATCGATCCAGAACACGTTTAAGGTACTCCGCTCGAGAATCGGATGAGATTTGGGGAAGATATAGCCATCACAGTGGACCCTATAGGGGAAAATCCCATTTTCAAGGGATCCCATCATAAAAAATGGAAAAAAATCTAAAAAATATTTTGTCCCAGGATTTTCATGCAGAATGGGGGGAAATCGATCCAGAAATCGTTCAAGACACTCCAATCGAGAATCGGATGAGAATTGGAGAAGATATAGCCACCACTGTGGACCCTACAGGGAAAAATCCCATTTTCAAGGGATCCCATCATGAAAAATGGAAAAAAATCTAAAAAATATTTTGTCACAGGATTTTCATGCAGAATGGGAGGAAATCGATCCAGAAATCGTTCAAGGTACTCCGCTCGAGAATCGGATGAGATTTGGGAAAGATATAGCCATCACAGTGGACCCTATAGGGGAAAATCCCATTTTCAAGGGATCCCATCACAAAAAATGGAAAAAAAATCTAAAAAATATTTTGTCCCAGGATTTTCATGCAGAATGGGAGGAAATCGATCCAGAAATTGTTCAAGACACCCCGCTTGAGAATCGTATGAGAATTGGGGAAGATATAGCCACCACTGTGGACCTTACAGGAGAAAATTTCATTTTCAAGGGATCCCGAAAAAGGGAAAAATGGAAAAAAATCTAAAAAATATTTTGTCACAGGATTTTCATGCAGAATGGGGGAAAATCGATCCAGAAATCGTTTAAGGTACTCCGCTCGAGAATCGGATGAGATTTGGGGAAGATATAGCCATCACAGTGGACCCTATAGGGGAAAATCCCATTTTCAAGGGATCCCATCACAAAAAATGGAAAAAAAATCTAAAAAATATTTTGTCACAGGATTTTCATGCAGAATGGGGGGAAATCGATCCAGAAATGGTTCAAGACACTCCGCTTGAGAATCGTATGAGAATTGGGGAAGATATAGCCACCACTTTGGACCCTACAGGAGAAAATCTCATTTTCAAGGGATCCCATCACAAAAAATGGAAAAAAATCTAAAAAATATTTTGTCACAGGATTTAGATGCGGAATGGTGGGAAATCGATCCAGAAATCATTTAAGGTACGCCGCTTGAGAATCGGATGAGAATTGGGGAAGATATGGCCATCACAGTGGACCCTGTAGGGGAAAATCCCATTTTCAAGGGATCCCATCACAAAAAATGGAAAAAAATCTAAAAATTATTTTGTCACAGGATTTTCATGCAGAATGGGAGGAAATCGATCCAGAAATCGTTTAAGGTACTCCGCTCGAGAATCGTATGAGAATTGGGGAAGATATAGCCATCACAGTGGTCCATATAGGAGAAAATCCCATTTTCAAGGGATCCCATCACAAAAAATGGAAAAAAATCTAAAAAATATTTGGTCCCAGGATTGTTATGCAGAATGGGGGGAAATCGATCCAGAAATCGTTCAAGGTACTCCGCTCGAGAATCGGATGAGATTTGGGGAAGATATAGCCATCACAGTGGACCCTATAGGGGAAAATCCCATTTTCAAGGGATCCCATCACAAAAAATGGAAAAAAATCTAAAAAATATTTGGTCACAGGATTTTGATGCAGAATGGGAGGAAATCGATCCAGAAATCGTTCAAGGTACTCCGCTCGAGAATCGGATGAGATTTGGGAAAGATATAGCCATCACAGTGGACCCTATCGGGGAAAATCCCATTTTCAAGGGATCCCATCACAAAAAATGGAAAAAAATCTAAAAAATATTTGGTCCCAGGATTTTTATGCAGAATGGGGGGAAATCGATCCAGAAATCGTTCAAGACACTCCGCTTGAGAATCGCATGAGAATTGGGGAAGATATAGCCACCACTGTGGACCCTACAGGGGAAAATCCCATTTTCAAGGGATCCCATCACAAAAAAATGGAAAAAAATCTAAATAATATTTGGTCCCGGGAGTTTTATGCAGAATGGGGGGAAATCGATCCAGAAATCGTTCAAGACACTCCGCTTGAGAATCGTATGAGATTTGGGGAAGATATAGCCATCACAGTGGACCCTATAGGGGAAAATCCCATTTTCAAGGGATCCCATCACAAAAAATGGAAAAAAATCTAAAAAATATTTTGTCCCAGGATTTTTATGCAGAATGGGGGGAAATCGATCCAGAAATCGTTTAAGGTACGCCGCTTGAGAATCGGATGAGAATTATGAGAATTATGAGGAAGATATCACAAAAAATGGAAAAAAATTTAAAAAATATGTTGTCCAGTATCTTAAACGCAAGGGTATATCAACTTCGGCTCCGGCCGAAGTTAGCTTTCCTTTTTTGTTTTGCTTAATAAAAAAAAATTAATGTTGTGGCTTTTAATATAAACTTCTTTTTACGCAATCCTCAAAGTTAATTCGCAGTAATTCAATACCCCGATTATCATTCATATTCTTTTTTGACTAATAATTTATGGGAGTTACGGTATTCCCCAAAGTCAAGGGATCAAGTGGAACTTTTGGCAAACCTTTTCACGCTTCTCTCGCATTTGCATATCACTCGACAAAAGTCTGTCAACGGGCAATCATTCAGGCCAACTAATTCGAGAGGAGCATGTTATACTATGGGTTTTTCGGGGGTTCAAGCAAGTTCAGAGATTCGTTCGGGGATGACATTCAGCTGTCACCCGCCCACTTCTCGTCATTTCCCGACAATGGGCCGGTGGATGGGCAGGCAAGCTTATAGCTTTTAGTTCAAGTTTAGTGTTTGGTGATCAATGAACGTGTAAATACATTTTAATGAGCGCTAAATGAGCGGACTGGCTGCTGCTGTTCTTTGTGCTGTTAATTGTAAAACAAAACCAAAACAAATAAGTGATGCAAAAAACGGTGAAATAAACATACACATTAAGAGATCAGTTCGAAACTTAAATACTCTTTTATTTATTAATTACGCTTAATATTAACTAAGATCACTATAAAAGAGTTCGTTTAATTAGCTTTATAAATCATGAAGAATATTAAAATATATGCCACTATTTAAGGATATGTTGTACACACAGAAACATGATTAATTGATTTTTACCTCCGTTTACCTTTTAAATATAAATATCCAGAAGACTATTATTATTTGCCAATCAAACATTTAAACAATCCCACCATACCCTCTGCTGCGACAAAAAATTGGCGCTGAGAATCGTAAATTTCGGTCGCCGTTGCCGAAGGCGACGCCAGTCGCTTGGGGCTCCGGAGCTCCGGGGCTCTGACCAGACCCACTCGTTGGGTCGGTTAGTTAGCCACTGTCCGCTGCTCAGATCGCACGTCTCGCCAAGAAGCCGCTACCGAGAGTTCCGGAGATCTCATACCTATTGTGTGATAGAGGGTCAAGCTCATCCCGGTTTTATCGGGGCACCCATTGAACCACTGCTCGGGGAATTATTGGAGAGTAATGCCAGCGAATGCCAGCACGTCTGGCCAATTTCGGGCAATTGGAACGTGATTTATGTGGGGCAGCGGCTCCGATTCCGATTCAGAGTTCGAGTTCCGCGAGTCCGAGTGGGTCCCGCGAAATTCGCAGGGTCGCGGTGTCGCAGTGTCGCAGAGTCGCAGTTCCCGAACGGAACCCCGCCATTGCCGGGTTGATAAGCGCCGCGAGTGATAAGACGCAGTCCATAGGGGCGCCAAGTCGTAAATTAAAGCGAAGGAGAAGCGTCCACCGAATTAGAAATAGAAATCGCAATCTGAAACGACGCTCCGCATATCACAATAATTAGTATATAATCATTAATCAAAGCCAATATTAAAAGTATAAACAGAGTTCCGAAAAGTAGTAAAAATGTCAAAGCGTGCAAGCTTAACCCATGACAGCCCGGCCCTGGAACTGGAGCTGCCGCTGCTGGCGCCCCAGGAGCGGAATCAGCGGCGCAGGAGCGGCAGCGGGACAAGTGAGTAGCAAGTACCTCTCCCCACTGGGCCATTAAACCAGTTAACTTGGTCAAAACAAGCTAACTGGCACACCACACAGCCATACTTGGCCATAAATCAGTGACACTTGCACATTGCAGTGGAGCCGGCGGAGTTTGGGGTTACGGGGGGCTAAAATGCTACGGACTTTGAATAGCGAGTTCCCCAATCAAACGTGAATGCGAATTATTTGTATGCCATTTAATTTATTGAAATCGTGTAGCGCCAACCTAAGCTAATTAGAATAAATCCAGTATGGAATGCGCCAAAGAAAACTCTTGCCTGAAATCGAAAGCCAGGGCACTTGATTCAGACTGAAGTCGAGCCCCTCCCTTGTCGGAGAAATATTTCACCCCCTTCGGCTATTTATTTAACCCCGTTTGCCCTGCCTTTGACTTGATTCATTGATAAAACCTCGGTGTCATTTTGTTTCCCACTCAATAGCTAATTATTTTTGTCGTTGGTGAATTAAAAATAAACCCAGAACAATTTGCATTTTATTTGCCTAACCACAACAACAACAATAAAGGCAAACAAAAACTACAGGAACCTCAACAACAACAAATACAAGAAAAACAACATTGTTCATTGTACGAGAATTGTAAAATGATTGGGGTGCTTTTTCTATAGCACGCTTTTGTAGCAGAAATCGCATGCGATAAATACTGTTGTTTACTTTCAAGCTGTGAATGAATTGGAGATAAGGGTGGGAAATTCTTTATCAGCAAAAGGGGTTAAAAATATATAACCCATTTTATAATATTATATTTTTAACTAGAATTTTAATAGGCAAATATATTAGTTCCAAATATACATATAGGACTGTTATTCAGAAATAACAGTATCAGACCGTATCAAAAGTATTAGACACAACTTAATTATTATAAAATCCCAAAAGAGATTTTAATTATATATTATTCTGATTTATTAATAGCACAAATTGTATTTCATTCACCAATTTATCTAAATATATTCATTGAAATGTCCTATTCGACAACCTACGCAAACCGATGACAAATTTATTATTTTCGACAAGCACCTTTCATCAAAGAATGCTATAAATTTAATCTCACAATTAGAACGTGGCATTTCCGCAGGGGCTGGGGGAAAATCAACAGGATGAATGAGTAATCTTCCGTTTGTGAGTAATCCAATTGGTCGGCTCTTTGGCACTTCTATTTTTTAATCAACATGGATGTAAGAAGTTAAGACAGTAAACAGATATCTAAAGTTTTGCCAAATATTTAAACTTATGTATATATAAGCTTACAGTTTAATTTCACAATTATCACCATTTATGGCGCTTAATTAGCAACTATATTGCGAAGAAACAAACGAATCTTGTTGTTATCTTTGTTGGGGCAGCTCCGATGGCAACTTTGTCTTGAGTCGTTTTATTTAAAGCAAATAAATAATAAATTTTTGGCGTAATGAGACAAACTAACAATAAACACGCGGCAGACCCCATGGACCCACAGTCATAAATCAATCATAAACGAGCACAGTCTATAGCCGAATTTCGGTCGCAATTATTCTTGACTTGGCAGTGGTGGGCATATAAAGGGGCAGGATTGGGGGATCTCCCTATCAATAATTTAATCATAACACCATGCACAACAACAATGGGAAGCAGTCAATTGCCATTAAGCAATCATCGTAGCCAACTAACCAGCCCGAAATAAATACGCAAAGCAAAACAAAAGACCCAGAAATATAGATGTGTCACAAATTGTCAGAATTGTATTTGATGTGATCTATCAGGCAAATTGTTGTCGGCCACTGACGGACAGCGACATTAGCGCGGACTGGGTGTCGACTGCCTCTGTTCACAGCTCGGCACGCTCCGGGGATCCGATGATCCACCGATTTCCATCTCTCGATCTGCTCACTCCTCCGATCCCCACATCGGCGGCACTTGGCTATACAATTGATTTATATGTTGACACTCCCAATGAGAATGCAAATTGCCAACTAAATGCATCCTTTGCTTTTGTTTTTGCCGACTTTTGAATGCACTATTCTAGATAATTTAGATTTGTGAGCAGCGGCTGGACTTTATATTTAAAAAAAATTTGTTTCTAAGATTGTTGGAACATTTTGTAAAAGGTTGTTTTATATGTTGATATTTTTACAATTAGATTAGCTTTTATGGTTATAAGTTACTTTTCTAAAGTTACTCATTATAGGAATGGTATATAATATTTTATATGAACAGAATCCTTCTCTAAGTATATACCCATTTACCATGTAGTCTTGGTTTATGACTAATAGGACTATTAAAAAAAGAAAGATCGTTTCTTAGGCAAAAATACCTTAATATTCTTATAAGTAGTAATATTAACTAGTGAAAAGAAAATCATTCTTAAGAACTACATTAAGGGGTCTAGTTTGCATTTATCACTCATACGCAGTGTTGACCTATTTCTGATATACAGCATTTTCTCTTATTTGGCCGAAGTTTGGGGGGAACATTTTTTTAAAATCTATTTAATCAGCAATTCTAACTTTTAAATAAATACTTTAATGCTGTGTTGCTCTAAATTTATTTGAATTTAATAAACATAAAAAAAAATATCAAAATCAATAATTTAAATCAAATATTCATAAAGTTGAAGGTATTTCCTGTATTTATTTACGCAGTTTACTAAGTTATAAAGTGCATCAAAATGTTGCACAAACTTTCCGTTGGGGGCAGTGTATTGCAGCAATGCCGGCGATTAAATAACAACAGCAACAGTTTTGCGCGCCACGCGAGGCGCGTATTTAAGAGACCCCCAGAGCCGTCGGGCCGCTAAGAGAACGCTTCGGAAGGTGAAAGAGAACGCGCATCAGGTGCAGTAACTGCGGCAGCAGAACCAAAATCAAAGCCAGAAGCAACAACACACGACGTCGCGTCGGCTGGCAAAGAATGGTCCAAACTAGCAGCAGGCGAGCATCGTGTCCCCACAGACGCCGACGCTGGCATCGACGCTGCCGTCGACGCTGGGGGGAAAGCTGTGGGCCGAGGACCGAGGGGCGAGGGCACAAGGTTATAAAAGTTCTTCGCTTTGGAGACGAGCGCTCAGTTGCTCTTGGTCAGTCGTTGTGTGATGAACTTGAACGCGCCACAGCCTCCGCCCCCGTTCGGATATCGAGTCCCAATCTGATGGTTTTCATCTTCATCTTCGCCTAGGAAATAGTGCGAATCAAGAGCAGGAAGAGTTCTTTTCGGGTTCGCGGTTCGCGGTACGAGATACGAGATACGCGGTGTGGGTGCGTGAGTGCGCATAGTATAAAATTAAATAAATGAAACAACAGAAACGGCAACGGCAACGGCAACAGAAACAAATGCGAGTGGCAACAATGATGCTATATATACTGAGAAACGAGATGTGCTAATATATAGACGCTGGGACTCATGATTCCGCCTAAAGACAGGCAGCCAGACAATGTTTGGACAACCCATAAATAATGAGAGCGGCCCACACAGCGCTTCAGACTCTGATATTTCATAATTTTTCTCTCTTATTATGATTATTATTATTATTATCATTTGATTTTTATAATTAATGTTTGATCTAGTACCTACATCTCTGTTGACCACTCGTGTTTGTTTCCAAGTTGCAATTATGGCGGGCAATTATTTTTGTTTTGTACCACGCTGCGTATGAGCGATGGCCACTGAACTGCATCTGAATCACCCTTTTCTGACCACGTGTCGGATACTTAATACGTATATAATTTCTAAAGGCGCTCGTAAAATCAGACAACAGCGAAAGCAAACAGAATGAAAAAAAACTGATGTCTGATTTTATATGTCAGTTTCCGTTTAGTGCGCTTCAGCCCATAAATTTACCCCGAAACGTATAAAGAAAAACAAACGCAGGCAGTGCCGAGACGAGGCGAGGCGACAAACGTGCGACGGATTTCCGCGCCAAGACATCATCAAAACAAAGCTCCGGCCCAGCACAGTGGCAACAGGAAGCAGACTAGGAAGTTGCCATCAGGTATCAGCCTGGCAATTGTGCAGCAGGACGCGTGCTGCAGGATTGCCTGCGTTTGTGTCGCCACGCAGTAGCAACAGCAACAGCATCAGCCAAAGAAAAAGCAGAAGCAACACAGCAGCATCAGCCCAGTAGCCACTTGCTTTGTATATCCATAAGGTAAGCTCATTACGGACACGGGCTGCCTGGCGATGTTGACAACGAAGCATAGCTTATAAGTACACAAAAACAAATTATGCCGGAAAAAGGAGCTTTATTTAAAATAAGGCTGTTTTTTTGATATTAATGTAAATTTATGTTGAAGGCATAACAATAAGAAAGCTCTTACTAACCTAGTTAGTATGGCTAAAATACATTTTTTTAAATAATTACCTTAAAATAATAATGAAACTTTATTCTTTCGGTGTAAGGATTGCGTTTGTGTGAGAGTGTGCGTGTCGTAGTCCTGCCATTTTTGCTTGCGGACGTGCCGCCAGCGACTTTTGCTTTGCTCTCCTTTGTTTGTTTATTTGTGCGCCTTTTTTTCGCCAGTTTTTTTTCGCTTTTTTTTTATTTTTGCCGCCCAAGTCTATTTGTTTGGCTCTTGCAACAACAACAACAACAGCAACAGCACCAGCAGCAGCCATGTAGTAGTGGCAGGATAACAACAATGAGGATAACAACAATGACAACGACAATGACTTTATCCTGACAGATTGTTGAAGCCCGAAGCTTTAGGTCCTCTGGCAGAATCTGCGAGGCCCACTCCAAATGCCTGAATTTGCTCCTCGGATTTGTCAGTAAATTGTTACCATAAATGGTATAAACGTTGGGAAGGATCTTTAATACCATATCCTACATATTATATATAAAAATTGGCTAAATATTTAATACTAGAAAGTAAAACCAGACTTTAAATGGCATAACTTAAAGAGTCTCATGGGAATTGAAGCTAAGTTGACATATTTCAACTGGCAACTGATGAAAATGAAATCGAAAACTCCACATGGCTGAACCCAAGACTTATAACCCAGCACCGAACATATTGAGAAGCTCATGAGCACATTTGAATGGGCATGGGAATCCTGACAATGCAAGCAAAAGCAGATTTACGGACGAAGGACTCCGGGGGTGGGGCGAGCAAACAAACAAACATAGCTGGCAATCACCTGGCGCCGGTTGTGGCCCCTGACCTCTCCCCTGTCCCCCTTTAACCTCTTGGCAGCATATTTCCTGAAGCATCGACTCCTCGCCATAAGGTTATGCTAATGGCGAATGCTTTGACTCCCGAGTTGCCACTGATTGGAAGCGCATAAAAGTAGCAAATCAGTGCGCACTTTGAAATGGAAATTCTAATCAAAAAGGCGCGCTCCCCAACAATGGATGGGCGGGCTTCGAGAGGGCTAAGCAGGGATTCTAGGGAGTCGAGGGAATTTATGCTGCTTAGCTGGCTAAATTTGAAATTGCCAAACGATTTGCTATTCGATTAACAGGACACAAGTCGCTGGGAAGGGGAAAGGAAAGGACATCCATCAGCAACAACAGACAAGTCAAAATGGAAATACGAGTAGATTTGTGAATACATGTCGACAACAATGGATCAGCAGCAGCACCAGCCACTCAAACATTCATGCAGATTTACATTAAGGATAAAACTAAATAGAAAGCAAACCAAAATCTTAGTTATGGGATATACAAATACCCTACTTATTCTAAAGTATATAAAAAAGGATTCAAAGGTTTAAAACTCGCTATAACTAGTTTATATATCTATAACTATAACTCCTAGAGCTCGTTTGCCTTCCAATTAAATTGAGAATCTATTAAATTTGTATAAAGTACCCATATACCTTTTGTTAGCGCCATTTCGCCCATGGCAGATGACCTATATTCTTTTGTATTCAGCTACAACATTGGTCCGATTCCGGCTGCAAGTCCGCCTGTATCCTTTGCATCTCTCTGACTTTGTTTACAAAACTGAACTGAACTGGACTGGACTGAGCTGGACGGTGGACATCGTCGAAACAGCAGCTGCAGCAGCTCCAAGCGACAAACGGAAGGATGTCAGTAAGGACCCTTTAAATGTGAACGAGAGCGAAGCGGAATTGCCATATTGCATTTGCCATTGCCAAAGTATTTTTTTTTGTCAAGTAAAATATATCCCCAGGCTGATGATGACGCGATGATGGGGAGTGAAGTCACCCACTCCTACCCAAAGGTAGCTAAAATTTGCATAATATATTGACAAACAAACACACACGCATGTGAATGAGGGACCCGCCCATCCAATCCCAGTTTCAAATGCTTTGTGGCTGCCTTTTCAATTGATTCGAATTGATTTGATCCATAAGGATGCGTGGGGCGGGGAGCATTTAATGGTGAAGTGGGTACCCACTTCATTGTAATGATTTTGGCATTTGAAATTTTGTGAAAATTTGCCATTTTATGGAATCCGATCACACAAAATTGTCAAGCTGCCTCCAATTTGTGGCAATCAAATGTGTGCGAATCTGGTGCACAGAGGGGTTTTGTGGCTTTTTGGACGGGCTTATAAGGTTGCCAAATGTGCTCTCGCATTGATATGAAAATTGCTGACAACCGCTTTCTCTAAAGATGTCCTGGCTGATTTTCCGGGAATTTATGTTACTTTTATTGCTCATTCGTTGAGATGTATTATGTAATGTGAGTTGATTCTTTCGTTTAATATAGTTCTACTATAAATATTAAGTCCCTCAGAGGTATCTGGAAAAACTTTCCTTTATGGAAAAGAAATAAAACATGAATAGTCTGCTCGTGGCTTGTTTTCTTTTAAGATTTATTTTCCCAAAATTTAGACGCCTTTGGTGATTCGATTCGTATATTTTCTTTGACTTTGTTTGGCTCTGGCATACAGCCGTAAAATTGAGAACAAATTTTGATCGTTTATTGACTGATTTACTCTGCAATTAGTCGCATTAGTTTTCTGGCTCAACTGACCGGCGAACCGGCGAAGGCGATATTATGGCGGGAGCTTGAATCCGTGTTGTTTATGAATTCGTTTTCGAATTTGTTTACCCGTTGCCAAAATCAATTGTGTTAATTGCAAGGCGTGAAATCGTAAATTTTGGCCCAAACAAAAGATCGAGCCGAGGACGCGCACCGAGCACGTTCGTGCGCAAATCGTATGGCATCGATATGGAAAGTTAAAGTTAAATTGTTTATAATGGTCATTGTGCGTGGCGGGGCGAGAATCGAATTTAGTAATTGAATTTGAATTGCCATTATTTGCAGCGCCGCATGGGCCAAATGAAATGCAATTTACAAAACATTGCGCATACGCCCCGTCGGCCGTTACTTATCTGAAAGCGGCTGTCACACAGCTGCAATTAGTCTGACAAGTGATGAAGTGAGCCAGAAACTGAGGCGAGCCGTCATCCGGCGGGATATTATACCGCCACTTTTCAGCTCCGGCCCCTTTTGGCACAGCTTCTTCGGCTCTCCGGGAAAGTCATCTCGCATCGCACATCGCTCATCCGCACTGAGGGCACTTGTCGGTGCAGCGGAAGCGCAGCTCGTTGCTGCGTGCAAGTGTCTCAAGATTACTATTACCCACTTGGCAGCACTCCGGCTCCTCCACCGTCCCGGCGGCAGCATGCATAATAAACAAATCAAATCCTATAAATGTGCAAATTAGCTGGCAACGTCACCGAGCCATGCTTATACAAATGCAGATTCAGATGCAGGCGTCATCATTATCATTGCACATTTTCCACCCACCCACCTCCCCAGCCACCGCCATCCGTCCACTTTTATTCATTTCTCTCCTCTGTCGCTACCATGGCATGAAAGTGAATGCACTTTTATATGCATGACGGCTAATTACAGCGACAATTTGCGCGCCATCCTCCCAAACCGCCGCCGTCTGATCTCCCGAGAGCTAAACGGTTGCCTTTGTATTAAAAATATTTAGCCCATTTCGGCTTTTGTGATTATGACGCTTATGCGATTCTCTCTCATTTCTGATTATTAGGAAACTGCCTGGGGAAACCCCTCCCATGATTTGTCATTATTTGCGATTGGCTGAGTTTGCTTTATATTCTTACAAAGTATTCTTTAAAAATAAGACTGAAAATGTTCGAAAAATAAGATAATTTAATGCTGAGTCTTACTTCAGTATTATTACTTTAGGAAATTTGTTATGGTTACCCATTCATTTCTTATAAAGAGATATGATATATTTAAATATCCAGAAAGATAAAAACAATGAATTTTAAACATGTATGTGTGAAAAACAAACCCATATTAAAAATTGAGGGAAACTCCGTCTCGTACACACTCTGGGTTAATTAAATTAATTATTCAATAATATTTGATGACCGGCATGAGGAATTTCGCTTATATTCATGCAAATTGGGAACAATAAGAAAGCATTGCTCTTTCTTTCACACTTTGGTGGTGAATTTGTTATGTTTGCTTGTAATTGTTGCTATTTTTTAATTAACCATCCGTGGAAGCTAAGCAAATTATTAATGGGCATTGGGAGAGAGCTCTGGCATTGACTTTTCAATTGAAACAAATCATTATTAGAGGGGCTTCTGTGGATGGTGTTCAATTGAAGCACTCTGACGCTGCCAGTGGCGCTGGCGGAGCGTGTCAAGAGATCGCACCCACGGAGACGCATCCGCATTTAGAGCCGTGTCTCCCTGGGAATTGGCAGATCTGGGAATCCAAGCCGGGAGGGTGGGGAGAGCTGGCAGTGTTTTATGATCGTGCATGGAATTATAATTTGTTGTTTATGACTGCCATGTAAACGTAATTACCAATTGGACATGGGCCAATGCAGCTTCATTTGCATCAAGTGTGAAAATGAGTGGAGTGGAGTCTTGGTTAGTACAATGGAGTAACAGCCCCATGATATAAATAAATAAAAACCGCAATCTATATAGATCGAGGGGTAATTGCGTCAAAGACCAGTTCTACTTTTATGGACGGATAGATAGATTGCCTCCTACATTTTGCTTATATTATCTGCTTGAATAAGTTATTATAATTATATTGAATTTAATTTAATTATTGGTCAAACACACCTTTATAGAAAGTGCTTAATATTAGATTTAATTAATAAACAACTCAGTATAACTTTTATTCCAATTTATTTTAATCTGCAAACCAGAAACCCAACTACTTGTCAAATGGCTTGATCTTGCCAGCAATTATAATACCAGAGAAAGGGGACCACCGGGAGCTGGACTAGGGGGCGGGTGTGGGTGTGGCCAGGGCGACAACAGCTGCAGAATGCAATTAGCGTTATTTTCAGCGTGCCATGATATTGCACATACGCCATGTGCGCCGCGGCGAGTTGAAGGTAAACGGCGATGCGATGCGATGCGACTACGTAGTTTATAGCATTGAAATTGAGCCGTTGAGCCCACACGACGTGGCAGCGACCTTCGCAGTAGCTTGCAACAGCTCGTGGCAAACTCCACTGACCAAAAGCTAAGCTCAACTTTTCCCCCTTCAACCCAACGGGGGTGTCTATAAAATTGATAATTAATTATCCTGCCAGGCAGCCAGTAACAGAAGCAGCAGCAGTCCTGGCATCTGAACGGGTGTAAAATGTGGGCTGTGCGTTCCTGGCCCCCGGCTTTCTGCGGGCACGCTTCGCTTATTCCTGTTTACAAGTGCGTGAAAATGTGCGCTCAACTGCTTATCACGTGCGGCGTATGGCGTGAATTTTACTGCCACTGCCACTGCCACTGCCACTGCTGCTGCTGCTGCTTCTGCCACATGGCTGTGGCGAGTGTGCTGCAGCCACATACGTCAAATCCCCTTCTAAATTGAATATCTCTTCCGGGGGCTTAGACACGCCCCACACACCCGGCACTCGGACATACGCAAATTTAACTCTCGGCCATAGATGTTGCCTTTGTTGATTGATATGAGAGACTATTTCTGATTCATGGGATGTCCTGTCACATTTCAGATGGTGGCCAGTCATTTAAAAAAAATTTGTATTAAACACTGCATAATTTTTCCGAATTTTAATATATGGTATTTCATCCGATTCCCCATTGAATTAAACACAAAGAACCCCAAAAATCTTTACTTAACTGCAAGCTAGAATCAATAGCTTAATATTCTCCACACGAGTTCCCAATTAGATTCCCCCTGCTCGTTTGCTAAATTGTTTAATATCACTTAATTATAGGTAACTGGCAAATGAAGCGAAAAGGATTAGGCATTTAAGTCGGCCAACTAAAGTCCCAGTAAGCCCAAAGAAAAGCTTCAAGTGCGGAAAAGTTGGCTAGTTCGTTGCCTACTTTTGGGCATTGATACCTTTCAGCTACTTGGGGGGAACCAGTCCAGAGTCTAGTGGCCAGTGGCCAGTGTCCAGAGAGTCATATATTGTATTTGTATGTGGACCCATTCGAGCCAAATCCCAGACAAAGCCAATGCGCTACAAAAGCCCCGCTGGCCACAAAAGAAAGGGCAGAAAAAGGATACAACATGGAAGGGAAGCAAAAAAGTTCAACTAGCAAACTGAGCAGAAGGACACGAAAGTGGCAGGAGCACAGCGTCTGCCTCTGCCTCAGCCTCCGCATTCGCCTCCGCCCACCCCGACGCAATTACATTAAATCTTGGCTATTATTCTTTTACTTTGTAGAGCTCGGCTCTCAGTTGTGGATGTTCAGCAAACCAACTTTTGCCTCCGGCTGCTGTAGTTAATCGCCTCCAACGTGATTGAATTCCATCGAACGCAGGTTGACCAATGACCGGACACAGGCATCCTTGAAGGGACACCCGGACAGGGCAGAGACGGGGTGGACCGAAGTGGAGCAGTGCGGGTTTTCGCTCTAATAAATGAAATAGAACCGCTTGACTTGACTTCACTGCAGTCGGACTGTTTCTGAGAGGCTTTTGGCATTGACTCCGAGTTGGTTTATGGCCAGTCACTGACCACTTAACTAATTGCTCCTTTGTGTGCTCCTGACACGAGCAATAAAATTAATTCCACTGCCCGCGGTGGTCAGGTCAATTATTTGCATGTTCCCCTTCTGCCAAGTCCTGCCAATCTGCATCAAGGATATGCTATTTTTCTTCAACAGATGGAGACTCTAGCATTTGAACTCCTTTCCTTGATGAAAATATTTTATGTCCTTGATATTTTAATATTTTTATGTCGCACTATCTCAAGAAAGGATGTATTATGATGTAAAAACTAAACATTAACTTAATACCCCCTTTGCAGTTCCTTTGTGCATCATGCACGACACCGGCAAACCGTCCCCCACCAACACCAAGCCCACAAGCCCCACCATCCCGCCCACACAGCAGGCAGCCCGGCCTCAGTCCCCGGCAGCGGCGGCGGCGGCCAGCGGTCTGGACCCGGCGGACGATGAGGACGAGACCGACATAATCGGCGACCTGATGGGCCACTACGGCAAATGGCAGCTGCTGATGACGGTGCTGCTGTCGCTCTTCCAGGTCCCGAACACCTTTCACATATCCTCGTCCGTCTACCAGGCGGCCAACAAGGACTTTTGGTGCCAAAGACCGCCGCAGCTCCAGCAGATGCCGGTGGACGTGTGGAGGAATCTGAGTGGATCCACCGACAACTGCCATCGCCGGGATGGGATCGACTGGAGTCGGTTGAGCAATGAAACTACTTCGCAGTGGGAGGTAAGTTAAATATATTAAAACTTAAAAAAGAAAGCCCTAAACTTATAAAGCCCTTTTCACTTTCAGTTGCCCCAGGATGGAAATGGAAAGTTGGTGGCCTGCGAGAACTGGGAGTACGAGACGCACGACAATGTGGGCAACACCTGGACATCGGAGTGGGACCTGGTGTGCGACAAGGAGCACCTGAAGCAGGTGGCTGAGATGTTCTTCCTGCTGGGCGTGGCAACAGGTGGCATCATATCCGGCTATTTATCGGACAAGTTCGGCCGAAAGACCATGCTCTTCATATCGGCCGTGCTACAGACCATATTCGGTGAGTGTCCTTCCTCTTCCTTTCACGTTGCCTTGCCAATGCACCTCCGACTGCATAAAGGACGCTCTCAGGCATGCGGAAGTCAGAGCGACATTGGCCCTGACGGTGTCCTCCCCTGTCGACAGTGAACTTGGCCATGTCGGGGGTCAACACGAGCGCATCGAGTGGTTACTGTCGGGGGTCAGGTGGTTAGCTACTGCGAACTATGTACTACGTGTTGGGTGGTGGGCTGGGTGGCTGGGTGGACACTCGAGTTGTCGTTGTGGCTGCCAGGCTCTTGCCAGTCTTGTTGGCCTTGTTGATTAAATCTCTCACAATGTATAATTGAAATTTGCATTCAAAAGGACATTACTAATGAGGGATTGCATCTGAGGACAGGCACGTGTGCGTGTTGATTGCAATGCGGCATTACATCGGGGATTGCTCCTACGGAGATGAGATTGACAGAGAAAGTCCTTAAAGCTCTTATGGCTTTATGGTTATGGCTTTTTATTTTGCGATAAAACAGAGGTAAAGAGGATTCTTTTTACATACATACTATATGTAGCTCAAGAATAGTAAAGGGCATAACTTTTAATGTTTTTGAATAAGCTTGGAACACTATGTACATATATCCGATATTTTCAGTATAAGCAATCCAATATTATCGCATAGCTTTATAGCATATCTTATATTCCAGGTCTCTGGCTGTATATCTGTAGCTCCTTTGAGCTGTATCTCACCCTCCGTGCTCTGTTGGGCCTGGTTTCAGTATCGGTGACCTACTCCGGTCTGATCCTGGCCATCGAGTACGTGGACGGAAAGTGGCGAACCATTGCCGGAATGTACAACCTGTTTCCACTGCCAATCTCCTACATGATTATCTCTGGCCTGGCTTATCTGACGCAGGACTACCAGCGCCTGCAGCTCTGTATCGGCATTCCCGGTATCTTCCTTTGCTTCCTCTGGTAAGACTCTGATAGTTCTATAAGGTAAACAAGTCCAACCCAGCACGAGTGCTCGAACATACATATATCACAGACTTGTGAATAAATATGAAAACAGTGCGTGGGAGTCCCCACCTCTCACTATAAACAGAGCGAACATGAAAAATGATGCCAAAGTGGCACATGTTCTATAGGCTATATATTTTTGTTTGGATGCGATTTTAAATTGGTGCTCTGTATCCGGCAGGTTTGTGGTGCCGGAATCTCCGCGCTGGCTGCTCGTCAAGGGCCGGATCGACGAGGTGCGGCGGATAATCGAGGCGGCCGCCAAATTCAACGGCCGGCAGCTGCCCGCCGACTACCGACTGACGCCGCCGACGCAGGAGAGCAGCTCCCAGGACTTCACCTACCTGTTCCGCTCCAGCTACCTGAGGCGCATCTCCATCTGCTTCCTCTGCATCTGGTTCACCATGAATCTGGTCTACTACGGCATTATCCTCAACATGAGCTCCTTCGGCGGCAATGTCTACTTGAATTCGGTGAGTTTGGCCGATTCGGTGATGGGCGGACATTAAGTATACGCCACCGAAAACCACTTAGGTGGTTGGGGGATTTCATCGACAATCATGTCAGCACATAGGATCAATCACGGCATTTAGCGGGTGTCAAGTCCGGGTGTCCGCCTAATTGGATTTGTCAGCCATTCCATTTCATCGGGCGATGAGTGAAGATTGTCTGTGCCATGTCGAGTGTTTTTCGACCGCTCATCTGCTGGATCCACTGCTCTTAAAATGTGTTTGCAATCGAATTATGATGTTGCTTGGCCCCACACTTTATAATAGATAAAGCCAGCCATCTCGGCCCCTCTGTTTGGCTTTTGGCCAGCAGAATGTTGGCCGGGCAGTGCTGGCGGGCCTTGGATTAGCGGCCAACTAAATAAACAATATGGAAAACATGTTTGGCATTTGTACGGGATTTGATTGTTTTAAAGTGTCAGAAGGCTTAATGGGGTCTGCTCCCATTTCTTGGGTATTTTGTGAAAGTGTACTTTAATAGCTGTGTCGGATATTTAGGCTATAAAGCTAGATAAAGTAATTAAAAGTGTTTTAAATTAACTTACTTGATTTTATTACATATGATCTGAGCTATGGAACTACAAATAGAGACGATGTCTATGAAGAGTTATTAAATTATACCCCGTAGTTTATACTCCTTCTCCTAGTATTAGTAGTAATATAATTTTCATTCTGGACCTGTACTGGTTCAGATTTTAAATGGTAGGAGTTGTGATTAAACTTGAAAGAGCTATTGTAGTGTTTATCGGGCAACTTTCCCACCACTTTCTCATCTCTGGCCAAAAAGCGACAATGGGCAGACCAGGCAGCTTTTTAGCTAATTTATTGCATAATTTATTTTGACAACGCCGAGGCGCACCTTTGATGCCGCCCTGATTTAATGCGCCCCGCCGACAGTTGACATCTTGTTCAACCCCCTCTGTTCCGCCCTCTTGTTCCTCTGCAGGCGCTAGCTGGCCTAGTCGAAATACCCGCCATCGCCCTGGCCATGTACATCATCACCAAAGTGGGCAAGAAGTGGCTCTTCTGCGCCACTTTGATCTGTGCCGGCGTCGCCTGCTGCTGTGCGGCGATCACCGAGGGACGGGCGGACCTGCTCTGGCTGAAGATCACATTCCTGATGATGGGCAAGTTCACCATCAGTGCGGGCAACACCATCATGCCGGTGTACACGGCGGAGCTTTATCCAACACCCATTCGCAATGTGGGCGTGGGTGCCTGCAACTTGGCCGCAGGACTGGCTCTTATCCTTACACCTTACCTTTCGCTGCTGGTAAGGACTTTTAATAGGATTTAATTAATAAGGATTAACTTTAATAATTTAATTTTCAGAACAAGATTGAGGACCACTTGCTGATGACCCTGCTGACCGCCTGGAGCATCTTTGGCGGCGTTGTGGTGCTCTTCCTGCCCGAGACCGCCGTGCGTTCAAAGGCCAGCAACTCGTCCCCGGGCCAGGGGTCGGCTCCTCATCCGAATGCCAGTGCCGCCAAGCAGGTGTAATGACCGCTGCTGCTGACCCCTTGAACTCCCGAAATGAACAAAGTATTTTGGCTGGTCCAAAGTATGCCGATGTGAAGTCGTAAAACCGCTGCCTCTGCTCCACCTTGACCCTTAACCCTTAACCAACCATTCAACCTGCCACGCCCCTCCGACATATCCACCTCCTGAAGCCACCTGAAAACTTACGGTAATCGATGGGTCGAATGTCCCAGATTAATGCCAATTCGCTAGAGAATGTCACATGTCAGGCAGGACCTTTTTTGCGTAGCAGTAGTGAGTATGTATCTTAACAATTAACTAACAAAAATGGCTTGTAGCTTATGTCGTAGTCTAAGTACTGAGAACACGCAACACACACTAACCTCCACACACTTTAATCCTTCGGTTCTCATCGAAGTTCGAGGATATTTAAGAATAATAGGGAGTGTAGTAAACTGTTATTTATTATTTTTCCAATCAGAGTTTCTTTTAATTACTTTCCAATTATTTTATTGTCATAAATATTTTAACGAGATCTATTTGGCCAGTTTTATTATTTTCTATAAGTTGTTGCACAGATTTGTTAAATACTTTTATCGATTTTATGAAAGGTAATTTTTGGCTTTAAAAAATTAAGGAATTGCACCCTGAATAGAGAGCTATACTCTCTGATACACAAACAGACCGAACAAAAGATACAAATTATAATCTTGTCAATATGTCTTGTCAATATCTCAGCGTACACACATAATCTCGTCGTTGTCGTTGTCGTCTTCTTGTTGTCTATTAATAAATGTTTTCCAATTACGAGATCCATAAGAAGCAAATATAAGAAGCCCAATTCTTCCAGACTCAGATGCAGGCGGTTGAAAATTGTAATCTCTAGTAATCGTAGTCAATTAATCCTTAGTCTCCCCGAACCGTATATACAACATGAGATCAGTCACTAAGAATCGGTCAATTATGGATTTGTATATACATATGTATGTATGGCATAAAAATGAAACCAGAGTTTTATCGCTTAGAGTCATCAAAGTCAAAGGATACTATAAATATATATAAATATATATGTATATGAAATGAAACAAGATAAATTTCCAATATAATGCATTTAACAATGTATACAATTATGTGTATATGGATATGTGTGCGTTTGTATATGTATTGTAGTAAAAATAATAATAACAATCAATTAGAGAAACACACAAAACTGTTGAATTACTTGTTGTACTTACCAATCCGCATTGTTTTTGTCCCGTTTGTATTTTGTATTATTTGTCATAATTTTATTTCGCCTATTTTATGTTATATTTAACTTCTGTTGCCCACTGTACTTACCTGTTAAGATCAGATCAGCTTCGTTATGTATTCGTTAATGATTAGGAGATTTTTTAGGCTTCACAATAAATGTAATGCCCGAATCTAAAGTGAAATTATTTGTTAAGTTGGACTAGAGATCACTGGAAATATATTTGAGTAAGTTTACGAAAATTGTTGTAAATCAAAATTACCAAAGCAAATGCAATTATAGTGTCAAAATAAAATATATAAATAAATAATTGATTCGAGTTTTTCAATTTATTGTTAGCGCCAAAAGCCAGTAACTCACTCAAGTGGAGCCAAAGCTCCGTGGGGGACTACGGCAAGCGGAGTGATCATGGGGTAGTCTGAGCATCGAAGCTTTTCTGCCGATCTGGCAATGCCTGAGAAGATATATTTAGCTTTCGCTCTTTTGCAGAGCTGAAGGCGCTACAGGTGCTTATAACAGAGCCGCAAAACATTTAACGGTTCCAGATCACCGCCGACATCGGAGATCGACGCGAGTTTCCATTTCCTTTAATTGCCAATCGATCCGATCGAAGGGGGCCGAATAAAAATTGGGTGTACTTGGGAAATCATTGGATACGCAACTCCTACGGTTCAACATGAGTGGCGTGCTGCGTCGCGGTTCCCTGAGCTTCGACTGCCGGGGCAACAGGGGCAGCCTCGAGGCCAACCTGTACGGTGGATATCGCGAGACGAGGCCGGGCCCGAAAACCCCGGAAATCAGTGTAATAGCCCTGGACTTCCGTCGCTACTCCGAAGACTTGAAGAAACCCTCAACGGATGAGGTTTCCAATCACAAAGAACTACACAGTGTGGATCTCCCCGGTCGGGATCTCAGCCAGGACGTGGACAGTGATGTGATATCCAACTTCCTGGGACACTACACCCGCTGGAGCTTCCTGTGGACCCTGCTCCTCTGCCTGTTCCAGCTGCCCACTACTTTTCACCTGTTTATGTTTGTGTTTCAGGTGAGTTTCGGTTTTATGGCTAGGCAAATATTTGCCCAGTTGATTGCGTCGCCGAAACTATCAGACCCAAATATTGTGGTTAAGGTAACTGTGTAGTCAGCCACCCACCGCCCATCCCCCACCATAACTTAGCCCCCGGATATGAAAGGGCGTAGGAAAATATTGTGCAATTGATTGATGGATAGCTCTAGTGATTTTTGAGTGATTTGCGCTAATAATAGACGGCTAATTGGTTCGGTTTCCGAAATAGACGTCTCCGAGGACCCAAAAAATACGTATTTATTTTCACTGTGAGTTAAATGAGAGCTAGAGTCGTTACAAAATATTATCAAAGTGGCAGCAAATGAGTAACGGTCTGTTATGGCCAAATAACATCCGAATCGAAAACAATAACAATTGATAACACATTGTGGAGAGCAGGCACTTCAGTTCCATGGAAAAAACGCAAATCAAATCAAATGCCAATTTTGGGTATAATTTTGTTGGCTACTTGGCGAGTGAATAATTGGTGGCGATACTCGACCTTCGCACACCTTTGACCAACTTTCTGGGAGGCTGTCACAGGCACTTAGGCGCCATTTATCGTCAGCCAAGTATCTGACGGATGCTCCGTTGCGTGTGCATCATTTGACTACTGAGGTAATAGCATTAGCGTGCCAATGTCCCGCGAAAGGGTTTCGCCCCAAACTGAAGACGGCAGCGGATGGAAACAAAAAACCACATACGACCATGACACACACGATCGGTGGCTAATAGAGCTTGGCAAGAACCCACTGCTGGTTGCAACAAACCAGCCCATGAGCCAAGAAGTTAGTCTAGCCCGTACATTTATTTTGCAAAGGTTAATTATACCAATCGAGAGCCACTAAATTGGGGGATATATGCTGCAACTGGTCTTGACTAACCTCGTCAAGTGATGCAATAAGGAGGAAGTGTTGGATCATCAAATTATGTATCAAGAATATCAAGAATATAGCGTGCATAAAGCATTTAGAATTTGGTAAAAATTTTACCACCTATACCTAAATAATTTAGTATGAATTCGGATATGAGACAAGTCTCCTTCATATTATTTTAATTCCTATCCATGAAGTATTTGTATTTAAGCTTCTATTATTTTATAATTTCCTCTTTTTAAGTTTTTTCCAAAAGAAATGACAAGCAAACCATTAAGAGCCAAGATAGTATTTCCAAATTTTCTTATCAATATAAAAGTTTTGATAACTTCAACATGACAGTATTTTAATTGACTTTTCTTGATAGCTAGACAACTACTGTAGTGCCAAAATGAAATCAGACGATTTCATTAAATGCAATACATTTACATGACCCACTCAAACCTTGATAAGATTGTGTCGCCCCAAACTAAAGGTATCCCGTTTATATAAAGATACCTACGCGGAAAGGGACCCCAAATGAACTGAAAGTGTCGGGGAGAGTGCATCATCGGCCTTGCCAACGAATTTGGTCAAGGCACTTCCCCAAAGGTCGTTGGTACAGAGTTATAGACTCATCACTTCTTAATGATTCAGCCGCCAGTGTGTTAAGACCACGTTAACAAGTACATCATTTTGCTATCGTTATATCGCGGTGTGTTTTGGCACTGAGCTATCTTGGGGCCCCCTCAAAAATCTTAAATACCGCCGCGCCTGCTAAAAAAAAACATTTTTAATAAAATATAATTGAGATATTCTCGCCTCACGCATTCTCGGCTCTCGAAACCTGCCGAAACTTGCATTTAAGCCGAATTTGAATCTCAAGTGATATACTTTTTGAAAGCCGACATTCTAATTCAGTTGACTTGCATCGCAAGGCGTAATCGGTTGCAATTTTGGAGCGGTCCAAAATGTCGGAGCCAACGGAGCTAAGATCTGCGGGCGAGGCCACGCCCATGCTGGCAGCCCAAGATCTCGAGGGGATCGAAAATTTGCACACGAAACTGCTGGAGCAGCTCTTTGGCTGCCTTACTCCGTGGCAGGGCTTCTGGTGCGGGATCCTGTCCATCTTCCAGGCCATCTGCACCTTCCACATATTCGTCTATGTGTTCCAGGTGAGTATGGGTTGAGTGCCCGCCCGGCCTTAGGCCCCCACCTGCTCACCTGCCCACCTGCCATGGCGATTGCAAGCCCCCGTTGCGCTCCATCGCCCAAGACACATGTGCCAATAGAGGCACTGCCAAGTCAGTGATTTTTTGTTTGGCCAATGCTTAGA
This sequence comes from Drosophila pseudoananassae pseudoananassae, assembly GCA_018153035.1. Classification (NCBI taxonomy): domain Eukaryota; kingdom Metazoa; phylum Arthropoda; class Insecta; order Diptera; family Drosophilidae; genus Drosophila; species Drosophila pseudoananassae. The sequence goes on from JAECXR010000055.1 coordinate 3,650,515, forward strand.
CATTTTACGACAACTTCAACCACAAATGACAAGGTTCTGTACGTCCACCCACCCACCAACCTCCAACAATGCCAGTTATCAAAGGCGGCGTCTAAACTGATAACACGTTCAAGTAGACTTCAAACCTGTTGCTCGTGCGCGAGATTGTTTGCTCCATATATTATATTTATATACGAGTATAATACAATGCCAAGCTACTTGCTAATCTGCGAAAGATAAAGTTTCATTGAGCGAGAGTATCTGATTTGATTGCAATTTAATTAATATGTTTATTGAACTCTGGGTCATCAAATAAATTGCAAAAAACGTGCGTAATCTGTAGAGGCGCTTAGATTGTCTAATAAATATGATAATTAATCAGAACTTTAAAGAAAATGCTTATAGCTTTTTGAGTAAGTGATTTTTTATTGAAGAATGGGTGCATTCTTTTCCTTACCAGTTCTTTAAAACTTGCATATTTCCTCCTAATCAATTTACTTGCCAATATAACAGCCATTGAAATGATAGACTGACTAAAACCAAGCTCATCAACAATAACACCACACAATCTTTGGCTTTAATTGTTCAGCTTTTGGCTTTAATATTGACATACGTTAATTGTGTGTGGAGTAATAACACATCTGAACAGGCTTAAGGCTAAACCCGTTCGCATATTCGATTTTCGGCTATATTTGCATTTGATTGAGAGAATCAGACAGTTCATTTGTGTTGGATTACCTTATCTTAATTGGCTGCAATCTGCAATCTGCAAATTGCATGTTTTGTACACATTTTGAGGATGACAGCATTATGGATTGGACACCTCAGAAGCACGATTTCCCAGCGTGCCGGCAAGACTTTTCAATTAGTTCCACTCCCAACTGATCCATATCAGGTGGTAGGCACCACCGGCGGTCTGCTTTGGGTTTTCAGCCGTACCAAGGTTGTGTCGGAAAGGTTACTCTCATGCCAGAGGCTGGTATTGACCGCTAACTGTCTAAATATATTAATTAAAGAATAATAATAAAATCCGCAGAAACACATTTAAGAGCCGGCACACTGGTCTTCGGTCTGGAACAAAACTAAAATCGATTGCGAGATTCGAAATCACAATTTAAATACTCTCATGCCTAAAGTCCAGATCTGACCCTGTAACAATTAAGTTAACGACCACCCATGATCAACCTCAGCACCTCTACAAAATAGACGTTGTGCTATATTTAATCGGAAATTTTTCAAATTCATACGTCATAAGTTTACAATTTCATACGTTTTGGGGGACTTTTTACGGGAAATACCAATTATTTAATTTTATTTGCGGAATGTAATTAAATTTCATGAGTGAAATGATTTTAATTATCTAAAAATAGGAACTGAATGCAATATAAATTATATATAATTTGACTATTTAACAACTAAAGGGACTTTCTTAAATGAATTGAATAGTTTATAGATTTGTTAGAAAAAGGCTTTCCTTTGACTCAACTATTGTCAACCTAATCTAAAGTTTTAACAAAACAATTGGCACTTTAGTAGAAAATGATCATATCTCTTACAAGCTTTCCATTTCCTTAAAGACTTGTAATAAAGTCATGACAACTCCAGTTTCCTAACTGACGTTAACTCGATAATAGATTCCATAAACAATTGGATGCAAATTAAAACATATTGCCGAACCCATCAATTGCGGATGTGTCATTATGTCATTATAACTTACAAGACAATCTTTCATCTATTGGCACTAACAATGGCCGTTAGTTGGAAAATTTGCTGCCTATATCCATTGTGTAAACATAGAGGATATGTAAGGGTGCTTGACCTGGTAAATCCCCTTACCACTAAACTGCAACCAATATTGGATTAGAAGTAATTGTCACTTGAAGAGTCATTAAAGTCTACAGAGTGTTGAATCCGAATGGAGCTCCCTAGAGCAGTGTGCCTGAGAGTCATTAGATTAAAGTGCAGTCTCAGGTGCAGCTGGATGGCGTATGTCGTGCAAACCAATTTATCAAACGAAAATTTATCTACTCGATGGAGTCTAGAACTGCCCACGCCGTGTCTACAAAAATTCCATTGTTGGTGGCGAGTCGAGAGTCGAGTGGCGGGCTCTGTTTCGCTATGCAAATGCCTGAAACGTGACATGTAACCGACCCAGCAGAGTGACACCAGCAGAGTGAACATGGTGACTGCCACGGCGGCCGCAAATGACATCACAACCTGCCACGCGATCAGGTCGAAACCCCGGGGAAAGCCCGAAGGAAACCCTCGAAAGTGTTCGCTTTTACGACCATTAATTATTGAAAATGTTTCGCATTTCTGTTACACCTTTGCGTTAACTTGAACTTGAAACCATTTCCTCGCAACGCCTGCTAAATGTTTAATTGAGCCACGTTCGGGTTGGCTTTCAACCTGTTGTATAGTATCTTGTCGGCAGCCGATAGCAGTCCGATGGGCGATGGTGAACAACCTTTTCCCCGCCGCCGACTGATAAGCTGCCGATTTCATTGATTCGATCATCAATCAGTCGGCCGCACTTTTCTGTTCGTGTTTGTAACAACATTCAGTAATTTAAACGCTTTTTCCCGACCATGTTCCCCTGACACGAAACATTTGCAATCACCACTCAAATGACAAATGGGGTAGCGTGAAAAAAACACACACTAACTGCAAGCAAATCGCAATCAACACGCGGAAGGTATTTAAGCGAATTTACTACCGATTTACTACCGATTTAAAGTGAGTCTGGAAAATGTTTCCGCTGGATTACAGTAGATCCACAAGTCTTATAACTTCACATTCAAACATTCCAAAAGAGCTTATATCTTATGGAGTTCACGTAACTCCGAGCGTGAAGTGAATGCTGAAACGTATCCAAATTTTGATATTCCTATGAGAACCAGGTATCGAAATTCTGGGAAAAATAATCTTGAAAGTTTTATTAGGAGATCAGTTCATTTATTTATGATTCAAGCAATTCAATGTCTTAAATATACCTCTTAAATAATAATCCCATTATTTTAATATTATTTTCAAATACAGACTGCCTCTAAGGACTTTTGGTGTGCCAGACCGGATCATCTCAGTCAGATGAGCATCCCCGAATGGCGCAATCTGAGCCAAACTCCCAATGGATGTAACATTCTAGATCTGGATTATGGACAAGTATCCTACGAGAACAACCAACTGATAAATTGGCCAACAAACGCCAGTGATTTCGGCTACCGAAAGTGCCAGCACTTTGAGTTCTCCGACGAGGATGGCAGTGCCAAAACCCTGGTGCAGGAATTCGAGTTGGTTTGTGATAGGAACATCCTTAGCTTGGTGGAAACATGCTTCCTGGTGGGTGCCGCAGCAGGAGCAGTTCTCAGTGGATGGATCTCGGACCGCTTCGGCAGAAGACACACCCTTATGGCCTTTGTCACAATCCAGAGTGTTTTTGGTGAGTTTGCATTTATTTATTTGTAAATAAATATTTCCCTGAGGTTCAAGATGAGTTCTCAAGAAAGTGTATTCATTCAACAAAACAATTTTGATAAAAAACTCAGATAAGCCTCAAGTGTAAAGCTTTACATATTGCGTATACGCCATGTGCGCAAAAAGAGTGTAGGGTCAAAAGCCTTAATTGTTAGGTACTGCTCTCGAAACGTTTCTGTATTTTTATGAATAATAATTATTACACATAGGCAGGCAACTTAGTGCCGGAAAATCAAGTTAACACACAGATTTAACGCATACGCGTGGAGATTTTGGAAATGGCCACGTTAAAAGCACTTTTAACCAAGCCAATTTCCCTTTTCTAATTGTCATTTATATTCAGCTTTGTCCGTGAATCGCTTGGCTAACAGCTGCATTTGCATTTGTCCTGCTCTGTGGCCCGGTCGGGATTTTAATTGACTTTACACTCTTATTTACGTGCCGACCTTGCCACTGACATTCCCTCCCCCTTCTGCGCCCTGTGCTGCACTTTTCTCATGCTCCCCCTCGCTCCCCATGTTGCAGGTGGAATTTTGGCCTTCTCAACATCGGTGGCCATGTTCATGTCGCTACGTGTTATAATTGGATTCGCATCAATGACCGTGACTGTTGTGAGTTTCGTGCTGGTTGTGGAGCTGGTCTCCGGCAAGTGGCGCACCGTAATCGGCATCCTCAACATTCTGCCCGTGGCCATCTCCTACGTCCTATCCGCCGGTCTGGCCTACCTTATTCGCGACTGGCGTCACCTCCAGCTGGCCATCTCCTGGCCGTGGCTCATAATGCTCAGTATTTGGTGAGTTTTGGTTATTCTTATTTTATTCAAGTCAGTTTTAAATCACACTTGCGAGTGATTTAAAGAAGAATTGGAAAGACCACAAGTATTAGAGTAGAATCCTCTTTGTTTAATTCAAAGGAGCTCCTTGCCTTGAAAACTTCAAAGCTGTAACATTTTTAGCAGTCAGTCAACTAAATGAATCGACAACAGGAAACCGAGCACAACACAATGCGTGGGGATCAATTAGATTCCAGCAGGGACAAAGAAACCCCTGGCCAGGACATTCCTCAGTGTTTATCCCTTCGAGTGAAAGCTGCACATTAGCTGACCGCTTTTGAAATCAAATGAAAAAATTCCAGCCAGCCAATAAATACTCCAACATGACAGTGATTCCAAGTATCCTTTTCTTAAGTTTGTATTCCCCACCCATTGCAGGTTCTGGCTTCCCGAATCGCCCCGCTGGCTCCTGGCTCAGGGCCGTCTGGATGAGTTGTGCCTTCTAATTGAGCGAGCAGCCAGGATGAACGGCACCACCGGAAGCCTTCCGCACAACTATCGCAAGACCCTGGAGGCAGCGGTGCCCCGGGCGGTAACCTCTTCCAATCCTGAGCAAGCTGGGGAGGAGGCTAAGACCGCAGTTCCCGGGGGAGAGGAGGATGCCGATGCCCCCAGCCATGTGAATCCCCTGATGGTGGTGTTTAGTGCCAAATATTGGCGCACCACTTGCCTGACCTTGGTTATTTGGCTCACCCTAATCATCATCTACTTCGGGCTCACCCTGCACTTGAGCAATTTGGGGGGCAACATTTACATCAACAGTGCCGTGGCAGGAACCGTCGAGGCAGTGTCCATCTGCATCAGCATCGTTGTGGTCCTGAAATTCGGCATCCGGAAGAGTCTCATCGGGTACATGTTACTGCCGGGTCTCTGCTGCTTGGGTACGAACTTGGTGAAGGATCAGACGGGTGTGATTGCTCTGGCCACTATTGGTAAGGAATAATACCAAAAGTAAAAAATTATCAGAAATCTAAACAACCTCTTCCAGCCAAATGCCTGATTGGAGCCAATAATGCCATCATTCCCACCTACACGGCAATGCAGTATCCCACTATCGTTCGGAACTTTGGCGTGGGCTTGGGAAATCTGGCCTCGGGAATAGCCCTCATCCTAGTGCCCTTCCTTTGGCAATTAGTGAGTATCCTGCTACCTTTACCCTATCATCTCCCTTTTGACCCATTTGTATCCTTCCAGGAGCACATTGATGCCTTGCTTCCCTTGAATATTATGGGGGTTTGTGGTCTGGTGGGAGCTGTTGCTATTAGTCTCATGAAGGATGTGGAATAAGACGGATCTTTGGAGCTGGATTTTGGAATTTAAACAGGAACTACTACCGTGACAGGATATGCCGAACTGTGATATTGGACCTACTTATGGGGACACTAAGGACTATCTAAGTCCGACCCAAAACGTTTTTCTCATTCTACCATAAACTTTGAATTTATTTTATTTATAACTTTCTTGCATAAAAAGCATTTTTTAATCTATAAAAAACAGAATAGTTTTTATTTTAAAAATACAATTACTTAAATTTTTAAGAAATTTCCAAGTCTTCTAATCCATGCTATAAAAAGATGGCTGCTGCTGGTGAAGAAACTTTGCTAACTCGCTATAAACCGTTTAGCATGGACAACAACCATCACGCATACGCTGTGTTGGCTATTTAGTTTCAAACTAAGCTTGCCTCCGAGCTTGACTCTAGCCTTGCCAGAGTTTATGCGTTTTTGAACTGATTACTGACAGCAGTAAAAGTAATTTAAAACTAAATCACGTACCCGGCGCTGATCGATGCAAATCCATTCTCATGTCCACAAATGAGTGCAAAAAGCAGCGATACCTGTCACTTTCGTTACTTCATCGAGAGATGCGCTCCACTTTCGTCTGGGGAATTCGTTGCATGGCCCTAGCCATGCCAGACACACACGCCTCACATAAATTTTCCGCGCCTTCAAAGCCAAAGCTCCGGATTGCGATCGGAGCTGGCTATAAAGCCGCCTGCGCACCTGGCGGGCCCAGCATTTGAGCGTTCAACGGTTGGCCAAAAGCAGGCCAGGACTATTCTCCCGCCAGCTATAGAGAGTGATTATAATTTACATTCCGGAAGTGTAACAATAGCCTGGGGATCCGAGAAGAAATACAACAGCACGACTTCATTATGAAACTCCAATTAATTGCGGTAAGTGGGTGACGAAAATCAAAGAAGTAACCTGATACGGTTACCGCGTTCTCGGTCATGTGAATCATAAAAATATATGCAACTACCAAGGTCGTTTGGTTGCCAGCTTAAGACTCAATCTCAGATTCAGTCATTGGCTATTTGTATTTGCATTTAATAGAAAGTACCTGAGTGTTTCTGTGCCTCAATGCAACGCAATTAGCAATTAATGTTGGCCAATTGACATTTCATTTGCCATCATAAAGATCACATCATAAATACGCGATACAATCGCCCAGCAATTGTTTTGTACTTGTTTCAAGCAAAGAATTCCGTTTGAGGAATTACCCAACCAAGCCCTCGGGTCAGATATTTTAACGAGCGTTTGTTGGCTTTGAGCCCAGCTCCGCCTTAACTTGGCCAACTATAGCCTATTTTTTGTGGTCCCAAAATCGACTCGAGTTCAATTTGTTGTTCAGACAAAAGATTATCAATGGAATTCGCTACTGTGCCAATTTGATAAATAGACCATTGTGGTGTAAATAAATTTAAGAAATTGCAATGCAATTACGAAAATCCCCAATAATCTGTCAAACTAGATTCCAGTAATTTATCCTCCCAAAACAAGTTATTCCTTTTAAAGCAAAATATTTAAGATTTGCAGAGGAAATAGTTTAATTAAATACATGTACAATTGACTTTATTGATAAATAGGTAATTATTTTTTAACAGCCTTGAAAATTATTTTATCATTTCTTATTTTAAAATAATTTCTTAGCAATTTCATAATTTCAATTTCAATTATTAGTTATTTAAGGCCAACACTTCTATGATTTCCCCGTCAAAATATATCTCGAAAACCCCATAAATCAGCGGATCTAACAAGATTTTCATGCCTCTGATTGCTTGGCCAAATTATGGACATGGCCTAATGAGTTTGCCAAAAGTCGGGCCAGAAAATGAATTGTTAATGACAAGAAACACCCAATTTGCCGGCAATTTTTGGGAGCGTATTGTCCGAACGCAGGTTGTCACGAAACCTTATTGTGCGGGCTTCGTCGATTCAAAATGAAAAATATGTATCAAGGTCGCACACAACAACTAAGTATAACTAGTTATGGGGATTCATAAAACGCACCCAAGGCAGCGCCTCCGATGCAAATTCTCGACACGCACTCGCTCGGTTCACACTGCAGATGCAGTGCAGCAGATACAAATTCAGATCCAGATGCAGATACATGCCCACTCCGCGACGCAGTTGGGCGTTGTGTGCTGGGGATTACGTAATATGAACGGGTATATGCCTACATAAATAAGGCTATATGCACAGGCCCAAAGTGTTACATATATCTGAGAGCCAAGCCGGCTCGACAGTGCACTGACAACTATTCCAGCTCAACGAGTCTGGCCAGCGCGGAAAAATGCGAGTGCCTGCTCTGGGCACCTGGGATAAAAGTAAATGTTTTCGATTTCATTCGGTCAATGGCCAGTCAAGGCCAGGCCGCAGCCAGAAGTCCTTAGCCAGGTTATTGTAACTAATGACCCGACCATCGCAAAAACATCTTTTGTTGCCACTTCGGAGATGATGATTCTCCAATCAAAGGTACTCGTGGGCGTGAGTACCATCCATCCAGCTGGGATTGGCGCTGTTTCTGGGCTCGGCACCCCATTCCATATGCCATTACAAATGTCTACGAATTTTCGACTCATATTTTCAGTTTCCTTGAACCGAGGCGGAGTCATAAAAGCAATTAAATCAAATCAAGTTCCCCGGCCTGAAAAATGCACAAAAAAGCGCTGCAAGTGTCTGCCAGGCCTTGCTTTATTATTGGCCTCTCTAGCGCACGGCTTTTCATTAATTTTAAAGCGAAGTAGTTCACTTGACCAGGTAGTTGGGCAGCCAGCCAAGCCACTGGAATGTTTGGCTTGAATGGTCTCGCACAAAAACAAACAACTGGAAAAGACCAAGCCACTGGCTCAGTTACAGGAAAGTAATGGATAATAATAGTAAAACCCGAAGCGGAGAAAAAAGTGTTGCATGCATAACAAAATCAGCATAAGCCGAAGGCTTCAATGAATCGATTGATTGTAGCCATATTATCCACTTTTCAACAATTGAATTATAAAATAAAAACTAGCAGGTGGGACATACTTTTATTTATTTTACAAAAAAATATAGGGGGGTAACAAAATATCTAGAAAACACAAAGTCTCTCTGAAAGTGTGCTATAATAAGCTTAATAATTGGAAATTCCTAGCTCAAATTTCAAGAACTCTTTTCTTCTAAGCTATAATATTGTAGTGCCTTCTATCTAAAGCCCACAACTCATAATTCTTTTATAAAAGATCACCGGCAAAATGTGGGCCAAAGTAATTTGATCCAACTTCAGATCGAAACTGAAACCGAAAGCCAGAAGCCGGTCTACCCTTCAGTTCCCCCCATTGGGTTGGGGTTGGGGTACTTGTGTAACTGCTAATGAAGACTAATTAAAAGTTGAAACAATCCAACTACCCGATTGGTCACTTGTCCTAGACTTTGACTTCTTTTGCGAACCGGAAACTTTTGGCCAGGGTGTTGTGCCACATGCCACATGCCGCATAACTTTGGCCATGCAAATTGCGCAACCCAGACGGCAAGTCTGAAATGTTTTCGTTTTTTCTCCTTCTGTTTTTGGTCTCGGTTTTGGCTTGGGCTCTTGGCCTGGCTTTTATGATCGATCGGCAGCGAGGTGGGGCAGATATCGCGATTTGTTTTATGTTCCACATTTACAGCTATTACAGTATTTGTTGGCAGTTGTTGCCGAGGCAGTTGCGCCGCCACCACACTGCCACAATTACAAATTGTTACTTGAATATACCTATATCTGTTTATATATAAGCGTTGATATATTTTAAACCAGTTTACAGAGGTGTGTGGCACTTACTTCGCGCCTCAAGATGTGCCACCAAAAATTGGGGCTACCAGTAGTAAAAAAAAGTAGTATAAGAAATGTATCTTTATCATAAAGATTATCCCACATACCATATCATAAAAATGTAAAATATAAAAACTAAATGTATTATGCTGTGAGCTCATTGACCAAAATTTGGCTTAGAAATTTACGCCAAAGTTTCATTATAATTCTAAGAAACCGTTGCAGTAACAAGATAAAACTTAATCTGTGTCTATATAAGTCCACTATTTATTTGTGTGCCAGCTAATTAAGACAGGTATCGCCGAAGACAAGACACCTGGTAATGGCAAATTGGTAAAGTGTGGCATGCAGCTGCCAAAGTTTAGACATAACGACCTCCTTTTAAAGATTTCCTAAAGGCCTATACCTCATTTTATTACAATTCCCATTACGTTTTTAGCTCGTATGTGGGGCTCTCGCTTTGGCCGAGGCCCAGAACTACCCGCAGCGCCTAAGTATACCCGGTGCCGTGGCATCGCCAGGTCCACTACCTCACCGTCAGCCAGTGCTTCGCGTGCGTCGTCCAGGCCCTTCTGTCCGTCAGCAGAATGCCATTCTTCATTCGCCGCCGGTGACGCAACGCATTGCCATTGAAGAGCCCCGTCCTGTGACGGAGGCGGAGGAGGATGAAGCCCCCGAGCCATATCTTCCTAATCTCCTCCGAGAGCAGCAGCTGGCCCAGGCCCAGCAGTCTCAGTTCCAGCAGGCGGCAGCCGCTTTCCTAGCTGGCCAGCAGCCCATCGAGCAACCATCGCCAGTGCAGCAATACCTCCAAAACGAGGACTCCCAGCCGGCGGCCATCCTGCCTCCTCCTTCCCGCTTCGCAGCTGAACGTCCATCCATTCCGCCGCCACCAAACAGGCCCTCTTCCTTCAACGATTTCGGCATCGGACGATTCGAGAACTCGCAGAGATTCGGCTTGGAGAGACCCACGCCCACAGCAGCAGCGCCTCCTCCACCGCCTCCACCACCACAGCCCCAACGGGTGGCTGTGATCCGAACCAGACCATCTGCTGCCGCTTTGCGACCAGAACCACCAGCACCACAGCCAGTGCCCAGACCACGCCCTAAGCCCGTTCCATCCCGGCCACTCATTGACCAGAACCAACTGCAGGAAGAGCGGGAGCAGCAGCAACAGCGCCCACGAAGACCGGTGGCCCAGACCATTCGCAAATGGCGGGAGGAAAACGAGGACGGTAGCATCACGTGGGGCTATGAGAACGACGATGGCTCCTTCAAGGAGGAGATCATTGGCACTGACTGCATCACCAAGTAAGTGTAAAACAGAATATATTACTTTTCACGCTAACGTGTGCTTTACAACCAATTCACTAGGGGCACATATGGATACATCGATCCAGATGGCAACAAACGTGAATACAACTACGAAACTGGTATTAAATGCGATCCCAACGCCCGGGACAACGAGGAGGAGCTGCAGGAGAATGGTTTCATCAACTATGAGGAGAACCGCGCCGTACTTCCTAATGGCCTGGAGATCGACATGACGCAATTGGGCAAGAAGAAGTCGAAGCGCCCGAACAGCATCTACAGGAACTGATAGTCCCCAGCAGGAGCAGCAGCAGTAGTCCCTTAAGTCAAACAGCTCGTAGATCGTCTTATTTGTATTCCACTTATAATTATGTTCATACTTCATTGAGTGTCAAGTGACAGATTAAATGATTAGTTCGTACATTGGCATTAGTAAGGCCGCTGACGCCTGTTGGTGGGCGGCAGTCGGTTAGGTGGCGTGATCGAGATGTCCAAAAAGTCGCCGATGCTGAATTTGGCCTGAGCCAGGGTCTTGTTATCGTCGATTCCCTTTTGGCCCGTGCACGTCACTCCGATCTCGCGCATCAAGAAATGCTGGTTCCGGAAGTTGGGGTAAACGATGGCAAAGTCGAAGTAGGTTCCTTTCTTGCGAGTATCCGGATTAACGTCACGCACCAGGGAGGTCAACTCGTGAAGCGTAGCATCCTGCCAGGTGTAGATCTGGAGTTCGTTGGTGGGTACATTTCCAAACATGTACTCTGAGACGGAGTGGTGGCGTCCGGTAGAGCAGAACACACGAAGCAAAAGAGGACAAGTCTGTAATATTAGAAGCCGGGAAAAAAATATTAGAAAAACGAGAGCCCACAGCGGCACGGCCTACGAACCTTCTCGCGGTCTATCTGCTTGACCTGCGTCTTATCCTCTACAATCATAGACTCTACATTGGCCATAGTCGAGTTTGGTTGAAAATTTTACAGCCTAGAAATTATTTTTAATACAAAATTAACAATTTTCCAGAATTTGTTTTACTTCTGGGAGAGATGGAAAATTATAAACGAAAACATCGCAGCGTCGATAAAGTTCATCGATAAGAAAAAGAAAAACAGTGTTGGATAACGATAGCTACCTAAAATATTGTAGGAAGGTTATTTACAAACAAAATGTATGTTAATTCATTTTAAGATAGGAAAACAAACCATTTTCGCTTAATCTTTTGAATGTTCTACCAATTAATCAGGAGACTTCACAAAAGTAACAATTAAGTATTTGAATAAGCCGCCAATGTTCCAGCTTCCGCTGTTCCAGTCGGATGTTATACGCGACAAGTACAATTATTAACTGTTTCTGTTATAATCTGTAAAAATAAGTATTTTTATAAAGTTAAAATTATAGCTCAAATGCTGTTTAATGTTTCTTAACATTTGACCCAAATAAAGTAAACTTTGTTTTCGGAATATAACTCTTTAGAGGGTACCAAAAGCTGAGTGCTAAGACACCCATTTCCGCGTAAACCTTTTAAATTTAAATTATTTGAACGTTAATGTTTCTTAATTAAGTTACTTTTGTTAATTAGTTTTAGGGATTTACTTTGAAGCAATCAATTCTTGACGAAAAATTTTTAAGTAACAACAGATTTGCTTAAATCTTCTGCTTGATAAATTTTTTCCAAAACGCTGAAAAACCCTGAATAATGGAAAATTTATATTAAAAGAATAAAGAATCGACAGAGATAAGAACTGTTGGTTGTTCAAAAGGGTAAATAAATAGAGTTCACCCATTTGGCAAGCCCCTTACGTTTGTTATGTGTAGATCGGATTAGTTGCGATTTCATAATTAAGCCATAATGTGCGGACACACATAAACAACTTGTTCAATTCGCTTCTTTGCCCAAAACATTAACCAAATTTTTAGGGGAAGACCCCCAAAGGCTTTGTGCATTCGCAAGGCGCGAAGCAAACAAATTAGTTTTTGGTCAACGATTCGAACGTGTCGGCGTAATTAACACATTTTTGATTCACAAAGCAAATACAACCTGTTGCTGGGCGGGAAAGGTAAGATGATGGGGCCGGGGATGTCGTGCGATTTACTGAACGTCATTTGCCGGGCGTTTCACTTTTATTCGCAGGAAATTGACTCACCTGGGGAATGGCTCTTAAAAAGGTTTTTATTTCGCAAAGAATGGTAAGCCATATAAAAAATGATTTTTATAAACAATAACGCCCTTTATTTTCATGGAAATTACCTTCATAGGAGTGCTGATTATGGGTAAAAAGTTTATATAAATATTTCTTAATAAATATATATTTTTAATTTGATATTCATGGCATCCAAGAAATAAACTTAAATGTGAATTTGAACTTTTATTAATCAGCCAGTGACAACAGGTGGAACGTACCTATTTTGTCCCCCATTTGACGCATCATCGTTAGTCTTTTCATTTAGTTAGTATAGATAAGAAATATTGAAAAAAGAGTATATCTAACATGGATTACCTTGTACCGGTATAACAGTACTTCCCTTGGGTTATCTCCGCTAAAATAATCAAAATGAAACTTTTGTTTTGACAACATACGGGCGTGTTGTCGCTATCTCACTATCTTGGGATTTCTATTAATAGTCACTGAACTTTACCGCAATATGCAATGCAAATGATGACGTCTATGACGGTTTTGGAAAATTCCCTGCTCAACCCAGAGAAGGAATCCCTTTTGTAGATTGTAGATTTTATCATTTATGCATGCTAATTGAGCTTGTGACGAACTCTGACAAAAACAAAGAACAGAAAGAAGGGGTGGGGCGCGAATCATTCTACCTGCTAAGCACCTGTCACTGTCATTTGGTTTTATCATTTAATAAACAAGAAGAGTAAAAATGAAAAGGGGAAAAAGAGAAACAGAGAGCTGTTTAGATGATTATCGCCAGTTGGTAAGCAGATAGGGGTGATTATGTCTAAGTACAGTCATACCTCAACTATCTCGATGAGACGGACCATTAATCCGATAATTTGAAACCGCAACTGATAGATGACTGATAACGTTAAATGTTTTCAATAAAAAAAAACAAAGTTTCAACTAATTTCTTAGGAGCCGTTTAGCCTCTATGTTTAATCTTATGAGTTCCAACTGTACTTGTAATATTATCTTTCGGTTGGCTGGTCCAGTGTATTTACTATCTCCATTATCACTCGAATTAGGCACAATCAGTGGGATGTGAACTCGAATACAAACACAAAAGCTAGTGTAAGAGTAAATAAGAAAAAACATTTATGTATGTACAACATACACAGCAATAAGACCAACCCACATGTTCTATTTATTTATGAAGGTACTGATGATTACTTATAGTCCAACTACACTTCACAGAAAAATCCTAGGAAGAAAGTCGAATTTCTCGACAATATGATAACCGGTACCCTTCCATAAAATCAATATAAAGAATAGCTTTTAAATATATTAAATATTAAAGAAATTTAAGAAAAAGTATATTAAAATTTTTAAAATTCTAAAATGAATGATTACCTTTTTCAATGGCACCTGTCTTATTTCCCATTCTTTAAATCCAGCTAAAGTATCTCATAGTAACTTAAGCTAAAAGAGCGGTAAGAAGAGAGGCGAATGGGCTCCACTGGAAGAGAGCTTTGTGACGATCGTCGTCGGCAAGCTTTTTATTTGTTTTCGAGTACGAGAGCGACGCTCCCCATCGAAACGCCAGTACGAACCGGTAACGAATTTACGAACCGGGTAAATGGATAACGGGCAAGATCGTGGTCGCCTATAAACATATAGTCGTTTTATAGCATTTGTTTTCGAGTGCTGCCCGGAGTTGGTCGCTACCGCTTCTTAGTCAGATTGCGTAGTTTAGTTAGTATCTCCGTTTTAGCCAAAAAGCCACCCGAAGCGTGTTGGCTGCGAAAAACCGAGCTCCATCCCTTCTCTCACCTTCGCTCGCGTTGTCGCCGCCGGTTATTTGGTGTGTTTGTGTGAGTGCCAAAAAGAAATAATATAAAGATATTATAAAAAATTAACAAAAAAGAAAAAGTAAAGTGGCTATTGAGTGAAAAAGGCATATTTGCCCGATTATACATTAGTAAACGGTTATAGCTTTGTTGCCAAGCCAAGTCAGCGGGCATCTGTTCCGTTCTGTTACTAAAAAAAAAAACACCAATTGTATATTTACACTCTGTGTTCATTTGCATTGTGACAAACAATAGCTGGCGTTGTCCCACAGACACAACAATAACAACAAACAACGCCAGTGTAAATACAACGGAGGCAGTTACAATTATAACAAGAAAATCTTAAAAATAAATGAATTTTTTTGTTCTGATAAAAATCGTACAAAAAGTCAAGTGACAAAAGATCACGAATCCGCCACACAACAGCAAATTTTCCATTTGTCGCAGAAGCAAAAACTAATTAAAATAAATAAAATATGTATAAACTTACTTAAGCAATATAAAGTCCATAAAGTCTTGTATTATTGTTTCGAGTTTTATCAAATCAAAGATAGGAAATTAAAATATTATTTTGAGTAAAAAGTATATTTTTTCCGAACATTACTTTTATAATATTTTATCTTATATTACGAAAGAGTGACGACTGTAGTGACACGCAGACACACACGCCCTCGTCGCACACTCCCACTCACCCACACACTCGCCACAATTTAGACACCCACGAGGCAAGTCTGGAGATTTGAACAAGTGCAAATACAAAAAATAAAACAACACAAAGAAACGAACGAGGAAAAAACAAGAGATTGGTTCGGGCCAGCCTTGACTAAGGCAAAAAAAGCCCAGACTAAAGTAAAGCCCGTAAATTAAATGCTCGGAAATTGCACAACAAATTTTAATTGCAGCCACCGAAAAAAATAAAAGCACAAACCAAGAAAAAATATTTTTGTTTTATAATTGTGAAAATTTATTCAGCTGATTATTCAGCGGACAAAAAACAATTACAAACCACAAACAAAATAAATAATTATCAGACAGTGGAGTCGTCTTACTCAGTATTTTCTTATGTTCTTCGATGCAGGCTTCGACTGGATTGTAAACCGGAAAACTCACGGAAATGGATTACATTGTGAAGGCCTACAAAGATTGGAAACTGCATTCGCAGGTACGTCATAGCCACAATAATAATTAGCATTTATAATCAATCATAATGCCCGTAAGGGGGTTAGCAGGTTGTCCGGGTCTCGGTTCATTTACAAATTCATAATTATTGTACAACAGGAAGCCGGCAATCGGCTTACAATTAAGGCTTATTCAAATTACAATTGGAAGGTGACAGGCTGCGTACACCTTAATCCGAACAAAAGATTCAAACGCTTGCAGTGAATTAATGTTTAAATACAAATTGGCACCTCAGGTACTGCTAATTAGTTTTATTTATTTTGTAACTCTAAATGTTTTTGCTCTAAATAAATTAGTTTGGTTCACGTTTTGCAAATAAAGTCACAAATTCCAAGCTATGAACAACTACGGATTATATCCGTCTAAACTCGAAGCCCCAGGCAGTCGCTAAAGATGAGACTTCTATCCGTGGCTTTCTTGCAGAAGAGAACTCAACTTCTGTTGTATTTCTATCCGATCATTAATATTTCTTTCAATTCTGCGGCTTGGCGGGACTGGCGAGAATCTGAAAGGCTGCGGAGTCACGGCAATAAGCGGTCGTTCGCTTTTGGCTTCAAAAAGTGGCTTGAAGCCAAAGTCTAAGCTAATGCAACATAATTGAGGGGAAGAAAATAGGAACATCTCAATAATAAGTTTAATATTATGATTAAAAAATAATTTAAATAACATATATTTAAATATATGTATTAATAGATTAATAACTACTATAGATTTATTTGGAATTTCTATAAGTTTCTTTCACTGTATCTGCTAGGCGACAACACCTCTTTGGTCTAAAAAGAACGTCTTGGGGGAACGCGAGGGCTTGTTGTCGGCGAAGCCGGAGTGCTTAACCGCATTTAAGAAAGACATGGCCAAAAGGCACTCGACAACAGCCAAACAAAATAATAAATTATTCTTTGAAACACGATCATGTCGAAATGGTCTCGCATTACCCAAGAGAAACCCACTCTGGCCGAGCGTTACTCTTCCAGACCCGGCCCCCCAGTTTTTTTTCCAGCCCCCTTTCGGGCTTCGTGTTGTTTATTTTTGCGGTGATTTTTGAGAGTGTTGTGCGAATATGCGATTGCGAATGCGAATGCCACCAAAGTGTGCTAAGATCGTGGCCAGCGAACCAACGCGATGAGTAAGCCAACAGCAACACAGCAACGAGCACATCTGGCCAAAAGCAGCCACCAACTTATGCGGCTCTCTGGCTGAATTGCAAATCACCAATGACTCTGTGTGTGCAACAAAAACCGGCACTGTAAAATGCATAAAAAAAAATTAAATAAATTAGTTACAGGGATAAAAAAAATTAGATACTATACAAGAATGTTCTAAAACTCTGAAAATTGTAAAATTTTAAAAAAGTTTTTATGAAGTCTCTAAAAAATACTCACATTGTATTATAATTAAATTAGGAAGATTTATTTTATAGAAATATATAAATTCGATTTTCAGTGCAGTATCTGAAAACAAGTTGAAAAAATGCATTTATTCGCTGACTGCAGCCACTAATTGGGCCAATGCACATTGTACAAAGAACAAAGTTAATTCCTCTTTCGCCTCGTGTTCCATTTGAGGTTCTAAAAATATCCTTAACCTTGGAGATCCTCTCCAGCAGCGGGTTCAATGCACCGAATCCAGTTCTACGGCTGTCTTTGTTGCACCTTCCGCCATTTTGTCGGTAGGGGCTTTTTTTATAACTCCAAATACTATCCAACTCTGTCCTTCGCTTTAGCATGTGATATACCAAACATGCATATATCACTCGACCGGACTGACACATTTACATTTGAATACATTGGTATCTCTTGTGCTTTAGCCGTGGGTGGCACTTTTGGCCTTCAATAATCAGTTAACTGTTACACAGGCCTGCAAGCGGACTCCCCCTGATTTGGTAAATGTTTGCATGCGGGCGCTCACACGCCGAAATGAGGTTACCTGTCTATTGCTAACGGTTATCGCCGCAGCTCTAGTATAATTAAGTTCACCATCAATTTGGGTCACGCGCAAAGGTTTAGACTTAAATTTGCCATATTATATTGTCACATGAATGAACTAGTCTTGTATTGTGGATTATAAATGCCCATGAAAAAAAGGAAATCTAACAAATTTTTATTGGATGTTGCTAATGAGCAGTAGTTTTAACTAAAAATGTTGAAACTGTCAGTAATAAACTTTCATTTTGTACAAAATTTGTTTTTATATTCATAAATCGAAGTCGCTAGCAAAAACCTAAATGGTGTAAATTTTTTACTATATTGTTTTTCACATTCAAAATCTATTTAAAAAATATATATATTTGGTTTTATCGCTTTATTTACACAAATAAATTTTTATTTGCGAATAAATAAGTCACGTAATCTGGCAAGCAAAGCTTTTGCTCGTTTTTTCTCTAAATTTTTCTAGTTTATTGTGTGTAAAATGTTTAGGGAGTGCTGTACAAATTTTAATTTCATGCTTTTAAAGTTAACAGCTTGGCAACGAACAAAAATCACATTATTTCTGGGTATTTTCAAATCTTCTGTGGTTCTGTGGCTGCGAAAACCCCGATCCCATAAAAACCTCAGCTTGGGGGAAGCCAGAGTGAGTCAGTTCAAAGTCTGCGTATCTGCGATATAATTATTAAGCAAACTTTTCGCTTCCTGTTGCACAGTTTGGCTTCAAGACAGGTTTCTGCTTTGGATTTGCTTGGCATTCTATTTTTTCTTTCGATTATTTCTGATTACCGCTTTTCTAAATTTAAGCTTTGCTTCGTAGAGCTGTAGAGCGGTTGCAACCGGTTCGAATTGCTTTCAAAAGAGTTTCAACCTACAGAATTTCTACGATTCATATGCGTGATTGCTTTGATTATGACGCAGAGACCAGCTGACCATATACACACATTGATACACATAATCAGCATAAATGGAATTAAAAATATTTAAACTAACAATGATAAGTCAGCATTTGTATGAGACCGGTACGCGGTCTTTTGACAAAAAGCTAGTCTGTGGTATTTCGAGACAATCGATCGGCTGATATTATTAACCTTGACTTTTACACAGAAGTCTTATCGGGCTTTGAACGTGCTGATCAACCTATTTTTGGCCCTAAGACCAGTGTCTTTATGTTCCCAGTATGTGCATTTACTTTGTGTTAAATGTAGGGTCTAGATCGCACCATAAATTCTTCACAAACGAAGGCTACGCACACCTTCGGAACACCTTTGGAACAAAGGCGACAATCTTATCAGCCAATCGTTTGTCATCCAAAGTAATGTGGAAAAAAACAAAACCCCAATGCCGGCTCTCCGCTTTTTAGAAACCAATGCAAACAATAAAAAATAAGAACCTCAAGTAGCTGTGGGTATGTAATTAATAATTGAATAAATCATATTGATAGTCATTTGATGGCTCCCGAGATGCTTTAATGACACGCAGTATATTTGTACCTTCATATATATGTGTATATGTGTATATAAAGGTATTATAAAAGCAAGCGAACAATCAATCACACGGTTAAGTGCAGAGCTATTAAGAAATAAAACACCGTTTATAGAGATTGATAATAGTACTCGTTCTCCAACAACTGAAGGGTTCCGTTCCCCACTTGTCATTTAGATTTGAAGAAATGTCAACGTATTTGGAGTCCCTATATGTATTGGGTAAAATTTTTAATTACAAAAACTTTTCGAGGTAAAAACTGTTACGATCGTTTCCACAAAACTGATAAATCATTCGATTTGACTTTGTAACTCTTAAATGCTTTAAATATCATAAAATGTCACGTTGATAATATTATAGTATATACATAGTATATTGAAATGCATTGCAGACATTTTGCACGTAGCACATACTATACTGAAGGTATTAGGGAAATACTTACTTGTAACCCTGCAACGCCATTATTTTTTGTCGTAAACCCTGCACTTGCCCTTCAAATGGACAAACTACAGGTGTTAAAACAACACTACTGTCCTCAAAACGATGACTCAGACAATAACTAAAAGCATTTAACATGTTTTCTCGGTAAGAACAACGGCCCAAGAAGTACCCAGGCCCCATCCATTTAATTTATCGCGGAATATAAATAAACTTAAATGAAAAGACCACTTAAGACCCGGACACTTGACTTATGGGGCTCTAGATGTTCTGTACGGGTTATACAAGAGGCCACTGATATTGTCGTGGACAAGTTAAGCCCGGAGGCATTAAAGAATCAATTCTTGGTCGATATTTTTCAGTAATTCCCCGTGATTTGGCAATAAATGCAAATTTCGTTGACCTTCCTGTGGGCTTAGAACTCGTGTTTGTAATTAAAACTGTTTAATTTTCTGACAAGTGTTTAGACTTCAAACTTTAGAACTATGATTTATTACTTTTCTTGTGTAATATTTTAGATAATAACAATATTTATTGGGTTATCGTAAAACATCTTATAAATCAATTATAACGCTGAATCATAAGTTATATCTGGAGGTCTAAGAATTATAAATAACATCACGTGTCTTACTACCAAGAACTCTTTCTTTGTTTGGCTTTTATCTTGGCGGTTTGTCGAGAGTATTTCCCATATATATTCGTAGTATACTACATATATCGACCATCACCGACCCCTGTGCTCCAGATAGTGACGCGAACACACGTCTCATCTGAATAGATATATGGAGCTTCTTATTTTTCACAGTCACGTACCATACATACAAATTGTTTTGGTAGTTGGCTGTTTATCAATTTGCAATTCCCAATTTTGGTGGCTTTAATTAATACTAAAGATAGTGCCTAGCTGGCCTGGCCCGGCGGCATTGCCATAAAGTAACTGTTAGTTACTTATGTTCAGCCTTCGGTTATAATTTTCGTGCGCTTGCACAATTCCATAAATTTTTTCAAAACAAACCGCACTGTAGCGCACAGCTGCGAGATTGAAATTGAAATAGATTACAAACGATATCATTAAATTTATGAGAGTGTGAGCACATTACCCGGATAATTTATGGCTCTGATTATGAGCCGGCCAGTCGATTGACCAACTAAAAGTAGACTAACGCTGCCAAACAATATCTTGACCTTCACTCCGCTGGAAGTTCTTTGAACGTATACGATAATTTTTCCCATGAGACGAACTTGATGATCAGCAGCCACAAATTAGTGACTCACAATGGAATAAAAACGCCAGAGTGCCATCCGAGCATGTCTGATGTCTCAATCCCGCCGTCTGAGCCAAAGTTTAAAGGCTTCTGTTAGAGCCAAAGTGCCAAAAAACATTTAACATTCATTTTTGCGCCAGTAAACTCGCACAATAACAATGGCTTTGTATCGAAGTTAGCTCGTGTACAGATCATTAATCGGGTGTTTTGTTTAATGTGCTCGGAATAGACAATTGTGAGAGCTTTCTCCGATTCGAGCGCCATGTGATTGTGCGTCTGGTACAACACGGCGTATGAGAATTTCCCCCAGATAGAACGAGTGGCGCAGCAGCAAGCTCGTGACTGGTTTGAATAATTGACAATTGATCATCGGCATGCGCATGTCAATGACCGTTATCTGACTAAGTATCTGATTCAAAACCCCAATACGAATGAATAGTTTTATATCAGTTCAAAATGAAATTGTTTAGTGTACGGGAGATGTCACAAGTATCTTAGTCAAGCACAGTCACCCTTCAAAAACTCACAAGAATGCATTGAAGGACAATAGGACCCTTCGGAAGACCATACTTGTATCGGAAGCCAAATTATATCCGATTCTTAAGCGGAATACTTTAAACTATTTGTAGATCGATTCTCCATGAATCTGCATTAAAATCTAAGAACATCATTTCTTTTAATTTTTTGTCAATTTTTCAGGTTTTTTAAAAAATTAGTTATGTCAAGGGCATTTTCTGGAGGGGTCCCCTTTGCAAAAAAATGCGATTCTTAAGAGGAATACCTTAATTTTTTAGATAATTTCAATCTGCATGAAAAGACAAAACAAAATATTTTTAGTTTTGTAAATTTGGAATGATACAACGACAATATAGCACCTTGTGAAAGCCATATCTCTGCCAAAACTCATCTGATTCTTAAGCGGAATACCTTAATCGATTTTTAGATCGATTCTCCATGAATCTGCATTAAAATCTAAGAACAAATTTTTTTTTAGATTTTTTGTCAAATTTTCTGGAGGGTCCCCTTCAAAAATGGGGAAAATGCATACAGCGACAATATAGCACCTTGTGAAAGCCATATCTCTGCCAAAAGTCATCTGATTCTTAAGCGGAATACCTTAATCGATTTGTAGATCGATTCTCCATGAATCTGCATTAAAATCTAAAAACAAATTATTTTTTAGATTTTTTGTCAAATTTTCTGGAGGGTCCCCTTCAAAAATGGGGAAAATGCATACAACGACAATATAGCACCTTGTGAAAGCCATATCTCTGCCAATAGTCATCTGATTCTTAAGCGGAATACCTTAATCGATTTGTGGATCGATTCTCCATGGATCTGCATTAAAATCTAAGAACAAATTATTTTTTAGATTTTTTGTCAAATTTTCTGGAGGGTCCCCTTCAAAAATGGGGAAAATGCATACAACGACAATATAGCACCTTGTGAAGGCCATATCTCTGCCAATAGTCATCTGATTCTTAAGCGGAATACCTTAATCGATTTGTGGATCGATTCTCCATGAATCTGCATTAAAATCTAAGAACAAATTTTTTTGAGATTTTTTGTCAAATTTTCTGGAGGGTCCCCTTCAAAAATGGGGAAAATGCATACAACGACAATATAGCACCTTGTGAAAGCCATATCTCTGCCAAAAGTCATCTGAATCTTAAGCGGAATACCTTAATCGATTTGTAGATCGATTCTCCATGACCCTGCATTAAAATCTAAGAACAAATTTTTTTTTAGATTTTTTGTCAAATTTTCTGGAGGGTCCCCTTCAAAAATGGGGAAAATGCATACAACGACAATATAGCACCTTGTGAAGGCCATATCTCTGCCAATAGTCATCTGATTCTTAAGCGGAATACCTTAATCGATTTGTAGATCGATTCTCCATGAATCTGCATTAAAATCTAAGAACAAATTTTTTTTGAGATTTTTTGTCAAATTTTCTGGAGGGTCCCCTTCAAAAATGGGGAAAATGCATACAACGACAATATAGCACCTTGTGAAGGCCATATCTCTGCCAATAGTCATCTGATTCTTAAGCGGAATACCTTAATCGATTTGTAGAGTCGATTCTCCACCAATCTGCATTAAAACCTAAGACCAAAATATTTTTTAGATTTTTTGTCAAATTTTCTGGAGGGTCCCCTTCAAAAATGGGGAAAATGCATGAAACGACAATATAGCACCTTGTGAAAGCCATATCTCTGCCAATAGTCATCTGATTCTTAAGCGGAATACCTTAATCGATTTGTAGATCGATTCTCCATGAATCTGCATTAAAACCTAAGAACAAAATATTTTTTAGATTTTTTGTCAAATTTTCTGGACGGTCCCCTTTAAAATTGCGGAAAATGCATACAACGACAATATAGCACCTTGTGAAAGCCATATCTCTGCCAAAAGTCATCTGATTCTTAAGCGGAATGCCTTAATCGATTTGTAGATCGATTCTCCATGAATCTGCATTAAAATCTAAGAACAAATTATTTTTTAGATTTTTTGTCAAATTTTCTGGAGGGTCCCCTTCAAAAATGGGGAAAATGCATGAAACGACAATATAGCACCTTGTGAAGGCCATATCTCTGCCAATAGTCATCTGATTCTTAAGCTGAATACCTTAATCGATTTGTAGATCGATTCTCCATGAATCTGCATTAAAATCTAAGAACAAATTTTTTTTGAGATTTTTTGTCAAATTTTCTGGAGGGTCCCCTTCAAAAATGGGGAAAATGCATACAACGACAATATAGCACCTTGTGAAAGCCATATCTCTGCCAAAAGTCATCTGATTCTTAAGCGGAATGCCTTAATCGATTTGTAGATCGATTCTCCATGAATCTGCATTAAAATCTGAGAACAAATTATTTTTTAGATTTTTTGTCAAATTTTCTGGAGGGTCCCCTTCAAAAATGGGGAAAATGCATACAACGACAATATAGCACCTTGTGAAAGTCATATCTCTGCCAATAGTCATCTGATTCCCAAGAGGAATACCTTAATCGATTTGTACATCGACATTACAAATCCATCTACATTAAAATTATATATTCCGAGGGATCCTTCTTTACTCCAACTAAAAAGTCCCAAGGTTTATGTGATTCCTCCCGTCAGTGGCCTAGTGCTCCCCAAGAGTCTTCACCGCTCGAGATAATCGGGGAGCCGAAGCCGGTAGTTATTGAGCGGCGGCAATGCAATAATGCCCAGTTATTGCACACAATGTTCAGGTATCAGAAATAAATAAAGTCACATGTTAATTACCGTCCATGCCGCCCGTACCACTACCTCTGGCACTAATTTAAATATTTGCAGCAGCTGAAACTGAAACAGAAACAATAACAAAAACAAACTCGCGACGACCTGCTTTGTTCAAACAGGTTCGAACTTGGCTAAATATATACAATACATTAAAAGACGTTTACGTAGACGACCGCAGTCGATCACGTGAAAAATTATCCATCGCTGCTGGTGAAACAACTAAAAACTGGGAAATTAGCAACTTCTAATGTTTGAGACAAAGGCAAATAAAAAAGGCAGCTGCAAGTGTGATTTAAAAAGCGCGCCATGTCACAGGGTGGTATTGCTGAATGAAATCTTTAAAGGTTGACATTTTTTACTAAATGAACCTGTCTATATGTATGTAAATTATACTAATTTAATTATTAAATTATGGTTCATTCATATACATATACATCACATAAGTTGTTGTTTCCGATTTATCTTTAAATTTGATTTGTTTGTGACAAATTTGTCGTTGGCTAAGTATTCATTATTTATTATTGAATGAGACTGGCCTTGTTTTGATATTAATTCCTAACTTAAATAAAATTTATAAATCCTTTTTGGTTTTCTTAAGTCACATTTTTAGAGGGTTTGAAAGGTAATACAAAGAATGCAAAAAAAAAACAATGTCTTTTACGTAATAATAACCAAACTGGTTTTCGTATAAAAAACGCTAAACAGCCAACAATCTAAAATAAGTTAACAAAATTCGAAAAACCCGCCCGCAAAATTTGCTTTAGCATTTTGCCACACTCTCCTATCTGTTTGGAGTTTTCCATCACTTTTCTGAGCGTTTTTCATCACTATCTCGAATCTGTAAACACGTAGTAAACGGAAAGTTAAGCCTTGTGTGGAAAAAGTTCCACCAATTCAACGAAAGTCAGGCCAATTGTGGCTGTGAAAGGTAAAGGCGTGTAACTAATAAGCATATTGCGGAAATCGGTTATCAGTGTCTGTTTTTCTTTATTTTTTTATTGGTAACGCTCGTTTCCCACAACACTTTTTGTTGACAATCCCTTGACCACACCATAATTTTGGTTGGCAATACTTCCAGTTAAATCTTTTTATCCGCACCTATCGGATCGGGGCGCTATCTTTGCATCCGTTAAATCCACTGGATCTGTAAAATCCATTTGTCAGTCGGACCCGAAGCTGTGGATGCCCCTGAGCGAGGTGGGAGGTGGTGGGTGGATGTGAGTGCAGAGTATCTGTTCAAGTAACAGTTGCAGCTCGACCACCGCCAAGTGGAGGTGTGATGGGTGAGTTTCACTTTTATTTTGAGTTCAAATTAAATAGAAGTTAGTGGGCCATAAGTTAGTCGAACCAGAAAAGATTCATTCTGTCAGCTGTTATTACGTACATATATGTATCTTGTAAAGGGGGTGGCTGTACGTGAGTGTGTTTGTTGGCTGACGTGCTGGCCATGACATCACTAATAAATTGTATCTCAAAGATTAAATGAACTGTTGTCTAATAAATTCCACCCTGTTACTGGCCTTTCATTGCAGTTTCAAGAGATCGTACCTGATATGGATGACACGGAATTCATGTTCAACGAGAAGCAATCAATTCGCGACTCCTCGCGCACCCTGAAGCGGTATGGAAGCACCTGCTGCAACAGCCTGCGGAACAACGAGACTCTCATCCAGCATATTGTCGAGAAGACGGACACTCTCCAGGGCATCGCCCTCAAGTACGGATGCACGGTGAGTTGGGGGTCAGGCGTCATAGAGGTGAAGCTCCAATAGTGCAGCTGACAGTAATATGAAGGGTGCAACCCAAGACCCTTTGAATCTACATCTAAACTGATAATTTAAAAATATTAATCACTATTTCTATATATTTACAACCTATATTTATCCCTTATAAAAGGGATCTCCCCAATTTAATAAACTATTAATTTTTAAATTGGATTATTAGTAAGATGATTTGTGCCATTCAGGGGCTACCTTTTTGAAAGACAATTACAGTCATGCCTCAATCTTCTTATATTCAAATTTTTGAGTCCCTTTGAAACCATTCACCGCCATTTGGATTGATTTCTTGCTAGGGAAGCTACACTAGTGCCACAGTCGTCACGCGAGCCCTTTAAAATTTAAATGTCAACTCCCAGGGATTTGAATATATCGATTCAATAATCGCACCCGGGCCAGTTGCCCCGGGCAACACTGCTGCCGCCCACTACCGTATCCACTCCGGTCACCCAATTCTGTTCGTTCTTGGAATTTACGACCGTGCCCACACCTTTGCCCCAGGGGCGGGGGATGTGATAAGTCGTGCCTAGTGACTTTGGCAAATATAAGATAACGACATGTGCCAAGGGACGGTTCGTCTGGAGTGCCTGGCAGCTAGCATCTAGTGGCTAGATTTTTATCAGCTTATCAAGAAATCACTGCAGGCCCATGTTTAGATTCACTCTCCGGCATCTTGACAGATTACTGCATATGATTTATGTCCACAAAGGGAACTCGACTGCTCAGTTAGCACCGGGCTAATATTTGTCTAAATTCCAGATTAGGTTTAACGACTTTAGATGGGCTCAACCCCTCGAACTTTAATTTTTTTCTTAACTTGAATGTGTAGGTTCTAGTTTGTTTAATAAACACGTGCATATAGGATAGGATTGTCTTGAAATAAGCGACTTCAGTATCTCCCTTATAATATTGAATCTTTATAATCTAATGACAATTGATTTGAAAATAATCTCACTTTTGCCAAAAATCACTGCCTGCCACTTGACCTGATTGGCCATATGCGGCCAGCTCATCCATCTACACCCGTCCATCGATCAATCATCCATCAATCAGATGTCAGCGATGCAATTTTTGTAATTGATGAGCTCCTCGACTAATATACATACATGTATTGCATTTCAGACAGAGCAAATACGCCGCGCCAACCGGCTCTTCGCCTCGGACAGCCTGTTCTTGCGTCAGTTTCTGCTGGTGCCGGTGGAGAAGAACTCGCCGTACTATCCCCAGGTGGCCAGTGATCCGCTGGCAGCCTTCGACGCCGTTTTGGCTACACCGCCCGGCACTCCGGACTCGAACGGACAACGGGAGGCGCACAACAATGCCAACAATCTGAGTCAGGCAGCCAATATTTACAATAGCAGCGGGAACAGCAGTAGCGAAAACAGCAACAGCGGGAGCAGCAGCAGTTGCAACACCAGCGGCAGCTCCTCAGGAGGCCCAGGACCCCGTTCCAGCGGCAGCCAGCAGAATCAGCGGCCGTACTCCATTGCTGGGGAGCTGCTGGTAGTGCAGGCTGGAGATGAGGATCCTGCCATGATAAACAGCCAAGGTGGCTGCAACGGAAAGCAGAGCAAGAGCCTGGACTCCGTGGCGGCAATGACGCCCGAGGAGGAGAATCGGAAGTGCATGAATGACTTCCTCAACAAGATAGACAACACCATATCCGAGTCGCGCAAATACGTAGAGCGCTCTAAAGAGTAAGTAACCCAAAATTTATGAAGCTCAAACTCGGATTATAATGAATCTCCTTTATCGCCCACAGTTTGGTTACCAGCCAGAGCGACGCTGACATTTGCATTAGTGCTAGATCAGATATTTTTCCGCAGCGCCGCCACCCGCTGAACAACTCGTACAAGACCAACAACAACGACCGTCCGGCCCAGTTCCAGCGGCTTAGTTCGAACGGAAGCGGAAACTCAAATTCGGATACGGCGCACCTTCTTAACACGACGCAGACGCGCCGGGTGCAGAACTCGCTGAAGCGACTGGAAAAGCAGCAGGACGACTTCTTTGAATTGTAGCACGCGATCTAGCCTAACTACGTTGCGAGAGTTAATTTTACAAGTTGTTTTTAATTGCTGCGCATCGGAGACATGCATGTTGCACTCTTAATGTAAAATATATATAAAAGTAATGATATCTAAATCGACACGTATGCGATACCTTACCTATACGATAAAACGTAACTGTAACTGAGCTAAAACGTAAACTAAAGCCTAAAACCTAAACTAAGCGCTGCGCTATATAATATGTTATATGTAAACCAGTAGAACGATGACAAGGCAGCCCAGTTCCCCTTTCTGTTGATCTTGTGTCAGCCTTATATATTGTAATTGCCGACGATTTGCTTGCAAGATCCAACCGATCCAGAAGCTCATGTCCTTCTGTCCGCCCCTCCTGCCCAACATTATGTTTACTTTTTTTACGACTCTAGCTTTAATCGCATTGTGTATAATTTAGTTATGAGAATTATTAATCTTAATTGTATATAGTCGCTAGCAACACAACAATTCACTGGACTGCTGCCCTGACCGCTAACACGAAATTGGCCAATTGTTGACGTGTATTTCTAATTTATTTGTTACCCTTCCAAAGTATTAAACACCATTTGAGAATAACTATGTTCTGTGCAATCTACTTCATGAAGAAAACCTGAACTGTAACCACAAAACCACAATTGTTAAAACCATCACACAAAAGAGTACTATCCCAGAAACCACTCATATCGAGCCAAGTCATGTATGTGAGAATGTTTTTTTAAAAATAAAATGAGAATTGTGTTGGAACGAAACAAGATGTTTTAATTTTTACAATAAAATTATGTTTGTGTTTTAAAATTAATATCCTTGACCCAATTACAACTTTTGGTAAAAAAAGTCAAGTCTAGCCGGTTGCTAGGGCAACTCAACCACCACGCAGGGCGCAAAACAAATAGAAACTATTTCATTATATCAGTAAATAGAAGGGACTCGAAAATGGCGGACCAAAATTTGGATGCAACTATCCAGGTGACCCAGCAGGTCCTGGGGAAATTCATCAAAAAGCCTCCTCTCACCGAGAAGCTACTGAAGAAGCCTCCATTTCGCTTTCTAATGGATGTATTTAACAATGTAAGTGGCGCCCCTTGAAAATCCACCCCTGGGACTCCAAAATGAGACTCCTTATTCTGTAGTTCATCAAACAAACGGGCCGGTTTGAAGGCCTTTACTTGCCGGAGGAGCAGCAGTTCGAGAACATATCCGATAGGGAGGACAAAATAAGGTTCCTCCAGAAGATGATCGATGTCGTCAGTGAGTTTTTTCTCTGGATGACTTATAGGAACAACTTATGGTATTAACATCTGTCTGATTTCCCATAGAACTGGTCACTAAAATGGAACTTAAAGTCCGCACCTCTAAAATAGTGGCAGGACAGGAGCCGGAGCTCACCAATGAATTACTCCAAGCAATGGCCAGTGTTGCGGAAAATAACCTAGATTGGAAAAGTGCCGTAGATCAGGTTATAGGTGCTCATAGTAGGCCAGGGAAACCCTCAAAGTCGAAGGAACAGACAAGCAAGAATCCTTCCCCGGCTGGCAAGGAGGAGGATCCAAAGAAGCCTAAGGAAAAACGCATATCTCCCCAGGAGCAAAAACTGCGCAAGGCAACGGATCAATCTTCCCGATCCTCGCCCACCGAGAAAGTATCTCAAAAGAAAGCCAAGAGTGGAACTGGAGGCAGTGACCCAAAGCTTAGCCGCCAGAGCTCCAAACAAAAAACCCCATCCCCCGTCAAGCAAAAGGCAAAGGTTAAAAAGGAAGCCTCAACCGAAGGTGCCAGCATTTCCACATCGCCAGCGGAGGAACAAGTCATCAAGAAAACAGCTCCTGAAGCACCCAATAATCCCCCGGGGGAAGTATCAAATAAAGAGGAATCTCCTACAAAAACTACCAAAGAGGCAGTGGCGGAACCCGTGCAGTTACCGGAACCAGCTGCCCTAGCTCCACCTACTGAGCCCGAAAGCCGTAAATCCTCTGCCCAGCGTCGCAGTTCCGCCTCCTCCACCAAGAGTCGTCGGTCCAGCGGCAGTCAGAGGCAAGTGGAACCAAATGGCAATGAGAATAATCAGCCAGTGGTTCAGCCGGAACCGATAGTGCCACCAATAGAGGCAAGTCCGACTCCTTCAGACTCTAAGAACAACAATGGCAACAACGATATTAAAAGGGAAATTCCTATTTCCCGGGAGAACTCCAAAGATTCGAATCAGCGACCCAGAACTTCACTTAGACCACCATCGGCCCGACCCGCTTCTGCTCGTCCTGGAGCACCCCGACGACGCAATGTGGAGATTGTCCTTCAACCCAACGACCAGGTCAAGATGTCTGGCATTAATGTGAAGCTGGAAACCTTCGGCGACCTGGATGACGATGGGGAAAACCTTGTGATCATAGAAGACGCCAACTCGCATGATATTATCGAAGGCCAGCGGCAGGAGGAAGCCCCTCTAGAAGGACAACTCGACGCCCAGGGGCGACTGGTCCAGCAAATTCTTGAGACCCAGAAGGAGTTGGTTCACCAAAATCCCGAGATAGAACCACCCCAAAGTTCCACCACACGACAAAGTTCCGCACGCCAGGTAAACGATCTCCGCGACTCCATCCAGAGCCTCACAAAGGCCATCAGTCCGATGGGGAAACTACTGGACTTTGTTCCGGAAGACGTAGATGCGATGCAACTGGAGCTGACCATGTGGCGGGACACATACACTCAAGCATCCACGGAACTAAAAAAGGAAAAGAGTCTCACGGCATCCGCGACAGAGCCCTTGAAGCACCAACTGCAGCAAATCCTGGCCAGTATTGCCGAATACGAAGAGCTAATAGACGAGAGCCGTCACAGGATCCAGCAAAACAATGTCCGTATCCTTAAAATGATGATGGAACAATGAAAGCCCGTTTAAAAATATAATTATAGATTGGTTTTCTGTACATTTAATAAGCTTTATAAAAAATAATCCATGCACACACTGCGTCGGGTAAATTTTTTAATTCAGTAAATATAAATGTATGTATATAATATCAAAATATCTTTCGATATTCAACATGTTGGTTGGGTTTCTTTTTGGGTGCGTGATAAATTTGGAAGTGGGTTTCAGATAACGATGTAGTACATAACAGAAGCAAAGTTTCTCTTTTAAGGTCACTTAGTGTTTAAACCGAAACCAACACGTTTTAGGTTATTTTTATAAAAAAATTAGGAAAATATTGAACTTGAAGATAATGCCTAGTCAGATACCAATCGAAACTTGAGGTTCTACATAGTCTTGATCGGCATAATGCGGAAAACTAATAATATTCATACTCCGTCATGCTTTTAAAACCTTTCCGTCTTCCTTCTTCGATGAAGCAGTTTTGGAACGAGTTTTTCCTTCCCCCTCTTTTTCTTTATCACCGCCGTCCTCGTCTGGGTCCTCATCCCCCAAAACATATTCAATGACATCGTCAATGGGAAAGTTGTTGAGCAGGGACTTGATGGAATCGTTGTGAATGACAACCGTGAACAATAGTTTGCAGTACTCCCTCATCCTGCTGCCGTAGTCCAGTTCCGCGTAGTTCTCGCCGCCTTTGTTCAGATCGTGGCCACAATTCTCTATCACCTTGCAGAGCACCATTTCCTCCGGAGCGTTAGGCCAGCCGTATTTCTTCAGGATCGGCGGATCCACCAGCATGTCAATAAGCTTGGCAATGTTTTCTTTAAGTTTTAGATCTTCTTCGGTCAAGACTTCACCATCAAAGTCTTCCCCGATGGCTGGTACTTCGATGTTATCAGCAATGGCTGCAGCCAAACTTGCACCCAAGGACTTTCGCTTCTCGTTCTTAACAACTGGCGACTTCTTTGGCGGCGACTTTTGTCCCTCAACTTTGACACCCTCATCTGTGATTTGCTCAGCCGCAATATCTCCATCCAATGGTAGGATGGTGTAGGTCTCGTTCTCCAAAGTAATAGTCTGGGCAGTGCCATCGGCTTCGTCCACCAAAAATTCCCGCACCACTACACCATTGTCGTCTGTTTGGCTGGATATCAACGAGCCCGATGATGCATTCAGTGCCACTGGTACTACCTCCTCCTCTTCATCGATCTTTGTAATCTTGGTTTTGGCGCGTTTGGCAGAAGGCGGTTTAATGCCAAATATGTCATCCGGATCGCACTCATGGACAGATCGAATGTGCTTGCGTAAGGTTTCGCTACTGTCGAAGTTTTTATCGCAAATGGCGCAATCGGTGCGCTCCAACACCTTGGTGGAAGATCGTTTGGCACGCTGTGGTTTCTCTGCCGCTTTTTCTGAGGGTTTATGAATATTAAATCGATTGATTTCAATAAATAACAAAGTATCTTACCCGAGTGGTCACCGGCATCCATGTGCTGCTTGAGCTGGGCTGTGTTGCGGAAAGTTCTTTTGCATTCAGTGCAAGAGAAGACGGCGCGCTTTTGGCGAGAATGTTCTTTTATGTGGCGTTCGAGTCTAGGAAAGGGTATGGGTTTGTTAGTTATATAGATTTTCTTTTGTAAATCATTTATCTTCTTACTGTTTTTCGGTCTTAAACTTCTCTTCGCACATATCGCAGCCGTAGGGACGAATGTGAGTTTTGGAATGAGTTCGCAGTTGAGTGGCCTGAATGAAGCTCTTGCCACATTCTTCACACTTGTGAGGTCGTTCTCCAGTGTGCCGCTTCATGTGACGATTAAGCACTTCCTTGACGGCAAAGGCTTGGTTGCACTGCAAGGATACACAAATTGCTCAATAAACTTGTGTAAAATATGTATCGAGAGGATTTAAAACATACCACAGTGCAGCTGTAGGGTTTCTCTCCAGTATGATACCGCCGATGCTTCTTGAGAGCGACCAAAGCGGAGAATTTTTTGTCGCACAAATCACAATCAAATGGTTTCTCGCCAGTATGTGTACGGATATGGATGCTGAAAAGATATATTAGAATATATGTATTTGGCATCAAAGAAACAAAGTACTTACTTGAGCGTTGAGAGACTGTAGAAACAGTTTTTGCAAACGTGACACATGTATTCAGGTTTCTTGACCACCTGAGTTCCAAGATGGTGCTTTAAGTGCGATCGTAAGTTATCCAATCGGTAGAAGACCCGATCGCACACCTTGCAGCTCATTGTGTCGTTTTCGTTTGCTGAGCAGGAAGAATACTTTTGGTGGCGCTTGAGGTGATAGGAGCGCGTGAAATCCTTGCCGCAGATCTTGCAGGCGTACGGCTTGCCCCGTGACTTGTGCTGTTCCTCGTGCAACTTCAACAAGGCCTCGCTGCGAAGGTTCGCATTACAAATTGAGCAAGGAAAGTCGCTAAACTCCGAGTGCGTGATGAAAATGTGCCGCTCGTAGCTGGTCTGAGTCTTAAACGATTTGGGGCAGTCGGGGCAGTTGATGTGGCCCAGCTGTTAAATAAATTTCATTGGTATCGGGATAAAGAATCGTGCTGTAGGAATATACTTACGTGAAAAGTGTCGTAGCTTTCGCAGCAACAAAAACATATGTCTTTCTTTTCCAAGACAATCGCGTCCTTTTCGATTTTCTCCAAGTTCTTCAGCATTTCGGCTTTGCGCAAATGATAGCCGCTGTCGTAGCGGCAGAACTCCAAGTGCTTCTTTAGGCTCATTAGCCTGCGAAAGGTTTTGTAGCACTTGCCACACACATGCTCCACGATCTCTTTGATGGCTTTATGGCCGGAATTCTGGTTACTTCCCCCCGGGGAATCGCCCTCTTCGTCCAAGTCTTCCTCTTCCTCCTCCTCCTCTTCAGTCACCAATATCTCCTGACCATTCGAGCGGCTTATGGATGCGGGTACCACCTCATCGTCATCCCCCAGTATAAAGGCAATGGTATCGTCGTCTTCTCCGGTTGCGCCAGGTGTAGATTGGCTGGCAGACTTGCTATTTTCCACTTTGACAGCCTGCAATACATAATGATCCATCTTGTTTCTCTTGGGAGGAGAAATTTTAATCTTGGCAGTTTCAATCGCAGTGTCTTCGGCTGGTACTGCCCTCTTTTCGTTAAGGATCTTCACAGTCGAGGTGGTAGAGGAGGACCCGGGACTGCTGGGCTTGGTGGATCGCCTCTTCTCTATTTTCGGCGTGACCAAAACATCCTCGTTGAGTATTTTAATGCGTGATCCTTTAACGCCACTGCGTTTTTCCGTCTTTGTGGGAGACGTTTGGGGAGAAGGGGCTGGGACATCGTTCAGGAGCTTCATGCGGGTGGGTCGTTTGTCCTTTGGCGGAGAAACCGACTCCATCTCCACGATTTTCACCACAGTGGGAGCAGACTTTTTCTCCTTACCCTCCTTTGAGGCGCTCATGGTGCCCGTTGGTACCTACAGGTCAAAGGCAATAAATATATTGATACTGAACTGGATATATTTCAAGGATCACTGAACCCTGGAATAGCCTACTTTTAGGCACGTGACTAAATGAAAATTTGATTTTGCCAGCGTCAGCAACGCCTAAAAACAGTTCCGTGGGAAAAATGGCGGCAGCGAGTGGGTGATCTCGTTGACGCATAGAAAACTCTCTAGCAGCGAAAAAACTTATTTAAGGGTTGAAATTAATTCCGACACTCTTGGGAATATGTTGCATACTTTTACAATATGTTTACACTATTTTTTTGTGCAGCCGCAGGATGCGTCCACATACCAATTCCCTTCTAATTTCACTTTTTCTTATCTTTTTCGCTTGTTCGTTTCTCTGGTGATCGCCACCAAGCCGTTTTGCCTAGTCACCACAGGTGATCGCACAAATCAGGCAAAGAAACCGAACATTCATAGAAACACTGGCTACATAAGTAGTATGGTCGTCTTTATGTTTACAATTCAGAAACCAAACAAAACAATTAAATTTACCTAATTTTATGCTTTAAAATTCCAACACGACACAGGCAGCCTCTCTTTTAAAGGTGGGATCGCTTCGATAAATTTCGATAAGGTGGCATCGATCATCGGAATAGTGTGACCTAACAGAAAACATAATTCGCGGCGCCATCTGTGGTGCATCTATTATTTGTAGGAATATTCAAAATTTTTAAGATATGTATATATTTCAAACTTATTTATTTTGATTTATTTTTATACTTTTATACTTTATACTTATTTATAAATCTAAATCTAAAACTATTATATGTTATCTATAAAAGCAGATCCTTCTCTGCCACTTGGTAGGTGTGGACTCAAATATTTTTCTTCTATTCAGAGTCTCTTCACAGTATTTCTCAATCTGCTTTTCCACGTCTGAACGCCACTTAAGCTCCAGAAACAGTGGAAACACTTCACCTGTGCGCTTAAGCCTTCTCTCAGCGGTTTGATAGCATTTCCACGGCTGAGGTTCTATAACTAAAAGCTCAGCCAGAGAGGACATCTTCCGAAGAAATCGTTGTAGACCCACATCATGGTGGTTTAGGTGAATCCACATAGTGATAGAGTAGCAACAAACAGCATCGAATTTTTTTCGATTATACTTCTCCAAGTACTGTGGGACCTGCTCGAAAGCAGTTTCATCCAAAACATCCACGCATGAGTAACTAATACTTTCAGGAAGCTCATTCCCTTCAATGGCGCGTTGAATCAGGCGCTCGTCTATGTCTACTCCAAGGACCCTCACAGATTTTCGCAAGGACTCCTCCAAATATTTGTGCAGGAGCTGGGTGAAAACTCCGCTGTTGCATCCCACATCCAAGACTAGATAGGGGGTTTCATCCAACGAGTCCCCATCCTTTAGCCAAACGTCCTTATCCGGCAATAGTTTCACACGTTCTGTTGCAGAATTAAACTGATAATAATTCATAAAATTACCATATTGAACGGCACCAGGATTGTTTTTGCGGATTTCCATTTTTTAGATTTCGTCCACGATCAATAACAACGTGCTGATTGTTGTTTTAATATTTTTGTTTTGGTTTCTTAAGTTGCCACATCGTCAAAATATACCAAAAAACTTGTAAACAGTGTTAGTGTTAGAAAACACTTACTTTTGCAGTGTCGTTTTTCAATCCTGCTTGACATTTCGTTTGTTTACGCCGCTTTCGCAAAATCAGGTAAATATGCTAAATATACTTTAATTATTTATTAATGCCAAATATTTTTTGTATTTAGCCACCATGACCGCAACCTTTGACGCCTCGCACACGGAAGGACCCGGATTCGTTGGCATTCGCTTCTGTCAGGAGTGCAACAACATGCTGTACCCCAAAGAGGACAAAGATAACAAAATCCTGCTCTACGCATGCAGGAACTGTGACTACAAACAGGAGGCGGACTCCAACTGCATCTACGTGAACAAAATCATGCACGAAATCGACGAACTGACGCATATTGTGCCGGATGTGATATCGGATCCCACGCTGCCTCGGACTGAGGACCACGCTTGTCCGAAGTGTTCCCATCGGGAAGCGGTCTTCTTCCAGGCTCAAACACGACGTGCTGAGGAGGAGATGAGGCTGTACTATGTGTGCACTAATCAGAACTGCACTCACCGCTGGACCGAGTAGATTCCAGTAACCTTGTCCCATGTAGTTATAGCTAACTTAGCCTTAACCTAACTCTCAATGATAAAACGCAAGCCTGGAAAACGGCTAAACAGATATTTGGTGAAGCCTTTAAGCTATATGAATACCTATAAATTTGGCAACCAATAAAATTAAAACCATTTAAACAATATTTTTGTTTTTTGAAAAAAACTCATCTACACCCAGCAGTTAATTGAAACCAGAAAGTAAACAAATCGATGTAAAGGCAATTTGTAATATGAAACTCATATAGTATTTCCTGAGGTGTGAGAGATTTTCTGTTCACGTTTGGCATTGAGCCGCAAAAATGTCTCAACTGTTAGTGCTCAATACTTGATTGCTTCTCAATTCAACAACAACCGGCCAGCAGTTGCAAATCAATGAATTACAGTAGATGTTTGTTTAGAGAGAAACTACATAGTCCGGAACAAAATATTTTTATAATTTTTAAACTAAAACTATGCTACGATTTCCCGAACTTAATTCGATAATGCATTACATAATTGTATATAATATTCTGCGAAACTACTGCGAATATACACTGTAGTTATCACAGAGCAGGAGAAGAAATTCGTAGGAACGCAAACAAATTCCTGAGTACGAGACCCAATGACATTTTCGCATATTTATCATTGTTCTAAGCTAATCGAAGCTGACAAAAACAAAACCCCCAAAGAGACGAAGAAATGATTGAACAAGTTTCTTGTGCGTATCAAGCGGTTCGGTTTTTGCCATTTGATCGGACCTAGCCGGCTCCGGAACCGCCACCAAGTTTAGTTTGAGCTTAGAACTCGTCGCGACGTGTTGATGAAATCGCTGGGATGTGTTAGGAATACGCTTCAATAAAAAAAAATAATACAATTTAAAAAAGGCAATAAAATGGCAAAGCCAAGGTCGCAAGATGCAGCTGGGAATGGGACGGATCAGACCCCGGAACCCAAGCTTAATTACTTCCAGAAGCTGTGGCGCTATCGCCACTACCTGGTGATCGAGCCCTTCTTCTTTTTCTACTTTATGGCATCGGTTTTTAATGCGGTGGCTATGCAGAATTTTCCCTTAGACAAAGCTTGCCGGGTGAATCTGGGTTACAATAAGGTGGTCTGTGACACTATGCTGGATAAATCGGAGGTGGGAATTGAGTGCGACGACTTTGATTTCGCCAACACCACCCAGGGGGCCACTCCGGATTTGGCCGGCCTTGTGATCGGAGCCACTGGATTCAACTACACGGTTTGCAAGGCGGAACTGGAGGCCCAGATCCTAGCAGCAGATGTCTCCGGAAAACGAGCTCCGATGGGTAGAGTCATATAAATCATATAAGTATAAATAACACGAGTCGTTCATTAAAAATACGCGTTTGGTATTTGGCATTAGCATTGCTGAAATTTCAGGTTTGTGCTTAAATTAAACTCGAATTCTTTTTGGATATTAACTCCTCTGCATATTAAGTCTCGCCTAACCCATGGGATCTGAGGCATGCGTACACTCCAAAAAGAGTGGTACTGGTTTCTTAGCTACACAATGAACTTAAACAACTGAAAGTTTATTATTTTGATAGTTTTTTTTTTTTTTTAAAGCATTCAAAAAAAAGCAGAAAAACTTGATTTGTATGTTAATTATTTTAACTAAGTTTTAAAAAAAAATTTGAACCACTTTCAGTTTTTGAAAAGTTTCAAATTTTTAGGCATCTATGCTTAAAATATATTTGCTATACTTCTTTTCTTTTTCACGGTGTAATTTTTTGTTTGCTCGGAATCAATGTCTTTTGATGGATGTCGTCGGAAATTAGCAGTTATCCTAACATCTAATTACCGTCTTTAATTGATTCACTCATGATCGCTGGCTTGGACCTATGTCTTTAGAAGCCAACGAAATTCCCCCATTATACATGGTGCCGGGTGATTTATTTGGAGCCGCAATTAAAGGCCTTAGCCTAGTCGTAATAGCCTCAAACCTGTTCTTTACATCGGATTCGTCTCGAGCTACTTTCGTGGGTTCACTGCCATTGTCATTGCCAAGGCGAGAAATTCATCCAAGCCATAGATAATAAATTAAGATTCCAAATCCAGTAAAAGCGTCATCCGAATTCGACACATTCATGAAGATGCTTTGCAGAAATCCGGTTTCAAGCATTCCATGTCAAATTACTTATGCAATAAGTTTATTAAAATGCATTGCATCACAGTTTGATAATTGAGGCTTCAAATAATTGATGCATAATGTCATGCATTGCATGACAAGAATTTTTATCCATTTTTAATTTTTAAGAGTTCTATTAAGTGAAAAAAAATTATCTTTTTATTTGACAATGATAACAAGTTCTCGGCCGAAGAACAAGTTATTTTTTTCGCAAAAACCTCTATGCATTTTTAATAAAGTCGGTTTGACGAAGTCTTAAAACTCGATTAGCGTGTTTAATTATAAACAAAAACAATGGAGGTCTCTTAAATGCAGCTAAATAAATTTACGCTTAACGAAATATAATTCTCACTTTGCTAAAAGATTATGGTAATGGATTTATGTTTCAATATTTTGTTTTTCAACATGCTTTGCACTCTTATAGTTATAGGTTATAGGCTAAATTCCATATAAACATCATCCAAAAATCATGTAGTAAATGAAATTATCTAATATTTGTAATATTTTTTTTCAGCTGCTATTTTCCCCTTGATTGTCCTTCTTTTTGCTGGAGGATGGGCCGATCGCTACAACAAAAGAAAGCCCTGCATGATCCTGCCAATTGTGGGCGAGGCTTTGTCCTTCACATGTGAGTATTATAATTATCTTTCTTAAAATATCAATTTTAACAAATAAATATTTCAGGTCAGATCATCTCATCAATATTTTTCGACCAATTACCCATGGAGTTTGGAGCCTATTGTGAGGCTATTGTGCCTGCCCTCTTTGGTGGATTGACATTCTGTTTGATGGCCATTTACAGTTACATCACCATAGCCACTCCAGAGGAGGACCGTGTATTCCGTTTTGGAATCTTTGCCATGTTTGTCACCGGAGTTCCCTTCATAGGGCAACCGATAAGTGGTTTGCTGTTTAGTACCTTGGGATACACATGTGAGTATAATGGGTTTCTGTTCAAATATTTTTATTAAATAACATTATCTTTTTAGGGTCATTTGCCTCTGCAATTGTGTTCCAAATCATCGCCATAACCTACATTATCTTCTTTGTGAAAGAGGTCAAGTCAACACCCAAATCGGTAGAATCTCAGTCGAATGAGCCTCCTCCACTGCCCTCAACATTACCGCCTAAGCAGGGGGCCGAGAATATGGCTTATGAGACCACTAACCTGGACGAGCTGCAGGCCAACAAGAATGTAAACTTCCAGTTGACCCCACAAATGGAACCAAAAGTCGAGGTTGTGCCACCGAAAAAGTCCCTTTTCAAGGAATTGTTTGATCCCACATTGGTCTTGGACTGCATCCGCTTTCCCATTGTGAAACGACCCAACAATGGACGCCTTCTTCTCATCTTGCTTTTGTGTGCCTACTTCTTGACCGTGGGTCCCGTATCCGGAGAGAACGACTACTGGTACAGATTCACCCTTAAGAAGCTGGCCTGGAACGGCAACGACTTCAGCATCTATCTAACACTGTCCAGTGGAGCAGCTCTTGTGGGCACCTTTATTGGTACCGCCATTCTTAGTAAACTACTGAAGGTTTCCGATTCCATGATCGGAATTCTGTCTGCCTTGTCCATTGTCTGCTCCCGTGTTCTGTTTGTAAGTTCTTGCTTAAATTTTGATACTTCTGTAATAATTCTCTGTATAATTTTTCAGGCTTTTGCCAGCACCACTTCATCATTTTATGTGGCCGGGGTAGTGGATATGTTTGTCAGTTTGCGCGTTATTGCCATCAAAACCATTGGATCCAGCATTGTCGATGGCGACGAATTGAGTAAGTTGATACTTTTTAAAGTTTTCTGTTTAAGGGCATTTATAAAAATTTATTTAAATACCTAACTTTCAGGTAAAATGTACTCGATCTTTGGCATCAGTGAGCCGATTGCCCAGTTCATTTTCCCGCCCATTTTCAGTGAAATCTACAAAAGCACCGTCGACTCATTCCCAGGTGCCATTTGGCTGTTTGGCGAAATCTTCTATATCCCCAATGTGTTGGTGTTTGTGTAAGTATCCAACATTTATTTAATAATTTCTACTTTATTTGAAATTCAATTATAAATTAAAGGCTGTGCTACTTCCTGTTGCGTCGTAGAAAGGCAAAGGAGCAAAAGAACTCTGTTGAGCTGGAGCGCAATGGTGCCAATGGTTCTAATGGAGCCAATATTCCCGATAGCGAAATAACTAGTCTCTAATTTAATAAAAGCCAGTTATGTATATTTACGAAATAAATTTTTACTTTTTTTATAAATGTTAATTATATTATACATGTGATGTCTGTAAAAATAAAAAGAGTAATTTTTTGCATTTAATTGTTTTTCTGGCCGTTGACTTTACTTAAGTCTTATTAAGCATTTACTATTTTATTTAATTCAGATAAAAGAAGCAAAAATACCCACAAATAACAATGTAAGAAGGTTTATTTTTGGGAAATAAACCAAAAAATTATAATACTAAATAACCTCTGGCAATGACCACAAATTACTTTTATTCGGGTCGAAGCTATTTTAGTTTAAGCCTTTCGGTTTGGTTTCCCACCGAAAAGTGGTAGTTTTCCAATCAGTAAATGCATTCAGTTTGAGCAGCCAGCTGGCTCCTTTGGCGGGAGTGGGCGGTAATTGTTTGTGGGTGGCAACAACTGCCTTGAAACAATGGGGTGCTAATAATCCCGGGTAATCTGCGTGAGTGTGTTGCCGGGAGCAACTCAGCACACAGACAGGATCCAAGACATCACGCATCTTTGGTATCCACATTAATATAAAAGCTGTGCAGGAGCAACAGATGCTCAGAAGTCGCTGAAATTTTGACCAGAACAGTGCTAAACCTTTCATTCCTCAAGTGTTCTGTGTTGGGATATACTATCTAGAAGCGGAACCATGATGCGTATGCTTTTGCTTCTGCTCTTTCTGTTCAGCCTATCCGTGGCATGCTTGGGTCAGACGTTTCAGTACTCCAGGGGTTGGACCAATGGAAAGCGGGCTGTGCAATCAGGGTCTCAAACGGATGACAAACGGATACCTCCATCGGAGCAAAGAATTTGAGTTTTCCGATCTCCGGGATATGCCAGAATGGAAGAACGATCGCAGGCTGGAACAGTAAACTAAAAAAATAATTTTTGTTTTTATATTTTAAAAAATTAATAATATTTACGGTTTACTCAAGATGTTTGACGCAGCTTCAAATGTCTTTAATTAATCGGAACCCCGAGGTGGAGTGGAGCCTAAACCGGGTGGACACCAGGCCTGGTGATATTAACTTGAAATCCAGACCCAATAACAACAATATCGACAATGTTCTTTACTCAATTTCCAACCCGATTCGGAATCACCAAACAAATGCTATTTTCGAAGAATTAAAAACAATTGGAAGAACTCAACCTGAAACCAACGTCTATGGGAAACAGTAGACATGGCAACCCACACCGATTTTACCTATATTATTATATGTTTATTGTTTATGAAATAGCTCTAATACCAAAATTGTGAACAGTTTTATATTACATTTAAAAAAAAAACCCTAGATATTTGCAAATAAAGAAAATTTTAAAAAAGTTAACATTGTTTTATTTTAAATACATTTTATTGCCCAATATAATGCACATTTTATGTTTATTTATTATTTTATGACATATTTCAAATAAATATATTTTATATAAACAAAAGTGTTTTTACAGGGTTACGTTTTCTTTGTGTATGCTAGATTAGAAATTAAATCTAAATCTAAATTAACAATATATAATTGACAAGTGAGTCAGGTTTTACGATGTTCCTTATTAAAATTAAATAACTTTAGAATAAAAAAACCAGTATATCAAATCATTTTAAGGGCCATTTTGCACCCAACAGTTTAAAAAAGCCCTGTTTCTGATG
Organism: Drosophila pseudoananassae pseudoananassae; assembly: GCA_018153035.1. Lineage (NCBI taxonomy): Eukaryota > Metazoa > Arthropoda > Insecta > Diptera > Drosophilidae > Drosophila > Drosophila pseudoananassae. Next base: position 3,693,036 of record JAECXR010000055.1, read on the forward strand.
TCCTCAGATTGTTAAACAAAAAAACATCAACCTGGTATTAAAATATTTTATTACAATTAAATTAAATTTTTGTGCTGGCTTTTCAACATCAATTTTCTTTTTCTTGCGTATGACTTAATTTATCTTAAAATGTAACCAAGTATTTCTATGTAAACACCTACATGTATATATAATATAAAAAATCTATTTTTGTAATGTTTATTTTTGGTAAATCCTGAAATGAAAGATTAAAGTTCAATCTCGACACATCAAACCCCCTGGCAATGCTCGTAAATTATTTTTTTTCGGCGCTGTTCACTTTTTTTTGTTTTTGCAAAAGCCTTTTACTTTCATCTACCCCTTTACGTCAGGATACTGGTAGTTTTTCAATCAGTAAATGCATTCAGTTTGAGCAGCCAGCTGGCTCCTTTGGTGAGAGTGGGCGTGGTTGTATGTTGGAACTAACAGCCACCTTGAAACAATTGGGTGCTAATAATCCCGGTTAATCTGCGTAAGTGTGTGTTCCCGGGGGCATTCCAGCACAGAGACAGGCTCGAAGACATCACGAATCCTGGGCATCCAAATTGGTATAAAAGCTCTGCAAAATCATCCGATGCTCAGAAGTGGCTGGCATTTTATACAGAGCGGAACATTCCTAAGCCTTTTCGTTTCCGGATAGTTCTGTGCCGGGATCCCTTACCCACAATCGGGACCATGTTGCGTCTCCTGCTGCTCCCGCTCTTCCTGTTTACCCTGTCCATGGCCTGCATGGGTCAGACGTTTCAGTATTCCAGGGGCTGGACAAATGGAAAACGAGCCCTTAATACTGGTTCCCCCATTCTGAGCAACGGGCATCTTCATCGGACCAACGATCTCAGTTTTTCGGATCTCTATGATTTACAGGATTGGGGAAGCGATCGCAGGCTTGAGCGGTAAGCTGAAAAAGATTAATTGGATTTATTGAATACAATTTTAAAATATGTATCATATTAAAATAATATATTTTTAGTTGCTTGACGCAGCTCCAGCGGTCTTTGCTAAGTCGTAATTGTGTTCCAGGAGTGGAGTTAAATTTAAACCGGATGGACACCGATTCTGGGAATACCAACTCACATTCCAGACCCAACAACAATGAAAACGAGAACATTGTTTATACAAATACCAAACCAAATCGACGTCATCAGTCGAATGAACTTCTCGACGAACTAAGTGTCGCTGCAGTAGGAGGTTCATCGGAACCAAATGTTTTTGGGAAACATTAACAAAGTTTTTGATTAAAAACTGTATAAAAATGTTGTTATTAAACTAGCAAAAAATGCTACAAAAATGTAAAAAAAAAAACCACTTACAATAAAAATTAAGGTATTAAGCAAAATAAGGCTTAATTTTTATTAAAAATCACTATGTTGAATCTCTATTATAATCATTTATAGGAAGCTTTCTCTACCCAAATTCTTCTTTACAACTTGAAAGAACCTTGACTATATGCTACCCTAGGCATTTTTACCGGAATGAGTGTTAGCCTGAATAAATTTTGTAAACAAAATAAAAAAGTTGAATAATATAATATCAGTTCTTTTCGCGCCACACCAAGAGGGGAACCCCTCTTCAGTGTTGCAGAGCTCGATAAACAGTGTTGAAATTAAAAAAAAACAGTGTTATTGGCGAAACAATTTTACGATTATTATTTTGTGCAAATATCGATAGTCCGATATAAACATATAAATATATAGAAACAGCGAAAAAGCAAAAGAAAGGCGCAGCTCCCAAACCGAAACTGTTTAAAATCGATTTTTTCGCGAACTAAGCCGGAATTTTATTTGCAGAGTCCACGGAAAGATAATTGAGAGCCCGGGGAAGTCCCCATTTATTGAATTCCAGAGTTTTGTGTAGCTTAATTGGGGAGAGCCAGTTGTTCGCCAATTCCATCTAAAGATACTTCGAGAACTAATATACAAATATAGTTAAAATGACCAACCTGGAGAAGCAGCACGAAATGGTCAAGGGGAGCCTGGTGCAGTTCATCAGTGGCCATATTCCGGGGGCCGATTTCAGTGTGGTTGATGAAATCGTTTTGTCGTACATCATTTCTATTTTGGAGGAGGCCTCCCAGGATCCATGTTTCGATGTCGAGGGATTTGTTGAGATGATGGGCGCCTATTTCGAAGAGATCTCCACCATTGACCAGGGCGTCATCTGCGAGTGGATCTACAAGCTGGCTAGCGAGCTCACAGAAATGGAGAAGAACCAAGGAAACCCCGACGCTATAAGCCTGACACTCAAGTGGGTTGCACTAGCAGTTTTATTCAAGAAAAAATTACACAATAAGTAAATCTTTATTATTTGGGAATGTGATTCGTTTTCATAAACCAAAACGTTCTTTTTTTTTTTAAACATATACGGAAAAAATATTCCCGAGTTCATTTCCGGACATGCCCTATTAGCAATGCTTATGTTCTTATGTTTTTTATGGTTTATGGTTTATGTTTATAGAACATTTTATGGTCTATGCCTTAACGAAAAAAAAAAAAATAACATTTCTTATTTTTTTCCAGTTCACTGAGCCTCTCGAGCATTATTCCGGAGTCGAAACTCCGTGCCAGAAACTCTTCAACTTCTGAAAAGGACGAACTTTCCTCAAATAGCAGCAGCAGCGGCAGTGGAGGTGGAAAGCGTTCTCAGCATTTGTCGGAGACCAGTGATGGAGGCTCCACTGACAGCTCCAGCTCAACTTGCGATTACTTCTTGGACGAGGCTGAGGTGTTGCAGGAAATGTTTCCCGACACAGCTTACGTTGAGGTAAAATAATATTTATATTTTTACCCAAGTATATTGTATTGCTAAAATACATTCACAGATTAAGCACTGCATCGCTATTTCAAAGGGAGACATCGATAGCGCTACCCAGATCCTTTTACATCGACAGGAGACCAACCAGAGTCTAACTGACAAGTCCAGCACTGGATATATCAAGAAAAATGTGGTGGTAGACGATAATGAACTTAAGAATCGCATAATTGCTAGGTGAGATCAATTACAAGATTGCGACTATTCTTTATATTTGTGTAACAATCATGGCATACTTTAAGGTACTCATATGTTGACAAAAATGCCACCCAGCGCGAGTACAAGCCGGTGGTACCGAAAATGGAACCGCGAAAACTGGTCCGTTACCGGGACAATAAGATAGTCTCCTTGAAGGGCGAACGATACACCGAGATTAAGCGCGACGAAGATGCTGAGTTAAAAAAACCCAAGAAGCAGATTCAACCGTAACTAAAGAGGGGCAGGAGCCTCTTTAAGTATTTTATCAAAAAGCAGAATAATCTACACCCGAATAACTTAACCGCACCTATGACACCGATCTACAGATCCACTGTACCCCAACCCGAGCACCCGATAATATTATGCAATGAACTGCATATCTTTAGAGTGACCACCGCGGCCAGGAGTTATCCATCCCTCCTTCACCATCACCAGCCAGTGATCCCCGCCCAGCTTAGCCAAAGTTTAGATGCTTCCCCACAATGCACAGGCGAGGAACGAGTACGAGAACGAGAACGAGAAAGACCGAGAGTAGAGTTTCCAAATCCAAAAGCGTATTCGAATACGAATCGGTATTTATATTCATATCCATTGAGTGAGTATGGTCAGGAATTTGTGATGCTGCTGGTGTCTCTACTGTTGCTAGTGGACCAAATATGTCCCGCTCATCTCGCGTTCCCTCGCCCCAAAAAAGACACAAAGACTTTACATACCAAATTAGTTGATAGTTATGCTTTAGGACTACTTGCTTATACAATATTTGAGAGCCGAGCGGTCGCCTGCTTATGAGTCTGGATTCTGGAAACGGAATCTAAAAGACTCCAAATCGTAGAACGATCCGATTTATGACGACTGGAGTCGCGCCTGCGCTGTGACAACTCCTCAGTTCCTTACGCAAGCGAATTCGAATCAAAACGAACCGTATCTGTGAATCTCCAAACTGCAAATGTCTCAAATGTCTGTAAACAGTATTGTTATATTTTCTTTAAATTCTTAGGAATAAGTTGATCGTTTCCCTAGGATTTAACAAATTGTATATTTAAAATGTTGTTTTCTATTGGAATTAACCTAGTTTCCACAATGTATTGAAAAAAATGCACAGCAGCAGGTGCGACTTGCGTATAACCCGAATTTGGCGCTCAAATAGCATTATTTAGGTATTCGAATTTATGAATTTTGTTGGCCGTGTGCACAAGAACCTTGCCATATCTGTTTAAGATTTGTTAACCCCTTTTGATATTGTAATATGTAACTCTATTTTTGTTTTCCACTGGTCCAAGTAAACTAGCAACAGTAGTCCAGCAACAAATATGCCACCAAAGCCACCACTTGCAACACAAACTAGTCCTCACCGCCCACTGACATAAATATATCTGGAACCCACGAGGAATCGGCTACTGCTCGGAGTAAGGAAGATATAATAACAATAATCTAAACGTATTTAACATATATACACGCGTACGAAATAATCGAATAATCACTATTTATATAGAGTAGCCAGAAAGGATCCTTCAATTGTGAACCCACGCCCAATTAATTTAGATTTAAGCCTTCGCGATATATTCGGCAGCTTTGAATTTCTCACATTTTGTTTGAGACAAGCGAGTTAGTTTTAAAATTACGATGCTTTTTATATTTTAGTTTAAGTTTTAATTTAAATTATTTAATATCCCCGAGCCCCGACCACCGTTAATTTTTTAATGTTTTGCATTTTTTACCACAGCCTAATTGGCATATTTATTTAATCTAAGCACTAAAAGATACATCACGTATACATGTATTTATGTTTATTTGGTTTCGGTTTTATATTACCAATTTTATTTTAAGTTTTATATATTATTTTTGTGATATTAGCGTAAAAATCAAATAAATTGATAAAACATTCGATTTAAAATTTTGGAATTATTGAATAAACTACTATCAATATATAACGAAAGAAAAACTCTGTGCTTTCTTTTTGGACGGAAACTTTGTAAATTTTAAACCGTAGTTTAAATAATGCTTATATTTCTTCTCCTATTTAATTTAATCAGTTAAGCGCATTCAAATTTGGGTGCGCTCTTTTAGATTAGAATCTACTTGACATTTTACATGAACCACTGAACTTTACACGAACCACTAGTTCACCACTAAGAAAAAAACATGGCGTTCTGTCTGCGAGCGGTCACATTGTTGGCATAGTCGAGTTTTTTCGCACAATTCATTTTTGTGGAAAAAATTCCAAAATGACCACAATTGCGGATCTATTTACAAAGTACAATTGCACAAATTGTCAGGACGACATCCTGGGCATCAGAGTGCACTGTGCAGAGTGTGAAAATTTCGATCTATGCTTGCAAGTAAGTAATTACATGTAAAGCCATAGTACATTTGCATTAGGGTGACTCTACTTCATTATTTCTTTGTTCAAAGAATGAAGAATTCTCAAAGTCCACTCTTAAGTGGGTAAACAAGTTTGTTCTATTTAAAAAAAATAAAATAATTTATTATGAAATTTAGTGTAAAATTTAAATTTGAATTCCTATCTTACATTTATTAGAAGAGAATTTAAATGTGGGCTAGCAATATATTTTGTGCCACCCTAGCGGTACAGCCCAGAGATGCGTCGCTAATCTGGAACCAAAACTGACTCATCTGAAATATATATATTATAGCCGGCGATTTCACCATGTTGATAAACAACAGCTGACATTGTTTTTACGTTGATATTATTTTATTTACGCAGTGCTTTGCGGCAGGAGCAGAAATCGGAGCCCATCAGAACAACCATGCCTACCAGTTCATGGATACGGGCACCTCCATTCTCAGTGTCTTCAGGGGCAAGGGAGCGTGGACGGCCAGAGAGGAGATCCGTCTGCTGGATGCCATCGAGCAGTATGGCTTTGGCAACTGGGAGGACATTTCGAAGCACATTGAGACCAAATCCGCGGAGGATGCCAAAGAGGAGTATGTAAACAAGTTCGTCAATGGAACGATTGGTAGAGCCACCTGGACGCCGGCCCAGAGCCAAAGACCCCGCCTCATCGATCACACCGGAGACGATGATGCCGGTCCCCTGGGCACTAGTGCTCTGGCTAGTCTTCCGCCACTTGATATCAACACGGATGAAGCTATGCAGCTGGGATATATGCCCAACCGTGATAGCTTCGAAAGAGAGTATGATCCCACAGCAGAGCAGCTGATTTCGAACATCACCTTGAGCTCGGAGGACACGGAAGTGGATGTGATGCTTAAGTTGGCGCACGTGGATATCTATACCAGGAGACTTCGGGAGCGAGCTCGGCGGAAGCGAATGGTATGGCTAGGATTCATCTGAAGCTTTATTTATTTGATTTTTATACACTTCCCTAGGTGAGGGATTACCAACTGGTCTCGAACTTTTTCCGCAACCGCAACTATGCTCTGCATCAAGGGCTAACCAAAGAGCAACGAGAGTTCCGGGACCGTTTCCGGGTTTACGCACAGTTCCACACCTGCAATGAGTACGAGCGCCTGCTGGGATCGCTGGAGCGCGAGAAGGAGTTACGCATCCGGCAAGCGGAGCTGTACAGATACCGCTACAACGGCCTGACCAAGATCGATGAGTGCGTTCATTTCGAGCAACATGCGGCCATGGCCACTCATCGTTCTACGGGGCCCTATGGCCACGGAAAGACTGTAAGTGTGGGACACCACCTCGAGGGTAATGAAAACGAAAACAATACCTTTTTCTATGCTTTCGGACTTATATTATAGTTTATGTAAATTAAGCTTAGTAGAAATAACATACTTATTTTAAGAACTAGTATCTTGTGTTGAAATATAAAGTTCGAATGCATAGACTGCAGGGTAGTTATCGTTCGTCAAGACACTCGGGGTGCCTACTTCGTGAAATGAGAATGCATGACGAGTTGAATATCGTGTGTGCTGCCTTTTGCTCTTCCTGACCTTAACATCTCTTACAATCGCTTTCCCGTCTTGTCTCACGATATTCAGCTCCTCTGTATTATCAACGCGCCCAACAGCGAGCGCTTGAACGGTTGTATAAGACAATGTTTAACCACAGGACCACACGCAGCCCTCCAATGGAAGTCATCGGCCGCCAAGCTCTTCCTTGCACTCCCCTCTACCGAATCTCAAAAAGGTGTAAGTACTCTTACCATCTTTCTCAACCAAGCAAGTATTTAATTGGTGACTTTGGTCCTTTCCAGCGAACTGTCAAGCGGCGTCGAGGCAAGTTCAAGTTCAATCGCACCAAGAAACATGCTCCACACCGGCGACCCGACCTGCTCCGGAGGATTATTGCCCAACAGAAGTTACTCGGATAGCTGTCGGACATTGTCGGCAGCTACGACAACGATGCAGCCGACGATCGGGATGGGACAGGGAGTGGGAATGGGGATACTGGACTCGAGCAGCCAGGGAGCGACGACGGGAGCGATTTCCGCGGGTATGACGACCTCAGCGCAGGCCAATCTGCCGACGAACTCGGCGAAGGGAAGCCACTTGCTGCTGCCCCAGAATCAAAACTCCCAGCTCGTGCAAAAAAATCAACCGGCAGGCGAGGTCGTCGCAGGAAACAGTGAACCCAGTATGAGTCTGAAGCTTCGCCAGCAACTGGATGATCTGAAACACCTGCCCCAGCCTCTCAGTAGCAATCTTCTTAGTCACAACGAGCTGGATGTTTGCAAGAAGCACAACATTACACCAACCACGTACCTTTCTCTAAAGACCGTTTGCCTGAGCGGAGCTCCATCGCTGGGCAGTCCCATGGAGACATCGCTGCGCAAGTTCTTCATCAAGTGCGGCTGGCTGAGCCACTAGTATATCCATTGCCAATTCATATAATTTTAATGCAACACACAGGCATTTCCTAAACTAAGGACTTAACTTTATTGTATCATCGTTAGGATAAGACCACCACATATATATTTTATACTGTTTAACTTTCGTTGCCATTGAGAGGTGAAAACTAAAACTTGTATCAAGTCGAGCCCAATTAGCTGAGGTCTTGTTCCTTTGTTGTGAGAGATTCTGTATTAGCTTATCCATAAGTAGGTAACCCAACCAATTGAATATGTGAATGTATGATACAAACTGAAGTGTAATAAATTTATTTCAACACTACCGTGTGTCTTCAATTTCGCTGCTTGGACACTTACTCGAAAAATACGCGAAATATATGTACATAAAATATTTTTAAAATGCCTCCGCATTGAGTATTTAAACTTTGTTATATGTGAGAGCCGGCGTCGATAGCTTCAATAAACTATTTCTTACGATCCTTTTGAAATAAAATGTGTAATTTATGGTTTTCTTGAATAATTTATGAAATATATTAGGAGTTTCAATGTTACAAAACATAAATGATATCCTGAAGTCTATACCATTTTAAAATTGATCTCAAGTCTTTGTGAATCAACCTATCCTTACGCATCTTATCTTATGATGGTCCAAAGCGGCGACCTCAAGCATACATATATGTATTTTATAACTGTATACCTACAAAAATATAGAATATGGATATATAAACCGATTTATTCACTTTGGCCTTAGAACTATAGGTGATGTAATGCTCTTGCCTATCAATAGATGATGCACTGCATCACTTGTTTCGCAGAAAGTAACGATACAATGTGTTTTTCTGCCCCCCACTGGCGGTGGCGGTGGTAGCTGTAGCTGGCGCGGCACCAGTGCCCCTTCGTTCGCTGCCGTTGGTCTGCTCCACGGCCGCCACCAAAGAGGTACGCCACGAGGCGATTAGCTCGGTTTGCAACTCCACGGGCAGTTCCTTGAAGACCTCCGCATCCACGTCACTGGGACAGGCGATGTCTGTGAGGCTGGTGGTGGTGCTAGTGGTGACCATAGCTGCCATAGGCGAGGCAAAGGTGGTTGTCGGAGTACTGGGCGCGCTCATTGCAGAGTCGTCCATGGGCGAGGGCAGTGGCGAGGAGGCAGTCGAGCTGGCGTTTGAGCTGAGGCGGCTGGTGGTGCGCGTGGACAAAAAGCGAAGGCTGCCGTCGATCCGCTGCATTAGCGTATTCGGTGGCTGGACGGTGCGGAAGCGAGGAGCCGCCGCTGACGTGGAAGCTGTGGGCGTTGTGCTCATGGGAAAGTCCTTCTCACTGTCGCGCGAATTTAGACGCAGATCACAGACGCGCAGTTTGCTGGGCGAGGCGACATCTGCGGCATTGTCCCCAACATCCGCCGCCAACCGGCTGCGCTTGGACACCAGTAGTCGGCCAACGCGACTCTTTTTGGGGGATGGCTCTACCTCCGTCTCTGAGAAATCGCTGAAATCCGAATTAGTTGCCCCCGATTCCGACCCGTTATCCATCATCATCGGTACCGGCGATGCAGTGGTGGCTCTTCGCCTGTAGAACTGATCGCTCGGCTTGAAAGTCGTTGGCGAGGATCGAAAGGCGCATTCATCCGAAGTCGGACTCTCGGCCGTGGGACTCGTGAGACTTGTATTTGTCAGCGATGTTATAGATTGAACCTCAAGATCCGCCTTCTTGATGAGGAAATTGGCTATGGACGAGGAGCCGACTTTCCGTTCCTGGAACTTGGAAAAGGCCAGTCCCAGCAGGGTGATATTGAACGGCTTGCTTAGATCCACGATCCGCTCAAATAGCCGCATGACAATTTTAAGAAGTTTCTCCTGTGCTCCGTCCGCTAGTTGAACTTTGCTCACTCCAGTTTCTCCTGGACAGACGGACGTTTTGAAGAGTGAAGGTAGGATGTTGGCTTGTTTAGTTTCGCGATGACTGCTTTTCTTCTGAGAGTCGAACTTGCGTAACACCACTTTGATGGATATGGGAATGCGACCGTCTTCTGAAACCTGATAAATACGATACTGTTATGATATATATCCTGATATATATGTATTAGTATATTGTTTACCTGCTCAACCAATCGCTTAAGAAGCATTCGGAACCTTTCCTCAACGTCGGTCCGGACAGAAATGGGCTTGCAAGAGTCCTCCATGCCGATTGTCTTTGGCTTCCCAGTTGGACGCACCAAGCCCGTGTCCCGACCAAAGGCTAGATCCCTTAGCCTGGTGGCAGTTTCGAATCCAAACTTCTTTCGCATCACATCCATATCACACTGCTGCAGTTGCTCCACTGTTGACATCCCGGCCTCCAGAAGCAAACATTGCGTTTTCTGACCAATTCCCGTAACTCGCTTCAGATCTCCCAGTTCCCGCATAAATTGCTCGGCGTAGGTTGAAACGAGTACAGTTTGTTGGTTCGGTTTGTGGCTGCTGCCGACGAGCTTGGCGAGGAGTTTGTTGTAAGAGATCCCAGCACAGCAAGTAATGCCCAGTCGAAGCTTAAGCTCCTCCCTGATTTCCTGAGCAATTCGGGAGCCAATAGCCAGCCTCTGTGCACAGCCACAAACACAGGCTGACAAAGGAGTACCGTCTTCAGGATAGACATGACCCACGGCTGGTTTCTGCTGCGCCTCGGCGTTGTGGGCTTGACGCAGTTCCACCAGAGACGTCACATCCATAAAGTTCTCATCGAAGCCAAGCTTCTCCACCAACGGTGTGTAGTTCAGCAGCAGGTCGAAGATCTTTTGCGACATCTGTCGATAAGGCGTTAGATCTTCGCCGTTGACTAGGACCAAGTCCGGGCACAGGCGCTGAGCCTCCTCGATGAGCATCAGTTTGGAGACACCTTTGGCTCGGGCAACATAATTGCAGGTGACCACAATATTTTTCTGTTGGATACCAAGGGCTTTGGCGCGTAGCGTAGGATCCCGGATCTCCTCCACCTGTGCGTAGAAATAGTCCATGTCTAGATGGATAACGGTGCGCTGATGCGCCTCGCTCTTTCCGAGCACGCTGGCGAAGTCCATGGTGGTTGAGAGCGCCTGCAATTGCAAAAAATCATGAAATATTTTATAATATAGGCACAATATTAAGAGTTACCCATTATTTTTTTTTATAAAAAGATTACATTTTTAAGAAGTATAACATTTATTTTAAATTTAAGTAGTTATAGAATTTTTCTTTCACAATTTTTTTAATTACTTTGCCTATCATACCTTTAAAAACAAGGACTACACAGTATAATGATGCAAGTCGTGTGACTGGCGGCGAAACAAAGCAAAATCCAGTGGCAGTGAAGTCTGCTGCTGCCACTGTTGCTTCCACCCCGCGTCCCCTGCTTAATTCCTCGTAGCTCTGCTTCTTCTTCTTAGCCCGCTGCCGACTTTCTAATCAAACAAACGAAAAAATTATTGGAGCCACACACACATTGTTGAAAAGCGTGCCGGCTAAACATTTACACAACAAAATATTGCCCAAAGCCGTGTGTTTGGCGATGACGCATTAGTTAATGGCTAAGAAAACAGCAGATTTCAAGGGACTCCTCTCGGGGTGCATTCCAGAGTGTTCTCCAAGACACTCGGGCTTAAATTATTGCTATGCTTCATTACCGCCATATTGGGGCCATTTGTACGACTCTCAAACAAATAAATAATGCTTATTACTGAATATTTACCTTAAAAACTAGAAAACTGCAGCCACTGCGCCATCAACAAAAAACACTAGTGGTGGAAGTTTCTGAAGAGATTAGAGGTGGAGTGACATCGAAACCAAAACATCGCCCGTATCGCGCCCTTAAAAATCGATAATGCATTAATGTTTCAAATAGTACTTTTTATATATCCATAGAACAGAAAAAAGTTTTGAAGGAGTTTATTACAATTTAAATTAATTTGGTTCCAATTCAAATTAAAAATTTGGTAAAATTTATTTTACCGGATCTTATAAAAAGTGTGGATCAAACCTTCTGGCAACGCTGGGTTTATTTTTAGTGTTGGAAATCATGATAATTTAAATTTTGCACGGCCAAGCGCCAATGAAATAATATATTTAAAATTTCTTTTTTATAATTCTATATTGTACAAAACTTTTGGAGTAAGGCCAATTTCATTTTACTTAAATACTTTTTTTTATCTCGATGTTGATTTCATAATCTTAGTTGAGCTGATACGCCAAAGCAAATGAATTATGAATTATAATATTGATCCTAATAAAAGCGAAACAAAATTTGATTGCTAATTGTGCTAGTAAACTGTGTTTAGATCGCAAATATACCATAAAAAAGGTATCCGGTTTTTGATATAATAATATATTCTTACTTAATGTACTTCTAAAATTTAATTTTTTTTTTTAATGAATTTTTAGTACCAATCGGTTATATCCAATAATTAGATTCTAATAAATGCTTATGAATACAAATTTTTTAAAACAGGTTCAGATATTTGGCCAAATACGATTGCCAAGTGATATACGATGTTCTATATACGATGATATAGCACGTTGCTTTTCTGTTTTGTATCTTTCTAAATATTGTAGCTTTTTTTTTAAAACTGGTCGGGATCAATTAGTATAAATACGCTGATTAAGCTTGAGACACATCAAAAATTTAACGATGAAGTACTTCGCTGTGGTCGCTTTCCTGCTCCTGGCTATTTTGGCTCTTGTTCAAGGATCCCCCCAACCTATTGGTACTTCTGTCATCAAATCCATCAAAGGAAAATAATCCATTGATATAAAATTTCATTAAAATGGATTAATTATATTTATATGATTAATTAATATTGTAAAGTATTTAACATATGTCATGAACATATTAAATACTACTAAACGAAAATTGTAAATAAATATTGTTTGATTCTTTGTTTACCAAAATGAATCTTTGTTTATTAATTGTATCGATAATGACGCACATAGACATCAGAAAGGCAGTTTTACTTTTGTTTATAAAAAAAGCTTTTCGGTAACATTTTTATTCAATAATATTTCGTCAAAGACTGAACACGAGTTGTTGTGACAATAATTGCTGTGTTTTGTTTCGCATATGCTAATTAACTTAAAAGCAGAGAAGACTATTTATATAAAAATGCAATTCACAAGTTTGAAATTCAAAAGCTTTTATTTTGTCAACAAATTTGTTATAAATAGACCTGTAATCATTCAGACTGCATCGAAGGCCCGAACAATGAAGATCCTAGCTTTGTTCATAACTTTCATTGTCCTGTTGGCAGTTGTCCTGGCTCAGGATCATCAACGTTATAATAGAAAAATCAAGCCAGGAGCTCCAGTTTCAAGTAATCCTGGTGTTTCAAATTCGGGTCTTAATAAGCTTACTGGATAATGATTAAATAAAACGCCCAAAGAAACGTTGTGATTCATAGTGAGATTATAACAAAGAATTTCGCAAAATTTCGTATCCTTAGAAAGTGAAATGTTAACATTTCCGTTCCGGAATCCGGATTTGAGTTATAGCCCTCTTCAATAAGCATTTTTGAAATCTGTACATCGCATGTCAGCGCATTTATTGTTATTACAATAATTTTATGAGCGGCCAGCCGCGATTTTTAATGATATTCATGAGTTTTATATTGGCAAAGTCTTGTACAAGATAAAGGCGCGCACAAAAAGAAGTATAAAATAAAATAAAAGCACCCAAGGTGGGTGGAGTTTTCCTGGCGACTGCTGGGGGATAGCGATGGGATGGCGGTGGTGGTAGTGTGGAGTTTGGTGGTGCTGTGGTCACGCGCTTTCATGCCAGTCGCCCAAGAATGTGGGGCAGCGCAGCTTTATGGCTCTTGTTTGTGGTATTGCCTGTGGTGTCGTATGAAATGCGCTCGGAATTCGCCAGCAGCAAAAGTAACAAAAAAAGGAAAAAATTATATACATATATATTGGACAGGCCTTCGCCTTGTTGTATACTCCTCCTTGCCTGGACCCGAGATCGTCCTGCGCCTGTGATAATCGCCCCGCTGGCTGCTTGACAGGCAAACAATGCTGTGAATTTGATTAAAATCAGCCAGCGTGTGCGTCTCCACTTCACTGCTCCTTCAGCTCCTTTGGCTGCTTTGTCGTTATTGGAGCACTCACAGACGACCCATCCATATGGGTGTATTTTGTATGTAGTTTAAGCCTGGCTTACGGGCAAGAGCTCGTTTGCTGGCCCACTGCAGGCGGTGGTTCCGCTAATTGCGATTTGCCAAATTTGGCATGGGAATATCGAGGAGTCAGCCACCCTATAGAAATATGCATTTCACCTTTAAAACCCTGAATCTTGGATTTCAAGCATAATGAGGAAGAGGCGAGAGAATTTGGAAATGAACAAAAATACCTTTCTTTCTCCTTTTCACTGACTCACTGCTAATGAGTTCCTATTGCCAGGACGATCCTTATGTAATTTTCATTCAAAGCCATCTCCGTTCACTGGGCTTAAAAAAATGACTGCAGTTTATAGAAAGATTAAACCTAATGGGTTAAGTAGTACGTTTTGAATTTAATAAATCAAGAATTTTAAAATTTTGAATCTAAAATATATACATTTTTATTATTTTTAACATTTTTTTCAGTGATTTCAGCCTTATTCGCTGATTTCTTGTGAATTTGCAATGAGACTAAAAGCTAATTAGTTGCCTGGATTTGGGGTCCTGCCTTCCATTTCTTGCCCTGTTCCAGCGAAGCGTTAATTTTTCCTCTGAATTGCACACAGGAGCCTCTGCGAGGAGGAAAACGAGGAGGAAGGAAGGTGTGGGTGATTCCGCACACCCACACACTCACATAGGCAAAAAGATACAGACAGACTGCAGGATCATCCGTACGGCGAAGCAAAACGGATGTTCTCGCGCAGCGTTGGCTCCGGTTTCCCGGCTCCCAGCCACCTCTCCTCCTGCTTTTTGCCACCCCACCAGGTCATCCTGCCAAGCCTCAATGGTTGGCTCGCTATTTTTTTTTTGCACAGGGGGGATAGCGGGTGGTGGCGAGGGGCAGCAAAATGTTAATAAATCTTATTTTTATCATTTGGCTATAAATACTGAATTTTTAGCTCCGGCCATGCTCAATTTATGGCCATTATTTATGTCGGAAAAGCGAAAACCTCAAACATGTTGCCACACTTTTTGCTCCCTCACCCACCGGGGGCTGCTATTGCTCCAGCTCCGGCTCCTGCTCCTGCTCCTTGGATCCTGGATCAGTGGCCTGCATTGTGCATCCATTTTATTTGCTGTATTTTGGCCAAGAGAAAGAAAGATACACAAGCCATATTATTGCAATTTTCCAGTTGCTCCGCCCACGCCAGCAAAGCCCCCAGTGTAAAGGAAACGAACAGAAACGAAACCGACCGAAATGAAATATGAAAAATTGCATTACACCTTAATAAACACCTCACCTGGCGAGCCCGCAAAGTGGGAGTGGGAGTGGGATCTCGTTGCTTGAGGAATGGCTCTATATCTCTCCAATCGCGAGCGCTGGAGTTCCTCCAGCCTTGGCAGCTGTGTAAGCCCCGCAGTTTTGGCCATAATGAAGATTGTCTGTGGCTTAAGTGGACGCACGTTGCTCAGCCGCTCAGGTCCCAGATGGATGGGCTGCCAGTGGATGTAGATGCAGTAGATGCACTTTTAAAAATATAAACACTCTTCTGTTTTTAAAAAAATAACAAAGCAAGCAAGCAAGCAAGCTTACAAAGCAAGCAACTAAATAAACCCCTTATATTTTTTTCACTGTTGTGAGCTTGATGGTGGCTGACCATGGGAAGCTGTCCTTTCAGGTGGTTGGGGGCTTCCAGAGTCCAAACAGGTAAGCGACCGATCGCGATCACTTAGGCGCTCATCTGGCATAAAATTGTTAGAAACGCCCCGTGTGTGTGCGCCCCTGGGTAAATTGCCTCCCCCACCTCCTCCTCTGCCTTCTCCTGCTCCTCCTCCTTATTGACCCTATCCTTTGGCTCAGTGATTCCTCAGGTTAGCCTCAGCCTGGCCATAACGTTTTTTCCATTAAATTAATAAATTAATGCGATCGTGCAATATTCGATCATGTGCTCTGCAGTTTACCATTTCATTGGATACATTTCATCCTCGCCCTTCGATCTCCTTGGGGTGGGCTGTCAGAATTTCCTAAATCTCAATACAACCGTTTGTTCGTCGCTGTTGCCATCAAGAAGAGGTTTGTTGGTAATCATACATTTCTGAAAACTTCAGGGGACTATAACAGTGTTTATGAGAATACTATAAATGTTTATTAATAAAATGTTTCATTTATATATAGATAAGAGAATGATTTATTCTAAAAACTATTTACTATAAACTAAATAGTGTTTCTTTAGTAATAACTAGATACTTATATAAAGTCCTACCATTAGGAAAGTTGATATAATTAATTATTAATTTACATATAATATCTAAAATATATATAAAATATATATAAAATGTTATGTTATATCAATATATATTGGTATATTTTAAAGATCCAAAACCACTGTTCCTGGTCCATGGTTTCCAGTCAGAATCTTGAACAGAAATTCGCCTGTAGAGCGTTCCACACTGAACACTAAAAATCGCGTTGCACCGAGCTCTGGTCGTGATCCCAAAAGTGGGTGTTGCTAAGTGTTTTTATTTTCCTTTTTTTTTTTAGTTTTTTTTTGGGGGCCTGGATGCTGCAGACGCAATGGCTGGTTGCTGGCCGTTTGCCGAAGAACCAGTCTGCCATTTTACAAGCCACCTCCTGCCCCTCGTGCATCATTAACGCTTTGCAACTGCAGCAGGGAGAGGGAATAATTGCATGGATGGAACTCGAGGCCGTTCCCTGGTTGCAAGTTGCAAGTTACCAAGTTGCCAGTTGCTGGTGGCTGGATCGCTGGCTTGGCTGTGTTGCTCTGTTAATTTTACAGCCATGTCTGATATTGCTAAATGGCTGTGAGTGGATTCGTTTAAGCACCAATTTTATTACCAACAAGCATCACGTTGCATCTGCATCGGTTCGCCTCTCTCTTGTTGTAGTTTTTGGTGTCTCGCTTGAGCCTGGCCCAATGGGGCATGGCTCTTAGCTCGACTCTTTTTTTCTGGCTTAAACATAAGCCCTGGATGTGGCTGTGGATGTGACTCCTTCTGTTGCCGCTGCAAGTGGAGAGATCCAATCAGGTTGCGCCTTTTTGCTTCAGTTCCAGCCACAACAACAACTTCCCACTTGTGGCCATTATTGCAGTTGTTATGGTTTTTTCCTTGTTTTTCCGCGTACATATTTTGCATTTGGTGGGAGCACGAAAAAAAAATACAACAAACCAGGAGAGGCTGAATATAACAACGCCCCTCCAGCTGCCATTAATCGTTAATCACTTTACATTGCACTCAAATTATATATTTATTGCAGACAAAAATAATTTCTCACTTTTATTGCTCCTTAAGGGATTGGAAAGCTTAGATCCAAATCGAAAAACATGGTTAATAAATGCGCGATTTTAGGAAAGTTGTAATAACAGCATAAATGAAAGAAGTAAAGGGAATACATTTTTTTTAAGCCAGCACCAAACAAACCCCTCTCTGAAACAAAACAATCATAAAAAGGTCTTCCCTTCCATTAATATGATTTTATATTATAATGAATTCTAGATTTTCAAATTAATTTATCAACCCGCGATTGATTATATTTTAATATGCGGAATTTAAATTTAAAATGTGTTAAACGCTGTGTAAATTAAACCTGATATCAAATTAGCGATATGTCATCACTGGACATTACAGACAGATATAAGCATATACTCGTAATACCCGTAATAGCAGGTAGTTATCGAAGCTTGTCAATCGTCAGATCACATTACACTTGATTGCTGATTGGCTCGCGTTTTGTTGGATTTGTTTTCCAATTCTGACGACTCTCGACGATGATCCCCTTTATAGGTTAACTAACTTAGCCATTGGAGAAAACAAATTACGGCTCATTGTGTGCCAGGGATAAGGTTTCACTTCGAGAGGGGGGAGTCTCCTTTCCCGGGACAATGGACCACCCGGCCGGCTTTGTTTTTGGACCGAATTCTCGACTGGGGGATTTTTTTAAACGCCAGTCACGTGCCATCAACGACGACACTTTTGACATATCCGGCGGACCACACGCGCCGCTGGCAACCCACTTCTGTAGAAAACATAATACCACCCTCATTCGGAGATCCTGCGGGCAAGTGTCAGGCAAAAAATTAGCGCATCACGTGCATCTTCGGTGCCACAATATCCTTTAACTGCCAGCGCAATGCTATCCTTATCATAATCGTTTTAGATTTCGTTTAATATGTTAATCTGTGTCAAGGCTATGGGTGTCCTTTCACCCTTTGTTGCAAGTAAACTTGAGAAATTATTTAAATAAATTAAGCGATATTTGATAAAGATAGTAAAGCTAGATAGAGGGCTCTCAGGAATCCATTAAACCACATATCATACTCTTCGTTAGGCGGTCATTAAAAAGAAAATCCTCCCGCTTTCCAGAGTATTTTCCATATCACTTTCCTGCGATACTGATTGCTTCTTCAACATTTTATTGGGGAGCCATAAAAATTATTTGTCCTGGCCCGATTGGAGTCCACTTAATGGGCAACGAAACGAGCAGCCGGAGCATCCAGTCGAATAAAAATCAACGAAAGGGCTTTAAACAGCCATAAGAACTGCAACCACTTATCGGTGGATGCGCCGGAGGATGGGGACGGCTTATCTGTGGAGAAAGAACTAATTACTCCCCTGGAGTGGCATTACTCTCTCCCATAATCTGACCCCCACTTCTCCATATCCCTCTATCGGTTTTATGTTCGCGTTAATTACCTGGCGCGGAGATTTTTCACTGCTTACGTTTTATTTTTATGGCATTTCCCGGTAAGAGCCGCGAGAAAAGTTCTTCTCACACGATCAAAGTCATCAACGGATGACTCGGCTGTGTAACCTTTAACCTTTTCTTTTAATGTCCACTGTCTTCTCACAGTACTAAAGTGCAAGGGCTCATGTCCTGGCTAGGGGAATAACAAATATGGGATTAAGGGTTGCAATTGGGAAGTAATGCTGAGGGGATTTATTATAAAGAGGGGATAAGTTATGAAATTTGATAAAGATTTATGAGGTTTTAATGTTCGTGGTGAAGACAATTTAACAATCAAACTACAGGACTTTTTTGTGATATAATTATTTAAAAAGATCATTAAATGACTTTACTATAAGATATTAAATTGTATAAGAGTTTTTAAGTTTAGTTTTGGAAATATAATTTCAAAGATCGACTAAAGCCATTTTTCTGAATTGTATTATTTTTTAAAAATAATTTTAACAAGGTTGAAAACTTTCAGAAAAACCTTCAGATAACTTAAAATCCCATTTCCATTTATCATTTTCCTCGAGTTCCCAGCAAGCCAATTAATTTTTGCTTTAAAAGGATTATATTACATCAGGTTAAAACTGTTTATGAAATCTTGGGGTGGCTGCCAAGTGAGTCCTTTTTGGAAAAGGTTTTTTATGCCCTGATTTCTCACACTGTCCCATCCATCCATCTATTCATTGATTGCTCATTTATAATGCCTCCCCCTTGGATGTCAGGGGAAGTACAGGAAAATAGCTCGGACGGGCATATTGTGGCAGTCAGTTAGGCAATTTCCCATACGCACACGCCCGTCAAAACCGCCACACCCACCACCGAGTGGCAGGACCGGCACAGAGTCCTCTAAGTTGCACTTTCCACCACCCAGCTTTGCGGATGAGCTGCAGCATCCGAAGGACACCAGCCAAGGCTAACGGCGAGGCTAAGCGGATATTCATTACACGAACCGCACGCTGACACGCGCCGCCGCTTTAGCACCCTCTCCAGCGGGTTTTCGTCCTTTTGCCAGGGCCGGAATCCTTGGCCCTTGGACGAGCTTACACTTTACATATGTCACGGATATCCCCGTGGGAGGGTTTGTCGCCATTTGACTTTTGAGCGGAGTCAGTCCACTGATCCTGTTTGCTGTAAATAATGCGATTAACGGCATCACGCAGCCAGCTCCTGATCCTGATTTTGCCTTGGCTTCCACCCGACTGGGGGTGGGGGATGGCTCGGGCTGGGTCCTGTTAATGAGCCGCCGAAGGAATTGCGCTCCAGTGGCAGCTTCCCGGATTAGTGCTACAAATTCGCGCCTAAGCATGGTGTGAAATATGAAAACGTACACCGGGGGAAAATCCTGTAATGGCAATATTTGATTTATGATTGTGAGATTCATTTATTTTGGGATCATTTTGTCTAAGGATCAGGAATCAGATCAGATTAGGTTATACTAACTTTCTTAAAATATAAACAATTATAATATGTAGGTTTTTCTTATTTTAAAAGTACTTAAGTTTCGCTTTTGGTACTTTGTTCTCTTATTTAAAAATATAGGTCTTAAAAATAACTATACAACAATCTTCACAATAAAGTTTGAAAGTTTCAAATCATATTTTTTCAAGTGAACAAATTTTTAGGGGGTTGGCGGAAATATGAAAAATTATTGCTTCGGTTTCGGTTTGGACCCGGCCTGGGTTTGCGTTTTCCTTTGTCTATTGCCATTAAAGTGTCTTTAGTGCTCCACGACGTATGCCATTCACTGGCTTGGAAGTAATTTTTATTAACTCTGCCAAAAGTGCACAAAATAATCGCATTAATGCCAAAGCCCCCCCACTTCCCCAGTTAGCCACGTGTGAGCTGACTAACCGTCTGAATGACTAACTGAATGACTGAATGACGGGTTGACTGACAAACTGAGTGTCAGGTCGGTGGAGTCATTGTCGTGAGTTCTCTGTTCTCGGATCTCAGAAAGGTTGGGAAACGCCAGCGGGTCTGGGACGGAGTCTGAATCTGAGTCTGAGTCTGGGCCTCATCTAAAGATTTTCCTTGCACTTTGTCTTTGGGCGTGTCGCGTAAAGCGTTTTTGGAAAATCTCATTTTCCAGCCAGGCGCAGTCTCGAGCCAAGTGTGCGAAAATTTGATAAACGCCGACCCCCAAAAGGCGCATGATTTATGGATCGGCATTGGCTAAAAATCAGAAAAAAAAAATCGAAAAAAAATAAAAGAAAATAAAGGAATAAACCAACCCGTAACCTGGCCCTCTAAGCCAAGCTGGATAAAGGCGAAGGGGGTGTGACCGCGGCTTTGCACCGCAAAGTGCTAAAAAAACGCTCAATAAAACCACACATAAAAATTGACTAAATACAAAACATGACAGACGGCGTGCGAGTATTAATAATAATGCGTTCGGCCGACGGCCCAGTCCGATTTTGGCCCTCTCCTTGTATTATTTTTGCTGGCTGCCGCTGTTGTTTATAAAGTGCAAAAAACGTTGTACTCTTTTTCACATTCACATTCGATAAAAATCGCATGATCATAAATTTACACTTTGCACAGCCTCCTCGGTAACGCCCACCCAAAAAAAAATATAAAAAAAACTACATACCAAGGGGGAGAATGCACATCGATAGGGGGTGGGCTATGGCCAAGGGGCAGGCGGAGGGGTAAAGGGTTGGAGGCGGCATGGGCGGGTGGCACAAGGGGGGCGTTGGAGATATGCACGCAATGGCAACGCCAATTGCCGGCCCCTGGGACGCGTGAACGATTGGTAAATTGTTGTGGTCAGAGACTTGCCACAGAATTGGCTTTGAATACGAACCGGAATCGAAGTCGTTTCGGATCGCCTTCTCAGGGGTCCTTTGCGTTATGCTTTGTGGCAACTGCAATTCAGAAATGGTCAGCATTGGCAAAGGATACGAATTATAGGTACTTATTAGGGGTCACATTTATTTAAAATCTCAATCTTGCAATAATTTAAATTAAATCTAAAATAAATATAATTATAACTCTAAAAATGGTTTCATATTCTAGTTTTTGAAATATTACTTCAATAGTTTTTCATTCAAGTTCAAGTAAATATTTTATTTATAGAAGAAATCTTTAACATAAAAATATATATTGAAATATATATACATACTCTCCTGATACACCCTTCTAAACACCCCTTTCCATATCTACCCAGAATTGAGGAATAAAACTGCATTTATTGCCTTTCGATTTTGATTTTTTTACAAATCGTTGAAATATTTTTCACAGAAAAGCCGCGTGCGCTTTACATTTTAAATGTGAAATTTTTGGGCGTTGGTGGGCGTCCCCGGCCACGCCCACACAGCTTGCGGTGTGAATTTATTTAATTGCCAAGCGTTTTGGGCGCGTTTCGAGTGCGATTTGTGGCGCGTTTTCTGACGCTATCGATTCGATGATGTCCTTTATCCTCATCTCTATTGCTGTCTCTCTTTCAGAAAGAATTTCTTTCCGTCTCTCTCTTGTTGGCTTATCATTTTGACCAAATCATCTGGTGGCGCATAATTAATGAGTTGCACATAATTTGCATATTTCTAATTTAATCAAAATGATTTGATTCGCATGCCCCTGTAATAACAACAACAACACACCACACCAGAGCAGTAACAACAATCGAAAATGCAACAATAACAAAACCCACACCACAAGCTGCAACAGCAAAAACAACTGCTATTGTGTGATGCATGTGCATGTCGCTGCAACATTATAAATAAATCAAAATACAATTTCTCAGAAATTGCGATGCCCTATCGAAATCCAGCGAGCAGAGAGACCCCCAAACATAAACACGGGCAAAATTTCCACCCGAAACATGTTGATAGGTGCACTGAAAAAAATATCACTTATAATAATAGATAAGAGTTATGAATAAATTTCTTTCTGATGTTTTTAAAGAAAATGTTTAGAAGAATATGAATATTTCATTTATTTTAATATATTATCTTAAAACCCTATATGTATATTATAAATTCTCATAGTGTACTACTATTTAGGATGAGAGGGACTGCATCGGCAATGCGGGGGCGAGGCAAGTCGTATGTGTTGCACTTATATGGCAGTTGTGGCAAGGTCTACGCAAATGCAAACGCCACATATCCACGACCAAGGAGGGTAACATGCAAGAAGTGCCAGCAACGAAGGCGGAAAATTCGATGTTCAACTAGATGCCCCTCTCTGGTCCTCCCCTCCTGCCATCCGGCCTGGCAGTCTTAGCCAACTTCCAAGCGAGGCCTTAACTAGCGGCCAAAAGCAAAACGGCAACAACAGCAGCCAGAGAGGAGTCCACATGTCCTCATGTGCATGCCGTGCAATTATTTTGAATTAAATTCGTATTTTGTTCGAATCTTGTAAATGCATCTTGTTTGCCAGGTATTTCTTGCCTGATTTTATAAAGAAAAAAAGTAAGTCCTTTATGCAAATGAATTGATAAGCTCTGAGATCTTGCGAGGATGTGGAAAAGTTGATTTTCTTAAATATATGTACATTCTGACATTTATAAAATTTTAGACTTTCTAAAAAACTTAATATAAATAATTAACATTTATTTAATAGCAGGAGTATTACACATCATCTTTTGTATAAATCGGAATTACTATCAGTACTTTGAATATAAACAAATATAGTTTATGTTGATAAGAATCTTTAGAAAGAGTATAATTTTAGAATTAAAATTAGTTTAAAAATTTTTTCTATTATCCTTTTAAAGTTTACTCCTTTGCCGAATATACGTATGGTGGTGGAGTTTTAAATAGTTTCGGAGCTTTGGATCACAAATTCCTTCTAATCACTGGAGCTGTTCTGTTTTGAAAAACGAAGAAAGGATAAGCGAATTAGCCAGATTATTAACAAGGCTCATACTTCGGAGTCCTGTTCGTTGAGTCGCCTCGTGCTCGTCCTGGCATTACCTCCGGGAACGGTGGACCGTCTCCAGCGTCGAAAGCGGCGAAGGCAGCCCTCCTCCTCCAGAATGTGGTAGAGATTCATCAGCAAGATGGCCAGCACCACGAGTAGAGTGGCGAAAGCCAGGATATCCCTGAGAGTCCAGTAGGGATGTATTCCCGTCACGCCAGCCGCGTCTAGTTTTTGGGCGGAGGCTTCCTTTGGCGGCCAGTCTATGTCCACCTGAGTGTCATTTATTTGGACTTTATGTTCGATCCTCGCCTGCAGGCGAACCCCTCGATCGTTCAGGTAAATAAACATTTTGCGATACAACCCAGGACTCCAATGATTGTCCTGTAAGGCCAGCTCCTTCAGGGTTTCGTGCTTTGAATGAAACTGCTTGTAGTCAAATTCACTCAATCGATTCCCCTCGAGGTACAAGATTTCCAAGTTCGGCAAGCCAGCCAGCTTCTCCACTTCCAATGTCAGGAGGAGATTGTGGGACAGATCCAAGTAGGTAAGGCGGGATGACAGGATGGGCGAGTCCGATGGTATGGAGACCAGTCGATTGTTGGCCATGTTCAGGTACTTTAAGCTTGGCAGGATATACAGGCCCTGTTGCTCACCGTAAGCCTCATTGAACGCTAATGATTCGATGATATTTTTGGATAGATCCAGTCTTTCAAGGCTCCACATTCCACGCAGCAGATTGTAGGTGTCGTTTCCATTCAACAAATTGCCGTGAATGTCCATTTCGATAACGGATGACTTGTTGCCCACGTGGAGGTGACTAAGCTCGTTGTTGGACGCCTTGAGTCGGATAAAGCCGCCCTGGATTATCAAATCGGTGAGGCTGCTGCCCTCCAGTATCAAGGTCTGGACACTGATAATATTTAGCATCAGGTTATCCAACTGACCGGCATGTCCCAAATCCAGAAGTCGCAGGTTCGTCAATGGTATCAAAGTATCCGACAGCAGGGTAGTTAAGTGATTTCCATTCAGGAGGAGGGTTTCCAGCTTTGTGTTCTTGGCAAAAATATCTTTGGGTAATTTTTCAATCAGGTTCCCACTTAAATCCAGATGCACCAGCTCCACGAGGGGGTCCAAGGTGTTTTCCCGTATCTCCTCGATGCCATTGCCTTGCAGCCCAAGCAACTTGAGTTTCGGTAATCCATTGAAGGCATTCGCGTTCACCCGATAGAGGATGTTATGACCGAGTTCTAGGATCTCTAACTTAGGAACCATGGAGAACTGATCAGATCTCAGGGCCCACAGATTCGTGCGTTGCATTTGTAGGGAGGTGAGATTCACCACCGGCATAAGACTCTCCTTGCTGATGCCATAGGATCCACAATTCCGGATAACCAGAGTCCGCAGTCCGGGCGTCAGATTCAGCAGTACCCATGGCACGGACTCACGACTACAGTTGCTGAGATGCAGTTCCCGTAATTGCAATGCAGGCGTTTCGGAGTACGGCATCGGTTTCTCCGTCAAACTGCAAAAGGTGTTCGGGCAGGTGGCACTCAGGTTTAACCTTCCGAGGGCATCGAGAACAACGGCAGCTGCTGCGATCCTCAGGCCGCAAATGCAACCCAAGAGACACAGATAGAAATACATACTATGTATATCTTTATCAAAAGTGTGAAGGCAGTCGTTGATTTAATTTGGCTCTCGTTTAGTCAGAATCCAGAAGTGCACTGAGAGCGGACCGAGCTATACAATTTCAGCACCCAGTGGGCTTATCGTCTCGGGCGGACCCACAGCGTGGCCGATAATGGATGATGTAAAGCCCCCGGGAAGCTTTAGCGATAGCAACAAAGTAGAGCTTTATTCTCGCATGTTGCTGGAGATACGAAAATGCAATGTCAACAATCGTAAAGAAGACTCACAGCGAGATGGATTCCATTTCACAGTCATTGTTTAAATAAAAAATGAGAAATTCAGAACTAGAAAATTTAATATACTTCCATGTCCACGTGATTAACAAAGTTGACTGTTTCGGTTGGTGAATTGCAGGATCTTTGCCAATTGAATCCAAAGCAGCAATTGTCTCCTTCGCGGCGATAAACTTTCGATCTAATGTAGAAAATAACTCCCACGAGGAAAACAACCATCAGGATATCATATACGCTCCATTCATGCATGGGCTTCTCGGGACAGTCCTTATTGGAAGATATTAGGCTCGTTCCTTCTCTTTCCTTAATATGGATCTTCTTTAATTCCCGAAGAGTAGCCTCCTCAATGGGATTACCATAAATAGTTAATTCGTCAAGGTTCCTATGAGCCACTATATAATGGAAATCCAAATCAATCCTTGTTATTTGGTTTTCCGCCAAATGCAAAGACTTTAAACTATCTTCTGCCACTATTAAGGAATTCAGAGTGAATGTTTTGAGTCTATTGTGTGATAGGTCCAGTACGTTAAGAAGTGGTTCAATTAGATATGATTCCTGGGAAAAGCTGGCCAATAGATTCCCCGAGAGATTTAAGTATTTTAGGCTTGGCATTAGGCAGACTTCTTCAGTGAAGGCATTGAACTGCTGGGGTAAAGTTTCCAAGAAGTTGTTAGACAGATCTAAGCGCTCCAGACTCCACATATTACAAAAATATTCGCTTAGATTTTTTTCAGTAAGTCCCAACCGAGATCCTCGTAAATCCAATTCTATGAGGAGATCTTTTCTTTGAAGCTCCAAATTCTTTACCTTGCCATGGGCAGCGTTTATTTTGTTGATCCTTTCACTGGAAATCAAGCTTTCTACTCCACTATTTTCCAGAACCAGGGTGTCAACTTTAGAGAAGAGCTTTATTTCTTTCAACGTCAGACAGTGACTGAGATCTATTATTTGAAAATCGAAACCAGGAAAGCCCACCTGAATCAAGGAGTTATTTCTCAAAATTAAAGATCGAAGATTTCGATTTCCAGCAAAAATATCCTTTGTCAGGTTGGTAATTACATTTGTACTTAGATCCAAATGTTGAAGACTCTCCAGCGGATTAAATACTTTCTCAGTAAAACTTACTTAGGTTGACAAAATCATGATCCTTTAAGCCCCCGAGGTCTCCATTTTTAAGTTGTAAGCTACTGATGTTTTTTAGGCTATTTATATGCTTGATTTTTGAATCATCTTTTAACCTTACACAATGCTCTATAATCAGGCTTCTAAGATGTGGAGCGTTCAAGGGCTCAAGGTCATTACAAAGGGGAACATGGAGCTCCAATAGGTGGGGGCAGAAAAAGATAGATTTGCATTTGGATTTAAAATTTCGCAGTTGAATTCGGGGCACGTTTAATTTCCTTAAATTTTTCCAAGAAATCCAAAATTAATAGAAAAGATCAAGACGACCGCGTGTAAAATAAACATTTTGTGTATTTATAGGCAGTGATTGCTCTATTTTGGATTTCTTCTATAAAGTAAACAAATTTTTCAATTAATGGTTTCATTTTATAAAGTTTAGTGTTTAAACCAGTTAGTTTCCTTTCAAAATATGACAGTTTGTATGTTATTTAACTAAACTATTTCAGCTGTTATACTTGAGATCGAAAATATAACGCAGCGTTTTATAGCAATTAGCTTTCTGTATGTCTGAAGAATACGATATATGGCGCGCATTTAAATTCAAATTCAAAAGATAAGACAGGTAATTAAATCTAAGGCAAGAAAATATATATACATATATAAATATATTATAAAATTATATGTCTGTTTTATGGAAAAATTGATTAAAGACACATACAAAAAACAATTCATTGTTTTCTCTTTTGGCATCCTCAGACTGGTTAATACATCAAATACCTTAAACATCTCAGTTTATCAGAGAAAACCAGCTAACATGTTCCACATAAAAAAAGAATCCTTCTCTTGGCAAATCCGCGAAAGGCAGAGTAAGAGATCCTTTAATTCCCTGCATAATTCCAAATCAGACAAGCGTTAAAAACATTTCATTATAACGCTACACAATCGGAATATTTAATGATTTAATCGGCAGGCGAATCAGCCAGAAAAACAACTACGAAAACCAAGACCAGACACCTAAGCAAAGGAGTTGCAAGCCAAAAAAAAATATATATATACATATATAAAAGGACAGAGCCTGCATCGCTGCACTGCCGATAAACTGCTTCAAATTCACAGATTTTAAATTCAAAATCACAGCCACACGGCGCAGGTTAAGGCAGCAAGTCAGCAAGACAGCCAGGCAGCCAAAGCAGAACGTGTAAAAAGCACAGCAAGGTCTTTTTCAAGATCTCCCCAAGAACTCATACCTCTGTCGGGCCATTCCATTCCATTCCCAACGTTGGCTCTCGATATAATGGCGCGAGTTTCATGTTTACAAAAAAGATTATGCAGTCCCCGAACAACAAAAAGAACAGGCCACGAGAAGCCCCAACAAACGTGCAGCGGTTGCAGAGTTGCAGGTAACTTGGGGACCCGAGGATGGTACCTGAACTCTGAAAACCGAGAACTGAAACTGGAGTTCTAATTAAACAATTCGTAGAATTTCGCGTTAATTGCGAGAAAACGACTTGAACGTGCTCGCCGGATTGGCTGGAGCCTTGGAGCTCTGGAACTTTGGTTACGCTACCTTTACCACCTTACCCTTACCCAACCTCCTGCTTGGTACTCCCCTTGGTTGGCATCCCACTTGCTAGGTGACATGTTCTTGTGGTGCATCCAGAAGAGATTTTAGTATTCTTCTTATTCGATAAGATGAAATTATATTGCCTTTAACATTTGTCTAAAAAGTTTGATTGCTTCGAAATTATTCAAAAGAAGATAAATCCTGGATGAAAATTATAATTTTAAAGTAGATTTGGAATAGTTTATAGATGGTTTCTTTCACGAAAATTTTATGTTGTTTTTAAAAGTTGTGATAATTTCCTCAAGTGCGCTCTAATACCTATGTACATAGATTTTCCCAGATTTCGTTCCCTTCTGGAAGCTTTTGAAGAAAATTAGCCCATTTATTAACACGCCCAATACAAAGATCCATTCCATCTTACTCACGTGGACAATGCTATGAACTTTACACATGTGAAGAAGGTTGGCCAACTCGGAGAGAAAACTCAATTCAAATTATCGCCAAACAAGATCGACAGATGTTCAACTGCCACAACAGAAATGCTGCGTCCAAGCTGGAGGGTACTGGGAAGGGGTAAAGCGACTGAAACCGAGTTGGAGAAAGGTCAATGAGGTGCACCGACCGACCGATCGGCCAGATCGATCTTTGAAACATAAAGCCCAAAGCCCAGAGCCAAAGTCAAAAGCAGTCGCACGTCTCGCTGAGCAAATAACGCCCCAAAAAATAAAATAACCCAAAAAGAAAAACAGAAGAGTGAACTAAACCCTTTAATCTAAACCACTTTGGGCAATGGCAGGGAACCACCTCAGATCGGATCTGAGTCGATCCGATCCTATCCGATCGACAACGCCACGCATATTTCGCATAACCCAGGCACACCTTTTCGCCAGGGTCCAGTTGAGCTGGAAAGAAAGGGATAACCCCGAAAAAATACACGTAGAATGCGAGGAGGAACACAAATCGGGGAACAAAGGCATAGGCAAAGGCACTCAGAGACTCAGAACCTCGCGAAGGGGTCGCAAGGGACGGACGACTCGGAGGAGTCGGAGGGCAGAGCTACCGTCATCATCGCCAGCACTCCACAACCATTCTGCGCCATTCGATCATCCCAGCCAGCACTCGTCATCGTGCTCGTCATCGTGTCCACATCCCAGAGCCCGTTCTTATCGGTCCGATTAATCTGCCATCTCTATCGCTGATAAGGATACCAAATGGACGACCCAGAGCTTCTCTTCTCCCTGCCTCCTATTCGATCCGATCCAACCCTAACCACAATACGACAACCACATCATTGTTAGCCCAGTGGCAGCCAACACTCATGTTTAAATTATGATGGCTTCTAACTTGCGCCCGAACCCCCGAATTCGAACTCCGAATCCGTCAAATCGAATGTGGGCATATGGGTAAGTTATACATACCTCTCCTCTTTCCTCTCCCCTGTCCTCTTCTGATCCATCCGCATCTCTCTGTCTCCCCGATCCCCGATGATCGTGTCATAAGTCAGCGGTACGCTGACATGGCTGACGACCCATTGACAAATGCAGCGCTTCAAGACTCGTTCTCCTTTTCCGTCAATGAACACAAAAGCCTTTGAAATCTGGCAAATGTTAAAGGGTCTTCCCAAAGAAACATTCAAGATGTGGTGAACAGATTAAAATTTATATTTTTAATATATGTATGAAAAACATGCATATATGAAGAGGGTACATTTCTGAATTTTCCTGTACTGTCTCATGTTTTGAAGCATGGTGAAGAATAAATCCACAAATAGTTTGAGGTATTCCGCTCAAGAATCGGTAAATTATTGGCAAAGATATAGCCATCGCTGGGGTCCATATTGAGGCTCCGCATTATTGTAGATTTTCAAAGGGGAACTTCAGAAAAATTGACAAAAAATCCAAAAAAAAATGTTGTTCCTAGATTATGATGCAGAAAGGTGCAGAATCCATCTACGAATAGTTTAAGGTATTCCGCTTAAGAATCGGATAATTATTGGCAAAGATATAGCCATCGCTGGGGGCCATATTGAGGCTCCATGCATTATTCTAGATTTTCAAAGGGGATATTCAGAAAAATTTACAAAAATTAAAAAAAAATTTTGTTCTTAGATTTTGATGCAGAATCCATCTACGAATAGTTTAAGGTATTCCGCTTAAGAATCGGATAATTATTGGCGAAGATATAGCCATCGCTGGGGGCCATATTGAGGCTCCATGCATTATTGTAGATTTCCAAAGGGGATATTCAGAAAAATTAAAAAAAAATTGTGTTCTTAGATTCTGATGCAGAAAGGCGCAGATTCCATCTACAAATAGTTTAAGGTATTCCGCTCAAGAATCGGATAATTATTGGAAAAGATATAGCCATCGCTGGGGGCCATATTGAGGCTCCATGCATTATTGTAGATTTTCAAAGGGAAACTTCAGAAAAATTGACAAAAAATCCAAAAAAAATGTTGTTCCTAGATTATGATGCAGAAAGGTGCAGAATCCATCTACGAATAGTTTAAGGTATTCCGCTTAAGAATCGGATAATTATTGGCAAAGATATAGCCATCGCTGGGGGCCATATTGAGGCTCCATGCATTATTGTAGATTTCCAAAGGGGATATTCAGAAAAATTAAAAAAAAATTGTGTTCTTAGATTCTGATGCAGAAAGGCGCAGATTCCATCTACAAATAGTTTAAGGTATTCCGCTCAAGAATCGGATAATTATTGGAAAAGATATAGCCATCGCTGGGAGCCATATTGAGGCACCATGCATTATTGTGGATTTTCAAAGGGGATGTGGGAGCCAGAAAAATTGACAAAAAATCCACAACAAATTTTGTTCTTAGATTATGATGCAGAAAGGTGCAGAATCCATCTACAAATAGTTTAAGGTATTCCGCTTAAGAATCGGATAATTATTGGCGAAGATATAGCCATCGCTGGGGGCCATATTGGGGCTCCATGCATTATTGTAGATTCTCAAAGGGGATCTTCAGAAAAATTGACAAAAAATCCACAACAAATTTTGTTCTTAGATTATGATGCATAAAGGTGCAGAATCCATATACGAATGGTTTAAGGTATTCCGCTTAAGAATCGGATAATTATTGGCAAAGATATAGCCATCGCTGGGGGCTATATTGAGGCTCCATGCATTATTGTAGATTTTCAAAGAAGATCTTCAGAAAAATTGACAAAAAATCCACAAAAAAAATTTTTCTTAGATTATGATGCAGAAAGGTGCAGAATCCATCTACGAATAGTTTAAGGTATTGCGCTTAAGAATCGGATAATTATTGGCGAAGATCTATTAAACAAAAAAACTTTATGTTTCCTGAGGCCTTCCCACATTATTTAACGCCCTTCTTATTTAATGGTGAATAAAACTCTATTAATAATTCCTCCAACCATCCGCCACCATTTGAATTATAAACACATTATTAAGATCACAAATCAAGCAGTAATCGGACGAAGCAAACAATGCTGATCGGATAGGGCAGATTAATCATATTTATCCAGACAAAGTAATCTGAATTCTGTTCATCCTGGCGTATGCGTAATGTGCCTATGTCACTGGCAGCTGCTGATCTGTTTTTTTTATCCCTGCCCTCCATCGAAAAAAGCAAACAAACGAAAATCTCCCTCTCAAATATTGTGACCGAGCTTCGTTTTATTTAAACACAATCACTGATGCATAATTAATTAAAAGGTTTTTCAATATGCTGGTTTTTTTTTTAGTTTTTTGTATTCATCCCGAATGTTTTGTTTATGTTTTGGCCACTGCTGGCTGGTTTCTGGCTTGTTGTCTTCTTTTGACAACACGCCCCACAAACGGTGGCCGCTTGTTGGTTGGCCGGATCTGCATGGGTATGATTCTGAGGCTGATTCTGATTTGGATTTTTATTCTGGTTCTGGTTGCGCTCCTGGGCTCCCTGGCTTCTGGGCTCTTATCTTGTAAATTGAATTATGAAATCGTCAACTTGAAACCGAACCGAATGCAAGCAGACACGCTGCTGCTAAGCGAGGCTGCTCCTTTTTGTCCATGGAATGAAAAATCAGTTAAGGCACCATGACGACGACAACGACAACAACCACTACCACATTCAGCTGCCCAATGACCAATTCCCTGCCATCTCTCTTTTTTGTAAGCCAGTGGATGTGAGCAAACAAAACGGGCATTTAACATAATCATATCATATCGTCGTAGGCATCGCATCGCTGCCGAGCTGAGACCACTTAAGTTGGCCAGAACGTGGAGTTTTGGGTCGGAAGGATGAGTCTGGCCATTTGCATATGTCTCCCGCCCTTGCCACGCCCCTTCGCCAGCTTTCAACTTGTTTGTTTGGCAGCACGAATGAGCAGCATTTGGGAGCTATCTGCCTTTCATTGCTATATTTGCCCGAGTTGGCTGGCTCTTGATTTCTCAAAAGGACGATGGGTTGCCCAGTAATTCAGTGGATGTCCCATGCCAAAGGTTTAAGGGATAATATATACAAAAAAAAGTAGAGGGTTTGGATTAGTTTATTTACCTTTCTAGCTATTTAGTTTTATTATTTATACTATGCTTTTCTTTTGAATCTTTTAGCCAAGGCTATTTTTAAAGCTACCTCAAAATGTGGCGAGAAGTCCTTAGATCTATATTATTTCTTTTTAATAAAAATTTAGTTGTATTGAGCAAAATTAATCAATATTAAAAAAAATTTTCCACAATTTTTAAAAAAGGTTTTTTTAGGCAAAAAATTCACAAAAAACAAGCTTTTGACCAAACATCTTATATTCCGGTCT
Organism: Drosophila pseudoananassae pseudoananassae; assembly: GCA_018153035.1. NCBI lineage: Eukaryota > Metazoa > Arthropoda > Insecta > Diptera > Drosophilidae > Drosophila > Drosophila pseudoananassae. Next base: position 3,725,941 of record JAECXR010000055.1, read on the forward strand.
GTTTAGACATAAAAAGTAATCAGAAAACGCTTTCGTTTGTTCTAATCACAAACACAGAATCGTAGTTCTTGGCTTTGGTAATTGAGAATATAATTACACGAATTACGAGTCAGTCGCCGTGTTTATCTAACCGTTAGCATCTGCCTTTCATCTTGACTCTCTTGGCTGAATTTGACAGGGCCAAGTGCGTTAGAGTCGGTTTGTTGGACGCCTGGCTCGCTTGGTCGGTTGCTTCTATTGTCCGATCCCCAAGGCGATGTCATGGCAGCCATTCGGACTCGGCGTGTACGGGAATAAGCCAACTGGCCGTGGCCAAGTCGAGCATGTGGCCGCTTTCACAGCGCCGGGCAATTGACAAACGCCACTCATAGAAAAAGGGATGCCCGAACAATTGTCACTTCCCAAAGCAATTACGTTACCATTTGAGCGTGTAAACAAAAAATTACAAAGTTGTTAGGCCAAAATGGCAGCAGTTCTGCAAGTCATTGCAAGTTACCAACATCTGGTCGAGAATAAAAGGATGAATAGATTGGAAATGGCGCTAGAAAGTTGAAAAATTCAACAAGTTCAACAATTCAAAGCAATTATAGCTTCAAAATTAATGGTAGAAATAGTAAATCCTTTATTTTAAAGCTTTAAAAGTATATTAATTTTTAGCCTATATTTTAAGAAGTTTATTAATTAATAATATTAGTTTCTACACCCTTCACTTACTCCGTCTTAAGCTCCCTAAATTAATTTCCTTCTCACCCAATCAGGCAGAAATAATTGGTAAATGCTCTGGTTGTGACAGGTAAACCCATCGAATACTTTATTGGTCAATTGGGCAGCAGTTCGGGGCTACCACAGGCCCTCTACACCTCCGACCCTCATCAATGAAGACCCAACACCCTGGTGTATCTAGCTGTAACCCCTCTGTGGCTGCCGTGCCAAGTGTTACCTTTTCCAATAAATATTTGTTTACGCACAAATAGACTTGTAGAACGTGTTAGAAGTTCATTTGGGGTAGAGTGAAGGAAACGGAGCGGATCGTAGTTATGCACTAACAGTCCTGTCCGTTTTACAGAGAAAAAAAATGAGGACTTGGTTAAATATATACAAAAAATTGTCAAAAAACATCCCAATTTAAACCCTACGGATGATCATTAATCTGAAATGAGTGCATTTACTCATGTATACTTTAAAAAGCTAGTATTAATGTAAGCCATTGATTTGTTATCTGAATTTGATATCTAAATTATAACTAGTTCCATAGTAAAATCTTTATTTAGTTTTTAAGTTACGAAAACTCATAGTCCTATCTAGTTGTAAGCCGATGGGATTATCTCAAGCTCTGTTTTTATTTCATGGCTGTTTTATTATCAACCTTTTTCAGTCAATAAAAAATCTAAATCAATCAGAATTTTCTACACCACCCCCTAAACAAATATTTCTCGCAGTGCATAGCCCAGTCCACTGACTGCAGACCTTATCAACTTTAGATAATCAACCCAGATTCCAGTGTTTGCCCTGAACGCCTCGACCTGCTTGTTTGTCTTTGATTCGTTTAGTGTCTGGTGTTGTTTCGGCGGTCACCAGTCACCACAAAATAATAATAATGCCCGAATGCTAGTAGAAAGGAAACCAAATATTTGCTTTATTTATCGCAGTAGCATCGTAAGTTTCAAAATTCAATTTAATTGGATGCTCGAAGACGGAAGTATCGGCAGTTTGTCGTCTTTTTTTTTTGGCAGAGGGCATTCTATTCTAAATAGACCCCTATGCTCGGGAGTCATAATCGGAGGCCTCCACTTCCTGTTTCAAATTCTGGTTCTCGTCTTATCGCGGCATTTGGATCGCCTCTTGTTCGCACCTATTCAAATGATCTGCCAGTATCTGAAATCAAAATCAAAGTATCTAAAACCGGGAGCAGCTGATTGACCAAAATCGCAATTCTCGCAAAAAGTGGAAACCAAAAGTAGATTTGCTTTTTTGTTGAAATTTTTTGTTTGGGTTATCAACTGGGGTTTTGTCGCCACCATCTCGGCCTTCGGTCCTTCGGGGTTTCTCTGTGCGCTCCGAGAGCCATCCGCCCATCACGTGTCTAATTTCTCGCTGCCCAAATAGTCCTCCGAGGAGCGAGAGAGTCCATTGTGGTTGTGGCTGGCTGGGTTTCGCCTCAGTTTTTTGCTCCTGGCCCGGTTATCTTGATGTTGGCGCGCAAAAATGTTTACAATTTTGCTGCTCATTTTTTTCCTGCCCGTAGCCGGCACACAATGGCAGCAAAAATTAAAAATGTTTCCAGTGGTTGGCCAGGTCCGGGATTCATTTTTCATGTTGGTCACTCAATTGTGCACGAGACACATGCCAAAAGGATGGGGCTTCGAATGGTACCTTGGTAGGTAATCGATGAGAGAAAAAGTGTTTGGATAGTGAATTAGAAACTGGACTCAAAAAACTAATTAAATAAGCCTTGAAAAATATGGCTTTTAAAATTACAATAAGAATATACTAAAAGAGCGTATTAATATTTTTTAGCTTTTCTTTAAAGTCCTAAGAAAGGGTTCATGTAGTTATAATTTTCTTTTCTGACTTTATTTGTTATTATTAGTATATATCATAATTACCTCATTTTAATTTTATTTTAGCCTATACATCACCACTGTATGTACTTCTGTGGAGCAATCAGCGTTTTCTGTCAACTAACAAATAAATATCACGCATGGCCAAAAGCGGCAATCAAAGTCCATCAACTGGCATCGGGCTGGCAGATGCCAAGCCGTCGATAACCAAACCGATGCCAATTCCACATCCAATACCAATTTCAATTCCAATGCCATGGAGCACATCCTTTGGCAGCGAGTCGCCACATATCGCTGCAGATGGAGCGGAAGATAAAGTGCCGGGCATTGTTTCAGCCTCAATCAGAGCTAGTTCAGATGCGTTTTTGGCCAGGTCTAGTATGGTTGTGGCCCAGCCAATGTCCAATGTCCACTGTCCAATGCGCAGTCATAATTATTTCATTATGGCCCATTTGTTTCATCAGCCCCATTGGCCACATCTGACTTCTGTTAACTGTTTTGCTGATGATTTGGGTTCGTGTCTGTTGGGTTTGGTGTTTTGGGTGCTGTATCTTTTCAGAGTCTTTGTATTTTTTTTTTGAGTTTCTGTGTCTGATTTTGGTTACCTTATCGATTGGACGCCATCTTAATTGTTTGTTGTTAAACACGCAGCCACAGATTTTCGATCCCCATTCCGATTTGGAATACTCCAATACGGATTCTTGTGTCTCTGATTTGGGATCCCCATCCCTCACATCGAATAGATTTTTCTGCTTATTGATTTTTCATTCGAATTTCGTCGTCAGCCATTTGATTTATTGTTGTCCACTTAATTTGTTAGAGATGCTGTCCAGATATTTCCGTCTCCGCTCCTCGGGCTGCTAATTCGCTGTAGATCGTTGTATTTATGGCTTTCGGTTTATCGTTGGGAAGATTTTCGAATTTCTGTTGGCTTGTGTTTGGGCATGCCCTCGCTTGAACTGGTCTAAATTGCTTAAACGAGCTTAAACTGCGTTAAATGTTTTCTTTTTTTTTGTTTATTATTTTTATAGTTTTGGGGTGGGGCCGATGAAATGCGGTCTCTTGTCTGATTTGCATAAATAGTTTGTGGGTCTTCGAAGCTGGGTGAAATTATAGGGATGCCTTGGCAATAAGAGTTTCAAAGAATACAGTAATGGGGTTAAAAAATGTATGAGGAAAAATTAAATTCTAAAATGGGTTTCAAAATAACTTAAAACATGTAGGGGAAAAAAGGATTTTTAAAAACCATTATTTGAGTTTCCAGAATGGTATTTGTCCTACCATAATTTCTTAAATAACTACTTACCTCCTATTGGAGTCCCCAAAGGATTATTATTTTTGAATTCCATATGGCACCTTAGTTCCTGCAAATCCCCTGCCCCTCGAGGCACACTCCCGGTGAATGCAGCAATTAGAGACTGTTGCCAAACAGTGGCCCTTGGCTGACCAGTCCCCCGTTCCCCGGCCAGGTGTGTGGCCACAATAGATGACCAGACCAGACCAGCTCCTGGCCCTGTAGACCTTAATGTCACCCCCCCGATTTCTGATTGTTTGTGTGTGTTTGTTTTTTTTCGAAAACCCTCTAACAACTGCGGCGAGAGCCAGACAATGGCAATTGTGGCCGGCTGAGAATGTTGTCATGTGTCGCCCGAGCCGCTGTCGTCGCACATCGTTGTATTTCATGTAAACAAATAACAAATTAAATGAAAATTTAAATAAAAGAGAAGCCAGCAGAAGCAGGAGCAGACCGACGATTTATGGCCCGGTTGCAGGATAAGCCCGAAAATCGAAATCGTCTAAAGGGAAACCCTCCGGCCACCGGCAGTCCTTGACGGGTTTTGTTTTTTTTCCTGAATTTTTGTGGTTGATGGAGGCGAAACCCCGCTGATCGAATCAAATGAACTGAACACACACATCGCCACAAATGCAGACGGCAAAAAGGACAATCGAAGGCGGCCAGGATTTTCAGGGTTGTTAGTGGTCTGTGTTACCTTGATTTCGACTTTGGCTCCTCGTATCCTCGAATCCTTGTATCCTGCAAGGCGGGTGGCACTCGGTCCGTAATTGGGATTTGTATTGAGTTATTATTTATTGCCCCTCCACGCCCTCGACCTCGTCCCTGTCCAAATAGAGAAATTATCGGCAACAACTTTGCGTGTTGAATTGATTGATTTGCCAGCCCGGCGGGTTTCAAATCCAAATTGCATTCTAAATTTGTATCTGTAGGTATGTGTATCCTCCTGGGATATAGATATTCGTCTAGTCGAGTGTGTGTGGCATGCGGGTCCTTTGCATGTCAATAGGTGCTAAAAATTGACTTTCCAGCAACGCCCAGACAGAACCTGCTTGAAACTTAATTAACAAGACTCCGCCGCAGATACAGATACCAGTGTGTAGATGTATCCATGTATCTCGCGGCTATGTGTATACTGTATCTCTGGCAACAGAAGCCAGGAGCCATCACCAGATAAACCCCTGACAATCACTCAAAGCTACATAGGATAAGGGCGGGGGAATGGGGTGGGTATGTAGCTGGGGCAGGGGCTGGGGCTGGGGCATGCAAAATGCAGCTGCAGTCTGCCGACATTTACATACTTACAAGGAAACGAAAGCAGCCGACCCCAGCCAGGGGAATGATATATAAAAACACAAGAAATTTGACATGAACTGTGGAGATTTCAACGCAAAGATAGCGCCAAAAAGATGCCACCGAGACAGAGACAGGGGGCGAAGGAGAAGGAACGACTCAGACCGAGAGGGACGGAATGAGAGACAAGGAGTTTGGCTCCTTGAATAATGACGGCCTCAATCAGGACCGACGAAACCCAAGCAATTGTAAGAAAACCTCAAGAGCCAGCAGATGAGTAGAGAGCTCTGAAGTTTAAGGTCTGAGAAAGGTCTAGAGATGCTGTTTCTTTTACACTGGAAATTTTTTAGCTTGAGGCTTATATATATATTTGAAATATTTTAGAATTTTTTAGAACTACTGACATTAAAAAAAAATGGTTGAAAAGTATCCTTTTTTCCACAATATTTTGGGTTTATTATTTCTTTACCTCCAGGATCTTTATATATTTTCTCCAAGTGTAACCTTCCTGCATCTTCTTCGTTATTGTGGTTTTCTGAGAGAAGAAAAAAGTGTCCGGGGAGTGAGATGACGCGATTGCTAGATTTGATAAGCAAAATCATTTGTGATAAAATAAATAATTGAGTTCGTTTGCATATCATGGGAAAGCATCTCTCATCGGTGGAGACGCAACCGCACTCAGAACAGAAAACAAAAAATCCGAAAAGTTTAGAAATACTATGGACGGTGGAGAGACCTTAATAAATTCATAGGCACAGTCATAATTTTTTCCAATTGTGTCACAGATTAGGGGGGCACCTACAAACATACATAAGACAAACGCCTTTGGACAGACTTCAATCAAATCGGACGACGTTCGCTTAGCCTATCGTGGCAACTATCTTTCGGAGGTAGAACCCCGAGCCCTAGCCCCACCCCCTCTAACAAGGCGCACCTCCAATTGCGATAAAGCGTTAAAATTAATTATCGAGTGCCAGCAGCGGAGCTCAGTGCGTTGTGCTGTCAAATCTTTATCGCATAATTGATTTCATAGCTACTGCGTTTGCTTTCAGCGCTCCTTTCCTCAAATTACATGCCAAGGGCCCTACCAACAAATTTTTTACTTGATGGGTCGAGCAATTTGGGTAAAGCGCTACCTCCAAAAATACAAAAAATATACAAAAAACAATAACAAAAAAAAATGAAGACGAAGAAACGAACAAAAAACGGCAGCCACAAATCAACATCGCGATAAGAAACTGTGATTTTTATTTTTTGAAAACTGATTTTTGATTTCCTGTACAATTTTGATTAAAAACTCTCCGTCTCCCTCAGCGACTCTGTCATGTCGTCTCAACGTTTATTTTTGATTTTTTGGGGAACCTTCTTCTTCACTGACTGTGAATGAAAGGCTGAAGACAAATTGAAAACAAAGTCTAATCAGTTGAGCAATTGAGCAATTTCGAATACCCCTTACTTATCGGATTAGAAGGGGGTTAGACCCAAGTACCTTTCGTATTATTTCAAATCACACCTGACCTATCAGGGGGATCAAGTTGATGACTACTTTAGAGAGATTATGGAAGTTTATGAAATTTTTGATAGTTAGGGTAGATTAAAAAGTAGTTAATGAGATTAAGAGAAACTATTTAGGTACAGAGTTAAAAATGATATACCAAAATTACTAGAGGTTAAAACTTCTATATTCTATTCACCTTACTAATGGGTACTATTTGGTCTCTACCCTTTACCTTTTTATCGCAAGACTGTCTATAATTTAAGGTTTTGCTTCTGCTACCATTGTTAAGAGCGTCTTGGAAATCTAATCGCTGACAAGCTATGGCTGCCTGTATTCGATAGATAGTTGTGCTGATGGCACACTCGATGGGAATGGGCAGCCCGTGGGGAGTGGCATTCGAGGGGCGGGCAATTGATTCGGACCCAGTTGAGAAATAACCCAAGATTTGACAGAAGATATGCCTTGGCTTATGCAAGGTGTCGGCTATGGTAAAATATTTCCAATATGGCTTTGATTCCGGGCATCATTATGGTACAATATCCTTTCCTTTAGTTCAAGTCCTTCCTCCACTTGAAAGGACCACCATGTGTCGTGGCTCCTGTTCATTCCGGGGGCCTTTTGTCTCTGGCGTAATTAAAACTTAAAACGCTTTTTGTTTTGCAAGCAGCACTTGAACCATTGTTCGCAAAAACCAAAAGTTCACATCCACCCCACCGAAAAGGAGACCAACCGCCAGACCAACAAAAAGCCGGGGAATGGGCCAAAGTATCTCAAGTGTGCTTTGCTCATTGTGAAAATTCCAATAGAGAGCGTGCGACTTCTTTGAAAGTATGTACAAAAAAAACTCCCTCCCCACGGCTGGCAGGCGAAAACTTTTCAATGCAGCCCACCCGGCAGAGAAGTTTATTGAGGAAAAGTAACAGAATCAGGACCAGGAATAGGAACCGTACCAGGGGCCAGGACTCGATGTACTCGGGGTTCAGTTCAAGTGGCACGGAGCGCGTGCCTGGGCACGGAGACTGGCTTCAAGTGTGGCAATATGTTGCAGCTTCGAGCCGAGACACATGGTAAGTAAATTGCAGCAGATGCACCTTGCAAGAAAAAGTGGTCTGCTGAACTTCATAGAGTTAAAAAAAAGGATTACTTATTGTTTTAATATACAATTTTTATTTAAAAAGTTAAAATTTTTTTTTGTTAAGAGATTAGTGAGATGTTAACAAGTGTATTGCCACATTCTTTCTAAAAAGGCTACAGTTTAAGAAGTCTTAGACGAGGTATGGAAAGTATATATTAAGCCTATTAGTAATATTTTAAAATAATGGACATCAAATAAATAAATTCCTCGTAAAGAAATGCGATCAAAAATCCTAACAATAATTTATCAGAAGTTATTACAAATATTATATGTATTGACAACCCCTAGAGTTTCCTATTGGAGTGAGGGAGTTAATAAAATATGTTTTATACCGCTGTTATCCTACCTGAGTCCGTACACCTGTAATTCAGAACCCCGGCCAGTGCATAAATCATCAATGCAACTGCACCAGACCAAATAGAAATCGGTCGAAAGAGGCGCCCGCAGAGCGACGTTCGATTTCGGGTTGGCCTACGCCCTCGTTCCTACGACATCCTGCATATTGGTATTTACCTGGGCCTGTGACGAAATATTTAGTCGAAAATATTGTCCCTAATGCTGGCGCCAGACAAGTCTTATGCTGATGATGATGACAGACTTAGGCACCGTACACAAAACAAATCCAACCTGTCACACTAACGACTTCTGCGAAGACAATGGCCCGGCCCGGCCCGAACCGAACCGGCCCTTTCCCTCTACCCTACCATCCCTTGGCTGGCTAGTTGGCCTAGCTAGCCCGATATTTCGGATTCGGTATTGCAGTTTACTTTGGCTTTGTGCATAAGCCAAAAGTGTTGCACTAGTTTCGAAGGATTTGGCCCGGCCAGACAAAGAGCCCGGGGATCGGCAGGGCTTTGTTTTCGGTTCCCCGTTTATGTTTCTGGTTCAGGCTGCTGTGTGGAAATTGTGTATGCACTTTATGGTGCAATTCCTTTGTCCTGCCGGCGAAGGCAGGCCAATATTTTTATTGCCCATGTTGTATGTAGAGTGTAGCATGCTACTACTAACAAATAGCTGCAACAGCCGCTAAGAGTTATGACCCGGCGCCTAGGAGCTCATCTCCCAAACAAAGGGCTGTGAAAGCCAGTTTTGGTCCGAAATGTTTGGGAGTGGGTTATTGTGATATCACGTTGAGATCGTAAACCGATCCTTATATTTTAGAAAATTTATTCTGTAATATGTACCAAATAAAAAAATATTTGTTAGATTAGTGTCTGACTAGAGGATTACATTGTAGTTAATTGTTAATTCAAAACGGAAGTTACAACATGCAAAATAATTAATTGGGGAGCTAAAATTGTTGGCTCTATAAATCCGTATAAAAAGCAATACGTTTTAGCCAACTTGTTATTATTTTCATTTAACTACAGTAACAATGTTAAAAATTAAATTTTTTATGTGTTTTATGCTTATTGGAGGGGCTTATGTAAGTATAACTTAAAAATAATGAAAAAATAGCTGATAAAATGTATTTTTCAGATGTTTCTTCCCAAAAAGTATGAAGTTCATATTGTGAGTCTAACTTCGACTAATGAAGGCTACGTTGATTTTAGTAAATTACGCCTTACTGCTCGCGAACACCTGCTTAATGGAACAATAACGGTTTTAAGGGACTTGGATAATGAAAGCATTACTGGATCCGCAGAGTCCTTCCACGATGCCGAAGGAAATGGAGAATACAAGCAGTTGCCCTTCTTTATACCGAGGCAACCCATTTGTAGTCTCCTCCGTTCCTATTGGTCTTACGCTAATGCATCTGTGAAGTATGATGTGAACACCGATTATCCCGTCCACATCCTTCCGTGTCCCATTCCAAAGGGAACATACTATATCAAGGATGTGGAAGTTAAGACAGATGGTTTGCCACTTGTGGTGCCGCGTGGATTTGTGAAGGGCGTAGCTTCTATATATGAAAAGGAAGAAATTGTGGGAAATCTTACTATGCTTTTACATATTACTGATAAAAATTTATAAGATGTTAAAAAATAAAAATGTTTGTTGAAATAATAAGTCAAGTTGAAAATATTTATTTTGTGTTGTGGACTTTTAAGAAACAAATATTATAAGAAAGGTAGACTTGAAAAGGTTGACTTGATCAGTTGTTTACGACTTAGTTGAAAAATCTGATAAATCAAAATATTATAATTGGGCTTCAAAACATTGTTATTACAACATGACATTATTTATATAATAATTTTTATTATATGATAAAATTATACAATACAAAAAAAATTTTTTGGGTAAAAGGAATCTAATTATTTTGTAAAACTTTGTGTTATACTTGTAATTAATTAATAGCCAAACTAGACATTCCAAGTTTTGAGCCAATAAAACTAGCTATTTCCGTGTGTTATCTAAAATATTTTATAAACAAGTCAAAGCAATTAATATTTTTTTAAACACGAACTCAAAACTTCCTATAAAATCCCCTAATCCAAGTTATTAGATTAAGTACACTGTTGCCTAAAGCCAAACATGGATGGACTAAAATACCTTATTTTTCTACTGATGATAAACGGGGCTTACGTAAGAAATAGATATTAAAATGAGGATCCTTATTGATTTAAATCTCTTTCATAGATGGCTCAAAATTCCTATGATGCCCGGCTGCTGTCCATCAATTCATCAGCCAACTCGGTTTGGAATCTGGACAACGTTCGACTTTTGGGCCGAGAACACCGAATGAATGGATCTGCGGCTCTCCTGGACGATATGAGCAATGAATTCTATACATTCTCAGCCGAATGCTATCACGACGCGGACGGCAGTGGAAACTATAAACGGATGCCGTTCTTCGTCACAAAGGAGCCCATTTGCAAGGTGATGAAGGCCATGCTGGAATACCTCGAGCCCAGTGTGGTTGTTGGGGTTAATACGGATTTTCCCATCAATGATATTCCATGCCCTGTTCCAAAGGGGCAGTACTGGATCAAGGACATTGAGCTCAACACGGACAATTGGCCGGGTATAACACCCAGGGGATATTTCAGAGGTATCGGTTATATATACAAAAATGGATTAACTCTCGCCGGGACAGTGGAAATCGTTTGTGAAATTAAAGATCGTCCTTAAAAAGTTTGAAAAAAAAAAGTAATTTCTGGTAAAATATTTGAAATAAATAGAGAGTTTTTAGTCCATATATAATCTCGATTGCTATCGCATTTTTTTGAAATGCCACTTTCTAAGGATTCTCGTTTATCGTGATAGCCAAGTGCTAAAACGTTTATGACAATGGAACGGTCTTTGGAACAATTTCTGAAAACCCCACAAGAGTGCCAAAAGATTAGCATATCGTCCAGAAAATCGTTCAGATCAGAGATCAGACAAAATAGCCGCCAACACCTCCAACAATCCTGCCCTCGATTCAGCTGCCTTGATAGGAAAATCCTGCGATCAAGCATGAAATGATTTCCGAGGAAATCTGATACAGCAAGGATCGATTTTCCGGGGCTAGATGGCGATACGATCACTTGTCCGATACGGAGATCAACGGCAAAGGATCTCGTCCTCCGACGATGATGATGTGCACATTTTCTGCTAATCCTTCGGCTAACGCCCAGCACAGACACACCAAACAGACGTCGCCGCTGTGGCTTTATGCTAATGATCGGTTTTGGTCCAGAAACTAGGCCAAAATCGGCAAAACCACCGACCATGGCTCATTGTGCGGTGACTGAGTTCGGGTAAAAAAAAAAAAGAGGAAACCAACAAACAGAGTGCGCCTAAATATTGCAAATCTGGCCGGCGACTGGGCCGGGCCATTGTTTCGGCCTGGCAGCGAGTGCGAAAATAAAAATCTCTTAATCGGCACTGGCGACAGCATTCAATGAGTTTTGCACTGCCTCTGGCTGTGGAAAGTGGACATGGGACGTGGGACGCAGGACATGGGCTGTGGGATTCGGTGCATGGGACTTGCACTGGCAACTGGCACTTGAAACATGACAATATCAATTTGTACGTACAATGGCCTAATCTGATAATCAGTGCAAACATGTCCTTTGTGTCCATTGTGCGTGGAACAATGCAAACGGCATAGTTGTGCGCCAGGATTAGGTGCCAAAGCCAGACGACGCGTCGGTGGACGGACGGACCCCGGGCCAAGAGTTTTGTCAAAGTTTCAAAGTTTTTTTGGCAGCCATCCAATCCAAGTTATTGTTGGAAATTAACCAAAAAACTGACAAAGGCTAACAAATATGAATGAAACATAGTAAAAATTAACTACTTAAACATGGCTGTTATTAGGGATAATACTTAAAAAGTAAAGATAGGATAATTAATATATGGTACTACTCTGGTGATATTTTATAACCTGACATAAGAAGCACCCAAAAACGGAGTTCATTACGGATCTCTATTAAATGATTAATGTGCATTTTATGGTAAACTCCCGGCCCAGACGATCCCCATAAAACGAGCGATCATAAAAGGAAGACAAGTAAAAACAAGGGAGCCGGGCGAGATGATCGGTGCATGTAAAATGAATTCGAGACACGGGACTTGAGACTCGAGACTCGAACTCGGGACTCTCCAGCTTGTCAATCAAATTGCGGAGGCACACAACATAAAAATGATCGACAACAATGACACTTTGGGCGGCAGGAATGTCGCGGATAAGCATCACCACAAACACATATACATATACATATGAAGATCTGGCCGTCAGGAAGGTTCATTTATCATTGGAATTGGATGGGGAATGGGCTCACTGGTGGCGGAGGTGTGGCTTATGCCCAGCATGAATTAATCATCGCACAAATCAAATTGAAATCACAACAGTAAAAAAAACAATAAAAATATCATAACAAATGCTGCGCAGACAGCATCAGCCAGGATGTAATCAGGGAAGGCACGACTTCCAGGGATTCTCCTCCCCATTAGAGGACTTTCAAGGAGGGTTGGGCCCTGCAGAGATACAACCACAAATTGACTTGTTTTGTCGGGTTGAACTCCCCGCAAATTAGTTGCTCAATTGGGTAATAAAACCAAATGTGCCAATTGCTAATGCTGTTGAAAGTTTTCCCTCGGCGATGCCACTTTTGCTGCAAGTGCCCGAAAACAATTGTGCAATTGCATTAATTGCATTTCGAGGGGAAGACAAAAGCCACAGGACATTGCCTCAAATGGGTATTGCATATGCTGGGATTTAAACATTCTTTGTATTAAACAAGGAGAGTTGGGTGGCTTACATAGCGGCCCGGCCTGGTACGGTCCACTCAATTATGTCATATCGGCCATGCTAAATGGACTTTTAACTTGCTTTGATTGTATAATTTGGCTCGTTCTTCGGGGCTTACCTTTTATGGCCGGCCATTAAAAAGGCGAACGAGCTTGCTCAGATTTATCAGCGTGCACGCCATAAAGTAACAAATAAATTTAAATACTAATAATAATAAAAAGTAATACACGCACTCCCATAGGGGGTCCCTTTCGGGTGGCATCCTCGAAAAAGGATACACCCGACAGCCAGCCAACCAGTGCGCCGTGTGCAAAAGGCCAACACACATTTATGGCCAGCAATTAAATGGGGCTGCCATTTGTTTTATTATAACAGCGAGCGAGTAAGCGCCATCATCAGTAGCGAAGCAAAAGCAAGGAAAAAGCAAAGCACAGTCAAAGCAAAGCAGCATCGGCATCAGCGATAAGGCTCCGTTTTATTATTATCCTTTATGCTTTTCGTGTGCTTTTTTTCCAGCCCTCCAAGGGGGGCCCTTTGGTTTTGGGGCGTGGCCCGGGCAGGGGTGCCACACATTAAAATAGGCCGGGCTGAAACAAGACAACACAAATTAATAGACACATATGGAAATGGAAATGCTCTTTGAAGACTTGGGGATTTTTCATACTTTGAATATTGAATAAAAAATGGTATTAAAATTTTAAAAACCTTTGTTAAAATTGTTGTAAAATTTACCAACATTTTTTTTTATAAGAAAATGTATTATTTATATTATAACTCGAACTAATCTTTAAGTTTTTAAATAAAATAATAAAACACATTTAACTAATCCACACCAAAAGGTAACAATTTTTTACAAACCTTTTTAGTTTTTGGGAAAAATAGGATGTAGTACTCAGAAAAATAAATTCATTATTCTTTATTTTTTAATAGGTATGCAGTAGTATGTTTAGAAAAAGCTGTAGTAAAGGCACCTTTTTGTAAAATCACATATTTTATCCATAAGTATTACTTCTTTCCAGTAGCATTCCTCACAGCTCAACTAATGTACCCCTGTTTTGTAAGGATATCCAAAGACAAGGCCATAAAAAGTCGCAATGCGCCATAAAAACAGTTAAAGCCAAGACAAAAGTCGCCCAGTGGCATACCCCATAGAGACACTCACTCACACACCTACACACGGCACTCAAATGCGATTTGGGAGTCGTTAAAAGCGTGCCTGAGTATGGGTGATGAGTTCCCTCCTGCGTATGTGTGTGTGTGTGCTGCCAAGTCCTGTACAAATTAAGCCTTTCTAGGCAAACAAACGAGCGCGCATATCCTTGTTACACGAATACATATATATACAATATATAACAAAATAAAACCCGCAGAGGAGATCTGTGAGCTCCACCCACTCCCCCGCAGAGCATGTGCAAAGTAGGTTGCTCAAATCGCACACAACATAAAACATTTTTAATGCCAAACAACAACAACAAGAGGGGCAAAAAAGCGGAATAACAGACAATAAAAAAAGCACACAAAACGAGCATAAAAATGGCAGCTGGCAAAAGAAAATGGCCGCCCAGTGGCACCCCATCTACAAATATCCCCCCGCCATCCGGTTTGGCGGTTATACGTACAGGATATTGTGTAAAAAGGATTAATGTGCCCCGTTTTCTCTCTTTGTTTTAATTGCATTGAGGTGAAGGGGAGCAGAGCATTTTGGCCGAAAGGGAATGGGCCCAAACGAAATGTAAAATGCCCAAAAGCGTCGGAAAATAAATGTATGTATTACTGCCCAGGACGTAGGACTTTATCAACCGGAAGGGGTCCTTCGATAGTCACTACTTAATAGATTTCCTTTATACTAATTTTAATGTCTTAATTTGTATAGTTTACAATTCCATTTTTTATTAATTAATACCCCCCTTGACAGCAGCCCCTGATTTTTGGTTAGCCAGCGAATAAAATATATATTTGATGCCATAAAAATGTCACAGACGCCTTGAGTTATGCAGCCCGACTGTGGCTTATGTGGCGCCCGCCGTAAAATCCCATTCCAAGGACCCTCTCCCATTTCCATTTCCATTGCCATTACCACTTATTCTTGGGTCACAAAGGGCCGCAGCTTAACCCTTTTGTGTTGCACGGTTTTAATTTATATAAGAATGCACAGAAATTTATTGCTTTATCATATAAATTGTATTATGTAAGGTCCTTCCAGCCATGGTAGTTAAGATTATTCGATTAGGCTAAGGGAAATTACTAGATGCGTTATCTCATTTTTAGGTAGGACATATTTTTTATGATTAGGAAAGTTTTTTGTTTTAATTGGATCTGTTGATTAGTTTTATTATTGAAAGTAGTCTCTATAATTAGCTTTCTAATGTTTAGATACAAAGGATCCTTCGATTCATTATAGTTTTTATTCCAAACACTTTATGTAAACCTTTTAGGATCTAGGTACTTCAGGAATAAATAATGAATTAAATATAATATTAAGTTCCATCATAAACTACACCTTAAGGGTCAATATTTTAACTAGAAATTCTAATTTAATAGAACCCTTACTTTTATTGAGTTTTATGAACTTTATTGGCGTAGTCTTTACATTTAAACATATAGCTCTTGTTATTATTCTTCCATGCTAGCTTGAAATCTGTTTCGTTAATTCAATTAAGCCCCACTAATGTGAAAGATATTGTGCGCCCTTCTAGATTTGTTAGCACAACACCTAACTGGGCCCAAATCAGCCATTCATCTTGGCCCACGCTCTCGTTTCAGCCATTGCATGCTCGCTCCTGGCTTTTTTCCCATCATTTGTGTTTCGTTTTATTGTGTGTGTGTGTCTCTTAGTTAAACATCTCTCATTTATATGCGCCCAGTGCAGGTTTTAGCCATGGCTTTAACTTTCAGCCTCAACTTTGGCTACAGTAGCAGTTTAGCTGTCCGCACACGCAAATTTCGAAGCGCACACCTGCGGTTGCTGCGGCCCGAAGGAGATTTCATTACTGGATCTGTGTCCCCAGATCGGAGCAGCGAGCTCTTTAATTTATGGCGCTTGTCATATTTTGTTAGACACGGCGATTAATTAAAGTGCCGGGACAGGGCCAGGGCCAGGGACAGGGTTTGAGAACTCTGGCGAAACCCTTGGGCTAATTGAAAACCGCGCCAGGAGATGGAAAACAGAAGGCTCATAACCGCTTATTAAAAACGCAAGCCCAAAAACAAGAAAAACACAGAAACTCAAGTGGCGCTGTTTGGTTAGTTGGCTAATAAATATCCCAGGTCAGAGCCTGTCAGTCAGTCAGTCAGGCAGTCAGTCAGTGAGGCAGCCAAGAGATTCCAGCATCGGAGCTGGCCCTCAAAGGAGGCCACTCAATGGCCAAGTCAAGTCATCGATATTAGCCCGATTCCACATAAAAAGTCTGGAGAGAAAAAAAACGCCAATCATCGCAGGAGCGGCCCTGAGTGGCAGCCGCTGCCGTAAACACAAATGAGCTGCGTAAACCCACAAAATAAATTTTAAAAGTAAATTGAATTTAGTGCCAGTCATCCAGCGAAATGCACTTCTCGCTCCCCTCGCTCGCCACGGAGGCGTGGCAGGAGACAGCCAGAGCGACAGCTCAAGTGCCAGAGCGGTGCCCACATGACATGCTAATTAAAAGACAGCATAACAGAAAGGTTTTCTTTGGGGGGCGAAGGGTTATACCTATCATGGCAGGTATTTCTGAGATACTTCTAGGCTAATCTGCATCATGCAGACTGCAATTTGTCAGCTGCAATTAAAAGAGCGCCTCTCTACGCGCTTCTCATAAAATTTACCTAATTGGAATAAGACTATTAATTTCAATCCCTAAGATTGGCTTAAAGAAATCTTTTAATTTACCCTTGGGGATCTAGAAGCCAAATTTCACTCCGTCCGGGCATCTCTAGGGCGGAGATCCCGGCCCACGCACCACAGAACTTCCCCTTCTTGGTAATCCGCTCCAGTTGCTCCAGTCTCCCATTGCCGACCAGATGATATGCCATATAATTACATAGCTTATTGTCATACGCCTATTCAGCTTATTAGCCAAGAAGGAGAGGGCGCGCGCCTTTTGCTTAACTGATCGATTTCGTGATCGAGCCGCGATAATCAGCGCGAGCCCCAAGCCTATTGATCTCCATTGAGAGGGGCTGGCCAAGCAACCTACCTTAAATTTGATCCGGCTTTGTTTTTGTTTGCGCTCGATTGTCACTCGATCGTAGGCGAGAATTTCCGATCAACAGGCTGCGCGGCCTCTGATTTTGATCGACGGCAGCAGGCCAAACTAGAAACCGCTTAACCAGAAACTCACTCACTCACCCCTCTTAGGACAGAAATGAAAAAAATAAAAAAAGACAAGCCAAAAAGCCGGGCCAAGATGGATCGCTGACGAAGCCACACAGCGTGTTGATTTATTCCCCATAGACCCGGTAACTGAGCTGAGCTGCATACATATATGGGTTTATATAGACTTTTATATGGATGGGATCTGACTGTCGTGGTACAAATAATAAAACACACGACGATGACGACTATAAATTGGAATGACTTGGAAGCGAATAGAAAATGCCCTTATACTATTAGATTTTATGAAGCTTAAAAAAACGATCGATTAGTTTAGGCGCCTTTCTATGCGCTTCTCAAGACATTAACTTAGTACCTAATGAGTTCCTTTATAGGAACAATACATTACCAATTCACCATGAATCACTTTGAATGGGTTTTCCGACAGTGTAGCGCCTCGATAAGTAAATATTATGGCATCTCGGGCATTACATTATTCCAACACCCTCTTTAACACGTACACGTATAGGATACATCTTGTACGTATTCATCAGGCTCCTGCTAGTTTCGTATGCAGCTCAGGATTGTCGCCTGCTCCTCGTCGTTGTCACTGTCGACATCGTTGATCATTTTCAATGACCAAGGCAAAAGGTAAAGACCACAACAGGAAAAAAAAAAAAAAATCAGAAAATAAAATAAAGTAAATGCAACAGGATGATGATGATGATGTTGTTCCTTAGGACAGTCAGTTGATACACTCAGAAAATAAAAACAGCTTCGTAATATTTTATTATAAGCTTGCAAAGAAATCCCATTAATAATATGTGTATAGAAGTATAGGGTTTTTAGTTGCAGTGCCATATCTCCTTACCAGTTCCATTTGCGATGATTTTTTGATCGCGTCTGGAGTTCGGGGCGCGACAAGAATAATTACAGATGTCACATGAAATCAGAAGGCATCATAAATCAAATCAAATTATAATTAAGCATATTTGATCAGTTTGTTCGCCATGGTTCGTGGCTGTAGATGTATCTGTATCTGCGTATATGTCGGCCGCTTATCTGGGCACTCTGGTAATGGTAAATGGTAGCAGTTCCTTCGGTTCCTTCCAGTGCCGGGTCCTTATCTGAGATGCCTGTGTGTGTTATGGGCCTAGTTTCGTTTTGTTCGAATATCTCGGTTTCATTATTGAATCATTTCTACTTATTTGGCATAAGTAATTGAATTTGTATTTATGTATGCTGGCACTGATGATGTCGATGATGATGCGGTCAGGATAATCGCGGCCAATTCATTAATTTCCAAGGCAACGCGTGTGGCTACGACAGTAGGACTTGGCTAAGAGGGGCATTTTCTTTGCTACTTTTGACTCATTCGTAGTGGCTCAGACTTCACTGTAGTGGCACTCCATATTTGCCTTTAATCATATTAACATCACCATTCACTTGTATCTGACTCACGCGACTTGATCCAGTTTTTTTTTTGGGCCGGCTTATAGACGTGTTTGTTTTGACGCCATATCTTATAATTTGATTAATAAAATCCATGGCAGAGTGCGTCTGTGTCTGGGTGTATAATTATTTTGTCATTGATTGCGATTGGGGTCTTTAAGCCATCGGCTGTTGCCGGTTAAAGCCATTTCAGGCCGAATTGTGACTTTTATGGCCATCGCCATATATATTATCACAATTTATCAGGGGCATATAAAAGGGGAGTGAAATAAATACAAGCCATGCTCATATGTTCGGGAATATTTATGCTTAGATTTAAACATTTGCAACGCGAAAAGTCATAAATTACTTCCGCAAGTGGATGGCAAGGATGCGCCCAAGGATCCTTGCTACACGCACCAGCCACTACAATCCACATGAAAAATCTTCATTTTACGATTTTTGGCGAAGGAAGCACAAAGCCAAACACACATATCAAGGAAGAAAGCCAAATCCAAATCCAAAGCGAAAGCCAAAGCCAAAGCCTGCTGAGATAAAACGTTGGCATAGATATCAGTGGCATGTATCTTATGGATACAGCAGCCATTTTTATTGTGGATTCACTTCTTGAGAGTCAGGGCAGGGTGGAGGAAAGCTGCTCCAGCATCCGTGGGTGAGGCTCCTGAGGTGGGCTTCACAATTGTAGTCGCTGAGGCTGCTTCAACATTAAAATAAATATGTACAAATGCTTAGATAAATAGATACGCCAGCCAAGTGATGTGGCTCCTGCAAAGGATGACAGCCAAAATGGCGCAAAAGGAGGCACGAGGACGTGGCAAGGACGAGGCAAAGGGGACACACCGAGGCAGAGGCCCAAGCACAGTGCTCATACACACAACATTTATATTTCAGCGGAGAAAGCTCGTATATTATCATAAAACAAGTTGCTGGATGCCGTCAAGGGGGAGGTGGACACTCCTGCAGGAGGTGGGGGCTGTGGGTGGTTGTGGAGGGGTGGTGGTGCGGGGGTGGCGTGTGATGCGCAAAAGTCGGGTCGTAAATCTTTGCGATAACATTTTATGCGAAACATTTCTTTTTCTGGTCCAGAGGGAACAGAAAAAGCAGCGGCAGAAACAACAACAAAAACAACAGCAAGGACACCCACGAAAAAAAGGAGTGGGTGAAGCGGGGGAGGCAGGGTGGGGAGTGCGGAGACAGGATGGGTATCCTGGTGGTTGCGGGTGGTTTTGCCGGCTCTCGGGAGCTTGCGTTTAACATTGGCAATCGCACGGAAAATGGCGCGTACAGTGTGCTCCTGCTACTTTTTCCCCCTCCAGCCCCCCAACCCCCTCTCTCCTTTCTCCTTCCTCGTCCTGCCAGAAAGAAAGAAACAACTTTTGGGCCGTGACTTGTGGGCCAGGTTAAAAGGCAACTGGGTTTTCTTTTTTTCTTGTTTGGGGTTGCAAGGATAAAGGAGGCGGGATGGGCAGGATGCGCCTGCCACATTTTATTGTTTTTGTTGTATTGCCTTGGCAGGGGCGGGGACGGTGGGGAGCCAGGGGGGTGGTTTAGGATCTACTGCTCTGGTGTTTGAAGAATTTATGGCTTTCAGAGATGTATCTATGTATGTGTGTGCGGCAAGGGAATAAAGGCCAAGAAAATGTGGCATGAGGCAGAGGATTTTCTTAGCAAAATAAACTGTACTCGAAGGAGCAACTCTCCTATTTCAGGTGTTGACTGTCATCCTATAAAGATATTCTACACAGTAAGAAATAGGACCTAAATGGGTCACCCATGAAAGGATAATACTTTTTATAAATATGTATGAAAAATATTGATATTTTTCTCACTGCACTGGTGGTAGAGTTATGAAAAGCATGTCGAGTGTTTTGGCACAACAATCAACACAAACAGGTAAGCAGGGAGTGAGGGGGCCAAAAGGACCCTGAAACCCAATGCTGACAAGGACCCCGGGACAATGGAATACGCAACATCAAAGCCGCCCAAATGCAACACAAGAAAACGCGATGATGTGACAGTTTTTCATCCCAGTCCCAGTCCTAGACCCAGTAAAAAAAACCCTCACAAACTACACAGACCAATTGTTTTTTGTTTGTTTTCTTGGCTGTCGTGGATTCCCGATCTAAGTGCCCGAAATCAGTGCAAGGATTCAAGGTTTTTGTTTGTGGCTGCATTTTGTCAAACATGAAAGGCACTTTTCACGATTCTGCTGCCCGCCTTTGTCAGGTGCAGGCCATTGTTCCTTTCCCGAAAAGGATTCCCAATAAATGAAATTATCATAATTTTCATAAAAGGTCCGCTCCCAGGAATTCCCCCGTAATGGCTCATAATCCAATTTGTGAATGCAAGTTTCTCACAATTAAAATGGCATTGCAGGTTGTGGGAAAAGTTTTCCCACAGCTCCCTGGCCGCTGCTCGACAATAAAAATTGCAATAAAATTATCCGCCTAATTTTTGCATAACAACATTTCCCGACCCACACTGTCACAACAAATCACAACAATGGTGGGGTGTGTGGTGGGGGTTATAGGGTATCTAGTCTGCTATATAAGGCCATCTATGGTAGTAACCCTTAAATGATGCACAAATGGCTTGCAACACCAGCTAGCTGTATGGGCAATAAAATGCCCAAATCGATTCGATGCGGTCTCGCATAAACAGTAGCTGGCTATATCCTTCTCGATTTTGGTCCTTTCCGTGGGTACTTCTTTTCTAATTAGCTTGTCTGTGGATGGTTGTTCCTGATGCGGATGTTGCTGCGCCTGCTGCCGTGTAATTGCTGCGGTTTGTTCAAATAATTGTGCATGCAAATTTCTATTAGTCACACGTGGGCTATGTTTTTTGTATCGAAACTGCAGCTATATGGGGATTATACACCCAGAGAAATAAAGGCATTTATTTTAGCTCTTTTATTGTGAGTTTTGTATGGTTATGTCCTGTTTTTCTCCAAGTGCATATGTAAACCTCCTGTCACTCGTTCAATGCATGTTCTATCTTCGATCGCCCGCCTGTCTACTGTGACTTTTATAATTATTTGCCAGCCATTCAGCCAACCAACCATCTAACCATCCAACCATCCATCCAACCATCCAACCAGCCAGCCAGGAGCTGGCAAGGATGAGAATTTGATGTAATTTGGTTTTGATTCGTTGGCTTCTCACGTGTGCGAGATACATGACATATCTTGTATCTCGTCCCTGGCAATCTTATCTCAATTGTGGACCAGGCAATTCCCCCAACACTGTCGTTTAAGCCACCACCCCCTTATCCTACTCCCCGCCACACCCTCAATAGAGAAAAAAAAAAGAAAAACTGAGCACACGTTTGCCTTTTGGTAATTTAATAGAACGATGCAATCGTCGATATGAGAATGAGAATTTGAGATTGCCGGGGGAATCTGATTCAGAACGAAAGCCAGAGCCAGTGCCAGTGCCAGAGCTAGAGCCAGAGCCTGAGCCTGAGCCTTGGCAGGATTTGTCAGGCCTTAATACCCACTTCTTGTATGAGTGTGCCTGTGTGTGTATCCTTCCACTTTTGGGGGGTTGCTGGCTGCAGGCGAGGGTTGCTAGTGGGATTTTCGGGTTTGGGTCTGGAACTCGGCGTATTGCCCTGAGATTTGTGTTCTTATCGTTGGATTAAAATCTCCGCTTCGGCCACTTTTTGCGGCTGCTGCCTTTGGGCCTGCCAATTGTTGTCAGTTTAATATTTTAACACAATTATTAAATTATTATTTGCGCTTTTTGTTTGCCACCAGTAGCTATTTAAAGCTGATGAATTATTAAAATATTAATGGCAGATTTTGGTTTTAAAGCAGATATATTTTTGGATTAATATTCAAATTAAAGTCATCTACTTAAATCCACCTAATTCATTAATTTAAGCTTTATTTAAATATCACATTTTGTCAGAAAATGGAATGATTGCGGCTGGGACAGGGACATATTGTTGATATTGCTTTCCCCCCCTTTGTTATCAAATGGGACCCACACAGAAGCAGTTAAAATGAAGTCAAGCGACAATTTTCATTAAAATTTTCGCATTGTCTCGTTTTTGTGGCTTGTGTGAATGAGCGAGCAATAATAATGAAAGTCAGCTTATGAAACAAACGGCATTTCAATCAGCGGCAACTCAATGACAACTCTGGCTGATTGCCACCCAGGCCCTCATTTTGTGTCCCACACCGCCCACCGCCCACCGCCTGCCATCCATTTTTTTTGTTCACCTTTCCCTTCACAGATCGAACAGGTGAAATGTTAATCTGCATGCGCTGCACGCTTTGTCGGGCAAAGTTCGACAAAAAATGCTTGATAAATGACAAAGGAGTGTGCTGGGGATGGGGAGGGAGCTTGGCTCAAAGGAGATCTCACACAAATGCAATTATCATGGCAAACAAAAGCGACAGGTTCGCCAGCCCGATTGATAACAAACGTCAAAAGGATGCGCCGCAATTGAAATTGAAATCAAATACCAGAAGAAAGGATTGCAGCAGTGGCAGCAGTAGCATCAATGCACTGAAAAAATAATTATACACTTGTTTTAAGACGTTCCATAGACTGGTTTAACCTTTTTTCTGAGTGTAAGTATGTCCTCCCGTAGGATAATACTGTTCGATAACCATTTGTGAACTGCTTGCACTGCTTGATGAGGGGCTCGCCTTCGAATCTTTAGCCAGAGCGAGATGAACATGGTGTTAACTAGCATGCCCTCTCGCTCTAGAGCTCGCCATTTTTGATTTGGGCGGCGTTTCGTTTGACACTTCATTGACTCTCTCATTGGCCATGGAATATGCGCACTGAACGATTGCTCTCTCAGCCGCTTTACTCTCTCTCTTGCCAATTTGCCCCCAGAGCCCGGCCACCCTCTCGCTCACACTCTCGGCCACTGTTGTTGCAGATGTTCGTTGTTGTCGCCTCGGCGGCTGCGAAAAATAGTTTTTTGTTTTTGCTCTCCATTTTTTTTTCTTTTTTTTTTTTTTTTTTTTTGCATTTTTGAGAAAAGTTGTTCCCGCTGACGTCTGGCCTGGCTTTTGTTGTTTGCCATAATTTTTGTCACACAGCTGTCACACGCACACTCACACACACAGCAGACTGCGGGAAGCTTGCATAATTTTCTCTTTTTCGCAAAAGTTCAGTGAACGTCAAAAATATTTGCACAGCTTGTGTGTGAGTGTGTGTGTGACACCCTTTTTGTGAAAATATTTGTTGTTTGGCAACTCTTTTAGGAAAATCTAGGTAGGGGATTACAAAACTCTTAAATATTTTAAGTAAAATATTAAATGTCTAATCTTAACCTTTAAGCCCGACCCTTTAAACCTTCCAACCCGGAACATATTTGCATCTGTGATAAGTTTTTGTATGCGGGCTAACCATTTTCCATGGGTGCTTTTTTTTTGGCTCACACACACACTCTCCCATAAAACGTCGGGTTAAAAAACCATTTACAATGTTTACTTTCCGATGGCCTTGTTCAAAAACGTTTGTATCAATATTCATTTTGCGGAGCTTTTTGGGTTATTTTTTTATCCTTCGCACGGAAACCGTATTAATTGCTTCATTTGCGGAAAAGTTGAGAAAACTATGGGGTGTCAATGGTTTTCCATTAATTTTTTTTTTGGTCTATGCCAGGACTGGAATCTAACCATCTATCTCTATTGGGGGTTTCGGGGGCCTCATTAAAATAGCAATTTAATTTCGTCGATGGAGTGTTGATTCGATTCGATTTAGTGCAGGCTGTAAAAACTAAAAACCAGCCATTAAAACTAATCACAGTCTAAAAGGCACTTTCAGATACAGATCGAACCGCAATTGGAATGCGGCGAACTACTTAAAATGAACTCATTAGCAAGTACAGCCATCCGTCAGATACAGATACCAGGGCAGGGTAAATAAAACACGGTTAAAGAAAGTCTTCAGCGGTAATCGGGGCTAAAAAAGAGGGGGCGGCTCTTGGCCATAAACTGTTGGTCAGTGGCCGCCGTTGGCCAAGTGAAATTAGGCAAAAGACAACCGAGGCAGGCCCATTAAAATCAAAGTCAATAGCCGACGAGCGGCGACGCGTCAACTTTTTCCTCCTCAACAGCTCCCTCAGCTCTCCGGGCTGCTGTGGCAAATTCTCAGGAAAAGCCATAAAATTAAAAAACGAAAAAAAAATACGAGAGTGACAAATGAAGTAACTCCAAAATCATGCTTAAAACCAGAGCAGAGTGTGGCTCAAAAATCAAATCATTTGTATGCGCCACGCAAACCCAAAAAAACAAAACATCACAAGGCAGCCAGCCAGCAAATAATCGTAAAGTGACGAGCTCGTAAACGTTGAGAGCAGCAGCAGCAGCAGGAGACTTGAAGCCGAAGACTGAAGACGAGGCTTCAAGACTGACCATTAACCATTAAAGAAGCGCCGCATACCCTCCGAAATTAACAAAAAACAAAAACCAAACCCATGAAAACAAACGCGTGCGAAGGAAAAAATTCCATAAAATCATGCGTTCCATCAAATAATGCTGGTCCCCAAAAATAATTTAAATTAAATAAATAATTGGTCTTGGAGAGTTAGATAATGGTAAAGTGTTGGGCAGTTAAAGTAATTTGGTGGTTAGAAAAGGATTTTTGATGAGAAATGTTAAAAAAAATAGGCTTAAAGTTGTAATACTGAAATAATTTTACATTTAATTTTATGGTTTCAAAATTAAAAGAATAGTAATACCATGTACATTTTTTTAAAAGCACTTTTTTGTCTAGAAATCCTTTAGTTTATGACAATATATGTATCTTTCTTTACCTTTTTCTTAGGCTCCCACTCATTAGGCATCTCAAATATCTGCAGCTCAACAAGCATATCATCGGAATGCCTTATAAAGGATACTTGGATCTGCCGAAAAGCAGACCAAATCAACGCCTACAATTATGATATAAACAAACAGAAGCCAAAAAATACACAAAAAATACCCACAGATGGCGGACAAGAAAAGATGCAAGGATGCTTGCCGATCTTGAGATATTTTTCTAAAGGAAATCACTGATAAGGATACAGAGGACAATATAGAGAGTGAGGAGGAGAGGACTACGGGCCGGCAATCTCGGTAATGCGCTAGTGCCGTCTCTTTCCACTTGGCTCGATGCTATTAGCGGGCATTTATCTCTCTGGCTCTTTTGGGTCGAGTGTGTGACACAATATGACATCAAATTACTTGCCGCTCGCAGATCTCAGATCCCGTACCCCTCCAGCCCTCCTGTCGGAATCCCACCCCGCCCCTGGCCCGACCATCCATCCATCCATCCCCTTTACCTTCACCGTTCTTTTCCCGCACGCCCCGTCGCACACGATCGCCTATCTGATCGCAGCAATCGCAAAAAAAGGGGACAGAGAGAGAAAAAACGCAAATCTCTCTTGTTCTAGGGCACTGGGAAAAAATGTGGGCTATAAATGGGTGTCCTAATATACAAGAAATAATTTGAAACTAAATTAAGAATATATTTTTTGCTTTAAAGGTCATGAAAAGACTATAAATACCCGCTATTTGTAGGTTTTTCTTAGCCTTGTATGCAGGATACGTTTTTTGTTGCCTACTTAATGGGGCTACTAAAGGAGACCTCGGTGCAATAGGTTCTAAGCTCATTATAGATAAAAAATGACTTATAATTACTTAATAATTTTAATTCTTAAGAGAATAAGGTAAAATTACAATATAGAGCTAAATAATAAAGTATTCTTATTCTTATAATAGTAATAAGAACTTAAGAAAACCTTCACAAAATTCTGTAATAATTATCATTTATTTCCTCCTCTCAGTGTATCCTTTTTGCTATTGTTGTCACAGCCCAACCTCGTTTTGGACCGCCACCCCTTGCCCGGCCCTCTTGCTCACCTCTCACTTTCCTCTCGGCCCAAAGGATCTGCATGGCGAAATGCGTAAGCGCTTATCGTTCTTATCGGCAGCGTTTCATCGGCTCGAGTGGACGGCCATCAGTTTGGGTTTTGTTTTGTTGTCGGCCCTTCTCCGCCATTGTGTGCCTGTATTTTTTTAAGTAATTTGCAAACCCCGGATCTGGATCTGAATCCGGATCTGAATCTGTGTCTGGAGTGTCTGGTATCTGCACCATCGCAGTGTTCATCATAAAGATGGTGTCTCATCGCATCTCATCTGGCTGGGTTGCAGTCGTAGGTGTTGAAAAGATATCGCCGCTTTGTGTAGCGCCGAACTGGCTGATTGCTTAATGGCCTAAAGGATTCCCCTTGGGCCCTGTGTGTCACAGAGACGGCTAGGAGCTAGGAAATCGTAAAATTATCCTGGCAGACACGTCGTAATTTTCACCTGGGACTGGAACTGGAATCGGCCATTTTAACCTTGACGCTCCGCTCAGCTCCACTTCGATCGAACACAATGCGCAGGCTAACAATAAGTTTGCTCAGGTGCTTAGCCAAGCTTGCAGGAGCAGGGCGAGCACACAACAAGACCAACGAACGTGCAGCGGAAGCCGACATCCTGACGGCCAGACAGGCTACCTCGTCCTTCGTCCTTGCCGTGGAAAAGCGGAAAACTCGCATGCATATGTATGAAGCTGAGCAGTCGACGAGCGCTCGGCCCTGCCCAGCTATTTGCCAAGCGTATTGGCCAGGACAAAGGACACACACCGGACGGAGGACGACGAACGAAGGACGATGGAGCGACGGAGGGGGGGGAGGACAGACAAAGCTCCATGAATTGGCAAAAAATGAACGAAAGAATAAAGTTCCCCTGCCCAGACGATGGGCAAACAATAGAAGCTATACACAGGAGCGACTTGCAGGATATGCAGGATAATGTGTGTCCAAAAAATGTGTTGAATTTTCGTGAGTGATGGACTAGTACTGGTAGTTTGTTAAAGTTTTGGTATTTGGGGCATTTTAAAGGCTTTAAATATAGAGATCTGGAACTCTACTTACGAATTGTTGAACTAGTTTGTAGATCTGACTTTTAAATAAGTTTGAAAGACTTTATATTCCTTTTTTGTATAACATGTTTATAAATATTTTAATAAAGTTCAATATATTTCTGTTACAAAAATATATTTTCTTAAAAAACAATTACTTGAATAGACTACTAGACTACTCAGACTACTTCAGTAATACATATAAATTTTAATATAAAGTTTGCACGACCGTGTAAATATTTTAAATAATTTAAGGTACATCTATTTAACTTTTCTATATTAAAATTATAATAAAGTTTATAAAACTAACTCCCTTTCAAGGCCCCAAAATGTGTATCCATAGAATCCAGTCCTGTACCGAAAGTGCTAAAAATATATGAGATGACAAGACTCAGCAGTTAAAAGGACCTTAGTCCAAGCCCAGACAGATCTTTTGTTTGTGGCAGGGAAGCACTTTTTTCTCCCACACAGTAGCACTCCCCCCCTGGAAAAATCACCACCCTCAAGATGCATACGTGCCCGGGCATTTGTCGGCTTGTTAAAGTGCAACTTTTCGAGGGTTGTTTTGGCCGAAATTGAAAGCGGAGTGAAAGTTGCGTTTCTGGAAATTAAATTGCAACAACCCGGCGAGTTTTCAGAGTTCCTCACTCTATTTTTCATAGATGGAAGAGCCCAAAAGTTCCACATCTACATGTTCAACTTAATTTGCCGCTAAAATACTTAATATGAAAACAGATTTACACTGCCGGGCCACAAATCACTTTCGTATGCTCGAGTGTCCTGGCCCAGGATACACAGCCCTCACACACACACACTAACACACTAACACAGCGGCAGTCCAAGCAGACATCGAGCAGCGGAGTGCAGGACATTTGCATAATTGACCCATGCAGGATTCGCGCACCAACTGATTTCATTTACGATGCAGGACTGACCACACCGCCACACCAGTCCCCCTCCCTCTCTACAACCATCAATGAGGTCCTGGCACTGCCTGCCCTGCGCCCCTGCCATCGTAATGTATCCATGTCCTGGGCAACGTATGCTCGAGCTTTTACCCATTTAGGCAATTTACATTTATAGCCTGGCGCATGAGGTGCTTACGAGCTGCACAGGATGTGCCGCCATTGGCGGTGCCCTGCAGTTGGCCGACAAGGGGGGGTGGGGTGGTTGAAATTTACACCCGTTGCGGTTTTGGACCCGGCCAATTTTAGCCGCCGTTGTTCGTTGCTGGCAGCCAAGTTTATTATGAAATTAGAACGCATGGCCGGGATTGGCCGAAAAGGGTGGAAAACCGGGGCTTGCAGTCGCTGGTGCCCACTCCCCCTCCCCACCCCCCCTGCTGGTGCAATGCAGTCAAAAAACTGGCACATGACATATGAACTGGGACCCGGCGCGGTTTTGTTGCCGCTTTGTTGTTATAGTTATAGGTAGTTATTAAATTATATATAGTACCGGGCCTATAACAAAATCAACAGCAATGGAGGTCCGATTATTGCCAAGGGAGATGCCCATAAAGGGGCGGGTGGGGTTCCAAAATGGCAGACGCATAGCTGGGGGTATGGATATATCTTTAATAAATAGTATAGATTAACAATCTTGTAGTACAACTTTTTAAACACTCCTACCTGTAGGTATTAAATTAATCGAAAACCTTATCAAATCAAACTGAAAATCTCCCTAACCATGTATTATCTCAATCCAATCATGATAATATAAACATTAAACCGAATCAATCTCGGCATTTCAATTAATCTGGACAAACAATCATTAGCCAGTTAGTTGTGGAAACTCGTGCTCAGAATTGCATTTATGGCCTTAATAATTTTTACAATAGCGTAAAATAATAATACCCCAAGAGGGCAAAGGGAGGGGCACTGTGCAATTACAAGTGGCAATTTAAATAGAATTTTTATTGTATTAAAAAGTATGTCTGGCGATACTGATACTGGCACAGACTGTTCCATTTAACTCTATTTATGCAATATGCATTCTAGTACACGTTCAAGCCCCAAAACATACCCAAATAGATGCCGGCGACAGTTTTGGAACTAAATCACAATTTATGCTTTGTTTAAATGCTGTAAAAATGTCGCTGATTTTTATCGCAAGGCAATAATTATAACAAAAAACAAGAACAAAAACCAACACCAGCAAGTGGCAATAAACTGAGCTCAGTAATAATAACTGTCTATATGGGTATACATATGTATATTGTATATATAGTCGTATAGAAACCAAGGCACTCATGGACCGCGTATTTAAACCGATTTTATGGAGCATTTAATTGTTGCTGCTTATGAACTACAGCAATAGTAGATGTACACAAGCTTAACAACCTCGGCAGCGGCAAATTAAAAATGGTAACAAAAGGTTAACGTAAATTGTTAAAACTAAATTATACATATAAACAAAACATTTTTATGCGATTAAAATCGGAATTACACGCAACGTGCGTCGGCTCTTCAGAGGGACGGGGGTGTCTGGAGGAAAGTCAAACGTGGCTTATACAGATACAGGTATGTATCTATGGTATGAGTGTGTGGGCGGGAGGGGCAGACATGGTCTATGGCTCGGGCATGACGTTAGCCATGTCTGGTGTTCTCCTCCTGCCACTCATTCCGTTCCACTGGCGGCTCCACCGCCGGAAAAGAAGCGCACGTGCTGGAAAAACTATGCATCAGAACATCAGAAGTAAAAGTTAAGGTAATTTTCCATTTTCAAATAAAAATAGCCTCGTTAATTTTAATGAAAAAAATCTAGTAACTTCTATCAAGAAATATAGAACCAATTGATCAATTGTTCTTATCTAATCCTCAAGTATTTCAAAATATATAATCAATTCTTACTATAGAATTTTCCATACCAATCATAGATTGCAAATTAAAGTTTTTTTTTTGGAAGAGATCTCTATTGCCCCCCATAGAGATAGCTGACTATCCTCATAGGCCTCATAAAGATAAGTAAAATTCCATTTGATTTTAGGGTTTGGTTACCGAATTTCGTCACTAAATGATAAAAAAATTTAAATTGGTCAGTGGCGTATCATAAAATGACCTAATTTGTGGTTCTTTAATTAATTTTAGGGGATTCTAGCTTATTTATGAATTAACTTCTATCTTTTTGTGAGAATTCTGAGAAAAATATTATTTATTATGAGCCAAAATATACTATATCTCTGATTAAAGATATTGAAAAAATCTCATCAGTAGAAAGAACTAACTCCTTATCGATAGGTGCCACCTGTATCAGCTACAACTTCCTCAACCAATTGAGGCTGACACGAACTTATCATCTGGCGATTACCAGTTGAGTTCCTAGAGCCGACAGCCTGACGTGACAATTCATCCATTTCAAGACCCTTCAGCAGACATGACTGCTCCGAAATTCGAATCTTATCGCATAAACCTCTGAGGCCCATCGAGATTTTCGTATTTCGTGGCATTCCTGGAGTCGTCGTCTGGAAGCGTTCGAATTGCTGGGGGATCTCAGGTGATTTATAATAGTCAAAAATGTAAATCGTAGTTTATGCACTCGGTATTGTTGGAGCGCTGATTAATAGGGGCGGAGTTATCAGGAGAATAAATATGAAATGTATGATAATAATACCCATAAATACCAATTGATCAACTGCCTTTATTTGGCCCACGGAAACAGATGGATTGCCATCTAATCGGAGATCTTCCACCAGCTATGTCTTATTTTTTTTCCCAAAGTATCAAAGTATCCTTTGCTCTCCAAGAGATTGTCTGTCAGATTGTTTGGGTTGTTCAGTGACACCAACAACCGTGTTGGTTGTTCGTTGGTTTCTGTTTGTTTTTCTTTCGCCCTCTGCGGTTCGTCGCTCGTGTTTGGTGTTTGCACCGTTTCTTGATCTGATTTTGGTTACAGGTTTTTAGTTTTTAATTTTTTTTTTTTTTTTTTTTTTGGCAGCCAGTTGCTTACTGTCTCTTTGGGCCTGGGCTTGTATCTTTATCTCAAATTATGTATCTGTAACTATCAAGAGCGCTATCTGCGAGCCGAGGTATTTACATACATAAACTGCTGCTTAGGTAGTCGGCCTAAAGCCCCTTCGACAAACGGTTTATTTTAGCCATAAGCCAGATCTGGTTAGATGCGTATCTCTGCGATATGAACTTATGAAATGCCATTGGAAAAACGATCACCACAAATATATTTAAAAATATTCATGTGGAATTAAGTCGGGGAAGTCTGGGAAACTTTCAAGTTTTGCAGCTGTCTTGCAGCATCCTTTTTGCCAGTTCACAGGTGCACCAGCGCCACTTAACCCTTGAGCGCCAAAAAAGTTTATTTAAAAAAAAGGCCAAAATCAAAGATACAGGAGAACTTGGTTAATAATAAACCATAAATTCTTTTAAATATAAAATTATATTTTTAAGCAATTATTTATTTAAGAATTATTATAAATAATTTATAAAATAAAACTTCAGATTATAAAAGTCAAACTGTATCTGAAACTTCCCGCTCACGTAGTATCTTTGACTTCCTTTTTGGCCACATGTGCGTGTGCGAATTTTTCGCGAGTGTCTGTGTTAGCTGTTTATGCGCAGCAGATGTACATGTGCGCGACCCCGGAGGAGCCCCGGAGAAGTTGCCAAGTTGTTCAGCCGCGAAAATATACGAGCGCCATATTAATAATTTGTATCTAGATACGGGCAAACTATCTTTTGCTGTTCTGCGTTCGCAGCTCGCAAAAGAAGCTGCGTTCTCTTAATTTCCAGCTGCTAATTTATGCAAATTCGGGCAGCTATCTCCGTCTCAGTCTCCCCCCCGCTCTCCCACCCGCACGCATGGGGCATATAACTCAAAAATCGTCAGACAAATCTGCACACATGTTAAAGCCCATAAATAAACCACATAATCACAAACGGAACGATCGATGATTGTTGTCACTGCTTGACAAGGGGGCGGGGGACAAGAGGAGAGTGTGGCAGAGCGGCAGGATGATGGGAGGGAAAGGAAAAGCGGCCAAGAGCGGAGCGAACAGACAACCAAAACGCAGGATAACCCACTATATCTGTATCCGTATGTGTGTGTGTGTGTTAGTGTAGGCACCATGCCAAGTGCAGAGAGGCGTGCCGCAGAGAGATTATTGAACGATGCACTCGAGCATGACGAGCGCCGACGGGGCAACAAAAACAACACTCACACACAACAAACATGCAACTGCAACGCACACGAACAACAACAACCGGTTACCTGCAAAAAAACACGCCCCGCTCTCTAGGCGAAACAGTGACAAGCATATTGTCCCGGAAGACGGCTATCTCGCTCTGGCGCAAGCTTCAACTGCTTGACGGTGCGACCATCTTGTATGTGCCACTCACACACGAAGGCCGGCCCTCGGCACAAACGGGTTCTACCCCCTCTCACTCTTGGCCGTACTCTCCGCACTACCACTTTCCTGTTTTGCGGCCGTCGTGTTCTCACCGAGAGCCAGCCGAACGTGCTCTCGTGAGCGAACCGCGGGGCATGTACCAACCGGGAACGCATGTACCAACCGGGTTTACAAACCGATTTCAACTTTCAACGTGTTTCAACGTGCCGCGCTCGTCGCTCGTCGTTTTAACGTGTTTGCCAAGCGTTGCGTTCGTCTTTCGATTTTCGTATCGCGGCGGTTGGAAGCAGCTACATGCAAGAAACCATACAAGAAGAAAGCTCGAATCGCGTCGGCAAAATCTCGCAGCTTGAAATTTAGTGATTGAAACCCCCAACTAATTAAAAAAAATAAAAACCACAAACAAAAAAGTGTGACTAATAAGTGTACTAAAAAAAATGTAAGATCAAGTGCGAAATATATAAGAAAATTATGACAAACAAATTGCAAGAAAAATGGAAAGAGATTCTCAACGCTAGCCTGGCCAACACCGTCATCCTCATCAAGCAATCAGCTATGGGAATTTTATTAAAAAAATATACAATTTTTGGTTGAAAAATCTGGCACTTGTGCTTATCAATTTATTGCTATCAACTAAAGCGGGAAAAAGAAGCCAAAAAAAATAACAAAGACATTTTAATGAAAAGTAGTCCGATTGCAGTTATCGCACTGCCGTACTGCTGCTGATAGATACAGATAAATTGATTGAGTTTCCAACTCTCTGCCACGCAGAACCCAAAAATATAGACTCTGATATTGTTTATTTTTCTTGCCACCTTCTGCCACCTTCTGGAGGTAACAAATTATGTTGCCTTATCGCATTTCTGTAGCGCAATTGTCAATTGAACGATAGACATCTGGGGTGTATACCTCTAAGATACTGTAGCCCCTGGGTCCGTCCGACTTGTATTATTAATTTTTAGGTATTTTTGAAGTTGAAGCCAAAGCAAACAAAGTAGGCAAATAGAAGTGGTAGTCGAAAGTGAACTCTCCCGTTCCCGATAGTAATCTTTTCGAAAAGAAATCAACGAGTGCAATGCACACACGCGCGCTATACACTATCTATTACTGATAAACCCCCAAAAAAATATAAAAAAAATTCCCCAAAAATGTGGCTACCTGTCTAAATCAAGAGACTAGATACGACTTGGCAGACGGATGCCGGGGCTCTACGATAAACCTCTAATACTGTTTCTAATTGGGACCACCCGCACACACCTGCTTCCCACACAGAGTATCTCGGGGATGCAGAGATTCTCAGGCGCCGACATCCCGCAGATGTCCTTTGTCTTCCTCTTTATGACTCTTGTGTGTTTTGACAATCTCACAATGCAATTGCTGCTGTTTTTGTTTCGGGGACATGTTTATTAGATCCCCCGGGCATTAGGCCTTAAACCTCACCTTGGCCATCAATCACCGCCTGAATGCCAAAATATATTTTGATTTTTTGGCCATTTCCCACACACTCTTACCCTTACACACTTACTCACAATTGGGCAAAAGTCAAAAAGCACTGACGATCGTAAATCAACTCACGGTTATCCTGTATAACTGTACCCCCATAAAGCCATAAAAAAGCATTCAACAAAAAAATGTAAAGCTCGCGATAAGGGAGAGCGAGTGATAACGGCCCGGCTACCGTTAGAATCTTATCAACAACAGAAGCAGACAACCCTTTAAGTTTAAACAAAAAACGAAATTTCTTAACTTGCAGAGGGAAAGATAAAGAGAGAAAGAGCCAATTGTTATTTTGGCTAAAATGCGTTGCCACTAAAATAGTGCGCGCCACTGGAGAGAATCCCCCCACCCCCTTAGCGAAGAGAGAGATACAGAGAGAGGAGATACAGATTGATTGATTCCCTCGCCCCCCGGTAGCACAGAAAAGCATTCAAAATTATACTCGAAATGGATATGACCTCAACCGCGGAGGCTGCCGCTCGCAGCTGGTATGACAGTCCGCGTCTGGGAGGCGGCGGCGGCGGTGCCACCTCCGGCGGCAATGGGGGTGGCGTCTCACCGATCGGCCAGTCCAACGGCCTCGGATCGGCGGGCAGTAGCCTGGCCCACAGCCATCACAGCCTCTCGAGCGGCGCCAGCTCGGCGGGCAGCAGCGTGGGGGCGGCCCTCGGCGGCGGCGGCGGCTCCGGCCTGGACACCAGCGACATGAGCGCCTTCTACGCCCTCGAGAGCAACGGACACCACCGGCGTTACTATCCCAGCTATCATCAGCACAGTAAGTATTATGATTTTGAAACAAAATTTTATATTAGATGAGTATGACTATATATTTCTGGTCAGAACCCCCCAATAACTGCTGGAGAAAGGTCTTTTCGATTCAAGCTTTATTCCAGTAATTTCTTCCATCTTTTTCCCATTTTATTCCCTTCTGGACATTTGTTCTAATGTCATTTCTAATGCGTTTTTAATGAATGTATTTTGGTGGGGGTGGCCAGTTGCCAGTTGCCGGATAGTTGCTAGAGTGGGTGGGTAGCTTGGGGTGGAGTGGTGGTGCCACCCACAAATCGATTGCTTCGCGCCTTTTTTGTGTTGCTGAGTGAGCGTTTCCTGTTGGTCGCCATCAGAAATCCAATGGCTGGGAGGGGAAAGGGAGCTTTGATAAAAATCTGGGTAGCCGTTGTCCTGCAGGTTGATTGTATCCTTAAAACATGGTATTAAGGCGGCAGATAAGGTTAATAATTGTCTGCCTAGGAACCTAGAACTAGGTAGTTCCTACTTTAAATATTTCTTACTCTACCCAGTTAGTAATTTTCCACCTGAGAACTTTTTTCTTCCAGCTACCGTTTCACTTTCCTGCTAATGGCCTCAAGAAAAGAAAATGATCTCGGCTCATTAGAGGAAAGCCCTCTAGACGACATTATTATTTCTTTATTTTCTTTATTTTTTTTTTTGCAAAGTCCAGGTGTCTGTGTGAGGTTCACACGCCTCCAAAAAACTCAAAACTGAAAAAAAATTTCCAGTTCCGCTAAGTTAATTTTCAATTTGAGCCACCGTTGTTGGCCGGGCTCTGTTTTTGGCTTTTTCAGAGCTACTCTGCCACTCTGTGACTCTGCTGTCAGTTTTGACAGTTGATGCCCCAAACCATTTTCACTTGGCACTTGGCGTTGCCGGGCCCATTGTTGTTGCAGCTTTTGGTTTGGGATTTGGTTTTGGTTTTGGTATTTTCTTTACTTTTTTTTGTCATTTTTTTGGTTTGCATTTTGACAGTTCCACGTAAACGCAACGAACACCCAAACGTGACATGCATCAATGCGTGGCGTGGTCGCTGAATTTATTTCCTGCTCTTCGAGTGTGCAAAATTTTAATTTAAAATTTTATAAGGGGAATATCTCTCCTCTAAGCCTCTTTATCCTCTGGAATGTCTGGGCTAAGTGAGGCTGTGCAACACTGCAAAGTGATCAATCAGCTCCAAGTCGTATACGGTATACCCTTTGCATTTATGTTTAATTCATGTTATTCATATGCCGACTTTATTGATGCTTGATTTGATTCCATCCAGCAATCCCCCAGCTCTGGCTGGGAA
This sequence comes from Drosophila pseudoananassae pseudoananassae, assembly GCA_018153035.1. Taxonomy (NCBI): domain Eukaryota; kingdom Metazoa; phylum Arthropoda; class Insecta; order Diptera; family Drosophilidae; genus Drosophila; species Drosophila pseudoananassae. The sequence continues at coordinate 3,762,489 of JAECXR010000055.1, forward strand.
TGTAATTCATTCATGCACTCCGGAGTCCCAGTCCCCGGGATTCAAATCCCGCTCAACGTTTGACAGACAGTTTGTCTGGGGAGTGGATGTGGCAGCACATTCGATTCGATTCGATTCGATTTGATTCAAGAGTGGCATTCGCATCCATAACGACCTGACCGGATCGGAGTGGAGCGGAGCGGAGCGGCACCTGTGGCGAGCGTTGATTTTAAAATTCATTAGTCTGCATATGTCAGATCTCGGGAGGGCTTCAAGCGGGAGCTGGCTTATATTGTCAGAAGGCCCAATTTAGTTGTCAATTATGAGAGGTTGGCTTTTGCCACCGAGCTTAGTTTAGTGACTGTCATTAGTGGCAAATTAAGCAACTAGGGCGGTACACCAAACCCCTCTAAGCCAATGCAGTTTAATGGCCAAAACACACTCGCACACACTGACTGATTTTTATGATAGCCAAAGCCATAAAAAGCCACAGCCAGCAACAAATGTGAAATTTAAATTTCAAAAGCAAACATGCCGCAAATTTTGGCAATAACTTTTGTCAGCCAGCCCCGTGACTTTGTAGCCAGTATGTGTGTGTTTTTTGAGTATTTATTTTGTTTTTTTTTCTTCCTAACTGGCTGTTGTTTTTCTCAAACATTTTCGATGAAAAATACAAGCTTGACTATTTGCTGGCAACATGTTTATACGATGATACCCTTATCCCCAGTACGGGTATAGCCACAAAGACACTTTAATTTAAAAGAAATCAAGTAATTTTAGATTAAAAGAGCATCTAAGATTCGTTGTTAAATAAGTCTTGTTATTTATTTATTTTTTTTTGTCTCCGTCGGCATAAAATTTATTTTTAATTACCCGATCCGAGTCGAGCGTTTGAATATTTCAGGCACATGTATAGACTATAGGATTGTATGATATGGTATGGTATGGTATATATCTGCAGATATGTATTGCCATTGCACTCGCACGCAGCACAGAGCGAAAGAGATATAGATTCCCAGATAGAGATAGAGAGATATCCACCAAGTTTCCGAATATTTGTGTGTGTCGTGCATTTTCATTTGTTGTTTGCAACTTTTTGGGGCTTATCTGTTGGCCAAAATCGGGCGAATGAAAACTTTTTGCTTCCCTGCCTCTTTCAGTTCATAATTCGGACAAAAAACAGAGAAAATAATATAAAATAAAAAGCAAAGTTCCCACAGGCTAGGCCACTTAACGCAAATGTCACGCACAGTGGCATCGCACCGCCACCACAAAGGATATCAAATGGTTTGTGATGCGGGTCCATTGAGAGGCCAGCAAAGGCCCATATCCCATATCCAACTCCTGACTAGCCATCTAGGCTTTTGTTCCCTTTGACTTTGACTTGAAAAGCTTACCAGCTACCAGGTGTTGCACTTGAAGCGCTGGCCACTCATAAATTTTCATGCGGCCAGGCCCGAAAGCGCATAAACTGAAATTTCCAAGAAATTACAACACCAGCAACAAGGAATAGCTGGCTAGTTGGGGCTGGGCCGTAATAGTTGTTGTAATTTACTGACTGCAACCACCACACGAGGCATATATATATATATATATATATATATATATATATATATATATATATATATATATATATATATATATGTATATATAGCGTGCTTGGGCTGAATCTCGGCGGCAAATCTTAATCCCGGTGCGCAACTTTTCAGCGAATTGTGTGCGAGTGGATGGCCTATAAAAATGAGTTATGGTATTGCAATTGAACAGCTGGGCCACCGCTGCGTATGATTGATATCCTTGACAATCACACAATCCTTTTATCCTTCTAGTGGGAGATAGTCCTGAGGAGTAGCTTTCAATTTGCTTTGATTAAAGTGTCTGATGCCAAATCATGCCACATTAATTATGACCCAAATTCCGGGAAGCATTCCTTACATCATACGATCCATTGAGCGGCAAAGTTGAAGCGCCGTTTTGTCTTCAGCTTCGTTGCATTGCCAATGACAGTGGCCGGTCATTCATTCAACCGCCCGCGTTGAACTGCCACATGTTGTAGCTCTGATGATGCTCTTGCTGCTACTACTGCTGCTGGCGAGATGTTTTAATTAGTCGTGGCAATGCGAGCTGTCTTTGCTTAATTAAATGACATAATTATAAGAATGTGCTGGGGCATGGCCGAGCCCATCAGCCTACGCCAAAATGTGCAACATGCAACACGTGATGTCGTTGACATTGCTTCGCCCGGGAGATGCTTCAATTAATTTGCACTCCACCAGAAACACACAAAGTCTCTGGCATTGCATTTCAGTTGCTGTTGCTGTTGATGTTGCTGGTTGCTGGTTTGATGTTGCTGCTTTGCATGCTTTCGCTGTGGCAAAGGTGCCGCCACATTGTCCATTGTCCAGTGGAGGAACGAGTGCCAGAGAAGCAACATTCCCATTGGCAACACGTTTCGCATTCTAATTTGACGTTCGCCGGGTTGCCAGTTGGCAGTGGCTTGCCAGTTACCTGGCTAGTTACCTGGTTCGCCTAGTGTGAACAGCTGTCCTTCAATCACTATCAATGTCGTTCGATGTTGCTCTGTTGCTCTGTTACTCCGTTGCCGTGTTGCATCAATCTGGCCAAGATGGCGACTGGCAAGAGAGGACTCGCCTTTGAAGGCCTGCCGCCTGCTGCTTCTGGCGAACTGGGCCGGAAGTCTTCGCCCCAGACCCGGCCTGTCATTTGTCAGTCGCGCTTTCCAGGAACTTGTTCATCCAACAATATCCAGGTATGCGAATATTTATTCTGATGGTGGTGGTGGTGGTGTGGCATCATCAATAAGCCTGCTACTGGGCCTCGTTATTAATTTGTTAAATCAAAAAACAGCTCCACGCCGATTTATATCAACAGCAGCAGACAAAAGCTTACGCATCTGGCACGGCAGCAACATGTTGCTGTTACTGCTGTTGTTGTGATTTGTCTAACACAGCGAGTGGTCAATATATACCCCCCCTTTGGGGAACAGGGGGTATAGCCATACAAAGCTGCATTCATTAATTTTGCAGCAAACCGCCAAACAGGAGGACCAGGCAGTCTCTCCGGCATCGCTCGCTTCACGATTTGTGAATGCAATTACAATATTGAATATTAGCGCATTGTTGCCAACTGCCAGCTGCCCCCGCTGTCAATGCAACAGCGGCAACAGCGGTTGTGTGGCACAACCGAGTGCCCGTTGCTGATAAATTGTTGCTAATACATTTGTGCAGCCGTGTTGTGGCATTGTGCGACTACGGCTTCCATTGCAGTGTCAAGTTTACAAATGACTTTTGCGACATTTTGGAAGATCTCCGGGTCCGATCTTGGCGGCAAACTAAATCAAACCCGATGTTAGTGGGGGTTATTAATCAGCCAGAGAGTCATTGTACTCCCCGGCTCCAAGAGGGCTTCCTAGAAAGCCGAAAGCCGAGTTTAACTATCAAACTAGAACAATCTTACCGAGAATCGGTGGGGCAGACCACCTGTAATGGCTTCGAAACAAATGACGCCTCTCTAATTAACATTTGTCAATGTTGGACCTCTTCGATGAGCACAAAACCAGTTTAGTTTCAAAATAAAAAATAAAAACTAAAAGATACTTTTTAGCCATCGCAGAAATATGTGTCGCAAGAGACGCCGCCAAAAATTTGTTGGAAATGCGCGTGCAGAATCCCAAAAAAGAAGGACCTCCAGAAAGGAGCTTCGGAAGCAACATCACGATTTTCGATTCGTTTGGAGCCTTTTTTGGGAGGGCAGCCGCGAAACTGTTTAGCATAATTTTTATCATCTTTTGTTGGCGGCGCGTGTGTTTAATAAAATATTTTATTAATATGCGAATATGCCATCCCAAGTCCGACTCCGAGTCCGAGTAAGAGTCAGAGTCGGAGGTCCAAAAACCCAAACAGACTCGCAGCCCGGAGTCGAGGTCGCATCAATTGAATTTCTCAAGTTCGGCCTGGTGGGGCTTATGAATTTATGCAACGTTTTCCCGAGGAGGCATTGTTTGTTTTTAGCCCTTTGTTGTGATAAATGTCAACGCGTTCTTATTTATGACATGTGAAGCAGCGCCTGCTGGTGGTCCGAGACCAGGCTATCTTGGTCCACTGTGATCCCGCCCAGGGAACATGGTTCGCGCGATCTTTGAGTGACCAAATTTGGTTCTGTCATATAAAAACTTGTCAATTTTAATGATTTCGCTGACGCTTCGAACTGTCATAAGTGCGCCCGCAGGTATTTCTGGCCAGGATCGGATCGGATCATACCGGGATCCGGAGCTCATTACACCACAAGCCCAGAACGAAGAAAAGCTGTCTGTCAGCCTGAGAGACCCTTTTGAGGGACTTGGGTGAGTGACTTGACTGACAGGCGGCATTTGCATAAGTTGCAGCATTGCGTGGCCAGGATTCCAGTTCAATGCACGCGCCTTTTTGTGCCACCGAAATGCCAACTGCAGTTGCATTATTAGCATGTTGTTTTTTTTTGCTTGGTGGTGGGTGCACCACTGCCACAACCACCGGCAAATGGCCACAAAAATGGCGAACATTACGACCTGACCCGGCCCGACTCCCATTTCTCAGCTTGGGTCTTGTTGTCAACATGTTTTCTTTCGTTATTTTTTTTCTGGTTCGGTGTGGCAGCCGCATTGTGGCACGTATGCAAAAGACACCCAGGCCACGTAGTTCACACGTTGCCCCCCAAACAAGCTCCACATATATTTTTGCCAGGAAATTCCACTCTCATCTCTCATCTCCAACTCTGGTAATACGTCAATTATAAAGCAATTAATAACCCAGAGAATTCCATTCCACGAAAAATTATTGTATATATTTAGTGCGTTGTGCAACTTGCAACTGGAAGTGGAAGTGGCATAACTTACAAGCTGCTGTTTCTGCTGCTCCAGCTACTTGAGTTATTAAACGCATTATCATAAATACAATTGACAACTTATGACTAATGATAAGCTGGCATGCAACGTGGAGCGGTAGTGGCAGCAGTAGAGGCAGTGGCAAGCTTGCAAATAAAGTGTTAATAATATAGATGGCGGTGGCAGCGCAGTTTGCGCTTAATAATGCAGCCTGCCTCTGGTGTCTGTCAGTCAGTCAGTCCTTGGGGCAGTCTTCCAGTCAGTCAGTCAGTCAGTCAGTCGGAGTCACGCAACTGCAGAAAGCAAAGAAATAATTAAAACAAACAAGCGCGCAAAATGCTAAGCAGTCGCGGGACCTCAGTGCCAGCCTCAATTTTGGCTTCCATATCGGGTTTATACAAAAATGAGAGAAGTAGAGATACTTTTTATTAAATAATATTATGGAAAACCTAAGCTAGAAGGGTTCTTTCTACAAATTCCCCTCCTAACTCTCAACTCCTATTAACTATACCCATTTTTGTTTTCTCTGCAAAACTACAACTATCAAGGTGTCTTCGAACAGCTCGAAACTGACCTACCTGCTGAGCTGTAGCTCTGGTCGGTGGTGGCTTTAAAACTGGAATCCGTTATAGTTTATGGCCCGTTGCTGGCTGTTACTGTTGATGTTGGCTGCTTCGGCTGCCACTGGTGCATGGCTTAAACAATTTCCAATTTTGGAGCAGGTGTAACAGCGTCGCGGAGAGACACTTGACCGCATTTTGGAGCCACGCGCCTACAACACCAACATCTCCGCTGAGCAGGTGAAAAGTCCTTGTTTCTTGAGGGTAGCTCTGGCTATAAATTAAGCCACCGCCTGCAGACATTGTTTCTTCAAGGGGTCAAGCTGCAGGATTCCGATGATTGATTGTTGCCTGACTGGCTGGCTGGCTGGCTGGCAGGAAGCAGCTGAACTGACAACGCGATCGAGTTCCTCGGAAAAGTATTCGGGGAGGGGTGTCGAAGCTGTGTTGTATCCTTTTTGCTTTTCCACTCATTTGCGGATTTGATTTCCCTCGATTGATAACACCTCCCCTTGATTTCGCACCCCTAATCCTGGTTCTAGTGTGAATTTAATTTACCAAAGAGCTACAGAATCCTTTCCTTATCTCGATGAGTGTATCCTTTTTCTATTATCCTGTACGCTGCCATTGTTGTCCTTTCGCATTCAAATGATGCTGACGAGTAGATGGCCCACAACTGATAACTCTCTGGAATGGCAGCTGATGCATTTAGCTAATTGCTAAGAGGAGACTTGGCCAAGTGGACATTGGCCTACGTAGCCAACCACATTAATTATGTCATTCACGTCGTCGTCAAGCGTCAGCTTCGATTGCAATTAAAAGGCGCTTTAGGCCGGGCTAAGAGAGAGCGAGCCGAGCCGAGCGTTGAGCTCGCTGTCAAACGCTTTTAAAACGCCAAAGAGAGAGAGGCGGCTTTCGGGGGCTTTGATCTGTCAGTTTGAAGAAATCAAGCCAAGCGCAGGCCAAAAACTTCAACATTTCGGTTGCTTTTTTTTACTCGTTTCGGTTTTTATTTGTTTGTTGCTGTTGTATAGAACGTGTCAGAGACAGGCTCGTGTTTTGGCCTGGAGACGAGCTACTACCAAGGGCAGAAACACAAAGCCATAGCAGTACCTGGCCAGAGATTTCCACCAGCACGAGCTTTGCATACAACAACAACACAAAAAATGTCGTTCTTTTTTTGTTTCAAGTTTGCAGCTTTAATTGCTGTGTACTCAGCTTGATTTATTAGCGAATTGTTTTAAAAAACCAGTAAGAAAAAATAAAAAAAATAAAGATACTCTCCAGTGAGTCACACACATACCTGTGGCAGGTGGGAGGTGGGGGGCCCAGAGGTCCGGTTAACATTAACAGCATCTGCTATCTGCCACACCATCGGCCGGCATTCGCGATGCCAATTAAAGAACGCATCGGACATTGATTTGGCAACTGGCTGAAAGATGCAACCGTCCGGCTATATAATTTGGCATGACCAATGCTATTATTTTGCCCGATCTCCCCAAATTACACAACTTCTCATATCCCCGATGACGACTTCATATAGTGGCGAGATACAAGATACAAAAGTATCTTGTTGTCGTTGGCGCGCAAAAGTGTGAAGTCGGCTGTGGAAAAGATCGGGAAATGCAATAACCACATTTGATTGAGGCATTGGTAGTACTGGCAGTGTCTTCTGAGGTCCCTGTGCTACCTCCGATGCTCCGGCAGCCACTAATTTCTATAATCAGAGACACGTACATATAATATCGCCACTAAAGCACTGTTATTAGGATAATCAAATGGATATTATCGCAGCCAGCGATCCGGACTTCGATCTTGTTCTCTTAGTTGAGTTTCCCAGCCATCTGGATACTCTGTTTTTGGTGGTTTCTGGTTTATGGAAGTTTAATATGCAAAGTAGGGATATAAAAAGCATGCTTTTGGTTTTTAAAAAGGTGTTAAAATAAGAAATAAAACTAAAGACCTTAAGATTTATTGGAAAGAGCATTGCCAGTTTTATAAACTCTTCTTGGATTTGGCCTAATCCATCTTGGCGAGCAATGAACTGACCTACTGTTGGCCAAACCAGCTTGAACTGCTGTTCCTGCTGATCGGAGATGTTGCTGCTGCCTGCCTGCCTGCCTGCATAATCAAAAATAATTTCACATACAAACAAGCCCCGAGGGCCAGCGAGTTGCAAGCTCTTTGGGGAGCTGCAGCCAATATTAATGATAATAATAAGAATAAGTGCGCCCCAAACAATTGCAACGTGCCACATCCCGCCACCCGCTGGGAGGATATGGGGGAACCGATCTGTCCAGAGATCCACAGATCTCTCTGGATTGCCGGCTGTGATCTGGGGATCTGGGCATCTGGGATGGAGAGTAACCGGCAGCATTGGCGCACATAAATCTCACTTGGTGTCTGCTAAATTATACACTGCCAGACATTTAGGCTACACTTTTAGGCCCGGCCAAAAGCCGACCCCAGCCGACTCAAGCCGTTGATCGATCTTTTTAGCTTTGGGACAAAAGTTTAACGCGATTGTTTATGATACAAATTAAACAATTTATGACAATGCAGAAGTCCCAGTTGCCGCAGTTGCCTTGCCTCCTTTTATTCTCTATGGTCTTGGCCATATGCAAAGTTGGCCCGAAGGCCGCGAGCGTTGAATGGCGGTGGTGGTCAGTTGCTGTTCTGAGGCGGCTTGCACTCTCGCTCTATCTTGGTTGGTGTTTCATAAATTATAACGCAGCTTTTCCGCAAATTTGCGCGGCAGCCGTAGAGGCTTCGGCTTTGGCTTTGCCATAAAAAACAAAACACTTTCAAGCAGAAAGCACGTCATTTATTACGAATTTTGATCGCTTCTGGATCGAAGCAGGAGCAGCTCAGTCGGTTAATCTTCGTTATAAATTCGGGCCATAATTGATTTAATGCAGCATTTAAGTTGACGCGCAGCAAGAGTTTATTAAATTCTTAATCTTTATTTTTTGCAGCATCCCGCATGCCCTCCACCCATGCCACGCCCCAGGTATGCCGGCCGCACTTCCACACCCCGCTGAGTCCCTGGCTAACCAGCGAGCACAAGTCCTTCCCGCCCGCCAGCGCCTGGAGCATGGGTCAGTTCGCCTGCCCCCAGGAGCCCCAGGTGGAGCACAAGCTGGGCCAGATGGGCCAGGGCCACCAGACGACGGCGGCCGGCCAGCACTCGTTCCCCTTCCCGCCGACGCCGCCCAAGGACTCCACGCCGGATTCCGTACAAACCGGTCCATCCGAATATCAGGTAAGAATCTCTTTCAGCTTTTAGCCAAGTTAGTAGGCAAATGCCAAACAAATCAAATATTAGAAGCTCTCATAATCAACATCCTTTGATGTCCTCTTTTTAAGGCCGTGATGAACGCCTTCATGCACCAACAGGCCACGGGCTCTACCTCACTGACGGACGCCAGTTGTGCGCTGGACATCAAGCCCTCGATCCAGAACGGCAGCGCCAGCGGCTCCTCCGGCAGCGGGCCCACCCAGTCCTCGGCGCCGAAACAACGCGAAGGTACTAGCTCTAATCCCAGCTCCAGCTCCAACTCCAGCAGCAGCCAACAGCAGCAGCAGCAACAGCAGCAGCAGCAGCAACAGAGTAGCGGGAGCAGCAGCAACAGCAACCCCACCAGCAGCAACAACTCCGCCTCCTCCGCCGCAGCAGCAGTGGCCGCCGCGTCCGCGAATACGTCCTCCAATGGACTGTTCGATGGAACGGCGCAGGCCCACTATGCCTCCAACAACGGCAGCGGGGCGAGTGGCGGGGGCGGTGGCTCTGGTGGATATGATAGCTCCAGCTATGCCTCGTACCACCATGCGGCGGCGCACCACCAGGCGGCGGCAGTGGCGGCGGCCAACATGTTCCAAAGCTCGGTGCGCCACAGCATGGCGGCCGCCCAGGCGCACCACCACCACCACCACCATAGCGGGCACCACCACAGCGGCTCGTCCTCGGCCTCGATGCACGGCCTGGGCGGCTCGGTGGGCGGTGGCTCCGGCATGGGCGGCATGAGCGGCAGCGGGGGTGTGGGCGGTGGCGCCTCCTCGCTGGGCGGGCACAGTGGTGCGAGCAGCAACAACACCAGCGGCAGCGGCTTGGACGTCAAGCCTGTGCGGACGAAACCCAGGACGAGTGCTGGTAAGCAAGACAAATCCTAGACATTATGCGATCTCGGTGTGGGTGAATAATCATTGTTATCGTTTATGGATAGGCGATCATTCGATGAATGGTCGTGGATCGATTAACCAAATCGTTTATGTTTATGTCAGTGTTGTGTTGAAATGAGACTGCTTATCGAGAGCTACAGTATTTTTACTAAAAGTTGTATAATATTTACTTGGTTATCGACATAATCGATAACAAATCGATGTTGAAAGCCCTCAGTGAAGCCGTCTCAAGTTGAAGCACTTATTGTTTAGTTTTCACTTTAGTTTGTAGTTATCATTTTGAAAAAAGAAACAAAACCCCAAACCCCGACCTCCAACCTCCAGCCACCCCCGCTTACTTTTTTCGATTCACACGCTCACGTGGGAAGCCCTGATTCCGAATCCGAATTCGAGTCCGAGTCTCATCATCACTTAACTCCTGCCCTGGGTCCGGGAGGGGGGAAACGACTGCAACAGCTACTCCAAGTTGGAAACTTTTATTCTCCAGCACTTGACATGTGCTCGGGAGCAGTATGCTGGCCACATTCCCGCCACTTGAGCATGTTTCCTGCCTACTTTTGCTGCCACTGGCACTACCACTGCCACTGGCCGTGTAAAAATATGCAGAAAGCCCTTGCCACAGTGGCCCCTCTTATTTAGACTCCTCACTCCATTGCGTATACGCCGGGTATTCGCTTGCCATGAAATCAGCACATTACAATGACAACAACGGCAACAACAATAAGCTGCCACTGCCACTGCAACTGCGGCAGCAGCAGCAGCAACTTCAATGCTATTGTCAACGCTTTGCGAGCTTTGCTCCACTGCCTCATGATGTTGTTGCTTTTTTCTCCTGTTTGTGGTTGTTAATTACTTCATGTTGTTGCTGCTTCTGCTGCTGCTGCTGTTTGAAAAAGACCCACCACACCACAATATCAACACACACTCATTCGCATTTGCTGCGGAAGTTGCAGGCTGCTGCACCTGCTTTAACATTGCGTTTTTGCATGGCCCGGCAGCGGCAACAACAACGACATCTTTATAGCTGCCACTTGGGTTATATGCGTGAGGGTCGGTCGGTCGGTCGGTCTGCCGGTCGGTCTGATATAGCCACAACCCCCAAAAAAAATACAGAAGCCGAGAAACAAGAAGCCCGAACTGGCCAGAACCGAGGAAACCAGCTGGCAAAGGCCCAAAAGCAACAAAATTAGTTGCTGCTGCAATATTAGTCACAGGCAGCAGCCACATTGTTGAATTCAGTTAAGGAAACCAGAAAATTGACAATTGGAATTCGTAGTTAGTGGGCTTAGATTGGTCAACAAAATAGTCAACAGCTTATAGAGAGATATAGCTTCTAGTTGATGGATAGTCAGATATCTTAAGTCTCTTTCAAGAGAGGCCAACAATATAGTTAAAAGCTTATAAAAAAAATTAATAGAAACCCTACAGATCAAAGGACCAAATACTAGCCACCTTTTTCACCTCTTGAGAGTTACTCCCGAGTCTCGAAGGACCAAAAGCTAAGCCCTCTCGAAGCACCTTTTGCAACAGCACCTCTTCAAAGAAATGCAATTGTTTTTAGATTTTTGATTACAACACAAAGAGCGCACCTTGCTTTCCAGCTGCACCCACAAATGCAAATAGATTCGTATAGCTTGTACACACGTATGAGCCATATAATCATGACTGTATAACAGCCACAGCAACAAATGAGGAAGCATCTTGGCAGAGCAACAACAAAAAAAAGACTACAAAAAAAATTACGTGAAGAGGGAGAAGTCGCCTGACAAAATGCTTGCAGATTTTATTTTATTTTCTTGGCCCGGCGACAGTTTCTGCATCTTTGTTGGCCAAAAAAAAAAAAAAAGAAAACAACAACCAACACATTGTTTGACTTCGTTAGTCCGCGTCCTTCGTCTGCTCGAGAAGAATCTTCCGAGTGTATCTGTATCTGTGTATCTGTATTTATTTATCGTTTATCGCATCGCTGGCGATAAGTTTTTCGGGCGCAAGAACATGTGTTGTGGCTTTTGTGGCTCGTTGCCACCGAAGAAACCGAAGCAACCGCAGATACCGAGTGAGGAGTCTGGCCCTGGCCATTGAATTGATTGGATGCCATTTGGGCTTTTGTCAGGTGAAAATAAAAAATGTTGTGAATGAGCTTTAAGTAATTGATATGGGTACGGACACTGGGCACTGGGCACTCGGCAAGAGCAGAGGCGATCCCCAAGTGAAACGGATCGGTATTGGAATCAGAATCAAAAATCGGGTGGATTATGCCCGAAGAGCAGCGAAGAGCATATATAGGCATTGTTCCTTTGTCCGCGCTGTGACAGCTGTGGCCTCAAAATGAGGCGCTTGCCATTTATTTCAGGCATGCATCCTTAAGATCCCTTAAGCCCAACCTCCTCCTCCCTATCCCCAGGAGAACCCTTCCCTGTTTCTGGCAGCCGAGAGCGTGCCAATTATTCATACTAGGCGCATGCTTTTCACCCAGAGTTTTCAGTTCAATTTTTTAATACATTTCTTGTTTTGTAAATATTTGAAGCATTTTCATTTTTTTAATTTCAAGAAATAACCGCGAAAACAATAACAAAAAATAAACAACAACTATTTACTCACACATCCATGTGTCTTTTGTCTTGCTCACCAAGTAATTGTCTCTTACAACGATCTTACATAACTATCTTGATCAGCCCATTAATCTGTATATTAATCCAAACAACTAATTAAACTCTGAGGTTGATTCTCAGGATCTCTCACTCGATGGCCTGCCTGTTGGCCTGCCACACGTATCAGAGAGAGAGTGAGTCCATCGAATTAACAAGAAAAAAGGTACAACACATAAATTCTAGACAATTATGGCCCACTGACGCCAAATGTCAAATCAAGCAGCAACAGTTAGTTGGACCTTTAGACCTTTAACTGGGAAAGACGACGGACGGCCAAAAACGAAGAGGCTGCCAAATCAGGCCCTAAAAACAGGTTCAGTTTCGGTTTCAGTTTCAGTTTTGGGTTTTAGGTTTTTGGGTTTCAGTTCGGACTTGGGTTTTGGTTTTGGGTTTTGTGTGTTGTTTGTGGACTCCAGACAATGTCACAAACGAAATACCAAAGTGTGCACAAATTTCCTGGAAATTACAACCAGATGAGTGTGTGCCGGGCCTGGACCACAGAAGATGTTCGTAATTTAGGGGCCCCGGGTCTGAGTCTGGGGCCAGAAACAGTTATAAGCAGGCTACTAAATCATAGACGGACATACCAACCTGCTACGTGCTACGTGTGTCTCTGGGATGGAAGATGGGAATAAAAATACAAATAAAAATAAATAAAATAGAGAGGTGGGACACAAAAACAAAGACGAGGGGGAGACACCAATGTGTATAAAACAAAAGCCTGACGATCGTAAAAACAAAAGAGTCAGGATCGTATCCCTATAAATAGAAGTCAAATCAAAAAGTAGTAAACCCCAAAAGGCCACAAAAAGAGGCTCTTTCTCTGATGCAGTAGTCCCTGTTGTTGGCCAGATTGTGTCTTGGCCACCTTTTTGTGTTGTCAAAAGTGGGCTCGTAGGGCAAAAACATCATTAACAGGTTTGATTTATTAACTGGCGAAGTGGTACTCCAACAATAGCAGCCACACTTTATGGCTTAATATGCAACCAAGCTGGCTAACAAGCTGGAAGGCTCTCCTTTTATGCCAAAATGCTAAACACTCGACAACGATGGCCTTCCGTTGTTCTGCTTTATGACAAACTAATAAATGCATAAAGTTTTCAATTTTCAACCCGGCTCCCGGTTGGAAGTGCAAACCGCAGACAGATGTGGGCATAAATATGCATGACTCTGGGGCAGGTGAAAATTTATGGCCAGCGAGTTCGCAGTCATATCATTGCCATTGAAAACACACCAATTTTCCGCGAAGAAAGCTGGCTAATTTATGCAATTTTAATTCAGTGGGTGTTGTCTCTTTGATTGGCGGCACTTCCACGCAGTTTGGCCCGAACAACGCCCAGCGGCAATTAAAAAAGAGTCCCAACAAGTGCGATTAAGCCAAAATATCCAAACAGAAAAGAAACCAAAGCAGAGCAAACTTGCGATTAAATGAAAACAAATGAACTGTTTATTTAACTCGCCCGGGGGGCTGTTCTGGCGACAAAAATAAAAAGAATTCATTGAGATTACTTGACCACACGCCGGGTGTGGGAGTGAGGCCGGGAACACGCAGAGCGTTTTATTTAATTTCTTTGAAAGCTCAAGAACAAAATACCTAGAATGCCTGTGGCATAAAAGAGGGACAGACAGGACACCGCAGGACACGTGTGACAATGGCTGCGTGAATCAAATCACGTGAGGTAAGCCCCGAGGTTCTGTCATCAGAAACGCAGCTGGAATTCCCCTAATGGCTTAAAAGCAGGCGACGCACTTAATGAGATACCAACACCCCCACCCATCTCCCTTTAACCTTTTTCGGGAGTGGTTGGTTTTGGCCAGAGTGGCTAATATTCAATAAAAAGTTATGCTCATGTGGCCATGTAAAAAGGTTGGCTTAATTAATTACACCGAAGCTCCAAAAAGTAGCGTTAAATCTTTCGGTTTTCTTTTTAGCCTGGCTAATAGCCATGCCCTGGCCCCTGGCCCGGGCGGGGGAGTGACTTTATGACTAAATTTCAATTTCAAAACAAGCTCTCGGCCCGGCCAAAAAAACAAAGAGAGCGAGGCATTAAACACAAAAACCGAAATAATGAAGCCCATTTAGTGGCGTCATTAAATGAGTTGAGAAAAGAAGTGAACAGAGGGGCGGAGTGGGGGTGGGGTTGGGGTTGGGTAATGGGGGTCTCTACGAGTCTAAGAGTCTGAAGAGAAACCCTGGAAGCGGCCCCCGAAAGACAACTGTAATATGGAACGTTAATAACGCGTTACATTTGCAACTTCATTTCTCCCCTCCCCCAGCGGCCGGGTCAAATCAACTCGGCTTACAAATTATGACTAAACTTATTCAAATGAGGCTGACTTACAGTTAGCAAAAGGGACGGGTGTAGCGCATTAGAAAGAGAAGGAGCACCCACAAACTGCAGTCACTAGAACGAAGCCGTCCCTGTGGCTGCTTAATTAAAATGTGTAAAGTCAGCAAAAGGCAATGTCAGAGACAGGGACGGAATGAGGCGGCCAGAAAGAGAGAGGGCGAACGACAGCCGACCCCAGCGAATCCATCATTTCCGCTTCCATGCGTTTGCCCAGCAACCAAAAAAAAAAAACGAGAAATACGAAAAAAATACATCCGAACCGACTAGCAACAAACTCGAAACACAAAAAAAAAAACATCCAAATGACTGAGAAACAGCTGAAAAATGTTGCCCTTTGTTGTTGCTGCTTCTGTGCATCATTGCTGCTGAAGTTTCAGTCTTAACTTGGCCTAAAACAAGGCCTTGCAGGATGAAGATCTGAAAAATACTCTAATATATCATCTATGTATTTTACATCCATAACTTGAATTCTAATTAACCTTTAACCTTCATATTTCATACCATAGCTCACAACATCATAATACATACACTCAAAATAAAATTAACCCTAAGATTTAGAAATTCGCCCTATTTTTGTCTTCAACGGCACCGCACCATAAAATTTAGGGTAAATTTTTCTAAAATTAACGGCATTTCCTTTCTAAAATATAAGGAAAATTGCCCTAAAAATAAGAAAAAATGTCTAAAAAATAGAAAAAAATTTCTAAAAAATAGAAAAAAGTTTCTTAAATTTAGGGTTTGTTTTTCTAGGTTTAGACAGTACTTTTCTAAAACTGAGGAATAAATGTCTTGATTTTATGGCGATTTTTCTAATCCCCAGGGCAAGGCGCCCTTAAATTAAGAAAACCCTTTCTACAATATATACAAATATTTCTTAAATTAAAGGTGACTTTTTTCTAAATTCTAGAAATTTTATTTCTACATTTTACATTACATATTACATCATACATTTACATATTTTTACATTTTTTTTACATTTTCATTTGTTTTCTTTGATAGCTCTCTTCAGTTCTTACTTTCACATAAGACTTTAATTATGGTATATAATAAATTTGACCCTCGAATCTTGAATTGTATACTTGACTTTTGAATTTCCTGTAGCACCACGTTTTCCCCGTTTGAAATTAGCTTGAATCATGTGCGTCCTTTTTATCTGTGGAAAAATCACGTCAATTAATATTGCGATATAAATATATCAATATACTATTTAATCGTGAATGTTTTAAAACATCTTTTAAGGAAGTGTAATTATTGCCTTTTTACCTTCGCTTTGTTGAGGGAATGTTTTTAGCAATATAATTAATGTATAAAAAACATTACCAATTTGTGTTCAAAATTCTGCTTAAGAATGGGCCATTCCTGTAGTGTAGCGTCCGAGAAAAAGAAACTTTTGCGCCACTCAAAAGTAAGATCCAATTTTTCGTTGACCTCTTCACAAGGCTAGGCTTCACCTCTTCACTATTGATCATCAGCCATATTACCTGAAAATGTATTTGGGAAATTATTTTCAACCTTTGAAGTGTGACGTTGATAACTTACCAGTTACCTGAATTTACCAGTTGATAACTTTTTCTCCTTAGCCTTCAAATTATAAATTTTGCCATATTCTTCTGGCTTTCAGTGAACAGACCTTCTGGCTTTTTGCCGATGTTAAGATCTATCATGCACTTCTACAATTAGCTCTAGTTTAATTAAATTAGTAATTTTGTTAAATTACTTATTAAATTAGTATACTTTTTAGTAACTTACCAGCGAAAAAGGAATCAAACGCTTCTCAGTTTATCTTTTTCAGCAAGGAATCCATTAGCACTTGTTAAATAAACTTTTTAATAATTATGTAACATCTTAGAAAAGGAAGACTCCATTGTTTGTGTGATATTTGATAGTTCAAATATCGTTACATTACTTCATAACATGATTTTTTCTATTTAACATGTTAAAACTTTATATATAAAATATAATATAGATCAGTCTGCATTTATCTGCCCGTGCTCTGCCACACACACAGAATAACTGTGTAATACGTCATGATGCGTCATCCTCAGAGCCTACTTTCTGCTTTTTGCTATACTAATACTAATGCGTTAAAATCATATCAATGTATTGGGTGGCGACCACTGACAGAGATAAAATATAAAAAAATTTTATATTAAACAAAATATTTCTATTTTCTAGGGTTACCTAAATTAAAGGGGAAAACTGCATTTTTAGAAAGGAATTTCTATATTGTAGAAACAGTTTTCTATTTTTCAGGGTTAGTACCTTTTTTAGAAAGGAATTTCTATATTCTAGAAACAGTTTTCTATTTTTCAGGGTTAGTACCTTTTTTAGAAAGGAATTTCTATATTCTAGAAACAGTTTTCTATTTTTTAGGGTTAGTACCTTTTCAGAAAGGAATTTCTATATTGTAGAAACAGTTTTCTATTTTTAGGGTTAGTATCTTTTATGGTGAGCCTTTCTATTATTAAGAAAATATTTCCTAAAAAGAAGTTATAATTTGCCTTAATTATAGAAAAATTTTCTTGATTTTAGGGCGATTTCAGTTTATGGCGACTATTTCTATATTTGAGAAAAACTTCTTTGATTTAAGAAATTTTTCTTGTTTTCAGAAAATTTTTTCTAGAAACTAGAAATCTTTTCTTGTATTTAGAAAAAATAAAGTTTAATGGCGAATTTCTAAATTTTAGGGTAAATTTTATTTTGAGTGTACATAGTTACCCCAACTTTCAACTGAAGTCCTTTTTTTAAGTTTTAAATTTTTATTTTTTTGAAATTTTACAGAAGGACGCGAGTGCGTAAACTGTGGCGCCACCTCGACGCCCCTGTGGCGACGCGACGGAACGGGACACTATCTATGCAACGCCTGTGGCCTCTACTACAAAATGAATGGCCAAAACCGACCCCTGATCAAGCCAAAGCGAAGACTGGTAAGTAGAATAGTCACTAGCCATGGCCCGCTGGGCTAACCATCCACACATTCGATCAAATTAACTAATAAATTCAGCAACCGTATTGGGGTGGGGTGGGGGAAGGGGGGGGTGGATTTCCTGGGAAATCGACGAATATGAGCATCAATCTCGGGCCACGTTTCTGTCGCCAAAGACCATAAAAGCCAGCGTGAAAGTTCTCAAATGTCATAATACGATTCCGGGAACCAGACAACGAACTCTTTACATTTTCTGCTGTCCCCTCTTGATTGGGGTATGGGGTATGGGAATGCTTTCGATTTGGATGCTGGCTGATGATAACGATCGAGGTGCATCATCATTATCACTTAGCGCACTAAAAACATAATCAGACAGCAGCCGAGTGGGTTTATCGAGCTGGATCATCAACAAACTATGAAAATATATGTAACCTTGTCCCGGTCAGGTTCGTTCTGTGTGTCTGTCTTCTTCTTTTATTTCCCTGGCGCCAGCAGCACCAGAAAACGAAAGACTTAAGCAACGAACGTGAAAAAGCGAGAAGGGTTATATTAACCAGCTTAACCGCACGAAAAATTGGTCTATTAAAGATGCGTAAAAAGGCAGGCAACAACCATAACAACAAAAACAAACAAACTGTTAAACGTTGACTTCGTGTGGCTTGCTTGGATCGGCGTTGATTTTTTATTGGCATTTAAATCGTATGCATTTTGATTGCATAACATTAACATAAATAAACCATTATTGACCCCGCGCGCTCAACCAGGGAATTCCCAAGAAAATCACAGCAGGAGTTGGTCTCCTCAGTGAAGGAGCACTGTGTGTGTGGAGTTTTCGTTGACAAAATATGCAACAAATTAAAATTTATGTGGCACTCAGCTGACTTATGGGTTGCCTGTTCTGTCGCCAGTTCACTCACTCTCTCCACTCTCTGCTCTCCTCACAGGATGCGGCCCATCAACATCAAATGTCCTTAGCTGCTTGAAATGCAATTCAATTGTTCACTGGGCAACTGCCCCAAGGCCAGAAGACCATTGAAGTCTGAAAGTCTCGCTGGGTGGCAATTGTATTGATTTTGCAGACGCGAGGGTCAAGTTTTCAAGAGTTTCTGAGTTTTGCATACCAAGACTCGAAGTCCGAGCTGAGATGCTGCACCTGCAACGATGCAGGAGGGCAGTAAGGGGGTTGGCGGATCTCATTGTCTGCTGTTTGGGGCCGCCTTTAATTAAATTTCCGAATTGTATGAAAACAGTCAACAAGTCGTTACTCTCCGCAAAGCGCAAAGAGCGCTCCTCCTCCTCCTCCTCCCTAGTGATCTCCACCTGAAACAGAACAATGCAAATTTTTAATTTATGTATTTTAGCCTGGAACTCTGAGTTTCAGCTTTCTGGCCCCGTTCGCTTACATATGTTTTCCAGTTGTTTCGCATTTGGCGGCTCTGTTCTCCTCCGCTCCTTTGTTGTTTTCGGTTTCTGAAGCTGAAAAACTGAAAACTTTTAAACTGAATACTGAGCTAAGCAGCCCGCTGGCGTCGCAATAATTGCATTTAATTATAAGGCCCGAAAACGCTTTTAAAAAGCGTTAAAGTTTCGTTTTGTTTTCGCTTTTAGCCGCCAGGCTGCCCTCCCTTGAAACAGAAACAGAAAAAATATAGGCAAGTCTTTTCGGTTCCGGCCTTGAATGGCATTTGTCACATTGGCTGTACAGTAACTAACATAAATATAAAACCGATTCAAGTATACAAAGTACTTTCCTACGGCTAATTGCCAATCCATGTTAAATGCCACAAATCCGCTAAGAACACAAAAGCTAGCCGGGGTCAACAGCTGCTCATCTCGCCGGCTGAGATCGTGACTTATATAATCAGCATGTGAGGGGGGCGAGTCTCCGAGGCTCGGCGCTTGCATTTTGCATAATATTTATGCCTCAGTTGCTGTGCTCTGTGTTCTGCGCTTAATTTATGCGAATTTTCACACAGTAAATTGAACAAAACGACGGCCACGTCATGGCAAATGTGAAAAAAATAAATAAAAATAAAAATCCATATGAAAATCATTTATTCTTACGCTTATTACATTTGGCTTATGTCACATTTGCATGCTACCAAGAAAATCTAAGCTGCCTATTGCCATTTGAAAATAGTGAGCAATAAACCCATCAACACTTGACACAATCGTTTAAAAATGCATTTTGTGAATAAAGCCTTAATTAATTATTAATCCGCGGGCGTATTTCAACGCCAACAGCTCAACAACAGCCATAAAGCTAAAAGCTTGAACGATCGCAGCGGGCAACGCAGCGAAAGAATTTGGGGAAAACTAATTAACACATTTTTTTTTTGAGGGGCCAGCTGTGGCATCTTTCTTTTTATTCTGCCCCATCCTTCTGCGGCGTGGGAAAATCGAACCGATTTCTGATCGTAGGCTGTGACGCTAAAAATTAAATCGATAAACGAACGACAGCCAAATCAAAACTAAGGCATAAGAGAAAAAAAGTATAAAAAAATAATAAAGAAGAAAGGATCTGTGGAAGGTTCAATGCCTCTCGTTGCCTCCTCGTTTGCGGCAAACGGCAAACGGGGCGTATACGCAATCGAGAGCATTAAGCTTGTTTTTTCGGTTATTTTTATTGGGGCGCTAGGATCTTGTTAAGTGGGGGCCTAATGTTACTAAAATGCACTTGAAGGGAGCTGATACTGATGCTGATGCTGATGCCCAAGGGGAGCTGATGAACCTGATCGGGAAAGAGAATGCAACAGGCTGCCTTTCGCAGATCAATTAAAAATTAACGATACGAAGCGCAACGCAACGCAGCAAAAACGGGGCGTGCCAATAATAATAATGAAAGAGGCTCAGAGCCAGGGCTTCGGCCAAAGGGTTGCCCGTCGATGATAAAGGCCAAGCCAGCCTTTGCTTATGTCTTTTTATACATTTTTTTTCTCTCTTTAGTTTTTGTATAAAATACAAAATTTTTTTTTTGTTTAGCTTGTTAAGTGGGAATTCAGGCCCAGGCGTTGAGCTGCTTTCGCTTTTCGCGTTCATGGGCCGAAAAAATTTATGGTGACTGTTTAATATGCAAATGCATAATTTTGCACAGGTTCGGGCAGGCCACCCCCGACACCCCAAAAGGGGTGGCTCGTGCATTTTCTAACCCTTTGTGTTTTTTTCCACTATTTACAGACAACGAACACGCAGTCAGGAGGGGAGTGTGGTGAGCGTGTTTAGACCACATTCATTTCGAGCCTGGCTCTCGGACCAAAGGCTCCACCTTGCCTCTTGGCCAGTTCCATAATTTATTTAGGCCTGCCTGCCGGCCCCATTCAATGACCAGTGACAAATATTAATGACGATTTTCATGCCTTCCAATGGGGAGCTAGAGTTACAAAAAGGGGGCGTTCTAGAGAGTTGTCAGTCTATTGCAACTTTTTATTTTTAAATCCAACTCCCAGACACGCACAACTTTGATTAAAAATGTAAAAATATTGTTTATAATATTTTTCAAATAATTTACGTTGCGCAAGCACACAACATACAACCTTCTACCAATTTATCCAGGTTTACGCCACTTTTAAGCCAATTGGCATTATAGCCCTTTCGAAGCGACATATTTGAGTGAGCCCCTCGACTCCGGTCTCAAGGCTCGTAAAATTCATTGAGCCGCATTAATGAGCGACATTAATGGCTTGTTCTGTTTGCTGGCCATATAACATTTTATTGATTTTTTATAACCAACTCTGGGTTGCTTTGGGCCGTGTGGAGTGTAACATAGTGCGCTCGGCAGGGGCAGGTGTGATTTTTAGCAACAGTTTCGTGCCAGGTCGCAGCTTGAGCATGGAAATGAGTTAAGCTGATGTTTTAATTAGTCAAATTAGCTGCAGGGAAAGCCAGAAAGGCTAAAAGCGACCTGGCCATAGCGACCTCAAACCGAGTCAGGATGATACTCTTGAAAGCCAACTCTGAAAAGGAAAATTATAAAAGAAAGAAAAGCTAGCAACCCTAAAAGAGCCTGGCCAATAAAATTTGAATTTTTAAATTAAATTTCACAGTTGCCGTCCTCTGAATGTAACTGTTATTTACAGTTGCCAGACACAAGCTCAACAAACCCCATTTTGTGTCCCCAGCCAGCCCCCCCTCTGATATACAGCATCAGATATAGAAATTTTCTGCCCGCTATCTTTAGCCATCTTCCCTGGGTTTTGTGGGCCAAAACAACCCCAAAAGCGAGGGGGTGGCCATGCGCTCTGAGCCAAGTTGAGGCCAACAAGAAGAAGAAGAAAAATTTAATGAATGTTTTGTTAGATAACACAGACACACACACAGATACACAGACACACTACCAGATACAGATAGAAGGGGAAAAAGATACAGAAGGAAGACAAAAAATAAAAATCGAGTTGAGCAAAAGAGATGGCCCAGAGATGTTACACTGAGATAGAGATGCGGATACCACCCCCACCCACTTAGCCCAGCCCAGCCCCAACCCTCCTCCATCCACGCCCCTGGCTGCCCCACAGCATCTTGACTGTGTCCCGTTTATCGGAGATGGCAAAGGGCATTGCCACCGGAGGAGAAGCCTAGAGAAGAGAGCGCACAAAAGCTGCGCAATAAATAGCAGGAGTATTTACCAAGTACATATTTACTTAGTCACCTAACCTGCCACCCCCCTAATCTGGGAAAGGGGGCTTTTGTAAAGTCTTTCTCTCTGTGTGTTTCACTTACAATTAAATATTTAAATACCCGAGACTGTGTGAGTGTGTGTGAAATGAAAACGAAATTTGCATAACACAACAAAAGGCGAAACAGAAATATGAGAAGCACAACAGAAACAAACAAAAAAAAATCCTAAAAAGGAAAAAAATAAAAATAAACAAACGAAGACGAGTGTCGACCATTTTGTAAGCTTTGTCATAAAAAAAAGCAAAATATAAATCAAGCAGAGGTGTCAAGCGAGCGAGAGGGCAACAAGGGCAGTGACAGAGACGGCAGCAATGCAAGCGCGTTTTGTCATGCATTGATAAATCACAATTTATGGTCACACTGACTGACAGTGTGACAGTCAGAGAGACTCTCAACTGGAAAAAATAGAAACTTCAAAGCATTAGAGGTTGGAAAAGTAGAAAGTAGGTTTAAAAATTATTATTTGAATAAAATACCTAAGATTCTTAAGTTTAAGAAGTCTTTAAAGTATTTTATTTAAGTGATTATGATGTTACATCTTTCCAAAAAATGTTTCAAAGATCACCTCAGATTAGAAAACTTAAATATCTTAAACTATACTATTTAAATCCATTAAATCCCATCAGAAACCATATAAAACCTTACCTGTATGCTTCTTTTGTTGCTTTTGTTTATTAATCGGTAGCGCCATCTTGTTTTGTATGTTTGTTGTCACTTTGTGCTTTTGTTGTTTTTGGCGCTTGCGCTTTTTGCATTTCAATTAAACCCCAAACGCCTGTCAATGTCTGACAGTTTGTCAATTTTCCCATCACCCCCTCTACCCTGTCACAACCCACACCACCCCCTACTGTAAGCCCCACCCGCCCTGTTGCTCACTGACATTGATTTATGTGATTTGCTGCTTGATTGTTGCGCCCGTGATTGTTGTGGAAAACACACTCACTCACACACACTCCCACACTGCTCTATGTTATGTCAGCTGGCAAAGGTCGACAGGCATTTGGCCAACAGGAGTGAAGTTCGAGCCAACATTTCGATTGGGAACGGAATGCGAAACTTTCCAGAATCTGGATCTGCATCTGGAGCTTCGAGAGACTGTTTTGTTGCATTGTCATGTTAACAACTTAATTTATATACGCTTAAGCATTTCGGCCGAGTTGTCGCTGGCCAACTCTTGGGCCAACAAAAAGAAGGCCAAAAGCAAACAAAAATCGCAGCATAATTACCACAAAACTTCCAGTTCAGATCTTCCTCTCCCTCCGGCTCGTAGGCGTTGAAATTAATTTTGAATTTCTCACTTTTCGCATTTGGCTTTCTGGCTAACTGGCTATCTGGCTCTCTGTCTCCAGAAATTGTTACAAGCTCGTTAACACAAGACAGTGCCACCAAAAAAAATGCCAACACACAGCCTCCCTTGCCATATGACCTCTGATTTATGTTAATCGCCACATCGGTAACAGGTGAGACACATGGAGCTCTGGACCAGAGCCGATCCAGATCCAGATTGAGATCGAGATCGGAGCATGGATCGAAGACGTCCAAGTCCAAGTCGAAGGCGATTCCCTTGTGGCAAAGCAAAGGCAGAGGCAACAATTAAAAATCAAAGTCAAACATGATCAACGCCAGTTTAAGGCCTCGTAGCCATGTGTTGTACCAGCAGCATGAACAAGCCAAAACTGGAAGATGGGCACTGAGAGAAAAAAGGGCAGATTTCAACAAAAAATTAGAGCCTAAAGATTAATCATAAAAAGGCAATTAATGCTTAGAAACTCTTACATAAACTGTTAATTTTAAGATAATTTTATTTATTTTCTTTCGAAAATTGAAGCCTCAGTGTCTTTATAGAGGGGGCCTTCCAGGGAGTGGGGCATGCCATAACGAAGACCACAATGCAGACAAAGTCTCTGCCACAGGGGAAGGGGATCAAAATGGGTTGCTTGGGAGGGGAACTTTTGGTTTTTGGGCTCTCGATGCTGGATGCTGGGATCCCCAATCTCCGATTCTCCGTTCTCGGTTCTGGGGTTCTCGATTCTCGGTTCTTGTAGCCAATTCGTGGAAATTTAAGCGTGGCACAGACATGATCCCTGCTTGTTGTTGCCTCTTGCCTTTTGCCAGAGCAGTGTTGTTGCTGCTGTTGTTTTTGGGCAGTTTTGTAAAAATTGTCATTTTAATGAATTGATGCTGCTGTTAACCCAAGTCGAACGAACGAACGAACACAAGCCAGTGAGCCAGCCTGGGTCGGAGTCTGGGCCTCGAAACTCCACATGGCTGTGTTGGAGTTTCTGTTGGTATGCCATTTAAAAAATGTTGTTGCCTGGTGTGTTAAGCAACTTTGTTTTTGGCTGGCAAGTATGTTGGGGATAGGTTGGGGGGAGGGCACACCAGATTCTTGGGTTGCTGCGTTAGTTTTGGCACTGTTCAATTAGCCGATCAGCGGCATTAGCATAATACACACTTGCCATAAATCCGAAATGTATTAATGTATTATTCCTCTCTTCCTCCACAGACCCTGCAATCGCTCCAGAGTGCGGCCAAGAGGGCGGGCACTTCCTGCGCCAACTGCAAGACCACAACCACAACCCTTTGGCGACGCAATGCCAGCGGCGAGCCAGTCTGCAATGCCTGCGGATTGTACTACAAGCTGCATAATGTAAGTATCTCAAAAAATATTATAATAAGTTAAAACTATCCATTGGTCATCGGATAAAGCCCTCCACCCACTTGTATCGATTTACGATACCCACGATTTAACGCCACATTTAACATCCCAAGTTGGATTTGTGAGACTCGCTGGCGAGTGCCGGAGTGCCGGACAGGAAGCGCACGCACCCGGATTAAATGTGACAAAAATGAAGTGTCTGCCCCGCCCACCAGCGGCCTCTTCCGGCCACCCCAGGGGGTGGACTGCCGTTTAGCTTGTCGATTTGTTGCCGCAGCAGGTTACTTAGCTCAGTTACCCCCCTGATGATGAATGCCTGATGATTATTTAAAGATGCCAGTTAGCCAGCCACCACCCACAAAGCACCAGGCACCATTCATCCACCCGGCAGGGCAGATAAGGGTCTCTGGTGTTTGGCTGTGAAAATGCGATAAGCTTTTCCCTGATTTTCCCGGTTATGTGCAACGCGTGGCAGGATGCTAGATGCGAGATGTTAGATGTTGGATCGCCCCTTTTGCGTTGGCCGAAAATTTATAAAAACCCCCTTTGAGGAAGAAGAAAAAAAAAAAAAAAAAAAAAAAAAACCCTTTTTTTTTTAAATTAATTAAAAAAAACTTTTAAAAAAAAAAAAAAAATTTTTTTTTTTTTTTTTCCCCTCCTTTTTTTTTTTTTTTTCTTTTTTTTTTTTTTTTTTTTTGGGTTTTTTTTTGTTTTTTTGGGAGTATTTTTAAAATTTTTATTTTGAATTTATATTAAATTTATTAAAAATTTGGGGGGGCGTAAGTGAAGGGGCCCCCCTCCCCCCCCCCCCCCCCCCGCCCCCGTGGTACATTTTTTTAAAAAAAAAAAAAAAAAGGCCCCAACACAAGAAAAAAAACAAAAAAAAAAAAAAAAAAAAAAAAAAAAAAATAAAAAAAAAAAAAAAAAAAAAAAAAAAAAAAAAAAAAAAAAAAAAAAAAAAAAAAAAAAAAAAAAAAAAAAAAAAAAAAAACACCTAAAATTTTTTTTTATAAAAAAAAAAAAAAAAAAAAAAAAAAAAAAAAAAAAAAAAAAAAAAAAAAAAAAAAAAAAAAAAAAAAAAAAAAAAAAAATTTTTTTTTGTTTCGTCGGCGATAGTGCGAACAGGTTGGCAGCCTGGGGGGGTGCGGTGTTTCAGCCTTTCTGGCAGCCCAATCGCGTAATAGGACCCTATTCAGCGTTTCGGGGAGGGTCGGATCGATCTGGTAACGCGCTCAAAGCTAAGGTTAGGAAACCGCGTGGGAGCGTCGTTCTTTTAGAATTTAACCACGAAACAAGCAAGTTCGGGCAAACTAGGAGAAGCATCCGGAAAGTTTCGAGCAACCGCAGCGTAGGTTTACCCGCTGAGGAACCATCGTACTGGTGCAGGACCAGCAGGCATACAGAATTTGGCAATTTGGCGGTGTACGTGCTGCTCGGCCAAGGCAGGGCGCGATCGTAAAAGCTAGGTGAGTTTTAAGACTGGTCATGGTTATGCGAGCCTGACGTAGGTGTTTTTGTTTAGCTAGGTCAGGGGTACCAGCGTGCGAGCTAGACCCCTGGTGGCAGAGAGGCGTAGGGCGAGCAACGCTTGGCCGGAAGAAGAAGAGAAGAGCGGGTCACAGTTGCGGCGCGAATCTCTCAGTCAGGCCGCCCGCGAGGCGGGGCTGAGGGGAGTCATCCAAAACCAAGTAGGAGCTGGAAGTACAGTGAGGCTCGACCCGAGTGGAAGCAGTTGGAGCGTTCGCGACGCTTTAAGGGGCGCTCCGCCAGAAATTCGGATAGGGTTCGGCCCTAACCTAACAGGAGTCGTCGTGGAGTAAACGTCATCCTGGAGTAGAGGAGGAGGACGGAGTGCTGGCGGCGCTTATAAGCGGCACCCCGTCGATCACAGGAGCAGCCGTGTAACAGGCGCCATCCTGGAGGAGTAAAGACAAGGACGGAGTGCTGGCGGCGCTATTAAGGAGCACGCCGTCGAACGGAGGAGTCGCCGCGAAATAGGCGAATTCCTATAGGAGCAATAGTGGGAGCGGAGCGCTGGCTGCGCTTGAAAGGAGCGTTCCGTTATTCGGAGGAGCAGGCGTGGACTAGCCTTCAGCCTTAGGATAGGAAGCAGGGATAGGGCGCTTGCGGCGTTTTCAAGAGGCGCTCTGTCGATCGAGAAAGTGGAGAGACTCGTCCGGCTGATGGCCTAACGGTGTCGAGAGCGGAAGAGAGGGAATAGTGTCCGGAGATTTCAGCTAGAGCACTGCTGCTGGTTGAATGTTTTGGTGCTGGCATTGTTGACGGGTTAGGCAAAGGCCCCCCCGAATTGCATATTATCTTTTCCAGCCTCGAGTGGTGGAAGCGCTTCAACGACTCGTCGCGGATATGAAAAGTGAGTAATCCTATTTCTTTGCCAAGCCAGCTGAAGTGATGCGGAATTCTCCGATCAATATTTTTTCCGTTTTCCGAGTTCCAGCCCAAGAGGCTTCACCGGTTAGACGATCAACCACACGCGTGGTCCTTATAGTAGCGGTCTCTTAGCAACTAAGAAAATCCGATTTCATGATATTAATCGCGAGTCCGCAAATCCTGCCAAATTGAATATACATTTAAGTTCGCAAATCTTTAGCAATAAGATATTATTAAGCATAGTCGAAAAGATCATATATTGAAGTATTGGAATAGTCAGGAAGATAGGATAAGGATGTTATCTAGAATTTTAAGGACTTTTGTTAAGGAATAAAACAATGAAGTTTATAATGGAGTAAGAAAACATCTTTCGCCTCGTTTGGGTCGCCACCGCCCTGCCGCCAACCTACGCCATGCACCTTCTTAGGGATCTCCGAAGGATCCTAATATGCTCTGTTCTGAGGAGCTCGAGGTTTGACCCACGCTGTTCGTGAGGTCGTGCACGCATCATTATCGATTTAATTTATGATTCCCGAGGCAGCATCGAGGGGAGAGAAGGGGATGTTTCAGAACCCACCCACTAGCTGGCGAGATCTGGCCGGACACAGCGTGCAATCCTTTCCTCTCGTCCGATATATTCAGAGATGCCACCTCACTGTTCGTTACAGTTATAATTATCTTAATCATAAATTTATCTGGCGCCCAACTAAGTGGCCATGTTTTTAGCGTGGTTAGACGCAGCCATGTTTTGCGGACAAGTTTTTTCGGCTGGTTGCAGTAGCATGGCAGTAACCAGACCAAAACCCTCAGCAGTGGCGCGGGTACCGCTCGGAATTCTACACTCAGAGGAGAGAGTAGACCACAGTGCCTCGCAACCACAGCGATAGTTCCGAGTAGAGTTTAGCAGGACGGATTCTCGCAGGACTTCAGCAAGGGATAGGACCCAGCTGACCACGAGTTTCGGATAGCAGGCTGCTACAATGACGAAGGGACGGGAGAGACAGTGCCACAGTCGTTTGGAACAGCAGTATCAGTTAGCGGACTGACATCTGACCAAGGCGGTAAATTGGCAGCTAAATCCCGTCATCCCCTAGGAGAGCAGAAGGACGCTCGGAGTTCATTCGTAACAGGCACGAAATGACCACGTCCAAAGGGTTTCAGCTTATAGATCGCAGGCCTGGGAGTTAGCAGGACGGGCGGCAAAGAGCTGGAAAGGGGAGTTTTCTACGAGCGGAATTCCAGAACGGATTTAGGTGAGAAGCAATGGCGAAAAGAAGAAGAACGTTAGGCAGCGTGCATGGCGGTAGGCAGGCTAAAAACGAAGGCGAAGTTCAGTTTTAGAGTTTCGGTATTTGGGAGGCGAGCATTTTTTAAGGTTAGGCAAGAAAGAAAGAAAGGATGAACCCGGCAGAGGCAGAGAAGGGGGCAGCGACACCTGTGAAGGTGCCCGTCTGCGCATTATGTAATAAAGAGATGGCGACCGGCAGAGCCAGAACCAAGTGCGGACACGAGTTCCACAAAGCGTGTATAACAACACACGCCAAATCGAAGGTGTCATGTCCGACGTGCAAAGTAGTGTGTTTCGAGAAAGCACAGGCGGCCAGCGATACGACTGCCGCGAGCACGAGTCAGCTGACTCGCAGAGCAGATTCACCCTGTGGGGCCAGCCAAGCGAGCTCTCAAGCAGAGTCGGTAGGAAGCACAGCGGAGTTAAGTTCGATTGTGTCCCAATCAATCAGCGCCATGCAGGCGACGCTGCTGGAACAGCTGTCAGCGCAAATGGACAGACTGTTCCACCAAAGGGCGCAAGCAGAGAGGGAAGGAGAAGAGAGGACTGGAAGCGACGAGCAGCCTAGTGGGGTGTACGGCGAGGAAAGAGAGACCCGGGATCAGGGCGACTACTTAGGAAATGGCGTGAGGCAACAGACTGACCACAACTTTGGGTATAGACCAGAGAAAGTGGGACAGATCCTGAATAGTTGGAAGATTCGTTTTAGCGGACATCCCGACGGCATGACCATCGATAATTTCATTTATCGGGTTGAAGCCTTGACGCACCAGACGCTGGAGAGTAACTTTTCAGCACTATGCGGAAATGCGAGTTTGTTATTTGATGGGAAAGCGGGAGAGTTTTACTGGCGTTTTCACAAGGTGAATAGAGGAATGAGGTGGAGTGACCTATGCGACGCGCTCAGGAAACACTTTAGGGACGATAGGTCGGATGAGGACATAAGAGAGGCAATAAGAGATCGGAAGCAGCGCGACAGAGAAGATTTTGACACGTTTTATGAGGCGGTAGAACAGTTGATGGATGGTCTGAGCATTCCATTAAGCGATGCCACACTAGTGGAGATGGTAAGGAGGAATCTCAGGTCCGAGATCCGCCACGAGCTGTTAAATGTGTCGATACGTTCGATAAGCCACTTACGGGAGATTTGTCGGCGCCGGGAACGATTCTTAGAGGAGGTGCGACGCGACTGCGGCACATCCAAGCCAGGATGGGGGAAGAAGCCGTATGGGGAAGCCCAGAGACGGGAAGACAGAAGCTCACACAGAAGTTACAACAAATCGGTAGCGGAAATAGGAAGCGACTTGGAATGGGAAGAGGCCCAAGAATTCACAGGTGATGAAGCGGGTGAAGTGGAGGCAGTGGCTCTTATCTGCTGGAATTGCAGGAAAGAGGGTCACAGGTACCACGACTGCGCGGGCAAGCGGAAAGTTTTCTGTTTTGGGTGCGGAGCACCAAATGTCTACAAGCCATCGTGTCCGAAATGTCTAAAAAACGGAAGAGCGGAGGCGCCGGATCGTCCATCTCAGCGCATTCCGTCAGGTGTGAACAAGGACAAGTAGGAAGAGAGCTCAGTGAAGAGAATAGTAAAGCTAAGGTAGAGAGTAAGAATAGGTCAAGGAACACTAATAGGTTAAGGCAGTATTGGCAGTCAATGAAGACGGTTGAAACGATAAGGTATAAGGTCTCAGATAAACGTCCTTTCGCCGAAGTCAGATTGTTAGGTGAGGAAGTACTAGGACTATTGGATACGGGTGCGGCAGTTAGCTGTATCGGAGGGAGTTTTGCGAGGAAAGTCATAAGAAGCGGGGTCAACTTCAAGCGCAAAGGAACAATCGTGAGCACGGCCGATGGGCAACGACAGCAGGTGGTAGGCCTGTTGACGACTGAGGTAGGTTTCAAAGATCGGTGCAAGACGCACATGTTCTACCTGGTTCCCACTCTGAGCCAGGATTTGTATTTGGGTATCGATTTCTGGAGGAGTTTCGAGCTGTTGCCATCGGAGTTCCGAGTCGGCGAAATATCCGTTAGTCAGGAGTTGTCTGAAGCCCAGAAAGTTAGTCTAAAGGCAGTGGTAGAGCAATTTCCATCATTCGCCAAGTTAGGATTGGGCAAGACGCATTTGATCAGCCACAGTATCGATGTCGGGGACACGAAAGCGGTCAAGCAGAGGCACTATCCGGTCTCTCCAGCGGTAGAGAAACTGCTCTACGGAGAGGTCGATAGGATGATGAGATTGGGAGTGATCGAGGAATCGCAAAGTGCTTGGTCGTCGCCGGTGGTATTGGTACAGAAGCCAGGAAAGGTTCGGCTATGTCTGGACTGCAGGAAGGTGAATAGTTTTACCCAGGGCGACGCTTATCCACTTCCACAGATTGATGCGATCCTGAGTAGACTTCCCAGAGCGATGTTCATCTCTAGTCTGGATCTGAAGGATGCGTACTGGCAAATCCCGCTGGATCCGGCCTCACGCGACAAGACCGCGTTTACGATTCCAGGGAAGCCATTGTACCAGTTTAAAGTTATGCCTTTCGGGCTAATGAATGCATCACAGACTATGACTCGACTCATGGACAAAGTGATTCCGGCCTCGTTGCGTAATGAGGTGTTCGTATATTTGGATGACCTGCTGGTCGTCTCCGACACCTTTGAGTCGCATCTGGCGGTTCTGACGACGGTGGCTGGGCACATTCAGAAAGCAGGGCTAACTCTGAACATTGAGAAGAGCCACTTTTGCATGCGTTCGGTTAAATATTTGGGCCATGTGATCGGGGAAGGCGTCATAAGGACAGACCCCGAGAAGATAGAGGCGATGATAAGTTACCCGGTTCCGCGGACGCTAAAGGCGTTACGGAGTTTTCTGGGCATGACGGGATGGTACAGCAAATTCATAAGCAATTATGCAGATATAGCGGCACCATTGACGGATCTGGTGAGGCCTAAGTGTCGGTTCGCGATGTCGCAGGCTGGCCTAGAGGCTTTCACAAAGCTTAAGGAAGCGATGTGTCAGGCTCCGGTTCTGCACAGTCCGGATTTTACGAAGCCGTTCTATATTCACTGCGATGCGAGCAGTTACGGGATTGGTGGCGTCCTGGTTCAGAAGACGGAAGGGGATAAGGGTGACGAGTATCCAATCGCTTTTGTCTCAAAGAAGTTGAGCAAGGCCCAAAGGAATTACTCCGTCACGGAGCAGGAATGCCTGGCCGCGATTATTTGTATTAAACGGTTCAGACCTTACGTAGAAGGGCATAAGTTCACGGTCATCACAGATCACGCGTCGCTAGGATGGCTCATGGCACAGCCGGATTTGAGATCTCGGTTGGGGCGATGGGCGGCGAAATTGCAGGCCTACAAGTTCCATATTGAGCATCGAAAGGGCAAACTTCACGTGGTCCCGGATGCGCTGTCGAGGGCATATGAAGGAGCGTCAGATGAGGAAGTAGTTGCAGAGGTAGGGATGGATTATGAATCCCCACATTTCGAGGCGGAGGAGTACAAGACCCTTCGGGAGACGGTCGAAGCCAATGGCGAGACGGTACCGGATCTGAAGGTCATGGATGGCAAGGTCTTCCGACGGACGAAGCAAGTCCAGGGTTTAGAGCTAGCGGAGAATTTCGCATGGAAGTTATGGGTGCCAAAGGGAATGATTCCCGAGATATTAAGGGAGGCCCATGACAGTCCCACAGCAGCGCACGGAGGTGTCCGTAAGACAATAGGTAGAGTTCGTCAAATGTACTACTGGCCAGGTTTAGCCAATGAGGTGAAGGAGTACGTAGGCAAGTGCGAGGTCTGTAAGATGAACAAGGTACCTAATCAGGTGATGAGGCCAGCTATGGGAAGGCCAGCGGAGACACAGAGATTTTTTCAGCGAATATATGTAGATTTCCTGGGGCCGTATCCGAGATCCAAGGGTGGAAATATTGGGATATTCATCGCTTTAGACCATTACACCAAATTCGTGTTCCTCAAGGCAGTGAAGAAGCTCTCGGCGGATGTAGTGGTGAAATACATGAAGCAGGAGTTGTTCCACACGTATGGTGTTCCGGAGACTGTGTTCTCGGATAACGGAACGCAATTCAAAGGAGAGGTATTTAGGACGCTAATGCGGGAGAATAGGGTGACGCAGGTTTTCACAGCGGTCCATTCGCCGCAGGCCAATGCGTCGGAAAGGGTAAATAGGTCGGTCATTGCAGCCATAAGGTCGTATGTAAATGCAGATCAGAGAAATTGGGACGAGCATCTCAGCGAGATTTGCTGTGCTTTGAGGACCTCGATCCATTCCGGCACGGGTGAGTCCCCATATTACTTGGTGTTTGGGCAGCAGTTTGTAGGATCGGGAGGAACGTACAAGCTCATGAGAGAGCTAGGTATCATGGAGGACAGAGAAATCAGGCTGTCCAAGGAGGACTCGTTGGAGGTGGCACGCGCTCAAGCGCAGAAGGCATTAGCGAAGCAGACGGAGAAGAATGGAAGGCTTTACAATGTGCGGTCCAGAGAGGTTTCATATCGAGAGGGCCAAGAGATTTTCAGGAGGAATTTCAAGCAGAGTAACTTCGCTGTAGGGTATAATGCTAAGCTTGGGCCTAGGTATATTAAAGCTAGAGTTCGGAGGAGAACAGGAAGAGCTACTTACGAATTGGAGGACATGCAAGGGCGAGCGATAGGTACCTATCATGCCAAAGACTTGAAGCAGTAGTTCTCGCCTCCGTGGTTTAGCTAAACAGGATCGTTTGAGACCCTGTTCTAGCTCTTGAGAAGGGGGCGTTTTGTAACGTCGGCGATAGTGCGAACAGGTTGGCAGCCTGGGGGGGTGCGGTGTTTCAGCCTTTCTGGCAGCCCAATCGCGTAATAGGACCCTATTCAGCGTTTCGGGGAGGGTCGGATCGATCTGGTAACGCGCTCAAAGCTAAGGTTAGGAAACCGCGTGGGAGCGTCGTTCTTTTAGAATTTAACCACGAAACAAGCAAGTTCGGGCAAACTAGGAGAAGCATCCGGAAAGTTTCGAGCAACCGCAGCGTAGGTTTACCCGCTGAGGAACCATCGTACTGGTGCAGGACCAGCAGGCATACAGAATTTGGCAATTTGGCGGTGTACGTGCTGCTCGGCCAAGGCAGGGCGCGATCGTAAAAGCTAGGTGAGTTTTAAGACTGGTCATGGTTATGCGAGCCTGACGTAGGTGTTTTTGTTTAGCTAGGTCAGGGGTACCAGCGTGCGAGCTAGACCCCTGGTGGCAGAGAGGCGTAGGGCGAGCAACGCTTGGCCGGAAGAAGAAGAGAAGAGCGGGTCACAGTTGCGGCGCGAATCTCTCAGTCAGGCCGCCCGCGAGGCGGGGCTGAGGGGAGTCATCCAAAACCAAGTAGGAGCTGGAAGTACAGTGAGGCTCGACCCGAGTGGAAGCAGTTGGAGCGTTCGCGACGCTTTAAGGGGCGCTCCGCCAGAAATTCGGATAGGGTTCGGCCCTAACCTAACAGGAGTCGTCGTGGAGTAAACGTCATCCTGGAGTAGAGGAGGAGGACGGAGTGCTGGCGGCGCTTATAAGCGGCACCCCGTCGATCACAGGAGCAGCCGTGTAACAGGCGCCATCCTGGAGGAGTAAAGACAAGGACGGAGTGCTGGCGGCGCTATTAAGGAGCACGCCGTCGAACGGAGGAGTCGCCGCGAAATAGGCGAATTCCTATAGGAGCAATAGTGGGAGCGGAGCGCTGGCTGCGCTTGAAAGGAGCGTTCCGTTATTCGGAGGAGCAGGCGTGGACTAGCCTTCAGCCTTAGGATAGGAAGCAGGGATAGGGCGCTTGCGGCGTTTTCAAGAGGCGCTCTGTCGATCGAGAAAGTGGAGAGACTCGTCCGGCTGATGGCCTAACGGTGTCGAGAGCGGAAGAGAGGGAATAGTGTCCGGAGATTTCAGCTAGAGCACTGCTGCTGGTTGAATGTTTTGGTGCTGGCATTGTTGACGGGTTAGGCAAAGGCCCCCCCGAATTGCATATTATCTTTTCCAGCCTCGAGTGGTGGAAGCGCTTCAACGACTCGTCGCGGATATGAAAAGTGAGTAATCCTATTTCTTTGCCAAGCCAGCTGAAGTGATGCGGAATTCTCCGATCAATATTTTTTCCGTTTTCCGAGTTCCAGCCCAAGAGGCTTCACCGGTTAGACGATCAACCACACGCGTGGTCCTTATAGTAGCGGTCTCTTAGCAACTAAGAAAATCCGATTTCATGATATTAATCGCGAGTCCGCAAATCCTGCCAAATTGAATATACATTTAAGTTCGCAAATCTTTAGCAATAAGATATTATTAAGCATAGTCGAAAAGATCATATATTGAAGTATTGGAATAGTCAGGAAGATAGGATAAGGATGTTATCTAGAATTTTAAGGACTTTTGTTAAGGAATAAAACAATGAAGTTTATAATGGAGTAAGAAAACATCTTTCGCCTCGTTTGGGTCGCCACCGCCCTGCCGCCAACCTACGCCATGCACCTTCTTAGGGATCTCCGAAGGATCCTAATATGCTCTGTTCTGAGGAGCTCGAGGTTTGACCCACGCTGTTCGTGAGGTCGTGCACGCATCATTATCGATTTAATTTATGATTCCCGAGGCAGCATCGAGGGGAGAGAAGGGGATGTTTCAGAACCCACCCACTAGCTGGCGAGATCTGGCCGGACACAGCGTGCAATCCTTTCCTCTCGTCCGATATATTCAGAGATGCCACCTCACTGTTCGGGAAATGATGGCAATTGAGACAGCCTGCTGGGTTCTATTCCTAAGGACTAAGATGTCCTGTGGTGTGACAATATATGAAACATGAAAATCATAAAGGTTAAAGGTTACCTAACGGTTAGCCTGGCGCCGTCTGGATGCATAGCCCTCATGGTTGTGATCTGTGGGTGGGCTGTTTATAAGATTTTCCTCTTTTTTTTTTTTTGCATTTTCCTTGAGGGCTGTCAAGTTGCCAGTCGACTGCAACGGCGCGTGTTCTCTCTACGCTCGATTTAGATTTTATGCATAAAAAAGTTAATCTGCTGATGCTGTTTCTCCCCCTCGACTTTTCCTCTGAATTTCTTAATGAGCTAGGCCTGGGCATTAACAACTTTATGCTTTGTTGCTGCATATCAATTAAAGCTTAAGATGGCAGTGGCAGTAGCTGCAACAGCAACAGCAGCTGCCCCGTCAAGCTGAGCCGAGTTGCTAATTGCCGCAATTTGCGCTAAACGCTAGAAAGACTATCAATTACGTGGGCTGCCCCGACTGATCCTCCCATCTCTCCGGCTCTATCCGGATCTACCGATCTGGCTAAGTGATCTCGATACAGTTTTTTTTTTGTAAGTGATACGTTTGTTTCGTTGACAAAATCAACCCTCTGGCTTGACAAAATCCCGGCTCTTCAAAAGCGGCAAACAATTGCCCGGCAATTTAACAATTTCTCTATTTGCTTTTGCTGTATATACTTGCCATTATACATATATACTTGAATGTACAATGTAGAAACCCAAAAAAAGGCACCAACAATGTCGTAATTCACGCCCAGGTAGCCCTAAGTCCTCTGTAACATTTCTTCCCTAGACTCCCTTTTGTTGCCGGGGCTGCCTCGGCTGCTGCTGCTGGGAATGGGTAACTCAATATTGTAATTGTAGCGCAATGAAGCGCATGCTGCCGCTTAGATGTTCGCAAGTGATAAGGAATTGCATATGAAGAGAGCCCAGCAGCAGCAACAATGGCCACTTCCAAAGGGAGAAGCAGCAACATGAGGCAGTAGAGTAGCAACATACACTCGAAAAATGTGTTTTAAGTGGTTTTAGATTTTTCTAAAATATATTTTCCTAAAATTTATCATTTGAACTCTTTAATAATACTATTTTTAGGGTGATTCTTTAGGAAAACTTTCTCACAAACTCTATTGAGAGATGAAATCGATGTCTTCCTCTGAGGTGTTGAAATATTTCAAAATTAGACACTCCCTGTCTTATGTTTATATTTTTTCAAGTGAAGCCACATTAACAGCAAACGCTTTAGCAAAAAACTAAAAAAAAATGAGAAGAAAAAATGGCCTGGGTGCCGTTGGGAGCGCTATCAGCGCCAACTAATCGCATTCGCAAATGTCGCTTATCTGATCGTGTAGAAATGCTTGTAATACTTCATTTTCACTTCCCGGTTGCACTCGCCGGCACACAAAAAAAAACCCCTCCTATATATAAATGCAGTAGATACAACACCACAGCCGCCACCACCACCCCTGTCTCTCAGACAGCGTGTGCAGCTAGCGGCATTTCCGGTCCATGAATTTGCATAAATTTGACCCATTTTAGTGGTCAGACGCTGACGGTTTTAGCCCTCCTTTGGGCCGCTTTTACTTTATTGATTTTCCCTCGACTCTCCAACTAATGTAAGTTTCCGTTTTTTATATTTTTTGCAGGTCAATCGTCCTTTAACGATGAAAAAGGAGGGCATCCAGACCCGCAACCGCAAGCTGAGCTCCAAGTCCAAGAAGAAGAAGGGCCTGGGCGGCGGCTGTCTGCCAATTGGAGGACATCTCGGCATGGGCGACTTCAAGCCGCTGGATCCCTCGAAGGGCTTTGGCGGCGGCTTTTCGGCCTCCATGGGTAAGCATCTTTATTTTGTGCTCCTTCAAAGTCCTGCCCTCCAACTAACACACGCTCTCTCTCTGTTTTCGAAATCTCATTGTAGCCCAACATGGACACCTCTCGAGTGGACTGCATCCGGCACATGCGCACATGCACGGCAGCTGGTATACCGGCGGCATGGGCGCCCTGGGGGCCTCCAGTGGCCTGCAGGGCGGCTTCTCCACCGCCGGCTCTCTCGGCGGAGCGGTGGTTCCCCACTCGCAGCCCTACCACTTGGGACTCAGCTCGATGGTGAGTATCAGTTCATAAAAGAGAGTTTTTATAAAAAAAAGTAGCTTTTTGGGAAAGCTTTTTAGTCAGAAATGGAAATAGATTTTATTTTTATTTTTCCGGGTTGGGATGGTAGAAATATGTAAATATTTGAGGGAGTTAGAGGGCTATTAAAGTAAAAATATAACAAGATTTTTTCATTAAAGTAAAAAACTCTGCTAATTATTTATATTTTATTTTCTTTGCCTTCCTCAGGGCACCTGGCGCACTGACTACACGTGATGGAGCGGGAACAACTTGAACAACAATCTGTTCAGTTAGAGTCGCGCCAGCCCGCGTCCGAGTTGATTTCCAAGTGGAGTGATCCACAAATAAATCGAAAAAACAACAAAACAAAACAAAACACAATGCCAAACTGAGGACTCCTTGGCCAGCAATTGACAGTGGCCCTAAGCCCTTGACATCCACATGCCAAAAGCGATACATTTGAGAACCAAATGGGAAGTGTGTGTAGTGTGTGGTGTGTGGAATGGGATGTGGGGGTGTGCTGTACAGGCGCTGGTTATTCCTAATTGTAAACATTGCGTGCAATTTTTAATTATTTAAGCTTTGTCGCTGTAGCTGATGTTGTTGCTGCCTGCTATGGCTGTTGTTGGTTTTTGCCAGAGCTGCGAGCCGCGAGCCGAATGCCGAGAGCCGGCAGCAATAACAAAAGCCCCATTAAAATTAATTAAAGGGCTGCACATTATTTTTATTTTATTTTTCCTTTATGGCTTTTCTGTGAGTGTTTGTATAGTTTTTTCTTATGTTTCATATTTCGCTTAATTAATTTAATTTCTCGCCGCAAATTCAGCGTATTTAATTGTGCTTTATGAACTGCCATAAAAACAGAACGCAAAAGGAGCAAAATTTCATAAATATTTATTGTGTACATATAAAAACAAAACTGAATCAAGCACACAGAGAACTAAAAATATTAATATACAAGTAAATAAAAATAAAAAGTTACAATGCACGTCCAAAAGTAAAAAAAAAGATTTTTGTAAAAATAAATAATTAACAAAGTAATTGCTTGAAATGTTTGTCCTAATTCGCAGAAAGCAATTGAAAATTGCAAAATTTATTTAGAGCGTACGCCTACTGTAAACTAGTTAAATTCTTAGACTCTAAACAAAACAGACGTGATAAACAAAAAGTAAAATATATAAATATTAAAATTAACTTTCACTAAGGTGCGCCACTAGCAGTTGTAAAATAATATAAACCACTAAACTAAATCCAAGCGAAAATGTTTAAAGTTAAAATCGAGGGCCGCCGTCAACTTTTTAAAACTAACAACACTTAAATGTTCAATGTTAATGCCTAAGTCTTAAAAATATACACACGTACACATTTAAACGTATATAGTACCTAGACCTAAACTTATTGTAATAAATTTAATTAAATTAAATGTTAAAGGCAATTTGTAAAATACATTTGTTAGCAATTTTTGTATAAACTTAGCAAAAACCAGAAAGAAAGCCCAAAAAAAAAACCCAATTACACTTTAAAGTATATCCCCTTAAGTTGTGTGTATAAAGCCAGTTTAGTCCTAACCTAATTTATGTCTGAGGTATAAACAGAATACGATATAACTATATATATATATATAAATATGATGTATTATGTGCTAAGTGTAAACGATAAATGTATTGTAATTTGGCCATATTGATAGTTGAATATATATAAATCAAAGCAAGCGTAATGTTTATTTAAAATCGAAACCGAAACAAAAAGCAAAAAAATGGAAAATTGTATTAAATTTAATGGCAATCACCAGAAAATCCATACAAAAAAAAAATCACAAAAATAAATAAAAATAATTTATGACGAAAAAAAATATACATAAAAATACAGAAAAAAAACATTGAAAATGATTCTAATTGTGGAACGGTAACTGAAGGCTCCCCTCGGATGATTAATTGCTGCCAGATGAGTGGCCAGAAATCGAAATTGGAAATTGGTTTGGTAATAAATCCAATAAGCAATGATGTCTCTATAATGGCCATTTACGCTTATGAATTGCTCTTTAAATTTCGATGCGTCTTCGCTGCCGACAAGAAACGTGCCCGGGGTTCGTCTCAATTTTCGATTCTCCGGCCCTAACTTGGTCATTTGTTATGCAGCATTGGTTTCTGGCCATTGAACGCTTGAATTATGAGTTGTTTGGAGGCGTGAAATGGCATGTTCATATTTAACTTGTTGTTGCTGTTTTCTGTTCTTTAAGAACACAGTTCGTTGTCTAAGTCTTTTGTTTTCCTTTTCCCGCAATGACCAGGCAATGAGTCTATTCTGCCCAGTAAAGCTCGTCTCCATCAATTAAATATTATACATTATTATATAAAGCCAGCGCGTGTTAGCCGGTCATTAATTCAATATATCCAGTTGAGTAAACTGCAATGATGACCCCATTAGGCTTTTGTCACTCGCCGCGGCATCCGTTTCCGTTGCACCTTGCCAAGGTCTTTGTTTCTGCTCATTTCGTTATCAATTTTTCCCGAATTCCCAAACAATAAAATAAATACTAACCTATCGGCTGGGTATATCTCTCTGGGCGATGCAATAATTGGGACAGCAATTAAGTGCACGGCACGCAAAACGACGGCACTCAACCATTTTTTTTCAGGCATTTTCAGGCATATACGTAGTATACATATATGTTTGGTTAGACAGTGCGTGGCGGTATTGTAAAGCCTGATGGACCCTATTTATTTCACATATCTTATACATTTTTTAGCTTTATACTTTCGAGGATAACTCTAAACCCCATCTTATTCTCATTTCTTCTAAATGAACCAAACCATCGTTTTATGACATTTTGAAACCCACTGTAGCCAAATAGTATATGAACCAGCATCACATGAGCTTACAGCCCTCGAAACTGTTCTCTGCCATTAGTTTCCAAAAGGCACACACCTAATTGCTATATAATTACTATATAATTGAAACAAAATAAGTCATTTTACCCAATGCCTTTGAAATTACCCAAAAAAAAAAACCAAAAAGTGAGGCATATGTCACGGGTCAATTGTAATAGTAACCAAAACTGTCATTCTAATTCCAATACCAATTCCTACGTCTACGCAGTCCATCAGGCGAAAAAATATGGTGATCAATGCATAAGCAATGGCCAGGCATATAAATCAGTTAATCAGCATCGCAGATAAGCATATGGTGGGTATACGTATGTTCAGCCAATGGGAAACCAATTCACACACCGAGACACTCACTCACACCCGGGGCACGATAATGGGGCACGCCACCTGAAACCAGTTGGAATTGGAGATTGGAGGACATGCAACAAACGACATAAATAAACAGCTCTAAATATGAGCATAAATCAATGGATTTTGTTTTGGGGCTGAGCTCTGCCTCGGGTGGGTCTGCTTGGATAACTTTTGAAACCCTACATTAACTAATTAGCTCTACTCATAAATGAAATACTAGGTGATGTATAAGTAATATATTAAAGGTGGTCCCAGTATATTTCCAAATACATGTGTTTATTTATGTTGAATGATTGTAAGGTTATTAAGTTACTCTATCATTCTTATGAATGATGGTTAAACATTAAGGCTCACATAATCTAATAATTTAGTTTCCAAACATAATAAAAAATCAATAGAACCTGTAACCGAAATATATATATGAATATTTAGGACAAAATTTGAATACTAATTTTATCTTAGTACCTTAAACGATTTCTAGGTCGATTTCCCACCATTCTGCATCAAAATCCTGAGACAAAATATTTTTTAGATTTTTTGTCCATTTTTCGTGATGGGATCCCTTGAAAATGGGGTTTTGCCCTATATGGCCCACAGTAATAACTATATCTTCCCCAATTCTCATCCGCTTCTCAAGCGGAGTACCTTAAACGATTTCTAGGTCGATTTCCCACCATTCTGCATCCAAATCCTGAGACAAAATATTTTTTAGATTTTTTGTCCATATTTTGTGATGGATCCCTTGAAAATGGGGTTTTGCCCTATATGGCCCACAGTAATAACTATATCTTCCCCAATTCTCATCCGATTCTCAAGCGAAGTACCTTAAACGATTTCTAGGTCGATTTCCCACCATTCTGCATCCAAATCCTGAGACAAAATATTTTTTAGATTTTTTGTCCATATTTTGTGATGGATCCCTTGAAAATGGGGTTTTGCCCTATATGGCCCACAGTAATAGGTTTATCTTCCCCAATTCTCATCCGCTTCTCAAGCGGAGTACCTTAAACGATTTCTAGGTCGATTTCCCACCATTCTGCATCAAAATCCTGAGACAAAATATTTTTAAAATTTTTGTCCATATTTTGTGATGGATCCCTTGAAAATGGGGTTTTGCCCTATATGGCCCACAGTAATAACTATATCTTCCCCAATTCTCATCCGCTTCTCAAGCGGAGTACCTTAAACGATTTCTAGGTCGATTTCCCACCATTCTGCATCAAAATCCTAAGACAAAATATTTTTTAGATTTTTTGTCCATATTTTGTGATGGATCCCTTGAAAATGGGGTTTTGCCCTATATGGCCCACAGTGATAACTACATCTTCCCCAATTCTCATCCGATTTTCAAGCGGAGTACCTTAAACGATTTCTAGGTCGATTTCCCACCATTCTGCATCAAAATCCTAAGACAAAATATTTTTTAAATTTTTTGTCCATATTTTGTGATGGATCCCTTGAAAATGGGGTTTTGCCCTATATGGCC
The DNA here is from genome assembly GCA_018153035.1 of Drosophila pseudoananassae pseudoananassae. Lineage (NCBI taxonomy): Eukaryota > Metazoa > Arthropoda > Insecta > Diptera > Drosophilidae > Drosophila > Drosophila pseudoananassae. The sequence continues at coordinate 3,804,631 of JAECXR010000055.1, forward strand.
CACAGTAATAACTATATCTTCCCCAATTCTCATCCGATTCTCAAGCGGAGTACCTTAAACGATTTCTAGGTCGATTTCCCACCATTCTGCATGAAAATCCTAAGACAAAATATTTTTTAGATTTTTTGTCCATATTTTGTGATGGGATCCCTTGAAAATGGGGTTTTGCCCTATATGGCCCACAGTGATAACTATATCTTCCCCAATTTTCAACCGATTCTCAAGCGAAGTACCTTAAACGATTTCTAGGTCGATTTCCCACCATTCTGCATCAAAATCCTGAGACAAAATATTTTTTAAATTTTTTGTCCATTTTTCGTGATGGGATCCCTTGAAAATGGGGGTTTCCCCTATATGGCCCGCAGTGATGGCTATATCTTCCCCAATTCTCATCCGCTTCTCAAGCGGAGTACCTTGAACGATTTCTAGGTCGATTTCCCACCATTCTGCATCCAAATCCTGAGACAAAATATTTTTTAGATTTTTTGTCCATATTTTGTGATGGATCCCTTGAAAATGGGGTTTTGCCCTATATGGCCCACAGTGATAAATATACCTTCCCCAATTCTCATCCGATTCTCAAGCGAAGTACCTTAAACGATTTCTAGGTCGATTTCCCACCATTCTGCATCCAAATCCTGAGACAAAATATTTTTTAAATTTTTTGTCCATATTTTGTGATGGATCCCTTGAAAATGGGGTTTTGCCCTATATGGCCCACAGTTATGGCTATATCTGCCCCAATTCTCATCCGATTCTCAAGCGAAGTACCTTAAACGATTTCTAGGTCGATTTCCCACCATTCTGCATCAAAATCCTGAGACAAAATATTTTTTAGATTTTTTGTCCATTTTTCGTGATGGATCCCTTTAAAATGGGGTTTTCCCCTATATGGCCCACAGTGATGGCTATATCTTCCCCCATTCTCATCCGATTCTCAAGCGGAGTACCTTAAACGATTTCCAAGTCGATTTCCCACCATTCTGCATCAAAATACTGAGACAAAATATTTTTTAGATTTTTTGTCCATATTTTGTGATGGATCCCTTGAAAATTGAGTTTTGCCCTATATGGCCCACAGTGATAACTATATCTTCCCCAATTCTCAAGCGAAGTACCTTAAACGATTTCTAGGTCGATTTGCCACCATTCTGCATCCAAATCCTGAGACAAAATATTTTTTAGATTTTTTGTCCATATTTTGTGATGGATCCCTTGAAAATGGAGTTTTGCCCTATATGGCCCACAGTGATAACTATATCTTTCCCAATTTTCATCCGATTCTCAAGCGAAGTACCTTAAACGATTTCTAGGTCGATTTCCCACCATTCTGCATCAAAATCCTGAGACAAAATATTTTTTAAATTTTTTGTCCATTTTTCGTGATGGATTTTGAAAATGGGGTTTTGCCCTATATGGCCCACAGTAATAGGTTTATCTTCCCCAATTCTCATCCGATTCTCAAGCGGAGTACCTTAAACGATTTCTAGGTCGATTTCCCACCATTCTGCATCAAAATCCTGAGACAAAATATTTTTTAAATTTTTTGTCCATTTTTCGTGATGGGATCCCTTGAAAATGGGGTTTTGCCCTATATGGCCCACAGTAATAACTATATCTTCCCCAATTCTCATCCGATTTTCAAGCGGAGTACCTTACGCGATTTCTAGGTCGATTTCCCACCATTCTGCATCAAAATCCTGAGACAAAATATTTTTTCGATTTTTTGTCCATTTTTCGTGATGGGATCGGATCCCTTGAAAATTATAATACCCTCTTCAAAGGTATAAAAAAAAACACTATAATAAAACTATATACAAAAAAGTAAACTTATCATCAAACGTTAAGCATATCCATTTAACATAAACCGAAGTTTCCCGAGTGCTGGGTCCTTTGAAGCTCCAGTTGTGGTCAAGATATAGAATATATTGGGACATGCATTAACTAATTAGTGACAACAACTAAATGGAGGAGAGTGGGAGTGGTGGGTTGTAGGGGACCAAAGCTCCTTCGACCATGTCCATTTTAGCATTGTCCTAAGTTCGTCCTCCGGCTCTTTGGGGCTTTTGTCATTCCGATCCTGTTTCGGTTTCGGTTCGTGCGTTTCGAATGCGTGATTATCTGATTGGAAATGTGCACCCAACAATGGCGACACACAAATACAAACGCCCACACTCCCTCACAGAACACACACTTCTTTAGATGATTAGCTGCGATAGGCACCGGTTATGGCTTCCAGGGAGTCGATTTAAATGAATTTTAATACAAGAGCGAGGCGAGCTTCGATTGCAATTCAATTTAGATGGCCACAAACATTATAATCTGTAAGGGCAACTTCCATTAGCCGTATTTATAAAGGCTATATCATTGGATGTAGCCGGCTCATCAATTCTATTAGGAGTCTCTCTGACTGGGTATCTGGTATCAGGCTTTTGGGGTGTTGGATTGGTGGAATGGTAGGGGGAAGGTCAAGTTGGCTCCTAAATGTAATTGGTTCTCGCGATGGTTGGATGGTTGGCTGGCTGCCTGACTGCCTGTTCTGGCAATTCCAATAATTTCACAAAAGCTGCCACAATTTCAATTAAATTTCCGTTATCACACCAACACACACACACCCGTATAGTGCTGCATCCACAGCTCGGTGCTTAGTCAAACGTTGGGCCATGATTGTTCGGCTGTGATAGTCTGTACAACTCATTGCTCTAATTAGAATTATTCTAATGAAATTAAATTGCACAAATTGCATTTGGCCGGGAGTTGGGAGTCTGGAGCTGTGTGGTGGGTCGTGGGGCGCATTAATTACTGAAATTGCCATATGCCCGGACCATATTGCAACACTGTCATAATCGTAATTTGTTTTAGATTCGCACAATCAACTGATTAACGTAATGAGTTTCTGCTCCAAACAATTCCATTCCATTGCATTTCTCAGCTAATTTGATTAAATTAGGCACCGTGATGCCACTGCAGCAGCAGCTGCATCTGCTTTTGCCTTTGCATATGGCGATCCCCAATGCAATGTCATCACATGTCCGGCTCCCAACTCCAAACAAGGAATGGTCCGGGTCCGGGGCCTGGTTCTGGGCCTGGTCATATCAAATGCTTAATGGCAACGGCCCATGTCAATTCGTGGCATATTAAAAAGGAAAATTGGCATTGGCAATTGCAGCAGATATTAGTTTCTTCATCGGAGAGAGGCGAGGTCTAGATACCCGTAGACTCGTATTGGGGACTGTGTAGGTAGGCCTATGGCTGGAAAAAGAGTCGGAATACAAAACTGAGTACTACGATGGCACAGTGGGTGAAGAAATCCACATAACGAATACTAAACATCTATTTTTTCTGCTTTTCCGGGCTTCTTTCTCGAAAACTATGTCTGATTAGTTGCTTATATAATTACTCATAAATAATACTAAATTTTTTAGAACCTATTTACTCCCATAGTACCCAAAACGGCGCTATCTGGGAGTGCGATCAATTTGTCGCTTGATTGTGTGCGTTTTGCATGGCACATGCAATGAGAATAAGCCTTGCCTTTTAAGCCACAACCTGAGGTCTCGACCACGTCTTCGTAGACGCTCCTCCTCGACTCCTCCAGGAGTGGGAGATGACTGGCCCTGGAGGCTGTGGAGAGGTTAACTGGCCTTCGGGTTAGTTGTTGACAACCAGGCAGTGGCCATATTTGTGTATTATTGTTAAGCAAACGCACAAAACCCCGAAAAAAAGAGGACAACAAAAAGTTAATAAAAGAACCTGGCAAATATGACAAAGGCACATAAATTCGGTAGCCCCCAAGTGGCAGGGCTTCTATAAACAAGTTAAGAAAAGAAACTACTACAAAAAAAACAGCCAAGAAGGAGCATGCAACATGTTGCCCGTCTGTCTGGCCAAGATGCAAAGAAAATTTGTGTCGTCATCCCGACTGAAAGTGTCAAATTTCACGCAACATGAAGCGCTAACTGAGCCCGGCCAGAGACTCCTGCCACTCCGTGTTGCAGCATCCTTTGGCTCCAAAAACCCTCCTGCTTCCAGTTCCACACAGTTGCATGTTTATTGTAAATATTATGAAATGTTGATACCTGCGATTGCTGCTTGCTACTCTGCTGTTTCTGATTTGCTTTTCTTGTTTTTTTGCACAGAAAGAAAATGCTTAAAAAAAATTTTAAATGAATAAATAGGAAATAAAATTGAACTTTTACAGAGCGGCATAATATTTTGTAGTATTTTAATTTTACTATAAAAAAATATATTTGAAAGATTTATTTTTTCAATGTAGGATCGTCTGCACTGCTCTGCGAGAATTTATTGATGCTGCACGATAAATGCGCCCTGAGCATGGCCAAGAAGCTGGCCAAGATCGCCTCCGAACACGGAGGCATAAATTTCAATTTCCCAGAATTATGCCACAACGAATTATTGTTACCAACATAATTTCTTGTGTAATTACCAGGGCCGAGGTGATAAGCTGCCAACACTTCGCCATGTTTTGGTGGGGAAAGTCTTGCATTTGGAATTGCAGTTTAGTGTCTAAACTTTCATCATCATTAGGGGCAACAACATCATCGATTGCCTTCGACAGGCGATAAGTGGTCCGATCTGGTCACGGTCTCCAATGAGAGCTCCATCCCCGGGAGGCTGGAAGCTGGTGGAACAATGGTAGTGCTTGCATAGTTTTTTACTTTTTGGGCATTTTTTTTTCTGGACCGTGGACAACATTAACCTGTTAACCCAAACTGACGGCAAACGGCGGTCGGCGGTCGGCCAAGTCCCCAAGCAAAGTCCTGAGCTCGGCTTGGTGTCGCCTACTTTTGGGACCAGACCAGGCCTCTCGAATCGCCATTGCCGACTGGCCGGATCTCGACGGCTGGCTGGATGCAGTGCATGAATAATGCGCGCCCACAGCTCAATAAATTTTCACTCTTTTCGCCACAGCCCCAAAGCCAGAGTCCAGTCGGAGTCGCAGTTTTAGTCCCAGGCCCAGGATCCAGCAAAAATTCACACATCTTGTGCAAGTCCACCTCCCTTTAACTTCCCCAAACAGTTTGGGTCTAAATGCACTGAACAAAATTCGAAAACTGAGAGATTTTTTTGATAAAAGTTTATTAATTACAATAGACTATTTTTAGTTCTTTTAGACTAGACTAGATTTTTATATTTTCTAAATTGCCATACTACTTAGACTATTTTATTATTTGTACTTTTGAATTGGTGTTTACATCACTCTTAATATTTAATATTAAAAGACTTAAAAACCCCCTATTTTAGTTTCAGTTTAGACTTGGTTTTGGACTTCAGTGCCCGCCACTCGACGCCACAGCAGGGAGGAGCTCCACCATGCCACAGCTGGGATGATTCATTTGCCGCCGCGAAAAAAATTCTTAAACCAAAAAAAAATAAAACAGAAATAATAAGGAGACAACTGGAGAGTGGAGGATGGCAGGGAAAAATTGTTACGAAAACCATTTAAAGGAATTCTCTCGAGTTAGAAGATACAAGAGACACGATCAGGGGACAGGAATCAGGGACATGGTCATGGCCAAAAACAAAAAAGAAGGTACAACCGAGCGAGTCACATTGCATTGGGGCATTAACAGACCTTAGCAGACTGCTTGGGGTCTACCACCGCCTTCGCCTGCTCCCCCTCATTTGCCACCAGCCTGCCCCATCCTGTCGCACCACCAGCACCTCCTGTTCCACCTCCGATGCAGTTGCATTTCGCGATTCCATTTCCTCTTCGCATGATTTCTCGCTGCGCTCCGAGTGCGCGCCCACAATTGTCGAGAGATTAGAGATGCTGTAATTCCATGGCCTGCGATGCCGATTGGCCTGGCTTACTCGTTTCTGAGGAGGGATGGGGGCATCTGCAGCAGCAACAGCAACGGCATCTGCAGCAGCTTCAACATCTCCAAAGGCAACACCAGCCACCACGACGACCGCGATGATGCGGTTGATTTTGGCTTATCACGTTCACGGGAGACTGCTAGACGCTCCACAGGTTTATACGAGTCTGAAAGATTGCGAATTCTAGGATAGACAACCAAAAATGGAGAAAAAATGTAAGCTAGCTAGTTGGGTATATTTTAAAGATTTTATTACTAGTTATCTCTGTAACCCGAGATGTCAACTCAAAATCAATAACCAGATTAAATTATATAAATCCGAAACTAGATCGATCCAATAAGTCACCACGTTCGGTATATCCCCCAAAAATCATATCAATAATGGTTTTATAAGATTACCGAAATTCAATCTCTCACCTGCCAGTCAAAACTTTATTTATGTTAATTAACATAATGGTATGCAAAGTGCCCGATAGAGACGATTAAGAGCCCCATGAATTTAGGAGGTCTATTTATAGACTCAAGTTTTGGGGCACATGTGGGGCTTTGGGGGCAATGAATTCCGTCCGGTCCTGTGGCGCAATGGATAACGCGTCTGACTACGGATCAGAAGATTCCAGGTTCGACTCCTGGCAGGATCGAAGTCAATTGTTTTTGTAAATTATTTATTTATTTTTTACATATTTTATTATCTAAGAAATGTGAAAATGTTAAGTACATTTAACTTAATTTATTACTATTAATTTTAATAATATTTTTTATTAACAAAAAAAGGCAAAATATTATCTTCATCCGATCCTGCCAGGAGTCGAACCTGGAATCTTCTGATCCGTAGTCAGACGCGTTATCCATTGCGCCACAGGACCGCTGATATATAAATTAAAATAATATTTTATCGAAATTGATTTTTAAACAACATAGGCTAATAATTTTGTTTTAGCTCTAAGTTCTTTAAAGTTTTTTGTAGTATTTATATTTTAATTTAAAAAATGTAAAAAAAACTCAGTCCTGCCTCCTGGCAGGACCTGGAATCTTCTGATCCACTGTCAGACGCGGTATTCATTGCGCCACAGGACCGGTGATATTCTCAAGTCCAAAAAAATTTTTTTAGATTACAAATATTATCTATTCATCAAACAAACATATTAATTTTTTAATAAAAAAATAATCTACGTTTTTTTCTGATAAGAGCCACCAAGCAACCATATTTCACCATATATTTTAAGTCTTCGTTTTAAAGTTTCTTCGTTCTATTTACAGTTGCGGCAAAAATAATAGCACTGCTTTACACAAATTTCTATAATGCCTTACAAATTATGTTTTTCTTTGAAATTTTATTGATTCTTTTATTTTACAGTGCAGGCTTACATGTTATCTCGCTGAGAGAAGTGAATTAAAGCTCAATTAGCTAACGATTTGTTAAATATTAGGCATTTTAGCAAGAAAGATGCAAAAGAGAGCGGCAACAAAAATAGCACTAATAATAGTTTTGATCAAAGCTTCAATTTTTTTTAAACTTTTTGATGTTTTTAGTTACTGAATACATTAGAGAGCATTGCAGTAACTAAGTTCTTACGAATTAGATCGGAAAAAAAATAAATATGGGTCGCGGAAGGCATTGTAGTGACGACCAAAGGATAATCATTTAAAAACTTATTGAGGAAGGCAACACCTATGCTCAGGTGGCGAGAATTGTCGGTTTCTCAAATAAAATGATTTGCACCGCATTAAAATATGTTCCTAAGGCCGAAAGCCGCGGTAGAAAGCTCGCCATGTCGAAATTGCAGGTCAACCGACTGGTTCGTGAGAGCAAGGAGTCGCCCTTTAAGCCGGCTACTGAGCCAAATATGGAGCCAAATTTTTCGGAATCAATTAGAACTGTTCCAAATGGCTTTAAAAAATACGATTTGATTTCCCATAGCCCCAGAAAAAATCCCCTTTTGAGTGCGAAGCATATGGCAAAGTGGATTTCGTTTGTCAAAGAACATCTGAATTGGCCGGCTGAAAAATGGAGAAATATTCTTTGGTCCAATGAAAGCAAAATCGTTCAATTTGGAGAAAAAGGATCTCTCTCATTTGTAAGGCGACCCCAAAATTCGGAATACCGTCCCAGCTTTACTCGCAAGACCATTAAACATGGTGGAATCGGTATAATGGTTTGGGCATGCTTTTCGTACTACGGAGTTGGTCCAATTATGGTATAATGGATCGACTCGTGTACAGCGAAATCTTGGAAAACGTCATGCTGCCTTATGCTGAGGATGAAATGACATTGTTATGGGTCTTCCAGCAGGAAAATGACCCAAAGCATACCAGCAATGAAGCTCGAAAGTGGTCTGATGACAGATCTCTCCATGTAATGGATTGGCCAGATCAGTCCCCAGACCAAAATCCTGTAGAAATTCTGTGGTTTGATTTGCACAAATTTGTTTCCAATACAATACCAAAAAATAATAATGAGCTTTGGGCTTTCTGTCAAGGAGTCTTGGAGCAATATCCCACTGGAAAGGTACCAAAGATTGATAAATTCAATGCCGAGACATTGTGAAGTTGTCAATGCTGCCAAAGGCTTTACAAAAAATTATTAATGCATTTTTTAGATAAAGATTACAATCTAAAATAATAATTTGAAAATTTTCCGGTTGTTTCCACAATTTTTTAAGTTTTTTATGTTTTCTTAAAAATAGTGCTATTTTTGTTGCCGCCTCAAATGTTCAAATTTATCCTTCTTACTTAAAAATTTTCTAAAGTTTGTTAAAATTAAGGTCGATTTCACTCCTATTGTTTTATTATAACCTAATGTTTATAAAAACTCCATTAACAAGCCCAAAAACCAATAGTTTTCGAAAAATATTTCAAAAAAGAAAATTGTGTATCTCAGTGCTATTTTTTTTGCCGCAGCTGTATATTGTTCCGGCTATATCTCGTAGTTGAATGATCTAGAAAACAGGTTTTTTGTTTTCTATTTACATAAATAACCTTTTGCCTTTGATAAACACAACCGCACGATACGCTGTAACGTTTCTATTTTTAGATTAACCCCAAGCACTGCAGCCCTAGCATTATCTTAAGTGGCGACTTTGGCGCGGGCTGATCATGAGCCTCCGTGGCGCAATCGGTTAGCGCGTTCGGCTGTTAACCGAAAGGTTGGTGGTTCGAGTCCACCCGGGGGCGGATTACTTTTTTTTTCTTTTTTAAATATTCTAAAAATAATGTTCCTATATTTTGTGATTACAAACTTGTCCCAGTGTAAACCCCAAAGATATGGATGGGGCTTTGGTGTCTGAGAGTCTGCCTCTAACAATGGCCACCACCATTGGTGGCTTAGACTAAGCCTAAGCCCAAGACTTGCTCTGAGCCAGAGTCTGGGGCCTAAGTTACTTAGTTAGTGCCCCAACTGGGGGATCTCTGCCTATAAAAAAGAAAAGACCCCTCTCCTTGGCCCAGCTGTGTGTATCCCCCTGGTGCATTGCATAAGAGAAATATTTTTGCAATTTGATTTCGCAGAATTGCGAATTCGTTGGAATGAATTCCCGGACTCCTCCCGTCCTAGACCCCCTATTTGCACTCCCCACCCAGCTGAAGTCGGCTTATGCGCATTATGATTATGATGATACCTTTGCCGCTCTTTGTTTGTTTGTGCCGTTTGTTGTTACTTGTGTTGTTTTCGCCTTGTTTGCTGGTTTGTTACTCGCCCGCCGCGATTACGGTTGAAATTCTATGCGGCAGAAGTCATGATCTGAGGGTAGCTGAGGGAAATTCTCTGGAAAAGCATTTTCTTTTCTTTCCATCGCCAAAGGGAGTGAACCGCAGGCAGGCTGGCCTCGAGGAGATCAACATGGCCAGATTGTGTTTTCAATCATTATAAACGACCACGACCAAGAAAGCGGATCAGTTTTGATTGGTCGATGCAGCCAGTCTTCAGAGCAATTTGTTTTTCAGCATTATCTACCAAAAATTCCACTATTTAATTAAAAAACTCTAAAACTACCATTATGGCATTCTGACAAAACATTTAAAACGACATTATTACGAATAAATTTTGGATAAAAAGCGGTTGTAGATGGAGTGTAAGTTTACACCCTCGTAAAACAAAAACAAGTATGTTTTTTCATTAATTTAAATGCAAGTGTAGGTCACTCAAGGTTTCAATAGCACTGAAAGAAAAATGAGTATGAAAGTATATTTTCCTTTTGCTCCTTTAAAGGAAAATATTTTGTAATTGGATCTTAAATACTTTTAATCTCTTTGGCCATGCTTAAAAATTTTAACCATATATTTTGTTTAGCTTAGGATTAACTCTGTGTACCTGTACATCCTCTGGCAGGCGACAATTTTTCGTGGAGTGTTCATGTGTGCAAGGTAACACGCCCCTGTGGCACACGAAAATGAAATGAAATGGAAAACGCGGGGAGGCCACAACGAGAACTGACCAGAGAACTGGACCCTGGGCAAGCTGCTAGGAAAATGAGACGCTTATCTAAATCTTCATAGTTGGCTAAGCGCGGCCTTTCCCTTTCCAGCCATCCCCGCCTTACACCCTCGACTTTTGGGCTCCCTTTCGTTTCGTTTTTAATTGCAGCCGAAACGTGAGCGAATTGTAACCAAAAATGCAATTGTGGTAGGAACCCGGGACTGCAACGTTTCCTTCTCAGTTTAGGGTTTTTTTTGGGTTATTCCTTTGGCTGTACATCGCGCGCATTCGTGCAGCATTCCTTTGGTTAGGGAAGCGGTCCCCTCCCTCACACTCCAGTGGCAATCCCTAATGAAGAAGGGTCCCTTTTTGGATCCGGACAGTGGACTTGGCATTTGTCATCGAAACATGTAATTATGCCACTTTGCGTCAGGTTACGAGAAGACCCATTTACATTTGTTCATCTAACTAGGGAAGCGGGAAAAGAGAGACTACAAGACCTAAAGTCCTTAATGAAGGACTTAATAGTTCGAAAAGACATTAAAAAGGGCTGTTTAGGCTTGAAAGTTTTCAAATGAAATATTTTTAACAAAAATTTTCCAGGTAGCTACATTATTAAATGATTTTAATAAGTAAAATGGCTTAAAATGTTCAGCTCTTTAATATTCGGAATAGATCAGTACTTCTCCTGATCGTAGAACCCCCAAAGCCTTTATTAGATGAAAGGACTTTCCGAATAAGAATTAACATCTCAGAAACATGCAAGTTCTTGAAATATGATTTTTTCATAAAAATAGCCCACTTATGTTAACTAGTTTTATTTTTGAGACTATTATTTTCTACATTTAAGCGATTTATATCGAAGACAAGGCTCTACTGGGCTCGTTAGTTAGCTTCTTCCCCATAACCCTTACCATACCCCATCAGGCATTAATAACCAGTATTAGCATGTTACTTAATCACACCTGCACATCTTTGGAACATGTAATTCCCGTGCGAGACATCTCGGTGTCGGCCAGATCCCAGATCGAGCAACATCGTCCGCACACTTGGCAACATGTTGCGGCCAAATGGAACTGCATAATTGTCGCCTCACGTGCAACCTGGGCATTTCAGCAAACAGCCTTTCAGCATTTCAGCACCCAAAAAGAAATGCACACAAACAGAGCTGAGGGCTCAGAACACAGAACATGTCAATTAAGTGGGCGAGTGAACCCGAACCCAAAACCTGCGTCACAAGTGACATGCGAACGGCAGCGAGATCTGCAAAAAGAGCCAGAATGACAATGGCCCCAATTAGGCCAGTAATAAGCCATAAAAGCGAAGAGTAACCCCCTTTTTGGCCTCACGCGATGGCCGTCATTATTACATTGAAACCAGAGCTCCCGCCCAACTTTATATCATTTTCAAGTTTATAGTTCTTGCCTGATCTCCTGGCCAACTCAATTACACAGCTCAATGAATGGTTGCTTGGTATACATAGGAAAAGAAAAATAGGAATGCCCTCCAATTGCCAAAAGACCAGCAACATAAATCCCAAAAATACAACAAAATCCTTTGGATGAGGCGAGTGTCCAGCTTTCGGTTTCTCCGATAAGCAAACATAAAAAGTAAACGTCATTCGCATCGCTTCTTCACAGTTCAATTCTTATTTACACAACGACAAAAAGCGAAGCAATAGCGCCAGAAAGATATAGCCGACACCCACTCTTCCGTCTTGAAAATACGATACAGTGGACTATACATATATTATTTTTTCAAAATAATTTAACAAATAAGAATAAAGTTTTCTTTTCTTTTTTTATATGATAAAAAAAAGATAAACGATGGATTAACATTATTATGTATCTTCTATCTCTAAAAACCAATCCAAGAAACCTGTTTATTTGATTAAAAACTAAAAAATCTTAATAGTATACCAATATTTTCCACTATTGAAGTCCCACTGTATTGGCTATGCATTTTGCGCCTGGACAAAATTGTATTTTATTGCCAAGGATTAGACGCAACCCTTCCGCCACTGGCCTGGTCACTTTCAACTGATAAAGACAGGAGCAGAGAGCGGGTGGGCGGTCGGTCGGTCAGGTCAGGTCAAGTGGAAGGGTTCGACTTCGGAGCGCCAACCCATTGGAAAGCAATTTATTTACACGTGCCCCGGCTCTGAGGATTCCTGCGGCTTAGCTTCCCGTATTTGCTTTGATTTGATGCGATTCTTTATAGCTGTCCATAAAGTTTGACAACGCAAAAAATTAATTTTAAACATGGTCAGCATTTTTTTGCCCGCTTTTTATGACTAAAGCCCGGTTTAAGCCACAATTAAGTGGGTGTGTGTGTGCTATGTAAGCCAAGTGGTTATCGCATGGCGAACACTCATCTCTATGCCGATCGCTGGTTAATTAATGCCAACAATTAAAATCACATTTAGATGCCAATCGACATGAATAATTGTGCAATATTTATATTGAAAATGCATTCGCAAATATATGGTTTGTTGTTATTTAACTGCCATCTCCTATAGCACGCACCCCTAAATTAAAAAAATTAAATAAATAGGGGGAATCCTTTTGAAGCGAAAACGAAAGCGGATCAATTGCTCAAAAGATCAATTGGCAATTGACAATACGATCGCTCGGGCGAGATCAAATCAGATCAATTCATCCCACTTTGGTTCCGAATTGGCCTATATGGATAAAGAAGTGTGTGTACCTATCCATTGAGGCATTAAATCTCCGCTCTGCATTCAAAATCCTGGGTGTTGCAGTTTCAGCCACTCAGGCGCAAAACGAGAAACTCAATAATCCGCCTAGCATTGTGGTTTGGTGGTTTTGTCTTTAACGAATTGTGGTTTTCGAGGGTTTGCATTTAAGGTTTGCCTTTCGGCTTAGTCCCGTATTCGAGTTTAATTCAATTTTCTCAATGAGGACTCCGATGCCGCTCCCATTCCCATTCCCATGGATGTTCTCGCATTTGAGGCACCTCTGCACCTTGCACTTTCGGTTTCTGGGTTTAATGTTTCCTGCGTTTCTTATTTTTGGCGGTTTAAGGTCCTGTTTTTTCCTGGTTCGGGGCATATTCGGCACGCGCTGCATTTTTACTGCTTCATCCTGCAGCCTGCAGGTTACCTAAGCAGGTGCAACTCCCTGCGAGACGAGTCGATTTTCAGGATCAGGATCAAAAAAATGTGTAATTCATGTTTCCGCTATGCGCGAGGGGTGCCTTCTGGAAGATGTTAATTGAGTGTTTATATCCTACAAATATTTAGTAGGTAAGTAGTAGCTTTTAACATAAAGATAAGATAAGATCCTTGTAAAAAAATTATTATTTTAGCAAATCTGACATAGTGGTACCTTTTTCAAAAAGTTTTATAAAGATTTTTTAATATAAGTGAACATAATTTCTCCCAACCATGATGTGCGTGCTATGTTGGAAGAACGGAAGTTATGAGCCAGCCCTAGACATGGCCAGAAAAGCATCGCTGATTGGCCAAAAGGCGGAGCCAGAGCCACGGCACCAAAAGCGAGTTGTGCGCATAAATTATGGCATTAAGCTAGCCAACTGGGATTGGATTGGTGCAAGTCGAGGCAGCCTCGATGCGAGCCAGCTCCGCAGCATCCAAGCAGGTTTTCTTCATCCTGTTTTTGGCTCTTGGCTCTTGGCTCGGGCCAGAAAACTGTTCCCAGCTAGCGCTCAAATTAGTTGGCCCAAAGTCAAATGCCGGAGCTGAGGCCAAGTGCTTTCCGAAGATCGAAACTGCGGCTGACATGTTTATTACGAAAGCCCAAGGAGACATAAATCGGAGGTGGAGTGGAGTGGCCAGAAGACTTTCGTCAGTGCAAATTCAATTAAAGTTGACATTTTCCGATGAAACCAATGCAAATTGCCGGCTAGCCATGACAAACGTCAGGCGTCAATCAGACGGCAGCGGCAGGATATTTATGGGCCAAATGCATTATTTATCTAGCTGCTCCTCCGATCGCCTGGCTAGCGAAATTTATTATATTTTATAATGTAACAAATGGCAGAGGCACTCGCCGGACCGAGCGTGAGCGCCGGACTTCCAGGAGTCGGACTCCCAGCGGGTCCAAGTCGAAGAGCCATAGCTTTTGGCAGAGTCCATTCAACTCGCTCTTGTATCGAAATCGGCGATAACAAAAGCAATTTGTTAACCGCCAGCCAGCAAAGGGAAAGGAAATCCCACCAAAGTATGTGAAAATATTAACAACATTTTCGAAACAAGCCAAAGATGTCCGAAAACTGGTTGCTCTGCCGGAGATCAAATGCTATTACTCTTATTTGAGGTGGAAACTTGAAGTCATTTTGTAGAATACATTGGAATACTATGAAGACCTTGTTAACTACCCAAGTGGTTGTCAATTTTTTATCTCCTATTCTCCTGATATTTAAATATATATCATATCTTCAATATCCTATTTCATCTTATTCAACTTCATGTATAACCATAACTTCCCTCGAAACATTAGAGTATTAAAGAATTTCAAAATGCTGAAAACATTAAAGTAGCCTAAAGCAGCTTGATTAATTTTATGAGCGATCAGCCGTTAAGTTCAGCGCACATGAAATTCGCGATACTAATCTAGCATTAAGCATACGCCCCGTGAACGTTAACGTGCGCTTATAAGTTATAACCCTACCCCAAATAAGCCGTGGCCAAAGCCGCACAGCCTTTCCCAAAAGGTAAATACTCATTAGTGAAATTTCTTATCACAATTTGGTTCCTTTTATATTTTATATACTGTTTTTGTTTTTGTCGATTTTAAGCTGGCGGCGTTGGCGAGTTGATCTTGATGCAATTAATAAACGGCGTTGGCCGGGCCATGCATTTAATGGTCATGGATATCCGGAAGCAGGCAATAAAAAGGGTTCGAAATCGGGATCGCAGCCAGATCGCGATTATGATTTCTCGCAGCTCAACCGCCCCCCGGGCGGACTTGAACCGAACTAAACCGAAACGAAATAAAACGAATTACTGGGACCACACAGCACTCCGGGGGCAATTGCCAATTGCATTCATCAACATGACAGCTACTCGTCCGAATCCCTCCTGCTCCTCTGTTTTTTCCTTGGGATTTTGCCCGTTTTTTTGCCGTGTTTTTGTCCGGGCCTTTGGTAAATTGACAGCCGCCGATACTCAATTTGAATGCAAACCACAAAATTGGATAATTTCCCAGTGACAATCGAGAGGGTCCTCCCAGATCAGTGCTCCTTGCCTTGCCTTATCCCTAGCCCCTGATATATGCGCCGAGCGAAAAGTTTCCCAGGAGCACTTGCCGGTGACCCCACAGAGTGCTCCATTCCATCCCAGCGACAAACAAAAGACAATGGCTCTGCGGCTCTGTGGGGCGAATGCTCGTATGCAAAATAAATTTCACTTCCGAATCTGAATCGGAATGAGGAGGAGCGAGCAGTGGAGTCCTGCTCCCAGCCGGTTGTTTCATGGCTTGTTTTACATATGTCCGCACCTAAGCAAAAGATGCAAGACCTCGTCGGAGGATGGTGCAGCTCACCCACCACTCAAATACACTAAGATAAAAATTGGGCAAAAAAATAAAACTATCATTAACCCATGAAAGTACACTATCATTAAAATGTTGTCTTTCATTTAAATGATATAAAAATCAATTACAACGTTTGGAGTTATTAGAATATTTTAAATCTTACCAAAGGGTTTTCATATTTTAGTACTTATGGCACATTGGTGATTATAAAATTAAAAATTAATTTAAAAAGATTATAAAATTAATAATCTTAAGATTAAAACAATAGGTTTTTCTTTAACTGTGGTCCATCATCTTGTGGCCCTCTGGGAGCAACTCGACAATGGGCCAAATGGCTGTCTCGAAAAGGCAAAATGCAGGCGACTCGTAAATCCGCATCGATTGCTTCACCAGAAATCCAGAAACCATACTGAATTGATTGCATTTGGAGCAGGATAAAACGAGGGGGCGGCTGCATGCCTGCCGACGATCCCTGCTCAAAATGTTGCAATTAATTTTTTCACAATACTCTTTGTGCTATTTAGTTCTCGAATTTGCAGCATTATGGCAACGACTGGGCTACCTCTCGCTTAATTGCCCCCGAAAAAAGATTGCAAAGAGCCCGGGAGCCCCAGAACCCCAGAACCCCAAAGCCAAGGCCCAAAGACAAACAGTAGCTAAATAAAATTAAAAAGAGTAGAAAAAGAAAAATACGGAGGACGCCTGGACTTGGTCCGTTTTGGGTTCTCGATGCTGGGCTTCTTTTTGGGGCCTTTGATTTGCATATATTTTGGTTTTAATTAGTTAACAAGCTGCTTTCGTTTGTTGCGATTGCATGTTGAACCACGACGCGTATCGTAGATGCTGTTCCCCGCTTTTCTTCTGCTTCCAAAATCTCCTGGCTTCGGGTTGCATGCAAAAGGAGCAGCGAATCAAACACGATTTTTAGCAGTTTTCAATTCCCGGAAATCTTGTACGATATGTAGCACCATACAACTGTGGATTGTGGTGTGCTGATTGTCCTTAGCTAAGTTAAGAGGAACCAAAAAATAAAACTAGTAAGGACACATGCATTGAAGATCCGACGTGGCGATGCTCTGTATTTAATAGATAAATTACTTCAAAATTGCTATGGTCCATATCTATGACATCTAAACACTTAAAGCCACTTAAACACTTTTTAACTATTTATAAACACCAGTATATGTTATAATGCATTAACATTTTACCCAATATACCTTTTAAAGTACCAAGTGTTTAAACTCCAGGCCCCAGACCTCGCGCGATTCGATTCCGATTTCGATTCCTCAGTATCGTGCAAATGTTTCATTATTTAACTGATTTCAGTTGGCCAGTTAAGCTGGCCAGCTGGCTAAAACAAAATAAATAAAGGAGCAGCGTGGACTGCAGTTGGAATACCAACGAAAATTCCAAGATGTTGTCATCAATTAAGCCACAGGGCTGTTCGCACCTGAGAGGACTTTATTAGGATGCGTAAATTATGGTCTAGGCCCAAACAGAAAACAGAAATGGCGCTGGCCAATAAAATGCCAGATAAATCAAGGCAAGGGCCAAAGCAATGAGGTGGAAATCAGCAGAGCTGGAGTTTTGCAAATTCAGCAGAAATAAGCAGGCGAAACTTATTTGCATTCGCCCTGTTGTCAGCCTCCGCCTCCGACTACTCCTGCTTTGGGTCCTCCATCCTGGGCATCCTGCTACTGACAGTCTGCAACAAAAATAACACAAAAATAAAGCAGAATACGAGCTAAACATGAAAACTGTTGCCCACGAGTCTGGCGAGTACTGGGCCAGACGACAGTCTTTGTTCCATCTTGTTAAGACCTGAACTTTATGCCAACTCCATAGATCCAGCTTCGGAGCAGCTCGTACTAGCCCCTTCAGTTCAGGCCCCCTTTCCGGGTCATTGTTTCTGTACGGGGGTCTGTACTGGGACTTTGACAATTCCAAGAACTTTTCAGGTGGCACAGCATGCTCAGGCCAGACACACTTTTGGTGGCCTCGTGCAGATCCCATTGTGGGGCTTTCAATTAAAATATATTTAAGAACAATTTAGTTAGAAAGATTGGGGTGGGGAAAGGTTTAAAAAGCGACCAGTTTGCCCCTAAACCCAAAAAAGGTCCAGAAAAAGGCCATATTAATAATATTTAAGAACTTTTGTTCTATAATAAGGGTTCTGTTTTAGTTTATCATTTATTTGATGAAACCCATTCTGTTGAAAAATTAATAAAGAAAAGATTGTAAGATAATTTTAAACACCTAGAAATCGAAAGAGTTTCCAAAGGGTCTTAGATATGTTTCTGTGCAAATTTATGAGTAACACCCCGCCTAGTTATGTTGATTAAGATTTGCTTATTCTTTTTCATTGTAATTATTTTTTTCGCCTTTTTTTAGATTCTTTGTTTATTGCGTTAAATGACGGCTTTTCATCAAAGGAGTCACGATGATGGCAACTGCGGCGCATACAAATTAATGGATCTGGCTCGATGAGGTCTGCAAAATATATATGTACACAAAAACAGGCACAACAAATTTAAATGTTGTTTGGGCATGTTTTATAATGTCATTATATAATCAGCACAAGTCGTACAAATCGCTGAAAATTAAACAGAAAGAACTAAGCCGAATCGGCCTTTGAGGCGGCGAAAAGAATATAAGCTTAATTTTTAAAAAGAAAGACAGTGCGGCACATGACTTTAAGAAGATTATGGTCCAGTTATGTCGAAATTTGGAAAGATAAATTACTTTGGAGAAAGGCAAGAATAATTCTTTTTGAAAATAATAAAATATTAAAGCACATGCATTGAATTGGATTTAAAACAATTAAATTATAGTTTACCAATATCTACATATACCTTATTCTCATCTATGAATCACACTTTACGGCTCTATACGACATCTGAGACAAAAGTTATATGCGTAATGTTCGTAAATGTTTTCAGCTTGTTTATGTTTGTTTATTAGTTTTTTTCGTATACACTTTTTTATGAAAATTTACGAGCACGTCGTTAGCCGCATTTTTGTTAGTTTTTTTTCTTTGAAGATCGCCTCGAGTTATGGCCAAATGTTTGGCTTGTGGCAAATGGCCGCAAAGAGAGATGCTTATCGCTGGCACTGTTAATACCCCGCATTTAAAAGTGTAATTAACGCAATTTGAAATATGAAGCGAGCGCGCAGTAACGAAAGACTTAGGCAGCGAACTTGCCACAAGCGGGGTTAGCAGGAAGATTCAAAAAGGAAGCAGGAAGCTCGTCCAGACGCGGGACATGAGAATATGTGATCATGACTCAGTCATACGGCTCGTGCTTGACACGTATTCTGAAGGGACCAACCCCAATCCCCTACACCTCCACCGCCCGCCTGCAGTGTTTCAACTATGCTCCTCCGGTAGCAATGCCTTGATTCTGCACACAGAATTCCTAATTAGCCAAGGGCTGCACTTGCTCCTGGTGTGTTTCCCCGATATTTATGCGTTCGCTGGGCCGTCCGCATCTATCAATTGTTAACCTGCTCCTGCTACTGGCCAGGTCTGCTGGGTGGCCAACTACCGGGCCTGCCTCCATAAATTACATTCAAACTCGAGTGTTTGTCACTAGATTTTCAATTATTTGTAATTTATGAGATTCACTCCAGGTTTTGTAATGTTTTTATAATTTGTCTTTATTGGTTTTTGTCATTTCATGTTTTGTTTTCTCGCTGTTGTTTGTATGCCTTGCTCGTTTTCAGTTTTTCATTTGTTTTTGGTTATTGCATTTGTTTATAATTTGCATTTACGTTTCATATAAATTATATTAATTAACTAGGTGAATGCTTAATGAGTATACGAAAAAAGCGTGACAAGGCTTAGGGAAATTTTCTTTTAATTGGTTTTGGCTGCAGCTAGAAAAACTCAACAATTTTTTTTTGCATATTTTACAATCAATATTGGAATTCCTTTAACTATGTATGGCTTTCGCTTGCTTAATAGATTTTACATTCATATAGTTTTTTTGTATTTTTTCATATTATATAGTTTAAAACGTTTTTATAGTTTGTTCTCTTCGCTAGGCAAAAAAATCCATTTTAAAAATAAATATTCTGCGAAATGTAAAGTATATATTGTATACACAAATTATAAAAATAATAATAGTATTTATATAATCACACCAATCAGCACTAAACATAAAACTAACTAAACATGGACACGGATCAAAAAGGTATTTTTTAGCGACGATCTAGATCAGAAGCAGGGCGTTATTATCCATCGGAGATAGAGTTGGTCGATAAAGCCAGTATGAAAAGCTAAAGCTGTGTGCTTGTGTATAGTTGTGTGTGAGTTGTGGGGCACAGATTAACTAACAAAACTTACAATGTATACAGAATTCTTTAAGCATCTTTCCATTTGTGAATCTACAAATTCGAGACAATCGAGCACCCGAACCCTGCTTTGCAAAATCACACAAGCATACAGACAGACATACGTTCAAACAGATCATTAAGGCTTAGTTATTACTCGCTGTGTGTAGTTTTGTTTAGATTTATCTTTCATTTGTTTGTTTTTTCTTTTGCTTAGAAACATTTTTGATCTATCTTCTACCCGAAATAGTTGGCTTACTGCTGGTTCATTCCTCAATGTTCATCACTCTGCAAATTATTATTAGTATATATGTATATATAGTTCTGTGTGAGAGATATAGTGCCTAAGTGTGTGTGTGTTTGTTGGTAGGGAGGTTGTTGTTTGTGTCTTCGTTATCTAACGACTTTGGCTTTTCGAATGTTGAATTAACCACTGCAGTGTTATATCAATGTTGTCCTTTTCCTTACACGAAATACTATAACAGCAAATTTCACGATCCTGTATGCTTGATAAATTCCTGTAAATTCAATAAATTATTTTAATTTATTAAAAATACAACGTTTTGACTTTTAATCAAAAATACTTACATGCGCTCGATGAGCCCGGTTTCATCGAGGGCGCCTGGAAGATCACGTTTGTTGCCCAAAACGAGCACTGGAATGCCAGCCAGTTGTGGCTTGTCCAAAAGCGAGTGCAGCTCGTTTCTCGACGCCTCCAATTTGTCCAAATCCGCTGCATCCACCATATAGCTGGTAGTTTAGAATATATTTAAGTTTGAATTATTTAAAGTTTTACTTAAGGTTGAGTGTAAAATACTTACACAATTGCATTAACGCCGCGACAATATCGCTCCCACATGGAACGGAACCGGGGCTGACCGCCAATGTCCCACACCTTGATTGTCACATTGCCCCTGGTGATTTTTCGCATATTGAAACCAACTGTGGGTATCATGTCCTCAGCAAATTGGCCGGACTATGGAAGAGAGGAGGAATATTATAAGTGTTCCCATATAAGTGTTCTCATATAACTACAGGCCCAAAAGTATGCAATAAAATCTTTGAAATGTAAAAATAAGGTTAAATTGGTTATGATATTAACTCTCAAAGTGATTTAACAATTTCTTTTGGAACAAAGAATTTCTGAACAAAATTAAGCTAAACCTAAATCTTATATTTGACTTTTATAAGGCCACTATTTCTATGAGTAATTTGAATCAAGTTTCAATTGAAAATGAAAGTCTATCGCTTGCCCACTAACAACAAATCGTCCAGAAATGTATAAATCTGAATAAACATGGGATTACAAAGTGTTTGTTCAGACCGTATTATCAACAACGATAAGCCTGGAATATTTTCCGTTTTGGAGAACTTAAGCAAACAAATCTGAGCTACAGTCGAACTTCAACGTTAGAAAATGTTCCTCTGAAAAGAGCATATCAGTTTTATATGCCTTTAGGAAAACAATTCGAGTTAATGTGTGCAATGTTAATGGAGGTACAGGATTTTGAAGTAATCAACGTCTATTCCACTTCAATTGTAGAAGTCACACTGCAGTTCCAGTGCATGCGGGCACATTTGAATCAAATTCGCTGGTTGGCGGGCTCACATGACTCATGTAGTCAGGCGGTCACAAAGGCAACGGCTCCTCCTCCTACTCCGCCTCATTGTCTACGGGGAAAACAGCTAGCCGGTTCGTTCAGCTTCGATTTCCACACTTGAAAATTTAGATCGCGACTTTATCAGCTTGCAGAAATGTGCGACCAAAACAGGGGCGGCGGCGGAGTGGGGTTCACAGGGGTCGTTTGGCTGATAATGGCGTCATTGTGCGGAACATGCGTATAAGCTTATTGATTACAGGCGACCACTGCTGGAACAATAAACTTTGACACTAAAAGAAAACGTGTTAGCACAGTGTTAATTATTGATGGGACAAAGAATGTGAACAAAGGCGCACCCGTGGACGAAACCGAACTAAATCTATGGCTATCCAATTCCTTCGTTTTGCGGGTTCCTGCCACTTATTAGTAACTAACATAACTAACATTTTGTAGTCATACCCGATCCCCCCGGCTTTCACTGCGCGACCCCCTGTTTCCCCTGACCCCCCTGTTACAGCACCTCGCCCCTGCACACTAGCAAAAAAAATTCGCACACCCACACACACAACCAAACAAAATGAAAATACTCACTGCAATAACATTGACGAACGTCGTTTTCCCGGAGAATTGCAGTCCCACCAGCGTCAATTCCATCTCCTCTTTCCAGAAGATGCTCTTGAACCAGTCGAGAATCCTGTTGATGAGGGCCAACATCCTGGGGCTGTGTGTCTGGGCTGTGTTTTTACAAAAAATAGGGTTTTCCAAATAGCGTAAATGGCGTTGGCTGAAAAAACAACTGGTCAGGATAGTGTGACCAGAGGCTGCGGCGACACAGATACCAAAACTTTTTCTTCTTCTTCAGCAAGATTGGCAGCCCGGAAAAAATACTGAAAAGCTAATAATTTAAATATCCGTTACAAGTTTTGCAGACATTTACTAAAAGATTATTTTTTTAGTTAAGAAGTAAAAATATATAAAATAAATAAATGTTCTTAAAAAATATATAAAAGATTTAATAATATATTCTTTTACAGTTCACTGAATTCAAGAGCTTGATTTGGTTTTAATTTGGGAGGTGATTCCCCGGACTTTCCTTGCGTCCCCCACCCAAATAGTTACCCTCACGCAAACGTCGACCGAAGCTCGCAGCTGGCTCTCCAATTATTATTAAGTCGAAGCTGTTCGCGTTCGGGTGCGCGTTTGGTGGAGCTCCCGCTACTGTTTTCTCGCTCCCCTTTTTATTTGCCTGCCACTATCAGCTTACTGCACAAACAAAGATTATATCCTGACACCGACCGACACCGTCGCCAAGGAGAAGATGAGCAGCAAAGTGACCTTCGCCTTCGACAACAACCCATTGGGTGTCTATCAATCGGGTCAGCTAATCTCCGGGACTGCCGAGCTCATTACAGACCGTCCCAAAACCATTCGATGTAAGTAGCCCTCGCGAAGACGCAATATTCTAATGTCTTAGCCATGACGTCATGGCATGGCATACATAGTTCTCCATCCCCTATTCAAAATCCCATCCGCGTTCCCATCCACTTTCGTTGCGTAGTCGCGCCGTCATTAATATTGTTATTGTATTGTTGTCTGATGTCTTTATTGTTGTTGCTTTTGTTATGGTTACCGGCAGATATGTTTGATTTAATTGTGAGTTTATATATAAGCTTTATATACTGCACACATGTGGACGCTTGACTGGGCTCGGATATCTGATAGCGACAGAAAAACTAGTTTTGTTTTGAAATTGCGGGCGCTGTTTATATTATAACATATTTGACTCACTCTGGTGGCCGGCTCATTTGGCCAGAAGCCTATGAATTCATGGCCGTATAATGGTTCTAACTCCCTTCCATGTTTTAGAGGAAATTCTTGTTACTTAATTAAAAGTAACTTCTATCAAAAGTAATTTTGTTTCTAACTTTTTTTTTTAATAATGCTCTATTAATTGTTACACAAATAAGAAAGGAAAGCTAACTTCGGGAGGAGCCGAAGTTCATATACCCTTGCAACCGGATATACATAAATCGCAAAAATCAGATTTTTTGGATTGGCGGAGATATGTGTTGATCTAAGCGACATATCTACGCCATCTATGATGGAATAGCTGGAATATTCCATCTGGAATATTAATATTAATGTAACTATAATAACTATTTACAAGTTTACAACAACGTTTGTATGATTTCCAATAAGCTTAAAAAAGCACCGAAGGTTAAACACAATTAAAGTAAATGCATAATTGAATTACATTCCGTAAATTAACCCAATTGCAGCTATCTTCATAACCTTAAATGGCTACGCCGAGACGCGCTGGCAGGAGACTGAGGAGCGGGTGGGCGAGGACGGAAAAACAACCAAGTCTCTGGTGACCCACACCACCACCGAGGTCTACTACAGCTTGGACCAATATGTCTATGGCCAGAGCGCTGGCTCCCAGCTGGAGCTGCCGAAGGGAAAGTATGTCTTCCCGTTCCGGACCACCATTCCGCCCAATGCTCCGACTTCGTTCAACGGCACCCATGGACAGGTCAAGCACGAGGTCACCCTGACTATCGACCGTGCTGTGCGCTACAACAACACTTTCAAGCAATGCTTCACTGTGATCCTGCCCCACGACTTGAACAAGCGGCAAGAGTATGCTGTAAGTAATGTTTCTTTACCTTAGCCAAATTATGAAGTATTCCCTATATTTTGAGTCGATTACCCCTTTTACCCAAAAGAGAAAGTCATATATTAATGCTCACATTATATATTTGCTAAAAAGTTCTGGTTACAAGGGGTTCTTTACAACTTGGCGTTGACATGAATGGCCAGAACACCGTCGTCCTCAGAGCTGCCGATGGAGATGTTGGCCCTCCCATCAGATCCGACAGTGACGGTCTTGCCAGTGCAGGAAGATCCGCTCTTCGAGCCGGAGATGACATCGCAGTAGGTTCCAGCGGGAAGACCGGTCTGAACAGAGCTGTTGAGGTCGTAGTTGTCGTTGTTAAATGCCACAAATCCCTTGCTGCCGCGGCTAAAGGCGATCTGGTTGCTTCCATTATCCCACCAGTTTTGGATGGCATCGGATCCGACGGCGTTCCGGAAGTCCACCATGTTGTAGATCTGTCTCCAGCGGTGCTCGCACACCCATCCGCCGCTGCAGGAGTTATCGCTGTTGAAGGTGGGAGAGGCAATATTCTGGCCATCAGTAGTGGGTGGGCCCTGGTCGGTGTCGGTGAAGGAGAACGAAGACATGACACGTGGAGTTCCGAAGGGATGTGCCAACATGAAGGCAGAGGCCATCTTGTACTGCTTGGGCACCTTGTAGGTGAGAACATCGGCACCGCCGGCTCCATGTCCACGCTGGTTGTCGTGGTTGTCGACGAAGACCAGGGAGCGATCGGAGGCAGCGAAGCCCCAGCCGACACCCCAGTTGACCAGATACTGGAGCTGATCCTTGCCGCGGAAGGCCTTTCCAATGGAGTCGGAATGACGGAACTCGGTGATGGCTCCCAGGCCAGTGTACTCGGACTTGCTGATGGCCTCGCCACCCATGTCAATCACCTCCTGGGCGATGTAGGCCCTGGCACCGGACTCGAAGCCGTGGTCGGTGTTTAGATTCTTCAGGCTTCCGTAAATCACTCCCAGATCAGCGGGCCACATGTGCTTGGCAGCGTCCACACGGAACCCGGCCACACCCAGATCGATCAGGTGGTTCAGGAACTCGACGATCTTCTCCTGAACGTAGGAGTTACCCTGGTTGAGGTCACGCAGTCCAACCAGCTCGCAGTTGCGCACCTGGTTGGCATCGTTGTAGTTGGAGATGGCGCAGGTGGGGTTGAAGTCCAGCGAGGAGTAGGGCACTCCTGGATAGCTCTTGCTGCTGGGGCTTGCGGTGCTGCCACCAGTGCCGTAAGTGCCTCCATCAGCGGCCATGTGGTTGAAGACGACGTCCACGTAGATGCGCACTCCCACATTGTTGCAACGCCTGACCATGCTGGCGAATTGCTCCTCATTGCCGGAACGGGTAACCAGTTTGTAGGAGATGGGTTGGTAACGCTCCCACCACGGGCGGCTGTCCTTCACAGCATTTTCGTTTACGGGAGATACTTGGACACCAGCATAGCCATAGGGTCCCAGGAAGTTCTCGCACTCAGCGGCAATATCGTCCCACTTCCATTCGAAAAGGTGGACCATGCCACTGCGTCCTGAGGCGTAGTTGGTGTTGAACTGGGCTTTGGCCACCGCCAGGAGGGCGAGGCATACAATACTCTTAGTCAGGAACATTTTAATTCAAAGCTGAATTTTGCTCTGAAGCAGTGAAGGCACTGTGGCCACTTATATAGGAAGCCTACTGATTCGTGGGGAGTGATTTCCGAAATCTCGGGATCTAATCAACTCCGGAGGAATTTCTTTGCACTTGGTGGGGTACGATAATCAAATATAGCTTATCAAAATTCGTGTAGACCAAAAGGCTGGTATGGGCTGATGTCTATGACGATTAGTTGAGGAATTAATTGATGGTATTCCATAGACACTGAATTCCTTTAATATCGCACAGAGTTTTATTTTAATTTATGTGCCACTTCAGAAGCACGCGAACTGCAGCGTGATCGGTTCAGACTATGAACTATGTATCAGTTTTTAGTGAAAAACGAATAATAATCATGACTAGTTTAAGGCAAATATTTAGGGTTTATTTTTTTTGCAATAAATTACCCTTTAGAGATCTCTAAATAATAAACTTGCAATATTTTTAACAGGAACCTTTGAAACGCATCGAGGAAAAAAGCTTTTGGTGGGGTTCTATCTTCGGAAGCAATAAACCTATGGTTATGGACGTGAGTACGTCCTACTCTGCCTACGTGCCCGGCCAGAAGATTAACTTTCACCTCGTCCTGGACAACCAGTCTGATGTTCAGTGTCAGGACGTCAAGGTGCGCCTTCTCAAGAATGTGTCCTACCGGGCTAACTCTTCAGGGACCAAGGAACAGCTCAAGGTGACAGAATCCCGGGTGGCGGACAAACACTGCGGAGAAGTGCTGAAGCACAACAAAGCCCGCTTCGACGAATTCCTTGTGGTTCCGCCCACCACCCCGACTAGCCAGGGAGAAAGGGATCCCATCCGGGTCAGCTACACACTGCGTTTCATTGCAAAGACATTCCGTCTGCATGGAGGTGGGGACTTGATTGTCGACTTCCCACTGACTATTGGAACCGTGCCCATATCTGGTAGCGCTGCTGACAAGGGACCAGGACACACGGACAAATCCCAAGCCAATGGCAATTCCTACGCGGGTAATAACTTTTAGTGGAAGATTGTGAATTTATTTAATTACATTTTATATTTTCTTTAGGTTCTCCCAACTTTCAAGAAGACGTTTGCGAGGAGCAATTCGAATCGAATACTTTCAAGGCTCGTTATCCTGTTTATCCTTTCGATGGCAAGCCTGGCGTCGCTTCCAATGGAACTAATGGAGCGGCTAACACTCCCAGTCTTTATCCCAGAGCGGAAGAATCTCATCCTGCCGCTCCAGTCCCCTTTACACACAATCCCGTGTCGCCTGTTGGTCCGAAAACAACGCCGTATCCAATTCATCCACCTGGTACCCATAATTCTCCACCGTACCCGACCAATCCACCTGCTGCACCGGCTCCTGCTCCTGCCACAGGAGGAAACTTCGAGGTGCTTGGCTTCAGTATTCCACCGGGCTATCAACCCACGCCCAGTGCCCCAGCTGGCGCTCCCACAGCCGGAATCGGTTGGAAATAATGCCCAATACTGCCCCCTATATATTATATAAGATATTTCACCGAAACTTATGAGGGCAGCATTTCAGTCCTGTGTTCGTAACACAGGGACTGCATATCCGTTAAAGATAGGATTCTACAAATCATTTTCTTATTCCTAAATTTATAATAGTAACCTATCAATTAAAATATTATATATCGGATTAATTTATTGTTGTGGTAGCTGACTTAGATTTTAACTATTTCATGGCGAAAAAAAGAAAAGAAAGCTAACTTCGAGCCGAAGTGGATATACCCTTGCGGTTAAGATCGGCTATTTATCGCAAATATCGCATATTGTATCGCATATATGTATAATATATTTTTTCGTGATGGGGTCCACAGTGATGGCTATGTCTTCCCCAAATCTCAACCAGATTACCTAAACCAATTTGTGGCTCGATTCCCCCCCGCCCTTTTGTATAAAAATCTTGAGAAAAAATATTTTTTACATTTTTTGTCCATTTTTCAAGATGGGATCCCTTAAAAATGGGGTTTTCCCCTATAGGATCCATATAAAAGTTGGTATTTTTCGTATTGTTTTTCCAAAAGTGAATCCATAAAAAATCCGAACTCTCTAACTGTAAAAAAACCGAAGTTATGGAATTTCCGATCAATCAGTTATATGGCAACTACAGGATATATTCGGCCGATCCCGGCCGTTCCGAATTATATGTATACTGCAAGCAAGAAAATAAAAAAATGTGTATGCAAAGTTTCAGTTGATAGCTTTAAAACTGAGAGACTAGTTCGCGTAGAAACACCCAGACGGACATGCTTATAACAACTCAGAAGGTGATCCTAATCCAAAATATATATACATACTTTATAGGGTCAGAGATGCCTCCCAAAATTAGAATACCCTATGCAAGGATATAAAAACACAGGTTTCGTTGCCGGATTCGATCTTGCTTAGTGCGAAAAAGCCCTGAAGACTGTCTCATTTGGTCAGAATCTCCTAATTTCTGAGGTGGGCCAAAAATAAGCGAAATTTGATAAATGTGCAAAATTAAAAATAATGAAAAGAGCATTGAAGCTCAATATGGAAGGAAGTGCATATCTTTGCTAATGTCTACGATTCACCAACGAAATATGTACCTTAATCGGTAGATAAATCAATTCTTCTTGAATCTGCATTAAAACCTATGTACTACAGTAAAATTCGCTTAACTGCCTCGAGTCGATTGCAGTGATTTTGGAGGCAGCTGTCTTAAAAAGGCAGCTAACGTAATTTTTATAAACTGTCTAAAATAGAATGAATTTGATCCATTTAAATGAATTTTATATAACATTGCCAATTGAAAAAATTAAGCTTGTAGTTTTTATTTAACATTTGTTATACACATATTTATTTTTACATACTATATGTTTTATTTTTCTTCCAAAAACTCTGTAATTTTTGTTTGCACTGATGCCGATACAGATTCTTTTAAAAATGTGTCCTCTAAGGATGTAAGGCTTGGAAGAAATTCTTCGCATTTCTTTTGAATGCAAAGACGCTTTAGCAGCTTAATGGCTAAAAACACTTCTTTAAGAGTGTGGCATTACGGTTCTTCGTCTGCGTCGTTATCAGTTTGGTCAGTTTGATCTATATCGCTACCATCTTCGTTATTTTTAAAATGTTCCGGTTTTTCTTTTTCATATCGGAATCCAGTTGGCGAATTATTTCTTGCCAGTCATCCATGCTTTTTTGTTTGCGTAATATGGAAGTGGTACATTAGCATTTTTGAAGCAACGTGGGGATTTCGTCTTGCCTATTAGGAAGGCCTTTTTGTACGACCCGTCTTCATTGCATATAAAATTCCACGATCTTAACAAATAGCACGATCAAAACAAACGAAAAACGGACATGCGCAAAGAGATGCAAGCGTTGCCATATGCACAAAAAAAGATACATGATTAAAACTCACAAATTTGTTGTTTCAAAATTCGAATACTAGATGGCGCAGTTAAGTTGGATGATATTCATAGAATAAGACAGTTTAATTCTGCCGAAACGAGGCACTTAAGTGCGAAAGGCACCTAACTCAGTTCAATAAATTCATCAGTGACTTGGTGCAGGGAAAACGAGCTTGGGTGAACCAAGGCTTGGGTAGCGATGACGCTGCCAGTCGTTAACCTGACAATCCTTGCAACAGTAAAAGTCTCCACATCGTTGGCAGGCTCTTTCAGCTACGTCTGCGCACAATACGCATTTTCCTTTTCCTTCCGAGGCCTAAGAGTAAGAAGTTGGTGCCGTTTAAAAGTAAGAAATTGGTTGAACGGGTTTTCTTGGTGGTTTTATTGGCACTCACTTGAGAAGTTGAACACTCTTTTTTAGGGCTCATCGTTTCCAGGTCCTTATTTCGGAAATGGAAAATCGGGGAAAAAGACAAAAAAAACTACAATATATCGATGTTCGTTGTTTGTTATCGGTGTTGCCCTACTCGCGTTTTGAAGATATCGCAGTTGGTGAAAAAAAATGTAAATAAATAAATTTTGTTATATTGGAATTTTTTCCCAGAGATTAATTTTTGTATATTTTTTTATATTGGGGTTTGATTTTAATGTTAAACCAGTTGCAGTAAATAGAAAACTGCTTTGTGCAGCACCCTTTTAAACTGCTTCAACTGCTTGAAAAATACTGAAAAATAAATAATCGATAGGCTTATAGTAGTTGGCCGTTACTTTTTAAATTTCGCGGCTTTGTTCCGAGTCATCACTAGAGTCTTGTTCCGATCATCCTAGTTATTCTTGTCTTGTCTGCCCCACTACTAGGCAATTATTTTACTCATCGCATTTTTCTTCGTTTCTTATTTTGACCTCGCGCAGTTAATCATTTACATCGATAATTGGATGGTAGATGTCTCTATTCGTTAAGGATTGAAGTTCCGCTCCCGAGAAAGAATTTATAGCGTGCATTATATTCGGACAGTTTAATTGAGTATCGACATTTATTAATTCGTCCGGCCGTTTTAGTATAATGCCAGTAATTTGTTGGTCCATCCGAATTTGCCCACTCAAGGCTTTCAACACTCTTAGTTGGGGACCCATTGAGGACTGGTTGAGTTTTCATTTCTGGTCTTCTTTTCAGGGTATTTGCATGTTTAAAGAAAAAGGTAGAGGCCCAGCATCGAGCGTCAGCTATGCACATTAATTAGGCCGGTTCATTAGACACATGTCCATCAAGAGTGGCTCTGATCCAGGACCAAACCCGAAACCAAGGCTTGACGACTTCGCCGGCGGCGAGGGAATTTATTCCAAGCCAAAGCTTGGCTGCGTCTCGTGTTGCCTGTTTTATGTAATTAAGCCAGGCGCTCACTATTTAAATTGCTCCTGAATGGCGAAGGGACGCAGAGGATTCCGCCGGCATGGGCACTCAAAAAAATAAGTAAAATTTTACATTACAATTCCTTTAACATCAAGGTTATGATTCTTTCAATAGGTATAGATTTTATGTTTCATCCTAAAATTTCTGTGATTAAGATAGATTTTTTTCAGTATATTCCATATGCGCCTCGGTGTATCACGAATTGGCAATTGAGGGCCAGCCGGGATCGGCTTCAAGCTCAAGCCCTGGCCAAGTGCAATTTACGGGCAGGGCAGCAGCCTTGGTCAGCCGCCAGCCTCCGAATCAAGATCCTCATCCTACCAACAAAGCCCAGCCGAGGAGATCGGGATGGCCGAGAGTCAAGACGACGTTCGCTCGTCAGCGCTTGAGCCAATAATTATGGTTATTAATCGGCCTGGGAATTGGCTGCTAATTTGCAGTTTAGTTACAAATTCTGGCCGCCAGCGTGCAATTACCCGCTTAAATTATAGCCTCAAAATAAACAAAACACCGCAACGCCAACAAGAATCGTTGTTCTCGATGGCTATGACTCCTGTTGCCAGTGTTTTTAGAATTATTTTAGAAGTATTCTGAGGTATGGAAAAGGTCACACCACTTAAGGCACTGGAAAAAAAACATGCGTAAACATTATTTTTATATTGTATTTTTAATTTAACGGGCAATCACTTAAGACAATTATTTAAAAAGTGTTTTCAGTTATTTATGGTAAGGAATTTTGATTTTCTCTTTCCCTGAAGTGTTTCTTCTATATTTTATTTTCTGGTGCAGCGTCAATGATTGTTAACCCTTGTGCGTGTTTGCTTATCACGAATCTTATCGACGATTAAGCCGGGTCAATACCGCACATCAGCTAATGATGCTGCCAGTTCGGTGCTGCAACTCCTGCAACTCATAATTAGACGCCAGTTCTGGGGCGTTACTCAATCAAGAGTTGATGGCACAACCCTCCATCCAGAGCAGCATCATCATCATCATTATCATGAGAGGAGCAAACTATCCTGCTGCATGATCGCGGCAACTACAACATAATTTCCAGACGTCGACGCGTTGCTCTACCAATTTCGGAGGCGCGCTGGCAACACTTTTGGGCCGCCAAATCAAATCGTGTGCTGTTTATTTAAATAACCATAATTTACCGCACCATCCCCAGCCGCCTCTGCCCCCGCATCTGCATTTTCCCCTCCTCACAGTACTCTCGATGCTTCTGGGGGCTATTTATTAACCCACACATTCAACGAATCCGCACTGAACTGAACCAAACTGAAACGATCCTTGGCTTTTATGGCCTGGCACATGATTTTCCAAGTCTGTGAGAACATAAAAATTCAATTTAATATGCTTCCAAGATCATCGTGAAACCAACTTGGCCTCTTCTTTCTCAGATTTAGCTGGAAAACGTTTTGTCTAGGGCTAGAACTCAATGAATTTTGAATTTACTTTTGTATCCAATGTCCAATCAATGCTGGCTCTGATCCAAATAGGTTGTGGGTGTTTGGTTTGTGCCTCAGTTTTGTTTTCAATATCGATTCTAATCTAAGATTACAGAAAGAACGAATAGTTTTACGAATTACAAATACAAGGTATTGGAACAAAACCCTGATTATTAGATTGCTGCAAAGTTTTGCTGGTAGTGTTAAGGTTGGTTGGCAAGATATAGTCATATATAATTACAAAAAATAAAAACAATTATAACAAAACAAAATTACAACATACAAATTACATTTACAACAACAAAGGCAACAATAAAAATATTAAACAAAAAAATAAATATTTTTTTTCCGATTTTTCGGGGCTGCTTAAGAGGCACCTATGAGAATCGAGGAGGAAGGCGACATTTTTCAATTATTTATTAAAAAAAATTTTATTGAATAGTACCAAATTAAAGCATCTTCCGGAATGTTATTATACGGAAAAAACGGTAAACTTTTACTTTTCGTTACCATTCGACTTCGAGGCGTCCTCGGTGTTTACATTTTGATGTAAACATTTTTACCTTTAGAAATTATAGAAGCATTAAGTTTATTATGGGTATGTAAGGAATGTAACGAATTAAGGATATCGAAAATATCGGAAATACATAGTTGACCGATCCGTATAGAAGTTTAGTATCAGTCCGAATTTTGAAAAAAAAATCCCAAAATTTTATGTGCATCATCTTGAAAACTTGGCAGATCGGATTAGATGACTAAAAATAGTATCCCTGAAAGATCCAAACCTTTAACTTAGAAAATACCAAAAATGGCATTTCCGATCGATCAGTTATATGAAAACTATAGGACATAATCAACCGATCGTGGCAGACTAGTAGAATATGATAGTTGTAAGTTCTTTCAATAAAATTTTATATATTTATAAGCCCAATCCTGATTTCTTGACACTTTTTTGCTGTTTCAACCATTTAGTATACCACGAGATATATTATACATATTAAAGCCGTCATATGTCGATTTTGGCCAAGTGCCAGGACATAACGCGATCGATTCCATTATAAGCAATTTATGATCTCACCGTTGGGAACGTCATCCCACCGAAAGTGGTCAGGTAAATTGGCCAAGTCGTTGGGTCCGATAATCTCCGAAGATCTTTTGCCTAAGTGGATCCTAGTTGGATGGTTGGTGGACTCAGCACGTCAAGTTTAGAAAAATGAGCTTGTTAACGCTCCATGATGAGCCCAGTTAGTGTCTGCTGCCATGATCTAAACCATATAACCCGGAGCCAGATCGATTCCACTCGATCGTTCGCAGATGGAGATGGATGTGAATGTGGAGGCCAGGCAGTGCTTCCATCTCCTCTCGATCGTCATTAGGGCTCTGTGTAAAATTACAACACGATAACACGTAATCATTAGCGTGGCTTCAGGAACGGTGTGAGCAAACAATTTGGGGGCCGTATATCCGAACAAGGCAACACAGCTTCAATTTGCAGTTTCATTATCAAACGAGCCAAGAACATAATTTGGCTAAGGCCAAACATTTGGCAACAGTCAGGGAAATCGTCAAAGGCCTGGCCAGAACGGCGAGAGGCCAATTTGCCGTTCTGGCCAGGCTGGTAGTCCGTCTATCGATCACGTTTCGAACTGAAAGGCACGACCATGTCGAGGAGGCAACACAGTGGTTGAAAAAGGGCGTGTTACTTTTTTGTTTATCATATATAAAAAGCTAGATTATAAGAACTATATAAATAATTGTTCATTCATGATTATCGACTAATAATGTATTATTCAGAAGGTTTTTTAAGTGGCGCCCTCAAATGAAAATTCAACTGATTATTTTAGCTTGCACCTAATAAAATATATTATTTTTTTAAAATGTAATAATTAAATAAAAGCAAAGCCAACCACTGTGCGATGTCTTCTTCGATAATACGGCGCTTTGCGGTTGCAGTTGCAAAGTTTTCCAAGACGCCATTGCTGCCACAAAAGGGAATACTAAGTGTGTGTGTGTTGCATGCGAGGGAGGCCTGACAATTTAGAACTTTTATGCAATTAATTGCGACAGTTTTGTGCCAGGAATGTGCCTCAGAGGCTTCATTTCCTTCCCTGCGCCTCGCTCTCCAACGTTATTCTCCGTTCCATTCGGAACCGTTGCTATTGCTGCCGTTCTAACCACTTTTGGGCCGTTAATTTAAAAATTGTGCTCACGTTCTGGCAATTTGCTGACCACCCACATGCAAATCCACCGCCGCTGAACCACTATATATCTTCGATTCCATCCCACTCCACGGGAGGTGGAATTCGCAGAAAATTAGCAACCCGCCAGCGAGTAAGCATTTGATTTGATTCGAATCGAATCGAATAGAATCGAGTTGGCCCGAGTTGAGTTAAGTTTGTGTTGGGTCTGCTGCTTGTCTAATTTGACACTTGGGGCAGTTGTGCAATTTGCCTTATAGGTGGGTTGAATGCCACACAACTGTGGACCTCTGAGTGGGTGCGGGGCTTTGTTAGCTTTCGGTATCCAAAGATTGGCACTGGCAATGGGTGCTAATGCTGGGTTTTGTCTCGAATTGGCCATCTTGTGTGTATGATTGAATCAACTTGTATTTGAGGGCCATTGTAAGGCCCATGATTTCGATTGTTTGCCAATTGGCAAATTATTCTTAGAGATTGTTGCCACAAAATGGCTAAACTAAAATGCCAAATTGATAATTACATTTAACGAGCAAAATTTTAATAAATGTAAAAGGTTGAAGCTAAGTAGCTATTGTTATGTTAAGACTTACAAACATTCTTAACTTAAAGAGTAACGTTTAGAGTAATATAATAGAAATAGGTTTATGTAGGACTTTTAAAAACAAATTTCCTGACAAATTAGCAAAGTAAATGAAAAGTAAATGACGTTCCAAACCCAAGTCTTAGTCGTGGTCGCAGTATAAGTCAAAAGAGAAAACTTGAGCCACAGCCACAGCAAATGCGAAACATTTACGATTGCTGGTTAAGCTTCCTTGTATGGGCTGTCAAAGCTAGTCGAGAAGTCGAGAACTCCAGCTTGCGGAAAAGACATGCACAGGGGCATGCCGAGATCGGGGAGAGTCTCCTGGCCAAGTCTCCTGACCAGTCTGGGCCGGGCAGTCCGAGTCAATATATATTCCAAAAGGAATTCCGCAAATAATTGCAGAGCGGTCGAAACTTATGGCAATTGTGTGGCCAAGCTGACTTGGAACGCTAGGCTTTATCACTTGAACAAAAAGCTTCGAAATATTAATTATATTTATGACTTCTTGGCAAACAAAATAACACTTTCTTACCTTTGTAAATGGTGTTATTTTAAAACCAATTATATTTTGAAATTGTTTCAGGTTTCATTTATTATATCCTTTTTTTAAGTGTAGTTTGGGCTGCTCACGTCGCATACATCACGTGCAAACAAAAACAAAGCTGCAGAAAACAAGAAAAAAGAGTAAACATTTCGAATGCAAATAAAAAGTCGCGCCAATAAACTAGACTTCGCGACGGCGGCAGGGACTCAGATTCGGGCTCGAGCCCAGACAATGACAATGCAACTGGGACCGCGGGGTCTTCGAGTGGGTCTGAAGGGAGTTTGACCGGGCAAGGGAGGCGGAACTCAGACCGGGATCCAGCAAATCCACGACGTCATGATGTCTCGCTGGGATTTGGATTTCAGCCTGATCCACTCCCCTTGGTCCACCCTTGGAGTCTTCTTGATCGCAAAATTGCATACAAATCGGTTGTTTGGTAAATTTAACATAAGCGCGTCAGTAGCGCCTCTGGTCTGTGTCCGTGTGGCTTTCTGCTCTCTGTGGCAAGCTTGGAATAATTTAAAGCGGCCAAAAGGCAGCCACAGAGCCGAACAATCAGGCAAGTGCACAGTGTAACCAAAAATTAAATAATTTTGGTAATAAAAATATATATAACTTGAATTTGAGAGTTTAATTGGAATAAGATACCTTGGATACTCAAGGACTTGTACAAGATATGCCCCTAAAAAGTATGTAGTTTTGCATATTACTTTCTTAGTATCTTTTGTATAATTTTTTTTAATAAATTCTAAAATATCTAGACCCTTGGATATTGATTCTTGAATCACTGTGGAAGTTGGACTTATCTTGTTAAGCCGGGCTGGCTCACTGGCCGCTCCTGTCCTGTCGTGTAGGCATCATGTAAAACGCATTGCTCTGCTCCTCGCTCCTTTAGCCCTTCCCTCTAGCTTATCCTTGCGGTTCGAATATTCGACGCATCCACGTCGCCGCGCCTGTTGATCAGTGTCGTTGTCGTCTTTGTTGTTGCAGCAATATTTTTGTTGCTGTTGCTTTTGCAGTTGTTGTTGCTGCTGCCGCTGTCCATTTGAGTCAGGCGTTTGGGCGCTGCAATTTGTTTGAGTTACGGCGCTTGTAAGCACACTTTAAGGATCCATTGTATTCCAATCAATAAGCCGGGCATGACAATGAGACAGAGACCCGACCAACAAGCCCCATTGAATGTCGCAAATGTGTGTCTTTGTCTCGGTTTCTTTCAGTGAGCGGAGCGCCGCTTGTCGCCTCTTTTTGGGTCCTTAGGGGCTTGATTCTTAGGGTCTCAGATCTTTGCTTTTTTTCTCATTGGGGGTTTTTCGAATTCTTACCAAAAAGTGGGGGAATTCTTTTAGAAGAAATTAAAAACATTTGCTTTAGAATTTTAAAAATTTTTTCTGAAAGCAATTTAGACCTCATTTCATGTGAACTAATTCGAACATGAAAATTCTTTTATCCAATTTTCTTATTTGCAATTCAAATGCGATGATATGATATTCGCATCGACTTCCTTGATTGAATCAGTGATTAACTGGTTTTCTACCATTTCCCAGCTAGACCCGAGCATTAGCAACACCTTTGTGGCAGCGCCAATTGCCACCTCAGCAATCACTCCGAGCCCGGCCAATTGACTTCCAATTAAATGTGTCAAACGGCGTACACCGTTAGCACGCCATTTCCATTGGCGAGCTGATCATGCAAAGGAGCGGGATTGTTCTCGACCTGAATTCCATTAGCATATCATCGGAGAAGAGCAGTTGCAGTATAAGAAGCAGTAGCAACAAAACCACAATCAGACTCAAATTTATGAGTAGCTTTTCCAAAGGACACTTAGAGAATTAGATGGGAAAAGTATCTTAAATATTTAAATTAAAACAAAAAAATAAGTCAATTAACAGTAAAGAACAAGTAGAGGGACTTAATGAAGAACTGACTTCACTTTTCAGCTTATTTTTATTTAAAAAGCTTTACATTTTTTCCGAGGATAATTCTTATGGATTTTGTATTATCTTTACAATGCATGTTTACACTACAAAGTCAGAAGAAAATATATTCAAAATATATTACGGCGCAAATATTTTCATACCTAAAAGCCTGTTATAATTTCCTCAAGTGTAGTCACTCTGCCAAAGGGATTAACAAGGATTAGTAGCCTTGGCAATCGCGCTTAGAATTGGCCAACTCAAGGGGCTGACGAACTGACTGACTGACTGATCGCCCGACTGTGCACAGTGTGGGTCTGACTGGATGACAGAATGACTGACGAACGAATCCGCTGAGCAGCTCAGAGCTCAGCTTCTGCTGATGGCATTTACGATAAATTTACGCAAGTCATTTGACAACGCTGCAACTGCTGCATCATTATGCGGCCTGCAGCCTGCAGACTGCCAGGCATGCACAAATATGCAAAGCAGCTACTGATGATTGTCGAAAGTTGTTAGCAGAGCCAACAGCAGAAGCAGCAACAAAACAAACAAAATGTCGCACATTAAGCGGCTGAACATATCTCAAATGTCACGTATACGTCATGTCTGCCGCTCTCCTGACGAGGCAGCGGCAATTAATTAATCCTGCACTCGGCTAACTATGTTGGCCGGGCCAGCTAGACAACGTCTAGCAGGTTGCTGGTCCTAGGACTCTGGGACTATCCCGATCCCGATCCCCGGTTTCAAGTCCAAGTCCAGGCCCACATCTTCATTCAGTTTGCCTCATTCATGACTCGGCCACAGTCGCTGGCTGGCATATTAAAACGTGTCTGGGAACAGGTGAAGATGTTCACATAAATTACCACCTCTTCATTAGTCGGGCGTACGTTAGCCTAGGCACCTTGGGACTAATAGGTAAAAATACAGCTGTCTATAAATATTTTTTAGAAATTATAAATATTTCTTGATGGATTCAAATTTTAAATTAAGTCAAATGCAAAAAACTTAATAATAAATCATGATAGCTTACACCCCAAAATATATATGCTTTGGACACTGTTTTAGCCGATATTGCTTGCCAAGACTCCTGGCTTCCAGCCTTAATGGAATTTAATTTCTTGTTAGCCACAACTAACTGCAACCGCATCGCGATAAGCCGGAGAGTTCCTGGGGACCAAGTGGAGCTCCTGCGTGTCTGACCCTAAAAAGCTATAGGCCAAAAGCTGAAAGTTAAGCCCTGGTTAGTGGAGCTGGTTAGCCGGCTCGTTTCCTGTGACACAGTTCTGGCAATTAGTCATGGGAATCACGTATACGCCTGCGTGTCTGGCTGCCATTTTATGGCTGAGGCTAAGGCCTCAACGTCAACGCTGGGCTTTTGTAATTTTAATTACTTCCCCTTATGGCCGGACTGAGTTATTGGCGAAGGAGTGGGTGTTGCACAAGGACCTGCTCCAAAGTGACGGTTCGCCAGGTTGTTTTACAACATAATTACGCAGCATTGTTGTTGGGCCGCAAAACGAAAATTATGAAGTGCAGTCAAGTGCATGTTGAGCATTTTCTGTTATGTTCCCGTTTATTCAAAATGTTCCCTCTGATTTTTTGTGTTCTTGAATGGTGATAGGGGCTGGCATAAAAAACGTCACTCAACAATGCCCCTGTCATTGTGCGAAGGAGTCACCAGGAGGTGAGAATCGGGCAAACGATGTTATGTTGCTGCTTGCAACTTTATTTTCAAGCCCCGGGCGCACGAGAACAACAGCAAAAGCAACATCATGCAACAACAGCGACAACTGCAGCAAGTCAACAACAATTCGATACACACTTGCCACTTGCCACTCGGATCTCGACCAGGTCCCGAACACTTGGCCACTTGGCGACTGCCTGGTGTGAAAGCGTGTTGCATCCTCCGATCCAGATTCCGATTTCATTCGATATTTTCTACACTTAACAAAATAATTCCTTAAAAAACATAATAATGAAACACATATGTACCTAAATATTATACCGTAATATGAAGACTAGTATAAAAACTTTAAATTCCGATTCCCCAACAAGTTTCCTGTACTTTCTGCAAGTGTAGTTCATCCTCGTGCATCTGGCTTTGGGCCTGGATTCGGATCCGTCTGGATTCTGTCCGTCTTCTAAAGCGTTCAGCATCGATTCGTTATGATTGCATGTTAAATGGCTCCCGCTGAGTTATTACGAGACAAAATCCTTATTTATCGCTTTCTGATTTATTTGTAAACGATTTTCATGCCCATCGCCCATGGACGTGGATGAGGATGGGGATGCTCACCAAGTCCTCCAGGAGGAAGGTGTTTTCGGTTGGACTTTGGCTGGCAGAGCGAGCAGAAAAATCTTGATGGGCTGGCCAGGTTGTTTGCTCAGCAGAATCTCAGTTGGTTCTTGCCAATTTTTTACTGATTTCAACGCCTTGTTTTATGGCCAGCGAAGGGTTGTGCATGTTGCCTTCGAGCCCCTCGACTCTCCCTCGGCTTGCCATTTTTTATTACTGCTTGTGTGCGTTTCTTATCTTTTTGGAAAATGTTGCTGCTTACTTAATTTTGACATATTTATTTTTATTATGTGCTGCACACTGACGGTGGGAGTTGGTCTTTTTTTTGTAGCTGGCTCTTCTGGTGGGGATACTCCGCACTTAATCCCCACCATCCCACACTTCTGATTAAGTGGGATTGTGAGGGTCAAGTTGGGGGTCAATTTGGTTTGGTTTGTGGCCAATGAAAGCCAATCGAAGTGGGAAATATTTATTAATATTTTTAAAAGGGTACACATTAAAAATGGATGCAGTTAAAATTACTTAAGTAAGTTATTGCCATTTAATCATTTTTCATTCCATAAACCAGTGCCATTCAATCGACCAATTGCCCGACACTTTCAATTCGCTCGACACCAAAACACAACTCCAATTTCTCAGTTATGTCCAAAGAATGCAGTGGCTACAGTGCGAAGAAAAAAAACATGCCCGGAGTCCGGAGACAGAGAAATGGTCGAAACGCCTTCTGTTAACAACCGAAACGAAAGAACCGAACATGGCTTATTAAAACGCAAAACGGCTTTTTACGATGGCTATAAATTGGTGGCGGGAATGGACGAAGCTGGACCTGAAGTGGTTCGCCCGGGGGAGAAGTACTGGGGAGTATGCAAAGCTAAGAAGGAGCTGCAAACAGGCAACAAGAGAGGCCAGCGTTTATGGCTTAAATTAATAAAATAAGCTTTGTCAGACAATTTACAACGCGTCTTCAGCGAGCAGATTACGAGCACGCGGACACGATCCAACTGCAAGATCGCAGCCACAAGAGGAAGAAGCAGCAACTGAGAGGATTGAGATTCAAAAAATACAAACAACAACCAGCCAGCGGGAATACTAACAAGGTATTATAATTTTTTTAATTGAAGTTCTTTTACTACACTATGTAAATTTAAACACAAATTAAAAAAAATAACTCAGTGTGCTTGGCATTTTTGCAACAAAAGTTCTTTGAAATTATTTCATATCGTATCATTGCAACAACTAGCCCTTTTAATGTCCATCATCTTGTTTAAAAACTGAATTACCTTCTTATAGAGTATAGACTAATAATCCAACGGGGACATTGAATGCTGCCTGACTGTCTGCCCGGTCTTTGGTTATTTAGAGAGAGATTCTGCGGATTCAGGATGTCGTGGGGGAACCAAGAACACAGAGGAGCTGGCTAGGAGGAGCGGGTGTTCGAAGAGTTGCGGTGTTTGTTCGTTAATTAGTGAACATATTTCGTATAATCGGTGTCATATTAGTTATAAATTGGATAAAAGCGCAAAACGACAACTTAATTAATTTTAAATTCCAATTTATAAACAAGAAATGCAATGGTTGTTGCCGTTGCTTGGTGTTGCTGTTGATGATGTTGCAGCTATGATAACGATTATGGAAGTGACCAAAGCAGGACCAAAGCCGTGGTTGCTAATCATGGCCAAGACATAGAACTAAGCCGCATCCCGTTTTCTACCTTTTTATACCCTTATATAAGGTAGTATTATGTTATCCAAAAGTAGGGCATTATGGCCATATGGTTATGGACTATACATATATTTATCTAAGAAGCTTAATATTTTTGATTAGATCTGTTTAATGATTACAATATTTACAAAAGTCCTTTCAGAATCTGTTTTATGAGAAATATGTATGAAACAAAGCTTCTCTAATATCTTGTATAAAACTTAATAGAAATCTTCATAGAACTGTTAGGGCATATACGCTTCGTCTTATTCCTAAGTTAATTTTTCTTTTTTTTCATGATTTTTTTTGTTGCATTCCAACCACAGCTTCATTTAAATTTCTTACCTTGTGTTCGTCCTCCCTTTTGGCCGCAGCATCCTTCCTTTTGGCCAGTTCCGAGAATTGGCAGACCAGTCGGCTGGGGCTACAATATTCGATTAGGTCGCCAGGCATCGGAGGCCGTGTCTGCCGTTGATATATTGCCAACGATCATCAACGATCATCATTTTGTTGTAAGCAGATTGCATTTCATTCGACGGCGGAGAGGCAGGCTGGGAGGGCAGGGAATACTGCAAAATTACCTTATAACTTAATTCATTAATAAATTTATGAATTGGTCGTTGTAAATTACTGGTTAAATTTATGGAACTGGGTCTTAACAGAACTGTGGCAAGGGAATAGTTTTTATTTAAATAACCCTTTTTGTAAGAAAGAAATAGTGCTAGTACAGGGTTTCTATATAAGAAACATTTAAAACTATCTAGTAATTTTTATAAACTCTTCCATTAATCTGGCATTTCTTTTTAAATACGATTAAGTTAATTTATTTTGATAAATTTCAATTATTAGGCCATCATTATAAAGCTATTGGCTTATAGCCGATGGGCTACACGAACAAAGATTGGCCTCTGAATGAATTTCAAAACTTTTTATTCACTTTGTCCATGAATAAAGACGAGTTTCACTTCCGCTTTAGGGCCTATGACTGAATAAACTTTTTATTGGGTGACAAAAACACAATCCCAAATAAAATACTTGACCATCGCTGAACGCCTTTAAAATATTTTTTGAACCGTTGGAGATATCAATCAATATTTAAGTTTTTTTGTTGACAAAAATAAAAAGTATGGGGACAGGAAAAAGAAGAAAGAATATCCCTTTGACAAGGGTTTAGATGAATGAAATGAACTTTGTAAGCCCGGGCCGATCATTGATTAATGTCTTGCTTAAAGGGGATTATTATTTAAAATCCAATGGGCTGTCCAGTAGGTTCGTAAAGCTTGTAGATGTACCTAAGTTGGAAAATCTTTAATATTATTTTATAAATTTACAAATTGCAACGCCGTTTTTATGATAAAGTCGAGACTGAAAGCGCTGACAGCTCGGGATTCTCAGCGTCCAACTTGCCGCATTAATTTTGCTAATCCTGCCCGAGATGATGATGGGAATGACGATGATGATGGCAGGAAAGGAGGACAGCAGATCACACTGATAGGGGTACAGGAGGCAGGAGACGTGGGCCGAGGATAAAGACTGAGACAGGTCAGCGGCAACAGAAAATCAGTGGCCATGCCGACTGATTTTATATGGTTATAATTCTTGTTTTTGACAGCAACAAGCCTCGTTTGTCGTGCTGCAGAGTGTTGAAGCTGTTGTTGAATCTGATGCTGCTGAGTCCGATTCGGATTCTCATTTCGATTTGGATTCCCCCTCCAGTTTCGATTCCCATTCCCAAGGAATGTCAAATTAACACACAATGCGCCAGCTAATACATTAAACAATATAGGTGGGGACGGTAGCGATTCCCAGCTGCATTTTCCCAGAAGTTATAGACACAAACAGAAACTTTGAATCGGGAAAGTCGTAAATTATATCAATCTCTAAGTAGCTGCCAACATTTAAGAACAATTCTGTTAATCACTTAATTTATGCAATTGCTACAAATTGCAACCTTGTTGCGCAAAAAAAGGAGCTTATCCATTTTGGGAAATGAACCGAGCCGAACCGAGCAGAACGGATCTTGGTTGGGTTAATAAACGATCATTTAATAAGCGTTTTAATGCCAAATTTACGATCGTTTTATTTGCATAAATTACCGAAGTTGCCAACTGTATGCACATTAATTTCCCCACCAAATTGCCAATAAAATGTTATTTATGCTGCTATGCGAAAAATGAAACAGCAGCAGCCCCAAAAGCAGTCCCACAAATTCCTTCAACGCGCTTGGAAGATCAGGGCGAAGGGAGTACTTATAACATATAACATATGGGAATGACTATATACAGGCAGATCCCCAGCGTTTATGGACAATCAGTTGGAGTCAAAGGTAGTAAAGTTTATGGGCTTTCGGTTGGCATTTTGTTCGCTTACCTCATTTCCCGCTTTTGCATGTGGGTTTCGTCCTAATAGAGTCATTAAATTCCGCATTCAGCCATTTTAAATTGGCTTGAAACGCACTCTCGTTTTATATATCATTTTGATATACTAGAGTAATTAAAGACCTTTCTTAAAATGTATATATAATATAATCCATAAAAATTGTAAATTTACTCAAAATTTAAAAAACTCAAGTTTATTTGTAAGGACTAGAATCACCAAAAGTCACTTATGTAGAAAATCGAATGTGCTGCGATTCATCGGAGGTTCGTCTCCTATACTCGGGTATCCAGGTGACCATCATTTCAGTCATGTCGAAGACCTCAAACGCCTCGCAGAAGTCGTTGAAGGATATTTGGTTCGAGTCCGAGTGGTCTATTTCCTTCATCATAGTGTCCACAATGCGCATGATCTGCATGTGATCCAGCAAATTCGAGAACAGCTTATGAACAACTATAACCAGATCTACTTTGGTAATGCGACCATCCTTGTTGTAATCATACATATTGAATAGTACTGAATGGAAATAAGTACATAGTAGTTTAACCTGTCTAATAAAAA
This sequence comes from Drosophila pseudoananassae pseudoananassae, assembly GCA_018153035.1. Classification (NCBI taxonomy): domain Eukaryota; kingdom Metazoa; phylum Arthropoda; class Insecta; order Diptera; family Drosophilidae; genus Drosophila; species Drosophila pseudoananassae. The sequence continues at coordinate 3,849,048 of JAECXR010000055.1, forward strand.
CTTACACTTAAGCTTTCTCTCCTTGATTTCGTTCTTTAGCTCGGTCTTGGTTTTCAGCGAGTGAGCCTGAAAAGTGCTGAGAAATATGGCAAATTCCACAAAGGTAATCGTTTTGTTTTCACCAAACATGCAGTTCAGAATGGTGGGCAACAAGTGGTTCAAATGCAACAGGCCCGAATAAAAATTGTACTTGTACAAATGGCTGGGTGGGTCCTTGCCACCTCCAGCAAACTCGTAGAAGCGATTATACAGGTATTGAATCTGGCTTCGATTGACTAGGTAGAATTTCAAGTATAACAATTTTTTGAAAAAATACAATCACACTCAAACTCACGTGCTGTCTGCTTCTTGAGCGTCTCCACAATGTCCTGCGGCACTGTGGGATACGATGAAGTCGTCTTTCTCAAACATAGACATCCCATTCTGTATTTTTTTATCAATTAAATCACATTTCTCAAAAATCTCAGTACTTGAAAATTTCCTCTGACAGCATTTACTAGGAAAGATCTAGATGAGGCACTTGCTACTTAATTTTGTAGTTTTTGATAACTGCCGGTCAAGATCAGTTAAGATTGGGGTTCGGCCTTCATTTTATGTTTTTTATGTTTTATGATCGCCTCTACACCCATAAAAGTGAATCAAAACGAGATCTCCAAAGACAAGAAGCTGCGGCAAGTGACATTTTTTTTAAGAACAAGACCGATCATAAAGCATAGTACTTCATTAAAAATGAAAACTATACTAAAGGCCGAGACCAAATACGGTGTGTTTATGCTTAGGTCACCTTTAGTATAGCCGAGTTTAGGTCTTTTGGGTCTTGTGATTCTTAAAGCAAGCTACTGACTAATTCTGTTTTGAAAAAAATGTACGTTTGGAAAAAAAGTCTGTAAAAACGGGGCTTGTTGAAAATATTTCTCAGCAGTATAGTTTATTAATTTACATAAACCTCTAAGTAGTTAGTAGTTTCCAGTTATAATTTTTTAATAATAGTCCACCTAGTAGACTTTAAAAAGGTTTTTTTTAAATGTTTATTTTACAGTGCATACCAATTTCAGTCAAAGAATAAAATAGATGTCAAGCATTATGGGCCTATTCAAAAATCAACCTTAGGGTCATAACTTACGAGCTTTTTGTTTTTTGGCCGGCTTAGAACATGAAATGCTGTGTGGTCTGTATGTCAGGGGTCACGTCTCAAATGGACGCATATCTGGTGACCAATTTGCGCTAAAAATGTGTGCCACATGACAAGCAATTAAGCTCGGACTGCGACAAAGTACGTGCCCAGGTTGGGGGTTTAGTGAACTCAGTCGCAAAAGCGATAAATTTATGACAAATTTTCAAAAGAAATGGTCCGGCCAGACTGCGTGTGGTTTGGTTATCATGGCGCTGGTGATGGTGTTTGTTCTCCATCGACCAGACCGTTTTGGAACTTTTTTTCGACGTGGCGGCACTTAACACCACGCATCATTTTAATTATTTATTTGGCCATAAAACAGTCGAAACGAAGGGAGGGGCCTCGGGTATGGGGCCTTGGGGGCGAGTGGTCAACTTTCGGCACAGTTTTCGTTAGCTGGCGGTTGGAAATCGTTAAATTTAACAAATTGCCAGCGATTTTTATCGCACTCCAAGCCCACAGCAGACGAAAACCCAACCCAACCCAACCGAACCAAACCAAACTCTTTCCTGTCCTGTTCGGCCCTGCCCATAGATTGTTTTCCTTATACTCATACTCACTCGTGCTTTTCTGAACTGGTAAATTTATTTATGACCGACGGCCGGCAGATACAGTATTTTTAGTTTCAGTTTTCGGTTTCGGCCATAACGCATAATTGGCCAAAGAGTTATGCCAGAGGGAGAGAGGTAGATGACTCAGGTACTTCAAACTTTTCCCTAATTAACTTGAATGAAATTCGTTCAAAGGCAAAGAGAGTGCCGGATCTCATTTTATGGAGTCGTAAAATCTTTGATGTCCTTCTTATCAGGTCTTAAATCGCATAAAAAACCATCTATCTTTTTTTTTCTCGACCAACGGTACCGACTTATCCAGCCGAAACGATAAGAATTATTTATAAACTAAAATGAAAATCCTACCACTGCGACCAAGTTCGTTGCCTAAGTCATTCGTTTTTCTCGAGCGAAGTTTCGCCATTTTTCATTAAACTAATCTTAAGCAAGCTAATTAGCAAAAAATGGAATTAAATTACAAATAAACAACTTAATTATTATTGCAAAAATATATTTGAAGCTCAAAAAGAGCCAGCTAATTGCCCGCTACATATGTATATGCAATGAGCCGCACAAATAAATTCACAGCGGAGGCCAGTGGAGCAGTAAGCACAAAAACAAGAGCCGCAATAGCCACTGCAAACATGTTAACTGAAAATAACCTGTAATTATAATAATTATCTGTAAATTATATGGCGCACTTACAATTGCACACGGATTCATGTGCTTGTCATAAAAATCCGAAGCAGAGCTTTAACTTAACTTTGGCTTTTAATCTTGCTCGAATTTCATTTCGTCCCGGTTGCAATGGCTTATAAGCTACTGCCCGACTGTTGGTCTAATCAATGCACTGCAAGAAAATTTTACATTTTCTTAAACTAAGCCCAAAGTTTAATTTTGGATTTGATGTTTTCTTGTTCCAGTGCATAAGCATAACCCGCAGACTTTAGAAACGTGATCATAGCCTCCATTTAGACAAAAATTAAATCAAATTTCATTGGCATGTGTGAAACTGTCGCGCACTCGCATAATTTGTGGCAGTTGTTTCTTTGTTAGTGTTTTTTATTTTTGCCTCCATCCGGTTAAGTAGTTTTTGTTGTTGCCACAGCTCGGCTTGATTCTTCGTAATTGAAACGTGTTTGCCACAAGTGGGCATGTTTTTTTGTGTGTTTTACTTTTTTTGGGCTAATTCAACATACAACATTGTCAGATGTTTCGCAGTTGAGTGTCGGTTATAAAGTAATTAGCCTCAATTTAATGTTTATACTTTGTTGATTATGATTATGTTAATTATACGACTTTATGTGACGGTGAAAACAGGGAAACATTCCGGTTGCCCTGTCATCATAATCATTATGATCATTACGATTGTCGTTGTTGACATTGATGAACTCGAAAGTGTGACAAGTCGGCTTGAATTGCTTAATGTTTGTGTAATATGGAAACTTTTCAGCTGCCTTGCGTCTTTGAAGTCCATAAAGTATGTCCATAAAGTGGCACCCACTGTCGTTGCTTGTTTCCTGCCAGCTTGTTGCCAAAGTCTTTCGTCCCGGCTAATGGTGTTCTATTAAAAACCACTTTTATTAATTAAGCAAAACAACTTAATTCCCATGTAAAGCGCTGCATCAGCATCACATCATGGGCAGCTGCTCAAGCTATAGCCACGCTAATTGCACCGAGGCATCTGCATTTTCAGACTGCAGGCTGCAGCTCCCAATCCCAATCCCAATCTCAATCCAGGTCCCTGTCCCAGGCAACAGACACCTGAACACTTTGAAACGAAAACACGATAAATGGGTTTAATAATGGCGGCAATTAAATGGATACACGTTGCTACACTGCTCGCACTGGGCTCTCCCATATACCGTGTATATATTGTAGAAGTTGGACCCCGATCGGGCAGCATCTCAATTACCGGTGCTCTGCATGGCGCTTCACGGTTGAGAAATTCGACGCCACTTTCAAAAACGCATCAGTCAAATGGTCATCTCTGGTCTCTCCGCCTCCTGGCTGCATTTTGTTTTGAGCGAGGCGTTGATTCTCCTCTTTTCGGCTTTCGGGTTTCGGTTTGTTTGGCTCACTCATCAGCAATTTATTAAAACTCATCAATACTCATCAGGGGCAAAAAACAAAGCAAACAAGAAAGACTTCAAACAGCGAGCTGATTTGATTCTTCAAAAAAATATAAAAAACCGATCGAAAAAAAATAAAGGAGAGATGCCTGTGGCTAATTTGGCGCAGCCACAAAAATTGAAATAGATTTGTTTAACTTTTGATTATTAAGGGCCTTGGGTAAGAGGAGTCTTTAAAGAGTATTTGCTTTCAAGGGTATGGGGCTTGAAAAAGTATATTTATGCTTCAAAAGCAGGGAATATTTTTGAAGGGTATTTTATTTCATAGTATCAATAATATAGATCAGTGCCAAGTCGTCTTCTATTAATTAACATCTGCCTACTACTTTTTTCTACCCTCACCACTCAGCTTGACCTGGCAGCTTTTTCACCTTCTGATCCAATGATTTGTCTGAATTTTCAACTCATTTATCTGTATACACTGCCACAAATCTTCGTCTGTCTATTTCCTGGGCAACTTCTGCCCCTGTGAGCCATTGTCAGACTGGAAATGTGTACAAACAAAATGTTTTGCATATGTCGGAGGCACTCAAAATGCTAAAGGCCATCAATCCCGCGGGCATCAATTTGGGAAATGCATCACAGTTGGCAGCTCGAACAGCTTGATTAGTTGTACAACCTCCGAGACGAGAGCTGTTGGCCCGGCCAAGTGCATGTCGGCTCATTAGCCGCCGCCACTGATGATGAGCTGGATGACCGAATGGAGGCTTGGGCGGTGCGAGCTGTGAAATTGGTTATCGAAAGCCAAACGAACTCGAGATCTCGTCTGGTGTCTACATCAAATTTAAGTTTTAATAATTGGCTCACATTTATTTGCTGCCTTAATTTGATTGTGCCGTCAAATGGTTTTGTGCATTCGGAGCCTCAATTAATCATTGCTCATTGATGATTGTTGTTTCTGCGGTGTTCGATCTTGTTGTGGGCGTGTTAGCCTTAATGAAGCTGGCTAATGCGGAGAACGATGATGAAAGATGAGCCTGAGAATCGGCCAAACAGAAAGGGAGGATTCTAAAGTTGATTGAATAAATTGAAAAAAAACTCATATTTTTTAGAAAGCTTATATAGAAGTGTCAGTTAGTTGGAAAAACTTTTCAAGTATTTTAGTTGGTTAGAAGTTATTTGGCGTCAAATCGCGAACCTTTTCAATTCGATTAAAAAGCTCTTGACCAGCACGCGCAGGGAACAGGCCAAAAGCAACAAAGTATAAAACTTCATTAACAAGTTGGCAAGACTTTGGCAGACCTTTTGTCGCCTTTTGCCGGAGATGGCCAAATTGAAATTGGAAATGTGCTCTGCCTCGAACCCCAGCCGGGCTGGGTGGATGATGTTGTTTTTGCCATTCGGCCGGGCCATAATCTGTGTCGCCGGATCAGCGGCAAAAGTGTTTGGATATTTGTTTAATGAAAAGCGAAACCAACGCGGATTGAGATCCCGAAACCCTTGAGGATCCCTGGAAGCATACTCGACGTGGAGGCATCCTATCGTGCGGCAAATATCAAGTCATCGGCTTTAGTCACACTTAACCCATGGTCAGCCAACAAGCAACAACCAACAAGCTGCTCGTCCCTTATCCGGCATTTGCTGTGCAATTAATTAAGTTGAGCATTTTTAAATGTGTGAGCGCTGGCTGACTTTTTGGCCTGTTACCATTTTAATGTCCCGCCAACAACCACACCAACAACAATCACAGCAGAAATCAGAGGAAGAGACCGAACAAGTTCTTTAACATGTCTAATTAGTTGTTGTGTTGGCTGGTTGTTGTTCTTAGTGTTGCTGCTGCTGCGTGCGATAAAAAAATGCATGGCACTCATTTAGTGTTTTCTTAAGCTGAGACATAAATTTGCAAGCAGTTAAAAGGCTTTTGGCCTGATGGCAGCGACGAGTCCCGGATGGTTCCAATCGGCGGACGCAGATAAACTCATTTGCAAAATACTGAGTCCGACATCTGGAGTTCGTGTCGAGTGTGAACCTAATGTGAAGGTTTACCTTTGAGGCTGTCCTTGACTGGAAAAATGTTCAAAATACAAAATAAAAGTGTTTGATTAAAAAATTGATGTTCCTTCTGAACAAGGAAAGAATTATTTCATTTCAAAGAAACCATTTTCTCATTTAAGAATTTATATAAATTTAACAAACCTATAAAGATCTTCCTTCATTTCGATCTGCTTTTATGCAAAATGAATTCCAGTCCAGCCCCCTGACTCTCTTAATACGTAGATTAGACATAATGTGAACTAAATATTGATGACTTCCCCTTCGATTGGGCAGCTGTTGGCTCCTGGCAAGTAAATAAATCCATTTGATTAGCTCTTGGCAAGAAGTTTGGGCCCCGTTTGCGTCAGTGCTTGCGTTAATTTGAATTTAATTGTCGGCCAGTTCCCCCGGACTGGCAGAAGTGGCATTAACACATGCCAGAGCCGGCCGAGGCGCCCAAGTCCATGAGCAATGTGTTTGGGTTAAAAATTGTGAGCCACCAGTGGCCACGACTTTGCTGCACTTTTCCAAGCCCCCCAGTCCTCTTTTCTTTCCAGCTGACTCCTTTTTTTCTGGAACTTCGTGCCTCGTCTGAGCCAAACTCTATGTCATTTTAATGGCCGGCGCTGCTGTTGCTTTTGCTGCTGCAGCGTCTGTAAATGACCAATGGCGTTTTCAACTGGTTGTTGCAGCAGCTGTACACACACACCGCCCCTCTTGGCCATGCCCTCTCCAAGCCCCCACCATCTCAACCCCCGACTATCAGCATCGCCCAACCCCAAACGGAACTGCGTGCGAAATTGCAGCAGCGAAGCAAATCGTCTTGCACTTAAAAAAATGTTGTTTAGAGAAAATGTTCAAATATTTTACAAAAGCTTATTAATCCATATAAATCCTTATAATTCATATAAACTAAACAAGATAAAAAAATTCTCTATTAAAAATCCAAACCCTTTTTTTATTACAGTGTGGCAAAAGAAAAATACTAAGCTTGAGTTGTGGCAGTCGAGACGTCGCTTCTCTTGCCTCCCGGTAGCAGGCAACGCTGACAGCCCGCCGGCTGACGTGCCAACCACTGTCCACCATCCACTGACCATTGGCCAGTCGCACCACCAGCACCATCACCACCACCACTTGCCATAATTCGAGGTAAGCTGCAGCCTGTTTGGGACTCCATTTGAGCCAGACTTTAAGGCCAACATGGCAGGCAGCTCGTTTTCGGGGTAATTAATCATGCTGCATAAATTAATGTAACCAGAAGTTAATTAACTTAAGTTTATTTGCACGGCTTTTGCTTAGAGGCACACTCATCATTTGCACAGCCATTGGAGGGTATGTATTTATTTAGTATATAGCGCCATCGATCTAAGATAGCTTGTGATTGTATTACAGGCTTACCATATATTTTCTTAGAAATATTATTAACAAAATATATATTTAAACATGTATATCTAAAATGATAAACTAAGTTTTGTACCAACAACTGTATGGTTTTCTCCCACAACACTTTTTATATTTTTATAAGGAATTCCAACTATTTCTGATCTCATAATCCCCTCTGAAAAAACGGAAACCCTTACCAAATCATTGCAGGTGTTTCCCACTGCGGTTGCCCCTTCTAATCCATTCTCAATTTGCCAGATTCCCCCTAATGAGCAACTGCAACTGCAACAGAAATGTGTTAATTAACTGCCTCAATGTGGCAGCTGCTGTTGTTTTGATTTTGGCTCAGAGAATGGCATTCAGAGTGCAACAGGGACACCTCCTCTACTGCGCTGCAGTCGAACTCCGATGGAGTTCCCCTCAGCTATGGGAATTGCATTGCGACCCCACAATTTAGCCGATTGTCAGCGTTGAAACTTGGCTAACTTTGGTTGCTGGGCCGCACCCATTAATTATTTTAAAGTAGTTGGTCGGCGCGATGTTGCCTTTTCAGCGCCGTAGATTTATTGACTGTGCCGCAAAAACTTTTAGCATACAACAGTGTGGTTCGGGGTTGCACCACCCCCGCCTCAACCCGCCTGCCTCCTTTTCGAGGGGAGTTCAAAAAGGTTTTAATAGCAAATGTCGGCAATTTGTCGGCGGCGACAAAGCGAAATGGCTTTTAAATTGAGCTTCACTCATGTTCGGGGGCGTGTCGAGCGCCCACATCCACTTATTGATTCTGTTATGGCTGGGCGGTCTGGGATTGGGCCAAAGGTTAATTAGTTAATTGGCTGGACAGGTGAACTTAAGAAGGATTTACAGGAAAATGCGTATGTTGTATGGGAAGTCTCTAAGCGGCTTAAATCGAGAAAGTACTAAGAAGTAAGGAGTATAAATAGCTTAAAGAATGACGCATACATTTGAAAAACTCATCAACTCTCATCATCATTATGGCAAACCTCATTTTGAACTTCGTTTACCCTCCATTTGGTTGAAATTCATAATTTGAAACTTGCTCCAATTGCCACTCCCCGAAAAAGAAAGGGTTTCGAAATAATAAGTTCAAATGACCATAAGATTCATGGCTAACACACCCACCTTGGTTCCTTCAAAAAATAAGAAATATAAAAATTAGGGGCCTCCCAGAAAGTAGAGCGAGGCATTTAACGAGTCCCGGCGCCCAATTCGGTTCCCAAAAGCGTCTCTTTAGACAAATGGCTCGCCATTTATCTTGGGCCATTAATTTATAAATATAACTAAGGCAGATTCTAAAACAAAAACCAAAACAAAAACAAATACGAAACGAAACTTAAGAAATGAAGCTTCGCGTGCACAATGTGGGCGTGGCTGGGGAGTGCGCCAAATGGGCGCTCATTAATTTCCACAAAATGAGGGAATTTTCAAATAAAACCGAAATGAATCAAATTGAATTTTTCACCGCTGCGATCGTTGGCGTGCTCAAGTATAAATATTCGTGGCTAATTAATGTTAATTTTCGTGGTTCTCCCCTCAGAAGGCAGCCACATAAATTTTCCACTCCAACAAGTCCACAATTATACGAAATTAACAAATCATTTGTGCGGCAATCTGTCAAAGTTTTCCCCTCAGAACTCGTATTATTTAGACTTTTTTATATCTGCAAAAAAGACAATGCAATTGCCTTAATTTACGCTATAAATTAAATGCACTTCCCACTTTAATTTAATTGGCAATTATTAAGAGTCTTTAATTAGCAGAGACAAGTAAAATGTTTGTAGAAGAGGATCATGTGGAGTTATAAATACTCTCTCTATAAACTAATCACCAATAAACTTAAAAAGTTCTTAAATTAAAGCCCAATATCATTTTTTCCTTGGCTTTCCAGCCTTGGGGTTTCTATTATTTTTTAATGGGTTTTCAAAATTATTTGTTGACTTTTTTGTCGACTCGATCATTAAATTGCAATTACGTAATGGCAGAATGCGCAGTATGGGGCGTCATCAGCTTGCTGGTGTGCATTTTCAATTAAAAAAGCATTAAAATAAAAAATAAAAATAAAAAAACCATGGGGCCATGCACTCGGAAGGAATTGCAATTGGAATCGAAATGGACAGCACCCATGCTCACCTGCCAGAGGAGATTCCTGCCGATTCGCACAGATCTTGCCCTGCCTTAGTTCCAGTCGATCATGGTGTTATTTATGGCAGTGAGAAAATTAACTTTTCCTGCCGGCTGACATGGAAACCAATTTGCCAATTGACGCCTCAACCTCTGGCGGGCATCTTTTGGCCACGGCTCCGCGTTTGGAATTTCTTTTTCCTTTGCCTCTTGTGGCCCAGTCATTCAATTAAATTTATGTTCGAACAGGAGGCGCCAGACGAGTCAGGGGCTCGAACTGGGAATGAGTAATCGCTGATTTACGATCTGGAAACAAAAAACACTTTGCAATTATTAAACGTACTATTTTTGTTGTTGTTTTTTAAGTATTGCTCTTGCTGTTGGTGTTGTTGCTGTTGTATCGACCGCCCAAGTTGTGCGCCAAATGAGGTTTAAACTGCAATTCCGTTTACATTTGGCTAACTTTTCCCATACAAATTGCCGCTAAATAGCGAAAACCTGACACAACAATAACAACTTGGACGCCTACGCCGTTGCCAGCACGTCCGTTGTTGTTGTCGTTGTTGATGAGGCACTGCAGCAAGTGTCAGCCCCATCAACCAATACCCTCACCTCTCCTCTCTTACCTGTCAAATTTGCAGTGCCCGGGGAACTAATGACGCCCTTAATATGCTCCAAGTGCCTTCTGACTTGGCTGAAAGCCATTTCCCTTTCGCTTAAGCAGAAGCCTTTTGTTTTCAAAGTCATCGTCTTTGTTTCTTCGTCATCGTTGCAGACACGCCAAAATCAAACGAAAGAGGTTTTTATATCTGCGCATGGAAATATGACCTTAGAATGCACTTTAAAGGAAAATTAATATCAATTTAGGCTAAAATACAAGGATAAAAAATATATTTCAATATGTTGATACCTTTCAAATAATGATAAGATCGTTTCTTAAATTAGTTCTTTGTTGCATACATTTTAATCATTTGATGGCTTTTTTCGGTAGCCATTTTGGTTGGAAATTACATCATTCAATAAATTACAAATATTAAAATAATGTTCTGGCTTTCCCCTTTAGATACTCTTCCAAAACTCATTGTTTTTATGTTGTCTTACATTACCAGCAACATGTTGACCAATTGTCTAAAGCCAAATCCAAACTAAGCCCATATTTGTGAATAGCCATCAAAAGGGCAAACAAAATGGATTGACGGTTAACCCCTATTCTATATAGCCCAAGTTACTCTCTATTACAGAGGTACTCCCCTATAAAATATAAAGCCCGAGCAGGTGTCTCAGCAGCTTTCGCAGTAGACAACTTCATTTGTGGGCCGAGCCTAAAGACTCATAAATTTCCAGCCCACAGAATAAAAGCAGACCAAACTGATATAAATATATAGATATGTTCTCGTATAATTGCATATGTGTATATGCCTGGGCCCATTCCAAGTGCAATTAAGTAATTCTCACATCGTTTATGCAAAATACGAGAATTTTCCAGGCATTCTGCCAGAGCACCCCCATGATAAAAAAATATAAACCCTTGGTTCCAGGGTTCTGCCCCTGGTTCTGGTTCTGGTGATTGCTCGCGTGCAACCTCAACACCCTTTGCTTGTAGTCAAGTGGCCCATAAATTGTTGGCCAAGTTTTCACGGTGCCCGCCCACTTTTCGTTGCGCTGCTTTGACAACGGCAATTACCTTGAACTTTTCGCTGGATCGCTGGTCCTTTACCGGCCATATAGCCAAAAAAAACTAAAACAAAAAACTAAATGCAAGAAAATTTATTTATATTGCTTATTGCTGGCGGCTGCAGTTTTGGGCCACGGCCTGTGATGTCTTCCCGTTTTGTCAGTTTAATTTTTGGTTTAGTTCGCTTTTCGCTTTAAATGAACCCAAATTGCCGGCCCATTAGCTTCGTGTTGCTGCCGCTGCTCTATATGCATATATTACATATATAACCCCGAAGCAATCACTGTGTAGTAAATATATTTTTTACAGCCAATCGTTTGCATTTTGAATATCAATTTATTTTTCCCCCAAGACCCCACCCTCCTATCCTGGCCCGGTATGCAATCAATTTCGGCATTTAGCCGCTGCTATGGACTGACATTTATTTTCTGGCCGCTTTATGAGACCGTAATTCGTAATTGTTGATTCGAGTTTTTACTGTCAATGTTTAGCACACAACAATTCCAGATCGTCGATGGCGGGGCATTGGTTTTTCATCATCAACAACTCAATAAAGGAAAAACCTTGTTAGCAATATATGTATGTCTGAAGTTTTGGGGGCCCTTTTGCTGATTGTTTGACAGTTGATCGATATATTTTGTGGATATGTAATGGGTCTATCATGCAATGGGCCAAAGCTTGCCAACATGTGGGGACTTAAGATACTTCACAGGGATTTATAGTAAATGCTTTAAAGGCCACTTGAAGTAAAGAGTTATTTTTTCATTCGTTTAATGTTTTTATGTAGGCTTTAGGTATTAAACAGTTTTCATTATTCTATACACTTGACAAATAATTTACAAAAGTTTAAAGGAACACAAATAGAAGAGACCTTAGTCCTTGGTAGATCCATAGTTCTACTTTTCCCTATCTTCATCTCTTTCCCTTTCTCGATCCCTCTCTCGCTCCCGTTCTCGCTCCCTCAGATAGAGTTGCTGCTGCTGGAGGAAATGTTGCTGCTGTTGCTGGTGTTGATGCTGCAATTGTTGCTGGTGCTGCTGCAGCAACTGATGCTGTTGCTGGGGACTGAGAGTCTGGGGACTCTCGCCCGGATTAAGCTGTCTGGTGCTGGAGGAACTGTTGCTGGTGCTGGGCTAGCTGTTGCTGGAATTGCTCCCGTAGTCTCTGATGCTCCTCCGCATCCATTTCGCTGCCGTAGTCGTCCATGTCGATCACCTCGTCCTCGTCGTCCTCCTCGATCTCGTCGTCGTCTTCCTGATCCTCGCCATCCTCGTAGCTGTGCTGGGATCCCTCGTTCTTGGCATCGTCCTCGCCATCACCACCTCCACCGCCTCCCGAGGAGCTGCCCTTGTTGCTCTTCGTGTCGCTGCCGTCGCCGCCCTCCTGTTGCATCCTCTTGTGCTTGGTGCGGCGGTTTTGGAACCAAACTTTAACCTGATTAGGATACAGAAATGGTACATGTATTGTTATTATGTAATCAAATTTGTAAACCATATTTTAAAGGATATAACTCTAGTCCACCCTTACGAAACAATAGAGCTTGTAACTGATTTCTTCAGTGAGGGTCTTAGGGAGGGTCTTTAACCCTTCCATTTGGCTGTTGTTTTCCGTTTTTTGGCAAGTCGTAAATAAATTTAACGAGTCTTTTAATTCTATTTACGGCCTGCCTCCCAGCTATGCCCCCGAGGGTGTAAAGTCAATTGCCCCCTGCCCCCAACCCTGCCCCTTATGGCGCTAATAACTCAGTAACTCCGGCACTTCTTGGGCTAACGACCAGACGACATGCAATCACTTAGCTTCTGGCCTGGCCCATAAAAGGGGTTGGAACGGGTGAAGGAGATGGAGATGGAATGCCACAGGGGTGTTTATTGAATTTGATGCGCATTAAGAGAGCAAAGGGTTGGGAAGGTTCCCTGGGCGAAGCTTACCTGGGTTTCGGTCAGACTGAGTCCCTGGGCCAATTGCTTTCGCTCTGCTCCCACCACGTAGTGATTCCCCTCGAAGGCGTGCTCCAGCTTGAGCAACTGCGTCGGCGAGAAGGCGGTACGAACCCGTTTCGGCTTGCGGAATGGCTGGAACAGAAAATCTGCAAGGAAAAGTAACCAAAATTTAAGTAAATATATGAAAAAATTACACATTATATCAGTCGCTATAACCCCTTTGATGAACGATTTATTTTCTGTGTGGTGGCTTGCCAATTAGATGAAACGGCTTCTTAAATTGTTGATTATGAATTCCGGGAATGCCGCCGGCAAAGATGCCGCACACTCAGCAACTCGCATACTTGCATGTTGCACACGCTCATTACAAAACAATAAACAAATTTCCAGACATGGGCCGCAAAAAACACAAAAGGCTTCTGGTTCGTGCCGCTGTCGGCGCTGTGTCCGGGCCCATGTCCCAGAATCGCTGATAAGGCCAAAACAATTGAGCCCGGCTAGCGAGCGGCCGCAAAACTTGGCCAGCTGAGTTGGCCAGCTCTTCTGGACGCCAAGGCGAACACTTTAGCGCGCCTAAAAGCCGCCAACGACGCCTCTTTGGCCGAGCATCCATTGTTCTACCTTCCAGCGGGCACAACGTGATATTTTGACGTTTATCACGATTTCTGGAAGCCCCAACCTCCACCTCCCAACTAAACTGAAGCTCAGTGGCTGCCAGTTAACAAATTTTCAATTGAGCCACAATTTGAATATTGATACGAGGCAGGGGCTACTGTGCAACATGAGGCAGAGATTTGTGATATTGCAAGGGGAAAATATGATGGTAATGTAGAACCTTTGTACTGTAAAAAGAATACAGGTATCGCTTTCTATATTATTATTGTGCTTTCTTTTAGCTTAAACTAATATTTATCTTTCTATTTAACGTCATAGAATGGATGGCCTGGAAGGGAAATGACTTTTAACCAAAAACAATAACAGATCATATCCCTAGCCAGACTTGTTGTGATATCATTTCGGCGAACAAGCCTAAGCCACAGGAATCCCTAGGCCCGCAAGGTGTGCCAATTATAAAAGCAATATTGACACAGCAGAATCGAATCGATTTCGGAGACAGGAAGTCCACACAATGCCACAAAACAGAAGCTAAGCCAATGCGAAAATAAACAGCTAATAGACAAAAAGGCAAGCGAAAGGGCGCGAAGTTATTAGATACAACCCCGGACTGAAATGTATCTTGTAACTCGTGCATTGTATCTTGTTAGCGCTGCCAGGCCTGGAAAAACAAAAACAAACCAAGGAGCAGACAGAAAGGATGGCAGGCAGGAAGGACAACCGAAGGGAGCGGGTCGAGACTTGTCAATTTGACACTTCATAAATGCAGGCTCGGGCCATTGATGGCCATGTATCTGACAGATGCAACTGACTGACTGCGAGATGCTCGCTCTCGTGCGTGCTTGGTTTTTGCTATGAACTTGACAAACGATTGCCAGGAGCGAGCCGAGTCGATCCCCAGCATCCAGAATGATCTAGTTTCTTTTTGTTTTCTCTGTAAATGTATCTTTTTATGAACCCGGGCGATCGCTTGACATTTGTTACATTTGACAGCTAACAATGTAGCTACAAGATACACGACTGCCCAGCGCCTTAGAAGTGCCTCTATCTGCAATATAATTGATAATGCCGCCGCTCACAATGGCCACTTAATTATTTTTTCCTCTCGCTTTTTTTTGCTAGATCTTGCAGCATCTCTCAATGAAGTGTATAAATGTTTTTTTTTAGGTGCGGAGACAAAAGAAACCGCCGTGCGAAAATACGCGCAATTGACAATTAATTGATGTGTCCGCTCTGCCGGCCATGTGGTTGTTGTATTTATTTTTTCCCCGCTCGCTACTCTTGCTCACACCCTTGTCAGCTGTCATTTTTTTATACATATAATTTATTTTTTGCCCATGATGGAAGTGCCATCGATGCGTTTCGTTTTTGTTTCGTTTGTTCGACTGTCCTGGCTCTTTTTTGTTCCCCTTATTATTTATCACTTATCTGCAATTGTATTTGTTTTGGATTTTTTCTCCATGGAGTTAGGGCTTCATTTTTATGCTCTCATGATTTTTTCATTAATTTATTGCCTCGGTAGCATTGCATTCCTCGATTGCCCCGAGCTACAGTCCGAGGACATTGACTCGAACTCGATAATTGAAATCAAATGCTCTGACAGTCAGCCAGGATGTAGCTTTGATCGATTCAACAGGATTTGGCATTTGATGTTCGGATGTGAATGGGATTTGTGGGTTTATTTAGAGTGGAAATTGGTTCTATATAGGCATAGTTAATAAAAATATTCAGGGGTGTGTTTTTTATAAAAAAAATACTGAAACTCTGATTTTGATTATAGAGTTAAATATTGAGTTCTTCGGCTATATACATAATAGTAATCTTCCTGAAGTTATAATGATTTGACGTTTGTTATTGATATTTTATTACATTAATTTTATTCTAAACATTGAAAGTTTATTGTAAGCTTATTAAAAATTTAAGAAAAATGTATATTCAAAATAATTCTTTTGTTGTTTATTTATGTTTTTAAATCAAATCGATGGAAATCAGTAACGTAGTACCAATAATAAAATGTATTATTTTAAGGTATGGAAATACATACATACATAAATATATAGAAAAGAATAGATCTTTCAATTCCAGTTTTCTAGTATTTGACGGATACCATCGCCTAAAAATTGTTTACAAAAATGTATGATGAACTCATCATCCTATTAATTTTGACCCTTTTTTGGAATTTTTATCAGCTGTCTTAGTTGGCAACACCTTAAAAAGTGTAAGCACGTGCAACCTGTAACGAGTTGCTGATACATTTTGACCATTATCTTCAAAAAATAATAGGACAATGGATATATGTGTGTAACCCTCTATTACTCACACGGCTGAGCAAAGGAAAAAGAAAAACATTTACAATTAATGGAAACGTTATGCGAAACATTGACAACTCAGGTTCATAAATCAAGCGAAAATTACAGTCGGAAAGGAGGAAAGTGAGAAGGGAGCTGGGGAAAGTGGTCGGGGAGCAGGAGGAGCCGGCCAGAAGCAGAAGCCGGAGCCAAACGGGAAATGGAAAAAGGGAGAAAATAATGAAACATCGTACAACATAATTAAGGCGTAACGGGGATGTGTACGTACCACTTGGGGCAGGTGAAAGGCGTGTGAGTGTGCCGAAAATTATTTTCATTTACCAGCCAAAAAATACAGAAACAGAAAAAACAAGAACCAAAGGCGAGGCAAAAAGCCAAGTAAACAAGGCATGAAAATTCAAATGGTAATTATGGAAGAGCGGCGAATAAAAAAATGGTTAAAGAGTAATAAATGACAATGTTTTTGAGATGCGCTTTGCGGTTTCTTTATTCCATTTCTATATATTTTTTGTACATTTCTTGGTTCTTGGTTGGTTTGCCCCAAAACCTCAATTAAAAACGCATTAACATTTCACTCGCTGCACTTTGGAGCTGTATGAGTGTATATATTACACATACGCCGCATGGGCCCAACTGGCAACTGGCGCCGTCTGCTGGCCATTAATGGTAATTTCGACTACTAGCACACACTGACACACATACACACTCGGATGGCCATTTAGGTACGCTGCTTGACCTAACGATGTGTGTAATGTTGTTTAAACAATTTAATTAAAATGTAATTTGTTTGGAAATAGTTATCAAAATGGGTTTGGTTCGGCTGCCCTGCCTCGCTCGCTCACTCGCTCACTCTCTCCCCATCTTTTTCACAATTTTCATTCTCGCTCTCCTTCTCCGGCTGATGATGATGACGCTGATACACGTCTAATTAACTTGTAATAAATGTTTGCCATTTGCTTATTTAACTTTAATTATACAGAGCAGCCCGGCAACAACAGCAACTCGCAACAAGAGCAGCAACAACAGCGATAACTGAATAATTGCTTGATTGAGGTTCTCTTTATTTTAATGGCGTCTGGTTTTTGAGGCAGAGGGGGTTAAAAATGGGTTTAGGTGTGGTTTCTTCCTTTTTTATTTGGTTCATAGCCCTCCACGTCCATTAGAAATGGTTTCAGTATTATTAATAGACTCAAAAACGGAGACAATAAACCCTAAACCACTTTATATTTATCAAAAACATTAATTAATACTTCCACATTGTAATCGGTTTATATTATAAAGCTCTTGAGTATTATAAATGGCTTGTTGTTTTAAAAATCAATCTAAACTATCGCCAAGTAACTTTTATTAACTGGTTATTCATTGAAATTAGTCCACTATTGATACATTAGAGATATCAATCAATTTTAATTGTTTTATTCGACCAATCTGCATATTCGGCTTTTGGAAATTGATTTTGAAAGAAGGTTTGGAATAATTTCTTGATTAACCGGTGTGGTTAACATTCCAAAGTCAAAAAAATAAACCTGGCAAAAATATATATTTAAAAATATACTTACTGCCCGGAAAACGTGGAAAAATGCGTCCATGTCGACTAATCAGCCAGGGATACAGTGGATAACTGTCGCGTATCAGATGCGGAGGTCCACCGAAGGGATGGTGACCGTGAGGCGATGGATGTACGGGATGGGGCCCGCCCGGGAAAATGCCGAGCGGTATTTGGCCGGGCGGCAGATGCGGATGGGGACCGTGGGGCGGTCCTGTTGGCACGGGAGGATGTGGGTGCGGCCCCTGTTGTTGCTGCTGCTGCTGATGGTGGTGGTGCGCCAGGGCGGCGGCCATTTGGAACTGGGCGGCAAGAAAGGGAGGCGGTGGAGGAGGCGCTCCCGCCGCCCGAACCGCCAGAGAAGTGGGTGAGGTGCGGTTTTGGATTAAAGCTAAGTTTGGCGCCGGCAGAGGCAACGGACGGATGAGGGTTCCGATTTGGGGTGGCGGCGGATTCCCAGCTCCCGGCTGTTGGGGGTCCACCGATTTTTGGGGAGATGCCGCTGCATTTGGAGGTGTTGGCGAGCGGCTGGGTGGCGAACGAGGAGGGCTTCTGGATCTATCGAGGGAGTCCCTGCGGCGACAGTAAATGAACCCTCTGGGCGTCCTTCGTCCGCTGGTATTGGTGTTTGTGGGTGAGGCAGGACTTTCGCTGCGTGGCGGCGGCGAGGATATCACACTGACTCGCAGAGGAGCAGATCTCGTCGTCGTTTCACCCACAATGGAGTCGATGCTGAAGGCCAACTTGGGCTTACTGGCGGAGGCGGGAGCGGAGGCGGAAGCGGCGCTCACCGAAACGGAAACGGAAGTGGAGGCCGTTGAGGAGCTGCTGCTACTGACAAAAGGACTCGTCGGCGCCATGGGCAGCATGTTGAAGGTTTGGCGACCGCAGGTGACCATTTGGTAGGGGTTTAATTATTAAAAAAAAAAAATAAATAAATAAAGTACAAGTTTGAAGATTTCTAGCTCGGATTTTGGATGAATCCGAAGTCTCTGTGGAATCTATTCGCGCTTTTTCTTTGCCAACCATTGAGTTTAATGGATCGCGTACAGTGGTCACTGACTAACACACGAACGCACTGTTCCGGCAGATAGCTGAGGTATCTGTAATGCTTCACCGGTTGGCATCCGTCGGCCTGACATTGATAAACTGGAGCGCGGCGGCGATTGAAGCGTGACCGTACCGCTTCGATAACCGATTGACAGCGGCGGCGAACGAAACTTTTGCGGTTGCCGCGATGATGATGCGAACTGTCAACGCCATTAGCATTATGCAGCGTCTAAAGGGGTCTAATTGTTCGCTTCTCTCGGCGGCTCCCCGTCTGCTCTCTCCCTCACTCTTGCTGCCTCGCTCTTGGGCTCCCTCTCTGCTTGTTGTTGTTGCTTGTTTGTTTCTGGTGGGGGCGTCGGCGAATCGCTGCGTAACTCTCGCGCGGAGCGTTGTTGCGTGGATGACGTCGCTCGAGTGACACAAAAAAGTGCCAGAGTGCCGGAGCTGTTGCCGCAGCGGCTGCTGCTTCTTCTTCCTTTACCGTTGCCTTCCAGTGGAGCTCCAGCGTGCGTCTCTTTCGCACACAGCCCCCCAAAAAGCGCCTGCGCCAAAACAGCACAGAGATAAATATTAAAATCCGGCTCGGGGCTGGTAGTGGGACCACCTCCTCTCTCTTTCTAGCTCTCGTGCTCTTCTCCACATAAGGGGTTTTTGTAGGTGTGTGTGTGTGTGGGTTGTTTGGGGGCTCTCTCTCTTGCTCTCTTGGCCATTTTTCGCACCAGTTTATGACAGTGAAACAAACAATTTGCGCTAAACAAAACAGCATCATTAAAGCGTTTGTGGTTTTAGTGCCAAGCGGGTTTTCCGGTTCAAAGGAGCAAGGGGAAACAGTGGGGGAGGGACTTGAACAGTGGAAGAAATGTCCTTACTAGCCAAGTACAAGCCGGAGAATAGACTTTATTTTGGAATAAGTAGCTTGTTTTATACTATATAGTAGTTTTATTAAATAAGATATATAATATATTTAAATAAATTGTGGGTATAGTATGGTTAATTAGGGCCTTTAATATTATCTCTAGGTCTTTAAAAAAACCCCATAATTTAATATTTAATTTTTCAATTCCACTGTGCTCTGGCGTCAACGTCATCGCTTATATAGCTTAGACGCCCCGTCGTCAGTGCCCGGCTGTCCTGCCCCCTTTCCGTGGCCCCTTCAATCATCAATCCTTGGCCAAAAAACACCTCTCCCCCTTTTCGGGCTTCCACCATTCTGAATTGGCTCGAATTGGCATCTGCATCATGTTGGTCGAAAGCATTTGTACATAAAAATGGGCGGCAACTTGGTTTCTTCACCTTCGGCGAGCTGCAACCGCTGGCGCACTCTCACACGGTTGCAGATACACACATGCAAGCCAGTATCTGTATCTGTGTCTGGGTAGGTGTATCTGCATCTGTATCTGGTCATCCTCATCCGCTGGCTGTGAGTTGTGAAAATAAACACCTCGTTAAAGATGCAGGAGGAGGCATAAAACATGCAGCGCCAACATCGTTGCCTTCTCATAGGTAAATATACTCGGATATATGTGTGTTCGATCCAGCCCCCCTTGGGGCTCACCCCCCTCTCCACCCCCTCATAAGCCTCTTCTTCTTCTTCTGGCCATGAATGGAGCTTGGCCGAAAGGAGTCGAACCGAGGCTGGCAAATAAATTGACGTGCGCTTGCCTGGATTTGTATGCATCTAGATAAGGTTTCCCTGTCGATGGCTGAAGTGGCTGCTGCCGCAGATGCAGTTTGTATCTGTATCTGTGAGTGTGGCACCTCTGGGTGCGGTAATTGTAATTGGTTTTTTATTTTTTCCATGCTCTTCTGCGCTTTCTGGCCGGCTCTGCCCGGGGACTGTCTCACGTTTCGGGATAAATCATTTAATTAGTCAGACAATGAGCTGGAAGAGAACTTTATGGGATCCTCCATCACTGCAAAGGTTATCGATCGCCAATCAATGATTTTCGGGGCGTATTTTTTGGCATTTACTGCACTTGATATACGACCAGAAGGTGGGCCGAGAGATAAAAGCCAACAAATGTCTGGTTTATCAACGTTTGAAAGCTGTGAAAAGTTTTTCAGGCCAAATTTCTTAACTTTAAGACTATTGATAGAGTAAGAAATTATAAAAGATATTTTAAAAAAATATATTTAATAAATAAAAAATTATTTTTGTTGATTATCTTTAAAAACAAGGTTGAATAGATGAATTTTAATTTTCCAATTCGAATTCCCTATATATTTGTTTTGTGTTCCCATCTATATTTTAATGAATATTGAATAAATACCTAAGATATGCACTTTTTTAATATAAATACATAAAACTTCTTCTACCCTAAATATATCCAAGTATTACCCGAAATAACTACTACCCAAATAGTAACTCATATTTCATTGCATTTAACAAAACTAATTAAAGTCGGCTAAAATTACGGCCTTCCAATGGAGACTCCCTCTACCAAGTATCTTCTCACAATGTTCTTGGCCTGTCCGGGCCTCTCTGCTCATAAAAGATACAATCCACAACGCGTTTCCATGTTCCACTGTCGGAGAGTGAGATAACCTGGCCAATGGCTTTGATTGGCTACCGAAAGTATCTACCAAAGTGTAAGTGAGACAACAGTAGTTGAGGGCCGCTAACAAGGGGTTGGTAATGTCGGCCAGAGCGAGAAAGGCGAGGGGTGACAGAGATGGGGGAGAAAAACAGGCAGATGACGACGGGCAGCGTATAAATCCAATTCATTTAATAATTGCCAACTAGATGGAGCTCATTATCACGAGTACTTTGCACGGCTTTGCCAGATACTGGCGGGGGGCAGCATTCGACGAATGAAGGGGAGGCTTCAAGATGGGTTCTGCGGTGGGAGGGCTTACTGTATATGGTTAGATCCTAACTTAAATATGGTTTCAATATATGCAGAAATATGTATCCAGACTATATTTTTAGTAAGCTCGTAATTAGAAATTTTAAGATATTATTTTTTAGCTCCACAACCATTTTTTGAGAACCTCCATTATGTATAGCAATAATTGCGTCAAAACTGATTGCTGTGCCTAAAAGTTCTGCGCTAATGCCACGAGTATCTCACAGATACTGCATCTGTGTGAGCGTTTGGCTCGTTAGCGTTTTTATTAGACGCGCAAATGGAAGCCCACAGCACTGGCGACGATGCTGGGACGTCTGAGAAGTCTGATGTGCGATGATGGCGACGGCTTTTCAGTGTCAATTAAAACAGCTTCGCGTCTGTGCGGATTTCATGATGATGATAGAGAAGGGGGATGAAGAGGAGCCAGGGGCAGGAGCAAGGGGGAGGATGGAGAGATGGCAGACGGATGTCTGTTTAGCGAAAGCATAATTGCCACAAGGGTTGGCCATTCAGCCATTTCAGGCATTTCAGCCATCATTCCACGCCATCTCCTTCGCACCCATGACGGCGACCAGCGCGCTTCGTGTTGACACAGCTAATTGGCTTTATTTGTTTTAATAATTGAGCATTTTCGGCATCAGCCACGGGCAGTGATTTAATTAAAAATTTTCACTCGGCCCGCCATCGAAAGGGTTTTCCTTCAATCGGTCGTGACACTTTTTGTTTGTCTGGCCAAAAAGGAAGCGGAAATTGAATTTTAATAAGTCGGATTTAGTGTACAATTTTTGTTATTTTTTAATGACTGCTGTTTGAGATCCGAGTCTGGGGGGATGAGAGAAAATACTTCCGCCGGGCTAAGCTCCAGACTTAATTAAATGCAAATAAATATTTTGCAACTATTTGGAATGCTTAGTCGGTGATCAGTCTCTGGGGAGGATCATCGGCGATGGCAGATCACGGCAAATCCCTAAACTTAAACCATCGGAAAGCCTTTGGAAATCCACTGGATCTGGATGTGGATCTTCGTTCGGTTCTGCGAGGATCGACGAATTTAATCCAATTATCGATGCCTCGGGAAATTTCTGACTCGTCTAAATTGTGGGCGGGTGGTGTGGCTTAGCCCAGGTAATGCACCCGTTCCCAGAAATGAGAGAGAGACGGAGAAAGGGCACTGTGTGAGCTGTCTGTTGATTAATTAAAATTTTGATCAAGTCGCAAACGAGGGCCATTATTTAATGACTTTTTTATGAGATAAGCCAGGTGTGGTATGTGCACTAAAAAAAATAAAGTAAACATATCAAAAGATTTAACTTTACTTCGAAGTCTTCGTAGTAAGATATTCATCTAATTTTTGTTAAATAAAATTTTTTAATAGTTATACTGGCTTATAAGCTATAAAAATAGGTATTTTTCCCTCTGTGTATCCAAGTAGGTGTGGCAACACATGAAATTATGGGGCCTATAGCGATCGAGGCGCGACAACTGCCGCAAATTATCGCAAATTTGTGCGGTTCGTGGGATGCAAGCGAAATATTTTATGGCCTCATTATGCAAATTCGAATGGCTCTCGCAGCGGACGGAGATCGTGGAGGAGGGGAGATGTAGACAGCGGAAGATGGATCAGCCAGCTCTCAGGTAGCTCGCATCGGGCCTCAATTAGATACGCTTGCCGCCGGAAAACCGCATTGAAATTACGCCAGGACCTGCCCGAGTTCCATAATTGCGGTAATGCCAATAATCTGTTTTTGACCAACCATCGTTTTCCACCCACTGCTCTCGACCCTCAACCTTTAACCCACTCTTCTGCTGCGGCTGCCGTTGCCGCTGCCCCTTTCCGCCCCTTAATCCCCGCGAACCGCCTCATGAGCCTGAGTCAGCCTCTAATTGTTGACCGGGCCGAAAGGATTGGGATTCGGGTTCGAAATCGTATCCTTTCTTTTCCTGTCGCGCGCACTAAGCAGCATCGATAATTGGATTAAATCGCGCTCCTCGAAGGAAATCTGGCCGAAGAGATTCCGCGCTAGTCCCGCGCTGATCTTTGGATTTTCAAACGTGGCTTTGAGGCGCACAAATGCCGAGTTAAGTTCGAGGATTTGCTGGCCTAAACACGCGCTGATCATGTGTGGGCTATTGTCGGCTTGGTTCCCCGGAAAACAGGGCAGCCGGATTCTGTCCACTGATCCCCCCCGGGATCTGTTGCATGCCCAATCCAGGTTGCAAGACTAACTTTTCCCTGATCCCTGAACTTCGGCGAAAATCCAAAATATTTAGTAGCGCTTAATGGGGCAATCTCACCAAAACATATTGTGCAGAAATTATATTTGTTTTCTATTAAGATTCTACATTAGAGTGCTTAGAATTTAGCGATTCAACTAGTTACTGATCCTTTGTGTTGATTAAGGGGTCTATTTTTGGAATCCTCGTAAATTCCATCGATTTTGATTGAGGCAATAGTTTTTTTCGTAATTAATAAAATGATAAACAGAATTTCCACATTAGGCCCGGCACTTGAGGCTTGCCATTAGACAAATGGCCAACACATGTTAACGGGGGAGGAATATTAATCTGGAACTGAGTTCTCCAGTTCTATATCCCCCTGATTTCATACCATCCTTAGACAAATCGCTGCTCATTAATATATTCACTCATCATCGCCGGCAAATGCACAAGTCATAATTGCAATTGCACTCTGACGGCGCTGATAGATACAAATGGCCAGCAAGCCGAGCTCCCCCTCGGTGTCCCACGAATTTCAGCCCCTAGTCTTGTTCTCCCCACGCCCCCATGTGCTGGGATTTTTGGGCAACGCCTACGTGGAGTGGAAAATGTTGCGTGAAAATTACAAGCAGCTGCCACAAGGAGAAAGGGACATACAAGCGTGTCAAGGGTAGACGGGGAGAAAGTATTCGTGTCTGCGGCACAAAAGACATTTGTCAACACCCCCCACTTAAGGCCGCAACACCCCCGCCCTGGAGATGCCTCACCAGTTCAATATTTTGACGCTTGAAGTTCAATCTCTAAAAAAGAGAAATGTTCTTTTTGTGTTTGGGCATGTAAATCATAATTGATACACTGTGAGAAATTCTTATAGGTCATATTAGGTGATAAAGGAATGGATAAAATGTATTTTCCTCAGTGCAGTTGTATTTGCATCTGCATTTGGAATCACATCTGCTGGTCGCAAGTGTTGATAGCTGCACTTAGCCCGGCGGATTCAACTCGTTCGCGGCTAATTGGGTGCGAACGTGCGGCAATTAGTTGCACTTGGAATGGCTCACGAATGCAGCAGCCAACAAACAAGCTGCAAGAGCTTCAAATCGGAGGCACGACATCGTGAGGCCAGCATCATAATCCCACCGAGGCGCCATGCTGATCCGAGATCCAGCGAACATCGATCCGTCGATCCCGTGATCACTGAGCCACGCTGATCTCGGAGCGATTATCGACACAAAAAACCGTGTAACGGACCGCTTTCCCCAACCCTACCCCCAAACGGCTCCCAAACGAAAGCCAAAAGAAAGTGTCAGACAGTTTGTCAGTCTCTGATTTGGTTAGTCAATTGTCTAGATATCTATTGGCCCATTGTGTTGGCCCTACACGGAGCCCGTTAAGCTCTGTGGCGCCACAGACGAAGTCCTCGTGGCAGTTTCGCTTTCCCATGATATATTTACGCACATGTATCTGTATCTCGTGGCTGTGCGTGCCTCCCCCAAAAGCCAAAAAAGCTCAGATACAGATATTTGTGGTGTGTGCGCCCAATTAATTCAACTTCAGCTTCGTGTCTTCGACATTTACAAAATGTTTTGCTTAATTTGTTTTGTGTTCGCTGTTGGGGAGGGCCGGTGTCTGTGGAAGGGGTATCTGGTGGGGAAGCAGATTTGTGGGTGTTTCTTGACAGTTTCCAGGGCTTGTCGCTCATTAGTCGAGCTTAATTCGGGCCAACACTCGCAGATGATTTGGGGGAAGACTTTCCAAGAAAGCGGGGGGTGGTTTTTGGCTGGCTTTTGTGTTAAATGATATGAGATATAGGTTAAGATAGTATCTAATTAGGTTAGGAAAAAATATAACTTCTAAAAGAAATTCCACTATACTCTGCGTTGATTTCTACCTCCCATAAGCTACAGGGTAGATTCCCTTTCCAACAATTTCATTGTCAGAAGCCTAGGGCTGATCTTTGACTCGAATATTTGTTGTTTTCCTACCGACTTTGTGCCGGCACGTCAATGTCACAAGGCCGTATTATTCTTTCATTAGGCCCGAAGTTGTTGCAACTGGTCGACACTTGAATTCGGAATGGGATTTGCATATGACCTGCCTCCTGTGCCCGGGCGGCTGTGCTCATTTCTCCTGACAGCAGAGCCGCGAGCTGTGAAAAGTAACTCACTCTGGACAAATGCAAATTATAGATCAGGTGCAGCAGCATCAGTATCAGCAGGAGCCGCTGTAATTGCTGCCATAATTGCAGCAAGTGGATTCGTTTTCCATATCATATACCCTCCAGTTATGAGCGGGTTAAACTGTTGCCTTTCTGCCTTGCCACTGGATGGGGCTGAGGCATGCAACATCCATCTCCGATCTCTGATCTCCGATTTGGATTCAGATTCAGATTCAACTCATCTGGTCCAAATTGGAGCTGCAATTGCAGTTGCAGTTGCAATCTGCATGTGTAATAGAGTCAAGCCAACTAATTTTGCGGCAATTTGTGCTTGGGAAATCCATGAGGAATGGATAAACGGTGGCAGGCACGCCGCCCCTCCTCCCTCCACCAGTCTCTTCTGGTCCTCTTAAGCCCCTAAAGCCGGGCGCAGCACATGCAGAAATTAACGAATGATGGACAGACATCCGAGACGAGTCAGATTCATGCAAACTGGGGGGCGATCTCTCTTTCGCTTGGCATCGCTCGCTCTCTTTCTTGTCATGTTATTAGCAGCAATTTAAGCAAATAATCAGTGCAACTTGCCAGTTGAGCAGTTGGGGCCTCCTAGTAGGGGGATACCACTAGGATAGACTTAGGGGCAGCCGGCAGACGGCAGAGGAGGCGGGGTCAACGCGTGACTTGCAGGCAGACACATCACAAATTGCAGACAAGTGTGGTTCTTGATGCTGCTAGCCGAAATAAGCAGCCAAACTATTGGCCACATGCAAATACCAGCGCCAGCATTAAATAGTGGCACTGAAAAAATATTGGGTATTCTAACAAAAAAGATGAATCTTTAGATACAAGTTTTACATTTTTCGATTATGGGTATTTCTTGGCTAAAATATTTTAAAGAAACCTTGTTCAGTTTTTTTATTTTTTATTTCTTAAAGAAAACCTTAGTTCTATTTTGAAGAAAATACAGTTACTAGAATATGGCAATTTTAAGCCTAATCATACATTTAATCAAAAACGGTTAAATAATTCTAGAGATTTTGAAAATCTACTTTTGAGAAATACGCGTTTATGTTTTGAGTAGAGACACTTCTAAGAGTGCCCCATCTTGTGGCCTAGGCAAATGGTCCTTTTAATTCCTTTATTGTCACTAAGCAACAAGCAATAATTTCCATAACAAAGACTTGGGAAAAATTTTTTTCAAGTGTCTCAAAATACGAAATTAGTGCTAAAATCTAGGGGCAAGAGGGATATCTGAAATTCTAATGGTTTTGCAGCTTTTTGGGTACTGTGCTGGGTAATTTGCATTCCGTTGCGGATTGCAACTGTTGTTTTGCGCCTTGTGCCTCTCACGATCTGCAAAAAATCTGCAAAAAAACTGCAGATCTGCAGCTCGGCAATTTGGAACAGTTTTCAGCTAGTTTGTTGTTGGCCACAAAGCTGCTGGTGAGTTTTCACAGTTGATTTACCCAGATTGAGGTGGCTGTTACTCAGCCGGAGTGGTAGTAGTAGATGCTAGATCGGTAGTTTTATTTACAAAAAATTAGCACAGCTTTTGCTTGTTTACTGGCCCAATCGAAGCCCGGCTCAGAGACTTAAAGTACGACCCCGAGTCCAATTTTGGAATCTCGAAGCCCCCAACCCCCAACTCCGACACTGAGGTGAGCGAGCGTTTTGGCTAATTTTCCAAATTGCTTTTATTAGGTTTCGTTTATTTGCATTTTGGGCTTTAATTTTACGGTTGATTTTCCCTCACCAGAGTCTAGACTTTTAACCCTCTGCTGCCTTTGTTACGTTTGTTGTTGCTGGTGCAGCCCCTTTGTAATTGTCCTCGTTTATTTTTTAGTGGTCTGGTTGGCTTTTGCTTTTGTTTTTTTGCCAACCAAATGGTTGCAGTGCGAAAATTAGCAGCCGTCCCTTTCAGCTTGGCTAAATGTTGCAATTGTCGAGTCGTAAAAAATTTAAATTTCTGCTTAAACTGAACACAAAGCCAAAACCTGGCAAAAAATTGCAATAAAGTGTTTCGAGTCTTATGCAATACTCCTATTTTTTGGGATGTTGTTTGGTTGGATAACCGCTGAAAGGTTTTTGCTTTGATTTGCCCTGGCATTGGGCAACTTTGGAAGAGGCGTGTTTTATCTAAAATGAGATCGCCCGAAAGCACAAATTATTTCAACTTTGTAATTGTTCAGCTGGTATTGGAAACCGAAAGATGATGATTATGATGGGTCAGCTTCGAAATATCTATGAGTAATGCTTTATTTTGATAAAAAGGTTGATATAATTAGTCTGTCCTTGGTTTTGATTGAATCAATATAATTTACAAACATATATCTATAAATAGTTCTCTCTAAAAATATTTATAAAGTTATATTTTCCTAAGAACTCCCTTCTCTAAACTACCGAAGCCACTTTCGTGTATATCACCATCATAATTATCAGACGGCCCCAAGTTCTTTTTTTATCATTCATATGCAATCGGCTATCTCAGTGGCTCAATCAGTTAAATGGGTTGCTGCCTTTGGGTTCCTCTTCCCCATTTTCTCTGAGATAACCCAACGCATGGAAATCAACACATAATAACTTAATGTGTGTAAGGAGCGATCTGAAATCGGTAGGGCACTGCAAAATAAATTTTTGAGTTTGAAATCTTGCTCTCTAACCAAAGTTTTAAAGAGACTTTATTTTTATTTGTGTAAGCTCTACCAATCCCATCAAGTTTAGACTAGAACTCCTAACTGAAGCGCGTGCTGGGAAACTTAATTGCTGATTACAAATTAGCGATAAGAGATGAGGATAAATACGAGGTGGATGTGGCGAATGGAGCAGCCCTTGCCAGTTAATTAAGACATTAACTACTACCTCCAGAGTGATTCCTCCGATCGGCTGGAATGGAGATGCAGCCTGGCCCAAATCACCAACATCCGCCCACCTTGGCCAAATTGGTGTTGCTGGCCGCTTATCAGCGCCCACGTGTCGCCGGGCTGTCGCTTATTGTCGGCCACTTTCCGGCCATTATTTCAAGCTCGGCACTTGAACTTTGGGCTTGTGCCGCAATTACAGAAACTTGACAATTGTTTCTGGCTTCCTCCACCGCGCTTCCCCGACCCCCTGCCATCTGTCATAATCATAATTGTCATGGCAGAGTTATCGATTACCTTTTCGGCTTATCCGCTCGTCCATCGATCGACGGACGGAAGTTCGGCTGTCACTTTCGATCCGTAATTATGATCGTCGCCATATTCGTCGCGCTCATAAAGTAATTGTCCCTCCACGACAATGGGGCAAGGTGTTCGAAAATTGTAAACACAATTATGAATTCAGTGCGTGGCATATGAAATATTTTAATTATTTCCAATTTTAGAGGAGAGACAATAGCTGGGTGGGTTCTGAAAGAATTTTGTGGAGTCGTGACTGCCATCAGGTAGTCTAGAGATTCTATATGTGGAGGAGGGGTAAACGACTTAAATGATAATTTATGAATAGAAAAAAATACAAAAAACTAAGTGAATAAAAACCTTGAATCACTTTTTGATAATCTTTAATACCAGATATCTTAATTCCATCCAAGTGGCCTACACTTTAAGGCCAATATGGCAACATATGGCCAAATCCACAGCAGTAGCTGTCCCCTTTGTTGGAGCTCCAACTTGGAGTGTTTGTGATTTGGTTGATCAGAACACCCATAAAAATCAAACAGCTAAACTCATTGGTAATTCGATATTTTCATTCGGATTACCGGCCAAAAACCAAAAACGATTTACCGATTCGCTCGACGACTCCAAAAAGTCCAATCAAACAGTCGAGGGACTATAAAATTTGCAATAAAATAAATTGCCTCTATAACAGCATCGTCATCGATGCCAAAAAGACAAAAACAAAAATAATACCAAGACACCTACAATGTTGGCCAAGACTGAGGAATTCCCAGGTTTGAACTACAAAGAGAGGTGTAAGACAATTTTCATTTTAGCGCCGCACATAAAACATTTTTTATGGCTTTAAAATCGGCGCGGAGTAAAAGTTACACTTTCCCAATAGAAAGCCGAGGGCCATTGGACCAGAGCATAGTTGAACTCCTTCTCTGGGGAGTGCTTAGGGCCCAAGTGCTAATGCTGCCTTGGCTGGCGGGTCATAAACCAAAAATACACACTTTGTACCACTCGCAACCGGACTGGGGCGAGGCCACCCCTCGGACAAATGATGCGCCAGTTACAGTTACACAGATCCACCCGAAATGGGGTCAAAATTTATGGCCAAAAGTGCAATATGTCTTAGGGGGGTGGGCGCTGGGTCGGCCACTCAATGAAGCTGTCAAGACATCGTATTTTAAAAACAAATGCGACGAAAGTAAATAAAAACTGGACCGTCTTGAATTTCGCACACGCAAAGGTCAAAACGAGGAGGGGGATGGGGTGGAGGAAGGTCTGGTTTTTGGGGGCTGGAAGGGCGGAGTGGCAGACAACTGACATCAGTACATGACTTTGGTGGTGTTCGAAAGTCCAGCTGTGTGGGCAAGACATCTTGGGATCTGTGCCCGGGCCTTTTGTAGCCCTGTGTCTGTTACATTACCTCAATTCGACAGCCATGGCGGCCCCTTGGGCAACTTTAATTGGATCGCCGCTCTCCGAGAGTGCGGGACCTCCATACCCGTCTCCGTCGCCCATCAAGACCAGGCATCTCCGTTGGCATTAACCCGGTGCAATTGCAAATTTACGAGCCGGGCGTCAATTAAGTATCGAATTACAACTTGTTTAATGTCAATCTGTCTCGCCCGGTGCCTGTTACAGTGAGCTGTCCAACTATCTGTCCCTGACGCGGACTCGGTACTCTTGGTAATTTTAGCCCCTTCTTAACCCATTAAGAGTGGGGAGCCATTAACGTTTTTAAAACTAAATATTCAACGGAATTATATAAGCCCCTCTTTCAAAACAGGGATAACTGATAGGGATCTCTCATTGAAGCTGTCAGAATTCGCATAATTATCGAACAAATTAGCTTGTCAGACGGGCAACTGATCAGCATGGCGGCAGCGTCACCTTGTCTGCTCCACTCCGCCTCACTGCCCCACCCCCGCCCACTGACCAGTTACCCCTCCGCCCCTGCCAGCCCATTAATATGCCACACCAGATCCGAAGCGTGGGCTGCTGACAGTCGGCTAGGCGAGTTTTGACAGCCCGTTGGCTACCATATAATATCGTTTGGGTGAAAAACTTATTAGCCGCATACATTAACATTCAATTTGAGGCGGCCATTGCTGGGGCCCCTTTGTGACATTTTGTTGGGGGATCGGATCCAGGGGCATAAATCAAAACACATCGAAGTCGAGGAAACCTCTCGAGTCGTTTATGAATTGACAATTGTGGAGGTGAGGTAGGTGTATGCATTGTAACCCTTACTCCCCTCCATCTGGCCGTTGTCACGTTTGGGCTGTTAACGTGTTTCGGTGACCAATCGATGGTCAAGGGGCAGGGGGCTGGAGCATGGAGCGTGAGGAGTGTCGACCAGCTACTTGAATGATTCCAGACGATTGACACTCGCACTTGTACAATTTTAATTAAACGCCACTGGTATTGATACTTTATCTCTACCCATTCCAATCTTTTTATTGAAAATTATATACCGAGAGAAAATGTTGGGTTTTCTATTTTTTTAATAAAGAATTATCTTTTCTAATATTTCAGTTATTTTCTTTCCGTGTTAGCTTCATTATTCCCCACCCACTAACATCTGTCTGCGAGTCGAACACATTTTTTTCCCGCAGTCGCATTGACTTTCGATTCTAGGAAACTTTTTAAGCCACAATTTATGCTCGTTTAAGGCGATAAATATAACAGAGCCCAAGTGATTGAAGCTGATTGCATTCCAGCGATCGTTGACTGACCGCACCCCCTGGCCCACCACAACAGGCCATGAGTCACTGGCCATGAGCAGCTGCAGTGGCCGTAATTGAATGCGTGTCAATTGAATGGCGTCTCTCCGAAGCTCGCCCATATTCGAACTCGTATCGGGATCGGAATCGATGTCGGCGGCCATAAATAAACGCTAAAAAGCAGGCAGTGGCAATTAATAACGCCGCCGATTTGCAAAATGGCCGCCACTTCCATTGGCACTTGCAACTTGCAACTTTACGAGCCGAGTGCCAAAAAAGAGATGCTTTTATAATTTTTGAAAAATTATTTTATTGAGCATCAGAGTGGTGGCTATTGATTTATGCATCCTTTGAAATTTATTCGCACTTTGTGCATTATTGCAGTGAACACTAGAGAGGGAAAATTTGATTGATGAACTGCAATTAAAAGCGCATTTTCCTCGAGTCTCCGAGGCAATGGCATTGGCTATGAGAAGGTGCAGTGATGGGGGATACTTGTTTTCATTAAATAGATTTTTAATGGAGTGCTAAAGGAATGTGAGCAAGATTAGTAAAGGCCAGTCTGAGGCAGCAATTCTTTGTGTTTAGTCAGAAACTGGCATTATTCATCATAGAAAGCATATACCCGGAACGAGCTGTTTTATGGCCGGAGTGCACTTAAAATCGAGAGCACACCTTGAGCCAATTTCAACAACTTTCCACCACAACTTACTCACCGACCTACTCACCTGTCCCAACCCGCGACATAACGAATTTCAATTAATGCCCCAAGAAGTGAACTTCGCGGTAATCCCTTCGCGGGCCATCATAAAGCATAAGAAATATACAAAGACGGAAAAATAAAATATAAACAACTGATTACCATCTTGGCCTGGCCAGCGAAATGCGAGCCATTAAAAATTTCGCACTACAAAGAGCCAGAGACAAAGCAGCCGCATCCTCGGAGACCTCGGAAGCCACGGAAAGGTAAACCCACTGCCATGGCCAGCAAGGTGTGAGACGCGTTGAGTTTCAATTCCATTCGGGCAGCTAATTAGCCGACAAATGCGAGGGGGCCCAGGGAGGTGGCGCGCTGTGCTGCGACGAGGAAGTTATTCAGCGGAAATGCTATGACAAAGTGGCTGCCGTGGATCTCTTATGCGGAGCTAACCTTTTCGGGGGCTGCACTCCGGTCGGCGATGCTTATCCCGGAGATGAAATATTTGTGCTGACGACGCGTTGGTAAACGCTTGTCAACTTTGCTTTGATTGCGCTGCTAACGGGGAGAAAATTAATTTTTATTGCAGCCCACAGGGCGTATCAGTGATGTGGTGTCAACGACTGGCAGCACTTGGAAGCGCTTCTTCCGTCGACCTTTTTTCGCCGGTCGGACATCTCTTAGATTTCACTTGTCAGATTCCCCAGCAACGCAGCTGAAGTATGGCTTCCGTTAGTGCGAGGGGCTACTGTGGAGAGTCGCTACCGTGGCAGGCAACAAAATCTACAGAAACATACAGCTGCCACTGCATTCAAATGCAATTGGCCCGGCCCGTCCCGGCCAGGCCCCGCCGCCAGCTTAATTAGCCAAAACGTTGCATGTGTGTTTTGCACTTTGCTTGCCGGCGAAATCTTTACCAAATTGCCACAAACTGTCCAACTTCGAGTTGCAAATCGTGATGATGAGGCTCAGTGTGTTGACATGCGAGGTCAGAAGTTCAAGCCAAGGTGTCAATGGGCTGTATTTTCGTATAATTAAAGCAAAACTCTTTACTTGGGTCAAGGAGAATGAAGAACTTTATTGCAGATAATTATTCATCTTTTCGCATAGGAATGTTTCAAGGTTTCCCACGGACGTTATAGAAGCTCTTCTAATCACAGAAAACGAGCTCCATAAAGCTGATGATTCATAAGCTGTTATTTATTACCGGCCATAACGATAAACAAACTTCAATTGTTTTCCATTTAATCAACAAACCTTTTTTACCTCTCAGGAAAACCCCAAACAAATGCTCCAAATCATTTACTGGATAAGGGAGCCGGAAAATGTTCTCAGCCAATAAAATGCAATTGAGTAATTGCCTTTCACATTTCATCAAAACTCATCGAATACCTCAAACATTTTATGGCACTTTCAACGCTGGCAGATCGCCTGAATATTCTCCCATATAAATCACAATGGAAGCCTCAGGTCGCAGCAATAAAAATTGTAATTAATTGCGGCTTTCATATTGAGCTCATACGATGTAAATGAAAAACACACACAAAACAAATAAATAGCTACACATATTTTTCGGGAGGGCAGGCGACCACAAATTGGAGCGATCGTGCCTAAAAATAAACTCGAATTAATCACGCACTGAACAGAGTGGAGTTTTCCCACAGATTTAATGTTTCTTTTTTTTTGTTTTGGATGTTTAAGAAAAGCCTGCAGATGACCTCTTGGGCAGTAAGCTAAATGAAAACCATCTAATTCTGGCAGCAGTCACAGCAGCAGTGATTACAAAATAATCCAACTAAAAAGCTAACTAGCCGCCAATTATGCCAAAGTGCTGTGTCGGCTTATCTATCCGCCGATTTTCGTGGAATAAACGGAGGATGTTGCCTTTGATGCTGGCCGGCTCACGAAAAAATTATGAAAAAACAATTAAAATTATGTGCTGACCTTAATGAGCTGATTAAATCCCAAACACTGCGATGACTTTGTCTGACTTTGACTCTCGGCTCTCGGCTGGGAGGGGATGGAGGTTGTTTTGGGCACTTGACAAGTGACTCACTTACAAGCTCCAGCCATTATGCGGTATACCATGTAACAAGTACATGGTGTACAGTGTACACCCCCAAAGTGGACCACACACACGGCTCGGATACTTGACGTGCGTCAGGCCATTTGTCGCAAATGTCAACGACATGACGCCGGAGGAGGAAGAGGCCGGGACCACCGGCGGAGAAGCCACTTAGACTGGCCTATAAACACGTCTATTGATGCTATCTGACGGTACAGACCTCGTCGAACTAACCAAATAAGATCTCGAGAGTTACTCATATTTCAGGAATGCCAGACCAAAAATACCGGAGCTGGCAAAACTATTAAAAAATAACTGCGACGCGTCGTAATTCGCTCGAAACTGTGATAAGTCACTGTGTGGACAGTCGGGGCGATCCTGGCCAGAGTTCAGGTTTACTTTAGTTGGTCAAAAAACCAAAAAGAAAAAGAATTCGAGAAAAAAACCCTCATCAAGCAACGAGTTCATCATCTTTTTGACAGCCAAACTAATTGACGAGTCGCACATGCGCCGTGGCCATAACAAGATATATGGCCCAGATGACAACCTATAGCATAGTCGGTGCCTACTCCAGGTTGCAGACTCCCGACTCCGGACACCAGGCTCTCTGGAATCAGTATCCAATCTGGACTTTCATATAATTATGAGCTTAGCGCCGGGCAGGCATCGCCTTAATTAGCTCTATGCTCCATGCAGAGCGAGGAAAAAATATTTAAAATACAATAACCCGGCTGAGGAAAAAGGAGTGAGGATGAGGGGGAAAGATCTGTGTATCGGTTTCAGCAGAAATATCAATCAAAATGTGAAATTGAAACGATTGGGCAAATGATTGGCTCACTGAGCGACCAACTGTCACTCATCCCCGTACCCCTACCCATAACCATACCCATATACCCAGTCCACTCCGCTCCACTCCGAGTGGCGTGACGAACAATGCGGCTTTGATTCGACGACTCGGCTTCGAAAACGAAAATCGGGCTGAAAAGTGTCAGAGAAATCAAATCAATTTTAATTAGGCTCTCGGAATCGGACTCTCATGTGTGGGGTCTGTGGCAGAGTCGGCTTGGCAAGTGGCAGCTGATTAAAAAACACAAACTTGCCGCTGGCTCTGTTTAAATCGCTTTAAACACATGACTAGCTCTGATCTATAATTTACACAGTAAAAAATACAAGAGTCTTTTACAAACATTTAAAAAAACGATAAGGTAACGAATAAATCTATTTTTTCAAAATTATAACTTAATTTAAGAGTAAACGGTTCTAAACCATTTTAATATTAATAGTGGTTATCTGTTATTGTAAGCCTTAAGCTTTTAAGGTTTAATGTTTACTTGAACGAAAGATATTTATATATTGAATAATACGTATT
The DNA here is from genome assembly GCA_018153035.1 of Drosophila pseudoananassae pseudoananassae. Taxonomy (NCBI): domain Eukaryota; kingdom Metazoa; phylum Arthropoda; class Insecta; order Diptera; family Drosophilidae; genus Drosophila; species Drosophila pseudoananassae. The sequence goes on from JAECXR010000055.1 coordinate 3,884,760, forward strand.
TTCCATCAAATTTTTTCATTCAAAAAAGGCTTTAGGGTCTTCCAAATAAACAGATCCTTAAACCTTTTCTTGAAACTCTTCAAACTTTCTCGTAATTAAGAGGGAAATAGAATACTTTCTTTCTGATCTTAGCTCAGAAAGTGACTTACAAAAGAAACTCTGTTTTAAAAATCTCTATTCGATTCCCAGCTTTTCCCAAAGTGCATGACAAATACTCGAACGGGCATTGACACCAATTGCATGCAATCGAATGACATCGAATTGATTCGAATTGCTCCGAACTGAATGCCCTGGAATTGTTCAATGGCTTCTGTTTTTATGCGGAGGCATTTTAATTGTTTCGGCCGCTCTGTTTTTTGGGGGGCTGCGGCACGGGCCGATGCTTTTGTCGGCCAATTAGCTTTAATAAAAAGTATTTCAATAAATTATACGCACTTGTTTGAGGCGCTGACAGTGCCGAACATAACATCATAATCATCGGGGCATTTGCATTGATAAGAGTGGTTTGGGCTCGGCCACATCTGAGGGACCGCCGTGGAAAGTAGCACAAATCTAATTACACGGCCAAGTGGCACAAAAAAAAATTAGAAACCTACCAAAAAAGAAGCCGCCTAGAAGAAAGACACCGCCTGCACATGCTGGACCAATTATATAATGGCATGCGCAAAATGTCCGTAACGAAGCTACTGTTCATTTTGGAAAATAACTGAAAACAGGAGCGGAGCACTCAAGGATTACAGGATATGAGGATACAAGATCATACACATAGAGAGGTTCAAGTGCTCGACTCTGAAAAGTCAGCGACTTGCGGGTGTTCCACTTTTCCCACAGCTAAGCCCTGGATAATGCCACATGTGAGTGTGTGTGTGTGCTATGATTTTTCCCAAAAGGATACCCGCTCACTTGTGTACTTGTGTGTGATCCTCACCCGGTCAATGGGCATTAAATTGGCTTAAATTAAGTCAAGTATGTGAGGCCATCAAGCACTCCCTATTATCCACTGAATCTTCCATTTATTCCATATTCCTTGCCCGCCTTTCACTCATACATCCACGTATACATTTTTTGATAATAATGGACGTATATGAGATGTATTATCCTTATATTTTCCAGCCTGTTTGGAGTTCTTTTTCTGGCGAAACAATGCCCGAGGAGCCCTGGTACTTCGAAGGGTGCACTCAAGTAGCGCTCTTCAATTCTTGTCATGTTTTTGACTTTTTGTTTCGTAATCCTAATAAATTTAAATGACGTGCAATGTGTACACGAAGGTCTTCCCGAAACTGTTGAAAAGGGTATTCGATCAGGAGCGTCGGCACCCGGAGGGATTGGAATTTCGATGTCCTTTATGTGGTTTATAATAAAAAAGGGATGGACAAAGAGTATATTTAAAATATTTCCAAAAAACCAACAAGCACAGTGTTTTGGAAGCCCTTTTTCCACTCCACCACTGCATAGACTTAACCAATAGTAGTCTTTTTAGGTAAAAAGCAACCCCATTCCCAAAATTCCCCGTTTAAGCCTCCAGATCAACAAGAATAGTGTGAACCCATTAAAATTTAAATACAAAAACAATTATCAGGGAATTTTTATAATTAAATTCGTCGGAAATGTGAAGTAGCTTCAGAACTGAAACTCGTCTAAGATCAACGCATGAAATGATGGACTCACGGAAGGGAGAACATATTTTAATTATAACTTTAATAAGCCCGAATGCAGCACGCACTGGCACTGGGAGTCGAGTATCTAAAACCGAGAGAAGCCAACCCCCGACTCGGGAAAAATCTTGCACCTTTCCATATAGGGGAACTATGCCACACCGGCGGCACTTCATTATTTCCCACTTTGTATTTAAATCCGTTTTGATCCTCTTGTATGTTTGTGGCTTAACTTTTTGGCTCTTTCCGCTTCTGCAATGTCAAGAAGAATGGGAACTGGGAAATGCTTTGTTTTCCTGCAACTAACCCTGGAAGATCATGGAACACCCGCACGTTTCGGTGGCCTGACCAATGCCTGACTTTTGTAACCAGATCAACATGTTGAGATGGGCAATCTGGCCAGGATCCGCAGCCCGGTAGCAGGATTCAGCTGGCATTGTCTATATTTTGTTCATATGGATCATGGGGATTGATTCCTGCGCTCATCCAGTTACCGTTTGTCGGCTTGTTTTGGGCCTTGAAGTTCATATATGTTCCATTATCTCATTGTTGGATCGGTTAAGATTGGCTGATAGACGGCTACCGTCTAGATCCCATCTAGGTAGTTCTCAATAGCCATTATGTTGCAATGTTTGAAGATGTTTGGGATTAAATTCATATGCAATTTTATGGTATTGTAATAAAAGTAGAATATGAGTTATGATAGAGTATTATATAAAAATCATTCTTATCATTAGAAGATTAATCTTTTTTTTAAATAATCTAAAACTATAAAGTACAGCCGTCCAAAAGTGAGCTTAGCAAAGCATTATAAACTCTCCCATAGTTAGATCCTTTTATGAGGAATCAACCACCCCTTTATTATTCTCCCTTGTTCACTTAATCAACACACAAATCCTTTTAATTTAACACGCGCTCGCGTTTACATTTGCGACACTCTCCCATAATCCTTTTTTGGCCACGGCAGCCATTTTGAAGAGGGACGTGGATGGGAAGCACCCCGTGAGTCCTGGCAGACGTTCGCGGGACAAACACAAAGTGGCGGCATTATTTGTCGCAATCAAATGCTGATGATGTGCCTTGATTATGCGCAGCAACTGCCTGTGAAAAATGGCACAGACGAGTCTGCTGGAGTAACAATAACAATATCAGGCGACACGCATTTGGGGTGAGTTTCTTGCTCCTCTGGTGCGAGGGGTTGGGGTGGCAGGATAGCTTCGAAAACGTGCCAGGCGACATGAGCGCAGCATGAAGGCGAATATTATTTAAATGGCGTATAATAATGGCAGACGCTGGCTGCAGGACAGCCTCGTAATGATGCGCCTCGTAAAATCTGCAAATTGTTGTTGCTGCCGCCGCCGGAGAGCTTGGCAGCCGCGTTATAATCACAGCGTATGCCCCGCCGGCAGCTGGCAGCCCAATCAGGGCCACCCAGCCGCGGCAGCTTATTATGGCAGCCCATCTAGGGCGACATCGCAATCAGCCGGCGCTTATGGCAATTCATTTGTTTAACGACCAACGCTCAAGGCCCAGAGTCTTTGCCACTTGGAGTGGAGTGGTGGTACTGGCAAAATGGCGACTCGGCCTCATCACAATTAGGGGTGGCGGCCGCAAGGCGGATGATCCAAAAATAATTACACAACTGCCAGTGGGAAAGTAGTGTCACAGATATAAAGCAATTTATAAAATATATTAGAATTAAATCAGATAAGAAAAGACACTAAACTTAATAAAGGAAAATGTGAAAGTGGCACAATGTCATAGACAATTAATTTATTTGAATTTATGGCTTACATCCGCAAAATGAAGCTGTCCTTTTATCAGAAACCCAAACTCTCAGATCAACCCTCTTCGCAGCTAATTTCGCTTTTATTAGGTTTGACAATTTGTAGCCAAGGATGGCAGGCAGGCAGCCAGGCAGGCAGGGAAGCAGAGGAAAGGATGCTTTCGGGAGGAAGGATATCTGGGATATACATTTCATTTTTACATTTGACATTTGCACAACTGCCAGAGGAAGAATCGCGAAAGAAATGAGGCGCAATTTACAGAGCTCGTTGCGTGTAAATTGAGTCATCTGCCAGGGCACCCCGCCATGCCACTTATTTTTATCAACCCCCTGGTCCCCCTGCCAATTGCCATTACCATCCCGGTCCTCGGTTCAAGTTCCATTTCCATTTTTTTGTATTTGTGTTTTTTGTTTGACTTGGCAGCGACATTTTCGAGTTACATGCACAAATTTATTTCATTTGTTGTTCCCAAACCTCTCCCTACTTTGCCAGTCACTCGACCATGTCCGCATATCCCTATATCCGCATCCCCCTTTTCCTTTCTCTTTTCTAAATTTACATTTTTATGAAATTTCCTTTTTTTCAGGCATTTTTACAAATTTACACATTTGTTGGAATTTTTTATTGGCTGTCATCATTAGTTTGGTTGTGCTGGGGGCTGGGGGATGGCTGGTTGTGGCTAGTGGGGTGGGGCCGTCTCGACAAGTGTGTGGGCGTGTAATTTATAAAGTGTTTGTCAGGGGGAATATTTCGGGGGAGTGTATGGTGGAGAGATCTGCGATAAGGACGAGAAGAGTAATTGGTTTAACCATCAAGTTGATAGGGGAGGCATATGCATGATGAAGATGGTGAGGTGCGGCATACTAAACACACGGAGTAAGGTCCCAAGGGGTCACTCAAACGCTTATATGGGTGATCTGGGGAATTTGAATACATAATTTAAGAGGTTAAAGTGTAGTTTAAGAAACTGTTACTAAACGGCACACATTTAATGAGAAAGTATATCATGAAGAACAAACCAAAACCAAGAACACATAAAACTCTTATCCAGACCCGATCTAATGATATCATGCCGTCTAAACATAAATCCCGCCCTGCTGTCCGGATCTGGCTAAAACGATAATGACACACGAACAAAAGTGCCTGTCAGCCAAAATATTACCAAAACGAAAGTGTCAACTGGCGGGAGAACTAACCGGGTCAAAGGAGGAGTACTAACGAAGAGTTAGAGGGCCGGAATGTACCGGTGAAAAGTCATAAACATTACGTTGATTTTATTTCGGCAACTACTATATATATTTATTTTTTTATGCCCTTCCCGCTGTGAGCTGCAAGCTGAGTCAAAGGATTGTCTGTCCTTCGACCGGCCACGCTCGAATGCCCCTTACGGAAAGTGTCGTAAAAATGCCTTGGATCTGGAATGGTTTTTTCACTATTTTCAACTGTTTTGCACACACGTACCAAGTGAACAAGATGCACTGAAAAATATATATAAACTAAATCACAGTTTTATATGGTTACATGATTAAAACTAATAGCTTTTGATAAAAACTTTCCATGCCTTCCCTAGCTATGCCCTAATCATATAGAACTTCCTTTATTATTTACTCATTATTTTCTCCATGTGTAATAGTAGTTGGGGGAGGATCCTAGAGGGAGTTGGACAATTTTATGACATTTCTCTGACTACTGTTTATTCGCTTTCGTTATACGCCTTTCCCCGCACTATCTCTAGAGCACTTTTCCGACATTTTAAACATTTCTTTTGTTGCTGGCACTTTGCCTTGTCAGATTTCCACAGTCCTCCCGGCAGTCCATATCTCCTTGTCGTTTGTGTAATTTTTATGATTGTCAAGGATTAGATATAAATGTTTTATGATGTTGGCCCGCTACCGCAGTTGTCGACCAGAAATTGTGTTTTAATATGATTTTATGGGCATGGTAGTAATTTCGTATATTCCCAACTTGATTGGCTCCGATGTGTCGTGCCTGAAATTCGAAATGATCCGATCCTTCACTGGCTTGCACCCTTTTGTGGCGTTTCCACTAAATGGGATTTAGCAGGCTCCTCTTTGAAATTTCCCAGAAATTTTCTTCGTCAGGCCAGGCTCATCACAGTCCAGTTGTTTGATGTTCTTAGAGCTGACACGCCCCCGCCTCCTAGGACCCCTGTCAGTTGCTACCAATTCCAATTTACCCGCCCCGAGAATTCTTGATTACAACGCGTGAAAATGCAGCCACAAAAGTTGATGTCGATCCATCATAATTTTGAGGGTCGCGTGGATTTACAAGCGTTCAAATTATCAAGAGATCGTTCGGGAAATTATGAAAATAACGAAGAGCTGTGAAACATGTTGGATGGTATTCTGGGAACCACAGCTAGCGATGGCGATGGCGCTTCTCCTTCTGCGATCGAGTTGCTGGAAATTAATTACATTTAAACGCAAAGCTCCCCCGGAGAGATTTCTCTTGTTTGTGCCAAAAAGACCAGGGAAATGGATCTATGGAAATACACACAATTCAAATGAATCTAAAACGCACACTCTAAACGCCAACTCATCATCATTAAAGTAAATTTTTTTCGTCTTCTGTTGTCTTGTCTTGTTGCTACTCAACAATTTCTGGCCATCGAGTCGAACAAAGGGAAATTTGCCACGTTTTTCATTGTTTTCCCAGTGAGAAAAACAAAAAAAAGTGAAACTGCTGTTTTTTCTACCAATTTCAGCTGAACTCGGATAGGGAATTGGACTGGAAGGAGGACTCTGGTCGGGGGACGAGGTGAAATTGCATCACGCTGTGCCGGGGTTTCAGTGGAATTGTTTGCAGGCTGAAAATTGTTGATTTTGACACCTTTCGGGCTGCTGCTGCATTGTATCCCTCTTTATTTCCATCTAATAAATACATTTGTAAGCATTGTTTTCCCCAGGCATTCCCCAGGTTGCATTTTTTATGGTTTTCGTTTTGCGAACCCTGGCGGGGGGTCACTCCAGAGTCCTGGCCGTCCACTTGACCGCTATTGCCTCTGGTCCCGGTGCTCAGGATATCTTTATTCGCTCATTAGCAGCACAATTGTGCTGGCTGCAGGTCCAGCAGATCCTGCAGCGAGCAGTTCGGTCTAGTGGGCGTGTGAAATTACCTAAAATAAATGTTATATTACTTGGAAGATTGTAATTAATGTTAGGGCATCAAGCATTTCTGTTTAAAATATTTTTTAAATTTCATGATAATCTAAAACAAAATAAATAAGGTGGATGTTTTGTAATTCGTACACTTTCACATTCTCAATGCCAAAAAATTCAAATCACAATTAGCTTCACACACGTTTTGCGCATTAAGCCACAAAATATACCGAATCAGCAAAACATCGATGAACTTTCAACGAAATTTTGCCTTGTAATCAAAATCCATTAGTCAACATAATTACGCTTTAATGGACTCGAAAGTTTTTTATGCCCCGCGCTGATTCGAAGCGAAATCGTTGTATAAATATGCGTGGCTTAATTAACGGCCATAAAAATTTGATAGATTCCAATCTAACACACAAGTTGTTGTTGCCATTTCTAGCCCATAAATCTCCGAAGCCCCGAGACGAATTTCAAGCGACGAGCTGATAAGAAAGTGTAAAAATACCACTACAAAAATATTATTTGCTCACTGCTAATTGCGTTCAAAAAACTTTAGCTATTCGATAAGGAAATATGTGTATGTACATATATGTATGTAAATAAAATGTATATTGCGGGAATAGGAGTGAGACTTTTAGCACGTATCGGTCGTTGATGGACCTGCTCTGATTTAGATTCCGAATTGCGATTCGGACACTACATAAATTATGCGAACTTTGTCGTGTGCCAAAAAAAAATGTAATGTCCAAAAATTAACATTTAAATTGAAGCGAATAATAACTCCATAGTGGATATCAATAAAACTGTCCGAATCGCGGCTCGAGGATGATTTATTTGAACAGGAGTATTGAAGTGCAACCATGGTGTGGAATCCCTAATGTGTATTAAGTACAGATTTCAGATATTTCAATTTTTTTTAGATTTATTTTTAACGTCATAACTCTGAACAACAACGAACAATTCCCCCAATATTTGAAAAGGTTTTCCCCGGTTAAGAGAAAACTTATCAGCAAATCCCCGGCAAAGTTCCCTCAAATTTGGACAGACAGCCTCAACAGAGACATTTTCCCACCTGGCATTAGATTTTCATTTAACGCTCGTTCCGGGACAAAAATCTAACCGCAAAAACAAAAACTATGAATGGCAGTTTAAGCCAAATTACACAAAGGCCAGAAAAAGCGGCAACAACTACAACAACGGCGAACGGAAGCCATATGCAAGAGAGAATCAGCGTAAATGCAGCGCATTAAAATGGACCCGCCCTACCGTTAGCAGCTCAGCCATATGCAGACAGACAATACTTTCGTTTCGCTCGCACTCGCGGCTAGCTGTATCTCGGAAAGATAAAATCCACAAGGCAGGCGAAAGAGCGATGGCGATAGAAACAGAGTGAAACAGCGTCATTTCCTTTCGGCTGTCAAACGGGTTTCCGCTGCGTCGGTGTGTGTGTGCCCCGGCTCGGCATTCCCACAGCACACACTTGGTGGTTGAGTCCGGCTCTCGGAGTTTATTCAGCCAGCGAACGTCGTCGAGAGCACACGTATTCCGTTTTCCGAGCGCGTCGATCGCTTCTTAAATATCAAAGTAGAAAGTTACAGCGAGTGAGTGAGTGTTTTGAGACAGCGTTCCCGATGTGGCGCTTAGTGTGACAAACCGAAAACCAAATACAGAGTTTCAAGTCAAGCCTGGAACAGGACTTCCTAAAGGATTACAAACAAAAAAAGTTATCGAAAACGTGTTCAATTGAGAAAGCCGCCAACATAGCCGAGTTAGTAGCCGCCCCGCCCACCGCCAACAAAACGCGCGTATTTATGACTAAGATGATTCCGCCGGTGCCCACCGCTGCAGCCGTCATGATGCCCACGCCCAAGCAGAAGATCGGCTTCAGCATCGAGTCCATTGTGGGCAACGATGCGGTCAGCAATGCCGCCGGCAACTCGAGCCCGGACAACGGCCAGCAGAGTCCGCCGCCGTCGGAGCGCAATGTGCCCGGCTCCCCGCCCCAGACTCCGCCAACATCGCTGACCCTCATTCCCGGATCGCCGCCACACCACCTGATGGCCCCGCCAGCCCACCACCACCTCCACCCACATCCGCACGCAGTGCCGCCTCCCCATCCGCATCCGCATCTCTCGCCCGCCCAGCAGCATGTCCTCCACCAGCACATCCTCATGCAGCAACAACAACAGCAGCATGGAGCCCCCAAGAGCCACCAGGATATCCAGGAGTTGTTGCAGCGCCTGCACCACAACGCCGCCGTGGCCAGTGGACTGAGCCCTCTTCAGACGAGGCTCTCCCCGGACAACGATGCCTCTCCTGCTGCCGTTTCTCTGAAGCGGGAGCGATCACCTGCCCCCCCTGCCCTGGAGCAGGCGGAGAATCCCGCCCAGCGCATCCAGCCGCCACACACGCCGCCGAAATCCGTTTCCCCTCAATCATCGCAACCCTCCTCGTCGCCCACATTGCTGGTCAGCAGTCCCCATGCCACGCCTCCTCAGCAACAACAGCCGCCCAACTACCCCAAGCCGACAGTTATGCATCCGGCGGGAGCTGGACCGGGTCCCATGATGATGCCCGGTATGCCGCCAGCGGGTTTGGTGCGTCCCTTCCCCGTGGGCCCCGGAGGACCACCGATGCCGCAGGGTCAACCCGGCTTGCCTGACATCAAGGCCCTACCCCCGTACATCAATGCGCCGCCAGAGCTGCCGCCCCAGCACAACCCCCACTTGATCGCCGCCGCCCAGTTCCAGATGGCCGCTGCCCTGCAAGCCGGCCACGTTCTGGGCCCTGCTGCAGCGGCCGCCGCTGCTGCCGGATTGCCGCCACATGCCGCTCCCTTCATGCCCAATCCGGGCATGCCCAGGGAAAGCTACCAACTGTACCCTTGGCTGCTCAGTCGCCATGGAAGGATCTTCCCTCACCGGTTCCCAGGAAGTAAGTATCTTAGTCAAGAATATTTAAAACCAAATTTTGGGCAAAAGCTTTTAAAAAAAGTTATTAGTTCTTGATTAATACTTTTTTGAAAGGATTCCCTTAAATAAATTCCTTTTATCCTAAACCGATGACTAACCAGAAACCTTTTTTTATCTTCTTTAAGGTTTCCTGGTACCGCCGTTCCGCAAGCCGAAACGCATTCGTACCGCCTTCTCGCCGTCGCAGCTCCTGAAGCTGGAGCACGCCTTCGAGAGCAACCAGTACGTGGTGGGGGCCGAGCGCAAGGCCCTGGCCCAGTCCCTCAATCTGTCCGAGACGCAGGTGAAGGTGTGGTTCCAGAACCGCCGCACCAAGCACAAACGGATGCAGCAGGAGGACGAGAAGGGAGGCAGCGGGGGATCCGAACGCAATCTGCACAATGGTAGCGGAGACGAGGACGATGACGAGCTGATCGACATGGAGATGGACGACTGCCCCAGCGACGAGGAACACGACCTGGACGCCAGCCACTGAACCACATCCACAGGCGAATGAAAATCAAAGATCCCTGCCGCGATCGGTGGCGGTCCGTGAGTTCCTTACCCAACCAAGTGATGGGGTCCAGTTCCAGTTACGTCGACTGAGCTCCCAGATGAGCTACCGCGAAAGTAACATAGTTTGTTTTGTTGTGATATATTCTTAAATAGTGCAAGCAGCGTTAGGCTAACTGTACATAGCAGGCGTGCAGCGATAGGAAAGTATTAGAGACCATCCTGTCCTGTCCACACACACTCCGCCCCCACTCTCCCATCTCTCAAGATCCGTGCCAAATCCTTGCGAAGACGAAGACCAGAGGTTGAGTAGAGCTCAAGTAATCAAGTTGTTTCCTCCTCTTCGAAGCTTTCTCTTTCCAAAAATTCACCAACAAAAAATTGAAATTAAATACAAAAGAACCCTAGGCTAGACACCTATAACTATAACTGTACAAATTTAATGATTTAAGCGTGTAAATATTCATGAAGAGCATTACTTTTAATTAGTGAATTCCTACAGAACAAAATGTACTCCCAATAGCTGTTGTATTATTCCTTTGTATATTGTATGACGATCTAGCATTTATTTATGTTTAGTTCTAAGCACGAACCTCTTGAGTCGCTCAACAGCTGCTGGATATTATTTAAACCCGTCTAATATAGCCCTAGTTGCTAGTACCTACTATCTAAGCCAAGAAATATAATCTTAAGAACTATATAAAAATATTATTATATTAAATATAAAATATTCATTATGAAAAGAAATTGAAAATGGTTTTTATTTATTTTTTTTCTCTGATAGAGATTAATTTTTTTTTCAGTGCAATCTCCTCCCACTTTTTTATTGAGTTCGTCCCACTGTGTGACAGAGTTAAAAATTATGCGCCGTCAATTAATTAGCGTGTGACATTTAACATTGTTGTTGCTGTTTCTGTCCACTCGATCGGCGATCGGTGATCGGTGACAGGTGGCGGGGTGGAAGAGAGATGGCTAGATGGCACTGAAAGTGGAAGGGGAGGGGGCTAGCCGAAGGAGGCGGCTATAAAATGCATTTAGCGATCGTTATTTCTTATAGATTTCATAAGCATTTTAATTGCACAATTTAAAATGCAAATCGTGTTTTATTGTAGAATTTAATTGAGCGCAACTCGTGAGAGATCAAAGTGTGAGGAGGTGGGGTGGGTAGATGGGGTGGTTGTGGCCCGAAGAGGGAGGGTGGGCGGCCGCCAGGAGCCAAAACAGAAACTGGTTAACGAGACGCTAAATTAAAACGACTTAGGCCCCAAACGCGAGGTGTGCTAATGATTCAAAAGCCAAATTTATGATTATTGGGCCACAAATTTATGCGACAATTGCGGACAGGCGGTTTATCGTTATCGAGACAAGTCCAGTATTAGCGATCGCCGATCGGCGGGTCTAATGAATATGCAATGTCTAATTGCAATGGGCAAACTGCAAGCTCGATTGGCTCAGCTGATATGGCTAATTAACGGACATAACGAGTCTAATTACCAGCTGTTAACAGCACTAAATTGTGGCACTCTGTCAAAGGTCTCACGGGCCTCAGTTGGCTTTAACCGGCCCGTTGCAATCTTGCAATTGAAAAGCTTACAACGGTATGCCATAAATCAGAGCGGGAAAATTATATGGTCGGACACCAAGGGAGATCACAATCAAAATCGCCGGGGTTACCTATCCGGCTAAGCCTTACCGGCTAATAGTCAGTCTTGTTTGCTTAGCAGGCACGCACATTTGATGGAAGCCCCCAGATGCCCATCGGAGGGCAATTGTGATTAATAATGGGCCAGCACCACGCCCACCTTACGGGCCGAACTCCAATTCGAAATTGGATTAGGGCGGCGGGAGGCTTATCTGTTTGCCCGATTTTCAATATCACTTCAAATGTTGCCCAGCTGAATAAAATACCAAAAAAAAAACGAAGAAAACGAAAACGAAACGTAACGAAAACTAAAATCAGAAAATCTGAAAGAAATCCCTTGCTGATAATTCTCGGAAATTAAAACACAATTTGGTAAGTTGTGGCTGTTGATGATGTTATATGTATATACCTACAGACCTACGTACAACTTTATATCAGCGCTCAGACATACCGACATGTGTTTGTACAACTTGTTTTGCCTCGTGGCTGGCTCCGATTTTTTCTGAATGCCTCAAAAGGTTTGTTATGCGGCGCGCCCCAAAAATGAGAGATATAGAAATAATAACAAAAACAACGCATTCACTTTATGGCCAGCACCACGCACAACTTGCTGCCCGTTGTTATTGTTATTTATCCCATAAAGTTTATTAAGTAATCCAATTTGGTTAAATTAGCTGTGTCCCGTCTTGAAGTTATTTCGGATTTTAATTGAGTTTGGGTTTCTCTGTAGTCCCCCCACCCCACCGCACAATCTGGTGTTCATTATCTGTTAAATTTCACCGATCACTGATCGATCGCCAGCATAATGCAAATTGTCAAGATCCCCCCTTCTCCGGGGCCAACTTAATGATTCGAGACTCATCCTCGGCGGAGTTCAAGACCGGGACGTGCCATATCGCAGAGTGTTCTGTTTAATGTGTGTTTCCAGGAAGATTAATACGGCGAAATTAAGGAAAATAAATAAATGTCAACGCTGTACAAGATCGTTATCGTATTTAACAATAATTACCCTGATATGGGATATGCTAACTAATCTGTTAAGCCCGCTCGTCCAGCCCAGGATCGCTGGACGTCGCCGATCACAGTTACTCACAAGAGATACACAGACTCTCTGATTGTACAGTGATCGCCAACAGGTTTCGGACTCGGGTCGAACGAATGTTTAGTGCTTTCCGTTGTTGCCGCCTGGAACATCATCGTCGTCGAAGGTGTCGCCGGCCGCTTGTTGTGTTAAATTAAGTAATTAATTTTAAAGTCCATGTTCTGTCCATTTGTCTAAACGAAAGACTTAGGCGACGAACTTTCAGGTCCGCCACGCTTGTTAACTCCACTTCCGTCATTCGGTTTCTGGAATAGAATTGTGTTTAAAAATATATCGAGATATTGATCTGGCGACTCCAATTGCTTGTAATTTACTTTTGAATTGTTCTGGGTACTTTGGCCACTTCCTGCAGCCAACTAGATTGGCATCACTTTTCCAGGCCCTCGACACATTGTTTGTAATAATAATAATTCGTAAGCGTTTTAATTGAATGATCCGAAAGTGGGCGTGGATCGGTGCCAGTCTCCTATATATTTTAGATTACGAATTCGCTCCGTCATTGCCAACTGCTTGACTTGTCTCAGAGCAAAAACCGAATAAACATTTGGTTGGGTTTTTAGGCCCTCAAGTGCTTAATTAAGAGACCGCAACAACGTTTCGTTTGCCGTTTATTTATTTAACAATTTTGTGCGTCCAGGGCCCAATATTTTGATGTTTTCTAATTGCCTCAATTATGTTTGGCTCTCGGAGTGTTTGGTCTGTTAGATCGCCGACCTCATCACGATTTGTGGCGCCAGACGCCACCACTGACTCTTTCATATGCAAAGTGCTTGCGACCGATCAAATATCGAATGCTTTAATTTGGTATATCAAAGAGAGACATTATACTTCTGCTGCTGCCAGTCTCTCGTTTCCCCATTCCCCCAGTACCCCCGGCTCGTAAAAGCGTCAAATTTCTCAATTCTCAATTCTCGGCTGCCCATTACCAATTCCCGATTTCGTGGCCAGCTCCATGGGGCGTCCTAATTGTTGATATGCATCTCAGTTTCTCTTCCCAGCGGCAGAGCTCGCGGCTATTTGGTCCGTTGCGAGCAGACTCTTAATATTATTTGGTGAGTTTTATGTTTTATATCGAATTAGTCACATAAATATGCACTCTTTATGACAACCTGATGTTTGTTGTTACTGTTTTATGCTCGCAGAGCTAGGGCGCCCACGCTGCGTATGATTGTTGGCATTTTGATGGGTATTGAACAGTGGATTGATTTTATTTTCAAAAGGTAAAAAAATATCTTCGACGAGTATTATTGATACATTTTTGTGTTTAAATGTTCACTATAAATTTAAGTCTTAAGTCTTAATAATTATGAAATGAAAAATATTGAAACTTTTAATATTTCTACCACGGTTCATTACAAAATCGAATTCCTTTACATACGACCCGCAGCGCAATGCATTATTCAAACGGCAGTGAAAATCCCGCCTCGAACATTTAGTTAGTTAAACAATCAATTAGTGATGACCGCAACTGAATTGCCGGTGCCGTTATTGAATTAAGCCCGAGGTGAAGCAATCGTAGGGCCATGCCTAGGTATACCTTCCTAGTTCAACCTTTAATACAGAACCCAATCAGCCTCCTCTGACAGGGCAACAAATGCCCGGATTGCGTGCGAGCCTCGAGTTTTCAGGCTAATTATGGGTTTGCCATTTGGGGCCTGCATATGGCTCATTGTAAGGTGCATACCAACGTTCATAGAGCTCACTGCAAACGGCACTAGCCGTGTTCGGTGGTCCGGGCCAATGAGGCGTCATCTAATATATTGCAATTACAAGCGGCAATTAGTCAATTTGCCAGACTCGAACACGAAACGCTTTTCGCTTTCCGTATAATTAAAAGCCAATTAGAATATTTATTATGAAAATTGCCCAACAAATGTGCATAATTGAAGTGATGTGAATTCGTTTAAATTACAGGCCGCTTTGGCTGTGGGGATTTACTAACCGATGCCCCCTTGATTCAGTTAGTGGTTTTCTATAATTGAATCAGGTACTTCCTGCGAAACAATTACTGCCTCGGCAAGCTTATTACAAGTGGGTTAAGCTTATTAATTTTATATTGTGGAAAATGCAAATTAGCAAATCCAAATTACTTCATTCAATTGTGTTATTGGTTTGTGTACAAAATACAAAGTATGACCCTCGGAGTGACATGTTTTTTGTTACTTCACCCTTTGAGTTAATGTCCAAGCTGTGCTAAAGAGACTTTTATTTATAAACAGCTAATTCGTCACACAGCTGGCTACTGGCAGAAAACACCCACACCCACACCCATACTCACACTCGCACTCACTCGACTCATCTATTCACACTTGTTGGGGTTAGGTCAGTCCGGTCGAATGACCAAATATTAATGTATTAGCATTTGTCACAAACACGCAAACAGACGATGAAAATATTGAAAAATTATGCAGCCGAGGCAATCAAACAATTAAATATAAATTTGTGGTATTCACGCCCCAAACCAGAATAAAGAAAGAACCAAGAAACATACAAAACAAATGAGTGCGTCCCTGATGGTTTTGATGACGATGTTGATGTCCGATGGCATTCCTTGGAGTTGCGGTTGAAAATGTAAATTCTTTGGAAAATATTGTTAGCATAATGCTCGTAGATTATCAACTGCCGAGCACACCCAAAACGATTCTCAATACAATTTTGACAGCGTATTTCGTAATAAAATGGTAAATTCATTGAAACCGAGTAGTGAGACGCACACGGCAAGTGCATTTCAATTAGATGCACCTCACCCATAGATATATCTATTACCATTTCTAATTAATCAGGCGGAGAAAGGTCGCAGAGAGGTGGTGTGGGTGAGAGATTGTTGCTTTATTTTGACATTTTCCACGGATATTAGATTAACATCATTTTAAAATCAAATTAAAACATTAGGCGGGGCCCACCCCTGAAAAACAGGATTGGGATCTAGGGGTCCTTTTTGGCCTTTGGCCACTTGGCTTCTATTTATCACCGTTACGGCAACTGCTGTTTTTGTTTTGCTTGGTATAATTTAGATAACAGGTACAGAGACAGAGGGTCCTTATTGACAAGTGGCATTTTCCGGGAAACGCACTAAACCCAGAAACCTCACTGGACTGCCCTGCACATTTCAACGGGGGTTGGTTGTGTGTGCCTAGAACCCACGCACAATGCACAATTCCTGGTCCAACTGGTCAGCCAAGTGTTAGGCGATCCAAACCGATCTTTTCTGACCCGTCTCTCCTAAAACAGTTGTCAAGCAGCAACAACATCCACCTTGTCGTGATGTCAATGAAGATAATGTCCGGCGATTTAACCTGCTGTGCGTGGGCGTAAGTGTAGATGCATCTCCACTTCTTCAGTTCGTTTAGTGTTTGCTCTTTTTAATTGGAAATTAAACAAATGCCCCGGGGTTGGGACTTTTTGTTAGGTCTATGGTTTTGCGTGATTTTGGTCGGGACGGGGGGCACTTGAGCCGTGCAATTGTTGTGGTCCCTGGAGCGATTGTTGTTGGGTTGATTTCTTTATGAGCACAAAACCGTTAGCACAGATGGGTAGATAGTTTTTTCAGATCCATTGTTGTGGGCAATGATTTCTTAACTGTTGTGTCCTTTATTATGGTGGGAACAATAAGAATGAGGCAAGAAAATCAATCTAATTACTAAGAAATTTGGTACGGTAACGGTGTTTATTTAGCAAAGAACCTAATTATATATGTTCTGTTGGAATACCATAAAAGGAATAAAAAAGAAAACAAAAAAACAGGTAACATGGAGGATGTGATATTGCGTGGAATCACAACAATTGCAGCAAAAGTCCTATTTTAAAAAAGATTATCATTCGAGTTCTCCTATTCTGGCAGCTGAATCTACATAATTTCTACAAAATATCCTTAGTTTAGCTCATCCCCTGCTGCACCATCAGCCCATAAACATTTCATATGCATTTTTTTCATTCCCATACAAATCAAGTTCGTTGCCTAAGTCTTTTGTTCGAGGCTTCTTTTCATTCACTTTAAACAAGAATTTTATAAACAGTGGCCTGCCAAAACACAACATTCATGCCAGCCCGAGGCTTCCGTTGAAGCGTTAGTCGAAATCAGAGTTGGTGGATATATAATAACCCCCTGGCCCGCTAAGAGGGGTAGGGCCAAAAGGATTGCCGGACTAAACGAAGCTTTGCCCAGGCATCACACAAATTTGGAACAATGGCCGAGGGCCTCAAATGACACACAGCCCAAGAGTAGTGGCTGGAATTTTTGAAGAAAATCTAATCATCTGTCGGCACGCCCACCAACCCATGCCAAAGCGATCTTTTTGGCCCAGGGCATGCTGGAAAACAAGCAAACGTATTAATTAAATGTGCGCAACGCCTCCCAGTTTTCAAGCTAGTTCATTGTGTCAGCAAGGATGGGTTTCGGTTTTGGTTTTGTTTTTGGTTCTCGTTTCTGTTTCGCATCGAAGGGAACAGAACCCTTTAACGACATCCCGCTGCTCCTGCCGGACATGCAATAGTCCAAGTTCGCTGTAAAATCATGATTATTGCCATTATGGGCTTATTAAATATGAATTGTGAGGCCCAGAGGTCCAGAGGCCTACAGGCCCCGATATCCCGAAGCCTTGTGACTTGTGACAAAAGGCATAAGTCAATGCAAAATGCAAATGTGCGGAGGCGTGTCCTAAAACCGATCCCCGAAGAGTCGGGGATTAAATGCTCTGACATTCATTCAGGTCCTAGGGCCCGAGGATCTCTAACAGGATTTCAAAAAGTTAAGCCACAAGTGCCTGGCAGCTCATCGGTAATCCATCCCGAGAAAAACTGAACAGAGTCAGAGCCAGAGAAGGAGTCAGAGATCTAGGGAGCTGGGAAAATCCCAGTGACTCTCTCGGCTCAGGTAAATCGCTGGCAGCAATTTCCAAAATAAATAAACATCATTTTGACCCCGGTGGAAAAATATGAGCCAATTATGTTGGTCTGACATTTGAAACGCTTGTCAACGGTTAAATTTAAACTAAATATTTATTTTGTTTATAGGTCCGAAAACTGAAACTGAAAAATTTCATTGGAAACTGCTTTCTTCGGCTTTCTTCGTAGACAAGAAGAGACGGGCCTTATCGGCCTTGTCTGATCGTCGAGTGGCCCGTGCTTGTGCTGGCCCGGCTTTTATGGCCAATTTACCAACTAAATAAAAGTAAAACGTAACAAAATCTGTTGGCCCCGAGAAGCGCCATTAATTCCAAATATATTACCGAAAGTAATTTGATATTTTCACTCGCGAGCCAACTACACAAAAACTTCAATGTAATAAAATTAATTTAAATTCTTCTCCGGAGCTCTGCGCCGGCAGACCAGCACACCAGCTAACACACACACTCCGGGTGTGTTATGTGATATAAAGCGAATGAGTAAGCGCCTCCATCTTGGGCTCGAGGTCCCATAAAGCAAACCAGCGAGAGCTACAAATATCTGTCGTTTATTTAAATTTAGCTATCAAAAATGTTTACGATCCACATAACTGACTAAATCACCATAAACACCCTGTTCCGTGTTTGGAGTCGTACCTCTTGGACCTCTCGGACCCTCACCTCTATCTCACACCCCTTCTCCGCCCCCTTTCACCCGGCTGCCTCACCTGCCACATGCGGCGCTTGCATAGACAAACTCTTTGGGCATCTGCGGTCGCTCGGCCTCATCACGATCATGATTGCAGCCTGCCTCGCTGTACCCTAGGTGGTAAGTTGTGGCAACAAGTGTCTGCCTGCCAAGACCCGCAACCCCATGCCCCCGGTCCCCTGTCTCCTGCCGCCTGCCACTCCCCCTGACACACAGACTCCTTGCTAACCCATCTTTGGCACTTTAGCGTGTTGAATGCGCTCATTTATGTGAAATATGATACGCGCCATAATATGCAAAAGGAAAAAAAGAAACAATAAAAAACGAAGGAAAAGGAAAACATTTTAATCAATTAATTATCCAAACGAGGACGAACCGGGTGACCAGGGGGCAGGAGGCCTGGAGGTGGCTGGTCAAGAGGTGTTCGTGTCTGTGTGGTGCATGTAAATAATTTTAAAAGTTGCTTATGTGAAATGTGGCACTTAAATAACGCAGCGGGTGCGATTTGGCGCGGCCAATGTGCGAGGCTCATTTTTAAAGATTGGGCAAGAGGGAAGATTGCCCGAAAGGTAGAGCAGAAGTGTTTACCGGGAAAATACACTAAAAATAGGATACTCTCCACAACTTATCAGACGTAAAAAGCTTACTAATGGCATTCAATTAAGCTTCTTTATATTAAGAACCTTAATCGCATTTTATTGATTTTAAAACGCCTGTCAATCTCATTTCAAGTCGAATTTTTCTTGATAATTCTCGTACCCTTATTAAGTATACCTTGTGATCAGTTTTTATAACCCTTTTCGCCAGTATCTCTTTACCTGAATTTTTATGTTGCTCTTTTTAATTTCTTAATGAGCCCCTTGAGCTTGAGATTTCATCCGATCTTTTCATGCCTTTGTCTTGGGCTCGGAATGCCTAATTAAGTTTTAACCAAACTTTATAATTTTCGCTGTGCATAATTTAGCTTTAGGAGAAGAGGCAGATCAGGGAGAGGAGATCATTTGATTGCTTTCATAAAATGTATTATTTATTTACTTTTAATTGGCTTCATTTGATGATTTTAATGATGCGCAAATATCGGCAGCAACAATTTTTATTCACGCTAATAATATTCATTGTCCGGACTCCGGAGCCTGGAGCCAGGTAGAAACGGGTTTCCAGCAAACGGGGAGCTAATGATATCACACCCAAAAAATCGGGGGATTCTCGATGGAAAGTGAAACCCATTTGGACTTCTCTCACCTTCACCTGATGCACTCCAGGAAAGGGCCGGCAAACACGCAACAGGGGTTCGGTATAAGCCCCAGAATGCCACTCCCCCATTCCCCCCGTTCTAACAGCGCCCCTGCTGGGCGAGATGATGCCTCAATCGCTGGACCGTCTTTACAATCTCATCGGAAATCACTTAGATCCCAATAAATAAACCTCGCATACGTGGCATGACTGGGCCCAAACAAAATACAACAAAAAGAGAAGAAATATCAGACAGCATTAATTACGCCTTACTTAAATTCTAATACCCTGTGACTAAAAAATTAAGTTGTTGCCTTTTAGTATTTGGCGCGAATTATCGTGCTGCGATGAGGAATCTCCCTGGAAATCGGAATCCCAGCCTGATTCCTAACCAGTTGGTCACAGCGGGCTCCCTAGACGGACCCCGAAATAATAAAAGAAAAAAAACGCCAATTCATTGGGGCGACAGGCATCCAAGGCACCCAAGACGCCCCCGTACTCCAGTCTGGTATTAACGGGCATTACAATAAATATGAAATTAATATTAATTTCAATTAATGTCAAATATTAATGTCCACAAAAGCGTCGAACATCATTTGTTGGCTGTCATTTCTTCGGGTTTACGTTGTCCGTTGTTTGGATTTACGTTGTTCGTTGTTCAGTACCCGTTGTTTGGTGTTTCGTTGTTTGGCCGTTGTTGTGCTGTGGGTCCCTTTATTATTGTTGGCGATTTGATTAGCTCGATAGTGTCACAAGATTCGGCATGATTTATGGGCTCGCTGCTCTGAACAAATGTGGTGAATCAGTCGCTGAATGAATTTTTAATTTCATTTTAAATCGTTTCCAATGCGACTCTTTTTCCCTTTGTGGTCGAATCACATCAGATAAGTGGTCACTCATTAGGCCCTATAACGGTGCGCTGGAAGATACACAAACATCTCGACTTTCCCACCAGTTCTTTGTCTGTTTGCAAATTAGCAACAGTCTTTCGATTTTGGCCAGCTCTCTCGGCCAGAAGATCGATTGCTTAATTAAGCCGCGATTTGACAATGTCAAGTGTCGGCCCACAGCAAGGGGGCTATCTCTCAAGAGTACACCGCAAACAAACTACCTTAGAGTTCTAAGTGTCTATATTATGATATGAATTCTTAAAACCTATATCATAAATTTTTTGTTTTTTCTCTGTGCCGATACAAATACGAGTTTACCTTAAAAATACAACCAATATCTCAGATCCCCCTCAGACCAGCCCTCTACCAAATGCAAATGAGGCGTTGGCGTTATCGATCGCAACATGTGTAGAAACGTATTTTGTATTTTGTTTTTATTACTGTCGATAAGTCGTTATAAATTGGGTTAGAGGTGCGTTTCGAACACAATGTCTTATCCATATCTCCATCTCCCTTGCACTGACTCCGTCACACTTGCTCTTTCGCCTAAAATGGC
Organism: Drosophila pseudoananassae pseudoananassae; assembly: GCA_018153035.1. Lineage (NCBI taxonomy): Eukaryota > Metazoa > Arthropoda > Insecta > Diptera > Drosophilidae > Drosophila > Drosophila pseudoananassae. The sequence continues at coordinate 3,905,806 of JAECXR010000055.1, forward strand.
TCTAAAGGTCTTAAATGATTGTCAATAGATTTGCATAATTTGGTGGGGTTTGTTCGGATTCTGGTATATGGCCAAATCAAGATATATACCCGCAGTGTTCAGTTCGTATGTTGGAACATTTTAGAAACATGCGTCAACATAATTTTAACGCCAAGCAACTTAGCATAATCGATCTTATCTGCCCCCGCCGATATACTATGGTATATATATTTCGAACCCCTTCTTTGCCCAGCGCGTGTAATTTATGTTGGCCTGGCCCTGGTTCGAGCCCTAAATCAGCCATTAGAGGAGCTTGAGGAACCTTCATCGGTCTCGGTTTTAATGATATTTTTTTTCCCGAGACCAGGTTAGAAGGAAGTCATAAACCAATTTGGTGCATCGACTGGCCCCTCTGTTGGCCCTGACTGGCGCTGCTCTCGTGCCTGCTTAATATGTTGGCCATGTGGCTATATTTAAACAGAATCTCGTGCGTACGTGATGTGCTGCGCTTCTAAATGAAAATGACGTGTTTATCGCTTTATAGTCGGCTGGAGGGCCAAAGAAACTTGAGGTTACATTAAAAAATGTTTCCCCATCGTGTCTTCCAACGAAAGTATTTTACTTACAACCCGTAATTGGTTTCATTCACACTTTTCTCTTTTCTAACTGGGGTTTTTTTACAGAGAAATGTCGATTAGAATCATGGACCTCTGATTTTTGTGGGCAATCCAGAACTCTACTTAATGAACATGTTTTCCGATGACATTGCCCCGCCCCTGGGTAGAGGCCTGGAAAATTTGGATTCATTCATGGAGAGCAAGTGCAACTGCAGCATCCCCTGATTGGAGTTGATAAGCAGCATCCTGTTTCCTTTTGATCACCGAGAACTGATCACTGGCCTCTCTGTGCCTGGCATATTAATGAGCTCTGAAGAAAGTGAGCAATTAGCAGGGCGGAAATACAAAATCCATCCAAAGCCCAGTGACAATAAGGATTCCACATCGAGGCGCCCACATATCTTTTTTAATTCTCTCTGAGTAAGATCTGTCAAGCTGAAGGCGCGAATTAGTGTTGATTAAATTATGTTAATTTTTTCCCTTTCTCACCTCTTTTTGCACCCTTTTTGGGCATTATGCGTTTTGGATTGGGGTTTTTGTGCGTTTTGTTATTTTTAACTCGCCAACTGTCAGATTTCATTTGTAAGACACTAAAAACGTTTTGCTTTTGCAGTCTCAAACAGACAAGAGATCACGCATATATATATGGGTAGATGTAAGGAAAATACTCTTTAAAATGGGATTATGGTATATATATTATTAAATATATTATTTAAATTATAAAACAATATGCAAGCTCTTCAAAGATAATATTTTCTAAGATATCCAGAAATGGCTATCTTCTACAGATATTATTTTAAGTCTATAAAGAGCGTTCTATATTCGTCATATATCTTTTAAAATACCCTGCATTTTTTATGATTTTTCACTAGCCCGCATCGTGTTGCAAACAGCTTGTCCTTGTCCGAACTGTCCACACAAAGCGCGACAACAGGCACAAGACAAAGAGCAAAAAATGTTGTACGCAAGTCCATTTAAAATGCATTTACATTAACATTATGATGAGGACGGGCCTTGAGAGTGCCGGGCTCGGATAGGATCGGCATGACTGGGTGCCGTCTGTGTGGCCGGGAGAACGAGATCGAAGGGAGCTGCTCATCCTCGGCCCAGTCTTGGCCAAAACAATTACAATTGTATCCCATCGATGCCGCTCCGATCGATCGCTTCGATAGCTTTGATGTCGTATTTGGTGTGTTTTTAGTGCAAGATTTGGCGCTTTTTTGTTCGCTTTTTATTTGCTTTGTATTTATTTTTTGTGCTCTGGCCCCGATCGATGGTTCAAACAGAGCGACCAAAGGTACGACCGATACTTTGTAGAAATTATTGTTAACAACAGAAACGACAACAACAACCACAACAACAATACGGTCTGGCCAAGAGTTGTGCACAAAGTGAAAATATTTACGAGCCAATCAGGCATTTAAGTATCACATTACACCATGTTCAATGTTCGATGAGTTGTCAACTCATGTTTGTATCTGTATCCGCTCGGCCCTAGGGCGAATGTGAAATGTAGTTTTGTAGCTTTTAAATGCATTTTGTTTGTCTGACTGGCCCAATAAAGCACCTCGCCAAGGTTCTTATTTAGATCGGTTTACATGGCCACGCTTTTCGGCGGATGGATCGCGACCGTCGATGCTCGACGAGCCGTCTCCTTTTGGAATTTAATAATCGTGTTTTGCTAATTTCCCGCCTGTCGTGTTAGACGACATTGAACTTGAGATGTCGTCGTTACTCTCTACTCTCTGATTTCATTTTCATATCGATCCCGTTTTGAGCCGCATCATCTAATTTAGCATCGTGTTAGCCGTCAATTTGTGGGCAACATTTTGTGTTAATTTCAGCGAAATCCATTTCAAAGCAAGCCGCCTGGTCAGCAAGTGTCGTCGGCATCCCAAATTATGGCTTGTCCCGCACTTTTGACGGCATAACTCATACGACGCGTTGGCTGCTCACGATTGCGAGTCGTTGTTAGGCTTGGCAGTTCGAGGGGACTTTGATTGTCAGCGAGCTTTTTGAGGTTCTGCCAAGTAAGCTAACAAATGGAAAGTGAATTTTAACTTGAAAAAGAATTTGAAAGAAAAAGACACAAAAGCCAATACAGTTGGAGCAACATTTAGTATTAAGTTCATATATCATATATCATATTTACCTTTTCAATTGTTAATTAATAAAGCCGCTATTAGATATAATTGGACGAACTTATCAGTTCCTCAGTACCAGATTGTAAATAAGGAAATACACATCCCAAATATCCGAAATACTTCCTAAATAAAATACTCAATAAAGAGTGATGAATTCAGCATTAAAGACAATCTCCAACTGAAAAGAAAAAGATATTTTAAAATTTCTGTATAAGGGTTTTGTTTATGGCTTTAAGAACCAAAACCCACTTATATCAAAATCAGAATATACCCTAGGCATGTGTTTTATAAAATGTAGAGAAGGTTCTGCAAGACCATGCAGAGAGAGTATTTTTGTTAAGTTTGTTAGTCTTATTGCGTATTTGTTCCACTGTTTAAATAATTTAAGTAAGAAGCTCTGAAACACTTTCACGAATTGGCCAATTAAATTAACAATAAGCTCGACAGCCCCCTGGCCGTGGCCACCACCTACGCGCCTGCCACCTCTAGTTGCCACATCTCCGTCCCATCTTCAGCCTGCTCATATATTCCTACATATAAAGCCGCCAAAACTGCGATGCGGCCACAATTTATATTTAGCCAACCCACGGTTTGGGACAGAACAGGAAGCCTGGCCAACAACATAAGGAGCAATAAGGAGCAAGTGAGCCCGGTTCCGAGGGCGTTGCTAGCTCTTCGCGACTCTGGCTATAAAGCCATCATATAAAGCCAGACGATCCGAAAGTCAGCCACCCTCTCGCCTCCCCTGCCTCTTTAGTTCCTGACACCAACGTACTTAGGCAAAACAATAAACGTGGAAGGTGGAACCTATTGCGAACGTAAATTAAGTCATTAAAAAATGCTAAGTTACGGAGTCGAGGGGAGGTGATTGGAAATGAGAAACAAGAGCTGGTACCAGGCGCAGAGCTGGATGGGGGAGGGGCGGGAAACATTGTCGCCCAAGTGGTACATACAAAGTCTTCTTTTTTCAGGCCAGTCCCTCCAAGTCTCAATGGGGTTAAGTAAGTCATTAAATTTGTCGCTAGACACGACCATGTTGGCCACTATGGCGACACAATACCCTCCAGCTGATGGCGGAACTGGATAATAAAATTAAGCAGACGGCCAGGCAACATACCCAGTAGACAAAGATACCCATAGTGGCAGTAGAAGTAGTAGTAGAAGTAGTGTGTCAACTCCTCCATTGAGGAAGGAAGTGACAATTGGCCCAATGAAGACATTTGATCCACCATCCCTGCCGCTCACCTATAGTTTCTTTATTTCATATCCACATACCTTTAGCCAGGTCGGTTTCACCGTGTGGGTGCAGATATATGGCCAAAAGCCTCTCCGCTTTTTATGGCCAAAAGACATAAAATGAAGACCTTCGTGTTGGCTCTCGCCAAAGTTGGGCAAAACTCATAAAAGCGCTAATTGAATAAGCAACTCAATGGATCGTGAATCATTATTAGACATTTATGCACGGCTAATGCCCGAGCAGTAGAAATTTGTGTAGGAAATCATGTAAGAGAGTAATCCAATATCGAGCACCGAGCCATAAATCCTTTTATCTTTTCGCCATGGGTCTTCCTCCCACAGATTCGATTCCCACAGCCTTCGGAGATCGTGGCTTCTCATTCATCGATCTTCAAATTAATTATGTTAAAATTTTAGCTTAATTGCAAGCAGATCTTATCTCGAAAACCACAGCTCGATCTCTCAGATCGAGCAAAATTTAACTAATGTACAATTTAATAAAATTAGTTAAGAGCTCCGCGGGCGAATGGGAATTCAAATTTCTAACTTCAGGTGTGTATGGGCAGCTGTATCTCTGTTCCAATATCTGAAAGCCATAATTTTCAACACAAAGAGATTTATCTCAAGCGACTTATCTAAGCAAAACGCTTGATTATGTGACAGCGATCGGAGATCGGAGGGAAAACCTGAGGAGGGAAAACGCCCGCACCGGCGACTAGAGTTTGGAGTATCGCATTCAGATTTGAACCGAGATTCGAGTTTTATGTACGACATGACGATTGTTTATGAAACATTTGGCTTAATAAAGTAATCATGGCATGTTTTACGATCACCTTGCCACGGAGTCCACTCCCCTAAGACCCCTCCCACCAAAAACGCCAAAACGCGAACCACTTTCTATGCAAAACGGGTTGGGAATCGGCGGTATGTTCGGCAAAGTGCGAAGCCCATTAAGGCCCCGCTGCTTCTCCGCATATCTCTCGGGGGGATTAATGAGCCTTAATTTGCATTTAGCCCCACTCGGGCAGACTCTGTTCGAGTCTGAGAACAAAAACATCTAGCTACAAGTCCGACCCGGGCCTGAGATTATGGCCAAGCGTGCACAAATTGACATTTATTTATATTTGAATGGCGTTTAGCATTCGAGCGGCTCTATAAGTCGCTATTTTATGGCTCTGCGTGGGCCGGCCGGGCAAAATGCTTGTATATCTGCGATAAATAAAACTTTAATCATATTTAATATTTAATTATTTCAGGCAATCGCACAATGGCCACTTCCGGCAAAGCCCCACCATGAATAATTCGCCAGATAATTTTATGCCGAAAAACTCCGCTGTTTGACATGCAAATGTTGTGTTTTATAGCCAATTTGGCATTAATTACAATAACTCAAGAGGTCGATTTGAAAGTCCGACACTCAGATGCAAATTAGCCCGCTGCCCTATGGCCCCCACAATGCGATTAACAGTATACACTCCGAGTGGCAGATGACTTTCCAATTGAATCCGTCAGATGCGTATGTATCTAATGGCCAATTTATGCACATCTCTGCACCTCTTACCCGCTCCCAGAGGATTATCTGAGAACAATTGCGTGCTTGCCGGGTTAAATAACAAATTCGCCCATCAAATGCCACAAAGACTCAATCCGGTACAAAAAAGGCAAAAGATTGAACCAAATTTCATGGGTCCAGGCAGCCACTGAGCCACTCAGCCCCTTAGCCACTGGCTTATTGCCACCTCCAGCTCCCAGCTTCAGATACAAGTTGGATCCGAATCGGAATCGGAATCCAAACTGAAACTCCATCTCCAATTCCAATTCCGATGACGATGCCGTTGCCGATGCCATTTCCATCTCCATTGTCGACCGGACCCGTGGGCCTTTCAGGCCCCAACCAAAAGGTGCTAAATAAGTTGCTCTCGGCCACTTTCGTCTCTCTCGTGTCGTCGTGGCCCAATCTAAATATCTTAATCTGGGACTGCCTGAAAATTGGCTGCCTGGTTTTGGTGCGACTTGACTCGATACGGATTCGGATTCGGACTGGGCAAGCCTGGGCTGGAACTCCAGCTCTGATGCTGAGTTTTTGGGGACACGTTTGTTAGTGCGTAAGCTTTTTGATAGAATTGAACGATTAGAAGTCCATAAAGCGACAAAAACATGACAACTTACGCGGCGGCTTTGCAATACAAGGCGTTGCCAATGCAAAGGATTAATGATGCCAGCCTCTGTTGTCGTTGTCGCTGAATATCAAGTCTGGCAGTCGCTCAGCGGCTACGACGGCTTCGGCTTCCAACTCCCTGCTCCCAGTTGAGGCCTCAGATACAGATACAGATTCAGCTCTGGGCTCAGCTCCAGCCCCAGCTCAAGCTCGTTAGTCGTTTTTGGTCAAACGAGATTGCTGCGACAAAAACTAAAGAAAAAGGGTGGAGAGAGCGAGGGAACAAAGAAAACAATCTTGGGCATAAGTTTTGTATCTGAGGGCGCAGCAGATACAATTCCGTCAGAGGTGACAGCGTGAGGTGGGCTTACCTCATAGGAAAAACAGAATGGCAAGATACTTTATTGAACAACCTTTGGTTTCAATAAACAAAAAATACCTTTTTTATAAAAATCTAAAGATTAGCGTTAATATTTGATTTTTAAAACGTCGGTCACGCTGCCATCTCTAGTACAAACAGCCTACAAGAAGAGGTACAAATAATCGCCATGATCGTCATCATCATCGGGTGGGTTGTTGTTGCCTTTGTCGCATTGCTCGGCGGATTAAGGCTGCCGGGCCAGACCCAGCGACGACGACGACGACGCTTGATCGTCCACAGAGTGTCACCAGATTGCTCCAGCTCATCCCTCCCTGCCCCTGTTTCCTAACTGGATCTGCAAGGAGCATTGTCCCAGCCAACGACGGCCCATTTAAAATGTGCGCAAATAGTTGCGCATGCGCGCAGTTAATCTGCAGGCCGAGAAACCAACAGGCCAGGCTTAGCCCAGGCTGCGTCAGACTGTCTGGCCGGGCTGAAGGAGTCCAGGAATCGGGCTGGGAGTTGGCTTGTTAGCCGGCCCGAAGAGTCGGCCTGGCACTTTGGAGTGATAGTGATGGAAAGTGACGCGTTCATGTTTTGTGTCATTTCGCGGCCATTTGATGTATTGTGACAAACATTCTTGGCCCAGCCCCTGGATCTGTTGGCCAGAAGTGGATTTCTCACAGGTTAGTGGCGGTCAAGTTGCAAGCGAGCTGCCCGACAATGTTTATGAGTATCCTTAGTTGGTAGTTGGCTGGATAGTAGGTGATTAGCTGAACTTACAACCAACAAATTGTGGGAGTCTGAAAAAAGTTGGCGAAAATAGTAACCGAAGGAAGACCCCTATTAAAATCTATCCAAATATATCCTTTATCACTTACCTCTCATCACGGAGTCCTGGCCAAATAAAATTGATTTCAATTTAATAAATTTACATACATAACACTTGAATTGAGTTTCCAATTAATTTATTTCATGTCAACCTCACATCCGTCCAGAACCAATCACGAAAGGACCAAACGGTAAAGGACAACCGAAAAAGGACCAACAAATTGAACGCAAAAGGATGAAGGGGCAAGGGCCGGGGGGCGAGGGAGCCCAACCCAATAATAATATCAGTAACAATATACACAACAATAAACGAACAAAAACCAATTTACAATTTTATTATATTTTCGCACACACGTATCGAGGAGGAGAAAGCCAAAGGATCCTACCCGACAAAATGGCCCTGCGGAAAAGAGAGGGGCATATGCCACTGCCAGAGGGAGACAGAGTAAGCGATGTAAGCGAGAAAGAAAACCAATAAAAATCGAAATTGTCGGATGCGAAACGGCGCGGAATTGAATGGGAATCAATTTGCTTGCGAATCATTGAACAAATTGAAAAGGACATAAGCAAGGCCAGGACACCAGCAGCATGCATGGCGACATACACAGGATAATGCACACATAGACAAAAACCCAGGCACAGAGGAGGGGGTTGGATTTGGGGAAAAATGCTGAAATTGCTTGCAAAACAAATAAACAAACCGGAGAGCTGAGCTGAAAGCGGGGATCCTGCCAGCCGGAATTGAGGCAAAAGTGTTATTGATCCTTAACCAGGAAGTTGGACTGGTTGCTGCCATGCAAAAAAGCACGTTATGTGGCCAGGATAAAGGTCCCAGTTCCAGTTCCAGTCCTGCCCAGACTCTCTCTGCCGGCCGCCCCACTGCGATTATGTTTGCGCAGCCATCTTGATTGGCAATGTTATAAAATAAATACGCTACGAGGGCGGCTTTCATCTGCCAGGGGTTGGGGTGGCACTCACCGGAAACCCGTGTAACAGTGGCATTTCAAGGGTGGTGGGTGTTTCGGTGGCTCCGTGGGCGAGGGTGCTCTCTCGGATTAGTGAGCATTGCCAGCAGCAATTGCTGTGGGATTTAGCTGCCCTACAAGAGTACTGTGTTCCAAAATGGTTAGAACACGGAATAAAAATTAAAACTTAACTTAAAAACTAAAACTAAAAAATTTCAAATTTTTAAGTTACACAACATTTTTTACTTTTATTACATATCAGATCTTTGTTTAAGTATTTCTTAAGAAGTTCTTCCAACAGAATATTTCAAATTATTTTCGTATCTCTTTGTGTACAATATGACTTATTAAAATATCTTATGTTTTAAAGCAATTTTTTTTTAAGAAAGTAAAGAATAATTTTGTTAAGTATAATTTTTCCTTTTAAACTCTGTACCACTGTACTCCAAAATAGAAGAGGGTTTCTCTGGCTGCTGGTGGCTTATTGGTTTTCAGAACCATACCGGCGGAAGGATAATGTCAACGGCTGACTGTTTGCCAAATTGAGCAGCGCAAAGTGCAAAGAAGGGAGGCGGGCTAACAGGATTCGAGCGCAGGATTGGGAGTTGGAAGGCCATAAGGATGAAACCGATGATGACGACAATGCCAGAGAGCAGGATGCTAGATGGGGGATGGAGGATGGAGGACTCGAGGCTGATGAAGCTCGGGATGGAGTGAAAGTGGCAGCCAAGCGATGATGACAATGGCAATAATAATTTCACAAAATCGTTTGTCATTTACGCATGGCAAACGGTTTTGAAAGTAAACAGCCGGGTCGTCACGGGTTCCCGACATTTAACGAGATGGGGTAGATTTCGGGCAGAAACGGGAAAAGCTATACTGGCAAAATGTGTGGCCAAAAGGGAGTGGCACCCCAAGGATATTTATGGCATATAGATATTGTTCATTTCGCTGTTGGCAGGCAATTTTGTGACTAATGTTTGTTTAGCTGTCGTTGGGCATTTGCGACACTTTTTGGGAGATGGGTAATGGGTTTGGTGAGGTAAATATTCGGTAAAATCTGCTGGTTGAGCTATAGATTATAAAATACACGCAAAAAGTCTAGAATATAATTTAGTCTCTAAAATGAAAGACAAGAATATACATCACTCTGACCCCTTCTGGGGGAGAACATGTCGCCTCGGTGAAATAAACCCATGCTTTGTGTTAATTTTAGCACAATTTCGACAGCGGCCCCACCCATTTCAGTAATCTTATACGGTCTACCGAAACCGTTGAAGCATAATTATGATGATTTATGGAAACCACACGAATACAGCGACTCGAGACAATACCAACCGAATGCCAGCAACATCGCCATCGCCCACGCCCAAAAGCGTTTAGCTAAATGCTATATGAAAATAATATTATATTGATTTATGGGGCAGATCTGCACAATAGAGCGCCCCAAAGGAGAAGCCTTCGGAATTAATTTCCTGTCATTAGGAGGGCATTGTGATCGCTCCAACGGCAAAGTGTAGATCGAATATCCAAAAAATAAAACAAAACCTAAAGCCAGAAAACATCAAAATACCAAAGAAGAGTTAGACAAAATGCGGTCCAAGGCGATTTCGAGCCAATATCCAAATAAAAGAGATCGAAGGGCAATAAAATTGGGTTTTATAACAATTTTAGTTAATTTCGGTTTATATGGCCCATCATTAACAAAATTTGTTCCGCCAAGTTGACAGCTTCGAGACGCGTTCGAAAACCCTCTAAAAAAACACCCAAAACTTGTCCAAAATGGATTTCATTGCTCTGCAGCTCTCACCCTGTTGCGGCCATTGTTCTGGTCTGGGTTTTATTATTGAAAATGTTTATTGTTTTTCCCCCCAAAGTTATGTAAATTAGATTAATGCGACACATATCATAAAAGTTGGGCGAATTCCGATTGCCGAAAGCCGATCCAGCGGCAACGAGGCGTATGCTTAATGTGTCATTAAAATCAATGACTTGACATGAGGAAAACCCATTGCCATTGTTGATACAGCTACTCTGTTCTCCGAAACACCGAATACTATTTGTAGATGTAGCAACTTGGAGTTTATCACTCCATTCGCTCCACGACGAGGCAGCATGTGTGGTCCGCGCCTCTCAAGTGCCACTCCATAAAAACAAGTAGCTCGAAAAAACACATGTAAGTCGCGTTCTCGACTCTTGGCTATTGAATCCCTTTTCAGTTGCAGTCGTTTTCCTTACGTAATTATGCATCCTTTGTCATGCCAATCATTCGGAGATGGAAATGGAAATCCGACTCGAGTGGCGCAAGCAGCGTGTGTGTCCTTCGAGCACTTGAAAGGATATTTAAATTTTATGCCCAATTAAAAATACAATTTCAGGCCTCATAAATACGAGAATATCGATAGGCAGAGCGTTTCAAATTAGCATTGCATTAGTCATGAAATTTGTTACAACACCCTGGCCATTATGCCTGGCTATTAAAAATATTTTTAGCTCGTGATTTTCCCGGCTGACAATTCATTAGTTAACCGTGCCAAATAGCAGCAAAAACGATTTAAAATTATTCCATTATCGGGCAAAATAAGCACTTATTTTAAAACCCTCCAATTACTGCAGGGTGCATATAGACAGAGTGTCTATATAATATAAAGTGGAGTACATAACACTCTATAGATGCTGTCTTCTTCATTTCAGTGCGCAGAATCAGGACTGGAGAGCGAAAATCCGATTATCTCAGATACAAGATACAACTCGCAATCCACAACTCGCCCTGTGGGCGTCGACCAATCTGGGCCTTTGGGGCCACTGGAAGGATGCTGTTCTGGGAGGGTGTGAGTGCATGTGGGTTATGCAAGCATTTAGATAATTGTGTCGCAACCGCAGTGCACCACAAAAACCACAACAATAAGAAAAAAATACTGTCAGCTTCTAATTTATGGGAGGCGAGTGCTCGCTTTGGCGCTCATTTAATAATTGCACGAGGCCTGGAGGTCTCATTACGGAGGACGATCCAGCAACCCACTTCCAGGTCTCATTAACTGTTTGCGTAATTAAGCGAAATCGTTGGATGACAGTGCTCCGGAGTGGCAATTATACGTTTCGGTAAAATCTATAAAAAGTAAACCAGACTGTTTAATATAAAAAAGAGTAACCAAAGTATAGCGTTTTTATAGGGTTTTTTGTAGGATAAGCTATAAGTGCAATTAATTTAAACTTTTCTTGTAAGTACTCTTCAATAATTTTAATGTAAAAATTGGAGAATGTTCCAATGCTTCCAATAAAAACTCAAACGACGGCTTACCTTGGTTAATATTTATTTGATTCTTAAACCAAAATATTTATTCAATTCTTGATCGGAATACCTCAAGCTGCATATACATATGTAAACTGATTTCCAAAAAATTTAATTCAAAATCTTTAACTACATTTTTACCTTTTCATTCCTTCTTTTACGAAATTATAATACCCTTTCTCAGAGTATAATAATATCCATCTATTGAACACTGGAATGTCGGAAGCTGTTGTACAGAGACTTAAAAAAACAGAGTGCTATACGACAAGAGACCCGAGACTTAAGCGACTGATAAACGACTTCAAAACATACAAAACGTTCGATTTAACTCTCCGAGTTAATAATATTATCGGCTTAAGACATTGTCGCCGATCCGCTTCGTTGTCCGCCAATCGATTTATTAAAATGTCAGAAACTAGTTTGTCCGACTTCCACCACCAGAGTTGGCCGGGTCGGTTGGCGTGATATATATTTTGATTTTAATGCGTTATAATTTCGCTATAAATCACATGACCGGCTTATGACCAGCCGCCCAGCAAACGCAACCTGCTGCCGGGTGTCTGAATTGGTATTCGGATTCGTTGTTAACGTGGCCCTTACCCAGCTGCCCTACACTCTTTCGATAAGGCAGCCCATTTCTAACACTTTCATTAAGAAGCCGAAATTTATGGGCTCCCGTCTCCGGCGATATCGAGTCCATTCCACTTCAATTCGAATGCAGATTCCCCTTGACCAACAGTAGCCTATTCAGTTGTTTCTTTTTTCCTCGTATTTTAGGAAAAATGTGTCCCAATAGTTAAGCTCCGATAATGGCTTTTTAAAGAATTTCCTCTTCGAAAGGTGGCTTACGGCAGCCGTCGTGTGGGGCGCTTTTATGGACCCGAAGATGGGAAGATTTGGAAGAGCCACCCAGCTAGAAAACGGGGTTTTAAAAACACAAATTCCAGCAGCAATTTGCATAAGTCACGCATTTCTTTCTTCTCTTTATGAAACCATATCACCGGCTAATAAGACGTGTATATTTCGGTATTATTAAATGTTATTGATCGGATGATATGAAGAGGCCATTGGGGAAGTAGAGGTCTCCGAATTTGGGGCTTATTTTTATGTAAGAAACATAAAAAATTTATAGAAACATAAAAAAAATTGTAAAGGTTAAAATGGTTACTGCAAGTTTCAGATATATATTAATTTTGTGAAAAGGTGACCCAGAAATTATGTGTATCAGAACCCCTTTAGATGGGCTTTTGTTTCTCTTGATAATTCGCATACTTCCTTCCCCTTTTTTTGATCAAAATTGCAACCCCTTTTTGAAAGCCATTAACTGCTTTTGTGCGTATTGTCAGTTAGTAAGTTAGTCCTCCATTGAGGCCATCAGTGCGTCAGTCCATTCGATCTATCCGATCCCCCCGATCGCCCGATCCATCAACCCCGTTACGCCGATTGTCGCCGTTAATTAGAAACTATTCAAAGTCTACTTAAGTGCGCACTTCCTGTACTGAGGGGAAATGCTCTAAATTTTCACATTCGCCGAGTGCGTGTGTGCCGAAGCGTAACTCCATGGCGTACACACTCCCATACTCATATTTACCCACCAGATACTGCGTGTATATCTTGCGGGCAATTGTAATTGCGGTGCTGCCTCGAAACTAACGAGACAATTTGAAAATAATTGCCTGATATGGCGGCCATTAAACAAAGTCTGCTCATTGGTCGTTCATTGGTAATTTTTACAGCATTCACCAGGCTCTGGGGTTCGCCGAACTCTTATCTGTCAACATTTTGGGAAGTACTACTTCACAATCCCCAATCCCTTTAGCCCAAAATCGTATCGTAGTGTGGGGTCTGTCTGATCCAAAGTCTAGACTCTTGAGTCTTGACTCTTGACTGAGAAATGGCTGCGGTTTCTTTCGCCTTAATATTCGAAATATCCGACTAATTGCGGACATTGTTTCAAGTGATTTGTTTGTTTTTAGCTGGCAGCGGAGTTGTTGATTGGCTTTTTAGATTTAGTTAGGGGGATATATACATGCATGCACAGAGAGAAATTACAAATAAAATTTATAATATATTTATAAAGAAAAAAAAAACAGAAATCGGTCGTAAAAATATCTATTATTTTAAGAGTAATCTCAGCTAAAAATAAATGTGTTTTTCTTCCAGTGCCAAGTCAACAGTTTTGGCTTTAACCTTCCCTCTCTGATCATGTTTCCAACGAGATTTATTTACTCAACTCAATCAAATGCTGCGACTAACTTCGTTTTGGCTTAATTAATTAAAGTCAATCTCGATTTGTGGCCAATTAGTCTTGGGTTTCGTTTTGGCCTTTTTCCGTCAATGCCGCCGGCCGTCGTTGTGGCTTTATGTGGATCAGGTTAATTAGCTGGCCGGCACTGTAATTAACTCTCAAAATAAACATTCAATTCGATTCGAATTGGAGTTTGAATTGATTTGATTGAGAGTCGAGACGACCTGAGCTTGATGAGCATTTGACTTTTCAGATTCTGTGCCATAATTGCTTAATTTGAACGGGTACGTTAAGTCATGCAATAGTCGAATAAATCACTCGATTAGGGCTCCTCCTGTCTGCTCGCTTGGGAGACATCGCCACTCATCCTGGGAGCCATGAGCTAAGCCTCATCCTCGGTTTTGTCTGTCGGTTTTTCTGTCAGAGTTTCATGTTCGCATTTCACCCCAATTACCTTATCGCCGGCGACCCATTTAATTTATAATGTTTAACATCAACCCCCAGATACGAGTGTTCCTGTTCTCGTTCTGGTTCTGGTTCCCACTCCCATCCCATCCCCCTTCCCAGACCCATTCCAAGCCACCACCACCGAAAAAAACCCAGATTAACGGATGAAGTCAGCGCCTCACTTGAAGTCCGACCCCGGCAATTTTTCGGTTGGCATTTAAGTGTTCCCCAGGGTGAGATAGATTTCCAGCAACAACCCATCGACTTTACATCATTTTCATGGTCGTTTTTCCATTTTGTTGTTGTTGGTATTGTTGTTGGTGGTTCTGCGGTTGAAGCGAGATAGCCTATACAAGAGCAGCGGCACTCTTCGCTCTGTCAAATATTAAATTACGCTTGTTAAATTGTCTTGTTAGAATCAACTGCACAGAATCGACGCAATTTATCATATTTTAATGGGCTCCACTTGGAGAATCGAGACCGAAACCGAGACCAAGACCGAGATTCCAGATTCGAGAAATTGCTGCTTATCGGTAAGATATGGATTGGTCTGGGGATTTGTTGGGTGGTGAGGGGTCTAGACTCTTGACTCTGGAGGTGGGGCTCTTGATAATAGTGTTGCCTCTTTTGGGACTTTGGCTTTCCTTCCTTTGCATTTCCTTTGCCACGGCCCCTAAGCCGATGAGCAATGAGTTGTTGATTTCATTTGTAATGGACTTTTATTTCACTCGCCTAATGCCGGGTGTATAATTTTCGACTTTTCGAGGCGACCGTACCGTTCGCCTCACCTAATAATTGAGCAATTGAGCTGGTACACGAAAAGCGCCTTAACATTTGAACCTGAATCATCGAACCATCGGCCGAGGGAGAGGAAGAGTTCCGCAGGATATCAGCGCATGCCTATTATCACATTATGTGCTCATAAATATTCCTAGGCCAGGCTCCAGTCGCAGGCCTTCATTATGCTGGAAATATATTTATCGGGCCGGCTGTGTGCATTGGGCGATGGACAACCCAATTCCGCGTCGGCCAACCCGACTTATTGCACTTTTTTATTGCCAACTGTGGGAAGGAACGGTAAGCGGAGTTCCAGCTTAAATTAAAGCAAATTGTTGGGGTGTCGAATAGCAGGAATTACAGGCTGGGTGGGTGAGAGAATGGTTCAGTGTACATAGCCACAAATTGGTTATTGGTGGTGGGGATAAATTGCTGTTGAATTTTGGTAAGAGTTTGCTCCAAAAATTATAAAAACTTAATATTCCTTTAGTTTTTTATGCTCCCAATTCACAAATTTCACAAATTGTTAAAAAATAAACACTTAACCGCTCGAATTATTGTCCATCAAGACGTCCACACAACCTCATAAACCTTTCAAATCCTACAGTATATTTCGGCAATATCACGCAACAATCTTTCAGTTCTCACATGTCGAGGAAGGCTTTCCTTAAAGTCTTCCATTTTTTATGCTGTTTATTAAGGACAAATTATAATTAATTGCATTGCTCACGTGATGGCGATCGAGCAGCCTGCAGATACATTTCAGCAGGCTCAATTTATTTTTGGGCTGCAGGTGTGAATAGGCCACGCCAAGGATCTCAATCCAGGCCCTCAGGCCCCCTTTCGAAGACAAAAAAAAGAATTAAATTCTGCACTCAAATATGAGGAAACTTAAAGTGCAATATGCTGAGACATGCAAAGATGGGATGGGCTTGGAGAGTACTAAGTAGAATCACAGGAAGAAACCATAGTGATTCCACAAACTCATGTAATGGAAATACATTTTTATTCTTCAACCAAAAACCTTACCCCCTTATTAAGATTTATTCAAAGTTTGCATTATTTTCTCTGAATGTATCTGTATCTGCCGCTGAATGGATGCGAATGACGTGCCAGACACAGCAGGACTTTTCTCAATTCGGGGCTCGCAGTTGAAGGCAAATGCTGCACAAAATTATTAACACGATTTAAAACACTTTTATGGCATCGCCCGCTGTGAATAAAGTTGTTATGCATTTTATCGCGAGATTTCGCTGAATTTCCAGCCGATAACCGAAGGACTCCCGAGGTGGGGTAGAGGTAGGGGCAGGGGGTTTTGGCCAAACCAGTTGAGCTGGCCAAATGCATGGGCATGCAAATGAAATTAACGCTTCGCCCGGCAGTTTTAGCAGCACTTACTTATCCATTCCATTTATTTTTTGTTGAACCTTTTTTTTTTGTTAACATTATTTTTCCTTTTGGAATGCCAAGGCGTGCAAATTAGTTTTTGGGAACATTGTTTCTGGCTTCTGGGATAAGTCCATTCTTTGTAAAGTCAGTACTCTGGCTGATTGTTTTCTATTGGCTTGTTATGACTGGGTGCATTTGACGCTTTAAATTCCGTGGAACAACCCTCGGCTAGAAACCAATTCAATTTGAAAATTTCGATATAATTGTCCTTGTGTTTTCCCTTATTGTATTATTTCTATTGCTATTGTGAGTTTATTGTTTCGCTGTTGACTTGGCACAAAATGTGCTAAACCGCCAACCCATATACCATACCATATTCCATTCGATTGCCTTTTTTCAGGGAAGCACACAATGCCCTCCCCAGGACTCTTCAGGCGAAATCAAAGCGGCAAGAAGCGGGGTCCTTCGGTGGCAATTGTAAGACAATAATTGGACAAAGGACTGCCTGCCAAAGCACGCGTGAATATTTGTTATAAATTTGTCAACCATCGGGTCCTTCTTGAAGAAAAAAAACGAGCAACAAGGAGCATAGCAGCTGCCGTTGCTGCCTGAAAGATTCTCAACACGGATAAGGCAACACCTTCAAGTCATTGCATTTCCATTAATTAAACGAAGCCCTGATGGCCGGGTTTTATTGGCCCGAGTCCGGGGATATCTCAATCTCCTCCGCCAAACTGCCACGCCTCCCGTGGCATCCTTTGTTCGGCTAAGTGGACATCGTTTATTGCACGCTTTGTTTGCCGGCCTTTTCAAAATTAGTTGCGCTATTCAGTTGGCCTCCTTTCGGATCGTCGTCAGCGAGCTGTAAATTACCCAGGAATACTCTCTACAATCTTGGCCCTCCACCTCCCAAATCCCCTGAACATGCCATATTGCAGTTGTTGAATGCACCCACACGATCCATTGTGAGTATCTGCATCCGTAGTTTGCATTTGGCACATGCGTTTCGGTTAGTGTCCCCTCGTTTAGCAGCTGTTGCTGTGACCAGTCCACCGCTCCCTAGACCCGGCTCCCTGTATCCTGCTCCCTGGTAGCGAAATTACGTTAAATGACTTAATTTATAATGTTTTGTTTGGCTGCCAAAAATGGCAAGGGAAGCGTGCAATGCATTCGCAATAAAAACGAAATTCCACTGCGGAGTGTAAGTGTCAAGCTAGGGGTGTGAGTTCGAATTATTCATATTGTTCCTCGACCAACATTCGTACAAATACCCGAACATGTTAATTCCTTATGTAAATGAATGAATTACATCCTGCAATTTGGCTTAACCGTATTCGGTGGTTGGTAAAAGTTATCGGACAGATAAGAAGTGGGTTACTGGATTAATAAGTTTAATTGGGTTGAGATAAGACATAAATTAACAATTATAGTAAAAGAATCCCTTACCTTGATCTAGTATTCTTTTAAAATCTTATCTTTTTGGACTGTAGATTATCATTAAAGTCCAGGCCAACTTTCATTTATTACCAAGTCGGCAACTTCATTGGAATCGTGTTGGCATCGAAATAGCACCTGCCCCGATTTCGTGGCTGTCGCCGAACCAATGATCAGACCCAGCCACGCCCTTGCCCCCCGAAGCCGCCCCTTTTCAGGCTACAAAGTTGTCAGGCCATTAAGCTGATTGAGTTGAAATTCGGAGCTCATTTCCCATTACAAGTTGATCAGTTTTTTGTAGTTGGAGGACTCGAAGCAGGGACGGCGAGCTGCTGAAGAATGCCAAGGGGGGAGAATCGATCCCTTTTAATTTTACTGCTTGTTTGCTTTCACACTACCATTGCGGTCGAGGGGCGCTGGTGGAGGGCATCCATCTCGGGAGCAGCGATACTGCTCCACTTTTCTGACCACCTGCCCGACTGCCCCCAACCCTTTTCTCCGCCCCTGGCAGCATGTCCTTGGTCCGGGCGCATTTCCCATTCGCAATTTTCACTCGATATCCGACTGATTATTATATTGTACGCACATGTTCCGCCATTATGGAGTTATTATGATCAATAAGACAACTTAAATGCTGCAATTAAGTCTGGCCGGCGATTTCCCTCTTCTCTGCCTTAGCCCTCCTCCTCTGGAGTGTCTTTCGCATCTTCGTGGTCTTCTCCGGTCTCGGGTTGTTCATTTTCTGGTCCCGCGATCGCGGCCCAAATTTGAGACTCCGTCGCGCCAATGGCAACGTATAAATATATATGTACTTTTTAGGTACAGGTGCGGTGAATAAAGTAGGAATTTTATATAAGGAAGGTTACAGTTTAAAGAAATTTCAAAAATATGAATTCTTATGTAAGAAAGCTCTACTTAAGACAATTGTAATCAGAGGTGTCATGCAACCGATTAAAGTATAAAAAACCTTATGATATTTGTATCCATTACCCAATTTTTAAATTTTACCTATCAATAGATTAACATTTTTAGTAAAGTCCTTACTATCACAACGAGCACAACTGTCGGCAGTTGACTTCTCTTATTTTTTTGCGAACTGCACGTAATTGGCGCTTAATTCTCCTGCGGGATCATTTAATTTTACGAGCCCGGCCAATTGATTATAATGGACGCCATCAGACTTTACAACATGCTAAATGCACGCGTAAACATCGCGATCGTCCAGTTGGTGGTATCAGGGGTGATGGAGAGACCCAAGGGGATCTAGAGGATCGAAGCGGATCGGTCTCCGTCAATCAGTGGCCTCTGAGATGCAGATGCAGATGCTGATACCGAGGATCGATCGCGGTCCAGGGAACGATCGGTGTTTGTGTTGAGTGGCCGTCGCCATTAGGCAAATTCAACGATCGATTGCCCCGCCACAGCCCCACTCAACCGCCGAACCACTGAAACATCGAGACGATCGCGGATGCTCCACCAGGCCAGCCAATTTGAGTTTTATCGACGGCAGCAATTTGCAGTTACTTGTGAACTACCTGAGAAGCCGTTGCAGATCGCAGGCTACGACTCGGCCAGAAACTGCAAGCTCCAAACTCCAGACACGCATCCGTATTAATAACCACAAAAAATAACGATCGATTGCGGTTATTAGAGGCAATTTGGCCAACAACATTTTTTTCCGCTCCACGTTCTTCTCTCCCTCCCCCCTCAGTTTTTTCCGGATTTTTTCGTTTTTGTTTGATAAATTGCTCCAAATTTATTGGTTGATTAAAAGTTATTGCACTAGCGCCTAAGTGGTTAATGATACCCATTCGAATACCCATACCCTGGCCCGCATGCGAACAGCCAATCTCAAACATTTGCTCTAGCATGAAATGAATTTGATTTTAATTGACAAACGCGTCAAGCAAGTTGCAAACAAATTGGCCAACTCGATCAGAGACTACAACTTCATCATGGCCGGCAGATCGATCATGGGCATGGGTATGCGAATGACTGGTCTGGACGGGCCTGGACCTGGGCCTGGAAGGGGCGGCTCCATTAGCCAGCTATCGAATGGTTTCAAGCTGCGCTCCTAGCTGACAGCTGCTCTGCTCTCGTTCTCCCTCCTGCTTCCAGGACATGTCTCAATGACACATAAATGATCATCGTGCAACGGGGTTGAAAAAAAAAAACAACACAACACGAATTGCCATTTCCAGCAACGATCCATTGTCCTTCGGGCAGCTCTAGGTGTGGTGTCCTTGTCCGCTTGACCGCTGCCCGGGGTGTCACAAGAGGCAACCTTTTGACATTTATACCTCCGACAATGGCGAGCCGTTTACAAGCCAAACAATGCCAGAAGTAGGGCCTGAAGTGCCACTCTCTTGACGGCTCTTTGTACGACAGCTGATCGGCAGGATCGCAGGACAATAAGGGGATCTACTGCTGGCTATTTACATATGGACTTTCAGGACCAAGTGTGAAATTCCTCAGGGTTTGGTTTCTGTTCTCTAGTCCTTAAGTGTGCCTCAATACATCTTAGGTGTTTGTTGAAAAATTGGTTTTTCATTACGAAGCAATGAAGTGGATAGTTAGATAAAATGGTTTAGGATACGTCTTAAAAAATAAATGTTAATCTTATTGTTTTTCTAAAGTGCAAAAAATGGAGTATATACTTTTTTCCCACAGCTGGACGTTTCTCAATTAATTACAATTGCAAAACTATAATTTCTTTACCACTTTCTTTGCACTTCCAAGCCACACTGTCCGATGATTAAGTTTGACTAGAAACCAGCAGGAAATACATTGTATGGGTAAGTATATGGGGCCCGGAATGATCGATCGGTCTGGGGTCGGTTATGTATTTGCATACCGGACATTAAGCCCAACAAATTACCAGCCTCGTGTGCTGGCAATTTGCGATCGTGTCGGTAATTGGCGAGTAGCTGGGACACAAAAACTGAAACCGAAACTCCAGATCGCAGATCTCGAGGACCGAGATCGAAGCTTTCCCTTTACGGGGCGGCCATAAAAACTTATTGACAGGCCGGAGACAATTACCATTACCAAATTGTAAGCGCTGACCAGGCCCTGTGGCGGGCACGCCGTACAACTGGGAAGGCACAGAACTGGAAACAAGGTGCTCCGGAGCACCCTATCCGGCGACTCATTAAACTCCACTTAACGAGTCGGGTCGGAATGGAGATGACTTCGATTTATGGGCGACAAAGTGGAGCCTCGATAAAGGGGCGGCTGCCGGCCAAGCAAAAACTGGGCTAATGAAAGCGTTAATGTAACATGGCTATAAGATCCCTTTACCAACGATAATGATAGGGCTGATGATGATGATGATGTGAACGGGAAGGCATACACGTATTTGGCTAAAATCACTTGACATGACAGATATTATTCATAGGTTGGTTTGTCTCATAAAAAGGAGCTTATAAAGGGAGCAAAATAAATCTGTATCGCTGTAGTATTAAGGTAAGAGTACTATTCCCTGCTTGAAAGCTTAAACCTAAACAGGTAGCATATTTTTAGCCGTGTATTCCATAGTATACGCCTCCGTGTGGCACGTAAGTCATCCTGGAGCTGGGCCAAGAGTTCCGCTCTCTGCGTGGCCAGGAATTTGAATTTGAACGCCAGACATTTGGGCGTTGCACGGTTGTAAATTCATTTGTTAAACGATGCGCTCATAAAATTTGCGCCCTTTTTTTTACGGCCCCACAGTCCAGTCGAGTCAGGGCCGCGATTCTCCACTGCGAAGACTACGAGAAAAAGAAGTCTTGGCAGGACACAAGGAGGCGTGGCCGACTTCCATCTCTGGCAGCTTTTGGCAGCAGTGCCATTCTGGCTCTTATTCAGACCCTGGCTCTGGCCTGGCTATGTTCACTCCTGCCCCCTGTCCTCTGTGATCCTTCTTGGTTTCCCCAAAGGCAGATAAAAAGTTCAACAGCAGCGCGATTTATTTGCCCGTCTGCGAGCAGACACGGCGCCAGCTGAACTAAAGCCTTTTTTGTATTTTTTTGGCTTTTCAGGAGTCTTAACCTGGCTAAAATTCTACTGTAATTATATGTCTCACACACACAGACGCACATGCAAATTTCGAGAAGAAATTTCAGCTAATTTGCCAACATTTAAATATACAAAAAGGAACCTCGACCACTCGTCCAGCTGCCCCTTAGAGCGTGTTAATTCGACATGTTTTTTCGCCAGCGGACCAGGGACATCACATCCCAGTCGACTCCGGCCCCAGTTGAGGCCCATGCAGACCAAAAAGAGCCATTTAGGGCCGAGTATTTGCACTGCCGCAACCTCATGAAATTCATGTGGATTTCATGGAATAAAAACTCGCGTAAAAAACGTCAAATTGCAACACCTCGAGGGCACACAGTGTGCCACAGATACAGATACAAATACAAACACAGACCAGTCGGTGGGATCCACAGAGGAGTCGAGCGTCGAGAACCAGAACTGAAACGAGGACCCCAGGCTGACCACAGAGGCAGCCCCAAGTCCATGAGTTAGTGTCTGCTCCCCTCCACTGCAGCAGCTCCCCGGACTGACCCTCATAATAATTGCGTATCTGGCAGATGCAATTTATCCGTGAATTTGTTTTTAATTTTCAACACATTCGCTAATTTGATTTTTAACTTCGTTTCGAGCACTGCCTCGGTCTCAATCACAGACAGGCCCAACCAAATTGCTGCACCTAATCGTGAGCATAAAGATGGAGCAGGGGTTGGGGTTAGGGATTTTGGGATGAGGACGAGGATGGGGATGAGGGCCCCTGGATAGGACGACTCCAACACCCGCTTTCATTTATAATTTTGTGCAACTCACTTTGGCCCAGAGCTCAGAATCTCAAGCCCAATAAAACACAGCTAAAATTTTTAATTTTTTTAAGTTTTCTTAGGAGGTTATTTAATTTATTTTTTAACATAGTTTAATACTTTTTTTTTCAGTGTATTCCTTTTCCCAAGTATGAAGTGTTTTTCCATCCTCCTCTACCCCGAAACTTTTTGTATCTTTTTTAGTTGGACGGGGCGCTGCTTGTTAGTCGCGTAATTTATGTTCCACCAGATACTCGTTGGCGTTGCTTGGACCTGGCTCTTGGCCTTATCCCCGGTCCTACCCATCCCTCACCCACTCCCCTTGTAGGATCCCTTGGCAGCGAAGAATCCTCGTGGTGTCTCCGCTTGTCTCTGCTTATTTTCTTATCCGTTGTTATCCACGTTGCAAGTTGTTTGCGCAGGCGCAACCCCAGGGCCATGGGCAACAAGAAATGAAACGAAATAAGGCTACAAATCGATTTTCAACGCGGACCGAGCAGCGTTCGATGGCCCAGGAAATCAGGCAGAAAATGCACAGTGAGCGTAAAAGGATTAGGGATTAAATTGTTGAATTAATAAGTGAAGTTCATTTATTTCACTTTAAATAAGTGACCTAGTTTGAGGTTTTCCACGACAAACAGACCATTTTCCAAGATCTTCCTACATGGGAACTTGCTCTGGCTACCACTGCTGGCCAGCCACTATAATCCACACCTTGGCTTTATGGCCAATAATTTTGCGGGCAACAAGAACATGAACCGGAAACATAACAAATCATAAATTAAACCCTCGTTAAGCGAACTTATTGCCATTGCTGGCCAACGAAGAGGTCTCGCCCATGCGCCATAACTGGCAACTGAGACCTCTCCGGCCGGGCCGGGACGGGCTGGGCCCTTCCTGGCAGCCCCTTAACCCCCTTGGACCTTGGAAATGCCCCATCCATAAACCCCTCCTCCAGTCCCAAGGAATATGCAGTCCAGAAGTTCGAATTCTGTTCTGGTCTGCTTTTCTTCGGTCCAGAGTAATTTGCTTCATCTTTATGCCTTTCAGTGCGTGGCTGTGAGTTTTATTTTATGTTACTACTTGTTTAAATTATATTGCGCTATTAAGCGAATTTAATGAAAACGCTGCAAGGCCTGGCAAAAAATAAAACAATAAAAGCAAGAAGGTCTGACGTGAGAAAGAGTGTTATTTTTTGCCGGCCTCGTTAGGTGTAAAATAAAGCCAGCAAATTGAACGTGTTAAGGGGAATGATGGTGGAGGCTGGGGAGGATTCCTGCTTCCAGAGATCCCCATCCAAGGATCGGGACAAAAAATCAAGATAAAGATAAAGAGCCAGTGGACAATCAGGGGACATACCGCACAAATTGTGCTTAATCCATTGGCATTTCATTATTAAGCAATTTTGCAGGAAACACAAAAACCGAAAATCCGATCAGAGCTACGGGGCAATTTAAATTTTTATACAATTTGTACAAAAATGCTGTTATTCTTGCACAAAAGTAGCATAATTATTTCCGAGAAACGGTCCCAAGCAGAAAAGACACAAGCTCCACAACAGAAAAAAGCCAAAAACCGAGAAAGGCAAAAAAACACCGCGCATGTCAACCAAAATCATTGCAGACGACACATTATCCTCACGGCAAAACGATGCTAATCCATCACGGACCCTCAAGCTCCAGCTTCTGAGCCAAAAGCAAGGATACACAGCGAAAAAATCTTCCTATTCTTAGTCAGCCAAACCTATATACAAATTGTTTTATATTCACCTGCGGGTTGCCTCTCAAGGTTAGTTGAAGACTTCATACTTCAAAAAGTTGATTATTTTTTTCTTAGTGCTTAACCAAGAGACGAAATGTCACTTAAGCATCCCGAATGGATCTGGGCAGAAACGAGAATCTCAGACGGATTCCTTTCGTTCATCTAACCAAGTGCGATCGACGATCAACGATCAGCGATCGGTTATGAGATCAGAACAAAAGACCTCTTACTGCAAAACGAGGCCAGCAAAACGAACCCCAGAGCCAAATCACGACGCACAGTCTGGCAAGACGATCGAAGATCGACGATCCTCCAGCCTCGACGAACCCCTATCCAAGCCCGATTCTCGATGGGTGAATTATGCGCGACATCATTTTAAATCGTTGTAGCAACGTCAAAGCTAAACACCGATCAGGTCATGCCAAAGCCAAACTTAAAGGAGGCCAACACAAAAATACATCCAGAATCCCAGAATCCGGATCGCCGATCCCATTGTCTTTGGGTAGCAGCCGCCCTAATTGATGCAGCACAGCCATAAATTTTAATCGGTCAACGATCTTTATACTGTATTCTCTCGTTTTAGTTGCCATGAATACATCAACATTAACATTTTTAAAGGAATTCACTTGGATCGCGTTCTACGTAGAACCCAGGAGCCTTAAACAGGGCCTTAAACTCCTCCAGAGGCATCTGTCCAGGGTCAGGATTAGCCACAGGAGTGAATTCCGGCTCTGTGTTTGGCTGTTTCATTTGTTGAATCATGGAAGCATTTTTAGATTTATACTCAGGGTGATACTCCCGTTGACATTCAGGATGATACCCATTATAATACTCACGCATATAGTCAGGACAATATTCAGGTAGATACTTAGGCTGATACTCAGACCCATTCTCAATTGCAGTCTCAGTTCCACTCGCAGAGGCCTCCTCAGACTCTTTCTTAGTATCATCCAAAGACCCATTTTCAATCTGGATGTCTTGGTCTGGCGATTCAGTAGTATCAGACTCCATAGATTCATCAGACTGCATCGATTCATCAGAACCCGATTCAGATGAAGTTTCTACATCGTACTTCGGAAAGGTCAGGGAATACTCCACCTCAACAGCTTTCTTTTCGCTTCGATACATGCCAAATATTCCATCTAAGATCTTATCCTTGTTCACCTTTACCAATCCGTCTACGAATAGAACGGTTTGCTTTAAATATGTGCGAGGAAGTTCTGGGCTTGTGGAGAAGATAGCTTTCGTCCGACCATCCGGGCGAGTAAAAGCCACTACCATGTGGAGAACCACCGCTCCCAGTCGGCACTTCTTCAAGCCTCTCAGCTGGAACTTAGCCCTGAAGGTATCGTCATCTATATCGGCATTGTTAAGATCAACCTCCTTAATGAAAGCTTCGTTTGTGCAAATCTGATCAAGGCTCACGTAATCCTCGACTGGCCCCGCAGCGTTTGCGGTCTTATTAGAATATTCCATTCCACTGGCCATTAGGATCACTTTATTGGGAATGATAAGTCCGCCCTCTTTTAGATAGAAAGTCCTGGCATAGATAACTTCATTGAAGAGTGATTCGACAAATATGGAGTGACTGAAAAGTAAAGAACGATATTGCACAGACCTTATGAATGCAATGGTGCTATTTACCCCATCCACTCCGACACTATGATATCCACCTTTTCCAACCCATCCGGCAGGCGGATCTTATCAATGTCGCCCTCGACAAACTCGAATATATCCAACTTGTCGCCATTATCCTTCGCTACCAAGGCGTCCTTCACACACATGGCACTTTCATGACTTCCCACAGCTATGACCTTCATAGCTCCAGCATCCACGCTCATCATGCTCAGCAATCCACTCCGACAGCCCACGTCCATGACAATCTGTTTCAATTCTTTTTCACTAAGAGGCCCAATCAACTAACTTTTGGAGAAAGCCTACCTTATCTTTGAAGATTTTCTTGCAACGACTCAAAAGACGATCATAGGCATTGGTGCTAAACACGTCGGCCAGCATACTATCACCCATCTGCCAAATAAGATCAGGATCCATATCCATTTTAAATATTTATAGTAAAATTTTTTCACAAAATTAGATCCTGATTTGTTGCACTGATTTACAACTTGAAATGTCATTGCTAGACAGTGCTGAGAAATCTCCAATAAAAAGAGACAATCGCCCCTCTGACAGTTTTCCAAATGTTATCGACTATCGGGTGACAACAATTAGTTATGGGGAAATTGTGGGCTTGAACCTGCTTATCAGCGGGGGCAAGTAAAGGACAAAAGAGGACTCGGACTGTCTAACAAGTCTTTAATTTATAGGTGACTTGGGGCGCACTGTCCCGCTCCTAGTGACAAATGCCAGCAATTTGATATCTCCGAGAAAACTCGACCGAGGAACGGGCACCACGGCACGGGCATGAACAAATTGAAATGTTTGTTGGGCCTACGCTGCCACCGAGGATCGTAGAGTACTGCGAGTGTTTGGGACTTTGTTAATGTGCTCAGCGGGGAGTGGAACTGGGATCTCACAGCTCACCTGCCCAGGTAAGGGATGCGAACAAGTGTTGACCGAAAATCAAAGATCGCTGGGCTCATTTGTGGCGCTTTTGTGCACGCTAGATAACCAATATTTTATAATCATGTCCAATAATGGTGTGCATATTAATTTCATGGGCGCATAAAGCAACTTTATGGCCTTTTAAGAACTGCCATTAACAATGCCCCGCCATGCACAAACACAAAACGAGCTGACAAGAGATTTTTTTGGGAACATCCCCAGGCTCTCGGTTCTCGAGACAAAGCCCCGAATGGCTAAAATAGTAAATAGAGTTATAAACGCATAAAAGGCGTTCATTGTGAAGGCCCCACTGGCGTTGGCTTTCACAAATTTATGCGACGGGACCATCAATTAATTAGAGGCGGGGAGACACATTTTCACATTCCCGAGGCGAGTGGAGCTTTGAAATTAATTTGTTAAGAAAGTCGTTAACAATTCGGCTGGCCGCTTTCTAAGTCCCCGAACCGATTGATTGCTCATCTCTGTAAGGCCCCAACCCACCCTCAAACCTCGTTTAACGATCCCTTTTATGGCAGTTATCATTTCGGGTCACTTTATGTTTTGATGCGTAAGCCTTTGGATGACAATGACATTAATTCCCACTCAAAATCAGACCGAGGTGAAGCTCTTGAAGCTCTCCACACGGGTGCGATCTCCCCGGAAGCTAATGCTCAGCTCAAAGTTCATGCAGCGTCCGTCTGCGGCACTCGGCATCATGGACAGGATTCCACGCACCCGATCATTGACCTTGACAAACAGGGGCTCGTCCAAGTGGAGCAGGGTCTGCTCCCAGTGCGTACAGGGCGAGCGTGGAGACGTGCACAGGGTCACAGGGGTCTGATTGTCCCCGTAGAAGAATCCCACATCGAAGTACAAAACCAGGACATTGATCACACCCGAGCGCTGGACTGTCAGCACGAAGTTGGAGCGAAAAACCACTGGCTCATTCCGGACACTGTCTAATTGGGTGGAGTGGATCCAGCATTCGTCCGTGACCAGCTGCTGGATAGGAATGCAATCCACAGTGGGCGTTTGGGAGACCGGCTTCCTTAAGCAGCTCATGTCGATGCCCTCGACGTCGCGCCAAAAGTTCAGGTTGGCCGTGCGGTGAGGGTCTGTGGCACCAATCATCCAGAGATTGGCCACGCTAGGAAGGATCAGGCCGCCGGGTACGAGCCACTTGTCCCTGGCAAAAAGCACAGAGTTCAGCATGCCCTCCATATAAAGAGCGTTTCTAAAAAAAAGCTATTTTGAATAAATATTCTTTAAGAAGCTCTCAAACTTACCCCATCCACTCAGAAATTATTATGTCCACCTTCTGAATGTCGTCGGGAAGCTTTATTTGCTCCACCAAGCCCTTTACCACCTTCACCACTTGCTCCTTTTCGTTGTCCTTTACGATTTCCAAGGCAAGATCTGCTATATCGGTGTTCTCCACGGCTATAACCGTGCTAGCCCCAGCCTCGGCGGCAAAGAGGGAAAGGATTGCTGTACCACACCCTACATCCAGTACTATTTTTCCCTCGAAGAGCTTCCTGTTTTCGAGGATGGCATCCCGGAAAGCCTCTGTTCGAACGGAATCTGTTAGCAGCGCCATGTGGGTCTCCAAATTATTGTAAAAATGAAAGTAATCACTGTTGCTGCCTTCGATCGACTTTTGATTGGTTAATAACAACTCCTCCGAAGACATGGCAAAAAAAAAAGTGAAATTAAGAGAGACTTCAACTATTTTATGAAGGTGATGAAACGAAAAACGAAGTAATATTTAATAAATATTATTTATTCAAGGCTTTAATCGAATAATTTGATAGGAAAAGGCCAGCTTTCATTTTGTATATTTAAGTTTGTTTTCGACAAATATAATAAAGAAGGAAGTTGTTACCTTTTAATAATAAAAAAGCCACTTATAATAAATGTGAAATAAAGAATCCATGTCACGACTTAATCAGAAAAATAAAACCCTAACTGCTGGGAATAACCGTCAAAAATCGTACCGGACAATAACTGGCCATTCTATTGCCGTCATTAGCATCTGAATGGCCAAAACCAGATAAATCAAATTTTGCATTTAATGAGGGGCCCATTAAAATTGCCAAAAAAAAAAAACCTTAAAAAATACCCCCACTCAATATTCCGTGAAAGAAATGTGCCGCCAACACCTTAACACCAGGCCATAACTCGCTTAATCCGCCCAGCCCCGAATTTATTTTTATGGCCACGATTTAATGACCTGGCCTGTTGGACACCTCCCTCCCCAGCCCCTCAGCACTTTCACTGTGAACCCTAAAAAGTATAAAAACGAGCAAATTGTGCAACATGTGTCCAACGGTATATTCAAAACCCCCAACACCCCGCCAATGACCGAAAGACCAAATTATCCAAAATTGAAAAACGGAAAAAATGCCCGTCATAATTTTTGAAGTGTCATAAAAATATCTCCATAGGCAGACGCAACTATTAAACTGGCTCATTAATCAATTTAGTCACAGAGCAACAATAAAAAAGAGCACACACACCCGCCAGGTATTCGAGCATAATAAAGTATAATTTTTAATGTTGCTAAATTTTATGCTAATTTGCCATTTCTGGCATTCCATAATTAGGCGCGCTCCTCAGGCGGGGGGTCGTCTCCGATTGCGTTCGCCGTTTTGGGTCTCGGTCTGGCCCCAAACAATCGCAGCCATTTGTTTCGGCCGGGCTTTAAAAACCAATAAAACTTTTGGCACAAATCAATTAAAAAGCCACGTAAGTTTCCATTAGTACGGCCGTTTGCTGTTCCCAATGAGAATGCCACCCACTGCGGCAAATAAAAATGCTGCGATGCTTTGCATATTGAATGCGTTGATACTTCTGACATACTTGGAGCGTATTTGCCGTGTATTACCAAATGTTTGACATCAGCTATTTATGCGTCCATGTGGGAGGCATCGCGGCGACCCACCTCGATTTTCACCTGCTGACCCACTCGGGCCATATAAATTCCAATTCGAAATTGATGACTTTACCCCATTCGGGGATTTGAGTCTCTATGACGGGCGGGGCTCGGTGGTGTCCCAAAATGAGCAAGGAGGGTTGGCCACTGTAATCAACCACTTCATCAAAAACAAATAATAACATGTGCTCGCTGAATGCCCAACAAGGAGGAAGGAGTCTAGAACACAGGGGTTGATTGGCCTATCATAATCGTTTTAATAGAGAGTGAACACTATTCCAACAAAAGGTTAGGGTTTCAATAGCCCGGAGTCACCAAACCGAAATCATTTTCCTATTGATTGTCGTCCATAAACCCATCATCCCTCTACCGTTCCGGCCAGTGTAGGATTTGGGTTTCAACCATCAGTCATCGATTAACCAAAGCAGCCAATTCCGGTCCCGTCCCAATTTCAGAATCCAATCGACTTTCGGGTGTTAACGATGAGGCAATTTGATTTTAACGGAGCTGCCAAAAAATACCCTCCCTTCTTCCTCCTCTCCAAAAAAAAATTAATTGCCGGTTGTGCAAAAATTTGATTGATGCACTTAGTCGACCAAAGGAATAAATAAAATTTCTGACACTTGGGAATTTTAATTAGAATGCCTTTGTTTCGAACCTCGGATCGGGACCAGCAGGCCAAAACAGACCAGACTGTCTGGTCGAGCTGATGAAGTCGTTTCGATAAAATGCAAAAATTTTGCACTCACCCCGCTCTGCCATTCATTGTGTTTTCCTTATGGCTTAAATTTTCTATTATTTTTTACCCTAAAAAATGGCAGTGCTGAGAACATTTGCATTATTTTTTTTAGTTTTTTGCTATACAGATTATTAGACCATTTTATTTTTATATAATTGCAAGTACCCGAAAGGGATCTTCAAAAAAAAATACTTATTCTTTGGGTTTTAGATTAAATTTATTCCAATTAGCTAGAAACTAGCCGAGCAACACTGAAACCTGGCGACCGGCGGACTCACGATGTTGGTGCTGCTGATAAATTAGCGAAATTTTAATTTGATTTCCTTCACAAATTTCCGGCGAACTGAGCCCCCACCCCAGCGCCTGGTGTTTGGGAGTCCGATTGTCTGCCAAGTGGTAGCAATTGGTGTTGGTGGGGATACAGAAGCAGCGGCAGAAAATAAACTAAGTGAATTTATGGCCCCAGGGCAGGAGGCGATTCGAGCACACGTGTGCGACATGCCCACACATTGACACCTTGCCAGCAAACAGCAAGAGCAACTACCAACAGCCAACTACCAACCACCGGCCAATAACCGACTAACCACACTCCAATAGGGCTGCAGGTCCCTGGGCGCGTTTTCGGATCGGTTTGGAGCAGATCGGTTTTTGTTTATGCTGGGCAGGCACAAACGAGCTGACAATGCCCCATGTCAGGCCTCCAAGTACGTGCGGCCAAACAAATTACAGGGAAATTGCGTCACCTGCAGGAATTTCCACTCAGCATTGTCAAAGGCCATCAAAAGTTGTTGGACATGTTGTAACATTAATTTGACATTTTACGGCCCAGGCTAGGGATCGGCAGGATGAGATATGTCTTGCCGGGTGGGAGGGTAGGTGTGTGTGCATATTCCATATGCATATTCTGGATACTGAACTCCTTAACAATCTGGCCCTTGACCGCAAAACAACACAGGACAACAGTTAACCCCCGGCAGGCAGCTGTCAAGTAAGCGAAGGATGCTGGAGCCTCCAACGGGTCTCGAAACAGCATCTCCAAACACACTCAAAAAAATGAGTCAGGGTGAGTGTATTTTTTATGAAATTGTCTTGCAGGGTTTGACCCTAAAAATGTGCCAGTTCTCTTATCTGTATGATTAAAGCTTACAAATAAAATGAGTTGGAAGAACTTACATTTCCCCGTTTTTGTCCAGTACATCTCCAACCTGAGATCCAAATTCTGCCGTTCGCATTGGCAGCTGCTACAATCTGCTGGAGGATGGCAAAAAGCATTCCCGGCATTAAAGCAAATTGATGTGGTCGGAAAATCTCATTGCCGGCTTAGTGAATCTGATTTGCGGTCATCGGTCGTCCCTCTTGTTAACCCAGATACGGATACTTGGCCTTTTTACAGATGCCAGGCGGCTGTAGCGATTAATTTGCTGCGGTGGCGATAATTTGTTAATCGAAGCATCCGCATCCCGGCCAGTACTCACCAGTACAGCAGCCAGCAAATGCTCCTCCTTTCCTTTGAGGCTGCTGTTGCATTGTCCAATTAAATCTGCCGAAAGTAGGGTGGGAAATGTTGGTTGTTGACTCTGCTTACCGGCTTGTTGGTTTAACGGCCGACGTTCTTTTACGACGGCATTTAGCTAAACTATCCAGCAACTGCCCCTGGGGAGGCTCATCCTGGCGGTGGCCGGCATGTTGGATTTTGGTGCTGATGGTGCAGCATTTAATGCGGAAACGTGCCCCAAGACGAGCTTCGATTAGCGCCCGGGATGGATGATGTGTGGAGGTCAGCAGTGGAAGATCACGCAGAGACCATTACGGTGGCCGGCATGCCCGAGCCACCTTAATGGGCCGTCAATTCCTGATATTCGTTTCGGTTTCAACCAAATCAAACAAAAAGCATCCTGAAATGAAAATACTTATCCTAGCTTTTCCAAAAACAATTTCCAAAATAAATTTTAATTATTTTACAAAAATCAAGAAACTATATTTTCCTTTGTTAAATGTTAAATTGTTAAATTTTTTTCTTACGCTCCTAAAAATATTGAATATATGTACATAAAGTAGTGTTGGGATAATCAAACTTCAAAATTTTCAAAAAAATTTTCCACTATTCTGCGACGGCCCCGTTTTCTTTGAACAAGTTGTTTATCAGCTCTTCTTTGATTTTCTCCAAGTCCAATGTATCATTGTAGTCCTTCTCATCGGAAGCTGGATTTACTTCCAGGTCATTTACTTCCTCCAAAGTCTTATGGGCAATACAAAAAAATTGCAGTTTATATTAGTTATTAGTTATATTAGTTTATACTATTTAATAAAAAACTTTTACCGTGTCCGAATCAGTGTCCTCCGTACCCAAAATGTCAACCGGATCATTCTCCTCCTCGTCCTTGATAGGCAAGATCTCGGCCGCGGTTACCGGCTCATTCTCCACCTCGGACTCGATGGGCAAATCAATAGATTCGCGTTCAGTTGGAGAGTCTTCCTTGGCAACAATGGCTGTCGAGTCAGTGACCACCTCGTACTCCATGGGCAAATCCTCGGCGTTCACACAGTCGCCCTCCAAAACGGCCTGAAGCTGAGAAAATCCGAAATCCTTCGACGGGTTGGAAAACGCGTTCCGGACGTGGCGCATAGCGCCACGAAAGGAAGCGTTACTGCCCACATGCCTAGCTGGCACTGCGCCCAGTCGGGTCAGGTTGCTCTGAAAATCGAAGACTTGGTTGCGTGGAACCCGGGCGTAGTTGCAAGTTCCATAGAAAAACACATTATAATTGCCAGTCGAATATCGCTGAAGGACGCGTGCTGGCCAGGCACGATATCCACGCAGTTTCGCAAACACGAAATCTCCAGCATTAAAAAGTGGCTTTGTCGTCTTGCGAGGACGCATTGTTGACAAACGATTTATTTTTTTGTAGCTAAAAAAAACTTTAATTTAAGTCGAACATTTACGACGCTTTACCACTGCGTACTTACCAGAAGAAGAAGACCGATCAATTTCTGGATATCGGTTAGTGCTGGAAAGTGCTAGATGAGTAAGTAGCTTTTGGTGTTGATTAACGGCGCTTTTAGATTGTTTTGCAGTTTGGTAAAATGGCTATTATTTAATATGGCTACCTGAGGAATCAATAAAAGTGTTTCCTTACAGCTATCCATATTTTTAGTATTTTAACCCGAGAACTTTATTTTTATATTTTAAATAATATAAAAATCACAAAAATCGCACAATTTCGGTGCCATTTGCAAAAAAAAAACCAAACATTTTGAGCCTAATTTTTCAATTAAAAACATTTGTCTATCGAAATCTATCGATTTTACGATCAGTAGATTGTTCAAACTTAAAGATGGCAACAAGTTTTTTTTGTTTGCATTTCTAAAGAGATTTTCCAATACTAGAGCGCAAAGATGGGAACTTCTGAGGATTGTGTGGTCAATATTAAAGTGCATGAAAAGAGAACCTACCATTCGAATGGCAAACATATTTGGGTCAAATGGGTGGGCGGGCAATGTTTCTTTAATGAGCAAACAACATTTGCATTAATGGTCATTTGCGTAGAAATTTGCGCAGCACGCTACCTGCCTTGGCTTTTTATTCTGCGAGTGTGTTGTGTGTGCAGTTGAGTTCTGTTTTAGGTTTTTGCTCACGTTCGGCGTATTATGCGCAAATTGGCTTTTTAAATTGTCGACTTGTTTAAGCTAAACGCAGCTACACTTTATGGCCATGTTTCGTGCTGCATTTTAAGCCATGCGAAATTCCACTAAGCCCTTTGACGATTCGCCCCCTTTTGGGTTAACTCAATTATAATAATTTTAATTTAACACCGGCATGGCCTATAAAAATGGCAAAATTGCATTATTTACCAGGCGTAATTACAACAATATTTATATGCAAATGAGCCCGGTACTTCTCGACACTTGGGCAATATTAACGATGGGAAATTAACCAGAGCCAAGTTCTGGGAAATGGATGATGAAGTTTTTCCAGGTGCATGCAGATAAGTATTCCGGTGATAGGGTATTGCCAACGACCTCGACGGAGTGTCACCTGTCTCTGCAGTGTTCAGAATTCAATTAGAAAACGTAATTTAAGAGACGGCCACGAGACACACAACACTAATACCCGGCAGCCTGCCCCAACGACCACCGCCCAGTGCAGAAAGCACATTAAGCCAACAAGCTGAAGG
Organism: Drosophila pseudoananassae pseudoananassae; assembly: GCA_018153035.1. Taxonomy (NCBI): domain Eukaryota; kingdom Metazoa; phylum Arthropoda; class Insecta; order Diptera; family Drosophilidae; genus Drosophila; species Drosophila pseudoananassae. Next base: position 3,940,667 of record JAECXR010000055.1, read on the forward strand.
CGGCACGGGGGCATAAGCTACGCATGTAATTTGTAAGTAATTTTTTCAACTATCAACGGGGCAAACGAACGACAGCCACAACTGCCACGCACTTTATACTGAAAGAAAAAAAACAAGAGTTATACTGAGAGAAAAAAACTATCAAATACCTTCAATAGGATGAAGCTTTTCCGCTCACTGCAGTCCCAAAATGCCTTACAATTACGTGGGGTCAGACGGAAGGGGAAGCACATGAAGGAGTGAGCCTGGCCAACAAGCCTAGGTACATGCTAGAGCGTTAAGATAGAAAAATTAAGTAACGAAAGCATTGAATGGGATTGGGAATACGAACAGAAATGGAAATGGAAATGGGAATAGGCACACGAATAGCAATGGCAATGGAATCAACGGCCAGACCCAAGGCATAAATTATGAATCATTTAGCCGCTTCCTTATGACACAGAAACGCAGAAGAAGCCACCGCGCCAAGTTTCTCAGTTTGATGAGGCTATAATAGGAGTGGGTCTCGGGACAGAGTGATTAACCAACTGGCTTTCTATGGCGGCTAACAAGTATTTATGTTACTATCTCCAGCGGCGATTGCAACGCAGTTTGTGCCATTTTATTGGCTTCATTGACTGGAAATGGTCAACATCAGCGAGGCGGCCAAGAATGTTTACGTTATGTTTAGCCAAATGCTAATTGAAATGTGTGCAGTGTGTGATTGCTGTATCCCATTGAAATCAAATAGCGCAGGGGTGTGGCCCTCGCTAAATGGCAACTGGAGACATGTAATCATAACTGGGGAAATCGGGCAATGCCATCAGGTTTGGCTCATCAACAGGTTTGCAGAGGAAAGGCAATGGGGCTAATCATTGGCTCCACTTGTGTTAAAAACTGGGCAAGAGCAAGGGTGGGCAATAAAAACCAGTTAAACGCCTAAGGAAAACTATAAACTTAAGAAAAAATTCGTACTTTTCCAAGACTGATATCCATTAACCTTTGCAATTTAATTTCTTTTTTGAGACTAAATATTTATTTATGCATATTAAAGTTAATTTAAAATCATTATAAAAGCCAAACAAGTATTTTAATTTCTTTTTCTGATTTGCCTTTCCCGCCACCGCGAAACAAAAGACTTAAGACACGAACTTGGCCACCAAAGACCCATTTCCTGCAACACTCGCACATTGCACATCGATTGCTTGAATAATTCGCCACAGGTTGCAGTCAATTAAGTGGCTCCCTAATTAAGTGATTAAAACGCACGCACTCACAAACACACTTGAAGAGGAAAATTGTGGAAATATGCAAGTTCATAAAACAAAGCCGCACGCCTCAGCAGCTGGCGGCGAAGTCCACACCCGCAATTCTGATAAAGAAAATGTGAGGGACGGAGGGGTTTGCAGTTTTCCAGGAACAAACACGCTTTTGCATTTTAATGCCGCGCAAACGAGGCGTCCAAAAGCGGGCCAAGCCATATGGACGAATGTAAAGGTAAATGTGAATTCGAGCTTGGGGTGTGTGGTTGGCACGCACATACCCACACACACGTTCACACACTTTTCTAGCCAGCTTGTTTCTGGCTAATAAATGTTTTTTTAATGAATAAATCACTCGGCGATAAGCATCTCCTTAATAACGTTCATTTAAAGAAGCGAAAACAAAACACACAACCAGCCGAGGCACAAAACAGCTCGAAGAAAGCCAAGCTGAGCAGAAAACAAAGCCAACTGAATGCCCAGAGACTTGGCGTTGATTTTAGACATTTAACATTTTGAGACCCATAGAAAAAGTGTGAATGATTGCGCCTACAAACGCAAGAGGTCCCCCAATAGAAGACAAACATCTTGAAAGAGTACAAGTATAAAGGCAACTTGATCTTTTGACCTTTAATTTTTGTAACAAATCTGATTCTCTGTAATTTCTCATATTTAATAGATTTAGTTTTAAAGTTTAATGTCCTAGTCTAGTACTAGCAATTTGCCCACCGCTGTGAACACCCATGGCCTTGTCTGCTGGCTGTCTGCAAGTGCCACAGAATTTATTTCGTACGTCTTCTTCATGTCTGCTGGTTGATGGCGAGCACAGCTGACACATGCGAATAGCTCTGCTCCGATATGAAAATTAATAATTCCGTGGTCCGGCCACTTGACTTTGGTATGCCAGGCACACAGACCACTAACCTGACGGCTACCTGGAGCGGTGAACGTGTTCTCATCGTTGTCCGATGCGGCAATCATCAATGTCAATTAAATGTTAAATGTTGGAGGCCATTTGTGGGAGTTCGACCAGGATGTGCCCGGAATGACCCGAAGAATGCGGGGAGAGACGAATATGAAGCCATCCCCGATTCATTACACCGTCCGCCCACTCCAGGGCCGGGCGGAGCCGAGAACTCCCCATTGCAGGATCCCGCTGGTCATAAATCTACGCCTCCAAATCTACATATTAACGCCAGAGTCAGGCCATCTCAATGGCAACGGACAGCGCCACAATTGGCCGGGCAACGATCACTTACTTTATGATCACTTGAAAACCAATCAAGCACAATAAATAATCGTTCTGCAGCAGGGACAAAAAGCGATATTGAAAATCGAGCGCACAGATGGGCTGGCTGCCTGCGTCTCGTACACCTTAAATTATATTCACACTTTGGCCCCCAGAAAACGAAATGGTTTTAAATACGAAGGTAAGCCAAACAAGCCGGAGATCGTATTGGCGATCAGCAAACACCCGACTGTGTTGGGATGCACAGAGAAAAAAATCTCTAAAAAGGATAAAAACTTTGATAAAAACCTATTATATCCAATAAGTTTACTTCTAGCCAGAAATCTTATAGATGGATTTACTAACTAACATAATACCTTTAGATTTTTGTTTGAAAAGCATGCTATTTTATATTTTCGAAAAGAAATACTTGATTTTTAGTGCAGAAGGCAGGATGCGTTATGGCCAGACAGTTGGACATTTGGACATGAAAAGAGGTGGAACTGTGGATGGAAAGGAGTCTTGGGCATTGGACCTGGACCTGGAACGATCTCTCCCTGTTGCTGCCCCATGCCTCCGATGGCTGTGGCTCGCTTATCATCATAACAATAATGTTAAAGTGGCAAAATGGCAAACTATGCGCAAAATGCATAAAATTTATAGCCGAATGGCCCAGGCAAAGGCAATACAGATTTGTATTTGTTATTGTATCTGTGTATCTGTATTATTGGTGCATGTTTTTTGTGGATTTCACGCTTCCGCTCGGGCTTGACTCGACCTGGTCAAGAGTGATCACAATGGGACACATGCGGTGGCAGCAACGGATTTTGTTCAGCTTGCCACTCCACTAGAGGATCAGATACGCTTCTGTGGTATATGTTTTAAATTATTAGAGATAACTCTATTAAGCCTCGTATTCTTTATTCAATAAAATACACTATAAAACAAACACTTATTTTAAACTTTTATCACATAATCACAAGAAATAATGAAAAACTTAACAAGAAAGGAAAGCTATCTTTGGGCTGAGCCGAAGTTGATATACCCTTTCATAGTCGGATATACAAGTTAAATATTACAATAAAAAAAATAATAATAAAAAAAAAAAACAAAAAAATATTACAACAACAAAAATTATAAAAAAAAAAAACTACAACAAAAAATACAACAAAAAAATTACAACAAAAAATTACAGCAACAAAAATTACAACAAAAACTACAACAACAACAAAAACCTACTACAACAACAACAACAACAAAACACAAAACCAACAACAACAAAAACCTACAACAACGTAAACTACAACAAAACTGCAACAACAACAAACCAATAAAAGTCCAGAAAAATAAACACCAACATTTACACAAAAATAAATAATTAATTTCCGGATTTTCAGGCCTGCTTAAGTGCAACCTATGAGAATCGAGGAGGAGGGCGCTATTTTTTAAATAAATTTTTTATTTAATATTCATTGAATATCTACCAAAATAATGTTGATTCTTTAATGATATTATATGCAAATAAACCGTAAAATTTTACTCTTCATTAGTATAAGACTCTTTGGTGCCCTTCAAAGTAGACAATGAAAATATGGGTGTTTACATTTTTAGTTTAAAGATTTATCATCAAACATGTATTTTCCTTTGAAAATTATAGAATTATGTTTTTATAAAAGCTTTGTAAGCTTATATATCCTGGTATTTCGGATTAATCAGTTATATGGCAGCTATAGGATGTAGTCGGCCGATCCTAATGAAATTTGCTATGCCTTATTATTTTGGCAAAACTAGCATTTCGGTTCAATCAGTTATATGGCAGCTATAGGATATAGTTACTTTGTAGGGTCGGATATGTCTCCTTCACTGCGTTGCACACTTTTGACCAAAATTATAATACCCTCTTCAAGGGTATAAAAATAATAGATTTCGTATAGCGTATTTTTATGGCGTAGCTTTCCTCATTGCTTTATTTGTATACAATTTCCTCTTGAATTACAAGAAACAGCTTTCACAATTTTTATTTTAATGTCTTCCCGCTGATTAATGCCAGTTCAATAACTCTGCCATAGATCTATATTTACCCGCAGGTGGTAGCATAATGGATCGTATAAGAGCCACACCCTTAGCTTGCTCGGCAAAATGTAAACAATTAACCGGCAAATGCAAATATGAATGAAATTTTCCCCACAATCCAATTACTCACAGCCCGAATGGCTAAGAAAACGAGGAAGTGAGCTGCCAATAAGCGTAAAGAGGCAAACACCTTGAAGTGCATAAATTAAACGCAAACGACAGCCTGGAAAAACTGGTGGTGGTGGTGGTGGTGGTGGTGTTGGCGGCGGTGTGGTGTGGAATCATTCAGACCCCAGACCCAATCCAGTTTTTAGCTGCAGGCCCTGGCTCTCGCAAATCGAAGATGGCTGTGGTGGCCAAAATAAGAAACAAAAAGCAGCAACTAGAAGACCCAATCTGCCGATGAGTGGGCGCTGGCAATTGAGCCAATTGAAAGCCCACAGTGAGTATACGCCCCGTTGCACTTGACCACCGAACAGACAAATGAACAAACGAATGGCTGATCATCGCTCACCATAACGATGGCTTAATATTAATATTGAAACGTTTTCTAGTAACGCCCCCCTGGAGGCCCCTTTACCGTTCCCCTCCCCCCATTAACTCACAAATACCGCTAGACTAACTAATGAAGCGCACACGCATAACTTAGACATTCGTTGGGCTTGTTGTGGCATTTCGTATTAATAATACGAAAGAAAAAAAACTAATTTTTGGAAGCGTCAAAACTTGTTTCGAACACCTCAGGGGTGGAGCCTCACCTGGCGAGAGGGAGACAGAGCGATTGGAAGCGAGAGGGGAAGAGGCATAGGGGGCCATAACCGAAATCAAGTCACAATAAAATGTAAATATTTTTGTGTTTAGAGAGCGTCGAACATTTCGCTTTGGCGATTAATTAAAGACTCATTAAGAATTTGTTCAACTCGGGCGATTAATTAAAAGGCTGTTAAAATGTGAAAAGGGCACAAAAACCACCAAATGGCTAGTGATTAAGACTGTTTTACTAACATCCATTAAGTAGGAGTTTTAAGCCAAAAAATAAAAGCCTGACATCTTTTTTAAGAATTTTGTTAGGACTTATCCTTAAGCTGTTTAAATCCAAAAATAAAACAAACAAATTAAGTGCAACCCTCTTATGAATATCAATTACTTTATACAAAAATAAATTCTTGCAAAATACTTATGTATATTTCTGCAATGACGTCACATTGTGAATTATCATTTTGACCGCTGCCGTGCATGACATTGATGAACCGCACTGTAAAATGAGTAGGATGACAAATGCCTTCGGTGGAGCTGTTGATAAATACCCGCCGGTTCGGGGGCAGTTTGAAAAATCGGCCGGCCAAAGATCACGCAACGACGAAATTGAAACGTCACCAGTCACAAGCGGCTAAGATTGTTATTGTTATTGTTGGTGTTGTTTTGTGCGGCGACTGGTGCTGTTTCTCCATGAATATTAACACATTAAAATGGTAAACGTGGTTGAGTGAAAAATTAACCCAAAGCAGCCGAAATGCGGCTGCGTCTGCGGCTGAGGCTTCGGTTGCAGCGTAAATTATGCAAAGTCATCAAGTCAACGTTATCCAAACATCAATGGCCAGGGCCTGGAAGGCCTGGGAAAAAATTAGCATAAGCCAAGCGATTGGACAAGAAGAAGAGGAGCATAGCCCGCAGGGCCAATTGCAGGAAGGGAGGATGTGTACACTGAAAAGAAACCTCCGACGAATCTTTTAAGATATAACTATTGTGAAGTCCTTTAAAAGATGTTACTTATTTTGTCAGTTGGAAGAAAAAAATTTGACTTGATACTAGATAAAGGTCTCTTTTTGAAATAAAATAAAAATAATAGGGATGTTTTTAAGTGCAGGAAACAGCAGGGAACAGGGAACTGGGAATGGCCAAGGCATGGCAGGAATGCCACATTGATGCAGTCACTTTGATAGCGCGACATTAGCAGCAATTTATATGCAAATGCAGCAGCGCAGGGCGGCGGGGAATGGGCTGGAACAACGACTACCACAAACTGATTGATGGTCTCATTTCAAAAGATGCCAAAGTGCGTAAGCCCAAAACACAGAGATCCAGGAGAGATCCAAAGGAGGGCCAACAGGAGTGAGCCATGTATCCAGCATCATTAATGCGAATCATTAGCAGTGCTCGTTGATAAGATCGGGTGCAAATTATGCAGCGGTCGCAGCTGGAACAAAGCCCTAAAAAAGGGAGCGGGTTCCTGGTTTCGGGCCATGATTCATGGTTGATGAGCCATCCCCAAAGGGGCGGCGAGTGCGTAATTTTTAATTGCCAATTAAAATGGTCCCAATGAAGATGTGAAAGCCGTTAAAGCTAGAGCTGAAAGTCCTTGGGCCATAATTAGGGGGCTTGGCTGAATTAACCTCATTAAATATGAAAAGTTTTTATTATGCATTAAACGATGCTTGTTGGCCAAGAAAAAATGCTACCTACTAAGATATTGGGCCACGACTTATAAAATACAGCTTTAACAGCTAGTCTTAATAAAAAAAGTAAAGTTATGCGTATTCCCCGTAAAATATTATTTTTTAACCAAAATTTAAACAAAAGAAGTCTATTTTATAAAAATGAAATTCAAACACAAAATATTTAAAAAGTAACCGTTTCTGTTATCGATAAATTTGGTATTTTTGTGTCTACTAAAAAATGAAAAACACAACAGACTTTTTAAACGGTCCGGCAGCACCATTGTTGTTACCAAAAGATATGGCAGCCCTAAGAAAAAATATATGGCAGCTCCTTGCATTTAAAATCCCCCTTTAAAATTATTTTTTCTTCGAAAACAAAATACACTTAAGAATATGTTTGTAACATATTTCGAAACTATCTTATAGCTTAAATATGGAATATTTAATTTTTTTTCAGCCTTTGTTTCTAACTTACTTTAGCCCTTTTTTAAGCTTGAATAAACTAATAGGAGCCTCCTACCCTAAAAATTATGCAAATCATTTTTAAATTTCTACATTACCTTGTGGTGGGTGAAGCTTACATCACCCCCATATGCACTCGCCCGGGTCATTGATAAGGATAGTGCGAATGGCTCAGTTACCGCTAGCAAACCGCAATTAAGCTGACCCAAAGCCGTTGCTAGGGAACCCGAGGCGGCCACAACAACCAGGACGAAGGACTGGAACGAGAAAACGTGGCTAAAACCACCACCGACACCGCCACCACCTCAGGCACCACCAGCCGACCAAGGCCAAAAACAACCCGTCAGGTCAGTTTAGTTTTTGTACGTAAACAAAGAGGAAGTTTATAGTGAAATATTAAAAAAAATATATTTTACCAAGCTAAAATGTGCTGTAATAGATAGTAAATTAAATCAAATGGGTAATGACCATATACCATATATATAATTATCAAAAAACAAAATATATATTGATAATTGAAATAGTTTTAAACCATGTTATTGCATTTCCAAAGACCAAGGACAAATGGTAATTGCGCCACCAAATGCTATAAATCGAACAAATTTTAAAAATAACCAAAGAAATAAAAAACCAAGTCAAATGGGCTGTTAAAATATAAATATTATTTATTGTACATTATAGTATATGTCTATATGTGTATATGTGTGTATGCGCGTGTGTGTGAGTGTATGTTTTTTTATTTTAACGTGTCTAATCTTCGTGGATGTTGAACCCCATTGGCGTAAACAAAAAAAAAGAGAATAGTATAGAATGCAAGATGTGTACATATATATTTTTTCCATTATAGATCAGTCTGTTTAATCTCTCTCGCTGGCTGCACCTTCTCCTCCTCCTACTTCGGCAGCTCCTGCTCCCTTCAGCTCCCACCCAGCTGCAGTTACTCCCCGTGATCCTCCGTCCGGCCGTTCAATGAACCGGCACCGTGATGCGGGGCGATAAACTTTTGGTCGTGGCGCGATTCCGGCGCTGCAAAAAGAGCTTCACGTTCTCGAGCGGCAGCTGGAAGTGATAGTAGGCGCAGTACGGCAGCGGGTCCCAGTAGGCGAACAGCGCCTCCCGCTTGTCCAGGGCCGTCGTCGAGGTGCTACGCTCCAGCGCCGACCAGCTCCAGTTGGGCAGCTCGTCCTCCGGCAGGCCCCGCCTGTGAATGCACTTCATAGCTCGGCACAAGAGCTGGGCATGCGACCTATTGTGGCATATGTAGGGCAGGGCCACCCCCAATCGCGTGCCTAAGGGTACGAACTGTCCACCATGGGCGGGGCTCTTGACCAGCCGGAAGCTAATGTGTCCGTTGATGGGCCTTTGGAATCGCACCTTGGCGAAAAAGGAGCGCAGCCAGAGCTCGATCTGGGCTTCGTCGTCTCGGGGCACAGGGATCAGGTTCTTGGTGTGGTGCTCAACCCGGCAGCTCACATTGGCCACCACCCGCGAGTCCTTGATAGTGGTGCAGGTGACGTAGTGATGGTAGCCCGGCTGATCCCGCACTACCAGCCAGGGCTGCTGCTCGCTGATCTCGTGCTGGTTGAGCTTCAACTCCGTCCTCCTGTTGGGGAGTATGTACTTGTGCCGCTCCAGGACACCCTGCATTCCGGCAGCCATCAGGATGTTCCGGTAGTTGCCCACAAAGCCGCTCTCGTATATTTGCTGGATCTGTCTCGGAGCGGTAAGGACCACATGGGCCGGCAGAGCCATCTGCTGCTGCTCGCATCTCTGGAATAGCTGCAGACAATCGTCCAGCTGCAAGGTCTCCTGCACACTGGGGATGAAGCTAGCGCATCCCAAGACCTCCAGGTGTGGCTTGGCCAGTGCATCAAAGTACGCCGGACTGGTGGCGCACACGGGTATGTACACTGCCGGTCGCTCCTTCTTAACAATGTGACACAGAGCTGCTATATATTGATCCGGGTTGTTGGCCGTGGGCCGGGGCACCACGTAGAACTTGTCCACGGCTGTGGAGAACCGGGCCAGACCGAAGAGACCCTCGAACTCGAAGACCACGACTCGGGCACCGGAGCCGTAGAAGTTCCTAGCCAAATGGAGGCTCTGAATGGTGCTGCCGCAGCTCAGCAGGATAGTCTTTTGCCTCTGAACGGCACCTAGTTCCTCCTCGCCGCTCAGTAGCCACTTAACCAGGGCAATGGGCACCCTCAGGAGCTTCCAAAATATCCAAAGCAAAGCGGATAACCAGAAACTGGGCGCCGCTATCGAGAGCGGAATGTACAGGACGTATCTTAGGATGGTCAGGAGAAGTCGCATAAGCAACTGGGGACCAAAGAGCAGCATCCGGGTGCCTAGATTGGCCTGTGGTGGAGCTCTGGACTGAAACTGGCTCCTCAGGAGGCTTCCATCAGCTGTCCTTTGACGGCGCAGGGTCACAAAGTGACGATGTGGAGCCTGCTGATCCTTATCCTCCTCCTCCTCCGACTGGCTGGGGTGCTCCGGAATCAAATCCAGCGAATTAATCCTCCGGAATTTGGAGCGTGTGGCCTGGCGAAGCTGCCGGGCGTGCTCCTGGCGCAGCAAAAGATCGTCCAGGGTTTGGGACATCTTTCTCTCTCTCTCCTTCTCACTTCTCACTAATCACTCTCTCGCTCGCTCACACACTGTCGCGGTGACGCGTAGTCCGTATTAATCTCAGCCGTATAATCTTCACCGTATAATATTCGCCTATCTGCCGCCGTGCTGCTGCTGCTGGCAAAATCCGAACTGTGACTAAAGCGCGTTTTAAATAGGAGCTATACTTTAAACCTACGGGATGCAGCTCGGTGTCATTCGTGGGTTATCATCGAGTCCCAGACACATGTCCACTGGCAGGCCCATCCATGTACTGCCATAATACCTATGCACTGCCAGAAAACTACTCCACCACTCGAGCCGATCAAAACCGCCACCACCCACTGCCCGCGACACGGCCATTAGCTAACCGCCGATCAAAGTTGGATCCGATATGTGACTACTTTCTTATCACGGGGTTTATTGCCTTGGGTTTATGAAGTCTGGAAATAGATTCCAGTGGCCGGCAATCGCTTGGCAATAGTTTTTACTCTACAAAATGATAACATAAATAAATGCAACAACTAAACATTTTTTTTTAATGTTTCATAGGTCAGTTATAAAAGAAATAGTCATCAAAGGTTTAGGCAAAATTTAGTAAAAAAAATGTTTGGTAGTTTTTTTATTTAAAAAAAATAAAAAAACCTGAACATAAAAATCCTATTTTTTATCCTACTCCTATTCTAGTAGTAGGATTTAATTAAATTAATTGAAATTAATTTCAAAAACTGTTTTTACTTTTGCTAAAAACATTAAGAAAAAAGTATTAAAAAAAACTACAAAATATCTAAAATGTATTGTAAATTATTCAAAAACTTTACAAATAGTTTATTTTCCTTATTAAGTCTATAATAGTTTAAGTCCTTATTAAGTCCATAATAGTTTAAGTCCTTATTTTTAGGACCTCTAAATAATTCTGAAATAATGTGCTCCCTGAGGTGTTTCAATAGTTAGTTGATCACTTGCGCTATTTCCTCAGTGTACCAGTAATTAGCTAGCGCCCGCTTATATACCCAAGAATGTTTATACAAAAATATATATTCATATGTATTACATACTTAAATATGTATATCAATCAAACAATCAGTACGAATGTGAGCGAAATGTTTGCCCAAGTATTAGTGTTGTTGTCGCCACAGTCGCCGCCAATTCCCCTCGTTCCCCGGAGTCTGGGTGATCTTTGGTGATCGCCGGAATAAATCATCACTTTCAGAGCTCAGAGATTACGGATTGGAGGCTCTAGCCGAGCTACGGTTGCCACCGGCGGACACGTAGGCCCCCAAGGCCCTGCGGAGGAGCACCCATTTCGTTGGGAATTTCTCGTTCTACGCTTCTGTATCTCTCACTTAGCTAGAAAGGAGAGCCTCTCCAGATCCCGTGTGAGATTCCGATTAGTGAATGATTGGACTTTGGTCCCATTCAATCCCATTTCAGCTTCACCGGGCACTGATAACAGGGTCTGACTATGAACCGACCATTCGACTCATTAAGCGAGAAAATCCAAAGCAAGAACGGCGACAGGCAAACTTATGCTTGGAAATTAACAACAAATATTAACAATCTCACACCTACACATAGTATAGAGCTTATGGCATAATGGCATCGGGTCCGCGATTAAAACCGAAAGTGAAGCAAACAAACACCTTCGACTGGCGGCTGACTGCATAACCATCTTCGGACTTTGAGAGTCTGTACTGTGTGGGCACTTAGTTGTCGCGGGTCCGATTTGCACACGAGCTTTATAGGAATTGTACGCTACATAGTACATATACCTTATACCTGGGCTGGCACTTTTGTATCTCCTACTCAAGGTCGCTCCTCAGGTTCAAGCAAGCATTGATAAGACGCTTCGAAATACAGATTTAACATTTCAATTTCACATTGTTTCTCGTCGTTTTGAGCCCTAGAAATAGCCATCTCACCTATACTATATAAACCATATAATATTGGGTATTACGGTGCATTCTCCGATTTGGAAAGATGGTGATAACCTCCGGCCAGTCGCAACCTGTGTGCCAGGAAATATTTTGACATTGATATTTAGCGAAGGCACAAGAAATACATTTATAGGAAAATTTAAAGGAATTTTTCTATAAGAGATCATAGTTTGACTTTGAGTTTGACTACTGTAATATAAGCGAAGATTTTCACATTTTTAAAAGAATATCCATCAGATTACTAGAGCAAAACTTTTTCGGGGAATTTTAAATTCGCTCAAGGAGTAACGCTTAAAAGATATGATTATTGGCACACTTAAGGGCTTTTTTCCACAAGAATTGACAGAATTCTTAAACGGAGAATTCTTAAATGGCCAATAAAAGTCTTTGCTATAGAAGCTCTAATAAGTTTTGAAATCAAGTAATAAAATAATTTTTTATATATTTTTCAAAAATTGTCTAACTATTATTTGAAATAATTTAGTGAAATATTCCAATTACACCCCTATTTTGTAATAATGTTCCTATTTATTGATCACCATTCTTGTACACTCCCATTTCCTATTTATTCCCATTCCTTGATAGTTAGCATAACATTAGCTACAATGTACTCCTTATTCAAAGCTCTCTATACATAGATAGAACCTAATTTATATGCACCGCAAATAAATCATCAGAAAAGGGTTAATCGCTTCGACAGACTCTCCTGCACTTGCTCAATTTATGGCCCTGCCCGGTGACTTATTAAACGCAGCAAGGCATGAACAATGTGACCAAAAAAGGAGGCACTATCTAACCAGCCAAGGGAAAACCACCCACCACCTATACCAGTCCGTAGCACCGTAGTATACCCCATCGATATCGCCCGATTTGACCGACCGCATTCGGAATATGCTTCGAGGCACGATTTGCATTTGTTGCTTGCTCGCACGCCAAACATAATTGTGAGCTCCTCTTTCCGTAATCAATTGCGGTTGCCGGTGGTAACCAAGAATTTGTTAATTCAATGTTTATTCTGCCCCAGAACCCCCGCACTCGCCCGGATCCGAGCAATGCAAAGCAAGGAAAGTTGCAGTCCCCAGACGGAGCAGGCCTTAATGGCGGTTAGTTCGAAAAGGGAATCCTTTCGGCGCTTTCTTTTTTTTACCTCCTTGCAAAAGTTTCGTTGGAGCTCAGTTGGCTTAGTTCCGCGGGCCCAGACAGTTCGGTTTGAAGACTCCATTCTAGTCATAGCCCACCCATTCCAACTGGAACCTGATTAACTTTCCCTCCCGACGAGCATTAGTTGCGTTAGTGCTTCCGCATTCCGCAAATTTGTGTCAATTGCCACCAGGCAGGACACGTTAGTGAAGAATCCTGCCGCAGGCTTCAACTTCGAGCCTCGAGTCTCGGTTTCCGTGATAACTTGATGAGTATTCAATTGGAGCTCAATCAGTTAACAACAGTGTCCTAGTGTGCGGATTGAATTGTGAATCCAAATAACATAATTTTATTCCCAAAGAAGTGCTTAAATCTAAACATATTGATTTGGAAAATACATAAACCCTTTTAAAAGTTTAATAAAAAGTAAGTTTAAATTTGAGGGAAAATCAAATAATAAAGATAGCTTGGACTACATAAAGTTTTCAACAAATACCAATGGAAATTTAACTTCAAAAAGTGTTAAACAGAAAGTAATATTTGGTATTTAGATCTTTTATAAAATTAAACTAAAAATTTATTCAAATATTAAAGTAAAGAGGATATTAAACGTATACTAATAAGACGTATACAGAACTCCTCTATCAGAGGTTAAAGTGTTACATTTTGAGTGTTATTTTGTTTCTAAATCTTTTATAAGAAGAAACTTTAAATGAATACTTGAATGAATAATAACTTCTGACTTAAAGATCTTCTTAGAAAGTATACTAATTATATGAGAATACATTGCGTGCAGGAATTATTTTGTTTAAGGTTTTTTTTTTATCATAGCGATCATCAAACATTTACCAAATCTTAAGGTCTAGTTTTTAGTATTATTATAATTTTTTCCTACTTACATATTTTTTGTACATTTTATTATCAACCTCCAAATGATTGTCCTCCGTCACCACCCCCTGTCATAAACATAAATTACGACTTCCATTCGACGGAATCGACAATGATATAAATCCTGTAACTAAAATAGAAAGTATAGCCGTCGTCGGCTAGATTGCATGCCAAATCATAGTCGCACTATCAAGGATGTTATTATATTTTTACCGTTTGCATAAAATCCCTGGTAGAGTGGTTGGGGCTGTGGGTGGTGCTGTGGGTGGTGCTGTGGGAGGTGTGGGGCTTGCAGCATAAGGAGCTCAAAATTAGAAGACGCATTCGTGTCAAAGGAAGTTTCAACAACGGCGGAAATGTTGTTTATTAAAATAAATACGAGGACAAGGAAATTATTACGATTTTGGGGGGAAGACCGGGTGGGAGCGGACTGTAAACGGTGGATGGGGATTGGGGGGGCCGGGGGTGGTAAACACAAACACTTGCTGTCCTGGTGACAGACTGTGCAATGCGTGTCGTCGTCGTCCAAAAACTATTTCCTCAAGTGGGCCCCCAAAAAAATATCATTGGAAAGTATGAACGGAATGGCAAGTAATGTTCTTTGGTCCTTTGGCGGGTGTACGAATCCTTCGATGATAATGAGAAGGGGTCCCCTCAGCACCCCGAGCTTGTTTATTTGCGAGGAACATCACCTCGGTTCAGCTGTCATGACGACTGGCTCCTGGCCCAGGAACAAGTTAATAAATCAATTTGGACTAACTTATCGAGCAGCTCAGAAGCGTAGGCGAGGCGTCAAACTTTTGGCCAGAAAGTTTCCGTTTTCGTATACCCAGTGATTGGTTTTTAATGGTGGGTTAGTTCAAAGAAGTGAAGGTCTTTAGTACAGTCTCTATATTGCTCAAGTTTGATACACATGTGGAGGTTTATAATTTTAAGCAATTTACATTTTTGAATAGTGCTTTTTTTACCCAAAATCATTTTTATTGTAATTTTATAATATAAATTTAGTAAATCTCATAATTCTAGTAAAGGGTATCTAAAGTAAAGGGTCTCGTCGAATCTATATGAAAGTCTATTATTTTACATTGCACGCAATACAAACCGCATTACCAATTTCTTGGCAGAAACAAATCAAATTCATTCGCTCGCTTTCCATTCGCCCCCACCCACAGATGCAGGCGTACCGCGATAACTTCAAGCAAACGCCCTGCCCATCGGCCGTCGACCTTCAGGCCCCGTCCCACCCACCGGCCCACCAGCCCGCCGCCCGCCTGCCTTTCGCGCGCACTCAACGGGGGCGTGACCCATCGGCCGGTGCCAGTTCGGTTGCCGCCTCCGGGGCTCTCACGCCTAGGATGATGAGTCCGGGTCCGCCGGGAGGTGGCGGTGGTGGCGGCGGTGGTAGGGGCCGGGGATCCGTCGGCACTTCTGCGTCAGAACCAGGAGCTGCGCCAGCGTCTGGCGGATGAGTCGCACAGCTATCGACGCCGCTTGGACACCTATAAGCAGGCTCAGCACAACCAGGCGAATCTGGTCAGCCGGCTCCAGTCGAAGATCCAGCAGTACCGTCAGAGGTGCAGTGACCTGGAGGAGCGGATGCATGAGACGATCAAGCCTACTGCAGGAACAGGACCCAAGCTAACTACTGGTCCAACCACCAGTCAGGTGCTGGTAAGTAAAAGTCTTTTTAAGAATTAGATTCAAAGTTTAGAAACTATCGAAATTTATTACTTTTATATGTGACTATCCATGGCGTATGCGCATTATTTTTCTATAAATTCTATCCTCAAAAATTCTTAAAAAATTAAATGGCCTTTGAGTTCAAAATATTTTTAAACAAACATATAAAACCCCATTTTTGAAAGCAATACAAATTATCTCCCAATACTTTATTTGTGAGTGTTGCCATGAGCACTCGACGACCACATCGCGTATGAGTAATGCTTTGACAAACATAATTCAATTCTTATCAAAATAATCATGAATAAATAGGTATACCCAATGGGCAATGGAAATTAATTTAATTTTTTGATGGCTTATCATGTTTATTGACAAAAATAAACGGTTCTTGTAGACTTTTTTCTTATGACCATCTCTCATTCCCTCAGTGCTCCACTTCGCTGACCCTGGGCCAGAGCAGCCTGCCCTGCAGCTCTTCGCTGGACTCGCCACCGCCCAGCTGCAGTCGCGACTACGTGCATGACGATGTCCTGGTGTCCGGGGCAGGGGCCGGAGGGACTGCTGATCTGTGCCGGAAATTGGATGAGGAGCACCAGCGCTGCGAGCAAATCCTAGCCCAAAATAGCGCTCTGCGCCAGCAATTGGAGGAGTCCAATCGCACCAACGAGGCCCTCACCAATGACTTACAGAAGCTGACCAACGACTGGGCGGGCCTCCGGGATGAGCTGCTCATCAAGGAGGACGAGTTCAAGGAGGAGGAGCAGGCTTTTAAGGACTACTACAACAGCGAACACAACCGTCTGCTGAAGATGTGGCGCGAGGTGGTGGCCGTGAAGCGCTCCTTCAAGGAGATGCAGACAGCCATGAAGGCGGAGGTAGCCAAGATGGGCCAGGAGATCAACTGTGTGAACAAGGACATCAATGGCTCGAATGCG
This sequence comes from Drosophila pseudoananassae pseudoananassae, assembly GCA_018153035.1. Taxonomy (NCBI): domain Eukaryota; kingdom Metazoa; phylum Arthropoda; class Insecta; order Diptera; family Drosophilidae; genus Drosophila; species Drosophila pseudoananassae. The sequence continues at coordinate 3,957,302 of JAECXR010000055.1, forward strand.
TCAGTGGCGTTCGCCCAGCAGCAGGCCAAGCGGGCGGCAGATGAGGAGCTCAAGCAATCCCAGCGCAGCAACGACGATCTGCAGAACCAACTGGCCACCCTGAAGGTGCAATACGAGAGTGCCCGACACGAAATCATGGAGCGCGACCAGCGTCTGCTGGAGCTGATGAATCATCTGAAGAAACTGGAGGATCGGTGCGCCCAGGCCGAGTCCCAGGCTGCCTTGGCCAGCCGGTATAATGATGAAATCGAGCGCCTCAACAATTCCATGCGCGAGATTGCGCAGGCTGTCGTTCAAGATGCGGAGATCGCAGATCGCGAGGCGGACGCCGAGGTCGCCGGCGGGGCCATGCAGCACATGCATCTGACGCGTGACTCTGCCTCAGTGGCTGGCGGAGCAGGGGGAAGCACCGTCGGCGGCGGCGCCGGTAAATCTCCACGCCGGAATTCGACACGCGCATCTCAGGCCTTTGCCGAGGGTACCATTTCCGCTGTCCAGGCGGCGCTCCACAAGTACCAACTGGCCCTGCACGACATGCAGGTAAAGTTCCAGCATACCAGTGACACTCTCCGCACCACCAAGTCCCAGCTGGACACCAGTGAGGGCACAAAGCAGCTCCTAACCACCAAGATGCAGCAGCTGACCGAGAAGTTGGATGCCAGCAACTCTAAGCTATCGGAGCTGTTGCAGGAGCGGGAAAGTCTTCAGCGCGGACTGGACGAAGTGCGCACCCAGAAGCAGCAGTCGGAGATGGGTCGAGCGGATATAAATAGTGCAGTAAGTAGAGACAGAAAGGATATCTATATAAGCTGTTAAATATTAACTATTTTTGAGATGTAGTTCATCCTATTTGTATAATAACTTACGTGATTTCTTAGAAATCTCTCTGACACTGTACTGTCAGCAGTTTTTGTTAAATAAGTACTATCCGATTGGGACGAGGATGCGGAACAACGACTTTGCCGCCTTTGCCGAGTGCAAGTGTCAAGGAAGATGGGGGCGGCTGAGCGATAACTCGATTAGTCTGCGTCTGGGTCTGAGATTACTCAGTACATTTCATACTAAGAATATTTCCAACTCAAATCCGGGGTGATGAGATGTCTGCGATGAATTGAGTTATTAATTACGGCTGCGAAGATTGCAGTTCTCACAATGGCGAATGGCAAGAGTATGGGATTGAGTTCATAAGCACTGGGAATCCATATCTCTAAATGGGTTGGTCGGGATCCGGGTTTACCGTCGGCTTGTGCCGAGAGTGATAAAACAAGATTCCTATAAAAATATTCAATAGCAATTATACAACCACGCGCTTATACTATAAGGAGCTTTTAATGTTAAAAGTGTCTCAATAAATACTATATTTAATAAAACCATTTTGATAAGTGGGAACTAGAATTACAATGTTTGCTGACCACATTTTAAAATTTGCTGAGAAGCTAAAATATCATTCGGTTATTTAATTCATTGTGCACATGTTGAGAAATGATGATTCATTAGTTCTATGAATTACTACAACAATTATTTATTAACATTTGATTATAGTTTGAAAACCTAAGCGGCGAGTATGAGAAACTACAACTCAACTGCGGAAAACTCCAGAAACGCATTGATTCAATGGAGGAAGATAAAAAGGCAGTGGAACTGGAGATCCAGCGCATTTTGAAGGACAAGAATATAACCGAATTGAACTTAAGGTAAGTCCTTAATAAATATTTTTAAAAAATAACTCAATTCCCTTTAAAAATCCATCAGATCCGAGGAAGATCGTAGCAGCCGTCTGAGAGAAGAGACAATATCCCTTCGAGAGGAACTCAACCGAGTCAGCCTTAATCGAGATCTCCTTGAACAGCAACGTATCGAGTCGGATAACCTGATCAACCTTCTCGAGAAGCAGAAATCCGACTTGGAATATGACCTGGACAAGTTGCTCATGGAGAAGTGTGACCTCCAGGAGAAGCATGAAAAGCTGTCCAGCAACAACTGCTCCACCAGTGATGAGCTGAAAAGCGTCCAAAATTGCCTGCAAGAGGCGCAGGATGAGCGCAAAAAGCTCCGCCACCAAACGGCGGATCAGTGCAACGAAATAAGTGAACTGAAGAAGGAGCTGGCCGTCCTGGATAAGGCGCGTCTAGAATTGGAGACCGACAACCTATCGGCCGGGGAGAAACTGAAGTGCTTGCAGCTGGAGAAGGAGAAGATACTGCAGGATCTGGCCTGCGTTACCCGAGATCGTGGGGACATTCACAACCAATTGACGGTAATGTGCCGGAAGAAGGAGGCCCTTAACGAGGAGCTCATGCGCACTCGCCAGCGTTTGGAGCAAACCACAGAGACCAACAGCCGCCTCAACCGAAATCTAGAGGAGATGGTTAAGGATGTGGAGGAGAAGCAAGTGGTCATCGATCTGCACGAGAAGGATACTCACCGCTTGAATGAACTTTTGGCCGCGTTGCGTTCCGAGAAGGAGTCACTGGAATCGGTGCTCTTCGATACAAACACCTCACTTGAGGCCACCGAGGAGAGACGCAGCCAGCTGGAAAGAGATCTTCAGGAGGCACTGGTGCGGGAGGAGTCCCTGAAGAACCACGTGGCCCGCCTGCAAAAGGAACTCGAGCAATGCCAACGAAAGGCCCAGGAAACAAAGACGCAGCTCATCAATGCAGCCCGAGCGGCTGAAAGTGATTTCAACCAGAAGATCGCCAATCTTCAGGCCGCTGCCGAGGACGCAGCCAAGCGACATGGTGAGGAGGTCCTCCAGCTACGTAACGCACTGGAGAAGCGCATGCAACAAGCCTTGCAAGCCCTGCAAACGGCCAAGGACGACGAGATCGAGAAGCTGCAGGAGCGGCTGGCCACCTTGCAGGCCCACCTTGAGAGTCTGGTCCAACAGCACGAGGAGGCATTGATCCGGGCAGAGAGCGAGAAACAACAGGCTCTGCTAATAGCACACCGGGATAAGCAGGCTGTGGCTGAGCGTCTGGACGCTGTCACCAGGGATCTTAAGACGGAGCAGGAGTCCCTCGATCGCAGCCGTCGCGAGGCCAATGCTCGAGATGAGAAACAACGGGCGGCTATTGCCCATCTCAAGGACGATATGGTACAAATGCGTACCAAGGAGGAGGAGCACAGGTAAGTTAACTACTGGACAAATTTATTTTTTATGCCAAAAATCGTTTCATTACGCCAACTAGAATCAAGCTGGAGGAGTGCATCCGGAAACAGGAACTTCAACTGAGCAGCATGAGGGAGGAACGAGACACCTTGTGTCGTTTAAGCGAGGAATTCAAAATGGAGATTCGTCTAAAGGAGGACAAGATGGAGGGCACCAACAATGAACTGCAAGATGCCCTGAGAAAGACCAAGGAAGGTGGGTGAAACAGGGTGAAAACATTTATTTTTCTTACCATATTTATTATATACTATGTTTGTCCATCTTCCCCAGGTGAGGGCTTTATTGATAGTCTCCGCAAAGAGTTAACCGACGCCAGGCGCCAGTTGGCGGACAGCAATATTGAGCGGGACAAGTACTCCAACAGCAACAAGGAACTCCGTGATCACGTTAAGCGAGTGGAGAGTGCCAAGCGGGAGCAGGCACGCGCCATCGAGGAGGCTCTTCAGAAAATCAGCAACCTGGAGGATACCAAGAACAGTCTAGAAAACGAACGTACCAGATTAAGCACCATACTGAAGGAGACGGAGAACCACTTCACGAAGACCACTCAAGACTTGAATGCCACCAAGGCGGCATTGCAGAAGACCCAAGTGGAGTTCGCTCAAAAGGACGAGGGCGGCAAGGAGCTTCAATGTAAACTGGTTGCCGAAGTAGAGCTCAAGGAACGGGCTCAGCAGGAGCTGTGCCAGATTAAAAAGCAGCTGTCCGACCTGGAAGCCAATCTGTGCGCCACCCGCCAGGAATTGGGGCGAGCTCGTTGCCAGAACAACCAGGAGGAGCATCGTTTCCATGCCCGCGAACAGGAGTTGGCTCAACGGCTGGAGGAGGCCCGTGGCCGGGAGAAGCGTCTCGAAGATCAGAAGCACAACTTGGAGGTTTGCCTGGCCGATGCAACTCAGCAGATTCAGGAGCTGAAGGCCCGGCTGGGCGGTGCCGAAGGACGCATACGGGCTCTGGATGAACAGCTCTCGTGCGTGGAACTCCACAAGCGCGATACCGAACAAAAGCTCTCCTCTGTGGTGCACACTCTCCGCCGTATTGCTGGAATCCAGGTGGATGGCAGTGTTAATCTCTCCCATCGATTGCTCAGTCCTTCCAGAAGATTCAGTCCCTCTCGCAGTTGCGGAGATTACGATGCCAGGAGCACTTCGCAATGCCCTGACGGACCCATCGACGTGGACCCCGATCTGGTGCGCAAGGGTGTTCGCAATCTAATGCATCAGGTGGCCCAACTGGAGCGCGAGAAGGACGATTACAAGTCGCAACTGGGAGCCGCCAAGAAGCAGCTCCAAGATGCGGCCGAACAGCAGCTGAAGTGCGATGCGAAGATGGGCAAGCTACAGGCCATGCTACGAAATCTCCAAGAGGAGAAGAGCAACCTGGAGACCGATCGCAAGATGAAGATCTCAGCCATCCAGGCGCTAGAGGAGAAGCTGAAGCAGCGCAACGACGAGTGCCAGTTACTCCGGGAACGATTGGCCCAAACGGAGATGCAACTGGCAGCCACCTCGGAGGAGAACGCTCAGAACGAGGACCGCCTGGAGAAGAGCCGCCAGCTGGGCGCCAAGTTGGACAACGAGAAGCGTCAGCTGCAAGAAGAGCTTGCCAAGGTTGAGGGCAGGGCCAGTAAGTTGGACCTTCAGCGCGTTGCCATGGAGGGTGACCTCACTCGGCTGCAAATGGCTCTCCAGGAGAAGGATTGCAACATTCGCCAGGTGACAGAGCGTCTGGAGAACCAGAACCGGGCCTTGACCCAACTAGAGGATCGTTGCACTGCTCTAAAATCAACTGTGGACCAACTGAAGGAACGTCTTCAGAAATCAGCCGTGGGAGAAACCCAACTACGAGGGGAACTTAAAACTCTACAAAAGGAGCTCTCCGAGCAGGGTCACTGCTCCCAGGCCAACGAGGACAAGGTGAAGCTGCTTCAGAAGTCTCTTCAGACCTCAGAAAACGAGAAGCGTATTCTTACCGAGCGTCTAGACAGCGCTCAGACCAATCTCAACGAGCTGCGACGCAGCCAACAGGCCCAGTTGGACGGCAACCAGCGGCTGCAGGAGCAGGTTACCGATCTGGAGGTTCAGCGATCCGCTCTGGAGTCCCAACTCCGTATTGCCAAGTGGAATCAGGAGAGCGGAGGTGACAAGGGGCTGACCAACGGAAATGGAAATGGAGCCGAGGACGAACTCAGCAGGCAGCTGAAGTCCTCACAAAGGGAGAAATCTGAGTTGCGCAGCAAACTGCAGACTCTACAGGTGGGTTGGAAAATATATTAATAAACGTACTTTACAATGACATAAGTTATCCTTCAGGACAAAGTGAAGCAGTTAGAATGTGAGAGGAAGAGCAAGTTCTCCGGTGGAAACGCCTACGACAGGGCAGAAAAGTCCAACTCCTACTATGGAGGAGCAGCCGAGTCCGGGGAATTCGACTCTAATCGCTATGATATTGGCGGCGGCAATGGTGGCGGTAATGGAGGTTCCTACAGCTGTGGTCTAGACCACAGTATCATTGAGCAGGAGACACGGGATCTGCGTCTAAAGGTGCGTCGCCTCGAGACACTTTTGGCGGAGAAGGAGTCCGAGCTGGCGAGGTGCAAGGCGCGGATGAACGACAGCGCCAAGTGCATGGATGGAATGGACTCGGAACGCTATCGCAGTGCCCAGGTTCATGCTGAAAAGCTGCTAGATGCCAGGGAGCAGTCACATCGGCAGCAGGTCTTGCGGCTGGAGAACCAAGTGAGTTCATGAATAATACTTTTATTTCAAAATTTGTAAATATTCTTTTCTCAAGATATCCATGCTGCGTGAGCAACTAGCTCAGGAGGCCAAGCGACGACAGCAGTACATCCTGCGCAGTTCAAAAGCGAATCGCGAGATGCAACACTTGAGGAGTACCCTGGGCGATTCCCTGCGCAATGTTTCCCAGCATCCGGTAGATGCCCACCTCTTGGAGAGCGAGAGCCGACGGTAACTTTGGAAATATTATTTATTTTTCAAAACTAACATCCCCATTGCAGCCTCGACTCGGCCGTTTCGATGAGCCTGCCGCCCTCCACCTGCCGGGACTACGACCGCGACTAGAGCGTTGAACACTTAGATTTGGTTAAACTTGATCCCGCCAAGATGATGAAGAATTAGAGATCACTGCCATTTGCATTTATTTATAGAGGCTTCCTGGACAGCAGTAGTCTGTCCAGCATCTGATTTAATCATCGCCTGCATTTCAAATCGTTTGCCTTAGTACAAGTCTAGCTGTTCATTGTCTGCCCTGATAGACAATCGATATAGTGCGTCCCCATCCAGTCGCATGTTCATCTCCACACCAACTAACTATGCATTAATGGGTCACAAGTTCCGCTTCTCCCTAAACGAGGGAGAACACCGAACTATATATCTCACCAGAATTTACATCATTTGCATTTACATATATTGGCCAGAACACCGAACTAGTCAGCACAACAACAGAGCATATATATTTAATCCTTAGCAATATATTTAATCCTATATACAGTGCAGACCTACGACTGCATGTTTTATAAAAATATATACAAAAGAACTACACGTCTAATGAACACAACAAAAACTAAAGCATTTACTTCTTGGGGGGTTTCAGGATTTTCTCCAGACACTCTACAACTATCTTCATGTTGGCTTTTTGGGCCGACAATTTGGCCACTTCTCCTACGATGGCAAATAGGGCTTTTGATTTTCCCTTTTGGTATTGCTGCACTGCCTTGTGTTGGTTCGAAATAGCTTGTTGGCAAAGAACATCTATTTCTTCTAGATTGCTTATCTGCTGCAGGTTGTGGAGGTCAATTAGCTAATAAATAATTGAAAAAGAATAAATATTACATTTTAAGGTGTATTTAATTTATGTACTTACCTCCTGGACTTTAACGTTTGGATTATTGTGTAGCAATTCAATTACTTGGCGAGCAGCTTGCAGATTTATTCTTTCCGCGTGCAGATTCTTTAAAATGTCTTTTAAGTCCTCAGCATTTATGGAACTAAATTAAATAATTCAAATTAGGACAAAATTGCTAAATAGGATTTTTTAGCTTTACCAATCCTCCACGTTCAAGTTCATCTTATTGCAGTAGGTAAGAAAATCGTTAATAAGAAAATTAAAGACAACTTTGGTAGGCACTTCACTGAGGCTGCGATTGATGCTCAAAAAGTGATCCAACAAAATGGGTTCATTCTAGGAAATAAATATATATATACGATCTCATTTCCCAAAAAAAAATAAAAAAAAACCTTACCACTAAAATAATAGCCGTTTCAGGCTTGAGACTGAACTGTTCCACTAAACGCTGCCTGGTATCTTCTGGTAATTCTGGAATTTCTATACTCAAAGCAGCTACTGAGACTAAGTCTTCGGTTGAGTGTGAACCAGGCTTTAGGTTTACATGCAGAGGTGGCAGATTGGGTTCTGGCATAAACCTGTAGTCCTGAAGTACCTCCTTGTCACGCATGGCAACTGTGCGACGATTTTCCGCATCCCAAGATCTCGTTTCATTTGTAATTACACCACCCTCAGCTACAGTTTCTAGCTGACGGTTTATCTCATAAGTTATGGCCTGAGAAATGCTGCGTACAGATCCAATGTTTTTGACTTCTGTGCGGACTCCCAATGGATCGCCTTCCTGGTGAATTGATATGTTTGCATCCACTCGCAAGGCACCCTCTTCAAAGAGGTTGTATTAATATAAATAAATGGTTGCAAATAATCTTATATACCCTCCATTTTGCAGCTGCAGGTCTGCAGACGCCTAAGAATAAGGATTAGTTCTTTTACCAAAGAAGACGCCTCTTCACCAGTTTCTAGGTCTGGTGCAAATACAAGCTCCATCAGTGGCAATCCGGCACGATTTAGATCCACCAAACTTCTCTTAAGCTGATCGTCGTGTAGGGATTTCCCGCTGTCCTGTTCCAGCTGGAGTTGTAGAAGTTTAGCAGTCTTATAGTAGACTTTTTTTCCTGGCGTTATTACTGGAAAAGTCATACTTCCATTGTTAGCCAGGGCAGCTCGTTGCTGGGTGATTTGATACCCATTCTGTGGATAATCTGTTTTATTTTACAAGATCTTTGTCAAATAGTTTTACAAGTTTTACCGGCAAATCAGCATAGAAGTAATGCTTTCGGTCAAACATGGAAACTTCATTCACCCGACATCCAAGGGCCAGAGCAGTCTTGATTCCAGATTCCACACACTTCCTATTCAGCACCTGCAGAAAGATTTTTTTAAATGAACCTTAAGTTTCTGCTAATCAATACCGGTTAGAACCACTTACCGGCAGAGTTCCCGGTATGGAGGCATCGAAATACGCCACAGAGCTGTTGAGTGGAGCTCCAAAAGAGGTGCCGCTGCCCGAGAAAAGTTTTGAGGCACTTGCTATTTGAGCATGCACTTCCAAACCCACAACACTTTTCCATTTGCTGAATTATACACAATGATATGAATGAAGTTTAAGAGATTCCAAGAAGTTCTTACCGCTTTGGGATATTGGCCAACTTGGGCTGCGTGGAAAGCCTCCGGATTATTGAATAATGCATTACAAAATAAACCCAACGATGCCCGGAAAAGTTTTAGAAACAGCTGACTTTGTTATGGTTCTGGCCGAAAGGGCTGCCAGACATTCTCTTAACTGTTTTTGTAAATATTGAGAGTTGCCAATCTTAATGCCAAGACGTTGCCAGACCAAAACCCGATTGGCAATCAGCTGTCGCCCATCGCACCATCGATTGCGCTGGCGAAAACAGCAATAACCTTTTTTCATTTACAAACATGTAAAAAGATGAGACTAGCAGAGGTAAGTGCAGTTAACAATGCCACACGCCCAGCGACACAATGTGTGGAAATAAGCAATGCGCGAAGTTCTGTGGCTAAGCTTATCAATCAGTTGACAGCGACCAAGACGAGAAAAAGCTCTGCAAACGACAACCACGACGACACCAGGAGGAGGAGGTTCGGTTTCCGGGAGTGAGCGGGAGCAACAGGAGCAGGAGGAGGACTAGATATTAATTACAGCGACTGCTACCCCATTGAGCATCCTGAATCATGGAAATCGAGAAAATCATTGGCGACTTAGAGTCGAACATAACGCTGGAGAACGAGGAGGCCAAGCGCAAATTGGTGGAGCTGTTTACGCAAAGTAAGTATTTCTGGAAAGAAAGCCACTCAATATGGTCCAACTTAAATTCTATTTAGACAGGGATCAGTGGCTGGTGCAGTTCATGCTGGAGTACTTCTTTAAAACTGGATCTCAGCGTATATTGGAGGTAATGGTGAAGGCTCAGGCGCCTCATGATGGATACATCTTCGACAGGTTGGATGATTGCCTAAAACAGGCACCGCACCGGATACAGAGCCTACAGGTGTTTTGCTTCATAGTGCGCCACCATCCCACCTGGCTGTACAAGATCGAAAAGCATCGGCTTATTAAGAGCGTGTTCAAGCTGCTTATGGTGAGTCATTTTAAATCCTTAACAGTTTGGCCATCTTCAGCCCCCTTTCCATTTCAGCACGAGAAGGAGATAGTGCCACTGATGAGTGCCCTGCTGTGCATCATCACCCTACTGCCCATCATCCCAAACTCGGCGCCCAACTTTTTAAACGACCTGTTTGAGGTGTTTGGTCATCTGGCCTCGTGGAAGCTGCAAAACAGCAACAAGTTGCCGGACGAAAAGCTGATTCACCTTCAGCTGGGCCTGCAGATGCTGTTCCACCGTCTGTACGGCATGTTCCCCTGCAGCTTCATGGCATATCTGGTTGAATTTATCAAGCGAGGCAACGGCGGTGGCATTTTCCAGCACACGATCAAACCTCTGTTGGACACGGTGCGAGTGCATCCTATGTTGCTGACCGCCACACCAGAGACGGAGGTAAACAATACACGCTGGAAGGAGATGGAGCCGCATGACGTGGTCATGGAGTGTGCCAATCTGTCGCTCCCAGTACTGCTGCCGGAGCCGAGCAACGAGGACGGCTGCTACGTGTATCCCATGACGCCAGCTTACAGCCGCATGACTTCAAACACCTCTAACACTGACTACAGCTACCAGCTGAGAGACTTCCAACCAACGAGGACAGCTTTCTCCCGCTTTGATTCCACGGATCTGGGGCCTATCTGGAGTCCACTCAACGAGATCACTGCGTCCACTAGCGCCATTCCCTTGACGCCAACCACATCATTTATTTTGCCCATACAGCCACAGACACAGCAAATGGTGGGCATGACTGGTTCTTCGCCGCCGGAAACTGCGGTGGAAGCTACGCCGGAGACTACGCCGTTAAAGGATTTGCGGGAGGTGAAGCAACCACTGGTGAGGACCAATCCCCATGCGGTGAGAGCCATTTTCGCTTCAAGTCAGCCTTCTTCACCCATGCGAAAGGATCAGCAGAACCAGTTCAGCTTTCCGGACGTAAGTCGCGAGGCTGAGGAAAGCACCAGCCATCTTGTGTCGGAGATGACCAGAGTAACCACTTCAACCACCACCTACGAGCGCCGCCTTCATCAGGTCATTCAGGATAGGCAATCGGCAGCGACTGGCATGTCAGAAATGAATTCCGAGATAACCGTCGGCGGGGAGTCCGGATATCCTCCTACCTCTCAAGAAGTGGCAGCTGTGTGTGGGGAGTGCAACGAAACTGATCGAAACCTATGCAGCGTGGGTGGACTCCATATGCCCACCAGTCGATCCATGCACCAGCTGGCCAAGGGAATCAAGAGAAGAAGCCGCATGGCCAGCTACAGTGGCAACGGCATCTATGTGGAGGATAACCGGAGCTCTGCAGCCAAGAAGGCGAGCTGGAGCGCGGGGGCGGAGAACGCACTGCGTCGGGTCAAATCGTGCTCAGCCTTAAGTGGAATGCAACAGCAGCAACAGAATTCAGATGGAAATGATGACGTAGCCGATTGCCCGGGGCAGAGGCAGCGGACGGAGAATGGGACCCAAAAGACTGGCAGCCGTTTGCAAAGAAGCGGTCGTATTCTGGCCATGGCAACGCCGAAGGAACCAGCCACAAGCTGCGCACATGCCGCTACCCAAACGCTGGACGGAGTCATTCCGGCGCAGCATGAAAACTGGCTGTTTGAACTTCTGCTGGAATGCAAGGATCAGAGAAATAAGTACGAGAGGAGTATTCTCTACCCTCAGGACATACTGGACGAGTACATCAAGCATGCCATTAGGGCCAAAGAGTCCTTCGACATGGAGCAGGGCCAGCTAATGTGCCTGCAACTGGAGTACGAAAGCTATAGGCGTTCGATCCACGCAGAGCGCAATCGCAGACTCATGGGCCGGAGCAGGGACAAGCGCAGTTTGGAGATGGAACGGGATCGGCTAAGGGAGCAACTGAAGAACTTCGATGCAAAGAACAAGGATCTGGCCAGTAAAATGGACAAGACCATGCGGTTGGGGCAGATGCGTCAGGAAACTCACCAAGAGGAGCTAGCTGACATGAGGGCCAAGTACCACCACGAGCTGGAGGAGAAAAAGTGCTTGCGACTAGCCAATGACGACCTACAAACTCGCCTCACGTCCGAGATAGCTCGCCACAAGGAGATGAACTACGAACTGGAGTCGCTCCGCGGACAAGTCTTTAGTCTGGGCACCGAACTGCAGCACGCCCAGCAGCAGGCAGACGTTGGCCTGCAATGCAAGCAAGAGCTGGCGCGCTTGGAGGCCGAGTTCATTGTCATGGGCGAGGTGCAGGTCCGGTGCCGCGACCGATTGGCTGAGATAGATAACTTCAGGGCCCGCGACGAGGAGCTGCAAATGCTCCAAGAAAGCAGCCACCAGGAACTGAAGGGTGAGCACGAAACGCTTGGTTGTGTTCTTGAAATGTTTATTTGAAATTTTATTTATGCAGAATTGAGGCACAGTCTGGACGATAAGACATCACAGGTGGAGAGCATGAAGCACAAGATCAGCGACCTGCAGGCTCAGTTGGCCAACAGCGAGAAGGCCATGACAGAGCAGAAGCGACTCCTCAGCACGGTAAAAGATGAGTACGAGGAAAAGTTCAAGGTGAGTACTAAGGAAACAATTTATTGACACAAAATGATTATTTTAATCCGCATACATATATTTCTTTATTTTTCATGTAACAAGAAAATTCTACTATTAATTATTGTTAATTAAATTTAATTTGTATATGTTTCCCTTAGTCGGTTAATAAAAAATACGACGTACAGAAGAAGATTATCATGCAGATGGAGATGAAGCTGATGATGATGTTGCAGCAACCACAGGGAGCGACATGCCACAACACCTGCTCCCCGGATACGGATAGAACTGGTGAGTCCAGTTACTGTTTAAAAATAAAAATTAATTAAAACTTAAATTATTTATAAAACTTTTTGCAGACATTGCTTCATCCATGGAACGCAACTCTCCGCTGTCCACATCCCTGGCCTCCAGCGAGAGCCTCTCAGCTAGTCTGCGTTCGACTGAGCTAAAGAACCTGCACCAACTGGTGGACACGCCCTCCATGCCTGAGGTCCTGAGCAGCATGGCCGCCGGCGCCAACTTTGAGGAGAGCGTGCGTCTGCCGGCGGTGGACTTAGCCACATCAGCCAGCACCGCCAGTGCCATTAACATTGTACCGCACGCCCTGGAACTGCCCTCCACTTCGGGAATGGGTAGCAGTCAGGTCCATACCCTTACCCACCCACATCTCTATCTGCAGCAGCACATCCAAGAGCAACTACAGCAGCAAGAGCTCCTGCAGAGCCAAGAGCAAGCACCACTGTTTGTAAAAAAGAACTAGCTTTCCTCCGCTAATTAATGTCTATTGTCAAAAAAGTCAACAACAAAATTCTTGGTTTTTCATATTACACATTCAGTTTAAAACTGTAACTAAGGTTTAATAAATCGCTGACTCCACGCAATAATTATAAAGTTTATAAAAAAAAAATATTAATGTTTGAAATTTTAACTTGTTTAGCACATTGCAATTTGTTGTAAAAAAATGGTTTTGATACGAGGCAATAAGTAAGACGCATTCATATTATAATAAACATTTAATTAAGATCAGCAAGCATAAACAAATAATTGTTTTAATTAAATTAAAAACTAATATTATTTTTCAGGTTTTTACGAATTTGGGAAAAGTTTATACCAAAACTATCGTGTTTAACAAGAAGTATTCTCGTACTTATATGTTAATCGTATTATTATTAAGTATGTTAATTAGTTGTTATGTAATTGCCGCCAAGTATTCAAATTGTTTCAACAAGAACAAACAAAAACGTAAACAAACCGAGCAGCGCTGCCAGCTGGAAAAGTTTGCCAGATGTGGCAGCTCTTCACAATCAGATGTTTTGAGTAGCCAAATCAACAATAGGAAGAAGAAGCTAGAGAGGAACGCCTACAACTAAATCACAAAGAATTATTCATCATCAATATGCTATCCCAATATATGGAGGAATTTGAACAGGTGGGTGCCAATATATGGGAAATATATATTTTGAAAAATTGTAACCCCTCGGGTAACACCCCCAGGAACCGTTTGAGGTGGGCGAGTTTATTGAACGGCTTACATGGCGCACCAACAACGAGCTTCAGAACACCGAGGACTTTAGTCCTGTGGCTCTACACGACACCTTCATACAGACTATCAAGGACCTAAAGATTCTGCAGGAGAAGCAGCAAAGCAAGTGTGAGAGGCTGGAGGAATCTCTGCGTCAGGAGAAGGAGACACACGCCAAGAAAATTGCCAAGTTGCAAGAACGCCACCAAACGGCTATAGACTGGTTCAGCCAGCTTGATGAGAAGATCAACTCGGTAGCAGGAAAGATCATGCATCTTGGCGAGCAACTGGAGAATGTGAATACACCCCGAAGCCGCTCCGTTGAAGCACAGAAACTACTCAACTTTATGGCAGAGTTCTTGGCAGCCGGACCTGTGATTGTCAACGACATTTTCGCCGATGCCGCACGCTTGAGTGAGGCGGCGGATGTAATCCAAAAACTGTATGCAATCTCGCAGGATCTGCCCCCTGGTAACTTTGCCGAGTCCAAGCGAAAAATCGAAAAAAAATACGACGAGGTTGAAAGGCGACTAATTGAAGAATTTGCGACCGCCCAAAAGAGCGAAGACATTGATCGCATGAAAACCCTAGCCCAGATTCTATCCCAATTCAAGGGATACACTCAGTGCGTGGATGCCTACATTGAGCAGAGTCAAATGCAGCCGTACAGTGGAAAGGATATCTTCATTGGCATTGTGCCATTGTGCAAGCACCACTACGAGATCATCCAGAAAGTATTTGCCAATCCCCAGCAGGTCATGTCCAAGTTTATATTGAACATCTACCAACTGAAACTGCACCAGTATGCGATGACCAAGCTGGAAGACAAAAAAGACGAGGAGAAGTACTTGCGCACGCTCTACGAATTGTATTCACGGTGAGTATTCAAATGTATTCTTATAGCTCTTCATTATATTATTATTTTTTTTGGCAGCACTCTGAAACTATCTACAGACCTGCAAGTCTACATGTCCACCATCGATGACGATCTACTGCAAAAGTTGACTCAGCAGATTTTCATAAAACACCTGGCCGGATATACTGAGATGGAAACCAAGTGCCTTACTGCCAAATGCTCCTCAGAGCTAGAAAAGTTCTATGCCAGCAAGAAACATCAGAAGACCCAGACTACCAAAGGATTTCGTCGTAACATGGAAGTGTTGATTGCCACCAGGGCCAACATAAACATTGCCGCCATTGAAGATTACGGCGGGGAAACATTCCTTTCAGAAGAACTGGCCATCAACATGTTGCAGGAAGCCAAGGCCTCGCTAAAGCGCTGCCGGCTTTTGTCCAGCGAGGCTGACTTACCCAGCAATGCCATTAAATTAAACGACATCCTTCTACGATTTTTGATGCACGAACATGTGGATTATGCTTTGGAATTGGGACTGCAGGCAGTGCCCCTGGCCGAGGGAAGAATATTTCCTCAGATGTACTTTTTCGACGTGGTGCAAAAGACAAACATCATTGTGCACCTGCTTGATAAACTGTGCAATACTTCCGTGATACCCTGCGTCAGGTGGGTTTATATATGACCTCAAGAAAGAACATATTAATTCCCCATTTATTTTTTAGTAACACGCCAAAATACTCGGACTATGTGTTCAAAAAACGAATTTTAATGGATCAAATCGAGACAAAGTTGGACCAGGGCTTAGACCGCTCCATTAGCGCAGTTATTGGCTGGGTCAAAGTCTACCTACAGTATGAACAAAAGAAAACTGACTACAAGCCGGAGACTGATGTCGATACCATATCCTCAGCCGTAAGATAATAAGAACTCTGATTAGTAATCAGTTATTAAAGAGTGTTAATTGTTTATGATTAATCCTAGGCCTGTCTGCAAGTGGTACAAAGCCTGCAACCCGTGATTGTGCAAATAAAGAAGTGCGTCGATGGCGAGAATCTTCAAAATGTGCTTACGGAATTCGGAACACGATTGCATCGAGTTATTTACGATCATCTGCAAACCATGCAGTTCAATACGGCGGGAGCCATGTGCGCCATTTGCGATGTTAACGAATATCGCAAGTGCATCCGCGATCTGGACAGTCCATTGGTGACTCAGCTCTTTGATATACTTCATGCCTTGTGCAATCTTCTGTTGGTTAAACCTCAGAACCTGCAAGAGGTTTGCACAGGTGATACTTTGGTAAGTGGTTGATAACCCTGGCAGAGGTTAAGCGTCTAACGTTTCACTTTCCTTACTCCAAATATAGAATTATCTGGACAAGTCGGTGGTTCGACAATTCATTCAGCTGCGCACTGATTTTCGAATCATCAAGAACACCAACTACCTGAAGGGAATTATTGAGTAATAAGTTCAAGTGCCCGAATGAGTCACATTCCGAAATTTTCCACCTTATTCGGTGCTGTCTGATCTTGCTATTGATATGCCGCGGGGACATTATCTAATAAGATTTAATTGCAGCTCATGTGTTCTTTAACTTTCAATTAAACTCGAGTGGCTGTTTCATTTTATCTACACAAAGCCCCAGGCACCTGATTTACCGCGTTCTTATTTATAGAAGGGAGTCACACGCGTGCATGCCTCCCAACCACCCACACCCTATCCTATACAAGCCCCCATCGACGTCACGGACGTCCGTCTATATCTTCAGCCATTTAAGTAAATCGATGGTGTTATCAGTCAGTCTCTCAACAAGAGTCAGCGTTAGTCGTTCCAATCGACTCCCAGCCAATAAATCAAAGTTTATTGCTTAAGCGCCTGTGTAGTATTTATTTATTTACGTTTGTCGGGAGCATTGGTAAGTACTCTTCAGCCAAAGAGAGGCGGGTTTTCAGATTCTACGGCCCGGCTACCTTGGTGGTAGCCACTATTTTGGTGTCAGTCACCCATTAACCGTCAAGCCAATCGTGTCGCCGAATTTGTTTAAAGAACGTTGCCAGCTCGTGATCCCCATTATCGATCCCCTTTGTTATTGTTATTGAGTCTTATATTTGGAAGTTATTTGCACACCTACGCGAAACGCGTTTGCCCGATATTCTAATCAAATTGCGATCCCAGATCTCTTAATCTAATTAAGCCATGCGCGGCGCCATCATGGGCTACTACTTGAAAATACTGCTGGCCATTTGTGCTATCCATGAACTGACCGGTGGGGTTATCAGGTCAACCACGGATGCTGCCTACAAGAAATACCTTGCCCTAAAATCCCTTCCCTTCGAAGACTGCGGTGAGTGGAGTTGAAGTCCTCCAGTTAAATCATTCTAGGCACAGATCCTTCGACTGGGATTTTCCTCATCTATCGAAAATGATACTCATTAGTTTCTATATTTCCATGATCGCCCCATCACTGACCATCTTTGATAGTGGAGATAACCCAAATATCAATGAATCGTAAAAACTATTGAAATTCGAAATTTTGTAGCGTCATCGAGTAAGTAATGTGGTCGGATCGGAATCACATCCACTGTAAATACCATAATGCCCAATCTCATCTGGACTGACTTGTGCTTCCGCAAATCCACTGACGACATTAAATTATAGCGCCCGTAAAATTTGTATTTTCCCGAATTAATTTTAATTACCGTTGATAAGCGTGAAGCTATAATTTGATATATTACCACAATTAATTAATGGAAAAGTACAATCATAGCTAATTTTACCTCATGAATGACGGTGAAGAACGCTGTGCAGCATTAATCTTGAAATAAAATCTTTTTCTAAAATCCATTTTTAACTTGACAGGGGCGCTTATCAATGATAATAAGAATATATTTTCTACCAATAAATAACCGGTTTCAGGCCAATGAGGAATTTTGCTAAAATCTTGTTAATTTTTAAACATTTTGAGCTCTAATCTCCTACTTTTAAATAGGGTATTAATGGTTTGCCACTTACATTCTTAACCAGGCCCAATCTTTTAATTGTATTCTGGTCTTTACGCTTTTTGATTAACAAAAGTATTTATGGACTGGACACCGTAAAGCAATGATTTATGTTCTAGACTTAGTGAATTATAAACAGAATATACGATGCCCTCATTGGGGATTACTTTGCCGTTTCCATTGTGTGGATGAAAGAGCCGAAAGAGGATAGTAATCAAATAAAGAAGTTAATTAACAGAGTCGTGTAATCTGCTATTGAACACGGTTCAAATTAAAGATAGAAACTGTTTGGAAGCCTTGAAAAGTGCACTTGGTCAAAGATTGTTGATTATTTTGCAAGGTGTGTGTGTGTGTATGACTGCCGGGTTCGCAGATAACTCGGCTTAGGGGCTGCTAACAGTTTAATGTTTAAAGATAGGTTCTTAACTAGTTGCCAGGTTGAAACAGGCGTGAAATGAGACATGAAAAATATCACGTACCCAAAACTAATATGCATAGAACATTGAGTAGAGCTCCTAAAGATAATTCTTTAGTTTAAACCTTAGGGAATATAATTTATGTCAATACTTTTTTGATTCTTGACCAATGAACCTCATAAATTTATTTTCTTTCAGGTTCCCTGTACCAGGTCAACTACCTGCAGATAGAGAGTTGTACGACTCTGCCCTGTTCCATGGCCCGAAATGCCACCATTAAGGTCACCGTGCGCTTCGATGATAATGGTAAATATGAGAATATTAATGTACTGATAACACAAGATCCGTGCATTCGCATTTCCTCAGAGAAAGCGTAGAGAGGGAGCGGGCAAATGTCACTGGGAAACCAAAATAGATCTTGTGCGGGCGAAGAGATTGCGATCAGGTGGGTTGCGGATGTTAGGCAGGGACGGGGGCGGAGCCAGGTGAAAAATACCCACCTCATTTTCGACCGTAGAATAGCCTGTGCGTGCTCAGTGGCTGATGGCAATAATGATTAGCTGCTGCCATAAATATAATTGATACACGATCGTAAATCATATAAATTTCACCAAATATTTCTTGGACTTCTACTAATGTTTTTTCCGCTGCACTTGTTGAGATACAGACACCGATTGCAGCCCGGGGCCCGCCCCAACGCCGATCCATAAATAAGCTAATTAATGCTAACGATATTTTGATGAGTCAGCAGAAAAGGAGACCATTTCAACACCCATTGATCACAGCACGAATCGACAGTATTTGGAGTATGCAGATAGGGTGTGGAAATTAAAGATTGGCATATCATAATAAATAGATTTGATTTCGCTGGCAGTTCACCCTTCCTTCTTAGAGGTTGATAAACAGAAGCATATACTAGGGTCTAAAAGGCAACCAAAATACTATATTTAAACTTTTAGATTGTAGGTTTTGGTTAATAAACCTATAACTGTATTTTCAAGTGAGTCACTTGACCTGGTTTGCAAATAAGATCACAAATATTAAAGGCATTTTATTAAAGTAATATTATATCTTCCCAGGCAATGGGGTAACTTTTCTGAAACACGAGGTCCGCTGGGTGTTCAACTACATTAAAACCGAGGCGGCCATCACCCCCGACCCCTGCGACGGAGACCATGGATGCATAGAAAGTGCCAGCGACGGAAAGTCGTACTGGGCCAACATATTTGTGAATGAAACCCTGCCAGTGGTAAGTGTGAGGAGCCATCTCCATTTCCCAGCCCTAATTTCGCATTCCCTCCATCAGATGCGCGGCAGCATGTTGTGGGAATCCAAGGATGCAGACGATCAGAACCTCATCTGCTTCCAAGTTCCCGTTGTAATCACAGTGTAAATGTGTAATCACGAAAATAAAGTAATTGGTGCATGCAAAACAACAAATCACTGCCGTTTTGCGGGCATGCCAGCGTGTGTGTGGATGTGTGCATCCTTTAATGAAATTTTGAATGAAAGCTACGGAGGCGCGGCCACTACGATGGTGGAGTGCGAGGGCGGGGATAGGGCCCGAGTGATGGGGGAGAGCACAGCATCAATTACGAGATCTCTGTTTTGGCGGCTCCTGAAAACACAATCGCACATACTCACACACTGACCGACAAACCGAGAGAAGAAAAGAGCGGGCCGAGAGAGCGCCCACAAGTGGGGCACTTGGAGCTCGGTTCGGCTCGTCGATACAGTGGGTTAGAATGGAAATGGTTAGCCCTGCCATTTAATAAAGTTTGTAATTTCAGCCAACAGTGCGAATGAGTGATAAGAAAAACAATTACAACAGTGCGTATAAGTAATATTTTTAGATATTATTTATTGTATAAGTTTACCTTTTCTTTAATATGCATTAAATAAAAAACAAGATATAAAAATCTGATTTGTAAAAAGTTTTTTTAAAATCATACAACAGTGCGGATAAGTAACACCGATTCCCCGTTCATATTTCAACTCGCTTTTATTCACCCGACACCACTGTGGCTCAGCGAAGCACCCGAGTGGGGAGCCGAAGTTCGGAATAACCAAAGTGCCGGAGAACCGAACTTCAGCATCCCGATGCACGCCCTGCAAGCCTCATTCATTCTCTCTTGACGGTTGCAGCGCGACGGACGCACGCTCCCAAGAACCGCTTCCACTTCGCAGGAGCGGAAATCGCAGGCGGAACAGTTACGTTACGGGCGTGAATTAACTAATAGAGTGGCAGCAGGCGATCAAAGAAGGCGCTCCCCAAGAAGCTACGCGGGTGTGTGGAAGGTGCCAGTGTACAGTGAAAAGACCCCAGTGTCGAGTACCGAGGGCGGAGATCTCGGAGTGGAGCCAGTGCATCCGAATTTCAGTTCCCCGAAAGTGTTTCCATTATTGTAAGTACCTAAAAGTGTTTCGCTTGACTCGCCCGCCGTTGGCCTGCCATTTGCGCATTTTCGTCGGCGTAAAATGAGATTGCCTTCGTGCTAATTGCGGATGGGTGCCGCTGGGGGGATGAGGATCGGTGGGCAGATCCAAGGGGGATGATGCACCGGTGACAGGCTGCAGCCTCTCAGTGATCACCCGCCAGAATCATTCTTCTTGCACCCAGAATCTCACGCACCGGCGTTTTTATTCATGGTAGTTGAGGCAAACTACAGAATAGTTTGAGGAAGTCGGAAAGATAAAAATTTTAAAATTTAATGGGACATTATTTCAGGGGTAGAATATATAAGATATTTGAAGCTAGCCGCAGTCCAAGTCCATTTATTCGACACGCATCGGAAGTATGAATGTGCACACGACAAATCGCTGAACCTTGAGAACGGCTTCATGTTCTGTGGTAGAATCCGATACTCCCATGGACACCACATGCCCACACCCATACCCGAATAGCCTGAAGCTATTCGAATCCATATCCTACGCCGATACGCTCGGGTTGGGCTCGAGCTTGCGCACATGCCCAGCTGGGTGCTTGAACCCCATAAATGGGCACCCATTCGGCCTGCTTGGATTTCCGCGCGGGCTTAAATGGCACTTTGTGATCCCGAACCACCGCACTTGACAACAATGATAACAATGCCAGCAGGCCGAGTTTCAAGCGTGTGGAGGTTCTCAGCATCAAATTAGCAGCATTAATGAATCCTTTTTGGGAGAAACTTAAAGAAAGCGTGTGGTATTAAGTGTTCCGTTTGTAATCATCACATTTCCGAATGGGTTCCTCGTGTCAAGCTCTTACATAAGGAAAAGGTATCCACGTCAATTACAATCAAGGCCACTTACCGTGAGAAAGCCCTGTCTAGAAACCTTTTCTCCTTTTATCATAATGTTTTAATGACACACATAGAATGTATTCAGTTTTCAAGCTTCCAAAACAGGTATTTATGATTCACAGTCGGTCAAAGGGGGGAGTCAGTCACTCGTTAGATTCATGATTTTCCCAGTGCTATATGAGAAGGGAGCCCAGCGATTTCTTTCGTTTCACAATAGTAAACAATCAGTGATATTTGCCTTACGGATAACTGTGATTCAGCAATGATTGAGGATGATATGGAAATTAGAGCCGCAAGCAAACTTCTTAATTTGATCTCTTCGCCCCCGAAATTGAGGATCTGTATTGCTTTATCTTTCTACAGACCCTCCAACCCGCAAACCCTTTAGGGTTTTCATTTCACTCCCCTCCCCTGGAAGTCAATCCCCTCACTCCAGTTGCCCTCTTTGGGAGTAAACAGTTTGGCTTTTATTTGCAATACCGATGCACTTCGGCAGAACCAGCGGCAACAATGCGATGACGTTGCTGCTGCTGCTGCCATTTGGTCAAAGTGTTAAACGATTTGCATCATATTACACTCGGTTGCTGGTGTGTTGCCTTTGCGGCTGCCTGTTGCTGTTGCTGGTGCCGGCCATTGTCGCCGGAGCCTCGTGCTATGGCTTTTGTGCTAAGCTCCGACCGGAGTGCCGGCGGGGGGTGAGAAGGAGGTGGACGTGAAGTCGGGGCGGGACTCTGGGCAACTGAAACTGGGGGTAATACAAAAGCGACACACCAGCAGCAACAACCACCAACGATTTATCGCAGCAACGACGTCAACGAAATCGATCCGGATCTTTGTGCCCCTCATCCTTATACCCAGCTACTGCCCTCTTTAACAACTCCCCTGTAAGTGCACTGGAAGAAAAGGTCTGTTTAGACTTGAAGTTGCATCTGATTTGTATATAATCCAATTGGAAACAATTCATTTTCATAAATCTATTGTATTTATTGTCCTTCAATGGTCACTTAGTTACCCCCCTTTTCTCCCTGTGCATTGCATATGTGCTCTGCTATGCTCGAAAAGTGCCTTTCCGCCTTTGTGTGCGTGAAGCATAAAAAGTAATTTTGAATTTTTGAATCGTTAAAAGCAATTAATCGCCACTACGCAACGGCAGCCAGCCTGGCTGCAATGTCCAGTGGCCGTGCTCTTCGGCTGTCTCATCAGCGTCAGCCTCGTCGCCGCAAAACCCATTCATCTGGAAGAGTCGTGGACCCGATTCCGATCCCCAACCGACCAGCCAGCAGCCAGCAGCCCCAACCCCCAATCCCCAGTAGCATCTCCAATTCTCTGGCAGCCCCCCAACCCCATTCCCAACGCTTTACTGCCCAATTTTGTTGCAAATTTTTCGTTCCGCGGAACTTGGTGCATTTCATCTCGTCTGCTCTTGGTGATCGTCGTGGTCGTCGTCGCTTCATCTTCTTGCGTCGATCGTCGCGCACATTCATTTGTCGCTTAATGTCCCTCAGTTAGGCCGCCTCAGGCCTGCACACATCCCTCCCAGCTCCTTTCATCTTGGCTCCCCTTCTCCTCGCACCAACATCCCAGACGAAGTGGCAGTTCCCCACAGATCTGGTCAAAATAATAGAGTGAAGAGTCTATACATTTTCTTAATTTCTACAATTTTTAAATTAATCTATTCTTTACTTCAAATGTAAGCCTTTTTAAAAAATTACTCATACGCAGTGTTGTTTCATTAAGGCAATTATTGTTTAGAATATTCTAGTTCCATTACAAAGGATTCTTATATTCCCAGTCCTATAATTCTGACCAATACTGTGGCAAGAGAAGCCACGGCCAGGCATGTGCCTCCTGGCTACCCCACCGCCACCGCTGCACCACTTCTCCACTCGTCTCCACTTGGCTCCCAGAGTGTCTGTATCGCCTTGGTATGTGCGGCATCTGCTGGCTAGGCTTCTGTGATGTGATCTGATGAAGCTGCTGCTGCTGCTGTTGGTGGTGCTGCCCTGTGCATATGGGATATCGGTGTGGTTGTGGATATGGATGTGGTGACATCCACTTGCACCAGTCGTAGTCGTATTTTTCTCGATTTTGTTTTCACTGCCTGCACATTCACACGCAGTCGAACAGCGAAAAAATAACAAAAACAACAAACGGCAACATAAACCGCCGACCATCGACCGTACCATAAAACATTAGTTTGCCATTTGCGTGCTAAATACCCTACATGGATTCCTGCCGAGTCCATTAACTGGAACAGCAAACAGGGGATGAACTTTGAGGAATATCATTGTAGGGTTTCTAAGAATTAGTCAAGAAAAGTTAAGCAAATTATTCAGAAAGGTGCGATTATTTCGACACAGAAAGAAAATACTGCTGAGAATAGGAAATGAAGGTTGTGGCTAAGAATGGGTAGTGCTTTTAACTTTTCTTCATATCTGATATAAGTATATTTTAGCTAAGATGGGTATTACATGCAGAAAACTGTATCAGTTAGTTAATGAAAGACATTCCAGTTATTAAACCTAAAACTTTATATTATTATAGAAACAATCCAAGAGTAGGGCATTGAGTTGTCCTTCTAAAGACCTAATGGCTGACCAAGAATGGCCGTCCGTCCGCCAATAGGTCCGTCCGATGCTCTCATGGCACGCACTATGATGCGCGCTTTGAAGTCCTGTCAAGCACTTGAGATACATTTATGTATTTTTTGCATTTTCATTGCCTCGACTTCGGGGCCGGGCAGCACAAATGCGAGGAATGATTAGTTAGTTGGTCATGCAAAATGGGTGAAACCGGTTCGATTCGCAGAGTCATGGGAAAGGCGGTTGGGAGGCAGGGGCCGATCCTTTAGCATAATCAACTGTGGATGCTGTGGATGATGATCGGCAGTGGTGGAGCACAAATTACGAACGCACGGAATGTCCAAAAACCTAGAGCTGATCACTTGACGCACGATCATTCGCAGATTGCAATCACCAAGGATAGGATCGGTTCGGATGGGGAGCATGCAAGCGGCGCTGCTGGCGCTAATCCTCATTGGCCAGCGATTCCCCAGCACTGCTGCCTCGCCCAACCAACTCCAACGCCACAAGGTAGCACATTGGTACCGCGATAGCAACGATGTCAAGGACAAGATACTGGAGCTGCAGTGCTTGGCAAGGTGCGGCACCCACCCCCTGACGAATGCCGAGCAGGAGCTCTGCTTGGACAAATGCATCCAGGAGCTCCTGCTGGGGCCCAGAATCGGTAGCTGTCCCAAAATCGGAAGGCAGACACGCATCCGTCTCTCCTGCCTGGACAACTGCCAGTACGACCAGGAGTGCCCCGAGATTCAAAAGTGTTGCCCCTCCAGTTGCGGTCCCATGTGCGTGGAACCCTTGGGCGTGAGAAACAACACCCAACTGCCCACGATCCCAAAGATCCTGTACTACAGAATGTCGCGCGGCCATGGCGTGGAGCTGAACATCGAGTCTTCACTGCTGGTCTACTTCTTTCACGTGGAAGTGCGCTCCCACATTGGACGACACTTTGTGCCCAGAAAACTGGGTCCTTGGCAGTGGCAAAAGGTCTACAAGATCGCGGAGGAGAGCTCGAAACACAGCAAAAAGTGAGCCACTATTTTTTCATTTTTTCAAGTAATGGTTTTCATTTGACTTTCTGCAGTACCTATATCCGTTTCCACATGCGACCAGGACGGTGGTACGAGGTCCGAGTGGCCGCCGTGAATGCTTTTGGATTTCGGGGATATTCTCAGCCCAGTGAACCCTTCCACTCTTCGGGTAGTAAGTCAAATCCGCTCCCTATCCTTAATAATCTTTAAATAAAGTGCTCACCCCTTCAGATCCGAAGCCACCCAAAGCTCCCAACGACTCCAAAATAATAGCAAAGAACTTTGATGGAAAATATATGAACGTGAAGCTCGTTTGGTGTCCTTCCAAATCAAACCTGCCCGTGGAGAAGTACAAGATCAGTTGGTCCTTGTACGTGGACAGTGCAGAGGCCTCCCTCATCACCTTCGATGCATATGTTAAAGATGTAAGACATAAGTGTGGTGCTTTAATAAGAATATTTATAATCCTTTTGTCCTTCAGACCCATCAGTTTGAGATAAAAAAGCTGCTGCCCAACTCTTCATACTACATCCAGGTACAAGCAATCTCCTACAATGGATCTCGCCGGCTAAAGTCCGAAAAGACATCCTTTGTTTATAATACCACCGTGCAATCTCTGGAGCCCTACGCCCCACTTCAGTGCACGGGCCACAACTACCGGCGCAAGTATCAGCACATCAGCATCAGCTCCAGCAATCCAGAACGGGTGGCGACCTCATTGGCTCCTCCAGCGGGCCTCAATGAAGTTTCCATTGCGAACCGGACCACGACCGCCTCGTATGAAGTGCGTTTCCGGCTGAACCGGAAATTTGGCATGATTGTGCAAATTTTGGGCTTCCAGCCACACAAGGAGAAGTAATTATTTGTAAACATTTTCCCAAAATCCAGAAACTAAATATAATCTGCAGGGTCTACGAACTGTGTCCCCAGGAGACCAATTGTGAGCAGCGCGAGTTTCACGCCATTCGCGCCAAAGTAAGTAATATCCATCATGGTAACGGCGGTGCCTTGGTGATGGGTGCCACGAGCCCCATGTCGGGTGGCCACGAGCTTCGTTCGTGCCGATCGAACGGACCACCGGCAAAGGGCACATCCATAGCCAAGCGCTGACCATGGGGCCTTTCAATTGGGATTCGGTTAACAAGGCGCAATCATGTTTCCTCCGTTTGACACGGAAAACACGTTTTAATAATACCCTGTACGTGGTCAAATGCCAATCAAATTGAGGAGCTCATGAATGAGGGAAACGGGTCATGGAAAAGGTGTGCAAGATGCTGGAAAAGCTAAACAAATAAATCCAATGATGCGGCGCTAGCTATTTATAAAGCATGTTTTTCCAATTACGGACCACAGAATATTTGAATTTTGGAAAAGAATTTCTTTTGAAATAATATTTAAAATGGAATTTTTGTTTCAGAGGGACCCGTTGGAATTCAGCAAACTCAAGTACAATACCACCTATGTATTGAGAGTCCCGCGATCCAGCCCCAACTCCGTATTGGACGATTCGAGAAACGTCTTCACCTTCACCACCCCCAAGTGCGAGAACTTCCGCAAAAGCTTTCCCAAGCTGCAGATCAAATGCGGCGACTAACCCCATCGAATCGGTGGACAAACCACCTGCAGACCATGAGATTACACTAGATTGTAAATAATTGTATGTAAAACTTAATATTTTACTTATTGTTAGACTTAAGAACGAAAACAAACAAGAAACAGCAACAAAGTTTTATATTTATTTAAAGAGGTCCTTGAATTGCTGAACACTTTGCTGCATGGTAGGTGTTTGGCTGGCAGAGCCCAGCAGTTTACAGTCTTCCAGGTTGATGTTATGTTCCAAAAGAGCTGCTATCAGCCTTGAGGTGTACAGGACTGGCCCGCCGACCAAGTGCAGAAAATCGTAGTGCTTTTCCCGCCGAGTACTGAAGAGGATTCGCTTGGACACAAAATCTCCGTAATTGCTAATTCTTCCCACACAAACATATCGTTTCAAAGATGGTGCGTATACCTCAACTACTGCCCGGAGACTTTCCGAAGGCGTTAGATTTTTAGCTGGCACGTAAACCACCCGAAATGGAACGTCTATAGCTTTGTAGAAGTCCACTGCTAGGTTCAGAATATGCTCTAATTGGGAATCCGCGTCACTGGCAGTTTGCGTCGCCACAAAGCTTTGAACAGCGTTCGATTGGGTCGCTGTATAGAGACTGGGAGTTGGTCCATTTAATTTGGCTTCCGCTCGATTATAACTGCGTCCGCAACAGACATATCGCAGGGGCAGCACCGAAGGATATACGCACAGCTTGGTCATGGCGCCCAAATAGCTCTCAAAGGCAGCTCCACCTGTCAAGTAAGCTGTATTAATTTTGTTTTGCAAGTGCTCCTCACGCACCATGTGGTAGTCATCCATTGAAGTAGCATTTGCCTCCAACAGTACACAACGCACGAAATCGGGGTTAGCGGTTTGAATGAAGTCTCCTTTGGTGACAAAATACCGGGCCAAAGATTGCATAGCATTAACATCAAAGTGGGCCGCCTGTTCCATCATGTAATACCGATTATTGTCCACAAAGTGTACGAGTTCTTCGTTCGCCAAGTGAGAGGGCGCCTCCGTTTTGGAATTGGGTACATGGTGACGGTAGAGCAGCTTCTCTTCGCTCTCTGTGGGGCACAGTTCATGCAGCCGGTTGGGTAAATGCAGAAAGTCATGGATAAAGTCATCTTCAATTGGGTAAAGAGCCTGCTTCAGATTTTTTAAGTCGTTGCGCAATGATTTTCCACGTTCTTTCAGCTGCTCGAGCTGATCCACATGGCCTCCAGCTTTGGATAGCTCCTTCAATCTTTTGGTAACCGCTTCACGATCCTCAGCTACCTTTCTTAGCTGCTCGTGATGCGCCTGGTACTTTTGGTACTTATTAAGCACAGTTTCCAGGTTGAAATTGAGACCCCTACTAGCAATGCTCTGCTCCAACAACTCTCGTCCGCCAAAGGTTCCCTCGAAGTCCAGGTACGGCTGCAGGGTCACAAAATTCTCGTTCGCTTTGTCGCCAGTTATGTAAAGGGCGGAGATATTCCTGACGCAGGATTTTCTAACCGAATGGCTAAGGTTTCTCAGGCTTAGCATTTTTGGTTGTTTTTAATAACAAACTTAGCCGGCAGACTGTAGGAAATCAGCTGTTGGCGGAGCTGCCAGACTTTCCCATTTCATTAGGGGTACGCACCGGCGCACTATTTGAAAATTTTTTTTTTTCGTTTATTTATTTATTTACAATCTGTCTATTAAAAAACAATAAGAAAATTTTATAAAGAATGTTAAGTTAACAGGAATAGCAGTTTTCCAATGAACCCTACTATTATATGTTACATATTTACAGTATTTTGAATTTATCTATCGGGAAGATCGAGAATATGGTATCTTTTCAGTCTTCTTACTGTTAAGCTATTGTCCACTACATTTAAGGCCAAATTATTTTCGTGATTGTGGAGTCCGTCGATGTATTTCTTACTAATTTTATTTATTTCTTCTTTTATGGTTGGGATGTTGAGATCTTTATGAATGTTTACATTAGTTACGTAAAATGGAGCAGTGACAATTTGTCTCAACGTTTTGAATTGGTAACGTTGAAGAATTTCAATATTCGAGTTGCTAGCAGTTCCCCAGAGCTGTATCGCATAGGTCCACACGGGCTTTGGTATGGCTTTGTAGAGGCGGATTTCCTTTTTGTAGATCGATTCTCCATCAATCTGAATCAAAATCTAGCAAAAAAAATTTTTTTTAATTTTTTTCGCAAATATTCTGGAGGGTCCCCTTCAAAAATGGGGAAAATGCCTAGAACGACAATTTAGCACCTTGCGAATGCCATATCTTTTCCAATAGTCATCCGATTCTTGAGCGGGATACCTTAAACGATTTGTAGATCGATTCTCCATCAATCTGCATCAAAATCTAGCAACAAAATACATTTTACATTTATTGTCAAATTTTCTGGAGGGTCCCCTTCAAAAATGGGGAAAATGCCTAGAACGACAATTTAGCACCTTGCGAATGCCATATCTTTGCTAATAGTCATCCTATTCTTGATCGGGATACCCTAAACGATTTGAAGATCGATTCTCCATCAATCTGCATCAAAATCTAGCAACAAAATACATTTTAGATTTTTTGTCAAATTTTCTGGAGGGTCCCCTTCAAAAATGGGGAAAATGCCTAGAACGACAATTTAGCACCTTGCGAATGCTATATCTTTGCCAATAGTCATCCTATTCTTGATCGGGATACCCTAAAGGATTTGAAGATCGATTCTCCATCAATCTGCATCAAAATCTAGCAACAAAATACATTTTAGATTTTTTGTCAAATTTTCTGGAGGGTCCCCTTCAAAAATGGGGAAAATGCCTAGAACGACAATTTAGCACCTTGCGAATGCCATATCTTTGCTAATAGTCATCCTATTCTTGATCGGGATACCCTAAAGGATTTGAAGATCGATTCTCCATCAATCTGCATCAAAAGCTAGCAACAAAATACATTTTAGATTTTTTGTCAAATTTTCTGGAGGGTCCCCTTCAAAAATGGGGAAAATGCCTAGAACGACAATTTAGCACCTTGCGAATGCTATATCTTTGCCAATAGTCATCCTATTCTTGATCGGGATACCCTAAAGGATTTGAAGATCGATTCTCCATCAATCTGCATCAAAAGCTAGCAACAAAATACATTTTAGATTTTTTGTCAAATTTTCTGGAGGGTCCCCTTCAAAAATGGGGAAAATGCCTAGAACGACAATTTAGCACCTTGCGAATGCTATATCTTTGCCAATAGTCATCCGATTCTTGAGCGGGATACCCTAAACGATTTGTAGATCGATACTCCATCAATCTGCATCAAAATTTAGCAACAAAATACATTTTACATTTTTTGTCAAATTTTTTTGGAGGGTCCCCTTCAAAAATGGGGAAAATGCCTAGAACGACAATTTAGCACCTTGCGAATGCCATATCTTTGCCAATAGTCATCCGATTTTTGAGCGGGATACCTGAAACGATTTGTAGATCGATTCTCCATCAATCTGCATCATAAGCTAGCAACAAAATACATTTTAGATTTTTTGTCAAATTTTTTGGAGGGTCCCCTTCAAAAATGGGGAAAATGCCTAGAACGACAATTTAGCACCTTGCGAATGCTATATCTTTGCCAATAGTCATCCGATTCTTGAGCGGGATACCCTAAACGATTTGTAGATCGATACTCCATCAATCTGCATCAAAATTTAGCAACAAAATACATTTTACATTTTTTGTCAAATTTTTTTGGAGGGTCCCCTTCAAAAACGGGGAAAATGCCTAGAACGACAATTTAGCACCTTGCGAATGCCATATCTTTGCCAATAGTCATCCGATTTTTGAGCGGGATACCTGAAACGATTTGTAGATCGATTCTCCATCAATCTGCATCAAAATCTAGCACCAAAATACATTTTAGATTTTTTGCCAAATTTTCTGGAGGGTCCCCTTCAAAAATGGGGAAAATGCCTAGAACGACAATTTAGCACCTTGCGAATGCCATATCTTTGCCAATAGTCATCCTATTCTTGATCGGGATACCCTAGACGATTTGAAGATCGATTCTCCATCAATCTGCATCAAAATCTAGCAACAAAATACATTTTAGATTTTTTGTCAAATTTTCTGGAGGGTCCCCTTCAAAAATGGGGAAAATGCCTAGAACGACAATTTAGCACCTTGCGAATGCTATATCTTTGCCAATAGTCATCCGATTCTTGAGCGGGATACCCTAAACGATTTGTAGATCGATACTCCATCAATCTGCATCAAAATTTAGCAACAAAATACATTTTAGATTTTTTGTCAAATTTTCTGGAGGGTCCCCTTCAAAAATGGGGAAAATGCCTAGAACGACAATTTAGCACCTTGCGAATGCCATATCTTTGCCAAAAGTCATCCTATTCTTGATCGGGATACCCTAAACGATTTGAAGATCGATTCTCCATCAATCTGCATCAAAATCTAGCAACGAAATATTTTTTACATGTTTTGTCAAATTTTCTGGAGGGTCCCCTTCAAAAATGGGGAAAATGCCTAGAACGACAATTTAGCACCTTGCGAATGCTATATCTTTGCCAATAGTCATCATATTCTTGAGCGGGATACCTTAAACGATTTGTAGATCGATTCTCCATCAATCTGCATCAAAATCTAGCAACAAAATACATTTTAGATTTTTTGTCAAATTTTCTGGAAGGTCCCCTTCAAAAATGGGGAAAATGCCTAGAACGACAATTTAGCACCTTGCAAATGCCATATCTTTTCCAATAATCATCCTATTCTTGATCGGGATACCCTAAACGATTTGAAGATCGATTCTCCATCAATCTGCATCAAAATCTAGCAACAAAATACATTTTAGATTTTTTCTCAAATTTTCTGGAGGCCCCTTCAAAAATGGGGAAAATGCCTAGAACGACAATTTAGCATCTTGCGAATGCCATATCTTTGCCAATAGTCATCCTATTCTTGATCGGGATACCCTAAACGATTTGAAGATCGATTCTCCACCAATCTGCATCAAAATCTAGCAACAAAATACATTTTAGATTTTTTGTCAAATTTTCTGGAGGGTCCCCTTAAAAAATGGGGAAAATGCCTAGAACGACAATTTAGCACCTTGCGAATGCCATATCTTTGCCAATAGTCATCCTATTCTTGATCGGGATACCCTAAACGATTTGAAGATCGATTCTCCACCAATCTGCATCAAAATCTAGCAACAAAATACATTTTACATTTTTTGTCAAATTTTCTGGAGGGTCCCCTTCAAAAATGGGGAAAATGCCTAGAACGACAATTTAGCACCTTGCGAATGCCACATCTTTGCCAATAGTCATCCTATTCTTGATCGGGATACCCTAAACGATTTGAAGATCGATTCTCCATCAATCTACATAAAAATCTAGCAACGAAATATTTTTTACATGTTTTGTCAAATTTTCTGGAGGGTCCCCTTCAAAAATGGGGAAAATGCCTAGAACGACAATTTAGCACCTTGCGAATGCTATATCTTTGCCAATAGTCATCCGAATTTTGAGCGGGATACCCTAAACGATTTGTAGATCGATTCTCCATCAATCTGCATCAAAATCTAGCAACAAAATACATTTTACATTTTTTGTCAAATTTTCTGGAGGGTCCCCTTCAAAAATGGGGAAAATGCCTAGAACGACAATTTAGCACCTTGCGAATTCCATATCTTTGCCAATAGTCATCCGATTCTTGAGCGGAATACTTTAAACGATTTGTAGATCGATTCTTCATCAATCTGCATCAAAATCTAGCAACAAAATACATTTTAGATTTTTTCTCAAATTTTCTGGAGGGTCCCCTTCAAAAATGGGGAAAATGCCTAGAGCGACAATTTAGCACCTTGCGAATGCCATATCTATGCCAATAGTCATCCTATTCTTGATCGGGATACCCTAAACGATTTGAAGATCGATTCTCCATCAATCTGCATCAAAATCTAGCAACAAAATACATTTTACATTTTTTGTCAAATTTTCTGGAGGGTCCCCTTCAAAAATGGGGAAAATGCCTAGAACGACAATTTAGCACCTTGCGAATGCCATATCTTTGCCAATAGTCATCCTATTCTTGATCGGGATACCCTAAACGATTTGAAGATCGATTGTCCACCAATCTGCATCAAAATCTAGCAACAAAATACATTTTAGATTTTTTCTCAAATTTTCTGGAGGGTCCCCTTAAAAAATGGGGAAAATGCCTAGAACGACAATTTAGCACCTTGCGAATGCCATATCTTTGCCAATAGTCATCCTATTCTTGATCGGGATACCCTAAACGATTTGAAGATCGATTGTCCACCAATCTGCATCAAAATCTAGCAACAAAATACATTTTAGATTTTTTGTCAAATTTTCTGGAGGGTCCCCTTCAAAAATGGGGAAAATGCCTAGAACGACAATTTAGCAACTTGCGAATGCCATATCTTTGCCAATAGTCATCCTATTCTTGATCGGGATACCCTAAACGATTTGAAGATCGATTGTCCACCAATCTGCATCAAAATCTAGCAACAAAATACATTTTAGATTTTTTGTCAAATTTTCTGGAGGGTCCCCTTAAAAATGGGGAAAATGCCTAGAACGACAATTTAGCACCTTGCGAATGCCATATCTTTGCCAATAGTCATCCTATTCTTGATCGGGATACCCTAAACGATTTGAAGATCGATTCTCCATCAATCTGCATCAAAATCTAGCAACAAAATACATTTTAGATTTTTTGTCAAATTTTCTGGAGGGTCCCCTTCAAAAATGGGGAAAATGCCTAGAACGACAATTTAGCAACTTGCGAATGCCATATCTTTGCCAATAGTCATCCTATTCTTGATCGGGATACCCTAAACGATTTGAAGATCGATTCTCCATCAATCTGCATCAAAATCTAGCAACAAAATACATTTTACATTTTTTGTCAAATTTTCTGGAGGGTCCCCTTCAAAAATGGGGAAAATGCCTAGAACGACAATTTAGCACCTTGCGAATGCCATATCTTTGCCAATAGTCATCCTATTCTTGATCGGGATACCCTAAACGTTTTGAAGATCGATTCTCCATCAATCTGCATCAAAATCTAGCAACAAAATACATTTTACATTTTTTGTCAAATTTTCTGGAGGGTCCCCTTCAAAAATGGGGAAAATGCCTAGAACGACAATTTAGCACCTTGCGAATGCCATATCTTTGCCAATAGTCATCCTATTCTTGAGCGGGATACCTTAAACGATTTGTAGATCGATTCTCCATCAATCTGCATCAAATTCTAGCAACAAAATATTTTTTAAATTTTTTGTCAAATTTTCTGGAGGGTCCCCTTCAAAAATGGGGAAAATGCCTAGAACGACAATTTAGCACCTTTCGAATGCCATATCTTTGCCAATAGTCATCCGATTCTTGAGCGGGATACCTTAAACGATTTGTAGATCGATTCTCCATCAATCTGAATCAAAATCTAGCACCAAAATACATTTTAGATTTTTTGTCAAATTTTCTGGAGGGTCCCCTTCAAAAATGGGGAAAATGCCTAGAACGACAATTTAGCACCTTGCGAATGCTATATCTTTGCCAATAGTCATCATATTCTTGAGCGGGATACCTTAAACGATTTGTAGATCGATTCTCCATCAATCTGCATCAAAATCTAGCAACAAAATACATTTTAGATTTTTTGTCAAATTTTCTGGAAGGTCCCCTTCAAAAATGGGGAAAATGCCTAGAACGACAATTTAGCACCTTGCAAATGCCATATCTTTTCCAATAATCATCCTATTCTTGATCGGGATACCCTAAACGATTTGAAGATCGATTCTCCATCAAAATCTAGCAACAAAATACATTTTAGATTTTTTCTCAAATTTTCTGGAGGCCCCTTCAAAAATGGGGTAAATGCCTAGAACGACAATTTAGCATCTTGCGAATGCCATATCTTTGCCAATAGTCATCCTATTCTTGATCGGGATACCCTAAACGATTTGAAGATCGATTCTCCACCAATCTGCATCAAAATCTAGCAACAAAATACATTTTAGATTTTTTCTCAAATTTTCTGGAGGGTCCCCTTCAAAAATGGGGAAAATGCCTAGAGCGACAATTTAGCACCTTGCGAATGCCATATCTATGCCAATAGTCATCCTATTCTTGATCGGGATACCCTAAACGATTTGAAGATCGATTCTCCATCAATCTGCATCAAAATCTAGCAACAAAATACATTTTACATTTTTTGTCAAATTTTCTGGAGGGTCCCCTTCAAAAATGGGGAAAATGCCTAGAACGACAATTTAGCACCTTGCGAATGCCATATCTTTGCCAATAGTCATCCTATTCTTGATCGGGATACCCTAAACGATTTGAAGATCGATTGTCCACCAATCTGCATCAAAATCTAGCAACAAAATACATTTTAGATTTTTTGTCAAATTTTCTGGAGGGTCCCCTTAAAAAATGGGGAAAATGCCTAGAACGACAATTTAGCACCTTGCGAATGCCATATCTTTGCCAATAGTCATCCTATTCTTGATCGGGATACCCTAAACGATTTGAAGATCGATTCTCCATCAATCTGCATCAAAATCTAGCAACAAAATACATTTTAGATTTTTTGTCAAATTTTCTGGAGGGTCCCCTTCAAAAATGGGGAAAATGCCTAGAACGACAATTTAGCAACTTGCGAATGCCATATCTTTGCCAATAGTCATCCTATTCTTGATCGGGATACCCTAAACGATTTGAAGATCGATTGTCCACCAATCTGCATCAAAATCTAGCAACAAAATACATTTTAGATTTTTTGTCAAATTTTCTGGAGGGTCCCCTTAAAAAATGGGGAAAATGCCTAGAACGACAATTTAGCACCTTGCGAATGCCATATCTTTGCCAATAGTCATCCTATTCTTGATCGGGATACCCTAAACGATTTGAAGATCGATTCTCCATCAATCTGCATCAAAATCTAGCAACAAAATACATTTTAGATTTTTTGTCAAATTTTCTGGAGGGTCCCCTTCAAAAATGGGGAAAATGCCTAGAACGACAATTTAGCAACTTGCGAATGCCATATCTTTGCCAATAGTCATCCTATTCTTGATCGGGATACCCTAAACGATTTGAAGATCGATTCTCCATCAATCTGCATCAAAATCTAGCAACAAAATACATTTTACATTTTTTGTCAAATTTTCTGGAGGGTCCCCTTCAAAAATGGGGAAAATGCCTAGAACGACAATTTAGCACCTTGCGAATGCCATATCTTTGCCAATAGTCATCCTATTCTTGAGCGGGATACCTTAAACGATTTGTAGATCGATTCTCCATCAATCTGAATCAAAATCTAGCACCAAAAGACATTTTAGATTTTTTCATCCTATTCTTGTGCGGGATACCTTAAACGATTTGTAGATCGATTCTCCATCAATCTGCATCAAAATCTAGCAACAAAATACATTTTACATTTTTTCTCAAATTTCCTGGAGGGTCCCCTTCAAAAATGGGGAAAATGCCTAGAACGACAATTTAGCACCTTGCGAATGCTATATCTTTTCCAATAGTCATCCGATTCTTGAGCGGAATACTTTTAACGATTTGTAGATCGATTATCCATCAATCTGAATCAAAATCTAGCAACAAAATATTTTTTAAATTTTTTGTCACATTTTCTGGAGGGTCCCCTTCAAAAATGGGGAAAATGCCTAGAACGACAATTTAGCACCTTGCGAATGCCATATCTTTTCCAATAGTCATCCGACTCTTGAGCGGAATACTTTTAACGATGTGTAGATCGATTCTCCATCAATCTGAATCAAAATCTAGCAACAAAATATTTTTTACATTTTTTGTCAAATTTTCTGGAGGGTCCCCTTCAAAAATGGGGAAAATGCCTAGAACGACAATTTAGCACCTTGCGAATGCCATATCTTTTCCAATAGTCATCCGACTCTTGAGCGGAATACTTTTAACGATGTGTAGATCGATTCTCCATCCATCTGCATCACAATCTATCAACAAAATACATTTTACATTTTTTGTCAAATTTTCTGGAGGGTCCCTTTCAAAATTGGGGAAAATGCCTAGAACGACAATTTAGCACCTTGCCAATAATTATCCGATTCTTGAGCGGTTTACCTTAAACGATTTGTAGATCGATTTTCTAGCAACAAAATATTTTTTAGATTTTTCTATATGAAATTTGAAATGTTTTTCTAGCCAAAACCCATTTTATAAATGATGGAAAATTATTCAAAGTCTTGGTCCAATGCTTTCGTAAATTCTAGTCTTCTAAAATTAATTAATGGATTAATATAATACGTTTTGATAGAGACCCACAGGATAAGCTAAAATTTTAATAAATATTTTGTTTAAAATATTTTGAGTCTGATTAACAAAGAATCTACTAAGGAATCGTTTAGGGTATTCAGCTCAGGAATCGGATAACTGTTGACGAAGATATGTTTATATCTTTGGTGGCTAATATTGTCACTGCAATAATATCTCCATATTTATAAAGAGGTCCACCAGAAAATTTCACAAAAATAAAAATATAAATGTTTATAGATTATGATGCAGATTGATAATAATCTTTCTAGGAATTAAATAAGGTATTCCGCTCAGGAACCGAATAACTTTTGGCAAAGATATAGCCTTCGTTGTGGGTCAAGTTCTCATTCCAATGATGGCTCCATATTTTGAAGGAAAGAGTCCTCCAGAAAATTTCACAAACATTTTAAAAAATATTATCTTTATAGATATTGTTTCAGATTAATGAAAAATCTATCGAGGAATTGATGAGGGTATTCCGCTCAGGAATCGGATAACTGTTGGAAAAGATATAGCCTTCATATTACCATTCTAATAATATCTCCATATTTTGAAGGGGGTCCTCCAGAAAATTTGGCAACGAATTTTCAAAATCTATTTTAAAGTTCATAGATTTTAATGCATATTGATGAAGAATCTATGTAGATATAGATAAAAATATAGCCTTCGTGGCCCTAAATATATAAAAATCATTTAAGGTAATTCGCTTTAGAATCGGATGATAAGTGGCTGAGACATGCTATCGCTGAAGTTTATGATGTTCCTTTGGCAAGCAAAAGTGTTCAAATTTCCAATACTGGTCCTTTTAAAAGGAAAGTTAAAATTATTTTAAATGTAGCTTTTATTTATAAACTTAAATATTTATACAAATTCGTTGTTTTTACAAATATATTATTTTTATTTTCTTTTTCAAATTATTTACGAATCTATTTGTACGATTCCCTCAATGGCCCTTGAAAACAAGGCGGGGGGTTAAAATTTCTGATCTCGGTCATAATCAGTTCCTTCCAGCAGTTTATCGGCAAGTTCATGTTCTCAAAATTTTGATCATAAAGCGGTGCAGTATCTTCTTCGAGAGAATATGGATCCGAGAAACCTTCGAAATACGGGTGCGTCAATGCCTGCTCTACGGTTATACGCCTATAGGGAACCATTTCCAACATTTTCTCCAGCAAATCCAAAGCATTAGGGCTTGCATTTGGGAAAATGTCACGGAAATGCATCCTTTCCCTAGGAGGAAAACGCTCCATGCACTGACGAGCGAAACTGTCGCGAATACCGCTGATGAATTCTTCCGACGGCTTCCCCATTACTTGAATAACTACCCTGATTTGATCACTTCTCGTGCCAGGAAAGAGGGGTCGACCAGAGATTAACTCCGCTAGGATGCAACCCACTGACCACATGTCAATAGCTTTGGTGTATTCTGGACCCCATCCAAAAAGGATTTCCGGGGCACGGTACCATAGAGTAGACACCGTTTCCGTCATATCCATTGATAACAGCCTAGCCATTCCGAAATCCAGAATGCGCAGATCACAGTTCTCGTTCACCGCGATGTTCCCAGGCTTCAAGTCCCGGTGCAAGACACCGGCGCTGTGGATATATTTGAGACCCTTCAAAATCTGGAAGAGAATGGCCTGCACCTGTCGCTCGGAAAGCTGTGTGTTCCGGATTACTTGGTGCAGATCTTTTTGCATCAATTCAGTCACCAAAAAAACCTCCTGGAAGTCGTCCAAAGTTGGATTGGCATTTGTTGATGGTGGATGAAAGACGTCCAGCAAGCTGATTACGTTACGGTGATTCATATGCTTCAGCAGCTTTATCTCCCGATAGACCCTCTTTGCGTCTTCCTCTGATGCAAAGGGAGTCAGTAACTTTTTCATGGCTGCCTGTATGTTTGTGTTGCGCAGCTGCACCTTAGCCACTTGGCCAAAAGAACCCCTACCCAGGGGCTCAACTACTCTATAAATATCGGGGATCACCCAAATTTTGTTATTCACTTCTACACTATAAAATCCAGGCATTGTACTGCTTTCGCTCAAGAGTGCTCCGTTCCACGAATTATCGCAAACTGAATTCACCTTTGTTAAGGCACTTCTTAAATGCGCTTCTTATCAAAATTCACCCTAATAAGATTGTGAATCATGACCGGAATCGATGTCATATAGATACAGTATACAACTAATGCCCTAACAAGCATATTTTCCTAATGGTAATTTTAATATACCCTTGCAGAGGGTATTATAATTTTGATTAAAAGTCATGTTGGTCATGAAAACGGAACGGCCTGGATTAGCTGTCTTCCATATAACTGATTGACCGGAAATACCATAACCTTGGTGTTTTTAACCTTTGTGTTAAATATACGACATTATTTGACATAATTATATTATAAGCACCGGCCGACTATATCCTATAGCTGCCATATACCTCAACGATCGAAAATGACCCAAATTTCGTGTTTTAAGAAGCTTGGGGAGACTTTTTTAAATTTTGTATTCTAATATATTGAATATGGAATATACATATATAATGAAACCTTATTAGAATCGAACAACTATATCCAATATTTGCGATAAATATCCCATCTTAACTGCAAGGGTATATTGGTCTCGGTTTTCCTCTAGCGAGGAAAATTAAATTAACTAATATACAAAAAATAAAGCCCAAACGAAAACACTTTATAAATTCGTAAGCTTGTGAAATGATAGGTCAGTTCCGAAATTTGTTTTGCTTCCTAATCAGATGCACTTTTCAATAACTAATTTCACAATAATTTGAAAACATATAAAATGTATTTAATAAATGGCAATCTATAACAAAGTGTTAATCACAAAACAGAACATTTATCAACATTAAAAGTAGTTTCATTTGAGTACAAAAGGCAATATAAATGTAAACAATTTTGTCTGTATAGAAAATATATATGTGGATGTGTCCACAGTGATATATCTTCCCCTGTTTAATACTTTAAGTCTTGGGCTTTACAAATTTCATTTGACATCCTTGAGGACCTGAGCAAATGATGGCGGTGGCTTGAAGTTCGTTATTTCCTTATAGATGAGTTCCTTCCACTTATCCACGGGCAAATCCATGTCCTCGAAGCTGTGATCGTACGGCGGCGATGTCTGCTCGTCACTAGGCTCCGCATACTTTTCTAGATATGGATGCGCCAAGGCCTCTTCGGCCGTGATCCGCTTCTCAGCGTCCAGCTCCAGCATCTTTTCCAACAGGTCGATGGCCAGCGGGTTGGCTTTTTCGAAGACCTTCTTGAAACTTTTCCTCTTCATAGGTGGCAGCGATTGAATATAGCTGCGCGCGCTCTCCGAAGAGATTTTCTTCATGAAATCGTCTGGAGGGGTCCCCAGCATCTCCATAATCAAGTTGAGCTGGTGAATGTGGTCAGTGCCTGGAAAAAGCGTACGCCGCGTGATTAGCTCGGCCATAATGCAGCCCACCGACCAGATGTCGACCGTCTGGTTGTAATGCATCCAGTTAAGCATGATTTCCGGAGCTCGGTACCATCTGGTGGCCACGTAACCCGTCATTTCATTCTCCGTGGGTCGTGCCAGCCCAAAATCTAGGATGCGCAGCTCACAGTCCTCGTTTACAGCAATATTCGAAGGCTTCAGGTCCCGGTGGATCACTCCAGCGCTGTGGATATACTTTAGACCTCTGAGAATCTGGTATACCAAAAACTGGACATGATCGTCGGACAGGGTTTGCATTCTAATAATATTGTTCAGGTCAGCGTCCATCAGATGGGTGACCAAGTAAACCTGCTGAATGCTGTCTAAGGAAGCGTTCGGCGGATGTGGATGGAATATGTCCAATAGACCGATCACATTTTCATGATCCATATGCTTAAGAAGTCGCAGCTCTCGATACGTTCGTTTGGCGTGGACGGCGGACTGAAAAGGGCGTGCCAACTTTTTAATGGCCACTTGCATGTTGGTTCCTCTTATCATAGCCTTGGAAACTTGACCATAAGCTCCTGATCCCACAGGCTGGAGGCCCTGGTACATTTCTGGGATCTCCCATTCTGTGCGGTTTATGTCAACCTTGTAGAACTTTTGGGCCTTGGAAGCGGACATTGTAAGCGTCTTTAACTATTGGTACCTATCAAAACCGAGATATTAAACCATTAAACAATTGACGATCGAAAATATTGAGCTGATTACCTTTATCTCGAGCAGCTGTACGGGTATGCCACTGCGAACGGAACGCCGTGCCTCTGCTCCACGCCCAAGAATATCAACAACTAAGCACGGCCGCTGGCATATTTCCTATATTTACGCTATTACTCCACTCCGGTGCGTGTTAGGAATCCATGAATCAGAGAGCAGCCCGATCGACAGCGAATCGAGTGTGCGCTACATTATAGCAATACATATTTTCACGCTCTGTAGATATTTCAAAAACATGCCCGAAAGTAAATAATCTGTAAATAAAGAACATAATTTTTTCAAACGTTAATAATACAATATTATGGGTTTACTTTAAGTCTTTATACTATGATAATCAAGGTCATCGCAAAACTTTCTTGGCAAATAAAATTTTTTCATATTATTTTTACCAAAAGTTATTATAATATGTAATATATTGTTTTATCACATAAATTTAAATCAAAGCCTGGCCAAAAGGTAAACACATTGCTAATATACTTCTCTTATCAAAATGTACCGCAATCAAACAAAAATAATCACACGGCGTTGCCGTATGTTTAGTTTCTAATTGGTATCGAAATCTATCGGCAGAAATCATCTTTATTATTGTTGCCATCCCTAAACAGCTGCTCGTTGTTAGTTTTCGCCAATTGCTTCCCGCCCACCCTCTGACCTAATTGGCCGTTGCACTGTTGTTTTAACTTGAATGAGACCTACTAGCCAAACACGCGCCTGCGCTCTCGCACCACAGTGTTTATCAAGTACGCTAATCTAATCGTGCAGTAAACACGGACTGTCATATCGCATTTGAATTTTAGTTTCGCACTGAAGCCGCTCCCGTTCGCATCGCCCCACAGGGATAACCTAGAAAAAGATTTAGTGAGTTGAATTTTGGAGATTGATAAATGGGTGTGACTGAATTGAACCGCGTAAAGTGTAAATAATTGTTTAGTTTCCATGAGCTTACCGAAAAGTGGCTGCTTCAGAGCAGGGGATGAAAGTTGTCACCTCATATGTCTAGACTTTTGCTGCGAACTACGACCTTTGGAATCTGGACTTCCAAGCAGCATATTTTTTTCTTAATCCGCTATCTCAGATAGCTGGGAACATGGCTAACATCGATGGGAACTCTGGCCACAGTTAGAATTCTGCAGGCCGACCACGATTAGATAGACCGGGGTACAAAGTTTTCATTGCAGTGCAAGAAACTCTTTCAAGAGTTTTGGGGGTGGTTATAAATCCCACCCTCATGGGCTGTTTCCGGGAAGAACAAATTGTAATTTGA
Organism: Drosophila pseudoananassae pseudoananassae; assembly: GCA_018153035.1. NCBI lineage: Eukaryota > Metazoa > Arthropoda > Insecta > Diptera > Drosophilidae > Drosophila > Drosophila pseudoananassae. The sequence goes on from JAECXR010000055.1 coordinate 3,999,535, forward strand.
TTATTTTATGTTAGTGTTAAGCTTTTTTTAAGGATATACATATGCACTGATATCCTATGTACACTGTCAGCAACTAATTTTTCTTTTTGTCGCAGGCACAACATGACTTCCACATTACTGCCCGGTAACATCGTTTATGGCGGTCCTATAACCGCCAGGGAAGCGCAGGACTACCGATCCCTGGGCCAGTTTGTCCTGGACAAGTACAAGAGCTTCGGCGACCAAACGGTTCTGGTGGATGCCGTCAACGGCGTGGAATATACCGCTAGTTTTATGCACAAGTCCATTGTCCGACTTGCCTACCTCCTCCAAAAGCTGGGCGTGAAACATAACGATGTCATTGGCTTGTCCAGCGAAAACAGCGTCGACTTTGCCCTGGCCATGTTCGCTGGCTTCGCCGTGGGTGCTACGGTAGCCCCACTAAATGTCACCTACTCCGAGCGTGAGGTGGATCACGCCATCAATCTTTCGAAGCCTAAGATCATCTTTGCCTCCAAGATCACCATCGACCGGGTAGCCAAAGTGGCCAGCAAGAATAAGTTTGTCAAGGGCATCATCGCCATCAGTGGCAGTTCCAAAAACTTCAAGAACATCTACAGTCTCAGGGAAATAATGGACAATGTCAAGTTCCAGACAAAGCCTGACTTTACATCTCCTGTGGCAAATAAAAACGAAGATGTGGCCTTAATTGTGTGCTCCTCGGGAACCACCGGTCTGCCCAAAGGAGTGCAACTCACGCAGATGAATCTGCTTGCCACCCTGGATTCACAAATGTAGGTTGTGTTTTTTACTTCTTAATTATTTAATTAATCATTACATTTCCTCAAACAGCCAACCCACCATGATTCCCATGGAAGAAGTTACTCTGCTGACAGTGATTCCCTGGTTCCATGCCTTTGGTTGCCTTACCCTCATCACCACTGCCTGCATGGGCGCCCGACTTGTGTACCTGCCTAAATTCGAAGAGAATCTGTTCCTCTCGGCTATCGAGAAGTACCGTGTAATGATGGCCTTCATGGTGCCCCCGCTAATGGTCTTCCTTGCCAAGCACCCGATCGTGGACAAGTACGATCTATCCTCATTGATGGTGCTTCTGTGCGGAGCAGCGCCTCTGAGTCGCGAGACAGAGGACCAGATCAAGGAGCGCATTGGAGTTCCCTTCATCCGGCAAGGTTACGGTCTCAGCGAATCCACCCTCAGCGTATTGGTACAGAACGACGACTTCTGCAAGCCCGGTAGTGTGGGCGTTCTGAAGGTTGGTATCTACGCCAAGGTCATCGATCCCGACACCGGAAAACTACTTGGACCTAACGAACGCGGCGAGCTGTGCTTCAAGGGAGACGGCATCATGAAGGGCTACATTGGCGACACCAAGTCCACGCAGACGGCCATTAAAGACGGATGGCTGCACACCGGTGATATCGGATACTTCGATGACGATTTCGAGTTCTTCATCGTGGACCGAATCAAGGAGCTGATCAAGTACAAGGGCTTCCAGGTGCCGCCTGCTGAGATTGAGGCCTTGTTGCTCACCCACGACAAGATCAAGGATGCGGCAGTTATCGGAAAGCCGGACGAGGAAGCTGGCGAACTCCCCCTGGCTTTCGTGGTTAAGCAGGCCAATGTCCAGCTTACGGAGACCGATGTAATCCAGTTTGTCAACGAACACGCCTCGCCGGCCAAGCGGCTTCGCGGTGGAGTGATTTTCGTTGACGAAATTCCAAAGAACCCCAGTGGCAAAATCTTGCGACGAATCCTGCGAGAGATGCTGAAGAAAAAACCAAAGTCCAAGTTGTAAGGGAAATGAATTCCCATAGGGTGTGTGTTTGTACAAAACTTTTTCATTATGTATGTTTTATTATTGCTAAACTTTGTTTTATAAACTACCAACTGGTTGGGTTTCGATTTACTCATATTTGGCTTTTCTTTGGAAGTACTCACTTAAAACTTAAATACAAATAAAAAATATTGGAATACAATGTCGCGGATATTGGGTCACATCTCTGAATTTGGGGGCCTGCAAGCGAAACTCCAAGTTGGAGCTGCGTTTGGTGTCCGAACTTTCAATAACAAGTTATATATAAACAACTACATACATACATACATTCGTTCTCAACTCTTAATAAACTTTCCGTATAATTTTCTTGTTTTGTTGTCGCTTTTATATAGACTCATTATTAATTTCGTATGGTGTATACATATATATATTTATTTGAAATATTTAACTACTCATCTGCTCTGCTTTGTAAATAGTTGTTTAACATTTTTTTGTATTTTTCGTTTATTGTTTACTGGGAAAGGTAACGTCTTCGCTAAGTCGTAGCATGTTGCATATAAGGGGCTCATCGTTTGTGTTTCCGGTATATAAAGAGGTTTATATGTCTGTTCTCTAGCATTAGTTCACTAATTATTGTGTATGAAACCTTAAATGTAAGAGAAATGCCTTGGTTTTTTTAACGGAAATATCATAGTTTGTGTAAAATCCCAAACACTGTCGATCCTGCACCAGAAGGCTCCTTTTCCACTAGTTCTACATACCTCCATTTAAGCGACATGTGCTCCGTTTATAGTATGTACTTATTGTTGCAATGCTAATAGACTTGGTGCACGACTTACACTTAAACCTAGACAAATTAGATGAATAAATTCAGTTGTTCATTTCGTTAGTTTCATTTAGCATTAACTTTACAGTTACATGATTAAATAAAATGGTGCATTTTAAAATTAGCTCGCTCTTAATTCACCTCCTTGGCACAATTCTAGTTTCCTGCATTTGGCACAATCTTGACAACAAATCGGTTACTCTGATTGTCACTTGTGAACAAAACTAAATTGTGTTCCATCTGTCTCTATGTCTGAGTGAGTTAGTGTACTTGTGTGTCTGTGTGATAATATTGCTAAAATTGTATTTTGATCCCTGGGACCATATAAAAGTCGGAGTCGGAGACCTCAACCACAGCAAAAGGCAAGAGTGATTGCAATTGCATGATGACTTGTAACTATTATGGATACGGACCCATGCCCCCCGATTATAGGAGCAGGCTCAATGAGCTGCCACGATTAGATTCCGATTCTGTATCGGATCACACAATTATCTCCATACGGTTCGCCTTGCGCGTGACCTTAGCTGGGCCTTGTGCTAAGTCCGACATGCCGCCGTATTTGAACGAGAAGATGACAGTCTGCTGGCCAAAATTAGCTTCAAACCTATTAAAACACAGTATGATCCTGATCTTGAAAACAATTATTAAGTAACTTACTCTGTGCTTATGTGTATCTCCGGCGGCTTACCGGTGGCGTTTTGGATGACCAGAAACATTTTCGTCACAATCTCGATGACATGGCTGGTTTGGAACACAAAATCGCCCTTCTTGCGCCCATACTCAGACTGAAACAATAGTTACAATTGAATATTGAGTTTGAAAACAGGGTCAGATCTATGCCTACCGCCTTCACATGGAACACAGCAATGTCATCCACATAGGGGCTCAAAGACATCCGGTATATCTCCGAGGCAGGCACTCTGTACTTGATCTGCAGCGTTCGCTGATCTAACAGCAACAGCGACGATGTGGAAAGTACCAATAAAATGGGCACAAACTGACAAAAATTTAAATAATTTAAAATCCAAAAATTGTAAGTATTTCAGTTCCGTACCTTGCCACTCGACCGCGCTATCTTGTTGATGATGTCAGCGAAGACCACATACTGATCATTCGTCTCAGCGCAGACCTTCTTCCACTGTTGATTGTGGCGCAGGCGGACATAGTCTCCCACGAATGGGTGGCCAACACTGGAAACAAACATGGTATTTAATGGAAAACAACTTTGATTAAATGAAATGCGTACCTTCTTGCATAGGAAGCTTTCCGATCCTTAAATATGATGCTGGCAGTAACCTTTTCGCGCATTCGGTTTCGCGCGGTTTGGTCGAAAGAGTTCCGGTATATGTAGCATTTCCAGCGATGGTAGATGGCTCGAAGTTGACGCGATGCCTCTGCGAGGAATGAAGGTGCCGCTGGCCACTCTCCGGAGAGCGGACTCAGTGTATTGGGGGGCAACCGAAGGGGAATCGTGAGCAGGAACTGCCGGATTTTCCATTGCCGATAGTACCGAGCTATCACGTCGATGGCCCATTTGACCTGGCGTTTGTACTTCAGTGAGCGATACTCCTCTCGTGCCTGCAGGAAACAAATGAACATAGTTAGAAAGACTGACATAAGTAATCCAAACTATGTTCTAATAACTAATGAAATAAGAGAGGAGAAATTGCAATGCTTACAACACGATATAAACTCCACAAGTGCCTACGGCCTGTAAAGGGAATGCCGAATCGGCACTCCTAACATGCAGAAAACGAAAGTAAAGTAGAACAATTCATGCATTCGTAGACTAACTCAAGAGTATGGCTTACCCTCCACGTCCGCCAAGCACTGGAGATAATCATCTGACTTTGTCGCATTCTCTGATACCGCTTTCTTGCGTGGTACATACGGAACATCTTTTGGATGAGCACGGCCAGCTCGCTGATGCGTAGGCGTCGGAACTGCTCCAGCTCATAGACGGTGCGCGGACTACGGACGAACACATTTTTGGTGCCGATGGTGAACTCGGCGGAGGGCAGGGGAAGATTGCGGATGATCAAAGCAATGCCCTCCACCTGACTGCCGCCGTGGAAGTGGGGCCAGGTAAGGCTGTTGAGCAGCTTGTAGCGATGAAAGAACTTCACGTGCAATAGGTGAAAACAGTGCCCAGTACGACACAGGTGTACCAATGGCATCAGAGACATGTATCGCACTTGGTGCTGGACCAATGCCAGATCAAACTGGTGTGACTGTTTGCCCTCGTTCGGCTTAATGCAGAACACATAGTGGGAGCGACGATGCTTTACAATGGCCAACAAAGTCTGCAACTGTGTACGGATGTTGGAACTCAACGTACTAGGCTTTTTGGTGGCCTGTCTTCGTGGATTCCCCTCAGGGAATAGACTCTGAACCAGTGACAGTTTGCTCTGGTAAAAGGCAGCACTAACGTACTTTGGCAACATGTCTGTGTTTTTCTCCAGGAATCGATGTATCGAATAGTTAACCACATTGGCAAAGTGACGAATCCTAGAATATTAAAAAGAGACTAATTTTTGAAGCATTTGGAATACTTTTGGAATCTTACTGAAAACACATGGAATTGCTACCGCTGGTCATAAAGTTTGGGTGCCCGGCACAACATTGTTGGACTCGTAGTAATAAAGCCTCATTGCTGTTCAGATGGGATTCGTTTATCAGGCTCAGGATGCCGTAGCTCGGCTTGTCAATCAGCTCACAAATGGACTCGTTGTCAAAATAGTCGATCCGCGACCATTCCAAGCCTTCGCGTATGTACAGTTCTTGCTCAGATCGCAGCACATGAAAAACAAAGTTCTGAAAAAAACAAAGTCAGTATATTTAAAGATATAATTATGTTACCACCGAAACTTGCCTGATGGATTTTTTCGGCACTATAGTTGATGGCAAACTGCTCGAAAGAGTTGTGGTCTAGAACTTCGAATCCATAAAAATCTAGTAAGGCCAAGTTTTTTTCGCGCTGCGTTGACTTCAACGATTCATTGATTTTATTCACCAGCCACGTAAAAAGGCGGCTGTAGAGTGTGCGGCATAGAGTGTTACGACTGCTGGCCGCTTGCCGGGCATCCATCTCGCTGCCCACATCCTCTTGAGCACTATTGGAACTGTTCGCCCGTGTCAAGCAATTGATTAAGATTTGGGCCTCCAAATTAAGAAGCTGCGCCGTCTCTTGGACCTCTGTAATTTCAATTCAGTTAGTTCCGTCTTCATACAATATTGATTTTGTGGACCTACCATAAACATTGGATACTTGACAGCCCTCCGTTCCGTCAATATTGGTAACAGGCACAAATATAAAGTTTCCCAACTTGAGCACCACAGCAATGACTCGGAAAATCGAGCTGATCTCATCACAGCTTAGGCCAAGCACGTCCAAAGAACGCTATAAACGAAATAAAATTTGTTATATAAAGAAATTGGGACTTTTTAAAAGTTATCTCTTACCTTTGTATAATGGAAGTTCATTCGATCTTCTTCCATGGCAGTTGTGTTACGTAGAAGTTCATACTTTTCCACATTTCGAAACAGCTTGAGCGATTCTAAAGAAAAATATTTAACAAAAATAATAATTGTTGAATCAAATAAACTATTTTCCACGTACTTAGTAACTGGAGATCAGCTCCTAATAGTAATTGGTAGAAGATGTGAAAATTTCGCTCTCCAATGGTGGTATCCGTTATTCGGGTCTGAGAATTGAAATACAATTTTGTTAGTTAAATGAATAAAGGAAACAATGGTCAAATCTTATGTCAAACCTTTTCCAGCATATCTTAGAGGTAGGCATGTATAGAACAAGAGATAATTTCAATGATATAATGCATATTTTTATTCCACTTACAGTGTGTTATGTGCACTCCCATCGGATCGCCCTTAAAATCGATTTCAATATCAAACAGTTTTCCCTAAAAAGAAATAAAGAAATTAATGGTTTCGAATAAAAAAACTTGTTGTAGACTTACATATCGGCTGGAGTTGTTGTTTTTCAGCGTACATGCATTACCCATGGCCTCCAGAAACACATCTGCGCAGGTGACACACTCGCGCAACCGCTGCGAGGGTGACTTGTGCCGCCGGTGAAGAGAGGAGGTACCAGAAGGCGTTGGCGAAACGGAGCTGGGCTGGGGTGGCGGCGGCGGAAGATCACCTAGCACCTTGCTTAGCTTGTGTGCATCATAAAGAGAGATGCGTTGCGTGGAACCCATCAGCGAATTCCGATCTCTTTCCCGCTCCGGTTGACTTTCCGTTGAATGCTGGCGCATCAAGTTGGAGCAGCTGCCGCGATGCAGATGGGCAGGGTGATTGCTTGTGATGGTTGACAGGCGGCTATGGCTGCCCCGCAGCTCCGCCCGATCCTCCTTCTCCAAACTCTGGGCTCGGACGCATTTGCTGTGACCACACTGGCGACAACCTCCGTAGGCAGCATATTTGGGGGACCCCTTTGCAGGCGGAACTTGGGTTTGTTGGTGCTTGAAGCACGACTTGGTCGGATGCAAGTGGTGGGCGTGCGATTCGAGCAAGGTGCTTATGTTCTCACTGCTCTTGTGGTGCGAGAAATCAAAATCCACTATCTTCTCGCGCATCTGGCGTCTGCTTTGGCGCTCGATACTCTCCTCCCGCGTTCTTGAACGCTGGGATGGTCCTGGCGATGGGCTTTGGCGCCTCGAAATCGTAGTGTTCGGATTTTCCGCACGATTCTTACAGATAATAAAATTGGCAGTGCCAGAACAGCTGCTGGATGCGCGCCTGTGACTATGCAAGACACCTCCTGTGGCCGAACTTGTAGAGGATTGCTTGCGCAAAACATTCGGGGTAGACGGACAATGCGAATGCTCCTGGATGTGGGTAAGGAAATTCACAATCATTTTGAAGGTCTCTGTTTTTCCCGCTCCACTTTCTCCAGTGAGGAGCACACACTGGTCCTCGCTCTGGTCCTTAAGCGACTGGTACGCCAGATTTGTAAGTCCATAGCTGTGGTAAAGAGGGGTATTGAAGAATACATTCTAAAGACTTTGATAAACTTTTATGATAACTTACATGTGTGGCGGCAGCTGAAAAATGCCTTTGTCGCCATAGTTTCGGACATTGTCCAGCGAATGCTCGGATATGTGATGATATGGATTCAGAGCCACAACAGAAGTTCCAATGTAGGTCTGAAAGTAGTTTTTATTTAAAGATTATTTTTAAAGTTATTAGAAATGTATATGATAGTAATATATATAAGCCAATGTCAGAAACAGGGATGGATGGAAGTTAGAACCACACAGAAATTTTGTTTCTTAAATGATTTATACAAAGTGTAATAATATAAATTCTCCAATTTTAATACTTACATAAATGTGATCGCGCTTGTAACGCTGGTGGATGTTGTTTATGAAGCTATCCTCGGACAGGTTCTCCAGCAGGACTGAGTCCCAGGTGCCGATTTCCTGCTCCATCGCGACACCGAGTCCCAATACCAATTACAACATGCACTGTGGCAGTGGTGGCAGCAGAGGCAACAGCAACAACAACAGCCAAAATCGAGCTCAGCATTTGAATACATCAACTGCAAATGAGGCCAAGACGAGAACAAGAAGGAGAAGGTGGGAAAGTGGGATGGGGAGAGTGCGAAGGGCCGTTAATGGCTGAAACAATTGCATAATTTATCGCGGGCGTGCTTGCATCTGGGCAAATCCGTGTTTTGATTTTCTGATTCAATTATTGATTTTCATGTGCTGGTATTCATGAGCAACAGCCTCGCCAGCGTGTACACACAGAAATCGTTAAATTTAATTCGGCACTTATCATCTGAAGTTATGGGTTACCGAAATATTATTTAGGCCTTTGAATCCGCAAAAAATTATTTTTCTTGCCCACGATTTTCACATTTTGTTTACCTTTTCAGATATTGAGGCATTTTGCATCCAGTGGTACTAGAGATGGTCAGTCATCGATGATTTTTCCTGGTCAGGGCATCGATTTGTATCCCCTGGAAACAGTTATAACCATTTTAGAAATGTCTTAAATTATTTTATTAAAAATGAATGTTAATATTACAATTTAACCAATTCTTAAAAAAGAAACTTACATATATTTAATTCTTTAATAAAACACTAGCAGTATGTATCAAGTGCGCCTGTTGAATTATTTGATGATATATTACTAACATGAACCACAAAAAATTTAAAAACTAAATATTTTTTAAAATGACCAATTATTAGGTATGATATGTATATAAATATAATGTGTTTTAGGGTATTTCTAGCTTCTGTATCCGTACTTTTCAGGTGCGCAGAACCATCGAAAAAGCCCCCATCTCTATTTCACATTTGTTGTCGTTTTTCGCTGGCATGGAAAACCTCTAATAAGCCATGAATACCGACGAACGGAACTTCCGATCCAGCTACTATGAGAAATGTCTTATTAACAGTGTCGAGGAGAAAAAGTCACTGAACAAACTACTCCAAGATGACATCCGTAACTTGAACAAATTGAAGCAATTTTGCATGAACTACACAGTGCCCAACATACACAGGAGCTATCTTTGGGCATTGGTTATGGGAATCCTTCCCCTCCACAAAGCTTCGACTGCCTATATCCGTGATCAGCGTCGGGAGGTGTACGAAGATCTTCTTCGGGCGGTCACTGTGCTACGGTGCACCGAGCAAAAGGAAAAGGAGCTGGTCATGCACACAATGTGGCTGTTGGAATCCAATCGTCTTTGGCAGGGAAACACTAGTTGCAGTCTACAGGCTGACGACTTACATTTTATAGAGATAGTGCGAACCCTTTTGCAGATTTTTACTGACGACGTCGAGACCTATTGGATAGCCAAAGGCTTCTACAAATATACACGAGAACTTAAAAAAGAATGCGCTAAGCTTAAAGAGCAAACACAGATGCTGCTAAGGCGTGAGGATCAGGCACTTTTCGTGTATGCTTCCTCACCAAATGAAATAATTCCTTCTAATAATTATTTTTTATTATTACAGCCACCTTGAGCAACTGGGCCTGTTTAATGCAAATTCTACGCTGCTGGACACCTGGTACATCACCTGCTTTGCTGGCGTTATTTGTGAAACCGTGTTGGTCAAGATATGGGATAAAGTTTGCGGTGGTTCACGGAAGATTGTAGTTTTTCTATTTATAGAGCTAGTCAAAGACATCAAATCCCTGATTGTTAATCAAAATACACTGGCAGAGGTCAAACGACTGATAGAAACGGTGAGCAAAATATGAGTTTTGTAATTTTCAGCGACCAATCCAATTTTTAATTTTCAGATAAAAGACCTCGACGGTGTTATCGTGAACAAGGCCATTAAATCTCTTCAAAACAACAGCAGCGAAGTCGAGTACACACACTAAGTTATAGAATAACAAATTTTATATATCGGGCATAAAAAAGAGCAACTAAATATATTTAAAGACCACGTCTTTCTTGTCGGCCACTGTTTGCAGTTCCAAAGTCACGGGGCACTGCATCCAAGAGGAGAGCAGCTCCTCCGTATAACCGATAAGGAAGTACATTTTGCGCGGGCTGATCGCCTGTCGGATGAGAGCTGCGATGCGGATAGTGTTGTGTTGCCTCTTGATAATGATCTCCGAGCTGACAAGGGCGTGCCAAGTACCCGTTACAAATTTTCGGATGAATAAGTCCTCAATGGCAGTCTGGGACGGACGCAGAGAATCCTTGAGGGCGGCTAAAATATAATAAAGTTTATAGTCGAAGATGTCGAAATATCCTTAAATACTCACACGTGTTCCACGAGTTCCAGGACTTTCGGTGGCCAATGAAGTGAGGAGGATTGGCCATTTCGTAGGTGAGCGGCCTGTCGCGTTTAGTGGTTATGCGGTATCTTCCGGATTGCACGCGACAGCATACGGTACTGGTGTGAATGGCAGACTTACTTATCTGCTGTGCTTCCATCGCCACTTGGGGCACTAACTGCGGGTAAAAAAAGAATATTATAGTTTACTAAACTCTGGGGTTTTACGATTTAATTTACCTTTTTCAGGAAATTCATTATTTTTCGGCAGAAACAATTTTGCGTCTAACAGCTGATGGACGTGACGTAACGGCTGACTAGCGATGGGCGAGAAAAACAAATATTATTAACGATATTTTTTATTTAAAGAACAAATTTTAAATTTCTTTACAAAGTTGATTAAGGTGGTTATAATTAACTACCGTTTTCTGAATATGCTTGAATTTTAATGCACGAAAATAAATAGGCTACATTTTGGGTGTTACATTTTTCAATTTCCCAGCGGCGGGATCATCTGATCCAAATAATTTTTTTTTAAATAACAGCTTAAGCCCAAATTAATTTGTATTTACTTATTTATAAATGGCTTAGCTCTTTAAAATAGGCCCCGTCTGGAACGCTTTTAGTAAGACCTTAGGAGGATCAATAGAGTTTTCTGTGTGCATCTGGTAACATTGGCGAAGCGCTGAGCCTGCGCCTTGCGCTTGGAAAATGGCTTAAAAAAGGACACCTAACAAAGATCACCATAGGACAGGACCATCTGAGTAACTACCTGCTAGGGAGGTCGTAAAACAAGTTCCTTCTCGGAAGACGTAGGTTATGGAAGATAAAAAGTCAGGCTTACAGAATCTTTGTTGATATTTGAAGCCATGACGCTAAACGAAAATGATGCTACGCGACTGGAGCTGACCAGGAATTTTTTGGAGCTGTCACGGAATGCAGAGACCTGCACCGCCCTCCGTAGCTCCGATTGCATCCAGCTGCTAGTTCAAATCCTGCATGCAAACGATGAAGGACTAGCTACAGCAAGGAAGTATGCCAGCCAGGCACTTCACAACATTGTGCATAGCAATCCCGAGGAGAAGGAGCGCCAACGGGAGGTCAAAATGCTGCGCCTGCTCGATCAAATCCTGGAGTACTGCAATTTTCTGCGCACCCAACTACAGAGTGGCGGGGAGGCAATTGCTGACGACGAGGATCGGCACCCGCTTGCTGCGATGAAATTGCTAATGAAGGCCAGTTTCGACGATGAGCATCGACAAACCATGTGCGAACTGGGTGCATTGAAAGCCATTCCCAATTTGGTGCATCTAGATCATGCTGTCCACGGTCCGGCTACGGGAAGGGAACAGTGTAACGCTCTGAGGAGCTATGGTCTAATGGCCCTTACGAATCTCACATTTGGAGACGAAAATGTCCACAACAAGTCCTACCTGTGCGGTCAGCGACACTTCATGGAGGTGGTCATTGCGCAGGTGAATACAGCTCCCGATGACTTGCTTCAGGTGAGATTCATTTCCAGGAATGGGAACTTTTAAAAGGTTTTCGATTTACATATATGGTATTACTTTTAGGTCCTAGCTGGTGTCCTCCGGAATCTATCCTGGCGCGCCGACAAGCATATGAAGACAATCTTTAATGAGTTGGGAACAGTGACAGCTTTAGCCCGAGCGGCCATGCAAAACAAAAGCGAAAACACCCTAAAAGCTATTTTATCAGCACTGTGGAATCTCTCGGCGCACTGTAGCACCAACAAAGCCGAGTTCTGCGCAGTGGATGGGGCTTTGGCCTTTCTAGTTGGCATGCTCAGTTACGAGGGACCCAGCAAAACACTAAAGATTATTGAGAACGCTGGTGGAATTCTTCGGAACGTATCCAGCCATATTGCGGTCTGTGAAACGTATCGACAAATTTTGCGGCGTCACAATTGCCTGGCCATTCTTCTTCAGCAACTAAAGTCTGAAAACCTAACAGTGGTAAGCAATTCTTGCGGCACCCTGTGGAACCTCTCAGCTCGCTGTCCGGTGGATCAACAGTTCCTCATTGACCATAATGCCATACCCTTGCTGCGGGCTCTAATCAGCTCCAAAAACTCTATGATTGCCGAAGGTAGCGCATCCGCTTTAAAGAATTTAGTGAACTTTAGGGCGGCACTCGAGTTGATGCCCAGCAGTGATAGTGTTTCTTTGCCTTTGGACAAAGAATCTGGGCATGCTGGAACACTACCGCGACGGTACAGCTCCCTTCGCCTCAGCTCGAATCCCACAGGATCTCTTAAGAAGGTTCGCCCCTCCACAGTGAGCACAAATGGATCCTTCCTTACGCGAAAGTGCGAGAGTAGGGAGTCCATTTTTTCGGGTAAATCCGATTCTACAAAATACTCAACCAAGTCAGAGGGAGCTAAAAATCCCTTTGAGATTGTCACGCCGACGGAGGAGCAACCTATCGACTACTCCATGAAGTACATGGAGCATAAGCCCAATAGTAGTAAGACGTTTGAGATAGATTTAGATCAACCCACTGATTTTAGTGCTAGATATATGGAAAGGCGATCTGCCCAGTCGGCTCAACCGGAGCTTAAGCCGGAGAGCAGCCAAATCCCAGCGAAAGCAATGCCAGTAACCAAATCCAGTTCAGCCACGGAACTCGGAGCAACGGTTGAATCAGTGGCCAAGCAGACCGAGCCGGAAATAGGGGACCGACCCATTAACTACTGTGAAGAAGGAACACCTGGTAGCTTTAGCCGCTTTGACTCCCTAAATAGTTTGACTGAGAAGCAGGAAAAGTCAGTACCGCCCAAGACACCAACAAAGCCAGCACCTCAGATTCCCGACTCTGCAATGGAAACCCCCCTTATGTTTTCAAGGCGCAGTTCAATGGATTCGCTGGTTGGCGATGAGGAAACCATTACCTGTGAGGACAATGGTTCCGTGATCAGCGAGTACAGTAGGATGCAAAGCGGAGTCATTTCACCATCGGAACTGCCGGACTCGCCCACTCAAAGCATGCCGCAGTCCCCGAGACGGGATAGAAAGCTCCCGGCTTGCGATCAGAGTAATAACGAGACTCCTGCCCGAAAGCCAGGCAACGTCTTTGAGGACAAGCTTAATAGGTTTCACGTGGAGCACACACCTGCCGTGTTTTCTTGCGCCACCAGCCTTAGCAATCTTAGTATTCTGGACGATTCAAATGTTAACGGAAATCGACGAGAGCGCGCTAGCGATATAAATGGAAATGGAGATGCCCCTCGTAGCTATTGCACGGAGGATACTCCGGCACTGCTATCAAAGGCGCCCAGCAACAGCGATCTCTCCATTCTCTCCATACCCAATGATTTAAACGCTAACGAGGAGCAGGTAACGACAGTGGCTGAGCGTGAAGATGTCCACCGAACTCCCGGTGAGGACGTCATCTCAAAAATGCGCTGTGGGGGAAATGGTCTACCCAGCTACTTGCCTGTTTCCGATGAGATGAGCAAATACTATGTCGAGGACAGCCCGTGCACGTTTTCGGTTATCTCTGGACTTTCGAACCTCACTGTGGGTTCCGCTAGGGTAGGACCAGCTTCAAAGTTGCCAGAAAGAGGATCCGAGGAAGCACCCAAGCTTCCTCCACGTCGCAGTGCAGTTCAAGTTAAAATTGAGCCAAGGCTACCGCCGAAAAGAAGTGATTCACTTAGTTCCCTTTCAATGGACTCGGACGATGACTGTAACCTATTGAGCCAGGTAAAGAAACAAGATTAGCCTTTTCATATAGACTATTTAAATGCTTTCTTTTCTAGGCAATAGCAGCTGGAAGTTGTCGACCACAACCCAGTGGTGCGAGTACTAGTTCTAGTTTGGCCAACGCCAGCACCAGCACACTAACCAAGACAAATGGCCAAAAAAAGCCACCTGAAAATGGCGAAAAGCCCAATTACAGCTCTGACGATTCACTGGACGACGAGGACGATGACGCGCGTTCTAAATCGCTTTTCGAGCAGTGCATTCTCAGTGGAATGCACAAGTCAAACGATGCCCTAGAATCGGAGAGTGAGCCGCCCTCAACACAGCCGCAAGAGATGAATGCCCGTGATCGGTTTGTCAGCAACCAGGTGCGCCAAATAGAGTCCATGTTAGCTGGCCGCCCTCACCCAACTGCCAGCAGTCGCCAGCATTAAGACTTATACACAGGAGGACACTCCAGTATTGGTTTGCTGACTTTTAATCTTGTCTATGCAATAATATTCTCACGGTCTCAATTTTCCTATAGTTCAGATTAAAAATTTGCACTTAAATGTAACTCTCCAACTCGTGTAATATTATGTCTACCCTCTCTCACGAAAAAATTTCATACAGGAAAATTAAGGAAAGTAATAAAAGGTGATACGTATGGGAACAGTCGGTACATAAATAAACTTTGGGGATCAACTTTAAGGTCCGGGATAATCCTAACATGATGCTTCGATGGACTAGCTTAATAGGCGGCGACCTTTAATAGAAGCGCTTTCGCGCATTGCGATCTTTAAAGTAGGAGATGGCGAAAATGGCTACCGCCGCAGCAACGACCACCACGAATAGAAGGATGAAGAAGATTTTTGCATTGGACATGCCCGGCTTAGGGTCATCCTTGTGCTCACGCGGTGGCTCAAAGGTCTTGGCATTGGGAATGATGTTAGTGCGGCGCATAATTTCCTCGTGCTGCAAACAACAAATTTAATAAGAATTGAAACCATTTTTTAGAAAAAGTTATAAAAACTTACACTTGTGTTTGAATCAATATCGTAAAACTTAAAACTGTGAATATCATGATTATCGGAAAGATCGCCTGTCGTGGCAGACATTCCAAAGTAGTAACCAGTTGGAAGTTCCACATTACTGACAACAAAGCAACTCTTCCATTCGTTTCGGTTCTCCAGATCGGTGGACACTGACAGAATATCATTCTCATAGCGAATGCTAATAAGTGTTTCGTAGTCAACATTTCGGAAACGCACTTCACAGCCGGCCAACTGGGTGTGTGTGCCATCCCTATCGTGGTCGTAACTCCAGCTTCCATTGTTGACCATGGCGCTCAGATAGGGATGTTGGTGCTATAAGTAATACATTTTAAAATGTCATTAAAAAATTGTATGTCATTATTCTTACATTATGTGGTCCATTGTGATTGCTGTAAGTGTCAAGTATAATTGCCAGCCCGGAAAAGAAATCCTTGCTGCCAAAAACCGGTCCCGTATGCATGCGCTCTTTGGTGTACCAGATAGCGAATCCATCGCCAAAAAGTTCAGTGCCCTTGCCGTGCACTTTAAAGCCCACATGTACTTCCCAATTCCGTCCCATCACCGGCTGAAAAGGTTAGCGATAAGAACCAAGAAACGCTTAATGAGTCAGTAATGACTTACTGTGTAGTTCCAGAGGGCGCCACTCTTGGACTGCAAGTCCGGCGTCAGTCTTATGTAGTTGCTGGTGACCATGGTGTTGCCCAGGAAGTCCCAGTGAGGAAGAATCACGCCCACACCTAGAATTGTTTCTCGTAAAAGGCAATAAATATAGGACAATCATCAACGCACCTTGAAAGGGTCGCACCAGGCTGTGCTCTCGCTTCATGTACTCCCCATCGTTATCGCAAAGGACGCGAAAGGGTGCGACGAGAAGCGCCAACAACGCTAGGAGACTGTTTATAGCGATCTTCCCGGTCATAGTTGCATTCGATGGGCCGCCAATTGGTCTAAGCTACGTGTCAAATAAGTTTTTGAGGCGCCAAAGTCAGACGACTATTAGAAAACTAAAGGACGCCAGATTCTCACAGTCTACAAGCAGAGTAGTGATGCAAGTTTACGGCAAATTTCTGCCTTGTGTAGATCAACGAAAAATTTGCGGAATTTTTCTCGCCGGCCTATTAGTGGTGAACAAAGATGGATAGGGGTGAGTCATGTATTTCTGGATTCATCGATAGTTTTGGCAGGTGTTTGTTATCGAAAGGCAAAACAAAACCGTTAAACCGATAAATTTAAGGGGGTAGAAATAAAAATTCAAATTTATGAAAATAATAGGTTTATTTTAGTGTAAAATTTAATTTGAAACTTTCAGGACGTTCAGATTAATAATAAGTATAGCTAATCGGTTAATAATAAAAGATTTAGGGCCGCACTGGGTGCAAAAATTAAATATTTTAAAGGGGTTAATATTTTAAAATAACAAGTTTAGCTTATTTTTTGGATTTAGTCGATTTAGCCGTTATTCCAGAATCTAGATTATTATTCTATTAAAATCTTTGCAATAAAATTTGATCCTCGTACCTCATTTCACTTTTTATATTCTTTTGATTAATATTTTTAATAATATAAATCATTTACTAATTGGACAGCTCTTACAAAGACCACGAAGACACAATTTAGTCATCATATGTGGGACAAACTGCCAGAAAAACTTTTACGGAAGTGCAGCTAATGCTATTAAAACAGATGAATGCAAATATGCATTTTGAGCCGCTTCCCTCTTTTTTTTGGCACCTAATTCACGCGTCTAACCAGTTTCCAAATCGGTTTGGTTTGGATTACAGCAGCCCGTTTGTCATGCCAACGGCCTGCGTTGGTTGGCCGAGACGTTTTTATGGCCTATTGCACACGCATATTCGCGCCTTCACGCCTCGAGCCTCCAGCCTCTCGTATAGGCCTGGTGGAAATCGGGCGGTAAACCTGTTCTCCAAGAGTTTTCTTCCTCGGCCTGCGTTAGCTGCACTTGGGGGTTATTGTCAAGGTCGATGTCGTGAGAACGAACTACTGCCATGTATGTAAATGATGCAAATGTGACAGGAAAGCTGGAATGCATCTCAAGTGCACTACAAGTTTGTAAATCATTTCAAAGATTACAAAATATAATTGATGGCAAACAAATTATTAAAACGTGGAAGTTTAAAAAGGGGCAATCAACTTTTTCGTTCAACAAGGTGTATATAAGCCAGAGGTGAAAGGTTAAATTCTGATAAGCAAGTATGCTTTGTATACCTGAAATATTACATTTATTTTTCCGGATTAAGCGATTGCCCAGAACATATCGGAAAAGTTACCCTATAAAAATGGACCGTTGGACTATGGCAAGTTCTGAATAGTTGCCATAATTCCAATGCTAATGCGCATTTGAGCACAATTAGCTAATTGGAAGCACCGCGACTAACGGTAAAGATGTGTCACGTGTGAAAGGCGGCGGAGATTCGCGGAGGTTGCTTCCTTAACACGCCGCTAATTGGCATATAACGTGCCTAATTATATCAGTCATTTATGAAATCATTTCACTTTTCACCTCTCAAACGGCGGCGGCAGCTGCACATGCACTTGCTTATGACCGTCCGAGCTTTAATCTGAGCAAGTATTCGCTCAGATTTTATTTTTTTAGCGTCATTTGTTCTTGTCGAATCGATTTGACTCACCTGTGCGATCGACTTCCTCATGGGTATGAGTGAAATATTGCGGTTATTTCGGGTGCGCAGTATTCGTTAGGAGTGGGGAGTGGAGGCCTGAAAGCCCAACTCCCAAACGAAAGCTGATCCCCTCCCTCGAAAGGGATGATTAATGGTATCGGAAGGTGGCAGAGTTTCCCACCAGCAGGATGTGGCACCAAGCATAGTTTGAGTATCGCGTCAGTTGCTATTTATAGCGAGATAGAATCAACTAATTAGTAGCACGCTTAAATGCTCATTTATTAGTTTTGTCTATCGGCTGTCATGTGCGGACAAGTTCAGTCCCAAAACACAACCGAAATTTGTACTTTTCAATTCCTCAAAGTGGCAATAACCTGGGGCCAGGCCAAGACAGGCCAAGTCTGAGGCCGCTCTCAGCATTTTGTTCGTTTGATTGATAACTTGCTAGCCGCAAAGGCGATCCAAAGAAAGCCAAAGTACGAGCAAGGCGATTGGCTAATTGATTCAGCATAAATCAATGGCAATCTACAATTAGCGCATTAATTGCCTCGATTACAGCAATTGAAACTGAACTTGACCCTCTCGACGTGAAGACAATGCAAAAAGCAAAGAGAACAGAACGGAAGGCCAACGCAGACAATACCCTGGCGAAAAAATGGGGGATTAACCTGAATAGGCTATATAGATTGTTTCTTAGCCTTTGCTGGAATTTTGGCAAACTAAGATCTCCAAATAGTATTAGGTCTTGTGAAAAAATAAGAGAAAAATGCATCATTATCAGCAATAATTTGATTATTAAGATGATTAATTCTCTTAAATATATGTATATTATATATTTTTTTAAATTTATAAAAATATCTTAAAATAATATTAGGTTCTATACGAAAAAGAATAAAAGGAACAACCGCATAATCCAATCCATCCCCTCAGAAGCAGTAAAGATCATTATTCAATCACTTGACTTTGGCGGTTGCAGCTGGCCAAGGAACTATTGCGGCCAGCTGAGGCTTGAACTTGAACTTGCTTCCAACCGCTTTTCCCTGCCCTCCCCCCTGAGACTAACCTTTCTTAACGCCTCGGCAACTCCTAGACTGGAAGAATAAAAAACACCAACATAAAAACCCCAACACAAGCACATTTCTCGCATAGCAGCTAACAAGTGTGCAAATCGTATTTAATTAAAACTAATCAAGCATGACAGGCATTCCTCATGAATTTCACATTTAGTGCTTTTTGCTTTTATTAAGGACCACACAGCAACAAACATGCATCCGTAATAATCCAAATAAATGTCAATCGTTAAGTGATACACATAAGCGGCACAATAAAAAAAGATGCCGCCGCTGATGTTCTAGCTGGGGCTCGGAATTCCGAAATACCATGCTTCCGGTTGAGAATGATCATGTTATGATTATAATTATGACAGCCACCGTTTGTGATATGATTATGCATATTGGCATTCTTAATCACAGAAGCAAGCATAACGTAAATTGTCATTCAAAATCGAACCCCCGCCCGTGTGCGACACAATGGCGATTGACGAATTTCACGGTCAAGTGGAAGTGTCAGAGGCGGAAGAAATTGCCACAGCCGAGTCGGGCCAAGTTGTTGTTTTCACCTGCCATCCAGTCAAGGTGTTGCCAGCTTTCCAATTACATATGCTAGATAGTGAGATTTGCATAAGCATCATCAGTGGCAGCGGCAGCAGCAGCTGATCGACCCGTTTGAGGACCCAAAACTGGTTACCGGAACCAAACATCTATCCTCTTACCCACCGACCGACCCACCGACCGGCTGAATATTGATTCGCTAGAAAGTTGAATTCAGGCTGCAATGTAAATCGATTCCCTTGCAGAGAACAAACATCACGTGGCCAGTGGCAAATGCAAAACCAAATAGCACTATAGCACGTAGGCCACTACCAACCTAAAGCCCAATGTACCATAATAAAAAACCTCAAGAAACCGACTCAAATGGCTAAAACTCACTCAAAACTTAAAACAAACGCACCAAACAAAGCGACGCCACAGTGGGAGCATTGTATATTGAAGCGGGGTTTTAGGTTTATGACAAAGTGATTGTTTCCTTAAATAAATACATCTTTCATGAAAACTACAATAAGTTGTTTACAATTAAAAAACTTATATAAATATTAGTATAAAAACAGAATGTTTATACAAATTATACACTTCTCTCCTGAGATGGTTTTTGAGGCAAAATGGGGCTTTCTTAAATGTTTTTATTTTTTTAATGCTGTTTTTTTTTTTTAATTTAGGAATCTGTATGTACTCAGGTGTCATGGTATAATACAAAATGGAATTATTTAATCCTATACATCATTTAAAACTGGGAATACTGTTAAATACAGAAATAAATTGAATTAAAACTTAAAAAGAAATGTGATCATTTATTGTTCGTCTTTTCTGTATTATTTCTTGTTTATTTGAAAACATAAAAAATATTCCATAATTAAACATTTATCAAGTAGTTACCATTTATCATATATGTTACAAAAATAATTTTTTTTGTCTTACGAGGAATTTACTAGGAATTAAATACAAAACGATAATACAAGAATTTAAAGTGAATTCTGAATGAAACAGAGTCGAATCTCTCGTTTCTCCCACTGTGCGACGGCGACGCAACGCCAACGCCGACGTCGGCGCCCGGACTGTGCTTCATATAAAACCAACTGAGCATACCTGTTGGAATTCATTAAACGTTTAACTGCATAAGCCGACGTACAGCAGAGACCCGAGAGCTCCGCATAAAAGCCCCAAACAAAAAATATCCACCGTGTAAGCCCCAGAGTACTACATAGTATTTAATGCAGTGAGCGGTCCGTAGTTCACAGCCTTTGGATTCAGTTTTTCCTGGCTTCGCGTGCACGTCGGCCACAAAACAAACAAAAAACACATAAAAACCCATCGAAAACGCATTGCTGCATTTGTTTACGAAACTCAAAACTGAAGAATTTGCCAAGCAAACGAGAAATAAAAGAAATAATTCACGAAATTCCGCAAATTATACATTCAAAGTCAAAACGTTTTCGTGTCAAGCTAATGAAAAGTGCAAGTGTTTAATTTTAATATAATTCAAATATTTGTTAACTAATTGCAGCTTCTCACACGCACGCACACACGTGAAGCTCCACCAGCCAGCAATATGAAATTCGTAAGTAGACTTTTGGAGTTTTGCATTTTCTGTTGCAAGTTCGTTGCCTAAGTCTTTCGATTCGGATCGCCGTTCCTTGAGTTTTCGCGACAATTGTCGACACATTCGAACTAGCTGCTAATGCCCTGGAATTGTTAACACGTTTAAGCCGCGCTGAGACCGCAAATGAAGTCAACTATTTCGGTTTGACAGTTTTCTAATGACTGCTGCGGGGCATTGTCTGCTCTCCAAGAATTTTTATTGGCCCGGGCTGGCACTCTAATTTATGGTCCACAAAATCGTGTGTCAGCAGGCCGTGAAGGCAAAGCCACCGCCTCAATATACATATACGTCTATATCAATGCCCATATAACTTTACGGTCCATTTCTTGTCTGGTCTGCCCTGGCATTGCATTCGAAAATTCAGTGACCATCCAAGTCCAAGGCACTGCAAATGGGACGAATAATATGCATAAATATCGAACACGCTGCTTCTGCATAATTTGATCTTGATTAGGAGATTATGAAAGATTGGAATGTTTAGCCAGCATTGGCTGGCCAAATTTATTTGAATGTTTGATTTTAAATTTCTTTTAATTTCCCATAAAATCAGAGGGGCTCGTAATGTTTTAATTTCACTCTTACCCGCTGGAAACCAGTTGGTTTTTATTATCTCACATTAAGATTGTATTGAATTGTATAGTATACTCAAACGGACTTGAAAATGTGAAGGCTTTCATATTGATTACGGATTTTGAAATCTCAAATGGCCAATTTTAGTTAATGATTAATTTTAGACTAAGTTCAAGCACGCACAGTTAGTCATCCAAACAAAAACCCAATCATTAATTAAGCTAATTTTAATAAACGTTGGCCAATATTTTCCCAACTGATTCTGAATCATAAAACCATTTATGGGTCAAGCAAAACCTTCGCGTTACGCTTAGTGACCAAATTATACATCTCTAACCAGTTTTAATAAGAAGTCTAAGGAGTTTCCGCCCCACAATTGGCAATCAAGTCGAGTAGCCCGCAATTACATGGGAAAACGCACGCAAAATCGCAGTCGCGCGCAAAAACACAAAAATATAAAAAAAGTAATCTCAAGTTCATGATGAAGGCCGAATCTCCGAGGTTCGGAGTCCGGACTCGAGACAGACAGACAGATCAGACAAGAAAACAAGCCAAAAACGTGCTTGGGCTGTGCGTTTTGTAACTTAATTGAAAAGTGCGATACACACGCGCCAAAACGCCGAGAGCCAAGAGCCAATAACCGAAATGCTTGGCCAAAACCAAGCCAAAGCCAAGACCAGCCAGCTGACCAACTTCTCGTGTCCAATTGCGTGCCCCAAACACCGGCGCACCCGCCATCCCCCTCCGCCCATTGGGAATCCAGTCATGAATGAATCAAATGTACCGATGCTGTGCGTGGAAACTGAAAAATATAAATAAAAAGAGCGGCTGAAAAGCACACTTAAAACCTATAAAAATTATAAAAAATGCAAGCGTGCATTGCATTGGAAAATGGCTTATGCAATGGCCAAGAGTTGGAGCAGGGGTGCGGGGGGCATTCGGGCACCCTGGGAAACCGCAATCAACGTTGCTCTCGATTAGGATTTCGACCATGCACACGAACAAGATTTATTAATTGCTCTCAGCCTGCCCCCTTTTGCTTTTGGGCCCCTTCTTAGCCCCCTTTTGAGCCCCCTTTTTGGCCCCCTTTGCGGGTTCATCGAAAGATGTCCGCCGTCCGATGGTTGCTGCCTTTTACACGCTTTGCGTGTGGAAATTCAAATTAATTGCCATACGTACTCGTACAATTTCATGTCGTATTTTGTATTTTGTATTTGGGATTTGGGTTTTTAGATTTGGTCTTTGCCTTGTCTTGCCTTGCGTTGCGCTTGGCTTCTCTCGAATGAAGATGTCACGCCGGAAAGTGCCGATTTCTCAATGCCCATGTACGGGGACGATGACAAGTCCGTGCATAATTACTATACAGAGTTGGATTTCTTGAATGTTGAACAGTTTTATTTACAGAAGCCTGAAGTAGAAGAAGTAATAGACCCCATTTCAACAGTTATATATTAAGAAGGTATCCTAACTATTATCTTTTCAGAGCTCTTACCTTGTATACCTTTAGCTTTTCAAGTAATTGTATCCCCAAATCTTAAATTCGTGTGCCATTTCACAGGAGATTCATTTAAGTCAACTCTCAAGCTTTGTCCGACACCTCTGTCTGGTAGAGAGGCAGACATTCCGAAGCCATGGCAACGATATCTGGGACTCCAGACCATGTCATTCGATATCGTCCCGATATCGTCCAAGCGGGCACAACAATTTTTATTATAGTTTTCCGTCGCGGAACGGCGATTAGCGTTGGAGTTGGATTTGGATTCGATGTCGGAGCACTGCGTCTTGTGTTCACCGCAGCTGTCGCAATCCAAGTCCTGTAGCTGGACTGTGTAGTCAGTCATTCAGTCAGTCACTGCGCTTGGCAAGTGCATGGCGTACACATGTCGTCCAGATCGGCTCCGAAAAATCAACTGGCCACAAGCCCACGCCGGCTAGTTGCGAAAAATATTTCTGCGAGATTTATGCATCGCATTGCTAGGATGGAGGATTGAGGGGCCGGTGGCTGCGGTGGGAGTTTATGTCGGGCTGGGGTATTCGCGGTCCATTACCATATTTATGAGGCATGTGTGCGTCTTGTGCTGTGTTTGGCATTTTGTCAGACTCTAAACGCTACAAATTTGCAGCCCCGACTTGCAGCTGGAGACCAGTTTGAACTTGAACTCATTTCACTGGCAGGAAAAAGCCAGAAAGATCAACGTCACTCGATTCTCACGCTGCACGAGCGCAGCGATCGCCAATTTGCACTTCCTAGCCAAATTGATGTTTAATAATTCAATTACAATTGACAATAGATTGGGCAACAGCATTGGGCCCAGAAAACTGGAAAAACAGCGGGGCAGCTGGCCACGAAGTCACTTGCCAACTGACTCCATTTCCCACCTATTAAACACAATTCAAAGTAATTTGAAGCGGCAAACTAAAGTTGCTGTTGATGTTGCTGGTTGCTAGTTGCAAGTTGCTTGTTGCTTGTTGCTGGCTGTTGCCGTTTCACCTACTACATCCAACACTTTGCTGTGATCCAGCTTCGGCTGCAATTGCGCTATTTGCGTTTCGCCAGTCAAAGTCGAGAGGCTCCAAAGTCGCCAGTCCGAGCGAGCAGCCAGCTTTCAGCTCCCAACCATAGAGCTTCCGTGTTGAAAGTCAGCCAAATTGTTGCTCAATCGAGCATTGACCCCCGCTCAGAGCTCTGCCAAAAAATATCAGCAGTCGACTACAACTGCTGGGCGTTACTATCGTTAACAAAAGATAACAATAATAACTCGTGTTCGGGATCGGTGCGGGTTCGGGCCGAGTTCAATTGTCTCGCCCAAATCACATTCACTTTTCCATCTACGTGGCTTTTCGCATAATATTAATTACGCCCGACCGCGCCAAATGACAAATCGTTTAAAGTTTAAACATAAACAAGATTAATTAGCAGCTGCTCGCCTGCCACCTGGACCTGGACATATCCATCAGCCGTGGTTGGCTTTTCCCAGATCCCAAAAACTGAAACCCCCAAACCTCCCTCACTGAGTCATGCAAATGTTTAGATACCTTTTTGGAGCGACTGGAACTTATTCGAAAATTCAATACAATTCACTTTACTTTTCGATTACCTGCTGCTGAGCTGGTACGCCAATAAATATAATTCATTTTATACCGCACATTTGAAGCCAATCAAAAACCAGCCAAGGAACAAAAAATCGGTGGACTTTTTGAAAGTGAGAATAAAATGAAAGAAGTCTTATATTTTCTATTAGCAATTTATGTAGTGATAAAATACAAAAAACTAATCAAATATCGATCTCTGATAAACTGAAAGCAATTAAATCATTGAAAAATGTTACAGCAAGCAGAACTCTAAATGCACTTTCTCATAAATTTTAGATAACAAAAGTCTTGCAAGGCCGTCTTAGAGATCCCTATTATCCAGATTTATGAATCAATTTTAAGGCAATTTCAAATGTCATACAATCCCCTCAGAGCAATCCTATCAGCAGCATGACAGAGCCATTATACCCAAAATCCAGGGGGCTATCAGCGCTTTCGGGCTAACGAGACAATGTTGCCATGGCCAGTTGAGGCTAACTGGTGCTGGTTGTTTAGTGATTTTTTATTTAACTTTATATGCGCTGGCACGCTCACATGTTGCTGCACTTAATCATTGTTGTGGGTGGGTGGGTTTTCGCATGAGCATGGTGGTTTTTGGCCAACAGCAGCCGCCGTGCGCCAAAGTCTGCGCGGTGCTGTCTGTTGTGGTTCGGTGTCTAGATCAGAGTGTGCTTTATATTTTATTTATACTTTTTGTCTCGGCCCGGGTTGCCCAATTACGAAATCATATCTAAGGTCATTTGTTTGGCTAATTTGCCACTGCGGTGTCTGTGGAGGTGAAGAAAACGGGGTCTACGTGCCCTGGAAGACCGCAAGCATTGTTCTCAATCCAAACAGCTAATTAGACCAATTAAAAGCCACTAAATTAGCCAAAGCGATTACTTTCAAATCCTGCGGCATTTGCGGAATTCCAGATGCAAAAACCCGAGCCTGGCTGACGACATTGTGACGGCTACATGTGTTTACATGCCGCTGCTGCACTGGTCTTTTGACTGGCCCAGAGTGGCTAAAGCCCGCTGCCAATGTGGCACTGGCCAAGACAGATGGATCTAATTTGTTTAGCTGCGGCTCTGGCTTGTCTTAAATCCATTCACTTGGCAGGAAACTGGCCAAACAAAGTTATCATTTGAAATATATTAACTTTAAATTGTAAAGGCATTAATAATATGGTGTATATTATTCAGATCTGCCTGCATCTCTCATTATAAAATATTGACAAATAACTCTAATACTGGTCCTAACTAAAAGTCTTGTAGAGCAAAAACGTTGTTTCCTCAATTAAACGTCAGAACTCGTAGAGTGATTAAGAGAAGCCCGTAACTTAATCCCCAGCTTGGATCATTAGTCAATGTTTGAGTGGGCTCTAGTGACAGACCTGTAGCACTGTTCTGCCAGTCGTACGACTATTTCCCTTAATGATCACATGTTCACCGATCTTGAGAACTGTTTAGGCTGCCACCGATTCCTGCGCCGCCGTTGCCACTATTTTGATGTGGCAATAGACTCTCAGTTTCAGTCTGTCCAACAACTTCGAGTATGAATAAAAAAAACAGAAACGACAGCCACAACAAACACGAATTAATTAAAAGTTTTTTTATTTCTGTTTTTTTTTCACAAGTCTCGTTGCGAGTCTTGTTGGCAACTTTGTGACCGCCTTGTTTGCATATTTTTGATTATTTTGTTTTAGCGGCGATTTTTTGGAGCATATTCTGGCTAATAGGAATTAGCGTTATTGTTGCAGTTTTGGCCCCACAGGGCTATACTACTACTGTGTAGTAGTCCTCCGCAAAAGGCGCGGCCCATTAAACAATTAATGAAGCACAAAAGCTTTTGCAACATTT
This sequence comes from Drosophila pseudoananassae pseudoananassae, assembly GCA_018153035.1. Taxonomy (NCBI): domain Eukaryota; kingdom Metazoa; phylum Arthropoda; class Insecta; order Diptera; family Drosophilidae; genus Drosophila; species Drosophila pseudoananassae. The sequence goes on from JAECXR010000055.1 coordinate 4,026,019, forward strand.
GCATTTGCTCTGGCAGGTTGCACTTAATCTTGCCACATGTGGCACACGGCTGCAATAAGCCTGATTCGATACGATTCGATTCGAATCGATTGGCCTGAAAGCCGGAGCATTAAGCCAAAATCGCCCTATGATTAAAGTCAGTCTGCCAGCTGCGTGTCGGTCCAAGACCTAACTAAGACGTTCGACAAAGAGAGGTCGGTCTACTGAAACATAAAACACCATAAAACTATAACCGCGGTGCAGACAGCTAAGCCGATTTATGAACCAGTCGGTAAACAATTTGCACAGCATGAGTCTGGCCCCGACTCCCTCGCAATCTGTATTAGCATCCGAGTCCCAGGCGATGGAAGCCGGGGAATGGGGTCAGTGGGAAAATAATCGCTGCCGTGATTTAATGCTTAACAAATTTATCACACTTCGGCGCAGTTGTGGCGGCTCAACGTGATGTACATTAAATAAAGCGGACTAATTCTCCTTTTTGGCTTTCAAAAAGTGCCCCAAGACAGTGCCCCTAAAAGGAGCCAACTAGCCTGCTTTTTGGCCTAACATGTGCGTCTTAATTGAATGCCCATTATTAGCATACATTAAGACATTATTCCGAGTGGTTGACTTCCTGGATGGAGACTGCAATTTGCATTTCAGAGTCAGTTATGTCTCTTAAATAATTAAATAAAACGTTATAGATTTTAATCTCAGTTGAAGGTTTCATAAAGGATTTATAATCATGGTTTTAAGCCAGCTACTACCCTTATTAAGAAAGTGACAAATTAAAAGTAAATTCTTTTCGAAGTTGGCCATTCGCCCAACCAGAACCAGCACAAGAGAGGCGAAATCCGCACTGGAACTCTGGCACTTTGGCTCGTGCCCAAGGCGACTGCACTTGACCGGGCCAAAAGCGAGGCATGTGGCATTCTGCGACTTGCGTTTGCGTTTTGGTATTTAATTGTCGACTTATGGCATTGGCACACATTTGGCTTTCATGGCTTAATTGCTTTGGCCAGCGTGTAACCAGTGCAATTGGCTCTGCATACTTTGTGTTGTACACATACTTATATTTAATACCCTCCCACCGCCAGGCGCCATTTAAACCGTATTCCTCAATTGCAGTTAGTCACCGTTGCCGCCGCCCTCTGCCTGTTCGTGGCCTATGCCGCGGGTCAGCAATACTTTCTGGGCCAGTTTGGACCTAGCCGAGGCAGGTTCGGCTTCGATCCTCTGACCCTGGCACAGCCCTCATCCGCCACACAAGTACGGGATCCCCGACAGAACCGAGGTGAGTACAAGTAGTGATTATAGTGGTTAACCTTGTTTTAAAAACCCTACCCATAACTATCCTTGCAGGCCCCGTTGTGTTCCCCCCATCGCCCCCAGATGCAGTGGACGAGTCCAGCGGCGTGGTCGTGGGTGCCTCCGGATACGGATTTGTGCCGCCCCAGCAAAGTAATGCGAACCTTATTAAGCGCACTGTCTGAGATAGCTCCAAATGCATCTCATCAACTCCATCACACACCAAACACACACTCCACATAAACTATACACACACCTAGAAGAGAAAGCTTTATTAGTGCAATATGTAGCCGTGTTATTTTTGTGTTATTTCATTGTTATTGTTAAATAATCGTCGAGTAATCTTCAATCCAACCAATCCAATCTAATTCGCAGGAAAACGCTCTGGTTAAAGTAACTAATCTTCCCCACTCACCGTGAGCCAGTAATTAACGCAAGCTTTAAGCCAACAACACAAAAAACAAAACAAAATAATAAATATATAAAACAACAGCAACAACACCAAAAACAAAAACCCAACACCAACACCAGCACACTCTTGCACCTTGCACACGAGCACCGGAAACGGAAATGCGTCCCTCTTAGCTAATTACAAGCACAAACACACACACGTCGCTAACCACCCGCAAAAATAACTAACTTTGCACACTAGCCTCCCTTAGCTCCCCCAGCCCCCTCATTAATTAACATTACTTAGTTTAATTAGCTTGAAAACTCAATGTTAATTTACAAATTTATTGTTTTATGATTTTTCTTATAATTTCTGCTTTTTTACCTTTTATGTTTATGTTTCAAATTGGAATTGTATTATGATTTTATAATTTTTATTTTACTTTTTACTTTATTTTATTTTATGTAACAACAAACGAAATTTAAATTATAAATAAAACGACGAATATATTATTAAAACCAAAAAGAAAACAAAACCCCAACATACACTTTATTTTTGAACCAAATTCTTTTTCGACTGCGGCCCCAAAAAAAAAACCACGAAAACAAAAAGGAAATATTTTCGCATATTTATTTTGCATTTTCCGTTTGTCAATGCACCATTTGATTTGTTTTTTAAGTTTGTATATCGATTTGATCGCTCTGGTTGCAATTATTTTAAGCGCACATAAAACTCGCGCCTAATTAACAGCTCCGATCCGGCTTTGAAGTGCGGCGGCGCACAAATTGACGGAGATTGGGACGTCGACGCCGACGCCGACGCCGACGAAGACGGAACCTGGGAAACCAACGACTGTGACCGGTTCGACCTGGGCATGCTCTGGAGCTCCCGACAGCTTCACACTTGGTGGAGCAGACCGCAGGCGAACACATGTACTTCGGACCTCGGACGAGGCAGGCTCGCCAATTGCCAAGTGAAACAAAACGATGCGTATGCAAATGAGGAGATAGGCCATTTCTGGTAATCAGGGCTCTATATCCTACAAGGATATATGTATCCACTAGAATCACAAAGTACCTTAGCTTAGGTAAGCTTAGATTTCGAGGAAATACCTTTGAAAATGCTATGGGAAGGCTATGTAGTGACCCATAGATAAAACCATTTTTATAGTATCATGTGGTTAGATCTTTAAACGTGTACTAAATCCACTTGCAACTAAGATACTCCACGAGAGGGTATCATTAACAGCTGCTTTAACAATCTCAGTAGAAGCAGGTGCTCTGGAGCCACAATCGAGACTCCGAGGCGAAACCGCAAATGGTCCCGTGCCGGAGATCTGAGTGGAATCTGGTCTAGTCTGGCGTCGCATGGAATGGATTGGAGTAGAGCAAAGTGGAGCGCAGAGTGGAGGGCAGTGGAGTTGAGGGACCGGGGCAGACGAAGACCAGACGAACTCAATGATATGCGCGACTAATGCGACTGTGGCTTTGCTTATGCCGCATGCAAAATATGCTGGCAGTTGATTTTGTTTCTTTTTTTTTTCGTGCGGATACTTTTTGCATATCGATTTTTGTGTCGGAGGCAGAAACAGAAACAGAAACAGAAACAGAAATGGGGCAACTTTTTTTTCTGTATGAGCCGGAGGACTAGGACTCGGACCCAGACTCATTGTCCAAATGAATGGAGAGACATTTCACAATGAACTGGAACAAAAACCGCGACAAAACTGGGAAAGCGATCGAGCCGACGACGCTAAGTTGAGATAATTTTTACAATTTGACAATTTATGCACGATTGCTGGGCCACCGAAAGCCTGAGAGCCGCCGACAAGGACTTGGACCTGAAACTGCAACTGCAACTCGACTGGGGACCACAAAACGAACCATTGTGTAATTAATTTTGCATGGCAAAAGTTCTCTCCAGCCAAAAAGCCACAAACAAAAATATGGTTACGCAGTTGGATTTGGATTTGGAATTGGCTTCCTGATGAGGACTGCCTGCGGCTAGGAGGCCAAAAGCCCGCAGGCAAATGGCAATCCATAACTGAAGCCGCAGCGTAACAATTGCTCAAGACTCCAGAGTGGCGTGGATTAATGGCAGCTCTCTCTCTGTGCCCCACAGGCCCCCTAATATCCCGCCCCTAGTTCGCTTTAGTTCCAGGCATAAATTCGAGAGGTGATTTGGCAGCCATTTGACAATTTAGAGACATAACCACCCACCACAATTACACCAAAAATAGAAAAGTTTCTTAAATGAAAACTTCATATCGTATGATTAGTTTTCTCAGTGCATGCCGGGGAGTGGGGCAACCCAAGTGGTCGCTTGGTCTAATGTGACCGACATTCTAATCAAAGTAGCTGGGGCGTTGTCAGAGACAGACGGACTTACGGACGGGCGGAGACGACGAATCGGACCCAGTGGACAATCAGAGGCAATCGGCCAACGACGACTGTGACGTCGACTCCGTGATTGTGTGACGGTGATTGTGATTGACAGAGTAAGCTTTCAGCCCCGCGCTCAACCTTCAAGCCTTCAGTCAAGCCGCGTCAATGGGTGACGCCCACGCTTGGAATTCACCACCACTTGGCACCACCAGCTGAAATCACATTTAATACCCCCACCAAGTGCACTTGCCCAATAATACAATATTAATCATGCCCGTGAGTGAGAAACCCAATTAAAATGCTTTTGTTTGTTCGAACAGCAGCAGCGGCTGTGGCGGCAGCGGCGGATCCCACAACGTTCTTTAGCACCACATTCCAGACCCCCGACACCGCCTATGCGACGTATAACTTCTTCAGTAGTCCGTATACTACACGATTTAGGTACTTCTGATCCGGATGGATGGAGCCAATGAAGCTGATGGAGCCGGAAAAGCTAAAGTCGAGTCATGTTGTCTGTAGTCAGTTGCGGAGAGGAGATGGTAGAAGAAGAATGACCAGGGGAAACCGATCTAAGCCGGAAAACTAGGAGCAAGAGCTGGAGACTAGAAAAAAATTGCTTGTAAATAAATGTGTTAACTCTTATTAACAAATAAATAGGTAAAGTCTTTAACTTACATGTGGTTTGGTTAAAACAAGTAATTTATAAAATAAATAAATGGATCTGTGATTGAGATGATAACTAATAACCTGCAACTTCTTGGATTTTCTCTTAATAGTTAACAAAAACCAAAATTTGTGAAATTAATTTACAAACAAAAGACTTCAACGACGAACTTGAGTCTTTTCATTATACAGATCTTAATCGAAATTATAACCTTTGTACTACAAATAGCCAAAAATTACTTAGTGCAAACACTCAGAAATCAGAAATGAAAATTCCCAAGAGTTAGCGCCACCGGCTGTGGTTGTTCCAAATTCGAATTGGCACACAAAAGACTTGGGAAACGAACTTGAGAGCGTGCCGGCTGATCATTTGCATGGCGGCGGCCTAATTGCATCATCCCTCCAGCCGAGGAGCTGAGAAAATTGGCAGGCAATCAGCGATAAGGATAATAAGTAGACTATTGCTCCAGCCTGGCAATTGGAGCACGCACGTCTTACTTTTTGGCCATCGTCAGCGGGCTTGGAATGCAACAAATGCGAGTGTTGCCATTGCGGGAAATCTGTGCACTGGCGGCAAAAGCAACATGACATGACAGCAGCGCCACAATTGCATGTTGCTGTTGTCGCGGCTGCTGCTGCTGCCGTTTGCCGCTGCCATTGTATGCTAAATTACGTATACGCCCGGGCGGCCAAAGCAAAAGACAAAGTCAGGCCGCGCGGTGTTAATTTTCACTGACACTGGCGATGTTGCGCCCAAAGTGTCCGCTGAGCGTTATATTTATTTATTTATTTATTTGTATTTGCGATTGTCAAAACTGCAGCACTGCTCCAAGCCTCCATAAAGAAATAAAACTCTAAAAAAAGGTTTACAATTCTCGTTTGGTTTCACAACAATGGGCCACGGATCATTAGCAATGGCATGATTCACAGACACACAAAAAAAATGTGGTCCATGCGCGGGAAGTGGGCGGGTATTGGCGCTGAGTTTGTCATAATTTTATTTTCGTTTCAGGAACAGCGCCGGACCCAAAGTGTTGATAACCTTGTTGACCACAAGAATTTCCAACGCGACTGCCGCTGCAATTTGCCGACGACTGCAAGTTCAATTTATGCTCCGACCCCGCAGGCAATAAATGAAAATGAAACCAGGCGGCAGTCACATACAAACAAACATGCATGTTTATAAGTGAATTCACGTGACAAATACACAATCTGGCGAGGCGGAGACATTACCTGGGGGTCCCAGGAACCAGTTACCACAGACTCCCACATTCTCTTCAGTTCAGTTTCACAGTTTCCAGTGCTCCGATCCCGTGCAAAAATCACGTAGCCCAAACGTTGCCGGCTGACCTTCAGGTGATCAGGCAAATAATGGTTTTTAGTTCAATTCCGTCTTGCAATTAGCAAATTCTCTAAAGGTCCGCAGAGCGGCGAAACAGTGGCAGCAATTAACATAATTCCAAATTTACTATCACTTTTAATTGCTCTGCATTTGTCGACTGTTGGCCTTTCCAAACCCAACCCCAGACCCCCGACCAGCGATGAGCGATTACCGCAAAAGCTATTATTTGTCACATGTTCCATGGCATTAGCGGTCACAGGTTTCTTAAAAGCATTATAAGCTTAAGCTTAATTTATGTTCTCAAATTAACAGTTTTGACCGTGACATGGTACGTGGACAATATTGAAAATTTAAACAAGAAAATTTCAAAATCAATAAGAAATTCATATTATTAGAGCATAATTAAAAGATTAATTTTTAAACTACGTTTTTGAGAACGAAAATTGCTTGAATATAAATTTAATTAACATGTGGCGCCAAACCAGATATTTGAATTTATCGTAAGCATGCGAATATTTACGATATAAAAAGAAAACAACCGAAATCCTTTAAACAGCTGATTGAGAGTGTGACCGTGTCGCACTCCCCCGTATGTGACACTGTTAGGCGAATGTTCCAGATCGCAGCGGGTGTTTTATAAACAAAGTGATCTTTAATTTACAAAACTTAACTTAACACCATGCAACAATGCTACAACAGAGGCTGTGGCCAGCTCTTCGATCCGGCGACCAATAACGATGGCAAGTAAATCGACCTCCAATTGAAAAGCACATGTGTTCTCAATAAATGCCCCTCACGTCCCGCACAGAGTCTTGCCGGCACCATCCGGGGGAGCCCTTCTTCCACGACGCCTACAAGGGATGGTCCTGCTGCAACAAGAAGTCGGTTGACTTCACCGAGTTCCTTAACATCAAAGGCTGCACCCTGGCCAAGCACTCCAACGTTAAGCCCCCGGAACCGGAGAAGCCCGCCAAGGACGAGTCGGACAAAGACGAGGTCATCGAGGTACGAGCCCCCATCAGGGAATCGCTTCCTAGGCCACCGATAGAAACGCCGCTTACAGTTATTCAGTCAACGGTGGCACCCGCTCTTAAAGATGCCATTGATGCACTTAAAATTCAAGCCCCGTCTGCACCAGCAGCAGAAAAGGCCAGTGACTCTATCGAAGTGGGCACGAGCTGCAAGAACAATGGGTGCACTTACTCATTTACCGGAACTAGCAGCGATTTCGGCGAGTGTACCTACCATCCGGGAGTGCCCATCTTTCACGAGGGCATGAAGTTCTGGTCGTGCTGCCAGAAACGAACCTCGGACTTTGCACAGTTTATGGCGCAAAAGGGCTGCGTCTATGGACAGCACAAGTGGGTCAAGGACGTAAGCGAAACTTTAGTTATAAAATAAAACCAAACTAATTCTTGTTGCTCCTTCAGAATGAGGATAAAAGGGTTGTTCAGTGTCGATACGATTGGCACCAGACCGCCACAAACGTTGTGGTAGCCATTTATGCCAAAAAATACCATTACGCCCAGAGTCTGGTGGAAATAAATCCTATTCGACTGCATGTCAATTTAGTCTTTCCAGAGCAAGAAAATGCCAGGTTCGACCTAGACCTGGAACTCCGTGGGGTGAGTTCTAAATTAGGAAAATCTTATTGAAGAAATTAAATATCTTACATTTCCCTTATTAGATTGTGGATGTGAAGAAGGCAAGTGCCTACATGTATGGCACCAAGGTTGAGATTACCTTGCCAAAACTGGAACCAGGCTCATGGTCGAAACTCAATTTCCCCCGTGAGACCCTACCCGCGGCTAAGAAGAGTCTGGCTGCAGAAAAGCCAAAAGAAGAGGAGAGCGACGAAGACTTCGATCTGGACGACATAAACCCAATCGCAAGCCATGGTCTCAAGCTGTCCGATTTGAGTTTGCAAAACCCAAACAAGTTAGACTAATAAAAGAGTTTGCATTTAATGTTATATACAATACACGATTATGCCTTGGAGAAACCACTTTATTTAACCCAATCCAAAAAAGATTCAGTCATCATCGTCGTCGGCTCCAGGCACCCAATCTTCATCGTCATCATCATCATCGTCCAAATCCAACTCGCCAATATCCTGAAAGAGGGTCTCGTCGATTTTGACTTTCTCGATATTTTCTCCCGCCTCCAGAAGGAACTTAATATCAGAGTCGTTGAGAGTGTTGTCGCACATGAACAGCTCGCGGCCGGTGAGCTTCTTGGAGGAGTTGTTCTTTTCCCGCTTTGCTGCGATACCTGTGCTCTCCTCAAAGTCAATTTTCCACTTCATGAATGTCTCGACCGTGACACGGGTGCCCTCAAACTTCTTGCGCTCCTCCTCTTCGACTTCCTTAAGCTTCTTCACTCGTTGTTCCTCTTGTTGGTTCTTGTGCTCGTCCCAGCGCTCGTTGAGCCACTCCTGAGCGCTGCTCACCAGCGAAAAGACCATTTCCATGCCAAGGTTCTCCTCGATTGTCTGACGCAGATGCTCCAGCAGGCGTTCCTCGAAAGTGTCCTCAAAATTCTCAGGCTCCTCGATTTCCACCAGAGGAGCACCATCCGGGTACGTTTCTGTGTATGTGAAGATCAGTTTGCAGGCTAGGCCATTATCGTTCTCCTCCGCATTGTATTCCTCTGTGGCAATAGGGATTTGGAATTTGTGGAATGGCTCCGTGGCGAGAACTACAGATGGTAGTGTTTAGAAACGAATATTCAGTAATTTCGAGAACTCTCACCTTCCATTTCGCCACAGTAGATGGAGTCCAAAGCTTCGACCTCATTGGTCTGGTCCTCTTTGTAGTTGCGGCTCATTTTAACAATATTAACAAATAAATAAAAATATATCAGATGCCGCCTCTTTGAGGTTACTTGTGGGAGGACTAGGCACGTTCAGATTGGTTGACAAAAAAAAGTTTATCTATTGAAGTATTTTTTTTATTTTGCTTTTAGATTTTAATATTACAAGAAAATATCAGTCAAATTTAATTTAAGTCAAATAATATTCAGTAAATCTTTAATTTCTGTATTTTTACTGAAATTGTTTTTAAAATCATCATGCAGGGTGGTGATGCCACCTTTCTTAAATTAATATTACCATATCACTTTAAAAAGTTGTATTACCACCAAGCACATGTCGGTTTGATAAGGACAAACAAATTGTATTTAATAAATAAAATGGATCAAATTCTGACTGCAACGCTTAAGAAAAGAGAGTCCCGAGGACTTGGATTTCGTCTCCTGATCTGCCACCTCAGCAAAAAGGACACGGAGCTAGCTGATAAGACTGGAAACATCTGGTTGACTCTCACCTTTCAATCGTGCAACGCGACGGAGCTGAATTCGTATGGAGATTTAATTTTTTCAGCATTGGCGCTTCTCATAAAAAAGATACAACACGACGCCAACTTGTCCAAAACATTTACGTCCACCTATTTGGTAAAAGTATTTGACATTATTTCTCGGAAGGAAGTGTGCGACAACAAATCCTGCACACTAGCTGCTTTGAAGACTATCAAGTTGTGCTTGGAGTACTACCCCCGAACGATAAAATCTGGGAAAGTGCCCATCGAAAAATATCTTCTGAATTCATTGGACAGCAATAACAGGGATATTGTGTCAAAAGCTGGGGAGTGCTGGCTGTTGTTGCAAAATGTTCGCGGTCCTTCTAATCAAGGCAACATCAACGAAAAACTCATATGGCACAACTACCAAACTTCGTTACTTAAAAATCTCAACATTGTCCTAAAAGAGAACTTTGCCGTGTCAAAGGACACTTTGGAAAGCTGTTCTTCGGGTCCGTTTTCTATTACTGTGGCAAAGGATCCCTTGGAGCGGACCTCCCAGAACTTTCGCCGATTCCTCAACCTGGTCGAGTTCCTGAAGATTGCGTTGCGAAAACCCTTCGGAAACAAAAAGCTAATAAACACACAACAGATTCTGAGCTTCATAGGAAATGGACTATCCGTGGATGGAGTTAAGAAAATAAACGCCCATATTGATAGTGTTTGCTTTGGAATTTATTTAACGGAAGTGAAGGTTAAGCTGCTGGAGCTGCTGGAAACACTCATAGATGTCTGCCATACGCACCTCAGGATGGACTTCCGGGTCATCTTAAATGTGTTGCTGGATTCACTTGAAAATACAAAAACTTTACTAACCAACGGAAGTCGCTCACAATTCGCCAAGGTGCGATCAGTCGTTTACCGAGTAATATCGAAATGGTGCGCCACTCTGCAGGAAGGGAGCCACTGTGAGATTATTTCCGAGACCCTGGTCAAGGAAATATTGGAAGATATTCGCCAACGTCCCGAGAAGCGGAAGAACCCAACTCAAACACCAAAAAATCAGCAAAGTGGAACTATTTCTGCACTAGAGCTACTGCAGGGGAATGAGGACAAGGAACGGCTTCTGGGTGAGGCGTTTAACTGCCTCCAAAAACTTCTTTCTTCATCTGGCCACTTGCTGAAGGTCTCTCTGCTGAAGGATGTTCACAGTTCTCTTTTGGGGATCTGTAGTCGCATGCATTCGGATCCAGTGAGGAAGCGACACTTTCCAGTCGTCTGGAATTGTCGCTTGGAGACCTACAAAGCATTTGTATTTCTACTCAAAGCACGAAACAACCACTGCCCACCGCCCTCAGAGATATATCTAGCCCTTTTGTCGCAATCCATTGTATTTGGAAACAACACTAAGCTTCGTCAAAGCTTCAAGGCCTTGGCCGAAGACCTAGAACCCTATCTTCATCCCCAAAAGATTAATATTAATTTCAAAAGGACTTTTGAACTCAAACACAACATATCCCCTGAAAAAGAAAACAACTTACCAGAAAACAGCGAAACCACACCCATTTTTGACCTGCTAGCTCCTCCAGAATCCTCCAATGAAGAAGTTCAATTGGCAAGTGAAGACCCTCAAGTGGAAGACACCTCCGAAATAAACGAAGTTAACGCTGCTCGCGATGAAGAAGAGCTTCCAGAAGATCAGGACCCTACCACGGATTTGGAAACAACAGGAAATATTCAAAATGGAGACTCGAACACTTCGATTTGTATTTCAGAAGCCCCTTCGGAAAATTCGGAAAACAAATCTAATGGAAACTTAGAGGAGGATATGGATTGCGAAAACTACCAAGACGCCTTGGAACATTCTGAAAACATCAATTCTCCGCAAAATATTGGCAGCCCAGTTAGGGAAGAACCAGTGGGCGAGGCGGCATCGCCGAGTCCTCCAAGGAAAGAGGAACAGACCCCCATGGACCTGGAACTCTTAGACGAAGAAAAAATCATAGCTGAATTAGAGGCATCGTTTGTCAATGAATTGAAATAAAATAAGTTCGTCGTTATATTTAAACACTATTTTGTTCTTATTAAAAAAAAACAAAATAACTTAAACAAATAATTCTGTCGTCCGGCAACAATAATAATTGTCGAAATATTAGCGCTCAGGGGCCTCCAATCTAGAAGAGAAATAAAATGAATTTATGATTTTCTTTAAATTAAAATATTTGTTTTTACTTGTGCACTTTGATAAAGCTGCTCGCTTCGACCTCAGTGTCCTGAGGGGTTAAGAAACAATACTGGCGGGTCTTGCACTCCAAGCCTTCGCTAATCAGAATCTCGGTAATAAACTTTCGGTTTACTTCGTCCTTTAAATAAGAAAAGTAGTTAAAATAAGTGTATTTTTTATAAAAGGAATAACTTACTGTAAATACATCATATTCATCTAAAAAGTAGAACGGATGGTCTGAAGTGCTCCACAGTCCCTTGAGTAATGATACTGTGGTAAAGGAGCGTTCCCCACCGGATAAACTCCTGGTATTCGACGTCTCATTTCCACTTGGGGGAAACACATTGATTTTCCAAGTCTTTTCTCTGTCGCTAGTTTCAAAACTGACATGGAACCGGCGCAGAGCAAGAGCTTGCTAAAGGAAGAAACTTATGTTAATATCCTCCAAATAATCCAAGTCTCCTAACACCCACCTCAAATTGAAATTGCACCATTGTAAAGTAATGGTGGCGGGATCTTTGGAATAGCTGGGCACGCTGATGGTACGCTATGCGAAGCTTCTTGATAACCGAATCTATCATTTGCAACTGCCGAACCTGATGGCCCAGATTGTCCCTAAGATGGCCCAGCTCAATTTCCACATCCTCTATTTTGTAGTTCAGCTGCTCCACTTGTCTGATCTTCGACTTGTAACGACTTATGGATTCGAGTATGTGCTCCTCCGTTTGCGTCGTGGCAACATACTCCCCCAGTTTTTCAGCCTCTTCGCGCACCTTCTCCAGCTCTTCCGCCACGCTCCGCTTCTTATCGAGCATTTTCTTCTCGAGCTCCAAAGTCTTTTGCAGATTTCTGCTGTTCTCTTCATAATGAACATCCAGGCTCTTAATCTGACCATTTATTTCCTGAGCTTCCGTCTCCAGAGTTTGCACTCTTTTATAAAACTCCTCCATGGCCTTTTGCTGATTGGATTCTTCAGTTTCGCATTGGCTCTTTTTCTCATTTATTTCGAGTAGCTTTGCTTTGAGCTCTGCAATTTCCTCGTTGCACTTTTCAATTCTTTCTCCACTATCATTTAGAGTTGCTTTCTGTATAAAATACAAAGATATGAACATTTTCTTTTAATTTAAAAGAAATAAAAACTCACCAAACGATCGTATACCGGCAGCTCTTGGTAATCAAAGTTCTCCAACTCAATTTTCTTCTGCATCGCCATCTGATTCTTGGTCTGCTGTTGACCGATTTGGTGGCTCCTCTTTGCAACTTCCACTTTGGTGTTCTCCACCGTTTTCTTCTTTTCGATGAAATCGCTCTCCAGGGCAGCTTCCTTTTCCTGAAGGGCGCTCTGTTCCATTTGCAGCTGCCGGATGCGATCGTCGACGTTGACGTGAATGAAGCGGGCCGGACTAATACGGGTCGAGTAGACGGCGTAGTTGGGCGACGGTATATACTCGAGGCCCAGGTTGGGAACCAGAACTCGCGTTAGGTTGGGAGGCACATTCTCAGTATCCGACGTCAAAAACTCAGCAGTCTCTTTGGATTCCGTCACGAGAACTGTCTCGATGCGGAAAGTGTCGATGAGGTAGTTCATTACCACAGGATCGTCGCAGCTACAAGATGCAAATCATGTCTTAAAAATGTTGAACAGAACACTCCGTCATCCAACCTACCTTATTTCATCGATCAAAACTGTGGTGTTTGGCGTTGTTGGTCTCACCTTATGCCGGGAGACGTTGTACACCCGTTCTGTAAAGGCACTTGTGACTATGGTAGGCATTATCCCGCCTGAGAACTTGCTCTGCAGCAAGGCTCGCAGCGACTGGCGCTCTCGATCCGAGCCGACAATATAGGAACGTAGGCAGGAAATGAGCTGGTTCTCAATCAGGTCACGGTACTTGGAGTTCGGCGCGCTTATGTACTGTCCTAGAGGACCCCGTGGCATCCGGTGCATGTCGGCGCCCGCATATTGACTGCGAAGCGCACACACCACCTGAATAGCTTGCTCGCCATAAACAGAAAGTTTGTTGGACTTGTTCCGGGAGAGCGAGTCGATTTCCCACTGCATATTTTCTGGAAGGGGGAAAGAATGTAAGCAACAGTCTGAGGCTCATGAGAAAGTAACTCACGTTTAGTTTTCTGCAACTGGGCCCTCTCGTTCTTCACGGCCTCCAAGCTCTCATAGACGGAGTTCGTTTTCCTCTTTATCTCCTGCTGCTCCTCGCGTAATCGCGCTATGATTGCCTCGCTCTCTGCCACTTGCAGCTTCAGAGTTTCCATTGTCTTGGCATGCTCCTCCCGCTGCTCCTTGACCCGCGTGAAGTTGGCATGGTAGCTTCCAATATGCTTCTTGCATGCATTGTACGTATGCTGCTCCTCGCGCAACCTCCTCTCAGCGTTGCCGATCTGGGCTTTAATAGAAGCGCTTCTTAATGCACTTTCCTGCACGGATCGCTTGGCGGCCTTGAACTTAAGGTCCTGCTCGTTGTAAGCTTCCATTATCTCATTCTTTGTGACCTGGAAATCCCTGAGTTTCTGCGTGAGGACAGCCTGTGTGCTCTCCTTCTTGGACGTTTGGCTTTCAAGCTTAGCCTTTTTGGCCTCTATCAGGCCTATCGATTGCTCCAGGTTCTGAAGCTCTTTCTGAACGCGGGTCACCGCCAACCACGCCAACTTAGTCTGGCTCTGTTCCAGCTTAACCTTGACTACTTCCTTGTCCTTCAGAATGGAAAGTTTCTCGGCTTCAGCTTCCACATCCTTCTCGTGGAGCTCCTTCTTTATTTCCAGCTGGTCACAGGTTTTGGACAATTGCTGACGCTGCTCGTGGCACTGCATTAGACTGCTCGCACAAATATCCAACTGAGTTGCTTTCATCAGCAGTTTGTAATTCGACGCCGGCTCTAGTTCTTTGAGGAATTCGCGCGCTGCTTCTTGATTCAGAACGAAAATGGGATTCTCCACATTGATGCCGAAGCAAAGAAGCATACGTCGGATCTCTGCCACTTTCTTGCTAACACTCTTGCCACGCGCGTCCAGCAGTTCATAAGAAGAGGACGACAGCCGCAAGTGGCGCACCACCGTGAGATGGGGCCCGAAAATGTCCGCCTTGAAGGGTCTCAGACCCGAATTGGACAGAGTTATGGAAATAGTGGCACTTGTCTCCCCGTTTTTAATTAGCTTCTGGATGCTGCTGGCCCGGCTCGTGGCTCGGGCGCTGCTGGTCAGGCCCAAGGCTAGGGCTGTGATGACTGCGCTCTTGCCGCTGCCATTATTACCGACCAAAAAGTTGACATTCGGACCGAATTCCACCAATAGATTCGAGTGGCACATAAAGTTCGTGAGGCGCATTGAAATAACTTTCCCACAACGATCGAAAGCATTTGGAACCGATAGCTCAGACTGTGAACAAAAAAAAACACTTTAATGAATATAAACGGCGAATACTAATTAATACACACCGTTAGATTAAAGCTGGTGGCACGTTGGGACATGTTTGGCCCTGAACTCCGGGGCTTTCTTGCATGCTGGCTTGGCGCCGAGGTTTCGAAACTATCATTTCTAGTCACCTCCGGATCTGACTCGTTCTCGGCCCCAGGTACTTGCCTGCTTCGTTTTCGCCTCGGAGCCTCGCTTGGGGTATCGCTATCCGACCCCGATGAGGGCTTCCGGCGTACCCGACCATTTCTTCGACCCCGATCCATAGCGTTGTTTATCTTTCTTAAAAATGCGCGGGCGTTCCTTCAGTGGCGAAGACAAGTGTGATCAGATACTCCATGCAAGGCAACACTTGAATTTTTTTCAATTAGGCTTACTTAAATGAATGTGGGATTACAGGCCTTACAATTTTCAAGAAATAGTGAAATTCCGACGCAAATAAAAAGAACTTGGAAATTCCGCAACGAAGATTCGCTGAAGCACAGGAAGTGTGACCAGAGGCTTAGCGATGAAGAGTTGCGAACGCGCCACAAAAGGAAATTACAGTAGAGACTAGCATATATTAAATATTCTAGTGTTGTTTATTATTTTTTCACACAAACTGATATTTCATAAATAAATATTTTGGTTGTAGCCAGTCAAACATTTTTTCACTTAAAGAGAGTCTACAAGATATTGCTTGCAAAAAATGCATCGGCGTTGGACGTTATTTCCAATCTTCGATAAATTGACAATTTATCGATATCTTATCAAAACAAAGCAGCACCTTAGCTGAACTTTTTAAGATTTCGAATATAAACAAAGTACCTTATGTCCGGCTCAGAAGACGACGATTGGTTCAACCAGGATGAGGAGGACCTGGTCCAGAGCCTGGAGCAGAGGGTTCAGCACCAAGAGCAGGAAGAAAATGGGGAACAGATTAAAGGTAACGCGGTAACTAAATATGAGACTTCTGAAATCTGGAGAATATTTCCATTCCAGTTGGAGATTTTATGGCTATGAACCTTCTCACCAACTCTGAAATTGTGAATGCAAACTACAAAAAGGGCTCTTCCTCTCGTCTCTCCATGGCTGAATTCACGAAGGGATTGGCCATGTTGCCCATCGACATGTTTCTATATTTCTTCTCCGAGGAAAAGGATTTGTTTGTCAACCAACTGGAACCCAATGACAGCTTAAAACGATTTGCCGTATACCTAGACGTACTCAAGTCGCTCTGCCAACTGGAGATGGTGGGGTTCGAAGAAGTTATCCTAGAGGCTTTTGTCAAGCAAACAGTACTCCACGATAAGATTAGGCGTCTGATACTAACGTTGCTCTCGAAGGGATCTGGTAGGCACTGGGACGAGGAAACGGTACTGATTCTACAAAACATGATGTGGTTGCTCGATAGAGCCCATAAGTTTGGACATGTTAGCCAACAGGGCGGCGATATAGTGGAACTATACCACAAGTTAAATGACCACCTTAAATTGAAATCATTGAAAGTAGATTATGTATTTACGTCTCCATCCAGGAGGAATGTGAAGAATGATATATATCCAACTTTGAAAGCATTACTTAGTGAAGAAATTAGCACGGTTGAAGAATCCCACAATCCTACCTCTAATGATGTTTCGCTATACATAGAGGAACATCGAGAATTACTTCGAAAAGATTTTATTGGACCTCTGCGGGAGTTAGTGCAAAGATTGCGCGAAGGTCGTGATCTCAGGGATCTGGAGCAGCAGGGAATGCTTTGG
Source organism: Drosophila pseudoananassae pseudoananassae (assembly GCA_018153035.1). Classification (NCBI taxonomy): domain Eukaryota; kingdom Metazoa; phylum Arthropoda; class Insecta; order Diptera; family Drosophilidae; genus Drosophila; species Drosophila pseudoananassae. The sequence goes on from JAECXR010000055.1 coordinate 4,042,777, forward strand.
ACGAGGACGACCCTCACTCTAAACCCCGAATTCAACGAAGCCCAGAGGCACAGTTTGGTTTACCTCAATTTTCCACAGACAGAGACCAACGATAATTCTTACCAAAAAGCATTGGAGAACATCAAATCGGGATCGCTTCTTTGTCTCACTAGAAGTTTAGACTTCGAAAACCTTATCCTGGCCTCAGTCGGGTACACAGTGGAGGAAAAACTGAAAAGCGGATGCGTTAGTACTTTTATTATATTACTCCAACATAAATATTATAGTACTATTTTTTCAGCTAAGTGTAGAGATTATTTCTCAATATAACATTGGTAACATCTACGATCAACCACTAATTATGTTCCAAACGCCCGCGTTTTTCGAGCCGTACTTGAGGGTCCACAATTACCTTATGACCTGCAGCCCGGAACACCTTCCCATGCGTCGGTACCTTGTGGACAATGAAGTATAGTAAATCTTAAAGTTAATTGCATTTTATAACCACTATTTATTCTTTACATTAGTTTGATGTTCGGCCACCAGCCTATATGAAGCCGGAACTTAAGCTTACTTACAATGGAACGACTTTTACAAGAGAGGCCCCTCCCCAGCATATGCCTTTGAATGAAACGCAGAAGAGTGCGTTTATGGATGCCCTCCGAAGAGAGTTCTCCATTATACAGGGACCTCCTGGTACGGGAAAGACACATCTCTCAGTAGAACTGGTCCGTTGCCTGATAGAGAGCTCCAAGGCAGCGGGATTGGGGCCGGTTGTTGTACTGACCTACACCAACGACTCTCTGGATAAATTTCTGGTAAAGATGTCGGAACACACTCAAAACATTTTGCGCTTCGGTAGCCAATCGAGAGATCCACAATTGAAAAAATTTAACGAAGGATCAGTGCACTTTGAGAATGCATCTCCTAGACTGAAACGAATCTGGTGGCTTGTCAATTGCGAATACAAAGAGAAGTTCGAGCTTCTCCAAAGCGCGTACTCCAACTTCGACGGCAGTGAGGAGAGCTATGAGGCAACCCTGCTAGCCCAACAAAGAGTCCGGCAGGTGGCAGAGCGTCTGGAAACCTTGCGCGCCGTATTCAAGTACTTTCTGGCCAAGAGCAAGGACATTGTGGCCATGACTACCACGTGCGCGGCTCGATTAAACTTCTTCCTCCGGTTGCTAAAATCCAAGTGTGTGGTTTTTGAGGAAGCGGCCGAGATTCAAGAGTCGCACGTAGTAGCGTGCCTTACTCCGCATACAGAACACGTGATCCTCGTTGGAGATCACAAGCAGCTGCAGCCCTTCAACGGCAGCAACCAAGTGCAGCAAATCTCCCTCTTCGAGCGACTCATCGTGTCCGGAATGCCCTTTAGCTTTTTGAACCTTCAGTACCGAATGCGTCCCTGCATAGCAGATCTCCTAATACCCACGATATACGAAGAACTGGCCAGTTCCGACTCGGTAAAGACCTACGACGACATCCGTATGATGGAGAAGAACCTTTTCTTCCTCAATCACAAAAGACCAGAGCAGCAGTTGTCGGACAAGTCCTTCATAAATCCCTACGAAGCTGATAGCTTGCTCGAATTAACAAGCTTCCTTATCCATAAGGCCAAGTACGCCAGAAGTGACATAGTGATCTTGTCGCCATACAACGCTCAGGTTGAGTGCATCAGAAAAAAGCTTTGCACCCGAGGTTTGCAGGTTACCAAAAAAAACCTTGGTGTGCTGGTGTCCACTGTAGATAGTTTTCAGGGATTGGAGGCGAACATCGTGCTGCTTTCCCTCGTCCGAAGCAATTCTGCCGGCCAGATAGGATTTCTGCGGCAGCCGAACCGAGTCTGCGTAGCCCTTTCCCGAGCTCGCTGGGCCCTCTACATAGCCGGCAACATGGAGACGCTACACAAGGGCAATCGCACCCTGTGGGGCAGCATAGCTGAACGACTAGAACGACAAGAAGCCCTGGGAAATATTGTATTTCCAATGATTTCAGAAAAACACTAAAAGCAATGCAATTGATTCAGTTTTTCACTTTATTAATAATGAGGGGATTTCGGTGAATAAAGATCGCCTGCCAATGACGCCCCGATTGTTCCATTTAGAGATATTCTCGTACCCTCGACTTTCAATGAACTTTACAATGAGTGCCGGACATCGAACCTGTGCTTTCGTGGCTGGTGGTCGGTTTCGAGGCCATTGAATACTTATATTTATTCATCTTTTACATATATATAGTTTGTATTCTGTTCCGCACGCATGTATGTACACATAGTTTATATATTTATAAGACCCTTGAGTGGATCTGTATATGCACAAGTGGGTTTCTACGGAAAGTAATCCAATGATCGTCTTACCCTTAAATTATAAATTAAATGATTGTTTTCTTAATACGAACAAGTATGTGGATGCACAGTAAACAGAACACTTCTATAACTTATTTTGTCGTTGGATTACTTTCCCATCATGAGTGTTATAGACTATCCGGTTTCACACAGTCGACCCTACCCTAACGAATCGAATGCCATGTTTACAACTATTGGATGTTATGGGCTTATGAGTGTTTTACATTATATGCATGTTTCTGCGCTGCTTTTTGCACTACTAACTAGTTAAGGGATCCGTTTACTTTGCACAATCGTTGCTACAATTTAGATGTCAGTGGTTTGGTTTTGGCCCGAAATGGTCTGTACTGTACACATATTATTTTGTATCTGGTTCGGTCAGAGTCAATTTACAAAATGGCTTAAACAGTTTCTAACTTGATAACTTGCTTTGCTGTTTTCGTTTAATTTTTACAAATTTTATTTTAACTTTTCGCTTAATGAATATGCGCTTGAAGAATGATAATTTTTGTCAAACAAGTTGTGCTTAATCTTATGGTTCGCTATGAGGGACTCGGGGATGCTGCCAGGACTTAACTATTGATCTGTGTGGGATTGTTTAAATATACGGATTTATTCGATGTGTGAAAACGTAAAGTTGATAAAATCAAAACGAGAAGCGCGGAAGAGAAGTGGCATCAATTGAATGTTCTTGATCCTCCTTTTCTGGTGATTACGATCGGATTAATTGGTTGCGGCTGCGTCGGCCAACGCGCTTTGCGATCCAGCGCACAAAGCGGCCATGCCTTGGCAACGTCGTCATCTTATAACTTAGGGATCTTAGGGAGATGGTGTGGTTGGTGGGGTACGGTGCTTGGTAGATTAGAGGGGGAGCTGTGGTTCACATCAAACTTTAGGTCGTATCTAACTAAAATTGAATCTTCGTGCGAGCAGATCGCCACGTCGGTTGGGAACGGGAGGGATGTGGGCAGTGGGTGTTAGTATCTGATCCCCTCCAGGCGGAAAACTACTTCTCCGCTGGCATCTGGAGGTTGTTTGATTTTCTCGGCCCCATAGCAGCGGCTAGTAAATGGCTTCCGCTGTGACTGCTGCTCCGTCCCCTGTAGCCGCCGCCTGGGATCACTATTCCAACATTTCCACTAGCTCCTACACCTCCACACCCAGGTCCAGTGCCAGTCCCAGTCCCAGAACCACTTCCGCTGGGGATGATGGCGGTGGTGCTGTTGCTGTGGCTGGTGGTGGGTCTGCCGCGTCGATTCTATTGCTACCGTCGGTTGATCAGCCCGTTGGGGGGCGCCTGTTGGCTGGCCGTGTGCATCAGCTCCAGTTCGACCAGGAGCGGAAAATGATCGGAGGGTATGTGTGGATGGGGGCAACCCACCACTTTGTTCTCCCGCAGCCAGTCGTTGGACACCGGGCCCAGTAGTCCCAACGGCACCATACCCGTTTTCGTATAGAAGATGTAATCGATGATCCCCTTGAAGTCGAACGTGTAGTTGGTGTGCGGCATGATGTCCTCACTGTAGGCGGAGGCCAGCTTGAAGGAGTGCGTGAACTCGTTCGTGTCATTCGACAGCAACCGCTGCAGGCACGACTTGTAGCCCATGTCCTTGAAGTCCAGATGGTCCATGGAGACGCGGCCCTTGCCGAGGAACTCCACCACACCCGAGTCGGGGAGCGAGTTGAAGTCGCCGCACAGCAGCAGTTGCACGCTGTTGGAGTCGTTTTTGTGACCCGGCCTAAAGCTGTGGCTCGCCTCATCGATGATCGTCTTGAGCTCGTTGGACAGCATCATCGTTTGGATGAGCTTGACGTCACAGAACTCGGGGTCCCAGTGGATGTGCGCCGTGCACACCAGCAGCGGCTGCGAGATCTGCGTCACCTCGGACATTGGCTCCCACGCGTTCTCCTTCACCTTCAGCAAAGCCGCCAGTCCGATGTTATCCTTTGGCATCACACGGTTCAGCATGTTGTCCGAACCCTCGGCATTGGCCATTGCCAGTTGGTTGAACTCAATGAGGTGTTCCTTGATCAGGGTGAACCTATGAATAAAGAAGGATTACTATAGGTTCTGATAGGTTCTGGAATCTGACTTCACTTACTTGGACGCCCTAAAAAATATCGCACACCCATCGACGTACTTCCGCTCCAGCTCGGACATCGTCTTGGCTCGGGATTTCGGCGAAAAGATCCCCTCGTACCCATCGTTCTTCAGCTCCGGCAGGAAGAAGTGATAGAACTGCTCCGTCTCGATCTCTTGCAGGCTGATGATGTCCGCCGAGTAGTGCCGTATTTCGTCAATAATCGACTTTTTCCTGTACTCCCAGCAGAGCGCCCACGACGGGCAGTACCCGTACATTTGCCGCGTCGCGTACTTGTCACAGAGCACGTTGTAGCACATGACCGTGAAAATGCCTGAAATCGGATTAGAGTTTAGTTTGGTTTCCACAAGATTATGGTCAGGTGTGGCTAGCAAACCAGGCCAACTAGAGATACACTAATGGGAAATTCTCGCTGGCCATTAGGATTTAATTATAACTTACAGGCTGGTCGCGTTTTGTTGGGCTTGGCCAGTGGCAGCCAGGGCCTCTGTGGCGGTGGATTGACGGTAACTGCAAAAGAAGAAGAAAGAGATACGCGGATGCACGTTTAGTTGGCTGTTTGCGAGTGAAAATGGCAGAGAAAAGATTATGAAATTAGCACCCGCACACAAAGTCACACAACAGGCACTCGGGCGCTATCTGAAGCTACCCCACTGACACACTGATCTGCGAACATCCACGTTCTCCCACAAGCCAGTGGCCAGTGGGCACCCCACTCCACTCCCTCTAAGCAACCGATCCCCCCGCGAACGAAAAGATTGCAACCGGTGAAAGTGACATGCACAAGCAATCAAATTGCTTCCGCCTTTGGGTTGCCCCACCACCACCACCAGCCGTCGTCAGGTGCTGTCGTGGTTTTTGCATACACTCGAAAAAATTAGATGTTAAATAATAAAATCTGCTAAATGTCAAATATGAAAGCTTGGAAATATTTCCCAGTACAAACCAGAGACATGTAACCACTTACTTCTCCCTACTGTTGGGGGGGGAAACCACTTACTGGGACATGGGTTTCTCCAATTGGCAACGGGGCAGCCGGGGGGGCGCTGCGACGGATGCGGCATCGGCATCTGCATCGGCATCGGGGTATAGAAGTGACGGTGATGATAGTAGTGCTGCTGCTGTTGTTGCTGATGCTGTTGGTGGTTGTAGTGGTGCGGATGTTGAAGCTGCTGCTGGTGGTAATAAGGTGGGTGGAACTGCTGATGCTGGGGGTGAGGATGTGGATGATGTTGAAAGATCTTCCTGGCCACCCCACCGCCATTCCTGTTTCGAGCGTTGGTAGCCGTGGCTGAGCTGGAGCCTACAACATTTTCACGCATAAAAAAGGGATGCGCCACAGCTCGGTTTCGGTTAATACCCTCCTCCACACTCCACCGATAAGTTGAGGGGGGACCGTTATGCCCCAGTGTGGATCTTGGTCGCACTCTCTCTCACTCTCTTCTTACCTCTATTGCTCTTGCCAATCCCTGGCTATCTCTTTCAGTTGTGTCCACTATGGGTTCTCTTCGCTCTTTGGGCTTTTGCGGATTTGTTTTGTTTTGTTTTGTTGTTGTTTCGCAGACTAGTTGATTGTTTTTGCATTTCTTTTCTCCCTCTGGTAATTTTGTGCAAACGGCTGAGGCTGCGGCTGGGGCAGCGGCTGAGACAGAGACTGGCGTCGTCGTCGTCGTCGTTGACTAAAAACTTTCACTTTTTAATAAATTTTGTGATTTTTTTTCATAATTTGGTTGTTGTTGCTTGTCTGCGCCTTGTTTTGTTTTTGGTCTTTAAGGTAATTTGATTTGCTTTTTTTTATATTTTGTGTTTTTGCTGACAGCCTTTAATGACTACATTAACACAGCTTTGATTGCATTTTAATTGTACAATCCGTCGTTTTTAGGAACCATTCGCCGCTGTACTATACCTTAATTATGCAAAATGGTTATTTAATTGAATCGCAATAGCAATCGCAATCACAATCGTAATCGCAATCGCAGCCAAAAATCGCAAAGGCGGCGCAGCCAACAAAAATCGCACAAGACGCTAAATTAGTCACCGAAATATATACAAAACGAGAAAAGGATGAAAAAAGAGCAACGTAACTCTGTTTGTCTCAATGTGTCTATGAGTGATCGTTGTGTATGAGGCGTAAGTAATAACTAAAGTGGGAAAATTACAAAACAGACGACAGACCGACCGACGAAAGACTTTGACAACAAACTCAATGCCAACTATTGTGAGCAAATAGCCAGGGTTTGTCATCATTAGTTCGCCTTCTTTAGTGGGTTAAAGGTTTAGATATGTACCTTTTCATTGTATTGTCTCTGCTTTTGGTGAGTGGGGTTAATTATGAAACTTTTACCCAACGCGTGCGCCCACGCAGTCACTCGAAACTCCCATACCGTGGAGGGTAAATAATTTCACCGAATTTATGAGTGATTACCCCACGGACAGGTGTAACAAAAGCCAAACATCGCACACACTTTTGGATAACAAAGCGATCAACGAAATTTTAAAACAAATTTGTTCAACCAGCGAAGCGTGCTACCTATATTTTGAGAGGCAAGGGGCTAGGTATTGGGGGCGGGGTGGTTAGTAAATGGAAGTTCACGGTTTGGAGATGGAAGTGTCACTGGAAAGTTTAACTAACAGATGAATGTATATTTTCGAAAATACAATCAAATATTACCAATGCATCTTACTGTTCTCAGTTTTTTAGGCTGCTTTTTAGGGGGCCAAAGTAGTTAAAATTTTCAACAAATGTATTAACTGAGAGGTCTACAATATTTAATATTTTTTAAAGAAATATTTAATTTAAAAATTTAGTTTTGCCATTTTGACAAAAATTTAAATTTCTTAAAAAATTCTTAGCAGCAGTTATATATTTTTTAAAAGAATTAAAATTAATTTACAAATACCAAAACATCATTTTTAAAAAACGACTACAAAAGTGGTAATAGAAAAAAATGGTACGTGATGTACTTGCTATTGTCTTCTGAAAAGTATCTGGTACTTAAGTAATTAATAATTGTCTGATAATATGCTATTGTATTTTTTAAAGTATCTTCTACTTAAGCAAATAACAATTTTTATTCAAAAGTTTAAGTTCTCTGCGTAAGAAATTTGTAAATATTCATGTTTTGTGTGAAGATAACCCCTTAAGTCTTCTTTAATGTAAGATCTCCTTTAATGCTGAGATATAGGTGACCCCTTTAATCCTCCTCCTAATCCTCCACACTCTATCGCAATCAGTCATAAATTTCCACCGTCACACAATCAAGATTATTTACTGCCTAATGGATGCATATCAATTATGTTTACTCTCTCCTGACACGGTAAGCGGAGAGTTGGCATTCGATGGTTCAATATTCGCCCCGCAGCCTGATGTCACGCCATGTCGTGCCTTACCTCCCCCAACCTACCCCTCTTTCCATCCCCACCCACCTTTCCCCTAATTTTTTTTGTTTTCGATGCTCGGGCGCCACTAGAAAGCCCTTTCTATCCAAAAGTTTTCATGGTCGTTGCTGGTTGCATTTGAAAACAATAAAATGAAGAAAAAAACAAAAAGAAACACAATAGCAAAAAAATAAAAAAAAAAGTTGAAAAAAATCCAAGAGGCAAAGACAACAAACAAAAGTTCGAAAGGCAAAAACCCAAGTGAGCGTATCGAAAAAGAAAGTGAAATTCAAATTGAAATTTGGTGCGATTAAAAACGGCAAGAGGCCGATGCAGAGCCTCTTGTATGTTTATCTGTTTCTTGGGAATACACACATACACATATGTACATATGTATATATCTATATATGTTGGCCAACAATTTCGTATGCACAACATGCCAGCCAGTGCTGGAGTGGAGGAGCTCTATAGGTACATAGAGCTGGTGGTGAGACCTGCTTGCTCTGAATAGAAATCAAAAGTCAACTCGCCACTTGCCACACTTTGAGCGCTGCAATTAGATAACTTGTTTCTGGTGCGCCAGTTTTTTCCAATCTCAGCAGCAGCACCAACAATTGACTGCCAATGTTCAATGGCGTTCAGCAACACCAAGTTGCAAGTTGCAGGTTGCCGTAGATACGATGACAATGTGGCATTTAAATCATAATGAAATAAAAGTTGAGACTTAATACCATTTTATAAAATTGTTTACTATTTTGTTTTTTTACACACACCTGTGTGTGTTCTTTAGAAGCCTTTGTCTGCGTGTGGGAAACCAGTTGGACGGCATTTGGCAATGCACTTCTTGCAGTCGCTTCTCTGCCAGATCACTATTCAAAAGACTTCAATTGTGCTGCGTCACATGAAAAATCAATTGAAAATGTGCGCGCTCAGTGATTATGCTGTGGACGAAGTCGATGTAGTGCCAGAGACACCACCAGCCCCCAGATGCAACTCCATCCAAGTTGCAGACTGGCGTGGGCTTTCTTTCCAATACACAGAGGAAAAACTTCATAGCCAACTGAAGATACTCTGTTTTATTTTAAGAATTTGAAATATTTTTCTTGAAATTAAATTCAAATGCAAGCCTTTCGATCTTCGTAGGAGGCTGGGGCAGGCAACTCACGCGATCTGCCAACAATGCCGCATGCTGCTTGGCTTGGTTACGTTTATTTTTCTTTCGCTGATCCACTTTTAAATCTTTGCGCGCACTCGCAGTCGCATTTTCAGTCGGCGGGGTACTTTCTCTCTCCCGCAGTTGGAAAGCGGCGACGAGGCAACTCCAGCCTACTGCCTACTGCCTACTGCCTGCCGCCTGCTGACATTGACACAGCCTGTAAGGGGCCATCCAGGCAGTGGCCAAAGAGCCAGGCTTAAAGAAACTAAGCACTCGATAATCATACAAAGTTATGGCTTCTATAAAATCTTATATAAAATATATTCCTTGAGTCGGAGGTGTTTAATATGGAGTGAAATCTACTTGGAAATAGATCTATCATATTTGGAAATATCTTTGAAATTCATTTATATTTTTAATCCCAAAATTTCTCTTTATAAAAACAATGTCTTAACACCTAAAAAGTAATCTCTTTGGGGTCTATATCTTTTAGCTTTTACCAGGAAGTATTTGATTTATTCCCAGTGCAATCGCTCTCGGCCAGACCCATTCCCTGGCCATAAAACTTTCTAACCATTTGCACTTCCTTTTACGCAACAACAACCTTGATAAGCCAAAACAGAAAACACAAAAAAAACCAAGAAACCAACGAAAAATGAAACGAAAACGAAACGAAAACAGGCTGTAAGCTCACTTCCGCATTTAAAACAATAATAAAGGCGAGACGAGACGATAACATTTCCGATTTCTGTTTCTGTTGCATATTTATAAGAAATATGGGCCAATTATGCGAATTACTCCACAAGAGACCAACAAAAAGCTCAACGAGGCAAGAAACGAAAATAAAAACGGAAAAGGCTTTGCCATGACAAAGCAAAAAATAATATTAAAAGCCGACCAACAAAATACAAAAAAAATAAATAAAAAAAAGAAAGAAAAAAAGTTCACATTTCGTAACCGAAATAACCGTTAACATTCACAAAAGCCAACAGTGGAAGTGGGCCGCGCAGAGCACGAGGGAGGTGGAGTAAGAAAGGGCGGGTTCCGGCACCGGCCCCAATCAACAGCTGTTTTTTGTTGTTGCCCGGCCACACTATTATAATTTTTGGCACTAATATCATCATCATGATCACGGCGGTGGCTTCTTCTCTCCCAATTGCAGTTATAAATACCGGTTTCGCTATATAAATAAACCATTTCAGTGCTTTGTGGCCGTTTTGTCATACGGCCCCAACGAGGTCCAAGCGAAGGGAAAGCCGGGTATATTGGCCGAAAAGGGTGGCCATAAAGGGCGAGCCAAAGAATGATGGCTTTTTTAAAGGCTTTTATTCTACAACCCTTGGTATAATAGTATATCTACAGGGTATTTGCAGAGTCGAGGACCTGCTACCTCAAACGAGGCACTTCCTCTTCCCACACTTCGATCCGGTATGCTCCACCATATCAGCTATCTTTTGTGGGAATCGATGACGAAGCGCGATGCGTTTAAAATGCATTACAAAGCACAATGTTGTCATAAAAATTAAATTAAATAAAAGCCGAAAACAAGCAAACGTATGCGACAAGAGGGAAGAAAGATCAACCGACTTAAGCCAATTAAACGATTAGGTAACAGTTACAACAATAATAGCATCAGTCGTAGCATCAGCATCTCGTATGCAGCATCGTCATCGGCCAGAAACACACAACAACAAAAACCAAGCCACAGCAACAGTCAGGGCAATAACAATAAAGCCCAGACGAGTCGAGTTATAAACCTACATAGAGACACAAAATTTGAACACAACGGTGGGCCAGGGCTGGTGGCAACGGAAAAAAGCCAGAAACAGAAAAAATTAATTCATGTTGTGCTCATTTCGTGAGCGGCCACAAAGGAAACAAAAAGCCGAAGAAGAATAAGTTGCAAGAAGCAGTAAAGTTGGCTCTACAGCCGAAGCTTGTAATGCCCTTCAAGAACTCCAAGAAGTGGAAATCTAAGAGGTCTATCGATATGGATAGGTACCTTTTAGGTGGTATAGGAAATATTACTATAATATCTAGAAATATATATAGATCCATTAGATTACTTAGATAAATTTAAGATAGGTATGATGTTTAGATAATTTAAGATTGCTTTATGAAATCTAAGAGTTCTAAGAGTTGGATAAAAACCCTTTAGATATGAATACTATTTAGAATTTGACATAAAGAATTGGTATAATTGGTAGAAAAATTTAAGAAAGAATCTTTAAAGATCCTGTAATTTCTTTAGATATTGGATAGAATACTTTTCAATATGAATTTTATTTAGAATTTTTTCAAAAAGTTTGTAAAATGTATCGGTAGAATTGGTAGAAAATCGGTAGAAGAACCCATAGATCCAGTAATTTTCTTAGATAACTTAAATATATTATTTTAGAAAGGTTCAAGAATTTGGATAGAAAAATTGTAGATAGAAATATCATTAGGAATTTGTTATGAAGAATTGCTACAATTCTTTTATAAAATTGTTAGAAAAAATATAATGAGAGAGCCTACAGATCCAGTAATTTGTTGAGATCACTTAAAGGGAGGTAAGATTTGAAGATATCTTTAGAATCCTTTAAAAATCTAATAGGTCTACAATTTTGTGAGAAAACCTTAAGATATGAATATTACTTGGGATTTGTTATGAATTACTGGAAGAATCCTTCGGTAAAATTCATAAAGTAAATTAAACGGAAAATTTTTATAGAATACTATAAATCTTTATAGAAAATACTATAAAATATATATTTAATTTTATAATTCATATCATGTATCTAATGTTGGCTTTTAACTGTAAGAGGTAACAATATTAGAGTACCCTTTGTCAGGGTATAATTGGTTATAAAAACAGCAGCAACAAATGAAGCACAAGCCGTTCACAAACGGCAGAAAGAGTTAAGACTTAACAGCGAAATGGCTGGCTTCTCCGGCCCTTCGAAGAGCTCTCTGTCCACTTGATTTATGGAGTCCAAGAGGCGGTGATGCATCTTCTTACCATCTTTCCGATGAAGTTTACGTCACAGGCCATGTTAGAGCCCTCCGCCCCTTGTCCGGCCATGATTTCGTCATTGGAGACTGCAGCGAAGTCTCTGGCCAGAGATCGCGGTTAATCTGGTAAACGGCAGCTAGTAATGACAATGAGTTGGATGATGGACCCCCTTTTTGTTCTAGCTTGTGACCTAACCAACCTCGATAGGCCTATAGAGAACACAAAAAGAACTGCACCCCAATTAGCTTGGGTTAGATAATACGGCTTACATTCTGTAATCCGGTTTTTGTTCGATTACGATGACCCACTGGGCTTACAAGAATCCCATTTGCAAAATCAGTTTATGGAAAACTATAAAAAGTAAGCTCTTATTTATTTTGTTTTGAGGTTTTGCGGTTCGTAACCCAAGGCATCTTATTGTAAAGATTATCATAAGAGTGTATCCATCGGGTACAAATGTGGAGCAGTGAATTAATTCTTTGGTAGCGTGCATCTCGAGATACAATCCAATCGACACATTGCCCAACGTGCACACACGAATTTTAGACAAACAAATTATTCAAAAAGTGAAGCCCTTCATCTTCCTCGGAGTGGAGCTCGGTGTGGTCCACGGTTAATGTGCCAGACAAGTAGCAACCGGCAATTGTCTGTGAAAATCTAAAACGAAGTCAACACGAAAATCAACAACATCGCCATCCAAAAAAACTAAAAAAATATCCAACAAGAAACAAGAAAACCCGACAACTTCAAGACGACCCAGAGAACGAGCAGACGAACGAGCATTAAAAGTGGAAAATAAGTGTAATAATGACATTTGGGGCCGTTAGGAGTTGGATTCTTAACTGTTTGACATTTTGCGTAACCTTTTTCGTAGACATTTGGCCTTTATTCGGATTAAGTACATGTCTTTTTACGAGCTCCGTCTGGCCAAGAGGAAGTTGCGATGGGGGCGCAATGATGATGAGCTGCTGGAGCTACTGACTGGCTGGTGGTAGTGTTGGAGTGACCCACTGAACTGGCCAGGCTAATTGAAAAATGAAACTTTCAATTTCATGGCGAAATGCTAATTTCTAGCCAAAGAAAAGTCAACTGGAAAAACAGCAGAGAAGAGTAAACGAAGAGGAAAAATGGCAAGACTAAATACAAAATCGCAGAAGTAAAAAAAAGAAATAAAGTGAAGAGATGTTTGGAGAATGTTTTTAAAACATATAGATACTCTTTTCTTTAGGCTTTTAAATATCTCAGTATCTTAGATATCTTAGTAAATGAAATAAGGAATATATAAAATTTAATACAACAAACCTTAAAATTTCTTAAAAGAGGGTACTTTTCCTTAAATTTAATTTCTTAAAAGCTTCAACTCTATTTTCCTTAAATTCTCCATAAAAGCCTCTATTTTATTTAAATTAAAATTCACTTAATTTCCAAAGTACCCCCAGTGAGAGAAGGTGAGGGGAAAAACAATTAAATTTCAGACGCCAGAAGGAAAAGAGAAAAACTAGCAGGTAGAGTCACTGGAAGAGATGGCCCGCTTCGTTGGCCAGCGGCTATGATGGCCAGAACACCACAGCACAGCACAACAGCAACAACGCGACGCATTTATTGACGTAGCCAAAACACATTAGCCACCGCTGGCCATAGTTTTTATTGTTGCTGTTGCTGTTGCCGGCTGGCTCTTAGCCGGTGGTGCTGGCCGATGGCTGATGGCGCAAACAGTGTTGCAAATGACCCAATTATCCACTGACCCACTCAAACCACTGCCCGTTGCCGGGTCCGGAGACCTCCAGAGTTGGAGTTGTGAAATAAAGAAGAGCGACCGAAATCGAGCCCTGATGGAGTCCAAGAAGGGGCGTCTTTAGGAGCTGACCTAACAAGCGGCCAAAGAACCACAAATGAGACCTTAAAATGGAGACATTAATTAGCCTAATGACAGGCACAAAATGCCCAGAAATTAATTTGCCAGTTACGGTTATGAGAGCGGTTAATCTTTTTGCAAAAAAAAGGCCAGGCCTTCGCCCAGGTGAAAGGTGGCCAGTAAATCATCTTCCCCGACGAGAGCTGGAGCCAGAGGTTCCCACTCGGCTTTCGGTAATTGAAATCTGTCCAGTGTCCCAGCGACTGACTCTTTCGCTGGCCAATGTTTGGAAAGTTCATTCTCGCAGTAGGCCTACGAAACGCAGCAGTTCTGTTTGTTTTTCCGGCTTCGAGCTCAAACGTGCCTCATTAGAAGATGGAGTTTACTTTTCAGTTTTTCGGATCTCCAATCGACACCTCTGTGTCTCTGTACCATTTTCGGGGCTATCAAAACAGCAATCAAGTTCTTTTTGTTTGACATTTTTGTTTACACTTTTTATTGAGTTCTCGTTCGGGCTTAATCAAAATAAATAAGTTGGCCATATTGTGTGTGGCTTACAAACGTATGGTAGTTGGATGGTTGGTGTATTGATGAGGATATGAGTTAGATCGAGTGGGGGCGGGGGTGTAGAATATCTATGTATTATTGTTATTTGTGCAAAAACGATGCTTACGAACGAACAAAGACTACAATACAAGAGAGCACAATGCAAGGCAATACAAACTAGTGAAAATATTAATTAAATAAATTAGCTTTGAGTGGTAATTTCTATCTGGGGAATGGTAACACAAGCGCCGTCTGTCTGTTTCAGCCCGGAACCTGCCAATGGAAAATCTGTGACATTTTCCACCCAACCCGCCGCTGGTGCTGATGCTGTTGCCGAGACTCCAAGCCAACTCCAGCCGATCCGGAGTGGAGCGGAAAACTTCAAGCAATTTCTAAGCGCGCGCGCGCTTCGCTCGTTCGTGAGTTTCTTTCTTTTAATTAAAAAAAAGGCGAAAACTTTTACTCGCCAACTATAGCAGCCAGTAAGCAGGTAACTAGGGCTGCTCTCGATTTTCAGATTTAGATTTTATGCTCGGCGATCTCAGTTGGAATTAATTGTGCGCTAGATGTTCTTTCTGTTTCGGCTGTTTTCTGAGCCAATTCAGCCATAAATGAATCTTAATTCGAAGATATCATATCCCAGAACCCCATTGGAAATTCAACTCTCACTTGAAGTTTACTTTTCGGTTCGACCTCAAAGGATGAATTACTAAAATACGTACTTTCGACTTTTAAAAACCGACGGAGATCCTTTCTACGAGTTCCTACGAAACCTGACCCCAAAAACTAAGCATAACCTACATATAACCTAACCAGACCTATCCACTATAAAAGTTCACGTTGTAGCGCTGCGATTACAAAACTATCTAAAAACCAAACCAAAAGATCCAACAATACCTACAAAGATACACAACTACATTTAGGAACGTGGCTTAAACTCGAACTCTAAGATCCCAGATCACGGGGTATACGATTTTGGACCTACGGGGTTGGTGACGTTAATGCACAAATAACAACAGCGTTTAATGTATAAAGAAATGAATGTATGGGTATGGGTGGTTGGGTTCACATGGTAGCGCTGCTCCACACGATTTCTACAGCTACAGTTTCTTCTTCTTTTTGCGCCACAAAATCTGCATAAGAGCCGGCCCCCTCCACCGCCACCCGCAGCTCTTTTGGGCTCTGTGGTCTTGGCAAAAAGAAAAAGAAAAGAAAAAAAGAGTCTTAAAAAATACAGAAATACAAAACGCCGCCACAGTGAAAGTGAAAGTTGAAGTGGAAGTCGCAAGTTGGATTCGGATTCAGATTCGGATACGGGTTCGGGTTTGGATTCGAGCTTCAAGTGTGTATGTGGATGTGGATGGATGGTATGTACAAGGTTTCCAGCTGCCAGTCCCGGTCGGTCTTCACAAGTTTCCATTTAGCTTTGACGATCGCCTCACATGTGTATGTACGGATTAATGGGTTTTCTTCTATCTTTCACCTCAGTGTCTCTTTCTTTTATCTTTCGGTTTGGGGTTATGCAACTTGGGCTTGGAAGAAAGGCCCAAATGATGGGATGATGGGAGATTTGAATTTTCCAATCCGAGTCCGCCCACGCAGCGGATGTCTTGCGTCTCACGTTTCCAATTATCTGTCCGTCGCCAAAAAACAAGAAACGTCATTTTCTGGTTTGGGATTTCCATGGATTTCATTAGTTTTCCATTGTCGTCGTCGTCGTCGTCGTCACGAGATGGTGGAAAACGCTGGCTTTAGCTTACCCACCGAGCCCAGTATCAGCCTGGTGGGTGTGGCCCGGCTGTCTGGCCCCAGTTTGGCAGCTGCCACTTGGCTGTCATCGTGGCTGCCACCTCCGCTCGGATGCCTGCCGCCGCCGCACCACACCAAGCCCAAGCTATTGCTGTTGCTATTGTTGTTGCAATCTACCAAGAGATTCAAGGCTGTGGGCGTCACATCCGTCAGATTCAAATGCTCAAAGTTAAAGACGAGGCCCGACTCGCAGCCGTGGCTCCCAGCGCTATCCAAGCCACTGTCGCTGGCCGATCCCGATCCCGATCCGAGGGCCGATACTAATCCGGCCTGATCCGAGGCATTGCAGGTCTCGATCAGCTTGCGCGATATCTCATTGAGGCTCTCGTCCAGGAGAGTCTCCGCCTGGGCGGAAATCGTCGAGGAGGAGGTGTTGCCCACTCCGCCTTTGAAACAGTTCCCGAACAGATCGTTCACTATGTTGATCCCACTCAGGATGTCCCCGTAGCCGGAGTCGTCGCTCAGGCACTGCGAGGGCGTGGCCACCACGCTCGGATGGCTCCGCTGGGACCCGATCACGCCCACTATGTCCGCCCGACTACTGTCTCCGGTAATGGGGGCGAACTCCTCGCCAGTCTCCTCCAGCGCTGCCTTGGCAGTTGGGTTGGGCCGGCTCTGGCTGCAAATGGAGCTATCGCAGGAGCTGTCCGAGTGAGTGGACGAGGTGGAGGACGAGGACTCGCGGCTGCCGCCACCCTGTTCGCTCGACGAGGCGTCGGAGAGGGACCGACGCAGTGGGTAGTCCCACAGAGAGCGCAGCGGATCGCAGTCCCGGCAGAAGCAGACACCGTGGGTGTGGTCGTGCTGGAGTATCCCAGGTGGCAGGTGGTACGCGACACCGGCGGGATAGCCCTCCACTTGGTTGTTCATTTTTGGTTGCATCTCGGGCTCCAGCTTGAGCAGCACTCCGTTGCCCGGCTTCCTGTCCTTCTTGCGCCGCTTCCTCGGCTTAATGATCCTGGGCAGGCAGGTCTCCGAGGGAGTATTGGTCTGGTCCTGGCTTGATGCATTCATGACGGGTTTCTCCTGGGTGGTAAGCACAGGCGGGGCAGAGTTCTGGTACCGGAGGGTCCGGGATTTGTCGGCCAGCTTGAAGCCCTGGCCGTTCATCGGATGGTAGGCACTCCAGTTGGGCGGCATTGGGTGGTGGTTGTGTGGATGGGCAGGCGCCTGGAACTGTTGCTGAAGGTGCTGCTTGCCGTTCTGCTGAAGCAGCGGCATCCCCTGCGCGTGCACCGCCAGTTGCGACATGGAAGCCCCGCCAGGCGGCCAGGACGGTGCGGACTTTGGAGTGGACTTCCGCAACAGTCGCTGCCGCTGGGCCGGCGAAAGGTGACTGGAAGCATTCGAGATGAGCGGAATCCCGGCGCACTCGTTGATCCGCTGCTGATTGACGACCCCGTAGCCACTGGGCTGGGGTGGAGGGCCGGTCGCCGGGGAGGCGGTCCAGTTGGGAGGAGGCGCTGCATGATGCAGTCGCTGCAAGTTGTATCCGGAGGATTGCGGAGGTGGTGGGGCCGGTGAGCCTGGCCAGTGGCCTAGCTGCTGCTGCTGCTGATGTGGTGGGTATCTCAGGGGGCCGTAGGGGGGTGCAGGTGGTGCAGTTTCGGGCGCCCGGTAGACGGCCACATGCGATCTCATCTCAACTCTCGGTGGATCTCAGTCCTAGCCGATTGCACATGCTTCGTTTTCGGATTAAGCCACTCAATGGTGCATTTCGATTGCCAAACGAACTCGAGCAGCGCTGCGAAATGAAAACGAAACGAGCCACCGAATCTGGGACACGGCGCGAGCGCAATTACGAAACACGGGGCGCATGCGCGAACGGAATCGAATCTAAGCGAAGCGAGCCGCGAACGGGTTTCCACTGGATGTCGAAGTGTGGAGCGAGCAAGTGGAGCAAGTGTCTCCACTGAGGTCTGAAGGCAGACTGAAGTCAGCTGCTCCGCCGATCGCCGATCGGGCCGGCTAACAGTAAAAGCCGTTATGCGAGATTTTCCACTCTCTCTCGCGCTCTCTTTTTTTTCTAAGCGGGTCTTGCGTTCCACTTGCGATCCACAAGCAAAGCCGGCTTTTAAGCTCCCACCCGTACCCCGCGATGTATCTTTCGCTCTCTTCGGGCCAACGTCCAGAGAGCGGCTTTTGCATGTCGAGGTCGTGCAGTTCTTGTAATTGTTGCGTTCAATTATTTATTTTTAATTGATGCCTGTGCATTATGTTTTCGGCATTAGCGTCCAGCCGTGAGTTTGAACTTTAATTACACGAGCTTACTGAAAATTGTTTGGAAGTGGTGTTGGAAGGGAAAATACCTAAACAATAGGGTTGCCTAAATAGCTGCATATTTCATAACTTTTACTTTTTCTTCTAAATATAATTAAATATTAATTTAAACCAATCCCTTTACATAGCTAAAATACCCTACCAGGTACAGTCAAAAACTTTCTCTTTTCGGAAGCCTTTTTTGCGCTCTTGCTCGCGAGCTTTCCTTTTTTCCCCCCACACACAAACACACACTCATTGGCGGCTGGTTACGCACCAAGTTCACACACACCAGCACACCCAAAGGAAAAGTAATGATAACAGGGGGCACTCACATGACAAGTTGTCCAGCATGTAGGTGAGCAGTTTCTGCGTGCCGTTCGGCTCGTTGTAGATGTTCATGAACTCCTTTTGGAGCGGATTGCCCATGAGTCCCAGTATGACGAGGTGGAACAGCTTGCCGATCTCGTATGGCAGCACTCGCAGAAAGTTGTTGTTCAGCAGCAGTTCCCTAAAAGGAGAAGAGTCGGTGAGTGAGTGACCAAAATGGGGCTATAGCTGGGATTCATTTCAGTATATATTCCGGTAGATTCCAATCTTATCTCATAACCCCCTGATAAAGGAACTCATAGCCCTTTCAGTCCCAAACATGCTAGTCCCAAAACCCCGCCGGCAGGACTCACCGCAGCTGGATAAGCTCGCCGAGCTCTGCTGGAAGACTCCGCAGCTTGTTGCTGGACAGGTCCAGTGTCCGCAGGCTGATCAGCATGCCAACGTCGGCCGGCAACCGAAGCAACTGGTTGTCGTTCAGGTAGAGGGCGGTCAGGTGTTCGAATTCCCAGAGCGACGGACTGATATTCCGAACGCAACCTATCATACAGGGCATATATTGGATTAGTGTGGTGTCTCCTGGAGCATTGGTGGTCAGCACTCACCCGTTATCTCCAAGCCACTCCAGTTTGTCTTCTTGCCGGCTGCTATATCCTCCTGCGACAGAAAGATCTGCTGCCTCCGATTGGCGCTGTCGTATTTGTCTTTGTTACGAGACATTTTATAGTGATTGCCTAGATTGTGGTAGATAGCAATAGATTGGAATAAGATATCTTGTTTGAAACAGTGGGTTGCAGTTGAAAAGCATTTGGTTTGTTTCAAGGAAGTTAGGGCTCATGTTAGGAGACGAAACCTCTCTTAGCAACAGAAATCATTTTAGTTTTAGCTTAAAATTATTAAGGAGAATTGGAATCAAATTATAACCTTTCATAATAACCGCCTGATGATAAGCGTCTCTGCAAAATATTAATAAAGTGGTTTCAATTATTATTTCGTATTAGTAAACAAAGAGTTTTGGGCTTTGGGGGTTGGGGATGGTTTTGGTGATTGGAGGATGCACTTGCGGTCAAAATAGATCTGTAATGGAAGATGCAGTTTCGTCATCAAGCTAATATAGTTCATTTTGACTGCAAGCATGAATCTGAAATCATAACTAAATGCAACATAATTCGATGTTTTGAAGCGCGCGCAAAGTGCAAGCACACGAACACACACAAGGCGCACGCACACATGGCTCGCTCGACCGTAATGCAGTTAAGAGTTAGGGTAACCAACAAATGGCGTGGGTGGGCTATTGCAAGGAGGACGCATGTTGGGATTCGCGAAGGCCTCGTATCCTGCCACACTTTGTTTACCTGGGTCAAGCTTAGATATACTTCAGGTACGATCGCCTCAGTTTACGTTGCCCCTTAAGTCAGTCTCTTGAATTTTATATTTTCTTGCCAATACTTGCTCTTCTGCGCGCTCTTTTTGTACGCCACCCGCAAGTTACTTATTAATTTTGAAACGGTAAACGGTAAATGGTGGATAACTGGGAAAGCGGAGCTTCCTTTCGATGCACTGCGAATTTCGAGGTATCTAATGTTTAAAATTTTTTTGGATTAAGTGTTTTTTGTGTCTGTTTGTCGGAACAGAAGCGACGAATCTACTATTCCCCTTCTCGTTTTGGGTCGCTCTTTCCTCCGTTCTCCGTCGCTTCGCTTTCCCCGCTTTATTTATTGCGCGACTCGTTTTCATCGTCGTTTCTTGTTTTTGTATACATGGTGTTCGGAGTTGCCACTCGATGTATTTACAAATTCGTCCTAACACTCGTGGCTGGAGCCAATTTTGATCTACAAGTAGTTTTCTGTTTGGGAAGCGGCCTTCATTTTGAATAACTCCATTGTATGTACAATTAATTGTTCTATTAGTCAAAACAAAACAATCGCCCACACACACACTCACACAACCGCACACATACAAAACGGTCACACGCATACACAGAGGTGGCAGGGTTGAAATAAAAACAGCGTAGATTTCGTACTGTTTGCTGTGCTAGCCACTTTTGTGTAACTCTTTTTCTGGTTGTAACTCTGCACCGATCGCGATTCAATATTTTGAATATTATTATTCTTCGATGGCGATTTATTTGCGTTTCTGTCTGCTGATGCTATGTTGTCTTGTTCTTCGCTTTCCTTCTTGTTCCATTTCTCTTTTGTGCGCTTCTTCGGCATGGCGCAATTAGAACTGCCAACTCTCTTGTTAAATATAGATGAGAAATATCGGCATTAAATACTTTAAATTAAATATTAGAATACAACTCTTCTATAGATTGTTTATTCATTTATTAAAAAAAAAACTTATAAGAGAGAATCACAAAAAGAAATCATCTGTAATGATTTTTAAACTTTTAAATTTTAGCCACTTTTATTTTGAATAGATTGGCGGTACAGTTTTTTGATCGCCCAAGTTGGCAGTCTTAGTTGTTTTGAAGCGGGAGCCTCACTTAAGTAGGTGCCAGTTGAATATTGGAATCAAAATTTATGAATAACTACTTGCAGATCTAAGATGACACCGGAATTCGCAGATTACCTAGAGAGAGATAAACAGTCCGTGATAGAAATCGCCCCGGACGGCTGTAGGGAACACTATCTATGGATATACGAAAAGACAAGGATAACCGCTGAGGAACTGGCGCGGCCCTTCTCTCGTGAGGAAGCCGAGGAGTTGTGCCGGCGTACCAAGGTCAAGGTGAAAATGTACAGGAAAAACTGTGTTTTTGAAGCCAAAAAACGGTTCGAGGCAAAGGGCCGCTTCAAAGACGCCTCCCAACGCTATATAGACAAGATGCTGATTAAAGCTGTAAAGCGGAAAATGGTGACGCCGTATTCGGACGAGGAGGTGTCCAAGTGGAGGAGTATCAACTGCAGTCTTCTCAAAGAACAAAATCTTAGACGGTTGGAGATTTGGCGCCAAAGCCGAAGGAGCCTCTCAAGGGAGTCAAAGTCTTCCCACAAATCCAATTTCACAAACGACAATATCTCGGATGTGGAGCTGATGCCCTCGCAATCAAGTGCCTCTAATGAAGACATCTTGGAGTTGGACACCGGGTCTCATTTGGAAGAGGCTGGCCTCGTTGGCATAGGAGACACAGAATCAGCACCTGTGGATATGTATCCACCAATGAAATTGGTGAAAAGAACTGACATCTCAGACTTTGGCGATTTAATAGAGGAGGATTACGACTACAACAGTGAGATGCTACTACAGGACATATGCCAGAGTGAAAGCCAGAATCAGGACACAGGAGACGTCCAGAGCCAGGAGCTGGGCATCGGACCAAGCGAGGAAATACATCCAAGTATTTTGAACCTTGACTGGGTCCAAGCAGGAATTGAACTGAACTCTGAAAGCATTCTCGATGAAAAAAACACCCAATCCCAGAGGAGTGACGACACAAACTATGAGATCTTTGGAACCCAAGTGGTGGGCGCATCTACCCAGGATACGGCCTCCCAATGATTAGCCTTAGAGAAGCCTTTTTTTGAATTCAATAAATGTTATAGGTTTTAGGGCTGGCTCACCGTACTGAATAGTTTAGAAAAGTAAGACTTCAAAGTTTAATATTAATGTTATTTTTGTTTATTTCTTTAATTAAAAGAGAGGGATATAAAAACTTCTTAAAAACATGTACTTATTGTTTAAGCGATTCACTAGAACCCTATTTTTAATAAAACCCTATTCTAATTCAATCAATAATTAAGTATTTTTAAAATATGTACATTCTGATTCGGCTCAGTATGTGCACGGAGTTGGACATTTAAAATGCTCCCTTTTACATAATTTACGCTATGTATTATTTACATTGATAACTAATTTATGTGGTCCCAGAGGGCGTGGCAGAGGGTCGGGTGTGGCAGGTGCGGCGGATGCTACGGGAAATGGTCAAACAGGAACTGTTCCATGAACAGTGACTCCGAATGCTAGTTGGACGCGTTCTCGCCCGGCTCGCTTACAGCAATGGTCATCTTGCCCTCGTCGCCACTTTCCGGCTCCTCCTCGTCGTCCTCGTCCAGCTCCTCCTCGTCTAGATCTTCCTCGTCTTCGTCCTCCTCCGTCATATCTTCCTCTTCCTCCTCGTCGTCCTCGCCGAAGCTATCGCCGCCACCAGGACCCTCCACGGCCGGAAGCTGGACAATCGTTGCTCCGCCCGGCGTCACAGTTGATCCCGCAACCGTGGCTGCCACACTGGAGGCGCCACTGCCTGCCACCCCTGTTGTCCGATTCGTTGGTAGCTCTATCGTAACTATTCCGCTCATGGTGCTGATACTCTTCGGCGCGTTCGCAGTCTTGCCCTCCTGCTTGATGCTCAGCATCAGCTCCGCTCCGGAGCGGCTCTTGAAGTGCGTCTTAATGTGCTTGGAGAGGTGGTCGCTGCGCATGAACTTTTTGTTGCACTCGCGGCACTGAAACCGTTTCTCCCCAGTGTGCGTCCTCCTGTGGCGCTGCAGTTCGTCGGAACGCGTGAAGCGCTTCCCGCAAAAGACCCAGGAGCAGACGAATGGTCGCTCGCCGGTATGCCACCGCAGGTGGGCCCGGAGATGCGAGGTCTTTCCGTACACTTTCTGGCAGCCGGCTATATGGCATATGTGCTGGCGCTTCTTGTCCGAGTGCTTCTCCCCGTCGGTGCAGTTCGGGCAGGTGCATGCCACGCGCTTCAGTCGCGGCTTCGGCTCTGCCGACTTGGATTCCCCCACACTCCCGCCGCTGACATTCAGATTTGTTGTGTTCTGGGTGGGATTTATGGTCGGGGTGGTAATACCCCTTATACTGGCACTTCTCACTGGCGTGGTCACCACTTGGACGCCAGTGGGCGCTATGGAGATCTGATTGCCCGTGGAGTTGCTGACCAGGTTGGCTTTTGTTTTTGGAGTTGGCGGCTGGGGAGGATTGGCGGTTGGTTGGGGCAGGGCCGTGATCTGAATGGACGCTGGTATGCTCAGGCTGGACAAGGTGTTGCCGTCGGTCTGCAGGAACTTTATTTGTTGAGGTGAAGACGTGGTGCTGGGCGTCGACGCGGGAGCCGGAGTATTGGCGGGGGCAAAGGTGTCCGGCGGTTCCTGCTTGATGTTGGTGATCATCTGCGTGGGACTCTGCGGCTCCTGCTTCGGCATCACCTGCAAGTGCCCAGACTGCCCACCGGTCTGGACCTGCGGCACAGGCAGTTGGGTCAGCACCTGCTGTAAGTTGGCGGGCAGATTCGGGGGCAGCTGGTTGGCTTGTATGATTTGCACCTGACCCAGTCCGGGAATGTTTTGGATGGGCAGGGCCTGCAGGTTGGGCAGCTGTAGCGGCGTGGGCACTGCAGCCGGCGTCGCAGCCGGCGCTGGAGCTGAGGGGTTCTGCCGCAGCTGGGCGGGATACACGGTCAGTTGCTGACCCTGGGCATTGGTGATGGTGATGGGTTGATTCGCCGGTATTTGTCCCCCCGCGGACGCCTCGCTGATGGCCTGAAGGAGCTGCTGGTGCTGCGCCTGCTGTTGTTGCTGGGCCTGCTGCTGCTGCTGCTGCTGGACCTGGACTTGTTGTTGCTGCTGTTGCTGCACTTGGACCTGTTGCTGTTGGACCTGCTGCTGCTGGTGGGGATTCTGGATATGTATGATATTCGCATTGGGTGGCAGCTGAGGATACGGCATGGGCGCTAGCTGCACCTGCTGTATCTGCCCGTTGGGCGTCACGATCTGTGCTATCTGCGAGAACTGCGGGATGATCTGCATCTGGGAAGCGCCCGGCATCTGCAGAGATTGTGCCTGCATAAGATTGGGCAGCCCCCCTCCGGCCGCTGCCGCCGCTGTTTGCACAGGGACGTGGACAGTCTGGTAGATGGTTTGCCCGCCAGCGGTCTGCACAGGAATCTGCACTGCTACGGTCTGCTGCTGTTGCGGCAACGACTGCGTCGGGAACTGAATCAACTGGGGGCGCAGTTGCAGCTGGCCATTTTCCACCTTGATGGACTGACCACCGCCCAATAGGTTCGGTATGTTTCCCAGCAGCCCGTTCGCTGCCGCCACCGACGTGGGTATTTGCAGATTGGTGCCGGGTATTGTAATGGTACTGGGTAGCTGTGCAGTTGCGCCTCCAGTCGCCGCTCCTCCTGTTGCGGTGCTCGGGGTCGCTGCTGTTCCAGTGGCAGTCGTTCCCTGGGGCTGTTGTTGCTGCTGCGCCTGCTGCTGGAGGAGATTGGTGACAGGTATTTGAATATTAGTGCCGGGAATGCTGAACAGTTGGGTTTGCGCTGGCTGCTCCTGGCCCAGTCCGTTCAGCTGCTGCAGCTGGATGCAGTTGGAGTTCCCTGGCGCCCTGATGATCTGGCCGTTGGGCGTGATAAAGGCCTGCTGGCCATTGATGTTCACCGGCTGGGCTGTGGCCAGCTGAGCATTAAGGTTCGGGATGAAGATGGCCTCCTGGCCATCAATGTTCACCGTCTGCATGGGCATGGGCTGCACGATTTGGAACATGTTCTGGGGCAGCCCCGTGCTCTGGGTACCTCCTGCCACTGCGGCCCCTGCAGCAAATTGCTGCGGTATTTGGTGAATGGCTATCTGCTGCATTTGGGGGCCAGCTTGGGCAGCGGCCTGTGCCGCTTGGGATGCATTGCTGGTAGGGGTCGATGGCGCGGGGGTCGCCTTGCCGGATACGCTGGCCGCCGAGGGCGCGGCAGCTGGAGCACTTTGCCTTATCATGTCAGCACTTTTAATTTAGATTTAGCAGTCAGCAGTCTTTCAATAAAAACGTTTGATTTTTCTCCATCAGACGCGGTACGATTGGATTGCATTTAAACGGCCATTTCACAAACACAAACATTTAAACAAGGACGCAGGGGGTTGTCGCGCGTAACAAAACACATATAATACATAAACGGCAAAGACAATAAAGTTAAGGACCGAATTAAACAAGTTTTTGGATAATTTTGTTTTGACAAACGCAAAGTGAGAGTGAGAATAGGCAGGGCTGCTCGGCGTCTGATATCGATAGCTGGGACAGAGTTATCGATATCTGAGAAGGGTGGTAGCACCAAAAAAAGGAGAAGAAGAAGAAGACGTCTCAGAGCTCTGTTTCTGTTTTGTCAACAAGTTTCTGCTTTTGTTTAAGTTCAGCCGTCTTCCGCAGCCGATGTCCATGATGGAGGTGGACCAGATGCCTCTGGCCGACGTGGTCTTCGTAATCGAGGGCAGCGCCATCAACGGGGCCTACATCAACGAGCTGAAGACCAACTACATCCTGCCGACTCTGGAGCACTTTACGACTGGCTCGATTGACGAACGAGAGTATCTGATTGCTGAGCGCTTCGCCACTCTTTACGGGATTGTGGTCTATCGGACAGCCGCCAATTTGCTGGAACCCGTTTGCTCCACCTATGGCCCCTTCTTGCAGCCACAAAAGGTGATGGAGACTATCGATCGCCTGCCGCTGGTCGGCGGCGGAATGGAGTCCTGTGCCCATATGGCAGAGGGATTTGCAGCAGCGCACGGCTGCTTCGACGACTTTGCCAAACATCGCCAGATGATTGACCAGACCAGCGTCCAGCGCCACTGCATCCTTATCTGCAACAGCCCGCCCTACCAGATGCCAACTACCGAATCCTGGAAGTACCAGGGCAAAACTTGCGAGCAGCTTGCCGCCTTGTTCAACGAACAAAAGATAAATCTCTCGATCATTGCTCCTCGAAAGATGCCTGTTCTCTTCAAGCTCTTCATGAAGGCCGATGGGGACCAACCGATCACGAGCAAGAACTACGCGAAGAATATTCGCCATTTAGTCTTGCTTAAAGGTTACAGCCTTAAGGAACGGGCTCCGAGTCCGAATAGTATGGGTGCCCAAATGGCAGCGCCAAACGCGGCCCAGGCTGTTGCCCAGCAGCAGCAACAGCAACAACAGAATCCTGCGGTCCAGCAGCAACCAGGTGGAGGAATGCCCATGGACACTAATCCTCCGCAGCAGCAGCAACAACAGCCGCAGCAGGGAAATCCGCAACAGCAACAGCAGGTGTTGAACATGAACCCGATGCAGCAGCCCCAGCAGCAACCCGGTCAGAATCCCCAAGCGGGACTCCTCAATCCCCAGCAGCAACAACAACTCATTCAGCAGCAGCAGCAACAGCAGCAAAATCAGTTTGTGCCCAACCAAATGCAGAATCCCAACTTTCCGGGTCAGAACCGGTGGATGTATCCCAACCAGCCGGGCCAACAGCGGCCTCCGTTTATGCAGGGTGCCGGCAATGTGGGACAAGGTGGCGGAATGCAGTTGCAGCAGCAGCAGAACCCCAACTCGGCATTAATCTCACGCATCAATGCACCACCTCCTAACCAAACTGTGAACTCCCTGCAACAGCAGCAGCAGGCTCAGCAGCAGCAGCAGCAACAACAGGTCCAACAGCAGCAGCAGCAGCAGCAGGCTCAACAGCAGCAACAACAGCAGGCCCAGCAGCAACGGATGCAGATGATCAGCCAGCAGCAGATCCTAAACCACCAACAAATGCAGCAACAGCAACAACTGGCCCAGCAGCAGCAACAGCAGCAGGGACAACAACAGCAAGGAAATCCGAACAACCCCGGAAACAACATGATGCCGGCCGTTTCAAATGCTGGAAATATGCCCAATCCGCAACAACAACAACAGCAGCAGCAGCAAGTGGGCCAGCAGGCAAATTCCCAGCAGCAGGGCAATCCTCAGCAGCAACAGCAGGCGAATCCGCAGCAGGAGCAGGCTTCCCTGAGAGAAAAGATTTGGACGGGCATTTTGGAGTGGTCGGAGAAGCCGAAGTCAGATCCGCAAAAAATCCCGCACACGCTTCAGTGCACGGTGTGCACCAATATCAAAGACGGAGAGCCAGAAATCAAAGCCGAAAACTGGCCTCCGAAGTTGCTGATGCAACTGATGCCCAAGCACTTGGTGGGCAACATTGGAGGGCAGTTCCTAAAGGATTCCAAGATGGTTGTTTTTCGGCCAACACCTGGAGAGGCGCTTGATTCCCTCGCCAAGATGATGACGTCCGGGTACGCCGGTTGCGTCCACTTCTCGTCCATTCCCAACTCACCAGCCTGCGAGCTCAAGGTCCTCATTCTTCTGTACACCCCGGATCGCAATGCGTTCCTTGGGTTCATACCCAACAATCAGGCGATGTTTGTGGAGCGGCTGCGAAAGGTTATCCAGCAGAAGCAGCACGGGAGTATGCAACAGCAGCAGCAGCAACAGCAAATGCTGCAACAACAGGGCAAGTCGCCCATGGAGCTTCAACAGCAACAACAACAGCAGCAGCAGATGCAGCAGGACAACTCCCAGCAACAGCAGCAGCAGCACTACAATCAGTATCAGCTGAACATGCAGATGGGCGGGGGAGGTCCAGGCGCAGGCCCCGGGCCTGGGGGTATGCCCATGCAGCAGAACCAGATGCAGATGAACATGATGCAGCAGCAGCAGCGAATGCCCCTGGGCGTTGGACCCGGCGGAGTGCCCAATCCTAACTTGCAGCAGCAGTTGCAGCAAGTGGCTCCCAACGTGGCGGCCATGCAGCAGCAGGCGCAGCAACAGCAGCGCATGGTACGCCCCATGATGAGCAACAACAACCCGGGACTGCGTCAGCTGCTGCAACACCAGACCACGCCCGTCAACCAGTTTCGGCCACAGATGGGCGGCCAGAATCCGAATCAAATGGGTGCCGGTGGTCCGATGGTCGGAAATCGAAACTTTGACGACGGCAGTTATGAGTTTATGTAGGAAGTAGTGATAGTTTTTAGAGGAATTCGCAAATTCATACAATGCATTATTTAAATAAAATATAAATAATATTCTAAGAGGTCTTATCCTGTACTATTCGAATCCCAAATATAAAAGATTCTTGTTTTTAGACGGAAAATCTATCTTTTTTTGGTGATGATTTTATTTGAAACCCACTAAGTTATGGTTTCCTATCAGATCAGTTTCGCTTTACTAACTACATATCTAGATGGACGAGGTGGCGTAGTCGGCCGGGAATTTGAAGATGTGCTTGCCGGTGGCCTGGACTGAGGGTAGGAGTCCAGCATTGGGGATGATGTTCCACGAGAGGTAAAGGGACACATTGCGGTTATCCTTAAGACCATTTCCGTCGTCCCAGAAGTAGTACTTGGTGTTCATGTTCTTGAAGTCGAGAACGGCGTTGTCGCCGCGAAGGATGATCTTGTCCCAGAGCACCACCTGGTTGAGCTGATTGGCCGGCGTCTTGTACTCGGCGGTCAGATACAGGAACAGCTGCTTAACGTTCCAGTTGAAGACGTCGGTCAGATTTGTCTGCAAATCAAAGGTGACGTAGCCCAGGTCGTGTTTCTCGCGGGAAGCTCCATAATCCGGCACATTCTTCACCAGCACCCGGATAGTGTTTATTGAGGCATCGGTGCGGTAGTCGAGAAAGACGGTAGACAGGAAGCAACTGAAGGTGAGGCAGGCTAGGACGCTCAGGGTATACGCCACGGTGGCGTTTCCTCGGGTGAGAACCGTATGCATCTTATTATATTCGTCGATTCCTTTTTCCTGGAGTCTAATTCGGCAAAATGACACGTATATCCAGTGTTGTCAATGTTTGATACAGTGTTGCCATATGACGATTTGAAAAACGCACTAAAAATCCAGATGTCCCCCCCCAAATTCAAAAGTGCACTGAAACAAAATTTCTATCAATGCCGAAGTTGTTACCTTTAATATAAATACCCAAAAAAAAGTAAAAAAAAACTAAAAACAACATGTCTTCTAAACGTTATTACCTTCTTAAATTCACATCAAGATCAATAAGAAAAAAGCCAATAACTGACTATCCTGGGTTATTAAGTCCTATTCTAGCCCGGTTTGTCAGGTCAAACTTATTTGGGATGTACCCAAGGTTGCCGTTCTAGGATTGTTTTCAATCATTTCAAATTAAAAACCGGTATGAAATGTACACAAAATTCTTAAGCTATACTTAAAAAAAATGGACATGTTATAATTATTTACAAAAACTTCTATAGGAAAATAAAGTGAATGAGGGTGCTTAAGTGTAACAAAAGCTTGATCTATTTGGATATGGTATATTTGGCTTAGTATATCCTATTAATTAAGGCTTCTAGTCGGAGAATATTTTAATTTTTAATAAAATCGAAAGGTTTGTATATGCAATGAACAACATTAAATGGCAACTTCTTCTGCGAACCAGATCGCTCCGGTTCATTTCAATATCCGGGAGAAGAATATAGCGATCCAAATCGACCTTCATGTGAGAAACATTAACTTTGTTGGATTTTATTTTCCAGACGTTGTTTAATAAGTTTTTAAACCTCTAAAATACAGTGTAGAATAGAATATTACCGTCCGAAACGGTTTGCCATGCCCGAACCGGTTATAATGTTAGATATTTTCTCGATGTATCGATACATTGGCGAAACATCGATTGCCAACCTCTAATATCCGGGAATAGAATAATATGGCGATCCGAAACTCTGACGATTTTAACACTGAGGATTTAACACTGCTGAAAATTTGATTAATTCACTATAAATTGAAAACGGTAATACGCGAA
The DNA here is from genome assembly GCA_018153035.1 of Drosophila pseudoananassae pseudoananassae. Classification (NCBI taxonomy): domain Eukaryota; kingdom Metazoa; phylum Arthropoda; class Insecta; order Diptera; family Drosophilidae; genus Drosophila; species Drosophila pseudoananassae. Next base: position 4,073,099 of record JAECXR010000055.1, read on the forward strand.
ATAATCGCCAAACTATTGGGCAGCAAGTGCGGAGCAAAGGGTACTAGTTTTCGGGCCTTCAGATAGCCGTAAATTGGTGAAAATCTGCTTCTGAATAGTGGCATAAAAATTTTCCCTTAGTCGCTATTTTCTGCCTTCCTGACGCGGCCACTCGGGCCGCTGTAGCGAATCGCGTGTGTGCAAGCGAGACGAGGCTATCGACGAAACGAAAAGTCGAAAAGTGATTTTTTCTTGGCTCGTTCAGGGCGAAGTCGAAACTGCTCGAAAGGTTTTATAAATAATGTACGGTCATAGACAATGTGCGAGAGTTATTAATCGCGACAAGTGCAGCCTTTTATTGGCGATTTGTTTGCCTGCGATTATATAAATAGTGAAGCACGTTGCCGAAGTCCTAATTGCGCATCGATTGCCCCGCGATTCGAAGAAAAACGGGGAATAAAGAAAAAATTGAAAAGGAAAATAAAAGTTGTGGCCCCCGCTTCCCGCAGAGCGTGTGTTTTTTGTTTCGCACCTGAACAGTTTTCGGTGTAAAAATGTGAATCAGTGGGCATGGGAATGGGAGAATTAAATGCGAACGAACGATACGAATGTACGAACGAGTGTGCAATAGAGGAGAAGGAGAAGTGAAAGAATGCGCGGCGTTGCCATACGGGTGCGGAACGTGTGTGTGCTTCAATCTCTCCGAGTGTGTATGTGTGTTTTTGTGTGAGTGTGTGGTGTGCCTGCCTATATATACGTGTATATATAATCCAATTCCTAACAATATAAAAAAAAATCGATATAAACGCATAAATCTTTAAGAACTCCAATCCCCGCCGCCTTTGTTGATGTGTTTTTTTTTGTTTTTGCTTCGAATCGAGTTGAAACGAACCTTTCGAAAACCACATCAACAAAGATGTCAAATTGAAGTATTTTCCTTTGGAGTAATTTTCCTACCCACATAAAAAATCCAAAAAAATCTCGTATACTTATCCTACACTCTCTTCTCCAACCAACCAACGAAAAATATATGAAAAGGACGCGCGAATTAAAAGTAAAAGCAAAGCAAAATACCACTCACACCCTCAGCGAGAGAGAGTAAAATGAATAATGATGCGAAAAGCCATGAAAGCGATGACTTGAACGTGCGCTCCACGGCGTATTTTAATAATAAATCCACACCTACCGTAACCACAAGTGCAGCTCCTCCAGTTGGCAAGAACAACAACAATAGCAAGCCCAGCGCTGCCCAAGCCAACAGCCCACAGAGTGGTAACAAAAATCAAAACAAACTGCCAAATAGACAGTTACAGTTCCCCTACAACATACCTCGTCTTGCTGCCGCCAGACAGACGAAGATCGCCGCCGCCGCCGCTCTCTTGGCCAGCAACCAGAAGACCGTCAAGAATGAGAATCTGACCGCGGCGGCAGCACTAATCGAAGTAACACCAACAACAACAACAACTTTAGTAACACCACCTGAAATAGCAACAACCAGCACCAAGGCGAGCAGATTGAAAGTTAACAACAATTGTAACTCAGCCACTGCCAATACTAACAGCAAGATGTCCGGCACCAATAGCCAGACAACGCCCACGGCCACCTCAACCACCACCACCACCACAACGAATCCCAGCGGCTCAACAAGCAGTGGAAGTGGCAGTGGGAGTGGGACTGGTGGCGGTACCACGGTCATTGCCAATCCCGCATCGGTGTCCACCACTGCCGCCGGCAGCGCTGCCAAGTTCCGGGCCGCCGTCGCATCGGCGCCCAGCTCAGCACCGCCGGCATCAGCAACAGCATCCGCGCCGCCTGCAGCTGCGTCTGCACCAGGATCAGCATCCGCCTCAGCCTCAGCAGCACCTGCTCCAACACCCGCCCCAACCAGCAGCAGCAGCAGCAGCTCCTCGAAGAAGACACGAGCGGCTGTGGCCGCTCTGAAGCGCCAGGTAGCTATGCAGCAACAACCGTACGCTGCTGGTTCAACAGCTCCTCCCAGCTTGACCAGCAAGGATTCGGCGCATTTGAAATTCGCCGCAACCACTCTGCTGATGGGCGCCGCCGCTGCTGCCGTGGATAGCAACGCTGGCGCTGCTACCGGGGGAGGAAGCGGAGGCGGAGCAGCCGGAGTTGATGTGGCCAAGACAGCGGCCGTGCTGAAGCAAAAGCTGAAGGATGCCGCCGCCGCTGCCACAGCATCCGCCTCGAATCGCTCCGCCTCATCGTCCCTCTCTTCGAACGCCTCCTCGCTGTCCTCTTCGGTGGGCATCGTGAACGCCATCTCGTCGGCGCTGCAGAACATCATTACGCCGGACACAGACACCGACACGGAGTTCTATCCCCAGCCCGCTACCACAGACTTGTCCGAATCGGAGGAGGAGTCCGTCTCAGAGGTAAGTGTGCTCATCCGTGATACTACCAGGTAGACTTCTTACACCTCCTCTTACTCTTTATTTCCTTACAAGTTTAGTTTAATTCATCCTCTTGAATTTAATTTGAAATTGTAGAGTGCAGTGGACCAGATCATTGATACTTTCTGTTATCACCTAGCACATACACCAACACACACACACCTCTTATCAAATTAGAAATTAATATATGTTGATGTAGCTGCGGAAACAACACAGTTGCTGGTGACGCAGGTGGGCAAGTGTTTTCTTCGGAAATCCACGTTTGCCGCTGCACAGATTCGTTACCCAGCTTATCTCAGCTGTACTACCAGCAATACTTGCCATACCTGGGGAAATTACCGTTGATTAGTGAATTGATCGCCAGACGGGTCGTTCTTGTGTTTGTTGTTGGGAGACTCTCTCTGCTCCCAGCTCCCTGCTCTCTTTCTCGGGGTGCGTGCCAGCCCTTCTCTCTCTCACTCTCTCTCTCCCTCTCTTGGCCGTGTAGGTGAATGATTTATCAGCTGTTTGCCGACGGTGGGTGGGCGTTTGCACGCCTGTGTCTGTGTCTGTGAATGCTTTTTCTTTGTCTAGCAAATGCGAAATAAAATACAAAAATTTAAGTTGTTAAAAGGTCATTGCTGCGACACAGTTTTCTTTCTAGCTAATTATGTTCCCCCCAGCCCAGTTGACCTCCCAACATTGATGTAGTTGTTCAATTTCCTGTCGCAGATAATTTATTTTCGCGTCCGTTCGCGAATTCTCTTTTTTTCGAGCAGCGTGACAAAAGATTTTGGCGACCGTCTGGCAACGCCGGGCTCTGCTGCTGCTTCTGCTTCTTCCTCGTTTTGCTACCGAAATTGTTGTTGCACCAGCAGCAGCAGCAGTGAAATCGTTTGTGAAGCGAAAATGCGCAAAGAAAACGAGCCACTAAAACAACAATAATAAATAAAAGTTATAATAACGCTGGTAGAAAACGCACGTCGAGTGTAATGAACCTTTGGGCAGCCAATTTTTTGAATAAATGAACCAAGAGACAAATAATATTCCTGCCCTGTTCTGTTCCACGCCCATTTTAGTGATAATATTGCGGTAGCGTGCAAACATTTACGGTTGATTTTCCTGATAATTTTTTCACAAAAAAAAAAAAAAATTTACACCAATACCTATGCCAGTGCGCAGTAACGAGAACAGACGAACCGAACGGCCTGGCTGCTGCTGCTGTTGAACTCGTTCATGATGAATTTTGTATGTTCTCCGTTCTCCTCCACTTTAGCTGTTCTTTCTTTTGCTTTTCGCTGCCCTGTGCCCCTCTTGCTCTTGCCTGCCGCCTGCCCTGCTTGGTTATGTTTGTCTTTTAATGTATGTTCTGTTCTGTTCTGTTCATTCATCAAAGGTTAAGCACACAGCACTTGGCCTCGTGTCGAAAATGTATTTTGGCATTTTCTTTTCTTTTTTTGGTTCAATAATTTTAGGCGTGGGCGTAAACACACCAACACCAGCACGCAGATTTACGTGGCTCTCCCCCCTGAGAGGGTGTGTGTGCGAGTTGCACTGCCTCTGACTCATGCCGCTTTTTCCAAAGTTTATGTACAAAATGCAGGATTAATTTCATTATATAAATACCATAAAACTAAAGAAACTGGCAGTAAATAAGAGACAGACATATGTATGCTGGCTAGTTTTCGCTTCCTCCTCCATTTCCTCTTCATTTTCGGCAGCTTTCGGTTGTGTGGCAACGCTGGCAGGTAGTATGTTGTTCTTAAGCTAAGTGGTTCAGTATGTCAGCATAAGGACACACCACATTCCACACTTTATTAGGAAAAACTTTATTCCACATTACATTCAACATAAACCTAGCACTTGCTGTCATATTTGTTACTGTTGTTGTTAAGTTTCCCAAAAATAGAATATATGTACTTTTTAAATTTTGGTTATAATCGCATTACAACCAGACAGACAGAAGCCAATGGTGGGCCGGCCATTTATTTTAGCTGTATTAGTGATTTTAAGAAACGTGATGCTACGGAGAGTTAGATCCACTGTGGACTATCTGTTGCAGACCCTCGTCCATGTAATCTAGAAGCTTCTACTCTTCAGCTGAGTTGCTCGGCACAATTCTCCTCCTAACTCCAAAAACCGATCTTCGCTTGCCTTAATTTTTATTTATGTATGTTTCTTTCGTTTCTCTTTATTTGTAGATCCTATTGGCATTCTTGTGTTTAAGGCCAGATCTCCTGGTAAGTTTCAGTTTCGCGTTATAAACTCTGATCCCGCTCTCCAACAAAAACAAAACCTTAACGAATGCAATCGAACGTACTTACCATAGCCTAAGGCTTCAATCACAATTATACTAAACTAAAATATTATCAGTCGTTCAATTGATTTCTAACCCGACAACTAGCTTCATAACTAAAGAAAACACACCTAGCTAAAACCACACCACTTTGTTGCTGGCCTTAGACAACAAGAACGTGCTCTACTGATCAATTCTTTGTAGCTTCTTTAATTTGCAACTTCCAGCCAAATAATTTCTTTACTTTACTCATTGCAACAACTAGTTGAGAGACGAGTTCTCACCTTGCCTCGCCTAAAGAGTCGCCTAAAAATGTCTAATTCTCTGTTGCAGGACGATATACCCGAGTCTGATCCCGATAGCTGCCCGCATGAGGGGGAACGACGTGACGACGAGGACGAGACGGAGGAGGAGTCCGAGGACTCTGATGAGTCCGACGGCGACGACGAGGAGGACGAGGAAGAGATTGGTAAGAATCCATATAGCGAATATAACGATTATATAGCCTCTTCAATGCCTACTTATTTTTGGTAGATGTCCTGCAAGACAACGATGCCGATGATGAGGAAATCGACGATGAGGACGAGGAGGAGGACGCGCCGGAAGTGAGTCCCTTCCTTCTGGATGCCAACAACAAGCGTTCCAGCAATCTCTCCGCCCTGCTCGAAGCTGCGGCCAATGAGAAGGCTCCCGTCCTGCGCCACGCCACCCACGCCATCGACGAGACCAAGCAGGCTCTGACCAAGATGCGCTGTGCCAACAGCCCACGCGATAAGAAGTTAGTATCCTATCTAAGCTATCTAGCTAGTCCCAAAAGTAACGTTCCATGTCCTTGTTCCAGCAGTGGTTTCTCGCGTTCCCTGGTCGCCGCCTGCACGGACAACGATGTGAACACGGTGAAGCGGTTGTTGTGCAAGGGCAACGTCAACTTGAACGACGCTGCCGCCTCCACGGACGACGGCGAGTCCCTTCTCTCGATGGCCTGCTCCGCCGGCTACTACGAGCTGGCACAGGTATGTGTCCCCCTTATCCTTTTCCCTTTCCCTGAGCTTTTAACCTAAGTGGCGAATATTAATGTGTGTAACCTGCCGAAAACCCTTCCCGCAGTCTGTGGGCTTTCCCGAGACGATCCCGAATGCAATCTATAAGCAACTAGTTAATGATGTTAAGAAGAAGAAAAGTGAAAAGGTAATCGCTACGTGTATATAGAAGGTGGTTTTCGTGTTTTTGGATCTACCAGTTGATCAGTAATCGTATATATAGTAGAAACATGTTTTTTTTTTGCATTGCACGTGAAATGTTCCCACGCTTATCAGCTGATCCGTTTTCGCCAGTGTGGCAACACCGCCAGTTCACGTTTGCATACTCGCTAGTGGCGTCTGTCTATCGATAACAGTACTACCACAAACAAATCGTGCTAAAACCATACAAATTATACAGGAGAAACTATAGATATTTGAGAAACTATATATACTCGAGAAACTATTTTTTTTGTGATTTATCTTCCCCTTCCCACAAGAATATATCTTGTAAGAGAGAGATATACCCAGAGATTGTAAATTCTACTGTTTACCAACAGGTTCTACTGGCCATGTCAGCCGCTCAGGTGGAGGACAAGGGTCAAAAGGACTCTACTCCGCTGATGGAGGCCGCCTCGGCCGGTCACTTGGACATCGTGAAGCTGCTGCTTAGTCACAATGCCGACGTGAACGCCCACTGCGCCACCGGCAACACCCCGCTCATGTTCGCTTGCGCCGGCGGTCAGGTGGACGTAGTCAAGGTACTGCTCAAGCACGGTGCCAACGTGGAGGAGCAGAACGAGAACGGGCACACGCCGCTCATGGAGGCAGCATCCGCGGGACATGTTGAAGTGGCAAAGGTAAGTGGTTACTTATGTTATCTAGTCCCACCCCCAAAATTTATAAACAAACTAGGCTTTGCCTTAAAAACAAGTGATTAGAATCCGAGATTTGAGAATTCTGGCAAACCTTCGACTTGAATCGAGTTACTGATTAGTCCAGGGGACATATGCCATTTCAGTGATTTAGTTTGATCTTATCTGATGCCCAAAAAAATAATTTTTATATTAAATAAAAAATATAAAGGCTTATAAAATATAATATTTGTGACTTGTTTTCTAGGTACTTCTGGAACATGGCGCCGGAATAAACACCCACTCCAACGAGTTCAAGGAGAGCGCCCTCACTTTGGCCTGCTACAAGGGTCATCTGGACATGGTTCGGTTCCTGCTGCAGGCTGGTGCCGATCAGGAGCACAAGACCGACGAAATGCACACGGCATTGATGGAGGCCTCAATGGACGGACATGTTGAGGTGGCGCGCCTGCTGCTGGACTCGGGTGCGCAGGTGAACATGCCAACCGATTCCTTTGAATCGCCTCTAACCCTCGCAGCGTGCGGCGGTCATGTGGAGCTGGCCACTCTGTTGATCGAGCGCGGTGCCAACATAGAGGAGGTAAACGACGAGGGCTACACCCCCCTAATGGAGGCAGCGCGCGAGGGACACGAAGAGATGGTCGCTCTGCTGCTAAGCAAGGGGGCGAACATCAATGCCACCACCGAGGAGACCCAGGAAACGGCCCTTACCTTGGCCTGCTGCGGCGGCTTCAGCGAAGTGGCAGCTTTCTTGATCAAGGAGGGAGCCAATCTGGAGCTGGGTGCATCCACACCTCTGATGGAAGCCTCCCAGGAGGGCCACACCGATCTGGTGCGATTCCTGTTGAAGAACAAGGCGAATGTCCATGCCGAGACGCAGACCGGGGATACGGCTCTGACGCATGCCTGCGAGAACGGCCACACAGATGCCGCCGGCGTCCTCCTGTCCTACGGAGCCGAGCTCGAGCACGAGTCGGAGGGTGGACGCACACCGCTCATGAAAGCATGTCGCGCCGGACACCTCTGCACTGTGAAATTCCTCATCCAAAAGGGCGCCAATGTCAACAAGCAAACCACCAGCAATGACCACACTCCCTTGTCGCTGGCCTGCGCCGGTGGCCACCAGTCGGTAGTAGAGCATCTTCTCAAGAACAACGCCGATCCTTTCCACAAGCTGAAAGACAACAGCACCATGCTGATCGAGGCTTCTAAGGGTGGACATACGCGCGTGGTGGAAATCCTGTTCAGCTATCCCAACATCTCGCCCACGGACATGGCAGCCAACGCAAACGCCGGACAGGTCCAGGCGCAGGCTGCTCAGGCCATGGGCTCGAATCAGATGCGCCTCCAGCAGCAAAAGATTCTCCAGCAGCAGTTCCATCACCAGTTTCAGCTGAACGCCCCGCCCGGAATGCACGAACTGCCGGAAGTGGCGCGTGCCTCCAACCAGCAGCTATTCCATCACCAGCAGTTCAGTAACGCAGCTACTGGAGGCAACGGCACCTCCAACATCGTGGCCCTGGGAACCGGCGACTTTCTGGACGCCGGCGAACTGCAGCTGAGTGCAGCGGGGGCAGGCGCCAGCACCACCGGCAGCGAGGCGGGTGTCGAGGAGTACGGAGGTGTGGGCGGCATCGACCTTACCACCCTGGGCGCTCAACAGCAGGAAGGCCTCATAGCCAAGTCCCGATTATTCCATTTGCAACCAGGATTCGAACAGCAGCAGCAGCAACAACAGCAGCAGCAGCAACAGCAGCAGACGCTGGTACCCTGCAAGCACTACGACCTCGACATGGAGCACATCAACTCTTTGCAGCCGCCGCAGAAGGCGCCGCCGGCTCCGCCAGTGCTCTTCCACACTGCCTACCAGCAGGAAGTGATGCACCAGCAGCAAAGGCATTTGCAACACGTGCAGGCCAAGCTCAACCGGCGGCCTATGGAGTTCATCGAATGCCCACTGGACCAGCAGCAGCAGCAGTCCGAGCAGGTGCGCTCGCAGCCACTAGGAGAAGACGGCAGTGCGCCGCAATTCGCACTTTCGACTGAGGATCCACGGCTGCAGCGGCTTCGCGTCATCGCGCCGGACCTGAAGAAAGGTGAACTTCCTCCGGAGGGCGGTAGCGGTGACCAGACCGAACTAGCACTAAAAGGTATGTTGGAAGCACCAATGGGAATACATCATCAAGCATCATGTTAATCTATTTTTTTAAAGCAGGAGCAGCCGACAGCAATCAGCCCGGATCCACAGCTGTGGACAGCAGCGCCTGCACCCAGATACCAGCTGTGAGTTTCTTTGGTTACTGACTTCTCCCTATGGCTTACTGACCTTCCATCCAATTGTAGCGTAACCCCAGTGGAGCCATTACCCACTCTTCGGAAGTCCTCCAGAGCACGGCAATCAGCGATAGACCCAAGGTGAAGGCCACCAACAAGAGCAACCGCAAGCAGGCAGCTGCAGCGGCTGCAGCAGCAGCAGCCGCGGCCGCAGCAGCGGCGGCAGCAGCCCAGCACGCCCAACAAGTGCTGCCGAATCTGCAGCAGAATCAGATGGTGTCCATTTACAACAACTTGGTAAGTCTCCAGATGAGGATTGGGAATTCCAGCCCCCTAATCCCGCTCTTTCAACAGCAAATTCAGCAAACCCATTTGCAACTGCAGCAGCACCTGCAGCTGCACCACCACCAGCAACGGGTATTGGACAATGCGGCTGCTGCGACAGCGGCCTACTCCAACTCTCCAGCCTCTCCGCTCGCCTCGCCCACTGGCAACATTAACTTCAACGGTGACCAGCAGCAGCAACAGCTGCAGTCTCTGGACGCGGCACTGCAGCGCAAGTCCGTCATGGAGGACATCCATGGAATGCTGGAGACGGCGGTGAACGGGTCTCGCGGCAGAAAGGACATACCTGCCCTCAACGCGCCCCAGAGGAACTTCTTCAAGGACGGCTGGCACATGGTCGGGATGCACAACTTCTTCGGGGATCAGCCCAAGTCGCCGACCGAAACTCCGCCGGAGATGGAGGAGACCACAATGTCGTCCCCCAACGACGATGATCGCCTGGGAAGGGAACCTCGAGCCGAGATGAAGAACCTGGCCACTCTCTGTTCAGCTGCAGCCGCAGCAGCGGCTGTGGCAGCCGCCAACAAGGACCAGGACGAGATCAGCACTGATCTGGAGAGCGACGCAGGTGAGGGCGACGGTGACACGGCCGGAGATGCCGAGGAGAACACGCTCCCACCAGAGCCGATCGAGCTTGCTGCCGCACTGCGCGAGGATGGCATCATTGTGGAAGAGGAGGAGGTGGACGAGGAAGATGACCAGGAAGACACCAATAGCGGAGAGGTCGAGAAGCTGAACTACGACGACGAGGATGGCGAGGTGGACAATGACGGTGAGTTTGGATTGGGTTCTATACGATTCTTCCGAGACTTACCAACCGATCTTTCCAGATGGAGATGTTGATTATATCGATGATGACGAGGGCGCGGGTGATGGGGAAGAAGAGGAGGACGAGGAGGAAGAAGAGGAGGAGGAGGATGAAGACGACGACGACGACGAGTTCTTCCTGGACGTGCCAGTTGCCTCCGACCAAGCCTCCTCGAACAACAACATCAACAACAACTCGAAGAGAGGAACCAGCTCTCTGCCGCTGAAGCAGCGCAAAATGGCCACCCGATTGGAGAACCTTATTCTCACCTCGCAGTCTCTGTGCGACTTTCCACCGGACCTCACCAACTCCGAACTGGTCCATGTCCTCCCGCAAATCAGCAATCTCAAAGCGGCGGCTAGCAGCAACGCAGCCCTCAACAGCGTCCTTCACCAGCAGCTGGCGGCAGCTACCGCGGCGGCAGCGCATGCTAAGGCGGCGGCGGCAGTCCACCAAAAGCACCAGCAGCAAGAGGGAGATCAGCCTTGCGGTAAGATCAAGATCAGCTCTCAAATATTAGCAAGAAATGGTAATGATTCTCTTCATCCAGATGAGGAAGGCGGCGCAGGCGCCAGCGAGCTGTATCCCGCATTGGAGCACTTTGCCAACGATGGCGAAATGGAAGACATATTCCAGGTACAGGGGTCAATGGAGTACCCTTAGGATAGCCTGAAACTAACATTCTCCTTTCTTTTTAGGAGCTGGCCAGTAGCCTGAACTACCCGGAGCTGGCCGAGTTCAGCCTGAACCAGATGTGCAAGGGAAGATTCGCTGGAAACTGGGCGCAGTCGTCGGCCAAGTGGACAGGCCAGGAGCAGTTGGTGGGGGTGGTTAGGTCTCCGGGCCTGATCAATCCCAGCGACGTGTCGCCGCAGGATGGTCAGCGACCGGCGAATCTTTTGCTGCTCGACTATCCCATGCAGCAGAACATCCCGCTCGACCAGCGTCTCCTCGAGGCGGAGGAAATGCACATGCAGGTGAGTCTCTAATTCCACACCTATAGTTGGAGTATTCCTTCTGAAGTGTCGCTTTCAGCAACAACAGAATCCGCTCTCGCTACTGCCCTTCACCACTGACGAACAGCAGCAGCAACAGCAGTTGCATCACCAAGCGCTGCCCAACGCTGCCGCAGAATTCCACCAGCAGCAGCAGATCGCTTTGGAGGCCGATCCCGAGCTGAAGCAGCAGCTCCAGCAGTACTCGAATGCGCGCATTATCAAGGCAGTGGCGGCACAGCACCAACAGCAGCAGCAGCCAGCCACTAACTTTGTCTACAATGTGGACAGCGGCGACAAGAACGCTCCGCCGGTGCAGCTGCTCTTCCAGCTGCCGCCAAACATGGGCCAGCAACAGGCCTCTGGAGAGCCTCTGTCTGAACAGCAACAGCAGCAACTGCATGCCGAGCAGGTTCAACTATTCCAGCAGCGTGCCGCCGGCCATCGTCCGCCCACCCAGAGCGAACTCGATCAGGTGGCCCAGGAGCTCCTGCACCAACGCGTCGGCCAGCTACCAACCACTTCCGTTCTGGGAGTTCAGGCCCTGCCCCTCAAGCAGAAGCACTTCAATCTGCAGGAACAGCTGCTCCTGCACCCTCCGCCGCACATGCAGGCGCCCACTTGTGTTCAGCATCAGGTAAGTTCGTTAAAAGGAGATCTTGAGTACTTAATGGAGCATGTTTGTACTCACAGGTGGCCACGCAGACGCATCCGGCTTCGGTGGTGTTGCCGCAGCAGCCCGCGGTCGGCCAGTACACTCAGTTCGCCCTGCAGCCTCCACAGCAACAACAGCTGCAGCCGGGCCAGCCTCAAAACGAGCTCTCCGTCTGGCCGATGGGCACGCCCACTCCCATACCCAATACCCAAGTGAACGCCACCAAGCCCGGCGGCATAGCCAAGAAGGTCATCGACAAGCAGTCGCGCAAGGATCGCCGTTGCTTCCGCCAAACCCCAGCCGGAAGTCAAGGTATGCCTGCCACTCCAACGAGCTCTTCATCCCCACTTCATTATCCATTTTCCATTCCTTACAGTGAACACCAATCAGCATCAACAGCCACAGGTTGCCGCTGCCCAGCAGCAGGCTCAGCTGCAGAATCAACTGGCCGTAGCCGCACCGGTCAGCGTGGACAAGACTATCGAGATTGACTCTGAGACAGAGTCCAACCACGATACCGCCCTGACTCTGGCCTGTGCCGGTGGGCACGAGGAACTGGTCGAGTTGCTGATCACTCGAGGAGCCAACATCGAGCACCGCGACAAGAAAGGCTTCACGCCGCTGATACTGGCGGCCACTGCTGGGCACGAGAAGGTTGTGGACATACTCTTAAAGCACAGCGCGGAGCTCGAAGCCCAGTCGGAGCGCACCAAGGACACGCCACTGTCGCTGGCCTGTTCCGGCGGCCGCTACGAGGTGGTGGAGCTCCTGCTGAGTGTTGGCGCCAACAAGGAGCACCGCAATGTTTCCGACTACACACCCCTGAGCTTGGCGGCCAGCGGCGGCTACGTGAACATAATTAAGCTGCTGCTCAGCCACGGCGCCGAGATCAACTCCCGCACGGGCAGCAAACTGGGAATTTCTCCGCTTATGCTGGCCGCCATGAACGGCCATACTGCGGCGGTGAAACTGCTGCTGGACCAGGGCTCCGACATCAACGCCCAAATTGAAACCAACCGCAACACGGCTCTCACCTTGGCGTGCTTCCAGGGAAGGCACGAGGTGGTGAGTCTGCTGCTCGACCGGCGGGCCAACGTGGAGCATCGCGCCAAAACAGGCCTCACCCCGCTCATGGAGGCCGCTTCGGGCGGCTACATTGAGGTTGGTCGAGTGCTGTTGGACAAGGGTGCCGATGTGAACGCCGCACCGGTGCCCACGTCCAGGGACACTGCGCTCACCATCGCCGCCGACAAGGGGCACCAGAAGTTCGTCGAGCTCCTGCTCTCGAGAGGCGCCAGCGTCGAAGTCAAGAACAAGAAGGGTAACTCGCCACTGTGGCTGGCTGCGCACGGCGGCCACCTTAGCGTGGTGGAGCTGCTGTACGACAACCAGGCGGACATCGACTCGCAGGACAACCGTCGCGTGTCCTGCTTGATGGCCGCCTTCCGCAAAGGTCACACCAAGATCGTCAAGTGGATGGTGCAGTACGTGTCGCAGTTCCCCTCCGACCAGGAGATGATCCGCTTCATCGGCACCATCAGCGACAAGGAGCTCATAGACAAGTGCTATGACTGCATGAAGATCCTGCGCAGCGCCAAGGAGGCCCAGGCCGTCAAGGCCAACAAGAACGCCTCGATCCTGCTGGAGGAGCTCGACCTGGAGCGGACACGCGAGGAAAGCCGCAAGGCGGCAGCTGCCCGACGTCGCGAGCGCAAGAAGAAGAAGAAGATGGAGAAAAAGGAAGAGAAGCGCCGCCAGCAACAGGGCAGTGGAGGTGGCAACGCCGGGGGCGATGACCAGCAGGGCGATGAGGACGACGCCAGTGACAAGGATGATGACTCCGACAAGGAGGATGACGACGAGGAGGCTCCGCCGGCGGCCACCCGCGAAGAGGGCGACTCTGGCATCGATCAAGGCTCCTGCTCCAGCGGCGACACAAAGGCTGCCAAGGCATCTCAGGCTCCAGAAACGGTTGCCAATCCTAGTTCAAATACCAACCAAGGCAAGAAGAGCAAGAAGCAGCAGAAGAACAAGGCTGCTCCTGCAGAGAATCCGGTTCCCGCCCCTCCTGCCCCAACAGCCGCTGCGAGCTCGGTTCTCAAGGGCATCTCGGTGAAGAAGCAACCGGCGGTGGAGGTCAGTACAAAGCAGCTTCCGCCCAGCCAGCCGGCAGCTCCCGTAAAGCGCCAGCTGGAGGTCAAGAAGGAGGAGCAGACTGAGAAGCAAGCCTCGAAGAAGAAGGACGAGAAGAGCATCGAGAAGAAGCGCGAGAAAGAAAACCTGGCGCCCAAGGAGGTGGCCCTGCCAGCCAAACAGCAGCCCAGTAACTCAAGCAAGCTTCAGAGCAGCGAGTCCACCACCAACATCGCCCGGAAGGAGGTGGGAAAAGCCCTTCCGCCAGCCACTAGCAGTGTCTCCAGCCTCAATCCTGCCAAGCGCACCGAAGTCGACGGCTGGAAGGAGGTGGTCCGCAAGAGCAGCACCCAGCAGACTACTGCAGTCGCCGGTAACGCCAGTGGCACTCCCACGCCCGTGACGTCGGCCAGCTCGGCCACCAGCCTGCAGCACCACCACCATGCTCACCACCACCTGGCCAACAGCTCCAGCAACAGTTCCAGCTCACTGGCCACAACAACCACCCAGGGATCGTCTTCGGCACCCGAGATGACCTGCAAGAAGGTCCAAGTGCCGGTGAACGCCATATCTCGCGTCATCGGTCGCGGCGGCAGCAACATTAACGCCATCAGAGCCACCACTGGGGCCCACATCGAGGTGGAGAAGCAGGGCAAGAACCAGTCCGAGCGATGCATCACGATCAAGGGCCTCACCGACGCCACCAAGCAGGCCCACATGCTCATTCTGGCCCTCATCAAGGATCCCGATGTGGACATCCTCCAAATGCTGCCGCGCATCAACAGCAGCATCAAGCAGGCGGCCAACGCGCCCATGGCTGTGGGTACGTGGGACAACCGTACGGCCGCTGGGGTAACCGGGAATAACTTTTCCTCGGCCGCGTCCACCACGTCGACGTCGTCAAGCTCGTCGGCCAGCTCTGCCACCGCAGCGGGAACTGCAGCCTACAGCAATGCGCACAAACAGCAGCCGCAGCAGCTCCAGTCTTCGAAGGCTTCGAGTGGACGTGCCGCGGCATCGTCCAAGTCGAACGGCTCCAAGGCCACCGCGGGATCCGCTGGGTCTCGCGGCCAAAATACCCGCAACAGTGGCTACCTCGGCCAGCAACAGGCGCAGCCATCGGGACGTGGTGCGGCCGGGGCATCCTCGAACGGAGTGGCGAAGGGCAAGACCGATAGTTCCAACGCCAAATCCCAGCAAGCAGCTCAGAAGAACAGCTCCTCCTCCGCTCAGGCCAAGTCCAGCTCGACTGTGCCGGCAGGAGCCCAGAATTTCGCAAAGGCAGCGGCTATAGCCCAAGCCTCGCCCAAAAAGGAGGCGGCAACAGTTGCCTCGGCTGGCGGGCGAAGCAGTGGCGTAGTGGCTCCATTCGGCAGAGGTAAGCCCGTGTCTGCAGGAGCTCCGGCAGCTCCTAATGCGGTTGCCCCCCTGGGAAGTGGAGGCGGAAACGCCAGCGGCAACATATTGGCTGGACCAATTGGCACTTTCAATGTGGCGGATGTGGCCGCCGTGAATGCCGCCGCGGCAGCAGGAGCGGCATCTGGCGCCAGTTCCACCAGCAATGTGAAATCTCCGGCCCAACCCACACCAGCACAGCAGCAGCAACAGCCCTTGCAACCACCCCAGCAGCAGCAGCAGCCACAGCAATCGCAACCAGCCTCGGCACCTGGCGTTCCACACCAGCAACAGGCACCATCCCAGCAGCCGCCGCAACCTCAGCAGCAACAGCAACAAGCTCCACAGCACCCGCAGCCCACTCTCCAGCAGCAGCAGCAGCAGAACCTGGTGATCAACACAAACATACTGAACGACCTGATGGCCGGCAACCCGGTCAGCGACAGCTTCAGCACCCAGCTGGCCGCCAAGTTGTCCAGCGCCTACTCCCTGTTCAGCGACTACCAGCAGTCCCAGTGGGGCAAGCTGGGGGATCCGACCACCGGAGGAGCAGCTGGCGCTGTGGGCGATGGTCTGCCTCAAGCCGATGCCTCCAAGGCTCCAGGATACAACCGGAACATCCTGAGCTCGCCGGTGGGCAGCTCCAAGGCTTCGTCGAATCACTCAACCTCGCCCCCGGTGGGAAATGTGATTCAGCAGCAGCAGCAACAACAGCAACAACAAACGCAATCCAACCAGCAGAGTGTCCAGCAGCAGCTGAACATCATCACCAGTGGAGGAGCTGCCGTTTCGGCGCCCGCCAGGTCTCCGTTGGTGGCCAGCAATGACGGGATTCCGCCCGGTATCCAAGCACAGCCGAATATCAATGGCGAGTCGGCCCCGGCCCATTCGCCGGGAGTTATCAAGCCGCCGACATCGACGGCACCCATTCAGCGACATGTGCCCATGGGTGACACCGTCGCACCCCAGCAGTTCGGAGCCATCGGCTCTAATCCTTCGAACACCGCAGCGGCCGCCGCAGCAGCTGCTGCCGCCGCCGCCATGATCGACCGCCAGAATCAGAATCTGCAGCGTCTGATCTACGACAAGGTGGGAGCCTCCCAGCAACAGCCCCAGCCCCAACTCAACTACCCAATGGACATGTCCTCGCCCTACATTGTGGACGACAGGATTCTGCGCCTGAACCCGCGGGCCTCTGTGTTCGCACAGGGCAACAAGCAGCAACCCCCGCAGCCGCCGCAGCAGCAGGCTGCGCAGACGAGCATGTTCGGAGGCGGAGCCCAAGGAAGGCAGGGAGCCAGACAAGCAGGAGGCGCGGGCGGAGCGTCAGCACAGCGTTGGTACGGCGGTACCTTAGAGTATCCTTCGTACACAGGTCGCGACATGCTTCATCTGGAAAACGGAATGGCGGGCCTTGGGTCGCCATCGGCCATGTCCCCAAACCACGAAGATATTCGGAAAATGCCACGTCCCATTGGCACAGAGCGCGCCTCCTGGAAGTACAACAACTTTAATGTGGCGGCCGCCTCGGCCCTGAACATGGACGAAGCCCTTTCCACCGTCCTGCCTCAGTGGGCGCACGAGCCGAAGGCCCAACCACCTGGCCTGCAACAGCCGCCTCCTCCGCCCCAGTCGCAGCAGCAGCAGCCGCTTAACTGGCTTAAGCAACAACAACCCCAGCAGCAGCAATACCGGCCCTACAACAATGGGCCCTATCCCCAGCAGCAGCAACACGAGCCCATGAATGTAAGTCTCTGTAGCTTGGAGAGGGTTTCCGATGTAACTTAATGGGGAATGGTTCTTTTCAGATGCCAATGGACTACCACAACATGCAGGCTCCGCCAAACATGGGCCAACAGCAGCAGCAGCACGTTAACCTTATGCCCTCGTACGGTTTCCAGCATTTCGTGGGAGCCCCAGGAACGGCCGACATCTCCGCTCACATGCCAGACAAGATGGAGGTGTGGGATCACCACGACAAACACGTAAGTAGTGACTAGTTGAAGCCTCTGAGCTTTCGCTTTAAACTTTCGCTGTTCTGCAGATGCCGTGGAACAATTACACCGCCAATTGGTCCAACTGATGTCCCAGCGACACTCAGAAGGAGGATCTACTAAGTGCCTGCCGTACAAACAACTGAACCGGCAGTACTGGCTAGACATCCTCCAAACCACCTGGACTTGACACAACAACCCCCAAACGCAGTCACATCAGTAGAAGCCGCAGCAGTCGCAGCCACCGGGAAAGCAGCAACAGTAACAACATAAGCATTTCTCTGATTTGAACATGCGAAGCGAAATAATATTTATTGAATTTCTACGTTTTCTATTCGGATTCTCGGCTTCTTCCTACCTACCTACTACCTACCCACATAATACCTATTGTTCTAAAGACCAGCAACCAACGCGACCTTGAGTGAAAGCTCCAGCATGGCTTTGTTCATTAGTTTTTCGATTATATTATTTGAAATTTTGGGTGATTGTTTAAATTCGCAGGTATTTTCAAATTTTCAAACAACCAGAAAGAGTAACCCACAGAAACAGAAAGAAATGGGAATGAGAAATGCGTAACAACGATACAAGCTTATAAACAAGAAGAAATGTTCGAAACTGGCGCCCAGGTGCATGGGTGCAATATATATTATTTATTTTTAAATGTATTGATATTTTCTGAAGAAAGCATGAAGTTAGTGGTAGCTTATTGTTTTGTGTGTGATGATGATGATGAGCAAGGGAAACACTAAACGAACGAAAGGAAATTCGAAATCTGTAGTTAACTTTCTTTCACACTTACCCCTCACCACTCGGCTCAGCCCCTCACACGTAACACACGTAAATACATATACTTTTAAGATAGGAGTCAGTCGTATGAATGAAACATTAAATTGAAATGTTTAGCGCCAGCTAAAGGAACACGAAACCATTTACTACAAAACACCTATACATAAAAATACATCTATAAATATTTAATAACATTAATAAAGGCAAAAAATGAATGTCAAAAACCCAAAATTTTAGGCGCGCACTATTTCTATTTCCCTATTTCTTTCCCGCCACCCCCCTCCCAAAACGATGACTCCACGACACGAAGCTATCGGGTACGGAAACTATGAAACAAAGCTATGAAAGAAACGCTTGCGTAAACTATTAAACACAAAAATCTTTGAATCTGTCAGAGGTTGAGGGAAAATCGACAGGAAATTACTTAACTTACAACATATACATACCATTAACTACACTCTAAACTGTTCGCAAAATATGCATGAACGGGGATACGTATCCCTCAGATACAAGCCAGAACGGTAGGCTACACTGGTTTGGCGTTCTTTGGTCCTCCCTTCGATTTCCAACGACGACGGAAGCCCCCAAAAATGTAGCTAGTAGAAATTGAAATTGCTTAACTAAGAAAACGAAAAAAAAAAAATCACTGAAAAAATGGCCGAGTAACGTTTTAATATTCCATTTATGAAGATGAAGATGACGAGACGACGAAGCGGCGCTTGCTTGCCATCTTTGATGCTTTTCCGACACTGCTCATAGACGTACATAACTATATATATATCACATATATACTAGCGAATAGCATATGAGATACACAAATTTTATTTCGATGAAAACTACGATGATATGTAAAAACACTTGATGAACTCTTGCCTGATTGCAGGATTCTGCCTGGATTCTGGGCAATAGGTGACGGGAGGTCAAAGGCAATTGCTTTGTAAAATTCTAGAAAAAAAAAAAAACGAAAAACAAAACGATGCTTGAGAATATAATGCTTAGAGAAACGTTATATGAGCCACCCACGCATAGCCACACACACAGATAAAGATACAGATACAGATACCCACACACAAAGCCGTATACAAGATATACTTAAACGATGATATAATGATGAAAATGAAAATACGAAATAAAGGATAATTTAAGTGAGCATGAAACTACTTTTTTTCTATTTTTCAATGTTTTAGCTGCAAGCAAATATGTAATAAAATCGAGAAGTTCGTTTAAGTTATTTGATACAACAGATTACGAGAGATACATAGCCACAAATGCTATATAAATAACACATACACTATAGACACACACACACACACCTATACCGTATATGCCAGACAGGATCTTTATTCGAGAACACACACAAACTTTTTTGTTGTTAAAAAAAAATAAATAAATAATATTAACGAAAATTGAATAGCTGAAGGAGCAGGGTACATGCAACCGTTATATGAAGATGCATCCTTGATCGAGAACACAGTAAACAAAACAAAAAATGATAAAAAACAAACGCAAAAAGCATACTGAATAAATGTAGAATTTTTTTCAAACGAAAGAAATTGAATTCACATAGATTTATTAATTTAAAAATTAAAATAAATATACTTCAAATATGAAAAGTATGGAAACAAAAAAAAGAAAAACAGAAAGGAAAAAAAAACTACATATATTAAATACACACATACTATATGAGTATACTACGGATTATTATTACTCTTATAATTATTATTATTGTATTGAAGGAAAATATAAAAGAGAACATTAAACAGCATAAATAAAAATTTAACTGGCATTTTTATTGGAAAAGGGTGTGGGTTGATAGACTCAAAAATAAATGACTACATTTTTATATTGTATTTGTTAAAAGTGTTTCTGGTTTATTGGTAAACTTTTAAAAATGTTTGACATTTTATTTAAACGAAGGGCTCTATGGTGAACTCCACTACAGAGCAGGGAGTAGTAAGTTCAAAGGCCTGCAGAACCGTGGGATGGAGGACACCAATCTTGCCAATGACTACGTTGTCATACATCACATTAGCACAGCGGCCAGGGAAGTAGCTGGGATCTGCAAGGGAAGTTAAAAAATTAGTTCTCTTTTTAAAGTATAACAGATACACTTACCTTCGGTGGCTTGGAGGTAGTAGCCCTTGGTGACGTTGCCGGATTTCCAAGGCACAGACAGAAGCTGCATCACCCGGTCCAACAATCCGTGAACCACCTCAAAGCCAGCGGTCTTGTTGCAGTTCACGGCACACACACGACGCTCGTTACGGGCTCCCACTTCCGTGCTCTCGTCCGCCACAACCACGTCGCTAATCTCGAAGAGCTTCAGGGGCAAAGGCATTTTTCGATTGGCCACCAGTGTCTTTAGAAGTCCTGGCAACAGGGTAGTCCGCACCACCTGGAACTCCAAGGTCTTGGGATTACCGATGTGGACTGCAGGAGTAGCCTCAATGGTCTTGTTCAGCTTGCGTCCAATGTCGTCTCTCGAACAGAGTGTAAAGGTCAGAGCCTCGGTGAAGCCGGCCTGAGCTACCTGTTCTCTAAGCTGTTCGGTAAGCTTGTTGAGAGGGAATTGTTTGGCTATCTGCATGAAGGCCGGCAGCGATTTCTTAATATTATTATAGCCAAAGGCAATGGCGATGTCCTCGTATATGTCGCAAGGATGGATTACATCGTGCCGAGTAGGAGGAATCTTTACCGCAAGAGAGTCTTCGCCCTCAACCTTAGCTTCCAGATACATGCGGGTGAGCATGTCCGCCAATTTTTCCGACGGTTCATTAATGCCAATGTAGGCATTGGCTTTCTTGGCCGAGATCTGCTCCTCTCGAACTTGCAGTTCCGGATAGGAAATCACACTTCCGTCAGTCTGCACCACGTCGCATGGCTCTACGGTGAACTTCTGGGCGCAGTGCTCGGAGAAGAGGCACACAATGGTGTCCAGCACCACCTTAGCTTTCGTCAAGTCCGTCGCTGTGCACTCGATGAAAACGTTCTTGGTGTTTAGCGAGATCTTGGAGTGGTCCCCATTGATTATGGGCGGCAGTGACAGCACCACCCTCTTTGCATCGTAAATAACCGGGTACACGGGAGAGTCCCGGATAATCGGCAGATATTGTTTCAGCTGGGCATGTGTGGTGTAGAAATCCATCAGCTGGTTACCATTCATCTCCTGCGTCTGATTTAGCGGCTTGAACTTGATTTTCTCAGGTGCCAGGGCTTCGTAGCTGAAGGGTCCTTGGATAGTGTCGAGATCATGGGTGCCGATGGCCACCAGTGTCCGCTTCCGGCAAATGTTCTGGTGCAACTTATCCTGGAGGTCGATGAAGCTGTTGTATGATTCCTGGGTGAAGGTCACATTTCTCAGCACAGCCGCCACGGCATGAGGTCGAATCTGGGCAGTCGAAGAATCGATCTTTAGCACCTGTCTCTTGGCCGGCTCCACAAACTCAAACTTTGGTGGCTTTACTCTAAATGGAAATAAAGTGATGTAGTTCCTTTTACAGAACAGTAAGAGGTAAAGAACTCACTTCCCCTGGAACACAAGGAGACCGGTAACCAGACCCTCCAGACACAGTAGATCGTAGCGGTTAGCGGGAATATCTATCCGGTAGATGATCTCCTCGCTGGCATCCACTGCAGCTGCAACATCGCCCTGTTCCTTGGTCAGCATCTGCTTCTCCGTGGTCTATAAGGACATTTTGGATGATATTAATAAATGTGTATATTTTATTCATCGGGGAATACTTACCACTTCATCGAGCTCTAGACCAAAAGCGAAGCAGAGCTCCTGGAATTCGTCATCGGCTAAAGAAAAGGGGTAAACATTTAAGTACTCAATGGAGGAGATTACACGTGGATTCGTTAAACTCACTGTACGTCTTGCCGAGCGCAGCGAAGAGCAGATCACGTTTCACCCCAATGGTAGGCATAATGGCAGATTATAATTTAATGCCGGTTCTTTTAGAACGAGACTTTAAAAGTATATTTTATAAAATAAAATAAACTTCCGAGGGTTGTGGTCCGGTTGAAGAGGGAAACGAGCGACGTTCCTTATCTTTCGTGGTCTGGTCACACTATTGCGAATTGGCAGCCGCTGGCCTTATATGATTTTCTCTGTTTTTCGACAAAAAATAGCAAAATAATAAAGCTCAAAATATATATTTTTCTATTCTGTCGCTATAAAAACACTCTCCTGTGAAAAACATTGAAATACCACTTTCTGCAGTGGAAGCAGTTGATGGTAAGGCAACCCTACAAGACATGGGACATGTTAGCATGTCCCAAAATTAGAGCGCCAACTTTAAATCGTCTTAAGTCAAACCTTTTAACTTTTTTAGGCCAAAAAAACCAATAATTGCATGTATTTATTTTTAAAATACTGTAAAATATATTCAATAATGTAAATACATCGCAGTGAACTAAATACACAATTTATATAGTACTTTGTTAAATACTAAATACAACTTGCCGTTTTCTTTTACATCATAAGAATCACTTAAACAGGTTTATATATTTTTATAGCTAAGTGGTATAAGGCCCCCCACAGCAGTCCGGGCGCCAAATGAGCGAGTAAACTAGGATAAGATGAATCGAAATGCGAATGCCAAAAAAGATAAACACTCGTCACAAAAAAATGTAAAAGTTATATTCACTAAAAAATTTATGGACGTGGTCACTTTCTCTAAAAGTTTTCTGGCAAAATGGTATTTCCTCTGGAATTTTTTGATAATTTTGATCTATGGACCACAAAAACGGCATCGTTTGATTTCTGCATTTGCTTCGAGGCGGTAATATTGTTGGGTGTTCTTATGATTGTTGTTTCTGAATACCGGCGGCGGCTGGTCCGTTGGGCCTAGCACCCAGGTTCTTGTAGGCCTTGCCTCCATTGCGTTCCCATTCTCGGTTGAACTCATGTTCCAATATTTCGGCGCCACGCTTGCGGGTCAGACCCGTCTCCTCGAGGCTCAGCTCGCACATCTGCATGTCGTCCGTGCCGGCTACCAAAAGAATGGGAGGCTTATCCGCATGCAGCTCCATCTGGCGAGCGATCCACTGACCATCAAAGTGGGCATACCACAAACCACGTTTCGCTAAAAGTGAGGGAAAATTTAATAAAATTTCTATAGACAACAATGGTACAAAACCTACTATTATCAGGGGCATTGGCTCGCATAAATGGGATGCGGAAGTAGCGATGCTGGGCTGTCACAATCTCCTGAATGGGCTGAACTATAGGAGGCTGCTTGAAAGCTAGCAATAGAAGAGATTTGCAGAATAAATATTTTATAGATTAAAATATTATTTTAGTGGACCAACCGGCTTCCATGACGCTGCGTGGTGCACGCTCGTTCTCATCCATGGTGGTGCGTTTGCGGTTCTTTGCCTTCCAGGCGTGGTACACCTTCAAACGGCGATGGAACTCCTGGCGACATGCCTAAAATAACTCATTCCATTAATACACAATCCCTAATGAACCTTAGTTTAGGACTCACCTCCAGTAGCTCGATATCACAGGACGTGTTGATAGCATCTCGTAGTTCCGAGTACTTCCATTTGGATAGGTCGTATTTCTGTTTGCCCAATGCCTGCTGCTGGGCCCGAACATTTTCCGATCTGCCACGGAAAATAAATAATATTTTAGAATCAAATAATGAAAATGATTTAAGCGCAAGCCAAAAAAGTGAGTCATTGATGGTATTTTTTGTTGGTGACAGGAGAAGATAGAAGATTCAAAGTAAAGACTAAATGCCAATGAAAACTCTACTAGTACACATGTTAGAGATGCTTTTGATTAGTGGACATGATATCTACTATATTAGGTATTAGTAGTTTTGGTTAGAGTGAAATGATTTCAAAACCAGCACCAACTCACTTATTTAAGTACCGCGAAGCAATGTTTGACACAACTTGTGAAAAACTTTTTCAAAAATATACAGAAAGTAAAAGAATTTTTAGAAGTAAAGAAGTTGAAAATTGTTTAGATATTTTGGTTTCGTTATCCAATTAGTGTTTTTGTTTGGGAAAAGCAAGAAAAGATTGACAAATTTGACAAGAGTTATAGATATAGATAAAACATAAAGCGTGCTATACCTGATCAGCTTGTTGGAACCCATGGGAGACGCGTCATTGACACCACTGTGTTGTGTTCGTTGGATTGGATTTGGTGTTGGGTGGTTGGTGGGAGTGTGGATTGTGTGGTGTAGATTGCATTGTAAGAGGGAAAGGGAAAAATTCGGTGAGTTTCATAATAAATATTCAAAATTCTTAATATCTAATTGTGTAATTATATACATATAGTTACAGCTAGAATTTATATCAAAATTATAGTTCTCTTTTGCTATTTATCTTTTAAACAAATTAACAATTATTTTTGAAAAATATTCGTTAACTAATAACCGCATTTTGATATTTATAAAATAAATTCTCAATAAATATTATAGTTTATATAAGGTTTTTAAAGTTTACCACATACTTGCGTATAACTGGAGGACTATCTTCCACCTGGCCGTTGGATTCGTTGGCCAAGCGCAGAGCCAGCTCGTGATCGCGGCGTTCTTGTTCGAGTTGCTGCCGGTACTTGGCATCGTCCTTGGCCTCCTTCTCCAGCTGCTCCTGCAGTGCCAAGGCGGCACGACGATCTTCCTCCTCCTGTCGCAGACGCTGGGCTTCCGCAGCTTTGCGGCGAGTTTCCATTTCGGCTTTGCTGTTTTTTAAAAGTTAAAGTATATTATTACGTTTTAAGGATTAAGAGTTAAACTCACAGTCGTTTGTTTTCGGCTTCCTCGCGTAGACGCTGCTCTTCCGCCTCCTTGGCAGCCCTTTCGGCCTCCAGGGCCTCCTGGATCTTGCGCAGGCGCTCCTGCTCCTCGGCCTGCTGCTGCTCCTTTAGCTTGGTGTTCAGATCCACGGTCAACTTGTTCATATTCGCCATCACCACGGTGTACATGGAGTCGATTTCGCGTTGCGTGATGCGAGGATTCAACTGAAAGTTAAGAAAGATATGTAGTTCTATATGGTTTTCCAATAATGCCAAAAGTCCTACCTTAATCTTCTTGATGGCCTCATCTATTTGTCTGTAAATATCATTCACTCCGCTAACAATCTCATCGCGTCCCATTTTCAGGCCACTGGCTATCTCAATGGTTTTAACCGTGTTTACCCGAATCTTGTTGATCTTGGCGAGTCCTTGGTAGCGCGGGCGATGCTGCTTACGAGCGAGGTAGCCACGGGCAATGCGCTGGGCCACCAGGACACACTTGTTCCGGTAGATGATTCGATTGCGCACTGAAAAAGAGAACTCTGTAAAAACTGAGAAGAAAACTGTATTGCAGATGAACTCACGCTTAATCACGCACAGAGCTCCCAGTGCGGACTTGACCCAACGAGATCGAATCAGCCACTTCTTCACCTTGGCCACAATGGCTAGCATATTCTCAGGATCCGAACGCATGATGCGATCAAACTCGACGAACTTTCCTGGCCGGAAGAAGACCTTGGTGATGCCGAACTTAAAGTCCTTGGCGCTCAGATTGAGAGACTGGAACATTGCCTCGCAGAAGGTGCGGGCTGGCAGAGAAACCAGTTCTGGTGGCAGCACCGACTTGTACATGCTGTACAGATCAGCGAACAGAACTCTGGATGGGTATCCGTGCTCCATGAGCTCCAGCACCGAGATGGTGCCCGAACACTTTAGTTGGGCCAGCGCCAGGCTGCCCTCGAACTGGCGATCGATCATCTTGCTATTGGGCTTGATGCAACGGATGAAGTTGGTGCCCTAAAACAGAAGCAACCATTAGTGAAATGGCCTGTTGTTTTTGCTCGAACTACTTACGTTCTGTTCCAGCTTCTCCATTAGCTCACCCAGCTGCGTCTTGAACTTGGAGCCCACCGAAATAAAGTTGAGCTTGCCGCGTACGGAGGTGCTGCTTCCCGAGGGGAAGAGGGTCTGTAGCAGGGGATTGTCGCACTCCTGAACCAGTCCCTCCAGCGAAGCGTGTAGGGCGTCGTTGTTCTTTTCGATAAACTGCTCCGTGTTGTAGCAAACGGCTCCGGCAAAGTGGCGAACCAGGAAGCCCTCTTCATCGCGAAGGGTGCGATGAGCTTTCAAGCGCGAGGAGCGTGGAAGACCCAAACGGTAGTGATTCGCCCAGGACTTGTGGACCTCGGCAGTAAAATGGGAGGGCGAGGGCTTCGGCAGCTTTGACTCCTCATCCAGCAAGGTGAAAATGCCGTTCGACTTGGCTTCGATCAGCTCGATGATGTCTTGATTGTCGGTGAAAGTAATTTCCGGCACGTTGAGACCCTCCCGCTTGTACAGTTCCTGTTCGTTCTTCAGGATGTTGTCGTTGAAGAACTTTTGGAGCTTTTCATTGCAGTAGTTGATGCAGAACTGCTCGAACGAGTTCACTGTGAAGTACTCGAATCCGGCAATATCGAGAACGCCGATGTAGAAGTTGGAGGCCTGGAAGGGGATGCTCTGGTTGATCAGGCCGACGATTCGGTCAAAGAGGCGACTGTAGATGGCCTTGGCAAGGGCATCTCGAGCGTTGCTAGCCTCATAAATTTTCAGAGGAACCCTGTTGATGTGAATTAATAAATAAATATATTTTCTGTATATATTTCGATAGATACTCCTTCTTACATGATGACCGTGCCCTTGAAGCCGCCGCCTTTGCTTTGCATAACCCTGGACACCAGCGCTGTGCGCAGCTCCGTTTGGTCTACTCCCAGCAGACCACTGGTGATGGTCAGCGACTGCTCGGAAGCCTCGGACACCTGACATCCGCCACGCACATCGTCGGGAATTTCTTCAAAAGCAATGTTGCCCAAATGCAGTACAGCAGCCACCAGCGAGTATATGCCCAGTTTTTCGGTATCCGAAAGTCCCAGACGACCCAAAGCCTTGTCCAGGTTCTGGAAGTGCTGGTAATCATCGATAATGGGATCCTTGAGCGGACCTTTCTGCTGGTGATTCTTGGACTTTTGAGAGCCGGGTATCAGCTGCTCGGTCTTGGCATTGGCAAAGTACTGGGTGCAGCCGGAAAGATACTGTCCATGGAAGTACATTCGTAAGAAGGATTGGGGAATGGGAAATAATAAGCCACACTCACCCTATAGTCATCTGGTTTTCCCAGACTCAGTTTGTCCCGCAACTGCTGGGGTGCTCCGGCCAGGAGCATGTAGAACACATGGTAGTTTCGCTCCTCTGCACTCTGAGTGCAGATGCGGCTCTTCTCCAGCAAATAATGGGAAATGTAGCCACCGACCACCTGGCACTTGGCATCATAGTGGACCTCAATGAACTTGCCGAATCGGGAAGAGTTGTTGTTTCGAGTAGTTTTAGCATTGCCGAAGGCCTCCAGTACGGGATTGGCTAGAGAAGAAAGTACCACAATGTTTAAATTGGTTTTTCAACCTATAGATTCTAGACTCACCATCCAATATTTTAGTTTCGATAGGACCAGCGCTATCGTGCGAGTAGCACAGGTATTTGAGCAGGTATTTGGTGGACTCGGTCTTTCCTGCACCCGACTCTCCAGAAACAATTATGGATTGCGATAATTTGTAAACCCGCATATCCCGTATAGCTTTATCCGCTAAAGGACCAAAAACAATTCCAGAATTAGATCCTTTTTCAATTTAATCATAAAATATAATAAAACTTACCAATCGCAAAGACATGTGGAGGCAGTTCACCCAAAGAACGGCCATTGTACTTCTTAATGGTATCGGGTGCATAGAGCTCCTTGATCTCGCGATACGGATTCACGGCGATTAGTATGTTGGCCACATAGGTCTGCAAGATAATGAAATATGTAGATTCCGGTTCCGTTGCTTCATAAAATTCCAAGTACTCACGTAAATCTTGTCTTTATAGTAACGTGTTTTCAAATTGTCCAGAAATGTGGCCTCGTTGAGCAGCATGAGTTCGCCTGGAACATAAAAACATCTGGGTTAGTAATACGCCTAAAATGATGCGGGTTTTTTAATGGCCCCCACTACTTTCTTCTGTCTGGCTGGCTTTAAGGCTTGGATATCAAAGTGTGGTTAACGATTGCAAAGGTAAACAGGGCTAAGAAAAGTAGTATTTAGCAAGAACTCCATTTTTGTGGCTAATGCACCGAGAAATTCTGCTCCAAATACTGAAAATTGTTTACGTCAAAGTGATGTTATCGGGTTGAGAGATAAGATCGCAAACTACTGAAGAAAAGTACTTGTTTATGTCGCGGATATGTATTCAAGATCAAGAGAACTTGATATTGTTATCTTTACCCTAGTTATTCATAGCATTCATAGTTACGTGGGTAACAAATGTATCTATAAATAGATCAAATATTGGCAAGGGCATGCTTGGATTTCAAATATAAGGAGAAACCTACGACTTCATTAAAGTCTCATTATAGCTTTTTAAGAAAGAAAACCTAATGTCTTGTTTCGTTAACTTTGTCCAGACTGTTATATAAATACTTTTCACTAGATAAGACCTCAAATCGGAAGCTCTAGGAATTTTGGGGGGATTTTTTTTGGTGTAGGACACATCTATTCCATGAATGTATTTTTCCACAAAGTACTTACAGTTATCGTCGTGGTCTTGGGGTCCATCGCATGAAGAGTGGATGTCATCATAGTGACACGTGCGCTTTGGATACTTCCGATCGGTGGGCGTAACCTCGAACTCCTTGGCGCCGATCTCTGTGATCCGGCCCTGTATGTAGCCTTCAGCGGCATCTCGCACCCACACCAGCTGGGTGTCCTCCAACATCTTTCGCACTGGAATAGGGAAGGGAAAATGTTGAGTTAATTGCCAAAAAGTAAAAGTAAAAAATTGTCTAGGTTTATAAATATTAAGTCGGTTGGGAAGTATCACCGCCGTATGGCAACAACGGGCCAGTATCAATGCGAAAAATCTTATCTACCTCGTACTAGCAACACTGAGAGAATGAGAACCAGGAGTTCGACCAGGAACGTTTTCAGTGTTAACTGTTTGAAGTCAACTGGGTAAGTGAGCAACTATGGAGCGATCACAATGCTCTGTGGAAGAGATCTCCGTAGGTTTTTTCAGCCCTCTCTCTCTATCTGTGAGGTAGAGTCATTAGGGCCACCAGTGCCGGTGTTTTGTGAGCCACCTCTACCTGGAAACCCTCTCTTGCTCATAGACAGGGGCGTATGGTTCTTGAAAGGGGGTTTTAGGATGTTGTTAAAGTGGTCTTTATTGGTGAACTGCTTTAGATTTAGGTGGTTTTGTTTCTCAACCCTCCTGTTCAGACCCCTTTTGGCCTGCTACGCCTCTGATCTCTCTCTTTCACTCTTTGGAACCTGCTGGGGCCGCTCTCCGGTTCACGCTTATTGTTCTCCAGGTGATGTCGCTGTGGCAGTTTCTGTTTTTCGTCTGTTCCAACCTCTGCTTCTTTCGCCTTTCGTTTATGTCTATTCATTGGTTACCTTTCTTGGTCATGCACTGGCTTCTGACTCACTGGACTGGTGTGTGCGGCGAGTGTGTGCGAGGGTCTATGTTTACGTAGCGCAGTTGATAAGCCCCAACGCCATATCCATATCCACGTAGGTGAGCGGCCTTGCTAGGCGATTTGCTAAACACCTCTCAGCCTAGCATCCAATATGCAAAAAAAACCGCAAATGTAGCTCCCTAGTGCCCCCACAACCCTTCCAAGGCTCCGACCTCTGGGCTACAATATCTGATTTCGGAAAGCGATGCGGTGACGTTTGGAACTGTTTTAGCAACCGCGTCAAGGTGAAATCCATTTATTAAGCTCTCGCTGGGTTAATGGTGCATGCCCTTTCCCCTCCCAGCTCTGCACCGAAAGAAATTTGAATATTTTCTGATAGTAATTGAAAAGATTTAGTCCATCAGCCATATCAACTGGTGTCGTTCTTTAGAGTGCATTTATGACGCAGTTACTGCGACTATTAGTTTGGGGCCTGCTGTGGGAGCTACATGCAGATATCCGCAGAACAATAGTCTCTCTGTGTGGCAGGGCCTCTCACCTCCCCGCTTTCATCAAGATAAATTTGCCACAAAGTGCTAAATTATTAAATGATTGTTAAGCCTTATTTTGTTTCATTTTTGTTTCCCCAAATGAGTCAGTGTGGTCTGTTTGACTTTGCTGTGACTGGCGAGAGATACTCAGATACACAGATACAACGAAAATAAGAGAAAAGATTCTAACAGTGTTTACTTAGCGGTTATATGTACATATGGTGTGTGGGTGTTCTCCTCCAAACAGAAATGCAATTACTAGATGTAATTTAGAAACCGTTTGGCGACGCTACAACTCATTGTACATAACAATTAATAGGTTTTGTGGCGATTTAAGATTTTATTTTATTTAGTTTTAAATCAACCAGACTTCTTTAGCTCCCTTACCATCAAAATATATCTACCAAAGTTCCTTCCCATCGAGAAACAAGTACGCCTTATCAACCCCCGAACTTTGTGGTCCTTCAAAATGCAATGACTCATAGGTTTTTCCCCCTCCAAGCTTACCAGCTTTGGCCGCATTAGGGCGAATATTAAGCTGCAATTTAATGAAACTTCGATTCCATGCTGATATGAAGCCATTGCCTTGCCACTTATCGGAGCGTTGTAAACAATTTATGGGCTGCAATGTATCCATCATAATTAGCCCAGTTTTGTACAAAAGAAAGTGGAGCTTAACCCCGGCCATATGGTTGGAATCGCTTTATAATGTGCCCAAGCAAATTAACAACAATTACCCAGACAATTTAACATAATCTTGATTATGTAGAGAGCAAAAAATAATGATTGGCAACACAGCATACATAGAGGAGAATGAGGCGAGAAGCCCATGCGCTAGTGCAGTTTTTCCATATCCAAGACACCCATAATCATGGCAACGTTGTCGTCTTCTGTCTTCGGTCCTGCGTCTTCTGCTTTTGCAGTCGCCTGGGCCACTTGAATCTGTTGCCAGCATGAGATGGCGGCATAAATTACAAATTTTACAAAAAACAAGCACACCCAGAGCTTGCACAAAAAAATGGAAAAAAAAACCTAAGCCCCGAGACCTGAAAGTCTAAAAAAGAAGCCAGTGTTTGATGGCCGTTTATGGGGGGTAGAAGAACTAGCCGGGCAGCATTCTTCAAGATTTTGCTGCATGGAAATGCAGTCCCACAGTTCTCATTCTCCTTTTTTGCACTCCAGAAGACACTGCAATAAAAATTAGCCTCAACCTGGCATAAATTACTTCAAATTCAACACAAAATTGAGTGTTGTGTTTCAGAACAATATGATATTATGTGGTAGTTGCCTGGGAAGCATTACTTTCTGCTAAGTTTATATATTATTAGTGTTTTGAACAAGATTTGTTCTGTGTGTGGACACAGGGCAA
The DNA here is from genome assembly GCA_018153035.1 of Drosophila pseudoananassae pseudoananassae. Taxonomy (NCBI): domain Eukaryota; kingdom Metazoa; phylum Arthropoda; class Insecta; order Diptera; family Drosophilidae; genus Drosophila; species Drosophila pseudoananassae. The sequence goes on from JAECXR010000055.1 coordinate 4,104,404, forward strand.
CCATGTGTGGAAGCGGCAAATGACTTGATGACGGAGGAAATACTTTAAGGCGACATTGACAATGGCCAAGAGGCGAAGTAAAGCCAAGGTGTGGAAAAGCAAGACACACTGGGGCGGAGACCTCCAACGGGGGAACGGGTACAAACAGCCAAGTCATGTTCAAGAAGCTTATGAAATCTGAAGCCGGTAGCTGGAAAAGAAGCGAACCATTTGTGCCTGGAAAGTGATGAACAGCAGCAGCAGCCTGAAAGGGACACTTGCTGCAGCTAATGGGCTTATTCGACTCTGTCCAGGGCCCACCGTGCGTATACGTAATCCGAGCACATGCAATGACCCCGACCCGCGACCCACGACCCAAAACTCAAACCCAGGTCCGAATAGCAATTAGCCAAGAACTAAGCCGGCAAAGCAGACGCCTTTGCGTGATTTTCTGTTAAAAAGCAACGGAACAGACAATGTTTACATGCTAACTTTTGGGGTGGTGGTGGGGTGGAAGACAGGAAGTTCTGAGAAAAAGTGGGAGTACGGTGGGTGTGATATCATCGTTTACTCTGTTTACCAAAAAATGTTGCGTGCCAGCGATTTATTATTGTAGTTTCCTTTAAAAATTGCAAACATGGAACAAATTTTCTTTATTCTATTCCATTATTTTCATGAGCTTTAGTCATAGTCTATTCCAGAATTAATCAGATGTTTTAGACAAGATTAGAGGAGTGAGTATAACTTTATATATGGTTTGCGATTTTGACCGATAACCTAACATCTGAAAAGAGAGCTATATTCATCACGTTATCCAATTAATCTCGTTTATGGTTCAATAACTTTTCTTAATAGAATGGAGGCAAATGATTGCCACCTTTTAATAACGTCTGGAGATAAGATTGCCGGCCAATTAAGCCAAGTTAATTGAACTCACCACTGGTGGCCGAGTGCAGCTCTTTGTTATTGGCATAGAAATCCATTTTGTGGCACTCCGCTGCAGTCCAGTCGAGAAACCTATATCCTCAATAGGTTAATTGCAGTGCAATGCACTGGGATGGAAGCCAAGACAATGACACGCGCGGAAGGAAAGAAGTTCGAACAGGGGTGCTGCTGGGTTCTGGGTACTACGGTGAGTCACCAAGGAGGGTTGGCTGTTTATGAAACCGATTGGGATGCGACTTGTTATTTGTGTACTTCTGGGGTAGGTAAGGTCTCTGCCTGACTACAAGCCTCGCTACAGCAAAACCAGCAGGCAGTGACAATTGATTTTCACTTTGGCGCTTTTCACTATCGATTAAACACTTTCCACTGGCACAGTGGGCACCTTTGGCCCATCCGCTGGATAATTGAAATGCGATTATGTGCAGCAGGTTTTCACTTTTAATTGAATTTTCCTCTCGGCCAGCTGTTGGATAATTTACGGCAATTTCCGACCTACATTACGGTGTAAATACCACAAATGGTTGATCAAAAGCAGATGCGATGTCTGCTTTAAAAAGTCGAGAAAATCGAGCTGCAATGCTGAACTTTTGACACGAAATGTTACTCTCGAATGTATCTTTTATTGATGTTGTGACTGGCGATGCTGTTGCCGTGCAGTTTTCACCCAGTAACCGAGTTTTAAGTTTCGGGCACCCCGCCCCAAAAGGAGAAAATAAGGGAAACGATGTTCTAATCGAGAACTGAAACCGGGCTACACGTGGCGTGGCGACTGCAGCGAACTCGCGACATGCACTGCGGATGAGTCCGCTGCTGGATTCTGGGTAGGATGCCCCTCTCGAGAGTCATGGGGTGGCAGCTCATCGTGCCTCGGATATGGTAAGCTGTGTTCGGCTTCGTTAACTGCGCCGAATCCGCAATTGCCGATTGCCAGTGTGTGAGTGTGAGTGTGTGTGAGGCTGTGGGTGGGCCGGGTGGCACAGTAATAATTCCAGTTGCGTGCCTGGCACATTGTTTGTGCTCCAATTCGGGAGCGGGACCAAACAATGGCACCACTGGCACTTGGCTCAAGTGCAATGGAGTCATTGGAGTCACCAGGAAGCATGCTGCATTCACGCACAGTGGAGTCTTGCGGCGATACAACAGCTCCGGCGTGAATAACAACTTCCGGATTCAATAAAACAGTTATACTCCAATTGGGAGCTACATTTTTTGTTTCCTTAATAATTAAGAAATTATTTAGGCAAGCTCTTATGTTTATTTTTCTTATATGTTTACACATTCAAGGTCAAACTAACTAGAAATAGTTAAATCTTTGGCTAAATATTTAACCAAGATTGTAAAGTATCTGTAACCTCATAGATGCAACAGCTGCTTGAAGAAAACATTCAGCAAGGGGTGAAGAAATGGGGTGGAGGGACGTGCTTAAAGCTTCCCTCATTTTCGTAAACAACGCGATTAAAATAAGAGGGGGAAGAACAAATCAGTAGCGGATTAGCGAAACGGTTCCATGAGATGCATCTGATAGCGGCATTTCAAAAGCTTTCGCAGGAAGCTTTCTAAAAACGTGACGGCAGAACTAGCGAGCGAGGGAGAGAGAAAGCAGCTCGCTGGTCTGTGACTGACAGGCACTCGCGTACTAACAGGGGTTGCGGCTGCGGTCGGGGGAGGAAATGGCCGGCATTGTTTGTCTGTCTAATGTCTACCCAGCCCTCTAATCTCTTGATCAATAAAACACAAAACGAATAAATGCGAATAAGTGAGAAATTTTGCTCAAATCACGGGCTACTTCTTGGCAATGTTCTAAAAATAAGTACTCACTTACATACGAATGTACTTTGTACACACATATTTACTTATTCCTGAAAGTTGAATTTATTTTAAAAACATAAAGATACAAGTTCAAAATCAAGTCAAGGACGACGGGAATCTTTTTCATTTACTGGCATAACCTGCTTTTTTAGGCTTTTAGTTGCTTTTAGTTAGTCACATAAAAGTGCTTTTCATTGTTTAAACAAATAGATATGTATATACCCAGTCGGAAGCCCACATATCGAAACACAAAGGGGAAAACACCCCTATAGATATCTGACAGTTTGAGAATTTCAACAGCAACCAGGCAGCCGTTTGCTTCTATAGCACATTTTGTCGACGTCGCCCAACAAGTCAGGTTGGCCGAGCGGTCTAAGGCGCCAGATTTAAGCTCTGGTTCTCGAAAGAGAGCGTGGGTTCGAACCCCACACCTGACAAAAAGGGTTCTAAATTTTTTTTATTTTTTTTTTTTTATTTATTAATTATTATCACACATCCCTTTATGGTTTTCGAGTGTTTCAAGGGCTGGTTATCAAGTGGGTTACAAGATAAGGCTTTTTCTACTAATCTACGTATGTTCTAAGGGGGGTTCTAATATATTTGTTTGTATTTTAGTTTTTATATTGCAAGCATGATAAGAAATTGTTTAGCAAATAGTTAAGGAAGAAAGTTTGTATGGAACTTATAAGATTTATTATTAGAAATTAGTATTATAAGAAAAAGTATAAAATAATTTAAAATACTTTCAGAAACATATTCAAATCTGTATAGCCCATTTGAGGGGCATGGGGGTCTATTTTAAGGAAAAGCATGTAATTCTGTTTGTCATGGAAAACTGTTCTACCGTTGCGGGCTGCGAGGTTCAGCTTCCGGTTCAGTTTGGCCAAAAGAGCCGCCAGGCGATGACCAATACCAGACAACCAACTGAAATGACCGGCAAGTGCCCGTTTGGCCTATTGTGAGTGCGTGGTTGGTGCCTTGGCTGAATAATTAATAACCATGTTGCTCGTTATGCGCCTATTGTTTTGGCGTGTGCTTTGTTATGCATTCTGTTGCATTGCGCAATGCTCGTTGGAAATGGGGAAAATGAAAAACAGTTAAAGAAATGCATACAGCGGTTAAGGGCAAGCTGTTGGCTTTAACGGGTATACCTTTCGGGCTTAACTTAGAAAAGCGAAAAATTAATGAACCCAACTAGTTGGGGATTTGAAACGTGCCGTTTATTGCATTTGTCACGAGTTGAAAACCTAACTGATGGCCGAGATTGAGAAGATTTCTCAAGCGATACTTTCAAGCCTTTCAAATCAATTGAAGCTATGTGGGGAATCTTAAAATGATAATGACAAATAATTGGGGGAACTTGAGCCAAAGCTGGATGAATGAAATGAATTTGTAACCCTATATGGTTTATCATTTCTCCATCAATTCAAAGTATCTGGTTTAATGATTCTCCCCAATTCCCGTTCAAAATTGATTTCCTATAATTTGAGAAACGCCAAGGCATTGTCTTTATCTGCTCGGGTGACCCATTTTTTTGTGGGTGCCTTTGAAACTGGCATATTCGTACCACTTCCTTGTATCCACAAAACCCAAAACAGAGTGAGGGAAAAGCGAGAAGACGAAAAATATCGCCATAGCGAACAATTGCCATAATTTCATAACCAACAACCAACCAGAGCTCGTATGCCATTCTGGGGGCTGGGGTCTGTGGAAAAGCGAAACATTTCGAATTGCTGGTGGCGGACAAAGGAAAATTAAAACAAAACCAAAAACTAGAGACAGCGAGCCACGAAAATTGTGTAATAATTGCGACACTTTCCTGGGTTACAAGCCATGAAGAAGAACTGACAGCAATTGAGGCCATAAGAGCTCTGAGAAAGAAGAAGCTCCGATTCAAGCCCCCGAACCGTTAGCGATATGCTTCTGCGAGCATTTCATTGGAATCCAATGAGCATTGTTAGCCACCAGCTTTAGATGGTTTGGGCCGTGCCAAGAACGGCTCGCCTATGTGGACCCAAAACCAGTTGCGTTCGATGGTCAGTTCCTTGACCATGCTCCAATATCAATATCAAGTTCAACCAGTCAAGACGGGGACTCACGTGAGCCAGGAGTTTGGCTTAATATCTGGGAAACGGGTCTGCGAGGATGGAGGGACGCGCTAACGGTGCGACAGGTTCGGGATTGTGCATCGCGGGGGCTACAAAACGCCATAAAGCACTGATAAAAAATGGGGATACACTTTACTGAACTTTAGGTCTAAGAAGTCAGAATCGAAAATTAAGAATAATTAAAATTAAAGCGTAGAAGTATTTCCTCATTAATGAGTAGTTTCCTTTTTCTAGAATATCATCATTGCAACCAAAGAATTCACCTTCAGATTTGGGGTAATTTTCCCCGAAGTGCAGCGATTGTGTGGATTTAAAAGGCAACCAGTTGAACTTGTTTTGGCCTTTGATTTTGCAGCTGCCTGTGTCCAACAAATGGGACCACTGATGAGTCATTCCGGTTAACTAGCCCCTAAGTTGGGCCAACCAAAACCAAAAAAAAAGAGGGGAAACAGTCCAAAAAAAAAACGACTGGAAAAGCAATTACACTTGCAACAATAGAAGCTGCAGCTGTAAAATTTATGGCCCAAACGTCACAGGAACATGATTTTGGCCCAGAGAGCGAGAATGCGAGGAAACTGGTGATGGTGACGGGGCCAGAGTTCACTGTACCGTAAAGCGTTGGCAAGCAAAACGCTGAGCATGCGCAAAAGTCACAACCGAAACAAGTTTTCGTAGCGTTTTGTTGTTCAATCTTTTTCTGTTATTTACCATCGCTCTCTGGCTTTGTTTTGTATTATTTTATTTGTCTATATATATATACATATTTTTAATTTTTTGTTTTTAGTTTTGTGATGTGAGGGGGCTGGCTGGCCCACAAATGCAGAGTCGAGTGCTTTTGCTGTTACACTGCAAGAGCAGCGGGTAAGCAAGTTCAACGACTTGCCATCGGAATGGGAAGCGGGGATTATGTTGGAAGAAATGCCGAACCAAACCAAAGACTGTCGATAGTTAAACGTCGCGCAAGTGGAACCAATTAATGCAGACCACTCAAAAGCGATCCAAAAAGGTAAAAAAAAAGCCGGAAAACTCCAGGCTCGGACAATTGGAGAGCGTTTTTTGTGTGATCCAAACGGCAATTAACGCTCGTCGCTTCCTACAATAGAGAAGATGCAATTAAAATGCAAATGCCAGCCCAGACCGAGACCGAGACCCAGACTCAGTTTCAGTTTCGGTTTCAGTCCGATTCCCATTGCCATTAGCGTAGCCATTCCCAGCCGTTGATGGATTTGTGCGACGACCCCATAACTCATTTTCTCCGACACATGTTCACAGATTTTTCCATATGGCGGGCCTGCAAGTCGTTACTTTGCACTTGGCGGAAATGTGTGTGAACCGGGGGAAACGAAATAAAAAGGTTAAAATTAAACATCCCATTTCTTTATTTTGGGTCGACAATTTTAGGCTTTTGTCTTTGTTGGCCGGTCTTTGTTGCTTTTGGCCCCAAAAGTGTGTGTGTTATCGTTTCACATTTAATCTTATCTCCTATTCCAGGGCAATAACTTGTTTGATGGTAGCCCTCCTAAAACAACAAGTTAAATATAATTATTTTAGCCTGCTGGTAATGAGAAATATATGGATATTTATTAAGCAGACATCTGCAAGCCTAAACTAGACAAAGTCTATTTTTAAACAAAAAAAAAAGATTAATGTCATAAATGTATAAATAGATTGGCGATCATTAATCAAATGAAAGTAAGAGTTGTGTAAAAACTGAACGATAAGCGGAAGCAGAAGAGAGAGTCTGGTATAAGTAATAAAATACCTTTCTTGTAACTAAAATTTTGTCATTTTAAAAACTAGTTGGACAAAAAATATACAAACAGTTTCGGAAAGGAGTGACCACTAAAGTCACTTCTTATCATAGTTTTTAAAACCACATTCTACATTCCAAACTTTAGACCCTTTTCCGATGACGCAACCCTTTAGGTTGAATCACCGTTGATATTCGTGACAGTATTATAACGTTGTTTCATTTTCAAACAGGAAACCGAAACGGTAAGTGGGCACTTCCCCTTAAAATCCCACCTTCCCCCATAATGCATACATTAATCCCAAATTTTGGAAGCACGTGTTGCGTTGCAGAAACTATAAAAAGTAATACATTAACATCCAACTTGAAGGCTGGAAGATAAAAGAAAACAATCAGCGAAGCCACGATATGAGTAAAATACATCTCGAATTATGCTAATCGACTATCAAAACAAAAGCTGCAATTAAACCACACACATTCGGCTGACTTTCACTCCGGCAAACGCAAACGAATAAGCGAATCTTCGAACAATCGTCGGCCGTTTCAGTGTTTCTCTTTTTGTATTATATGCAAATTGATCTAACGCATCTCCGATCCAAACCTCATCCATCCATCTATCCAACCAACCAACCGACCAGGCTATCCGTCCATAGTGGCCACTCCAAATGGGTTTACGGGGCCTTTGTTGCCCGTCTGCCTCCTTTCATGTTGTTTTGTTGTGGCCCAGGGCGCAGCTGTCGGCGGTGACAATGGCATCAGGATCAGGATCGTGATCCGAGTTCCTGTCAGCTGTGTGGCGCGTGTTGAGCCTTGTTTGTCCAAGGCGGGGGGGTGGTGATACGATGGGGGAAGGGACTGCGGCCGGGGCTTGAGTGACAGCAACTATAGCGACAACAACAGGGCAACTTTACCTGGTCTGCCCGATAGGAAAGGGGTTTGAATTGTGGCCCTAACAAGTCGGAACACGAACACCCTTCAGGGGGGTATATATACTGCTAACCAATTAAAATTGAACAATAAATAATTGAAGGAATTAATAAATTGGGAAAGAAATATGAATTATAATATCCTTTAAACCCAGTTGCAGGTTAACTATGTAAAGCAAATTACTTTCAGCTTAGAAATCTAATAGCTTTCAGTATCTATTTCCCTATTTTCGGTTTACTTGAGCGGCTGATCCACTGGACAATGGAGGGCCTTGACCACACAGGCATCTTCATGACCTCTCGAGAGTGGCAAATATCCTTGCCACATGAAAGGCCATTGTGGAACCCGTTTAATTGGCTTTAAAATGCTGAGAATAGGCTGGGCCTTTGCTAACATGGACACGCATGCGCATAGGAGTGCTGGCGACGCCAGACCTCCTCCTCCTCCATCACCTAGTGCTGCTCCTCCTTCCATTTGTATTCCCTTCCAGGGAATATAAATTGATATGTGCCTGGAATGGAGAAGCAGCCAGTCAGTCAGCCAGGCTGACGGGCAGAACGACACTTGTGTCCCCGAACGGAGGCTCCGAGAAATGTTTGCTCATTTCCGCACTCAATTAAAATGGTTGGGACACAAATCTATCCCCGAGTTTGCTTTAAAAATCCAAGACAGCGACATGGGGCAACATTCTGCCTGACTCCTCCGTCTATAAATAGAATCATATTTCTCTGTATGGGTTTGGGTGTGGGTATAGCTGTGTGTGTGGGGGTGTGAGATATATCTTGCGAGCTACATGGTGTACAATGTGGTAGGAGGACAGCTGCGGAAAATTGAGAATCGGTGGTGACATTTGCCAGAGGGGGTGCGACAGTTGCGCCTGCGCCCTTTCTTTGTCTCTTTGTAGTTGATTCACGGTCACGTTTGCTTTCAGAGGCACAATTCTTCCCTAAACTAAAATGTAAACAAATAGGAAATACTATATTTTATAATCTTTTTCAAAGTTCAAGACCTTCAAGGCCCAGGTTGGCAGTCAACAAACCTTATCACTAGTCTGATGATACCCACTAACTAAACTGTATCACCAATTAGGGCATAAACACTTCCGTCTTATCGATTGCTTGGTTGCACCATTCTTACTCAGTGTATATGGGTAACCGATTTTCCGCGGCCAAGAATTTGCCAATGTCAGGCGCAAGGCGGAAAGTGCAAGTCAACAGAAATGAACAGACGTGCAAAACTAAATCCGCCTTTACAGGTGAGCACCCACTCATTTCAGAAAAAAGGGGGCCGCCCCCGACGATAATCCCAGTGGCGGGTACTTACATATAGCCTGCTGCAGATCTCGCACAGCGAGCGTTTACTGTATGTCGAGGAACCTTTGAGCTGGAGACACACACATTGAGGAAGGATCCAGCCACTGGTATTCGATCTCTTTGCGATCTTGGTTACCGTCTTTGATCTTGATTATTGATTTTTTGTGGCGGGACACCGCGAAACGCCACCGAAATTTAGAACTTGCAATTTTCTCAGCGACGCGAGACTCCCGAAAAATTTCACAGCTTGACGTATATTTAGTTGTGTGTTTTGTTTTCTCTATTTTCGTGTTTTCTCGGCTCCAAAAACGAGGATCGTCCGCTCAACAACCGCCGCGTTCCAGCTTTGTTTTGTATCTGCGAGATACTTTCGCGCCTATCGGCTTTAAAGACAGTGCTGCCAGACAGTGGTAGCCGCTGAATCTAGTATTTTTTATTAAATTGGCCCTTGTTGGCAAATAATGTTAGAAATGTAACTTAGCTAGCCAATTGTTAATAAACCGTATAATAAACCACAATAAATCTTAATAATCTTAATTTATTATGAAATATAAAAATTTGTTTAATTTTGACTATCGGCTAGTGCCTAAGGTTTGAGTCTTTGCTTAGTGGTTTTATGAACCATAAAGTAAAACGTAAATTGAGGACTAGAATTTAAAAAAAATATATAACGTTTGATTTATTTCTATCTTGTGTCATTATATGTTTTAATATCATAAATTTAAAAAATAAATTTTAAAATGTGAGGGTCAATAAAATGTATACTAAATTAAAATGGTTAAAATCTTTCTTTATAATCCAAAGTTAAAAGAATTTAGGTATCTTCTATTGCAAATGTTTCCTGCAATTTTAATTAAAAAGAAAAAATACAGAATTAAATAGAAAAATACTCCAGAATGTTTTCTTCCATCTTCCATGTTTTTAAGAACCTATGTATGTTTGGATACATATCTTGTAAGACATTTTTTACATAATTTTAATTGTAGGTAATTGTAATGGTTACTTAGTTGCGTGTAAAATTAAGCTCAAATTTCTCATAAAAGTTTTATTCCTTTCAATAAATATATGATGGGTTATGTATGTCGAAATATTATGAACTTCTTTTGGAATATATTAAGGGATTAATACATTATAGCAGAGTTATTAAGAATATTATAGAGTTTAAAATTTAATAGATAGAATACTCTTTTCCAATTCCTGTGGAAAATAAGTTTTCACTGTTTCTTTTAAACAGATTTCTTCTTTCTAAATATACTTTCATTAAAGAGTGAAACCTTAACCCTTATTCTTAGGTAATTTATCATAGAGGATACGGGAAGTGGGACCATGCAGGCTTTGGTATCGTATGATTTTCAGCCTTTGATTTTCGCCTACCAATTAAGCTCAATTAATCAGGGTTTTCTACCCTTACTGAGAGTTAGAGTATCATTTTTAATATAATTTTACAAAAAATTGTTGGGATATAGGAATTAAATGAAATATGAAAAGGAACATTAATTAATTTTATTTTATAAAAAAAGTAATTTTTGGGGAAAATCTTTAAAGCATAGAGTGCAAGTTGCCTTTTTCAGTTTTTTTTTGAACGTAAATCGTACGACGAGTTGCTTAATTATTTGTTTGAGCGCGTCTCAATTGAAAGAGAGTTTTTAAACGACTTGAGTGATCGCCTGATTGGCGAAAGTCCATACGTTTTAATCTCATACTTCGATTTTCCACTTATGACCCTAAGAAATACCAGCTGTCAGCTGTTACCAACGATATGGCTTGTTAGCTTAAGGGTGGCTTTGTCTATTACCAATTTTACACTCACCCACCGATTTCACTCCAAGAACCGAGGAGAGAGCCAAAAGTAATAGGTGCCATTTGAGAGTCCGCCTGCAGCCGGCATTTGTTTGTTGTTGTTCTCTCGCGTTTCCCTTCTTTCTTCTTTACTTTATTTTGCGAACATAAACATATCCGAGTATCTGAGAGAGCCCGATATACATCCATGAGATACATATGGTATACAGCGAAAAGGCCATAAGTGTTTGTTGGCCCTGCATTTCCCACTCCCCAGCCCATCAGCCACTTGGCTGGCTCAGTTCATTTGAGTTCTGCTGGCCGAATGTGACGCACCGTTCTAGCGCTTTGCGGTTATCCAGTGTCGGTGCCGGTTTTTTGACTTTTTATCGCCGTGTTCCGCTTCAGCTTGTCTGCTTCCCCTTTGGCCAAAATTGTTGGCCAGATATTTTGGCAACACGTGTTGCGCCATAATTACCGCAGCAGAGAGCCTTGTGCGTGCGGTCTGGGGTCTGGGGAGCAAAGTACACGTCATTGGCGCGCGGGGCAGTCCTCTCTCTGGTTCTCGGTTGTCGGCAGTCGAGCTGGTCGACATCACGAGATAGTGCCAAAAACATTGTGATTCATTAGCCGGCGCGGGCTCAAATACATCGGTCGTTCGAGAAACAGCTGCTGTATCTTTTTCTGCAACGCGGCAAAGTATCTGCCTTTAAAATGGGCTACGATGAGGCCATACACAAGTTGGGCGACTTTGGCCGCTACCAGAAGATCATCTACATCCTCATCTGCCTGACCTCCATTCCAGTGGCATTTCACAAGCTGGCCGGTGTCTTCCTCCTAGCCAAGCCGGATTTCCGCTGTCTTTTGCCTTTTGAGAAGCAGAACGCCACCTACGAGCTGCCCCCCCACTTGTGGAACCTCTCGTATCCCCAGGGGCAGGTTTGTGAGTACTACGATGTGGAATATACACCGGAGTACCTCAACAACAGCTTTCCCAGGAGCAGCAACCAGACGACAGGATGCACCCAATACGTGTACGACCAGAGCAAGTACCTCAACAGCGCCGTCACGGAGTGGGATCTGGTGTGCGGACGTGGCTTCCTGGCCGCCTTCAGTGACTCACTTTTCATGCTTGGCGTGCTCCTCGGAAGCATTGTGTTCGGCCAGCTGAGCGACAAGTACGGACGCAAGCCCATCCTCTTCGCCTCGCTGGTCATCCAAGTCCTGTTCGGAGTCCTCGCCGGAGTGGCGCCAGAGTACATCACCTACACCGCGGCGCGTTTGATGGTGGGGGCCACCACCTCGGGCGTGTTCCTCGTCGCCTACGTCATTGCCATGGAAATGGTCGGTCCCGCCAAACGCCTGTACGCCGGAATATTCGTGATGATGTTCTTTTCGGTGGGATTCATGTTGACGACGGCGTTCGCTTACTTTGTGCACGACTGGCGGTGGCTGCAGATTGCCCTGACCCTGCCTGGACTCCTCTTCATGTGCTACTATTGGATTATCCCGGAGTCCGCCCGCTGGCTGCTCTCCAAGGGCCGGAAAGACTGCGCCATCGCCAATATGCAGAAGGCGGCCCGCTTCAACAAGGTCGAAATAAGCAATGAGGAGTTGGGCGCACTTCTGGACGAGGGAGAGACCGAAGAGGACAAGGCCAGGCAGAAGCTGGATGATCAGGAGCCTGACGATGGCCCGCCACCCTCGGTGTGGGATCTCTTCTGCTATCCGAATCTAAGGCGCAAGACGCTGCTCATCTTCCTGGACTGGCTGGTGTGCAGTGGCGTCTACTATGGTCTCTCCTGGAACACCAACAATCTCGGGGGCAACGTGCTGATTAACTTTGTGATATCCGGCGCCGTGGAGATACCAGCCTACATCTTCTTGTTGCTAACCCTCAACCGCTGGGGCAGACGATCCATACAATGTGGATCTCTGGTTTTGGCGGGACTCAGCCTATTGGCCACCGTGGTCGTCCCGGAGAAGATGCACACTCTAGTTGTCTGCTGCGCCATGCTGGGAAAACTGGCCATCACAGCCTCCTACGGAACAGTATATATTTTCTCAGCCGAGCAGTTCCCGACGGTGGTCAGAAATGTGGCTCTGGGAGCAGCTTCGATGGTGGCCCGAATCAGTAGCATGCTGGCGCCTTTCCTTAACTACCTGGCCACTATTTGGGCACCACTGCCGCTGCTCATCTGCGGATCCCTTTCCCTGGCGGCGGGACTGCTCTCGCTGCTCCTCCCAGAGACGCACAACAAGCCCATGCTGGAGACAATAGCCGACGGGGAGCGTTTTGGCAAGAAGACCAAGGGTGATGTCTATCTGGAAACTGGTCAAGAGCTGCGTCCTACCCCGGAAACCCAACCACTCAATGAACCAGCCGACAACGGAACCAAAGCCAATGGCCACAAGTTTTAGGAAGAATCTCAAGGTCTAAGATCACTTGATTTTTTCCTAAAAGAAAAGCTTTGGTGCGGGGCATTTAAGATAGAAGAAGGACCAAGTATTACAAATATCATTTCTAAAATCTCACAATTTACCAAAAACGAAAAAAATAAGACACAAAGACAAAGGAAATGAAGAGTAGAAAGCATTAAATAGATCACATTTATAATAGCATTTAGACAGGAAGCAGTAGCCTTGTAAGACGGTACAATTTCAAAGGATTAGGGGTGACTACACCCCGGAGGAAATATCTGGAAAATGATCGCAACGGATATGCCATCCATGACGCTGCATAATGAATTCCTACCTTTACTTAAATTAATTATATTTACAATCATATTCCACTGAAATGTTGAAATAAAATCTATTATATTTCCAGAAAGGAAATCGGTATACCATCCCATTCTGTTTTTGGTTCTCTTGACCTTTCTAAACCCGGACGAGCTGTCTGCCGGAATTCGAAACGTGTTTCCGCTGTGTTTACTTTCAGTGTTGCTTCGTTATCAGCTTCGAACAACACGAGACCGACATTAAAGAATTGGACCCGCACTAAATTTCTAATCACGAGATTCGGGCAAATAAAAAGCATGATAACAGAGAGTATAAAAATATAATTTGGCAAGCCAATTATAGATATATTTGCACTTGGCGACGGCCAAAAATTTGCATATTTCACGTCGATCAGAGCCATCTGAACTTGAACTCATTAGGTGGAAAAGTGGGTCGTCTATTTATAATTCTAGTACACTGTTACACTGCCAACATTATGGTGTTTTGAGGTTCCTATTCCAACGAGCTTGTAAATTGTTCAAAGATAAGAAACGGATGTTCAGTCAAGAGAAGGCAGTTTCCAGAAAGAGAATATTTTCGATTAGAAGAGTGTTTGTTGAATAAATAACAAGGCGTACATATACAGGGGACATACAATATACAGCTTAGGTCAACATTTTAATAGCAGTTCAGTTGGTTTTTTATAAAACGATTCCGATTTGAAGGTTTTAAAGTGAAATATTATAGAGACATCTTTTCTTATGAGTATAAGTCTTATAGTCTTTCCAAAGCTTTAAACAATTTTATTTTCTTAAATAAATCAATTAAATTTCCCTAGACTGTTTGATATAAGAGAGGGTATGGTTCGATTTCCCTGCAGATAGATTGGCATTTGGAATCAGGCCACTTTTAGCAGACTTTGTTGCTATTATGGTCAGAAATCATCTACTCCTGTTGGTTACCTACTGAACATCGTACGATGTTTGTAGATCTCCCAGCTGCCGTTTCTAATCTATGCTACCACATGCCCCCTTCCACCCTCCTATTCCCTTTCCATCCCTATTCCCTATTTGAGCGGTTAGTTGCAGATTGCATTTCCTTTGGCAGATCGGTGATCAATAGATTGGTCATAGGGTGGAAACAGGCCCAAGCCAGCCGGAGAGCTCTGCTCCAGAAACACACACACTGGCGGCGAAAACGCTCACACAGACGGAGATAAACGCTCACGTTTTGGGGTTCTTCAGAACGAACAGCGACGACTGCTCTTTGGGTTTTAGTCTGAGACTGAAGCACCACCCGAGCGGTTGATCGCGCACTCCGAATTTTGTTATCGGAATCGAGAGGCCGAAATTTAGAGATTCGTTCGGATCTGCATCTGGTGGATGCAGGTGGTGGGCGGGGAATTATTAGCCCTGTCTCCGAATTTAACCAGATTTTATTGCACAATCGGAAACAAGTCCGACTGGGTGCACTAGGCGTATACGCAACGTGCTAATAAGCCGTTTGTACGTCACGGAGGCGCGACCATTGAACCAAAGGCCAGTTATCATACGACACCCGACGGTTGACAACTTCAGTGTGTGACAAAATCAGAAAGTGTGTGAGCCACCTGCTAGTCGCACAAAATGGGCTACGACGACGTCATCACCCACCTGGGTGAATTCGGACGCTATCAGAAGCGTATCTACTACCTACTCTGCCTGCCGGCCATTGTGTGCGCCTTTCACAAGCTGGCCGGGGTGTTCCTGCTGGCCAAGCCCGACTTTCGCTGTGCCCTGCCCTTCGAGGGAAGCAACAGCTCCTACGAGCTGCCCCAGAATCTGTGGAATCTCTCGTACCCCCAGGGCGAGGTCTGCGAGATCTACGATGTGGAGTACAGCGAGGCCTACTTGAACGGCAGCATTCCCAGGAGCACCAACCAGACCAGGAGCTGTTCTGCTTACGTCTACGATCGGAGCAAGTACCTTAACAGTGCCGTCACAGAGTGGGACATGGTTTGCGATCGGAGTCTTTTGAGTGCCACTAGTGACTCGCTTTTCATGCTCGGCGTGCTCCTCGGCAGCTTCATCTTTGGCCAGATGTCCGACAAACTGGGCAGGAAGCCCACCTTCTTCGCCTCCTTGGTGATCCAGCTCATCTTTGGCATCCTGGCTGCAGTGTCTCCGGAATACTTCAGCTATACTATTTCCCGAATGATTGTGGGTGCCACTACCTCGGGCGTTTTCCTGGTGGCCTACGTGATCGCCCTCGAGATGGTGGGATCTTCGTATCGACTCTTCGCTGGCGTGGCCATGCAAATGTTCTTCTCCTTGGGCTTCATGCTGACTGCTGGGTTTGCCTACTTCATCCACGATTGGCGTTGGCTGCAAATCGCTCTCACCATTCCTGGACTTCTCTTCCTCTGCTATTATTGGATTGTGCCGGAATCGGCTCGCTGGCTCTTGCTCAAAGGCCGCAAGGACGAGGCCTTTGTTATTATCGAGAAGGCAGCCAAGGAGAACCGAGTGGAGATACCCAACGAAATCTACGAGCAGCTTGTAGAAGAGGTGGCCGAAAAGAAGAAGCAGGACGAGCTGACAGCATCCCAGCCGGCAGCAACCGTGTTCGATCTTCTGCGGTACCCGAATCTGCGCCGGAAAACCCTGCTCATCTTCTTCGATTGGTTTGTGAACAGCGGTGTCTACTACGGACTCTCCTGGAACACCAACAATTTGGGTGGAAACCAGCTAGTGAACTTTATGATATCGGGCGCCGTGGAGATACCCGGATATATGCTGCTGCTCTTCACCCTGAACCGTTGGGGTCGTCGGTCCATTTTGTGCGGTACTATGCTGATAGCTGGGGTGAGTCTTCTAGCCACGATCTTTGTGCCCAGCGACATGAACTGGCTGATCATCGCCTGTGCCATGATTGGGAAGTTGACCATCACCTCCTCTTACGGCACCATCTACATCTTCTCGGCGGAGCAGTTCCCGACTGTAGTGAGGAATGTGGGCTTGGGTGCCTCCTCCATGATAGCCCGAGTGGGTGGCATTTTGGCGCCATATCTTAAGCTTCTCGGCGAGATCTGGCGACCCCTTCCTCTGATAATCTGTGGAGCTCTGTCCCTAATCGCGGGACTCCTGTCACTACTTCTGCCCGAAACTCTAAACAAACCAATGCCAGAGACTATCGAAGATGGAGAGAATTTCGGAAAGAAAACCTCAAAGACCCCACAGTCCACCGAGGAGGGAGTCAACCAGGAACTGCGGGGGATGCTGGATGGAAAATCTAGCTAATGGAAGGCCAGACACAGTCTGGAGACGGATGGAATCAATTGGTTCGCGACAAACGAATTTAAGCATTCTGGACATTTTCATTCCTCCATAAATTCATTCCATTCACAGCGCGTTCTCAACTTTGTTTACCTTTACAAACAATAAAATAAAATAAATTGAAAACAATAAAATCTAAACGAAAATTGCGTTGTGTTTTGCTTCGAATCAACGAACTTTGCGGGTACAATGTTTATTGAGGAGCTTTCATTCTCTGAGGCGATAATAAAAAATTAGGTCTAAACGGTCGACGCTTGATAAGGAAACGTAATTTAATCATTTTGAGTGCAAGCTCCGGTTGCATTTGCCCAGATAGTCTGTGTACCATATGTTTCCAATCTCAACTTTGTTCCAATTATAGTTAACTAGAGTATAATAGTCTTGTAATTTTTTTTTGAAAGATAATGGAGACTACGTTTGCCAATGTCATTGATAAGAAGTTCGAACCAAGATACCAGATGTCATATGGCAACAGTCTTGACTCGCTAAAATTAAATAGAGTGTATGTATTTATTTAAAAAAGTAAAGCTTGCACAAGCTGCTGACGATCCAAGATCAACAGAACCGAAAAAGAGGGTTCGGCTTTCCCAGAGTAAATGTTTTTTTATTGGTAAAGGTGTATTGGTATGGTGTTTCACAATGATCTTTAGAAAACATATATAACAACAATAATACAATAATACTTGAGCCCAAGCCCAGACTACACAGTAAAAGTTCTTGGAATCGCAATATTTTCACAAAAAAATCATGCATTGGTAAAATATGAGGAACCTATTAATAGGTATCATAAGTGTTCTTATCGGAAAGATAAAGTTTTATAATCTTGCACATAATGTAATTTGATTTTGATGGAACTGATTGATTTTGGGTGAAATGACTTGAAAATGATTTGAAATGTGAAATGACTTGAAAATATTTATGGATGCATTAAAGGAAAAATTTAGGTTTACAAAAAATATGTGATTATCAGGAGCCACAAGCTACTGATCAAAAATTGAATATTTACTTTGAATAAATATTTACTTTGTTCATTATATATCCATATAGACGCATTATTAAATGATTAACAATTTGCTTAAACCCGCCACTCTGTAAAGATAGTAAGGACATTTTAAAAATGGCTCTTTTGGAGACAAAAGCTCCCAACAGAAGATTCCTTATACTTTTATTGATAATTCCAGCTATTTGAGATAATTAGTTATAAAGGTTCTATTTTATAAACCTCCAAATCGTCGTCATGAGTTTCAATAATAATGTTGGGATAATAGTAGATAATAACGAGTTCTAGAGCTCCTCCATACAAACTTTTTGGCGCCGACCAATATTTGAAAAATATTCTGTCTTCTGTCTTTGGGCTTAAATAAGAACCAAAAATTTCTTTAATAATTTTATTTTTATATTTGCAATATTGAAAAAGTAATAAAATAAATAAAACCTTTTTTTTAGGCGATGTTAAAAAAGTTTTTTCTTCATAGACCGAAAAATCATAGACCGAAAGCAAAAAAAGTTCTGATAAGAGTTTCACTAGCAAGAGATGAGTTTTTAAAGTATTTCTAGGAAAATTTTAGTCTTTGATCAATATTAAAAAGTTATTCAAAATTAAAACCCTACATTTAAGTTTTACATTTCAATTTTAAAGTTACAAGGTTAACAAAGATACATATTAACTTAACATATGTAAAAAATAAATGTATACAATTTTATGCCCAAAAGTAGGCAACTAAAAATCTGTAGTGGTTTTATTGGGATGCTTTGTTAATATTTATTGGGATGAACAATTTAATATTAACATTATAATGTAATGCATTACTTTAAATCTTTGTTTATTTTTTAATAAATTAAACAAATTAGTTTCTAGCCAAGAAGAGTTTCCCATTTAATGCTTTTATTAAGTCAATTACGCGGCAAAAGCTTAATCCAAAATCCTCCTTTGGGTAACATTTGGAATCCACTGCCGGATAGCTCAATTGGAATGCAGGATTTTTTGGCAGGGACGAAGCGATAGTTCTTAAGCATGTAGTAAATGAAAGACTTTGCCTCCAGAAGAGCGTATCGTAAGCCTAAAAATAATTAAAGAGAAATGAAATAACGTCCTTCAGTAAAAAGTACTATAACTTTTTACCTATGCAGTTCCGTTGGCCAAGTCCAAAAAGGAAAATATGTAAAAGGATTAATATTTGCCTTGTTTTCGTCACTAAAACGCTCCGGATCGAACTTATCGGGGTTTTCAAAGTACTTAGGATCACGCTGAATACCACAGACGGGCAACCAGACGACATCGCCATTCTTAATCTCCACACTTTGGCCATCCACTTCGTAGGTTATATCCTGGTTACACTCCCTGTCAACAACAACAGCTCCCGGCCATTTTCGGAGAACTTCCTGGACCACCTGATCCAAATACTTCATCCCCATGACAGCCTCATAGGTTAGTTCCTTGCCATCGAGCTCCTGATCCACCTTTTCTACCTCCTCGTACAACTTTTGCTGCACCTCCTCGTTCTCCATGATCTCATGGGCGGTGAAGCACATAAGGACCGCAGAGGTGTCCTTAGAAAGCATTGGGCAACAACATCCCGATCGCTCCACTCCCGAATAGGGGCCGTTTTAGTCTTCTCCGGTTGAAAGATTCCCTGGGCATCCATCAAGATGTTTATCATATCTGGACGGATAATGTTATGCTCTTGTCGGTACTTCATTGCGTCCACCACCAGACGTACAAAGTACTGTGTGCTCTTTCTATCGAAAAGTTCAATTTTTAAAATCTGAAAAAGGAGAAAAAATAGAAAATAGTCAAAAAGTACTATACGAAAAATGTTTTATACAAACCCTATACAGTTTTTTTAAGCTAAAGAATATCAAAAACTTTAAGTTTTGGGCCAAGGTGAATGCTGTCAATTTTTTTCCCATCATATAGAAGGTGTTCTCACGCTCCTTGAAGGAGTTCACCTGGAGACCAAAAGCTGTTGTGGCGATTACGTCATTAGCGAATCTTGTACAGAAGTCTCTCAAGTCCAACTCTATCCCCTCGTCATCTTTCTCGTTCAGTTCTAGGCTGTCAACGGCCTCCCTGGCTACATCATTCATCAGCGTGAACATCTGACGCATTTTGCTGCCTGTGAAGGCAGGACTCAAGGTGCTGCGCATATCCTTCCACCGGGAATCTCTCATAGAGAACAGGGAATACCCAAAAAGATTACCCATTTCATGGGGATCGTCGTCACTGGAGGTGGCGAACAAATTTCGGTGATTACTGAAGTGATCGAAATCCTTAATTGTGACTTTTTTTATGAGATCAGGATCCCGAATCATCAAAAGTGGCTGTCGTTGCTCAAAAATACCAAAAACCCTACAATGAGAATATTTTTAGTAACTTAAGGATTAATATATTTTTTTATTTTGTTTTATTTTCATACAACTTTATTAGATTATATGGTAAACCCAATGTATAAACATATAGAACATATGTATGAAAATATACCATTCATAACATAGCCAATAAATATATTTTAATTTATAAGTTTTATAATCAATGCTCCATATAACTGATTGATCGTAAGTGCCATAACTGTCAAGATTGTGCAGAAGGTTGAGACTTTTTTCAATATTCATATTATTTTTAATATTGCTCTGACACGGACACTTTTTTTGTATAATTATATAAAGGCCAATTATATGTATATACGGTATATATCAAGTTCTTTGAACTTCGAGGGTATATGAACTTCCATATTCCGGTAGAACATCCGTTCTACCATATATTAATAACTCAATTTAAGCTTTCATTATGTTTTCTATTTCTTTTTCTATTTGGGTTTTTGTTTATACCGGCAACAAACAACAATAGAAGACACCACCATAATATGGTCGATAAGATTAAAACAATTATAACTGATAGACTGACAAACGTAACAAGAGTTTTTTTCGTGACTCATTCTGCTTATCAACCTAAATCTTTTACCCTCTTGAACTTATTCGATTACAATTTTTAGAGGACTTTTTTATGCCCTTGCTGAGGGTATTATAATTTTAACAAAAAGTGTACAAAATAATTCTTTAATAATCATTGCCATCTCAAACAAGGCTCTCAGTATTGAAGAATTGACTTTTATATAAATTTTATCGAATTAATTACCGAGGATCGGTCGATTATTTCTTTCAGCTGCCATATAACTTATATTATTTGATGTAGATTTTATTTAATATTTTTTTATAACTACTGAAGCGTTAACCCTACCACGATAAACAAATAATTATTATATTGGCGATAATTATGTTTAAATACCTTTAAATTTACAACACAGAAACATAGTTTGTTTGGCTAGAATATACATACATATTTCCATATTGTATATATACAAATAGATACAGAACAAACGCATGACCCTTTTTTTTCCAATTAAAACAGAAAAGTTCACAAAAAATTTACATTTAAAAAAAAAACCTACTTGCTAGATCCTCCTTGGTTGTAGAGGTCGCAGACAACATCGAACATGGATTTCTTTCTGAAAAACATTTCACCCATGTTTCCAAAATATACGGTGGGCTTTGCAAATGGTATATTCTTCTTTTTAAAAAAGTCATTGTTGGCGATTGCTCATCGGTAAAACAAAACGCAGGCGATGCCAAACAATCCCAAGAACTCCCACAGCATATTGGTGTCGAGAATGTATCTCCGGCAGGAACAGAGCACGTTTCGCGATCCAAGCGTTTAGAAGATGACTAAGGGCATGGCAAACAACCCGGGATCGTTTTGTTTATTTGTAAGAGCTTTGAAGCTTTATGCCGATTTTGATAAAATACTTTTTTTTTATTTTATGTACATATGTCCATATATATAATGAATATATGTGTATAATGTACATAGGTATGCGTTCAGTCACTAGATTTTTCATTGAGTATCCACTCCAAATAGGGTGCCTCATTTAAACGTAATAATATTTATTTTTGCAGACGAAATGAGCGGAATACAGATAGTCCCAAAAAACGGTGCGCATACGTTGAGGTATAAGCCAAGAGTAAAGCCCGCCTTACACCAAAAGCTCGCGAGCTGAAGATGCCGAAGAAAAGATTGAAGGGCCGTTTTATGCTGAAGAAAAGATTGAAGATTGAAAGATTAAAGGGCCTAGGAAGGCTTTTCTAATATACATATACAATTTATGCTTCAAAAACCTTGTGCCAATATTAATTACCCAGTAAGTTATAACCTTCTTAATCTTAGTTAAAAGTACATTTAATTTGCTATATTGGCAGCCCCAAGTGCCTACAATGTAGGCAATCAAAATTATAAATGGACGTTGCCGGAAAGAATGCTTTCATTATTAAAGATAAATAAATCAACCGTCATTAATCTATAAACCCATCTGTATTTAGCATAAATGTTTTCGGAAATTGTTGATTTTTGTAGCAAGATAAGAGTTCAAGATTATGAAGAGTTGCAGTGTAACAAGATTTGTTTTTACAAACATACACAAACATTCTGATTACAGGATAATTAATAAACAGATTAAATGAATTTAATTTATTAATAAATAATAACTATTGAGGTTCTTCATACAGACTTTTAGTCTCCG
This sequence comes from Drosophila pseudoananassae pseudoananassae, assembly GCA_018153035.1. Taxonomy (NCBI): domain Eukaryota; kingdom Metazoa; phylum Arthropoda; class Insecta; order Diptera; family Drosophilidae; genus Drosophila; species Drosophila pseudoananassae. The sequence goes on from JAECXR010000055.1 coordinate 4,126,619, forward strand.
ACCCATATTTAAAAAGTTATTCACAACTAAAAATCATACTTTATTAACCGAGGGTTATAAGTGACCTGACACAAAAAGTATATACATAACTAAATATTGATTGAAAATATTTTTGACTGGAGTTCTAGGTAGATATCAAAGAAGATATCAAACTATTTCATCACGTGTTGTTTTTTTTAAAACGACATGTTGGATAATAAGTTAGGACTTTAACTTTTTAATTTAATTCCCTTCAAATAACCAGAAAAGCATGCTATAAATTGTGTTCTTTAAAAGAACTTCTGTTTAAATGTGTGGCTCTCAAACTGTCTTATTTCTATCAAACTGTGTTATTTATTGTCAAAAAAATTGAATTTTGTTGGGATATTTGATAAAATGTTAAAACAAATTGTTCAATTTCGATACGGCTTAGAATTTAGCTGAAATGGATCTGCCCTTTGGTACTCAGACACCTGAATTGGATGTCCTCATTGTAGGCGCCGGGCTGTCAGGTCTGACCTCGGCCGTAAAGATCCTGGCCAAGGAGAGCTCCTTAAGGCTCCGAATTATCGAGAATAATGAAACCCTTGGCGGTCAGCTGGGCGAAAACGGCATTCGATTCATTGACAGCGAACAGCAGGACATGTTGTCCTTTCTAAATCTCGTCCAGCTAAGTCCTCGTAGGCGAAGAAATGATAGCGGCGGTTTGAAAAGGTGCTGGGATCTGGATCGTGGAATAACTTCCCTGCCTGCCAAATTCGAGCTTAATAGATACATCAATATGCTGGAGTTGCGAATGTCCAAATTTCGTTCAAAACGTTTTAGGTAGGACAGTGTCAAATCCTCTTCCCTTCTATTATTTTTCATAATTTAAATATTTTTAGTCTACGAGAACGTGTGGGTAATATGGAGCATCATATTTGCCAGCATTTGTATTTCAGCAAGTCTCGGAATTTTATGCTTAACCTCGTAGAAATTGTTTCCGGTGCACCAGCCAGCGAGGTGGACTACGATGTCTTCATGTCCATTTGCAGCTCCTGTGGAGGTCTTCATATGTTGATTGACTAGTAAGTAGTAGTAGTTAGTTTCAATTTATTTATAGTTCAAGTTCTAGATCATCTGATTATTTTCCAATTTTTTACTTACTTCATTCAACAATTCCTCCTATATTTTGACCTTAAAAAACCATATTGTATTAGCGAGCAACGCCCTAGAAACCTAAAAACGCCCTTTAGGTGAGATGATTGTGGCATTTATTCTTGATTTACTAGGTGTTTTTTAAAATATGTAACAAAACGAAGTTAAATATATACTATTATAACAGATTCCTCCCTTAGCTATTGTAACTATCCAACCAGCTTCTTCGAGGTCTCCACTCAGCAGCTGATCCAAAGTATTATGGATAAGATGCACTTTACTAACATTACTTTAAAGTGCAAGGCGGTGAAGGTGGAGCATTTCAAGAACTACGTCCAGGTGACGGACGACGAGGGCTACAAGTTTACAGCGGAGGCTGTGATCCTGGCCATACCCTGGAACAAAGTGCAGAAGTTGGAGTTTGTGCCGCCTATACCGAAAGCATTTCAGCCGCCTCCTGCACCTAAAGGACGACAAAAACCCCATCGAGTGATAAGCCAATTCCATTTGGGCTATGGGAAGTCTTTTTGGGCGGATCTGGGGTACTCGGGCAACTTCCTCCACTCGGAACCCATGGTCAGTGGCCACGAAAGTCAGATGTCCACCCTCTGTGGCTACATGCTGCACTTTCCCGAAGAGCAGGATGAAGCCCTGGAGACGGTGATCGATCTGCTGGCCACGGAATTCGGGGAGGAGATGCGCCGGCCGCTGGAGTGCCACTGCTTCGCGGAAGAGTTAAATGTGGCGTTGCATAAGCCGCAAATCAAGCCCTGGCATCGCATCATCTGGTCCAGTTCCTCGGCGGTCGGTACTAGCTATCGCAGTCTAATGGGCGGAGCGGTGCAGAGTGGTGTCCGGGCGGCTGTAAACGCACTTTTTGTGGTGCGGCCGCAGGTAGTGAGCTGGAAGGACATGCTCGACGATCGAGAAAAGGGGTCCAGTGAAAGGGAGTCCGCTGGAAGACTTACGGGTCTGTTTAGTCGCCTGAATCTCTACAACGTCACCTTCTACAGCTGTTTCGTGCTCGGACTCATCTGGCTACTTAACTTTGGCTACTCACGAGCTACTTAGGTACCTTCTCGTAAGGAAACCCCCGAATGTGTATTTTTTGAAATTAAAGTGTTGGTTTTTATGCCCAGAATCGACACGGTGACCTTGTCTGGGGATTAGTACGAAAGGCAGGCTTAGTCTGGGCTCAGGTCGAGTGCTCATTGAATTTACTGAGTTTAGCAACGCCTAGAATACTTACGAATTTATGCACAATTCTCAGTTCATTTTGTGGGCAATCATTCACTTAAGGTTCGCCACCGGCAAATGGGACACTTAAATTGAGCAGTCTTTGTAAAAATGAATTATCGTTCAAAAGGTTTCCACAGTCTGTGGAGCAAGATACTTTTATAAAATGTTTTTATTTTTAATAAAGCTTGTAAGCAGACTAACATCTTTCTTTAAAAAACTGTATCATACCACAGAGTACTTTAAACAATTATGCAAATGAGTTTTATTATTAGATTGGTGCTTGTTGGGCGGCCAATCGACTGACGTTGTGGGTGGAAAGTGAAAGCGCTTTTCCTTTTCTAGGAAAAGATAATCTAAATGTAATATATACCCATTAATAGCTTCACGTGCGTTTTCGAAACAATAACAAGAAACGGAAAATAAAAGCCAGGAACCCAACCCATTTCAACGACAGTCGGATTGTCAATGGAAAGTCACGCCCATGTGCATCACAACATGCGAGTCAGGTTAACAGCATACAGGCCTAATTACGCTTAAAGTCTATACAAAAAACCGTTAGTACGGAGAATTTCACAGATGCGGGTTTAATAGACGGAATAGAATGCGCATTCTACAGAGACAGGAAGATTGCATGCCTGGGAACTGAATACGGAATTAATTGAAATTAGAATAGGCTAAAAAAAGAATATCATAATTGGAATATGGGGAATTGAATAACCAGCCATCGCCCCACCCACCCTTCAATGCCAATCTCTATTTTTCACCGCAGGGTTACTGGTTACGATATCTCTCAGATTGCGCCTATTGACGTCGATTGATTCATTGAGTTCAATTGGTCATAGCCAGAGTTGAGGACTCTCGATGTTTTGCTGATAAGGGAGGTTAACCTTAATCGGATCAGCAGGTAAGGTCATTGCGTAGAAATCTGGTTCAGTTCTGGCAGATTTCTAGTTCGAGTTTGTTTCAATCTGCTTAGATTCTAAACCGTATTCCTAGATTCATTCATAAACAAGTGGTGGCCGAAGAGAGCTGAGAAAATTATGAGGCAGCAGATTTTTCAATATACTGTCTATGCGAAATTCCCATTCAGAAAATGTTCTCTCTTAATTTTTTCAACAGACTTGAACTGAACAAAAGTGTAAACAATACTCGGATATCAGCTAGCCAAGGGGGAACATTGTAATGAAATTCAGAGACAACCGAATTTAATGGCCCGCCAATGTAAATCAAAAGGTTCGGATATTCTCAGACAGACACTGGCGAGTGTAATGGAAGGGATTGAGTTGGAAATGGGCATAGCCATATGTTCGAGTACTCATTGAAATGTGTTCTTGCTGTTTGACGCATTTATAATAAGGAGGCGACCGAGCGAGAAGCCTAAAAATATTTACTATATACTCTGCAATGTCTAATGCGCACATCTTAGGGTATTAATGCATTTCAATAAAAAACGTAAAAAAATTAGCATGTTTATTTATATCGGAAAAATAAATTACTTGTTGAAAATTTGAAAGATTTTAAAAGAATTTTTCAGATAAATATAAATGTGCCTAATATAATCCAATATAATTGTAGGTGAAGCAATAAACAATTAAGCCAGAATAGCAAAAATAACTAAATAAATAATTTTTGTTAGCCCCATACAGGAAGCAAACAATCTGAAATTAACTATCTGGAATTTTAACCAGAATCGCTTTGCTGATAATAACCCGAATCGCACATTTATTTGGTAATTGTTCCGTATTCAAATGATCCATTTAGTTCAAGTATGCTTGCTCGTCAAACTAGAGTGTTCGCTTTTTTTGACATTAGCAAAGAATCTCTCTTAGAGCGTTCTATGACTGTATTTAATTTTTATTTTAAATTTTTTTTTTATATTTTGTTAATGCTTGCACTCACATCCAACAAAAAATAAAAGAAAACATAAATATATTCGAGTAAATGGATCGGGAGGAGCCGAACGATGCCGATCGCCGAGGGGAATATCGCGGGCTATGGGGCTGAGGCACTGACCGAGTGCTATGTTAGTACCTCCAACCCCCAAGCTCCACGCCTCTGCCTCTGGCCCGGCCCTTCCCCTTCGCCGTCCCCTCCCCGGAACGCTGGTGAGACGTACAAAACGCTGCGATCGGCCTCCCGTGGGCTTAGTTTGTGAGACGCTTCCGAAGCGGAAAGTAGTTGATAGCAAGATCGGCGGATCGCAACAAAAAACACAACTGCACGCGTTGCACCGAAAAACAGAATAAAAGTATATATTCAAAATAAAAAAGAACCACGACGCAAGGGAGAGTCCCCCCAAAAATATTTCATTTCATTTTCATGTTTGTTTCGACTTGAGAACAGTTTTTGTCTCGAAAACAACAACCCAAAAAATAAAGGAAAATAAAACGTTTCAAACCGAAGAGATCCCATGTGCTGCATTAACAATTGACAAAACATAAACAGCCAGTCCGTAAAATAGAACAATAGATAAATACCCCAAACCCAACAGACAACAGCCAACAGGCAAAGACGCCGAAAAAAGAAATTATAAATAAATAAATTGAAAATATTACAGGCTACAGTCGATCGGCACTGGGCTAAGTGAAAGTAAAAACCTAGGCGCCTGGCCTTATCTTTCCCCCTGTAGTGTCGGAACCTTTGCGGAGTGAATGCACTCATAGAATTCATTTAATAACCTAAGCCTGATCTAAATACAAATCCAAAAAAATTGTTTTTTTTTGGCAAGCAGTATAAATAGACTGCAAAATCAAAAGCAAAGGAATCCAAGTTCAGTGCCGAAAAACAATCTACAAGATACGAGTGCGTTTGCGTGGGGTCGGTCGTCTGTCTCAGCGAAAAAGAACGATCTTTTGGCCAAACACCCAAAAGTATCTGTGATATTGCATTTTTCAAAATGACCAAGTCGAAGGACAATCCGGAGAAGAGCCGCGAGCTCATCAGTGAGGAGAACATGAAGGACCTGCTCACCAAGCAGCTGGAAGTTGTGGGCAGTGGTGGTGCATTTGTTTGGTAAGGTGAATGATTATTAAATAAAAAATAAAATAACAAAATAAGTACTGTATTAGATATGTACTACCCCTGTATATATTTTGTTTTTATATACGTGTATTGTAATGGTATATAATTCACAATTTTCAAGAACCAAATGTTGTTGACTTTGGAAATATTATCTGGAGCAGATTAATTTGATAAATTTTTTAAAAAGCATCCATATGTAGCTTAGTAGTATTTCATCATTTTTAAACAAGCATCTAAATTTAATAGCATTTAACATGCAATTTTAAAAATAATATCAGTAACGATTTCTTTAAAAAAATTTAGGCAGTTAAGTTAATTTTTTTTTAGTTTTCATATTTTTCATATTATTATTATCTTCTTTTCTAAATACTGTGAGTCACTCTTTTTAAGAAGAAGGTCTAAGCTTAGGGCTCTTAATATAATCAAGAATTTTATTTAAACTTTATAAGAATTTTATAAAAATCTTTATTATATTTAACATTTTTTTTATTATTTATAATGTCTTTATAAATGGGCCGTCGAATCATAAAAGTAATAAGAAGGTATTTCTATTAGGTTTGCTCCACAAATTGTACCCCAAATATTATTAAAGCCATTTAACTGGCCCGAAAAAGATTTCATTGAGGTTGTGGTCTAGCCAATTTGGTCATTGGGAATTGACGGTATCACATTTCTACCACAATTTGGCCACAAGTAGAGGAAGCAACTTTTTAGCTCGGTCAACGAGAATAGTGTTCCACATGACCCACTTCATTTTGAATGAATATTGCGCTTTTAAAGGTTGAGTTTTTAGAATCAGCTGACATTAGTCAGGGTGGTGCACTTTTCTAGCCGTGATTCAGTTAGAACCGTTCTAATTGCTTTCGCGCCTGACCGATAGCCTGGGTGCTGTAAAGTGGGGCTCGTGATTTTTCCGAGTCTCCTCTAAGCCACGAAGCTCCCATTAAAGTTCAACTAATTATCAGTTTAGTATTCATTTTAGTTAGTGTAGTCACTCTGACTTATGGAGGGGCTTAGGGCACGTCCCGTGCTGCTTCCTGAAATAAATTTGAGGCCCACTGGGTAGTAGAATCACCCAACTGGCGTATCCGTCGGAGGGCAATGGTCAGAGCGTGAGCGATCACTCGGAATCCGATTTAAATATAGAATGGAAATCTGGGCATATCAGTGCACACAGAAGTCCGTATAAATTTCCATACCCAATCGGTTTTGATAAGGCACTTGTGAATCGGAATCTGGCGATCGAGTGTTAGCGGATCGTGAATCTATAATCCGGTTTCGAAACCCCGATTCAGATGGAATCGAGCAATAGATGTTACGGAAAGCACTATTAACGATAAGAACCTACTTTTTAGAATAGAGGACAATTGCACTTAAAGTCATTCAACTGGGTTATTGAGTCACTGTTGGGAGTCCTCGAAATTTTAGGACACATGTGCCGTATACCTTCCCTCATTACCTATTGAATTTCGATCATCTTCGCGGAACTGTTGTACGTTGGTGGGTGGGGGAGTCACGTGAAAATAAATCGGATATGTAAATATTGCGCATTGCGTTCCGGTTGCCCGATTTGTTTAATGATTAACGACGCCATATGCTCTGGCGAATCTTTAACTGCCATTTAGTGATTATGCGAGCAGCATACATAACTCTCCCCGAAAGTGTCGCCCGCAACCTTCGCACATTCGGTGTTTTGTTTTTACGGCAATGTTTTGATCGGTGTTATTATTTGCATTCCAAAAGGCAGTTAGCCAAGCGGTGTCAATGTGCGAACGATTGGAGTTGCGTGCTGTAAACAATCCGCCGGATACGAGATCTGCGATATGACAGATACTGTAGCAAAGTATCTGCGAAAACAAAAACCCAATTAGCAGCAAGTTACATTACCTTAAACGGGCCTTTCAATAATCTAAAACGTATCTGTCATCTGTTTCTAGGGCCATTTTCTTCCTGTGTGTGACCCCCAACATTCTCAACGGTTTCCACGTGTCCTCGTACACCCTGCTGGGTCACCTGCCCGACGATCAGTGGTGCGATATTCCCGATCTTCAGTCCACCACTTGGACATTGGCTCAGAAACGAGAAATCTCATCCAAGGGCTTGGATTCTGGAGGATGTACAGTATGGGACTGGAATTATCAGCAGCTGGCCCAGATGTCCTACGAGGCTGCTATGAACTATACCCTCCATCTTTCGGAATTCGGCAAGCCAGCCGAGGTTTCCTGCAAGGTCAAGGGCAAATATGAATACGCCAATCCGGAGACCACGTTTGTTGCCGACTGGGACCTCACCTGTGAGAGGAGCATTCAGCGAACTTCTGCCCAGGTTTCGATCTCTTTGGGCAAGTTCTCCGGCTCCTTCTCGTTTGGCATCCTGGCGGATAAGTGAGTTTGTTGAAAAATAACTCTGAGAAGAGTTACGTTATAGTTTTCATTTTTCTTCGCAGATTTGGCCGTAAAACTTCGTTTACCTTGGGTGCAGTTTTCTTCGTTGTAGGCAGTTTCTTCTGCACATTCTCGCCCTGGTATAGTCTTTTCCTGGCAGGACGTTTTGCTTTAGGAGCAGCCTCTTCTGGACTTTTCTATCCTGCATTTACAATGAGTAAGTTTCCAAACTAGTTTCCTTTTCATTACAAAACTATAATAAGTTCTCAATCATAGTTGTGGAAAACATATGTCTGAAGCATCGGTCATGGATGTCTATAGCTTTTTCGGCCTCCTACCCCGTTGGCATGATTATCCTGGCAGTTATGGGCTATCTCATCCAACCATGGCGACATCTCCAATTAGCCTTGACCATTCCTTCCCTGCTACTCATTCTGAATTGCTAGTGAGTTATGAAATAATATCATTAAAATTTCAAAGTTTAAATCAAATTTTCTCTGCAGCTTGATGAATGAATCACCCCGATGGCTGATCACCAATCAAAGATACGATCGCGTCTACAAGATCCTCTTCAGACAGCCAAGCCACTACGAAATCAAACCCGCCATTGCAGCCTCCGCTCCCGTCGTCACCGATAAGAAGTCGGTGAGTGCAAAGTTCTTCGAATGCATACATATATATTCTTTGATGTCTAGTTGCCGGGCTGAGTTAGTATATATTATTTTACCATTGCAGTTGGAGCCAGAAGTAAGCTTCTCGCTGGTCGACAAACTCAAGAATGGTCCTCTGAAGTCTATAATTGAGTTGTATGCGAATCCTAATGTCAGAAAACTGATCTTTACGTCGTACTTCATGTTCTGTGTGACTTCGTTGAGTTATTATGTGACGGGTATGTACATTTTCTCATTTTTGATGATTTATTTGATTTATAAATGATTTTATCTTACAGCTCTGAATGCCGCCAATCTATCCGTCTCCAGATATCTGTACATCATAGCTACGGGTCTGGTGGACATACCCTCTTACCTGGTGCCTGTGATTATGCTTCGTTATACAGGACGTCGCATTACCACCATGTTCCTGTTCCTGTGGACTGGGGTGTCCCTGCTTTTGGTGCTCTCCGTTCCCACTGGCAGCACAACCTGGATCGTGGCCTTCGCCATGCTGGGTCGCTTCGGCATTAGTGCCACCTACTCGGTTGTCACACTCTACACCGCAGAGCTCTATCCCACCCAGATACGTAACTCTGCGCTGGGCACCTGCTCCACATTCGCTCACGTGGGCTCCATATCGGCGCCGTACGTGGTCGATGTCCTGGGCGCTCTCGGATGGTACATTCCAACAACGATCTGCGGCTGTTGCGTTCTAGTAGCTGGCCTGCTGACCCTCACGCTGCCGGAGACAGGGACGGGCAAGTTGTCGGACAATGTCGAGGAGACTGCGGCGGCCCCCAAGCCCACAGAGCAGCCGGAGAAGCAGTGATCACAGCAGACTGTTCCGCATTGTAGGTTAAGTGACATTTTCTCAAATGGGTTTGTATAGAGTGTGTGGAAGCCCTTCTCAAAAATCCGACTGGGAAAATGTTTTATATAGTTAGTCTAGCCTAAAATAAATCTTCTCTAGACATAGGATAACCTTCAGTACTCTAGCCTAAGTAATGTTTTAGTCCTTTCTATTCCTGCATTGTTTAAGTATATATATATTCGTAACTGTTTTTTGTTTGATAACGTATAATAAATTCAACTACGTATACGTGATCCCCAGAGATCTAGGATTGCAAAAGCAGTTGTACCCAATCGTAGTATGGCCGGGTAACCGTGTAAATGCTGGGCATACCCTGAATGCCACAAGTAAGTCCATGAGAAACAAGGCCGTAGATATAGTCTTTGCCGCCATAAGGACAAATCAGGGGTCCTCTGAAATTCAAAATTTTTTAAATGGTGACTCCGATTTTACAGACACTGACTCACCCTGAATCGCCTTGGCAAGAGTCCTGGTTGTTGCCTAGAGCACACACAGTATTCGCTCCATTCTGCGGGGCCCAAACGTGTCCAATGATCTGCCTACACTTTTGATTGGTAATAACCTGGACTTCAGCTTCAAAAAGATTCTTCTGCGAAGGACCAGCGTGATGGGTGGCTCCATAGCCAATAATTCGACAGGATTCTAAAAAGTGTTATTTGTAAAATAGTGTTTATGGGCTTTTACTTTATGGAAATACCATTTCGATCTGGTTTCATGCCTTGGGGAGGCAGCTGAGCAAATTGAAGATCAGGGCTTAACGCACTCCTATACCGTTGTCTCATGTAGAGCAAGACTATGTCATTCCGGAAGTTTGAGCTGAAAAATAAAGTTTAAAGGTTTGGGTAATATTTTCAATTATGTTGTCATTGAACTCTATTGAAGCCAACTTTTCTGCCTCTAATTTACTCTCTGATTGGAGGGGGGATTATTAAACTTGACTCAACTGATTACTCACGGCTGGAAGTAAATATACTCCGCGCTTTCCAGACCATATGGTTCAAGCTGAGAAATGTTTTCAATGTTCTCATAGCCAATAAACGCAGCGATATTGTGGATGTTTCTAAAAATAGAAAGAAAGCAGTATTAGACAGCTATTAGATAATCCAATAAAAGCTCCACACTTACTTTTTCCAGATGCAATGGGCGGCGGACAGGATCCAGCGATCGCTAATCAAGCTTCCACCACAAAAGTGCCGGTAGGACAGTCCTTCAGTGGCATTTCTCCAAAGGATGTCCTGCAGAGAGACCATAAACGGGTATTTGCTTATGCTACCTGTAAGTAGAGTAAAGATGATTTCAATTAAAAGTCAAGGAGATCAAAATCAGTCAGATACTGCCCACGGTTGATACAATCCTGCCACCGACAATGGGTACCGCTTGACCCGAATCGAATCCTGTCCAGACAAGGAAGTTTAGGAGGAATAAAAGCCACCCCCGAGGGCTGAGATCTAAAGCAGCCTTCATGGTTGAGCTTTGGATTAACACTGCGATATGACCGTCAGCAGGGAGTTAATAGAGAAACAGTTACTAAATAAATACACGTATAAAGAATCATTCTCACGCCAAGCTGTGCAAATATTTCCAACTCCACTGCGTTGGTAAATTGTGTTCAAATCTCAACGCGCCGGCGTCAGCAAGACATACACACATACGTAAACCATTTCGTAAAATATACATATATAATTTCTGCAATATTGCTAACTTCTGACATGGTCAATTAGTTTTGAAATGTTCTTAATTCAATTAAAAGTAACGTATTTAGCTACTTTTTCTAACTGTATGGCAACTCTATGTGCTTAGTATGTAGAATAATATATACCAGTATTTCTACATTCCACCCCAATATTGTCCTGTCTTTATTTAACATAATTTATTCGTTTTAAAATTTTTTTTATTTCTATCTCTTTAAATAAAGTTGCATTTCTATCTTTATATAATCTATTTTATCTTTAATCTATCTTTAATATTTTTATAACGGTTTCTTTTGTATTATTTCTTAGTACTACCGCAATGTTTTGGGGTATATCTTCAGATTCAGGCGTGGTCACACTGGTGAAAACCTGAAGATTAAGATTGCAAACATTTTGTCTTTTTTATTAATTTAAAGCCATCTGGGAGCAATTGCAGCCCATTTTGTGCCTATTAAGGATTACCGAATTCAAGCTAATCACGTAAGTAACAAAGTAGGCAACGCCAAAGGGTCGCAACCCTGAAATCTCAGGAAAAACCCTGAGCTGCTGGAAAAGGCAAGGCCAGCTGCCCATTTGGGAGGTTGGGAAAACACTCAACTCCTGTGTCAAGATGATTGCCCTCAACCAATTGCATCGTGCTCTGCAGAGCGAGGCCATTTATGCGGCAATTCGATTTTTCAGAGAAACCATGTCCCAGGGCGGCGGTGGAGGTACACCAGCGGGCGGTAATCCCACAGCTCTCCAGGGCGCTGGCGGGGGCGTGGTCTTCAGCAAGGTCTTCATCCAGCGCGACTATAGCGAGGGCACTTCGGTTAAGTTTCACACGCGGCTTCCCACAGAACTGGAGGGTATGGTATGTATCTGAACTTTGCCTTTCAGCGTAATCAGCTTTACTCATTGTTTGATTTGTATCTCAGATTGAGCGACATGTCTTCGAAAGCACTATCAACAGGCTAAATGAATTTTATGCTGAAGCCGAGGAGGGATCCTGCGGCACCTATTGCGAGGGCTGTATTGGCTGCATTACGGCATACTTGATCTACATGTGCTCCGAAACGCACTATGAAAAGGTGCGTCATCCCCAATTAATATTTTAGAAACTAATTAAATTAACGGAGTTTTTCCTTAGACCCTTCGTAAGATATCGAAATTCGTGGCTTCCCAAAACGAACGCATTTACAATCCCAAGGGCCTGCAATTGATTGATCCCACTTTCCGTGGCCTGCGCGTTATAGAGATTACAATATTCGATCGTCCGGGGCGAACGTGACTCCCGCTTTCTCATTCCGCCAACGAGTTCTTCATGTGAGATGATCAACCAGCCACAGTCGCATCAAGAGGAGGAAGAAAGTTAGTAGAATGAAGCAGGTGTCCGTTTCAGCAATTTAGCAATCAAGCAAAAGTCAGCGCCATTGTGTGTGTTTCCAAAAAAAGTTAAAAAAAAGATAAACTAAAATACCCAGCTGTGGAATCAGCTAAAGCTTTATAACCTTTAATAATATATGTGAGTAGATCCAAATAACCTTTTTCTTGGCAGAAATAGCTCTAATTCTTTGTTATTTCTTGCAGCTTGGCTTTGGGCATGCGACTTAGTCACGGGCGTGCTGGGAGTCCGCCTCTGCTGCAGCCACATACGATAAAGATATGATAGTTTAACCGTTAATGATTAGCCAAGGCGGGGTAATGGCCAGCGTTAGTTAGTATTTATGCTTAGTCTTGTAAGTGAAAAGCTACCGAAACTGCATTTTGAGCCGAAGCATGCATCAACATATACCCACATTCGCATATGTTACCATTGTTCTACTTATCAGCCCCGAAAAGGCCAGCGAGAATTGATTGTTTTATAATTGATTAAATATTTTATACACCTTGATTGTAGTAATTTCTAATAATTCGCATGTAAAACGTTTCATTTTCAATGGCATCGCATATGTATGAATACATACGATAATATAGCTTAATCAGACAAAACATACGCATAACGTTTTCTACACCAGACTCTTACCGATTATATCAAACAGCGCCAAATGAACTTACACATAAACAAGTGAAAAATTGTTCGATTTATACTATAAATCAGCAACGTTGATTAACATAGTTGTATATCTTATAAGGAAAATATATATTGCCGTCATATTAACGTGCCTACAACTGTTTTTTTTTGGATGGTAAACAATATTCTATAAAGTAAATATGTGTGTTTGAAAAAGAACCGAAAATCTGCTTTGCAAAATTAGAATTGCGGATTTCCATTGTACATCTTTTATTTACTTTTCATGTATGGTTTTGTTTTGCTATCAAGTTCAGGGTGCTGTGGACTATAAAAAGGCATCAGACTATCTGGAAGAATACAGTCGCTTTTGTTTCGCAGCCTAACTATGAAGCTAACGATCTATTTATTGGCCGTGGTCCTTTTCGCTGGATTCCTGGCTCTTCCGTCAGCATCGGCTCAAAACTCAACTGACACCTCAAACACCACGACTACCACCACCACCACAACCACGACCACGACTGCCGCACCAAGCACTGTGCACAGGAAGCGCATAACCCTCAAGAATGTTCACTACAAAGTTGTTCGAAGGATTAGAGTGAAAAAAAGTGGTTAAAAACGCAGTCAAATAAAAAGGATATTGAAAACTACAATTTAATAATTTGTTTATTCCGGGGGCTGTTCAAAAGATCTATAATAGTGGGTGAACTATTGTGCTTTGGGATACCTACTTTAGGATATGCTTTTGTAAAAAAAAAAGTTCTCCCATTAATCAGATTAAATTAAATTAGCGATTCGTATATTTTTCTATAGAACTTTCAAAGCAACAAATGTATATGCGGTCTTTACTCTCATTTACAAGACTATTCCAACTCATTCCTGCGGATTTCCAATTTTCTTTCTCGTAAAATAATTATAACGTAAAAGAATAAATTCCATATCCAGGTTCCAAGGGTACAAAGTGGGTCACACCATTGCAGTCGTACTTCAGTACCATTATCCTTACTTTCCGGCATCGTTCATATTCTTAGGCAAACTCAGCAGCGAGTTGATGAGCTCAGAATTGCGTTTCCTGATGGGCATGGGTCCGTTTAGGGAGTTCTCCAGGATTAAAGGATACCGACAGAGGGTGGCCACCTGTCCGGGGGTGAACTGACCCACATTGTTGAACCAGTCCAGTAGATCCCGGCTGTATTCCTTCCGCACATAACGCTCCTCATCCGGCAAAGCCAGGGCCAGACCGCAACGGGTGCAAATGGCCAACAGGAGAAGGACCAGGGTGAAGGTGCAGCGAGCCATTTGCCTGCGGAGCAAAGACGAGCAGAAGTTATTCGAAGGAGTCGCAACGTAGCACAGGACACCTGCAGCAGGGGACTTGCGAATGAACGATATTCGGGATAATCTGCCACTTATATAGGACCTCGGGGTCGGTCCACTTAGGTAAACCGCAGCGGGAGACCGCTCAACCACGCAACCCAATAGCGTCAGTCTCGCTGTCGGCCGCAGGACCAATATATGTCACCGGCAGTCCTCAAATGGTCCTTCCGCCCAGGCAAATAAGCAGCGGAATCGAGTCGGAGTCGAGTTGGAGCCAAGCAAATATTTGATTATGCAGTGTTTTATGTGCCAACATGCAGCCAGGCAGGAACCGAATCCCTATATGGTTCTAGGGATATTTGTCCTGGAGGTGCGGGCTGGGAGCTGTTGTCAAAGTTCTAATGCACATGGAGAAAATGTTCATTCGCTCAACTAACTGCTAAAATTTATTTTGGTACAACTAAGCTTGCATCATTAATAAATCATCAACTACTTCCTATTCATCATACTATCACCAAATTTTTTGAGTGTATCTTTTGATTAATTTACCAACGAGGGCCGTAAACATAAAACCCAGTATTAAATACTTGTATCTCATTTAATGGCATGTGCCTGATGTGAGGAATTCCATCTGAAAACTTTATTTTCTTAACAGACTCTGCAAATATGCAGAATAATATTCAAACGAATATTCATAATATTCTCGTTAACGCAATGTATTTTTAAAAAGTGTGTGGGTTTCTATGTATTAATTTTAGAACTTAAATCGAAAAAGAAAGCTTAATATATAAATAAGTAATATGTTCCAAAGCGAAATTCCAGCTGAATTTTATTATTTTCCGTACCAGACTCTGCAAACATGGCCAAATTTTTGCACATACGTAGATGGCGAAACCATAACGCCATGTTTGCCTAGCAAATCCCCCGATTGTCTTGGCCAGATATAAAACTCCCCAACTCCCCAAGAGCCGCAGCATCACAGCGGCGTCGACGAGAACAACATGAGAGCAGGACAACTCACACTGGGACTCTTGGCGATTTGCCTGTGCATTTGGCTAACCAATGCAGCTACCACGTCCTCTTCCACATCCTCCACATCAACAACATCGACTACAACCTCAAGTACTACGACAACAACTACTACAGATGCCACCACCACCACCACAACCACCAAATCCTCGAAAAAGCACAGAAAACATTTCACCATCACAAATCTCCATTACAAGATAAAAAGAAGGATTAAGGTAAACAAAACAGGGAGCTCCAGTTCCACCTCATCCACCAAGTCGAAGTCCAGAGCGAGGAATCGGTCGGGCAGGAGAGTGGTCCTGGTTCGCAATCGCAATTATCGCAATTTGAGACGTCGGGGATAAGCCTGGAATTATAATCTGTATTTTAAAGCAATAAACAAAGCACTCAAAACTACAAATTTTTCAAAGCCATTAGAAAAGGAGCAAAAAGCCTTTGTGAGCCAAAGAATATACATATATATATCTCAGAATACCTTAAATAATTCAAGGATTAATTTTCTTTTAATCTGAATCAAAATCTGCTGTTGAGTTGAGTCAAAGTACATAATAATGACTTCATAGGAAATATACATCATTTCTAAGATATGTATATATCTCGATAAGTTTATTAAGTTATTGATCAAATACCTTACACCCTATTCATACCACTCTAATATGGTTCTAACTGAAGGTTATGGTTCTAACTTTGGCCGAGTGCCATATGCACTCGATTCTTGATCGGAATACCTCAGTGATGTGTACATATATCAATTCTCTATCCCCATATTTTAACAATTAAACCATCAGTATACATGGTCTTAGTTCTTCTAGTTGTTTCTTATTTTTAATCAACAGGTTGTCTGGTGGCGTGGCTCTTGGCCGTCAGGGCACGACCATTATCCCTATGCCAGTTTCACAGACTTCACGTGCGCCAAAAACATTGACCTAACTTGGCGAACACTAAACGTAAACATCGGCTCTATGATAGGGGGTGGTTTAACGATGACTATAACTTTCCATGCAGCTACATTACCACAGTTTTGATGGCCAAGGCTCGGCGTCTTTCACTCCCGCGATTTGTTTGCATTGCATTTGGGGCCAGACCCAGAGCTCGTGGATTTTCCTGTCCACTGACCGTTGCCATCTTTTGGTCAGCTGAAGCATTTAACGGTCGTGTGATTTCAGGATACACATGAGTATATCACGCATGGGTTCGATTGCGGTTGGGATGTCATTTCCAGGAGCGAATTTACTAACTGTTTCCAAATTTCAAAGTTAGTATATATAGGGTTTTAAAATTAAACATTTTTTAGTCGAAGCACCTTTTATTAAAACTAAAAGGACCTTATAGATATTATATAGATCTATATAGATATTATTATTATTATTATTAAACTCCTTAGATGTAGTATTGAATTCTAGATATAATTTGATTAAAACAAATATACATATGTATGATAAGACATTCAACTAGAATGAAATATTTATTAAAACCCAAATAAATAAGTTAAGAATTAATATAAGTTTTATATTTCTGAAAACCTGAAATTTTTTGAAAAAAGTCACTTCGCTCCTGGAAAAAACGAAGATGATTTGGCCAGCACACACTCATTTTCGACGCAGGACATTGGTTGTGGGACCCGTGGCCATTCACCAATTACGCGCCATTCGCTGCGGTGTCCTTAATTTCTTAAAAAGCGTTTAAACATCTAATGAAAGCCCAGCGATTTCTGTTGTCGGACGAGTCAGTTGCCTTTGGCTTTCTGCCGTGTGCGGTTCGGTATCGTTTCGTCCTGATTGACGGTCAACTGCAAGGGAGCGACCGTCCCAGGATTATGTCATTGCAAAGATGGCCAAAATAATATCGACGATCAAGGCCACACTGACGAGGATCATTTTCAGTGCCCACAGTTTGTTGGCCATTTGGCAGGTTACGGCCATAAAAAAGGATTACAAGTACTGGATATTATGTGGACCACTGCTGCTGCTCCTCCTCGAGGGGATTTTCACAATCATGATCAAGAAAACCCAGGAATGGCGATGGTGAGCATTAATAGGGACTCTTAAGGATTCTGATATAACTAATCTCGCGTCCAGAAATGTAAACAACTCTCGGCTGGCGCTGACGTCATGTCGCGGTCTTTGATTTTCAATTAAAAGTGAAATCATGTGTTTAATGTGTGGCTAACCACCCAGTCGCGACCACACCTCCGAAGACGTCCACCCTCCCACGCGCCGTAATAGTAAAAACTTTAATGGAATTTCATTCAGGAGGGGGTGGACTTCCAGGGGGAGTGTCTTTCGATTCTTGTTTACCTTTTGGCGCATCACTCAGACGGGCTGTTTGTTTTGGCCATTTCGCCCTGCCACCTCATTTGTGTACCCATCCATCCCTCCCTTTCCATCTTATCTAGGTTCTGCCCCTCGGTGTTCCTCTATCTGAGCAGCATTGTGCCGGCAATTTGGCTCTTGGAACTGGAGAAAGTGGCCAAAAGGGTTAGGATTATGAAGAACTCGATGGCCATTGCAAACACCACCAATACGGGAAACTTTACCAGCTTTGGAGTAGGCCCTGTGATCGGTTCCCTGGACAGCAATGACAGTAGCATCACGGCAGTGGCCACCCTGCTGGATCGCACTGGAATCACTATTCCGGTGATGACCACGGACACCTGGACCACACTGATAGAGCAGTTCCTGATGCTAATCCTGATCGTGGGTCGCTGGATGCTGCCCAAGGGGGATCTCACACGGGATCAGCTAAGCCAGTTGCTCCTAGTCTATATTGGTACTGCGGCGGATATTATCGAGTTTTTCGACTCCTACAAGGATGACTCAATAGCCAGAATTGGATTCCTTGTGTATCTTACCTTGGGAATCTGGTCCTGGAGCCTCATGCAGTTTACCATAGTGCTTTCTGCTACAAGAGGGAGAAGACCTCGTGGGAGTGGTTCACATCGCAAGGAGGAGTAGGTAAAAAAGGACTCGTATGACTTACTTTCTAACTTTTGTTTTTCAAAGACACACTGACTGTTGCCAGAACTGTTGCTGTGGCATAGATGTCTGGGGAATCGTCCTCAATGTGATACTCCAGGATGCACCTTTTCTTACCTTCCGCTTGCTGATTATTTTTCAATATAAAATAATCAACTATATGAATGTCTTCTTCACTTGTGAGTAGTTCTATAGAAAAGTTCTTATTCTCTATAATTAATATTATTATTGATTTTAGGTAAAAATTCCCTGGTGATTATTCTACAATTGTATCGACTTTATGTGGTTAATGCCGAGTTCTGGAAAAATCGGCGAGAAAGTCGCATGGCCAAGGCCAAACAGTTCCAATCACGACGGAAGGTACAGGATGCAGATCAGAACAGCATTTATATGATATCCAATGAGAGAGGAGGTGATGCCAAAAAAAAGAAGATAAAAAAGTAAGGATTTATATCATAAAATGTATGTACTGTATCTATAAGATTAATTTTTGAATCAGAGCCAAAGACTATGCCGATCAGGAAGCAGCTTACAGCAAAAAGAAAAAGGATAAAAAGGACAAGTATGTTTGTGGTGGAAGAAACCATCCATAAGGTAAATATTTACCCTAAATCTGTAATTTATAGAAAAAAACGAAAGCGAAAGGACACTGGCTACTCCACGGCTAGTTCGCAGAACCTCTACTCCACCAAGGCGAGTGGCACCGACAAGGAGTCCAGGCGCAAGGACAAAAAGGGCAAGAAGTCGAAGCGCACCTGCAGCAGCTCGCCCAGCGACTGTGATTTGGCCAAAAAGCAGAAGCGTGGCAAGAACGGCGATAAAAACGATAAGAAGTAGGTAATACTTTGTGCCTTTAACGATTTTCATTTGATTGCCCAACTCTGTCCTCTTATCCTTTTGCAGAAAATCCCGTAAAATCGAGGCGGTCATTGAGGAGTCGAGTAGCTCGAGCAGCAGCAGTAGCTCGGACTCCAGCAACTCCACCCTGCCCAGCTACGAGGTGATCGACGAGAAGAAGGCCCGACGGAGAAAGCATCGCGGGAGCAGTAGCGACACCAGCTCCGAGGATACCAGCTCGGACAGCTCCTCCTCCTCCAGCTCGGACTCGTCTTGAAGTTTGCGTCGGATCATATTTTGGACCAGTGTCAGTCGCTGGGGAATTGGTTTTTGTGGCAGCCACAGTGGCTGAGGCCCTACGTTTCCGGAGGGCAACTATTTTGAAAGCCTCCAAATTGGAGTGCCAACATTTTGTCATAAAAGCATCGAACTGCAAGCACAAAGTTAACATAAGAAGGATTTTGTGTTTAGAGTTCGATATACTTTTTGAAAAAACTAAACAATATTTGAATTGATAATAAATAAGCGGGCTGAACGAAAAACCAGTTGGCAGCTCCGTTCTGAATACAAAGCGGTTCAGATTCTCTTAGCTTTTGTGGCGCTCTTTCACGTTTACCCCCAATCAATGTGTAATGTGACTGGGGAGCCTCTCTCCTCTCTTAGCTTTTCAAAAAAGCTTAGCAACGCGAACAGCTGCTGCCAGACAACGACGCTAAACTTTTGTTGACACACAGATACAAGGCTGTGTTGGTGGGGGGGAGTGGGTGGCTCGGAGGGGGCCTCGAATGCTGTCAGTTGGAGACTGCTGGTGCGCTCCTATTTTTGTTGTAGTTGAGCGTCCAAGCGGTGCGGACGCGTTTTTTCTCCTCGGTTCGTTTCGGTTTCGGTTTCAGTTCTTCGCTTTACAAAACAGTCGCGTCGCTCAAAGCTTTGTTGTTGTGGTTGTCGAGTGTGTAAGTTTTAGAATGGCAGTGTGTGAGTGAGTGTGCTTTGTGGGATCCAACATATATGTATATACGAATATAGATGTACCTATATATATGCATATAATATGCCTATTAAGAAAAGTTCTTTAACAGACCTCTTTGAAATGTCTTGAGGGACTTTCGTGTGTCTCCTTGCCCCTTCCACCCACGCCCCAAAACAAGCCAAACAACAACAAGTAAGCGCCGTGAAATTGAGAAACTCAGAACATGTATTAATTATTAACAAGATTCGCGAAAAAAACCAAAAAACAGTTGCCAAGAGCTTTAGATTCGATTAAAAATTAAAAGCCCATAACGAGACAGGTGTGAGTTTGCGACAATGACAACTTTTAAATAATACATTCAAAACCCGTGGCACGGTGGACAAATTTTTGATGAATAGATGTATCACACAATAAGGCCAATTTCCTTGATGAATTGCGACAAATCATGGTATTATATACATACATCTATGTGTACATGGGTGGGTGGTTGGCCCGTCCTAGTGGCATGGGCCACAGTGCGATTATCTGACAGAATCACGAACTCAAAACACGTTTGCGACCTTTAAATTGCGGGGCTCCTTGGTGCGGTCATCTGCAGTGCTGGAAGTTGTTCCATTTGGAATCATTACGTTTCATTTTATTTCTTCAGTGGCTCCACCAGTGCTACCTGAGCCGCTAAGCACACGCGTGCTGAAGGTTAAGGCGTCGCCTTTCAGCTCCCACGCCCTCACCCACTTGCCCTCCCTCCATCCCGGCCGCCAGCACGTGTTGTTTTGATTTCGGTTTCGTGTTTAAAGCCACCGCGAGCTCCAATGCCCAGCAGCTTTTGTTACTCGACTTGGGCGCTCCTTAACGAAAACTTGGAGCTCTTCCCAATTTGCCGGGTTTCCCAACAAGAGACTGCCCACTGTGAGCCAAGTGGGAGGAAATCTTTAGTAGACTTTCTACTAAAATTATCTCAACTTTGGGTTAATAAACTGAATCCCAAAATGAATATTAAATCTTAGTAGGTTATCTCTCCATTCACTTCCTGCCTTTTGGTTTAATAGCTATCAGCTAGTAGGCTTAGTTTTCCTCTGTGTACTTGCGTAGATCATGTTTTTCCACCAAAGTCCAAAGGTTGTCTTGGCCATAATAGTTGCTATGGCATAATAAAATCAGCCCATTACCCGGATATTAATTAATCTCCTGTGCATAGTTCAGGACTCTGGGGGAAAACACGTCAATTAACAATAGGAATGCCTAGCCACAGGCATCTATTTCGGGGTCAGGGCCAAGTATCATCAGTACAGTTCCTCGTTGGCCACAAAGAACCCTAGGTATGGCCTGATCCAAGCTCTGCAGATACACAAAGCACATACATAATCTAAATTAATTGCCACTCGCTTTGCATAACTTGTTTTCCAGTTGGTTGTCGAACAACTTGTATTCGTGTGGAAATTATACAAATGTGCTTCCAAAAGTGAAATTGATGGGCTGCTGCTCTGAGGAGGTGGAGGGCCTTTATTGTTGTTCTGCCGGCTGGGAAATGAATGCCGCTTTAATTGTTTACGAAAATAAGTTGACACCCTGTTAAGTTATTACAAACAAACAAAGCATTGGATAATTGTAGTTCCTTATCAGCATGGGCCGCGTGAAATCCAATTGGATTTATGCCGCTGCTGTTCCCAACTGAGCTCTTTTATCGCCAAATATTACAATTGTTTGTTGGAATTTCTGTGTGGCGGACAAAAGGATAAGTGGACATGATTTTCCATTGTCTTTTGACCCAATTAAGAAGTGTCGACCTTCCTCAGTTTCTCAGTTCTCGTATCTGTCAGTGACCGTTTAATGGCTGGAAATTAATTCTCGTTTAATGTCACAGTTTCCTCGCTGCTGACCTTTATTTTTTGGTGCTACAGCTGTTTCGCCTGCAAGTTTATTGTGCTTTCGTTTTTTCACGTTTTATGGCTCAAGTACGTTCGTTTGATGTTAAATCAGATTGTCTATCTTATCAGTACAAATACATAGTTCTTGAACCTGAATAATGTTTTTACGATTAAACCTGGGGAATATTTTGGAGGGTTGATTCCACAGATTCCACATAAAGAAAGTTATCCACATTTAGATCTATCGTTCGGCATTATGTCACCAAAGTGGAACTGGCTTGTTAATTACTGTTCTCGTATTGTGATGCTTGTTCCAGTTTATTGCACACTTTACACACAACAGGCCGTTCAGGAGGACAAACAGGTGAATTACTGGACCACTCGAGCATGCAATCTGCGTCACTGGACTCGCACCCACAGCCGCTCTCGAGTTCACGTGGCTGCAACATGCGACAAATTAATTAGCATGCCGAAACGCCTTGCGTGCTATGCTACCTATGTATGTTCCCTGCCCCTCCGGCTCCATGCCTACCATGGCCTAGCCAACCCGATTATTATGCATAATAACAGCCAATTTCCAGCTGACAATTGCACACACGTTTAGCGGCTTGTTGGCCAGAAATTATGCATCACGGATCGCATCGGACTCGACCACCAAAACGATAATACGCCGATTTGGGTATCGCATTACAAAACCCTGTTGGCCAGCCGCCGAGTGTTTTGTTTCTTTTATAAGGCCCCATAAACAATGGGAGGGGAAACTGCATTCGGGTCTCCAAGATAAAAGCAACGGTCAAAGTCCACGGGGCGCATGAGTAATATTCGTGGCCAGATTAAGTATACGCACCGTTGACAGAGCCAGTGATCAAGAAAATCGAGAATCTTTGCTCGGCACATAAGCATGACTGTCAGGCACACCTTCCTCTCTTGGCTATGTAAACTATATATACTTTTGTATCAACTATTCATAGTAAGTCTTGTCGTTTGCCTTTAGATAAGAATCCAAGTGGATTTGCATTGTATTTTGCGACTCAGAATATCAAGCGGGTGCTCGAATTTCCCCTGCCATACTGCACACTATCTCCCATGACAATAGAAGAGCACTTGATTGAGTTTATAAGGGCATTAGCATTTTGCGAGCCAAAAGTTCGCAACCCCCTCAATTGCCTAGCGACGAATTAAATAAATACCTGGCCGAGACAACGAAAGTGGGCACAAGATAATCAGGTCTGCCCTTTGCACTGTCGGCCAATAAAATTAATTACCGAATTTCCATAAAATCAATTTGCCTAACTAATCCACCGAAACCAAACCGCTTCCTCTATCAGGCCCCAGTATTTAGATTAGGGGGCACACTTTCTTGATCGAAAACAAGACAACAACTTTCGGGGAATGGGTCTGGGGAAGCACAGCTGGCGGCCAGTCGCCAGTCGCACTTAATGAAACAATGAACGATAAGAGCGATGTGCCAAATGAATTGAACTTTCCGTTGTCTCCAATTTGTCAGATCCAGACAATTGCCGCACTTCAGTCACTTCGGGCCAGCGGAATAGAGTGTTTGCCTCCCAAATCAACTATTGGCGCAGAAAGAGGGTGAAAACCGCAGTCGCAGACCTCGCCAGCGGGCTTCATACTGCCAAGGTGGCGTTCCAGTCGGTCTGTGATTTCCTTAGCGAGTGGTTGGCCCGCCTCGAGCGCTGCACTTAGTCGAGAATCAAGTGTAAGTTAATCCGATGCACTGCGAAATACCTGCATCTTTCAAAGCTACAAACAAATCTATCAAATTATCAAACTGAAAGCAAAGTGATTTGTGTATTTGCGTGTAAACAAGTGGGCGGACGACTCCGATAACTTGAATTGGAATCACAGCTCATGGATTTCGTAATTCGCAATGCGAATGTGGCGGACAGTCAACCGCTTAGATGAGGGATATTCATGCAAATTTAAGTACATCGAAAGTATGAAGCGCTTGCAGCATATTGCGGCATTTTTCAGCTATAAATAGCCGGGAAAACAAAGCGGTGGAAATGTTTTTCCTCTGTTCTTGCCATCATCGACCCCCTGTCGTTGTTGTTTTCATTGTTTTTCCGACCCTCAACTTGAACCTTTTGCGATGGAGGGCGTGTGTCATAACCTAAGGGCATTACGGAGGCACGTCACTGTCATTATGCGGTTCTATGTATACTTATTATATACACATATATCTGACATTTGTTGCTTTCGCATCTAATTGGATTGCAGTGGCAGTCAAATAGCGCTCCTTAGTAATCGGAATTAATACTAAGGGCTGACAGGCTTCGATATGAATCAGAACAAAGTATTATTTGTTTTAAATTTCATAGTTATTCTTTCCGCCAGGGAATTTGCCAGCGAACTGCAGTAGTTACTCCTCGCAAGGTGGAGTGCAGGTGGCCCACGTGCCGTATACGTAATTTATGGCAGTGGAAGCGCCAAACGAGGGGGGTTTATTTTTAGCCACGGCGTTTGTTATTCTTCGAGTGGCAGTGGCTGTAAACAGTAAGAAGACGTACCAGACCGAAGAGGTACTGCACTTGACCGAATTGTTTTTAGACATTGGCATTGAAATATTACATCCGGCGAATGCTAAAAAGTTCTTCTGTTACCTAGTCCCGAGCGTCTGTTTAATTGTAAACTTTTACTCTGAATTTGCAGCTAGACCTGCTTGCAACATGTTGGCCGCGCATTAATTGGCCCGCAGCCAGTCCTTCGAAAACAGCAGTAGCAGCAACAAAAACAAAAGAACACAACAATAGCTGGTGGAGTAGTCGTTTTGATTTCCTCGGGAAATGTATGCCAGAGGATCCGAACTATACCCAGAGACACACGCCTGCAATGGCAATCCCGCCGAAGAAGAGGAGGACGCCACGGATGTTGCAACAATGAAAAAGGCCAACGGAAATGAAAGCAGCTGCGAGTCGCCACTGCTGGAAATCGATGAAAACTACGTGTGCGACATTGCCATGATGCGGATCGGTGGCGGAGAGGAGGCGTCTGCCGGAAGCCTCAGTAGGAAACACAATGTCCACGCGGATGAATCACACAGTGGGAACAATGAGAACGAAGTGGAGATCGATCGCCAGGAGGAGGAGCAGGCGGTCAGTGATCTGGTGCGTCTGAGCGGTGCAGGTGCCCTTATGGAGGCGTGAGTATCTGATAGATATACAATTCTTAAGTTGTATCTTGACTCACTCCCTTAACTCTTACAGGGACAGCAAAAACATTGGCAGCATGCGGGTCATCTTTGGCATCCTGGTGCGTTTAGTGCTCCCGCTGGCCAATGGAGTGGCCCGGGGCATCAAGGGCATTCGCGACGTGCGGGTCTTGAGGGTGCTCCAGAACCTGGCTTCCAGCCGACAGGCCCTAACCAACTTGGTGGCCTTTGCGGCCAACACCATCTCACTGAATCTGTCTTCAGTTCAGGGTAGGTAGATAAATAAAATACGTTTATTATTTACAATACTTACGAGGTCTTGTGAGACCTACAATTGTTTTCCAAGTTCAACAATTAAATTCTTTATAATTTGTTTTTGCTTCGGAAACAAAGGATTTTTTATAAGGCGAACTTTAAAATTGAAAAATATTCATTTATTAGGTAATCAAAATAAAAACTTGGCTACTTATATATTTTTTTTAATATATAGTTCGATTTTGTGAAAATTTTAATAAAGTATAAGATTTGAAAAGTATTTTAGACATAGATCTTAAACATTTAGTTTATTTTGCTAATTTTCTTCAAAATTATCTTATTAATCACATATTTTAAAATGCACTTTAAACAACTAATTTTAGAGAATATACTAAACCTTTCTCTATTATATCACCAGTTTCAAACCGCTTGGGACCTCTGATGAAGCTGCTCAAAATGCGCAAGTCCCAGGACGGGCTAGAAAGTCTTCCGGATACTCTGACCATGCCCTCCACGCCCAGTACCCCCTGCACGCCGATGACTCCGCTGCAGGGTCCGCCCATCTACAGTGCCCTTTCGGATGCGCCCAGTTGCTGTACCATCAATATATTGGCCGAACCACCGCCGGGCCAGCCGATTAGGGCCGACATCGTACTCATCCATGGACTGCACGGCTCGCTGGTGAACACCTGGAAACAGGGACTCTGGCAGAACGATCGCCAGCCAGTGGAGTTCGAGCGACCGCCAAGACCACCGGTGAGGCCACCCAAGCGACCACGTCACTCCCGCAGCGCTGCCATTCATCCGGCGCCCAGGGAGAAGAGAGCAAAGTTCGCGTCCCTCAATCGGAAACGAGACTCCTCGGAAGATGCTCCCTTAAGACTGCGGACTAAGGTGCAGCACTCTTTGGAGCCACGGCCGGAGGGCTTCCAATACAATGCTTCCGATAGCGATGATGATGCCGAAGAGTAGGTTTCTAACCCACAGACTCATCCTCTTTATTTAAACTTTTCTTTTTTGTAGCTACGCCTACGTATGTGGTGGTCCGGAGGACATTCAGATCTGCGAGGGAATCGAGTACAGCTTCCCCACCTTCCGGCTTAGGATGCATGACAACAGTCGCCTGCTGCAGGCCGAGCTGGAGTCGATGCTGGAGGCGAACGCTGAACACAATGAGGTCCAGCCTGATGGCGACCAAGCCAAGGATAGCCGTCAGCGGCCCTCCAGCCCTGGAACGCCGCTTCGCAAGCCTACCCGCAAGAGCAAACCGTCGCCCAACGACCCCAACTACTCCAAGTGCTGGCCTGGCGATTGGCTGCCCCTAGACTGTCCCGGGGTGCGGGTGATAGCCGTCAATTACACCACCGATCCGTATCTGTGGCGCCCGTTGTGGAAGCGCAAGGAACCGCGCTCCAGCCTTATGCAGCGGGCGCGAGAGATGGCCGAGCTGCTCATCCAGCACAGAGTGGGCCATGGTCATCCGATCATCTATGTAGGTCACTCCAAGGGCGGCCTTTTTATCAAACAGCTGATAGTGGATGCCTGGGAGAGCGGTCGCCCGGCGATGACTCCTCTTTGGAGGTCCGCCCGCGGATGTTTCTTCTACTCGGTGCCGCATCGGGGCTCCCACCTAGCGAGCATCAAGGCGCCACTGCTATCGCGATCCGTGGAGCTGCTGGAGATTGAAAAGAGTAAGGAGTGCATTATCCTTAATCCTTAAGGACTTTAATATTTTTTTTTTCATTACAGACAACAAATACCTGTTGGATCTCCATCGCCGTTTCGCAGGCCTGTATCACCTGGGCCACCTGAAGATTGAAGTCTTTAGTTTCGTGGAGACTGCCTTGACCCTTATGTCTGTGCTTTACCTGCGAATTGTTGGTGTGGATTCTGCAGGTTAGTTTCTATCTTTTTCCAAAGTAAATCAGTTACTAATCTGGGTATTATTCTTTGTAGATCCTGGTATCGGGGATGTCTGCGGCATTCGGCTGGACCATCGCGAGATCTGCAAGCCCCGTGGACGGGATTGTATATTGTACAAAGAATTGGTGAAAATGATTGAGAAGGTGTGCTGAGCATGCCTGAGTAATGATGAAATAGAGGTGTACTGTTCGAGGACCTGATTTATTTGAAACCGAATTGTGAATAGAAGTGACAACTCCAAGGTGTCATAGTAATTACGCGTACCTAAATGCGGTGCCCCCAAAATATCGTTTTGTGGGGCAGGTGTAATCTTAAAGCGTCGCTTGTTGTTTTTAGAGTGCATAGCATTTTATTTTTTAAATTTAATTCGCTTATCCAGTTAGCTCAAGTTAGTTATATTCGTTTTTTTGTCGCTAGATTAAGCCTAAGCTGAGCAAATCAATAACGCCCGGCCATGCCATTGGGCATCAATGATAATTTTGCAATTTTTGTGATCGATTGTGATCATTTTATGGCACTTTGTTGTGATGTTCCCTCATACCACCCGTGAATACGTTATCTATATTTGTACATGTTAGTGTATTTAAAGGTCGTTAGTACTAAAACTGTCTCTATCTCTAAATGAAGTCTACACCGCTGTAAAACGTTACCAACGATAATTTCCATATGAATAACCTATTGATGTTTTATACCTTTTTGATAAGTAATTAATAATAAAATCATTAAGAAACAAAAATGTTGTGTTGTTTAATACTAGTTTAACCAATGAAAAACAGAAAAACCAGGGTGCCATATCTGAACTGAATTGGTAATGAAATAAACGGAATAAATAATAATGCAGGGTTTCAATAATCTTCCTTCTAAGACAAAGAAACTGGAAAGGAAGATTAAGAAAATGTATTGCAAAAAATAAAAACAAAGAAATAATACCTTATCTAGACTGATTTTAAACGGAATAAAATGTAAGATTATCGTTTTTAATACCCTTGATTCTAAAACATAAAACATGAAAAGAAAAAATATATTTTTAGAAAAAACGCAGGTAACATTTTATTATAATTTGTATTTTTAGAATGTAACTTTCTATCTGTCACAATTATAAAAAACCAAATTTTGCTGTTAGTTTCACGTATTTTCCCTAGTTATGTAAGAAAATCGCATGCAATATTTTATTATTCTTGAAGATGGCATGGGATATTTTATTTATCGCATCTTTTGTTGCAGTCGATAGACCCATGATTCATAAAGGATGCTCCCTTTCGAAATTGGTTTTAGAATGATAGAATGATTGTCATGATCCTATATTTTTTGGGCTTGGCTTAATTTTTCCAAAAAAATAAAATAATATAGTTTTTCCACCAGAACTTCAGCGAAATTCATTGTCTTATAAAATGAAAAATTCCTGTTTTTTCTCTCTTATAAGAAGAAAACTCCATCGAAAAAAAAGCCATTAAAGTAGCAACACTATAATATGTTACCATTATTCCACTTTGCAATAACCCCAGTCAGATCATAATAAAAGACGATTTTTATGTTTTCCATCATAACTTAGATTTTAGTATATTTTTCCAATAGTTTAAGGTTGCATTCATTTTTTCTTTGCCGTATCTTCTGTATTCTCTAAACAAACATCGAGCTTTGTTACACTTTTCTCTTAGACTCTTTTGACACGCCAATCCATCCTATGATCTTGCTTAATTTTCTTGTTTGGCTGTTTTGTTGTTAATTGCCACAATTTTCTTTGAAAAACTTTAACACGAACCGTTGGTTGGCAGCTTGGCAGCTACAAATAATTTCACCTGCACTGTACTTACAATGCATATAAATTGCATAAAAAATACATTAGTTTGTTTCGTTTGTTCAGTTAAGGATAGTTCAAATACGCCTTCATACTTCCGATTGTAAAATGAGGAAACCAAGCCTAAATAGGTTCATTAAATTTAGTTACTTGCCACACTCTACTAATGAGGTATACAGTATGCGGACTTAAAGCAAACTAAAATTACAAAAATTAAAATATATGTACTTAGTAGAGAGTGTGTGCTAGGAGCAGCAGTTTTGCCAAAGACAAGAACAAAATAATTGTTGGCTTACAATTTTAGTGGACTCTTAGTTAATGAGTGGTTTCCGTTGGGCAAAAACCGTTGCAAAAGTCGCAATACGCATCTCTATCTTTATCTTTCTTTTATGTATGTATGTCTTCCTAATTTTTAATTTCTTTATCTCTTTATTGTTTTTTGCGCTTAAATAATTTAAACATTTATCACATCCACTTACTCGGCGATCACAATCGCAGCTATTTACTTATTTTCAAACTCTTATCCATTTCATTTCGTATCTTTTTCCAAACACGTACATATTCATATGGTTCTCTTATGCCTAATTCTTTAACTTTAGTACATAAATTTTCTTTTTGCCTTTTTCTGCATATAATGTATAATAGTTTTAGTTAATTTTCGTTCGTAACATTTAAAAATTGGTTTTTTCGTTTCTATGTTTCTTTTTTTCTAGGAATTTTGAGTTGTTTTTTCGGAATACATTTTCTGTTTCTTTTTATGTTAAATGCTTTTTTTCGTAGGTTAAAGTTATGATTCTTGTTTGGTGCAACGATTTAAGTTTTAATTTTTACAGTTTATTCGGCTAATCGTAGAAATGCAAAATCTGTGGCTTATTTCATCTTGAACACAATTTATTAGAGATTGTTATATTATTGATGGTCTATACTGGGATGGAATTCGCAACTCTCTGGGCTGGCTAAGACTCGTTTTGAATGTTGCTTCTGCTTGAGTGGAAAGGTACTATTGTTTATAGTTGTCGGTTTGTTCTGTCTCAGGGATCTTACGGATTACCTTTTGCTATTTAATTATTTCTTGGTATTGCACTTAGACTCTAAATACGTATACAGTTACAGTTTTCAAACACATTTTCGTTCACATTAAATCATATATAGCGTATATTCGTATATAATATTCTTCCTTTGATGGGTTTTTTAATTTTGACACACCTGAAACTTGTCTCCAATTGGTGTTAGAGCTTCCTTTTTTTGGTGTGTGTTTTTTATGATAACGTGTTTGTGTGTCTGCGAAACGCATACGTTTGTGGAATGCTTCATCTAGGTTTACATTTTAGGTATGGGTTGGTTGGTTGGTGTGCAAAAATCCTCTCCCTTCACACTGAACAATAATTCACAAAACACACATTTCGCTCTTAAGCCAGTTCGGCCAGTGTCGGAGTAAATTGGCTTCTCCCATGCATTTCAAAAATACTATCAGTGGAAAAGGAGCAGGAGCTCAGGAAACGGCTCTGCATGCGTTTTTGTGGATATTCTTGTTTTGGCGCAGCTACAGGTTTTGTTGGTTTTGCACAAACGAGGTACGATTGGTGAATTTAATATACAATTCGGCAGTATTACGATGGATTCTGTGGCTTATTATTAGTTATGTAATATGAATGTGCACAAATTGGAGTTTGGTAAGTGTGTGTTAACGGGTCTACATGTATGGGTTTTGTTTGCTTTTATATATATATATGTGTGTGTGTATGGACGAGAGCACAAAAAACAAGAATGCAAAATGAATATAATCA
Source organism: Drosophila pseudoananassae pseudoananassae (assembly GCA_018153035.1). NCBI lineage: Eukaryota > Metazoa > Arthropoda > Insecta > Diptera > Drosophilidae > Drosophila > Drosophila pseudoananassae. The sequence continues at coordinate 4,157,515 of JAECXR010000055.1, forward strand.
GGTACATTTGATATATCGGTTTTATAAACAAAACAAAATGCAGCAGTAAATATGCAGAAATGAAACTCTTCGTTTACATTACAAAAAGACTACAAATATATAAATTAAATAAAATTACAAATATTATTGAATACATTACGTTTTAAATCGAAATCGATGTGAACACTTGTGACTATTGTGGTTAAGTGGTGGTATTTGAGTGGGTGTGTGTGGTTGAGTACACTCATGTATGGTCTATTGCAGTGTGTGAGTGTGTGGTTTTTGGCTGTACTGTTTGCGTTTTCTACTATGTGAGTGTGTAATTGCTTTTTTTTGCTAAACGTAGTAATTATTGGCGACAAATATGGAAATGCATACTTGTGGGCTGAGCTATCTGTTTATCTATGTATGTATGTATGTACTTGCATCGAAAGCAACAATAAATAATGCCTGTGCTTATGTATTTTAAAGAAATTACAAATAAAAATTAGCCTCAATTAACGAAAACAAACAAAAACTAAACAAATACAAATACAAATACAAAAAGTATAAATGTAAAATCGCGAGAAAAAAACTATAGCATACAACTTAGCGTATGTAGACACTGTTTTTTTTGCAGACAAGTGTGCATGTGTGTGTATAAATATCAGCTTATACTATCATTTCTCCCATAGTTCCATAGTTTCAGTTTCTAAATATTTACATTTATAAAATGTACTCTTTATAAATGCTAAACATCACTAATACGCACTGTGATCCTACATATATGTATATATCTCTCATATCTTCTCTTTTCTTTTGGAATGTTTCAAGCTGCGAATGTCTTTCAGTTTTGTTTTGTAACTTATGTAGTTTTGTTTGCTTCTATGTGGTAGCTTCGTAAAAATACTTCTTCTCAACTGACAGCTGGTGGCTTCACCCGTTTGGATCCACCTGGGCCCTCCGATGGGCCACCGTCGCCGCCGGCCAGGACTGTTTGCTGGTTGTGTTGTTGTGGTTAACGGCCGCAGGATACGCTGCTGCTGCGGGTCCGTTGGCAGGAACTATGGATGTGGCATTGTGGCCGAACGAGATCGGATTACCGTTGCCTCGACGCGGCCGATCCTTTGCCGGCCCGCCGCAGCCGGCTGCTGCGGCTTTCTGACTCTTGTTGCCGGCGCCACTGGTCTTGCTGCTGTTGCTACTGCTGCTGCTGCTGTTGTTGTTGTTGGTGCTGTAATGGGTGCTGCCCGTTTTGGCCACATCGGCGGGCAGCTTGAAACCATTGGTGAGGCAGACAGCCGCATACTCGCGCTCCGAGGTGGGTGTCAGGGTGGCGGCAGCCTCCTCCTCGGCCAGCAGGCAGATGCCGTCATTGGAATTCGAGTGGCGCACAAAGTTGGTGTGGAACTGCTTCTTACTGGAGCCGTTGCTGCTGCTGCTGGCGCTGCTGCTGCTCAGACTTCCGCTGCGTCGAGCACTGACACTTCCACCTCCATTCATGCCGGCACTTCCCGTGCCTCCGCCGCCTAAGCCCGGCATGGTGGACACCAATGGAAGGGAGTTTGGCGGCACCACCACCTCCAGCTCGGAGTTGCTGGCCGCCCGCTGTTTGTGGCCCCCGCCGCTCAGAGCCACGGCATTCGGAGGAGCGTGGCGATAGGGTATGTAGAAGGCCTTCGCCTCCTGCCGCATGGCATCCTGCACGGTCTTCCGTTCCGGCGACGTGGACTGACACAGCGGCAGCTGCGACAGATTGTGCACTCCGGCAATGCTCAGATCCTCCTGATCCGACCGCCGGGCCACCTGCACGCTCCCGTTGCCATTGGACAGGTGGACCACTGCCGCTGCTGCGGCCGCCGAACTCGTCTGGTATTCCAGTGTGTGCTCCGGCAGCAATTCGATGTGGTAGCGCGACCGCGGAATGAGTGTCTGCATTTCGTGGCAATCCTGCTGCAGTGTGCCGCCACTCAGCCCCCCGGCACTGTCGCCCGGTATTCCCGACGCACTGCTCAGATTACCGAAGTTGATGTCCGTGGGCGTGGTCAGGTGGGAGGGCCCCTGGGCGCGCGCCTTGAAGCGCCGCTGCTGAAAGATTATAAACACTCCGAAGAGCATGACACAGACGATGGACAGCAGCGATCCGATGGCTATGCCGCTGTAGACCTCCGACCGAGAGGATTCGTGGTCCTCCTCCAGGAGGGTGTGGTTATTTCTCACCATGTCAAAGTAAATGGGAGCACCTGCTCCTGTGTCGCCCATCACCCGCACAGCCACATGGATTTTGGCTGTGTCCGAGACATTGGGAAACTGTAATTGGATTGATAGTTTTTTAAATCTCTCTTGAATTTTTCCACTAATGGGACTTGCCTTATAGAAGCAATGCCTGCACTCCTTAACAATGGCCTCATGTGTGACATTGTCCAGGCTCCACCTGATGTCGTAGTGGTGGACGCGTCCATTGGGGTTGACGGGTGGATCCCATATAAGTTTCAGGCCAGCATTCTGCTTAATCAGCTTTGAGTTGCTGATGGTGCCAGGAGCTTTAATGAAATAAATCAATTAAATCCCAATTTCAAGAACCACCATCTGCTAATCTTACGATCCTGTTCGGTCTTGACATCCAGCTCGCCGTAGAAGATGCGGGTTTTGCAATTGTAAAAGTGCAGATTGTAGCGCTGGTCCGCTTTCAGATCGGTGACCAACAGCATGGAGTTGGAGATATTGCGATCCGTGCACTTGGGCTCCTGGTTTGCAAACTGCGGCGGTATGAACATGTGGCACTCCGACACACAAGTCTCGTTAAGGCTCTCCAGGAACTTGAAGGTCAATGCCCGGGACTCGATGGTGACCAGTCGAAAGGGCATGTTGGACTGCTCCGAGGTGCCGTTCTCGATCTGCAGAATAAAGCAAATAATAAGCAAATTCAAAGTTAATTTAAGTGTTAAGGCCAAATCCTTTCAACATGTCAAATGTTCCCCTACAGTACAGTCTACTCACAATCTTCCACTGAACGTAGCGAAAGTCCTGGCCCAGAAACTCATTCTCGCTGGTGATGATTAGAACCCTCATCTTGATGCGATTGAAGCGCTGCAGCAGCATTCCCGTCACACTGGCATCCACCACCAAGCTAAAGATGTCTTCTTCCAGCTCCAGCGTCATGTCATCCACTTCATTGTCCAACACCTCGTGCTCGGCATTCCTCAGCACTGTGGCAGCCGCCGACTGATTCAGGGGTTGGATTATCGTCAAATGGCGACGCACTTCGTCCACCTTCTCCTCCACCGGCGTTAGGGTGCCATGAAGAGGCCCGTTCAGCAGCTGGGAGGGATGCGGGTACGTATGATTGACGGAAAATTGCAGGATGAAGTACTTCTTGGTTTCCAACTCGCCCTGGGACCACTTCACGAACGTGTCATTGCCTACGGCTATAGGTCGCAGCATCACTATATGGGATAAATATTAATTAATAAAATATTTAATAAATTATATTAAGAATTTTATACTTACATCCCTGGGTGCAGCAGGTGACCGCAGGACTCCGCAGCGAACTGAGAATCGTTTGCTGCGGGACCGCAGTGCCAGATCTCACCTCGGAGGTGGGATAGAGAAACCTGGTGATGAGAGCAAAGGGTCGATACACCGGCAGATTAGTGGATATGACCACAAACGAGGTCTGATTCAGTTTCATCGGCGCAAACGACATCCAGCTATGCGGATTACTCCTCACAATGTACACCACAAACATGGACTCCAGGGTCCGGCTATCGAAGGTGATATTAATGGTGTGAAAGCTGTGCGGATAGCAGCGAATGTTCTGCAGGGGATTGGCCTGCTCCGGCTGGGGGTTGAAGCGCATCTCACCCGTGGCCGAATCCTCGCCAGCCACATTTCTCGCCATGCACTGGTAGATGCCCTCCTCCATGGGGTCAAAGGAGTGGATGTGAAGCTCGTTGCCGTTTATGTAGCGCGTGTAGGAGCTGTTAAGCTGGACACCATTGTGGTACCAAGTGATACTGGGCTGCGGATGACCTTCCGCCCGGCAGGTTAGGGTTTTCGATAGGCTTATAAAGACCAGTTCCACAGGCAACCGGCTAACAATTCTCGGCGGAGTGGTCACTATCACGTGGAATGTCTGGGTCTCCAGCGGTGTTATGCAGCTGTAGTGGCCCTCGTGGCGCTCATAACTGGCATTTTTGATGGCCAGAGCCACGCTATTGTTGCTTAGCCGGACTACGGTCTTGTTCGGATGCAGTTGATACCACGCAATAGGCACAAAGTCTGCCACGGCGTGGCACTGCAGCAGCACCGACCCGCCGGCGGGCACATACACGGTGGCATTCTGGAAGGCCGGCAGTAGCTGGGCCTCCGACACCGCCGTCTCCGGATGCTCCCGCTCCTCCGGGTCGAGGACGTCCGTCTCCTCGCCTTTGGCCTCCACGCGCAGCTGCCAGATAAACTGGCGATGGCCCTTGTTGGCAAAAGTATTCTGGGCCACGCATCTGCAACGGATAATGGATAATGATGGTCAGTGGTCGTGGTCGTGGTCGAGGTGGTGGAGTAGTTTCGTGCGATAATTGACATGGACAATGGCCACAATTACAGCGGCCGCTGAGCCGCCGCTAAGTGTAAATTAATGCATTGTTTAAGGGCACCCTAGCGGTGCATGTTCGCAAAGTGCGGTGCAGGGAATAGAGGCGGCTGCTGATGAAGTGCCGCTAGAGGTGTTGATTTTGCCACAACAGTTAAAAGGGGTGCACACTGGCAGCTAAATGGAAAATAGCCTTCAGTCTTGATTTAGTTTAAGTGGGCATATCTGGGATACAGTTGACGAGGAAAAGGCATCTTTGCAGACTCCGCGAAATACACAAAAGAACTTAACATTTAATGGCCTCCATACTCACTTGTACTTGCCAGCTTGCTCCTGACGTAACTTCCGCAATATCAGAGTGCCATTGGACAGGATAAGAGCACTGTCGCAATAATAAAAGAAACAGACAAACAAATACATTCATTTTAACGTTGCTACTATGTATTATATAAAGGACTGGGAAAGCGTTTGGTCAACCCATCCAGCTGGCGGACTATATATAGACTGGATAAACAAGTCGCGGCCCAGGCTCGATGCTTCAACTCGGATCTTTACTCGCCTGTTGTCATTAGCCAGGGAATCGTTGCCAAAATACCAGCTGAAGCGGGCGGGGGGCACGCTCAGGAAGGGACAGCCCAGGACCAGGGGCTTGTCCTCCACAGCACTAATATTGGCCTGCTGCTGTTGACCCAAAAAGACTCGTTTGAGGACTGTAAGCGAAAAGATTTATTTTTAATTTGGAACTGGGTTCTTGGCTTTAAAGCTCTTCTATAGGAATTGGAATGCAAAAAGAATTTGTTATTTTTAATTATTTTTTTCACAACTCATCCTTCGAGAAAGTTTTGAATTTGAAATTGAAAATCACTTTATTTGAAAGTGTGCTCACCTGGATATTCGACGGTGATGAGGTCGGATATTACCGCCGACTCATCCCACTCAATCTTGCATCGATAGGCGCCGGTGGCCTTCTCGTTCGGCGGCAGACGCAGCGTCCCATTCTCGAAGATGAAGAAGTCATTCTTGCGAATGGACAATTGCTCGATGACCGCGTCATTCCGATACCAGGTGCAGTAGATGGGCTGGTTGTCTGTGCGTGGCAGAGGGACATAATGTATCTGATGCCCTGGCATCTGTCAGATATTCGGATACTCACCCTGGTAGTAGTTGTAGGACGTGAGGATGGGTATGCATGGCAGGTAGTAGAAGCTGTGGGGCTTGCTGATGGTCAGTCTTGTGACGGCGTGCTTCTGGATTTGCAGAAACGGTGTGAGGGTGGATGAGTTCTTCGGTTGTGTGACGGCAGCAACTGCAAGAGACCAAACGACAATTGATTAAGAGTCGGTTCTTGGCGCGACGCGACTAAATTATTGGTACCAATAATCCCGCCGCCCATTTGGCCAGACAATAGACAAAAGACGGCCAACAAAGAGGCCACCACACAAAAAGGAATTAACGCCCACAAAAAAATGAAAATGTTATTTATATTCTAGCTTAATCTATTGGCTGTTATAAATTTCACGCTTTTCACTTAACACCGCCCCCCAGCCCATGGGCCCTCCCACAACTGCATCGAGGTTTTTGCTGCAACCAGGCCATAAATACCCAGAGCACACAGAAAAAATCTGAGAAATAGAAACTGCCAAACAACGGAGTCGTGCTGGGCTCAGGGTTTGACTGTGGCACTGGGAGAAATAGTTTTCCTTAAACAAGACCATAGGTGTGGCTTTCTTAAGGTCTAGAACCTATTAAAGATGTAACTTCCATCTTAAATAAATATAATTTCCTTTTAATTAGTATTTTCTTAATTTAAATTTAAATAAAATTAATTTGATTGTGTAATTCAGAGTTCTGGCTCTCAGTCTGAGTGTGGGCTAGTCCCTGGCTCCAGTTCTTCTCGGTCTGGGTCTCCACTACGTGCTGCAGGCGTGTCCAGGCAGACTTGGCGTGTTAATTAATTTTTCTGGTGCTGCTGTTCTGTTGTTGACGCGCCGGCCGGCCATGGCCACCAGTACACTGTCCAGTTCGGTTCTGTCCATCCCACCAAGTCCAGCCAAGTCGAGTTCCGTCCACTCGCGTTGACTTTGTCTTTGTCCGACAGTGCGTATACGTGATATTAAGCAGTTGAAACAATTACATGGCCAGCGGGCAGAAGAGTGCTCATTTGCATACGACTTTGTCGAAAGTCGTCCATCAACCATCACCATCACCCATTGTAGCATTATCTATTAGCTGCTAGCTGTAAGTTCCAGGGAATGCGAAATGATAATGCCCGGTGCCAGGTTGGGTACTTGGCTCGGTGATAAATGGTCGAATTGCGGCAGCCGAAGAACGAACTCGTTCCCCGCCCCATAACAAATGTCCGGACATTAGTCAAATGCGTTGAAATTTATGCTAAAAATGCAATCAACTTGCGTTCCGCTCGACGGACGTCCTTAGTCTGAAATCCCCCAACCCATCCTCCCCTCCCGGTGTCTTGCATCACCCTCGCAGTTGCATCTCCAATCAGCTCGCCACCCAAGTGGCCAAGTGCACTCAGTTGTTGCCAAATGGTGAATGCTGAGTGTGGAATGCTGAATGCTGAATGCCGAGCACTGAGTGCTGAATGCTCGTTAGTCAGTCACAAATTGTGGCAAGTTGGATGCTCTTGTAGAAGCAGCATTTGTAGTTTTTCTGCCCGCCAAGGAAACCGAATATTTGTTTCGGTTTTGATAAATGAACTCCAATAAATTAGATAATTGCTGAACATGCCGGGATGGATGTACTGCGCACGAGTATCTTAAAGCTGCCGACTCCGCTCATGTTGCATGTTTGTACGCAATGTGTTGCAATTTTTATTGCAGTAATTACACGCAATGCCCTGGCGGCAATTTGACGCATGGAAATGCCTTCGACAGCAGAAGCTCCGCTAAGTGCGGCAAATTTACAAACACAGTCCAGGACAGAGACCAAAGGGGCAGCAGCACTAGCACTAGCAGCAGCAGTTGCAGTTGCAATTTCAGTTCCAGTAGCAGCATGTGCATGTGCAACCGGGGCGTAATTGTTATAGCGTATACGAAATTGTTTCAATAGCGGGGCGTTTAATTGCACTTTGGCAACTAACGACTTTGGGCAAGGAGCGACAGAGGTTACAGAGTCAAAGTTCAGCGATTTCTGCTTTTTTCCGCCTCCCTTTTTTTTTGTCATCTGAGGCACACCTTTCCCGGGGCCATTTGTCATCGCCTGTTTTTAGGAGGGAACAGCCAAATGTCAGCAGCAGCATTACCTTAAAGCACTAAGGGAAATGGTGTTTTGAAGAGTGATTTTTGATAATTAATTGAAATATTATAATAAATGGGGTTTAATATTTTAAAAATATAAAGTTAGAGAACACCATATATAGCTGTATATTATATTTTAGCTATAATGTGTGTTTAAGACAAATAGATGCCCATTTTTTCTTAATGTATGACCAACCAAGTCATTAGCAGACAAAAACTGCTTAGAATCATTAAACTTTCAAATTAATTGCTCCACACTGGAGTTCCTGGAGTCGATGCCCATATGGAACCATCTATTCAATGTTCCTGACATTCACTTTGTTCGGCAGCATATTTCCAATTGAAACTATTCCGCAGCCTCCTAAGCCCCTTGGCCGACTATGGCTATCAATTATGTGGGATCGTCTACTTGAAATGGCGCCCCCACAGAAGCAGTAGCTACAAATATATATAGGGTAGGATAGTATCCCCCAGATTTGCTATCATCGAAAGCCATTTGGAGCTGCCATCACTGACCATAACTCAGCGCAGCTGCAACAAGATCCCCAATCTCGGTGATTGAACTGTCATGACATCCAGCTTTCGTTGAGGCAACACGTTATCTTATCCCCTATCCCTATATATATATTCATATAATTTCAGCTCATTTGTATTAAAATCTGTCTTGCATAGCAGGCCAAAGCAATGCATTTAGTAAGTCTTCTTAGTCAACTCAGAGGAGAGGAATGTTTCCCAGAATCGTGCTTGAATGCTGTTTGACGAGCGGCACTAACCCACCAACACGCTCTCAGATACACCATTACATGCTTAGCACTTACTAAGTTGTAGCAAGTTGCAAGTCAATAGAGTGGGGGCGGGGCGGAGCCAGATTGCAGTCTAGAAGCAAGGGAACTGGGCGCTGCAGCTTGAATTTGCATAGTTGAACGCATGTTGCTATGGCACAGTGGATTAAATCGTCTTTGATTTAAAAAGAGACTTTATATTGCGAATTAAATATTTAATTCTTTATTTATGGACTTTAAAAATAGAGTAGGAGAATTTCATATTCAAGTAAAATTCTTGTAGAATTGTTTAGTTTGAATTCTAATCCCATGGCACGTCATCACAGTGCATTCCAGGCAGCAACTGTTGCTGCAGCCGATGATGAATGCAATTGCAGCAGAGGCAGAAGCAGCAGCAGCAAGAGGAGCACATAAATTGCCGGCTGCTGCACTGAGCTTATCAAACGGCAACATCTTGTGGATAGATAAGCCTGCCCCGGCCTCGGCTACGGCTACGGCTACGGGAACGGCCTCCAACTAACGGCAACCGCTGGGCCCCCATGGAATTTCGCAAATTCAAATTGCCTGGCATCCTTTAATGCCACTGGTGCTGCGACTGCTCCCGCTGTTGCTACTGCCACAGCTGCAACACTGGCACACTTTTGCCGCTCCAAATCCAAAGACTGCCGCGGTGGCTGCAACATTTTATGCAAAATGCAACGCGCATGAGATAATTTATCGCCTAATGACGTGCTGTTCTAAGGTTGCCCGCGTTGTTGTAAAATGCAATAATAAAATGCGCCTGCAGCAGGAAGATGGCAAGTAAAAAATAAAAAATCTAAAAAAAATGGCACTAGAAAAAAAAGAAAGAAAATTAAAAATGAAATTTAAATGCTGCACGAGCGAGCAGACATCAGCCAGCAGACAAGCAGGAAGGTGGAGTGGGAGAACTGGTTGCCAACTATCTGGGCACCAGCAGGATGGGAGCCTCCTTCACCTGCACCACCCCCTTCACCGCCCCTTTTGCTCCTCCATCTTCTAACTATAATAGCATAGAGAGCATTCTCGGCTGTCGCTTTGGGGGCGCTCAACGAGAATTTATGAATGTGCAAATGCATACGACAATTTCGCGCATAAATGTAAGCTCCTGCCATGCACCAGAAGGGCAGGGTCTTGTCGAGGGGGCTGGATGGCATGGATGGGATGGATGGGGAGGAGCACCCACCACAAGTTTGCGGAAAGAAAGAGACACATGAGGGAGATCGGATGGCAGTCGAAGTAGAAGATGCGTGTGCCCATTCCGTGGCATTCCTCCATTCCTTTCGCCCTGGCATGTGGGAAGTTCTATGGTTGCATTGAAAGTATCTTGTAGCTGAAGTAGCAGCAGCAGCAATAGCATCGCCATGCAACTTGAATCGCATCCATTGATTGCACACAGTTCATTGGCGCGACTTCGAAGGAGGATTGAACCGCAGAGGGGGGGAATCGCACCTCCCCGGGCAGTCGGAGTAGAAAGGGGAATGCAACGCCTGAATGCCCGGCTTATTTGGGTTAGCAGTTCAAATAGTTATACGTGCTGTTTTGATCAAATTTTCCGAAAATGCCAAAAGAGAAAATTTATTGAAAGGACCCGCAGGCATGCCGCAACTGCAACAGCAACTGCAACAGCCAGTCCAATGCAACAACTGCTATAATTTCTCCTCTTTGGTTAGCATTGTTTGCCTTTTTGCCAGAAATCAACTAAAGCTGCATATGGTTGCTCAATTGAATGTCTGTGGTTCCGAGTAATTGAGTGGTCGAGAAATACTAGAGAAATGGAAACTATTTAAATGTGAACACTGCACACAGTGCACATAACTAACCCACCCACAATTCCCAAGCCAAACACACACATATATGTATGTATAAAAAAAGCCAAAGTTTATACATGAATGGCTGAATGAGCCATGGAGACTGGCCATTGAAGCACTTTAGACAAAGGCGAGAATTTACTTGGGAAAAGTTAAAGATAAATTGCTTTTTAACCTACAAGCTCTGGCAAGTGCTAGGTTCTTGGCTAGTTGGTCCTGGGCTTTGTTTGTTTGCCACACGCCACAGCCAAATCATGCCCCACCCTGTTCGCTATCACTGCTTCCACACAAAGCATTTCAATTGACATATTTGGTTAACTTTTGGCGTCCTGGAAAATTCGCATTCGCATTCAGTAGTTGGAATAAATTTTCTTTGGCAATTTGCATTGCACGCACAGGCCGAGGCTTTGGGCCAACACTGTGCGAAAGTGGGTAGCTGAAGTAGTTGCCTTTTGTTATTTAAGTTGGGGTCAGCCCTTGGTTTATTAGATAGGTTTGTTCTGGCCCTCAACAGCAACTTGACTAATGTTTACTTATTTCATCAAAACTAAACTAAAAGTGCTGTTTAAACATGGGCTATAATTAATTACAATTTTAATGGAATTTAATATCTGGAAAAAGTATTTATTTTTTGTAGAGTGCTGACGCATAGAAGAAGGATGCCTTGGCACGGAATGGATGCGAAATGGAATTTTATCTAAATGTTGTTTGGGGCGTGTGCCAGAACCCAGTATTGTGAAAGCTGTGTTTGTGTAAATGGAAGTTTGGCCCCAATATAAACGAGTCAAGAACAATGGGCAATGGGAAACGGCTTTTGTTCGAATTTACTTCGGGCCATGGCAAATACTACACAGTACCATGTTAGCTGAAAGTTTTCCAGGGATTATTAAAGGATTATGGGGGATTCGAATGGAAATTTCCGCATTCACATCGCAAATGAGAAATTCATGAAAATGGCAAATGTATTTCGATTAAAAACAATAAGAGGGCTATAGTCGATCCAATTTAGTTGGCTAGTGCCACCAGGCCCATCTTGCCGAGCAAACAGTGCCTAATTGGCCACTTCGCAACTAGCTGAACACACATAAATAGCTACTCTCCTCGTGTATGCATTGGACAAATAAACGAGCACCACACTCACTCTCAACTGGAGCCAAGTTGGGGCAACTGGCCCAGTCAATGGCTGTCACAATAGCGGATAACCAAAATACAATATGCTGCTGCCCATAAGCGAACTCATTTCCGCTGAAATTTGGCACCAACTCTTCCAATGCAGCAGTCCGGTTGTGCTTCACCAATGCAGTGCAAACAGTTTCCCCCCTCAATAAATCATATTGTAAAATTTCCGTTCAATATTTTTCGCCGGCAACGTAAACAAACAACGGCCGGGCCACTGGCAGGCAACAATTTGAAGCAGCATGCCAGTGGAGAAATGCCGGTGGGTGTGGGAATCAAAAAAAGATATATACATGGAGAGATATTTGTAGTTTATTTTTAAAGGAATAAAATAAACTTAAAAGACAGCATAGGCTGACAAAGACTGAACCTATTAAAGTACAACTTTCTAAAGGAAGTGCTTTAATAAATGACCTAATAAAGTAAACAATTTCTTCACTTTTACTTTAATTCTTGTTATAATTTATACACTTTTTAGTTCTGTGCATCAAAGTTATCCATGAAAGTATTGTTTGGCCACATTGTATGCTAAATGGCGAAATGTGAAATGCGGAGAATGTGCGTTTGCCCAGCGCTGTAGCGGATGAAAGGAGGAAACTGATGATGACGGGCATGAGTTGCACTCTTATTTCCTCTGCCTGCCACTCTGCTGGCTGCATTTTTTAAATGGGTTAAACGTAAACCATTTACCAATGACTCAATACAGCTTCCTGGAAAACCGGCAGACCCCTATCCCCATGCATTAAAACCAAATAAATAAATAAGCTGCTCCACGCTACCGAAAAAATTGCCAAAAAAAAAAAACAGATGAGGAAAAAATAAAGGAAGCTACATACTGAACACAGAGCACTGGGAGTACAAGGAGCAGAAAAACACAGAGCAACCACGCTAGCAGGATGAAGGATGGCTGGTCAATAGTCAATGGCCAAATGGCAGAAAATAACAATGTTGCCAATGGCCAACGAACCAAACAACACCAACAAAAACATCAATAAAATAATAAAAGCCAAAGAACGGAGACCACAAAACCCCATGGTCAAGCCAAGTTAAAAAAATAAAGAAAGAATTTAAGAAAAAACAAGAAAGGAAATTATAAAAATGTTTCAGTTGGAGCGGGTGAAAAATACGAAATGCAAGCACACATTCATGGCATACCATACACTGAGAGAAGTGTTTCAAATCGGTATTAAACATGTACTATAAATGCATCTACTAGTAACCCTTTTTTCGCTCCCTGCATAGAATACTCCAACCCCTGACCCAAGAAAATGAAACAGATCGAGTGGAAGAGTGAAAGAAAAACCAACTCTGTTTTATTTTGGTGGCCAACGGAAGCCAAGGGAATTTTCGTAAGCTTTCGTACGCAGAAAAGTGCAACCACAAGCCGCAGTCAGCAACTTTTGTCCACTGGACGCTCTCCTGGGCGTGGCCCGGGAAGGCGTGGGTGTGGGCCTGGGCCTGGGCCATCACAGACTACAATGTGTGTAAAAGTACAAACCATATAGCCATGTGCGTATGTATTATTGCGGTTTGTGTCCAACGAGCGGCAACCGTCAACCATTTACCATCTACCATCTACCGGCAACACATCCCCATATCCTCAGCCACATCCACATCCACAATTACAAGTCCATCAACGTCGTCGTTCTTTCGTCATCGTCATTCTCGTGATTGCAAGTGGCACGTACAGAGGCGGTCAAGATAATAGGGTGGCAAGTCAGAGTGGCAGTCGTTTTTCAAAGGATTAGGCGGTAAATAGGTTAAGGGAGATAATATCATGAAAGGATCTAGGTTCTATAACTTGGATGCATTTGAAACTAAGTTTCTGGTTAGATCTAAAGTTATAGCCTAAATAATGGTCTAAAATTATGGTTTTTATTACCTTTGAAGTCAATTTCAAATTTATACATTAAATGTCCACCCCAATAAATATTCAATTTTATACAAAATAAACTATTTATAGCAATAGTTTATATAAATAAACATAATTATATCAATACAAGATCTTGCTACATCTACAAATTATTTCTATCTTTAAAGTTTAAGCCTTCGATGTTATAGCAAGGTTCACTTCCTAGAGATATTCTTGGAAAACTAAAAGGAGAATAAAAGGAGTTAAGAATAAAAGTTTTAAAGTTAGAAGTAGAGGAAAGCTTCAGAACAACAATGACTGAGGAATAGAATTTCTAAAGTCCTACTTTATGGTTAGACCTTTTATTAGGAACGTTCAAATGTAAAATATAGTTATAGCTCCTCTAGAATTCACAATTCTTTATTGTTTGAACCTTTCATCGTATCTTTAATTAAATTTTTCTTAATGACTTCCTCGCAAAAAATCTTTAAAACCAAGTTGTTTTAAATATTCTTCACTATTTAAACATTGTACTTAACATGACCGCCGTTGTAAGCATGTGTAGTTAAGCTTCTACAACGATTTCTTTCGCCCACCGCCTGCCATGGTAGCATAGAGTTCCCGCCCCCACAAGGCCCTTTCCACAACACTTCCCCCACACCCCTGGTAGCCTCCTTTCACCTCAGTGGAGCTACCAAAGCTCACCCGAACCGAACCGCCTGCTCACTCGCTCCCGATTATTATGCATCATTTAACAGGAAACATTGTTGCAGTCAATGCCTAGGGCTTTGGGAGCCACACGGGCGCGCGAGGGCGAGTAGGTGGAGGAGCAGGTTGATGGGCTCTTGCCCCTTTTTCCCCGTTGATGGCCCAGAGAGGCAGCGTCACGAACGTGGCTGGCGACGAACGTGCCACAAAAATGTTTCAACGAATGCGAATTGCAAGAAAAATTATTGTTATTATGAGTTGCTAATTGAATGGAGTTGATGTGGTGGCCACCCGATGCAGGGGATCCGGAGATGAAGGGGCACTTTTGTGGAGGCTACACTGCCGTCAGCACTGGCGATTAACTTTCGGACGTTTGATTGATTACAGAGTATCTTAAAGATACATGTTATCAGGTTTTAGAACTCTATTTCCATTTGCTTTAATTGGGAAGGGAAGCCCAGGGGGCATGAGTCCTGCAAGTGGCTCTTCAACTCAATCGTTTAAACGAATCTGAAATATTCATTGGCTGCCGGAAACAAAGGTAAACTGTCCAATATTGACAGCCCTGGGAATCAATACAATAAACACAAAACACAAACAAACCCTCGTCGCGCTGTTGACAAGCCAAGTCCAATTTCGTTCAGTGCATGCCAAACTAACTGTACAAAGTAAATAAACGTAAAATGTAAAAATTTGCATTTCTTTGCTGCCAGAGACCGGGAGTGTTATGTTGTCCCTGTGTATATGTATGGTAGAATGTATGGATGTTACTGCCCATAAACATTATGGTATGTGTAATCACCGCTTCAGACTTTTTTGTGTGTTTGTGTATGCTTCCTTTTTTTTATTTTTGAGCATTTTACCACTTGCCCCTTGGGCGCCCCCATCAGCTATGGGTCCCTCCATATCGCTACCTCAACGCTGTCAATGTCAAAGTCATACATGATTCCCAACATGCCAAAGCCAAAAGCGAACATCAGCAACATCACTGCGAGGAGTAGGGGGGCAGCCATGTTGCATGCAACCTTACTGAAAGCTTACTACGAGAACTCCATGCGCATAATTTATTTAAAGATTCTCTCAATATTGGACAAACATCGTCTGCAGGTGAAATCTATTTGCATTTATCGTTGAGCCGGAAAATTGCAAAACTAAACTGCAAACTGCAAACTGCCAACTGGCAGCTGGATGGGGCAGCCATTGGCAACGAGAGGCAGGTAGAGGTAAAAGGGGGCACGACTCTTGCCCAGATGGCCGGAGGAGCAGTAACGGCAGCCATTCCGAAGGAAACTGGGGGAAAATTTTGTGATTTCTCTCGAAAATGCGTTTAATGTGACGACAACGCAATTGCGTGCATCGGGCAGGTCCTCTGGTCCTGGTCTAGACTCCAAATCGTATAGAAGCCAAGCTGATGGCTGCTGCTGGGGATGTTGCTGCTTTTTTGCGTTACTGCTCCTGCCCGGATCCCAGAATCGATTCGCCAAATTAGCGGCAACATGACTTTCTGTGTTGTAAATAAATTTTCCGCCACAAGGAGTCGAACACGCGCAGCGGAAATTAAAAAAA
Organism: Drosophila pseudoananassae pseudoananassae; assembly: GCA_018153035.1. NCBI lineage: Eukaryota > Metazoa > Arthropoda > Insecta > Diptera > Drosophilidae > Drosophila > Drosophila pseudoananassae. Next base: position 4,173,234 of record JAECXR010000055.1, read on the forward strand.
AAAGGAGCAGACAGCGACAGCCATACGAGGGGAATCGGAGGGCCAGGAGCCGCCAGATGATAAGAGGCTGCTATTGAAGATAATGAAAAATTCGATTTTTAATTACATTTGCCTGGTACTTAATGTCTTCTTAAAGTCTGTATAACTTAACTTTCTGCGAGTGCTTTTTGGGCTTCCCCTTGTTGCCACAAAGTGTTGCAGTCAACACGTTTAATGGTTTTGCATTAACTTAAAGAGGCATTAGTGCGTAAGTATGCCGTAATCTAGAACGCAGAGGGGCGACTGGCACCGCGACTTCTGGCCTTTGACGAACGGCCTGGCCAGAAGAACCATCCCCAGCCACGGACCAAACACTGGACGCGTTGTACTTGTTAATTGCTGCGGAAGCACTCAATTAAAAGCGCGTGAAACGACCGCGCCACCTGCGTATATGGATGGCTATATATACCTATGTGGTATATATGCTCCTCTTACGAGAGATAGGGGAGAAGAGACTAAACCACTGCCTGGTTGCCTGACTGACTGGGACTGCTGCAAATTAAGGCCACAGGAAACAAACAAATGCGGCGTAATCAAAAAGCGGTAAATGACTGACACTGTAAATAGTTTATAGGCAAATGCATAAACTTGCAAATTGCCGGCAAACAAACCCAACCCAACCAGACTGGACCAAAATGTAACGTTGGCAACAGCGATGCTGCGATGCGGATCGAATCAAGTCGCAAAAAAAGCAACAACGTTGCGGGAATGCAATAATGCAACTGTTTGTCAATGTTTGCCGAGACTAATTAGATGGCAGCTGAGCGCTGACTGATGAAAGATGCATGAGAGAACCTTAATTGGATATGTGATGGATGGCCACATATGCAGATACACAGATATATCCACAGGATAGATAGATAGATAGATGAATAGATGGATAGAAATTCATTCAAATGAACGGAGCTGAACATGAGGCATTCGCATTAGGAACTTGTTATTCAAATTTCATGTGTCAGTTATGGTCTGGCATGAATTGGTTTTCCTCCACTTGGCTTAGATACTGACTAATCGATTAATCTTAATATGGCATCTAGTTGGTCGGAATGAACCGAGTGTCATTGATCTCCCGCTAAGTGACAGTTTGGTGGCTGCGGAGGCATCATCGATCATAGGCACACCCATCTATCAGGCTCTGAGTAGATGACCGAGGCCTGTCGAATTAAGGCATTCGAATGAAATGATGATTCACCTGTACATCACTCATAATGACTACAATGGTGGCTACAATACTAGTTCTCTCTACACCTTTCTTACCTTTATTACTAACTCTTTAAAGCTTGGGGTTCGGGTCTAATCATCTTCTTAAGCCTTGGCTCAGATGCAGACCTTCTGGCAGAAGCCTCAGAGATGATTTTCCTATTTTCCCGACCGCAACTGTTCCGGCCATTCCGCACTCGGCCACAAAGTCACTGGCAGAAGACAGCCGCAAAGTTCCGGCTGGCCAACATTACATTTCAAGAGCCGGGGCGTGACGTCGTCGTTGACTCCGTCGTTGCAAGTGGCAACTGTTTGTTGTTGCGGCTGTCGTGACATCATAAGGCAAAATGTCAGCAGTTTTATTATCACAAGCTCAGAACCAGTGGCAGTGGCAGTGGCAGAGACCGAGGCACAGGCCTGCCACACACGCATGAAATAAGAGTTTCTGCCGCAAGAGCAGCCTCGCCTGCAACTGTTGTTGCAGTTGTGCCACACTGGCTGTTGCTGTTGTTGGGGGCATTCGCACAGTGTGCCGCATAAATAATGCAGTTCATTATGTCATTTAGCGGCACGTTGTTGCGTGCACTAAGACGCCGTTGGAGAGTCACAGTCACCATCACCATCACCATCATCATCGCCATAGCCATAGTCATATTGTAGAAGTCATTGGAAGCGGATCTGATCTTATGCCGGCCGTTCTCATTGTGTGTTTTGTTGTGCGTCTCTTGCTGCACGCCAAGTGCGGAAATGAAGTTGTCAATGAGCCACTTCCACAATTTATGACCGCTGCGATGCTGGTGCGGCGGCAACCCGACCACCGCCTGCCAAGATCTTAATTATGACTTGAGTAATGTGGAATAAACGATAAAGCCTGCTCACGCAAATACACTGCAAGAAACTATACATATAGTATATATATAAGATTGCATTGGTAAGTTGGCCAAGTCGGCCAATCAACAACATAAATCAAGCAGCCTCCTGCCTGCAAATGGTTATGGAATTGAAACTGAAATCGGTCTTGGAATGGCCAAGGCCGGCATGGGCCTGGACTATGGGCCTTTGAGAAACGCGAATAAATGTCGACGACAAGCTCATAAAAACGTCAAATAAAATGTGGCAGCCATTTTTGTGCATTTGCCAAATTTGCAAAATTTAATTGTGGCGTAAAAATTTGCAAATTTATGATGATTTTATTGCACTTTTTTTCATCCACTTTTGGCAACTGACCAGTGCGGCCCAAGGAGCTGCCTTTCTGGGGCAACTTTCAAGAAATAACATTTATTTATTCCCATGTGCTGGGCTAGAATATTATTTTGTTTTTCTGTTTGTTTGGTCGCTTATCCGCTTCAAATCCGGATGATTGAACTGAATCTTAGGAAATGAGAGTGCGCCGTCTGGGCCCGGCTGGGAACAAAGCCCCGGCATTAAGGGAAATGTTCCTCAGACTTATTTTATTGAGTGTGGAAATTTCATTGTAACAAATCAATTAATAGCTGGCGGTGCAGACGGCGGGCCGGGGCCGGCGGCGGAAGAAATTGGAGCCAGAAGGGACAAGGATGATTGTTGCTATTTGGCGCTCTGTTTTGGCTCTCGGCAATCAGCAGTAATCAACCGTAAGGGGTGGCAGGCCGGCTCCCAAGTGGGAGGTGCTGATGAGGGAAGGACACAGAGCTCCGACCCTGCTCCCGAGTTGGACGGTGGACGGTGGATGGTGGCTGGCGGAGTTCGGTGTCAGATGACGCTGCCAGCCATACACGTCTGACTGCGCAAGCATCGCCGATTTTTATCAAGAAAGGAGAAAGAGTCGAACTTTGGGATACCCTTGGAAAAGGTTTTAAAATTTTGGAAAATGAATATCAAGAAATTGTAGACGACTTGGTAATATAGCTGGTCTTAAGATGGGTCTCTACTGAAAAAAGCTATCCATTATCCACAAAGTCTTCACAAAAACTGAAATACTTTCCAGGCGAGTTCATCAACGAGGATGACGACAACATCTGGCAGCGTCGAGAACGACCAGCGGGGCAAGTGGACGTCCAAGGGACTTAATCGATTATGCGATTTAATTGAACTAAAAACGCTTAATAAGCAATAAAAGCTCACACAAGCACAAACCCGTGCCGGGGAAAACAAATTAAAAGTAACACTTAAAATTACACCACGTAGACGGCGACGACGTTGGCTAATGAAAAGAAACCAGCGGCAACTAATACGACTCCCTGCCATACCCACTCTAGCACTCTAGCACTTACACTCGGCATTGCCTTTAAAGAAACGTATAATAAAATTTTATTTCCTTTGAAATGAAATTTTGTGAGGCGTTGGAAAAGCTGAAACCATTTTCAGCTGCCAGGCGAAAATTGAACACAACTACAGTGGGAAGGCGCTGAAAATCGAAATGCCGTGGGAGTTGGGGGCCACGGGGTCAGAGTTTAAATGCTGTTAAACACATTCATTTATCAAATTTCATTTTATTAATTCGCCTCTTAAGTGGGGTGGTTGGATGTTGGCTGTTGGCTGTTGGCCCTATTCCTGTACAAGTGTGTACTATATATTTTGGGAGTGAAAAGCAAGAGACCCCAAAGGCAGCATCAGCATCAGAATGAGAATCCTCAGCAGCGTCAGTGGTCTTAAAAGATTATAAACGATTCCTGGAAAAATGGCAGAGTGATTATATCCATGTTTCTATGGCAGCTAAGCCAAAGGTCCAAAGCTGTGTGTGGAACCGAGCGGAATGCCAGAAATGTATTCCAGAGCATTAGAGCATCGGGTGAATGGGGAATGATTCATTAGAAGAAAATTTGTTTGTCTTCCTAATTTCAATGGGATTTGCTAACCGCCTTAAACACACATTGTTTCTATCCATTTCTGGTGAAATATTTCGTTTAAAATATTTCAATTATTATACTAAATATTTGCTCAGCTAATCTTTGCCTTGGAGGATCTCCCAGGCAGCCACAATGTTGTAAGAATTCTAACTTAATTAGAGCCCGAAATTGTTTGTTCATCATTTGGATGGCCAGAGGCGGTAAACAAATCTTCAATGTAAGTACTATGTTGAAGACTAGAAGCAAGTTCAATGAACGAAATTTATAGACAATATGTGCAGAAACACTTTGGAAAATATTCTAATTAAATAGTAATTATTAAAAATTAAATATATCACATTAAGAACTTATTCTTTTTATTATTATTTAATATCAAGTGTTTTCTAGAAAATAAACTATAACATCTTTTTTACGAGTGTTTTGGGCAAGTGAGTCAGTTGCGCTGCAGAGTGCTTTAAATTTAGACAAACAACCAAACAGACGGAGGCAAACAAGCCTTTTCAGTTGTTAGGTGGTGTTTGCTTTGGTGTTTGTATTTGTCTAAGTGGCATAGGCAGTTACCAAACACACTCCCCCGCAAACACACACAACATAACATAGCTCGGCAGAAACATATGCGAGCGACCAGGCACAAAGCGGCGTATGCGTAATGTGCAATTTGTTCTACAGCTGTTGGCAAATTGCAACTCACACACTGTAGCTCACAAAACCAATTTTATGACAGCCAACATATTGCCATTGCCAGCTAGGAAATACGAAATTCGATAGTCAGCCAAACAAACAACAGACCAGCCAGCCAGCTACAAAAAGTGAAAAATCAAACAAACAAACTACAAATTTTGTTCTTTTTTTTTTTGGATTTTCCATTTAATGGCGTTCATTAACCGCCTGCCCAAATAAACCTGGTAATTGGAGTTGCTGCTATCACAAAAGAAAATTGCAGAGGCGAAACGTGTAAAAAACCCCGCTGCATAAACAAATTAAAATTAAATATTATCGGACAGGCGGCTGCTCGCAAAATTGCATTCAGGCGTAGCCGGGAACCGGGAACCGGCCACCGGCACACCATGCATGTTGCATATTACTACTGCTGCCGAACAACAAATAATGCAATAATACAAATAATTCAATAATAATTATAATGAAAGGGCCAGGTCCGTTCTCCGGATGCGTGGCCACCGGGAGGAGGGAGGCAGGTTCCAAGGGCTGGCTTAATGTACGGTGTACACACATAATTGAACACGCGCCGACATCGCCAGCGATCCCATCAGCCACATGACCACCCACACTCGCATAGATTATTAAATTCTCATGTAAAAAGGCAAAAATCAATAAAATTGACTGCTCCAATGGAAGTCCTGGTCGAGGGGCAGGGAAATATAGGAAATATGCTGGGGATGTGTTATATGATGAAGTGAAACCCGACAACCGTGAGTGGATAAGGAGCAATTAAAAATTCTTCAAATCGAATTGTTCTCAAATTACAGGCAGAAAAAATATATGATTTCGTATCATAATTGCTTCTAAATTGAATTTATTAAAGGTTAAGGGTGTAATTCAATGACTAACGTAAGAATCCTTTAAGTTCCTACTTGATTTCCCTCTCAGGCTGATGTCTGCGTACCTTCCTTTTCTCTAAATAAAATTAGAGTTAAAGTTAATGTAATGTTTAGTTACCCTTTCCGCATTTCATATCATTTGAGTGAATCCAAGTCGCCTAGTGTACGCAGCTCCATCAGAGATAAACTAAAATCCGGAGCCGTCTGCCACGCTGCTCCAAGTCGCCTGTGGACATGCCCGGAGTCCACAGTCCGTAGTTCGTAGCGGAAATGGCGTGCAAAGTGAATCGGATGCGGAACGTTTAGGGAAATGTTTAGGTTCAAATGCAAGCATTCCATTCGTATTGCATTCCCTGCCACCAGTCGGCTACATATCTCTGTAGGTCTGTCTGTGTAGGTGTATCGTATCTCTATCTGTAGGGAGAAGCCTTTCGAGTCCGGTCCTTGCTTGGGGCCCGGAGTGCCCCCGTAGTGCCCTCGTTTTCCCGGCACCCGGCACCCGGTGTCGGGGTGTGCGTGGCAGTTGAATAACCTCTGATGTGGGTGGTGCCAACCGACCGACGTCACTTGTGCCTCTCTATCTCTCGTCCTGGCTTCTGTCTCTGTCTCCCCAGGATCCACCCACTTACAAATACATACGCACACACACACACTCATACTAGCCAGGAAGAGACGCACGCACTCACACTCTGAGATTATTATGACGCTCAGTCAGCCATTACGGTTGGCTCGGGCTACTTCATTACGCAGCGTGTTTGCACTCACATATACGGCGGCTCGCATACGCCCCGTAAGTCAGTTAATATAGCAGCTAGTTGGCTGCCAGTTTGGCCGAAAGAGGAGAAAAAAACAACGGCGCACTGTGGCTGTGGCAGTGGCAACAACATCAACATATCCACAGCCCGACAAATAGAACCCGACCGACATAAGCGCCATTCAAGCTTTTTAGTTCACTTGAGTGAAGCAGCAACAGCAATGAGGACGACAAGAACATCAACAGCAGAAATTGGGTAGCCAGGAGGGTAGGACACCGGGGGCGGGGTGACCCACACTCCACACCCACACACCACACCCACCCAAATGGGGCCAGAGGAAAAAGGAGTAAAATTAACACGTGGTTAGAGGTTTACGCTCTCTGCCCGATTTGCCGCTGAGCTGGCTCAGCTTTTGTGTATATCTCATTATGGCCTTAACTGTGTGACTGGCTCTGTCCATTTATACACAGAAAGAAATCCTTTTAAGATACAAAAAATTGTATTAAAATTATAAATCCTTTTAATCACATTATTATCCTACTTCCATTTTATCTTAATTATCCTTTGAAACTGAAACCATTATTTCTTGCAGTGCCTTTATGTATCAGTGGAAGTACAATTACATGTATACATGTCCCTGTGTGCGGTATTTACGCACATTTCTCCCCCCACCCACAATATTCCTGACTTGTGTCACACCGTTGAGGCTAATGAAAAGCGGAAATGAAACTTTTGTATTAAACAACCTCCCCTGCCAGGTCTGAGTAGGCGTGTTTGTTGTTTGTTTGCCTGTCTGCTCCTCCTCCTTCTCCTCCTTTTAGCTCGCTTTTGGGTTCTCATCAAGCCTTTCAACTGCCAAGCCAAGCCACCACGCACAGTTTATAATATAAAACATTGCAGATTGCGTATACGCAGCGTGTGCCACGAAATGAATGCGAGACCAAATTGCCTCAGTCGAGCGAGACTCCCCGCCGACTTGGCCTGTTTTTTTCCTTTCCACTTCTTTTCTTTTGGAAGAGCTGTGTGTTTTTTTTTGTGAGCTGTCTCATAATGCGCTTGGATTAAATGAAGTCCTATTAAAATAAAGTAATTTCTTTCGCGGCTTACAAAAACCAAAGTCGTCCACCTACTAGGCAGGGATGCCAGCCAGGCAGCCTTTTCTTTTCTTTTCACTCGCTTTTCATTTTCCTCCACTTGCGCAAAACTAAAATTGTACAAGGAGCCGGAAACAATGCGATAGCATTGCCTGGTAAATGTGTAAAATACGCTTAGTCTTTTGGTTACGAAAAATGGGAAAAATTTGCCATGGTTTTTGCCATTGGCCCTCCTCAGCCCCCCTCCAGAGCATGAGTAAACTGCGTGTTAATGGCCAGGGAGATAGGAGGGCCCAGAAGCTGGGCTGGCTGATTCTAACAAAAGGGAAAAACACGAAATATGGAAAACAGAAAGAAAGGCGAAATGGAAAATTTTATGCAAATAACATTTCATTTAGTTGGCGAGGGTATTTGCTTAAAAATGTGCAGAGCGAGCAAATATTATACGAAAAACTAAATAAAAATTAATTGAATTAAGCGATGGGCGAAAGCAGTAGAGTCTGATGCTCCACAAAAAAAAAAATAACTTTCCACAGACCCTGACGGCAATTGTGGCGGAAAAAAGGGGTTCTGTAGGGAAATGCGGGGCCGCTAAGGAGAGTCCTGCTGAGAGTTTTCATATTTTGTTTGTTCCCCCTTTTGTTTAATGAAATCCCAGCATAAACTGCACGGATTGTAAAGTTTTATAAGATTTAAAAGTTGTAAATGTAAATTTGAATCGGATCATGGCAGTCGGATATGCACTTCAAGTCTCCTGTTTTTCTGCTGAAACAGAACTCCCCCAACACCAACAATTGTTTAATATGGAGTTTCTTTCCTATTATTTTTTGCTGAAGTGCCGAGATTTAAATGCAAATGAGTTGGCAAGCAAGAAACTCTCCTGAAACTTTACACATTGCCTTTGCAATTTTCATTTAGACCAAACTTTCGGGGAACATGTAAAAACTCTCCCCACCCACAACACGCAAATTTAATAATTATTTTACGCTTCCCAGCCGAGGCAAGAACTCAATTCCTGATTAATTTAAGAAACTTTAACTCGATTTTAAAACAAAACAAAAAAAAACATTAAAACAGAAGCCGCAAGTGTTGGACTGAGTGGGAAAGCTAGGAAAACAACATGAACGGCAAAAGTTGGCTTGATTTAAAACTTTTTGCACCGCAAACTTCATAAAATAAAACAAATTATGGCAACGTCATTGCTATCTCAACAGCTTGTTAGCTCCCTCGGATTCCAGATCCCAGCTCACAGCTCCCCAGCTCCCCAGCTTCCTGCTTCCAGATTCAAGTGCCAGACTAGATCAGGGAGCTGCGTGTTGCTGTTGTAAGTGACGCCATCTTGACAGAGCAAGGCACGAATGCTGCACAACCACATCTACATCTACACCTACATCCACAGTCACATAAACATAAACAAAACCAGCAAACAACAATAACAAGACACAGCAACAGCAACAGACATAGGGATAGAGAGGGAGACGGTGGATGGTGACACGATATGGGATATGGGATATGGGATATGGGTGCACCACATATGCAAAGTCCCCTACATATATGGTTAGACGCATTGCCAGACAAATGCGCGTCAAGTTGACTGCATGTCTCGAGGCAAGTCATTCACATTCGTCATCGCCGCGCCAGACTCCGTCAGCGCCAGTTGCCGGCAGGTAACCAGTTGCCAGTTGCCAGATGCCAGTTGCCAAGGTGCTAACCAACGGCAGCCCCAACAGCAACCAACAACAGCAACTGCATCAGCAACACCCACACAGGACCTCTCGGCTGGAGTCGTTCACCGGCACAGTTTGGGGGCCCAGCCAACGCATTCAGTAGCAGTGACACACTGATCGAAATAGTTATTCAAATAATTATTATATAAAATATATTAAACTAATATTAATTAAAGTATTTTTATGAACAAATAGTTTGTATTCAAAATATTTAATTAGAGCTATTCAATTAGATTAATAGGATGTTTTTATTTTTATCTTTGTTATGAAAATATTTTTAGATTAAAAACTTATTCTTATAAGTTATAATATTATAACAATATATTATTTTTGAAATGAAAAATAACTCTTACAAGATTAAACAAATATTTATAATATGCTTCCTAGATATAGCTTTATTTAAAATATTTTAATTTTCAACATCCAAAGGGAAAGCAGATTCTATCTCAACGATCTAATTATTTTGTGAAATATGTCCAAACCACATTGTTAATCAGAGATTGTCAGAGATTGTAATTAATATTAATTAAAATGTCATGACTCCTAAAATAATTGTTGTTTAAAGTTTAAATAAAAAATATACTAGTTTTTGTGTTCTGCAGAACCTCATCAACGTTGTTGCCGTGGCAGCCTCCACCCACGCCTCAGCCATACAGTTATGAGCGTGACTGTAGCCACTCTAGTGGCAGTGTAGCGCGTATTTTGGAAGCTGCGGCTCATGTTCGGCAAATGAGTGTTTGGCCAAATGGGTCTATGGCCAATAAATCGAGCCTTGCCGAAGAAAAACTAACTTTGGGTGTGCTTAAATTGCCGTTTAAGCATTTTTTATGAGCATAATTTATCAAAGTTACGTTAATCATTTTTATTTGCTGGCAAGCGGAGATGTGGCCAGAAAGAGACACAACACCGTGGGCCGTATTTGGTGACACAAAAAAAACCATAAAGTATTGCAATTTAATTTGCATAAATTGAGCAAGCCGAGGAGACAGGCCCATACCCCACACCCCTTGCTTTTGAAAGCACAACCGCATGATAAAAAATACCAGAAAAATACCAAGCTTAGTTCTAACACTGGCGACCAAAAACAGCAACAAGAATAAGGACAACAGGACGATGGCAGCAAGGACAACGGCAACGACAACAAAAAGGGTTTCGGGGCAATTTTGTGCCTTTGCTCATTTTGCCGGCATTAAATTTTTGCATAGCGGAGAAAGCACATAATTTGAAGCATTATGCTAAAATATGCGTTCACTCCCATTCCCTTCCAAAGGACCCTTTTGATGAGAAGGCAGAAGGCAACTGGGAACCTGGGACATGCAGACTTAGGATGGAGCAGCCAGAAAACATTCTGCAAGAATTTTCCCATTCCAAAGTTTTTTTTAGCTGGGAACAATTTCATTATTAAAAATTTTGTTGGTTATGTCGAGTGCAGAGCACTGATAAGCAGCCAAAGGATGCTCTTAGCTCTCAGTTCACAGGCTCCAAAATAGGAAAAATAAAAAACACACTTAAACTCGAAAAGTCTAGGAATAATGTTCTCCGAACCGAAACGGCAAGTGGAGTAAATTAGAAATCTACTCTGCAAGTGGCACTCTGCTGGAGAAAAGAAAACCCATTTGAATCATACACATTGTTGAAGAAATATTATCATATTTATGATTATTACATCGCCTCGGCTAAGACCTGCTTTGGCCCAAACAATCCCAACTCATCTGCATAATTTCTAAGCCGCTTAGACCGACTCTGCCGGAGATTTGTGGGCGAAAGGTTGCGACTGATTCTGATGGGCCAAAGTTGATTTTTGGTGGCTTTAAACAGAGCTAATAAATTCTCAGTCAAAGGACTGCCTGCGACTTCGGAGACAGAGTTCCATATCAGGTGGATTTATCGGACTAATACCCCAAAGAGCCAAAACCATTGACCGTAAATCAGTGCAAGTCCCGGGCCAAATAAATGCGTTTGCATGCATATTAGGTGCTGGCCATATCGGTTCGACCCTGCCACTCGGAGTCATCATCAACGGCATCTCGACAGCATCTTAATTAGGAGTCCGGTCGGGGCTAAGTCCGCAATCTGCATAACAAGCATTTGCTTGGCTTGGCCCGGTAAGGACCATAGTTAAGTTTTGCCTGGCTTGGTCCTGGCAAATACGTATGCTCTAATTGGCCTTCGGCTCGGGGCCATGAACCTTTGGCAGGTTGTGTGAATACAGGTGAAGAAATTCCTATTATAAGCTGCAACTTGAGACCTTTTTAGAATTAAATGGTGGAGGCTATGATGCATACAGTATCCTTTGACTTTTCAGTGTAAATCAGACCATTTTTGCAGCAATTACCGAAGCCGAGTTCTTTTTGTTTTTGGAAAACTGAAACCAAAGTCTGGATGGCAAGTAAACTAGCAGCTAGATGATGATTTCTGGCAACTGGAGCAGGTGTGTTAACCCCTCGATAACCCCTTCAAGAAAACTTTGCCAAAGGCAAATACCGCTCGTGTGTGCCAAGCCGTTTCAGCTGTTTGTTGTGTGCCCTAAAAATTGAATTGAACTGCAAATGTTCAGCTGCAATGCAGTCCGGTTCAAGGGTTACTTTTTCACATTTTCAACGGAATCGGAATCCCCCCACCCCATCAAATTTCTCTTCAATTTTGGCACACACACACACACACCCGTGCAGAGACACACTCTTACAAAAAACAGATGGAAACAAAAGTTCAATAGCCTCGACCCGAGTGTGAGTGTCTCAGGACATGCACAAACACACAGCCACAGCCACAGCCACACACGAGGACATCAAAATGCAAGCGTTAACCGAAACCTATCCTAATATGTTTGAGCTTGATGCGTTTTCATGATGTTACCTGACTCGACTCTCGGCTCAACCCCAGTTCCCCTGCATCCTGATCCTGACAGGCATAATAATGACATACACACACGCGTGTGCGCTCTCTCACGCACAACACACAGATACAAATGTCAGCCAAAGTTTATTGCATTGCGACATTTGAGCTTCAACACTCAACGTCTGAGGTCTGCTGCCTCAGTTGGCGTCACTGTCGCCGCCGCCGCCGCCGCTGCCGCTGCGGTTGCTACCTTCTGCCACTCCTGCCCCTTCCAGCCTGCTCCTGGAAACGGAGGGTTGCAAAATTCCCATTGCATTTGACTGAGATCCGACGACGGGCGCTGCGTCAGCGGCCAAATAACAATGGTCCTTATGTATTAAATAACAGCCAGGAGGTATATAAGCTTTACACCGAAAAAAAATAAATTATATACATACATTCAAAGGCAAGGTAACTGGTGTATCTATACACTGGAAAAAATAGTAAATAAAAGCCAAAGTCTAAAAGAAATCCTTGCAAAACCTTTCCTTGCATTAATACCAAAACTTCCCTTAGTGTCCTCGGTATGTATCAAGTGTATTGGTGCGTACCTCTGGAATCCTTATGAATCCTTTCACACACACACACAATTTTATTTTTACTTTTTTTGAACCCTACTGCGTTGTTTAACTTAATAAACAGACAGAACCCAGACAGACATACAGAAATGCGAATGTAGCAATCTAAAGCCGAACCATCTGTCATAGATACTGTCAGTTAATATTGATTTTTTTCCCCATTTTGCGTTCCTGACGGTTTTCTGTTATTGGAGGTTGGAGGAGAAGACCACCAGGAACGATAATGTTGCCAATTGTTGGGAACAATGAAATCCGGTCTGTATACTCGCATATCACCGCACTCACCGTCCTCCTGCGATTGTTTTCCTACCTGACTATTTGCATTCAACTTGTAAATAATACAAAATGCAAATACAAATGCATTGACTGCCAGACGACAAGTCAGACCGAGGCAAACCAAAACAACCAGACCGAGCCAAGTCGAGGCAAACCGAACCACTTTTGACGCATTAACGTCACTTTAGTTTCACAAACACACACACGGAAGATGCGAAGGACCCAAGCGGCGTATACGTAATGTAAAGAGGCCCAGGACAGAAGGGAGATGGGTGATGGAAGACTAGGCCAGGCAGCACTTCCACTTCCATCTATAGCTCCATTTCAAGGCAAACAATAGCTAATAGTGCTACAAACTTACACCCACAATGCCCGCACTCGCACTCACATTGCCATTGTCAATATTTGCCCCGAATGGCTGCACTCCACTTCTGTGGCTGCGGCAGCAACTTCGGCTAACAATAACAACATCAAACCGGAGTAGGAACAACATTAGCTACCAGCCAGCCATCCAAACAACCATCCAGCCATCCAGCCATCGAAGCCAGCGCGCAACATGTCGAACAACATATTGAACAAATGCATTTCAATAAGCCAACATCAGCGACCAGAGACGTTGCCGTCATCGACAAAAACCGCCAACCACAAATAGGAGCAGCAGCAGCAGCATCAGTCCCCGGGTGGGGCAAGTTCTTACACTAGAAATGGTTTTTATTTCAAATCAGTCCTCGACTACCATTGGAAAAAAAAAGGCACTAAAGCACTCTACGATTATAAATAAATAAAACATGTCTATAAGCGAGCATAAATAATGTAAACGATTCAATATTCTTTAAATATTTAAATAAATTTTTTGCTGTGCCAATAAATATTTGAAAAGGGTCCATGCCAAGAAACCTTCGAGGACGGCGGGGAAATTGCTTGGGAGGTTGAGGGCAAAGCCAGGTAGGTATTTCACTTCCACTTGCGTGCGCTCTACACGCTTCACCTTCAATTGTTTGCATTAAAATTGCACTTCAACTTCGACAACTGCAACAACATTCCCGGCAAACAGCAACATCAACAGCTAAAGCAACAGCCTCAGCATCAGCAACAAAAAAAGGAGCAAGTAGGGGGAAAAATATAGCAAAAAAACCACAAGAGAAACAAAGCTGTCGCTGCTGGCAGCTGATGGAACCACAAAAACCCGACCGTAGCTAAAATAGCATGGAAAAATCGTTTTTGATAAAAATGAAAAGAAGCGAGCGAAATGAGCAGAACGAGCAAAGGCAAAGATTGCGGTTGCTGCTTCAGCATCAGCATCCCAGCATCCCAGCATCAGCTTTAGCTTCTGGCTTCTGGTTGTTGTTTGTCGTTTGCTGTTGCAGCTTTTAAGCAAATATGTAAATAAAAATAACAACACGATGAGAAGTTGGCAGCGTCTAAGGCAACTACAACAGCGATGCCAATTTAAAAGCCAGAGCAGCAGAAGCGACAACCCAGTCGAGTGACGTGATGGGTAAATGATACCGGAACAGCAACAAAAAATGTATATATATCTCACGATGGAAGAAAACACTGGGAGCTCTCGAAAAGTTGCCGGCGGAGAAAAACGGGAAATTTCACTTAGCCGGATCTGGGTTTAGGGGTTGGGAGCCGGGTGGCATGGCAGGAGGAGCGCTATCAATGACAAATGTCAATCATATTTTGAAAAGCAATTCAGACAAGCTTTGCATTTTATTTAGATGTCAGACAAGCACAGACACACACACTATGTCTTGAAAGGCTTTTTATTCCACTCCACTCACCCAATAAAGGAGACCCATATTTTCATTGTCGAAACGAATTCAAACATCGCATTTCAGGCACACAGCGGGACAGATACTCCAATGCAATGTGTATTTTGAAGGCAAATATTTTCATTCCAATATAATACAAGGCTATGGTTCTTGTACTTCTCAAGTGTCATTTATTTTGCTCAACTTTCAACTTCAGAAAACTATTGACATCTGATGTCCTGCCCCACTGGCCCACTCTCCCTTTTCAAACTTGAGCTTCCAGTTTGGTTGCAACTTCAGTTTCATCGGAAGCATCTTCTCGCACAAAAGCCAAGGAAGTCAATGTAAATACAATTTTTAAGCGCTTCATAGAGTTTGCCCGATACAGAGCAAAAAACTTTTGGCCATGGTAGCAGCTTCCTTTTTCCGGCGTCAAACTCTTGATGGCCGACGTCTGGACCGCATTTTCCGCTCTCTCGCATAGTCCCCTTCCTCATCCAAATCCTCATCCTCATCCTGATCCTGTCAGTGTCACAAAAACGAAATGGAGAGAAACTTTACTAACTGCTTGGAAATTATGAAAAGTTTCGCTTCCAATTTCTTTTGAGGATGCAGCGGAGATGGAACTGTGTTAATGTTTTTGCATTCATGTCCGCTGCAATGTAATCCAATCAAACTTCATTATTATAATGCTGTCAACTGAAGCGCACGCAAAATCTTGCAGACAACTTTGGAAAGGGAAAGGGGGCCCAGACACTGAAAGGAGGCGCAGAGGTGGGGTGTTGTCGGGAAAAGTTGAAGAAAATAGAATATTACTGTGCACAGTCAAAAAATGCAAGTTTTAATTAGGAGCCATAACACCAACTAAAAGGACATGAAGTATTCAGTTTCTGGAAGTAACTCTGACTTTAATAAATACCCAAAAAAATATGATATCTCTTTAGATATAAGAGGTTTTTTCTTTATTTATTTTTCTCAGTATTTAAATAGAATTTCAGTTGCAGTTTGTGGTGTCTGCTGTTGCAAGGGGAAACTGAGAAAACCTAGGAAACTGGTATAAGTGGCCAAGGCTGACGGCAAGGCACACCAGAGATATCAAAGCAGTAACAACAATGAGAGCAGGCTGAAGGGCCAGAGCAGCCGGCAGCCGGGTAGCCGGGTAGCTGGGCAGCCAAGGCAGCCAAGGCAAGCAGCAAATGCCATAAAAGACTTTAAACAAAAGCAAAATGAATGACACGCTGAGGACGTCTCGACCATGGCCTACGACAACGTGATTTTCAGTGAGTTTCGTTATGCCTACGTATGCATGTGGCGAATGTTGCGAATGTTGCGAGTATGTTTGCCGGTGGTCGTGTGTCAATTTAATGTCTGCTGCCCCGACTACGTCATCATCGCATCATCGTCGTCGCCATCGTCATCGTCATTATGACACAAGTCGACAATGCGGGCAGGAACGTAGCCGTTGCAACTCTATTATGGCCTACGCAAGTGATTCCTCAGACCTCTTCCTCAGCCCTTTCCTCAGTATATACCTCCCTTTCGGTTAAGCCTGAGCGTTAGCCTTTTCTCTTGGTGATTTACGTCGCTTTCAAGCATGACGTCAAATTGTATAAAGCACAAACTCACAAACATATATACAAACATACAAACACAACCGATTTTTTTCCCAGCAAGAAGTAAAGGAAATAAAGAATACAATTTGCAAAAGAAACGACTAGAAGGATATCTGGTAATACTAGTACTTCACTTTAGGATAGTATTATATTATTACTATACTATTTAAAGAGTATTGAGTATACATATTTTAATAAAGTTGTATTTTTTTTATATTACTACTATTTTATTTCCTCTACTATGAAAAATCTACTATATTGTAGGTAATGTATCTACGAATATCTCGACGAATTTTAGCAAAAGTATCGTATTTCAAAAACACGAAGCTTTTGTTAAAATTTTGTTAGAAAGGTAATGTCTAAAATATAAGCAAATGAAATACGTTTACAGGTATAATAATTGGTTGATTTGCTGCGAAAATATTTTACAATAATTTGGCATTAAAATCTCAATTATGATTAAATTCGACAAACGATACTTTTGCGGAAATGCTTCGATCTTAATCTTTGGGTCAATGCTCATTAGGTTTCTACGATAATACGCATTATCACATGAACTATTGTACATTTTCTATCCTTTCATTTTCTATCTACTTTATAGTAAGTAATGGGATATATGTACATATGTATGTATAGGTATAATCCTTGTTTTCTTACTTCTTATAGATTATTAACATTTTATTAATAGTATTTTATTTCCTTAACCGATTAGAAAGATTCCAGAAATCAGTGTCATTGAACCTCAAAGTAGACCACAAGATTTAGAAACCTAAGATCATAACAAGACAAGAAAGGAAAGCTATCTTTGGGCTGAGCCGAATTTGATATACCCTTGCAGTTAAGTGGCAGTTTATGTTATAGGATATATATATGTTGTATATCGGATGGGCTTTGTATTGCAAATATCGGAGCTACTTGGCCGATCCTTATTAAAAAAAGGAGCTTGGCTTGTATGCCAAGCAGTTAAATAAATGAAAGATTTAAGATATAGTAGGACATATGTACATACATACAAGCTAAATATTACAATAACAAAAAAAAAAAAAAAAAAAAAAACAAAAAAAAAAAAATATTACAACAAAAAAAAATTACAACAACAAAAATTACAACAAAAAAAATTACAACAAAAAATTACAACAAAAAATTACAACAACAAAAATATTACAACAAAAAATTACAACAAAAACTACAACAACAACCAAACTACAACAACAACCAAACTACAACAACAACCAAACTACAACAAAAACATAAACCTACAACAACAAAACCCTACAACAACGTAAACTACAAAAAAACTGCAACAAAAACAAACCAATAAAAGTCCAGAAAAATAAACACCAACATTTACACAAAAATAAATAATGAATTTCCGGATTTTTCAGGCCTGCTTAAGTGCAACCTATGAGAATCGAGGAGGAGGGCGCTATTTTTTAATTAATTATTTTTTTTAATTTTTATTGAATAGCTGCCAACATAAAGTTGATTTTTCAATTATATTATATGCAAATAAACCGTAAAATTTTAGTATAGTATAAGACGCGTTGGTGCCCTTAAAAGTAGGCCATGAAAATATGGGCGTTTACATTTTTAGTTTAAAGATTTATAAACAAACATGTTTTCCTTTAAAAATTATAGCAGAATTATGTTTTTTTAAAAGCTTCGTAAGCTTATATATCCTGGTATCGGCATTTCGGATCAATCAGTTATATGGCAGCTATAGGATATAGTCGGCCGATCCTTGTGAAATTTTCTAAGTCGTATTATTTTGGCAAAAATATATTTTTAAATTTATAAAAAAATATTTAAAATAAATGTCGTATTATTAATACGACACCAAAGTACCTTAAAATACGACACCTTAAAATACCAAAGTAGCTGCATTTCCGATCAATCAGTTATATGGCAGCTATAGGATATAGTCGACCGATCCCGGCCGTTCCGACTTATATACTGAGTGCAAAGAAAAAAAGGGTGAGTGCAAAGTTTCAAGTCGACAGCTTTAAAACTGAGAGACTAGTTTGATCAACTCAGGAGGTGATCCTGATCAAGAATAGATCAAGTTGTAAAACTTTATAGGGTCGGAGATGTCTCCTTTTGGATAAAATTATAATAACCTCTGCAAGGGTATACAAATATAATTCTTGTCTAAATTGGAGTTCATCTTTTAAATTACAAATGTCTGCCAATTTGAAAGAAAGCTTTCTTTTTTATTAAAAAAGCAAGAATTTATAGCTAGGTAGTTAGCAAAAAAAAGCCACATAAGCACGTCCAGAAGAATATCTAATTTTTAAGAAACCCAAACCACAATTCTGGCATAAAAACCAAAGAGCAAACCTTAGTTTCACACACACTGAAAAAAAGCGTGAGAGTGTGCGTACACACACACAGACAAGTGTGTGGGAGTTCTTGTATTGACAGAGTGAGCAACGCTTTACAATAGCCGCCATTATGGAGTGACAGGAGAGGGAGCTGTCAAGAGGGCCAAAGCGTGAGCGAGAGGGAGCGAGGGCGAGAGCGAGACCGCTGACAAAGCGTCTTCCACAGAGCGTTTGCTTTTTGGCAGTTCTTTATTATGGCTTCCGACGACGACGACGCCGACGACGACGACGACGCTGACTTGGGGGTAAGAAAGAAGCTTCCAGTGCAGCTCAGAGCCACCGAGGAGACGATCGAGGGGGGAACGGTTATTTGATTGCCTTATCGAGTTTTATGGCTTTATTGAGTTGCGCCGGGGGGCGTGGCCATGGCTAGGGGGACTGGGGGCGTTAGTGTAAGCGAAACTAATGTAGTTGCTGGCTCTTCAGTTCACGACGAAAGCAATCAAAAGGGAATCGAACTTGAAGTATTATAGAGCTGACGGAGTGCTGGGGAAAGTCCTTCGTGCTCCGTCCACCCAACAAAAACGAAACTGACAAAGGGTTATCGGAAAGGTCCACAAAAGGGTTTTGGTTATGGGCCTGGTTCTTAAACTTCTTCCTCGAATCTTTAACAAAAACTTCCTAAGGACTTGAAACATTTAGTTTAATCTTCTCATAAAATTGGATATTGATTTCCTCCAAAAGTAAGTAAAGAAGTGAAACTTTTAAATTAAAAGTAAATATCCTTAGAATGGGCATTGCAATGCAAAATAGTCTCTTTCCGATTCGTCCTGTCATTACATTTGGCTTAGTATCCTTTCTACACCTTTCATTTATCTTCCCGGGATTTTTTATTTATTTTTCCTTTTTCCGCAAATCTTTCTTTGTACTCTGGTTTGTTGTAATGTCATGCTCTCTAGGATTACCATGATGGAGTTTTTTCCTGTACCCGTTTTTTTTGTACTGGGGCCTTTCGTCTCCTTGGGATCAGGACGAATTTGGTTTTAAAAGGGTTTCGGCGTTGGCTGCCACACTTAATGAAGCAACCCTTAAAGTTTGGCACGTCTCAGCACCGCCGGGGGCAATGAATGTGGAATTCTACGTTTTAGAACGGGTGCGTTGAACTCAAGCATCCATTTCGCAGCTTGTTTTATATTTTTTCCTGTTCCTCGAAAATAAATCACCCATCCAGCCATTTGTTCTAAATATAATACAATGTACGCGGCGGCATTCAATGACCCAGACAGCAGGCGCCAATTTGCATAAGTACGTCTCAAAAGCACCAACAAAATTATTAAAGAAACTTTAGCGCAATCAGCATCGAGGCTACTCCTTCCGGCCTCCGGCCAGAAGCCAAGACCGAAACGCACCGAACCTGTTTCTAATGGTGGGAACTTTCATTAACAAACTGCACGCCGG
This sequence comes from Drosophila pseudoananassae pseudoananassae, assembly GCA_018153035.1. Lineage (NCBI taxonomy): Eukaryota > Metazoa > Arthropoda > Insecta > Diptera > Drosophilidae > Drosophila > Drosophila pseudoananassae. The sequence goes on from JAECXR010000055.1 coordinate 4,193,316, forward strand.
CGACAAACGCCGAAAATGCGAAAGCGAGAAAAATGTACAAGCCAAGCCGAAACCGGCCGGCAAATGGCGCTGCAAATTTGTTTATGCAAACGACCCACGGCAGCCACCAAAATAAAAAAAAAAAAAACGGAGGCGGGACACAGAACTGGGAACTGAGAACTGGGAACTGCGGACCGGACGCCGGCAATTTGACCGACTTAAAATATGCGCCGCTGACGTTTATGTTAATTTTTTTTATATTTTTTCCTTCTGTGCTTCCTCACACGAACGACTGCCGAAAAAAAAGCGGCAAATAAAAATGTAACCATAAAATTCTGTTTAAAAAAAAGGCTTATATGCATTCATATAACTGGGAAATGCATGTCACGTTGCTGAGCCAGCAGCAGTAGCAGCTGCAAGTCCCGCCAAAAAGCTAAACAAATTTGTGCCTCGTTGCTGGCCTTTTAATTGCCGCGGTAGTTTGCACCACGTTGCCAGTAATGGGAATAGCTTAATATTGTCGAAAATTGATCGAGGCAGCCCTACCCCCAGAAGCCACTACACAAGCTCCTGATGTCCTCACGATACATATACATATATTGGTATATGTATTCCCTCGCATTTACTCATTAACATTATCTACCCTCTGGAATCTAAAAAGTTTCCAGTTTGTCTGCCCGGCTGTCTGAATTTATTTCATTAAAATCAAATTAACTTGTGATAAATGTTGCGAAATATATCATAAGAGATACGATGTACTCGGAGGTAGCTATACGTATGTGAGAGCAGGGAAACAATGCTACCCACCACCCCAGGTTTCAGGTCCCAGATCTACAGATCCCCTTCCCGCACCCGATGCCCGCCCGATCCCCCAGCCCAGTGGCCAAACAATGAACCTTCTATTTGATATTTATCTGCATTTAATTTTACTTGGCTCTCCTTTTGCCACACAACGTGCCCCGAAAATAAAGGAGGGGTAGAAGAACCCCAGAGCCCGGCTCGGTGCTCGGTTATCGTTGCCAGAGAAATAAAATGCCATATCTGATTATGTAGAGCACATAAAACTGAAAGGGGGAAACGGAAATGAAGGGGGGCCAGGGGAGCGAGCGGTGGAGCGGTGGAGAGGCAGCTGGGTGGACAAAAAAAAGGTGGCCATAGGAGATGCCTGGCATATTAGCGGAGACATAATGGACTAGAGATAAAGTAATGGCCGGTGCACTGGCACTGGCCCTGGCACTGGCCAGCAGAAGCCGAATCACGAGGAGCATTTGCCAGCTTGCCAGTATATGCCGGGGCAACTTTGTCACAGATAGCCAGCCGGACAGGGTCTGGGGCTGGCTCAGTGAAATGTGAACTCTGGTTTATGCCAGCCAGAATCAGAGGACGTCCGTCCGGCAGTCAGTCCACTCGTCCGCAATATCAATGACTTTGACAAGGCGAGCCAAAGTAGAGCCAAACGATTGCCTGATGTAACGATGTGGCACTTTTATTGGGGCATCCAAACACTCAAGAAAATTCTTTCAATTCAAATATAAAATAGTCCAGTTTCATAAGAAAAGTATTTGATATTTACAGTACTGAATAGATCTCCTCTCTTCTGGTATAGTTTATAATCCTTTCAAGAATAATTACCTGAAAATAAACAAGAAAAGAAAAGATGTATTTTATTCTAGTCTATATAAAAGTTTATAGTTTCTAGAACTTTATACTTTTCTAGATTTGTTGTCTGTTTACCATTCAAATTTTCACAAGTGCAGCTCTACTGCTGGGGAAACCTATTCAACTTAATTGCCACATTATGTGGCTGGGTTCCAACTTGATGCGTTCAACTTGGCATATTTCAATTGTTAATCCAGCAGTTGGGTGTGCGCCTGAGCGAGCCATCAACACTCCAAACATGTCAAGTGGCGAAGCTGGGAAAACTGGGAAAACTTCCCCGGCCAAGATCTCAAAGTTGGTAAAAGTTTTCTTGCCCCAAAGCCAAGCCAAGCTATGCCACACCATCGCCATCAAGCTCAGTTCATCTTCCTGTCACAGAGCTCGAGCAGCAAAATGTAATTGAAATGATTTATACAGTTCTTTTCTGTTTCTGTTTTTGTTTCAGTTTCAGTTTCTGGATCGGAGTCTGAAAGCGACCCTCTCGCGCCAGTCAGGATGGACTTGCAGCATTACGCATACGCCATGTGTGCCCAAAATCAGGCCCATCGCCAGTGACGATGCTGCCCCTCGTCGAATGAATATTTAACAATTGACTGTGACACCATGCAGCAAGTGCAACAGAGCAACATCAGAGGCAGCACCAGCACCAGCAACCAGCCCTTGAGTGGTCTGCTTAAAATGCAATTGGCAAATTACGGGCATGCCTGGAACTTGGCATTCAGCACGCGCTCGCACTTTATCATATCAATTTCAATTTGACTCGAATTAAGGAGAGACAGCGAGACAGAGAAACCAGCCCCGAAACAGGAGACCGAGGAATGTCGCTTCCTCTTCTTTATAAATATGCCAAAATAGCTTAAAACGCAAAAGTATAATTACAATTTAGGCAACACTTAGCACAGTCCCCGAAGATGCGAACCGAACCTGGTCGGGGGGTCTCGGCCGTAATTCTTTCCCTCCTGCTGAGCAAAGGGTGAACCAAAACAGAAAAAAACACACCCGAGAATAAATAAAGGGAAAGGAATACAGAAAAGAGCGGAGGAAGGGAGTAGCCGCAGGAGCTGTTGGCTGGCAGACCCTTCAAGCCCAGAAGACGGGCCCAATGGCGTGAAGTGAAACTGCCAGCCGCGACAGCTGAACTCCAGATCCAGATCCCGACTCGGCCCAAGTCCCAGTTCCGTGTGCCACGAGCTCAACTTGAATTATGTTCACCCTATCCAGCAATGTCTTTATAAGTGTGTACGGGTGCGTTTTTGCAAGTGCACTTGGAAAAAATTACTATAACATACTATTTAAATGAATATTCTAATTTCAGAATAGTAGGTAATGAAATCTGTTGAAATTTAAGGAAGAATAATATTTTATTTAGTTCTATAAACCTTTTTTTTGCAGTGATATCTCACAACGAGATGAATGAGCTGAAGGAAGTGGCGTTGAGTACTGGCATAAGGAAGCAGAAGCTGAGGCAACCCACCCAGCCAGTTGGGCTTATGCAAAGGCAGGCCAGACCAGGTCCAAGGAGAAGCTGCTGTCACACCCCGTCCACCAGCCAACCCTCCCTTTGTGAGCTTGCTATCATTGTGGAAGGAAACGCTGCTCGCGCTAATGATGACGATGATGTACTGCAGGACGTGTTGGTTTTTGCTCTTTGCTCAGCTCGAGCCCGGTTCAAAACAAATTAAAATCAGCCAGCAAGGCAGTAAGGCAGGACGAGGACCAGGCATCCTGCCAGGCAGTCAGGCAACTAGGAATCCTCCACCGGCACAGGATGCCTCTGCCAGTCAGCTTTACATGATAATTTTATGTTTTTACGTAATTATGTTAATGGATGGATTTGCCTGGCGCCTGAACTAGATCTACCTTTGCGACTTTGTAGTAGAAAGCTGCAAAACTATATCAAAGTGTTAATTATGTCTGGGGAGCAGAGCCCCTGGCCATTTGAAGTAGTAACTTTTCTTGTTCATCTCTTGACAGGAACAGACTGCCGCAGCTTAGGCTTCTACATCTATATCATCTGCTGATTCCTGCTACTTGCTAACTGAAGCACATGCGAACGCATAAATTTTACACCGCATGTCAGGATGGAGGCAGAAAAAAACAAATGCCTTTATGATTTGTCGCAAATTACTTTAGAAAAAGTTTGGCACACCGGCGCTCGATCTCGCTCACGTTCGACAAACAACAATAAATCATGACTCGAAGCTCGACGCCCGAAAGCCGGAGCAAATGTGCCTGGCAAACATATTTTTTGGCCCAAACATGTGAAAAAGTTTTGCCGTTGCCATTGCCGCCACCTGTAACAGAATTTAATTAACAAATGGAGTTGGCGGCGGAAAAAATCCAAATCGAATGCATCATTAGGCAGCGAAATGTCTTGATTCCGTATGCGAATCATTTTTCGGTCGATTTGCCAGCCGCCGAGAGGCGATTACAACTGGCCCATCTCAGGTCTCAGGTGCCAGGTCTCAGATCTTGGGTGATTAATTGGCCAACATCATCGGAAGACAGTTAAGCTCCACACATGTTGTAGGCCAGAGCCTACCAAATCGATAATTGCTTTTCGATTTTTTTCCATGTTCGCTTTGATCGTTTATTTGTTTATTTGTTTTGCCAAATTTCACAGTAAATGGGCAAGTGCCCCTGGCTATTTTCAATGACCACAAACGAAAAAAAAAAAATTTAATATAATAGTCCATAATTATGTATAATGAAATGGGAATTGCCAAGAGCCATAAGCTTTATAGCTGTTCATAAACGTAAAAATATGCACAGCTGGCAGACGTTAATGCCATTTGGCTGATTGGCCGATAGTTGAAGGAACAATACTCACATTTACAGCGATTGCTTTTGAGTTTTAAAGACTTGAAGATGTAAGCAATTTCAAATTAAATCGCCCTTCAATAGACCCCCAAGAACAAAGAAACCGTAGTGGTAATCTTCTTAAATGTTCGGGCCAGTCAGGTATGCACACGCCACTTGGGGCGGAGACACTCTCAACCTGTTTCCATCATAACTCATCTCTGAAGAGCGTTCTTCACTCGAAATAAAAAATATAAATTTTCTACTTCGAAATCCTGGCCTGAAGAGCCACGAGCTCACCTGCGCCCGGCCAGAACAAATTGTCTTGTCATTTATTCCACGGGCCACGTTGCTAGGACACATATTGGACGAGAGGATGCTCTGGTTTGGATGGATGGCCTCTGGTTGGATGGTGTCCTCTATCGAGTGTCTCTTTAGTTTCTATAACAGCCAAATTGAGTGGGAACTGGCCTCTAGTTCGGCCATCTAATCTGCCCGGATCTGACACGTGCTGTCGTGGACAACACTGCGTATACGCAATGTGTCGCAAATGAAACGTTGCTAAGTGGGTTTCGCTATTAGATGGCCACAAATTCTATTAGTTAGCCGGAGGCGAAATTAATTAGGCTCGCAAATCAACAAGTGTGTGTCATTGTGTGGGTAAACTGTGATTTTGACTTTCTTTTTCCCCCCAGTTGTTTTTGCGGTTGTAGTTGTCAATACCCTGGTCCAGAGTAATGCCGTCGCGAAAATAAAAACCAATTAATTAAGGCTGAAATACAATGTAAATACAATGAATTGAAGCGAGCCGAGTCGAGCCGGGCCGGGCCGAGCACGGGCCAAAAGAATCATTGCATAATGGCTGTCAGGGTAATTTACGTTACGTATACGCACAGTGTGACTCCCATTGAGTTCCTGAATATAGTCAGCCAGGCTGCCCGCCAGGCAGCTAGCCAGCTCCAGATTCAGCACCACTTATTATGTAAGCGGGCATTAAACTACTTGCATAAATCACTTTGCCTGGCAACGGACACAGCCTTGGGGCCCTGGTGGTGATTAATTATTGGAAAAACTGCTACAAAGGACTCGAGAGTCTGCATCCGAAATCTCCCTATTTCCCCCTTGCCCTCACCACCGAAAGAAATCATTTATAAAATGACAGATTTTTAACTTTCAAGGCTTATGAAGGCTACTTGTTATTTTTGAAATTTCTAAGAAAAGTAAATGGCATTAAATTTTTAAAAAAAAAGTACCTCTTTGATGTTGAATTTCTTTCTGTGCATTCATATCGCTGCCATCGCCACTTACCAATATGTATACGAAACAAATACGAAATGTTTTTCATATTCCTCATAATTCAATTGATGTTGGCATTTCCATTTAAAAGCAAAAAAGCGAAAATAAAATTGAATCACATACGCACTTTCCGCCTCAGCGTGGCAATATATAGGCTTTGCTGGCAGTATCACAATGCCTTACAGGCCCGAGGGCCCGGCTGGGCGGCTGTGCGGCTGTCATTCCTCCCGGGGGGCAATATGACAATTAGTTACCAAAGCAACAACAGAAATACCTACAAATGACAGCAAAATACACAGGGGAGTAGTGGGCGGGTGGTGCGCCTCTAACATTTCGATGGGGAATGGACATGGAGGAGCACACACCGCACAACACGGCCGCACGGCCACCCGGCCGCATGGCAGCCATTTTGATGGCACCAGAGGACACTCAATGGCAACAGCACGGAGCGAAAAGTCGAAGAACCGGAGCAGCAGGAGCTGGAAAGCCGGAGAACGATACATTTAGTTGATTTTTGAGGAGGAGCACCAGCAGCTACCATTTAATTAGAAATACGTATACGCCGCCTGCTACGTGCTCGCTGCCATGTTGCCACGACAGCACGAATCCTGTCAACTAATTCATCAATTTTTCGTTTCCTTTTTTTTTGTGTTAACGAGTGCCTCTACACAATTTTAATGATTTTGTGTCGCTGTTACACTGGAACTCTCAAATCCAGTCTAAATTAGCACTCGATCCACCTGCTTTACAATTTGTTGTGACTTTAGTCTTTTTTTTAGCAGCGTGCTGTGCATAATTAAGATAAGTCGCCCGGTAATTAGTCGCTGTATTTATTACAATTACCTGTCAGCGAGAATAAGTGCACTTGGAACTGCGTGCAAATGAACTTTTCCGAGCCGTGCACTTGGCTCTAACTATGTTAATTCGTGTTTCACTCTGACTCGGCTCGCAAATGTCAAACGGTTGAAGCCACAGTGGGTCCAACATCTAGGCCTGATAAATTATCTAGTCTGGCCGAAGAGAAAAAACTAGGCTTTGCTCGAAAGAACTTGTTATGCCAAAAAGATAAACGGCATCATTAAATATATATTGTTTCGGGGAGTCGGAGGAACCCCCGAACGGAACTCATTTCGTGGCCGAAACTTCTTTTTTTTTGGGCCATTAAACGAGCCGGCCAAAAGGGCATGCGAAGGGAAAAACCCCGAAGAAATCTGGAAATGAAAACATTAAAAAATATTTCCATGGTCTGGTCTTGGTGGACTTTGGTCTTGACCAAGTTAACCATTCTTTGGCAATTATGCGCACTGTGCCAGATTATTAGACAAGATCCAGCTAAGCGGATTAGCTGTAATGTTAATTAAAACTTTATCTTTAACCCCAAGAGACGACGCCAACGCCAACGCCAATGCCGATGTCTCGACTCTTTGCGAAACAGATACAGATACCGAAACTAATTTGCAAACAAAGTTAATCACGTTTCTCGCATTGATATCGACTGTACATAAGCCGCAATGAATTCTAAATACCCGTACATATCGCATATTTATGCAAATGAGCTGCGAGTGAGCTAATTGAGTATTAATTAAATAGTAACCGAGCTCCTAAGCCGGCCCATGTACATGTGTAGTGAGTGGGATTATGCTTTGTCAAGAATCAATATCAAATCTAACAAATGGCAATTAAATCAATTATGCCCGAGGCTGTGCCGAAAGCTGTAGAGCACTCTCGAAGCACCAATACTATGCGGAACCCGAGGAGATATCAAGATACAGAGATATGTAGCTAGCTGCCTTATATGTAAGCCAGGCAGCAATTTGCATAAACAATTAATCATGCAAAGCGCGAAACGTGAACAAAATTCGAAAAGAACAACAAACTAAATTTAGTTGTGCCACGGATCTGAGCCGAAAGGAATACAAAGGAAGTGAGGAGGGTTAAAGCCAAATCCAAAAAGACAAAGGGGCAGGGGAGTTGAAGTTCAAGCTGGGTATGAAAGGCGCACGAGAGCTTGTCTGAAATTCATAGAAATTGCACCGCATATGATTCAATTTCGCCTTTCAGCCGGGCCATGGCAGGCCAGGGCAGGCAACTTGAGGCGAGCCTGCTCTAAACTGGCAGCGCCAATAAACGTGGCCCAAAAGAATGCAGTCGAAAAACCAGTTTAGCGTACAGCATGTGGACTTCTCGATCTCTGCCAGCGTGCAGAGCACTCTATACTCTCTATACACGAAAAAAAAAACACAAAAGTGAAAAAGCAAACAAAAAGCCACCAATATCAAGCAGCAGCTCCACCACTAACAGCAGCGTCCAAAAACAACAAGTGAACCAAATTCTTTTTAACGAGCTTGCACGAACATTTGATCCCCAGACCCAGAGCACCACCACCAGCAGCAGGTAAAGTGGGGTTTTGGCCAAAAAGAAAAAGAATATAAACTGAAAGGAGCCAACTGAATACAAAAAAAATAATTCAAAAACCAAAAATAACAAAAAGAAACCCAAAAAATGTTCAGTTTTAGCCATGTAGCCATATAGCCATGCAGCCATGGCCAAGAAGTGTTAAACCCGAGCCAAGTTTTTGCTTGGCCTGTCCGTGTCCGTGTTCATATCTCGTGTCAATTTGCAAGCTGACTTCTTTTTTATTTATTCCTTTTCCGTGCTCTCCATTTATTTAATGCTTTTTTAGTTGAGTTTCGGCTTTCGTTGCTGCCTCGTTTTTTTTTTTTTTTTTTTTTTTGTTATTCGTCGCAATTTAATTGCAAGCGGGCACACCCTTAGCACACACCTCGGATCTTGGACCTGCGAGCTTCTTTCCCAAAACAAAGACTATTGCAGCTTTTTAGTGAATTTTTCGTGGGTCCTCCGCGCTTGGCTAGGCTTCTAAAAAATGCCCGAGACACATGCAATGCCACGCCACGGCCAGAGATAATTATATATTTATGAAATTAAGCAAATTATGCTAAATGCATTTTATTATTTAGTTAACCGCCGCGACTGTGTCGGCCACTTCAATCCGCGATTAATTCATGGGATTGGGATTGGGATTGGACGAGACTGGCGGCAGACTGACGGTCATCGGACTGGGATCTGGGATCTGGGATCGGCCCTGGCCAGGCCTGGTGTGGTGTGGTGTTGATTGGTAAGCGTGGAATACAAATTAATGAGTAATGCGCCAAGTTCTTTGCCTCTTGGCTTAAGCTTAGCCTGTATTGTTTCTCATAAATAAATATTCAACATAAAATGCAATTTTCTAATTGGTTCTGTGTGACATTTCAAATCGAATTTATCAAAATCTGATTTATTTCTCACAAGCCAGGCATTCAATTATAATAAAGTGCTTTAATCGAGTGCTGTGGAAAATCCATTTTCCAGTTCATTGAAGCTTCATTTATTATGCATATAATTAAATTTATTAAATGCCAGTGCTGATTTCCGAAAATCCCAAATTGAAAATGTCGTTACTCTGCATATGGTGTTTGGACATTTCATTTTTTTAAATCCCTGCCAGTAATCGGCATATGTACGTCGAAATGGAAAACATCTTTCGACCAACCGACAAAAAATCCATGAAATATCACTCAAAAAATAGACATTTAATGTGAGTAATAAAGTTTGAATAACCAAACGTTTATTATTGCCATTTTTTGCCATTATCACAATTTATGGTCTAAATATAGAAGCCGGCCATCATCCCACACCCCAAACTCTTCGGATTTGGTAAAGAAATGACGAGAAACAAGAAAAAAAACAGTCTTTATGATGGGATGTTTACGCAGAACATTCCGTAGACATGAAATTGAATGCCAAAATATTTTTACTTTTTATTCCCTGGGCTATGGTTTCGTTCTTTTTATTTTTTTGTATTTTTTTGCCTTCTCTACTAGCACCCAAAATGGGCCACTCCATTTTTGTCAATTGATTCGCCTGTCTGGCTTTTTCAAATACGCATTAATTTCATTTATTGCAATCATCATTGTTGTTCTTGGTGTTGCCATGGTGAGAAAAGCCAACGCAAACACGAACACCAAAGTTAGCCGGAGAAATTTCAATGGGATGAGCTGACCCGAGGTGGCAGGGCGGGCCGGGAGTAGTGCTTAGACACTGGCATTCCTGGCCACTGATTGTGTTGATTACGCTGACCCACTTCGCTGGCCTGGCAAGGCAAGCTCCTGCTCGGAGCTCTTTCCGCTTCCATTTCTTCGGGCGCCTAGGCGGAACTCGTGTGTACTTTTCTTCCCATCCAGCCACCCAGCCACCCAGCCACCCACTCCTCCAACCAAAGGTCTCTCTAGTCAAATTCAATGAACTCGAAACTGGCTGATAATACTCGCAATAATAATAATAGTAGTAATAATGTTGTTTTCAAATGACAGCACAGACACGTCGCAAAAATGGGAAAAAAATAATGGACTCTAACGACAAAAGGCGGCGGAGGTGAGAAGAGTTCAGAGTTGTCACTCAAAGTCGAACCGGAGTAGATAAATGACATTGGCTAGCCAGTCCTTATCCTGGCCACCATATCATCTATCCACTCGTAGAAAATAGATGGCACTTGTTAAGAGGAACATTTTTTTCAACTGAAAACTATTATAGACTTATCCTATTTCAATAAACAATATTTAAGCTTTGCCTTACAAAATAAACTATTAAATATTTAAATTTTTTTTCATCTCTAATTCGCCATAATCTGTGTGCTGTGCCATTTGGGTTTACCTCAAAAAAATAACAAACTACTTGAAAATCGTGTTTATTTTTTAACAGAAATAAAAAAACACACACACACATACATTAAATTTCCATATACATCCATAAATTGTTTTGTTTTCTTTGCCCCACAATGACTGGGCAAAAAAAGTACCACACACCTCCCCCGCCCGAATCAACTATGAAATCTGCTTTTCTGCTCGACCTGTGCGAACATATTCCGTCGCTCAGGTAGTAGGCACCCCACTTGGAATGGGGGAGTCTATCGACATGATCGGACACAAAGTTCTTTGCCTTTGGACATTTTTTTGTATTGTTGTTTTGTTGCAACACGACCAAAGCGTCAATTACCGCCCGTCCGCCACCTGGCCACCTGTCCATATGTCCACCTGTCGTCTTATTCTTTTTTTCGACGCTGCCGGCCGTTGTTTGTCAATAATATGCGTCATTCTAATGCGAAAAAAAAATAAATAAATAACACAAGCGCTCACACAAGGAAGCAAATAGGCAAAAAAAAAACGAACTCGGCTTACACGTGGTACTACTTTTAATGGATTTTATTTGTACTTGCCACTGTCGGCCGGAGTTGCCCCCGGGAGGAGGATGATGGCCGAGTGGCGGGGTCTGTGGCAGGGCCAGGTTCAAGTTGTAAGTGCTATTTTCATTGTGTTTCGCAAAGTGTTGGCCACTGCTATTGCCAGTTGGTATTATTGTTGTTATTGTGCGTGAAACAGTCAAGCGAACAATGACAAACAATATTGGAGTGGTGGAGTGGTGGAGTGGCAGTGGCTGGAATTCCGGCCCAGGGAACGAGGCCCACAAATTGGTTGGATATAGAATCAAAGAATGGCCAAACAATTGGGAGGCTTATAAATAGAGTTAGACAATCATGAATCGAATGAGTGATAGGTTAAAGCTGATGCGGATAGAACCAGTTCGAACCCGAGCTAACCAAAGCCATTATTACTTTAATTTTTTTTTGGTAATAAAACATGAAATTTAACCCCAACTATAACTCTTTCATACCCGAATGGTACTCCACCTTTTAGTGCCGAATATTCTCAAAATTAAAACTCTCCCAGGCTCAACTACCACAACAGCTGCCCCACTGCTGGGTTACGGCCATAAACAGTTGAGCTGCAAACACATCTAATTGCCAAAGTATTAATATGACATTAAGGCTCTTGGCATTTGGGTCGCACACGCCGGGCGATAAAAAAATGAAATAATAAATAAATAAATGAAAATGCCACGTCATCCAGCCCCAGTCCGCAGCCCACGTTTGACAAAGTTTAAACTTTATACCCAGTTTAATTTGAAGGCGCGCTAGCCCGGCTTTTAAAGCCCCCCACCCACCACCACTCCCGGCCCAGTTTGGCGCAAACTTCAAGGCACGCCCGCCCGAATGGGAAAAACTTTTCTAATGCGGCGCCAACGCTACGCAAATTCATGCCAACTAACTTCTAATAATAATTTTAATTGCCAAACGGCAGCACTTCGGCCGCCATGACAGGGGGTGGTGGTGGCGTGGCTGGCAAGTCGTCGTGCCAGTTTGCTTTCCTTTTTAATATTTTTTAATATTCCTTTTCTATTTTATATAAACATTTCGGAGAATCCGAAGCATGCCACATGCTGCAAGGGGAGAAATAATATTTCAAATATCATGCTGACTAAGAGGGGGAATTTTCTACCATTTTTCCATTTCTTTATATTTTTTTCCTTGATATATATTTATATTTTTGCTCCTTGAACTTTCTGGCCGAGTGAGTGGCTGCAGGGGGGGACTCTAAAGTTGGGACCTTAATATGCTTATGTATGTGTCGACCAAGCGGAAAAATACCATGGGTAGGAAATCACACACCACATGCGTGGCCCGAAAGTTCCCATGTTGGTAAGTCGTGCTGGTTAGCTTCTTGATGTGTCACCTGTAATGAATGAAATACTTTTTTTATGACATTTTATTAGACTGCTTGTCTGCCTTACTTCCACACGCTCAGCACAATGAGGCGGAACTGAAAACCTTCCGTCACCGTCGTCTAGACTGTTTTATAAAGAAATCTTAGGACCTGGCCAGAAGTTCTAAGTTTCCCTTTTGGGAACTTTATGAAAATAAATGCAACAACACGAAATTGATTTCTTTTGTTACTGGAATTAAATAAATTTCAATTTAAAAATATCACACATTTTAAATAGAAGCGTTTTCCGGGAAAAACGTTTCCCTCATTAGTGGCCTAGATAAGCGAGCGAGCTCTCCACCATTTAAATGTTGCAATTGAACTAATAGAATATTTTCTATTTGCTACCTCACGCGTCAGATAAAGTCTCCGTCCGGAGGGGGATGTTTTTCGTATAATTGTCAGGACGAGAAAAAAAGGAAGAAAATATGTTTCCCGGCCACCTCGTCTTAGTGACCCCCACCCACCCACGCTTTCGACCCTCTTCTCGCCATTAGAAGATTATGAAATTTATAAAATATTTTCCCAAAGATTCTTCTCCGCCACCAAAAAGCAAAAAATCTTTGCTTTTCCTGCCAAGTGCGAACAGCCGCCGGGGGAAAGGTCCATGGCGTACTTAACTGATTTCCGAGAATTTTCACACAAACCCAGCTGCAGGGAAAAGTGTCGGTATATGTCAGTGTATATATGTGTGTGGAAAAGCGAGGCTACCAATAGCGAGCAATCAGTTTAAAGCTGTCAGGACAGCGGTGAGGATTTTCAATGGGGCTATAAACCGGAAACTGCTGCAAGTAATGCGACGCAGGATCCTCCCCAGAAAGCGGAAACAATGTCATAACAGTCGGCCATTGGCAATATCTGTCAAAGATGTGTGAAAACTTTAATCAAGGCTATGGGTTTTGAAAGGAAAACTAACTTGTCCCTTAAAGGATATCGTCCTTTTTGGAAGCTTGTTTATAAAAACTGATATATTTTCAAGTGTAACAACCTTTGTAGCTTGTTTGGATGGCGATTTTCGGCTTCAAACTCGGAGCTCCAGAATCCGGGACCCAAGTCTGGGCCAAGCACCCTCTATCCCGCTGGCTGTCTCTTTCACTGCCAGTGATGCGCTCTCTTACACACACACAGGGGCGAACTTAAGCCGGCGCCTGGAGCATTTTAGGCTCATTGCCATCGCCATCGCCACATCGCATAGCATCACCATCGTAGTGGGGCACTCATCCAGTCAAGAGGGGGGAAACGGCTTGCATTTGTGGTCTGGATGAGCCGATTTTCTGTTTTCTATTGCGGGCCGGCATTCAGGCCGGCAGGGCAGGCAGTCATCGTGGTAGGAAAACGTTGACTCCTCAAGTTGTTATTTCAACTGTTTTTGCAGAAGCTCGTTTTGGCCGGGGGTGATGGGGGTGTTTGTTGTAACGCTGCTTGAGATGTCAAATAGCAGAGCGTTTGCAACAATAACAACAACAACAACAACAATAAGAGGTGAGAGACTATAGAAAATACAACAACAACCGCAGCAGGAAGCACTCGAAAATTGAAATCAAGCTTTGGGGCGCCAGTTACGCAGTGACTGTCGACGCCAACGCGCCAAAAAAAAAGCAAAAAATTATACAAAAAAAAAAAGAAAAAGCAACAAAAACAATAACAATAACAAGAAAACCACGGTGAAGGCAGCTACAAGAACAACAACAATATCAGAAGAGAACAAAGGTCCTCCACGGCTTGCTATTTGCATATGAATATAGAGCACTCGGAGGCAGCTTTTTGGTTGTTGCTTCCAACGATAACAACAACAATAACAAGAATAACATCAACATCACCAACAACAACAACAACAACAACAGCAATATAAGCCACAAACGATTTGCTGTTTGGCATATGAATAAACCAGCAACAACAACAAAGATACGAAAAGAAAACTTATTGCTGATGCTGTCGTAATACCCTCTCCCTAAGAGGGGTTCCTAAGACATGGTCACTGGAAAGGTAGTGGAAATAAAAAGGTTTTCCAGGCCCAACTTGCCCCAAAAATTTGTTTTTAAAATGGATCGATAATGTCCCTTTCTTTATTAAATTTTAAGAATATTTTCACACATACTTTGATATTTTTGAAATTCTTTTAAACAAAAATCTAAGAAAAATCTTAATATTCCTCCTAAACTGACAACAAAAATTTTAATATGTGTTATCTACATATATCCTTTTTTGTGGATACTACGCATAACATAAACAAATAATATTTGGGAGAACAGATACTTGTTTGCTCGGAAAGTCAAACTTTTAAAAGTTACTTATTGGGAAAAAATACATATGTTAACAACTAAAGTTAAAATAACTGATTGTATTAAGAAGTTCTATTTTAGTTCATTAGTATATTAAGTATTTATGGTATTTCTATATTAAAATAATCAATAACTTCATACGTATAGTTTTATTAGATTCTTCGCATACCGTATACCCACAAGATGCATCAGAAATTCTTTTAAACAAAAATCTCAGAGAAATTCTTCCTGAACTGATGACCAAAAAATGCTAATACGTGTCCCTTAAATGTATCCTTTTTATAAGAGATACAGTAAAAATTCTACCCAGAATATAAACCAATAATATTTGGAAGAAAAAAGTTTTCTGCTTTTAGAGTCTAACTTTCAAAAGTTAGTTTTAGGGCAAAAGATTTAAGAAACTAAAGCTTAAACTTTAAACTAATACAGTTAAGGCACGTTCTGAGTTAAACTAGCGGTAGGGTATCCCGCTCTTCGGTTTTCATAGACGTATGTAGACCCCACCCACCTTGTTAATGTCTGTTGTTGGGTTGTGGGTTGCCTCCGTAGCTCCGTGGCTTATGGTAAGCCTGCAGTGTATTGCCGGCGGCAACAATATCTTCAACACTGGATGCCATTTGTTGCTGTTGCTATTGCAGTTGTTGTTGGTGTTGCTTTTGTTTGCCGGCGGTGGGCGATAGATGGCGCCACACGCCAGCGAAAATTGAATAAGAGGCTTGAGTTGAAGGCAATTGCCGAAGTAGGCAGGCAAGCGGAAAGCAGGAAGCTATACCAATAACAAACACACATACTCAAGAACGAGGACTCCCACATCCCACACACACACACACACTAACACACTGGCACGTAACAAGGAAAAGTTATGTAGTGTTCTGCTGGCAGGTTTTCCTTTTTTCGCTTTTGCTTGTTTTGGGTTACTTTGAATTTAATGGAAAATTTATTGACGACATGCCGCTTAGTCGTTTGACTTGGACTTTTGCCTTTGCCAGAGAACCCCCCATCCCATCCCATACCAGCCCAGCCCACCCACCATTTCGCCATTTCCTGGCAACACCCATCGTCCCATCCCATCCTGCTGCTCCGTCATGTGTGCAAAGTTTTCGCATTCGGTTTGCTCTGGTTGGGTCTCATGAACTTGCCCATGCCCTGCACTTGGACTGATTTTTCCAAGCAATTGGGGATAAATAGTTGATGATTGTATGTGGTTGGAGGTAGGAATGGGGGATGGTAGATGGGACATGGGACAGTAGGGACAGGACCTGATGAATGAGGGATGACCGCTGGATGTGTCTCGGATTGATTGATTGTCCCATGCACTCCGACAAACACATCCAATATGCTGCAAGGAAGCATTTGAATCGCCTCATGCGGGTGCTTCCGGACTCACAATAATCGTTTCCCATTTGCAGGAATTTGATTTCAGGATATACCGAGAGTACGCGTCATTTATCTTATCTTATCCAGCAATTTCTCGCAAATTTCACAAAATTAACATTAATTTATTATCGATTGCGGTCCAGGGCTATCCAAAGTTGTAATCTTTAAAGTGTCAAGTTTTATATGGTCTTCTGTAGGTCTGCTACTCAAACATCAAAGAAAAAACCTGAAATTTGTATTTGCATTTATTGAAAAGGTTGTCAACGAACGTGAGAATCCTGCAGGTGACTTTCGACTCCGGGATTCGTGCTATAATTTGCCAGCCGAAAGCCAAATCTCTTCCTCTGAGGCTCCCATAATGAGATAGGCGACCGTCATGCCGCCGACTTGTTCACTTACAAT
Organism: Drosophila pseudoananassae pseudoananassae; assembly: GCA_018153035.1. Classification (NCBI taxonomy): domain Eukaryota; kingdom Metazoa; phylum Arthropoda; class Insecta; order Diptera; family Drosophilidae; genus Drosophila; species Drosophila pseudoananassae. The sequence goes on from JAECXR010000055.1 coordinate 4,209,766, forward strand.
AAATTAGAATTATAACCTCGCTTAGCCAAATCAACGACGCAATAACCCCGCAATAGCCGACGTACATGCAAGGGGACTATTCTGGAGAGACTGTAAGCCATAGTGGGGGGACAGCAACCCCCAGAGGGCGTAGAGCGTTTGCCGAAAATAAAACATTCACAAAGCCATGGCAAGGGGTAGTTATCCTGCCTGGCAGCTCGACAGCCTGGCAGCCGCTCCTGCCTGACGCCACAATTCTCGAAGGAGTCGTGCCACCGAAAAACTTTTCTCGCGTGTTTTACCAACTTTAATATTTCATGTTGCTGATTTTCTTTATGGGATTTGGCCGTGGAAATCCCGAACCTTACCCGCACCCACCCACATCGCAACCCCTTCGAACTCAACAAGTTTTTTTTTTTCAGTAGAATTTCCGCCGAGAGTCTTGAAAGACCTTTGGAGTGGAATGCGGACACGCCTGCCATGTTACGCCATTAGTTTATGATTATTGCCCAAAGTTTTGCGGGTCCCCAGTCGAGAGTTGCACTCGGAATGCCGAGTGTGAAGTGTTTTATGGAGGGAGCTGGACTGGAATTGGACTCACCTGTTGTCGGTTCCTTGGTTAGTGTCAGTCGTCCATTGTGGTCGGTTAGCAGCAGCAGCAGCAGCAGGATCTCGATCAATTCAATCACGAAGAGGCGTCGATTATGAAACAAAAACATTGCAATTCGACGTTTTTTTTCACCGATTTTCGGGTTGGGGGTTTCCCTATCTCTTTTGGGCCCAACCGCGTTATTATTATATTTATATTATGTTTGTTTTAATTTTTAAAATTTATTTTTATGTGAAATGTTACATCATACTGGTAGTCATTTTTTTTTTTAATTTTTCGCTCTCTCACTTCGATGTTTGGCTTTTGGATGAAAATGAGAAAAATCAAATCATCGCATTCTACTTACTAATCTAATGCCCACCACACACCCACACCCACGCACTCGCACATAGCCATCCCCGCTCAAAGAAGTATGCTAATATATTTGGGAACACGCATAAATATTTTACGCGAGCAACAGTGCGTATACGTAATTTGTTTAATAGTCCGCACAAACATGCCGCTACATGATGGCCCGGCGCCAATGTCATTTGTTGTCAGCGCTTAAATCGGGAAATTGATGGAAGCGCCAAGTGAAATTTTATTTATTTTTTTTTTTGTGCAGGGGACAGTGAGGCCTCGTTTTGGGGGTTGAATTCGATGAAATAGCTATCAATCTAACTTGCAAATTTTCAGCAATCATGGCCACACTTGGGCATACATTATTTTAATGAATATTTGCCCAATTATGCTCCACGTCCTGTACAATTCAAAAGGACACAAGTTTTTGTTTATTTAAAAATAAAAATACATTAGAAAACTTAGAACAAAGTTTACAAAAGTTTGTTTGGAAAAAGTTGGGAAATATTAATTCCTATCTATTGTATGTATATAGCATCTATATAGCATCAATATTAAGTATCTATCTATTTCTATACATTTTTTTGTACATCTTTTAAGGCTTTTAAGAATAAAGGTACTTTTTACAATGCTTTTAGGTGGAATCATTATGGGATTTCCCCAAAATTACAGATTACAAATTCTAGATGCGAAAAAGTTTCCTCCAAGCCGGTTCAAGTGCCACCCATGTCCTTTCAGCCTCATCCTTTTATTGGTATTACATTCGCCCGTTGGATGGCGTGTGTTTGGATTTAAGCTGCGATAAATTCTCAGATTCTTCAGCTCAGATTCTTCGGGCCACTCTTCCTCTAGCCGATTCCATTACGCACGCATCACCATAATAATAATAATAGTAATGATGATGATGGTGATGATGCCACATAAAAGGCGGCGGGGCACATTTCAATTCCACAAAAGGCGCGTGTATCTCAAAGATACATTTCGCGCGGCAAACCAAAGCTCGGCGGGGCACAAATGAATGCTAAAATATATTTCGGCGGCGTCGCCATTACTATTATACGCGTGGTTCTTGTTCTTTTAGAATTTGCTATTTCAACTATCAAAGGCTTTGCAGAAAAAAGCCTCAAGTAGAGTAAAGTGAAGCCCGGAATGTCGGACGGACAAACTTTTCTATATATACATATGTATGAGAATTGGTTTTTTGTTGGGTGGCCAGTGGAAAATAAAAAAGATTCAATAAATCAAACGAAAATGCAAAAAAGTGCTGGTTGAATTTGAGCTTCGGGCTGGATGCTTTTTTGCTGCCGGGACCGGGGTGGTGGCCAAGGGCGGGTTGTATACAGTTGCGTTTATTTGTTTACAGCCCAGAGAGTTGAGCGCTTTGTTTACAACCTTTATAAAATACAATATACAATATATATACATCTGCGAATAAATCGCATTTATTTAAAAAAATAAATACAACTTTTGCAAAAAAAAATATGGGAGATGAGCAAAAAACAAGAAGCGTAGCGGAAATCGCATTGGGGTAGTTGTTGTTGTTATATGAAACAAATTCGTATATTGCACATGTATACGAATTTCGGCACACTCGTACGCACACACACACAGGCACACACACACTGAGGCAGAAGCAGGCGCTCAGCACGGATAACAGAGAGCGCAAAGATGCCACAAGGGGCCGTGGGCCGAGGGGGGCTGAGGAGGAGCAGCAGAACAAACGAATTTCAGCAACGACGCAAATTTCGATTTCCTCGAAATTTCTACCTTCTATTATGCTTGTTCTTGAGCTTCATCTGCTTCTTCTTGCTTCTTCAACATCAACGGCATCATATACATTTTGTTTGCAAAAACAAAAAAGGAAAAAAACCAAAAACAAAACAAAAAACAGAGAAGAAGAAGCAACAGCAGCGCAGCTTACTAAGCTTTTTCTGCCGGCGTCTCTGTCGCTGTTTTGCTCCTTGTTTTTGCTACGCTTCGCTTTGCTTTTACCTTTTGCTTTTGGATTTTGGGTTTTTTTGGGCTTTTCTTTTGCCCGCTGCGTGAAGAAGAAGAGGAAGCAGCCGCCTACAGGAGTAGTTTTTTTGGGTTTCCTTTATCATATCCTTTCTTGTTTGGAATTTCTCAATTTTAAAATATTCATTCTAGCCTCTGTTGGCCACCCCCGCACAGACACAAATACAAATACAAACGCAAGCGCCACACAACCACGCATTTACGCACTTGGCGTCTCCGGCTCTTCTTCTTGGACTTTTTCTCTTTGTTGTATTATGTCATAATTTATTTTCAACAGGACTAAACAATGCCGGAATTCGCACAATTGACAAAGCCAATGAATCACATTTCGTTTTCATTAGCTATCGCTTTCCATTGCTCTCTCTGTCTCTCCCGATTACTTTCTCTCTCGTTCCGCCTGCACCGGCTCCTGTTGCCTGCTCCTCCCCCGCCATAATCTTTGTTGTCTTTTTTGCATTTCCGTTTTACGTTTGTGTTTTGTATCTTATTCGCACTCACGCACACACTCAGCCCCCCTCACACAGATACGCACACGTATAAACGTACAATTTCAATGCCGCTTATTGTTGTTGGTCGGTTGCTTTTAATTTTTGTTTGTTGCCGCACACACAAACACACACACTGCCACGCAAAAATCGCAAAATTAGCTAGCGCCGGCAAAATTACTCGAAACTCGAGCGCGACCCCGCGACGCGAATTCCATTCCGTCCATAGAATCCAAAGTCTGTGTGCGCCAACGTTCCAAACTCAAAAAACTCAAACTTGAATACGCAGGGTGTTTTTACTGTACGAAGCTTAACAGCTTAATAACAGAGCTCTGTTAATAACAGAGCCGACGAACTCAAACTTGGTTCGAGTTCGGAACTTTGGTTTGACGGGCGCCAGTGTTGGGCAATTTCGCGCGGAAATTCCACTTTTTGACGTTTTTCAACACTCAAGATGCAGAAAGTCGCGCGCGATTTGAAAGCGTTTTTTTCACCTCGAGTGTTGAAAAACGTCAACAAATTTTGGAATTTTGGTTCGAAATTGCCCAACACTGTGTGGGTTCCATTGTCGAACCGTGTGTTGGAAAACGTCAAAAAATGGAAACAAATCAAAAGATACACACACCTCTGGTCAGAATAATAAGTACATTCTTGAAATATAGGTTAATAATAAGTAAAAAGTAGTCTATTATATTGGTATCGGATATATGGAATCTATAGTAATTATAAAAATATATATTTTTTAAAATTAAACCATTTAAATCTTTATTAAAAAACCAAAAACATATCGTAGATCAAAACAAAAACTCTTCAAGGTATACGTTTTAAGTTGAATAAGTAAAGAGTAAAGATTAAGTAAACATTTTTGATAGAATACTTTTATTAACTCTTTAAATATTTACAGATAGGAGCTTAAAATTGTCATGAATCTTTAAATAAAAGAAAAATATCCTTCAAAAATATCGAATATACTAAGATACTTAATTTGAGTGCTAAGAATTAATAGATCTGAAAGACTGTATAAAGAATCCTTACAACTCTAGTCTGGATTCTGGAAATCTGAAAAGAGGATTCAATATTTTCTTTCTAGTATTTTCTTAAAGTCATCTTGAGAAAGGTCCTTTCCTAAATATATAGTCCTGCAAGGAAGTATGGCTTATAAAGCTCCATTTCTTTGATAATAAATTTTAAGATAAAACACTTAAACTTAAATATCTTAAACTTAATATAGAGAGAGTATACAGATATAAGAATGTATCTTGAAACAGTATTCTATTATGTCCTAGTTGAGATGGATATCTCCTTGAGAAAATATCCTTGAGATGTATCTTTTAAAAGAATAACGTCTCAAAACACACCTCAAAGTTTTCAATACACTTCTTATCCAATTGAAAGTCAAGCCCCTGTTGTTGTTTTTTTATAAACTACAGTAAAGTTTACCTTTATTGAACGCTCTTCAGTAAGACTTGGGTGAAGTGATTTTTACATTTTTGTCTGAAAGTGTTAATAGTATGGAGATGTTGGAAAAAAAGAGGGCTAACTGCTACTAAGGATCAATTACTGTCTAGGATATATTTCCGGTTCCTAACATAAGCATCTCATTCCGAGTCCGAGCGCGCCGAGGACCTCTTTGACTTTTTATGTTTGCGCTTCTTGTCCCGATGGCGATCCTCAGGACTTGCGTCACGTTTGCCGCGAGATCCTTCGGACTTGGCCTCGGCGGCTGACTTGCCGCCGGATCCTTCGGCAGGACCAGCTTCAGAGCCGTGCAGTTCGTCCTGCAGCTTTTTCAAAGTCTCAGCCTTCAGGCGCTCCAGTTCGTTCAGCTCGCGGGTGGTGCGCTCCTTTTCCAAGTCGTCCTGGCGCTGCTTCTCGGCCCGCCTCTCCTCCTCTTTGGCGATCTCCTTGCGCATGTGCTCCTTCAGCAGCAGCGCCGCCTCCACGCGCTTCTGCATCTTCTCGCGGGCCATCGCCTTGTCCTTTTCCTCGTCCAGCGGCAGAGCCGAGGTGAGCTTGGGCAGCGGACTCCGCGATGAGCTGTGACGGCGTCCCCGGCTGCGACTGCGCCTCCTTCCTGGCGAGTCCCTACGCCTGCGCCCTGGGGAATCCCTTCGCCGACGACCAGGCGAGTCCCTGCGCCGCCTGCCTGGAGAATCCCGGCGCCTCGAGTCCGGTGAGTCTCTGCGTCTTCTCTCAGGGGAATCCCTGCGTTTCCTTTCTTGCGAGTCCTTGCGTTTTCTGTCTGGCGAGTCCTTGCGTTTCCTATCCGGCGAATCCTTGCGCTTCTTATCAGCCGATCCCTGTCTCCTTCCCGCCGAATCCTGTCGCTTTCGGTTCGGGGAGTCCTGTCGCTTCTTGGCTGGGGCATCCTGGTTCCTTTTGTTCAAAGAATCTGTGCGTTTCCTAGTCTGGGACTCTTCCCGCTTCTTAACCGGAGACTCCTGGGGTCTCCTGCCTGAGGAATCCTGGCGCTTTCTGCCCGGCGAGTCCTGGCGCTTTTTCCCAAACGAGTCTTCCTCCTGATGCTTTCGGCTTTGGGAGTCCTGCGGCTTCCTGGCTGGCGACTCCTGGCGTCTGGGATTGGGGGACTCTTGCCTGCGGCCACGGCTGCGGGAGCGCTGCTGCCTGCGACGATCGCCGCTTGGCGAGTCCCTGTTCCTGATGGGAGACAGGGGAAAACGACTCCTGTACTCATTGTCGCCCGATCGGGAGCGGTTGCGACGATCCCTGTCAGCGAAGGGATTGCGGCGATTGCGGTTGAACTGATTCTGATTCTGGTGTTGGTTGGGATTCTGTCCCGGTCGTCGGATTGGTGACCGACTACGCTTGGACCTGAATTTGTCGTCGGGCTTGTTATCGTCGCGCTTCGAGAAGCGGTCCTGCTTGGCAGACAGTTCCACCTTGCTTTCCAGCTTGGGAGCTGGCTTCTCCTTCTCCCGCTCCTCGGCTTCGGATTCCGGTTCCGATTCCGTCTGCTGCTCATAGTCCAGTGCATTCATGTCCATGGACTTGCGCCGTTTGTTTGGCGTCTCTGGCTTTGGTTTCTCCTTCTCGCCTTCCTTTTCTTTCTCAGTGTGTTTGGCGGACTCCTTAGTCTCTCCCTTTCCCTTCTGATCCGAGGAGGACTTGTCGGGAGACTTGTCTCCGTAGGTGCTCGCATGCGGCAGCTCGAAGAACGACTTTTTGGGGTTCTTGGATGCCTCATCGTGACGCCGCTTGCGCTCTAGCTCGCGTCGCTTCACCTCCTCGTCGCGTATCTTGGACTCCTCCTCGATGCGCTCCAGATCCGCTAGCTTGATGGTGCGCTTCTGGGCATGCTTCCAGTGCGGTGGAGTTGTGCTCCGGGAACGACTGCGAGATGGTGTGCGGAATCGCTTGAATAAAAAAAATATTTTATAAATATTTAAAGATCTCCCATTAAAGTCAAGACTTACAAACACGCCACGTCCCTTGACGATCCGCCCGCTGCGCGACAATGGCGGCGCCTGCTTCTTGGACCAACCGAAGGCGTTTCGGTTGCGCTCTCTGTCCCGCTCCCTATCCCGATCCCTGTCCCCCCTGCCCCTGTCACGATCGTGTCCACGACCTCCGCGATCATCCCGATCCCGAGATCGAGATCTGTCGCCACGCATCAGAAATTTGTTGGAAACCTTTAGGAGAAGCATAGAAATAAATCAACTTTGTACAGGGAGAAAGCTACACCACCTACCTCTGGGATATCCTTGGGATCTATTTTTGTAACAGTGACCAGCGGATGCAGTTCCCCTTCCTCCCGTTCCTCGTCATCCTCCGGAAGAGGCTCCTCATGCCGGCCATTCCCACGTCGGGCGTCAGTGCTACAAGAAAAGTTGAATTTCCATAATTTAATTATTAAAATTAGCATAAATATGGTATGCTTTGGTTCGTACTCTTCACTCTCGGACGAGTTGGACTCTTTGCGGCTGCGCTTCTTCTTTTTAGGGTCCTTGCTGGCGGCCTTCACCTCCTCCTCGCTTTCCTCGCTGTTGGAGTCGTCAGTGGAAACGGAGCGCTTCCTTCGCTTCTTTTCCTTTTTGGCTACAAATTAGTCTAGTTAGTATACTAATTTTAACTAGGATCGACGAACTCTTACCCTTGATCTGCCTAACCAACTCGCCACAGTTGGCAATGGCCGCGTCCTGCAGCGGGCGTGAGTTCCTGTCGATAGGCAGCTCCTCCAATTGGCGCACTAGCTCCTGGCCGGAAATAACGTGACCGAATACAACATGGATACTGGAAAGGGGGACATAGTTAATATCATTTATAATATTTCAAATAAAATAAGACCACTTACTTGTCCAAATGTGGCGCAGGCTGTGTTGTACTACAATGAGAAACAGAAGAAGAGAAAAAATTCTTTACACATTGGCTTTCACTTGAGTGGTTTGGTTGCAGTAGACATTTGGTTGTAGATTTTTGTTGGTTCGGTAGCTGTAGGTTTTGTCGGTTTATTTGGTGGTGAAGACATTGTGCAACAAACTAAGAGACTTGGAGGTGTAGTGGAAGGCCCACCAACCACGAGGGCCAACAGATCCGGCGAAAGACACCCGTCAGGATTCAGATCAGAGTCCAGGGAGAGTCTCTGGAGAGACTGAGCACCCAGGACCAACAACCAGGGAGCGAAAAAGAGGGAGCACTGAGAACCAAGCCGGCCCGGCTCCATCCATCTCTCACTGCTACCACAAACCAAATGCATGAGCGAGGGTGGGTGGCGGATCGGTCGGCGGTGATGGCGGCGGTTCTGGTTCTCGATGGATCAGATCAGTCGGGTGCTGGTCATATGCTACCGGTTCATATGCTAAAGGCTATATAGATTAATGAACAACAACAGACGTTTAAATAGATACAAAATAAAAGGAGAGTATATTCTTGCTGAAACTTTGGCTGAAAACGAAACTGAAACCAAATTTATGGTCCGGATGTGCCCGGATTTGTACCTGAAACGAGGCCACTTACATAAAGAACTGGGCACCGTTGGTGTTCTTTCCTCTGTTGGCCATCGACAGCAGGAATGGGCGGTCGTGCTTCTTCTCGAAGCTCTCATCTGAAATAGTTGAGAAATATATATCATTTTCGATTATAATTATGGAGGTTCAAAGTTCAAACTTGGACCCCGCCATGATAGCATTCGCCGTTATGCTGGAATGATCCTTCTCATTTGGACTCTACTGTATTGATTTTTTTCCAAGCCCCGTGCACGCATACATACACACACATGAACCTACCCTCGAAGGTGCCGCCATAGATCGACTCGCCGCCGGTGCCATTGCCCGCACTGAAATCGCCCGCCTGGATCATAAAGTCCTTCACCACACGGTGGAATATGACTCCCTTATAGTGGAGCTTCTTGCCGGTGACCAGGCCCACCCCCTTCTCGCCAGTACACAGCGCCCGGAAGTTTTCGGCCGTCTTCGGCGCCACATCCGCAAACAGCTCGAACACGATGCGGCCCACCGCCAGACCGCCAAGCGAAATGTCAAAAAAGCACCGCGGACGCGAAGCGCTCGCGTCGCGCTTGTTTACCGTCATTTTATCGCCGATATTTGCTTCCAAATTAATTTTTATTCAATTCTTTGCTTCGTTTCGCGTTGCACAATGTAAAAGCTGCCAACTTGGTAAATTAAAGAAGCGTAAAGGCGGTGTGGCCGTTCGTAATTCAGAAAAATACTAAACGATTCTTGGCTGATGTGGTTTTGCGGTTGAACGACTTTTTTGAAATTACTTAACCACATTTTACATTCAATTTTTATTAAATTAACTAAATAATTCAGATTTATTTTTTATGACCCTCCGTTTTCTGAAGCGTAAATTGCCAAACGATTTTTAGACCAATTTTATAACAATAAACATTAAAATCTACCAAAAAATGTTTAGTTTTTTTACCAAATTTTCCCTGTTTTTGGGGTTCTTTTATGAAAATCTAGCTGGTAAATGCTTGGAATTTAATATGCCTAATAAAAGGATTACCAACTTTAGTCCTATTTTAAAGCCTTTATAGTTCCAGAGGGTAGAAATACCCTCTTGAGGTATTATTTGGGGACTATAATGGACTCTCTCGGCTCTCACAATATTCTAAAGAGGATTTTTATCTCATACCCTTAGGGGGATAGTCCGAAAGCGCTCCATCAGTCCAAAATTCTTTCCAAATTAATAATTAACAACTTATTTTAGGCAATTAAAAAAATTTATTTAAGCACCAAACAGGCACACTTTTTTTTTTGTAGCAACATTAAAGCCTAATCCTTTTTCACAATGGTTTCGGTTATCCAACCCATAAAATCAGACACATCAGTACCCACTGTTAGCCTCCTTCCGGCCCATTCCCCTAAATCGACGCTAACAATTCCCGCCTGCACCAAACGCTGTGTGCCGTTGTATGGGGTCGGATAGGCTAGTGCTCCTCCGACATCACTTATCCAACTATAGGACTCTGTGTGTCTGGTGCAAATGTTCTTCTCTTGCCTCCCTTCATCTTCAACTTCATCTTCATCTTCATCTTCATCTTGGATAATGCATGCGGTGGATTCCAGCCGTTCGACGATTGACCTTTTGGGGACACCATTACGTTGTCTCAGCAAGCCCCAGCCGAATACTTCCAATGATTTCACGGCCTGACTCTCCAATTGGAGATCTGGGGACAGCGGCAGGCATATGGGTCCAATACAATCGGTGAACTGGACAGGGTCTTTTAGGCGGATTAAGGCTATGTTGTTCGAAACCTGTACATTTTCTGTTTTAAATCCTTCGTGGACAAACACCTTTTCGACTGGAACGTCGACGGGTCTATCCAGACATATTTTATGATGGCCAAAGTACACACAGTCCGTGGTCTTGCTAAGGTCGAATTCTCCCAGACGGACGGATACCCTAGGAAAAATGGTAATCTCAAATGTAGCTCTTTTTTTGTGTAGGTTATTACTTTTACTCACAAGGTGTCTATTATACAGGAAGCGGACGTCAAGACGAATTCTGTAAAAAAAATAATAATAATAAATTTCTAAGAGTTCTATATAACTTACTCGAAGTAATCAGAGTGCCACCACAATAAAACATTCTCCCATACTGTTGGTCGTCGGACTCGAGCAAGGCCATCCACGGCCGGTATTCCGGGTGAACTAACAGAGGACCGAAACCACCGCATATGGATTCATTTTCCTTCAGCAAGTTTAATCCGTCAGGATTAAGGGGTTCTTCACAGCAAAACGTGTATTGCTGGGGAGAGCTTCAGTTAGACTGTAATTCTTATATTCACTTAACTTACCTCTTCACAAGGCAGAACGGAATTTCGCAGAATTTCCTCCTTGTCGGTTAGGGGGGTTTTATTTCTTAACTTTTGTACAATAGATTGAAGAGCCGGACAATGCTGAATACTCTGACATGTTCCCGCTTTGTTGTCATGGGTCTTGCAGACTTTGGAATCCACAGAACCAATCCAATGGAGGCTCAGAACTAGGCAGATCGCCAGAATCGAAAATCTCAAACACAACATGGTTCCAGCAAGCTTAAGGCACGACTGATCGATACCCGAATTCAATAGTACCGGCTGAGCTTAAGAAATTTGATAAGGGGGGGCAGAAATGTTCAAAAGGTTATGAACTGAACAAACTTCAGAGAATTGGTGATACGGATGTGGAGGGTTTTTCCTAATTGTTTCTCGAAAACAATTCAGAGCAGCCGATGGGTTTTTCTTGCAACTCATAGAAAAATAATAAATGGTAAGCTTAGGTGATAAGATCAAAGATTAAAATATTTTTTTAATTTTGGGGAGTGGGGTGCAGCCGTAGAATTTAATAAAAGGAAAAAGATAATTTGGGTACGGTATATCTCAATGCTCTAGAAGACGTGGCATATGTTTAAAAAACAATCAACCTTTTTAATCTAACTTTCGACAGAACTGGAATCCAATCCATACTCAACCAACTTGCCATTCGGAAAACAGGACCAAAAATAACTAACTACATAAATAATTATATAGCAAATATAATCTCTCTTCTTTTCATCCAAAACGGCATACCTCAAGGCTCTCCACTTTCCGTGATCCTCTTTGTTATATAATAAAACAAACTCGCCCTCCATCGCAACATAAGACTGAGCGAATACGCAGATGACTTTAATTTGATCGTAAAACTTAAAAACAGATAAAACATCAACACAAACCTTAGCCCCATCATTAATACCGTACTAGATTAGACCGAGTACTTAGGCGCCAAGCTCTTAACCACAACTGCAACTCTATCCCCTGGTGGTAGCATACAAATACAAAACGTAACATCACTAAAAATACTCGGCGTACATTTAAATAACAAATACACAGCCTTAAACAATCAATAAACATAATAAAATGCCACTCAAGCTCTAAATTCAACTGCAACACATCCACACTTCTAAACGCCACAAAAGCAAATATCACAAAGACAATAAATATTTAAAAACACCAACTCACTGTATTCACCTTCTCACATCACACCACCAAACATATCAATAAATCCTGATAATTTAATAATCCAATAAAATTTCTGACAAAAAAAATGGATACCACCTCATATATGGCAATTCTATCCTATCTACGCTAAACTATACAAATAAATACTTATAAGAAAACATAAATATTATTATGTAAAACTCGAGCTGCAGGCCCAAGTCGCCATTGCTGAACATTTCTGCTCACTCATAATTTTAATTATAAATTTATAAATACATAAATAAATTTTGATTTATTATATAATGTATAATATATATTGCAGAGGGTATTATATTTTTGTCCAAAAGTGTGCAAAACAGTGAAAGAGACATCTCCGACCCTATAAAGTCATTCTTGATCATGATCACATCCTGAGTTGATCAAACTAGTCTCTCAGTTTTAAAGCTATCGACTTGAAACTTTGCACACACCCTTCTTTTATTTGGACTCAGTATATATGTAAGTCGGAACGGCAGGGATCGGCCGACTATATCCTATAGCTGCTATATAACTGATTGATCGGAAATGCTATTACTTTGGTATTTTAAGGGAAAATAATACGACATTTATTTTAAATATTTATTTATAAATTTCAAAATATATTTTTGCCAAAATAATACGACTTAGAAAATTTCACAAGGATCGTCCGACTATATCCTATAGCTGCCAGGATATATAAGCTTACAAAGCTTTTAAAAACACATAATTCTTCTATAATTTTTAAAGGAAAACATGTTTGTTTATAAATCTTTAAACTAAAAATGTAAACGCCCATATTTTCATTGCCTACTTTTAAGGGCACCAACGAGTCATATACAAATGAAGAGTACAATTTTACGGTTTATTTGCATATAATATAATTGAAAAATCCACTTTATGTTGGTAGCTATTCAATGAAAAATAAAAAAAATAATTAATTAAAAAATAGCGCCCTCCTCCTCGATTCTCATAGGTTGCACTTAAGCAGGCCTGAAAAATCGGAAATTCATTATTTATTTTTGTGTAAATGTTGGTGTTTATTTTTCTGGACTTTTATTGGTTTGTTTTTGTTGCAGTTTTGTTGTAGTTTACGTTGTTGTAGGTTTATGTTTTTGTTGTAGTTTGGTTGTTGTTGTTGTAGATTGGTTGTTGTTGTTGTAGTTTTTGTTGTAATTTTTGTTGTTGCACAAAAATATTTTTGTTGTATATTTTTTTTTTTGTAATTTTTGTTGTAATATTTTTTTTTGTAATTTTTGTTGTAAAATTTTTTTTTGTAATTTTTGTTGTAATATTTTTTAGTTTTTTTCTGGACTTTTATTGGTATGTTTTTGTTGTAGTTTACGTTGTTGTAGGTTTTTGTTGTTGTAGGGTTATGTTTTTGTTGTAGTTTGGTTGTTGTTGTTTTAGTTTGGTTGTTGTTTTTTTTTTTGTAAAATTTTTGTTGTAATATTTTTTAGTTATTTTTTTTTTTGTAGTTTTTTTTATTGTAATATATAGCTTGTATGTATGTCCGACTATATCTTAAATCTGTAATTTTTTAAACTGCGTGGCATACAAGCCAAGCTCCTTTTTTTAATAAGGATCGTCCAAGTCGATCCGATATTTTCAATACAAAGCCCATCCGATATACAAAATATGAATATCCTATAATATAAACTGCCACTTAACTGCAAGGGTATATCAACTTCGGCTCAGCCCAAAGATAGCTTTCCTTGCAAAAATAATAATGGAATGCTAAAATAATACAACTTGCCAAATTTCATAAGGATCAGCCGACTATATCCTATAGCTGCCATATAACTGAACAATCGGAAATTACCCATTTCGTGTTTTTGAAAATTGGAAGAAAGTTGGAACTTCGTACAGATTCTATTTTTGGTCAGTTGATCCAACCTACCAAATTTCATAACGATCGGCCGACTATATAGCCGTAATAACTGAACGATCGGAAATGGTATTTGGTAAAAATACCAACTTTGGTATTTTTGAAGATGGAAGCTTGGTACTTTGTTTTAGATTTTTTGTTGTGATAAATTGGTTATATTATGATATTCTCATGAGGATATATCCGGTTTGAACTGCATGGGTATATCAACTTCGGCTCCGCCCGAAGTTAGCTTTCCGTTCTTGTTTTTTATTACCCTCCTTATTTTGAAGCGTAAATTCTAAAACGACTTATACCAAACTACCAAATTTTCCCGGTGTTTGAGGCTCTTTTATGAAAATCTATCTAGTAAATGCTAGAAATTTAATATGCCTTATAAAAGGATTACCAACTTTAGTCCTATTTTAAAGCATTGTAGTTCAACGTAGAGATACCCTCTTGAGATATTATTTGCGGACTATAATGGACTCCCTCGGCTCTCTTTCAATATTCTAAAGAGGATTTTTATCTCATACCCTTAGGGGGATAGTCCGAAAGCGCTCCATCCGTCCAAAAATTCTTTCCAAATTAATAATTAACAACTTATTTTAGGCAATTAAAAAATTTATTTAAGCACCAAAGAGGCACACAATTTTGTTTCGTAGCAACATTAAAGACTAATCCTTTTTCATAATGGTTTCGGTTATCCAACCCATAAAATCAGACACATTAGTAACATCTGTTAGCGACGCGTCGCCACATTCCTCTAAATCCATGCTTAGAATTCCCGCTTGCACGAAGCGCTGTGTGCCATTGTATTGGGTCGGATAGGTTAGTGGTCCTCCGAGGTCCCACATGCAACTATCGGCTCCGTTGTTCTTGATGCTGTAGGTCTTCGTATCATTGATGTCGCTTGCGGTTGATTCCACCCGTTCGACGAATGACTTTTTGGGGACTCCTTTAGGATTTTTCGCCAAGCCCCAGGAGAATTCTTCCAATAATTTCACGGCCTGACTCTCCAATTGGAGATCAGGAAACAGCGGCAGGCATATGGGTCGAATAAAATCGGTGTACTGGACTGGGTCTTTTAGGCGGATTAATGCTATGTTGTTAAAAACCGTAAGACTTACTGGGACAAATTGTCCGTGCACAAACACCTTTTCTACTGGAACGTCCACGGGTCTATCCAGACACTTTCGAAGACCTCCATAGGACACACAGTCTATGGTCTTTCTAAGATTGTGTTCTCCCAGACGGACGGATACCCTAGGAAAAATGGTAATCTCTAATGTAGCTCTTATTTTTGTTAGTTATTATACTTTTACTCACAAGGTGTCATCAATACATAGAGCAGACGTCAAGACGAATTCTGTAAAAAAAAAAAATAGTAAATTGCTACAAGGATCAATGTTCTAAAGAACTTACTCGAAGTAATAAGAGTGCCGGTACACATAAAACTTCTTCCATATGTTGTATTCCGTAGTCCGTACTGGAGCAAGGCCATCCACGGCCGGTATTCTGGGTGAACTAACAGAGGACCGAAACCACCGCATATGGATTCATTTTCCTTCAGCAAGTTTAATCCGTCAGGATTAAGGGGTTCTTCACAGCAAAACGTGTATTGCTGGGGAGAGCTTCAGTTAGACTGTAATTCTTATATTCACTTAACTTACCTCTTCACAAGGCAGAACGGAATTTCGCAGAATTTCCTCCTTGTCGGTTAGGGGGGTTTTATTTCTTAACTTTTGTACAATAGATTGAAGAGCCGGACAATGCTGAATACTCTGACATGTTCCCGTTTTGTTGTCATGGGTCTTGCAGACTTTGGAATCCACAGGACCAATCCATTGCAGGCTCAGAACTAGGCAGATCGCCAGAATCGAAAATCTCAAACCCAACATGGTTCCAGAAAGCTTAAGGCACGACTGATCGATACCCGAATTCAATAGTACCGGCCAGAGAACGGCAAGGGTACACCCAAACAATAAGTGTACCCGAATCATTTGTGCGTTAACATCACTTAGAGTGTGATCGGCACTCTTAAATAAGGTTTGTTGCCTTTCACTGATATTTTCGGACATGCTCATACGCACACACGCAAAACGACTTCGTGCTCTTTTCTGCATGTATACATGAGTTGACGCCGATCAATATGATAAAGCAAAAGGAATGGGCGAAATTGAGAGCACAAAACTTGAGACAAACAATATGTGAGAGACAAGTGTGTTGTTGTTATTCTTGCATTAGCTTCATACATGCATACATATGTATTTGTTTTTAAGTATGCACATATATGTGAGATACTACCGGTACTACCGGCTGAGCTTAAGAACTTTGATAAGGGGGGGCAGAAATGTTCAAAAGGTTATGAACTGAAAAAACTTCGGAGAATTGGTGATACGGATGTGGAGGGTTTTTCCTAATTGTTTCCTGAAAACAATTCACAGCAGTCGATGGGTTTTTTCTTGCAACTCATACAAAAATAATAAATGGTAAGCTTAGATGATAAGATCAAAGATTAAAATATTTTTTTAATTTTGGGGAGTGGGGTGCAGCCGTAGAATTTAATAAAAGGAAAAAAATAATTTGGGTACGGTATATCTCAATGCTCTAGAAGACGTGGCATATGTTTAAAAAACAATCAACTTCCTTTAATCTATCTTTCGACAGAATTGGAATCCAATCCAGACTCAACCAACTTGCCATTCGGAAAACAGGACCAAAAATAACTAACTAAATAAATAATATTATATAACAAATAGAAAAATAATAGTACGTATGAACTCCGACCTCTCTTTATTTCAACCCATCCAAAACGGCATACCTTAAGGCTCTCCACTTTCCGTGATCCTCTTCGTTATATAATAAAACAAACTCACCCTCCATCGCAAAAGTCTAAGCGAATACGCAGATGACTTTAATTTGATCGTAAAACTTAAAAACAGATAAAACATCAACACAAACCTTAGCCCCATCATTAATACCGTACTAGATTAGACCGAGTACTCAGGCGCCAAGCTCTTAACCACAACTGCAACTCTATCCACTGGTAGCATACAAATAAAAAACGTAACATCACTAAAAATACTCGGCGTACATTTAAATAACAAATACACAGCCTTAAACAATCAATAAACATAATAAAATGCCACTCAAGCTCTAAATTCAACTGCAACACATCCACACTTCTAAACGCCACAAAAGCCAATATCACAAAGACAATAAATATTTAAAAACACCAACTCACTGTATTCACCTTCTCACATCACACCACCAAACATATCAATAAATCCTGATAATTTAATAATCCAATAAAATTTCTGACAAAAAAAATGGATACCACCTCATATATGGCAATTCTATCCTATCTACGCTAAACTATACAAATAAATACTTATAAGAAAACATAAATATTATTATGTAAAACTCGAGCTGCAGGCCCAAGTCGCCATTGCTGAACATTTCTGCTCACTCATAATTTTAATTATAAATTTATAAATACATAAATAAATTTTGATTTATTATATAATGTATAATATATATTGCAGAGGGTATTATATTTTTGTCCAAAAGTGTGCAAAACAGTGAAAGAGACATCTCCGACCCTATAAAGTCATTCTTGATCATGATCACATCCTGAGTTGATCAAACTAGTCTCTCAGTTTTAAAGCTATCGACTTGAAACTTTGCACACACCCTTCTTTTATTTGGACTCAGTATATATGTAAGTCGGAACGGCAGGGATCGGCCGACTATATCCTATAGCTGCTATATAACTGATTGATCGGAAATGCTATTACTTTGGTATTTTAAGGGAAAATAATACGACATTTATTTTAAATATTTATTTATAAATTTCAAAATATATTTTTGCCAAAATAATACGACTTAGAAAATTTCACAAGGATCGTCCGACTATATCCTATAGCTGCCAGGATATATAAGCTTACAAAGCTTTTAAAAACACATAATTCTTCTATAATTTTTAAAGGAAAACATGTTTGTTTATAAATCTTTAAACTAAAAATGTAAACGCCCATATTTTCATTGCCTACTTTTAAGGGCACCAACGAGTCATATACAAATGAAGAGTACAATTTTACGGTTTATTTGCATATAATATAATTGAAAAATCCACTTTATGTTGGTAGCTATTCAATGAAAAATAAAAAAAATAATTAATTAAAAAATAGCGCCCTCCTCCTCGATTCTCATAGGTTGCACTTAAGCAGGCCTGAAAAATCGGAAATTCATTATTTATTTTTGTGTAAATGTTGGTGTTTATTTTTCTGGACTTTTATTGGTTTGTTTTTGTTGCAGTTTTGTTGTAGTTTACGTTGTTGTAGGTTTATGTTTTTGTTGTAGTTTGGTTGTTGTTGTTGTAGATTGGTTGTTGTTGTTGTAGTTTTTGTTGTAATTTTTGTTGTTGCACAAAAATATTTTTGTTGTAATATTTTTTTTTTGTAATTTTTGTTGTAATATTTTTTTTGTAATTTTTGTTGTAAAATTTTTTTGTAATTTTTGTTGTAATATTTTTTAGTTTTTTTCTGGACTGTTATTGGGATGTTTTTGTTGTAGTTTACGTTGTTGTAGGTTTTTGTTGTTGTAGGGTTATGTTTTTGTTGTAGTTTGGTTGTTGTTGTTTTAGTTTGGTTGTTGTTTTTTTTTTTGTAAAATTTTTGTTGTAATATTTTTTTGTTATTTTTTTTTTTGTAGTTTTTTTTATTGTAATATATAGCTTGTATGTATGTCCGACTATATCTTAAATCTGTAATTTTTTAAACTGCGTGGCATACAAGCCAAGCTCCTTTTTTTAATAAGGATCGTCCAAGTCGATCCGATATTTTCAATACAAAGCCCATCCGATATACAAAATATGAATATCCTATAATATAAACTGCCACTTAACTGCAAGGGTATATCAACTTCGGCTCAGCCCAAAGATAGCTTTCCTTGCAAAAATAATAATGGAATGCTAAAATAATACAACTTGCCAAATTTCATAAGGATCAGCCGACTATATCCTATAGCTGCCATATAACTGAACAATCGGAAATTACCCATTTCGTGTTTTTGAAAATTGGAAGAAAGTTGGAACTTCGTACAGATTCTATTTTTGGTCAGTTGATCCAACCTACCAAATTTCATAACGATCGGCCGACTATATAGCCGTAATAACTGAACGATCGGAAATGGTATTTGGTAAAAATACCAACTTTGGTATTTTTGAAGATGGAAGCTTGGTACTTTGTTTTAGATTTTTTGTTGTGATAAATTGGTTATATTATGATATTCTCATGAGGATATATCCGGTTTGAACTGCATGGGTATATCAACTTCGGCTCCGCCCGAAGTTAGCTTTCCGTTCTTGTTTTTTATTACCCTCCTTATTTTGAAGCGTAAATTCTAAAACGACTTATACCAAACTACCAAATTTTCCCGGTGTTTGAGGCTCTTTTATGAAAATCTATCTAGTAAATGCTAGAAATTTAATATGCCTTATAAAAGGATTACCAACTTTAGTCCTATTTTAAAGCATTGTAGTTCAACGTAGAGATACCCTCTTGAGATATTATTTGCGGACTATAATGGACTCCCTCGGCTCTCTTTCAATATTCTAAAGAGGATTTTTATCTCATACCCTTAGGGGGATAGTCCGAAAGCGCTCCATCCGTCCAAAAATTCTTTCCAAATTAATAATTAACAACTTATTTTAGGCAATTAAAAAATTTATTTAAGCACCAAAGAGGCACACAATTTTGTTTCGTAGCAACATTAAAGACTAATCCTTTTTCATAATGGTTTCGGTTATCCAACCCATAAAATCAGACACATTAGTAACATCTGTTAGCGACGCGTCGCCACATTCCTCTAAATCCATGCTTAGAATTCCCGCTTGCACGAAGCGCTGTGTGCCATTGTATTGGGTCGGATAGGTTAGTGGTCCTCCGAGGTCCCACATGCAACTATCGGCTCCGTTGTTCTTGATGCTGTAGGTCTTCGTATCATTGATGTCGCTTGCGGTTGATTCCACCCGTTCGACGAATGACTTTTTGGGGACTCCTTTAGGATTTTTCGCCAAGCCCCAGGAGAATTCTTCCAATAATTTCACGGCCTGACTCTCCAATTGGAGATCTGGAAACAGCGGCAGGCATATGGGTCGAATAAAATCGGTGTACTGGACTGGGTCTTTTAGGCGGATTAATGCTATGTTGTTAAAAACCGTAAGACTTACTGGGACAAATTGTCCGTGCACAAACACCTTTTCTACTGGAACGTCCACGGGTCTATCCAGACACTTTCGAAGACCTCCATAGGACACACAGTCTATGGTCTTTCTAAGATTGTGTTCTCCCAGACGGACGGATACCCTAGGAAAAATGGTAATCTCTAATGTAGCTCTTATTTTTGTTAGTTATTATACTTTTACTCACAAGGTGTCATCTATACATAGAGCAGACGTCAAGACGAATTCTGTAAAAAAAAAAAAATAGTAAATTGCTACAAGGATCAATGTTCTAAAGAACTTACTCGAAGTAATAAGAGTGCCGGTACACATAAAACTTCTTCCATATGTTGTATTCCGTAGTCCGTACTGGAGCAAGGCCATCCACGGCCGGTATTCCGGGTGAACTAACAGAGGACCGAAACCACCGCATATGGATTCATTTTCCTTCAGCAAGTTTAATCCGTCAGGATTAAGGGGTTCTTCACAGCAAAACGTGTATTGCTGGGGAGAGCTTCAGTTAGACTGTAATTCTTATATTCACTTAACTTACCTCTTCACAAGGCAGAACGGAATTTCGCAGAATTTCCTCCTTGTCGGTTAGGGGGGTTTTATTTCTTAACTTTTGTACAATAGATTGAAGAGCCGGACAATGCTGAATACTCTGACATGTTCCCGTTTTGTTGTCATGGGTCTTGCAGACTTTGGAATCCACAGGACCAATCCATTGGAGGCTCAGAACTAGGCAGATCGCCAGAATCGAAAATCTCAAACCCAACATGGTTCCAGCAAGCTTAAGGCACGACTGATCGATACCCGAATTCAATAGTACCGGCTGAGCTTAAAAACTTTGATAAGGGGGGGCAGAAATGTTCAAAAGGTTATGAACTGAAAAAACTTCAGAGAATTGGTGATACGGATGTGGAGGGTTTTTCCTAATTGTTTCCTGAAAACAATTCAGAGCAGTCGATGGGTTTTTTCTTGCAACTCATAGAAAAATAATAAATGGTAAGCTTAGGTGATAAGATCAAAAATATAAATACTTAAATATTTTTTGTTTATTTCAGTAGACTGGAGTGCAGCCGTATAATTTAACAAATTTTACAAAATAATTTGGATACGGTATCTTGATGCTCTAATAGTTCTATCTTCTATCGAGGAAAATAGAAGATTTTTTTTGTAATTATTAAGCTCAAGAGATGAACTTTCGAAAAACTCCAACGCCCCATTTGGCTCAAACTTTTACGATATATTAACCCAAGTATTTTGGAATGCCAGTTTCGAAAAAAAAGTGATAAAACTGTTGTTTGATAATATTTTTTGGATTCAAATTCAACTTAAGATTATTGAATTTAATGGGCGGCTTATTGCAACATCTACAAATAATTTTCTGAGAATTTTCCAGAAAAAAAAGGGGTAGAGAAAACTCGGAAAAACCTACATAAAACAATATTTTCAAATTCAAACCACTTGGTTATCAACTTGGATATCGATGTATCGATTTTTCCTTCCGACAAATAAAATAGAAAGGGGGTTTTATCGGGAAATTTTCACCCGTTTATATTTAAAAAATTATAGATAAAAATTAAAATTTTTAACTATTTTAAATTTTTAATTATTTTTCTCTAGTTGATTGATTAACATCTCTAATAAAGATGTTTCATATGTACCATATGTACTGTTTGTAAAAATATCATGTTTGGTACGCCCAATACTTTTCCAATTATAGTTCAAATATGAATTTAACCTAGAATTTAAGCTAGCCAGTCTTAATATTTAATAAGGTCGGGCGTGGGGACTTTTCAAAAGTTTATCCGTGCAAGTTTTCAAACCAAACACATTTTAGCGGGCGTGGGCGGAAAAAAGATGTGACCATCTGGCAACTCTGGGCTATGTTTACATTGAGAAGGGGAGAGAAACACAAATACGTGTTCTTTTGGGCAAATAATTTATCAGAGAAAAACAACGAAAAGTTCCAGCAACTGTCGCGATAATAAACGACAAGTCGCAGTGCAGCAGCGGCGAAGGGCAGAACGTAAATTCAGCAACTCAGCTGACCGGAAAGCTCGCAGTTTAGGTGCCGAGAAGAAGCGACGACGTGGAAAAACACCAGAAAAAAAGTGACAAGAAAGAAGTGCGATGTGTGGCATATTCGCTTACCTGAACTACCTGACGCCCAAGTCGAGGCAGGAGGTTCTGGATCTCCTGCTGCAGGGTCTGAAGCGGCTCGAGTACCGAGGCTACGACTCCACGGGCATCGCCATCGATGATCCAAATGCGCCGGCGGACAACCATTCCATTGTCATGGTGAAGAGAACTGGCAAAGTCAAGGTCCTGGAAGATGCCATAGCGGAGATTTGTCGGGGCGAGGGCTACGCCCAGCCAATAGACACACACATTGGAATAGCCCACACTCGCTGGGCCACCCACGGTGTGCCCTCCGAGCTCAACTCGCATCCCCAGCGCTCCGACGAGGAGAATAGCTTTGTGGTGGTGCACAATGGCATCATCACCAACTACAAGGACGTCAAGACACTCCTAGAGAAGCGGGGCTACGTCTTTGAGTCCGACACGGATACCGAGGTGATAGCCAAGCTGGTGCACCACCTGTGGCAGCAGCATCCGGGCTACACCTTTGGAGAGCTCGTGGAGCAGGCCATTCAGCAGCTGGAGGGAGCCTTTGCCATTGCATTTAAGTCCAAACATTTCCCCGGAGAGTGTGTGGCCTCCCGGAGAGGATCCCCCTTGCTGGTGGGAATCAAGGCCAAGACCAAGCTCGCCACGGACCACATACCCATCATGTACGCCAAGGCGCACCGCCCCCATGGCCAGCCGCAGCAGCAGGCCTACCAAGTAATCCCTCCCGGGGACTGCAACGCCGAGTTCCAGCCTCTGGAGCGCAAGGAAGTGGAGTACTTCTTCGCCTCCGATGCTTCAGCTGTGATAGAGCACACCAACCGGGTCATCTACCTTGAGGACGACGACGTGGCCGCCGTCAAGCAGGACGGCACCCTCAGCATCCATCGGCTGAACAAGTCCTCCGACGACCCGCATGCCAGGGAAATCATTACCCTGAAAATGGAGATCCAGCAGATCATGAAGGGCAACTACGACTACTTCATGCTGAAGGAGATCTTCGAGCAGCCGGAGTCCGTGGTTAACACCATGCGTGGGCGGATGAGGTTCGATACCCAGTCGGTCGTACTGGGTGGCATCAAGGAGTACATCCCAGAGATCAAGCGATGCCGCCGCCTGATGCTCATCGCCTGTGGCACGTCCTACCACAGCGCCGTCGCCACCAGACAGCTTCTGGAAGAGCTCACGGAGTTGCCGGTCGTTGTGGAGCTGGCCTCTGATTTTCTGGACAGGAACACCCCCATTTTCCGGGACGACGTGTGCTTCTTTATCTCGCAGTCCGGCGAAACAGCAGACACCCTGATGGCGCTCAGGTATTGCAAGCAGAGAGGAGCCCTGATCGTCGGCATCACCAACACAGTGGGCAGCAGCATCTGCAGGGAGTCGCACTGTGGCGTGCACATCAACGCAGGACCCGAGATCGGTGTAGCCTCCACCAAGGCCTACACCTCGCAGTTCATTTCGCTGGTGATGTTCGCGCTGGTCATGTCGGAGGATCGTCTGTCGCTGCAGCAGCGCAGGCTGGAGATCATATCCGGACTCTCGCAGCTGGACGAGCACATCCGCACTGTTCTCCAGTTGAACTCGCAGGTGCAGGAGCTGGCTAAGGAGCTCTACCAGCACAAGTCGCTGCTCATCATGGGCAGGGGCTTCAACTTTGCCACCTGTTTGGAGGGAGCCTTGGTGAGTAATATTTTTTAATTCATTTATTACTATAACTAATAGAGTATTATGGAATTATGGAAGAACTATTATGTTTATTCCGGATAGCGACATTCCAAGAAATTTGAGGCGTGGAATGATAAGGAACACAGTTCCCAGTTTTTCCCAGAAATTTGATAAGAGCCTCAGACCAGAACATGACATGTATGACTAATAATCTCAATCCTAATCTGCAGAAAGTGAAGGAGCTGACGTACATGCACAGCGAAGGGATCCTGGCCGGTGAGCTGAAACACGGACCCCTGGCCCTGGTGGACGACGAGATGCCCGTGCTGATGATCGTTCTGCGGGATCCCGTTTACACCAAGTGCATGAACGCCCTGCAACAGGTGACTTCGCGCAAAGGACGACCCATCCTGATTTGCGAGGAGGGCGACACCGAAACCATGTCCTTCTCCACCCGTTCGCTGCAGATTCCTCGCACGGTGGACTGCCTGCAGGGCATCCTTACCGTCATCCCGCTGCAGCTGCTGTCCTACCACATCGCCGTGCTCCGGGGGTGCGACGTGGACTGCCCCAGGAATCTGGCAAAGTCCGTTACCGTAGAATAGGCACTCTTGGCCCAGATCGCCATAATCAAGAATTCCATTTTATTATCTGCCAGAGGGTAGCGACCCCGTAGACTTAAGCTGAGATCTTTTTGTATTCGCGCGGATGTTCATCCGGCCTTTCTCAATTTAACCCACTGTGCCCCTCGGCCCAAGCCGAACCTGTTAACCCCCTACTGTTTGTCTCGTTTGTCTTGTAAAGCAATTACTTAGTGTGGATGTGCAATTTAAATATATATATTTCCTTATATCCTTTGAAAATACTTCTTTCTTTTATTCTTTCTTTAGTTTAATATACTTTTTCCAATTGGATTTTACTATTAAAATACCCCATGTAAGGGTATAAAAACGAACGTTATTTTCAGTTAGAGATGACAGTGGTGGCAAGTTCGTTTCAAAATATAACTTTCATTTACAGTGAGATACTTTTTTATTTAATATAATAAGGAAAAAACAAAACATATTACTTTCTACTTCTACTTTATATTCAAAAAAAATATTTAAACCAAAAGCTAAGAGCCGTTGCGGTATTTTCACCATCAATGTGACCATATCAAATACCGAAAAAAAAGACCCTTCGCGGCAAATGTACTAAAAAATACAATTTGAGCTTCCTTTTCTTTTCGTCCGTAGAACCACATGTCTGGTAACCGAGATTTTGATTTTCTTTTCGCCGGATAATGCTCCTCCTAATTGATTAGCTTCGATCGATTCACGAAATTCAAGTGCACGGCCACAAGTACGAGTGAAAGCAGAGCGCGATTGTGAGGAAATCCGCCAAGTTCGGGAAATATATTCGTAACCAAAACGTTCTGCCCCACAGCAGCGCGTGAGTGAGTGCGAGCGAGAGAGAGCGAGCGCAACGGAACAACACGGTCGTGTAAGCGAGAGCGAGCTAGCGGACGAGAGTGCGAAGTGTGTGTGCGAGAAAACCCGCAAAAGCAACAGCAAAAGCAACAATAACAAAACAACACATACTTACACACACCCTACGACCCAAAGTGCGTAGTGAATTAAAAATACGTGTGTGGAGCGAGTGGAATTTGTTTATCAAATCGGCATAGTTTCCGTTTTGATTTCTGGTGCGTATTAAAAAAAAAGAAATATGATTACCTGCATATGTGTGTGTGACCGCGTGCAACGTTTTTGAAATTCGAGGCGAGCTGCAGTCTCAGATCAGCTGTTTCTGTAACATAACGGTGGAGGTAGCAAGTGGGCAGCTCGTTTGCCAGTTCTGGCAGCGTTTGTTGCTGCTCTTCCTCTTCGCACTTGGACTGGCTCTTCTTCTGCCCGTTGGAACCTAACCTAACCTCACTTCTTCTTCTTCTGCCTGGTGCTGTGGCTGCTGCATAATAATATAATACATATATATTCGCCAGCCTCGCCTCAATCTCGATTGGTCGTGCCTCATTACGAATTAGTTGGTTCTCCTAATTCCGTGGCATCGGTGGAAAAATCAAATTCGCCGAGCAGCGTGTCATCGCGAGGAAAAGCCATTTCTCAGCCCAGAGTCATGGGCAGTTCCTAAATGTGAGCCGCACTCCCAGGGAGCACCTCAATCCGCACCTATTCTCAATAAAAAAATATCGAAAAGTTCAAAGTGCAGCTGTGTATGTGTGCGTTGTGGTGTAATATAAATATTACAATCTCGGTGCAATCTGATTTCGTCACAGAAACTTAAGCCATAGCCCCAGCTCACAGTGACAATAACAAAACAGTCACCTTAGAGTACAGTAGAAGCTTCCTAAGTGGCACTACCTCCCAATAAGACCCTTTTTTAGAAATTTCTTCCAAAACATCTATCCTTTAAGGATGTTAGATAACACTTCCCTTACAAGTTCTGAGAGATAATCCCCATAAATGGGTTTCATCTTCTGAATCCAACCTGTAACTAACTAGTATCTCTCTTGCAGCTTGGAAACTTCGCACCTCCGCATCCCGTTGAGCAGGCCCGGAAGCAGCCAAGAGTTTTCCAGACCCAGCGACGAGGAGCATTCGCCGACGAAGAAGCCGGAGCAGCAGCAGCAGGAGAGGATCTGCTGCCTACTCTGGATAGGAGACCGAGACGAAAAGAGGCCAAGGAGTAGAACCACCGAGGAGCATGTCCAGCAAGGAGGAGACAACTCCCACCACGGGAGCCGCTGCTCCAGTGCAGGGTGCCGCTACCACCTCGTACGCCAACGTGGTGCAGAACCTGGACACCAAGAAGGGCCCTGCTGCCGCCGGCGCCGTGGACAACAAAGAAAACCAGCCCAATCTGAAGAGCTTCAAGTCGTGGAGCGAGGAGACCGCTGCCGCCGAAGCCGCCGGAGAGTCGCTGGTCGGAAGCGCTGGACCCACGCTGGCGGGTGAGAAGCGTGCCGCTGCCTCCGGCGGCGACAACACCGCCGAAAACTCATCGGAACTGGACGACAATAACGACTTTGTGCCGGTGGTGTCGCACCATCGACGGGATCGCAAAAAGGCCCGAAAGGAAAAGCCAAGAGATCAACAGCCGGCTGGTGGCTCTGGTCAGAAATCGCAACAGCAACGACGGGGACAAGGTGGACCCACTGACT
Organism: Drosophila pseudoananassae pseudoananassae; assembly: GCA_018153035.1. Classification (NCBI taxonomy): domain Eukaryota; kingdom Metazoa; phylum Arthropoda; class Insecta; order Diptera; family Drosophilidae; genus Drosophila; species Drosophila pseudoananassae. Next base: position 4,236,707 of record JAECXR010000055.1, read on the forward strand.
CCGCCCCTGGGGATCGCAAGCAGACAGTCCGTCCCCGGGCTCCTCGCAACGGCAGCCCCCGGAAACTGGGTGCAGCTGGTGCTGCGTCCGGCGGAGCCAATGCCCCGACTGCCGGTGGCCAGAAAGTACACAAGGATCGCAAGGACACCTCGCCGAGCGCCAGCATCGAGGCGGGCAGCAGCGGCAACGAGGCCAAGTCCGGAGACGGAGATCAGCAGACGGGCGACAAGGCGGCAGGTGCTGCCGGAGCTGCCCCGCCCCCAAAGCGATTCATAGCCGCCCCACCGCCCAAAGTCAATGCCTGGAAGGTGAGTGACGTAATTGTATCTCTAAAGTGGGTTATAGATAGGTTTGCTAGTATATGTACTAAAGGGGGATTGGTAAAAATACTGAATAATGCAAGAGATTTTAGTTCAAAAGGTGGCTTTAAGTTTTAACTACAAGATTCATCTAAAAGATACATCTTAAAGATACAAGATATCCATAACAGATCTCCTTCCAAAAAAAGTCACGTTTTCTGTTGATCTCGGATTCCTCTTTGGCTCATTTTCCGATTATCCAATTGCGTCTTAAAAATAATAGACAAGTCCCAACACGCACGTGTGTGTGTCTCTGTCTCTCTCTGTGTGTGTGTTATGTTTGTTGTGTTTCTGTTGGTAAACAAATGTGCGTGGAATGGGAGAGACGACGAGAAGAGGCAGAAGGGCAGCTGATGAAAACGAGTGCAAGGCGACAACAAGCACAGAAAGGGGCGGGGTAGGGGGAGAAAACACGTTTTCCGCTTTGTTGTGGTTTTTCTCCTTCGTACGCTGTTATCGTTATGCTAATGCCCGCCGAAGATTACAAAATTGTATCCGACAGATACTAGATACATAGTACATTGCATAATGCAAAGTAAACAATATTATTTCATTCTCTATCTTTTTTTTTTTTTTTTGTATTTTATTCACCGTTGTATTGCTTTTATTATGCAATCGAGGAAAGGCCGGTGTTTGTACCTATTTCTGTTTGTTTCCTTGCCTTTCTCCGAGAAGCACAACCCGAAAGAGAAATGGGAAATACCTGAAATGATACTCTCTATATGCTCTCGATTATTAGCCAAGTTCTAATTGCACATCTGTTTCGGTGGGTGTCGTAATAAACGAGAGAAAAAGTAAAATATTTTCTCAACTAAAAATAAATGTCAAGGTCAGCCGCTTGTGTCGTTTATTTATCCACCAAACGAAAGCACAAAAGAGAGGGAGAGGAGACGGAAAAGCAAGAAAAACACAAAACACACACACTAAAAAGGTGTGGCTAATTTTTCTTTGGAAAAAGTTAAAAGTTTGCTGGCGGGGCTTGTTGTCAAGCGGGAGTTCTGGATTTGCTTTGCTTTCGAAAGCGTTTTCTGCCACTTTAAATGGATATGCAAATACACTTCAGCTCACTTCTGACATTCTATGCAAATCGAACTAATTAGGAACTAAAGACTGCTCAATAGAAGCATCTAGAAGGGGGCATAGACTGTTAGAAAGATAGAGTCTTGTTTCGGCCGCCCTAGCCTCTGCCAACGTCGACTGCAGCAGCACTGCAGAAGGCTGGCAATTCAAATTTATTTTTCCACGCCAGTAGCCAGTTGCCACTGACGTGTGCCGTCGAAGAGTTGGCGGATGGAAAAAACACTCCCACTATTTCCATTAGCAAGTGTTCATGCCGATCGGAAAAAGAGAATAAACAATAATATCAAAAACAACAACAAAAACAGCTGAAACGGCACGTGTATCCATTTCACCATATGGTGAATAGCTGCGTTTAAAATGTGTCATCTCTAAGCACGATATACAAATCACGAAAATAATCGTCCAGTGATAACAGTGCTCTTACTCTCTCGCTCTCTCTCGTTTGCCGTTTCCTTATTCGCAAAACAAAAACAAACACGAAAATGAAAACGAAAGTAAATATGCAATCAACTCAATAAATTAATCAAGTTCTCGTGTACATATCGGAAGACCTTAACTGTTGGGTAGATTGGGGAAAAGTGTGTCATAGGAAATATAGTAACTACAGTGGGAAAATAACTAAAGTTTTATTTTTATTTTTTTTTATAATTACCCTTTCCGCCCCCTATTGTATAAAGTCTATTAAATGTCAGGCATCTCTGATTAGTGTAGTTGATCTACGAGTCATTTACATTCTATTTTTAGGCTCTAAACCGCATGTAGAGATTAATTACATTAATTTGTCATTATTACGCTGACGTTTCCCATATATTTATTTTTGTCATTTTTGCAATTGTTTTGATATCACGTTTCATCCGTAATTTCACCCTTTTTCGTAAGCCTCTTAGTTGCGATTAAGGCCTTTTTATAGTTTTTATTTTACAAAGATATCTATTATAAATTAAGACTTCAATCAAAAGAAATTAAGATAAATTAAGATTTACTTAGGTAGAAGCTACTTTTATGAAGATGAACGCATGCCGATCATTAAAATATAATTTATAATTTCACTTTTAAAGACTTTAAAAAAAACAGCCTCGAAAAAAGGTGCCTTTCTGTGTTATTTGTTGTCTATCACTTGTTTCTAGCAGTTTGGAATATCCAATATCTAAATAGAAATAAATGTAATGTAAATTGCAATTAAATACACAGGTAATAAACGAAGGATTTAAGAAAAAATGTTCATATATGACCAAACTTCGAATAAAAACGTTTCGGTTTTTTTGCTCAAAAATTTTCATTAAATTGTAGGAAATTAATAGTAATAATTTTTTGAAAATAACAAAATATTTTTAAAAATTCCTTTGTTTATTACCTGGGCAAAAAATATTCATAAATATTGAGTAAAAATTTCCGACAGTTTTTAATTTTCGAATTTAGTTCAAGGGTCTTTGAGAAATCGAGATCACCGACTTTAAAAACACTGTTTCGAGAAAAACGCCTTTAAAGTTGGTACTTTTCCAATGGCATTGTTTAAGGAAGGTTCCTATAGTATAGCCCTATACATACACTGTAGTACATATATAGTCTCCTACAGTATAGCCCTATAGTCATATATATTGTATCTTTTTTCTGCTTTTTGTTGTTGGTCTGAAAGGAATGATTGTGTTCTTCATATAGTATAAGTACGTAAATTATTTGCCTTTTATATAAGATTTTCCTCAGTTTCCTTTCTCCGCTTGGTCAGCACTTGAGACTTCCCAGTTCTTTGTGTTCTTAAATGATTTTTGTTGCTAGGGAAGAGTCTTATTCCTGGTTTTTAATAAAATTAATAATGTATAACTAGAGAAACTGACAGAAGAAGATTTCTCTGTGTATTCCCCAAAGAAAAAGTACTATTATTAACAAAAATTACACATAACTTTCTAACTTTCAAGGTAGAATAGTATTATTACTTAAAGGTTTCTCTTGAAAATATTACATTAATCTATTACATATCAAGATAAGAGTTCTCTTCAAGTCCTGAAACTCATCAATAAAAGTATGCTTACATCATTAAACATTCACTTGATTTAATGATACCCCCCCCCTCATAGACCTCATATTTGCTTGTCACTTTCGAGTCTCCCCCGTGGCTACCTTATCGACTGGTTACCTGTTGATCTCTCATGCAATTATTTGCTGGGAAAACTGTCTCATGATATTTTTGCGTAATAAATGGCGAACTGCGAAGGACACTGATCCGATGCCCTTTTATATAAGGCTCATTGAGGTATTATAACTACTGATAACTACTGATAGTGTAATCTAGGGGTCTTACTCAATGTGATTTGATTTACTGGCCAGAGGAGCTGATAAGCCAGCCCATGCGGTGATGGGCCCTACCCCAAATACACCTGTTTAACTTTCACAAATAATTCTTAAATATAGAATTTATTTGGTATTTTTGTAAATATTTGGTGGAGGTGTGTTTACCACCCCACACCCATGCCCCCAAGATAAGAGGCATGTTCCTAAGCCTGCTACGCATTAAGTAGAGTTGCTCGACCACTCTCTCGGTTGAATGTAAACAAGATTCGCATACAAATAGCATACAGTCCCCAATGTAGAACCATTATAGTAGTGTTGGTGCTGGAGTTTGTCGCACCTCGCACCTCCCTGGGCAATTGCCTTTAATTCCAATCGCTTGATTTAATCGCGAATGGAACTATAAATAGAAAAAAAGTAAAATGAAAAATAGTCATAAACTTGTTTGTGGTTGGAGCTCTATGGCCGTAATTCTAGCCATTACTACTAGAGGTTCTAAGTAGAGATACTATCTTGTAGGATTTCTTTCTTAAACTATAGTCTCTTATAGTCTCTATACTCTCTAGATCTCTTAGTAGAGCTACTATCTTGTAAGATCTGTTCTTAATTTATAGTCTCTAGCGGCTTATAGTCTTAAGTACCTGATCTTTGTAGAACCCTACTTGATAGGTCTAGTTATTATTCATGAAAGCTTAGCCTGATTATGGTGATTGGTTCAGCGACTTGTATATACTATATTATACTATACTATCTTATCCCCTCAATTGCTAAGCTGCCTGAGCACGTTTTCTTTATTTTTTCTATTTTATTTTTGATTTTTAAATATTTTTACATAACATCTTTTGCGGCCGGCGTTATTGACTCGCATTCTAATTCGCTGAAACGCAGATAGCTAGCCCCCCTTTCAGAACCCCTTCGGACGACCCCCGCCTGCACTATAACCTTAGAGCTGATTACGAACGATTGTTGACTTGGAGAGCACGGGAGCCCCAGAATGTGGGTCTTTTTGCACGTTTGCCCCGACTGGGTGCTTGGTTCTCGTTTATTTTTACTTTTCTTTGTAGTATTTTTGTGTTATTTCATGACTAGCGTGCTAGTCCGATTCTAATTCCATTTAAAATACTGCTTTTGCATTGGAAGCACCTCAGTTGTCTTTCGGCGATCGCTCGAACCAGTGCCTTTAACTGATTTTGAAGATAGAAGCGGCCTAGAACTCTCTCTTGATTGGCAAGTTGAAGATTCTTATTTATTTTTATTTGTAGTTTAGTGTAAGCTTGGCAATGACCTTGGCAAATGACCTACCTAGTACACGGTTTTAGTGGCAAACACCCAAGTACGTCAGCAATTATGATGTGGGGGTTCGAAACGTCCGAAAAATGATAAGAAACATGCCAGTTCAAATATAGAATTTGAAACATGTGCTGGTCTTTGATTTCCCTCCTAATGGAAAGTTACTGATGTCATTTTCTTGGAGTGAAAATATAGTGGAAAACTACCATGACTCACTTGGTAATGGAGGTGTCCTTCCGGCAGGGTCATGTCTGGAATACGTGATCCAAGGCCTGGAAAGTGTCTCCATTGGAAAAGTGCAATGTTTTGGGTTGGGAAATGGAACCTCAAGGCCGAACAACAAGTCCATAGCTTCCATATCTTGTTTACAAGTTTGGGGGTTTGATGGATGGTTCGATAAGATTTTGAGGTAAAAATTAGGCCTCATAGACAAGAATATCTACAAGAGGTTTATAGATAGATATGTATCTCTATCTTCTGTGCAACAATTTACGCATTTTCCACCTCTCTCTCATGTCTTTCTTCTCCTTGCCTCTCTTTGTTTTGAAGTTTTCCTCCACCAACTCTCCTCGGCTTGGCCTACGTGCCGAAAATCACATGTTTATTTTTGTTTGTGCCTCTCTTTCTTATTTTATCCCCCCCGTGTTACAATTACATCGTGTTGCGAGCGGGATGGCCTGTGTTTATGTTTATAAAGTGGAAGACCTCCTTTGTGGGCCTAATATTAATTGCAAATAGCACCTGTTTGGGAACTAATGATCGATATACGAAGGGGGGCGTTGTCGGTGGGTGAACTTTCGTGGGGAATCAAAACAACATTTAGAAAATGCGTACAAAAACAAAAAAACAAAACCATAAACACAAGGCACGTACGCACACTGCCAGAAAACCTGTATCTGCTGGATACTCACGCCGCTCTCTTTGTAACTCTCTCGCATCCGTGAACCGGCGCATCGGCATCGGCTGTTTTTTGTTTTTGTTTTGAAAATGTGAGTATACAGTGGAGCTTAAATATATAGAAAATTTTAAACAAAAAAATATAAAAAATAGAGTTAAGTACAAACTATCTTAGTTAAATAAGATTTATTTTTGTATATATAAATATTATAGAAATATTTATTATTTAAGCTCCACTGTACTTGTTTTTTATGTTGCGCTGTAAAACCAGTTGTTATGCCCCCGCCTCTGGGCCTCCTCTTTGTGTGTTGTTGCTGTGGTATCGTCGTCTTCGTTTTTGCTCACGTAGCAAGCGCGTGGACACCACCACCACCACTGATGCCTACTGAGGGCAGGAGAGGCACTGCCGCCGTCGGAGGCGTCCACGAATCAAAGTGCCACAGCTATCGCACAGAACTCACCGAACGTTTCAGCAGAACGGACGCGCTCAGTTTTAGAATTTCCAGTCATTTGTTCAAATAATTAAAAAATAAACAGTGCTAATAAGGTGCTAGTGGAAGAAAAAGAAGAAAAAAGCCAAAAACAAAAACAAACAAAGATAAGAAAGAAACTCGCTAGTGGGCTGATTAAATCGCCATAGTTTCTGCAATTAAGACGAGGTAATTTTCCAAGTGCTCCTACATAGTGAGGTAGATACCAACAGAAAAGTACCCTCTCCCGGCAGAAGAGTAGGGTGCGCGTTGGCCCTTGTCTTGAACCGAATCTGGGTTAGGGACACTCCCCTACAAGTCCCTCTTTGGTGCGCGAGTCGGGCATTGATTTTTCACCAAAACTAGAGACTCATAGCTGCGATCTCCGTTACAGATATCATCCAAACAATCTGGAAGCCCCAAGGCAGGAACCTCTCCATTGGACAAACGTGTTTTGCAGCCCAAGGCACAGCAACCACAACAAGCCAAGCAGCCGACTCCCAGCAGCAGCAACAACCAGAGCGCACAGAACACCGCCAGCAATCCCAGCAACAAAAAGACAACAACACAACAGCAACCTCCACAGGGAGCAGTAGCAGCCACAAATACACAGACAGCCCCAGCAGCAGCCACATCCACAGTAGCCACTACACCAGTAGCCGCCACAGCAGCCGCCGCAGCATCCGCGACACCAGCAGCATCCGAGCCAGCAGCAGCATCAGCCACAACCACTGGTGAGTAGCGACTCAATTGGAGGCAAGTGGACAAGGGATGGATGCTTCTATAAATAGGCCTGATTTCTTTATTTTTAAACCCAAACGCTCACCAATCCACCTTCCATTACAGTTGACGCCAGCCAGTCAGATGCACTCGCCAAAGTCGTGGTAAAGGACAAAAAGAAGGTCAACCAGAAGGTAAGTTCCGACTCATAGTAGTCCCCCACTCGCAGAGTAACTGATGGACTTTGTTGCAGGCTAGCGACTTTAGCAACGTCGGGGACTGGCCCACGCTAGTTGGAGGAGTTTCCGGAAGTGGCAAAGCCACCAGCAACGAACCCAAACGGAATCCAACGAAAAAACAGCAGACCCCCAAAGGAGTCACTCCAAGTGAAGTTCCAACAGAGTCTAGTGGAGCACCCACCGCAACCACCAGCACCAGCACCAGCAGCAGCTCGAACTCTGCCACAACAGCCACAAGCAGCAATAGCAACAGCCAAGCAAACGCAACTGCCGCACCTGTCGTTGCCAGCACGAGTCATGATGCCAAAGCCCAGCGAGACGCTGAGCCAGCAGCTGCCGCAACCAGTGCTGCTCCAGCAGCTGCTGGAACCACTGCCGTGCCTGCCTTCACCAAGAAAATGCCCAAGCTCAAGTGGCGTCCGCTGCAAATCGATCTGGCCAAGTCCAGTCGCCCTAAGCCGATTGGCGGGCGGCCCAACCGCCGGCTCAGCGATGATCCTGCCGACCAGCGCCGTCCGCCGCGCTCCTACCACGAGCGTCATGCAGCTGCAGGCCGTGGAGGAGCAGCTGGCGGCGATGCGGGAGAAGGATCGCGCCAACCGCACACTGGCCGGCATCCGTACTCCGCTCGGCCAGCGACTGCTGCGTCCGGGCGCGTGGATTCCTGGCGTAGCAGCGGCAGCACCGCAGCAGCATCGTACGATGACCAGCGCTCTGGATCAGCAGCGGGTGGTGCCGGGTCAGCAGCGGGAGCAGCTCCGGGCCGCGGCCAGCGCCGCTTCCGGACGCCGTACCGGGGCGGGCGGCAAGGGCGGGGCGGATTCTCCCGACAGGGACCAGGTCGTCCGACTCATCGCATACCACGCCATCTGCTAGCTTCGGGCGAGTATGCCAACTATCTGCCGGCGGACGCCGCCGGCGCCGACCCTTCGCAGTCGTCCTTCGTGCTCATGGGCACCCACTACTTCGGTAATGTGCCCGCCACCGCCTACATCGAAATGGACGCCAACAGCGTCAAGGAGGCCATCAGGAAGCAAGTGTAAGTAGCCCAGCCACACCTAGATGACCTTTGTTCTTTCCCCAACTGACCCTTGACCTCTTCTCCCCTCAGGGAATACTATTTCAGTGCCGACAACCTGGCCGGCGACTTTTTCTTGCGCCGCAAAATGGACCCCGAGGGCTACATCCCGGTCACTCTGATCGCATCCTTCCATCGCGTCCTCGCCCTGACCACCGACGTGGCCCTGATAGTGAACGCGATCAAGGAATCGGATAAGCTGGAGCTCTTCGAGGGCTACAAGGTGCGCACCAAGACGACGCCCACTGCGTGGCCCATCAGCGATGTGCCAGAGGCCCCGGGCGCCGACCCCACTGCTCCCACTGCGCTGGAGCAGGAGCCGGCGACGGGGGAGCCGGAGCTGGAGAAAGGGGAGGAGCAGACTGAGGCAGCCGCTGGTTCGCCGCCGCCCATCCTCTCGTCGGTGATGGCGACGAAGCCGCTGAGCAGCATTCCGCCACCACCAGTGCCGCGCAACTCTCAGAATCTGGTGCCCAAGATGCTCCAGGAGAAGCAGCAGCGCTCGATCGCGGCCCTCAACTCGGTGAACGCCATTAGTTCGCTGACCCAGCACGTGGAGGGCGGGGCCGCCGAGCTGGCTGGCCATCTGAGCGGGCTGGCGGAGAGTGTGAAGCCCAAGACGGGATCTGGACAGGACAAGAGGGCCGCGGCGGGTAAGGGAGTGACGGCGATCGGGGCAGCTGGTGCAGCTTTGGTGGCGGAGCCGGAGGGCATATGGAAAGAGGTAAAGAGACGCTCCAAACCATCCAATGCTATCAAAGAAAACGCTACTAAATCAGCCAACAACACCACCACCTCGACACCACCACCACCACAACAGCTACAACAACAACAGCCACCGCTTTCACAAACGCTCAACAACAACAATAATAACAACAAAGTCAAAACGAACAATACCTCGTCCAAGTCCACGTCCTCGTCCAAGTCCACGTCCAACGCATCCAACGCCTCATCATCAGCCTCTGTGTGTGTTACTACCAACAAAGCTTCCTCCGCCTCCGCCACAGCCACCGCCACAGCCTCAGCTACCAAAACCACCGCCACCACCTCCACCACCACAAACTCCACCTCAACCACAACCACCACGAACAACATTAAGAAATCATCAACTGGCAATGCTGCTTACTCCAATACCCACTCCAAATCCTCATCCAAAACAGCTGCTCCGCCATCCGCTCAGTGCCATGCCGAAAAGGAAGAACTAGACTTCCAGTTTGACGAGGAGCTGATGGACCCCCTGCCTGGCACCGGACGGATCAACCACTTCACCGAGAACTTCTCCGACGACGACGAGTCCGATTACGAGTTTGCCGACCGTGACATCAACAAGCTCCTGATCGTGGCCCAGGTGGGACGGGCGCCCAAGCACGAGGGCTACGATCGCACCGCCGACTTTACATCCCGGACCAAAATCACCCAAGATCTGGAGAACATCATCAACGACGGCCTGGCCAACTACGAGGAGGATCTGTGGACCACCACCAATGTGGTGCCCGACTACCGAACCGTCAACGTCATATCCCAGGCCGATTTCGAGAAGCTGGCCGGACGCGGCCAGAGGTCTGTGCTGCAGCAGCAGCTGGTGCCACCGCCGCCGCCCATATACGTGGAGCAGGATGTCGACGCCGATGACACCCTGGTGGGCGACACCACCCTCAACTCCACACTGAACTCCACTCTGAAGTCCCGCCGGGCTCGGTTCTACGCTGCCCCCAACTCCCAGTCCATTGATCCCCGAACGCCGCGCAAGAGGAAACTCCGCCACACGGCCAACCCGCCGGTGGAGGCTCACGTAGGCTGGCTGCTCGACACTGTGGAGCACCGGCCGCGCACCACCTCGATGGGCTCCTCGGCTGGCACCTCGCCCACCACCTCCTCCTATGGGTCGTATGGCTCCTCGGTGCCGCAGTCGCTGCCCGTGTTCCAGCACCCATCCCATGCTCTGCTGAAGGAGAACAACTTCACCCAGCAGGCCTACCACAAGTACCACTCGCGTTGCCTGAAGGAGCGCCGCCGTCTCGGGTTCGGGCAGTCGCAGGAGATGAACACCCTCTACCGCTTCTGGTCGTTCTTCCTGCGCGAGAACTTCAACAAGAGCATGTACAACGAGTTCCGCACCCTGGCACTGGAGGACGCCGGCAACGGGTTCCGGTATGGCCTCGAGTGCCTCTTCCGGTTCTTCTCCTACGGACTCGAGAAGAAGTTCAGGCCGAACATCTATCAGGACTTCCAGGACGAGACGGTGTCCGACTTTGAGACAGGTGAGCCTTACACTCGGGACTTGGTCTGGGAGGTGTGCTATAACCTTATATTTCTTGTGTTGCAGGTCAGCTGTACGGCCTCGAGAAGTTCTGGGCCTTCCTGAAGTATTACAAGAACGGCGAGAAGTTGGAGGTGCAGCCCAAGCTGGCCGAGTACCTCAAGAGCTTCAAGAACATCGAGGACTTCCGCGTGGTGGAGCCGGAGATCAACGAGATGCTCCAGGGAGTGGGCAGCCTTAATCCGGGCCGCCAGCTGAACAGGCACCGCAGCGTGTCCGAGAGCGACGGCACGGCCGTCATAACGGGCGGAGGTCGCCGCCTGAACACCACCATCACAAACCGCAGTGACTATGTGGGCAGGCTGCTCCAGCAACAGCACCAACAGCAGCAGCAGCAACAGCAACACCAGCAACAGCAGCAGCACCACCAGCAGGGATATGGTGGCTACAACCAGCAGCAGAACCGTCGGCGCACTGGCTCCTTCGGGAGCAGCACAGTGCGCATCCGCAGCGGGTCGCTGGGCAACAAGCCACAGGTCGTCAACCGGAATCAGGGATCACAGCACGAGCTGCGGCAGCACCACAAGCGGCAACAGCACCAGCAACAACAACAGCAGCAGCAACAACAGAAATCGAAGCCTGGGGCAGGATCACAAACGAATCCCACCAGGGCCAGCACATCAGCAGCAGCAGCAACAGTAACAGCTGCAGCACCGACAACATCAGCAGTTGCGGCAGCAACATCGGGCTCCTCGTCGTCGAAGAAGTAGTTACACGTCACACGTGCAGAGACACACTTTGGATTAGGCTTAAGTTAATTTCTACGACTTACGAGTTAGTTTTCAGGGGAAGCAATCCCCGACCTTTTGTTTATTCATTCTTATTATTATTTTGTAGTATTTTGAGTCAAGCGTAAAGTGGGTAGAGTCGTTAGCGTTTAGCATAATTAAGTGAAATTTTTGAAATTTATTGTTTATTGCAATTTGCTTAGCGCGTTGGTTTAGTAGTTACGATTCTAATTGTTTGTTTCTCGCATCCGATCGACTAAACTAAACAAAACTAAAACTAAAATACGAAAACACGAATAATGGTTGCTTTCGAAATGCTCAATGTTAAGACACACACACATCCTATATAACATACAGCGGGGTCTGTCTGCTTTGTACCAGTGCCAACCAGCCATGATCTTGGAGAGTATATACACGACTATTCCTTAAATATATTTTTTTTCCTGGTGATTATTTTGTTTGTTATGAAAACCCAATGAAAAACAAAAGTCAAGGCAAATTTTCCTAATTAGGGTGCAGCGTTGATAGTTGACGTAATGCAATGAACTGTTGTACTATATACTATTAAAGATAATAATACCCGTAACCTATACCAATACTTACCTAACGAAAACTGAATAGAAATCAAACGAAATTGATACACACGACAAGAAAGAACCACAAACAAAACCAAATGATCTTAATTCAAATAAATTTCTGTAAATTAAACTGAATACATATATACATATATAATATATAAAATATATATATTTATATTTATATTTGTAGAGCGTATGTATGCCACAGTGAAGCCACAATTCGCATATATATTATTATTCTTATGATTATGATTTGTGTCTGACCTTAGGAGGCAGCGAGAACTTGTAATCCTTACACCCAATTGAGGCATGCGGGGCTCAAGTGCCAGCGAATTTTAGTTATTTAAGCCATTAGCCAGAGCGGCAGACATATAGCTACTGCAGTAGCACAGCACTGTCCCAGTCTATATCGACCATCCCCCCCTCAGAACACCTCAGAACTTCGTACCCCGCCAAGCATTTAGAAGCATGTCAAGAACCATTTATATTTTATCATTAGTTTTTGCACTTGTTACTTTTTAATTCGAGAAAACTACGACTATAAACAATAACTAAAAAAAACCCAAGAAAAACACAAAAAAATTTTAAAATCAATCGAAAAAAATTGTCAAGTCCAAAAAAAGTTTAAAACTTTACAAAAACGGCAAATCATGCAAACGAAAAAAAAATATTAAACGAATCATTAAGATATTGTTTCGCATAGTGAATAAATCTAAATTTAAACATACATATGTGAGAAATCAAATCTAAGCTTAATATGGATAATAACTATATATACTATATATACATGTATCTGCTTCTATATCTAGATCAGACCTAGGGAGACAGGATCGGACAGTAAAGCGTGACTGCATCTCGAACTTTTAGGATGCCACATACATATGTACATATGCATATGTATATGTGGAGCAGTTTAGAAAACTCTCTCAATGAATCGATCGATCGAAAGGTCCTTCAGCTCCTCGATATTTGCTTCGCTCGTATCCCAAAAGCAAGCAGAAACCACAAAAAAAACACACACACAAATACGAAAAGTGCAAAAAACATTTTATTAAATATTTCTTTAATCGTTAGATATCTGTAAATATATTTCCCCCGCTTCTCTTCTTATTTTTTTGTTTTAGATGTCGCTTTTTAAACTTTATTATCCATACCCACAAGCCACACAAACCACCCACATGCTTTTGTATGAGCTTAACTATCAATATTATAAATACATATAATATGAAGTAAGAGAGATGTCCGACGACAATTCATTCGGCTGTTGCGTATTTTTACATGTAGTTCTTCTGCCACACAACTATTTTGTTTTTCACATAACGAGTGTTGACTTTAGTTACTATACACCGACACTGATACCGATACCAATACCGATACACGTGAACCACAGACTTTATATGTGCCCTTTAAGTTTGCAATTTTTATATACGATTATAATTTAAAATTAAATCTATGACACACCTACGAAATGAATTAAAAGTAATTTTGTAAGCTACTTAAATATGGAAAATGCGAAAGGAAAACTAAGGAAAACGAAAGAAATGATTATTGTGAAAAACGTGATAGTTTAAACCATAAAGAGTAATATTTACTACTATTATTATATTAATAATTAATTATACGAGGCATATATATATGATACGATGTATATGTCAAACGGAAAACCACAAAAAATTTCTAAACTAACGTAAACAAAAAAAGTAAAAAATTTTTTTAAAATTACCAACACAAAAAAATGTTAAAAACAGTGAGTAGAAAAACTAAAACAAAAAAATGAATAAAAAAAACTTGAAAAAACCAAATAACTTTGAATGTTTTTCATTAAAAGGAAAATTGTTGGGAATTTAAAGGGAAATTTCCCGAGTCTCCGCTGATTTTCTGTAGATGGCGCCAGTCGCCGTCTAGCAACATCCCTTTGCAACATTGGCTTGGCAGCATGTTCCGTCGTTCATAAATGGCAGATAAAAGTGAACAAAGGGCTCAGGGTCGATTGACCCTTCGAGTAATTAACCCCTTCAAGAGCGTGTGGTGCCATTTGTCAACCGGCGACAAAATGCAAGCCAAACTACAACAAACATCTACTCAGAAACCGGCTCGGAGCCCCAAACCCAACATATGTATGTATGTTGTTCGCCTGGGAGAGCATGGGGTGTCACAGATTAACGCCTCACTTGAGTTATGGCCCGGCTCCCAGCACCACCGGAGCCGGGTAACTACTCCACAAAATCCGAACGAACGCGTGGAAAAATCATGTATAAAACATAAAGTGGTACACAGGACATTAAAGGGCTTACCACTTTATAACAAAGAACTAATAATAAGAAATTCATAATTAATTAGGTAAAAATTCTTGACTAAGTTGTAACAATTATAAAGTGTAATAATTTCTTTCTAGTCTTAAAATCCATTTGAATTTCAAAGTGTATTTGAGGGGGTTTCTGGGAGGTCCTACTCGACAAAGGACAAAACGCAAAGGCACGCAAGCTCTGAAATCGAGGAGCAAGGACCTGCTGCCTAGCACCTACGAGGCGATAGCCCGAAGAGGCGTTTAAAAATTGAAAACCAATTTTGTAGCGATTTAAAACAGGCGATTGGAGGTGGCAAGTAGGACTGGGTGCCACACAGATGGCGTGTGTGTGTGCCCCCACTCGTAGTGCGACTTTTCGCACCTCAAGCTCCGAGCCCTGACCTCTGTAGAGCTTAGATTGTGTTACCAATATTTATGGCTCAATGGGGATACGGCTAGGCGAAGGACTTTTGGCTGGCGTGACCGCGGCCAGGTCTAATCACATGTGACCCCTCCCAGGAACCTGGCTGGATGGGGGGGCCGATATCGCATTCATATCGGAACTGAATTTAATGGGCGTTTAACGTCGCCTTTGAACTTTGGCCGCACTTAGCTCACGCACATGCTTCCGCCGGAGCGCAGATCCCGGGGTGGAACTCCGGACTATATACAAACTGGTGTCCGGGGAACTGAGAGACACGTCAATGTTGCAATTTATCGGCTTTTCCCATAATAATCAGCGACTGGGGTTTCATTGTTTGGTAGCAATTTTTCAGAAGGTGTGGCAAAAGCCATTAATTGAGTTTTGGAGTTTTGAGGAGGTAACTAAATTAGTTCTATAAAGTTTAAGGTTTTATACCGCTAACCCTCTACTTCCATGGATATTCCTATTTATTTCCCCAATCCATAAACATAATTATAAGCCTTCAACAATTTTAATACCAACATTTTCGCTTTGCCAACCCGTCTAATTAGTTCAATCCGATGGGCGTTGAGTTCCGGAATCCGGATCTAGGGGGCTCGATGGCCGACAAACCTCTGGCAAAATTTTATCACCGCACTACAACGGTGCACAATAATGGGCCGGAACCCCCAAAAACAAACTATGTTCACCGGCTGGCCTCCTGGGGCACCAAAAATGTGCATACATGGATAGAATGGATGGGAGAAAAAAAAAAGGATATGCCAATATTCGAAATAATTAAATAAAATATTTCATAAAATGGTTTCCGCTTCGGGGGGCCTTACCAGCTGCAGTCCAAAAACTAATTATATTTTAGGGTCTCCGTGCTGGCCAACTCAACCGGCACTAGTGGGCGGCCAAATACAATATTTGAACATCCATATAAAAATTCCACCTGGCAATAAATTTCAACTGTTTTTCTATGACAGAGCATCCTTTGATCTCCATGAAATTTGTGCATGCCCGAATCGTTCATAAATAAGTGTTTCCGGGCGCAGGACTCGTCAGACGAGCGGAATATTTACATGTGGCACACCCATATCGGGCTCTAAATTGCATTTTATCTGATTTCCTAGTGGGCTCTAGATAGCAGCTGGGTGTCCATCAAATAAGAAAAGATACCATTGATGTGATGCGATTTATTTATTTTTGTGCATCTGAATATTCCCATTTTTATGGAAAGATTAAAATGGTTTCTGGGTAATATTTATTAAACATCCCTAGGATATTTGTCTTCTGAATAGAAGAGTTTAGAATTTTGTTTAATTAAAAGATACCACTATGCCAAGTTGCCGTTTCTATGCACTTTCTGTTGAGTTATGTTGTGTAAACCATGTTTCACTTGGCCAATTAGCTGGGCTACCCCGTTGTCCTGCCAGAAATCGGCCACAAATGCGAGGATCTGCCGCTGGAATGCAATTCCATTAATTCCAGCTCGTCTCGCTCCGTTTTGGCCTGTTCTGGCCAACTCAAACTATTTGCATTGCCATTATGCTGCCTACGCACTTGCCTAGGCCGGCCAGGCCGGGCTCTAATGGGTAGGGCTTACAAAGCAATTACATTTCATTCGAAATGCAGTATCCAAGTACCCCCGTTCGCACACCCAGAGGTGGACTTGACAAATTGTCACTGAGAGCCGGGAGACAAAATCAAATTAATGATATGAATTTCTTATTCAAGGACATTAGCGCAGGTCCTTCCTGTGATGTCAGTGTTTGGCCAGCAGCCGCCTCCACAAGTGGTGGCTGGAATTTGTTTATCAAAAAGGAAGCTGGTCTTCCCAAAAAATATCCAAATTGGCATTCCTATTCCGTTAAGAAACAAACAGGAAACGGAAATGCGTCAGCGCTATTGGATTCTTCTGGGATATTTATTAAACGAGCTGGTCGGGGTGGTCAGGATAGGTTCCTCAAACATGCACATACATTTACACAAATGTCGCATTAGTTTCACATTTCGTCCTTCGCATAAACATTTATCTAGCAGAGAAATTGAGCAAAATCGTCCTTAAAGACTGTGGTCAATACACAAGAATCCTTGGAGGAGACAGTGCGAGGGGTGTACGTATGGTGCAAAGGACAATTAGATAAATACCAGGACACGCACAGTCAGTGTCTGTTGCTTTATTCTTTCTGATACCCTTTTGAAGGTAATATAGACATTACTTTTCTAAGAACTATTTTTTAAACTAATTTGTGGTATTATTTTTCTGCAACAAAAATCAAATCCTATTTATTTCATCAAGTAAGTTAATGGAATTTTCTATGAGCACATTATTAGGGTATTTATTGAGACGACTTTCTTCTTATTTTCCAACATTTTTCTTTGTTTTTTTTCTGCCTTGCTGGCATTTTTCTACACTCTGACCCCCGAAGGAGAGATGTGCGTTGGCCAGTCAGTTAAGCTGGCATTGTGGCCATCCTTTGTGTGTGCGTCCTGTCACAAGGCTCTGTTGTTGTCTGATAGTTGTAATTGGCCAACTAAAATCATGTGACAAATTAACAGCGCAAAATTTATTGCCTGCCCACCGCCTTAAGCTGTTGATGAAGAAATATTGGGTGCGTTCATACCGTCGGAGTTTGCCGGGGACTTATCCTTTGCTTCTTTGCGGCGTTGCTCCGAAGGCATGAGGCAGCATTTTGTGATTGCAATCAGGCGGGGCAATCAACGGGGAGACGGAGCACGGGGCAGATCCCCAGGATCGGAGTGAGTGCCGCCGACAGTGGGTACCGTCTTGCTTACCTGTGGCAATTAAATTGAAGGCTGTCCACCGTCCACCGTCCAACGTGTGGGGCGAATCTAATGTATCTAATGGAAATCGCTCCGGTGAGTTGTGGCCAGTTCCGTGTCCCAGCTAAGCTGGCAATTAGGATGGGATGTGTGATCGTTTGACTTGCGAGCTCTGTTCCAACCATTTATTTTCCGACCGTTGAAATGCAGCAAATATTTCATAGAGGTTTATAGACAAACCCTTGCCCAGGGCAGCTCTTGAATTAAGGATACACAGAGCATCCCACATTAAACGCAATGTAAGAGCTAGAATAACAATTATTACTAGTTTTTTTGTACAGTGTACTGCTGTTGGTACAGTGAATTGTTATCCGGACTTTTGTTGTTGTGGGAGTGGCCTGATGCTGATGTTGCTGCGGCTCAAAACATTAATTAATGCGCCTGCAGCTAAATAACGCCATTTTGTATGAGTTGCTAGGCAAAGGCACACAAACACCGGAATACGGCAAAAGTACAACAGGATCCGGTGCTGCACTGAGAGATAAAAGAGTCTTGTTAGTGCCACTATAAGAAGGTATAAACTGATGTTATTGAAAGTCCTTTTCCAAGAAGCCTATCTAACTCTTAGTCTCTTGAATAAAATGTTTTCTAATATAAAGTCCAGCCTTTTTCTTCAAGTGTATTTGCCCGGATGGCTGCTTAAAAGGTGGTCGGGGACATAGACACCTGCAGGCGACACGGGAGTGCGTTGGGCCATGCAAAATGCGTTCATGTCTTATGAACAATGAATTTTAGATGCGCCGCTTCAGCCCATGTACATACATACATACATATGTATGTATGAATGCATGTGGGTGTGTTTGTATATTTATTATGTATAAGAGTTTCAGGCTATGGTTGTGTGTGTGGGGCCAAAAAACATGCCGCCATCACACACCCAACTACACTGACACTCACACACCGGCACCTGTGCAAGCAAACATGTTTTGCTCGGATGCCAACTGCCGCCGGCAAGGAACATAAATGAGGGGCAAATGGAGATAGGGGGGCGTGGCAGACTGACCAGCGGCCAGAACGAGAGCAAACAACAAGGACACGGCAGGACCGAAACTAAAAGCGACATGTTTTTGCACGCTCCAGTGCGAATTTTGCAAAACAACAACAAAAGCAGAAGGAATAGTAACGATGGGTGGAAAGGATGAGAGGTCCTGGGACCTCTTTGAAGATGGAAAGGTAAAAGGATCACAAGAGAAACGAAATGACAAAGCAAATAATTAATTAAATAATTAAATTGAATATTCATACAATAATAAATACATGTATTTGATATATTATGTATTATATAATCTCTTTAAATTATTAATAATTTAAAATTAAATTAAAGTTCATAATTATATATTTTTTCCATCCCTAGTTGGCTTTTTATCAGGACCAACAGCCGCCGCAATTAAACACACAAAGGCTGCAACGCTGCAAGCATTTCCGGTTGGACCCTTTTCCCTGCTACTTCTTCTTCTACTTCCGCTGTCCTGGCGCAATTAAATTAAAATGGCCGCCGGGTAGGGGTTAAGCGTAGACACTTTTTTAATAAACAAGCAAAAACGAAGATGGATCTGGACTGGGCTGAAAATTGAAGGCGCTGATTTGGCGCATTTTAATTAACCCTTGGCCTTGGCTGAATGATATTGTCGCTGACTGATTTGCAAACAGACAGCCATACTGCCAGCCAGCTAGCTAGCTCCTTAAATATCCTTCACAAAAGCAACAGCAGCAATAACAACAACGTTGCATTTGTAATGAGAGTGGTGCTTGAGGAAAATGGAAAATTTATTGCGCTGACAGTTATGGGCCCATAACAATAATAAAAACAGCATCTGCATCGAGCAACCCGGGCCGGGGCCAGGGTAGTGGCAACAACAAGGATCCTGGATCCAGGATCCACAGCCGCATCCATCCCGGTTGCCCTTTGGCACGGCAACGTCCACGGCCTCGCCCGTCCTGGCGTTGATGATGATGGCAATGATGGCGTTGATAGCCCAACGAGATGCTACTTCAAACTCGACTTCAATTGCTATGCCAGCAAGCCATCCGGCCTGGCCATCCAAGCAGCCAGCCAGCAAAGGACACTCATTGGTTTGCCTGTCGTCCCGTCATGCAGCCATTCTAGTTGTCCTTTCGTGGCCTGCTCCTGCCTGCTCGCTGCACACCAAAAAATGTCAAGATTAATTAAGAATACGGTTGTGATTTATTTGAAATAATTTTAATTATTTAGAGTTTATATTTTCTACAGAAACCTCTAATTTATTAAAGACTTTTTAACGGAAATATTTTCCATATTTTTTCCAGTGTCTTGCCACTAAGTGCACTGCCTGATAGTGCAGCCTTTCAGCGTATTTTTTTCGACTGGCTCATCAGCGTGGCATTTGGTTAATGGCAAAAAAAGAGCCGCCTGTCATAAATGTGCTGCCGCGATGGAGCGTCCATATTGACGGCTATGCAAAATAGATGTCCTGATTTGGCCCGCTTGCCCGCCGCCTGTCTTTGCGTGTTAAGTATACGCAACGTGGTCGGGTTAAAGCCGCCGGAACTGGCTTGAGGCGAACTTTAAGCCGACGAGGCATGCCACAAGACACGTACCGAGCGTCTAAAAGTGCAAACAGTCTGGCTATTTATGCACAACTAAATGCCACGAATTGTTGCTGGCAAGGAGGAGTTTCTTGTGTTGGTGGATGCTCTTATAAAGTTTATTAATATTTTTTCGAGGTTTAAGTTAGTAGTTATTTGTATTTTTTTTATTAAAGCCCATTAATTGCCTTAAATATAAATAGTATTTATTATCCATTAAAGAATATTCAAAATTCGCCCTTAGAATTATTTTGCAGCTCAACATTGGCTCGTTTTCTTTCTATGCACAGAAATTCCCCTCACATATAGTATTTTAAACATTTTTATTGTGCAACCTAATGGCCGTTTTGTTGTTTGCGTCCGGGTGCTTTGACGGAGAACAACCACACAACCCACTCACCTGCCGGCACACACTCACCCTCAGCACCACACACAAAGAGGGGAGCTTTCTTTATGCCACAAACTGTTTCGCTAATGCACGATTCTCGTCTGATTCTGCTGAAGAGGTAAACTAGCCACACCATCGCCCGGCTTAGTTCGCCAATTGAATTCTTAAGTGTTGCAGTCCTGGCATCTGGCAACAACTAAAGTGAGATACTTTAAGATTTTGAAACATGCTCGGGCTTACAATAAGCATATTTACACATTTCGCCTCTTGATATGGCTGTGCGTGAGTGTATTTATTTATTTGGCGATGTTTATTGTTGGCGGATCTTGGCCAATCCTTTCGAGAATCTTCGCCACGTCCCGGCAATTGCTCATAAATACCAAAAAGAGAGGGCAACAACAAACCTAGCAACAGACCAGTGGCAGCAAATTATGAATTATAGTTTCCTTTAAATAAATTTCTTGTGCTTCGCTTTTCCGTTAGCTGGTCTTTAATTTTATTTATTTTCCTGTGCGTTGCGACAGTCTCGGACTCGGAGAATTTATGATTTCGCCTAATTGCATGCGACAATAAATTGTGCAACTGCTAAAAATTATGAGCACAATTTTTCGCACTGTATTTCGGCATTTCTGAATCAGATTCCCCAGCCCCAACCGTTCCCTTCCTTACTTCTCTCGCTCTGAGGTCAGTCTCTGTGTCCATGCCGACATCCGACATTTTTGGCCTCTTGCTGTGATTTTATTTATGCGCCATAATACAGAATAAAGTGCAGCCTCGAAATTGAAACGGATATTAAGCAATATAGCATTGGGACGGGGCATGGTACTCAATTCGTAGCTAAAAAGTATTAAATTCGCTTTCGAGCATATTCAATCATATTCAGCGTCGTTCTTTGGCGCGTTAAGCTTTAAATATTATTACAATTTTTGCAATTAACAAATTATGAAATTTTTATTGGTACGCTGTACGCAGAGGCTGTGCCATTTCCACGCAACTTATTTATCCTGCAAATAGTTAACGGAATTCAGGAAACTGTATTAACTTGCCAAATGGTGTGGAAAGTCAATAAACTTCTATCTGAAATGTAAATTCAACAAGCGAGTTTTATTAAGCTTTCCGTAAAGGCTTTATCCTGCGCGAATTGCAATTTAAATGAATAAACCAATAAAATTTACGACAAGCGACTATCACAAGAAGAGGCCTTTTAATGATTATACAAATAATGAACCGGATTACCATTTAAAGAATAATAGGCTTTTCGAAATTGTGAAAAGGATACTTTTATGTTCAATATACTCATTGTTTTCTGACTAGTTTGGTTGAGAAATAGACAGAACAACATTGTTGGATCAACTAATTCCGAACACGTTCTTCATTTCCCGTGGATGTCTCCGCTAAATATTCCGGGAGCTCTTACGCTTCGCTTCCGTCCACCACATGCTCCGATGCACCTCAAACTGTCACTGCATATTTGCATTTACAAATACAAAAGTTAGCACTGCCTTCAACCTCTGGCCTTTCCCTCTCACAGCTCGGGAAACTTGTCTAGAAGTGTTTGCCACACGTTTAAGTGTCAAGTACGGAACGCTAAAGACAATTTCTAAGCAAATCGCACCGAATGCAAAGCAAACCACATAAAAATGTCAAACTTTTAGCAAAGCTGCGACCCCTTTTATATATATTTTCATCTGATTTTCCGCCACCCATCCATTGTCAGTAAGAAATGTAAATTTTATCTTTCGGTGGAAGTAACTTTTACAATTTCATGATGTTCCATTTTGCAGCACGGGGTTGCATCTAAATGCGTCACGCCTTCGTTTCTCAAGGAGAGAAAGAGGAACATGGCCAAGTTTTTAATAATCTTGGGATGCAGCTCGAAAATTTTAGCTTGTGGTTCGAAAATTTTTGATTGTAAGGCATAGAAAGTTATCTTAGGTTATCTCAGAGACTTTAAAGAAAAATTAAAATTTGTAAAAACTACATTCAAGTTGTAAGGAATTGTAATTCTTTTGTGAAAGTTATAGCTATGATGATGATTTTTGACCTTTCCCCTTGAGTATTTCATAGATTTTGATTAAAAAAACTTCCTGGGGGTTGTGGTAACAACTCATACCTGAAGGACAAAAAAAAAGGGAAGAAAAGTTTTAGCCAGTCCAAGGCTGCATTGTTGGGGGAAATGTAATATAATTAACATTAACAGTTGTTGCGATTTGTTGGAGCGGCAATGAACATTTACCTAATGGCAAACTTTGGCCCGTACCGCTTTCTGCGGAGATTACTCACACGCTCGGATTTAAAATTCCCTTTCAAGTGTCGTGGCAAGGGCATCCTAATGAGCCCCAGGACCTTTTCGCCGCGCCCGGTATTCCCCTTTCGCCCTCGAGAAATGGCAAATTAACATATGCTTTTTGCGTGGCGCTGGCAGAAAGAAGATTTCTTATTCTATTAGCCGACAGCGCTGGCAATAATTTAATTGGACCATGCGCACTGCGTGTATCCACAAGATACGAAATGAAAATGAAAATGAAAAAAGGAGGGGCTGGCCGACCCAAAAGGCAGAGCGAGAGAGTCTAAAGCAATTTTTCTTCGTTTCACCTAGCGCCTAATGAGAATGTAGTGCCAGGACACCCGGCAAAGGACACTAAAAACGCATAAGCTATGAACTTTTTGAGTTCTGACTTTGGCCAGGAATCACTGTTGTTGTTGTCCCCTGTTCCCGGCTTTGTTGTTGCTGCTGTACCGCTGTGTTAATTAAAAGGCGAAACTCATGACACAAACGGAATTTGCGGCCCTCGGGTGCTGCGAAATGAATTGTAGATATGTAGATGAACGAATCCTGGGCGAGTCCAGATAGCGTTGGTCGCATAATGTGCATGAATAATAATTTCCATTAAGATTGCCCTCCAAACCTGCGGTGCGACTGAAGGGTGGCATTTTCCAGCACCCCCTACACGGCAAATAAGGGTAATGGAATTTTTTATAAAAAATCTATAATTTGGAACACAATAAATAATAATTATACAAATAAAGACAAGACATTTCGTTTATCTGTTAGTTATTACCACTATTGTGGACCCAAGTTAAAAGACTTGTGGCTTTATTTCTTCCTCTAACTTTAGACGACTCCAGTTTTCCCGTGTAGTTTTTTTTGCTGTGCAAACTTGAGAGGAAATGCGACAACTTGAAGTTAATTTGTGTAGCTGCTGGTGGAATCCTCTGAAGCTCTCTCAAGCACTATCGCCATTGTAAATTCCGTCTTTCACACCTGTTACATGCAATTATCTCAACCACGGGCTGAGAAGAAAGTTCGTGAGGACTGCACTTTGGGCCAGAAACGAGCGCTCTCCCTTCTCCACTATAGTTTCATTTCCGACCAAAGAAA
This sequence comes from Drosophila pseudoananassae pseudoananassae, assembly GCA_018153035.1. Lineage (NCBI taxonomy): Eukaryota > Metazoa > Arthropoda > Insecta > Diptera > Drosophilidae > Drosophila > Drosophila pseudoananassae. Next base: position 4,260,627 of record JAECXR010000055.1, read on the forward strand.
AGGACGAGCGGCCACCGGGCCTGGGAGGGAAATGAGTTTCGGATTAAACCCCTTTCCTAGTCATCAGCCAGTCAAAGCGGAGTGTAAGTAGCTTGGGCTAAGTGCCACCAGCTACAGCTCCCTCGCCATCGGGAGGGCCGCCACCACCACCACCTACCGATGAGAGTGGAGCACGCACTGATTGCCAGTGAAATGCATGTGAAATTAACCTCGTGCGCTGCTCGGTTTAATTTGCACTCGATGGCTGGTGGCGGTGGGAAAAAAAGCTCCTTGCATGCCAATGGAGGCGACACCCCGGCGTCCCAAATGTAATTTTCCCTTTGCTCATTTGCTGCCTGACTGGCTGATGGGCTGATGGCTCACGACCAAGACATGACCCCCATTTCCTGACTGGCATCCACCCATACCCGTTCCTATCCAACCTTTGAACCACTCACTCATTCACTCACTTGGCCAAGCGTCAAGTTGCGTTACTGGAACGGAAAGTGTTGAGCAAGTTGTCAAAAGGTCTGCCATGGGTGATGTTGCAGCGAAAGGATCTGACTCTGACTGAGTAATAATTGAGTAAGAAATGGTTTAAAAGATTTTTTTTGAAGGAATAGTCCTTCTTTTGGGTAAGTTTATACAAATTTATATTGAAAAAATTATAAAATATTTGGAATTCTATGATTTTGTTCATTTATTCAATCATGCCCGAAAAGGTATGCTACACATTTTGAAAAAGCAAAAACCATTAAAAAGACTTTGCTTTTTAAAGTTCATTACGCCATATAAGGAATAGTATTAATTCTTTATACCTTTATCGTGGATTTGAAATGGATTTACCAGCACTCAATTACCACCGACAACCCATCTGCAAACATCAATAAGCCGCTTAACTGACAATACTTTTCTCACAAATTTATGCATCGCCTCCGCGTGGGCGCGGGGAGCGCACATAAAAGTATGGTTCGGTTATAATGAATGCTTAATAAGCATTTGTCGTATACATAAGCAATGTCCATTAAAATTGACTTCATTTGCTATGCAATTTACAATTCATCTTCGTTATAAAACGCAGCCAGGCAGGGAATTTCGCGGCACTTATCCAAAACCCACATTCACACAAGAGCACCGCATGGCACCGCACCGACTCTACATAAACTATTCATTTCAGTTCAATAACAAAGCTGTTGCGAAGGCCCCAAGCTGGCCATATGTGTTCATTCCATTGAGTTATTCGCCGCATTAACGAAATCAACATTTAAATTGCAAATTGTGTGCATTTTGATTGAAAAATGCCGCGTTGACGACCCATCACAAAAAGGAACAAAAACTCTGGATGGATAGAGGCGGAGAAATGCGGTACAACAATGGCTGATTTCGAATCAGATGGGCCTGTCGTACAGTGAGAGAAATGTGTGGGGTTGTCTCTCCTTAATTGATTATTTTATAAGACTTTTTTTAACCGTGAAAATAGGTTGGCAGATTACTGGCTCCGTTGATTTGGTGGCTAATGTTTTCTTGGCCTTAATTTGGCTTACTGCATTGGCGGCTTGAACTCGTTGGCAGCTGCTGTCTTCACACATTCGCCGGCCTGCAATTTGCAACTCTTTTGTGGAATAAAAATAACACACAACTGCAACAATGCCAACAACGAAAATTTTATGCGCATTAACGTGCGACATTTGAGAAATGGGTTCTGGGCCTGGGTCTGGACTGGTCTGGGCTTGAGCCTTTTTTGTTTTCAACGTTTCAAGTTTTTTTTTCTTTGGCCTCCAACGGAGTGCAATAAAAATGCAAAAACGAATTCGAATTGATTGAACAGAATTGAACGAAACACAGCCGGACAGGACACACGACAGGACTCGTCTACGCACTTTTATACTTACACACTTACACAGTCACGCACGACGGTTAAAAAACAGGAAAAACAAAAACCCCAAGCAACAGGGAAAATGAGAAAATTATTCATTAACACATGCGTAAAATGCAAAAGGAACGGAACATTGCCATAAATAAATAATTGATAAATTGCAGATGAATTTTCATATTTAATGATGTTTAAGTGAGCGGGTGGATCAGGGATCGAAAAAATGTAGAGAGGACTTGGAGAGGAGTGGTGTGAGAAAAAAAGGCGGACAAATGCCAGTTTTGTTCGCATCTGGGCGTGCAATAATATTATGCTAAAATATACGATTACAATTCGGTTTCCTTTGCTTTTTTACGACTCGAGCTCCGATGCCGCACAAGAGTGCGTATGAAAATTGATTGTTGCTTTATTTATGGCCTCGCACTCGCAAAGTAGACATAAAAAATTAAGACAAACATAAAATGCAATCATGCAGCCAGTTTTTTTTGGCAAAAATCTACCAAATGGAATAGTAACCCTCAACGTTTTGTCCATTCGCCTGATTTGGTTTTACGTGCGTCGGGAGACATTGGGGGCTGGGCATGTCACCGAAAGGCCTCCCCGGGTCATGTAATAAAACGCATAAAACTTTGCCTCTAACGAGCGTGGTTTTACGATCCAACTGGCCCCCATATCGAACTGGCGAAAAAACGAGGAAATAGCAGCGAACATGGGAAACATTCAGTTCCCTTTTTGGTGACACCCGAAACGCTCATATGCAAACAAAATGCACGCCTAATGATTTGTTGGATGTTTTGGTTTTATACGGCCTTCTGGGCCACCCTTCTGGGAACTTGGCTTGAAGGGTTGAAACCGAGATGGCCAATTGATCATTTTAAAGATAATTGATGCCGCCAAACATAATTACATTTGGCATAATAGTAATTTATGGATGTCGAGGAATGTGGAGCAATGAGTGCTCTAAATTAGAGGCATATGCCAACGACTCACTTTAATTCTACAAATATTCATTAAACGGCTTAAATATTCCAGATATTTTAATTCTAATATCCTCACTTGACCTTTAGTATTTCATAATAATGTGCTCAAGCCACACTGTCCATGTCAAGAGAAGTTTAATTAAGTTTTGAATTTAATCAGAACCAAAGAAGCTCCATTGTTGCACTCATCTGAGATAATCTCCATCCATCTACGACCGTTGCAGCTCCTTCGAAATGCCTCGAACGCCCGAATGCCCCGACCAGTCCTGTAAAATATGTAATTAAACTTAATGAGTGTAAAATGCTCGAGTCTTGGCCCGTTTTGGGGCTGCAGCCTGGAATCAAATGCTGTCAGGCAAATCAAGTCATTCATTTGTCAATTAGTTGACAATGGGCCGACTTGAGCTTAACTCGTCCTGCAGCTCAAAGCCAAAAAGCAGATCCGAACGCTTCAACGAATGCTGAACGTAATTGCATTTGAGATTTTATGAAGTCCAGCCAAGAATTAACTCGGCCCCAGGACTGCAACCCCAGCTCGGTCACAATTTGTAATTTCGTATCGCTGATGAAATGCATTTCATTAATATTTATTTGCCGTAGGAGTCTAAGTCTTGTCATAAAAGTGGGATTAGCAGTCCAGATTGTTTACTGCCTGCAGTCGGTTATTGTCCCAAATAGCAAATGCATACTCGTATTTATTAAAGCCCAAATTCAAAGTAGAAAATCTCGGGATAAACATTTTGGATGTGTTTTTTTGTACGGAAATTAAAATAGTTCTTGGTTGCCAATTTTTGTGACAATCTTGAATGTAACTCTGTTCTTTGCATTATTAATTTTTTAATTGAGCCTGCTTCTTAGGTGTTTTGGAAATGAAGCTGTTTATGTTACACTTTATACAACATACAAATTTTTAAGGCTAACACTTTGAACTCTAGATTTCTTGAATTTTTCAAGACTGTCAATACTGTAGTTCTCATTTACTTATATAACAAAATAAATTCCTATTTTATTAAAATTTTTCTTGAAAAAGTATTATTGTAAATTATGGCCGAAGAGGTGAAACCAACACCTGTGATTACACGGGAAATGGTTTTTATATTACCAAGCGTAAAAGAAGATCGAATAACAATGCCAGATGTCCAAGAATGTCTCTTGGAAGATAGTCCAAAATTTAGAAAGGGGCCGCCCAAGGCTACTGAAGCAGCAGGGCCTGGAGCATCCGAGGACGAGGCACCAGCATCTGAGGGAGCACCATCCGAAGGAGATGCTTCAGCGACAAAAGACAGTTCAGAGAAATCCCAAACGGAATCTGGGACAGAGCCAGGATCCGGGGGCGATGCTGATTCCCTGCAGATGGCTTGTGAGGTGAAGTACTTGTGGCATGCTCCCTGCATGATGGTCATTTTCGATCAAGGAGATCTGAACAGCGCCCTCTACTATCTGATGGAATCTTTGCAAGACCCGTTCGCCCTGGACGCAGTGGCGGTTCTATTGGTTCAAGAGAGTCTCCTGGAGGAGCTCACTGGGCGTGTGGTGTCCTTGATGCGGCCATTGGACTCTCGAGTGGCCAACCATCCCTGCTACAAGCGCACCCTGCTCAAGATCGCCGAACTGAAACCAAAAGTCATAGTGGGATCTCCGCAATTTGTTCTTCCCGATGCCACGCCGATGCTGGTCAGGGATATCCCCCACAAGTACCTGGGGGAGGGACCCACCGGCATTATAACTATGCACGTCTTCCGGACGCCCTTGGAGGCCACTAGAGTGTATCGCAAGGAGATTCCTGCGCTGCCCATCGCTTCTGTGAGCATTTGGAACGAGCGGGTCTCGAGCGTGTACGATGTCCTGGCCCTGATAAACGTCGACACCTTCAAGATCAACTGCTTCAACGTTAGTATGGAGCCAGTGAAGAAGAACTTTGAGATGCGACGATATAGTGCCCAGATGCATCATGGCTACCACTACGAGACTTGTCTGGTGAATGGCCAACGAAAAATCATCATCTTTCCATGCGGCACTATTTATGCAAATTGATTGTAGAGATCCATAATATAGAACCACTTGATCTATTAGGAAGCCCTACACGCTTTACCTTTTCTAGCCAGTTCTTCAGCTATCTGAATCGCAAATTTCGACTGGATGGGGCGGTGCTTTCAACAACTACATATTTACACACCGAATACCATTTGAGAACGTTTCAGCTCGCACTTTTCGTTCGCTAATCTAAATTAATGCCTCTCACTGTGAATCGGAATAGGCTGTGCAGCGATGTTCTATCATTCAATTAAAAAAAAAGGCAGGAGAACGGCACATGCATTGGAAATGCGCGAAATAAACCGGGGAATTTTCGCACATTTCGCTCCTTTGCAAAATAGGCAGGGCGAAATCGGATAATGGGAGTGGGATTTGGAATGGGAATGGGATATGGGAATGGGATATGGGAATGGTATATGGAACGCATGGGCGAAGCAATTTGCACCACCCAGTCCCGGACGGAATAATGAAGTGTTTAGTTGATTATCTAAACGCACGGCTCTGTATCCGGAGTTGGATCCGGCACCACACCCATTCAGGCCTGGAATTGCTTGGGTTAGTTTATCGGTTGAGTCTATAATGCGCCAAATAAACAGCTAACAAGTTGGTAATAAAAGAACTCTAAAACTGCCTGAGGTCCGACCGCCCACACTCCATTTCTACATGCCAGCCCAAACGCACCTGCAGAAAATGGTTGGCTGGTTCGCTGGTTGTTTGGCAACATTGGTAGATACGAGTATGTAACTTGGCCTGAAAGTTGCGAACAAAAGCGAACAGCTCAATCCGTTCAACAGCAGAGGGGGCGTGGCACGCATTGTCTGCAGGTAAGCCTTTTTGCGGTGTAGCTCCACTTTTTGGCCTAGAGTTGGCCTGGCCGGTCCTGGCAATGGAACAACAACGCACCGCAATTGCATTGATAACCAAAAATGTTTGGACTTGAAACGAGTTTCGTTGTGTTTCGTTTGGCCTGCTTTCGTGTACAGAGACCATATTTCACCACTAAATCAAACAGACAACCGGCTTCAAGCCACCTAGTTGGTTTCAATGTGAACAATAGTGGTTGCAATGGTGGTGCCGTGTTTAGAATTCTATAATTATAAAGGATATCCTGATGATGACGGTACTCTATAGAGTAGTCAGGCTCTTCATATTTCATACTTTATAAAAGCTTTTAAAAGTATCTTAGAGTCTATGTCAATAATATATTGTAAAGCTTTCAAATCCTAAATTTAAATTAAATAAAACTATCAAAACAACCTCGATTGTAGAAAGGCTGAAGGAGGCGTATGCGTAAAGGCTTCGAGTTTGGCTCGCCACGATGTTTACGGGATGTCTTAATTAAATTTGATTAGCTGTGTGCGCAAATTAGTTAGTTTTGCCTGGGAATTGATGAGCGTGATGAGTTTGCCGACTAATTGGCTAATTGATTGATTGTTGGAGTTGCAAATGCACTGCCTCCTACCAAGTGCCCGCCGCTGCTCAGAATGTTTGCCTAATTGCGCTTCAAATGGCCGTCAGAAGTTGGTATTCTTTGTGTGCATTTTCCTAATGAAAATCGAATGAGAGGGAATTGCATTTGGCAGTCTATCAAAATCATATTTGCAAAATCCTTGTACTCCTTGCCTTTGGTGGTTGATTTGGTTTTTGTGCTTTTTTCAATTATTTTCAGTAACGCAGATTCAGATTCTTGGGGCAGGGCCTGCATAATACATATCGAAATAACCTTGGTCCGAAATTCGCCAAAAGAATAACTGCGCATTGTTTGCGAAGAACAACTTTGCTTTCTCCTTAGTTCTTGGTTGTCAGAGTTTCCCGGGGGATGGGATTCCAGGGCAGGCGATTGCAGGAGGGGATTTCCCCCAAACAAAAGTGCTAAAGTTTCCACTGCGCTCATGAAATTTCCACTTTAGTTGGGTTGTGTAGTAAATTTTTGTTTCTGCTTTTTGTTAGCTGTTTTTTTCCCGTACTCCACTCGCAGGACTACCCACCCACTCCGATCCCATATTCTCGAGATTTCCCTGACTTTCCACGTCCCGCTCCCCCACGGCGCGTGCTTATTTCAAGTAGTTGAAATTATTTTATAGTATGAAAGTTTAGTTTTTTAACTTTGGCCGGTGCAAGGCGAGCTCCGGTTCTCGGGCTTGTTTTATTTTTTATTTTGTTTTGTTTTCCTGGGCGAGAGCCCTTCGTCCATTTGGCGTCCGCACGCGCTTTTTGTTTTAGCATATTTATATTTTAATAAGCGTCCTGGCAGCTGCGCTCCAGCGCCTCCTTTTCTTCCTTCGATGCCCTGCGTAATTTTACTGCAATTTCTGACAGTTTTAGAAATCTTCGCGAGCAGAACTTATGAACCCAAATGCGCCTGTCAGTGCCAAATGGCCTGGCAGGCGGGCAACGTGGCGTATGATTGTTATTAATTTCATATTATGTCTAAGCACCAAGGACTTGATGCTTGATGCTGCTGTGCTATCCTTTGTTGCCTGCTTTCCGACTTGCAATAAGCAATAAGCGTTATAAGAAATGATATTTAATGTCAGTTCCGGCCAAACGAAGGCTGAAAAGAAAAGGAAGAGGACTGGCCTCCGACTGCGAGGTGCAGTTCAAGTGGCTCCTTGAAGCAGGAAAATGTTGAGATTGCCAGAAGGGTCTGAGCATCCCATTTGCATAAAGTGTGGTTAATCCAGAGGTTGCTGATGGGTTGGTGTCAAATTAATAATTGCACTGTCGGAAATTTTAACTTAGAATCTTTAATCAAAACTTGTGAAAAATCTATGTTGTTCTACCATTTAAAGTGTTCCCAGTGCATCTATTGATTAAATTAAAATTTAATTAATGTTGCTGCTTAGTAGTTTGGGGGCGTGGTGACGGCTTAATAGGAAAATCCAACACAGACATGAATCAAAGCCTTATTGTTGTCGTTCTCGCCACAATTGTTAACCATTTTCACTTCAATACAATGTGCCACGGCTCTCATTATTGAGGATGTGTGGGTCTGGGTGTCAGTGTGTGTTGTGCAAAGAGTTTGTTTATGACATTGTGCGTATGTGGGTGGGTGTCTGGCATTGTGTTTGTAACAAAATATAATCATAAACGTAATTTAATCGCGCCAAACCGCGTCTGTCACGTACTCGCCGGCAACAGATACAAAGACACCCCCACTAGCAGCGTTGACAACAAAAACTGTTATAATAATTCAATTCAATCCAGCCAGCCATTCCGCCATAATATCGATTCAATGTACTACATACGTTGCGAATCGTTTGCGACTTTGCCAAATCTAATGATCACCTGATTCCCCACCGCCCTATAGAAGGTTTGTTCGCGTGGGTGGTGCTGAGCGAATTGATTTCGCTATCCGGGCACGCCAGGGTGTGTGAGGGTCTATTTGTGAGCTCATGAAACTATTTTCTATTGAATTAAATTGTTATCATTACAAATGGCTGGCCAAATGAGATTTGTATTTCGAAATGTTCAAATTAGCAGGGTTTGGCCCACAATATTGCTCAAACAATGTGATTAGCAAAGCTCGTGGCTTATTTTGTAACATTGTAGTTGTCTTTCAATTTGTTTAATTGAACTTATTTTGATGGTCCAATTACAATCAAGAAAGTATATTTGTTGGCTTATTGAAAGATAATTTGGAACAATTTTATTATTTTGAATTTAATTATTCACATCTTAACAAAGACTTTAAATAATTGCTTTTAGCTTTATATGCCAGAAACAAATTCTTTGCCTGAACTCGCATTCAGGCTTCATTAACTCGAAAGAGTCAGCGGAGATTTCGTCAAATGCCAGCCAAGGTGGCTTCGGAACCACATCAGAAGCAGGAGCTGGAGCAGGAAAATCAAAACGATTTGCGGATGCTGTCATTTTGCAGTGGCACTGCTTGTGTCTAAGTCTTTTGTTTGCCATTTGGCGGAGCGCTCTTCACGGAGCGAGCGTGAATGCGCGTAAATTACGGCTGACAGAGACGGCTTCCTCTGATGCGGAGGCGGATGCGGATAAGAGGGAGGCTAGGGCTGGCTATGAAGCACAGGGCTGGGGAGGGGATGCCTTTGCCTGATTGATGCGCTCGCCTGCAACTTTCGCCACTTAGCCGTAAGCCGCGCATCCGCGTATCCCTGGCTCCAGAAATCGGAGCCATTCCATTGCACGCATGACAGCTGCCATGTGTGCTGGCATCCTCACACAGCCTCGTATCCTAGCATCCTCACAGCCCGGCTAACCACAGTAGTGCTGGGTAAACGCTTCCACACGCTTTGTCCTTGTCACCTTTTTAGTTTTCGGTGTGTTGACAGGCAAGCACTCAGTTGACATCGCAGCACTGGCATCTTTTCCCTGGTAATAGTTGTACACTATAAAAAATTTGTGAACTATAAAATAGGACTCTAGATTTAAAAATAATCGTTTTTCATTCAAGATAACGCTTTTCTTGATCATCTAATTGCACGCTTTTATTAATTTCTTAAAGATGGGCCATTGTTTTTTCCACCGTGCAGTAAAAGCTATCCTATCCCGGCGAGTGCATTTATCGCGATCTGGAATGCCTTTTGAATAACTTGCCATATTAGCGTGTTTCCGTTTCCTTTCAGCTCGGCTTAGGACGCGGGCCAGCAGGGAGGGAGACAGGGAGCTTAGTTGTGTCTGAGCGTCCTTGTGTGCGTATTTGTCAAAAGGATTTGGCAGTGATTTAGCTGCTGGCCCAAATTTCATACCGGATTGGGTCTCTCTTCGTTTCACACTCTGGCCCAGCCGACCGGCTGACTGACTGACAGGCAGCAGGGACCTCTCTCTGCTGGAGAATAGACAGGATTAGGTCGCGCCCAGCCCTTTTAGCCGCTGCAAATTAGCTGCCTAATTGTTTGCCAAAGCCGCAACTTTGGCCATTTCTTCTCCTGGTCCGCATCCTAGAGTCCTGGCGAATTGCGTTTCCCATTTGCCGAATGACAGCTGAATAATGTGCGCCCCATAAGCAATTAACGCGCCTGTGGGGCTTACACACGTACGTCTACGGAGTTTTGGGCATCGGAGTGAGTGTGTGTATATGTTCTGAGCTTACAAATTGAGTCAATAATTTTGCTGGGCCCTTGACTGGTCCTCCTCATCCTCATCCTGCTGCGGCTCGTCCTTGCCGCGACTCCGCCAGCTCCTTTCCTGATGGCACTTTGTGCATAATAAATAAATGCCATGAAATACGCGACTTAACACGCAATGTACAGCAAAGTCGCATGTCTCCATCTCCCACCAGAGATTGTAGTTGGGTGTGAGTGTGCGCGTGTGTGGGTAAACACCATATGACACCACCTTGACTCATTAATTACGCACTGGCATTTTTATTTTCATTGCATACTTTTATGCAATTTATTATTACAGCATTGCGGGCCAGCAGTGCTGGCAGGAAGGCAAAAAATAAAGCACTCGCTGAAGTACAAATTGCCTTTTTTTTAACACACTTGGATACACATACATGCACAACCATGAGCAGTTGTGGCGGCAGGACACACCGCAAATGAAATGTGTGCTGGATTTTTGAGCTGCCTTCCATCTTGGCTGGCCCTGGAGCTCGCGATTGGCAATGTCCTGCGGACGTATGTCTAAAAATATTTATGGGATGTGCATTTCAATTGCTTTAAGTGGAAATATCATCAAAAGCAGTAAGTTTCGGAGAAAAAGAAACCATACCATTAGCGTTAAAATCGAACTAGAGTCCTTTGGTATCATAAAATACCACGAAATGCGATGATTTAGCAATTCCACGTTTAATTTTCACTTATTAATTATGTACAATTGTACTCAAACATAATTACTTTTTCCTGAATTTCAAAGGTAAATGTTGTAAACTCACATATTCTTTGATAAAAGGGAAGCTAAACTGAATTTTCTCGAATGAGAGAAACTTTAATCTTAATGCCGGATCGCAGAGCACTTCAGCTTCGCTTATGCTGGCTGGCCACCCCTCGGAAAGGGAATAAATATTCACTTTTTACTCCCTACTTGTTGTTGTGGTTGCATTATTATTGTCGTAATTGTTGTAGTTCGTGTTGTTGTTCTGGTCATGGTGGTGGTGGCTGTGGTGGCGGTGTTGGAGCTGCTTTTGTGGTTGGCTGGTCGAAAATTCCCCAAAGAATCTGACGCACTTATCGCAAATTACTTTCGCAGTCGCAGTTGCAGTTGCAGAGCAGCAACGTTGCTTTTGTGTATAAATTTAACAATTTACTCATACACGTGCAGGCATGTGTACATTGCAAGCATAGGGGATTGTAAATTACCATCCCAACTTACACACACACTTTGAGACTAAATGCATCCAAAGAACGTGCGTTGTCCAGGGCCAGGACAGGATTTGTAAAACTTTTGGCCAACTGGCAAACATGGCGTATGCGTAATATTTCTCCCTGCCGCAATATGCATGTCCATGTTACCGGACAAACTTCATTAACAAGCGAAGCCTTCCAACTTGCCGCAATAACAATGCAAATGTAACAGCTCGAGATGTTGCCAGTGCTGCAGCTGCCACTGCCTCTGCCATTGCAACTTTTGTGCTGCATTGCATTTTCCCAATTAGCCGCACAACTCATTAAGCTTTCCCGACGACTTACCGCCTTTTTTCCAGCTTTCTTTCTGGCACTCGTCAATTAGCATTTGTTTCGGGGCGTTTAATGGCCATCCAGATGCTGCCGCGTCCACCGCACTTGCCGTTGTAACTGCAATAATTTATTGTTGCCGTTGCCGGCTTCATAAGATGTTAACGCGCACTTAATGCCACTTAAAAATACGCATAAATCGCAGGAGGAAGGCTTCGGGAAGGGTTGGCAAGAAACGGAGGACCAGGACCGACTGTCTGTCCGTCCACTTACATGGCTACTTACAACACTGCTCAAGCATACATATGTATGGAGATGACCAAGTTTCAACCTCTACCACCCAACGGCCACCCGCCCGACATCAGTAGCAGCTGCACAAAAACAAGGTCGAACAGGGGACAGCAGAAAATATACAAGAACCCAACACAAAAAAAATTAAAAAATGAACAAAAAACCATAAAGCAAGAAGGCTTAAACAGACGAAGTGTTTATACACTTTTTCCAGTTTTATTTTTTGAGTTTAATAAATAAACCTTCCGATCCAGGAGTCATAAAATCTACTTGAATATACCATAACTTCTTATTTATATTTCATATTTTTTTAAAATAGGTATGCCCCATAAGGTGGTGTACAAAAACAGAAACAGAAAAGCGCAGCAACGGCAACAGAAACTGCAACTGCGGCACGCAATTAAGTGCATTTAATTAATTATTGTTGATAAAATAATATTTTTGCAATTTATTGTACAAGCGGTAGTTGCGGGTGGGCCGGCCGCCACCCGTTATTTATGCATATGTGAGCGCAAATAAATAACCGACGTTGGCGTCCAAAAAATAAAAATAAATGCGGAAAAATGGCCGCTGCATTCGTTGACGTTATCAGAAAGCTGGCTGTAACCCAGCGATATCGCCCCTGTGGCAGCAGCATGGGCTATCGCAGTTGCAACATCGCAATGCCATCGCAACGCGGCTATGGCAGATCGATTCGAATAACAATAATTTCTTCCGGTCGAATGGCAGCGCCAGAACAATCAGACAGCGCCAGAGATGCAGATATGCTGCCTCGAATGCATCTGATTGCCGTTGTTGTTGGTGGGCTGCTGCAGTTTGCTGCCGCATTTTAAACCGGATGCGCATAAGTATACGAAGATTGACAGGATGTGCGGGCCATGCACACGCATTTTGTTTGTTGCCACCGTCACCGCCACCACGGTTCCTGTCCATGCCACGTCCCCCTGGGACGCCGTAGGTGCTGCATTTTAAATCAAAAGGGGCGTACACGTGTTTCACGTACGGGTCACGCCCCACACTAATTTGTATTGTTTTCGCTGTTAATGAATTTCATATATTGTATTTATATGAAAGCTCTTAATGCGCAAATTATTCGCGTCGACACTGCTGGCGCCGAAGTGGAATTTTAATTGAATGTCCTGACTTTCCCCCATTCCCCTTACCCCATCACCCAGCCTTTGCAAAACGCATCATATTTTGACAGTCACTTTCAGACCTTTTTAATCCATAGAATTTTGAAAAAATACGAAACTTGTAAAGTCATAATTTCGGACTGGCCATAACTTTGGGGAGGAACTTCCAATGACGCTTATGGATGACAGTTTCATGTTCCACACATTCCAGCTATTGAGCGGCTTAGCAGGGTCCGCAAGGACCAAATCCGCAAGTCGGTGGTCCGCAAGGTCCGCCGGGTCCACAGGGACCGCAAGGACCACAAGGCCCACAAGGTCCGCAGGGGCCACAGGGTCCGCAAGGTCCGCAGGGTCCACAGGGTCCGCAAGGAGGGCAGGGACCGCAGGGCCCGAAAGGTCCACAGGGACCACAAGGACCACAGGGTCCGCAAGGTCCGCAGGGTCCACAGCCGGGTCCGCAAGGTCCGCAAGGCCCACAGCGCCCTTCGGCAACAGGGTACTGGCATGTAGAGAAGCAGGGTAGCGGGCAGCAGGGTCCTCCTGGAGCGCAGGGTCCAATGGGGCACGGCGGGCAGGCGGCGCTGGGTTTGTAGTTGATGGGTCCATTCGGATAGCAGCAGTACTCCCTTGGCGGAGGGATGTCGATGGTCTGGGGCTTCGGTTGGCACAGGATCGACTGACACACCTCCCTCGGCTCGCAGACGCGCTTCGGGTAGCACACCACGTAAGGATCGGGAATCATGGATGGGTAGTAGATAACCCTGGGTTCTCGCACCATCTGCGAGACCCAAATTAGCTTAGGCACCTTGATAACCCTGGTGGCGTCCACGACCTTGGGGATGGTGATCTGCCTGCATCGGTTCACCACCATAGGTTCTGGAACTATCTTCTCCGTGAAGACGACCCGCTTCTTGCAGATCATGCGTGGCGGCTGTTGGACCGTGATGCACTTCGGGAAGGGTGGGGGGTATGCGCGGGGCGCACTGCGGCAGGGCCTCCAACTGGGCGGCATTGTAGCACTTGGGCGAGCACTCGAAGGGGCCGCAGCAAGGATCGCATGGGCTGCAGGGACCGCACGGGGAACACATTATTCGGTAGAGGTCGGTTATCCAAAATTATGTCTAAAAAGAAACTAATTTTTTTTATTTTGGGTTTTTTTTTTGCCACGAAAATTTTCAGAGAAAATTTAGAAGTGAATCGAAGCGAAACTGGTTTTGGAATGAGAGCTGAAAGCGGCGAGCATTATAAGGAGAACGAAATAGAAAAGCAAGGCCTACTTGGTTTCCAAAATTTTTTAAATTTGTGTCTACTGGACCATATTTACAACAGCCTACTTGGTTTTTTTGATAAATAATAATTCAAGTGAAATTCGCTTAAATTCCGTTTATTTACAGCCAATGAGTCGTCAATGCGTTGACAATAAAGCAAAGTATACTATAGACTTTGGAGAAATTTTTAAAGCAAGACTTTGGAATATCAATCTTCCGGAATATACACGGTCCACGGTCCACAGGGCACTGGGCGTTGACAACGGGAAATCCTGGCGGCGTCCACATCCAAAGGGCTGACAGTATAGTGATAACGTTGAAATCAATCCATATTTTAACATGGCCCGCAGGGACCACAGGGGACTTGGGGGCCGCAGGGTCCGACGGGCCCGCAGTGGGTGTTCCAGGGTGTGGGGGCGCACGGGTAGCAGGGGCCGCACTCTGGAGATTCGTAGGGACAAGGTGGTGAACAAGGTCCGCAGGGCCCGCATGGTCCGCATGGGCTATTGCTGAGCGGTCCGCACGGACCACAAGGAGCGCAGGGCCCGCACGGTGCCGGCACATAAGGACCCGATGGCATCGTGAGGCCGCAAGGCCCACAATTTGGGACCGCGCATGGTCCACACGGTCCGCAGGGTCCACATCGGGGTCCGCATGGTCCGCAAGGTCCACACCGGGGTCCACATGGTCCGCAAGGGCCACAGGGTCCGCAGCCGGGTCCGCAAGGTCCGCATGGTCCGCAACGGCCTTCGGCGACCGGGTACTGGTTGGTGGAGAAGCAGGGCAGGGGGCAGCAGGGTCCCCCCGGAGCACATGGACCAATTGGGCACGGCGGGCAGGCGGCGCTGGGTTTGTAGTTGATGGGTCCATTCGGATAGCAGCAGTACTCCCTGGGCGGAGGGATGTCGATGGTCTGGGGCTTCGGCTGGCACAGGATCGACTGACACACCTCCCTCGGCTCGCAGACGCGCTTCGGGTAGCACACCACGTATGGATCGGGAATCATGGACGGGTAGTAGATAACCCTGGGCTCCCGCACCATCTGCGAGACCCAAATCAGCTTAGGCACCTTGATAACACGGGTGGCGTCCACGACCTTGGGGATGGTGATCTGCCTGCATCGGTTCACCACCATAGGTTCTGGAACTATCTTCTCCGTGAAGACGACCCGCTTCTTGCAGATCATGCGTGGCGGCTGTTGGACCGTGATGCACTTCGGGAAGGGTGGGGGTATGCGCGGGGCGCACTGCGGCAGGGCCTCCAACTGGGCGGCATTGTAGCACTTGGGCGAGCACTCGAAGGGGCCGCAGCAAGGATCGCATGGGCTGCAGGGACCGCACGGGGAACACATTTTTTAGTCTCGAATTTACCGAAAATAAAATTTTAAGAAAAAAAAAAGAGTCCAACTTTTTTTAGACAAATTTTTGCGGTACAATTTGGAAGTTATCCGGAGCGAAAGTATAAACTGAATGAGATTGATGGCACGACGACAGCATTGTGAAAAGTTTCAGAGCCCTCTACGATTGGGTTTTTTGAAAATGAGCTACTTGATTCTGTTTTAAAATCAAGTTTGTGAAAATCTTTTTTAAGCGAATTTAGAGCTTTATGACGCTTTAATTACACAGTGCGACAAAAAAAGAAAAGTTGGAGGAACTTTTGAAGAGACCTAGTAGGAATTGTTCATTAGGTCGAGTATAATATAAAGCCATGTTTGAAATTTTTCATACACCCTCAAATCTTGATTTATTTCGAAAAAACGGTTTTTCGAAAGTGTTTTGCTCTTTAAAATTCCTGAACGCGTAATTTTAGGCCGATTTTAAATCCCAAAACAAGTTTACTAGCGCTTCGGAGTAAAAGTGTGTGAAAGGAATGGGCGGAATGGAATGGCACACTATTGCTCGGGAAAGCTATGAAGATTGGACTGACTTGTTTTGGGAAAAGCGTAATAACTTCAACAATTTTCATAATTTTGTAATGAAATTGGTCTTGTTTTATTCAGGATTAATGAGACAATATTGATATGTGTTAAGAATGATACCATTTCTTGGAAGTTGTACCGAAAAAATGGCGTCAAAGTTTGAAAAACATGACAAAAATTAAAAAATGTCAGTTTCTTTTGTAAAATTTGTATCCTTTCTGTTTAAATAAATTATAGATGTATTTTGTTTTCAAAAGCTACAACATTTAACTATTGAAAAACGTAAAAAAATTGAAAATCGGCCTAAAATTGGGTTCGCGTTCAGAAATTTTTAAGAGAAACCCACTTTCAAAAAACAGTTTTTTCGAAAAAAATCAAGATTTGAGGGTGTATGAAAAATTTCAAACATGGTTTTATTCTATACTCGACCTAATGAACAATTCCTACTAGGTCTCTTCAAAAGTTCCAAATCACTGTCGCACTGTGTTATTGCAAATTGAGTATCCAAGTACGAAATACAAATCCCTAAATGAATTTTTTCTAATTGTTGTTAAATCTGTCCATAAAAAACTTGTATTACAGCATTATTCAGCGGTTGTGTTTCCAAAGTGGTTATCCTTTTTTGTGAACCGAAATCGGTCTCCACATGACGTATGCGAGACGTATCTGCATATATTTCAGCAATATGGCATCTGCCGTTGAGTGGGTTTAAGCCTTTAATATGCTAGCGCCTTTATTCAGGCAGAGCGTTTTTTCACCATCGGAAAGCCAACTTGGAAAAAACTACAACGAATTACAGAAAAACGTCGGAAAACACTCTGGCAGCTCCGGCCTATTGAATATCCTCGTACCTACACCTACATACATATATAGAATGCTACTATTTTTTGTTTATTTAGCTGTGCGGCAGGACATGTCAGCGCCAAAAAAGCATTTCGTTGGCCATGGGAGCTGAAAGCTTTAGTTCTTTTGGTGGGTAGGGCGGTGCAATCAGCGCTTTGTGCATGCCACAACCATGGTGACATCGAACAATTGCGCATTCACAAAAAACTACAACAAAGACCGTGCTCACAGCGGCGCATCAATATTGACAAAGGCTTTGGCCTGGGACTCACGTGAATTCTAAAATGTTTTAATCATTTTAAATATGAAAGAGTATTTTTTTACTGCCACAGTAAATTATTTTTGAAAAATATTAAATAAATATACAATCATTGAGCCAGATCTTTATGGTTCCATATAAACTTCAATCGAAATTTTAATGTTTGAAACTAACTTCAGATATTGAAGAATCTAACATATTAACTTCACTTCTTGTAATCAATTAAGAACTTTACAGTCTATTTTTGACACTGGCATTGATTTAATCGATCTGGTTTCGGCCGTGTTCCGGGAATTCGGCCAGTTTCTTGGCCTGTAATAACAAGCCATTGGCTTAGGACTGTAATTATGCAAGAAAAACATAAACTTCTGGGGCGTCGAGTGGCCCGGGACGCTTATCAAGCGACAAGCTGTCGGTCCAAGCTGCAAGTTCTAACCGCAGACAAAGCTCGTGCTAATCCCACAGTTTTCAAGGCCCACAGAGCCTGTCTAATCACAGCTTCGCCACTTGGCAACACAGTGCCACCGAAATTGTCAGCTAATAATGCAAACAATAACAGGCAACAGTCCGAAGAAATGGGGCACATTTCACATAATTGTGAAATGGGAAAATTCTCGGCTAAGACGTCGCAATTAGCGGACTTAGTTTGGGGCTCCAAGCCTCTACAGTGGGTGGCTATGAATAATCTGGGGGGCAGAATAGGGACGAGCCGGTCATAAATTGCTGGGCAAACTGCCTGCTTCGAGCCAGATAGAGGCGGCAAGTGTCAGTTGTCAAGTACATGCTTTTTTCAGATGGTTTTCCTTGAACTCCATGCTTTTTCTTTCCGCTTCGATAAATGCCTCAAGGCGGGTGGACATCTTTAATGAATTTAATCGCGTGAAATAAACATTTCTGGGGGCAGCCCCTCGAAAATCAGGCACATCTGGCAGTGGCGACTGTGGGCTGGTCCATGGTCGCTTATGTTGTTTGCTTGCACTCTTTGCGGTCGCCTGACGTTGATAAGTATTCTGATTTATTGACAAACAAACTGTGAGCGAGTTCGTGCAAGTGTGTGTGCGAGGCTTTTGTGGTGGCATTTATTTAAATTTATATATTTATTTAACGGCACTGCACAAACAACAACAGTCTCAGATGGACAGATGGATTGTCGCTGCATCGGAGTCGTGCTTAAAGCGTGCTTTCGGCTTCTGTTTTTTATGCATTTGCTACGCTGCATTTCCGTTTGATTTCAATAATTTCAACTTCCGGCACAAACCGGAAATGACAAATAAAATGCACTGCCATTGAAATGCACTGGTCGAAAATCAATAAAGAAATTTGATATTTTATAGTCTATATAATCACTACATTCCAAATACATTCTGAGAACACATGAAAAAGTTTTTAAAAATAACTATGGAGGTATGGGGCTTGATTTTTTCATAAAAACCCTCTTATTAAAACCGTATAAAAAAGAATTTTTTATTTCAAGCAAAGCTTATTTACTTTAATTGCATCATCTCCGGCTGAAACTGTTGGGAAAAATCGCATAAATTACGTGATTTTTGGTGAGGCTTCTTTTGCCCAAATCCGTGCATAAAAGTTTTTTTTACCCGCCAGGCAGTAAATTTGCGGGACTGAGAGGCGTACATGCATGCATATGTGGAATAACCATGAATTACATAAAAAGCCGCAAATACCGAAGTCAAAATGCGTGGCCTGAACGGTTTGGTTGGTCTTATTGTTGTTTCGTTTCTGTATTGTAAAGCATGCCGATGCGTATGTGATAGTGTGAGTGTAAGTGTATGTGTGTGGAAACCATTTTCCCTGGCAGTCCCTTGCAACATGCAAACGATTCAGTCAACGGCAAAAAATTCAAATATATATTGCAATCCTTTAGGCACGCGGAACATAATGAAACGAAAATGCTACTGTGGCAACAGCAACAGTGCAGCAGCAGCAGCAGTTGCAAGGACATTCACTAGCATGAACCGAGGACTGAGGACCAAGGACCAGCCGAAGCCGTCCGCTTTCCATTTGCCGAATAAGAAAAAAATAAATAAAAATGTGAAAATATTTCTTTGGCCAACATTTTTACAGCTGCCCCTCCTCCGTTCGGCAGCCTCTCACTTTTTCTTCCCATTGCGCTGACCCGCCCAGTTCACCAACCAATTCGCAGAAATTTTGTATACAAAAAAATGTTTTTATTTATACTGCTGGGGCGCCCGATGCTGGCCTGGGCCCAGTCCTGGGCCTGGGCTTTGCATCCCACCAAAATCCTTGCAACTGGGCCTGGCCTGTGGCCGCCGGTTGATTTATATTGATGAATGCCCGTTTGTTCGTTAGTTCCGTCTTCGCAGGCTGCCAAAGAGATTTACTTGTTCGGAGGCTCCGGGCTGGGGGCGTGGCAGTCATTTTACTCTTTGCCTTTTGTTGTGCTGCACTTGTGTATACAAAAATATATATGTATAAGTCAAACAAACACACACAAACACAATATACCAGCAAGTCACTGCGTGCACTTGCTTATGCTCAGTGCCAGAAATTATTGCATACTTTACGGAAATTAACCGCATTTCCATTTCTTGCACGCACACAGTATGGCGGCGTCATCTCCTCCTCGCTTTCGTCCTGCTCCGGCTTCGTGCCTCCTGTTCGCTCTTGTATACATATTATATTTACAATTTTAATGACTTTATTTTTGTGCTGGCATAAAATGTGATGATAGACTTTGAGTTTTAAAGAGCTACATAGCGGTTAACCGAAAATTTTTGTTTTATTTATAAAAAATATTATACAAATTTAACATTTTTTTATGAGAATTTAGGGCTATAGCGATATTTAAAAGAATATTAATATACTTCTTATTGAACAGAATTATTTAAGCTTATAGTACATTTTGTATTATTTTTTTAAGCCATTTAATCCACATCTTTTAATAGGTATTTTAAAGTCGATCTGTTTATATTACCAATTTATTTTGTAACATTCGCCCTTTGGTTAACAGACCCAGGTTACTCCTGAGTAGGCTGCTGAAAGTGGCAAGGGAATTAAGTGAAAGAATCAACCGTCCTGCAATCATATTTCTTTGTGACGTTTTCCTTGTGCATTATTAATCAACTGGGAGTATAAAATTAATGTTGACATGCATTTATTTATAAAACGCAACCATGACGTACAAGAATGCAAAAAAAGAGTTATTTCAAGTGGAAACCACATGCGACATTTGACCAGCTTTGTTTATTCTGACTTTTAAGTCTTTAAAATGCTTTATTCTATTTTTTTGCCTTTCTTTACCTAACTAGAATTTTAATAAGATTTTGTTCAGATGTAAAAAGATTGGTAAGACATGCACATTTCTGCTTACTCTTTAAGATAAAACCAAAGGTAAGTGCATTGACAACTGCATTTATTTGGAACTGGATTCTCATTTACAGAAAACTCGAACATCCTTGCGAATTGTGGGAGGTCTTTGAAATGAGATGAAAGGCAGAGGAATGCTTTTGGCGTAAATAGTTCTTAAGATTATTCGAGAAAAAACAGTAAGCTTCAAAACGTCAAGTAAATTAATTAAATAGTTTTCTTTTTGAATAAATTTAATATAAAATGGTAACCAGGAGCAACACCTGCACAGTTGTTTGCGATGGAAAATGCAAAATGATTAATAATGTGCCCTCTGATGATGTACAAAAAACCAGAAAATATTGATTGCATTCAATCAAAGAAGGGCATGACAATTTCTTTGATTGTGGAGCCCGCTGCTTTTTGCAAAACCATTCAACCAACCAGCTGCCAGAAAGTTCAAGAACTCGAGTGCAGAGGGCAATTGGCACGCCGGATGCGTAATCTATTTCAAACAGCGACCAAGCAAATCGAAGAAGCTATAGCTGTTGCCATAGCCATTGCCTCTCAACTGTCGGATGCATGCGAACACAATACAACACAATTTGCTCGTGCTGCTGCTGCTGCTGCTGTTCGTCCTTTCGTCCTTTTTAGCCTGTCAGGCCGTCTGTCCAACAGCGAGATGTATAGAGAAATTGCATATAAAATGCAGACAAATAACTTGCTCCCCATGTTTAGCGTATGCCCTAACGCCTGACATTAACAATGCAGCAGCAGTAACAGCAACAGCACCAGGAACAGGACCAGCAGCATCAGCAGCAGCAACATCGGTGGCAACCAGCTGGCAATAAAATGTAACAAACACATTGACTGCTGACAAATAGCATTGCCTGTCAATTCATCAAAAAGAAAAAGGCATTGGAGAGCGTCAGCGAACGCGCAAAACTATTGACATGCACACGCATATCATGCAGTAAGAGAATTACTTTGGTTTTCAGAAATATGTATATGGTACTATAAGAATCTTATTAGAAAAGATGATTGAATCAAATATTGGGTTTTACATTGGGCTAAGTTAGTAGAAAAGGTATTCATCTGCGGATACATAATTGAGTCGTTGACTAATACTATACTTTGATTATACATATTTTTCTCAGTGCTTCACCAGCGGATTCGATCGGATGCGAGACAGCACATCCTTGCACTGCTGACTCGGCAGACTTGCAGCAAATTTGCTTAGCTGCCAAACCAAACTTCGATTGCAACGGCCCTGTGCTTATGTGTCTATATTCTAGAGACTGTTACAAATTGTTTTGAAGTGAAATTCAAACTGCATTGGGAAACGGTGCATATTGCTCTAGCATGCACCATTGCGACCTCGCAGTTTTTAAATTCTACTCCATTCTGTAAGGTTCAAGAAATGGCTAGAATAAAAATTACATTTTTATGAGCAGGATCAAAGCGATAATTTCATTTCTTTTGAGGTTTCGAGGTTGACTTAGCAACTAGGAAGTGGTATCGCAAAGCCTTTTTCCCCCATTCAGAAGTCCCCTTCTTCTACTTTAAAGCCCTTACCTTTATTTCATTCATAACAAATTGCCTCAATTATTTCCATTTTCCCCGCCCAGCGCCATCGCTTTATGTTTGCGTAGCAAGGGTATAAAAACTTTATTAAAAACTTTTGTACCCAAGCCTTTTTATTATACCTCGTCTGCCCTTAGCCGCTTGCTGGTTTATATACCTTTACATATATAGGGATATATATTTATAAAATAGACGCACATTTAGGCGCCATCCTTGCCGCAATACTGCACTCCAGGGGCGTTGAAGAAATCAAATTAAGAACATTTTCTTTGGCAAAACTTTTTGCGCCTGTTTAGAGTTTTGTAATACTTCAACGACCACCACTACCCCTGCTTTCCAGTTCAGCTATTAGGGTTCAGGTCCTGTCTGTGTTGCGGGCGGCTGCTGTTTGGTCTTAGCCCCATGTGGTTACTTGAAAAATGCTAAATGGTCCCAAAGCAATTGCAGTCAAAACAACATAAATAGCAGCAAGGCGGACAGAACGTGGCCTGTAAAATTGGCTACCAACGCTTATAAGGTAAACTCTTATTTCTTTAAATATTCTTGTATATTATCTGTGCAGAACAATTATTTTTGTTTCAATTCTTTATGATTTCAAAATCCGACACCCTTTTCATTATCCAAGTAGAGTAACTCATAACGTCGGTGTATATTCCATAAGAGCCACATGAGCTTAGTAGTCCCAATTGTGTGTGTCTTGAAGAGTTTTCATGTTTATAAATTTTAGATATAAGATTTCCAAGAGCACAACTATCCAAAGTAATCGGACCGACACACATCTGAGTTTCAAAAAGGTTGTCACAATTTTTTTTGTCGCGATAAACAATCCAATTATCAGCCGACCAACCATTTGGATAGGATATCCAAAAGGTTGATTCCATTCAACCCCCGATCTTTTTCCCCGATCTTTCCATGGCTGGATCTTAGGGCTTATGATAGGATAGGTAGGCTTGCAGATAGGTTTTATGTGAGGCTTGAATGTCACCTCGTTTCGTGATTTGAGCAGCCCAATATTATTTTCAAAGGTTTCTGATGAAAAGTTGACGTGGTAGATTTCCAGTTCAATGAAGTATTCTTGGGAGTTTGTTGAAAACTGGACTTCACCCAAATGCACTACTCTACGAAAAATATGTGACGTTTTACAAGTGGTATTATATTGTGTGTTAGGTGACTTACAGATGCTTTTGGTTCTCAATGAAACTGGAGGCCGTCAAGAGGAAGTCTGTAATATTAATAGACAAATGGGACCTCATTAATAGTTTTAAATTTTCCAGATACGTACGGTTTAAAATAATAGGTTGTCCAACCTCTCCACAGTCCGGTTCTAAATATATGGAGATGCTTGATGGATTATAAGACACTAAGCTAATAAAATGATAAAAGTCGCTGTAGAGGTCATTCTTAGTCAAATTTAGCTGACAAACTGAAGACCAGCCGACGGGTTTCGCTTTAAGTCGCAGCATTTCTTTTTATGTACATATATGCTTATCAGTTGCTATAAAATAATTAATGAACAGGTATTTTCTAAATAAAAAAAGATTATTTATTTTATTCCATTCCTAATAATTTAATTATATATATAAATCAACAAATTGAAAAGCTTTCAGAGATTTCATGCTAAAGATTTTGTAAAGGTTATCCCTGCAATATGCATTGTTTCCTTATTGGATAACCAAAGGCACACACTTGGCCAATTCTTTGAGTTAACCAGAGTTTACAAGGTCAATTCAGTGGCTTTTGTGTGGAGGAAAATGGCCTCGATCCTGCTCCTTGTCTTCCGTTGGTGCTTATTGTTTTGCTGTTGTTGGGCCATATCCCTTTCAAGTTCAATAATGTCATAGAGCGTGTCGCAGGGCAGGCGTCCAAATTTATGGCCCGAACGGTTGACCTGAAGGCCGCGTGGCCCGTAGCAGCACGTGCTTTGGGCCAGGGAAATAATTTAGCCAAAAACATGTGAAGCTCGGCATATAAATTATGCACACTCGCTCGACAGACGACAACACATGGGTTGCTTTAAGGTATTGTCTATAGAGGACCTGCCCACCGATGCAACAGCAACAACCACTGAGACCGACATAACTCACCGCTTGGCCTTTTATTTTATTGTATTTTATCTTTTGGATTACTTTCTGCCATGACCACAACAAATAAACTTGAGCATCTTTGGGAAAACCCACAGCGGCGGTGGTGGGGGAAAACTCTGACAGGAAAAGAAAAGATTTCCGTGGCATTGTTGGGATACACAGGAAAAAAATAGGATTCTGAGAAAATCACACAAATTATAGTTATATAATGAGGTGTTTCTTTGTAGATAATTTAAAGTAATAAAAAAAATATAAATAATAAAAGTATATTTTTCATAAAATCAGAAATAAGAAATAGCTATAGATGTTATATTCAGTGTTGCTTCTTGGCTTGAGTATGCCCGGAGGTCTCCAGCTGGACAACGGCAACAATTGCGCATGTTAACATACTTGTAAGTAGTTTTTCCACTTTGCCATGGAATGCCAGAAGTATTTTCCTTTTTTCCACGCTTATCCACCACCACTAGTGGCACTAGCACCACCAGAGCTCTCCACTCCCACAACGGACACAGGACGACGGACACATTTGTTTTCCTGGGGGCAGTTGCCTTTTGTTTTTGTAATTATCTGCACGTTATTTGTGGGTCAATAAAGTTTCGTTTCATAGTTTGAGCGGTTGTCTGGCTCTTTGGGTTGGAGCCAGGAGCAAGGATTTATGGCATATGCGTTTTGGGCTAATTTTCAGTGCCGCTGACCATGCCATTGGCCAGTAAACGTTGGCGGTACCATTAATAGCCAAACTGCCAAACTTAGAAGCTTGCGCTTGCTTCTTAAAATAGCATCAGGCTATTTAAGGGAAGCTTGAAACGTTTCGTTTCTCGAGATGTTGATTCATTTATCGATACGTGGGCGATGCGATTGTTCGGTGTAATTGTAGACGCCTGTCAGGGGATCGTATTGCCGGAGATTTATACTCCCAATTGGATGGCGTGCCGGGGAGTCTTATTTCGCCGTGGTATCCTACCAATCATCTGTGATAAATTGCCGGCAATCGGTGCTCAATTATTTAATAAGCTGCTCCAGGGCGCCCCACTATTGAGCCATCAAATTTCAAACACTCGCTCGCTTTAATTGGAGCATTTAGCCGGCCAGTAATTGTGATGCAGCATGTTAATGTTTGCTCATCAATCATCAATCAACGGTGCATTGTTAATTCTAATAATTGCAAATAAACAAATTGAGGATGTCATGTTTTCGTTGAATTTCGGCGTGTTGCATGCCCCGGAGCTTAATTGATTATTACAGCTGATCGGAAGTGCTTATCGCACCGCCACACACAGATTCGACATCGACAGCCCGACGAGTCATTTTGTTTTTAATGTAAACACAATTAATTAAAGACCCATTTTTCGGAGGTATTTTTTTGTTCGGCCCACTGTGTTGGTTTCGAAAACAGAATCCAATCAAACCCAAGCACCACGTCGCAGTTTAGCAAAATAGTTGGTAAATTTATTTCCCAAATAAACTGCACACAAAAGCCAATGGCAACGATGAGAGGCACTTGCCACAGCAGAATTAAGCTGACCGAGGCAAAAACAAAGAGTAAACAACAAATTGAAAGGCATGAAATGAGGAAAAGAAAACAAACCACGTGAAAAACTTGATCAGAAAAATAGAAAAAATGAATCCTCCATGGCCACTGGACGGACCCGCATGCAGGTATGTGGATGTGGTAACGTCAATTGTTTAAAAGTGAAAATTCGATTTTGTGGCAAGGCAAAAGGCAACGAGACACAAACAAATGGCGTGCCAAACCAAAAAGCAAAAACTTTTCTTTTTTAACCAGAATTTTTTTTGTACATTTTTGTTTTTGTTCTCCTGCTTGTTTTGTGCAGCAAACAAATTTTTGTTCCCTCCCGCTGTCGGTTTGTTTGAATTGTCCATGGTTATTGTTGGTTGTACCTCCTGACGCTTTGTGTCAGTGGCTGGATGCCGGCGTGCTGCGCCGATGTGACCAAACGGACCAGCCAACAAAAAAAAGAACAACATCGGGATGAGCAGGAAGTCCTGAATCCTGAAAAATAAGTCCAAACGTATAAAACAAACGTGGTGGACCAGCACGAAAAAAAACCAAATAGAAGAAAAATATTGGTCAACAGGAGCAGGAAGGAGAAGGAGACCGCCCAAGACCGTGTGTCGTGAGTTGCATGGCAAAAGGAAACTAAAGGAGACACAAGTCGCAGACCCGAGCCCTCCTTCACCTCCTCCGCCACTAACAAGAGACGTAACGATAACGAAAAACAAACTTTAAAAATTGGATTCTTCATTTGCATCGGCAAATCCAATCAAGCCAACGTAAAGACCCCGGCCAGACACATACACAACATAAAGCCGATGCACCACCAACTGCACCACTCCAGTGCTCCGACACCACCACCTCAGTCACCTGCAATTTGTGATGTACACTGTCAACTATGTGGATTTATTTTGATGATTTTGTTTAGTTTTACTGGAACTAACAAAAGTTACCGCCTTAAATACATATTTTAATAATAATTACTATTTTTTTTAATATAAAAAGTCAAACTACTATACACATTGTACCTAGTACATTTCTCTCTGTACGCGGTTCGGTATGAACAGGCCTCCCCATTACGTATACGCCACCGTGGTCCCGAAAGATACAAAGCGAGAGAAAGAGAACAGACAAGGACAATAAATGAAAGGTGTGCGCCTCCTGTTTGTTCATATAGTTGACCATTGCTTATGGCCTGCCACCGACCACGCCCCCATCCTGCGCTCCCCCTCTCGTCCATCCGCCCATCGTTCCGTCGTCCGGCTGAAAATTGGTAACGATTTGTATTGGACTATGGCCAAGCATAAAAGAGGCTGAGTCCGAGGCTGTTGTGTGGGTTTGTGTGTTTGAATCGAGTGCCGAATCTTGTTTAAAAGTTTTGTCCTTTTGCAGTTCTCTTTGCCGGATAAAGGAGGGAAAATTTTCTTATTTGTATGCCTGGCTCACCTGCCGTTATCCATCTGTCTTGTATCTTCATCAAGTTGGCCTGTATTAAGTCGCTTGTTGTTGGTTGCTTCCTCCCCAGCTTCCTCATCTGTCCTCTCCCCTTTCCCGTTTCCCGTTTCCTCTTGAGCAGCATGTCCTTGCAACGTTGTGGTTTTTTCGGTGAGCTCTTAAAAAACCGAAGCATGTTCGAAGCTGGGTTATTGATTGCCCAGGCATATACGTTTGCCATTTTATTACAAGCCGGAAAATAGAGCTGTAAAAAAATGCACTGTACCGCCTCACTTTTGTTCTCGGTTGTTGTATTTTTTCAGATTTTTTTTGTTGCTGTTTTTTTAACCCATCTTGTTTTCTGGCCTCGTTAATTGCCTCAAAGCCAAACATTTGCGTCAGTCGCAACCGCATTCGACGTCGTGACAATGACAACGGCAACCGCCGCTTAAATTGCCCAAAACCGCGACAAGTGGCCGTGTCCGGCTTACGATCCAGCCCCCTTGCTGCCCCCCGATGTAGTGCAGGAATTTTCTTAGCCGCGGCCACGGATGCGGCCCAATGGAGCGTATAAGAAAACCATTCATTAGCGCTTATCAAACGGCACAGACAGATCTGTCCCACCACTCAATGGTTGTTTGATTTCCCCCCCTAAACTACCAACTTTTTTCCTTCCTGGTTCGAAGGGTCTTTTTTTTTTATTTTTCCCCTGGTCGGCTAGGCCTTGCTGACGTTTATTGTAAATGGCTGTCCAATGAAAATTGTTGTGGCCTATCAACGTCAACGCGGTCACGGCCGGGCCGTGTGTCATTAGTTCGGAAAAAGTGTGGCTGCAAAAAACTTGTTCGGCCGCAAGTCGTGAAAAAAATATCTGGCATTTTTATCGGGGCCCCATACATACGCTCTGTGTCCTGCGTCCTGTTGCTGTCGCTTGTTGCCTTGCTTTAGTTTAATTGGCACTTGACAGAGTGGCCAACATCACCACTAGCGCCACTAGCGCAGGAAAAAATAAAAATCACCACCACCACAACAGCCACTAGCTAGAGCTTCTGCTGGTCCTCGTCTCTGGTGTTATCAATCAAATTGGCTTTTTCTATATCCATCAGCACGTGTTGAAGATGGCCGGTACGCTGATTTCCTTTTCGGTGACCTATTATTTGTAATGCCCCTTAATTGGTCTTTAATGTGAACATTTAATTAGTTCATTTTTCTTCGGTTCAGAGGGGAGATTTGGGGTTGTTGGAGAGATGTTCACCTAGGAACCTTGAGAGCGCAGGCCTGGGATTTAGTCTCGTTTGAATAATTTAAAGACAGTCTCTAGTAAGAGCGAAATGGGGCCCTGGGCAGACGGAATGGCATAAGCGCCAAGGCTAACGTTAAAGGGAATTATGCATATGTATTTGGAAATGTAATGTCCTATTGCGCACCGCCGTCCTGCAGCTGGAAGCCCCAAGCCCAGAATCCGAATCACAACCGAAATCAGAGCAAGAACCAAACGGCCAACGAATTTATAACTGATTTCTGGTGATTTAGTTGGCTCGTCAAATGGAATGAGCCGAGCGGAGCGGCGGCCGTCCACGGCTGCTGCTCTTGGCCACTTATTATGCAAAATGCCGCACATGGACCAACGGATATATAAGCCGGGACAGAAGGGGCCAAAGGGGCGGAGGACACGAAATGGTTTGGACATGTCATGACGGGGCGCGTCTCATTTATATTGCATGGCTGAAATGCCTGTGAGGCAGCCGCGTTCTGCGATAGATACGGTCATGATGATGCCGGACCTGCTGCAATGCATTCAAATTCAGGAGAAAAACAGAAAAACGA
This sequence comes from Drosophila pseudoananassae pseudoananassae, assembly GCA_018153035.1. Taxonomy (NCBI): domain Eukaryota; kingdom Metazoa; phylum Arthropoda; class Insecta; order Diptera; family Drosophilidae; genus Drosophila; species Drosophila pseudoananassae. The sequence goes on from JAECXR010000055.1 coordinate 4,289,561, forward strand.
ATAAAAAATGCACAGAGAAAAAAATGTGGCACAAGGCCGTATGCCGTCAGAAAAGTTAATTGAAATGCTATCAAAGCATATTCAATTAATTTAAATTAGCTCAGCGAGCAGCGAACAGAGAGCAACGCGGCACAACACAAAACGCAATGCCCGGAGCGATAGCTGGGGCCACACCAACACCGATACCGGCAACCACCAAGTTTTCCAGCCAGTTTTCCCGCTCTCACTTTCCACTTGGCTGCCATGTTAATTATATGCGCCAAGGCTGCTGCCAACTAAACTAAATGGCAAAAGTTTTCCCCTTGTCAGTGGCAAGCGACTGCCAATGATAAGAGCTAAGGGAAATCGTGAAAATGAAAATCGTGGGCGGGCTGTGTTTTTTTTTCCTGGGGGGGAGTGGGAGAGACAGTCGCTCGACTTACCCCGCCTTCATTAATCAATTATTGCAAACAATTTACTCAGTTGTCTTCCTTTACAGAAACAATAGCAATCGGGCATCAGAGATATACAAATTTATTAAAAACGGTTGGTTGCGAAATGTTAATGCCGAACGAATCGCCTCGAGGAAGTGTCAAAGTGCGTCCATCAGTGTCGGTTTTCGGCATCTCAAGTGCGACGGCGAATGTAATTTTGTTTATTTCACATGTCGGACGTAGCTGTCAGGCGATTGACAATGTCAGAATTCCAATCAAAATGCAAATTAATAATAAACAAAAATGGTTTGACATTTACCCTCTCCGAGGCGATCAAATTAATTTTCAATTAGCTGTCAGAGGGCATGTTAAGACGACGAGATGAAGCTTCGAATTAGACAATCGTCAAGTCTTTTGAGGACATGCCTTGCCAAAGGAGCTTGCGGTTGTTTTTCGAAGGAACCAATTCTAGGATCTGAACAGACAATTGGCAGTGAGGGGTTCTGCCCCGAGCGACCCGATTCAATTGGAATTACATTTTCGCAGAATAATGTAAAAATTGTGGAGAGAGTGCCAAATTGTATTAATTACAAGGGTATTCTACAAAATGGAAACTAATCTTCAAAGGGCAACTGAACGCTTATTTTTTGGCCGAAATTGTGCACAAGACTCGTTTGAATTGTGAGTTTATTTCATTTTCGAAACATTAGACTCCGTGCGCTTATTAACATTTTGCATTTAACATATGGGATTGCAGTGAAATTTTGGGCGGATGGGCCGGTGCAGTGGTGGCCTGGTGGCCGGTCAGCCACAGACGGTCAAAAGCATCTGGTTGTTGGTCCGAGCCGTAGAGAGCCGGCCCGGCCTTTGTGTAACTAAATTATTTAGTTGTGTGGCCGGAAAACAGAACCAAGTAGCATAAAACGCGACTGGACTGCGACTGGGAGTGCGACCACGATGAAACTACCCAGTGGCCAAACTCACTGACATGGCCAGGCATCAAATGATTGCCCCAGACACTTTATAATGCATGAGTCTGCACCAAAAGCAACAGCATCAGCCAATGTGGCAGTAGGGGCAGGACCAGGCAGCAACAACAATAATGACAGCAACAGGAAGAGGCCGCACAATGAGCATGAACACGGGTAACCGAATTATTTATATTTAAATTGTTTTGGTTGCTGCACTCGTTGTTGCCTTTGAGTTTCGCCTGTCTATTTGAACTGCACACAGAACCCGAACCCTGAATCCGACTTTCACAGTGAATTCGTGGCCATGATTATGTGGCAGAGTCAGCCTTTGACTCTGTGGAAGCTGTGGAGTGAGTTGCACAGACACTAGAAAAAATTGATATGAGTAAAGGCCTTCAAAATAATAAACATTGTAAATTTATTGGCTATAGCCTTTATATTAATCTGGTTAAGTATTTATAATTTAGATTAAAATAATCTGTTTTTGTTTTGAATTTTTTCTAGTGCATCCATGTCCTGCCCAGACTCCTCGTGAGCTTTATTTATGCATTTCATTTTGGGTCTGCTTGCTGGGGGGCATTTTCAGTGGATGCTTGGGAAAATGGTCGTTGGGGTCCGGGTCCGGAGAGTTGTCTGTCTGGCTGCGTTGCGCTTCGCTCCGTGCCGCGCTGTTTCGTTTCGAGTCGCCTTTGAGTTGATGTATTAAAAATTTTCACACATGGCAGTTGGTTGGCTGGTCGCCGCCTGCCTCGAAGCTGCTCTGCTGCTTGCACTGAAATTTGATTTCCAGCCCCGGCTAAAAACCAACCAAAACCCTCAACCCCCAAACAGAGCGGCTTCATCTGGAAGTTTGGGTGTGCACTTTTCAGCGCTTGATTTGCGTTGAAAATGCGCGGCTGCTGGTTTCTCGTCCTCATCAGAAAGCCACCTCTCGCCCAACCCGGTCCAGAGAAACTCGCAATCCTGCGTGGGGATCACACGGCAAAAGCTTTTGACGGTGCGTTCATTATGATTAGCAATTTTCCGCGGATGAGTTGAGCAACCGAGTAGTATGTTTGGGGACGTCGAGTGTGCTTTGGCGCCAGGGGATGCCTGGGGTTTTTAATAAGAATTTTTGTTGGCTTAACGCTGCATTTGGAAGCAGATGGAGCGGGATGTGGCAGATACAGAGAGTTAGCGAGTGGCTTTGGTGGATTTTGTCAGGTGCACCTAGGTTACTTATTAATTTTCGACTGGATACCCAGCAGGGAATCGCAAAGAAGCAAAAGTTTTATTCTGAAAAGTGTTTTAGCTAAGTAAGCCCATGTAAAACAAGCTGTAAGTGCTTTTAAAATGTAATTATTTATTCATAGTTTACTTGGAGGAGGAATTTTAATTGATTTACTTATTTAATGCTTTGAAGATTAATTTACAATACTTGTTCATGTACAATACATTAAATAAAATGAAAATTCTCATTCTGATACTTTTGGGGGTACATCTCTTGACAATATTCTTCATTTTTTTGACAAGCTTCTCAAATTGTGTTATTTTTTCCTATTAGACATAATGCTCCTCCTGCTACTTTGCCACCTACTGACATCGTGTGGCATATTCGCGCTTGGAATTGCATTTTCGCGTCATTGTTTGATGGCTTCCGCTGTTACTGCTGCTGCATATCCTTGCTACTTAAGCTTCCTTTTCGCTGAAGCGTTTCCTGTTGCCATTGTGGCAGCTCCCGTTGCTGTCTGTTTGCGCTCTCCCTGGGAATACTCGTACATTTAGCATGCGTTAGTTTTTCTTTCGTATTTTTTATTGCCACCGCTAACTGAAACGCATTGTTGTCAACGGCAGCGCGTGCCACATCCTTTCTGAAGCCAGTAGTAGTTTTTCTCTGGCGAAAGAGACTGCGAATGCAAACATGAAAATTACATAATCCACGCATCGCGATTTATGACTTTTGTACCAGCATGACTGATGGCAGGACAAACAAATGTCAGGGAAATGCTGCAAACGAACAGGGAAATGCAAACTGCCTGTCATTTCTTGTGCCAGGAAGACGTTTTTAAATAAATATCCTTTGCGAGGTCCTCATGCAGAATGGCGAAGTGATGCTCCAGCAACCACACCGCAATTCCAACGGTCTTCTGTGGTTAATCAGGAATCTAGGGTGCAAATTGAAAGGCATACAGGATGCGGCACCGCAGCGGCAATTGCTCAATTAGCCGCCAATGCAGTTGCCCTCAAACAATTCCATTTAGCCGCAAGCGGCTTTCCTTCGAGAGCCAATTGAATGCTGCATAATTAATTTGCCAAATTTCGATTACGAGGCAGCTGCACTCGACTTGCACCCAAGTAAGCGTAATACAATGAGTGCACCTCAAGGATCTCTTTCGCCCTATAGCGCCAACTCGTTCGACCGACTATTTGAACCCTTTTGTTGAACATTTTGCGGCCATTTATGAATGGGCGCGCATAAATTGTGACACTTTTTGTGGCATTTTACGAGGCAGGTCCATTAAAATGGGGCCACATGTGCCACCAAAAACACACTCACACACACACTCGCCCATCTATTCGCCACTACAGATGCAGACACAAAAGCGGAGAAACACAGACTGGCAGGCCTCGGGTTGTCCGATGTGGGGGAAATAAAATGAAATACATAAATTTTGCAACGATTTGAGAGACCGCATTTTATAATTGAATCACGTACGACGTTTTCAGAGGCGCGCGCACGCGGAAATAGGAAATAAGTTTTGCCGCTGATATAAATTAGAATCTTAAGGGATCGTCGTTGCTGGCGACTTAATCAATACTGGGTGTCCCTTGAGTATTTTTGTCCTTACCCTCTTTAAATGCTGGCACTGAGATAAAAGTGCTTTAAATTTGACTTTATTTTGGAAAACTTATATCTTTCGTACACTTACGTATGTGATATAAGCCCAAATCCATATATTTATGATTGGTTTTAAGCTTCAAACTACTTAAAATTATTGACAATGTATAAAGTAATTTACTATTCAGTCTTAATGCCATTAAAAATTACAAAAAATCTTCTTAATTTCTTAATCCTTATAATCTTTGTATTTTGTTTAAAAGCCCAGTGTGCGAATGCTGGCAATTTATGTGACTTGTTTGGCGGGGCAGAAAAGTTGCAGCGAGTTTTTCCTTGCAAGTTGCATGCGTGCACTTCCGTTTCCGCCTATTGGACCGTGAGCGCGTGTGCATGTTTGTTTGTATGTGTGAGCTTGCCAAGATGGAGGAAGGCTTTTGATTTACTTAGAGGCCGCGGCACGTTTCCTCCGAAGAATCGAACAATTGCCAATTCGCAAACAAAATACAAATCGAAAGCACAAACGAAGAAGATGCGAATTGAGATCATGCAAACTTTTTGTTTTATGGCCATGCGAACACACACACACTACCGCGAATATATGGCCAATACACACACAAATACAAACTCTCATACACGATGCGAAAGACATGCCGACATTTTGTATCAGTGTGTGCACACTCCATTGAGCCCCAATGATGCGTACAAAATGCAACAGCAACAATTTTCGGCGTTTTTTTAAATGGTAATTTTTTCACCGTCTCCTCTCGATTTTGCCGCCACCCTGATCTGCTTTTCTCTTGTTGCTGCCACATATAGCACATTACATGGAAAGCGCTTTTCCATTATTCCTATCTGTGGTTGTTGCTGCCGTTGCTGTTGCTTTTGTGGGCTATGTTGTTGTTTTGGCATTGTCCGCATAAAAATGCATTGATTTTATCAAGTGAAAAAATCAAAAATGTTGACATGGCCGCCGCTTGGGGCAATAAAATATGGTAAGTGCATCGGTGGGTGGATGGGTATTTGGTTGAGGGCTTGACGAGGGGCACGATATCTCCGGCGATTTACATTAGTTTTGTTTGCAATTTATGCGCGGGCATTAAATTCTGCTGTGCTGCATGCTGCATGTTGAACAAAATTGCTTTTGTTGTATTTTTAAAATGTTTTGAAATACTAGTGGTTCTTTTTTGATAAATTAAAATAATGGGCCAGGTGATGGAAAATTTCAGAATTTATTTTTAAAACAAAAGACTTATATTATGACCCAACAGATACAAAAAGATTTTTCTGACCTATTCATTGACTAATTTTAATATTAAAATGTATTTTGCTTTTAATTAGTATTTTGTTTTAACTTTCTAGTGTTTCAGGGCCAACATTAATATACGAAAATGTGTGTGCCGAGTCTTTCAAGTTTAATGGCCATAAGAAGAACAAGACCAAAAGCAGCTAAGCATGCGGCATGGCCAAGTGTCTAAACATGGGTGAGCCCATCCCCACTCTAAACTCCAGGTCCCATCTCAATGCCTATCCCAGGCCCAGCCTGAGGTTTGGGGCTGCTTTGCGGCATTTTGTCGAGATTTGTTGAGAATTTATGCGCTACCTTAGAGAATTTATGAGTTGCAGTCGAGTGAATTATTTTATCATACGCATGCAGCAGCAACAAACATTGGCCTCTGCCAGAGTCTGAGTCTGGGTCTGTTTCTGTGCCAGTGTGTGGGCATGTAAAGTGCTTGCCACAACAAGCTGCAGCAACAAATGCTGCAACCAAGGCCTGGCGCACAGTTTAAGCTACTAATTTCACATGCAAAAGTCTTCACTAAGCTGGCATTTTAATCTTGGCAAAAACGCTAGTCGTGCGTGCTAGTGTCTGTGTGCCTGACTCTCTGTAAGTGCGTGAGATGGGCGATGGGCGTGGTTATGGGCTTGTTAGTAATTAAGCGTTTGAACTGCAAGCATGCCTACCCACTAAATAATTTAATTAGTTAGGTTTTTATATGGTTGATGTAATTAAATTACGTTGAGTTGGGCAACATTTTTTTGAAGCATCTGTACTATATATTAGTTTTTGGTTAATTTAAATCTATTTATGCTTTGGAAACTGGAGATTATACATCCATATGCTGAGTCCTTAATGGTAGCAGAAGAGCAGCATTAGTTCCGAACCATTGACATTCTTTGCTCCTGGGGGAATGTGCCTGAAACTGGGCTTAAGTTGCTTCGAGCCTTGCCAAACACCTTCCACAAACTCATTCTGCTACCCATCTTCTGCTCTCGGTGCACTTGAAGCCTTTGCCATTGTACTTAGGCCTAATGCCTTGTGCTTGTTTGCAAATTTCATTGGGATAACGACACAAGCCGGCGCTGCTCTCCATCGAGCCTTGTGGGAATGGAGATTCTGCTCCAGCTCCTGCCCATTGTGGGCATTGTTTTTGGACCGTGCCGTTGCCAGGTGTCCAGATTGCAGTTCGTGCTCGGGCCCGGGCTAATCAATTTGCATGCTGCGCGCAGAATGTACAGCCGGCAAGCTGATTTACCTGCTGCCAGCTGCCTTACCTGTACACAGGTACAAAAACCTTCCTACTACACTACTACTACTTCACTGCCGCTGGCTTTTCATTTAATTTTGCAGTCGGCAGTCGGCATTCGAGGCTCTTGCTGCACATTTGCATTCCGGCACCGAGTCACGTCAAACGGAATTTCCTCTCGAAATGAAAAAAGTTTTTTAATTTTACACATGCTGCGATTAAGATGTCAAAATGTCAATTGTAGCCAGAAAAATAGCTAGCATAGCAAAATAAACTATTACAATTTCGGGAATTTCATTCGAAAAGTTATATATTAAACAAATTTAACATAAAGAAATTAGTACTTATTCTTTAGCAGTAACTCTTTAAAAAGACTTAAGAGCTTTGGAAGTTTTGTGGATTTAAAATTCCACTAGAAAGCTAATAGAGTTGGTTGCCAAGAAGATTTAATTCAAAAAATTTTAGATATTAAAGACTCGTGCTATCAATTAGTCTGGCCAGTTCTTTGATCTGCCGAAAGAGTTTTGATGGAAAACATGCCCTGCCAGCCAGTTAGCTAGGCCGCCAATGTGCCCGAAATTTCGGCATGAATTAATTAAAATGGTTTCACATAAAATGTATATGTTTATGGACTGTGGCTACTATGGACTGTGGCTACTTTGACGTATTTTCCGGCCGTAATTAGCTTCATTACTCATTCATCTTTGCATTCATTCATTAGAAACCAATTGACAGTTTAATTAAGTTTCCACTTTGCGTCCCTCGTTTGTCTTCGCTTTGGCCGAGGCTCAAACTTTTTGGGCACAAAATAAAAAAAAGCTTAAACAAAAACGTACCCAGAAGTGAGCTCAAAGCCACTGGGAAAGTGGTGGCCGGCAGTCCTTAATTGGCACCCAATTAGGCATAAATATTTAGCTATGCGGGCAATAAAACAATTATTCATAGCATACTTTTCTGCGCTGAGCTGAGCTTTGACTTTTCAGTCTGAGCCAAATTCTACCCTTCTCGACGGTGCTCTAAAAGCCTGATTAGGTTCTCTAATTGAGCATAGTTAAATGCATAAGCGGCTTGTGGCTAAAAATTAAAAGTTTTCCACAAAAAGGGCTAAAAATGGTCCGAAAAGAGTTTAAAGGTATCTTTACTTTTCCAGTTAATGTTTTAAAAAGTTTAAATTGCATTTGTCTTGTATAAGAATGCAGGCGGTTTACATTTTGAGCAAAAACTAATCCTTTATCAAAGCTTAAAATATTTACATTTGTATGTAAAACTTAATTTAAGAAGCTCCAACTTGCAGCTCGTTTCATGCCCCATTCGCCACCATCGACCCACATTCAAAGTTGGTCGCATCAAGCCACATTGTTAGCGCTAACTACCAGGAAAGCCTTTCGGCGTTTTCTGTTCCAGGCCGTGTCCTGTTAATGAAATGTCGAATCAGGAACGAGGGTCTCTCTGCTCGTGTGTGTGTGTTTGTGTGGCATGTTCGCGAAAGTTGCAAAAACTGCCGCGAGACAAAATCTGATTTGAGGCTTGTGTGTGTATGTTACCTGTTGTTAAGGCTGGGGGAGGCCAGGATACTCTACATCAATCTGGTGCTGTTGTCGTTACTGTTGCATGTTTATCGTGTTTGCGGCTCATTAAGTGCGGCTCATTAGGTCTGGCCGGAGAGCTCCGAGAGCTGCACCGTCAAAAGACAGAGGCAGAGTAGGCATTTTCAGCAATATTGCAATCTTGCATATACAGGAAGGATATTAATATGATTCTCCATGAATTTGTGTTTATACAGGATATATTGAAATCTAAAAGCAGCAATCATACCACATATTATACTCGAAATTAAACAAAAACAGAAACATAATCGAAAGCTTTTCCAAACATGAAGCATACGAGTAAGTTATAGAGTGGATCAGGGGTGTAGTACAAAAAATATTAAAATAATTATAATCTTGAATTTCTTTGGGGTTAAATATAATTAATTTTTGAAACTTTCGTACAGGTGCATTTTTTTTTTTTTTAATCGATACCATTTTTAACTGAGGATAGGTTCACTCTTTAAATAACAGACAGAAACATTCGATGCCAGACCGAAATCCAAATACAGGGACTAATTGAAATCGACTATGTTGATCGTGCCCCATGCCTCATGCCGCATGCCTCCTGCCGATGACAGATGTCGGAGCCGAGTATTCCTCGTCCTTTCCTCTTCCCTTTTGATGAATTGATGCAATGTTTAGGCCTTTTTATGAGCCAAATCCCTGTGTCCGTGTGTTTGTCTGGCAGTCTGTGTGTTTGTGGCTGACAAACAGCTTAAAACCTTGATGGACATTAGGCTCTTGCAGCAACAAGGCAGAGCCGGCAGACAGGCAGAGAGAAGATGCATGTAGTTTTACATATCGAGGTCTGTTGAAGCAAAACCAAAACCCAAACCAGGTCCTAGCCCATCCAAACCAAACCTGGGCAAAAGCAAAGCGAACGGACAAACAAAAGCGCTTTGAGGCCTTTCACTCACTTCAGTCCAGCAATTGGCATCGGTAAGGTTGCAATTACTGTTTGTTTATGCATTTGTTATTGTTGCAGCCATTGCAGCCGTTGCGGCCAAAGAAGTAAAATTGAAATTTCAAATTCATAATTCAATTGAACTTGTGCTTGGGCTACCAGCAAAAGAGTCCGGAACAACCAAATACATTACACAGGAATGATGTACTAATGCACTAAGAAAATCGTTAAATAAATCTAATTTTAAGAAGTTGTACTTATTAATAAATAATCCCTTTAGTTTAGTTTTGAAAGATACTGCCCCCGAATGGCTTAAATATCTAGATTTAGTATAAGACCCTTTTTTATTTATTGTGTAGGGGTGTGGTCGCCAAAGGCGGAGTGTCCATGTTTGTACATATGTTAATTGCAACTGCAACTGCAGTTTTCGAAAGAGCAGCTATGTATATGAGAGTGGAATTTCTTTGATCCTTTCGCCCCAGAAGAAATACGAAAAATGCACAAATGCTTAAAATCCAGTTGCTTGCTGTGTGTCCATTTGCTGACATTTTGTTTAAAATGCATAAATCATCAAATGCTGCAGTGTCATAAACGAAGCAATGCACAAATACACAGAGACAATAAATAGATATGTGCTTGCATACGAAAGTCATACACGGTATATTATTATTTTGTGAGCTCGGCAAAAAGCAGAAAAAGTTGAAAAAATGCAGAATTCAGCTAGAACGAGCTAACGTGCAAATCAAAGACAAAAATCCCACTCCCCATTTTTCCTCTAGTCGCAATAAATCTGCTGGGGCAGTCATAAATATTGATTTCGAAATTGTCCGTATGCATGTGTTGACTATATGTGAGTTTCTCAGTATAGTGGCCACGCCCACTATGCCACCCCTTCTTCACTTAGATTTGTCGCTTATATTAGCTGCAGAAATGAAAATCGCTTTCCAATCGTATTCTTGTCGTTTACCTTTTGCTCTTATCGTTGTCCCTTCGCTTTTCCGACTGTTTTCCATTCAAGTGTAATTTGCAGTTGCTTTTCGTATCGTAGTTTTTCTTTAGATGGAAAATATACTTGTGCTTTCCGATATAAAGGGTCGTAAGACTAGGATGTTGAAAAAACCCCCAAGCTGCTTTTATAAGGTTAGTCAAGTATAAAGTCAAACATGCATGTTACTAATAGTAAGTAAACTAACTAACTATTTAATAAAATTTTAAAACAGAGCATCAACATTTCGTCATAGTCCCTTCAAATATCCCTAAATTACAGAGTGCTGAACTCAATATTTTCAATATGATGCCAATCGGGCTTTAGTGTTTGATGCTTTCGTCATTGACCGTCAATGGTTCCCATGGATTCATCCGATGTTTCTCTTATGCTGTTGCTGTTGCTGTTTGGCAGAAAGTTTCGAATTTATGATCCGTCACTGACTTTAAAATTATGGCCACTGCTCAAGCTGACTGTCAGGTGGTCCACTAGAGAAAAAAGCCAAGGCGAGATGTACGAGGAATAGGGCAGCACACATGTCTGGGCCCAGACTGGAATTGAAATTAAAGTCATAACTCATTGCCCTGAGACCGAGAGGTGACCGAATTCTTTTGGCTTAAAGCACTCTCGGTCCAACTCACCCTTCAGGGATGAAAATAGTTTTGAAAAAAGTGGCATCCAAAAATTAATTCGTTTTTTTATAAAATATTATTTATTTAGTTATTTTAGGGTACTTTATGACATTCGATATATTTTTATGACCTCGAAAACTAGAAAAGTATCTTGTCTAATATTTTTCCGTGTAAGATCCCAGCTAGTCCTGTTGCTGTGCTCTCCCCTATCTTCTTCAGCTTCTTGCTGCCATTTAATGGGCTTTTATGTCCCCTGACCAGTGGATAGCCTGGGCTGGCTAATCTGGCCCCCAGACAGGACACACTACACATCCTTGTGAGCCTAAGCTGGCACATCTGGCCGAGGTCCTTCTTTTTATTGGCTTTCCTTGGAATTGAACTTGTGCGTGAACCTGTAAGCGTGTGTCCCTGAGTCGTGTAGTTGACAATTTTGGGTTATAAAAACGCCATCATACTCATCACAGAACGCTGACGGTTTTGCATTCCTCTGGGAATGGTCGGTTACTAAGCCCTTGTCTTATCGGGCAGATGCTTTTGGCTTTGATTAGTTCTCGTTTATTTAATGTCGTTTGATGGAAAATCCGGTTTTCCGTTACTTTAGTAATAAAGATTAGTGATAGTAGTAAAGATTAATGTAAATAGTTCAAAACATACCTATTCAAAAAACATAATCCAGTTTCCGATCGTTGGGGTGTTGAAAACTCCTTTCAAACAAAAACTGTTGATAAATTTGATTACAAATCGATAGATTTTAATCAACGTTGATTAAATTTCCATTTTATCGTTGACCGCAGATGATTGTGGAAGGTGTGAAAACTGTGAGGAGTGTGTGTAACTCGATTTATAATATTATCCCACATGCCGTCACTTTTTCCACTTTTTCCCTATTACCTACACTTTCAGAACCCCCCGAACTCGTCTGATATTTCATCCAATTATAGCTTAACCTTTGACTCTCAAATAAAAATTAAAATGTGAAACAAGAGCTAAACAAGCGATATGTGAGTGGAGTAAATTGCCAAAGGGTCGGATGGGGCCTAAGCCTTTTGTGTGACCTCGTTTTGTGACCTTTTGCTCTCGTGTGTGTCGCATTGTTTTTAAATATTGGCACAAAATCAAATTATCTGCAATTTGTCAATAAATAACTCTGGACAAAGGCGAAACTTTATTAAAATTCACCACAAAACGTTGCAGTTTCCGGTTTCAATTACGCCATAAATTTTCGGCTCTACACACCCGCACATAGTGGCCTAGAGGCCAGACGGGTGGGCGGCGGTTGTATCGGTCATTCAATGGCATAAGCCCCTGTACCGGTACACCGGTATATTGAAATTTAAAGCCCCGTTGGCAACTTGTCGCAATTTACAACCTGTTCTTTCCGAGTTGGATCACCCGTTGGCTAGTTGGGCAGAAGAGACCCTTTCGCAAAATACAAAATATGAGCCAATATAACAGCAATAAAGCATGACCAGGCACCAGTGAAATACAAATAGAGCAAAATCAAATCTTTCAGAATGGGAAGTATGCCTCTGGAACACAAAAGGGAAACCTGATGACTGCACTTTGAGAAAAGACTGAAATTTCTTCATAATTATAACCATTGTTTTTTATACTTTCAATCAAACTCAAACTTAATTATCCATAATAAGTAATCAAAATACTAATCTTGGGTAATCTACTTAACAAAATGGAATAGATTGCCATTTTCTTTGTGTGGATATCCTGTCGCTTCGTATGAATTATTGTAATGGCCAGTAAATTAAATTATAAATTGCATTGGCCAAGTAACTGGCACAGATCAAACGACGACAGCGCGAGGCCATAAACATTAATAACCAATATGCCAGGTGGCAGGAGGTGGCTAGGATGGGCTCGTAGCAAAGACAGGCGTGTGAAGCGCATAAACAAGCCGCAAGGATTGCACCGAAGAAAGGCCAGAGATCCTAGTTGCTGGCAAAAGCCACTTTCGCAATTTATGGCAGTGGAAAAAGTATGAAAAAAGGCTGCCGGAGCAAAGCAAAGTTTGTTACTTTGGCACACGGCTCTGGTGCACGGCTTTCACCGATGATGCATTGATACGGATTTAAAGTTTAAAAAGGTTTCGCGGCATCAGAGTACCTTTTGCCTGGGGCCCAGGGTCCGGGGCCCGGGAAAACAGATCCTCCGACCAGCTCTGACAGCCATTTGGCGTTTTGGCGCATAATAAATTCGAGCGGTAGACACACGGTTTAATTTATCATCAAACGCTCGCAATCAGGGCGCAGCGCCTAGCGAAAGGTGTGGAATTTATTGGTTTGGTGTCGAGTTGATGGCTTCTTGGCTTTTTCCTGGCAGCACCCGGGTATCTGTGCATAGTTTATTTCAAATTGGTTAGCTTCGCTGCCCCGGCGGCAGATTGATTGGTCTGATGAATGAATGCGAACGCTCATAAGATTCTATTGGTTTTCGGTTTACACTCTGCTGGAATGGAATTTAAAAATTCCATTATATGCTGTTTATTTTTTGGTTGCCACACAGTTTGTTTTCAATTGGTTATTTATTGGCATTGCATTGGTAAAACAACATGTGGGTCCGCGGAAGGGAGAGCTCTATGAACAATAAAACAAATGGGAGTCCTTGAAATCATGTAAAGTATCTCAGTGCTGTAAAGAAAACAATAAAAACCCTGGATAAGAAAGCATGATTTAATGTTCTGCAAAGGTCGTAACTCTATGGCTAATCATCCCCGATGACGGCGGAAGACAAACCAATTTCTTGGCAACGAAAAGGCTTCAAAGTTGGAGTGCATGAGAGGAGATTCATAATTTCATGAGATAAACAGACGAGGACAACAGGACTCAGCATGACTCGACTACCTCCTCGTATATGGGATAGTAATAAAAGGACACGCTTCGATGGGCAGCGACGGCATCTTCAAATCAGGCAGAAAAATGCTGCCGTGTCTGACTAGCTGCTGCTGCTACAGATACTGAAGTGCCGGTGTATGGTATCTGTATCTATGTATCTGTGCTCCACATTTCATTACGCTGAACATGACGATGCTGGAAGCACGTAACAAGTTTAAATTGCGCTCGTTGACTGTTGACTGCCGTGCGGAAGATGCCGATATCGATGTCGATTTCGATGCCGGCCAGACCAGGCCAGGCCCGGCCCGGCCAAGTCATGGCCAACAGCCGCAATTGAACCAGAAAAGTGTATTTATATGTAACGGAAATGATGCTGCACTTATGACCTGCCGGAGCACGGAGCATGGAGCAAAAGTGGAGCGAAACGAGTTGGCCACCCAGATTGGTTATATGGCATAGTCCCTGATTTGCCTTGCTAATAGATGATTATGGTTCTGTGTGTATATGTATTCTTCTCCGGGCAATTGGTTCGGCGATAAGCGCCGTATTATGCATAATTGTAAGTGGAAAATCTGAAAATGTCTGTACGCGGCAATTCTTGTAAGTAAATAAAAATGGAAGCGTTTAAGCAACCTCCCAGCCAGACCTGATTATAAATCTGTTTTTAAATCTTCGAGATACCTGCAGTATTTTATTGGATGGCTATTTACTCTTTATAAGCATAGCTTGATTTCTTCATTATTATGACTATTTTTTTGGCTTGCCAGTAAGAATATCAGTATCATATTCATGGCATTACTTTTTCTGTAAATGAAGGTAGGTGGATGTGTGCTTACCAAGTTTGTTTTGATTTTCTTTTGGCTGGGCTCGCCTAGCATAATGGCTTCTATTTCGGGCTTTGGCTCCTGCTCCTGCTACCTGAGATTCGTACACCTGTCTGCTTATCGTGGCAATGAAAACGATGGCTGACTTATCGCCCTTGCCAACTCTGTTGATTTTTATGGCATCTCCGACGCTTTGGTTCGTTGGAATGCGTAAATGAAATTATTATCTGTGGGATTTTTGGCAAGCTGAATAAATAAATTTTATGCCAGCAGCAGCACGTAAGCGATGTGAGAGCGTGTGTGTTTTTATGACTTGCTGGGCAGGCCCCTTGCAGTGTAAGTGTTCCCTGTTTGCTTACCATTTGCATTTATTGTAATGGGCCTAAAAGTTTGCCTATATCAAAGTCATTCACGCCGTCGAGCATTAAGCATATCGCCGAAAGGATACACAGACGCACCTCGCTAGGCAAATACTAGCCGAGAGATACATAGACAGGTATGCATGCTAATGCTGCGTATACGTTATATTACAGCTGCGTACAGCTGCTGCAAAATGCTGTAATGTAAGCGCGACTCAAATATTTGTGGAGGGCCAAAAACGGCACACAAATGTGTAACCAACACACTATTTGCTTGAGGCAAACTCTCATACACCGTACATCCAAACATCATGTGGCACATGCGAGCCGAGCACAGAGATATGCGGATACCAGATGCGGCATAGTGCAAATAAAAGTCTTGGGCAAAAAGGTGAAACGTGTATTAAATAATTCCTTTGTCGAGCACATTTTAATCGTGCAGCGGTAACGGCAAACAAAGGCGCCCTCGGACACAAGTTCCAATGTCCAGCGGGCAGGACAAATACAGCGTCCGTCCCTAAGCCGCCCGTCCCCCCACCAAGCCGCCCAAGCCCTTTGTTTTTTTGGCCCCTTAAAAAAGTGCAAACTTTGTAAAAATTCTGAACTGCAGAAATTTGTTGTGTTCACGTACAGGAGGGGCTTTTGGGTCTGTGGTCGCGCATGCCAACTAAGTGGACCCGGGTGGTGCTAGGACCAGCCGGGGCTCTCGGACCTCGGTTAAGCCTAGCAAATAGATGACAGCGGTGCAGCGGTTTGACAGGCGTGTGAAGACAAATTTCTGCGAATTTTCGCTAGGACAACGAATTCAAAGCAACGGAAAAATGAAAATATAACACTCGCGCTACTGTCCTTTCGCACAGACACACGAACACACACGTGCATACCAGCATGTGCAAATATTGTGAAAACAAATAAAAGCGAAAAATGTACTCCACGGTGTTTGTTTGTTTGTTTGTATGAGAGCCTGTGTGTTGCTGTGTGTGTGTGTGTGTTTTATATCTTCAACGTGTGCTGCGGCCTCTGTATGGGTGCGGTTTTGCGAGCATCAGCATCTGAAAAATAGGAACAGGAGAAGTAGCAATGGCAGTCGCAATGACAAAGCCATGCCATCTTTTTATTTATTTATTGTTTTTGTCTGTGCTGCTGCATTGGTGTTATTAGTGGCATTTGTCCTTGTTTTCCTTTTGTTTTTGTTACTGCTCTGCCTGCTAGTGTAATAAAGTCCAAAAAAAGGGAAAAGAAAGCTTTCATAGCGTCAGCTGGCGTCATTCAGCATTATATTTCTATATTTTACGAGTGCACTTGTAAGCCAAAAATGCGATTCAATTTTTGATCCTTCCAGCGGGTTGTATTCAGTGGTTTTTGGTAAATTGAAAAATGCACTATCGATAGGATATCCAACACAATTCATTCTTTTATTGCCTCGAATACCCATTAAATGATAATTAATATTAATCACTTAGCCAGAGACAATTCGTAGATTAGTTATTCCAACTGTGTGCTATTCTTTGTCGTTTATTTAACAAAGTATCTTACAATTTGGCAATTTAAAAAGCAAATAACGCATTGCAAATCGAGTTATTTAAGAGCATTTACTTTATGCAAATCATATAAAGTGAAATAAATATCTGAATGGGAATTGAAAATGAACCAGAGCCGAGCATTGGCCTGCATTGTATTTGATCAAATTTATTGATGTAATTATCCAAGCAATTTGTTGCCCTCCCACTTACTGACATCCTTTTCTGAGTGGACCGACCTGACATATCCTTTTGTTTTCCATTTTTTCGGGCTTTCACAAAACTCGTTTTAATCGACTGGCCGGCATCGGCCTTTCAATTTGTTTGCATAAACGCATAGAGAAAACTGAAAATTAAATAAAATATATGTAAATTACAACCATAAATTCAATTCGCTCGATAGCAGTGCAATAAACCGTAATCAGATAATGGCAATTATCCATCTGGCCGATGGCCTGCCTTGAGAGAGGCTCGGCAAAAATGCGAAAATGCGAAATTTGTGAAGCTCGTAATCAGGTTTATGCAAATTAAAGATAATAATTACCCCACACACTCGCCCATTGTTTAGTCTTGCTTTTGTGTGTGCGGCTTTGGTTTCCAAGCAATTAATTTACAATTTTCGGTTAACTGGCTGCCAAGAATAACAAAACAATTAATACAATCAAGCAAACTTTTGCCCAAGAAATTAAAGCCAAGTGCCGCAAAACCAAATAAAGTCCTTGCCCGACAGTGTGGGATACCTGTCTGAGTACTTTTTGGGATTCGGCCGGCAGCCACTAAATGCAGAACAACAAAAGTGCAGCCACAACAGTGACAACGACTGCTGGATGTGGCCACTGGCCAGTTCGTTGTTGGCTTCTCATTAAAGATTCAGCCTGGTTTCATGGGAGACGTAAATCAAGTGGATACTTCCCTCCCCACCAACCGCAACAACATAATTTTATGTGAACTTAAATGCTTTTAGCTTGGCCTGGAGAGTGACTCGAAGAATCGAACACCGACCTCCGAACGCTGGAAATTTTCTGGTTGGCAAAGGCTGTTGCATATTTTATGCAACAACCTGTGAGTTGTCGGTCTTGTTTGACTTGAATAATTTGGCAAAGCGAATGAATTTTCTTTTCGGGCTGGCGCTTTTTGGCTTGCCGCTTTTTGTTTATGTTTGACCGAGGTCAATTGCTGGCAAAGTTTAGCATGCATGCCAGAGCGAACCGTAAATATTTTAAAGCCAAATGCCGAATGCCAAACTGTTGCATACTTATGCGAGTCCAAAGACAGCTGAAAGGCATTTCCATTATTAATGTCATTGAGGCTACTCTTCTTTGCCTGCCAAGAATCTCCTTTGCGTTGCGTTGTGGAATTTTAATAAATCATTTCGCTTGAAATGCGTACACAAAATCGAGGCAAAACGAAACGAAATCAAATGAAATGAAATGAATGAATGCCTGGAGTTTGGGCCTTCACGGACGGAAATGCCTTCAGTCCGAAAACGAATACAAAGCAAATTAGGATCGCTTAGTTGGATTCTTGGAGCAGGGGGCATGGTACTTCGGTGAAAATATTTAAAAATTTCCGAGGATATTTGCTCGCTGGGTTGTAAATCAAAATGCCAGCGCATTGGCAAAATATTAAAGTACGTCGAGCAACAACAGCATCAAATATGCAAATTGGTCTCGGACTCCCCTCAGCCATTGTGAGAGCGTGTGTTGCCATAAATTTAGCCTGTGTATCCGGGGGTGAAACGGCCGTTTCATCCATTTTATTGGGCCAATGGAGCTGCTGCTCGCCGATTATCAGGCTGTATGCCTGAGAAGTACTTATCAAAGGGCATAAATCAGCCAAATCACGACGCAACAAATGTTTTACATGAGAATCATGAGTCTCCAAACAGAAGAGTCCAGACGATGCTTTACTTTCGCTTTTTCATATGTAAATGTTTTCCTTTTTTCCCTTTTTCCCTTTTTAATTTTTGTTTTTCTTTTTTTTTAAATATATGGCATGGAGGACACACTTGTCGCGTTCATTTGTCAGATGAACGACAGTTTATTGAAAATGATTTTTTCCGCTTAGTCAGCAACATTTTCTTTGATTGCTAAACGATGAGGGAAGGAGCTGTGATCGCCCTAACAGGGTTCCAGATTGTAGGGGTTGTTAGTGGCAAATAGACAAACTCATCATAGCCTGATGGCTTAATGGCCAAAAGACACAATTCTCAAAGCCAACAACTTTTTCGCGCATTGTTTAATTTACAATTTGCGCATTAACTTTGTCACATAATTCTAATTAACGCTTTTAATTACTTTATGAGGCACTTTGCGCCGCTACCTAAAAATATGGGTTGCTCAAATTGCCCCGGCAACAACGGCTTAAATGTCATCGCTTCTGTTCCTGCTCCTGCTCCGGTCCCAGTTAATGCCCCTGCCCACCTGGCCAGGTATCCGCCGAGTGGCTCGTTAGGGGCCGGTCCAGCATTCGGGGCGCCCACTATTTTCACGCGGACGTTGGCTGAAGCCGTGGCTTGGACAAAGTCATTAAATGCGACGCAAATTAGATTTATTGTACGCCGCTGCACTTGCCTGGTGACTGTTCTAGTGCACTGGGACAAAAGTTTCATAAAAGCATTAAGTTTAGAAATCTTTAGTAATTCTTGGAATTTATTTTAAGGAAATTATTTTCAACAGTGTAGTTGGGGTTGAGTTGCTGCCACGGCTGTGTGATGGTCGTTATGGTGGAGTTGCCGGGGCCACGGCCGTGTTGCCGCTGCGGTTACCGCACCCACCTGACCAGAAAACGTATTTCTCGGCCCCCGACTCGCCACCTACTTTTTGTTTAACAATAAATTTACATTAGCAGAATGTTACATATTTGCAGAGCGCCGAGAACTTTTTAAAAACATTCCACGGGTCGGACAGCCTGCCAACTGCCAACACCAAAGGAACATGCACGCACTACACACTCAGCCATATCGCAGGGAGTGTGTGATTCCTTGTGTGTATTTGCGGCAAGTGCACCCACCGTTAACTTGTGAAATGATATGCAAATAGGGATAAATTCATCACCCATTGCATGTTGCAACGCGACGAGACATTTGCTAAGCCCAATGTCAGTTGTCAGCCATTGCAGTATGAGGGATTTCTGGGTAATGCATACTTCCTCAGTATTTTCGAAGTGGACCCATTCCAGATATTTTTGATTTTAATTAAAGCAGATATAGTATCTAATTTTAAACAGGTTAAAGTATCAAGCTTAACATTTGGATGATTATTAGCATGGGCTGCTGGAGGTTATATATAGACGCCCAACTGCAGGACAGGATTACATATAACATAAATAATTACTAAAAATTAATAATGTAATATCGAGTGCAATTAAATGAAATTATACTCGTTGCCTCCTACCAAATTCCATGTGCATTTAAGTGTGCCCCGGTCGGTCAACAGATCGTGGCTCATAACTCACGTCATTTAATTTAGCAAATATCACGAACCCAACAAAAGCCATTGAATGCAACTGCTGCTGCCCTGGCTTTTTGGGGGTTTCTGCTATTCTGGCGTAATGAAACAAGAAACAGCCGCCTCTAAGGCAACAACCACAACAAAGTCACGGACTTGGGAAGGAGACCGCCTGAGATAATGGCTAGAGAATCGGAGATAAAGGGGGTCGGGCTCCAAGCGACGTGCAAGGCGAGACAAATGGTTTGCCTTTCTTTGGCGAGCATGAGTGCGGCGGATGGGCGGGCGGTCGGCGGGTTGGATCTCCGGGTGGTCGGTGGCTGAGGGTTTGGATAATTTTTTGTTTCGGTGGGCAGGTGTCAGGCGCATGTGTCTAGGCAATGCTGAAGTTTTCGCATAAACAAAGGCAAATATTGCGCACTTGTGCAATTTATATTGCAAAACAATTGTCATTAGAAAATGCCGCACGAACAAAAACGCCGCAGACAAAAGAGCCAGCGACCCACCAAGGCCCAGGGACCAAGGACAGAGCAGACCAAAAGGATAAGGAGACCCAGAATCAGGCGGCGGCAACTGCAACTGTCACATGTGAAAGCGAGGAGCACAGAGCAAAAGCAGCAAGAGCATCCCAAGCAGCAGCAGCAGCAGCATTTTATGGCGCAGCTTAAGTGCTTCAAAAATTCCACGTAATGCACTCAAAGCAACGTCTGCCGTCCCTCAGAGAGTCCTGTCCCTTACCTCCTGGCCCCAATACTACAGTTGGCAAATAAGAAAACGTGCGAGGAACAGCGCAAATTAAAGCCATCGCTGCCTAGATCCTGCAGAGGAAAAATAATTCTATTAATAGCAATTGAAACTAAAATATTATTGAATTTGTTACATAAAATATTTAAAATCTGAACAGTTCTTAAAGTTTTTAAATTATCCTTATTTTTAGGGATCTATCTATGCTCATTGGCCAATTACCTTTACAGAACCGGTATACAATTAGAGGTATCCTTCACAAGAAATATAAACTTCAGCTATTAATTCTTCTGAAAGACCAATCTTGTCCATATTTTCTCTCTGTACACTGACTCTTAGCCTGCTGACAGAGCAACGTGTTCCAGGCCCATCCTGCCTCCTGGCTTCCTTTCGCGTCGCCACCGTTCCCCGCGTGTCCTTCTTCGTCGCTCCTTTTTCATCTTTCAGCGAGCTGTGCGGCATTTTCTTCATTTAGGTTTTTGTCCGTGCGATTTTCACACACTTTTTGTTCATTAGTGGATAATGAACAATTGCAGCATTATGACAGCACCAGCAGAAGTAGAGGCAGCAGCACCAGTAGCATCAGCAGCAGTAGAATAAGACGAGGCCAGAGCAGTTGTGGCAGCAGCATCCGTGGCAGTTTAGTAGCTGCAGCATTAGCAGTCTGCATCTGGCCAGTTTTTCACCTCTCGCTATCTAGACGCAAGCATTTTTATTAAAATTCCATGTCAGAACCATTAATTTTCCCGCACAGTGCATCCTCTAGTCGCCTTCCTCTGGTTTTTCAGCTTTTAAGTTTTCTCTATTTTTCGTAGGTTAGATGTTTTTGCTGGTCAGGTTAAGTTTTGGTCGGTTTTATTGCAGTTTTTAACAGGCTTCTGTATGCGTTGGGGATTTTCTCGTTTAATAAAGTCTCCGGGAAGAATTAATAGCTCGCAATGTCGAATCCTTCATGTTTTTAGGACTGCGTTCAATATGCAAATTATCCGGATCCAGCTCGACAGCGCTCTAGCTGGCTCATGTCTGGGGGCACAATCAAAGTTTTGTTTGGCACATTAAACCACAGCTGGCAATTAATTTGGCTTAGTTTAGTTTAGTGCACTTCCGTTGCGCACAGCGGCCATTTTGTCGCACCACCGGATGGACATCAGCCGCCTGACTGTCGACGGCCGCCAGCAGCCTCAGTTTTAGTTTCAGTTCTACCGAATTCATGACCGCTCAAAAGCAGCTTTCGTTTTTATTACCATTAAAAACGGGTGCTCCCGCTGTCCCTCCCCAACACAGAATGCCGCTCATAACTCAAAGGCATAAACACACAGAAAGTGCATATTTTCGGATGTGTGTGTACAAAAATGCACAGGGGAAATAATTTTGTTTATTTTGCAAAAAATCCTGAAACAAAAGGTTATATTAACCTTTGAAAATATAAATACACAAATATATTTTATACTTATAAGTTATTTTATAGAAAATAGATTTGAGCAAGCTGTTGTATGTGATGCTTTACTGAAATTAAATTAATAATAGTAATAGTTCACATTTTTTTCAGTTTAAATTCTCAACATAATAGGATAGGTCTTGGTTTTGGGTGAAATGTCCTGCGGCACCCTGGGCGGATCTGTTGGTTTTTTGGAAAGCGTGTATTTAAAATTTTTGGCAATGCTCTTTGCTAGCATCACCTGAAATCCAGCCCTCGGATGTGACCCTATTGTCCACTCCCCGGGTCAGCGGAGGCTTTGAAAGCCAAAACTGAAATCAACTAACAACATTAACATGGCAAAGCAATTTCCACCCAGCCAGCCATTTTGGCCAGCGGGATAGGTGGAGGTCCTGGCTTTGGGCCGCACACAAAAGCAGACAATAAGCGAGCTCTTCCATTTGTGATGGCTCAAAAGGGTCGGTGTTGGCGGCAGCGGCGTTGCTGGTGGTTATTGCATATTCACATACCATGCGCCATACAGCATACACCACGCACCACCTTCACACATGTGACAGAGTTAAATAGGCGAGCCCAGCATGCATGGTGTGCCAAAAAGAGCGCGACAGGATAGCGTAGAGAATCCTGGAGCTGCATTTAGGTACTCAAGCGTCGTTGTCATAGTCATTTGCCATGCGAACGGGTCTGTGTATGTATATTGGGGTGTTGCCCATGGCTGGTGATGGGTTTTAGGTGTGTTAGCCAGGGCCAGGCTGGGGCAGGCCAGGCCAGCCCAGAACAGGCAAGGCCAGGCCGGGCCGAGCCTTTGGCTTTCTATCTAACGGCGTCACATATGCTCCTAACGATAATAGTTTTCTGCGTAATTTGTTCGCAATTTTAGAGGAAGCTCCCTCGGATATCGCGCTAAAAACTTGGCCCACGCATAGGTCCCGAAATCTCGCATACCAGGATCCTGCCTGGCCCATTCCAGAAGCAGGACTCCCCTTTCCTGCATTGCGTATTATTTAGTAGTCCAGCTGCAGACCGAAAAGGACTGAGATGGCAAAGATAAACATAAAGTTACAGTGGAAGAAAATATCTTTAGAATTTGGTAAAATTTTGTTTTTAAAGTAATAATTCCTAAACAACAGTTTTTTGATAAGAAAATTGTGGAAAATGATAAATATTTATCAAACGAAGCGAATGGAATATTTCAAAAGCCTTCTCTAGGATTTCAAGGATATAAAGCAAAGGCTTTATTATTGCAAGAATGCCCTTCGTTGATGACACTTTTCGCTTTGACTCGTTAAAATTCATTTCAATTTGGGTCTGCTTGGCTCCACTTTCCGCCCGTGGTCACGAATGGGTTAAGGCAGTGAGTGAGATAGCGAGATGCTCTTTCTGTATCGCCGCACGTGTCACTGATGCCGTCGCCGCTGCCGACGCCGCATCCTGCGTAGCTTTATAAACAATTTTGAATTTTGCGGTTGTGCGAAAATTAATGGATGCCTCGCTCTTGGTGCGGTTTTTGGCCGCGCTCCCAGACAACGCCCCCGGCCACGCCCCCTTTCCACTTGCCGGGAGCTGGGCAAATTTTAGCATTTTGTCATTAGCGTTTGCTTTCTGAAAACGAGATTGTTGTTTGTCGCTGCGGTGTTGGCGGTGGTAGCGGTGGAGGTGGCGGCGATGGTGGTGCAGCAACACTGGTGGTGCGATATTGCAGCTTAATGGCGGGCAAGTATCAGGCATCAAGCACGAATCATGGCCGGCAGCTTATTTACGACAGCCAAAGGGAGTACGGAGTGCAATCAATTAATGCTGTAGGGCTGCTGCAGCGAAGGACTCATGCACTTAATCCTGTTTTCGATTACAAGTCGAATGAAAATAAAGCATGAAATTTATACGGATGGAATTTATTTGTTCTGTTCAACTATAAAAGTTCGAGAAGAACAATTTACTGAAATTATAAAATTTAAACCATCATTATTAGCCAAAAAAAAGGAGGAAAAAATAGTGACAGGAGAACCAGGACAAATTTATTTCATTTTTGAGTCAGCTTAAAAAGAAAAGACCCCATTAACCAATCTCCCGAATTTAATGAAAAAAGAAACAAGGATAAGCCAGGTTGGTAAAAAAGTTATGATGCAGCACTAGTGCAGCATCCACATGTGGGTTTGTTATGAATAAGCCAAGACAGAAACTTGGGCTTTTGACTTTGGCAGCGCCATAGAGTCGAGTCAGGCAGCCAGGCACGGTTAATAAAACAGACAAACACTCAAACTTTTGCTATAAAAATTTTTAGCGAGTGTGTGGCCGGGGGATGCCGGAGTAGAAGGAGTTTTTTAAGTTGCCAGAGTTGTTTGCTTGCTAAACAAGTGCTATTAAAAGAGCATAAAAAGGTGGAAGGTGAATTGAGATTGGGAGGCGGTATGATGGCTGGGGAAGGAGAAGATTGGGTGGTCGGTGGCAGAGACAAAGGCAGTCAGCCTGCAGGCACCGTAAAGGTCCTTGATGGTGGGAGAATCCCCGCTGTAATAAGCCCGGGCAAATCTTCATGCAAACTCTCCGAGCCACAGCGGAGTTTTTATATTTGGCAGCTTAGGTGCACTTCTGTAGTTGTCCTTTCGGCGTCCTTAATGCACTGCACCAAAAAAGAAATATAAGGAACTGGCAATTTCCAAAAAGCAGGGGGCCACAGAAACAAAAGCAAGAGCAACTA
Source organism: Drosophila pseudoananassae pseudoananassae (assembly GCA_018153035.1). NCBI lineage: Eukaryota > Metazoa > Arthropoda > Insecta > Diptera > Drosophilidae > Drosophila > Drosophila pseudoananassae. The sequence continues at coordinate 4,314,276 of JAECXR010000055.1, forward strand.
CATGATGCAGTGAAATTTTATGCGCTTAGTTTTTATTGCTGAATATTTTGCATGCCAGGGCCTGTATAAAGAATTATCCACTAAAACAGCTATAAAGTGAGTCAAGTATTTGTTAAGAAGTACAGTCCCTAACTCAAGTGCACAGAACATTTCACAGAAGGGGGGCAAACCTGAAAAAAGAAGACCAAAAAAAAGAGGAATATGCAGTCCACCTTCGTCGTGTTGGTGTGATGCATGAATTCGTGCACCCAATTCCAAGCGCTATGCGATGCGTTTGCGCAACCAACCGGGCGTATGAGTAACATGTGCACTTTATGCATTGTGAGGGAAGGTGGCCACCTATCCGCTGAGCCTATTTGTTTTATTTATATTTCAGCTCTGTGCCATTTTGTGCGCGCATATTAAACAGGTCGTGGCAGGATGGAAGGCCAGCGGGCAGGATAACAGCCGGATTCGAGGCCCAGAGACAGCCAAAGTGCAAAATGCAGTAAAATATTGAAATTGTACAGTTCCCGTTGTGCAATGAGCCGCAATACCAGCGACGTTTTTGTATTTCCTCTTCATATATTTTTTTTATTTCCCATTGTATGCCAGTGCCACACATGGCGGCTGAGTTGAAAGGTGCACTCACATATAGAGGGGGAAATTTTGATTTTACGTGACTGGCATGGAGTGGCAAAACGAACCGAGGTTCGAAAATGGAATGCGGATCGAATATGCGAACTGGGCGGGTGACTTCGAAGTAGCTTTTCTCTTATTTCCAATTAGCATTGCAAATTCATTTGAATTTATCGCCCTGAAATAATGCCATAGGATCGTGTGGTTGAAATTGGCTATAATTTAAGGCCGTGAAAATATGTGAAAATAGGAAAGAAGGATTACCAGGAAATAGCTTTAAGTTCTTAGGGGAAACAATATTAAAGCTCCACTAATGAATCTAATTAATAAATCCTGCAAATTCCAATACTTACTTTTTAAAAAGTCTAATCAAAGAAAACACCTTGTTTTAGATAGCCCCCCTTAATTTTTCCCAAAAAATTAAAAAGACGAGTCAAAATATTTGGTTTTAATTTTGTTTTTCTGTTTTTTGATTAACATTTTTCCCATTTTATTTGATTATTTCTCTCTTGCTCGGCTGCAATTGCTGGCAGCGTTGTTTTTTTCTATGCATACATTAACGTGTTTACTGCCACACACTCAAGTGCGCTTGTGTGTGTTTTTGAGTGTGATTGTGGGTGTGTATGTGTTTGTTGAGTTCATTCCGGGGGCTTCGTTCGGTTCGGTTTTGATTGAATTGGATAGGCTTTTGAAAGGCGCTTAACATAATTATGGCATTTTGCTTGCACACTTCCATGAATCTCTTTTTTATGCTGCTGCTTGCTCGTATTATTTTGCTGTCGATTTTGTTATTGCTGCTCTCACAAATGCAATTATATATAGCCGTAATGTGCTTGACTTTGTGTTTCTGGGTTGGTTGGTTGTTTGGGACCGATGGCGCTATTTAATGATCTATCATATGTCTGAGCCGGGCCCTTGCAAACCAGATGCTCTCCGGCAGCCTTTTTTAGCAGTCGGCTCTTTACATTTTTATGCAAATATTAATACATTTTTCGTTTTAGTTAGGTTGCCTTTTTATGCGCACATTTTTCTTTTTTAATGTATGAATTTATATATTAATATATATATATACTTTTTTTTTTTATAAATATTTATATGTACATACACAACATTGAATCATTTATTTATATTCCTTTTGCTTACACCGTAACTATGTATACATAATTAAATATAATTATGCTATTATATATGTATATGTCGTCGAATATTTCTGTTTCTTTTTCTGCATTTCTTCATTATATTTAGTTCGTAATTTTACCATAATTTTCCAACATTTCCAACATATGCTCAGCTACAATTTAATTTAATTTCCATTGGCTCCTCCAATTTAAAGTATTTATATTTATGCATAGCTTGCTCTTACACACAGTTTTCTTGACTGCTCAAATAACATTTAGTATATATGTATGTATATTTATGTATATATATAGGTGTATATATATAGATTTGTATATATGTAAAGTGATGCATTTCCGATGCACAGTTTGTCGTTGGCTCTCAAAAAACACGGTATGCCAAGTTGAAAAAATAATCCGATTTGTTTGTCCGTAACATCGTTTTGCTTTCATCACAACTTATAGAAATTAGACTCGCTCTTTATGGCTCCACTTGACCATCCAATTGAATTCTAATTTTGATTTAGCCATTTTTCAATTTTGACCTACTCTTGCAATATTTTTGTTCATTTTTCAGTTTCTTTGGTGTGTAAAAAATAGTTTACATTTTGTATTCGTTCTCGTTTTTCTTTTCGCTTTCATTTTAATTTTTTTCCATTGTAAATACCATAAATAATTGTGTTTAGGTTTACAGTAAGTGTATAGTTTTACAGTTACACTTATGATTCTTAGCTAAACATTGACTACATTTTATATTTTGCTTTTGCTACACGTTTTCTTTCATATCCTTGTCTAAATATTTAGCTAGATTTGCCATTTGCCCGACCATCTTATAGGTTCTTCTTAATACATATACACGATTCACAAACACAGATACATGAATAAGTTTCCTTATGAGTGTGCGTGAGTGCGCGAGTGTGTGTGTGCGTGTTGTAGCCTCTTCTATGGATATCGTTTAGGATATAATAGTTTTATCTAGTCACGGGACCATCTACATTTATATTTTCCGGCTTGATCGTTCGTTTGGTATTCAGTGCATTTTCTACTCGATTTCTGGTGTGATTTTTCTCATTTGGTTTTGTTATTTGGTGCTTAACTCAGTTACTTATACTTTGATATTTCTCTAGTTAATGCTAGATAAACACTCATAATTATGAATCAACTGATTGAAGCTAATGGTGGAACATTTGACTTGCCATTGACTACTCGCTAATTCTTAGGCCTATGCACATCGATATATTGGCGAAATGATCATTGGAATGGAATCTATTGCGAAGCTAACACATCATGAACTGCATCAGGAATAGGACAAATATTGTAAATGAATTCTCAGTCAACGAAACACATTTCTCTTAATATTCATTTTAAATACTATTTTTCTCCGCTTATTCTACTCTTAAATATTATGCTTTTTTGGTTTTTCTTCGCTTGTTTTTAGCTTTCTTGTGAATCGTAATTCTTTACTGCAAGCCTTGGTAAATCATAACCACATCCGTTATAGCACCCACTCTATTCTTACTCTGGTATATACAATGTATATGTTATACCTACTAAAATACATTTAGATATTTTTTTTTTCTAAATTTTATGTTTTTTGCTGAAGGGATACAATTCTGTTCGAAATGCAGACCCCTTCAAAAATAGACACAAATAACACACATTCATAACTTTGGTTTTGGGTATTTCTGCTTTGGTTTCATTTGATTAGATCAACTTGAATTATGACTATTGCACCTTCCGGCCAGTATTCGCCACATCTGAGCAGCCGCCAAAAGTTGGTTACATTTTGGTTGAATCATATATAAATAGGTGTCTTAATTTTTACACTTCCGGCATGCCATACACCTGGGTCACTGGTGGTTGCTGCTGTGCTTGTTGCTCGTTGTTTGCTACCTGCTGCGGCGGCTGCTGCTGTGGCTGCTGTTGCTGCTGCTGCTGTTGCTGCTGCACCCAGTGAGATGGATAGTACAGTTGGGGAATATAGTGTTGCGTCTGCTGCTGCCGCTGCTGATGGTGAGGGTGTTGGCTGTGTGGTGGCTGCTGCTGTTGCATTTGATGGTGGGGCTGCTGTTGGTAGGGCGGCTCCTTCACGTATTCCCCGGACGTCTGCTGCTCCTGTGGCTGCTGCACCTGCAACAACTGCTGCTGCTGCGGCTGCTGATGTTGCTGCTGCTGCTGTTGCGTGGAATACATGGCCATCCCTCATGGCAGCTACACGAGCAAACTGGGCGCCAGCCACTCATCCTCCGCCAGCTAAGCGATTGGGCACACTCGTTAGGAAACGTCATCAGAATGGCAACTCTTTGATGGAACTCACCTGCGGACTGACCTGGAACTGCTGCATCGGATAGGCCACCACTCCGGTCGCTTGGGGCAGGGCACTGCCCACGCTCTGTGTGATCTGAGGAGCGGCAGCTGCCGTAGCACCCGCCAACTGCGGCTGAGGCGGTACGCTCTGCCAGGTTCCCGGCAGCTGGACACCCATCCTAGAAATGTATAAAAAATAGAAATGTATAAAATATACATAGAGTTTATCAACTATAGAAAAAAATTTAACTTTTGAGAAGTAATTTATAAAATAGTATTCAAAGAAATCAAAAACAAGTTAAGAAATTGGATAGGAAACCAAAAAATTTATTTTATTTCACAAAAAAGTACCAATATAGCTTTAAAGGGTAAAAGCTTTGCTTTTTAATCTAAAAAATCATTGGAAAATGAAATCTTGTTGTGGGAAGATTTAATTTTTGAAACTTACCCCATGTATCCCGCCTGCTGGTACCCTGCAAATTGACCGTATGTGAAGCCCTGCATGCTCTGCAGGAACTGGCCCGGCTGCAGTGCACTGGCGGGGGCCGCCGCCGGATATGTGGGAGCCGGTGGGTACCAGTATCCGGCCACCTGCTGTCCATAGGCAGCCGCCGCGGCTGCTGCGGCCGCCGCCGAGCCGAAGGGGAAACCCTGGGCCAGGGCCTGCCCGGCAATGGCGGACATGTGGTTGGGGTCGCCGCTCTCCTTGCCCCACGCGCACTTCACCGGCTGCTGGTTGATCTCCGTATTGTTAACGGCCACGATGGCGTGGGTGGCAGCCTCCTTGGTGGAGAAGCTTTAAATGCACAGAAAAAATATATTGTACAAGTTTAATTATTTTTTTAACTTTCTATAAAAGACCTAAATACTTAGAAACTATTGTTCTTAAAGGAAGAATATTTTGCAAAGATCCTTAAACTAGTTTAAGAGTAAACATTTGCTTTCAAGCCATTTTAATCCATATGAGAAGTAAATTATTTTCAATCACTTTAATGAAAAATCAGGACTAACTGGCATAGTCCTCTCTAGTTTTGGTTTTTTCCTAGTAAGCAGATTGGCCTAGTTTAATTTCCGCTTAACCCGCTGCGGCAACAAAGCGCAAAAGTGGTACAAGCGTCTGTGGAATTGTTTTGTTGTTGCAGGATTGGTTATAATGATGCAGCAACTCTGCCACAGCTGCTGCTGCACTTGTAGTCCCCGAGCTCATTATGTTACAAAATGCCAAACAATGCCTCCTCTCTCTCCGCTTCTTCACTTTCTCCCCGGCTTTCTTTTCCTCTCTCCCCTTTCTTCATTCCTAGTTTTTTGTTTTTTTTCTCCCCCGTTTTTTTGCAACACGTTTGCAACACACAAATGAGTTTTGGAGCAGTGCACAAAAGGCGCCCATGGACATGGCCAGCAACTGCAATGCGTTTCTTGCCGGCCCTTCCTTCTCAGCGCAATTCTCGCCTACACTTGGGATATTTTATAAAGCTTATTAGTCTGATCTTTAGAGGTTAATCCACTATAATTCAAAATAAAACTTTAGTTCTCTTTGAAATAATATGCTAATTATTTAGCAATTTAAAAGTGAATGAGTCTTTATTGGACTTATTCTCTTTATTTTCTTTAAGTGCATCAATCCAATCCCTTTCTCCTCCTCCCTGGTTGCGGTGGGGTGAACTCTGTTCGTCGGGGGCCAACGGCTGCCATTAAAACCCTATCAGGATTCGTGACGGCAGCTGCGATCTCCACCGCCAACACCACCAGAGCCACCGTCACCGTCACACCGCCGTGCATCTCCAGCCCCACTGCCGTTCCTTGGCAACCTTTTTTACCAACGTTGTGGTGTGTGTGTGTGTGGGTATAGGTACTTTTTTTTGCCCTGCCATCGTCGTTGTCGCTGTTATTGCGGTTCATTGTTCTGTTTGTAACTTCAAATTTGCCTCTCGTTGTTGCTGTTGCTGGTGCACTCATGATTGTTGTTGCCACTACTTGTATGGTTGTTGTTGTTGTTGGTGCCGAGTGTAAAAGTGTTGTTGATTTATTAACGGCGGGTGCTTTGGATGGGGGCTACCCATTGATATGCCAGTGTGTGTCCTCTGCGTTGACAATGGAAATTCGAATAGGAGACTGACACCGCAGACCGCAGTGCACACAGAAGCGCGAAATCAAAATGGCGGGCAACAAAGGGTTAATATAGGAGGACAAAGGGAAGGGCAGTCCAATCATTTATTACTTTATTATTTGATCGATTGTCATTATGATCGATATGCCTATGAGTTAATCCTAAAGCAAACTTAAGACCTACACAAAGGGAATACTATATCCTAAGGCTATCAGCTTATTTAAACTTACCGCACAAATGCGTATCCTTTGTCCTTGAAGACCCGTATCTCCTGTATTGTGCCGTAGGGCGAGAAGGTCTTCTGCAGGATCTCCTCGTTGAGGAATCCCGAAAGAGCCCCGTTGATGCCGCCACAGTAGACAGTGCAATTGGTGGGGCTGCTCTGATTGTAGACCTCGTCAAAGGTGAGCGGCTTGGCATTCACTGCAACGAGCGGAGATTAACATTGCGATGACAATGGAATGCAAGAAGGGAGGTGGGAGGTGGGGAGGCGGCGGGTTAGGATTCTGATGGCATGCTGGCGGTACTCACTGTCTGCCTTGGTTGCCGGCGGCTTCCGTGTGGCCCAATTTGTGCGTATCGAGCGCGAGCCCAACCATTGGCCATTCATGGCCGTGATGGCGGTTTCCGCCTCCTGCAACGAGCCAAATTAAATGGGAAGAGCAATTAGCTAAAAGCCCATCGCAATTTACGCGGGTTTGTCTAGCCGCTTAAGCCGCTTACGACGGCTGTTAAGTCTTGGCCAAAGTCTGCCGCTAACGCTACTGCGAGAAAAACCCGAAATTTATAAACAAACAGCTCAAAAAGTGTTAAGCAAAAGCCAGCAGAGCACTCAAAGAAATGTAAAATATTTTGAATTTTAAAATTTTTTGATAGATCTGCATTTTTTGGAAAGTATTTTCAAATCTATAGCTTTTTAAGCTGTTTGTGTTTTGAATAAATGTTTTGAATATATCTAAATTGTATATTAATTTGTAATCTTATATCCCAGTAAAGAAAAACCTTGTCGCAGGTTTCTTAAAGTGCCTTGGCATTTAAAGAGAAATAATAATAAAACAGAAAAAAACAATCGCTGCTGTTAAAAAGTTGCTCCTTGTGGGAAGCAGGCGACATTGTTGCTGCTGCTCGGCTGCTCTTTGATTTCCTTGGCTGGCAGTCTTGGGAAAATGTGTGGCTGGAGGAAAGTTGGCGAGCGGAATGGGACAAGTCCTATACGTAGCATTTACAAGGCCGTGCACAAATTATAATTTCAATTTCGCATAAAAGGTAATTCGTGCGTATCAAACGTGATTCATGCCGAAATGATTGCAACTGCCAGAAGGTCTTGCATGCAGCCAGTCTGCTTTCTATATATATGATTCAATATGTATATGTATATGTGTCTACATATATACTATATGTGAAGGAATGAGTATATACTAGTGTGTGTGGTGGGCGTTTCATAGCAATTTACTTGCGGCACACCAAAAGACCGAAGACCGAAACCGAGCGGAGGCAGCTAAAGCAATGCAATAATGGCATTTGCGGCGCTGCAGACGTTGCAGCTGCTCATTGCACGTTCTTTAAATGGCGAAACCCCGAGCCCCGTTTTCCGGACCCGGCAACTTAAATCCGGACCCGGACCCGGACCCGGCAGCGACTACGACTGTGGCTGCGGTTGGCAGCAACTGTAACTAGGCATCAGCCACCCAAAAATCCCACCTTGGCGCCACCCATTCAGTTCTTTTTTGTACTCCTTAGTAGGGTATTTTATATTCGTCAAGAGGTAAGTAGGAAAAATATTTTGAATCCTACATCCAAACTTCTAAATCATATTGGTCTTGTAGAAGAAAATATTTAAACAATTTTAGAGAATTAATCTACGAGGGTAACCAATATTCGTCTTGAGCCAAAGCCTCCTCTCGGTATAGTTTTTTCCATTAATTTTCTTGCTCTTTGTGGCAAGCTACGTGCAACGCTCGAAATCAGCGATGACGTGCACTGGCTGAAAAACGAAGATTCTTAAACCAGAGTGAGGAGAAACTTTTGAGATTCCCAAAGAGCATACTTTGAAGCATGTATTCTTTGTATGTAAAGCATAATTATTTATGAGAATCGGGCACTTGTTATATCACTCATACGCAGGGTATACCGGTTGGAAGCCACAATTAGCAATTTTATTTTATGTTAAACGAGCTATAAAATTTAAGTTACATGAGTGCCCGCAGAACGAATTAAACGAGTGGAACATAAATTCTTATGTATTGGTTTTCTGGGGCCTGTAATTTAACCACTTGAGCAAAAGTCAACAATTGAGTGCCTGCCCCGTCAGCGATAAACCACGCAACTGTCGCCCAACTTTGGCCGTAATTTAATGTCTGGATGTGTGCAGTGTGTGGTGTATGGTGTATGGAGTGTGTTTGCCCGTAAGGGTAAATGTGTAAGTGTATTTGGCCGGAGTGTGTAAGTATGTGAGTGTTCGCGGGTATATAAGTCTCTCCGTTTGCGTGCGTGCGCATTTTTATGCATTGCCAGTTGCATTTTTCATATTTGCATAAACTATAAATTTTACATTTTTTAAGCGATACGCATCGTTGATTGCGGCACATACACATACAAGCATACTGGGGCATGTACAGTGTACACCAACAACAATAATGTCCCCAACGCAACAAGAACGAGTCCAACAGCAAACAATCCTGGGTTTCCCTGTCGGGCATGAAACTTTATTTAAATATTACACCATTTACATTACCCGGAGCTTTAAGCCATTTCCCTCGGAAGAAGGAGGACATCTTGCAGGGTTTATCAAAGGACTCACTTCTAATACAGCTCTTCGATTTTCTACAGTTTTTTCCTGGTTATCTTGTGCCAATTGCAATTGTAATCGTATGTGTCAATTGAAATTGTCTTAACAAACGCTCGATTTTCCTGTCCATGTTCGTGTGTGGAGCGAGGGTGGGAAAGTAACTTTGACCGTGGATAATGCAATTTCCAAAGTCCAGACGACACACAAAAACTTGTTCTGGCTGCAACCGACATTTTGTGCAGGGCACTTTTCCCCGCTTTGACAAGTCTTTGCAGCTGACCAACTTTATCAATCATTTTGGCGGTAAATTGCTTAGACGATGCAGAATAAAACCATATGAAGAGTGTAAGAAAGCTCTGATGTTTTATCTAATTTTAAGCCAGGAAGAGCTTAATTTTTGGTTTATCGGCTTTTGAATGTGTAAACACCCCGACTTGTTTGCACTGTCAAGACGATTATTTCCCTGAAACGTCTCAAACGTCCATCGCACCCCTAATGACTTGATTATAACCCAATTCCGGGCTCAAGAGTCTGTCGAGTAATTTACCAATTCATCTTGCTCAAGTGGCAGCTCGACGACCGCAATATGGCACCCACTACGACTTGCCAAACTATTTATGAAAGTTCTGGCCCCAAACAGGACCCGAATCGAAACCAAAACTGTTGTAGGCTGGATGTCTGGGCTAATTGCAAATCCAAAATCTACGGCCGGCGATGACGACGGCGCCAACGACAATGGAAACTGTTTTCGTTTGGGGCCTGAGCCCATTGGCATTGCCAGTTGGGGCGACACATTTCCTTTGTGTGTGGTCGAAATGTCTTTGGTTGTTGTTCGGTTTGGCGAAATTAATTAATGGTGAATGGCAAATTTGCAGCTAATAGGAGGAAAACTCGAATCGTTTTCCGGTCTGTCGCTGTGACAACCACCAGCACTGCCTACACCTCTTAGTTCTAGTTCTACCAGTTGCCAAATTAATTCGCCTTTGATTAAAAGTTCAACTTGTGCCAGTCGTGAAGCTATTTCTATTTTTTTTTGTGTTTTGTGTTGGTTTGGTTTTTGTTCTTGTTCTTGTGCGACACGCGATGGAACAGTTCGCTTGAAAATTTCCTTAATGACAACTTCCGCTTTCGGGATAAGTTAATTAATTTCCATGGACATGGATGGCAGAAAACTTTTGCTCGGCGCGAGACTCAAATTTAAGAACATTTTGCGTACAGATTCAATTTGCAGCCGAAACTTGTGTAAAGTCAACCGAGACAGGGGACTGAGACCGGGGTCTTTTGTAAATATTGATTACTTGATAAGGCGCAGAATCCTTTAATGCTGCGGACCAGGCCTGAAACGGAAATGAGTCCGGTGGTTGAGAATGAGTGCGTGGATGGGGGCGATGGGGTCTTCCAAAGTTTCACTTCTGTTAGGGAACAAAACCAAAAAGGCGAAATACCTTCATTAAGCGAATGAAGAAAAGCAAAAGTAAGTTGAAGAATTTTTAAGTGGTTTAAAAGGGTTTTGTCATACTTTTCATGTGGATCTCGCCGGGATCGACCCCTTTATCTCGTCCCATACCCGTTCTCATTCCCACATAGCCATTTTCAGAGGCCACAAATGAGGGCAGCATTCTACTGGTTTTTTGTGTGTGTATATACTTGTGTTGTGGAAGACAACACGGTAAGCCGAGAGCAAGACATTTTAAATGTTTATTAAAACAATAAGGAAATGGTTTGTGCCAAACGGAAAAAGGCAAGACGGCAAAGGCGGAAAAGGAAAAACTGTAGCGAAAGAAGGTGAAAAAAGGCAAACTCAAACACAAAAAGGGGATAATCCTCCCTCACACAAACACGGACCCCAAGCCAAAACCCACTGACACATTCTGGTAAAATAAGAAAGTCCCAGAAGCTCTGTATATTCTCTTCTCTTTTTTTTTGGCAACCGTTTTGTCTTGAAAAAGGTAGTAGACACCAAGTATTTAGTGCTGGCCCTTTCCTTCCTGGGCTGAAAGGTTTTCCTTTCTGGCCAACTCCTAAGCCGGTTTAGCTTTGTTCTTCGGTCAGATTCATTAACGTGCCTATTTAGATAAGCGTGAAAATATCAAGTCGAGGAGCCCAGTCAGACCCAAGTTGAATATTAAAGCCGAAGGAGATAAAACTTCCGCAATCCAAATGCCCTGCTCTGAGTTCCTCCTTCCGTCTGAGTTCTGATGATGATTTTTTGATATTTATAAAATAACTCAAGTGGCAAATCGTTTGCCCAGTGGAAATGCGCTTCCATTTGTCGGCTTTCGGCAGCCAGACTCGGGTGGTGATGATGATTATGATGATAATGATGTGAAACCATCGAACGGAGCAGATAAGACGCCAAAGTCATCCTGCGAGTCATCTTCGAATCGGCAGTCTGGCCCAGTCAACGGTAAAAACTGTTTTCCTACCGCTTAGGCCCAAACGCTTTTCGATTTTTGACCACACATCAAAACGGCAGTGGAGGGGGGGTTTCGGAGTTGTTGACCAAAAAATCAGTATTTCACGCTAGAACGAATTTTTGTCAAGGCATAATTCCATGGGATTTATTTATGTATGTCAGTTTTGGGCTGTTTTGGGAACCCCCCAATCGGCATCACTCCTCCCATTTCCTACCATTTCCCCCGAAAAAACGGAATGGTTTTTTTTATAGTTACGGCCTCCGGGCTGCGGGATTTTGGCTTATGTGTGTGTAGGCTGTTTGTAGTCCGGGGTGTTTGTTGTCCCTACATGGCCCTCAAATCACTAGTTCCTGAATTATTATGGAAAGCATAAAATGAATGTCCAGGCCATTTATATTTATAACCAAGTTTTGTACGCTTCAGCAAATTTATGGCCCTGCTTGAAATTAAATAAATTGAAAACCAGGAAAGTAACTTTTGAACAGAAATCGAATTTAAGCTTTAAGGTTTCTTTGTTAGCCAGACATGACATTCGTTACAAAAGGTTAAATCCATTCCTCTGGTTTATTGATGGTGTTTCCCATATTTTCGGGAGCCGCATGATGCACCGTAGCGCAAATTAGGGCCAATGTATGCGGAATGCTTTTTAATTTAAGTGCACATACACATGACAAGGCATTCAGCATCCACGCAGCGGAATCATAAAAGAAACATCAGAACGGGCGGCCGGATGGGTGGCTGTGGGCGGGTCATGGGTGGTTTGGGTTAACCACAGCCATTCAGGGTGCCGCGACAACAGTAGCACAAGCTGCACCAGCAGCACCAACGGCAGCGACAACAATAAGAACAAATGATAATAATGCAACAATGAACTGCACAAGAAGATGATGAAAAGAATGTGGGGGCGTGGCCGGGAAGTCGACATTATATCTTGTTCGCTGCACACATTGTCAATTCGTTTTCGTTGTCGTCCTTATTTTCACATTTTTCTTGATTTCTTTTTTTTGGCTTTCCTGCCTTGGCATTTCTGTTGTGGCAACTTTTAAATAAATTTAAGTGCATTATACAACGAAAAATCTGTCAGCCAAGAGCAAAGGAGCCAAAGGAGTAATACGATTAAATGCATCTCTGGCCCTGAGCCTGCCTTTGTCTCCATAAAGCTGGCAAATCAGTTTTGTGTCAGCAGACAAGCCACTCAAGATGCAGGAGCCTTTTAATACTTATTTTGTAGATATTTTTGCGATGTGAGTGTGCAATAATATGTTAATGTTCCTCGGATGTGTGACAATAACAGGAGCCGGCGACGATGTCAGACATTAGCATTACAGTTGGCAAAAGGAAGATGCACAGAGAACAAAATACACTAAGACATTAATTAAAAAGTTAAATGACTTAAAAATACATTACAGCTTTGAAGGAAGAAGTTCCCTTAAAAAAGTGATGAAAATAATATATTCTTATTTGCAAAACCCTCTTAAAATTTTTCTCCGTGCAGGAAGTACTTCCATTTTTCCCTCCACATCGACATGTTTATTGCGTTTAATGTTTGCGTAAATTTTTTTGTACTTGCTACCGCTTCTGGTGCCCTTGATGCTGCCATTTTTGTTGTTGTTGTGATTTATGATGCTAATGACACGCAGACAGGCATCGTCTTCCCAGCTCCTCATGCAAATGCTCAGCTTGCCTTGATGGTTATTAAATTATGGCAATTTGTATGCGTCGCCAGAGTGCTGGCGACCCAAAAAAAGGAATAAAAATAAAAAAGAAAAGATTTTGGTGTTTATTTAAAACATGTTGCCAAACAATTTGCGTTAAATATCTTTTGGGGAACGGCTTGAGATGCTTTGGCATTAGCTATTCGAACTCCCAGGCGATTGGCAAAATTTCATGCGCCGGCAACCGGAAGTGCTGAATGAAAGAAAACGGTTTCTTTCTTTTCCGGTTTGCAGTTAGAAATGCACACACATCTATGCTCGAGTGCACTAGCCTTCGAGTGTGTGAGTGTGTTTATAGTAAGCTATTCGAAAAATAACTTTTCAATTTCCGCAAAACCACAGAGAAAATATCAACTTTGCGCAAAAATTTAATAAAACTTTACGCATAAATAAAATTTGCATTAAATCAGCTGCAAGCGACGCCGGGCCGGCACAAGGCCAAGGGGCGTGCCGGATTAGGGCGTATGAGTATTTGTACGAGTGTGCCCAAAACGCATGTTGAGAAACTTAATTTGAAATATTTGAGTTTGCCATTTGGTCTGTGTGTGTTTTCCGTCTCCTTCCGCTCTTCCGCTTTTCCTCTTTTCGTTTTGCATCGAAACTAATCGAGAAAGTTCGAAAATTGGCGCCCCATTCCCCTGGCACGCCTCTTTTTTTGAATCGCAAAAAGTTAACTAGTTAGCTGGGGTTGGGGGAAAACATTAAGTATACGCCACATTGGCCATAATTCCAACTAAAACAAGTCAGTTGCCAAACGGCTCTGAGCCGAAAGTTCGGCTTTGGCTTAAATATTTGTATGTGTATGTGTGGGTATTTGAGTGACAGAATCTGGCAGAAGCCCGCCCTGCTTAGGGGGCGTGGCAAGTGGCAAAAGGCAAGTGTCAGAGATTATGTTGTATTTGCACACGACACACTGCTCGGCACCTTTACAAATCCGCGCTCATCTCTTCGATGTCAAACAAATCATTGGCTTGCCTGCCAAATTATTAGGCCGTGTGTCTAACGCACATTTCATGGCATTAGCATTAAAATTTAATTAATAATTTTGAACGTTTGCCGCCTAATTGACTAGAAGCCAGCACCTTTGGCTTTTACGCCTCTCCACGCAGGAGTCTGGCATCGATTTCAGGCTTAGAACTTGGCTTCTACCAAAAAGTTCGAATACATCCGTGTGTGTTTGTGTGAGAGTTAAGCTTGCGCATTTTTTCTGCTCGACTGACTGACACGCCATTCGTTTGAAGCCACAGAGCCAGTGTTTCTGCGTTTCCAGGACTCTGTGTCGAATTTTCTACCTATTAGGCACATGAAATTCAATCACAACACCCTCACAGGCAGAAAAGTTATTTGGACCCTTATCAGTTGCGGTTTAAACATATTGAATATGATGTGTAAATGTTAACAGAGCCCCAAGTAAACACAAGGGTGGGTTTCCCTTTTTTTCCGTGAGAATCGATGCATCTGCGGCCATAAAAAAACATTACAGATTCGTGAGCCTTGAGCCTTCAGCCGGTCGCCTGCTTTTGATATACGAGTGTGTCCATGAGGAAGAAAATAAAATCAGATACTTGGCCCTTGGCTGTTAACCGGAATAAGCAAAAGACAGAATGCATTAAATCTCAAAAATGTGTGCGGTTCGTTTGGCTTAGAGCTTTTCACATCTTAAAGAAAAGCCAGTGTGTGCGTGTTTTTGGTTTGGGAAAGTTAGACCCATCCACAGGTGTCTTTTGTACGTTACCAGGTTGACAGCCGGGATTTCAGCTAAACTTTCAACTTGTTTTAATTAAGATTTCATTCGAGAAACCCCCTCTGGTAAAACACAAAGATATGAGCAGCTTCTATGTGTGTCTTTACTTAGAAAATTAAACTTGTGTAGCGACTAATGCGAGTTTGATTGAAACATTTCTAATTGTTGCGGAAATATGGCGCTTTGATGTTCCAAATGTGTTGGGATAGCTTACCGATTTCTTGACAAAGCTGACAAATCCATAGCCCTTTGATTTCAACGTCTGCGGATCCCGAACCACTCTGCAGTCTCTGTAAAGATAGAGAAAATAAAAGTGTTAATCTCGGTGATTCATTTCAGCTGCTTGGCGGAAAGAAAAACAATTAAAATGCAGCTTTGTATAATTTATTTAAGCAATTTAGGGTTATCTTTTAAGGTTTATAGTGTTCTGACCCAGGAAAGGGATAAGAGCCAAGAAAAAGGAGCACACAAATGAGTTTTCGTGGAGACCCATCGCCAAATTAAAAAGCCAACGCTGCCTGGCCAAGTAAAAGTCAAGAGGCAAAGTCGATGTCGACATTGGAAATCCAATAGAATTACGTGTGAGGAAATATGAAGCGTTCTACAGGAAAAACCATCGCCGAGAAAGGGATTTCGTAATGGAAGTGCAGATAGTGTGCAGGCCACCGCCTTCAAGGATGTATCAGTGTGCACTCTGGCGGGTAGGGGGGCGTGGTTTGGTCGAAGGGATTTGCCACAGAAGCCCATCCAAAGCCCCTCCAACCGCCAAACCACGTGTCGTGCCATGTCGTGGACGCTGCTCGAGAATCGGGCGTCAGCATTGGGCTTAAATATGTTGGCCCGTCTAAGCTAAGCCACGAAGAAATATTTAACCCCCCCGCCCAAGTGTGTGTGTGTGTGTGTAGTATGTGTGAGTGGGGCAACCACAACAGCAACAACAATCTGCACCATAGCCACTAGCGGCTACCAGAAAGGGCACTCTTAAAAATGAGACTATCTTTATGCAAAAAATTGGTTTTTCAAGTTGGGAGTGTTTTTATTTAAGCTCTGCTTTTGTTCTCAGATATATACTTTTTTAAACCTCACTTGTATAATATCTAAAAATCCTTTTTGGAAATCTGTAAAATTTTTCCAAGTGCAGCTGGAGCCAGAAAGGCAAAACCCGCATGTCGGCCACGGCATTTAAAAAAGGCCAACTTGATTGTAAATCACGATAAAAGTCAATTTTTAATATGAGTTTTAGTTTAGCCCCATGCCCCCTTCCCCTCTCCGCTCACCCTTCATGTTAAGTGGCTGGTGAAAAAAAAGAAACCTATTTTAATGGCCTTTGGCTCTTTGGCTTTGGTGGCGCTTCAAGGTTGCAAATTTATGGCTGGGCTGGCCAGAATCGAAATTGCAGTGCGATTGCGAGCCAGCGCCAGTGCATCGAGTGGCACATAAATATCGAACAAAAAACATATTTAATTAAACTTTAATATTTATTAGCTACCATAGGAATTCAACTGCAATTGCTCGGGGCCACGTCTCCGTCTGGCCTGGTCATGCGAATGGATGATCTGGCTTTGGTTGTTTGGCGTGGCGGTAAAACAAACAGCCAAACACGCAAGCACCAGCACATAAAACAGGATAAACAGGATTCAGGGATACATAAAATACGGGCTTATACAATGGCCACATTTAACAACTTTCAACTAATTGTTAACTAATGATGTAGTTATTAAATTACATTTTCCAATGGATTTCTCAAAATTTAAAGAACACTAAAAGTATTTCCATCTTTGAAATATACCAAATAATATATATTTTTCAAATGGAGAGGAATCTCTCCCTGCTACACAGACCTTTTGTCTGATGGGGGCGTTGACTGCCAATGCGATTGGGCTAACAAATTAAAGGCCAGGCCAATATATGTACATGGAGTATGCACTCCCTTTGAGAGCTCTCCGTCCTGCACCTCGCCGCCCTCCAGAGTATATCATATTTCACAATCGATAAACATCACAGTTCATATTTTCATAACGTTTTTGTTTGAATATTTTAACATGCAGACACAACAACACGGCAGCCGCCTCTGGTGTGGGGTGTACAATTTCCGGCTTGCATGTAAATACGAATTCGAAAATGTCTGCAAGTGCTCCTCGATCCGTCCTGCCCCGCTCCATCCTGTACCCAAATCTGCCTCTGCTTCTTTGGGCTGCAATAATATATTTGAACATTTAACAGAAAACAAACACAACCTTTCGCCTCAAGCCGGCAGATTTCCGTGGAGGAGCATCGATGGCCCTCAGACTGCGTTGCCACACACAGTTGTTATCATGCACGAAGAGCTGGTAAAATTTCTGGGCATGGAAAAGGGGTTGCACTATGAGTATCTAAGGGATTTGGGGGCGTGGCAATTTTGCTCAATGTTTGCGCAAAGAATTGAGCGACGAAGTCGATATACTTATACATGCGGGAGAGGATCTGGTATGGCTTACAAATAAGATATTTAAATACCCTTTAATACTATTTAAAAATTATTGTTAATAGTTGTTAAAACTATTAATAAACTTTCAAGAATTGTAGCCTACAAGACACTTTGCACTCCAACACAAAACTTTTCATATCAATAGCTGGAAAGTAGGAGCAAAGCCCTTCAAAGGATAAATGCATCTGCATAAGTTGGATCTGTGCTTGTACTGGAAAGGGTATAGAAGGCCATGAGACAGGACTACCCCTTGGCTGCACCCCGTTCTCGGCTAAGGCCAATCAATATATTTTTTACAAATATTGGCAAAAGTTTGGCCTTTGGCTTAAGCTCTGTGCCCGATACTCGAAAATAAATTTAACCAGAAGAGAAAGAAAATATTTTGCCATCTTAAGTGCATAAAACTATAAACGTTAAACAAAATATTTCGCACACAGACACCCAGCCACACGCATACAAATGTGGTTATTTATACTGCATATTTTTTGGCTTTATTCCCAAAGCCTTTGGCCCGGGGCTCGAGTAGCTTTTGGCCCGATCTGCTGCTGGGGCTGCTTTTTGGCCAGAGGAATGTTTGCGGTGCTCGCTGAGCGCATTAGTTGGGGGTCCTCCGCTATTTGGGCCCTTGCAATTGGTTTATGCCAACAATGCAGCAGCCAAGCCATGTGTTGGAAATTCTTTTGTATTTGAATTAAAATTGCAAAGATGATTTATAGACGCTTCGAAGTTTCGTGTTCGATATAAACTTATGCATGAGATTTCTGTGGGCCACGAAAGTGAAATGCATATGCGAAATGGGAAATGCAATCCGGGCTCACAGGCTGGAGCTGGAGCCGCAAAATGTATTGTTATTGCCAGGAGACAAATATCTCCAAATATCACATTCACCATTTTTGGAATAAAATCCAGATTTTATAAATATCAAGTGGCTGATTTTAGGTATCGATTTCCAAATTGTGGGTGAACAAACGTTAAGGATCAGTAAACCATTTTGTAGGAAACATAAAACCCGTGTTTATTGCCTAACCTTTGATTTCAAATTATTGGCCAATCAAATATAGACATAAGGAACTGCACTATCATTGAAACTTTCCGAGAATAGACTGGTGAAATATTTATTAAGACGTTACGCTCATAAGCAACTCGCAGTGACTTAACCCGCAATTTGCAATTTCCTGGCCACTTTAAGACCCTATCTGCCTCCCATCGCTCTCTTGGCCACACACACTGGGCAGACATATAATTTACAAATCGGGGAGATCGGAAATCGGGGCTGTAGCATGCTAAACACATCAACAGCAATGGCAAACACAAATTACTCAGCAGTGCAAACAAATGAAAAGCGATAACATCGCGTACAGCACAAGGCAGAATCGAAAATGTTGAGCTGAGGCGAAGTGAGGCGGACCGGAGCCAAGGAGTCAAAATCCATGGCACTAAATCAATGAATTGCGGTTGTCCTTCAATTTCCTTTTGGCCCAGTCAGTAAGCGAGAAAGGAATTGAGTTTGAATTCGAGCTTGGCTCATCCAGCATTCCCATCATCGTCGTCATCTTCGTTGCCAGCCATTGACTTGCGTGTTTGAAATATTGAAATATTTTTGTTGGCCATGTTTACACATTTGGGCTATTGACTGCACACAGTTACGAACTAGAGTTCGAGTGCTAGTATTTTTTACCATTCCAATTTCTGTCGGTTTGAATTTCCCCAGCAAATTTTTCGACAAACGCCAAGCGCCGAGCGCTGAGAATTTTTATTCGATTTGTGTTTGTCTCGTACTTGCACTTTATTGGCTTGCTCGGCGCTGATAACCCTGATGGTTGATGGCTGCCAGCGATGATGATTTCCATTTCCTTGTTCTCCGCCGAGCGATTGGATTGGGGGCGTGGTCCTCAGATACTTCTCCGATCACAGACGCCCCGCCATTGCCCGTTCAAATACCAAATACAGTTGTAAATTCAAATGAAATGCAAGCGAGCGCATTGTTTGAGTTTTGGAATGAGGAAAAAAAATACGAATAAAAAATCAAGGTTTAGGGAGGCGGGAGGGTCTGAATCCTGGCTTTTTGGTTAGCCAAATATTTAAAGTGGATTCTTGGAGCATTTTATGAGTTTTTCATTGCGGCTGCGATGCTTTATTTGATTTGATTTTCCGGCCAGTGGCATCTGCTGGCCAAGAGAATTAAGTAATAAATTTCGTTCGAGGAAATATGTATGAATGCGGTGGCCGAAACGAAATGGCTCAAATGGAATGGCTGTGAATTACAAATCCGTAAACGTCGCATCTTCGACGCCGCATGCACTCTACGGAAATGGAGAAATGGGTAATGGCAAAAACCGAAAGCAAAAAACACAGAAAAAATTTAGGAAAACCAGGGCCCATCACGTCCTTGTCCTTGTCCCCTTGCCCAGACATCGTTACATTTATTTACACCAACATGCAAAACTCGCATTGAGACAATTTCATGCTCATCTGCATAAAATCAATTCCATTTTGGAGACAATTTGAAGATTGGAATACAAATTTCGAATTATCAACAGGGGACCCAGCCGGGGAGACGTGGCAAAATGGCCAAGCCGGCAGCGATCGCAATCAGCATTGAAACCTCTGTTACTTTTTCTATCCTGCAGTGAAAAAAATAAATCCAGTTGAGTGAAGGTTCTTTTTTATCTATAATTAATAAAATACTAATTTATGTGTCACCTTTTTTCAATGTGGAATGAGGAGGAAGTTATCTCAAAGAATTTAATGATTTTTTCAGTAAAGGTAATAATACGATAAGTAATTATACTAATGTATTACCAGTTCCTGTTTGGCTTTGTTAGAATGACTCATGAGTATATATGTATCATTTATTTATGTAATTTCTCGTAGGAATTAGTACAATTTTCTTAGTGCATTATAGAGAAACTATTTCGTCTTTTGTGGTGGCTCCTCCACGGCTGTTTGACTTGTGTTGCCTTGCTATTTTCGCCTTTGAGTACTCGAAGGCTCTAGCCCGTGTCCAGGCAGTTACGCCGTGCACCCTCCAATTTCTCCTGCCAGTGCCATGCATACGTAATGCGCCTGGGGATCCTGGAAGCGACGCAACGGCGACAGTCTCACTAATTCCAGGGCAGCCATTACGCGTTTGTCTGCCCGAGTACGTGCGTGTGGATTGTGTGTGTGTATATCCGGATGCAGTGCAGCGGGAAAATTATGTGGTGTGTGATTTGCCATGGACACTGAACGTTTCCCGATGCCAGTTTCCCCGGTCTCGTCTCTGGCTTTGCTATTGAAATTTCCCTTTGAGAGAAAGAGGACAGCGACGGAGGTGATATTTCAGCAGAGGAGAAAGCGAGAAACAAAACGGAGAAATTTGCATGCAACTCGTTACGCTTGGCACTTGTGTGTTAAGCCCGTTCACCCTTCAACCCCACACCCTTCCACTTTCACGGTTTTTTTGTCTCTGGGCCACCCCACACGTAGATGAAGGAGTAAAAAAACACAACGAAAAAGCCATATCGATTTTGCAGTAAATAAAACATTCAAAGATTGAAGTTGCCGCTTTTGAGCTTAGCCGAATGGTGTGTGGCCTCCTTTTTTATGGAGTGCGCTTCCTTTTATGGCTTCCGTTTCTATAGCAGCTGCTGCTGTGGTGCCGATGTGGTGTGGCCGATGTGGCACTCTGGGTGGGTTGAAGGGACGCTGCCAAATTGTAAATATTTTTGTCGGCCACGTAGCGGCGCAGGAGAAAATATTGCATTACTCGCTTGGCATAATAAACGATGTGCCGACAAAAAGAAAAAATGCCCTAAAAAAAATATAAACCCCACTGAAACCGAAAGAGAACCGCCAAAAACCACGCAAAAATACCAACAGCTGCACCGCACAAAGACAGCCAAAATGCACACATGAACAATGTGCCACGAATGGAACAATGCGAGGATCCTTTTAAGGGACAAGCGGACTAACAATATGGTTGACTGGCCTGGCTCGAAAGATCTCAGATTGTTTCAGCTTAAAGTTTGAATTGAAAGATTACAAAATTGAACAGCTTTAAGGATAACAGCTTATGACATAAAAAATGCTTGAGAACCAAATGATTGCCCATTTGCAAAAAGCATTGCCTACATTTGGGGGCTTGTCTCTCGCGTCTGACATTCAGCCATTCTTTTTATTCAATTCGCGTTCGCTTAGCTGGATTCTCATCAGCTGGCCAAATATATATGGCCAAAACGACGCCATCGGCAGACAAACGAACAAAAACGAACTGGTAAAATCAAATTAAAATGGCGCCGCCGCCACACACGCAAATCCACACAACTTTTTCTTCTGACCCACACATGTATTAACCTATAAGCGTGTGTGTGCTTGAATGGTCACAAACGTTGTTCAATAAATTATATAAGATATAGCATTACCCTCTTCCTTTCGGCATTGATTTGACATGAATTATTGCCGGCAGTGGACAAAAGAACTTCCTGAAAAATCTCTCCCCGTAAACTTTAAGGCTTTGAAATGGATAAATTCCATTAACCGATGCCGGCCGCAGGCTAAACGTTGAAGTGCATTTTCATTTTCATTCCCCACCGAGCGTCCAATGAAGCGGGCGTTATTTATAACGCAACAGCCATGGTTCCACAATGGCTTCGTCCCCCTCTGGCTGTATTCGGAATCTCCTTTATATATCTCCTTGAATCCAGGACCCTTCGGCCCCACCCCTCCATCTACCTCCGCCGCCATCCCTCGTGACCACGCCCGGACACACGTCAATAAAACTGCTTCAAACTGTCCACATTGGAGCTGTTGGTGTTGCTGCCTTGCTGCTGTTGGTTATATTCGCTGCAACTGAAGCTGATGCCGGGGCGATAAGGCTACTTTAACGCTGTCCCCGATTTCTGCATGATGCCACACACACGGTCGGCCCCTTTCGTGTTTGCCCCCAATAGTGGTTGATGGCCGGCAAATGGGATGGGGTGGCATGGCGGCGTGGTGCATGGTGCATGGTGCACGTTGCTGGTTGCTGGTTGGGTGGAGCCAGGCGGGTCGAATGGCGGTTTCAAACATGCAAATTGCTTGCGGTTCGCTTCGGTTTTCCCCGCCAGCGCTCTGCCCCAGCCCCCATCGCACAACCCTACCCTATTCCCTCACTCTTCGGCATTTTTCGCTTTCATTGAGTGCTCCGCTTACAGTTAACTCGACTTTATCACGTGTGTGTGTGTATTAGCTTTATATGTACGAGTGCAAAATGCAACAACAAAAATCCATTTAGATTAATTAGTTTTTAAGCGAATGAAGGCAACGTGAAGCTCCTGCAGCAATCCTTAATTCAAAGTCTTGAAATTATGCATTTAATTTAAGTCTTTTATAGAAAAAATCAATTCTCAAATAATAGTTTACTTTGCAAGAAAATATAGTTACAAATAATTTGCGCTTAAAACTTAAATTAAAAGAAGCTACCTTGTTTCAATTACTGAATGCAATAAAAGTTTTATTGAACTTCTATCTTACCAGAGCATACTTAATTTATTTTCTATTATTTTATAAAATTTAAATATCAAAATAAAAATAAAATTCTCTTAACCGAAGTCCAGGAAGCATGGAATAAAATAAAAAAGAATCCCATCCTGCCAACTGTCTATTTAGCTGTGACAAGTTGAGACTCACTTTCTGCCCGAATACACTTGGCCAAAGTCCCCGACTGCAGGTGCCCGCAAAACGGCGCTTAATGATGCCAAAGATGAGCGACCCCGGCGTGTCAATGGACTGGATGCGACCAGAGACCGGCGAGGAGCGGCGGATGGTGAACCCTCGGATATCATCTACATGGCTAACTAAGCGTGCCGTGTTTGGCATCTCCATCTCCTTTGGTGTTCAGCTTGTCGTACATGCTCCACACAGCATCAAAGCCGGGCCACAAAAAAAAGTGAAACAGAAAAACTAAAGTGAACTAAAGTTTGCTCAAAAGTTTGTTTATTACACCGACAACGGACACACTCCGGCACAAAAAATTCGAGTGGCTTTCACTGCGGCTAACTTTATGTAGTCGTTGAAAATTCATCATCTTTTCAGCAGTTTATGCGCCAGTTTGCTGCCTACTCTTGAAGTTCTTTTGTTTCGCCGACGGTCCATTAAAAACTTGTAACAACTTGGCTCGTTATCCATTTTTGTATTTTTTTGGGAAGAAAAGCCTGGCTGCCGTAACATAATTCCACTTTCCATTCGGTGTTCGTTTGCATGTCGCATCTTTGGCCATAGTTTTATTGATAGCCGAGCGGTGCCAGCAATTAAAAGCGAGTTCGAAGCCAAGACAAATGCCCCAGACATTTACTTTTAGCTGCGAAAGTTTGATTGCTTCGGGGCCTGAAGAGGACATTGGCGGCTGGCTGACAAGGCTAAGAGGCGGCTTGTCCTTTGAGAGAAGGGGACGCCAGAAAGAAGGAAAGTTTCGCCAGAAAACTGTGACCAGTGGGTGGGCTGAAGCCAAGGCAGCAGAGGGGACATTTTACAGCATCATTAAGGATAAGCATCGGGTTGTCTTTGAATTTGTTTGTTGCCATTCTGCGCTTTGTGCGTTTCACTTCCCGGAGAAAAGTTCTTGCCCCTCGGTCTCCTCGGAAGAACTTTAATCTGAATTCAACACCAAACGTGGCTGGGTTCATTACAAATACCTATTGGTGAACCTACCCAGCAGCCGGCCAATTAAGAAATAATTTAGGGAGCCAACAAGTTAACAAGTGTGACCTTTCAGTAGGATAGTAACCACCTGCATGTGGGTGGCCAAAAGTCCGTAAATAAAACACGAGATCTCCCAGCTGACCGACCCTGGGCCGTGAAATCCTAGCGAAATCCTTAGAAATGTTTTATTAGCCCTCCGTACGCTTGAATAAGCCAGCTTAGCGGAAGCTATCGGATTTTATGCTTCTGACTTTTGCAAGTCGAAAGGAGTCGAGTGCAGCATTTCCACTTTTTCCTCTGCAGCCGTTCGTCCTCTCAACTCTCGACTCCAACTGACCTGGGAGTTGCATTTCCCCAACCCCAATCTAGCCTCTTGCCCCGTGAAGTCTGCCTGTCTGTTCATCGGCGGTTAAGCTGTGTGCCTTGCAGCAGCTTTTCTTGCCGCTCGTTGGTTTTTGCAGCTCTTTGTTTTTCGCCTCGTTTCGATGGCGGAGGGCTTGGTGGCTGGCGGAGTGCACCTCTGGGTGCTGATTACCTAAACCTGGCTAATATTTTGGCATTCCGTTGCTATACACACGAAATAAAGTATACATAAATTCTTGGGCTGATTTGAAGAGAATAGCTTAAGGGTTTCCAGTTGGAATTTGGTAATTAAAAACTCTAACAAATTTTAAATAAATGTTGGGGAGAGCAGGGGGTGTTTTAAATACATTTAGGGATACAGGGCATTGTTGATAATAACTTAAAATCCACACCATTGGATGCAGAGATTTGCACACAGTTGATTGGAGTTGGAATTCCAGTTCCCTGCGATGGGGCCATAATGTTATTGAACACATTATTGTATTGGCAAAATATTTATTTAATGCCCGGCGTGCGAGGCAACGGGCTTCGCAATTCGCAATTCTGTGTAAGCTCGGCTCGGGCATCAATTCCTGAAATTTTGTATTGAAAGGAATTTCAGTGCACAGAGCATCAGTAACATATGCTGTGAAATACACGCATCCTGGCTGTCTGGCTGCCTGGCAGCTCTGGTATCCTCATGGAAAATACACAACACAACCCACGCGATCCCATGCGACGTAAAGAGCCTGTTAATCCAGCAACAACAATACGAATGCCCATACTCGCTCCCCATTTCGTCCTGGCCAGGCTTACTGAAGGCATTCACTCTGTGTGTTTGTGAGTTAGAAATATTGAAAATTTTTTTGTTATTGAAGAACGATATATGAATCGCAGACGCCGACTGCAGCCATACCATCCGACGTCCCACAACTAACCAAAGAGTAACCCCCCGGGCAACGTATCCTGGCAGAGAAAACAAAACGTGAAATCAAATTCCATTGCAAAGGAGTTAGAGTGGGTGGGTGGGTGAGTGGTGGTTTTAGTAGCTCGGAGAAGCTTTCGCTTTGTCGGGGAAATATTTTAGATTTCCAACAGATGTTCTCGTTCGTAAACAGATTTTTAGAAATTGTCTCTGGCCGTGATTTCCATAATACTCATGGCAGGAGACGAGTATTTCACGCGTTATTGCGACTAGAATCGATCCGTATCTCTGCCATGTTGTGTGAGTGTTTTTGCATTTTCCGCCCTGCCGGAAGTTTCCATTGTCCTTGTCATTAATTATTCACTGCTAGTCGAAACAAATCATAAGGTGGTCTCTCGTTTCGCTTTCATAATGAAAGCAAAATAAAGATACGGCATACGGAGAGCGGAGCAGACAAAAATGTAGCTTCCGGCGATCATAATTGATGATGCTCTGCCACAGATAAAAACAGTCCAAGGAGGTCCTTTGGGGTGGGGACAGCTGGGAGCTGGCTGTGTGGAAATTTAATATTGACCCCACAGCTAACAGGAAGCAGCCACTTCGTACACATAAATATTCCTCGACTAATAACACACAAAAGTGTACACTTCCGCTTACGAGATGAGGATACACTTCTCCTCCGATTCCATAGTTGATTGAAGACCTATTATGGTCTAAAGCTGTATCTTTTTTTCCCAAGACAAACGCCAGCTTCATCAAATTTATAAATTAAACGTCATCGATACACGAGCCATTCTACGTGGAGCCAGACCGAAACATAAAAATGAAATATTTATCATCTAAGGCTGTCTCCTCGTGTCTCCGTTGTTATTCGAATAACAATGTTCGAATGTGGACGTGCGTTGGCATCTGCCGATTGCCGGCAATCAACGCCGAAGAACCAGAGCTGACAACTGCGAGTGTGTGAGATACAGATACGGAGATACTATCCCCCTAAAACAACGCTTCCTTTCAAATTTGTCATCATTTGTGGCTAGGTTCTTGGGAAGAAACAGAGTTAAGGACCAGCCTTCGATGGTCATTATATTTTTATGAACTTGTTCTTTTAATATTAACCACTTAGCCAATTTTATAAATAATGCAGAATTCGACTTTGGCATCAAAACAAGCAGAGCATATTTAAAAAATTGAAAAGTTTAATGCTCAACAACAAAATTTGTTGAAATGCCATCAAGTTTTTTATGGCAATCAATACGGGGGAAAAAAGTTGTGAAAAAAAACAACTTGTACCAATTTGGAGTTTTGTCATAAAAAATTGAAAATGTCAAAAACAACGTGGACGTTTCGCCAGTTTGTTACCACACACACACACACACAGATCCTGCCCAGACGTGTGAGTGTGTGTGTGTCGGAAACAAACATGTTTGGGTGTGTGGGTGCGTCGCCGGCATGTAGTTGACATCATTGATTGATTTAGCTGTCAATTGCATAATCACTCAAGCGTTATTGTTCGACCACTGGGCCGTAGTCAGCCTCTCGCTAGCTTTCAGCTTGCCACGCCCCCTCGCACCACCTGCCACGTTCGCCCTGACTTCTGTTTGTCTGACTTGGCCGGGGCAAGTCAGCGGGCCGAGGGCTGGAGTGTGGGTGCTGTCCACGTGTGCAAGGCAAATAAAGCAGCTGCCCAGTGTCAGGCAATTGTCAACTATCCCCCCTCTTGGAGTGCCCCCGTGCACCAGCTATTGTTGCTGCTGTTGGCGTTGTTGCAATAGTTGTAGCTGCAAACCGCAACAGCGCCAGCTGTCGGTGAGATTGTTACACAAGCATCCCGAGTCCTGGAGTCCTGAACGGGTGCCTATAAATATGTGTGTGAGGGTACACGGTTGGAAAATTTAGCAATGACACTTTTCGAAATAATTAAAAATATTGTGTTTAGCAATAATTTATTTATACCTTTAAGTATAAGAAATATGTTAATTATTAAAAGTTCAATTAGACCTTCAAGTTTTTCTTGTTGTGCACTGGGATGCATTCAAAGGAATGTGTGCGCGTCGTTTGTTTGTGCATTCGCCTCGCATATTGGCAACAGCAATTGATGTGGCAACAAATTAACATGCCGCAAATGGAAGTAATGGCCAAGTGTTAATTGTTGTGTGAGTGCGGCATACACACACACATCCCAGCCCAGACACTGCTGAGCTAGGCCCATTTATAGCTATTTAATAATGACTTGATTTAAAATTGATTTATTTCTATTTTGGTTGGAAGACAGAAACTGACCCATAAACTGGGAAAATCAAGTCAAAGGCATGGGGAAAAAAATAATAAATTACCTTCATGGAGCCCACATTGTCGTTGTTGTTATTTGAGTTGCCTTTGGGGCCAATGCCATTGTTATTCCAATAATACAGAAATACACACACAGAAGGACCCGCATATAGCCAGCATAAGTCCGGGCAAATAGAAAAAGTTGCCGAAGGGGCCAGTGAGCTTGTCTAGGCTTGTAAAAAATGGATATGTCAACGTCCGGCATGTCAACAAGATAACATGACCATGCCCACTTCGACTGCCCCTTGTCAAAGAAAAAAATGAACAAAAGTTCAAATCAACAAAAGCCAAGTCTCGGCTTAGAGCAACAATTGTGGGTAGAGGTATTCAGCAATTTTGGTGTATTTTTTCTGGGATTGGTTGTTGTTTTCTAGTGGCCTCCGAAAAAATATCCCAAAAAATCCTAACCCTGTCAAAAAGCTGCCTGATCGAAACATCTTGAATGAAGTCAAGATTAAGCAGCCAGCAAAATATTTCAATGCAAATGCACTGAAAAATATTATAAATCAGAAAATAAAATATTTATCTTTTCTTTGTTCAACCATCCATCTGTAAGTTTAGTAAATAGTCTTTTTCTATAAGCACTCAATTTTTCTGAGTGTATGTTTGTTGTCATAGATGGCCTCGAAGTGGACGCAATTCCTCCAGTGTGGGCTGAAATAATCGTCGACTGCCAAGTATCCGTTTACGGCCAATGCATTTCGGCTGCTTGTCGTGTCATGCCGGATATCCGGCGGAGTTGCAAGTGCACGGCGAGGACCATAAATCTTTAAGGAGCAGCGGCAAAAGAACAGCACAACAGCACCATGAAAAGCTTGGCAATGGCGACAATGTCCAGCGTCCTCGAACGTCCGACTGCCCGACTGCTAGAGTCCTGCGTTGCGAGTCCTTTAATCGTGTCACAACACACAACAGACGGGCCAAACAGCTTTCACCAAATTGCAGTGTCATAAAAGTGGCAGCGTTTTCTACTTTACCCGATTTTTTTCTTCCTATTTTTCTATTTTGGCCGACTTCCACTTTCGGCCAAAATATTTTATCGCTCGCTTTGACGGCTGATGGGCTCTTGTTAAGTCGCCCGGCGGAAGCGCCTAAGCAGCTCGCATTTCTGGCATGTTTTTTAACTGCCAGCCGCATGCAAAATAAATTCGCAATGTGAGCTGCTGATGTGTGGGTGGTTTTTGTTGAGGTGGGTGGCTGGGTGGTTCGGTGGCTGGCTATTGCAGCCAATGAAAGCTTGTTGCATACGCGTTGCAATTGCACGTCAGTGGCATGTTTGCACTTGACAATTCATTTCATTGTTTGTAGATTGCATTTGTCGCCCCCGCCCCGCCACCCTGCGCCCGCGCCCTCACCACCGTCTTCTGTGGAAATTGTTAACGCAGACGAGGGGGCGTGGTCGTGCAGCAGCAGCAGGAGCTCCAAAATTGCATTCGCAGCACGCGATGCGCGCATTTCACTTGGCCACCCCCTCCTTTGATCACCCTTCAGCCTGGCACTCTACGAAAATTATCAGAATCTCGAGTTTAAGAAATTTTAAAGCCAAAATAAAATAAATTTGTTGAAAGTTTCCATCCTAAATTATAAAATTGGCAATTTATTACATGAAGCAATGTACAATTGAATGGCAGACTTTCTCCGAAGACTGGTTCACTTTCAGGTATTTTATTAGAATTTTTTGCAGTGTCGGAACTGCACTGCCTATTCCCGACATACACAAAACGTTGGAGTTTATTTCCCAGCTGCCTTTTACTTATTTTGCACTGTCGCCAGCCGTGGTTGCTACCTTTTTCATGTTCCTCCTGCTCCAACGAAAATGCAATTTTCTTGGCATTTTTCGGCAAAACTTGAGAGTTGGACTGTGTGTGTGGGTGTGTGTGTGGGGAGTTGCTTGAATTGCAGTATGCACGTGGTCAACAGGTTATCCTGTCCGGGGACTGGTCCTTGGTCCTGAGTCCTTGGCTGGCTGCCTAGCTGCCTGACTGCCTGTGCAACGTTTATTTCCGCCTTTGTACCTTTTTGGCATTTTTGTTTTCTTTGGTCCTGAATCCTTGTGCCTTGCCGTTTATATGTTTTTTTTTGTTTTTTTTTTTTTTTTGGTATTGTTGTGTGTTTGTCGGTTGCTGTTGCATTGTGGTTTTCTCATTTATTTGGTGCTGCAGTGTGCAGCAAAACAGCCGCAACATATTGTTGTTGCAACAGGAAATGACTTCAATTTGCTGTTAACAAGTTTAAAATTTCGCAATTGCAACGGAAATACACAACATGATTTCCCCACCTGAGCTCGAGCATTGCTGCACATAATTACTCAAGCTGCATTCAGGTAAGGTGCGGCGCTGAATTAATATCCTTATCCCAGACTTGATTTGGAGAGAGTCCTTTGAATGAGATAGGTGTGTGGGTTTGAGCAATGGGAAAACTAAAACTAACTAATCTGATGACTTCATCTTCTTTTCTGCTGCCTTGGCTTTCACAGCTGGCTCAGCTCTAAGTTGAAAGGACGAAGCAATCAGTTCGTCTCAAAGCTTAACATCTTGCCCAGTCTCCGGCTCATCCGCTTTGGTCTGGGAGTAACAAGCCAAAGTCCGAGGACCTCCAACGTTATCCTGTTACCAACTGCAGCAGATGTTACTTTCAGCCCGATGCCAATGAACTCCTCCAGCTACATCTGCTTACATCTTGGAAATAAATTCACGCCATTTGGCAAAATCTTTGCAAGTTGCTCAGCCACCTCAGTGTGGACATAGTGTGTTTGTAACTACATATATATGTACGTATTCATATGCCGTGTCTTGGATTTCAAAGTGTGCGTAGGTGTGCTTTGGATGTCTGTGATAAATCAACAAATTCATCAGACCCAGGACTGGCAGCATCTGGCGACACATTGGTAGCCGAGCAAGAGCAAGACATTTAAATTGTAGCAAGTATCTTTGCCACACTTGCTCGACACATTTCTCAAAACTCTCCAACTGAAGATGAATTAGGTAAAAGTCTCAGAATTTAAATAATATTAAGGATATTGGAATATATTTCGCTATGAAATTGTCAGCTAATTTGTACTACAAATTCCTGGCTATATAAAATTATGGCTCAGCCTTTTTGAAAACATGCCGTTCCTGGAAATGACAATTAAATAATTTTAATAGGCTTTGCACCTTGTTAGCTTCCATGCGAAGCTTTGTTACCATTTTGGGAATTGCCTGGAATACTTCATAAAAATTGTCGACGTTTTTATTTAATTTGTTGTGGCTTTTCGCTTCAGTTATTCTATTTGGTTTAATTAATTTAAGCACCAGCCCTCACACACACGATGACAGTGCCGCTCAGGCACAGTTTTATTACCTATTTTAATCATAAAAAGCGCGTGGCCATGTGGCACAGACAAATTGACATTATCATGGTCCTGGAATGGGTTGGGGAATGGGTAGGGGAATGGCTAGAGGAATGGAAATGGGAGTTCCACATAATCCCGCATACGTGTAGCTGCGATGCGTAAGTTGATTATTAACTGGCGTGAGTGGGCCGAAGTGAAAGGAGAAATGGTGGGGGCGGCATGTTGTTGTTTCTATAATTACAAGCGTGCTGGGGTGCAGGCTTTGGCCATGGTTCATGCCCAGTTAAATACAGACATTAGGCATGCATAGCTATTTAGCTGAACAAACACACATCCTCCTACATATCCTGCAAGAGTCATTTGTAGCTGGTGATTTCATTAGAGCGCGTGCGCTCGAGGATTTCACTGCGGTCGGGTCTCAATTATAATTTCGTTTGATGGCAGAGTCCTGGCATCCCGGTAATGTCCTTCGTGCGTTTTGCAATAACAACAAAGAAACGAAATTAGCCCAAGGCACAAATTAAGCGGCTCTCCATGTATGTATGTCCGTGGCGATGGTGAAGGTGGTGGTGTTTGTGTGCGTGCCGAGCGGATAATCTAACGCAATTAATCGACTCGTCACTACAGATACACTCACATGTCACACACTGTACCCAGTGCACGCCGCGCCGCCATTCAGTTTGAAATGTCAGCGTTCTAATATGCAAATTAATCTAAAATTACAGCGCACGGCCAACTGGGCGGTGAGTTTTCAAAGGAAAGGGCTGGCCCTGCCCTTGTCTGGCGGGGCGTGCCAGCTGCCCGTCCAGTCATGTGTTTTAATTAATTTTAATTGACGCCGCCCAGCGCAAAGAGGTCCTTTGAGTGAAAAAGATACATTTCGAATGCATTCAATTTTCAATTGTGTGAATATCCCCCGATACATCCCGAAACTAAATTCGAATCAAAAAGACATTATGCAAATTGTTTGGGCGGCCCAAAAACACATTAAATTGATATCAATCTACAAGGAAATAATCTAAATATTAAAAATGTATGGCTGCTGGATCAGGGCTCTCTCCCATGGCCATTACGCCGTACACCGAATCCGAATCAAAACCCGAACCCAATCGCAGTATCCACCACCCGACCGGGCCCAGACAAATTCAATCAATCAAACAAGGACCAGGCCAAGCAATGCCAATGCCGTTACGTGCCCGTAATGAAGTCCTGTCCAAATTTGCCTTTTTCTAAATTAGCACAAATGTTCTTTTTACGACGACCATAGCGGACAGCGGCCATGGAAATGGCTTTGGCTTTGGCCCTGCCCTGCTATCCTGGCATCCTATCTCCTGCTTTCCGCATTCCGGCCCTTGGATCCTGGCTGTTGTATCCAACGGGTCTGTGGCTCTGGCTCTGGCATTGTCTCCAATTTCTCATTAATTTGCAAGCGAAATCAGTGAACACGGTGCGGCGCTACCGAAATGACAACAATCTGAGGCCATACACTGAGCGAAAATAAGATTAAGATTGTACATAAAAAATATAAGAAGTATATAAGGAAGTCCTTAGGTGACATAACTCTGGGGAAGTGCTTTGGCAAGTCTTGCTTCCCAGATAATTAATCTTTCAATATTTAATTGATTTAGATAAGATCCCAAAATAAGAGCAAAATTCAGTTTTGAATAGAGAAATGTATTTGGAAATCTATCACTTAGCAATGCACAGTGTACCGATAAAAGTGAAGTGAGGCAACAGGGCGTATGAGCGCTCTATGCAAACGTCGCCCGTGGAGGAAAGAATGCGAGTTGATAGAGGGGCAGGGAGATGGGCAGGTGCGACAACGACTGAATGCTCGTCAGGTGTTTGCGGTGGTTTTTCGAGTATTTTGCCAGAGACCAATGCCAACGAACGAACGGACGAACGGCGGTCTGTCAGCGCCACTGCCAAAGTCAATAAGAGAGACAACTGCGGAGCGACGTGGAGCTGGGCAGATGGTGCCCCCGCTTTCGACTTAATTGAAAGGCGTTTATTTGGCTTTAAAAACGTAAATCAAATTCATTTAATTTACCGCCCACCTCGGACTTCTCCGACTCTGCGCTTGGCTTTATCTTTTATGCTTTGAGCTTGAGAGCCGCCCCTCCGGGCTTTTTACCTTTGTCCGGCAATTACAGGGCACTCGACACTTGGCCAACTTGTCTGTGGCAGATCGACATGGCCAACCGTATCCGTATCCTCATCCGCATCCGCATCCGGCAGCTCATTTTATAGCTTGTATTTTAAGTAAATGTCTACCAACGCGGCCATTCCGCGACTCTGGCCAAGCAAATTTCCGCGCTTACACCACTTTGGGCAAACAAAAGGCGCTTGACATTGCCCGCCATTCGCTTTTGTTGGATTAGCTTTGATTAGATTTCTCTTGTTTGCAGCTTCTTTGGTATCCTGCCACAGAGTGTCACTCAGGAGAGCCACCTGTACCGGCAGAAGGAGCTTTGCACTGGGGAAAAATCTAGGTGTCTAAATGATAAAAGGGCTCACAATATTTTCTTGTTAAA
This sequence comes from Drosophila pseudoananassae pseudoananassae, assembly GCA_018153035.1. NCBI lineage: Eukaryota > Metazoa > Arthropoda > Insecta > Diptera > Drosophilidae > Drosophila > Drosophila pseudoananassae. The sequence goes on from JAECXR010000055.1 coordinate 4,347,677, forward strand.
CGGTGTTTAAAATGTCCCATAGAAAGTTTTTATCTCTCAAAATTTTCAGTGTATAGACAAAGTTTATTGGTCCATGATTATATTATTTTGTCCACCTCTCCTTCGGTTACTTGCTAATTTTTTTTTGTTGACTCCAACTTTGAGGGCTGGCCCAGAGGTCGTTGAGTGCTTTAAAATTACATTTCCGTGTCGAAATTGCACCTGCGACTCTGACTCTGTGGAGCAGGAGCTTCAGTCGGACCAGGCGCGGGAGCAGGCCATAAAATGGGCCACTCAATCTGTGTGACTCATTTTGTCAAATTATTTGGGGGATTTATGCGTTGGCAGCCATTTTTTATTCGCTTACTTTAATGGCAGTCAATTTATTGCCAATAAATTTGTAGCCAAAAAGTTTAGAGCAAGGCCGGGCCGGGCCGGGCTGAGTAGCAAATTTTTATTTGGCCAAGTGATAAACTTTCAACATATGTGCGGGCCCCAGAGGGTCGACGCCGACTTGTTTCCGAGCTGCTGTTCTTTTTTTATTTTATACTTTTTGTTATTTTTTTGGCAGCGGCTCAAAATTTTTGGCTAGAGAGAGGCCCAGAAACTGCAGTTAAATTCAATTTGTGCCGCGCTGCCTGCGAATGACAGGCAGCCAAAGTGCCATTTTAAGCGGCAGCCAAAAATTGTCGCCCCTCGTCCAAGGACTCAGAAGCCAACCGAGAGCAGGACTCGTTGTCGTCTTCATTGCAGCAGGATAATTTCTGGCGCGGCTTTGTTGGCGCGATAAAAAAGTTTTGGTGGGGTCCTGCCGCCGCAGCAGCATCAGGAGCAGGAGAAGCATCAGGCCGGCTATGTATATATCCCTTATCCCTTGTTGTCCCTTTTATTTCCGTTGATTTAATTTTAAAAGGCGCCGCTCTTTCTGCTCTTCATTTCGCCCGGCTGAAGCACTTTTATTTATATATATTTAGCCACTGCGGGGCGCCGTTTTGCAAACTGTTTTGGCTCCGTTTAGTTGGCCCCAAAACGCAGGACATTGTCAGCCAGTCAGTAGGGTACTCAGTTAGTCACTCCGTCAGTCATTCAGTCATTCATTCATTCAGTCAGTCTGTCGGAGAGTCATTCCATTCAGTCACTCATTGAGCTCACTCAGTTGAGCATTTGGCACTGACACTGTCCAAGAGGCAGCCAACCGTGCCTGGCACTCGTGTTTCGCCTTTGTCAATTTTAATGAATTAATGCGTATTTTATGTGAAAAGTTGCCACAGCAGTGGCTGGAAAGTTGCCGTGGCATAAAAGTAAATTAAATAAATTTATGTCCAAGAGCTGCCCGCCTCTGGCTTCTGGCTTGTGGCGCACTTCCGCACCACTCCGATCTGGTCTGTCTATTATCTAAACATTAAACCTGGCTATTGATACAAAATCTGTACAAATTGAAAACGAAATTGTTTTGCCATTTAATGATTGTGCAAACTTTGGCGTCCATTAAAATTATATTAAAAAGTTTACGCAGCTTTGCTGAATGTATTTGACCCGATTTTGTGGAGATTTCAATTTGCTTTAATTTGCATTGAGTGGAGGCTCTTTAAGGCCAAAACTTCCACCGATTTCGATGGGCAACTTTGGGTGGGACAACTTTTGACACTTGCCACAAATATAAATCGTAGCAGGCGGCATGAAAAAGTGTCAGGCTTTTGCGGTTGCAACACAAACTGCCAAGACTCATTTTTCACACTACGCACAAACAGTGGAAAGGATTGGGAAAATGGAAAACGCGCCAGAGTGATGGAGGAGTGGAGGAAAAACCAAGGAGATGCTTGACTGATTGTGCGCGTTTTGGGGCAAAAGTTTTTCGCATTAACTTCCGCTGCACGCCGCGTCGCATTTGAATGCGATTTTGATTTGTCACTCGCCGCCTCGCAACAAAAGCCGCCGCCTACTTAAACTTAGAGTTTAGAGCGGCGAAAGCGCTCGGCCCTTTCAACTTTTTCCGCCATTTCCGCTGCCGATCATTGGTTTCCGTTTCTTCACTTGCCGCTGCAAGTCGCAAGTCGAACTGCCAAGCCAGGAGAAAGGAGTGAAAGCGGAGAAAGCAACTCGACGACGTGCACAAGCGCATTTTGAAGTTTATGAAAAGGGCTGAGGCTGAGACTGAGGCTGAATGCTGAATCTGAAGCCGAGGCAACTTTTCTGAATAGATTAAGTTGAAAGTTTTGCTCATTTTCAGCATCGTCCCAATCGAGGGCTGTCGCTAAGACCGGGCGACAAAATTATATCCCGACCTCCCCCAGAAACCTTATAAAAATGGGAAAAATCAACGTAATGATGTCGGCAGGGGGAAATCGGAGGAAAACTCCGCAGTCTGAAGATGGTAGACAGCAAACCAAAATCAAAACTTTGCCAAGTGTCATTAAAAGTAACCGAAAAAAGTGAACGAGATAGCGAGCGAGTTTATTTCCACTGCCGTTCCCGTTTCCATTCTCAGCCTCAACTATCAACTATTATCTTGTTGATTTGCTTTCTTTTTTTATATTCCACTACCTTTTCAGGACTTTTACACGTAAGTCCTTTGAAAGTTTTTGGTGAGTACACAATAAAAATTATATTGAAATATTTTAAAAAAATAAATACATTTTTTACTGGTTTTTAAAACTAATGATTATATCTATAAGTACATATATTGCTAGAATTATACCAGAAATAGTACTATAGATTGCAAGTGCAAATATCGTTTTTTTGCCAGTGTAAAGATTTTCTTCCTTGGCTATTTGAAATTTGAACTGGTCAAGAACCTCTGGTACAAAGGCCAAGTTAAGCCTTTTGTGGGCAACAATGAAAGGCATCGGCTGAGGGCGAGCAAGGGCTGCCAATTACGGGCCAACTTCTCGTTAGCCATGCAGCACAAAAATGTAATTGAATTATGAGAGCCAGCAACAATATGGAGCAAACTAATCAGCCTGGCAATAGCCAGGACGTGTCCATGTCCTTCGCTAATCAATTTGCCCATTGTACTGGGCCCGGTTGCCTTTGTTTGTCTCTGGCCCCAGCCCCGGTCAGGGCCCGGCCCTCGGCTCTGCTTTTATTTATGAATACCGATGCGAGAATGCGAGAATAGGAGGCTCACGAAACGAGTCGGAGAAGCGGGGCCAGAACATATTGCATGTAATTAATCAGGAGCATTGCTATCTGGTTATGGTTTGCGGCGACTGCATCGACAAGCACACGCAATTTGCGCCGCCCACCGCAGGCGGATAATTGAATTTCAGTTTTGTGTGGCCTGCGTCGAGTATTATACTATATATTCGACATACGAGAGCACATCCACTTGAATTGGCCACCAGGCCAACCGGCCATCCGGCCATCATCGTCTTAACACCATCGATACCGATTCCCGTTCCGATTCCGCTGCTGCAGCCGATTGCCTTTTGCGAATTTCACTAATTGGCCACCAAGAAGAGGTCCTTCGGGTGTGGGTTTTATGTTGATCCCTTCGCCCAGCCGAATAATTAATTAGGCACATTAAAGCGAGCCCGCTCGCCACGTGGCATTGTGTTTTATGGCCATTCGTCTCGGAATATTGTCTAATAATCGGATTTTTTTGCATGCCAGTCCATTAAATGGCTGCGATAAGAGAACTATTCGATATAATAATGCGCCCGGGATCGGATGGTCTGCTGGGAATGTGGACAAGTGTGCCATCGGGTGGTTTTGATTAAGCACAAGGTGTTGATTGATTTGGAAACTCAAAGAGACTTAATTATTTTGAAGGGATTATGAGTGCGATTATGGCGGCGATTGTGATGGCGAAACCGATTTTCATGGGCAGTGGAATGCCAAAGGCGAGCAATTAATTGAAGGATTAATTTTCTTTTGTTTCCCGCCGCCTTTTCAATAAATTCCCAACGACTTCTGCACTGAGTCCCCGCCTCGGTCTCGGAGCAAACCGCAAAAACTTGATGTTATCCGGAATTTTCCAAACCGAGACAAACCCACACACATATTAAATTTCAAAGTTTTTATTTTTCGCCGCAGTCGGAAAGTTAAGTAAGTTAATTAAAAACGAGTGGGCAGAAGCTGGGGGGATTGTTGTATAAGTTTAGCTTCTTAAATGAAAAATCCACCCATGAGTGCTGTTAACCTGATGATGAAAAGTAGGTAAAGCCAGAGACGACAACATATTTGCGATTATTTCCCACGCGGGCACTCAAGGCATAAAGAGCAATAAATTAAGAGGCGAAGGATGTCCTGGAAGCCAGCAGCCAGGATGTCTTTGAAGCTGCCAGCTCTCGGTTTCTCGGCCCCCAGGGCAAGGCGGAGAAAGAAGCAACTGAGCTACAAGCCAAGCCACTTCAGGTGTAGATGAAAAATGTAATTATTTCCTAGATTTGCGCTCGCCATAAAATAAACATGCGGAAGGGAGCGAAGCGTTACGTAACGAAGGATATTTGCTGGATGCCGCGGGACAAGTCGAGCCCAAAAATCCGTCGAGCACTTCAAAAGGGCAAGCCCTAAAAAAAGAGAGAAACATTAAATGTACGTATTTGGTCCTGCACTCGAATAAATAGTTCCTGGCCAGGGAAGCCAGTCTCAAAAGAACTGGCAGGGCAAATAGACGCCAAAGACTGGAGGCTGATGCTCATTAATTAAGGAAGTGGCAAATGAAAAGCCTGTGAAATACGCTGCTCCCAGGTCGTCTTTTTTGGCTACTGACCCGACGAGCGGGCGCCACATAAATATACATAGAGCTATGATTCTATATACCATATACACATAGAAGAAACCAGCCTCACCTGCCTCACCAGGGGTGTGTGTATATAAATCAGTTTTATTTGCTTTCACTTGTTCTGCTCTAATATTTTTTTGGGCCACTCGCCTGGCATTTGTTTGCCCCGGCGTCGACAGCTGCTTGTGGCTTTCAACTGGTCCCCAATGCAGTTTGTTGTTGCCACCGTCCACCCCCTTCATCCTCTGCTGTTACCGCTCTTCAAACAAAAAAGTCGAAAATTAAATTATTAATTTATTGCCCGTTGCTTGGGACGCCCCCGTAGACGTCTCCCCCATCTTCCGCGCCCCAGCAGCCACCGTTTCTATGGGCCATTCACTCGCGCTTTTCAAAAACCAGCAAAAACTGCTGGAAAAACAAAAGCAGAACTGGGAAAAACGAGAAAATTTCTGTTGCTGTGGCAGAACATTTCGCGGTTTCCTTCGACATGCACCCTCGGCTCGCTAATTATTCATAAATTAAGAGCAGATAGGCTGCTGGAAGGGGACTTAATTTGCCATTTGTTTGTTTATTTAACAATTTGTGTTTGCCTGGCACAAGTGCGGAAAAATGTTCTTTGATTGGAGTTAATGTGCTAGCCGAGGAAAAGATCGATGTTGCTGGAGGTTGGGAATCTCTAAAAATAGTTACCCTAAGAAATAATTGAGTGGAAAGCTATGGCAATAAATTACTTTCCTAGTTGAAGTACTTACGATATTTCTCCAAATGGTGTGAATGCATCTTTCAATTGTTGCGTCTCGATTTCGGCACTTAGATCGCCCACGAAAATGTGGAACTGTTCTGTAAAGACAAAAGGAAAGCGACAAATTTTAGCGACAATTAAAATACGTGAAAAGTTAAATCTGATTTGCTTAGTTTTGCCATCAAACCGCACTCGACGATTGCCCAGACAGGGACACTTGAGCAGGTGGACGTGTGTGCTTGGCCAAGAGGCAACTGGCTGAAATAGCAACGTGCAATTGTGCAATCTCCCACACCCTCAGTGCTTAGGTCCTTGAGTTGGTCGGTGTCTGTTGCTGATTTGGGGCTTGACATTATCAAATGCCGCCTGTCAACCCAGCTGCCTTGGATTCCCTACCCCGCCAGCTCTCCCCACACACTGATTCTAAGGCTGAGCCTGTCACTCTCGTTGCCACTTTGCTTGCCGGTTGTTGCCGGCTATTTTTGGCACTCCAGCTCCGGCTCCGGCTTTGGGTCCGGGTCCAGCTTGAAGGTCCTGGTTCCGCATCCGGTTGCAGTCGCAATCGCCGGGTGCCAGGTGGACACAAGTGTCATCACAAGTGCGCCGACGTGTCATGTTTGCATCCACGCGATGCGGCCACCAACAGTAGAGCTTCGGTTACTCGAAAGTAAGAGTTTTCTTTAGGAAAGATGGCTTTATGTCATTTTTCACCATTGCTTCATTTTTTTCTATTCCTTTTATGATGGTTTTCAACTTAATGAGGTTGTTAAACTTATCAAGGCCTGACTGTATCAATGAAACAACCTTTAGATCCTCGTAGCTTGCGGCCAGCCCTTGCATCCGTACCAAAATGACGTAGTTTCACATTACAAGGAAATTGCACTTGAATGTGCCAGTCAGTGGTGTATGACTGGTGGGCGAGGCCGGCCCTAAATTCCCACTGCTATGCCCCTTGGCCACCTCATCATGTGTGCAGTGAAAACAGAGTTGACAAATATGCCAAAAAAGAAAACTCCCCCAGCGACATGAATTACAATTCTGGTGGGTGGCGAGTGGAAAGGATATTCCTCCCATTTTCGGTGGTACTGCGCGTCGTCCCGTAGCTGTGGATACTTTCATTTGTCTGTCCGTTCGCCGGAGAGACAGGAAGTTGTGCTAAGCGTCATTTCCGTTGTTTTGAGTGATTGCAATTGAGATACGGTTTTTGCGGTTTCTTTTTTCGGCCACCGCCGGGGATCGGGGTCTCTGGACTGGCCATGGAGGAGTTCGTGTTGACGCTTCCCTTTTCACTTAAGCGGTTTAAATTGTGCAGAAATTTCGGGTGTCTGCTTAATGTTCTGTAAAATGTGACCTAAAAAATCCACACAAAAATATTTGGCTGATATAAGACTCTTCTTGCAGCCTTAAAGCTTTTTCCTTTTGAATAAAACTATATATTTCTACAAGTTATTAGCCTAAATCCTAAACGACCTTGTGATTTGTAAAAATACTGATTCGAGTGTAGGTCACACAAAAAGGATTACATCGAAAATATTTGACTGGGCTGGGCATTCGGCTGGAATGGAATGGAATGTTGCCATTTTGATGTTGACACTCAAATGCCTTTATCTCAGTGGTAATAAATTGAACGGCAAATCCCCCAAATCAATCGCTGACCAATTTATTTTATGCAATCTCTGCATCCGGCACATCTCTGCCCCCCCCAGTGCCCCCGCTGGCCCAGCCGCATCAAATAAAGCCAACAATTTATTGCCCTAACTAACAAAACTGCAGCTGCAATCGCTGCGTTTACAACAGCCCTGGCCTCCCCAGACCCGCGAAACAAAAACAAACCCCGCGTTCGAAATAAAAACTCCAGTTCGACCCGCGCCAACAACAAATGCCCATTAAATCTGCACCAGTTACAAATTTTTGTTGGTTTTTAGTCAATTGGTCAGTCGCAAAACAATTTGGACAGAGAATTTTATTTGCCAGCGGCAGATTTTTCAGAATTTCCCTTTCAGGCAGAGAGGAGGAGGGGGGGCTGGGGGGGGGAGGGGGTTAATTCAATGGCCCCGGCCAATTAAGTTCCAGTCCATAAAATTTGCATCAAAAGGCGACCGTTGACCTTTGGGCGTGCCCATAATTAAGAGGCCCAAAAATAGACCCATGCACCGGGCAGAGGCACAGTTATGCCACAATTAAAGAGACGGTCTCCATTAAAAGCCGTTTCAACTCCACAGAGCGGGCATAAAGCAGCAGGCTGCAAATGGCCAAAAGAATTCGCAGCCCAACACCAGGGCCCGAAAATGAGGGAACATCCGGGATTTGGGGATCCGCGATGCGGGGAGTTACGTAATTCGACATAAAAATATCGTAAATCTTAAATTAGAAATTTCGCACATTAAAAACTTGGAAATTGCATTTGGCTTTCTGGCTTCAGCCTGGTCGTCTGCTTGCTTTCAGAAAAAAAGCCCAGAAATTCCAGCGAACAAATATTTACATTTAGAGAAATTTATAAATTTGAAGATATGTATTTATTTTACGAAAGATTGATTAAGTTATCTAATTCTAATGAGAAAGCGGGTTAACAGATGTAAAAGTAAAATATATCTGCTTCCATCACTGTCATATAATTAACAATTTTATTTCAGTGTATGGGTATGTTTTTGAGCCACAGACTGTATGGGTATTTGTAAGCTGAAGCAAAAGTCGGCCAGGAATCAAGGGACCTCGGCCTGCATAAAGTCCATTGGCGGAAATTTTTAATGAGTTGGACATAAAAAAGTTGTAGCTTGTGAAAAGCTGCTGCTGAAATGAAGCCAATGAAACCCGCACAAACACCACCCGCCCAGAAAGAGACGAAAGCATATTGCGAGAAAAAGACAGACAGGCCGACAAAGAGCTGGGTCCATGGGCCTTTGTCTCTGCGGGGATTCGAGTGTTGTCCTGCCCGGCGTCTGCTGTTTTATTGCATAATCGTGAGTCAATCAGCGGCCAAAAGGAATCCTTGCCATCTTCTGCAATACCATTTTTCCGGCAGCCAGCCCCCTGCCAGCCACTCTGTTAGTGGATCACGCATTCGTTTGTTCGACCTTCATCAATGCACGTCAGCTAATAAATACGTGCTGCATTTTGCTAGGACCTCCCCTGAGAACGAGCCCGCGGGAAGAGGGGGTGGCGTGGAGCAAGAATGGCATCAGAGATGGGTCCCTCACGCAATTAAATTTCACTTCAGCGCTGCCAGTTCGCTTTAATTTGCCGAATTTAATTGAATTGCGAGCACATCAAATTGCGCATACGCCCCGATGTACGAACAGTCACCAGTACGAACCCACCCAGCGCAAAACTTTCTCCTAGCGCCGGCACCACTGAATTGCGATAAAAATGTGCACTAATTTCGTCGAAATTATAGATTTGTATGGTAATGTGTTTCAATTTGCCGGTATTTCTAATGCATTTCCCGTGCTCTCGATTATCGCACAAATGCGAGTTCACATTCAAATTCAAGTGATGAGGTATTAAACGAGGAGTGTTCATTGGAACTCTGCAGCCTTCATTAGGGACCCTAATTGGAATGCAAATAATGCGTTGTGCAGATGGAATATTCACCGATTTTGATTTTCCTTTTCGGATCTTCAGACTTCAAAGTCATGGTTTTGTTTCACCAATTTGTAATCTCTCTAGGGCCGGTCTTTTTTTTTGGCGTTTGTCCAAACCAGAGTGACTACAAATGTGGTTGAAATGCGCGCGGAAAGCGACAAACCGCAAAAGTAGCTGAACAAACACAAATGTGCCAGGACGAATCGACAAAATAAAAATGCGGGGGAAAGGGTGCAAAGTGGAGGTAAACACTAATACACGTGCACCAACAAATGTGACGGACATGGACATGTGTCTGCCACACCCCCACCCAAACTCCGGCAGAAAATGCAAAATGCAAACACAAATATAAACACAGATGCTAACTAACCACACCAACATATCTGCATACGTGTATGGCGCACTCATAGCTGGGACTGCTGGGCAAACATATGAAAATGGAGATTTCCACTATGGTCCATTTTGATGTATTTTGCACCAAAATTATGTTACAACGCCACTCGAATTTGTACTGCCCGGCCCAAAAAGCCAAGCAATTACCAAGCATAAAGGATAACAGCCCTGCGATTGCTGTACATTTTTCATGCGAACACTCGAGCGTGGAAATGCATGCCCTCTTGAATTAAATCAACAGCAGCTCAAGCTGAAAATGCCCTCTACAGGCTGAGAGCATATCACGGCAATCGCACGATTTCGAGTACTTCAGCCCACATTATAGCCATGGGCAACGCATCTGCTTGGCCCGAAGAGCCCTTGCCGCCCATTGTTGTCCAAATATAATTCATGGCTCAGCCAGACAGGTCTCGTTGAGCTGAGCTCTCGGATATTACCACAGCTGCAGAGGGCCGAAGCCAAATGAAGCCAAAACCAAATAAAAGTTGATTATCTGTAAATAAATTTCTGGGTTACATTTAAAACATCAAGAGCTCTGAATTTCGGTTCATCTATACTGACGTTTATTCTGAATTTAATTAAGCTAAGCCATGCATGTAACATATATTGATACTTTTTTTGAGAATGTTGGACTTAAAAATATTGAATATCTGGCTCAATTAAATCAGAAATGCTGGCCGAAATTTTAATTGGTTCCATTTTTCATCGGCAAAGATATTAAATATGTTCTCTGAATATTTAAAATAATTGAAATAATAACAAGAATCTAAAATTAATTATTTCCTAATGAATATCGTTTTTTCTTCAAGGGCTGAATGGTTTATAGTATTTAAAAGTTTTACTAAGTTTAGATTCTAAAAGGGCCCGAAGGAATGGCCTCAATGTTATATTTCTAGAGCTTGTACAAGCGAAAGCCATCCTGAAGTGCAATAGTCTTGCGGCGGAACTGCTAGCGCTGTTTATCAAAGTAAACTCGGCATTTTCGGTTCATAGTTTCCTTTGTTGTTTACATTGTCAAATGGATTCGGAACCGGCGCTAAAAGCGAAGCGTAAAAGTGCCACAAAGTTAAAAGCGTTGCAGGTACATGAGGCGCTACCGGAGCAGTCTGAAAGCGAATGGATTAAAACACGTGAAGCACGCGACCTCAAAGCGCATTATTTGTTGTAAAAAAGTATTACACACTCGCATACACCCACCCACTCCAGCCGGGATGCCAAATGGCAATCACACACACAGACAGGGCCAGGGGGAGACGGGGTGCAGCAGGGAAAACCTAATAAGCTTTTGTGCAATTGCAAGCCATTGTGCTGCAGCTTTGCCCAGCCAACCCACAGAAAGCTAATTCAAACACCTGGCACAAAAGGTAGGAAAATCTCGTTGTGTGGGTGTGGGTGAGTGTGTGTGTGGATGTGGGTGTAATATGCAAACGTCGAATGCAACAAAAAAAAAAGAAGGAACGGGAAAAAAGAGAAAGGATTTTGCCAGCCGCAAATGCATACAGCGCGTAACATTTAGCCTGCAAGGTTGGTGGTGGTGCGGCTGTGGTGGGGCATTAACACATGCGCCAATAAGTATGCAATGCGCTGTGACATTTTTAACACGCCCAACAAAGACAGCTGCAGCGGCAGCAACAACAATGACAAGCTCCGAACCGACGCAGCTCTATCTCTATTTCTTTCAGCCCAGCCTCTGGCCTTCTCCTTCCCCAGGATTTTCCACAGGAAATCACGGTTACAGTGCCTCAAAAGCAGCCTTCTAAACCATACAGGGCAATTAGGGTTGAAATATATTTAAAGAAACAAATTTTTTTTAGAACAAATACTATTTGGTATGCAATTTTAGTAAAGCTTGGCGTTTTTTGTTTTCCGTGTATTTGTCGCATCAGTTGTTTGGAATGTGTAATGCGCGTCACTGTTTGTCGAGTGACAAAATTAGATTTAAATATGCCCCACCCGCAAAACGCCTCTAGTAAAATGTCACCGCATGTCCTGGCCTCCAGTCCCCCGCCTCCGCTCCACCGCTCCACCGCTCTTGATCCTGACAACTCTCATCCCGATGAAAATGAGCTGTCGGCAGGGTGAAGCGTTTTTCAGTCGCGCATATGGGACGCCAGCTCAGGCTGATTGTTTTTTATTTTTATTTTATACATCCAAAGCGGGGGAAAAGTTTCCTCCGTTTCATATAAAAATCAATTCCCGTTCCGACTATACATATATACATACATAAGCTTATGTGAAAAGTTTTCCCATGAAACTTAAGTTGCTCTGCTCTTGACAATAGAACAATGGGATCATCGAATTAAATTTCCAATAAACAATTATTCTCCTCGACGTGATTGTTGTCCTTTGATAAGTGCCGCCACTAAAAAATGATAGAAATCCTTTTCTAATGAGCGTAAAACTATTGATCCGATTTCCAGGGGCTTAAGCATCTGGCTCATTAAAAAACACTACTTTGCCAGGGGGTGCCTGGGTTTCTTTGTTGCATTTGTTAGTTTTTTTTGGCTTTGTTTTTGAAGTTCTATTTTCATTTCCGCCCATTGTCTGTCAATCGACTCGGATCGCCTTCCTTTGGATGCGCTGCCACTGTCCTTGTCATTATGAAACGTAAAACGAAAACGATTTACAGTAATGCCAACACTTTGCCACCCTGCCACTGCCACTGCCACTGTCTTTCAGTTTCACTTCCTCTCACCTTCCCTGCCTCATTTCCCCCCGTGCCATCGCCTGCTGGCTGGTCTCCTTGTCGCTGCCTCACATTGTTGCTAAATGAAGAAAGTATTTTTCAAATGCGAATTTCCGTTATGCTCCTCGCCCTCGACATGAAGACATTTTTGACTATTGTCTGGCGGCGAGGCAAGCTGAAAGTGGAAACTGAGGCAGCCGAAAACAGCAACAAAGTTCGTGCACCAAGCGAAAAAAGTGAGTGATTCTTATTTCAGAACGTGAATGATCTACCCAAATAGGACTATATATTCAAATGATAATTAAAAACTAGCTAGAAACTAGGTTAATCCCTCTTAATATTTTTTCTTGAGCTCATTTTCTTCCAGTGGGGAAAACTATTGCCAATGACAACGACAACGATGACAACGAAAGGACGATGAGCACGACGCTGATGATGGCAAGCGTTTCCGCCTTTGTTGTTGCCACTGTTGTCGCAGCTTCAGTCAGCGATGCTTTTGTTGTTGCTATTTTCGTTTCTTAGCGCGGGACACACAAAACATTGAATGACATTATCCTTTATTGCTTATCCCACGCTTTGCGCTCTGTGCTGTGTCCTGTGTCCCGTGTCCTGTGCCGGGGACCTCGTCAGCAGCTGCGCTCTACACATTGGCACGCAAAAACGGCTGAGGAAGCGTAGGAGTCGGAGGGTTCGGGTCTAGGCGAAAAAGTCAAAAGGGCATACGCGGCGTATGCGTAATATTAACTAGGAACAGTTCGGAGCTGCAGAGGAGGTGCGGGGACTGTTCGGCTGCTGGGGTGAAAAGATCGAGGGCAGCCGCATTGTGTCCACCAGGACAAAGTTTTTCATTTCCCCGCGGAAAAATTTTCAAAAATTTCATTTCACAACGACTGAAGGAAAAACTTTGCACCAAGAACATAGAAACTAGTTAGAAGTGCGGATATGAGGGGGGATAAAGCCAGGGGGAGTGGTACGGGGACGGGCGGGCCAACAAAGCTGAAAAAGTCATGTCGTTCTACTCTCCCTCTACTTTCCTCTCGCTCACACGCACACAAACGCATTTCATGAAATAAAGTATTCAAATAAAATATGCTAAAATCTTTGAAGTACTTCAAATAGCAAAAAGTAGAAAAAGAACCCAAACGAAACGGACAAAGGAGAAAAAAACGGCACACAGAACCAGTCGAAAAGTTTTGCCGAAAACGAAAGAGATGGCACTAGGGCTGAGGGAAAGAGAAAGGCATAGTTAAGGCCAGCGAAAGCAAAACTCCGCATAAAAGGCATCGAGAGAAATAAAGAAATGGCAGGCGAAATGACAATAGTCAGGCACAAAAAAGTAAATATCGTTTATGTTGTCATAACGCGCAATGCCCTGCAGCAGAAACCACCCGAAAGTCACCCACTATAGGACCGCCACCACTAGCACCACCACTACCACCCACAGATTGAGCTCGGTGTGCCACAGCCTTATCATTTGAATTTTCCGGCGACGTGTTTGTCGAGCTGAAGACGATAAAGATGCGATAAAGTGAGAACAAGTTCCGAGGGGTCCGAAGAAAAGTTTTGACCGAATTTTGACTTTTGCGTAGCCCCACTTGACGGACATTATTCGGCCAGCAGAATTGGCAATTTGTGTAATTATTGCCTCAACTTTTTCCTCCTTTTTTTCTATTTTTTATTTCCTACTGTCCATTGAGCCGTCAAACTTTCTTGTCCACTTGCCAAATTAATATGATGTAATAGAAATTCATTTGATTATTTCTGCCGTTCGGTGACGTTTCCGAGTTGAAGAGTGTCTGTGACTAGCCACGCCCACTTTAAGCATACTTAATTAAGCAGAAACATTGCACAAAAGTTTGCGCAATGCCGCAAAAGTTGAGCCGCACAACGCATGGCAAATTGTATTAAAAATTCATATTTGCCTAAAATTTGTTACCAGAGGGAACGGGCTTGGTAGCACACATGTAAAATTCACAGCTGTTAGATTTAATTTGACTGCAAATAATATATAAGGCTGAATGTGTGGATATTTTGGTATTTGTCTTGCCTGGCATTGTTAGCTTTTGGCTGCTGATGGGTCGGTGCGGAGATGGGCGGTATATGGGTGGGAAAACTCGGTGGAAACTCGGTTTAAACTCAAACAGTCGACACTTTCGTCCTCGTGTTGGCCCAGAAAACTGTTAACGAAAATTGTGTAATGCCCGGCAGGCGGTGAAATTTATGCATTTTAAATGATATGTGAGAATCTTAGTGCAGCAGCTACAACAATATTTGGATTCGCCTATGTGTCGGAGCTCTAGCGGAATAACCAGCCGCATGCAGGCTAACATGTTTGCATTTCAACAAATGCAGCCAACTTTTAGGCGCAAATTGTCGGCAGATTATATTGTCGTGCCCGCTTGTCTGTGTCTACTATATATGTATGTATATGTGTGGGTGTTTTGTGCTGGTTGATATGCGCTAATGCAGCGACAAGTCTGCTGGAAATTATCCACATGCCAGACTTTCCGATTTGCCGACTGGCCCGCAGCGAACATTTCTATGGCGAGAGCCCTCTGACAGATACTGATATTTATTTTGAATTTTAGTGTTTCGTTTGGCCCGTTTTGTTCTAGTATGTGATTTCAATTATCATTGTTTTGATTATTATTTTAATGTTTTGCACAAACATTTACCTAATCTGCATTTTCTGTCATTCCTTTTTGGCCTGCTTTCTTTGTGGCTGTTGGCTTTTTAGTTCTATGTTTGTATAAATGCTTCCCCAAATATGTGGGGAGCTCTAACCTTTTATGAGAGTCCTCTAATTAAGCTCGTCCTTTCCCTTAAACGTTGTGCTTTCATTGACGGTTTAAACATCAGACGGATTCCCTTAATTCGCGGCAGCTTCATCGAATGGGAATAACAAACTTAGCTGACCAACAAGCGGCATTGATTCGTCCCATGAATATGTCCTGGTCACGTTTATTGCACAATCCAGCCAATAACGTTCAATTTGCAACAGCCACAACAAGCCAAAGGGGCACATGGGACAAAGTTTGCAACAGAGGCATTGTTGGGGCAATTAGGATGACAGGAAAGGCACAGCCCGAGACATCGAAAAATGCAATTTGTTTCCCTCGTACCTAGTCGGTCTACGTGGCGTATGCGCAACGCCAAAGGCACACGCATCGGGCTGCAAATATTTTGTGTGCATATTGCCAGATCTCCCGTTCTCAATCAGACCCGGCTGCTTCCTTTGAGCCGACTTAAAGCATTCCAAGCCAAGCCACATTTATTGATGTCTCAATTTCCTTTTCCAAATCACCTATTACAAATCGACAGACAGCTTTGTTGGTTTTTACAACTGCCATTCGAGATGGCGATGGAGGTGGTGCTGCTGCTGCTTGTGCTTCTGCAATTCGTACAAATTTGGCTGGCAAATAAAGCGCCTGGAAAAGCTGCAAAGTAAAAATTACCCTTCTGCCTGGTAATGGCTGGCAATTTGTTTGGCTCTTGCTGTTAACTGTTGCCATTTTGCCGCTGCTATTGCCATTTTGCCATTGCACTGCAAAACTGCAGATACGTGAGTGTGTGGGGGTGTTGGGCTGGCGGTGTCCTTGAATGGGTTGTTGCAACACTCATTTGAGGTGGAATTGATAAGAGTGCGGCGCCTTTTATGCCTCATTTCCAATAGTTTTCCCCCACAATGTTGCTGCGGCTTTTCCACTGATAGCAGTTTGATCATTCCATTACAGCTCGCTGCAGCTTGAGGCAATTCGCCACAAATTTCAATCAAACGTGCTCGCTAAAAAGTTGCCATCAGTTGCACCACCCACCGCTCAGGTAGTGCCACGCCCATCCCCAGCCGCTGTCCGCTCCCTGAGCACTCCCCAACCACTTACAGCTAACAAACTTTTACATTAAGACATTAGCGGAAAAGTTTTTTTTTCTGCCCCAGCGTTGTTTGCGATTTTTCTCTCATTCCGCTGCAGCTGCAACAACTTTGGTCCCAACTAATTTCTTATTTGTTTGGCTCTTGCGGTGCAGCGAAGAGAATCTGGGATTGGGATTGGGATCGCCACAGCACATTGCCATGTGGCAAGGACTGGCCGGCAAATGGAGTGCTCCATTTTCATTTGCCCGTGGCTCCCACATTCCAGTTTCCACTTTTCGCTTCTCGCTCATCTGGCCACCGAGCCAGCAATGGCACATGAAAAAGTTTTTGTATTTCCATTGGCTTTGATTCGGTTTTGCAAATGGCTTGGCATTGTTGAGGAGTCGAGAGTTAAAAGCTGATTGGATGATCTTTGATGGGCGTACAGTCGTAAGGCGAATACTGTTAATGAGGATGGTTGGCAAGGAAATGCGATTATAGTTTTCTTCGGGAGAAGAAACTGTGAACTGTGTATTTAAATTCAGAAAGCCTTTTCGGATAATTACTCCTCCCTGACTTGTTTAAGCCTTCCAAATCTCTCGCATTCAAGGATCCCCCAATCTAAGCTACCCGGCCTGATCCATTTCGTCCGCAGATATAATTTCCTCTCCATTTCCCACCAACCACATCCTTGACATTTTCCCTCCGCACCACTTTAAAAATGCAAAGCGCGTTAATGGCAGCCTTGCAGCACCTGTGTTACATTTCCCTGCGAACGGGGAATGGGGAGAGGAGGAGACCGAAGGACTGGTGCAAGAAGGATGCGGCGGTGGTGTCCAGGTTATGGCTCGCTGCTTTTTGCACCACTGCCACGCACTCGGCTGCGCTACGCAATTTCCGTTTCCGGTTGCACAGGACCAGGGCCAAAGGCAGACAACTGCAGGATAACATCCCGGCCCTCGACCCATCCTTGGCAGCCATTTGGCGCACAAACAATCCGTTAACACTTTTCTGCGCTGCTCTTTACCACCCTTAGCCCCCGCCACCACTACTCCTTCGTCCTTATGCAACTTTGTGGCACTTGTTTTGGGCTTCCGTGGCTGCTCCTGATGCTGTTGGTTTTCTGAGAAACTCCTGTTGCTGTCGTTGACGCGACTTCAGGTTGTAAATTTCCATTAAATGTGCATTTTGGTACAAGTTTTTGAATTAAACTTTTTTCGCTTTGGCCATCGCTCAGCTGAGCTGGCAAAGCAACTGGAACTGCCACTACCGAGTCCCGAGCTGCAGGCTTTTAGCTTTGTCCGCCATCGCAATCCGGCAGCCTTGTCCGACCGTTTGAGCGCAAAGTTTGCCCCAAACTGAAGCAAGTTAATTTCCGAGAGCCCCATTACTTTGCCGAACTTGGCAGATACATTACTCGTAGAGGAGCGGAAAGTAATAAACACAAATACATTTTTAATAGGGAAATAGTTTCATTCAGCTGGAGTATTTAAATATTTAATCATAATCTTCCCTTTGTATCAGTTTTTCTCAATAACCTGCTTCTGTGTTGCAAGAAATGCACTCGTTGCTCCCAAGTGACTCATAAATTCGCATGTGTTTCTTTGGCTTGTCTAATCTCTGGTCAGAAATTTGTTAAGCTTTCGCTTTCAGTTGCAGGCAAATATTATATATTTTTTAGACTTGCCCCTCAACATACCCCGGACACACACACAAAGTGCATCTGGGCCCTGACTGGGCGAGTCATAAAAATATCAGGAAGGGTCGGCTAAGTGGGACACTTGACCGGGCGGCGTTCAGGGGTTCGAGTCCCAGTGCGATGGCATGCTATTATTTTTAGAATATGACCGAAACATGCAAAAGATTTCTCGCTTGCAGTTTGCCAAGGGCTGGCCAAAGAGACAATGCAGCCATGGCTTGACACTGAAAAATGTGAAAATTATGCAGCAAACATTAAAGAAACTATGTAAATTGGCTGCTGCTGCTCCTGCTGCCTCTGCTGGGGGCGTGTCTTCTGGAGGAGCTGGAACTGAAGCTGTAGCTGGAACTAGAGTACCTTCCCGAACATCCATGCCCCCACTTGCCCATTCACCATTGAAATACAGGGGATGCCCCCGAGTAAGTTTGACTCACGCCTAATGGTTTTAATTAAGCGACTGCAACTCCGACTCGTGAGTTGCATGTCATGCATGAAATTCATTAGGTTCTGCCGACGTCTGCTTAGTGTCTTACCCGCCCTGGGTCGAGTCGCGCGCTTGCAGCTTCCTTTGATATACTTATACTTGGCATTTTCTTAAGCAAAAACTTTGTTGGCAACTAAAACAAAACTTGACATAGTTTCGGCACAAAAATTGCAGCTAAAAACTTACTTAATTTCTACCAACTGCACTTACTCTGCGCCAACTGTCGCCGGAGGGGGTGGTCCTTCTACTACTACTTTTTTGTTACCATACTGAGAGAAATAATTCATAGGTTCTAATAAATTCTGAGAAATATTACCCGCGGGACGTAGATTAAACTAATGTTGGAAACACATGCAGTTAACGATTATTGAAAGGATTTGTCTCTAAATTTCTTTTTGTGCAGGAATCACATACATGCCCGCACACACACGCCACTCTTATTTGCATAGTTAGTCAAGTTTTCTTTGCCCCAATGGGGCATGGGGCTGGCAAAATGGGGTCGGTAGGCAAGACACTGGCAACTGCGTCCCGCATGTGAAGAGTCCACTCACTTTGACACTATTTCAACAGGCAAATAAATAGTTCGGATGGCAGGATGGCACGGCGTCCTCGTTGCCGGCGGTGGGAGAGGTCGGTTGTCTTTTATTTATCTTTGACACTTGCTAATTTTTGTTGAGTTGTTGATGAAAATATTTTGCCTGGCAAGTGTCAACTTCTTAAGTTGTTTAGCAACCAAATACGCAAAATTCGAGTTGGCTAGAAAAGTAGGAGAGGAGGACTGATTCATCTTGTCACTCCAGAATTTTGCATCTCAAAAATTAGTCGTTCTAATAGAAGAAATGCCAGGGTGGACTACGAATGATGAAAATATCATTTGGCGCCATGACAACTGGCTGGCTAAGTCCTCAGAAGCATTTTGCTCAGAGCTCCGAGCGGATGAAATGATGCTGAAATCTGTGCAACGGTCTAATGATTGCTCATGTCAACAATTTGCAAAACTAAATGAACACATTTCGAAATCATAAATTATGCAACAGCAACATCTACAGTGGTTCTGGGGGGAGCAGAAGCTTCCTCACATGTGTCTTGGTGGATGGGCTTGGGGATGGCGATGTGGCAGGTGGCAGTTACCAGTTGGCAGTTAGAAGCAACAACAGCAACTTGTTAGCCAACTATGAGACCCGACTCGGCTGGCCATAAAACACAAAACAGAAAACAGCAGAGTCGGCAGGGAGGGAGCCTGTTGAGGCCAACATGGCATACTGACAACATGTGTTTTGAGGTGAAGCTTATAAATAAATTATTGATAAGCATCTGGCATAGAGGAAACGTCAAAAGTTGTATGCTAAAATAAGCACAGAACGGCAAACAAATGAAGTTTGTTGTTGTGCCGGTGCCGGTGCAAGTTGTTGGTGGCTGTTCTAGCTTCTGAATTTTTAAATTCAATGAAATTACTGCGAGAAAAATCTAGAGCAAGAAGGATGAAAATTTAAATTGCACACGAGCCGGCGAACAAGACGAGCACAAACGAGGGCGAACTTTTTGCAAGTTTGTTGCGCATTTTTAATTAATTTTCTTGCCAGCCACGCCCCACGGCCCGCCCCTCAAGGTATGACATAGAATTTACCGTGCAGGCTTTTAGCCATATTTAAGCCGAGAACAGTGGCAGGCACTGTGGCAGTGCATTGACATGTCAATAAGAAATGAAAATGTGTGTTCGTTCGCTGCCCGGTTGCCTGCCAGCGTTCTGAACATCGGCGGCGTTGCAATTAAAATTTTAAGACAAATTAAAAACGGCAAGTTCACACTCTAAAAAAGGAATCGAAGTAAAGCTTGTTGGGGAGAATGTTGCCATAATACCAACTCAATTGGTTGGATATTTTTCGCCCTGTGCATACAAGTAACACTTGCCAATGCAGGAGCGACTGAAAGGATTTGCACTTGGATGCTGATTGCAGTTCCCGACTCGTGTCCTCAATTTGACATTTATGCGAAGGCAGGCAAGCGATTCTTAATCGAAGCAACTGCGATTCCTTTCTTGGCAATAGTGTAAGTGCTTCTGCCAGTACGTATGTACATATGTCCTTATATGTACATATGTGCGATGTACGATAATTCAAGCGTGTGTGTGCGAGTGTCTGTGGGCTAGCATCCACAGGCTGCAAACCAAGAAAAAGTTTGACTTGCCTGCCACTTGGTGGGAGGCAACTGAAACTTTTAATTAATTTATTTTGTCCAACATTCGCTTTGTCCTGCTGCTGCTGTCGTTGCTGCGTGCTGTCTCCGCTCCTGGCAGCCTCAATAAATGTTTTTGCCCTGACCATAAATGATTTATTTGTTATTTATGCGTGCCATGTTGGACAAGTGATGGCTCCTTCCTTGGGCCGCACAATCAGTCCAGTCAAACAACTTTATTTAATGTCAAAGTAAACACGCTTTCGAAGCCGCAGGACTCGCAGATGCTGCACTTGAAGAATAGGGAGCAGCTAACAAGGATCATGTAGATTTCATAATACAAATTAATAAAGATTTCTTCAAACCAAAGTGATCTGCAATTTACCCATTTTTTAAAATACATTCAACTAAAACTGAGTAATTTTTTTAAGTGTTTTACAGACCAACACTGTCACCTGCGCATTTCGCTTAATTTTTCCGGTTTTCCGCCAGTTTTCCCTTTTTCCCCCAGCTGCCACTGCTGCGTTTTTAATATGTGCATTGCGCGCGCATTTAAACGATTTTTGGTTAATTATACGCCGTTACATAATGACGTTTGCTCAGGCCACGCCCACTGGTGCCGCCCACCCGGCCGTTAACCGAGCTTTCTGGCTTCCATTTCAGTTCAAGTGTCTTGCGATGTTTGCTCTGGCGCAGCAACTGCGATCCCTGGTTTGCATTCCACGCGGTTTCATTACCCGTGCCACAGTCGCTGTTGACAGTTGTCCAGGGCCTCCCTTCGTCCTCTCATCCTGCCTCCAGGACCCTTGCAGTTACAGTGATGCGAGTTCATAAATATCAACGTAACCTTATGGTCATCGGAATGTTGGTCGACTCGAAAGACAATCGCTGGAGATGAAATGCGAATGTCAGATTGCAGGGATGCCATAACACTGAGTGGCGTGCTGAGCGTTAATGTATTTAAATTCCAAAGTTCAAGCTCTAGCTTTTGTAATCGAGTTATTAATTATGCATTTTTCAAATAGCATATAGCCCCAGCCTTTCTTGGGCCAATCCATATTGGGAACACGACCGCAGAAACCATAAAACTAACGAGAATTTAACTTAAATACAAAATGAAATCCTCGCGGGAATCAATGGGAAAAAATGAAACAAACAGAAAGAAAACACCGCGTGCCGCTAACAAAACTTTGTGGTGGTCAATTGAATTGTTTTTATCTTGTAATGGCTGCGGAAAAAATATTAAATTACAAAAAGCGGGCAAACAAAAGCAAAGACAATAACACCGGCAACTATTTACAATATTTCCTACCCTCGGCGGAGTGCTGAAAAGCGATGAAAAAGATGAAATTATTGTTTGTATATGGCAGCCATACTCTCATATATATGTAGCCTACATATATCTGTGGAGTGCACACACAGCTGGATGGATCCGTATTTATGTATTTAAATTCAATTAATAATTAAGGTGTAAATGCATTTGCATGCTGGTTAATTAAATTTGTGCGGCTTTATTAAAGGAAATTACGTATTTTAATGCGGCTACCACCGCACAACCACCACTCACAATAACAACAATAGCAACAAAAACAGTAACCGCTGGGAAAAAAAACAAAAGCAACAACATTAAACCCCCGATCAAAGGCTGACCGATGAAAGTGGGATAATGTAAATTCTGTACGGATCCCCGGCAGCTGTTTGCCAGCAAGCTTAAAGCCAGTTCGAGAAAGCACTTAAAGCGCCGAGTGGATGCCGGGATATACGGGCGTATCTATAAATATTTCATGCGTTGCACTGCAGTCATTATGGCATTCATTAAATATAGAGTGCATGACATCCATGCTGCCACCCACTTGCACAAATATACGCCCGCCCACAAAGATAGGCCACGGATAGAGGACCTACAGCCAGCGTCAACTAAAAACGCCTCACATCGCAGCGCATCGCGATGCAGCCATAAATCTCGCCCAGCCTCCTTTTTGCGGATTGGTAGCATCGCCACCATGGCAGTTCCACCGCTTTTGTTAGTACTTATTCATATAAATACACACCACACCATGCCACACTGCACACTCCCATACCCATTCCCATTCAGAGTCGCATTCACACAGAGGGCACAATGGCACAGACTTGGTCGGTGTTAGTGTATTTCTGATTTGTGGTCTGACAGTTTAACCAAAACTGCATGCATGGAAATTTATTTGTGCTCATTTCTGTCGCCCCCAGCCCATCCGACCCTCGCCGTTCCCGATTCCATGCTTACATATGTCAAAATATTCAATTTATGCAGCGGCACCAACAAAATGAGCCCCCAAGAACGTCAAGGCTTAGGAAATGGGTGAGATAATAGTGCAGGAGCAATGAGCACAGGATGTCAGCCATTATTTGGTGTGTTTCCATTTCAGAACCAGCTAGAAATATGATTTTTAGATTACTTAACACTCGAATAGGGGTTTACTCTTGAAAAACAAATTATAGGATACAAAAATGGGCATGATCAGGAATGGGCATGATTCGGTTTATCCGGTTTTTATTTCTATTTAAAACATGCCGTTTATAAAAAATCTTTTTGAACTCTTTAGCAAGGGTATCTGGTGATCTCCGCAAACGATAGATTCATTGCATTTGTCATTCAACGCACCACTTTCTGGTGCTCCCTGTAGGACCTCCCCTCCCTGGTGGCTCGTGCCTCTGGCCGCTTCCTATTCCCCCCAGTGTCTTCCTGTGCCCCATTTCTGTTCTATTTATTTTGCATGTGTGACATTTATTTTTGCATGCTGCTGGCCACTGACAATGGGTCAGTTTCCAGTTGCCGGCGCCATTGTTCCGACAAGGCCCAAAAGCGAGGAGCCAACCGCTGCCGTTCGTGGCATGACATTTCTGACATTTGCAACATTTATGGCTCTCTGCTGATACCCACGGGCGAAGTCACGCCCCTTGTCCCTTGCCCCTTGCCCTTTCGACCCGCCCCCCAAGACCACACGCATAAATGGATTGCAATTTTCGCAGCACTTTATGGCAATTTGTTGGGCAAAGTAGTTCATTCGATCATCTTATTAGAAGGACTCTTTAGAATTTGATCTATTACTGGCAGAACTGAATACAGAATACATTGTTGCTTTTATTTTAGGGGCACAATTGACCCTCACCTTCGGTTTATTGGCTTTAGCAAATGGTGTTTTTTCTGTTATTGCAGATGCTGCTGTTGCGCTTTTACAGCCGCCACATTTTTATAGTGGCCATAGCATTTTATGGATTTTTTTACAATATTAAAAGGGCCCGTTGAACAGGAAAACAACCAGCAGCGCAAAAGGGAAAAACACAACAAGTTAAAAACCTAACGTGCTACTTTATTTGCAACTTATTCACTTCCCGGCAACTCACTCCGCTTCCCACCCACTCTGATGGCTCTATGTAGATGTAGTTATTATTTCAAAATTTCATAATACTTTTACAACTTTATGCAACTGTTTCGTTGGGGGCTGCCTTAACGCGGATTTCATGCTTTATTTTTTGCGGTTTCCCCAACACCACCGCCCTCCAACCCAACTCGGGTTGTTTACTTTTGCAATTTTCAACGCTCCAACTGCATGCCATTTATTTTAGCTTTTCCTCCACTTGGTTTTTTCAGTCCCTGTCTTTTCCTCGGCGCTGTTTATTTAGCCAAGCTTTTTGCTTTTGTTTCCCCGTAGCTCCATTTTTATGTAAAACATATTTTTCTTAAATAATTTATTTTTGGTTTGGTTCCTCCTTCGTTCTTGCTACTTTTCTGCTGCTTGAGCAAACTAAAATGAAGCTTTTATTGAGTTCAGGTGCGCTGTGTTTCCCACTCTGCTTGGCTTTCTTTATAGTCGCATCTATGTACTATACACAGTGCACAGAAAACAAAAAGATTGTATCTATACTCTTCATCAGTTATTTCGATCTGACTCTGAAGTCCCTCCGATCTTGATTGAATAATAAGAAGGTTAGTACCATCATGCTACAAACAGGGCAGAAATAATTGAATAATTTTAAACCATTAACAACATATAAACCCTTCGTTTAAAATTTTCTTTAAGTGCACAACCTGACTGGATTTCTTTGGGGCAACTTTTGATTTTGCCTCTTTTGCCGCCGCTTGCTTTTTTTTCAATTTGTGGCCACATTAACGTTAGAAAAAAGGAAAAAATATGAATGCACACGAAAAGTGTAAAGAAATGGCCCGCTGCTGGCCCTGTCGTGAATGCAAAGTTCTGGGCTTCTGGGTCTAGATGGCTTAGAGTGGGTCTCGACGGTTAAGCCGGAGTTTTCGCGTGCACGGAAACGTTTAGCCGCCGCATATTGCCAGGTGCTCTGGTGGCCGAAAAGCGTCTGCTTTTATTTTTAGAAAATATTGGCACTACGAGAATTTTCCCCCCCAGATTCAGTTTATATTTACCATTTACCTCGTACGCCACTAGACTCGTAGTCGGAGTCGGAGGATACGGCTTTGTTCGCCGGGCCAAATGAGGCTAAAGTGGAAATGTTTGCTTATGCAAAAGCCATCCAGCCCTCTCACCTGGCGTTGGACTCGGAGTTTTTGTGCTTACCTGAAAGAGAAGAGAAATGGAAATTAATTAGAGTGCAACTCCTGGTTCATTTTCGGCTGTTGTTCGGCTGTAGCCTTTCTGTTTTCTGTCTGGTCTAGCCTGTTATATGTATTCTTATTATTTGTGACCCGACTTATCTCACACACTCAGCCAGGCTAGAACAACAGCCTGGCACAGACCCACGCCGAGTCGAGTCTGTGGTAGTGAGAACGAAAACTTAATTTATTATTTCGTGCTTATGCAAACACATCAATTTGTCGCAAGTAAACACTTCAAGCGCTTTTCGTTATCTTTGGCCAAACACTGGCAGCCCCGAAATTCATTAGAAATCCAACAGCAAATAGGAAAAAGTACAGAAAAAATATAGATATGTTTTGGTCGGCACAAATGTTTATTTAGGACCGAGTCGGTAGACCCGGCCAAAATAGCTTTTCGACTTGCTCCCAAAAAGGATACCCGAAGGGAACCCGACGCACAAGCACCTGTCCAGGGCAGTTTTAATAATTTTTTAAATAAATTTCTAGGCCATAACGAGGAGTCCTTCATATCGATCTAAGGGGCTTCGTTTTCAATAAAGTTGGCATTACGTTTCGGCGGCAACCCTAACTAGCTGGGGCTGCTTGATTGCTCCTGTCCCGCAGCCACTTTGCCACTTTTCTACTTGGCTGCCGTTTAACCGCAATTGAAATTACGCGCCCGCTTCCGTGACGATGGCCTCAAAAATTTATGCAAATTGCGTCACGTGCCCCGATGATTTCTTTGGCTTTTCTCGGCGAAAAGGAGGCAAAGGATCTGTTACCGCTACCTTTTGGCACTCCTTTGGTGTCGCCGCTACCGCTCCCACTACCGCTGCCAAGTGAATCATTATTTAATTTAATGTAAAATAATTAGCATGAACCGGAGCCCTTTTCCAGTGCTATCCTTGTGACTGCTTGTGTCCTTAGCCAGTGACAGTGATGTATACTTGAGGCCCCCGCGCATACACACCCTTGTTCTTGGCATTTCTGACATTTTTTCAGCTCTCCATCTGAGTCCCATTTGCGGTCAGTCGATGATATATTGCACACAGAGATACACAAGCGCTCGGGCGATTACAATTGAAGTCCCCTCGACTGCCACACACTTGTCTTATTCTTTCCGAAAGAAACTTTTTCCGCTGTTAACATAATTTCCGCCGTTGATTGATTCACTCGGATCGGCAGGACTACAAGGCTGCGGACACGGGACACGGGACACGGGATACAGGATACGGGCGGGCATCCATCCGGCATGAGCACTTAAGCTGCCTGCCTGTTCTACACTCCACATCCGACGACTGGCGCTTAGACAAATTGTACTTTAATGTAATTTTATTGCAAAACTTTTCGATTTGCATATTAAAAGACGAGAGCCGAACACAATAAAAATTTCATAAGCGGTTGGCGAGGACTTTGACACGTGCCGGGATAAAATAGCGATTGGAAAGTTTGGGATGTATGTATGTATGGGCTTTAGGTCTTTATACCTTTGGTGATATCTTTCTTATTTCTAAATACTTTAAAGAACGGAAACTTAAATTTTTATTTAAACAATATATGTATAGCTTTGTTACGCAAAGGACATTAAATCTTAGGAGGAGAAATCAATTCACCTACTTGATTGGAAAGTTAGTGCCTAGCAACAGTAATACTGAGTCATATAATTACAACCTAAAAATATAACTAGAATGGTGTTGAAATATACATATAAGTGCATACTATATATGGGTCTTTCTAGTAAATTCCACATTCAACACTACTCTGACCGCCCCCCTTTTCAAAGAAAAAGGTCAAGTGACCCATACACACTCGCAAAATTGATGCAAAGAAGTCAACCTCGGGGTCATCGATGCGATTGCTTAACAAAGCTAAAGTCTGGCGGGCTCAACTTTCGGGCATTAGCCCAAATTGGCAAAGGGAGGAGCGTCAGACCCTTCGGATTCGGAAAGAGCCCGGGAAAGGGAAAAGGGTCCTCATTTTTTATTCATAAACATTCATATTTCCCCATTCGAGCAGCAGCTGCTTCCTTCTTTCTTTGTCCTGCCAGTATCGTTCCTTTTTTTATTATCTATTCCAATTTTGCTGATTTCATATCCACAATTTGTGTTGATTGATAAGCAATAAGTGAAGGCTTTGAAGTATGATCGAAAGTGCTGGTCTGCCAAAATGGGAGACATTTCTTTTTTGTATATAAATTTAGCACGGAACTCTCCCAATTTGTACTAATTGAGTGTATGTAAAACACTTTTATTCAAAACGTCTTCAGATTTGGTTGGGTAATTTGTTGGTAAAATAGTTCAACACTTTAAAATTTGGGTAACATTATTAGGCATCTCATTTAACCTTTTGAGGCTCACTGTAGCCTGCATGGCAAGGTCTCCGGGATATTAATCGGTGTTAATTGTGTGTACTTGCGCGTGTACATAACATATATGTATATAAATTTGAGTTTTCCCTTTATTTCTGCACCTTGTGCCGTTCATTGGCATTGTTGCAACGACATCTTCAATTTACACGCCTAGTCGGACGCGCTCGTTGCCTTTGTTTTCCATTCGAGACTGCCTTGTGTACTCCCTTCTCGTTTTGCTCCAGTAGCTCTATATAATTAGAGCGACCCATTGTACATACATACACATATATATAAGTGTATATGTAGGGGTTTGTGCGTGTGTCGGTGCCCGTTGTTGGAACAACAATTATCCACTCACTCACATACGTACACACCCACACCGCCAATAGACATTTTCATAAATTGTTAACAATTATTGCCGTGCACCAACAAAGCGAAAGTCCGCCTGTGTCTAGCCAGCTCGATCTCATCCTCTTACTAGCTTAGTTTTCCCGTCGCCCCCCTGGCCCCTGCGCCGCCTAATACAATTTCAATATTTGCCGGGGCAACGTGGCGTATACGTTATGCTTACATACACACAAATATGCCGCAGTTGCCGTTGCCGTTGCCGTTGCACTCATGTCTGATTAAATTAAATTTACAATTCATACGTCTGCTCGCAGTGAGTTTCTGTGTCTGCGTGAGTGTTTGTGGGAGAAAGGAACTTTCACATGGAGAGCAGACGACAATGTTGTTGTTTAATTGTTGGCTTCGCTTTGCCATCTGCGCGTGCCACGCCCCTTTGGAAATGGCAGGAGTAACTGCCGTCCCTAATGAGGGCTGACATCAGAGCTCAAAAAGTTTGTGCGATTTGAGGGCAAGAAAATATTTGCCAGCAGGTTTAAATCGGTAAACGAATTGAGTAAAGTGTTTTCCAACTAACAAATCCTAATAATAGGCATTTTAAATGATTTTAATGTGTCACAAAATCAGTTTAGAGGTGAAACTAACTCACTCGACTCAGCTGTCCAAATACTCCCTAATTGCCACCAAAGTTGAGACCTGCTCTAGGCATTGAAGCAATTACAACAAAAAGTAATTGTCGAACATTAGCAGAAATTCGCAAAGCACTAGCAACTTTGCATTTTCCTTGGCCGCAAGAACACAAGAACAGAGCCTTTGGAAAATCCGGGCAGCGCATAATTGCATTTGCGTTAAAACGCAAGCAAACAATTCACTCAGAGTGCAAATAAGTGAGGAAAGCAGCCCCTTCCTTCCATCTCTAACGAGATTTATATGGAGGCTGGTCGGCAGGATATCTGTGGGTGGGGGCTAAACCAAAATGGCCAAACTGACAAACGTGGACAACGGAAGTCAATCAGACGGAGCCGACAAACTTGGATACGCAAGCGCAGCGGAAGTTCAATTGCAATGAGCTGGCCATGAAGGATGCCAGGCAACGGGCGGCGGCAATGTCCTGGCGACAAGCCAACAACTAAAACAACCAGAGCTGGCGATTAGATGAAGGACCAGTGGGATGACAAAGCTGCAAACGCTGTTTAACTTAATTCAATAATCATTGGCAATTGCAATTTGCGGCCAGGCGGCCAGGCGACCAGGCGACGTCCGGGCGACATTTGTACAAATACAGAAATTATAATAATGACGGACTGCTGTCAGGACTTTGCAAGGACCCGAGTTGCAAATGGAAAGAGGCCGAGCAGAGAGTGGGGGGCTCTATCGTGTTGGTGGCCGACTTGTGCAACGTTCTGTGACTTGACCTGCCCGGTCCGAATGGCATTAAGTGGCCGAAAGTCAGGCACATCGATACCAAGTGTGCTCTAGTTTTTGCGGTTCCCTCGGACAATTACCAGGGTAGACATTGTCGATGGGTACGTGACATTTGGACCAAAACAAATCTCACTTATTGCCCGATAATGCTCTCTCCGCTTATATTAAATTATCATTTGGGTAATTTCGAATTATGGCTAGGTGGCCCAGTCAGAGATTTGCGTTCGATGCACTAATTGCTGAATGGGCAGATGGACAAATCGAGGGGGTGCTGCGGATGCTGGGACATTAGGAGTGCACAACCGCAATATTGAATTGAAATTTCATTAACGTATTAGTGCATACTAGAACGCAAATGCAACACACGCCATGCTCATGATCGTGTGTGTATTTGGGGGCAGACTAATGGAGTATGAGATTAAATGGAACAATTGGGTATAGAAAGTTTCAGCTCGGATTTAGATAATGAATGTTTTATGGGGTCTCTGAACCTACATTTGTTGTGAAAAGTGGACCTACTGTAACCATTTTGTAGTTGGGATTACAATAACTATAAGCTGGTATTTTACATCATTTCATTAACTAAAAATGCTTAATACGTATTCCAAATCCATTGCCCCACCCGACAGTCCGGTTAAGGTTCAATTGAACACTTACTTAATGTTTATTTGTGGATTACAACCACTTAACATTTTGCCCGAATAAGAAGAGTCCTTTCTTTCGATTCGGTTTATTTTTGGTTTGATTTCACCGTAAGTGGCCACTCCTGCCACTTACCTCATGTGTGTATAATTAAAATAATAGCAGCAAAGCCTAGTTTTATTATTAATTATGCAGGAACACACAAAAACACACACACTCAGCGTCACGCCCATTCATTAATAAAACATGGGCCCTGTGGTGCGGCGAGGAGGAGAGTGAATCGGTGAGGTAACCACGGCGCATGGCATATTCAATATTGAGGTCCTGCGAGGAATATTTTTTTGTTTTGCCCACTGCCACATTGATATTTGTGTTTGGCTTTTAATGCCAATTAATTACACAATATTTAATACACATGTTTTCCCCGGCACTGTCTAGCCGCTCTGGTTCCTGTTTTCGTTGCAATAATTTGCTGCTAATTTATACATGAGATGCTTATTAGTTGGGCTCCTTGTGGAGGCAGGGATATGGATGGCGCACTTTTATTTGTAAACACCGAAATAATCTCCGTGCCGAAATGTCCGTGCCCATCATTTACAATTAAAATCTCCTGCGTAAAAACGCCTCCGGCATAAAATCACAAAAGAATAAACATTGAGAAAAATATGTTTTTCCGTTCGGCAGAACTAATGCCACCAGCTTTCGCTGACCCATCAGATCCAGGAGGGATCTCCATGGCAGCCAACCGTATTCTGGCGCCCTCAGCAACTTTAACAATAAATTTATGAGCGATTTTTAATGCTTTAAAAATGAAAATTAAAATCTCGGCGGGGCGGAAAAAAAAGAAACGAAGGACCGGAGGGATCAGGGTGGCGGAGACAGAAAGGAAAGAAATCCGGGTCCATCGGCCGGAGCGCAATAAAACTGCGTCATTTTGGGCGGCATAAAAAATCGTTTTTGTGCCTCGACAGGGAAGCATCAGTGGACGAGGTGGCAGCAGGGGGGACGCAAAAAATCATGTCATGTCATTGTCGGCATCGTAAAAATGTTATCAGCCATAATAACGAGCCACGATTTCGGGCTATGCCCCAGCCCGGCCAATGCTGGATACTGGCTGTTGGACGGAGCCCAACAGGCGGGGAGGGGAGTGTCGCCAGCGCTAATGGTGCGCAGCTAATGACTGAAGAGAGCCGGAGATGTCCGTTCGTCCTGGCTGGCTGGATGATGTACTACATATATCCTGCTGGGGTGATGGTGCTCCTGCTCGAGGAGAGAGCTTTAAATTCCAATACCCAATACGGGATGGGTCGCGGCCGTATTAAATTGCCGCATTTGCAGTTCCACGGCACTCGGCCAACTTACGCTTAATGGTAATAAAAAGTAAATCAAATCAGTGTCCTTAATCCCTGAATTGATGTGGGGCTTCCTCGATTGCGACACAGACTCCCCTCTCCCGCAGCCCCTGCCGCGATTGCGGTCTCCAGCTTCAGACCCTCTATTTCGTCCCGTATTTATGCGAAGGCATTTCTTTTCCGTCTGTCCGTGCTGCCGCCCAGCCCAGCCTTACTTACAATTCAATTTCTGAACCGGCTTTGACTCAGGCCACATCGTTGGCTGCCTTTTGTGTCCGCAGCATTGCAATAGAAGCACTTTGACCGCTCTTAAAGTCGCTTTATTATTGCAGATGCACTGGACTTTCAAGGTTCGTCCATTTTGGTCTTTAATGGTGCGTATACTTGATATTGCTGTACTTTGGTTTTTAAAGTAAGTATACGACACGTTGTCTTGAGAGTTCCTTTTATTTTGGGAATGAAAAAACTTCAATATTTATAACTATTATGAATATTATGCATATGTTAGCCTGATAGACTAATATCTCTTAATGATATTATGATCTAGAATAATCTCCTTATATAAAAACAAAAACTATCTTTTTTACTCCGCACTCTCAAGCTTAAAATCGATGATGCCATAATACTCGTAGTGACAGAAAAGCTGAATGGATGGCGGACAATGCTGCGTATGCGCAATATTCGGGACAACTGCCTGAAGCCGCCAAAAATGAACTGCCAGCTCGAGTTGCACTCATTAATCAAATGTTAAGGAAGAGGGGTCCTTCTTCTATATCCAAAATATAAAAAAGGAGCCAACTTTGGCAGGATTTTTTCTTGCCCCGAAAATGCAAGGATTTAAAGGGGATGGCGGATGGGTGTTGGAAGTGTGTTTGCGCGGGTTTGTGTTTGTGCAAGCTGAAAATGCATTTAAAATACACAAAAATCCGCAGCGAGAAGCTAAGTGAAAAAGCTGGCGGAGCGACCGAGAAGGATATAGTGCGGAGCTTGAGGAGGCGCCTCGGCATTGTGTTTCATGCTATTTGCATTTTCCATCCGTTCCATCCTTCTTCCATGTCCTTTTTTGTTTTTTCTTCTCGTCTCTGTTTTTTTTTTGGCAAGGCAAATAGCAGCGAGTACATAAAAAACAAGTCGAGAGGGGCCAGCGCGCACACACTAATGGGGATGGGAGAGAGATAGATATAAATAATAAGTCTGTGGGCGAGTGGGTGTACGTGTGTGCAAAAAATGGGCGTGCCGCCCCTTCGAAGCAGGGCAAAACGTACAAAACCCAAAAAAATAAAAACCATAAAAAAGAAAACAAGAAACGGAGAGAAATGCTGCAAAAAATGCATTTTATATGCAGATGCATGGCGTAAATTGTAGTTACGTACTAAATAAGTAAAATAGCGCTGAGTATTTTTCACTTAAAATGCAGCAAGGCAAAAAAGCAAAGGGGCCAGAAACCCTGGTCCGGCCAAAACAGTGGCCAAGAGGGGTGTGGTGGACTTGGGCCGCAGGACGA
Organism: Drosophila pseudoananassae pseudoananassae; assembly: GCA_018153035.1. Taxonomy (NCBI): domain Eukaryota; kingdom Metazoa; phylum Arthropoda; class Insecta; order Diptera; family Drosophilidae; genus Drosophila; species Drosophila pseudoananassae. The sequence goes on from JAECXR010000055.1 coordinate 4,380,202, forward strand.
ACCTCTTAATTGGATGCATGCAGGCAAAATAACATGCGAGGCGTGCGCAAATTGTTGGCAAGGGGCATGCCCAGGGTAGGTCGGGGCGGAATCAAAGTGGAGGCTAAGTTAACTAGCCGACGGCTAATTAAAACCTGAAAAGTTGGCCACACTTGAATATCCAACTTGGGTGTACTTCTCTCCTTTCTCTGTGCTTGTGCTTGCGCGTGTGTGAGTGAATGGAATTTGCATTGGGAATTGGACTAAGACAAGAGTCGGCTTTGTGAAAGTTGCTAAAGTCGAATTGGCTCAGAGACAAGTCCCCTAGCCGCCTCGCCCTTCCTTGCTCGCCTTGCTCGCATTAACAGATGCTCAATGGGAACGGGATGGAAATGGAAATGGAAATGTCGCTTGTGCTCTCATTTTCCGCAAACACACACACACACAGGCAGTCAGAGCTTTATTTGCATAAGCATTTTGTGTCGTTGGCTCTGTACACATGTTGGTAATAAAGCCAGCAACCACAAGAGCGTCAAAATTAAACACAATCAGAGCAGAAACTCATTTAAGGCGCTAAGCATTCGCAACAATTCCGCAAACAACCAGACTTTGACAACATAAATTACAATTTCCTCTCGGGCGAAGTCAGAACGAAAACATTGCAGGCTCAGAACAAAAAGAATCCCTGCCGAATGGGAATGGCTGGAACGCCTCTAATGAAAGGATTAGCTGAAAGATCTAATTTTGGAGGCAGGACTCCCACTGATTGCTATCAAAATATGAAAATTTATTCCAGCTGGCAGAGCCTGGTTTATGGGCGGCCCGCCCGAAAATCCTTTTCGTCCCACAAAATTCTTTGAGTTGCCGCATTGAATGAGACACTGCCACTGTCCTTTCGTATTTTTTATCCAAGCCTGGGCTTTTTTAATTTCATGCTGAAGGACACGCCTCTGTCTTTTTGCTCTGCCCCCTACGGTCTCCCTCTGTTCATTTTGTCAAGTTAATGGAGAATAATAAAGCGCAAAAGTAAATAAGTAAACAGAGCGGAGACGCAAAACTACAACAATAAAAGGCGGCAGGCACAAAAAGCTGAGACGGCAAACGGCCGGAAAATAAAAGCGGACGACCAAAGCCGCGCCAAAGGAGCCCCCTACCGCCTGCCCCCATCCGTTCCGCTTCCATTTCCCGCCTTTGGTGGCAGCAGCAGCAGCACAGCAAGGCATCTTTTTGTTTTATGCGAAATGCACTAAAAATATATTTAAATTTATTTCATTTTCCCTCAAATGAACTGCGCAGGACATGGCCAAAGTGCAGCCTTGCTTGGGCTAATGGGGCGGGGACCCGCCGGGCGGTGGGGGCCGTCCGTCGTGGAGCTGCCATGACGCCAGCCAGGCGACAAGGACGTCGAATCCTCCTCAAACCCTTACTGAGTACAATACACAGCTAAAAACAGTAGGAATAATAAATAAATTTAATTATATAATTATTTAACTTTAGTCCTTTGGAAATGGTATAGTTTTATAACTATTTTATTTTATTGTTTTAGTTAGTCAATTATTTTTGATGATTATTTTTTTCTGATGATTATTTATGTCTGATATTGTTCTCTGTGTAGTGGCCAGCTCCTCTGTTCTCCGCGTGCTGTAATAAACTTGATTGCGCATCTCCTATGCTGTCCTTTTTTTCGCCACCACCCCGCCCCGCTTGTTGGTGTAGTTGCTGTTTTTTAAATAAAAATTTTTATGAAATTTTTGGCAATTGAACTCAAGTTTTAATGGAACGCCATAAATTAGTGGCGCTGTCCTTCTTCTCGGCCACTTGAGTCCTGCTGGGAAATTGGATACAAGCGCTTAATAAAGCACTCGAGAGGCTGAGCGGCGTCGTCTGACCAGTACAGTATCCCGGTGGCCCCCACGGCCCCCTCTGGGATGCCCCGATGCCACATCCATTTCATTTGCGCCAAACGCCGCTTGGCAACGACATCAATTCATTTTGTGCGCAATTAGATTGTTGTTGTCGGGACACACACACGCGAGACTAAACTTTCCAATAGTACGCTATATTTTTTTATATTGCTCTTTTTCCCAGCGCCATGTCCAACTTTTGGCCGTTGAGCCAACGCTCCTCCACTGACCATGGCAACGGCGATTGACTGCGCCCCGAATGGCTTTGAATATATTTCGCACTCGAAACTTTTCAAACTCATTCACTAGATAGATTCGGACAAATCAAAGCGGCAACTGAAAAAATTGAATTGCCAAAAAACGAGGCATTTGAAACCACAGGGGATGAAAAGAAAAGCAAACCCAATTAGTCATACTTGGGGCTCATAAGTGCCTTTGAAATACTCTTGCTAATTAAAAGAATCCGAATTATACAATTTTTTATTCATTTTTTTTTTAAATATCTAATATATTTTTAGAATTTGCATTGGCTTCGTATACTATTTTGTTTCATTAGTTTAACTGCGAGACGAAAGTTTGCGGTTTGTTATCCTTGCTGCCCCGAACATCCTTTGCCTTCCCGCTCCCATTCGGAGTAATATTTTTGCCAGCTGGATCCATCGGGGCAGTTGTAAAGTTTGTCTGGCAGTTTGTCGGGAATGGATTGTGCTGGGGATCAGAGGGGTTCACCGGACGTTTGGTCATTGCCCGAAAGCGTTGATGTGTAATTGAGAGCCGGGAATTGTGCGATGCTTTTATGGGTTGTAGCACACTAAAAGATTGATATCCTGATCGCTAAATTTATGTCTCTAGTTGAATGACTTACTAATTAATTAAAACCAATCCCCACTAACAGAAAGAGTTTCATGGAAAACCCCATAAAACTTCAATATCCTTAAATCGCTTACTTTAATTCATTCAGGACGCTTAAAAGGATATCCGCACACCACAAAACGGGAGCTAGTGTCAGGGGGGAAGCTGCTGCTTGCCATGTTCCATGTTGCATGTGCCAGACGTGACTGAAAAGTTGCTGCTATCATTTTTAGTCGCAATAGTTTGCAGTGCCAGTGCCGGCAATTAATTTATGTGACAAACTGTTTAAAAAGTTAAAGCCGCTGGCCCAAGCAGCCGGAAACGAATTCAACTAAATCTCCTGCATCTGATTTCAACTGGAACCAGGGCCACTTAACTTGAAGAGGATGCTGGAGTGGCATCAAAAGTTGAATGAAAACGGCGATGAAATAATCATCGTGCAATGACTCAAACCTACGCTGCCGAGTCGGCAGGTCGGGGTCAGAGTCCAAACTTTTCGGCCAGCTTTAGAAATGTGAAGCAATCAAGAGTGATGAAATTTATTATAAAGCGAGCTTGCCACTGCAAACTTTGCACAATCAACAACGACAAGAACACCAACAAGGGTAACAGCTAGATATAGGTGGCCGATAATGGAAGACAAAGAAACGAAGCCGTTGGAAGCAAAGGAGCTGGGAACACTGAGGCTAAATTACGGAATCCTTCTTGCATTATCCGGCTGCTAGATTAAAATGAACTATTGCACGCCAACAACAAGAACAACACCATCAACAACCAACAACCGACAGGCAACAACAACAAACAATGGCAGTGGCAATAATAATACAAGCAAACGATAAGCAACACGAAACGAAACAAGAAGAGCCAGAAAGTGCTAAAGAATGAATGAATAAAAGAAGCTCCGGCACCAAAACCGGCCAAAGAAATCTGTGAAAGACGCCCGACCAACAGCAGCAACAACGGCAATAATAATGGCAGGGATAATAATAAGAATTAAGCAAGAAAACACATCAGACAGACTACCGGGCCATTGCCGGGCAGGGACTCGCTCCGACTCGGGGACTCTCCACTTTCTGGGCATTTGTAATTTATAAGAGCATTCCGGATTTAATGGGCTTGTTTTAGTTTACGGTTTATGATGAATCTCAAGGATGTTAGACCTTTTCAAGGATTCGCCGAGGTGGTGCTTAAAAACACAGATTAATCTGAGGTATAATTGCCTAATAAGATGTGGAAAATTTCGGCAGTACCGGGTATCTCTTATTCGTTTCCCTAAACTCAAGAACCGTAGTTCTTTTTTTGGGACTTGGATTGGGTCTGTGAACAGAGAGCTGAACACAACACACGGCTTCCGTTTCCGCAGCCATTTTCGTGGGGATTTATTAGTTTTTGCTCGTTAGAATTGCGCACAGCTGCCGGGCAGCCGTTGAGAAGTGTTTAAGCGGGACTAGGAATTGGGGAGCTCACAAAAAAAGGAGCTCCGCCAGAAGACGACTTCATGAACCAACAAAAATTAACACCCAGTGCAAAAAGCAGAAAACGACGTCTGAAACACACATAAGCTGCTTGTTTATAGTTACAGCTTATGCTGCCACGCAACCCACTCACTCAGTGCTACTGGCAACCCCGATCCCGATCCACTCATTTCTTTTTCCGTCTTCCCCCGCTCCCCCGCCTTCACCCTTCTCCAGTGACCAAGCCATTTCGCCTATGAACCATTTTCTTTGGCTAAAACTGCAGTCGAGGCAACGACGGCAGCTTCTGTTCCTGATGTGCATCAAAGTGAGAATGATTGATTCAATTTTAAAGTTGTTGCTTATATGTATGTGTATGTGTGTGGGTGTATTGGTGGGGTGAACCCTAATAGGTATGTACATATGTGTGTGTGGGTCTTAAGCACAGTCTGCAGCTCAGTTGCCGGCTTTAACAAATAATCTCGCTGGCGTCCATTCGTTTCAAGCATTTGCCGCACGGTCAGAAATAGTTTCCAAAACAAGAGTATCTTCAGAAAGGAACTTTAATGAGATTGGCATAATCTTTCAGTTCTTTAGAGCACATGCTTCAAAACAACAACCCTTTTCTCTCAGTGCCAGTGCCAAGAAGACCAAAATGGGCACTGCCATGATGGAGTTCGGTCAGCAGCAGCAGTCGTTGGCTGACTTTTCTCCGCTTGTTACCTCAGCTACTAATACCAGAAATAATTACAAAAGTGAATTTATGTTGCTGCGGCGATAACAAATGCTTTTTAGCACCCCTTGCTGCCACCACCCCTGCTCCCCTGTAGCGTTAACCCGCTGCACCACTCAGCAAACCCAGTAAAGTAGAAGATTTATTTTTTTCCCGGGGCTGAGCGAGGGGCTTTGAAATGCGCGTAACTTTTGCCAATGACGCAAAGGAATTTCCAGCCAGGGCAGCGAGCAGATGTATGAATCGCCATAGATGGGGGATTGGGTTGTCAGAGTGAGCTATGGCCTGCAAAGTGCACAAATCCCCACCCCACCCCGACACGCCCTCGGTAGGAGGTGATGCATCGGGCGTTGCATCCATCTAAACATGTGGCATGCTAGACTGAACTTTCTTTATCAAGTTTTCGGCAACATCACAGATTAAAATTTGGCTTTCTGACACTGCCAAAAAGACAGACTCCGGAATTAGTTCTTATTCGGGTGTGTGGGTCATGGGTGATGGGTGGCCGGGTGGTTGGCTGTGGTGCGTTGTTTCAATGGGCGTGGCAGTGTTGTGAATTAAGCTGAGTGACTTTCAAATGAGTGGATGCGCTCCAAAGTTCATTAGCAAAAGCCAAAAGTTCCTTGATTGACGCCCGGCATTGACTTGCTGAAGTTGCATGATTTCTGCTGCCTCTTGACAGTTACTTTTGGCTTTGGAAAATCCTTTTAGCCAGCATAGCTTATACAAATGGAAAATGCTCCCCCCCGACGTCATGCCAGACAACCCCTTTCATCATCCGCAATGCACCCAATTAAATCCTTGTCAGAGCACCCTCTTCCAATAATTATTTTCGTGTCCGCAATTACGTTTTCCATTTAGCATTTACATAACCTTGCCGCAACAGCACCCCAAAACCCAAAAACTCAGGGGGAAAAGCAATCACTTAAGTGGCGCTAAAAAATTATCTAACAAAATTATTTCAAGCGAAAACCGAAAGGAGCAGCGAGTAACAATCGATGCGAAATACTTGGATAATTGGCGCTTATTGATACTTGAGCGCCACATAATCGTCTTAATTACTTTGCAAACTAACTTTAATTGGCCCGAACGGTGGACGAGATAAAAGGGCCCAATTACAAACGCTAGCCCGGCGAAGATGCCGGCTGATTGCATGTCTGCCTGCCATTTCAGGCAAAAGGAAAAAAATTCTGCGAAAAGTCGAAGAGAATAACTAGAGCGATGGTGAAAAAAAGGCCAAGATGCCGTTGCCACCATTCATTATCTTCCGCTCGACCTCCGACACTTGAGCCGGGGCGTTTCAATAAATAATATAATAATAATCCAATCATATTGTTACATCCGCAAACTGCCACCTTCCAGTCATCAGCAGGGTCTATGGATGCTACTGGGGGCAGCTAGTGCTGCTGCAGAAATTCCAGCTGCATCTGCTGCCCCAGCTGCCCAGAGCTGTCCGGATCAAGCTACTTTGTTCCTGCGCTTCCGCCGTGATGCTTCCGTCGCCTGTCCGCCCGGATTCCAGTGGCAGCCGGCTAATATGCGTCCCGCCGGCGCAGCGGAAATTGCAAGCGAAACTGGGTGGACGTGGATGGAGGGATGTGGATGTAGATGGGGATTGGTATGAGGCGGCGGATGCGGATGCGGACAGGGACTAAGCAGCTTAAAGGCGCATCATCGATGCCAACGCGTCCAGCTGAAGATTTATAGTCCGGTTCGGTTCAGTTTGTTTCGGCCACGTGAGTCGTTTGCTCCGACATTCTGTGGCAAGGGACAATTTATTCTTAAACTTTTTTAATGAAATGTCTTTAGCTTTGGCTTTCAATTCAGTTCCCAACTACCCATTATATTAAGTAGATATTACAAATGAATGAAATTTCATTTTGATGGGAGACCTGGCCACAAGGTTGACCCACAACTATGTCTCCCTAGAATCCTGATTTAATACCGGGGCTGCCCGCAATCGAGCACTTTGTGCAACATTAATTTGGGCCATTTGGCTTCACAGTGTGCGGCGGTTGGATTTTGCAGCTTGCAATTTCAGATTGCAATCGGTTTTAGGCCGCCTCCATGTGCTTATTTATTTATGCCAGGGGGAGTATCGGATTTACTTCCGAGGCTTGCCAAATGGCTGAGCCAAAAGCAGAGGCAGCAGCATCCATTATCATCAGCAGGGACATCAGCCAAGCATTACGGCCCCGGCCCGACCGAGTTGCCTTTAATGTCATTTGGAAGGCGCCGCTGATTTGTCAACTTCCAGACCCACCGACCATTCCATCCATGCCCCCAGCCGCAAACCCCATGCCTCCTCAAATTCTGATAATGGTCTAGCTCTCAACGATTTCCTTCCCGCGATTTTTCCCTCCTCAACGGCAAGGTGAAAATTGCAAATTACAGCCGAGCAAATAAAGCAGCCGGCATAGACCTACGAGGAACTTCTGGAAATTACCAAAGGAATGAGCCGGGCTTCTCCCTAAACCAAATTGAATTCAGTGCTTTGATGGCAGACGACATTGCCACCTCCCGGTAGCCCGGATCCTTTGCGTTCATTCTGTATTTTTAGAGGAACAGGGGCGGACATTTTTTAGCTGCGGCATTTCAAAGAAATTGTCATGACAAATTGAAACAATTTCTTTGGCTTTTGTGGCTTGCCGGCATAGGAAAACCCGAAAACATTTTATGCAATAAATTAAAAAATTTGCGTAGAAACCTTGAGCGGTTTCTCCTCGGCGCCTCGGCATTTGTTTGCCGTTTAATGGAGCGTATGCGACCCGAAATCCGAGCATAAAATTCCGAATTGAGTGATTTTTGAAGGGCTGGATTGGAGATTGGTAAAGTGATGTGCTTAATTGCATTTGGCATTGGGTTCGGTGACTAATGTATGGTCATGACATTCCCAGAATTGGCAATAAATACATTTCGAGTTGCCGGCGACAAATAGGAATTCCAAAATCCCTCCAATAAAACTTGAACTCGCAAATATCTTATTTCCAATTCTGAGCCGGGCCATTGTCAACGCAAATGTCTCAACTTGGGCGCTAAGCGTCCAGCTCTCGCTCCCTGACATCCTCGGATTCGTCCTGACAATGCGCAAAATTCCAGGAATGTCGTCCTGTAGACAGAGGCAAGACATTGGCCGAAGGACGAAGTGAAATAATACAAATGTGAGGGAGAAACAAAAACGGAGGAATCGGTGAAGAAGAAACGGGCAATGGTCACACGAAAGCAAAGCATTTAATGTAAACGTTTTGTCGACAAATGTCAAACGGCCACTCGGCAGGACAACTGGACAGGCGGAATGGCTGAGTGGCGGACAGGCGGGAAGTGACAGACCCACAGGATGGGGAACACCTGAAATTAATTCGATTTAATGCTCGACCCGATTCGGCTCACCTTCGGATTGAGCAACAAAATCAATGATAATTTGCCAGGGCAATGAATAAAAGAACAAAGGCGACGACCCCGAACCCCACACTCCATTGACGCTCCTCATCTTTGGCTAACAAGTTCATTTCATTACGGAAATGAAAATGGCATAATTAAATGTTAACGATGCTGTCGGTTGGCCTTTTCGGTTCCTGCTTCCCTTTTTGGATTTTCTGTTCTTGAGTTTTTGGTTTTTTTGGCGCCCCCGGGTGCATCCACGTGCCCGAATAAATCAAATTTGCCACGACTGGCAGCTTTTGCAACTCACCGTTGCGTTGCGTTGCTGGCCCTGCCTTGCCTTGGCTTGGCTTGCCTCACAATTACCGACTTCCAATCATTTCTTGGTTTCTCGCTTGGCAAATAAACCCGGGTCGAGACGGTTGGCTTACCTGCAAGCAAAATAATGGAGACCATGTCTGAGCATTAAAGGTTGTTTAAGGCATAATAATAAAAAGTGCGCTTAGCTGGGGCACGCACAGTTTCATTAGCCGCATTCATAAGGCATTAAAACTGACGGCGGGATATCAATTTTTGTGTTCACTTTGGCCAGACACGAGACCCATTAACACCGACAACCACACAACCACACAGGCACACCAGCCCACACCCACCCACACACAGATCTCCGGCTAAATAGAAAATATGAAGCACGAAAATTAAAAAAGGCAGCCACGCCCACACCGCTTTCCTTGGGAGCTTCCATTAAAGTGTAAATCTCGCCCAGGCATCGAAAATGAAGCGATTCCCCCAGTGGCAGCCTCAGACGCCTTCTTGCAACATTATGATCACCACTCTCACACATGTGCACTGCGTTGTGCGATGCTCCGTGTGTGTGTGCTGAAATAATTTTTATGATTATTTCTTCCTTCCGTAGCTGGCACTGCCACTGGCTCATTCCCAGCTCAGATGCTAAAAGTATTTCTACGGCGGACCTCTATTTTTCTCGTGCGCCATTTAAGACCGCATAGCCCCTGAATCTGCGACTCTGGCTTATTCCAGATAAGCACAGTGGAAATAAACATTATGAGTTTCCAGTTGGTCCGAGTCCTTGGGAAGTGTGCTTTGCTTCAAGGATTATACAATGATCAGAACGGCATTACCCCACACCTTAAGGATTGCTCGCAATCTAATTCTATTTATAATAATTCAAAGTTATTTTTCAACAAATCATTTAATGAAATACTTATAGTGTTCAGTAGCTAATATTACGCATACGCCATGTTGCCAATGTATGAGATTAATCTGTAAGGATTCTGAAACAGTCTAGGCTAATTTGTAGATATGTTCTTGGATTTCAGTCGGTCCCAAGTCGGTAGTTCCCAAATAACTTTCTGGGTTACCTAACCATTGTTTGTCCAACTGCTCCTGCCATCGCCCAGCCAACGGAATCCGATTTTGCTTCACGGTGCCAAATGTTCTTCGCTTGGCTTCCCCACTGGCTGCGATATGGAATTCCAAGGATTAAATGTTATGTTGGTATTATATTTCTTTCTCTTTACGCCCATGTCTGCCCGAGTGTGTGTCCTGTGTGTGTCTGTGTGTTGGTAACGCATGCTGGGCCGTAATGTCTTCATCCTGGCTGGCATTGTTGTTGCCATTTCGTCGCTCTGCCGCCGTCGACGCCGCTGCTGCACTAATAGCTGCGCCACAAAAGTAGACTTGACTTTTTGGAGCGGCTAAAATAGAGCAGAGCCGAGTTAAGTAAATAATGCCAACACATGTAATACATCAAGGCGGGCATGTGTTGTGCGTGTATCGGTGTTTATTTATGATGTTTGTGGTTGTTTTTTCCTCGTCTTGGGTGGTTGGGTGGCTGGGCTCTATTTGGGTTGAAGGCTTTAAGAATCAGGGCCTTCAATTTGCTTGGGCCTGGGTCGGGCGTACCGGCAGCAGCGAGCTATTTTATTTAATTTGAAAGCAAATGAAAAAATAGCAAAAATTGCTAGTGCACACAGAAGAAAGTATAATAATATTAAAGCGTTTTTTTGCGACATAGAACTAAGCACTTGTAAATCCCCATGGAGGATGTGCCATCAAGTTAGTCTCAAACACAAACACACACAGACACGTAGTGGGGCACATATGCACTTTTATCCACAGGCAAACATGAGTGAGCTTCCACCCCGGCCATGGATATGCATATATAGAGATATATGTATATAAGGGAGTGGGCGGGTGTGTGTGGCCAAACTCATAGGAACTTATGCATAAGTGACATTAAGAAAAAGCTCTTCAAATGCAAGAGAAACACTTTGGCCACCGCCACCGCAGCCGACAAGGAAAATAGGAAAAACCAAGTAAAAGTTTTCTCAGCTGAAAGCATCACGGAGAAAAAAAGGCAGAATGGAGGCAACGGCAAAATATATGGCAGGAAGAAAGAAAGAAAGCTGGAATCCGGCTGGCATGCAGCAGCCAAATGAACGCAAACTTTCGGCGGCATTAGGGATATGGCTGCGACTCTGGCGGAGGATATGCAATCATCATGCGGATTTCCATAAGCAGCCAGCGAGCAGCGAGTCGAAGGCAAATAGAAAACCAACAGAGGACACCACCAGCACATAAGCAAACACACACAAGGCACTGACAAAAAAGGAGGGGCTAGTTTGCAGATAATTCATTGGACTTAGATTCAAATTCCATAAAATACAGGAAAATCTCTTTCATTTAGGAAAATTTTTTATTTTGTTAAGTTTCTACCTTCAAGATTAAGAGTTTAAGAATAATAATTCATCTATTTAGTTGCTTCCTTCCTTTTATTCAAGTGCATCCTGCTAAACCCTCACAGACACACCACCTTCTAGTAAGCTCCAACTGGCTTAGCTCAATATCCTTTTTGGTGCAACTTTAAACTATTTTCAATAGCATTTCCGACTGCATCTCCGCTTCGTTTTGACTTTGCCATCGCCCCACCGCCGGAGTCAAATGTTTGTACAGTCTACTCAGAGTCCTCTCAAAAGCTTCGAAACGGCATCCCCCCGCCCCGCAGGGATCTCCTTTAAGTGGGTTTGAGCTCGGAAAAATTGATAAGTTGCCGGGGATGTTCCGTGTGCGTGCTTATTGACATATCTAACTCCAGTTCGCCCCTACTTGTACGCTGAAAAGTGCGATGGAAATGTTTAAAGTTTGTGTTTGCGGCCAAGGGGAGATCTGGAAAAAGTCACCGCAGATCCAGCAAAGTTTGCAAATTGTTTTCTGCGGCTTTCATTTCGACTCGTTGCCAAGGAACGAATGTGAAGCGGTCATGGCTACTGATATTTATAATTAGAGAAAGTTTCTCCAGGGTCCTCATAACGTGGCTTATGCACCAAATACATCAGATCTTTGTTGGAGTTACTCACCGGGCTGAGCAGACCTCAGGACTCTGCTTTCCACTGCACGAGGAGCCCGAATTGGCCAGCTGGGTGGCGGAAAGAAAAAGCTTTTAACGTTTGCCGTATGCGATTCGGAGCGGAATTGGCCGCATCCATCGGGCAAATGCAAATACAAACAGTCCGGGCCAGCGGTGCAGTTTAAAAACTACAGGATATAGTCAAGAAAAAATCCTGAATCCAGTATGGCGCCTTGCAGTGTGAACTGCTAACAAAAGCCAGTATGCAAAAATCACAGAGCAACCACGCATCCAGCCGAAAAACGCTACAGTTGCGCTTTTCCGTATTGCCAATTGGCAGCAGATAGCGCCAGTTCCACAGATGCACTTGCAAAAAAATATATATTCATAAGCGGAGTTACAGTAATCTCCCAAAGAAAATAGTACTATTTTTTATCTGCCAAAAGTCTTAATTAATAAATTACCATATATATTCAAACTGGCTTATGAATTTTTATCTCAGATATTCGCTCAGTGATCCGACTTCCACAAAACAATACAGACGCACTTGTCGCCGTTTATTGATTCAATCATTGGAAATGTGTTAAGGTTTTTAAAGCAGTCCCTGTGTTTGCTTCAAGTTTTTGCAGGACTCCCCAGCTGGGGCCCTTGGCTACCCTTTCCTGTGCCACAAAGCCACCCCCCACCCCACAACCCACTCGACCCTTTCCGCCGGCGAGTTGCCTTTTTGCTGTGTTTGTTTTCTGTTTGCATTTTTTGTTTGTTTCGAGCTCTGCAGCAACTCAACTGTCGACTGTTTGCTTTGCGTTGCTTTAACGCTATTTTCGTTCTGCTCTGTTTTGTTTTGTTTTGTTAAGCACTTTTGTACAGTTTGTTGCCGGCTGACCCTCCAACACCATTTCCACCCCAGCCCATCCCAACCCCTCGCTGATTTTTCCCCAATTTTCTGTTTTTTTTTCGGCCGTAAATTTATGCTAACAGCTCTCCATTGAAAATGCATAAATTTATGTGTTTACACTGTGTGCAGGCATTTGCTTTGCGGGTGCGGATGTGCCAAGAGCGAGGTTCAGAGGCACATGTGTTTACTTAGCACTTTTTATGGCCCAGCCATGCCCAAAGCCTGCCCAATCTGCAGCTCATAGTCCATGTTTTATTTACCTTTTATTTTTTCATTTTTTTTTGCCCGAATGGTTTTTTATTTTTGGGCTAAGCCGCATCTGAAAAACTATGTGAAATTTAATAAATTATTATTTGCATCAACTGCTTTGTTTGTCAGCGCAAATGAGACCAAATGCAAACAAAAGTTCACACGTGGAGCTCATAAAAAGTAGCTGGCAACTAAATGCTTTTCCACGCCGATCGACGAACGAAGAAAGACCCCTCACAAATTCCATCAACGACCCAAATGACTTTATGCAAAAGTTGGACCCGGTCGCAAGAACCAGCAGGACGAGAAGGAGTGCTGAGGGGCCAAATGCCAAACGAGCAAAACAATGCGGATGCGAAAGGGTTACAGAGAAAAAAATACTCTAAATATTATAATTAGTCCACCAAATAATAGTCATCACTATAATTTTTTACCTTATTACAAATTTGATACTAATGTTTGGAATATTATACTTATAAAGTTGTATTTCTTTCTCTATTTTGGGGAATATTTTTAAAACCATTCCACCTGCGTTTCTGTGTCCAATGCATTAAAACGTGGCAAAGCCACCCAGCGGCCGAGGAATATCTAAGGATGAGAAGTGGCGGGCCCTCAGTCTGAAATGGGCACATAAATGCGAAATAAAAACCATTTGAATGGCAGGCGACACTCAAAATCGATACGAAACGAACTACAGGACGACTCTATAGGGTCGGGGGTCTGGGAGCCTGGTACAGATGGGCGTTGGACGCTGGGCATTGCAAAAGTACGAGAATGTAAATGGGCCTCGGTTCTCGAGACCAAGTGTTTTTGGTATATGGGGCTGCAGCCGTAAAATAGATGGGCATTTAAGATGAGCCAACTCGCTTTCGGGCCTTCTTCCTTCCTTGCCTCTTAATTCACAGCTGTGGTCATATCAGAAGTTCTTAAAACTAAAAAAGCTAAAAACTACAGAATAAGTATTTTTTAAATAATAACCGTACATGTATGAATAAATTAAAACTACAAATACAAGCCATTTTTTTGAGAACATCTCTAGAAGATTTTAAAAACTATTTTTATAAGGACCTCGGCTGTGTCACACTTATTCTTCGGCGTTCTCTGCAAAGCCGTTCACGTCCTTTTCGTCCTTGTTGCTGTGTAATGGCTGCCCCAGTCGAGTGGTCGCCTCCATTTTGGCGTTAATGAAAAATGCATGAAATTTAAATTGCTCCAAAGTGTTGACCAGTGGCTGGACCCGAAGCAGTGCTCTCACCTACACCTGTCCCAGCTGGCCAAAAAAGAAGCGGAAAGAATCCGCTTTACTCGGATGCAAGACGGGTGTGGGCCATTTGTTATGCCGTGCAACAAGCGAACTATCTGCAGACACTTTTATTACGCGGCGCCACCAAAGGTTGCAGCAAATAAAGAAACAGACAAAAAGCGACAAATGTGCGATGACAAACAATAAGAACAAAAACAATGACGTCGTTGTCAATTGTTCGAATTTCGAATCGGCAACAAAAAAACGTAACTGAGTCTGGGCAAAAACTGGCAGCGGGCACTGTCAACCTCATTTTCTATGCCAGTGCCGCTGTCAAATGTCAAATGTCGAATTGAGCAATGAAATGTAAACTTTTCATTTGCCGACGCCAACAGGAAACAAAACGAAGCACAAAAGAAAATGCAGTGTTAAAAATAAAGCAAGACCGTCAGTGGACAGTCAAAAATGTTACCAATTGAATAAAATGTAATCAAACGGAATGAACAGGGCAGCAAGGAGACATAAGAACTGTTGTGCTTCACTGGGACACGAGTCCTATTTTTAGTAAAAAGTGTCCTATTTGCAGAAAAAAATATAATGATTCCCCGTTTGAAAAATGTGTATTTTTTTAAACAAAGAACTCGATAGATCTACAAATTCAAGCTTTAATATTAGACAGATATTAAGATTATATTCCTTAAATAAAATTTCCCCGCTTTAAGCTTAAGGAGGTTTATTTGAGGCAGAGTCGCATTAATTCCCTGACACGATTTCCTTAAACATTTTATCGCATCCTCCACTTTGTACCCAATTCAACGAGAATTTATTGAGAGTCTTTAAGGACGAGCAATCGGCGCCAATACACCAATACAAACGCGAGTACAGACACCAATACCAGTGCTGGTGGGAATTCAAATAGCTCACACAGATACTCGTACAGAGCAATGGCTAAAGCTACTCAATTGTAATGGCCGCTGGCATAAAATAAAGCTTACAACGAGCTCCACGCCCATCAACGACCACGCCCACAAGGCCAACCAACACCTTTTTTATGCGTTTTCATTTGGCAAAGCGTAGGAAATATCTTGCCCACGGGGCGTATTAAAATCAATTCATTTAATTTTGATCAAAGCGAAATAAATCTTTGCGCTTTTTGCTTAATTTCCTTCGCTTTTCGTTTCGCGAAAGAGACCATAGCGGGGACTGAAGCGGGAGTGAGTGAGAGGCAGTGCCGAGGGGAAAATGAAGAAAATCCACAACAACGTCAGTGAGTAATTTGGCCCCAGTTCCAGATACTACATATATATGTATATATGGAATTGTATAGGTATGCGCAAGCTGTAAAAAGCAAAGTAAGACAAAAAGCACAAATAACAGAGAAGTACCGTAAGCGAAATGAGAAATCATTAGTAAGTAAAAAGCTTGTCAATGTGTGTGTAAGTACAAACACACCGACACACACCCGCACGATAAAGACACATAAAAGGAAAGCGGCGTGTAAAAGTTTTTCCTGCTCTGCTCGGCTCCGCTCCGCTTTTCCTTATCAATGCCAGCGACGGCAACTGAATTAATTTTTCAATTCGCCAAACGAATTCATTGACTTTTTGTGTTCGCCCGCATCCCGCTCAACCACTGAATCACCCAGCAACCCCAACCTCCCTTCCACCCGCCCACACAACCAGCTCCTTACACACAAGGATACACAAGGATGCGGATGCAGACTTCACGTTTCTGCTGGGGTATTAAAATCCTTTAAACAGATTTCATTTCGAACGCTTTGCGGTCGATAAATGCATTTCACTTTGGTGGTTTTTTACCCACAAAAACACCCACACCGACAAACACACACACACACCCATACAATGTATTGTGCGCTTCACATGCACGTGGGTGAGGGTTTCATTTGGCATTGCATACTTTTCGGGTGCAGGCATCTCGCTCTTGCCCATACACCTTCTTCGGGTCTTCCGCTTCCGAAACTGACTCTTTCCAATGATTTGCTGGCAAATTACTTTGAGGTGTTGCCGGCTGTCTCTCGCCTCACTTTGCCACTTTACCTCGCAGCCCCCACCTCGCTGCAGTACAAAAATTGCCAAATTCATTTCCAAAACAAACATTTAGAGTATATCTGTATGGGTATGTCCATGAGTTGATGTGGGCGGATGGCTGGGGAAGTGGGTGTGTGTGAGAGCAGCAAGTGCTGCCAACCAATTTAAAAGTTTGGCTGTCGCCGTCGCCCTAGCGAAAGTAAAGCGCGCTGTGTTGCTGTTGCATCATTTGGTGGCAAAGAAAAACAGCCAAGTGCAGCCGGATCACAGGCGGTAAGAGATAAGGCTACCAAATACAGTGGGTGCCACTAGCTGTGCAGCCCAAATTGGGCTGAGAATTATAGAGTTTTAAAGCTTGACTTTTTTTACAGAAAATCTTAACCGGAGAAAAGAAAAAATTAAATAATTTTGCAAGAGAATAAGAAGGACAACTGTCCTTAAAACAAGCCCACCTGTAAATACTGAAATACATTCCGACTACTAACTGCCACTGTAGTTGGCCATAATGGTTGTTGTTGCAGCTCTTGTTGTTGTGTTGCTGTGGATGGGTCTCCTTCCACAGCCAACTACTGTGGCACTTGTTGGCTTGGCTGCTGCAGTTGCGACACTTGAGAAACTCGCAGTCGCTGTTTGTTTTTGCAGCAGCGGCATGTAGGTGTATCTCAGTGTTTGTGTGTCTGTGGGCGTAAGTGCTGCTCGAAAGTTCATGCACCGTGTGGCACTGTAGTGGTGTGTGGGTGTGTACTCCTGCATATATAAATTTATATGCATGTGTCTGTTACGCTCTGCTCCTTTCGGTTTGCCGCCAGTTTGGCCGACCCTCGCTCTCTTGCATTTGAATTGGAAATTCAGCGGCGTGCTTAATTTTCAATTTGCAATCATTTGCCCTGGTAATCAATGTTTGCTCTGTCGGTGTGCGGTTGTCGACTTTTTCTGTTCGTCCTTCTAATAGTCCTTCTGGTTCCCTGCTAATTAGTAACTAAGTGTGGCTCATCGCAAAGTCAATTGTCCTCAAGCCGGAGTCATTTCTTCTTGCCGGATGTGGATTTTTCCCCGAGTCGGATTTGCTCCAGTTTCGCACTAATTTCTTTGGGCCTTCTTCACGGCCCGCTCCCGGACTTGCACCAACTTACACAATGCTCCAGACTCGAACTCGTCACTCCTCACTTTCACCCTGGGCTCTTATTTATGCCTCTTGCCAGCCAGCCTTCCTGCCTGTCTGTCTATCTGTCGGCCTGTTGTCTTGTCTAGTAATTTTCTCACACTTTGCAATGCTCATCAACGCTCCGCTGGCCGCTCGCTCGGGAAAGCAAGGGGAAACTTCGCAGACTCAAGTGTGGAAATTTTCACTTTTTTGCCATAATTAAATTCATTTTCAAGTTGCTCTTGCCATGGCTTTCGACTCAACGAGATACAACCGCACAAATATACGCAAACTCCCGCACACACATAGCCACTCTCAACTTTTCACTATTTTCCGTAGACATTTTCCATTTTTCATTACTTTCCAAAGTCGGCCCCCGCTCCCGCTGAGCCAACGCTCTCCCAAGCTCGTTTCATTTTCATGCAGCTTCCTGTGCCGTTGTTTCCGGTTTTATGCCTGCCTGTGTCTATTTGTGTATAGTTTTTGCCATTAGCAACCAGCCAACGTTGCGATGACGGGAATGCCGGGGAAGGGGCCACAAAGGAGGCCTACAAATTGGAAAGAAGGCGTCCTGGCCTCTGGTTCTGGATCTGGATCTGTCTCTGTCCTACCGCCTTTGTTGCCAAGTTTCGGCTTAAGTTGTTTTTAAGTTGTAAATCTCTTCGGCTATGCAATTTCCTATCCCTGCCATGCCCTGCCTTGTCCCGTCGTGCCCTGGCCAACACCACTGCCTTCGAGCTGTATCAAATTTTTCATTTGTGGTTAAAAATATGAAAATTGTAACTGATATTTATGCTTGTAATGCCATCGCTTGACATTTCGGCCTGCCAGCCATCCACCAGCCAGTCATCCCAGCTTTCTGAGGGTGGACACACGTCCACAATAATTCATCTCAGAAATGCGTGTTCGAGTTTTGTTATTTTCGGATTACGTGTGCGAATTTGGTTATTCGCCCTTCCTCGGGCCCCCACAATTCTACTCATTCAAAAATAGCCAAAAGTGATACTTGTGTGCGAAAATTGTGCTTTATTGGAATTTTCGAAATCTCCCTGTTATGCCTCGTCCTGTCTGAGATACTTTTAATTGAATGCCTCGGCTAGAAGTTTTTGGGTGTGAGCCGAATACGAATTCTCCTCAATACAAGATATTTCCTATTTTCCTTAATTAAAACATTTTTTGCCAAAAAAAAGGCTTTTGTTGTAAGACTATTTAAGCCTTTTGAGAGACTAACAATTATGGGAATCATGTCAATTATTTTTATCATTTAGGATATGCTAATTTAAATTATGCTTGTCTTTTACACAATATTATTTTCAGCACTAACAAAATATCCTATACTAGATAAAGCCAATATAAATTATAATGGTTTGGTAAGGCAATTAAACATTTTGAAAATTTGAAGCTCCCACGTGAATCAAAGTTTTTAATAAATATTCTTATTTTTGATATTTCATAAATATTTGTATATTTCGACGTACTTTTGAATTTGAAATTTAATAAGCAAAGTTTTATAATTACATAAATTTTATTGTACTCTTCACTTTAATAAAAACTTAAATTTCAATTTCCTCAATGGATTCTTTTTCATTCAAGCCAAGTTTTAATTATTAGACAAGTGTGATATTATAAAATTTTAAATGCCTAAAGACTCTTATTTTATAATTTACATTGCAAGTATTTTTAGAAACCCTCTAAAGATATGATTGATTTATTTATTGATTCGATAAAGATATGCCCCTTGCCGAAGCAAATGCTTTATTGCTCTTTGAAATAAAACGCAA
Organism: Drosophila pseudoananassae pseudoananassae; assembly: GCA_018153035.1. NCBI lineage: Eukaryota > Metazoa > Arthropoda > Insecta > Diptera > Drosophilidae > Drosophila > Drosophila pseudoananassae. The sequence goes on from JAECXR010000055.1 coordinate 4,399,238, forward strand.
TAAAATGGAGCTGTCTGGCTGTTGCAGTCGAAACACGTCTCAAGGGTGAAATGGGAGCGACATTTCTCAATTTATGCAACACCTCTTGCCGGTGGAAATAGCGCCGTAAACCGGAGGACATTCACCCGCAGAGCTAGTGAGTGGTTGTGAATATTCGATTTGGCACTCACCTGGCTTGGAGTTGCTGCCGACTAGCTGCTGCTGTTGCTGCTGCGACATCTGCTGCTGTTGTTGCTGCTGCTGCGAGTGCTGCTGCTGGCCATTGTGCAATACCGATTGCTGCTGCTGTTGCTGCGAGTGCTGCTGCTGGGCGGCTGCAGCGGCGGCTGCGGCCGGGTGGATGGCCAGCAGCTTCGTTTCCGGCGGCTTGTGCGGACCCATCGTGATCTGCGGGGCACCCATGGCTATGGTCGGGGCTGGCATCATCAGGGTCGACATGGTCAGCATTATTTGCGAGTGAATTTTGGTCGCTGTCGGGGTCGCTGTTTCTGTCGGGCACTGGCACGGATAACGGGCAAGGCTTTGTCTTGGCTTCTGCTATTTCTATTGATTCGCTGACCCCTCCACAGATGGTGATGGTGAACTCGGTGCCAAAGGTCGTGCGTTAGCCTTTGTCGCCAGCTTTCTCCGGCTCTCGGCAATGTTTGCTATATATCTCCCTGCCTTCCCTTATGTGCGAGTGCAAACTTATGAAATATGCTCGCTCGGCTCTATGTATTTTCACTTTTCGTCCTCGTCCTGGCTGCTGCTCTGAGTTATTACGAAAATTTTTATACGAATATGTACTTGTTGTTAGTATGTGTGAGTTATATTATTTTTTGTTGTTGTTTTTTTTTTCTTTTGCTTTTGCTTTTGCCTTTTCTTTTATGTTTCGCTTATGTGTTTGTTCAACCGGAAATACACGAACTCAAGCGCACTTGGCTTGTAATTTCTTCGCTGCTACATTCGGCTGTGAGGATATCGCTTCTGGATTTCCTTCGCCTGCCAGTAATCGCAAATTATTCTTTCTTTCCTCCGTTCGTTTTGTGTTGTGTCTGTTGGCAGCGGAAATTATAAATATTCCTGTCATACGAGTACCAGGAGGAGTTTGTGCCCTCAGACGTCGTCTGTTTTAATATCAATGTCTGGTATGTAAAATGTCAGGCGAGGAAAAAAAGTAAATTATAAGGTCGGGGAAAAAAAATTGAAATATGTATGAAAAATAATAGCGGAAAACTCCAAACAAAAGTGAAGCCCTGCTCAGCCGGCCCAGAGTCGTTGCCTTTGCTGATAAAGTTTCAGGCAGCTGCTGTTTGTTGGCAATTATTTTGCCGGCAGCTTCCACTGATGGGCTTTGACTTTGTTTTTGTCGCGCGCGAATTCGCTGGCAACTTTAGAAGTCAGTGACTGCAGCGTCTGACGCGAAAATCATCTGCAAACATTTGCCAAAGTTTAATGAAAGTCGCCAAAGTTTGCAGCCGACCAAGGGTGAAATACAAACAAGCTTAAACGCTGATCGAGACAGATCTTTGAGAAAAAAAAACAACGAAGAAAATGTATATACGATGTCTACAATCTGATTTGAATTTATTTCCCAGTCCCAGAATAATTTGCCATTATGGAAAGGAAGCAATTCTTTGTGTCCTTTGTGTCTCAAATAACGCACGAACCAAAGAGACGAGATCAATCGCACACACAGGATATTTTACAGGATATACAAAGCGTTCGGTATACGTTCGTACTAGACCGCTGGGCGACGCTTTTCTTACTGAAAGCCAGCAGCACACGCATTGGCCAAAATTCAGAGGCGCTGCTTTCGAAGCCACTGCCACTGCAACGGCGGCAGAAAGGCGATTTTCCTGCTGCCGATTTTCCACAGCCACTCTGCCACGCTGCCACAGTCACCGCCGTTGCCGATGCCGATGCCGCTGCCAGTGCCTCTGCCAACGGGATGCGTTTCCCTACATTTCTCTTCGTTAGCCAGGACATCGGATGCGAGGACACGAAGCTGCCAGCCTGCCTGCCTTCTTGGCTGCCTGACTGCCATCGCAGCCATCCATCCGTCCTGTCGTTCATGAAATATTCACGAATGGCTCGCTCTCACTCGCGCAAATTGCTCTCCGTTCCGGATCGGGTTTTTGTCTCTCTGTTCCGCCCTTGCACTTGCTACTGCCTGAAAGCCCTGTGAGTCCTCGTAGTCCCAACTGCCTCGTATCCTTTCTCCAAACGCCACTCACGAGTTCGTGGGTTTTCCTCGCTTCGGCATGCCACTCGCATCACAGCGCAGAATCCTGAGAGCAATCCGAATTTCGAAAGCGCCAGACACATTTGAAATTGAAAATAAGGAATTTTGTCTCAAAAGAAGATAATTGTTAAAAATATATTAATGCTTATTTAACTAATAGCTTGGAAACAAACTTAAAAATAGTTCAATAGTTAATAATAATATAAATATATGTTTAAGTTATTACTTATTTAAATCAGTTCTCTTTGGCTTTAATTTGAATGTTGAAGGAAGTAGGAAAAATATCCTAGGTCCTGCCTTTGAAAGTAAAAACCAGTATTTTTATGGTTAAAAGCGAAAACTGTTATACTCGTAGATGCAGAGAAATGTTAAACCCTTGCGTTTACAGAAAAATGGAAACAAATGTGCCCTGGAAATTTATAAATAAATACAAACGCAGAAATAAACATATTTTTGGTCAAAATTAGAGCTTAGACCTGGAGATTTAATTAAATAATAATACAAAATATAACCTGTCCATTATGAGCAAACGAAAGTTTGTCAAGATGCACATGGGAATAATTTGTCAATACGTTAATATTTTGACCAAGAAACGAAATACCTTCTATGGCAAATATGTATTATGCTTGATACCCCATGTTACTGACTGAATGTTTGATTGAAATTTTTGTATCCGAATGCTTCATCGACCATGTAAAGATCCAGTGGTTATTGCTGTTGGCCATATAAAACCAAAAAAAACTTTGGAAAAAATCATTGTTGGGAGTTTAATGTAAAATATATGGAATTGAATCCTTTTTGATTACGTATGTGAGGTGTTGGCGAAAACGTAAGGAAAATTTCCAATTTACCCTCAATATTGCATCGGCGAGGTAAAAGTATTATCCTAACGAAACATATGGAACGCTCAAAAAACTCGGTAGCCACTGAAAGTTCTTAAAGCTTTTTAAAAAATTTGTAAAATAAATGTCTATGCTGGCTTCTGACATTATTTGCAATATGGTAAGAAGTTAACCGGTGTAACAAATATGAAATTATTGTTACAAAAATGTTTTTTTTTTTAATGAAGAAATCTTAACCAAAAGACAAAGCGTCAAAATGAGTTTCAGAATAGTCTACCATTTACCTTGTTTCTTGGAATTTTTCCACTTTTTTGCATTAACATACTTTCTAGCCCTGCCAGTAGTGACAGGGCTTTTCAGGTGATGATGGAAGGAAGGACAGTGAACATGAGGACGAAAACTGAAAAATAAAAGAGGGAAAAATACATAATTGCATGTAATTTAGCATGCGACATTATCATTGTTTTACTCGTATTTAGCATAGAATCAACATGCCACGTCACAGGAGCGGTGAGGCCATGGAATATCTCGTGTGGCGGACAACAGGCTTTGAGTGTCCTTTGTCCCTGCTCTCTAAATCAGAAGCACAGTGAAAAATTCGCAGAAAATTCCAAATACCTGTGTTTAAGAGCAAAGTTAATTTTATGTTTGATAGAAACAAGGTACTAAGTGGGGACTAAGTAATTACTAAAGGACATATCGATAATTGCCTGGCTGAGGATTAGTTTTGTAATTTTTTGCTCTGTAACGTTGCATGTATTTAAATGCAACAGAAAAACAACAACATAGGCAGCAGCAACTTCACGTAATAAACAAAAGTGACGTAAACAATAAGAAGCGACCCCTTAGAGCGATGCAAAAGACGAGCCAAGGGGCTGGTTCTTTGGGTCCTTTTGCCTTTCTCTCCGGCTCCTTTTCCCGTTCTCCCATTGCATGCATGTGTGTGTGCGTGATGACAATTGCCCTTTGAATTTTTTAAATCACTTTAAATGAAAACAACAACAGGATTCCCCCATTTACCCCTGTGCACTGCCTTTTGCCTTTTGTTCTTCGAGTTGCGCTTGTTAGGTAAATCAGCGCCAGTTTGTATGTGTCTGTTGTGTGTTTGCTGGTGTGTGAGTGTTTCTCACAAACAAAAGCAAAAACAATCCCAAACAGCAACAGCAACAACAACATTGTGCAGAAAGTTATAACGTGCTTAAGCGTCTTTAGCTGAAATGAGGCTAAAAATATTTGCTTATAATGAAGTGCACGACTGTGTGAGTATGACCTGTGACCATGCACAAGTACTCAGCAGACATACACATCTGTGTGTGTGTGTGGCTACATAACAATAGCGCATTGGGTACTACTGTTTTTGTACTCGAGGACGAAGTGCCACACCCCCCGAATAAGAAGAAAATTAAGGCATTGTTAAAGCCAATTAGGGTATTTAGTCGAGAGACCCGGACAGCAGGGCGTATGCGTGATATTTCACGGTGGATGACAGCTGCCAAGGATAAAAGCGCGAAACTGACGGAAATCTGCAGGAAGCTCAGACATTTTTTAAAGCTATTAATGCAGTAGTAGGGCTGTTGTTTTGGCTATGTGATAGTTTCCCTTGATAACCTTAAACAAGCTGGCAAGACGTGAAAATGGCGTGGTCTATTTTACTTCACCTCGGAGCTTAATAAATAATGCCTTCGGTTTATTCCAATTTGTTAATCCCCTCAAATGCCTCTTAAATCTCCCTGAACAGCAGACCATTTACCATTTGAAACTAAAGTTTGCAGTGCAAATTAATCGGGTTCGAGACGAATCAAACCCTGGAAGACTAAGCCACAAGAAACATGCCACATCTTGACATAACCAATTGCCTGGGCTGGAGCCAAATAGGTCGACAGAGGACCCTTTGAAGGTTTTACCCAGCACCCAGAACAAAAGGGAAAATGGACGTGGACCAGAACACAGGGTGGGTGGAGAAGAACCGTTCTTGTCCATGATGGAGAATCCGATGGCGATGCTTGGGGCGAAAACGGCTAAGCACCTTTTGGCCAAGAACGAGACAGTTTTGAACGCCTCCCGGGACAGCTTGGGACGTTGATGGCTCAGCAAGGAATTTGCAAATTTTTGGGGGCCCGAAAACTGCCAATAAATAAATTCATGTTCGCATGCCCAAGACGCACTGAACCCAAGCGCTCTAAAAAGCTAAATAAGTAAATTATTTATGCATGCCCCGGCGCCCTACTTTACTTTTAGGTGCCACCTAATGGGGGTCACACTTGGAGACTTAAATTTTTAAATAGGTGTGTCAGATAATGAAAATAAGTACCCGGCAGGGGAGTTTAGCTCCGGAAAAGTACCAAACACAGAGCCAAAACACATGCGCCGGCAACAGGGGATTGTTAAAGAAGCGCTGTCACAGTTTTTGTTATCCCTGCTGTTGGGGCTGCAGTGCTCTCTGCTTTTCCCTGTTGTTTTTGTTTTGGTTTCTGATGTGGACATGGCTTGTAGGCCGTCGCCATTTGCCTTTTAACTTGGCTAACGATAATTTGTTTGGCAACGGCCGCCTGGGCTGTTGTGCGCTTCTGCTGTTTGGCTGCCACCATCGCAGCGTAATGAATTTTTATGCTCCTTTAATGTACTTTACGCAGATATGAAATTATGTGACCAAAGCGACCGAATCCCGCAGCCGACGACCGTGCCCACCCTTCACTTTGACCGGCTGGCCGCCTGGCGTGTTAATTATTAATATTTTTTAATTAAAATGTGCACTAGCCAGAGAAATACAAACATGCCTGTTAGGCAAACAAAAGCCGGCTCCAAAACTGTTGCCAAAAAAGGCCAACAAAAGTCATCACGCCTGCAGATCCTGAATCTCAAATACAATCTCACACACTGAAAGCAAACTATGAGCACTAAATCAACAATAAACATGGCCGCAGAAAAAAATGTTGAATTTAAAGCGAATACTGGAAACCAACTTGTCAGTCTGCGGTCTGGCAGATAATCTCCAGTGGGTCCTAACCGGGGAAATGCCTGCATGAATTATCGCATTCAAATAAAGCCAGGAAGGCCTTCGTCCAAGTACAATATCTCTATGCCCTTCCCTGTGGCTTCGGGTGACTCTGCCCGACTTAATGTACCGCGAAATAACTCGAATAATTCAAATGTGAAACTGTAGGAAAACGCAGTGATCGTATATTCTGCTCCTTCCATAATGCATTTCCGAATTATGACTGCCAATAATCAGGAGAGAAGGCGCGAACATTTACATAAAGAGTTGTGCTAGCTCTTATTTTATTCCAGCTGAGTTAGTGGTTCCATTTAAATAAAATGTAATCTGTATAAGTAATGGTCGAGGAACTAAGTTCTGCTTAAGCGGAAAATTCAATGGCGATTGGTATAAAGTCAGCTATGAGCTAGAAATGAAGTCGAAAGTTCAAGTAAATATTAAGCAAATAATAATAATTTAATACAATTTCATACAACTTTGTTCAGTCATATTCCAACCATGGAATGACCAGGTTGTCTGTATAGTAGCTCTAACAGCCTCATGCCTGGTTATCCATTTTCGATTTGTATAGGTCGGCCAGTAATTGCCGCTGGGCTATTACTGCTGGCCTTGGCCATTTGATGGCCACGCATTTCCAACCGGAAGCGCGTTCCATCGATTTGTCTCTGTCGCTGTCTTTCATTTGGCTTCTGAGCGAGTCCCCGGACCATTTCGGCTTCAGCTTCAGTTTCAACGACTTGCCATCCCAATGGCAGCCGTTGGCACAATTTACTGTTTAAGTAATATTTCGTTTCTTTGGCGGGCGGGGCGGGGACATTAGCAACTGCAGGAGAGAGTTACACTTGCTGCACATAACTGTGTAATTTATATTGCCCATTTCGCTTTGACTCGCCCAGATACAGATACCCGCTCGCACAGACACTCACACGTTCGCAAAGTGCCTCTGCGACAAAGTAAATTGTAAAATGTCACCCATAAAGCGTAAATTGTAACAAAAAGCACTCGAGGCCACGCAGTGATTTAAATTTTGTCGTCTGTAGGCTCCGGCTGAAAAGTTATGTGTATCTGTGGGCACCTCCACGGCCCCCACCATCGGCATTCCCTTCATTGTCCTGCAGCTCGGGGCCCTATCCCGGGACCATTGGCAAGCCCAGCTGGCAACGGATCTGTTCTGTTTGGTTCGGTTCTGGGCTGGTCTGGTCTGGTGTGGGCTTTGCTGGCTTGGCCTGCCGCTAGCTGCCACTTGGCAGCATTGGCGACAAGTTTTTGTGCCACGACCGTCCACATACATATACACATAGCGTCCACAATTTACACAATTCATAATTCATGCGAAAATATTGTTCATACAATATATAGAGCGATGGGGCGACGTCGGCGCATATAAATTTCTGCATTTTGCAGTCGCATCTGCAGCTGCAGCTGTAAACTTTAATTATATCTCTGCATGTGTAACTACGGCCAGTATCTGTGAGTCTATCTGCATCTATGTATCTGTGCGTGTGCATTTGCGTTTTAATTGAGTTTTGGTATGCAAAACACTGGGCCAAAGTGACAAATTGATTATCAATGCGTCCGCCGAGCCCGATCCCTTTAAATTTGAAATATTCCCGCTTTGGCAAAACTTTAAGCGATTGCCCCGCCAACTGCCACGGCTGACAAATTAAAAGCGGAAACAATTTATTTCACGCACTATTGAACTTGGGAATGAACGATTCTTCTTTGCCGCAATTTGAGCAAATATTAATTTTTTTTCGCTCTCCAGCAGTTCTCCAGCAGTTCGTATTCATGAACCTGTCCGCAAAGTCTGGGAATTTCCTTTTCTCTTACAAACTCCGTCTGTGTCTGGGTCTGTGACTGCGGCGGCAGAGTCCTTTCCCCCTGGTCCTTGGACGATGCTCGCTTTTTGCTTTTCGTCCCTCGACCCACGGCTTTCGTCGCTCGCTTTTCAGTTTTCGTTTTGCCAAGCAGGACGACGACAATCAATTTTTCTTCATCACAAAATTGCATTCTTCAAACAAAATGAGAGTGGCAAAGGCAGGCAGGCAGGCAGGCAGGCGGCAGGCGGCAGGCGGCAGTCGGCAGGAACAAGACTGGGACAAGAACACAAAAATTCGCACTTTATTCATTTCCGTCCGCACATAAAATGCTTTCCTTCTGTCGGGGCCAGCGATCTTTTCCCATCCACGGCTCATTCTCTATTCTGGATAGCGGATTCCGTATTCCGTATTCCTGTTCCGCATTTTGTATTCATTAATCAACTTTCAAATCTTTCCACAACAAACGAACGAAACGCCCCGACGCCGTCTGCGGAACATGGGAGGAGAATCCTATCTGCAGCCTTGCTACCCGGGTGGCACTTTGCACTAATTTGCGGCCGCATCGCCTGACAGTCGCAACAAGCAGGGACAAGCTGTTCACTCAGCAGCAGGGTGGCAGTGGCACCCACCCACCATCACCGCCGCCTTGTTTGTATCATTTACGCACCGTGAATTGAGTCGCGGCTCACACGGCGTATGCGTGATGGCTGGTCCATCACTCACTCGCAGCTTCGGCGGCGGATTCAGCGGCAGTCGCAGTTAGCGGGCGTCAGTTTTCATTTGCGTCAATTGTTTGCAACTGGTTATAGCTTCAGGACGTCCACGGCAACAGTAACGACAAGGATGGGCCTCGTCACAGAGAAAAAAATAGGATTTTTTTGTTAAAAAGTATTTTGACTATCATAGCTTCAACACAAGTAATATTAAGTTAAGTGACTACACCTACACCTACATATATATGAAATTGATATAAACCAACTGTTGTAGTATAATTTTTGTCAGTGTTTCCGCCGTGAAAATCTTTGTTCTGCTTTGGATGCTTGAGCATATTATGCTGCTTGTCTTCCAGTGGCAGGCAGCAGTCATTAACAACCGGAGATGAGTTTGGTTTAATGCGGTTGCCGTTTACAAATGGAATTTTTTAGTGGCTCAGCCAACCAGCCATTCAGCCAACCAAGCAGTCAAAATGCCAGCCGGCGTAAATGTGCAGCAGCAGAAGGAACTGTAGGAGAAGCAGGAGCAGGGGCAAAATCAGGCATCAGGAACAGCAGCAGCAGGATTTGGCAGCGGAAGTCATTCGATGCAAGGAGATGTGTTTTCCCAGTTCCTGGGAGTGCGTGAGCTTTTCTTGGCAGCTGAATTTGTGCATTTCTCAAATTTAATGCTCCGCCCGGTTTGAAGCCAATGAGATTTCAGCCAGTCATCAACAGCATCATCAAAAACTTGGCATACTTACTTTCAGATTACTCCATCTGCCTGTACGGACTACTGCAGAGTGTGCATAGAGTGTTTAGTGTGGGCGGGTGGGTCGAGTGGTCAAGGTGCAGCTGCAATTGCATTGAGTGGCTAGTGGTGGGTGATGGGGAGTCGAGAAACATGGAAATCCCTAATGCTGCCCGGTCATTTTTCTATGCACACTCGCATAGCATTTAATCCATCTCCATCAGTACGAATGAATCTCCGAATGATTTTATTTTCTCGGCCAGAACAAGTGCTATTGCAGTTGATAAAGCTGCTTATAATTGTGAGTGTGTGCGGTTTTACCAGAGGGCTTACTTTCTCTCCTTGCTTTTATTTTAGGTTATTTCTGGACTAGGACCAACTCTCATCGGATATGCAAATGGCTGGGAATCAATGCGAAATAAACGAATTGAATCCAAAATATGTGCATTAATGAGCTGCTTTTATCAGGCAACGGGCTTATGGTTACCTTTCGTATTACTTAAATATATAAAAAATTATAAATTTAAAAGACCATCATAATGAATCATTTCATAAAATTGGAAACATTTTTTTCTTTTGGATCCATTTTCAAAAACAAGTACTTGTGTGTCAGATCTGAAAAAAAAATTTTAAAAACTAATTAAAATCTCTGGGAATTTCGTCCTTTATGCATTTCTGAAGTAGATGGCAATCTGCACTTCTGGACTTGACTGGCCCGCTGGGCAAACTTTTCATTAGCCACATTTGGGTGGAAAAGTTTCGTACCGAATCTTTTACACTTGCATGCCAAGCATCGTCGCCTACTTATGCGCAATTTTTCGACAACTATTTATGCAGTGAAAACTTTATGTTTGCCACCCCCACACGGCCATACCCCCATATCTTGAAGCCCATTCCCGCCCTCGGCCACACCCACTCATTCACTTGGCTTCGGGTCCGAGTCGGAGTGCTCAACTATTTATGTTAGAACTGCAAAGCGTAGAGCCGAAACCAATGAAATTTCCTAAAATACTTGGGATAAAACCCAGAGTATAGCCTAAGCACCGAAAAAAACATCAGGGGATTATGGAATGGATTTTGTTGGTAGGATTTGGTTGGTTATCAAAAGATTTTAAATAGCACTTAAGATAAACCATTCATATTCTTGTAAAATGCAACATAACATACCTTTCAAAGTGGAAGTTTTCTCCCCAGTGTACCTTTTCAAAAAGGCAGTGGGCGTGGTTGGGTTATACACTTTGACTTTACTTAGTTGGCTTTTACCTTGACGGTGATTTTAGCCAGCTCCCTGGAAAGTGGCAAGCAGTCAGGCAGCATATTTTTCTTAGCCACTCTGGTTCGTTCTTATGATTTGGCCTGGCCTGGCTGAGGGCGCTGGTTAAGGTGGGTCAGGTAGGTGTAGGTGTAGGTGTAGGTAGTTCAAAGCCCCGTGTATGCGCATACATTAGAGGCGTTAAGCTTCAGCCGGCATGTTTGCCCAAGTGCTGGTAACTAAACGCCCTGGAAGATTGGCGAAAAGTTTGCGACTTGCTGCTGAGTTTATGGGCAAAGTCAATGGTCAATTTGTTTGAGATTTTGGAAATTTGTACTGCCTTGGGGCCTGGCCTAATTAAAATTGCATTCAAGCAGACCGGCAAGCAGCAACCGAAAGGCACTCTCTGCAAGGGTGGCGCGTGTGGCCTTCGCTTCCGAATCCAAATCCGATTCTGAATCGAAATCGGAATGAGAATCAAAATCAGGATCCTGATCCTAGCCCGTATGTAATCTAACCAAGCGAATCGCAGGCCGTGCTCCATACAAATTGCAGTCAACATGGCGCGTAAGTCAACCGGAACTGGCAACGCCAGCCATGAAATACACATGGGCCGTTTCGAAATTCTCATGAGCTGGTAGATGGTAGTTGGAAGTTGGAGGCTGGGGGCTGGGGGCCGGCAGTTGGTAACTAGGAACTGGAGGCATTAGGCCAGGCAGTGACAAATAAACAGTGACAGGAGCCAAACAAACAAACAAACAAAACGAAACGAACGGAGCAGCAAAATAAAGCAGCGACAGACGAGGACAATTCGTCGTCATCAGGAGCCTCATTTTGGACTTAATATAATACGCAGCGACGCGTCAAGGGACTCGGGATGGATGGTAGGATGTGTGGAAATAGATGTCGACTGTGTAGCTGGGAAGGCGTAGAAAATCATTGCAGACATATGAAATATTAAATATGTATAGGGAGAGAGTGAAAGGCCTACAGAGAAAAAAAGTGTGAGTCTAAAATTAGTTAGAAAATAGTTTATGGAATGTTGATATACATTTTAAAAAGAAAACCTACCTATGTCCTTCATGAATTTATTCACATTATTTTTGTGTAATTATGAGTACTTAGAGATATAAATTCATAGAAAAATTCATATTACTTTCCTTGGTTTGTTCATAATTTTAAATACATTTCTCCGAGTGCATGTGCTACCCATAAACAATCATTTGGCCCCAAATGTCTGGGGCTGTTGTCTAGTGAAGCAGAGCACTGAGGAAATGGCAGGCTGATGATCCCATTTCCGAGAGGTAAGTGATGCCAGTCAGGCTCCAAAGAACATCAGAGGATGAGGGCCCGAGTCGGCGGAAAATGTACTAAGGGAGCAACGAGAAAAACAGTCAGCCAGCCAGAGGAACAACCTTCAATGAGACAAAATCGACTTGTGCATTCGCCGCTGCACGAAGGAGAAATTCTGGGGCGGAATAAGGTTACACGGCCACCACAGCATACCCACCACACACAGGCAAGGAACGCGATTCGGAGGGCGAGTGTGTGCGTGAGCAGCAAGGAGCTGCCCGAGTCCTTTTCATTATAATTTAAGCATGGCAACATGACAACGTGGTTAACTTTTGCTTTTTTTCCCACATTTCGTTACTTTGTTGCTGTGATCAGTGACTGTGGGGATTCTACTGCTACTGCCACTGCCACTGCTGCTGGTGCTTCTGGTGCTTCGGGGGAAATGAAATTGCCTCAAAATGTTTGCCACTTTTATTCTGCTCTTCCACTTTTTGTGGCCTTTGACGTGTACGTGTGTGGGTGTTTTTGTGTGCAGCAAAGGTTGAAGTATTTAATGAGCTAAAATTCGGAACGTGTGTCCTTGGCATGGAATGAAAAACGCTGGGAATCTGTTACAAAATTTGCGACTTGTGCGAGCTCTAATGAGGAGTGCTCAGCGGTTGCGATTTCAATGCGATCCTATGACAGATATTTCAAGGCGACTCCGCCAAAGTCGCCACAGAGACAATTAATTGGTCCAATCACGCAACTCGCCGCTCGCTGTCCAACTGCAAACATGTTAATTAAACGACAGAACTGGCACAAATTTGCATACAATCAAATTTAAGAATCCGGCAAGAAAATCCATTTTGGCCATTTCCCCGAACATTTCTCAATGGGTGACATGTGCACGCAATTTGTATGCGGAAAACAAACACAGATGCACTCAAGAAAAAGCCATAAAGCCATAGAATAATATCTGGAGTTTACCATAATACTAAACTGAAACAATACTCTATTATTTTAAAGTCAGGGAAGCTTTTGCTCAAAGTGCTTACGGAGATGGAATTATTAAGCCTTATTGAATATTATTAACTTTTTTTTGTCAAGTGTCCAAACAAGCTCGCTCGTATATTTGTGTGTGGGGCATTATTATTTATTTTTATGCTTTACAATATTTATGCTCTTTGTGAGCGGACGGCATACGAAACAGCCTCGATGGACAGCGCATTTAATTAATGAAGAAACCGCCGGACAACCGCGATCATGGGTGGCCTTTTAATAAAGCTGAGCAAATATAAAGGCGGAAAGGAAAACAGGATTGGAGCGCTGGAAGGCCATGAGCATTAAGCCTTTGACATGCGCCAATCGTAAATCTTGGCCAACATATCTGAGCAATGTTTGCCGAATGTCCGAATGTTCGGCGTCCGGAGGGGGTTAAGGCTGCAATCCAGGACCCTACGCACGCATGGGCTTAAAATACAAAAAAAAGGGAAATAAGGAATGGGAACAGAACAGAAATGTTCGCCCAGCGGCGACACTTTGTCCGGCAACGGAGCCAAAGAACGGACCAGCAGCATTGACAAGGCCGCCTATGCAAATATTTAGTAAATGAATCAGCGCTTTGCGACTGTTATCATTTATGTGCCACGCCCCCAGCACCGCAGCAGCTTGGCCAGAACTGCCCAGAAGGATGGCAAGGGGAATAGGAGGAAGAGGCGGGTGACAGGCGACAGCGAATTTGTCAATTTGTAGCAATGACTGTAAACAGACGGGTCCGGAGAGAAAAGAAACGGAGAGCGGGCCGGGCGACTGCTGACCCCCTGCACATGCGGGCCTGAATTTATGGCCCATCTAGTGACGCACTTGTCCGGGAAAGAGCCCCCGAACAGGGGTGCCAAAAGGGGTTAGGGGGCTGGCGGCTGGGAGACTGGGCGGCCTGGGAGGGGGGCTTGAGGGCGTGCCGGACTAGCTGGTAACTGCCAACGGCTATGCATACAAAACGCTGCGGCAATTATCTGAAATGCAAATGCTTTGCTTGGCTCGAACCCCGAATCCGAATCCTGAATCCGAGGGGAAATGGCCATGGCTAAGCATGTAATGAATTGTCTTTTTGGCCATTCGATAAATTTTCAACTCTATGAAGTTGCCCAGCTGCAGTGCAGCTCAGCTCAGCTTGGTTTCAGTTTCAGTTTCGGATTCCGTTGCAGTTTCTGTTTCTCTTGCTGTTTCAGTTGGGGTTTGGGTTCCAGATTCCAGCAGATTCGGCACCAAAAATCTCCCAGCCCCTGCAGCATCGTAAAGTATGAAGCGCTTTATGGGCAAAGGGAGATTCAGGGCTTGGATCGGGGGGCGTAATTAAAAATCATAAGAAATGGAATACAAACAGAAATAAACATGCCATAGCCGAGAGCATAAAAGCAGCTGCAGCTCTTCTCCGTCTCTATAGTATCTATGTATCTGTATCTGTATCCGTATCTGCATCTGTGTGAGCACCATAAAAATATGCCAAAAGGAAAGCGAGGCAAAGCGAAAGAGGAAATAAAAATAAAAGCGCTGAAATAAAATAAATTGCACTCAAAAATCCTTTTCCGTGCCTGCAACTCATTACAAATTTTATTACAGATACTTGCCCGACACTCACCCGCCATCGGCAAGGCTTCGGGCGGCTAGGGGGTGGGAGATTACATACCCCGAGATAGAGATACAGATACTGCACATAAGCACAGAACTGACATTTAATACAACACTTGATGTCGCTCATTAAGAAGAATTCAGCGCACGAGCGCCGCTGCTTCTGGGCAGCTGAGGCGTCCAAAAAAAGGATAAACAAAACCCAAGAAGGAGGATGGCACTTAGGGTAACGAACTTTAAATACCTCGTACTAAAAAAAAAGTCATATAAATAAAACGATTTAATTTTTAAAATAAATGAAGTAAAACTTTGAGAAAAAGCAATCCCCTAATCACAAAATCAAGCATCACAGATACTGGGAATGAAAAAATTATACAGGAACTTGTTACCAAATAAGCAGCTGCCATTACAGACATAAACACATACCATTACACTCCAACACTCACACACTCACACTGCGGCAGACATAATGAGCATACACATCCAACGACAAGATAACACAACGCACTGCCTGCAGGGCGACAAGTGAAAGCATGTGTGATTGCACTCCTCCAACAGAAGGCAGAAGGCAGTTCCACTTGCAGCTCCCGGATTCCAAGTCTGGGCCGTGGGCTTTGGGCTCTCGGCACGGGGATTCTTGGCGGCAGCGGCGGCGGTGGCGGCGAAGACGCTCAACCCTCGGAGATGAGATACTGCCTATGGCAAGGCGTTGGCTGTCACCTGCCGCCGGCGTCGCCATTCTGCAAAAGGATGCCAACATGACGACAACTTGTCTACATTTCGTCTTCTTGTCTGCAGCTGCATTTGCAGTTGCCGAGGATGTACTCAGACATATGTAGCTGACAAGTGCACAAACACAAACACGCGGGGCAGGACAACAGTGCGTATACGTCACATTTATACATTTCCACAGTTTTTCCACTTACTTAGCATATTACGTGCCGATTGAGGACACCTGATTTGGGCTGGAAAAGTAAAAGTTTTTAAGATATTTTAACATTTGACATCTTTTTCCAACTTTTACTTCCTTATTTTATGTCTAAATCCCACTTTATCCTTCCTACTCTGTGGCCATGCTCTATCATATTAATCGCTGCTGTCCTGCTTAGAGAAATGGCATCGGGCGACAAGAAACTATATCCATTTTATTGAAGCATCCTTGTGGTGGCAA
Source organism: Drosophila pseudoananassae pseudoananassae (assembly GCA_018153035.1). Lineage (NCBI taxonomy): Eukaryota > Metazoa > Arthropoda > Insecta > Diptera > Drosophilidae > Drosophila > Drosophila pseudoananassae. Next base: position 4,414,891 of record JAECXR010000055.1, read on the forward strand.
GGAAGGAGTAGCCAGTCGGCCACAGTGATTATGCATTCTGATATCCCATTCGGTTGGTCTTGTGCGTGCGTATGTGGAATGCTTTTGGTGCTGTCATGTGTCTAACTTATCGCTCTCATTGTGCTGCGCACTACAAAAGTTTTTATTCATATTTTATATGGGCCTTTTATGTGGCAATCAAAGCCTATACAAACAGGCTCGAGTCAAGTGATACAGCAGCGGCGGCGAGAAAGAAACCCAAGTATGTCAAATTAACAATGTCATCAAAGCGATTTAGCATGTTGGCGCGCCATGTCCTGCCCGTGTCCTGCGTCCTTCGTCCTGCGTGCTGTGTCCCTCCGCCGCATGCGATTACATGGCAAATCTTTTCAAAGCTTTTAACAAACACGCTCAACCGCACACAAAATGGCGAACGCAAACACACGAGCGGGGTTAAATTGGGACCGGCTGCGGGACAGGGGTTAAGGGTTTTTTTGCGAGCCAGGATCGGGGTGCCCCCGCACAAAAGACAAGCCCAAAACTTTGAATTAAAATGCGTTTATTTGAGCTCTTTACACACCAGAAACCAGAACCAGGCAATTGGAGCGGGCGTATATGTGCTTTATCCTCTTTTCCGGTGGGGTGATGAAAAAATCTTAACCCAAATAACTTGGCCGGAAACTATTCAAAACATTTACTTAATATTCGCAACTTGGGCCGGCGCCTGTCGCTGGCAATGAAAGCGTTTTGTAATCCTTTGTTATCTCGATCTCGCTCCGCCCCATCCCCGTGACGCTTAATATTAAATCATATTAAAATATTCAAAGGACTTTGCGCCACCACGCAGCATTTATAAACATTAGCACGCCGACATGGCAAACATGGAGATCCTGTGCCCCGAAATGTATGCAATGCCCGAAAAGCGTCACCCGGCAAGTCAGCAAGTTGCCAACCAAGCCCACACACACACTCGGCAACAGGGAATCATGAGGAGCGGGAAAGTCGGATGTTTTAGGCGAAGAACCTGCCCCAGTTCTATGAAATTGTTTGCAAGAATTTTAGAATAATTTTTTGCCGCCTTCAAAGTGAGTCTGCACTGTGTGTATCTGTATCTTGGCCACGAACTCTTTGCGAGCATAAACTGCATGAGTTGTTCTTAGAGAGTGTTTAGAGCGAGCTTAAAAATGTATCAACGGCATGACAAGTGTGGCCGCAAGGCAGCCCCCATCTCCCATATCCTGTTTTTGTCCCCATTTGCACGCTCTCCCATCCAGCGTGGGTGCTCGGGGGCAGAAATGCCTCTGAATGCCGAACCGCATCGTTTTTCAGGCATTTTTACGTCTATTGATTCTTAATGGCTTGGTGGCAACTTTTGCCGAAAGTCATGCCAAGACAAATAGTTTTGTTTGTCAAAGCATACTTGTGGCAGCAGGTGGGTCTGTAAAGCGGCTTAAACGGCATATTACAGGGTAGATGACACATGCCAAGTTATGCCAGTCAATGACTCGGAAAGATCGGAATACTTTGAATGTGTAGAGGTATTTAGGCTTTAAATTTAAAAGCATTAAAAAAACTAAAAGTGTGTCCTACTCTAACTATGGCAATTATCTGCACATTTCGGGTAAAAATACGGATACTGTATCCGGCAATCCCATGTACTCTTAACACGCTCCGCCGAATGGAAACAGGCAGCATAAATTTACTGCCCCAGCCAGAGCAGTAAAAGTTGCTACTGTTGCAAGACACGCAGCATCAGGTGCAGCAACAACAACAACAACAGTAACAAGGATGGCGAGAAAACAGAAAGAAAGCAGCGCAAGATGCATTTAATTAAACTTAAACATTTTCATTGTCAAGCGAAAAATAATTAGTTGTGTGGCAAAGAGAAGGAAACAGGCAGCGGAACATTTGGCGTATACGTAACGTGCGCCGGAAGTAATATGGATCGCACAGACAGGGCGGACCTACCAGGACATGTGGAGGAAGGCCGGGAAGTACAAGTTTCAAAATTAAAATGAATGCACGCTGCCAGTGGAGGCTGGCGGAGCCGAAGGAAAGGAGTACAAGACTTTTGCACCAACAGACATTTACAAGCGCCAGCCAGCTCACAGAGACAACCGATACATGTGCACGGCGGATGGCAGTTATAAACGACAAAGTCACATGCATGAGCTTGTCAAAAAACCTAGTTAGTCCTTCTGGCAGGGACAGAAGCTAAACGGTAAGGGACGGAGCGGAGGGAAACGCAGAGGAGCCGAGCTGGAGGAAAGGATCCAAGCGCCAAAGAAAACTGCCAAGTTAAATGGGCGAAAAAAAAATCCGTATCCTCCGTGCATCCAAGATTGTTGTTCTTGTCGCCGGAGTGCGCGCTGTCGAAATAATGTGCAGCATTAACTAACTGCGCCTGCAAGCGACAACACCAGGACTCGCCGAAACAACGACAACGAGGCTGCCAAGGATACAATCAAGGATGGCTGGCAAGCATGCTGCAAGTTTGCCCAGGATCTCGCGGCCAGAGGCGGCTGTAACATTATATATTTAGTTAAGGTATTAGCAGCAACTACAAGTTGCCACTAATTCCACTTGCTTCTCAGTTTGGCTTAAAAAAAATTAAAATTATATAGAAACAGATTTAAGCCTTCCAATAATTCCCCATTCTATAGAGTATATTGCCATTCGATGCCTTGTAGTCCGGTGTATCCAGCCATTCATGTTTTTGCAGCGCCATGCTTGCATGGATTAATTAAATTAGGGCCGTGTCGAGCAGTCACCTCCCCGATCCTGCCATCGCCGGCCCCCATCCAGCCATCGATGCGTCAGTCTGATTTTCTTGACGCGCTTTCCACGGTTTCCACTGCAATCGATACACTTGACGCCCGGCCGGCAGCCCTTTGGCTGGTGTCCTCGGTGCGTGGCTAGCTAATAAATTAAGGCTAATTATGTTTTCAATTAGGCAACAATAGCCAATTTAATATTTTACTCGGCCGTAGCTGGTAGGCATCGGCTCCGCTGGCCCCTGATTGATGGGCGTCGCAATTTTTCGCGCGATTTGCAATTGCAAAACACTGAAAATTGGCAAGGAGCGGTTGGTGGTTGGAGCGGATGAGAGTGGGGCGGGACAGGTCGGATGTATTGCGTTAGGCCTGCGGCGCTTCTAATGGCAAATGCCTGTACAGCTTGCCTATTCCCCGATTTTTGTTGCTGGGCTGTGTCGGTCTTCGCTCGACGACCTTTTGGGAGGCAAATTTAATGGAAATTCTCGACATAGCCAGGGCATCAAATCAATATGTCATGAGAAGGGCTAGGGCTAGGGCCGATGCTGATGCGGCTGCTGTAGATGCTTCGGCGGCGGAAACGGTATCATGTTGATGTGTTGACGGTGTAGTCCGTATGAGTTAGGGTGCATGTGAGAATAATGCGTTATTGCGTATACGCAAAGTGGTATGGGCTGACAATGAGCCGAGGCTCACCCATACGCTGTTTTTCTTCTTTCAGTATTAAGCATATCAATGTCTTTTATATTATTTTGGTGGTACTTTTAATATCAGATAAAAAACATTTTTAGCTTTGACATGCTCTTGCCATTTTAATTGTTAATAATTTTTAGTTTCCACATTTTAATTTACCATCTTTATATGACAATTATTCCAAAAATTTGTCCCACTGCAATAGCCCCCACGGTAGAGAGTTCAAAAATGTAATATGGCTAGATGGAAGAGAAGAAAAAATGGTTAAAATTTGCCTGACTCGCTGCATGTGCGCCTAAATCGTTGATTTACGATTCACGCCACACTGAGGAGCCGTTGAATCAGTACAGCGGCAACAACAACATTCCACAAACACGTATGTATGGGTGTGTAAGGACGAGTGTGTGCGTGTGTGTGCGGCGAGGACACGCATGACAGACGCGCAGGCAGCCGTGCAAACCACTTTGGCGGGAATGCGTTGGCTTGTCCCTCTCCTTTAACACAGCGAAAAGTTTTTGCTGCAGCGCATAATAAAAAATTTTAAAATTTATTACATGTCTCCAGCCAATATTTCACTTTGACATGCAATGTCGCGAAATGAAGCTGTCCGGCTGTGGCGGTTGGTCGACTACTCGAGCCCATCTTCCTCTGACTCTGACTCTGGCCTGCCACAGCCACAGCCCAGATGACCAGTGCCTGGAGTAAATTTGCTTGCAATGAAGTGCGGAACATTTTTGCGTCAGCTGCTGCTTGGGCTGCCAATTAAAATTACCAGCAACAGCGGAAACAGCATCACCCCCGGCACCAGGGCACTTTTTTTCATTCCATCCCATCTACGGGCAATCAATATATCCGTTCGCTTCTTTTAATTAATTCCATGCGTTTGACATGGAAAATGTTGCACTCCTTGGCTTCATCCATCGACGCCAACAGGCCAGGCTGTGTTCGTATTAGCCCGTCTGGGCCGTCTTCGAATGACTCGATCTCGGTGTGTATGGATATGTCGTGTGTCGAATGGATTCACTGAAATTTTATGCGTGCGCAAATGAAAAGGAAATGTTATCGTTTAATTTTATTTTCGCCATTGGCGCCGTTGCATAATAACTGCCAGCGAGTTCAGAGGAAAGAAATTGCTGCACTACAAGAAAATGTATCAGTTGTGGGTATGGGAATTACTTGTAAAGACTTATTTTGGTTCTAAGTTTATTTTAATCTTATTTTTTTTTCTAATATTTTGTTTTCTATACTTTAACATTTTCTACACCAATCGCCCTTAAAAGTTTTCCCTTGATATTAAGTATACGCCTCGTATTGCAAGTATTTCTAAGGTCGTATGTTGTTTTTTTCTATTACTGATTTATGCAAGGATATTCAAGTCCCTTAACAATTTTCAAGTGTGAAAACTTATCCGGTGGAACTGAAAAACTCGGCTGCCCCCTCTTCTGGCTTTACTGGCTGCTTGGCAGGCTGGGGACGCACATAAGTAGGTCCTGGCCAGTGCGAAAATGGCACCGCGTCCAAACATAATTAAAGACAAACAACTGCACGCAGCAGCAGCACCCCCGGTTCGGCCCCCGGCCCTCTGGGGTGCTGCCGGTGCCACGATAAACGCATGAAGGCAAATAAAGGCAGCGGACGGATGGGAACACATAACTCACACACGCATGTCCCCACGAACTCGGGGCTTGGGTGGGGCGGAGTCTTCCTGCCGCACTCTTGACACTGCAACGCCAGCGACAGGACCAACATCCTTGGCAGCCAGCCACATGAGGCACATACACACCTCCTGCCCCACATCCTGCCGGTGGGGACCCTCACTTACCTCCGGAAAATATGGTGAAATAAAAGCCAAAAACGAAAAATGGCAAGCCAAAGTGTTGCGGCACATTTTTATGTAATTAATTTGCCAACCGGAGTGCGGGAGAGTGGGCGGGAGTGCAAAACTCAATTGGGAGTGACCGGAGCTCGTTTGGCAATGATTCTGCCATCAGTCCTGGCAACAGGGTAGATAAAATACCTTTAAATCTGGCATTTTTGTATGAATTTTTGATTGAAATTATAAAAGATTATCCTTTACTCCCGCCATAAATAACTCCAGTCGTGCCTTTAAGCTTTTTTATGTGGAAAGCGACCTCGATCTCAGATGTATTATTTCACTTGTGACCGTATGACCCTCCGACACTCTTCACAGCCCTCATCAGGATCCTTTTTTTCTCATTGGACCAGCAGGGGCAACAATTTTGTACATCATTTTACTTTCATTATGGCTTAACCTTGCAGTTTGATAGCAGCCTGCAACCGCGCCCGTCCTTCCATCCGCCCTATCTGCAGTGCTTGAGAATGTGGGGGGTGTGTGTGGAAAGGAAAACATTGCGTGGAAAAGTGGGCGGCACAGAATGAGGCACAGGCACTGTGGACTTCCGCTCGCTCGGGCAGCAAAACGAGCAGAAGTTGTTGTTCAATTTTCCATTTTTAGTTGCCAGTCGTTGCCGAAGTGAAAAAGTGAATGGCGCATGGATGGGGGAAGGGCAAGGGAAGTGGGGCAGGGACGGGCAGGGGGACGAGGACAAAGAGAAAGGTAAAAGGGGCCTTTCCACGCCGGGAAAAAAGAAGTGCTGAGGACCCGGCGCTATGTAAGATAATGGCAAACATGGGGAGAATGAGCTGCCGTGTGCGTGTGTGTTGAAAGCCATGCAAAAACTGTAAACAAACAGAATGCGGCTAAACACAAACACCTTTGAGAGATGCACACTAACATCCACACACAAAGCCTTAGTACACCTGCAAGTGTGTGTGTTGCAGGTGTATTTATAAAAGTCACTGGCACAGGTAAAAGTGCATGCAGAAAAAATTCAGACAGACTAGGATTGAGACATTCTATCAAACACAAAAATAGGGGGAGAAAAAAGAGACACTTATAGAAAAACTTACTGAAATAAATGGGTCAAATATATTTGTAAGATTTTAACCTTTCATAATTGTAAGGCCCACCTGCATTCTCTGTGCATCAGACCCAACACTCGTATATACTCTGGCAAAACACTTTGCGCGCCCCAATATACAACTAGAACTATAGTGGTCGTTGTTCTTCACCAGCTGCCACGACCCGAACGTTCAAAGTAAAAAATATCCTTCCCTTTGGGCCCCCTAGCCTCGCCCCTTCAAAACAGTTTTAGCCCCCCCTGTGGAACTGTGCCAGAAAAACATAATTAATATGCAATTTTTTGTGTTTTTTTCCAGCTTTTTTCATTTCTTTTACGAACATTTTGAAATTCCAAAGGTTCGCCCGCCCCACTGCCTTTTCTTTGATGCACTTGTGCCTGTGCCAGTGTGTAGGTGCTTGTAGGTGGGTGAAGAGTGGTTGTGTTTGTGTTTATATTTATGGTACAATGCATTCAGCATAACTCAAACATGATTAAAAAGTTCCAGGGTTTTGTTTTGATTTCCATCGATTCCTCACTCACCCAAGGAAACTGGGAAGGGAGCAGAGAAGCAAAGTGAAACTGATAGCTGCAAAACATTACACAAAATCCAATAATCCAATAAGCTTAATTAAAACCATTGCTTGAAGCATTCTGTATATTCTCCCTTAGTTTCGCAGAAGGCTCTATTCATGTACATGAAGTTTTTAAACAGCCAACTGGTTCGATCAATTTCTTAAACCGCTGCATACGGATGTTATGGAAACTCATTCTGCGCCCCGTCGGCATTGTTCGTGGCAAACAGAAAAATCGCTGTATTCGCCAAGGCGCCGAACGCAAATTAAAGGCAAACATAAAGCGCTTTGTATGGATGCCGCTGCTCCTGCTTCTGCCTCATCCGTCTGATGTTGCAGTAGCCTTTTTTATTTTTGTTGCTGCTGTGAAGGCAGGGTGCATAAGCGCTGCAAACATTCAACATCCAGCAACATCAGCCGAGTCAACAAGCGGCTATGCTGCTGCCATTGCTGTTGCCGTGGACGTTGCAGCTGCAGCAGCAACATAAACAAACATTGGCGGTTGCACGTGTGGTCATGGAAGGATCCCAATACCAACAGCAACCCCAATGCCAATACCAATACCAATACCAACACCAATACCAATACAAATTCCGATGGCAGGACAACGGAGGGAAGAACAAGATGCGCAAATAGAGCTGCGAACGCCAACGTCAGCAGCAACAATGCTGACTGACCTTTGCACGATATGTGCTTTTCCATGCAGCACTACAACAGTTGCAACAGTCGGCAACAACAATAACCGTAATTTATATTTTTTATTGATAGAGCCATAAATAAAGCCGAAACGGAAGATAGAAGTTCGAAATGCCATATGCACAAGCTCGTACAAGTAAATGCGCCTGTCGTCCATAATCAAAAGATTTGAAAATGCTGCTGACTGTGACTATGTGAAGTGAAGTGACCAGGACTGCCAACTTGCCGCCCATAAAATATGACCCACCAGCAGCCGGAGCGGCAACAAAAACCACTCCGAATGTGGCACAGTCCCGCTGCTGCTCCACTTGGACAGGCAACAGGAAAAATGCCAGAAAGCTCCCTTTTGAGTCGCGTCCGTGTCTTCTGCATGTGATTCTGCGTCTGCTACTGCTTCTGCCACAAACTGATGCAGCAATAAAATTTGAAACAATAAAAGACGAAGCCAAGGAGACGATGCCCGAAAGTTGCCAGAGCAGCAAGTGGAAATTGCCGAAAGAAGACGCAAATGGCAGCGAAGCTGAAGATGTGGCAAGCTGCAAGGAGATGCACCAGTAGGGGTCCTTAAAGCTGCAGATTCTGCGTCTTTCCTGCTCTCAAAGAAGACATTGCATACTCACTGAAACATAGTATTGAGTAATATATTTTTTGATTAAAAAATGTTTAGGAAACTTAATCTGTAAGTCAATCAATATGTATGGCGGAAGACTCTAAAATATTCATTTATTTTTTTATTTACAATTTTAATTTTGGTAATATTTTCTTGTGTATTCTTCTGGAAGTGTCACCCATACACGTACACGGTAGCCACTTTTCCGTTTGCAATGAAATGCGTTGCCAAATGTTGCATTTATTTTGTGAGTTTCCGCCTGCTGCTGGACTCCTTGCGATTTCCAGAATAAAGTTGGCAAGTGCCATTGGTTAGAGGACTATCACAGAATATCCTTTGTGAAAAGATGCTCCATAAATTCTTCTAAAATAAAACAAATTAATTTGTACTCCTGATAAAACATCTTTATAGCTCAGGCAAGAAAAATACATATTAAATTCTTTAAAAACATGTTTTTGGAAATATTTTATTTTTTAGCTACTTTTCTGTCTAATTGAATGTCTCAGATAACTTTGACTCAGTTTCCAAACTTTGGGAACATATTGTACCAAAGTTATGGTGATCGACCTTAGTCCCCAAGCTGAGGCAACTAGCCTGCCAAGGACTCTTCCCACAAGTTCATCAAACACTGCGCCTTGACCCTGACGATACAACTAAGCCACTCGGTAGCTGCTTTAGAAGCGGTCTCTTTACCAAGTACACTTGAGCGAAAAATGTTAAATTTTATATAAATGATTTGGAAGGGTACCTGTGCTTATTGAAGTTAAATGGTTAGCTTGAAATTTTTAAAATTTTAAATATGATTATACAAACATTAGATTGAAAAGAGCTTCAACAATATTTCTCCTTGTGCAGTCTCCAGTCTGTAATCGCTTTCTGCACTTAATTTGCGCCGTCTTAGTTCCCTGCTGGGGCAGAGACAATTACAGTAAGTGACCGAAATGCGTGCGAGAGTGTGTGAGTGGGTGGGTAGAGTATCCCTTAAGTAGCACCCTCTGCCGAAATTCCAGGCCGCTTGCTTAACCCTTCGCAGTCCACTTGGCAAGCCTTAACCACATGTGTATCGCCAAGGCGAGCCAGCTTGGGAAACTCCTTTCTGTTGTTTGTCGGCGGGAAAGCGGTGGCCAGGGGCAAAGTGGTCCTGTGGGGGGTGAAGAGTCTGGAGTCTGGTTCCACTAACTTAACTGGCAGCATCTGGACCAAATGACTTTGTTAAGAGTTTTCGTTGCGCAATTTTCTTTATTTTTCCCTCAAAGCCCCAGCTCTGGCAAGCAAAGGACAATGGCAGCAGGATGACGAATAAAAGTGTCACTTTCTATGGCAATTTCATAATTGCATAAGTGTGGAAGTGGTCAAGTGTCTGGGCAATAGTCCTGCTACCACTACTGCCCCACCTTTCCTTCCTCCCTCGTCCCTCGTCCATCTACCGACAGGCATAAATTTTTATTTAGTAGCGCACTTGCTAGAGTTTGCCCAAAAGTTACTTACAAAGTGAAGTTTCAGCTGCAGCAGCAGCTCTCACATGTTGGAACTCACTAACACATTCTGTGGTCAATGCCATAAATTTGCTGTCCTGCCTCTGTCAAGTGGGTCCTCGGTCCTCGGTCCCCAGTCCTTATTCTCTTGCCCCACCTCCAGGCCTCTCGGGCAGGACATATCCGCAAGTTTGGCCTCATCTCTCAAGCCGGCAAAGTGCTCGAAAGTTTGCATCCGAGGTGAGTTCTCTTTTCTTATTTGATGTGTCGCCGCAAAAGTTGTCTGCACTTATTATTGCCCTTCCTGTGCCTGGCTTTCAATTAACCCCGACGTGTGTGCTTTCCGTTCTCAGTTTTCTATGCTGGCAATTAAGTAAATGGCAATCTGCAATCCCGGATTTTCAGATATCCCGCCCATAGCCACCAAATCCGATGTCAAACGTGTCGGTTTTTCGCAGGTCGACATTAATTGATCCTTTTGGCCAGCGCTTATGAAATATTTCTGCTTCAGACGCAGGGCCAAAATCCATTTCGAAATGCAAACACTTTTCAAAGTGTCCGCGACACACGAATAGCAAGGCAAATTGCAATTAACACTGCTTCTTCTCGTGTGTACTTCGCTGTACATGGGTGTGTGTGTGTGTTGTCAGGACTCTCCCTCCCCTTTCTATTTTTTTCCTGCGAGCAAACTCTAAAAGTGTCCACTCATCGTCAAAGGACTTTGAGTCCTCGCGCTCGAGCGCCCGTCAACGCTGAAAGCGATAAGGCAATTAGAAAATACATCGCATCGCCGGCTGACGCAGCTCCGGTGCACCGAAAAAAAATCACAGGAAAGTTTAACGACCCCCGACCCCCTGCAGTTACACAGCCCCTACATCAGATGTCGCTGTTGGTGTCAATTATTTCGAATTTTTTGTCAATATGCCGCAGACCTCCATGACGGTGCAACTAGCTGGCTGGCGTGGGAGGAGGGCCCATAATGGGCCACTTCGACTGGCCAGAGATGGCCCCAAGCCACGCCCTCTAGGCCAAAGTACACACCCCCTATCAAACATTGCAACAGGCACTTGGAAAAAATATTCTCTCTCATATACTTTTTCTCATAAATTATTCCATTGCACCTAATCGCAGGGCCCAAGTTGTTGAACCCTTTTTTTAATTAAACAAATAATGTTGGAATATTTTTCGCAAGTGCAGAACACTGGTCATGGCCATGTTGGCCATTAAACTTTGCTCCTTCCTGCCACAGCGGCTGCGGCTGGTGCTTTCTTCTTTCAAATGTTTATTTTATTTTTTCATGCCATTTGCCGTTTGTCTTTCCCCGGCTGGAAGTTGGTGTTTTGTTTTTGAGATGAATATGCAAATATTTTTCGGTGAAAGAAAAACAAAGGGGAGGGGTGGCCATTTTGTGGGCAGGATGTGATGCCGCAGGACGCGCATCATTTCCGCTTAAAATGCAGCACAATTTGCCGTAAAAAGGTTTTTCCAGGACTCTCCCGGAGCAGAAAAAGCCGGCAACCCATCGAGTAATGATAACCGAGTCGAAGGAAAGACAAGCCTCAGTTTCCGTGGAAGTTGCTGGGAAGCTGCTTACTATAATACCCAGGACTTGCTGCATTGACCATTTAAAATGCAGTGCATCATTAAACGAAAAATCAATAGGATTGCAAAATATTTCAATTTAAATCGACTTCTCTCTGCTCACGACTTGCGACGCGGGCGCTTTTATGACCCCTTGCGAATTGAAGTGCTGACCAAGCGGGCACCTTCTGGCCAACTTTTTGGCCTGGCCTGGCCTGTCCCGGCCAGGAGCTACTGCTTCTGGGCTGCTGTTGTTTTTGCTCCTGTTATGGTTGTTGGCGGGCGAATTAAATGGACGCTTTGAATTTTTTACGATGCGCACTAAAAATCCAATTTAATGAACATTTAAGAGACACACTCGGCAGGCCCGGAGCGCCAAGTCGACTTGGACCGAGGCGAGACGAGACGGGACGGAGCGAAGGACATCGTCCTGCAGCGGCAGAAGCAGCAGCAGCGGCACGTAAGCGAGAATTGCGATTACGTATACGTAATGTGAGCAGCCAGCCAGCGAGCAAAGCTGCAAAAAAGGGCTGCCACAAGCATATCCTTTTTAATGTAATTGCTTTTTTAAGAAGTGCGGCGTTTCTGCTGCTTCTGCTGCTGCTCCTGATGATGATGCTGCCATCTAAGACACTCGCAAGCACACACTGACGCCCCACCACCAATCCTCCACCCACCCACAAGGTCGCGTAAATCACACCCCCTTGCATGTGAAAGAAAGAAAACTAATGAGTAGATTTGAGTTGGAGAATCGACTACAAAGTACCTGTCAAGCTTTGAATTAAAGATATTTTTTAGCTTCAAGCCAACATGTGCCTTGTGGCAGCAAAGTAATTAATGAAATAACATTGTGTCTCACTGCATTACTCAAATTATCTTTTAAATATTTTTCATTTTTAGTAAGTTCGTTTGTTTTAAAGTATTCTTGGGTAAATGGTACAAAATCTTCTATCAACAGCTTTAAAGAAAAGCGAAAAAGTTTTGATAATGATAATGGAAATGAATTGGCCAACCGGGGTCACGGGATGCCGCATCGAATGGAATTGCCAGCAGTTAGCAGCTGTTGCCAATGGGAATTTTCTTGGGGGAGGCTTGGGCTCCGAGCTCACAGCTCGAATTGCCATCACATGCCAGCGTATGCGATGCTCCTTGATGTGATGCCCAATAATTATGACCGGCAATCGGGCTCAATTATCAGCGCATGCCATTCGCAATTAGTTGACACTGTGGCAGCCTGAGATGTGCCAGAAGTACGTGTGCCACATTTGGCATTTAAAAAGCTTAGCTCTTTAAGTGCGGTCAAATTATATAGGCAAGGGCAAACTACAAACCGCAAATTGTATTTGCCCAACCAGGTGACAAAATGGGTGGGCCAACGGCACAGGAGGTGGGGCGGTGCAACCTTCGAAAGTCAAAGGTCCCGACATAGGCCAGTCAATTAGCAGTTGCCTTGCTGCTATTTGCTGTCACTTCTGCAACTAGAAGTCAGCTTCCCAAATGAGATAAAATAAAACCGAAATTGCAATTTTCTCCGAAAACTGCAATGCTAAATGTATACGTTTAGCTCTTTGGATGTGTGTGCCTGTATTTACATGGGAAATATGCAAAGCCTGCACTGGGAAAAAACGAGTAAACTAGTTTTTTAAAGATTTTTTTTTGATATCATAGTTTTTAAGGAATTTTAAACTTTAACTTAAAAATTATAAAACCATTCTATTTATTTTATTTTTAGAAAACTAATATATCTCTCAGTGGATGACAAATGGAAGTTTTGTGTACCATTTACGGTTGTCAATGTGCTTGCTTAGCTGAAATTAAAGCTCAAGTCAAAGTACTGCTGACCCTTGGAGGCCCGTAGAATGAATAGGTCGCCCCGTTCCTGGTTAGTTGTGTTATTGTCCTTCGCACAGAAAACATTCCCTAATGACAGAGCCACGTATATGTTGGTAGATGTGGAAATTCTCTGCATACGTTATCCTTATATTGATTGACACTCTAGTGGCTCCTGGAGGTGTATGTGTGCCTAATGGAAAATCTCTTGGCACATCGATCCCCTGATAAATAACTTTTCCGATTCGATTTAATAGAAATTACAATTCCACTCCACTTAACCATTATCCATTATACCGCCGGGCTCCCCACCGCTTTATAATTTGCACAAAAGCCCCGCTCGCACAGCGATTGCTCTGCCCCAACCACAAAACCCAAGCCACCCCGGCCTCCTCCACTTCCACTTCCATCAGCCCCTCGTCACTCTCCAACAATGGCGAAATTAGCATGAGTTACTTTGTATATCCATTGCGCAAATTTTGACACGTGCAGCCGCCAATCCCGGAGTTGCCATTGATACACCACCGCCCCGCAGGTCCTGCCTAGTGCCCCTTTTTTCCCGCCCAGTGCCACCCATTTCATTCCATTACCAGCTCACACACACACATGTGCCGCGACGAAGAAGGAACCACATATTCTTGCGGCTCAACCCTCCCCCTCCCCCTGCCGTTCGCACTTTGAGTCCTTCCTTGTGTCTGTGTGTGCCTGTCTGTATGTACATTTTTGTGTAATTTAAAACTTCGTAATGTACACTTTTGCCGGAGGCATTTTACTTACAATACACATGTAAACATCGCACTCGCACACACGCTCACCCGCACTCACACTGCGGTGCTTTTTAACCTATTTCGTAGCAGGTGGATAGGCTCTACGATCCAGGGCTCACCCCGCTCGGTCCGCTTGTATGCAAAGTGTCAGCTCTCCGTTAAGCTTTGCTTACCGAAAAATGAAAGACAGCCACGGCGAAAAGTAAACTGTACAGATTTCACCTCTTTATCAGGAGGCCAGGACACTGAAAACAATAAGAGACATTTCCAGGAATTAAAAAAAGAAACTCCTAACTATACTAAATAGATGATCCTAATACATTTGAAATATCACGTTTTCTTAATTCTTTGAATTTGCGTAAGATTTTTACCATAAACATGAATATGCTAGAATTTTTACTTTCATACGAGTAATAAGAGTAAGTTTTCTACTGTTTTTTTTTGCAGTGCATTCGGTCGCCCAGGTCAACTCGTCGCAGAAAGCTTCTTCGGCACTTGCATGCTGCGAAAGTGTCGATTTCATTGACTGCGCCTCCATGGCGCTTAGTCAAACACTGGCAACGACATCGACACCATCGCCGGCAATACGACCCAAGGCGCACTCACACACTGACACTGACACTCACACCCACCATATAACTTGCCACACCACACCGAACCACCGTACCATCCGCACTCAAACACTGGCCCCACTTGCGCACCACTGAAAGCTAAGTGACGGCAAATATTCAAATATGTTTTTGATGTGATTTGTTGCCTTTCCCACTCAATTTTCAGCGACACTTTTAGGCTGTTTTGTCCTCTCGAGTTCCAGCCAGCCCTGCCTGTGTTGGGTCCTGTATTTGCGCGAATATTGTTGTTGTCAGTGGCAACAGCGCTCTTCAACCACCCAATGGCCCAATCACCCAACCACCAGCACCATTAGCGGCTGCAGAAACCACAACGCGAGCACTTTGAAATCGAAGACATTTTGCAGGGCCCACGGCCATGCACTTGAAAAAAGCAAATCACTTTTGCAATAAAATTTATGGCTGTTATAGTAATAGTACTTTTTTATTTTATTTCAAACTTCCACTTCAGTGACTAAATTTTCCGCAAGTGTATGAGCGTGGCTTGTGCCAACCGTAAATTGCCAACAGGATATTCCGCGGTTTTCCCAAGTTTTATTATTATACATACTCCTATTTTTATTCGTCTCCCATCGATGAGTCCTGGATCTGGTTACTGCTGCCTCGGGTCGACCCTTTGCCGCTGCTGGTGTTTACTTTAACCAGTACTCCTTCCGCTGTCATTGGCTACATCCCCAGCTTTTTTATTTTTGCGGTTTTTTCACAGTTTTGTTTTCATTTATTTGTACTTTTTGTTCTGGTTTCAAAGTGTTTGTTTTCTTGAACTTTTTTGCGGAACAAGCGTTTGCCTGCTGGCTTTTAATTTGCACGCCACAATTGCCATGGCCACCCTGAAATGCAGCGGCCGCAATTAATTACAGCGCTGATATCATGGCCCTGCCGCTGCCACCGTGCCACTGCCACTGCCGCAGCTGCGATAAAACTTTAGCAAATGTAATTTTAACAAAACCGCATCGCCGCCTGCTCAAGACGAAGACAGGCAGGCGAGTAGGGCAGGGGCAGCAGCAGAGGCGGAAGCAGAAGCACAACCGCCGACCTCAGTGGAACATCTTGGCTAAATCAACGCTAGTTAGTTTTAATTATGGCAATCGGGAACATGCAATTTCCGGCCAAATTCAATTCGATGCGAGTCGATTCAAATGGGAATGCGGCTTGAATCCTGCCCGCTGAGCAGAGAACTCTCCGCAAATGAGTGGGCGGAAGGATGGATGGCTTTGGGATGGAGTTGAATAGTTTATTGGCTGGAATGTAGAGCCCTGGTGGTCCTCAACGACCAGCCCAGAAACTTGCCCTCAATTTTCTTTTAATTTCAATAAAATATTTAATATTATTAAATTCCTACCTTACCTAACACATGCGGACAACCCATTTGACCTGAATTTCTATCCGCATCCATTTATTTCAATTCGCAAACGCTTGACAGCCAAGCCAAAATCCTTTGGCACCTGCGAGTGGTCAGCTCTCGATCTGAGTTGGCTTAAAGCACGGCCAGCTAATACACCTTTACCATGGTTTACGACCCGACTTAGGTCGTTTGGGGGAGAGATCCCTTGTCCATCTAATGGAGTGCGGGATGGCTTAATGCGCCTGCAGTTCGGCATTTGCAGTTTATGTATTTATTACTGTCATCTCACAGCCCGGCCACTAAGTCCGCAGACGTGGGCCAGAGCTATGGAATCCGATGAAAGGAGAAAGCTGAAACGGGAAAGGGAAAGCACGAGGGAGATCGTATTCCCAGTCAGAAAGCAAGCTGGCAATCCGTAATAATCGTAATACAGAAAGCACTTTCAGCTTTTAACTTATTATTAGCTTTATTTTACAGTTGTCAGCCGGAGCAACGCCCCGGGTATTTACAAGGACTTGTCGTATGTCCTATTTAACCCTCCACCCGCCCATCGGGGCCGGGGTCTAATATATATATGTGGAAGCACCTGGCGAAGGTGTGTTTGTGCCACTGTTTGGCCGCTGCTGATGGGCGGTGGGTGCGGGTCACGCCCACTTTTTACTGCAGTTAATTCTCCAGTGAAGTATTTAATTTTATGACACGGGATCCTTGGACCTGGCGGGAGCGAGATGGCGAGCGAGTGCGGCGGCCCTTGGAGTACAACAAATATGAAATGACTGTCATTTCTTGCATTTAGGGGCACTTTGGGGAGTACTTGGCAGCATGTAACACCCAATACTTACACTTATACAGAGACACACAGACACGCACACACCTGGTACCTGGTACCTGGTACCTGGTACACGCCTTTGATGGTGTTGTTGTTGTTCTGCTGGCATCATTAGCGTTAACGTTATGTAGCGCTGTGTTATGTTTTGGCTCTTCGAGGTGCGAGCGGGAGGGGGCTTGAATCTTGCCTCGCACTCTCACCAGTAGCTACTGCGGCAGCAGGGTTATCGCATAATTATGCAGCATATTAATGTATCCCCGCCATCCTGGCTGCCTGCTACCCGCTACCCGTCATAGCCTCCACCCGATCCACGACCCTCGACCCCCACAGTCACCCCTTTTTATTATCATTCATATGCAAAGTTTCATAACAATGTGGCAGCCTCTTCAAGCTCCAACTCCCTCATTTTCAACTCCTTCATTTCACTTTGCCCCCTCTCATTAGCTGCTCACACGCTCGCCCATCTCGTTCGTCCTTTTAATTCCTTGCCAGTACAGCAGTACTCCGCTCTCCGGCTGAGGTCGGGGATTGTTCCATTTCCTTGCCATAATTTGTTTCGGGCTCGTAAATTTATTTCAATAATTGCCGGCTGCTTGTGAGTTTCATGGAGGTGCAAATAATGTTACTTACAACCAGACACTCGCTCCCCTTTCCGCTTTCTTCCTTCTACTTTCCACTTTCTCCTTTCTCTTTTTCTCCATTTTTTCTCGCTCCATTTGCGCTGGCAGGCGAACAAAAATGTGTGAAAATATTAAAATAATAGTTGTAATTTATAACCAAATTGCCGGGAACATTAAAATTTCTGCTGCTACTGCTGGTGCCATTAAAAGTGTTTGCTAATTAAGTTTTCGCGTTTCCAGCCGACCCAGTCGGGGCGCCTAGTGTGAACACGGTCTTAAATATATATTAACAGATATCTCCTAAATATTTCTGATATTCCGCTCTGGTAATTAAGTTCACATTGCCATTTCTTAAGCATCCAAGGGTCTTCATAAAAACCCGGCACAGGTCACACCCCTCTAATTTGCACTTAATTAAAACTTGAATCAGCACCGGAGAGCTCTGAAAAAATATCCACTTTGCAACGGGCGCAAATAGAATTTCATTGCACTTGGCCGCCGTCCAATCGTAAGGGTAAAAATCTCCTGGCCCCGAATGACACGCCTCCCGGGCCGTCATAAATATTTATGCGGCAGTCCGCCAAGTGCAGCGGCGGCAGGACTTTTTCAGGCCCGGAAAGAGCAGGAAACGTAAATGAAACTAAAATCAATTTGGTGGCTGCTGATAGCCATCACTTGGATTGAGATTAAAGGAGCGATCTCGTCGCTGGCCAAAAACAATGAAATTTCATAAGCCAAATATTTGCCAAGGAGCAGAGTAAAGAGAAAAAACAATCCTCGGGCCAAATACCAATCCACAATCCGGCCCACGCCCCCAGTCCGCTGACGTCTATCTTCAGTCGGCGGCATGAAAGCGCAAAACCTGCAAAAACAAAACAACACAAGTTGCCACAATGCCGCAAATCCACCGACTCCCTACCGGTCACGGGCATCCGTCGAGATAATGCATAAAATTATGTAAATATTCAGAAATTATCATTTAATTTCTAAAATTGTTTATGTTTATGCACGGTAATAAGCAACCTACGACAGCAGTGGCCCATCCCACCAAAGCTTCCACCCCCAACGCACTTTCGGCGCACTTCAACTTAATTAAAAATTACTTTACAGACGCCAAATACTTTTAATTATTTTGGGTTCAGCGGTCGAATGGAAAGCGAGCCAGCATCAGACATTCCGACCAGCCACCCAACCAAAACACCGCCCCACCCACTGGCTCACCCACTTTGGGGAAATGTTGTTCCAGCTCTCGTCCCCGTTTTATGGCAGAACCATTGTTGATTTTGCATAAAGTACCCGGAGCTGATGCGATGATGCCCCATGCAGCCCAATTAAAAGTGTTCGGAAAACGTTTCAAAATAAAAATAATAATTCGAGGGCTGCATTCCCGCCCGGAAAATTGTGTATCCTTTTGGCCCTCCGGGGCGGAAGGGTATCGGTATGAAATGGAATTTATGCAAACCGCGGTTGACGCGGCCCAGAGCCCCCCGGAACGCAATTGATGGCTGGCTTCATTGATTTTCCATTTGATTTTACTCATTCGTTTTTATGATTTGCCTGCGAATCGAAATGCTCTCGTGCCCAACTCGAATCGGCGTTCGGTAATGGTTGATTGTGCGATAGGACCCGTGCTCTTTGCACTCTTAGTACATCACTACCCTTACCTAAAGGAATGTATACGTATCCAGATATGTATCCCGAAAGCCCACCCCCAGCCCCGCTGTTTTTTGTGCGTTGGGTCACAGTGAGCCACGTGATTCGCATTATTTGCAATTTTGGGTTTTTACGCGGTCCTCATAAAGAGTGGGTTTGTGTGTTAGGGGGCAGCGATTCGATATTGTTTTTATTTCAACCACAGAATCAGTGGAGTCAGATCTAGATGGCTTCAATACATTTCACTGCTGAAAAGCCCTTCCTTGGTGTTCTTTCCGTTACTGATCTCTGGGGCATTGACTCGGTTTCAATCAGAGGAATGGAGTTGCCATTTAATTAAACTCTTAAATATATATCTAACATATACCCTTAACACACCTTAATACAAAAAATATATTTTTTAATCTAAAAACCTTCATAACTCTCCAAAGCACACAAAGGACATTCTGTAGTTTTCATTTCAGGTGAGATAGAGCACATCATCGGGTACATACTTGAGCTTCCTTTCATCCTTAAAAACTGATTTATCCACTAGCTCCGAACTTACTCCATTGAGTCAAATAATAGATATACGCAGAGGAACACGGGGCTTTGTTCTATTCTTTTTCTAGTACTTGACCATTTCGTTGATTGCAATTGAATTGCATGCAATTTCCGCTGGTCCTCTCAGATTTAATACGATTGATAAATATATTGTTGGTTCTGTGTTCTGAGTGGCGAGCGTCTTTATGACTTGGCAGCTGTCTAACAATGAAAGCTGGGCCGGCTTAACCCCTTGCCCGGTGTCCGGAGTCCAAGGCACGATGTCCTTTTGTCCGGTGGCCAAATGGAAAACACTTCACACCTAGCTGACAAAAGAAAGGACGAGAGGAAAAGCCTTTTCTTTTCACTGGGAGACAGAGCCTGAAAGCCTGGCACTCAACTGGCTGGCCAAAAATGTTGTGCGCTTTTAATTAAAAGTAATGTCATACAATTCCATTACACTCGGCCCAAAATGTGTGCGATACACATTTACATATCAAACTGCTACCGGGGCTGCCAAGGCGCAGGCACCTCCCGGTCTACCCCCGAATAGCCCCCCTTTCGCACGCTCAATCCTGCAATGTCCTGCTCCATCTTTCAGCTCTGTCTTTGTCATTTGTATTTGTTTTATTTTCCAGCCGGCAGCGCACTTCGAATGTGGCCCACTGGCAAAGTGACAACAAAAGTAAATTAATGTGCGTACATACGTCCCCATACAGCCCGATCCCTTTGGTATCCCCCTGGCTTTCCCCACGAATGTGTCTCCGTGTGGTTTTTGTCGTTGCCTCTACAGGTAATTTATTGCATTCAAACATAATGGAAAATATTTCTGCTACCCTTCCATTAGACGAGGACTCGACGATGACGAGGACAAGACATTAGCATTAGGTTTATTTCCTCACATCAAGTGTCAACCCAGTGGGCTGACGATATAACCAGTTCACCTGACCAACCGGCTGGATGGCTGGCTGGCTGGCTGACTTTCATATTGGACCCAAATATAGACAAATTACCTGGCCCATACGTTTTCATTTTGTTTGATGCGTATCGTTTCTGGCAACTGCCATTTGGCCGAGTGAAAGTGAGTGTGGAGGTCGGACTATCGATATCTTACTTAAAAACGTATTGACATTAATTGAAGGCATGCCAACGGCAAACAAAACTAAATAAATAACAACGGCTGGCCAAGGAATGTAAGGCAGGTCTAGAGGAATGCTGCAGGACCTTGCTTCTGTTCTGGATTTGCACTGAAAATAAGAGGGGAAAGTTTGAAATAATAAAGGGTCTCAGGTCTAAGTAACATAATAACTTTTTAGAGTTAAAGTAAGATAGATTGTTTTAAGTAGATTGTTTCTAATCTTTTTCAAAATTAATTACGTTTATTTTTTTCTTAGTGCACCTGCACTGAGAGTCCCTTGTGAGCCCCCTTTCGATATTGTGGCGGTGGCTGACCAAGTTTTCAACATGGCAAATTCAATAGTCGTTTGATGCGGCGACAGCCCAGCCGCAGCCAACCGGAGTCAGCCACATCAAGGAGCTACAATAGGGAGTGGGGAGGTGGCAGCGAGGTGGCACTGAAAAAAAGAAGGGGCTGGGCCAGCGATTCTGGGGAGCAACAGAAAAGCCAAGCAGCATATTTGCGCCATGCCTTGGCATTCACCTGATGAATTTATCACAGCTGGGAATGAGGTCTCAACTCGGAGCCAACACAGCCACAACAGTTGTCGTTGTCTGCTAAATTGGTTTTCTTTTTGTCAATTGGGGATTTCGATTGTTGCAAAAGGCCAAAGCGACGACATTGGCAAAGGCAGCCGGAGCGAAGGAAAAAAATGCCAGCACAAGTATTAAGTAAAATAAAATAAGAAAAATAAGATGGAGCCACGACAGAGGCCCGCTGAGACAAACTGCCGGCAAGAAGTTAAGCGCACAAACATCAATGGGGTCAGCTAATGCCAGTCCGATTCCACGACTCTCAGACTCTTCGATTCCCCGGCTTGCCGATTCCCGATCCCATCTCCATCTCAATTGAGTATTGATAAAGTCAAGGAAGAGGCTAAGGAAAGCTCGTTTTCCCGCCGCCACCACGACACTGCCTCAGTCCTTCGTTCTCCCTCGTGGGCCCCCCGGCAATGAGTAAACAATGACATAATGACAAGTGGCGGAGAGTTTAAGTGATAAATAATTAATTGATTTCTGTTGCAACAAAAGCAAAGATACCGCCACTCCCGGTAGCACCAGAGAAGTGGAAATAGCCCATGGCCCAGCAGCAGGAATAGAAATAGACAAGAACAAAAAAGCTAAAGAAGTTCAAACCCAGGCAACGAGATAAGTTAAAAGGTAGATTAAGATAAATGGCCACTCCTTCTTCGGCTGTCGCAGCTGCCACGCCCCTTCGTCCCACGTCCCACATTCGCCGCCCAAAGCTGTAGTTGTTATTTTTTAAACACGAATTTGCTGGCATTCCTCTTGTTTGTTCCTTCGCTTGTTTCGCATAATAAAACAACAGTGGGATGGCCGAGGAGGGCCCGGAATGGGTTAGAAGGGGGCGGCGGCCGTCCAGCCTCTGGGGGGCGTTTGGCCAGTTGTGTCCTTTTTATTGGCCCATCAGCGGCACTCGGGCCGGAAGTTGTGCTGTCTATTTCCGCTGCCGTTTGATTTTCGAATTGTTTCTTTATGAAACTAATCCAACCCAGCCAGCTCCAATAGATTTAAACGATCCATCCCTATTGATCGGATAGCTTGAAGAACGACTATCATCTTTAAATAATTTTGCTTTATTCTTTAATCAATAACCATTATTTTCCCAATAATGAAAATAACAATAATGTCTTTCTTATCTGTCAACTCTTTTCTAGCCCTCTTATATATACACACATCGATATATTGATTGTGTGTTAATCAACGGATCTAGTGCCAGGGTATTGCCCACTTACCCACTCAGCGAGACCGAGTGCCTTTTTATTCTCAATGGCCACGCTGCGTATGCATAATGTCGGGCCTAATGCCACTAAAAAGTCGCTGATTGTTATCACAATGTCACCGGGACCAAAACAAAAAGCAAAATCGAATATACAAAAAGCAAACACAAATAGGCAACGTCAGCGGCGGCACTGGTGGCTTTTCATTAATTTTCGGCACGCAGGGCGGGCAGCAGAGCCAGAGGACGAGGCAGGGGGGCTCTGGAAAAGGGGGCGAGAGGCGTGAGTACATACAACAGCAGTAGTCCTCCCAAGCCAATGGTCTCATGTAATCCTGACAAAGCCCACGCGCATGTGGGTGGCAGTGTGGGCGGGTGCGGGTACGGGTGTGTGTTTGCCAAAGTCGGCTGAAGTGTGCTCCCAAGTGAATAATTTGTTATCAGCGCATAATCAACGAGACAGCCGCAATACACACTCATACCCAAAGCTAACACACACATACCCGCAGACCCGAGAGTTGGGAGCAGTGGGTCACCAAAAGGAAAGGTGAGGTCCTGACCATTTTACTTAACGCTGCCAACACAGTCGGACCAACAGCCATAGTCAATATTATAGACGAATATAGAATTGTAAAATTATTATTTTATTTAATTTATTTTTTAATAGGCCTTGAAATTTGAACATTTTAAAGTTGACTTTTAAATATAATTACTTTTAAAAAATCTCTTAAGATACCTCTTTGATAAAGAATTCAAATTGCATATATGTACATATGTATGTATAATAGTAACCTTGCTAAAAAGTATAATTTTTATATGACACATTAAACCAGGTGATATTATTTCAGGCAAAGTTGTTCCGAAATTTTTATGTGTAAAAAGGTTGCCGCCATCAAAATAATTACGATACAGGGCCCGACATGCATGTTTGTTGCCGCACTGAGTGCGTTTGTGTGTAGCAATGCGTGTGCACAACAACAAAAAGTCATTTAGTTAAAAACCTGACTTTTTATTTGCGCCGCGGGTTGTCCCACCGCTGAACCCATTCCATTACCCTCACGAACCTTAACCCCAGCTCTGGACCCGGCCCCCGTCCCCCCCGCAAAATGTAATGTCCCGCGGAGCCAGCCAGGCGTTGAACACTTCATCAACTCATCAGAGCGCGCCCTTTTTGCATGTCCTTAACCGTTTAACGGCGCCCGGCTCACTCGCACAAACACAATTTCCCACCAGTTCGCTCCTGCGGTTTCTCTCCAACGTATTTTTGTTTGTTTGTCTTGGCCACACTCTCGGCTCCCCCACTCACACACACACCGGCACTCGTCAAACATAAAATACACAAAATTACTCTTATGAAAATTAATAAGTTAACTTTTTTCTACGCTCGACTTTTCCCCAGTACTTTTTTTTATTACGCTCA
The DNA here is from genome assembly GCA_018153035.1 of Drosophila pseudoananassae pseudoananassae. NCBI lineage: Eukaryota > Metazoa > Arthropoda > Insecta > Diptera > Drosophilidae > Drosophila > Drosophila pseudoananassae. The sequence continues at coordinate 4,438,727 of JAECXR010000055.1, forward strand.
TGTGTAAATGTACAAGAGCCCGAACCTAGCCGTTTACACATTCACATATCCTCTCCTATAATATTCCCAGGAATATTTATATATATTTTTTACCTTTTTGGATGGCGCCGCCGTCGCTGCTTTGCTTCATTGGAACGCGTTTGGCTCGCTTAATGAAAGTAATTGAAATTAAAAGTAAAGAAACGTGTTGCACGTAATACATGTAAATGTGTCTGTGCGAGTGTGTGCGTGCACTTTGCTGGCTGCTTTAAATTAATCCCTAAAGTAATTAGAAAAAAAAAACCCAAATGAGTTCGAGTAGCTTGCCGGCTTGCCAGCTCGACAGCCGGCACGAACATTTGAGTGAGTTGGGATCGCGAAAGGTTCGTGCCGACTGCATATTTTCCAGGATGTTTTCGAAACTTAGGTGCCAAGGCAACCGCGAGAGAATATGAGGATGGCAACAGCGACGGCAACGACAACAAAAAGGTGGCAAAGGTGTCACAGGAGTGCCTGGATGACAAAAATGTAATTTTTAAAATATGTGTCAGCTCGAAACGACTGAGATATCAAAGCAAGAACTTAATACTCCTTCAAGTCCTCAAAGGAAAAATGTCAATTAAATATAATTAAATACTTTCTCTTTGATTGAGGGTAAGGGTTTGAAAAGGGATGGATCCGACTTATGGAAATTAAGTTAGTAAGTCATCGGGCAGGCCCTACTTTTCCAAATTAAAATACCAAGAAAGTAAAAATAATGTCGTCAAGGTATATATTAATGATCTTTCGTTAGAATCTCTCTTGCAAAAATAGAAACTGCATAGCCACATGTTTCCGGCTTGTTTAGGTTTAGTGGCAGGATGTGGAAAAAGTTGCAGTGGCAAAGTTTTATTTTGGCCACTTCTTCCTCGAAATGTCAACGCAACTTTTTTCCACCAACTTCTGCAAAAAAAGGCCAGCAGAGGAAGAGGAAACGTTTTGGCAGCGTGTGAAAGCGGCTGAAAACAAAGTTACTACTCGGCCTGGAGTCTGGGCTCATTATGATTCAATTTCCTTGCCCATTGAGTGGGCAGGTCCTGCAGGCGAGTCTTTAATTTTCCACCAGCGACACACACAGGGTCCGAGGTGGACCACCAGCTGTGACAAATAACCGAAGATTTTCATGGCATTTGGCAGTGTTTATCTGCTGCATTAGCACACGCACAATGCAAGGGGTCGGAATGCCAAAAGCCCGCTGGCCCATAGATTCAGATGCCGCTGCAACGGTTGCGGATTCCGTTGCCATTCGGCGATGGCTCGCATATTCGCGTATCGACGGACCCTTGTGGCCATTGAAAGGCAGGAGGGGTCGCTGGCTTCCGCACAACATTTATCATATTTGGGAGGCCGGCTGCTAGAGCTCCTGCTGGTGCTGCTGCTGCTTGTGCTGCTTTGGAACGCAACGAGCCAGTTCAAAGTCCAACATTAAGTTCCAGGTATTTGCAACTTTTCGACAAAGGATTTTTGGCTGCAATCGCGGCAATAAATTATCCAGCCCACGCCCAACCGACCCAGTCCCCGCCCACCGCATTGCTGTGCGGCGCGGTGTCTACTTAGCGCATAATTAGCTGCATGAAGTTTGACAGAGGAGCCGAAATTAGTGTTCGAGAGAAAAATGCCTGCGATGATAAATGTGGAAATAATGTTCCTGCAGGGGAATTACAGCTCCTTAAGCCCAAGCCCCATGCCGAAGCCCATTAAATGAAGCCCGTCGCCCCAGCCGAATGAATAAACAAATCAAAAATCGTTAAGTAAATAAATAAAAGATCATTTAAGCAAATATAGGTTCACGGCAAGTGAGGGGAACAAATCAAAGAAAGAAAAACAGAACTCAGAAAAAGGAACATTTTTCCATCATCCCGAAGACCCTTTGTTGTTGTCATCGCCTGGGCTTATATGTTTGTATCTGGGTGCTTTCATCGCTCGCTTGTTTGCACTCGAAGGCATTAAAAAGTTTTTCTTGTGAATAAACGTGAATGAAGTCGTGTGAAATCAATTGTAAACAGGGTATCAATACCAATCCAAACACACGCACCCCGTCACATGTGTGTTGGCGGTAAACAGTGGCGGATAAAAAGGCGATAATCATAATCAGCTTGCCGAACACAAACACCCACGAAAGGCAAATATATACGTGCATTTATATCTCCACTCTGTACCTTACACCTGTCATCGGTAGTTGGCGGAGAATGTCCGAGGGTCAGGGCAGTGGGAATGCAATTGCAAGCGGGGCAGCCAGAAACGAATAAATAAAATGCATGCAGCCATAATTTAAAAGCCAAAGGCCAAACGGGCCAGTAGAAAAGATTCACTGCGACACACTAATATTGTAATCATAAATTTTCATAAACAATTTCGCTCGCCTGCAGTTCCTACCCGGCTTCCCCTGCTGCCATCACGGATCCGGGCTGGGTTTCCCGGCAACCACGACATTTATAATAATTAATTGTGCGCAAATATATGCCCGCAAATGGTCAGCAAAGGCAGGCCAAAGTCAGTTTCAGTTCCCGTTTCAGTTTCAGTTCCAGTTCCGTCTAATGAAAGGCGCCCGGCCAGAGGCAGAGACACTGGCAGCAACGCAGCAACTGCAAACAGTGAGTTATTTGTGTCGCTCCACAAACACAGGCATACACGATCTCTCATACTCAAATGCACTGAAAAAAATTATACAAAATTTACAAATATAAAATAATCAACTCTTTAAGCAGTTTAAGAATTGCTGAATGTAAATACTAGCACTTTTGACCCACAAATCTTGCAACAACCATTCTCCAATTTTTTCCAGTCATCCGAGCTGAGCTATAGAATTTACAGCCTTCGTTTTGGGGTCGGCACCCCGACGACCCGCGGTCAGCAAAGGTGCGACACATAAACTTAAATGTGGGAAATGGACGGAGGAAGCCGAATAAAAAACGTAGCACACTTTTGTGCGTACGAAAGGGAACGGTGTACATGTGCGTCTTTTTGTGTGTGTCGGAGAGGGAGCGTGTGTGAGTGGGGCTATCTAGCGGTAGCCATCTTCTTTCGGGGCCGCCGCACCAAGCAAAAGCCAACAAATTGCAACATTTATTCTGCAAGATGAATGGTCGCTTGACAATTTATATGTGTGGCCATAATTTTAGCCTGACTGGGACTGGGACTTGGGTCTGGTACCTCAGAGCCCCTGCATCCCCACCCCAAAAACCGGAAACAGAAGCTGGGGCATGGGTTCTCAATCTCCTTACGTCCGGCCGCTAATAATGGCCAAAAATTAAAAACAGTAACCGCCAGAAAACGAAGCGACCGCTAGGGAAATGGCAATGTGTGAAATAAATTGCTAAATAAAATAAACGACCAAACGCACGGCGACAAATGAGCAAGCCAGCAAACCGCGGAAGCTGGCAGAGTAACAGACAAAATAAAAAACCAAAGCCCAAGGAGCCACATCCAAAAATAAACGCAATTAAAAGCGATAAAAGTAAACGGAAGTGACTTTAATGGAAGAGGCCTTTTAATGCCCAAAAGATACCATAAGCTAAGAGTTTAAGATAAGCTATGAAGCATTTTTTAAGTATTTTAATTCAAAAGAAGATCTTTAGACTTCAAATTAAATTAAATTACTCGATTTTTAAATTTCTATTAGTACCTTTTTTAAAGCTAACACTATCGATCACCGCTAACAGATTTAGTTAAAAAATGTAACATTTTTTTAAGAACTGCGTGGCGAAGTCGCACTTCCGCTGCTTCGCTTTTCCTGGCGGCTTTTCAAGTTTATTTATGCGTTCCCGGGCCCATTTGATTATGCGCTGCTTTTCCAGCGCCGCTCCAGCACTTGGACAGTTAATTTTGAATTGTCACCGGGCACGTTAGGTTCGAATTGGCCACCTGGGGAGTTGGGGCGCCGGGGCGCTGTGGTGGCGACTGAGTCGGAATGGGGCGGGAGCTCCTTCGACTGGCTAACTGGATGGCAGCTCATTGTTATCGCCGTGTTATGCACATTCCCCGACAATTAACACGCGAGCCACTTGAGCAAACAGCGACGAAGTGCCTGCATAAGCGATAAAACGTTCGATACACAATGTCCTGCCGACGCCGGTCAAGTCCTGCTACTTACTTACACAAAATCCAAGGGACGAAGACCGGCATTTCGGGGAGTGCGTGTGCGCTTGTCTGCTCCGGTTTGATTTATTTGGTTCCTCGTTTTTTTTTTCTGTTTCTCGTTCGTTTGCGTTTACGTTTACGTTTACGTTTTTATTTTTGTTTTGTTTCCTTTGTTAGCTAAGCCAACCCTGTAAACCTGAACACCTGTTGTTGTCCTTAGTCCTCCTTGCGACATCGTCCTGCGTGGCCCGGAATTTAATTGCCCTTTGTTGTCGCTTAGCCCCCATCGTCTCCATCGTTGTCGTTTGTACGGCTCATTTATTTACATTTTGTTAACATAAACAATGCGTAAAAGTTCGATGGCTTGGCCCACCGTTGAGGTGGGCGGGTTGACGGCACGGGGCGTGGCATGGTGTGGGTCAGTTGTCCAGGATAATTTTGATTGCCTGCGCTTTTCGGGCGCTTTGAATGTGCGTGCGTGTTGGCCTGTTAATAAGCTGGCCAACTATATAGTCGAAATATACGCCGGGCCCTTGGCCTCGGAAATTGGCCATTGTGGTGGCTAATGCGTGTGCCTAAATGTGTAGATAATTTATGCGTGGCATGTAAATATTGACATGGCCGAAAGCAGCAGGAGCCGTCCGCCTCCGTGCTCAGCGAAAGTCAATTAAAATTAATTTTCAACGAATGCCAAAGTGGTGGGCGAGTGCGGTGCGGAGGTGCACTGAGCCAGTGAGGCGTGAATCCTGCAGCTCACAGCTCATCGCCCGCAGCCCGCCGCTTGCCGCCCCAAGGACTGCAAGACAAAAGCGCAAAAGCCAAAAGAAGAATTCGGAAAAATTTCTGGGTGAAAACATCTAGAAAATTGCGCAATTTCCTGCGCCTGCAGATAGGCAACACGAATTTATGCACAATACTTTCTGGCACATTCATTAAAAGTCGAGTCCTGACCGGCAGGACATCGGTGCACTGGGGAATCGCAGTGGGCAACTGCAGTGCACTGAGCTTAGCTGCTCAGAGCGACTAAAACCGAAACGGAAATGAATCTGAACATGGCCAGAGCTCGCTTCTTGGCCCTGGCCAATTTAAAGTTATTTGTAAGTGCAACTAATTTGGCAGGGACAAAGGGGACTTACTACTCTTCGGGCCTTAATTATCGGCTTCGTTCTGCTCGGGTCTTTTGTTCTGGCTGTTTTTGTTATTGTCAACCCTTGCCCCGAGGCTCCATCTCTCCTCCGCTCCATCGCTCCACCGGAAAAATGTACTTAATTAACATGCAACTGGATCATGGAGTTTCAGTTTTGAGTTTCGTTTGAAAGGCGAGCGTCCGGTTGCCGTGTTTCCACTTCTGTTTCAGGATCCGACAAATATCGATGGAATTTTCATCTCCAGGCTTGAGTGGCCTTTTGTGCAATTGATAGCGTTACGTTAACTAATGAGATTATACAGTTCCCACTCTAAAATATCTGATGGCAGCTTGCAAACATAAAGTCGCTGGGAACTGTTAAATTATATTTATTTCGTGGAGGAAAAATATTTTCGAATTAGCAATGATATAGTCCATCCTTTAAGAAAACCCGCTTAACTGGGTTTGAATTTGGACCATGATTCGACTTGATTGGGGATAATGTTGCCATAGTTTCTATGGAAGGACATGGCGCAAGCGTCGCTGTGACGCCGACAGCGACAGCTACAGCGACAGGATAAACGGTAACCACAACAAGCAGAGCAGGCAGCGTCCTCGATTCGTTTTCGTCCTCGCTGTCGTCGTCAATAAGTCAAAAGTTGGAATTTCATTATGCCGGCCCGAAAGTAGGGAACGCATTTTGGCACACAAACGGAGGCGAAGAGCTCACAGGGGGGATAGCCGAAACTGAAACTAAAACCAACTGCCGCGCCATTGGCTGATGTCCTTTACCCTTAACGGCCTACGCCCCTGCGCCCCTCTGGCTCCGCTCAGACCCCTTCTGTCCACGAACTCCTAAAAGTCCCCCCACCCTTGTGAGAGACAACATGCGCTGCAAATTTGTCATTTTGCCAAACGTCTAGCGATGTGAGTTGGTAACCGACGACATCGACGAGGACGAAGGACGAGTAGGAGCCACCCGAGTAAGGCCGAAAAAACCGAAACCAACTACTACTAGAACGGCAGGCAAATAAAAATTGAATAGCGAGCGGAACAGCCTGACATTGGCGGGTTGGAGGGGTGGTGGTCTAAAAGGTTGGTGGTTGGAGCTTTGCGATCTGAGGGTGTCTCGGTTTCGGGGGCTTTTCATATCGCCGGAGCAAGTAGAAAATTAAATTCTTGTTTCGCACGTCATTTAAATTCGGCATTGTCAGTGTATCGCTGTACAGTGGTAGCTCGCTAAGTACAGGACTACTGTATCCATAAAATACTTCCTTAACTTATATGTTATACCTTTTTGATACTTTATAATCCATATTGGATTCTATTTTTCTTAAAAATTGTTTTCCATATGAAATACTTTCTGTATTTTCTATCCAGGCCATCTATGTGGCTTTTGCGGATAAGATATCGATAGCTACGGTGGTGGCATTGCGTTTAATTTCATCTGTGCCACTCGCTGCTTGGCAACCGCGGCAGAAAAAAAAATATTGGAAAAAAGTGACTCGAAAGCATCTGAAGCCGCCAGCAATCGACTCCGCTTGATTTGAATCGACTGGTGCAAAGTTGGCTTGTTCATTTGCAGTTGTTATTGAGACGGCGGCGAGGCATCAGAATAAATGCAATCAGGCATAAGCTGGAAGCAAACAACTCTTCCTCTGTGTGTACTATGTACAAAGTTTATGTGTAATGATCTAAAGTTGCCACCTAATGCCAACTGAAATGGCGTTAAGGGTTTAAGTGAGAGCGACACGCCAACCTTGAGGCATCATACCATACCACTCCACTCCACACCACACCGCACCGCCTGTGGTGCAGAAAAGTGTGCGACACTTTGAGCTGGAATCGAACCACGATTCTCCCAGTTGGCAGTCGCTAGTCGCCAGTCGCTAAAAGACAACGACAACAATTATCTGGCAAAGAAATGGGGGAGGATTTTTCAGAGGGAGGAGTGCGTGGTGGGGGCTTGGTCACTGGCAATGAAGTCGCAAAGTCGTAAAAATTATTTTGTGACAAATCGTCCGCGTACGTGAGGCTCATTTAAATGCGTGAGTCCCGAAATGTTATTAACAATTCAACGGGCCATCCCACTCCCCAGGAATGGCAAAGAAATGGCCCTGGGCGGGGTTCAAAGGCCAAGCCCAATTCGAAACCGCTGAAAAGTGCGCATCAACTATTTCAACTATTTTGCCACGCACATGTCCTCAAAGCCAACCCCTCCCCGAAATAGTTGCACAGTGAGAAACATTTAAATAAATAATACTAAGAAATTAAAATAATGTTAACATGCAGAAAGAACAGCACTTAGCTGCAACCAGAAAGCTAAAATATATTAATTTTATCATATCTCGAACAAATTAATTATAACTATTGTATACTCAAAATTACATCCGTGAGAAAATTAAATCAACCTTTCAGAAAATCTTTCGGATACTTATTTAAATACTTGTATCATTCCCTGTGTACTTCGTACCCAAAGACCCCCTTACATTGGGAATGCTAACAACAACGTGACATGGCTGAAGAAAAGGGCAAGTGGGATGAACTGGATTGGGTTCAGTCACTCGGCGAGTGATGTAATATGCGACTATGACGAGGACTTGCTTAGTGCTCGCTAAGCTGTCGCCTGCATGTGCCGCTGTGCATGTGATATTAGGAGGAGGCGAAAAGGTTCGGGGCCCAAGGATGAGGGCTCCTGCCCCCCGTATCCATATCCTTTCCGTCGCAAATAGAGAACGGTTTAAAATAGCAAGGACCGCTCTCTGGTGCCATAAGCGTCAAATTGCGTGCCAGGGAAAATTGTGCGTGAAATGTAAAATACACCCAGAGACTGAAGCCTGGAACCATCGCTGACTCGGACACGGACCCGGGACCCGTCCCCTTTTGCCAGTCACATTGCATTGCGTGTTCGAGAGCCCACAGTTTCCCTCACTACACGTATATGCCTAAGTCATAACTGTTTGGGGTGCGTCCCATCCACTTCCATTTCCATGTATCAGTGCACTTTGCCCGACATTGCAGGCCGTCCTTTTAAGTAAATTAAGCATAAAAACGCAAAGTGGACGCCATTATGTCGCAGTGCGTCGGCATGGTTGTTGTTCCAGCCCTAGCTATAGCCGTAGCCGTACCGGTATCCGTATCCGTGTCAGCGTGAAAACGAGCTGGAGAATAAAAGCCCGACCGGCTCCGCTGACATTTCAACGTTTTTCGCTTTTGCCACATTCTAATTTATTTATGGGATACGCAGGCATACAAGTCTCCTCATATGCATCAGACTTTTGCGCCAAGTCCCTCCCTTCGCGAAAGTTTTGTTAATTGCAATTGAAGTGCGTGTAATAGTCTTTTACTGCTACGGCCACTATTATGCAATTGCCATTGAGAAAACATATAGTATGAGTGTAGCTTGTGTTGATTTATGCAAAAATCGTATTCGCCAAACTGCGCATTTCCTGCATGTGGATGTTACCAGTTGAGATTTTATGGCAGCAAATGAGTAACCATTAAAAGCCCATTAATACGATGCTCTAAAACAGTAAAACAGATTTAAATAAGGAATAAAACTTAGCTTCTGAAGGACTGTGGAAGCTCGAAACCGTATAGCTCGATACTTGTCTCAAAGATAAACGATAAACTATTTTATCAAGTAATTTGCATAACAATAGACAAGCAATAAAATCAACAACTTTCACCAAACTTAATGGACTTTGAATAAAATTAAACTAATTTCGGTTGGCATATTTTCGTTTGCTAAATCATCCATGCCAGGGTCCTTACCACTATAAATAGACATGATTTCATAACTATTTGAATTTAATGGAAGCATGACAGCCACCCACCATTTCACAGTCTCCAGAAATTGATTACTTTCCTCACTCAATAAAAAGTTGACTGATCCTTGGCCGAGGGCTGTGCCGGTCGTAAAATTGTCCATAAACTTTTTTCCACTTGTTTGGCAATTGTCTCAATGCTCGTTTAATTTTTTCAACACGATTCGCTTTCCATATCGTGGTAAATGACTATTAGGCCATGTAACGAGTGCCCCATTGTCTTGGCAAACAATGCGTAACGGAAGCTTGTCATTTCCCAGAACCAGGAGGAATAAGACCTGGTTTTTGAGGGAGACAGTCGACAGTCGACGACGCATTGATTAGCGCGTGCCATTTGCCTATCATAAATGTCATAAATTGATTGTCGTAAAGAAATGTCAACGAGGAAGTTTATTTGTTTTATGCGTGGTGCGGCGCAGTGGAAAATCAACAAAACGTTTTACAGTCACTAAAATTGACATACAATACGCGATCGGATCCCTGGGGCTATTTGGGTAATGAGCAAGTGACGTCGGTCCATAAAAAAGGGTTTCTGATTCCATTGACAGCCACACATACTTAGCTTGGCGAATCCCAAATCGATACGCGCCCACACGGCGTATACGCAATTTAATGACCGCAAATATTGAGCAAGAAAATGAATGATTGGAATGATTGACGCTATGCGGAGGTGGTTTTCGGCTTTTCGAATTGTCACGCTAATTGTGGAACATGTGGGAGCTGGGGCCCCTCTGTTTATTGTTATTTTATTTTTTTCAGGTGGAACCCCCCTGGCTTTTTTACTTTTCGTTTTTTATGCAAAACGAGGAGCGTGTTTCGTGTTGCGGCAATGCTTCTTTCAATGCTGTCATGGTATATTCATGACACTTTGTGATGGGACTCGTAATTGATTAACTTTGATTTGAAATCGCTTTCGACTGCCCAAAGTTCACTGGTATGCCAAATCCTCGCCCGCATAGTTATCCGCATGTAAATACATGGTTAACAAGTAAACGATCTGTATACAAAAAAAACCAAAATTAAATCCTTGGCCACAGCAGGAAAAACAGTGAGAGCGGCAACAAAATAAGCTCACACAATGGCCATCACTTGAGGTCGAAATGAAAGTTTTTGGCTTGCATTTGAAAATGCGTAATTTCGCACATGGCCAGACAATTTTGTTGTTTGTCTCGTTCTTATTATTATCATATTTTTTGTAGTTGTTTTTCCGACTAAGCTCTCTGGCCTGCTATGAGCGGTAAATAAAACATTAATCCATAAATATTTCATGTTGGCTTTTTTCACATGTAGAAATGTCCCGAGGCCGGGCCTGAGCAATGGGAATGCTTTTTGACGAAGCACAAAACTTCTTAGCCAAATGCGTTTTATTAATCAATGTGCTAGTGTGTGTTTATGTGTTTGCCAGTGTGGGCCATTGTGGGTGTGTGGGAATCTGTGAGCTGCTTGCCACTTGACTGCACTCACACAACTCGGGCAGCTGAGCGAAGTCTCTCGAATGTGCTTACATATTCATAAATGCATAAATTGAAGGTAAATTCGCAAGGAAAACATTTCGCATCACTTTATATTAAAACTTTTCCTCCTTTCCTCTGCTCTTACCTTTCTCCCTGTATGTCGGGGTGTTTATATGTGAGTATGGAATAGTCTGTGTGTGTGAGGGTATTTTTCTTATGGCCATCTGCCATGGCTCTGGCTCTGGCCCTGGTTCAGCAGCTCTTGCTCTGTTGTTTGCTTTTAATTTTCGAATTTTGAAATAATGCCTGCAGTTATTTGCTTAAGTGTGCGTATAAAAATCAAGTATACGCACTGATAACGTACCATTTTAGTCCATTTTTGGCTCGACCAGCAAACGCACCAGCCGGCAGCCCCAGCAGCAGCAGCAGTCAGGTCGGAAAAGTGGAAATATCATAGTTGTTGCAGATGCAAAAATCTCAGTCCAATGTCAGTTGCATACGCACACATAGGTGTAGATTAACGAGCAAGGGGCTGATTCCAGATAAGACCGAGCTCCTTTTTTACAACAGACGACCCTGGATCCTGGCAACTTACATCGATACCACTGCCTGCATTGTTTTTAACGAACCGAAACTGTCTGCTTCGGAGCACAAACATCAGATTCCGTTGCCATTTAATTAATTAACAAAGCAACGACAATTTATCCATAGAAATAGCCAAAAATGCAGTATGAAAACGCACCAATTAAAGGCAGAAGACCCAGACCAGGAACCTAGAAGAAAAATACGAAAATCAACCAATTAGGACCTGCCATTTGGACAAAAGTCAATCTCCGGAGGCGGAATAACCGAATCACTTCTCTATGACAAGCCAAAACATTCTGCAGCGTCAAAAGAATGCGTACTGCGCAACTAACTAATCTAATTAGACAGACAACGACCCACAGGGAGAGAAGTCACTGGAGTGGGAGGACATGATATGCGTGCGCCTCATAAAATGAGTTTTATGACAATGCATAAAAATGTTGAATGAAATTAATGAGCAAAAATTAGACATTAGATGAGGAGGGCAGATACCGCAATCCGGCGACCGCCACTCAAGTATTCAATGACCGCCATTGACATTTATAGGACAAAGCCTGCGGCCTGCGGCTGGGGTCCGAGGACAATCGAAATAAAGTGCAATTAATTGAATTTATTGTTGCATTTGGGGTGCTTCAGTCGAGCCCAGAAAGGGAGCGAAACAGGGACGTGGGGGACTATAAAATTTAGTTTTATTTGTAAGTGGAATTGGCTTAAGCCTTATCGATTTGTTGTGTGCTTCCTTGTGGAGAAAGTCCTTGTAGTAGCTTGCCACAATTCTTATCCAAAAGTCAGATTAAAAATATTATTATTGCCGTTGCTTCTTAACTGCAATACCCAATTTTCCTTGCACTTCGGAGTGTCAGTCCTTTTTTGGTGCAGCGACAAATTTATGAGCTTTAAATTACACATGTCCCATCTTCATAAATCATATGGCAGCGACAGGGGTACTCGGACACTTGGGAATGATATGAATTCAGCCAAAGGAAGCCGGGGAATATTCACATGTATTTCAAATATTGGCCGCATGGCAAGTGTTTTGGATGCGCCAGCAAACACAAATGCCAAACGCAAACAACGAGTCTAAGACCTGTCTCTGTGTGTGTCCTTTTTACCATTCCAATTCCTATTCCCGGCCAAATCCCTTTTCCTATTCGTCGCCCTATTCCTATTCCTATTCCAGTTTTGCAATCCCAAATCGAGTCGCCGGCCTTTGTGCATTGCCACTGACCATTCATCCGGCTCGTTCACTTGCACGTCGTCGCACTCATTCCTTTTGCCACGGTTGCACATTGTCACCGGAAGTGGCACACAACCGCACAACAGAAACACACACATACACTTACACACTTTTAGACACATGGGAAAACTGTCCTAGTCCAAGTCCTATTCCCGTTCATATTCCCCTTTCCAAAATGAATCCCTGGCCCAGGACCCATCCCAGTGCCAGTGTCATTTAGCCGTTGACATGGTAGCCGACCAACTTCCTTCGACTTTGGCCAGCTGCCGCTCAGATGCATACACTTGGAATAATTTTGGCAATATTGGCGGCAAACTAAAGCTAATCTAAATTCTGGTCAATTATAGAAGCTTCTGTTTAATGGCTTTTTAAAAGGGGTAAGCCTTATCTGACTTGTTTTCGAATTAAATCCGATTTATAAGTGAATTCAATTCAACACCTTTAGTCTTCACTTTAACGGCAATTGTAGTTTATTATTTTTTGCACGTGCACTCCCTCCAAAAGTGTCCTGCTCCACTTTTCTCATTGCCATTGCAAATTCTATGCAGTTTCTTATTCTGTTTATATGGCAGGCAGCATTGGCATGCAACGCATGCGTGTGGCACATGCCACACATGTCGTGTCCAGGTCCAGGAGCTCCTGCTGCTGCAACAGCTCCGACTCCATCTCCGTCTCCATTTTGGCTTTCAGGCTCCAGATGCATGTTGTTGAGTTTCATGAAGTGTTTGCGGCTTTGTCGGACAACAGCGACATCTCCTGCACACTCTTTCCGTGCAGCGGCTTCTTCAACGGGTGCTGCAAGCGATTAAAGTTTTTCGAGAAACCGAAAAGTCCGATGATCATCATCATTAGAGATATACGATGGTGTGCCACTAAGGAAGCCAGGGTCGGGCTGGATTTTATGCCACGCATTACGGCCATAATCCCTGGCCAGAGAATACGGGCCACCGAGGGCCATCAAAATGCTGCAAGGTTGCTCATAAAATGCATAACTAAAGCGCAGTCTTAGACTTCACATTCATAGGTGCACAATGCCTTTCCCCCTGGCGGGCTCTTCTGCTTTTTCCATTATTTTCTTCTTTTTTTTTTGTTGTTCATCTCCTGGCCTTCATTAGATGTCACGTTTTTGTTGTACTCGCAGTATCTGTAGTTTTGTGGCTTTGCGGTTGGGTGATAAATTTCATTGTCTTCGCTGATGCTTTTGCCTCTGCTGTGTGATCCCCGTTTTTTTCCCATTCATCTACGTCCTTCGAGCCATATCAGCACGAGCTATCCGGGTAAGTGACTTGAGGCCCTTTGCATCGGCATCGTCATACACCGGGAAAAAAGAATAGCTCTCCAAGCAAAGGATACTTTTATAGCAGCAGGTACTCTTTGCAATACAATTAAGAAGTGATCTTCAACCTTATTCCGAATCTTGGCTTACGTTTAATATTTTATTCTGAGAGCTATGCCTAGCTATGGCTGCGTGTAGCTTCGACCGTGTGTGCCATCGCTTGGGTCCAACAAATGACGCAAAACTGCCAAACCAAATCACTATGAATGTCGTTTGAGTTTCGTCATTCGGACCAAAGTTGGTTTCCTCTCAATCTCTCAGGCTCACCCCTTCTGGGAGCCACCCCTTGACCACTCCCCGGGCCGGGGTGGTCTAACGAATTTTGACAGGTGCCATTATTAGTTCAGCACTCTGACATTTTTTGCGGTTGCTCTGTTCTCTGGCTTGTTTTTTTGGGGAGATTTCGGTTGCGTTCGAGGCTTGGCTTTGTTTTTGCGCGTCCCATGCGTTCTAGAGTTTTATGACCATAAGAGTTTTACTCCTCAGATGGATGACAGCAATAAAAGTACACACACACACATGCCAGGGACAGAGACAGGGGCAGGAACCGGGACAGGGAGAGACACGAGACCTTGATGCGGCATGGCCGTTTTATCACACGAACACACATTGCTCATACGCAACGGTGGCCACAGGCTTCCGCCTTCCTTTTGGCCTCACTGGCTGCACTAATTAAACTTGTGCTCCCCTCTTATTATGGCTGCATTGCATGGCATCGGTTAATGTGAGTTGCACGACACGACAAACCGCCCAAACCACCTGGCCCTCCAAGGCTGACATTCGTCCCCCCACCGGCCCCCTTCGGTTTTTATGTTGCGGTCGCATTGTCTCTCAGGTGGAATGGCGAAACGGACTGGGGCGCCACCGCAAAGAAGAGCCGTGCTCTGTGGCATGGGCGTTAAGCATTTATGTGCCACCGTCTAATTAAAATAAGTTCGCACCGCAACGGCAATGGGCTACGGCAACGGCAATGGCACTTCAAAGTCTAAATTGTCCTTATGGCTTACTTCGCTTCTGCGGCGCAGAGCCCAAGGCGCTGCGGCCGGGATCGTTCGCGTGGTCACCCACCTTTTGTCAGATATGTATGTGTAATTATAATATTTTTTATTGGCCATCTGATACGGAGGAAAGAGAAAAATTACATAAATTGCGCGGCCATTGTCGGGGGTTGGGTTTTTAAAAGGTAGAGGGAGCAAGCTTGTTGCTTTAATGAAAGAAAGTAGTTTTCTCCAGAGAAATACCTTTATATTTCCCAATGTTAAAGACCTAATTGACATTTACTAACGATAATATAATAATAATATCCACACGCTTTCGGCAAACAATTCAGGGCCCACCTATCACAGCTTTTATTTTTTTCAGGTGGCATTGTTGGTTATAAATTTTAATATACTCGGTATATGTATAGTTCAGGTAACATCGGTGGCCACAATGAAGCCACGCCCTCTCCAACCAGGCCATTCAGGGAGGGGCGGTAGCAACAAAAATCAACAACAACCAAAACAGGAAAAATAACAAGAACAACAATGAGAAAAACATGAACAGAAGCTACAGCAGCCTCTTTTTATCCTCCTGGCTGTCCAAAAGTCCTCGCTTCTGGTTTCCCCCTGAGTTGATAATATAAATGGAAAAACGAAAGGTCGACATTTATTATGAGGCTTTATCAGCAGAGGACATTTGTTCTGTTTTGTGTTATGAGCCGAGGATATTCGGCTACTTGTAACGATGCAGGACATTGTGGCCAGCAGTCCTCCGCCACCTCCTCCTCCGAAAGACCTCCTGTTTTCCACGCTGCTGATGTTTGTCTGCGAAAATTGTTTGCTTCATTATGTCCTGGGCTGTGGTTGTCCACGTGGTCCGTGTAAAAGGACGAGCCCGAGACCGAGAACGAGGGCACGTGTTTTCCTTGGGGTGGCATCTGTATCAGTTAGCAGTCATAAGCGTCCGGTAATATGCCAAAAAATGCCCGTACCCGCACTAAATGCGATTCAGACGGGTCCAGTGCCATAAATTACCGGGTGCTTTGTATGTTAATAAGTCCGACTATTCGAATCTTTTACTTCATGGACACAAAAATTATAGTTTTCATATAAAAACCGACTTTTATCTGTGATAATATGACGCATCAAAATTGCGGTAAGGTATCCTCGATAACAGGTTTAATAAATTGATATTTCAACATTTTATGAAAACTCTTAAATTCTCAGATAATAATTATGGTACTGACCCTCTGAAGGAATGGGAGCCATACCTTTCGAGGCAGCTTTCAGAACGGATATGTCGGATATGACATCGGGGACCTCACCAGGGTGAGCATACAAATGCATATCTGCTGTCCGATGCATTGTTGCTCTCGTCCTGTTCGTCCTGTTGAGTGTCTAATCTGCTGGCAGGGGGATATATGCCAGCTTATGTATGCTGTGTGGCGATGGAGCCACTCATCTGAGCACTGCATGGGGTCACAGCCCGATTCCCGATGCTATGCGGAATCGTGCTGAGCGTAAAAATCCTCAGTGCCCTGCTATTTGCGCATTTCCGGTTTCCGTTGCACAGCTGCACGTCCTGCTGCCATCCGCCATCCGCCCGCCTCCCCCACACACCCCTGTCTCCGGCTGTCTCACCAGCCTTGAATCCTGGCATCCGGCTGCAGCTGCTGCTGATACATTCTTTATATTCTGCAAATATCCTGTTATGCAGAAAATGCTTCTTGCTGCCGTGTCGTCTTAGTTGGGGCGACAGGCTCTCAGGCAAGGGAATTATTAACTGAAAATGCCATAAAGAGCCGCAGTGCGTGACATGTGCGGTAAGACGGCAAATAAACTAGATATACTTTCTTACCTCTTCGAAGTAAATAGTCTTCAGTAGTACGCCTTTTTAACCGACTCTGGTTCGCATATTTTTAAATAATAAGAAGCCTTAAATAAGCAATTCCCTCCGACAGTACAGCTGTGAGTTTCTGTTCACGTCTAAATATATCTCAGGAATAACTTTGGCAGCGGAATGTACTTATCTCTGTGTACCCAGAATTCCCTATTCAAACAATCTATTTTCCCTCCACCCGCATCCAGTGCCTAAGCAAAGTTAGAATAAGCAATGGCTTGGATTTCACTTTTTATGCTTTCGCTTTTTGCGATATTTTTTTGCTTTTGTTAGCAAAGGGAAAGGAGGGGAAAGTCGGGCCAGCATGTGCACGCCCCCAATAGGCAGACAGGGAGGCTGAAATAAAAGGCAGAGGACTGCGGATGACACAGTGAAATCAAAGTCAAATGTAAGTAAATAAAACATATTGTTTCTCTTATAGGAAGACATTTTGCAAAATTACGCCGATTTGCAATGCAAATCAAACATAGCGCCATTATTTTCTTCCTTCCACAAACACACACACAAGCACACACACACTCTAACGCGGAAGGAGAAGTGAAAGTAAAACCCTGCCGCATATGTTGCTTAAAAATGCAGCCGTCATGGTTCACATTTACACGAACACACACACACTTTCGTTTCATACGCATATGTATGTATGTGTGGGGGTGTGTTCTTGGAGTCCTTGTGATAATAGACACACACGCACACGTATACAATAAATATAAATGGGGGCTCGGTGGGTGCGAGTGGCAGTGCGAGTCTGCTGGTCTTAACCTGCGGCAGAATGCGAAACAAGACACAAAAAACGTTGTGCCACTGCGGGGCAAGCAGTCGCGACGCAAAAAATAAAGCAACAAAAACAACAAAAGGAATTGGCAAAAAATATGTTTTAAACATTTTTCTCCGCTTTACATTTTTTTTTTTTTTTTTTGTGAGTCCTCTCCGTTACCGGCCCTTTCCGGGCCCCTTTAGCATTTTGTCGTTGTTCTGTTTTTGTAAATTTTTGATTTGTTATTGTTGCACGTGTTGTCTTTTGCCTTTGTTATGACAATCCATCCTTGGCGGATCCTGCGAAGCAGGTGGCACGGATCCGGAGAATGTACGTATTTACGTACGTATGTATGTGCCATCCGGAGCATAAATGTTTTTAACGAACTCACCTGTGGGGCATACGCATAAGTAGCGGAACGTCTTCTTCACGTCACCTGTGTAAATGGAAAGCTGTGCGCTCGAAAAATATGTTGGCAAAACAACAGCGGATACCGGCGATGGCCAAGAGGCCCCAGGGAAATAAGAAAACAGCCATTTTCAAAGAACATAAAGTAAAAGGAATCATTTTGTTCAAGCGACAGGGCGCCTGCACTTTATAACTGTTTTCAGATTTTGAAAAAGTCTATAAGGCTAAGATGAATGTTCCTTATAAAAGAGAAAGATATTCTTTATTGATTTAAAAAAAAAAATTAAATTATAATAATGTAAGACTAACTCCTCAAGATCTGAAAAAAATATTATGGCACCTTCCACATTTACCAAAAATCATAAAACTCATTTCACATGTTTTTTTATTTTTACAAAATTTTTTTGTTCGTTTTTATTTGTTTTCTTTCAATATATTTATGTATACATAATATAATTTTTGTTGTTTATTCGGTATATTTACTTATTTTCATCATTTCTATGTTGCAGTTGTTCTTGGTTTTTTCCACATGGCCGTCTCTGGTTTGTTATTACACGTTTGTTTTTTGTGTTATTTATTTTATTTACTTTTTTGTTTTGCTGTCTCCTAAGTATAATTTCTCTATGCGTTTGCAGCCCAGCATCTAGCCCTCTAAACCATCTCCTACTTATTGTGGCAACCGCTTCTCTGAGACCGTCTCAGCTAGCATCTTGCCCCTGCTGCTTGCATCCTGCTGCTGCTGGCTTACTATCGATGTCCTTTGGCGCGTTGGTATACAAAAACGCAGCCAAATTCCCACCTTTTTTATTTTTTTTTTGTTTTTCAACTATAAATATTTTTCATTTTGCATTTTTTGTTATGCTTAATTTGATTAACTTTTTTAATATTCGTTACGTTGTTTCACTTGTGTTTTCTTATGCAAATGCCGTTTTGTATGTGTTTGTTTTTGTGTATGTGTGTGTGGGTCTAATGCCGTATTTATATTGTATATATATCTATATATATATATTTTATTTCTGTTTTGTGTATATTTAATACTTAGCTTATGCATTAGGTTTCCAATTTTCGGCTTTGTTCTGACTGTTTCTGTTGTTGGTTGTTTGTTGTGTTTTTGTTGCTCGGCCCTTATATTCCGCTACAATGTTTTCGATTTTTTCATTCTGTTTGCTTTTCGCTTTTGTGTTTTCTAGTCCTTGTCCTAAAACACACTCAAACATGCTTAAATTTCTACAAAATATTTGCAATACTGCAGTCGATATCTATACTTTGTTTACTTTAGTTATTTGCTATTTACTTATCATATTTTACGTCTGTATATATATATGTGTGTGTGTATATATATATTCATATATATATATATGGTTCGTATAATATCGATATCTGTATATGCATTATGTGAGTGTGACTGTTTTCGTGTCCGTTTGTAGTGTCCTTGTGTCGAATGCCTTCCAAAACTTTTCTGGTTTTGCCTTTGTTTATCTTTTGATGTTTGTTTTGTTAGCAGCTTTTGGTTGTTTGCTCATCGTTTGATTTTTTCTACATTTGCATTTGATTTGTTTACTATATTAGTGTAATTTTAATTGCATAACATGCCCTCGATCCTTCCATCCATCTGGTTTATTGCACATAAATATTTTGCTTTTTAGCCTGTTTCCTAGCCTGTACGGATTTCAAATGGAATTTCGAATTGGCCTGGCTTTAAAATTTGGTTCCAACTGTTTTAAGTGGCTAGTGCTGCCTGAAAATGAAATCCTTTTTTTTTTTGTGATTTTTATATATTTTTTCGGTTTGGAACACTTAGAACTCAGTTAAGTAGTATGCACTGCCATGTAATTTAAAGGATCTTCCTGCATGTAAATATATACGTATAGAATATATATTCTGTGTAATTGTTTTGTAGCTTAGATAATACTTTTATTTGATTGATTTTCGGGTTTTCTCTGCCGCAAGTTGATCTCGTTAAAATTTGTTTTCTGCTCGTTTAGTTTAATTTATGCTAAGTGCCTCCACCACCACCTCTAGCTCCTTTTTTGCATTGCATGTGGTAAAATTTTGCTAACTGCTCCTGTTTCAGCATTTCAGTAATTACACTTTGAATTGACTAATTGGTAATTGTAGTTTATGGTTAATAACTGCAATCATTTTAGTGTGTAGTTTGCTTTGCTTTTGCTTTGAACTTGAACCAAATTAGTAACTCAAAGTGATTGCCACGGAATTCGATTACACCTGACTAATTGTTGAAATTAACTTTTTGTGATTGGAAATAATAATATTAATTTTGCGGAAATAAAGTGCTTTCCCTTCTGTAGCTACAATATTTTTGCATCAGGTTTTAAACTTGATCGTGGGACAGAATCCCGCTGCCAGGACTATTATTCCATGTTTTGCGGTATATGTGACGTGGGCCTTCTTGTGTATAAATACTTTGTATATGTTCATATATATATATATATATAGACGTATATAAATGACTTAGCACATTTTGTAGTTACACAACATAAATACATACAGTTACAGCTGTTATCCATATAAATATTTTATTTGTTTGTATATTATTTAGTTCGTCGTTTTTGTCAGCTTGTTAGATCATATTACGTTCCACAGTTAATGCTTATTTAGTTTCCAACTCTTCACTATTTCTACGTGCCAACTACCCATTTTAACTCTTTACTGATATGTAGCGCAAACATTAACAAACAAACCGATAATATTCTTTTTTTTTAGTTTTTTCGTCTTAACTATAAACTGGTTTCTCTTATAAAGGGTTTTCTCATCATCGATTTCCTAGCCAAATATTTTTTTTCGTTTTCTGCAAAACTGTTTTTGTATTAGTTTATTTTTCGTTTGGTCAACAACATTCAATTTTAGGCTTTCGCTTTTTATTTTCTTTTTTGCTTAACACAATGTCTAGAACGTAAAATAACAGAACCAAAATCCATTTGTTAGCTTCATGATCCTTTACCGCTTGTCCGATCATTAGCCGATCCTTTCCCGCCCACTTTTTAAAATCACATCTACATCTAAGTCGCTTGCACGCAATGCTTCTCGTAGTTCCTCTAAGTTCTAGTGCTAAAAACATTTAAATATACAGTACGTCTGCCCTAATGACTACGGGTACGTGTCACTATAATTCGTATTCGTATCTGTGTCGTGGCTAAAATACTTCCGCTCTCACCTCTTCTAATCAATCTTGCCAGTTAACACAAGCATTTTGTGTCCTGCAGTATCATGTGTGTGTCTGCTTAGGGTTTATTTTTGTCGATTATCGATAGACATTTACTCGAGCTATATGGGACCACACCCAAGTAACTAAATGCGCTGCTCCGATAGCTGCGAAAAAATTCCACTAAAAAATGACATAACAAATTCCACGCTGGCTGCCGCCGGGGGATTGGGGCGTGTCAAATGCAAATCAAGCCTCGTCCTGGCTCGTCCTTAAACCTCTCAGCCTCCTGCTCGTCATACATTTTTTGTTTATTTTTTTATAGCTAAACTGTCCGATACGTACGAATATGTTTCGCACGATTGCGATTCAGATTGCGATTGCGATTACGTTGCTTTTACGTATGCGTATTGCTATTTCTATTACTTTGGATTTTTATTTGTTGTTGTCATCGTTTTAATTGGTTTTCATTTTGAACATATATTTGTGATTTATCATCCAACACAACATATATACGTACAACACAAGATACAATAAATATAATTTACCATACGTTGCTCGCATTTAGTTTTTAGTTGGTATGCGTGTGTGATTGTGAGTTGTGTGAGTGTCACTCTATCCGTATATATATCCTTATGTGTATGTTATATAAGCATGTTGGTTTAATGCATATGCTGTATACGCCACGAACTTATCAACCATGTCTATTTCTATACTTTATTTACCACTTTACATTTATTTATATATATATATACTCTACACTTTTAGTTGTATGTTTATACTTTCTATTACTATTTTTATGTTTCACATCCATGTACTGCGGGAATAGCTCTGCAATGCTAACCGAAACTCTGCCTGCTGTGTGTGTTCGCAGGAGTCCTAGAGTCCTGCGAGTATGAGTGTGTTGATTAATGCTTGCTAGTGTAAGTCTGTGGGAGTGAGGGCTCCTTTCTCTCACGGCGTTTTCTGGATAATTTGTTATCTGGCTGGTTACCGGCTCCGGGCCTGCTCTCTGTTGCAAGTGTGTTTATTGGTTTATATGATTAGGCGATAATATCTACTCTATTACGGCTATGCTCCATTAGCTAATATCAATTAATATCATTCGATGGCATACTTTGATTGTTTTCAATATATATTTTACTTGCGTTTGGGGAGTTCTCCTCTCTCTATTTTACCACATATTTCTTTAATATACTCTTAGATACTTGGATATTTTTGTGTTTATTTATCGGTTCGGTACGGTTCGGTTTTGGTTTGGTTTGGTTTCTGTCATTTTTGTATTGGGTCTCCTTTTCGATTTTAGTTTGGATTGTGATTTCGTTTTCGTATTCGTTTTGGCCTAAACAACAGAGAACTAACACAACAAATTTGCAGCTAACCATTCCTCTTCTGGCAACTGAAATAAAACCATAAACGTATCATATATATGTACATAGCTTAGTACGAGAGAAGTGTGTGTTGGTAAATTGTTTTGGAGGGAGTTGAAACATTTTTGCGGCTTTCGTGTCGGGTTTAGCTGCTTTGTACATGGCTCTCATGAGGCTTGTTGAAAGTGAAGCGAAAAACTTAAATCGTAATCAAATTAGACTCGAATTTCAAACAAATTAAAGGCTCAGCTCTGCAGCTGCTGCTAATTGCGAAGCCCCTTCCAAAAGGATGGTTGCATATGGATGGAGAGAGAGAGAGTGAGAGAGAGGGCTCGAGGGTCCTGGATTCGGATTCGTACTTCATAGTGTTTTGATGTGCGTGTGTAGGAACCTGTCTTTCAATTGCTGATCGATCACAAATCAAAGTAGTGTGAGTGCGTAAACTTTCAGTTGCATTCTATATAGGAAGTGATAGCAGGACATGAACTGCTCCTGGCCCGATTTGGCAGTTGTCTGTATTTTCTTTAACGTGTGTGATTTGCAGTATCCTCTAAAATATCCACGTCATCTATCATAGTTATAGGCACTAGTGCTATGTGTGTATGTGTGTTTTTGGTGTAGAGTGTGTGAGTCGCCAAGCTAGAATCAAACTGCGCGCAAAAGTAGGCAATACAAAATGATGCGGGTTCTGCTGTTGCTGAAATGGCAGAGCGGGTGTGAGGCAAGGACGAATATTTGTATACACACATACAAATATTTACTTGCACGCGTCTGCATGTATGTGTTCGCGTAATTAATTTTAACGCATTTTTAATTATGTTTATTTTAATTTAATGCCGCCACTCTGGAAATACATGAGGATGTGGGTGTGAGATGCATATGAATATGAGTCTGTGCGTTAAATTTCGGCCGCCACTCGATTTATGTTTTCCCTCGACCAAGTTGTATGCCCCTATTTTATTTATAAGCGCAGTTTTTGCATGTACCTCTTTTGCTTCTTGCTTCAATTAATTAATGTTATTATTATTTTTAATACGCGTCGTGCTCCAACACATTTACATTAAGCATTAAAATATGTCGGTGTCGGTGTTGGTTTTTGTGGGTGTGGGTGTGTTTGGGTGTATGTATGTATTGTGGTGTAAGCAACTAGGGTTAAAAATATTTTTGCTTTCTTTGCTTTTACATATACATAATAATTGTTTGCTTTGGCTTTAGCTCCCCCAATGCTCGACAGATATTTATGCTCTAGTCATACATATATGTTTTATATATATAATTAGTATGTATATATTCATGTGGGTGTGTGTGTGTGAACTCGTGTAATTTTCATTTAGCTTTGGTTTTGGTTTAGGTTTAGGTTAAGGTTTAGGTTTTGCATTCGCTTATGCTTTTGCTCTTGCTTTTGTTTCTGGGGTGCAGCTCTCTAAAATCGCCAAACTTCGAGTTGCCATCAATTGTTTTGCAATTTGTGTTCTGCGCTTCGCATTTTATTTACAGCTCAGTTTGGTTTTGTTTCTGTTCAGAAAATTGCAGCTGTACTTGAAAAATTTTGTTTGGATTTCGGTTTTTGGCTTTTTTCGTTTACTGTGCCTGCAAAAGTAAAGGATAAACCTTAAAAAATAATATGGGTGTTAGTAAAAATTGGAAAAAAGTAGTAGACGGAATAAAAGTAATTGTAATGCAGGAAAAAGTGTTTGCACGAGTGCAGGATTTTTTGTACTTTTGTCAACACATATTTCAAATGCAATACATAATTCTATTGGCTTAATGTACCATCCAGAGAGCTTTGAATCGTGTGTGTGTAAGAGTACGAGATTAACAAATAAAACGAGCAAACAAATTGGCTGATATTTTACAGGCTAAAAACATTGAGCACTCAGCGATACAGCTATTTCTCCATAAGGTTTTGAATTTATTATTAAGCCGTGCATGCAAAAAGTATTTCTTTTAATGGCAAACAGAACATGTACATTTTAGATGAAGATAAAAAAATAAATGAATTGTTTATGCTTTCATTATTGTTTGTTTTTCCAGTCCAATAGTGTTCATATTTTATTTGCTAGCCCCCTTCCTTAAAATACTATTCAATCAAAAACATGCATGCATATGGACGCTTTACAACCGCTCCTGTCCACATTCGATATTCAAATGCAAAAGAATAACATTATCAAGCAAAGGCATTCGAATGGCGCTGGAATATTTTGAAAGCGGCCAAAAATACGAGAATTACAGATACCATGGCACTCAGGTGCCAGGTAAACAACCAATCACACACACTAACGAACCGAAATCGAGAAGAGTGTAAAATAATCTAAAATACATTCAAAACTTCCAACAAACGTAGGGAGATGCACGAAAAATGTTTCAATATAGCGGGCAGCGTTCATGAGTGTATCTGTGTTCGCATCTGCATTTGCATCTGTATGGGTATCTGTATCTGTATCTGAGTGTCGGAGTCTGGACTGCATACCTGTGGGCTCACTTGGAACTGCTGTATCGGATAGGCGACCACACCGGCGGCCTGCGGGATGGCGGTCCCTGCCACGCCCGTTGCCAGTTGCTGGGCAGGAGAGATCTGTGCCTGGGTGACGCCTTGCCAGGTGGCGGGAATCTGTACGCCCATGCTGGAAATAAAATCGAATATATCCACACATAAGAACACAGTAAGAAATTGCATTATAAATTATTAATAATTTTTTTTTAAATAAATCTTTTCATTTACACTACTTTTTTTTATTATATTTATAGGATTTTTCGGAGAATCAAAAATAAACTTTATTGAATATGACTTTTTGAATATTGTAATTCTTTTCTGCGTAAGTTATTTTATATGGCCAGATTTCCAGAGTCCCCTACCGAAAAGTGTTGCATTCCATAATCGTTGAAGGCTGGAGGGGAAGGACAAAGGGCTTCTGAATGCCCAAAGAGCCATGAGTGAGGAAGCGGAAAACAAAATTTACGCGACTGCGTTGCAAATATCACGTTATGTTGACAGGCCGACGGATACGGAAATGTATTTCATACGGCCGCAGAAGGACGACGGTGCAAATGAAAAACTTTTGCAATTAGCAAATGAATTCACCCATCCGTCATGCTGTCGTTGGCACTGCCATTGTTTTCTGTTTGTTTTTTGCCGATCCCCAGCGGCGGTTCAGGCATCGGAAAAAGTACACAAGAAGTTTTTTAGAGGACCTTTCGTCTGCTGCACATTTGCCTTTGAGCCAAATCACCTAATAAAATTAAGCCAATTCCCTCAGCCCACTCTTGACCCAACTCACCCCATGTAGCCCTGCTGGTATCCGGCGTACTGGCTAAAGTGGTATCCCTGGATGCCCTGCAGGAACTGATTCTGCACGGCAGCTGCATTCGCTGCCGCCGGGGTCACAGCAGCCGCCGTGGCCGAGGAGGCCGGGTAGGTGGGCGTGGGCGAGTACCAGCATCCCGTGGCGGCCAGCTGCTGACCGTAGGCGGCGGCGGCAGCGGCGGCGCCAACTCCATACGGGAATCCTGCAGCGGCGGCGGCGGCCGAGTTGAGTGCCTGGGTGGCGATGGTCTGGGCGTTATTGGGATCGCCGCTCTCCTTGCCCCAGGAGCACTTTACGGGCTGGGCGTTGATTTCCGTGTTGTGCACACCGACAATGGCATGGGTGGCTGCCTCTTTAGTGGAGAAGCTGTAAAAACAATAAATAAAAAGCAATATTAGTATCCATTTTATAATAAAGTTCTAAGTTAAGAAATATGAGATAAACGAAGGTATAATCACTTACCGCACAAAGGCATAGCCCTTATCCTTGAAGACACGAATCTCCTGTATCGCTCCATAGGGCGCGAATGTCTTCTGGAGCACCTCCTCGCTGAGGGCTGTGAGGGCGCTATTGACACCGCCCACATAAACGGTGCAATTGGAGGGACTGCTCTGATTGTAGACCTCGTCGAAGGTCAATGGCTTGATATTCTCTGCGGGAGAAGAAAAAATGATGTAAGAAAACAAAATACTACTCAGTCATTTGATGGATTTCATTTTAATGTTGCCGCCTGGAACGACCATTTATGGGTGGCAGTTTTTTGTGTGTGTCCCCGTTTTTATTCACCAACTGCATGATTAATATGCAAATTAATTAACGGATTTACCCGCAACAACGCCAGCTCCGAGAGCTGCCCGACTGGGCCTCGGCAACGTTTTGGTAATTAAAATAACCGCATGCACTTAGTCAATATGCTTGTGTGTGTGCGGTTTCTATATGTGTGCGCTGTACACTCACGTATAGTCCTGCCATGCCATATAGGGGGGAGGGCGTGCTCTGGGGGGTGGCAACACCATTTACCGTTGATTTCTTGTTGTTGCAGTTGAATATTTAAAATTGTTGCGGTTGTTATTGCATTTTTTATTATACGTATTTGGTGGATATACATATTTCGTATGCTCGTATGCCGTTTTATTTTCGCTGTGCTTTTTGCACTCACTGTACAATATACACACACTTTATTTAACCGCTTCCACCCCACAATGTCGTTGTCGTTGTCCTGATTGTTGTTGCTAGTGCTGTTGCTGTTGCTGCTGCTGCTGTCGTTACGTATACGACAAGTATGCACGTATTTGTATGCAAAGTTACACTAATTACTTCCTTTGAGGTTAAAACTAAATTTGCACTTTTAAAAATAATGTTGGCTTTGCGTGTTTATGTCTTTGTTTAGCTCAGAAACATTTCCACGCATTGTTCGGTTTTCGGGCATAAATGGCGACTTTGGACTATAACCCGTAATGACCAGCACTCGGTAGCATAGATCGATGGTTGATTTGCCTATCTAAAGGACCCGGCCGCAACTGCAGAAGGCTACTTAACATGGCCCGTTAATGGCGCTACTCAGTCCCCTCGCCCTCCCGGCATGCCATCAAAATGCCATTGCAGGATGTCTAGATTTGTGTGGCGTTTTTTTTTGTTTTGCCTGCGCAGCGAACATGCCAAAGAAAACACAAAAATATGGCTCAATGACATGCAACAGGATTACTGTACACAGCTGCTGCACCCCCTACCCCCGCAACAAGGACTCGCACACACACACACAATCGTACTGGAAATGAAATCACTCATACACACGCATTTGGGAAGGAACAACAATCAAAGCTCCGTGGCAAGGGTGCACCGAAAACACGAAAAACTAACAAGCTCGCAAATACTTTTGAAAGCTTTTGCCACAAATGTATGCGCTTCGGCCACGCACACGCACACACGTACTAAGAGGTCCTGGCATTCACAAACACACACCCCACCTAACCCAGTGTTGCATACTTTCGAGCGCCATGTTTCACTAATTTTCACATTGCTCTGTGCCTGGGCTTGTGTGCGGTACCGTCAGCCCTTCTCGTATTATTATTTCCACTTTTTGTTTTCTCTAATTTCTTTTTTACGCTTTTAAATACGTGTAATTAAATTTTGAAAATGCAACCAAACGAGGACCTGCTCACATATTCCAACGTGCTTAGCCTTGAGGCCTGGTTAACTTGGCCGGCTTGGTTTCATGTCCGCGGCAAATTAAAGCCCCCGATGCCGTTAAACTGCAACTGTGTGAGTGGCGGGAGCGTGGCCATAATTATCGCACATTTTTGTCTACGACAAGCCCCGGCGATTGCATTCCGGTTCCATTCCCGGCTGGTTCCATTCCGGTTCCGTTCTCGGGGGGCAGACACACATAATTGGAGTCTGGTCAGCCCGAGGGCCATTTCATTATGGGGGCAAATACTTTCGGCCGCCAGGTGCTCTGCTCTCGTTTTGGCCGACGACGATTTGAAATTTTAATGAGCAATTATAGGCATGTAAAACTAAATCATGAAATAATCACCGAATCATTAACATAAATAATTCACATTTTTACACGCAGCGAATGGCGAACAACACGAGCCTTGAGGACGTGGCCAGGCACTTGAGGAAATTTAAAAGTAATTAATATTCATGGAAATGCTCCTTCGGAAGGGGCGCGTTTTCGGGAATGAACGTGGTCATGTGCTAATTTTGAAAAAATAAAAAAGCTGCGTTCTTTATTGCTAAAGTCCAATCGAAACTAAAGCAAGTGGTGTGGTATGGAACCTTATAAGTCACTCCACTCTTGCGTTTGCCACAAAACTCACTGAGGCATTTAAACTTTTGCTTAATTGTGCGCAACCCTGCATAAAATCTTGATTTATTGCGTCAACCAGGTACCGAGGCCATGCAACTCCGACTTCCGAAAATATTTTCCTGCGAGCTCGCCCACAAGTCAGCACTTGCAAGTCAAAAGTCAAATAGTTTTGCCAAAGAAATTTGTCATACAACAGCGTTGTCTTTGTGTGCTGTTTTTGTCTTCGCCATCCTCGTCGTTGGCATATTGTTTCTGGTTAATTAAGTTATTACCATAATGAGCTCACAGGTATTTGCGGCCTTATTTATGGGCATGCATTGAAATAGACTAGAGTGGCTCGACAAAGGTAGTCGAACTTTGAAGGAACTTTGGCCACGGTTGCTTTCCCTTTCGGAGGGATAATAAAAAAAGGGCCGCGACAAATGGGTTTGTTATAAAGCCTCCCATACCGCCCCTTCCAAAAAAGGGGAAAACTTTTAGCCGGGCACGAAATTGCAAAGCGTCGCCAAAATTGTCACAACTGTAAAATGCGCAATTGCGCCGGATCGTAAATCTTTCGCAACAATAGCGGACGGGGCTCACACACAGAGACACATGAGTGGCTCACTAAACGCGGACGGACATAAAATGTGCAGCCTGCTTAAAACATAAAAATGCCGGGCCAACTCAGTTGGATTGCCAAAAGAATCGAGCAAAGTGGCTGCGTAAAACATGAAGTAATGCGAATGCCAAATGCGAAATGAGTTGAGTGCTACAAATCGTAAAGTTGGCCAGCAGTCGCAGCAGCAGCAACAACTAGGCTGGCCATAAAACCCGGGACCTACCCCTTTTGGTCCTTTTAGTGCCCCTCCGATTCCTATATCGTGCATATGTGAGCGGGATATAAAAACCCTTTAGCGAACAGCCCTTCAGGCCACATCTCAGCTCCCCCCTCTGGCCGATTTCTTTTCTGCTGATTCAGCCCTCGAAGCGATCAAAAAATCAAAATTATTTCGCTGTCAAATTGCTAATAATAACTTGTATTACAGGATCCCCAACTACCGCCCGGTAATTTGGCTCGGCTCCCGAAACCAAATAGAATAGAGCAGACAAAACCGTGACATAGTCAAATAAACAATGCGACCAATAAAAATACGCTTAAGCTTTCATAGGCGTTTTTTATGACAACAATATAAATGCAAAGGGAAAATATTACATACATACATATATTCCGTTCCGACTACCCGGAATGCGAAAGGAACCCTTCAACAATTTTCGGGCCTCTGCACGATAAATTCCACCTTGACTCCAGCTAGTTTTCCACTTTTCCGAGTGTTTGTCTGTGCGGGCCTTAAAGAATGCCAAATGTTTCTTGTATAACCATGAAAATTTACCCCATTTGTATTATGCGAGTGTGTCAGGGGGTGTGTGTTTGCCTTTTATGATAATAGTTTCGTGTTGGCAAAATTTATTTATCTGATTCTCCCGCTCTTCCAAGTTCCTAGCTCTATGCTACCCATCGATGCCACCGCCCTCAGCCACACTCGCTGTCTAACAAATAAAAATTATGTTAAAACATGCAAATATGCGTTAAGTTTTGATTTATGAAAGACAAACGACGAGCGGGAAACCCCGCGCATGTTTGTCCGCTGTTAATAATGATTACGCCCGGCTCTAAGTATATAGTTACGGTTACGGCCGGATATCTATGCGGTTGACAAGGAGCCATGGCCATAAATCGACGGCAACGGGGGCGTGGCCCGGGGACTAAATGAAAATTGATTTGGCGGGGCCTAATTGAATGCCTCTAGATGGTTTTTATATTTTTGGGTCGACGGCGCTCTGCAGCCGACGACTAATTGAAAAAGTTTAAACCAAATTGGGTAGAGCCCATTACGGAAAGTAGGCGCGTGCGGTTAAGAAAGGACAAATATTAAGAAAACATAATCTGGCAGAAAATTTGTGCGACGTTTATAAATAGCAAGCGGTTTCCCGGCTCCACCATCCCCCCCACCTACAACCCACCATAAACTTCCTCCCCTCGCAGACTCACATTCGACCCTGGCATTGTGCCTGTGTCAGGCTACCTTTGGCATTCATTGCCATAATTTCCTGTAATAAGAACGACGCGCCTGCTGCCAGCAAAGCAACAGCAGCAGCAACAACAGTAAGAGTAAGAGTTCAAGTCCGGAGCTGGAACTCCGGAGTGTACGCACACCGGAAACTCAGCTGGCCTGCCGGCTGGGGTGACACTCATGATTTCCTTACCTTTACTCGCCGGCGGTTTCCGTGTGGCCCAATTCGTGCGAATTGAACGGGAGCCAAGCCACTGGCCATTCATGGCCGTAATGGCGCTCTCGGCTTCCTGCGGGGCGATAATGAAGACAGAGACACGGTCAGGACCAGAATTGGAAAAAAATATACACACACAGAGAGAATTAATAATGTGAATTACATAATTTTCACAAAAAATAATTATATTAAGACTAGAAAAGTGTTGATACCAATAACAAAAACTTAAAGAAAAACTTGAAAATTGTTCTAATTTTAAAAAACTTTTCTCTCCGTGTTAAATTGAAATCAGAACAAGAGCCTGCGCACGACTGCATAAATATGCACTTAAATATGCTAATGCCAGTGGCAGTACTTACCGATTTCTTGATGAAGGACACAAAACCATAGCCCTTCGACTTCAAGGTTTGTGGATCGCGAACCACGCGACAGTCGCTGCAAAGAGAAAAATAAAATTAATATATTTAAGCAACAAAAGCACGAAACGTAAACATTAAAGTTGTGCAACTGTAGCCCTCTTAGGACTTGAATTATTCTGCGGCCACCCCCGCTCCGAACGGAAGTGCTGGGGAACTTTAAAATTTATGCAAATTCTTAATAAAGACATCTCCCGGGGACGTCGTCCTCAGCTCGGTCTGGCCGACGTGTTCAAATATTTCCGTTCGAGTACAAAATACAAATATATTTTCAATGCGTGTGTCTGACTTGGGCAGGCGTGGGCGTGGCCTCTTGTAATTCGGAAATTAGAAATCTGACCCGGTGCTGGAAAGTTTTTATTTATCTTACAGTTTGGCCAGCCGCAGAACAGGGGGAGATTTCCAGCCGAGATTGAGGGATTGGATATGCCAAGAAGGCACGCAGCTTAAACAACTCATCGGGCTTTAAGTTAAGGAGAAAGTTTTGATGGATTTTTATTCTTCGACCACAGTGTTGATCTTCCGTGATTTCTATCCGTAATCAAACTGAAAGCTAGGCCCAGATCGAATCGAATCAAAGCGAATCACATGGTACTATGCTACAATCATTAACGTAAAAGACTTTCTCATTTGGGGCACTTCTGCCAATTGGTAGACTTCCGACTCTGGGGCCCAAATTGATTTCCCCCAGCAGTTGTACGACTTCTCATTTGGACAATTGGGGCCTCGACACCGCACTAAACCGGACTGCCAGGAAACTTTGGCAATTACCCCCGGACCGGCAGTTTACTTTTCATTTATGAAGCATAAACCACAGCGGCGGCGAACTTGGCGACGCTGTCCGGCAACTTTTTTTTTATGATTATTATAAGTAAAATGCCGGGAGACCCGTTGGGGCTTGGGCTTCGCTCAGGCTTTGACTTTGTGTGGCAGTAGCCAGGCGACTTATTAAATATTCACACGCGCCGCGCATTTAACAAAACGAAACAAAAATGCGCCCAAAGCAGAGTCCCAAGCATAATGCCAAAACCAGGCAACAATGCCCAAAAAAAAAATACATATATACGAAAAAAAAGGGCAAACAACGCCAGGCACGCATAAAAGTTTTGACAGCCACCGAGAGGCAGGGTCCTGCGGGGGCAGGACATCTTGATCCCCAGGAGCCGCACGACCGAATCCTGCCGACTTTGGGGCGTTAAGCGTTTTGACATGTCGGCTGGCAGATCGACTCGCCCCACAAATAAAGTTCTTTAAGCCGGCACTGTTTTATTTTTCCCTCCTTTTTTTTGTGCCTCTGTGGCTCCCACTCTCTAAAAAGATAATCAGCCGGCGACGTGGGTTCACTTTTGTCGGGATATCGGTGATAATGATGTCAGCGATAGCTATCAGCCAGGTGCCAATCGATTGGTAAATTTAATGTCGGTGGTGCTGAGATTTCAGCCGGGAACTGATCCAAAACATGGCCAGCTCATTAGCGAATCAGAGCAACCCCTTGGCCAGAGAGTCATTAGAATGATTTTCAGATTATTAAAATTTAAATTGGCCAGCGGAAGGGCCCTGGAGATGAGCAGATTGCCTGATTGACTGGCGAAGCGGCGGGGTAAATAGGCGGCAAATCCAAAAATCAAATACTTTGACGTAATTTCTGATAAGACGCCGCGGGGCCATCTTTTTTGGAGGACCAGGACCTGGCAGAGGAGGAGGCGGCTGCTCCCAAGAGACGGACTAACATTTTGACTCAAAACTTTGCGATTAAACAGAAGTTAATTAAGCCAAGTTTTTGATGCTGTCGTTGCCAAGAGTGGGGTGGGATGAGGTTTTTTGGGCGCCTGGGACCCGAACCGGGAGCGGGAGGATAGTGACTTTGCCTTTTCATGCCGAAAAATAGCAACTTAAATATTTGAATGCCCTGGTTTTACAGACAGCGAAAAGAGTTCGGCCAAAGTGGCATTTGCATAAATTCATTTTTTTGTTGCCGCTTGGTTATGAATTTTTTATGCCTACCTCCCAACCTCCCAACCTCCCACATGCCCACACGCCACACGCTCTTGCCAATAATCAGAGAATGTGTGACAGAAAAATTGTCGCACAAAAAATAACGAAAGGGGGAACTCTGTAACGAAGAAAGGCGAAATAAAAGCTGCTGAATGGGAAATGGTAAAAACGGCAATGGGCGGGGGAAGAAGGGAGGTAAAGGCAATTCCAAGTTAACTGGCAAATGGAAAATTTGCATTTTAATACTTACGAGATTTCGCCGAATGGTGTGAATGCTTCGCGCAATTGCTGAGTTTCAATTTCTGAGCTCAAGTCGCCGACAAAGATGTGGAATTGTTCTGCAAGAAAAAAGAAAGGCGAGAAGAAAGTATGAGTATTGGGGATTTTCGGAGCATTTTGGCATAAGAAGAAGGGTTGCCGCTGGCGCATCGTGAGTCGCACAAAATATGCGCCAGATAAAAAACGCAAATCAAAAGAGAATCCCAAGTCATGCGCTTTTATTTCGCAATTTATTGCCAGCGTTGAAGCTGTCGCTTTAATGCATATACACAATCACAAAAAAAGACCCATAAGAAAGCAGAAAGGAAAAAGTTTTTCATATATCATTTTATGCTGCATAAGCAGAGATAAGTTAATTGAAATCACAAAGGAGAGTCGAGCAGATTGATGAGTTCAAAGAGCCGGGATGGGTGGTTGGGTGGTTGGGTGGTTGGGTGGCTGGGTCGCTGGGTGGGAATGACAAAACTTGGCAAGTTGTCCTCAACTCGGTAGGTCGGTACGAGTATTAGTTTTCAAAAACGTCGTGGAAAACTTTGCCAACTGTGCGTCTTTTGTGCTCGCCCACTCTGGCTCGTGGAGAACGTCCCCATTAATACTAATTAACCCATTCATCTAAGTAAACTTTGCACGCTCGAATCTTCAGGCCTCATCATCTAGCCAAACATCATGTACACATGCACAACCTCAAAGCCGTTCGCTGTCATGCAGGCTGCACAAACACAAGTGCAGTGGGTGATGGCACAGGCGACCCGCACACCCACCCAGCGAACCTCCTCCCGAGGTGCAGAAGCCCCACCTCATGCACTCTTACAAATTACTCATTTTTAAGCCATTAATTAAATTCCTGCATGTCCTACTGCATGATAAAATACCATTTCCTTAAATCTGGCTGAGTTTTCTCAAATATTCTCAGTGTATGGCTCACATGCAAAGCAAACACACTCACACTCGCACGAATTGCAATCATTTATTATTATTTTTGTGTGCTTTGTCTCTTTGGCACAGAAAAAAGTCGCGACTGTGCGGGGAAGCAGACAAAAGGGGGCGGCTGGGCTAAAGCCAAGGGGGCGCAGAGCGGAGCTTCTCGACGTTGTCCTTCGTGCGCTCTTGTGTCAGCCAGTTCGGTTTGAGCCAAGACTTGGCAAAGGCAAAGCCAGCTCAGCGACGCACGTGGGGTGGTAATGGGTTAAGGGCCAATGCAATGGGTGTATTTTTTCGGGGGCCATCCCCACCGCCTCGGTCGCCCCACTAACCTCGCAGCCAGCCCAGCAACCCCACACAAACAGTGGCAGAGAAGTCTTACCCTAAATAATTAGCACTATTCAGCTGGGGCCCACTGACGACAACGACGACGACGACAACATTCGAGGCTGACAGCGCCGATGGGCGCGGCTAAAGGGCGGGCCTGGCTCCCGCCACCCCATCGCCGCCCATTACCGCCGCCCGCCGCCTTCGACCGGCGTCCTTGCCTGCTGCACGTGCAGAAATTAACGCAGAAATTTCCGGTAATTTTGCGAAAATGAAAAGCAAAGCGAAAAATTAACGGCAACGTCGTCGTGGTCGCAGCCAAGCAAAATGCGAAATGCGGAAAGCTTTTGTGTTAAATAAATATTAAAAGGAATTTCCCAGAGCCAGAGCCAGCGGAACTGATGGAGACATGGCAGGACAAGATGCAGGGGGGCTGGGCCTGAGCCATGTGGGGGTGGAGGAGGCCAGGAGGCGGTAGTTGCTGAGCAAGTGGAAACGACCTGACTGCGGCCTGTTGGCCTTTTAAAAATACAAACCGAACGAGTAAATCTCTGCGTGTTCACGTGTACAAATACACCAGTATATATTTTATACACTGAGAAAAATAACGTATTTTTTGCTTCTATATTTAATAGGTAATATAAGATACTGTCTACTCAGTTCACTTGATAAACCAATTAAATCTCATTAATGAAATAAAGTTAGTCCCTTATTCCTCGCAGTGCTTTCTGCCCGTGTGTGTGTGCCCACTTTTTATTTAATTGGAAATTGCGTATACGCCACCGTTAATGAGCCCATTGTGATCCTGACTGCGAGTCCTGCGAGCCAAGTGGGGGCGGCTTAGTCGTTGCAGGCGGCTCGACTCGACTCGGCTTGGCGTCGTTATTGTAAATCAATCGTTGAGGTTCGCTCCGGCGGTTCTCAGGTTATTGCTTTCGCCCATTTGCACAGCAAAAGGCAGAAGGCAAGCACGCAACATGCCAGCCGTGAGTGTATGGGTGTATCGTATCCGTAAGATACATTTCCACATACGTATGACTGTGTATGTGAGAGACAGACAAACGAGGCGGCCACTAATTGCAGTCAAAGGCTGCTTTAAATTTGCACTGCGCCAGCACTCTCGATTGGCAGGTCGCAACCACCTACCCCCGGGCCACGGCCCCTTCCACTCTACGGCCGCCACCTTGTTGGCGATATAACGGGATTCTTTGAACCGCCTTCGGTGTCAGCATGTCAAGTAGTGGCAGCTTTTCATTCCCTTTGCTCGTATCCGTTGTTCCATCGGCCGTGTCGGGTCGTTTGCTGATTAAAACGGTGCGTAGGTAATGAGTTAATTAAGTTTTTGCCATCGTTACAGTGGTCCTTTGTCGTAGTCGTTTCTACACACACAGACACACACACACGCACTATGTACACACGTGCACATAAATTAATCATAAATCCTTGCTAGCTGCACGGCAGTTACAAGTGTTTTGTATATTTGCCAAGGACATGCCAGACCCCTCCTGTGTTCCTTCCTTTTCATTCCTTTCCGCTGGCGAGGGAGCTCGACGGGATTGGACCAAGTCGGCAAGGATAAGCAACTCCATGCCGAGAAGTGTGTCAGCAGTACCTGCCACGCCCTCTTGTACTATTTGATTAAAGACGGAAGCTACTCAAGGCAATACACGTGTCTATGAGTGTGAGAGTAAAGGTTTCACACTGAAGCACCAGCAGGATTAGCTATAATCCTAATAAGTTTTTATGAAAAAGGGTTTTTAATATATTAAATAAATAGAAGGTCATATTCACCTCAAGACCATCTCCAGGCCCATGAAGAGCCTGCCCTTAGTCCTCCTGTTTACTATTTGCTTCTCTGAGTGTAGAACTATCCAGTTTTATGTCTTGTCTTACCTTGCCTTACTACGGCCATCACGCTTTTGTTGGCTTTAGTTGTTGTAAATTTTATGTTATCCGCTTTCATTGTTTGTATGCCTTTATTTATGTTCCCCACTGTCTGCCGTCTACTGCCGACTGTCGACTGCCTACTGCCCTACTGTCCCTGCTGTGGGTCGGTGTGTGTGAGAATTTACTGATTTTCCGTTGTTATTTATGCGTTTGTGCTAAACCTTATTTCCTGTTTGTCTTACATAAGCTGCAGCGCTTAATTACACGCAACCCCATCGAGGACTCCATTTCAAGCAGGATGTTCTGTTTGATTTTCCCCCAGGGAGAAGCTTTTTGCCCGCAACCCACAGCTCACAGCCTTCAGCCAAGATATATGCGTGTCCCATCGATATGTGCGACCTAATGTTTTATTGACCGCGCCTGCAATCTCATTTGGCAATTCACTTTGTAGCTGCCGCTTAGCTGCGCGCATAACCGACCACACGGCGTATGCGTAATGGCAATTATGAACTCTCGCCACTGGGCGCTAAGTGGGAAGTGCAGTGCATTAAAGCCAAAAGCGTTTAGCTGGCGGTCGCAAAACCACGGCCCAACCAGATCACCATCTGACCGACTGACTGCCCGCTGTGACAGGGAAAGCCCCAAACAAGCAAAACAATTTGACGCCAACAACCGCAAAACGTGCTGGCCACACACCATCCATCCCAAAATCGAGAAGCCAGCTCCCCAGGTCCCAGATCCCAGCTCCCAGCTCCCAGGACCCGCCCACAACTTAACCCAAAAAATTGATGAATATGTAAGCAAATACAGAAGACTAACACGCATCGGGGGTCCTGCCAAATATACGTATATAAAAAAGGATCAAAGTCCTGAGGCGCGTTAATTTTCCCAGACGTCAGCAGGAAAAGTTTGGGGCTGGCAGCAAAAACCCATCTATTGGCTGCCCCGAATATGAGCCGGGCCCACAAATTATATTGAAATGTTAATAATCCAGTTGCTTAGACGTGCTGTGCCATCCTGGGCGGCAGCGATGTCCTGGGCGGCGGCTCGAAAAGGACAACTCAACTGTAAAAGGATATTTACATGGAGATTTGTATGCCGCTGACTTATGACTTTGATCAATGCCCGACTGGCTGCCCAAGCCCAATCAATTGGGTCCATCCGCATCCGCATCCGCATCCGCATCCTCATTTTCATCTTCGACAGTCCCGGCCGCATTTATGTGCTTTTGAGAGTCACTTATGCCCACAATTTGGCATTGCGGTTATCTGGGGGATAGACCAAAATATGTGTGGGCAGGCCCTGATATATGGCCGGCCATTTGTGACTTTGTTGTGAGACGAAGTCTTGGCTCAGCAAATCTTTAAATTAAATTCTCTGGACTCAAATCAGGACGCATTATAAAGTATAATGTGCTTTTAATTTCATTCATTTGCATGAAATGTGCTTCGCACAAGAAAGGCAGCCAGTGGACCCTGGCCGGCGCTAAATGGAACTAAAAAATCTAATTAGCGTTGGCCGCTGCAGAAGTCGACTTAAAGCAAACTTTCCGCTTTAATTTCATCTTGATTACCGCCCACACTACGAAGTGCGGGGCACGGCAAAAAATACTTGAGCTAATTTGAAACTGATAGGAATTTAGGTTTCTGCAAAAACTTGTTCCTTTTAATCATTGGAAGAGTGAAAAGATTATTCGAGGGCCAATAGTTGTAGTTCCTAGTACAGCAAGCCTCGAACTCAAAAGCCAATCGACTTGACTGGCTAATGAAACGGCAGTCACTTTAAGGAGCTCCAACTCTCAACCCGGTGTCTCGTTGTCACCATTAGAGACGCCCGCCTGGCTGATGTTAATGCTGATTTTTAATGTTGATTACCGCAAGCTGCCAGGCCGCAATCCTTGCCACCTTTTATCCTTTTTTCCGCCCCCCGAGTCTTAGATAACTGAGCCCGGAGTCAGCATCATTTCCGCAAGTGTGCGTGGCATTTAAGTTGCCACTTAAATGAGCCCGCGACTTTCGCATTGTGTTCTGGTGGTTCTGGTGGTAACAACCTTTCGTTTCGGCAAGGTGGTTGAATGAATGGCTGCCTGGCTGGTTGGGTGGCTGGCTGCCTGGCTGGCTGAGGGTTTGGGTGGTGCAGCCTCATCAAGTCGTCGCGTCGCGCAGATCAAATGAAAATTTCATTGTGTTGTGACTCGCTCTCGCACCGGCTTTGTGTCTGTTTCTGTTTTTGTTTAGGGTTTGGGAAAGTCCCTACCTTTTCAAGTTTTCGTGCTTTGAAAACTCGCAAACTTTCAAGAGCACTGCACTATTTTTTGGACTATTTTGAAAAAAGGATATTTCCCTTGGAAAATAATAATGTTTTTACAAAGTTCTACTTGTTTTTTAAGATATGCGATATAGGTACTTTGTTGGCCTCTCACTTATTTAACTTTTAGTTATATGTATTCATAATTAAATATTTTCAAGTGTATTTGTTTTCGCTCATTCTGTCAGTGTGTGTGTGTGCGGGCTGGAATTGTTGTTGTTTGTGTTGCCAACGGCGTCGTCGTCGTCTTCTTCTTCGTCCGTCTAACGTGTAAAACAATGACTCATTAAGACTCATCTAAATTCTAATGAGATTCAGTAACTATTAAAAACAAAACATGACAGAGGCAGTAGCAGTGGCAGTGGCAACGGCAAACGCAAATGCGGCAAAAGGGTTGCTGCCCCCGGGGCAACCCAACCGCCCCAATCATCATCCCCCGGAATCCTCGACTCAACTCAACTCTTATCGGGGTCTTGAGTCCTGGGCCCTTTTTACGAGTAGTGCTGACTCTGCTTTTGCCAACTCGGGCCGGGCCTGAACTCTTTAAGTGTTGGCCAAATTTAAATCATTTGTATGCGAGTCGCCTGCCCGGCCTTTAAACAAATGTCAATAATTTGATTTAAATGTGGCAGGGTCCCCACATTCCGCTTGCTGATCGCGTGCGAAATTCACATTTAAATGCTAGTAGGCTGTAGGCAGTCGTCACTTGTTTTCCCTACCCGATGGGGTTGACAATCGTGCGAAGAGACATTGCAACAGCCAGCAGTTTACAGAATTTGCGTAGCAGGAGCCGGCCCAGAACCGGGCCAAGCAATGCACCCCGACTATATGTAACACTCAGGAAAAGTAACTGGGCAAAACCCCAAATGGAAATGGCGTGTGTTTGGCCTTTGGACAAGTTTAGTAATACGGCCCGAAATGAAGCAAAGTTGACCCAAAGAATTTACATTTTAAGAAAGTGATTTTCTGGAAATGCGTTATTAATAATGAGAATATCCTATAGCTTTAAAAACCTGTATATTAAAGCTATATTTCTTATTAATATTCTTTAATTTGTGACCCCTTTTTTAACAGTGTTTAAGGGTGTTTGCTTTTGGACTTGGGTTAGTTGTAGCCCACGTACACACACGCACTGGCCCGAGTTTATAGAAAGTCACCCCAATGAACATTTAACGCTGCTGTGAGCGTTTGCCAAAAAGAAGGGACTGGGAGAGATTAGAGGTCCCGAGGGGAAGCAGCAAACACCCCAGCCCCAGCACCAACCCAACCCCAACCACAAGCAACCCCTTAACCCCGCGGCAAAATGTATCTGTCGTTGTTGGTAGCACATGTTAAAAGTAAACGCGTCCCAGGTAGAACCTCCAGGCCACCCTCTCTGCCAATCTGCATATTTGTCGGGCGCCACGAAATGTAAAGCAAGTAAAAACCTGGGTCAAATTGCGGTTACCGTTTTTATTTTCCGCCGGCACTGTTGGCGGCATTCCGCCCCGATCCCGCCCACCGAGCACAGGGCCATTACACTTATTGTCTCTGTCACTTGGCCAGTTTTAGTGGCCCTGCGCTCTTGTGTGTGTGGAGGTGTTGATGTATCCAAACACGGCCAAAACGCTGATGTAGTAATAGTGGCACTGATACTGCCTTTTTTCTGTTTCAGTTGGTTTCGGATTGGGATTCGGGTTCGGTTTCCAGTTCAAGGCTGGGCTCGGGAGCGTTTATTGTAAAGGCTACTTCTATTTTATTTTTTTGAGGAGCGAGAACAAGCAACTGACTTCATTTAGGGCCACACGTTTTCAGTTAATTAATTTGGTCAGAAAACTGTTGAAAGGAAAGTGTTGAGGCGAGAACAATATGAGGTCATTTGCCCTGCCAGACAGACAGAAAAGTTAATTTTTATAATTATATTAGAGGACGAGGTCTGCAGAGGGTTTCCCTATTTCTGGAAACAATATCCACAATGCCGGCCCCAAAAACCAAACAAAAAAGAGTTTTAAATCAAATTCAAAACTCGTCGCTGAATGAAATGTTGAAATTGCACAACCCGAGTCTAGCTGTTGGCTTGAAACAAAAACAATTCCAAGGGCCGGGCCGTGCCGGGTCGGGCCGGCGAGCTGACCGCCATTTCACCCAACTCTGCCCCTGGCCAACGAACTTGTTACCTTTTTTTGGACAGCTGCGCAGCTGCTGCACTTTATTTCAGTCACTTGCTTTCCATTTTTTGCACTCTGAATCGCTTTTATGTTTTTTCCTTTTGGGCACGAGTGGCTTGTTTTTAGCCATGTTCCCATCTGTATGTATTTTTTTTGTTTTGCCTTCAGAGCGGGTGTGTGTGTATGCACTCCTCTGTTGAGCTCGCTTTTGTGTGCAAGTGCGGTCATTTAATTTCGATTTGTGTTTTAGATTGTTTTGCGTTGCATTTGTTGATTTTTGCCATTTAAATAGAAATTTTTATTTTCTACACGTTCCCATGGCCATGGCCTCAGTTTGGATTTGGATGCCCGGCTGCAGCCGTCGCCAGCCGTTTTTTTCGTGGTCCACGGATGGCAAACGGGCATTTCTGCTCTGCTCTCCTGTTTTTTTTTTTTTTTGTATTTTGGGTGCTCGTCTATTTTTTATCAACGCATGTCCATGGGGCATTGCCAACGCGAGCCCGGCAAATTGGATTTCTTTTTTCGGACATTTGAAACTGACGAGCGCCGGCCGGGGAGCGATGTGCTCCGCACGGCGTCAGCAGGGACCTAGCCTCGAAATACATGCAACTGTTGTTGCCGCTGTGACAGCCACCGCCCACCGCCCAGCCAACCGCCCAAAGAGCTGCCACCACCCTCGACCAGCGTTTCTATTAGCTACGCGCATTCATAAGAGCGGAAATTTAATCTATGCCACAGTCGCGTTCATTTGCCCATTCTTTTTTTTTATGTTCAGCTGGCCTGGGTTTCGCTTTTGTCAATTTAAAGCTGCCGGCAAATGCTATCAACTGGCAATGTTCGTTAAATATTTAAATTGGCGCACAACTAATGAAATAAAACCAATGCAGGAGCGATGTCGGAGCGATTCCCAAGTGGCTTCAGTTGGTTAAATTCGTGCCGGCTGCTTGGTTCGTTGGATGGCAGGCTGGTTGGGTTGTGGGTTGCGGAACAGGCCCATGGACTTTAATGTCCTCCGGGACCCGATGGTTCCTTAACGGAATTTAAAAATATCCTACATGCCAGTGGGGAGAGTCAATCAAAAAATTGTATAGCTTGTATGATTTATCATGAATTTAAAGGGGAAGGATCTTAAAATTTCTGTTTTAATCTTCCTCAGTGAATTAATTCATGTTTTTTGTGTATCCTGCAAAATTATTGCAGTGTAGAGAACGGTAAACAGTGTCTTGGCCATTCGACTCACGTAGCACCTTGCTTTAAATGCTTAAATAGAGGCAAGCCAGCCGTACAGCAACAATAACAAACGACCCCAGCCGCACGCACGCCAAAAATTGGCATAAATAAGTAAAGGCGGCCACAGCACCAAAGTCAACTTCAACCTCGCCGTCGAATTCGACTTCAACTTCGGCTGGGTCCCAGTTCCCAGCTCGCCATATTGCGCATATGGCACTTTGTGTCTCCGGCTGTCTGTCTGTCGGCCGGTCTCTGTGTGTGTCTGTGCTGGGTGTATTTACTCAACTGCTGTACCCAAAGCGCACTTGAGTGTGTATCATCATCAACATCAGCTGCTCTTCAGCCCACCCAAAGCCCAAAAACCCAAACCAAAACCCTGGCACAAGCCCAAGTCTCTACAAAAACCCGGACCAAGTTGCGAGCTGCTTCTGCAACCGCCGGCAGCACTAAAGATACAAAGCTGCAGATACAGCCCAGAAGAGGGGTCCTGCCAGTACATATACATATACAGAGTATGTGCTATATATGGGTGTGTGTGTTGGTGTGTTCCTGCAACACTCAACCTCCTACTTTGTGGCCACTACAGTGACAGTATCTTTGGATGCTTAACAACATTACAAGCTGACTTATAAAAGGGAGACCCCGAGACCGGCAGACCGGGAGACAGGGGGCCCGGGGTCGCCCTCTGCAATTTGACTTGACTTTTACGTATCGTCAAGTACTTTTCTGGTTTCGCCCACTCGGGGGACATTTGTCAGTCGTGGAGAGACAAATTTAATTTCTGCCATTTTCTATTTTCCGAGCGATGTCTGCGCTCAGATATGAATTGCAATGAAAGTCATACTCTGCATGTATGACCCATACAAGAATAAAGATCTAGGTCTGGACTAGTCTGGTCTGGTTTGGTTTTGGTTTGGCATGGTGTGCTGTGGCCTGGTCCGGTCCGGTCTGGTCTGGTCTGGACAAACTCGTTTTTAATATGCAGCCACCAGCAGTCGGCGCACGCAGCGTATGCGTAATTTTATTACAGCTGCAGGAGCAGAGGTGGCAGCAGCGGCAGTGGTAATGCCACTGCCAGTGGCAGCTTCAAATGAAACGCAATGAAATGAATGGGGCGAAACTATTTTCGGTGCTCCCAATTTTTCGGCTGTGGCCTCACGCAATGCCCAGCATTCATTTCGCATTTAAATTGCTGTTCAGAGAGCAATTAGCCGAAATTATTGTTGCTACGTGTGCATCGTCACTTGAGCCGGACGGCATCTATCGGCATCCCAAATTAGTAGGGACTGAGCCGATGTGGCGAATGCTTAATGTGAGCCGGGGCGGGCCATTATTCTCTGCCCATCCCTCGGCCAGCCCTGGACTGGGGCACAACAAAAAATGCTGATTTGCGGTTTGCCAATGGCAGTGCCACAAACGCTGTGAGACTCAGCCACCGCAAGCCTCGCAGAAATTCCCAATAATTTACTAAAGACTACCGAACCAAAACGAGTCTAAAAGAAAGAAAAGTTGAGACGACAGCAGCAGAATTATGCCAAAACAAATCAAGCAAATGAAAATATCAGTGCCTCGAAATCAAG
This sequence comes from Drosophila pseudoananassae pseudoananassae, assembly GCA_018153035.1. Lineage (NCBI taxonomy): Eukaryota > Metazoa > Arthropoda > Insecta > Diptera > Drosophilidae > Drosophila > Drosophila pseudoananassae. The sequence continues at coordinate 4,482,442 of JAECXR010000055.1, forward strand.
GCAAGACACACGCTGGGAGCTGCGCAGCAGGAGGCGGGGTGGATGGTGCCACAAATGCTGTGCTTAATAGGCATCAGCTGGGTATTAAGTTGTTGTTTTTTGTCATCGTCTTCGCCACCGCTTCTTGGCAGCGAGACAACCTTTTTTTATGCGACTAACTGACTGAGTGGGTCCTGAGAGGAGTCCTGGATGGGGAACTGGGTGGCAGGCGGAAGGAAGTAAAAGTCCTGAATCTCAGACGTTTTGACAAGCGCTTGCCCTGGCCTCGAATCCAACAAACAATTTGCGGAATGCCATTAGGTGACGCCTATTGCTGAAATTATCTCTGGCTTCAGGTTGTCCTTACTTTCTTATTTTTCTGGCTTTTTTTGTTGTTTGGTTGGTGCAAGGAAGGGGAGTGCAATTTCAATCACATCATCTTTTGTTAAGCTCCAGGCCAAGGCAAATAGGTAATAACAAGTTGGGGCGGCGCACAATGGAAGCCAAATAAAGACGCAAAAAAAAAATGTGGGGCATTGGCCCGTTTTGTGGGCACGAAACGTTAATGGGTTTTCCTTTCAGCCAAAAGAGGTGAGCCAGGCCAAATCCCGTCTTTATTTGGCCTTTAAATTCATCAATTTCGCATAAGCCTTCTGCCAAAGTTGATTGTTTACAAATCATTCAGGCTCGGCTGTGTTCAACACCCTGGCGAAATGGCATTAAAAGTTTGACCTTATGTCTGCCACAAAGTGTTACACATGACAGCCAAAACGAGAGCTGGAAAAGGGCAGGCTGGGAAACCTGAAGAAAAAAATTAAAAATTAATAGCAACTGGCGAGTGCCAATAGAAACCACAATGCAGCGGACAGGAAAACTAAACTAAAAACCGGAGCAGGACAACAAAAAGTAACCGGCTAACAAAGTGTAAAAAACTATTGAGTGCTGGCGTCCCAACACTTCACTTTTTTTCAAACATGCTCCTGCAGCCCGACCCGCGCTTTCTGCAACTAACAAAAATTTCTAATTTAAAAGTTTTACGCCCAACCGCCGACGAGGAACGAGGAACGAACGCGGCAAAAACAAAAAGCCGGTCGAGGGCCTGGGGTTGGGCGGAAAATGAAGGCAGCCGAAGCTGGAAAATAGAAAAGCAGCAACAAAGACAGGCGGCAAATAAAAACGCAACAAACACACAAACATAGAAGCAGGCACACACGGATAGATAATGCAATTCCCGCCCAGGACGAGCCTCGAAAGTGGGAAGGAGAAGGCAACTTGGCCAGCTAGCCGTGCAATTTTGTAGCTGGTCGTTTCAGGATTCCATCGTGTCGTCCTCGTAGGCGTTGTGTTGTTCTTGCCCCCATCGTTAGCAATGCTCATCGGCAACATTTCGTCAGCTTCCGTAGCTGGCAAGGCGGTTGGATAGAAAGCGGGTAGAATAGCGGGAAAGCCAGCCAGCCAGCCAGTAAGTTTGTGGCGGTTGGAGGAGCGTGTCATGCGCGTTGGATGTCCTGCGTGGGCTGCAGTCGCAATCGCAATCGGAATGCCAGCCGCCCCCTGTCGCTCGCTCCTCCTTGCCAGCTGGCTGGCTGACTATTTTTATATGCTGCCCCAGTCTTTGTGGCACTTGCCCCAAGGGTTTCTTTTTTTCCCTAGGATTTGGATAAAACTAGTGCTGTTGCACCAAGGAAAATTAGCTTTATAATTAGTTTTTTTTGGCTGATCTATAATTCCTATGAAGATACTTTATCTTTTGAAGTTCCTTAAGATGCAGTACTTAATTTAAATATAATTTTAATACCCATTTTCTTTCAGTGCCATTCAGGACGAACGTTTGTCATTGTGCATTACTTTTAGCATGCATCGCGGCACTTTTGGTGATGCAACAATGTTGCCCGGTTATTGTTGTAATTTGCTTGTTGTAGCCCGGTTCGTTGGCTCTAGCTCTGGGCCTGCCCTCTGCTCCTTTGTTTTTTTCGAATTCACCCCCAGAAATTTTACGATGATTTTCATTTTCATATTCGAATCGTGTGCCATGCGTTCGGTCGGTCTCTGGTTCTCTTTTTTGGGGAGAATAGCTTGCAAATCGAATTATATTTTCTGCCACAATGTAGACAACAACAGACAAGGCCGCATTACAATGCCTCCGAGGCAGTGCCGTTCCCATCATCCTTCCCACATTCCTTTTTTCATTTTGTTGTTGTTGTTTTTTTGTGTTATGGCCTTTGGCCTTTCCTGCACTTTGACCAACACTCTGTCGTTTGGCTTGCGGTGTTTTTGAGCTGGCTTTGAAATTACCTTACTCTCGAAATTGGCTACCAAAAAAGTGGATTTTATGGCCCTCTGTATCAGTGTATCAGTGTATGGGCATGGGTGTGTGCGGAGCTTCATATTTCATTTTTTATATGTACTTTTTAATATGTATTTTGTCGTGCATAATGTTGACATTTTGACGCACTAATAAACATAATTTTCTCATAAAATACGTTTTATTGCCGGCGCCCTGTATCAGCCATCAGTTGTGACACTGTGTGTGCTCAGATTCAAGGATTCGGGGCTTCAAGGATTCATGGATTCGTGGCATCATGGATATTCATGGTGTTTGTGCAGCTTGAGTGACTTAATGTCGATGAACGACATTAAATGACATCGGGGCTTTGGCTCGGCAGATTGCCAGGAGATAGAAGCCCAGGTATAAATCCTAAATTAAGTGCTGAAAATGCCAAGGTTGGGGACTTGCTTTAAGCCAGAGTTCACTGGCCATTTTGTGACCTGTTTTGACCAACGTCTCTCATCTTGCATAATTAATTGCCGGTTCACAGCTCTTCCTTCAATCTTCTATCCTTATTTCCCGAAAACCCAAACATTTTTAAATATTTATTAGCAACAGCTTACAAGCTTCATCTTATTTCCTCGGCGGTGGTGGCTTTCATCGTTTTCGGGCGATAAGTAATTTTGTTATTTGCCAAACATGTGAACGGTTCGGGCCACAAATCCCGCCAGTTTGCCGTTCGCCCCAGCCAGTTGCCTTTTGCCATTTGTCTGCTACGCTCGTTGATGCCATTATCTTATTCAGCAGCCTTGTCATCTCATAAAGGATGCCTATTATAAATTAATTTTTGCCAGCCGTGGCTTCCACTCTCCACTTTTCGCTCCTTGGCTCTGCACGGCGTGCTGGCTGGTGCCTTTTTCCTTATTTTCCTATCGCCTTTATCACTTTGAGGGCCCGCACCTAAATACCGAACATGTTGCTCCTGTTCGGGTTGTCCTGGTTGTCCTGGGTGTTACGGGGGCCATGTGTCGGTTATGTGTGCGCCCGACTATATGACTATATAATTTTTTGATTTAACGCAGAAGCTCCGGCTGACGCTGTCGCAATTTTTCAAAAAACACCCTCATGCTTTTTTTTTTGTGGCTCTGCCCTGGCCTGCCTGCCTGCCGTAAAAGTTGAAAGTTGTGCTGGTACTTTTCCTGGTGTTGTCTTTGCCTCATGTGTGACATTGATGCCAGCTCGCTGTGAGCTGTTTTATTGTTATCATTAAAGCGTGCCACCTCCCACGAATTTCCACCGCCGCCTTTGTGTTCGACATGTTGTCTTGTCTTTGTACTGGGAGGGGGTTTTCCCAATGATGCGGGTTTTCCGCCTCGAGGCCATCATCAAGGGAAGCGAACAAGATGGCCTCAACAAGTTTGACATGGCACTCGGGATTGGTATTGGGATTGGGCATCCGAGATCCCATTATGATTAAAAATTGCTCTGCCTGGCTTATCTTTTGCGGCTGGCTGCGATCATTAATGAAGCAGAAAGTGATTGGTAAGACAGCAGGAGCCGGGGCAGGAGCAGAGCAGCAGCCCTCGGGGCCATGATTAATTGGTGTGTACAACCAATGGCGCCACACAAACACAATTGGGAAAGGAACCGAGCCAAATCAGAGGAGCTTCATGCTTTTCGGGTGTTAACTGCATTTCATTCATCAACGCTTCCTAACCGCAGAGAGCTGCAGCAAAAACAGCAGCAACAACACACTGTCTGAGGTTAGGAAAAGCAAAAAAGCTGAAGCTCAAGCTGAAACAGAAACAGAAACAGCAGCAGGGGCAAGGGCTACGGCAGCAGATGCATTGGAAATTCAAATAAAATTTACCACAGCTCCTCGTAACTTTGTCAACGATGCGCAACATGACGCTGATGTCAGCCAGACATCTTAAGGGGTGGATGAGGAGGGAAAAGTGGGTGAAAGGCGGAAAAGCGGGAGGAAAAGCGGGAAAGACCAAGACCTGCCAGCGAGTTGCAATTTGCAATTTTACGGCAGCGCTGCTAAAAACAGTGGAACACCGGAAGAAATAATCAATTAATTAATGGAGAATGTTTCAAAAGGTGAGCGTGTTTCAAAGGACCTGACTCTAAGGAAGATGAGGCTTGGAGTCCTTTCTGCCCCTCTGTAATCTCCCATAATTAAAACCGCCATAATGAGGTCCTTAATTTCTTTCTCTGTTCAAATGAATCTGCCGCAGCACAAAACAAACCAATTTAAATTTTCAACGGTGTCGAAGGGTCCGCCGGGTTGGTGTGTTAGTCTGGATGGAAAAACATAGTTAACGGGTGCAGCGTGGAAAACCGGGAGGACCATAGCACCGAAGACAGCCGGGGGAAAATCGGGCTAACAAAGCTGGCGAAAAGCGCAACAAAGCGTAGCTGACAAAATCAAACCGGCAGGGCGAAAGCAGAAGCTGCAAAAAGAACGTGCAGAAATATTCGCAATGACAATTGAAAGTCGGAAAATCGCAACCAGTTTGCTGGAATTCAGAAGGGCCAAAACGGGTCACGGGTTGGGCGGATGGAGGAGGCGGGAAGGACGGATGGCAGTGCGATTCTGGTGGCTCGGTGGTTGCTGTGGACTGGCCAAACACTCAATCAATAAATTATGCTGCCACGAAATATACAAATCAGCGAACGGGGAACTGTCGCGGATGCCACAAGAGCACAGAATTGAAGCAGGACCCAAGGGGGAGGGTATGTGCCTCCAACAGGGAGGTGGGGGACTGGGTGGTTCAGCTTGTTTGGCCGGTCACGCGGCAGATGGAGAACAAAAGGCCAGGCCACGACCCAAGAGTACTGAACGGCGCTCAGACGGATGTGGCTTTGTGGCATTTTGTGCGGTCGCTGTTGCTGCCTCAGTTGATGCCACTGTTTCTGCTTCAGTCGACGTCACCGCAGCTGCTGTTAGTCATTCGAGGAGGATGCTGTTGACGATGGTCATGGCCGAAAGGATGGCCAAGATAGCGTCAGGACATAACCGGCCAGACCATTAAAAGCAGTGTTGTGGGAATGAAATATTTGCAAGGGGTTTTGCTAAGCAAACATAAAATAAATTTAAATTAAACAACCAAAAAAATATAATTTAACTAAATATTTCATATATTTTAAATTGTGTAATTAATTTTAAGGAATTATAGCTCCTACAAGAGCCACTAATCTGACTTTGTCAAATGCGTTGACTGCTGCATTGTGCTTGTAACCATACACAAAGCCTGTGTCTGTATGCCCATGTCCTGTGACCAGGACAGCCTCCATACAGGCGCCAAAGACAAAGGGAAAGGCGCTGAGTTCTGCGCCCCAATGCAACCAAAATGGCAAAATGGCTGCCGGACTCGCTGACCCCCGGCTGACCTCAACCTCAACCTGCAGTGCCTTTAAGCCCCACCTCCTCCAACTCCAGACGAAATGGCTCAGCCTCATCGATTTTTCCCCAGGAAGAGGTCCAGACAATTTGCATGTGAGTCTGACATTTAAAATGCTGCCTTTTACATAAAACATTGATCGCGATGGGCCGGCAGGAAAATATATGAAATGATGACACTTTGTAGGCATTCAACGATTGAGTCCTGGCTGAGAATGTAATCAGTATCCCCCACTCATAAAAATATGCTACACTTTTTTTAAAGACTTTAAAAAACTTTTTCTTACTTTCAAGCACCAACTGTTTAATGGGATTTAATCTTCTGCTTTGAGTTTTCATTGCAGCCTGCTTGATAGATTTCTGTAATCGGGCTTTTCATTTGCACCCGGCACGCACGTCAACGCACCTGGATGGACCACAGCCTTAGTGCCACCCACTGGCACCTGGTTACCGGGCCCAACTGGCCCACCTGTCCAGTCAAGCGATCCATTGTCCCCACAGTGACTGCCAGCCATGAAGTCCAACAAAGCGGAAGCTGTAGGAATTTACCAACGTTTAAACTTTAATGCCTGCTACAACAGTTTTTATTCCTTGGCCATTTTCTCTTTTTCCACTCTTCCTGCATAGGTGTTTGTGTGTGTGGGCTTGAGATTTTTTGTTGTTTCGTTGTCTTTTTTTCATTCAGCCAGCCAGAGGAATACCCTTCTGGCCGTGCCCAGCAGCCCCGCTCCAATTGAACCTAATCCGGCTGCTAAAGTATTAGCTACGTAGTTGTATGCTCATCCCGGCTGTCCAAACTGCCTTATGCTGCTTTTGTTGTTTGCTGGCATTTAGAAAAAAAAACCAAATAAAAACAAAAACAAAGGAGAGAGAGAGAGTAAAGAAAGCGGAGAAAGAATGCCAGGGAGCTGGACAGGAGTGACGTTTGTAAAAAGTTTTGCCTTTGGCCAAGGGCTGCAAGTGGGATGTTGGAGCTGAGGTGGATGTGGAAGTGGAACTGCAGCGTCCACTTAATAACAAGGCATCAGTCGCTGGACGTCACTTGGCATACTAATCCATAGACTACCGATGGCACCACCCACTGAATTAAGTGTTCAGCCCGGAGCAGATTGTACTTACTATACGGGAATAAAATACCCATATACTATAAGAAGGTGGCTTAAAAGTCTCTAAAAGCAAAAACTTCCCATATGCCCTAGTCTAAATTTTTTAATAATAAGCCATAAAATTTCTCCTTGTGCTCTCCCCAGAGATTCTTTATCCCAACTTCGATCCTGCACCTCTTTTTCAGCCAGACACCATCGCTGGCAAAGTGGACAGCAAACGGACATGGGGGCAAAGACATTAATGACAGCCGACATCAATGAGTGTCGGGTTGGCTCTTGTCTGGGCGGTGAAAAATTAATACAAAATGTCGGCGACAGCAGGGCAAAACAAAGGGCTATCATCTCCGGAGGGGGCACTCCTTTGGCGACTCCCGACTCGCGACAGTCGACTGGCAGGTGATGCTCGGTGGCTCGACTCGGCGTCAAACATGGCGTATGATTGATTTTCCAGTCGTAAACTACGGCTGAGCTGGGCAAAAGTCGGGGGCCAGATAAAGCGGCAAATAAGCTTCAATAATAATAAAAGTTATAAATCTTTTGCATGGTCTGTCGAGGACAAGGCAGCGCAAGACGATGGGGCAAGCAGCTGGGTGGAAACGGGGATGGTTGTCCTGCCAAAAGGACAACGACATGCTGCAACGCGGCGATAATAACAATTTATTGCACACGTACACACACACACACATATACACAGCCATGTGCAGAGTTGCCAAGTGCCGGAAAATGCCGCGAGACACGATTGCAGCAACAAATACATACATGCAACATGCGACATGACACAGAGGGAGCAAAAACGAGAAAACGAGCATAAAAACCGCACAATAATAAAAATGAACAATGACAGGTTAATAGCAAATAAATGAAAGCCCATAAGAAAAGCGCAGCAGCAGAAAGGAGGACCACACAAAGGAGAAGCCTTCGGACTCCGGACGCCGGACTCCGGTCCAGACTGGCCGACAAACTATCTCCTTGGCCTAGGCAATTGATATATAGTTTTCAATTTTAAAAACCATTCAGCAGCTGCACGTCCCCGTTCCAGCCGGCCCCCTTCTGTTTTCCGTTTCGTTTTTCCCGAGGCGTTGGGGCAGAAAAAAATGCCAAAGATATATACGGAAAGTGGCGGGCGAGGACGTTGCTGGCATATTTAAGGCATAACTTCGGGGAAAATCGGTTTCGAGAAGGCGAGCTGGCAGAGAGGAACCAAGAGCCAGACCAAGATAATGGCGCAAACGTACTTAACAGCCACAATAATGACGATAATGGGCAGTAAGTTAGCAGCCAGCAGGTTGACAAAATGCACTCGGCATGCAATGCACACTGCCTGCCAATAATAATCGTCATCATCATCAGCATTATCATTAGCAATCCGAAGGACTAACAGGGAATTCATACACGAAACTCGTGCTTTGTGTCTGCTCATGGAGGCGGAAAATGCATTACCTTACCGTCTGATGGCCGAAACCTATTTATTTTCCTCTTTAAAAAGTCCTAATTGCTCTGAATTCATCGGTCCAAAGCGTAAAGCATATTCTAGAATGTAAATACTATCAACTAAAGTTTTATTTAAAGGCATTTATTTTTAGAGAAGCCACCTTAAACGGCTATTCATCCAGGATTTGCATTTTTTGTTTAATGCGCTTTAGGAGTAAACATTTAATATGTTTATTTATTCAATTGCATTTGAAGAGCGGAGCAAAAAATGTGTTATAGCTGAAACATGAATATGCAAATCAATGGAGGCAAATAAAACGAAATAAATTCATGAGGGAGCAGCTAAATAGGCTTCAAAATCAGGCATAATCTGCCAGCTGTACGCTCGCCTTTATTCCATTTTATTTCATAATTTAAATATGCCATATTTAATATATTAAATAACGTTGTGATAGGTGTCGCAAGCCGCCTGCAAGCGGATTAAATTCACCCAGCATCACATCCCATCAGATTTTATTAAATTTCGTTTCGAAAGTTTTTCGCCAAAGTGACAAAGAGAAAAATCGATCACCTGTTTAAAGTTGGAGTGCCCGAGGCGGCCCGAGGGGCGGAAGGAGCAACAATGGCGGGGCTACTTGGCAGCTGTGCCAACGCATCAGTCAACGTCTTTACAGTTTAACAAAGGACGACATTTGCCGGTTGAGACACACGCGGAAGGCGGGGGGCTAGCGTCGGGATCCGGCCACTTTATAAGCCAAATTCAACGCCACGCTCTGTTGTTGCCATTGCACATTGCGCCTTTGTCTGTTTGCTCGACAACTTTTTACATTCTTGTGTCGTTCGCTTTTGGCAATTTGTTTTCTGCATCTTACAGCGACGAATTCAATTGAAAATTTCAGCAGACACTTCAGCCGGGACTGGTTCTGCAAATTTAAAAACAAATTTGCCGCAAAGCAATAGTAGCAAGAGTGGCAGCAACAGCAACAGCAACAGCAAAAGCAAACTTGGCCAACAAAGTTTTTTGGTCCGAAACTCCGTTTCGATTTTCAATTCCCTGTCTCGCAAAAACTGGTCAAGTGTGGACGTGCGTTTAAATGTTACGTATACGCCGCGTTGTCGGCGCTGTCCGCACTGTCCGCTGCACTTGAGCAAATCGTCTCGTCTGAGTTTGAGTTTCAGTTTGACTGTTTGGTGCGGTGTCTTGCCCAACGTCTCATGTTTGCCTCGTGCACTACCCAACGTGTCGGCGGGTAAAAAACGACAAAAAAAGGAAGAAACAACAGCAGACAGACAGGACCACGCCTTCTATCTGGTGTTTACTTTTCCGCCCCCGACGACTGTTTGCTTTGGAAGAGTGTGTGTGTATGTGGGGGGTGTGTGTTTGCCTTTCGTTTAGCCAGAATGCCAACTATGACAAAGTCGGTGAATCAGGGAGTCGAAATCAAAATCGAATCGAAGCCATTGACTGAGCCAATGCCAATGTGGAAATTGTCAATAATTTCCAATTGATTTATATTTGATTTAGCACGGGCCAACAAAGGCGGACACCTGGGCCTTGCTTGGTCTATAATTTGCCGAGATACAGATACGACTACGTGGTCAGGTCTTCCAAACAGGTCTTTAGCTTAGTGCAGGACACCAAGCAGTCCCAAGATGAGGGGAAATAGCTTAAGTGAAAACGTAAACTTTGACAAACACGCGGGCCTCGTTTTGAGGCCAAATAACATTAGACAGCTATTAGAGGCTTGGCCGAGTTTTACGACAGAGACCATAAAAAGCATTACTTGAACTGCTCCAGTTGCTCGTAAAACTCGTGAAATTTGTAAGGACCTCCGACGCAGACTGTGTAGCAGTGTAACGCGACCATAGGCGTAGGCAGGCAATAAAAGCCAATCGATAAGTGCCCAAAGTGTTGGAGGTCCTCGTAAACAAATGTGGCAAATGTATGGCCCACACCTCGGCCGGGACCCATTCATCCATCAAGGAATCGTCAAAGGAGTTCCCAGTCCTGCCGGAAATTTATTAGCCACCCCATCATCATCATATCGATTATGACAATTACGCGTACAAAAACGTAGTAAAATTAATGTCCCTTTTTTTAGATTAGGAATTTCCAAGGGTAGGGTTTTTCTTTAATTAACAACATTTTGGGGAGTTTACTTTTTGGTTAATTTAATGAGATTACTAATTAGGGAGAGTTTATTTAAGACTTGTCTTCCTTATAGAGCTTTGAAGTTAACTTACCCTGCTTGGGGGAAACGCTGAGCACCTGCTGCTGCGGCGATTGCTGCTGCGAGTGGATCTGGTACTGCTGCTGCTGCTGGACGACCACTGCCTGTTGTTGGGCGGCGCAAACGGCGGCGGCCACGGCCTGTTGTTGCTGGTGGTGGGCGGCAGCTGCGGCTGCGGCGGCTGCAGCGGCGGCCTGCTGCTGCGACTGCTGCTGGTGCTGGTGTGGCGACTGCGACTGGGGATGCTGTTGCTGCTGCTGCTGCTGGGTGGTGACGATGGTCATCTGCTGGGGCTGCTGCTGTTGCTTGCCGTTCGGCTGCTGCTGCTGCACCTGCTGCTGCTGCGCGGGAGCCTGTTGCTGCTGCTGCTGCAGATGCGTCTGGTGGATGGCCAGCAGCTTTGTCTCGTAGGGCTTGCCATGGGCGGCGCCCACGGAGAGGGGCTGACTGCTGAGCGTCATCTGTGCGGTGGCTGGCATCATCAGCGTGGGCATTGCCAACATTTTACAGTTTCAGTTGCACTCGGATGCTGCTTGTTGCGTTTTGCTATTGATGCTGCTGCTGTTGCGGTGCGGAATTTGCACGTTTTGCGGTTGCACGCAGCTCGCTTTGATGTTTAATGAAGTGCCTGCCGCCTTGCAGTTGATGATATAAATAAATTGTATTATAATTTGGCTACGAATTTTTTAATGGCTGCCTTTTTGTGTGAAACCGCACTATTGTTGCTGTAGCTATAGCAGTTGCTCCTGCTGGCTTTGGTTGATGTTGTTTTATTTGCAAACGATTTGATGCATTAAATAATTTCTACAATTCTGCTAGTTTGAAAATGTTGCCTTTTTTGTGGTTTTCCTTTCCGTTTGTTCCGCTTCGTGTTGTTTGTGGTTGGCTTTTAATTTGTTTTTTAGTTTTGCATAAAAAATTTTTTTGCTTGACCTTCACTTATCACAGACCAATGAAATTTGTTTTCAAAAAGTTCATTTGGTTTTTTATATTTTTAATTTATGTTCCCATCCAGAATCCCAAGCACAAAAGGCAGGATGTTCTGTGTTTAGATTCTAAAGAAAAAATTTAATTTTATTTCAGCTTTCCAGAACATTTCACTTCTCTCGAGAATTAAAATATTCTGCAAGCTGAAAATAAACAAAAGGATAATGTACTTGGAAAACAAAAGGGGTAATTAACTTTCATTGCTGTTAGTGTGATTACAGTTGCGCCAGAAGAAAAAGTAAATAAAACCCAGGACTTGCTTTATTTTTATGGATCGAGAACAGCCCGCACACAGCCATTATCATATATCAAGACTAAGCCATTCGCACATCATTTGAAAAATTAAATTTAATATTTTACGATTTGTGTGCCCGCTTGGTATGCGGAGTGAATACGGCATGAGCCAGCAGCACAACAGAAAAAAAATATATAAATAAAAAGTTATGCCCGAAACGAGGGACGACAGCCAGCAGACATTGAAAGTGCGAGAGCAACGCAATGTCTAAGTGCCAAAAGCAGAAGCAGCAGCAGCGAAAAAAATTATAACAATAATAATAAAAGCAGCGGAGTACAAGTGCCAAAAAAACACGCACCAGAAACCGAGCTGGGGTTTTACGACAGGCCCCCGAAAGACGATAGACAGCGAGCAGCAGCATCCAAGCAGCAAACAAAGCTGCGAATCCTGCGAGTCCTGACACCCTGTGCGCCCCAAGTGTTGGCAAGTGTCAGGATCAGCGACAGGCTCGCCGTCAGTCTAACGCTTCCGGTCTTTATGGCACAGACGGACAGACAAATGCTATGTATAAATATAAACTTATATTTTTATTTTTATTCGGAAAGCCAGGAGACACAGAAGCGCAGAAAAAAGCACGAATGCAGAGGCCACACCAAAAGTACAAACAGAAAAAAACACATATATGTTCTATATGTGGTACCCAGCATTCCCTTTTTGTGTGTATGACTCAAACACACACTGGCACACTCAGAAAAACACACACAGGACTCACACTCACTGGAACACTCAAACAAGACACACACAAGGCACACACAGTTGCAGTGGCCTTTTTATATAGGAACCCATGCGATGTCGGCTGGCGGCAGCATTTATTGGCTGCTCGTTGTCGGTTTATGTGCCACACAAGCCGAAGTGCCAGACTTTGGTTGTTGTTTCAGAAACGGGCTGCTGATTTTGCCGTTCTGCTGTTCTGCCGTTGTACATAATGTGGCCAAAAACACAACACACAACAGGCACAACAAAATATACATGCACGCAAAAAGCGTTGTGCCAGCCAGGCTATGTAAATAAGGCCAAAATCGATGCTCGGCTCGGTGACAACGAGACCAAGTAACCCCAAATGGGTTAAACGTTTCGAAAAAATCTTTAACTCGCATCGATTTTCTTGAAAATATTTCACAATAAATTCGGAATTCAAATATTAAAGACAGCAATTGTAACCACACTTGACAGGACTCCTGGACTTTGTTCAAAATTATAATCGAAACTAAACACTCAAAACTAAGGGATAAAAGAATTTTATTTTTTGAAAAGTTCACTAAGTGTTTCAATATTATTTCATTTTATTTTTGCGTATTTTTAGAATTTATTTAAAGTTCAGTTCTTAGTTAGTTAATCATTTGTTCGGCTTTCGTTTAATTCACTTCGTTGATTTCTTTTCGCTTTTCTTACTTTTCGGTTTTTATTTAGAATTCTCTTTAGCGAGCAGTTGGCTTTCGGTTTGGGTTGCTTTGGTTGGTTGGTTGGTTTGTTTGAGAAATTATAATAACAACTTAACAACAATGTAACGAATATCCTTTCTTAACGAGGACACAATTCAAACTGAAGGCGAATCGCCATCGTCCGCCTCACAAATAGTCAACACATCGGTCTGCTCCGGTCGTTTACCGTTATTCTGCCGACGTCGCTGCCGGCAGAAGCTGGCGCTCCGACATCCTTTTGGCCAAAACGAGCGTTATCCTCGCGCCCAAGTTCCGAGCTCTGGCCGAAGTCCGTTTTGGGAAAACTCACTCTCAGGCATGCGTCGTGGAAATTCGAAAAGGTTTCTGTCTTGGCTAGGCGATTTTACTTGGGGAAATTAATTTCCCTGCTTTTTTGTTGGGGTGTTTATAGCGTATCGTTTGTGTTATACTCCTCGAAGTCGGGCTATGTTACGACATCCTGTTGTATCCTTAATTCATTGCATTTCGTTGGCTGGAACCGGAATTCTTTTCTTGGGATTACATGGAGTGCATCTGTTTAACACGCGATTTTGCTCATTATGCAAAAGCCCCCAGCCCTCAGGGTGAGTCGAGTGCTTCAAGCTTAAGCCACTTTACACTGAGCAAACAAACAAAGGCCCAGACACAAGACCAGCCCCCATACACGAAGCACATGCTATTGTTTATGCGCTCGAGAGCCAATAATCCACTTTTGTTTTGTTATCACCACCCAAAAGCACCACCACCCACAAAGACACCCACACCCACTAGCCGCTCAATCGCCCAACCACCCAACCGCCGAACCACCCGCAGCACTCAGCTCGTTGCCGCATCTCGTGCCCTTGCCCGCCACCACTTAATTTCTACTTGATTTGTCGTTTAAGAAAACTAATTGTCTGCCTTTTGTTGAGCGTGAAAACAATGGAAAACATTTTAGCAACTGTTACTCCGTGCCGAAAGCGTATTAGACACAGAAGTCGTCGAAAGTCTCAAGTCCCGAGTCTGGGTAATAATTTGTGGAAAGTGCCCAAGTCGCAAATGACGCTGGCTTTTGGTCAGGCCAGAACGGAAACCAGACCGCGAGGCACTTCAAGGTCACTTCAGACGACAAATAGTTACCAGATGAGCCGTCGCAGTGGCACAGTTCTCCTTTTGTTTAAATTTTTGATTTTTTTTTGCGTTTTACGTATCTGTATCTCAAAGGGGTGGTCCCTGATCGATTTCCCGCAAAACGGAAACGGATACCCACACCATGGCTAACACGGCGGAATAACGAGGCAAGCTCTTCGTTGCATATTCATGGGGCACGGGCATACAAACACAAGCAAAAGCACAAACGAGTTGACGTCGATGGTGTAACAGATATCAGTTACGTTGCATGCAACAGCCAGGCGACTCGCGGGGATAGGCCTTCGAGGCAGAAATGGTAAGCCAAGGAAAGAAACGGCCAAGAAAAGCTTGTCGCACGCATAACTTAAAATTTATAAATAAACTTTGCAACAAAGGTTTTATGTTTAATCGATATTTGAATTTATTTATTTGATTAAACTAACTTTTATAAAACAAGTGGAGAGAAGTCAAGAGAAGGGTTCTATTTATTATATTATTCTTCTTAGAAATCTAAACTTAGAGTTCAAAAGAAAGGCTATTAAGGAAATTCTATTGAACACACGATTAGCATTGACCTATTCCGGGAATCTCACATCCTTCGTGAATGTTTAGGCCATCTCTGGGCCCTGGGTACTGTATTATGCAAATGACCAAGTTCTTGAAACTGTGCAACCGTGACGACAATGGCAAAAGTAACAGCAGCATGAGCAGTAAAGTAAAACAGCAACAGCAGCGTCGACACATTATCCTCGGCGACTAAATATGTAAAAACCCAAGCAGCCAACAGAGAACTCGGGCAGCGACACACATACCAGCTCGCAGGACTTTCAGGACTCACGTCAGCGATTAAAATCTGAAGGAAAGTATTTCAGTTTTTCTTTTTTTTTCCATTCCGCCCAGAGAGCTGCAGCTGAGGGTTGCTGAGGTGCAAATGAGTTTTGGTTCAGTTGGAAGGGTTGCTGTTGCTGCTGAGGCTGAAACTGAAACAGCAACTGAAACAGCGGCGTGTAATTGGAGGCGAGTGTCGTGTAAAATGTAAAACTTGGGCCGTAAATAAATCAAAACTTTCTGACTGAACAAACAGTCAGGTGAGCGAAAAAATGCAACAGCAACAGCCGCCAAGCAGCAGCAGCAACAGTAGAAGCAACAGCAACATTTTCATATTGACAAGTGCTCGGAGGGGTTGTGGGTCGGAGCTTGGAAAAACTGAAAACTCAAGCGGGGGGAGGACCGAGCGAGTCTGCTGCTGGCGGGGTTATTTACACTGAGAATTGGAACAGCTGCCGAGCAGAGCACTTATGGCTGGTGATGCAGATTTTTAGCCCCTTTACCTTGAATCCCCATCCGACTACCACAAGAGTCCCACATTAAAGCTGATACAAAAGCAGCCAAATCATAAATCCCCGCTTATTGATTTATGACGCAGCACGGGGCGGAGCTAAGCAAGTTTCGCTTTGATTTATATATTCATTATTCCATCATATTTCTGGGCGGGACACACAAATGAAATGTAAATGACGATCTGGCAGAGGATTAATACGGTTTACACAGCACAACTAAATAAACTGAATTTAAGTTGTGGCCAAAAAGTTTTTGGCCGCAATCTCGGGTCTGGACTGTGGACTCCGGACTCAAGGTGGTCGTCAGAAGGCCGGTGTCTTTTTCACATTTGTATAGCCCTCATAAAATGATAAAAATATTAATATAAATAAAAGGGGGAGTGAAGAAAATCCTGTGACCATTTGCCAGCGCTCCTTGGGCCGGCAGGAGGGCTTGGGGCTAAGTTTCTGATATCATCTTTAGCGAAACATCCGAGACAACAGCGGTAGAAGCTGGGAAGTGGGGACTTTCGCATAAGTTGACAATTTTTTGTCGCTTTGCTAGAGTCTTAGCTTGGCTTTCCCATTTTTTCCGGTTTCCTTTATATTTTCTTCTTGTTTTCCTACTTGTCTATGTATTTACCGCCCTGGCTATTTTCGGATGGGCTGAAAAGTTTGGCCATTGAAGGGCAGCTGAGCACCCCGGCCTAAGCGGCTGAGGCAGCCCGTCCCATAATTGATGGTCAGCGTTTAACTTAATTGTATGTGGGAATCTGAATCTGAGCTGCCAGTGGCAGGGGCATGCTGATTGTGTCAAGATTTCATTTCAATTTGCGCCGCGATAAGGCTACGAGACATAAAAGTAAATTGAAACGCCTGACAGTGGCTCTGACAACGATGGACAGAGCCTGGAAACACGGCACAGGAGGAGCTGGACATCAGGACACTGGGACACAACGACCACCACCTGGCCATCATTGCTGGACGTCAGAAGCTCGTCACGCACGTGCAGGTGGAGCAGTTTCAAAAATTTTTAATTGAATTTACCACCGGACAGGGAAAGGGACTGTACACAAAGGGAAAATATTAAAAAGTTCCAATGGAGTCAATGATAATATTGTTAAATTGTAATAAAAATCTAAGGAATACTTTGATTGCTCCAAAGTTCCATGAAAAATAGAAAAATGTTTAAAGAATCTGTATACTTCTGTATATTATAAATCATTTATTCAAATACTACTAAACCTCTTTATTTCCAGTGTTTTCATACTCACTGTGTAGTGGCGGCATGTACTCCATTTCCGAGTCGCTATCCTCCGCCGTACCCACCAGACTGCCCCCCTGGCTCC
Source organism: Drosophila pseudoananassae pseudoananassae (assembly GCA_018153035.1). Taxonomy (NCBI): domain Eukaryota; kingdom Metazoa; phylum Arthropoda; class Insecta; order Diptera; family Drosophilidae; genus Drosophila; species Drosophila pseudoananassae. The sequence continues at coordinate 4,499,345 of JAECXR010000055.1, forward strand.
TGGCTCCTCGGGAGGGCGTGGCAAAGGAGTTGGTACGCAGGGCCATTTCCATGGCACGCAGTGCCGGCAGGCTCCTGGGCAATTTGCCATTCTGCAACGAAGAGTCGAGCGATGGACCATTAAAATTAGACATAAATAGATAAAGGTTAAAATAAATAGGAAAAAAAAAATAGATTCTGTCACAAACAAAGTTGATATACCCATTTAAATGAAGGTGTATTTCGAATGAGTCATTTCAAATGATATATATAGATACATTGGATTTTTAAACATTTTTTTAAGTTAGTAAAAAACTCAAAAAGGAAATATTCATAATCATTTTGGAAAACAAAACAGTGAAATCAAAAAAACAGACAAGCCGATGGACAAAGTAAACAACTTTTTTAATTTCAAAATTATATTTCTTGAATAAAGAAAGGAACTCTTTTGATTTTAAAATTGTATATCTTGAATAAATGTACAAAATTTCTTTTTAAAAGAACCAATAAATGCCAATGAAAAATTGGAAAAAAAAAAATTAAAAGGACCAATGAATGCTTTTTAAAAGAAACGAATCTTGTGAATAATATGATTAAGAAATATTTTTTATCTAGAAGGTTTCATATCTACAGCCCCCAAGTTTTTCTTAATTAAATTATGTTTTTAAGCAAAAATGATCAATATATAAATTAATACCTTTTTATTACTTTTTCGTTTGTTTAGATCTAACATATCTTATACATATTATATATATGTAACATATAGTAGCATATAGACCTATAGTATTTAGTAGCCTTGCGCTTTCCTATTGCATGTGCTTCGACACTGACGTGGAGTTCCAGTCACAGTGTAATAAAAATATAGAATTTCGTAATTGTGGCAAGCACGAGTTTTATAGAGAATATTTATAGATATTTTCTATAGAGTTTTTCCCAAACATGAGATTAATAGTGATATTAAAAGTGAGAACAAATGAAACACATACATTTTACAAGAATTCATTATCATTCCAGGAAAATGAAAGATGACCCTGCTCACTCGGCTTTTTTTATTCTTTTCTTAAAAATGTTTTTTCGTTTAATAATCTGGTTGGTTGGTAATATGACATGTATAATAATAAGATGGTTAATGAGCTTAATCAATGTCGGACATTAATAAAAAATTCTTTCCCAGAAATCATAAATTTTATTTTTGTATTTGTGTGAATCGAAATTCTATGACAATGTCTCATCATTAATAATAAATAGTTTCCTAAAAATCGTAATTAAAATTATTTCTGATCATGTCTGATTTCTGAATGTCTGATCATAAACAACCAATATATAGTTTCCAAGAAATCTTAATCTTTATGATTGTGTCGTTATGCATTGAATTAAAATCGAAATAATTATAATTAGAACATAGATGGTCCATTCATAGTTTCCCGGAAATTCTCTGAACTCTATTCATGGTGCTCGTCAATCCAATAAATAGTGAACATTTCTGGTCTAAAGTCAGTTTCAATTGTCTATTCGCCTAAAACGTATCGTGCTGACTCTAAATAACTTATCAGTTATGGGAAAGAATCCTGCTTTTGTCCTTTTGACTTTTTTACTTTTCGCCTGTATTCCATTTTTTGTAACATGCGATGAAACCAAGGAGCTTGATGATCTAGAAAAGGGCTTAAAAAGTCTGAAGAATATTATGGTGAAATATCAAGCCGAATTCGACGCAAAGGTGATGTTCGTACAATTGCCTGAGGCGATCGATGTAATTAAATTTGTCATGGGCAGCTTCAGGGGAAAAGCAAGGAATAAAATCGAAACGATTGCCACTTTGAATTCACAAGTTCGTCAAAACTACATAGCTAGCCGGAGTCCGATCTTTGTATGGTGCGTCACCAGCAGTGAAATCTTCAAAAGTTTCATCCCATACTTTAACCACAATAACCTGTCAAATAATGACAAGAAATTAATGCTGAATTTGACATTTGGTGTCATAGATTCGGGTCTAAATAAAGCTATGATATCGTTAAAGCACCTTGATAGTGTCCAAAACCGTACTGCCGAACTTGCCAATCAGATTAGGCTTATGCTTCGAGATGTCCACGATGATTTCGGGCCAGAGGGCTTCTATAGCAGAAACGAGATGGAACTGGAGGAGAGTATGAAAGACAATGACTTGAAAATGTTATATTTTAGAACCAGTGGCCTGATAAATGAACCAATTGGTGAAGAGGATGGGTCAGAAATGGGATTCAGGTTCCCCCCTTTAAAGCAGTGGCTACAAAAGAAAACCTATGAGGAACGTAAAGAGTTTATTATAAACTTCATTACTTTCTGGCTGCAAAAGATTCAACAAGGGACTGAAAAAGTCAACGATAAAGTGAAAGTAATCAAGAGTGCGCTGGAGGAGGACAAATCTAATCTAATTAAACTCCAAAAAATGGCAGATGCTGATAACAATGTAAGTTTTTATTTAAATTTTTTTTGTAGTACTTTTACGACCAGTTGCTTCCATTTTAGGACAACCTTTTATTGCTCGCTAACTCACAGCTCCTGCAATCTCGATTCGCTTCAATACTTGAAAATTTGAGGAACGAGTGTAACAATTATAAAAAGTGGATTTATTGAAAATAAAGTTCCATTTCATCAGAAGAACTAAAGAACTCAAGGCTAGGGATTGATCTTTCCAGATCAAATGGATTGTGGGTTGCAAATTCCATGCGCTTAGAATGGAATATACTTCAGGAAAATATGGTGTTTTAATCCCAAAACACTATTTGTTTTACTCAATACAATTTAAGATATTCATTGTCTTATTAACATCTGAATAAAATTCCAATTTCTTTCAATTCCAATTTCAATTCTTTTAGATTATTATTAATTATTTTCAGGCTGCCCCTATCCTGGTGCCTGGCTCCTCGGGAGGGCGCGCCAAAGGAGTTTGATCGCAGGGCCATTTTCATGGCACGCAGTGCCGGCAGGCTTCTAGGCAGTTTGCCATTCTGCAACGAAGAGTCGAGCGATAGATCAGTAAAATTAGACATAAATAGAATAAATAGAAAGTAGAAATAAAACTTCGGGTGAAAACAAGTCGATATACCCTTGCAGTTAAATGGAGGTGTATTTTTTGGAATGAGTCATTCCAAATGGTGTGTATGTAGGAATTTTAGCGTTCATGTATGGAATTAAAAATATTCTCTAAGAAAGTTGGTAAAAAAACTTGAAGGAATGTATTTATATATTTAATTTTATACCCATGCAGAGGGTATTATAATTTTGGTCAAAAGTGTGCAACATAGTGAAGGAGACATCTCCGACCCCCATATATTCTTGATCAGGATCACCTCCTGAGTTGATATGAGCATGTCCGTCTGTCTGTCTGTTTCTACGCGAACTAGTCTCTCAGTTTAAAAGCTCTCGACATGAATATTAAATAATAATAATATAATTATTATAACCTGACACTATTAATTGTTAGTTTTTATTATTTGACACTTTTGACAAAAATTATAATACCCTCTTAAAGGGTATAAGCACGTGCCAGGTCGTTGCAATTTCGAGGTGGACGATGCCCTAATTGAGGCATTCAACTTGATTAAAACCGAGAAACGAGATCCAAGTGGAGCGAGCTAACTGCAAACGACAAACGACTAACCTGAGACTAATGCCAAGGGCGACAAATGTCCTCTGAAGTGGCGTGCAAATCATGAAAAAGGATTACACGTACTAAAACCTGGAATGGAAACAAATGCTCTGTGTCTCCTGATGGTTAAGTTTTGTTTTAGCCTTTATTTTTCCCCCTTTTTTTGGGGGGTAACTAAAAAGCAACGATGTGACGACAACAATAACAACCATGGGAAGAAGCAGCAGCCAGAAATCCAATTTCAGCAAGTAGCACGACATAAATTTGTTTCTCCGCACACTCACAAACACACACGCATATACAACACCCAATACACACACATGGATGAAGTCCTGGTCCAGCTACTGGACATGTCCTGCAAATGAATTCTGTTAATGCAGACATTACTCGAGCATATTAAAAGTCCGAATGTCCATTCGGCACAGAATTTTATAGCAGGCGACCGCACCAAAGGGGGAGGCAAGCCGAACCGAAAAACAGGACTACCCGGGCTACAAATAGGCACATTTGTTCCACCACCCACTTTCCGAAAATCACCCAAAATACTCACATCTATATTCAAGAGCACTGTGGAAAAATATGAGGGATTCCGTTGGATTTTTTTTTATTACAAATTGTTAAAATATCAAACTTCTTAAAGTTATTTTATAATTATCATTTTAATTTTTTATAATTAATATTAAATATAAATATATAAACGTATTTCCTGTGCATAATCCACCCTTTTGGAGTCATAGGACACCAGGGTCTGGACTGCAGGCAATGGCCAATGTAGTTAGCAGCCCGGCCATATACGCATATTTGTTTACCTTGCCACGACAATTGCGGTAGACAGTTTCTCGAGGCCGGTGGACGGGATCGAGGGCTGTTTCCGGCCAAGCCCGGCCGGACATTTAGTTTATTTGATGTTGCGAAATGAAAATTGTGACATAAAAGGGACTAAGAACATAATTAACTAGTGTCCAAATGTGTAAATCCAAACGCATAAAAAGTGAGCAAACAACACAAAAACCCGAGAGGAAAAATCAGGAAAAATCCGGGGAAAAGCACACAAAAGGGGGAGGGCATGCTGGAAAACTAGAGCAAACGATGCATTCAAACGCTGGGGGGCTGGGCCACCGAATGACACTTAAAGGATTTGCCTGGGCGAGTGTTGAATATGCTCACCGTTTTGGGATCCGATTGCCGAACCGGTATCCAGGAAACCAACACAGAATCCCTCGGCCCATTCCGGTCATCAGAGCGCACATTATTCGGTGTCCCCGGGACCCAGTTTTTGCGTTTTTACCATTTCTGCCGGCCACGTGTCGGCCACAAAGGGTCATGATTAGTTTGCTTAATAAAGAAAAGGCAATGGGCCCTCCGATAAAGATGAAAAAAAAGCCCCGTCACCGAAACGAATTTCCACACTTAAAACTGGGCGTGGCTCAAACGAATTATTCGCCACCAAATGGCACTGAAGTTATTTCATATTTATGAATATGCCTTATACTCCGGGCCGGTCCTCCTCGACTCCTATTACTATTTACAATTGGAAGGCACCGCTGCCAGACAGGGATAATATTTGAGATTAATGATTTCGGGTGGCGCTATAAACTCGGTGGGTGGACAATTGCCAAAGATGAATGAAGACAAATGATGGGCGAGCATTTATAGCATTAGCATCAACTTTCAATTCGTTTCGGCCCAAGGGTGTGGGTATGGGTGTGGGTGTGGGTGGGCGATTGGTTTTCCAAGGATTACGAAGATTTGGTGGCCCAATTTCGCAGGGAGAGCAAATTAAATAACCGTCAAACCGTCAAAGAAAATCTGCGAAACAAAGCGTTTCGCGATTTACCCCAAGAAATTACAACATTTTTGTGCCCCGCACATATTTTTGTGAATTTTTTTCTGAGAGCCGTTTTATGTTGTCGCCGTCGCCGCTGCCGACTTTGCTTCGTTTTGCTTTATTTGCTCATTTTTGAGTATTTGATTTCATTTCTTTCATTTTCATTGCTCGTGCATGTCTGGGTATAGTGCACAGTTTTTAATAAAACAAATTCAGCGGGCGACGGCCTGCGGCGAACATGGCAGGCGAAATTAAATTATTTCCTTGGGTTCCATTCGGTTCCCTCCCAAGATGAAAGTAAGAGCCAGTCACTGACTGGACGCCAACATTTTATCATCTGCCGTTGCCGTTGACAGGAATACTATGTATGACTGGCTTCTTGGCAAGCCCCGGCAACCAGAGAGTCAGTCTGTTTGTTATTTAATGCCCAGCAGACATTTAAAAAATGCAAGAATTGGTATAATACCGGAGACTAAATGGCAATTGAATAAACGATAAGCCTCAAGTTTTTTGTGTAATAAAATTTAAACTTTAAACTGTAGTTAATATTTTAGTTAAAAATAGAACCCACAGCCGGATGGTAATCTTGTCCCTCGACGCCTCTGCCGGCTGTAGTGTTGCATATATGCTTTGCGGCACTTCCGGTTCCGGTTGCGTTTCTTTACCCTAATGGACGTTGATTGATGACGCGTCCAGCGACAGGTGAAAGTATATGCTGTAATACATATTTATGAGGCCAACATCGGATGGAAACGGTTGGGTCGCATAATTAGCAATGCGCCGGAGTACCGAATGCAATTCATATGGCCCCATCTCACCATTGCCCGTGAGCCGAATGGGGACAGGCCGGGGGCAATCGTCGATCTAATGCCATGCAATTTTCTGCAGTTGTCGGTCAGGCGGTGCCCGTTGCAGTTGCAACTCCGCTTTGACAGTTGCCGTTTGCCATTTCGGTATGCAGAACGGACCAGAACGGGCTGCCATAAATTAAGCCTCACATCACTCAGAGAGAGGCCATGGGGACGGTGATGCAGATGGGAATGGGTTATCCGATGGATGTGGATGTGGAGTGGAGATGGCAACGGAGCTGCAGCCTGAGCTGGAACTGGAGCCAGAACGAAACACAAAAGCATGCCAAAGGCATCAATCGGCAGAGTGAAGCTCACTATCTCTTATTTACACATAAACAAAATATGATTTTCCAGCTAATTCAATAGTATTTTATATTCATTTGTCTTCTTATTAGATAGTGTCCGGCCGCTAAGTTTCTTCGTATTTTTTACAACACATTTTACTGTTTTAATGGCAAATTAATTTTGTTTTGTTTTCTAATGCTTAAATTTTTGTCTTCTAATAATATTTTGTTTCTGTGCATTAACACTACGCTTGAGGAGCAGGATGGCATCCAGTGCCGGAAAGACACGCAACATTGCATATTGAGACCACACGTCGTATGAGCAATGCCAAATGTTGCCAACGCAAAGGCGACGCAGCCATATCGGAGGCATACACCCCAAGACTGCTTTCAAAACGCAAAAGGGGGAACTATCGCTCATAATTTCTAGTTCGCATATGCCAGCCTATGGCAGTCGATGCAAGCAAACAAACAAACAGCGTCTCAGCTGCACTTTGCATATCCTGCCATAGGCAGGGCTCTGCTGTCCTTTGAATACCCCATCGTGCATTCCAGAAACGACTGCTGTTGCCGTTGTACTTGCCGCTCGGTGCTTTGGCGCTCTACTGTTTTATTCGATCATAAAACTTTCAAATGCCATTTCTTATAATAATTCAAATAAAACTATTATAAGAACACTCGCACAATTTTAAATATGTTCGCATAGCAAGACGAAACAGTCCTTTCCGCATCTTTAGTCCATTTACGTTAATTTGTACTTTATAAAATATAAAGTGAAGGAAATGAGTCCGAATAGGTCTGCTATTTCCTTTTATTGTACAAAAACCTAATAAAAGGTATCATTTTTTTATAATTTATGATTTATATATTAAATTATTTATATATTTTTGATTACACACTTTTCTGAGTGCAGGACTTAACTCTTGAATGCAGAATGTCCTCATTTATCTTCTTATCAGTTGCTTGGGCCCAAAGTGCATTGCCGGAGCTTGGCTGGCCAGTTGTAAATGTTGTGTATTTGCCGTTTGAGTGGCCACCGGGGATGCATCCAATCCGAGCACCTGGCTATATCGCAGTCTCAGAGCCCCAGCCAGGGATCGGGAATAAATCAAACTGTTGGTCAGGCCACTTAAATGGCTGCTTCAATACTGCATTGAGCCAATTATCACAGAAAGTTGTCCATGCCGCTGGCTTGTCGGACATTAATTTTCAGCCACAAATATTTGCACACTCTGGGAACTTGGGGTAGCAAGTTTGAGTCGGAAGTTGAAAGCCTTTGTAAACGGGGCCGAAACAAAACGGCTTAAGCGACGACAGCAACTACAGCGGCGAACGCCATTTAATCGAAGCCAACTAATTGCCTCGTAATTGACAGTTTGACTGTTTGGTAATTTGTTTTTGCATGTTGCGCTGTCAAAAAGTTTCGCCTTTTTTTGTATTTTTGCTTCACCCGCCCACACTATGCCTTTTGCTGTTGCTCCTCTTTTTCGCCAGGATCGCGTTTTCCATCTGAGCGAACGCCAAAGACTTTGGTCCGTTCAAAAACAGCAGCAGCTAAATGTGGCTAACTGGCAGGGAACCAGAAAGTTTGATATAACAATTCTACTGCCCATAAGGTTGGATAATTAGAAGTGCGTTTACTGTGTTATGATTGAAAATTAGTGCACTTTTCCAGTGCTTTAAGCCACTTTAAGCCAAACACTTAAGCCCAAGTGAAATCAAACACTAAGCCAACTATGGTCTTAGCTTGTGTCCCCCTCCACCTGAATTGTATCTCTGTAACCAAATATTCGGTGCGTAATTTGTGTAAAAGCCAAATAAATCAATTAATGTCAAACAACCTGTGAGAGCCGGGCAAAAAAGATATGCCTACCGAGAGGAAGAGGCATCGCTGGGGCTCCTGGCTCGTGGCTAGCTCCCCTATTGGAAAAATAATAATAATTATTCGAGACCAACTGACATTTTGAGTCGGAGGCAAATATAATTAATTACGTACAGCAAAATACGCCAGTGAACAACCCAACACAAATTTATAGAGGCAGGCCGAAAGCCGACTCAGCAAAGACTCAGTAGAGGGGATGAAGTCTATCAAAAGACCCGGGCCACGAGCTACGACCAAAGAGCCACAAGCCAGGAACCACGAGCTACCAATTCAATAGTTGGCCGAAGAAACTTTGCCACTTGGGCCCGGCATTTTCAAATGTTTTGCTGCAAACACACTCACCACATAATGAGTTACCAAGAAGTAGCCGCAACAACAACAATTGCTGCTCCAATCAATTATACGGCCAATTAAATGCCGAAAGGCAACGGAAATGTGGGGAAACATAATGGACTCGGATCCTGGGCAGACAACTCATGTTGAATCTATTCGCATTCGAAAAGGGAAACTGAGGTCCGGTGGCTGCAATTTGTTTTACGTTCTCGGTACTATATTTGTTATTGAAAATAAAGATGCCGAAACACGTTGCCAAAGACAAACAAAACAAAACTAGAAATGGCCCTTAAGGAATTCCAATGAAACTGAACAACAAATTTAAGACAAAAATTGTGGCCAGGTGGGTGACAGACAGCCGATTTGTCCTAGTCACCACATGTACTAATTTAATGAAGTACAAGGTAGCTAACTTCGTTCAGAGCAGAAAATTACATACCCTTCCAGTTTAAGGGAAGTATTTAAGGAATGATATTTATTTCTTATATTAATATTTATTACTTATTAACTAATATTTATTTAGGATTTTGTATAATTGTAATTATTTTATTTAATATACGTATTTATATATAATTCTTACTATCCCAACTAATTTAAACAGTATGCATTTCAAAAAAGTACCTAGTCTTTTTTTTGAACTGATAACGTTCTCAAAAATGTGATTCATAGTGAACTTAAGAATGGGAGCTAATGCAATACATTTGTACATTTGTATTCATATACCTCTGCTCACTGTTAATGTCGACTATACCCTTTCACACATGAAAACACACGTTTCTATAATTTATCTCGCATTTCCATGGGTCCGATCCCTTAAAACTCAATCTTTGGAATTTGTATTTAAAATTAGGTTCAATGCTTAAACAGAGACTTTAAAAGTCAACGTCAAAGTGAAAGATATCAAGAGTGCGAGAGGAGAACAAATCCAATCTAATTAAACTTAAAAAAGTGTCAGACGTTGCTACCAATGTTAGTTTTTAATTTAAGAAACATTTTTTTGTAATACTATAACGTCCCGTTGCTTCAATTTTAGGACAAACTATTATCGCTCGCTAGGACAAAAAAAAATAAGACAAACTATTAACTTACAGCTCACCGATTCGTTCCAATCATCGAGAATCTGAGGAACGAGTGTACCAATTAAAAACTGTGGAATGGATATAAATCTCCAATTTATTAAAAGGACTAGAGATCTCAAAGCTAGGGCTTGTTCTTTCCAGAAATCTCAAATGGATGGCCCTTCATTCTCCTATTAAAATGTGAATAAATTCAAAAATCCATATTTCCAAATCTTAATGATAAGATTATGCATTGTTAATAATATACTTGATGTATTGTGGCATTTCCTGTAATCCCAACCTACGATAAATTCAAAAATCTATATTTCCCAAATCTTAATGATAAGATTATGCATTGTTAATAATATACTTGATGTATTGTGATATTTCCTGTCATCCCAACCTACGATAATTTTAGCACCTACGATGTCTAAAAATTATAATAACCTCTGTAAGGGTAAAAACCACCTGGGAGCTAGTGCTAGAGCTCGAACAGTTCTGAAAGTTAAGTTGTCGTTAGTTACTGCCATCAACGACATGCAAATTAATTGACCAGGAAAATGCAACGAAATGAAACAAACAACTCACCAGCCTTTAGTCATTTGGAGAAACCTACACATGAAATTCAACGATGACCCTTCAATGTTTTGTCTTTTTCGCATACTAATTCTAATAATGTTCATATTCATTTCGACTGCCCAATGAACAGCCCGTTTTCAGACATTTTGCCATTAAATAAATTTGGTAGAAAGCTTGAGAAGAATTCACGAAAGTATTTTACAAGGACAAGACATGATGGCATTCTGGTAAAACTTTCACTGAGGAAAATGTATTATCCTTTATTAAACCACTAGTAGTAGTCGTAGCTGGACAAAGCCATGCCATGTACTTTATTAACAATATAGATTTTCAACCGTGTAAAGTCATCTCTGCAGGCATATTTAGAGCTCTGGTGTGAGAGTCCTGAGTTGTGTCATTGAATGCGAAACTAAATTACGATTCAGGTTGAGTAAATGCCGATTGTTAGGTGTTCGATGGCAAGCATCTGCTAAACTTTAATTTAAACAACTTGAAAGGTATTTCAATTACATATGAGCTGAATTTACGTCGGTCATGATCTGGATATGTGCCGGAATATGAATCAACGCCTTTGGTGCAAATTGCTAATTTAACCAGAATGATTGATTCAATGGTCTAGCAAATACATTTCAGTGATTTTCTCACTAGCAATGCGAATTATGCACACTTGCCTCCTAGGGAGAATAGCTCACTTAACGTATGAATAATCCGTGTGCCACTTTAATTGGCTTGGTGAAAGCATATTTTCACTTAGGCCAGTAAGTAATGCAATGTCCTTACTTTTCAACTGCAACTCTCGTCCTTTTGATAAGAAATTCCCACAAAGTTGCCGCTGCCGCTGCCTGAATGCCTCTAATTTGACAGCCGCGGCATTGTTGTTTCGCTTACGTGTTGTCTATCGGTTGCCAGCGACACGCCTTCGTCCTTTCCGTCCGCCCCCTTTTCGTCCTTTCCGGGCCCGCACGACCGATTTCTTCTTGCTCACATTCACATTCGGCGAAAACATTTTCTTTGTGTCAGTTGAGGTTGCATTTTATTGTGTTACAACACAGTTTGGATTTAGCCAGCCCCCCAAAGCCCGCTTTCGTCCTTCGAGGTCCTTTTTTTGTTGCTTTCCTTGTTTCGAATGCAGTTGCTTTGGGATTTGGCCTGACAGCCAGTTGGAAATTGCAACTGTCAATTGCATTTAATTCGCCCTGTTCCTGGCGGTTTGACCTTAACGGCAAAGCAGAAACGTAGAAAAAAACCAAAGTTTCTAAAACTAAATTTACGCTAAATTAAATTAGGGCCTGGCAACGGTTGTAAGGGACGAGGGCGAAACGGAAGAGCTGTTGCTCAAATGCGAGTACAGTATCAAGTATACGCCGCATGGGCCAAGCGCCAAACGCCATTGAAAGTGAAGCTGCTGACAGCGTTTACACTTTCAAAGGCTCTGCGCCCGTCGAGTGTCGCGAAAAATAAACCGTTGGCAGCAAAAAAGCTTTTGCGCGGCTGCTTTTGAAATTTGGCGCCCTCGCACACAGCGAGAAACAAAGGAGCACTTGACGGCCCACACACACACACACCAATACAGTACAATATACACTCACGCATCTCCAAGCGACACGGATACACAAGCGTTGTGGTAAAAGCTTTCAAGTGCCAAAAACAGCAACAACAAGAAGGGCGAGCCTGCTGCTGACGCCGCCATCTCTCCTGTTCCTGTCACTCGTCCTTTTTATCTGTGCGGCGGTGATTAACCCATTTTTGCATGTCCAATTCAGCACAATAGCCTGTTTTTTGGCTTAAAGATTGGATTTTTATTCATCCCTTAAATCTAAAAATAATTCTTATAATTAAATTTATTTAATATTCAAAAAAAAAAAACATCCATTTTATAAAAAATAATCTCAACGGGTTAAGATTCAAAAGGCAAGCCGGTGCGCGACACACTCACACGGACACTGGCACCCAGAACCCAAAGGGCTGGACCAAGGAGGCAGGGCGAAAGACGAAGACTTGGTCGCAGAGGCTGATGCGGTGAAATCCAGGCCACTCAACAGAGTGGCTGGCACTTTTGGGGCGCCACCTCGTGGCCAGTCCGCAGATTGAATTAACAGCACGCTGTGGACTGTGCACCAAAGATGCTCGAATGGTGAGATCGTCTGGCGTCGAAGGATAATGGAAGCTATGCGGAACCAGGGGGTTGGTGCCGAGCTGGAGGAGGTAGTTTCCCCCGGGGGAGCAATGAAGCGTTTACAGGCCGGGAAAGTCACCACATTCTGTTAATGCCACGGACTCCTTGGTAGCTTTCGATTCAAAGTAACGTACTTCGATGGCCCCAAGGCAAGTTATGATTTGGATTTTCGCATTTGGGTGCGTTTTTGTTCTATTTTCATTCTTATTTATTTTATTTAAACTTCTTTTCGTGTGATTCCTTTTTTTGTCTTTGCTGCCAGTTGCTTGTCCAATTTGCCAGTTTGGTTGCCTGGCTTTGGTTTGGCTGTCAACGGTTTCCTTGGACTTTCCTTCCCTGGCCACAAGGCAGTTCTTTGATATTGCATCCTTTGGCGTTGATATCAAATTTCTTTTGCTCAGGCAAGGACATGCCCGACTTTTCTTTCCTTTCGCCTCGTTTTGTTTCAGCTTCAGTTTTCCATTGCTGAGAGCAAAATAATGACAGCCTCGGTTTGAGATGCTTTTTTTGCTTGGATTCCTTCCAATGAAGTCAACGCATTCTGGCGGCACTCCTCGAAATATGTTGTTCACTTTGTGTGTCTCGTTGGGTTTTTGTTGGCCCGTTAACGCGGCATATGAAATATGGATTCACTTACGCATCAGACCCGACCCTTTGGTGCCATTAAGCCACCGCACCACTGACACTCCCGGACGAAGGATTCTCTTTTCGGCCACTGCTCATCCTCTGTCCTTTGCGTCCTTTTTTCACATCCGAATCTGAAAGCAATTCCTTCTGTGTCCTCTTATTTTTGGCTTTTTTGACACTGCCTACGATCGGGCATAAAAAATGTGGAATGGCAGTACCAATTGGCTTTACTTTTTTGTATAAAAACAAGGCAAATGCACTGAGTTCCCCGAAAATAAAGTAAGCCAAGAGTGGAATTCTTCAGAGCGATTCAAAGGGAGTCAGAACTCAATTTATAAAAAGTGAATATATATTAAGCTTTTGATTTAAACTCGTAATTTAATGTTGAAAATTCCATATTTATAGAACAACATTCCATAAATTCCGACACCCGATTACCATTTATGAAATGTAGGTTTTTTTAAAAAAATTCTTTCCATTCGCATATTAGTAAGAACCTACTATCACTTGCTCATAAAGACGTTGCTAGGGAACTGAATTAAGTAAGACATTTTTGGCCACACAAAAACAAGCAACATAAACACAGCTCAGAGCTTAGAATTATATTCATTCTTCATTCAAAAACAAAAAAGAAATAGATTAGTTATGGAAATAAAAATGTAAAAACCATAACAACAAGAGAAATCTAACACCGAAATCCGCTTTGAGATATTCCGCAAGTGCATATGGAATTTGGGGAGAGCAATTATTAAATGGAAACCAAATGTTTTTGTAGCAAGACGCCGGAGGCGGGGTCAAGAGGGGCGACCAAAGAAAACCAGACTTCGAGTTATTCCAAATTCAGGAGCTTCAACGAATCTGACAGAGCTTCACTAGTAAAAATATAACATAAGCTAGAGCCCCACTCTTCTGTAACCTTTCATTAAAGAACTCTTATCTGGCATTGGAAATAATACTTTCCTGTCTATAAAATATTTACCTAAATAAAATTTTAAAATTTTACGACAACATTTTCTTCTGTGTATAAGAAGGCACAGATATAATCACATGTGGGTGAGAGTACATTATAACAACGGCTACTGCAGACATTAAAGACATCACATAGAATTCTATCTTTGTGTTAGGAAGGATAGGAAACTCTGTTTTTCCAAGCCGAGAAGGGAATGAGAAACCAAATGAAAGTGAATGCCTTTGGAAGGGCAGGCGTTGGAAAAAGGTATTGTTAAGTTGCATGAAAACCGCAAAAAAGCATACATGAGCACAATGTATTAGATATGGCCAGACTAACAGACACGCTGTCGAAAAAAAAGGCATTTCATGAAAGATTTAACATTCAAATGTGCACCGAGCAGCGAGGAAGAGTCCTGAGTCCTGAATCCTATATTTTACGAGTGGGTGTGCCGGCTCCAAATAAAACTACTTAAGTACATGTGAATGAACAGCATTAAGGATGCAAGACGGTGATGTGCACTTTGCTTATGTTTATTTTTCATGTAAACTATAAACGGACAAGGAAAATGAATGCGACAGAGCTATCATGAGAACTGTGGAGCGTATCCTGCTGCCCGGAAGCATATGAATTTTTCTTTCTCGCCCTCACTGCATTAAGAAATGGCCGAGTGACCACTCGGTCTCTTTTTGTATATGCAAATATAAAACGAAGAGTCCACCATCGCGTTTATATTTTTTTCTCAGCCTTTTGTGTTGCAGATTCTTAATCAGGACCAACTTATCCGGTATGCACAAGCATCAACAGCAAGGCTATCAAATAAACGAATCGCTGGACACGGCCAAGGAGCAAGGGAGTCGGGAAGCCGGCAGTAGGATAAGTGAACCAGCGGCAGACACTATCCGCTATCTGCTTGTCCTTGCATTCGGCTCCACCTGAAATCCTGAAAAACGAAATCCGAAATCTGCCAGCAAGAACGTAATTTAAACAGCACGTTTTGCATGTCGCTGGCCAGGACTACTCAGCCCGCCGTAAAGGGCCAACAAAAAGCCCAATCCTCAAGTCCGGCTCAGCTTTTTGGTGCCACTTCATCCCCTTAAATTCAAATGCACTGAGAAAATTTCAGGCTTTCTGTGCATTTTGAAGTTTAAAATAATTTAAAAAAAGAATTTTTATAAAATATGTAAAACAAAAATAATGCATTTTAATCCTGGTTTGTGAATAACTTTTATAAAATTACATTAATTTTTTTCAGTCGACTGCTTCTCCTGTTGTCCTGTTGTTCTTTACTCATATTAAATGCAAAAGTCATTGAGCGCAGGACAACAAGGAGTGGGGTCTTCGAGGAGAAAAGCGAAAAGACAGCAGCAACAAAAATAACTAGTTGATTTGCACATCCTTGGACATGAGTTTGCTGTAAAATTTCGTGTTGATGATCTTACTAGGTTATGCATTAGTTTTTTGTGCAACACCGATCCCCCCATAACCATCCTACTACACTTCACTTCCGCTCCTAACGATTTGCATTTCCTCTCCCCGGCAGCTTTGATTTTTTGTGTTCTGTCGCTGCGCTAAATCTCACCAACATGCATGAGGATTCTCCGTGAAGAGCGTCTCCAAAGTTGCTTGTCTTTTATGTTTATGTAAATTGAAGTTTGGCACCAACAGCAACAGCAACACCAGCAGCAGCAGCAGCATGCCCATAAATATTAAGTATACGTGGCATTGTCCCTGCTCCTGTTGTCCTTCACAAATTGCAACATTTTAGTAGCCCCAGCAGGATTTTTCACCCATTGACTGTTGTGGATATACTATCCACTTTAGGAGGGCTTGTAAAAGAGCTTGAGGACTCAATTTCAAGTTTTTGAGTCTATTGGCTCGTGGTAGCTGGTCAAATACTCTTTAAATGTTCATAATAAATTAAAAAATAATTTAAAATACTTACTCGCTGATACACGCTGAGAGCAGCCGCTGCTGCGGACTTCAAGCTCTGAACATTTTGCGGGACTGGCAGTGGAGGCGTGGGCGGCGCCCTTGACGGCAGGGGGCATGCAACCAGGGGCTGAGGCAACATGGTCGGTGGCGGATGAAGAGGCAGCGGCGGTTGCAGCAACGGCGGATGATAGTGGGGCAGAAAAGGCGGTGGCTGTGGCGGCGGCGGAATGCCTTTGGCCGGGCTCACTAGCTTGCAATTTTCCGCTGCCGGCATTGGCGGCGGAATATTCAGACTTTGCTGTGGCAACTGATGCTGTTGGTTCTGCACCGGCAGCATGAACGGCACAAAGATCATTGACTGGGTGGGCGCCATGCCACCACAGTTGCTGCTGTTGCTGCAAGCCGGCAGGTTGCCGTTGGGCCCGTGGCAACGCGATTGGCAACGCGGCAAAGGTGCAACGTTGCTTACGTATGTCTTGGACTCGCTTTCTGCTGGCGGCAGGTCACTTTCGGGTGAGTAATTATCATATGCAGCTGTTATTTGTGGCAAATGCTGAGTAGCTGTCGTTTGCTGCTGATGCCGCTGCTGGGGCTGGTGGTAGAGCGGTGGTGGCGGATGATGGTGTTGTAGGCGTGGCACCGGCAGATGCTCATAGTCCTGCTCCCAGCTACCACAGTCGTGACAGCAACCAGTGCCGCTTTTGCAGCCACTTTTGTGGTTGGCAGGCATGTCATACGGCTGTCTGCTGGATCGAGCGGAGCAGCGGGAGGAGTAGCCCAGCAATTTGGATGACTTTGCCGGCGGCGACTTCCAACGCAGCGAGCAGGGCAGGATTCCCACAAAGCCCAGCCCCGAGGCAGGACTGGCCGAAACTTCGCTCTTCAGGTTTGCTATTTTGGCCAGGGTTTTGTTGCATAAATCAGACGTGACTAAAAAAGAATAAAGAGTTTAATTTAGTTAGAATACATAGAAAGGAAGTTTGCAGAAAATTTAAGAAAATGTAATCCTTTAAATATAATTTCCACCAAAGTAGTCCATACATTGCCAAAACATCCTGCCTTCCGTCTTTCCTTCCTGAGGAAGGACCCTCATAATTTATGAGTTATTTTTGGCATGGTTGATTAAAACTTACGCCTTATTAAAACAATTTTTTGAGAAAACAATGTGATAGCACGGGAAGTAATAACCTTCTGTTTGAAAGTATCTTGTTGTGGCTCAGGTTGTTACTGCCTGTTGCTTTCCACGTTGGACTAACTGGCTGGCAGTCTTCAGATGCTTTCAGAAATCACTCAAAGTTTGTCAAGAACGAGAAACCAATTTTTCAGCTGAGTGCATTTTAATTTCGTATACACCCCGTGTGCGCCTATTCTGTTCTCCGACAGGCCCGAAACACACCGTAGCCAAGAACAGTCAGTCCTATCCCTAACCCGGCTGGCTACAGGAGAAAAAGTTTTCTTTTCATTGCAACACGCTTGAAATGGCAACTTGGACAAACAGCACCAAGCAGGACCAACAATAACCGACAACCACAAAACCCAAAAAAAAAATTTGCTGGCTTTGATGCCTCGGCCTCTGCCGCTCCCGAAGGCAAATGCAAGAAAAATTGACCAGGCTGGCTCCTGTGTTGGTTTCCCTCATCCTGTTCCTGCCCACTTCCCACTTCCCACTGCCTACTGCCCCATGGCCTTGCCCCGGCCCCCTCTGGTCGAATTGCATGGCTCTGTCCACACTTGATTGTTGACTTCGCCCGAGTCCTTCTCAATCCTTGGTGCACGCATTTTGGCCAGAAACGAATCCTTGCAGCAGACCAAACAATAGAATTTTAAATGTCCCAAAACAGGTGCACGTATGCAGCCATTGTTGGCAATGCCATTGGTAAAATTTCTGCTCGTC
Organism: Drosophila pseudoananassae pseudoananassae; assembly: GCA_018153035.1. Classification (NCBI taxonomy): domain Eukaryota; kingdom Metazoa; phylum Arthropoda; class Insecta; order Diptera; family Drosophilidae; genus Drosophila; species Drosophila pseudoananassae. The sequence continues at coordinate 4,517,347 of JAECXR010000055.1, forward strand.
ACCCAGTTGACCATGGTTAATTGGCAGACTAGCTGCAGGCCGGAAAGGCTAACCTTTTTTAAATAGAATCAATCAGGATCAGTGGATCAAAGAGCTATAGACCCTAGAAGTCGATGGAATTTGCAATTTATAAAAAATCAACATCTCTCAAGGAAAGTAATACTTCAAAATAACACTTGTATTTATCAATCTTTACCAATTACAAGTTAAGAAACAAGAATCTATATTTGCATGCTTAATCCTTAAGAGTTTTAAGCTCTTAGCCCGCACATGAAACAGCTCCTGTATGTCAAAGAATTTACCTTTTTTTTGCATTGGCTGGCAAACACAACTTTCTTCAAAACAAATTTCCATAATTCCATTAATATTTGGCCCGCATAATGAAAAATATTTGCACAACTTAAGATCAAAAGTTTTTGGCGGCAGAGCTACGAGCAGACAATAGCAGAAATAGTTTAGTTTCGGGCTTTAGACGACTAAGACAGCAACTTTTCTGACTTTAGCCGGCGATTAAGATGCCGGCAAAAGCCAACTTTAGCTTTTTGGCCACAATTCCTGTTCAATTTGAATTTTTGTATCTAATAACTGAGAAAGATACGCGTGCATGGAACTTTTGTGGCATTCGAACTTAATTGCAAAACCAAAGAGGGGACTTGTACCAAAACATGTAATCGCTGGCAAGGACACACACAGACCGCTAAGGTCCTTTAAGAGCATGTTTTGTAACTGTTTACTGTTGCTGTTGCTGGTGCTGCTTCTGTTTCTGGCTTTGAGATACATACGTTCGTTTGGGGTGCAGAAAGCCGAAATTACAAAGAAACTTACAAAAAGAATTTGGTAGCATCAAAGCAAAAATTTTTAATGAATTTCTTGCCGGGCAGCCGTAAGCCTCCAAAACGCACCACACGCAAATGCAAAAGGCGCAAAAAGGGACGGATCCTGTATCCCATGGAATGGGAATGCAGGGTCAAAGGTCCAGTGTTGCTGCTGCTGCTGGGTCCACTTCCACTTCATCTTCCCTGTGGCACCGGCTCGGAATCGGGCTGCTCGTTGGTGGCCTTAATTAAATTTAAATATTTTATCACCGAAAAATTGCCAGGCGGCAGCAACTGCGCAACAACAACAGCAGCACCGGCAGCGGCACCAGCACCAGCAACAGCAAGGACATGAAAGGGGTGCAAATGTGTTGGTAGTTTGCGTGTGTGTTGGAGTGCAGACAGCCGAAAAATACTGATGTGGGTGTGTTTTTCATTATTTGCCCAGCGCTGCAACTTTTTTGCTGGCTTGTTGGGCGCCCAAGCATACTCCCTCCGCATCCGCGTCCGCGCCCTCGTCCTTTGCCCATTGCCACACTTCATATTCAATTGTGTTGAATAATTGCCATACGGTTTTTTGACCAACGGTTTTTGACACTTTCCTAAAAGGACACACGCTCTCTCAAGTGCCCCGCCCCCATTTCACTGTTCAGACCGCCCTCATGCCACATTCGAAGTACGTTTGCCCTTTTTTAAGTCCGACGGACACCGGACAACGGACATCGGACGCCGGACGGGGGCTTTCGACCAAAAAATGAGCAAAACACTCAACCATCTAGGAGGGGAAAACACTGCGGACCTCTCTGGACACGCCAGCAACAGCAAAAGCAACCATTATAAGGAAACAGGAACAGGATCCAGGAGCTGGGGAAACCAAACAAAAACAAAACATGCCAAAAGCGTTTTTTGAAATATCTTTGTAAATATTTAAAATGCTCTGTACATGCGGGTGCTTCAATCAAACCGAATCGCCAATGGCAGGGGCGGCGAAGAAGGGACCGTTGATAGGATACTTCACGGACGGACGGGAGTGTACCGGGACAGAGGTCCTGGGACAGGGACCACGCAAGGCTATTGTGAACCGAGCTCACCCTGGGGACGAACGAGGAAACAAGTTTTAAATAGTTTTTGTTGGCAAATGTCAAAATGCAATTTGATATTCATAAATTAATGAAGCGCCATTGCAACAAAAAATCTCTCCTGGATTATAAACTTTTTACATAAATTATGTGGGCGGATTTTCGGTGGCAAAGGGTGTGTGTAAAGGGTTCTGATTTAAATCTGATGCTTAAATATGTAATCCCCCCGCCTGATTATAAATTCATTAGAAGTCAGCTTCAAATTATAAATTCCTTTGCAGATTTCTCTGAACTATTCCATTAATTTGGGTTTTTCTATTCATAAAAATCTACATTAGAATTCAATAAATTAATTTAAATTCTAATACTTTAGGGCCCTGAATACTAATGAATGATTTGGGTAAAGATTAATTGGCTTATAATAGATATTAATTAACAATTAGGTCCTTTATTTGAATATGTTTTTAATAAAATCCATATAAAGGATTGAATAAATTTGGATATTAAGTTGAAAGTAAAATAAGTATTATAGTTTTACCATTTTTAAGGTAATAGCTTAAATTATTATGAATCAGTTAATTTTTTGTCTTTCTTTTTATATGGTTGTGATATGGTCTAACCCACAAAACGAACAAATAGATCCCCAACTTATCAAATCAGAGAGGATCTGCATATCCTAAGGGATCTGCATATCCTAGCACACATGCGCACGTTGTGTTGCAACTCAGCTGTCCTTTGTGGCAACTCAAATATTGTAAACAAGGTCAAAAGCCAAACACGTTGCACAATAGTGAGAGCAGGCTGCAGAGCCACGGCTGCAGCTGAACTTGGCTCCTACTACTCACTCTCTGTTTCTCTCCCGAATGCAGTGCTCACACACACACCAGGGTAGGAGTACTGGCACACTCGCAGGACAGCTCCCGTATGGCCCACTTGCCGTTGTATCGCTGTATCGAATTTTGTCCTTCTGAGAGGCAGGAAAACAAAACAGGAACCGGAGAAGCCCGCAAAAAAAACACTGGGAGCACGAACACGTGGCAGTCTAGAGGAGGGAGATGCACGCACGAATATGAACCGAATTCCGCGGAGGTCCTGGAAATTAGACCAAGATGTCAACGATTATTTCTCAGCTCAAAAGCAACGCCTCGTGTCGACGAATTAACACTGAAGAGCCAAGTCGGCGTCCGGCAGTTTCAGAAGCAGTTTCAGTGGCAGCAGAGCCGCTGCACCACCACCGAAAAAAACGCCAACACACACACTCACACATACAGGAACGCAGTGGAATACACGTGCCACCAATACAGGACACGCAAGGCGAGCCAACCCAAGCAGCGGAATAAGAGTCTCAGTTAGTCAGTTAGCCGGGTGGCTCAAAGGGGCTCGCTCTGTGGTTGACATTATCGCATGCAACTAAATCACACACACACACACACACAGCGTCGACAAGTTGCAGCAACCCCCACCTGCCCCGATAACGTCGCACCGCCCTTCGTGCGCTCATTCGCTCGTACAACGAGGCGTATGAGTAACAATGGAAATATGAACGCACACAGAGAGCCCTTACCCATACACACTCCGAATCCTTAGCGTCATTTATGGCATTTGATATGCTAATTCGCACATATTCGCGTACGTCCGAAGAGTGAGAGGGAGATTGCGAGAAAGAGAGCAAGGATAACAGCCACCACCAGAGCTACGAGGGCAGCAAGGTGCGATTTTGACCATCTGCTCCGTCTTCGCCTCCATCGTCCTTAGTCCTTCGTTTAGCAAGTGGCCCACGAGTGCCTCTCCTCGAAAGGCCTGAGTTACTGGTGCTCTGTTGTGATGGCTCTTCACAGGGTTAACCACCGGTTTCTTTATGGCCTTCCATCATAAATGATAAAATATTACGCTTTTTCAAATAAAACTTTATTTTATTTAATTTTGTTATCACAGAATAAACTATGATTTTTTCTTTAATCTTTTTATATAAAACCCTTTTTATATATATATATTTAAATGATTGAGGATCATAAAAAAGATCAATAGTTAAATAAATAAAATTTTACAAAATGGTTCAAATATATTCTAAAAAAGGCTTAATAAATATTACACTTTCTTAACCAAATTCCTTTACCAACTTCCCCGAAATGTAGCGCATTTCCTTAGTTCGTTCAAGTCCTTTTGGCGCCATCCACCACCAAAAACGCAGCGAGGGCCGAGCATTTGAAGCATTCGCTCTCTCGACTCTCTGCACGAGCTGCAAGGATACTCACCAACACCAGTGCAACTGGCGTCCAGTCAGACGCCACGTGAAGTGCATATACCCGGCACAGAGGCGGAGTCTGATTCCGGGATACATAAAAGGAACATGAGACTTATGTACCGAAATGGGAGGTGCCATCAGAGAGTAATACATGCTGGCTGGGAATTTAGAGTTTTCCTTTGTAGAAGACAAAATGGCGGCTGACTTTTATTCGAACAAGTTTTCCAGGCGATCATTTAAAGTTTAGAATCCCGTTGAAAACGACGCCTCTGCGCGCTTTGTTTACGATTTGTTTAGGGGGGAAATACAATACAACAGCATAAACACGATGCACGATACAACTCACGAGGAGCCCGCTCAGCGAGAGCGAAAGTAGCCGTGTCCTTGCAGCTCCTTTCATCCTTGTATCGCCGTTTTCCGAGGCTCGCTCTCGGCTGCTAAAATACGATACAACTGAGTAGGTGAGAAAAGGGCAGATGGGCTGGTGTGCTGATGGGCGGGAGGCATCCTGTTGAGCCTGTTGGGTCCTGTTGAGTCAGCTGGCAGGAAGGGACACCTGCTGATGGCCGACCGGCGTCCACTTTGACAGTTCCAGGACACTATCTACCGCTGGTCCGGCACGTGTGACACTATCTCCGATGTTGCTCCGAAAAACTTTGTCGTACATCCGCCAGTCCATGAATATTACTCGGTTTCATGCCGCGACTTTTTCCAGCTCCGTCTCCTTGGCAAATTATGCAAATTTCAGATTTCCAATGCAAACATTTACTTTACTTTTCAGCGCAGACAACCTCGCCCGGCGGCGCTTCATCCTTCGTCTTCCAGCCATTTGACATTTGTCCGGGTTCCTTATCGCAGGCGCCTTTCATTAGCGGATGTCTGGGTCTCCGAGGACCTTCTAATTGTCTTGCAAATTAGTCGCCAGCGACGGAAAAAATATACACAAAAAACCGTCGACCCCAAAAGAGTCAAGAAGGGGATTCCCAAAAATGTCCTCTGTTCCCGGTCTGTTTACTTATCGAACAGTCGGTGTGGGCGAGCATGTGGCATCTGCTTGAAGGAAATGAAAAGTAAACAAAGCTGCCGTGCAACAATCGGTGGCATGTGAGTGGGCCAGATGCCACCCCAGTAATTTTTGAACGGCGATTTCCGTTGAGCACAAGGACGTGCCTGGCGAGGATTAGCCCCCAGAACCATAACCAGAAAAGAGCCCGACATCTGCCGAGCGTCACCGGGTCCGGCGGAAACGCACAACAGACAGGGCATCCACTTGGAATACAAAGATAAAAAAGTATATTTATTTTTGAATACTTTACTTCATTAAATAAAGTTTATTTTATATTTCAGTATGAGCTCTTGAAGGCCCTTTTCAAAAAAGCTTATATTTAATATTCAAATTGTCAATTAATTGCCATATATTTTTCCGAGTGCATAGACTTTTTCACATAATCCTCCTGGTAGGAAACAGACTGCACGGCCATCGATTAACTGCCAGGCGGGAGTCTTTAAAGTAGCTTTAACCAAAGTCTAGTGGCTTGATGTACGACCCGAAGTGAGCTGTAAATATTTCATGGAGTTGAACTTTAAAGCATTTACTGCGGCTTGCCGTCATCTTTCGATACACCCACATGGCTGGGAAAAGTTGTTAGCATAGAAGTTGTATCCTATTTTGTCAGTGGTGCTGGCAATTATCCTTCTGCTGCTGCTGGTTGGCGTAATAAAGTCAATGTGCTGTCATTAACATAATTTACAAATACTTAAAAGCATTGCCGACCTCTACCCTTCGGCGAAAAGTGTCTGTTCATTTCGAGTGAGAGAGCTCTCCATCGACAGCATTTCATTTATGGCCGCCAGGCGAAAGACAAAATGGCAGTTGCTTTAATTGAAAAATTATTGTCCCATAAAATATGTAAGCTTCATAAAGAATATGGTATGTTAACCTCCAGAGCTCAGCAGCTATTTGCCTTTTCGACATTTTGCATCGCGAATTTAATTGGCTGCTAAAGTTTCAAGTACTTTCCACTCTCGGCGAGTTTAATACAATTTTAAATAGTTGTAGGAAACACGAGTTGTTTATGGCCGCCTCTGGGCCGTGTTTGATGGGTTCGCTTTGCCAAAGTTGTAGAGACATCTGCAAATCGCTTGTGCGAGTCCTGGCTGGCGAAAAGAATAAACAAAACTTGCTTATATATTTTCGTATAATGAAATCCCTGTGGAAATCCAGTAGCAGCGTCAGTTTCAGCGTCAGCTTCCGAGGAGACAGGAAGGGGCAAAAACATTCTGCAAAATTACCCTTAAAACAAAAATGCATTATTGTCATCTAAAATGCAAGCATGCATTATCCTGTCACAGGTCCTTTGAGAGTTGGCTTTTTGCATTGCTCGCCCGGCTGCTTTGGCTACAGTTGCCTCTACTTTTTCTACGACTTATATTTCTTGTGCTTCGAGCTGCTGAAGCGTTTATTATCCACCCTGGCCCCAAACCTGCAAACTACACCCAGACAATAGTCCTGCCCGTGTCCTTCATAAGCCAGTGAGCTGGGATCAATTTGCCAGCAGCCAGAAACCTTTTTAGTTGCGCATGCAAATATGACAAACACAGCGACCTCCCTTTAACCCACCAACCAGTCCTCTAGCCCTGCAGCCCTCCAGCTCCTAACCCTTGCATCCGAAATCCCAGTCCCAATCCCTTCCTGAAGCACTCCGGTCTAATCCACTCCTAGGAAGGCCCTTTGGCCATCTGCGTCTCGTGTTAATGCTGCATTCTTGGGGGAAATTATCGCTGTCGGAGAACTGAGACTCCACCGACTGCAGTTGGCCAAATTTGAATTTCCCAAATTATAGTACATATTGAAATATTATTGCAGTGGGCTAACCCAAAAATTGTACGGGTGTCTTCTTGGCTTTTCCGGTAAAGTGCGAATTTGACAATTTTTTCTCCTTGGAGACGAAAGGGACGCTCGCCGTTCGAAATTGCTTTCAAATTATTTTGCCAGCTGCGGAAACATGGCGACTGCCCTTTTGGTTCGGCGCTCTCACTATGGCTACGGGTTCGTCTTTTACCCGGAAATGGTTTCCGGCCCGGAGTCGTCACTTGCGTGCAATTTGCGGCCAAGGCGAGTGGAAATTGAACACAGATTATTATTGCTTATTTCTGCATGCGTTGCAGGTTCGCCGCTTGCCGGATTACAGTCATAAAAGCCGGCCCAGGGAAATCATAAGGCGTGGTCTCGGGTCAGGCGGCGGAACCGGCTCTAATGAAAGCCCGTGCACATGGCCAAGCCGAATCATAACCGAGCCAGGGTTAGGTAAGCCAGGACTGATGTTTTCTAGAATGCCTTCAACTTTGGAGTTACTCTGTAACTGACTGGCGTTTTATTAAAAATTTATAGTCAATGCTAAAAAAAACAATTATCTGTTTAAAACTCTGTTAAAACTTTTACAAAATCCAGTAACCCCTATAAGTACTGGGTATCCTCACGCTTAGAGTGGAACTGAAACCACAGCCGCAAATTGAAAGACAATAAATGTGCGCAGTCATATGGAAAATTGTGATATTCACACAATTTAATTAACATGAATAAATATTGTTACAGGCGGGTAGAGCCCCTCAGCCCCTTCAGACTGGCACAACAACAATGGTAGTAGGCGGCTCGCAAAACCAGCTAACCAGCTAACGAGCGGCCAACATGGCGTATGAGTAACGGCAGGCATTTGATTGTCTGCATGCAAAAGAAACAACAAACAGAAGGCAAACAAATCGAAAAGACAGGAGACAATCCGAGGGGAAACTGGGTAATAGGCGGGCCGGAGATGGGGGAAACAAAAGGCCCGACAGACGGAAATTTTACCGCCCGCCGGCAGAGCTGGAGAAGCAACATCATAAATCCCCAAAATCTCGGAGTGTTATTGTTTGCAATCCGAGCTCATCAACCGATGGCAGCTGGCAATTTTGGTAAGGATTGCCGTCGCACGCCTGCACACATTGTCAGCCACTTTAAATGCCAGCCAGCCAGTCGGGAATGGCGGCTAATCAGGACATTTTCCAGGAGTTAAGCGGCCAAAGTCGCGACATTGTCACGCCGCGCACTTTGAAGGATATTTTCCATTGCTGGTTTATGCCGGTATTTGGCACACCTAAAAAAATAATTGCTTTAAAATTAATTTAAAAAGTCAACAAATTTTAAATTAGAACCCATAAAAGGTAAAAATTATAGTATTTATATTACAGACTAAAAACCTTTTAATGTATAAACTTTTATTTATGTAAGTGCATACTTATAGATGCTATTTCTAGTCCAATGATTTCAATTGAAAACCCAGTCTGACACGTCTTTATTAGGGTCTAATTTTCATCTTTATTTCATTATTTTTTTCGACATTTTGCTTGTCACTTTCTGACCTTACCGACATGATTCTGTTGGATTAAATGGAAACATGAAAACTTGTTTCATTATTTACCAGCCCGCTTTCATTATGCTAATCAAAGAAGAGCTTGAAATAAATAAACCAAAAAATTAATAATCATTTCCACAAACAATTTCATTAGCAAAAATTTCAATTAGTTGCACGATTGAATCGACAGAGGATTTCAACAACTTTTCGGTTGTATGGATGTGGGTATGTGTGGCTGTGTATTAAAATCAATTGTAAAATCAGTAAAAAGTAAACTCTGACAGAACAGGCAGAGCAAAGTTTTGCGATTCACGATTGAAATCTTTTACGGCCAGAAATTATGAGAACATTTTCAATTTGAGTTTTTCGGGGCGCGGGAAGCAACAGAGCGTGACACAAAAGTAAAGCAAACTTTTCGCTTACAGTTTCATGAGCACGGGGCAACAATCGCTTCACTCGAAGCAATGGCGAAGACGTTGAATTGCCAGCAGCACCACTCAACCACCCAAGCCTCGCCAGCCAGTCAACCACCCGCCACCGGCAGTGGCAACAATTCGCATAACAATAACAATAACTTGGCTGCAAACATTTCAATACCAAGATTCAGCCACGTTCCAATTGTCGGGGTGCTGAAGAGGCCAGCCAATGGATAGGATAGATGGATGAGATCCTTTCATACAGGGAGAGAAAACCAGCCAAACAAAAGAATTTTTACAAATTTATGGAAAGCTTTAAAAAACTTCCTAAATGTTTAAGTATAAGGATGATTATTTAGAGGAATTTGAGCAAATGAAACTTTTTAATTTTCTTTTAAAGTGTCTTAAAGCCGAAGTCCTTTTGTTATGTCCTTTTGAAAGTATGCTATGTTTATTTCATTTGCAAGGCAATATTTGTTTCACTCGTAAAGTCAACTGAAAATTTCAGAAATAAATATTTTTCGCGATGCATTGATTGAAGTAGCAACCGGTTGACTTTGGCCGTAAGTCAAGTGTCCTGGGCTCGGGTCCAGGAACAATATTCTCGGAAAAAAAGTCAATTGTTCAAGTTAAAGTGAAACTTTCTCAAGAAGTTTTCCCAGACGACGTTGCCTTTCTTTTCGTGCCTTTATCTGTGCTGCGGAAAGCAAAGGCTCTCGGGGCAGGGCGGCTTGTAGGAGGGGTTGCCGCCGAGGGAACGCTTCAATGGTTGCCATTGACACGTTAACTTTGCAATTGCAGGACCCACCCCCGCCATTACCCCCGTAATCTTCGCCGTGTCTGCCGCTAAACGCAGTTTTTCCGCTTATTTTGCCAGCTGTGCGTCCTGTGTAGACAGCGCCTGTCGTTTTCGCTGCGTGCCTTATCTCCGCCAGTCGCCGTGTCCTGCAGCCTTAAACATGGTCGGACAAATTGTCCTTTAAAGCACCACACCACCGACTGCCTCTGTCTGCCCTTTATTTTTGGAAAAGGCCCCGACACTCTCATATTTCAAATGTAAAGTTCATGTTTATATTTTGGCTAATGTTTTTTCTAGTTGGTGTGGGCGAACCAAAAAAAATAAATAAAAATATTGTAGAGAAAAAAGAAGAACAAACCACTTTTGAGTTTGACACCAGCTGGTGCCTGCCTGTGGTCGTCCAAGGGGGTCGGGTCACCCACCGCCCGTTACACCTTTCTGCCCCGCCGGCGATCCGTGCCGCTTGCTGCCTGAAGTGGCCGTAAAAGCTTTCAGCATTAATAGCTTGAGTGAGTTTCAATACATATTGTCAATATGGCCATTGGCCAATACACTGGGACAAAAAAAATAGTTGGATTTGGGTGGATTTCTAAGGGTAACTCCACAAAATGATACATAATCAACAGAAATTTTTTTTTGGAATTTTAATTAATTTATTAAGAAGCCTTTATTTTTTTGAGATCGACATTGCCTTTAAAATATTAAGCAGAGTTATATAATAAAATGAATAAGAACTATTTTTAATAAAATAGAAAATCCATATTTTCGTCAAGAACTTCCCAAAGACTTTAACTATTTTTGGATATTATAACACTAGATAGAAGACCTAATCAAAAATCTATTTGAAAAACCGATTGCTGCGAAATTTTCTCCATCTGCACACACACAACGGCCATCACACACACTCTGCCACTGACACAAACACAGTTGCAGCGTCGGAGAGTCGCCAAATTGATGACAGTTTGCCAGAGTCAGTTGCAAAAGCCGCAGCAGCTTCCATGGGTCCATGGGGTCGATGGCTATGCATATGTGGACCGACCCTGGCTAAATACATTGAAATGGCTTTGGCTATTTGTTTTTGGGTTTCCAGATGGCAGTGGGGAGCTGCCAGGGAGCTGCCAGCGGGGGGAGCTTAGATGGCCGGGACTGTTATGGCTTGTGCCATTTTGGCACTTTGTAATTGCCTTGTTTGCCCTGTTGTTTTTTTTCTGGCCTACTCCTCTTGTTGTTATTGCCATGTTGGCAACGCATTTGGCTTCGTTTTTTGCGGCATGGCCGGGGTTTTAGCTAAATCTATGCCATAAGCCATGTTTTTATATATCAATATTTTCACAGCGCCCTATCCTGCCATGCAATAAGGGAATTACCAATATATATATACTTATACACATTCCGAAAAACATACAATGCAAGGCGCAACCGACTCGAACCGACTTTCGGTCTCTCATGGCGATAAGCTTTTGCTTATGGCTCGCATAAAAATCTATTGCCAACCACAATCGGGCAATTAAGGAAATATGAATATAAATTGGTTAAAGATATGCCATTTCCGGAATATCTTTGTCGGAGCCAATAAGACCAGAAAATGTAGCAGCAATCGGATCGCAATTCGCACTTGACAAGCGCTTTACAATTGAAATTCCAGAAAAGCCTCGAATATTCATTCGGCCGTTCAAAATTCCCAAACAACGGCGGGCGCAGTAACAGCGATTCCTTCGACCAGCGGATGCATTTAGAATTTATGTGGCACTTGTCGGCCGAAAAGTCGCGCGAATTTATTTCCGCATTCGCTGACCGGCTGACCACTAACCGTTGGTCGAACGACGGGGCTTAAGAATACTTTGTACGGCGATGGCCGTAGTCGTCGTTTGTTTTATTGTTATTGTGCAGTCATGACTTAAAAATTTGTCGGGCGCGCTTTTCCCAGAAAGCCGGGAAGCCCCGGGAGCCCCGAAGCCCCAGGCCGCACTCAGAACTCCGGCCGTGTAGCAATGACAATGCAAAGCAATTTCCGTTGCCGGAGCGGCGCTTTTATTTGGTCATTTGTTTGTGGGACCCCGGTTAACCCTTTCGTACAACTTGCAGTGAATTTTTATAAAACGAACCGAGGAAATCAAGGACTTTTATTATAAATTTCGGCATGTAATAAAGTTCTGAAACATGCTTTCTTTTAAAACTTGAGGAATTAACCTTTTTGGGATAACTACCAATTTGTTTTCTGTAAGGTATCCCCACTGTATTTGACAGCTTGCGACGAAAGGCACACCATCCTGAGCACCAGGATCTGAATCGAGCTCCTGATGCGCGGATTTGTCTATGGCAGTCGGAAGTCGCGGCCCGGGGAGATGCACTCTCTTCACTTCACACACTCGTATGCGCAGTGTGAATTTATCGTTTTTAATTTGCCGCAAGCGACAAAAAGGCACCAAAAAAAGAACAAATTCATAGGGGATCGTTGTAAATAAAAACAAGAAGGAAATATTGAGAGGCAGAGTCATAGCAGAAGCAAAGCCATTCGGAGGACTGAGAAAAAAATGGGGACCGCGTAATGCCTTTAATGGTTTTTGCATGCACCCCTTTTTGTGGCGACTTATTGAAAGCGATAAATAAGGATTGTGCGCCGCGGGCAGATGGTTCGTATGAGCAATGTGAGAGACGAGCCAGCGGAAGGCGCAATGATTATGCGGTTAGCGTAAATTTGTTTGCGGATTTTGCTCAACTTTTGCCACACCGCTGCGGTGTGCCGGTCAAGTGCTAATAAGAGCAACGCCTCATAAATACACCCAAGGAGTGCCATAACTCTGCTGCCCCGAAACTTTTTACCGCCACAGAATCTATGAGCCGGCAATGAGGGGCCATCAAGTACCCCTAAATGACTGCAGTTGCAGTTTCAGTTTGAGTACGGAAATTGCAATTTTATAAACAACACAAGCCGAGCAAATAAATTCGCTTGATGGTAGCCATGGCGGCCCAGCCGAAGGTGGAAATACCCTTCCACAGTACTCAACTGCAGAGCCATCAGCAAGCCCACATACCCTGCAGGAGAAATGCAACTCAAATCAGAGCTGCTGGGTTGTACAATTTAAATTTATGTTATAGCCAAAAGTTTGCAAAACTCAATTAATTAACTTTTGTTGCACAACTATGGCAACTACAATGCAAACATGAAACTCGCGCACCACAACAAAACAGCAAAAACAAAACAAGGGCCCGGCTGAAACAATAACTAATATAAATATTTTCTGTTGCAAATAAAAATAAAAGAAAATTTAACAAAAAAGGCGAAACAATGCAAACATGAACAGGGCATACAGTGAAACAAATGCAACCAAGTGGCAAGTGGTTGGGTCAACTGCTAGAAAACTAAAATATTTCCGTCAGAGGAACGGAGGAAATCAGTGCGAAATTTGTGGCACTCTGCGGTTGTTCTTCTCCCGCGGCCCTGCCAGTCTCAGCCTTGGACGACAACGTATACGCCCCGTGGACGTACTTTAATGCCCGGCCATTGCTCATACGCCCCGTGAGCCGGCCGCCGTTCATCATTGCGACTTGTTTGCCTTCGGCGATTCGTTCAACAGCGCGTTGCATGTTGTTAAAAATTATTACAGTTTCGGTTACAATTTGTTCACTACCCCTGCTGAAGGACTCCCTAATTGTAGTGTATTAAAACATCAAAAGCTAACGACACAAAAACAGACATTTGCAGGATTCGCGAAAAAATTATTTGTTTTTATTGAAAGGAAATTTTGACATATGTGGGTAGTAAAAATAATTTTCAATTGCAATTTTGATTGCAAGCACATGTAACTAAAGGAATTTACCATTAATTGAGAAGTAATGACATTTGGTTTTGAGCATCCAGCTTGTTTTCCCAACCATGGTAATTGAATTCGGGTTGAAGCCTTGACATGGGTTAATAGTTTTGATTTCCAATCACTTGACTTGCCCAATAAGCCATGAGCTGCCGTGCGCAAAACTCAATTTATTCTTTTGTGTTTCTTGGCCAAAAACTGACCAAAATAACATAACCAACTTTTAGCTTTTCTCGCACCCTTACATATTTTTGCACTGAAAAAAAAGGTTTGAAAGGTAAACCTATAATCTAATTTTAAAGAATTCATAAAGAGTTCATAAAACAAGTATTTTTGTCTTCGATTTTAATTATTTAAGGAATCTGACATTCAAATATAATTAATTTCCCTTGATTTAAAGATTTATCTTTCCCTGTTCATAGTATCTAACTTTTAGCCTTTTGTGGGCGTCGAGCGTTGGACGCTGGGCAATGGGCGTGTCAAGCCAAGCAACTAACACATACACATGTTTGTGTTTGCCTGCGATTGTGTGTGTGAACGTTAATTTCCACAATATGTTGTATCCTGCAGCCAAAAGTTAATTAAAAACCAACAAAACTCGGCACTGCACACAACCTCCTCGCCTTCCCCGAATCCTGACTTTCCATCACCCTGTCCTGCTCTGTTGGTTGCACCTTCTCTCCCTTTGTCCTTCACCCTCATTGGAATAGTTTGCCATCGTCAGTCATTTTTTTCCTGTTCTCGCAGATCTGAAGCCCTCAGCGCGTGTTCCTTTGCGGCTATACTCCTGCTCGCAGGATTTGTTTATGGACGCGAAAATGCCATGCTGTTACCCTTTTTTGATTAGACCGCGCACGTGGCCAGGCTCCGGGACATTCGAGCATGTATTGGCGCAAACATTCGCACCCATATGGCGATGCAGCCGGGAAAATGGAATTTTTAATCCAATTTAATTGGCAAGACGGGAGTCGGAGCCCGGAGATCAAGGAGGAGCAAGTGGCTGGGAGCAAATGTAAATCGAGATGCTTGTGGCGCCACGGCAGCCAGAAGTGTCAGGGCAAAATCGGGAGCAAATTTTAATAAATAAATTGGCTGGCAGCAGTCGGAATATGCACAATATGCTTATAAAAACGCCGTATTAGAACAAAGCACGCAGGCGACACATATATTTACGGCTGCTTGCCACACCAGCAACACACAAAATAGCAACAACGGCAAACACAATTTTCTAGCAAGCTGCGAAAACAAAAGCCAACAAAAAAAGGAATATGGGTAAAAAAAATATACAAGAATAAAAACTTGCTGCACTTTGTTGATTAAATTTCATGCTTGGCTCCACCTTTTGGCGCATCGAGTGCAGCCCCAAAACATCGCTCCAAAATGCGAACAAAACAGTGATCTCCCTTCGGTTCCCCTGAACCTGCCTGCCCCATGGCCATGCGCCTCTGCCCCCACCCCCTGGTTGCAGGTTATTAAATCTAAATTTAATTTTTGCACCAACGCTGACAGCAAAAGGAGAACAACAAGAACATGAACCGCACCAAAAACGCGAGGACAATGCCAAGGAAGCTGGGAGACTTTTGGCTTAGTCGCAGCTTTTCAGCGGGAATGGCCAAAAGTCAAGCGAGAAATGAAAAGATAATGTAGAATCTGTTACAATGTCGGTTCACCAAAGCTTCAAATTTAAAGCAAAATAGAGCCGGAGAATTTTGAAGACCAATTTGAGCAAGTTTGAGATTCCTGAAACTTTCTATCTATCATGAAACTTTCCAGATTTCATTTTGTCTAAAAACTTTCATTACCACTTTGTTGCGATGCCAAAAAAATAAATTTATGATGCCAACATATTTCTGAAAGAGTTTTTGAAGGCCATTTCCTATTATAAATCACGATGTGTGTTTATAAAAATTTACTTTTTATCAAGGTTTTCTTAAAAATTAAATACTTTAAGGAAGTTTTAACATTTTTGAAGGTTCATTGAACGACTTCCCCGGGGGCACCCCTGTCAGTCCTTGTGACTGCTCTTGCTCTCCTGTGATTACCATATGCAAAAGCGAATCTCGTAAATCAGAGCAAATATATCCTGGCTCAGGCTTATTGCGGCAGCTTATCTGCTTATGACAGCTTTCCGCAGCATAGCCCAACAGACTCCGGCCCCAGCTACAGCTTCTGGTTCAGGCTGAAGCCGTACCCTTATACCTCCTCCCCCGTCAAAATTTCAAGCTCATTTTGGCTGGCAGCACATAGACAGACAACATAAAACAAACGTCCAGAGACGCGACAAAAGCCAAAGGACAAAACCAAAAGAACCGCATCACACAAAGAGGTGAAGAGCCATGAAAACCAAAAAATAAAAAAAAAATAAAAATGTGGAAAAATTTTTTTCAGCCCTGGGTTAAAAAGTTTTCGAGGCTGCAGCCTTCATCAGTTTTGGCAGGACAACGGCAGGATAGCGGCAAGGACAGCCACGACAATGCGTAAAAATTTCATTGTCAGCCTGGTTTTTGGGCCACGTGCTAGAGGCCACGGGTTAACTGTCAACGACATCTTATTATGAATTAGTGTTAAATGCCACGCTGATAGCACTGATGGCACTTTACAGCAATTTCGCATTAAATTCCGACTCCGGCGCGTTCATAAATATTTGACTCCAAATCGGCTGGCCCGGGCTAGTGGATTTATTTTTATGACTCTTTCTCAAGCGGGCAACCGAAATCAGAGTCGAGACACAAAACTTGTTAATAATGTGTATATTTGTGTGTGTGTTCGGCCAGGAGTTGGGGCTTAAGATGGGGGACCTGGATTGGGCGAAAGTCCCGCGTGCCGCATTTTCGACACTTTCCAAAACAGTCACGTAACCACGTCAGTAATAATCACTAAAGTTCCCGAGCTACTCAGAGCCCTGCATCTCTTGTTGCTGCTGCTCTTGGTGCCCCTTGCTTCTGCTGTTGTGTCTGTTGGCCCGGCCTCATAAATATTTTAGAGGCGGCGGCCTCCCAAAACAGGCCCAAACACCCCGCAAGGTGTGCCGGCTGGTGCTGCCAATGCCGGCCCATGGTGGTTTTGCAGTTTCTCTAAATTATTGAGCGCGGCCCATCATCAACATCACCACCAGCATTGCCAGAGTTGGAGGATGCACTGGGAAATTTTTATATTTTAAGCTCAATTATAAAGAAATAATAAATAAATATAATTAGTCTACTGAATTATAGCCAACTTATTTTGAAATTAATTCTTGTTTTTAAATGTTACTCATTTGCTTAACAACTTGCAGTATTTAAGCCCCAAAAGAAATTTGTTTTCTTTTTTAAATAATTTTATTCCTAAGTCTTTTTTTACCAATTCCGATTTTTCAAGGTGCATCTTCCCCTAGTCCTTCACCAATTCTGGCACTTTGGCTTATTTACATTTCGTGCGCATCGCGCGTCGTGATTTACTTTTGCGGCTTAATTTCATCTCCAGACATTATTTGTGCCCCGTGCGCAGTTTATCTTTACCGTTAAGCACTCGACGCCCTCTGCACCACTGACTTGTTGGCTTTACTTTTTTCTATACATATATTTTCGGCGCTTTTTGGCCGCATTTGAGTTTGATAAACTTATGCAACTGCACGTGCCATCTGGGCGGGCGTGAGGTGGCTCTTTATGGCCCTAGCCGGCTCCATGTTTGCTCTAAATTAACGTGGATTTATAGTTAATGCGTCTGTGTGCCGGTGCTTGGCCCAAAGACAAAGGCCACCAGAATACCAGGACACATCATCCTGACCCGGCCCGAACCCGTGGCACTTGCTAATTGATTATGGACTGGCTTGCTGCTCTATTGAAGCGTCATCAGCTGACGCATAAATCAAGCAAATGTCTGCCGGGCTCTACTCTCCGGCTGGGTTATGTATAAATTTGCATTTTTAAACAACAAAAGCAAATGTAATAATAGAAACAGCTTAAAAAAAAATGAGTACTCCGAGCAGGATGAGCTTTTTCTTGGCAATAAAATTGATTAAATGCCGCAGTTGAAAGAACTGGGGGTTGCCTTTTCGCCAAATGCTTTAAAAGATTGCCTTTTAAGGTTTTACTAAAAAGCTGTAACATTTTTAATAAATTAAATGTATCTGTTTATAAGATTTTATATTTAATAAATTTTATTTCGTTGTAGCTGCTAATAAATTCAAATGATTTGTTATATTGATGAAAGCTATAAACTATGTAGATGAAATACATTAATTCAAGACCGTTTGTTAGTTATATAGAAGCGTTAATTATCATTTTCATTATATAAATAATAATAATAAATGTATAAAAACTTGAGCTAATTATAGTTTATTTCCTGATGTTGGAGTTTATTTCCACATAATGAAAACGCAATGACTGGAAACCCGAAAGTCCAGCTGTCAACTAAAACAAGGAACCAGAAAATCCCAATGGAATTCCTATGCCACTGGTCAACTGTAAACCCATGGAGATGCCACTTTGGAAACGGAAAACAATGGCGGGTGAAAGCCCAATGAGCTGCAGGCGGTAGCTGCAAAATGCACCCAAAATTCTAGCAAAGTGCCACGAAAGGCAGCGGATGGCTCTTAGTTGGAAGTGCAGCCACGTCGCTGACTGTCCATTATACTATGGTGGTGTGTAGATTCCTTCTTCGGACTCCCAACAATGCAATGATTCTAGGAACGAGAAAAAAAACTGCGATAAGTTTGGAAAATTGTGAAAGGCCGTCAGCAGCAACCACGGATCCAAAAAGCGGGAATAAAGCCAGAAAACAAAAGGAACACGGACCAGAAACTGAAAACGGATGTGAGCGCAGTTGTTGCCGAAAACAAAGATTCGCGGCGCAGAGCAGTCGTGCGTGAAGTGCGTGCGTGTGGGCGCGGGTGTAAGTGTAGGGTGTCTATGTATAAGTGCCAGTGCGTGCATGTGAGTGCACCGGAAACCATTAGACAAAAACGCACAGCTGCAGCTGGAAGAGAAAGCTGCGGATTTGCGCATTGTTGGATCTGCCCAAAAGTGGACGCACTGTCCAAAAGTGAACTGCAATTATTTCTATTGTCACTATGTAAATACTAAGTATACTGTTTCTTTTAATAGCTTAAAAAAAGATTAACAATATAGTATGTGTAGGAATAGTTTATAATAGAATTTCTATATGGCTTTACTTAAGTTATTAATGAATGTGATGATTAAAAAAAACTAAATCGTAAATGAACAAATGTCGAATTTATTTTCCCAATTTATCCTTCACAAAGTGTACCTGTAATCCTACTTTACCTTCATTATCCTGCGCTTAAGCGGCGCTGCAAAGTAGGCAACACTTTTGACTCTGACATCGGACTGATGTGCTTTATTTTGCTTCCGCCGCGGGCTGTTAATGCAGCTGCTGCCGTTGGCCCATGGTTTGTCTGTTTAATTAAGCGAATCTTATGTTACCGCCGCCAGGTGCAGCTCACCTGTGCAAAGCACTAGCCCAGTCCCGACAGCTTCCTTTGTTGCGTTCATGTTGATGCTCTTAATGAGTAGGCAGATTTTTTTATGGCGAAACAAAAACGCCCTTACCATGTTCCATTTCCTGATAGGAGCGGATTAATGGCTTTGCCGAAACTTTCTTTTGAATTTTATGACCTCTCATTTTGAGTTTTGAGTGAGGGGGAATGGGATATTCAATTAACGCGTATGAATGAAGAGACCATTTTTATGGAGCTTTTCAATTTTTAATTTCACTTATCGCCGGGTAATTAAAAACATTTCGGTTGTTTTATTGGCAGTGATTTTAATCAGTACCTAACGAGCTAATCAATGCACCAAAATGTAATTTCCGGAATTAAAAAATTGAACATTTTAATTAAAATTTTCGCATGCTTGCTGATAATTGTCGAACAAATGTTTCCATTAATAATCTAATTGCGCATAATGCGTGCAAAATTAGCACTAAATTAGTCACGGCCAATGTACTACTGTGGCTTTTGCCTACTTCTGGCCGTCTGAATGGTCGGTTGGTTGGATGGTTGGCCTGGTTAGCTGGATGCCCAGAAAATTAAATTTTCAAACAACCAACATATTTTGGAGCCAAGAGCCTGCACAACAATGCTCGACGAGTATGCATAATTTAGGAAAGTTAAATTAACCAACATTTAGGGCCAAAACAAGCCACAGTAGCAAAAACAAAAATTCGGGTAAAGACAAAAGCGTAAAACAACTCTGAAGCCGGCCAAATGCAATTACAGTGCACGGAGAACACACTTCGGGGAAACTCCGTCGGTTGCCGCAAAAAGCTCAAAGGTTTATTAGATTTTCCCTTTTATTAAGCGTTAAATTATTTCGCAAATTATTTGCCAGTCGAAAGTGCAAAGTAAACAAATACCAACTACACCCTTTACACACAGTCCCACACCATCACGGTGCTCCTCCTATCTGTGCATATCTGGTGCAGTCACTTCATTTTGGCTGCCATTTGCATTTCCACAGACAGACGGAACAGGCAGCGCCCTGCGGTGCTTTAATTAATCATTTGAGTGGTTGCCTTCGCAGTGGAAAACTACTTACCAGCAAGGTGGGTGGTGGGACGGGGTGCCCGTACAATGCGGGGCGCTCTACAAAAAGGCGATTAGCAGGCAGGTCCTCTGGCCACGCCCATCTAACCAGGCGCCTTTGTTGGCGAGAGCGGAACAACTTTGTCCCATGCTGCACAGATAAATAGCTAACAGAGTAAAATGCATAAATGTGTAAATAAACTATTAAACTGAGAAAAATATACATACATTTAAGATCTTCAATTGAATTCTAATTCAAACAAATAACTTTTTAAAACACATTACAACTATTTCCAAAAACTATTAGATAATTTAAAATCCAATTTTCTATGTCCTTTCTCTCCGTGAAGTGTCACACACATATTTGCCAAACAATGGCCAGCTTTGATGCGTGTTTCTTTCTGGTTGCTGTTGCCAACAGAGTACCATGGCTAACAAAGCCACAAAGTTGGCAACGGGAGCACACCATTGAAAAGCGCCTTCGAGCTGTTACCCAACTTTAAAACAGTCATAAATTTAAATTTTCAGCTATGAGGGTCGGACATTAGTGGCCAATAGTTGGGTTGCTTACCACTGCGGAAAAGGCAAGCAAAAAATTATTTCCTGTTCAAACACAAACAACAATAAAATCAACCGGAAGCTCATCCATCGCCGTGTTCACTGCGTCTATTTTATAAGCTTTTGCCAAATCTTTTCGAGTTGATTAAAAACAATAAAACCAGCGTGTTTCTTATGGCCAAAAGCTGGGCCATAAATAAGCAATTTATTGTGCGCTTCCGCCGTGTTTTCCCATTGTGCACGGTCCGAACCTAAAACCAAAAACCCGTCCCGAAGTCAGTGGCTCAGCGTGCGGCCACTTCTGTCCTTTGGCTTCCCCTGTATTACCTCCCCTTGGAGCATCAGACTAACTGGATGGGACTGGGAGGTGGTTTCCCACAGCTTGGAGCCAAGACCTGACAGTTGGGAGCTTGTACTGACACCAATTATACACAGAAATATAGAAATTCGTATTAACGAACTGGGGGACTTCAGTTTAATTAATAAATATTGCAGATTAACAATAAATAGAAAAAATAATCTTAATATGAACATTGATAAACGAAACATAATTGTTACAAATTTCAGACAAACAAATTTACATTTTTGCTAAAATAATCTTATTTTTTATAAAATCCTTAAATATATTTCAGTGTAACTCGTATATCTAAAGCTATAGCCATGACTTTCAGTCTAACTACAAGTCGGACTGCGTCCCGTTTGGCATTCGGACGGCTTTCGATGTTTATTGCAGCATTTGGAGTGAAAGGCACAAAGCAATTTCCGCTGCCGTGAGAGCTTAGCAATATTAACAAACACAGGAGAACCACTGGCTCACTCGGAAGGGTTTTTTTTTCGTTGTTCCCAGAGCTTCCGCCGATCATTTTAGAGCTCCAGGAGGGAGCCCAGGTCCAGGTATGACTCATATTTGTATCGTTTTATTGCTGTCATTACCCAAAGCTGGGGCCTTACGTAATACGTAGCCAACAATAAATATGGGGCTTAGTTTTGATTTAGATGGATGCCAATCCGGGTAATAGAAAAATGTTGGGAAGGTAAGGTACTAAAGTTCATACAATTTAATAGCTGATTGATATATTGATATCTATCTATTTTAACTAGTTTTCAAAATAGTTTTCAGCTTCATAAATAAACAGAAAACAATAAACAGAAAACTATCTGTAATTAAGATCACTAAACTAACTTTATCAGTAAGAAATTCCCCATAACTTCAGCCATAGAGAGCGCCCAAGGAAATTGTAAATTCAGAAACGTATTTCAAACAGCGTATCTTATGATTACTTTTCGCTAATCGCTCTGCATTATTTCCTTTCAATTTGTGTGTGTGTTTTTTTTTTGCTTACGTGCAATTGACCAGAACCCTGAAAAGGCCAGGAAACACCAAAAATATTCACCAGGACGGTCACGTAGGAAAATTGTTTGGGTTGAAAATCTTTTCGAGCTCCCCACGTGTACGTGACAACACAAATAGTTTTCGCCGCAGGTTTTTTGTTGCTGTCCTACACGAATATTTTTTGGCTTTCTCCAAATAGTTTCATTTCATTTTTGACATTTTTCTTTGGCCACTAAACCCATTAAAATTATATATTTTTTGGCATATGCCTTTGATGCGTCGCTCTAATTTCATTTTACTCCAGTATTTTTGTTTTATTTTCCCTCGACGTCGTTGTCAAAATAAATTGAAGATATTTTTATTTTGCCATTTTTCAGATTCGATCAGCGGGGGGCCCATGGAGAAATTGGAAACTCGTCTGTATGTGTATGTATGACCAATACCACAACATACATATCCTGGGATACGTGCATATCCTGCCCGACTTCAATTGCAGTCCTCGCCGGCTTGGCCACAACAATTTTCTAATTAAATTCGATTTTCGCCATGCATGTGGCATAAATTGTTTTGTCATTTGTAACGTGCAACGGGGTATGGGCTGAGGAAGGACCTGTGCTCGCGGGCACGCTGAAAGGTTCCGGCTCTAGCTCGTCGGCTTGGGGGGTGGTGGTCTTGCTGGGACAGGTCCTTCCGAAGTTGCAACGTCGGATAATAGTAATTAGGCATGTAAGAAAGGTTGCGTGCTGCGACAGAGAGAGGTATTTAATCTCCGCTAGAGATCTTAGCCGGTATTCACGATCGTAAGATTCGAAAGAAAAATTGGAAATAGGACAGATTTGAGATTCGAGAGATTTCAGGAAGGATCACTGCTGTTGGTGTGTCCTTTTCTCCAAATTCCCCAACCCTACCATGGCCACTGCAAAAGAGTGTTACTCTCGTGGCCCCTTTTTCCCCCCTCTACACCCGAGGACTCATTGGCGAAGTTCTTCAGTTTAGTTTAAAGGAACATTTTATTTATCATAATCTCATTTAAATTTCTTATACAACATAGTTATATTTTACAAAGTATCCTTTCCTAAAATATCGTATTATTTTTCATATCAATTTTACAAAGTATTCTTTCCTAAAGTCACGTAGTATTTATCCTATTAATTTTACAAAGTATTGAAGAAAATTACCAATCCTAAGAAAAATTTCTTATCTATTTATTTAGATAGTGTAATTATTAATATTGACTTTTTTCTCTAATAATGTATTTGTATTTGTTGTATTATACTAAATTCCTACATAATTTTTTTTGTAATAAATTTAGGCTGTACAGTTGTTTATCGTTTAGGGAAATTAATGTGTAAAAAAAAAAAAAATTTCTCAGTGTGGTTTGTTATCTAAAGTTGGGCGTACAGTGGGAAAAATGAAAGGAAAACTAAACATAAAAATTCGCAATAAATTGACTTCATATTATGGCGGTTAAATTTCAATATCTCCTTCTTTCTTTAATGTTAATGGAAAATTTCTGACTTACGATTCTCCTCGGCGAAAAGGTCGACCCCTTGGCGTTGGTGGCTGTATACGTGTATTAGATGTTAAGTTTCAAATTATTGAGAAATTTTCCATTTTTTTTTTTTTTTTTGTATTGCATCAAATTATAAATTTTTAATTTTCATTTATTTTTTCATTTCCTTTTTCATTTATTTTTTTATTTATATTTTTTTTTTTTTTTTTTTTAAAAAAAAAATTCAGATCAATACCACTGAAAAAAAACTGAACTGCACTTATTGCTTTTGCTCTCCTTTTCCGTTACTCATATTCTTCTAATTATTCTTTCTTCTCCTTTTTTTCCCGTTAGGGCACTTAACATCCAAAAATAATAAAAAAAAATATATGCTAACAATAAATTCACTAAAAATTAATGATGGCTTAAAATTTTTATTTAAATTATTTTTGCTTGAATTTTTCTAAAAATTTTCTTTTTTCATTAAACTTAATATTTCTTCATTTTTTTCTCTTTTCACTAACACTAGCGTCAACTTAAACTCAATTAGCTGGTTCTTAATTCACTCTTTTCCTTTTCATATTTCCTTTATTTATGATTTTTCTCTTTTCAAACTTAAACTTTTTCTAATTCCATGATCTTGGTTTTTTTTTTTTTTCTGTTCACCACGAGGTCTCTTTCACATTTTTTTCCGCTTTTTGTCCACTAAATTTTGTTCGTTTTCATTCTTTTCTCTGCTTCTCCTTCTCCGCTGATCACGTGGTGGATTTTTCCTCCTTCTTGGTCCGAGCTTCTCCTTCAGCGCTGAACACGTGGTGGATTTTTCCTCCTTCTTGGCCCGAGCTTCTCCTTCGGGTTTTTCCTCTCCCTCTCCGTCGTTCCTCCTTTTCTCGCTGGTCCGGCGGTCCCACGTGGATTTCTCTCTCTCCCGCTCTTTACGTGCGGGACTCCGGGTAGATTTTCCGTGGCGAGGCCCGCTTTCCCAAGGGGTTTTTTTTTTTTTTTCTCCGAGAGGATCTCTTCGGGGTTGCGGGAAAACGTGGGCCCCGTGCGTCCGGGTTCTCGTGCTCCCGGCCAAGTTTGCAGAGTGGTCGGGATAGGATTAACAGGTTTAGGCGCTCTGGTCCGGCGCCACGTGACCGCGTGTTCCGGGCCACTTTTGTGGCTGCTGCAGGTTAGCCGCTTAACTCCGAAGATTCCGCGGTTCCGTTTGGCAGTTACCTTTACGGTTTCGGCTTTTCCGAGCCCGATGCCGCGATTGCGCGACCACGTGCCAAAATTAACCCGCGTGGAAAACGGTCTCAAAAAAAAAAGGAAGGGTTTTAATTTCGGCTCTTTTTGCACGTCCGACTTGTTGCGAGTTACGAATTGAAAAGACCGGCTGCCTTCTCCCACGCCATTTCTTACCCTCTCTTAGAGTGACCAGTCCCGATCAATTCGCGATCAGCTGGCCGATGATTCGCCTATGTGGCATCTCTAGATAAATGGGATATTTTTGTTTATTTATCGACGGTTACATTTCAAATTCGACTCTTTGTTTGTTTTAAGTATAGGTCGCTTCAGGCGCCGTTACAAACTCCCCTCCCACAATCAGACTAGGGTATTCCCTAGGCTGATACCGCCTGAAGGGACGCTATTGACGGATATCCTTGGCATGGTAGACTCCTGTCCTTTGGCCTTGCAAATCCTCTAGCTCGTAGTAGGACTTACCAATCTTCTTCCTTACGCGTGCTTTGATAAACGCCGGACCTAACTTTGCGTTGAACCCTGTTTTGAAACAGCTTTGTTTAAAGTTGCGACGAAAGACTTCCTGCCCTTCGCTGAAAGTTACTACTCGTGAGCGCAAATTGTAACGATTTTCGTTGCGCTCGTACGCCTTCTGCATCTGTTTGGTGGCTTCTTCTCGGATTAACTCGAACGAATCCTGTCGGTTATACATCACAGACCGATCGTCTAGCATGTTTAGCTTCCTCAACAGAGAATACGTATTGCCGGAAGTCACCATCTGTTGGCCGAATGCCATATAATATGGGGTGGTTCCAATACTAGAATGAATGGAAGAGCGCAGAGCACAGCAAATTTTGCTCAAACCCTCATCCCAGTTCCTTTGATCGGGACATACGTAAGCCCTTATTCCCACGATGATGGAACGATTCACTCGCTCAGAGGCGTTGGCTTGGGGCGAATGAACGGCTGTTAAGGTGTGAGAAATTCCGAATTGGCGAAGGAGTTTCTGGAACGCCATCGATCGGAATTGGGAACCGTTGTCCGACACAATAGTTTCGGGGACGCCAAAGGTCATAAAGAGTTCACCTTCTAAATATTTAATCACGATGTCTGCGTTTATCTTTTTCACGGGTTTTAAGAAGACGAATTTAGAAAAGTGATCTAAGACGATAAATATCCCGATGTTTCCACTTCTCGAGCGGGGATACGGACCCAGAAAATCGATGAAAAGTCGCTGAAAGAATCTTGTGGTTTCCAGAGCTTTTCCTAGTGGTGGCCTCATCACATGGTTGGGAGCTTTAATCGCTTTGCACGTCTCGCAGGCATTGATATAGGCTTTTACATCTGATACTAAATGAGGCCAGAAGTAATATCTTCTCAAACGCTCCAACGTCTTATGAATTCCGCAGTGGGAAGCTAGCGGACTGTCATGTGCTTGGGAAAGAACTTCGGGTATCATTTCTCGAGGAATCCACAGCTTCCAGGCGTAGGTATCGTGAACCTGTTCTCCCGTCAGATGACACATTTTTCTATACACGAAACCATCTTCTACCTTAAGATCTGGAAAGTTTATTTTGTTCGCCGACACTCTGGCTACAAGTTCCTTGTACTCTGTTGACGAAAAATGTTCTGATTTCAGATCAACTAGCAAACCTTCCTGCAAATCTATAGCTGCGACCTCATCCTCATTCACGCGTGACAGGGAGTCTGGCACGATATGCAGCGATCCTTTCCTATGTTCGATGCTAAATTGGAATCTTTGTAAAGCTATTGCCCATCTCCCCAGACGTGAACTTAAGTCCCTATTCGACATTAGCCACTTAAGGGAAGCGTGGTCGGTGACTATTTTGAAGGGATGCCCCTCGACATAGGCTCTGTACTGTTTGAGAGCTACAATAGCGGCCAGGCATTCCTGTTCAGTCACCGTGTAGTTTCGTTGGGCTTTATTTAACTTTTTAGAAACAAATGCCACTGGTCTCTCGTCCCCATCGTCAGTCTCCTGAACTAGCACAGCTCCAACGCCAGTCTTGCTAGCGTCGCAATGAATGGCGAACGGCTTGTTGAAATCCGGATTGCATAACACAGGCGCTTCGCAAAGTCGGCCTTTTAGCACTTCGAAAGCTTTCAGCGCTTCCGGAGTCATACTGAATCTTCGCTTCGTCGTCATTAGATCAGTTAGTGGAGCGGACAGCGCTGCAAAGTTTGACACAAACTTCCTGTACCAGCCACATAGGCCCATGAAACTACGCAATGCGCGCAAGGTTTTAGGAATAGGAAAGTCTGTAATGGCTTTGACTTTCTCGGGATCTGTTCGTATTCCCCCATCCCCAATGATGTGCCCCAAGTATTTGACTCTCTTCTTGCAAAAATGGCTCTTTGATACATTGATTGTCAACCCGGCTCGTTTTAAATGATGTGCTATCTCCTTTAATACTTCTAAGTGACTCTCAAAACTCGGTGAGACTACCAACAGATCATCCAAGTAAATGAATACTCTATCCTTCAGATGCGCTGGAACAACCTTGTCCATGAGTCGGGACATGGTGCTTGTTGCATTGCATAATCCGAACGGCATAACCGTGAATTGATACAATGGTCGTCCTGGGACTGTGAAAGCAGTCTTGTCACGGGACTCGACATCGAGCGGGACCTGCCAATATGCATCCTTTAAATCCAGACTTGTGATGTATTCGGCTTTTGGCAACCTACTCAATATCCCACTGATTTGAGGAAGTGGGTAAGCGTCCTTTATGGTGTGACTGTTAACCTTACGACAGTCTAAGCAAAGTCTCACTTTACCTGGCTTTGTAACCATTACAATTGGCGAAGACCAGGCGCTTTCTGACTCTTCAATCACTCCTAGCTGTAACATGCGATCAATTTCTACATACATATTTTTCTCCACAGCCGGAGAAACAGGGAAGTGCCTTTGCTTGATAGGTTTGGCATCCCCTACATCAATTGTGTGCTTTATCAGGTGAGTCTTTCCTAGGCCTTCTTGTGTAAATGAAGGGAAACAGTTAATAGCGATATTGAGTTTTAGATTCTGCTCTTCAGTCAGGTCGTGGTGATCCTCTCTCGGCTTGACACTATTGCTAACGCTGCCCTCTTTAATGTCTACCTCGCCTACCTGTAAGCTTCTAGGTAAAAGATCGTATGCCCTCCAAAAATCGATCCCTAGGTATAGATCTTGCTTGAGAGACGGTACTATGTATAACTCTACTGGCTTGCTGATGTTGTTGTATACCACGTTGGTTGTAAGTTTGCCAGTTATCCGTTGTGCTTTTCCATCTGCGGTACTGGCATTGATGTTCACTGACTTGTAAGTGTTCTCCATCTCCATTACTTCTGCTGCTAGCTTATCCCCGATACAACTTATCGAAGCTCCTGAATCAAGAAGTCCATAGACGGTGCGATCTAAAAGTTGAACTGGCAAAAACGGACGAAAATCTCTTTTACTCGAAGGAACAGAGCATATGTGTCTTAATCCGTTCTTACACTTTTCGATATTCTTCCAATAGGTTTTAATCCTTCTCGAACTGCGGTCCTTTCGCAAACTAATGGGAGGCTCAGGTAATCTTTCTAACTTTGTTATCTTAGGTAAATTTTGTCTTTTCTGGTGTAGCAATAAACTTTCATTACTTTGTGTTACGTCCGGTGTGGGTTTAGGAATGCCTCTTGGCTGGTTCCTGTTTACTCTGTCATTGTTGTCTGGTTGTGAGCGGCATTCGAGGTCCTCGGTCTGTACGCCGACTTCGAACTGCCGAGCTTTACGTTTTTTGAACACCTCGTACAGTTCGGTTTGTAGGTGTTGGCTACACCACAGCCGTAGCAAAACACTCGTTTTTCCTCCAGACAGTCTTGATATCGGTGTCCTTCGTGGTGGCAATTCCAGCATACTAGGCTGAGTGCTTCGATATCTGCTTCAATTCCAACCTCAGAGCTGCTTTCCGCGCCAGGTTCGTCGACTAGTTCCGCGACTTCCCTCCGGAATGGAGTTACTCTGTTATAGCCATGAGATCGTTTGACATCTTCCAGGAATGCTTCTCGCCGTCGACAAATCTCTCTGAGCTCCTGAACCGTTACCGCCTCGACATTCAGAATTTCATGACGTATTTCTGGTCGCAAATTGTTCTTAAGTATGCGAACTAACTTGCGAGTGGACCAAGGCGTTTGTAATTGATCAACCAGTACGTTTACACTGTCGTAGAAGGCATCAAAAGATTCGTTTGGCTTTTGTTTCCTATTTCTTATTAATTCCTCTACGTCTACGTCGTCCCGGTTTTGACGAAATTGTAAGCGGAGCGCTGAACATAACCGATCCCATCGGACCTCAGCTACGGACTTGTGATATCTCCAATAGAATTCCGTAGCCTTACCTTCGAATAACACGCTGACGTTGCGGCACAACACCGCGAAATTCCCATCCAGGGTTTGATGAGTCAGTGCCTCCACACGGTAGATGAAATCGTCTATCGGCACGCCGGTTCCGGAGAACTTGAGCTTCCATCCATTTAGGATATGTCCCACTTTGTCTGGTCGTATTCCTAGATCGGATATTGTGCTTCGTTGGGGAGACATAGCGCATCCCGCTGGCATCGTCGGTATTGTGGTGGGAGCCATGGTTTCTTCTACGTTCGTTTGCTGCATGTTCTCTAACCTCGGGGATGATCTAACTTCCCTGCTCACGGCGGAGTTGGCAGGCGTTGCTATCAGTCTTTCCATACTGTCTAACACGGACGTTTGCACCAGTTCGGCCATCTTCTCCGTCAATATGGTGAGCAGTCTCCTCTCCATAGCTAGCAGTGTAATTGCATTGGCCATGCTGGCTGGATCGTTGTTCCTCAGGTTAGCTGCCTCAGCGTTTCGGGAAGTGCTAGGGATGTCGTCAGTAGGTGTCCTTTCCTGGCTACTCTCTGTCTGACGGGATCTTGATTGAGATCGCGTTTGAAGACCTTCGACTACCGGCCTGCAGATACTTTTGCATACAGGGCAATTGTCGCTTTTTCTAAAATGCGCATTGATGCATTTCTTGTGGAACTCGTGATGACATGTGGTTTCAAAAAGTTCGGCTGCGGATTTGATTTCGTTTTTGCAAAGTTGGCAACCTAGTTTTGGCGCTTCTTGAGAGCCACGGTCGGGTGATCTATCCAAGCCCATCATGACTAAGTAATGTTTATAGTTTGTAAAAATTTTATTTTCTTCCCTATTCCCTAATGATCTATCCTAACCTCTGTTAAATCGAAAAAGTTCGAAATGGTACAACTAACTGAACTTCGCTTCTGATATCCTCGGATGTCGGGGGAAAATTGAATTTTAATCGAATCTCTCAAATGATTTTTTTAAGACATAGGCCCTAAAAACTTAAGGTTTTTTTTAGGCGGCTGAGCTGTTTAGGGAGAGTAGTAATTCTTTCACTTATGTTGCATCGGACCCAATACGATGTAGAACCGATCTTTGTGGTTTTCCTGGTGCATCACAACCAAAATGTTTACCCTCTCAGAAAAAGGAGAGAAATTAGACTTTCCCGGAAGTCACACGTGGTTAGGACATCTATCTGTTAGAACGTCTCTATATTCCTATTCGTATGAGCCTCTAGGCAAGCTTCTAATTGATTAGGATGGTACCTCAGTAACAGGTCAGAGACAAATCCGAAGTTTGTTGTTCTCTGAGATCCTTGCACTGAGTTCCATGACAGATGACAGATAGGCAAATCTCTGCTCCTGAAATGAATTTCGGACTCTCAGAACACCAGAGTCTTCTGATATAAGTTTCTCGAACAACTCAAAGTCAAGAGAAGCAAATTTGTTGAAAATTGAAAAAAAAAAAGTAATACAGATTTCGAATCTAATGATCGTTGAGTTTCTGTGGGAGTTATCCTTATTTTTGTCCTTAGGAAGGCCCCACGTTGGGCGCCACTTTTTTCCTAAATTATTATTATCTAATAATATAATATTATTACTGTAACGTGCAACGGGGTATGGGCTGAGGAAGGACCTGTGCTCGCGGGCACGCTGAAAGGTTCCGGCTCTAGCTCGTCGGCTTGGGGGGTGGTGGTCTTGCTGGGACAGGTCCTTCCGAAGTTGCAACGTCGGATAATAGTAATTAGGCATGTAAGAAAGGTTGCGTGCTGCGACAGAGAGAGGTATTTAATCTCCGCTAGAGATCTTAGCCGGTATTCACGATCGTAAGATTCGAAAGAAAAATTGGAAATAGGACAGATTTGAGATTCGAGAGATTTCAGGAAGGATCACTGCTGTTGGTGTGTCCTTTTCTCCAAATTCCCCAACCCTACCATGGCCACTGCAAAAGAGTGTTGCTCTCGTGGCCCCTTTTCCCCCTCTACACCCGAGGACTCATTGGCGAAGTTCTTCAGTTTAGTTTAAAGGAACATTTTATTTATCATAATCTCATTTAAATTTCTTATACAACATGGTTATATTTTACAAAGTATCCTTTCCTAAAATATCGTATTATTTTTCATATCAATTTTACAAAGTATTCTTTCCTAAAGTCACGTAGTCTTTATCCTATTAATTTTACAAAGTATTGAAGAAAATTACCAATCCTAAGAAAAATTTCTTATCTATTTATTTAGATAGTGTAATTATTAATATTGACTTTTTTCTCTAATAATGTATTTGTATTTGTTGTATTATACTAAATTCCTACATATTTTTTTTGTAATAAATTTAGGCTGTACAGTTGTTTATCGTTTAGGGAAATTAATGTGTAAAAAAAAAAAAAAATTTCTCAGTGTGGTTTGTTATCTAAAGTTGGGCGTACAGTGGGAAAAATGAAAGGAAAACTAAACATAAAAATTCGCAATAAATTGACTTCATATTATGGCGGTTAAATTTCAATATCTCCTTCTTTCTTTAATGTTAATGGAAAATTTCTGACTTACGATTCTCCTCGGCGAAAAGGTCGACCCCTTGGCGTTGGTGGCTGTATACGTGTATTAGATGTTAAGTTTCAAATTATTGAGAAATTTTCCATTTTTTTTTTTTTTTTTGTATTGCATCAAATTATAAATTTTTAATTTTCATTTATTTTTTCATTTCCTTTTTCATTTATTTTTTTATTTATATTTTTTTTTTTTTTGTTAAAAAAAAAAATTCAGATCAATACCACTGAAAAAAAAACTGAACTGCACTTATTGCTTTTGCTCTCCTTTTCCGTTACTCATATTCTTCTAATTATTCTTTCTTCTTCTTTTTTTTCCCGTTAGGGCACTTAACATCCAAAAATAATAAAAAAAAATATATGCTAACAATAAATTCACTAAAAATTAATGATGGCTTAAAATTTTTATTTAAATTATTTTTGCTTGAATTTTTCTAAAAATTTTCTTTTTTCATTAAACTTAATATTTCTTCATTTTTTTCTCTTTTCACTAACACTAGCGTCAACTTAAACTCAATTAGCTGGTTCTTAATTCACTCTTTTCCTTTTCATATTTCCTTTATTTATGATTTTTCTCTTTTCAAACTTAAACTTTTTCTAATTCCATGATCTTGGTTTTTTTTTTTTTTTTCTGTTCACCACGAGGTCTCTTTCACATTTTTTTCCGCTTTTTGTCCACTAAATTTTGTTCGTTTTCATTCTTTTCTCTGCTTCTCCTTCTCCGCTGATCACGTGGTGGATTTTTCCTCCTTCTTGGTCCGAGCTTCTCCTTCAGCGCTGAACACGTGGTGGATTTTTCCTCCTTCTTGGCCCGAGCTTCTCCTTCGGGTTTTTCCTCTCCTCTCCGTCGTTCCTCCTTTTCTCGCTGGTCCGGCGGTCCCACGTGGATTTCTCTCTCTCCCGCTCTTTACGTGCGGGACTCCGGGTAGATTTTCCGTGGCGAGGCCCGCTTTCCCAAGGGGTTTTTTTTTTTTTTTTTTCTCCGAGAGGATCTCTTCGGGGTTGCGGGAAAACGTGGGCCCCGTGCGTCCGGGTTCTCGTGCTCCCGGCCAAGTTTGCAGAGTGGTCGGGATAGGATTAACAGGTTTAGGCGCTCTGGTCCGGCGCCACGTGACCGCGTGTTCCGGGCCACTTTTGTGGCTGCTGCAGGTTAGCCGCTTAACTCCGAAGATTCCGCGGTTCCGTTTGGCAGTTACCTTTACGGTTTCGGCTTTTCCGAGCCCGATGCCGCGATTGCGCGACCACGTGCCAAAATTAACCCGCGTGGAAAACGGTCTCAAAAAAAAAAGGAAGGGTTTTAATTTCGGCTCTTTTTGCACGTCCGACTTGTTGCGAGTTACGAATTGAAAAGACCGGCTGCCTTCTCCCACGCCATTTCTTACCCTCTCTTAGAGTGACCAGTCCCGATCAATTCGCGATCAGCTGGCCGATGATTCGCCTATGTGGCATCTCTAGATAAATGGGATATTTTTGTTTATTTATCGACGGTTACATTTCAAATTCGACTCTTTGTTTGTTTTAAGTATAGGTCGCTTCAGGCGCCGTTACACATTTTACGGCAACTGTCTGTGCATGTTTGAATGCCTGAATCGGAATGTATTGTAGTGTTTCCACAAATTTTGTACGATTTTTGGGAGCCCGAACTGAGAACCCCGGACATATCCCTGCCCAGCATCGTACTTCCACTTGCCATTCTTAACATCCAACAATTGGCTTGACTGCCGCAGGCACCGGTCTTGTATATTCATTTGAGATTAGCAAAAATTGAAAATCTTTAGCCCCGGGGCTGGAAATTGTTTCGCAGTCCCCGTTTCCAGCCCTCTCTGGACCGTCCTGGATCCTGGAGTAGAGGGAAAATAATAACCCGTATAATTGGTGTACATGCCCAACATGTGCCTGGCGCAGACCTGATGCCTCGCACCCCGTCAGCATCCTTAGAATCCTCCCGTACTTGTCCTCTGGCACTGAGCTTTTTTTCTTTTTTTTGCTTATTTATGTGTATGTTTTTGTATTATTTCGTTATTTTTTGTTTCAAGTTTAGATGGTCTAAACACATACAGCAGCCATGTATTATTTATAAGCGGAGGTTGCCAGGTACATGGAAGCTGCTCAATTACCCATTTGATTTGTCCGTACTTGCGTTGTTTATGCTCTTGTTTATGGTCTAATATTTATTATTCTGCTCCTCGCACTCAAGCCGCCACTCTCATTACATAGTACACGATTATCCCGGTTGTTATTATCCCAGCTGGCATTTAGCCAGGCCGAAGTCTCATCACGGCCACGGCGGAACCCACTCAAAATGATTCCCGGAATCGAAGTGATTGGAGTGGACTGAGAGTGAAAGCCGGAGAGATTTCTCACCGACGGAATCCATACAATCACTGACCTCTGGCCCGAGCTGCATTCAATTCCCTATCGCTGATCCGCATACAAAGTCAACAAAATCCCATCTGGGGTCTAAAAGTCCCCGTCCTCTCTCACCTGGTGCTCAAGCTAGTCCTGCTGTTCGTCCTTCTGCTCTGGTCGATTTCACATTGACAAAATTAAATTGAATATTGTAAAAATATGCTGGCCATTATGTTGCATCCAGAATCCGGCCCGGGCAACCTTTACGAGCGGCTATTAAATATTTGTCCTTGCTGGCGACGACGGTGCGTTGTCCTCGCTGTCTAGTCGCTCCTTCACTTTTGTGTCCTCTCCAATCTTGTCCTGTGCTATCGCCTTCTAAATATCCGTCTCATCGACGGCAACAAAAACAAAAAAGTGCAACAACAGGAGCGACAACATTTCACTCAATTCAATTACCTTAAGAGTGCCACCATCAAGTGTTTGCTTGAAACAGGACGAAAAGGACGAATGGAACGGAGACCAGGTTTCAGAACTGAGAGAAAAAATTCATAGACATACAAAAATGCATTTTATAAAAATGTCGCACTTGAAATAAATGAAAATCGTATTATTTAAAATTAAAAATTACCCCATTATTATTTTTCTCAGTGATTTTTCTCTATATTGTAATTGTTTGAAAATCCATTTGTATTTACTCTAAAAACTAAATATATTTTTTCAAACAAAGTCTTTTTTAAAGTGAATAGCTTGGCTCCTCATTGTTGTTGTGCTCTCTGTGTGTTTGGCATTTTAAATCCCACATTTGATGTGCTTAGAGCAGTTCCTTCCTGTCGCATTTCGTTGACTGTCTACAGGAGCTATTTGGCTTCGAAACCACCGTCGCACCACCGCCGCTCCAGCAAGAGCCACCTTCCCCACCACCCGTTCCCGTCTCTGTCAGCTGACAATTTTCTTTGGCTTTACCTGTAAACTCGGCTTGATTTATTGCCCTGGCATGTCAGGGCGTTCGTTTGCAACATGGCGTGTAATAAAATTTTAATCGATGTCGTACATTTGCATGCCAATTGCAGCCAGTTGGAGGCACTTTGAGGAAAATCCTGGCCCTGGTTCTGGTCCTGGTCCTGGCGGGTATCTTGCTCCTTATTTTCTCCTTTTCTGCCTTTTTTTGTTTTTGTTGCAACAAGTCAGGACAAGCAACTGCGTCACGTGCCATAAAAACGCATAAAGGGCGACCGGCAGCCTTAGGAGCTTTCCGAACTCGGCTCTCATGTAATTTGATGCGCATTTGCATAAAGAATGCGGCAAAATGCGACTATATGCAACTGTAACGCAGCGGAAAAGCGAAGCAGAACACAATTATCAGAGTCAGAGGCAGAGTTGGGAAAATCGAGAAAAGCGACGCTGAGCTGGGCAAACTTTGTTGCATACTTTTGCGCTGCATCGTTTGCGGCTGGCGGAGAAAAATACGAATATAAATTTGTATTATTCTTAAATTAAGAACAGAAATGAAAACAAGAATTGAAAATGGTCCTGTCATCCCTGTATATCCTGGCTGCCTCCCTCCCTCCAGATACCGGGGCAGTAAATTGAAAGCAAAGCGAAATCCTTAGGCGGCAGACTTCATTCGCGGTTGTAATGAAAAAACTTAAATGGAATTTGAATGCGCTCCAACCGCAAGGTAAGTCCTCGGATTCTGACAAAATGAAATATCATTTGCAAGCAAATAAATTCTCATAAATTGAGTGAGTGGTTTAGGCTAAAGGCTTACGTAACTGAACCCATTTGTGGTATTATTTAAAAACTGATTAGAAATTCAAGAAAAACATCATTCCTTTATAAAACTAAGCTCTACAGTCTTTAAAATCCCGACAAAAATCGAAACAAACTGAAAACCATTGAACGGAAATCATGAAATCCATTGAACTTTTAAGGTATCGGGTTTTTGTAATCCCTTAAGTCAAAGGCAATAATTGCCGTGTAGCAGTAAGCCGTTAACTTCATATTTGCTGACCATTAGCTACACATTTATGCCGCACACGAGTGGGCCAGTTGGGTGTGTGAGTGGCAACATGAGCCACCCACTGTCACAGCAATTGCGCCTAAGCTCCGTCAAGTGTCACCCATAATGCAAAGAACAAACAAGGACAACGACAACGGCAGACAGTTGTCACAATTGCGGCCCATTAAGACGCTGCCAAATTGCTGACCATGTGCTTGGAATCAAAGGGACAAATCTTTTTAATAACCCGCAGCAGCAGTAGCAGCAGCAGCAGCATGTGTGCGAAATAGTTGACACGACTTTTTTGGGGTCTGAGGATGTGCCAGTTAATAAAGACATAATGGCATAGATTTATTTTTTATGTGCCTCCATTTGCGGTTTGATATTATTATCGCTGTATTTTGTTGCCTTGTTTTCGTGGCCATTTAGGCCATCATTTGTGTGGCGCTGATACACACGTATATGTGTTTGTGTTTGCGTTTGTGTTTTGGGGGGGTGATGGTTATTTGGCAAATCACCTGCGCTTCCTTACAAGCTTCCTGCTCGGGCAAACTTAATACTTCCTACGGCCAAAACGTAAAACAAGAAGCCATCCCATCACCCAGCCCCAAACAGACAAGCCAAAATGCTGGCGTTTTCAGGCCCAAAAATGAACTACGCACACATACACAACGGCACACAACAGGACGTCATATTACGTACATATAATTTTGAAGAAGTCCTCATCCTGCCGGCTCAGAGCACACCTGAATGGGTACCTGCTGTTTTGGCTGTTTTCTGGCCCGACTGACTAACAAGCCGTCTTGTCCTGTCCTGCCCTGTCCTGTCCTGGCTGTTCCCGTTCACTGTTTTCTGTGTTTTCCCTGCGTCGTGTGCTCCATATTGTACTTAATTTTTTCACCGACGCCGGCTCTGAAGTGCCTTTTTCAATTTCCCCAGAGGCGCTTCCGATCAAACAGGAAGTGCTTAAGTTCAAACTGAAGTAAAAGTGCGCTCAGACCCACCCGCAGGACTCTTACCACTTCGTATATCAGCCAGGAGGAGTCATTTCAGGCAGGGTTTCTACAAAGAAGTGCAATGAGACTCTTAGGCTCAGAGATTTTTAAAAATTTTGTTTATAAAAACTCTGTTAAATACTATGGAACTATAGTTATCTTTGAATTCAGTTCTTTGTTTAAATAATTTATAAATATTTTATATATTAAGCTCCTAACTAAGACCAATATGCCCAACGAATATTTCTAAACTCCTTGAACACCCTGCGCGGCACAAGACGCCGTCCTACACCTGTAACTTCATTATGGGGGCGTGTGCGGGTGCGGATGTTATAAGGAATGCCTTACAAACACAAAGGACAGACAGTGCCCCGGGCTGAAGAACATCATATTTCATGTGGCTAATAAACATAGCACAGGAGTCCGCAATGCGGGAGTCGGCGAACGAACTGCATAAATTTATTAATGAGTGGGAAATGAGGTATTCTGTATGGGGGGAAGTTCCTGTGACTCGGGAGGGTGAACTCGTAGCCAGCAGCAGTGGCAGTGGAGGCAGCTTAGCCCAAGGCCACAGGACTCAAGAGCCAGGACACAGAGCCCAAAGGCTGACAACTAAGCAGGCAGCAACCGCCAGGAGCTTGCGGGAAACAATAAGCCGGGAATTTTCGGCACAGCTCGAATAGGCAGGCTGATTTACGTAGAAGCCGACTCGGGCAGGAATTTCTGGGCATGATCAGCCAGGAGGAACGCAAATTGAAAGTACACGAATCCTGCAAATATATTTTTTTCGTCTGCTCTTGGGGTGAAAGCCAACAAACTTCAGTGATTGATAAATATTTAAAGCGCAGCAACAAAGCGAAATAATTGAAATAAGTGAAGAGGCAGACGCGTCGAGGGTTGCGACTTTTGCCTCCTTTCGGGTTTCTGTGTGCGAGGGTGGCTACGCGGCGTGTCCTGCCCTGCCAATTGTGACAACAACAAGTCAGGATGCTTGTTAACCTCACTCAACCCCTGGACGACCCGTTCCCCGTCCTGTCTTTCCATCTTGGTGCTGCTGCACCTTCATTCAATCTAATTTCGCTGCTTATCACTGGAGCTTAGCTGCTCTAAAATGCGAATGACATGCCAAAGTACTCCAGATTCAGCAGATTGTCGCAACGCCCCGGACCAGGACCCTGTGATGTGATTGGGAGGACGCAAGATATCACGCTTCACTGAAGGCTTTGTTTGCCGGCGTTGACTGAATGGCTAGTGATTCATTTAAGACCTTTTACAAATAGGAATTTTAAATTTAAATACATCTAGTTTCTTTCTAATATCTAGAGCCCTTTAATTAAATAAATAAATTAATAAATACTTTTAATTTATAGGTCCCCGCCTTGAAAGGGTATTTCGAGTGCATTTTTCCGCTGAACCTCTCCAGCTTCCTTATTATTTTTTCCCCCATAATCTCGTCTTAAGCGACTCGCACCCTGGAACTCCTTTTTATTTAACCAACGTCTGTCTGTGCCCACATAATGTCGCCCTTCTGGCAGACAGTGTTTGATTTGAATTCATTGTCGTTGAATTTGTGCAGCACGCCCTCTTCCATTTCCCCAGTTTTTCACGCTTTTCCTTATTGGGAGCATTTCGTGTCGCTAATTACACCGTAATTAAAATTTCCGTATTTAAGGGCAAACACATACACACTCGGGAGAGTGCGTGCAAATATTTTGAAAAAATACATATCACAGGAACACCGTCGAATGCAATGCGCATACGCCCCGTGCACCGCTTGCTTTTGCATGAGCTTTGTAAATTAAGCGTGAAGCACTGCAGCCCGCTTCCTGGGCCTCCTTTTAAATGAGTGTGTGTGTGTGTTTGTTTTTTTGTAAGTTTTTCTGTTTTTGAAGGGGCGTGGCCGGCATTTAACACATTTCGCCCTCGTCGATAACAAGGTACAACTGTTTGGGCGGCCATTAGGCAGGCACCCGGACCACTCTGGCACCTCGATTTTACTTTTTTTTTTGTGTCGCTGTGACCATTTGGTATGCAAGTGAGCCATTTTAATTGCTTTTCGCCGGCTAAAAATAGTCGCCTAAGAGTGCTTTTGCGTGTAGCTATTTCCAACTTAATTAATAGCAAACACACGGCCAGCAAATGCAACGACGAAAAACATGGCCGAAACAAATGCAGGTGGCAATGGGTTTTGAGATTGGGAAATGGGAAAATGGGGAATGGGATTGGGAATGGCACAACAACTTTTTACTTTATTTATGCGACCGGCTGTAGTTTATGCATAATGCAGCTCGTAATTAGTGAACCAAATGTATACAAACATATCAGCAAATATATGGAAATAGTGTGTATTTCGGGCCAAAAGCATACCGTGCCAGCTCAAGCTGGTGCTAAGCCCTCGGATCGGTATCGGAGCCAGGACATCTAATATTTATTATCAGTAAATTACAATTGTCTTTTACATGCAAGCGATTAATTCCATTGCTGCTGGTCATAAATATTTATTTACAACTCTTCCGAAAAACCGAAAACTGTCAGGGCCACAGGCGCTGCGTGTTTGCTTAGCAATTTGGCTTTTGTCCTGGCATCTTTGTTTTCGGATCCTGGCCTCCGGCAATGCTAGAGCCGTTTGTCCTGGATTTTTGTCCTGCAATGACATTTGCAGTTTTAATTAAACAACAAATAATAATTTTTAGTAGCCCGGACCCAGCAGAAATATGAAAAATGGAAAGGACACCTGGCCCCAAAGCCAATCGAATTTCGTCGTTTTGGCAAATAAAATATGAATTCAAAGATACATGCCCCGGATCGAGGTTCATTTTTCAGCAGAACTGCATCAAACATCTAGATTTAATTACTTTCGAGTCGGTGCAGCCACAAACAAAACCAGGTAGTTATAAGATTGCCAAAAGCAGGAACAAATTAACTTTATTGCCTTTGGTCCTGCAAACAGGGTCCTGCGACTATTACTCGGTGTGTGTGTGTGTGTGTCGCTAATGAAGCGAAATTATCTAAGGAGTTAAAGGGCGAGGGAAGTCCAGGTGTTCGCGGGGCGATAATGATTGTAATTAATTTAATTCCGTTATATTTTCATCTAGACATCGCTAGTGGCGATCCTCCGCAGTGCGCTAAACGCTGTTTTCTGTTTTCCGTTTTCAGTTTACTGTGACTTTTGCTTGGGTCCCCATTACTTTCCATGTCTTGGTTTGGTTTTTTTTCGGAGTTGGGTATATGCTTCATTTGCAGTTAGCCGTACCAAATCAGTTAACTCCTTTTGCTAATTACTAAAGTTTTTCGTTGCCCAAAAACCCGGCCAATTGTGTCAGCAATCTTGATGTTCGTGCTGGGACCGTATGTTTTCCTGGGAATACGTATACGTCATGTAGGGCCGTAAACGGAAGGTTAATTAAAAACCGTAAAACTTTTGGTATGGGCACTGCTATCGGCCCTGCACACAGGTTCAGGCACAGGCTCATTTTGCAACCTATCATCCACTGCCACTTTGACAGTTGCAGTTCAAATGTCAAGTGCACTCCGGAGATACAAAG
Source organism: Drosophila pseudoananassae pseudoananassae (assembly GCA_018153035.1). NCBI lineage: Eukaryota > Metazoa > Arthropoda > Insecta > Diptera > Drosophilidae > Drosophila > Drosophila pseudoananassae. Next base: position 4,557,837 of record JAECXR010000055.1, read on the forward strand.
GCTTCGTGGATGGGCGGAATCGAATGGTGGTGGTACGGGCGATGTTGTCTCACTGGCTTTGTGATTGACAACAGCAACTATATGGGGCTTGGGGCTTTGGGTCGTGGAGCTGTGGAGCTCTGGAGCATGTAAACGAAACTCCATCTTAAGTGCGCCGCAAGGACAACACTTCGATGCCTGAGAGGGGCAAACTGCAGAGTCCAAAGTCCTGCCTGTTTTCCTCTTTGCCGGCATGCTCCGGTTGCCAAAAGGTAAATATTTTTGCCTCGGTTATTACATTTTCGAGGACTAGTAGCTCGAAACTGTAGCTGTGGTGCACTTGCCGGGATTCAGAATCAATCAAGTGTTCAAATTTTAATCAGTTGCCCGTTCAAGTACTTCCATCAACTCTTAAAGTTTGATGCCACCGCAAGTCCCAACGAACCGGAGCCCAGTTACACCCGGACGCCCTTGGGCCGCTATCACTGGCCGTCGGAAAACCGCAAATTGCACGTTGTCCTGGCCAAGGATACCCCGCCCGACTGCCACTTTCCCCCAGCTTCTACCACGAAGTGCTGGCGAATTTTGATGTTTTTGCCAGATTGATGAACATACCCAAAACACAAGCCAAAGGACTCAAGTGGCGCTGGGAGCAGGCAGGAGCCGCACATAAGGCGTTGCAGGAGGCCAGCAGGACCCCCTCCTTGTTGTTGGTTCATTTTGTGCTCCCTGTTGAAAAACAAATAACAATAATTATCTTGACAACAATTTCCGGTATTTGTGCTCAAGTCGAGCGCAACAAAAGGCAAAATGAAACTCAACTCAACTTCAGAGACGTGCCAAAGGAACCAAAGGAGCCCAAGAACCAAAGGAGCCAGGACGAGCGCCGAAGGGGTCACAGGTTTGAATATCCCGCCACACCCCCATGATTGTGGTGGAGTGGAAACGGAGATGGAAATGGCCATGGGTTTGGATATGGGTTCGGGCTTTGGTTGGGGCTTGGGTTGGGGTGGAAGCTCTGATATTGTGTGGTTGTGCGACTTGTAATCATTTCATGAAAAATTACACTTTAAAAATGAGAAAAATGTAACGTAAATTCATTTATTTAAAATTTTATTAACCTTATATCTTTAAATTATTTAATATTATTCTTTATTTTGTTTGAATACTCATTCATTCTAGTTTATCTTTACTTTTTCAAGTGCATTGGAGGACCTGTCCTTTTCTCATTACGCAACTGTTTGCCCATCTTGCCACTTTCCTGTGGTCTCTCATTGGCAACTCATCAGAAATATCGTGTCAGGAGGAGCTCCTGCTAAAATCCTCGTATTGCTATGATTTGTTGCTTCGATAAGACCAAGTTTTGGCTTAGCTGTCACTCTGTTTCAACCAATCTAGTCCATCTGAGGCTGAGATAAGTAAACAAAGCAACCCCAAACCTGTCCTAAATCAAAATATTAAATGCCAACTTGAGCGTGAAATTAAAACATTAATTTCTATGCGTATTTAACATTGGTTTTGTGGCATATTTGATGTAGATTCCTAGTACGGACTTATCGCATAAATGATTCATGAGCTTTTACCTGAAAAAGTTGGACTACAATTCTCTTAAATTTTTAACTCTTTAAATCCTTGATAAACCTGAAGAAATATAATATTATTCATTAACAAAAGCATTTCACTCAGGTACTGACAAAAAGGAATTCCAGCACAGAAGCACAGCATCAAATGTTTTAATTCTGAACGACAACTACTTCAGCAGCCACACAGAAACATTTCCGAGCCATTTCCGAGCCATTTCATTCGAACAATTTCTGTTCTGTCCTGCAACGCACTGGCAGACTCACACACTGTATGTATGTTGGAGGGAAATATTTTAATTTGTATTTATTTTAATGCTTCAACGCGCTTGTTTTACAACCCACTTCAAAAGCATCGGCCCAGCCTGCCGGCCTGCCAGCCTGACACCCCTGCAGCTGGGAATTCCTTTGAGCTCACGGTCAAATGATTCTCAGATATTCTTTTAATGGGGCCTGCACCCCAACGCCTTGAGCTATGCACTAACTTTCAGCGGTTAACCTGGGACAAAACACCATGATCCCAAGCAAACAACCCAAGGACTCTCGACTGCTGCACACGCATACAGGCGAGCCCCGTGGCCACGGCCACGTAAAGGCGGTCCCATAATAAACTTTAATGGGCCTGTTCATAATAGTAAAATTTCATTAAACTGCCAAACCAAGAATAGTCGAAACACAGCCAAGGAGCCGAGGGTGAAAAAAATCAAATGAACAGAGGCATAGGCAAATTTTCGGTGGCAGGCAAATGAAGACGAGTGGTTGAAAACACACAAAAAAAAAGGCGCCCGAATGTGGGCGGTTAGGGGGAGTGGCATGTGTGAAGTTCCCCAGTAATGCACAGACTCCTTAACCCTTGCCATTTCCTGCCCTGCTCGAGGTTCATCTTTGACCCTTGCATGTGTTGCCGGAAGGAAGCCTGAAACAATTCAATTACGTTGCAAAATGGCTGTGCCCTTCTCTCTGTGTTCGTGTGTGTGAGTGGCTGAGTGTGATGTGTAATAAAGTTTCATTTTATAGACCTGCCAGCACGTCTGGGCAGCTTTTGGTGACGCCAGAGCCGCAGTCGCAGCCGCAGCCTCAAAAGCATAACTCGTACCCATCACCGACTGACCCAAACACCCGCCTCCTTTTTGGTATTCTACACTTTAAAAACAGGGATATCTTCATAGAACTTAGCCCTTGTTTTAAAGCAAATATTATGGATATTTTCTTTCAGTGCAGATGCAAGTTGCTGAAAATGTGGCCCGAATTTCGCCAGAAGAAAATGGAAGGCATTACTGTGGTTGCCGTCGCAGCTCGTTGTTATTGTACTTTTTTGGCCAACTGAATTCTTGTGCAGAAGTTTCCCAATTGTTGTTGCATGCAGCTGTCAGAGGAGGCGCACTAAACACTAAATAAAATTTCAGTTCTCAACTGCGTGAGCACACACACACACACGCACAAAATGGCCGCATGTCCTTGGACACCGAGTCGCATGTGTATGTGTGTGAGATGGCCCCAGCCCGCTGTGCTAGTATGGCATATTGAACGAAGATTTATTGCAGTGCCAGTGTGTCCAAGTGGAAATAAATCAAATAATTTTCCATGTGGAAAAATTTCAAGCACAAAAAAAACCGAGCTGCAAATTAAAACAGGCAAAAGACACAAAAAAAGGCTCAAAATGGGGAAAGGGATAACCAAAACAGAGACGAAAAATGAAAAGGCCAACGAGAGTCAAGTGAGGCGCAGGATCTGGCCCAAAATGGACTGGGCTGATTGTGTAATTTACTCATTATACGAGTACGAGTACACCAACCTTATGTGCATTACGTTAACGTCCCCATGTCCCAGTGTGTGTGTGTGTGTTGCTCATTTTACAAACCAAATACAAACACAACAGCAACAACTGCTGCATATGCATGAAAGGTCCTTTGGTCCTGCGAGCGGCGAACTCCGGCCTGCTGGGCTGTATTTTTATATTAGCGCACAGACACCTACAGAAAGCCCCACCTAACTGTCATTGTCCAGAAATTAACGAAAATATACACACAAACACACACATAGCCGCACTGGCAGGACTTTCCCTGAAAGCCAAGAGCAAAACTTAAAACAAAAAAAATAAGTATACATATAGAAGAGAAGAGAAGAACGGCAAAAAAGGAATGGCAAGAAAAGTTTTGCATTTCCTCGTGCTAATGTATGTTAATTACAGGGGGATTTTCCATGCGGAGGATTTGCATTTTAATTTATGCACCGAAAAATTTGCGTTTTGCCAGCCACCCCGGCCAAAGTCGTTAAAAGAGGAAAAGCCGTCCAGAGCAGTGCAGAAAAGAAGAAAAAAAGAAATAATAATACTCAGTGCAGCGAACGGCGCGCGGCGGCGGTTGGCCAACAAAATAATGGCCAAAATGAGAAGTTACAGTGACGCAATTTGTACACGTCATAGGTGAGAGCGGGTATGCATGGTGAAGACTGTACAGGTGTATTGGGGCACTTCATTACAGCGGTGCCAAGTGGACACGCCCCAGCACTGCGGCGGAAATTGCTGGAAATATATTTATTTATAGGCCAAGTACGGATCCTTCAGCCACGCCGTCGCGGTCCGAAGGGTGAGTCTGAAGGCCTCAGCAATTAAGACCAGCACCTGCCGGTGGCCTAATTAGGTCGAAAGCTTAAAAGTTTCCATTCGATGACTAATAATAATAAATACTTTAAATACTATCTAATAATTGTATAATGCAGATGAAATCGCTCCTCCAAATTATCCTCGAAATCTGAAATGTAATTATTGTTCGCCTCACTCGACATGGCCTCAATCGGCTCAAAGCTTCACTCCGCCACTTAGGCCAACGATGCTCCCGCCTGGGTCGGAGCTGGAGCTGGAGGTGCTCCGGCAACCGGAAAATCAGAAGCCCTAGAATTGGCACCCCTCACCGCTCGCCCCTCGGCCCGTGTCTGTTCGGTTAAATTAATACAAAGCCCGAGTACATGCACTAATGCTAAGTAGATTCCAACACAACAAGGAGCAGGAGCGTCGGAGGCGGAGGCGGAGGGAAGGACAAAGCCTACGCTAAGCTAGGCAACGGAATGCGTGCCTGTGTGTGTGGGTGAGCGAGTGTGTATGCCGGTTAAGCATCTTACTCAAGTATTTATGTATTTACATTGCGAATATTTAATGGAGATATGCGCTGGATTACAACTACTTGGCAGAGGGAGTGGGGTGGCGAGATGGCGGGTGTATGAGAGGGAGCGAGAGGTGCAACAGCTCAGGTGGGATGTGTGAAAAAAATGGCACGCTCTGAGAGGTAACCAAAAGAGAATATTTAAGCAATCAACAAGGGCAGTCGGGGAGCAACTCAGTGTTTTATTTCACTTTAATAAATATTGCATAACGACTAGTGGGAGTGTAGAGATGGGTGGCTGAGGGAGGCCGGTGTTTGATGGCGCCTGTAGAGACACAGAGCATCTAATAAGCTAAAAGCGAGCGTCAAAGCAAATGGCAAGCATAATATTCCAATGGCTGCTCCCCACTGGCCTAAGGCTGAAATTATTCAAGCGTTTCTTTAATAGACCCCCGCCCTCCCAGTTGCCTCTCTTTTAGTTCCCAGGGACCCTTGGTCCTTCGCCCTCCGCCTTCCGCCTCGTCTCTGGCTGAGTTTCTGGCTGGAAACTATTTAAAAAAGCAATTTTTTAGTTAATTAAACGACAAAGACAAGCAAAAGGCAAACAATTTCCCCTCGCACATTGCACCATTTGACTTTGGCAATGCCCGAAGCACTTTTCCTTTTCCTCCCCTCGACAGACGAGGAGTTGCTGGTGCAGTTAGTGACCAGGGACCTCGAAGGATGCCTTTTGTCTGAAAACTGGTTCATACTCACTGATTTCGAAGCAGTCTCCTGCTGCGATCCTTGTGCATGCCATGTATGTATGTAGGTAGATTGCATCGTCATAAAGAACCCTGCCCATTGCAATCAATTTTAATGCGTTTTAATGACCCCAACAAAGTGAAACGCCATTGCAATCAAGGCCTGAAAGTCTTGGCCCTAAGTGAAGAAAAAATAAATTGTGGTTTTCATTGTAATAATCAGAGAATATTAGTAAAATCAAAATATTTTTTTACTAAAAAAAAACATTTTCTTTTATAAATGGTATTATAATATTATACAAAGTTGTTATGGAAAAAAACTAAATTCTAAAAAGCCAAACATATTAAATAACAAATAATAATAATATTCCTAAGAAATGAAGTCCTAAACTCAAGGGTATCCGAAAAATTTCTCTCAGTATCCTTTATCTACCGGAACCACACACTACTATACTCGAGCGCTAATGATGTCCAACAACAATTCCCGGGAAATGCAAAATAAGGTCCTGTCGCACACAAATTACTGGTCAGCGGAAAGTGGAGAGTGGCCACTAAAATTGCGCAACTTTGTAAGCCATTTTTGCCATTTCCCAGCCATTTGTCGCATTTCGCTTAGCCATTTATTTATTTGCACTCATTTAAAGTGTAAACTGCATTGTTTTTTTCTGCAGGACCCTTTCCCCCAAACTTGTTTCCATCTTTGTTATTAAGAATGGTGTAATCATAGCCGTTGGCCCAGCTCCTCGTCCTTATTTAGTTTTTTGGTCTATTTTTGTTTTTTTATTGTGAAGCCCCTTGGGGCTAGCATGCTCTAATTAAGTGCATTTACTCTAATGAGCAAAAATGGCAGCTCCAGCTGCAGATTCTGTGGCAGAAGCAAAAAAGCTGTCACAGTTCCGTGAACTGGAGAAACCGTGCGTGAAAACTGCCCTCCAGCTGGCCACTGGGGCAACTTTTGCGGTCTTGTTGGGGGTTTTTTTCTAGAGGGGTCGAGCTCATTTTAAGGGCTCCACACCAACCCCGACACCGAAACCGAAACCTTTTAAACAAACTCAGGGGCTGCAGATGCATCTGTGAGTATACATATCTTCATCTGCATCACCCCGACTCCAGGATTTCCAGGCATTTGTCTATGCAAAATTTTGTGATGCTCATTAGTGCAATTTGCATGCATAACGGCAAATATGGCCAACAGCCAGATGAAGCCTCCACACTGTCCATATGTCCATCTATATATCTGGCCACCCATCTATTCTATGCACAACAAATTTTAGAACACTGAGGGAAACTGACGTTGTATTTTAATAATATTTCGATTTTCTAGGATATTCTATAACTTTATAGGTATACATATTATGAATCATTTAAAAAAAAAATTTTAAAATCTTTTGATATTGATATTAATTTTTCTCAGCGCATATAACTGAAGACTGCGGAGTGTGAGAGTAGCTCGATGCAATGGCTATTCCTACATTCATCAAATTCAGAGACAGAACAGAGGCATTTGCCTCGTTCATTGTCGAATTCAAATATGTAGACTAGAATTTTTGTATTTGCCTATGCTCGTGCGGCTTTCCCCACTTGGGTGGAAAGTGGAAAAGGGGCACTGGGAAAGCACACTCGTGCCTCACGACCAGTTCAGATTCAGATACGGATTCAGCGACACTAAGTAAACACCAGCACAGCTGTGCCAAAGGATAACAGCATTCGGCTGCAGGCTTGGAAAAATATGCAAATGTCAGCCAATAGTGCCACACATCCCTATCCAAAAAAGGAAGAAAAAAAAGAAACGATAACACCCTCTCCACTCCTCCAGGGCGACCAACACATTCAGATAAAACACAAAACAATCCGAATTAGTAGAAAGCAAAACAACGAACCAAAAAACCCCAAAAAGAAAAAAGATTCGGCCAGCACTTTGGCAAAACCAAATTCATTTTCAATTAAGAATTTTTGGGCATATCGACAGAAAATGTCCTGCGCCTAATGCCGGCGCCTGCAATGGACAAAACATTTGAAATGCTAACTAAATTACGCAGACTTCACACACACTTCCAGGCATGTCTGTGCATATTTAGTTTTTCTCAATTTACAGTGCCTGGTATTGCCACTCGCCGACCACCATATGGGGTGTCGTCAGGCTGTGGTCAAAATGCCAATTGCAAAACAATTGCATTTTGGTTACTTTGCTGTTGAATCCGGAATTTCGATGGCAGCCAACTAACAAACACTGCGACGGTTTCCGTTGACACCAGTCACAGTCGAAGGGCGAGTGGCAAGCACTCGAAGAAATCATTAACTAAGTTATAGAAAATAGTTTTAATAAGAGTATAAGGTAAAGAATAAAAGCACACTTTATTTTCCATAAATATTTGCATTAAATGCGAGTCAATTTAATATTTTCCCAATAGGCATCTTCTCATATCAATTTAGTCAATATTGAAAGATACAAATCTATCTGAAAGCTACTATTGATATTGGCAATTTGGCCCAAATTTGATTATTTCTCTGTGTGCACACACATCTGAATCGAGTGACAATTAAACTCTGGATTTTAAGTTAAAAGCAAAATATTGTAGCTGACGTGAAGCTCACCCAGCCCGAACCCTTTTTTTCCCGCTCGACTGGGGCGTGAAATTTCAACTGGATTTTCTTTTGGTTCCCCAATTTCTAAAAATTGTTAGACGACAACCAGTTCCATCATATTCCAATACATACAACCATGAATATACGGGTGTACATATGTATGTACGTTTGGGGCAAACAAAAACCGAAAAAGCAATTAAATTGTACACTCGGCAGTGGCAGCAGGCAAAAGCCAAGCAAATCAACAACAACTATTACCAAACCGTCGACAAAAGACACCAAAGGCATCATGCAACAATATTATAACATTTCCCAACTGCAAAAAATACATCAACCAGCCACACCCCAAACACACACTCCGTGCCCCCCACACCATCGCTCGATGCAAAATGCTAAAGTTTTTTATTCGAAACGAAATTCATGTGTGTGACAGCCTGACATGCAAATACGTTTAATTTCAAAAACTAAACTAATAAAAGCTACGCGGCAATGGCTTTTCCGCAGTTGGATTTACTTTTTTTATTTATGATGTCCGCAAAAAACGCTGTAAAAACATCAACAAATAGGCAATCGAAATGTATTTCTTTCTGAAAAAAGGGTAGCGCTACTAATGTTTATGGCGTTGAAATCAATAAAGAAAAACTTAATTCCTTTTATGTTTTATTAATCAATAAGGAAAAAATAATATTTATATATTTGTAACCAGATTAGCAGTTCAGGTAATATAATATATTATTAGAATGTATAGTTGATTAAATACATAAATTTGCAAAGAAAAACAAAGGCTTTGAAAGATACTATTTCTAAATCCGTTAAAAAGTTCACGTTTGGGGTCTTTTTTGTGTTAATTTTGATACTCTTGGATTTCAAGTGTTATTTCGGGCTCTCTTTTGATGCCAAATACCAGAGTACCATCGAGAACTGTGCCAGTTGAATGAAATACCAATTTATAGGGCCTGCTTCAATCATTGACAAGGATGAGTTTGCAGACGAAAATGTTAGAAAATTGCCACCCAATGATGCGCCAAATACTCCAATACCGAATGATGGATATCTTGATGAGATGGCGTACTAGATCCGAAAACTACATGCAAAATATTTCCGTGTGTGAAAAAATGCGGACGTGATCCGGATATCCTTAGAACCGGAACAATACACGCGGGTCATATATAAACAAACACACACAAGCACATACCGGCAGAGGGAAATCTCTATATATGGCAGTTAAAAACGGCAACAAAAGAAATCGCACATTTCAACGTTTTGAATTTGTAAAAGGATATTTTTCACATTATAATAAGAAATGAGGCTGAAGACGCGCCTCGCATCTTTTTGGGCTTCCTGCCCCCCTTTTTCCGTCCTTTTCTACTCCTATATGTCTATTTCCCTCTATCCCTTCGCACACAGTCGCACTTTAAAATGCAGAACAGCTGAAAAATCATATAAACACAAATAATAAAATCGACAATTTGGCAAGAGCCGCACGCACACACACATAAATATCCTTCTGTCTGTGCATATGGGGGTGTGTGTGTGTGTTGCAATGAGCACATAACCGCAAATGTACTGGCAACAAAACGTGCCGCGATTTCACAAAAAGACCAATGGGAATCCTCAAAGGAAATGGGTTAAATTTTCCACTCACACAGCAAACTTGGCGCGTAATCGACTTGAAGACGCCGCTGTCACGGCCTCAACCCCATTGGCCAGTAAAAAATCTTGTTTGAATTCCTCAAAGGATTCGTTACAAACTAAGCACTGACTAAACTTTCCTTTTCTTCTTGAAGGCACTTTTCACAAATTTAATTTTTTGAATAAAATTAAATTGAGGTTCAAATAATTCAAATTGAAATAATTTCTTATTACTTTCTTTATTTAATATTATAATATTATATATAATATTATAATCATAAATTTTTTTCAGAAACATTATAAAAATGAGTAATTTTATTTTCTAATTCTTATGTAATTATTCTATTCAAAAAATTATATGAAAAATTACATGAATTACATACTCCATTATGCGGGAAATAATGCAGAAACCTTTTCCGAATCTTTTCACCTAAATCTTTTTAAGTTTTATTGGAGAATCATTTCAGAAATGTATGATTTTACATACATTAGATACCGCCTCTACATTTTAAAGTATTTTGTGAAACATTTCAACCACACTACTGCTACATTTTAGAAATGCATTTCAGTGGTTTCACGCTAAAAAGTAGTGTTTTTGTTTTAATAAGTATAACTATATTTTTTTATTATTATATTAGACATTAAAAATATATTTCATATATCAAAAACACTTTTTTTGTAATTTCCATTTGTGGGTTTCTCAAATCTGTATTCTGTTGTTTTTGAAAAACAGTCTGAATCTGAATCAGAACTGGCGATCCTTTTACTTCGTAGAGCTGTTTATCATATCGCTATTTTGTCACTCATGAAAAAAAATAATAAATAGTGAAATTAATGTAATCTGCTTCATAGAAATAATAAATGAATTTAATAGTAACTCGGAAAGTCTCATAATATAAAAAAAAGAAAGTATGAGAAAAATTAAATGAGATATCTACGCTCTCAGTAGATTTTGAAGAAACGAATCAATTTCTGTATTTATAATGCAATAAGTATTCAGGTATTTGCCATCTTAAGTCTTATACTGGTTAAGAAATTGTAACACAATGCAAATAATTTGGTTTTTTCTGATTTCGTTACTGTTTTTAACATCCTTTCTCACAAACACGGAGATGAGAAAAGATGACACTTCAGCTCACAGCTCCCTCGCAGAATTTAACGAAATAGACGAAACTTCAGCTCCCAGGATACAGCCCAGAATCTACGGGGGTGAGGAGATTAAAAACGGAATACTCGGCGGCTTTGCTGTACAAGTTTTTAGAAAAGATAATCTGGTTTGCACGGGAACTCTTCTGTCACCACGACATTTCATAACCGCGGCTCACTGCTTCGAGAACAGTATGCAGAAAGACTTTCACGCCGTGGCCGGGAGATCGGATGAGGTGGTTTCACGAACATTGACCAGGAAAAATCGACTTATCCAGGTGCGACAGCATCCTCAATTCCGCAAGATGGACTTTATCGCCGACATTGCTGTGGCAAAGGTTCAATACCCGATGAAAAGCAAGTACATAGGCTATGCCTTAATCTGCTCCTCGCAAATTTTCCCGCATGAGTTTGTTACCGTAGCGGGTTGGGGCAAGAATGGAGGACCCTCAAGTGCTACGAACAGCCTTCGCACCATAAAAGTGCCTATTATGGCAAAGAAGGAATGTGAACGTAGGATCGGGCGGGCCATACCGCCGAATATTATCTGCGCTGGTGCCTTTAAGAAACGAACCATTTGTGATGGGGACTCCGGCGGACCGCTGATGTTCCGGAACGAGGTGTGCGGCGTCAGCACATGGACCTGGGAGTGCGGCCAAAGCAAGAAGCCCGATGTTTACATGAGCGTTCGCTACTACGCTGACTTTATTAAAAATACTATGGCCCTCATGGGCAACTAATAAATATATAACAACAATTTGAACCAAAATATGCATAATTAGTATTCATAAAACTAACTTCATTTCTAAAAAAATTTTAATAATTGTTTAAAACTGGATTTGTTAAAAAATAACAAAATTGGATCCAAAACATAATTGATAAAACTAACTTCTGTTGTAAATCACATTTTATTTCACAAAACATTTGTATTGTAAAATTATAAAATTTTATTTTACGTATCTACGCCTCTTGATACATGAAAAGATTCAGATACTTTGTAGAATGTAGAATGTTTGGCTCTTTGCACCTTCCACTCTTGTGCTATCTTCTGTTCTTCTCTCTCAGTGCCCAGCTCTCTCTGTTTTTCCCCAATATGCCCCCCTTTGGGCGTTTTTCCCACACACCCAACCAAGCGTAAGGTGAGAGCAAAAAGTGCAGCGTTGGCGCCGGCAAGCGGTTGAAAATTAAAAAAATATATACAGATATATGTACATACATATGTACTATGAGAAGAAATCAGAAGAAAAAGGGGGAAAATCGAGAGAAAACAAAACACGCTGCTAGTGAAAATATCTCATCAGTCTCATCGTTATATATCTCATCGTTAGTCGGCAGAATTTTCAACCTCTGCTCTCTGCCGCTCTTTGCACTTAAAAAAAATACACGTTTTTCTTTAGTATAGTTTTCAAGTATAGTTTTGTATCTAAAACTATAAGAAGATTTTGCTCTACTCGAATTGTATGAACCTAACTAGACGGCTCTATTGTGAAATTTCCAAGAGAAGTCATACTTTTATCGCTTTTTTGTAGTGCCCCACTAACCAGAAATCCCCCTCCCCTTTTTTCAAAAATGAGCACTATTTGCCCAGTGGGTCGCTATGCGGTCTTTCAGTTCACGTTGGATTCTCGAAGCGAGCGCCCGTCGATCGTACCGTTCCGGTTCCGAAGCTTTCTTCCAACTCTTCCCCCGCGGCCGATCCGTCCCCAAGTACGTGTGTGATTTGTGATTGCTCCGATTAGTGCTGATAGTGCGTGAGTTCGTCACTTTGCTATATTGAATCTAATTCAGCCGACAAGTCTTCTGAAATAATTTCAAAATGAGGGAAATCGTGCATCTGCAGGCGGGCCAGTGCGGCAATCAGATCGGTTCAAAGGTGCGTATGATTGATATTCCACAAGGGCCTTCGCCCAGCAGCGCACCCTTGCCCGATTACCATTTTTTTTATTTTCACGCTATCCTAACCTCACATGTTTAATTATAAAACCGAGTGAGAACCGAACCGAACACACTCTCTGGTTTAGTTTATCGCCCGCTCTTTTCTATTTTGTTTGTGGGGGAAAGCACTTTAGAAAAGAGGGGCGAAAAGATTATTCCGCTAGTACGAGAAACTATAAAACTGCAAACATTAAAGAAACCTAACGAACTACAGCTTGCGAAAGCTCTGCAGTTTATCTTATCGCCTGGAAGATAGCAAGTTCGGCCCGCTGCGAATATCACATTTAAATTACCTTGGGCTCAGAGCATATCGCCGACAATTATATCCGAAAATGTGCTCACAAGTCAGGTGTAAACAATTAGCTAGGCTGTTAGTAAATGGGTCTTCAAGAAACACAATCCGTAAGTCAAGTTTGTTTGCCAGGTAGTTGAGAGGAAGCATAGTAACATGTATTTTAAAACTAGACCGAAGGTTTCTTTGATGCTTCCGTCTTTGGAACAGGCATTTTTCGGAAACCCAACAGGTCTCAGATACTTTTTATGAGATTCTTTTTACGATTGCCCTCGCACAGTCGACTGGTCTTACGCTGACGAGTGAGTGATCTCATAAAAAGCATAAAAGAATCCCATACGTTTCTCTAATTATGCCAGTGCGGCTTGTAAGTATCTGGTGTAGTATCTGATACATCTGACTCACGGTTGACTAAGACAAACTGCCGGGCTTATGTGTGTTTTACGCTATCAGGCAAACTCTAATCAGTAAACTTGTTTACAAAACTTTAAACATAAGTACCTGCCAAATAAAAACCCAGGCCAGATAGGCCAGAGCTGAAAATAGCAATTACATATTGTGTTCAGTTATTTGAATGGTGTGGCAAAAGCAACAAAGTTCTGAGCATGTCGCTTGGCAATTAGAAATGCTAAAATGAAAACATTGCTGTAAATCCGCACCAAAACTTGCTAGTGGTGCCCCATTCTACGCTAATTCAACGCATTAACATTAACTCGCACAATTTGCCGCGTCATGGAAATCCAGAAACATCAACAACATCATCAACAATGCACCGAAAAAAAATCAAATAATAAATTAATGCCTTTGAAATTCTATTGCAGCAATAGAAAAGTTTTTCCCTCAGTGTCGGGGCACAACGTGGGGCAGTCATTGACGTTTGACACAGTTTTTTGTGTTTTTATTTTTTGTGTCTTTCCCCGGCTTTCCCAGCTCTCACAGTTTTCTCCGGCCGTTTGCATATTTCGCCGGCTCTCCCTCCGCTTCTTTTTCACTGTTTTACACGCTTTTCCACTTCATTTTTATGTAAACACACTCGCACATATTTTAAAGCACTTTTTTGCGTGTTTTCGCCAGCGCCTTTCGAGTTAATTAGAACGCACTTTGGCGGGGACAAAGCCAAGGGCCAAACTCATTGGATTTTATACGCCCGTTACGTATACGCCCCCCAAAACCGACCAATATTACATCCACTCTTTGCCGCCATTGTTGCGGATAATGTTGATCTAAAAAAGTAGGCGATTATTTATGCAGTTTAACGCTTATCGAATCTTTATAGATTACATAAAACTGGTTTGTTGGGGCATTAAATTTGAAAATAATCAAAGCGAACATATTTTGCTGCTTGTCCCATACATACGCCATTTTCTTTTTTTGTCATCACGATTTTGTGCCTTAATTGAATGTCCTTTTCTGATTAATTGGCTGTCAGTATGAATTATGGCTGCAGCCTAGAATAAACAAATAATAAATATGCAAAACTGCCTGCGTGGCAGTGCACAATGGCGTAAATTGTGAACACAGTTTTTAAATAAAATTCCAAAACTAATTGCTCTGCTGATAAAGGACAATAACCAAATAAAAAAATTAACAGATTGATTACACATTAAAAACAGAGCTTATTCATACACGAATGGGCAGTAAATAAAATACGCACAGCAATTATTAAAACAGAAATCTTTGAATTAGACAATAGCTACAAACGTATTGTTTGGAAAGCATAATGTTTTTCCATTGCCACTTTAAAGCTTAAATGTATGCATAGATGGAATATATTCAATCGATTGGAATTTCCTTTTTTTTATTTTGTAAAATTCCTCAAATACGTCTTCCGGCTTTTCCTGCCAACACACGAAATTGATCGCATATGTACGCCGGGCGAGAAGCCATCTCACCAAGGATATTTCCAAGCGGTCGTCTTTTTTGGCCTGCAGCGAGAGTTCGTTTTCTTCTTCGCCTTTTTCATTATTTACATAAACCTAATTTTCCCTAAATCATTTTGCGAACAATAACAAGGAAAATCTATTTACGGGCATGGCATAAAGACGAGGCACAAACGTTGGGCCAGCGTGGCGGGGAAAGTGCCGTTGAAATTTATAGACGAGTGGAGCGACGAAAAGGAGAAAACACAAAACAGAAAGCCAGGCAACAGACAATAAAATTAAAGGGTAAAATAAGCAAAGACATGCAAAAATTCCTTGCTCCTTTGTGCTGCATTTGCTGGTATATGTACATATGCATGTGCATATATCCTGGCCCCGGGATACATTTGTTTAGCATATAATGGCAAGGCATCATCGAGAAGCACCAAAATAATGCACAAAATTGAATTATCGATGGCGCTAGCTAGCTAGCTGGCAACAACTATCGCCGCCGTAATTTCTTTATGGTTATCCATGGTTATCCGATATCGGGTTGGGGGCAGCTCTGCTGGGGAATCGTTGGATTACGTTATGGCCCGGGTTAGATGCCTCTGGCACGTCATAACGTCATAGGTAATGTGCCCGCCCGTATGCAAATGCAATTTTCCTGTGTGGCAATGCATATACACACGGATGTTGATGTTGATGGCTGGGGCTGAAAAAACAAGCCATTGATAACTTAGTTGGCATCTTCATTTCAGTTCAGATGGTTGCCAACGATGAGGTACATGAAAAAAAGGTTATAGCTAAAATTATTATAAAATATGATGTGAAAAAACTAATCTCATTGAAGTTATGTAACTGACAAGCAACTAAATTATATTTTTTGGGTAAACTTAAGAAAATACAAATGTTTTCTCAAGTGTAGATGCTTTCCTGACTGCCATCTTCCACATCGCACACAATTCACACAATTAAATTCAATTCTTGCACATGCAAATTGGTCAAAATAGTGATCGCGTGTCCATATCGACGTCTCAAGTAATCAGATTTGATGTGCGGCTTTATGGCTAGGTTATGTGGCCTGATGATTAGCAATACATATATGTATAGACCGATATGAAATCCGATTCCAGCACAATAGCCTCGACATGGTCAATGGAGGGCAACAATTACTTTAACATGCAACAAGCCGTAAGCGAAAAAGAATCGTTCGTGGGGAAAGTGGAAGCAATATCCCCGTTCATTTTTTTACGCTGGCAAAATATTTTTCAATTTACATAAAAATGCGTTTATGCATACCAAATGAGGCACACACTCTCACAATTCTGCAGCTGCTGGCTCCTAGCAACCTTGCGCCTAGCGGTATGCAATAGAAAATGGCTGTGAGGTGGCTGGCAGAGGGGCCACCTAGCCCGCGGTCCATGGGCAGGGTTGCGGAAAATGGAAGGGCACCGCCACCGCTCTGTTGCACAAACTGATTATAAATAAACAAAAGGGAATTTTTATAAATATTTTCCCCATTCATATACATACATACATATGTATCCTTGTAAACTCCCTTTTTCGGTGCTGCTGGCTTGATGGAATATAAAAATTACTTATTTATGTATATATTTTTGCTCCGTTACGCTTTGCTTTGAACATGTGCATGCAAATTGATGAACAAAAGGGGAAATCACAAAAAAGAAACTGCGCATAAATATTAGAAATATGTGCACACGCAAAAAAGTGACAAAAATTTGTTCTGAAAATGGCATTTACGCAAATGGCTATGTTTTTAGAGGATTAGGAAAATACTAAAATGGTTAATCATATTCCTAGCCATAGCTATAACTTAATATTTAAAAAGCTTAAAAAAGAGTATATGTTTCATAATAATCTAATAAATCTTTTCTAAAAATTATTATTATTTTTTTTAACTCGAAGCCTTATGAATAATCCGGGAATTTATATAGAACCGCTAAAGAGTATTTCCTAAATTCTTTTTTTCCCATTTTTTTCCTATGAATGCAAAGCCTTATCTGCATCTAAACCTTAAAATTTGTTTATCTTGTAAAGTTGTATTCTAACTAAAGGTGATCTTTGATAGCTTTGTTTGAAATAAGATATCTCCTTCATGACTGTAAAAAATATAATCCCTCCCCCCCAGAGAATAAAAAGAAAGAAAAATAAACTCCAAGTACTTTGGCTGGTTCGGCTCCTTCACTTATTTTACACCTGGTTTTGTGGGCACCTGTAAGCCGCTTGCTTCAACTGAGCTGACAGGTTGACCAGGCCAACAATGGTCCAGGCTGCAGGGTGCCGAGACCGACAAATGGCCATTTGTTATTTATTTAACACTTTTAAAAAGCATTCCGCTCTTATGCTCATTAATTTCTCATGCTGCTCTTAACGCCTGCCATCCGACCATCCAACCATCCAATCGTCCAGCCATCCGACCGTCCGACCATCCAGACTCCGGCAAAAGTGCAAATTGCATATGGTAAGTGGAGTTGGAGAGTGTACGGCATCGGCAGCGGCATATGTTTCATTACCATTGTTATTCCAGCAATTGTTTTGCATTCGCACCGGCCTGGCCCTTTTTCGTTATTTTTTGCGCCCAGTTTTTTCAATTACTTTGGTAATTTTATATTATTGAAATTGCAAGCCGCAAATTGTAATTATTGCGCATTACACGGGCTGGGGAGCTCTGCACTTCAGCAGATAGCGACGCCACGCAATGAAATATGTTGCCCAGTTGTAATCTGGTATTTACGAAAAAATTAATAATACAATAAAGCTCCAACTCGAAAATGCATTTTAAGCGCTGCGAAGTTTTCGAATTATTTATGCAATTGGATTTGGCCCGGCTATAGCTACAAATTGTTGTCTTCCCGATAAGCAGGCAACGGAATTTTACACATAAAGGCAACCACCGCGGCCCGGGGGCCCG
Organism: Drosophila pseudoananassae pseudoananassae; assembly: GCA_018153035.1. Taxonomy (NCBI): domain Eukaryota; kingdom Metazoa; phylum Arthropoda; class Insecta; order Diptera; family Drosophilidae; genus Drosophila; species Drosophila pseudoananassae. The sequence goes on from JAECXR010000055.1 coordinate 4,575,625, forward strand.
GGAATATAAAGCATTTGGCTGGCAGATATTAACCGCAAAATGCCAGCAAATTTATGGCAAAGCGAAACATAATTAAGCCAAAAATATATAACTCGCGAAAATAACAATAATCAAGATTGGTTTTGCGCTGCTTCGCACGTGTTCTGTTCCGATTCATTTTGGATCGTTTTATATTATTTGCGCAAATTGCGTTGACTAATTGTTCAACCAAAAACACACGAAATTGTTTGCCTAAATAAACAACGCTGGATGGATTAATTTAGAACTCGCAATACCCTCTAAGCCTTGGAGGGGAATCTAAGCCCAAACCGAACTATTTCGTGGCATGGATATTTGGAAAATTTTTATTTTTAAATATCCACACCATAATATTCAATAATTATCATTCTTCAATAAGTGGCCAGTGAATAATCCCGATTCTGAAAAATTCCGATTGCGCCAAACCTCATTAAAAACCAATGTGGTCGAAATATTTATCATTTATGCGTGGCTGTGAAATCTACACTGAAATAGTATTTGTTTGTACATGTTTGGACAAACATATGTCCCGCTGCCTGTCTTTGAAAGATTAACATCGGTTTTATAATTTATGGCAGGTAGGGGTACCCATTAAATTCCGAAAAGAAATTCGATATTTCAGGCGAACATAACCGCAAATGCACGAATAACTTGGCCTAAATGCGGATTGTTTTTGTAGAGTGGCAGCCGTTGTGGACGGTGAATCAGTATTAGAATCAACAATCCTGGTTTCGGCCATAATGATGGCTAGATCAACACATTTGCCAAATTGTGCAGATGTACGCACACATATTAGAGCATAATTTAAATTTGTGGTCTGTCAAGTTAGCGCAACGAAATTAATCAAAATATTTTTAGAGCGCTGTTCAGAGCGCTGCAATTATTTTTGGTTGCTATTGCCGACCCGTATGTATTTTGGCAATTTCGTCTCAATTCAATTACGCAGTGTTTTCTGGACTATATTAAATTTCTAAAAAACCCGGAGTATGAGCCGGAGGCTTAGGAACTGGATAGATTTTAGTTTTCGGTCAGAGTCTACGAAAATATTTGTCGCGCTTTACATACAAGCTTTTCAATTTGGCGTATTTGCACTGGCCTTATATTGTATTTCATTTCAGGCTTATTTGACAAACAGTATTAATTGGATTTTTTATGCCCGTACATATATTACCAGCCATTTCGCGTCCAAATGGCAATTAAAATGAAAAATAAAACAGTGCCAGGATGCTGCGTAAAAAGTTTTTGGAAAACACTGTGAACGGGATGGGGAACCGGACGATCAAATGGTCAAAGGGGTATTCACGCTTGGTCGTAATAAAAATTAATTTCATTGTTGAATCATAAAAATCGTTATAGGATGCTGCCGTCAAATGACCAAGTTTTATCAGCAAATGCACTCGGCCCAGTGACAGAGATAGAAAGATAGCAGTTAGAGAGAGAGAGCGAACGAGATCGAAATTGATTAATAGCGCGAAAGTTTGTTCAGTTCTTTATCGGGATGCAGTTTGGTTCGGTTGGTCCTTTTATTTTATCGATTCCACTGCATTTCACTGCAATCATTAAATGCCCAGCAAATATTCGTTAGCTTTTTATAAAAAACATGAATTATTTTGATAGTGAAGTGGCACTTGAGGAAGCAACAAAAAGTAATGCTATTATAGTCATTAATAACCAACAGCGATTCATTTGACCAGCACTTAATAAAGCCAGACCTCAGATAAAATAAAGCGACTGGTTATTTGGACAAAAAAATAATTAGTAAGGAAAAAACAGTACTTGTTTTTAAAGCTGGCTAGTGACCTCCTTTTTAAGTTGTCTCAGCTGCCACATCACCTAGTCAGGTGGTTGGGGCATCCACTTGCTGTTAAACCCCACATGGTGTTGAACTCCTGCACGTGTATAAGACATCACTTCCGGGGGCCCGGCACTGCTTATTTATTTAGCTTTTGGCAAAGTGCTCTTCAAGCCTCGAACTTCATATCGCTTACCATATAAATATTATTATTATTACGCTCTCTCGGCATACAGAATGATGGAGTGCATGGGGTTGTCGTTTATATGGCTGGAAGGGCCGTAAAACATACGGCAACTGCCGATTCCCATTAGCAAATATTCGGGCAACCCTTCGGCCTACAAAGTCCAAAAGATGTCATAGAGAGCAGGATTATTAAAGATTCTTTTCGTACATCTATACTTAAAAACAATTATTCAAGCCTTTAAATTTTGTTGAATAACAATGCGTAACCTGGGCCCAGATCAAATCTGAACCGGGGCATGTTGCGTCACTTCGACCACGCAGCAACAAACAATCGGGGCCGTGGTGGCAGCACACAGCCCACGAGGCACACACGCGCAGACACACCCGGGCACATTAGTTAAGTCAATAGCAATTCGGCCAACGGAATATACAATAAATATTTACATATCTAAATCGACAATTATTGAAATCTCAATTGAAATTGTGTGTTAGTCGCCAGTCAGCGTGTTTGGTTTAAATGAAGCCATGCCATTGATACAGCTTCACATTCCTGAATATATATACATATATACTTGGAGTGTATGCAAGTTGTGTACTGATATGTGCTAGAAGGAAAAACAATGCCTTCAGAGGGGGAGTTACCACCAAAGACAATTGCTTGAATATTTGCCAAAACCGAGGGAGGCTCCAGAAGTTAAACAGATCCATATTAATGCACATTACCGGAGCCACGATTTTCTTCCTAATATTCCCTAATACTTAACCACTAGGAATTAATATTCTTGCAAAGCATCCTAATATCTTGATTATTTAAAGTCAAAGCATCTCACTTATTTAATTTCAACCCGTGGTTGTCGCCGACAACCGTGCGTATGAGTTATGGAAATTTTAATTATAAGCTATTTGATGTTGCACTTAGACTGCGTCATCGTTGTCCTTGCACGCCAATACGCAATACCAATACCAACAGCCAATGTCACTGTATGTGTTTAATGCACACAGGCGGGACCGCACAATAAGCCGAAAGCCGACTGACCAATACTAATGAACAAATATTTGCATATCCTTGCTAGACAAGAGTCTTTGCTCGAGCCTTGAATCCAACCAACATTCCATCCCGATTCTGGCTGATTAAATTACTCGGGTATCTTGAAAATCCCCAAATGGCTGAATAGTCAAGCAGCCATTTCGCACTTTAATTCAGCAAGCAATTAAAAAATTATAAAAATAAAAACACAACATAAACAACAGAGTCCTGATACAAAAATGGCGAAATACGGCGGAGCGAGCGGACGGAGCGCCATGCAACGCACTGATAATGACAATTAGTGGCCACATTTAAATTGATGCACTTGACGATAAATGCAATTGCAAATTCAGCTGCCATGCAGACATGCCAGCGAGGCGAGCGCGCGTACAAAGGGTAATTTACAGAGGGAAAAATTGCATTTTTCTGGCGAACCGAGCTCGCCTCGAAATTCACACGTGCCGTCCAAATTGAGGCTGCTTTAGTGTGTGTGTCCGGGTGTGTTCAGATTCCGGGCAATAAATTGCAGCTGCATCGCCAATTGCTTCATTCGCAATGGCTACGTGAGTCTAATTATGCTCTCGGAATGGAATCCACAAAGCACTGTGTCCGGTTTTTGGTACGGCCCCAAGAAGCGAGCTATACTCAAGCGTTTTATGACCCTAAACGACTCCGGCCAATAAAGACAACATGCGAGTACAACTGTCAACTGTCGATAAGATCCTTTTAGTGTTATTACAAAATATGCTTACACTCCAACTGGCAGCGAAGCATTAAGCGTAGTTTGGGGTACAATTCGTTATTTGCGCTACTCGGCACACATAAATTGAATTTTTGAGCAGTCGGAGACGGATGGAGCTCAGCTGCCAATTGCCCGGATATCGGATATACATACATCGGATGGGCCATCTATATGGTGGATTTATTCTTTTTTTGTTGTACTTTTATCCGCCGCTGGCAATCGGAATGGTTTATGGCCGCAGGCTGCAAAGTGTCATCCATCGATGGGCGGCCGTTAAGTTTCCAGAGTGTTTTGCCATTTTCAGTTTTATAGCCCTCATTGGCAAGGGTTGTGTTTCGGTTTCTGTCTCTGTGTTTTTGAATGCCATATTCAACACCATTGCCGCACAAAGCTCATTACTCTAATGGATGCCAAATGCAATCCGCCAAACACACACACTCATGTACAGGTCTAAGCCAATGCCGAAAATATTCAAATATATTTTTCGGTTTGGACGGCAAAATTAAAATAAATTAACTTAGTTGCTCTACGCTTTGCATTTTAAGCGTTTGCCCGCAAATCGCACGGATTTGTCGCACATTTGTAAATTGGCAAATGATCGAAATGCGCTGAAATCCTGTTTATTATTTTATAATTAGTATAATGCTGCCAGTGGCCGAAAATTGAATTGCATTTCCAGTTTGGCAGGATTAAGAAATCACCTGAGGAGATGGCTTTAAGACCCCATGCATTGCGCAGTGGGAATAATGTCGGTTTTTTATTTCTGAATGCCATGAATTTTAATTAGATATGCAGTTTTTATGAGAGATTTTGTCACAGCTCGGGGAACTCTCGACTGGGCAAGCATATTTGCTTATATAGTCATTTAATTAATTATTTTAATTAAATTGTAATAAAAGTTCTACACCACGAGGGAACACAATATATATTCAATGTATATAATGGTTTAGAATAATTGAATATTTGAAGTTGATTGTCTGGCAGATGACAACATATGTAATTGAGTGCAGGGTAGGCCGGTCTTGAAAAAATCAAATAATCAAAACTAACAAACAAAATCAAACAAAAGTTGAAAGTAGTATTTGCATTTTCAAATGAATTGGTTTTCCATATTCTCCAATCACCCTTAGGGGATTTCGCTTACAGATAGTTTGGTTTATTTGATTTCTCACGACATGTTCGAGCTTCAACAATTTAAATTTATGAATACCTGACAGAATCTGGCGAAATCCTATCGCATGTCAAGCTCGGCGCCTGGAGACAAACTTGGCCATCATTTAATATTTATTACTGCAATTGTTTATTATTTATGTTAGCCGCGAGCTAGAGCATCAAATTTCGTATGCAAACGCAGCTGCTGAGCAATCTGCCATGCCCCGCCTCTTTTGGCCCTCTGCTGGCTCACTTCCGGTGCGACATGCACTTCCGTTGCTTTGCGCATCACGCATCCCTCTCTTTCTCAAGCAAAATTGTCCTTTTATAGCCGCTAGCTAAGGATAAGGACTCAAAGCAAAGGTGCACTAGAAAAAATAGATAATATGATTGAAATTTTTAAAATATTATTTCTAAAAGGATGCATTCAGTCTGTATTTTCTTTAATTTAATAAGAAGAAATATAAAACGTAGTTGTATAGTTTGAAGCATATTATACTGTTCTTTCAGTGTAGAAGCTGCCCACAATTAATTTATGCGTTTTTTTCTACTTCCTGTAGATCGCGACTTGACTTTTGTTTCAGTTTTTGTACAAACGCTTTGGGAATTTTAATTTTGGATTTCTTTCAAGTCCGTTTAAGGACTTTCGAGGCAAAACACAAAATGGCGCCGCCGTGGCCCAACGCACGCAGCTCTTTGTTTACTTTTAATTTGATCATTTCGCCTTTTTTTTCGTTTTTTTGTGGCAAAGTACTTTTTTTGTGGCCAGGTTCCCTTTGCACATGAACGCAATTTTGTAATTAAGCAGTTTGACCGCAGCCGGAAAAGTTTTAAGCAAATGAAGGCAACGTAATTGTTTTTTTTGGCAGCTTCTTACTTTCGAAAATAACTTGACAGGGGGAGAGTGATTATAAGGTGGGTGCGAGGGTGGGTGATTCCTTAAATAGGAAACTGATGGCCTGTCCCGGGCCACTTTACCCACTTCAAACTGCCAAGCATTGGCAGTGGCGATGTCTTGTTGTCAGAAGCAAGCGGACCAGCAGCCAGGATGATGGGCAGATCAGCTGGCAAAAGTTTTCATAAATAAATTATGCTGCGTGCCGGGCTGCTCACTCAATGCCAGAGACCAAGAACGAGCCACCAACAACCAAAAACCAGCCAGTAAACGGACCGAAAGTAGTCAAAAGAAAAACGCTTATCTGCAATTGGCTTCATAGAATACACGAAACACATTTGAATTTCCCCACAGGCAACAAGTGCCAAGGACTATAACAGACAAGGAAACACCCAAACAACTGCACTGGAAAAAATCATAGAGCTTTAAATATAAATATCAGACAAAAATATTTCAAACAATACTTGCATCCTTTCCTACAGGAGTGTCCTTCGAAACCCGTTGATCTATTTTGCTTCCAGTGTGAGTTCCAAAGTCTGTCATGTCCCATGCGGGCCTTCCCCTAAAATAGAGTGAAAGGGCCAAGGGTTGCGTATGCAAATCAAAGTTATTGTCAAGCCAAAAGTACCCACCGATGCGTACAATTGAGTGTCATATTTCGAGTTTGTTATGTTTGCAAAAGCAGCGGAGACCTTTCCATGTGAGGGCCAAACTTCTACCGGGGGTAAGCTCTAGTCGAAAGTTTTCTTGGCCAGCGATTTTTCTTGTCTGTTGGCTGTTGTCTGTGTTTTGGCCATGCAACTTGTTATCATTGTTGCGTGTCTAAAAGCCAATGGAGGAATAAAACTTTTGCCAAACAATCGCAGTGCCAACGCAAACATTTATGCGGCTCTTGGATTAGCATGGCTTCTTCGAAAAAAGCGGAATAATAAAAAAAATAGAAGCATATGCTAGCTCGAGGCCATGCACAAAGGACATGTGGTGTGGTGTGAGTATTCCTCAACTAGGACCCTTTGTGTGTGTGCAATCAACCGTTATCAAATTTTTCGAACTTTTACAACTTTCACCTTGCCAACAGCCCGCGCCCAAGTCGCCATCCCTTTGTTAGCTGCCTGAGTAGACTTCAACGCTTTACGCAAGCCACTTAACTATTTATGGCTCAAATGTGCGCCAGAAAGGACTCACTCTTCGCTGGTCGGGATGTCTGACAACAGGGCTTGACATAAACACCGGGTGTCATGCATTATTCAGGGCACTTCCTTACCATTTCCTCAACAGGCACTTGAGCGGAGAGTCCCGACAGCTGGGAAAGTCGCATCTCCACCGCCATGTGCCATGTGCAACTAATTAAAATTCATATTCAGTAATCAATCTGCCGACGACCTTCCACAGTTCTGACTGACTGGCAATGCCAGTCAAGCAGTAAAAATGCATATAAAAATTTATTCACTGCGAGAAAATTAAAGTTTTTTAAACTATCTTAAATATTTATAAAAATGTCACCCGAATGTCGTTAAAAACCCTTTTTTGTGGCTACAAAATGGCCTGTAGTGTAACAAAATAACTAGAAACCATATCCTTTTTCCCAGTGTTGTAGATAAAATATATATTCGTGGCCCTTGGCCTCCACAGCCGCCTTAAAGTCCATTAAAAATCATTTCGATAAACGGAAGCGGTGGCAGGCCGAGAGCACATTGCGATTTTCTCACAATTAGCATTTTCCCCCACACCCCATCCCCAACTCCGACCGCACTCGCTTACCTGCCCGCGCACCTGTCGGATGAGTATAGAGGGAGCGGCGGCAGAGGGGGAAAAACGATTGAAACATTTTTAAAAATTTGAAATTCATATGCGCAGCAAACGTGAAATGTTTTGCCAAGCGTATTGTGCAATAAAAAATAAAGAGCCAAACCAAAAACAAAACAAAAACACACACCAAGCAGCAGAAATTCTTGTGTAAATAAAAATGAGAAACGGAATCGAGATGGGTCGCGGACTCGGGCTAGGGGTACCCTGGATTTGGGGGGTCGGGGGAGGTCAGAAAATATTGTGTATATGCACGTGCACATATACATTCATACATGGGTATGGAAACATCTAAAAGGATTCAATTATTCCCGCTCGTTACACAACAACAAAAAAATAACATGGCGGGAAAAAATGCGCGCCCATGGAAGTATGCAACAGAAATTGCTCCCGGCATGTAAAGTGCTTGGTGCGCGAATGTATATGTGGAAGTGCGTGGGAGGGGAAGGACAAAACGGAAAAGTGGGGGACAGGGCGCTGCAGCATATGCACGCGCATAAATCGACGACAGATAGCAGCAAGGACGAGTGCTCTGATGGTGTCGGCAATAAAAGCAAGGACCGTGTAAAAAGGACACTCATATATATATGCATTGATTGCCAAAGCAATGCAATACAAACACACCTCTATACAAGCAGTAATACCCGATCTTGCACATATACGTTGGTATACATATACCCAAAAGCTCCGCGGTACATTGATTGTAAAATAATATTTCTGTACCGTGTCGCTATAAAAAAAGAAGGAAAATTGATACCAAGAATTTTGCGCTGTTTTATTGCATACAAACGGGCGCTGCCTCAAAATATCACTCATACGTCATGTGAGACGGACAACCGACTGCGAACGTATGCAAATAAGCTCATTGCGACAGTCGCATTTTTGCATACACCAGCCTGCTCCCATTATGCTATTGAATCATTATGAAAACGGCACTTATGAGTTCCTTCTCTTGGCATTTTCAGTTCTGGGAAATCATCTCCGACGAGCACGGCATCGACCCCAATGGCTACTACCACGGCGAGTCGGATCTGCAGCACGAGCGTATTGATGTCTACTACAACGAAGCCAGCAGCGGAAAGTACGTGCCCCGTGCCGTGCTTATCGATTTGGAGCCGGGCACCATGGACTCTGTCCGCCAGTCGCCAATGGGCCAGCTATTCCGGCCGGATAACTTTGTCTATGGACAGTCCGGAGCAGGTCAGTTCCAAAAATTTCGATCTATAAATCATAAAAAATTATTATATTATTATTTCGTATTATTATTCTTATTATTTTTTCTAAAAATAAGCAAAAATTACATTAAATCATTTAATGATAGAAAATTTAATTTTGCCACAGACTTCTGTTGCATTTTGAAAAGTGTGGAAAATTCGTTTTGCATTTCGACTAATGCATTTCTGTTGCACTCGTGAATGTGGCCATGTTGTTTTGACCATCTAGAGCCTTTTCTTTTGTTGCCCTGCGGATTTTGGAGCATGCTTTTGTTTCGATTAGATTTCGGAGCCTGACATCGCTGACGATGTCCGCGCTGCAGCAAATATCCTTTGGCGTGGCAGTTATTGCAGCTGCCTGGCCTTGTTGCAGCAACGAAAACAGTGGCTGCAACAACTACAACCCACATGGCCAGTGCCAAATTTCTGTTGCTTTGATGAGCACCAACAACCAGATGACAAGGCGGAGACCATGGCCAATGGTGTTATCACAGGAAAGCTTATCGTCTAACAGCAGCCTCTGCGATGTATTCCTGATGTTGACGCTGATGCTCATGCTTCAGCCCTCTGCTGGCTGCAATACGAGTACCCTCCCCATACATTGCCCCATCCTCCCACCGCTAATGATGCTCATATGATGATTGCAATTATAAAATGGCCTGCGGATGACGACGAAAATTAATTTTGTACATGTCAAACGTCGCGGCTTCTGTTTTTGCTTCAATTGTTGATTGTTGATGGTGATGACCACGATTCTTTATTTTAATTATGGCCCAGTGTTAAAGATGGCCTTTCCTTTTGTATAATTTTAATCAATCAGCCAAAAAGTCCATTGCACAATACAATCAATTAATTATTATTATTAATCAGCAAGACATAAACTAAATTATGAAATACTACTTAATCTTACTTAGGCAACAACTGGGCCAAGGGCCATTACACAGAAGGCGCCGAGCTGATAGACTCCGTCCTGGAGGTTCTGCGTAAGGAGTCCGAGGGATGCGACTGTCTCCAGGGCTTCCAACTGGCTCACTCCTTGGGCGGCGGTACCGGATCCGGTTTGGGTACGCTACTGATTTCCAAGATCCGCGAGGAATATCCCGACCGCATCATGAACTCTTTCTCCGTGGTGCCCTCGCCAAAGGTAAGCATGACCCTCTCACCTCTGTGGTGGCACCTGGCCTGCTCCACCAAATCATTATCGGGGGTCAGGACGAATGCAATCCGCTTAGCAAAATCAGCTTACAGCCACGCACGGTGGGTCGCAAATTACACGGCAGCAAAATATGTGTTTTAAGTAAAGTCTTATCTTAAAAGTCATTGCTAAGGACTGTGTTGTTAGTGCAGATAGCGCATAAAAATATTGTCTTAACACCCTTTACATAAAAAAGTACGTTATTTAGTGGAATAATTTTTTCATAGTGCTCTCCTTCATTTGAAATAATGGGATAAAATACCCATGGTTTGTCCTGGTGGCGATAGTAAGCCTACCCGCAGACCCAATGCGCTTTACACCTGCACGCGTTTTTGCCAAATTAGCAAGCAAAAGCCGCTGAGAGCTGGTCGTGCGTGTATTTGGTTCCAAAAAGGACGCCGCAAATGTTGTTTTATTTATGCAATTCATACGCTAAATTCAATTGGCGGCTTTGTGCCCGGGCGGACGCGGCTTTCTCCCAATAATTCTAATTAATTTGCAGGCGAAATTAGCAGCGCCGCCATCGACCGGCCAGCGGCCAAAGCCTAATTGGCAATGCAATTTTAATGCAATTTAGTGGCTCCCACTCGCAAGAAGGTGGCATCTGGCCTCTGGCCTTCTGACCTCCCTTTTGTCCAATTTTTTAGATTTTTTTATGGTTCATACCACCACGCGTCTTTTTTGACACGCCTCAATTGCCGCTTAATTAACCCAGTTGCATATATTACACGTAAATGCAACTGCAGATATATATAATATATAAACATATATGTATGGACATAAATGTATGTAATGTGAACAGCACGTGATACGCCTTCATTTGCATTATTCGCATTTAATTACATTTTGGCATTTAATTAAATTAATTCAGTGCAGAATTAATTGTCATTGGCAGGCGGCGTCCTGAGCCAGGCAATTATATTATTTTCTAATTTATGAAACCATTAGGGAGAGCGTTTTTTCGCAAACATCAATATTTTGACAAGTGCAACTTGAAATTAATTTCCAAAAACTGAAAAGATATTAAATTCGGAAAATGCGCTCGTGTTGTTGTACTAATAAATGGCCATGTTGATTAATATTCATGCATGTTTTGCGTTATTTAATAAGCTAATATTTGAACAACTGGCATTTAGTATATTTGATAACCAAAATGTAAAACAAGCCGGCCCATAATGTTTTCATTTCTACATATTAGGCTCACGGCAAACCATCAGTCCGTATTAGCTTTGCTCCATTTGACAAGATTTAAAATCAAATCAACCATATTTCGATATATAATTTTATTTCTCCGCTCACACATCGGACAATTACAAGTTTCCAGTAAGTAAGGAAGTCGGCGAGGCGTGAAATTAACATTTGACAATGTTCTTATTGGCATATCAGAGTACACAATAAATTTTATGGAATTTTTAGCCAACACACTGGCACACGAAACTTACATTCTGCACTCGAATTGCGTTAAATTTATTACCGTCACGGCTGAACGCCAATGGTCAACTATTGAACCACTCGAATCCCTGACCCCACCACTCGGGTCCGGGCTTAACTTTAAATGCCCCACTATATCCTCCCATTCTTTCCCGTTTTTCGGGTGTTATTTATGGGCCGTGCTGGGTTTGCCTGGCTTACCGCAATGTTTTGGCTTCGGCGGTCATTTTATTGCGGCCTGTCCTGACACATGCCTGTCACGTTATAACGCTTTTAATATGTACGTGTGTATAATTTAATAGTTTTTCATAGCCATCGGATCGGTGCGATGTAAAGCCTTTGTCGCCGCCACGCTTTGATAAGCGCCATTATGCAAATGCAGCGCATTCACACAGAATAAATAGGAAAGCTGCAAAAAATATCACGCTCTATCTCTGCTTTATAAATTCTCCACATACGTCTGTTCGAGCATATTATTAAAGCTTTTAATTGCTTTCATTAATTAACGGATGCCAGTCAAAGGATTTAAACACCCTTTGGCTCCAGCTATCGCCTCGCTCTTCGCCCGGCCAAGCAAAGGAAGGTGCCATCTGAGATTTGCACCTGCCAGTCTGGCACTGCAATAATATCGAAGAGCGTGCTCGTAAATCCTCCAGATTTAGATGGGTCAGGAGACCTGCCAGGGGACAGAGCAAGAACAGAGTGGACAAATATTGTGTCCAAGCGGTGTGCAAATAGTGCGGCCAGCAACAAATAGCAAATACAAAATGCAAAATGCATGTGCACGAGCATAACTCATTAGTATTAACTGCATGTACCGCCTAAGTAGACAAAGGTGTGCTGCCAGGCCTCGGTGCGAGTTTTGTGGAGAGCATGCACCCGAAAAAGTTTCTTCCAGAAGTATAATTAAAGAGCACTACTCCTTATATTTTCTGAATCCTGAAAGCCGGTCGTTTTTTCTTAGTGCACTCTCCATGCGTGGGAGTACATGTTATCGCTCTAGGGCCGGGGCCATTAAATAATTGCCACAATTTATGTGCACACACCTTGCAAACGGCAACCCGAAAATCGAGTGAAGTTTGTCCCACAACTAACCAGCCACGCCCCCGCTCGCAGAGCTCCTGTATGCATCCTTCAAGTTGCGAAGAGCAATGCATCTTGCCTACGCAAATATAGAGGGCCGGCCAAAGATAATACATAATTTTCAATTTGCAGAATTTGAAACGAAATACACACCAGGCGTGTACACTGTACAGTGGAAGATGTGTGTAGTGGCAGACACAAAGATGTTTGTGCAACATGCAACTGCATTTATGCAGCAACTCTCGTCCTGAGTGCCGCTCCAGGCTCAACATATCATTGATACTGTTGCAAGTTGCAACTGCAGCAGGCACAGGAACAACTGCCTGTATTAATAGGGTTTGCTATTCTGTTGGCACTGCATTCGAAATTCATCCTGTTGGGAGAATGCATTTTTCATGTTGCAGCCTCAAAGTGCCAGCAAGTGGATTGGGCCAAAGAAAACGCCAATTATTTAAATATTGACTGTTGGCCGATAGGACGAAACTTCAATCCTCATTCGAGCCTTCATTAGGTGTTGTCCGAAACATAAATAAAAGCGTGTAAGTCCTGTGGCCTAAGCTTTTGTAGAAAATTCCCTTTAGGAGGAAACAAATTGTAGGACCTAAGTAGGTGACCAGAAAGAAATCCTTTATGCTCCTGTTTGATTGCCGGTCGCCTTGCTAATTAATCTGCTTTTATTTTTGCATGTCGCTCGGCCTTTTGCGATTAATCCGGATAGGTGTCCGACACCGTCGTGGAGCCGTACAATGCCACGCTATCCATTCACCAGCTAGTGGAGAACACGGACGAGACCTTCTGCATTGACAACGAGGCTCTCTACGACATCTGTTTCCGCACGCTGAAGCTCTCGTCGCCCACCTACGGCGATCTTAACCATCTGGTTTCCGTAAGTAACGTAATTCCATCCGTCTAATGCTTCCTTTGTTTGTTTGTCTGTCCACCCATCCTCTCCATCATCCGTGCACCAAATCCCAAATCCCAATCCCAAACACCCCTGCCACCGGTTCGAGAAAAGGTATCGGAGGTGGTGGTGGAACCATACAATGCCACGTTGTCCCTGCATCAACTCTTGATGGACACCGACTTGACATTCTGCATCGACAACGAGGCCTTGTACGATATATGTTACCGGACTCTGCGACTAGGATCTCCCACTTACGAGGATCTCAATCACTTGGTGTCTGTAAGTAACAATCAATGGAACCGGAAGAAAGACAAGGAACAGCAACAATAAAACCCATTTAAATTAAAACCACTCTTTAATATTAATATAATTTTTATTTAAATAACTAAAATCATCTTAATTCATCCAGGTCACAATGTCCGGTGTAACCACATGCCTGCGTTTCCCCGGCCAGCTGAACGCCGATCTCCGCAAGCTGGCCGTGAACATGGTGCCCTTCCCGCGTCTGCACTTCTTCATGCCCGGATTCGCACCCCTAACCGCCAAGGGCTCCCAGCAGTATCGCGCCCTGACCGTGGCCGAGTTGACCCAGCAGATGTTCGATGCCAAGAACATGATGACTGCCTGCGATCCCCGGCACGGACGTTACCTCACGGTGGCCTGCATTTTCCGGGGTGAGTGTTGAGCGGGAGTCAAAGTGTGAGGGGGTTGGGAAAAGAAAAATAGTTTTTTAACTACAAACCTTAAACACTTTCACGCGTAGCCAAAACAAGGGGGAACCCATCCATCCATCTATCTGCTCATTTATTCAGACGACGGTGGTGGTGGCGGCGGCGGCGGCTTATCCGGGGAAACTTTGTCACTTTGTCATGGGCAGCCGGTGGCGCACCTGACCGTCACTTTTCCGACCCGTAGGCACGTAGCAACACCTTCGACTCTCTGGGGGGCTTGGCTTTTTTAATGCGTGGCTTTGGGCGACGATTTTATTAGCCAAGCACTGGGCCTACTTATGGGCGCCACTAAAAATGATTAATGCCCGGCTGGCTGGCTAAAAAGGCTGCAATCCGTCAACGCGCACGTAGCGCAAATTTGTTAGTCCGCCGAACATTTCCACTCCAACAACATTCAACTGCCTGTTGGCATTTTTTCGCGCTAATTTTTAAATTAATAAACTGCGATGCGGCGCCCAAAAGTATGCCGCATAATATTTCATTTGTTATTCCTTGTGTGTATGTGTGGGTGCGCAAGGACTGCTCCTTTGAATTTCCTGCTGCCATTGCCATTGCCCTTGCTTTTGACTGATGACTCGCAAAAGGCGCGTAATTAGAAATTTACTTTCAAGATCCATTGGGGAATTGCGACCGCCGCCTGACACGGCTCCTGGCTTAACTAATCATGCTGAACGTGACTCCGGCTGCACTGCACCATCTCCGGATTTCTCCAGATCCGGGGATCCATATCCGTTTTGGCCTCTCTGACGACTGCCTGCCAGAAATACTTGCAAAATAATTAATCACAAAAATGTGTACGACTCCGCTCGTTGAGCCAAAAGAGGCAAAAGGAAAAAATGCCAGCAAAGGAATTTAAACAACTTTTTTAGTTACCTCCTGGGACTGTTTGTGTCCGCATCCCATA
The DNA here is from genome assembly GCA_018153035.1 of Drosophila pseudoananassae pseudoananassae. Lineage (NCBI taxonomy): Eukaryota > Metazoa > Arthropoda > Insecta > Diptera > Drosophilidae > Drosophila > Drosophila pseudoananassae. The sequence continues at coordinate 4,590,705 of JAECXR010000055.1, forward strand.
CCATCCCATTGGCCCAGGTGGCAAGGTGCGCTGCGAGGACTTAGAAGCCGTTTAGTATTTCATATTCAGGGATTTTGGGGATTCGGCTGGCGCATCAAAGCGAACTTGGCTTTTGATGTAAATACGCTGAAAGTTTCCGGCCCGTGCCTGGAGGCATTCTTTTTTTAACGGTAACGCTTACTCAATAATTAACAGGTCCCATGTCCATGAAGGAGGTGGACACCCAGATGCTTAACGTGCAGAGCAAGAACAGCAGCTACTTTGTCGAATGGATACCCAACAACGTCAAAGTGGCCGTCTGCGACATCCCGCCCAGGGGCCTCAAGATGTCCGCCACCTTCATTGGCAACTCCACGGCCATCCAGGAGATCTTCAAGCGCATCTCCGAGCAGTTCACCGCCATGTTCCGCCGCAAGGCCTTCCTCCACTGGTACACCGGCGAGGGTATGGATGAGATGGAGTTCACCGAGGCTGAGAGCAACATGAACGATTTGATTTCCGAGTACCAACAGTATCAGGTATGAAAATTTTTTTTTAATTTAATTTTTAGGACAAGAGGAATTTTAATATTTTGAAAAATATTTTAGGAGGCCACCGCCGACGACGAAGTGGAATTCGATGACGAGCAGGCCGAACACGACGGCTACGAGTCGGAGGTCCTGCAAAACGGCAACACCGAATGAGGACTTAGTTTCTACCAAAACTATAACTGTTTCCTGTATACTATTTTGTAAATTATTTGGCCCAGCCAGGTTTCAAATAAATATTTAGTGACTATGCTTCTGTAGTAGATTCCAAATTAGATGTTTCACTTTCGTTTCACTTACATATTCCAAAGTCCAACAATTATTCAAAATATAAGCCCGAAAATTATGTCTAAAAAGTTTATTGGATCGTCTTGGTCTTACAATGGATAGTTTACCAGGACATCCTGGCGCGCCAGCTCCAGCAACATAGGATCGTCGAAGAACTTGTTGATAGACACATCCTCGGAGAGACCCTTCCTGCGCCGGGTCTTAATCATAAACTCTCTCGCCAAGTGCGAGGCCTGTTGTGGCTCCAGCGGACGAATGATGATGCTCTTGTCCAGCGGATCACCAGGAACAATCTGCCAGTGATGGAATACAGATAAGCAGAAGGCCTGGCCCTGGGTATGTGTACGCAGATCCGTCTCGAAACCGAATGAGTCGATGGCGGGTATAAAAGCTTTGATCGTGTATATGGGGGATCCTGATACCGGGGCATCCTGGGTAACGTGCCCTCTGTAAAGCAAGATTATAGTTTTAAGTTATAGGATTTGAAGTAAAAAAAGAAAGATTTTGTAAACTAACCTGCGCCTGGCCAGCACCGTATAAACAGCAGACACACAATCGGCCGGCGCCTGCACTTCCACAAACAAATAGGGCTCCATCAGACGCGGAGTGGCCATTAAAAATGCAGAGTATGCCACACGACGAGCTGTGGGAATGATCTGACCGCCACCGCGATGGAGCGCTTCATTAGCAATAACACCGTCGAGAATCTTGAACTTGACATTTCGAATGGGCTCCTCGCACAACGGGCCTTCTCGGGTGCCCCATTGAAAGCCTTGCACAATGGAATCCTTTACAGCTGTTAGCAGGTTCTTGTCCACTTCCGAAGGCAACGTATCGTCCACGAGGATATTGGGTCCAGTGGAATCGGGGCCAAACGCCCAAATGGAACGTGCTGCCAGCAAATCCCAATCGTAGTTGACCTGGAAGAACTCTCCGATGCGTTTCTTGTTCCAGTTAATGCACACAGTTCCGTTTTCAATGTCCTCGGCCAAACCCTTTTCTAAAGGCTCTGATATCATGGTTATCTTGTTCTTTTTGTTGGGCGTCTCGGCAAAGCACTTGAGCGAACTAGTTTCCACCACTGTCTCGCAGAACGCCACCACGGGATCCGCAACCTTAATGTCAATCTCGGAATACATCTTTCGAAGATCGTGCATAACACAGTCCAAGTACAGTTCACCGGTTCCAAGAATCACATGCTCACCCGACTCTTCCACGCGCGTCGACAAGAGAGGATAGGACTTATTAACTTTGCGGAGACCGTCCAACATCTTGGGTAACTCTGATGGATTTACTGGCTCCACCGCAATCTTTATAATGCTCTGGGTATTAAACTTAAGGGGTCGGAAAATGTAGAGATCCTCCGGGACATTGATGTCCACAATCGTTGATGTTTTTACAATGCACTGATCTATTCCCTCGATAAGAACCCAATTGCCAGACGGAACTCGATTTAATTCCACTTTGTATCTGGATTCAAAGACCCAAAGTCTGCCAACTTGGAGTATGCGCGAATCTTCTTCGTCCTGCAGGGTGTAGTTCTCACCAAGAACACGCACCTCTTGACCAGCATGCAACGTTCCTGAGACAATTCGCGCCAGCACTTGGAAGAATGTACAGTCATCGTTCGGATACATCTTGGAACTGTGTACCATCAGAGTTCCAAACTGGTTGCATGAGATCATGTCACGATATATATCACCTTCTTTAGGCCCCGTGTAAATGTGATCCACCTTACGTTTGGCGTTTTCCAAGGGTGATTTAATGTGCTCGACGCACATGTCGACGAAACCACTGCAATCTCCCATGAACCGATTGCAAACGAGTCGTAGCAACGGCCGTATATTGGATTTCATTTCCTCCTTTGAGACTCGCACATTTAGCTCGGCGAGGGTGTCAGATAAAGTTGTATCCACATCACCCACCACCTGGGCAATAAGCTTATACATGGGCTCCAAAATGAACTCTACGAAGCTGCGTTGTGCTGAGTTATGAGGTTGCTTCTTTCGAGAATTTGCGCCTGTTTCATATAATACATTTGTGAGACACAATTTTAATGACATGGATCTTAAACTTACGTTTTGCTATTGAAGTACATATCGCCCCAAAGCCGCTTGGCAAAGTCTATGTAGTTCACGCCTTCGTAAGTGTCTGCATAGAGTTTGGCAAAGGATTTTAGAGTGAAACAGAACCCATATAGGGAACTTGCAAAGCAAACATTGCCCAAGATGGGAGACACTAATACATTGTCATCTGCTGCGGCATATGTGCTGAAAAATTAGGAATATTGGGTTTAGACATGAATCCCATACCACTTGACATTATTGGCTTACCTGAGCAGAGAGTTCACCTCCTCCACTATGTGCTTCAACTTGAAGTAGGCATCTTGAGGCGGCAGCTTAAGCTCCAATATCAAACGGTCAATCTGTGAATCCATAAACCCGATGAATATTTGGCAAACATTTCTACAAATTCATTCACCCACCTTATTGATGCACACAGTGATTGCCTGGCGCTCCTGCACCGCATGTTTGAGCAGGCGCTCAGTGTTCAGCATGACACCCTCGGCGGCGTCAATAAATAGCACCACTCCGTCGCTCATCCGCATGGCGGCCGTCGCCTCATCGGAAAAGTTGACGTGTCCGGGTGTATCAAAAATATTCAGTAAGTAGCTCTTTTGCTTGACATCCTGTAGGACCAGAGTAACAGGAGTAGCCTTAATACTACATCCACGCTCCTGCTCGGTGAAGAGCGTATCCGTATAGCGCAGCGAGCGCTCCTCCATGTTCTCAAACTGCGGATGCGTCTGACGGATAAGGCAGTCCACAAACGTGGTTTTGCCGTGGTGCAAGTGCCCAACCAATGCCACGTTGCGAATAAGTGGAGGAGTATCCATCAAATCCGCCATGAACTCCATATCGTAAGTGGTCTCCTGCATATCCTGCTCCTTGATCTGGAACTTCAGCTTCTTAACGGGTTCGATGAGTGGCTTGTCCAGCGGCTGGGCATCCTCCTCCTGAACAATTGTCTCCACATCTGGCCCGTAAACTTCCACCGCAGATGGATAATATCGTTTATCCTCGTGAAGTACTACCGCAGTCACTTCCTTGTCCTCATCCTCCTGAGGCTCCACCTCATCTTCATCCATTGCGTCCTATTTAAAGAAATTAATTAACATAACTTCATATTTTCATCAAAAAGAGAAATCAAGTATTTGCCTCAGGATCCTCCTGGACATCTGGCTGGCCGTAAATGCTTTGTTCATCATCTTCGTCGCTGTCTAAATCGGGACCAATGTAGTTTCCAAATTCATCATACAAATCGGAGTCCATTTTTAGTTGGTTACTAAAAATAAACAATATATTAAATATTTTATTCAAGAAATTGGCAAAGCGAAGCAACAATGTCCCCGTGCTTATATTTTGTTTTTTTTAGAGGGTATGTTCGTACTTTATTGAGGTTGAAGCCTTTGGTTAAACTATTTATTTATAATAAATGATTTATAACTGCAATTAATATTGCTTTACAATTTTTAAGAAAAAAACGCGGATTGGAAAACACGCCACTCTTCTTCTTCCCACAAAAGCAATCAGCTGTTGGAAATGCCGGCTATGGTAAAGCGTTACCAGACCATAACAAACATTGGTGCAGCCCTGGCGGGAAATTTTAAAAATGAAATGCGAATTTCCCATGTTGCTAATTAATGGTAATGAACGTTTTCGGAGCAGGTAGCTCTTCAAGTATAAACAGGTAGAATACCCAGAATACCCTTATAAATGCGTGGAGGATATTGAAAGTCATTAGTCAGAGATTTTTAGTGAAGGAGTCAGCATCGTCATGAAGATAATATTTTATTCTTTTTTACTTCTTTTAATGGCTCAATATTCGTTTGCCAGTAAAGATTTAAATGAAATTCTAAGTCGCGGCGACTGGATTAGCTTAGCTAAGAATTATATAAAAAACCACATTCCATATAAAGTAAAAAGCTATACTCCATACAAGCCCACAGGGCTTTTATTACTGGAAACACCTAGCAACATTATTAATTCAACAATAAAACCATTGCCGGAGACTACTAGTACGAAAAAACCTGTAACTACAGAATCACAAGAAACCACTTCCAGTCTTGAATCCACAACATCATCCTCTCCGTGGGTTACCAGCACGGATAATCCTGTCACTACGGAGCCTCCAGAATCTACTACATACATGGCATCAACCACAACACCATTTTCGGAATATTCGACTACAGAAATATACCCAACTACGGCGTCACCGGAGACCACTACCTCCACAACCCCATTCTTGCTGAGTGATACCAGAACAAACAATCTAGAGACTACGGAAGCCACAGAAGAAACAACTTATATAAGCTATGATTCTACCACAACAACTTTACCAGAATATACGGAATCTACTACCAATATTTTTGAGTCCACCACAACATCCGTACCAGAAGATACCACTTCGAACTACCCCGATACTTCAAGAGAGGCTCAAGAAACTACTTTACCAGAATATACGGAATCCACTACCAATATTGTTGAGTCCACCACAACATCCGTACAAGAAGATACCCAAAAAAACTTTCTGGACTATAGCAGTACAACCGAATACACGTTCACAGATTTGGTGGAATCCACGGAACCATCCTCGGAAACTAGCACTACGGACAATTCAGTAATGACAGATCAGACTACAACTCAATCATGGGAATCTACAACTCCCAGTTCTTTAAACACCACAGATAATCCAGAATCCTACACAACCTTACTGGATATAATTGCTACAACTCCAGGTTTCGACAGTACAACATATTTAAGTACAATGGTGGATAATTTTGACAATCCGGAAAGTAATGTTACAACAACAGAGCCAACAACGACAGCTAGAATGGCGAATCACGCCGAAGATTTCAAAATAGATAAACCAAAAAAATATAACTCAGATACAGAACCCGAAATTTACTGGTATTAATTAAAAAATTGATTTTAAATATATTTGAATTTAAATTAAAATTACTGTTTTATTTCGATTTATTTTGTGGCAGTGTGGCAGCACGGGCCATTAAATATTAAGTGGCAACGCAAGGCACCACCTGGGCATTGAACACATTTTTGTTTATTTCTCTCGATCATAATTTTATAAATCAAGCATGAGTTTAGCCAGCATTAAACAAAAGGAAGCCAAAGGCAAGAAGAAGATGCTACCAAGGTTGCGTACCATTTTGGCCAATCCGTACAAAAATCACAGGTAAGAAGATAAACAAAAAAATGTATCAACAAGTGAACTTTTAAAAATTTCAGCCCGCTTTTAACCGAAGATGAAGTGCTGCAGTTTTCTAGTATAATTAAAAAGGTTATGAAAAACTGCAAAGATGGTACTAAGATTTTTCCTAGTCGCTATGGAATTCATCTGGGTCTGGAGAGTTCTTTACGTGTCATAAACTCGAAGCGGTTCTCACTTTTGATTGTTTCCTTAAGCCTGCGACCAGCCCATCTCATCCGGTTAATTACCACCAGTGCATCCGTCAAGGTCCCCACCGCTCCCATCTACGCCCAACCCAAGCTAGAGGATCTAACCGAGGATATTTTTGGTATAAGGGCTACAGCTTTAACCTTACCATTGGATTTAAAAACCATTAGCGAGGATTTATATCATTGGGTTTCCGCCAGGAAATTAGATCCTCCCATTTCCAAGAAGAAAACTTCTAAGGCACAGAAATTTACAAAAAAAATCAAGACACTGGAACAAAAGGATAAGGAAAGTATTGAAGCCGAGACAAAGAGCCAGAAAGAAGAGCCAGTTTTACCAAAGCCAGTGGAACAGGAATGGGATGGCGATTTTATCTCGTTCTCTGATGACAAATCGACAATAAAGCTGGACAAGATAGATATTCAGGTGGAGACCAAACAACTGGGTGCTGCTCTTAGCAATTTGGCCATGAAAGCCAGAAGTCAAGCCAAAAATGAAGCGAAAGTCGAGCAACCTATGAAAAAAGAAGAATCCCCCGACATAGAACCCATGGAAATGCACGAGGATGAGGATGAGATTGAAGAGGACGAGTTTCTGCCAAGTAACTTAAGCACCTATCAGCCACTTACTGTTCAACAGATTCGTCCAAATCCCAACAAGAAACCTAAAAAAGAAACGCAACAAAAAGCAAAAGAAGGAACTTTGCAAACAAAACTAATAGTAAACTAAAAAAATAAATAGGAAAATAACATAAATATTAAAAAAAATTATTTCTTTTTATTAAACTTATTTATTAAAATACCCTACGACTTGATGGAGAAAAACTATTATAATTTTGATGTGTTCAAATATAGTCCCCCCTTTAATCAGCTGTGATTTTTAGGTTATGTTATTTGTTATCGTAATTGTTAAGGCACCCGCAAAAAAATGCTCCGAACTTTACGTCAAATATCTCGATTAAGGCGATGTTTAGCCGCCCCTGTTTCAGGCAGCAGTTTGGCCAATATAGCCTCATCCACACCAGATGTTTGTGTAAGACTTCAGGCTCCTCTACATACCAGCAGCTCCGCATGGAAATATGATAAAAAATCGTCTAGGGCGGCGGACGATCTGGACAGCGACGATGATGAAGATGAGGATTTCAAAGATGAGCGCGACTCCAAGGTGGTAAAGACCAAGGTGAACTCACTGCGGGCAGACTTGCTGTTAAAAGCAGGTCTAGGAATGGCCAGAAAGTTAGTATACACGAAATCTGATTAAACAATTACATATTTATATTAGACTTCAATTTTTTTTTAAAATATATTATGCTAATTTTTTTAGATATTAATTTACCTTAAGTACAAAATATATTATTAATTATAATAAATTACACTTTAATTGTAAAAACAATCCATATTTTTACAAAACAAATGAGCATTAACTAAAAACTGTAAAAAAAAAATTAATTTAAGCTAAGAAATTTCTTAGTTTACTTATTTTTTCTAATTAAATGACTAATTTTGTTCTGTCCTTAGCAAAGTGGAACTAAATTTTTATGAAAGCAAGATACGGGTCAATGGAAAAAAGCTTCAAAAGAAAAGCGCCCAGGTGAGAAGTTTATAATGATTTGGTTACAAAATTGGTTTAAATATAAAATACTTTCAGCTTGATGTCGGCGATGAAATCGATGTGATCAGAGGCTTCAGTCAGTCAAATCCTTCCCATTTGGTAGTGGCTCGTGTTGCTATCCTTTCTGCCAGCGAACGGGAGGAGGGGCTCAGCGTCCACTTGCGGCGCTACAAATCCCTCCTGGTAGAAAACTATCGCGGAGCCAACGCCTTTAAGTCCTCGGAACATGTTCCTCACTAATCCAAGATTTTAGAATTATTTTTTTTCCGATTTACATTGTATGGAAAGTAGTTTTCAAAGTTATAATCTTCTTACCAAGAAAGATAATTTTTAACGAGCGAACTAATTTAAAGAAAATTAGAAGTGAAAAAAATTTAAAAAAATGTAATGTAGAAAACTACATTGAAAGGGGTGTTAATGTAGTAAGTACCCACTTACACCCTGGCCACTGTTTTCAGTCCAACAAATAAAACAACTATTTCCTTTTCATATTTTATTTCATATAAGGATTTCATTTAAGATGTATTAGGAAAATCTTTAAAATTTTTACAAATGTTTTAAATAAGAAGAATTACCAAATGCGACAGCTATCCGGTTGGGAATGCATTGGACTGTCGGAGGGGCAATTATAGACCTGAGCAAAATCATAATTGTTGGAGACTGCGCCCAAGACACGATACTTGTCTATGGTGTGTTCATTGGTTAGCTCTTCCCAGTAATGTTCCTGCTCATAATCCGCACACCAGAGCTGGGCAAATCCAAGGAAGAAAAGCTGTTCCGGCGATAGATCCAATCCGGATATTTGTTCGCTTTCCAGGGTCTCGTGGTCCACCTCGCTTCTATTCTTCAACTCCTTCATGTGGTTGCGATATGCATCAAGGGCACCCTGCAGCCCACCGCTATCCGCGATGTTTTCGTCCTTGGTCCCTTTGCCGTTGATGTTCTGATTAATCTCAGGTATAAGATAGCGGTCGTAGTGGTCCACAAAACACGTTGCTCGCTCCTCAAAAACACCTCGAGACTTCTTTGACCACCAGTTGCGCTTTTCTCCACCACTATCGAACTTGGAGCCTACAGTGTCAAAGCCGTGGGTTAGCTCGTGGCCCACCAGGTAGCCCAAAGTACCAAATTTGAGGGAATTCGGCCAGTCAGGATGATAAGCGGGTGGATGCAATATGCCTGCCATCACATAAATGGAGTTATCAAGGTTGTAATAAAAGGCATTGACCTGCATGCCCAATAGCAACTCCAGGGGCTTCGTGCCATTGGACTCGCTGTGGAATCCATTGAAACGGCGCAAGCGGGTGAGCAGTTTTCGTTGTTGGATGAGGCACTGGGAGAAGCTCGCGTTCTCCAAGTCGAGACTATGAATTTCTTGAAGCAAGCGAGTGGTAACCTCTTCGTTTTTATAGCTTCCAATAACTGGCTCAATGGTGGACTCCTTTAGCTGTGCCTCCTGTCGAGTTTCCGGGTCCAGCCATTCCACTTTCTCGAGCGCCTTCTTCTGGCTATTGCGAAGTTCCTGAACAATAGCGGACACTTCTGAACGAGTCCTGTCTTTAAAATGCTGTCGATTCGAAAATATTTGTAAATATTTAAATACAAAAATGTGACCCCGTGGACTTACCGCCATGTAGAGCTTGTTCAAAACGAGGGAAAAGCCGCTTTGCACTACCGAGACGCAGTAATCCTTGTGATACTTCTCCTCCTTCAGTTTGGCATCCATTCGATATAATAGTAGCATGGCTAGATAGTTTGCCACAGCCTCTGGGTGCCTTGAGCACACTTTCTCCAACTGATCGTAGTAGTAGTCGCAATATCCATCCGTTCCTCCCACGTTAGAAAAGTTTTTCCCGTTCCATGCAATCTCGTAGTAATTCTCCCACTGATGATACTTAGGCAGATTTTCGTTTTCAGACATTTCTACACATTTCTCGTTATCACCTTCAAATCTATCCGCAACTGCGAGTGCGTCACGCCAGAAGTCAAAAACACCAGCGATCACCTCCGAGATCTTGTCCTCCGTGAGATTATAAGCTTGAAGATAACTCTTCATTCGGTTCTCGTTGAGCTTGTAGGCTCGAGAGGTTCTGTTGGCTATGTTATCCGTCTGGACGATGTGATCGAATCCCAGTTCTGGTAATTCAAAAAACGGAGAAAAGGGGTACTGGGGCAAATTATCCTCGTTAATCAACCCTTTGACCCCGAAATTGGTAAGATGAGCGCTCATATTAAACCAGCTGAAGCTAGAAGCATTCCATGACGCTCCGTCGACGGCAGGGAAACCACCTATGGACTTGATAAGCTCAACATAAGCGGGATCAGCGGCCGGCAGCGGAAAAACAGGCGCCGAGAGACACGTGTTGTAGAATTGTTGCGCAACCTGCAGTTCCGTAGAAACGTTAAGCGCCTGGGCCAACTGCGTGCTGGTCAGAAGCTTTTCTCCTTCATTGATCAGGGTGTAGACAATATCTAAGAGGTTGTTTCTTTTGTGGTTGGGCTGGAACCGATCCGGACGTACGTTTTTCCAATTTCCGCAGGCGTATTCATAAAAGTCATCACAAGGTGCCACGCTTAGATTCATATAGGATTTCATTTTTTCGCCATAGGATTTAAGGTACTCCACAGTATCGTCTTTAATTACATTTTCACTGTTTAAATCACCGACACCCCTGGCCTTGCACTCGTAGATATAAAAGCCAACAAGGATGTAAACAAATACCCAGAGCATGACAACCCTGTGGCTACTTAAGTTTGAAATCATTAGTCACTGCAATTATCTTTATATATGTATATTCTTTTAAGTCAAGTGTAGTATAGGTCACAGTGATAGATCCTGATTTCTTTATAAACAAAACCTGAAGCGCAAACAAGAGATCGACTGTTTAACTCAGAGCACGATTATCGACTAAGCTGCTAGGACCTATATTCCAAACAGATCCGTAAATTATCGCGAGACTCTCTGAGACTTGACCTAAGCTAAATAATAAGGCTGATAAGAATATATTCGAATTGCAATTCAAAAGAATTCATTGATTAGAATCTCATTCATTCAGCTGGAGAGATTGTTTTTTTACAAATGAACAAATTACTCTGGTTCAGTTATATTTCAATGGCCTATATACAAATGAATCTTAAACAATATATTTATTACATTGTACAGTCGGCAGAGCTATGTCTTTATATCGAATTATATCTTAGAAAACTGATAAGCGAAAAAATAGCTTCATATATTCCATCACTCTACTTTCCACTTCGACCCTGTGTTTGTAAATATAAAAAATTTAATATTTAAACTTTAAATTTTAAAGCTACAGCATCTAAAAGATATTTTTCTCAAGTGAAAGTCTATTCTAAATCGATTTAAGTAATACTTTTAATGATAAGTTAATGAATACGTTTTAATGAAAAGTTGTAATCTACTTTTGGATAATACGCGATTGGAAATAACATAACTATGGTATTTTTTAAGATAGAATAATCAACATATTTTGGTAAAACTAACCTTTAAAGTTTAAACTTTAAACGTATGGACTCTCAGCAAACAATTTTTTTGAAACTTTTTAATACAAACTTGATCTGCGTGGATACCACACGAGGCTGAGTTCCAAATCGTACTTTCTTTCTTTTGCTTAATAATTACTTAGAATGTAAATTTTAGACTAAAAACGTAAAAAAAAAACAAATAAAATGTTTAGTAGAGTTTAAATAAAAATTTTTAATATGAATATGACGTTTTTTTTATAATCTGGTATTTAACAAGGCTAAACAGTTTTTAAATACTATGGTGGTATTTAAAAATGTTTAGGCTGCTTCATCCTTTAAATGTACTATGTAGTACCAATTACCAAATATGGCAAGTATCCGCTTTGGGATGCATTAGGCTGCCGACAGGACAGTTATAGACCTTTGCAAAATCATGATTGTTGGAAACTGCCCCCAAAACACGATACTTGTCTATGGTGTGTTCCATACTCAACTCCTCCCAAAAGTGTTCCTGCTCGTAATCCGCACACCAGAGCTGGGCAAATCCGAGGTAGAAAAGCTGTTCTGGCGATAGATCCAGTCCGGGCATTTGTTCGCTTTCTAGGGTCTCGTGGTCCATCTCGCTTCTATTCTTCAACTCCTTCATGTGGTTGCGATATGCATCAAGGGCACCCTGCAACCCACCGCTATCCGCGATGTTTTCGTCCTTGGTCTCTTTGCCATTGATTTTCTGATTAATCTCAGGTATAAGATAGCGGTCGTAGTGGTCCACAAAACACGTTGCTCGCTCCTCAAAAACACCTCGAGACTTCTTTGACCACCAGTTGCGCATTTCGCCTTCACTATCGAAGTTGGAGCCCACAGTGTCAAAGCCGTGGGTTAGCTCGTGGCCCACCAGGTAGCCCAAAGTACCGAATTTGAGGGAATTCGGCCAGTCAGGATGATAAGCGGGTGGATGCAATATGCCTGCCATTACATAAATTGAGTTATCAAGGTTGTAATAAAAGGCATTCACCTGCATGCCCAATAGCAAATCTAGAGGCTTGGATTCGTTATTCAGTTCCTCGTAGTAGAATCCATTAAAACGTTGCAAGCGGGTAACCAGTTTTCGGAGGTGGATCAAGTTCTGGGGGTAGCTCGCTTCCTTCAAGTCCAAGGCGCGGATTTCTTGGATCATACGAGTGGTAATCTCTTCGTTTTCGTAGCTACCAATGACAGATTCAATGGTGGACTCCTTTAGCTGGGCCTCTCGCCGAGTTTCCGGGTCCACCCATTCCACTTTCTCCAGCGCCTTCCTCTGGCTTTTGCGAACTTCCTCTACAATGGCAGATACCTCTGAGCGAGTCCGTTCGATAAAATGTTCCTGAGGATTCAAAAATTCGTTTTAAACAAATTTGTTTTTAACAATATATTTTTCCTTTTTATTTCATTTTAATTTAAGTTCAAGAAAATATCTTTCAAGAAAAAGTGTGCAACACAGTGAAGGAGACATCACCGACCCTATAATGTATATACATATATTGCAGGTTATTGTTGATATATGGTATATTGTAGATATAAGCAGCTCCGTCTGTCTGTTTCTACGTCTCAAACTAGTCTTTAAGTTTTAAAGCTACTTTTAAAAAGACCTTCCCGACTATATTCCATAGCTGCCATGTTACTGAACAATCGGAAATTACCCAACTTTCATGTTATTGAAGATAGAAAGCTTAAACTTCGTTGAGATTCTATTTTTAGTCACTTAATCCGAACTACCAAATTCTATTGTATAACGAGCGGCCAAATATATCTCAGATTTTTGAAGATAGAAGTGAGGTACTTTTTTTAAATTTTTTATTGTCGTAAATTGGTTTTATTATAATATTTTCATAAGGATCGTCCAACTATATCCAACTATTTTTGAGATATATTTCCGGTATTAACAATATTTACATTTACGATGGTAAAACCATATCACATAATATATTATTTAGTAGACTTCTATTTTAGTTGATTTTCTCAAAACTTTTATGAAAACTCAATAAATAAAACTTACCGTTTTTTAATAAAACAAAAGAATAAATAACTTCACCCTTACACTTACCGCCATGTAAAGTTTGTTGAGAAGTTGGGAAAAACTGAATTGCACCATTGAGAGGCAGTGATCCTTGTGATACTTCTCGTCCTTCAGTTTGGCATCCATTCGATATAATAGTAGCATGGCTAGATAGTTTGCCACAGCCTCTGGGTGCTTTGAGCACACTTTCTCCAACTGTTCGTAGTAGTAGTCGCAATATCCATCCGTTCCTCTCGCGTTAGAAAAGTTTTTCCCGTTCCATGCAATCTCGTAGTAACTCTCCCACTGATGATACTTAGGCAGATATTCGTTTTCAGAAATTTCTAAACATTTCTCCTTATCACCTTCAAATCTATCCGCAACTGCGAGTGCGTCACGCCAGAAGTCAAAAACTCCAGCAATCACCTCCGAGATCTTGTCCTCCGTGAGATTATAGGCTTGAAGATAACTCTGCATTCGTTTCTCGTTGAGCTTGTAGGCTCGAGAGGTTCTGTTGGCTATGTTATCCGTCTGGACGATGTGATCAAATCCCAGTTCCGGCAATTTAAAATAGGGACCAAAAGGGTACTGGGGAAAAATATCTTCGTTCATCAACCCATTGACCCCAAAATTAGTAAGATGGGAGGTCATGTTAAACCAGCTAAAGCTAGAAGCATTCCATGCCGCTCCGTCGACGGCAGGGAAACCTCCAATTGACCTTATAAGCTCCAGATAAGCGGGATCAGCGGCTGGAAACGGAAACACTACCGCCGAGAGGCACGCGTTGTAGAATTGTTGCGCAACCAACAGCTCCGTAGAAACGTTAAGCGCCTGGGCCAACTGCGTGCTGGTCAGGAGCTTTTCTCCTTCATTGATCAGGATGTAGGAAATATCTAAGAGGTTGTTTCTTTTGTGGTTGGCCCGAAACCGATCCGGACGTACGTTTTTCCAATTTCCGCAGGCGTATTCGTAAAAGTCATCACAAGGTGCCACGCTGAGATTCATGTAAGATTTCATTTTTTCGCCATAGGATTTGAGGTACTCCACTGTGTCGTCTTTAATAACATTTTCACTGTTGCTTGAATCACCGACACTCCTGGCTTTACACGCTAAGATATAAGACCCAACCAGAATGTAACCAAATAAACAGATCATGGGTATTCTATAGCGACTTAGATTTAAAAACATTTTACGGACAATATCACACTAGTCAGTGTTTACAAAACCTTAAGCACAAAAGGAAATCGACTGTTTAATTCAGACCCCGATTAAGAACTAAGCTGCTAGGGCCTATTTCTCAAGCAGCTCGAAATTATTCGTAGCTCTCTTTCAGACTTGACCTAAGCTAAGTATTTACGCTGATAAGAACATAGACTCGAAAAAATGTATTAGGCATATTAATTAAGCAATATGAGATTTTTCTTTTAATAACTTGATTTTAAAAGCTTTGCCTTGACCCTTTCAATACATTGTTAATCCTCTTGATAGATCCAAATTATATTAAAGAAACTAAATTCCTTTTTTAAAGAAAAAAAATATATAGATATATAATTGCAAATAAATATTATTTCAAACTTTTCCTTCCCTTCTCTTCAACTTTTAAAATTCAAGAGTTTAATATTTTAAAAATTAAAATGAAAAATTTTAGTTTTAAATATTTTATATATAGTTATATAGCTCATGTGAGAATATTATCTGGATAGTGTTTTTTTTAGAAACATGTGTACTCTACCAAATCAAAAACTGGCATGAGTTGTCTTCCCTAGGTACCTATTTAAAAATAGACATTTTTCTGTTTTCGTACTTTCTTGCTAACTAACCTTATAAAGGAAAATAAAAAATCCGAAATTTGAGATATATGTATATCCGATCCTAACTTAAGGGTATATCAACTGTGGCTTGATATAGTCTTATTCGCTTTTCTTATTATACCCTTGCGGGTATTATAATTTTGGTTTAGAGGGTATTCTAATTTTGATCAAAAGTATGCAACGCAGTGAAGGAGACATCTACGACCCTATAAAGTATTGTACATATATATTCTTGATCAGGATCACCTCCTTAGTTGATATAAGAATGTCTGTCTGTCTGTTTCTACGCAAACTAGTCTCTCAGATTTAAAGCTATCGACTTAACACTTTGCACACACTTTTTTCTTTCCTTTGCACGCATATACATATATAAGTCGGAACGGCCGAGATATCCTATAGCTGCCAACTGATTGATCGAAAATGCTTTAACTTTGGTGATTTTAGAGTTAGAGTTCGGATTTTAGATGAATGCTATTTTCGAAAAAATAATATGGCGCTCCAAATTTCATAAGGGTTGCCGACTATATAATCTCATAACGATCGGCCGATTATATCTTATAGTTGCCTTTTCATTTTCGAATTTTCGAATATGGAAGCTTGAGAATTTGTTTCTTTAGATTTTGTTTGTAATAAATTGGTTTTATAATGATATTCTCATAAGAATCTGCCAACTATATCCGATGCGATATATATACGGTTTAAACTGCAAGGGTATATGAACTTTGGCTCCGCCTGAAGTTAGCTTTCCTTTCTTGTTTGTTTTTAAACGTCCCAAGCCCGACAAAGAAGAGTGTCAACCACTTTGAAATTTTGTAGCATTTTATTATTTGGTATTTTTAGAAAAGTATTTAACAATATTTAGAGAGCTTCACACTGATTTGCTTTCAATGTATTTGAAGAAGGGTTACCAAATGCGGCAGGTATCAGCTTGGGGATTCATTGGGCTTCCAGCGGGGCAGTTATACACCTGGGCAAAATCAGGATTGTTGGAGACTGCGCCCAAGACACGATACTTTTCGATGGTGTATTTTTGGTTTAACATTAACCAATATTGTTTTTTCTCGTAATCCGAACACAAGAGCTGGGCAAAACCGACAAAGAAAAGCTGTTCTGGCGATAGATCCAGTCCGGGTATTTGTTCGCATTCTAGGGTCACGTTGTCCCCCTCGCTTCTATTCTTCAACTGTTTCATGTGGTTGCGATATGCATCAAGTGCACCCTGCAACCCCCCGTTATCCGCGATGTTTTCGTCCTGGGTGCTTTTTCCGTTAATATTGCGATCAATCTCCGGAATATGGTATCTGTTAAAGTGGTCTACAAAGCACGTTGCCCGCTCCTGATATGCAGCTCTAGACCTCTTTGCCCACCAGTTACGCATGTGTCCCTCAAAGTCGAACTGGCAGCCCTTTGTATCAAAGGGGTGGGTTAGCTCATGGCCCACCAAGAAGCCCAAAGTACCAAATTTTAAGGAACTAGGCCACTCGGGATGATAGACAGGGGGATGTAATGTTCCAGCCATCACATGAATGGCGTTTAAACGGTGACTATAAAAAGCATTAACTTGAGTACCCAAAAGATATTTCAGGGGCTTCGTGTCCTTAGGGAGTTCCTTGTGGTGCAGTCCATTGAAGCGGCGTAAGCGGGTCACCAATTTTTGAAACTGGATCATGCTCTGGGGGAAGCTTCTATCCTCCAACTGCAGCTCATTGATTTCTTGGATCAAACGACTGGTAACCTCTTCGTTTTTATAGCTACCTATTACGGGCTTAATGGTGGACTCTTTGAGTAGTGCCTCCCGCCGAGTCCATGGGTCCAACCACTCGACTTCCTCCAGCGCATTTCTTCGGCTATTGCGAAGTTCCTGTAGAATATCTGATACTTCTGTGCGAGTCCTGTCGATAAAATTCTCCTGGGAAATCGAAAATGCTTTTTTAAATAAATGCGTTTTAAACAATACAACAATTACTTTATTGAGCAAAGAAAGTCTTAAAATTTATTTTCATGATACTGCGGACGGCAGTCCATGGTGACAGTCCGACACTTAGGTGACGAACCATATGCTGTGCTTTGCGCGAGAGGTTACTAATTGTAGCCGAAAAGCGTAAAATTTTCTGTGGGAATTCGATTGGCATAACTCATATACCAATCAAACGGTGTTCTCTAACGATGGTATATGAGGGTGATTCTCTAATTTTCGATAAACTTCTTCAAAAACTGTTTAACTTTAAATACCTTTAATTGGTACCTCAACCATCCTTATCAGATAAAACGTTATTCAGGAAAAATTCAGTATAAAACATTCCCTGTACACTTACCGTCATGTAGAGCTTGTCAAATAAATAGGCAAAGCCACTTTGCACTATCGAGAGGCAGTAATCCTTGTGATACTTCTCCTCCTTCAGTTTCGCATCCATTCGATATAACAGAAGCATTGCCAGATAGTTTGCCACAGCCTCTGGGTGCTTTGAGCAAACTTTATCCAACTGTTCGTAGTAGTAGTCGCAATAATCTGCAGTATTGTCCCATCGGTTAAAGAATAATCCGTTCCATGCAATCTCATAGTAGCTCTTCCATTGATAATACTTTGGTAGTACTTTTTTTACAGAAATAACTTTACATTTGTAGGTACAGCCATTAAATGTCTTAGAAATTTCGAGTGCCTCACGCCAGAAGTCAAAAACCCCAGCGATCACTTCCGAAATCTTATTCTCCGTGAGATTATAGGCTTGCAGATAACTCTGCATTCGCTTTTCGTTCATCTTGTATGTTCGAGAAGTATTTTTGGCTATGCTATCCGTTTGGACGATGTGATCGAATCCCAGTGCAGGCATTTCCAACAACGGTCTAAAGGGGTACTATCCTAGGGGTGAAATATCCTCGTTGATCAACCCTTTGACCCCGAAATTAGTAAGATGGGCGCTCATGTTAAACCAGCTAAAGCTAGAAGAATTCCATGCCGCTCCGTCGACGGCAGGGAAACCACCAATTGACCTTATAAGCTCCAGATAAGCGGGATCAGCAGCTGGAAACGGAAACACCACAGCCGAGAGGCACGCGTTGTAGAATTGTTGCGCAACCTGCAGTTCCGTAGAAACGTTTAGTGCCTGGGCCAACTCCGTGTTAGTCAAGAGCTTCTCCACCTCATCGCGAATAGTGAAGACAATATCTAACAGGTTGTTTTTCTTGTGGTTGGACTGGAAACGATCCGAACGTACGTTCTTCCAATTTCCGCAGGCGTATTCGTAAAAGTCATCACAAGGTGCCACGCTAAGATTCATGTAAGATTTCATTTTTTCGCCATAGGATTTGAGATACTCCTCAGTGTCGTCTTTAATTAAATTTTCACTGCTCCTTGAATCACCGACACTCCTGGCTTTACACTCAAAGAAATAGGTGCCAACAAGAATGTACAAAATTACGCAGAATAAGGTAACTCTGAGGCGACTCAGGTTTGAAAACATTTTAGGGCGAATCAGCGTTTATTTAGGTTTGGTAATGCTTAAAGCATAAGCGCTAACGATGGATCGACTGTTTAATTCTGAGCACGATTAACAAATAAGCTGGTGGGTCAGACTTTGCAACAGGTCCGAGATTAATCGCGGCTTCCTCTCAGACTTGACCTAAGCTAAACATTACCTTTGATAAGAAAATAAACGCCATCTTTTTCCAAAGAGACTCACTGATGAAAAGGTTTGTATTTTTTTAAATTAAATTCTTATTATCTATACTTTTTAATCCAGTAACATATATATCTTTGAAACTCGGAAAAATTCCCGAAAAAAGCACCATCCCTCAGCATCATGGACATCACCTAGCATCATGTACTGCCCTTCTTCTAATAAAAAGAATTAAATGGTTATGTTTTATGTATTTTAACAACATTGTAATAAGTTATGTTTTTTTTTTTTTTTAAATTTGTAAACAACGATTTCCCTTATTAATTTTATATTTTAGTAATAAAGTTTTAGGACAGATTCTAACAATGAAAAGAAATAAAATATCATCCTACAATGTTTAGAATGTATTGTTTAAAGTAAATTAAAGTAGATTACCAAATGCGGCAAGAATTTTTGGGATTCATTGGACTGCCGGAGGGGCAATTATAGACCTGAGAAAAATCATGATTGTTGGAGACTGCGCCCAAGACACGGTACTTGTTAATAGTGTGGTCCTTGCCTAAGTCCTCCCAATAATGTTCCTGCTCGTAATCCGCACACCATAGCTGAGCAAATCCGAGAAAGAAAAGCTGTTCTGGCGATAGATCCAGTCCGGGCATTTTTTCGCTTTCTAGGGTCGCGTTGGCGCTTCTATTCTTCAACTGTTTCATTCGGTTGCGATATGCATCAAGGGCACCCTGCAGCCCACCGCTATCCGCGATGTTTTCGTCCTGGGTCCCTTTGCCGTTGATGTTCCTATTAATCTCAGGTATTAGATAGCGGTCGTAGTAGTCCACAAAACACATTGCCCGCTCCTCAAAAACAGCTCTAGACTTCTTTGACCACCAGTTGCGCATTTCCCCTTCACTGTCGAAGTTGGAGCCCACAGTGTCAAAGCCGTGGGTTAGCTCGTGGCCCATCAGGTAGCCCAAAGTACCAAGTTTCAGAGAATTGGGCCAGTCAGGATGATAAGCAGGTGGATGCAAAATGCCAGCCATCACATAAATGGAGTTATCAAGGTTGTAATAAAAGGCATTCACCTGCATGCCCAAAAGAAAATCCAGGGGCTTGGATTCGTTATGCAGTTCTTCGTAGTGGAATCCATTAAAACGTCGCAAGCGGGTAACCAGTTTTCGTAGGTGGATCAAGCTCTGGGGGTAGCTCGCTTCCTTCAAGTCCAAGCCGAGGATTTCTTGGATCATACGAGTGGTAATCTCTTCGTTTTCGTAGCTACCAATAATAGATTCAATGGTGGACTCCTTTAGCTCTGCCTCCCGTCGGGTCTCCGGGTCCAACCATTCGACTTTCTCCAGCTCCTTCCTCTGGCTATTACGAACTTCCTGTACAATAGCATATACTTCTGAGCGAGTCCGTTCGTTAAACTGATCCTGAGGATTCGAAACTGCTTTTTAAAAAATATTCTTTTGAATAATATATTTTTCCTTTTTATTTCAGTTTAAAACAAGAAAATAAAAAATAACTATAATATTGATGTTAGAAAGCTCTTCCCTGGCTTTATACCCTTGCAGAGGGTATTAAAAAATGTAATTATTAACATCATTATAGGCAACTTAACATTTCGTTTCTACTGTGTGTATTTAGGGCAATATATTGACCCCTTTTAACACGTGCTAGAAAGAAGACTTAGCTGAAACAGAGCAATTGCTGGTCCAACCGAGCTCCGACTTCACACAGGCGGATCCTGTCACTCTGGAGAAGGTCAAGGAGGAGATCATCGGCCTCCACATCAAGAAATCGTTTGGCTTCGATGGTATAGAGGTAATTGCCACCAACCTCTTTCCTCTTTCCTAATGTCGGTATTCAGATGCTGGTGGGGATTTCCAATCGAGCCCTATTAACCGCAGACTTGACCAACTAGTGTTAAATAGGGCGCTCAGGATGGTGTCCGGGGCCCATCTATACCACGAAAACACTGTCACCCACACCCAACTGAAAATACCTTGGGTCAGCAGAGATGTTTAATGGTTTGTCACCAGGTATGTGGGCAGATTGGGCCAGCATCAGAAGATTAAGAGGATAGAGGATAGAGGATGGAGCTGTTTCGGCTTCTGTATAACTAAATTCAATTTGATAGCATTTTAAGGTTTCATATCTAATTTTATCATTATCTACTCTGAATAAGGACTCTAATGAAAGAACAAAAAAAAAATAAACATCAGCCCGTCTGTTTCAAAATTCATGAGGATCGGCTGACTACATCTTATAGCTGCCAAATAAAGATAGAAGATTGGTAATTTAAATAAATTTGGTATTCTAATAAAATGAAACTATGAAAATTGTCTTTTTACTATGAAATTCTCATAGAGATCTTCCAACTAAATTTAGTATTTGCGATATAAATCCGATCTTAACTGCAAGGGTATATCAACTTCGGCTACGTCCGAAGTTAGCTTTCCTTTCTTGTTTACATTTACGATGGTAAAAACGTAATCAATATGTGTATACTTTTAGATAGATATAACATTTTAGTTGTTTTTTCGAGGCAACACTTATGAGACATATTTTCACCCCTAAACAACTTACCGCCATGTAAAGTTTGTTAAGAAGATGGGGAAAGCTGAATCGCACCATCGAGAGGCAGTAATCCTTGTGATACTTCTCCTCCTTCAGTTTCGCATCCATTGAATACAACAATAGCATGGCCAGATAGTTTGCCACACCCTCTGGGTGCTTTGAGCACACTTTCTCCAACTGTTCGTAGTAGTAGTCGCAATATTCTTCATTTTCGCCCTCACTAGAAAAGTTTTGTCCGTTCCATGCAATCTCGTAGTAACTCTCCCACTGATGATACTTAGGAAGATTTTCGTTTTCAGACATTTCTACACATTTCTCGTTATCACCTTCAAATCTATCCGCAACTGCGAGTGCGTCACGCCAGAAGTCAAAAACCCCAGCGATCACCTCCGAAATCTTGTCCTCCGTGAGATTATAGGCTTGAAGATAACTCTGCATTCGTTTCTCGTTGAGCTTGTAGGCTCGAGAGGTGTTGTTGGCTATGTTATCCGTCTGAACGATGTGATCGAATCCCAGTTCCGGCAATTTAAAATACGGTCCAAAGGGGTACAGGTGTATAATTAACTCGTTAATCAGCCCTTTTACCCCGAAATTAGTAAGATGGGCGCTCATGTTAAACCAGCTAAAGCTAGAAGAATTCCATGTCGCTCCGTCAACGGCAGGGAAACCACCAATTGACCTTATAAGCTCCAGATAAGCGGGATCAGCAGCTGGAAACGGAAACACCACCGCCGTGAGGCACGCGTTGTAGAATTGTTCCGCAACCATCAGTTCCGTAGAAACATTGAGCGCTTGGGCCATCTCCGAGTTAGTCAAGAGCTTTTCTATTTCATCTAACAGGGTGAAGACAATATCAAAGAAGTTGTCTCTCCTGTGGTTGGACTGGAACCGATCCGGACGTACGTTTTTCCAATTTCCGCAGGCGTATTCGTAAAAGTCATCACAAGGTGCCACGCTGAGATTCATGTAAGATCTCATTTTCTCCCCATAAGATTTGAGGTACTCCACTTTGTCGTCTTTAATAACATTTTCACTGTTGCTTGAATCGCCGACACTCCTAGCTTTGCAATCCAAGATATAAAACCCAACAAGGATGTAACCAAATACACAGAGCATGGGTATTCTATGGCGACTTAGATTTAAAAACATTTTACAGTGTTTACAAAACCTTAAGCACAAAAGGAAATCGACTGTTTAATTCAGAGCTCGATTAAGAACTAAGCTGCTAGGGCCTATTTTGCAAGCAGCTCGAAATTATTCGTGGCTCTCTCTCAGACTTGACCTAACCTAAATATATACGCTGATAAGAAAACAAACACAAAAAATGGCATATTCACTGAGCAAGATGAGATTTTTCGTTCGAGAACTTGCTTTCACTACATATTGACTATATAGATAGATTATATTAAAGAAACTAAATTCTACTAAATATTAACTTAAGGGTATATCAGCTTCGGCTCCTCCTAAAATCCGGCTAGCTTTGCTTTCTTGTTTTTAAACGTACCACGCCCGCTGAAGAAAACTGGTTGAATCAACTCTGAAATATTTTATAATTTTATTATTGGGTATTAGAAAAATATTTCATAATGTTTACTCCTCATCCATAATGTTTTATCTTCATACTGACTTGCTTCAAATGTATTTCAAGAACGGTTACCAAATGCGGCAGGTATCTGCTTGGGGATTCATTGGGCTTCCAGCGGGGCAGTTATACACCTGGGCAAAATCAGGATTGTTGGAGACTGCGCCCAAGACTCGAAACTTGTCGATGGTGTGTTCTTTGGCTAACTCTTCCCAATAATTTTCCTGCTCGAAGTCGGCACACATCATCTGGGCAAAACCGAGAAAGAAAAGCTGTTCTGGCGATAGATCCAGTCCGGGTATTTGTTCGCATTGTAGGGTCACGTTGTCCCCCTCGCTTCTTTTCTTCAACTGTTTCATTCGGTTGCGATATGCATCAAGGGCACCCTGCAGCCCACCGCTATCCGCGATGTTTTCGTCCTGGGTGCTTTTTCCGTTAATATTGCGATCAATCTCCGGAATATGGTATCTGTTAAAGTGGTCTACAAAGCACGTTGCCCGCTCCTGATATGCAGCTCTAGACCTCTTTGCCCACCAGTTACGCATGTGTCCCTCAAAGTCGAACTGGCAGCCCTTAGTATCAAAGGGGTGGGTTAGCTCATGGCCCACCAAGAAGCCCAAAGTACCAAATTTTAAGGAACTAGGCCACTCGGGATGATAGACAGGGGGATGTAATGTTCCAGCCATCACATGAATGGCGTTTAAACGGTGACTATAAAAAGCATTAACTTGAGTACCCAAAAGATATTTCAGGGGCTTCGTGTCCTTAGGGAGTTCCTTGTGGTGCAGTCCATTGAAGCGGCGTAAGCGGGTCACCAATTTTTGAAACTGGATCATGCTCTGGGGGAAGCTCCTGTCCTCCAACTGCAGCTCATTGATTTCTTGGATCAAACCACTGGTAACCTCTTCGTTTTTATAGCTACCTATTACGGGCTTAATGGTGGAC
Source organism: Drosophila pseudoananassae pseudoananassae (assembly GCA_018153035.1). Lineage (NCBI taxonomy): Eukaryota > Metazoa > Arthropoda > Insecta > Diptera > Drosophilidae > Drosophila > Drosophila pseudoananassae. The sequence goes on from JAECXR010000055.1 coordinate 4,614,656, forward strand.
TCTTTGAGTAGTGCCTCCCGCCGAGTCCACGGGTCCAACCACTCGACTTCCTCCAGCGCGATCCTCCGGCTATTTCGAACTTCCTGTACAATATCAGATACTTCTGAACGAGCCTGGTCGATAAAATTCTCCTGGTAATTTAAAAATAACAACTAGATATAGCCGAAAAGTTAAAAATTTTCTGTGTGCGTTCGATCAGAATAAGTCGGTGTACCAATCGAACGGTGTTTCTCTAATTAGATTATTTTTACCCGCACAATTGCCAAAATCGTTTAGTTTGATGGAAATTTGAATGAGAGTGGAACATTTTCGATAAACTTCCTTGGAGCTAGTGGAGAAGTTTTAATCACAAGTGAAAATGTAATTCGTTCATTCGTTCAGTCAATGGGTACCTCAACCGTCCTGATCAGACGTTACGTTATTATGGAAAAATGATTCTAACAGCGTTTTCAAAATGATAAAAGTTCTGAGATGGACTCGTTCTGTTCAATTTCTATGGTTTTGTTTGTTTGTTTAATTTTTCTAATTTTACTTTCCCAATTATGGAAAAAATTTAACTTCATTCATTTTTATTACCAAAAGCGTAAAAAAGTAGCTACATATATTAACAGATATTTTGCCATTTGAAAGATTAACGGCTAAATATCTATGAAAAATATCTATGAAAACTATTTAAAAAAAATAGTCTACATAGAAAAGAAAAAAAATATACTAAAAATACAATTTTTTGTTATTTTTTTAAATAATTTTTTTTTTTGAAAAGAGACCTTGAGATTTGATATGCATTCCATAAATCTGGGAAATTCCGAATACTAGTGATATAGTCGGATAAGTAAAGAGTTTGTCGTATCCGTTTGTCGCAAAGAAGTTTTTTTAGCCGTTTACGATGATAAAATTAAACAGCTCACAAATTTAAACACCGTAATCCGTAATCCAAAATTTACTAAAATCTGTCTCATATTTTTAGGAAAAAAATTCGCTGTAAACTTACCGCCATGTAGAGCTTGTCAAATAAATAAGCAAAGCCACTTTGCACTGTCGAGAGGCAGTAATCCTTGTGATACTTCTCCTCCTTCAGTTTCGCATCCATTCGATATAACAGAAGCATCGACAGATAGTTTGCCACAGCCTCTGGGTGCTTTGAGCAAACTTTATCCAACTGTTCGTAGTAGTAGTCGCAATAATCTGCAGTATTGTCCCATCGGTTAAAGAATAATCCGTTCCATGCAATCTCATAGTAGCTCTTCCATTGATAATACTTTGGTAGTACTTTTTTTACAGAAATAACTTTACATTTGTAGGTACAGCCATTAAATGTCTTAGAAATTTCGAGTGCCTCACGCCAGAAGTCAAAAACCCCAGCGATCACTTCCGAAATCTTTTTCTCCGTGAGATTATAGGCTTGCAGATAACTCTGCATTCGCTTTTCGTTCATTTTGTATGTTCGAGAAGTATTTTTGGCTATGCTATCCGTTTGGACGATGTGATCGAATCCCAGTGCAGGCATTTTCAACAACGGTCTAAAGGGGTACTGGGGTGAAATATCCTCGTTGATCAACCCATTGACCCCTAAATTAGTAAGATGGGCGCTCATGTTAAACCAGCTAAAGCTAGAAGAATTCCATGCCGCTCCGTCGACGGCAGGGAAACCACCAATTGACCTTATAAGCTCCAGATAAGCGGGATCAGCAGCTGGAAACGGAAACACCACAGCCGAGAGGCACGCGTTGTAGAATTGTTGCGCAACCTGCAGTTCCGTAGAAACGTTTAGTGCCTGGGCCAACTCCGTGTTAGTCAAGAGCTTCTCCACCTCATCGCGAATAGTGAAGACAATATCTAACAGGTTGTTTTTCTTGTGGTTGGACTGGAAACGATCCGGACGTACGTTCTTCCAATTTCCGCAGGCGTATTCGTAAAAGTCATCACAAGGTGCCACGCTAAGATTCATGTAAGATTTCATTTTTTCGCCATAGGATTTGAGATACTCCTCAGTGTCGTCTTTAATTAAATTTTCACTGCTCCTTGAATCACCGACACTCCTGGCTTTACACTCAAAGAAATAGGTGCCAACAAGAATGTACAAAATTACGCAGAATAAGGTAACTCTGAGGCGACTCAGGTTTGAAAACATTTTAGGGCGAATCAGCGTTTATTTAGGTTTGGTAACTTAAAGCATAAGCGCTAACGAGGGATCGACTGTTTAATTCTGAGCACGATTAACAAATAAGCTGGTGGGTCAGACTTTGCAACAGGTCCGAGATTAATCGCGGCTTCCTCTCAGACTTGACCTAAGCTAAACATTACCTTTGATAAGAAAAGAAACTAAGAAACTTTTACTTTATTTGTTACCATTTTTAGGTTTTTTAATATATTAATAATAATCAAATAGTTAATCAAATAGTTTACTTTACAAATAATTACAATACAAGTTTACAATAGTTTACAATGAGCTTACAATACAAATAAAACAAATAATTTCTTCTTACAATTTTATTAATCAAGTTTTAAGAAATTATTTAACAGTGAAAAGAAATAAAATTAGACCCTACAATGTTTAGAATGTTTTGTAAAAATTAAGGGAGATTACCAAATGCGGCAAGAATTTTGGGGACTCATTGGACTGCCGGAGGGGCAATTATAGACCTGAGAAAAATCAGGATTGTTGGAGACTGCGCCCAAGACACGGTACTTGTCAATGGTGTGTTTTTTGGCTAAATTTTTCCAATAATGTTCCTGCTCGAAGTCCGCACACATCGTCTGTGCAAAACCGAGAAAGAAAAGCTGTTCTGGCGATAGTTCCAGCCCGGGTATTTGTTCGCTTTTTAGGATCTCGTTGCCCTCATCGCTTATATTCTTCAACTGTTTCATGTGGTTGCGATATGCATCAAGGGCACCCTGCAGCCCACCGCTATCCGCGATGTTTTCGTCCTGCGTCTCTTTGCCATTGATGTGACGATTAATCTCAGGTATAAGATAGCGGTCGTAGTGGTCCACAAAACACATTGCCCGCTCCTCAAAAACAGCATGAGATTTATTTGACCACCAGTTGCGAAAATTCGCATTACTGTCAAAGTTGGAGCCCATAGTGTCAAAGCCGTGGGTTACCTCGTGACCCATTATGTAGCCCAAAGTACCAAATTTCAGAGAATTGGGCCAGTCAGGATGATATGCTGGTGGATGCAGTAAGCCAGCCATAACATAAATGGAGTTATCAAGGTTGTAATAAAAGGCATTCACTTGCATGCCCAAAAACACTATCATGGGCTTGGCATCCTCCTGCAGTTCCTCGTGGTGGAGTCCATTAAAACGGCTCACGCGGGTGACAAATTTTTTTATCTGGATCATACTCTGGGAATAGCTTCTATCTTCCAACTCCAGACCATTAATTTCTTGAATCAAGCGGTCAGTTACCTTATAGTTTTTATAGTTACCAATGACAGATTGGATGGAGGACTCTTTGAGCAGTGCCTCCTGCCGAGTCGCCGGGTCCAACCATTCGACTTTCTCGAGCCTTTTCCTCTGGTTATTGCGTAGTTCCTGTATAATATCAGCTACTTCTGAACGAGTTCGGTCTTCAAAATTCTGTAAAATGGGAAATATTTTTATATTAATGATATTCTCGTTAAAAATAATGAATTATTCTTTAAATTTTGTAAATTGTAAATATTTTATTTTAAATATGAAACAATATTATTATATTAACTTATATTTAGTCTAATAGTCTCTGAGATCTACGCGTTGACATATGTATGTATGTATATGTCAACCTATATTGAGCCGCCTATATCCTATAGATGCCATATAACTGAACTATCGAAAATGACACATCGAAATGATAAAAATTTGAATGCTAATGGTTTTATTATGAAATTTTCATAAGGATCGCCCAACTATATCCGATATATACCCGATCTTAACTGCAAGGATATATTCTTCCGCTCCGCCCAAAGTTTTCTTTCCTTTCTTGTTTCTGATAACTTACCGCCATGTAGAGCTTGTCAAATAAAAAGGCAAAGCCACTTTTCACTGTCGAGAGGCAGTAATCCTTATGATACTTCTCGTCCTTTAATCCGGCATCCATTTTATATAATAGAAGCATAGCCAGATAGTTTGCTACAGCCTCTGGGTGCTTAGAGCACACTTTCTCCAAAAGTTCGTAATAGTAGCTGCAGTATTCTTGATTTCCGAACCAGTTAGAATCAAATATCCCATTCCATGCAATGTCATAGTAGCTATCCCACTGATGATATTTTGACACGTTTTTATCTTCTGAAATTGCTATGCATTTCTCCAAATCGCCATCAAATTTATCCGCAACTGCGAGTGCGTCACGCCAGAAGTCAAAAACCCCAGCAATCACCTCCGAAATCTTGCCCTCCGTGAGATTATAAGCTTGAAGATACCTTTGCATCCGATTCTTGTTTAGCTTGTAGGCTCGAGAGGTGTTGTTGGCTATGTTATCCGTCTGGACGATGTGATCAAGCCCCAGTTCTGGCAATTTAAAATACGGTCCAAAGGGGTACTGGTTCATAATTAACTCGTTTATCAGCCCTTTAACCCCGAAATTAGTGAGATGGGCGCTCATATTAAACCAGCTGAAGCTAGAGGCATTCCATGCTAGTCCGTCGACAGCAGGAAAACCGCCTACGGACCTGATAAGCTCCAGATAAGCGGGATCAGCGGCTGGAAACGGAAACACCACAGCCGAGAGACACGCGTTGTAGAATTGTTGCGCAACCATCAGTTCTTTATAAATATTGAGCGCCTGGGCCAACTGCGTGTTGGTCAAGAGCTTCTCTACTTCATCGCGCAGGGTGAAGACTATATTCATGACGTTGTTTTTCACATCGTTGTTATAGAAGCGATCCTGACGAACGTTTTTCCAATTTCCGCAGGCGTACTCGTAAAAATCATCACAGGGCTCCACGCTAAGATTCATGTAAGATCTCATTTTTTCCCCATAAGATTTAAGGTATTCCACTGTGTCGTCTTTAATTACATTTTTACTGTTGATTGTATCACCGACACTCTTGGCTTTGCAATCCAAAATATAAAAGCCAAAAAGGATGTAAATTAATCCCCAGAGCATGAGAACTCTGAGGTGACTCAGGACTAAAAACATTTTTCGACAAATCACCAACTTGTCCAAGTAATCAAAGCCTTAAGCTCAACTAAAGATCGACTGTTTAATTCAAAGCACGATTAACAACTAAGTTGCTTGGCAAAAAGATCGGTGATAAATGACGGCTTACTATAAAACTAGACTAAGCTTAAATAAGAACTCTGATAAGGACATGTTAGTATATATTTTAAAAAGAATTTGTTTAGAAGAGAGTTTCTCTCTAGAATTCTCTTATCACGCTCACTAATAAAAATGTAAGTGTTTATTTCTGCTTTTAAAAATTGTAAAATATCTCATTGAAAAAATCTACACTTATATTCATTTCAAAAATATTTAATATTGCACTTTTAAATAAGTTCAATGCAAATGAAATTTTTAAATAACATAGTAAATAACTGTTAAATTTTTAATTGTTTCTTAAGCTTTTTATATCTTTTGAAGTTTTAAGAAACAAACCGTTTTTATTAAACAATTTAACAAATTGAAAACCCGATTACGCGCCATTTAGGTTTTTATCGATAGCCAATCACAGTATCGATAGTTAAAGTAGAACCAACATTTAATAGATATATGGATATAACTACTTTATTATATATACGATGGTCATATCAGGATGCATTATTATTTTGTTGAAACACTATTTTCCAAAATTGTTTATTTGTAGTACTATTAAATCGTAGTACTATCGAAAAATACAATTTCGGCAACCCTGAAAATTTCAGGCTGAAATATATCGAAATTCGATATAAATAAATAGTTTCAACATCCCTATAGTTTTATAAAAATGTCTTTTTCCGCCACCGGTGATTGTCAATTGGTTTCCCAGATTTACAAAGTATTATCTCTGCAGAAACACAACGACTAGTTTCCTAAACTGTTTACAATTTCAGTACAAGACGCACCGCGTCGTATGCAATGTTAAAGTGCTTCCAACACCTGTGACCCATTTTGAGCGGGAATCTAGGAATGACTTTCATTGGATGACTGCCGACCGATGGACAAGGATCGAGAGTGGCCTATGGCTGATGTTGGAAAACCTGGCTCAGTGGAAGGATGCCCAGAAGTTAAACACAGAATTGCTGATCGATCACATTAATGTCCGTGTCCAGGCCACCGAAAAGCCGCATCCTGCCGCATATACCCTTTCAGCTGGCTTTGAAATCACACCGGAGGATCTCAACCTTGAGCTTCAGCTGCAGTATATAACACATGAAAATACCGCCATTTTGGGAGTTCACACAACTAAGCGTAGGCATGCCACGGAAGCACCTCCCAATGGCTCCAGTAGCAACAGACCAAGGTCAGCAAAGACTCGGTAAGTCTTTGCGCAAGTTGGATCGAAGAAAACTATTGAAGAATAATCAAGAACTATCGCTTAGTTTTATCTTAAATACGTTTAATATTTTGTTGAAAACCCAATTATTTTAGTGTCACTGCAAAACCGTCCAGACCTAAACACATCGATGCCGACGACGACGATGAAGATGTACCTGCAGAGAGCCAGTTGCCTTCAAAAAATAAACGCGAAAGGAGATCGATTTCCCACGGTAGTGGAACTAAAAAGTCTTTAGTCAATGGACTAGATTCTCGGCAAGAAAATGTGAAACCAACTCCTCCAAAGAGGTGAATATAAGAATCTTTCTTGCCTTGTGGGAGGATTGAAAGTTGCTTTTTTTCAGGAATTCTAGAGCCAGCTCCGCAGAGTCCAAGCCCGCTCGTCGGTCTGTCCGATCACCTATTCGCCCTGGGCGCTTCAAAAACTTCGTCGTGGGGTAGGACACCATTAAATAACTTTATCTGTAGTAGTTTTTATTAATTGAAGTTCGGGTGGTTTTTCAGAGATGCGACTTCTCGCAGATCCAAGCCAGACAAGAAGGTCTCCAAACCCAAACCCAAGAAAACACCATCTCTCTTGCCTACGACTGAGTCAAAAGTGGAGCAAATGGATGTCGCTCGCTTTGATGCTCTTCAGCGGCTGGACAGCATGCTGGACATTCCGAAGCCGCGTGAAGTTGAGATTTTGTAAGTTTTTGTATTTTGAAATAAAGAATTTAAACCAGGCCTTAAACTTGGATGTGTACATAATCATAGACTATTGGAAAATATGAGCGAACAAGATGTTCTCGATACCTTTGAAACTTACAAAAGCGACTTCGACACTTTGTTCAAAGAGCGCCAGAACAAACACCACACCACAAGCTACATGAGCATTGATCATATGCATATCATGGATATTCTTAACAAAAGCATCCACGACACCATGATAAAAAAGCTGGCCGAGAGCTACAGCAAGCGGAGCGTAAGTAGAAGCACGGGGGCTCACTCTTATACACGAAATACACGAACTATCTTCCCGTCCGCTCATTAGGCCCACACATCCCTCTTAATCAACGGTATGCTGCCACTCTGGATCCTCCGTCTTTTTATGGACACCTATAAGTTGTCACGTTCAGAGGCTGTGTGCCAGATTAGGGACCAAATGAAGTACAGTTCATATCTCAAGGCCTTGAACGATGAACCACTGTGCTCGGACTTGGACTGATCTCGTATTACAACTGAATGTTCTTTAGTCACCATGGAACCATTCAGAACCCTCCCTAGTGGCCAGACCGAAAAGAATGTCAGCCTGGCCTATAAGTCTAAACCAATTTGTTTATTTTTTGTCTTTATTTTTTGTGGAACTCGTTTTGTAAGAGACATTTATATTTATAAATACATATTTCATTTGCTTTCGAAAAAGGAAAACGATTAAGAAGCCGAATGTTGCAGTGTAATGGAGTGCTCTCTGGGCGAATTGCAATGGTGGTTGCGTGAACTACGAAATTACTTTACTTAGAATCTAGACATGTCGGGAAGTAATGTTGATGAGTCGCAAACGCCCGGCAAGTGGTTGGTTCAACCTCAGTCTGACCTCCACACTCCTATGTACAATCTATTTGGGCATATGACTGGATCATGGGACAGCTCTTAAAGCTCGTCGTGCTGCTGATCCTCCTCTTCATCCTCGGCAGTAGTGCTTTCCTGGCTCTCCGTCTTTGTTTCCTCCGTGTCGTCGTCCTCATCTTCATCGAAATCGATTTGCTCCTCCTGTGAAACTCCCAAAGTCTGTCGCATCATCAGCTCGATGCTGTCGGCGAACTGAGCCGTTTCCTGAAGCATGTATCCCGATCGCAGGGTGGCGGTACGGAACATCATGACGGCCATGTCCTTGGCGGTATCATCAGCTTCATCGGCCTCCACGCGACGCAGAAGTTCGCGCATCAAAGGATGCCTGGGGTTGATCTCAAGCGTTTTCTTCTGGTTAAGATAGTATGTGCGTTGGGGATCGTCGGCCTTCTGGTGGGCATTCGACATGGCCAGACGCTCCATATTACCGGTCCAGCCAAACACACCGGCTACCAGAGCGCATGGGGAGTTGCTAAGCCTTTCAGACACCTGAGCCTTGGAGATCTGATCCTTCAGAGCGACATCGTTCAGCCATTTAACTAGAGGCTCAAAAGTGCTCTTCAGCAGCTCGAAGCTCTTCTTGCTCTTCTCGGACTCGTTTAGCTTGAAGCCCTCCTTGGCCACGTTCTGGAACTTCTTGCCATCGAACTCGGGCAGAGCCGAAATGCAATACTCGTCGACAGCCTCCACCAAGTAGAGCACTTCGTATCCCTTGCTCAGGAGACGCTCGACGAAGGGCGACTTCTCCACCTCACCGCGGTTGGCGCCGGCAATATAGTAGATGTGCTCCTGCTTGGACTTCATGCGCTCCACGTATTCAGCCAGGGAGGTGACGCCCTTGCCGTTTGAGGTCTGGAAGCGAAGCAGTTTGGCGAGACGGGATCGGTTGCTGGGGTCCTCCATCACTCCCAACTTGATGCTGTAATTCAAGGAAAATATAATTAAATTATAATCTGCATGAAATTTTAAAATATAATTCTTGGAATTACAAATTCCATCTAATAAAATTTTAAATATTCTTATCAAGGTCAGTCTGATAATAATTTTCTTGATAATTCTATTTATAAACATCGAAAAGTTAGTCAAAATTTCTATAATAGAACTCACTTGGTGGAGAACTCCTTCCAGAACTTCAGGTAGGCCTCCTTGTCGATCTTCTTGAGCATATCCAGAACCTTGCGGACCAGCTTCTTCTTAATCACCTTGATGAGTTTGTGCTGCTGGAGGGTCTCGCGAGAAACGTTCAGGGGAAGGTCATCAGAATCAACCACACCGCGGATGAAGCTCAGGTAATTGGGCATCATGTCGTTGAACTCGTCGGTGATGAAGACACGGCGCACGTAAAGCTTGATGTTGTCCGACTTGGTGCCGTAGCGGTTGAAGGACTCCGAAGGCTGGACTTTAGGTACGTAGAGCAAGCTCTTGAAAGTAACCTCTCCCTCGGCGACGAAGTGAGTCTGCGTAAGGGGCTCACTGGAGTCCTTGGTCAGGCTCTTGTAGAAGCTGGTGTACTCATCCTCGGTAACCTCGGCGGGCTTGCGGGTCCAGATGGGCTTGCTGTCGTTGATCAGGAGCCAGTCCCAGGTGGTCTTGGACACCTTCTTGGTCTTGGGCTTGTCATCTTCGCTGGCCTCTTCCACCTTGGCGTCCTCATCCTCCACATCATCCTCGGTCTTCTCTGGCTTGGCCTCCTCCTCGATGGGCACCTCCTCGTCCACGGTCTTGCTGGACCACATCAGAATGGGGAAGTTGATGAACTGCGAGTACTTGCGAATAAGCTCACGGACGGTCTCCTCTTCCAGGAAGTCCTGGGCCTCCTCCTTGAGGTACAGCGAAATCACAGATCCTCGCTTAAGGGTATCTCCGCGGGGATCCTCGGTGATGCTGAAGCTGTTGGCGTCCGACTCCCAGATGTACTGCTTATCATCGTTATGCTTGGTGGTCACCACCACGCGATCGGCGACCAGGAAGGCCGAGTAGAAACCCACTCCAAACTGGCCGATCATGTCGTTCAGATCGCTTCCCTCTGACTTGGTGGGATCCTGCATTTTGGCCAAGAAATCGGCAGTGCCAGACTTTGCGATCGTACCCAAGTTATTGATCAGATCCTGATGGGTCATGCCGATACCAGAGTCCATGATGTGCAGCGCCTTGTTCTCTTTATCGGCCTTGATGCGGATGTGCAGCTCAGGATTGCTTTCCAGCTCCTTGGCGCTGGTCAGCGCCAGCAGGCGGATCTTGTCGATGGCGTCGGAAGCATTGGAAATCAACTCACGCAGGAAAATCTCCTTATTGCGGTACAGCGAATTGATGATGAGCTTCATCATTCGGTTCACCTCGGTTTGGAAAGTGAACTTTTCGGCCTGTCCCAACAATAACATTTGTTTAATACAAAGTCTTACGTGTACTTTACTGATTATATAAAAAATACAAAAATGAAACACCCACCTTTTCACGGAGCTCTTTCAATTGCGCCACATTAAGACCGTCCAGTTGAATGGCCTCTTCCTCCCTCTTTAGCGTCTCTGCATCTGAATTGGTATAGATAAAGGGGGCGTTTAACGCTGACGTGTACCAAAAATCACGGTAGCCTCGGGAGGCGTGGCTTACCTGTTCGAGAACCCTCTTTGAAGGAACCGAGGTCCAGGTCGATGGTCTCGGTGGAAGCCTCATCTTCTGCGGCAGCGATCTGATTAACGCCTAGCGTCACATGAAACATACATGAATTAATTAGGTTAAAACACCGGCTATGCGGCGCCCTGAAGCGTGGCAAGTGACACTTACCTGCCAGAAGCAAGATGCCCAGCAGTAGATAGTATTTCATGATTGGCGATATCTCAATTTATGAAGGACGTGGTATCAGTTCATCCGGCGAAAGGCCACGTCACGAAAATCCAGACTTTCAAATCCAATAAATAATTCGCACTCGCGTCCGACTCGCTTCTGCACGGAAAAAAAGTGGTGGTGCTTCGCTGCCGAAAAGGCCTTAAATAGTGGGGGTTGTGGATACCTTTTGGAATTGTGGCCTAAAACACCGACGGTCACACCATGTTCTTAAACTGTGCTCCTACTCAGGGTTGACAGTTTAGCCGTTTTCTGGCCAGATAGCCTTTTTCACGAATCGATATCAGAAACCCAGGCTTCATTTTTCTGATTTTTCAAAAGATTAGCTGTGATCTTTAACATTGCTTGTTATTGAAATTATTATTTTCATTTCTGTGGGATATTTTGGATAGTATTCTTTTTCAGTGGGAATGTTGGAAATGACTGGCGCTTTTTGTTTTGAAAAACTTTAAAAAAAATGATGCATTTTTTGGGGAGCTCTGGGAGCCGAGAGAGCTACTATATTTCTACCCCTGATGAAAGCAACCAGATACTGCAATTTTACTTTTTGAACAAGTAAAATAACTGTTATATTTTTAAAAAAGTAAGAAGTTGGCAGCACTGGTAATCGGCTTACCCGATTCACACATGACAGTATGAATATAATAATATTAAAATTATAAATTTTTTTTATTATTTTCTATTTTCTTTTTATATTATTTCCTCAAGAGTTAAACATTATTTTTAAGTAACGGCGCAACTACTCGTCAAACAGCATGTCCATTCTACTGCTTTGAGATAGAGATGGGATTCTGCAGACGATAATTCCTCCACCGCGCTCGCATATCTTCGCCCATTCCTATGCCACAAGCTGTTTTTGACGTTCCGCTTTGGTCACCACTTCCTCACATGCTCCACCAACACACGCGCACCAATTGGGCAAGCAAGAAATTAATGATTCCTGTAATCATTCAGCATTTGCGTGAGTCGTCAAACATACAAAATTTACGTTCAGTTGGGGGAAAGACCCGCCTACAGACGAGCTTGTATCTCCAGAATACATCCGATACCGCCCTGGTCAGGGCATCACCAGAAGCTACGACACCAGCGAAAGCAGCGGGCAGAGCAACCGCAAAAACCTCTCGGCAGTGCCACTGCTCCGATTTTCAGTGAGCGGATCCCAATCGCGAGCAGCGTTTCGTCGATGTTAGTCGTGGAGGTGGAGCAGTAGCAGCAGGAGCCCTAGCCGTAGCCGTAGACGAGGCAGCCACAGTGTCAATTAGTAGCTTCGTATACCACCTCATTCATACAACGTACCACGAGCACCACTACCACCCCTCCCCCGTGCCGTGTTATACAACAAAATTATTCCGTGTTTAACATACGCCGGCTGAAATCGCGCAACCCGATAATCGGCGCAACAAACGCATCTTGATCTAAAATCCAATTTCTGAGCCCATTGGACGAGGAGTAGTTGGAATACATTGACGAGTGCTGCAGCGTAGGAGAAAGCTGCTGTTGACGACTGGAATCGGAACTGGAACTGGATTGGTAGTAACAGGAGCAGCCACAGCAAGGGCATACCACAATTCGCTAACCAGAGCAGCTTCACCCGCTTCAACCATGAATATCGACGACTACGAATCGCTGCCCACCACCAGCGTTGGTGTGAATATGACGGCGGGCGCGATTGCGGGCGTGCTGGAGCATGTGATCATGTATCCACTGGACTCAGTCAAGGTAAGCGCCCTGCCACCGAGCCGGCTGGTGGCAGGTAACCGGAGGAGCACTTGTCCAAGAGCATAAACAAGCATACCTAACCTCACAAACGCGTGTACACAAACAACATTTCGTATGCTCTGGCATAATCGTGATGTAATTCCTCGGGTTTTTAGTGCAACCGAGAGCTCTGCGGGCTCTTTGGGGGTTTAGACCCCAGAATTGCGCTTATCGGGGCACGTTCTGATGGTTTATGCTGCCCGGCGATAAGATTAGCCCAGCCGTACGCCTGACAAACTGTAGCTGTAGAGTGCTACCTGTTATCAGTCATATTGACTGTTGGCCAAGCTACTTTCCCTGCGGAAATTCACCTTTAATTAGGTGGCCGGAGCGCCTAGGTGCGTTCACCACTTGTGCAAATGCGTATGCAAATTTACTTTGCATCGTCGTAATGCAAAGGCTGCGTGCCTTATACATATATGTGCCTTTCCAGTCCTCATGTACTTCTTTCCACTTGAATATTTATTGATTTTCCCATGTGTGGCCACTCGTGTGTCAACCCAATCGGCCGGTGACAGCCGGCAAGCAGTTCGGTGCCAGCCTAAAGCCTGGACGGGATTCCCGGCGTCATCATTATAGTCTTTCGTCGCTTTGACGAGCTAATTTCAGGCGGTTGCGCTGGCAGAGCGCTTCAATTGATCGGAATTCCAGCACCCTATTCACATCATTTTGAGCTTTGTTTATAAATAGCACCGGCGCAGCGTTGTCATTCTGATTTCACATATTATTCGCCTTATCAGGGCCCACTTAATGTGGTTGCTGCCGCCCCCGGAGAGCAGTGATTCATAGAGCCCATCTAGCCTCTCTCAGTGCCATCAGCTCCATCCATTTATGTAATGGTAGTATCTATCTATCACCACTTTAATTAGGTTTCTGTTGTTTTCCCGCCGGAGAGCTATTCCTCACCTTGAATTGTCTTGATATTGTTGACTTGATATTGATAGTGAGCAGCAGCCACGGCAGTCACATAAGCTGGCTGATAAATGCAGTTTAGGGCACTTTCCAGGAAATGTTATCTCCCAGCGCTAAGCCCGCGTCTCCATAATTTACAATGTGGATGCTGTTCTCGCTGATCTGTTTGTGCAATAATTTTATAAGGCCTGGCTGGCAGGCACGCCTTTAAATACAGATACATAGGGTATATATATGCAATTAAATATATATAGAAACCCACACGATTTAACAACTTGAACCCTATGCAGTGACTTGCTTATAAATCGGCGAAAGTGTTTCTCAACAATGAACAAGTTGTACATATATTCGGCGGGCGCCACTATATCTGTGAATGGATGATTATAAACCAATTATTTTCAATTACGATAAGATATAACGCATGTTCCTAGAAGCCGTCACCATTAGAGTGTGGTCAAGCCAATGAGCTAAATTTAAATAGAGTGTATTTCGAGAAAAAAAATGTCAGGTTCTGGAACAATTACGTTGCCTATACTCCTACTTGAGATTGGTGGAAATCCCCATTTTTCTAGAATAATTTCATTCGTGACGAAATTCACTCTTCCAGGTCTTTTTATTATTTGCCTTGCAAAACTGTGCATCCCCACAATTAAAAAATATTCCTAAACCAAATAATAATCATGAGTAACAATGACTCTCATGTTATGAAGCCTTCTGCCGCGGCCGACTCTTCAAAAATTAACCTTTGATAACTGCTCGGCAATTACGGCGATTAACTCGAAATGAAGTTCGTTTAGAAGTTAAATAAAAGCCCGGGCCAAATTGTAACAATTTATTGCCGCACAATGCAAATATTTAATTTCTTTCATTCCGCTTTCACAGACTCGAATGCAGAGCTTGTCACCGCCAACAAGGGATTTAAATATACTGTCTACCTTTCGGAACATGGTCACCCGCGAGGGCCTATTAAGGTAAGTCATACAACCATGGACAATATGTACCTTTTAACTGACAAGACGATTTGCAGACCTATTCGAGGAGCCAGCGCTGTAGTCTTGGGAGCCGGTCCTGCGCATTCGCTCTACTTTGCCTCCTACGAGATGGTCAAGGAACTGACGGCAAAGTTCACAAAACACAACAACCTCAACTACGGTGAGTAAGCCGCTTCCATATCCTTTACCATCCACTAACCTATCCGATTTTGTTCAGTGATTTCGGGAGTGGTGGCCACTGTTATTCACGATGGCATATCCAGCCCCACGGACGTCATCAAGCAGCGGATGCAGATGTACAACTCGCCGTACACATCGGTCGTCACCTGCATACGGGACGTTTATAAGAAGGAGGGCTTCAAGGCATTCTACAGAGCATATGGGACGCAGCTATTCATGAACCTACCATATCAGACAATACATTTTACAATATACGAGTTTATTCAGAACAAAGTAATTATCTAAGCCCGCCCTTTGAGTCGTACTGTAACCTCTACATTATTGCCATTTACAGTTTAATCTGGAGCGGAAATACAATCCAAAGGTGCACATGGTGGCGGGTGCAGCGGCAGGCGCCAGTGCGGCGGCCATCACAACGCCATTGGATGTTGTCAAGACGCTACTAAACACTCAGGAGACAGGTCTAACCCGAGGCATGATCGAGGCTGCCCGAAAGGTAATTGCAATACAAGTATTCTCTACGCATCTTTATCCAACTTTGTGGCTTTCAGATCTACCATATGGCTGGTCCATTGGGCTTCTTCAGAGGAATGACCGCCCGCGTGCTGTACTCCATGCCGGCGACAGCTATTTGCTGGTCCACGTACGAATTCTTCAAGTTCTACCTGTGCGGCATGGACGCAGAAAAGTACAAATCGTCAATTACGGGCAAAGCTGAGGCCCGCAAAACGGACTACGTACTCCCGACGAGCGGAGGCGCGGAGCACACCGATGCGGAACGGGAGCGAGAGTCAAAGGAGAGTGCTGCCACTGCGACACTTCACCCAGCGCCGACCTCCGTAAACCCATCCGGTGCCATCAAGACGGTATGCGAGCTGTCATCGCGACCCGCCGCGCCCACAATCAATCTACACACGAGGCATACGGACGTGAAGAGTCCCTACGAGCGGGGATTCTCTACGTAGGCACGTGGACGTGGCCGCGAGCGGGGCCTTCGTTCGAATTTCGAAACGTTTGTAGAAGCAGTAGCGACAGCTAAACCTAAGCGTAGCTTTTAGATGGCAGCGTGTGTCGGGAGGGCTGGGGGATGCGTTGGATTGGATGCGTTGTGGTGGGCGCCACGGCATTAGAAATGCCTGTGCCACCGGCCGGCTAATCCCAGCGGCTCCCACGCCCCCGATCCCAGCTGCTTGTATGAATACTCTGCGAGGAGTCGGTGAGAGAGTTTTATCACTCCATAGACGGAGGTTAAATCGTAGTTGTTGTTCTGCACAAAACTCTCGCTCTCACACTTACGCAAAACAAAAACACTCCCCAACAAAAACAAGAACCATCCCCTACCCTACAACCACCCACTACATACCCCAAACAACAAACAAAACACAGTTTTAGGCGAAAAGCGAAATTCTTGTTAAAAATAATGCTAATGCTAATTCATGTACAATACTATTACCTACTATTATGTATTACAACTCTGATTTATTACATATGTATATTTTTTAAAGTTTCGAAAATATATATGCATATATTTATGTTGATCGTTGTAAAGTAACCACGAGCGAAACAATGTAAAGCGAGAGGCGCGAGAGGAAATTCAATAATTTGTAATCAAATTACATTTAAATCTTCAAACTGAGATGTTACAAAACAAAATATAGCGAACCGCAGATTAACTTTCCCCCAGAATAGTCAGTCCAGTTCAGAATCCGAAACCAACTAGCCAACCCAACTGTAGACTAGTAGCCTAGCTATATGGGTTGTCCCATGCCCTGCACTTGACTGCCATTACGCGATACCATCATCCAATCCTTAAACTATTTTTTATTTACCTTGTACCAGTCATCACAGTTCTAGTTGTAATTTCAGTCAAGTGTCGGGACATCGGACAACCCCAATCCCCAAAACATACAATAATGCATCATATTATTACGTTCACTGTTATTTTTGTTTATATATATATGCATAATATATATATGTATGAATACGCTACACCGAATATTATAAAACGGCAAGGTGTAGCCCTAAAATTAAAATTTTATTGTTAAAGAACTCGGCGGCAAGAAGAACCCATTGGCTCAAGAGGGGCCCATTAAACGGATAAAAGAAAACACACTCACTGTTTATGTCAAATGCATCAACAACAATTGGCTTTTATTGTTTTTTTTTTCTTTTTTGGATAACAGAGTTTTGATTCGAAAGCTAGAGGATTGAATCCACGCCCCGGCGACGGGAGCGCTGCGACAGGATTGGACGGGGCTTGTAGAGATCATCGTTGGAGTACCGCTGCTGCTGGCACAGCTTCTGGCTGAGTCGTCTGCGGGACATGGTGACTGCAGAATAAATTAACACATTAGTTCTAGGAAGGGGTGGCAGTAAGAAGCGGAGGAGTTGAAGACTTGCGGGAAGCGCTTACCCAGCATAATTTTGACTTGGATAAGACCTATAGAGGTCCTATCACACATCTACATAAATATATATGTGTGTTTTTGTAAATACATAATATTATTTAGTAATGAGCATGAGCGGCATGTGGAGAGAAAGTAGAGGCGGAAGATAATAATGGGGATGAGCATGATGTTTAGATTAAAGAGTGAGGGCTTACAGACAGTGATTCTTGCCACATACAGCATGCCTACTATACGTACCATTTTCCTGCTTCTCGAGAGCCTCGTTCTCCTTGGAATTAATGCTTGCCTCGGAGGGCGTCGGTGATGACTTGGCCTCGTCGCGCCGTATCTTCTTGGCCGGACTGCCGGATGTGCTGCTGCCGGGACTGCACGGTTGGGCTGGTGCTGTTTCCTGTAGATTTTCTGGATGGGGCTGCTCCGGCACACTGCTCCTTCTACGTTTGGATATGCTCCTTCGAAGTGCTCTGGCATCCCCTGGCGACCCTTCCGAGCTCAGCCTGTTCACCAAGTTCTTATGGTCCTCTATTAGTTTGTTGATTAGCTCCAGGCGATCCTTGAACTCTTCCGGGTTTTCGTCAAAGTGGGTCACCCAGTCACCTGAACCCACATCATCTGGATCCTTCGGGCTTGCAACTTGCGGGGCGGGTGGTTCATCTGGCTGTTGGCTGGTAATATCAGTGGATTCTGGATTCTCTGCGATCGCTGGAGGATCATCTTTGCCTTCCTCTGCACCCTGGATGTTTTCTCCATCACCCATCTCCAATCCCTCGCCTTTCTTGCTGCTATCACCAGTTGATTGGGATTCTGATACTGCGCTTTCAGGTATTTCTGTGTGATCTGCTTGCAATACTTTCGGTCCAGAGGATTCCTTTGCTCGATCCGCTTCATCTTTCGGTAAATCGTTGCCCGCCTGTGACCCACCGCCCAGTTGTATAAAACTCCTGGCCGATTGCGTCAGGATGTCACTGACCGAAACAACACCACCGGACGCGGCTTTGTCGCATGCACCGTTGCTCTCCCCATGAGAGTTTCCATTCGTACCATTGCCGTTCTCCACAGTGGCGTCAGCTTTCTCCGGGGCAGATGTTGCATCTGGAGTTGAAGTCTTTGTTGGCCCTCCTGAGCTAGGTGGCTTGCCCTCATCGTTGGAATCGGAGCCTCGGCGTTTGAGGAGCTTGGCCTTGCTCTCGTTATGATCATCTTGGATAGCAGTGTTGGTCGCACTGCTGGATGAGCTGGACTTGTGGCGGTCACGATTTCGACTCCTATCGTGGTCCTTTCTTTTAGACGAAGAGCTGCTGCTGCTGTGGTGACTGCGACTATGACTACTTTTATCCCTATCCTTATCCTTATCCTTATCCCTATCCTTATCCCTAACCTTATCCTTATCCTTATCCTTATCCTTATCTTTATCTTTATCTTTATCCCTATCCTTATCTCTATCTTTTTCCCTATCAGATCGTGACGAGGATGAGCTAGATTTGTGTTTTTTGTGGGAGGAGGAGGAACTAGATTCGTGGCGGGAGGAGGAGGTGGATATGGAACGCTTGGAGGATGATGATTCCTGATGGCTGCGACTGGAGGAACTCTTTTCAGTTTTCGAGCTGCTGCTGCTCTTGTGTTTAGAGCTTGAGGAGTGTGACGAGGAGTGCTTAGAGCTGGAGCTGGCGGAATGCTTACTGCGCGAATGGTCCCGGCTACGATCGCGATCGCGGTCGCGGTCCCTATCTTTACTTTTCCGGCGATGTTTGTCATCAGAGTGATGGCGACGATCTTTGTCCTTATCTTTAGCGTCGCTCTTCGCATTGGCAGGCGACACCATCGTCTCGGACCTTCTAGAAATTTCTTCCGGAGGAGCAACTCCTAAAGCTTTCTCCCTCTCCTTTTCTTCTGTGGCTCCAGAAAGAGATTCCTTCTTCTTTTCCTGTGAGGCGGAATTTACAGCCTCCGTCGACCCTGAATCCGGAACAGCTGTCTCTGAAGCCGTGCCATTGTTGCCCTCAGGCGGAGGTGGTGGTTGTGTTGGAGGTGGTGGCGTTGGAGGGGGTACTGATGGGGGTGGAGGTATCTCAACATTTGCTGGAGCCGGAGGCATTTCCTCAAGTTTTGGTGGGAATGACGACTCATCTTTTGGTGGAGCTGGTGGTGGCTCTACAATTGGAGGCGGAGGTGGGGGATCATCTTTTGGTGGCGGCGGAGGCGGTGGTTCATTTATGGGCACTGCTGGTGGTGGTAGAGGCGGTTGAACCGTTTCCAGGGGCTCAATGCTAGCGTTGTTGGCGTCCACAATGTTTGCCTTTACTTCTGACATAATGGCATCCTCGATCGAAAGAATCGGGGGTCCCCCCTTCATGTCCTCTGATACAGAGTTCTTGCGATCAGTACCTATTATCAACAGAAATATAATTATAAACATTATATTACAACTAACAATTAGAAACATACCCTCAAAGGTTATGGCATCCTTCTTAATATCAAAGTGCAGGTGGCGACTTTCATTCGTCGCATCGCTGGAGTTCTCGCTGAACTTTGGCATCTGGGCCTCCTCTGATATGTTAGCTGGCCTCATGTCAACGTTGTTACCTTTAGAGACTGCCGGTTGCTGGACATCATTCGCAGACTCGGTTGATGAGGCTATGGTTAGGCGGCTATCGCTAGACACCTGGGACAGCTGCGAGGCCTGGGAGACGCCGTTAACAGAGTCTGAATTGTTTATGGACCCGTTATTTAGCTCCTCCTTCCTGGAATCCGCCTTATCCTCGCTCACTGGCTCGTATGATGGAGAAGTATCTTCATCGAAGTTTCTGTCATCCACGCCCGGCGGCAAGTCATCCTCCTCCTTACTTTCTTCCTTCACATCGGACTTGACAGTGGCGCGATCGGAATCCGGACTTATCTGTTCCAGATCAGTGGGCAGGAGTCCAGGAGCCGTTTCCACTTTCAGCATACTGCTGCCGTTCATGTGGCCAGCAAATGGCGGCAACGGTGGCGCAGGGAGCAATGTGGGTCTTGCTGGCGGCGGAGGAGGAGGTGTGATTCCCAGGTACTTGTAGACAATGCTCTCGATCTTTGGCTCGAATATGGTGGCAACCTTGGGGTTGACCACCTGGTCCACGATTTGATCCACTCCCTTGTTGAGGACGTCAGAGCTGCAATACAAGACCATTATGTTTTAGTTGGATGCTGATTTAAGGTCAGCACTTACTCTATAAGATGCTTGCGTAGCCTCTCCCGCAATTGGAGCTTATTAGTGTCTGGCGTCCAGTGCTGCTTAGACAGGAAGTCGCTGACCGCCGTCTCTACTCTGTTCCGCACATTCTGGTAAGCGGGCTTTGTGTCCACGTCCGCCAGGCAGCAGTTGAACCGGAACTCGTCGAACACGCCCTGCGATTTTACCTCCTCGATGAGGCTTTTTACAAATTCGTCCATGTTTGTTACATGCGTTTCATCTCCAATTGTTTTTACAAGATCTAGTGAAGAGACTTGTCTATCGGACTCGGCTATCGCTAGGTGTATACATATGTTCGCAGGCTGATGGCAAGTTGCGCTACTGTGAGGTGACGCAAATGAAATATGATTTATTGGAGCATATATATTTATATATATATTTTTTTATAACGAGTATATTATTAATTGCTTTGGGGTTCAATACAAAATAAAATATTAATTACAGTGAATAAATAGTATACAGTTATAATAATCTAGAAAAACAGGTCATTGTTAATAATAAATAAATATATTAAAGGGAGGATTACAAATTTTATGGATAGAGTTTTAAGAGTAAATATTTGGAAATTCAGTTACTAAAATTGTTTACTAAAATCTTCAGCAATTAATTTATTTAATTAGTTGTTCGGCTACCTGTGACTTTTTCGATTAAGGCGCGCAATGGCTTACCATCGCTAAGAAAATATCGATACCCGCGAGCCATCGATGCCCACAGTTGCAACACGATTACTATATTTTGGCGCACGCGAAGCGGCCAGTTATAGGAATTTTATTGTTTCTGGTTGTGTTTGATATTTAAGTAGCACAATTGAGTGATATAATGAAACTGAGTGCGGGTTCACACTCCGAAATCGAGGGTGAAGGCGCCCAGAGTAATGTGTCGTACACTTCCCAGAACCCTGTGGAAGTAGCTACTGATTTAGAGGCGGCGGCGGCGCCTAACGCCGAGTCACAGGTCCCAAATCCGCAAGCCGTCACAGATATAACGGCGGCCCTAACGGAGCGTCATGATTCGCCAGAAGAGGCTGCGGAAAAACTGGCCGAGATATCTGTTGACGTGGAAATGGACGCCGACACAGATAGACAATCCTCAGACTCCCCTGCGGGCAGGCAGCTGCAGAGGCCGCCACAGCAGCGTCTCTCAGCCATGAACAGTGAGTACAACATAAACAGCGGATATACCCCGCCTTTTGTTACCCATATGCTAATATAAACTCTTACCTCGTGCGTGCCTTTGCTTGTGTGTGTACTTGTACTTTTTCGTTCCGTGTTTGTAGGGAAGCGCGATCTAATCAATTTGCAGTCGGCCTTGAGCCCCAAATACATCGGCTATGCCAACGCCAACTCGCCCACGCCACTATCGGATTCGGACGACACCATACGCACAACGAGAAGGCGCCTGAACCAAGCGGCGTCTCTTAACGGCAGCAGTACCGGCGAGAGCCTGTCCCGGGATAATAATGATTCACCAAAGACGGTTGGTCCAGGTCAAGGTTCTGTCGAGGAGGGCGGCATCAAGCAGTATATGAGCCCCATAGAGAAACTATTGATGAAAAACGGCGCCAGTTCGCCAAACAGTACGGGGTTCGAAGCGGACGCCGAGGACCTGGCTACCCGGCCGGCTCGAAAGCAACTCAAGCGGAAGATGAAGAGAGTGAGCAAAGCAAAGGTAGCCACTGATGTCGATGCCCAGCCTTTGATAGTGGAAAATACCAGCGAGGTAGTAGATAATGAACACAATACAGATAATACTTCCAACGAAGTTGAAGTTGAAATAGTCGCCACGAAATGCGAGACTGAAGTTGAGACTGAAGCTGAAGCTGAGGCTGATACTGCTATGGAAGTGAATGTCCCGGAGGAAGACATACCTGAATCTGAAAATCACACAGAATCTAATGAACTAGAAGAGGAGCCGAAAGACTTGGAAAAGCCAAGCGAGCTGCCCTTTGCCTTGCCGCAGTCGACGTCGACAGAGGCGGAACTTAAGTCGCCACCAGATGTGGGCTCAAGCACATTCACTCAACCCGAGGTCAACAGCTCAATGAAATCCCCCTCCTCGGTGAGCATAGACAGTGCGAAAGGGCTGTCTATTGTCACCGATCCCGGGTGGCCGACCTACCAAGTGGGTGATTTGTTTTGGGGCAAGGTCTTCTCGTACTGCTTCTGGCCCTGCATGGTGTGTCCGGATCCGTTTGGCCAAATCGTTGGTAATATGCCGAGTCATCCCCAGCGCTCGTCCTTGGACGCAGCTACAGTTCCGATCCAAGTGCATGTGCGATTCTTCGCGGACAATGGAAGGCGGAACTGGATCAAGCCTGAGAACCTACTGCCCTTTGCTGGTCTGCAGGCATTCGAGGAACTTCGGGAAGAGGTTCGCATAAAGCACGGCCCGAAGAGTGCCAAGTACAGGCAAATGAATCCAAAGCGAGCTAAGCTTACCATTTGGAAGCAGGCCATCGAAGAGGCCGTGATCGTGACACAGCTACCCTACGCGGAGCGACTCGAGAAGTTCTACCAGGTCTACGAGAACGCCGTGTAAGTATACATACACAATAGAGATGACGAAATACATTTTTTCTTGTTCTGCCAAGTTCCAGGAAGGAACTATTCTTAGGAATTGACTTTTCTCATAAAAGTTTCTCATCCTTTTCAGTACGCTGAATAAGCAGAAGCGCAAACGCACCAACTCCATGATGCAAGACACCTCTGACGTGGGCAGCAGCCTGTACGACTCCACGGACAACTTGCTCAGCCGGCAGTCCACACAGCTGGCTGCCTCGAAACGCGAACGCTCCGAATCTCCCTTCAGTCCCGCCTTTTCTCCGGTGAAGAGCAAAAACGAAATGCGCGCCAAGCGTCGCAAACTTAGTGGCGGCATCGAGGCCGAAACTGGTAGATCCACCACAGCTGTGACCACACTGCAGGCACGAGGCACCAGTTCCGAGAAGACTTCTCCTGACGCCTCTCTCTACGAGAACCCGGAATTCGGGCAGCTATTCGATGTCATCAAGGAGTACGTGATGGTTCACCGAAACGAGGAGAAAGTGGAAAAGGTACTCCTGGCTGTGGTCAGCAACATTTGGTCGCTGAAGCAGATCCAACTACGCGAGCTCGAGCGCGACATGTCCAGCGGCCAGATGGATCAGCAGCTGGGCTCTGCTGTTGTGGAACGAGGCAGAGGAGTGGGGTCCATCAAGAGGCTGTCGAATCGTTTGAAGACGATGATGGTCAGGCGGAGCATGACTCCCGTGGTGGCACCCAGTCCAACTCCGGCTATTACCGAGCCGGAGCCTCGGCATTCTGAGGTAGCAAAGCCTAGGAAACTTGTCAACCGGCCCATCGACGAGGTGGTCGAGGATATCTTGCAGCTGGACAGCAAATACCTCTTCCGTGGACTGAACCGCGAGCCGGTGTGCAAGTATTGCTATGCGCCGGGATCCAATCTGCAGCGCTGCTCGCGCAACTGCAACAACTGGCTGCATGAAGACTGCCTGGAGCGGAAGAAGTCTGGCACACCCATGCCCAAGAAGGGCGCTAGGAAGCCAAAAGAGATCTCAGCCAGCTCCAACTCCCAATCCCCCGTTCCTGAAATAATAGAGCATGTAACGGGGGACGGGGTCGCCAGTATCTTGTCACCTCTGATCTGCCACGAGTGCAGCATTGGAGAGCCCGAGGGGTGTGTCATTTGTCACCAAGTAGAGTCTCCAACGGCCTCATCACCCGGATCTCCAGTTAAGGAGGATGAGCCTCAGCCCATTACGGAGGATAAACTGCTCACTTGCAGCCAGCTCATGTGTGGAAAACGGTTCCACATAGGCTGCTGCAAGTACTGGCCCCAGGCTAGTAGCGGCAAGCAGTCGCCCCGCTGCCCACGACATGTGTGCCACACCTGCGTCTCGGACGATCCCAGCGGCAAGTTCCAGCAGGTGAGCAACTCGAAGCTGGCCAAGTGCGTCCGATGCCCGGCCACTTACCATCAAGACTCCCACTGCATTCCCGCGGGCACCCAGATGCTAACTGCCACCAACATCATCTGTCCACGCCACACCATCGCCAAGGGGGACGCCCACGTCAACGTGCTGTGGTGCTACATCTGCGTCAAGGGCGGAGAGCTGGTCTGCTGCGAAACCTGCCCCATTGCAGTGCACGCCCACTGCAGGAACATTCCCATAAAGACCAACGAAAGTTACATCTGCGAAGAGTGCGAGAGCGGAAGACTCCCCCTGTACGGGGAGATAATTTGGGCAAAGTTCAATAATTTCCGGTGGTGGCCGGCCATTATACTGCCCCCGACTGAAATTCCCAGCAATATACTGAAGAAATCCCACGGCGACAACGACTTTGTGGTGCGCTTCTTCGGCACCCACGATCACGGCTGGATATCGCGCAGAAGGGTCTACCTCTACATCGAAGGCGACACGGGCGACGGTCCCAAGACCAAGTCCCAGCTGTCCAAGAACTATACAGCCGGCGTGGCGGAGGCGACCCGCTTCCTGAAGGTCATTAAAGACCGCCGGCAGGAACAAGCCATCGCCCGGCAGAATGGCAGTAAGCTCCAACCACCTCCCTACACCAAAATAAAGGCCAACAAGGCAGTGGCGCCACTGCGGTTCATGCAGAACCTCGAGGATCTGTCGGCCTGTGACTGTCGGCCGGAACACGACCACCCCTGTGGCCCGGAGTCGGGTTGCCTCAACCGCATGCTATTCAACGAGTGCAACCCGGACTTTTGCCGCGCTGGGGATGGCTGCGAGAACCGGATGTTCGAGAAGCGCATATCGCCCCGCCTGGAGGTGGTCTACATGAACGAGCGCGGCTTTGGACTCGTGTGCCGGGAGCCCATTGCCGAGGGCTCTTTTGTGATAGAGTACGTCGGCGAGGTCATCAACCACGCTGAGTTCCAAGAGCGGCTCGTCCAGAAGCAACGCGATCGGGATGAAAACTATTACTTCCTGGGCGTGGAGAAGGACTTCATCATCGACGCCGGGCCAAAGGGTAATCTCGCCCGCTTCATGAACCACTCATGCGACCCCAACTGCGAGACTCAGAAGTGGACTGTCAACTGTGTCCACCGTGTGGGAATCTTCGCCATCAAGGACATTCCGGAGGTATGTTGAGGAGTATTATCTGAATCCTTATCTGAAAAATTGTATTCTCTTCGGCAGAACACTGAGCTTACCTTCAACTATCTGTGGGACGATCTCATGAACAACAGCAAAAAGGCCTGCTTCTGCGGGGCCACTCGCTGCTCCGGCGAGATTGGCGGCAAGCTCAAAGATGGCACTGCCAAGGTGAGTGCGTCCTCCACTTACAACCAAGCAGGTTTAAAAATAACTCTCCCTCCACTTAGGAATCAACGTCGCAGGGCAGTAAGGGCAAGAGCAGCAACAAGCTCAAACATTTTGGAAAGGGCAAGGGGTCGATGGTGCGCATCCACGTCGGACCTCCCAAAAAGGCAAAAAAGCCACCGAAGGTCAAGCACATTAGCGCGGACGATGCGCCGGTAGAGGAGGTTGCGGTTACAACTGAACTTTAATATTGCCCAACATGACGGATGGCATGAACATGTTGTTTTTCTTTTTTTTTTTTTGGAAACATTGCATTTTGTTATATTATGAAGAATAATTACTGCATTGCTGAACACCACACATATATTTATTAACTATAAATCACAGTTATGTTTAGTAGACAAGTGGCCCACCTTTTGCTATCCAGCTCATTTTTATTTAAATAAATCAAGAATATGTCGTTGTATCCGTTCTACTTGACTACATTATAAAACTATAAAGTGTATCAGTTCAGTATAAATGATATATTGTATCCTCTTTCGTTTGGCTTGTCTCGTCTGCTTTAAGAACGCACATGGACACTTTCAGGAAGCTATACTTAAAATTTTGTTCACATTTCAATGTTTGTCTCTCAGCTACAGTAAAGCTAGCACTTTGGCATATATAAACTCGTATGACTATAAAACTAGACATAGCTAAGTCTAAGATCTAGGAGTACGCACTTTAATCGTAAGCGGATATGCACGTTATTATAGGTATATAAGAATAAAGCGTTGAGTGCCAAAAAAACCAATCCAATCGGTTAAGGAGCGGCGTTGAAGTAATCAGAGTTGAACTTTGGCACCATGGCGTCGATCTTTTTGACGATCGTGTTGAGCGACTCCCGGGACATCTCGTAAAGCGTATTGAGTGAGATCAGGCGCATGCCCTGCTGGTTGCACACCTCGATCACAGACCACTTCTCCAACAGTTTCAGGCAATTTCGGACCGAGTCCGTCGATATGCTCTCAGCTGGAAAACCATTCGAGATGATTAAATGGAAAAGAACTGTTCGAACTGCCACTTACCATAGGCACAGGTGCCACGCTTGACCTTGCCGCTCAAGTCGTTGATCACAAAACTGATGAATTCCGACTCCAGCATGGAGTTGCGGTGGAGTATCTGCAGGGACTGGGCCACAGTCACGTACGTCCAGGCGAAAGGTGCCAGCACCTCGCAGATGTTTCGCTGTTGCTGCAGGGTGTCGCGGGCGAAGAGCACCTTTTCGTCGTTGGACACATGGTGGAAGTCCTCGTCCACGTCGATGCAATCCGCCAAGTTGCGAGCCAAGCGCCTAGCATGCTCGGCTTCCTCATCAACGTCTACCTATAAGTGAATGTAGGAATGAATATTTATGAAAATGAAGCTTAATGTCTTAGTTTAATGTCTAAAATAAAATTTAAAACCTAAAAAAAAATGTAAATGAAATTTAAAAACAAATCAATGGCAATGAATAAATTAAATGAATGTGAAACGAATGCATTACCTTTTCGGCTATGAGGCATCCACTGATCAACAGGTCATCCAATTGCTTGCACAGCAGGTTCTCCAAGACCTGGGTAGGCTTGTTTAGAATAAATTCGTAGCGATAGATCTGGCAGTTTTCCAGGGCGGCGTCTATCAGGGTTTTGCGCCGAACTCCAGCCTTCATTTTGTTCTCCGTCTCTGGCAGCAGTGCGTGGAAAGTAGTCATGAGTATCGAACTGAGGGCAAAGTGCGGAGTGAGCATGTTGGAGTAGTAGGCCAGTTCAATAAAGCTTTCCACGGAATTCACGGCCCTAATGACCAAACGTCCATTTTCATCCCTTGTGCGTGTTACGAGACCTAGAAGTAAAATCCCATTAGGAATAACACAGCGGAGGACATTAGTGGGAGGATATCTTTACCTGAGCCAAGCAGGTCGCAGGCATATGCCAGTATTTGTGAGGATTCCCCGGAAAAACCCATGTCCTTAGCGCCGGATAGCGAATTTCGCAAGTCATCCAGAGCCTCGGCTAAAATCTGCTCCTCGCCGCCCTTTCTGAAACGGGTGAGCAGCAGGAAGGCCAGGGCGTTGGTAGACATCACAGAGGTTGCGGCGGCGCAATCGAAGACCACCTGGCGGGAGATGCTTTCGATGAGATTGCGGTGCTCTTCGCACACGACATCGGTGCCGTACAACGAGGATGTAGATTGATTGTGCTGCAAAGTCCTGGAAATAGAAGTGATTAGGGGTTTCTCCGCCAAAAATAAAACAACTAGAATGCTAGAATATTTACCTTGCCGCCGGCTTGTACACCTTGGCATTGTTTCCGTCCTCTCGAGCAATCTTGTTGTACGAATTGACCAACTCCCGAATCGAGTAGGGCTCATTGAAATCGATACGCATCAGCCCATAGTTCGATCTGAGGGCCTTCCAGATACCTGAAATGGCCTTGGTGAACGATTCGGGTATTTTCTTCTCCCCCTTCTGCTCGCGCACAAAGTTTCCGTCGACGAGGCGCTCATAGTTCACCGACACGGGTACTAGCAGGGCGTCCGGAATGCTGCCATCCATAAAGGCATTCACAATCACGGAAAGAATACCGCCCTTGGGCATGCATGGCTTTCCGGTACGGGTGCGGCCGCCTTCAATAAAGAATTCTACATTATGGCCCTGCTTCAGGGCGTGGGTAAGATAGAGATGAAGGGCAGCGCGATAAAGCACATCCTTCTTTCCCTCTACTGGGTCGATCTTGCGCTTGATGAAAAAGGCTCCAAGGCCTCGAAGCAGTCCACCGAAAACGGGTATTTGCAAGTTATTCCCGGCGGCTACCAAAGGACTGC
Source organism: Drosophila pseudoananassae pseudoananassae (assembly GCA_018153035.1). NCBI lineage: Eukaryota > Metazoa > Arthropoda > Insecta > Diptera > Drosophilidae > Drosophila > Drosophila pseudoananassae. The sequence continues at coordinate 4,643,178 of JAECXR010000055.1, forward strand.
GGATGTCGTTGTTGGTTAAGATCCAAGTGACCATGATATAATCCAAATGGCTGCGATGCAAAGGCACGAAAATCAATGGTGTTTCGGGGGATCGCTCGGTGGCAGTCTTCAGCATCTCAATCTGCTTGGTATTGGTCACGACCCCGGAAAGGAAGCAAGGTAGTAGCTTGTACAGGATCCAGGAAGTAAATGCTAGAAGCCCGTTGTTCAGCGTGGAGCCCATGTCCTTCAGGATGCTAATGGCACGCCGCTCCTGCTTCCGCAGAATGGCCTGGTAGGAGATTCCCTGCTTCTCGTCCTCCTCCTCTGCCGCCGAAGCTGACTGATCTCCGCTAGCACTGCGCGTGAGCAGGCGATGGCCATTTTTGGCGTAGCGCTGCTCCCGTAAACTTTGCTCCGCCGCCTGCTTAATGGCATGTTTCAGTACAGCGTCGTTGTGCACAATCTCGGTGACCTGTCGTAAAAAATACATCTTCGTAAACACATCGCAGAGAAAATTATTGGAGACGCTTACCTGTCGGTACTCGAACTTTTCGCTGCGCACCACCTGGGCCACATACGGGAAGACTACTCCCCAGTCGAAGAGCTTCTTGAAGGGTTTCTGGCCGGACTGCGGGGTTAGCTCCAACATGTTTTGCGTGCCGATGCCATGAGCAACTGAATTCTGCACCTTCGGCTCCTAGAATCAGAAGATCATGTTAAAATATGGTGATGCAATTGCCGTACACATATAGGATAGTTAAGCAGTACCTCGAACCAGCCACGAGCGTGGAACTCCTTATTGGACATTATAACTATGAGATTCTCCTAAACTAATTGTGGATTACTAATAATTTCGAGTCAAATCATTTGCACTCCCTACGCACACGCGCCCGGCTTTTTTTACGATAGATCCTGTCTAGCTTTTAGGACTGTTATCGATTGACAGGACGAGTTGGTAGCGCCGCCAAAATTCAAACTTTAAAGCGCGAAATGGCGTTGCCGGAGATTTATGCACGATCTGACCGATATTTGAATTTTGGTTTTCTGTGATGGTAGATCCTTAGTTTAAAAGTTATACTAAAACTTATTGGATTGTTCGAATAGCTATAAAAAAAACTTCCGACTTGCGATCGGTGCGAATTATGCTCAGTGGAGGCAGGGTGCAGAATTTATTGAATGGAAATATTTTTGCTTATCTGGGAAAATCGTCGCGCGCTAGAGTTGCGTCACATTTAAATTGTAAGTCGTTATTATACGGGGTCAATGGAGGCGATATGCCTGATGGGATGATTGGAAAACTTACATTGGATGAACGGAGCGTGACCAGGAGATCGCTGCGTATGGTGTTGATCTTGCCAAGGGACGAACGGTAGCTCAGATTCAGGTTGGGAAACAGTCCAGCGATGATAATGGGTGCTCTGCAATCATTATTAAGTTTTAATCAATCAACACAATCGCCATAGGAGGCACTGAAATCAGGAACACGCAATTAAATATATATAGCCCTCTTCGATAATATTTGGCTACTTGAGGGTATCGGACAATAGTCCAACTTCGGGGGAGTTCAATACCCCAGCACTCATCAGTGGGCTTATATGCGTTTACTTATTTTTATATTGAAAATGGTGTACTTTTTTAAGTAGTGCCTGGAGCTGATAAGTTTAGTTGCTCATAAAATATAGAGCAAAGCTGAACTTTGAGCGGTCTTTGTGGCGAATCATCATTTGAAAATCAGCTGACATGTTTCATAATTGAAAACAAAAAAAAAAAGACCAATAAACAATTTGTTTTTGAATGGAAGGCAAAAAAAGATAAATCAAAACCAGGGGTTAAAAGTTCATTAAATTAATGAAATTATCGTTTTTTATAACGTTGTGCACTTAGGTCTTTCAAAGCCTCACTTTTATTAAGTTCCTTCCGAAACTATAATGGTTTCAATTATTCAGACATTAAAAAAAGGCTTTTTATTGTTCAAGAAACTAATTTGACTTAATAATAAACTATGAATGTTTAAACTATAAGCGATTAATAAAGTCTCTTTATTGCTTAAAAAAAAATTAACATAAATTTTTAATTCTTTCCAGATAAAGTCATCTTTGAACCGTAAGTTCCAAGTTTAAAAAAGTATCTAATCACCCAATCCTCTAAAAAATCTTAATATGGATTTTAAAAACTAATCTGTGGGGTAATCTTAAAGTGGACTCAAGATGATCTGGAGCAGTGGAAAATTTCCGGAGGATAGAGCTACACGATTGGGTGGTTTTTTGGCAATCGAGTACAGGGGCACGTTCTCCTGGCGGCCACTTCTTTGACTTTTAATCAGTATTTATGACCGCTATGAGATGGAGGTGTACTCTCTTTGTAGCCGAATCCAGCGATATTAAAATAGCTTTTTAATCTGATAATTAGCGACAAATTTAACAGTGGCAATCTAGATTCCGATAATTGTTGCCAAGAACGATTTGCGAGTGCCGAGTGCCGTGTGGGTAATTGTTATCTCTGTGAGTGCAACATCAGCAATTGCGCCTCGGAGCAAGATCTTAGTGGGTGTGGGGGATCGTAGTGAGAGGTAGAAAGTGTTGCCGCAGGTGCTAGTGCAAGCAAAAAAATAAATAAAAACAAAAACACAATTGACGTCACCCAGCACCGAGCTGGTGACCCCAGAGCATCCTGATCCCACGGCGATCTCCTAGACAGAGTCTCGCTATGGGCACGTGGACGATAAGCGGAAATTTACACATTCCAAGGGGTCAAGTGCTTGGACAAAGGGCTCAGCATGAGTCACGGCCAATGGAGCAACCACCTGTGCGACAAATAATATCAAAACAAAGCACATAGCCACATACATAGCTCATTTGGCATGCAGTGGATAACATTTAAAAGCACAGTAAACAACAAACTTGGGGGCCACAAAATAATATAATCTGACTCCTAAAACAAAAAATGTTTATTTGTTTAAGAAATAAACTTGCTAAAGTGTCTTCTAAATGATATTTTAATGAAATTAATTGAAAAAGAAATATTAATTTTACATAAAAAATTTTCCCAGATCTCATAAGATTTGTCTTTCTTTGTCGCATTATGTTTAAACACCTGGTTCAGCACATCTGGGTGGAGTATTTGTTTCAGTGTTCTCGTCTAAAAATAACGGCCCTTTTCCTACATTGCGTTACTTGAACTTGGAGGCGGCCCAAGAAGGGGGTGGTTTAGCATAATAGGTGCCCGCAATGCGATATTTAAATGGCTTCCATCTAACTAGACACTCTGCGGCAAGTACTCACCTCGTCTTGGCGAAAATGTAGTAGACGATGAGGGCAACTGATGCAATCTCGATGCCGCCGAGCAAAGAAATCTCCGCCACTCGCTGGGCAAAGTTCAGGACGGTCGTCAACATTGTTACATATATTATGCTGGGTCTTCTAGGTCGGTTAGATGATAGGGTCCCAATCAGGCCCCGACCGGATGATCGGAAGTGCGTGGTAGTCCCAAGATGTGCCTTGACCCTGGGCGATTATGCGAGTGACCAGCACGACCCTTTAGTGGCTGCGTCTAGTGCAAAATAAAATGGAGACGATGCCGATGCCGATGCCGCAACAACAAAACAACCGCCCGCCTTTCTCTCTTCTTGCTCGCAGCTCTCTCCAGCGGCAGATGCTGATATGTGCGCCTCTTCCTCCTCCGGCACGCTCTCAGCTCCGATCGGCGGCGGTGGTGGGTCTATGTAGGTATATTATTGCGTTCTACTCAATATAACCAGACGACGGACACATTAAAAAAAATGTCGTATGATCCGGGGTTTGCCTTCCGAGATTTTAGCTAGATAGCATTCGCTTTTATTTTTTTGGCCAGCTTCCATCGGACGGGGAAAAAGCCGAGCTTACTTCCAAACCCGGTTCTCGGATCACAGCTAGTTGCTCGAATTTACTGCGGCGATGGTTAATTGAATCAAATGCGACTCGTCCTTTATTCTGGTGGTGCCTTTGTGTTGTTGATTCTGTTTTGGATTTTTTCAGAATTTGCGATTTTTTACTGCGCGGCCCAACCGCGCGACTCGAGCGCTCACAGCGGAATGACGCTCGGCGTTTAATTAAATGCCAATTAACGTGTGACAATAAATATGTACTGCGCGAGCGTTCACGAAGAGCTCTGCCTCTGGCCCGGCGTCTCCACCATCACCATCCGTTATCAGTGGCGGCGAGATAGCCCGATCACTACGAGAATGAGTGATAAAAGAGCTCGGCGAGACAGCGGAGTGGAGAGTCTAAGAGCTAAGCCACAAGAGAGAATACCAAATATGTCCTAAGACTAAGAGTTTAATAAGTAATTACTTTCCAACTGTATTATGAATAAAATTCATACAACTTTTGTGGTTTATTATAATATAAAAGTGTGTGGTCAGTAATTTACTTCTTGGCCGCGGGCTTCTTGGCGGCAACCTTCTTCTTGCGGGCAGCCAACAGCTTGGCGCGGTTGGCGGCTGCCTTGGTGGCCACGTTGGCGAAGTGCGACTTGGCCAGCTCGACGTTCTGTTTCTTGGCCTTGGCCAGGACCTTGGCCACGGTACGCTTCTCAGCGGCGAGGGCGGCACGGCGCTTGAGGACCTCAGCGTAGGGGTTAAGCTTAACCAGCTGGCGCACGTTGGTCAGGGGGTTGAGGCGGCGCACGCTGCGGAAGACGCGCTTGCGGGGATCGCGCAACACCTTGCGGATCTCCTCGGACTTGAGCAGACGCGACAAGTCGGTGTTGGCCATCTTGGGCTGGGGCAGGTTGTAGCCCTTCTTCAAGGTGGCTGGCTTCTTCCAGGTTCCGAACAGATCGTTCAGGCGCGAGAACGCAGACTCGGTCCAGATGACGAAACGACCGACATGGCCGCCGGGGGCCAGTTTCAGCAGATTGAGCTTGTCCACGTTGATGGTCTCAATGCCGGGGATGTTGCGGAAGGCCTTGCGCAGACCCTCGTCCTTGTGGTACACCACCAGGGGACCACGACGAGCGACGCGGCGACGGTCGCGCATGGTACCACGTCCAGCACGGAAGCGCTGAGACTTGTACACCTGCAATGGCGAATGACGAGAGTGGTTTTAGTAAAATATTGACTTGGTGAGGTGTCTTTGGATTTAGGAAGATAGAAATGTAGCTGATCTGTTACCACGATTAAAACTTTTGAGTTTCAAACGTAACGCCTAGAAAAGCCTTTCATCTGGCAGCGCAGGAATACCAATGCAACCATCTAGCCACTAAGAAATGGCCAGTTGTTTACACGCTGCCGTACGATTCTAAGATTTCTAGGATTTGCCAATTCTACCTACCTTCTGGATGTCAGCCCAGATCTTAAGGCGACGCAGGAAGATGACAGCCTGCTTGGTCTTCTGCAGCTTCTGCACCTCATCGGAGACGACCAGAGGGAACTCGGACACTCCATCGATGATATGACCCTTGGACTGAACCAAAGCGGGCACACCGGAGGCGGCGATGGCCGACACCAGGGCGTAACGGCGCTGGTTCACATTGACCTTGCGGTGCCAGCGACGGTAGGTCTTGGTGGGGGCGAACATGCGTCCACCACGGCACATGTTGCCGAAAGCACCCTGGCCGGAGCGGTGAGTACCACCACCGCGCACACGGGGAATACGGGCCACAGCACGTCCAGTACCCCAGGACTCGGCAGAGGTCTGGTGACCTAAGAATCAAAAAATAGATAATTTAAATTGTTTCAAAGGTTTAATCGCTAATATTAACTTACCAGCCAACTCGCTGACGGCATAGGGCTGGCGGTTGTTGCGGCGCAGCAGCTGGTGCACGTCGTTGACCACATCCGGACGGATAGGTGCCTTGAACACAGCCGGCAGGCAGATGCTCTTGTCCTTAGCAGCTTCATTCTTTTCCGTGTACACGGAGACCAAAGGCCTGGCGTTGCCTAAGCTCTGTAAGCAAATCAAATTGGTTGTTATTTTTCACTCCCACCACAATATCACACTTGACAATAGTAAGCGCCGCCACCGCCGCACATTCCAAACACGTGGAGGTTAAGTACCGATATTTGCCTTATTTTTGGCCATTTTTATGGGCTAATCCATCTTGCCGGACTGCGGGACGGTGGCGAGCCCTTGTCCACTCAGTTTCTCACCATTTTCGTTGATTTTCAAGCCCAATGAATGGTGTTAAATTTTCTGCAAACGCAGATACCGTCCTCTTTTTATTAAGAAGAACGAAGAAAGAAAGAGAGCTGCCGGAAATGGCGGAAAAGTGCTGCCAATCTGATGACAGCGCAGGGTTGCATTCGCTAACAGCATGAACTGTCAAGATAACATACGGTTAACATAGCATAATATTTAACATCGCATACGAAGTTTCATCTCTAATAATATTGTCATCTCTAGAGCCATCAGCAGGGAACGCTTTGGTAAATAATAAGTTTTTCAAATATTAATAAATGGCTGGAGAAGTTATTGTAGATGCATTGCCGTACATTGATCACGGCTATGACGACGTAGGAGTCAGGGAGTCGGTAAGTGGCATCCACATAAAGCCGGACTTGCTTTTTCGGAGAAGCAAACGCACTAAAACCGGCATGCTTGGCATTTTTAAAGTCGTATTTATTTGTTTAAGGCCCTCGCCATGGTGGAGGAGGAATGTAGACGCTATCGGCCTACAAAGAACTACCTGGATCACCTGCCGCTGCCAGCTAGCTCTCCATTTGAGACCCCACTGATGGTCAATGAATTCGAGCGCATCCAGAACCGCCTACCCATGGAAACGCTTTCCATGAAACGATATGAATTGCCCCCGCCTCCGTCCGGTAAACTCTCAGAGGTTTCCGCCTGGCAGGAGTCCATTGAAAACTCAATGGCCCAGCTGGAACACCAGTGGGTACGATCTTTGAACCTGGAGCTTATGCTGGACTACGGAACAGAGGCATGGAAATCGTACTTGGAGGTGTTCACAGCCATGCAGGCGAAGGCTCAACTGCACCTTCAGCAACTAAAGAAAGACATTCAGGATGTTAACTGGCAAAGGAAACAAGCGCAAACGCAAGCAGGCGAAAGGCTGCGCTCCCTGGAGGCTCATTGGGTGTTATTGGTGTCCAAGAACTACGAGATCGAAACGGAGTGCGTGGAGTTAGAGAAGCTTGTCCATGCTGCACGTGAGCAGCTCAAAAGACTAGCACCACCGCCTACAAAAAATGACACAGCCCCCACGCCAGAGCACACTAATGGGATGGATCAAGATACGGTCGAGACCAACGGCAGTGATAGCAACATTAATGGAGGCGAAGAAAACGCTGAGACTAAGGATTCCGAAGAAGAAACAGAAAAACCAGAGGTCCAAGAGGAGTCCTCTAATGAGTCACAATAGTTTAAAATTTATAGTAAAATTCTACCCTCAATGGAATTCTGATAAAAAGTAATAATATTTGACTAAGCATAATAAAAACCGATTTAAAAAAAAATAAATAAAGCTAACTGCATTTTAATGTCTCTCTGTCAATATCTATAGAGAGACTATATATCTCTCTGAAACAACTGTAACCAAGCGGGTACAATATATACATATATAAAAAGTAAAAAAAAAAAAATTAAAGTAAAGTAAAAGAAAATTTATTTTATTTGTTGGATTCGAAGAAATTATTTAAAAAGGGGTTTTTTCATGTTTCAACGTTTTTTGTCGAAATCAACAGTGACCAGTTTCACCCATATCTTTGGAATCCATATCCCCATATCTGGAATGATATTAATGATCATGTTGATAATGTAGTTTACATGAAGGTCACTTCACTATTAATCTAGTTTTTGGGAACGTTATCAGTTTATTGATGAATATAAAAAAAATATCTTTTACTATTTAAAAGAAAAAAGGAAAAATATTTTGAAACGGTGTAACCCCCTCAATGGTCTGGTATTTTTTTGTATTTGGTATATATACGCGTTCCGGCTACGGTCACACACTTGTAGTTACGCTTGCGCGTTTGTAAAATATCTTTATCGTTTATTTAAACAAATTAAATGCCCACCAAGACTATTTTAAATGGCGAAACAAAGTAATTAACTGAGTAAGCTTGGTCGATCCTCGGAGGAGATGCCGGAATCGGACTGGTCAAGTGCCTAGAAAAGTGTAACAAAATACGCCTGGCATTTGGTGCGCGAGTGTGTGTGCCATTGATTACATAGCTCGCCTAGGCAAACATACACTTTGGAGCGAGCGAGAGCAAAAACAGCCAGAATCCGAAAAGGGGCAGCAACAAAAACCGCATTCCATCGCCAGAAAGCAACCTGGATCCATGAGAAAGGTGCGTACCATCTCGAGATCTGTTTCTAGATTTTTTTTGTTTCCCCCAACCAGTGATTGCCATGCACCATCATCATCCGCCGTTGCCCATAACCGGAGGTGCTAGTGGAGCGTCTGGGGCAGTTGCGGTCGGTGGAGGATCGGGAATCCCAGAATCAGCCTCAGCCTCTGCAGTACCTCCTGTCGCCTCCACATCAAACTCAAATTCCCAGCAGCAGCAACAACGCCGCCGCAAGAAACGTCCAAATTACAACTACAATGGCATTCGCACCGTCGAGGTTCGCAGGGGATACAATGGGTTTGGATTCACCATTTCGGGTCAACAGCCTTGCCGGCTGTCCTGCATCATCAGCAGCTCACCCGCCGAACAGGCTGGCCTGCGCTCCGGCGATTTTCTCATCTCGGTAAATGGCCTGAATGTCTCCAAGCTGCCGCATGAAACTGTGGTGCAGCTGATCGGCAACTCCTTCGGCAGCATCCGCATGCAGATAGCGGAGAACTACTACTCGGACAGCTCAGATGAGGAGAACGCCAATGTCACGCTGAGGGGCCAACTTCTGGCAGCCAGTTTGAGGCACAAACCACGCTTCCTGCACCACAAAGCCAAGTTGCACCGTCTGCGCAACTCGCCGCAAAAGAAGCTACCACTTCCGGAAGCTGTGGAAACCACCACCAAGCCATCCCCGGAGCATCTTACTCTGCGTCCTGTCCTGGAGGACGCCCCTCTGGCGTCTGGTCTGTCCAAGGCAGCGGATGTGGCCAATGTGAGCGCCATGGTTAGGGCTGTTGGAAGCGCTACGTTGGAGTACCGTGTGATAGTGGGCTATCTGGGAACCATCGAGATGCCTAAGCAGATATCGCACAGCTCCAAGTTGCAGACAGTGCGCTCCTGCATTCGCAAGCTGCGCCAGGAGAAGCGGCAGCCGACCATTGTGCTCATGTGCATTACCCCGGATAGCCTGAGCCTGCAGAGCGCCGGTGGCGGAGTACTGGCCACCTATTCTTCGGCCAGGCTCAACTATGTGAGCTCGTCCTCGGAGAGCGAGAACCGATTCTTCGGGTTGGTAACTAGCGCCGTGCACAACACTCAGATTGAGGAGGAGTACGAGCCCAGCGGTGGAGGCGGAGCGGGAGCCGGTCACATCAGCATCTCCCACAGCTGCCATGTCTTTGTCATCGACACCAAACTGATCGAGCATGCCCAGCACTTGCAGCGCGCGCATGAGTTCAAGCTGCAGTGCACCAGGGACCCCATCTCCAATATATGCCTGGAGTTCCCCAACAACTCGGAGTACGTTGTTAATCTCGTGCGCAGCATGTACACCATGAGGATACTGCCGCCTTCCAGTAGGAATACAGACTTCGAGTCCTCCGCTGCCGGGGGAGCAGGAGCTGCTGCCCATTCGCCACAGCCATCGAACCACAGCGAGATCTCCACCACTACCTCGAACTCCGACTCGGGGATTGGCTTCAACAACGATTGCACCAACATTTCGGACCGCATTCTGGTCGTGGACTTCCTGGGTGCCGGGGCCGGAGCAGCCCCCGCCGGGCCACCAGCACATCCGGCACCGGCTCGACCTCTGGGCATAGTGGGAATTCCAGACAACCGCTTGACTGTCCGCGCCATGCCTGACCCAGATGCTCATCCAAAGTCCCCGCTGGGGAGCTCCTCCTTGCGAAGACCGAATCTCCTGGCCAACTTCAATCTAATCAAGAGTCCCGCCACGAATCTCACGTCCACCAGATCCTGCGACGATGTACTCAATCTCTACGATGACGACTCCCCTCGTGCCTTGGGTGTTGTGGCCTCCATGGACGACATCTCGCTGCACTCGGCCGCCCCGTCTCTTGACGAGGCTCACACCTTTGTCCATCCTGGGTGTGTGCCCCGGAAAATGCGCCGGTCCTTGATATTGGAGCCCCAAACGACGCCGCATAAGCTGAGTGCCCAGGTCTATGGCCAGCCTGGGTCGCGTCACTCGCTGGGATTCGAGGCCGTGGACAGCATTCAGTCGTCGTCCAACTTGGCCTGCCCAGATCAGCCCATGGAGACGTGGGCTAGCCTGCAGAATCTGCACAAGTCGCACTCGAACCGGCATAGTCTGTCGGCCTCTTCCTCGAGCCATTGCCTTCTAGAAGCCACCAATAGTGAACCGGATTTGGGGGTAAGTCTATCTTAATGTAATATTAATGCTTATAACCCCTCGAGCCCCTTGAACCGCTCCTGTGGGGAGGCTATAAAAATCAGTTTACCTGGACGCCGCTCCGGCTTACCTGGGTTCTTGCAGCTTATCATTCCCCTCCTCTCTCTCTCTCTTTGGGGAGCCCCCAAGATAAGGGGCCCCGAAACTCTCTCACACTCCTAGGGGCCTCTGGGTGTTTCCTTTGTCAGTCGGCGCCGGGCCTTTATTTCCACGGAGCGGCAGTAGTCACGGCTACGCTTTCGCAAGAGGTGCTTCTTCCCCGGAAAGTGGACGTGTTCCGGCTGTGGGAACACTTTCATTTACGAGCGTTACATTGGAAGCCTTTCGGGGATTCGGTCGATTCGCTCCCGATCGCCGCTATTATCGGCTGACGCGTCGCGTCGCGTCGGTAGTGATAAGGGCGGAAATAGCCGGCTAAAAATAAAGACCCCCGGGCCCTGACGTCATACTCGTAGGTCACGCTGGCCGAGCGAGCAGTGGAGCTTCGCCGGAGCAGCTGCCTCCGGCTCTGCCCAGGCCATCGAGCTTAATTCAATCTAAAGCAATTACTGCCGTCGACGTCTGCTGACCTTTAGCGCAGCCTCCCTCCGGTCCGCCCGTCCCCCCTCATCTGGGATGATGTTTTCGTCGGCAACTCGCGTTTGGGTTTGATTTTCCATTTGGAAACGCGCGATTTTGTGCGATTTTGTCGGCCGTTGGGGTTTCACTTTCGCTGTCCGTGCGCCGGGCCTGTAATTTCGGTTATTTATTTTATTCGTGGATATTAAAAATAAATAAAATTGTCGCTGTCGCTGCGAAAAGTTGCTCCATAAAAAGTTCAGTGCAAGTTCAAGGATTACAGACTGCAGTGAAAATAAATAAATTGTCATTACGATAAAAATAAGAAGAAAACAAAAAACAAAGTGAATTGCAAGTTCAATTGTTTTGTACGGAGAACAAAAAACAAACAGATATAGAAATTATAAAAAAAAGATAAACACAGGCAGCTCGATGCGAAAATGTCATTTCGGGAACTCGTTTGCGGCCTGTACTCGGAGGAGAACACGGTGAGCTTGAGTACTTTGGAGATGAGGTGTCCCAGACGTCCATACAAACTTCTCAATCCATAACTCAGCCCTAAAAAGGGTTTTTTTCGTTTAATCATCAAATGTTATCAAGCAAGTAGTCACAAAGTGTGGCAACAAATTAGTAATCCCGGTTATACAGCCCAGTTATGTAGTTACGGCGTCACGTTCAAGTTGCTTGTGATAGAACGCTCTATTTATTTTCTCGTGGCGTAATCAACGAATGGGTTTGTGTCCACAACAGGTGTTAATTGTAAGGCTCCATACACCCTTCATTACTGAGACTACTTACATACTAAGACATCATAAGTCGAGAAACATGTTATAATATTTCTGAAAAGTATGCTAATTAAACAGAGGTTTCTATTACTTATCACAAAATGACAGACTGACAGTGACTTTACCTGCTACTTGAATAAATATCTCACTAACTAATACATCTGATTTATCATTTTTAATTGAATCGATCAGTCTTATCAACTAATAGACTCCCCCTATCACTGACACTATTCTTTGTCATGTGGGAATAAAAGCCTTAATTAATCAGGTAATGGCATTTTTTAAATTAATCAAAGAACGGCAGTTGTCACTTGACTTGGCATGGCAAGTGCTCTTTCGACCTTAGTCACTTCGGTCATTAATTGGCACGCAATCGGGGACATAGCCCGGCCGGCCAGCCGGCTGTTCCAACAGGTTGACTCTGGTCTGACGGCATTTTGGCGGCAACCTGCGCGGCTTCGCTCCGGATTCAGGTGGTGGAGCGGCACATGCCGTCACAGGTGCAAAGGGACCAAGAAACAACCCTCGTGCCAGGGTCGAAAGGTAGAATTAGAGGAGGGTAACCTGCTAAATGTACGTTACTTTGCTTCCTTCCTGGCCGCTCCTCGTCATGGGAAGTGAATACTGCGCGCTCTATGACTTTATGACTATCTGGCAGGTTTGTTTTTGAATTTTCAGAGTTTTGGTAATTCAAGTTTTGTAGAACGACAAGCCACCGAATGACCTTTGCTGGCTACTTCGATTTCCATGCCCAAGAACATAGATATAACGTTTTTGCCAGATGACGCTGTGGGAATGGAAAAACCTCCCAGCCGATATGAAAAGCCAGCTGGCTAAAGTATCCGATAGATACGTCAACTGTGTAATTGTCAAAAGTGGTGGCTGCCATCAGCGATCGCTAATCCAGCCTTTCTTATCAGTACCTCCCAGCACTCTGCCCAAATGCCAGGGGCCAGAGTCGGGAATGGCAAACAAATATTTATTTTTAAATGCATTTTGTATATTTAGCCTCCAGCTCCAGCATAACTGTGCCCGTCATTGTTTTTGTGTTTTCATGCTTTGATAGCAACTGGAACACTGAATGGGGCTGGCCGAAGTACGTCAGAATCGCTGCTAATAATAAACACCTTGTGCTCCAGGCACGTAACCTGCCAATTGATATGCCCGAAAAGCAGTTGTCTGAAAAACCCCGCACCAGACAAGATCAATGAAAAGCGAAAAGGCCAAAAGGCGATGGGGTAATACTCTAGGAATATGATGAAAAAATACATGATAATTATTTGTTGAAGGGGTTATACCCCTTTAAAGTTGGGATTAAAAAAAAACTGACATGGACAGAGTGCATCAAAGTTAGCCGTAACTTTCAATGCGTTTTTGTCGAAACAGCATTTCTAAAGTCGATGATCTCGAAAATGGATAAACTTATCAGTCTTAAATTTGTACACAATCTTCTTAGATATATTCTTTAGGGAATGAACTAGGGAATTTATTTTAAATTTATTATTACTATTTTTTTCAACAATAAATTACTATGTTACTTGAAATTACTTGAAATTACTTAATTAAATACTGACAGAAAAGCTTTAGTTATTTTGTGGTTTATTTGGATCGGGCAAATTAATAATATAATTATTTTCCAATACCAATTGGGACTTTCTATAAAATAATTTTATATTTTAGGAAAATCCCATCTCATGTTTTTTCCCGCTCTTGGTTCTTTAAGTCCCAAAGCTCATAAAATTTAAAAAAATATATATGTATGTGTGTAAATTTTCCCCAATTCCTCTAGGGACATTTAATGACCCCCAATTATACTAACTGAAATTGTGAAAATCCTAAATCGACCTATTAATACCCCTTAATATAAGAAAGCCATAAACCAGGGCTTAATCATAAAAGTCTGAAGAAAGATGGAAAATTTTCCATTCAAAGAGAATCTTATTTGATGACGCTGTAAAGATTTAATTAGAACTACTATACCGAGAGTGTTGGATATTAATGCCATAAATATTAGCACTCAGCCTAGGCTTAGACTCCGTTGAGGGTATAATTTAAATTTAAAAAATTAAATGCAGTTTGAAATTTATGCAATCAGCAAACTACGAAAAACACCTGACTTTGCTGATCGTTTTCCACCCTGTGTCGGTTTTAATGTTCGGCTTGTATAGTGATCGTTGTAGTGACTAACTGGCCAACAACAACAACAGCGGCTAGAACAGCGAAAGCGGCTGAAACCGCTTTGTAAAACCGCCCCTGCCATTGCCAAGTGGCGGTCGAAAACGCGCGCAAGCGCCCTCTCTCTTTCTCGCTTCCTCAACAGCTGCCTTGTGGTTGTTCCACGTTAGCCAGGTTAACAGCAACACTAAGACCCGCTCACAAAGTCTGAGTCAGTCAGCGAGCGCAGTTCATTCGATCACAACGCGCACCTGCAGTGAACAAAATAATTTTTAATAAACAAATAAGGTTAAGACATTTAAAACGCGTGTTCCCATTCGGGCCATTTACCTGGGCCAGGACCTAGACCCAAATTGTGTACGTTTAAAAACAGAATCCATCAACGCCCCCAATGGAAATCTCTCGCACTCGTCGATCTCGCCTTGAAGAGCATCAAATATACCTCCGAAAAAAAAAAAAATAAAAATTATACTGCCAGTCAATTGAACTTTTGTGGCCTGTTTTGTGGCGGCTTAAAAATAGAACGTGCTAAATAATATACAAGTTAAAATTGATGAAAAAAAGAGCATGGAAATGTTCTGTTCGTTTCATAAACTAAACTGTGCAAATTCCATTACCCACACACCCGCACGCACCGAAAACATTCCATTCCCATTGCCATGATATGAAAAATAATCAAACAGCCAGCCAGCCAGCCAGCCGATCAGAAATCCCCCATCGACGTCATTGCTAATAATCGCGAGAAGCCGCATAAAGTCGCCCACGAATCGCTAGCGTCTTAAAAATACCAAAAACAGCCTACCGATGAGCGGTATTTTCCCGCTTTTCCAAGACAAAATCTGATAGATGGCCCATAACTATGGTCAAGAAGTGCTGTGTGGGTGTGTGATAATGTTTTTATAAACTTTTCCTCAGAACTCTTCAAGTGCGGGAGGGCGAGATGGAGAGAGCATAAAACATGAAATTACCAAAATTCCAGCTGTTTAATAAAAAAGCAAAGTTTTATTCAAAATTGATCGCCTGCCGACTGTTCCCCACGCCGACTGACCATTATTTTAATATTTATTCGGTTTGGGTGTAAACGCAGCAAGTAATTCACCCACAAAAATGATTCCACTTAAAAATCGAGCAGCGAGGAGGCTTCCACTTAAATGCCAAAAATAGTCCATTGGTTCGGGGAAGAGGGGTTACGATTCTGACCCATTCAATGGAATAACCCCCCGCCCCAGTCCCAGACAGATTTCCAGATTTATTACACTTGCTGTGATTCCTGCGGAATTTCCCCGAACTGTGCAAAAAAAGAAGGCAAATACAATCACTTTCGTAGGGGGAAGTGTTTCGAGTACTCATTCCGATGATCATGCGATCGATTCCCATTGCCTAATGATGTCACACTTGCCAGCTAGAACAATGAGACGCAATATAGTAAGAAAATCACTAAGATCTATCTTTTGTCGTCAATGGGGCTTACCTACTTGAGAGTTAGTCATAATAGGAATAAAATTACAGGGATCATGAATGGATGATACATGTATATATTTCATCTCACACTTGGGAGATTCATCTTTCCAAAAAGTAAACCCTTAAATGGTTATCAAACGTTATTCATGAGTGGTCACGATTCTGTCTCATCCACTTTTTAGCTGATACATATATTTTTTGGTTTTTTTTGTACATTTGGGTCAGAGCTATTAAGTTCTTGGCTCATATTGCGCAGTCACAGTTTTCTTTGTGGTGTTTACACTGGAATTCCTGAAAGCTATTTTTGATACCCAAATATTGATAAGAAGGTTTGGTGTTGACTCCACTAGGTTACCAGTAGGTAACGCCAGATGCCAGATAGTAGGGGCCGGGACTCGAGTAAAGAGCTCTTTTTATGGCCGCCCCATTAGTTGTGTTCTAAATATTTTGGCCATAAACATAACTTAAACAGTTCCCCCTTTCATTCCTCGGATTGTTTGTATTACGATTTTATAACTCGTGCTGGCAAGTTTCTGTGATCCCACACAACACTCCCTCTCCCTCACCCTCTCCATCGATTGCGTAAACAAGCCGCGACTGGCATGGCATCTCCTTAGGGGCCATCGGGCCAGGTGACGCATCACTTGAGCCAAGGAGGCAAGTGACAATTTCCGTCAGTTGTCACTTGGCATTCCAATCACGAGTCTGCCGAAGAAAGCCGCGAAAGCCATAAGAGAAATGGCAAAACTGCTTACTCAACACCCTCAGTCTCGAGTTGGTCTCGAGCTGGCCTGTCTGAAGTGCGCAGGCGTCCCAGAGATACACTTGTGTTCTCCAATTTGCATAGCTTTTCTCCAGCTACCCAGCTACCCGTCCCGCATTTTCCGCGAAAAGTTTACCTTCGCCGGGCCACTTGGTCGGGAAAACTCAGTCGTACGCGAACAGTCGAGCAGTGCGAACGTAAAGAACAGAATCTTCCACCAGAACTTTGCCTTTCGATTGCCAGCAGTGTGCGAATATAGACCTGGAAGTGCTAATAACAATAATATCAACATTAAACCCATTTAGGCCGTGTGCGTCATGAACAATCCCAAAAGTGGTTGCTCCAGAATACCCATTAGCAGAGGACAGATCTCGGCGAGGAACGGCGACGCCGACATCGCCACCATGGTGGAGCGCTTCGTCCAGTCGCTGAGCCAGCTCAACGACTCGGGAACCTTTGACAGCAGCTTCGAGATCAAACGGATTCAGCCGGCTGGAGTGGCTGGAGTGGGCGGAGCAGCCGGAGGCTCCTCGGCGGGATGCACTCCCAAGCATGTGCGCCACCGCTGCCTCACGGAACTGGACCGCGAAAACCTGGCGCGCTTTGTCCGCGACTTCGAGGAGCGGCAGGCCAGCACACCGAAGGCCAAGTCCAAGATCAGCTCTCCGTTCATCTGCCGGAAGGCTAGGGAACTCTACCAGAATGCCAGCGGCAGGCGCAGTGCCTCACCGCAGTGCCTGGCCTCCCAGGAGGAGAAGCAGCTGCCGAAGAGGTGTGCCGAGGCGGAGGACCTGATGCCCCCGCCCATGGCCATGGCCAGGGTGCAGGCGGAGCGCCGGAGCTGCCGCAGTGCCTCCAGAGTCCTGCAGTTCTTCAGTTCGGCGACCAAACGGCGAAGTGGCAGCCGCAAGCTCAGTGAGCCCGAGCCGGAGGAGAGCCGTGCCGGATCGCCAGTACTCATCCGGGTGACCAGCAACGGGGACCAGGAGCAGCTGGGCTGCCGACCCCTTGCTCCAGTTCCCGCAGGCGAAATCCCCACCAGCTCCGAGGACGAAGAGGAACACGACGATGGCATTAGCTCGGCCAGCTCCAATCTCACCTCCCAGTCGGGCAGCTCCAACAGCCGCAACCTGTCGCCGGACTCCTCCTTCGAGATGCACGCCCCCCTGCTGCCCAGCTTCAAGGTCACGCCCCCCAAGGCGGTCTGTCGGGCGGGAAGGAACGCTGCCTGCGAGTTCGCACGCTTCCTCCGCGGCTCGTTTCATGCCAAACGAGCTTCGGTGACCACGTTGCGGAGATCCCTCAGCGATCCGGATGCAGTGCAGCAGATGGACTTTAGCAAGCCGCCACCGCTACGCGATTCCACAAACGTCATACGCGTGAGTCACTTTTAGATTCCAGATACTTCTGGCCCCGGGGACTTACACTCAAGAAAATACTCTCAATTATGAAGTTATAGTTTTTAGAGGAAATCAAGGCTTATATTTTTAAAGTTTTTATTTAAATATAAAATAACAAAGACTGTAATCAAAGTATTATTATAAACTGATTCCAAGAGATGCTTTTTAGATAACTATGACTAGTATTAGACCTATTCCAACAGATCCTAACTATTTTAATTCTAATATAAGTCTAAAATAAATATTTTTCAAACAAAATTCTGATAATATCTCTTCTAATATTAGCCTTTAATTCTGTACTTGTTCATATGTAATTTCTTGAGTGTATTTGCCCAAATGGCGCCAACTGGTTTTGGCCCGATCCATTTGACTTCTTTCCGTTCCGTTCCGTTTCGACGCGAATCGTCCAATTCGGAATTTGTTTACGCCAACTCTTCATAATTTTTCGCTGGAAGCTGTTTATTTACGCTGGAAGCCGAGTAGTCGTCAATCAGTTCCCATTAATACGGATCGAGGGATCCGTTGATGGTTGTCCGTATGGCGGCACCTGGCTTCCTGAGAATCCCCCGGAGAAGCCCCAGTGATCTTTGAACTCGGCCATTTTATGGTGTTTATTTTGCCATCTGTGGGCTCGACCGATGCATCCTAGGTCCAGGTTATATCGATCCATTCAATTGTAGTTTATTGATCCATAAAATATATCTGTTTGTAATGCCACAAATCCATCATCGGCCTTTTCTGGCCGGGATCAGGTCAGTAATTGAGGAAGATTGTCGGTCTCCTGACCTTTGCATGATTATAATATTCTTTATATATGATATGCTAGTTAGGGTGTCTGCCTCTAATTCCCCACTTCCAAATCGGGACACCACTTGCTGGCCATAATGACTTTCTAATTGTGGCATTTGTATGGCCAGCGCGTGCCGCATTTCACTTTTCAATGAGCCGAGCCCTGGTTGCCAAGTGGGGAAATAGCCCACACGAATATTTACCATTTCCATTCATCAATGAAGAAATTAAGTAAATATTCTTCTTGGATAGCCTACACATAGGGCCGGCCGTATAAAAGTCGTAAAACGTTTCTGGGCATTGTCTGTAAGAATTCATGCCACATATCCGTACCACTCCTGATCATCATACATATGTATGTGTATGTATCTTCCGCCTGGATCGTTCAGAACGCATATGACCCGCATTGGCTTCCATAAAATTAACGAAAAAACAACAAGCCGCCTGCCGGATATTTAATTTAATTCACAGCAGTCTGCAATTGTTCAAAAAATTACGATACAGTTAAAATTACCTAACTAAAAAGCGTCAAGTAAAAATTGCAAATGATTTTCATGCTTTTCAGTAATTAAAATTCATTAAATTACAATTATTTTTTAAATAATATTTTTTCTCTTAAATACTATAAGTAAAGTTATTTCTCTACCAGTCACTACTGTACTTTTTCTCTCGTAATGCAAAATTATCTCAGTTTTCCATGTTTTTGGGATTTGGGAACGGAACCGATCGGATTGGAGGCTACTATCTCACGCATAAATGCAAAAAAAAAAAAAACAAGAAAAAAGTGCGTAAAATGTGGAAAATTATCGTCCCCATTTTTTTGTTTCGCTTCTGGTGTTCTGTTTTTTTTATATTTTTTTTTTTTGCCCACTGCCATTAGCTAAACAAATCATAAATAACTGTGAAATTATAGACAAACGCACATGCGGGGCAACACCAGAGAGGAAAACAAGAGTTTTCCAGTACTTTGGGGCACATGATCTGGGAATTAGCCTCAGATGGGGGTCTCCGCACGTTCTATGGCCTGCCCGCCCCTCTCCCCTGATGCTTTGTATATCTGCAAATTGCTTAATTTATCAACCAAATGCGCAGCAGTGGCAAAAACAACAAGAAGAGCGAAAAAAACAACCATCCGCCCGCATTCCAGTTGCCATTGCTTGGCATTTTAATTATTTCAATTGTCTGGGACGGCTTTCTTGCTTTGTTTACATTCATCGCTTAATTTATTTGCCAACTTTTCTGCCTATTTTTAGACTAATTTATTTACTAGCCGGCATTTGAGTCGAAAAAGTGGCTAGGCCTCATTAAAATGTTTTCGTTGCCTACCTAAATGGGCAGTGGCAGGAAAGCCCCAATTGGGCAAAAATTCTCCAAACCACTTAATTAATTGGCCAAAAGCAAAAGGCGTATTTAATTAAGGCAGCTGCAACAAAAGGCATGCGTCACATAAGAAAAAACCAGCACGGGGGGCACGCACCCACAACCCAGCTGGGTGTGCCTAAGTGTGTGTCTATGTGAGTGTGTGTTTGTGTTGGTAATTCATTCATGAGAAGCAAAGCAAACAACAACAATAAAAAGCAGCCGGTGGCAGGCAAACAAGCCGAATCTAATATACACTTTCAGGTGTACTCCCAAAAATGAATATCCTTTATCTAGGCTCATTATAATACCCTTTGGGAGAGTATATAACTACCAACAAAGCCCTGTTACAGCAGCAACAACAAAAGACATAACTCATTCTGAGTTTTCGGGCAAAATGAGTAAGCGATTCGAGTTCGAATTTCGAAACTGCGAGAGACTCTCCGCAAAGTCTCTCCGAAAGAGCCCCAATTGCTGAACCAGCTGTTGAGCACCCCACTGGCGGTGGAGTCAAGATCGCTCTCGCTCAAATTCACTCGCTCCGCTCTCTTCGGCTGCGGCTCTCAGATTGTATCTGTATCTCGCGAGCTAATGGCTAACGATACTGTAAGATTCAGCGCTGGGGCTACATGATTTTAACGCGTTGAAGCGACTGGACCGCTGTCGCGCTGTGCGGATTTCGTTGTGCGAGAGTACTACCTAGTATTACTAACAATAAGTGAAAATAAAGTCATTACATAAAGCCCCGGAGAAGCCAAAGAGCAGTGAAGTCGCGTACGAAAGCTAGTAGCCAGTGAAAAAAAACAAAAAAAAAAAAGTAAAGTAATCGACGATTCGAGTTGACAAAAGCAGCACGTTTTCGCTTTCTGCTTTGCATTGCATTTTGCCCACGCACTCACACAGATACACACCACCACACGGGCACACCTTTGGCAGAATTTGCTTGGAATACCACAAAGAAAACAAAAGAAATTCGTACAAGCCAGCCAAGCCGGGTAGGTTCTGCCAGATCTACGGGCTATTATGGTTAGTTTATCATTTGCATTTCTAACGAGTCTCTCTTTGTCTCTCCCCCCACCCGAACGCCCCTTATCTGGCGTTCGTGCATGAGCCACCCCCAAGCCGCCCACTTTTCGTTTTCGTTTCATTTTAAAATCATCCATTGTTGGAGTCTTTCGGTTCGATAAGATTCCATTTCATTGTATACTCTACCCTCTACTTACACTTGCGGTCGTGCGGATACTGCCTTCCGATTCAAAGTTATGGAACTAAACTGAGGAACTAAGGCAATTCTAAGAATCTAGGAGCTTTTCATTGACAATAAAGTTAAGATAAGCCTAGTAATCGATTAAATATGTCGCCTATTTCGTGAAATAAGCTCTGAAATTCAATGGATTGTCAATATCTTTCTGAATGTGCCCGCAGATGTTACTATATGAGTAGAGTGATTTATCGGGAATTCTTTGAATTTCTGGCACACTTCGAGGAACCTCTCCACGAAGACAAACATTTGGGAATGCGACTGGAACCCCCAAAGGTCGTTTTCGTCATTCCTGATATCATATTTGCCCACCATGAGCCATGCCCAGTATCCGAGTCGTATGTGTACATATTGTAGTGTTTATCGTGTGAAATATATTTCACAAGAAACAGATATGCGTGTTATTTGCCCGATCTATCTGGGGAGGGCGCCGAATCGAGTGGGTTCCGAGCAACGGGTGTACGTGATGTTCTCAAGTGTCTGGCCACCAGATCGCGGACGATACTTGATAAGTATTCCGAATGAAAGTTTTCACCCCCGAGAAGCCCTTCCATCCCATCGATTCATCAGCTCGATTTTCCATCCAACCGAGAGTCCAACAGACCGTCAAATATTTGCCTGTTGCGGCTGCAGCGGCTCCACAAACTTCAGACTCCAATTACCGGAGCCCTGCTAATTAAGTGCCACCCCAGAAGGCGACAGGTTGCAGATCGGGCTGGGACAGAGTGTCTCTGTATATACACGAATACTC
This sequence comes from Drosophila pseudoananassae pseudoananassae, assembly GCA_018153035.1. Taxonomy (NCBI): domain Eukaryota; kingdom Metazoa; phylum Arthropoda; class Insecta; order Diptera; family Drosophilidae; genus Drosophila; species Drosophila pseudoananassae. The sequence goes on from JAECXR010000055.1 coordinate 4,664,955, forward strand.
GTATGGGGAGAAATTATATTGTGTATGGAGAGTGGTAACTCGAGCCGAAAGCCATTGCGGATAAGTAACTCGTGGGACTTTGTTTATTTGCCTCACTAGCGAGCAAGCTGGGCTCTTCCGCCGCCCGCCTCGAAGTGCCGACTCAGCTCAATGACTTGGCACTGGAGAGTACCAGATGTTGGCTCCATCAGGGGGCCAAGATCCATAGATCCACAGAGAGTCTAGGTATCCACCCAGAAAATTTTAAATATTTAGCTGAAAGGTTAGCTAGACCCAACCTGTGGCAAATTAGTTACATTTCTCCCAGTGTACTTCGGATGAGACTCTGAAAGAGAGGGCGGCCATGTAAATGGGAATATGAATGTGAATGCGAACGTACCCACGATGGCGGCACCGGAAAATGTCCAAGTCAGTGTCCACTGAAGCGGGGACAGGCACCCCACACCGCTCGGCCGGCTCCCAGCTCATCCACTCCTCTCCAGCTGAACGGAACGGAGTGGTTGGTGGTTTCTGTTTTTAGTTTCTTTACTTTGTGATTTCTTAGTGGTTGGACTTAATTATTGCTCATTCTGGCATGTCTCCCTCTGACTAAAGTTAGTCTGTTAGGTCTGTTCGATTTGGAAGCCGCCGAGCTGCGAATTAGCCAACGTTTATTTATTTTAATTATTTTCTTTGGCAAAATGCTCATTTCCTACTTAGCGGGTAACTGAAGGCCCCGCCTATTGTTTGGCAATCAGCGCTGATTTATGTCCGCCACTCGGCTTTAGCTCACTTGGCAAGTGGCAAGTGGCAAGTGGCAAGTTTGTCATTCGTTGTGTCTCAGAGTACTAATATCTCGAGAGGACCAAGTAGTGTTTAAGTGTTTGGGGCATTCTGACCCACATTCTGCGATAAAAACCGGGCTCTGCCTTTTTATCTTTATTTGTTTTCTTAAAATGATGAAATTGAAATTCAATGTATGAGTATTTGTATCTTTTTTATAAAAAGATGAAAGATGAGTGTGTATGTAAGAGTATCTTGGTGGATGACAAAAGATATTTTTCTCAATTGCCAGCGTGTGTTTTCATAAACGAACCGGCCCAGGCTGGAAGCCAATTGGTTTCTATTAATGAACAAAAATGAATGAAAATTGCTTTTCCCCTTTTAAGCTCCGGGCACATGGTGTGTGTGTGTACAGTGTGTGTTTGGAGTAAACTAAAACCAACCGGAAATGTTTAAAATTTCTCTTTTATCTATAACGATCGCTGGGGCAACCAAAAACAAATGTATTTCTCAGCTGAGCTGAGCTGAGCTGACTGAGCTGGTTGTGAGTTATGATTTTGCGCGAAACTCGAGCTTGGGATCTGGATAGAATGATGAGTTCGGGCATGGAATTCATTAATCTCCTCCAACAAGGCGATGGATGGATGGATGGATGGCGCACAAAAGCTGTCGTTAAGCGAAAAGTCGGTGGTGGGAAGTGTATGGGAATAGAGCATTCTCTGTCTGGTTGAGCAGCGATTATCGTAGCTCCTCCGAAGTGCAGTAAATAGAATGCTGTCAGCTTCGGGAGGGGGGCCGGCCCCATCATCAGCATACGGGGGACCGGGAATTCAGCGTCGACTGGAGAATGTCTTTGGGAGTTTGGTTGGCATGGGGAGTGCGTCACAGAAAACAAATTTATGAGCTAACTCGAGGAGTTCAAAAGTTTATCGTGTCTGTCTGACCATGATAATGATGGGCCCTGCAATGGCCGCAATTTGTAGTTGTGGATGGCCCATGAATAGACATCTTTTTCGACTTACATCGGGTTATTGCACCTTCTTACACAAGCCTTGTTCCAGAAAACAATCCACTGACCGAGCTCCACATTCTCCTCTTTCCAGAACCGTGCTCTGCCCGCCAATGCCTCGCCCTTCCGCCGAGCCTGGGGACAGTCTTCCTTCCGCACGCCCCGCACCGACAAGGTCGCCAAACAGCAGCCGGGCCAGCAGGGTCAGTCGTCGCCGCTGGTGAGACGCACTGCCTCCATGAACGCCTCCGACAACGATGTCTACATCAAGACCCTGATGCTGGACCCCAACCTGAAGCCCACGCGCAGTCAGCAGCAGTTGAGTCTGCTGCAGGTGCCCAAGATCCTGACCACACCCGCCCCGCCCTCCGCCGTCTCTGTATCCGCCGCTCCAGAGGACCCTGCCCAGGACTATGGGTGTCCCAGCAACTGGAGCAACTCCTTCGAGCGTATGCTCCAGGACACAGCCGGCATGCAGACCTTCTCCGAGTTCCTCAAGAAGGAGTTCTCGGCGGAGAACATATACTTCTGGACGGCCTGCGAACGGTACAAGGTCTTGGAGTCCCAGGCGGAGCGCGTGGTGCAGGCCAGGGAAATCTTCGGAAAGTATCTGGCCAACAGCAGCATAGACCCGGTCAACGTCGACTCGCAGGCCCGCAGCCTCACGGAGGAGAAGCTGGCCAGTGCCGCTCCGGACATCTTCGCTCCCGCCCAGAAACAGATCTTCAACCTGATGAAGTTCGACAGCTACCAGAGGTTCATTCGGTCCGACCTGTACAAGAGCTGTGTGGAGGCGGAGCAGAAGGGCCAATCGCTTCCCTACAATGGCTCCGACCTGGACGACTTGTTGAAGACAAATTTTCACTTGGCGGCCTCGTCAAAGGTGAGTTTCAAATAAGACCCATAAGTCGCTCAGACTGACTACAATCCTAATCTCTTCCAGCTGAAAAAATCGGTTAGCAACGCTGAGGATCGGCGGCGCAAGAGCTTGCTGCCCTGGCACCGGAAGACGCGGAGCAAGTCCCGTGACCGTTCGGAGATTATGCCGGAAAGCACTCTGATGCCGGCCCCCCCACTTCCGCCGGCACTGCTGACCAGCTCCTCACTGAAGCTCGCCTCCGGGCAGAACTCCCTCAGCGATCTCCACAGCTCCCGCAGCTCATTGTCGTCGTTCGATGCCGGAGCCAACAATGGAGGAGCCAGTGCGGAGAGCGTGTGCTCCCTGTGCAGAGTGATACTGACGGACGGAGCCACGACCATTGTCCAAACCAGGCCTGGGGAGACAGTGGGCCAGCTGGTGGAGCGACTGCTGGAGAAGCGGAACTTAGTGTACCCCTACTACGACGTTGTGTTCCAGGGCACCACAAAGTCCATTGATCTGCAGCAGCCGTCGCAGCTGTTGGCTGGCAAGGAGGTGCTGATTGAGCGGCGGGTGGCTTTCAAGCTGGACCTGCCCGATCCCAAAACGATCTCTGTGAAAAGCAAGCCCAAGAAGCAGCTGCACGAGGTGATTAGGCCCATTTTGAGCAAGTACAACTACAAGATGGAGCAGGTGCAGGTGATCATGCGCGACACCCAGGCACCGATGGACCTGATGCAGCCGGTGACGATGGCCGATGGCCAGCGCTTGCGCATCGTGATGCTCCAGCCGGATTTTCAGGCCGGCGGCGGTAGTGGCAGTAGCATGCCGCCGAAGCAAATCAAACCCATGAAGCCGCTGCCCCACCAGCTGGACGAACTGACCAACAAAATGTTCAACGAAATGCTGGCCAGCAAGGCGGATGCTGCGGCGGACAAGCCGCGCCCCAGCGACCTCTGTTCGATGAAGTCCAACGAGGCGCCCTCGGAGACCTCCTCCTCGCTGTTCGAGCGCATGCGGCGGCAGCAGCGCGACAACAGCATCACCAACATTCCGGGCAGCAAGCTGCCGAAGCTCAAGAAGAAGTCGACGAGCAGCCAACAGTCCGAGGAAGCGGTCACTCCACCGGCGGGAGCAGCGCCAGCCGATCCCAAGAAGCCCATCATAGCCAAGCTGAAGGCGGGGGTGAAGCTGCAGGTGACGGAGCGAGTAGCAGAGCACCAAGGTGAGTGGGCAGCCAGAGCACATCTTAGATCCAAGACTAACCTTAAATCCTTCGACACTTACAGACGAACTACTCGAGGGCCTGAAGCGCGCTCAGCAGGCGCGTCTGGAGGATCAGCGCGGCACTGAGATCAACTTTGATCTGCCGGACTTCCTCAAGAACAAGGAGAACCTCAGCGCGGCCGTCTCCAAGCTGAGAAAGGTGCGAGCCAACCTCAGTCCTGTGAGCAAGGGGCCGACCTCTCCCAGCGAGATTCCCCAGCCGGCGCCGCGACTCTCCATAACGCGCAGCCAGCAGCCCGTGTCACCCATGAAGGTGGACCTGGATCCAGAGACTGAGTTGCCTGCGGATACGCAGGACCCCACGGAGTATGCCAAAGCCCCGCCTCCGCTGCCGCCAAAGCCGAAGGTGCTGCCCATCAAGCCCTCCAACTGGGGCGTGACGGTGGCCCCACCCACAGGAAACTATTGCAACAAGTTCTCGCCCACAAAAAAGGCCCCCAAATCCCCAATAGAAGCCTCTACGGCGGTGTTTGCCAGCAAGATCCCTCTGGAAATTAACCGCAAGGCTCTGGAGGAAGCGGGATCCCGCTGTGCCTACCTCGACGAGCCCAGCAGTAGTTTTGTTTAGGGTGGGGGGGGAGCATTCCCAAATGAAAGTGATTTGTCTTTAAAGCATCTTGTAAATATTATCTGTGCACTATTTATTTATACTGTACTCTCTATTGAATGTCCAACCACTCCATGACGAACTTTTGTATGCAATCTACTGAGTGAACGCGCCTATTTATAACTAGAATTCCTAAGCTTAGTTTAAGTTTTAATCTACTCTGTTGTAAAAATATACCACAAGCATATATTCATTTCTCGTGATTAGTGTATTATGGAATATGTATATTGACGGAACAAGTAAGTGGTATTTGGTTTGCGTTATAACATTTTTGGTAAGATTTTCTACAATAACTTTCTGGGTTATAGAACCTATATATGCACGAGGATGATGAAGAGGGTATCATTATAAACAAAGAGCCTTTTACACAACGATTTTCTATATAAATAGTTATATATATATATCTGTTGTATAAAACAACTGATCCTCTTTAAAGGACGACACAAAACTTATTCATTTCATCAAAGGCAATGGCTATAGGCTTCATTACCATCGGGTATTATAAAACCTATACTGTCAGAGGATATTATTATTGATAAAGTGCCTTTTGCACATCGGTTTTCTATATAATATAGACAAATATATAAAACAACAGATCCTCTTTAAATGACAACACTAAACTTATTTCTTTCATCAAAGGCAATGGCTATAGGCTTCAATACCTTCGTGGATTATAAAACCTATAAAACCTATGTACATAGGTTGTGAGAAAATATTGTCAGAGGATATCATTATAGACAAATTTCCCCTTTAAAGAATAGATAAATATACATACATGTATATCTATAACAGATTCAACAGTATCCGATTTTTTTTAAGGATGACTAGATTCTAGAGTAGAGATCTCTTTTAGGAATATGTCATTAAACTTACTATGCTAACTAAAAGTTTTCTACATAATATAGACATAATGTATGTATATCCACTGGTCTAGACACTAGAGTCTAGACTCTAGAGTAACTTATTGCCGGTAAACGTAAATTTCTTTTCAATGAATTGAAACAAAAAATCAGAAAACTATAGACCAGAGTCTACAGATCTTTAGAAGATCCACCGTACAAAAGTATAAAAATAAATTTAAAAAACAAAACAAGATTGAAATAATATTTAAAAATTATAATTTGCCTTGGTGGCGACTCAAAAACTATTAAACAACAGAAACGTGCAATCTTCTGAGCCGCCAAGCGGCCCACAAAAATACAATCAAAGGGCCACTGAAGGCTTCGCGCCGCTCTCCACGGGGGCAGCCAGCTGGACCTTCTCCTTGGGCTGCTCGCCGCCCGCCTCGAGCTGCTTGGACTCCTCGCCAGCAGCCAATTCCTTGGGGACCACCTCCTCTTCGGCTTCTTCGATCAGGCGATAGGTAATAGGAGCAGGCTGCTTCGCCGGCAGCCAGTCTGGGATGATCTTGTCGTGGAGTCGCCACTTTCCGTATTCATTGGAAATGTGCTTTTCGAACACGACGTACTCCAGGACGTCTTTGGTGAGGATCTCGCTGCCGTGCATGAGGCGGCCGAAACGATCGTAGATGGCGAGCATCTGTTGGCTGTGGAAACGCACTGTGACCTGGGCAAACTGGTTCTCCTTCGTGATCACCTCGGTGACGCGGGCATGAACAACACGCGGTGGCTCCAGCGACTGCAGAAACCGCCAGCGAATAGTCTTGTCCTTAACGTTGTGCATCATCTCCGGGTAGCAACGCTCGCTGACGTACTCGCGGATCTGGTACTTGTCCTTTGCGGCCATGTTCTGGTGGGCTTTAATATAGATCTCCTGGGCTTCGGCTCCGAACTCGTCTGTGCTGAAGCTCTCTTCATAGGAACGTATCTTGCGTACTGCCATCAGGCTTTTGGATTTCTTCTCGAGAAACTCCAGCTTTTGCTTGGCGCCGCTGGTGGAGATGATGGACTTCTTGCCATCGCCTTCTGGCGGAACGTAGGCCTCGAAGATACCCCCCGTACAGCTGATGTGGAAGGGACGCTCCATCCAGGGTCGGGGTGGAAGGACGCCACGCTCCTTCATTCGTCGTCGCATCTCCTCTTTGGTGATATCCTCTGGTTTCTCGCGCAGATTGGGCAGGTCAATCTTGACGAACTTCTGCTTACGAAGTCGCTTGAATTGGGGGTTCCAGTGCTTGGTCTGCCGGTGGCGCACCTGCTGCATCTGAACCAAGTTCTGAAGGGGATTCACGAGCACGCCCAGAGCCCCAGACTGCGCCGCTTGAGGCACGCCGGGCATCACCTGTTTTCAATTAAAAAATGTTAGCGGAAGGACTCTAAGCATAATTCAGTACATTTGGAACTCACCTGGAGTAGCCTGAGACATGTTTTTGCCGGCGCAAACTTATCCATTTTTCTTATATTTATTATATAAAACAGAGTTGCCAGGTTTTTGGGAGATGAGCTAGATGCAGCGCCAATAGCGGGCAAAGAGATAAAGCAGACGATAGGCAATTAAAGAGAATTTAATTTAAATTAAATGACTTTTTATTTAATGTAGTCATTTGTCCTCCTCTACTAAAATAAAGATCTAAAATGATTAAAACTAATGTTGTCATAGATTTTTTTAAAAATAATTCAACTTGGAAACATATCGATATTTACAATCAAAGTATTCGATATGGTACTAACGGTCTTTTCGATAAAATAGGTTTTCAAATAAATACATTTTGATTTCATTTTTCAATTTTTCATATTTCCATTTTATTTAAAAATCACATTCAAAAATCTTGTTTGCTCTTAAAACACATTTTGGGATTTAAATACGTCAATTTACGTAAAGGAATTTGTAGCCTAACCAATCGATATATTTTATAACTTTTGCGCACATCCTTCCTAGATCCGTGAGTTTTTGTGAGACATTGATGAAGACACTACCGTGAAAATGGATTAGAAATACTACAGATTTCTGTTTAAGACTATTGGGGTTTTTTGGCGTTCAATTTTCATCGGTTTGCTCCTCTTCCGGATTATCCACGCAACTGTCAGTACAACAATCAGGAGGCAGATCGTCGAGAAAACGATACCCGGCATTCTTGAACATCTTTGCTTTTATCTAAAGACCATATGAAAGTTAGTTACACCGTTCTAGTTTATTCGCAATACTCACCATTAGCTGCTGGTACTGGCAGTCGTAGGCATTAAGGGCTATGTCACGTTTCCGCAACTCGTTCCGCAGTACACTGATCTCCATCTGCTGGCACTCGGCCCGTTTTATCGTCGCCTTCGCGGATGCCAGTTCCTGTTTCAACTGGGTGCAATGGCACTAGCAGGAAAAGATCAAGAAATATAGATCAAAATATTAACCTCTTGAGGAACAAGCTAGTATAGTTGAATTCCCATCCCCAACCACATACCCTGAGAATCTCCTCGTTCCCTTTTGCCTTCTCCACTTCACTCTCGTAGTAGCCCTGCATGTCCTGCATATCACGTTGCATACTGCACATACACTCGTTCTGGGCGTCCAGGCTGTGCTGCAGGTCTCCAGAAATTTGCTCGGCCTCACAAGCCTTCTCCTCCAGCTGACTGACCTTGTCGCCAATGTCCTCCAGGCTCCTGACCTTTCTTCTCAAAGCATCACGTTCCGCCAGAATTCTTTTTATATTCTCAGCATCCTTATCTGGGGAAAAGGCACCTTTGCTGCGAGCACCACCGCCTCCTCCTTGAGATCCTCCTCTTTCGCACTTTGTGGCACACTTTTTTAAGTAGTCGTCCTCCATCTTACGAAGCAGAGCCACCTCTTTCCCCAGATCATCGATCTTCTGCCGCAGATAGGGGACGTCGCTGCTCTTCTCGGGATCGACCTGGGTGCTTTCCAGCTTACAGCGCAGGGATTGCTTTTCGATGAGGCGCTTCAGGTTGGCGTTCTCCGCCGCGAGGATGTCATGGGCCTTGTTCATGTCATCAATGGACGCCTGCAAGTCGTTGAGCTCTTTTTCGTCCTTTGGTGTGATTTTCCCAGCGTCTGCCAGATCCTTTATTTTGTCCTTGAGGGCCCTGCTCTTCTGCGGATCGTACCTCTGCTCCATAATCCGCTTAATCTCATCGGCCTCATCGTTGGCCGTCTCAAGCTTATCATTGGAGTCGTCCAGCTTCTTCTGGAGCATGTTGTTTCTGATCATCAGGCTCTGCATGCGGCCAAGGGTGTCGTCGGCAGCGTTGATGAGGCTGTCGCCGACAACCAAATCAGTTCCGTACTCGTCTTCTGGACTACCGGCTCCACCGCCACCAGAGCCACCACCATCTTTGCCACCCTTTCCCGAATCTCCCCTGCCGCCTGCTTTGGATTTTGGAACTAAACTGCAGGCCACCAACTCGGCAACGAATTGAGACTTGGCGCTGTCGTCCGCGGCCCAGGACCGGTCGTCAATTGTGGACGGATAGCTCTTCAATTTCACGCACGCATCGATGCACTCGAAATCGACGTTTTCGTTCCCGAACGGAACATGAAAGAAGTTTTTTTGCGTGGAGAATGCCATGGTAGTTTCGCGAAAAAAAAACAACTCAAAAGCAATTTATTTGTCACACGAATTTATAACAACTTCCCAACAGGTCCACGGCCTAGGTCTGAAAGTTGGCAAACAACAAAAACACGTCCGACATGGGCACAGTATTCAAATATTCTAAGCTTAGTCTAAACAAGATTTTTAAAAAATAGGTAACGGAAGCTACGTTGCCTACTGCACTCCAATTATAATACAACTAGTTAACATTATACTACTCAAGGCCTTGTGCTCGTCTCTCGGCCTGGGATTCATCGGCGGAGTTCATGGCGGAGAAGCCACAAGGCTGCATTGTCATACTGGCTGTGCCCGAGCTGATGGTCCTCAAGGCACTCGAGTACCCCGAGAGCTCAGCCAATGGAGCATTCACCAGTATCATCTAGGATAAGATTTTATTTTATGTAATGTTTGTACACTGCTTCACCAGCAACTCACCTTGTTTCGTTCACCCTTTGGTAACACATCGTTGATCTGGGCTCTTCGACGGGATAGGTCAGCCATAATGCCGGATATCCGTTCACTTGGCGCCACAATCTGCAGGGCCATTATGGGCTCCAACAGTCGAGTTCCACTAGTGCTTAGTAACTGAAAGTAATGGTAGTTTTAGCAAAACTTAATCATTAATTAAAAGAAAAGTATTAACTTACCTTTTGGACGCATTGTGCCGCTGTAGCCATTACGAAGGAATCGGCAGTGCCCCGTCCAATAGTGGCATTGTGAAGTCGAATCTGTGTGTCTACCACCTGGCCCCCCACCCGAGGTCCTCGCTCAAGAGCTCCAATAGCACCTTTCTTCACGACCTGGAGGATTCGTGGTCGCAGCGTGTTAAGATTGGGCATATTCTCCGGCGATTTGTCTAAGCTTTTATGAAAAATAATTTCAGTTTTAAAGAAAATAAGTTAAACCTTAGCTCACCTAAATAATTCACTTTTGTCCTTGACCAGTTCCAAGGTAATGGTAACATTCTGCTTGGCACCTGCGATTTCCTTTTCCACCCTAAGCGTCGTTAACGCGGGAGATTCGATGGTTTCCTTGTAGGCAATCTGGAGCGGTCCCAGATCCACATCAATTTTGTACTCGCTTAGAATGCGCGATTTGATGATGTCCATATGGAGCTCTCCCATGCCACCGAGAACCGTCTGACCAGTTACGGAGTCGTAGCTAACACGTAGACTGGGATCCTCGCGCTGCAGCTGACGGAGAGCTTGTTCCATGGCCGTTTGAGACGATATACTGGGTGGTTCGATGGAGCAGAAGTATACAGCGTCAGGAATCTGTGGATCCAGTCCGAATATCTCCTCTGACTCCTCCGATTCGTCGTCTAATTCTGGAATACTAGATTCTGTTTTTCCCAAGCTTTGTTTTAAACGTTTCTGGGCGTTTTTAAGAGTTGACTGACTGGAAGTTAGTAGATCCCCGGTGACTGTGGACTAGTTAAAGAAACATTACCATTATGGTTGGATAAATAAGAAACTCCATCTTACTTTGAGACCCGCACAGATCACCACATCACCCGACTGCACTGCATTAACCTCCCGGTACTCATCGGCCAACGGCTCGTACAGCTTGGACACCACTTCTGCCTGGCCACGTGCCGATATTAGACGCATGCCCTTCTTTATCTCTCCCCGTAGGATCCGAACCAGCGTCAAAGCCCCCCGCTGCTTGTCATGGACAATCTTAAAGACCTTTCCAGCTACCTCAGTGCTTCAAAAGGAGAACTATATAAAAGCTATTTAGGAATGACATACTTTAAGTCTTACCCAAAGCAATCGTAGACTTGGTTACGTTCTTCAGGTGCCGGCAAATAAGCATTAACAGCATCCATTAGGCGCTGAATTCCGACATTTTTGTAGGCGGATCCCAGGAGAACAGGGACCACTTTCAGCTGCCCGGTGGCCCTCCTGAGGGCTCTTCCTATAAGGCTATTGTCAACTTTATCAAAGCTTTCTGTGCTGATGACCACATTGGCGAGTTCGTCGTCCATTCCCGACAACTGGTCTATAAGTTCATTCCGCCTTTCCTGCAAATCACGTAGCTCATCGGAGGGCTCCAATTTCATGCGGATGTACTGCTGCCCTAAGTCCTTTTGCTGCCATGATAGTCGCTCCAATGTGATCACGTCATTTATGGCTAAAATATAAAAATATAAATACTTTACTATAATTGGTTATCAAGTCAACAAACCTAGAACTCCATCCTCGTTCTTTACTGGATACTGCAAGCAAACCGGTTTTGTTTCCAGCTTCTCTTTGAGATCAGTAATGCACTTTTCAAAATCTGCGTCGGGGCGATCCATCTTGTTGACAAATACGAGTCTTGGGAGCTGGTGCTTGTCCGCCTGGGTCCACACGGTCACGGTCTGTGCCTCTACTCCTGCAGTTCCGTCTAGAACTACTACCACACCGTCCACGGCGTAAAGGGACTGTTCCACCTCCATGGTAAAGTCAATGTGGCCCGGGGTGTCCAACAAATTGATGCTAGAACCAAGATACAGACTTGTAACTATGAATGATGGTTTAAAATTGATATATTTACCGGTGGCCGTTCCAAGGAAAGGTTACCGCTGAACTACAGATTGTTATGCCTCTTTCGCGCTCTTGGGTTAGGTAATCCGTGACTGTGTTCCCCCGATGCACTTCACCCAAAGTCCTGGTCTTGCCGGCATAGAACAGCATCCGTTCTGTCGTCGTTGTTTTGCCTTAAAGGATTTAAGTTATAGAAGGACTCTTTATTTGAAATAGGATATGGAATAGATACCCGCATCGATGTGCGCCAGAATCCCAATGTTTCTGATTTTGCTGCTGTAGGTTCGTTTGGAGGATTGGCCGGAGAGCTGTCGGAGCCAATGGCTTCGCTTCTGTAAGCCATGCAGAAATTCATATTTCAGCATTTTAACTAAAAATTAAACTGCCGGCTCGTGGTGGAGTGCATCAGCTGATTCCAACCGGTTGCATTCGATAGGTTCCTCAATCAGCTGTTCTTTTAATCGAATAGTGTCGCATTTTGCGGGTAAATTTTAAGGAGATTTATTTTTAATCTTCAATGAATTTATGTTGTTAAGACGAAAATCCATTAACTGGAAATGTCTTCACGACCCCGACGGGCAGCCGCTGCAAAACCTAAGCTGGTAGTGGAGGTATCCGATTCCGAGGAGGACGAGGAGGTCGTGGAGAAGGATGAGTACAGGCCACCAGAGACCAAGAGTCGGCGCATCGATCGGGCAGCAGATGCCCTGGCAGGCGCAACAAGAAGACGTTGGCCCACGTCCAAAACTGCAACTGCCGAGCCTGCTGAGCCCAAGAGGAAACGGGCTAAAAAGACTAAGGAAGATGAGAACTCATGTCCGAATGAAAGCAATCCCAAGCAGCAGGAGGAGGCACCGCCAGCCGCCCCAACGCCACCACCCCGACCTGTGACTCAAACTGATGGAGCAGCCGCCAGTTCAACAACTGGACGCAGTTCCTTCTGGGAGCGGAGGAAGGTGTGGAACATACACGAGCTCTTGGCAGAGACCGAGAACATTCAGCCCCAGGCAGCGCGGAATATTGTGCAGCTTTTCGAGAATGAGAACACCATCCCATTCATTTGCCGGTAAATAGGACCGACATTTTTATGGATTTAAATATTGACGTGTTCTTTATATTCAGTTACCGGCGTGACCTTGTGGACCACATCGCTCCAGATCGTTTGCGAGACATTCGTAATACCTATACGGACATAGTGGATCTGAGGAAGAAGGCCGAAAACATTGTCAGCCAGTTGGAGCGCGAAAATGTCTTAAATTCTGACATTCGGGATGAGCTGATGTGTGCCAAGACGAATGAGGAGTTGGAGTTCCTCTACGCCCCCTACAAGCCGGCCAGCAAAGGCACATTGGCGGAGCGGGCCAAAGCTCTTGGCCTGGAGGAATACGCGGACCGTCTGCTATATGGCACGGTTCCAAAAGTTGAACTATCTTCAATAGTGGATCCAGAAAATGAGGCCCTTGCCTCAGAAGCCTTGGTGATGAGTGGGATCTGTAACATAATAATACACAACATAAGCAAGAACACCAATGTTTTGGAGGAACTGAGGCGATTGTAAGTGGTTCTAGGGTACTTTTTATAAAACCATATGATAAATGTTTTTCATTTCCAGACAAAACGTCCACCGAGTGTTCCTTAAGTGCAGCAAGACTAAGGAGGCTTCAAGCTCGAAGGCAAGTTCAAGCAAATCTAGTAGCACCAAGGGAAACAGTACGATTCACGATAAGAAGTTGGATAGCTCCAAGTTCGAGAACTATTTCAACTTTCAAGGCGACATAAAGACCATCAAGCCACACCAGATGCTAGCCATCAACAGGGGGGAGAAGCACAAGTTCCTGTCTGTCAAGTTGGAGACGAGTGATTATCTTAAACGCGATCTAACTCGATTCATCAACGATCAGTATATGACTGAGGGCATCCATTATCCACTGAGGCGGGAGATTTTCACAAAATCCCTGGAAGAGTGCTTCTCTAAGAAACGTGAGTGGATTTTCACCAATAATTCGTTGCCTAATTCGAAACTCTCTTAGTGCAACCTCTGATGTGCCGCCAAATTCGGGCTGACCTCAAGGAGAAGGCCCAAAAGGCGGCTATTGATGTGTTTGCCAAGAACCTCAAGCAATTGTTGCTGATGTCTCCGCTGAAGGGAGAGCGTATTCTGAGCATCGACCCGGGGTACACAAATGGCTGTAAGCTGGCGGTGATATCTGAGACAGCCGATGTCCTGGAGACAGGTGTCATCTATCCACACGGAGCCAGGTCCAATAGGCACGGAGCAGAGAGAACTCTAGTTAACCTACTTAGTAAACACAAGTATGTAATGATTTGTTTCTTGCTCCACTTAATTCACTTAAAATGTTCCCACTAAGGTGCCAAATTATAGCTCTCGGCAATGGCACTGCCTGTCGCGAAACTGAGCACTGGCTGACCGATATGTTCCATGCCGGAACCTTGGACAGCCAGCGGATCCGCTACAGCATTGTCAATGAGAACGGGGCTTCGGTTTACTCTTGTAGCGATGTGGCTAGCAAGGAGTTCCCCGACATGGACACCAACGAACGAAGTGCAGGTACGGATAAAGTCGATTATAGAAAGAACTTTCATTGACCTGGAATTTTATTGTAGTTTCTATCGCACGTCGTTTGAATGATCCATTGAGTGAATACGTAAAGATAGAACCTCGTCATCTTGGTGTTGGAATGTACCAGCACGATGTTTCGGAAAAGATACTAACCGAGTCCCTAAAGGACGTCGTTTCCGAGTGTGTGAGCTATGTCGGCGTGGACTTGAACACTGCAAGCCTTAGTGTGCTAAAGTAAGTGAAAGGACTATGTTTTTTAAGACAATCTAACACGCGCTCCCCAACTCAGGCACATTGCTGGCTTGTCAGAAAAGAAGGCCGAGAAAATCATCGAGCACCGGCTCAAAAAAGGACCTTTTCAGACCCGAAAGGACTTGCTTTCCGTGCGCACCATAGGCGAGAAATCTTTTGTGCAGTGCGCCGGGTTCGTTCGCATCGAACCACTCAGCGTGGGAGGCAAACTACAGAATCCACTGGACTGCACTTGGGTTCATCCCGAGAGCTATAAAGTAGCAGAGAGGTAAGGTCTAACTTTATTATATATAACATATCATTCTAATCCAATTGATCTTCTTGAGCCTTCTTGGCCTTCTTCTCGGCGGCTTTTACAAGCAAGGAAGTGGCGCTAGACTCCGGGACAAAGTCAGAGTCGCTTTCCGAGAGTTTGAAATTTGTAATCAGCATACAGCCAGGATCTGGCTGCTTGGCCTCGCGGCAGTCGTCACTGGACTCCAGTGGCTGGCACCAGCATGGCAGATAGGGCTTGAGCGGATCCTTTTTGCCACACCGCTTGCAGGTGCAGTTCTCCATGCCAGCACTCATGAACGTCTTGAAATTGCTCTCCGTGCACAGTAGAGCCAGGTAGTCTTCAATGGAGTGCTCCTTCATGGGGTCCATGAGCTCGGCCCAGGTCTTAAGCTTGACAATCACGCCAAAGAAAAATGAGTTGAGGTCTTCAAGGGTCTGCAGAACAGTTTCCAGTTCGATCAGAAAAGGGCTGTTAAGACTCCGATCCAGCCTGCTCAGCCGCAGTTCCAGTTCCTTCATGGACTCACGCACCTGCAGGAATGAGCTGGTCAAGTCAGCGCTGGAAAGTAAAAGGGCTATAGTCTCCTAATCATTAAAATAATAAAGTCTACACACATGGACTGATTGACGAAATTGTAGGCTCGTTGGAACTCGCAAAGGGCGCGCTCCTCGGTCATTCGGCTGATGTATTCGGGATAGATCTTGGTGCCAAAGGATCCACCAATCAGGAGGCGATATCTTACGCCGTGGTAGCGCATCATCTTGACTTTCTCGATTTGCTGCTCTTTGGCTTTGGCCAGCTGGTATCTCAGACTGCTCAGCTGCTTGTCGAGCACCAGGGTCTGCTCGTGCACGCACTTCTCCAACTGGGCGTCATACCGGGTGTAGATGTTCTTGCAGTGCTCAAAGGTGGGCTTCAGCACTTCCAAGGGCAAGGTGGTGCCCCGGCAAGGCGGAGGTAGCGGACGGCGCTTGTACCGCTCCGGCGGGTACTCCCAGCATACCCCGAAGCGGGCATCAGCTGGCGCGTTCATGGGATGGCTCCAGCACGGCGTGTAGTTATCCACATCGGATTGGTAGAAAGGCCTTGTCCCACAAGCCACATACTTGACCTTTGGCGGGGACTTTTTCGGCGGATAGTGGTACTTCTCCAAGAGCTCCCTTTTCAGCTTGGCGATCATTCCGGATATTGGAAATTTTATATTCAAATTCTAAACAAGCTAAGTTTATTGTGTTTTTCAGTATCCTGGGCGAGTGTGATTTGAAGCTGACGGATGTTGGCAAGGCTGGCTTCATAGCTCGGATCAAGGAGTTTGCCGGCTCCAAGGCAAAGTTGGAAAAGATGGCCAAGCAGCACAAGTTGCCCATGGAGAGGGTGGGTCCTCAATATAAGAATTAATTATACTCTGACTTAATAATTGCTTTTTCTAATACTAGTTGGACTTCCTATTGGTGGCATTGCAACGTGAACTACTTCAAGATTACCGGGCAGATCTGGACAAGCGACCACTCTTTAAGCAGGGACTAACCAGGCTAGACGAACTCAGCCTGGGTGATGTTGTTACAGGTTGGTACAAGTAACCTAGAGTACCATAAATATCCCAAATAATCCACTAATTCCATTTCAGGTGCCGTGACCAACGTTACCCAGTTCGGGGCTTTCGTGGACGTCGGAGTGGAGCGCGATGGGTTGATCCACAAAAGCCACATGAACAACAGCGAGCTTAGCATCGGCGACAGGATCGTGGCCTCGGTCGTCAAAGTGGACTTGCAGCGGAAGCAACTAGGCCTGCGGCTGGAAAACATGCTAATGGAGACAGACACCTCCTTTACCTTTAAGACAGAAGAGTAAAGAAAAGACCTGAACTTGAATGCTCTTGGAAGTATTTAATGATTCATATCGTAATTGGGTGCTCACAGGAGCGTCATATATACTATATATAGTTCATATATATTCGTGTATATGCATAGTATAACGGCTTTCCTAAATGTACTCAAAGCTTATCAGTTAGTAATAAATGTTCACATAAAAATCACCGAATCTACTTTCGAGTTCTTGTTTCCCTTTTCGCCATGTGATGTGTCCTGTCGGGATGTGGGGGTCTGTTTGGGTCGAAAGGGTATTGCTTTAAAAACTAATTGATGCCCTCGTAAGCCAGTTAAAGTGTATAACTAAATAAATATACAATATGCATACATTTAGGCGCTTGGTTGCACAGGCAAGTTGCTTTCGCGTCAGTTGGTTTTTCAGAGTTTTTGAATTTATTGCCGTTTCAGTTTAATCGTTAAAAATTATTATAAACAATGTTATATAATTTGCATTTACATAATTACACAATACAATAATATTATATATTCAAAAATATACGATGCATTTAAATTTATTGTTTTCTCCATTCTGTTTATTCCGCAGCCAGCGGATATCAATTTCATATTCTAGCTACATGGACATGTCGCGTAATCAACCGATAATGCTTTAAATAAATATGGATCCGTACATAATATTGGAGAAGAGTGCCTACACAGCTGAGTGTAGATAATAATAGTCGCAAAGGGCCATTAAACAAGTCGTAAGAAGAGCATATACATGTGGTATAATTATGATAATAATTGCTTAATTTAACGCATTTGCTTTCTCCGCGTTCCGGCTGTCATTGCTACTCGAGTGTTACTGCTGATGTTCTCCGCATCCTCTGCTCGGGTGGAGATATTCCTCAATAATTTATAATTTATTTTTATCATTTATAATGATAGCATAGGTAATGATGTAAGTATTCTGTATCAACTCTCGTAATAATAAGTCTATGTGTATAAGCAGTATTCATTCAGCCGTCCAGCAGAATTCTCGGCGAAGCAAGTCGATCGCATGGCTTTACAAAAGATCAGATGATCGCGCAAGAAACCTCGAAGATTACAGAGCATGCCTCTTGTCTTCTGATGAACGACCTCGAGGGGGCCAAAACCCCCTCTCTACACGTAACAAATTCGATTACAAGTAATTATCTTTATCGTGTGTTGGTAGTCTAATTATCTCAAATGAACCCTCTTAACAGTCGATGGTTAAAGTAATTGAAAAGTGCACAGATTCCGAAATTCTTCAGTGGCAGAGACGGCACAGCCGCGGCGCGTGGGTGTGTGTTGGGTGGTGCACCTCCCCCTGTTTGATTCGTTTGTCCCTGTGAGTGGTGTGGTGGTGAGTGGTGCTGAGTATGCGAGTGTGGATGCGTGTCGAAGTATATAGTAATTTGTGTGGGTCTCTCCGGCGGACTCCGCGTGGCATTGTGGAGTATTCAATTCAATCTCGGGCATAGCCTGCTTTTCTGGGCGGAAAAAACAAAGAGTTGCATGAGTCAGATGGCCGGATTGGGAAACAGCTTGGCGTTGCACTTACCACGATGGTCAGGATGCATGTGGAGGAGAGTGAGGATAGTGTGTGTATGCGGGTTTTGAAATGATCGAAATCAAGAGCGAAACGAAACGTAATTATTTCTTTTTCTTCTCTTTTCTGCAAGTGTAGAACGATAAGCGAGGTTAGCAATTGTGATTCAAAACAAAAATTGTGTGTCAAGTGGTTGGTTGGTTGGTTGGTTGGTTGGTGGTTGAGAGTGGTTTGTATAGGTTCGCTGTAAGCCAAGCTAGACACTGAAGAGTTAACAATTAACATTGAGATTTGGCAGTAGCTTGCTCACATTTAGAACGGGTCAGGGCATTTACAAGGAGAACCTCTTCGACCGGATCGCTAGCCTCCGGAGTAGTGTTTGCATGTGCTCTGGCTGTTGCTGTTGCTGTTGGCTAAGTATATCTTGGCAAGTTACTAAGTTGGCTAATGGCTTTTCGAATAGAGCAAGTGCCGCCAGAGTGGGCTGCAGCAGCAGAAGACATCGAGCCATCTGTAAGATTGAAGAATTCTTCCATTTGGGTTTTGCTTTTCAATTGCTTTTGAATGGAACGTAGTAACGGAACTGAACGGGCGTGGGGAGTAACAGGTAACAGCAACGGTTTGGGGAATTTAGATTCATTTTTTTCCACCTAGGGGTCACATAATGTCGCTTGGTTATCATGATGTGGTCTTATGTGGTATGTGGATGAGTCCTGGGCTCTTATTGAACTGTAAGTCTATCTGTGGAGGTGTGGGATGAGTGCGGGCTTGTAAAACTTGTATATTATATCCGGATGCAAGAGTACGAGTGTATGTATATTTAGAATGCTTTTAGCTTAGGTTTAAACGGTAAACGTTAGCTACTACTGAACCACATTTGTGTTTTCTACAATTCTTCGTTCAATTTTGTCTCTAAATACATTTTCTTTTGTATATATTTAACGCCAAAACTCTGATTTGCTACAAGTGCTACAAAAAACAGTTTTCTATAGTTAACTATTCGAATCTTTGATCAGATTGAACGCTATAACGCTTCCTCTGGGCTTACTTTTGTTTGTTATGTTCTAAGTTCCTAGGTTATCAATTGAGTTTTCACAGCATGTTGTGTGGTTGCTTCCAAAATAAAACCATTATTCACATAAGAACTAATTACATTAGGGGATCTTGTTGTGGTTTTAATTGCCTACACGCAACGCTTAAGTCTGGGTTCAGTTTCTGAGTTACACAACGTATCTATGTATCTTATAGAACTATTGGAACTAAAGCCTGAGGATGTGGGGATGTGGCAACGTGACTCGGGTGGAATGCAAAACAACAAACAGAAAAACACGCACACGAATTATATTTACAGAGGAGTGAGAATATCACAATAATGCCAGCAACACAAGAAAACACAGCAGGATACCGAGTCCCGGAACAGCTTCTTCCAGCCGACATTGGTCGGGACTGACACCCGGCGATAGCTGCGGGACGAACAACACAACAATAAAGGAATTTCGGGGGAAGCACACAAGCACAAAAGCACACAAACAACAAAAGCGACAAGAAATTAGGGAAAAAATACAAAGGATACAACAGATAGAACAGAGATGGTTAGGAGAGAGACGGCTTTAAACCACACAAGCTGAGAAAACTCCCATTACGCGTCAGCCAATGTCCTGCTGCACATTGCCGGACGTGGAGGACGAGGAGCTACTTCCGCTAGCACGCTGGTGCTGACTGTACCTGTTCGCCGGCTGTTGCTGCTGCGGCTCCTTCGGCGCCTGCTCCTTCGGTTGCTGTAGGATAATACTTTGCGGCGTGGTGGTGCCCACTGGGAATGTGTCGGCCTCTTCCTCGAGCGCTGCCGGCGATGGCTTCTGCGCCTGTAGTTCCAGCTGTTGTTGATCCTCCAGCAGCTTGGCGCTCAGAATGCTCACATATGTGCGATAGCGACGTAGCTGCATGGGGCAAAGATACAATTAGGAGGAACTATCTTCCAAGACCTGGTAGCCAACTTACTTCGTACTGCAAGTAGCTTTCCTTTTCCTTGTAGTTCTGGAGAGGAAGCCCCTTGCTGGGAATCGGGCCCCTCTTGTGCTCGTTGAGATCCTGCTCCAGTTGAGCCAGTTGCTGCTCATGAGACTCCAACTGCTCCTTCTGCGAATGAGACTCTACTGGTTAATAAAAACCCTCCAAGGAAAGCGTCGTTCACATACCAGCATCAGCTTCGACTGCTTGCTGGGCAGGAGCGGGCGTTGGAACCTCTTCTGGCTGCCCACTCCGCCTTCGAGCGGTGGCGCTGAGATGGCGGCACACACGTAGTTGATCGTCTCTATCCACGACTGCAGCTCCTTGGAATCGCTGGTCTGGAACAGATACTCGGCCTGGTCGGCAGTCTGCAGGCGGAACACATGTTGCTTCTTAGTGTAGTCGTTGGCTGTGGTGGCCAGTGCGTGGTGGATGCGAATCGCGTTGTGCAGATTGTCGGACATCTGTGGATAGAATTGGAGTTAGAGTGGCTTTGTTGAAGTTACTCTTAGTTCCACTCACTTGACTCTTGCCAAACCCGTGCTCATCTTTGTGGAGATACAGCACTAGATCCCGCAGCGTGCAATACAACATCTTCCAGGAGCGTTTACCAAAAGGAGCTGGGAGAACAAACATCAAAGTTAGTATCGAAGTACCTGAATATCCTCCCTAAATCACTCACTTTTCTTAAAGTTACTATCATAGCAGCACTTTCGCATCACATAGCCTTTCTTGTACTCCACTGCGGTTGCCGATTCAGGCGGATCGAGGAAGGGATTCTCCCCCACGTTGGCCAGAGCAGCGTTGTTGGCTCTTTGCTGCTGCATATCCACTGTCTCCTCGTCTCTGAAATGATTAGCTCTTCTTAGAACCCGTCCCAAGTCTTAGAATCTCCAACTTACAGCGCCCACTCCAGCGGCTTAGTTTTGATGGCCTGGTACAGATACTTGAGTATGTCCTTGGGGAAGTTCTCGCCGTCGTTAAGATCTACCAGGTTGTCCACGAACTCGGCACAGCTCATCTTGCGGTTCATGTTCTGGCCATGCAGGTCCGTGTTCAGCAGCATTATGGCACAGGTCAGCGTGTGGACGGCGTCCTGCGAGTTGAACGTGCCGGGATTGCAGTCGAGGAAGCGCTTGGAGAAATGCACGAGGACCCGCTCCCGTTCCTGGGTCTCGCCGGAGAGCGAGAACTGCTGCAGGAACTCGCGCAGGGCTTGGTCCAGGGACTTTTCCTTGAAGTTGAAGTGTTTTAAATACTCATCGGCCACAGCTCGACTAAAATCGTTGCTAGAAAGGAATACCATTAGTCAGGACTATGAGGAATATATCTTAAAAGCTAGTTACTTTTTGCTGAGGTGCCGCGACACATCGCTCTTCTTGAAACCGTCGAGGGAGTGCAGTCTTTTGGCCAGGCGAATGGCCGAGGGCAAGTCCACGGCCTTCGGCGAGTAGTGGTACGAGTGCAGCGACTCCACATCGCTGCCGTCGTCCGATACGGGCGGCGAGCCATCCCGCAAACCCACTGGGTTAGTGCCGATCGGCTCATCCGTCAGGGTGACCACATCGTCATCGGAGCGGCCACTGCTGTTGCTGTGGTTGCTGTCCAAGCCGCGCACTTGGATCACCACCTTGTGCTCGGACTGGTCGCGGTCGCGATCCCGCTCCTTCTCCCTCTGTTGCTGGGCGCGCAGCTGCTGCTTCATCTGCTGGCGCTGCAGCGCGGCCGCGTCCGAGACGAGAATGGTGGAGTCCGAGTCGCTGGGATCGCTCAGTACCATGCCGCCTAGAATATCGCGAGAACTTAATAAATTATCGTCGTCTTGGTAGTCGGGACTAGATATATTCGAAATGGCCTCTGAAACGCTCTGATCACCACCACCGACATGGACACCGACACCAATACTACCACCACCGCCACTACCATTGTTCCCTGGGCAGCTCAGCAGACCGGGAATTCCGTTGGGCGGCTGTACGGACTGGCCGCCCTGTTCTCGTTCCCTTTGCTGCTGCTGCTGCTGCAGTGCAGCCGGACCATTACTACTGCTGCCCAGGGCGCCTTTGGAGCCCGACGACGACATCACCGACGAGGACACCGACGTGGGCGAGGCCGGACTGCCCGCGGACGAGCTAATGGAACTTGAATGTGAATTTGAATGCGATTGCTGACCGTAGAATTGCTGCTGCTGGTGTTGTTGCTGCTGCTGGAGGTGCTGTTGCTGGAGCTGCTGCTGGTGATGCTGGAACTCCTGCTCTTGCTGCTGCTGCTGTCGCTGGAGGGCGGCCAACTGGTGCGGCGCCAAAGGTGCATTATAGGTCCACACAATGCGATCCCGGTCGGAGGCCTAGGATGGTCGATAGATCAAGAATTAGTGGGGGATAAGCAAAGGAATGCGATACAGAATTGGCAGCAGGTGCTTCCGTTTTCATCCAAAAACAGATGACACTACTCGCCAAGGTAGTCTTTGTGTTGGAAAGTGAAAACAGAAGCACCTTGAGATGTGTATACATATTGCCGAATATTAAAATATGCTCTATGTTTCTTATCAGATCTCGATAGGTAGATATCCTAACAAAATTTCCGGGTGTTGGAAGCTGGATGTTTGGTGTCTGTGTATGCATGTTTGTGTGTTGGATGTTGAATGTTGGATGTCTGAGAAGCGTTGCTGTGTCGAAGGGCTGTCTGGCCTTCGTCTACATACAAAAGTTATCCAAGCGCAGGCAAGAACTCAAAACTGGCACAAATCGAACGAAACCGAAATCAAAAGTCACTTTAATCAGCATGCCAACAATGCAAATGGCAACCTTTTTACATAAAATATAGTTTAGTTTGCTGCTGCAGTTCATCGTGGCTCTGGTTGCACAGATGGTTGCTGTTGCCACTGTTGCAGATCGGCTGATGTTGTCGCTGATGCTGCTGCTGCTGCTGGTGGTGGTGGTGTTATTGTTGCTGCTACTGGTGTGGCAACTGGAAGCGTTGCTCTGGCTCTGGCTGGAGGGATTGTTGTTCGGCTCACGCTCGTTGTTGTTCAACGCCGACGAGTTGTTTACAATTACAGTGGCCATCGACTAGAAAGCTCACGGGGGACAATAAATTGCGAGAAGAGTCAACAAAGTAGGAAACCAGAACAGTGAACGTAGAAAACGAAAAGAGGAAAGAAACACGAAACAAGATAGTAAGATAGTAAGATAGACAGAGTTAAGTAGTAAGTAGGAAGTTCAAAGTAACAAGTGAGGCAAGAATACAATGGGGAATGTTACACAATGACTTGGGATAGGTATGATTGGATGCTACGACTAGATGACTAGATGAGTTATACAATTATGCTTGGCTAACACACACACAGACACAACATTTACAGGTTACAGTTTACAGTTTACAGAAACCAGTTAACTAAAAACCGAACTCTACAAAAGCACTTGAACTTCAAACGGGGAGCGGGTTTCAACTCATCAACTACGAGTGTCGAGTGTTCTGGGGGAGATCTGGCTAACAATTCGACATTGGCGCTATCTAGCTCTATCCCGGGGTCTATCCTGTGGATCGGCAGGGCTCCTTCCTTCGACGCCTCACCTGCGAGTCCTCCGAGTCCTGGCGCGTGTCCAGCAGCGTGTTCAGCGAGCTATTCACGTCCTCATCAATGTCTATGGGTATCACGGCGGCTATGCCCTCGCGCTGGATCTGCTGCAAGTGGTCCTCGGACTTGCTGGTCCGGAATCCGGCGGCATCGCACTTGCGCACCACGTGCCCGTTGTGTCGCCGCACCACGACTCCAGCACCGGCTCCCGCGCCGGCTCCACTGCTCGATTCTGGGGCCAGCGAGCTCGGTTCTGGACTGGTGGGCACCGAGTTGGCCGTCTCCTTGTCTATCAAGGGCGTCGACAGCGAAATGGGCGAGGTTGGCACTGAGAATGAGATCTCGTCCAGGGCCAGGCCGCCCGCTTCGCTCTTGACGGTCGTGGACGACGAACCCGAGCCGGACCTGGCGGCACAGTCGACGGCATCGCGTGTCCGCTGCTGGTGGCGGTTGGCCGTGCGCTGCTTCAGAGCTCTCAGCCTCTGCTTGGCGGAGCCGGAGCCCAGTGAGTTGGTCGAGTAGTCCTCGTCGCCGGCATCGTTCTCCTCCTCGTCGTATGGCTCGTCGTCGTCGTCGTCGTCCACCAGGCACTGGCGGTCGCTGTCGTCCTCGTCGCAGCGCCCCAGACCGCTCTGGTAGGTCTCGATGTTGGTGATGCCGTAGTGCGTTTGGTCCTCCTCCCGCTCCTCCTCCGCCTCGCCCTCCTCCTGCTCCTCCAGCTCGTCCTCGTTTTGGTAGTACTCGTAGCGTTGGGTGTTCTGCTGCTGGCGATGGTATCGCTGCTCCCCCTCCTCGTCCCGCTCCAGCTCCTCGCACATCAGCAGCGTGTCGTTGGTCAGCGAGTCCTTGCGGTTGTAGCTGTTGTTGATGCTCTCCCGCTGTTGCTGCTGTAGGGGCTGGTGCTTCTGCTGCTTCCGCTGCAGCTTCCCATCCCGTTTTATCGAATCCGAACTGGTGTTGGTTGGCGAGTCCACCGAGGAGGAGGACGTGGGAGAGGATTCGCCAGAGGCACGCGGTGCTAGAGCTCCGTTGACCCGCGGATTGGCCAGCCGGCAGGGGGAGTCCCGGAGGCTGTCCACCTAAACAATTCAAAATGGATTAGAAATCCAGCCAGGGGGCTTGAGAGATTCGTTACCTTCTTGGTCTGCACGGGCAAGGGGTTGCTGGTCTGCGGTGTCCGGGACAGGTTGAGGATGAGGTCGCCGGTCATCATGTAAGCCTCAAAGCGCGGCGCCTTCGCCGGCTGGGGTGGCGCCGAGTTCGGCTCCGGTTCCCTCTCCTGGTCCGGTTCCTTTTCGGCGGAGAACCGCGGCCGGGTCACCGGACTGCCGCTGTAGCTGTTCGAGTGCTGCAGCGGTGGCTGGGTGGCCGGATGGCCGTTTCCAGTCCCGTTGGACGCCTTCGTGGGTATCTGCGAGGGGCGTGGCCGCTTGTGCTGCGGGGAGTGCAGCACGGGCACGGGCTTGGGGGCGTTGGCTTTGAGGGCCTGTGGAATGCGTGAGGGTCGGAAGGTGGGCGAGGTGGCCTCTCCACCGCCGGTGGGCGACGTGGGACCCACCATCCCGGTACTACTGGTCGTCGAGGTGGTGATGCTCTGCTCCACCACCTTGATTTTGGTGGAACTGGCCGAGGAGTTGCGGCTGTGGGTGTGGGTGTGCGTATGCGTTGTGGTGGTGGTCGTGGTGGAGCCACTCGCCTGCACCGGCGACGAGTTCTGGATCTGGTTCTGGTTCTGGCGCAGCGATGGCAAGTGCGTGGGTGACTTGTAGCGCAGCCCGCTCTGCGTGGGCGTGGTGGCGGTCCCCTTGCCGCCGGCGCTGGCAGGTCGGTGATTTGGCGAGGAGTGGGCACTGCTGCTGTGGTAGTCGTAGATGTTTGGCGATTCAATGTCCACATAGTGCGGACTCTGGGTGTTGGCCAGCTGCTCTTTGATCCGGGCCTTGAGCTTGGGATCTATGGAGGCATTCCAAAGGGTCATGTGAGAAGAGTCGGGTTATTTGTTCCAGGAACCTACCTCGTTTCAGCTCCAAGGTCACTAGCTGGTCCGACAGGCGCAGGCATTTAAGAACTGTTGGGAATTCAAAATAAAATAATCACTTTCCTCTCGAGAGACATCCATACGAACCTTCCTTCGTGGTGTAACAATGGACATCGGTGCCATTGACTTTGAGGATGACATCCCCGGCCTCAACCTGCAACGATCCAAACAGAAGCCCAATGAGTGATTAGCCATGGAGGGCCATGGATATGTATATTGGTGGGGTGGGGGTGGTATTGACAACAAAAGCCTATCGATTTTCGTTCGGGAGGAGGTGGCTTTGTTATTATTATTCGCATGTTGGCCGAAACCCCCGGCTGTCGGCACTTGTAAACTATTTTTAATTTTCCTCTTGATGGGCCGATGGGGTGGATGGGCGGAGGGGGCCTTCACCACGCGTGGAAATGAGGAAAAATGAGGAAAACCATCATGAAATCACAACGTGCCTCCGACGACATTGGCGCCTTATTTACTTGCTGACGTACTACGGCGGAGAAGTGGCTTTCGGTGTCCGGGGCAGAGTGGTACAGTGGTACTGTGGCACGATGGAGCCTCCTCTATGAGGCACTCATAGATTATTCAATAAATATGTTAGGCCTCTGCTCCGGGCCACAGTTCTCTCCGGGATTCGTTCAAAATGCACAGGGAACTCGGCAGAGCAAATTACTTTTATTGCATAATTAGTTTCTGCGACTTCCTGGGGCTTGGCTTTTATTATTTATGCCACAAGGTGGGTGGTTGCCCCTCGGCTGGAGTGGGGTGTGGTGTGGTGTTGGGCGAAGGAAGCAAGCACCACTTCCTTCGGAGACACTTGACGCGAATTGCGGGCAGCAATTAAAACTAAAAGTCGCACTAATTCATGCTCTCACAATCCTTCTGCTTCCTGTGGCACGTTGGCGCTGCACGAGAGCAGTCTGCACATGAGCCCACGAAGAGAGAGAGACCGCGAGAGAGTGCACCCTGGAGAAATCTTACGGAGAACTTTTCCAAGAGTGGCAGCGAGTGCCATGTGCCATATTGCCGCTGTTGCCGGTGGTGAGGTTCTGTTCTGGCAATTCAATTAAAAAACTCTGCTTAAATTAATTGTGTGGTTACATAACCCCAACACAGGGGAGGGGGAGGTGGAGGGGTAGCCGGATAGGCGAAAAGAAAGTCAAGCCCGTAATGCAAATTTGATGTTTGTGGCCTCAGGCGGCATGGTGGCATCGTGGCAGCTTCCACTTAACACTGCTCTCCGCCAGCACTTTCCCACCTGGTCGTGGCCACTTCAGAAAACGTGTTCGCCGCCTTTGATAACAAGTCGAGATTAGTGGCTTACAGCGAGGAGGAAGCTCTACCAGATTCGATTAGACTCCCTCCTCCACAAGTCCCCTCCGAAGCCAGCCACCCAAACCCGAACCGGCAGCCCAGAAGGGGCATACACGCATGGAAGAAATTGCTTTTCCATTTCACTTTCACGCTCTGGAGGGGAGCAGCGAACGATGGCCAAGAGATGCATCTACAATGAAGCCTCTAGCAGGGGGAAAGTTAAGAAATTAAAGCCCTAAAGGATATTCATCTTGAAACTTGACTTCCTTGAGTTTAAAATTTAAATCTTTATTATTATATTATTCTTATATATATTTTTATAAAAATCTCTCTTAGTCAGACCCCACTGTACAGAGATAGTGGAACCCCTGGGGCCAAGTGGTTGATTTAGTCAGGCAGTCAAGCTAGTCAGGCCACCAGCAGGCTGCACAGTTAAAAGTTAAATCAATCAGTTACACTCGGCTGCAGCTCGGCTTTGTGCCTTCCCTGCCCCACCCCCACCTATCCATGCTACTCTCTCCACCCCTGTGTTGCATGTGACCCCTGTGGCCCTGGCTACTTGCAACGCTCAAATTGAAATTGGTTCGAATTGATTTGTTTTCACAAGCAACTGGGGAGCGTCCTCCTTGGCCGCCACTCCGGATGGTTATCTGCAGTGTCATCACTCTGCCCCCATTCCTGGGGAGAACCAAGGCACCAGAGTGTCGGAGATAGGGCCACTCGAGGATGCGGGCCACTTCCAAGGCGGCATAAAGAGCTACCCCTAGCTGGCAGGGGGAATGACATGTTTATCTCAAAGGCAAGTCCTTCAACTTTGTTTTCAAAGAAAGTCCTTCAAGACCAGTAATTACAGGGACAGGGACATGCTATCCCTAAGGTAAGTGTTTATAGTTCTTTAGGTAATCTGAAGCCCTGCATTAATATTTAATAAAGTGAGTCTACCCCCTACATTTAGCATTCAGGTCATATTCGCCTTTCAATAAACGAAGCCGCAATTAATGCCAAGCGAACAATGCTCTTTTTTCGGGGCTCCTCCACACAAACACTATATAATATATACTATATATTTTATGTACTATATCTTGATTTTGGTTCAATGACGCTTATTGACTCGAACTATGGGTAGTGTATATTTCCAATATAAATGAACGAAAGCAACAGCCGTCCGCCCACTCGATTGCGTGGCGGTAAACAAGGCAACTGACTGATGGTATTGGTGACTCCGACGACGACCTAGCCAAGTACGATGGTTCCGATCCGTGCACTACCTTCACCGCTCCGCTTATATGGACGGATGGATGTTTGGCAGTCGTTCTGGCAGTGCTGACTGCTTGTCTCTGCCGCAGAATCGTTGACAGACTGCCGCAGTAATAGAGAAGCCCACTAACCCTATTTTCGCCACGAGGGGGGGCAGGCACAAAATCAATGTTGGGGCAGGTGGGTGGTAGCTTGTCACTCGAGCCTCATGGTTCACTCCATCCGCTGCCCTGTTAGTGGACTAATGCTTTTGACACTCTTGGCCATTAAGCCTATTTATAAGGTGGCTTACATGGGACATCAGTCACACCTGCTTGTAAGCCTACTAATTCTTGCCTAATAAACATCATATCACATCCACATCATAGAAGGTTCAATGTCTTGGGATCTCCCATCGTGTTTGGTCAGCAAACACAGCCATGGACAGCCACAATGGCAGATCAAATAAATAAACGAATTTATTTGCAATCCCCCACACTCTCGGTGGCAGCTTTATTTACTCCAACGACCTTGCGGGCCTTTCATTGTGGATTGTGGATTTCCTTTCATATTTGCACCAAATAATAAAAAAAAGAAAAAAAGGGGAGCAACAAATTAGCATGAATTGGTTTATTTCATTATCATGCTCGGGTGCTTGGGGGCTCTGGTGCTCCAGCGGGTGTTGCGTAATCGCGGGAATCGGAAGTCTCTGAATGGGCGTTGCGATGTTATCGCCTCCCCACTTAGTTAAACAATAACGCCGGCCGGTGATCGGCAGTGGAGGTGTTTGTTATGGCCCGGAACTGCCTAGAATCCCAGACCCATTAGGGTAATAAAGTGCCAACTTTTACGGAACTATGCCACTGGCTTTGGGGGTTTGGGGCTAGTGGGGTTTGCGGTCAGTCCGAGTTTAGAGAAAAGTTATGAGGGATATCTGTCATTCTCTATTCTAGATTCTAGGGCACAGGTTACACAATTTCTAAGAGTTTCTAATTAAAAAGAAGTGTTGAAATACCAAGTGTATCTTTGCTGAAAATGTCAAAGTCTTTAAAGAGTATTATTCCCAAGACCTCCTCAAAAGACCTCCATTTCTACCCTACTGTCTGGGTTTAAACTTCAAGGCAGAGTCTCCGTATCATTAGAAGCTATTATATAGAAAGCTTGCATCTATAGTTCCGCTCCACAGTGCTATAGTGCCTCATACAAGTTGTTTTCGGTAAACATTCGAAAAATGTGTACACTTTCTCCCTCTTTCCATTTTGTAGGAAAATCGAAATAGACACAGTTGGTGTGTTGGTGAGTGGTGTGAGTGAGGCCCGTGTGGAATTTGCGATTTGCATTTGTGCAACACGCATAAAATTGCAACTAGACTCTTCCACTAGAATGAAAAGTAGAGCCACCAACTCTGCGAAAAGTTTGGCTCGTGTTTGCATGAATTTACTCAACAGGGAGAGATACACAGCACTAAATATTGATTATGGTCTTGAATTGGGAGGAAGGTTTAAGAGTTAGACCCTCCACTCCCTTCTAAGCCCCACTTTCTCTCTGTGCACCTCTCCCTGTAATGGCTTTTTTTGGACTTTTATTTTAAACAGTGTGCCTAGGCAGTGTTTATTTTTTGCTATTGATTTGCATTCCCCTTGGTCTCCCTGCCTACCCGCCAGTTGCAGTTGCAGCTGAAAATGTGGGCCATTCCTAACCATTCTAGGGAGGGGGGCAGGAGGGAGGCCAAGCCAGCCGGCTAATTGAGCATTCCAGAGCCAGCAAAGACACCAAACAATGAGAGGAGGTGCGATAAGAAGTGCTGCCACTCAATTTTCAGGCAGAAGGCAGCCGCCAAGTGGCAGCACTGTCGGATGCATTAGGCCCCCCTCCCCCATCCCATCTTGGCCATGTTGCTACTGTTGGCCATTGTGCTCCTGCATCTTTTGCAACGCCTGGACGCACACACGAATGAGCGAGCGGGCAAGCGAGCAAGCCAAATATAAATGCTCGAGATTTAGCGCAAAGTTTACTGCCACCGCCAAGCTTTCCACAGCACTCTTTGCATGCCTGGCTCTGAGTGGCTGGCTCCGCTGGGGGTAGGCCATACAGTGGGCTGATTCGAGTTATGTTCTTACCAAGAATGGCAAGTAGTGCCCCTCGCAAAGAGTAGTCCAAGCCACCTGCTGGAAAGCTACCTAAAGGCCAATACTATCTAATTTTTAGGCACTTGTTAGGGCCTTGTGTGACCCACTGTGGGCCAAGCCAGTGCCTCATGCACTTATTGTTCTTATTATTTCTTCGGCTGGTGCTGCTCGCTGTGCCGTGGCGTGCAACGAACCGCAGCGACGGAGAGCCTTCCCAGTGGCAGCACCACCCCCAAAGCCCAGCCTCTGGAGAAGGCTGGGCCGGAGAACCAACTTAATAAACGCGTGAGCAATTCTTCTACTTTTGTAATTCAATTAGAGCGACTCTACTCTACTTTTTGCACTTTTGAATTCCAGTGAACCGCGAAGAGGTCAGCCATCTGAAAGATACAATCTGAATACCCTTTTAAGAGCCAGTTTACCAGTTTGATTCAAAAAAGTAAACAATAATTCAAAATAACATGTTTTTTTTATTAAAAAAACAATCAACAATTTAATACAAAGATCTTGAATACTTGATGGAGATGCTCCTCTGAAAGGGCACTAAGTGCTCAGCCAAAGTAGCATCGCTTCCATCTGACTCGTAATCGAGTGAATGGCAGTTGCTGGGCCGTGTGTGCTTTTCAGAGCTTGAAGTTGGCCGACCTGCTCGCTCGACTCCGAATTCTTGAGTTGCTCTTGTTGCGAGTATCTCGAACGTGTCAACTGTCATTACCGGCAATTGTTGGGATTGGAATCGGAATCGCATTTACAGTTCAACAGAAAAAATAAGCAGTACTTTGCTGGCGAAAAAATCAATAAATAGCCAAGAGTGTCTTGTGTTTTCTTTTCTGGTATCTGCTCTTTTTTTTGTTGCCGTCTGCGGCTTGTCGGTGGCAATTAATTTGTTACTAGCAGCGGGCGGAGCTGAGCTGAGCTGAGCTGAGCAGCTGGCAACAACAAAGGCACAAAAGTCGTTTGTCATTTCCAGTTAACGAGTAATTAAGCAAAACGTTAGAATTCTGCAACAGCGCCTGCGAGAACAAAAGAAGCTTTTCTGGCCAGAACTGGCAGGAAGACAGCTAAAAGCGAACGAGTCGAGTCTGCCGGGGCATAATACAAACACCAAGTGTTTTAAAGGCAGAAAGCCGGCCTTTTCGGTTCGCCCTCAAAAATACGAATATATTTGAATTCCTCGAACAGCTGAGCCAAAATGAGGAGCTACACCATAAGATTAATGACTTGAAATAATCATATTTCCACAACATAAACAAGTTTTTACTTTAGAGAATCTATCATGGGTATGTAACGTGTATTAACCCACAAAGAGATTTATTTTCACAATTTTGATTACTTTTTTTCGATATTAGGGTTAGGGTTAGGGTTAATTCTTGTGAAACAATCTATTCATGTACATGAATTTAATGTTTAAAAAATATTGTTTACAATTGTAAGGAAGATATGCACATAAATGTGTATATGAACATGTACTTCAATGCTAAAGAGCATTAAAAGAAACAAAAATTGCAGTGCCCATCTCTGCCCAACCCATCAACATATCATCTAAAATTTAAGCAATAATTAAAAGATATATCCCTAAATAAATCATTTTCAAAGAGAAATCAATAGAAGGTTTTGCAGAAATTACAAATTTAAGAACTTCGAAAACACTTTAAAGTAGAAAACGACTTTTGGCAAAAAAAACTACTAACTCTGATTCTACTCTACCTCTAACTAAAAACTCCCCAACTTTATAAATTTTGTTCCAAATTTCATAACAATATGCTCAGTAGGTCTTCTAATCTAGAAATTAAAAAAAAAAAGCCATCGTAATTGTATAGTTTATAGTGGAAATTCCAAGTGGAAATTACAATTCTATGGAAATACAAAAATAGAGTCAAGAAAAGTATTTATACTTTTGTCAAAACAAATTGTTGTTTATTTTTGTCATAATTTTATAATGTTTAAAGTATTTTTTCTATAAAACAACTGCTAAATAACTAAATCATTAGTTTTTTAGCACCACATTGTTTTTGCTAGTTAAGTGCAATATAGGCAGTAGGTAGGCTTTTGTCAGCCACTGTAGATGTTCAAGAATATCTCACTAAAAGGGCCTTTATAATATTTAAATTATTTTCGAATTTTTACCGTTTTAGTTTTGTGGAAAGGACGCACAAGTTAGGCGAATTTTTACTTTTAAAAGCTTATATTTAATGGAAAAACTTAAATTATTTTCTATTTTTATTTTATTTTCTTCTCCAGAGATGACATTCATACAAATTGAAACCTCATCCTTTCGTTTTTCAGATGACCACAGCATATGTAAGTCCTCCGATGAAAAATATATATATTTCTTTTAATGCATACTCTAATATAATAAAATAAATATTGTATAATGAGATACAAATAAATAATGTTTCTTAAATATAAATACACATTATTTAATGTAGATTATGTATGAAAATTGGTAGTAAAACTTTCAAAAGATTATGGTAAATGCATTATTAAATTTTAAAAACGATTGAAATGAAGGCCCTAGACTAGAAGATCCTCTTTAATATCCTAACTAATCTTGAGTCATATGCCTAATAATTTAAATTGAGAATCTGGAACCAAATATTAAAAAAAAATAACTCATATTTAAGAGGCAGTAGTTAATCTTGTGCAATTAATAGACAATTTTCCGCTCGCAGATTACTTCCAGAGAGGGGGCTTTTGTCGTCATCCGAGTATCAAGTTGGAAGTGTGTGCATACATGGAAGGAAAATAAACAAACGGCAAACAAATGCAAGGGGAAGCAACAACAAACCGACAGAGACAAACTGCAGCAGACGGAAAGAAAGAGAAAAGAAGAGAAGTCGGAGGCGAAGGCGAAGGCGACAACCGATGACAGCGTGAACAAACACATGTATCTATGTATGTATGTACATACAAGTGTATGTACATCACTTGTACACACCCATGAGAAGTGTGTATGTAGGATTGTGCATTCATTGAAAAATACAATTCTACAACTTGGATGAAGGAAAAAAAAAAAAGTAAAAATAAATTCTATTAAGGGTTAGAGATGGTACTTCTATGTGAGTGTGTAGTTCTCAGAGGCAATGACTCTTTTTATTTAATTTTAAAAAATAAATAAACACTAGAGTTTATTTCTCGGAAAAAGTGATTCAAAATAAAGTTCATGACTGGGTGTATTTTTTACTTTTAATGTCTATATTTAACTATTATTTTATGTCTTTATTATTAAATTTGAAAAAATAAATACGAACTTCCAAAAGAGTGATTTAATCTGGGCACTAGGTTCATTATTTACTTTTATTTTCTATAAAAAGCTACACTTCCACTCTCCAGTGATTAAAACAACAACCAACGACAGATAGACGACAAACAACAACAAGTTGTAAGCGAAAGCGATAAGAAATTGAAAAAGTGCGTGCCGCCGCCGCCGCTCCGTTGTATTTGTAGGTTGGCTGCATCTTGTAGATACACAGATACACAAAGACAGATCTTGGGTGATGCAGTTCGTTTGCCTGAAGACAATGGCCCTCAACTGGTTGTCGTGTTTTTTGTTTTTTGTCATACCTGCCCCTGCCACGGAATTACTTAATAATTTAACCAATTTAAAATTCCAAACGCGTTTTTTGCACTCTGCTTTCACGCATTTTTTTTGTTTGCTCTGGCCGGGGGAGGGGGGTACCAGTGTTTTCCAATGTTTTGGTGGCCAGTCGATCGCTCGATCGATGGATCGATCGTGTGCATAAATTTAAAAACCAAAACCGCCGGAGAATTTTGTTTTGTTTCGTGTAATCGCTGCTGATTGTTGCCACGTCCGATAATTATTGAGTCTGTGTCTGTGTGTGTGTGCCTGTTGCAGTGTATCTGTAAGTTTATTTTTAAAATTGTCTTTGGCTGGCTTTTTATAGCACTGCATTTGCATTTTGTCGATTCGTTAACTTTGTTTTGCATTTCCCTCGAATTAGAGTTGCACTCCCGAGTCATAATCATAATTGAAATGTGCCCCACGTAAGCCTAATATCCGTTGGGTGTGGACACCATAGAGTTTTCCTAGAAATCTCCAGCCTTTACAGGGGCGGTTCTAATTAAATGTTGACTAATTCAACGAGATTCGGGTCCTCTGATAAGATAAGGCTCTGATAGTAGAGATGTTGCTTGCTGCAGAGGAATTTCTGAAAGAATGTACAGTAACTCGCACTTGATCTCCCCACAATTAAAAGCTAAACAAACATATTGGCATTTCTGGGGAAATATTTGCCTTGCCTTGTTCTTTGTACTCACAGTGGACAGTAAATAGTAAATGAAAGCAAAACAAGCCAGAAAATTGATACAGAGTGCCTTTTGTGTCGGCACACCGCCGTCCCTACTACCAGCTCCCTACAACCACCCATCAATTAACGTGACGATGACATCACGGGCGGCGGGCCACAATGATGACACGCCGGAGGAGCGCTCTCATTTCTTTTTTTCGTGGCTGTGCAAATTGAAATGCTTTCACATGCGCGCCAGACACCCGACACTCCATGGTCATCACCATAAAAACGTGTAGATGGTCTATGGCCTTATCTGGCCACAAGGATCGACGACCGGGCCGAGAGGACACACCAGGAATGAACTCATATTTTTCACAAATCTTTCCTTTGCTTAAATATTTGAAATAAAATGAAATTAGTGATGTTTCTCGACAACAATTAAGACAAATGATACCCACAAAGCAACTAAAAACAAGTCGGCCTTGAAGGGACCCATTGACGTCATCATCTCTTGGGATTTCGGTGGCACTCCTGATCTTTTTTGTCGGTGTACGGGAAAAGGTTGCAGTGCCAAAAAAAAAAAAGAAAGAAAGAAAGGAAGGGAGGCCAGCAGGGAGTTGCCCGGTGGTTGATAAAGCCATAGCCCGAGGAGGGGGACTCTGTCCCAGACGGGAATGACACACGCAAAAATGTTAACAAAGGGCGGGGTGGCTGTGGGAGGTGGCAGGCCGATGGGATGTTCCACTTACCGCTCCACAATCGGCTGCCGGCGAATTTTCGACAATGTCGTAGATTACATGTGGCGGCCCAGTGGTGCCGAGCAGAGAAAACCCAAAACCGGAATGCTGCTCGCTGCGTCGCAGCACCACTTTCAGTTCTTCGGTCATTGCGCTGCCACCGGAGTTCCCCGATCCTGATGCTCCTCCTCTGGTGGCTATAACTCCTCTCTCTGGTAGTGGTGGTGGTGTATTTAATTCCTCGTTTTTCGCCGTTTGAATTTAATTCCGTTTTGGTCGGCTGCTGCTTCTTCTTCTTCGCAGTCACACTCACACACAGACACTGGCACAAACACAAGCACACACACACTCGACAAGCAATCGCGCACAACAAACACTCCCACTTTCAGGCGAAGCGCTCCTGCAGCCTTAAACTCCTACACTCGTAGACGAATTTCTTGAACCATTTAAAAACTATTTATTGCACTGCACTTTAGCGTGATGCAGCTTTCTTTTCACGCAATTTTCGGAGCCACATCCACGCAAACTTGTTTAATTTGTTTCTTCTTTCTTCTCGCTTCTCGATTGCCGTTTGGTGTTTGTCCGACTTTTCGCCGCCGCGCCTGAAGGGAGGAATCATCCACACGTTCTCGCGGGGGCGTGGGACCCAGCTACCGCCGACATAGCGTCCACTCAGCTATATTGCCACAATTCACGTTGATTAATTACTTTTTCGTCGCCGAACTAGTAGAGGTGAGATACGTCGATGTAAACATCGGCAAAATCGGTCCGACCGCGGTGAGTGTTGGGTAGTGTAGTAAAACGTTGTAATGTCGCAGTAGGCGTTTGGTCGTTAAAAATACCAAAAATCCAGTCAACCGTAGGGAGTTTCAGTTACGGTATCACTAAAAACTACCGGTTAATACCGCTACACGGTTGGGGTATGTATTTCAACCAATATATTGGAAAACATTATTTGGTTGTCCTAAAAAAAAAAAAAAAATCGTACTTTCTTACTGCTAGTGAAAAAACTTGTAGTTTTCCCACATCAAAAAGTTTTACAATAATTAAAAAGGAAGGAATAAAAAATACCAAGAAACTTGATAAAGGTTGGCAGTTCAACAATACCGCGAAATTTAAATTTGATTATTTTCAATTGGTACTTTTAGAAACGGTCCCTAAATTGGTACCTTTTAGGGACCTTTAAGAAACGCAATAATTTAACCATGTGGGCTTAAAAACAGAAAAAGTTAGTTAAAATGATTTTATATGACATAAATTTGTGTTTCTGGAACTTTATTAGTTATAGTAACTTTTTAGTAAAGAAGGCCCTAATAAAATTTGCTGCCTCAGTTTAGAAACAAATCATAATCATAACCCTGCCCTCAATGGTCAATACTTTTTTATCCTTGAAATTATATTGTCCTAATGATCTAAATTGTATTGATATGTTTTTTATCACCCAAAACTAAATTTCCCCAAAAAACTTCAACTTCTTTTGCTTAGGTTTATAAAAGAAAATAGAACGAGTTAAATATAAATCTACATTACACAAATTTTAATCCATTCCATTTTAATTTTACAAAGAACAAGCCCCTATTTAATTCTTTAGAGACGAGTTCCTCTATCCCCTTTAAACTTTTCTGTCCTGTGTGTTTTTACCATCAATTAGAATATCAAAATCCAATTGAAAATCTGGGATATACGCTCAGTGGCCCAACGTAATAGGCCGCTTCAGTTTAAAAGCGCGTGCAATTGCAACTTTGAGATAAATCTCCGACTCATTTTTACGACCTGCCGATGGCCGCTCATTCGAATTTTATAGAGGGCCACACAAAGCACTTGACTCATATGGAGAGTACCCAAGAACTGCAAGGGTAGGGATGGCAAGCCCGTCCTGCATCTACTTCCGTTTCGGACCGGACGACGGGGGATCGGATTCCAGTTTGTTTTGACTTCAGATCGGAGACTAAAACAACAAACCGAACTATGGGTGTCATAACCGCTCATTTAGCAGCGGGGCACGCGACGATTTGAGGTCTTGTGTGTCCAGATGTTGCGCACAATTATCATATCAACAGCCCATCATTGGCAGCTAAGTGAAAAAGCAGATTGAGCCATTTGAATTGGGCGAGCAGCCGCGTCTTAATAAGCCGATCCCCTGGACCTGGAGCTCTCAGTTTTAGTTTAGCTCCAGAGGCGAAAGAACCGGAATGAAGAACATTGAAGAAAACGCGATCTCCGATTCGGGATACTACATGGATATAACCAAAGCCTGGCTCAACCAACCCGAAGGATACACCGACTGCAGCTACGAGTTTAACCAAAATTCTGCTCCGGTTTACGCTAATTACTCGAATTTTGAGGCTAGTTGGCCCAACGAGACCACAGAACAATGGCTGGAATCTGATATAAACTGTTCAAGCCAGGATCCAAAGCCCAGAACCACCACGACGAATCGAAAAGAACGTACGGCCTTTACGAAATCACAGCTTAAGGAACTCGAGGCAGAGTTCTGTTTCTCAAACTACTTGACCCGCTTGAGGCGCTACGAGATTGCGGTTGCTTTGAACTTGACGGAACGCCAGGTTAAGGTGTGGTTCCAGAATCGCCGCATGAAGTGCAAGCGCATCAAGCTGGAGGAAGAGACCAAGACGCCATTTTAGTTTGTACAAGGACATTTTTTAAACACAACTGTTCTTACAAATGTTTTCTTACTTAACTAGGATATAGATACAATTTACACTACTTCTTGGACTTCTTTGCTTTCTTGGGCAGGGGTTTAGCCAGCTTCTTGGCTGCGGCCAGCTGCAGCTTCTGCGTGGCATCATTCTTGGGTGCCTTAACGGCTGGAGCGGCCTTTTTCTTCTGCACGCCGCCAGTACCGGGCTTGCGTTTCAACTTGTCAGCGAGTGGCTGCAGCTTCTTTGAAGTCTTCTTGGGTGGCGATGGGAGATCCTCCTCCTCCTCGCTGTCTTGCTCACTGTCATCTTCAAGATCCACTTCCGACTCATCGTCGGACGCATCTACGTAGTCCTCGTCGTCGGAGTCTTCGTTGATGGTATTTCCCAGCAAGTCCTCTAGTTTTGGTTCCTTCTTTTTCTTGTCAGGCTTGGCCGCATCCTTACTAGTTGAGGCCTCTGCAGCTGCCTTTGACTTTTTAATTGGCTCTACCACTAAATTGGAAAAGTCAATGCCCAAATGCTTGAATTTTTCTTGGACTTTCTTGATCTTGTTAAGATTGGACAGAGTGCGTTTTTGGCAAGCGGATTCATTCCAATCGTTTTGCTTTGTTACACTGCGCTGACGAGCTTGGATCAGATTTGACACGAATATTTGCTTTCCAGCCTGTAAGGATTATAATTGTTATTAATTCTTGTTCAATTACTTAAAGGCCTTTTCAAATCCTTTTGAATGACTTACCTTGTTTATCACCTTCTTTACTGAGGTCTTAAAATAGTTCACTGTCTGCTTTTCCGGTGGAATGTACTTGGCCTTTACCACCTTCTGGAACATAAGATAGTTGTCCATGGTTTCGGCGGCCACCTGGGCCACCTCTGGGTACTCGAACTCAACAAAGGCAAAGCCCCTGCTGTTACCCGTGCGCTCGGAGCGGCCCAAGCGTACCCGAAGCACTCGGCCGAACTGGCTAAAGTACTGTCGCAACTGCTGCTCGAAGAATCCATGGGGCAGGCGCTCTACAAGCACAACTCCGCGATCCGGGCCCTGCTTCGCTTGGGGCTTCAGCTTCTTTTTCAGCTAAAATGGATGCTTGTTACAGTTATCCGCCGGGGATCAAACTTTGCCACCTTACCTGGCTTGAAACAACATCTTTGTTTGCCTCGGTTTTCTTTTTAGGCGTGGCAACCATTTCGATCTTTTGCGCCTTAGGTTTCTTTACAGGCGGCATACTTAAATTGTTTTATTTACGTTAAAATAGTAAAAATAACACAAGTATAAAATTTACAAATCCCGCACGTGGAGCACAAATCAAATCCAGTGTTGTGAAGTGAGAACGTGACAGTTGCGATAAATTCATGGTATTTTTCCATTAATTTAGTATTTTTTAACAATGACCTGGGCACTTTTAGTTTAATTTAGATTGTTATTGTTTTGCGCATCTATGTATTTTAAATTTATAAAATGGATACAACCGTATCTTCGCTTGACACTTCTGCTGTGGAGGACGAGGAGCCCCGACTTGGCTACTCCTATCAGCACATCAAAACAATGCTGTCGAATTCTTCGATCAAAGATTGGTTTCCCTTTGTTCAGGAAACTTCGGACGCTAGAGAAGTGGCTACCTTTGTACACTATTTGAATGAATTCGTTGTTTAAATTCTAAAGTTTTTCAGTTACTACATCACTTTGTAAAGGTTGTGTTTAAGAAAAGTACTCTAAAGCTAGTTCAGGCTCTGGATCTTTTCACGTTGTCCATTATGATGATGAATTACCAAAAAGACAACTTGCTGCTCATGAAAGAGCGCTTTATACTGGTAGACACAGTGTGTTATCGGGCGGAATCACTGGACTCAGAAGAGGTATATACGGTTTCTAGACATCTAAGCATAAACATTGTTGATATTCCTCTAACAATTCCAGATTTATTTCATTGCACTTGGCTTATATGAGAAGTTTGTTGATGGACTCGGTGCAGAGCGCTTAGAAAAAGTCTTGGACATACACACGGCCATTCCCGCCCTAGTAAAGTCATCTAGAGTGGGTAACGATATTGCTGTGGCACTTCTTTTAATTATTATGGAAAAGTATACGGGTAAACTTGTTAAATCCGAGATTACCGGAAATGTAAGTCTACCATTCGCTGGAGGTTTTGTAGCTAAGATTCTACCTATCTTTTCAACAGGCGCAAAAGGCTTTCGAAATGGCGAAGACAATCAACTGGAAGCAGTTGGTGGAGAGTGGACGCCACGCGGATATGTTCATGCTTATCCGAACGTTCAGTCTGATCATTAATTGCCGTCGGACGCGAGACGAGTGTCCTGACTGGAAGGTTAACCTGGGTGCTGAGATACACAAATACTTTTTGAAAGTTCGAAAGTCATTTGATCACTCTTCCATCTATGGATCCTTCGAAATGATGGTTAGTCTTCTAACAGTCCTTATCTTTCTTAAAACATTCATATCTTTTTTATTCTAGATCGAGCGCTTTCTTGCTTATTGCGTTATCCGCGGTGCTACAACAAAGTAAGTTTCGTTAACGTATTATAAGAGAAACCTAATTTTCATGAGTCTTTTTCAGTCCCCAAATAATCAACTTTAAGATATCCGAAGAACCAAACTGAGAGGACCAAATTAACCAATATGGTTAGACTTACTATGTGTTTAACGTTTGAATTTTATCATTTTAAGTTGAATGTTTTATGTTGGTTTCCATTCGTCAAGAATTCCAAAATCCATATACAACGTATTTAGTTTTAAATATAATTCCATGTTTAAGTTGCAAGTGTTAATAGAAAAATAAATATGTAAAAAAATAAACAAATAGTGTTCTAATATTCTTTTATTTTATTTAGCAATTTAAAAAATTACAGAAACATTGAAGTGTGACCAGACTCCAAAACTTCCTGAGACAATCGCCATTTTTTGGCGCTCTGCCCGCGGTCACACAGAACGCTCGGCACGTGTTGCATTTAAAAAAACATAAAGAATTTTCGGCAGGAGTGCAGCGGGTGGACTTTTCGCAGTTGCAAGATGTTCTACCTAATCGGACTCGGCCTTGGCGACCTCAAGGACATCACCGTCAAGGGCCTGGAGATAGTAAAGCAATGCAGTCGCGTCTATTTGGAGATGTACACCTCCATTCTGGGCTGTAGCCTTGAGGACATGGTGGGTTGAGTGTCTATAATTTTACCGAGGTACGAAAATGCTTTTTAACCTTGGAAAATTACCCTAATGTATGTCATCATTTGAAGGTGTGTTTTGGTTATTCACCTGTTATTTACAAATGTTTTTGGAATGGGTATAACAACAGGTTAAATAGCATTTTTTATTCCCCATTACCTGCCAAAGATTACTTATTTTTATTATTATTGCACACACAGCAAGAGTTCTACGGTCGACCATTACTGTTGGCTGATCGTGATCTGGTGGAGCAAGGCGCAGACGAAATCCTGGCTGGAGCAGGAGAATCCGATGTTGCGCTTTTAGTTGTTGGGGATCCCTTTGGCGCCACTACGCACACAGATTTCATACTGCGAGCTAAGGAGAAGAATATTCCTTACAAGGTTATTCACAATGCATCCATTATGAATGCCGTCGGCTGCTGCGGCCTTCAATTGTACAAATTCGGCGAGACAGTGTCGATTCCCTACTGGGACGAGACCTGGAAGCCAGATAGCTTTTATGACAAGATCAAACTAAACCGCCTGCACAACATGCACACTCTGTGCCTGCTGGACATCAAAGTGAAGGAGCCCACGCCAGAGTCCCTGATGCGAAAACGCAAAGAGTACATGCCACCGCGATTTATGTCTGTGGCGGAGGCGGCCCACCAGCTTTTGGCCATCGTCGAGAAAAAGGACGCTTTGGAACGAAACACGGTGCTGAATGAGCAGTCGCTATGCGTGGGATTGGCCCGTGTGGGCCAGGAGTCACAGCAGATTGCTGTGGGTACGCTACTCGAGATGCGATCCACCGACATGGGAGGGCCGCTCCATTCTCTTATCATTCCCGCCAAGGAGATGCACCCACTGGAAGTGGAGTTCCTGCAGCAGTACGCCGCCAGCATCAAGTTGGACGACTACAATCACTAATCACTAATCCTGCTGTAACTCAAATTTAATTGTCTAGGAAATGTATGTGCATCTGAATTGAATTTAGGAAGCTGGGAGCTAAAAGCTCGGTGCCAGAAGAAAGTGATATCGCTTGATGCCACCCGTATACGTATAATAAAACCGCATTCACCCATCGTACATACTCAGAGGTTTTAATGTAAGGGATCTTAATAATCGAATTAGTAATATAGACCGCGCATACGTCGCGCCGAGCCCTGACGATCGTACAGCATGTTAAATTTGTTGACGAAGTGGTGCATATCGTTGCATCCCTTGGTGAGTGTTCCTAGGTAGCTGATCAAGCCCACGTCGTTGCACTGCGTGTAGAACTCCTCCTGGAAGGCGGGCACCTGCATTACAGGCAGACGGTGGCACAGGGCATATGCCTCTCTCAAAATCTCTTGGTTGGGTCTGAGCTTGCCGGCCTCCACATCTCGGATGTACTGCAGCACGATTTTGATACGAGTATTTAGCATTTTTATGGCACTGTCTTGAGCCACTAGATGTTCCGCCACCACGCTTTTCTCCCCCGACTCATTGGATGTCATCCGAGCCACGTGGTCCACTCCAATGCGTTCCGCTTCTTCAGTGGCAAGGGTGTAGGTAAGAGGCACGAACAGCATAGTTGCCTCGCCGTCCACCAAGTCTATCAATGATTCAAAGAGCTTCAGGGGCAACTGGTCTACGCTGCGGGACAATGGATTCAACTGAAGCATGATGGGACACTCATTGATGGCGGCGATTTGTTTTTGAATCTTTATATCCGCAGCCGTGGGATTCTCTCCAGTTGTGTACCACCCGATGAAGTCCAGATCACTGAAAACCTGCGAGACAAGGTGAATGGGAATTGAAAAGGTCCCAACAAAGAAAATATTGCACCCACCTGCTTGTACTGCTGCTCTTTTTTGTTGTAGTAATCCTTATTAATAACTGTCTCATCGCCTATGACATCCGTTTTGAGTTCGAAGGAGTTCATGATCTCGATGTTTCGACCCTTTTGCTTCCCAATGAGAGCCCCGTACACCTGCCTCGGTTCACCGTGCTGCGCTCGGAATCTGGTCCAGTGTTCTGATATATTCATTATGACCAGAGGATGCAACGATATGGTAACCGAAGCACTGGTTCCAGTTGCAGCCATGACGTTTCCTTCTTTGGGCTGTGCCGCTGCCGGATTCGGAGCCGGGTCCTGTGCTTGGCCGCTGGTGCCGGAATTCGCTCCCGACGAGGTACTCGGCTTGGCCGACAAATCGACATCCACGTCCATTTGCTCCATGTTGTCTGGGGACTCTAGTTGGATCGTACTTTGTCGTAAAAAAATTAATACAAATTCTTTTTGTTTGATAAGCCAAACTTCTTCTTCTTCGCGTGTCAGTCACAGTTCGTGCTACTTTCAGTGGTTCTGAAGATGCTTTCCAACTCTGTTTTTACCAACACTTTTTAGTACATTAGGAAATTAATACATGTACTAAAAATGGTTTCAAAAATAAGAAATCCAAAAAATTATGCTGATTTTCAGTAGTTTATCAGTACTGTTATTTTTCTTTTTGACTCATAATCATTTTTAGCCACTTAAAGTGACGTATTATTTATAAGTCAGAAGATAGAACTAGAACTGCAATTTAAAAAACTTTTTTAAAGAAACCGCCATGAAGAAAGTGTATAATTTTCCAATAAATGTAAGGTTTTTTGAAGGAAATATTTGAATTATATTTTAAGTTAATTCTTTAATTTTCTTAAAGAGCTTTTGAAGTTTTGTAGAAAGACTAATATATTTTTTAAAACCGAAACTTGTGCTGAATATCAAATTCGACAATATATAAAAAATAAGGAAACAAAATAAATTTATAAATCTTTTAGTATTTTTGGAATTGACAACATTACCCTCGGCAAAGACATTATCTTTAGCTTTAGAAATCTGATTCTACCACTGAATTCATTCCATATAATTCTCTTCAGCTCTGATCCCTATCAAATATTTGAAAGATCACAAAATCATGTGATTATTAAGCATGATTTTTAAATAAAAAACACATATAATATATGGTTCTATTTTAAATTCTCGATACTTTTGAAGCTCTTCCGGCCCATGACCCCGTCAATTGTATTATTTGATGACCAGTTTTTGGGGAGTCAGAACAAACAAAACCCACTTGGTTGGTTTTTTTGAAATTTATCTTTTCTTCACTTTTATTTGTCTTCGCTTTTAATATAGTGTTTGTCCATATTTGTTTGTGCGAATGTTGTAAGTTAGACTAGTTAGCTTAAGACTACAAATATTTAACATTAACATTTAACAGGCTATTTACAAATCGTCTATACACAACTACAATTATCGCTTACGTCTAATGGGGAGCTGTGCTCCCGCTCAATTACGACTAATCGCGCTTCTTTCGTGAGGTTCTAGAATTAGGCGACTTACACTTTAGGCAGATCTTGAAAATTGACCCAGTTTCGTTGTACAGTTATATACACCATACTGTACAGAATACAGATACAGATACAGAGGCAAAGCAATCAAGCAAAGCTACCATGTGGGGCTGGTAAATAATCGTATTGCGCATACGCCCCATGGTCCATCCACGTTCGATCGATCAGCATGTGGACTTCCTCTGCGTCCGCGTCTGTGTACGCGTGTATGTGTGCTCGAGTGTTTTTATGTGTTTCTTTGTGTGTGTGTGTGCTTGCGTTTATGGCTCTTAAGCTTA
This sequence comes from Drosophila pseudoananassae pseudoananassae, assembly GCA_018153035.1. Classification (NCBI taxonomy): domain Eukaryota; kingdom Metazoa; phylum Arthropoda; class Insecta; order Diptera; family Drosophilidae; genus Drosophila; species Drosophila pseudoananassae. The sequence goes on from JAECXR010000055.1 coordinate 4,709,759, forward strand.
GCTTAGCATAAGTTGAAACCTTTGTACCAAAACTACTTCCAACGCTTGTTCCTTTTACGTTTCCTCTGTTGCCAACACCAATCTGTTCAGTTTACAAGAAATTTTTGTTTCCCCTCGAGCATGGAAACACTTATTGTCCATCTCCCATTCGGTTCTATCTAATCTTAGTTAGCTTTCAGTTTCTGGGCCGGCAGTGCCATCGTGCTGTTGTTGTTGCTGTCCGCCTTGAGAGGCGTGGCCGCCAGCTGCTTCTGTTGCTGCTGCTGCTGAGCCTTAGACTTCCTGTAGCTCTGCATGTAGAAGTTCATGAAGAGGCAGAAGAAAATGGACGCATTCAGCAGGAGCAGGGCGGAGATGAATTTCGAGAACTGGCACTGGTTGCTGAAGAGGGCGCGGGTGGTGTGGACAATGCATAGCACAAACTGGGCCTAAAATTAGTAAAAATAAAGATCATTTATTAGAAGAATTCTGATATAATGCAGCTAGAAAGCAGTGTTTTTATAGTTAATTACATAAATTTATTTTGGGCGTTGTGGGAATCACATCACAAATAATCTTGTTATGCCTGAATACTGGGAAAGCTGTAAGTAAAAAGACACACCCCCTTCTGGCCAGGTCACCACGCCAGTCAACTGAACTTGACCCACCTCTTTCTGGTCAGTCGAAGGGCAGAGCTGGTCTCGTTACGGAAGTTGTAACGTCATCCAATTAGCTATACTGCCGAGTCGTAATTTTTTTCAAAGCCAACATTACAGCTCCTGAGTGTGGCCAATAAAATGGCTGTTTTACTCTGTACGTTTGAATACAAGTCAACGGCTATGTAAAGCACCCTTGAGCTGGGCCCGGTAATCAAAAAGCACTTAGTTAGCGAGCACTTGAGTACTTGATTAGAATTAGCTGCAGTGACTATTAACTGCCGATGCTGCTAGTAGTTGTTTTTCTTATCCAGGTCTAACTAGTTGGCTTTGGGTCCGATAGCTCGCGATAGTAATGTTGATCGATCAGTACTCGGATATATGATTCGATTGCATCCACTCCCACCTGTATCGAGGAGTGGCGGAAAACCTGCTTGGCTTTCGTGTTTCTGTGTTTTGGATATTTTGGTGACCTACAAATTATTACGCTGGCCAGCCAAGCGATGCAGGTTTCCATTACCAGCGGAGCAGCGGCAAAGTCACTCAGCCAGTGGTGCACCGCAGTGGCAACGAAGTTGGCCAAGTAGGTAGCTGCAACAGCCAGTGGCCAAGTTTGCGTCTGCTGGCCGTTGAAAGCCAACGTCGACGCTTAAATGCTTCATTGGTCGGAACATGGATACAGTGGGCTTAAATTGATTGATGGAAATGGGCCAATCTTCTAACGAAAATGGATTTATTTTTAGCATTTTCCAAAAATTGCTATTCTTTGATGGAAATAATTTAAAAGACCCCCAGTAACCGCAGTAGCCTCCTTAATAAATTGAGCATAATTAAGTGCCAAATTATTTTGCCACGTTTTCTTAAGCATTTTGACCTCGGCGCTTTGTGTGGTTTCTGTTGGATTTTCTATGCAGGCTTATTGAAAGTTCTTCAAGTTGGTGGTTGCTCGTCTGATAGCTTTAGCCATAAAGTCTATCTTAAGCTCAATCTTGTTGGGCTGGTCAAAACATTTGACCCAAATAAATAAATTTTATCTGATTGCAATAAGAGATTATTTTATGAAATAGACTAGGCTCCTTTCTAACTAGTTGTGGCCTACTTTTCGGCAAGGTCTTAGTCACCCTTTGCTGATCAAATTGCCCTTTTAATTCAGAGATAACAACTATTAATTGTTACCAATTAAATTAGAATTATCTTGCCGATTCGTTCCACTGTTCACCCCGTAATAATATTCGATCTATTGCGCAATCCTGCCATAGAGTATTGAATGTTGTGTGCGTTTACCGGTAAATACCAGGCTTGGTGCACTTGCAACATGACTGAACTGGACACCAATCGTAAAACTGGATGCCAACATGGCAATTGAAAGTGGCAGATCACTTGTTGACTTTTACCCAGACACGCCGAGCCAAATTGCATGAGTAGTCTGCCCAGTGGTCGCCACCGGCAGCCGCAAAGTTATACACAGCCAAGTGCTGTGTTGCATTTACGCTTGTGTGTATATCCGACATCGCAATAGCCGACATAGACACTCACCCAGTTGGTGTGGCAAGTTCGTCGCGGTGCTGGATAAAAGTGAACGCGCTGCTCGGAGCACGGAGCCGTGCTTCTGGTAGCCCGACATTCATTGCCGCAAAACGGAACGAACACGAAATGATAATGTAATCGAAACTGGTCGGATCGGCGGTGCACCAAATGTGGAAACTTTTTTGGAACTGGTGGAATTGGAATTGGCCTACCTCGGTTGTTCGGCGAGGATGTTGCAATAAATCGCGTCTAGCACGCCGTAAATGTGGCTAACAGCAATCAGCAGCAAATCGGAACTCAACTTCAACTTGGGCTTGGCTATTAGCCAAAATTTGGAGCATGCGATACGTGGCTATGTGCTTTTATTTCTTTGTGGCTAATTGCCGGACAGGAACTGAAAGAATCCGACTGGTTGCCCGCGCAATTGCTACCGCTTTTGAAAGCAAAATAACACAACGCACACACAAGGTATGTTAACCAAAGCACTGCCTAGAGCAATAAAGGTAAACAGTTGCCGTGGTGGGCATGACAGATAAATTATCTGTAAGATGCGCTCGCCTCCTCATTAAAAATGTCAGTGCAGCGCAGCACGGGGGTAATCGCATAGAATCCAGCGACAAGCAATTGGAAAATAACAAGAAAAATGCTCAATAACAGCAGCAACAATGATACTAAAAGGCACAACAACAATAAACGAAATAAGCTCTAAAATGACTAGATGTATGCAAAATATTATAGACGCATAAAATGAGCACAGTGAGCACTCCTTAGCGGAGATTGTAAGCGCACGAAAAGGGCGGGTTCAGTGGCCGGTTTTAGAATAGTAAAAATATCAATAAAATGGATATATTTGTGGGCCATTGCAGGTGTATTTACACAATTAGTTCCTTCTTTTTAGTTGGGTATTAACATAATTCCTCTTATGAGTATTCTAGGTTTCAAAGAAATATGGAGGTATAACATTGTCTTTTGAATTTATGTCTTGGATTTTTAATGGCCAACTTACTAAGAGAACCCACTGCTTTTTCTACCTCCTGTACAATAATTTCTATATAAAACCTGTGCTTGCTACTTAACTTAGTCACCGATCGTTTGACAACCCAACTGTGGAGCAGCGAATGCTCAAGGCGGTTCACAACAAGCAGCGAATGTGACAACAACTGCTACAACAGCAATAGCAATGAATCGCGATTCGAAGGAGGCCAGCTTCGGCAGAACAAACTAAACTTGCCATATTTCCATGCGTTTCAAGAATTTCGAAACTTGGAAAATGAGATAGAGACACAGAAACGAAAAGTATCTATACATGCGAGCTAAAATGCAATGAAACTTACATATATACTATACTTGCCCCAGGCAGCGGTGTTCAAGTATGCTTGGGGACTTTCAATTATGCGTATCAACGTAAACAAAAAGCAAAGACTGGTCCATGAGAACCGTTCAAGTGGAGCCGAGCCAATCCCCAACGGTAGCCTAGTCAATATTGGTAACAAAAAACAGAATGGGAATAACCAGAAACACGTCGAGATCAAATTGGAAGTGGTCTGATCACATCATCTCTGAATTGGTATTAATTTCGGTGACAAAAAGTGTGTTCTCGGATATGGAAAGGTCTTGTGCAATTTCTCAGAATGCATCATTGATGGTCGAGAGATTTGGCCTTTGGCTCAAAAAGTTTGGGCCAGAAGTTTGCCAAAGTCTTAGCGCCAAGACAAACAAGCGGCGGAGGCCGAATCTTAGTGTCTTAGGGGTTTCAGAGTGGCATTTCGGCGTTTTAGCAAATGCAAGACACAGTTAGAAGCATTAGCCAACATTTTATTTTGGCAATAAAACACACAAACACATAGCAGCTGGTCTCTATTAGTTGTGTGTGTTCAAGTGCCTTTGGGCCGAATGAATAATGCCAATTTATGTGGCAGAGGCTGACTCTGAGGCACGGCTTGGACTGCCGGTCTAACTGGTTTGCAATTTTGGCGGCGTCTTGGCCATTCCAGCCGAAAGCCGAAAAAATCTAGCAATTGCCAACAGCGACTAAGTTCGATCTAAGTCCGAACAAATAACATTTCACACATGCCGAATTCTAAAACAAGTTTCATTTAATTTTTAGTTGGCTGGAATCTGTGCTGGAACTGATTCAATTTTAATGAGACGGTACTTACGATCTGGAGCTCAGTCATATATTTCTTCCACCACAGGAACTTGGCGTATTCGGGTCCCATGGCGGCCATCATGTAATAGAAGTACATGCACACGTGCACGAAGTTGTTGAGCAGATTGGGGAATGTGGCGTTTCCACCTGAGAAGAATAGTAAAGATTAGGATACTATTTCCCTGTAAATTGTGAAGAAACATACCTGCCAGGAACTTGACCAGCACCCATGTCTCCAGCGGTGTCACCGAGTGGTGATACACATGCAGCCAGGTGATCTGCGAAGACTTCTTGCGCAGCACGAAGAACACGGTATCGGCGAACTCGGTCAGCTTTGAGAGGTAGTACAGATAGCACAGGTTCAGCATCTAAAAAAAATAGAGGAAAAAAGTGAAAGTGCGTGGTTAGATTGAGAAGAAAGAGCTGTTAGTGCGGCTGACCTAGCAAGGTCGTTGCGCAATTCTCGCCCACCGCCCACCGAACTACCAGCAACGTGCCCAATTAGCGTAGAAACCGCCGAGTAGAAAAGAAGAACTTGCGCAATGACATTGACAAAGTTTCGTTCCGCCGCGTCTCGTTTACAAAAGTTTCGTTTCGGGTTGTTTCTTTTCGCGTACAAAGCCAAGTACTTGACTATTTTGTTTTCATTTTTCATGCTAAAGAATTTGCTGGTGCAAGTGTTTGTCCATGTCTTCACATCTTCATGTCGTCGCGGGGGCACACGCGGCGTATGAGCAATGCAAACAATGCCGACTTTTATGGCTCTCCAAAGGCGCCGTGGACTTATGGAAATGTTAATAAAACTGGATGACGGATGCTAATGACACTAAAGTTAAAGTCCAGCCTTTGTGTCAGAGTTTATTGACTTCTTTGTTTTTTTTTGTTACTATTTGAGTTGGTTGCGGATGTGAAACCGATCAATGAATGAATTGAGAAAAAGGCCTCTTGGCGTTTACAGATTTTATGCTCTATTGACTTAAGACCCAAACATCGACCAAGTACAATCACAATTGCAAACAAACGGCGGAACAAGCTGGACTGTTTGAAACCGCAGTAAATGTTGCTAATTTGATTGTAACACAGGCAATACTAGAAGACCTTGGGGGAGTGGCAGTCTCTAATTGTGGGATGATGAAATTTATATACACTGCCTATGATACAATAAATGTTTTAAATTCTAATCAAATGTGTTAAATATTAGAAGTTCTTATGTTTTTTAACTTAAAGTCTTGGAGGTTAGACTTGAAATCATTTAAAGATAAAATCAAGAGCATTTTTTTTTATATCGGGGCTACTCGCGCATTCAATTGCTTTGGTTTACCACTCTACGAATATTTAAATGCCTCATTTGTGGTGCACGGACAAATTGGCATAAAATTATGTATTTAGCTTTAAACTCTCATTACACAATTACTTATTTAATTGTTTTTCGTTTCTGTCTGGGAAAAGGGTATGCAATCAATAAGAAGGCGTAACAAATTGCTGTCCAAAAAGCAATTAGTTGTAGAATTTGGATTAAGAAGCTTCTTCTGGGGGGTTTCTGGCCTCTTAATTGCCCGGCTCAGACATTTGAATGTGAACTTTGTGCCGTCATAGAGGCATAATTAAAACATTATACCATAGGTCTTTGTTTCATTTTTTTTATTTTGTGTCTGCGCGGTCAGCAAAAAATCAAGTGGCTTTGAGCTGAACTTTACGCGCACACCAAATTGGTCTTGAGGCTGGCGGAGTCAGTGAATCATCAGAAATAAAGGCAACGAACTTGCCAGCCGAGAGCGGAAGATGACTCCGGCAAGGTGAGGCCAAAACAAAAAAACGAAGAAGAAAATGATTAGTTATATAATGGAACTAATAAAATGACTTAAGTCCACGCGTGCCTCACGACACCGAAATTTAATTCGGGAATAAGCGAGTTTCGATCGAGTTTTGATTATGGCTTCAAATTTAGAATTTGAATGACCGGTTGCGTCAACTTACCCGCTTTGAACTGGGACCATCAGAATAGTCGACCGGTTGGCACTTCAGATTGTAGTAGTTCAGCCAGCCAGCCATTAGATGCTGGAGCACAATAAAAAACGGGGATCAGCGTTAGGGGAGGGCATACATTAGGCTAATTTCAAAGTCCGGACTCACCTCATAAAACATGTAGCCACTGAGCAGCACCTGGAAGGCGTTGTAGACGACCAGGGTGCGTCGGAGTTGGAAGGGCTTGCGGTCGCGCATGAAGAGCGGTCCCAGAACCAGAACCCAGGATAGGTAGACGGCCACTAGACCGAAGGTGAACATAGGATGGTCCATCAGCGGGTACCGTTCAGCTCGCGGATCTGTCAATTAAGCGGAGGAATCACAAAATTAATAACCAACATTTATTTTTAATTCATTTCGTTTTCTGTTTCTGTGTATGTTAATGCAGAGACAAGTCGCAGCAGCTTACATTTGCATTTCATTAGTTTATAGCACTTCGCGTTAAGATAACCATTCAATTTATCTGAAGCTGAATGAAATCGTGGCTAAATTTATAAAACCATTTGCCGGCAATGCTGTCACTAGCGGGAATCGTTTAAAGTGTCAACAAGTCGCCTTTGCGCTGAGCAATAATTGTAAAAATATGTGAGGTCGGGCATGCCAGCTTATTAAGGAATTATTCCACTTCTTAATAGGCATTGTCGTCATAGTTCAGTAATATGTGAAGGAACCCCCAGGCCCATTATGGTAATTAATTGCAAGAGAGCTTGGAATTTTATATTGATCAACATTTCCACTGCCCCTTTGGTTGTTTACAACGGAAAATGATTAAAGACACAGTCAAGATTTATGAACCAATAGTATTGCTAATAAAAGTTGGTTGATTAAAATATATTGCGAATTGCCAGTGGAAATATATCGTCACGTTTTTAGATAGTAATTCTTGACCTGTATTATTAGACTGTCAATGGTTCCACGATTTTTAATATTTTATAACTTTTACTTTTAAGTAAATTTATTTGTAAATTTAACGTAGCTTTTTAGTCTTCATATATGTATATACATATATATATATTAATTATTATTTTGAAATTTTTGTAAAAAATTAATAATCAAGTTCGTGTCCTAAGTCTTTTGTTTGAAATTAATTCCTTTACTGTTTTTAGTAAGAAATCGTAAATTTAATTAGTTTTATGATTATTAATTAAATTATTGAAACAAGTTTCTTTGCTTTTAATAGTATTTGAATGTTATTGATCGTTCTCCATTGACGTTTTCATTGCCGGGAATATTTAAACGCACCCTTCAGGCAATCAAAGCGTCAAGCGCAAAATCTATCCACAATCTTGTGTTTAAATGGCTTTTATTGTCATTGTATTTATTAAATACATGCTCAGCTGCACACGAAAAATAACTATAGGTAAACTTTTCGATGTCGCTTCAAAAAATATCTAAGATAACCCATGTCAGTGGCTCGCCAAGGCACAGAGCTGAGGGGTTTGCAAAAAGCGTCTGCTTTTGGTGGATATCCAACTTAAAATAATTTACTAAGCGTAAGATTTGTTTCAGTCTCAATCCATTTACAATGCCTCGTTAGCTAATTTTAATTTATTGACCTTTTAACGGTTATAACTGGAACGGTATTTACCTTTTGTCTATCTCTATATACAATTTTAAGGAATTATTTTTTGAATTTTTGGAATAACCCAGCTTAAATATTGAAATCCCCAAAATATCATTATGATCCACCTCTGAAAATGTAAATACTTTTTAATTACGTTAATAATTGTCAAAAATACAATTGGCATGGCCAAGGTCGCCATATAATACCGCGTAAACATAGAAGGCACAAAAAAAAAACCTTTTTAATTGTCCTAGAAGTTTTTTGACTGAGCTTTCGGCTTTGCGTCTTCTGTTTTCGTTTTCGTTTCGGTTTCTTTTAATTTTTTGTTGGTTTTTGTGTTTTTCCGTTTTGTACGCGCTTTGTTGGCGTTAATGTTAACGTTTTTGTTATGATTTGCGAGACATTAAAAATGGCAATTCATCATATTTATGCACTTATAATGGGGCTACAATTGGAGTGCTGCTGCACTTGTTGCATTGTTTAACGATTGTCTGATTTATGGATCTGAACAAACAGGGAGTTAGGTATGACCGATTAAAAGACACTTGACACCTACCGCCGTAATCCTCTTCCACCAATTGGTAGTAGCGCTGGACCAGGCCCGTGTAGTTGCGCGAGATGTGATGGGTCTTGAACTCATCGAGTGCAATATTGGCGATCTCCACGACCATTTCGAATCGCGAGCTGCCGTTGTAGTAGTGGTAACTCATTGCCATCTTGTGGTTTTTTGATGATTCTTTGCTGCTTTAATCTTAGAGTTGCAAAACTCAAGTTTCAACACTTTTGGTTTGAATCCTATTCTTTGCAGATTCTGTTCGATTTTGTCAGAGGCCTGCCGCAGGATTTCTCATGCTGCGCTCAAGCCGCGGAGTGTAACACTTTATTATCCAGCTTCCGTCTAGATTCTAGAAGAAGCTCAGCACACGCTCAGAAAATCACTTTTCGACTCGCTTCGCACCAATTTCAAAATACTTATGTTCGACGCGCAGACTTGGCTTGGCTTGGATTCTACCACCACACCGTAGGAATGTTTATGCTCAACTGAATCTGAAACTTCTCAGCAATCACAAGATAAAGTAACTTTTTCGCTGCCGCAGAGCAGAGCAGTGGCACTGGCAGCAGCAGCAGCGTCAGACGGCAGCGATCGCGTCGCTTGTGCAAAATACTTAGCAACTACAACTACAAAAATTCGAAAAAAATAAAATGAAAATCACCAACACACTGGTACTAGCAGAAATATTCGTAAATACTAACGATCCGATGACTTCGGAAACTAAACGAAAACCGACTGCTCACACAGAACAACGGAAGTTTCGTTAAGTTCGCCACACTGCATGCAACTCTACGTACGAGAATCTGTACTTGTATCTGTATCTGCATTTGTGTGCGTGCATCTTTGTATCTGTGCTTGGCCCAGTGAGTTGGTTTTTTTTTTGGTAGCTACTCGGTGATTTTTTTAACATGTTCCGTTTGGCATTCAACTTTGATGCTGCTGCCGGCCGCCGTTTGGTAGTTTAGCGGGTGAATTTGCTTTTTTATAGGTCAATGCACTAAGCTATGGTTGAATTAGTTAGTGTTTGAAAATGGAAATGGAAATTGCTTGGCAAAGAACATTCGAATGCCTTGTATGTTGAGTACTATTTTGTGAAGAAGCATAAGCGTCAAAGGGTTAATTTCCAAGTAAATATTTTCTTATATATTAAAGTGCATAGTGAGATTAAAAATGAGATTCCTTAAATATTTATGCACTTGAGGAATTTCGCATGGTATTTCATTACTGTTGATTACCACTCAGTTTAAAAATAAACTCCTCCTTGCAAACCGTTCCCCTTCTCGATTCTATAAAGTCGTGAATTGTTTTTCTTTAAATAATTCTAAATCGATTTGATAAATCCAGTAAATATTTCCCAAGCCCCAGTTGATGGAAAAAAACGGAGAATGGAAAAAACAATTTTTGTTTTTCTATCACAACTATAATTATTTAAAAACGTCACACTTATTATTATTAGTTTACCTACTTATGTATACCGACTTAAATTAGCACGGAAATTTCTAATACATCAACTATTTGATGGCTTAGTTATAATCATAGTTAGGGAACCCCGGGGGAGCACAGAGAATAAGCCCACCTCAACATATGGAAAAGAAATTTCTCGGAAACCTGTAGTTATATTTTCACACTTTTATTTTCCGTCTTCAAGGAGTGCAACTATTTGCTTAGCCGTAAAGTACAGGTGATTAAAACCAGTTTTTAATGTGTGTGCCTTACTTTGCCTTAAAGCTTAAACTACAATAAGTAGAGTGCTTAGGCTAAGCCGATTCCTGGACTTCCGGCTTGTCATTCGGTGACCTTATGCCATGTGATGATTTTTAGCGACAAAATGTTTTTTGTAATTCCCCATTCATGCTTACAAGCCAGCCAGAATAACCTGTTCTTGGGCATTTGGCCCTAAAGGTGTTGATTTGGGGCTGGTTGATATGCTAAACAAATTCTCCGGCTGTTAGACATTCGGGCAGCATCATCCAGAGGATTCTAGAGTGTGGCAAACGTGTCAAGGTGGCATCTAATTTTAGGTTAATATGGCCTTAGATTCATAATCGATATGGAGTAGTATACTGTATGGTACGTGCAGAAGCCTATCGTGATCAAGGCAACAAGGTATGAGGCACTGGGACAGGCCATGGGTCATTAAATTGTGTAAAGTATCGGACGTGCGACAAAACCTTCATCGGGCAATCTTACGGCCAGGTAATTATGGCCATTGAGTGCCGCTCGAACGACTCTCTGCACAGAACCATTTTGCGTTTTGTGACAAATTAACGCCGTGCTCATTGAGTGGCAAGCAAATTGTTCTTTGAAGTTCAGTACAGCTTAGTTCGACCTTTGACTGGCTTGATTATTTTGGCCATGTTGGCAAGGATGACGTAGCTCGGCTTCTATTGCTTCTGTTTCAGCTTCTTCGTCTGCTAACGGTTGAATGCGATTGGCCATGCTTGGCCCGGCTCTGCCATTTCGTTTTCACTGGCTCCTAGCCCATGGATGAGCTTGGTAACAATTCACCAGACCCATGGCACTTCACGGTCTAGGTCTAGGTTAGTCGGAAGTCAAAGAAGGCAACACCGCCAGCCAACCGGACCAAGATTTCGATGATAAATGTATGCTTTGATAGCTCCAGTTTTGTTGTGATCTTTTGAGACTCTTTTTTTTGCCGGCATTTCTGTTATTGTTTTTGTGTCTGTGTATATATTTTGCGGCAAAATCATTTTGCAAATTTCCATTCCATCAATGTGATATTAGTATTTGCCATTGGCTAAAAATCTTCGTCTCTGTCATAAATAATATATTTTGAATATGTTTATTATGGTCGATGTTAAATGTTTGTCGCTTATTATACGCCTGATTAATGGCCCTGGTGTTGAAAAGACTTAAGGAAATTTCAATCGAACAGCAAAATTTGTCACAAGTTAATTGGGAAATTGTTAAACATTTGTTAAAAGCTGCAATATAAAAATTATAGTTTTCTTTAGCGATTTTGACATTAAAAAGGTTAGAGGAGTTAAGATGCTCCTCTATATATAGGTACAAAACAAAACACTATTTGGAAAAAAGTATTAGATATCATGAACATTTCTATTAAAGTTTTTATTCTTATTTTTCACTTTATTTGAATAAAAATTACAGTTTTTGGATACATTGCATTTAATGTCCTTGTAGAAATCCAAAAGCCTGTTTTACAGTTTATTTGCTTTTGAAAACTAGCAGTTAAGAAGAGAGGAGGTCAAAAAACTTAAGGAAACCTTTTGAAACATTGTAAGGCCCTTATAGAAACTTTCCTATGTCTAGAAACCTGTAATTAAAGTCTTGACATTTATTTTCCACTATTCATTCATCAATACCTGACGCAATCGAATTGTTAGCAAGTTGTTATATATTTTATCGCAAGTAGAGTAACATATAATAAACAACAAAATAATTTCATAATATTTACTTTAGCGTTTAGCTTACTCATTACTGAACTCTCATTCTAACCATAGAATGTTTGCCAGACCGAAGAATGAGTTTGCAGATATTTTAATTAGCAAGTGTATGCGGCAAAAAATAATTAACAATCATAAATTTATTAGCGTTGAATAGAGTAAGGTGTGGGTGTTAACACGAGAGACCGTGAGGGCGTTTTCTGGAGCGTTTTTAAATGCTTGAGCTGGAATCGATTGACCGCCGACCCGGGGCGTTTTGTAATTGATAACGGCATTATTTTCGAAAGGCTGACCACTTGAGCCACCTCCCCCTGCCGGATTAGAGGTCAAATCAAATCGAAGCTGTAAACAGCAATTACTAATTACACAGTTACTGTAGCTGGTTAAAGATTTCCATTAAGCTGGGCAGGCATTTTTTTATTGCGCAATTTCTGCCATTGGATTGCTAAATGTTTCATGTCAACTTTTTGTCTGCCCGGATTATCTGATCCGCGGATCTGGCCATACTTAGTCTTAATGGCGTTGCAATTTGGTGCAGAAAAGCGAGCACGCCCTGACCTTGAAGACGGCCCAAAATCCGAAAGAGACACGGCTTTTAATGGCGAGTATTTAGAGGTATTTATACCGCATGCGCGGATGATTTGGAGCGTTGGAATTTCAGGCTCAATATGCGAGCTGGCATGGCTAAGACTTTTGCCAAGCACACATCACTTTTGGCCCTAATTGAATGGGCAAATCCAGAGACGGCCTGCCCAGCTTCACTTGGGCAATCGCCAAAGAATCGAAGAAGCCGAAGAATCGATGGTCGGGCTAATATGGCACTAATTTGGCTAAAATGATTTAAAGGCCGAGTGCTGCGTCTTGGGGTTGTTAATCAATTGGCCAAACTTCAGCTCGGTTACAGCAAACATAAAAATCTAAAAAAATAAGTAAAATAAAGTATTAAATGAAGAAGGTACTCCCAGATATATGAGCTCAACAAACAAGTCTGGTGGAGCGGCTCTTGGCATGTTTTATTTTTCGGGTTTATGAGCCAAGACGGCACTAAATGACAAAGTTCTTGGCAACTCACGAGGTTCGCAAACGCTGAACTTGAAATTAACAAACTCTGCGATACATATTTCGGAATATTAATTAAGAGCGAGCTGCTCCAAGAATAGATCCCGCGTCAGTCAATTAGCAATTAAAAGTTCACTTTGAACTTGACACAGTTGTTTAGCGCAAAATTAAATACATCTACAAAAAATTGCCACATAATATTATTGAAACGAACTGGCTGAAAATGCTGGCAGAAAATATCGAGACTAGAATTTATAATTATGCATTTTAATTGGCCACTAAATGAAAACGGCTCTGCGTTATCGTATCTATTAAGCTTCTTAGGCATATTCTCTGTTTCGTCGTCACCGTTCGACCGATCGATTGATCAGGAAACGGAAGTACGATTTCTTTTTTGCTACATATTAATCTTTTTGTTTTTCTCTCAATTTATCGCCCAAAACGAGTTCCTCCAAGGGCAGAGCAGCCGGCGGCCACTACGACTCCAAAATTTCGATTGATCGAAAAAGAGGAGAGTGCACAAGAGACCCGCTAGATTTATTAACTTCGCCCGCTCCGGAATACTGTCGATCGGCATTTCCGTGCTTGGCCAAACGAGTTCGATTTGCGCAATTAGAGCCACAGCCACTTGGGCCGAGATGATGAGTGCCTACGGAGCATCGACCTGGTTACAGCCCCAAGATGCCCTAGAAGCCTTGTCATGTAACCTGTTAATCGGAACTGTTTTAACGGCTATTGTCTATTTGGGTGGCAAATCAAAGGGCTCAAGAAATACTATAATTTGGGTTTAATTACATATATGATATTGCTGTGTTGAAGTTTTGTCGAAGTGATTATAGAACGTCATGTGTTTACTTTAAAAAGTTGGCAATTTAAAGAACGCCAATGAGAACGTTAAATTAGTTTCGTTACAATGTTTTATAATATTAGAATTAAAGAAGGATGCAAAAATTTAAAAACGAATTTGGTGATTTTATAAAATAATAAAGTTTAGTTTAAGTTTAGTTTAAGTTTTATTAAATGTACTCTTTAGAACCAAAAATCTAAATAAAAGATTACTGTTTTTTTTTTATTCATTTTTTTTATAAATAATAATTAATATACCTTAAGAAAATTGTCATTTCCCCGAGCCAGTTGTTCCATTTTATTTATTTAAATAAATCTTAATCGCATAAGTGGCATTTGGTATAAGTGGCAAAAGCTATATATAAATTATTTAGTTCGCTCTAGGTAAATAAGGTTTAAATCATGCACTAAAAGTTTTGGTCAAACTTAACGGCTAATAACTTAAACCGTGTTTTAGCCATAATCTGGCAACGCTTTTGGGAGCTTTAAGCCAAGCTTTGAAAACCTCAACCATAGATGACGATAGGTAGCCTAAAGATGTTCAAATAAATGTAAGGAAAACGTAAAAAATAAGTTTGTTAAAAGCTATGAATATTTTTAAGAAGAATGTAAAAGTAAGATTTGAAATTATTTGTATTCCAGAAGTAAGTTTTGGGCATTATATATCTTGAATACAAGCGCTATTTCAAAAGGCTGTTAGTACAAATTAGCAAAAATAAATAAATAAATTCATAATAAATAAGTAGCTTTGTTATAAATATAACCTAAATTAAAGTGAAGACTTAGGTAGCTATAATTTTGAATTCAACCCAGTTGAACTATAGATTAGAATTACATATAAACAAGTAAATAAACATGTAAAGACTGGTCTATTACAAAATGTGTTTAAATTCCACAAATTATATTTTCATTTGGCTGAAAACTGCTAAAAAGCCAACACTAACGAACAAAAAGTTCAAAAGCGGTCAATTAAACATTTAAGAGCCTCATTTACAATTGCTGTTAACAATCTAGGCAGTAAAAACTGCTGTAGGCCCAGCGATAAACTTGACTTTAACGTGGCTCTAAATTTTGGATGCGTGTGGTTTGTTTGAAATCGGAAATTGATTGGAAAATTTGCAAATTGTTTGGCGCCCTTTCCGCCGACCTTGGCAACATGCTTGGGCCACAATATGTCTAATTCATTTTTAATGTTTTGTCGAACGACCAATTAAGAATTCTAAAAGGCGAACAAGCTTTGCTTAGCAAAGGAGATTTTTGCCAAAATTGAATTGTTTATTTTTTCTACGCAATTTGGTTGAAAAAAAAGGAGTGATGACAGGGGGGGTGATCGAACACAAACAAATACAATAATAATTGTTTAACGGTTGTTGTCGGCCAGTTTGGCTGTTGGCTATGTATGTAAATGTTTGCGGAAGATATTTGCATAACTCGCAGTTCGCGAGTTGCCCTCCCCTAGCCACCGAGTATGCTTTTTGTGACGGGTCTTAATATTCGATCGCGATCGCATGAATCGTCTGCAGCCACAATGATAATAAACTTAAAATGTCTTTTGCATGTTATTATGATCGGGTATATGGCCAAACAAAAGACGCATGTCAATGGACAAACCGGAAGAAGTGTGGTCGTGAGGTGGTGTGGTGGCAGGCAGCTGACTTGGCTCACACGGCGTATGATTGATTCCTGGCGAAGGGATTCACCCGCCGACGGCATTCACCCACATTCGACCCGAAAGCCTAATCATATTCGCCAATCGGCGATCTGGTGAGCTGGTTTTAGATTCGCATAAGTTAAACGCTAATCGCGATGAGGCAAGTTCAAGTTCAATTCGCCGGTGACACAGTTAACTCCGGATGACCCCAGCCTCTAAAGACTCAGCCTCAGTCTGAAATGTTGGCCAAAAGCGTTGGTGTTGGTGTTGGATTGGTTACGATTTCATTAGCCATCGTCTTGACCCGGAAGTGGCATCGATTGAGGCGAGGGGTGATCTTTGTGGATCATTAGAATCCAAGCCCTAGGCCTCAAGAATTTGTATGTAAATGATGCCTGATCGGCACTCGTGTCTCCTTGAATTAAATCGGCTTTAACGGAACTTCCACAACTTAAATTATACAATATAATGCCGTAAATCGTAGAGTTATATGCTTGTTTAAATCAGATAATGTAATACAGCCCGATAATTTTGTTGTTTCTGCAGAATTCTTGGCCAACTACGCATGTTCTAGATGTAAAGTTCAACGATTATTTAGGCCAAGGTCGGCGCAGAGCCAATACGAAATAGAATGAAAATCTCATTCTGCGGTCTGTGGTTCTACATTGTTTGTTTGATTTCTCTGCTTGGCTAATGATGAAAGTGCTGAGCTGGAAAAAAGTAAAAGCCCATTCTATAATGACTATAAAGTGTTTGGAAAATGATTAATTGATATTTCAAAAGTCACCTGTTGCAGGTTGAGAGATTAAACAGAATTATTCTCCGAAATATATATTTATTCAGGTATTGGGTTTCTCAATTGCTCTGACCATATCCATTCAGAACCGAAAACTATCAAAGAATATTTTATGATTCGTTTAATTGTTCAAAAGGCTGCAATGCCAAATAGAAATCGAATTAAAATTCAAGCAAATTTAGCAAACAGCACAAAAACAAAGAGCCGGCATACATACAGACAGTCTGCTAAATATTTTATCACCACACAGCATAAGCTGGTGTCATCGTAATTATCAATAGAAAAACGAGACCAGGCGAAGATCATTCAATACATCCAAATGCGAATACATTCGAATCGAATCCACAAGGCACAAAAGAACATTTCCAACAACGTTTAAGACGAAGATGAGCATCATTATAGCGACAACCTGCCGAAATGGCCGAGACAAAAGTTCCGAGCCGAGCTAAACAAAAACTGAAACTGAGCCAAAACTGAAAAAATAAAAACAAAAATATACAATTTCGTGGCTGAAAGAGCCAAAGAAACAGCAACACCAAATCGAACCTTTAGACGAAATTTTTATACATAGCGGCGTACAAATCGGCTTGGCAGTTCAGTGCGCGTACAAGTCTCGTGGGTAGCGGATGCCAGCAAAGGTATCTGCCCGGCTCCTCTTGGAGCTAAACTAAGCTATAGTCTAGTCCCTAATATCAGTCATAAGAAGCAGATGAAACAAGAGTTACAAAAAACAGAGGTGTCATGGTGTTAACATTAATAGTTGTCGCTACAATTGTCGGTGATGCTGCTGTATCTGTATCTGATGCTGGTGGTGGTGCTGCTGCTGTATCTGCTGCTGTTGTAAATTAAGTGCACGGCAATCGAAAGATTGCAACAGGTGCCTCAAGCTCTTCATTTGTGCGAGTGTGTGCGCGTGTATCTCCCAGTGATTAATCAGATCAAATACTTTTGGACTAGAAGTGTGTTTCATTCAGGGAAACCAATCCGGATTCCACTCACATATTTCAAATTTTTTTGGGTTTTTTGTTCTTTTGAAAATATATGTCAGTGGATTTTAGCTAATGGTCTGGTTTACCGAAAAATTAGACAAATAAGGCTAGTTTTTAAAGTCTAGTTCTGAACTAGGCTAGATCGACAGAACTCAGGTTCTCAATACCAGATTTCATATTTCACCAAAAAATGAGCTAAGAACTCTCACTAGGAACAACTTTTTTGATTTTCTTTCGTCAAGGTCACCAAACCCAAATCACTCACATCTTAATTTGCTAAAATGAAACCGACTTGGGTTTTTTATGTTGGGCAATAGGTGACACAATTTTCTATTTGCTCGCTCGGGGCGTGGCCAAGGCCCATGGCCCATACAGACAATAAGCCCAAGAGCCAACAACAAATCCCGACATCTTCAAGAGGGCCGCCGGCCATTTAACAAATGACTAACCAAGTGGAAATGCCTCAAAATTCCAAATTTGCCGACGATGATCAGCCAGACACGACGGAGACACTTGTCAGGTCGACAGATATGTCTATGGGCATATCGTAATTCCCACCCATTCCCCAGAAGTCGGTCTACCTAAACCGCAGAGGTGGAAAATAAAATCACGGCAAGGTCTTGTCTTCATCTGAAAATTGATAAACTGGATTTTCTTGGCCAAATATTTATGGTGGCCGAGAAATGTGTTTAGCACCTTTGTGCCATTCGGCGCCATAGCCATTTTCTAAGCCACATTCTGTTTCAACTGTTGCAACAATTCGAAAAAGAAACCTTAAGCGTTGTAGCAGGAAATGACTGGAATTCAAAAGCCAAACCTGTTGATTGCCGATGCTGGAGTGTTGGCCAACTCTTGCCCTTCAAAATATCTCCGTTTCCCCCATTTATTATTCTTTCAATTTGCTGCCCACTTGGCACCAAGAAGCCGATCAGAATAGCCTCGAAATCGTAATGTTATTCGATTATTGCGGTCTTAATCGGCCTCTGCCAAGTTCAAGTGTGCGACTTCTCGAGTCAACGAACGTGATTATGGACTTTAGCATAATGGTCCTTCGAAGACCGAGTGGAAGCTGGAAGCTGGGTTCTTGAGGATGATTAATTATGGAGCATGGCATGGAGAACGTCTAGCTCGTACATCTGAATGGCTTCTGTTGAGATATCAAGTTAAGAGCAAAAACAAAAATGCACAAAACAAACACAGTTTTTTTGTTGTATGTTTTATACCGAGTGGGTTACACACGTGAGATTTTATATTTTCTTCATTATTTCTTTGAGGGTCCGGGTCCCAATTTAGCCGCCATGAGGCAACCGTGGCCCATGAGGTGGCCACCAATTTGTTGCGGGCTGTTGTGCGCCGCGGTTGTTTAATTCATAATAATGAATATAATTTACTGTTACTGTTACATGATAATTTCACGGCATTTCACCGTCACCGTCACACCAAATCTCAGCAATGCGATTCCAATTGCTATTCTCTCGGTTTTGAATAATATTTTATTTATTCATTTCTGTTCACAGCAGCACGGCAACAGCCGTAGTTCCAGCGATCCACCAAAATGTTTAGTGGCTTGTGGGGATGGCATTAACATAATTTAAATATACTTATAGCTAATACTTGTAGCCTGTAGCTGGAAACTTGAAAAACTCTTTTGCTCATCCAGACTCCCTACTGATATTATGTATATGTTCCTCCCCATCCCATTCCCCATTTAGATTTGGCAAAACTCGTTCGTTGCGACGCGTGCTTAGCAAATTTTTAAATTTCACATCGAAGCGATATATATACCTCCATATATATATATTTATATAAAGTTGTATTGTGGAAGCAGTTGGTCCGCAGACTAATTTAAAAATGGCAGACGTCAACGCAACGCAAAAGGTGGACTATTGGAACTTTCTGTTCACTGATCTGGCGGGTGAGTTGGGTTTTTGCTAGCACTGGCTCTAGCTCGGGGGTTTAATCGATTGACTTTCAATTAATTTTTTGTCTTATTGTCATGTAGATCCCCGCACCAATGACTGGTTCCTGATTAAGTCACCCCTGCCCCTGCTGGGCATCCTGGCCTTCTACTTGTTCTTCGTTCTATACTGGGGACCCCGCTTCATGAAGAATCGCAAGCCCTTTAAGCTGGAGCGCACCCTCCTGGTCTACAACTTCTTCCAGGTGGCTCTGAGCGTGTGGATGGTCTACGAGGGCGTCGTCATCTGGCAGTACTACAGTTGGCGCTGCCAGCCGGTGGACTGGTCCAGAACACCCAAGGCCTACCGTGAAGCACGTGTTGTATATGTTTACTACCTGGCCAAGATCACCGAGCTGCTGGACACGATCTTCTTCGTGCTGCGCAAGAACGACCGCCAGGTTACCTTCCTCCATGTCTACCACCACACCGTGATGCCCATGATCAGCTGGGGCACCAGCAAGTACTATCCCGGCGGACACGGCACCTTCATCGGTTGGATTAACTCCTTCGTGCACATCATCATGTACTCCTACTACTTCCTCTCCGCCTTCGGACCCCAGATGCAGAAGTACCTGTGGTGGAAGAAGTACATCACCAACCTGCAGATGGTGAGAAAAAGGATATTATTTTGGGGTGCTTATAAGGAGTGGAATTTTGTATTATGATTTTTAATAATTTAGAACACAAGAATGAATTTTAAAAGACTTTCTTCAGTGGTAGAATAGTTTGTCGCATATGTTTTTAAAATATTTAAAAAGTTATAAAAAAAAGATATAATTCACTTTATAATAATTTAACAAAGGCTTCAAGAATGTTGAATTAAAAGAAATAATTTTTGGAAATAATTAAGTACCTATCAAGATAAAATCTGAAGCTTGTCTTCAGAAAGACTTGAAGAAGACTGTTGTGAAGAAATTTACATATTAAATCTTTTTAACTACCCCAAAATTATTTTAATAAAATTTGTATGAAATTATTTTTAATATTGTGTAATTATCCCTATTTCAGATCCAGTTCTGCTGCGCCTTCATCCACCAGACCCAGTTGCTGTACACCGATTGTGGCTACCCCAGGTGGTCGGTTTGCTTCACCCTCCCCAACGCCGTCTTCTTCTACTTCCTGTTCAATGACTTCTACCAGAAGTCCTACAAGAAGAAGCAGGCCGCTGCCAAGGCCAACGCTCTGATGGCGGACAACAACAACGATGGCTGCGCCAAGGACCTCAACAAGGCCATTGAGCTGGACCAGAAGCAGAAGCAGAAGCGTTTGTAGGCTGCCAGCCAGTTACCATCCACCGAACTGTATCACCACCCACCACCACCCCCCAACACACACACACACAAAGACACACACATCCCTTCAATACTCGTACAAAGCGAGGCACCCATGCTCTAAGTGCAACTTTGTTGACTAATTTCTTAAGTAATCCTCCGCCAAAAAACTCAAAAAACACCGTAAAAAACAACAAAAATCAGAAAAAATAGAAAAGTTACGAAATAGTTAAATTCTGAGGCAAATTTAGTTTTCGAGACACAGATACACATATTATGTAAATGTCCAAACAGTTGAAATGGCTTTTTGCAGCCATCGTCATCATCGCACGCTCTGTTTGAAGTTGGCATTTTCGGACGGCGGACCCAAATGAAAGAAGTCGTATGTCTTTCGGCCAAAACTGAACTAAGTTAAGTTAAGTAAACAGGCAGAAGAAGCGTTTAGTTGTGTAAATAAGTGTAGGTACGCATATGAATATGTTTTCTTTAGATTTTATATACTCGTGGTATGTAAAGTAGGCATAAAAGAAGTGAAGCGAAAAGAGCTAACTAAAAATAGTAAATAGCAAATAATGAAACTATAAATGCAAACACATTTTACAAATAAATATAGAATGTTTTCTACAAAAATATCGAATAACAATGCGAATTATTCTTTTGTTTAATGAATGGGAAGTGGATAGGGTTTCCAAGGTCTTGGGAGGTTACAAAGGGAGTATTCTTTATACCTCTTATACCTAAAAATAAATCTATATTTCTATCTATTTCTATTTAAATCTATTTGAGTCTTCAACTCAAATAATATATGTGTCTGAAGTAAAAATAAATATATCTGTTTTATATTTATTAGTTTGCTTTATAAATCTTGCTTTGCCCTTGAAAATATTCCAGTTAAAGTCATTTCCTGCCGAAAACTCTTGCAGAATCATAAAAAGTTCATTCAACGTATGTTCAAAACCTCATTTTAATGATATTTGGTTAGGTGGACTTGTTGGGTGTTTCCAACTCCACCCAGTTTCATCCTAATCCACTTATTCATAATCTAAGTTTAACCTTAGGTAAAAATTGGTCGAGAAATAATCTTTTCAAGGAACTAATTCGAATTGAAGCATTAATAGATGATATATGTACATATGTATGTATGTGCGTTTATTGAAAACAATATGCTCATTCATACATCGGCGGAAGCTGAAACATCCGTGTGACTTAAATTATCGAAAGGGCGTGGCTAGAACAGGTCTATGGGGTGATGCAGCATGTCCAGTTCATGAATTTTTACGAGGCTCCAGCTCCGGCTCCGACTCTGAGAACCCAAGATGTTACCACTCATTAGAGCTTATTCTGATGTCGAGAAGCACCTTGAACGGCTGTCGACGAGATAAGAGTAAGATAAATTCCATAGCCTTTTATTGATCAATCAGTCAAAACGGAACCCCGGCTAACTGGCGAGGCGGAAGTGAAAACGCATCTTCGAGTGGGGTTGCGGTGCGATGTGCGGATACAGTATCTGAATTCAATACGAAGCCGGTTTGGACAATTGACCTTGATCTTGACCACAAACACAAGAAAACAAGACTCCAAACCTCTCTGGGCAAAAACGTTGTTTATCGGACTGGCTGCGACTGGATGGGAGCCAATACATTGGCCAATATTATTCCAGTTTTATGGCATGATCAGCATAGATTTGATCGGTTCGATTGAAACTCTTCAATACCAGAACGATTGGATATATGTATTTGAAGTCCGAGAAACTTTAAAAAATTTCCATAATCATTATTTTGGGGTATACTTTCAGGCATTTTTTTTGGTTGGAAGTCTAATTAGTCCGAGGAGTCCAATGCAAATTAGCAAAGTTGGCGACAAAAACTTCGATATACACGTTGAATTCTTTATCAGGCCCTTGAACTTTGACTCCAACAAGAGAGTTTTGTTTTGCAAATCAGCATAAATAGATTTGCTATACGATTTAGTATAAAAAACGTTCAAAACGTGGCATGTGAGTCAATGCCAAGATTTAAATACAACAAAAAATCGATTAGAATTTCTAATTTGGCAGCAAAAGCAACATTCTCCCAGTCGCCATGGTGTCTAAGCCAGGCTAGCAAGAACTGGTCAATAGCCAGAAGACGGTGTTGCATAATCAGCGGTCCAGCACGCGTACCATGTGCCAAGCTTTTGGCTAGGACACTCGACCAAAATGACACCGAAAATCTCATCGATTCAAAGATTAATCGACAGGTATTAATCACGCTTTATGGCCGAAGAATATCTTGCGGATTGCAGATCTGCATAATTTAATTGGGTGGACGTGGCGCGTGGTTGGGGATCGGTTTTTGAATGCCGTCATAAATAATGGGATGGATCCAACTGGTTTCCATTTTTTGTTTAGTTACCTAACGAAAGCCTCGTGCAGAAAGCAGGGGGAAGAAAAAATCCCAAAAACCCATATCCCAGAGCTAGACCAAAACCCGAATCGAGCCGGCAAAGAACAGACACTTGAGTTTTTTATTTTTATAATTTTTATTAAATATACAAAAATCAAAGTTTTATTGAATTTTTCTTGTTTGCGAGAAACGATTTACGGCTGCATTTCATTAATAAAACTCTATCACACTCGCACTCACTCAAAGCTAAGAAAAACATTAACATTAAACAGTCAGACTTGGCCACAATCACACTCAATCACTTAGGGTTCTAGCTACTTTTTGGGTTTTTGAAATCATCCGGCGGTCTGCTCGGCATAAACATTATACAAGGTATTCGTTGCAGACACTACGGATAATGGTAAAGATACACAGATATACAGATATAAAAGTACGAACTAAAGCCCCGCGCTACAAAACGTAATTGCTAAATTGAAACCCAACCACGTCACAAAACGAGAAAACGACTCCTCATTCGAGTTTCAGCGGCTTCACATTGTTGTTGTTCAGGTCGATGTACGCCTTTCCGGGCGGCGAGTTTTCCAGGCTGTACTTTCCGGCGTTCATTGTCTGGGGCATGCAGCCCATGCCGCCGGCAGCCCTCAGGGCCGACTTGGCCAGACTGCTGCCGGTCGTCCGCTTGGCACCGCTGGCGCCATCGATGCTCTTGGCCTTGTTGTAGGTCTTGCGGTAGAAGTTGCCGAAGAGGTACAGGAAAATGATGGTGTTGCCCACAAAGAAGAAGGTCAGTGTCTTGGGCATGTTGCAGCCCTTGGCGCCCACCAGCAGCATGTAGCCCAGGATGAGGACGAACTGCACAAGCTGGATGCTGGTCATGTACTTCTTCCACCAGAGGTACTTCTGGTACTGGGGCCCCATGGCGGCCACCATGTAGTAGAAGTACATGATGATGTGCACTCCCGAGTTGAGGATGCCGATGATCACGCCCTGCTCACCGGGAGCGTACTTCAGGTAGCCCCAGGAGAAGAGAACAGTGACGGTGTGGTGATAGACGTGCAGGAAGGAGATCTGGTTGTCCTTCTTGCGCAGGACGAAGAACGTGGTGTCCAGCAGGTCGATGATCTTCGAGAAAAAGTAGAACCAGGCTCCGGAGTAGAGGGTCAGGTTCTGTTCCCGGGTGCGGTTGATCTCGCACTTCTTGGAGTATATGGAAGCCATCACATTGCTTTCTTGGATGGACTAAAAATAGAGATATAAAATGAAAGGTATTAGTCTTGGGTTTATTTTTTGTTCGACCCTATATAGCCTATATATTATGTAGAATATATGACCCCACTTTCTACATTAGTTTTTCAATGAAATGTAGTTCTAAAAATATCTTCATCTTTGAATTTGTAATGCAAATGCCACCAAACCCATTACTTGGTATGTCCGACAAGCTCTTTCATACACTGCTTATGATTAAAAATGAATAATACATCAATCAGCTCTGATCTGAATAAATTCCACCGGTCGCGTTTTTATGGACTCACCGTGCGGCACATCCAAATCGAGTAGCAGACCTGGAAGGCGTTATAGAAGACCATGATGCGTTTCAGGTCCATTGGTTTCCGATTCTTCATGTACTCGGGCCCGATTTTCAAGACGAATGCCAGGTATACCAAGATCACAGCCACCACGGGGGTTGGGGAACTCATCAGGAACCAGCTGTCCACGGTCTCATCTAAAAATCGAAAATTATAGAATTAAATTATTTATATTTTACGAGCATTTTTTTATAGCTCACCAACTCCCTTGGCCAGGCCGGAGTAGCGCTCCTCGAAGATCTTCATGTAGGTCGTCATGTTTGGTTCTGCAATGGGCAACTGAAAAATAATGGGAAATAAACGAGCTTTAGAAATTTTCGCCCAAAATCGAGAATTCAGAGCTCGACGTCCGCACGCGGCGTTGCCAAAATATTGAATGAAAAGATATTCGAAATCTCGAAGGCTCAGCACGTTCTGCCGAGTTGAGAATCGAGCCGAGAATCGAACAGAGAATCGAGAGTCGTAAGTCGCGAGCCGCAAGCTGGTCGGGAGTTGATTATGCTGGCTGGCGAACTGCGAACCTGCGATCGTGATCTGCATTGGAATTCCTAGGCAGATACGCAAACGATTTATTAATGAAAGGCGCGAAGAAATCGCTTATTGAGTTATATAGATATTCAGATATTCCTAGCCCCTTAAAGCCAAACGGGACACACCAAATTGAATGATGAATGACGACAGCAGGCTGGGCTGGAGAGATGACACCGAGCAGTGGTGCCACCGATGCACTTTTTAGCTTGACAATCTCCACAATCTGTAGATTCTATATGTAGCCAGAGATTCACTTGGCTCAAAAGATCTTAGATTCTTGGCACAACCACGACCGCAAGTCAATGGCTTGGAAACCTGAAAAGAGCCAAACTCAAGGCTTAATTTGAATTTTTCGCCTTGGCACTAAAGTTAGTATAACTTTGGCATTCATCTTGGTATCTACAGGTTGTATCTAAGTATCTGACTGCCTTTGTGGTGTTGGTTTCGAGATATAATCGCACACTCACACCGATAAACACGTGCTTAATGTTCTAGCCCGATGTATGTAAATAGCAACAAGATGGCCGTTTGATTTGCTTATTTTCCTTGTTTTCTTGGCTCTTATTGTTATTTAAATTGCACACGGAAAGGGTTTGATTGAAAATGGCTTATCAATGTATTCAATTACATATTACCGCCAAGAACTTGTTTCGTATGTAAGTGTGTGTTTGTTCTTTTTTGATTAAACCACTGACCTAGCCAACTCGAACCGGAACTCGTTCAGCCGAAGATTCTCGAAAAGTTACTTGATTTCGTATAATTAGCCTTCAATATTCTTCAAGATATTATGTATTATATAAATATTCGTAGAAATCCAGTTCTAGAGGCTGGCTCTAGAATACAAACTTATTTGGAGTCGAACCGTTTGTTTTTGCTTTATAGAACTTTGTTAGCACCGCCTGCTTCAGTTTCTAATGAATATCCAATGACTGGAGTTTTCCGGCCAAAGAGCTTCTGTGTTCTGTTCTAATTGCAATGGATTTTAACGGATTACATGGCTTGTAATTAAATTTGGAGAGCAAGAAGAAGAGAGCTTACAGCTGTCGCTAATTGGACATACTCGGCGTATGATTGATATCTGCTGACTACAACTGTTCGACTGTCAGCAGCGACAGCGACTGTTTCGGCTGGGGACTAGGTCTCTGTCAGGGTTACTTGGCAGTAGTATAAGTCAGCCTGTGATTGCCTTCCCATAACCATATATCCCATACACCCCTTACCAGTCCCATTCCCATTTCGAGTCCCATTTGTATGCAAAACACTTGGCGTCCATAGACTGACACTGGAGACAGGAAAAGTGAGCTTGCGGCATCATCATCACGACCAAAAATGTGACGCCAATGGCTGACACTTGCAGGCAGTTCCCAGTTTTAGAAAATCAGTTGGCACCTGTTGCGGCGGTTGAGTCAGGCGACTGTTCCGCTGACTGCCTTTGAATTTACTCGCTGACGTTAAAGCCCACCCAGCTAACCCCTTGATAACTCTTTTTTGGGAAACACCTTCTGCCACACTTTTTAAAACAAAAGCAAAGGTCGCTAATGGAAGCTGATTCTTCCGCTTGACAGTTTTGAATAAAAAAAGCTTAAAACGCACAAGAAGACGGCCGGGCACGCATTATAATTATGTGTATTGTATGCATAATTGATTGGGCTTTCGCGAATCGACGTTGTACCCCTAAGAGCTGCTGGCTGTCAGTTTATCAGAACCCAGAACCGAAACTCCAAATTGGATTTACCCAACCTCTAGGGGCTGGTGTCTGTACTCGAACATGAGTATGTAGCATAATTTTAAATGTTTCGCTTTGGTGTTTCCTATTCGCTTCCCTTTTGCGAGTGACTAATCGAAAATTTATTTAGCATTTGGCCGCGTCTGGCCGTTGCGGAAAAGCACCCAATAAGCGTTAATTTTTTATGATTTGTGCCTCTAAAAATAAAAGGCTTAAATAAAAACAACTTAATTTGCTACTAATTTCAGGTCTAACGAAGGCCGATGGGGCATTAGTCTTTCATCGTCATAAGTCAAAGTATGTATATCTTTCAGTCTATCTCTATCTGTATCTGCGATTTAAATGTTATTAATGCGCCACACTTGAAGGTGCAACAGGTTTGCATGTTTTCGTTTTAATTTGCTTTTTTTTAGTTGAAAGATGTGCATTTCTAACACGTGGTGGCACAGAAAAAAAAACTTCTACACAGATAGTTTCTAAGAGAAGTATTTTCTCAGTGCATGGAAACCAATTGGGCGGATGTTTTCTCAGTACGATTTTCACACGCACCTGTGTGCATTGCCAATGACAACAATTAGCCCTGAGAAATTCCCGAATACATTAAACCATTTGTAGGTTACTTCTAAGGTGTTGCTTAGATCTGTGCATTCTGGGTAAAAAGGGTTCGGCATCGGGTCGAGCGCCTATATTGAATTTGTATATATAGATGTTAGTTAGCGCACATTGTTTGCCCAACGCCCCAGGCCCAGCCCAGTGCAACAGGTTAATCAGTCAGTCTTGCCTGTTTCAAGTGCACATCTTTTATGCTTTTATGCTTGCTTAGAGCTGTAATTTAATTTTTTCAGCCCGCCAGCTGAGGTATTCAGAGAGGGGGCAGCAAAACACGACGACTCAGCCAAATATGTACAAGTGTATCTATATCTAACGCCAAGATACACTTGGAAAAAAATATTAAAATTTATGACTATATAAATAACTACTCATTTAAGAAGGACCCGGGAAATTTAAAGAAGCTTCTTTCAACAAGAACAACAAGAACAAGAGGCGTATACTAATATTTGTGAAAATACCATTTTTGCCTTTTTTTGGTAGGTTATATTTTTTACTGCCATAGTTTAAAGTTGGGGACTTTTCGGGCCCACTGACTATCTGTCTGTCTCGCTGGATGACTGACAACCTTTAATTACTTTGCAAATATTTGCAGCGTTAATTGGATTTTTTGTTCCGAACCCAAGACGTTTGTGTTTTCTTTGGGAACTGTAACGGACGCGTCGGAGTGTCTCTTTGGTGGGAACGGCTCCTCTGACTTCTATCTAATTTGTTTGCCAACCACGAAGTGTGGTCATCTTCGTGGACAGAAGATGGGGTTCGTTTAAGTGTGGGCTGTCGTCTGTGTTGGCTAACTAGTGGCCTAAAGGCCAATGCAGCTGCAAATTGAATTGCAATCGATTACAAGTTCAAATCGTTTAGATTTGGCCGCCTCAATGCTGCCATGCTGCCAGAGTCTTGGCCTTGGCTGACTGGCAAAATTGCAGCTCCTCAAGCCAGTTTTTAGCATTTTATCTATGTACGATGCATTGGGTTAAGGTCGACTAGAAAAATCAGACAGACTGGAGGGGACCAGTGGCAAGCGTAGTGGCAAAAGCAGCACGAAAATTGGTCAAGTCAAGATCACCGCCATTCTGCATCTGCATCTCACCCTACCTCACACCGCTGGCCCGCACTCCCGCTCTGATGTGTTGCCAATCCAGTTTTGACCCAATTCGTTGTATAACCAATTTCCCCGCACGCGTGCTCTCTAATTTATGCAACACTTGCACGTCTGGGTTCTGGCTTGTCCCACAAAAATGTCAGCACTTCCGTACCTGTTCTGTGGCTTCTATTTATTGGCCCTCCTTTCAAACTTGGCTTAGACACACACACACACTCAGGCACACACTGCCAACCACACACTGCGACTGGTACTGACCCGTGGCTAAGATTCGGAATCGGGATCAGATTTAGATACGGTTTCGGGATCGGAATCGCACTCGACCGCCTCAAACGCCAAGAAGACACTAATATGGAGTTCTACTCGCTCGGCTGTATAAATAAACAAAATGTACGAGCTTTGCAGCCCGCCGGCCAGTATTTGGCGCCGACGTCGCTGCCTACGCTGACTTCTCTGCCGGCGCTCACCTGCTTGGGCAATTCGCTCGGCGGTACACTACATTTTTTTCTCTGTTTCTCGCCTCCGATCCGATGCAAGTCGAAGTCGCGTTAATGGCCAATTTAAGTTTTGAGGTTTTTAGAAACACTCTTTTCGTCATCTGTCTTTGCTGATTTTTTATGATTTTTAGATTTCTGGTGGTAAGGTCAAGTTTGAAGCAATTAAGGCGAATGTATTTCGCAAAAAGAAAGCAAAACTGCCAATAGTAGTAGCCATTCGATGGGTTTTTCTCGGTTTATTTTTAACAAGTTTATTAACCCTTTCCCGATTGACCAAAAAAACATGCAGATTGTATCACAAAAAGCCGGCCAAAAAACCATAAAAAAGAAAACGAAAACAAAAATTCACGGGGAGAAAAAAGGTGTTTGTTTTTGTTTGAATTTGTATTTAAATTTTATTTAAGTAAATAAAGTGATTTTATAAAAAAAATTAACTAATTTGTTTCCTTTTTGTGTACATAAAATAGAAATATCTTAAAAAAATGTTAAAAATGAACTCCCTTTTGTGTAAATATTTTTTTTGTGTGGACTCTCCTGGTGGTAACACGAATTGGCCGCCAACTAACCGCTAGACAATTGATTTATTATCGCCGTCACGTCATTTGTCTGGATAACGTACTTACATATATGTATATGTATATATTGGTGACACGCCCGATTCCGGCACTATTACGGCTCTACGTAAATACTTGCGTAAATAGGATTATCGGGGGGCAGTTAACACGTTTTTGGGCCGATGGGAAACCATTTGCAGATCAACGATGGGAAGTTATACGGCCTGTGACCCACCCAAGTGTTAAGTGCCCTCCCAAATATTTGCAATTTTGTAAAATAAAACAACTATGTAATAAACTAAAATCAATTCAATGCACTATAGATACATGCATAAATAAATATATTTTTCGCCGGACATGAGCTCTTCCGGGTCTTTAGCATTTTCATTATAAAACTCCACTATGTGGCAAAAACAAAAAAACGTTTTGCATTTGTTATCGTTCGTTTGTCATTCGAGCGGCGTCTATTATCGGCGTTTCTCTTTCGTGATAATGGCCCTGAACTTCAGCGATATTATTTAAATTCAGTCGATTAATACCGCTAGTCCGGAGTCCGCGTCATTGCGAATTTGCTTCAGATCCTTGGCCGAGTTTCTGACAGAGTTATCAGAACACCAGAGACCGACTACACAAGGCACGAGACTTCGCCGAGACTGATTAATGCTATTGGCCTGGATTCCTCAATGGGGTTTTTCTTTATGCCTTGTCCATGGTAGTTCCAGTTCTAGTATATATTTATAGATATTGTTTCAAGTTTGCATGGAAACATTTTAGACGCTGCGGAAAAGTTTCGATTCATTAATATAAAAAGTACCCCTCGTTAATTATTGAATAATTTATACAAATAAACTACATTGTAGGGTTTATTACAATTTGTGTCAGAAAGTATTTATAGAGGGGTAATTTTTAAAACATCTTTCGAAAATTTTTTTATAGCCCATAAATTTATTTAGCAAAGAAACTATAACTTGATAAACATGTTAAATGGGATAGACGTAAAAAAAGATCACATTAATAATAAAGGGTATAAAGCTTATGGCTATAAAGTTGGTGTTAGGTAAGAAACAACGTCAAGATAATGTACATTTTAATATCAAAACAATATATGTACATACAATGGTTATTTAGACAAATTTTAACATAAAATCGTTTAATAAATAAGCTTGGAAAATAACTACAATATTAGACTTAGCGGACATGTTCATAAACTAAAATTATAATAATTGTCAGGTATAAATTATAATAAATATATAAATTTATTACCCATAATTTTATTTAGCAAAGAAACTATAACTTGATAAACATGTTGAATGGGGTAGACGTAAAAAAGATCACATTAATAATGTAGGGTATAAAAATATATTAAGTTGGTGTTAGATAAGAAACAACGACAAGATAATGTACATATTAATATCAAAACAATATATGTACATACAATGCCTATTTAGACAAATTTAAACATAATATCGTTTAATAAATAAGCTTGGAAAATAACTACAATATTAGACTTAGCGGACATGTTCATAAACTAAAATTATAATAATTGTCAGGTATAAATTATAATAAATATATAAATTTATTACCCATAATTTTATTTAGCAAAGAAACTATAACTTGATAAACATGTTGAATGGGGTAGACGTAAAAAAAGATCACATTAATAATGTAGGGTATAAAGTTATATAAAGTTGGTGTTAGATAAGAAACAACGTCAAGATAATGTACATTTTAATATCAAAACAATATATGTACATACAATGCCTATTTAGACAAATTTTAACATAATATCGTTTAATAAATAAGTATGGAAAATAACTACAATATTAGACTAACGGACATGTTCATAAACTACAATTATAATAATTGTCAGGTAGCTAGGAATATTGAGTGGTTCAGCTAGGAAAGTTTCAACAAAGTCTAATAATAGCTCAATGAGCTTTACTGTTTAGAAAGTGAGTTATAAGTGCAGTAGATCTTCGTGTTACAAAATATCGGCATCTTGGGATGAGGCCTTAGACATGGTCGAAAATTTCTCATAAAAGAGACAAGATGCGTAAATTGGTAACACAAATAACTTTACGACTCAAAATGAAGCTCCATTCATTGCCCTTATTATCATCTTTTAGGGCTATTTACCTAAAACAGCAGATCATTTAGCAATGTAACAAAAATACAAGGCTTGAATGAAGTTTTATTCATTATTAATGGCGGCAGCTTGTTTTCAGCATCATAAACTCATTAAATAATATTATTGGAGTAAGAAGTTTATATCAATTAGTTTAATGTTGGAATACCAATTGTTAAAATGGATTCTGGTTTTAAACTTTTACAAGTTGAAGGTATAATAAGCAAGGGCGTAGCCAGAATTTTTCACAGGGGGGGCGAAAAAATTTTTATTTTTATTATTAAAAAATTTTATTAAAAAATAATATATATAAAAAGAGTCAACATTGTCTTGGTTGTAAAGTAATTCAACCTTTCAAATTTCCCACTTTCAAATATATTTTGATTCATTTTTATCGATTTTCATCAACTTCCTAGGTTGATCAGGAAGTGCCCCCTGACCCCTGCCTACGCCCTTGATAATAAGATCTTTTGTTTATTGTATATTTTTTATCTTAAAATTAAGATTGATTGAAGTAAATGAGACCATTTAGTTTATAAAAAGAAAAAATAGTAATCAAAATACATAAAACACTTACATTTTATAAAATAAAAGAATTATTTTTAAACATTGGCGCCACTCTCAGCCCTTTCCACGCTGTTAACTTTAACAGAGAAAAGTTATAGATCCCAACAGCTGTTATGTTAAATTTAAGCAATGGTAACAGCTGTTATTAGCAGTGTGACCCCACAGTGCATTCAAAAACCATATGATAGTGTGTACCCACCTAAAAAACAAGTACACATTTTCCTTTTTTCATAGGCAGCCATACTTACCAGAAAATTAGAGAAAAACACACGAAGAAGAATAGGCTTCTTGTTTTTATTAAACCAAGCTCAGCCATCAGTTCTCAGCGCCAGTGTTAACTTCAAGCGCCTTCAATTGAAGTTACCCCAATTGCGCGATTTAAGCAATGTAAGTAATACGATTGGATGCAGCTGATTAGGCCCTTGGTTGTGACGACATTAGTGGCCTCAATAGTTTGGAAAAACTCGCAAGTGAAAACTTGGAGTGGGTTGTACACCAGTTTCTCAACCTTTTACACGTGGCCTTCAGGTCGGGCTCTGAAGAGAGTTCAAGTTATCAATCAAAGTTGCCCAGTTTTTTTGATGGACTACGAAGTCACCATCAGTGCACTTCGCCATCTCCCCTCCCCGCCCACTCATCTGTGTGATCTTATGTAAATATTTTAATTGGCAACTGACTCGCCAAATGATTAAACAAACAAAGCAATACTAATGAATCGCACTTGTACACACAAGCACAAAACTGTAACCGCCCGATTCACTGGGATACAAAGGTTACTTGGCACGACGGCGATTGGATTGGTTCCAGGCGGACACCAATAAACAAGTATAAATATCAAATTTCTCGATTGTGGCAAGCTGGCGACGCCACAAACAACGTTTCCCTTTTCCCGAGAAACCAAATTCAAGCGTTTTCGACTGATTAGTTCTCATTTATATTTCAGAACTTTCTTGTTTGAAGGCTAAAAGAAAGTACGGGCGTCATGGACTCGGAATCGACTCTTCTCGAGCGTCACAGCTCCACGAACGATCTGAACGATGCTGAAGTGGAAATCAAAACCACCGCTAGCACCAAGTTTGGCATGGACGCTTCGGGTCACGCTACTGCCGACGCTGTGACCACCACCACCGCCACTATGCGCGGAACCAACAAGATCGGCAGTGGCAGCGACGAGGTAGAGGAGGACATCTTCGAAGAAGTTAAGATGATTCTTCGCAAGCGCCGAGGCTGGGGACCGGAGGATTCCCTCAGCGCCAACGACCTGGGCCTGCTCGAGTACGACGACGAACTGGGAGAGGAGGACGATGCAGGATGCCCGCTACCCTCGACCCCCGAGGACACTCAGCTTATCGAGGCGGAGGTAAGCATTCCATGTTCTGCCTGTTTTCCACAAAGACAAAAAGGAAAAAAACAATTGCGCACCCATGTGCGAAAGCCCTTATCGCTGACCTACCAACGTGTGGTTATCAGCTCTTGTTAGTCGCGCTTCTCTGACTGCGCCCTGCAGTCGTTTGAATGTCGTGTTCGACCATGGTTTAATGGCTAATTACGAAAGGTGCCAATGTGAAGAAAGGGCCTTTTCTTTTGTAAAAAGCTGTACCTTAAAAAAAAATGATATTGTTGTTTAAAACACTCAGGATAGCAATTTAACTATCCGAGAGGGTGTCTCGTAGTCTATAAATCTTTAAAAATTACTCCAAAATGGTTATCCAGAACTAAAATGTTTTAAAATCTTCTTTTCCAATCACCTTAGAGCTTTGTTGATTGGAAGCTAGGGAAGTCTGATTTAAATGTTCCTGCCGTTTAGATTTAAATGTACCTGCTGTTTTATAAAGCCTGTACATTCTTAGAAGTTTACCTTTGCCTGCGACTTTATCGCATTTATTCGTCTGGCAATACTTATAAAATGTAATTGGTTCTTTAAAGCAATCGTCTGCAATCAGAAAGCCTTATCAGACTTCGCCAATTGTTATTTACGAGGTGCATAATGTAATTCCTCTATACAAAGTTTAAACATGGCCAATCAGTGTCGCGAGCCTCAGCCTTAAAGGTCAAGACCGGATTAAAATACAAACTCAGCTCACGGCATCTGACAAGGAATATACACAGGCACTTTACGTCAGATGCGGTGGCTGATAACGAGCCGGAGAGACAGTTTCGGGACTGCTTATCTTATCATTCGCTTTGCTGTTTTCTTGTTCCGTCAAGACCGTCTAAACAATTTGATTCAACTGAGTAGGCAACTGTCAGAAGCCTCAAAGTCCGGGCGCTTGTTGCTTCGCACACTTAGTTTTAGTTTCGTACGAATCTCTGTAAGCCGCTCAAGATGCCCAGAGACGAGCCGCAGTCCCAGCCGGAGGTTGTCGTGCGTGTGACCGACACGGACCCGGATCTGAATGTGAAGGCGGATCTGAAGCAAGTCCCGAGTTACAAACAGTCGCAGAATGAGGCCACAATCGAGACGCAGGCAGCCGATAGTGCAGTCAGTTGAATTCGCTTTTAGTTTTGTTATTGCAGCCTAAATTCTAAGCTTGTTATCAGTTTCCAAGGCAACATTAATATCTAAACGGTTCTTCTCCACAGATGACGGAAGTGCTGAAGGCTGGCGTTCTTTCCGATGAAATCGATTTGGGAGCTTTGGCCCATAATGCCGCCGAGCAGGCGGAGGAGTTCGTGCGCAAGGTAAGAAAAGTCAATTGCACAAAAGATAAGAACTGCAAGACTCAAGATTTTCATTTAAATTGGATTTTAAAATATTTGCAATAAATGTTTTTGTTTTTCCCCCATTTCTGTGTTGTAATTTTTACTTTTTGCAAACATTAACTGTAGAAATGATCTGCTTCTTAACCTTTATTAATAATTATTTTTACAAACAGGTTTGGGAAGCCAGCTGGAAGGTGTGTCATTACAAAAATCTGCCCAAGTGGTTGCAGGACAACGATTTCCTGCACCGTGGCCATCGCCCACCGTTGCCTTCGTTCCGCGCTTGCTTCAAGTCGATCTTCCGTGTCCACACGGAAACTGGCAACATCTGGACACATCTGCTGGGCTGCATCGCCTTCATCGGCGTGGCTGCGTACTTCATATCGCGACCCTCTGTGGAGATTCAAACTCAGGAGAAGCTCGTCTTTGGCGCCTTCTTTATCGGGGCAATCGTATGCTTGGGATTCTCATTCGCCTTTCACACACTTAGCTGTCACTCTGTAGAGATGGGAAGACTGTTTTCTAAGTAAGTGTTTCCAAAACCCCCTTCTTCATTAGTCGTGTATTAATTATCGTTTTGTTTACAGACTAGACTACTGTGGAATTGCGCTGCTCATCATGGGCTCTTTTGTTCCTTGGCTGTACTATGGCTTTTATTGTCATTACCAGCCAAAGGTCATCTACCTGACAGTGGTGTGCGTGCTGGGCCTTCTCTCCATCGTTGTCTCGCTGTGGGACAAGTTCTCGGAGCCGGGACTTCGGCCACTGCGCGCTGGCGTGTTCATGAGCTTTGGCCTGTCTGGTATAATTCCCGCCGTGCATTACAGCATCATGGAGGGCTGGTTTAGCCAGATGAGTCGCGCCAGTCTAGGATGGCTAATTCTCATGGGTGAGTAGTATTAACAAATCAATATAAGCACCTTTATTTTAAGTATTTGGTATCATTTAGGCCTTTTATACATTACCGGAGCTCTTCTCTACGCTCTTCGAGTGCCCGAACGTTGGTTCCCTGGGAAATTCGACATATGGGTAAGTCTCTGCGAAGGTTTTGCGTGTTGTACTAAAGTAACCCATTCCTTATTTTGTTACAGGGACAATCTCATCAAATATTCCACATTCTGGTCATTGCGGCTGCCTTTGTCCACTACCACGGCATCTCAGAAATGGCCATGTACCGAGTGATGTACAGCGAGTGTACTGTCCCCATCGAACCAATAACCTTCTAGAAGCTGATGCGGAAGCCAAAAGAACAATCATTATAATACACACCCCCTCCAACACACACATACATATTTAAACCAACAAGAAACTGATACATTTTTGCGAAATAGCGCAGTTTTACAATGCAACCTTTTTAGCGTTTGGTGAGCATTTGTACCTTGTTATCAAAGTCCAACGGAACCAAAATTCAAGACACCTTTGAGGATTACTCGCATTTATCATCAAAATCCTGTCACCCATTGAAAGGCAAAAAGTTAGCGAAAAGGAAAAAATAACAATTTGATTGTCGAATGAAATCTGCAGTAGAGTAATTTAATATATGTACAATTATTTATAAAACTCACATTCGTTTACTTAATATTATCCTAAGTTGATCAATTGTTTGGGTAGTGCAGAGTTGCTTGCAATTGCAATCGGCCGAATGCGAAAATAGAGCCACAAGGGCTACCGAAACCAGCCAAGCAATTTCTACTTTAAGTTATGCAATTATATCACCTACTGTGGCATTAGTATTTACAGCTTAGAATCATTAGGGTTGTACGGACTAATTAAAAGAAAATTGAAATCGCTGAAGTCTGAATTACTAACAATTTTATCACCCATTCCCCAGACATATGCACCCCGAAAAACAGAATGGCAGAGCTATTGAGCATAAGATATTACCAATATAGTTGCAGGTCTATCACAAAACGTAAGGCGAATCAAAACAATAAAAAAATGAAAAGACTTCTAAGCAAAAAAGTGTTTCTATTTTGGTGTTTAGGATATATATTTTAAATGAAGTCGTTAAGAAAATTGTTTCACCATCACCCTAATGCCTCCTCATAAATATCGCCCCAGAGAACTAGAAATCAGCATCGTCGGGGTTATTAGTAGATTTCGTTGTGGCAGGCGAGGGCAAAGCATTTGCCGCTGATGACTGGGCGATTGCTGGTTCGGCTCTTGAGCTGACTTTGACCCCCTTGATAAAATAAAATAAAATAAACTTAGCAGCCGTGGTCTAGTCTCGGATCTAAGTCCCCAAACCAAACCGCTGCCTTGTGTTCTATTCGTCGTCATTGTCTTTGAGCGGCGCGATTGTGTGTGCTAGTTTCTATTAACGATTCCGCGGATAGCAAAACCTTTTATTTCATCTTTCGCAAATAATCGAACTTTGTACTTGACAACTTGCTGGCACGTGTCTTTCAACTAAATGCGATTGCAGGTTTTTTTTCTCTTCCGAAATTCAAGTTCAAGTAACGCCAAAATGACTTGGTCAAAATAACGCAAAAATCAGTTCGGAAGTTGGGCAAGGTGGAAGAAAACTAATGGATAAAAAACATTTTAAAAATGCCTTAATAAGGCTTAAGTAGATGCATGACAAATTTAATTTTTTTGTTTACTTTTTTAAACGCCTTTTGTTTAATTCTTTTGACTTTATCAATTTTGAACAAAATTTGACAAGCTGAGGCATTTCACGTTGAATATTTATCTAAAAATTCACGAAGCTAGCGCATTTTTAGTCTTTATATACGCCCTCTTTATTGAATCCCGAAACCCGCGCCAAATAAATGCAAATCCAGTGGCTAAAGCTAAATAAAGCATCTGTCGGTTTAGTTTCGAGCATTCAACAAATCGGTGCCAAATGGGGAAATGTGCTCGCATTTTTAAGGTGCGTCTGCTTTTTGGCTTAGGTTTTGTGGTTCGCTTGGGTTTGCACCGATTTTCTCAGCTCCCGTTCAGATGACAACAGGTTTTGCTGTTCATCTTCGTTTTTATTTTTCATTTTAACCAAAGTTTAGGTCTTTCCAGAGACATGTATGGCTCACAGACTGAAACCCTAGTGCGCTTTCACTTGCGATTACATGTTTGGGGCACGTCATATGCCTCAACTACTTATAATTACTTCTCATTAGACTCAATTTTAAAATTTTGTCCGTCCAGTAGCCGGAAGAGAATCTCTGGCTGATTTGGCAGACAGCGCTATTATTAGATATGCATCTGTGAGCGTACGTATCTGTATCTTTATCTTTATGTGCTGTGCAGTTCAATGTCGGCAAAGTCGGAACGAGTGTATGCAGAGTTCGGGCTGCCACCCAGTTTTTGAGTCTGGCTTTCAGCTCTTTATTAATGGTCTTGTGCAGTTGCTTTATGCGTTAAATTCAATAAACATTGACTGAACCCGAGAGACGGACAGACGGCCAGCAAGTGGCAACTGGTCTTTGAAGGTTTTTGGCGTTTAAGTGTTATGGTCAAGGCTGCGGCTAGCATCCGCTGTGTGTCCAGTTCGTTAGTTCATTGATTTCCAATCAGCGTCAGTTCACCT
Organism: Drosophila pseudoananassae pseudoananassae; assembly: GCA_018153035.1. Taxonomy (NCBI): domain Eukaryota; kingdom Metazoa; phylum Arthropoda; class Insecta; order Diptera; family Drosophilidae; genus Drosophila; species Drosophila pseudoananassae. The sequence goes on from JAECXR010000055.1 coordinate 4,748,119, forward strand.
CGGACTCTCTTGAGCTTGCCAACATATGCTGCGTTTTTTCCACCACTACTTCTTTTTTTAGAGTTCCCTAAGTGTTACGCATTAATTGAGTTTTAATGTACGCAAACGATTGCTACAAGAATAACCACAAAAAACGAACAACTGAATTACTGAATTAGGAGCAAGAGTCTAAAAAAACCCAAAGAAGATGAAGAATTTTTTGCCACTTTGTCGTCGTCTGCCGATCAATCCTATTCTTGCAGAAATCCCCACCCGAGTCCAATCATTTTCATGCAAATTATTCCATCTTGTCAAGTTCAAAAACATTAAAACCGTATAATGTACGCCACAAAGACTGGCTCTATGTTTTTATTCCATTTCGTCGTGTCGCTGCCAATGTAAAGATGCTCTGAAATAAAAGTAGCTTTGGATAAAATAAAAAAAAACTCTAATCGAATAAGTCGTTAAATGAACAGCAGCCGTATTCATGAACCGATATAGCTCGCGGGCATTGCGGCAAGTTCGTGTCCGAAGTCTTTTGTTTCCGCCAGCCGACATTGACTTTGAAATTGAACGCATAGTGAAAATTCGTATGGAAAATTTACGGAAATCATCGAATAAACAATAAAACGATTGATTAAATTGTCACTAGGAAATCCGAATGGAAATACAGTCAAACATGTTTGGTTTGAATCTCAAACGCATATTTTTTTGTATGGGATATTGTTAAAATGCTAATAATATGCTTTATAAAAGTTTGCTTATCATTTTTACGATGGCAACTTGTAAACAAAAAATGTATGTTGTAATTATATATAAATTTTATGTAAACGTATAGTTCAAAATTATTAACCTTTTTTTTTAGATAGGTATTATAGAAGTTGTACTGTATTTTGATGCCTATATTTGATATCGATCTGACACGCCTTGAAATGGGTTCACACGAGGCTCGTTAACGTTAAACAAGCTGCGTAGAATCTTCCTCAAATTGCCAAAATATTTAGCAATTGAAATGAGACAAAGTCGGTACGTGGCACCCCCGGTCCGCACCAGAGCCGCCTCAACACCTTTAGAGCTCCAGCACCACCTTAAACAAAATACGGATTTTCGGCACGCGTCGGGCATGACAACTCGGACGACCTTCGGAATGGCGGAAGCTCAAACGAAGCAAAATCCAAAGCTGAATTGGGCATCGGCCGGATCGGAATCCAAAGATTAAAGGCAATACCAATTTTATGAATGAATCGATAAACTTTCGGCAAAGTGCAGCCCCTATGGCTGTATTGTATTTGTGCCTGATCATTTATTTATTTGATTATTTTTTTTCATTACTTGTGGGAATAGTGGGCGTGACCAGCAATCACTTGACAACCAAATGAAGCCCGACGCGGCATTTTTCACGGCTTTGTTTTCTTTCATTTGATTGAGCAATTAGCGATAGGCCTCTGAACAGAGCGAGAAGCTGATGGCAAATGTCTGCAGCCATTTGGAGGTGCAGTCAGTGCGTTTCTTTTGGGGTCTACTAAGCAATTGTTAACTTCTTTTTGGCTCCAAACAATGCAACATGAAATCAGTGATGAGAAGCGTAAAATATGGTAGTTAGAATATGGTAGCTAGAGAAGATATAAAATCTTGAATATCTTTTTAAAGGAGTGATAAATTTATTTAATATTTTTTACTTTAAAAACTATTATTAGATGCGACTACTCCTTTAATGGTAATGCTATTGATAGACTAAACACTTTTTAGCACCCACTTAAAGTCTTCTAAACATAATACATTAGAAAGCAATTAATGGCACATATGTATGCATGTTTGTACTTAGATTCAATATTGATTATATTTTAATTTCGATTTCATACTACATGGAGTACTGGCTAATGAAAATTGATTGCAAAGTTAGTACCTAAGTACAGCTACCTAGATACTTTCCATCACTGGGGGTACCTGAAGTCTATGGCTGCGAGAGTGAAGTGTAAGCAGAATGAGGGAATGACGCTGCTGAAATTCATGAAGTGGCCACTGGAAGCTCGGCATCGCTTCGTGCACCTTTGGCTTGGAGGCATTTTGGGGCCATTTAATTGCACAATCATAGTTTTGCACACCGTTCAACTCCCGCCACAAAACCCATATGGGCCATGTGGGCCAACCGATGATAAATGCCCCGCACTGAAGCTGTCAGGCTGCTGTTATGATTTGTTCACAAATGCAACATTCTCCCGGCTGCATACATAGCTGAGGCAGTTTATAAATAGTTTTATTTTCGCTAGTCGAGGAGGCGGTTATTCATTACGTTAATTATCGATCTCTCATTACTGTCTGCATATATTTCACGCTGTCGTTTAAGCCCGGTAATTAGCCCCGAGAGTTCTCGACTCACATATCCTAGAACTGGCCCTTAAAAACATGCAGTGACTCCGCGTCAGTGAATCTGAAATCGCTAAAATCTTAATGGACGAAGTCAAGCAGCAAGCTCACCTGTTTACTTGATCGGTTGTCGATCGTACACCCAAGATACGAATGCGAATTCGAACCCGAATCTGAAACCGAAGCAAAGGCTGAAGCAGTCGAGGTTTATCCGTGTATCCGTGTATCTGTATTTTTGTATCGGTGTATCTGTGTCTGCGGCGCATAGAAGACGAGTGGTAGGGCCCGGATATTGCTTAGTCTGCTGTCGGCGCTTCAACTGCCAAGTAATCGCTGGGTGCTCGAGGAGCTGGCCTAGATCTGCCGCCTCGTGTTCTGTGTTCTGACCGCCAACGTCGCGTATGCGTGATTTCAATCGTCTCGAAGGATAACAGAAAGAATTCCTCAGTTTAGTGTTTGTTCTTTGACCAATTGTTGTGTGAATTTGTGCCGTGTGCCGTGTCGTGCCGCAAATACATCACAGACACAGTCCTTGTATTATTTTCACCAGAGAAATTAATTCACCAGAAAGGCAAGTGCTATAGAATTTCAAAACTTAAAAATAAAAAATTTAAAAAGAGAAAGAATCATTTATAATAAACAATGGTAAATTGTGTTAAGATTTTATGCAAAATTATGCGCACACGCTGGGCATATGCGGTATTTTTTCTGGTCACCTTTCGGCTGGCAACCTGTTAAAGATTTGAGACATTTTTGGGGTCGACACCATTGCGAAACGACACCCAAGTCAAAAGACCCGGGCATGGACGGATTCGAAGGAAAAAGACAAAACTAAATATTGTATAAATAAATAACATGACGATGGCCAACAGGCAAAGAGAGGAGAGCAAAAAATAAAAATCAGGCGGGGGAAAAAAGACGATGGGTGCTTACAAAACCAGCTGTAATGCCCTGAGATGAAGATGGTGCGCCCTAGAAACTGGGCCCCAACTAGTGTGGGCCAAGTCAATCACACGGCTAATGTGGCTCGTATGTAAATCGCACGTCGATTGATCAATTTGTATGCGTTATTGTGGACCCACTTCGACCCACGACTCGACCTCAGATGCCCCTTGCCACTGCAGCACTGCTGCAGCACCCGTTCAGAGTCCCACTATAATCTGGCATTATATCATCTCCGGCTTGGTTGTCTGCGTTGGCCCTGAATTTTGCGTTACACTTTCGACACAATGGGAACAACGGGACAAGTTTGCGATATAAACAGCCATCAGGAGAAGAAGTGCTAAACGAAGAGATACACATCGACGGAAATCCCAAAGATACACACGTTCGTACTCTAGCCAAAGTTGCGAAGTGATAAGAACATGACGAATTATTTGGCCTGGCCTTTCGTAATATGTCTTCTTCATTCATGAAAAATAGTGGATTGGTTTATCACGATCTCAGGCCTATTCTTTACCAATGTAATTTGATGGGATCTGGTGCCCTTGGGAAGAGGCGACTGCGATGCTGACGTTCACGCATGCTCAGAAATTGTTTATTTATGATTTTATTGTTGTTGGCGAAGCGTCAACATTCATTCGTGGAGATAGTTAGTCAAGCGGATAGCGGGCAGTCGCCGAATTATCTTTCAGATGCACATCCGTTCGCACGTTGGCGACTTTACCCACAGAAAAAGACAAAAAATGGAGGGTGACTTAACCATATACATACTTTATGGTTATGGGCCCTGTTTTGTGACATTTCTCGCCCCGGCAAATTACATTTTAATATTTTGAATCCAATTGGGGTCACATGCGTCGACGGTCACACCTACAATAAAACCCACAAATATATTTTCCATCTAATTTTCATCTGGTATGGGATTTCTTAATTTTTCCTCCTCGGCCGAGTGCGTTTTCAAGTGACTTGTTTGCCTAACAAGTCGGGAAAAAAGTTCATAATAATGGCAAGGTAAATAATTCGCGAGGCAGAACAAGGCGATGGCAATGCCGATGATGATGATGATGGCGATGTGTGATGACAATTGCAAATATTGGAGGTCAGAAGTCGCAGCTCTAGCCAGAATGAATATTTATGGGGGTCCATAACTCCGGGGGTATCCAAAAGGGAATGACTAGGTCAATCTGAACACCCTTGAGTCAGGAGCCTAAATGATTCTTGAAGAGGCAAGTGCAATGACATCAATATCTGGAAAAAAGTTGCTGAAAAACCGATGATCATCAAAATAATAATTGTTAATCAAAGGCTGTTGAATGTCGCGGAATTTTCTCCGATGTATCTGAGCATCTAATTGATCATAATTAAAACAAGGGCCCGACATTCTCTCGATCAATGAAAGCGTCTGGCACAATCGATTGATTTGATTTGTGGCATGTGCAATTAGTGACTATTTGTTTTCCTAATAATTTATTCTGTCGCTGGCCAGACGAAAGACTCAGACAGCGAACTTTCGACTTGTTTTTCGTGGGGAATATTTGCAGGTAATTGCATATTTATAAAGATAAATTGCAAATATTTAAATAATCCAATAACTAAAGAAAGCGCACGGAATATTTTCCATTCGCTCTGCTTAGACAACCCGAGGGTGTTGAATTACCAATCTAAGCGATACAGATATATATCTCTCGATATATATCGCGATACAAAATATCATATAGTAATTGAGTCAATTATCACACAAATGTATAATATTTAATTGCTTGAAGGAATGCCCGGAATCACACAAAGCTGGTCAAGCTTTCCTGATGGAATTATTTTCCAGTCCGCCACGCGGAAGTCGATCGATGGCAATCACTTGCTGTGGGCTAAACTTGGATATGGATATTCGATATTGGATATTGGATAATTTATGCGCCTGCAGTAACTGGCACTAGTCACTAGTTCAAGGTCAGAGCACAAACTAAGGCTAATGCAAAATAGTTAAGCCAATAAAATTTGAATCTGCATACGAAAAAAGAAACTATTTAGCGACCAGTGGGCAGATTATGATATGCCTTAAAGCGATGCGTCGATGTAGACCAACACAGACCAAGTGTTTATTTTTGATCAGCCAGCATGTGGCCACTCCCCAAAAAAAAAAAAAATACAGAAACAGGGAGCAAAAACCGAAACTCAACCTAAAACTGAATCTGTCGATGTAGCTGCTCTCCAATGCAAGAGATCAGGTTGGTCGATTTGGGGCTTCGGCTGGCTTTTTGTTTCCTCAAAACGTGCGACCTTGGTAGCGATTTTTTAATGCGTTGCCGATGCCGAAGTCGATGCCATTGCCTTAGGTCCATTCAATCGGCTGATCAGAGGCTGCCGCTACAGCTTCAGCATTAATATTTTGTCTTGTCTTTTGTTGTACTACCAGCACCCATACTACCAACAGATCCCCTACCTCTCCGTTAGTAAAACCGTCCTTAACATTCCACAAGCCATTTTGGATGACGCCCAGGTTTCAGCCTAGGCCTAGGCCTTTCCCATGCGGCCTCTTATCAGCCTAGAGCTCTGTAAATAGAACCAGGTTTCGAGCATAATAAGCCGCGGGAATAGGCAAATTGCGCATACGCCCCGTGTCCCATAACCAAAAATGGTGGCCAGCTTGGCGACAGAACAAAACGTGCGAATCTTTTGTACAGCATTTGATGGCGACGCGTGTCTAGAATTTATCGGCAGACTTCTCGCCTGGCCGGGCTGATTATCGCATAATAATAAACTGGTATGTGACGTCAGTGGCCATACTTATGTGGAATATGCGATATATTTATTTCCATTCCCAATTCCACTTCCATTTATTTACTTTGCCATTATTTGGCTTCACTTAATATTTACTCTGTCGTTGCCACGCACTCTCGCTCATTGTCAACTGCTAATTGGCAGGCAAACGGCCATCGGAAATATTATTGGAAAAGTAGCGAATTATTTTCGCAATATCTTAGCTAAAAATTATGCAAAACGAGAGCACGTCCCTGTAAGTCCATTGAATTAGTAAAATGTTTATTTCAAGCGGAATTTTGCTTTCAAATATGCATATGTATTCTCTGAATTCTTTTGCCTACTAATGCTGACCAACAGTTCTATCCAGGCTTTTATTAATTTTATTTTGGCCACAAGCTCGAACTAATTTGCATTCGAACGTTGGACAATGGCTGGAGAATCAATAGGCAAATAAATATGCAAAATTTTACAGTAATATCAGATGCTATTTGATGGGCGGTGACGAGATGAGTCAAGGTTGATCTCAGTCCCCGGAAGATCAAATGAAGTTGGGGAGGAGGGGCTCAAAAGCCACATGAAACCGATGGCCTCCTGGAAAAAATTATAAAACTTGAATTCTCGCCGTATTATCTAACTATTTATGACTGCTAAGTGGCCATAAAAGATCTTCACAGTCGAAAGTTCCAAAACCAAGTCCAAGCTGGGGCTCCGCCCGGCTAATAAATCAAGAATTAAATAAATATGGCGGTTGGGCAAAAACCGGCAGAATATCCAACGATTATATAATATTTTGATTTCGGTTCAAAACTTTTATGGCTGCAATTCGAGAAGTTATTTAATTAACAGGTTACTGGGCCAGCCAAGTGTCTATGAAATATAATTTTTATAAAATTATAAAAAACAGCACATAAAACAAGTTTCTAATTAAATGGATGGCATTTGAATAAAAAGATTTCAGGGGAAAAACAAAGATAATGTTGTTTTTCAGTTGTGGTTCCTGGTACATTTACATTCTAATTATGTTGATTAATGTTGAATTTCAATTAGAAAGTGGCATAAATATGTTTCTTGCATCATTTGCTCTACACCTTCGACAAATACTTGAAGACCAGTGGCCTGGCCTATTGAAAGTTCCCGGCCTTGCAAAAACACTCGGCACTAGTACTTCGGTACTCTGGCACTCGAAAAAATGCAAATATGTCGGACCAAATTCTCGTTAGTCAATAACTGACGCTGCAACTGAATGAATGCATTTTGGGCATTTGCTCAGCCAAAAGCTAACAGCCAAGACCTAAGAGGCATGAGCCGAGAGCCAAGAGCGATGACTGAACATAAAATGCTCGGTAATTCGATAATGGCGTTCACTTGGCAGGTGCTCACATAATTAATATAGCCTGTGCTAGATGATGGTTCCAATGCATTGGCCAGGTGGGGCCCATACCCGGGCCAGTCGGGCCCAGCCAACTGGGCTAACCATTTTGGGCAAGATCTCTGGTTGCCACAGTGGATGATGGGCCCTGCCATTACGGCCAGATAATGACCGATATCAACGGGCCGCTAAACCGTCTAGTCATAGTTGTTAAAGGATTTCTCTAGACTATCAACGATTGCAAAAGTGGCCAGGCCCGGCGACCGGTTTGTTCTCCCTTAACATAAAAAATGAAGTACTTAAACAATACCATAAATTTAATGATGCATGGCCAGGTTGTCCTTGGACCATCCTGCCTCCTGAGAGTCCGGCATGGGATTTTCCAAAACTTGATCGAAAACTAGCCACAAGGAAGCCTGTGAGACAAAGGCAGAGCAAACAAGTGGCTAATTTGGACATGTGAGCCCAAACGATGGGCACGAAACCAGTTTCTCGAGCACGTCCACACAGCAGGTCCCTTGCCACTCCACAATTAATGTAAATCAAAATCTCGCCAAAATGAAATAAAAGTTTAAAGCTTCGAAGCGTAATTGCTGGTGTGACAGTTTCCCTTGAAGCTCGAATGAACTCTTCGCGAATTATGAGTTTAAAACGCTTTGGTTCTTTTTCGTTTTTGCTCTGCTGCTGTCTCAGCAGAACTCGATGCCAGGTTAATGGCATTCCAAAATTCGCAATGCTACGGCTGATTTACATGATTGTACTAATATGACATTTCGCACTCGCCACTATCAATAAGGTCTGCTCAAATAATCGTAACTTATATATAGTATTTGCCTATATTCTGAACTGTGAGGCGTAGGCGCGGCTTCGCCTTGGCCAGCATTATTTTTTCTGTGTGCCCCGATGATTAACAGGAAATGCTGGGAGCGCGTAAACCAAACAATTAGAATGCGCTTTCCATGGTCAAAATAGGTGCTAATAGACAGTAGTGCATCATACAAATCCTCTCCCCCACTTGGTATCGACTAATCTAATTTCTTGACTTTGGTTTACTTGCAGTTGGCAAAATGTCGGTCAGACTGAACGAGACACAAACCATTGTTGACCGAATGGTCAACTTCTTTGTGGAGCACGAGGATCTGCGCACCAAGGTGAGTATGCCGAAAGAGTAACAAAGATTTGGCATGACAAATATTTATATTGCCTCTACAAAATTTTGTATTGTAAAAATAAAAAAATATTATTAAAGCAATGAATCTATCAAAAATTGCTTGGTGAAATGTACATGGATTTAGTTAAAAACTTTTTTAAATTAATTAATTGTAAACTTATTGTAAATATATGACATTCTTTAGATACCTTAAATGTAAACTATATATACAAAACATTAAATTATTTTGTTGTTTTATTCAAATCTCTACAAAAACCGGTTGACGCTATTAAAATACATATCTATTTTTGCCATTGGTGCTACAACTTATGTATATAAAAACAATTTTATTATAATTTATGCTCCAGAGTTTTTTGTTTACTGACTAAAAAAATAAAAAAATTGACGAATGATATTAAAAAAAGTATACAACTTTAAAACAAAACACAAAACTAAAGTTAAAAAATCAAATAAAATATTTTTGAATGAATGAATATTAATGAAATGAATATTTTTCTTTGCAGAGTTGGTTCCTTTCGAATGCTCCCGGACCCCTATTCATGATCCTGGGAGCCTACTTGTACTTCTGCCTATACGCGGGACCACGTTACATGAGGGACCGTAAGCCCTTTGAGCTGAAAAACACGCTCCTCGTCTATAATGCCGTTCAGGTTCTCCTAAGTTGGGTACTCTTCTACGAGGGATACAAGGGCGGCTGGGGCGGTCACTATAACTTCCGGTGCCAGCCGGTGACTTATGCCACAGACCCTATTTCCATGAGGGTAAGTATTAACTTAGTTTATATTATCATTGGAAAAATATATCAAATCGATCTCCTACTTAGATGGCTCGCGCAGTGTGGCTGTACTACATTGCCAAGATCACCGAACTGCTCGACACCGTGTTCTTTGTTCTCCGCAAGAAACAACGCCAGATCTCGTTCCTGCATCTGTACCACCACACCCTGATGCCCGTGTGCGCCTTCATTGGCGTAAAATACTTTGCCGGCGGTCATGGAACTCTTCTGGGATTCATCAACTCCTTCATCCACATCATCATGTATGCCTACTATCTGCTCTCCGCAATGGGACCCAAGGTGCAGAAGTATCTGTGGTGGAAGAAGTACATCACCATCCTGCAGATTGTAAGTTTAAGATTTATCTGATTTTATTCTGATTTTTTCTCATTATGCGTATTTTTTATTTGCCTTTTAGGTCCAGTTCCTGATCATCTTTGTGCACACCCTGCAAATTCAGTTCCAGCCCAGTTGCAACTTCCCCAAATCGATTGCTGCCCTGCTGACCTTCAACGCCGGCCTTTTCACCTACATGTTCAGCTCCTTCTACGTAGCCAACTACAAAAAGGAGGCGGCTGCCCAGGCCAAATTGGCGGCGAAAAAGGAGTAGGGAGCGACGTTAGTTGGAGCTGCCCTCATGTATACACTCTTACGTTTAAATCGATCCCAATCCCAATCCCAATCCCTGTACCAACTGCCCCTTTCTCCTCCATTGCACATATCCTAATCCTAGGTAACGCATAGGTCACGACGGATATTTTACAATCTCTAGTTACGTAAGCTCGTTTTGTAGTATTTCGTAGTAGTTTCGAGGAAAGCGGCACCTTTTTTTTAGTTTTGGAACAGTCGCCATTGCAGATGTGCAAGAGATCGTTGCACTTGCTGTATTGGGATAGAGTAATAGAACCAAATATTATAGTTTAGTGATTAGTAGTTACCTTACGGACTTGGCATGAAATGAAAGTCAAAACAAGGCAAGAGTGGGCAGGCGAATGGCAATGTGGAAGATGTCGCAACAGAAATCTGCACTTTGAACTTTTGCCTGCAGTAGACAACCACCATTAGGAACTGTCCTTTTTGTCGTACCCACTTTATGATCAAATGTAATATTGTATATTTTATTTGCAAATAATAAACAAACAATTCTTAAATATAAATGTGACTTTTTTCTTTTTACAAATTATAATAATATAAATTTAAATAAATTAAAAACTATTAAAAAGTGCGTGTGCATTTGCAATGTGCTTGGCACATTTTACATAAAAACTCTAACCGCATTCAAATGCCAAAAAGTATGCTACGAAATTTTAAAATAAAATCCCTAAAGATAATCCCGCAGAGAACCGATCGATCGGTTTGGCTTATTAGCTTTTAAATCTTTGTTTTGTCTAGTAGTCTTGTTTTCTCTGTGACCTCAAGAACAACCGCTATCAAGCTACATTGATAAGATTTATATATATTTATTTTTATTTATATTTCATAAAAGAACAATGGAAACGCTACTTTCCCAAAAAGCTGTACCAATTATTGATTTGGATAATCGCAATAAGAGTGGTTTAATTGATATAAGCCAAAGTCTAGGAAAAGCTCTTTCTGAAAAGGGGTATGCTCTGCTTATTAACCATGGAATTTCCATTAAAAAGGTATTAAAGGTAGTTAAAGAGATTTTAAAGCCTATTTAATAAACAATGCTGATACTTGCAGATAGAGACTTCCTGGCAATATTTTGATAAATTTGTAGAGCTACCTGAAACGGAAAAGGTAGCTTACGAACGTTCTAAGACTCCTGATGGAGAAAATCATGGATACGTGAGTCCTGGCATGGAGAGATTTGATGGCAGGACTACAGAGTTTCGACATGCTTATAATATTTGCAAGCTAGATGCTAAGAATTTACCCGAAAAGCCATTACCAGGATTTACTAAACTAATTAACTCGTTAACTGATGACTTTAATGTCTTGGGTAGATTTATCCTTCAAGCATTAGCTCTATCCTTGGATTTTTCTCCATCATCTTTTCTGGAAAAGCACTCGTATATGTTGTCGGATGATCGCTTTAATTTAACAACCCTTCGATTGCTTTATTACCCACCAGTTGCTGATACAAATCCCTCAAGAGTAATCCGTTGCGGTGCTCATGCGGATTATTGTACTTTTACTCTGTTGGCCAAGGATTCGGAGGGCGGATTGGAGGTGAAGTTACGGGGAAGTCAAAAGTGGCAACGGGTTGGCCATCTTCCGGGAGCTCTGTTTATAAACTCTGGCGAAACTATGGCTCTGTGGACAAATCAGCGGTATCATGCTTTGGTATGAAAAACTATCACGTACACCTTAATCCATTACAAAATAATTATTTTAGCAACATCGCGTGGTTGTTCCCGAGGATGAGACAACCCGGAAATGTGGGAGACACTCCATAGCCTATTTTTGTCATCCTGATAGTAAAACTCTTATAGATCCAAAAGAGTTACAAAATAATGGACATAAGTTACAAAATGAGAAGTCAGTAAGCTTAGTTATTCTCTTAGATTTTTGGAATAACCTTAACCTTTATTTCAGAGTATACAATGCCTATGATATAACTATGGCTTTGGCAAAAGGAGCTTATAATCACAATAATACTTAAAAGAAAAACTACAATTAATATTTTTCTTTAAACCAAAAAGAAAGTTTCTACATAAATACATCTGTTTTTTGTTTTTTAAAAATTAACGCTCAGTGAGCGATAAATACATAACAGAATTATCGACCTACTATCGATATAACTGTTTTAAAAAATGCATCTTAAATAAGTATAAAATTATATATTAAATATATTTACTCATGTTTTGTATGTTTTAAGTGACTCATTTACATTTTATTTGTAATCACCACCCCTTAATATGTAAAAAAAAAAAAAACATAAAACAAGCGCGTCGTTCTGTAAGATAAGAATCTAACTGATAAGAATGCAAATCTTTGGGCTCGTATTTTGGGTTGGTCAGTCTACCAAGGAAACTCGACGTGTTCACAACATAAACGGAAATATTTTGAATCTGACTGAAACATTTCCATATATATTCTCAGTTTGTTTGACTACGCAGATCATTATTTACATAATATAATGATAAAGAATAAGATAGCAGACGACAAGCTTGATACGCTTGTCTCCAAGTCTGCTGTTCCAATCATTGATCTCGCCCATTGTGGTAAGTTTTGTCAAAACAAGTAATTATTTTATTTAAGTTAATCAAAATTTGAAATATAGGAAAAACTGTAGTCAACCGAGTGGGTCAGCAACTTCATAAGGCTTTCACTGAAAAGGGAATTGCTTTTTTGGTTAATCATGGAATAGCTGAAGAGAAGGTGTGTTCTGATTCCTTTATTACTGTTAAAGTTTTAAAAGGTTTTCCTTATCTTTCTCAGATTAAAGCGGTTTGGGATCAGTTTGATAATTTTCTGGACTTACCTGCTGAGATCCAGGACCACTATAGACGCAAGAATGGCGTTAATTTCGGCTATGTGAGTCCTGGAGTGGAACGATTTGATGGAAAAACCCCGGAACTTAGACATACCTACAATATTTGTAAACTGGACGATCAAAATCTCCCCAGAGAACCCTTACCGGATTTTGCAGATGAAATCACTACTTTGACAAATGATTTCAAGACAATATCTTCGTTTCTGCTCAAAGCAATGGAGGTGGCCCTTGAAGTTCCATCAGGGTTATTTGCTGAGAACCACTCAAAAATGCTGGAAGGAGATGACGTGAACATGACCACCTTAAGAATGATCTACTATCCCGCGATCGTGGATGATGAGCCAGGTCAGAGTGAGGGAGCCATTCGGTGTGGTGCTCATGTGGATTATGGCACCTTCACCCTTCTCTCACAGGATTCGGAAGGCGGATTGGAGGTGCAACTTCCAGGATCGGAGAAATGGCAAAGAGTGGGCCATCTGCCAGGAGCCATACTAATAAATGGCGGGGAACTTCTATCTATTTGGACAAAGCAGCGTTATCATGCTTTGGTGGGTTTCAACTAAGACGATGCTATCAATTTAAATGATATATTTATTTATGTTTATAGCCCCACCGTGTCGTTATACCCGAACAAGAACAAATTCGAACTCGAGGGCGACATTCGATAGCCTTTTTCGTTCATCCGGATAATACAACTCCAATTGATCCACAAGATATTCATAAGGATGATGCTTCTTCCAGTAATGAGACGTGAGTTTTTTCAAATATTTTTCAATAGTACATATTTATTTAATTTATTTTTTTTTAGAGTTTACACTGCATATGAGCTAATTCAGAAAAAGTTCAACGACACGTACGGACAACGTTCGTAATCTGGTAGATTAACTAATCTGGGTCAAATAATAGTTATTACTGCGCTAGTGCTGATTACACATGTATCTCAAGGGAATTGTATTAAATAAAGATTATAAATTAACGGTTTTTGTAAAAGAAATGGTATTCTTAAATATTTATTTGTTTTTGAGACCGAGGCGTGTTTTTAGATTATAAAATCTTAATATAAGTCGTTTGATGTCAGTAATATAAGATAGCTTCAATTCGGAAGATAACGTCTGATCGTTGCGCGTGAAGATACAAATATCGAACTATCGATATAAAGTATCTGCTGGAATGTAGATTCAGATTGATCGTTGATCAGTAGTGGATACTTCCAAATGGGAAGGAATAAAACTATAACACTCTTTCACGATAATTATCTATTTTTTAGTTTTTAAGAATATATGTTCTATATTCCCTTCTAAATTTAAAAAACCGGTTGGAAGAAGATCAATCAGCTGTTGTGGGTCCCATGGCCACACTAAAGTAAAGCCTTCATTGGCGTTGGCCCCACTATTTTTACACAGTGGAACCGAGTTTCAATCTCTAAGAAAATATCTCCAAACAGTGGCACAGTGGCGCTAGATACTCTTGATCACTCGAAAAAAAATCGTTGTACGGGGAGGTTGTGCCCGCGCGTTGTTCTGCGTTTCCGTTCTGCGATTAGCGGCCTCTTAGTTGATAACTAGTGGTCGAAATCTGAAAGGATTGAACACTGGATCGGCGATACATATCCTCCATCTGAGTTTTGTGAAAATACCTTTTGTTTCGAACGCCGCACCCGTTCAGGGGTATCTAGCTTATTCGCGTTGTGTGTTACAAAATGATGGAAAGTGTGCAAAAAAAGCATCAGAAAGAGATACAAAAATTGACTAAGTAGATTGTTGGCCAACTTTTGTGGATCGCGTCGGGTCATTCGGTGGGTTGGTCGTTCGATGAAAAGCGAAACCTAACTAACTGTGCGAAAAAAAGAAAGCGAATTTTCACTGTAAGCCAATCCTCCTTCTCTAGCCGTGAAACTGCCGTGTAAATCACAATATTTTTAAGCTGAATAGGCGGGTTGAAGTGAATTACTTCGGTGTATTTTGTTTTTGCCAGCGTCGACAAACGCTTACTCATGCCCACCCTCTCCCTCCCCTTTTTCGGAGTCATGGAACAAAAAATCCATGCAGATTGCCTGCCAGAAGGCCAGCCAGACTTTGCTCATCTGGCGTTTCCTTACTTCTCCCTTGGCAACAAGATACAACACCCCATACACTCTCAGTTTTTTAGCTCAGCTGGGATGATACACAGGAGGGCTCACACCTGAGTTCGAGTGCCGTTCAACGGTAAACGAGATCTGCCAGATACAAGATACATATTGCTGCCGCTCAAGTCTCACACCACCGCATCTGTGGCTGCGGTTGTATCTGTATCTGTATCTTGCGAATTACCCATACACCTGGACCTCCAAGTCGTATACCTGAGCTACGGCTACGCCAATGTTGTTAATGGCCATCACAAATATTGCAAAAGCAAACCGAGGCGAGACGGTACGGGATGTGTGTGTAGCTACTAGCTACCTGTTGACGGCTGCGGATAGTCTCACCTTTCGCATAAGCACATGTATGTCCGAGAGGCGAAGGGGCCCGCAAGTACCGCCACCCCTTGGGAGCAACAAGTGCTAATTTAGTTATCACAATTTTTGATTTGATTAAATTTTATCTAATTGCGACGCACATGCAGGGAGTACCTGCCCTCTCTAAACCGTAATCAGTTGGCCAGCCTTTTGGCTTTTGTGCAAAATAAAATCGTAAACTGACGCAAAAGTATTGCCAGTTGGGTCGCGATAAGCTCTAGAACCGGGTGTACTAGTCCCCCCAGTCCCAGAGACCCAAGACAGTTCAGTCTGTCGAAGAAGTGCGCCGCGTTCGATCGATTCCTCGATCGCCTCTCGTCCGCCACGCGCCCTTCCCAATAAAAACCGAATCGAATCGTTTCGGATTTTGGTTCGGATCGTTAGTATTACCCCCTTTATGCCGATTTTCTGCTGACCGCCTGTCATTCAAAGAGCAAACAAAAACAAAAGCTGCCGCAAAAACAAAATACGTGAAAATTAAACAATTTTAATTTGAAAAAAAACAAATAAAAGAGAACTTGGATCGGTGATTTGAATGTTTGTTTTTTTATTCGCTGAACCAATAATAATAATAACAATCATAATAATCGGGTCTGTCATTCAGTTCCATTTAGTCAACCGCCACCACCAGGTCTTCGGGATCCTCCGCTCTCCGGCCTGACTTCTCCGTGGCTTTGTGATAAAGCGTGCACAAGTGCGGCGAGTGTTCGTCCCCTCGAAACCAAAGAACTCTAGACATATTCACACATTTAGCTACATATTTAGCTACTCCGGCAAAATGATAAAAACGAAAACCAGCGACGACAAACTCGACACGCTCCTCTCTCGCAGCGTGGTGCCGATCATCGATCTCGCCCACTGTGGTAAGTACACACACCACCCCTGTACACCCCACTCGCCACTCCCCCTTTGAAGCTCCCCCCGTCCTAAGCCATATATAGCCATGTATAGCCCATCCGATCCCACCACCACCACACATATGGCGGCTGATCGCCACTCCAACTGGTTGCTAGGCGGCGATTTCAGCCAGCTTTCTGCCTTCGTGCACGGCGAAAAATAACATTCACAAACTAGTTGATTTCCCATCAATGGGGAACTTTTTTTTAATTATGAAAATTAACTTATCTGTGACTGTCAACTGACATTCAAGCACAAGACCCAAAATGATCAGGGAACTCCCAATCAGTTTGTTTTGATTTCTCTTGTGAAGCCGAAACCTGTTTCGTTGTGGTCCTAATAATTTCCCAATTATAAGGAATTAATCATTGTTTAATTTAACAATTTTCACTTGAATTATAGGTCAATGGTTTTTCATAAAATTCAAGAAAGAAAACAACGAAATACTAAACACAAACCATAAAGACACTCAAAAATATTTTTAAGAAATCAGCAAAAATCCCATGAATCAGAGCTTCGCAGAAAACAGACTTTTTGACTCGTATGCTATTAAAAATAGTCATTTTTCGATAAAAATTATTATATATACTTAGGGTTTTTAAAAAAGAGCACTCGATACTCTCCCTACACGATAACTTCAAAGTCAGCTGTGACTTTGGTAATTAAGTACAATTGCCGCATTGAGTCATCGACTGATTGGTTTTTAGTGACTGACTCTGGTTTGTTCAGGGCTCGGTTAATTGCACTTACTTAATTTGTTCTGTTCGTGGCGCTACAACTACGTCGCAGGTAATTGTTAATAATTATTGACTTGTGCAACCGACACCTGATCCCGCCAGGTACAAATGAATAATGCAAATGTGATCTGGAATCTGAAGCAAATCTTCCGCTTTAGAAGTGTAGACCTTTTTAACCTTATCGTCGAAAGTCAACCTAATTGAGTGCAGATAGTTAATCTCTGAAGTACTTTAATAAAGCGCATACAAAGGTACTGTATCACGTTGTTGTGGCCTGGTGTTTTCTTGGTAATCGAACTCAACATGAGTAATTGGTCAATCATTGTTGTCCAAATCACTTGAATCAATAGGATTTACAGGCTCAAAAAATCACAGCCGTCGATAGATCATGACGGATATGACACAATCTCGGTAATTTATTACAGCACTTGAATACGACATGACTAGTTGCAATTTCAAAATATTTGAAATATTAAGCGTTTTTTTTTCCATCTGTTATTTTAGAAAACAAGCTGTGATTTGGTATTCCAAGCATAAAATTTGTTCTTCGAGATTTTATATCTTTGTTTGTTCTTCCCCACGCTTCTCTGGCCGCTTTATTTGGGTCTTGACAAAAATTTCCATTTGCTTATTTGGAAGCAGTACCCAGCAGTGTGTTAACTGGGTCTTTGCCGATACGTGACACAGTTTTTCCCTTTCAGGTAATGCGCCATGGAAATATAGCGCATACGCACTGCCTGCTTATCTGAGGGCTCACCCATTGTTGGGGTACACACTTGAAGTTGTTTCCCGAGCAGAGCAAGTACAGCAAGGCTTAGCCTTGATTCCGACACTCGCTGGCTCTTGACCTTCTCGAAAATCACAGCCATTGACCCCCCCAAGCAGCTAGAAGCAATTAAATAGCTGCCTTGCGGCATTTTTATGTCAACGGAACTTCAATTGGATTTTTTCTTGTTTTTCGTTTTGTTTGTGTTTTGTTTTTACTTCGATATCGAGGTGGAGAGGTTTTTGAACTATATGGAAGTCCGACTTGTGGCATTTGTGGAATGTTTTTATTTTGAGATGTGGTGTGGGGTGCCCAATGCCATCAGAGCCTCCATAGTTGTAGTTCCCATGGAAAATGGAGTGGCAGCAGCTTAGTGCGGAAACGCAAACAAAACGCATCACAATATTTACATTATTTGAGTTACGAAACCTGATTTTATTTGCACGGCTTTTGTTGCTGTGATTGCCGCGATTCTCGATGCACTGAAAATCAGAAAAACAGAAATAAGGGGGAGTGAGTGCCAGCAAGGCACCTTATTTACTCGGCTTGGTTTGGTCTGGCTGCTGTTGTTGCAGCTTTATTTGCACACTGTCGATTGCCGCTACCAGTTACCTGGAACCTGGTTTGGCGACAAATGCGTCGGCCCGTGACGCATCTGGTTAGTGAATCCCCAGAGAGTAGCGCGTCATCGTCAGGCCGGGCCGGACTGGGCCTCACCTTGCTTAATTCGGAAACATGCGGCAGCGACAAATGTTTTTAACCGAAATACAACGGACAACAGCAGTGCCAGCATGTTAAGTAGTTGGGCTTTGGCCATAACCGATTTGAACCAGCTAAAACCTGTTGATTCTTGGCTTAAAAAGTGACGTGCCAGGCCCCACAATCGCGTTCTGCCTGTTTTTTGTCAAGACTTTGCCAGCTTTTGTGGATTTCTCTTGACCCCATCACCACACAAACGACACAATTTCGACAGGCAGCTGGACAAACAAACTAAATACAGAACTGCAGCCTTCAGAACTCGGCTTTCGCACACTCTCCCCCATTGTCAGAGGGATGCTAAGTTTCATTGAAAGTCAACCAATTACCACGATGCCGTTGACTTCTGTACTGATATTCCAATGCCATTGAAATTATTTTTCCATTAGGCGGACATCTGCTAACCATTTCCCCGCATCCAGGCCACTTTCCTGCATTTCAGTTTTCTATAAATAAAATATACAGCCCTGCCATATTTCTGGGCAAAAATTCCGCAACTAAATTGCCGAACCATAATGGCTTATACATATGTATATATGTACAGATATATGCGGCAAAATAGGTCTATAAATATTGAATCGAATTAATTCAAGCGAGGAATACGAGTGGCCAATTGGGGATCTATTTGTGGATTTAGTTTAAAGGTTTATTCGGTGACCGTGAGTGGACTCTGCCGGATACCAAAAAGCATTTCCACTTCAGTTGAAAATCAATCGAACCAGAAATGAGTTCAAGCGCCCACGCAATTAAATTCAAACGCGTGCCCGCCATTTATGAGTGCTTGTCCATAAATGCATAAAACGATAGCCCGAAGAAAGGAATTCAATAAAATTGGAGGAAAAACAATGTAGAATTGTGCGCAGTGCCTAGACGAGATGATCTTCGAGCGAATTCGGCCTCCTCCTTGTTGTGAAACTACTGACTCAATTAGCTCGATTAGCAACAAGTTAGCACTAAAAGCTCGATGGCATGCGGGGCCGTTGGAAATGGCAAATTGAAAAGCGACTCGCATCCCAATTGCCGCCTAATTGAATTGCATGCAAACAGAAACCGCACAGAAAAATACAAAATAAAACGGCGACCAAAACAAAAATAAAACCATCAAATGAAAACGAAAGGCGATCCGCCTGGCGTCAATTGAAATCATTCAATTCGCCCGGCTGACCTCTCCAAGCCGAGCTACTACTCTGTATAAAATGTACATGTGTAGTGTCGCCTCATCATCATCGTTCGGAATCCGTAATTTGTCTCCTATACGGGTGAATGCTTTCCGGCAAAATTTCAATTGCCGCCTGGCAACTTCTAGGCTGATAAGAGCCACGCCTCAGACCCCTACAAAGCGTAATTGTTATTAACAGGGAAATACTAAAGAAAAATAGAAATAAATAAATTATATAGAATCTTATCTGTACGGGGGAGAGTGCGTCACGGACTCGAAATGGCGTTGAGGGCAGACCGGGCAGGCAAAAGTAATTTCCAGCACCCGGTTATGGGAAACCTATTTATAGATTGCGCATACGCCCGGTGGGACAAGGGCTGACGACTTGTTTGCAATTGCTTTGCATTCCCCTGCTTTCATTCATGACTGGTCCGAACTGAATGAGTAAGTGATCACATTAGCGGCACGGCAATTCGATATCTCCAAGGGTGTCGTCCTCTTCGTCTTCCAGATAGATACTATCTGCTGGATAGCATTGGACTTTCAACTGCAGGGGAAACGGTGTGGAACGACTTCCGCTGCGGTTTTCCTCGCCATTTTCTATTTAATTTTCCGCCGAGCGTTGTCAATGCCGCGCATCGCCATTACCGCCATCGGCAGCGCCATTGCATTCGCATTTAAATTGATTGCATTTTACCTTTTATTGCATTCGGTGCTGTATTGCAAATTATCGAGCACGCCTTCTGCATTTTGCATGGCTTATTCGAGATTCCAATTGGCTGAATTATCTCCCAAGTGGCAAGTGCCGAGTACCGAGTGCCGGGCTCCCACCGAGTCTTATGCAAGTGGCACGTGGATCGAATGCCCTGACCACGCTCCTCAATGGGCCCTGACATTCAAAATCAACGGCCAAGTGTTCGATAAACAGCTACGGGTATTTATTGCCGCTTGTATACACACAAATATATTAAACAATCTGCCATAAACTTGGGCAATTCTTTATGGCTACCAGGTGTTAGGGGGGTGGTGGGTAGTGGGGGGCTGCGGTATACAATCCCAAGAATCCATAAAACCGGGCGACCACAAAACAATTAGCGATTAAGTGGCAGTTACGCTGGCAATTCCCACGCCCACTAATCACATCTTTTTCGGGTTATTCTCAGGTATCGAGGAGGTGCCCGTCAAGTCGGTGGTCAACCGCGTGGGTCACCAGCTGAAGAAGGCCCTTTCCGAGAAGGGCATGGCGCTGCTGGTCAACCACGGCATATCCGATGAGAAGGTAAGAGGTCACTCCCATGGAAGTGTTCTAAATTTAAATATCAATACTCACAGTTACGGGTAAGATTGCGAAATATTTTTGATAGCAATTCGCAACAGATAACCTATCATTTACTGCTTTATTTCAATCATAAATTACGGACTTAAGGGTCAATGGGATTTCTTTATTTTTAATATATTTCCTCTGCTTGCTCTGCAGCTCAAGACTGCCTGGGATCACCTGGATGACTTTGTGGACCTGCCGCCGGATGTCAAGCAACATTACATCCGAACAGATGGCGACAAACACGGTTACGTGAGTCGCGGACAACAGCATCGTTTCGATGGAAAGGCTCCCGATCTGCGACATGCCTTCAATATCAGCACGCTGAATGCCCAGAACCTGCCCGAGGAACCGCTGCCCGGATTTGCGGACCACATCAGCACCTTGGCCACAGACTTCAAGGCCCTGGCCAGTTTCATTCTCCAGGCGCTGGCTGTCTCGCTGGACATTCCGCACACCTTCTTCCTCGAAAAGCACTCACACATGTTGTCGGGCGACCACGACAACATGAGCTCCCTGCGCATGCTCTACTACCCCCGGTGGTGGACGACGAGCCCGGCCAGAACGACGTGATCAAGGGCCGGTGCCAGTACAGCTACCAGCGCTGTCTCTCCAACCAGCCGGACTTCCGTCCGGAGCACAATCCCCGCGACGAAGACGACCTCAACGACGGGGTGGACGGCCCCAATGGTCAGCTATTTGAGCACAAACTGGGCAATGGAGCAGTCATCCGATGCCCTGCCCATGTCGACTATGGCACCTTCACCCTGCTGGCCCAGGACTCAGAGGGCGGGCTGGAGATCAAGTTGCCAGGAAGCGAGAAGTGGAACCGCGTCGGCCACTTGCCCGGCTCCATTCTTGTCAACTGTGGCCAGATTTTGAATATCTGGACACAGGAACGTTATCCCGCACTGGTGAGTCACTAAGTTTGATTACCCCCTTTAATGGGAATTTCTGAGTAATTGTAGCATTGAAAGTTATTTTCTCACATATCTAATAATAGACCTTGTCTTGGCCAATATTTGTTAAATTCATAACCAAGTCTGATTGACGAAATAGAGCTGGCATCTCAATGACGACTGTTCCAGTTTAGCAAATATGTGTTTAATAAATCACTAAAGTTTTAAAAATAGTATTAGTTTTTGGAATAAGACTAATTTTCTTTAATTTCTATTCAAACAGCAACATCGCGTCGTTATTCCCGAACAGGAGAGTATTAGAGCTCGTGGTCGGCATTCGATAGCCTTCTTCTGCCACCCGGATAACATGACATCCATATCCCCCAACGATCTGCCCAACCCAGATGCCGCCCAGGATAAGGCGTTACTCAAGCAGCGAAAGAAGTCCTTCAAGGCGGCGAAAGAAAGGTGAGCCAGCTCGAACGGCCATAAAGGCATTTCCTGTACTAACTCAACGCTCTTTGTTTTCTTTTCAAAATCGATTTGGACTTATCAATGGCTGTTGTCGATTGGCGGCTGTAAATTCTACAGAGTCTACAATGCATATCAGTTAATTCAGAAAAAGTTTAGAGATACGTATAGCAGTAACAACCACTCATAACGTCGGGACAGACCGTCGAGCCATCCATTGCATCTCTACCTGAAACAGGAATGAAGTTCATATCGCGAAATCGTGGAAATTTTGGGGAGGGAAAGCGAAAAATGAAAAGCCAACAATACATATGATGTTTTGAACCTTTTTATTATTACCTTTACGTTTATTCCATACGATTGTAATTGCTTCATTTCATTAATTTATATGTATCGAGATACTATATACAATACATGCATACACCATAAACATATACCTTTTGTATAATAAATATATATGTATAATTTAATATATAGTTTCCACTGAAAAACGCACATGTTAACATTTACTTAAGTCGAGGGGCTTCAATCCGTCTTTCCCGCGAAACTTGGAAGGTATCTGAGTACATTTCCGAAATTGACCGACAATCGACCATCAGATCCGTGCTAACTGCTTGTTATTTTGTAAATATTTTCCACAAGTTAATTAACAATTTCCTTTTACTTTTGCCGTTACTGTTTTTGTGTTTTTTGCACTTAATGTTTGCGTTTAATATTTAATATTTAATGCCACCTGGCCGCATTACGTATGAGTATATGAGTTTTTCCATTAATTTGTAATTACTTAAATGTGTTCTTTAAAATTCTCTTTCTGGGTTTCATGCTGATGTTTTTTTTTTGTTGCGATTCAATGCAATGGGTTCAACTATAAATATTCATAATACATACATTCAATATTTAACAATTATTTGACTACCTTTATAATTAGACACACAGTTTTTGGGTTTTTCTTCTTTGTTGCAAAATAAGCTTCAGCTCAGTATATCATTTGGACATTTAATTGCAAACCGTTTTGTTTCGATTTCCATAATGGTTTAAACTCTGAGCGACTTACTACTTTTACACTTAACATTGAGCCAACTATGAGTTCCACATCTATATCTGCGACCACATGACTACGATTATGGCTTAGGTACATTGTACTCCAAGTAGCTTATATTACTGTCTTTAGGAAAATGAAACGAAAAGGCTCATCTGAAATCTAAATAACCGCACAGCCGCTGGGAGCACGAGTTGTACAAGTCATTGTCATCCAAGAATCGAAAGACTTATCTGAGATTGCATCATGGAATGACTTGTCATCACACGTTCCCGAGCGACTGTAATCAGCGTTAGCTCTGCCAAATTGCCATAATTTAATTATTTTCCTTTCAACGTTTTTCGCTAAATTTTGAGTAGTTATTTTTATTCAAGAGTCACATGCCTCCCGTCAGTTGACTTGCCAATTTGTTATACATTTATGAATGTGGCTTGCAGCTCTTGGCAATCTATTGACAAGCAGGCTTATGGACACGTGCCACATTTCTCTGGCTTAAATAGCAGTTTAAAAAGCTTAAAAATACCCTAAAACCGAGAGGTACATATAACTGGGAAGCAAATGAGAAATTCATTTCCAAACTTAGTGATGATGATAAGATATACGGTATCTCATTTCCTCGTTTAACTGACTGCAATGTACAGGGTACAGCTCCTACTAAAGTACAATGCTCCTGGAAACACTTGGATCAACAAAGGAACACATTTAGATACTTATATAACTGAAAATAAATTTTTTTAAATTAAACTCTTTTGGCTGATTCATGAAGTAAGAAAGAGAGCAGCGGGGAAAGAGCATTCGCTGTTTGGAAAGCTATTCCATGGAAAGCTACGATAATTTAGTTAACAATATTTGGCTACATTCTAACTTTTATCAAACGGTGCTGCTGCTCGGCCCATAAACTTTTCGTGGGTGTTCCGCAGTTTAAACAAAGCGTCGAGAGTTAAATAAAACAAATATTGACTTGCCCACCGGCGGACGGACAAGGAGGGATGTATTCCGGCCCACAAGAGGGGGCGCGATGCTCATTTGTCGGCGGCGGTGAGCTCTTAAGCCGGCGCTTTAAATAATGACTATGAATCGTAAGAAAAAGTCAGCTCCGTACAGACACCGTACACATATATATTTGCAACGATTTGATATATTTCTGGGCAAACATTGTCCGCCAGCTTGGGCTTTCGCTAAACAAACACACTCTGAACTCCCTTTGATTTATGGGGGCGAGGGCGGTGACAAATTCGGCGCGGGGGGCGTGGCAGTTACAGTCGCGATTACGACTGCTGATAATTTCTCCATTAAATGTATATATCTTATTCAACAAATTCGCAAGTGCTGTTTTCATTTTCATTTTATTTTACTCTTAAGTCGAAAGCGAAAG
The DNA here is from genome assembly GCA_018153035.1 of Drosophila pseudoananassae pseudoananassae. NCBI lineage: Eukaryota > Metazoa > Arthropoda > Insecta > Diptera > Drosophilidae > Drosophila > Drosophila pseudoananassae. Next base: position 4,772,856 of record JAECXR010000055.1, read on the forward strand.
TCAACAGAACGGGCTCGGAAACTGGGGAGCTTAGTTAGTTTATTGTGCTTCGTAAAGATTGTCCAGGCAAAAAAATGAATATAAGGGATTAGTAGCACGGGCTTACAAAAACAGTTCTATGAATGTCAGTTGCATCTAGTTGCGAAATTGTATCGACAGTTGCAGGTATATAATATAGTATAGACTTTAGTGGGAGGGAGAGACTCTAAGAGAGGAACATTTAGCTGCCAATCTTTGTAGCTAATTAGACCCAATGGATATGTTAGACGTGCTCCTTTTAGGCTCTACACACATATGACTTACAATACATGACTATATAGCTATAACACCTGACTATTAATTTAAACTCTTCAATAGACAAACATTTCCTCAAGAAATCCATTCGAAAAATCCACTGAAACTCAAACAAGAAATGAACCATTCGCTTGAGATTATTGGTATATATTCTATAGGACAACATCTAGCTTTATACATACGTATATCAAACATTCAATATTATATTCCTGCTTTCGCATTCATAAACATCTCTCTAAATGTCAATCTATTATATATTGTATGGATGAGTTTTTCCTCACTGAACTTTGTAAATATTTATGGCGAAATATGTTTATTTCTATTTGTATTTCAATTCATTTTGCACGTCAATTTTCTGTTCTTGAAGGCTTTCGTTTTAATCTGTGGGATTGTCGTATTTTTTGTTGATTTTTATTTCTGCAGTAGCTATTTGTTTTGTGGTTAAATTCTTGCCCTTTGACCGGTTTTCATTTTAAGCTGGCAATTTATTCAAGGAATTTCATTTTTAACTCAGCCTACACTTCATGAGCAGGCCGACATGCCTGAAATCAAGTATCCGCCGTGGTGTGCGATTAATTGGTGTATAGCGGATGCAATTGCTGCATGTGGGCGTCGGTGGTGGCGGGCGTGACGTTGACGGCGTACTGGCGGGCTCGCATCACGCTCATATGGATCTCCGAGGAGGCAGTGGAGTTGACACAGTTGGCCATGTCAGCGGAGCCGGATCCGGCTCTGGCGCCGTTGGTGCCCCGACGGCTGGGGCCGCCGAACTCCAGGTCGCGGTCTAGGTCGTCGCGCCCCCTTCCGCGGCGGCAGTATCGGAAGAGGAAGGGGCACAAGCTCTAAAGAGAAATACATAAAAAACATAGCCAGACATTAGAAGTACCCACATTCTCGAACACCGCACCCTCGTAGTTCGGTTAGAGTACGCTATATGTATAATTTAATAGAGTTTGCTTGCTACAGTACAATTCTTAAAAGGTTAAGCATACGACGCGTGGTACGGGCGACGGCACAGTCGACGGGAGGGGTGGCTTGGTGTGGGGCTGGATGGCGGCACATGCCTGTGACAATTTGGTTTCACACACACAACAAATAAAAAAAAAACAAAGTAAAACCCAAAAGTAAAAAATAAAAGAAAAAAAATGAGAGTCAAAGAAAACAACAAAAAAGGGACAAAAAATGCTAAACGATATGAAAGGCCGCGCATTCGTTGGTGAAAAAAATTGGAAAAGGGACCAAGTGCGTGTTTTTGTACTGGTGTTGGTGTTGTGTCAAAGTGTGCAGCTCAAAAGGGAGAATTTTTAGAAAAAAAATATGTTTAAAACAACGAAAAAAAAAGAGGGTCTGCGTGGGGAAAAATAACATTTTATCATGGGAATATACACTGGAGTACAGCAGGTGCGTGTGTGTGCTCGTAGAGGTGCATAGATGGTTCAGTTTTAATTTAAATATTACATTTTTTTGCTTTTTGTTTCTATTTCGGTTTCTGTTGCATACTTTTAGGCGCATTTGGCTTAGCTTTTGTTCGGCACTAGGCAACGTAGCAGCAAAGTAAGCGCCAGCTGTGCGTAAAAGAAAGAAATGGTAGTAGTTTCAGTTTATGGAGAGTGAAAGTGGTAAGCAGGAAGTTCAAACGATTAGTAAGCCAAAGCGTTAGACCAATTTTCGGGCCACCCTCCAGGCGGCAGACAGAGACAGCCGATGTGGGTGTAGAAAGAGAGAGTCAGAGCAAGAGCGAGAGAGACAGAGAGAGATGGCAGGCACAAGCAGAGCAAGACGTGCAGAGCAGAATACGTTCTTCAGGCAGAGAAAAAAGCTATTTTTCTTGCTTAGCAACCAGAGAGGAGAAGCATTTCAATCAGCTAAAATGAACGCTACGCTTTCTACACTTTCCGTCAAGCAGTAAATACACAGAGAAAAAATATGACTACATATTTACATTTTTTTTACATTTTGAAAAAGAACCATACAAGTTTTACCATAAAATCACTTTAAAATATATTTTTTCTCTGCCTATTAATGCTTGAGAATAGCTACCAAAATAATTTCTAAACGTGAGCCTTTTCTGGTGGACGTTGCTGTTGGTGTATTGGCCATGTTGCTAGTTGCTGCCGATATGGTTGCTGCTGCCATCGCCGCTGCTGCTGGTGTCTTGTCCTTAGCGATTGCAGCGAATGCCGTGGCCCTTAACTAAGTCTAAAATCGTGGGTGCACAAATTTTTGGTCGGATACCCAATCAAAGCGGAATATTGAATATAAAAATAAAGTTCCCATCAAGATGTCGAAGTTGAAAATAAATGCAAATTACTCAATAGCCGATGCCAGCCAGCACTTACCTTGAGGGTCTTCTTGAAGGCCGCCCTGAAATCGCGATTGAAGTATGCATAAATAATGGGGTTCAGGGCCGAGTTGAAGTAACCGATCCAAAATAATATGCCGACCAGGAGGCGAGGAGTGATGCAACTATCGCACAAGGAGGATACAATATACCTGGTGGAGGGTTAAAGAGATACAACATTAAGTTGAATTTTTAAGCAATAAAGTGAAGCAAGAAAGGATAATACATTTTTGTGCAATTTTATTTTGTTGTTTATTTCCCAGTCACTACTTTCTTTAGTAGTTTCTCTTCTTTATTATCAGTCAAGGCTTAGCATGGCATAGCCGACCATTTATGGCTTAATCAAATTAATTTCTCTCTTTGGCTTACTTTAAGACTGAGATTACTAAATATTTTAAAAGATAAAAGCAAAATAAGGATGCCCAAGAGTTAGGCCAATAAAATCATACATGTACATACATATACATATATCTCCTGTTTTACATTCGATTTTTTAAAATAAATATCATAAACATGTTCGTCGCTTTTTCTTAAATTCTTAAGCTTGTTCGGGTAAAAATATAAAATTAAAAGCTTTAAAAGATAAATAAAAGTACAAAGCTTAAACGGTCATTTTAATAAAGCTAATTTTAATCACGAATTAGTCGTCATCTTATAATTTTCGTTTTAGCCATATTTACTGCAAATTGGGAAAATCAAGTATACGCACCAGAGGAAGAACGGCAGCCAGCAGATGAGGAAGGCGCTCATTATGATGCCCAGGGTGCGGGCGGCCTTCCTCTCCCGCCTCATCGTCGTAATGGTCGACTGTTCAACCTGGATGCTTGGGCGCGGCTTGGGAATTTGGCTAATCTGCAAATGCTTCTCCAGCAGCAGAGCGGCTACCTTGGATCTGAGATTGGGGTAATTAGCGTTAATTGGCCACCGCCGGACCACCACTTCATCCAATCTTACCTGTAGACGAGGCGCTCCTGACGGTCGGCCTCCTGGTAAATGCGATAGTACATTGAAAGCATCACGATGCCGGGTATCCAGAAACTCATTGACGAACTCACTATGGCGTAGGCCTTGTTCACTTTGAACTCGCATATCTAAAATCGGAATGTTGAGTATTGAGTGGGTATTGTTCATCGGCCAGGCAACTCAATTAGCGCTCTAGTTGCGACTGAATCAATAAATCAAAAACGATGCCCGGGGGGAAAACTAATGGAGCGTAATGCCCCGCAATTGGCAACTGTGGAATGCGTTTGTTGCACTGCCGTAGTGCCGCATAGCCGCAATGTCAAGTGCGGCGGCAATAAAAACTCAATTACATTTTGCATTACTGTGATGGCATGACAAAAGGCCAACAGAAGACGTCTAATCAGATTTATGGCCTAGACCCCGTTGCCAGCCACTTATTAGCATAAACAAGTAAAACTAATTAAAGCCCAGCCCGGATGTTAATTTTATGCAAAGGGCTTTCAATGAGTTTCTCTGCCGGGTGGCAAGGTAGAGCCTCGAAAATTATGCACAGCCTGTGCAAAAACCGGAATGGAATTACGTACATTTATTTCTACATCAGCATTTTTATTGCGCAATGATAACCGCAGTGGGAGTGGGTTACTGCTCTGAATAGCAGCTGCTGACTGTGCTGGAATGGAAATGGTTCCATCCTTCTACCATGGTGGCCTCCATGTCGAATTTCGACGCCACTGAGAGAATACGGGAAACCAATAAAATGGAGTAATAAATATGCTACCTGTCGGCTGAGCGCCTGAAAGGCGTAAAACTGCTTCAGCCACACAAACATAAATCAATTTCCGTTGAGACGGGGCTCCGGGACCGGAGACTGCGGACTCCGGACTCCGGACTACGGACTTTTACGGGAAAAGTCAAAGGCCACATCCACACAGACCCCAAGCCCAGACTCCGACCCAGGAACCCATGCAAAATGCATACCAAGTCAATACCCCGGACTCTATCAACTAAATTAGAATTTTCTATTAGTTTGATGTGCAAGAAAATTGAATAAATAATGCAGGGCCCTAGCTGGGCATACATGCTATGCATAGCATATTTGCTGTAAACGATTGCTTAAGTAAATCTGAAAGGCACTTAAGTAGAGACCAGAAACAGGCGATTTAATTATCCAATTAAATGCCTTATTGTGGGCATTATTACTTACGTGCGGATTCGATTTGAGATACTTGTAGTTCTCGGCAGTTGTGTACCAGCCCGTGCAGATGGGCAGGAAGGAGAGTAGGGCCGGCGAAAGCCAGACCATTAGGAGCATGATGAACACCCGCCTCTGGGTCATGATCAGGGGATAGTCCAGCGGCTGGACAATGGCGTAGTACCTAGGGGGAGGAGAAATACAGGATATACAGTAGAGCAACCTCTAATTACTCTGTTGTTTGGATACGCACCTGTCGACGGATATGCAACAGAGGTGCATGATGCTGGCCGTGGAGAAGTACACATCGAAGCTGTTCCACATGTCGCACATCACCGAGCCGAACATCCACTTGCCGGAGATCATGACGGAAGCATTAAATGTCATCGCACAGAGGGCCACCAGCATGTCGGCCACGGCCAATGAGACCACAAAGTAGTTGGTAATGATGCTGCAAGGCGAGAGAGTAAAAGCAAAGATAAAACTAATCTGGAAGGATACAGCCCACACAGCCACTCCCGTACCCGTACACGCACCCGCACCCGCATCCGCATCCACAACCACATATATCCTGGAAAAGGAAGTGCAAGGCGGATTGGCAAGTTCTCAAATTAAATTTGTGCATTAAGCTTTCAAGTCACTCACGGCTAATCGCCTCTCAGACACAAACTCAGACTCAGACCCAAACTCAAACTCAAAGTTGGAAACTTTTGGTTAACGAACATCGCGCATACGCCGCATGTGACCGCCGTTAAATGCGGCACGGCTCTTTAGCGAGATCCGAGTTCCGAGCTGCGAGCTCCAAGTGGATTTCATTGTTTAATGGGTTAATTAATAATTAGCTTAACGCCACCACAACTTCCACCAGCAATCATCAACATTGCGTGGAACCGCAAAACGCAAAGTCAATTATGAGCACGCGGCGTATACGCAATGTGAAAATACGTTTATCGGCTTCAACGTCAGAAATGATTTTCCTGGGCAACTTAAATCCTTGTGCCTTGTGTGAAGCCACAGCCAAGAGGGTTGGCGGAGAGCTCAAGTTTAAAGTCTATGGGGAATTGTATTTGGTCGGAAACTTCTCAGATAAAACTTTCCGAGTCTGAGGAGACTAAACATGATTTAATATAAAACAAAAACTTTTCGAATGCAATAAGTTTCAAATGCAAGACTAAAAGTGCATCAATCATGACTTATAAAGATGGTATGAGGTGGCTTCTAGTTGGTTGAGCTCTTGATCTCCTAAACTCGTTAACAAGCGCCTGGCATTTAGGCAGATTTTTTGTGTTGTTAGGTCAGGACATTGAACTGCCTACACACAAACCTAATTACCAGAGTCGGAGTCCAGACCCGACCGCAAAAAGGTCCGCCGACTTAAAGCCACCACAGCAAATAACCCGCATCAAAGCCAACACAAAATTGTTATTGAGGCGTTAACCTAAAGCCGATTACACGGTAGGGGAGTTTGGTGGAATGTTCCGCTGATAGGTGTCAAGTTTGATTACAATTATGAGTTGGCACTTTCTGTTCGGGCTGAATAGAGAAAGTAGAAGCCGAAGGTGTAAGCAAAACTTGAACTTTCGGCGACCTTTAATTTGTCATCGCACTTTATTGATTACACCATATGCTGTGCTAGGGCATGAATTATTTATATTAAGTGAGTGGGCAAAACTCTGAGGAAAACATAAAAAGAATATATGGATATGGGACCCTGGGCGGGTTGGCTGGCTTCACGGCCTAAGTGGGAATACATGTTGTTTCGTAATTAAGTCTAATTTGCCATGATGATTTAAACTGCCTAGCCGGGCGTAAAAGGTGAAAATGGTGCGGAAAACGCACATGACAATGAGATGCTGGCACAAGCAGTTGAGATAAAAATGGCAACATGGAATAGACGTAGTCAGGGTCAGGTCCCAAATTGCCTGTCCCTGGCAGGCTAAATGAGCCTCAGCCTCGGCCTCAGAATCGGTCTCAGTCTCGGTCTCATCTCCGTCTCAGAATCCCCAGGTTTCAGACACAAATGTCAGGTGCTTTTTTGCCTTCTTTTCCTTTTACGAGGCAAGGTATAAGATTCCTCGACAAGAGCCGTGAGGCAAACCGTGGCAATGGCAGTGGCATTTTGTTGGGCCTGCTTAAATAGTCTGCTATGCCTTGACATTGAACGTCCTGGGGTTAGGTTACACCATTGTCGCTTCGCTGGCTCGGAGTGTTTTATGTTGGGTTCTTTAAATGCCAGCGTTGTTCAGCTTATGAATTTTTTGCGGCTAAAACACGTACATACCTGGATACTTGGAAAATCCCACAGCACAACATAACACCCGGCAGACCCACACAAAGCCATATCTCATATCTCATGTGGAGGCGACGCGGGGCTCAATTCATAAATTTGACAAATTATATGGCCGCCCATAAAGTAAATGGCAATGGCGCCCCCCTAAGTAGGCAGCAATATTTTTATGCTCGCCCTTTATTAACATTTCTAATGTAATTACGCACGTATCTAGCATTTAACTTGGCTTTCGCCTTTTGCCGTTTACCTGGCGGAATTAACTGGCCACGCCCTTTGATTGGCGGAAGGCGGACAAGATGAGTTCTGTGCACTTGACACGCAAAAATGGTGGAAAATATGATAAATGATGACAAATTAATGGCCGCAAAAACGAGGTAGATACTCGTAATGTCAAAAGTAAAGCGGAAGGGGCCAAAAATGTATTAGAGCAACAAAACTCGGACACTGTAAGGTCCTTGACAGCTAAAACATTCGCGAATCCTGGCTTCGTGCTATTCAGGAAATGAGAAAAGATATTTGAAATGAATGTAAAGTGTCAAAAAGAAAATGGTGGGTTGATTTTGGTTTTTTAATATTTTTGGTTCTAAACCTTTAAAGAAGAAATAATAATAAAAAAAGCTTAAATCGATAACATTAGTTAAATTTTATTCAATAAAACTAGAAAAATAAATAAAGCAAGATAAACCATTGATGTTGCCACAAATGTTATTAGATTATCGTTTAGTTGACATAATCGAAGGCTCTGGGCCGAAAATGTAATAAAAAACCACTCGATTGTTTGCATGACATGGACACCATGGCGGGTAAAATGAACCAAATTAATGGGAAGGCGACAAATGTCAGCAGTGACATATGACCACACACGCGCCACACACTACCACACATATAAGACTGGAGGGACTCACCGCAATTTCCGGTGGCGCATAACAGACACAATCACCAGCATGTTGCCCAGGATGGCGGCCAGTATGATGAAACCAATAACGAAACACTTGACGAAGACTAATGCTAGATGTGTGCTGCCCTCGGCATCCTCGCCGTCGACGGAGGCGGCGGCTGCGCTCGCCTCGAATCCTGCATCCTGTGCCGTTCCGGAAACAACATCTTCGACGGACACTGTGCTGGTGCCGATGCCCGTTCCACTGCTCACTAGTCCCCCCTCGTCGATGAGTCCGTCGGCAATGAGCTTCAGATATCGGGCATGGGATGCAGATGCCTCCAGGACTGGCAGTTGCCTTCCCAGGGGTTGTAGATGCAAACGGGGCTCCCGTGTTCCCTGTCCTTCCAGCAACGTCCTGGCCGTGGTGGCCGTCATGGCCTGGAGTCTCTGTAGCAATGTCATGACTGGGTTGTGCCAACTTAGTTGCAGCTGGTAGTCAGAGCAAATGTTACACTAATGCCAACGGAAACGACACTCAAAGGAAAGGACATTCTGCCCAAGTCGTTTTGATGAGCGATATTATGGCCAATCGTTTGCCAGGACCTGCAATTGAATAAAAAGATAAACGATTTATTTCCTTTCATAGTCGTCGTCTCACTCGGAAAGAGCAACATCGATTTGTTAAGTTGTTTGTGGTTTATGTTTCCAGAGAATTTATTGAAAAATAAAGATAAATGGTAGTGGCTGGTTTAAGATCAAAAGGACATCTGAGCTTTTAAATTATTTACTCAAGTGTACTCTGTTCCCCACTACAATTTTAAAGTCTAGTTTAGAAATTTAAGAAGCAAGTTACTTTAAGAGTATCTTTTATTCTACAGAACCGACAGTAACTTTTGACTTTTGCCTACGATTTCTCAGCCACGTTCTGGATTCGATTTCCATTTACATTTGCATCAATTTGGCATTTGTTGTGGCAGTTAAATGAACCGCAACGTGCCGGCTATTTGTCTTCTATCTGCCTCCCGCCCGTCCACGGCATGCCCCAATTTGTGTAGAACATGCAAATCTCGGAAGCAGCCCAGGGAAACGAACAGAACGAACAGACTAGGCAGAATCCGAGCCAGAGTTAAGCCCATAAACACCTTGAGTCTTTGGTGGCTTTGTATGGGGTATATACCACAATATTATATTATATAAATTCCGTTAGCCGCGGGCTCTGAACAGACAATGAAATTGAAACCCACAGAGTCGAGAGGGCTGCCGGGAGTAGTGCCAAAAACGTAATCCCTCTCAATTGGTTTAATTTACCATAAACAGCTTCAGTATCTGGGCCGAGAGGGGGGAATTTCCGTTTTCGACGGAGCCTGTCGAAAATTTGCTTCCTTCCTGGAAGGAGCAGCTGTCGCATTTCTGTTTTTTAGGCATTCGGCCAGAATTTGGGCTGCCAGCTGCTCGCTGTCACTCGGTGCCCGTTCCATATTTTATCATCAACGGAGTAGGCTTATCATTAGCAAATGTCAATTTTCAAATTATGTACATTTATTCGGCGATTGGCTTGCCGCGTAATCGAGGCCCATCAATTCCATACAAGTTTGGGTAAATACTCAACCATGCCAGGGGCTATGCTTTTCCTTTTGATTCCATCCGAGTATGGGAAGCACTTACTCTCACTCTCCTTCGGCGAAAGTAGGCAAACATTTGGGACTCGAGCAAACGTGTAATTCCCATGTTGGGCAAACTAAGTAAACTCCAGCCAACAAATACGAATGTCACCAGAGGAATTGTGTGTGCGCCCAGGTCCTTTCTCCTGCACCTTTAGGGAAATGAGTTTTATGTGGTTTGTGTTGTGGGGCCGAGGTACGGGGAGTGGCTGTGTGTGCATGACACTCACCAACAAAGCGACCGCGACTGAAGTGAACTTTAAATCAATAAAGAACAACAAATTGAAAAGCCTCGTAGGTCGCGCACCACCACTTTTCGAATACGAGTATATATAGAGACATATAGAGGTACATATATACGAAACGCCGAGTGCTTTTGTCAAACGCATTGACAATGCGCCATAACAATAACAGTGAACGCAGGACACCCCTCCAAGTGCCCCGGTCCCAGGCCCAGGCCCTGGCACAGGCCCGGACTCGGATCCGGGTCTCAGTTCCGGTTTCAGCTTTTGTCTGCTTTTCCTCAAAGCCGTAGGGACGTCGGTGTCTTCACAATACATCACCCAGCAGGTGTGGTTTCCCTGCAGTCAATATCAACGCTTATTTTTCTAATATATACGTATATATTTATATATTTTTTGTGGTACACAGAATCTTTTCTTGTTCGACTTTTATTTGTTAAAGCGTCTGAGATTTGCCTTTGGGACTCGGTCTTTCATTTGACCTTTCAAAGTTGGCCAAGCATACAGTGGATGCAAATGCTAAGCCTGCGATGAAAATAACTCAGATTTCGCGATACGATGGATACTCGGAATCTGGCAGAGATTTCAATTCAATTGAAGTTTAAATCAATCAGGGTGATCAATACACACATCAAGCGAAATCTGCGTGGGGAACTGATTTCTCGCCCATTCCTTGCCGTCTGGGCTAGGTCGTGGATCCTTTTGTCAGTCCGCAGGACATGCTGAATGGCTGTGATTTATTTCTTTTGGCCGTGGCCCATTGTGACGGTGCATTGGGTTCAGTTGGGTCCTTGGCTTGTTAGTTATTTATCCTTACTTATTCTTTTGCTTATTTGAATTCGCCTGTGTTTATTTACAGCTGAGAGCGCATTGGCCCCAACCTGGCCACAAACGTTGATGTTTACCCTTCGGTCCAGGCCAAGTCCGAGAAATTAATTTGCCATCTTGTGTGGGATCCGTGTTCTGGGCTGTGGGCCTATGTTTGGCTTCGGATTAGGGTTTCGGTTTGGGGCTTACCCAACAGATTGATGGTGGACTTTAATTGCTTTTCGAAGAGCACTTTGACCCGCTTACGCTTAACTCTTAATTAATTTTTAATTTATGCAAAGAACAGAAAAATCTTGGAGGGTTAGCTGGTGCCTCTTCATCCTTTTCGCTAATCGATTTTTACAAATATCCGAAAATGCCACTTAAGCACACGCAGTGCGTTCTAATTGAGTGGCCCAATCGGGATGAAGTCATTTATCACTGGGGGAATTACAATCAAGACAGGACAGGACAGCCAAACTCATAAATATGGCCAGCGAAAGCGATTTAATTGAGTGCTAAAAGCCCCAAGACAAAGGCCCCGGACAAAGGGCCATGGAAGGAAATGAAATCAAGCCGAAACGGTTGTCAACCGATCGAACAAATCGAACCCAAACGGAAAACGAATCGAAACGGCAGCGAATCGAAACTAATTGGACGCCTGGAAGTATGCAAAGATAAATTGACAGCGGTCAGCCGCAACCGAGGAACCGAGACACAAGCTCTGGGGGCCACCGAAGGGAAAACAAAGTTAACTTTGTTTCGTTTATGTCGACCATTTGCTAAATCAAACAACAGAGGACCAGAAATAATAGAAAGGAAGCAACAAAAAATGAAAGGAAATTTTCAAGGGAACAGGAACCTCACCCAGAAAATATATGTATAAAAATGGTGGCTACTGAGGCAATCAGGCTGACAAGGAACGGAAGTGAAAGTTCAATTATTCATCTGGCCATCCCACTTTCTCAGTCTTGATTATGCCACACACATACCCATTCATACTTGCACCCGCAGTTACAAAGATACAGATACATATTCATATAGCGGCCATCACAGGACTTGGCCTTGTTCGCATTTACATTTTAAATTGCAGTATTACAAGCTCTATTTGCATTGCTGGCGGCCCTAACAACGCGCTGCCCATTTTCGAGCTGAATTCTTTGTGCATTTAGCCTGGCTAACACACACACACACGCCCCTAAAAGCCAAAAACAAACACACGCACACACACCAGTTGGATGAAAATAGATGAGCATTTTAGTTGGCATTTTTCAGGTTGGCATTTTTGAGGCTTGACAGCCCAGCAGCGTTGACAACGACAACATTTCCTCCTGCTGCCGCTGCTACTGCGGCTCCTGTGGTCTGTGAGTTCAGCTCCAGGACACAAACCTGATCCTGAACCTGGAATGAATAATGAACTGCATAATTGGAGCAGCAGTTTGGCAATATTTACAATATAAACATGACTATGCTAACAGGGAATATTACTCGTATAAATTACAATTGCAAATAAACGTTTGAATACCAAATGTCCTTCACATCCTATTTATGGGAAGGTTGAATCCAGCTTTAATTAATATATTAATTATTTGGGGTTTTGTCATACAAATATTTCAAGAATTTCAATAGGCATCAGCTATAATTTGATTTCGCAAATGCAGATTAAATTGCCAATCTGCACTGTATGAATTTTTGCTAATATTATTCGCGGGCCAGGTTCGCCACATTTTATGCTAATTAAATTACATTCGTGTGTGGTCGGAAGGGGTCAGATACTGTAGGAGGTAAAGAAAGGGACCGGACCGATGCACCAACTTTTCCATAAAAGTGGCGCTTATGCAGTTTTTAATTAATTTCGCTGCCTGCAAAGTACGCGGCTCCCACCGTATGTGCTGGTTTTTATCTTCCAGCATACAAATATTTTTACTGCAGGAGAGCATTCTTGCTCCACGGCTGCTGTTTGCCATTTGCATTGCCAAGGCAATCCTGCAGCATGCCCCAAACCAACCCACCACCCACTACCCACATCTCACGTCCATCTCATGTTTCTCCGCCCCGACCATAACTGTTGAATATTCGAGTATATTTTTGCGCGCTGGACGAACAGGCTCCATGATGCATGTCGTCCGCTTCCGGCTGTTGTTTATATCATTTATACGGTTTACACTGTTGGCCAAAGCCAAAAAGTGTGAAAATTGTTTGCCCACACGCCCTGACACTGAGTAACTAGAGGTGAGCTCTGCCCTGACCACTTGACATCCAAACAAAGACCCAACAAAAAACTGAAGGGAGCTGCAAAATTCTCACACGCACTAAGCTTTATTAAAATAAATTTACAACTTGAGGAAATGACTTACACTACGCATACATGCGGACAGAGCACACATATTTCTCTCCCGACCCGCTTGATGACGGAAAAATAACGACCAAAACGTGTCGAAAACGCTCTAATTGATATACAGGGTGCCGGTTTCAGTGTGGACATTGCAAATATTTGGCATACTCTGTGGACAAGAGACAAGACAACAGGGACATCCAAAAAAGGTCTACATTCCTGCCAACACGACCGAAAAGAACAGATCGAACATAGTTTTGGATATAGAGTTCTGTATTGAACTGTTTAGTTTTAAATAAACTTAATTGAGTAAAGTTCAGCATTAAACTAATAATAACTCAACTTTTTTAAACGTTTTTTGTTTGGAATTCAGAATTAAGTTAGACTGTCTTTATGGACTTTCTCCTTATTTAGTTTTAAATACCAGTCAACTTTAAATATGAGAAATCATAAGTAGAATTTAAAAATTCTACCAAACATATTTGCTAAAACTTTTCTGAATAAAATCCTAAAATCAGAAACATATACGAAAAATTCCCAGGTATCAATACGAATATGAAGAGATAGAATAAACTCCTATAAAGAATTAATAACAAACTCATTTAAGATGCTTAAAAATAGTGAGTTCTTTTGAAAAGACCCTTTTTGTAGAGAAATTTAGGAAATCTACCTATAAATCCGCTATCGATATACCTTTCAGAAAAAGCATAATCCTTGGGTAGCAAATTGCTGAAAGCTACGCACGACTGGCCAGCTACTGTGAACCTGTGGGTGTGAGTATCTGTGAGGCTGTAGGTGCGTGTGTTGGAGGATTTCACTCTGCTAGAGTGGGGGTGTGTGTGGGTTTGAGTGTGCTTAGGTCCCAACAACAAGAACAACAAGTGCGAGCATGTGGTAGCTCTCCTGCGTCCGTCCTGCCGCACTGCGCCTGCCTTCCGCATGATTTTGCATTTCAAATTATTTCCGAGTGCAGTGGGTGTGAGCGAATGGGAGACACCGTGCGGCAGGACGGGGCAGCGACAGGAGCACGTGCAGTCATGTAACATAGGCAGACACACATACTTCAAAAAGCCGCTGGCTTTTGAGAATTGCCAAAGAGCCAAAGTGTGGGAAGAGGTTTTTGGGGGCTTGGTGGCTGGGAGGACTGAGTTGGGTGCCAGCTACACGTTGAGAACATTTTTTAAAATGCCAAGCTAACAATAGAAAAGATGCATCCTTATCAAGGACACAAACGCCACTGCTTGGCTGAAAAACAAAAACATTGAGGCGGGGGCTGGGTTGTAGTTGTTGTGGCTGCCTGCTGCTGCCACTGCTCCTGGCATGACAAAAGCAAAAAACAGCTGAAAAACACAAAAACTAAATGGAAGTGAAAAGGACTGACTGACTAAAAGTAAAAACACAGGAAAGTATTTTGCTCAATTGTTGTTACTTTCTGTGCTGATTGTTTTAGTGTGCTTGCGAGGGCACACAGGTAGGACAGGTGGGGTTGGTAGAATAGGTAAGGTAACAGCCAGGAGGCATCCTGCTCTTGGCACGAGTGCTTGGTTTTGGTTTTTGTGTGCCTTCCGCCTTTCTCTGAACTGAACTGGCTGCCAGTTGAGCAATCTGCAGACTGCAGGACCTTGAGCGATTAGGTGGTCTTTTTACCACTCCCCCTCCTCTAACCCAATTCAAATAAAAAACTTTGGCAGACAAATAGCACCAGCAGGAGATATGTAGGTACAGAAGATGGAGCCAGTCGGAGGCAGCTTCATTAGCGTTAATTAATTGTATGGCCCCGAGAAGTCGTCGACAATTCAAAAGTTCCTCAGACGACATTGACAAACGAAGCGCAAAATTGCCAAAGTGTACGAGTATTCGGGTGGCGGGAAGGAACAGAGGGGGCATCGGGACGAAAGGCTATGTGCCAACTTTACCCAAGTGGCTGCTGCTGCAATGCCCAAACAATTAGCATGAAATCACGTACAAGGCACGGCCGGGGTCTCCGGCTCCGGCACCGTCTCTGTCTCTGACTCGATCTCCGGAACAAAGCGAATCCAGTCGAGTCGAGTCGAGTCACTCACCTAAGTCGATAGTCAATGTCGATGGCTTTGGCTTTGCCTTTGGCTTTGGCCTTTTCATGCCAAGTGCGCGACCTTCGCTGGCGATTGAATTTGACATTGTGCCCTGTCCTCCCTTCACTTCCAGTCCCCTGCGCCTTTTTCTGCACTCAGCAAACAAGAAATGCTGATATTGCAAATATTTTCTTGAAAGATTAAAATTTAAATCTAAGGTCCTAGAAAGTCTTTAAAAATGTTTGCTATTTAAAAGTTTTCTAAAAAGAACTTGACTCCAAGATGCCAAAAATTTATTTCTTAGTGTCGCACGACTACCCGTTCGCCGTGAAAGTCAATTGGCATTTGCATTTAGATGTCTATGAGTGTGAGTCCTTTTTTCTGTGTGTGTATCCTTGTCTCCTGACGGGACTGGGCCCGAAAAGTATGCTACGCTTGAGTGTGTGCGGCACGAAAGTGATTCGAATGCCTTTGCTTTGTTCCCTTTTTATGGGACACCGGAGCACACTCCAGTGTATGAATGTGAGCACATTTTTATGGCATTTCACTGGCTAATATGCCAGCAATTTTCTACCTATTTTATTGACTCTGTGCACACACTCCCCTAAGCAGCGAAGTCCCACATGCCAGATGCAAGTGTGCGTAAACATCTGATTGCGAGTTATCCCGCCCATAGGCGTTTGGGCCAAGTTTCCACAGCCATTAGCTACAATTACGTACTTTTCACAAATTGAGTTGAGAGTTTGTTGGCTTGCATAAACATAAAACCAAATGGGATTTCAATAAAAGAAGTTCCCACAAAGTAAAATGTAAAAATTCAACTTAAAGAGCCAGACGCCGTCCCCGACTCCAGTGTCTGCATTCCAAGTTCTTGAATTTCAATTATTAATATCAAACCTGGCGGGGAGGTCAGTCTCCATTCGGTTATTTTACAGACAGCTTCAAGTGGCACGTGCCGAGGGGTCGGGCCACGCATTCTGGCCATAAATAAACATTTAATAACCCAGATACAGTCCGGTGTCCAAAATTACATATTGAAATTTGATCAAAAGCATATTAAATGATAGCCAGTTCTTAAATACGTTTTCATCATCCTCCCCAAGGTAGTGTAATGGAAGTGTTATTGCTGAGCTTAAATCACTTGTTTTTTTAGCCGAACACAAAACTCGAATCACCATTTATTTTGTCAGACCAGAAACTTGTTAAAGTTTTTCCAACAATTGCAATAGCAATTGCATTTCGATAAATGATTTACCAAGCAAAAGGCAGAGCCATCTTCGAGTGTGAGTGCGACAAAATGCAATGAATTATGACTCGCTTGGAAAGTGATGCAAAAAGTTTGCACAATGCCAACTCAATTCTGGATTCAATCAAGTCGATGCTGCCACATAGTCTAATTTCGTTTTTATGCCACCACACACACTGAGACTGAGGGAATCATAGCTTTTGATAAATCGCCATCGAGAGTCCTTTTCAGTGTGCACTCTGGCTTGTGTGCTTGTCGATATCCTTTTCACGGTCGCACTGAAATATTAAGCAGACAAATATGAAATCCCATATTGATACGTCCTCTCTCGACTGCCAGCAGTCGGAGGACAATTTAACTTTTATTGGTGCAGCATATATAATGCGATTTGGAAATGGAAACCGATTGTCAGCAAAGGTCATCCCCATTTCCCATTCGGGACTCAGACTCGTTTTCGGATCCGCATCCGCAGATTGCTTGGGGCAGCACTCAGACATGGCAGGGATAGTGGGTGGGGAGGCGAATCAGAGAAACACAAGGATGGCCGAGACGAAACAGGGCGAAGAGCTCAGCTTTTCTTTTCTGCTGACAGACAAGAGCAATGTGCAGATGAAAAATCACGAAAAATTCAAGCTGACAAGAAACAATACAAACAACAAGGGCATCATTTTTTGGCAATGCACTTGGAAAAGTATGGGTTTAATGGAAATTAAAGAAAACTCTGAGATTTATGGAAAATGTAGTGACCAAGAACTTCTTTAAAATAACGAGTAAGCATGGTTTCAGCAAAAGATACGAATAACACCTTCTAAACATATAATATTTTCTTTATTTTTTTCACCGTGCAGTCACAACCTTAGCTGTAATATCCTTCGCAACAGTGGCAGAAACAGCCATAAGGATAAATATAGATATAGATACATCCCAGAAGGCTTATGGCCTGTCCTTTGTCTGGTTTACGATTTGTGGATGATTTCCTCAGGTCACCGGATGGTCGGAAGGAAATTTAAAGTTTCATTTTGGCAGGCGAAGCCAAGAAACGGAGCCAAATCCCATAAATGTTTTTTCAGCCGCACACATCCGAATATCGAACACAATAAAGGTCAAAAGGCGAGAGAGTTTGATGATCCGAATGGCGTCCATAAAGCGAGGCATGCAACTAAAGTGATTGAATTAATATGGAGGAAGGGCGGGATATTGCAGCAGGGACTGGATAGTGGACAGAGTCCCGGAGACAAAGGACGGTTCCCGTTGGCAGGCAACGCACGCAGCACATATAAAGCCCCATAAGCATGTGCTATAGCTTTCGATGTATATAAAGAAGATGTACATATATATATACAATCTAAGTCCGGGTACATGTGAGCTCGGCCACGCATCATAACATGTCAATATACTCCTAACGCCGAACGCCATTAAAGTCAAATGCTCTACGGGGAATTTTCAAGGCGACAGCGGCAGGTGGCGAGGTAGGAGGTCCTGCCGAAAGGTGGCTAAGCATCCACTCACCCCATTATTACCGCCCGCTCTTATTGCTATTGTGAGTTTTTTTTTTTTACACAAAATACAAAATCACATAATGACAAGGACAGCAACGACAACAAAATCAAAGTGTAAAATGTTGAAAATCGAATTTGGTCCCAGCACAGAAAAGAGCCAAAGATATAAAAACAAGAAAAAAGATATATAAAAAATGGCAGGGAAACGGAAACGGATGTGCGGGCTGTAGAAAGAGAGGGGAACAATGCTAGAAAAGGACAGGCGGGGGGAACTGGCAGACATGCCATTATTTGTTGATGTATTAAAGCTTTTATTTACATGCAGGTGAGCGCCATTTGTTTATATTTGTGTTTGTATTCAATCAGCGTCAACAAGAGCCAAAAAATACAAATAAGAATAAAAATAAAATACAATGAAAGAGAAAGGAATCGAAAAATCACATGAAAAGTGAAGGCAAATCAAATAAAATCAAATCACTGGGCTGCCTTGTGTGAGAGTGTCAATTTTTTAAGAATTCCAGCAGTGTCAGGGCAGGGAAAAATGTCAGCGCCCAAGTGGTAAACACTCTTGGGCCTCTTCAACGGCTTTTTGGGCCAACTAATGGCTGCAATTTCGCGCTGCCAGTAGTTCATTATCATTCCGGGCATAATGTGATGGCGATGATTATGTTGACTGACAGGCCCCGGGAATCGAGAGCTGGGAAAACTAGCTAGTTGCCTGGTAGGATGGTGGGATGGTTGGATGGTTGGATGGTTGGCCAGATAATAATATGTCTAGGCCAAATACGTTGCACATGGCCTACTTGGCAGTCGATGTCCTTCGGCTGTGGGTGGTCCGGGTGGTCGGTCGGTGTGATTGGTTGGCCCTCCATAGACTCATTCCATTCCTGTGCTCACCCTATTCCATCAGGCAAGTCCGTAATGAAGCTATAATTAGATAAGCGCAGTGCCGCAGCCTGCCAAACAGTGAACTACTCGTAATACTGCCACCCATCCTCTTATCCTGTGAGTCCTGCATCTGTGTGTGTATCTCACGGATACACACGCCCGCACCTGGCGCTGTATTTTTAGCCAACGAAATGAAACAAACGTTTGACTAACCAAACTCCAGCTGACAGATGAGCAGGCCACTGCCACAGACACACAGCTACAGATACCGAGTCTGTGCTTATGAATGGATGATTCTTCTATTCCTCAGCACTCATCCATACAATGGCCTCGCATCTCGTTCTGCCGAAAGGATAACTCTTACATGGCTTGGCTTCTTTCAGGTTGGGTCCTCAGCAGCGGTCGTGTGTGGGTGGGTGTCGGTTTGCTGGCAGCTAGTTAGCTGGGCATACATTGTCAACTGGCATGCGTGGCGTATACGTAATGGGGACTGATTTTTTTGGCAGGCAAGTAGATTGAGTTATTTCCCAGGAATTGTGATTTGTCTTTCTCTAATCGTGAAGATAATTGAATTTGCAAACTGACTGGATGGGTAATTATGCGGGTAAATGGAAAATTAGGAGCTTCACTCTTAAACAATACAAACAAAAAGTACTAGAAACTAAAAGGCTATAAAGTTATCATACTATTCCTACAATCATTAGGGGTTCATTTTATTTTTTAATTAGTATATTAATTATTCCCATTCTTTTGTTAATTAAAACTTTGTTAAGCCAATACTCCCTCAAACAAAGAATCATTGTGTGTGAGGCACAAATTTATTATCACAATGTCTGCTTACTAGTTACTATTTATTTTTAGTCGGGTCATCAATCAATCAAAACTTACCCTTCACTCCAGTTACAAGTGGAAGGGGACTGGTCAAGGTCGAGTTCAAAGCTGACCCACTATGAAAAGTGGACTATTTTAGCCATCTTCCCCTCGGCCTCAAATTTCAGTTATCCGCTTACTTAGCCTGGACTGGCCAATTAAAAGCCAAACACAAACTGCGGTCTCGGGCCATGAAAATGAAATCAGATGAAGATGTAGTTCTGGATGCCGACAATTCAATGAGAGCACCAAGAGAGAGCTCAATGGCCCATCAGGCCATCAATCAAACAATCACTTAATGAACTACTTCAAAAGCAGACGATGATGCCTCATTCGCAATTTTTGCCAAAAAAAAAGGCCCGAACAACAATCGCAGACAAACACGCCAATTTCCACTCACAGTTTTGTTTCCCTGTTTGTGTGGGGCGGCCTCTTGGGTGGATTGGCATTAATTGCCTTGTGCTGCTTTTATGGCATCGATTGAAAAAGTTTTTGGGAAAACCAGTCCTATTTTTCGGCACCCCCCTAAGTACTCAGCCACAAAACTTTTCCAGCACCAAACGCTTAAAATGCGCTTAATTGAGAGTCAGACTTGAAGAGTCATCGAGGCGCCGCCCTGGAGATCCCAAAAAGTTTTACCAAACTATTCCAACCATTTCTGGCTCCAACAAAATATTATTGCAAATAATTCGTTTAGACAGTTTACACATTGTTAAGCGTCGATAGCCGATCGGGGCTGAAATCGACCTTCAAGGTATTTTTGTAAAATTTCAATTGTTTATCCTTTCCAGCTGAGGTGGGCGGACAACTTGGTCTGGGCTTGAAATTAATATTGAAATTGTGGCCACAAATTCCACTTGTAGTTCGAGCCCCGAAAGTTGCCTTCGTCCGGGCCGAGTATGTATTTCTGGCGGCCGACCGCAATTTGCCAAAAAACTTTTGAACTTTTTCGAAAAGTTTACTTTATCAACTTCTTGTTCATAGTTGGGTAAGACAAATCAAAAAAAGGAAATGCCAAAGCCCCAGAAAAGGGCGGGGGAATGGAAGGAAACCAAATTACTGCCCTAATGCCCAAACAAATCGATCTGTTAGGCCATGGCTACGTGACAGTTGCCACTTTAATTAAAATGAAATGCGCTAATGGAAATCCGAGCCCAAAATGAGTCTCACCCACACGCGCACACCCACAGGAACTGGAATTCATGCACACATCCTGACACATATAGGTGAACCGCATTTCGTTATGATTAAAAAGGCCCACGAGTGTCTGATGCGCGAATAAACAGCCAACTTGCACTGAGAAAATTATCTACCATTGGACAAAAGAATAAAAAATAAAAAAAAAAAACCATGCATCCTAGAAGTATAAGAAAAGTTTTTCTTTAACTGTCCATGACTAAACTAAATATAAATCAGAATAAGGAAACCGCCCAGCCGTGTGTGGAAAGCATTTTCAGACTATCATGTCTGTATTTCGGTACGTGAAATATTAATAATTCCATTTTGAACAGCTCAAGGCAAGGATAAGCTTGGCGGCCCGGGCTTTATTTTTAGACACTCGAAACCAAAACCAATGTGGGCCGATGAGAGACAGGAGGGAGTGGCAAGAGCGAGCCGGGGGCTTGAGGTGAGAATCGACAGACAGGTGGGGCCCGAGGGCCACTTAAAGCATAGAAAAACTATTAAAATTTATGCGTGGCCAACAAGAAAACAACAACGAAACTGTCGCGTCCATTACCACACTCCAGCACACACACACAGCAGGAGAAAGTGGCGGGAGAAAGTCGAGGAAAATAACCGAAGGGCAGGACATGTAAATGCTGACAAACAATAAAATGTGGCCAGCAAAGCAGCGCGATTGGAGTAATCCCTCCTGCTGACAAGTGCCCAGGACCTTGGACGGAGTTCGGTGAACTGTCGAGTGGAGCATAAGAGCCTACATCAACGATTCCTGGCGAGAGATTCTGGAGACACCCCGGGGATATCTTTACAGCCTTATTCCATATGTACTCGCTGTCATAATTTAAGCCAACATTTTGACTGTTGGGGTAGATAATGAAATGTGTATTCACATCTTGATTGTATTCACAGGCCTATTCAAAACGAACATGAATGGTTTCCCAATAAAAAGGAGTTGTAAAAGTAAGGAAATAAAATTTATAATTCAAAGAATATGACAGGCCAGATATCAATTTTTTAAAATCAATATTGATTTAAAGGCTTTTCCATTTAAAGATCGATTTATATTCTATTTGATTTCTAATTTTATACAAGTAAAATTTAATTATTATTTTTTATATTTATTAAATTAGCAATAAAAGCAGTTTAAAATTTCTAAACTTGAAAAATGATACAATAAATATTATCAAAGTTTATCAGTTAGGCCTTAAGTTGGTCACATTTCCTCAACACTTTGTTTTGCCGCTGGGTTTATTAACTTTCAATTTATGAAAACAAATAGGCAAAAAAGTTAATTAGTCTTAGGGTACATAGTTGATTAATGAACAACTTTTAAAAAAAGTATAGCAAAAGTTCGCGCAAAAGTTGTTAACTGAGTTAAAAGTAAAAGTTCTTAAACCTTAAGTCCCCGCACTGTCACTTTAAAAGTAACTACGTTCTTTATTCAGGCTATAAAGGCCACACTTTTCACGATCTTTAAAATTCAATAAAGGAAACTATAAAAATCTAAGTGAACCTTAAAACGTTGACAGGCTGATGCCTGGAGGGTATTTTTCGTTATTTTTTGTTTTCAAACTACTTGCACAGATTTCTTGTCGGCAGTTGTTGCTTCGGGGAGATGGCCAACTTAACGCCTTCGAGTTGTAAAACACTTAGCGGTTATTTTGGGTGCCTTCTGCAGGAAGGACTCGCTTTGGAGGGAAAGTTTTAGGGGAGGACATACGCCAAGAAATCCGCACCAGGCGAATTTCTGGGTTGTGTTGTAGATAATTTAGCGCAATTTACGTGCAAATTTGCTTACGTTACTCGCCAGTCAAGGAAGATAGCGCACAGGTGTGTGCACGAGGCAATAGCTCCGAGGTTGTCGAGGATATCGAGGCCCTTGGTTCAGTTTGGAGCGCGAACACAACCGACAACAGCAAAGGACAACGCACGACTGCGTCGGTTGCCGACCAGGAGCCTCGGCTCCTCCATTATGCCACCATGCCATCATGCCACAGGCAGGCCAGCCGTGCCACTGTGCCAATGTGCCACGATGCCGAAACCAAAACCGAATCGAAATACGAACGATACGCTGGGTCGTCGTTTGCAGCGTCGTTAGTTGAAAGTAAGCAGAAATAGAAATATGAAAAAGAAGTAACCAAAATAGCAGTTGGGGCCGACTCCGTCTTAAATAAATCGCTAGTAGATTATTCGTGCTGGCACCCAGTTGTACCCGCTCTGCTTTCTTTTTGCCACCCTTCGCTGCTTGCTCTTACTTTCATTTTTTTGTGAAACAAACTTTTTTTAGGCCTGCGCCAGTGTGTATGCTACGAAAAATTGACAGCCGCAACGCAAAGGGGACAGTTTTTTCCATCTTTTTTGTTATCCTGGAGTCTCGAGGTGCCTGCCTTTGGATAAGTAATTTTCGCTGTTTCTATTTAATTTATGACTCGTGTTGCCGTCGTGTTTCATTATTTGCCTTTTATTAATTTGTTTATTTGTTTATCTGTGCACCGCTCTGCTACCCATCTAGCAGCTCCCTCCCTCCCTTCTTTCCCGCTGTATCAGGCAACCAGGACATTCTTGGCCGTTTAAACGTTATGTGCCCCTCGCTTGTGTTTTTATGTACTTTTAATACACTCACACAACCTGGAGCGGGCTTAGGCCCAGAGAGATAGACAGGACATTCTGATCCATACGTGTACCGTAGCCGAGTCGGTTGCCTTGGTTTACTGTTGCTTCGCTGAAAGTTTCTTCCATGCTTTCCTCACACGCGTAGGCGAGAGCCCCGCCAATCTCCCTCACTTTCACTGCCAGCCACCCCCACTCGATACGACTGTTGCATGCACAGCAGGGAAAGTCGTAAACATCTTCGTTGTGGTCTCGACGCCGGCTCCTGGCTTCTGCTCAGCTTTTATTATCCTCCTCGGGGAGGCTGGAAGGATATGATAGGGATGTCAATTCTATTCAGACAGCGTTGAGAAGCTCTGGATTAATTAGAGTCCTAAAATTGCGGATCAAGATAGTCTAACGTCAGAGGTAATTTTGTCTCTTTTTTGTATTAAAATATTTTTATTAGTATTAGTATAAATAAAAGGATAAGATGGGCAAGAAAGGTAAATTAAAGATATTGGTTAGCATGAAACATAGGTTTGAGCACTTTATTAGGTCCATTTCTCTGTTTAACCTCTCCAGAAGTTACTACTTCAACAGAAGTGTATCCCGTCTTTGTCCTGACACACTTTTGATTTATTTTTCCGATTTGACTTTTAATGAACTTTAGTTTATATACTCCAAGTTGGTAAAGCACTCTCCGGCGCTGGAAGTCTCTGTAAACAGTTTCAGCCACTAAACTTTGACATTTTAGTGGCCATTCGATGGGAACTTATGTTTTACGAACGGGGTACTTGGTGGCGCTTGTTGCTCACTTGAGTCATAATGCTCATACGCCTTGTTGCACAAGTCGCATAAAGATGATGGCATATTTTTCGGTTTAGTGCGAGCCACTTAATAGACCACAAAACGCAGCCAAAGCCTCATAAAGCAGCAAAGCACACTCGTACAGAGGCCCAATACACTGGCACACTCGCACAACGAGCGCGTGTACAAACAGTAACAGCAACAGCAACCAGCAAATGGCCACAAATGACACGTTTGGTGTTAAATGGAGGTCGTCCGGCTCGCATACAGAGTTGCTATAGCACATGTATTGGTGTCGAGCCTGGCTGCGTTACTGTGTCCTTCTGTGAGTCGCTGTGTCGCTGTGCCGCAGTTACAGCTAAATTGTTTGTACAACATGCATGTAGAACAAGCATAAATCCCAACCACAGCCACATCACATCCTCAACCACATCCACACACACATGCTCACAGGCGAGACAAACTGGGCCCAAACCAGCTGGCAATTAAAGCCGCTGAGCTTGAGCTTACCCACACACGCACCCACAAGCTCGTACAGGTGAATCCCATTGTGATGGCCCTCATCAAACAGTTGGTTATTGTTTTCCCTGTGTTACCCATTCCCAGTCCCATAATCGACTTAACCATTACGACTATAAATCAATGGGCATTGGCGTCCAGTGTCGGACATTTTGCTAATTTTTTTTTACAAGGCGGCTTTGCTTTACAAGTTAAAAAATAAATAAAACGTAATTAATATTATATTATTTTTTTGTATATTTAATGCCTGCTCGTAAATATTTTATAGGGAATTTCGAATTTTACAATGTTTCTACTATTTTTAGTTGTTACTTTTTTGTCAAAAAACTGTACAAAATTTAGTTTGTAAAAATTATATAGTATGAAAAAGCATAAAAATGACATTTTTGTCACATTTTCAAATAGTTTGTGGACTATTTTTTTCCTTTAAAATCCAATTGTTTTTACTGTACTAGTGGCTGCGCCACTGGATGTGTCCTGCTGCTGCCGCTGTTGCTAATGAGCTGTAACCAAAGGCAACAGAAGCGACCACGAGCCAAGCCAGCAATACATTTACAGCAAATTAAATTCTACAATAACTACAGCCACGGCAGACACACATGGAAAAGCCCGCCGGCCGTCAATCACACTCATACACACACACCGGCGAACTTTGGAGAAAGGACCTGATGAGGAGGATGAGGTGAAGCAATGTGTCGTGAGCTGTCGCCATTGTGACTTTTATTGCAGGAGGCAGTTGGCGTTCCTGTTGCCGGTCCTGCTACTGCCACTGTTTCCACTGCAATTATCAACTGTAGCTGACACCTATACCAACACAAAAACACTTAAAAAAAAGCAATTACCCTTAAGAAAAAAATATGTTAAAAATTTTATTCTCAAAATTTAGAGCTACATAATAAATAATTATAAAATGTGCCATTTGGGTGCGGTATAGGTTTTTGACAATTTAAAATTGATAATTTTTTCCACTGCAAATCCATGTGCTCACGAAGACAATTTGTCTCGGGCCCACAAAAGTTCTACGGGCAGAGAAAGTACGGAGAAACAGGAGCTGGCAGCTTTAATTGCACAGAACAAAAAACCAGGCTGAGAAAAAACATTGCACTATGTGCCGGCAAATAGCACAAAAAGCCAATTTGGCTTTTGGCTAACACATGGAAAAGGGACCTGAGGGCATAAAAGTGAAAGTGAAAGCCAAATAGCAAAGCTTTCTTTCTTTTCGCACTTGTTGGGAAACACGGTTAATCCAACGTTGCCAGATAACTAAACATATTTAAGAAAAACAAACTTTGTTTAAAATTTCGGCATAAGCATATATTATTGTCAACAATTAAAATTGCGCTACATTTGTAATTGAGATTACAGCTACTTATTGAGCATACGTGTCTTAGTATTTATCTGGGAATTTGCAGATTTGTTACGTTAGATTTGGAAATGAATTAACAATTAAACGGGAGTAATGTCTAAAAATTACATGAACAATTCGGATCAGTACAGGTGAAACTGGTTCCATCCTTGTTGCAAAAGATACACTTAGTGATAGTCGAAGATTGAGCAATGGCCGGTTCCGATACGCAAGTCCTTTTCTTGGAAAATTTCGGCATTGGTCGATCAGTTCCACGCTTTTTATCAGTGCCGCTGGTCTTCACATTTGGATTACTAAACTGATGTAGTTTCATTCTCCTCATGTAATTGCTCCTCGCCTTAGCAGCCTTTTTCTTCCACAAAAACTTTTCCTCATTGGACATCTGACGCCATATTTCGCCTCCTCGGGATGCTATCTCTGTCGCCTTATAGTGCGGATGTTCAGCTTTAATCATTTTTCTCCCGCAAGAACTCATCCAGGTCAAAAAGGAACCCATTGGTTTTTTTGGGGGAGGTCCACACCGAGAAGCCATTGCTTATCTAAGTAAAAAAATTTCTTCACATTTCACAAATTTTTTTTAAGTCGTTTGAAAACTCACTTCAAAAAATTTAGCTCGTTAATAAAATAAAATTCGGTATACTTTTTCGTTGTGACCTCAAAAAGTGTAAAATTGTCGTGTTGACTCTATGAAATCTCACAAAAGACTGAATATTTTATGGGGCTTTCTAAACTACCCAAAATCAGTTGGATGAAATGGACTACTAGATTGAACCATTTTTTGGTTTCGCAGACTACTTGATTTAATCTTTATTCTTTATTATCCTTGTGTTTAGATAAACTCTCAAGGATTTTTCAGCATTAACGAGTACTTAAAAAGTTTTCCGTTTAAATTTGGAGGTAACGTTGTAAACAATTTTTGACCTCCAGGTAAATGATTTATTTTTAAAAAAGTTCATCTAATTGACTATTTTCAAAGAGAGCTCACAAAGCGGAAACGATTTACCAAATAATTAAAAAAATAAACTTCATAAATAAACTCAAAAATCTATTATAAACCTGCCTAAGATTTAATTTTAGTTTTAATATTTTTTTTATGTAACAATTTTTTTGAAAAATAAAATAATAAATGAAATTAATAGTAAAGTCAAATATGTAGAAATTTATTGAACATTTTACACGATTATTTTACATGAACCGAATTGACAAAAGTGCGACATGGTCACTCTGAAATCAATCGAAAAGTGAGTCAGGCGGTTCTCGTGCGGTTTCCAGTATTTGATTTATCTCGTTTTTTATTAAAAGTCGCCAAAACACAAAAGAAAATGTCGACCCTGGCCACTCCATTGTCCATTGCCGGCACCCGTCAATCGGGCGCCTCTGTTCGCACTCAGAACGGTGAGAAACTAATTCATTTGACAACAGCTGCACAGCGTCGACCGGCGGAGCACGTTTCTTGCTGATCTAATGGTCACACGCCGGGGAGAATGTTCGGGAACAAAAGAGACATGGTCTTTTTCGTCGGGATTATAGTTTTTTCTTAAGATATTCCTGACCTTCAAACTAAAGAAAACCTTAATTACATCAAAACATGACAAAGTGAGGTTATGACTAAAGGATATTTTCCCCTCTTCCTGTAGTTATGGCTGCCTTGTCCATATCCAACATCGTAAAGAGTTCCCTGGGACCGGTAGGTCTGGACAAAATGTTGGTGGACGACATTGGCGATGTTACAGTGACGAACGATGGCGCCACCATTCTGCGCCTACTGGAGGTGGAGCACCCGGCTGCCAAGTAAGACATTCATATGACATTCCTTTTGCAAAAAAAAAAATAATTTTGTTTCTTTCAGAGTTCTGGTTGAGCTGGCTCAGCTGCAGGACGAAGAGGTTGGCGATGGCACCACTTCCGTGGTCATTCTTGCCGCTGAGCTGCTGAAAAACGCCGACGAACTGGTCAAGCAGAAGATCCACCCAACCTCGATCATTTCGGGATACCGTATTGCTTGTAAAGAAGCCTGCAAATACATCTCAGAGCACTTGACCGCCCCTGTTGACGAGCTCGGTCGCGACTCCCTGATCAACATTGCCAAGACCTCGATGAGCTCAAAGATTATCGGTGCCGATTGCGAGTTCTTCTCCGCCATGGTTGTCGATGCCGCCCAGTCTGTGAAGATCACGGATCCCAGAGGTCAGACTGCCTACTCGATAAAAGCCATTAACGTGTTGAAGGCGCATGGAAAGTCGGCCCGCGAATCTGTCTTGATTCCGGGTTATGCTCTCAACTGCACCATCGCCTCGCAGCAAATGCCCAAGAAGATTGTCAACGCGAAGATTGCCTGCCTGGACTTCTCGCTGCAGAAGACCAAGATGAAGATGGGCGTCCAGGTGCTTATCAATGATCCTGACAAGCTTGAGGCCATTCGCGCTCGCGAGTTGGACATCACCAAGGAGCGCATCAACATGATCCTAGGTACAGGAGTCAATGTGGTGCTGGTGAGCGGTGGTGTGGATGATCTCTGCATGAAGTACTTTGTGGAGGCGGGTGCCATGGCAGTGCGTCGCGTAAAGAAGAGTGATCTGAAGATCATTGCCAAGGCCACGGGAGCCGCTTTTCTTACCTCGCTCACCAACATGGACGGTGAAGAGAGCTTCGATGCCTCGATGGTGGGAGAGGCTGCCGAAGTGGCTCAGGAGCGCATCTGCGATGATGAACTTATCCTTATTAAGGGCACCAAAGCTCGGTAAGTGCTTTAAATGCAAATATGTAAGATCAATTTATAATTTGTTTATTTTAATGCAGTGCCGCTTCCTCCATTATCCTGCGCGGTCCGAATGACTTCTACTGTGATGAAATGGAGCGTTCCGTACACGATGCACTGTGTGTTGTGAAGCGCGTTCTGGAGAGCAAAAAGGTTGTGGCCGGCGGCGGCTGTGTAGAAGCAGCCCTCTCCATTTACCTGGAAAACTTTGCCACATCCCTGGCCTCTCGCGAACAGTTGGCCATTGCCGAGTTCGCCAAATCGCTGCTCGTCATTCCCAAGACTCTGTCCGTGAATGCGGCCAAGGATGCCACAGATCTGGTGGCTAAGTTGCGTTCTTATCACAACTCCAGCCAGACCAAACCAGAGCACGCCGAGCTCAAGTGGACCGGCCTGGATCTGATCGAGGGTGTGGTTCGCGACAACAAGAAGTCGGGCGTGCTGGAGCCGGCCATGTCAAAGATCAAGTCGTTGAAGTTCGCCACAGAAGCTGCTATCACCATTTTGCGTATTGACGATATGATCAAGCTGAATCCGGAGGACAAGAGTGGCAAGAGCTACGCCGATGCTTGTGCCGCCGGTGAACTGGACGGTTAGAGGTCTACCGGTCCTCGTCTATTCTGTTTAGGCATTTAATTTAAAATAAATCATCCACTTTCGATTCTAATCGCCCCCATTAATTTGTAACAACAATTTAATTGTGTTGCCCTTTGCGATCTGTATTAACACCACGCATCCGTAATCCTTTCTCATTCACGCTTCAGGACATAATAAACTTTGAATATGCTGCGGCGCAAACTAAGAGTTAATTGTTTATGTTTTTGGGGGAGAGAAAACTCTTCAGGAAGATGAGAAAAGGCAATCCGAGAGCGAGAGAACCTATTCAACTAAAAATAGCGTCTGCATCTATTTCGTCTATTAATACAAAAAAGAAAACAGCCCAATAGCAACGAAACGCACATTGCTCAAGAATTTTTATAAATTTAAGATTTTCCAATATAATGGCGGATAATAACGAGGAGGGAGCCGTTGGAGGCGATGTGAATAATAATAGTAGTGATTTACCCACGTCAAATGGTGATCAGCAGGAAGTGGAGTCCCAGGAGCAGTCGCAGAATGAGCTGCTCGACATGGTTTTCACGTTGGAGAGTGAGAAGCAGGCACTGCTAGAGGAGTCCCGCAAACGGATTGGAGCACTTCGCAAAGACTTTGAGGTTAGTTTTGAGGTATCCATCGCAACTATACAGTAACTATTAACATCAGGAAGCCAAAGTGGAGAATGAGCGTCTGAAGAAGAAGGTGGTGCAGTTGGAACAATCACTTAAGCAATCTGTAATGCTGGGCGGCACAGACGCTCCCAAATCCCGCCAAGAGCAGGAGGAACTGCTTCTGAAGGCCAAAACACTTTTGTTTGAAAAAACCAAAGTGAACAAGCAGCAGGAGCAGCAAATATCGGTTCTTAAACACCAAGTGGAGACGGTCAAGGATGTGCTGCAGGTGACCAAGGATATGCTGCAACTGAAAACCAACGAGTGTGACCACACCCAAGCCCGCCTGGAGAAGAGCCAACTCTGGATCAAAGCGGAACAAGACAAGTGTGCTCTCACAGAGAAAAAACTGGCCATATCCAAGTCCGTCTATGATAAACTGCGAGCAGAGTACGACACGCAGTCAAAAATATTCAAAGTATGTAATTTCCACCCTTCATTCTATACAAACTATAATTTTTCATCTTTTTAGGAACTCAAATCGGCATACGAGCAGAAGGTTAAGGTCCTTAGCTTGGCTTTGGAGGAGGCCAAAAAATAGTTGAACAATTTAATAAACTATGTTAATTAAATGCACACACATCCTTTATGATTTGAATAATTTAATTATCTTAGGCGCTCGGGGTGCCCGCCTGGGCCTGTTGCTGCTGCTGGGCCTGCAACATTTTTGTTGCAGCTGCCTGTTTCAACTCCAGCACTGCCATCACAGAGTTCAGGAAGCGGGTCTTCTGCAGATGGATCTTCTCGATTTTCTCAATCTGCTCCTGAACGTACTCCACACGTCGTTTGAAATAGTCCTTCGAGCCTTCTAGGTCCTATAGAAATAACATATGTTCAAGCAGATGGTTTAAATTCCTTGTATAATTCCTAAGAACCTTTTCGATGTAATAGCCGGTGCCAATGTCGATCACAAAGTTGTTGAGATCCTTCACACGTCCTGGAACGTACATACTACTTGTAAGCGGCACAAGAATTTGGCGATTCTCCCAGTCCGGCTGGAAAGTTTCTAGCGCTTCCTTGGAGCCGGCGTATTTTGCTTTACAGCTGTGCAGAGTTGATAGCGAGTCCTGGATATTGCTCATTTCCTGGAGATAATTAGATAAAAAACTTTTTTGTAGCATGTGCCAATGGCAACCACCCCCGGTCCCCGACCGCCTGACTCATTTTAACACAAGCAGCGACACCCACATGCAAGACCCACTTACCTGCTCAAACTCCTGCTTTATTTGCATCAACTGGTCCGGACTAAGCTTGGTCAGGTCAATCACCTCAGCCTTGCCCGGTGCGTTTGCTGTTGCTGCCATGCTTTGTGCCAAAACTTGTAATTTAAAACAAATTAAATACAAATCTCTTCGGTCACTTTGGTGTGAATCGAATAAGAGCAAGTGATGAGCGCTGAGGGGCGATTGCAAAATAATCGGTATCACACTCGATAGTATCGAATTGGGCATTACCACGCCGCGTTGCCGGATTTTTAGTCTGGATTGTATATATCCTAGTATATGATCATAAAGAATGAACAATGACTTTTGAAAAAATTAAAACCAACAAATTACAGAGCTCTCAAAGAATTGAAAAAGGAAAAGCAGGGTAGGCAAAATTTCCACTACATTTTTCAATGTTCTTGTGGGGGGGGGATTAAAAAAAGCTTGCGCAACATAACGAGAAATAGATACAGAGAAAAAACGATCGTTATAAGATAATAGTTTAATATATAATAGAATTATTAAAAGTTTAAATATTTCTAATTAAAATTTTCTATTTCAGAGTCGGAAGAGTGAAAAAAATCTGAAAATTTTCTTTTACTTTTGCATGAACTAAAATCGGAGCAGAACATTTTATAATAGAAATATTTAAACTAGAAATAGAAATAGAAATATTATATATTATAAAAAAAAAATACACTAAAATTTTCCGTTCATCTGACCCACATTGAAACTGGATCTGACATTTATGTGTTAAGAATTTGGAAAAGAAAAATTTAGAGAGCGTAACAAAGCTTTTATTATAAATCTAAAAAAAAATATTTGGAAAACATGCTTAAAATTATTTGCAATCATATTGATCTTCAGTGAAAATAAAAGTGATAGAGGAGACTCTATTTTTAAAGAATGGCTCTGTGTAGGCTCATCTACTCATCTATTAGTCCCAGGAAGTCAGATATGTACATATTTGCGATGCGTTTCGTCGAGTTCTGTTATTATTATTTTCATAAAATTCTGAATTATCTCTATGCAAGTTGATGTATTCTACACACTGATCCGTAATATTTTTTATAGCAGGAACGAATTGAGCTTGCATAGCCGAAGAGTCGAAATTCAAAATAAATTTTTTCTAAAAGTACAAAAAAAATAGAAAGAAACAGAAATTAATTCACAGGTAATACTCACTATATTGGCAGTACCAATTTTTTCCAATTTATGTATTAAATTACCACTTAAATGTAAATTGGTTATGTCTTTCTCCTCGATCAGGTCCTAGTCCGAATCACCATTAGATTGCAATTCCGCTTCAAATAAGATGTTGTTCGGCGTCCCGGTTTTTGTGGTGTCTTATAGCTTTCATGTATTGTAATTGATATTTTAGATGACATCCAAGCAGTATGTTTTGACTTAAATCGTTCGACAATATAGTTGCTTTTTGGGATTCTATTTTTTATAAATGATTTAAATTTATTTCCAACTTTTTATCATCTTTGACACACATCTTTGACGTGTTAATGTCTAAATTTTTTATAAATAAAATCTAACAAAAATTATATTTTGCGAATATTGCTGAGCCAAATATTGAATAGATCGCTATGGGGAAATTCGAAAGTCGCTGATATTGCGGAATTGCGAGAAAAAGGGAACGAACGGGGAAAAGTTATTAATTAGCAATAAAGAACGAAATATATTAATAGAAACTGGCGTAATTAGTTATTGTCAAAAAAATAAAAAGCAATTTGTCAAGCTTCAGTGAAGCATTTATATGTATAAACTTTAAGTATTTTAAATCAGAAATACGAAACATTAACACAAAAATTTCTAATTTATGCTAAAAAAATTGACTTTTGGAACATAGTATCCATACCTTCCATGCCCAGATTTCTAAGTGCGACTTTGATTCGGGTTGAAAAAACTTCTAAGGTATATTTTAGTCCGGATTTAAGTTTACCGATCGCCACTCTCCAAAACTCATCTGTGATTCTGATTCTCGGGATTCAAGGATATTATAAGTAACAAGAATGAAGTATCTGACAAGATGCACCACCTGAATACGGGTCACTGCCATGTCAATGACACTGATGACCTCATATAACCACATTAATAACACTCCTCTGTCGAATTCCCTTTGGTATGTCTCTAGGATATATGTATGTTAAGCTTTCACTTCCTTTTTGAAAAGAGGCAATGTCCACATCTGGTTTGCCAACCAAAAACAAAAGACATCGCAAAAATCGCAAGAAAACCATATATCTTCATGAATGCATCGATCTTAGTTGTTCCGCACTAAACTGAAATGAACAACTGAAATGTGGAATCCTATCCTAATCCTATGTACCCCAAAACAATTGCATCATCTTTAATTAAACAAATAAAATATCGTTTCGTGCAATTTTTTCGACAGCTAATAAATTTATTTTTATTAAGAAAGATATCAAAATATATCAGAAGAATAATTCTTATCAACCGTAAATTTGCGGCATCATTAAATTGATTAACTAGAAAAACCAAAAATGCCGAAAAAATACAATACAAAAGTAAAGGTTTGGAGTTCAATGTCTCAAACCTATGAACTATTACTTTAAATATTTGGAATACTTCTCGTCGAGTTCTGGTATTATCGTGTTCATAAAATGCTGAATTATAACCATGCCAGGTCTTCATAGGAAGTCTTTAGTTTGCACAAGTCATATGAGGTTATTAAAAAAAAACAGTAAATATTGCTTCGAAGCCAAGTCGCACTCCAAATGGTCCATAAATAAGAGCCCCGATTGTACGAAAAATAGCTCCAATGCGTTCTTTCTTCACTGTATTTTTATCATAGTGTCCATACCTGCCAAAATCATAGTGAAGTTCGTCCAAAATATGCCTAAATAGATTTCTAAGTGGAACTATTCGGTGGGAAAGAACTTTGAAAAGATCCAGCTATTCTAAGGTATATTTTAACTCTCCATAATTCATCTCTGACGTCTTTCATCTGATTCTCGGGATTAAAAGATATGATAAGTAACCAGCACGAAGTATCAAAAATACAGGCTTCAAACACATCCGACAGGCTTCAAGAGCTTCTGAACTTAAATTTCGCATTTCAACCATTCTGATCTTGGCTGTTCCCAAATAATCTTTCATTGCCATGTCAATGCGACTGATGGCCTCGTGTAACTAAATCAATATACCTCCTTCGTCGAATTCCGCACGAGACTGAATTGAACATAGCCCTGTAGAATTCCTTTATATACCCTAAGACAATTTAATCATCTTTAATTAGAAAATAAAATAACATTTCGTGGAATTCGTTTATATTTAATACAATAAAAATAAACAATAACAGCTAAATTTATTTTTATCAAGAAAGTCATTCGTCTTTAATCAGAAGAATTATTCTTTTCAAGCATAAATTTACGGCATCATTAAATTGATTAACTTAAAAAACAAAAATGCGGCAACAATTCTGATTTCGCACTTAATGTAGTCTGTTTTTGATTCCAAATAGTTCCTCATGTCCAGCTCAATTATACTTATTTCTATTTTAATTCTATCCTCTTCGGAACTTCATGAAAATTACTCTTTTGACAATACAATTCTTTTGCCAAATAAGATTTGCAACATCGCTAACATACTTGAACGGATAGTAATTTTAATTACTAATAATCGTATTTTCGTAATTTTATATCCCTCAAACAGCATGGTTTTTTGGCTGGGAGGTCAGGTTAATACACAGACTTCTCCAAAGCATTTGACACAGATTGTCACGCTGCCCTACTGACAAAGTTATAAATGAGGTGTTCATGCCCTCTTGTTAAGTTGGTTTGAATCATATCTGGCAGACCGACCATGCCAAGATCCAATTACTGATGCCATCCTTCTCTGGTCTTCCATCTCCTTAAGATCGCTCCTATATATTGTATTCGACATCTCTTCCTGCTTTCGTTATGCCTACTACTTGTCGTATGCGGATGACCTTAAAATCTATGAATATTATCTGCATTAGTGACAGTTAACTTGTGCCGGAAGATATACATATATATCTACAGTTTCCTCCTTTAGCACCCGCAATCTACTTCCATTAAAGTATGTAAATTTCAATTTACCGGCTAAAGGCTGGAGCCAATCTCCACTTCTTATTGTATAAACAATTAATATTTGAGAGTTAAAGAGATATTGACTTTCACCTTTGTCAATAATAAAGTCTCAGATAAGAAAGATTGCGCTCTTTTACTGAGACTTAGTAATTTTAACTGAGACTTAATAATTTTAATATTCCCCAAGGGGATCTTTCGTACCTTTGTCCCTTATGTATTAACTATCCCAGAGCCAATGTTTAATGAGCTCAAGTATAACTTTTTAATGAGCCATTGGAGCGTGCTCTTTCCTTTTCTTTGCCGCCAGGAATCCACTCCTAATGAAGTGGGGCTTTTATAAATTTTTTTTCTAGGCTTGATAATTTGGCATTTTTTATGTAGTATGTTAGTTTTTACAGAGAAGCCATATAAGGATATGTCAGTTGGCGAAATATATAACTAAATAATTAATATGGTTCTTGATTTCATTAATTTACACGACAAAAGGGAAAAATAAACAGACAGACATGCTCAACTCAGAAGGGGATCCTGACCAAGAACATACATATATACTGTATAGGGTTGGAGATGTCTCATTTACTACGTTGCTCACTTTTGACCAAATGTATAATACTTTCTACAAGAATATAATACGAACATATAAAATAATCCTTAGAAAAGTGGAAAAGCTTACTTACCATATCAACGTTGAAACAATTTCAGGTAGATGGGAAGAAGAATTATAGTATTTTCTCGTATACTCTCGTATACTCGTATTTTCTTCGTTGTCCATAAAAATATAGAGAATTGTACTTGAATAATACTTGTACCTTCGTGAGTCTGACCTAAAATACAGCCTAGTCTGTATTATTATTTTAATATTATTTCAAACATACTTCTAATTAAATTAAGAATAAGTGTTTTCATTGCACTACATGCCTTTTATTCATGAATTTAAAAGATAAGATGATCGCAATAATTTAGCGAACATTCTTAAAGTTTTTCGTGATTTGTAGTGGAAATGGAGATGATTGATAGGACTTAATTTTAAAATTCCTTGCTTCTTCAGGCATCCGAACTAATTCCCGAACGGATTCTGCGTTTTGATAAAAATGCCTGGTCATTGAATAATTATCCTGGCCTTTGACGAAAGAATACACAGGAATAGGTTTGGGGTTCAATAACTCAAGCTCCTGTAATTCTTCCTCGGACTTAGATATTTGTAATGCCTCTCGTCGAGTTCTGGTATTACTGTTTTCATAAAATGATGAATTATATCCATGCCAGGTGATGTATTTCATACACTGATCCGTCACATTTGTTAAAGCAGAAACAAATAGATGTCGCATAGATTGAGACTCGAACTTCCAAAAATATTTGGCCTAAAAGTAAAGGTATTAATACTGAAAAAAACTTCATTTAAATCATAAACTTACAGTGCTGGCATGCGAAATTTTTCCTTTTAGAACATGTAAGTTTGTTTTATCTTCTTCAAATGCTTTATTCATATCTTCAACTATATTTGTAGCATTCCGAATTTTATTCTCTAAAATCACAAAAACCTCTTCAATATATTTTATTTGGTCTTCATAGGATGTCGTTTGTTTCCATACGACATATTCGGTTATTCCCAAAGCCCCACCAACTACTGCTGTAATTCCAAGGCCAATCCAAAGGGGCGTAAATAGCAGAGCTCCGATTGAAATAAAGATAGCGCCAATCAAGGCATCAATCCCAATTCCTATAATCCCGTTTTTACTTTCCATCAGCTCGATTTTCTTTCTGCCGTAGTATCCTTCCGGTAGGAAATCAGCGGATAGGTCATGCAAGATGGATTTAAATAAATTCCTAAGATCCTGGGATCGATATAGTACATTCTTCAAAAGTTTCAGCGATTTTTCGGTGTAACTCAACCCAGAATCGAGTTCAACGACTATTATTCTCAATAGCTCATCTCTATCGCTCTGTGAAAGTTTCGCGGAACCTATGGGGGGGACTACTACCTTTCTGCCAGCGAAGTATCTGTGTCTGAGGGCTGTCCGGGGCAATCAAGCGCAATCTACGAAAGTTCATTGCACGTTTTCACTTTCAATAGTTGCAATCTTAATTGATTCTGATGCCCGGCCATGCGGGTCCGATCAAAAAGAAATTAAAATCTATGATAGTGGCAGAATCGACTCGTACATGGAATTAATTTATGCCACCACCCACCTATTGGTCGCCCACTTAAGAAGCCATTAAAACCCATTATAGGACAACAGCTGACAGCCATAGATATACAACTTGTCCAGATCCAGGTCCCAGGTCCCAGGCGATGGCGAGTTCATAATTTTAAGAACCAAGAATTTATTTATGATATTTATGATATTCATTGAATATTTTTCAAATGGTTTGGAAAAATAATACTATATATGAATCGGAGGTTCAATATTTATCAGGAATTGTAAACATTATAATTTTATTCGGCAAATATAAAAAATAATAACAAAGCCCGACAAAATTTTTATTTTGCGAATTTGGGAATACATATGAATAAAAAAATAAAAATCCTATCTTAAAAGATAAAAGCCATAAGGTATATATATATATATATATGTATATATGTTCATATATAAATTTTCATGTTCATACTGCATGAGCTTTGCAAACATTTGCGAAATTATTAATTAACAGTTGTATATTACACTTAATAAACACTGTTGATAACAATTATCTAATTAAAACATAAATAGTCTATGGCCCAAATTCAAATCAAATTATAATACGTACTCTAATACCCAATTTTAGGTAGATTTTGCAAAAACCCATTCAGAAAAATTGAACCCGACATTTAACTAAAACTGTAAAAAAAGCTAGGACGACTCGAACAACCATCATTATAAATAGCAAAACTGAAAAGAACTCTTTTGTTTCAATTATATATTTATTGTATTTATTATATGCAATGTTATAATTCTGTGTTTTGTCAGTCATTCTGTATTTGTATGCGTTTTACAATTTTGTTTTGGTTTTTCTCGTAAATTATAAAATCTAACACAAAACAAAGCAATTTCTTTAACAATCACTGCCGCTACATATACATACACGTTACAATTTTTTTAAATATATATATATATATATAAGATTAGGCACAGCTCAAGCGCTGCGCATCCAATACATGTTCATATACATATTCTCTGTTATATGTGTGTGGGTGTGGAGTGTCGGTTTTATATATGTATAGATTAGATAACAATGATGTTAAGCCTAAGTAGAAGTAAGTTTAGTACCGATACTTGTAATCGCTCCCCTTCAGCTGCACTTTCTGGTGCTGCTTACATCGCTCACCTGTCTCCAACTATTAAGTTACATGCTTTAACTATTTTTACTGTTACTCATACAACTAACTGTACTCGTCCTTTACGTTCCTGTCTCTATATCATACATAACATTTATCTTGACCTTGCATTGGGATTTTTTTGTTCAATATATTTTTTATAATTGGTATTTTTTGTTTGATTTTATAATGTTTGAAAACAAGAAAAAGATTTTGCTTTTGGTTTGTGGAATTGGGCTTTTCTAGCTCCCATTTTAGATCCTTTTCGTGTGCAAGGCAAACTTTTGTATATTATCCATATTTAATTGGTTTTTCACTTGAATCGAAATGAATAAACTTTGTGGTTTAGTTTAAATGCAGAGTTTTCCTTGTGCAGCATTAACATTGTGAAGAGATAGATAGAAAGTATTTGTAGCCGTTTGGGAGAGAGTGTTACAAATACATTGTACATATATGTATGTAGGTATGTATAAGTGGGAATTATTTTTGGTTATCAACAGCATTTAAAATTGTTTTTTTTTCGTTACTCGTTTGGATTTATCATATCAAATCGAAGGGACGTAATACATAATAATCATTGTTCGTAATTATACATTATATCGTTTGCATTGTATATGTTGTTTAGATGTACATTTATAAATAGTATAGTTTGGATTGGTATGATGCGCGTGTATGTCTTGTATAATATATCTATGAATTTATGTATGCAGGTAAGTGTCCTGTGTCCGCTATGTACGTGTAGTTGTAATTGTCCTAGGTGTTCATTTCAGCTAGATTCGCTAGTTTCTTTTGTGTCTATCCGCCGTTCGATTTCCATCATTTTGTATACAAGTTAAGGGTTTAAAAAACTCGAAAATATATCAAAAGTTCCTTGAAATGCAGTATATATATGTATTTTAGTTGTTAAATATATATTTTAATATATATTTGTGTATATATAGTACTTTTCTAGGTATTTACAGCATACCTTGCCTTGGTTTCCATTAAGAATTTTAGAGAAGTAATTCCGTTAGTGTTTGAATGAGTAAGAGATGCTGATTGGGTGTGCGTGTATGTGAGGTGAGTGTGCGTGTATAAGTAATTTGATCGAGTGTGTATAGGTATTTTGTACATATAAAGCAAAATGATACTCTAATTGGTAGATATAGTGAGGCCAAATTGAATATAGCTCTTTAAAATGATATAGACTATTATTTATATACTGGTATGTGTTTTAGAATTTAATTACCAAAAAACAATGGCGGCTTGCCGAAAATCGAATCTCGCTTCTGTATGTGTGCACGAGTGGTCGTGTGTGGTTGGTGTAAGCGTGCGCTGGCTGCTGATTGTGTATACGTCACGTATGCCTCGAAAAATACGCTTAAAGCTGCTATAATACTGTAAAATTGTTGCTTGTTCTCCTCATTTGTCGGTAAAGTAATTTTTGCTCACATTGTACAGCAGTTGTAGTTTTAGTTGTAGAAAAGCTAGGTAGGTTTGCTTCAGTGTCTTCAGAGTGTTTTTTTTTTGTTTGCCGTGTGTGTGTGTTTTTTGTGTGATTGTGTCTTGTCTTGTCTTGTCACTTGATATGTCTGAGTTCATATTGCGCATACGAGTCGATGGCAATATTTAGTCTCAAATACATATAAAAAGTATATGTGTTGGGCTCGGGATTGGTTGGGACTAACACAAAAAAGTCGTATCGAGTTGCTGCACGCAAACGAAAAAGTCGCATTACGTATATGTCAACCAAATCGTGGGGATCTACAGTGTTTTATAGATTAAACACATGTCATTTCGCTTCACTTTGATTTCATTTCCATTTGGTTATCATTTAAACTTTAACTAATTAAAGCCGGTTTCAATTCAACAAACAATCTGTAGCATAAATTCTTGCATTCATCATTCTCATTAAATATTATTTAGTAATCAACGATCACGCCTCACACGATCCTGTCTCATACATCTACAGCACCACATTTTGTAACTTTACACGCTGCCTAGGCAAAGAAAGAACCCATTCAGAACCTGATTATTTATACGATTTCTTTTATATAAATATATATGTATATTTAAGTACGTTTATAGTGAATTTCTGCTAAATTGGTTTTAATGATTCTCTTTCCTAGAAGATAGCGCATTTCGACGCATGGCTTCCATTCATAGCATACTTTTGTGGCGAAATATTTTACACAATTACTTGATTGGCTAGTGGCATAATTTATCGTAACTTTTGTGATATATATAATATATATAATTTTAGTTAGTGTAATGTATTAGCTATTCGCTGATGGCTGTGGCTACACCTAACCAAAGCGATCCGTGGCTCAGTGGTAGATTATTAGCAAGTCTTGAAGTTGAAGCTATAATTTCTTAGGCGTAATCTAAACGTTACTTCAGTATGATCGCATGCTCCTGGCCGGAGGCATTCGACTAAAGTAGTTGCGTGTCTATATGCTTGCTAATTATTTCTATTAGCTATTAGCTATCTTTAATCGATAATCGTTTATTGCCAACGAACCGAACTGCGCAAGGCGCTCGCTCTTATTATCCTTCCATTCATTTGTACACTCCTGTTCCATTCAAGTGTTTTCCGATTTTAATTTAAGATTTTTTTTTTTTTTGACTGTGTCTGCATCTAATTAACTTTATGAGGCTGCTAAATAAATATATATTTATATACGTTTATGTGTGTGTTTTTGCGTGTATATTTTTTCGGGTATGGGGTAGGGAACTCTTTCCGCTTTCACTTTCGGCTCGCTTTGCACTACTTGCTTTTATTGCTAATTTGACGATATTTCCGAGGATCTCCTCTCTTTTTCTCTACCACCACCTTACACATACCACTCCTTTACGTCCTTGGAGTCGCGTTTCTTGGCCTTGGGTTGCACCAGACCTGCCATCTGGGGCCTGCCATCGCTACCGTACCCCAGCGACCCACTTCCGCTGGACATCATTCCGCCGCCACCCCCGTTGCCGTTGTGTCCGTTGTGTATCTGCTGCTGGCTGTGGTGGTGCTGCTGCTGCCCCGCTCCACCACCCTGATGGTGGTGCTGCCTCTGTTGGTGGTACGAGCCGTTGGTACTCGTGTTGCCCAGCAGGGCAGCATTGGGATTGTGCGATCCGTAGGCAGCGGCCTTTTCACTCTCCGTCTTGTAGCCACGATCGCCGTTGGACTTGAGCCACAGGACCAACAGGATAACCAGAACCACCGCAATGAGTATGCCCGCCACGATTCCGATAATCATGGCAGTGCGCTCCTCCTCGATCGAGTTTATGCGCCCACCCTTGCCCTTGGGTCGATAGTTATTCAGGTTTGTATTGTACGTATTTCCGCCGTAAGGACCATATGGCGGTGGATCCTGTGGCGGCAGTGGAGGTGGTAGTGGTGGCATTGGGTGGTGTTCGTCCGGCAGCTGCATGCGATCGTGATCATGGCTGCGACCGGAGCCGCCCATTCCACCTCCTGCAATGTACACATCATACGGCGTGGTCTCCCTTTCCGTGACCGTACTCCGGATTTCCGGAGGCGGAGTAGCTTGCGTTGTGGTGGTCGTTGTGGTGGTAGTGGTTGTACTGGTGCTGGTGCTAGTACTGCTGCTGGTGGCTCGCTGCGTGGAGGTGGTGGCCGCACTGCTGGTGGTGCTTGGTTGTCCCGGGGTACTGCCACTTCCTCCGCCGCTGCTGCTGCTGCTGGACTGAGTGGTGGAGTAGGACGGAGTGCTTCCACTGCTACTGATGCTGCTGTGCTGTTGCTGCTCCGTGGTGACATCGCTGCGACCAGTGGTTGTGATTGTGACCACCTCATTGTTGGATTCTGTAAAGTATTCGGGGTTTGGTTTATTCGAGTGTTCTACAATTCGAGTACAGAAGAGTTTTAAGTATGTATGTGGATTTGGAAGTGTTTTTTTTTCCTATAACTAGGAACTATAAAAACTATGAGTTCCCAGATAAAGAAACCCATCTTAACTTGAATAACGGAAAAAAATTTAATTTATAACAAAAGATTTTAGTTTTCTATATTTTCTTAACCTAGAAACCATCCAATCATAGAGATAAAAAAAAAATTAATATTAAAATAAGTTTTTAAAAAAAGTACAAAATGGCAAAAATATTTCTCACATTAACCCTTCCCACAAAAACTACTGCAACTGACAGATTTTCTTTTCATAGTTTATTCAACACAGTTAGAGAGGATAGAGATTTTTAGATATTGAGAGATATGCTGAGGTGTGTTCCGATTTGCATGGGTGTTCGAAAACTTTGCTCTTCACCGATATAATATGTACAAATTGAAATTGAAATACGATAACTGTAAAACTATGGAATCGAGGGAATAAATATGGAGGTAGGATCAGAAGGACGAGGAGCAGGAGCAGGAAAATTGTTTAACACAAAAACACGATCTTCACTTCTTACACGCTTCGAAACGCTGTTATCGCTACTATGTACAAAACATATACATTTTCGATCGGTGCACATACGCATACACATCTATATAGTATTGTGCTTGTAAACCTTGACACTTGACCCTTAACCCTTTGCGCTAAGCCCCCTGTCGACCAAAAAAACCTCGCCAATGGCAATGCCGCGTGCTCGCGCTAAGTGGTCGGTGTATTTGTTGGTTAATTTATATTTTCTATTTGGTTTCTGGTTCTTGTTGATGTTGTTTTCTGCCTGCTGTTGTTGTTCTTGTTGTAGTTGTTGCATTTGTTGCATTTGTTGCATTTGTTGCAGTTGCTGGTGGTTTAGCTCTCGTTAATGCTAAGGTTAGTTATACATTTTAGACAGAGGAGAAGGCCTAGAGTTGGAAGCTTAGCCTAAGTGCATTGCTTGGTTTGCTTGGCTTTGCTTTGCATTGATTTGCTTTGCTTTGGTTTTGGTTTGGTTTGGTTTGGTTGTTTGTTTATGGGAATTTACAGAGTATCCATGGCGCAATCACAGTCAGAAATATGAAGACGTTTTCACATTCTGAAAGAGACACATAAGGCGTACTCATTGTCAGTTCAAATTAGAAGGCAACAATCAATCATCAGCAACAGAGTGGAGGTGAGAAGGAGAGGCGACGATTGAAGTTTGAAGTTGAGATACATCTGAGGTTGAGATGTATCTGATCTGTATCTGAGCTGAGATGACACGGCGAGCGATTGATTTTGGTTGGATTGGTAGTTGGTTGTTGGTTCTGGTTGGGTTGATGCATTGCGAGAGGTGCGATATGTATATTTCGATATATATTTTATTATTTTTTTAACAGGCGATATATACACTGTTTCAGAGCTGTTTTGGCTGTTTCTATGTGGTTGTGTAAGCGGTCAAAGCATTGGCGTTGCATTTGGCATTAACCTAACTGCCACCGTAACTCTCCAAACAAAACTGAAAAGGCAAAGCGTCTCTAGCTAATCGGTTATAGGTTATAGGTTAACTTGAACTTGAACTGGAAGTCGAACACAACTGCAACCCACAGCATAATAATTATCTCGATCATCTACACCATCTAATTGTTATACACTACACTGCGTATACTTAATCTGAGTTTTGAAGTGGGACTAGCTAATGTCTGTGATGAAGTCGGTGGGTGTGTATGCTTAGATTTTGTCTGACACTGTTTTGTGATTATAATTATTTTTTGGTGATCGATATAAATGCCAATGAAAACATGAGATCCCCACACCACCGGAAGACACTCACCTGATCCTCTGGCCGTG
This sequence comes from Drosophila pseudoananassae pseudoananassae, assembly GCA_018153035.1. Classification (NCBI taxonomy): domain Eukaryota; kingdom Metazoa; phylum Arthropoda; class Insecta; order Diptera; family Drosophilidae; genus Drosophila; species Drosophila pseudoananassae. The sequence goes on from JAECXR010000055.1 coordinate 4,817,176, forward strand.
CTCGTAGAAGTGAACTGCTCCGTGGTCTCACCGTAGTCCCCGGATCCGTGGACGCAGTCCTCATCGTCGCAGGCTCTTTCGGTGCCATTGGTGTTGCTACTGCCCCCGCCAACTCCTCCAGTACTCAAGTTGTTGCCCTGCTGGGAGGTGGTTGTCTGCTTCGTGGGCGGTACATACACCGGAGTGATCAGATCGTCTCCACTGCCCGACTCGAAGGGTGGCGTGCACTCGTCCTCGTCGTCGCCACGGCACCCGGATCCTGCTCCCGAGAAGATCAGATCGTCCAGGGCACCCGGATAGCCACTCGCCGGAGTCTGTCGAGTAGAGTTGATAGTCTAATTTTACTTCAGTTGATCTGGCGGCAGCCGAGCCAAGCGATGGTTATTGTATGGGGCTTGTTAACTGGATTAGTAGGTGCTCTGCGATTAAGTTTATATGCGTGTATGATTAAATGAAGGCACTGGAGTTTGTTTTTTTATATTAATAAACATTTTTGATTGGGCTTGTATTTAAATTTTGAACTTCAAACCAGCAATTAAGATGATTGCAATAAGAGATAAAGATAATTAACAATATCAATAGACTTTCTTTAGCATAATAATCTCGTATATCACAAATGTTGAAGAAAATGAAAAGTTTCTCTCTAAACTCTATGGTACATTCAGGGCCTGATAACACATTTTAAATCGCTGTTCAGTCTTTTGTAAGATGATATTTAAAATATTTCATATATCTCCAGTGACTCCATTTATACTAATATGATTGAGTACATTGTTGTTTGATGTGTGCTTTGATTAGAGTCATGCAGCATTAGTGCGGACGAGTTCTAGTGCATATTAAATCGTATCAGTTAATATAGCTGAATATATATATCCACAATTATTGGTTAATGTGCTGTGCAGCAATTGAAATAAATTTACGGAAATTAAATAGCTGGTTAGTGGAAATTCTGCAAATTTTCATTTCAGTTAATTGGCTTTTGTTTTTTTTTTGTTGTGCGTGAAAAGCGTTACAGAATAAAATGAAGATTACGCCCGAGGGAAATAATAAGTTCAAATCAAATGCAGCATTTACACTAGATTATACATTTAGTTAGCTAATACTTTTAGTTAAGTTGAAACGGTTAACGTTTATACTGAATGTCGAACCGAATTTCCCGGATTTGATTATGATGGCGATGACTTCAATGTACAGATGGAGTTACATTCGAAACGGTTTACGATTAACGGTTATGCATTTTAAATATCGGGAAAGTGCTTGGGAAAGTACTGTACATTATTCGAATCGGATCGGATATCGAATTATTGTGGTGCAATTACAAATCATGTCAAATCATTTTGGGAAAAAGGGTTCCACAACTCATGAAGCGGATTAATAAAATACATTTTTTGGTTAAATTTTCTTTTTTTTTTCGTTTTTTTGGTTTTAATTAAAGAAAGAATTTTGAATAAACTTGGTTTACGATGAGAAAAATACTTGGAAAGTTGAAAGTTGAGAGGATTTCAAATAAAATTTCAAATAAATTCCCTAACCTGCTGCATTCTCTGCAGATCATTTCTATCTAATACTCCAGTTACCAATTGAACATCTCCGCGGATGGTGATATGGGGGTCGCGTTCTACGGCCAGATCCAGGATTCGCAACTTGTTCACCGAAAGTCCGGCAATCACGCCGGCAAACGGACGCTCGATACGATTGCGACCGTTGCGGCTGAATTTGCCGCCGACCTGAACGTTGGACATGGTATTGAACACGGTCGAGTGGTGGCCTGTGGACGAACCCAAAGAGAAGTCGAAGGATACAGCATTAGACATCCCCGGAAGCCAAAGGATCCCTCCACTTACTCTGCGGCGTTAGTGCCTGGACGTTATAGTCGTCCAGCTGCAGCGTGGCGTTGCCTCCCTTGCGCTGGAACCTCACCACATGGTAGGCGTTGTCGTTGACCTTGGTGCCAATCTCCCCCAGCGGCAAGTCCACGCTTCCGATATTGTACACCATAAAGATGTTCCCCTCCACGATCTCAAGCTCCATGTAGTCCTGGGTGGTGGCACTCTCGACTCTTAGGAGCACGGCATCCGGTCGGGTGGTTATAAAGCCCAAAGCAATGTTATCCTCCTCGGTATCGGCTTGGGCATTCTCCGGGAAGGTGTACTGTAACATGCCCTTGTTGTTGCCAAACTCATAAGCAATGGATTCTGTGGATCATTTAAGTTCACTGTACAGTCTAGCTAGGTCCTTCTAACTGCTTACCATCATAGCAAGTAGGTCCTGTGTAGGAGGTCATGTCGCACTCGCAGGCATACGCATTCCACTGCTGGACACACACGCCACGGTTGGCGCAGGCATTCTGACTGCACTTGGTGGGTCCCTCGCAACCACTAACCACCAAAGAGCTTGGCACTACTGCATCACTGGTTAGTGAAGGCGACGTATCCCCCAAATCAAGTGAAGCCAGACAACCCTCAAAGCCGGAACGCGACGAGATCGACGCCGGAAGCTTGGAGTACATGTCCTTAAACACCCCGCCGATGTACAAGATGCCCGCCAGTTCCAGGTGCATGTTGTTGCCAGTGAGGCTGATGATCTCGAAGGAGTCGTCCACCGTGAGCGTGTGGGTCTTGGGTCCCGGTCGTCGGATGCTGACCTGATGCCAGCGGTTGTCGTTCATGTGGATGCGCGACTTGTCCCTCATGGTCACCGGCCCGTCGCCCAAGTCAAAGGTGTAGTGAATATGTCCGTTCACCAGCTCCACGGCCACAAAGTCGTTGCGACGTCCTCCGTTGAAAACCAGCAGGCCGTTGGGCCCCACGGTTTTGAAGCGGAAATCAATCGAGATGCTGTTGTAGGCCTTCAGCATGGCCAGACCCACGTAGGAGTGCTTGGAGCGGAAAGTGGCCGCGTGGTAGGGCTGTCCCGCCGGGGAGTTCACGAAGCGAGCCGTCAGCTTGAAGGTGGCACTGGGCAGAGCCGATAGCTCCGGCCCCAGGCTCTTGACAATGTCCAAATAACTTAAATAGAATACATTTCCTTAACTTAAATAGTTTCTTATAAAAAGAAGTAAATACACACCGCTGGCCGTTGAAGATAAAGCCCTGCATCTGACCCACAAAATTTGGCATGGTGGAGGTCATTTGGATCTCCTCCTCGGCGTGGAAGAGACCGCCCAGATGGATCGAACGGATCTCCATGGTGCTGTGGCGCCCCAGGATCGTCTCGGCTGTGGAAGGAATATTTCCAAAAACAAGAAATGGATAAAACTCGGTGGCCTCGCCATGGGTTTGTCAAGCCAGGCTCGGCTTTGCTCTAAGTTGTTGGCTAGGCAGAGTACCGTTAACATTGGATACATATGGTTATAGGTTGGTTATATATAGGTATTGGTACGAGTAGTATATGGAGTATAGTTGGTGACAAGAAGCACATACGCATATGTAGTCAAAGAGTATATATATGGCAGTAGTATTAAGATATAGATATAGATATGCGGTTTTAGTAGACATAGATCTAAGTTTTGGTTCAAAGATTTTGTTCAAGCATTGGTTTTTTGTTCATTTTTGAATCACTCGACAAGTGGCTGAATGTAGTTGGATTTCGATTGTAGTACGAGTATCATAATTTATTTATTATTGCAGCTTGGTACATACTAGAGAAAGGTGCAGATTACAATACATATGTACTGGTACGGATAGTAAATTGAAGTTCTTAATAAAGACAAAAAAAAGTAAATAATATCGAAATCGAAAATAGAAACTAGTCAGATGTCGCTGCTCCAGCGCAAACCAAAGGAAAGTAAGTGAAAGTAAAGAGTTCGCTAAGTTGGTTAGATTAAAGTTAGTTGGTGCGCTTTGTTCTTGTTTACATACGAATATGCATTGCTTGACATTTCAGATATATACGAGTAGTATCTTTTCATAAATAGTTATTAGTAGGTGTGTGAGATACATTTCCAATACGGTTACGGTGGCGGTGAGATATTTTATTCGGTTAAGTTCGATTGAGTTTGTAACTATGCTTTTTTCCAGCTGTGCACGGCTCAAGACCAGAAACCGAAGGAAACTATAAAGGTGACAACCTACAGGCTAGTAATTGGAAATCAAAAGGTCAAAGTTGGCATCAATAATGGCCAGGGTAATTGATAAAACCAAATGGGAAAAACTGAAATAATTTCGGGTTTGCTTAACGACATTGAACTAAACATCGATGGGTATCGGTAACTGTCTCCATGTTTCTTGTTTAGTTTCTGTATAAATGTGTTAATCTGTGGCCTAGAGAGCTCTATTTTTGTGTGGATGTATTCTTCGAGTGTGTTTGTGTAGATGGGTGAGAGTGTGTGTGTGTGCGGCGACTACGTCTAAGTTAATAAGGGTGCATTAGCCTTAACGAGTGGCCACATTGCGCATACGACGCGTTGGCCCACTGAATGATTGACATCTTGACATGCAAATGGCTGCGGCGACAGAGACAGAGACAGAGACAGAAAAAGAAACAGCAACAGCAGAAGAAAGAGTAAGAGTAAGAGTAAGAAAAAGAGAAAGAGTAAGAGAGGAAGGGGTGGGTGGTGGTGGGGGCAATGGTGTGGTCGAGAGGGTTAGCGAGAAGTAGGCCACTGTTGTTGCAGCTGGCAATTTGGCGCATTTACAGTTAACTTATTCATACACTTGAATTCGCTGAGGGAACTGAGTGTGATACGAGGCGATGCGATGCGATGCGTTGGCGAACAATACGATAATACGATATAGTACAGTATAGTACAGTACGAGACAAAAATATACATATATAGTACACTGTATAGTACAGAGGGCTAGCCAACTGGTAATCAGACCTATACATGGCAGATCGTGAGCAGGTCATGCGCTTCTCTATCATTCCGACTGACAGTTATTGGTATTGCTTGTTATTGCTGCTGTTTGTTTATTTGTATTACGGCTTTTTGGGTGCTCACATGCAAACGCTTCACGTGGGCGTGTATGTGTTCTTGTGTGCAACGGTGCGTATGTGTGATGTGTGCTTTCGCCTGTGCCGGTGCAGGTGTGCGACGCTTTCGATTCTCAGAGTGTGTGTGTGTTTTTTGTTTCTGTTTGGACGGGCAGGAGCAGGATCCAGCTTAAAGGTTCAGCCTTCCCCATCGCCTGCCCCTTTACTTTTCCATCTGTTTATTTTTTTACTGTATTTTTGTTGTTGTTTATTTTTTTTGACACACTTACACAACAAGAAACTAATTTGTACGTGAGACACGTTAGGCTTGATTAATTGGTTGCAATTTGGTTTGCGGTTGCGGTATGCGGTATTGTTGTATTGATGTTTACGAATAGTTGAGTTTACTTAACACAAAAGCTAATTACATATTAAATGGTGCAAAATTACAGCCCTGGGCGTTTCCAAACATTGTTTTGCCCTCTCGTCTCAATCAGCCCCAGCCCCTCCCCATTCCGCAATGCCACTCAATGCCCCTACAAATCGCAATAGAAATCGCAATTTGCCGATGCCGATGCCGATGGCGATGGCGATGGCGATGGCGTTGGCGATGTTGAGGTGATGGCGTGACTTTCATCGAGCGATTTGGGCAAAAAAATGTTACCCCGAGTTCTTGCGTGTCGATTTTTTCTCTCGCCTAAAACATGATACAAAAATACAATATTGTACATAGAAATTATTTACGTTGCCTTCTCGTCATTGTACGGTTCTCGCCTTACTCATTTTCTCTGTGGCATTATTAATGAAATGTTTTTTTTTTCATTCAGTTTTTTTCCAGGTTTTTTAAGAAGGTCGTTTGGATCACATTTGTGATTAGGGAATTGCATTTGCATTTGCATATGACATTGTTGGTTGTTGGCTGTTGTGGTCTACACTTAATAGACGTCTGAAACAAACACCTTTTAACGTTAACATACCGCACGTGTCGTTTAAGTTATGGTACAGCAATTATTTGTTTATTTTCGTTATTTAGATTATCATAGGACTTGAAACGATAACTCATTTTCCAGGTAAATGTATATACAGAAAGCAAAAGGAAACACAAAATATACATACAGATATTTTTCAATTTGTTGATTACTTCTTAGGATAGGGGGGTTAATCAATTAACAGAATTATCGAATAAAAGCAAAGAACACAACTTTGGTTATCAAGGACAAAACAATTTACAAGACAATCAATAGTAATCGTATTTATAACACTTAAGGCTGAAACTTTACAGCTGTCCAACTTTAATTCGCTTTCGCGGTTACTCATATATGGTTACAATATTTTCAGATACGTTGACTGTGTGGGCTTAGGAATTGAAATTTGAATGATAATTGTAGCTGTAATTGTAATTGTAATTGTAATTGGAGTTGGAATTTAATTGGCAATCTTAATTGGGAAATCAAACAAAGTAAGTAAGTATCGCAAATGAAGACACAACATCGAGACGTTTGAAAGAGTTTTGTTTTTCGAGAGAAACTTACAAGAGCAAAATATATAACAAAATTTGAAATGAGTATTGGTAAATGCGATCGAATCCTTAAACCCAATTTGAATGGGCTTATTCGAATAAATCAGTATGAGTGATGGCGGGATGTAAACAAATTTTCAGAGAGGCGTAAAATGTGTATCAAATGGTGTGGATGTGGATGTGGATGTGGAGCTGGAGCTTGTGGTGTCTTATGATGTTCAAAACTATAGATTGCAGATGCTTAAACGATGTTCAGAGATACAGAGCGAAATAGACGTAGGTGGTTAGAGAGAGATAGCTGTCAAATCAGTAGTTCATCATCATCATAATCGAGAAATGTTTCATGATAAATGAGCATTGAAGAGAAAGAGAGAAATAAACTTTCTAAGTACTTTCCAAATTTTCTTTAGTTCGTTTTTTTCTGTAGTTTTTTTACTGCATTTTTGTTTTTCTTAGTGGGTGGGTGTACTCGCATGTGTGTTGAAGTTTGTGTGTGGTGGTGATGTTGTGTCGGTGTGAGAATTGTTGTTGGTAACTGAAAAGCTCTCAAACGAAAAAGTTTAAGTGGAACTTAAAAACGGAAAACGCGCTGCTGACTGCACTTTCCTTCTTTATTGATTTTTTCATTTTCCTTGCAATTTTCTTTGTTTTTTTGCTAGTATCTTTTGCTTTTCAACTGTCCTTAAGCACCTTCACACACCTTCCTGTTTAAAGAGGGGGGCATTACTATTTGAACTTGAACCTGCGGATATCGAGGTTGTGCGTGGAGCACTCTACATGGAAGCTAATCGGATTCACTTTCGCTCAGCGATGTGAATGCCAGTTACTCGATTGGAGTGACTAGAGCCAGGAGTTGTTGGTTGTCGATTGGTTGGTAGGTTGATTGATTGGTTGGTTGGTAAAAAAAAACGACACGGCACGACACGTAGTAGGGCTTAGATGTGCTGTTGATACATACATAACATACCCCTGACGGGGGGAGCCCCGTCAACTTGAAGTCGCAGATTTGAGGCTCTGCGCGAGAATCGGATCGTGTGCCAGTTGTTGTCATTGAGCACGGATTGGCCGGCCAGCAGGTTCTGAAAAGGATTTCGTAAACTCAGAAATAACTTATTATAGACTTGTCAAAAGAAACATACTTTCTTAATACTTAATCGCCTATTTATAAAAATAAAGGACTATAAGTTAAAGTACTACTTATTAACTGATAATTTATAAACAAAATCGTTGGCTTGAAGAACCTGGAACTGCCAGTTTAATAAAAAATAGCTTTCCTTTAACTGGAACCTAATGGCTATTTTAAGATCCTTTCTTTAAAAACCCCAATAATAAACAAAATTTCCATTTCCACCAGATGAGCTCACCTTCTCCCTGTCGCTCAGCCGGACACTGGCTCTCACCCGTCCCGCCACCAAAGCAATCTCCAAACGATCCGGTGAATTGGACTCGGCACTGGTCAGCAACAAAAGTCCAGCCGGCCGAGAGGTCTTGAAGCGGATGACCAGCTCCTCGGTCTGTGTCTTAGTTCCCTGACCGTTGCCCAGCCAGATGGTCATGTGCTGGCTGCCATTGAAGGCAAGGGTGGCCAGTTCCCGGCCGCAGGTGGGTCCTCCGTACAGGGTGGCCGAGCAGTCGCAGATGGGGCGGTTCCAGCCCTCCAGGCAGGTGCCGCCGTTGAGGCAGGGGTTGCCGTTGCACACGTTGCTCTGCACATGGCATGATGGCTTCACGGAGGCTGTCGTGGCAAGTGGGTTATCAGTGGGTGACCATCAGTAGCGTGCTTTCTGGCTGCGGTACTCACCCGAATCCTGGACGCGTGCAAAGGCCGCAATATCGATCGGCTTGCCACTCAGCTGCAGGTCACGCAAGCAACCCACGAATCCCTGGCGCAGCGTGGCCGTCCAAATGGCTGCCGGCCAGGCAATAGTATTGTATGCGGGTCCTACTCCGCCCAGATACATGTGACCATCCAGCTCGAGGATGGTGCCATCGCCAGGAGTGCGGAAATCGTTCCACACGCCGTCCACGCTCACCTTGGCGTCTCGTCCATTCCGCCTTAAAATCAGGTCATGCCAATCACCATCGTCCACACGTCGTCGCGAAGCTCGAACCTTGGACGCTCCAGATCCCAGATCCAAATGGATGTATATGTGGCCGTTTAACAATTCAATGGCAATCAAAACGGGCTATGGAAAAAAAATTGGGGTTACTTCTGAAATCGAATAGGGATATCCTTAATCGTAACTTACATTCTTAGCCCTTGGTTGCTTGGATCCAGTGGCCAGGACAATGATTCCATTGGGTTCCTTGGTGCGGAACTTGAAGCTTATGGAACTCTGCTTGCCAGTTTCCCAGGGAGGTAAGACCAAGTGCGACTCTCGAGTTGTAAATGTGACTGGATCCTGAGGATCGCCACTGGGACATTGATACTCCACATTTCCTGCCACCTGGATCAGCTTAGAGCCGCTTTTGGCCAGATCTATCAGATTGAGATTCAACGTATCCGCCGAAAACTCCACTTTCCGCAGGCAGCCAACAAAGTTGTTGTGGACACGGGCTCCCAGTAGGGCTCTGGGGTTAACAGCTCCCCCCACATATACCCGCGAGGAGGACAACATGGTAAACTTGCCAGCAATGTGCGAGTGATCCGTATACACATCATCCACGACAGTGACCAGCTGGAAAACATAATAATTGAACCATTAGATAGAGTCTAAGAAGGGAATAGCTTAGATCCTTACCCGACAAAAGCTGGTAATGGAGGATATCTCCTGGATGCGACGATGCACGGTGACCTTGTGCCATTGATGGTCGTCGAATCGCACCTTCGAGGGCTTGATGTGCATTTCCTGCTTCCCGTTGGCCAGGCCCATTGTGAGCGAAACGCCGCCATCCCGGAGAGCCAGGTTCAGATAGTCAGTGCCGTGTCCCGTGTAGAAAAGCAGACCGTTTGGCTGGCGGGTGCGGAAATAGAAGGATATGGCATCCTGGGCACTCACTATCGGCTCGGCGCCCGTCTGACCCAAGTCGTACGAGAGGAACTGTGTACCGCGGAACGTTGCTTCCGATGGCGCCTTCTCCTTCTCACAATACTGGCCATCGTACTCGAGATTTCGGCACTCGCAAATTGGACCGGAATCAGTGGATATGCAGATGCCGCCGTGCTGGCAAGGATCGTTGCGTTCGCAGGCATCCGTGGTGTTGCCGCGAACGCCCTAAAGGAGTAGTTACAAAGATTATAGAGCAGGAGGACTTATGGTTATGAGTTAAGGGTGGACCTAACAAATATTATTGACCTATATTAATGAATACATGTTAGAACAGAATAATTTATTTAAACATACCCTCAAAGGCCTCTCACGGGGTTGCATCTCTCCATGATCGCAGGGCACATCGCCGCACTTGATATCACGCGGCTGCTTGATCTCCTGACGCCTGGTGGAGCCGCCCGGCTGATCAGCGTAGACCAGGTTCCGGATGGCACCACGGAAACGCGGCTCGAAGATGACACTGGGCAGGGCGAGAAGTGCCAGCTTTGAGCTGTACCAGTTGGGCATTCCACCCACATAGACGTCCGAGTTGCTGGCGAACTTTCCGAACTGGAACTCCTTACCCTTGGCGGAGCGCTGCTGGGAGACGCCGTCCACGATGAGGGAGGTTTGTTCGTCGTTCCGGAGCACTTGCACCTTGTGCCAGTGGCCGTCATGCAGCTCCCGTCCCACAGTAATGATCTGGGCTCCGCCGCCCAGGTTGTATCTCAGCCGAAGAGCGCCCTCCACCAACTTCAGCTCGAAGAAATCGTAGGTGCCACCGTCGTCGGTATAGAGGACCAGTCCATTGGGCTGCTCCGTCTTGAACTCCAGTTCCAGGGTGCCGTTCAGTCCGGTGTACCATTTTCGGAACGTGTAGAAGGAGTTCTGCGACCCGTCCAACTGGAAGCCAGCACTGAGGGTCACGAAACTGGCAGCCAAGCTGACCAGGAGGGCGGTGACGACGAGCACGCGATACGAGCGTCGGTACTCGACCACCAGGGGATTACGGTTGGGATTCGACTTGGAATGGGCATTGCTATGCCCCAGAGGCGCAACCACCTCTCTTCGCCGGCGTCGCGCCTTGTTGAACCGCAAGTCCGGGGAGGCGGAGGAGGCAGAGGCGTGACGCTGGGTGGGCAGGAGTCTGAGCTCCGCCGGATTTCGATTCATATCCTTGTCCATAGTTGGTTGCCAGGCTGTCAATGCTGCTGGAGCATAGTTCTTCGTGGTCTTGTTATCCTGATATGTTGCACTTGGCGCCTTCATTCACACAAACACACACTAACACAGCTACACATACGCACGCACGTTGCGCGCGTAAACGTAAAGTGTCGTCTTGTTCTCGCGGCTCTCTTTTGGTTTTCGTTTTCTTCCTTTTTTTGTATTTTTTGCGTATTCCAGTCCTTGAGGGAAAAGCTTTGGATGTCCTTGCGATGGTTACTCTGGAATCGTTTTATCCGCGCCTGCAGCTTTCATTCAGTGAGAGAGCGCGTTGAGAGCGAGAAGGTAAAAGCTCTTGGACAGCTAACGGTACTGCACTGATTACTACTGATTTTGCCAGGATTCCTGGACCTCACTGCACTGTTTTATGAGATGTTTTGGCATTTCTTGCACTGCATATGCAAAATGTTTGGCAAACTAATTACGAACACGCACATATCGCCGATTGAACGGGTCAAACAGCCGCTAAAAGTCGAGTGGTTCCTGCTTCGAGGGTGGTTGGACTACAACTGCTTAATGTGGTCGTGGTGGTTTCGGAGCCAAAAGCTCGCCGGATACCCATGCCACCCGATGCTGCTGTGGCGCCCACGAGCGCTCCAACGTACATGTACATACTAAAAATCGGAAAAATTTTTCACTGCATGACCAAGAATGTAGGCGAAAATTTTTCGTAGTACCCGAAAAGCGTAAGGCCGACTGTAATTAATTAGTTATTGATGGACATCGATTGAAGCTATTGATTGGACATATTCCCTTTTCCCACGTACACTTTGATTTATTTAATTGCACAATTATTTAATGCCTTTTTCTTTTTCTATTGGCACACTCGCTTGATTCCCACTTTATACTTTATGTAACGATTTGCGTTTGGATTGACCGCGAGCTTGGTTTTCTTATTAATTTTGGGGATTTTTCACATTTTTTTGGGTTGAACTTGGGGATACAAAAATTTTGTGTGTCGAATTTTGCTGCGGAGTGGCTTCCGCTGCTCTTGGCTCCGTTATCGATCCGCGCTGCATCCACGACAAGACTGAACTGCAATTTCAAACTTAATTTCTTCGCACTGTTTCCAATGGATAACGAAAGCTCCACCAGCTTATTCACAAAAAGCCATCGGAGCGGCCTAGGCGACTCGAATGGTGTTCCCTGCAATGCCTTCTAGACGAGATTTTTCCATTTTATCCTATCATTAACAGTATATACTCATTTATGACAATATCTTTATAAGCCCTAGCTTAAAAAAAATACAAACTTTCTTTTGGAAACTGTTAAAACCTTACTGTAGCCCTGAAAAGTATGCTACGAAAAGCTGATGGACCTTGTAGCCCAAGTGTAGTGTGTGGGAATGCCAAAAATTAAAAGCTCGCTTACTTCGCACGAGGCATTCATATGCGTACTACTAACACACAAACACCCACACATGCGTAATGTGCGCATATCACGCAGGTTCATAACCTGCACCACTCGAAGCGTATTAGATGGGACACCCATACACCCGCACTCCCACACAAATGCAGATACACATGATCCTGTGGGTGGGCCTGTGACCACCCATCCACTATCTCAGAGACGACCCGTGTAAATTCCTTGACATTTACTACGCAAACTTCGATGACTCGGTGTCAAATTGGATTTGCATTTGCAATGAAAATTGTGGCATGTCCTTTGAGCGAATGTGTGTGGGCGTAATGGCTTGAAACTTCTTTCCCTTTTCCCTGCCCGTTAAGGAATTGCAAGGCCACCGCCACCATAAATCGTCGTCATAGCGAGCACATTAACTTGAGAACACCAATCACGCACTGACCATTATTAAACAAGGCACTAAGTGCCCTAGCTCTTACATTTTTTAATAATATTTAAACGCACGCCAAAGGCTAAACAAATGCCAGCACGTGCTGTCCATTGTCCTTCACATTTGTGACGTCGATAAAGGAATAAAAAGGACTGGGGACGCCGAATGGCTAAATGACGGTAAAAGCTTCATTTTGAGTTAACCGCCAAACAAAATACCAGTAACCAAATTGTTTATTTTAAATTTTTTTTTAATTTAATATAAAAGGTACAATATATATATGGTATTGAAAAAATTATGAACAGTTTGTTTATGAAATGTGTAAGTTTTCGAAGTATTCGGTTTTTTATATGGGAAAATAAATTTTTCAATAAGGGCGGATTACATTTTAAAGGCCTATTTTATTTTTTTTTATTTATATTACAAACATGATTTATAATATTGTTTTCTAATAAAACATATTGAAAATAAAAAAGGGTCTTAAAAGATATATACCGAAAGTTCCAAACAAAATCTGAGTAGAGTTGCCAGACCTCTAATTATTTGAAAAATGGTGCTACCGTACTTACCGCGCCTTTTGAGAATCTGAAACTATAAACGAATTTCTCCGAGTTTAAGGCCTTACAAGACTTTTATTTGTAAACCAAGATGCAGTTTTTTACTTTATAGGTTTCAGAAGGGAACAAAAATCGTTAAAATACATTACACCGCCTCCTCAAAGTCTGGCAGCGCTATCAAAACATTACACAGCTGTTCTTATCAACGGAAGTATATCAAGTGCACTTTACAAGGTAGACGCTTTTCAAAGATTTGCACAAGCCACAAACATTTTATGGGAAATCTAAAGTGCACTCAAGTTCGACTATATAGTTTGTTGTCATCTTCTAGAGTCCCTGCACCATTACGTAATGCTCACCAATTTAGGAAGGCACCTACGATCCCCCCTCCTTAATCGTATGTTGCACACGGAAAGAAAAGTGCGGGTTAATGGAGCAGACCTCAATATCGTGGAATCTGGAAGTGGAGATCGTAGCTTGCTGCTGATGCCAGGGGCGCTGGGCTCAGCCTGGACTGATTTCAAACCTCAAATCGAACAACTTCCCAAGCTACTGCCAGAGTACACGATCATTGCCTGGGATCCGCCGGGCTACGGAAAATCTGTTCCTCCGAAACGCCAGTTTGGCTTAGAATTCTTCCGGGAGGATGCCAAGGCGGCAGTTGATCTGATGCGCGCCCTTGATAGGCCTAAGTTTTCCATACTCGGCTGGAGTGATGGCGGAATCACAGCCCTTATCGTAGCCGGACGCTACGCCGAAGCAGTAGATCGATTGGCCATCTGGGGAGCCGGCGCCTATCTAAATGCCGATGAGGTGAAGGCTCTTCGCAATATCCGTGACGTGTCGAAGTGGTCGCCGAGGATGCGGGAGCCCATGGAAAAGGTGTACGGGGTAGATAGATTTGCACAGCTCTGGGGCGAATGGGTGGATGCCGCCTGTGCCTTCTACGATCAACGGGACGGTGACTTCTGTCGCAATGAAGTGGAGCAGGTTAAAGCTCCAACCTTCATTTTGCATGGAAAAAAGGATCCCATGATAGCAGCAGAGCACATACCTTGGCTAAAAGAACGTCTTCCCAAAGCCAAATATTACGAGTTCCCCGAGGGAAAGCACAATATCCATCTGCGATATGCGGAGGACTTTAACAGACTGGTGGCGGATTTTTTTAATAAAAACTAATTTCGAATTCGTTTTCAAATTTAAGAAAGAAAACATGGCAACAATTGTGATGAATCTGCTGATAGATTTAAGTCAAACTGAAGCCCATCGCAACTTTGTTATTTAATTAATTGACAAAAGCTATCAAAAGTGAGCCGGCAACTGTCCGTAGGTCGAAAGTGATAGTTGCTGTGAATCAAACCCATATCTAAACTGAAGGAACTTGTTTATCTAGGCCATGAATCACGTAAAATTAATTGAGGAATATTCCATATCAGTTGACTAGTAAGTGCGATTCTCAAAGTGGAATCAATGAAAGTGGCAACAGCCTTAATCCCACGGAGAAATTTAAGTCGTTTGTACTCCACTTCAAAAGAGAGTCACGTGAATCCAGAGAGATTCCTTATCTGCAACTTATACTAGTGACTAATAAATTTAAATTTTTTATAAGGACTTTGAACTTGATTCTAAAACAAGGGCCAAAACCAACTAATAATGCCGACAATAATCCACTTCGGAAAAATAAATGAATCATTTGAATTTTGTTATGAAACTAGTATTTAATATTTATTATTTCACAGATCGCTGATCAGTTCATGGCCAGATTACTTGACGGTTTCGAGGAGAGTGTTCACGTACTCGTCAAACTGGGCCTGGAAGAAGTTGCCGGCAACGGGACCGCCGAAGCTGTACTTCTGGATGTAGTCGCGGGCCTTGACGTTGGTACGTCCGGTGCGGCTGGTCTTGGACACGAACTTCTCGGTGGTGATCTTGTCGTTCTGCTTGAACACCAGGAACACGTAACGGTGCAGGCCGGTTCCGTCGCGGGGTCCAGCGCCAATGTATTCGGCGATGGTCTGGCCCTCAGACACCTTGTTGCCGGGGATGTTGATCACCAGCCAGTGGAGCAGCTCACGCAGTTTGGGGTCGGCACGGCTGGGTGCATCGGGATCCACCAGCAGAAGGGTGTACAGAGATCCGGCCTCGGCTTCGAACTCAACGGTGGGAATGTCCTTAACCTGAGTGGGCGTCAGCTCGTTGCCGAGAGTCACCTGAGCACCGGAGGGGTAGGTGATGGTGGCCTTGGAGGCGGGCTTGACGTCGATGATGTCGGGAATGATGCCAGCGGTGTCCATGTTAGCTCTGCTTCTGCGAAATGACTCTGGCCCGGAACCCCGAGCACCAGCCTTTTATCGTCGCAACCTGGACGTTTCCCTAATCAGTTCCGTGCACTTTACTCTTAATACCCCGACGCATAGATAGTGAGATAAGCGAATGGTTCGACTTTATTATCGGTTTGGAATAGAAAATTGTGCATGATATATGCAAAATCTTAGCCGATTATGGTTTTGTTGCGGATGGGCACATAGTCATCATACTGTGCCTGATAATAGTTGGCGGCAATGGGTTCCCCCAATCCATGTTTGGCGGCAAACTGACGAGCGCTGAAGTTCAGGCGTCCGGCGCGAACACTAAAACGGAAATGGCTGAGTAAACATGATAATTACTTTTGATTTTAAATGACTTACTTGTGGGGAATAGTTTGTCCCTCCTCGATCCTATTCTCCTGGCGATAGACTAAGAAAATATAGCGGTGAAGGCCAGTGCCCTCCGGGGGACCGGAACCAATATAGGCCGCTAGCGGAAAACCAGTGGCGATGTCGTTGCCCTTGATGTTGACCACTGCCCAGTGCAGGATCTCGCGGAACTTGGGGTCCTGCCGTGTAGGGGCATCGGGATCCACCATGAGCAGGGTATATAGACCATCTCCTTCGGCCGCACACCATTGGACAGTCGGCGTGTCCTTTACCTGGGTGGGGGTCAGCTCATTGCCCCGACACACGACATTGCATTCGCCATAGGAAACCTGCACAGTGCCGGCGGGGACGGCATCCACCACATCGGGAACTATATCTTCCATGTTACGTGTCAGTTGAAAAGGATGATTGTACTCTTTTTTTTCTTTTGGCCTTATCAGCGATGACCAAGCCGGCTGGGTGATAACAAACCAAGAGCTTCTCAGTGATAAAGCGGATGTCTTTCGGTTTTTAATAAAGTTTCCAGTTTAATTAATATCTGGATGTTGAAGTCCACAAGGTCATGCTGCGATGGCAACAGCTAAAACCTATAAATATTGGTTTTATGGACGAACAACTATAAACTTTATCAGGGTTAGCCAACTGATTGGTCAAGTGCGATCCGTCAGATTTGTTTTCAAAGGTAAATAAGGTGAAAAAAGCCCTATAACAATTCCGTAGAAAAAGCTCTCCTGTCAGCTGGCATTATTTAGGAAATTTTTACTAATAAAACCAGAAATAAATAGCTTTATAGCAGACATGAATCACGAACTTGAAACTAGTTAGAGCGCCTATGGTAGCAGATGTTTCTAGTTACACATAGGTGGCTTTTTTTTCCACAAGCGAGCTTCCACTGTGCACACCTGATAGGATAGACCGCCCTTATGAGGGCTATTAAGTCATATATTCTAGACTTGCACTGTTTTATGATTACAGCAAGGGGTCATCAATCTTTCGCAAGATAACCAATCAATAATATACGAACGATAATCCATGTTGAAGATTCAAAAAACACACAATTAGTATAGTATATATATCTTGCTATTTATTAAACAATTCGAATATTATTAACACTTGAATATCAATATTGATAGCGCTGACAGAGAGTTTTGGTCTACTAAACACGCCTAGTTGCATTTATCGCCTTTGTTCTTTGCACAATGAAATAATATATAATATTTATGTATAATTATAGGATAATACAAATAATAATCAGAAATTGTGAAACGAGAGCGTGAGATTTGAGTGCCGTCCCGCGAGGCGGCGATTTTAAAAACAACATAGTTTACAATTACAAGATAGGGTAAATAATAGTAGCTAGTGGTATGTCTATACGGCATATGATATCTGGAACATCCGGAAACTGAGGATAGCCAGAGTTCTGGAACTAATCTGGAATACAATAACTGCTGGTTCAATTTGATTGAGGAAATACCAATGAATGCGGTACACGTAACACGTTCTCTTATTTTCATGTCGGTAAATTCAACTGTGATACTCATGCTCATGGATGGCTCCAAGCATCCTCACTAACAGCGAGTCTCGTAGAGACCACTGCGTCCAATATAGCGCACCCATTTGACGACGTCGTGGTCGGAGTAGTTCAGTTTGGGCTCAAACACCTTCAGGTAACGCACCTTGAAGCCGGATGGCGCGAACGGCACTTCGAAGTTCATCGAAATGGGCGGCCGGGTCCACTTCTTCTTGGTGTCTGTTTCGAGCAGCTCAATCTCGGCCGACAACTGAGTCTCCTTCATTCCAGCCATGCGCTTTATCTTCCACACGATGGCATTCTCCGAGGCCTTGTACTTGGCCTTACCCTTCAAGCAGATCAACTGCACGCCAGAAGTGTTGAGCGGTGTCGGGATCTTCACCTCGATCTTTTGGCCCAGTAGCGAGGGCTTGAAGTTGGACTTGAGCACCACCTTTACCTCCATCTTGGTTCGTCCTACCTCGCGCACCAATGGAATGACTCGGAACGGCAGTGAAATGTCTTTGGTGGTGCGGTAGCGCATCAGTTCGAACTCCCCGTCCGGCGGGATGAAGCTGATCGAGTGCTCCGTCTCGAACTTGCTCAGCTTGACGCACTGATGGAACTGGCAATCATCGATGACGACAACAGGCTTTCCAGAACGCGAGGTTTCCGCCTCGGAGTTACCGGACAAGCCACGTCCCTTAGACTCCATCACAATCTTGTCGTTAATGCCGAATTTGCATTCAGGCATGCCTGCAAAATAGAATTCATTTCTTATACTTTTACTTCTTTTAGTGGGTAAGGTTTCTTACCTGACAGATACGATTTCATGACCACCTTTCCGGCAACGTGAGCAGACAGCACCTGGCCCTGAGGGCTCATTAGTAAGTTAACGTACTCCAGCACGTCCAGGAAGAGTTCGTTTCGTCGGTACTTGATGCCCTCTCGCCGCCAGCCGATCTGGCCGGTAACCTGCGATGTGATTTGCATCTGCTCCTCCTTAGTGGCCGACTTGATGCCCTGTTGCGTGATGAAGGTCTTCAAGGTTCCAGAATCGGTGTTCTGCGGGTAGCCGAAGTCCAGAATCTCATCAAGCAACTCGTAGATGAGGACGAAGTTGTTCTTGATGTTCTCCTCGGAGATCTTGCCGAAATACGACTGCATCACCTCGATTATCTTCAGCAGGAACTCAAAAACCATGGCAGCATTGACATTCTGCTTGGTCACAGCAGCCAACCAGATATTCGCCCGCTGAAAAGATTGGGGCAATGAAGGACTCTGGCAAAGAGGGGATTCACGGACCTACCTTGATGTGAAAGAAGCTGGTCCGAGCGATGTTGGTCACCGGAGAGCGAACCTGCTGGCGGGCGTGGATGACGTTGACCCGAAAGGCGTCCACAGCATTGCGGCCGATGTCATCGCGATAAACTCGCGAGATGAGCACCTCGCCCTTGTGGTTGTAGACGAACAGGCCGCCGATCATCTTGTGCGCTCTCTGCTAGGAGGTCCTGTATGGGCTATTTGGAACCTGCACGGAAAGTTTGCCACCAAAGGAATTGCCAAAAAGAACTCCAAGCGAAAATTTTTATCAGAAAATCAATTTTCACTCCCCTTTAGTGTGTCCGTAGATCGCAATGTCCAAAATCCAAGACTTTTAGTACCACCATGGCGCTAATCAACAAGAATTTAATTCGGAGATATTTTATTTAAAGTAAACAAAGTTATGCATAGATTAAAAGTAAAAATTTATTTTTTTAAAAAGGTTTTCGACATGTGAACAAAACAGACGCTAAAAAAGATTTTGTACTTTTAATTTTCAAAAATGTTAATAATTCGTCAAAAAACAACGTTTTTTAGGGTCTTCAGAGTGGCTAATTAAATCCCAATTTAAATCTTACTATTGTAATATAATATTTTCAACAACAGAGTAATAAATTCAAGGAATTTGTGTTTATTTTTATATTTTACAAATTTTTTAAGTTGTCTTAATCGAGGAACTTGGGAGACGTTTGACAAAAAAAAGCCGGCCAAATGCTCTATATTTTTCATGTTTCAAAAACGTTACTTTAAGTGCCTTTTGAATTTAAGGGCAATATTAAAAAAAAAAAAGAGCAATATTTAAGGTCTAAAAACAGTGCACTAGGTTTTTTTAAAGTGGCCAGATTTTTTTTCACTTAGTGAAGAGATAATTTTTATCTCTTTTTCTCTCTTAACTGTTTTAGTCTAGAACTAAAATTTAGAACATATTTTGAGTTGGCAGCGCTCTTTCTATTTGTGGCAACCCTGTTCGAAAAGTAAAAAATAGTAAATAAAAATAATGTTTTGGTCAACGGAACAGGTCGAGGGCATGCTCAACGTGCTCAAGACCTCCACAGACCGTACGGTAATCTACAAATGTTTGGTTAAGCTGCGCACCGATTTGGTGAAGGACAAAACTGGCATTGAGTTATTTCGCACTTCTGGTGGTATTCCAGTGATGGTAAGTTTGACATTCACATCGCTCCTGTCAATAGGTTTGAAAGCCACTGGCTTGCACAATATAAGATCAAAAACACAGTTCTAAATCAAATGA
This sequence comes from Drosophila pseudoananassae pseudoananassae, assembly GCA_018153035.1. Taxonomy (NCBI): domain Eukaryota; kingdom Metazoa; phylum Arthropoda; class Insecta; order Diptera; family Drosophilidae; genus Drosophila; species Drosophila pseudoananassae. Next base: position 4,836,989 of record JAECXR010000055.1, read on the forward strand.
TAATGAAAGATACTTCCACAGGTGCGCCTGATAACGAAGCTGAATGAGAAAATAATGGAAGTAGTTCTCAGTATATTGGGAAATTGCTGTACAGACGAGCTGTCATGTATTGAGGTGAGTAAAGATTGTATTTTCCTATAAAATCCTAAAAAATTTAAATTTTTTTAAACTAATTTTTTCTTTAATTTTTCTATTACTTGTATTTTTTTTTAATGCTCATTTAAGGCCGTGGAGTTGAAAGTTATCTCCCCATTGTTGACCATTTTGAAAACCATTCCCAACCCTGTGATCCAATGCCGCGCCTGCCGTATGTTGGGGAACTTGGCCAAAAGCAAGAAGGCGGCTCAGTACCTACAAGTGCATTATGCGGCCATTGCCCCCGCCATCTGCCACATTATCGAATCAACCAGCGCCGTGCAGACCCGCATCATGGCATTCCGCGTCTGCCGCTTCCTGCTGGTCAGCAGCCAGTTTCTCAAAAATTTTCTCATGGCCAACGGGTTTATGCAGCTGATGCGGATATTTGTGGCCGTGATGAAAAACGATGAGGTGCCCAAGGAGCCCACACCGGACATTGAGGTAGCGACGCTGATTGGCCTCAAGCGAAACCAGCACCGTGAGAAGTACTTTGAGGAGGTGGCCCGGAACCTGGAGGGAGTGCGTAGTGACATATTCGATTACCAAATGCTCAAGAACTCTAAGCGGAATTGTGACTACGCCATTCCCAAGGACAACCCCTCTGCCATGGAGCTGGCCCACGAGATTTTAAAGTGTCTGGTGCTGATATCCGCCCAGAAGATTGACATGAAGGCCTGGGAGGTAATTGAGCTTCTAACCGAAAAAGTCTAACATTAACACTTGTAATCTGTTTTTCCCTCAGTCGATTTCCCGTAACACATCACTGGCAACTATAGTGTGCTTCGTGAAGGAGGATAGTGACCAGCGGGCGGCGGCATTAAAGATCCTCTCCAATTTCTGCAAGGATCCCTGCGCCTTCTATATGCTAAGCACCGCAGATGCCATTGTGGCTGCCTGTGAGATGCTTATGGCGGTTAACATGACAAAGCCCCTCACTGAAAGCGAGGTCCGGCATTGCATCAATATTATATCCACGCTGTCCACAGATGCCTGTAGCCGCTCCAAGATCAGACGATGTGGAGCTTTGCGTAAGCTGGTGGCTTTAATACGGGACTCGAATTCTCAAAGCGAGCGATCTTCGGCAAGAAAAACATCGATTCTTAGAGTCAGCTCTGAAAATTAATATATTGTCCAACCCACAGCTCTTTCATATTCTTATTAACTTCCAATATGACAACCTAAGCATGGAACTGTTGCTGTACGAAGGCCTGGTGCCCATGTTGGTGCGGGAACTGAACGATTACCTGACCAGCGACGATGAACATCACAAGCGGCGCCGAGAGGAGAGGTTGCAAGGCGGCAAGAAACGAAAGCTAACAGACCCCACTACGCCAGAGATGCTAAGCAAGGTAAGTATTCCACAAAAGAAATAAGGCTCCTATAATATTTTGAAATAAATTTCTGTTATAGTTTTCCAAAACCCATGAGACTTTAGGTTCAGACTTTGACTCGCCCAGCAGTTCGCCTCGATCTTATCGCACCACAAGTCCCTGCAGCTCCCGCAGCATGTCACCCATCTGCAAGGATCTGCTGAGCAACGACGACGATGACAACTACTCACCTGCCTGCAGTGACGATGACGATGATGACGATGACACCACCAACAGCGCGAACAATGTCGATACTAAGGATCGTCGCATAGCCGCCAATCGGGCGCAAGCCTCGAACGTCTTGGATATATTGAAACTAATCGACGAAGGCAGCGAACCCATCGAAGACACTCTCTCCGACAAGGAAGACTTCGACGAGCTTAGTTCCGACGTGCCGCCTAAATTGGGGCCGTTCCGAAACGAGGCTGGTGATACCATTGACATTATAGAGAATCTTATATATCGCATCACACTGATGGTGAATAAGCGAGTGGAGCTGGGAAAGCCAGAGACGCTAGACACGCTCATTAGAGCAATTAACTTATTTGGAGCCAACAATAATTTTGCCAATGCCCTGACGAACATACTCCTGTAGGTTATACACGAAATAAGATAGAACCTCATTTTATAGTTCAATTTTATTTTCAGGGAGAGCCAATTTTTTGCCCAGATCATTAAGCACGGCGTGGTCCACCAGCTTTATCAACTTACAAAAGTGGAGGATGTGGGTACACAATTAAAACTTATATTCTGATCTTCTTATGATCCTGTTTCAGATGCGCAAGGACGGCTTTGCCTTCCTGGAGACACTCACCAACGTCGGTGAGTCGAACTACGGCAAAGAGGAGCTGGTACGACTGCTGCGGTGTGACGATATCAACGCCCAGCAGCGGGCAGCCATCTCGGTGGCCCACATCATCAAGAGCCATCGTCTTTTGTACCAATTTCTTTATGACGGCAACGCCCTGACCCTTCTCTTTGACCTGTTGCTGCGCAAAAAGAGTGAGGATCGCTATGCCGACGAAGCTGCCGATGCAGTAACTGCCATGTCTCGCTACACCTTGCGAATTGGATTGCCTGAGATAGAGGTTGAGGAGAGCTCCAATGGGATTTGTTCACAGCAGCTGAATGATTTAGCGCCCATGCATGAACTATGCGACATGCGATTCTTGGTCGGTGGGGGTGAAAATATCCTAGAAATTGGATTCAACAAGCAGCTGCTCTGCGACTCCAGTGAGGTGTTCAACAAGATGCTGAACAGCGACTTTCGGGAGGGGCACGATGGCGAGATTCAGTTACAGGACTACTCGGCCAGCGGCCTGCGTTACTTTCTGCATTTAATTGGTTGCCACAAACGGCACCTGACCGAGACAAACTACCCCGCCCTGCTGCAGGCCTTCGAAATGTCCCGGGTTTACATAATACCCGAGATGGAGACTGCCCTGCAGGAGCGCCTCATTCAGTTCCTGGACGCCCAGAACTGTTTGCGTCTACTGGAGTGGTCGCTTAAGAATTACCACTCAGAGCTGACGGAGACGGCAATATGCTACTACCTCAGCTCCGCACTGCCAGCCCAGGAGAAGCAGTTGCTGTTCCGCACCGCCGAGGACTCTGTCTATGCCAGCGAGTGGTTCCAGTTGCTCAACGACACTGTCTTCGAACGGTGCCGAAGTACTAGCTATTAAACCCCTACACCATCCACACCCCAGTTGCGTTCTGTGATCGTCTGCCCCTTTTAATTCAATTTTTGGTTGAGCGTGGTGTCCATTTCCCGGACTGGATATGATTTATTTGCCACAACTCTGTCGAAGTATTCCAATGTGCTACAAAGTAAATGTTCATAAAATAGACTACGTAATTACCTAAGAGGATTGCATTTTGGTGGACTCGAATGTGGGCATGGCGCAGAAACGAACTGCAAGCCAGTCCACGAGGGGCGTGGGACAAATCCCAAAGAGCCATCGGTACAGGCGATATCGCCACGGCTCCTCTATGTAAAGGCTTAGGGGCTGGGAGTTGGTCAGGGCATCCTGGAATTTTGCCAGCAAGGATTCGTTTTTCAGTTGGTTGGGGGCCTTGAAGCCGGAGAGGATTTTGAGGTAAGCATTGAAGGCCTCAAAGTAGGAATCGTACAGAGCATGTTGCTCCTCGCTGAAGGCCTGGCTCATTTTCTCGGCATGCTGCTGCTGGCGAGCTGCAATGTTGCTGTCAAGAACGAAGGAGCCGGGCACAAAGTTGACCACCTCCACGCCGTATTGCTGGAGTTCCACGCGGAGGGAGTCAGTCCAAAATCGCAGACCGGCCTTAGAGGCGGCATAGGGCCCCATGGCAGGAAGAGCCTGCAGCCCGCAGTGGCTGGTCACGTTGATGATTCTGCCCTGTTGCTGGCGCAGAAGGGGCAGCAGTGCCCGGGTCAGTCTCATGGTGCCCAGAAGATTGCAATTGATCTGCATCTCGATTTGTTCCGGTAACTGCCACTCGAACTCGCCGAAGCACATTACACCCGCATTGTTCACCAGGGCCTTTAGCTGATAGTCCGGATTCTTCGAGAGTATGTCCTTGAGTTGCTGGTGAATCAGGTGTATGGAATCGGTCTTCAACAGATCCAATTCCAGCGTGTGCATTCTGGACTCTGCCTCCCCGGCGGGCCTCCGCTGCTGCAGCAGCTTGGCTCCTTCCGACTTGAGATTGTGGCAACAGGAAACCACAGTCATGTGCAGGGAATCGTGGCAATACACCGCCAGGGAGTGGCTATCCGGAGGCAGTGATAAGAGCCAGTTAGTACTTTGAACTGCGATCAGGTTCAGTTACCTTACCCGAGGCCCGAGTCGCAGCCCGTAATGAGCACCACATGCCGGCTATCGACCTTCAACTGTTTTCGACCCAGTCCCAGGGTTCGTCGCAGGGCACTTAGGAAATGACTACCGCTCATATCGCCGGTTCTCGGATAACTGAAAATGAAACAAAGAGTCGGATTCTCGGTGCACCGAAGTCGCCAGATCCCAAATAATGCAAAATAAGGCAAACCCGAAAATGAATATATGTATGGATGTTCATGCGACGGGAATGTATGTAACCATTATCTGTGTCTCAATGGAGGAGTATTGCAGTGTTTACCTGCTCTTTAGGCTGGTCCTAAGTTAACTCAAACCTTTAATAAATTAAAATACATTTATAAATTAAAATATACGATTCAAGATATTTTTGAAGGTCTTTAGGTTTAATTTTTAACGATTATTAGACTTCTTTGTATAAAGTTTACGCATTTCTTCAAATAATCTATGAATGAAATTGTTTTAAATTTATTTTAGAATTCTTTGTATAAAAAAGTCGTTCAGTGTCTATTTTTTACCTGCTCAGCTTACCTGACGATAAGCCACCAATATTTGCAAGTCATGAAAATTCAGCTCTCCTCCCCCTCTTTTGTTTTGATTTTTAAAACAAAAAACATATAAACACTTTATTTTTAGGTTTTTCGGTATTTTTATTTTATTTTATTTCATTCCTTGTCAAATTTGGTGTTGTCTGTCCTTATAAGTGCATTTAATTTCTGGCCACTGGACTCAGTGGACCTGGCTTCAATTGGATAGATCTTTTAACAGTTTCGAAATATATTTAGAATTCACTATGGAAACTTGCGAGAGTTGATTTGACCTGATTTTGAATAATCATATTTTAGATAATACATAGTTATATTAAATAATTGCTTTGCTTTTGTCATTTCTTATAAATGGTATTTGAAAATAGCGCACTCGTTGCGTTTAGTAAAAATATATTTGGGTTTTCCTACTGCAGCTTACAGAATACAATAAGTATATTATATCATTTTCACATTTGCTTTTGCTTTGCTTTTTCTCAATATAAAACCTTGCTCAACGCGATTATTGTTTAGCTTTAAACATACATATATATATATTTATATAAAGTGGTTGCATTTCTTAATTCTCTCTCAAGGCATTGTATTTAGTTTGTAGTTTGAACCTATATATATTTTAATATATATACCTTCTTTACGCATTCCCTTTAAATGTACAATTTTAAAACCGACTTAGTTCTTTTCATTACACGCTTTGTTTACTGCTCCTGTTTTGCTTTCTACTTTCGTTTTAATGGTTATCCTTTTGTATTCGTTTTTTTTGTTTTTTTGTTTTTATAATAAATATCACAACGCATCCTTCAAATCTACACATCATATTACCCTTATCATTCACACCACACCACACCCCGCCCGGTATCCGGGCGCTGGCGCTCGAGTCCTGGGGGGTGCCTGGCATTAATTAAGCATCGTCGCTTCGATCGTCGCATTTATATTTTTTGAAAAAATATACAACACGCAAATGAAAAGGTTTGAAAATTGCACAAATTACAAGTACATAACATATGTAGCTCGGCGTATGTAAAAAGACATAGCAAAATCATAAATTAACCATAATAAAGATAATAATACAAAAACATTAAAGTTAACGAAAACAAAATATTCGTTACGGTTTAAAATTACAAAATGAAAACATCTCCTACAACTAGAAAAATGTTTTGTTGGTTTTCTTTCGCTTTGTTAGCAAGTATAAATATAATCGCTACTCTCAATTATATAAAACTTAACTTAATCCTGACTCGACTCCTCTCCGGACTCCACCCGGCCCGGTCCCAGCATCTGTCCCGGCCCCTGTCCGGTTATAAGCTGACCAGCTTCGACGGCTCGGCGGTGGGCGTGGGCAGCTCGAGGGGATGCTTGTTCTGTGACGGCACCAGCGGCCCCGAAACCGGCGTCAGTCCGGTGCCACCGTCCATCAGGGAATCAAAGTTGAAGCCCGTGGTTGGCGTCTGGATGGGCACGCCCTGGATGTGGGTCGGTCCCGATCCGGGCATCTTGTTGTGGTTGCTGGTCAGGTTCAGGTGCATCTGTGGGACGAAGGGTCGTTGCACGGGCAGCGTGGTGGGCCGCTCCTTGGGCTTGTTCAGTTCGTTCAGCGTGGGACTGTTCATGCTGCCCTTCGGGGTGGTGATGGGATAGGCGCTACCAAAGCCCCCGGGCGCCGTGCTCACAATGGGCGTTTGCAGTGATCCGGACGAGACGCCGGTGGGCGTCATCAGCGTGGACATGGGTGGCAAGGCAAATCGCTTGCTGGGCGGAGGGCCGTCCTGGTCCAAAAGGCAACTCGAGTCCAGGCCACCGTCCAGCGGCTCGTCCTTAATCTGGGGCTTGAGATCCAGCGGCGAGTTACTCCGGCCGGTGGAGTTCAGAGTGGCGTCCAGTCCCGTAATGGTGCCATTGCTGCTGTCGTTGCTGTTGTTGTTATGATGGCTGCTTGCGCCGCTGTCGCAGCTGCCGGCACTTGGGAGGCCGACCGGAGCAATCAAGCCGTTGCAGGTGGTCACGCTCAGCAGATCGCTGCGGATCTTCTGGCAGGAGGAATGGTGGGCGCGCAGGAAAAACTCCAGCTGGTTCTTGACCTCCGTCAGCGACTCCACTTCCTTCTTCAGCCCCTCGCCCTTCTTCTCCAGCTGCTCCACCTCGTAGGTGAGCTCATTGGTCTGGTCCACGCGCCGCTTGCGGCATCGGGCCGCCGCCTGCTTGTTCCGCTCCCGGCGTATTGCGCGCTTCTGCTCCTCCTCGGGCGTCATGTTGGCGTTCCGGTTGGGACGTCTGCCGCCTCCGCGACGCGCGGGCGTGGCACTGTTTGAGGTATTCGTGTTGCTCGCCTGGGAGGATCCCCTTCCGGCAATCCCCGCCAAAACGTTGGTAAAGTTGTTGGCACCGCCACCGTTGACGCTGCTGCCCACCATGCCATTCTGGTACGAGGTGCTGTCCGTATGGGCACTTGCTGCAGAACATAAAGATTGCATTAGTGAGCCATACAGGATCTTAAGTTTCTATATCTTACAAGTATCGGTTGTGTCCTGATCATCGTTGTTCTGCCCATCAGCCCAGGAGCCGTTGGAGTTGTCGGAATCGGTTCCCTGCAGCACGCTGTTCACTTCAAAGGGAATCTGGCTGATCATGGGATTGACCACGCCCACCACGGTGGCCGTAGCTGTGGTGGTCGGGGCGTTGACCACTCCGTTGCCAGTGCTGCCGCCGGGCATGAGCCCCAGTGGGGGTGGCTTGAAGGTGGCCTGGTAGGGAGTGCTCACTGGGTCGTTGGTCAGCTCGAAGAAGGCTTCCTGCAGGCTGCGCGTTGTTGTGGGCGTCAGCGTGGGCGTGGTCAGCGTTGGAGCCAACTGAATGCCATCGAAGGTGCCGAGCTGTAAGAAAAGGAATAGGTTCTTATTAGCTTTTGTTTGTTTTCTTTAAAATAATTAAATATAACTTTTATAAATCATACGCACTGTTGCCATATTTTTTTGAAAACTAATTTTCCACTATAGGGGTGTATAGATTTATATATAACCATGTGAGAGACAAATGTTTAGTTTATTTTTTTGGCAAAAAGAGAGAAAACAAGAGAGAGCCACCAACCAATCCATCACTTTGTTTATAAAGCCACCCATCGCCCCACCGCACCCTCCCTTTTTGTGTTTTTATGTTTTTTTGATCTATTTCGGTCGATGAATAAGTACACGCACCCGCTTGCCAATTGTTTCCCGCCCAATTTCCCCACAAAAATTTCGAAAATCATAATCAAACAATTATCGATATTGGCCTGCGATGGGGTACCTGCTGCATAAAAAGCTCGCTGGCTAGAAAACTGGCAATTTCACTTGCGTCCATTGCAAAGTGATCGTTGTTTTCTGTCTTAGTTGCTCCTGTATCAGTGCATGTTGCTGTTGTCGTTGCAACTGTCTGCTGTGGTTGCTGTTCCTGCTGCTGCTGTTGTTGTTGTTGTTGATAATAATTATTAGGCGAGCAATTATTATTATTATACTCCTGCTGATGTTGGCTGAAAAAGTTCTGCATTTGGCACATGGCGGCCATGGCAGCAGCATTGTTGCCATTGCTGTTGCTGTCGCTGTTGCTGCTGCTGGTGTTGCTGTTGTTAGCGTAGGTAGCAATATTGCCATAAGCATTGCCGTTGTTGTTGCGCATTGTAAAGCCGTTGTTGGCGGCATTGTTGTTGCCAAATGATTGCCTCAACTGCTGTTGTTGTTCCTGCTGCTGTTGCTGGTGATGTTGCTGCTGCTGCTGGTAGGCAGGCTGCGTGGGCAGTTGCCGTTGCTGACGTAACATTTGCTGCTCCGGCTGCTGATGCAGCTGCTGCTGTTGCTGCTGCAGTTGCTGCTGCAGTTGCTGCTGCTGTAGCTGCAGATGCTGCTGTTGCAGTTGCAGTTGTTGCTGCTGGGCAAAGTGCAACGATTGGTGGTAGTATGGACGGTAGCACGCATTATGCGCTCTACCATTGAGATTTTTCATCATTTGTTTCGTTTTTCTCCGAAGGCTCCCCTAATTCCTAAAATCTATTCTTATATATTAAGTATACGCACTGGTGTTGCGTATACGCACAGTTGGGCGGCTGACTAGTAAACGTTATGTGGACTGCTTAGTCTAACGGTAGTCTTATGCAACAAATTGGACAACAATGATATACTATGATACAAAATCAACAAAAACAATGTTAGTTCTAGAGCCTAAATGAAAATCTTTTAAAATTGTATGTACAAAAGTCACTTTTTCTCCTCTTGGAGTGGCAAAGTGTTATAGTTTCCTAACAATGTGATGATCCTTTCTTGTCTTTATGGTTCTTGTTTTTGTAGTAGTTGTTGTTGTTGTCGCAGTTTATTTGTTGTTGTTGTTCTTACAAAAATTCGTTCGTTTTTGGTTGTGGTTTCTTTAGATATAATATATTTCGTTATTCTGCGTTGGCTTTAAATAAGGTTCGATTTTAGCTGCGAGCAGAGTTCGTTGTGACGTATAATATATGTTCGTTGTTCGATTTCTTAGTTCTTGATGTTTTTCTCATCGGTGCTGCTGCTGGGCTGTTCCGGCGGTCTTAAGCGCTTTACGATAAGCTTTCGTTGATTTCGCAAAGGATTGAAATCTGTATTCCGCACGGCCAGAGCGCTCATAATCAACTCAATTTATCTTGAGGCTTTAGTTCTAATGGCACGTGCTCAGTTCACTGCCCCCGTCTTCTAAGAGGCACAGTAATACCCAAAAAATAATATATTTATTTGATAAAATTCGAATGATGTAATTATGGACCGCCTGAGCTAGAGCCTTGTGCTAGTTTCGAGCCAACATTCAATTAATGCCGCATTAGTTTCTTGGGAAATACACAAATTTGTTTTTTCCTTCGACGGGCAACGCCTCTCAGAGTTATTCCACCCTTTTGGCTTTGGCCAACAGTTCGCTTTTATTTCCCAAATATATATACAAGTTTTCGCTATATATAATTATATATGTAAGTGGCTATAGGTGGGTATATATTTTGATTCTGGTGGTGGTGCTGCTGCTGCTGCTCTAAAATCCACGCGGCATGCAACCCAAACTGAACTAAGAAAATGTGCGTCGTTTTGTTGGTTGTTCCTTTTTTTCCGCTTGAAATATATGTACGTGTATTTAATTTTTTGCTCGATTCGTTGTTGTTTCTGAAATTCGTTTTTGGCAATGCACGCGCGCTAAAAACAAAACGACAATTGCAATTTCTGCTTCTAGCCACAATTTCCAAATATATGTATATATTCGTTTCGTTTCGTTTTTCGAGATTCGCGGTTCGCTGTTCGCAGGTTCGAGATTCGCACAATTCGAGGAAAAGCGCGCGCGCGATCGCTTTTAATTGTTAGATATTTTCTAAACTTCGATGGTTCGTTGTTCGTTTGCGACTGAATCCGGCGAGCGAAATTGGCAACACTCAAGATCGCGATCACGTCGTACATACATATATGTATCTATTTATCTGGCAGCAGAGAACCCGGAGAGAGAATCAGCATCGCGTCTATGGGTGTGTGCCGACCGCCGACCGTCGACCGCCAACGGACAACCGACGACCCGCGAGTTGTTTTCTCAAATTAGAAGACAACCACTAAGAAAATCAAATAATTTTAAATGCTGCCTGTGCTCTTAATTGAGCGGCTGCCCACACGGATCGGCGATGCCCACGCTCGCCATAAAACGTTATAGCAGATACTATAGCTGATACCATACTATATATATATGTATGTACGGTAGTCTGCCATACTGCCGTATGCATCTGCTCGCGTGTAGGCCATTTCCGATTTGCCGATTTTCCGATTTTTACAGCCAGCAGCAGGCTTTCCATTGAAACGCTTTTTATTCGGCCATAAATTAACGTCTACAGCCGCTCAATGTCCGAGAGAATTTCGGCGAAATCATTTGGCACAAGTTATGGCCGGCCGATGTGAGGAATACACAGAATGAATATATATTTATAGCGTAACACCCGTACACCCTGTCACATCTGACAGATGCGATGGCGGAACAGGTGTGTGTGCGTGTAGAAACTAACTGCAGAGACCCCCTGTCTCGCCGAGTTGTTTATTTGTTAATTGATGGCTTAAAATATAGGTAAATAAATAACACAAAAATTAGGTGGGGATTTGGCGACGACACCGATCCTGATTCTCTTCTCATTTATTTGACGATCTTATCTGCGCTGCGTTTCCCAATACCAAAGGCCGTTCCCTTATTGACGGCTTTTATTTGTCAAACGAGGCAAACAATCGATTTTATTCTTTTTGTGAGTCGGTTACTCCTCCTCGTGTTTTATATATTTATTTTAAAAAATGTACTTTCAAGTCAGCCGCGCTCTACCTTTACTTTCGCTTTAACCTACTTTCCTCACACACAAGAGCAAATTTGTTTTCTGAACTTGTTCCCCCTGGTCGCTTGAACATGATCCGCATTTAGCCGATGAATCAGACAATTGAAACAGAGAACAGAACCCTATACCACATATGCAAAACAAGTGATAATAAATATAGCAATAACATGAGGAAACTACCAGCCATGGACAAGCTTTGGAATTGAATTGTCTAAATTGGAGCCAGCTCAGTGGCCTTATCAGACCAGGCAGCAGTGCTCTGGGTTCACATCTGGGGGTCAATTGAGCTGCAAGAGACTGGGCGAGCGCCCAGCTTGGGCGACTGGGTGTAGTGGGGCTGCTGTGAAAGTGAATAAACTGACGTAGTCAGCGGGAATCAGCAGAGTGCTGACTAACACCGCCGGCTCTGGGGATGCACAAAGTTTGTAGATTAAAGTCTGAAAAAACGCAGCCACGAGCTACTGATAGTACAAACCGCAAAAGAAACGGATCATTTGCGCACTAATCAGTGGTTTTAGCTAAGTGTGACTAAAGTGGGCTGTGACTTGTGCCGATTTCTGAGAAAACCAACGATCGCCCTAATCAATTTAAATTCGTCCGCCTATCAACGATGACCTTGGGGCAAATTAGTTCGTTATTTCATTGGTCGAAATAAGCATTTCTAGAGGGAATATGCAGCGGGCCTGGCGACTAGCTGTTGAGGGGCTAAGGAACCGCTCTCACGGGCCCCAGACTTTGCCTTCTGTTTCAGCTGACGTGTTGGGCTATTTTTATGCCAATTTTAGCCTGACAATGACGCAATAAAAACACAAAATAAAACAAAAACTTGGCATCATCAAAGGTCCAAAAACAAAACGAAAACAGGCGACAGGCGACAGGCTACAGCAATTTGTATTGTTTATATCAAAAGCGGCTAATAATTGCCAAGACCGACTGACAGCCAAGTTAGCATAGGCCTCCTCCTCTTCTTGCTCCTCTCCCTCTACTAACCAAGTAACTAACTAAATTTTAAGCTCAATGCTAATGGCACAACTATTTTGCTTTTGTTTTAATGCTTTAGTTGCCTTTGTTGGCTTTGTTGTTTCTGCTGCAATGGCATAAATTAGTTGGCAAGCTTGTTAAATAAAAAATACAAAAAATTGCATGCCGAAGGTCGGCTGTTGTTTAGTTAGAAATGCGCATAATTTAAAGAAGAAAAATTAAAGCAAAAATAAATACAATTTTGATTTTTCAATTGGCAGAGAGTCTTGAATGAACTGCAGCTCCAGCATTGTGTGCTCCGAGTGCCAGCAATGTCGCCATGCAACGAAAAGTTTACAAGTTCAAGATCGTTGTCTGCACCAGTATATATTTTATACATATATATTAATATAATGCTTGTATGTATAAACCCCTTTAATTGCAGTGCGCTTCCGAACTTCCCTTGACGATAAGCATATTCGGGATATGTCTTGGTATGATTTGCATTTTAAATGCAAATTCTGCGAATAAAACAATTAACGCAAAGGAGACGCAGAAATCATATTTTTTTAGAGATACTCTTTTTTTTTCTTGCTGTTTTATTTAATTTTATTATTATTTTTTTTTTTGTTGTTTTTTTGCTGGCAGGCAGGAGAACGTGACCGCAATGCCCGAGCGAAATGGCCGGCCCGGCCCGGCCCGGCGGAGTGTTGACTGTGCTAAGTGCCGGCTGTGGGCTGGCTGTTGATAAAAAACGAAATTTCCATTACCCTTCTGCTATCCCCCCGGAGAGCCACCAGCGACCCGGTCTTCATGTCCGACCGACCCCGCGCCGAAAGAATTTTGGAGTGGCCCAGAGTCAACGGCCGAATGGCTGGCTGACTGGCTGGCTGGCTTGCCGGCCTTTTTAGGCACGCAAAACAAAACCCCCTTATATAACCAACATTTATGCAAAATATACACAACTATATACAAGCATTTATGTGATTGTTTGTGGAAAGCAGCGCCGTCATTAAAATCACTTGACGTTTGTCCATTTTTGGAACGCCCACGACAACCGCGCTACACATACGAAATTGAATTAAAGTTTAAACTCTTTTTTTTTTTTTGGTTGTCAGCTGGCAACGGCCATAATTCAAAATTTGCCAAAAAGTGCACAAAATATATATAAAAAGAAAATAAAGAGGGGAGAATGCCAAACGACAGCGCTGCAGGCCCAAATAAATTTCAAGTCGGATTCGAATTCGGACAGGATTCCCTGGTGTCGGGCGTCGGGCTTTAAGTTCAGTGTCAAATTAATCAGACTTTTGTTCGGAGGGCGTGTAAAATACAAAAAAAAAAAAAAAAAAAAACAGCAAAAAGAACAAGGCTGACAAATTTGCATGAGATATTTAAAAAGAAAGAGTGAAAATATTTATGTTCTGCCTTTTAAGCAGTGCATTGAACTCACTCGCCTAATGACTCTACCTCGATCGACTCGGACTCGGACTCGGACTCGGGGGGAATTTATTTGCCTGGGTTGGGTTGGGGTCAGAGAACAAATGTACCCATATAGAGTGGGGTTCCACTAATCGATAGCCATAATTGCATTTGGCAAAAGGCAAACTTTTGATTGATAAAGCCCCGTGGCTGCACTTTGGTCATTAAGTCATAATTAAGCACTTTCGGTGGTCACTCGAATACTGAAACTCGAACGCGAATACGCTAACGTGCAGCTAATAAAATGACGCGACATTGGTCTGGGAATAATTTATTTAAATGCATTTTGTCGCGACAACAAAAAGAACAGCAAGACCCGCCGCTCCTGACGGGGGAGGACGACCCAACGAATTTATGGCAAAGTTTGCAGTTCGAGGAAATGGCAAACAAACGACGCGTCTCCCAGGCGCCAGAAAGGACACAAAAAAAATAAAAAGACACAGAAAGGATGGCAAATGCAATGCACAAAGCTAGACAGACAGGGCGAGGAATGGAGGGGAGGGCCAGGATATGCGGACGGGCGGAGACAGTAGTAAAAGTTGTTTTCACTTTTCATTTGCGGGGCTTGGCCAATTCCGAGAAGGACATGACCGCAGCCATCCAGCGCCAGGACTCTTGCCAACACGAAATTACAGCTGGCGGCTGGCTGCCAACAAAAATCAAAGGACAGGGAAAAGCCCTTGGTCCTTAGCAGTGGAGGACTTCAATTACAGGGCAAATGCTCGGCTCAATCGCCTCTCCTGTCAAATTATCTGCACCAAACTTTCCTGGCAGCTCGGCACAAAGCTCTACATTCGCCACATCTTGCCCAATTCCGATTGCATTTGATTCATTAAGATGGAACTCAATTAAATTGGCTGGAAATGCAATTAAGTGCACACCCATACTCACAAATATAAGTGTGTAGACATATTTAATAATAATTTGATCTTAATTGAATTCAATCTTGTTGCATGCTCCACGGACATGGCATGATCACTGGATCCGAAGACCCAAAGAGCTACGAAGAGCTTTTTAGGCCACTTCTAGGCCGGGGCGCTAGACAAAGAAATTGTTAAATGGCCGTACTTTTTAGGCCAATTCTAAAGCGTAGATAGGGAATGTCTGTAGGTAGCTCGACGGAAGACAAAGGAAAGTTATTGTTTGGCCCAAAATTCGCTAAATAAACCGTTTCAAGTGATTTCTTTCATTTTAAAAACTTTGTGGCTCAGGGCCAATCGAAAACGCCCACACCAGAAGCCCACCACCAACACTCCTTTCCGCCTCCCAAAAAGTATTTCGAGACTTACGAAAGTACAGCCACAAAAAATAATGTTAACCCCCTCAAAAAGCAGCTACGGAAAGTAGTACTTCAAGACCAAGACCATATTCAGTTGTTCGGTTAATTAAAAGAAAGTTGGACTTTGTCTGGGATAATGTGGGGGCGCCGTCCAATCCTATACGTATGGTTTAATGAAACCATTTGAGAGAGCGGGCTAAGCCGCTGCTGCTGCCGCGCAATGTGGGGCAAGTGTTTGACTTGCAGCATGTCACTTTGAACCGCTGGGCCACATAACGAATGTCGAGTATTAAAAACAAACTCATATCCCCATCGCACACATCTGGCACTGAGTATCAAGTGTCACGCAAGTGTATTTGAGGTTCACAAGTCAAAGGGTCAGGCGGCGGACCCTCGTTCACTTTCTATGGCGCTATAAAAACGCCCGAAATTAAGAGCGCCCCCCCTATGCAGCGGAAAGTGAAGTCCAATCCGACGTCAATGGGGCAGGGGAAACGGCACAAAAAATAATACCTGAAACGCAATGCAAGAGTTGCGCATAAAACTTGATAAATTGTCACGAAAATCGCACGTGTGCGATATCGGGCGAATGGCGCCGGTTCGGTTCCAATGGAGAAACAGAAACAGACCCAGACGAGTGCCCAGACCCAGACCGGACCGGATCACTGGACTGTGAAATGCAATGGGCAAAAAATTCACCAGCAAAAAATATGGCCAAGAAGTTAAGCCGAAAAAACTGGTAACTGTAAGTGGTGGGCATGAAAGTGCAACGTGATTCCCAAATGGGGGTGTTTTTTTTTCTTTTGGCATTAAATATAATGAAATCCTACACGCATAATTTAATAAGAAACAAGTACAAAAATAATTAAATTAGTCTAAACTGATTTTTGTAATAAAACCATTATCTTTTGGCCTTCAAAGTAAGGACCCCAAAGGCGTTGTAAGCATTTTCGATCCATCAAATAAACGTGTTTAGGGCGCAGAACGATAGTGTTTGGGAAATCAGTGATGGATCGGGCCCGAAAACACTTGCCACAGCCAACAAAAATCGGCTTATCAGTTTGCTGGAAAAAAGGCGAATAAAATGTTTAGGTAATGACCGTAAATCGGTCGATCGGGGAATTAGAAATGGACGGCGAATGGGCGGGCGCCGCCGCTTATCGGTGCTGAACAAACACAACCCCACAAGAAATATGGCCTCAACGCGAAATTAAATTGTACACACATGGACTAGAGTACATTTGTACATTGAAAGGCGTACAAAACTGAAAAGGGGGATCTCCAATTTCCAAGAATTCAACTGCCACCGATAAGCCAAAGCTGCGAGCCAGGCACAGTCTAATACCAGGCCACAGTACGGCGGCAGTAGGCGGTGTGGAATTCTAGAAATTTCATTGCAAACACTCCCTCTCCCACTGATAACACTCGGATCTAAGTATGCCAATGGGCGGGGCTCAGAATAACAGCAGTAGTTCTTACCACTTTGGGCAGCGGCGATAGCGGCATACCAAACAGGTACTCGTCGTTGAAGATGTTGTAATTGTCCAGCGTCATGTTCTCAAATATCTGTATGGCTTCCGTTTTGATTTATTTTTACTTAGAATGCGATTTAATATTAGTTTTTGTTGTGCTCGATTGCGACACAGTGTCTATTCGAAGAGGCACAATGACTCAAGCGATTTCTGGCGAAATTCGCCTTTAATTTTTGCCTGAATTGCTTTTCAGCGCCTGCCGCCTTTGTATTTCGACTCACTAACACACACTCGGCCCACGGCACGGTAAGGCGCGGCAAGAAGTATCTCACAAATGTATCTGTATCTGTAGCTGGCGCGCGATCGTGCGAATTATTTGTGCTGTCTGTTTTCAATATTTACTAGAATTTTCGCTTATTTTCTGTTTTTGTTTGGACTTCAGGCACCGCACATACTGGCTCTTTTCACACAAAACTTTTCTGCTGACTTTTCGCGTAATTTTCACAAACTTATGGCTCTGCCGAACGTGGAACTGGCTCTGGGGCCGAAGCGTTTGGCACGGCGGACTTGTTTTGAGTAAATGCGTCATCGTCGATGGCTCGCCTTTTATACAACCAGCCCCAGACGTTGGCGATTGAGCGCTTTTTTTATCGCCATTGAGCCAGTGCGCATAAAATTGGAGAGAATTCGGCGCAGAGCGCTACGCTGAGTGAGTTCGGAACCGGGGGCTCTGGCATTTCCTGAGCGAACCGAGAGGAGCTGCTGCCTGGCATGAGCCATTTTCATTTAGGCCTTAAAAAACAAATACACATACACGTATATTGTGGGTTTAACCCACTGGCAGCTCCGCGGCTAGCTGCTCTCTATTATTTCGATACAATTTGGTTTTCTATTCGGCGTATCGGGTCTCACGTGCCCCGCCAGTATAGCTTTTCTTCGACTACGCTTCTTTCTGTTTACCCGATTCTTGGACCGATTGCCGTTTATCTTATCGGCCGGCCGACGCCAGACAATTTAGTTATGACATAAGCAACTAAATTTAAAGGCCCCACAGGTAAACCCCACTGAGAATGCAGCGCCATGAATGGCTCGCCTTTGTGGTGGGTGGCTGCTTTGGCTTAGAGCTCGGAGCTCTGAGCTCTTATCAGGCATTTTGGTAAATACTTTTCCTAAATGGGTCGCCCGGCGATCGGATGTCGCCGCTGGAGGCTCAGGTGGCTTTCGGCCCAGCCCTGGCAGGTGTCCGCTCCGCCTGTTTATTGTTATTTCTAGCCATTTATCTATGATATGCCAGCCAGCTTTTCAATAAATATTGATGGGGCCCCGTTGCCGATTGGCGATTGGTGATTGGCGATGTCGATGCCATGTAATTGTATGCGCATCGAAAACAGCTAGCACTACAATAACAAAACTAAACACAAAAACAAAAACAAAAACTACAAAAAAGGCCACGCTGACCTTGCGCCGCCACTTACATGAGAGCCTCCACCCCATTTTGGTGTGGCAGGTGGCTAGATTGGGGGGTAGGGGTACCGGAAAGTGCACCCAAAAGTGGGTCATGTGACACTGGACATTTGTGGCAGTGGCTCTGCTCTACTTACCTGCAACGAGAAAACAAAGTGCACAGTCAATTAGGATTCCAGCCAATAAGAGTGAGATCAATCAGGGTAATCAAGGGCCACGGATAAGCTTTGGATGAGAGGCTGTGACCCGAATCTATGTTAAATCTTACATTATTATTCCAAGCTTCTTAGCCTGAAATCTATAAATATACGATGTCTCTCCATGCTTAGGCGGAGAAACTTTAAAACTATCTGGCTTGACGTCATTGGTGATAAGAGTTTTGACGTAGTCGCCCCTATCACTTCCAGTAAAACCAATAGATATCGCTTCATAGTATTCTTTTTTTAGAAGTAAGAATAATTTTTAGAGGCTCACTGTGCAATGTTGGAAGGAAGGGCAGCAGGAAGTACAGGCCTAAGGTTCTTCTCATTAATTTTGTCATAATACTCGCACATTATGAATAACGAGCAATTCTGTCGAATACGCTGGCTATATTGATAAGCTACCCGGTTTACATCAGTGTTTTAAAATAAAATTATCTTTCCGTATTGTTTTCCTTTGGCAGATAAGAGTCCGCACAATATAAGGTTTCTGCGATAAGACGTGCAGTTCCGTAGCCGTAGCGTGATCAAAACTTCCGGTGATGATGGGGGTCTGGGTCTGGGTCCGATTCGTATTCCGAGTCCCGGACCCAGTCCACTCTGTCGTAGGCCACATCAAGATAAGATTGGACAATGGAAAACAAAGAAATCAAACCTATGACAAATACCTAGCCAAGTATGCCTATGGGCCTTTATAGAAACAAAAGTATATCTCAAGATTAAAAAGATTGTTTATGATGTAAACAGAAACCAAAGATTGCAATAATCACCCCGATTACTAATTGCTTACATTTTCTTCCAGAAAGATTGTATTTCTGCAGGTGATACATCCGAAAGGGTTTTCTAGATATCGTATGCTATGGAATTATAATCATTTTATAAATTTACTTTAAAGAAAGAATCATAAAATATTCTCCAAAACCTTCCCGACCAAATCTATTTAAAATTTATAGTGTTTTTAGGTTTTAATGTTGAAGGAATGAAACCAACCATGTTGTGCAATTGGCCAGGTTTAATTTCTCGCTATGCCCGCCAAGTCAGCAATCCGTTTGAGAACTGGAACCATTACTTCCACAAGGACTATAAGCGTTCCTCCTCGTTGTCGGATAATCCCTCTTCCTCTGGAAGCTCGGATCAGACTTTCAAGTCCCCCCAAACAGCCCAGGAGCCGTATCTCGTCACCGTAGTGCAGGGCAGATCGAAGAAGCCCAGTTCCCTGCGGGAAAGAGCGAACCGAAGATTCGGGGAGGACAGCTGGTTTGTGAGCTCCACGCCCCGGGCAGAGGTGCTGGGCGTGGCCGATGGCGTGGGCGGCTGGCGGGACATGGGCGTCGACGCGGGACGCTTCGCCAAGGAGCTGATGGGCTGCTGCTGTGGGCACGCCGAGCAGGTGGAATTTGATGGCCGCAATCCGCGATCTCTACTAGTCTCCAGCTACCAGGATCTGAAGGACCGCGAAGATCCTGTGGTGGGCAGTAGCACCGCCTGCGTGGTGGCTATGCACCGAAAGGACCTGACCTTGTACACGGCCAACTTGGGCGATAGTGGCTACTTGGTGCTGAGGAACGGACGGGTGTTGCATCGCTCCCAGGAGCAGACGCATGACTTCAATACTCCCTTTCAGGTAGGATATCTTTAAGATAACCAATCCATAAAAGTACAAATTTCTCCATCAGTTAACTGTGGCGCCGAGCCACAAACTGGACTCTTTCCACTGCGATCGACCGGAAATGGCAGCAGTCTCGCGACACTCCCTGGCTCCTGGCGACCTGGTGCTCCTGGCCACCGATGGACTCTTCGACAACATGCCAGAGAGTATGCTTCTGGAGATGCTTCGAAAGTTTCACGGCGTGCGGGACGAGCGGGAACTGCAGGAGGGGGCCACCCAGGTGGTGGAGAGGGCTCGGGAACTGTCCATGAACGCCAGTTTCCAGTCCCCGTTCGCCCTCAAGGCGAGGGCCAATAACATATTCTATTCTGGTGGCGGCAAGCCAGATGATATTACCCTGATCTTGGCCAGTGTTGAGGTGCCGAAAGTTCAACGTTGAGCAAGTAAATCTCAGGTGTTGCCGGTAAATATTTTTGTATGTCTATCTGGGATGTCAAGCGATAAAAACGCCTAATATATGTATTAAATATCTGGTTCTGAAGTACTTGTGCTTGGACACAAATTATGAAACATTATACTTGCTTTTAGAAAGGATTACATAAAGTGTAGTGTGTAGAACACGAAAGCTTATACCATATACATATATTTCTGTCAAGCCCTTAGACCTTTAACAAACTAAGCTAAATTAGTTATTTAAATCCAAAGCTATTTAAAAAATAATAAATATTACTCATACGCCGTGTGATCCCACCAGAGGAGGTTCATAAACAGTTGTCCAAATATTATGGCTTTCAAAACTAAGCTTTAATATTATTTTAGTTTAAAGCCTGGTGGCGGAAATCCCCATAGTTTCATTCTGGATCTGTGTTGGCAAACCCACCTGAGAAATTACGTATTCCTACTATTATCTCGACCGCAGCTGTACCTACTATATATTTTTGTTTATAAAGATCTTGATTCGTACGTAGCTATATAGCTGTTCGTTCATTCAGCAAACTCGATTATGAATGAATGGGCCAGCTACAACCGATTTCACACACAACAGGATGACTCATACGCGTTTTAACCAGAATTCGTGCGTTTTTTTTCGTTTTGGCCGAACTGGTGTAAGAGAGAGGGGACGTGCCATGGCCTAGGGCTCCCCACTTGGCACCCACTTAAAGCGTAGTCAACAAAAACTCGTTTGGCGCCGCTCAGCACTCGAAGCATTTGCACTCAGCCGTCAGCCGAGTGAGTGGGCGAACGAATGAGCGAGTGAGTCGGTTCGGCTCAGAGAGAGCTCTGAGAACTAGTGCACTCAGCATTAAGAATGGAAGGCTGGCAAAATCAGGCGATGGCGTTGGAAATCCCCAATGCAGCATTGCGAAATTCCCCCAAGCATAAAAGTCTTCGATAAAAGCGGAAAGGATGTGTATGCCGATAGGAGGATACTCTTAAAAAATGGTATACAAAATTATTACATTATTTTCGTTCCAAATAGGGAAAAATTACACACATTAGTAATTACTTCAAAACCGCAGGACTATCTAAGCAATGATTTAATAAAAATTATGATTAATACATAAACATTATTCGTTTATGTTACATATATTATATACATATAATATATGTATATTCTATCTGTAAATCCAAATACCCTAACCCTGCCAGCCTTTTAAAAAAGTTGACACAATCTTGGGAGTGCTGGGGGTTCTTGATAAATTTTCTTTCCTTTGGCTTTATCATTCCTCGTTTCGCACTTTTCAACGCCGTGGCGAATCGTTGCAGATGTAGCCGGGACTTCGCACTCCCCGTTTGCCACTCGGCCAGCCCCCCACCTTGCCACTGCTTGTGGAATGTTGCCGTTGCGATGCTGCACCTCTTCTCGGAATTCCTCATCGGATGACGCGTCACAGCCCAAAGTAATCCCGACCAGGATCGCCAGGCGTGTAAATCTTTCAGTGGCGAGTGCATTTTTAGCCACGCTTCAACCGGCTCCAGATGTGCTCCAGTTCCCAACCACATCCTCGGGGCCTTTCCACACCCGTTTCCCAATCCCATTTGCTGGCATGTGCCATTTCCGACGGCACTATGCCTGAAATTAGTTGTATTGTCGATATATAACTCAATTAGGGGAAGAAGAACAGGGCTAACCTGGCAGTTAGCACTAGCTCTGATGACGCCTCCCCGCCATTCGTTCTGACGGGTTCAGGTTCAACAAACCCAGCTAAACAAAATGTTTGCCATAGAGGGTACAGTGATGTGGCTAAAGAATATTAAAGGGGGTTTTCATTTCTTGCATAAAATTATAATAATATTAATAGAATAAATACTCATTTTTTTAAATCTTACTAGATATTATTTCTAGTTAATTTTCCAGTTTTTGGTTAGCTTATCATCTACGTTTTCAATCTAAATTGCGAAATGAAAAGCATGACTGTAGCTTTGTGGTCTGTGCGTTTATACACAAAAGATAACCCCTATCGGTGCATTATCTATCTGGGCATTGAATTAGGTTTACCCCCCAATCCCCCCCATAAACAGCGCTCCTGATAAGCACTTGTTCCCCTCTATAGCCCGCCCATGCCACCCCAATAAGTGCCCTGTTTCCAAGAAAATCGAAAGCGAGTGCGAAAACACGCAACTTTTGACATTTTCCTTTCGTTTTGTTTCCATAGACGACACTCGGTGGCTAGTTTGTTGAAAATACTTGATGACATAATTTGTTGCGACGAGCGGGGGAAATTAGCATTGAAACTGAAAAGCGATCGCCTTTCTCCCTCTTTGTGACGTCATGCTGCCGCTCGGCAACCGCAGCGTGTTACCAAATTTGGCTCTCAGCTGAAACGAAACTTCGAGGCGAGTTCGAAACCGGTCTAAGCTAACGTTTTTATTTCACGTCTGTGGCCTTAGCTTAAGCTAAGTTTAAGCCATTGACGTCATAAGATAATTTCATTAGCGTAGCGCCAAAATGCACAAGCTAAACGGCACAAGCCTGTACTAGCAATGGCTTTAGTACAGAGACTACATTGTAGAACTCTTTTTGTTTCGGTGATTTCCCCCAATTGCTAAAGTCAATCTTTAACTAGTAACCATCAACCAGAGAACAACCGACGCGTAGTCCAGATAAAGCTAATGCCATAATTCTAGATAAAAACCTCATGACAAAAATGCAAATTCACCCGGAAAAAATCCCGTTAATAAAGTCCACAAAAATTGGTATAATAGTGATTGGCCCAAAGTGGGTACAAGTTCAAAAAGGGCAATTGAGCAAATACCAGTTAGCTGGAATAAATAAGCACTGGCTTGTCCAATTTCTTCGTAAAATCATTTATTTGCACGTATTTGCTTTTATTTTTATTGCATTTATCGGTTTCAATGAAAAGTAACAAAAATATGTATTCCTGGAACCCCCGATACGAGCCCGAACAAAGAGGACCTTGTCTGTAACTCTTGTGGACTTAGAAACAAGTGCGTCAAAGGCAGTTACAACTGTAAAGTGTCTTATCTCTGCCTTGCTATCTGGCAGTACGTGTATCTATCGCTCGGCCTTCGCCCATAAGTCGAGCACCGCATTCGGAATCGAATTTACAAAATCCCATGAAAATTTCCTGGAACAATCGAAAGGCATTATAAAATAATAAAATAAACGTGCGGGGGACAGGCTGGCAGCGAACGTCGTTAAAGTTTTTTGCACACCCCAGTGCTTAAGGCCCGGTCTATAAAAAGCGCTCATAGCTGTGAATAATATGGGCGAAGAAGTCAGAGTCGAAGAATCGAAATGGAGAGTCGAAATTACAACAACACCAGAACAATAATAATTAATCGTTTGTTGTGTGCATTTATTTATTTATTTTGCTGGCCAAGTGGACGAGTCGGCAGAGAGTGCCATTGCCAGTTTTTATATTTATTTATTTTTAGTTTGATGCGCACATTAAATTGGCAATTTCTGGCGGATATCTGATCATGATTATAAAGCATTAAAAAATAAATATACAAACGTGTGCCTGACTTTACAAGCAAGGTCAGCTGAATAGCATATTTTAAACAATAACATATTTTATGGAAGAACTTTATTCTTTTTGACAACTAATTAAAGGGAGAATAATAATTGTCCCATCAAAGACTTTAATTAGTTATAGTCCCTACTTAGTTAGCCACCATTGTATAAACACACTTAAAAATCTGTAAAAAGGTTATCTCCGAGGAGAGTTCGCTCGATTGCTCGTTAGCCGATTTGCTCGTGACTTTTAATGCGTTTGCTTTTAATGCATGGAATATTTATGTAGCACGCTGCATGTTTTATGCAGCACAATGCGAAAAAGGCAATCTGAGTTGTTCAAGTGCACAGCGCCGTATATAGCTACATAGCAGGCACTCGCCATCCTCCCCTGGTATTTGCCACCCCATCTGAATTTTTTCTCCACTTGCCAGTTGCAACGCGTGAGTTGCTTGACATTCTAAGTGGAATACCAACGCCAGATCGGGGCTGTCAGGGGGTGGCGCGAGAGCATCCGAGTGCCATTTGACCTTGGCATTGGATTTAATTTTATGGTGAAATCAACTGCAGCATAATTTCGAGTGTCAGGCCAGAGAACACAAAAATAAAGAGGGAACAGAAATAAAAATTCTATAAAAATACTTTCATTTTTCTGAAAAATGATACTAGACTGAAACTGCAGTGAAACCCAATTAGATACTTGCCCCCTGCGGGCAATCGGAAGCCTTGACCTCTGAGCAGCAGCCCTCTTGCTGGCCAGCTGGCTTATTGGCCATATTGCCGCAATGTGAAATTAGTGCTGGCATCGGGCACGTCGCACGTGTTGCAAAACGAGAAGTAAGCGAAGAGAACAATAATTTTAGGCTAGGCACCCGAAAACCGCACCTACGCCAAAAAGATACCGCATTCCGCAAAGATACAAAGATACAAAATCTGGCCGAAATAAACGAATTGGGCAATAGAAACAAATGCATGAGCAGGCAACCTTGGCTGCTGCTACGAATTTGAGTGCAATCGGCAAATGCACAAAAACCCACTCGTTCTCTCTTTGGGAGAGAGAGAGGGTGCAAATATCGCATGCGATAAAAGTCAGCCATCCGTGAACGTGAGCAGGTTCACGTATCTTGTATCTGTGTGAGCAACACTCTCGCTGGCAGAGCGAGTGTGTGCGAGTGTTGGTGAGAGCGCTGTCGGTCGGGAGAGTGACAGCGCGAAACAACAACAAAGTGTAAATTGAAATTCCAAAGATGTCGACAAAGTAAATACGAAATAAAACCCCAAAACGAGACAACCGCCCAACAATAACAATAACAATGGAAAGCTACAACAAAATGCGCACAACACAATTCGGCGAATAATCATAATAAAAAAAGGCAAAAAAAAGAAGACGAATATACATAAACAACAACAAAAGTTCAATATATTTTTTAAACAAGTTTCCAGAGCGTTGTGTGCCGTTTTTCTGCGGGTGAGGCAAAGTCTGATTTTAGCTTCAAGTGAGAAATGTTGGCCAGCTCCGACTTAGATCCGCCAGGGGAGGGGGAGTATCATTATTGCGTTCTATGCAGTGCCAGTCAGTACCGCCTCCAGCCCCAACCCCGCCATAGCTTCACTTGGATTATAATCCCATCATAAACCCATATACAGTATCTGGGATCGAAGTATTCAATACCCTTTCTTGTCGAGATACATGCTATCTTTGAGACACATATATGGTTCTTATTGTAACTTTTGCCTAAAATGGCTACTATACCCAACTATACCCCAGTAAGAGCTACAAGATAGTATTTCTAATTTAAGACACTTGAATCGATCACGTAGCTCAAGATAATAAGAAGTAATCTTTATAGAGTGGGAAGCCTGTAAGAGAGGTTCCCACATAAAGATACTCACTTTTAGAGCTATTAGGATCATATATCCATAGATACTAAGCTTAGTTTCAGTTTCAGCTCGTTCCCGCCCTATCCCCATCCCAGCCATATCCCCAAATACCCCACTTCCTGGGTCTTTGTGCAAATAGAGTATCTCACTTACGATAAGATTGCGAACGGCTGCCGTTGTTGGTGTTGCTGCTATCTTTGTTGTTGTGGTTAGATCGGTTGTCAGAAAGTCCATTTGTCCCGACAACTGCTCCGCCAACTGCTGGGCTTCCTTCAGCTCGTCGAGCTCCTCCTCGGCGGACTCGGCCTCCGGTTCCTCCTCCTCCTCCTCCTCGGGGTCACCGGGCCTCGGGATCTTGGAATCTTCCGGTGCGGTTGCCTTTGTTATGGCGGCTTTTTTTGTTGTGCGTTCGACTTTAACTTTCATTGTGGTTTTTGTTATTGTTTTCGCCTCTTAATTGCGAACACAAACAAAAATTTACATGTGCGGGTGTCTGGGTGGCTCTCTCCTCGTGGCACTCTCTTTTCTTTTCCTCTGGGCGCTGTGGTGCTCTTTCTTTTTATTTTTTTTATTTGCCTGCAGTTTGCGTTTTACCAGCTGTCTTTTAAGGCTAAAAATGGTAACCGCTCGATGGAGAATTCTCTAGATTAAAGACGGGGGACCACGCCCCGCACCACTCGACACCGCGCACCACTGGTACACCGCTACCGCTCACCGTTCGTACCGCTGACGTTTTATCGCCCGTCACCGCTTCGCTTTTTGAACTTCGTACGACTTTGTTGGAATATTTCGTAATATTTTCTCTTTTTTTTGGGGGGGAACTTTTCGGTTTGTTTTCCTAAAAATTTTTCTGGTGGCTTTTGAGGCGCCGCTCTTGGCGTTCCACACTCACACTCACTCGATTTTCAACAAGATAACGCGAAGTCACAATTGTACTGACAGTTTGTAACTGTTTCTTTTTGTATCTGTATCTTGTTTTTTGGGAATGTTCTTGGCTTGCACTCGTGAAAGTGTTAAAAAATGAAGTGTAACAACAACAACAATGGGAGGGAATTACAGTAATAATAAGGTTTTCGCCTGTTGTTGGTTTTCGGTCTCGCTTCCTCTAAGGCAGCTCTCTGGGCGTGCGAGCGGGAGAGCACGCTAGAGGGGGAGGGTGGTGGGAGGTTGGACTGATTAACACGAGAGAGAATGAGAAAGAGAGAGAGACGGCCGCGTGGCTTTCCGCTGCCGTTCCTGCAGTCGCGCGTTGCCTTAACAAAAAGCGAAAAATAACTGAATAACTGAAACTGAGCAACTGGCAACTGGCAACTGGCGGCGCGACAGCAACAGACCGCTCGCTTCGCTATCCACCATCGGGTGACGTCTTGGCCATTGCCTCACGCACACAGACGCGGCGGGGCCCACACAGATACTCGAACACAGGCGCAGTGCCTGGAAATTCAAGCTGCGTAGATGCCAGGGCTGCAGCAGGCCATCGGAACCAGTTTACGAGCTAGGATTATATTGATTATATTTAAAAATATTTTCTAAAAAAAATAATAGTATTACCTAATTATTCTAGCCTATAACAAAGACACCTAAAATAAAAAAAATATTTGTTACCAAAAATAAAAATTTTCAACCATTTTTTTTACAAAAAATAACCGCATTGAATAATTAGCACAAAGTATATTAAATTTATTCCGCATTTCCGTTAGCTTCCCAAAAATTTCACACCTTAAAAACAAAAAGTATCTTGACCGCCAAAAAAGAAATCCATAAAATATCCCAACCGCATGGAAATCCCCAAATGAACGATATTTTTATGCTCCACTTGATTCTCGCGGCCCTGACGAAAGTCGGGGGAATGGCACAGCACACAATAACTGTCAGAATGATGAAGCAAAAGGAGATAGAGAGCAACACAGTGGCTGAGAGCCACATCGGAATCCGTCTCACAGATACAGATACAAGCTGAATCCCAAAGATTTGTCGCATGCGATTTTTTGGCCCAAATGAGAAAGGCTCAAAGGCCGGCTCATGCTCAGCACCGCTCTCACTTCCACTCAACCCCAGTCGAGTTCCACTCAGGTCGGTAATTTGGCGGGCAACTCGTTTGTTGACATTTTCTACTTGAAAGATACGTTTTTGTTTTGATTTCGGTGCCGCGCTGCCTCTCTCGGCGTCGCTCTTTTTGCTGAGGTGGGCTCCCACTCAAAAGGCACACCATACCAGTTGCCCGGGCACATGTTGGATTTATGTATGCCAAAGTGGCGCAGCACGCATCGGCATTTGCCTGATGACTCATCGGGGTTTTTACACACGGACACGGGCACGGGCACGGGCACAGATACACAGATACAAGCATCTAGAGAAACTGGTGTGGGCCTCCCGCATTCAGGCATTTAGATATTCAGACAGGTTCGTTCCATCTGATTCCATCGCCAATTGGCGGTTAACGCAAGTGCCACACGTGGAAAAAATCACAACACTGTTCGATTTAGTTATTTGATAATTGGGTCAAAATTATGTAAATTTTGTATAAATTATGAAATATTTTTAAGGGCTATGAGTAATTGGTAAGGAGGAAGTGGTAAATTAATAAAGGAGATAATACAAGTTTGGAATTTAATATTATAATTTTCAAAAAAAAACAAACTGTATACATATTCAACTAAATTATTTAAATATTATTTTAAATAATAACTAAATTAGATCCTACTCTTTAATAAAAATATGCTCTTCAGGCAGTTCCTATTTTCTCCCTGTGCAGCCATTTGTTGACCAAGGCCGGTTAATGAATGCGAGTATCTATGAGATGCATTTGGACGCGTGCTAAATGCGTCTATTAGCCACAGTCGGACCAGTAATGCACCCCATATACATTAATTCCATGCCCGCTCCCATGCCCATTTCCATTCAGTCTGAGACTCTGATTCCGATTCGGATGCGAGGGCCATTAGGTAGGCCCAGGTAGCCGAAATGTTTTGCTGCCATTAGGCCGTCCTCGGCCGAGACGCTCCTTTAGGCCCGGGCGCAGCACGAGTTCGATAAGAGCAGCAGTGTCTGAGTGCCTTTCGGGATCGCCATCGCCTGGCGACGCCTCGACACTTCCCAATTGCGGACGGACGACCGGAATCAAGGCTGAGCCGAGGGTTGAATGCCTCCGGTGTTGTGGGTTTTGCCTGCTGACTATTTTTGGTGAGGCAATTTGCCAGGCGACTGCACGGGGGCCACACTGATTAGGTTACCATTTCAACTCACATAACATATTATGGGCAACGAATACACGGGAATTTTCACTTGCTGCGGAAACGGAAACTGCAAGTATTGAAAGGGGTTCTTGACGGGCAATGGTTATCAAGTTCCGTGCATACTTCTTACGCATAACCTCATGTAATTCCAATTAAAGTCAAGTGCTTCTTAGAAAATTGCAAAATAGGACAACACTCTTAAGATAAACTTGTGTTATGCGTTATTTTTGCAATTTATTTTTCGCAGATTCAATTACAGAATAATTATATGTATATTTCACTTCAAGTGTTTACTGGCATATAATTTATTTAAGTCCGCTTAACTTGTATACTCAATTATTTACTTTGCGATACGATCGGCTGAATAATGTTTACATTGATTAAAGTTTCGATCACGTCATGGAGAACGTCATCGTTTCCCCAGCAAGTCATCCAGTTCCTTGAAATTTGTGTATATTTCTTGGTATTAAATGAATAAGCCAAGAAAGTTGTAGGACTGGAGAAATTCAAGGTGGGCGATGAAAATTCTAGACCTTCTGGAGAGTCCGAAAGAACACTCTTTATAGGTGTGCCACATACTATTATTAGTCTTATTCATATCCCAAACTATTTCCGGTGCAATTACTGCAAAGACTTGTTCCCGAGCAATTTCAAATGAAAAACGTCTGCTGCGATTGTTGCTTTTCCCATTATTGTGCACCTGAGGGAGCAAACGCGTTTCGGGGACAAAGAGTCCAAGCTCCACACAATCTTCCAGCCCTTGATAGAGAAACAAAGCCCAATAAAACAATCGAATTTAAAGTGTAAGTAATTTCGAGCAGGGACCCCTTCACTCCAAAACAGCTGATTACTTTGGTCCGCTAATGGGGCGGAATTGAAGGGGGCGTGACCGTTTGCTAACTAGTTGCAGCACTTTGCAACGCAGTAAATGATTAACAAAACTTAATGAGTTTGTTGTAGAACCGTTTTTTCCACTAAGAAGCCAAGGCAAGGAAAAAATCGAGCGTCGCTCATTAAAAAATTAAGCATACGGAATAATAACAACAGCGGAGCAACAATAAAACTTAAACGACTGCAAATTAAAGTTGTTAATTTCGAGCGCTTAATTGTTTTTGTAATAATTAATAACAGCAAAACAGAGCAGGCCCCAAACTGCCTCCAGACTACTGCTGCAAGTTCACGGACATCGAACTTTAATACTAATTTTCAAAGAGTTTATATATTTTTGTATTAAAGGATTCAGATGTAATCTATCTAGCTTTTTCTTGTTCCGACCTAATTTAAAAACAGCCAATTTTTATCTCACAGCACTTCCGCGTTCTAGTTTAAGAATGGACTCTCCTAGCGCTGTTCCGCCACGATAAAGCTCCCCGAATGAGATCTGGAGTGGTCGGCTCGTGGCATTTCCGTTTCACGGATTTCACTTTTTGTTGGCTTTTAGCGCTTTGGACCTGTGACTGTTTACGGCTTTTACACTTCCTGGCCCGGTGTGGTTTCTTCGGTTCGTGACTTTGCAATATGGTCTTATCTGGACGAGGTGCTCCGCGTACGGCGTGTGCTCGCTGTCGCTGGGGTTGTCATTGACGTTGTCGTCGTCATTGGGGTCGCTAGTTGTTCGTCTGGGGGCTATTGATAATGCTCAGGAAAGTAAGGCGAAGTAGACTTTCCGTCGCGACACGGCCAGCGATGGGCATGCATCACCTGAGTATTTTTACCCCATGACGTTATTGGCCGGAGACTAGCTACATAGACGCCGACAATCGTCCAGATTAAAAATAAATTCTCTTAAGGCCTTGGTATCCATATTTAAGAGCTTTAAGGGATTGCCATTAATAACTATTTATCTTTTTATCAAGGCTATTAAAAATACACTTTTTTAAAGGAAGTAGGGAAATACGTCTACCTTCTGGCACACACTGAACTTCCAAGAAAACCTGATACTTGAAATAAATGTATTGTTTAAAATAAGGCTTCAAAAATAACCCCGCCTAAATGTATTACTAATGCCTCGATTCTAAAATTAAACCCAAACTCGAAAGATTCGCTTGAAAACAGTATCAGCTTTCCCGCAAAGTAACTCTCAGGGGTTAATCCCTCCTCACACTCTATGTACTACATAAATCTGTAAATGTCTGATGATTTAATTTAAATTTATTTAAATTCCTCTATATGTGCGAAATTTATATCTGAGCACACATGCAATATCCAGTTTTTTTGTTTGCCAGTTGAAACAAATTAAATTACTTGAAATGTATTTTTTATTGTTTGTTTTATTTACTTATTCCCCTTTTTTGTGTATTTTGGGGAGTGGCATTCCCACGCCACAGCCAGAGGGCAGTAAATATTTACTTCAGATTAAATAAGAAACAAAAATAAAAACTCAAAAATGTTCAAAAACGAAGAGTTCGGCGCTTTTCGTTGGCCAACATGTCGTATACGTGATGAGCGTCAGTATCGAGTATACGCCCCGTCGACACCATTTTTTTTAGTTTTTCCAGATGCGACTCTATCGCCATCGCCCCCAATGGCCACTAAGTCGAAAATAAAAAGATGAAAAAACAAAATCAGAAAAAACTCCACCTTGGAGGGTGGAAGCGCCGCCCACACAACCGCAAATGAAAGGCGACGACAAATCAGAAAGAGCTCAACCGCAGATGAGGGAGATGGCGAGTCGTAATGGCTACATATTTTCTATATATGTATGTATTTACAGACATATAAGGCCATTTTTTGTACATATGTATGCCTTTGGTCGACTAAACTTACATGTCGCAGCTGCTGCTGGTCAATTCCGTTGTGGCTACCCATGAAGTCCTGTGGCACTCGCTGTTGCAATTGATGATGCGCCTGGTGCGCCTGTTGCCCCTGATGCTGCTGGTGTTGCGTTGTTGCCGTGGTTGTTGCTGGATTGGCGTAATATTGAGTTGTCTGCTGGACGTTGCACGAGAAGAGACAACTGTTGGATGTTGTTGCTGGCACAGTCGGCTGGTGTTGCGTGTAGATGTTGAAATTGGGTTGCATGTACTGGAGTTGCTGCACTGGCTGCTCATGTTGCTGCTGCTGGGGCGCCAAGTGCTGATTGTAATTGACATTCATAATGTTATTGTTGTTAATGTGGCGCGGCTTATTGTTTTCGGTTATCCAGGCGGCAGCTCGTGGTTGCTGCTGTTGGTTTTGGTGTTGCTGTTGCTGTTGCACTTGCAACTGCATGGGTGTAGCGTTGTTGCTACTGTTGTTATTATTATTGAGCCAAATGCGAGGATTATCGAGCAATGCATCAATCACTTGTTGCTGCTGCAAGGTATGGTTCCAGCCGTTGTTTTGCTGCATTTCGATGGCCTTTATTGCAATCATCAACGAGCAACTTGTTGTCAGCGTTTATCACAAGATGTTGCAATTTCCTGCTCTCCTTCGTGTGTCTTCTGGTTGTTCGCTTATGTTTTATTTTGATTGGCTCGTTATTGTTATTATGTATTTTCGGATTTATTTTTGGCTTGATTTATCGTCGGAACATGTACATACTTTTATTTTTGATTAATGTTTGGGCTTAGTTATACCTAATTTTTGGCAACTTGTTTGGGCTAGGGATTTAATAATCGTATTATTTAAATATTTAGTAACTTATTTGCACTTCAGATGGGCAGGTTCCTGTTTTAGCTCCCAGTCCTACCGAAAATTCTCTCGCTTGTCAACTTTTATGACTTTTGGTTTGAAAGATAGCAGCTTGTCGGGGCAGAGTCCCTCCAGAGTGGATCAACTATTTACAAATTGTGCAATGCCAGGGATAGGGCTGGCAATTTCACCGACGTGGAAATGACTCAGCCGCCTTGTTCTTCCCGTTTCCGCACTGATAAGTATTTTCCCTCTTCTCGGCAATGATTATTAATTTCGGCTTATTAATTTCGCATTTGCATATGGGCCGCCCCTTTCGCCGATCACTGTTCGATTTTGGCCTTTATTTTTTTGATCAGCACGTGCAGGCCAAGTGGCTGGGTAACGGTAAACGACGCGTAAACAAACACCAAAACGGGCAAACACGACGCGAAAAAAGTGCAATACTGCCACGGGTGGGAGGCGGCGATGGTGGGCGGGGGTCCCGAGGGTGACTCGGTAACTGTTTGCACGGATTAAATTACGTGATTTTGTTATAAACAGGCGTCGAGATCGAAAAAGCCAGACACACAGACACAGCTTTTTCAAATAATAATAATAATTTCTTTTGCTCCACTTGCGCTTGCAATTCGTTCTTCCATTCGTTGCACGTTCTTGTTATTTTTTTATATTTTATTTGCACTTTTAGTGAAGTATTTTATTTTATTATTTTTTTTTTTTTTACCAGGCCAGGACTGATACTTCCACACAGCAGTGCGGCAGAAAGTGTATTAAAACTCAAAATGAAAATCGAATTTTGATAAACCTGCGCTCAGAGGCAGCACACACACACACACACACTAACACACACGAAGGCAGGCGACAAAAGCCGAATACGATCGCGATCAGTTTGGGTTCGGGTCGGGTTCGCTTCGTTTTTCGGTTTTTGGGGTTTTAATAATTTTTGTTGTTTTGTTGCGCTCTGGCCAGGTTCTGGGCTCAGACTGCGCTGAAAGGCTACCAAAAAAATAAGCCCGAACCGAAAATTGTCAAAAAAAAAAAAAAGAAAAGAAAACGTTAAGAAATCACACAAACACGTATGCAAACCGAAGAAACAAATTATTACGAGGCGATTTATTTATTTTTTTTGTGACTAATCCCGTGTTTGGTGGTCGCCCGTTGTCAATATCCAGTGTCCAATTTTCGCAAACACCTTTCCGGGGGGTTTTCTCGCATTTGGCGCCAATTGGCGGTGCGGCAGTACGGCTGTACGGCAATATGGCCAAATGGGCGATCCGTTCCGTTCGGTGGCTCATAGATCACTCGCACTCGGGCACGTTCGCATTGTCGTCTTCTTGGCTAGTCTCTGCCGCAGTCGCTGTCACTGTCGACGTCGCCACCGGCTGCGGGCTATGACTAATCCCGCCAGGCACGCGGTGGAGCTCCAACTACAATAACAATATGTAGAACAACCGTGGCGGCAACAAAAACAAGTGGCAGGTATCCGATCAAGTGGTGCCAGGAGCGAGAGATTCACCTTAAAATATAGGGTGGAATAATATATTTTTTAAAGAAATACAGTACATTTTTAAAATTGAAATTTGATAAAAATTATTATAACTCTTTTTAATATTATTAGGTTTAATATTATTATTAATAAATCAATTAGGTCTTTACTGAAAGGTTAAAGAAAAGGGTGAAACTGAAACCACACCTTCGCTCGAACCGCCCTACCCTCCCACCTGGTCTAAACTTTTTGGTTTTTGCTGATTTTTAATCTATGCAACAACAGCAAGGGGATCACAAAAATATG
This sequence comes from Drosophila pseudoananassae pseudoananassae, assembly GCA_018153035.1. NCBI lineage: Eukaryota > Metazoa > Arthropoda > Insecta > Diptera > Drosophilidae > Drosophila > Drosophila pseudoananassae. Next base: position 4,871,179 of record JAECXR010000055.1, read on the forward strand.
CGCGACGTGCCCACTTTTTTCAGAAACGAAATTTGTTCTTGTTTTTTTTTTTTGCGGCTATTGTTGTTGTTAATGCATTTTAATCAGCAAAGTGTTGTTTTTCTCTTTCTTTTTTTGCGACACCTTGCGACGCCGCTGCGAAAATGCAAATGATCCTGCCGCACACACACATGCAGAGGGACCATGCTATATGAGGGAGAGACACCCACTAATACACTCGGACCAAACAGTCACGGTCTCTGCCTGTCTGTGAGGCTCCGGGTCTCTCTGCCGCTCTCTTGCCGCTCGCGCTTACCTGTGCGAATGTTAATTGAAGAATTTATTGTTGTCTCATTGTTGTATTATAGCCTGGCTGCGGCGGCAGCAGAGCCAGCGGTTCACTTTTTTTCTTTTTCAAATTTTATTTGTCGCGTTTAATTATGACAACAGCAGCGACGCCGTCGTCAGCGCCAGCCGATCATTGACTTTCTGCCCGCCCTGGCGTCACATAGTTTTTGTTGTTCCTTGCTGCTGGAGCGGGGGTGAGAGTTAGCCAAAATAAAGTAAGAGAGGGCCAGTTGAACTTTGGGCCTGTTAACGCTTTAATTTCTTGGTTGGCAACAAAGCAGGCCGATATGCTGCACGAAAAATAATTACACCATACGGCATTTAACCAATCAATTAACAATCCAATATTTTTGATCAAAACTATTGGACTGGTTTATTAAATGCATTGACCTTGCCATTTGGAAAGGGAAATATATGGGTTTTTGTAATAAAATATAATACAAAAAATTATAAATATATCTAATCTATTGATAAGCTTTCTGCTCAGATGGCAATTAGGTTCTCGAACATCCAAAACACCATCATTAATGGTTCTGTCTAAAAACGAAATAAATCATCCTTCCACTTTGGATTAAAATTAATAAAAAATTGGAATTTTAATTTGCATACAGCCCCTGGAAACAATGAATGTTTGCAAACATTTTAAATATGTACCAACCACTTTCAGCGCCCCCTCCCACCCAGTCCGAAACGTGGCGAACTTTTGCGACCCGTTGACATGTTAATGACATTTTTATAACGCCAAAAACAACAAACAGGGAGCTCACACACACAAAGGCCCACACTGGGCTGGAAATTAAAAAAAAAAGAAACAAAGGCGGATGCAACATTTCTCATTGTTTATGGAGCGAGGAGCGAGGATACAAATTGTTTTTTGCCATTTTTGGCGAGGGAGCGGTCGAAACAAATACTTACGCACATGTAAGTAAATACACACACAACGATAAATATATACATCAGCACTTAAAGAAATATTTGTTAAATTTACCACTAAAATACTTGTGTATATACAAATGATATTTATAGTGAATTTATGGATGGAAGTTTATTGTTTTATAATAGACTTAGATGTTTATTTATTTTATTTTTTAATTATTTGTTGAATTTTTACAATTTGTCTAAGTGCATCGAATGCATTTATTTCATTGACGTATGGCGAGATTTTAAGTCATTTTTGATGTACGAGTTGTTTCTGTTGTTATATTTTGTGTTTATTTGAGTTAATAATACGCGCGAAAGGTAACGGGTACAGTGAACTCAAAACACGTACTACGTACGCCTTTAATTGTGCGTTTCCTGTGTGTGTGTGTGTGTGTGGTTAGCTCTCAATGAGACAATTAGCCTCCTTCCGCCATCTTGCCTCTTTTTTTGGCATAGGTGCATCGCACCTCTCGGCGAAAATTGGGAGCCAAAACAAAAGGCGCTAACCTAACAAAACAACAAAAATAAATGCGAGACACTGAAATGAAGCAAAGAAGAATTATATTGAATCTATGAAGTTCATAGTAATTATTTTTGTATAAAACAATTAAATTAAATGAAATTACATTTTCATGAAAAATTACTCCAATGCTTCGATAGGGTTTTTTGAATTTAATCGCCGCGCCGTCTTAATTCATAACATAAGTACATATGTACATATATGTATGTACATACATACATACATATGTGTATTTCCTCAAATATTTTGATATTTTACTATGTAAAATAAATGACACGGATCTTATACTCTTACATATTTTGTTCCATGATATTCCTTAAATGTCTAAATGCCATATTTTGATTTATGATGTTTCGGTCGCAGTGTGAAACCGCCATTTTGTATCAGACACCATTTTGTTTAATTAAAACTATTAATTTTTAGTTCTTATAAAGCTACCAACTTAAAAAAGAAAGAAATGCTATCTATAGGAAAAGCCTTATGCAGTTTCAGTTAAAAATGTATGTTTTAATTGTAAGATATTGTTTATGGAAAATATCTTTAACATTTGGAGTATGCTTTTACCAATTTCAATGCGAAAACAATTTCTTAAAATGTATATATTTAAAAAAAATTAAAACCTTCTTTCTGTGATTTGACGAAACATATTTTAAAAATTTTGTTTAAAATCTGGGAGGGTAATAAAAAAAGACATTTTAAAATTGTGCTATGAGTATCGACTCGGGAACCAAAATAAACATGATACATTTAAACTTAATAGGCTTGAAGCTGCCTCCTTCAGGGAGGCTTTGCCTACTTTTGACCAAAATTAAAATGCCCCTACCTAGGGTATAAAAGATAAAAATATTATGAATCTATTTAAAGAGTGGGTTTATTTTTTTGGGTTTTTGTCGCCCTCGCCCCATTTCTGGTTACTGGCCAAACGGAAACGTCTGACATTCCATCGAGTTCTGGATTCGCTTGTGGCCACCACCACCACCCCCCCATATTGTTGAGCTTTGAGTTTAAGTGCAACGTCTAGTGGCTTTCTTTCCCCCCGACTCTCGACTCTCCATTCACGATTCGAGCTTTGTTTTTGTTTTTATTAGCACGTTTCGCATTTATGATCGTAGCGTGATTTCTGCGTTCTGGTGTCTTTTGTTGCTGCTACTCTCTTGCTTTATTGCGCCGCAGCTTTTTGTTATTTTTATTGTAGTTTCGGCAACAGGTGTGGCCCCAAAGCATCTGTTCGTTGAACCCATACCGGGTTATGTCCCCTCCATTTCAATTATCTGTGTTTTTTATTTATACATGACAACTATGACGTGTAACCAGCGTATATCCTTATCACCAGGTCTCTACCAATGACGTCTTTGAATTTTCTTCACAGTTTTTCCGGTTCACTCATATCAGACAAGACTCATTTGTACACATGGACAGTTAAAGGTATGAGTCATCGGAGAAATCCCCAATAGCAAGCAGAGAAAGGGTTTCGATTTTGAAGCCCCATTTGAGAGTGGAGAGTAGTGATAAAAAAAACTACCTATAGGTTACACTACCTAACACATATGTGGCTGATTTAGGAAAAATAAATTATTCCTAAATAGTTTAAACCTAATTTAAATGATTTTAAAAGCATTGAAATGCATTTTTTACCTAAACTTATATTTAAAATATTTAAATTATATATTTTTTTATATCAAAACTCTAAAAAATAAGTTCTCCTGCATACCAGTGTTCGGTTCTGTCTCTCTCTCTTTGTTCGGCTACCGGACCTAGGTCTATAAATATTGAGTACACCACCCGGTGGCCGCTGCTCCACAATTGAGGGCCCTTAACTCTTCCACTCATGGCAATCGGCGCTCACAAACAAAGCGAAACCCCAAAATTTTTTTTAATGTCCCGGCACAACAACTATTAAAACCTGCCCAACAAAAACAAGCAAAAGCGACAAAAAAAATAAAGACAAAAAAGCAAAACTGCGAGCCGCTCAGATTGGTTCTGGTATTTTTATGCCCCTTGCTCGAAAGTGTCCGACGCATATTTCAACTTGTCAGGCAAAGAAAAGACGACGACCAGCTAAAAAAAAATTAAAAAGGCTCGTAAAGCTGAAATCAGCAAAGCCGTTTCGAGGGTAATTAATCGCCAACGCCGCAACCATCATCGCACATGGAGATCGGGCCAGAAGTACGGACGGAAGGCATGAAGACGGACGGAGCCATCCAGACCCAAAAGAGCAATCCCAACCGAACCGATCCCCGACGGCAGGCAAGCCAAATCAGCCGCGAAAACAGGCAAGGCGCCTCTATGTGGAGTATAGGGGATTGGTTGGATAGCAAGTTATATGTTTAGAGGTCTAGCAACACAGATATATGGTATATACATGTATTTATTTAGATCACGTTATATAAATGTTTCAAAACATGTTTTTAAAATGAAAGAAAAGTCAACTCTCTCAAAATCACCCAAAGTTATGACATTTTCGATCGTTTAGAAAAGAAGGATTTCTGCAAAGTCGATCCCTTTGAAACATTGAGACTAGTTTCCTATAAATATGCGTAGTACTAGTATTACTTTAAGAATATTAGTAGAAGAATGATTTAAAGTTGGCTCCTCCTTAGCTCCAAAGATTAACAATTATTTGGCTGCATTTAATTGGCTGGAAAACGCAAAGCGTTTGTATTAATAAAAATTAGTTGCCAATGGAGTTTTTTAAGCTTATCAGAAACCCTCTCTGCCCATTTAGGATATTCTTGGAACTCATACAATTCTTAAATTCTGATATGGTTTCCGAACTCCCTAAATTCAAAGAACCGTTGTTGATAATTTAATAATATGTATTTGTGACCAAAATATACCCATAAACCAAAACTAAAACAAATTTCACAATAAGTAACTTTCGATTCGGGTTTGTATGATGATGTTGTTTGGTCTTGGCTTTGTTTAGGTTTTTTTCCTCATTTTGTGAAATTGAATTTATTATTTCGCAACGATCCAAACACATGGGCACACAGAAAGAAAAATTGAATGGAAGTATTTACGAAACTCGAACATTTTGGGGGCTTAAAGACTATAAGATTTGGAAACTATATTTGTTTCTCTGTGGATCTGGCACAAGCTACAATGGCAGCCTGTAATTGACCCACTTACAGAATGGGATTATGGAGGGGGAGTAGGACGAAGGGGAGTACCAGGTGGCGGGTGGGTGGCAGGCGACAGGCGCTCAGCTGGCGCTGCCACAGCATCGACATCAACACGTGTGCGGCAAGCCTCGAATTGTTCGCTGCCCGTTGCCATTTTCATTGTGTCTTGTGCATGTGGCCACAAACCCGTTTGCAGGCGCTCCAATTGTGCACCCCCAATGGGCCCGGGCCCCTGCCACCTTTGGCAGCACGTTTTCATTCATCGACAACAAACTGTTGCATGCAACAGTCGCAGTTGTAAAATTATATGCTTATTTGTTTACCACTCGAGATGTCCGCGCCAGGACTGGAAAAATTGTTGGCCATATTCGTTGAAAATAATACAAAAAACGCGAAGTGTACTAGGTTTTTGCTGAGATGGATCGTATGTATTTATAAGGAATATCTTCTTACAAGGAGATTATATTCTGAGTCAAAATGTAGACAAAGCTTTAAATTAAGATAAAGCGTTGTAAAACCAAAACTCCTTAATTATTATTTTTGGTATAATTTAGTCATTTTAGTCATCTAGAAAAAATTCCACAATATATACATACATAGTTCATAACAAAGGCGTTTTAATATTGTAATGACTTATAGTATCGCTATTTTATTTAAAAATATTTGAAAACCTTATCAATGCTAATGAAAAGCTTGATTAGCTTCAGAACAAATTATATTTTTTAATAAAATAAGCATAGTCTGACTCCTTGACTCCTTGAATTTTTTCAGAATCGAAAAGATATTCAGAACTTTGAAGTATCTGAAGCAGATTAAACGGCTTTGTGTAGCGCGTGCTGCGCGTGCTGATCGTGTGTCACAGTGATACAATTATCCATATCGTTTTTTGTGGTTACTAGTCTGTGGCTTTTTGTTTTTTAGAGTGGCACGGCTCCCAATTGTTTCCCTTCAAGCTGGAACTTGTCGCTTTCGAAGCTTTATCGCTTACGAAAGTACTTTTTTTTGCTATGGATCTGGGGTCTTGAGCGGGTGTTTGCCATTAGGGCTTGTCCAAGCATGAGCCAATATTTGACCATCATAATAATTATTTGTCTGTTTGCTCGTATTTGTAAAACGGAAACTGGGAAGATAAAAAGCACATACAGAAATTATACAAAGCTTGCCCTTATTTGGGAGAACTTTTGGGAAAATCCTCTGATTGGGGGTTTCACAGCTCTTGTCAGTGACATTGAAGTGATACTATAGTGCCATATATAGTGCCAAAAAGAATTATCTAAATATTTTAAAGCAAGGCGTAGTTTAAGGTTTTTAAGTAATGAAACTCGTGACCAAATAGGCTAGGTTACAATGAAAATTTAGATAAACAGTAGTTAACCAATTATAAACTTTATGATGATTTATTTGCCTACAAATATTTAGACACCCGCTGAGGCCAATGCCGGAATGGGAAATCTATCTAGAATGCAGGGACTGTGTAAATGCTAAAGAGACCGCTCCTAGAAATGGAAACAAATGTACACGAAAACATTAAACACTGAAAACTGCAGCTAATTTGAAATTTTAAACAATTTTTGCAACAACTGCAGCGGCAGCAGCAGCAACAGCCACAATAACAACAAAAGATGCCGAAAACAAAGCCAAAGGCGAGCCGGGTAGAGCGTTGCGCTTTGATTGAATCGAATCCGCGATGTTTTGTGGAAGTCAAAGTCGCCAAATAAGTCAACAAGAACCGGGCAGAAATGGATAGCCTAAGATATACTGTAGTTTACCAAGACTTTTAAAAAATATATATATAACTAAGGTATTTTTTTTTTAAATATATCCTAAATCGAATATTATGACACGTTATCTATTGAACTACTGAACCCTGATTGAGGAAATTAAATTTATTAATTTTTCGAGAAACGTTTAAGTATTAAATGAAAGATGGATATTTTTTATAACAATAGAAAAATTAACCCGCAAGCTTTTAGTCATTTTTAAGAATTTGTTTTCCTAACAAAACCACAAAAAACGCAATTTTATTTCATTATTAGGGTTTTCTTTATTTAATTACTTGTTTTAGATATAAAGCATTTTATTTTCAATTCTGATGAATTTTTTCTTACTAACACAAGGGGTCATTTGAAGCCTGCGAGACTTTAAAATGAGTAAGTATTTTTTCACTTCTCTTAAAATATGTTCTTTACAATAGATAAATGTTACAAAAGTCAGTTGGATTTTTATTGGAGATTCAACTGGTTTTATATACCCTCTTGAAAATGAAGACTCTAGGGTAAATAAAAGCAAATCACAAACAGAAACCTAAACAGTAAATGGCAATAGTAAGAGCGTTTAATGCATTTTGCGCCCGCTTCAAGCGAGGAAATTATGTGGATTTCGTATAGAGTTGTTTGGGGCCGTCGCACACCTGCGTGCCCAATTGGCCGATTGCCTATTGCCGATTGCCGGCAACGCTTCAACATCAGTGACAAATGCGAACATCACCCGCCTGGAAAAAAGGCACAATGCCTCAAGTTTAATGAGCGCCACAAGATGCTGAGGTACTGAGATGGTTGCAGGGCAGCCGGAATTACCATAATGATCTCAATATTTGCTAAACTTTATCACGACAAACTATTTTAATTATATACACCCGGCTCAACAGCGACGGTAATCGCAGTCCGCTTCAATTTCAGCCGCACAATTAGACACGCGAGATCTGGTAAGGCAGGGCGTATGAGTAATGCAAGTGCAGCAAGTACTTACAAACACACATACATATGTACATAGTTGGGGTAACGGCTGACTTCAGTGACTATTAATAGCATTCCGCGTCTTTATTTGCCTCTTGATCTGCTCCGGCACCTACTCGGCGTAACTTATTTTAGGCCGAGCTATCCGGAGCACTGGGTATGTGCAGCACTGGCACTGGGCGAGGCAATTACTCACGGCAAGGGCAACTCCGTCAACAGATTTGGCAGCTGGTGAGCATGGGGCATGGGCGTAAATTGAATTTTTTGGTTGGGAGGAGTTCTATGCAGCATAAAAGAAAAGTAATGTTAGTACTTAGCATGTAGTATGATTGTGAAATAACCTCGTTCTTATCGCATAGTGCTAAAAAGAATACATACATATATCTAAAAAACATCCAACACAACAATTTTTTTCCCCTGACTACACCCATGCTGTGGTTATTCCGGGGGCGTGTTTAAATGGGCAGCAGTATCGGTTGCAAACAGCAAGTTGCAACAAATTAGCTGCAAAACGAGCGCGTGAGAAAAGCAAAGTTGTGCGGTCGCAGATCTTAAAAATAGCTCTGTGGGGCAGTTTTCGAAACGTGACGTGACATTGGGGGATTACCAAGGATCCCTAATTGGAGAGACTGACTCACTTGAAATTTTGTAATGGGCGGAGCGTGAAATGAGCCGCAACAAATGGTTCTTTGTGGGCTCAAATAAGTATGCTATGAAATTTTAAAGTCAATAATTTCCCAGCAAATAAGAATTTATTAATAACTCATAGTTTTTTTTTTGTTAAAAAACGTATTATACATAAATATACGTTTTTACCTTTGTTGTCATGATACGCTCTGTGGGGCTTCGGACTATATCTGCATCTACCCATCTTAACTATCCTCGAGGAACTGGAATAAAACAGCTGCACAAACAATAGCACCAATTGCTATATAAACAAAGGCTAGGGATTGGATTGTGGCAATTATCGAATGGCCATCAGAAACATTTGCCAAAACAGATGCCGTTTACCGACTTTGTGTATCCAATCCAACAGATGGCTAGAAAAGTACCATTTTTAATATACCAATAGATCGCGATAGAACAGTGATTGAGGAAAACAACGCTTTGATAGTATTTCAAAATTTATTTTACTGATGATTAGGTCTAAATAATTTGTTTCTTCTCTTGTTATTCATTATTACCACTTTCAAATAATTTGGTTTTATTCTTGCAGTCTTAAAAATTTGTCTAAACAATAAATTTTCCATGTTGCCTTAATTTGGGTGTCCGATGGCTTGTTAGCTTTTTTAATTTGATTTGAATTTTTAGTTACGCTAATGTTAAGTTTGCTGAGAAAATTCCTTTTTTTAATAAAACGAATGCCAATAAATGCCAAGGGCTAAAGGGGAGGCGGGAGGCGGCGATACTGGGCTGACGTAGATTGGAATTAAGTTGCATTAATTACAAATATACATATGCATGTAGGTGGGTGTATGCTTGCTTCAATACAAACAGACACTGCGACAACAATGAGATTTTCAAAAGTCAACACTTTGTATTTGGATTTTGTATTTTGTTTGGGTTATTAGTTTAGTTCATATTTCCAAAATATAATATGGAAAAATTGTACACTGATATTGAGGTATTGGAAAAAATCGGCATATATGTATGTTAGGTATATGTATGCATCCATACGTATGTACAGGACATTCCAAAAATGTACTTTAATGCTTAGGTAAATCTACTAGTTTGACATGCAAAAAATGGCCTTGAGCTTGGTGCTGTTCTTACTTGGGTAAAATTGTAAAGTTCTAAACGAAAACCAAACCATACTCGCCAACGGCAAAAGAATATCTTGATCCTATCATGGCAACCTAGGACATCTATATAACAAGTGCAATTCCTACTACATACATAATGTATCCTGAAAAGCTTAAAAATTGGTTTCCATTTTATAATTGCTTGCGGTTCTTAATTTTCTTCTATTTGTTGGTTCTATTAATTTGTTTCATTTTTTTATGAACTATATAAAAATATTTGTTTATATATTAATTATGTATATATTAAAATTCACAATTTTGGTTACGCTCCATTCGCAAAAATATTTCTTTTTAAATATCTGCCCTCTGCGCTGTTAGAAAATAGATGTTGGGTTACTTTCATTTCAAAAACTGAAAACTAATAGAATTAAACAAAGTACGCTCATCCATTCAGTAACTTGCATGCATTCACATTGATAGTAGGAGAAAAGATTTCTAACATCCACACTTTCGCATAAATTCACATCAACCTGTAATCGGACATTCTTTCAAAAGGATCCAGTTAATTATCCAGGCATGCATCTTCGATATTCGTCTACTAGATTCAATTAATAAAGTAAAATTGAAGTAATTTACTAACTACTGTTTGGTTGTTTGTCACTTTCTTCATTCTCTTTTTGGTTTTATAAATATAAATTACAGTTTTTAATTACAGTGCTTTACATTGGAAATTTCGTTAGTGATGCTGTGTATATATTAGATAATATCGTGCCAGCATTAGAATTACTATATGGCTATGTTATGGAATTGAAATGGAGGCTCGAGACACTGAGACTGCATTTAATGCAAAATCCGATACCCAAAAAACACAAAGCACTCCCGGATCGGAAAGTGACTGGGACAAGACACACACGCACAGAAATATACAAATACACTTTGGGCTTAGATGTACGATGGAAATAACAGCTACAACGCACGATGCTGTCATTCGCTGATTACTTTTAAAGCTTTTTAGCGCCCAATTTCATAGGCCCACTGGCTCGCTGGGCCCGACGAGCCTCCAGTTCCCTCTGTCGCTGCAGTTTCTTCTCCTCGCGCTTGCGACGCGCTTCATCCAGCTTGGCATTCCCTGAAACGAAACCACTCAATTGTAGGGCTTAAGAATCTCCAGGAATACAAGCATGAAACCTACCCAGTCCCGATTCCTCTAAGGGCTCAAATTCACCATCTGCCCACGAATCACTGTTCCAATTGGCATTATGCGTCGAATTATTGAAATGCGACGAAGGCGGGCTAATGTTATTGCAATTGGCAGTGGCCGATGTAGGCGATGTATTGCTGCTTGAGAGATTGGGAAGCTCCTTTGGTCGCAGCATCGCCTGCTGCCCCTTCGAAGGCGAGGTGACATGCGAGTTTAGCTTGCCCAGAGGTTCAATGAGGTCGTTCAGATCATTCTGCTGAATATGCTGTTGATGCGGCTGCAGCAGGGGTCGCTGATGGTGCTGACTGGATGACGTGGTGGATGATATAGATTGTCTAGCCAGCTGTTGCTGCTGCTCCTCCTGCTCAGCCTGCTCCTCCTCTTCGCACTAAACAAACACGTTCCTGCCTTTAGTAATGGCCATGAAGTGTTAAACTGTTTTCTCTTACCGGATCCTCTTCCAGGCTGCCCCATTCCTCGTTATCCCAACCATCGCGTACTTCGTTCAACGCATTGGCAGCCATCATAGCACCATTGTTGGAACTGGCTGCCAGAGGACTGCTAGGATCTTGAGAGGTCTGTAAGAAATATTTCACATCAATCAATGTGTGTCTTTTATTAATCAGTTTATAAAACTTACATCCATTTCACCCCAGTTTTCGTTGTCCCAATCGTTGTTCCCATAATCGGAGGCCGAGGCGGAGGTATCATTGCTTTCATGCTCTAGCGACGTCATTGAGGTAACACTGCTCGTGGTGGTCGATAAACTGCTGCTGGATGGTTGCTCTATATTGCAAGGAATCAGGGTTAATCTAATTCCAAAAGTGCACATAAAAAGTAAATACTTACCCAGCGATGCTGGCTTGGACAGATTACGTCCTGTTAAAGGCGGTCTTGGTCGAGACGAATCACTTTGGCTGCGATAGAACTTGGCTGTAACGGCAGTCACCGCCCATCCTGCCCAAGTGGCCGCCGCATTTCCAATTGAGGGCGTGGCTGTATGAACATCCGCCTCTGAAATGACATTTATAAAAAGCTCGTTAGTATAGTGATACTTTTTATACATTTTTTTTTTGTGCATCATTGCAGAGCCGTTTGCATTATTACTGCAAGGATTATACATATGTAATATCTTGCTTTTTGAGTTGTTCTAATAAATATTTCACATGGAAATATAAGGAATATTTTGTGTAATATTCAAACTCCAATTCATATAATTTTGGGCAGAATCTTATAATTTATAAGAAAAAATTACTCACCCATTGTCTCGCGCAAGCTGGGATCCTCAGAGACCTTTTCTAGTTTACCCAGAAAGCCTCGAATGGTTTTGAATGCCGGGTCACGCACCGTCTTCTCGGGATCCACGCTCAGAGAACATAGCGATGGCAGGACCCTGTTGGCCACCTCGCTAAGCAAAAAGTACTGCTGAGTGGCGGCCAGCGCCAAAACTCCAGCAACTCTAGCCGGCGGAAACGGATCGCGCATTGCTCGAATGAAGGCGGAGACCAAAACCCGTTGGCGTACCTGCGGATGCAAATGTGGCGCAATCTTTCCCAGGCACACGGTCGTATTGGTGCGGATACCGCCCTGATCATCTCGAGCCTGTAGCCTCGCAAAGTGACGCAGCACCTCCACATTGAGATTATTGTAGTTTAGTTTGGGAGCCAAGTGAATGATCGACTTGACCGTCTGCTCGCGTATGGTCGCATTTGTGTCTAGGAAGCCATGAGCCACTTGTGGGAAAATTTGATCGTTGACCACCTGTGGCTGGAGATGGGCAACAAATAGGTCCAGTTGCTGCAGCAGTCGTGAACGAGTCACACGATCCGTGGAGCCAAACAGCTTTACCACACAGGGCACAATCCGCTTCTGATACTCCACTTCATCCAGAAGCTTGCCAAGCTACAATATAAGAAAATACATTAGTTAACTTGGGTTACGAAAAATAGTTACTTTAGAAAAAACCTTAAACATTGGTGCCAGAACTGCGGAGCCGGCATCTCCGTATTCATATGCTGTTATCAGCTGGGGAAGTATCTTGTGCTTGCACACATTATCCGGAAAGTTGTCCAAATGCGTGGTGAGGCCGCTGAAAAAACGATTCTTTTCCGCCTTGTCTTTGATTTGGATTTCTTCCAGGAAGAGGAGTGTATCCACCAGATCGTTCTTGAAAAACCCACCGGGCTTGCGACAACGCGTGATTATATCTGCCGGATTGGGACGATTTGAGGGCGACGCTCCAACCAGTTCGCAATAAAGAGACTGCAGGGATTTGGGGATGTGGTCAATGTCCTTCAGATTAGAACGCTGCTTGAGAACTCCATTGAAAGCTTCCCATACCAAGCATCCTAAGCCCCACATATCAACAGAACTGAAAGGGTATGTGGAAAGTTAGAAACAATAAGAAATATACGACTTAGATTATTACCATTTGGTGGCCGCCTTTAACTTGGTCTGATCATTTTTCTCTGGCGAATCGTAGACCTCCAGGGTTACAGGAATCTTGGCTGGAGGCATGGGATTACCATCTGCCGCTGATACATACTCCAGGCTGCCCAGTTTCCATTCTCCGGAGGCATTGACGAACACCGACCAAGCGGAGACATTGTTGTGCCGCAGATTGCCATCGTTGTTGAGGAAGGACAAAGCACGCTGGAATGCATTGGTTAATGAATTAGAATATTGCCATTGATAAGAGACTAGGGTAAACTCACTGTGATTTGGAAGATGCCCCAGGCCAGATAGAGACCCTTTTGGACATTATCGGTGCCTAGTTTGGTGAAATAGCTACCTAGTGGCTCCACTGCCTCTGTGGCCACGTAAAGCATCTTGTCCGTCTCTAGTGAGTCCAGATATTGGAGGATACTTGGGTGACGCAATGTTTTCAACCTCTTAAGAGCCGCCTTGGCCAGTTCGCACTTGGTGTCAGAGCCACTGCGGATGTCGTAGACGAAGACGGACACCTCTTCGAGTGTTGTCTTGCGCTTGGCCTTGTGTAGTGTCCATATGGAGTAGGATTCGAAGCCGCCCACCGGTTCGCCAATGTCGTAGGGGAAGTCTTTCGAGGAGTCGCGCGAGAAGAACGACCACATCATGTGTTTTGCTCGGCGGCTCAATATTTTGTTGCTGTTGATTTTCTTTGGAAGGCACTGTGTTTAGAGCCCCACTTTTCGCCTGCTTTCGCCAGCTGGTACTGCACTTTGCCTTTTATCTTTACGTTACTTTTGGTCTCTCCCTCTGCCTCGCCTTCTCCGTGGTGCGTCAGCCCGCCGCCTCGCCTCTGCGCCTACTGCTGCCACCCGACTATGATGCACTTTCAATATTTCAATCTTTCTGTCTCCTGGCCTCCGATGCGCAGCAACAATTTTCCCTTTCCTTTTCCAGTGCACACACAGCCAAAGTTATTTGTACACTACTCCAGTAGTGGCTTTCGGGGTTTCATTGCTGGTGTCTGGCGTTTATTGTGGGATCGCTGATCCAGTTGGCGGAGGCAAGGAGTTAATTTGGGTTCTTTTGCCGTAGAGTAATTCTAATCTTTTTCCCGAGTACGTCAGCAGCGAAGCAAGAGCAGAACAAAGGGGTGCATTTGTGTATCAATCGATAGAGAAACTGCCGCCAAGTTCAAATTTTAAATCTTAGTTTCAATTTGAAAATTGCACTTCAGCTTAAACACCAAAAGATGGCCAAACTTTTGTCATATAAAGGATAATACTACCTTGAAAATTGACACTCTGAGATAACTAAATTAGCTGCATCGCTCAGCAGTGTTAGTAAGGTTTCCCGGTAAATTTTGGAACATTTAAAAAAAAAAACATATTTTAATGTATCCACTAGGCAGGCATAAATAATATTGCATATACTCTTTTATATTTTTAAGAATATGTATATTAATATGTATGAGTATGTATTAATATGTATATATTAGTTTTAATTGATTTTTTAAATGGGAACAAATAATCTGAATGTCAAGAGCAGTGATTCGAATTCCTATCAGCACAAAATGTTTCCGAATCGCAGATCTTTAATAAGTCATATTTAAATAAAAAATTTGGTAGAGTAATTTTAAAGTCAAATAGCATTTTTTTATTTTCAATAATTTAGTTCAAAAGATATCGTTAGTTCTCAAAAGCGATTTCAGTTGAAAAGTTATCGATATTTTTTGTCCATTTTTAAAAAAAGAAAAATTTTACTTTTAACATTTTGATTGTTTTCAATATAAAGATTTTTTACACTTTTATATTTAAAAATATGAAAATATATATATCTACATAGTTAATCCCCACTCGTTACTTGGATTTAAGCCCATAGTCACAAGCGTTCGGGAAGAGCAGGACTATGGAAGAAAACCCATTTAGTATCTTTATAATTTAAATTGTTTTCTTAGCAATTTACATTATTTTGCATTCCAATGTCTAACAAAAAACAAAAAAGTCTTCTGAAGCCTTTTGAAGTCTAAAAATGCCATTCACAACGATTTTCGCCAATTGACGCATTGACAACCCTACTCTGTGTTATAACACTCATTGTGGTGCAGCCAACTTAACGCAGGTGAATTTTCTCCGACCATTTTGCCGAGCTGAACTTTATAATATTTTGATTAGGGAATCTTCGACAGGATGATGATGCAACGCACCCAGCTCTTGCTGCCCCTGGCCGTGGAGGCTACCGTGCTGGCCCAGCAGCAGCGTGGTATGGCCACCCTGAAGGCGATTTCCATCCGCCTGAAGTCTGTGAAGAACATTCAGAAAATTACGCAATCGATGAAGATGGTGTCCGCTGCCAAGTACGCTCGTGCCGAGCGTGACTTGAAGGCTGCTCGTCCTTACGGCGTCGGTGCCCAGCAGTTCTTCGAGAAGACTGAGATCGCGGCCGATGAGAAGGCTGAGCCCAAGAAGCTGCTCATTGCCATCACTTCTGATCGTGGTCTGTGCGGCGCTGTCCACACTGGTGTGGCCCGTACGATCCGTAACGAGCTGGCCAAGGACGACGTCAACACTAAGGTCTTCTGTGTCGGCGACAAGTCGCGCTCCATCCTTGCCCGTCTGTACGGCAAGAACATCCTCATGGTGGCCAACGAGGTGGGCCGTCTCCCACCCACTTTCCTGGACGCCTCGAAGATTGCGCACGAAGTGCTGAAGACCGGTTACGACTACACCGAAGGCAAGATCGTGTACAACAGGTTCAAGTCCGTGGTGTCCTATCAGTGCTCCTCACTGCCCATCTACAGCGGAACCACTGTTGAGAAGTCCGAGAAGCTGGCCGTGTACGACTCGCTCGACAGCGATGTCGTCAAGAACTACCTGGAGTTCTCTCTGGCTTCGCTCATCTTCTACGCCATGAAGGAGGGTGCCTGCTCCGAGCAGTCCTCCCGCATGACGGCTATGGACAATGCCTCGAAGAACGCCGGTGAGATGATTGACAAACTCACCCTCACCTTCAACCGTACCCGACAGGCCGTGATTACTCGCGAGCTGATTGAAATCATCTCTGGAGCTGCCGCCCTCACATAAGCGGCGTCCATCCGAGGATTTCGCAGTTCGAAGAGCTCCAACGATAAAGCTAATTGCATATGGTGCCAGGCACCTGGAGCTACGCCTGGACGCCCTCTTACAGTTACAACAATTTCAGATAAACTCCCATAATAAATAGCGTGGAACGAACGAAAAAATAACCAATAGCTCGAGTTATTTATTTTAGTGAAGTGGGCAAGGAAGTGTTTATCCTTTTTATTTAAAAATGTATACCTTAGATTACCCCGGAAGTGACAGCGAGAAAGTTATAGTTGAAATTTAATGAAAACACCTCCGTTTGGAAACTACATACATATATTTTAAACCAAATTTCAATTTCGGAAAACAATACCTACACTTTGTGTTAAACTATGGAATTAAGGCGTGCAACTCTATTATAGTGCTCACTAGCACATATTCTGGAGAACATTTAGTATGTAGGCGCCAATGTCTTCGTCCTGATTGGTCCAGGATATCAAAATGTTCTTTTGCTTCGAATCCTTCTCGTCCTCCTCCACTTTCACCTCGACGGACTCAATGGATATGGAACCATTCTCCTGCATCGTAACCGTCCAACCGGCTAGCTTTTCCTCCAGAATCGTCTTTAGCCTTTCACTGGTGCGGATCATGGGTCCTGAGTCGTCCATCTTCACCTTTGACGTGAATCGCATAACATGCCGATTGATTCCGATTTCCTTCAGGGCATCCGTCAAGTTTTGCAGCATTATTCGATTGTCTTTCATCACAAGGACCCCGTGGATGAGACGGCGCCGCTTGGGGTCCGGCGGTAGGGCATTGTAGGTGCGGGCCTCGGCTTTGAGCAGAGAAACAGATGCATCTACTGGTATCTTGACGGGTGTTGAGATCACACAGGTCTCTCCATTAGCCGGCATGTAGGTTTCCAGATTGAACTCGTCCTTAATCTTGGAACGCAAGAACTTCATCTTTTCAGCTTCCCCATGAACGAGCATTACGTTTTTCGGCTCGCAATTTTGGATCAACTGCATGATGCCTGAAAAGATACAAAGTTTTATATAATACTCCTATTTAAGATAAGAGCACGTACCCTTGGCATCAGCATGAGCCGAGAAGCTCATGTACTCCACGGCCATTTTGACCTCCACCACCTGACGATTCTCAAACTCCACCTTCTTGGCTCCGCCAAGGATTTTGTTGCCCACGGTACCTTGCACACAGTAGCCGGGCATAATGACCATGTTGTTCTCGTTGGGCGCCCACTTCTTGAAGATCTGCAGCGATAAGCCAGCGTGCAGCATTCCCGGTGTGGCAAACACCACCATTGCACCAGGATTGTCGATGTAAGCCTTGTCAAATGGTTTTATGTGCTTGAAGTCAAACATGTTGCGGTGGACGAATGTCTTGCGAATCTTCTGGTTGGTCCAAGTGATGAACATTTTATAGTAGGTGTTTGCTTTTTCTGTGAGGCCCAGAGCAAAGTATATGGGGTACTTGAGGTTCATTCGGTCCCAGTACGTCTCCAGAAGAATGCAAAGCTCCTGGGCACGGCCAAGTGCAAAGACTGGAATCAGAACCTTGCCGCCTTTGGCCACGCATTCGTGAACTTTCTTCAGAAAATCACGTTCCCGGCACCGTTTTGAG
The DNA here is from genome assembly GCA_018153035.1 of Drosophila pseudoananassae pseudoananassae. Lineage (NCBI taxonomy): Eukaryota > Metazoa > Arthropoda > Insecta > Diptera > Drosophilidae > Drosophila > Drosophila pseudoananassae. The sequence continues at coordinate 4,888,877 of JAECXR010000055.1, forward strand.
TCTCTGATTGTTGTGGCGTACGTGCTCTCTGAGATCAGCAAGTCAGGACGGCACTTGTCGATCCAAGCGGCACCTAGATGCCGATCAGGAGTCATGTTGTAATCTCCGGTGTAGACCACACTTTGAGAACCCACTTTGATCCAAAACATGGCTGCGCCCAAAACGTGACCGGCATAGTAGGCCTTGATCTCCAGATCGGTGTCCACCATCATGCTTTGATGGAGGGTGACGGGAATCACCTTCTTCATGCAATCCTTGATCATCTGGGTGGTGAAAAAGTTCGATTCTCCCTTCCGTTCTACGGCAACCTTTCGCATATCCTCCAGAAGAATAGGAGCTATGGCTTTGGTTGGGTGGGTCATGTAAATTGGTCCTGTGTAGCCAACTATCTCCGACATGTACGGCAGGGCGCCGCAGTGATCTGGAATCGATAATAAACCGATTAGACCACCAATTTGCTATTTAGAGATAAGAAGTGGATGTTACTCACCAAGGTGAAAGTGGGAAATGATCACACAGTCAATGTGACTGGTGATGGGGCCATCCGGGACGATGTAGGAAAAGTCTGGGAACCGGCGTTCATCATTATAGCCCATATGCATGCCGCAATCCAGCATTATGTTCTTGCCACCCATGGAGAGCAGAAGGCAACTACGGCCCACATCCTGGCCAGCTCCCAGAGGGGTTATCTTAATGTCCGGCATGTCGTGTGCGGATCCGTTCCAGCATTGACTACTTTTGCGGGTCCTTCACTTGTAACTTGTTGCGCTAGCAATTAGAATTGTTGAAGAAGTGGGCCGTGATTTTTGTAAACAGCAAGGCCGACGGTGTGGAGTTGCCACACTGCTGCGATTTCCTAAGGGGTCAATACAGTTGGACTGATAAGAAATCGATTATTTATTTATAATATTAAGAGAACGACGAAGACTGATAAAATTAAAAAATGATTTTAGAAATAATTTATCAGTAAATAATTATCATTTTAGCTTATCGTAAAAGATTTCTAGTATGACCGCATTTTGTTTGTTTTGATTGCGTTTTTTAGCACATTTCTCAGATAAATATTTTGCCGCTCGCTCAATCTCCATCGAAAACCTCTAAGAAAGAAAGCTTCTTATCAAATTGCGATTAGAAACTGCAGGCAGGATGCCGGACTCCTTGGAGGATACTTCCACCATATCCTTGAGGATCTGCTTGGAGGGCCATGCCAATGCCTTGGCTTTGAACAAGGACAACACCCAGATTGCTGTGGCTGGACGGAGCTGTAAGATTACAAAATTCAAGGTTCCGCCCCAGTGTTGCAATAAATATGTTCCATTTATTTTCCAATTAGTGCTCAAGGTTTACTCCATCGATAATGATGGCTTCACGGAGTCGTGCAATATGCGTGGAGGCAAGAACCAGAATCTGAGTTACTCCTCCAACGACGTGGCCTGGTCCACTCTAGATAGTAATCTTCTGGCGACTGCAGCCACCAACGGTGTGGTGTCCGTTTGGGATCTCTCCAAGTTCGGCAGGCAGAAGCAGCTTTTGGTCTACAACGAACACGAACGAACCGCCCACACTGTAACTTTTCACAGCAGTGAACCTAATATCCTTATCTCTGGCTCCCAGGATGGCACAATTAAGTGCTTTGACATCCGCTCCGATAAATCGGTCAATACTTATTTCAGTAACTCCGAATCCGTGCGCGATGTCAAGTTCAGCCCGCACACTCAGAATATATTCTCGGCTGTCTCCGAAAATGGTACAGTTCAGCTCTGGGACATGCGAAAGTGGGACAAATCCATGGTTCAATTTACGGCTCACTACGGCCCGGTTTACACCTGTGATTGGCATCCAACTCGGAACTGGCTGGCAACCGGAAGCAGGGACAAGCAGATCAAGGTGTGGAATATGGACGGTCGGCCCGGATTGGAGCACACTATTCACACAATTGCCGGTGTGGGTCGTGTCAAATGGCGCCCCGAAAGAACGTGTGTAGAGGATATCTCTTCCTTCCATTCTTTACTTTATTTAATTTGCAATCTCTTGTAGATATCACATAGCCAGTTGCGCCCTGGTGGTGGACTACAGCGTTCACGTTTGGGACATCCGACGACCCTACATTCCCTTTGCCTCATTTAACGAGCACACTAATGTGACGACGGGCATTGCGTGGCAGGGTAGCGATTCTCACTGCTTGCTCTCCACCAGCAAGGATTCCACCATCTATAAGCATGCGTTTAAGGATGCGACACGACCAGCACTAAAGGCGAATGCCCAAGGGGCTGGATTGGGCAGATTTGGGGACATATCATTCGCTAACAAGATCAAGGAGTACGCCCCCAAGACCAGTGGGGTGTCCAACACAAAGTCTTCCAGTTTTATGTAGGTTATGGTATTCATATTGATTCGTCTATAAAGAATTTCCTTACAGAAGTCGCCGAAAAGCGAATGTGGCTGGCAGCGTGCAATTTCATTTGGATCATTCCAAGATGTACAAGTTTGCGCTTAACGACACGGTAGGCTGGATAATTTTGGATCAGCGTTAGCCAATTAATTTTTTGTAGTTCCTTCAGTTTTCAGGGTACCCACTGAGTGAATCTGAGGCAAAGCCCAGGCAGGAACACGAAAGTTTCATCGGCTGCGCCAGGGAACTTATAATCAGTGGCAAAAAGCTGGCCGAACTGTGTGAGCATAATGCTGAGGTATCCAAGAAATACGGCAAACATAATGTGAGTATTTTAACGCCCTTTAGTGAAATGTATTAATCCTGACTTTGTAGGCATCTACGTTGTGGAACTTTATTAAACTTTTCTACGGCAGTAATCACTTTGAACCGCCTTTCGAGCATCGCTCTTCGTTTTCGAATCAAAAAAATCCCATGAACTCTCGTCGCGCCACTCAAGTGGCCAGTGATTGGCCGCAGCAGCGCAATGACCTTGGCCAAGATCTCAATGGCAACACACCCGAAACAGCCAACGAAATTTCCGTGGCTAATGCGGATGATGACCCACTCGGAGGCACTGGAGTGGAGCATCCCCCCACAAGTTCTGTGATTCTCTCCGAAACTGAAATCATCTGCGAGATTAATTTCGACAATTTCGAGCTGCTGCGCAACGGATTCATTTATGTGGGTCCTACGGAGTGCGCCAAGGCATTAGCATTTCCCGCCCTGCACCATGATGTTCAGGCAGCGCGGCCCCAACTGGATCTCAAGGCATCAGATCACGAAAAGTCTCCAGTAAGCTTTTAAAAAGTAGAAACATCTGCGGTATATTCTGTTTTTACAACAATTTTTATTTTCGTTGTAGCCTCCCCATGTACCTACGGTCTTGAAAGTTAGTCACGTCCCGCCAATACCCATGTGGGAGCCCCACAAGTTTGTGGGTGATGCGCTTATGCTGATGAACGATGTGGGAGATGTGCAAACGGCATTATCTGTACTTATTTCATTGGGAGAGGCTCGAAAACTATTGCCAATCGAGGATACATTGGTGGTAATTTAACAATGAACTCCTCATCTAAACAAACTTTAAATTGTACTTATTTTTAAAGGAACACTGGTTTCATACTTACGTAGACCAGTTGCACCGCTATGAGCTTTGGAACGAGGCATGCGAGGTGATCAATCGTTCCTGGCTACGCTCGGTGCAGCAGCTTAATCAACACTCCACGGCCATGCACCTGAATTGCGGCGAATGTGGACGTCCGATGGGGGGAAAGGTGGGCTGGTATTGCGACAAGTGCAAGTCCATGCAGTCGGCCAAGTGCTGTGTGTGTGGCCTCATTGTGCGAGGAGTCTATGCCTGGTGCCAAGGGTGCTCGCATGGCGGGCACATCGAACACCTTCAGAAGTACTTTGCCAAACACTCTAAATGCCCAAAGTGTGGACATTTGTGCGCCTATTCATGAAACCCGGAGGAAGCTGAGTTCTCTCAGATTCTTTTTCCAAATTGAGTCCCCATGTACAAAGCCAAAATGTAGTCTAATAAGATGTTGTTCTTTTAAATATATAAAATTAGTTTTTATCCTTTAAAAAGGGAATTTTGAAAGCTAAAAGTAGTATAATAATTAAAGGATACACCTAATTCTAAAAATATGTTTCTCCGTTTCAACAAATGTTCAAAGATCTTTGTCCACCTAACACATAGAACTTAGTTTTAGTTTGTTTGTCATTTTTATTTATTTGTGTTTATAAAATGTAAGTGCTACTTGATAAAAGTGCTTTTGAAAGGTAATATTACAACAACCTTGGGGTTGAGAGTTGAGCCGCATATTCAGTAGCAAAAAGGGGAGAAAAAATTATAAAATTGAGAGTTCTGTAAGGATTAAACAAAAAGCAACGAGTGTTGCTGTTGCCTTTAACTAAATAACTACTTGTATGTCCTCGCGGGTGGGTGAGAAGCGACCACTGTCCCACAAGGACACCACCGCCGGCCAGCGCTGTCCGAAAATCCATCGTGCCCTTAGCGCAATGGAATTTTGACAATGAAGTATTATTTTTTATATTTATGTGTCCAATTAAATGATATTCTGCATTGCGCCTCGCGCACTTTTCAGCCTTGAGATGAGTGGTGGTCACTCAAAGCTTGGACTTTGGAGCAGCGTTGGCGGCTAATTGTCAAGAGGCAAAATCGAGGCTCACAGTTTGGCAGGAGTCGCCCACTGTTCCGCTGGAGCCGGATGAGGTGGCGTTACGCTTAAGCGTCGGTCCTTCATCGTAGCGAATGGTCATTGAGTTGGAATTTCCGGGGATGAGCACGTAGCCTAGAGATTCGTAAAACTTGATAAGCTTGTCCTTGCAGTCCAGTGACATTTTGTAGCAGCCAAGTTCTTCGGCCAGAAGTGAGACTGTTACCACGATCCTGGAAAGGAGTGAATGAATTTAAATCTACAATCCGTCTAGCTTCCTTACAGCTTGCCAAGTTGTTTTCCGCGGTAGGTATCGTTGACGACCACATCTTCCAGGCGGCCACGCTAAGGCAGAAAATGGGCAACAATTAATGGTAATCCAATTATTTAATTCAGTTGTAACTTACCACAGCACAATTATGGATAAATTTGCGTTCAATCACCAAGGATGCTGCTCCGATAATCTCATTCTTCCGCGTGTCCTCAATAACGGTTACAAAGTAATCCCCACTGGCTTTCATCTGCGAGAAGCGGGCTTAAAAATAACAGAAAACTTATACAAGGTTTACTAAAATAGTCTGCTTTAACTTACTTAAAAACTGTGTACGACTGACATTGCCCACATGCGTGAGTTGGGAGAGTAGTTGCAGGAAGCCACGGTCGTAGTCCGTATCCTTCAGAGGTCTCACCTTCATCCATGACTCTCCGGGATTAGCTGCCGAAATGAACGGCTTGAACTTGGCTGGGCTACGGTGAAAGTCAAGCTTTATCAGCAGGCTGGGATCATACAGATACGTCTCCTCCTGGAAGAGAGTGATTTAATATAGATTAGTTATTGATGCAATTGGTAGATAGGATTATCAATAAATGGAAATAAAGTTTACAACCGGCTCTGTTATTACCGAATATTGCACCATTTTGGCAATGATCTCTACACGTCAGCAAGAAACCGAGATGGAGTTAACACTAAATGGCAACTCAGTCAACAGGTAAAGGCGGAGCGGCCGTGCCGATAACAGGAATGGTACCAAGAACAGGTTTCTTGCTCCCAACACTTTCGATTCGAGGTCCGTCAACTGGTTTAGTTTCATTTTAAGTCTTTAGACATGCATACATTAATAGACAAAGCAAACCGGTAAAATGCGTACGCCACAGCCTACTACATACTTGTATTGATTTTGGTCTGTTTTGGTTTTAGCCAGGATTAAAGCAGACGACACAAAACGTGATTCCCAAGGTCGCGGTGACTGAACTGCCACATGGCCGCATCGTTTGCTTGTTTATTTTCACCTACAACCAGATGTCTTGCTGGCAAAATGTTTCCACCTCCAAAGACATGTATATGTATATATGAAGAACTATAACTTACCATGATTTTATCTAATGCTAGATAGCAATAGTGAAGCACCAGTTAGCACTATCTTTCTACGCTGCCGATCAAATAATGCCGAAACTTGGGCGGAAGTTTTCCCGCAGCTTTATCACCAAAGTTTCGTATTCGACTGAGAGGAAACACAAGCCGCACCACTCATGCAAGCCCCAGCCGCCTGAGTGCTAATTGGCAGTCGTGAGCGGCGAATGCAGTTTTAAAGGTGAAATGACCCTGAAGGTGGTGCCGAGTGAATGTAAACATTTGAACAGCTGATTAGGAAGAGAAAGGTTATACGGGAGAAAATAAGTGAATGATATAGATCGGAAATCGAAATCGGTATCGGAATAACAGGGCTGAAACTTTTACAACACTGGGTAGCAGTTCTCGCACAATTCGGTTCAAAAAAGGAGAGATTTTAAATTTCCATGAAATAAAATGTTTTTTCCCATTTTCCAGAAAAGCTTAAGCTGTATGCAAAGATTTATTAATCTGTACTTTCCTAAGGCTCGGATTTTACTCCCACATGGCCACACCACCATTCGTTCCATGAATCACGATGCTAAACCGCAGTTGAAGCAGATATGTACATATATGGGTATCAGCGCCGCCAATAGGGTATTTTTTTTAAGTAAACTCTTATTTAAACAAACAAACTAAATTTATTAATTTTCATTTAAACACTTACCGCTTTTAGAAAAATTGTTTTCAAATTTGCAGTTTTAGGAATGGAAGATCTTTTTATCTCGCCCCATCTCATTTTTTGTATATTTTTGTATATTTTTTGTATAATTACATTTCCTTTGTCCCATGTCCCAATGGGAGTAATGAGGGACATTTGGAGGATGTGGGAGCGAAAGAGGAGCTCCCGTGGACTTCCACCTCCAACACAATTGCAAGTTTCTGCTAAAAATATTAGCAATATTACAAAAAATAAAATTTTATTAAACTGAAAATCAAATAAAGAGTACAACAAGCTCGCGCACTACAAAGCTTGCCAAAAATGGAAAAAAAAAAATTGGAGAAAAAAAAAGTCCAGAGTGAACCACCTTTGCTATGCGGAACCAAAAATGACATTGGAACTGTTGATCGTTGGACTGTAAATGTCAATCTCTGATTCTCCTTTTTTAATGCCTGGTCTTCCAGGCATTCCTCTTCAGAAGGAACCTCCACTAAAAAAGCGAGCTGCTAGTTTCCTTAGTCTTCCTTAAAGCTGCCTGTTGGTTTTTCGCCAAATTTTTCTTTTGATTTTGACAAATGTTCTAAAGTTTGATGTTAGTATTTTTAATGTTTAGATTATTATATATTAAAGTTTACACGAAAAAATTCATGCAAAATCTGAACTCTGTAACTCTAAAAACACCAAATTAATAACATTTCCGACCAATCAGTTATATAGCAGCTATAGGATATAGTTGGCCGATACCGGCAGTTCCCACTTAAATACTGCTTGCAAAGGAAAGAAAGGTGTGTACAAAGATTCAACACGATAGCTTAAAAAATGAGAGACTAGTTCGCGTAGAAACAGACGGACACGCTCAAATAAACTCAGGAGGTGATCCTGATCAAGAACATATATACTTTATAGAGTCGGAGATGTTTTCTTCACTGCTTTGCACACTTTTGAACAAAATTATAATACGCTCTGCTAGGGTATAAAAAATCAAACATCTAAAATTTTCCATTTTTAAATTGAACTTCAACTTTGTGACCTATATTTGGAAATGATTTCTAAAAGCATTTGTCAGTACAAACTTTGTACATATATTTAAATAAATCGTTTTAGTAGATAAGAAAAAAGTATAAATTTGGCTGCTTACTTTCTGAAAAATCAGAGTACGTTGGACTGAATTCGATTCCAAAAGCACAATGAAGAAGTATGTATATTCTACGTTTGCTCCTGCTGAGTTTTATTCTTGCTTCCATAGCTGAAGTGCAAGCTGATTGGGTTAGTTTCAGAATTATGCTTATATGTATATTTTTTTTATTTTATTTTAATATTAACCATTAAATTTGCAATCAACAGCTACAGAAGGAATATTTCGATAGCTTCAAGGACGAAATATCAAAGAAGTTGGAGCTGATAGAAAGGAAGATGGACGTATTGACGCACCTTCCTCAAGGACCACCAGGACAACCAGGTCTCGAGGGTGGAAGTGGACTTCCCGGACTTCCAGGGCTTTCGGGTACAAGGGGGCCTCAAGGACGGCAAGGAAATTTTGGGATGCCAGGGCCTCAAGGGCCTCCCGGTCCTCCAGGGCTTCCATGTGCCTCAAATAATGAAAATTATATTTTCAAAAACCCCCTATAATTTTCTACATATTAATTTTTCTTCTATGTACTTTGAATTAGACACATTTATGGAGACCATTAGCGTTTGTAGCACCAGTACCCTCTGTGCATTTTCCACAATATGATAATGTTGACTCCATTGGTTTTCGAATGAAATACATTTGTGCTTAAAAAATTTGTAAATCGACTTAACTGATTAATAAATGTTGTTCTTTTTATGCTTTCAATACGATTTTGAAATTTTTACAAATGCCCTCAAGATTCTTTACAAATATTTAAAAAAACAATCTTCACAGGTCTTAAAAAGCAGGTCTTACCTTAAGATCATCGATTTGGCACCTCACATTGTTTGAATGATTACTTGAAACATATGTCTTTTTAGAATTATGTACATATTTACTAATTGTACAAATATATGTTTTTATCAGCCCTGGGTTTTATCAGATGCCAGACAGTTATTGTCAAACTTAAAATCACGGACCGTAATTATTATAATTTAAAAAAAAATTATTGGTTATTTTTTTGAAAAAAAAATTGAAATATAACTCTTATTTTCAATTTTTATAATAATAATTAAAAATACAAATTATTGTTCAATTTTTATAAAAAAAAATTAAAAACAAGAAAGGAAAGTTCGAAAAACACGACAAAAATTCAAAAAAGTCCGTTTTTTTGTAAAGTTTGTATCCTTTTTGTTTAAGTAAATTAAAGATGTTTTTTTTTTTCAAAAGCTACAACATTTAACTATTGAAAAACGTAAAAAAAATTTAAAATCAGCGTAAAATTACGCGTTCAGGAATTTTTAAGAGCAAAACACTCCCGAAAAACCGTTTTTTCTAAATAAATCAAGATTTTGAAGATCACGGTTTTGTACTATATTTGACCTAATAAACAATTCCTACTAGGTCTCTTCAAAAGTTCCTCCAAGAGCTGATTTTAATTTCAAAATAGGAATCTGTTTGTCTGTTTCTACGAACTAGTCTGAACTAGTCTCTCAGTTTTAAAGCTATCGACTTGAAACTTTGCACACACCCTTCTTTCCTTTGCTTACAGTATATAAGTCGGAACGGCGAGGATCGGCCGACTATATCCTATAACTGCCATATAACTGATTGATCGGAAATGCTATAACTTTGGTGTTTTTAGAGTTAGAGAGTTCGGATTTTGCATGCACTTTTGGTAAAATAATACGATCTACCAAATTTCATAAGGATCGGCTGACTATATCCTATAGCTGCCATATAACTGATTGATCGCAAATTACCCAACTTTCGTATTTTTGAATATAGAAACATGTACAGACTTTGCCATATTATGATTTCTGAAGTTCGGGTGTTTCTTTGAATAAGGGCACCATTTGCAGAGGTGGAGTTTCGGCTTCTCCAATCATACGGCCAAGTGCTCCGATAGGGACTTGGGAAACCAAAACTTCTGAAAAAAATACTTGCATTAATGATCGCCATACTTTGTTCCATGGCCATGGCGAAGACTTTGTTAGCAATATCCGGCCATTGGCAGCTTTATTCCACGTATTTTTGGGCACCTTGCGTACCGGCTCCTACTCTGCTGGCTCTACCATCGCCTCCGCCGATGAAGCACTAATAATTATAACATAAATAATTTCTATTGTATTGATTACAAGACACCTGTATTAGTGATTGTAATATTGTCATTTTTCAATATAAAAAAAAAATTGTTTTTTAAATGAATCGCGACAAATTGTTAAAAATGTTAATTCATTGTTATATGGTCGATATAAGGAATAGGTAAGTTTCGCAACGTCAAATAATAACATTTATTTATACTGTTTATGACTTTCATGGTTATGAGGCCTTTTGGGTGAAATTTTTTTCAGATTTAAATTAACTGTAGAAATGGTTTGGCATCAAACGTTTTTTAAAAAACTTTCCTGTACTGGCGCTATAACAATTTCACATTTGCGGGGGCGCGGAAAAAATTTGAAGCAAACTTACATATTTAGGACTTTCTATGCCAAATCCTATAGTGCTATCTCTTATATCCTCTGAAATCGACGCGTTCATACGGACAGACGGACATGGCTATATCGACTCGGGTCTTGATGCTGATCAAGAATATATATACTTTATGGGGTGGGAGATGATTCCTTCTTTATGTTAGATATATTCAGACGTCTACAATACACCGTTGTACTCTACAAGTACCGGGTATAAAAATGAAAGATATGGGGCACGAAGCACCTGCAGTGTAAGCACTGCTTTCAAGAATTTCCGTATCCAAAGTTTGGTATGCACCTGAAATTCAAGTAAATTGGGACAAAAGGTGTAAAATACGTTCGAGAGAGGGTGATGCTTGAGATATGGCGGCGATGGGGTAAGAAGAGGAGCTTGGCCACGTCCGACTTAGCTACTTGGTGGCTACCACCACCTCTGTCGTCAACGCCGTTCACGGATTTCTAACAATAAATTAACAGGCCGACCAGAGATGCGCAATAATACGAAACCTCTGCCGCTATAATTAAATATATCCAATAACTACAGAATAATAAAATGTAAATTTATAAAAATAACCAATGTACGCTGAAGAGTAAACGATTAGTTCATCTAAGTAAATTAGTTCATGTACGGGAATTATAAATATGGATGATCAACTGCAACAATCACAGAAATCTTATAGCCAAAATTAATCTGTAGTGAGAAAAAAAACTTTAATTATCTAACGACTATCTTAAATTCTCTAACATTCTCTTTCATGATAAGTTATGTAATAACTCGCACTCGCACTCGTAGCCACTCTTAACTTCAATTCAATTCATTGAAAAGTCGTATTACTGAATAAGGTAATAGCTGCCTTGAAGCTGTCGGAGTAACTATTTACTCCACACAAAAATTAAGGATTATTATTACGTATATTCCCCCTGACAAGAGTTTTTAAACCCGAAATCCGAGGAACATGTTTGATTTCTCTTCTAATAACTCATAACTCACGGGAGATTTTAAAAGCTAGCATCAAAGATGCATCTTCGAATAAACAAAATCTATGTTAATGTTATCCGAATCTCGAGCGGAATACCCTTAATGAATAGGAGATGGGTTATTCATCAATCTGCATAAAAATCCATGAACAAAATTTTTTTTTAAATTTTTATGAAGTTTGGTAGAGGATCTCCTTCAAAATGTGAAGACTTCATTGGAATCACAATATGGCTCACGACTATATCCTTTCCAATTGCTGGCAATGTGCATCAAAATTCAGAAAAAATTTAGTTTATCGATTTTTTTTTTTCAAATTTTGTTTAGGTTTCCCCTCAAAATTAGGAAAAATGTATGTTGCCACAATAATGCCCACAGCGAAGGCTATATCTAGCTATTAAAGCACCAATTCAACCTCTGCATTGTTTATAATATGAACAAACTCTTATTAATAGTTTACTTGCAAGATTTAAATTTAATTTAAAAATTTACCAAATGTTACTGCATTTAGTACATTATCTAAAATTAAATAACACTTTCTTAATATAATGTTTTCTTTACGTTACGTGGCCACAATATATTTGGGTGTTTGATACATCTCGTAGGCAAATTCCTCTCGGTGGCTGGGATCGTACTGCAAGCCAACGTATTCTATTTCAAGTCCAAAGGGACCGTCCATGCCTTTTTTAGCTGCCACTGAGAAACCAAAGTGGGTTACTCGATTCAAGGAAATGGGACCTTGACGATCTTGTACTCGCCCTTTTGAGGACAAGAAGAACTTCGAAAAGGGTATTTTGGCGATCTGCCAATGGGGTCCACCTCGGGTATACAGAACATAATGGTAGATGTCGTTCCACATCAGATCGAAGTACCCTTCGGTGTGCAAGTTAATCAAGTAGCTGCGTCCATCGCCGCGTACTTTCATTATCAGCATGTTGTACTGCGTCCAGTCGTAGGTGGTCTCCCGTTTAAAGGATTTCTAAAACAGATATTTTTTTAACAAAAGATCATCAAAATATCATAAAATCCAACTCACCCGCACTCTCTTCGTGCGAATATTTGCGTATCCCGTCCGCTTGATAATGCCATCCTTTGTGTGATCCGAGTTTACCTCGCCATGAAACAGTCCGGCTCCAGCGGCACTTAATTCGAGAGTCGCAGTGCTCTTTCCCTCGCCGTGATCCGCATCTGTGGTCACCGTCCATTTATCTAGGACATCTGGCGCCTTGAAGTCAAACACTACGTCTGTTTCGCCAGGACGGAACACCAGTATTGGATCACTCTCGAGCTGTTCCTTCACCTCCTTTCGCCACAGCTTGATTTCCTCCTTGAGATCTTTCAATCCGTCCAAGATAAGCTGCTTTTTAGAGGGTTCCGGCAGTTTGGTCTTGTAGCCGGACTTCTTTTCGCGCTCCCAGAAGGTCCGGTGAACTGCAGTGGTGTGTATATGCTGTTGGACAGCAGGCAGCCAACAGCCCAGGCGCTGTCCATGTCTCAGGATATTGTTCATCTCAACATTTGCTCTATTTTATTTAATTTAAAAAAATAGCCAAAAAGCTACTCCGGCCGCATCAACGTAACAACAAACAGCTGTTTGTAGTTGCTATTCGCACGGAAACGCCGCTACAATAAAATTAATATTAAATAAATGTATTTTGGTAAAATATAAAGATAATAAAAAGTTAATCATTAATGTATGTATTTTTATTAGCCCATTTATTTTTAAAAACATAACTAAAATTAACAAAAAACTACATTTCGTCATAATGATGTTCACTGTAGTTTCGTTCCCAGTGAATGGCAAACGCGCATTTGTTATTGTTGGTTATCATTTTGCATTCGAACGAGTTCAAAGTTCTTGAGTTTATGAAATGAAAGTGCAAGATCTGGATAAATGTGCTCCCAGCAGTGACTGGAATGTGCTCTACTGGGTGTTGGGGACCATCCTGATGCCAGTGGCTCTTCCCTTGGCACTGATCAATATATGGCAGCGATTCCGGGCCCAGAAATACCGTAACCAATTGCCCGGCAAGGTAATTATAGGCTTTATTAGAGATTTTAGTCATCGTTTAATTATGTAAACTCTTACCAAGGTGGTGCTAATTACTGGTGCTAGTTCCGGATTAGGTGAATCTTTGGCCCATGTCTTCTACCGAGCTGGGTGCAAGGTGATTTTGGCAGCACGCCGCACTCAGGAATTGGAGAGGGTTAAGAAGGACCTCTTGGCATTAGATGTGGTAATGTTTGGGAAAACTTTTACTCCCATTTAATTAACTACTTACATTTTTTAAGGATCCCGCTTATCCACCCACTGTGCTGGCACTCGATCTCGCTGAACTTAATTCCATCCCAGAGTTTGTCACTCGGGTATTGTCTGTTTATAACCAAGTAGACATTCTTATAAACAATGGTGGAATCAGTGTCCGAGCAGATGTTGCCTCCACCGCCGTGGATGTGGATCTTAAGGTGATGGTGGTCAACTATTTTGGGAGTGTTGCCCTAACCAAAGGTGGGTTGTTTTTATTGACTTCGTGATTAGTTAATCTAGTCTCTTTCCTTTACAGCCCTCCTTCCTTCAATGGTAAAACGTGGAAGTGGTCACATTTGCTTTATTAGTTCGGTCCAGGGAAAATTCGCCATTCCCCAGAGAGCTGCATACTCCGCCTCGAAGCATGCCCTGCAAGCTTTTGCCGATTCCCTCCGTGCCGAGGTGGCCAACAAGAATATAAACGTGTCTTGTGTTAGCCCTGGCTATATACGCACCCAGCTTTCATTGAATGCTCTGACAGGATCTGGCAGCAGTTATGGAAGTTTGTGGATTGAGATATCTTGTTACGATTTTTAATTAATTGTGTCCTTTTAGAAATGGATGAAACCACAGCTAAGGGAATGTCGCCAGAAAAACTGGCAGAACGGATTCTGCAATGCATTCTTCGCAAGGAACCCGACATCATTGTAAGTGATGTTCAAGCAAAGATTGCTTACTACCTGCGACACCTGTGCCCCACCTTGTACTTTTGGATAATGTCCAAAAGAGCATTAAAACTTGAGAGGGCCGAAAAGAAATCCGATTAGAGCAAATGAGGGTTACGTCGAGCATACTTAAGTATTAGTTTCGTTTTTATTGTTAATTGAATTTTGCTTAAAATGAGGAAATTATAAAGTATCGCGTATGTGTGTCTGTGTCGGGTTTACAAATTAGATACACTCGTGTTATTGCCTAACGATAAGATTAATAAATAAAATATTGTAGTAATCGTAACATAAATAAACTGAAATGTCACACATGTGCTTGTTGTTCGCTAATGGTAATACATTGTTAATTATTTTTTTGAATCGAGTTTAAAAATATTAATTAATGTATACTAATATTCACTTCTTTGCTCTTCGGTTTTTGTTTTGTTCGTTTCACTTCGTTTCTCTCCGATTTATTAATTGACAAAATTACAGATACTTTATGGGGGTTTTTGGATGGGTCAAGAGGACATGGACATCATTAAAAACTGGCCATTAACTAGGGGTATGAAATGTTTTTGATTTTGGAAGTTTGATCGGGATACGTACGGGTCTTTAATTAGTTTAGCTAAATTATAAAAATAGCATTAATCCATCTCGTGAAAAGTATAAAAATTAATTACAATTGAGGTACACAATACACATACAGATTTAAAAATCGGTTGCAGTTACAATTATATTTATATTTATGTATATTTAGATTAAAATCAATCGGTTTCTTATGTACATTACACAAAAATTGTTCATTTCGCGCTAAATAGTCTTTTTTTCACGCTCAAAATATACTAGCCGCTTAGACGATAATCGTTTGCATTGAATTATATACAGTACACAAAAGTTGGCAATTTTCAAAATGTTCTCTTTTAACCGTTTTGTGTGTGTGTTTTTTATTTGGTAAATTTTAACGCCTTGACTTGCCTTTGTATAGTCTCGAATGGGAATAGTCGAGACGGTGTAGAAACTAAACTTCGATTCAATTTCGTGTTTATCCTTAAATTCTGTTTTTAAGTTTAAGCATTTTAAAGCGATTGTCGCGTACTCGTTTAACTATTTCCTTTATCCTTCGTCCATTATCCTTTTCTGCACTGGCCTGCCTACGCGTTAACTGTTTGTCCTTTCGTAAATTTTCAGTTATTTCGGGTCGGTTGTCGGTTTCTTGAGCGGAGCTTATGTATTATCTATTAATGCTTTTATATGTTATGTTGTATGTTGTATATTTCACAAAAATATACCCAAATGCTCATAAATTGCAATGGTATTGCACGCCCCATAAGGTGTTATGTATAAATTTTCATGATACGCCCTGCCTTCCTACACATTCATATAGCTACAAATATCAATCAATATCTTAGCCTACAGATCGTTAGTTTTGTCGGGTGTTGGTGTATAACTCGAAAGCCGCTTGCTCAGTGATTCGTTACGGAATGTGCCTATATTTATAAACTATTCATGAACGTGGATAGTGTCATATTTTTTGTTCGCATTGCTCTAGCTCGGTGTTGCATATAAAAACTATTTCCATTCGATATCCTATATACACTACAGCTACGATATTGCAGGCCCTGGTGTGTTTATGTATCTATGGGATGGGTGCAGGTGCTCCTGGAAGGGGGTCAACTGGTGGCTGTGTCTCTAAATCTCTATGTGGCTTTGCTGGGGCATTCTCTAAAACCTATGAACTTTCGATGCACGACGCTTTTGATTTATTGACAGTTATCGTTGGTTATCTTTGTATCTATCCCGTACTTGCAATATTTCCCGGCCTTCCCCACTTTTTTTTGTCGCTATTCTCTACTTTTAGGTCTATACCAACCCTGTTTCCCCTTTCTAAACTTTTCTTACTTTAGTTTTGATCTTGAGAAAATATGCAAAGGAGTTTTGAAATGCTCTCGGCTAATATTTAATGTTTTTAGTCGTTTACTAAAATAGCACCTTGTATTGTTCTGTGTGTCTTCAAAGTTCAGATGTGTAGTGTTCGTTGCTCGAAACATGAAGAGGCAAACTCAACAATATAATTGAGGTTCGATAGATAGTAGGTACTTAATATTTTCAGTAATACTGTTTAGAAATAATCGTGGTATAGCAGTTGAACTGAGAAAGGTTTCTCTATTCCGAAAATGTTCTTTTGAAAGGTATTTTAGGAGAAGCTCATTCGATCTGCCCAAATTAGTTTGCAATTGAAATAGGATATCTGAACCACCGAAAGTTTCCTTTTTCTGATGCTCTTACTAGTGCAGTGGAAGTTGAATAAAATTATATAGCTAGGAGTCAGGAACAATAATGTATAATAATAGAGCCTCTGGTATATAAGGAATGCGTCCAATATTTTAAGCTATTAAAGAGCTATGGAATCAAGGCAAAGACCTTCACTATTGTCGATTTGAATATCTATTATACGATATTAAAATTTGTAAATTCCACTAAACCAGTTTAGGCTCAGAAATAGGAAACTGGGGGTGGATGGGTCTACACAATACAATACAACAGTAAACAGTAGAAGGTACAAAGTGCGGTGAGTGCGGCTGGCGGTTTGGACTGCGGTGGCTTCAGTGGGTGAGTGGGTGGGCTGGCAAGTGGGTAAGCGGATGATTGGATGAGCCAGTGATGCATTCGAGGTGGGGCGAGCCTTGGTCGGATTGGGGACGCGAGGATTGCATGGGTGAGTGTCTTTTGTGTGTGTGGTTACGTGTGTGGGCGTGGTATTTCACATATTCAGCAGAAACGGCAAGTTTAAGGCAGTGTAAAGTACACATATATATAATGTATGTACAAATACATATGTATATGTATGCAAGTAAACCTATGCGACAATTTGTATAACTAACATTAAGACTTATCACTTTCACTTGGTTGGTTTTGAAAACTGGAACTGCATCTTCGATATCGCCGCCCTTAGCTAACTAGGTTCTCCACATCGGAAATGGCCACCTCTAGATCCGAAGGCAGTTCGTTGTTCTCTGTTGATGGTGCTGCAGATGCTGCTGCTGCTCCGCCTGATCTTCCTGTTGCTGATGCTGCTGGTGCTCCTGGGCGGGCCCGGAAATTGTGAAGACTTCTCCTCATTGGTTGTGCAGCCGGTTGACGTTGCATGGCGCTCGTCGAGGCTGATTGCTGCAATGCCACTCCGGCGTTCAC
Organism: Drosophila pseudoananassae pseudoananassae; assembly: GCA_018153035.1. NCBI lineage: Eukaryota > Metazoa > Arthropoda > Insecta > Diptera > Drosophilidae > Drosophila > Drosophila pseudoananassae. Next base: position 4,906,256 of record JAECXR010000055.1, read on the forward strand.
TCCTGGCGTGTTCGAGGAGCTGCTGGTGGCCGTGCTGCTGGAAGATTGGCGCGAAAAATTAGGCTGAGCCCCTGGGGCTGTGGTATTACCATTTCCTCCCCCTAAACTGGCTCTGGGAATGTTGCTGAAGCTATTCCGGGAGCTTCTTGTCGGAGGGACTGGCGCAGCTTTGGAACTGGAAGCGCTACTATCCCTTCGAAGATTGGCATTGGAAGAGGAGCGTTTCTGGGGTGATGCCGCCGCAGGTGTTGGAGGGTCTTTCCCGCTTCTAGCTACTCCACTGCCGGTGGCTTTCAGATTGAGACTACTGCGCTTTTTGGTCTTCGCCAGATTTTGACTTAGATTGATCAGGTTCTGGGTGCTGCCAAAGTTTCTCGTGAGATTCACTGATCCACTAGCCTTGCTGCTACTTCGACGCGGAGCCGCCGCAAAGGGGTTGTGGGCTGAGAGGGAGTTGGATCGCCGGTAGGAGCTACGCTGAGCAGGAACTGGCACCGCTGGGGGAGCTGCCTCCAAACTGCCTCTATTTTGGCTACTGGGCGCCACCTTGATGCTGCTGCTGGGCTTCGAGTTTGAAGTGGAAGTTGAAGCCTCTGCCTGCATATCCACATTCTCATAGCAGTGCTCCATCGAGCGCGGAGGCGTGGGTGGTTTTAAGGTCTCGTAGTTGGGCTCGTTGAGGGTGAGGATCTGGTTGTCGTCTTCCGCCTCGTTGCAGAGCAACAGGGCGCTCCTCTTGGCTCGCTGAGAAATATCCTTTGAGGTGGACGGACCTGCTGGTCGGGTACTGGCCTTCTGGTTTCGCTTCGGACGACCCCCAACCACATGGGTTTTAACTTTCGGTTTCTTGGACAATTTCAATGAAAACTTAAACGGCGGCTTGTAGACCACCTGCAGCTTAACCTTCTCGTTGGATAGATTTCCCATGGACTTGGTTTTCTGGGGAGTTTTCTGCACCAATCTCTCCGGCGTCGATTGCGATTTGCTCATGACTTTGCGAACTCTGGAGCTGTGCTCGATATGGGACAATGGCTGCGCCACTATGGGCGACTCCAGTAGCCACTTTTGAACCTTGCCGAAGGTATTGGTGTGGTTGTTGGTCGTGGAAAGATTAGAGGCGTCGTCGCCATTGTTGTTGCGGTGTGAGTAGTCTATAATTTCCTTCATGTGCTTGCCCAGTTTCTTGTTGGACTTTTTCGGCTCTTCCTCGAGGGATTTCTTCTTGGCTATTGCTTGGGACCGAGTCGACTTCTTTGGCTCCGCAGTGGAACTAATTTTGTTGGCTCCCCGGGAAGCAATACCAGCAGTTGCGGAGGCTCCTGTCACAGCTCCTATTCCAGCTCCGGCTCCTGGTTTCTTGCTACGTTCTCCACGCACCTTCTTCTTGAATGGTACCTTGGTCCGCACGGCTGTGTGAACTATGACTCCATTGTTGTTTTCTGGAAGTCGCACTGTCTCCGTGGTGGCACTGTGGATAATTGTCACAGATTTAAGCTTCAGATTCGAGCGTTTCGCCAGCAGCTTTGTGCTCAGAGCCTGTGGGAAAATAAATAAAGTATTAGATGTGAAAATTTATAGAAAACAAGGATGTTTTTTCAACAATTTTTCCAACAACTAATGAGACTATCAACTCATAAATACAATTTATCTAAATAGTACGTTGTCCATGAATCTTTTTCTAACTTTGACTCCAAAATAGCCCTCTGGAGGCAACTGTAAGATGTGATTTATGGATCTAACTATCAGGGATTCTACAGGTTTTGTAATGGGCACTTGAAGTCAGAGTGCTCACCCAAGGTCTGAGCCTGTGCCTCAGCTTTGGCTTCGACCTGATCTCTCAACATTTGCGTGATAAGGCGAATTAACTTATCAAATCAAAAGGAAATTAAATATTTAAATATATTTATAAGCATTCCCCTCTTGGTTGGGCCACTTACCATTAGCATAATGACCCCGATGGCCGCCAGGGCTACTGTGTACCAGTTCTCTTGCATCCACTTCTTGAAAGTGGCAATACTCTCTTCGGAAAGCAAAAGCTTACGCAGGGTCGCCAGAGGACCCGAGGGATCCACTTCCCGGCACTTCTGAAAGACATCGCAGTACCTGAAAACGAATAGAAAGTTTAGAAAATAAAGAGAATCCTAGAAAGTCATTACAAACCCATTGTAATCATTGCAGGGAGTTCCCGGCTTGGAGTACATGTCAGGCACATCGAAGGGAGCTTCATTCCACTCGAACGAACTCCGGCAAGGATTATCTTCGCCCGGCAGCTTGCAGCACAGTTCACAGGATTTGATGCGATCGTCTTGTGGTCCGGGGATGCACTGACAAGATTCCAGGCCGTAAGCCAGACAGATGCTGCCCGTGCAGTCGCCCATGTAGCAAACGAATTCCTTGTTGCAAATCGTCTTATTGGGCTTGTTAACAGACGGAGGGCATTGGGGAACTCGGCCATCGCAGAAGGAAGGGTCCCGACAGCCGTTGTCATCCCGACACTTGTCGCCGAACTTCAGCTTGCAGTCAGTCGTGCAGCAAGGTCCTTGGGAAGGACTGCACCGGGCATGGGGAGTCAACGTGCAGGGGGTTTCGTCCAGCCTAGGCTGACGCGACATGGGAAAACAGCAGGAGTCCTTACAGTCTTCCTCCCAGCCACAGTCGCATTGCTCGCCCGGCTCCACTACTCCGTTGCCGCAAATCGAGGACTGCGGCTCGGTGAAGCAACCCTTCATCGACCTGGCCTTGGCATTCAGCACTGGTTCGATGGACTTCAAGGAGCAGGTACTGAATTTGTTGTTGTTCTTCTTGTCGCCGGAGGTGGCACGGGCGAACATAATGAAGTTTCCATCTTCGCCACCAGGAGTACACTGCTCAGGATCGTGCTAAAACAAAAGACAAAGGATGAACACTTGTTCCTTTAATTCTTCCTCATTTCACTTACCGGTGATCCAAAGTTATGGCCTATTTCGTGGGCCAGGGTCACGTGGGAAACGGCAGGCGGCACATGCTTGCCGTAGTTTAACAGAGTGACTATTCCTGTGTTTAAGGACTTGAGGGATCCCCGGTAATGCCCATTTTTCTCGCACACTCCACCAGCGTTCTTCAGGTCACCCGTCCAGGCCAGGCCCAAGGTACCCATCTCAAAGTCCCGGTATGTAAACATGTAGGCCAGGCAAAAGGCATCGTAATCCTCCTCGGAAAACAGTTCCAGGAACTTTTCCACGCCATAGTTGCCGGGAAACCGATAGCTGGGATCCTTCATGGCGTTCATGTTGTGCACTTTGATGCGCTTAATCATGAAGGTGATGTTGTCCGGCTTGCCATCGTTATTAAAGTCGGTGTTCCGGTAAATGGAATTCGCCCGCTGCACATGCCGCGTTATGGCCTCAATAGATGCCTCGTCCGAGCCCATTTTCTGGAAGAATGTGTGATCCGCCTGTAGATATAGCATGCAAGTGGTCTTCCGGTCGTAGAGCAGCCTTGGCGAACTGTGAATATCATCTCCCCGACCGCTCAGCAGATTCGTCATCAGCATGGTGTTGAAGCTCGGATTGTGCGGGTTGGGGGCGAATATGATCTCCGGATTGTAGTTATTCACTATGATGTTCGGCTTCTTGGTAGCTCCGTTCTTGGTGATGATTTCAACGTGCGTCTTATGGCTGGGCCGATCGTTGCCATTGTTGTTGTTTCCCAGGAAGAGCGTTGTCCAGTTGGCGTTGAAGAAGTTGCTGGGCAGGTTCCCACTGCTTCCATTGTTATTGGGCTCCTCGTATGGCGTTCCAAATTCCGGCTCGATGGGCCGATTGTATGTGCTCACAATGATGTTCTTGTGCTTCGTGTACAACTTTCGCACATTGTTATTGTTATTGTTGTTATTGTTATTATTATTACTGTTGGTATTATAGCTGCGACTGCCCTCGCCGACATTGGAGGGATTGTAGTTATTTACAAGTATATTGCGGTTCGACGTGGGCTTCGTCAGCGTGGCCAGAAAACTCTCCGTACTGCGCCCAGTGCTCCTGGTCGTGGATGTAGTCGGGTGCTTTCTCGGCGGCGACTCTTCGCTCTTGTCCTCCTCGGAGGCCAGTACGCGGAAGTCGTCATTGTAGGGCACCTCCAAGTCCAATGGCAGGGGCGGATTGCGATTATACGTGGGTGCGGGGCCATCTGACATGGCCAACTGGAAGAAAGATGTTTACTGTAAAGGCTTATTTATCCATTTTAAGTAATGGAACTCACCTCCTCCGGCAGCCATCGCTTTTTTCTCAGCTTTTCACTGGCGCAGTGCGTCTTGGCCGGCGTCGCGGAACTAACACCTCCGCCAGTGAACTGCTCCTTCTGCATATTTACATCACTTAACTTATAGACTATGCTGTGGACTCCACTCTCGGCCAGCTGCTGGGAGTAACGCTGCGCTGGCTCGATGTAGTAGTGCTCCGCCTGGGTCTCTATCGTCCCATCCAGCAGGTTATCGCTGGTCAGAATGGCCTGCACGTGAGCCGCCTCGTCATCCTCCAGGCTGCCCGTGTATATCCGTGAGACATCGTAGTCGATGGGACCGAGAGTGTTCTCGATCTCGACATCGTGGGCGAACACCGAATGAGGCTGTTGACGCAGCACAAGGCGAAAATCTCTGCGGGTGGGATAACAAACAAACATTTAATTAAGTGCTCTACCTGCTGTGGTGGGGGCACTGCACTTACCTGTCGTGGGCGGAGAAATTCAAGCGAATGGTGTGAGCCAGTCCACTCGATGTGCTGGGGTCCACTTGGCGCTTCTTCCGGTAGCGAGCCTGTTCCAGATGTCGGATTTGCGCTGCCTGCAGCACCTCGCGATCGAAGTTCGCCGCCTCCCAATGCTTGATGTAGGGGGTTAGCTTGTGGGTGTAGCCTGGAAACAAAGGATGATTTAGTGTGGGTGTCAGAAAGCTTTTAAACTAAAATAATTTAAGGTATATGGCTCTTGAATAACAAAGTTTTTGGTGATATGTGAGTATAATATTTTTGAGCTGTAGATTTTATAAAAAATTGTTTTTAAGCTTATTTAATAAATTGTAAATATTAAAGATAAATTGTAAATGAAAGCGAAAATAAAAATCAAGGTAGATTTATTTTATTTTTTAAAGTTTAGTTTTTAAAAAAGAAAAGATAAATATTTAAAGATACATGATACATGAATGGAATATGAATGAGACATTTTACATTTCACAGTTTAGTTACCATTAAGTATTAATTAGATAATTTATTTATGGCATCCTGGATGCTAACTACTAACCTGGCAACTTCAGCGGCGTGGGAATGGCCAGCAGCTCGCCGGGCAGCCAGAGGAGCCACAGGACTTCCAGAAGCGGAAGCCCCAGGAGCAGCCAGCTCATCGGGGGGCTGGCTTGTGGTTTGGCGCTGTGTGTGTGATTGTGATTGTGGTGACCCAACTACTGGCAGGTTGTGGTTTCCAGGCGCAACTGCATCACATCATTGGCTGTTGGCTGGGTTGGAGTAGCTGCGGGGTGGCACTGCTCCAATGTGTGACATCTCTCGACGAGCTGGGTTGGAAGAATGAGGCGGAAAGAATACGGTTATGATCATCTGGATCGCGAGATGATTGCATTAACGGTCGCCGCACAAAGAAATTGCATTGCGTATACGCCCAGGCGGCAAGGTGGCTTTCACCTTTTACGTGAAATCTTTTGTTCGTCTCGAAATTTTTTTGCGATAATTTTTTTTTTTTTTTGCGTCTTTTTGCATAAATGGCAAAAGCAACAAACGGCAGTCAGAAAGAAGAAGAGCGTCACAGCATCTCATTAGCACTTGGCTCACACACACACACACACACACTTCGCATAGCATACACAGGTATCAGTGCGCCCGTGAAATACTGTTATTTGTAGGCCTCTCTTTGGTATCTCGGCCTCTCTTTTCATGCTCTTTGTCACTTTGATGGCCAATGAAATTAAATGCATTCTTTAGTTGGCCATTGACAACCGTTTAATTGGATAATTATTGTTTTTGCTGTGCGTGCAAACTGTATATTTGTGCCGTTGTGTGAGTGTGTGTGCTTGTTTGTGCCTGTATTCTGGCTACCTGAGCTTTGCTTTGGGCCAAAGCAACCAACAAAAAAAAAAAACAACGCTCTGCTCTACTCGCTGCTCGCTGTTGTTGTTGCGCTGGTCGAAAACCAAAATAAGATACACGTAAAATTCAATTAGCCACAAATTGTTGCACTCTTAGCCAAATCCAATTTGTGGGCTTGAATTTGTTTCCAAACCAAATATTGAGCAGCAACACAACACCAGCGAATCAGCCGACCTCCACTAATGGCGTAAATGGTATAAGCCAGTCCCAAGTATTTTTTTCCTCTACGCTTTTGTGGTGTTGTTGCCACGGCCTAAAACCTGTTCTTCAGCTTAATCATCCAGGCTTTGGAAACCAGCGAAAATCCCGAGAAATGAATACTTCTATTTTCGGATACTTTTGATTTATTTCACTCACTTTTCACAACCACTGAAACACTGGCATCCCCGATTCCTTTTCGTTTCGATTTAAACAACTTTTTTCGTGTTTTTCGCCACCCACCGTTGGCCAAGTACATATACAGCCGGTGTGGCCAAATTCTGTTTTGGCCGTTAAAATATACCGTTTAACCTGTAGAGACATACCAAATACTCGAAGATGGTTCCGAAGGGAGTAAATAGTTCAAAGATAATAAAATTCTAAACAAATACGTATGTGTTAACACGTATTTATTCAAAAATATAACAATTTTATTTAATCTTAAGCTAGTTTTTGAGGGCTACTTTAATTAGTGACTGTTGCTTCTTGATATTTTCTTTCAATTTATTTGCATTTTCCTCTAGCTTGTCGTAGCAGTCCTTGAGCTGATTTCTTTGGGACTCCAGGTTCTCCTCCGTCTCGGCCATTTTCTTAACCTTTTGATCATATTCGTCAAAAACCCGCCACCATGTTTGGATGCTTAAATTCTCAGGCTCCGTCATGAGAGCATGCTCCAAGTCCACGTTGTCACTGGTGCTGCCTACAGTTGGTTTATTGATTTCAAATGTTTCCAAGTCCTCCAACATCTCCTCTAAACTAGGGGCCACGGGTGGAGGATCAACTTTTGGCTTCGATTTCCTAAACATTGTTATTTAATTCCTAAAAACATAACAAAAACATGAAACGTCACCAGCGAGGAAAATTGATTTTCTTAGGCAGTTACCTCCGCAAACACAACAATTTTGATGTCTCTGGTCCTAGAGGATGTTCTACTGGTTTGTTAAGGATACAAATTTTGTTTTAAAGGGGAATTTAAGTATATTCAAGCAATTGTTTACAAACAAAAACTCCAAATAAAGGTAAAAGTGTGGCCAATTTGCGAATAAAATAAATGCCAGTTCTATTTTTCCCACAGATGGCGCTGTTATTAGATTTCCTCCTCCTACACATCTCTAGTTTGCGCGCTATTATTGTTTGCGTTTTTCGTTGATTGTTAATATTTAATTAATAATGGCACAAAAAGACGAGCTTAGTCAAGGAGCCAAGCAGAAATTCGTGGAGGCAGCTGCGCGGGCAAAGAATCCGCTCGAATCTCTCTCTTACCAAAGCTACAAGGCGCCTTCTGGGGAGGAGTTCAAACTGTTCTGCCGGACGAAGAGTGATGCAGATCCAAAGATGCTAAAATGGGCCTTCAAGTTGGCCGAAATCAATGTGGGGCCCTTTTACAAGCAGCTGAAGATGGGCTGGCAGCCGAAGATCAAGACTGCAGAGCTGAACAAAAACTGGGCCCGCTATCTGGTGGCTCAAAACGACAAAAAGGAAAATGTAGCCTACTCCATGTTTCGTTTTGATATGGATCATGGAGACTGTGTCCTGTATTGGTGAGTAATGTACTTAGCTTTAATAATTGCATTTATACTAAACTCCATCTCATAGCTACGAAATGCATGTGGCAGCGGCGTACCAAAGGAAGGGCCTGGGAAAGTTCATCATGAAAACGCTTGAGGACTGCGCCCGACACTGGCATTTGGAGAAGGTAATGCTCACCGTCCTCAACAACAACGAGACTTCCATATCCTTTTACAAGCAACTTGGCTATGGCAAGGACGAAATCTCCCCAGATGTCTTGGAGGAAGCGGACTATCAAATATTTAGCAAATCCATGCTAAGTTGAATCTTCATTGGACTGTATACATTATAAGACATAAATAGTAATTATAACAAGAATGCATTTATTTCAACAAATTGGCCTGAGTCTCCAAGTAGGTAGCCATGCGAATGTCCTGGGAACTAAGGCCGCCCACATCGTGGGTGGACAGTGTGACTTCCACCTTGTTGTAGCAGTTGAACCACTCGGGGTGGTGGTTGATTTTTTCCGCCAGCAGAGCCACTCCGGTCATAAAGCTGAAAGCCTGGTTGAAGTCTTTCAGGACGAACTGTTTGAAAATGGCATCGCGCCCCTCGACCAAGGTCCAGCCGGCGTCCAAAAGGGGCTGCAGCTTTTCAGCCCGTTCCTGTTCATTTAGGCGTACCTGTGAACGGTTTTCATTAGTCTCACGCGGATACAGGATTACTATAACTTTTAAGACTATTCTCACTTAATTTAGAACGTGTTTCAAAGAGTACCTTCATATACAATGTATATGAAACCCCCCCGCGAGACCTAATCTATACTCATAAGACCTTGGGGTCAAAGCGATAAGTCTAAGCCCCTCTCGATTTCGCCAGAATATTGCCTTGATCTGTAATTCACTTATTTTTTGGTTTCACTTACCACCATTTTGCGTTTTTTTGATGTGGTTGTTGTGGTTTGTGTTTTTATATGGGAGCTATAGAATCTCCGTAGATTTATGCTGCCACCACCAGTTGCTGCTGCTCTCGCTGCTGGCGTATACAGAAATGAGATTTTTGAACTGCTGCGCGTAAAATCAAAGCTCAGTTCGCTTCTCAAACGGCTCTTCTCCCCCGCGGACCCACCGTCAGCCAACCCTGTTGTTGTTGCACTGCCATGAGATAAAGCGGGTTTGAGGCGGCTGGCAAGTAGATTTGCAACTTTCTGAAAGTTCGGCTTAATCACATTCTGAGTGTGTTTAATTGTAATTAACATTTTCTTGAATAAATAAAACCCGTTTGAGATTTGTTGTTGTTACAGTCGGCTTGAACAGCTGTTTTGTTGGGGCCCGATAACATTTAGTGTTGCAAAATGAAAGGTTGTGTTTAGAATACATTTTTGAAAATCATAGACGTTACTGATACCGTTGTCGTTACTTTTAAAATTAGATTTAAAAAAGAGTTATTTCTTCAATGAAGAAACGCTTCCCTTCAGCTTTCGTTACCCCTTCGTCCCCTTGCTAAAGGATGCTAAAAAATAAAAGGGCTCCATAAAAATTGAGAAGTCGCTTCCTCTTCTGGAAGCGATCCTGTTCCTTGTTCCGCTGTTCAATGCTGTTTTTAGAATTGGGCGTTTCCCAAAGACAAAGATAATGTCTCCCTGATTCACAAAAAAGGCAAGCTGCCAGCAAATCTCAACAGCTACTGCCCTTTTTCATCAGGAGACGGTAGGCATCGGGGGCTCCTGTATAACCTAAAAGGACTTCTCCACAACCAACTGTTTCAAATTATCGGCAGCTTCCTTTGTGATAGGACCTTTGGGTAGACCACGTCGAAAGCCAAGCACTTTAGGAGATCCACAAGGAAGCGTCCTTGGATCCATCCTGCACACGTCCTCACTCACGATACTCCGCAGCAGTTAGAACACTTTTTTTCTAAATAAATAATTTAATTTCCAACTCCTAGTAATAAGTTGATGCCGATAAATAAACAATCTAAAAAACCTACATCTAATGTTCAAGATAAATATATTGGTAACGCGAGGGATTAAGGATCCCATTTTAAAGAGAAAGTTTAGCATTAGCTTACTATAATTGACAGTTGGATATATTTGAATGTACATTTGAAGTTAAAAAAGATTATGAGTAATAATTTTTTTGGTAGTTCAAAATTCATGAATGGTATTCTGGAATACCTTTATTCTTCTTCACTTGTGCACCACATTTTCGCTTTCAACATTGCCGTAGTAATCATAGTCCGCGCTGGCAGTTGAAGTTGCCAGTTTGGGCAGTGGATGTGCAGTGGTGCGGGGAAGCTCCATGGCTGGTGCAGCTGTTGGCTCTGGAGTCACTGTGGTGGTCTTGCCCCAACGCAAGCTGTAGCGACTGCGAATGAAAGTGGGTTTGGTGACCACATCGCCCAAAACTACAGAAGGGTGGTAATTATGAAAGGAATCCCTTCTACATGTCCCGGATAGTTGCTTACCCAAGCCAAAGATGCAAAAGGATACGATCAACAACAGGAATAGCTTCATACTGCTTTCCGCTTTGAATGCAAACTGCAAATTTTCATTGGAAACCTTCTGCATTTATAGTCTTGAAAGGGCAGAGATAATGCAATTCCCCAAACTCCGTTGAAAGCGAAAACATTCCGTAGTTCCCGCGGGAACTGGGAACCAAGCCAAGTTCATTCACCGCTTTGGCGATTTTTTATTTATTTATTTTTAACGTTATCTCTGAATGAACTCTTACTTAGCGTTAAGGGTTAAGCGACATTGTACAATGCTTCGAATCGATATTAAGCTTAAGCGAAATGGTAATAAATACGTGTGTGGATCTGGGTGCCCGGCTTTATCCGGAATTATTCAGTTTTCCGGATCCGCGGGTCGTGGACGCTTCGGACCCGATGGTATCGGTGGCGGTGGGACATCCGGAACCGCACTGTTTTTGCTCGCTGATCCGTTGCGAATGTCCTCGAAACTGGGCTTCACTGGCTCCAGGTCATCCAATGGAAGGGGCTGGATCTCTGGCTCTTGCTCCTGCATTGGCGGCGTGGCGGTTGGAGCATTTGGTGTAGTCTCCCTAGTGGGGTAACCCTGGGTGGGATAGTAGTCGTAGGGCGGCAGGTAGTTCTGGCGAATATAACCCGCTTGGTCGTAGATCACAGGATATTGGCTGTAGGGGTAGGGAGGCAGGTGGGTGGGTTGGCCTCTGTACTGGGATGGCAGGGGAATCAGCACGGGGGGCAGGCCCTGTTCGTTCAAAGGCAGGGGCATCTGTTCTTTGGACATCTCCTTGGGCTCTAAAGAGGCAGGAGCTTCCTGGGGTGGTTGCTCCACTGGTTGTTGGGGCTCATACGGAGCAAACCCAGCAGGGAATTGAGTGGCCGAGGGAAGGGGGTAGGGTAACTATAAAATAATAATTTTAATATTTGAATTAAATGTATCTTTAGTTAAACTCACTCTCTCATTTGGGGACAATCCAGGGACAATCGGTTGACCGAATCTCACCAAAGGTGGACTGTAGTAACCGAAAGGATTGTACGGTCCGAAGGGCGCATATCCTGGCTCATGGATAGTTGGCTGGATGACGGGATACGCCCGGCTGGAGGTCAGGTTCTCGTCCGTGGTGATCAGGGCGTTGTAGACCTTGGGCTTTTTCCTCAAACGACGGGCGGCGTGCGAAGTGCCCGCCCACAAAACCAATCCCAGCAAAAGAACCAGAACCGTGCGCTGAAAGAATCCAAACTGTAGCTGGGGCTTGTATTTATATTTCCCATTGACAGCTGTCCCTGGCTTTTTGTCACTGCGATCTCTTGACGCCACACAATCAATGAAAAATCATAATCTGTTTAATTGATCGCCATATCGACAATCAATCAATGAATTGTTTGGACTACGCACAATTGTGTTTGCTGTTTGACGGAAGTTGGGAATTCTACTAACTGGCTAGGTGGCTGGCTAGCTGGCTCTACAGGGAAGCCGAGGCTCGTTAGTAATGGAAGCTTTAATCGACACCCAGCCAGAAGAAATCCACGACTTTCAAATGTATCAGTACCCATGTCTACAACTAGCACCCCGGTGGCTGCAGTCGGTGGAACAATCAACACATGTCAGCCTTTGTTGCGAATTCTCTACACTTCATTAGTTTTGAATTGAAATGTAGATTGTTCCTTTAATTGGATTATGGGGAGTCGATCGAACCGGACGGGGGAACAATCTTACACTAAACATAACAACAAAAAATTAGAATGAATTAATTTTTCAAGCTTTGGTTTTTAAAATAACCCATTTTCCTTAAACTAGTCCCTTTTTTTTACACCAAAGACAATTTTTTACCATCTTATTTCTCTATTTGAGATATGAAAAAATACTTTTTTTTTTCAGTGGATGGATTCTACTAATGTCGAGGCAAAGGCCTTTTCCTCAGACACAGAGATGGAGTGTAGGTCCGGTTAGACGAGTTGCCCATTGGCATGACTTGGTACTGAAGCATGGAAATGCAGTGGAGCGATCCGCGGAACTGTGACCGCGTTTCTGATCTTGATCCCCTCCCAGAGTGCAGCACACTCTAATTGCCGCTCTCGGATTACCCAGACAACTGGGCTGGGCTGGGCTGGGCTTAGATCTCTTATTGTTGTTTACTGGACTCGGACTGACTGGCAATTTGCCTTGCTTTCCATGCATTTCACTTTGACTTTCCTCAGGCACAAGCACTGGCACTCCACCTCAAGCTCCACATCCAACTCCCCACCCACACAATCTCTTCGGTTCAGGGGAGCAATTTTCAACGCTTTTCCTTTTCTAGTTTCATTTTCGATTTCGTCGAGGCATCTGGCCGGCCGCAGTGAAATTAAATCGAATCGAATTGAGTGGAATCAACAGACAATAATCGTAATGATCGCATCGAATCGGATCGAGCTTGATGAAGTGCGGAGTGCAGCACTTCACTCAACGAAATTGGGCCATCTCGAGTGCCATTGTAATGCCTGTGTTAAAAGTGATAGTTTAAAATGGTTCAACTGGTTGTCTGATCTCTTGACTTGGCCATGGGTGTTTCCATAGGCTTGCCAAGAAATCAAGAGCAACTTTGGGTGGGTGGTCCAAGTGGATATGGATTGCTCAGCGGAAGGTGTCAATGAAATAGTATTGTTTATTTTGTGGGAAGCTATAGTGTATTGACCTGGGAACGTCGGTACCTAGTATCTAGTCACTTAGTATCTGTGATTGAGTGCCCTAGTCACATTTTTTAAATATCCTATTAGTTACCTGTTTAATTACAATAATTGTTGCAGTTAAACTGGCTTACTTATCATACAAAACGCTAACAGAACATATCAGAAATAACAAGTAACTTTTCTTAGGTTTGCTAAAAATAAATTGTAATGAACTAAACACATAACCTTTGCAACCTTGTATTAAGCTCTTAGCTTTGCTTAAATAGTCACAGTTCCAGCCATCAAACTTCTTTCCGCAGAACCATAAGCCCCACTCCTGCCCACTCTCGACCCCGTTCGCTTTGGTTTTAGTGGCCTGCATTGCCAGTTTGGCTCGTTAGAGCCGCTGACTCAGCTCAGCCAGTCGGATTCATGGCTAAGACCAAAGACCAGCTCAAAGGCGGCGGATGACGGCCAGTGGCGTAACCTTAAACCTGAGTCTAACTCTGGACCTAGCCGACGAAAGTGAAAGTGCTGGGGGAAGTGTGGGCGCTACGCGATTCTTTTGATCAGTGATCAGTGATCCATGATCGATAATATTTATTGGCGCATCGGGAACCACTTACCTTTTCCATTTGCATGTTGGCCCTGTTTTAAATTCGTGAATTAGGTATGCAGGTGATGCACTTTGGGAATTCGTCAGTCAGGAAGCTCCAGAAAAGCCCAAAAATAATTTGCACTGGATTGGAGTATAGTGTTTTCTGTTTTCAGTTTTTTTTAAAGTCACAATATATTTTTTTTTACCGACTGACACCAAGGCACGACACGTAATGACTTTGAAAACAAGTTGCAATAAATAATATATATTATATGCAGCTCACTGCACATGCAAACTAAGAATTGCGATTGGAATCACAAGAGCACGGACCGGAGATTGTAGATCGAAGACTGAAGACTGGAGACTGAAGAGCGGAGAAACGAACCCAGAAGTTGACTCTACGCGGAGGCTGCCGACGACCGACTGACTCTTTCTGCGGCTGCGCATGCGCGTTTCTTATTGGATTTTGTACAAACGCTGGGCGCACACTCCCCCGGCTACCTTTTAAACCTTCGGCGGTGGTGGTGGTGCTTGTGATGGAGTTAGATGGTGGTGCCATGACAGTGGTGGCTGACGCTTTGCAAATACATATCTGTGGTGGTTTTGCTTTTATGGGCCTACGGCTGACAGGAACTTCTGGGAGATGGCCTAGTTTCCACTAACCTTGTAGCGGGGTGATATGATTTGTCAAATATTATAGATATTAAAATATTATTATAGATAGAAAGAGGTAAATAAATCTTTTAATAAATCTGTAAGAGAAAACAAGGAAAATATGTTTAAAGCTTATAAGAATAAATAATAATACATTTGAGTGAATTGAATAAAGGTTGTTTTTCTAAAAACTTTTTTAACATAATTTCCATTTCTTTCCATTTAAAAAACTCCCCTAGAGTATGGACGTTTCGATTCCATTGAATTGAAAACACAATCTAAACAAAACACAAATGGCTTTCCCATTGGAGAAGGCATTTTCATTAGCTTTTGGTTTAATTGCTTGGCGGCATTAAATGAATGGAATAAACCGGGCGAAAGTGTAGAATCGAGGCGTAGTTAAAAAAATATAAGAAAAGTAACAACTGGGCTAGAAATTAGTTCAGCTCTCGGCACTTGACTGGAAATGCAATGGACCTAAGCAATTGTCGTTTTTGGATTTAAATATTTACTTTGAATTAAATAAAAAATTTTACAACAATTTAAATTGTGTGGCTGATGGAACCTTTTTACCAAAAACTTTATTAACAGTATTGCTGGCATGCTTCTTTCTGCAGTCACGTTCACTGTCAGAGGTGATAAGTGCCAGGCCAATCCGATCCGGTCTCCACCCACTCTCGGCCACGGCTGCCGACTGATCTGGGGGTCAATCCAACTTTAATTTGATGATCTGCCTAGGTTGTCTATTTATTTGCTTTTCCTTTGTGGGCGGAACCTCCTGCCGGGTTTTCTTTGTTTGACTGAACTTTCGCTTTCCCTTTTTGTGTTTTGATTGGAATAATGAGTCTTTGAACTTAACTCACCTATTCAGGCGTGCGTTTATTAAACATTTTAACTTTTTAGTCATTATGAATAATTGTTTCAAAGGAATAAAATATATTGGGTAGTCAAATATTTTTTATAGAGTATAGAACTGAGGTATATGTATGCAGTAGACCGTTATATCCTCGCAGGAAAACATGAAACGAAATTAATATTTATGAAGCATATATAAAATATATGTTAGAATTTTGTATGAAATTAAATGTTATTTTTAAATTATTATTTAAAAATTACTACAATTTGTGTTATTCATAAAAATATACAATTAATAAACATATCTTTGGTTTTGGACACAGCTTAAGCTTGTTCTTCCACCAGAAAGTGTCATCTCCAACTGGAGCTCAACTACCTTCCACCAGATGGCGCCAGTGGGGGTTATTAAAGAGATGCATCAAGAATAATAAGCCCAACTGAATGCATAATGTTTGCTTAAAATATTTTGTTTATTATGAATACGTTCAAAGTCACGTCATTTCACTTGATAAGACATGAATCAGTCTTATTGGCAGCCGAGCATCTGGCGCCTGCGTCTGCCTCGCTTGTTGACCTTTGCCCTCTGATAAGGGTAATCAGGGAGACAACGGGTCAGTCAATCACACGCAAAGAGACCTTAGAAGGTTAATTCGATTCGATTCGATGGGAACAGTCGCCTATAAATGCAAATGCCGAGCTCGGCAAAAATTGCAGTAGCATCAGGTGTTTTCAAAGAAGTTAACATGAAGGTTCTTATTGTTTTCTTAGTGGGCCTGGCTTTTGTCCTGGCCGGCCCCCATCACGAACATGGTCACGAAGGACACTATGTGGTCAAGAGCCACGACGATCTGGTGTCCTATCGCAACGCTTGCGCCGAGAAGGTCCACGCATCGGAGGACCTGGTGGAGCAGTACAAGAAGTGGCAGTATCCTGACGATGCGGTGACCCACTGCTACCTGGCGTGTGTGTTCGAGAAGTTTGGATTCTACGACGCCGAGCACGGTTTCGATGTCCACAAGGTGCACATGCAGCTGGCCGGACCCAGCGCCCATGTGGATCACTCGGATGAGATGCACCAGAAGATTCTCCAGTGCGCCGAGTCCCACAAGGAAGGTGATTCCTGCGCCAAGGCCTACCACGCTGGCATGTGCTTCATGAACGCCAATCTCCGTCTCGTCCAGCACAGTGTCCAGGTCTAGATTGTCTGCCGAAGATTCTAGTCTCCAGACCACAGCTGATCACTTGTTTGAAGTTCAAGTTCCAAATAAATATAATTTCTTAAAATATTTTAATTTTATCCTTTTTGGTTTTTGGTGTTTGGGAAAGTACGTTTAGGACGAAATATTATAGTATGTGTGTATATAAAAATATTCATATATTGTTCCTTTTTCGTTCTTATACATAATCCTTACGAATAAAAGTTTGGTTTTTTCATCGGAAGGAAGGGTATGTGAACATTTGAAGTTTTTGGAAATAATTTATATAGATGATCCTGTTTTTATGCAGATTTTTGTTTTTGGATATAAAATTAAAATATGGGATAATGTTCTCACATTTAAACCAATGGCATACATATATATTCCTACAAGGAAACTTTAAGCGATAATAATATAAATATGTATGTATAAATTTTTATTTTCAATTTTTTATGGCATTTGATTTATTATATTATTTACAAGTCACAAGATTATTTTTTAATATTTATAGAATTAAATAATACAAGTTATGTTTTTGGTTCTGAAAACTATAAAAGATTGAATTTTTAAACTCAAAGTACCATCTCCAATGACAGATTCATATTTAACCTGATAAGACCTGAGTCAGTTTTGTTGGAAGCTTAGCATCTGGCGTTTTCATCTCCCTCGCTTGTTGACCTTTGCCCTTCGATAAGGGTAATCAGGGAGACAACTGGTCAGCCGATCACACATGAAGCGCCACCTTAGAAGGCCCTATAAATGCAACTGCCGAGCTCGGCAAAAAGCGCAGTTGCATCAGGAGCTTGGCAAATAGATTATTATGAAAGTTATTATTATTTTCCTACTGGGTACGGCTCATGTCCTGGCCGGCCCTTACCAGGAACCTTACCATGGCCACGAAGGGCACTACGTGGTTAAGAGCCACGATGATCTGGAATCCTATCGGAACGCTTGCAACGAGAAGATCCGCGCAACGGAGGACGTATGGGCGAAGTACAAGAATACTGATGATGCGCTGACCCACTGCTACTTGGCCTGTGTCTTAGAGAAGTTTGGTGTCTACGACCGCGTGCACGGCTTCGATGTCCACAAGTTGCACATGCAGCTAGCGGGACCCGGCGTGCAAGTGGATCATTCGGATGAAATGCACCAGAAGATTGTCCAGTGCATCGAGACCCACAAGGAGGGCGACTTCTGTGCCAAGGCCTACAACGCCGGCACTTGCTTCATGAACGCCAATTTTCAACTAGTCTCAGTCTAGGGCGTCTGTGGAGGAGTCTCCAGACCATAGTCGCTAATAAATATAATTTCTTGAAATATTCAAATATTCAAAAAAAATTCTATCTAAATTCTATCTTTAATTTTTTTTAGTTACAACTACATACATCTCTTGGTCGAAGGAGTTAAGCTTAACCTGAGTTTAAGACTAAATACTATTAGGATTTTCTTTTATCCTTCATGTAGTCCTTAACCCAACGACCAAACTGTCCGGCCGTGGCGCATTTGTAGGCCTCAAAGGCCCAATTACTGGGATCTCTAATCCTTCGCTCCTTGGAATTGCAGTAGTGGACCACCAGCATTAGTTCCTCCTCTTGGTTGTGGCTAGCAAATATCTTGGCTATCCGTTTGGGATCGTAGCCCGCCGCGTCGGTCCAGAGTCCTAGTTTTTCGACCAGACATCGTAAGATGGAGGGATCGTCTTCTTGGGCATCTTGGCGGCAAGTTTCCAGATCCTCGTAAACATTCTCAGGCGTGGGCAGGGACCAAGTCGCAGCTGCCTGCACTCCGGCGATTGAAACCAGAAGCAGAAAGCTCCAGCAAAATGTTTGTAGCTTCAGTCCAGTCATTCCGTATCCGACAAATGAAAACTTATAATTGGGGCAAACACTGTGCGGCCGGACCGTTTTTATAGAAATCTCCGATTTCTGGAAACCAGTTCTAGAAGTGACATTGGCATTAACCTAGAATTCATGGAAATTGGGACTGCCGGCCAGGGTAATTGCTTTTTACCAGATGTACCTGAGCCGACGTCAGTCTGACGTAATACGCCTGATGGTCTATCTGGCTTATAAAGACTTTATGGGAGCTTGTGAGTAACTTTCCAATGGTCGCTCAAATGGGCCATAACATGGGTACACCTGTACCTGTCTGACGTGCGGGTTCAAGTTCATGAATGGCTTGGGAATATTACGTCAAATAGTCACGTTTCTAAAAAAATGGCCAATAAATTGTAATAGGAAATATGACTTGGTGTTTGTTTTGGATTTTTAATTTTTTTTGTTTACCCATAAACAATTAAGTATTTCTCATAGCTTTCAGCCAAGGATAAATATTGAAACCCTCTACTATATTTAACCAATCTTAATGTTTTGGATTTCTCCGGTTGATTTACTTTCTCACCTTCAACTAATGAAACATCATACTTACGTCTGTTTTTTTGCAAAACAATGAATTCCTGTAAAATGCAACTGCAATTATAAGTGCTCGGCTGACTGAACGTACCAAAGGACTACCTACTCTCAACCTAAATGCTCGACAATTATTAAAAAATTAAAAAAAACATTTTATTTATGTGATTTTTCTCCATTACTCCTTTGACTGCCGCGTTGGGCTTTGTTTTTGGAAAGGGCTTGTCGAGGCCCTGCGACTTTCTCCGTCGACTGTGACTACTTCATTAAACAGGCTGCTGTGGCGTTTTCACGCTGCAATAGACTTTTCCGCACCATTCAACCCGGTGGCACATGTCAGCCACGTTTGACAAAGCTAATTTCGCCACGGAGCCGGCTAGAAAGCGCCAACCAGCCGCCCCGCCCGATTTCCATATTTCATATTCCATACATACGTATACCAGACCTCAGCCAGCCAAAACGCCAAACAAACACTTGACACGACCTATTCAATTATTTCTCAATTAAATGTCGTGTAAAGAAGTCATCATCATCGACTCGACATCGTCATTGCATTCCCAGTCGTCATTGAATGCCAAATAAGCCGAAAACAAATATGGAAATATTTTTTTTAAAATTTAGATCTGTTTTTAAATATTATGGGTTTTTAAATATTTTTTAAAAAATAGTTTTTTCTTATCTGATAACTTCTTTTTGTTTAGGTATAGGAATCGGTCCTTTTTTCTCTATGTGTATATCCATAAACACTTGGCACATTTGCCTCCGCCGCATTTGGGGGCGTGGCACGGCTCAAATGTCGAAATAGTCAAAGGCAAGGTAAATTCAATTTGATTTTTCATTTCCATTTAGCTTGGATGTGGTTTGCGTTAGTTTGCCATGCAGGATTAAGTACTTAGTTTCAAAGACTTTTCACTCACAAAAACAGTTCTCCATTGAAAGTCATGAATGGACGGGATCCAAAGGGATTCTATATCGGATAAAGTGTGCTTTTATAGCTTTTGTTTATTGGTTATTGGGTGAAATTGGCTAAAAGCCTCTAGGATACTTAAAAACCATAAGTAACTATTATTATTATATGCAGGTTATTGAAAAATATTTGAAAAATCGGATAACATTTTAAAATGCATTAAAAAAAAACCCCTTAAATGTGAATAAAATTTATAAAAAAAATCCTTCCTTCATATAAGTATGTACTTTTGTATTTTTTTGTAGAACGGTTTGCTATTCAATTGCTTTTCCCTTCGCTCCGATTCGGGCCTAATGGTCTGCGACTTGTTTCTTTTCAACGTCCATTGTTTCTGCCCCCGTTACGGGTCTTTTTTACCCACATCCAGACTCCGACTGGCCCGATCTGAACTGTTTCCATTGTACAAGACCACCGACCCACCTGCACCGCAGCCCAACACCACCCACTTTACACGTTATCCTTGGAAAATGGGCAGCCGCTCACTGAAGCTGCTCTAATTGCAACTTTGAAACTCAATTGGGTAGACACAAGGCCGTCAGTCGGGCGTGGAGGGGTGGTGGCATCGCCACTTCTCGACCACAAACCACCAATTAAATATAAAAGTTTGCGCTTTTCCAAGCAGTGTTCTGCTGTTTTTTTTGTGGGGCTTTGCAGTTTACAATTTGCACATGGTGTGTCCGAGTCCGAGCGTCCCAGTCGGAAGGTCAGTTCCATTGCTCACACGATGAAAGGCTTCAGGACACGTGCGTTTTGTTTAAGCCCACTGCCAGGCGTCCTCCTTTCTGCTCCAGACTTTATTATAGCCCATGCAAGGCCCTCTAACGATGCTGCCTTTCTTTCACTCCGTCCTTTCACTCGAGGTCTGCATTTTAGTGCTAAATTCTCTGGAGTCGGAGAAATGCGACAGTAAAAACTTTTCCCCAAAGAAAAAATTAAAATAAAAAGCATATATATGTGTAGGGGCGTGGCCGTTTTGTAGGCGACACATTGTGCCAAAAGTTTTTCCTCGAATCGTTTGGCACAAAAGTTTTTCCCCTCAAACTTCCGAGCAAAAGAGAGGACGAGAAAAAATGCTAGAAAATTGGAATACTTTTAAAAGTTTCAAAACTGAATGCAAAAGCCATCTCCCTTCTGGGTGGGGTGTTTCGCCAACTTGATTTTTTCCAACTTAATTAATAATTAATTAGTGAATCTTCTCAAAGCCAAACAAGTGGCCGATGCCAGAAAGAAAATGGGAAATTTTTTATATAAAATAAATTTATGTTAAAATCTCGCACAAAAGGCCATGGCAATGGCGAATAAAATAGCTACACTCAAAGAAATCTTAGGTCTGGAAATGTAAAAAAAAATAATAATAACTAAAGAGGTATCCCTTAAAGACGCCTTAAAAGAAACATTCTTGTTTAAAGGTATAGGGTCTTAAAATTAAAAGAAAAAGCAAAAATATTTTAAGTTGTAATTATTATGACAGTTTTATATTAATATTTTAGTTTAAATTTTGATTAAAAGCCAATTTTATGGTTAGGAAACTATGTTTTATATTAAAAGAATGTAAATACTTCCCAAAAAATGTTAAATCTATCATTTTATAGACAAATTATTATACGAATTTGTTGTCTAATTAATAATAACCTATAACTTTTGAGGAGTGTGGCAAGTATACGGGGAATCGGACTGAGATGGAGGCCAGCGCGTGCGGCGGCTTTTGTTGGCCGCACTCCGCGCATTAGCGTGGCTAAATTACTGGCGGAGTGTGCTCGTCCACTGGTCATCCGAGGTAGGTGGATGATGGGAGCCAGGGGCTGGCTGGGTGGCACGATGGGGAATGTGGTAATTGGAATTAATTCAGCATTAAGCTGCATTTTCTTTAGTCAACTCTCCGTGAGCCTCGGCGGGAATGGGAATGGTGGGATGTGGACATGACCAGCAGCCAGTGGCTGGGAATGGAGGCAACCCATTATGAAGTACCAACATTTTGTATAATTTTTTTCTCTTCCTTGTCCTGTTTTATTTCAATCGCTTGGACTGTTAATTAATTGCGCTTAGTTGCCGCAAATGGCAGTTGGCAAGTGCCACGGTCCTCCACAGTGGGCGTGGCCAGTTGGCAGTTAGCAGCTCGGAGTCATTAGCAAGGGAGCAATTAGCAGAACTTGGCAGCCAAGTGCAATTCCACAAGATAAGGCGAGAATTTTACTATTTCTTAAAATGTGAATTTATAATTTTTTATTTTTTCTTTTCCTAATTAAATTTTCAATAAATAATATTATTTGTTTGAAGCTATAATCCTCCTCTTCCCAAGACTCATAATTTTGCTTACACTTTCTTAGCATTTAATATTATTTGGATATAATCATCTCGAAGATTATCAATTATTCAAAAGGCCTATATCAATTAGGAACCCGCATAATAAAGTTTGTGCAGCATTGTGTGTTTCCTTTCAAGGGCAACAATTGCAGTCAGAAGCACACACGCACTTGTGTATGAAGACCAACATGGCGTATGCGCAATGAGAAAGACCAGTGCTGGTCACTTCATTGGGCAAGCGAGATAGCTAAAATTTGTCTGCAACTTATTGACATTTTAACACACAACGAGGGTTGCCAGTTAAGTATCTTAAATTACACAGGACTAAAAATTAGGAAAAAAAAAATTTTCTTTTTCCAATAAAAGACTTCTTTCTTTTAGATTTGGAGATGGTAGTCAGTTTTAAAAATAATTTAAACATTTTATTTTTTTAAAAACATTTATTTAAAATATTCCATCAAATTCCTTGAATTATGTTGTATGAATGGTAATATGAAGAAAAATAAGTTTCTTTATTAATTAAAATGTATTTTTGAAACAATTTTCAATGAGGTATGTATATATTCGTAAATTATTCTAAAGAATATTACATTTTATGAACTATGAATATTTTTTTTATCAACAATAAATCTCAAAGCGCCTGAGTTTTTCGACAAGCTGGGTTCCCATTCTGAAAAGTTTTCGATCCAATCCCAACTATCATCAGGACGATATTCGTACACCCAATGGCTCCTATAGATACAACACTGGGGGTAATCACTAAGAGCTGCGAAGAATATAACTGGGCGTCCGAACTTGTCAAAGAAAAACATTCCATAGATGTTTCTGAGCCAAGGATCCCAGTCGGAAATTTCATTTCCGTTTATAAACAACCAATTATCGGAGTCACCGTTTTGAATATGCTTAGAACTAAATGCGACTGAAAAAGATCCATCTTTGAAGTAGTATCCAAAATCCCAATGCCTGAGGGACTTTACCCAGAATTCTTGTCCTAAAATTATACAAAATGTTTGCCTTTTTTTAACGATTCATAGTAAAATTAACATATTCAATTAAGATACACATTCATAAATTACCTGACATGCCGTAAGCATCTCTGACTAGCGTGTTATTCCATTTAGCATTAAAATAATCTTTAAATGTATTGTATTCATTTTTGTACAGCCCATCCTTACTCATGGTCCTTGAGAACTCACGTTGCAATATAAGCAAATTACGTGATTTAAGGATATTTTTGTCCAACGTTTCCAAATTCTCGCTGATAACTGATTCTTCAGCTTTGTTATAACAACGGTCAAAAGTCTGTATTCAGAAAAAAGAAATTAATTAAAATGGTAATGTTTAAATGTATTTAAAGGGTCAAATACCGGTTCATTCTTTGTCGCCGAAAACTGTGCAGGGGAAATGGACTGATAACATTCTGTCGGACTGCTCCATCCTTTACTGGTCCATGTCATACATAACAATTTATCTTTTCTTAAAAACACTGTCATAGTTGGAGAGCCTTTCTGGTTCATGAAAATCAAGCCGTGATGGGTTGTAGAAGACACACGAATACTTCTTTTATGCCTTACACTGTAGGCATAGGCGGCCTCAAGGCCAATTAACAATGACAAATCAAGCGGGTACCAATTGGAGCTCTTTTTAATATCAGTATCTCGTTCAACAACGACTGGCTGCATGTAAGATCCATCCTGAAACTGCATAAAACCTGCGCTTGGTAGCCTATTTTTATCATCGTAAACTTCATCATAAAAGCTCGTCCAATCGTGGTACTTAGTTTTTCGTACGGTGCATGCTTGATCTAAAATTTTTTGCAGGTTACTTCGATCGTATTGAATTGATGTAATATAATTGGAAAAATACACAGCATGATGATCAGAGCCGGTCAGAGTTGGATTTATAGTTGCTTGATTTGATGGGCTGTCCATTCGCGCGAATACAGTCTGATCTGCGGACCCGTATATAAAGTAATCCAGAACATCGTTATCGTGAGTATTTTGTGGAGGCTGGACCAATCTTTCTTGGTTTTGGATCAAACTGGGTTGTACGTCTTGAGGTAAGCGGTTGAAGTCCCCGGCTAGCATCCAGGAAGCAGAGGGTCTGTGGATAGTCATATGGGATCTAACGGCTCTTAGTTGAGTAAGTACTTCGTTCCTTGTTCGAGTGGGTTCAGCATGGATGTTGAGGAAAATGTCATCAGTGCCAAGAACCAATCCCACAACGGGTCGATTGATAAATGCACGGTCGCGGGAATCGCATATGGCTCGGTGATTATGCTGAGATACAAAGTATAGTATTCCTGTCGCCGGATGTCTGCTTACAATAGTCAATCCAAGTGCTTGTCGAACTGAAATAAAAATATGAATTGTGTCAGTGTTTAATAAATTCCGGGATCAATTTCTACGGAAAGCTGGGTTTGTACAGTAGTTTAAATTGGTAAAATAATACAGATAAGTGTACGTACCATTTTGAGGCGCAGGGAAAAAATATATATACAATTGAGTTCCTTGATTAAAAAACTCCCGTACTTCATAATATCCATCATTGCGGCATTCAAATGCATTTTCAGAATCAGCTATGTAAAACTATTTCAAATGATTGGAAATGAAAAATAAAGTTTTAAATTAAATGACTCTTCAGCAAAACGATGATCTAGTGAAAAGCTTGAATATACTAGAACCCTCGTCACATCTCATAAAATATCTTCTCTTATGTCATTGAATATATATGTAATTAAATACACTTAAGATGGTGTTTTTTTAATATTTTTTGTTCGGACCAACCGTACCTCTAAATTCTGATGAATGACATTTCCTGGGGTTTCCCTAGCAACATTTCCACTTTCTTGCACAAAAGCCAAATTCAACGACGGGTCGCTTAAAAATAAATCCAAAACTTGGTTTAGTCTATAACCTTGTGAATTCCAAGTCGTAACATTATAGTCCGTAACTAAACTGGAAACGAAATTCTGCTTAAGTAGAACTGCAAGTAATAATGAAATCACTGTATTCATTGTTACTTGCGGATCAGAAACTGTTTAGTGAATGATTAGTACTGTGATGATATTTTTCGGGCGAGCCCCAGAAAGTGAAATTGTTTGAGGGGTTTTTTTCTGTTGACCTGCCTTATCGGCACTCGCACAAACATTCAAAACCAGATTTGTAAATCATTTTGGTCACTCTCCCAACTGATAATGAACTTTATATTATCAAGTTCAAAGTTGGGAAAAATATCTTTCAAGTCCAGAGTCTTCAGTGCCGATTAATACTGAAATACTTCAGATTATTGCTTGAAAAACACCCTACCTTGTTTGTCCCTTGCCCCATAATCGTATCATTACGTCATCGTAAAATATAAAGAACTTAATGTAAAATAAACCAAGTATTTATTGTTGTACATGAAATTAAATACAATTGAAAACAACTTAATTTTATTATAAGTTGTTTGAGTGATTAAAATTCATGAATGGTGAGGAGTAAGTTAACCTTATTAACCTACTACCCTTCTAGGGGCAGGGTTAAACTCTACAGCCTTGTGATCTGAGACCAAATTAGCATTTATAGTTGCTGTATGAGGTTGGTTCATATGCGCGAAGACATTTCGATCTGCGGATCCATATATAAAATAATCTATTTCGCGAGCTCGGCGAGTATTTTGGGAAGGGTGAATTATTCGCTCATGGTTTTGATCCAAAGAAGATTGTACTTGTGTAGGCTCGCGGTTAAAATCGCCTCCTAGCATCCAGGAAGCATTGGGTTTGAATTTACTCATAAAAGATTTAATGGAGCGTAGTTGAATTAAAACTTCGTTGTTTGCAGTGGGCTCAGCATGGAAATTGAGAAAAATGTCGTTACCAAAAACCAATCCCGGAATAGGACGATTTACGAAAGGACTTCCACGGTGATCGAAACAAGCTCGGTGATTGTGCAGAGATACGAAGTATAGAATCTCTGTTGCCGGTTGTCTGGTTACAAAGGTCAATCCAAGTTCTTGTCGAACTAAAATTAAAGTTTGAATTAGATCAGTGTATAATAAAATCGTGCAAAAATTTGTTCAGAAGGCTGATTGTATAAATTCACTTCAATAGGAAATCCCATTGAAGCACCGATATCGATAGAATATCCTTCGATTATTGTATTTACCATCTTGGGCTGCGGGGAAAAAATAAATATATAAGAGGGTTCCTTGATTAAAATACTGCCGGACTTCATAATATCCATCATTGGCGCATTCAAATGCATTTTCACCATCAGCCATAGTAAACTATTTCAAATGATGGAAACAAATGGAACAGATTAAACTTTAATTAAGTGTTTGAAACTATTATTTACTTATATGCATAAATATTTATGTACTAAAGGCAATTAAATTTTCTTATTAGGAATATTCGTACCTCTACATTTTGTTGAATGACTTGGCCTGGGTTTTGCCTAGCAACATTTCCACTTTCTTGCACTAAAGCCAAACTCAAGGATGGGTTCCTCAAAAATGAATCCAAAACTTGCTGCAATTTATAACCTTCTGAGTTCCAAGTCATTACTTTATTGTCCGTAACTAAACCAGAAATCAGATTCCGATTCAGTAGAGCCAAAAAAGTAATGAAAGCACCGTATTCATTGTTCCGCGCGAATCAGAATCGGTTTAGTGAATGAAACATACTGGGATGATATTTTTCAAGCGAGCCCAAAAATAACGCAGAGGAAGGAACTATTCGAATGTAATTTTTTCTGTTGGCTTGTCGCACCGGCACTGGAAAAAATATGTAGCATTGCTATCGCCTTCAATTCTGATGAAAGCATCATCAGAAAGATTTAAAATAATGATTGGAAAATCCCCAAAAAAAGTGGCATAAAAAGCCTTCCATCTTATGTGTGGATTGTTTCACTTTAAGTTGTGTTTTAAGGTTAGAAATATAGTCCGATAGCACAAGATTAGTGTCTGATATAAATTTTGATAAAAAGTTTCTACCTTAATCGTGATAAATACCAAAGTTACATATATGTCAGATATGGAAGTGGTCTTAAAAGTCTGGAATTCCTAGAATTTAATTATATAATAAATTATATAATTAACATTTATACATTTCAATTTTAAAATGCTATTGAATGAGCTCTTTTTAAGCATCAAGATTGGGTTTCATCTGGACATAGTCTGTATTTTTAATAAGTTAATATGTATAATATAATATAAAACAATATTCTTGATAAAAAGGTTCATATATTTTTTGGTTTTACAAAGTTCTCAATCGGAAACTTTTCAATCAACCCCTTTGGTTCATTCTGAGCAGTCTGCTTCTTGTAACTGTTTTATCTGTTTTCCTTGTACGCAGTGCCACGCCCCCTTTCTCTGCTTGCACTGGTATGGCACTCATTAACCTGTATGTATATACGTATAGGTATTTAAATACACTCGTGTTGGTTAAGCGTGTGGTTGTATGAGTCTGCTGTAAAATCCTTTTGTTTTTTATCTGACAATCGCCAGCTTTCCTCCTGCCTGCAGCCTGTGTCTTCCATTGTCCCAGATATATTGTAGATAGTCATTGTGCTATTTTACGCTTGATTACGGCCAAAGGATTTTTGGCACACACGTACTCCCACCCACAAAACCACCACGTCCCTCCGCCTTCTCCGTTTGGCATTGTTCATTGGCAGTTGACCGCGTGTTTGGCACTCGCAGATCCACAATCCACAATACCAGTAATTCCTGCGCCTGCTCCCCCTTTGCACCTTGGCAACCATTAAGTGGATACGCTTATTATCCATTGTTGGCGTTGATATGTGCCCACACTCTCTATCCTTTTCCCTTTCCCCCATGTTTCCCTAATATTTCCATTTCTATTTGGATTCGTTTTGACCTGCCGTATCCTGCCGACCATAAGTCCTGTGTAATTTTATTCATAAACTCAGCTAAAACACATTGCTGGCTTGGCTTAGCCATGATTTTTAGTGTGGTGTTTGAAATAGTTACACTTAGAGAAACAAAACCTTCTAGTTACAAATTAATCTTTGAATCATAAAGATTAATCTTAAAGATACATTAGATACATTCCATATGTTTTCGGAATTTATGAATTAATTTTTAAACTCAAAAATGGCATCCAGGTGTTTTTATTCTTTGGTGTTTCATTTCTGAGATTTATATTTGCGAACTTTAGAGAAACTTAATGACGAG
The DNA here is from genome assembly GCA_018153035.1 of Drosophila pseudoananassae pseudoananassae. Classification (NCBI taxonomy): domain Eukaryota; kingdom Metazoa; phylum Arthropoda; class Insecta; order Diptera; family Drosophilidae; genus Drosophila; species Drosophila pseudoananassae. The sequence goes on from JAECXR010000055.1 coordinate 4,934,383, forward strand.
TAAGTAAGTAAAAGGAATAATTCTAATAAACCGAATATTTTCTGTCTATTTAATAAGAAGTTTTTCTTGCAGTACCATCGGCGTTGGGAGGCTAAAACTCCTTTGTTTTTCCGCGTTTATTTGCTCCTGGCAGTTGGCAAGGCATCAAAAAACACACAGCAGGCGGCTGGCTGGCTGCTGGCTGGTTTGGCTTTTGTGTCAATGAATACAATAACCAAATTAAATAACCAAGGTGATGCAGCCAGGCCCATAAATCTGTTGCCTGCAGCCAGACGCGCCAGACAATTGCGAAGGGGTTAGAACTGCCGAATGGAAAGCCTTCTGCAATTAGCGTACTTACCAACTAATAGATACTTATCTTCGGATCATAACTCATCCGCCGTCACAACAATGATGCCTGGGAAAAAAAATTTGTCTAACCTTTAAACCGTCTTGTACATCCTCTCTTGAGTTTATCGTTTTGATATCCAATTTGTTTATTTGCGTTTATTCCGGCATAAAATCAAAATAAACGCTGCGGGGACATTTCTACACACATGTTCGTGTCCCTGTTGAAATGGCAAACAAATAATGATATCAACTGGCCGACTCAAGTGCATCCCGCCCGCACAAAGACCTGGGATGTGTGTGCGTGCATCCTTTAGATACATTTTCCTTAGAGTAGTACCTTTTTTCCACTCGACTGATTCGCCTGCGAAATGAAATATCCACTCGAGTTCATCATCCATATTCTTCTGTTAGTTCTTCTCCTTCTCCAAATGCTTATTTTTATTTGCTTGTTTTCCTTGCTGATTTTATTTTTTATTTCTTCTTTCACTTGCCTCGCTTTCATTTCATTTTTTTTATGAAATTGCGAGCAATTTAACTGCAATTAAATTGCAATTTTACCACACACAGAGACCCTGCGGTATTTGCGCAAATCTCACACAAAGGCGTCAGTTTTCGCTGGCGATTTTTCTGCCTTTCTTCCTGAAGAGCCGGCTCCATTGTGTTGTTACCTTTGTGTGGGCCCGGCTAAAAAGGAAATAACACTGGAAACCTTTGCATTTACAGATTTTACAATTATTTTCGCACTAAAAAGCGAGAGGCGCCACCCAACCTCCACTCTGCTCCCTGGTTTCTGTGCAACCGCCTCTTGACTCGCCTGTTAATGCTGCTTTCTTTGTGCGCGGCGCATAAACAAAATGGCCGCCTTCTTATCTGGCCCATTGTAAGCCTCCGAGTCCTGCTGCCTTTGTCCCGCCTCCAAGCTCCCCCTTTCCCACATCCTGCCCCTCTTACACACTTACTTTCCATCGCCGTGCATCGGCGCGTGCTTTATAAATTGTATTTAAAAGATATAGCAAAGCCAAACAATTCCTTTGAACGAATGCCACAAATAATTGCTGGCCTTGCTCCGCCAAGGGCTTTGTCTGGATCTCAAAAGGAACAAGAGTCCAGAGTCCTGCGGAAATGGTAGTAGCATATGGGAGGGGGTAGAGGCAGCTGGTACTTGTCCTAGGTGCTCTAATCGCGGTTTAACCACTAAAATGAAAGGTTTTTGTTTTTACTTGTTATGATTTTATTAGGCGACAGCTGAAAATAAAGGTATTTTCTTAAATACATGGGTAATATTGATTTAAATTCAGACAATGGTTTTTAAAATAACTTTTCATGTTGACAGGCCCAACATTTTCGTTCCTAAAAGCCACTAAATGAATACCTTTTGGCATCTTTCTACTCCAGCATACCCCTCAAACATAAAACACTCACTTTCTATTAAAATTTCTTTGTCTTCCATGAATTCATATAATTTTAATTACTTGACATGACCAAAACCCTTTTACGTGCCGAAACTACTTAATTTCCATTACATGGTTATACTGCATAAATATTGAATATAAATATTAATTAAGGCCCGAAGGAGGTAATCTTAAGGTATTTTCCAAACCAAGAAGGAGGAAACGCAAAAGTTTGCTTGCTAGTCGGCCATGTGTTGAATATTTAATTTAATTAAATTAAATTCACTTGGAAAATAACTTTGCAAGCGGCAACAAGAAGTGCCAACGTAATGAGATAAATTTGCATAAAAATGTCCTGACTTGTCGCGATTCCTTCTATATCCTTGGCAGCCTCCTAGGGCTTGTTGCCGAAAGGAAAGTTATTTGCCAGTTCAGTTCGTGCCTGTTTTTAGGGATCGGTGGGGGTGAAGAGGAAGTCGCTAATCCTTTACGGGGGAAAATACTGGCATATGCCAACACCAGAGAATCCAGAGAATCAAACGCCAAATTAAATTTTAAATAACTCTCCAGCGGCGGGGATAACAACATTTTCAACTGTTTAAAAATTTCGCTACTTAATGAAAAGTAAAAAACCAGCGTCGAGTGGAAAGATGGGCACGTGCCACTCATAAAGGATAGCGAAGGCCCATTGTCCTCGCAGGATGCTGCATCTAATCCTGATTCCGTCAGCTTAATGTCACCAAAACATATTTCACTTTTACAAATTGAAAACAAATTCTACCCGCGCCTGCTGGTTACAAAAAACCTAGGCTGTATACATTATCCTTTTTCTATTTTTCTTTTTTTTGATAATTTGTTATCCTGTTATGGGCTCAAGTGTGCGGTGTGTGTGTGTGTGTATTATGGCTGGTCAGTTTGGGTCGTTATTCCTGTGGTCTGCACTTTATTTGAAGTATCATGTTGCTGATGCATGAATTATGCGTTTTGGCTGTTTTTGATCATTTTTTGCAGCAGAATCATATTTTTGGCCCTCTTCCCTCCTCAATAATAAAGTTGGTCTGTCAAAACCGAACAAATACAGTGGGGAATATATTTTACTTTATTGGTTGATTAGTTTTTTATTTTTACATATTTTTTGTTTATTTCTCGCGTTGTCTTTTAATGGAGTAATATACACATTGAGTGTCTCACAGCTTTGAAAATTTAAAATCAATTTCTTGAAGTTCCTATCAGTAACGCTTAAATAACCTTTTGATTTCCAACTGACCTGATCGGTATCTTAAAACACAACCACTGTGCTAAATTTCTGGTTTGGTTGCACCCCTTTTTTTGGATCGTTGGCCTGCTTTAATAAACTTAACAATAACTGCTTTTATATCACCCCTCTCCGACCGTTTGTCATAAATAATTCTAATAATAAATTAAATGCATCCGCTACAGCTCGACTTGGATTCTGGGTTCGGGTCAGTGATGAGTGAGTGAGTTCCAAAAACGATTTGCACCCCCATTTGTCTTGCCAGGCTCAGACAGTTATCCTTGGCCAGCGGCCACAGGCACACAATGCCATGAAAAACCACCACAACCCCATTCTCTCAACTCTCAATCCTTAAATCGTTTTCGGGTTTTGAAAACTCACCAACATTTGATTTGTATTTGCCAAGGAAAGTCAGTTGAGCGTTGCTCGAAAATTGAATTAAATAATTGTGTTGCCATTCGAGATACATTCGGAAAATGTTAATTACCTTTTGGCAAGCAGACACCTGGTAGCAGATTCATAAGTAATTATCTCAGGTATGAGTTGGGGGAGGCTGCTTACCCAATCGAATGTGTGTAATGAACTTATTTACACACTTTCCGTGACGAAATTTGATGGGCGGTTGCGGTTGAGCTTAGCTGGCAAATGAAATTCGGGAATGTCACCCACAGGCACTGCCGAGCATCCGAACATCCGAGTATCCGAGCATCCAGAATTTAGCAACCACCACCAGTTACAGATACGAATCCACCGACCCCAACGAATTGACATTCTTAGGCACAGCCACACTGGGCTTAAAATATGTAAATGTTTTCGCAAAAAAACATAATACTAATTTTTAATTTATTGTAAAATGACTAAGAGCATAGTTTTTTACGGTGTAACGACATCAGCTTACTGAGGGACCCACCTCTTCCCGGCCTAAATATTACAAAGTGTTTTTGCGCCCGTGGCCCCTGACTTTTCAACAAAAATAAAAAAAGGGCGTTAAGCTGGGGGAATGCCTTCTGGATGAAGGGGAAACTTTTGTAGGACGGGTCGACGTTTATTGGCAATAATTATGGCAGACTGCCGTCGACCTTTGACCGAAAACACCAGCAGATGAACCACCCATCCATCACCCCTGCAGTCGATCCCATTCCCGAGTATCTTCATCTCCATTCGAATGGGCTGGCAGACAATGTCAAAGTGTGATTTTTCGCTTGAAATACTTTTGCAGAAATGCCGGCTATGACGGTCCCCATTTCCCCCCTGTGTTTGAGCTTGAAAATATGTTTTACTGGCATTTTGAATTATGCTCGAGTGCTATTGTATAAATAAACGAGGTGGCTGTTTGTGGGTGGCGACACATCGTTGAGAATTGAAATTTATCTTATATTTATTGATAAAGGTTATGGTGAGAGATGGGTTAGCGAAGGAAGAAAATATCTTTTATATGATTAGATATAATTTAATTACCCATTCATTATTCAATTTTTAAGACAAGTAATATATGTATAACTTCTTATTTTAATAATAATTTACCTTACATTTAAAACGGTTTCTGGCCTCCTTGATTCTCGACTCTCATTTAGCTACATGAGACGTCCTTCCATATGCCTGCATTTCAAGTCAGTTTTGAAGTGGCCGCGACTCGAGCTCAAACGATTTTAATGTATATTATATTCACCATTTAAGGATTAAATTTCCTGGAATTGAGTATACTTCCCGGAGCTTTCAAAGCATCTACACTTTAAATGCCAGCCCCCGCTCCTTTGGACCTAGCACTGGAAGAAACATATTCAATAAAATAAAATATTATATAAGGGGAAATTAAACTATTTTCATAGCAATATTTGGTCTCCAGTAAAGCTTTCTGAAATATAGATTCTTATTAATATTTTCCCACAGTGTACCTTAGCTTGAGATCGTCGTCCATTATGTGAGGGCTGCGCCTGCGTTTTGAAACGATTTCCATTTTTTCGTCGAAGCAAAGCCCTCACAATGGAAAGATTTGCGCAGGCAATCACTTGAACATATAAACTTATGTATTGTACATGTATACTTTACACATAACTTCGTTTTGTTGGCATTATGTGCGCATTTCAATAATCGGAGCCACAATGAACACGCGAGTGCCCACAAAGAACTTGCTTTTTATACAAATTATACAGGACGAAAATACTCAAACAACAAACTGTATGTGAATGTATGCCCTTTGTTCGCGGTCTTTGTGCAATGTGTTAAAAAGTTGTAAGCATTCTTTATTATTCGATACCGATACGATACCAAAACGTATAGTTTACCGAAACCGAAGCCAATTGCAATTGTCGGAGGTTGGATGCGCAGGCGTGGCATCTTGAATTTCCTTTCTCTAATTTGGGCCGTATCCTGCACCCAAGTTCGCGGTTTTCACGGAATCTATCACTTCGGGGTTTTTATGAAATTGTAATTCAATTAGAGGCCGCATTACTTGGTACTTCCTACTCACAGTGGTTCTTTTTGTTTGGACAATTGTTCGGATGTAATTGATATTTGGCATCCCGTGCTGGAGCAATTCAATTAAGTGCTTCTTCGACAAAAGATTAATTGTGCGTGTGGGCGCGACCGTGAGCGGAATCCTTCGCAGAAGCCCCGAGTCACAGCTGCAACAGAATGACAAGGCATTCCCGTACCATTCATATCACTCATACGCCGTGGATGCCAACACGAGCCAAGTTATAAATTGTACTATGTCACATAGACACCACATATGAGTGCGACATGGGTGTGTATGTATGACGTCAAATAGAAATGCGAACAAGTTAATGCGGCACATGGCAAATTATGTTCCGACATCGCCCAGAACCGAGCAGCGGGCGATAAAAGACAAAATAACTTTGTTAAAGAGGCTCTTAAGGACATGCACACGCCCTCCAAGACAATCGCATAACAAATGATTGTCACTCCACGCTCCCCACAAAACTCTTTCCGCAAAAAGTACGAGAAAATGTGAGCGGAAAAATTCCAAACTACTTTGCCAGGAATGAGGTTCTGCCTGCTGGATTGGGTAAAGGGTGCTGGCAGGTTGGGGGAGTCGGTGGCCCATTATCCCTTTGAGAAATGCTAATGTTATAGCTGGCAGTCAGCAGGCAGGGCATATAACCAAAATATAAATATGCAAATGTGTTTTTTTGCCCCACTCGCCTGCAGTTACAGATAGATTCTTTTTTTCCCCCATTCGGCATAGTTGCGGTGGCAATATGAAGTCGTTAATGTGTTGAATGATATCCTTTTATATTTTTTAAAAGAAAAATATTTCAAGGGGATATCTGATAAAGAAATATACTTATACAATATACAACATTGTATTTTAACATAAACATATAAATTTCAGACTAATACATAAGTTATAGAAAGTTATATTTATATAGATTAAATAAATAAACTAGATAAAGATTGTAAAATAATTTTTTATGTTTAGTTTTTTATGTAAAGTTTTTAATGTTTAGTTTCATTAATGATATAAAACATCATCGTCGGCTTGACACACCGAAAATAAAATTATTAACAATGAAAAAACTGAAACGAAAAAACTAGTGGACAGTCTTATTCTGGGCAGCGATTTCTTTCAGCAATTTTATTTCAATAAAATATAAAATATAATATATGTATTTATACACCCCGTTCATATCACTGAGGACGGCCGTCCACAAGTAACGAAGAAGAAAAATCATAGGTTCAAAATTAAAATGTTGCTGATGAAAAATTCTTACATATGTATGTAGTGTCTATTCGCGCACACTATTTGAAACTCGTATTTTGAGAATTTGAAACTCCTTATTTTCTCTCGATTTTCATCCAAAAGACATTGAGTTCCAATATTTTTTTTCAATTTTATTTGTGTATTTTTGGCACAATATTTTGTCGATTTCTGCTGCAGCATCCCGTGGATTATACCGAATATTTGAATAAAAATCTGCGTAAATTGCAGACATACGCCCATTTCCAGACGAATGCTTCCTGGCATGGGTTAGAGACAAAGGATACAGGGCTCGCTGGATTGCATCCTTTGTGTCGGACCTAATTCGGTTACGGTCTAAGAAGCGATAAACATTAACCATTAGCAGGAGGCATTGGGTTAACTGCGCGTGTCATTACAAATTATTAACAATTCCAAGTGGAGGCAGACCGAAAAATGAAAAACAAAGGCCTGCCAGCTAGGCAGTCAAGCCAAGACGATTGAGTCGAGAGCTGTCCAAGAATTTGGAATCGGGGTGTTGGGTGATGGAGGAACAGGAACAAGAAGCTCGCATGATTTAAATGCCATTTTAATTGAGTTTCTGCAAGACTCTGGCATTGGGTAGGGTGGGGTTCAGATAGAAGCACCCCCCGGTGGTGTGCAATGCCAACAAGCATTTTCGACCGCATTCAAATGAAATTTGCCACCAACTGGGACAGAGTTTGAACTTCTGGCAGTGGAAGAAAAACAAGACGCATGCCGCTCGCAGGACGAAGTAACAAGGCAACATAGCTGTGTAAATGAACACACATTTAAAGTGTTCAAAATTAAAATTATCAGCCTTCAATAAATGTATGTTTGTGTATAGGTTAAAATTAGAATATAATCTATAACTTGAATAATCTATAACTTTAAATTTTATAGTTACGCTAAATTAAAAAAAATGCAATATAACAGATGTGTAATTACCGTTTTGTTCTGCACTGTGGCTATATTAAATACTTATTTATGCAATTATGACGGGCCAAGCAGTCCAAATGGCCAGGACTGTCAGTCAACGCCATTGCTGCGCTCCTTTCGCAATTATGAAACTATGCTGGAAGTGGTCGTTATGAGTGTATGGGTAAGCGTTTCCGGCTGCCATTATATTGGTGGACGTGTGTGAGTGTGTCGTATCTTTGAAACTTTTCCCATTGGCTGCCGCTGGCTGTCCTACCATTGTGCTTTGCGGCACAACTCGAAATCAATATCAGTTGTATCCTTCAGCAGCAACAAAAGAAGCTGAAGCTGCTGATTGACAGAAACAATTCACAAACGCACACATATAGGGAAATTCACAAAAAGGGGAAGAGGGACCGAGGGGCGGAATACAATCGGAGAACAACCCTTCAACACTCAACTACATTTTGATTAAAATTTTATTTGTAGCTGCGCTTCCAAATACAATACATTTATTTCCTTTGAGCTCACGCACACTGGCACAGGCACAGAGAAACAGAAAACTACTCGAACAAACAAAGCACACAAAAGCGAGTCCTTTTCAGTTTTATTTGATTATATATGTATATGGATGTGTGTGCGAATATATTTCTTTATTTTTTTGTTGCTGTCAACATTCCAAAGGGGTTGGCAGTGAGTCCTGGACTCGAGTCCTTGGCTGTCCTTCTGTGAAATAAAATGTATAACTTCCATTATTATTTTTTATTTAGTTTGCTGTCCGTTTGTCGCCTCACTGACGCCACCCACCCTAGCCCTCCTACCACCTACCACCTACCCCATCCCTGGCCCTAATACCTCTCCCTCAGATCCTTTTATAGCCTCTTTCGCGAATTTTCCACTATAGGTGACTTTTTTTGTGACCATTTTCAGTGCCAGACATTTTATTTTATTTTAATATTATTTTAAATAATATTTTTGCACTCTCCGTGTATGTGCCTGTGCCCTGATTGTTTCGTCCTGTCGCCACACCCCCTCCGTGTCGCCCCCTCGCTTGTACACTTTGGGCTGCTCCTTTGTTCCTCCGTCGTTTTTGGAGTAGCTCTTGAGTTACGTTGCCATTTTTGTGCTGTGTTCTCCGGTGGCTGTCGCTCTCTTTATTATTTGAGCATTTATTTTGCATATTGTATTTTGTATTCTGTATTTTGTACTTTGTTTGTTTTTTATCCGCCCTTTGTGGCTCAAGTGCTAGTGGAGAGAATTGCTTTTTAGTTTTGAGCATTTCAGTAGCAGGGCTATTACATATTATTTTATACGTTGGTGTTTGAGGAGAACACTAGCGATTGTTGCCCCTGATTAGTTAGGATCTCTTGTTTCATTTATAAACTAACACAACCAATTAAAAAAAACCTTCAAACAATACGAATGTCCTTTAAAATCTCCTACATTTTACTTAACTAGCACGTGCCAATTATATTCAATGGTAAGTCAGTTCAGTTCAGAGAGATCAGAGTATTTCACGTGTCCTGCACAAAGGATTCGACACACTCACAACAGCACAAACAAAAAACTGTTGGACAAACAACAACGCCCCTTGATGACGCAAATGAAGGCATTTAGATATTTATCGCACTTTTAACTTGATGGTTAACCCCATCGCGCCCAACCTCCCAACCACTTAGATGCCCAGAAAACCACCCAGCCGAACCACTTTCCGCTCGGCTCACACGTTGATGTCAACCACAGAGACAGGCCACAGACGACGGCTACACGTGACATTTACGCAGTTCAAAAATCAAAATCCAAATCAAAATCCGAGCCGTTTTGACGAGGTTCAGGGATATGCAAACAATGGGCCAGGTTCCTGGTTCTTCGGGGAGTGCAACAACCCCGAATGCGTCCCACGCTATTTAAAATCCATTTAGCACTCATTCACTTGCATAGTTTGGGTGGGTTTTTCAAAAACGATTTTGAAAATATGTTAAAAATATCCTGAGGTACAGTTGCCTTATCCGGCGACCCAATCATTAAAAACTCAGGGGGAAACATACCTCACATGTCGGCTGGGATAAAAAGAATCGAACAGCTTCTATTGAGGAGGCAAAAGCAAATGTAAAAAATCATTTAAAAGACAACAATCGGAAGAAAGAAAAAAACAATCACACCACACACACAATATGTAAATTATGAATTTTGTGTAAACAAAATGCAGAGTGAGTGCATCAAAGAACAGGTCTTCGGGGTGAGCCATTAGGCATCCATCCCAGCTACTGTATTAATTCATATGCTCAGCCACATCCACATCCAAAATGGTCATATCATGTGTTTTCCTGGCTGCTTGGGCGGCAAACACACCTAACAGCCAAAAACCAAAAACCGAAAATCAAAATTAAAACCGAAACAAACCACACAGCACATAAAAATGAAACGAAAAAAATTGATTTCTCATCGTTTTCATGGCAGTTGCTCAACAAAGGGTGACGGCCACGCAGGTTTCACTATTTTGATGGACTCTCTGCTTATTAGCCGACTGGGACTGGCTGACAAACTGCCCCAGACTCTATTTTTAATAAAAAATAAATAAAACACTGAACGGTGTAGTTTTACTGTGGTTTAAGTCCTTAGAAAGTCAAACATAAAGAATATTCAACATACTTATCATATATACAATTCATACTAACAGGTGAGGTAATGAATAAAAAAATATATTAAGCATACGTAATAAATTTTAAAATGTTAAATAATCATATTGTATATGAAATATAATTCCTATATAATTGATTATTTAATAATAGGTAATACTTAAATATAATATATTTCATTTATATATCTTATGGATTAAAATAATTCAATTACATTTTATTTCAAAATTAAAACTTGTTTGCCTTACTCCCCATTGAAAATTTGTTAAAAAAGAGTGAAAAGTACTTTAAAACTCTAAGGTAGTTTAAAAGATATTATACTTCCCAACTAATAAAATTATATCTTCCACTGTACTTTGGCGGCAAAACGGTCTAGGCCACCTACTTTACACGTTTGCTACTTGAAATGGCATTTGTTTTCTTTTCTTTCGGTTTTTTCACTCATCCTTCGGGTCGGTTCACCGCGCTGTCTGTTTATGAAACAACATCGCTTCTTTTTGGGGTGGAGTTTTCATTTTTTTCGGAGAGGGGGTGGCAGGGCCTGCCACCAAATTAGTTGTTGCTATATGGCCTCTGACCCACCGCTTGACAAGCCGCAGATTGGGTTACGTTGCTCATTGAGTCGCTGTATCTTTCATGTGGGGCTTGAACAAATAATTACTCGCCAGAGGAGAAAACATTTCAAATGCGGAAAAGCAAATAATAACAAATAAGTGAAACTAATGCCGCGGCAAATCTCCAACAGACCACCCTCGAATTAGCCACGAAAAAGGAAAACATATGCCCCGGATAATCTTGAGCTGTTAAGTAACCCTTTCGGGCAGGGATTCGCTGGTGACCTCAGGCTGGGACATCCAGTGTGCCATTTCTTGGACTTTCTCTAATTGATGGCACTTCTCTAGAGGCATGTGCCATCTGCCAGGAGTAAACCCCTTTCTCCCTGATCTATTTCTTTCGCATTTTTTTGTACTTTTGTATTTTGTTCCCATTGCCTTTGGGGTCGGCTGTATCTGAGGTTCGATCTGTATATTTCTTTCGGCCGGTTGGATTGGATTGTTTGTTAGCTTCCCCTCTCCGGTAATCGACTGCTATTAATTCATTGTCTATTATCAAGAATTTCCATGGCTGACATTGTATGCATTTTGTGCCGCCACTCGAGGAGCATATGCATGTTGCCTGCTGTTTCTGGTTATGTCCCCGTTTCAACTCTTTGACAGTGATGGCAAGATAGTTTTTTAAATATACTTTTTTTTTTTAATCTACATGTACGCAATATAAGCCTATTACAAAACGAGCTAGTCTAGTCTATCTTAAGACTTACTAAAAATATACAAAATTATCAATTTTTTAAAAGTGGTTTAAATATTATATATCCTACATATTCCTATTTTATGTTCAATTACATATTAAATAAATGAGTTTTAGATTTAATGTAATATTCAGATGTCATTAGACATTTTTCAACTGTATGATACCCGCTACTTGTAAAAACAAAAACTATGTCATACCCTCTACTTGGCCATGAATTTATCTAAGCTGGCATCTCTGCTGTTGGCTCTTCTCCAGCTTCATTGTTCGCTTATAACTACATGGGCCACTGCTACTCTAAGATATTATCGACAGCTCGTCCTCCAACAAGCGACTGACTGACTAGCCGGGCTCACCAGTGTGTCCTGTCCTCTGCTACCCCATCCTGCGCCTCCCTTTCCGCCTTTGTCCTGGCCATTGTCCACTCTAGTTGAGAGGGCCGGTGTGGCTATGCGGTTTCGCTATCCTAACCCACCGGCATTGTTATGCCCTGACAATGGTACATAGAGTCCTTTGTTTGGGGTCCTGCCAACAAACACACACGCACGCACACATGCATAAATATGCACATAAAGGAGCGGGACAGGACGAGGGCACACATCCAGGTCCATCCTTGTTGCTGTTGACTTTTCGAGTTTGGCAAAGCGCACAATGGACAAATTGATATCCAATAATTTAATTCTGTTATCCATTCAGTCGCATGTTGGAAAATAGTTTTGTAATTTGCACTCGGCATGTGTGTAACCGATATTATTGTCCATCCGATTGGGCCCTCTCTCCCCTTCGCTGATAGCTATTGTAAAATTTCGGAAAATGTTTGGAAAATGGGTATGGAAGTGTGGGCGATGGCTGGGTGAGTTGTGTGTTTGTGTGGGCATTAGTTTTATTATAATTTTGTTTATCCTGTCGTGTGTCCGAATAGTGAAAACAAAAACAGCTCGACCCGTTTATGCGAAAAAGGATTTCACACTTTTCCCTGCCTGGTGTGTGTGTGGCACAGACACCAGCAGTGCGGAATAGGTATCCTGGGTAATTTTTTGGGGGCGGCTGGGTCGTGTGGCATGGACCTCAAAATAGTGGCAAATAGATAATGATGATACGGATTAACGCTTCGAATTATTATTTGCCCATTACGCTTTTGTGCTGACCAGTTGGAAAATTCCAAAATGTGGGTGGCCATTATAATTGGTCGTTTTGTTACGTGGGTAGAGTTTTGCAGTAGCTTCCTTTTGTTTTGAAATCAATTCCCACGATTATAAATTTTCATGCTGCGAAAATTAAATATTTATTTAGCTGCTGAAAACTGTGAAATTTCGGTGGTGGCTTTTGAAAATAAATCAATTAAATATTTGTATTAATTGGCTTGATCTGCCAGTTTCCACAAAAGAAACTAATTATAGGAATTAACTAAAGGCCCAATAAAAAGTACTTTGATTGATTCTTTTAAATTTATTGAATTATTTTTTAGATTTATTAAATACTTTAACACAGTGTTTGAAATGTTTTTTATCTAATATATAATATGATATTTTATATAATTTTATATGCTCGTATTTATTATGGTACACACGTATATCTCATTTAGTTGGAGTGGATGCGATTTAATAATCCCTTACACAATAATCTCATCATCCTATATTTTTAATTTCGTCTAAATAAATATATCTTATGGCTTAACTGGGTTCAAATGGTTTGATCGATACATACATGTAGTTATAATTACGATGCCTATATTACAATACTTGAGCTAGTATTTTAAGGGTAAATATAATTTACACTTATTCTTCGAAATATCTAAAACAAATTGAGGAAAATGTATAAGCACAGAAATTTAGATATAATAAAGGCATTTTAATGACTAATTTAATTCTGTCATTCAAACATCTTGCAAGAAAAATTAAATTAGTTTTAAAATCCTTTTTCGAAATCGAATCACTCATTTCATCGAGGCTACCTTTTCTACTCGAAAGGCCGGAAAACGGCAGAGCCGCTGGCCTCCGCCTCGATGCCTCAATCTTGGGAGTCCCCGGCATTGCTGCTGCGATCCAATCCGATACCACCTGCTCCGTTGGACTCCGACTGCTCGATATCCGCCGCACTGAGCACACCCGGAAGGTAGCCGGTTCCGGCATACGGTGCGGACAGGAACCTCTTGGCGTGGGCCTGCATGAAAGGATGATATCGGTGTGTGGGCGAACCGAAGACCGAGGGCGGAACCAGCGGGGAGAACGCAGATTTCATGGGGAAGGGTGGCGACGGCGGCACCTGGGGTGGTGTCTGCCCCAAGTCCTCCCCAGCCAGCATGCACTCCATGGCCTGGAGCACGTCCCCGCGGAATCTCTGCATCAGTTGCTCCACATCGCTTCGTCGCCGATTGGGAAAAACTCGCATCAGGACATCAATGGGAGATCGCTGCTGTTGTTGCTGTTGATGCTGGTGGTGCGGCTGCTGTTGCTGCTGCGTGTGCGGCGACTGTTGGTGGTGCGGCGAGTGGGCCGGTGGATGGTGGTGCGTAGGCAGTCCGGCGGCGGCCAGGAACTGCGTGTGGTGGTACGGCATAAAGCCCTGACCATGGTTGCTGCTAAAGGTTCGCAGTAAATGCAAGTTTTCGGCGGGTGTGTTTGGCGGCGATTGACTGTCCTCCTTCTTGAGGCTGAGATTCTCCGGCGTGGCCTCATCCGGCGCAGAATCGACGTCCAAATCGGACTCGGGTGAGCTGGGCGGACCGGTTCTGGCGGGCGACAAGCTGGCGGTGAGATTGAACAGTCCAGCCACTTTTGGCCGGGGACTGCTGGGTGATCCGGACTCAGAGCCAGTGTCCTGATCGGTTTCATTGGAGAGCGGAGCTCCTCGTTTTGAAACTGCAAGTGGATCAAAATGAAAAAGACTTGAATTTAGAATAATAATTAACAAGCGGGAGATTCTAATGACTAATGGTTAAGAAATAACACCCCGAAGAACCAAAGCAGAGCCCTTAATTGGTGATACACCTTGGCTATTCACCTCTGTCTGCCAGGTAGAATTGCAAGTGGAAACTGTGCGGTTTTCCACTTGACAGGTCAGAGCAAATAAAAGTATCAAATACAGAAATGGGAAAAAATTTAATCACGGGAATCGCAAACACAAGTAGTGGGAAGGAGGAAGGGATCACAGGATACGTTGACATGCCAACCTAGGACAACCTGCTGATTTTTTTTGTTGTTTGTTCAGAAATGAAACAAGCTATACGATATTTTTTCTTTTTTTTGTTTCAGCTACCTTTTTTTTGTTGTCTATTTGATTTTGCAGTTGACGAAGCCGCAGTGAAAATTTAATTAAGTCGAGGGTGCGTGGATACCAATATCGAATGCCGAGTTCAGTAAACCCAATCGCAGTAACCGAAAATAAAAATTCAAGCGTAAAATCGTCTAGAGTTTCATTGCAAATAACGATTCTAGTACTTAAATAGACAGGTTTTCTTCGATTGATTCGCGTGAGAAATCTGGTGTGTTTTTCTTTCTCAAACTGGAGGGGAAAATAAAACAACATCGTCCTTTAAAAAGGCAAACAAATAAATACAAGTGAGCTAAGCGGGGTAGTATCTCACGTTACGCCCTTTTCAGGACCCTCAGCATGGGGTTGCCTTACCCCCATGACAGCAGATAGTCCTAATGAGTGGGTGAAGTTGAAAGGTCTTTGATATCCTTGCTCCCCGTTAGATTTTGTAACAGTTTGGCATTTGCTTGGGGCTCGAATTGTATAAAAAGGTGAGTTTCAAGGCAATCGAGATGATCTGGTTAGAATTGATTGGCTTAGTTGGGATAATGTAGAAAAACACAGATTATGTTACAATAACTTTTATTGTGTGTTCTCCGAAAGATTTCTTTTTAAGAAAATCTTTGCTGTATAATTTGTAAGATATGTGTGGGAACCTGGAACTTATAATTCTTCTGATGAAGATTTTATAATGTTCTTTCTTGACTCTTAAATCACCAGATTCTCCTTAGGGGTTGTAAAGTCAAGTACTGGTTCCCTAACGAGTACTTTAAGTTATTTGTTGCAATTTGAACTCGTAAACGTCCTGGTCCCCCTAGCTCACATGAACGCAACCCCAGGACATTTTCATGCGCCGTTTAGCAAAGTGCAAATCTTAGTCAAAACAACACCCAGGACCCAACACCCAGCACCATGCACTAGCACACGTCGGCACTTACACACATGCAGCTATGCACATGCAACCGCGAGGGTGGCACTTTACGCACCGTTGATTTTTTAACAATTGAAAACAAATTTTTCTTGCCACCCATGACTTTTAAAGACCACTCTTAGACGAGGCCAGGCATAAACAGGCTCTTTGGATGACAAAAATGCAAAAAGGGGAATTTACAGAGAAAAATATTTAGGAATTGAATATGAAATATATTGGAGTTGCAATAAAAAGGTATAATCACCTAACCATTATACATATATATTTTTTTAAGAGTCCCTTAGTTGGAATTCCCTTAGTTGGCTTCTTTTAAAGACGCATCTCAGAACCACTTTAATAAACCATTTAAAACCGAACTTGTCTAAGTTTTTTCTGTGCATGCTTGGCTTCTTTGACTTACCGGGACTCTCGTCCAGCTCGGTCCTCGTGGGCGAGAAGCCCACGCTCAGGTGCTCGGAACGGGTGCGTCCATCCGTGTCGGATTCATTGCCATTGAATCGCTGCGATTGCTGATGGCTGTGGCTGTGTTGCTGCTGGGAATGTGGCTGTGGCTGGTGGTGCGATGGCTGCTGCTGCGGATGCTGGAGATGATTGGGAGTGGAGCTGGCATCGAAGCCGTCGCTCGGCGGCGATGGTATTCCGCCGTGAAAGACGCCGTTCTGGCCAGATCCGCCGCTGGCCGAGCCGCCGCTGCCACTGTGGTTGGGACTGTGCGGGGTGGGTGTGGTGCTTTCGCCGCCATTCTGTTGGCCAGGAACGGATGTATAAAGTAGGCCCAGTTCGCGGGCCTCGTTCTCCTCTTGAGCTTGTTGGCGGCGCAAGGCAACCTGGAAAACAGGAAATGGGGAAGATAACGTTTTAGTTATGAAAATGATATGAGATCTGCAGTACTATTTTGCTTCATAATCTTTTGTTTTTCGGAAACCCACCTGAGCAGCCATAACTCTTTGGCGTTCTGCAATCAGAGTGCATTTAGCGCAAACACAGTCCCTCCAGCGGCAATAGCGTTTGTGGCCCTTCAAGGCGCTGACCTGTGAAAACATATCGTTTTTAAAATCCAGAATTATGCTTTGTAATAGTCCTGAAGGACCTACCACGCCATGGTTCCGACATCGGGCACATTTGGGAGTCCGTTGATAGCGTTCCGAGGCGGCACGGAGGAAGAAGGCAGGTGGCAGGGCGCCAAGTACCGGATGTTGCGACATTAGGTTCTGCATGTCCACACCCGACGGCAGACTCATAGTAATTTTTTGTAGTTTTTGGTAAGAAACTGGAGAACTTTCAAGCACTCACTGTCACTGAACACTGTCTTTGTTTCTGTAAGTCTCAGTTTTGTTTCTTTTTTTTTATTATTTTTGTGTGTTTTATTTCGAATAATATTTAATTAGTTCCATGGGATGGATCATAGTTTAAAATACTTTCAGAAAGACGCGCCCGCTGACGACATGACACACTGAGGCCTCGATTGCAACTGATTCAACTTTTTGGTCAAAACCCCAAGCGCAGAGCTCAGGAATAAGCAGCAGCAGCAATGGCGGCAAGCGGCAACATTTACCAATACAAAAGCGGATCACAAACCCACACACACACACTGACAGAGAGACACACTTTTAGCCCCTGGCGAATTGAGGGTTGAAAGTACATATACAGATTCGGAGAGTGTTGCAACCACCTTTGTTGTGCGGCGCAGCTGCTTGCGTCGGCGTCAGCGTTGGCGTTAGCGTTAGCGTTGGCAGCGAAGCCTGCAGCTGCGGCAGCAACAGCAACTACAGCAGCCGCCCGGCAATTAAGAAAAAAGTTTCAAATCTAATTTGGTACTGTATACAAAATTGTGCACTCGAGGCGGCGACGCGGCGTATGAGCAATGTGGAAGGAGGCAACTCAGGGATTGGTTTTTGTATTGGTGGTGTGGCGAGGGTAGTAGTGGTGGTGGTGGTGTTGGCGGTGTGTGTGTGAGTGAGCTATTTGGTCTGGTGGTTGTTTGAGGTTTCTTTCATTTTCTTTGTTGCCTTTGTTTCACAATTTACTTATTTTTTTGTTGTTTTTTTTTTGTATTTTTCTTTGATGCGTGTCTGTGTGTGAGAGAGCTTTGGGCCTTGCTAATGGAATAGCCAACCAAAAGCGTTGTTGTTGCGACCTCGCCGCTGGTTGGCATGGCGGTACCCTCACTACTCACACACACACAGGCACACTTGTGCCCATTTCTGACACAGTTGGCCGAGTCGTTGTTGTTGCCTTTGGAGTGGAGCACCACCCCGCCCCAACCCATTTATGTATTAGTTTCAGCGGTGAGGGTCGCCTAAAAGTTTTTGCTTTGGGGTTTGGCATATTGCCACTTGCTTTTCAATTTCAGGCCGTCGAAAATGTCTGGAGTGCGTGCTAAAATCCAAATGAATAAAAAGGCGCCTATTTCAGGCCCAGAAATAATTGTTTATTTGTTTGTTATGTTCTAGAAAAGGCATCAAATATAAAACAGCTAAATGGGTGGCCTTAAAACAGAATTCTTTCTATAAACATTTAGTTTTAGCGATCAGGTGTTTAAGTTCTAGAATCTAGATACTTTCATTGTTGAAGTTAATGAAATATAAATAAATATATATAAATATAAATAAACTAATTTGCTCAAGTAAATGAATTAAACCAAAAATGTTCAAATAAAAGTAAAAACCTAAAGATAAAAACTTGAAGGACTCTTATAGAGTTGAAGGACTCTTTCCTATACAAAACTATTCTTCCCCAGTTCCGACATTTAAGGGAAATCATATTAAATAGTTTCTTTGTTAAAAAGCATTTATTATAATAATAATATTTTAAATTTATCAATTAAACAATGAAAAGTCCGTTATTGCAAACAATAACAATAGTATGCCACATACAAGCTATGTAGATGATACATAATGTAATTTTTAGCCCTCTGGGAATTCTGGGAATGGTCCTTTTTTTTATTATTTTGCTTTGTGGGTGGGTCCTGTTGGCCTATTAGAATGTTACAACATAATTGCAATTGAAACAAACTGAGTACGCGCGTGGGGGGCAGAGCTGCCGACCGTGGCATGTGCGACTGAGGCAGCGACATTGCGCGCGCCTCAGTCTCTCGCTCTCCGCCGGAAGTGCTCTTCTCTCTGGATATACTCCTCTCTGCCGGAGAGTACGATTCTCTGGCCAGACTCCTCCTACAAAAGAAGGCGGAGCCACAGTTCTCCCACATACACACGTACAGGAGAAATGGCAAAAACAAAGCGGCAACAATGTTGTACAAGTTGGCCAAAAGAAACAAGTTTCCAAGTCTGTCTGTGTGCGGGAGTGTCCTTAGGGCCGAAGCACACGCACACACTTACAAATACATATATAAAATTATATAGTAAGAGGGGGCAGTACCTACAACGTCTTTCTTTTGGCCTGGTCACAGTTGTTGGCAACTGTAGAAGGCTAGAAGTTGCTGCCGTAGTGCTGTAGATGTTGCTGCTACCGTGTAGCTACTGGTGTT
The DNA here is from genome assembly GCA_018153035.1 of Drosophila pseudoananassae pseudoananassae. Lineage (NCBI taxonomy): Eukaryota > Metazoa > Arthropoda > Insecta > Diptera > Drosophilidae > Drosophila > Drosophila pseudoananassae. The sequence continues at coordinate 4,953,618 of JAECXR010000055.1, forward strand.
TTGCGCAGGGCCAATTTCTCGCATTTTAACTTTGTTTAAAGTGCGCCTATATACACACAGTGACACACACACAGGTCCCCTGGGTGGCCACTTATAAAGTGTTTTTTCAGCGACCAAATATGCAAATTAGTTGAGCAGCACTGAAGCTGACAACTTCGTCTGCGGCTGCTGCTTCCAGCTACAACAAAAGCTGAAACATGTCCATTATGTCGACGGCTTGGCTGACTCTCTTCACGCTTGATATGATCACAGGAGGGGAGGAGTAGCTCCAGGGTAGAGGGGGCTGGGGCGAGGTGGGCTGGAGTACAAACAATATAAGGCGCACACACAGTGGCTCCCAACAATAACCACCAGCCAAGGCAACATGCGCAGCATGGCAACAACAATGGGAACGAAATCAACAAAAATCATAGCAAGACATGGAAATCAATCAGTCGAGATATGAAGAATTATGAATGCCCTATGGATATGGTAGAGGCAGCTAGGTTTTGGATAATCAAACAAGGATTAAAACTAAATCTGTTTCTAAAGATACCAATATACCTTCAACAGAACCCGTTTCTTTTTCAGGGTTTAAATAAGATATAACACCATATCATCATATAAATGATATTTTACCTAATATGATAGAACCTATATATGTACATATAAGATTTGATATGTCTAATTATAACTATGTTTAAAAGTTTAGGTTGATTTATCCTTAAATATAATTCATTTCCCTATATGTATAATTTTGTATAATCCCTAAAATCCTAAGAGTATTCATCAATGGACCTAAACACTATTTTGAAATATAAAGGAAACGTTGATCTTGGGACAGAATGGTGTGTGATGCATTGGCACATGTGTTGACTTGGGTGTAATAAGTAGCCGTTGGGCAGTCAGGCCTCTTCTCGAGATGCTCGCCATGAGATGAGGAAAGTTGAAATCACTTCGGGATCATTGCTACTTTACTTAACTCCGTTTTGACCGAGAGTGTGTGTGTGAATGCCACATACTCGTGTATCTGTGGCTGCTCTTTTGATGAATCCGCCGGACGGGCAACTCAAGTGGCCAACTGCTTCTGGTTCAGAATGGCGGGGCTAGCGGTTACCCGGGGGGGCAACAAAGGAAAAGTGCCTTAAAATGTTGACAAATATTTAACATGCATTGGCCGCAAAATTATTTGATCAAGACCACCGAAAAAATATACAAAGAAAGATCTTTTCTCCACCGAAAACAAACCTCAAACAGGGAACGCTACGAAATATTGTACAAAATTAAAAATGAAACTTGAAGACATGCGGCTAATGATATTTCCTTGCGTCATTGCCTCATTCATTCATTTTTGAGGCGAATTGTTTGCTTATCGTTTCGGTTTTTTGATACCTGGTATACTGACTTTGATATATTTTGGGGTATATACAGTTTATAAGAATATTTGATTTTAGAGATGGTATAAAGATATTATATGAAGTAAAAAGTGACTAATCTTTAACGTTTATTAGGCCCTTTTAATTCCCTAAAGTAGACTACATGTTTTTACTATGTAATCCCAGGTACTATTGTCTGTTTCACTTAAGGTTCATTCCTTTGGTAGCTAGTTTGATTTTGGTTTCTTTTTGGTGCCGCGACCCCAAGCCAATATTTGAGCAGTCAACGGTGGCGGTGTCAGCCGATTGTCTCTAGTTCTGTAAGGTCTCGTTTGGGGGTCTTTGTGGGTTAACCATGTCCAAGTACCAAAACAACAGTCCCTCCCCTGCGAACTGTCAGCGACAGTTGGATTTTCCGTGAACAATGCAGGCAGGCGACGGCGTCGGAGGCGCGGCAACAGCGATTCCACTCCAAAATGGACAGGGTCGAAAAAAGTTAATTTAATTTCAAGTGGGTGCAACAATTGTCAAGCTCTCTCTCTGCGCTTATCCTTTTCAGCTGACTCGACAACAACAATCAGATCCGCAGATGCCATACAAAGGCGTACAAACACCCCCGTCCCTGCCCCTGCCCGGCCACAAATCCTTGTGTATCCTTGTGTATTTTGCATATTGTTTTACAAGACCGTTTTGGCTTTCTTAGTTGCAGGCCACCAGATTGCTTCTTCGACTTATCTTTGACGTAAAGAAAATCTCATTAAATAACTTCCTGCGCTTTCAAGTCCTGCTCTGCCAGCATCCTGTGTCATCCTGCCTCGCATCTCCGCTCTCCTTCGCTCCCCAGCCTCTATAGCCGTCCCTTTCGCTTGGCAACAAGCTGAAACTTTGAACTCTCATGTATTCGGATTCGTTCAGCGAGGCATGAAATTACATTTTGCTTTTCTTGCTGCGGAAGTCATCTGCTTCTTCTTCGGCTTCTTCTTCTTCTGGGTCCTTCCATGGTAAAGAAAGCCAAAACACTAACCGGAAACTCAGGGAAACGTGAAATTTTGTTAAAAGTTGAAGGAAACTTTGTGTTCTGCTCTCGTTTTCGCTAGTCGCTAGAATTGTTTTGTGTCATATGCAGATACCTCTGGATAAGTTTGAGTTTCATTCGAATATTTTTCTCAGAAGAAGAGTATTAGCCAAGAACATATTATGTATTTTGCTATCATATGACACACGCCAAGGCCTTGCCTAAAAAAAACCTCGTATTTCAATCCGGAAACTCGAATTTCAAACAATTGCCGTTCTCACCAGGCGCACAATTTATACAATATTGCCAAATCATTTGACACTGCCAGCATACCGATTATAGGATCGTTAACTGCCAATTTTCTCTGCCAATCCTTGTCTCGAACCCAGTTTCCATTCTCATTTCAGTAATTCGAGCCTGGCCACAACCCACCAACAATGACTTTGGCCATTGACACGCACTCGGGGTGTTAATATAATTTTTGAACTAACAGCCTCTCTACACACTCGAATATTTTGTATAATTTTTCTAATAATGTAACAAAAACATAACGACAGGGGAGCGAAATTGAGAACCACTGGAAGATGGTAATCATGACCATTGTTTGGGGTACTCGCATAAACACTGTTTCCGATTCCGACCTACCCAACAGGATCTCTTTCCATTTTTTACTTTGGTTCTGACAACCCTGACATGTAACCCTCTGGTAGGACTTGCCTCCTTTGAATAATAATAGTTTTGAAGAGCCGTACGCCCCTTTCGAGGCAACTGTTATTAGTTGAAAGGGCGCGTGGTTCCCAGCAAACCATCAAGTTTTGAAAACTACTCACAGAAAAACATTTATATACACATATAGTGCTCGAAACCATCCCAATGGTAATGACAACTCTTAGTTGCCTGGGGGCAGTATTTAATTTTGGACTCGACAGCCAGCTGTGAATTTTATTTGATTAAATTAAACACGATTGCATGGGCTTGCATAATGGCCGCCGAACTGTCAGTTGGCCACTTGGGTTTTTAATGGGTGAAAGCTAGGCAGCTAGCGATCTCTGTTATCAGCTATTATATACTAGCTGTCTATACATATATGTACATATAAGTAAGGAATCGGTTCCATTAGGGATTCTACATAGCTATTAAAGTGATAAGAAATCAAGTGCAATGTCATGGCGAATAAGCTACTTTATTTGGAAGTAATAAGACTTTTTCATAAAATTTTTAGCGCAGATGAAAATGTTGTATACTAACTTACCTGGTTCCATATTTTGGTAATTTGTAATACATTAGTATGGCAAAATTTTTACTACATATTACATTACAGTACAAATGATGAATTAAAAATATTACAATACACTTTTGTAAATAGGAAATTTAGCGATTATTATCGCAAGAATCTATTCAATAAACAAGTTAATCAGCAAACAAGTTTTGCAAAGTAAATAGAGCCAAGCAAGAGCTCAATTGAAGCGATAGTCCGGGATATAGACTCAGTCTCAGAATTATCAGCGAGCGAGAATGCATTAAAAGAGGCTTATCTCTGAACCTATGACATAGAAATTATCTCAAGAGAGCATAGAATCGAACGATTAACTATAAATCTAACTAACTTAGCCGCCGCCACTTCAGTTCAATATTACAACTGAGTCGAGATCGTGCATCTATATATTACAGACGCTATGCTAAAGTTTCTGATCGTGGTTCTGGCCTTGTGCAGTGTGGTGTGTATTAATTAAAATGCAAAAACATATAAGAACATTTTCATTGTGTAAAAAATAGTTACTGTGTATTAAGTTTGAGTGGAAACATTGTGAACTTAAATTTAACATTTTTTCATTAAAAATACCAAGAAAATAACTAATTAAAATTTTAGCAACTTCAAAAGTTTTATAACAAAATATTCCGTCAGAGTAAAAAAAACTTTTTAAGTCTTTTTATATATTTTTATAAAAAAAATAACATAATTTTTTTTAATTTTGGTGTTTTTTATATTGTTTTAAACGTACATGAATGAATGCGAATGTGTAATGAATGTGCCGTATAATCTTTCAATTCTAAAATATTCCCTTTGTGTATTATCTGAGATGTAAAAACGTGTACAAATTAGTCAGTTCGTGGAAAAGATGAAAGGTTTTTTATTGTTATCTATTTAACACGAAGTAAAGCATTTACATGTATATTGTATACTACCTATACTACATGTATACTACCTTTTGTTGTAACCAATATTAACGCTTACAACATAGGCACTTTAAATTGAAATGAAGAGGATAAACCTAAATCAAAATATATCAACCTAAAAACATAATTTTACATATATGCATTTTATTTTTGTAATCTAAAAAGTATTAATTTCTAGAGATAACCCAGATAATGCGACTTTGCTGAACAAATGTCTAATTTAACCTTTTTTTCAACAGGCTTTTGCCGAATGGCAGCCCAAGACTGGCGATGAAATCAAGAAAATCCGAGTGGAGTGCCTGAAGGAGAGTCCCCTGAGCAACGACCAGGTGGCCCAATTGAAGCAGCTGGTCTTCCCCGATGAGCCGGAGGTGCGCAAGTACCTGGAGTGCACGGCCACCAAGCTGGAGATATTCTGCACTGTCGAGGGCTACCACGCCGACCGCCTGGCCAAGCAGTTCAAAATGGATCTGACCGAGGAGGAGGCCCTGAAGATCGCCCAGGGCTGTGTCGACTCCAACCCCCAGCAGAGCCCCTCGGATGTGTGGGCTTTCCGTGGACATCAGTGCATGATGGCCAGCAAGATTGGTGACAAGGTGCGGGCTTTTGTTCGGTCCAAGCAGGAGGCCAAGGCTTAAGGTTAAGAGTTTTTTGTTGACGTAAAATAAAAATATTTTCGCGACCATTTGTGCGGGAATGCAACCTTTCGAATCAGATAGTTTATTGATTTTCTTATTGTTTGGGAAAAGCAGGCAACAGGCAAAACCACAATACAAGTGCACCAAACTACTGACTACTGAGCGTGTGTATCTAAGGGAGATTATCAGCTTTCGGGCAATTCCCGTCATCCTAGGCATCGCCACCCTCCGATATGGTCTTCATGGCTGCATTGATGTGTTCCACCAGGGGCAGGCTGCTGTCCAGCGCCGGGTTGCGGTAGCCCTCCAGGAAGTAGCAGGTCTCGGTGCCTTCTGGATTGGGGAACTCCTTGGGCAGGCAGCCAGGTTCGCGGGGCTGCAGGTCGAAATCGAAGCCTTCGTGTTTGGTCAGCCATCTAAAATAGGGTTCAGATATCATGGGTATCATGGGTGATTCAAAGACTTATTTCAACTTACTCTTTGGTGGTTGGGCTAACATTGATTTTAAGAGCCTCGCTGCCCGACTCGAATTTGTTGGCTATAGTGACACTGTGACCAAAGAGACAGTACCTAGGCATCTTCCTGCCCACCACTCCGGCCAAGACGGTGCCTGTGTGGAGGCCGATTCTCATTTTGATTTGCTCGCCGTCGTGGGTGATGTGCTTGGAGCAGGCATCGATCATCTTCAGAGCCATCCAGGCCACCTTGTGGGCATCGTAGATGGAGGCGCGGTGGAGTCCGCTGGCCACACAGTAGGCATCGCCAATGGTCTCGACCTTGTAGACGTCGAAGAAGTCACAGAACTCGTCAAAGTCCTTGTACAGGCCCTCGAGCATGCTGATCACCATGAAGGGCGTGGCCCGCGAACAGATGCTCGTGAATCCGACAATGTCGCTGAAGAGGATTGTCACATCCGGGTAGGTCTTGGCATCTATGGAGGAGCCTAGCCAGAGCTTTTCGGCGATCTCCGCGGGGAAGATCAAGTGCAGAAGGCTGACGTTCTTCTTTCGCTCCTTTGTCACCGCCGAGTTGGCCTCCTCGATGCTGCTTTTAAGTTTATCCATCCGGCGACGCAGCCCGTCCTGGGCACGAGCCTGCTCTCCCACCAAGATTACCTCCCTGGTGGCGTCGTGCAGAGGGATGTCCGAAATGAAAAGCCCATTGCAGGTGAGCCCGTCCAGCCCATCCAAGAAGGGTGAGCCCATAAACAGCAACGAATTCGACTCCGGACAATGGACCATCTGACCCTTGATTTCCAAGCCGATTGCCGGGAAATCGGTAACGCCCGGCGGACTGTTCAAGCCAATCAAGAAGGGAGTGTAAGTGCGGCGCACAATATCCCGGAATTTCATGGTCAATCCTTTGGGTCTTTTGAAATCGAAGTAAGTGCTCGCCTGGCAGCCAAAGTCCGCCAGATAGGGCTTATACAGCTTGCTGAATCCCCGACCCAGTTGCACCAACTCCAGTTGCTCGTTCATGATAAAGTGCCAGGGGAACATCTTACAGAAGCTCGAAGAATTCATCTGCAAGTCGGAGGCGTTGCTCGAGTTGCTCCTCTGCACAGTTTCAGGAATGGTCTTGCTAATGAAAGCCGGACGCCCCATCAACATGGTCTGGGAGCTATCCTTGACGAGCGAGAAGAGGTAGCGGTAGCGACGGGCATCGCCTTCTACGGGTTCGATCTTAATGTTCACATCCACCTTGTACAGCATCCTGGTGAGGGCTTTCAAGGAACCCAAGAGTAGCCAGGCAATAACAGGTCTCTCCGAGGTGAAGATCAGCTCACCCTCGCCGGCACAGACAAAGCCAGTGTCGGTGACGTCATCCTGTTTCAAATTAAGTTAATTAATTAAGATGTTAAATTTTTTAAAATGTATAACACACCTCCTGTAACTTGAGCACATCATAGACTCCATCGAGTGAGCCCAAAAACTCCTGAAGATCGGTTCCCAGACAACGAAAAGCCCTTTCAATGATTCCAGTGCAGCAACAGGTGATCAACTCCTCACCCAAGAGCACCAGAATCTCGCTGGCACTCGCCTCGTCCATTTTCAGAAGCAGCTCCTGGATATCGGCCAGGTAATCATAATTGGCGCAGCTCTTAAAGACTTGGGGATCCAGTTTTCTAATGTGGGGTTTTGAATTTATGTTTAATTTTAAATTAAATTATTCAGTATCTCACACTTACAATTTATGTATGTTGGGCCAGTTCTGACGATACTTGGCCACCAAGGAAGTGACTGCAGTATTGAGATCCTCATTCGAGGGAGCCGTCAGGAGCTGAATGGCCATCTGGAGGTGAGTGAGGGTCAGGGCATCGTCGGAGAGCTCCTCGTCCTCGAGTGCCCAGTGGGTGCCAGGGTCGGCGATGACCGAGGGCTGGCGTGTCAGCGAGTCCGCTCGCCTGAAGAAAGGACACGCCATATTGCGTGCTGGCTGTGAGAGGGGCCTCTGTTCGATCTATTTTGGGGATAACATACAAAAGGTTATAAGCAGGCTCTTTAAACAATTCAATTAAGTGTAGGAAATCAATCACTAGGAAATTAAAGCTTCCACTTAATAATATGTGACATGATGTGTTTTTTGGCGTGATTAGTGAAATAAGTGGACATTTTGTTATATAACTCTTGAAAAGATGACCTGGTTTTGACAAGTTTCATTAATAAATACGATATTTTCCCTGTTCAATACTCAATATCCCTATAGGCCTATAATAATCAACCAATCTAAATTGAATTCCGCATTTAGATTTATCTTTATTTAATGAGTTTTTCCTTGAAGATTTTGTCAATGATGATTTGATGTGTATCGTGCATTTTCCGCCCAGGGCTTTCCCGTCTCTTTTTCCCTTTGCTCAAGTTCAACGTGCACTTGTGTGAGTGGGTGGTTGGATGGCTGGGTCGTATCTACTGCGGGTACGTGAGCCACCCACTGGCCTCTGCTCCTCTGCTTGTGTCTTCTCAGCTCGAGTGGCTTTTGTGGGTGTGTGTGGCTTTCCTCTGAGGTCAAGTGTATGCCAGTCGTTCTTGGCAAGGCGCTCACTCTTGCTTTCTGGCCAACAGCATTACCATAATTTTATTTTGCATAATTCATAAGAAGTGTACCCTGTACACAGTACTATACACTTTAGCCCTAAAGCGGCCGACCATCCATCTATCCTGGCCAGCTGCTGGTATTCCTCGATATGTGTCAGTGGTCAGCTTTAATTTTCACCACCCCCAGTGCCCCCCTCCTTTACAGGAGTGTGTATTTGCTTACAGGAAGCCTGGCCCTAGCCTGCCTGGCCCACCCCCCATGGATACACAATTTTCCAGCTCTGGGCCAAGTTTTTCCTGCTTGCTGCACCAGTAATTTTTATAATTTCCACAATATACTTTTAGGCAGCCACTTACCCGCGGCCAAAGAAAAACTTGTAACAATTTTCACTGCACTTTTCCTTGCACACAGGCTTCACAAACCCAGAGTGCCCTGGGTGAAAATTTTTGTGGAAATTTGAACAGCTGAGCTGGATTTTCGCACGCAACTGAAAACGGAATGAACAGGAACTTTGGCCAAAAATAAGGCTACAGTGTAAAGCTGGCGAAAAAGTTTTGAGCCGGAACAGAGCTTCGGGGCAAGCTTTGTCCGCCGAGCAAGTGAAAGTGTGCAGAGATTGTTGCATTGTTTTGAAAGAAGAAAGCGAACTGAGAGAGAAAAGCCAGAGAGCGGGTGGAAAGCAGAGCGCATGCTTCTACTTGATGCTGGAGCTTTTTCGGCGGTCATTTCTCCAAGTTCTCGGTTGACCTGTTGCTTGAGATTCGCTCTCCCAAGGTACTGTTCTCTTCTGGGCTCTCTCCGTGATAATAACAAAGGTGGAAAATAATCAATCTGCCCTCCTGTATCTGTATCTGAGTATCTGCAGAGTATGCTGCATGTGCTGCACACTCGTGTCCGGCAAACGAATAAAAAACTTTTCACTCTCCAGCTCTCGACGACAATCAAAACTTTTAGCGTTGTCCGGCCCAGTCCAGCGAATCGGACTAAAATTTCTATACTTTTACTTTGACGTTGGCCGCAAGCGAGAAACGTGTTCTTTTGGGTTTTCGGTTCGGTTCGCTTCGATTCGGTTCTTTTTATTGCTTTTATTCGCTGAGGGGGCGAGTTTGTTTTTTTCTTCTTTGATTATTTTTGAATCCGTGTGAAAGTGCAGCCTGGACTTGACGAACTTAAACTGCCGCTAATAGTTGCAATTAGCTAAACTCATAATCGGCGCAATGAGCGACTTTGGAAAATTTGTAAGTGCCAGTGTATGTTTAGATACTCTATGCATGCAGTATCTAGATTTGAAAACACAAGCCCCAAGCTTGAGTGTGCGTGCACTGCGGATGCTTTATCTAACCGCAGAAAGTGGGTCTCTATAAAAAGAATGCAGAGCTTCGTCCTTGACCTTGCACACTGCCATCCACTTCCACAGACCATCTGCCGGAGAGCGCTCTCGGAGCTTCCGCACTGAAAGCGAAAGTTTAAGCCAATTATCCCTTACCACAGTCTTCTCAAATGCACACCCCCTGTCCAAGCTTACCGTTCGTACATCCCCCTGGGGCCGAAAATGTTTGGCAGGGGGCAGCTAACCCGCAAACGTTTAATCTAATCACTTCGAAAACGGCTCCACTTTATTAATCGGTTCGGCTGACTGTGAATTTTGGACTCTTTACGGCTCGATTAGACATAATCTCTACGATTATTTTATACCCAAGCAACTGGTTTTAAAAATAATTTAAAATATATAATTATTACGAGATAATATCCCATATATTTGTATTTGTCATTTAAATATTGTTTACATCTAACAAAGGTAAAACTACAATAGACAACTTACTTCTGATTTTGATTTTTAACTGATTCATTCAAGTTTCAAATTGCAAGATTCAATTTCCTTCAATAAAAACATTAACTCTTTTGACTCACTCGTTTGATATTATCTATCATAAAACAACAACCTGCTCTTAACTTAAAACACATGTTAATGGTTTTAGATACATTCATAAACATGACAAAAGACTAATTAAAAACTCGTGTTTAATTTTAATTAAAGGCGAAAACACATGGCCCAAAGCTGGTGCCTTTTCTCGTGACCCTTATTTTGTACTTCTCGCTGGTGCGGAAGGATCCCCAAGGAGAACTATGGACCACAGTGCTCAAATGCCTACCCATCGTGGCTCTGGTGTTCTATATTGTGGCCAAGGGGTTTTCGCTCAAAAAAGGGTAAGGTCATTAAATATTTAATACTTATTTAAAATAACGTTAAAATTAAATTTTAGATACCGTCGCTCCCTTTGGATACTTCTAGGATTGATCTTCTCCTGCGGCGGTGATGCTCTGCTGAATATCAACCTTTTCCCCTTCGGCATGATATCCTTTGGGGTGGCCCACGTCTTCTACATAAGCGCTTTTGGTTGGAAACCAATAAAGTGGCTAATTGGATTGGTTCTCTATGTGGCCGTTACACTTTGTGAGTTGTTACTGACTGAGGGAAATGAAATATGTACATTTTACATAATTTTCCAATTTCAGTTGTATATTTTGTCCATAAAAAACTGGATGAGATCCTCATAATTGGAGTGCCAATTTATTGTTACCTGATCACCACCATGTTGTGGCGATCTCTGGCCAGAGCAGTGGATGTCAAGAGCTTCTTGGCCATTTTTTGTGCCGTTGGAGCCATTCTTTTTGTGATTTCCGATGCTTTGATCGCAGTCACTATGTTTGTGGGCGTGCCCCTGCCCTGTGCCCGCCTCCAGATCATGATCACCTACTATGCCGCCCAGTTCGCCATTGCGCTAAGCACCGCGGACGAAGGACCTTCAAAGGATCAGACTCCTTCTTTTCGCAAGAAAATCAAGTAAAGCCAAAGACCGTCAATGCTCAGCAGTAGAAATCGCATAAATGACATGAACGCAACCACCAAAATTAGTACTTCCATAATGTCTAGGTTAATGCCAGTTATGTGTGTTTGTTTCCGCATCCAAGTAGACTAGTGTAATTCAAGATTTCTTATGTTTATGTTGATGGATGCGGAGACGATTTTCTTAGAGTTTAGTAGATGTTTGTTGAATTGAAATAAACAAAAAATAATACCAAGTTATAGTTCGAAAACTGAATTAAAGTAAATTATTGAGGGGGTTGGGTTTTAATAAAAATATTAAATACAATTCCTTTTACAAAAGAACTAATATTTTTTAACTTTTCACATACTTTTTTAAGCTTAAACATTTTAAATGAACTGAGTATGAAATACCCACATATATTGCTATTAATATATATTTGTTTAAATGAAATAAATTTAAATAAACTTTTTTTTAACTGATAAAAGCGCCACCTGCGAATTCTACAATTTAATGTTAATTCTACATATTAGAGATGGAACTCTGATGCTGAAGTAACGATTCACGAAAACGTTTTGCTCTTCAAGGTGTAAAATTATGTGACATGGCAAAGTTTAAGTATATTTTTAAAGTCAATTATATATTATACAACAATATATTTATACTTGACAACTACCATTAAAAAAAATAAGAAATTTTTAATTTATTAAAATATAGTGATGTTTTAGAAAACCCTCTGGCATCCCTGTTTTGTGGTATTTTTCAACACTGTGTGACGCCGGCTGAGGAATTTTTTCGGCGGTCAATTATAGCAATTTGTTTGGTTTTTAGATAACTTGTACTGCCTAAACAGACACAATGCGACCCCCAGAGTTCAAGCTCAACAATCCGCCGGAGGACCTAATCTCAGCGGTGAAATTTGGTCCCAAGTCCAACCAGTTCATGGCGGCGTCCTCCTGGGACGGAACTCTGCGCTTCTACGATGTGGCGGCAAATCAGATGCGACAGAAATTCCTGCAGGATGCACCGATCTTGGACTGTGCCTTTATGGTGAGTACTAAACTCAATACTTGATGAAGTTCTCTTTTAATTGGCTGCCCTGTAGGACATTGTGCACGTGGTCAGCGGCTCCCTGGATAACCAGCTCCGCCTGTTCGATGTGAACACCCAAACGGACAGTATTGTGGGTGCCCACGAGGAGCCCATCAGGTGTGTGGAGCACGCTGAATATGTCAACGGCATTCTCACCGGCAGCTGGGACCGAAATGTGAAGTTATGGGATATGCGCGAGAAACGCTGCGTCGGCACCTACGAGCAGAACAACGGAAAAGTGTACTCCATGTCTGTGATCGACGAGAAGATCGTGGTGGCTACCTCCGATCGCAAGGTTCTAATTTGGGATCTGCGCAAGATGGACAGCTACATCATGAAGCGCGAATCCTCGCTCAAGTACCAGACCCGCTGTATTCGGTTGTTCCCCAACAAAGAGGGCTACGTAATGTCCTCCATCGAGGGACGAGTGGCCGTGGAGTACCTGGACCATGATCCCGAAGTGCAGCGTCGCAAGTTCGCCTTCAAGTGCCACCGGAATAGGGATCAAAACATTGAGCAAATTTTCCCGGTCAATGCCCTGAGTTTCCACAATGTTTACCAGACATTCGCCACCGGTGGCTCCGATGGAATTGTAAACATTTGGGACGGCTTTAATAAGAAGCGCCTGTGCCAGTTCCACGAGTACGACACATCGATTTCCACACTCAATTTCAGCTCTGATGGTAGCGCCTTGGCTATCGGCTGCTCCTATTTGGACCAACTGCCAGAGACACCAACCTCCGTGCCACATCCGGCTATTTATATACGCTACCCCACAGATCAGGAAACCAAGCAGAAATAGTGTGCCTCTTGATTACGGGAGAAAGCTCTCCTATTTAATTTTTTATTTTCGGACAGAGTAAATATATGAGTATTGGTATAAGCTACTTGATCCGCGACTTGCATTTTTCATATTTACTTTTGAGCAGAGCCCACAGTATCTTTGCCAAAAGGACGGCCAGTTCCACAAAACTCAGAGCAGAGGCTCCCATGTACAGGCTTATAATGCCGCCAAAGTTGGCCAACAAATCGAGGTCCGTGTACTTGAGTTTGGTGATGATTTTGGTCATAACACGCTGGCCATAATATACCTGAGCTCTAATCAGGCTGTCCGTTGAATTTTTGGGACTTGAAAGTGAAAGGGAGAATATCTATTTAAAACAGGGAAGTATTCTAGTCTCTAACTTACTAATTTAACTTTCGCACGTTGAGAGTCATTTTGTATTGCCGAGAATTGCAGTTGTCGGGACAGTCGCAGAAATGTCCCCGCCTGGAGTCTTTGATATACTTGTCCTGGTCTCGGGTCTTTGAGTAGCTAAATATATCTGAATTGGCAGCCAAGCATTGCCCATCAGTGACTGCACATTCCCGAGTGCCACCTGAAAGAAAATCCATTCGGTGAGATATGTAAATTAGAATAAAACAGCTTTCTAAAACCAATAATCACCAATTGGAGGAAGAAACACCGGCGAGGAGCAATTGCAGGTGTTGAGCACCACATGGTGAAGGCATACGGCCAAGCAATTCTCTCGATTATAGGGTAGACTGGTGTTTCTGTACATTGGATTCTTTTCGCTCTAGAAATAAACTTTCAACCTCAATATTTATTTTAGGAGTGCGTACTTTAACTAACATCGAAGTAGCAACGCCTTTTAATGGGGCTCATGAAGAGCGTGTTTGTGGACGTTTCCACCACACTCGGATGCACTGCTACAAAGTTCTCAGTGTGCGGATAAAGGTGATACATCATCTTGTTGGACCACTGCCTTGGCTGTTTAATCATCAACTGAAGACAAAACCAATGAACTTAGTATCAAATAATTATAATCCAGCTTACATTCATCCCAAAAGGAATAGATGAGCCTTCTCGCACAAACGCATAGCTTACGTTGAGAGTAAACTTAAGACCCGATTCCTCGCCGGCAGTACTTAGTCTGTAGGGATAGAATTTGTTGGTCAACTGTTTCTTTTGCGAGTGCTCGGAGATCAGGGAATTGAACACCAGGCACTGGCCCTTCTCCGTATGTTCGGGGACGAACAGCTTGCAGCAGTCGTAGGGAGTTTCATCGAATTCGCAGGAATCTTTCACAAAAAGCTCATCGCATCTGTAGGCCAGGTAGTTGATCAACTTCATCATGGACATGGATCCAAGCTCAGTCAGATTTCTCTTGGAAAGGACACTAGCACTTTTAAAATTTTCAAGCGAAGTCAGTTCCAGGACCTGTAGCAGTTGGCGAAATGATTCCCGTAGTTCCTCGTGTGGATTTCGGGGCAGGAAACGCTTTATAGCACTCTCAGCCCGCTCCCAGTTGACATGGCTCCAAGGACAAACGGCCACCGCAGGAAATTCAATGTGGTAGACCGGCTGTTGGGTAGTATCGATGAGGCTAACCAGAACTTGTTCGTCGAGACGGGCCCTCAGAACGGAGTACATGCTCAAGCCTCCTATGGTGGCTCCCAGGACAATCGCTAGCCACAAGGACCTCTGCCAGAGGTGCCGCTCTTCGAACACATACAACATTCCATGGATAGTGGAATGTGTCAGGGATTGTCGTAATCTCTCTAGGGACTTATTAGTCGGCGGTCTCTTCTTAAAACGCAGCAGGCCATGACCTCGACCAGGACGCGGTGCCACAAGTTCTCTGGTGTAGAGCAACATCACAATTGAGCTACTTTGAATGGAATTGGGGTTCAAAAGGAGCAACTAAAGTGAGTAACTTGTCGAAAAGTCAAAGTGTTTATTAACTTAATTAATGCTTATTAGTAACTACGGCTAATCAACCCTCTAGGCCTTGGGGGCCAAGCTCTTCTTGATCTGCTCCAGGTTGTTCTTCAGCAGGCAAGTGGCTCCGCGGTAGGCCCACTCGCAGGCGTTGGAGCCCTGCTCGTTCTTGTCCACGCACTGGGCCAGGCTCTCGTGGGCAACGCTGTCATGGTCGGCGTGTGTGCCCACCAGTTGCTGGTGAACATTCTCCACGTTGAAACCGTTCTCGACATCAAAGAGTCCCCACTTGGTGAAGACGCACTTGAGGTAGCACTGGGTCTTGGGGTCGTTGGGGTACTCCCACTTGGTGAACTTCTCAACGAGATCGGCAGGAACAGCCAGTTCCTTGACGCACTCCTCCCGGTAGGTCAGCATGTCGTGGCGGTTCTTGACCACGTAATCAGCCGAGGCCTATCGCAGCAGGGTAGAAATAAATTATAATTTTTAGGTCAAATCCGTAGGATTATCAGCCAGGGTTCAACTGGGCCAAACACTCACCAGGCTAATCAGCACACAGATGGCGACAAAGACCTTCATTTTAGGGCTATCTTTCCGACTGCTTTCTCTGACGATCAAGCGAAGACTGTGTCTGCCCCTTGCTAGACACCTGCTATTTATACCCCTCCGCTTGGACAAATCCGGGGAGTGGACTTGGTACCTGCTCGTCGATCTTTAAGGGAGGCACCACATCGTGAGATTATGCTCCCCTATTTGGATTATTTATGCTGCCGATTCTTTTGTGATCTCGGTATTCAATTTCAAGAGCTGTGATGTGATTGCCCAAGTGGACAACAATGGATTTGTTGATGCCATCCGATAACCCAAAGTTCGTCGCAGCTGTTCATATGGTCACCCCACTCCCCTTTAAAATCTTCCAAATTATCAGCTTAATCTGTTTAATTTTTGCAAATAAAAATAATTAATATTTGAAACATTGTTGGCAAACAAAGTTGAGACACTGATTTTTTAAATATACAGAATTATTTTATAATAATAAATTATACTATTCTTTCTATTTTAGAATTTATTATTTTGAAAGAGAAACAGGAATATATTAATAAGCTTGTACAATATACAAATATTAGAATATTTCCTTTTTCCAGTGCAGTTGAACAAACCTTATGGATTCTAATATGTGAACGCTAAACCTTCCGATAACCTATAATTTTATTATGTCTGGTTGGGGGCTGCACTTGAAAATTTTCCACTGCCTCAGCAGCAGGTAGTTCAACTAAATACCATTTTCTAAATGCGTTTTTGTTCTGGATTTATTTCTGTGTTTGTGTGAGAAGAGTGTTGATTTTTTTTTAATTTTTATATTGTTACAGGTAAGGAAACGTGAGAAACCAGCTGCTGGCTGCGTGGAAGATCGAAAGATTGGAAAGCAGAGCCATATCAGTTGGGCTGGGAGAGTCGACAGCAAGAAAATCGATCCAGAAAGTCATTGACAAAGCCCAGAACAGAAACACCCATTATCAGACCTGCTATTCCTCCATAGGAAACTAAGCATAAAAAACCGAAGGTTACAATCGAAATAAAAATCAGAGAATGGACCTACCCATCAGATCAATGAGGGTGAATCGCAGCATGGAGCGGTAGGAGAAAAGGGTCTCCTCCTGAAAATACACGTCTATTTCGATTTCCGTCGAGTGACTGGTGAATGTGCTCAGTTTTTCGGTATAAGTAGAGGTATGGAACTGGGTGTGATCGCATAGGGGAAAGCATCCACAGTCCACGGTGGTAAACTTATTATCCCTGGACTCTTCGATTATGTTGCTCATGGAAAATAAAGAAACTAATTATTATTTTTTTGACTAAATGGTTAATATGGTATCTTTTCGTAAGCTCACGTTTGTGATTGTCAATACAAGCCAGATCTTGCAAGTTACAAGGATGGTTTTCCTCTTTTTTCCCAATTTCAGTAATATTCTCACCAATTGCAGCTATGGGTAGCACGCAGCGACACTTCTCCAAAAGATACCTCAAGTGGCATTTGTAGATGCAGTCCGAGCGATTTGTTTTCATTTCGTCCTATAAGAAGGTATTTATATGTAGTATCTTTGGGTCCAAAACTATGTTATTTTATTTACTACAAAATGACAACGACGCATTGCCACCGGTCGAGCTTTAATATCTACTTCGGCTGTAAAACGCAGAGGTTCCACGGGCACAACAATCCGATCCTCTGAGGAATAGTCTATTTTCATGCCCAGATATTCTGAGGGTTCATGAATAATTACCTGAAAAAAGTAATACACGTTTAGCTTATACTAGTTAGCTACAATAAACTATAAGTTACTTACCCCCACCGACTTTAGATTAAATAATTGTTGTTTCCGATTAATTTTCACGTTCAAGCCACTTAAAGATCCCGAGAAGGCCACCGACCAGGGCCACGTTTTATCGGCATTTTGTACTATTACCGAGTTAAAAACATAGGCATATCCTTGAAAGCTCTTTGTGGATCGAAACAGATCGCAGCAATTCATTGGCTTTCGCCTCCAACTGCATTCGCTGAAAAACTGAACACAGTTTATCTGCCAAGAGTTTGAAAATCCCCAACCATAGGGATCCAAACCCTGGAATTCAAGAGACTCTGTGATGTTTTTGTCGGGGGTCTTAGAGGAATTTTCAGTTTTCCAAATAACTGATTGTAAATAGTTGTAGGCTTTGATGAAGTTTTGGGTCTTATCCGTATCTTCATTGCTAGTTATTTGAACAGGTATAATGGTTACGGCTGGAAAATTGATCTCGGAAACATGCATGTCGGTTCTTTCTATAGTCGTCTGTACCCAAAAGTAGAAATAACGCTCCGATGATAGGATACACACATAGGCGGTGCATATGGCTAACACGACTTTAACGGGAATGCGAGAGTACCTTGAGGGGTATAATATATATATTTAATTGAAATGTTATTTTTATTTCAGAGTCAGGGATAAGTTACCTCCTGGCTGTAGCCCAACAACTTTCCTCTTTTTCATTCTTCTCCTGCGGCTCATCATCATTACTGTCGAAGGACCTTTCATGCTTGCACACAACTTCGCCCATTTCGCTCAACAATTGGACTGCCGAATCTGGGAAATTGTGGCTAATTGGCAGGTCGACCTGCTAATCAGTGAGTGCGACACCCACTTTTGTCACCAAACTTATCAATAACCGGAAACATAACTACTCAATTACAAAGCTCGGGCCGGTAATGGATAGGCTATCGGATAAAAAATGTCTCCGCCTCAATTACAAGTCCAACTATCTGTTCGGATTAGAGCAATAAAAGGGTTCTCCTGGCTAGGGAGCAGAGCACAGTGATTGAGTGACTCGCCGCCAGAATGGCTAAAAGTGAAAAGACCCAAATGGCAGGAAGTCCCAGCAAAGGGTTTGGAGTTTTGGCGAAGGAATACTTTCGAATGTACTGCGAGAAGACAAATATCCACTGTATTCGCTATCTTTATGATCCCCAGTTGCACAATGTCGAGAAGTTAGAGAAAATTAAACCTAAAATCCTTAAAAATACATAAACAAATTTTTAAATATTCGACAGACTTATTTGGTGTGTCCTGCTCATCATCAGCATTGCCCTGTGCTGGTTCTTTTACTTGATGCTCTCGGAACGCTTTGTGTCCCAGAAACTACAGACAGTTGTACATGATCCGCAATATCCTGTGTTCCTAGTCGAGTTTCCTGCCGTAGGGATTTGCACTGACAACCGAATCAACTGGAGTCGTCTGGAGGCGGCCAAAAATCAATTTCTGCCAGCCAATTCCAGCACGGAGATGGTCGACAGTTTCACCGTGCTGGTAAGCAGATTAGAGACCCTTCGGTTCGGTGACTTTGTTACCAGTTTGTCCCAATTGGAAGATGACAACCTGGAGGCAGTGTCGTTCGTAAATCTAACCTCCTTGGCCTATTTCATGACCCTCAGTTGCGAGGATATTTTGGTTAAAAACTCCTGTCGTTGGCGAAACTCAGTTTTCGATTGCTGCGAATATTTTGTTATGGAGAAAACCGAGTACGGGTTTTGTTTGATATTCAATTCCGACATATCCCCACGATCTAAGGAAATTAAGAAAAGGGAGGGAGTCAATTTCTATCCCCGGCATAATGCCAAGGCAGGCCAGAGTACTGGATTGAATTTCGATTTAGTGCTGAATGAAAGCTTTAAAAGGCCCAATTCGGAGGCCAACGATAACGTCTATGTAAGCATTACACCTTCTAAAGTATATTCAAACAGAAATAATCATATATTCTTAATAGATAATGATCAAGAAACCGGATCAACTTAATAATGTAATCTATTCCATGACCCAAAACACTGAGACC
Organism: Drosophila pseudoananassae pseudoananassae; assembly: GCA_018153035.1. Lineage (NCBI taxonomy): Eukaryota > Metazoa > Arthropoda > Insecta > Diptera > Drosophilidae > Drosophila > Drosophila pseudoananassae. Next base: position 4,972,844 of record JAECXR010000055.1, read on the forward strand.
TATGTAACAGTACGTCCGGACTTGACTTGGACGGATGACAGCACCCGCAGTATTCCGCCGGAGCGCAGGAATTGCCTCTTCGCTGAGGAGCAGTCGGAGCTGGATTCCCACGATTCGGCCAAAAGATTTGGAAAACCTTTTCAGCTCACAAACTGCCTAAATCGGTGCCACGAATCCTACCTGGTTCAGCTGTGCAACTGCTCCCTTCCCATATTCTTTCTCTACAATTACAGGGGTTAGTTTCAGATACACTCCAAGAAAATAGGGATAATATTGGATTTCTAATCTCTGTTTTTTTCAGTCAAAGAATGTGACTCGGTTAGCTTGCGTTGCCTGGCTCGGCATAATGGTAGGTTTTGTTTTTCAAAATAATTTTCATATAATATCCATTCCTTTTAAAGACATTTTCAGTTACGACAAACGCAGAGACGAGGATGCCCTGTTCAGTGCCACGAAACCTGGAATGACCTGTTCCTGTTTGGTGAACTGCTACCTGCTCGAATACTACACAGCTACAACCACGCTGCCTTTGTCTGACCGTAAAATGTAGTTTGAAATTAAATCAGTCTTTGGTTCAAAAAAACCATTACCTTTTTTTTACAGCCCGAAGAATCCGCAACAGAAACTCTTCAAGGTGGATGTACACTACCAGGTGGAAACAACGCCTTTGTACCGAACTAGTCTGGAGTTTACCGTTATTGATTTAATAGGTACTGTATTTTGTTATAGATGATTAAATATATATCTTTATTACATTTTTTACAGCAAATCTGGGAGGAATCTTTGGCCTCTGCCTAGGTGCTTCCATGGTCAGTGCGTTTGAACTAATTTACTATTTAACTGTGGGTCTGGTCATGCATCTCTACGACAACCACTACTATGGAGTTTTGAATAATCAACTTAAAATGCATTGGCATTCCTTTAAAAGATACCTTAAAAATGAAGTCGGTAATTTGGCAGATAATCCTGGGAACCAAAAGGACAAGCTAAGGCATCCTTTTAACGATAGAAAGAATGCTTGGTAACTTGAATGCTTGATTGATATTTATTTATTGATATTATACATATTATACTCTCTACAAAAGTACTAATATCTGTATTTAATTGGTGTAATTTTTCTTGGGCCCAACTGTATATTAATGATGGGAGTGTGGGTTTGAGATTGGTTTAAAGTATCATCCAATTTTCTATCGCCATGCAAGTACAAAAATAAGCCAATTGTAAAGTAATAAACTAATTCAAAAGCACTTAGAAGAGAGGCTCCCAGAAACAAACCGATTATGCCTCCAAAACTAGCTGGAATAAAGTCCGAAATATAATTCAATTCTCAAGATTAAAAATTACTTGAACTAACCTAAAAGCTCCACAAAAGTGAAACGCATGGTAGTTTGATATTGAATAAACCAACCAGATTGATAGAAAATTTCAACTCGCATGGTTCCCACATCGGTATCAGTGTCATTGTTACTGCAAAATGTGTTAATTATTATTAATGATAGTATTTTTTAAGTGATAAGCCACTTACTCCATTGGAGTGCTGGTGAAAACACGATCAAAAATTAATTGCTTACAACTGGTGAAGCAGTCACAGATCATGCTTTCCTTGTAAAGATGAGCTACATAGTCCTTCTCCTCAGGATGTCTTTCAGTACTGAAGATAACTAGGATTTTAATGTAAAATATGTATAGGTTTATTTTAATCAAAAAGTTCGAGAAATAAAACCTACGCCTATTATCATAGAGACACTTAAAGTCCGAAGCCTTGCAGACAGTAAAGTTATCTGGAAATATACTGAATTAACAAAATTTTAAAAAAATAAATATGGTTTGTTTACCTTTATCGGTGACAGGAAAGAAAATCGATGGATTACATTTGCACAAATTAACGACATGCTCCTGATGGCATTTGCTGCGACAGTTGCCCATCCAATACTCAAAGCCCGGGAGGGTTTTATAGGCAGGATGATCGATTTCGTCCGGAAAAATGCATCGTCTTACTTCTGGCGTAACTGCACGGGTCCGTTCATCAGTATCCGTAAGGCGAGGCGCAATACTGACACGGGAATGCGCCTCATGTGGCACGAGGCGCACCACATCGCTCCACTGTTGCGGCTGCTTAATCATCAAGTATACGCCACGTCGACCGCGGGTAATTAAGGATCTATTGAGTCGCAGAAAAACATCCAATCCAGAACCCTCGCCATATTGGGGGGTGCTCAAGGGATAATACTTATTGTCTTTCTGTTTGAATATCAGATTTAAATTAGAAATATTATTAAAGAAGATGGAAGAATCTCACCGCCTTTCTCCTAGACTCTGGACTTATCTCCCCATTAAATACGTAACACAGCCCCGACTCGGTAAACTGCAGCTCAAAATATTCACAACAGTTTATGGGATTACCTCTCCATCGACACGAGAAGATTAAATGTTCGCATTTAACCTGAATATATTTAAAGACTTCAGCCAAATCCAATCCGTTCAGCAAGTGAAGGTCAGCAGTCAGGGTTTCGTTGGAAAAGAATCTTGACATTTCACCCAAGCGGCTTAAGTGCGGATCGGATGCAGCATAAAAGAATTTAATGAAGAGGTCCTTTTGAATGTCGGATACATTGGCGCCCAAGAAGTGGGAAGGCGCTTCGTTCTCCAAAACAATCCAGTTCATTCTGTTTCTCGGACAAAGGCCAATCGATGGAAAAGGAACGCGGAAAATCGGATGCATGGTGTTCCGGATGGTAGTTTGAATTCTTATTGATTGGTACAAGTTATTCAGATCCACATAGACCACAATGGCACCAATGCTGGTGGTTATGAGAATCAGAAGCCAAATGATTCTATAAAAAAGTATATTTAGTTCTTAAGTAAGTAATTAGCTCTGTTCTCACCTTTCAAAATGCTTCATTTTAGGATCAGCCAAATACCTTATGCCATGAACGGAGGATATCATGGCATATTCCTTTAAATAAGGCCACAGAAGCCCTATTTTGTGTCTCAGATTTCTACTTTTGGCCAGAGGCTGTGGCTTGGTCACATTCAATTTTTCGCCATAGTTTCCATAAATTGGCCGTCTCGGCCTGGGAAACTCCTTAGGATAAATCATCACTTGGCTGTCTTGGAATAAAAAGAGCTTAGTTGTAATTCCCGCGGCGGTTGTTAACATATTAGGAATTCAAATTAAATTTTGGCGTCGAAGAAAAGTCTTAGTCGCATTGAACTCAATCAAAAAGCAATTATTCGAAGTGGTTAGGGGGCTGGCAGGCCGGAGGGTAACCAGTCAGCGAGTGGTACTCTTACCCAAGTAAAGCTTAAATCACGCACACAATTAACACTTGAATGCGGTGGAGTGGGAGTGGCAGGACTAAAAGTGGACAAGGACGAGCAACTTGTTTACTCAACTCAATTCAGGCGAAGGACAGTGGATATTGCAGGACATTTTTAGATGGTTTCGAAATATTAAAAGCTAAAAATTATAAAACCCTACCTTTTTAGTCTCTTCATTTAAACAATGTTCTATTTATAATTATATGTCTGTGAATGATTCCGAGTATAGTTTAAGGAAAATCACCCACCGTCCAGAGACTGAGGGTGAGCGGAAGTCAGATGTCCATTGGCAGCGTAATCCTCCGCTGACCCGACTGTTTGTTCGTTCATTAAACGGACCTCCTAAGAGGCAAGGAGGAGTCTGCGTTACTTTTTATTGAGTGCTGGTCAAAAGCGATTGGATGGGGTATGGGTAGAGTGCTGGGGATGTCGAGCAAATGTCGGACATTCTTGTCCCACTCAGTCTGTTTGTCTGTCACCCCAATTGTTTTGTGTAAACAACTGAAAATATTTTCGATTTATCATTGCGTGCATTCCACGTCCTTGTCAAATGTCTTCTTCGATTGTCGGACGGCCATCGGGATCTTTGTAGATTGGTAGCTTGATTTATTTGTCCGCCAAACTATGCCACAAGTTTTGGATTTGATTTTCTCGAACTCAAAGAATTAAATGCGGGGGATTGAAGTCAACTTAGGAGGGAATCCGCTCCTGATCACAAAAACGGGCGGTACACTCACAGACATGTGTAAGCCTGCTAATCCCAGCATTATGGACAACCCGGTTGGTTGCCAATTAGCGTTGTGTCAATCAAACATGGTTTGCCACGCTCTGCCGGGACATTGAATGCCAATTGATTTGCGCGATGGCTCACAATTTTTGGCAAATGGTCGCGGGCTAAAAGTGGTTTTGAAAACCGCACCGGGCTAAATGGCAATTTCGAAAATTTTCCGCCCGATTGATGGCTATTAATCTAGGTATATCGTTCGTATAATTGACAGTTGAATGAGTCATCAGCTGGATATCGAGGTTCATGTTTCAGAAAATTACCCACAATTGAGATAACACAAATGTATCCAAATAAATAGAATCAAATTTTTAAACATAAATAAATTTTTACTTTAAACTTGCTTTAATAGAAGTCAAGCTTATTTAATGACTCTTTTTAAACTGCTTTTAGGAGCATTGCGCCCAAACCGGTTATTCGGAAAACTGATTCCGTACACCATCAATTTAATCCCTGAGAAGGCTTTGATTCACAGGATTAAAGCCCCTCCGGCTGCGAAGTGTAACTTCCATCCGTCTTCATTATGCACAGTTGCCGGGAAACACTCCCCGAGTGAAATCTTCTGATGAGTAGTTATAAATAAAATTTCCTCAAAATATACACGCACGCACACATGACATAAAATCGACTCCGGCCAGACGTTAATGACTTCCGCTTTCCTTCGGAAACTTTCAGTTTTACTTTAACTTTAAGTTGGTATCCTGGCGCGTGTGCAACAATTTCGTTTCATCATCATCCTCGTCGCTGGGTTCAAGTTCATGTGGCCTATTAAGCACAGACAGCATTAATGGTCAGTGGTGTGCATAAGAGGGGCTTTAAAAATAGATATATTGTTACCCGTAAAATAAAACATTTCAAATATTTTCTATAAAAAAACCAACCCTTTTAGATATTAAAGGAAAAGTCTTAGTGATTTCCAGGAATCCTTTCTTGCGAGTGTCCTGTCTACGCCACTGCTTCACCGCATCCTCGAGAAGAAAGTCAGGGCAAGCGAAAAAGGAAAGGACCGGCAATCCCGAATCAGACTCGTAGAACGAGTTTTGTTGCCCACCCGTTCAAAATTCAATCTCACTTTTATGAGGCAACAGAAACGTGACAAGCCGCCGACTGTCACCGTCGCCGTCACCCAAGAGTGACAGGATCAAGCAGCCAGGGAAAGGGGTTAGGGCAGGACTTTCTCCCTGAATGTTGCCAACTGCCAGTTAGACTGTCAAGTGTCTGGCAGAATGCCATTTAAATATGCAAATTCGGTTTAAAACGAACTTTAACTCGTTCGGTGCCGCGCTAATTTGCATGTTTCGCACCGCGGCATTGTCTTCATTTCGGGGCTTGGTGTCTTCTAACTGCTTCGTAATTGCGTTTATATTTTGATGGCTAAATCCTGCCGAAACCAAGCCAAGTCAAGCCGAGCCATGCTCCAGAAAATTCTAGGCTCCATCACTTCCGCTCGCCGGGGCGAGAGACTCAAAGCTGCCATAAACAAGCCGAGTAATGCGTGTTAATTATTTAATAATATTAAAGGATTACAAGCCATGAACCCGAACCGCCATTTGCCATTTTGCCTGATTGATGAGGCCAACATTTAAGCCACTGCCCTATCCCCCGTCCCACCTTTCTCCAACGAGTTTGAACAAGTATTTGCCATTGATGGGACGCCTGTCAAACGGCCAAGGCTGTTGACTTGCTTGAGCCCCGGGAAAGGTGTTTTGTTTTATATCCATAGAGGCAAGAGTCGAGGATACGGACCCGTAAAAGGACTACGAGTCAGTAGATATTCTCTGCCACCCGCAACGCTTGTCGCTTGCAAGTAATTTGAATAATTTTCTGAAGAAGTGCAAAATTTGCATATGAAATCTGCAATCTCGCATGCGGCAAGGCGGCGGGGGGACAAGAGTTTTTCCACACATTTGCAGCGGCAGCTGCATTGACTCAGAAGCATTCAGGCAGCAGGAAGTTGGCACTGCTCTTGATTCTGGTCCTTCGAAGCAGTTAAAAAAAATGGTCAGGAAACTGTAGTTTACTTAAATGTGAGGCCTAAAATGAGGGCCCTACTAAGTTTTTAGGAGTGAATGGCATCCGAAAACAGAGTTTATCAACCCACTTGAATTGGCAGCCCTGGATGGTCAACATTTTTCTCAGTGAGCCAGTTATCCTGCGGGGTCGACGGGTGGCTGGGCGAGATGCTTTTAACTTGTCTATGCAAATGCAAATGTTTGTACGCAATCGAGGAATAAACAAATGTGCTCCCAGTGTGTGTGTTGAAAGTGTGTTTGTGCGTTTGCCCTTGTCGAGCTGTTCGCTTTTCGAAAAAAGTTTGCTTTTGCGAAACCCAATGTGAGTTATGGGCGGAAGAAAATTAAGAAAACTTCATATAATTGATGTCATGCATTTTTAATCTCATTCCAGTCGGCTTTCCATTTGCATTTTCCTATTTTGGTTTCATCTTGGAGATTCTTTTACTTTCGTTACGGTTCGGTTCGCTTGACGATCTCCAAAACTAAATGTGGTATATATTTGCGTATATATTAGAGTTCTATAATAGAGAATGATAGCACTTAAGCTCTCAATTAAAAATTTTTCTGGGGTGGTTATACTGATTTCGTACAACTGCTGTTCACATATGTAAATATTATGGCTTTCCTCGCCATTTTAATTACTTCTCGTAGACGGAATTCCTTAATTTGGGGCTCTTCACACATCCTGCATGTGAAGAAAATAATAAAAACGGTCTTTACACATGCAAAATGCAATAAATGAGAGGAGAATGCACTGTGCCAAGCATCAAGTAGCGAAAGGATGCCAGGACACCCCAAAGCTTGTAGAAATTCGACCAAGCCCCACAAGTGTGTCAGTGTGTGTCAGGGGAGCTCGCACAATTTAAGCTCGGAGTATTTAATTTGAAAGTTTGCTTAACAACTTTTTAAATACCTAATGTGTGAAACTGCTGCACAAGTATTTTGTGTGCCACATTTTTCCCTTGGAATTTTTGTGTCAAAAATTACAAAGAATGAGGGATAAGGTGTATCAAATAGCATACAATATTGATGAATTAGCTGAGGAATGTTGAATATTTATTACACAGTGACAAAGATAGAGTTTTTTATTTTATATTTTTATTTTTAACACCAATTTTTATATAAAATAGTTATTTTCTGCCTCAAGAGGCACAAAGCTGTTTAGAACTTAGAAAGTTAATTGTTTACAACAAACCAATTTTCATTCTGAAACGCTCCTGACTAGAACTGTTCTACTACTCAAATAATGCTGGCCGTATAACAGTCTGGCGCCTGCGTGAAAGTGGCCAAGAATTTTGGCGCCAAGCGAACAGCTGAGAAAAAGCCGGGCTCCGGCTCGCAACGAAAGCAAAATGCTTTTGCCGAACGTGATGCCCACAAAAGTGTGCTACACTCTTGCTAGTTGCAACAAATGTCCGTGCGGATGTGCGGCTGTATGTGTGTGGGTGGGTTAGTACTGTGAAGCTGCTGCTGCTGCTGCCGTACAAGCTGTCAATGGTAGATTCTTGTACACAGAGCTGCCATCATCGTCCTCGGGTGCCGTTCCTTCCAGCTCGTCAGTCCACTCAGCGCTGAACGAAGTCCTTTGCCGAGCGCGCTCGTCACTCCAGTGCTGTGAGCCTTCGTGGCAGGTCCTGGTCGCGTGTGTTCTGCTCAGCTTTGTACTTTTCGGTCCTCGGAGTCTTCAAGTGGCGTTTTGGTCGCGTTGGTCTTGTCTCGCGAATTGCCAAAATCGAATTGTTTTGTGAATGAAATTCGCGTCTCCATTGAATCAGTGAATGAATGAACAAAAATTTTTCATAAAATAAAAACAAAAGTGAATTAATAAATGGTACAAAACAGAAAACCCATTAAAAATAAAAGATTTTTTGATGAGATTTAAAATTTATTAAACATAAAAAGCATTGTTTCGTTGGATTTTGAAACTCGCAGTAATTTGGACATTGTTGTGCAAAGAAAAACTTATTATTTATTATAAATGTTTTTATATTTTTTGGTTCATTAAACTTTAAATTATTGTATATACTAAACTAAATATAATTTTTAAAATCATAATACATTTATTTTAAAATCTTGTTTTTACATAAAATAAAATTTTAATTTTGTTGAATTTTAAACACAGTAGCATTTTTAGAAACAAATTATTTTTTGTAAAATGATCTATCACAAAATTGACTTTGTTAAAAATACTTTTTAATTTTTTTTCCTCAACTCTTTTAAAAGTAAAAATGTTCTTGAATTACCTCAAAATTTTTGAAAAATAATAAATCATAATCAAGATACTTAAAAGCTTGAGAAAACTTTAGCATATTTTATGAGTTTACCGGAATCTGTAAAATCGAATCAGTTGCTGTAAACGAGTTAACGGAATACCGCACTCGCCCATGTCAGGCTTGGCTTGGGCGGGTTTATCCTTGCTCCGGTTTTGGCCGTCCTGGCTTCGTTAAGTGATTAATCATGCTCGTATATTTTCCAAGTGAAATTCAATTTGGACCGCAACGTCAGTACAGGAACCACAAGTGCCGTCCAGGCGACAGCAGCACATAAGAAAATAAAGTAAAAAAAAGAAATAATAAATAAAACTCTCTGGAAAATTCAAACAGCAAGAAGGACATCCCCCTTCGGGCGGCAGTTCGATAAAATTGCCAACAAAACTGCATCCTGTTGGCATCAAAAAGTGACGGTGAGTGGAGTTTTCTGCAACTGAAAGCATCTTTGGTTATTATCTCGGAAAATACGATCGAAAACCTGAAAAGCATCTCCAAGGAAAAAAAATTGCCATCGGGCAGAAAATCCAATAAACTTTGCTAACCGACGAATTAGCCTTTGGGAAGCGATCGAATCTAGTTCCAAGAAAAGTTTGACAGTTTTCTTTTTATTTATTTGATTCCTTATTTGTTTTGAGAAAATTAGTAGCGTTTCCTTTTTGACCAGCAAAAGCAAGCCACAAGCGCAACACACAATTTGCCAAGGATAAGCAGAGAACCTTTTTTTCGAAGAGGTGGGTGGAGGCATGACCGCACAGCGGGAAATAAATTAAGCCCCGAGTGATATTTTTTAGTTTGGTAATTTAAATGTAAAGCAGGGGTACAAAACAGGCAGAAAAAAGCCCCAGAATCGGGGCCAACAAGGTCGACAAGGACGAGGACAAGAACCGTTTGGTTAATCATACGCCATGTCGTCCCGGCTCGAAGCCTCAAGCAGTTGGTCCCACCCCAATGAATTTCCTGTCGTTACCGCCTGTTTTGCATAAATTAGTAAGTTTTTACTTTTGGCCAAGACAGAGTGCCAAGAAGGGAGTGCGTATGCCGTTGGTGGAAAATAAGCCAGGGAAAATAATCAGGACACGAGGCAGGCAACAGCATCCGTCTGTCTGGTAGTTGTCGCCTGCAGCGGGCTTCCCTTCCGCCTGCCATATAAATCAATTTTAATTTAATCACTTTATCGCTCTAATAAATCATGCGCCACTCGCAGGAGTTATGAATGGAGTGGGGGGGATTTCTGGAGGAGGATATAAATGCGGATGCTAATGCTGCCATAGCTCGATTGTTGTTAACAATAAAGCGAAGAACTGCTAACAAAACAAAATTTAAATATCAAGTTGAGGCGGCGGCAGAGTCGAGAGCCCAGACGAAGACGGTGACGAGGACGATGACGGTGACAACGCAAAACAAAAGAAAAAAACTTTCTTCATTAAAAATTTTAATGACTTTCCCTCTATTTGCGCAAGGTAATGAAAGTCAACAGAGTCACTATGTTTGCACGTGTTGTGCTCCTGGCACATAAATATTTCACACAATTTTCCCTTATTTTTTAAATGATGCAAATTCTATTCCAAAGTCATTTGTTTATTTTTATTTCCGTTTTTTCAGGCCTCTCCTTTTTTATAGTTTGTAGGATGGGTTTGTTTGGACTGCTCTTATCGTGATTGGCATACAACAATAAAATTCATTACAGTCAATTAATGCTGCGAAATACCATAAGCCCACATCACTCAAAGTCCAACATACATCTTAAACGTACATCTTTTGGCATAAACGCAAATTCCATTGAATTGACACAGGCAGACACAAAACCTGGTTAATTAAGCAGCTCATTCTTGTGCAAATTCCACAAAACATTTGTTATCGTATTGATTTTATAATTAAGACAAATTCCAGCCAATTAAATCAAATTACTCCCCAAAAGCCTTCGACAGACAGCACACATGACCTGACGCAATAAAGGAGTACGTCTTATAGCTGAGGGTCTCAGCCGTAACACCTCAAGGTCCTGGGTTTTCACACTAATAGATTAGCAATTAAATGCCACCCGCCATTAACGGGTAATAATACGCCAGGCTCGAAGGATTCGCTTCGCGCTGGCAATCTGCTCCAGCAGTGTGTGTTTTCTGTTGTTTATGGCACGCCCCTGCCGTGCACCGCCCACTGATATATGTACACTACGCATAATGACAATAGCTCGCGCCGCACACACCAGTCGTGTTGAAGTTGATAGCCCGCTAAACTATTTATTTGCATATAAATATTTCAGAACCGAGCAAAGGACCCAAAGCTCTAAGCACATACTTGTATATATATCCTCGTGCATGTAACGGCCCTTGTGTGCTGGTTAAGGAAAATAGAAAAGCCCCATTTGCCAGGCATTTCCTTACAATACTTATAGAACACAGGTAGCAGGGCTTGTAGCTGCGCCGCTGCTTTTGTAATTGAAATAGTTTGCGGATCGGATGTTTATGTGTTCTTATGTGTGGTGTGCTGGGCTCGTATGCTAAAAATGCTTTCGATAATACAAAAGGAAATCCATTTGCCACAGCGGAATTGTTTACACACAACACACAAGTGGGAATAAACAGGGAGGCTCGCTCTCGAACTCTGAGAATTGAAATTCTCCAACAAAAACAAGAAAGTTACTGCAATTACAGGAAAAAGAAAATATTGCTTAAAGCTATAATTCCTATATAAGTTTTTAATTAAAAAAAGTTCACTCAGATGCAGACGGAGTCAGGTCCTTAATATTATTTTGTCATTATCCTTACTATTTCGAACAAGACAGGCAGTATAAGTTGAACATTTTCGAGCAATATGAGTATTGCGCTGTATTTTAGCCTCATTCATTGATTGCGTACACATACAATGAACGAAGCACTCCGGGAACAGGACTCAGGACAATATATTCACAACAGCTCACACAAATCCGCTTTCACATTCTGTTTGCTTAGTGTTCCCGAAACCGAAAATCCCCGATAAACGGTGACGAAACGTCAGGTGGAATAATTCAACATTTGGTGGATAAACGATTACCAGCCACCCCGCTCCCTGCAAATTATAAATAAGAATATGTACGCATATCTGTACAGTTTACTGTCACTGACAGTAGTCCAACATTTTTCGGGGCTACGCATCGTCGGAGGCTCCTCCATATTTTAAGTACTTACATGATGTGCATTACATTTTATGGCTGTGTGCGGGTAATAAACCAGCGCAAGTGCAATTACCACAAAGGCAACAAAAACGGGTACAGGCAAGCGGCAATTTGCAACAATGTGTAGCATTGGCAGGACGAGAGGCGGTCAGGGGCGGGGCACTTAAATAGTTTTGCACATTAGCGCCACACTCGAAAGCTGGCCACGAAAATGGAAGCTGAACAACTTTGTCAGCGATCTTAACCCCGGTTATGATTTAAAAAGAAATAAACATTATTTAAATATTATTATTAGAGATTATTAAATATTTTATTTAGAGAAAGAATAATGTCAAGGATTACGAGGTCACAACTACTTGGTGGCGCTTCAATATTTTGGCCTATATTTCAAGTGATAGCGGGACCTTGGCTATGTGGCAAGTTATCTCCATGAAGGGTTAATTAAAGCGCGCCACAATGTGAGGCCGCTTTAAAGTTCTTTCATCCGAATGTGGGACCATATGAGTGCTGTTAGCAACGCCCCTGAAAGCATGCAATGCCAAACATTCGAAAACTTTTACACTGCCCGCAGCACATTAATCTTGAAGCTTGTTTGGATATTTCACTCGCACTGCGACTATACGTGTTACATACATATATATACGTATATATTTATCATGGAATGACCCCGTCCAATGCGTGAATATTTGGATTTTGAAAGGTCGCTGTCGCTGTTTCTGTCGCTGCCGCCGTCGTCGTCTCGTCGTAGTCGCCGATTTTGTTGAATGTTTTTGTTTCTGTTGGCTTGGCGACTTTCGAATCCCGTCTCAATGGCGGCACACTTGTAACACTAATGAAAATTCCAAATTCCAATGAGCTGTCAGCCTCAACACAGCTACTGCTACTGCGACAGCGACGGCAACGTCATCGGCCTTGGCACAATGCCAGTAAATTGGGTCCGAGTGGTCATAATTTCGGTTGCACATTGCCTCTGGTCCGGCCGCCTCTGGTCCTGCTCCTTCATGGGCGTAGAAATTGTAACAAAATGCAACGAACTTGAAATTCCCCACACAAATTCTACAAAATGTAACTGACGCTGGTCCTTTTTCACTGCCTCCCAGATTTTGTTCAATCAATGCACTGCGAAAAATCACTGTGAAATAGTTTGACTTTGTATATCTGTTGCACCATAGCTTCTAAAATATTTTTCCCTTTAAATCACTGGGTAGTCTCTCCAAATATATATACAATATAGAAGCCTTTTTCAAGTGTATCGTTTTCAGTTCCTAGGTGTGTTTTTTAAGGTATTGTCTTGGATTGCAGTCAGGATATACGTATGTACGTACGTACATATGTGTGGGTGTGAGTAAGCCTGCGATGGCACTTTACGAATTGCTTTGGCGTATGTGGGCTAAAGGGTCGTTTTGTTAATAACTTATGACAGGCAGCCCAAGACTCACCTGGCCAAAATACACACACACGTGTGCACACACATTGTCGCGCTGAGCGGGGGGCTGGCGGGTCGAGTGGGCTTTGTTTTTGTGGTCGCCCCTACTGGCCAACTGGGGATGATTAATGTAGCAGCTGGAGGACTTGGGCATTTGGCCAAAAAGGATTGAGGCCTGGGAAATTGATACGGCCGTCAAGTCGGCTTGAAGCCTCAAGGTAAGCCGAGAGAAATCAGACAGTTTCTGTAAAGATACATGAGAATGTGATCCGGCTAGTTATCGTATATGAAAGTGCTAATGAAGAATGCTGCCTTCTTGGGTGACTTTTATTGGGCCAACAAAAGTCTCTCGGCCGTCAAATGGGACTCTATTACTTTGCCGCTTCATTTGAAATTTCCCAAAGGGGCCGCCCTCTGTTGTTCATTTCCATTCCGTTCAGGACCTTAAAAGATCGACCAGAGTGTCGGTTCTGCATTTGCTTAACTAATTCCCAACACGTGCTGTCACTTAGAAGTGTCCCTTCATTTTTTCCCCATTTCTCGCTTGAACTTGCGGGTCCTGAACTTGAGGCCTTCCCAGAAGCGGAGGCTTACAATTTCAAGAAGCGCCAGTTCAACTGGTCTAATTGACTTTTTTCTTTTTGGCGGCGGCGGGGAAAAGTTTTCGGTACGCCCACCCAACAACAAGAAGAATTAACAGCCAATAATCGATGAAGTGGCCTGGGTCTTGCTAATCTAAGCCGCCCAAGCCGCCTCATCCCCACTTTCTCTTCACTTCACTCCAGAAATTATGCCACAAATTTGAATTGCCACATGGATGCGGCGGGGAGGAGGCCTGCCCCGGGGGCCGAGATGCTCAGCGACAGCGAAATTAAACGAAAATCGTAATAAATTGCAAAAAATTTACGAAAATTGGCTTGGCTAGGGACGGCACACTTTACAAACAGCCAGAAATGGGCAATGGAAACTTTCTGAATTGAAAAATTGAAAATAATGAATGGCACGCACACACCCAAAATACAAACACAAAGACTCAGTACCCTCACAGACAAATATCAGCGGTATGAGAGGGATACATACACTGAGGAGAATTAGGGAAACAGTTTTTCAGTAATTTGAATAATAGAAAAGTTTTCAAAAATCATGCTATTTGGTTTAATGAAATATTTTATAGATAATACTTTTCATAAACCTTTCCCTTATAAAAAAATGATATACTCTATGTTCTCACTGTAGATACAGATTCAGGCACTCGCTAAGCGCAAAACGCTCAAAATTACAGCTACAAATAAAATTTGCAGTAAACTGCGTGCTTGACACGCCTCTTCTCCATTCCACGCCCCCTTCCTCTTGCCCGACCTTTCCACTCCGGCTCCCCCTTGGACACCGTGGGCGATGCGACAGATTTGAATGACAATTCGCCGGTGGCAGCCACAGAGGGAGAGGTGTTAGATGATTCCCCTGCCCCCTTCGTTTTGGTGTCCTGATGAGGTTGGATGGATGTAGATGCGTGTTTTCCTGCTACTGTCTTCCTGCTACTGCTGCTGGTACCGTTATGATACGGAAAACCAGGTGGACCACGGCGGAGAGGTGAGTGGCAGGCAAGCCCCCGGGGCAGGGAGTTGGCAAGGCCTACGACGGCGCGAGTCGCGCTCTGGTATTTAAATTCATTTTCATTTCATGCCAAGGATAGACATCTCGCATTTGGCCTCTTTTTGGCGCGGAAAAGGGGCCAACAAGGAGGAGGAAGTTTTCAGAGCGAGAGCTGTGAGCCGGGTAGGGGAAGAGGGCTTATGAAAATGATGTTCTCCTGCAAATTATTACACCAAAATTAAAATAATATTTCTTATGATTGCAAATAGCTCAGCCAAGCAGATTTTGCGCCCCCACCATGCCCCAGACTCTGTTTTGTTTTTGGCCACCCACTCCCAGACCCACTGCATATACATGCCATCCATAAATACACGAATAAATAAATATACATATTTATATTTCTAATTTTCACCTTTTTGTTTGGTTCTACCTCCGGCTTTTGGCTAACGCCGGCTGCTTTTTGTGCAGCGTTTGCTCAGTTGGCTTTTAATACTCGTATATATATATTTTATACGTATAATTCTCGCCCCGCCGCCAAGCTTTAATAAACTGCCTGAGTTGGCACAAAAAGAGATGGCTAAGGAATATTGCCGGTGACTATGAGCAATTTTCATTTCATTTTTTATTTCGCCGCCGAACGAAATGAGAAATACTGAAAACTGAAGCGTACTTTATTCCGTATTCCAGTATTTGTGCGGGTGGTACTGGGCGGTGGGGCCATTGTGGGTGGATTTCGGGGTAGATGGCATACTGGTGGGTGGGCAGAAACGTTTCCCTTAACTAATTATCTTGAAATGAGTTTTCGCAGCCACCTACCTCGGCGGTTCGCGGCGCAGTCTTAAGTTGTCTTCCGCAGTTTGCAAAATGTCAGCTGGCAGTATATAGTGTCGGTATGTGAAATATCCTTGCCTCGGCTTCCGTGCAGCGCCAGATTGCCATTTAATGTTAATTTTGTGACTTAATTAGCCATAAAATAAATGCAATAGTGTGTGTGTGTGTGTTGGTGAGTCCCCGGCCAATGGGAACTTAATCAACTGCAGGCATCGGGCCAGGAAACCGTATGTTGCATGACTTCGATGTGGGTCCGCATCTTAACCCACTTCTGAATACTGCATGCTCGCACCATTTCCAGCATGCTAATGTGCACTTGATTAGAATGTCACTCGGAAGCTCTGAGAGCTTTGCTTTGCTCCTGCCCACACGCAGTGTTCTGGCCAAGCCAAGATGTCCATGTCCCGATTAAAGTAAAAACTGGCACAAACACGATAAGCCGCCGGCCCAGAGATTTTCCAAAGCAAAGTGGCCAAGGCCTCCGGCTGTCTGGACTAACTAAGTATGGTACATGGCAAAATCCACTGGTGGAGTGCATTATGTGCCGACAGGACTTGCGTGCAGGATATCCACAGCATGACGTTTATTGTATAAATCATTTTAGTGTGGAGTATACAGAGGTACAGATTTAAAGAATATAAAAGGATACAATCTGATTCCAATTTAAAAACTATTTATTTTAAAATTTTTTTCAATCGGGTTTTACTTTAAAAGATATGAAATATTCAAACTTCTTAGGAATACCTCATAGCTTGGGTAATCAAACCTAAATCTCTCCTGAAACTTTGGTACTCCTCAGTTTATTTCAGTGTAGCTAGGATTCCCAATTGATATACTAAACCCCACGCCCTCACAGATATTGCTGGCAAATTATTCGTAGAAAATTGTTTTCCCCGGCAGCCAGCAAATCAAAATTGATACGAGCCAATAATAAAACTATAAGTGGCCGTTTTGCGTGGCCATTAGGAACAGTCGATAAGTGAGACATTTCAAGGAAGAAGAGACAGAAAAAAATATGTATATATAGGAAAAATAAAGTAATGTAGTCCGTGTCATTTTCTTTCTATATTCATCTGCCGGAGGGCAACTCCTTATGTCCTTTGTCTTTGCCGCCTTTGCTTTTTGTTTTCCTTTGGGCCCTTATCTTCCTTGGCTGCGGCAGCGAGTCCTGCGTCAATATTTCAGCTCGTCTTTGACAGGACCCGCTGATGAATTCGCTTTTACTTACTTTTTTTTTGTGGTGGATGCCTCATACCCCTTAACGACGTGACTTTTGCCATCTTGTTATTATATCGAAATTATCCGGGCTGCAACTGGAATTGTTTCACAGCCACACGTGCCGAGGCCATTTGGGAATTGGTATTGGTATTCGTCTAAGCAGTGTTGCCAAGTTGGCTTTATGCCAAAGTCGAACTTCCAAATAGAATATGATTGGTTTACTCTTGAAAAGCAACAAATTATCTTTGTTTAGTTCGGAGGAAAAATGTTCCAAATTATGTAAATACTAATTTAAAATATTCGTAGGTCAACGATTGAAATATTTATACACATCCTTCGCATCGCTGGCGGTTTCTTGAACCCGTATCCGTTTCCGTATTGAAGTTGAAATTGAGAACGCCTATGGCGCGTGTAGACAATTTGTAATTTTCTCATATTTACTGGAGGATCCGCTGACAGAGTTCTTTATGTTATTATCATATTAGGCACCGCACTCACATATCTCATTTGGCCATGTGACTGGAATTCATTTCCCAACGCGAGTGTCCCTCGAAAATTATGCAAAACCCTTAAGTTTTTTGGCAATTGGATGAGTCCCTCCCACATTCCCAGATTTCCCAGAAGTTCCTACATTCGAGCGCCTTGATATGATACATTTTTAATTTATTACCCCATGGCTTTTAGGAGCCCGATGCTCATTGAGCTGCCTCATTCGGAATGTGAGGAGTTGTTTCGTCAAAGGGAAACTTTGGGCGCCGCTAATAAAACTCATGCCAACTCATCAAAAACTAACTTTAAATATGTCCTTTGGGCCCCCAAGGCTGTCGTATCCTAGAGTATGTGGCAGCAGCAAATGAAATGAGTGCGTGCGTGCGTGTTCTCATGTCCTGAAACGGAATGAAAGGAAGTAGTCTGGGGTCTGGGGGCGGAGATTACAGTAAAGCAAACCTATATCCTTGGAGTCACTGGAGCAGAAGTCGAGAGGAGTTAGAGTTTGTTAGTTGGATTCGACTATGGATTCGGGGAAAAACTAGCAAAGCAAACAGAATACAAGAGCAGGACCAAAACTCACTGAAATTGTAAACATTTCAAACTCCCACAGATTGCAGCTTCCCCGAGTTGCCAACAAATTAATCATAATCCGAATGCCATGAACTCAGACTCGTGGCTTGGGCTGTATTGATTTCAAATTATGCAAATATTTGGTCAAATGATTCGCTCATGTGTGCAGAGCTCGACAGCTCACGAGGTTTGGATTTGGATTAGTTGGCGCTTTTTTCCGTATCCATGGCATGACGTCAGGTTATTGGGTTTTTAGTTGATTTCTTTTACATTTCGTTTTACATTCCATGGATGGTATAAGCTCGCAACTGTCAGGACATTCCATGTTTGCCGCATGTCCGTTCGTTAACTTCATTTGTCAGAACACAGTGGACAGTGAGAAAAAAAATAAGCAGTCTCTATAAAAACTGTTTTTAAAGGCAAAGTATAAATGTTAACAAACATAAATAAATAAGCAAGTTTCTCAGAATTTCTTGTAAACAGAAAGTACAACTTGTTTCCCACTATAACTTTTTCCCTGTGCCAGAACATATCCCAAGTTGTTTCGATCCACTTCCCATTTGTGACAATATTTAATTATTAATCACGACATGCTGTGGAGCGGGTTGGCAAGATGCTGGTTGACATGCTGCGCTGGGGTGGCAGGCAACATGTCGCAGGAGCAATATGCCACTTAAAGTAATGCCCAATGCTCGATTGGCCCGTTGACAGGCGGCAGACGCTGGTATCAGTGGCCTGGATGCCTGGATGTCAGGATAAAGCCTCGATGTTCCCGTTGTCATTCACCTTGCTGCCAGTGGTTGTTGCCTTGGCTATTTGTTGTTGCTTGTCGCTCTGTCCAATCATTATTCATTGCGTGACAAGCGCGTTAAATGTGTCTCTGCCGGTGAGCATGTGTGAGTGTGTGAGAGCTGGCAATAACTTTTAACATGCCAAAGGTATTTCCGCAACAATAACAACAGTTTGCGCACGAGAGCCAAGGGGGAGACTACACTCGAAAAGTAGTTTGGGATTCTGTATAAAGGTTTTGTGCATTAACTTTACCATTAATCTTCAATAATTATTTAATTTTTACGCACTTTTGCCTCTTAAAATGGGTGGTTCTACGGATAATATTACGTATACGCACTGTTTTCCTGAACATCTTAAATTTTTATATGAATCATAACAAAACCTTTAAAATTATCAGAATATTAAACATATATATCTTACAACGTTTTTTCTTAGTTAAAACTAAGTTTCCATCTTAAAGATAACATTTTCTCTCATCAGCACATAGCGTATACGCCCCGTGGCCCTAAAAAAATCGCTCCATTTATTTATTTAATTTATCATCCAAATAACAATAATATTTCAAGTGCACAATTTGTTTATACTATATGTACAATTTTCGTGCTTTCACCGTTTTTTGGGTGCCAATCGTGAAGGGAAGACTTTGAGCTGTCGATTCTGTCTGTGTGAGCCACAAATTAATGCCAGCCATTATCGTGGAATCCACTTTCATGCCGGCCACCACGGCTGTCCTTATTTGTCCTTGATTGCCCCAAACAACGAAAGCCAAAAGGAATAAAAAAAACCACACACCAGCTAAGTCTAACCGAAAAAACAAAAGGCAGAAAAAAGCGGTGACGACCCCTCGGCAGGATTGTTTCATTTGATTTCTGTTTGCTTTCGCTAGATTCCTTGCGTGCCATGACACTCCGCAACCGGTGTAAATATTTGTGACATAATTAAGCAGCCCAGCGACATGGCACCGCCGGGAACTGGAGGGGAACTTTGAGAACCGGGGACCCGAGAGAGTGTTATCAAATCAGTTGGAGGGGAGCAGCACAAGTTGCAAAGCCGAAAATAAAGCAAACATCGGGCGCTTTGAATGGAGAGCGTTTTTGCCACGCGCGTGATTAAATTTCATTTGTGGACCCAACCAAATCGGAGCCCAACTGACTCGCTGAGTGACTGGCTGAGTCCTGAGACCTTAGTCCTTAACTCGCTGTATTTACCGTCGTTTTAGTGCCTCGCCGCACTCGGGTTAGTCGAAAAGAAAAATCCCCCGCCCATCTCCGATTCTCCCCAGAGTGCGTGTGTTTGACTTGGATTCGCATTAAGATTGTCAAAGATTTGGACGCCAGTGGGGAGCCACTCGAACCTTTCACCCCGCCATCCTCACCATCTCTGGCTCTCAGGCCACTTTCACTTTGTTTCGCTTGGCTTACCTGAAAATGCCGAAAACCCTGAAAACGCTCTGGGAGCAATTTGGAAGATTTTAGGCAGCGATTTATCGCTCAGCTCCTGAGTGGGTGCCACCGATACTTACCGCCAGATAGCAGTCTATATTCCGCCTGCTCGCCTCAAGTTAATTTGAATACAAACGCCGTCAAACAAAAAAGAGGAGAACGAAAAGGTTGTTCAATGTCACCGTGACTGTTTTCGGTTTTCGGGTCTCAGTTCTTCTATCTGGTCTATGCCATGCGATTCCAATTCCGTGATAGTGCACGAAATTAATGGATGTTGGGGATCCGAGGCCTACATGCACATGTCGGTACTTGGCTGTCTTTTTATCGACATGAACAACAATGGCAGCACCACTAATAAATTCTGGCATTAGGCCTCTTTTCCTTGGCGGGAGTGGGGCGGGGCACGTGGGGCTATATGACTTGACATCAGGGGAGTGATTCGACGGGCCGTAAAAACTCTATTGCCTACTTAGCGGAACAGTTGTTGAAGCTCACCGGAGATACAGTGAAGCGTCCATAAAACTATAATAGTTTTCTTCTAGTTGCTTAGTTTTTTGAATGAATAAGTGATTATTTTTCAAAAATTCTATTCCAAAAATGTCTATACTGATTCAAACTTTAAACAACCTTAAACAGGCTCGTATTTGTTTACTAATCCCGCTTCAAAACTTAAAGCCAATTGTCATAAAGTTTCTCCCCAAGCTAGAATTCAAGCTGAATTTGATTTTGCAAAGCCCTGGCCAACGAAGTTTGACTGTTCCTAAGTCGAATCCCCTATTTCCCTAAGCTTTTCTTTCCTTTTTTTGTTTGGTGCCAGTTGGCAGGCCATTTCAATAAACACATCGCCTGGCTGGGAAGTTTTAATAATTCAATAGGCAACAAT
This sequence comes from Drosophila pseudoananassae pseudoananassae, assembly GCA_018153035.1. NCBI lineage: Eukaryota > Metazoa > Arthropoda > Insecta > Diptera > Drosophilidae > Drosophila > Drosophila pseudoananassae. The sequence goes on from JAECXR010000055.1 coordinate 4,993,635, forward strand.
GCGACATGGAAAATCGCTTCATATAATTACGGCTCACATAAAAATTCAACAAATGGCCGGCGGCGAGCAATCGGAGCACTTTATTGAATGTCAGTTGGGCCGGAATGACTGTTCTTGTTGTTTTGACTTCCATTTAAATTCACAGACTGTTATTGCAGCTGACATAGAAATAGAAACATTCAAAGACACCGATACACAGAATCAGATTCAAACCCACAATCGCCGACAGGGCACGCTTGCCAAAAATGCCAAATGGCCAAGAGCGGAATCTGTGGTCCCATACTGGCTGAAAATGTAAAATGTAATGTTGTGATTTTACTTGATTTGATGCTGCATTGGGTCTCCGTAACGAATCCATTTCAATTGTGTACAGCAAGCTTCATTACAGTGCACGGAATTAATTTTGGGGCGAACCGAGAAAGGACTCTTGGGTTTCCTTGAAATCGAAATACTCTCTACGACACATTTATGAATTTCATGTGGAAATTACGAACTAACTCTGCTTGGCGTCGCATGCATGCTGATCACGATTTTGCCGACCGCTTTTCCTGGAAATCACTCCCTTTCAGTTTCGAGTTGGCAAACATGTCGGCCAAGTTAGTATACCCGCATACAAATGCCGGCGACGAGGAGACGAGCAGCCTGCAAGCATTTTGCTTAACTTTCATGAGGCCATTCAATGACTTAACCGTTTCCATTTCGGTGCCCCTGCGCTTCGCCCTTTTTCAGCCCAGCACGCACACATCCCAGCACCACACAACGTTCGGCTAACTGAAAAGGGTCAAAAGGTTTTTCACACATATACAAATTGCTGGCCTGGTCGAAAGCATTTTGCATAGAGGCAGGCCTGGCGTTCAGCCAGCAACCTTAAAGGTTGCCTCAATTAAATTTTTCGGCCCAGACACAAAAAAAGCATAGACCCCAAAAGGATGTCGGGCACCGCCCACGCATTCATATGAATTTCGTCCTTCCACGAAGAAAAATTGCATTAAATAAATATTTGCCAAAGAAAAATAATCACAAAATAAGAGCAAATAATGGTAGTTAGATATTATTTCTCTAGGGGCATATATAAATCAAAACAGAAAAGAGATTGGAGTAATCTCTTCAACAAAATCGAAATTAAAGTTAAAGATCTTTGGCATATTTTCATAATCTGAATATATTTCTTTCCCCAAGTGTAGTTCATATTTTTTCTTGTTACTCATTTGGTTGGCCTGTTTTTATGTCGGCTCACATTCTGACTTACTGCACATCAACAGCCTCATCAGGCTGTCGGGTAAGTGAAAAAAATGTTTTTGCTTTTTTAGCCAGTGCCAGTGTGGCTGAGAAATGTGCCAGGAAATTGTGCTAAACAGCTCAACAAAAAACGCAGAAAAGACGATGTTTCTGTTTCAGCACTGTGGCTAAAGAAAACATAAGCCATAAACGTGTCAGCCTTGGCTGGAGAACCCTGGACTCTGTTTGGTTAGGCTCTGGGGCGGGGTGGCGGCACACCAGTGGGTGTGGGGTTATGAGGGGGTCGATAAGCCAACAACAGCCGGGAAGAGAATTTATGGCATGCAAGCAGCGCGTACGCGACCCGGAAATGAGCAGAAGGAATGGGGCACGAGGCACCGCCAGCTCTTGGCCTGTTCTGCCCGATTGGGTACGGACCAGGCCGAAAGCAGAGAAGCAGCTTTCTTCCCGGCCTGGCTCTGACAGGTGATAATCAGACCCAAGAACACGAACATGAACATTATATAAACCAGAATATAGCCGGAAAACAAATGATTCAAAGGCTGATGAAAGGAGGAGAAATGTGTAAATGAAGCCACATTTTAAAGCCGTTGACGCTGACTGGTTACATAAATGTCAGATATAGGTATATTAAAAAAGTTTTTGATTGCTCTTTAGAATAAATATTTAAAGGGTTTTGCAGAAACAACATAAACAAGCAATGGAATTCTTTGACAAATATCTTGAGCTTGCGTTTATAGAATATTTAGTGCAGCAAATACTCACATTAATTTAATGTCCTTTTGTTTAATTACAAATAAGAAATCCAATCCCGAAATGCAACCTTTGAGTGAATGGCAACGACAAGGCAGCAAGTACGTTGCTGTTTTACTGCTGCAGGATTCTGAGAAATCCTCGAAGCGCAACAACAAGGAGCAGCCAGTAGCCAGTGCAATCCAGACTGGAAACAGTCGCAGCCTGTTTACATTAAGCACAGAGCTTAGCAATCAACTTGCGCTGACAGGAGCAACAACTCTTGAATAATGCGCCGCACAGTTGTTGACTTCCTCTGTCAAATTCCTGTGACAAAGGCAGCAACTTCCACTTTGTCATCCGGCCCGCTGCCCGCCGTCTTCATTCCCGATTCCTGTCCTTGGAGCCTTCGAGTTCGAGTTCGTAGTGGTCGCACGCTTGACTTCCTGTCATCCCTGGCACTTGAAATGTAATTTAATTTGTTTATTTGTGTGGCATACACACTCACATACCCAGCTCCTCCCCAGATTCACCGAGTATCCCCCAGTGAGCCGCCGAGCTCGTGGCAACTGCCGTGTCTGCTTGCCAATTAATTGTGCACCTCTCGTGCCGCGGCGGCCTGCCTGGTGGCAGGTGAACGCTGCCCGATCTCGAGGCAGCCCAAAAAATCCCCTAATTAATGTGTTTGTTTAGCTTTTGTGCCTCAGAAATTTGCTTAACTCGATTACCTGTGGATGCGAGTCAACATTTTAATTGAATGAAATTTATAGCCGGCGCTGCGAGCGATTCAATTACAATGGCTTCATTAGAGACAAAGTCTCGCCAAAAAGTTTTTGGCGCCGAAAAACGCAAAGGTCTTATCACATCACCCGAAAGTTGATTAAATATTAAAATCAAAACTTGGTCCTAACCTGCTTCATTATGAAGTTTGAGTCTGAAAAGAAAATTTAAGTTCTTTGCTAGAGAAGTTGCCACACAAAATTATTCAAATCATGATCATTATTTTAAAACCCATTTTATTTGGAAAAATATTATTAAAATAGGGACCACTAAGCCCGTCAAAAGTAACAAGATTTTTCATCAGAAGTTCAGCTTTTTGAATTTAAAACAAGTGACTGAAATTTATAGACGTCATTTTTTATGGCCACTCTGCTTGAAATGGGTTAAATTAAGACTTTCTACCAAGTTTGGCCTGATTCCATTGTGCTCATCCGAATCTGTATCCTTTTCTTTTCGTCGACAGCCTGGCAGCCCGGCGGCGAGTCCTGGCCAAGGACGTGAAGATGCGCTTCATTAATTTGGCTGGCAGCCGCAGACTGTCTGTGGAAAATCAGCTGCAGCAGAAGCAACAGCAGCAGGACGAACAGGAGCTGAAACAGGAACAGGATCTCAAACAGGAACAGGGACTCGCGTCAGCTGCACTGACACAGCATTGAATTGCATTCCGCAGAAATGGTGGAGGACAATGAGTCGCCGGAAGCGGAAGGAGCCGTCCCCCTGTTGGCCCTCCTTCGCGGAGATGGTTTCAACCAGAGCCAGGCCCAGATTCTGGCTCAAGTCCCGACTCAGATGCCGCCCTTTTTCGGCAGCTACAATATATCCGAGGATGTGTATTTCTACTTCAACGGTGCGCCCACAAGTACGGAACTGGCACTCGGAGCGGCGGGAGCACTCAATGCCAGCAGCACCACCTTGAGTCCCACGACGAGCGGAGTGGGCTCCTCCACCACACCGGAACCGGATCTCTCCGAATTCCTGGAGGCTCTGCCTAATGATCGAGTGGGGCTGTTGGCCTTTTTGTTCCTCTTCTCGTTTGCCACCGTTTTTGGCAACTCTCTGGTCATATTGGCCGTCATCAGGGAGCGGTACTTGCACACGGCCACCAATTACTTCATAACCAGCCTGGCGGTGGCCGACTGTCTGGTGGGTCTGGTCGTCATGCCCTTCTCCGCCCTGTACGAGGTGCTGGAAAACACGTGGTTTTTCGGCACTGATTGGTGCGACATATGGAGGTCCTTGGACGTGCTCTTCAGCACAGCCTCAATACTGAATCTGTGCGTGATCTCCCTGGATCGATACTGGGCCATCACGGATCCCTTCAGCTATCCCATGCGGATGACCGTAAAGAGGGCCGCCGGTCTGATAGCCGCCGTTTGGATCTGCTCCAGTGCCATCAGTTTCCCGGCCATCGTCTGGTGGCGAGCGGCGAGGGATGGCGAAATGCCGGCCTACAAGTGCACCTTCACCGAGCATCTGGGCTACCTGGTCTTCTCGTCGACGATCTCGTTCTACCTGCCGCTCCTGGTCATGGTCTTCACCTATTGCCGTATTTACAGGGCGGCGGTGATACAGACTAGGTCTCTGAAAATTGGCACGAAACAAGTCCTGATGGCCTCCGGGGAGTTGCAACTCACCTTGCGGATCCACCGTGGCGGCACCACCCGCGATCAGGCCAATCAGGTGACGGGAGGAGGCGGTGGAGGAGGGGGAGGTGGATCCCTAAGTCACTCGCACTCCCATTCGCACCACCATCACCATAATCACGGTGGAGGTACGACCACCTCTACGCCGGAAGAACCCGACGATGAACCTCTATCCGCTCTTCACAACAACGGACTGGCCCGTCACCGGCACATGGGCAAAAACTTCTCGTTATCCCGGAAGCTGGCCAAGTTCGCAAAGGAAAAGAAAGCGGCCAAGACGCTGGGCATCGTGATGGGTGTGTTCATCGTGTGCTGGTTGCCCTTTTTCGTGGTCAACCTGCTGTCCGGATTCTGCATCGAGTGCATCGAGCACGAGGAGATCGTCTCGGCGATTGTGACTTGGCTGGGCTGGATAAACTCCTGCATGAATCCTGTCATCTATGCCTGCTGGAGCAGGGACTTTCGCAGGTAAGTAAAGAGTCAAATGTGCCACGAAAATAAGGATAGTATGAAATTTTTTAATAAAATTACAAGAGATAGTGTCTTTAAGTTGTAGACTTAAGGAATCTCCATGAACGCCACATTCGGGTAACCACAAGATATATATAAGCCCAACTACAAGCTATTTGATTTAATTCTGCGTTTTTGTGGCTTTTGGCTTAACCTCCGCCTGTCCTGCTCCTTTTAACTGGCTTCTTTTCCAGGGCCTTTGTGCGACTGCTGTGTATGTGCTGTCCTCGAAAGATCCGCCGCAAATACCAGCCGACGATGCGGTCAAAATCACAGGTGAGTTGCCCCGTTCCCCCTGTAGATGTATACCATCCATTTCAGCCGACGTCGATTTGTGATACTCCTTCTCTTATTCACGGTCTGGGTGGAGTTTTTAAAGTTTTGTTGGTACATCGTCTGTTTTTAGGGGCCTCCACTTTTGTATGCTCCAAATACGAAACTCAACGAACGGCCAAATTAATTTACAAATTTAATGAATATGCATACAGGAAAAAAACTGACATTTACCACCCATAATCCCCCCATAGCACCCACCGACTTCCGTTCACACATGGCAGACAACCATGAAAACTTCCTGACATCCGCCCGGACCTCGTTCTCGTCCTCGCCCCCAGACACACCACACACATCCGTGCATAAATCATCTGGCGGCGCATCACTCAACCTGTCGACCCCACAACCCCTTCCTGATTTTAATGAATCATTTTCTAATGTTTGGCAACTTTGACTGCACCTAAAAAGGACTCGACCTGAAATTAGAGCACTGTGCCCGTGGGTGGCAGGCTCTATTATAGTCCTCCGGGTACGGCATGTCAATATAGCTGTAAGTAATTACCCCTGAGCTGTAGTCACGTGTTTGGCTTGGAAATACAGTCGAACTTGTCTAACTTGAACTTGTCCAAGTTTTGCGGCCAATGTTGCAAAGTTGGCTCTTGAATTGGCACACAAACTACTTTAAGAAGTTTGGTTTATAAAGACTTGTACATAAGAGCAACAAGAAAATCTAAAGCCAATCTTAGGCTAATATGAAAGCTTAACAAAAACATGGAATAGCGAGTTATTTTAACTCTTAAATAGATCATTTTGCTGAGAATGTTCCTAGATATAAAGCTTTAAGGATAATTTAACCAGAACTCAGTTCGAACCTCAAGTAACTTCCAATCAGCCAGTGACACTTTAAGACCCACTTGTTCAAAAATAGATCGCCTGCCCTCAATATACGCTAAATTTAGTTCATGTCATCAGAGCCCTAATGTCATTACCGTGTAGTCCCACACAAAACACCCATATATTTTTACATATACCTATATAGTATCGTGCCGTCTGGCCTGCCAAATCGAGCTGATTGTGATTCTGGCCGCGTTTTGCGCGTCGTTCTTGGTTTTTGCAGAGATTCGCGACCCGGCGCTGCTACTCGACCTGCTCGCTGCACGGCATTCAGCACGTGCGGCACAATTCCTGCGAGCAGACTTACATATAGTTTAGCATAGATTTAGTTGACAATGATTAAGGCGCCCTCGTCCGTGTCCACGTCCACGACCACGCCCACCTCCGACCCCTGTCCCGTAAGTCAATGGCAAGGTAAGCGACTTGTGTCCTGTATTCTCATTGTCTGTCTGCCTGGCTCACTCTCTCTTCTGCCTCTGTCTGTGTCTCTGAGCCACTGTCTGTGTCCTTTTGCTGTATTTTTTCTAAAAGTCACTCGCACACTCTGATGAATGGAGAAAGGGAGGGGAAAGTCCTTGGGGAGAACTATCACAAGCACCCGTCCCCCTTCTCCGTTCTCAGTTCTTCGGTTTTGCATCTGTTAGTGTTACTGGTGCTGTTTGCTGTCTGTTGCCTTCTCTGTCTGTGACAGCTGCTGTCTCACTTGCTCACAACTGTTTGTTGACTTTCCATGGCATTGTTGTTTGTGTAACATCCTTAAATTTCCGTTTCCATCCTGGTGTGTTCCTGAAATCTGGCGATTTAAAAACAATACTATTAGCGCCTAAAGGTATGCAATGGCGTTTGTTTATTTGATTTTTGTATCTAAAACACAAAATCAAAATTATAAACTTTACTAAAAACTCTGATTTTGACATTTAAAATGAAATAAAATTCCCTAAGACCATCGTTTTAAAAATTTCACAGATTTTGGGAACACCCTAGGGCGTATGTTTTGTTAGTTTGCTTTCTTTGCTGCAAGGAAACACGAAAACGAAAACAGAACTCTGATTCAAGCACCTGTTGAATGTGTTGCACCTGTACCCGAAACAAGCACACACACAATCACACACGCACACTCTTTACAGAGATGTCCACCCACGACTACAAAAAATGAGTCCCTGAGCCCTGTATCTGTTTGATGGTGTTGCTTTTTTGTATGTTGTTGAAGACAAGCCGGGAAGAAAAAAGAAAACAAAGTAACACGGAAAAAGTAAAAAGAAAAACGAAAGTTTTCACAAAGTCTCCTCCGGATTCACAAGCACACACACACTCACTCTCGTATAAGCGGCCAGGATACATTGTGTCCTTTCAACGTTTTTGTCAACGCTTCCGATTTCGCCCCTCATGTTCTTGCTCCTGTTGATATTGATGTTGTTATTTTTGGCGTCGCTCCTCACAAAAGATTTTCCCAGTGTACACAATGGCGAAACAAGAAAAACCTGAAACACAAACTCCCTCTCGTCCATAAAGTGTTTGTTGATCTTTTTATACCAGCTCCTGGCAAAGAAAAGAAAGGAAAATTGTATTGGCAGATGAAAGAAGCTTAATATATAGTCTGGCTCAGGTTTAATCTGCTGTGATGGGGTCATTATTAAAGTGTTTTAAAGCCGTGAAGTATTATCAGAAACACTATTCAAATCAAAGTCAATGCTTTCTTCCAGTGTAGGGCTTTTGCGCGTTTTTAATAGGATTGAAGAAAGGGTTTTTCTTTTCAAGTTCTCTGTTTATTATTTTTAAATTTATAGTTTTTGGCTGGCTGTGCAAATGGACGGCCTTGTTGACCTTCTTTTCGGGTTTTTTCTTTCGGGACCACCATCTGAGCCATGTTTTTCGCCAGCTGCCTAGCAGGAAACGGTGTACGGGGAGTCACGCACACTCGATACTTGAGAAATGTTATCAAGTGAACCATAAACATTTTTTGCACTTAAAAATTTCCAACTCAATTTTCGCCTCGGCGATAAGCGCACAAGCACACACCACATGTAATTGTATTGATGAAAATGTTATTTACAGCAATCAACAGTCAATATGTGTCTGGCCAGGATGCGGATGTTGGGGGGCACTGGGACTCGGGGTATAGATGGATTTTTATGCTCGTGCCTTTTCCGTATCCGTATCCGTATCCGTTCCTTTCGATTTTTGGGGCTTTTCTTTCTCGATGGGTCTGTCATCATATCAATTACACCCAAGAGCATGCCAATTTATTTTCCAAGAGTTTCCACAGCCAATTGAAAGCGCTGTTTGCGCTGAGCGTGGGCTGGGTCGACCAAAGAAATTGTGTAGTGTATCCTTGAACATTCATATTGGCCAGGTATAATTTAAAAAAAAAAAGGCAGTTCAATTTAAAAATTTACCTTTGTTCCGGAAGAAATAAGTAAGCCCTATGGCATAGTAACAATAGAACGTAAAATATCACGTATACGCCCTGTTTAGACATTCAAAGCACTTATTTCTAATCATTTTAAAATATATTATCCACTTAATCACGTAAAAACAATTTACCAAAACTATTTATATAAATAAGTAATTAATTTCTCATTCAAACGCATATTGCAACAATTTCCCCAGCTGGCAGGCTGTTGCGGAATGTCTAATTTATGGCAGGTCCTTGCCTTCTGCTCGACAAATGAGGCGACTTCCGGCATTTGCAATTTGCCAGCAGTACGACAAATGGGAATGGGCTTTGGTCAAAGTAGGATATTGCAGGCGTGTGGTTTAGAGCCACCGAAAGCACCCAATTCCGGGCCTCTGTTGCCTCATCTTTGCGCCACCTCAAGCACATTGTGGTCAGCCGCAAGTTGCAGATGCCTGTGCGCACACATGAAGGTGCTTCTGCGACTGTGGCAAGTCTCCCAGGCCGACACTTTAAAATTAACTTCACCAAAGTTTCATTCAACTTTAATGCCGCCACACCCGCACTTTCGCATGCACACTCCGAGCCGGTGATTAATCGGCACAGTAAAGTCAGTGGGTGGCCTGACATTTGGGCCAACTGTGACCACCCACTAGTTCTCCTAATGAGCCGTAAAGGATTCCCCACACTCACAGGCCCATCAACTCTGAAACTCACTTGCCACTCGGCTGCCATCCCAGCCAATTTGCATAGCATTTTGACCTGCATAGAGAAAATTGTTTGTGATTCAGGTTCATAAACTTTCAATCAAGAAAGTTTAAAATTTCAATAACTACTTTATACAAAAAACAAACTTTTTCTAAAGCTACACCTTGATTGTCTTTCTTTGAAGTAAAGCCCATTTTCTCAGTGCATACCAGCCAAGATGTTTTGATTGAAAATGCCAGCTAGTCTGACCTAGCCCACACAAATTCTCGAATACAGCTCGCCCATTCGCATACACATCTTAAGATTTGGGAGCCCCCCTTTTTAGCATAAATTTGTAAGCTTGTAAAACCGGAATTTGTGATTCTGACTGTTTGCAGAGGAAGCCGCTGGCCAGCCTGAGGCCAGGACCCGCATCGGAGCTCCTTCGCTTTGGGGCCTTCGAGTAGCCAATCGAGAGGGCAGAATATCCCAGTGGCAGGCAACTAATTCTGATACCTTTAAATTACATTCAATAATCAATACCTAAGCGAATGCATCCAAATAAATTGTTTATTGCGGCTGCCAAAATTGCTTATAAGTCTGCTGCTGCTACTGCTGCTGTTTCCGCTGCTATAATCGCTGCTAATTGCATCAATTATTGGTCGATCGCTTTGGACGATTTGGGAGAACAAAGCCAAATTGAATTCGAAAACAAAATTGTTTAACCGATTAATCAAACTGATTTCATTCCACGTCGCCGGCCAAAATTCACTGAGGCAAACTAAATGGAACAATAATCGAGGAAATACCCCTCTATGCCTATGCCTGCTTACATATATATGTATAGAAATCCGTAATATATAGAGTCGATGATGGCATTTCTTGGGCAGAACGAACATCAAAATGTAATTTACCACAAATGTTGCGCAAACATCAATTATCCCTAATTGACTGTGAACGTGAAATTAACGTTTATAATTATGTGACAGAGCCGTTGAAGCGGAAGTCCGAGTTCCACAGTCCGTGGGAATTCGTGTTCTTGGCCATGTAACTTTTAATGTCCCTGTGGCCGAGGGTCCTGGCTAAAATTGGGTGTCTGGGTGGTATTTGCAGGGCATTTGTGACAGTCACCGGGGCAAGGTCGCCGCTTAACCGCCCAAGATAGGGTGCCCGAAAAAGCTTAGCCTTTTCGAGAAGACTTTGAGGTTGGCCCAAGTCGGGGTCCGTCGACCCCGGAGGGGTTTATTGAGTGCCAGGCAATAAATTACCAAAAGATGGGCGTGGCCGCGAACAAGTTCGTGTGCGAAAAGCCCCACTCAGAACTTGACGGTTCCAATGACCTTTGGCCGGAGCACGGTAGGCAATGTAAGTGACAAGCCCCTGGGCGGTCTTATGAGTCACAAAAACCCAGTAATGATAAAAGTTTTGTGCCTAGAACCAAAATTCAGATAATGTGGTCAAATAAAAATAATAAAAACTTGTATAGAGGTTTCTAGAAAAAATTATCAATTAAAAGGTTAGAAAAAAAATGATTGGAACTATTTAGAATTATTATTTTATATTGACTATGCAATCTAAATCAAGGGAAATATTTCTAGAATCTAAATGATAATTTGCATTGCTCTTGGCCCAGACCTCTGGGGTTATTTTTGGATCCCAGGGGGAGGGCTATAAAAATTGCAAATTACCCAATTGCCTGGGGCGTCTGCTAAGCGGGCCATCCGGTCTGGCTCTTCAATTATTTAAGCTAATTGCGGCCGCACTCCGAAAACCAGCCGACCACTCGGCGTATACGCAATGTAAGTGCTACGCAAATGGGCGTGGGGGGGATTTTAGAATTTTATACGAGCTCAAGAAGGCGCCCGTCCATAAGCCCGTAATTGAATTGGCAAACCAAAGACGATGTGGGTTTGTGGGTAGTCGGAGAGGCGGAGGAAATCCGGTTATGAGGCGATAGAAGAAAAGCCAGCCACTTGCAAAATGCAAGGACCTCCTCCAGCCCTCCAGATGGAAAAATTCTCCATGGGCACTCGGAATTCCCTTAAACGCACACACTCACAATATAAAAACCACCACCCACTTACACATGCTCACAAATTTGGTTAATGTTGTTATTGTTATTATTGTTTGCTTTGGTCCTGGCCCAAAAGGAAAAAATATCCTAAAAAGGATATTCCCCGAAAGCCAGAAATTGGAATTTCAACTACCGCTTTTCGTTTACAATTTTTCCATTTCTTTGTTGTTGTTATGGCTGTTTGTTGTTGCTCTTTTTCTAGTTTTTCTTTCTTTTGGAGCCTTTCTCTTTCTACACTCATTGTTTTTTGCTATTTTCAATCATGCATTTTGCTTTGACTTTTAGTGCATCCGAAAAAAAGACTGGATCGAATGGGAAAAATTCAAGAGAAAATCTGCCAGCAAAGCCGCAACAGTTTCTTCTTATTGCTGTTGTTGTTCTTCCGCCCTCTGCCCCCCACGCCCACAGCCCACCCCCCAATTTGCCGTCCTTGTTGTTGTTATTGTTGCTCTGGCTGATGCTGTTCCTGTTCATGTTGTTGATGTTGTTGTTGTTTCACTATGTTGCTTTGTTGCTGTTGGCTGCTGATGCTGCGTTGAAACGGCAAAATTGTTTACAGCCACCACCCACACCCGCCCACACAAATACAGAACACTGCCTGCAAATTGTATGCAAACACTTGAAACGAAATAAGACAACAAAATGTTAATTAAACGCTTTTCTCGCCTCTCTGTTTTACCTCTTTTTCTGTCTCATCCTCTTTGTGTGCGTGCCTCCTTTGTTTTTATTCTCTTTCGATCGTCTGTGTTTATTTTTGACCTGCTTTTGTTTCTATTTATTCTCTATTCCATTTCCTATATTTACTATTTTGTTATTCCCGACTTTTGTTATGACTTTCTCTTTTCTTTGACCTTGTAATTTGATTTCCGGTTTACATTATTTCCTGTCTTTTCCTTTCCTCATTTTCTTGTTCTATTTTAAAAAACAGTGTCATGTGGCTGCCGCCATGGTGGCCGCCTCCACATCCTTCGGCTACCACTCGGTGAACCAGCTGGACCGCACGCTCATGTGACGTCAGCTGAGCAGTTGCAGCACCTGCAGCGGTGGCAGCAACTGCGGCGGCTCCAGGTCAGCCCACCACCAGCACCACTCCTCCGGAACGGCGACACCCTCCTCGTCGCAGAGATCCTGCACAAGGTGCCAGAGCTTCCATCGCCATCATCATCGACCCCGACGCCGGAGCTCGGGGATGCAGCTGCGGGGCGACTACAACTCCACATCGGCGGTGAACAGTGCGGTGGCCAAAACAATTGTGACGATCACGGCGCCGCCAGTGGCAGCTGCCTCGGCCAGCTCCCTGCACCTTGGCGGTTCAGGGCCAGGAAACCGGCGTACCTCGGTGTCCACGCTCACCATAGCCTCGGTACCGCCATCCCTGAGTGGAGCAGGGGGTTCTGTGAGTGCGGCCAACACACCGCTGGCCCCAAGCTTGAAAGCCTTGACCTCGGGCCCCTCCAATTCATCCGGTCACCACGTGTCCTTCATGCCCATGGCGGGTATGAAACGACTGCGTAGCTCCAACTCATCACTGGGCTCACCCACTGCGAATGTGGTGGGAGGCCCGGGCCCAGACACTACCTCGGCTCCCTCGCTCATCGACGCCGTCGAGGAGCCGATGAATCGCAACCACCACCACCGGATCCTCGAACAGTGCCAGAGCGTCCAGAGCCAGATCACCACGCTGGGAGATGTGGAGGACGACGACGAGGACACTGACAGTGGAGGTGAAAGCATCGGTCTGGCCCTGGTGGAGACCCAGCCACAGTTGGAGAGCCAGCCAATGGAGGTCACCAGTTCCTCCAGCTCCTCGGTGAAGTAAGGTCAACCTGCAATCCACAAACCTAAAACTCAAATCACTAGCATTAGAAATCGAGTCAAATAATGTTTTTTGAGGATTCTACTAATAGGAGAAGTCCTGTCATAAATCGGCGATTGTAAGTTACTTTTAAGAAAGAAGGATATAATAAGTTTTGGAAAATTTTTCGTGAGGCTCATGGTTATCCAAATAATAAATGTAAATGTTTTGTTTAAAAATTGATCATGAACTTCTTTGTGTTTGCCATTTAAAGATAAGAAATCAAATAGTTACCTGTATAGAAGTTTTTTGTTTCCCCATGAATCGGATTGAAGGTGTATATATAGGAGTATAGATATTTAGCTTCCGCCTAGTTACTCATTAGCTTATCGATCGGTGATAGAACACTATGCAACAAGTCATCCCATCTATATCGCTCACTCGGATCATCGGATTTCAGTAACTCGAGATGGCGGTTGCATAGTGGGCATTAGTGATTACTGTTAGCTGTCATATCTTAGATCTTCCATTATTTAGATGTTAGTCCTCAGCCTATTCGGTTCTGTAAATGTTTCAAGCGTCTAGCGATTTACAAAAGCTACGTCTTCAACCTGTCCATGTACCTGACTATCTCTCAAATCCAGAAACTCTACTGTATATAAAGCTTGAACGCTCAACTATTAGATCCTTCTTATTTGTGTCACCTTCATGACTAATTAATATGGAAATTAACTACGGGTGCAACATGAATTTATACCAAACAAATGTAGCCTCAGTAAGGACTCGAACAATCAGAAAACAGGCTTCAAACCAGTTCCCAGCAGTGCAGTTGTGTAGAAGATTCAAGTACAAACCTCTGAGGGTAGCACTTGGAATTCATAAGCTCCATCTTTCAGGCGGTCCCTCCCGCTGTTTGAGTATAACAATATATAGCAAGTGGATGTTAAATGTGCTTCAGACCTCCGAAAGATATAGACTAAGAGCAGAAGCGGCTTAATGACTTAATCCATCAAAGGGTTCCCACATCCCACGCTCCTTACAAATTCATATGTGTGTGCTTTTGATGGGTGAGCGCTTATCCGATTCCGATTTCGCAATAATTAATTTGTGCAATTAGGATTGATTTTCCCGCCCACAAAGCGTCATTATAAATGACACGTCCGGAGGGGGTACAGAGAAATATTAGAGGAGAACCAATAACAATGGCACAGAGTCCTTTTAGTGGATGGGCAGGAACAAATCATCGCAAAAAGGACCTCAATAGAATAGAAAAATGTTGCTCATTGTTTGAAAAATACAAAAAAATAGGGAATCCGAGTGGAAAACGATGGAAAGAAAAAAGAAACAAATGGCACCCAAGACAGAGCGGAAAACAAAAGAATCAGTAAACTAAAAAATGGCAATTATTAATATTGAATATGTGTAGCACATAGCCGACGTACATAGCTCATAGAGTCCTCGTTCTGTGTGTGTATTGGTGTGTATGCATGTCTAGCCATAACTATACTCTAAGGACCCAAATCCCACTCCAAGCCAAGATTGGAAAATGGAAAATATTTATAAGTAGTACATAGCATCATTTGAATGGCAGCAATCGCGGGCTACAAACCCAATTGATTGCCACGCATATTAGGCTAAGCCGCAAGCTGTTAACTGAATGTGGCAGTCTCTTAGATTTATATATTGAGTGTACTATATTGTAACTACCATATACAACTATGCAAGGAGATTAAAATGCGACTACTAAGAAGAACTCTATGCGATGACTGTGTTTTATTTAAATTTCAGCTCCGTCCTCTACAGAATCCATGCGGATTTGCGGTTTACTGGCTAAGGATTTTTTCCTATTCTTTCACAGGATATGGTAGGTTATTTCCCACCTCCCGACCTCCCCGGGGGCATGAGTTGCCACACTTGATGGCTGATGGCCAGCCAAGCAAGAAGACAAAGTGCAATGCCAGTTCAGCAAACAACTGGCAAAAAGTTTACACTTTACATTTTCGGATCATGCTCACAGGATGGTTCTCCTCGCTATTTCAGTGGGGAAGGCACGGGCTGTCAGCCAGTCACTCAGTCAGTGGGTCCATTCAAAAGGTCGGATGCTCTGGGAAAAAAGGGATAAGGACATGAGGCCAAGAGGGATAGACAGCTGCAATAGTTGCAGTTGCAGCAGAGTGCGAAGTGCAAGCAACGCATCTTAAACAACTCTCCGAGGGCAGCAGGATACAACGCCATGTGTGATGATGATGATTTTTGCCCCCAAACGACGCCCCAGCCGCACCCGTTCGGGGGAAGTGGAAATGGTAAGTGTCCGCAGTAACAATGTGGGGACAAAACGTGCTACGTGTATTGACTCACTAATGAGAAAATGAACAAGAAACCAGCGGAGCAAACCGGACCTAGAGAAAAACCACGCAACGCCATCGCACTAATGACCCGGAGTTGAACCCAGAGATACAAATGGTGATAGGTTCACAGATAGAGATACAGATACAAAGGGTTCGGATTGTGCAGAGCAATAGAGGTCACTGCAAGAAATTATTATACTACTACACATATAGAGCAAAAAACCAAATTTTATACAAATGAAATCAACTTTTCTGATCATAATTTCAATCATTTTAAATTAATTTAATATTCATTCATTGAAATGCATTTATACTTAGCTGATTATTGTAATAAAAAGCATGCATGTAAAATAATATAAATTAAAATAATATGATTTCATGGTTGGAAGGGTTTTCCACTCATTCATTTTATATTTATAATATTTATCATTATGATTCAAATTCAAAAAGCTTTGGTTGTCATTGTCCCTATTGGGATGAATAATTTATTTGATTAAATGATTTTATCAAAATATGTAACATAATATATGTAAATATTTCTAAGGGGTTACATGGGTTTAATTGGTAAGCTAAAAACTTTTTTTCAATAAAACCGAAAAAGGATTTTTAGTTGCCGATTTCGTTTTTTTTATGGTAATACATAAGAATAGTACAGGAGGGTTCAGAAGGATCAAAAGAATCAAAAAAGAAGAAAAATAAAGCCTTTTTAGCATAGGCCCTAAATTTAACTTGTAATTCAACATATAGTAATATAATGTAAGGAAATATAAGGGAAATGTAGTATAACATTACATGGGGGCTATATTGGATAACATTTACAAACTGACTAAAGTTTCAAGACTATTTTTATAGTTAAGTTAAAACAAACAAGAAAAGAAAGCTATCTTTGGGCTGAGCCGAAGTTGATATACCCTTGCAGTTAAGTGGCAGTTTATGTTATAGGATATATGTACATATATATATATGTTGTATATCGGATGGGCTTTATATTGCAAATATCGGATCGACTTGGCCGATCCTTATTAAAAAAGGAGCTTGGCTTGTTATACAAGCTAAAAAAACAGAAACCAAAAAAACAACTAAAAAATATTACAACAAAAATTACAAAAAAAAAAATTACAAAAAAAAAAAAATTACAAAAACAAAAATAAATAACAAAAAAAAAAATTACAACAAAATATTAAAACAACAAAAATTACAACAAAAACAAAAACCTACAACAACGCAAACTACAACAAAAACAAAAAAATAAACACCAACATTTACACAAAAATAAATAATGATTTTCCGAATTTTTCAGGCTTGCTTAAGTGCAACCTATGAGAATCGAGGAGGAGGGCGTTATTTTTTAATTCATTTTTTTTTAATTTTCATTGAATAGCTACCAAAATAAAGTTCATTCTTCAATGATATTATATGCAAATAAACCGTAAAATTGTTATCTTCATAAGTGTAAGATTCGTTGGTGCTCCTAAAAGTAGGCAATGAAAATATGGGTGTTTACATTTTTAGTTTAAAGATTTATAAAGAAACATGTTTTCCTTTAAAAATTATAAAAGAAATATGTTTCTATAAAAGCTTCGAAAGCTTATATATCCTGGTATCGGCATTTCGGATCAATCAGTTATATGGCAGCAATAGAATATAGTCGGCCGATCCTTATGCAATTTGTTATGTCGTATTATTTTTCCAAAAATAGCATTCGTACGTTGAACTCTCTAACTCTTAAAATACCAAAGTAATAGCATTTCCGATCAATCAGTTATATGGCTGTTCCGACTTATATACTGCCTGCAAAGAAAGGAAGGGTGTGTTCGAAGATTTAAGTCGATAGCTTTAAAAATGAGAGACTATGAGAAACAGACAGACGGACAGGAGGTGATCCTGATATAGAATATACATATATACTTTATAGGGTCGGAGATTTCTACTTCACTGCGTTGAACACTTTTGACCCAAATTATAATACCCTCTGCAAGGGTATAAAAATAAACTAAAACTATTTTTAAAAAATTTTAACTACTAGTTTATTGTATTTTAAGAAACTATCTGAACTATCTTCCATCAAGATCAAGATGAGTTTTTTTTGGAAAACAATCATTGCTTCTTTAATTATCTCCTATAGGAAATATTAATTTAAACACAAAATTGTATTTACTATATAGCAAATGTTTCGTATAAATCATAAAGAAAATAAATAAAATTAGTTTTTCGATGAGAGAAGCGATATTGTAAGCGAGAACCTTACATTTCAATCATTGATAAGCACCGAAAACTATGGATATTTTTAAAATAAATAAGCCTAATTTGTATTCCGAGATATATTTTACATCTGAAGTAAAATATCTGCTTATACCAGATTTTTTTGTCAGTGGTGTTTGGTCTCGTTTAGTTGGCAATCTGTGACTGCCATACCTGCTGTTCCCCGCAAGGCAAAACTTTGTTGTGCGAACGGTGTAAAAATGCCCGTAACTGTGGCTGAGTGCGGTAAAAGAGGTTACAACCCATCACCGTTCTAGACATGTACTGCTCAGGTTGTATATATACATGTGCCACATCTCCAGGAGAGATGCAATGCTGTCCTTGCCCCGTAATCAACCAAATAACGACTGCCAAAATGGTGGATAAGCGCGGAACTAATAAAGAAGAAACGTTGCATGGCATTGCGCTGGCTGCACACAATAAGCCCGGACCCGAGCTTATCCTTCGGGGAGGTCCTTGCTCCCCTTTTGGCCCACATTTTCAACCCGCTCCCCGCCTTCCACCTACCGCCGCCCCTTTTCAGCTTATCACAGAAGTTGAAGCTGCGTCAAACCCTCGACGACATTTTATTTGCTCGCTGGTAATTTTGTTTCCGTTAGCTACTAGTGTTTCTCCCCATTCTTTTCCGCTTTCTCCACTCCCGTCTCTTTCACTCCCCCGACTAGCTATCTCTCTCCTTGGCCACCATCTAGCCATCTAGCCACCGTGGCTGCTCTTCTTTTGTTGGGTTTGGTTAATGAACCGAAATGCGTGTTTGTCTCCCACGTTTCGGGTTTGTATTTTGTGGCATTGGACGGGAGTTCGCTGCTCTATTCAGCCATTCCTCCCGAGTCCTCGTCCCATCTTGATCCTTCAGCTAGAATGGCGGCAAAATTGTGTTGCCCCAAATATGTATTGCAATCATTGTTTTGATGACTTTGTTGCTGGGCAAAGTCAAATTCACGTCTCCAGAGAACGAGAGCGCAGAAAGCGGAGAAAGGGGCGAAAGTTGGCGGGGGTATGGCGTTTTATTCGGTTGTTTGGATTATTGCTTCAAGCTTATGTTCTGGAATCGGATTCTATTTATGGCGCTCCGTTTTGTATGTGTGAGTAATTCACATGAGCACACACACACGCACCCGCAGTTACAAATCTGTCTGTCTGGCATTTCCGCTTCGCCAACTCATAATGTATTTAATTAGCAGAAAAAACGAAGTCTACCCCAAGGCGCAGGAGCTTTAAAACGTGCAGAAGGTTCAGAATTTTAAAGTACATTGCAATATTGCAATGTGAAATAAATGAATTTTTTATCAATACCCTCAAAACCAATTAAAGATTTTGTATCAGAATAACATGTGTAAAAGTCAAACATCAAATTGCTTTTCGATTTGTCTCTTTGATGTTTGAGTGGATTTGCATCGCTGCATCCGCCAGATACTTTTTTGCAAACAGCGCCAGTAATGCGACAAAAACCGTCATAATCAAACAACGGAAAATAAACGAAATTTAGCGGAATATTAATATCGGTGGCCATAATAAAAATCAATGTAAAACATGAGCACAAATGAACGTCGTAATGGAATCAAGAGGCACTTACACCCACAACCACCATCCGCCGTGGCTAAAAAGTCACAATGTTGAACTCGAAACTTGCCACAAGCAGTAAAAAGTTCGCTCCGCCGGTTGTGTGGGCGGTGTGTGGGTGCCAGAACATTTATGAATTTTTTAAGCTGCAAAAAGGATGCTTTAATGAAATATGTCGTCGTTGTGCAAACAGCGATTTATTGCATCCGAAACGTGAATTATTAATGCAAAGCCGTTGGTCAAAATCCGAGGAAAACCTCGTGAATATGCAACCTGGTGGGGATGGGAAAATTGCTGCTGCTGCTGCTGCTGCTCCCGTTGTCTTTATTGGCCCTTAAAAGCCGCTAATGAAATCAATATAGCTGTTCTAAACAATTCCTCGGGAGCCCGGACGCATAAAAATGCTAAATAAATTGATGAACTGCGGCAAGGATGACGGCAGCCTGAAAAGTGGTAAGAGCCGATTGGGGGTCTGGGCAGAATTCAAGGAAAAAGAGCTCGAGAATGACGAGACTGGCTGACGGACTGCCTGCCTTTTTGTCGTAAAAGGCGCCGTTCCCTTCCTGTTGTAAAAAAGCAAGGCTCGACCCTTTCATTGTGCTCGTGGCCTGGCCCATTCAGCAAACCGGCGACTGTCAGGGGACTTCTGGTGAGAGGCCATAGGCACTTGCACTTGCCTTTGCCAAGGTCTATGAGGGGCGTTGCTGGCGCCCAAATTGTATAAATATAAACGACATTAAAGCGCGTCTGGAAATAAAACAAACAGCAAGTCAAACCCAATGAACTGAGCTGAGGACCTTTCATCGCCCCCCTTTAAATGAAGGACCCCCCATCTCTCCAGCCATCCTCTCTGCAGGACGTGGAGGCCCACCTGATGTGGCAATTCAAGCGCAGCTTTATTGTGCTCTCTGTTCTAGGTTCTCGGTTCGATTTTCCATATCTCTACACAATGCCCTTGCTATTTTCGTAGGATCTACGGAGGGAGGCGGGTATTTTGCTATTTGTGTGGGTGTGGCAGGTCCTTTACCAATTTGCTATTGTGCGTTGGCAAGCTTCGTTTATATTTAACCATTTATAAATATATGACAGTGGCTAGGAAGCGAGCAACAATGACAATGTCCTCACCATAAGTCCTTGTTATTTGGGAGCCAAAAAATGAACAGCCTACGAAAAAATTGGAGTACAGTGGGGCGTCGAATATGGGAAACTAAGAATATTTACTCCACGTATCAGTACAGCTATTATGATAGTTTTCTACATTGTCTATAAGCCTACTTAATAAGAATTAAAAGCACAGAAGCGTTTCAAAAAACTCCTCAATATAGCATTTTATTAAAAAAAATGTTTACCCATAAGAAAACTAATATTTTATGTTACCCATACTTTACTGTATTTAAAAAAGCCGTGAAAAACCCACGACTACGTGTCAATGCCAAAGGTTCACACTTTTGAGCCGGCGTGGGAGATCCTTTCGGGATTGGAGGGGTTATTGTTATTGGAGTCGCTAGCCTCTGATGTCCTGACGGCTGTGATGGCAACACATTGTTCTAAATATCTAATGGCACACAAACAGGGTATTTGCAGTTGAAGCGTGAATTTTGCCCTGCACAATTCCGGATGCGTGAACAATTTCCACAGCCAAGACGCACAGGACAAATGAAGAAGGGAAGCCCCTCGAAAAAATGATACTCGCATCTGCAAACTCCAAGCTGTCGATAGAGATATGAAGTTTTGGCAGCATCATGAGCATCATGAGGAGCTGAAGGAGCTGAGGGATATGCAGTGAAGCGGTCCATATGACATCAGTGGATTATCACGGACATCGGGAGGAGCATAAACACAAGCAATTTCCTGCTCCTGTGCTTCCATATTCTTTTTCCTTTGTGAGGAATAAAAAATTGAATAAAACACACAGAGGACTCCGCATGGAGAGCCCGTGAGCATGTGTGAGTGGAGCGAAACAAAAGGATGAAATATTGCAAGGAGCGCTGAGGAATACAACAGCACAACACGAGACCGGGTCCCCTCCGGTTCCCCCTTCTAAAGTGTCGAAGTTTGAGGGCAGCACGTAAATTTGCGTTATCCTTGGGCTGACCTTGACAGACGACAGGACAGCGAGCGCGACGGCGACTGCTACTGCGACATCCCTGGCAATGCCACCAAAGGCCTCGCGCATTCTTTTGCCGCTTAGTCTGAGTATATGTTGAATAACTTCACGCAGACATACATGCTAAAAAATAAAGTCCTTTTTTAATAAAAAGGTATAGTATTATTTGAGGACAAGAAGTATTGAAAAATCATCTTCAAGAACAAGTGTTATCTCCTTAAATGTTCTAGATTTAAATTAAAACTCAAAGAGTTTCTAAAAGTGTAACCTATTTTGATAAATGTCCTTTATAGGCCAGACAAATTGAACGAGCCCATTTCGGTGTCTATTTTTCGTTGGGCTCAAGGATATTCTTTATTTATTATTCTCAATCTGGTTTTAAAAACATTTTCTGTCAATGCAGAGTCAAAGAAGAAATGGAGAACTGACTGCTGTTCATGAATGCAAGTACAAATTACGGGCTCATTCAAGTTGGCCAAAAGGCAGAGGCACGAGCAGCGGGCGGCGGGCAGGATACATGAGTCGTGTTGCCCTGCTGGGGCCCCCCGCGGCTGCAGTTGGCCTTCAGCGGCATTCACACGTTCAGAACATGTCCTGTGCCAGCAAACAACAACAACAGCCGTGGGATCCTGATGAGCCGCAAGCCCAACATCGACATTGACACTGGTAGTTGTCGCTTTCCGTCTTCCCAGTCTCCCTTCCGGAGTACGCCCACTTTTATCCTGCCGCCCCTATCCTGTCGTAAAACTCTCCATTTCCACACTAAATTACAAGTCTTAAATTTTATGCTTCAATAAATCCGCGGGACAAAAATGTGCGCGACTCGTTGGCAATTTGTAACAAATTGAATTCAATTAAATAAATTAAAATGCATTCTACATAAGCGAGTCTGTTAAATGGAATCAAGCGAGGAAAAAAACTGAATTAAAAATTACTTTCGAATGTGACGGGGGCGAATGGGCGCCCTCGTCCTGCTCCTGCCGCCGACCACGGTTCATCTGCAACTTTCCGTGAGCCAATTTACAAAGCCAGAGTGCAAAATCAAAGCGAAAGTTGGAACAAGAGAAAGTTGGCCGGGGCGTGCAGGAAAAAAAGAATGAAAGGGGGATTGGTTGAAGTAACTGGGATTTTTAGATAAATACGAGTGTGCACGGTCTTGAGAGCACATTAATAAAAGCTGAGCATGTTGGAAACTTTTTGCCAGTCAATAGAAAAGTTGGCTGGGAGTTTCCTCCGTTTTTCTCCCCTTTTTTGATATTTTGAGGTTTCTGGGTTACCAGCTTCTGGGGGCGTGGCCAGCCGGAGACAAATGACAATTTTCACTAAATAACTGAAGGGAACTCGTAGAAACGCAGCGGAAACCCCAGGAAATGAAAAAAAAAATTCACCACAAATAACATGGTACATCAAAACAAAAGACATCCTGGAGAATCCTGTGAAAAACTTGCAAACGGGGCGGATACTTGATAAAGTTGAAGGAACAAACAAATTTGCACACTTCCCCACCTAGATTATTCAATCTTTGGGTCTCGGATCCCACTCAAAAATTATCCAAGCAAGGGGTTAGAAAGGTGGTCCTTAAGGAAATTGGAACTTGTTAAGTAACACTCTTGGAGGACAGTAGGATTTGATTTACTGGACAAGGTCTTAAAGTGCTTGTTAAGTCCACTCAGGTCTAAAAAATAAGTCGTAATCCACTGTAATTTTTAGAAATTCCCTAAATCACCGCGAATGCATTCAATTGAGCAGACAAGGAGCTAAGAGTCTCGGCAAACTTTGTGGTCCAAACTTCGGCCCGCCGCAGATCCCCTTATAAGCATGTTTGCCCGGGCCTGGCTAATTGAAATGCAGCCACTTGGCTAATGCCGAGTGGATGCAGTTTCGCTTATACTTGGTCTTTCTGGGGATACCGCCCGATGCCTCAAATCCTCGCTGGGATGGCTACAAACTAATCAATTTAAAAACTTTCAACCGGCAGCAAAGTTTTGTGTGTGCGATGAGCGCTACTTGTCTGTTTTCTAGTTGGGTAAGTCTCGAGCGCTGGTTCCACGTTTTTATGTACACGCCTAATGGGAAAACGGAAGTTGCAAAGGAAATTCGGGTTGGCGGCGACAGGCAACAGCCAGGGGAAAAAATATTGAAACAGCGAACGAACACAACACAGCGAGCAGTTGTTCTGCATTTCCGTTTCCGCTGGCGGCGTTGCTGTTTTTCCCGCCTCTCCCTTTCTCCGTCAATGCTATGCACACAGATAAACAGTGACCCGGAATAAATTGTTTCTAAAAAATATGAATCTCAAAAACTATTTACAAGATATTCTTTTCAAAAGACCAGTATTCTTTCAAATTGTGTAAGTACAAGTGCTCGTCTTTAAAGCCCCACATTTTTTTCCAACAGGATCTAAATAAAGTGCATTGCCATTGTCCTTGCTTATGATGAATTTGCGTCCATGCAACAGTACACTTTAGAGGACATTGTAAATACTCGCAACAAGCTAAGGACAGGCAGCATCGCTAAACAGATAAATTGAAAAAGTTGCGCGTTTCAAATGTTTTGCAAAAGCAATTAGTTTGACGCTTCGGGCCGGGCGTGCCACTCCACGCAGCATCGTATTGCAATTAGCGTAACATAAAGAGCAGCACGAAAAACAATACGAGCACCAAATGGCCGGCAAACCACTCCACGCTCGGCCGGCAAAGCCAAGCCACCAAACCAGACCCAACTAAACCAGCCAGCAAATCGGACAGCCAACCAGTTAACTGAAAACGCTGAATTATGAGCCATGACCGTGGGCGAACGGGGGGTTAGCCATCCGTCCACTGAGGCTTTTTTCCACATCGGCCTAGCTGTTCCCGATCCGAAATCCAATTCCATTGCCTCATCCAGTCCACTCGACTCCGAGACCTCCCTCTGGCATAATGCCGATCGATAGGGAGCTGCCTTGGGGGCGTCCAAAACGCATTAATACCAAAATCAATCGAACCAAATTTCAAAAAATAAAACGGGTATTGACTGAAATGTGACTTGATTTTGTTACTCAGTTTGGTGCTACTAACTATATATATTTTCAGTTTTTTTGCACACCAAAGATACATCCAAATGCTAAAGTCAGGTATTTATAAATTCTGAATAGAAACCACACAGCTTCTTTCGCGAAATCACGCATACGCCTCGTGGACACATCCAAGAACGCCACAATATCAAGAGGCTTTATATTCGGCTCTTATTTCAAAATAATTTCTATAATTAATTGTTGTTTGCATTTCACAGAATTTTGCAAGCCTATTAAAGAACAAAAGGCTGCTTACGCTTTCGAATAATTAATTCGCGAGTTTAATGTACATGTTGTTCTAATAAATCGTTTTAGAAAAGCGCCTACAGGGTATTCAAAATGGTAGCAGCTGTGGCCGCGGAAAAGAATTTCCCGAAAATCAGAGCGAACTGCCACTGGCCAAAGGCAAAGATAGTCGTTGGATTTGGCCCTAATTGAAGTTTGTTTGAATGTATGGATGGGCGGAAGTGGGTGGATTGTGTGCCTGCATGGGCGGATGGGGAGGCCATGGATGAATTGGCTTGGTTGGTCGTGTGGGACATTGAATTAATTACATTTACACGGCCCGGAGTCTCTTTTTCGCTTTATCTGTATTTTTCCCGGTGGTGGGCCGATGTTTTGAGTGTTAATTAAAAACTGAATGTAAAATAGGCGTTGACATTTGCGGTAGGAGCATAACCCAAAGTTAAATGGAGGCTCAATTGCCAGTTAAATACTTGTCAAAGGAAATCCACTTTGGCTTCGATCATACGCTACAAATTGTCTAAATTTCCGAATTCCAATTGAAGACCAAAAATCGATATTATTCTTTTTCCGTAAATGGCACCATTCAAATGCGCCTCAAAGCAAGTACTTTTTCCCACTAACGAAGCCAATTAGAGGGCGCACCCTCCGGCTGCCTTTAATTACCCTTAAGTACCCGGGCCAAAGGATAACTAATATCCCGCAGCATCTTAGGCAGGAGTCAGCTTAAACTTTTCCAGTAAAGTAAGGGCAGAAAAAGTGTCTTCAAGTCGGAGGATTTTCATAAGCAAGTGCAAGTTTTTAATACAAGGCCCATACCCTGTGGTCAAGCTAGATTTTTCTCATTTATTTACGAGATAAACTTTTGATTTGTCGCACCAGCTGGAGGGGAAAAAGTCAGTGAGACGGGGCGAAGAGGTTAAATGCAGACCGAGCTGAAAATATTTTATTACCCAAATACTATTTGGTAATCTGGAAAACTCCAGCCAAGGCGTCGACCGTTCTACCATGGCCCTATAAAATATATTTAATATGGGGGTCTTGCTGTTGGCTTTCGGGTAATTCTCGCTTATTATTACCCCCTCAGAGCGGCCCACTTCCGCCACACGAATACTGTAACGCTTCAGTTAACAAACTTATGGCATAATAAAAAACTTTTTAAATAAATTTTCGCGAGGATTTTTATGGTCAGTTTGTAATAAATAAAAATTCTCCAACAACCACAGAAGCAGCCAGAGAAATTCAAATTAAGTTTTTGTGGCCATTCGGCTTGCGTTCCTTTGGCCAATTTGCTGGTTCTATCAAATTATTCAATTATCGTCAGTCATAAAGGGCATTCAATAAATGAATAACTCGGAAAACAAAGATATACAACAGTCGCACTGACAATCAAAACATGATAGAAAACTTTATGGCCCGACTGTTAATTGACTAGGACTCGAACAAAGGTTATCAGGCGATTTCCCTTATCAATGAAAGCGAAAACTACGAATATGTTTGCAATCTTTAGTGCCGGAGTTTATCGTTGGGATTTATACTTTGCACTGGCAAACATCGGGCACCGCTCGAGCTGAGCTGCGATAAGTTTATCAGGGGAATTAGTAAACAGAAGCTACATATGTGATTCCAGCAGAGAGTGGGGCGTTGTTTGCTTTACACACGGGCTCGGAATAATTAAAGTGCAATAACAACATATGTGCCAACACCCACCACCCACTCCACGCACATGACAAGCCAGCCCGGCGACAGAAATAGAAGTCGCCCCCGTATGACTTTGAAAGAAAGATAGTGGGCTAAAGTCAAGGGGAGAATGACAATATGAATCAAATAATTAAACCCATAATAGTTGAAAAGATTAGGCACTTTCGTTAACATGTTGTGCTTTATTGAGAATCCATTATTATGGCGCTACAAAACTTTCTTTAAACTTCCAAGCTAATTGTCGTTATATCGTAATATTGTCTCCGGAATTGCCGACATTTAAATGCCCTAAGTTTGTTTAAACTTTAAACTTAACGTTATATACACGCTTCCTTCGTCAGGCCGTTCATCCTACAGGCCGGTGGCTTTTTGGCTGTTAATAACGTATTTGTTATAGCCCTGGTTGAGCTGCTCCAGCAGAATGAAGGTCAGCACAGTGTGAGGGCCCAGCCGGCAGTAGTACGGTGTGAATCCCTTCCACAGCGCGAAGATGCCCTCCTGGCGAGCCACCCTGAACAGCACGTCCAGAGTACCCCGGTACTCCGCTTTGCCATCAATGGTCTTCATGTTCTGGATGCGAGTTTTGGCAATGTCCAATGGCATGGACGTCATGGTGGTCAGAAGACCGCTCAACATACTGGCACAGAAGTGCAGTTTGATGCCCTCCTGCATTTTAAGAGGTCCATCCCGGAAGTAGGCCTTGAACTGCGAGTAACTGGCCAACTGAGTCATGTTCACCACCATAGCGCGGCCCACGGTGGGCAAGCTGCCCCTCCAGAGAGCCGTGATTCCTTCCTCCGATGTAATTCTGGTCAACGCATTGAGCACGTTGGTGTAGTTTCTCCTCTCCGCCACCGGCAGGCGACCATCGGAGGTCATGCGGATAAGCGCCACCTCAGCGGGCGTACCGATGAAGGCACCACAAGCTCCGGCTATCGTTCCCATGGCCATACTGTGAAGAACTCCGGGGTTGTGCTTGAATCGCTCCACGAACTGATCGTTCAGGTACGTGTACATGCCCAACCTACCGGTGGTGTAGGTGGCCTGTCGCAGCAAGGCCGCACCGATTCCCTGGTAGAGAGCCAGGGGTCCCTCCTTGCCGATGATCGTTTGGATGCAATGGAAGGAGTTCCGGAACTCTTTCTTTCCACTGCCAGCTCCCGAGATCTGCATCCGGGTTTTCACCTATCCAGGGAGAGAAAATTGAAGTCCAGTTTCACACACATTTGGGAAATGAGAAACTTACCAAATCCAGGGGCTGCACCACTAACGTGGCACCCATTCCGGATAGGCCACCAAACAAAAATTTGATGGCATTGGAGCTCTGTTTCTTGGGAGGAGCGCTCATCTTTTACAAGTGATTACACAACAGCGATTTGAGTAAATGCTCGCTCAATTGCCTGCAATTTCCAGTTCAGATTGCTGCCGCTACCCCTGCCCCTGCTCTTGCTGCTGCTACTAGTCGCTGCACTGGAAATTCAACTCAACTGGGGAGGGAATGTGGAAAACGGGCGAGGAATCCGTGGGCTGTGGCTTCGCCTGTGGCACAAATTATAATGAATTTTTTCACCCGCACGCACTTGGCCAACAGCTGATACGGCTGACGCCTTTCGTTGGTATTGGTTTTATTGGCGCTTCCTCGTTTTATTTTTGCTTATTTCACTGAGGCCCGCGCGAATGTTGTTCAATGTCAAGCACGTCACTCGCACGAAAAGTGTTCCTCCCGCTCTAGTCCCGTTGCTAATTTTGGCACAGTGGCACACGTGCTGCTTGGCTGCAAATTGTTGCGTTGTCGCGGAATGTTTTCCCACCGTTTGTTTGATCTCTTTTTAGTTTTGCAAGAAAAATAAAATGCAACCAGCAACAACACCAAAATACTTCTGGTGACGACGGCGATTGTTGTTAGTGGGTCAGCTGTGACGTCTGGTTGCGAGAGCGAGAGCGGCGGCGCAAGAGCGAAGCAGGGTTGTCATGATTCAATGGTAAAAAAATTCTTCGGCAGAAAATAAAATGTTAAAGAATTTTATATTGATTGTAAAAAAAATTTAAAAAAAGAAAAAGTTTTAAAGTTTTTGAAGTTTTCCATATGTTAGCAATGAGATATAACAATATAAATGAAAATAATATTAACGAAACTTTTAGGTTGACTACCCTGGCTGGGCCTGGGTCTATCAGCCAAGAGCGAAAACCGTGTTGATAAACGCCTTGGCCACAATTTTGAATGTGAGAGCGGTCAATTAGCCGTTTCCCCTGCATCTATGTTTTTTTGTTTACAAAATTGAATCGCCCACCCGCCCACAGGTTGAATTTGCCAGATTTTTCGCATTGCTTAGGAAGACCAAGAGCGAAATTATAACACCTCTTTCACCGCATTCGCGTGTTCGTACATTTGTTAGCATTATCTCTTTTCTTGCCTTTATTTGGTAACTGCTTATCGACACACGGCCAAGATGTTTGCAGCCTTTTTATCGTAATTGCACTAATTATTAACATTTTCACCGCATCGTTTTGGTGTTATATTTGTTACGTTTTGAACAGCCAATGCTAATGGAACTACAGTAACTACAAGCTAATAAAAACAGAATGACTAAAATAAGTATAAGACAATAATTTTAAATAATCTAATAAAAATATCAATTTTAATTTCTAAAAATATGCATGCTTAGAAAAATTATAATAAGCCCTTACATCTTAATTAAAGTTACAATACAAAATATCACGTATACGCTAAGTATATTTCACATTTCAATAACCAAATAAAGTTGTTTTTGTCAGCCTTTTCTATTTTTAACTTCCCTTTCCTAATAGAAATCGTAAACATTTTCCACTTTTGTAAATATTATTGTTTTGACCTCTTCTTTTTACAGCCTTTGCAAGGCCATGTCGATTTTAAAGGTTTCTGCGAATCAAAGGTCTTCGTCGATTTAACAGAAATGACAGATAATGACGATGGAGCTTGTCGCACAACATATTACCATTAAATCGCACTCGTATTCACTGAGTGGGCCGGGATTCATCCATCCGAGCGCATTACGCGCATTCGTTACGCTTTTCTCCGACTCCCATCCACATCCACACCCACAGCCGACTCCCGACTGCCGCCTTCTGCTCCTGCTCCTTTGGCGACCTTGTTCCTGTGCTTCTCATTCAATCAGAGGAGACTCAACAGATTGCCTGTCGTTTGCCTGCCATTGAAGCTGAAGCAATTCCAATTCAATTTTAGCAGCGATGACGATGCGCCGACGACAACGCTTGCTCCAACAGGGATTTTCGCATTTTTTTGTAAAAAACTGAAATGAGGACGCTGGGCTGGGGCGTGTGGGTGGCGGGCTATGGGTGGAGCCAAGCGAGCAGGCACATTGTAAGCAATCAGTGGGGAACAGGGCCGGAGGAAGAGCCAAATCTCCAGCTGTCAGCGGGGCTGTAGATAAAAACTACCTCCCATGCAGGACACATCCACTTCCCCGGCTCCGGACTCTCACTTGAGCATACACAACATACAGCTCATGGCCGGAACGGACGGCCAGCCATGGTTAATATGCCCCTCTGGCGCAAATATCAGACATATAAAGCATACACTTGTTGAAAAATAATAGTGTCTTCATACACATTTGGGTTTATTTAAGGCCAATTAAAGGAGCATCTTATTACAATAAAAGGTGCTTAAATTTAAACTTGAATATAATTTGAATAGATTTTTGGAAATATTATTGTCAAACAGTGAAGTGGACTACTTTTAGTGGCGGGTTTGTATGTATCTGCAGTCGGTGTGAAGGACATCGTAAGTGAAATTGAACGCTTGGTCTTACGGAAGAAATAAGAGGCGGCGAGGCATATAAATTATATCCCATCGATTGTGGCATGTGGATAATAAAATCTTTTGACTTTTACAGAAAAAAACTTTAATCCTTTATAAGTTTCTACGATGCAATAATCCAAGGCCTGCAAAAAAGAATAAAATTGAAAACTATTTTAAAATTATTATGTAAAAATATATAGATAAAGTTTAATTATTTAAAAAATAATATGTTAATACTTTTTATTAATTAAAGATCTCAAGCTCTTGAAATCACTTTCACAAAATGAAAATACAATTTTCAATGGACGTCACAAAGTGAAAAACCTTTCAGACTCTCACTTAGCAACTGCACTTTCAAAGTCGCATCAGAATCAGCAAGTGCACTCAATCCGATCCTTTTGGCCAGGTGCTCTGGATACGGAGGTGGATTGGATGAGTTTGTCGACTCAGTTGAAGACTTCGAAACAGGTTTCCATCGCTCATGTGACGCTGGCTGGCCAATCAATAAAATTTCACGGCGCAGTAATCAAAGCATGTGACATTAGCGTAAAGTTGAATGAATCCATAGCCTGGGAGCTGGTTGGGCTTTTGTGTGGCAACTGAGATGATAGGGTCTCGCTCGATATAGTATGCAGATACTACCCCCTCAGATATTTATTCCCTGGCAGAATCAACAGTTTGTCGCCTGCTAATTTTAAACGAGAAAAGGAGACTGGGAGTGGGAGCCCCGCCAGCGAAGTTCACCTGCAAGTTTGTTGGCGTTTATTTTTGTGCAGCGCGTTTATTGATGCGTTAGGGTAAGCAGATGGCGGGCAGAAAGCGGGTATTGGTGGCTGAATCGATTCGATTGGAAGTTTTACCAGGTTGGGTTTTTGGCAACGACCAACTTGAAGTGCAAATCGAGCGGAAGACTCCAATGCGTTGGCCAACAAAAATAAGTCGACGCTCCAAGCCCGCTCCCATTCACTTCCTGTCTGCCAACATTTATTCTTGGCTCCGGCTCGAATAAATAGGAATCCTTGAAGTTCAGACAAAGGTCGCACTCCTTAGTAGGTATTCAACGATTTGTGTCACTGCCAAGCGGCGGAATGGCCAAAAGGAAACGCCCTGGCGCGTGCTGGAAGGTCCGGAGGAAAAGGAAACCGAACAATTGGAAACCGGCAAAAAAATGCCGCATGACTCAGGCAAGAACCACTGCACTTGGCGCCAAAGTGCAAGCCAAATTAAATGGAAAGGCAAATGGTAGCAGCTGAAGTGAGGAATTGTTTTGGCAAACTGGATTCCTGCAAAGTTTCCGGCGAACTAGAATCACCTAAATCAACAATTCCTTGATGTAAAAAATAAACTAGTAAAGAAAAATTTAAATTTGAGCAAAAACCTTTACACCAGAAAAAAGTTTACAAATAAATGAATGCTTTTTCTTTAAAATAAAATACATTTTTGTGGCATAACGAAGCTTCTCTTTTAAGATTATACAATTTATGTAAATTATACAATTAAAAACCTAAACATATGAATCACTTGTTCTATGGAATTTGAAGCTTACTCCGGTTTCTTTGAACTCTTACAATGGCACATACTTTTCTGCTGACTGTCACTTAAATTAGAACACCATTCACAGATCCTGTCCTCTTTTCAGTAATGAAATCCGCTTTAGCAATTCATGTGGGGATAAAGCCGGAAAAAAGCGAATATCCTCGAATAGAAAGTTGAAATTGCTTTGCCCCAAAGGGAACGCAAGGGGGGTAATCGGGGGCTAAACGAGGGTTACTCGTGGTGTCCTTTGGCTATTTGTAATATGCAAAATGCGACAAAATAGTTCGGGGTGGCCAGTGCCACGCCCAGCCACTTGGCTGCGTAAATAAACATTTAACTTTCTATCAGAATTTGCATGAAAAACAGCGAGAGATGGGTTGGATGGTAGAGGAGAAAAGCTCGACAGGATTACCGCGACCGCAGCCAATTTAAGCGGACTCCAGAGGGCGGAGAGAACTCAGCCAAATCTGATTGTGGACTAAACATGCTAATGGCATTATAATTATCCCAGGGGATGAAGACGCACAGCCGCAGTGCCACCTGCCCCAGTGAATGCAAATTGCCAACTTTTTCCACTTTAAGCTGCTAAATTGCATTGTGGTTGCAGCGGCAGTGGCAGCGGCAGCTCCTCCAGCGACTACTGTCCGCGTCCAAAGGGTATTCCGACATTAGCGTATAATCAGCATTAATGGGGGCTGACGATGCTCTTCGGAAGATGCTCACCCATCATCCGGCGGATGCCACTGGCTAAGGGGATTCTAAGGGCCATTGTGTTTGGAGCTTCTGTGTTTCCGTATTTTTTGCTCCCGGCTTGCTCCCAGCGCGGGATTATATCCGCATCAGCTCAATGAAAAATTATATGCGTGCAGGGCATTGTTGTGGGTCGGTAGCAATATGGATAACGCCCTATTGTCCTTTCCTTGGGGACATTGAAATTAGTTTGCATCATTCCAGCAAGCTCTTGCATTTAATTGTCCTTCGGATGAGCCCTTGTGGGAGAAATTCTCATCCGGTTTGTCACGACGAAAAATTAAAAAAAAACGTTCATAAGAAGAGATCAACATTTAAAAAATGTATTGTTTGAAATATAAACTTAATTTCTGCCTGTGTGCTATTACTGTCTTCCCGTTCCTATTGCAAAGGTATTTCATGATTACCTTTTAGGTCCAGGCTAAATCTCTTAGCCATAAGCGCAGAAAAATATGTTCATACGCCCCATTGTCCATATTACGGATACGCCACTAGGCACTCGAAGGCGGCATCCACATCAGGAGCTACCACCCGCTGATTAAGAACGAAAATTTATGGCTCCTCTCATGGCTGGCTCATAGAAAGGAGTTTTCCTCCCGCCTGTCTGTCTCTGGTTTACTCGATTCTATTTTGTTGTTTGCGTGTCAACCTTTTTGGTCATATAAATTAAAAGCAGCTCAGTGTCGGCCTCAAACAACTAAGCCACTTGGCTAAAATGTCTGTGGCTTCAACAGTGTAACTAAAGTCGCTCCAGAGCCAACCTCAGCCTCAGTTTCAGTTTCAGGCTGAGGCACAGGCTCAGTCTCGGCCTCAGCATCATTGTCAGACGCAGATAAAAACTTGAAATCTGCTGCGGGTGCAACTTTGCTCTATAAATGCGGTCGAGAAACCGAAACCACTTTCAACTGCTCCAAAAACCGAAACACTTTTACTCGGCCACCCGCCTTCCCTCTTTTGGCCAGAAAAAGACAACAATGTTGGGCGGCACTGTAGGGGCGTGGGGAAAGCAAACAAGCCAAGTCAACGGTTGGAAGGGAAAGGATTCGGAGCGACAGAAACAGAAAACAAAAAACAACTTGGTCGCCCCATTTTCACTTGCCACTTTCTCCCTGGCCCAAAGTCAAGAGAAGTAAAGGCAGCGTGCCAGGCATAGTTTAGGCTACAAAATTTATGGTGTTAATTCCAAGTATGTGAGTGAGCTTGGATGTGTCGTCTCCGGACTGAGTGTGTGAACAGTATGTTTGAGTGTCTCAATTCAGGACCCTAGGCCACCCACATTCTACGCCATCCCTGAGCAGCAGTAAGCTCCTAGGAAATCCGAAATGTCTTCTCACATGGTGGCGAAAATAGACGAAATCCAATAAGGCAAAATATGAAATGCCCTTTACGAAAATAGTATTTTATTATACTCTACTTAACGATGGAGGGTATATGATATTTGAGATTAGTTTTAATAAAAATAATATTAGGTTTGAAAGACCAGGTGACAACATCCGTCACTTTATGAGGCAGAAAATTGAGTGATCGACAGCTGCATTTACCGATTCAGGGTTTCAAGGTTGACCACACAATGTAATATATGCTTAAAATCACCATAATAGACACAAATATTAAAGCTTTTATAAGTACAACAGTGATGACACAACCTAATCCATCATGGCTCAAGGCCGCCCAACCAAGTGATCCACAAATGCATCAAACCCCTGAAACCCAAGGGTATCCGACTGTTTGTCTGCGTAGTCAAGTCTATATATACTGCTTCTCCTGCCTTTCTTGTCCTTTTTTTGGCTTTAAGGACAGAAGTTCAGGTTCAGCAGACAGAGGGATACGTTGGGTTGTCGTCGCAGTCATTGGTGATTTATTGTTTCAAAAGTTTTTCTCCATCAGCCGGGCAGTTCTGGGCCGTTCCTTAGGTCGTTGAAATGTGCCCGTGTTCGGTAGAATAAAACTTTATTGAAATCCTAGCCACATCCGCCTCATCGGGAGCGCATCAATCAAGGACGCAGTAACATATGTCGACAGATTGGTTAAATGCCACGCCCACTGCGGCAATGCAGTCATAAAAAGGCCCAAATGGAAAATTGACTTTGAAAGGCATAAATTAGAAAAGCCTAATGAAGATGCAGAGAGAGAAATATTGTTAGTCCAGAACTGATTTAAGCTAGAACACATAGCACGTACTTCGAATGAGGTACTTGAATAAAAAGTCTCTTTAGATGTTTATGGCAATCTTACTTTGTTTTGGATTATCTGAAACTAATATGGCTTTATTAATTCCCTGTGTGGAAGCCAGATTGATTCAAACTGCAGTAAAATAAAAAAAATAAAAGTGCGGAAGCAGAGTGGAGGAAAGAAATCTGCTCTTAAAGTTAAACGCCTGAAGCAGGCCATGGAGGTCACTGGGGGTCGGGCGGAGGCAAGCGCAGCTGCAAACAATGGCATTTTAAAAGCTCAGGGCAGGACGAGCCGGAGCTCTTTGCTCGACCTCAAAGCCACAGACAGACAGGCAGGGGCAGGGAGCAGAAATGGGGGGCAGAAAAAATTCTAAGGGCCACGAACGGCGGACGGAGTGCTGGGTGGTTGGTAAAACACTCGGTAAAACGCGGACGACAAACCTTTAAAGACAAACAAGGCACTACGACGGTGACACGACCGCACACATGGCGTATGCGTAATAACACTTTGCGTTACATTTGCTTTTTATTGCATACCGCAAGGCGGTATGCCTGTTTGCCGTCTCTGCCCAGGGCCTTTGTGTCCTTTGGCCGCCTTAATTTCCGTGCCATGAGGCACGGTGAATGTAAATGTCATACGACTAATGCGAAAACTTTAAACTGCCCCAACAAATGGCCTCCTTCCGGGCCCTCACAAAAAACTTTACCAAATTCGTCGCGTCATCCGGGCATTATCGCACATAATAATTGCCATTACCTTTTAAGCAATAAAAAGGTTCCTCTGACTTGAAGACGGTCTTTGAGTGATTTAGGACCAGCCTGTAGCATTTCGGTTACGGCTTAAGGGGTGTACTTGAAAGTACTTGGAAGTATATGTATTTTTTACTAATAAAAAAAAAACTATAATATTTATAGATAATTTTTACAAACAAAAATCGAAAAACAAACTTAAATGCTAGTCCTTTAGATGCTAAACTGGTCAGAGGACCTTATACTTCATTGGCCAATCAAACAGGGCCAAAATACTGGCTGAGAATCTCACCAAAAGCGAAACAAACTGACGAATGTCAAGCACAGCCATCAACGGAGTAATTGGGATGGCAAAATGGCAGAGGGACGGGCAAAAAAGCAGCAAATTGTGTCATTTTCCGTCTATCTGTATCTCTAAGTTTGCTGCTCAAACTTCCATTGAATGAATTTGCGAACGGAGGCTGCCGGCGGGGCAGAACTGTGGGTCGTGGGAGGTAGTGGAATCCCACTGAAACGGAAGCCGCGATTAAATACAAATAAGGCATTAAGTGCAAAGGCGCTGAGGCGCATAATACAAATTGCGTCGATTGGGTGGGCGGGTTGCTCGGTGGGTTGCTAGATTGGCTGCCTGGAAGTTTGTCTGGGTGCTTCTGATTGCCATGTTGCTGCCATTTACAGTTACAGGAAGCTGTCTATGGAGAGGAAATGGGAAGAAGAAAACTAGTACTTCACTTCGTCTCTTACACTTTTTAAAAATTTAAAAAAATATTGCAAATTGCATTGCGACGGCTTGAGTAATGCCTAAAAGAAACATCGCATGGCCCGAGGCACTTCTACGCTTCGAAAGGACATCTCCTAGTCAGCATCTCGTTGACAATTTTCCTTTCATTGCTGCTACGGCTTCGCTGTTCGCCTGTCAATTTATGCCCGGCAATTGCTTAGCCCATAAGTAGGCAACGTTCCCTTATTTCCATCCGCTGCTATGCAAACTGTCCTGCAGTCGAGGACCGAAGAGGACTGGATAAGACAGACAAAGACCATAACATTGCGGCTGGACGCGCTTCGTGTGGCACTGAAAACGAAAACGAGGGTCTGGCAATTGAAAGTGGTCTGCTTAGCTCGCAAAGGAAGGCCATCTGGGGCTTTAAAAATTCATGAATGTGTTGGATGCGTACGATGATCCTGACCGTCTCCGGACTCGTCCAAGGACGAGTCAATGGATGCAAGTATGCCAATTTATATTTAGCTTCTCACTGGGCCCTTCACCCACAGACAGGCATTTTTTACTATGATGTTGTATTTTCTTTCTTCTATTCTATACTTTTTTCCAGCTCGGCCAGCTGCACAATTTTGCGGTTCATTTAATATTTTTTCGTGTTTCGTGTTGTTTACCTGGCCGGTTGGCCGGTGGGCCAATTCGGTAGGTCGAGTGGCCAGTCCACTCTGGCCTGCGGCCAATGGCATTAGCCTGGGCGCTGGTATTAGTATTAGAATTAGTATTAGCCCTGCCATTAGCCTCATCCGCCGCGGGCTCTTTGAAGCTAACGAGCTGCCATGGCAATTAGGGCGTGGAGCAGACGTCTCTTTATTCCACCTTCGGAGCAGTGCTCTCCAGTTTTTCCATTTATATTTTATTTGCAAAAATTGTAAGCTGCCAAAAAAAAAAGTTTCGCCAAGTCATCACAATATGAATAAGTCAACGTTCGGTTTGCACGGGATTCGATTGCCTAAGGGAGTTAGGGAATTTTGCAGAGAAAGAAATGGTTTATCTTTCCATTGGGTCTTCAGAGTATAAAGCACACGCTATATTAAATGACCTAAATTATCTAGATTCACTAGATTTGAATAAAATTGAATAGTTATCTTTTTTATAATAATTTTTCTTTAAGTGCATCGTTGGACTGGCATGTGTAGTGGTAGGTGTCAAGTACCTGAGCGCGGCTCAACTCGAATCAACTCGGCGCCCTGTCAATAATGTGTATGCATTCAGTTTGTGTGTGGAACCAACAGGGCGTGCAGTTCCAATTAAATCCAAGCATTCAATTACTGAAAAGGCGACAAATGCACACACCTATGGAATTTTCCCCATTTTTTGCATTTCAGGGTGAGGGCATGGCATCCACTTTCACACAAAGTTTTTCTATCAAGAAGAAACCCGAACAAAAAGTGAAAATTGGCGAAACTTTACAGGGGCCAGGGACCACTAGGTTAGATTCCCCATTGCGAATAAAGACTTTAAATTTGTGCAACTAAAGTAATAAAATCGGTGGTAAACCGTTAAAGGTAGCACAGTTGTTGGAAAACAAAAGATTTCGCCGTGTCAGAGCGAGTTCTGTTTGTTGTAGGGTTCGTTTTGAATTGATTAAAATTGACAGCCGCGAGTTCAACATTGAAATAGAAATAGGAATACACCGAGTTCTAACGGAATGGAAAACAGCAACAATGCCCGTAGTGCTTAGGGAAAAATGGCCAACTGGGGAGCACAGACCCCTGCACTTTCGACCCGCCCGCGTTCCAATCGAACAGGCCCTGAAGGGCAAGCCATATGTGGATGTTTTTCATTTGGAACAGGCGCTAAAATTTCCGCCTGCAGGAACAGGATGTGTGCCATGTGCCTGTCAGAAGCGGAAAAACAATTTTACATACTGAATAAAAGACAAACAAAATAAAACTTAAATCTCGTCGTTTAGTTTCGCTTGATCGATTTCCAGCTAAAAGTTCCCTAAATTTTTTAAGCCAGAAACGGAAAAGAATCTTTAAAAAGCACGGCCTTTTAGGTTTATCAAGACAGCTAAAATTACCTAAACAGGCAGCCCCATAATTCGGGATTGCTCGACCATCGTCCTGCTGCTGAGTCCGAGTTATCCTTTACCACAAAGTTGCGCCCGAAAATAAAACACGCATAAACAAATGCATGTGGACATAAAACTGGAGCACACACTCGCCATCACGCACATGCAGGGAATCGCTTACCGGCAGAGAAACATAAAATGTGGCCACTGATTACATTTGCATATTACGTATACGACCCGATTGCCCGGCCGAGATACGTATCGATGCAAGGGTTAGGTCCTGCACCCGAGGAAAAGGGCGTGTGTTTGCTCAAAGAATTTAATTTCCAACTTTGACTTTGGCCAGGCGGTGCCTGACGAAAGTTCCGTGTTGGGAAAACTTTTTCTTGCCCCGGGGCTCGAGTCTACTGATCTAATAAAGGGACCGCGTCGAGGCGGCATGTGTGTGACACTTGTGGCACAGCCAGGCACTCCGGTCGCCGGGATTATGCAGCTGCAGAAGAAACTTTAAATTATGTAATTCAACACGTTGCACCGGTGCCGAAGGATGAGCCAGCTCAAATGGGCAACAGGCAACAGGCGGCGGACGGCGCAACAACAGGCAACATGCAACGTGCAACCAGCAATGCGCCAACAGGCAGGACATGCACATAAATGGGGCACGTAGGATTCAGGCACTGCGAAAAAGTAATCACAGTTTAAATCGGATATTTTACAAATTATATATATGAATAGTTTGCAATTTATTCCTTGAAATATTAAAAAAAAAATTCCTTTAACCTTTAATTGTGTTTTACCTTTAATCAGTACTGTCTTTATCATTAAAATATTTTTTACAATAACATATGATTAAAAAACAATAGTTTCTTTCCATGCACGCATAAATTGAAGTTCCTGTTCAAGGCTCCCCGTTCGCCGTGTCGATGGATGAATATGCCCCACCTGGGATCCACGAATTTCAATTAACGTGCCAACAGGAAGGAGTTTCGTGGTAGCGTCGCCAGGTGGTCGTCAGCCGATTCCCCACCTCCCCCTCGTTTGATACGCAATAAATTGTAAAGAAAAATATAAAAATGCTCTAATTGAAACAAGCAGACGTCTTGAATACCCTGCTGAAGATAAAACACCTCTTTTGTACGCCCATCGAATAATCTAGTAATCTCCATGGAATATATACACAGCCATTCACAGCCAAACACTTTTCACACCCAGGAGGGTTTTTTTAATCTGAAACCCGATTGAAATGAGTGAGGTAGAAGCTGTTCTGATATGTTGCCTGAAACATTGGCGGAAATTTATATATTTCTGGCGCTTTTAAGAGGTGGAAGGAGGGAAATGTGTTTCCGCTAAAAGCGATTCAATCTAAATTGCAACGCGAATGAAAATCATTTATAAGCGTTAAATAAAAACCAGAACAGAGACAAATCGCACCTCCGATATGATTGGATTCTGCGTGGGAATGAAAATATGGGACAGTTGGCGTAAGAGCTTGTAAGTCGAATTAATAGCCGATTAAGATTTATGTTGAATTTTGCCGCGGCTTATTACTTATTGAAGAAAACAGACCCATAAGCAGTTTAGGCATTTCAGATGCCATTTTGATTAGTCTATGGCTTCTTGGCCCGAATTAAGATTACTTTTAGAGCCACTGGATAAGAAAACAGAAATTTAAGCAAGGTTGGGTGAACGAACTGAAGTGCTGGGGGCTAGGTTGACTCTGCGTGCCAAGGTGTTGCATGTGCCGCAGACTATAAAGAGCAAAAGTAAACCTATGGGTACTAAGCAAATACACTTTCACACACACACACCCACACTCCCGGCAAAGGACATTCAGAAGCACACACAGGGCCAGGGCTATTGAGGCAGCAAAGCTTATTTTACAAACGCCAAAGGCTGACTTGAAAGTGAGCTTAATAGGCGACGTGAGAGGAACTGTGCGCCGAAGGAACGAGCAGTTGAATGACTTAGCCACCCAAAAGCCCCGTATCCTTGCCAATCTTGTAGCTCCGGGTGTGTGTGTGTGCGCGCCGTATCATTGGATTAGGGCGATTATCTTTCTCAAATATCATTTTGCACGAATACCAACAATGTCTAAATTTCCCGCGATTATATGTAAGGTGGGGCCTGCCATTGTGGGTGCTGATTCTACCAAAAAGGAGGGGCGTGGTTGCTCTGCAGACCGCATACAAATGTTGCAGGTGCGCGGTTGCGTGCGCTTTTGTGGTTACCAAAGAGCCAACACAGAAACCGAGGACCTCCCAATATGGCTACACCGAAAACATCAATCCTGTTAAACCAAAGAATTTCACAAGTTTGAGTTCATCTGCCAAACTAAACTCGTTTCAAAAAATCGATTACACTACTGTGACTTTTTAAATAATTAATAACTTTCCAACCTTCATAATTTATCATCGCTAGCTAATTCCTACGTCAATTATGGGACTTGACCCTTTTCTTTCCGTGCTTGGCCAGGTTCACATTGCCTGGGTATTTACTTTTATGGCTTGTTTGCCAGCTCGTGAAAAGTTTTGGCCCGCACGCCCAAGTGACCCATTAAACGAATTGAAAATGAACAACAGCTCGTCGGCAACTCGTCCAGAACTCTGGCAACTTCTCAACCTTGCTCTAACCATGGATGGCTTCTCTCATTCGGCTTTTGTACAACGGCGCGTATGTGTAATAAATTTTGATTGAGTTGCACTGCATTGCAGCTTAGAGATGGTTCGGGGCAAAGTCACATCAGATCGAGATTGCTGGCGAAAGTTGTGGTCATTGCGGTTCAGCAGATTTCATTGAATTCGCAGCCCAGCAGAATCACAAAAATCCCAATATGCCACGGCAATGGGCTAACTTTGCCAACCAAACCAGAAAACTTTCGCCCATAAGCACGAGTATGGCTAAAACGAGGAGGAACAACAACAGGAGCAACAAGAAAAAACAACAAAACAAAACTAAATAAAAACTCATGCCAAACAAGAGGCAAACGGAATAACAAAAACGTTTGGCATTTGCCACTCGTGGCCCTTGTGGCGGCAACGTGGCGTATACGCAATATGCAATTAACTCGGCCATTTCCTTTCGGTTATGTTTCACTTTCGTCGCTGGCGCAGGTGCAAAGTGAAAATATGTTGCCAATTAATGTTAATTAAATTCATATTTGTGCCCCGAGTCTGCACTTTGAGAGCCATTTCTTTATTGGCTTGAGTGTTTTAGCCGTATAAGTTATTGCCACAAAATGGCTTGGAATGTATTGTAATAATTTCACAATTTATGCCAGCTTATATACAAAAATTTATATATTAGCCAGAAAAAAAATAAATGCCAGTTGATAAAGTTATTAGAGAAAACTTAAATCTTTTAATGTATTTACAATGCGCCTAAAAATATGAATTATTTTGTGTAAGCTTTTAAATTATATGAGGAATTATGGAAACTGAGTCTTTCAAGAATATTTTAGAACACCATTTAGAATAAAAATTCCCTAAGCTGCATATAAATTTGAGTGCTTAGACGGAAAATGCACTTTGTATGAATAGAAACGACTTATATAAGAAGCTTCAGAAGTCATTTGCAAACATAGAATCGCAGCACACTGGCATTGGTGCATTTAGCCAGTCGACTGACAAGAGAAACAACAACAAAAACCGGCAGAAACCATAGCCATTTCGGCCAACGTCGCTAGTTTGCATAAATTTTACGCACATTTCCCATAGCATACTATTCGGGGCAAATGAATTTTGCATAGAGGGGTGAATATTCGGTGCATGTGTGGGTGCTCGCCACCATCTACCCATTTCCAGGGGCATTAATGGATTCCATTTCATAATTTACAACGAAAACATTTGGAATACATAATACTTGCTAGCTAAACAAGCGTATAATTAAAAGTTGTGCAAACCAAAAGCTTACCTACGGGCCAAATGGATGTGTTGAAAATTGATTCGGTCCGATGATGAAATTGAAGCTCAATTAATTACCAGGGTATAAAATATGCGATTGGTTCCTTCTGAAAATAAAATGGAAATAAGTGAAAAGGTTAAATCTTAATCATTTTTCGTTTAATAAAAGTTCTCAGAAATAGTGTTCTGTGCTTGTCACACTCACTTGTTGAATGCCCCCAGGACAAGAAAAGCCTTATTGGTTGTCGGAAAATTTACATAATTAATTGGCGTTCTTTGTCATTCAATGTCAAGTGCAAGCAATCGATACAAGCCGATTGCGAAAGCCCAACAGAAATCAGTGCAGATAAATGGGCAGTATAATGCGCACAAATTAACATGCCATTCATCTTATGGGGCCACTCCTGGCCAGTCGGATCCGGACTCCGGACTCTGGAGCAGTTAGTGGCCGGAAATCTCGACGACCAGCACAATCGCATCCCAAAACATACACACGTGGATGCCAGCGACCCGTATGTGTAATATATAATATCAAGCACCGGCAATGCATAATTCATTTTAAGCACCACTTACCGTTATGACGAATGGCCATGCTGGCGATTTAAGAGCGAGTTTAATGCCTTTAATACGTCATTGGGTCGGCGTTAGGACCGGAAGCGGAGCTTCTGCCGGTTGTGACCCTGATTTATGGTGCGTATACTTGATGCGGCCGCTAAACCGCACAAAATGTCTGCTAAACTTCTTCCTACCATTTAATAAAGCCCACAATAAAACTTCAAAACAACGGTGGGAGGGAAATGAGGAGGGCAACCTGCTCAGGGCTATTATTAAATTTTATAACATTTCGATGCGTCTGCATTTCAATTGGGCATAAACGGTTTAAGGTTTCCGGCCTGCACACGGTCGGCTATAAAGTTCGGCCTGGTATACTGTTATCCGGCTGTCGGGTATAGTCGAATTTTGATATATTCATACTTAAGGGATGGATAAACAAGCTACTGTTTGTGTGGGTATTTTAAGGACAAGCTCAATTT
This sequence comes from Drosophila pseudoananassae pseudoananassae, assembly GCA_018153035.1. Lineage (NCBI taxonomy): Eukaryota > Metazoa > Arthropoda > Insecta > Diptera > Drosophilidae > Drosophila > Drosophila pseudoananassae. Next base: position 5,036,667 of record JAECXR010000055.1, read on the forward strand.
AATTTATCAAAGTCATAAACTTTGCTATGGTTAAGCCGCAGAATGCGTCATAAATGCCGGGAATCGCAGAAGCTCAGGTTGTAGCTTGTTTATTGACTTTTAAAGTTAGTTTTAGTTTGCTAACTTTAGCTTTAGTTTTAGTTTGACCAGTTTTTTGCTAACTTTAACATTCTAACATTCATAACCTCTGCTACAAAAAAGTAGAAATAGATTTAAGTATTTACCAAATAAAATGACCTATATCTTCAAACAAAGCTATAAAAACCAGAGTGCTTAGTAAACAAATACGAATGCACTTCACATTCAACACACATCGACAGACTCACTAAATTGGAGTCACCACCCACATTTGGCTACCAAACATTGACCCCGGGCTCTGGGCCGAATCTGTGAAAATGTTTTTAGTGCCTCACGGTGCGGCAATTCGATTACCAACCGTTTGATGTTCTGCCAGCCTGTCCCTCTCCAATTAGAGAGCCACTAACGACTCCTTTTAGCTGAAAACCGGACGTATACGAATACCAAAAAAATAACAACAACCAGTTGGCAAACAACCGCGGGCAAGACAGGCGGAAAGGAAAACAAAAATCGAATTTTATGTCGCTTAGTCAGACACGAACCGAAAATCTGTTTATATATCGCTCAACGTTGAATTCTTCCTGCGGCTCATCCTTCTCCATTTCCATTCCACTGGAGAACCTGGTCTATCGGCTTAGAAACTGCGGTTGTCGGCCAAGTTTTGTGCCATTTAAGCATAATTTGCCAGAAATGGGTAACGAGTAGAGGAACCCAACTCTCAGTTGCCGAACAAAACACACATAAAATGCGGCAATAATAATTTTTAGCCCCCAACTGGAGGTTTCTGGTGAAAGGTAACGCTTGTCGTGGCATTTTGAGTTGGGATGGGATATGTGTGTCTATAATTTATGCAACGCCGCATTTTCATGGCTCATCCACACACACCCCCTCTGACACACACTCACATCCGCCTGGCGGAAATCAACAAAAATTTATTGAGCATAAATTCAAATCCGCCAGATACTCTTCGCCTGCCCCTGACTGTGGCACATTGCTTCGCTTTGTTTCGCTTTTGCTTTGTTTATGAAAGCGTTTTATGGGATTTTAAATTGATTTTATTTCCATTCGTTCTCGTATTTATTCGTCTCTGATTTCCTTAAAGCTTCCTGCTGCTACTGCCGTCCCAATTACATGGGCCGTACAAATGAAGAGATGTACATAGCTCCTGAAATGGTGGGACAGCTGTTGCTTTTGTTCTCGAGCCATCTGACAGGGGGATGAGTGTCAATAGAACCTCCAGGTGCTTCCTGGCCACTTGAAATGAGCCGATGTCTCCGTCTCCATTTCCAGATTGGCATTGTTGTTCTGTTTTCTTCGATGCTCGCCATTCAATGAGCATTCAATGAAATGTTTTATTATTGACAAAGACACAGACTGGCCATCTTATCTTAGTTTTCCCACCGGACATGTTTCTTTTTTACACAGAGGAGAAAACATGCAACAAAAGTGAAATAAATTGTTTCAGTAAACACGAGTCCACGTATTAAATTGAAGCACATTTTTACCCTGATTTCAGACAGTTAAGAAACCCAAGTTTGTCTTGATTGATAAACGCCTTATTGATTACCAATTTTGGTAATATTTTTTTCCTGTGCTCGGAATATCTAACCTTCTCCTGGCCCTGTCCCAGTTAATTCTAGCTTTTGTTCATCGCTCGGCTGTCGCTTTCAGTTCTGCTGCCGCTGTGCAACAAAATTGGGTGCGATAATATCTAATCATTACTTATCATTATTGGCTCTGGTCAGACGCCGTGTTTCTCCGCCTCACTTTCTTCGGCTTGCCTTTTTTCGGTGGGGTGACCTCCCAGTCTAATGGGCGTGTTTCTTGGCCCCCTTGGTTTCCCCTAGGAGTTTCCTCTTTCTGCCGTCTAACAATTTTGTTCACTTTCCTCTCCCAAACCCGTCGCAGCGATTACTGAACAAATTAAATTAGTGAAATGCCGAAACGGGGCGAAGGAGTCAGGTGCGACAATCTAATTGCACAGGTGGGAGAGTGTGTGCGTGTCTGTCTTCTGGGGACATATGTTAAATCTGCTAAAAATGCGTCCAGGTGTCGGCAGCCAATTGGCCTCTGGGGTGCCCGAGCTTCCTGTCCCATCTTAAACAAGCTAATTAGGTTTAATGGCCAAGGACCATTTAGGTAGCCGCTTACGGTGCCTGTCAAATGCCAAATGGGGTTTCCCAAAGGACAATCGTAGGTCAAGGGTTACTGGAAGTGAGCTCTAGTCTTTGGGCTAATTGTTTTGAACTTTTGAATATCCAAATTGCGCTCGAGTGGATTTTATTTTGTCTATTTCTTGGAAAACTTTTTTTGAAAATATTCAAATTTTTTAAGAAGTTTGAAGAAGAAGCAATGAGAAGAAGGTATCCTCCAACCTTAACCAGTCTAAGAATCTTTACATTTTTGGATATTAAACACTAAATAAATGTATTATAGTAAGTATGAATCCATATGTGATTTTTTATATCAAAGAAATATTACTTATTACTTATATTACTTTTTACCAGGTGAAGAATCTTAAATAATTTTATTAATAAAACCTCCATCACTTCTTATTTACATGAATAATAAAATATAACCAATTCTACAAGTTTACAAAGAATAGGCCACAAACCAATTGGGAAAAATCTTGGCTAGAAAAAGCTTGCTTTTGAAAAAGCTTTAAGGGAGAAATAGCTCAGTAATGCGTTTGATTCAAATTCAAACCAATGCCAACACCAACAACTAATAACAAATGCCTTGGAATTCCTGCACACATAAACAACACGTTACCCTATATCCTTGAACTGCTCATCCTCGAGACCTCGACATAGACCTATCACAAGGAGCCCAAGGCGAATCGATCAAACGATGGCTTTGGCATGGCAGCGCCACTCAAATCAACAAAAGCTAAGCTAAAGCAGGTCAACCAACTGGCAAACTGCGGCAGGTCCTGCAAAGGAATTCCTGAGTCGTCAGAGCCACAACAACCTCAGAATGAGTGCCAACAAAATATTCCTGCGTTACTATCCGCCAGGTGAGAAAGGTTATTAATCGAAGCGTTCGTTAAGTATTAATTGTCGTTGGGTTATCCTAGGTCTGGCCATAAACTACAGAACGCTGAAGGGCACCGAGCGTCTGCGGCACTTCGATCTGCTTGACCTAGATACCAAGTAAGTAGGTTAAGTAAGTTATGTTTTATTTTTAAAATCCCTTCTTCAGAACAGATATTGAGCCTCTGGCGGATAAGATTTTACTGCAAACTTTAGCCGAGGCGGCGGAGGAGGACAAGTCCCCCACGGCTGAGGAGAAATCGTTGGCATCGCGTCCTTTTGGCGGGAGTGTCAGCAATTCCCAGAACACCTTCAGTGCCTTGAAGCAAGCTTTGGGAAAACTGCAGAGGAAACTTCGCGAACCAGTGAAAAAGAAGTTTTATTTGCACAAATGCCACACTTCCCACATCCTGCCGCTGACGAACGTGTGTTTCGACCGAAGCGGCGATCGTTGCATCACCGGGAGCTACAATCGCACCTGCCACGTGATCAACACCCAAACAGCTGAGGTGGAGCACATCCTCACTGGGCACGACAATGTGGTATTTTCGGTGGATTTCAATCATCCCAATTGGTAAGAAAAATAAGTTTTTTGAAGCCACAGCCAACACTGCGTATGAGTAATGCCAACTTCTTAGTGACAAAATAGTAACTGGATCGTTCGATGGCACTGCCAAGGTTTGGTCCACCAGCAGTGGACAGTGTCAGTGCACCTTCTACGGGCACACCGCTGAGCTGGTGGCCGCTGAGTTTCATCCGCTGAATGCCGGTAGTATAGCCACGGCTTCCATGGACGGCACTGCCAGGATATACGATGTGGAAACGGCGCACGAGCTTCACCAACTGGCCCATCACGGAGCCGAAGTGATCGCCGCCCGATATAATCGCGATGGGAACTTGCTTTTGACAGGATCTTTTGACCATACGGCTGCTATTTGGGATGTGAGGAGTAAGAAGTGGGTCTACTTCCACCATCTGAATTGGATACCCTTAAAAATATTCATTTTTGTAGCCTCTGCCATCAGCTACGTGGTCACAGTGCCGAGCTATCCAACTGCATTTGGAACTTTAGTGGATCCTTAATAGCCACCGGTTCCCTGGATCACACTGCTCGCATCTGGGATACTAGAAAGCTCGATCGCGAACTCCATCTGGCGGCCAAGCACAGCGACGAAGTGCTGGATATTGGCTTCGATGCCGCTGGAAGACTTTTGGCCACCTGCAGCAGTGATTGCACGGCGAGGGTGTGGCAACTAGAGGGATCCTCAGAGCAGCTGGAAATGCTCTCACTAATGGCTGGCCACACGGATGAGGTGTCCAAGGTGTGCTTCAGTCCCAGTGGCTGCATGCTGCTGACAGCCTCGGCGGATAACACCGCCCGGCTGTGGCTCGCGGATTCAGGAATGTGCTCCCAAGTGCTTTCCGGTCACGAAGCAGAAGTCTTCAGTTGCGCCTACAGCTACTCTGGCGACGCGATCCTTACCGCTTCCAAGGACAACACCTGCCGGTTCTGGAGGTGATACGACTGGTACACAGTTCAGCTGAACGAAGATTAGTTGGCCTGTTTTCCAGAAAATTGAGTGAAAGCATAGGTTTGGTTTTTTTTATCAACATTTACTACAAACTCGAGCGTAATTTTGCTTTTCTCTCTTAAGATTTTCATCATCAACTTGCTTCTTATAAATTAATAGTTCTTAGTTTTCATTCTTTCTTTAAGATCGGACATTATTGTGGGTTCGCGTTTTGTTTGCTTACTTTAGATTTTAGGTATTACTTTCTCGTTTCCATACATAGATAGTTACAGATTTTGTTTGCTAGTTTGGTTTTTCCTTTCTTTTCTGTATTTTTTTTTTCACTTTTTTTGTTTACTTTACATTATTAAGTTTCGCTTTCACGCCACGCGATACATTTTTCTCATATACATATACAAAATATGAACAAAAAGTGTTTTCGGTAACAAACATTTTACAACTTACATAAGTCCGCTTCGTTTCGGAATCAATAGTTAATACATAGTTTTGAAAAATAAAAAATTCAATTCTGATAAACAAAAATTTAAACATGAGCGGGATACGTAATTTCCGCTGCTTTTTCTTGTTTGTTTTCAATAGTTTGCTATTTTTATATCTTTCCAATATTTGTGGAAGTTTTTCTGAAGTTTGGACTGATGATTTCTGATTGATGAGGTGTGACGGAACGATAGGGCACACAGAGGGTTAACATTCACATGGATAGACAAGGTCCTGCAGAGTCGATCTGTTCAGATAAATCAGATAGATGTAGTGGTATCTGGTGTGCTGCTGGTTTTGGTTTTGGCTTTGAGCCATCCGCTGTTTTAGTCCCATTTCGGTTCTCTGAGGTCTGCTTAGGTACGCTCTGTTCTAGATCTCTTCTATATCATAGAGTGGTGTGTGGTCGTGTGTGTTGGCTGTTCGTTTGTTGTGTTTTAGGACTGGCTTCGTATAAACTATAAATGTATCGTAATGCTTATTATTATCATTATTAGTAGGTTTTTCTTTTGTGTTTATCAAAGTAGAAAACTGTTTGGTGTGAGTTTTGTTTGTTTGTATGTTTGCTTCGTTCAAGTTGTGTGGCTCTGTGTTTTCTGTCCGTCTCGCGGCATTTTTTAACTGGTTTTGTATTTCGTGTTTCGACTGCAACCTAATGCGTTGGACTCTGGAAGAATAACAAACATCACGATTATTAAAACGGGGGGCCGAAACATTAGGACACAACGAGACTCAGGGATGCAGGCTTACATGAATGGGCGGAAGGGTATGAATCATGCAGAATCACAGGGCAAGCATGCTGTTTAGTTCTTCAAATGATGAAACAAAATTAACGAAACGAAACAAAGCGAAACAAAATGTAGGGGAACCAGGGATGGACGATGGACGAGGCTAGCAACAAAATGGGGTTTCGCCTTACATTTGAAGTATGCGAAGCTTGGGGGGTGGTGTTTGAGTTATCTTTGTTCTCTTGGTTGATTGGTTGTTGTTGGTGGTTTGTTTGTTGGTTTAAAAATGAACAATTAGCATTACAAAATTCATATATCATCATATGCATACAGCTAGAAATAAAAGAAAGAGAGTAAGTAACCGTGATTAAATGATGGGAGTCGCTGGGTCCCCTAGGGGAACCCCAAAACTGAACATGGGACGATAACGGTGATTAATGGGGCTGATCTGAGGGCAATGTCTTATCAATCATCGCCAAATCCTCTTGAATGATTTAGTTACTGATTAAATTGTAATAAGTAAGGCAATTTGAAAGGCTCTAATAGTCAAAAACGGTGCTATGCAAGCGATAAGGAGAAGCGAGTATGTGTGTGTTAGCGGTGGCAAGAAGCGCAGCGATTCGAGATTATAGATTATAAAACAGATTTCGTACTTCACATGGTCGATCCGGGAACTTTTGCTTGAATGTGCGCTCGATAACGTGATATCTGCAAAAGGTAAATGGCACTGATTAGCAATCGGCGGTCGCTATTTTCGGCCATGATCCACTCACTTGGACTGCAAACCGCCACCGGGGGGAAGACCTTCGATGTCGTCTCTGTTCTGGAGACACTTCAGCAGATCCACGTAGTCGGTAACCTTGCTGGACTCTATCTCATCTGCAACAAGACCAGAGAAGGACACATTGGTTAGCAAAGCATGGCTACTCGTTGGTGGTGCAGCCTTAGCCTAGGAGACTTTTATAGATAGATATTTATTTACATAAACGATGTATAAAGAAATACGAATGGAATTAACTATTTAAGCTACTTCAAAGCAAATTCAATAGATACATATGGGAATTCTGGTTACAGGAGAAAGTATTAACTAAAATTGTGTGACCATTGCAAGCGTATTATTTTCAAACATTAATTAAAAACTGTTTTACAGGTCGATGAAAAAATAAGGAGTGTGGTAGGGACGTAATTTGAACATTTTTCAAGTGCCTTCAATAATAATGTATTTTCTGTCGACCTGTACAACCCATAAAGGAAACCATAACAGAAAACAAACGACTGATAAAAAAAAGCTTCCTAAGCATGAATATCGGTTTAGTTGAACTTTGTAGAGATTTGCAAAAATACTGTGATGTTTCGTTTAGGAAATCAATTAATGACTTTAGCTGACGGGGCATGCGATTTTGGTAATCTGTCGGATTGGTGGATATTATCATAAAATGTAGTACACAGATAACTTATTAGCGGGCGGGGCTGGTGGTACGCAAAACAAAATCAAACCAATCAATCGATAAGATAAACGATAACAAAATGACAAAGTTGCTTTCGAAATTTACAAACTACTAATCTATAGACGTACCTTATGCTCACTCATCTTAAATTTGTATAGCTTTCTGTTTCTTGTTCTTGCACTGGCATTGACACGCCCATTTGGCTTAGTCGCCCTTTACTTTGGCAATAGTGTTTTTGAAATTGGGACTTGTAGTACGATGCGCGAACAACAACAACCATTAAACAACGACAGCGGATGGCTAAAATTTTCCTTTTTGACAAATTACTTTAAATAATGGTTAGGCATTAGGTGGAACTTGCTGAGAGTTCATGGGAACTTGGCAAAAATCATAAAACTGAGTAATTAAATGAACTGAAAATAAATGCTGGCACATCTTGTGTTTGAATAAAATGATTGGTTTTGTGGGGAAGGGGCGAAATGAAAATTGTAATGAAAACTGAAAACTGAATCCAATAGATTAGCAGACAAACACGTTTGCTTCGGTTTTCAAATCGTTCTTTAAGTTATATTTTTGATTTAGCAAGGGAGTATGGGGTTGCATCAGTGGTTATTCATTAATCACTATAGATCATGTATGCTAGGACGAGGTGCATGACATTGGCTCTTTACACTTGGCTCGAAAAATTCACAGATTGATCTTTAAATGGGTACAAATATTTCGGGGCTTAGATGTGCGAACTTGATCAATCGGTATGGGTAAAGTAAACGTTTGCCGCTTCGGTATAAACAAGCACAACAGTTGGTGAGCATAAGGTTTACAATTTGGTTTCATTTAACCTACGTATACATAACATTCAAAACCCCTGGCTAGACTACACTAGGCTAAGTAATTTGTCTGGACATTCGAGTATTTGTCTTCTTTGGTTAATGGCTTAGATCTAGGTGATTTGGTAATTTTCATAGCTACTGTAACCATTGGTGGGGCACGGCATGCTCTAGTTGCTATTCACTAAGTCGCTAGTCATGAACTATACGCAATCGAGTTAAAGTATTTGTCTATATATCGACAAGGTCACGTCTAAAACGCCGGCCCGCCGAAATTCACTTTGGTGTTTCGAATACTGAAGTCGCTAGTATCTCAGAGATCTCCCCAAATGGAGATATCAATTAGTTATTGCTTTATGTACATAATCCAGGTAATACTTCAACGATATCGAATGACACGCCTGCTTGCAGGTAAAATATATAGTTTCTTTTTGGTATTTAAGCTTCTTAGGTATTTCTTTAGCCTATCTACGACGATCCTTCTCTGAAGATATTCTGTCTCTACGCTCACGCTTAGAGAGTACTTGTTAATTTACTATGCCTACTAGTTACATCAATTCCAAGTGTTGTTTTGAGTGTTGATACCTGCTTACGTTAATATTGCATTTTCTTTGATTGATTTGCATTGAGGCTTTTATCAAATATAGAGGTATACGTAGACGTATATATATACACATACAAACTGGATGACGGGTCATTTAACTACTTAGCTCGGGCAGGCTCGCCGATAATTGTTAATATTTAGGTGTATATGTACTAAAACTAAATGGGCTGGATTTCGCATACATGGAACGCTTTGGCAGTGGCTGTATTACACACAGGCATTTATAAATAATACTATAACTCACGCACAAACACTCGCACGCAGACCACTCTTTGGTGGTCAGAGCCACACGCACAGCCAGCAGATATGACAAACTAACACGCTATACAGGTATTTGCTATGCATTAATGATACGATATTGGTAGTACACCCACACACGCCCACATTTACATACAGGGAAAGGCTCCTTGGTCGAACAGTCACCCATCCGCCGCACAAAAGTGCAAGGCTGGGAAGTGGTAACATCGTAATCGTACTCTAATGAACACAATTTGGCAGAATTTATCAACAAATTCTGGCTATCGGGGAGCACATTTCTCAAATTTTAGTCTTTTTTCTGATTTATGGTAGCATAACGTGAAATTGACTTCCAAGGGAGCTTCTACTGTACAGGACTGTGGGTGGGTGCAGGCTTCATTCTTGGCATTCGTAATGGCAATGGTTTTGTTTCGGATCTGATTTGAAACTACTTTTGGAAGGAACTATGGTTTGGAATCGAGTTATGGACAAAGGGCGCTATAATTACTACGATTCTAAGGGAAAAAATGGGGGCTTGGGGGATTGAGGGTCTATGGACATCGAGGCGATGGCCACTCTCAAAATTTGTTCGTGGCGTTCAAGGTACAAAGTATACGTATTTCGCTTTGATAAAGACACGGAGACGGAGACCACTACGCCATGGATCAACAGTTTACGATTAGTTATAAACAGAGTAGACGACTAAGACAACCTCTTGTGATCTTCTCGATTTGTTTCTCCAGCCTGTTCTCAGCCTGTCTCGCCTCCATGGTGGGCTTCGGAGCTCCTGGGAAGGCGATAATGATGATGCTCATGTTATCCCGACTGCCCTGTAACCGAAATGTCATACAAGATGATTATAAATATTGTAGATTGATGCGCAGTCCAAAAACTTACCTTGTGCAGGCACGTGTCCACCACCTGGTTGGCGATGTTGACCAGGTCGTTGGTCACCCGCATCCGCGAGTGAATGAAGCTGCACACGTCCTCGTTGGTCATCACGTCCCAGATGCCGTCACATGCGAGCACTAGAAACTCATCGCTGTCCTGTCGGCTCTGACAGAAGATCTCCGGCTCCGGCGAGACCAGCTGCTCGCACTGTCCCTTCTCCTTCACGTTCTTGAAGTCGTAGTCGCCGAGAGCGCGCGAAACCGCCAGTGTTCCGTTCACCCGCTTGATCATAACGCTGCCGCCGGCATTGTGGATGCGCTCCTTTTCTTCCGGCAGGATGGGCTTATGGTCCTGCGTTGCGAACACGGGCACCCCCTGACGGCAGAGCACTGCCCGAGAGTCACCACAGTTGGCGATGTACACCTGCGTGGAGCTGACAAATGCGCAAACGGCGGTGGTGCCTCCGCACTTCTCCTCCTCCATGGTGAACTCCGGCAGATCCCGCATAACCTCGTCGATGCGAAGGAATCCCGTGCGTATGCCCTTCACGTGGTCGCCGCCAATGAACTCATCGGTGCTGACAATGCTGTCCAGCAGGTGCTTGGCACAGTGCTCGGAAACCTTGCAACCAGCGTGCCCATCGAACACGCCGAAGAAGCTCCAGTCCTGCAGGGCATTGTCCAGGCCGGCACGGGCGTAGTACGCGTCCTCCATCTCGCAGCGCCAGCCCTGCATGGAGCTGACTCCGAAGAGCAGCTTGTTTCCCGCGCCCTCGTCATTGTGCTTGGCGGTGTTCGGCTTATCCAGGAATCCGCCCATGTCCACTGAACATGCTGTGTTGTGTGCGCGCGGGTGGAATTCGTTCTCTGTGCCAAGACCGGACTGTCCTGCGGCGAGTAAGAAAACAAACATGAAAATTAAACATCTGGACAATCAATAAACAGCAACGGTGAACGGGCCGACCCTGAACTTGAACTCTGTGCACGGTATACATTTATATATTGGAAGTGGGGGAGCAGCCAAAAGGGTAGGTCACCTAAGAAACTGAAAATGGCCTGTCTTGAGTTTCCTAACAAAACAATTCGATGAATCATACACCTTTCGAGTAGTTATGAAATTAAGAACGAAATAAAGTTCCTCCAAAAATATTTAAATCGAATTCCTTTCCCCCGCCGATTTGGAAATCGTTAGCTAATTTTTTAAAATTATCTGCCACAATAAATAACAGTTCTTAGTGCCGGCGATCGTTCGCCTGACAGTTATACGATGCCCTGATCTAATCAAATCGGAACCAAGCTATAGATTGTCTGCAATGCCTTGTTGAAGATAGTTATTCTGAAAGACTTGGAAACCGGCGAGGCTTGGGCTTATCTTCTGAAAAGACACAGGAGATATTGAAAAACGATTTGGGTATTTGTACTTCCAGGGCTTCCTTTGGAAGGAAACTATTTAGCCGCAGCAAGGACGCGGCCCGCTCCCCACCCACACTTTTCACTTTTCATGGATATTCACTGCTTTTGCGGTTTCTTTCTGTGTTTGTGCTTCCGTTTCGATTTCCCTTTGCCCATCGATTTATCAAGGACGTGCGCGCCTTGTCCTTCCGTATCAGTTGCTAATTTTAGCAGGTCCACAGATGGCACGCCCACACGCGGCTGGTTGTGGGCGTGCGGAACCGTTACTCGACGCTGCCCACGCCGTCGGAGTGGTCAAAAGCGGAATAGAGAAAGGAGGGCAGAAAAGTAAAAGGAAAACCGACGCATTTTCGGCGCGCGGCAGCATCCAGAACAACAAGAATTTTCCTACGAGGCTACTATTCTTCGGAATGGCCGAATCGCACACTTTTCAGCGGGGGGTGCCATAGGCATGGCCCCCAAAAATTGTTAATGAAAACACACGCACGGGGACGTCGATTTATGAACTTTGTTGGCGGTGGGAAACCTTCGCTCTCGTTATTTTCACCTCGCAAATTTTAAGTTGATGGTCTCCGCTTCGCTTTTGCCTCCGACTCTGCTTCTTCTTTCTCTGCTGCTCGGCCGCCGCGTGTGTGTTGGTAAGTGTGTGTGTTGGTCGAGTAGGTAAAATTTAAGAACGAAAAATCGCGATATTGTGCGTTGGGGGCATCACCGTTGAGCACTGTTTCGACTTCCGGACTAACTGCACAACAATTAACAATTAACCAGAGATTCCTCGCTGCACTCACGCGTCGAAAATTCAATTTTTCCCAATATTTTGATTAACAAAGTGACGCACACTCACTCACTCACTCAGCACGTCTCGCCGCTCTGCTTATCCAATATATGTACGAATGTAGCTGGTAGCACTTCCACTTTCAGTTCAGAAATATAAGCTCTTTTGATTCTTAGTTTCTACTTCACTTTTGGCCAACTAATTAAACGATAAAAGAAATTAAAAATTAAATATATCTGCTAACTGGCTCGTTTTATTTAGGGTTGTTGATAATATATCAAGATATCGATACATCGATATCTTTTCTAAAATAGATATATTCATATCGAAAATTTTTTATGCCTAATTTTGCTGTTTTTATGTTTCTTCCTTTCATTGTGAAAGGGAAAAAATCCGTTTTATATTAATTTGTCTTAATTCTTTGCTGTCAACGAATGTACTAACATGCAGAGCCCCCACAAGATTACTAATAAAGGGAGAAGATTATTTATGATTATAGAATAAAATAACTTGTCGTTTATAAAAGCGGTAATAAAATATATAAAAATATATGAAATATATCGATATCTTACAGTTATATTTTAAATATATTTTTTTTATTCTGATAAAAAAGTATCTATAGAATATTTTTTTAAACATCCGACAACTCTAGTTGGTTCGTTCATTTAAGTCATCCACCAACACTACTTTGGATATTTTTTATAACGCAAGAGGGCGCCATAACAGCTTACGGTCCATACATATATAAACGTTAAACGATTTTTTAAAAATAAAAAAATAAACTTCTTATAATTCTTATAAACAAACAAAGTCATATTTAGACATAGGAGCTAAAAGCCCATCTTACATGGCCTGACTGTGGCCTTCGTCGGTAGGGCAACTCTCTTCGCCACAAGGACAACTCTCGCCTCGTCAATCAACAATTACAGCAGCAGGACACTTAAAGTCACCATTAAAAGTATAAAAAAGGATCTTTGCTTCGAATTCTTGTTGATGGACTCCATGATAATGCCCAATCGATTCCATGTGCGATTGGATTTATTGAAATGGATCTGTAGCGAAATCGAGGGAGTTCCTCGGGGCTGACGGGTCGTCAAAGGATAGAATTATTATATAGAAGGACTGAGAGAACTGTTGGGAGAAATGTTTTGAAAGCTTTTTGAATTGAACCAAAATAAGGTTCTCCTTGGAAAAGTGTTTGTTTGGATCGAAGCTAATGAAGAGAAGATGGTTTGCTGGACCATTAGCAGTGGAAGCACCATCTGGTAGCCCTATAATACGATAATCTGGTAGATTTTCTGGATCAGCCGACCATATTCCTTATAAAAAAAAACCATTTCGTAACCATCATAAACCTCGATCTCATGTATTCATTGAGTTTATCTAAAATCCTTTTTTTTCAAAAATTCCAAATGTATAAAAAACAAAACAATAATTTTTGTTTGGAAGCTACACGGATTTGATACTCCGGTTATTTTTAGTTTTTTACTAATAAATTACTGGAGTCTTGGAATCCCCGCCATTCTATCTCTGATTTATGAAAAACAAGTTAATCTGTGTCTTAATATGAATGAAATCGAATTTCCGACACTTCGGATTGTTTATCAGTACAATAGTTGCTTTAAATAAATGAAAGGCTTTTGATTGAGATAAGAAGAAAACAATTCAAAATGAATCAGAAAATGAATATGCTATAAAATGTAGGTGAACATTTTAACGCTAGGGGGCGTTGCAGTGCAACGATTTTAAAATGTGTTTAAAAATTTGTTTGTTTTTTAATTTTCTTAGTAGTTAAGTAATATCTAACAATAATTGCCTTTTTATTGTATCTTATATCTAAATATAGATCTAAATATTTACATACTCCAAAATAATTATTTTTTTATTCAGCGAATTGAAATATTTTCCAATAAAAAAAAAATGCTTATAATAAAGGAATAAAGGCTAGAAAAATTGTATTTAAATTTGATCTCTATTAACCTTTGAGTTTAAAATCTCGAAGTATTTATTATAACGGTTATTTGTTTATAGTGTGCAAATGAAATTCTGAGAATTGAAAGTTAAGTGATACCATTTATTGGGGGGTTTCAGCAAGGCGTCATGATAATAGAAAGAAAGAATAAAAACTATACCCGATAATTGGTGGATCGTAAATTATCCAAATCAGTTATCAAGTGGAGTGGGGAGTATAAAAGCAAAATCTGAAATACGATCAGGCGCACTCTTAACTAAATTGGCAAGTCGTGAAAGTGGAATCTTAAAATATTCTACAATGTGGTTCAAGGCGTTGATTCTTTTCGTGGCGGTCGCCGCCATTCTCGGAGCAGTGGCTCCACCCGCTTTCCACGTGTCGGAGGAGACATCTTTGGCCGACATCTTGCTGAACTCTCCTGCTTTCCGGAATGCCGAAACCTTCAACTTGAACTGCATCGACTTTTACGTTCCGGAACTTAAGGTTCATGCCGACAAGTACGACGACGATGTTAAAGTTTGCCAGGAAGATTACCAGAAGGGCTTCGCCGGTATCGATGCCACTTACGCCTTTTCCCGCAATGAGCTCTTCGACTCGCTCCGGGGATCTTGCAGTGCCCTGCTCGGCTGCGACAGCCAGACTACCAACTCTGGCGCCTTTACTTGTCTGACCAAGACGGTGAGGAACACGCAAAAGTTTCAATTGGATATCTTTCTCATTCTTTCTTTCAATTGTTTAGTGTCCCGATGAGATCAAGTCGATAAACAAAATTGCTGACAATGCCACTGATCTAAACAAGGAAGTCGTCGAAAAGTTCAAAGCCATCGAGACCACATTGCTAAACTGCCAAGTCCTTGCCCAGCGCACCTACAGGACCAACCATGGTCAGTGTCTCGAGGATCTTAACGGTTGCCTCGACGACCCCAACTGGGAATATCCTGCCAGCACCGCTCTCTACTAAGGGTTTAAGCCTGAAATTGTACAGTTTCGTGAAAGTTTCCAATTAAATTTTTAATATATATATTAATATATTTTATATATATACATATATATATATATATATATAATATATATATATATTTTAATATATATATAAACATATTAAGTTTCAAATTTGAATGTTAATGAATAAGATTAAAGTTTTATTCAAGACACAAGCAAATAGATGAATAAAACGATATTAGAGGAATCTAGTAATCGAGAGTTTAACTTACACTTCTAATTCATCTTTGATAAAAGACTCTAATCAGTTTAAAAATTTGTTTTTAAAGTGAATCATATTTTAGAAAATAAATAAATTAAAAGACCAAATTAGATTGCCTGATATATTTTTTATTCAATTTGTAGACGACGTTATACTAAAAGTAGGTTTTAGGTTGTAATTGTAGTTGTAGGTTGACAAGTTGTGGTAGTAGTATAATCATAAGTAGAACTGATTAAGATATTTTTTTCTCCCTTGAGACAAGAGTTCAATGCCTCGTATGTGTCAGCGGTGTCCGTCACATAGTTGACATTTGCCTTATTTAAGCAGCTATCCCTTTGAGTGTTTATTGTAAGATAGGCCTCCTCCAATTTTGTTGCAATTTCGGTGGCATTTGCCGAAATACCATAGAATATCTTGGAGTTCTCGGCGGACACGGAACTGGCACATTCCAGACGATTCAGCAATTCCTCGAGAGTTGTTGGATCCTTGGTCCAAGCCTGGCAGCAGGCACTGCAGGAATTGGTGGCCTGGTCACTGATTTCGTTGTAGGAACCCGCATAGGAGTTATCAATAACTTCCTTGGCCATGGTGAAGTTCGAGGTGCAGTATTCGAATTCAGTCTCGTACTGCACTACAATGGCATTAAGTTTGGGTGAGTAGAAGTCAAAACAGGTCCTTGAGGAGTCTGCGTGGGTGACAGCTAGCTCTCTGTTCTCTGCCTGCAGCTTCTGGATGTGGGCGTTGGGTCTGAGCGGAGCGTGAATTTTAAAGGCCTGGGAGGCGCCCAAGAAGAGGCAGATTGCCAGGATCAGGGATGGCTTTCGGATCATCTTCGTCGGAGTTGTGGCGGCCAATGGGCCAGCCTACCTCTATTTATATGGAAGCACAAGGTACCATTGTCATTATCTTTTTAATTAAACCATTATAACGCCTGTTTTCGGGGTGTAGATAAAAAGTTAAATGGTTGACAAGTCTATTTGTTCAGAGGATATCGGGGTGACTTCATGTTGGATTTATCGGAAGCACATTTTGAAATTACATCTATATTTCTTCTTTGATTGTAAAATAACAATTGTGAGCAGATTATTTGATCTTTATAATAAGGCAGTGATTCTACAGCGCAATGATCTAACTAAGCTTACGGGTGAAATTCAGTAGAATTATCAAAAAGGATAATCCAACTAACAACTACATATTAAAATTTAAATATTAATGGGAATATTATTCAAGTCAGAAGAATAGAGAAACCTACTTTAAAAATATTTGCCTTACATTTTTTTAAGGAAAATTATATTGAAAATATGTTTAGTAAAAAGTCAATAATAGATTTCTTGATATTTCTTTATTAAATTTTTAAACGACTTTCCACTAAAAGTGGATCTTTAGAGCCATTTAAACCAAAATTTTCCCATGCCTCAGGTATAGGAAGATCTGTATAAGGTTTAGAAGTAGTTACCTTATAAGTATGTTAATATATTATTTTCTCCCCTAAGACATGCGTTTAAGTTGTCGTAGGTGTCTGCGGTTTCCGCCACATACTTGAACTCTGCCTCATTCAAACATATATCTTTTTGCGTGTTTATAGTAAGATACTCCCCTTCCAATTGTGTAGCCACCTCGGTAGCATTTGCCGAAATACCGTAGAATGTCTTTGAGCTCTCGGTGGAATCTGCACTGATATAGTCAAGGCGATTGACCAGTTCCTCGAGAGTTGGTTGTTCCCTGGTCCAAATCTGGTAGTCAACGATATGAATGCACGAAGTTTTGAGCTGGTTTCCAATATAATAGTAGGATGGCAAGTAGTTGCGATTAATAGTATCCTTTGCCATAGTAAAGTTCGATGTACAGTATTCGAATTCAGTCTCGTACTGCACTACAATTGCATTAAGTTTGGGTGAGTAGAAGTCAAAACAGGTGCTTGAGGAGTCTGCGTGGGTGACAGCTAGCTCTCTGTTCTCGGCCTGCAGCTTCTGGATGTGGGCGTTGGGTCTGAGCGGAGCCTGAATTTTAAAGGCCAAGGAGGCGCCCAAAAACAGGGAGATTAACAGGATTAGGGATTGCTTTCGGAACATCTTCGTCGGAGTTCTGGAGGCCAATCAACCATCCAACCCCTATTTATATGGAAGCTTACCGCAGCTTTTCTATGTAATAATCTAGTATCCATCGTTAATTAATAATTATCATAATAATATCTGAACCAACTATGATTCCTGGTTTTGATAAAGTCAATATTGGCTCAGACACCTTTGATACTTTAAAGCTTAATGGCCAAATAAAAATCGTGTATCGCAGACAATTTTTTTCGAATTAGTTATCTCTAAAGGAAGACTGTGATTCTAGAAAACAGTAATCTAAAGTGAAACAAGCTAAAAGAAGAAATTAAGTAGAATTATCGAAGAATACAATCCAATTAGAAAATACATTTTGACATTTCATCGAACAAAAAGCAATTAAAGAATATAAAGATAACTGGAACGACTTATGGATATATAAGGGCTGATCAGTACCCCCACTGCATCCAGTTGTGAGTAAAGGTCTTACAGCTTGACAATGTTTTCCAGATCCACGCTGTTAGTAGGGATCCTAGCCATTGGGCTGGTCACTGGCCTGGGCATTGGGCCCAAACTAAAGGTTTCGAAACTGAAACTGCCGATCACCAAGAAGCTCGAAAGCCTGCACCAGCAAACAGAGGTCCTGGCTGCTCTCGAGCCCACCAAATCGCAGTCCTGCTTCAACTACTATACCCCAATCCTTAACCAGTATACGTTCAGGTACGAGGTGGACTTTGACGGTTGTCTGTCGGTCTTCAATAGCTCCAGTACCCAGGTAACCGAAGCCTGGAACAGCACGCTGTATCAAATTCAGAGTGTTGGGGATAAGGGCTGCTACGAGTTCAAAGAATGTAAGAGTTTTTCGGACCTCGACTTGGCTTTCAGGTGCTTCGCCGAATCAGTAAGTAAACTTATATATACATATAACTATATTATTTATATTGCAAATATTTGATTTTGTTTAGGGTGCAGAACAATCGAAAGTTCTTTTTCAAGTGTCTGCTAATGTCACCGAGGTTGCTTCTTTCGTGAAGATCAGTCTACTGACCCTCCAGACCCAGTTGGATTCCTGTGTGAATCATGCTCAAAGGGAATACATTGAGGACACTTCTAGCACCTACGAACAATTGAATAATTGTCTTACAGGGTCCCCTCTTCCTGAAGTGACCAGTACCACTACTACAACTACTCATTATACTACTTCTGAGCCTACACAAAGCACTTATTAAAAATTTGTGAATAAAAGAAAATTTAGATTGAGCCTGAATTAACAGACACTTTAAATTTATTTAAAAACTGGAAGATCATAGAAAGTTGTTCTAAATTAGAAACTCTCTAGTACAGCTTTGGACCACCCGAATTTTGAAATCATATCAATGTCGAAACCGAAACTATCTGGCTAATTTCTTTTATGTCAGCATTTAACGACAGTCCCACAGAGTTTGTCCAGTTTTCCCACAGTCTTCTAGAGATTTTTGACCATATCGCTGAATCTATCAATGGTTGGTTGGACATCCTTTGACCTTGCCACACCCGAAAAACCAACAATCCAGCAGCCTGTGTCGGCAGGTACACGGAAATCAATTCCTATCTTGTCCCGACCTAAAATACAAGAGTTGCCTTTTCAAGAGTGCCGACACACAAGCACACGAAGCCTTTGTCAGCGACCCAAAATTTTGCGCTTAATTAATTGTGAAATATTGGCTGGAAAATCAATTGACAATTGCGTTTGCCTTCGCCTTTACCTTTGAGTTCGAGTTTGAGTTTTCCTGCCGCAATTGAGTTGTAATGGAATTTGCAGCAAATGGCCAAGTAGGCGTCAAAGGATCGTCGAACTCTTAAGGTGCAGAGAAGAAAATTGTAAATGTTTCTATCAAAAATATTCCTACTCCTTGGTATTTTGTTTCATTGCTAGAGTAAAGTAATTTCGTTCAGTGCACATTTACCGACGTTGCTGGAACTACAATTGCCAGTCATGTCTTCATAAATTTTATTGAATTGAACCGCCGACCGGAGTCGCGGTCTTCAACATGCGCCAAAAACACAAACACACAAATCGGCTCCGAAAGCCGGTCAGGGGGTGGATCGGTGGGTGGAAAATATAAGGGGGGACTAGGATACCTCTGGCCTATTCCGACTATTTCATCTTTTGCCGACGGCGTACGGCTCATGTTGTATGCAGCCTTAAATTGAATCGTTACAAATTTTGTTGCTCGTTATAGCAAGCGTTTTATTGCCCAACCAGTTTTGGCCCGCAATGCAAAGCAGCGAAAAGCCGAGGCTCTGAGATCTGGCTCTTGGCCAGAATGTCGAGGGCCAATCCGGAGATTATGATCGCTAAATGGGCACAGAAACCAGCCGGCCCCGCCCCTCCGGTGCTGGGAAGAAACGGTAGCCCCTAGAACAACGGGCAGCGTTTAATAACTTCATTAAATGCCCTTTGACATTTATGCCAGACACACACTTATTTATGTGGCACTATCTGCCATTTGAGATCGGTGCAGGTCCAGGTCCAGGTCCATAGGTACAGGTAGCGAGGAACTCTATAAATTACATAATCATCTGATAGTGGAACTGTTTACAAGCCGGGTCTCGAGACAGGCACACCCACAGTAGCCACTCGGGAGACGCATAAAAAAAGGTCATCAACTACTCGACAGAACCTATTCCAATTCCCATTGATTAGCTGCTTTTTTGTTTCATTTTATTTGACTGTCTATTCTTACATTTATTTTTTTATTAAGCAGCCGATGGCCAGAGCTAATTGCTCTAATTTCCAGCTAAGCAGACGCGCTCTTGACATTTTTCTGGCATGTTGCTGCCCTCGGGGCAATGCCATAAATATTGCCTTTCGATCGGATGAGATCGGATCGCAGCTTGCGCCCGCCGATTTTTATCAGGAGTCATCGCAGCCAAAGTCCGCCGCTGGGATCCAAAATTTGTCGTCGGTTTGTGGCGGCCCTTTTGGCCAAACAATGGTTTTCTGGCCACGGCCATTTGAATTTCAGTTGTCACAGAGACCCGGCCGAAAAATGCTGAGATTTATTACGGCGAATGCCCTACAATCTGGAGGAGACTTTTCACTTGCCATTCAGTCTTATCTCGCCCAGCTCCCTGGCACTCAACTACTAATATATAGAGCTACAAAAACACGTGGCTCTAATCAGCAAGTTGATAGTAAAAACTAATCATAATTGATCGACTAATTGCTAAGATTTTATTTCGAAATAAAAACAAAAGTATGGTGCTCAAAATTAAATGAACTTATTTATAGATTGGGAGCATAATTTTTTTTTGGATTAGGGATTGGGGTAGAATAAAATATAGAAAACAGAAAAATATAGCACACTTATTGAGGGCTTATCCCTTATCCCTAGGGATTAAACTGACGGTTTCAGTGGTTTTTAATTGAGTATTTACTTTCATAGTTAAACTGTTCTTAAGAGCATGTATGTTTCGACTTGGAAGAAGTGATTTTCGTTCGATCTGCCGCTGTGATTTTTGCGTATTCCGTCCGATTCCCCGCTGAAAATCAAAAGTGATCGATATGCGGCGGCCAGTTGACAGAACTTTGTTATCGTGTTGCCATTGTGAAGCTTTATTTTTTTTTGGTGGATTTCAGCTTGAAGCACAAAATTATTATGTATCTCGGAGCGATTAACAGACGCATTTCAATTTTATTGCGCCAGATCATTATCGGAGCACAGATTGGACCTTTTTGTTTGGCTGTCGTTGCTGGGGCTGAAAACTGTACGACAACAAATCATTAGACTCCTAATCATGATCATAACAGAATCATAATAAAAAACGAAATCGGCTAAGAAACCCCAGGCAGGCGATCGTCGCAGTCTTGGTCTTCGTCGATCGGCATCAAAGGCGGCCCGAAATTTACATTGAGGCGCGAAGAGAAACTTTCCTTTCGCCGGACGACGCCAATGATTTCACCTAGTGCCACATATTGGCCAATGCCACAGCGAAGGAGAACGTGATACCATCAGTACACTGAGAGAAATTAGGCGTTAAAAGAAGTAAAACCTTTCTGAGTGGAAAAGAAGTCGGTTCAGGAAATTCTGATACAGTCTCCAAGGATTTCAAGTCAAATATATTTTTAAAGATTGTCCATTTTTTTCCACAGTACATCCTCATTATCAGCGCTTATAGACGTGCTATTGCGGGTGGCTTTGGCAATTAGACAACAAGTGGCTTGGTGATAGAGAAAAAAATATGCTGGCGGCATATTTCAAAACGCGATCCACTAATCAACTAGCCAAATGCTGGAAAACCCGTTGAGGAGGTGTGAAAATCGTTTACCAATTCACCAAGAACAACAACAGCGGCCATAATGGTTCTGCAATGAAGCGCAGTTGGGCAAATAAATTAATCAAAAGGAAATCGGCGTTGAAAGCAAACGAGTTTTAAAGTTACCCACCGTTGACCGCTAATTCACATATGATTTATTTTATAAATTAGGCAGCCCACTCGGAGATCAAAGCTGCTGCCATCTCGCACTTAGCCCCATCGGCTTGTCAAATAATCATCTCCTGGTTTTAGGTTTTTGATCGCGCCGCCCGTCAGAGAAAGACAAAGGCACTTCGGAAGCGGCTTCTGTGGCCCGAAACCCGAAAAAATAACGAAACGAAATGGTTTAATTTGTTTGTCCAGCGGCAGCGTTTGGTAATGAAACGCTAAGTGGCCAGCACTTGTTTAACCAAGGCCCTATTGCCCCGGCTACTCGCCCGGTTCGGCTGACAAATTGTTTAGCCCTCGACTGAGTGTTCAGGTGAAGCCGAAATAATGGAGTCCAAGGGTTAAATACTAAAGATGAAAGTTCCTCTCACCCCATCCAGTGCTTTCCTCCACTGCTCTTATCAATTTAAGAATACAACTTTATCGCTTAATCCCCGACTTTTCCAATTATGGCACTGAGAATATGTTTGCTTTGAAATTGATTTGATTTACACCCCTCATAAGGGGAGTGTTAACCACCCGTAGCCGAAATGAAAGGGAAGCAGCCTCAGATCGCTGTTTATCCCATTCGCTTCACCCCTCAGCGAAGCGCTTTATGATATATGTTATTTTGATAACGAGAGTATTTAACCCGACATGGGGTTAGGAAAACAGTGATGCGAACTGGAGGTAAAACATAGCAGATATGTATGCAGTTATTTTAAATATTAATTACACCAAATAAACTTTCAAGTTAATGTGTATATTTTACTGAAATATGTTTCTGAAAAGTGAAGACTTTAGTTTCAAATCCACGTAGCTGATGAGCCTCGCACCATAGATCTCTATAGAGATTACATTTTTATTGTAACATATATTAGTAAAAAATATTAAATATTTATTATGAATCTAAATGCATCTAAAAACTAGCCAAAAAAACATCCAAATTAACAACACTGTAACTACGAGCTGCCTCAGATTCTCCCATAATTTGCCCGCCTAACGAGTCTCCGGACCAAATCCCAGGAACCCACAAACCACCCTCGCCTGGCCCGTCTTTTCTGGTGGTGGCTACCACATCCTCCTCTTGGATTTACTCCGCCGTTCTGCTGGCTGTCGACGCATATTAATCCAATTATCATGCACTGTGCACGAAATCACTTAATCGTTTCGAAATGCGGAAGACCAGCCAGATGAGGAGGCGGTGGCAACGCTTAAGCCACCAAAATGGTTACATTGGGATATTATGGAATAGTTGGACTTATTCCGGTTTAGTTGTATTTAGTTTCTGACTTTATGATTGTGATTGATGCGAGCTGTGCGCCTGGATGTGTTTAAGGATGGCTGTCGCCTTTTGACAGTTTCTAAATTGATTCTAAATGCAATCATAACAGGATTGAAAAAACGTACTGTTTTTCTTTTAATAAATTATATTTATAGAAGAATAACCAATTAAAAGTTAAAGTTTTACTCTTTTTAAGGCAAGAACTTAGTTCACCATCAGATGATACAATATACGTTGCATCCACTATCCCACGAGCCTTAAACGAGAGTGAAACAATTTGATTTAATTAAAAAATTATGGGATTACATATATTAATGCTTGTCAAGCAATATATATGCAAATTTCGCAAACACCCAGCACGCACGGAGGGAAAACAGGATGACAGGGAGCAGACTGCGGCGAGTGTCGCATATTAAAGAATATTTTATTTGCTTTTATTACACAGCACGCCCATCTCACCCTGGCCGAAGGCTGTGTTGGCCTTTTCGTTCTCCCCACCCCTCGTACCCAGGAGTCCGGTCGTCCTTTCCGCGCCCACTTTGCCCTCGATGCCCACGTAGCAGCATACCACCGGAAACTTGCAGCGCAGACTCTGATGATATGGAATAAAACTGAGAAAAAATGAAACCCGAGGAGGGAGCAACGCAATCGTCTGTCCCACAATGAGGCTGAGAATCTAATAAATTGTGGCACTGTCACTTGGCTTAGTGAAGGATAACTGGCCACACGCCCTCTGCCAGAGAAGAAAAGGAAAACAACAACAAACAGTTACAACATTTTGCTGCAAGGGGCTCATCAAAAATTCATAACGCGCCACGTAATAAAAATTATTCAAATTTTTCGCAGCCACCGAAGGAGACGAGGGTTGGAGTAACGAGGCGGGGGAGGGTCACATTTTTTTGTTATAGCTTTTGCTCCGGCAAAAGTCAACAAAATTGCGGTGATGTTTCAGAGCCGGGAATGTGGCAGAAGAGGCAAGCGACAATCGCAGAAAAAGGACAAATCACACCCTCGATTATGATGCGCACAGCATCATATACGTCGAA
This sequence comes from Drosophila pseudoananassae pseudoananassae, assembly GCA_018153035.1. Taxonomy (NCBI): domain Eukaryota; kingdom Metazoa; phylum Arthropoda; class Insecta; order Diptera; family Drosophilidae; genus Drosophila; species Drosophila pseudoananassae. The sequence continues at coordinate 5,060,712 of JAECXR010000055.1, forward strand.
AACAGTTGAGTTCAAGGTTATAGTTGTGGGATTTTTAGGATTCGAATTTATATAGAATTTATTTTATTATTTTCAAAGAAATATAATCAAAAAAGTAAAAATTAAGTAACAAGTAGGAAATAAAAATATTCCGGAAATTCATATACACATTTATGAGTCTTTCGCTTTAAATATTTGTAATTTAATATTTCATTATAATTTATTATTAACAACATAAAAATACCCAAAGATTTGATTGTTACATTTTTTTAGTATACATTTTAAGTAATATTTCAACAATCTAGCTTCTATTCGTGTGCCAGCCAGTGTTATTTCCCAAAAAAAGAAATGGTGGTCCGTAAGGATATTCATGGGTCGTGTGGCCAAACGGAAATGGAATGATTTTGCGCAACAGTAGCGGAAGTTGCTACTTTATAGTCATTTAGTGGTTGGTCGTCGGACAATGCATCACGGGCTTATCACATGTTTGAGCTTCGGCGGCTGTCACAGGCGGATTACAGCCGAAAACCACACTCAGCGTTGGGTGGTGGTTGTTAAAAAATTTTACAGAAATCGAAACCTGGCTAGGATGGCTAGGATGTCCGATAACAAAATAAAAGTGCCGCAGGACGACAATGACAGAGATGTCGCTTCCCAGGCGTCGACGCTGTTTCCGGCGGAAGTGTAATTTGATATTTTACAGCTCCGCACGAGCATCATATGCTTATGCTTGGCTTACTGAAAAGGGGTTCTCGATTCGAAGGAAACCTCTTCACGACTCTCCACGAAGAACGCTAATTTCTGCAATTGACTTTTAAAGCCTTTGATTTGAGAACGGCGCCTGTCGGACCGGCAGAACGCACATAACGAGCTCCTTTTTTGTGCAAAAAAATTGTGCATTTCAATTCAATTTCCTCTCGAATGCGAAATTGCACACAGCGGAGTAGCGATGAGGGCCTAGACCAGGGCCAGAAGTTTTGCCTGAATGAATGCCATGGTAACAGGGTAAATACCTGGTTACAGTCAGTATTGGCAAGGAGAGATCTCGCTTACCACGAAAAATGTATCTAGATCTATTATAATTTTTTTTATAAATAAACTCTAGATTTTTAATCTCATACATAGTCCTTTAAAATAATTATTTAAAAATTTTTTAATGGAATTCCATTCCCATCTAGCGACCACTGTATGTGCCATATATTGGCAATTTCGTTGGCCAGTTTCCATGGCCTGTTTTTGGCCATTCAATGAATCGCTTTGGCTCCGTGGCCAACTCGGTTTCCCCAACTGCCTGATATCTGTGGTGATGTCCGTGAGTGAGTGAACTGTCACAATTGACGTGGGGCGTATAAATTTTACATTTAACGAAAACGTAATCGAATTGAGCGAGCTGTATATGGTGAGGCCAAAAAAAAACAGCCCGACCAGAGGGACGATGGATCAGGGGAGCAGCCAGTTAGCCAACATGGCTTAGCTGCCTCTCTTTCACCCACTCTATAGCCCACTCTTTCTCTCCCCGATTTCGTTATAAAGACATCAGGCGAGGCGCATGGCAATTTGTGGGACGCCACAAAAAGAGGAGAGCTGGGAGCTGGGAGGTAGGAGGTGGGTGGTGGCCATGCCAATTTGATGGCAGCAGGCTCAGAATGCATTCATCAAGATTGTTAGCCATCGATGGGGCCTGTTGGGGATCAGATCAGATCGGGTTGGATTGGCTCGGATTCGATTGGATTATGTGCATTCCCAGGCTCACATTATTAACTGCACGGATGCGTGTAATGGGCCACCTTGGAAAATAATAATGACCATGGCCTCGCTACTACCGTCACCTGGGGACACATTTGGCCAACGTTTTTCAATCAGCATAAAAATTTATCAAATCAAATTCAAATGATTTCAGGGGAGCACAAAAAAACGTGCGAATCAAATGCAAAATAGTAAAGCTGATGTATAAAAATTTCATGACAATCAAATACTCCATCTTCTCCTACTCCTGATGGTCCTGCTCCTTGAGTTGAAATGAAATGGATACGTGATGTTTGTTTGCCTGAAAAATTTGCATGTGAAAAGCTTCCTTTTCCATCAAAATGTCGTTTGGCAGCGCCAACAACGTTAAATGGAATGCAAATCGATTAAAATGAAATCAAATCCAATCAGCAAACCAATCGCAGCTTTGTTTGCCTTCGGGGCAAATGGCCAAATCATTGCCGCCGGCTGGGAGCTAAGGACCTCCGCAGGCGTCTCCTTTGAAATCGGTAGATGTGTAGTATATGGGCGTTGCCTTTTGCCAGCTGCTCACAAATCGCTTAACTCAAATTGACTTGTCAATATTTAATTAGGCGTTGGCCGGGAAACCGTATGCGGGTTCTGTTCAGCCCGCTTTGATGTCTCCTGATGTCTCCGCTTCCTGCGGATTAGTTGGCGGTTTCCTTTGTCTATCGCCTCTCGAGTGTCTGTGTTTGTACACAGAAAAATATCTATCAGATTAATGAAGAATTTGGTAAATTTTGCCATCAAATTAGTCATTAAAACAGAGACTTATTCAAGGGTTCTTAGAACAACATTATCAAATAAATAAAAATATTATTTAAAATTAATGCAATTATTTTAAAAATGGTTATTTTTTATGATTATATTTTTTATTTATTGTTCTTAGAAGTAATAATTTTATTTTCCGAAAGTTCTCAATCATTCTCAGTGATTCATGCTCCAACGGGGCGTATACGCAACCTCTTATTCCCCAACCGCGCCAATCACGATCAATCATTTGATTTTGGCAAACAGCTAGCACAATAAATGTCAAATGCGTTTTAATACAATTAAGGGTCTTTGGTACTAGCATCCCGGCATTAAGAGGCTTAATTTTTTGCTGACTTTGATTTTGATTTCGATTCCGATAGCAACAAACGCCTTGTCGTGTCCTTTGTCAAAAGGCACGTGAAAAAACGTGTCCCATTGACATTCAGCTTGATGAATGATCAGAAGCTCCTCGGGTTCGGCCTGGTCTCTTCGAGTATATTAGTCTTTCCCAGATATTGCCGGGCCTTGACTGACTGCTGACACGTGACTCCCTCTGACGAATATCCGAACTGGGTGTGAGGCCATATTTCGGGCTTATATTTAGCAGAAAAAGTGTGAGCCTGCCACTACAAAACTGTGAATGGTTTTCAGTTTAACAATGGGCTGTTAAATACGAAGGTAAATGTTGGAAAAAATAAATAAAACATTAGAGCTTTGATTAATTGCTGTGTAGGAAAAGTAAAGTTTTGAAGACTTGATTGAAAAATCATTTTAGTTTTGATAATACTCAACTGTCATATTGCTGTCTCTTAGTTTCGCAATTTGCTATTTTAGTGACAAAAGTGTCAAACACAATTTGCAAAGAGTGAGGATATGTAATGCATAGTATATACTGTCTACAGCACCCTCATCCGATCTCATTAGCAGTGCTCGATGCCTCCGGTAAAAAGTTTGTTGCGGACAACCTCAATATCAAAATTCGATATTCACTTCGTTCGCTTGATGCTTTTTGCAATAGTAAACGGAAATTTCGCACAACGCAAGCAAAACTTTTTGTTTCCTGTTGTTGTCAATAACTAATTCGTTTGTCATTTTCCGTTTACATAACATATCAGTGGGCACAGCTTGGGGAAAATGGGGGAAAACTCAACCACAACGACCGCAATTCAAGCAACAAAATGCTGCACGTATAAGGACAAAGTTTTCTGGCCTGGTGTCTTGTGGCTGGGTCCTTGGGAGGTCCTTTTTGTTTTTGTTGGTGCTGTTGGTTTGTTTATCGCTTCCAGGCTACAACGACAACATTATTGCAAAAGTGTTCGAAACATATTGAAAGCTCAATGTAAGCATACAAGCCTCATACCAGAGGGTTTCCCCTGGCTTTTCACCCCCAGAAGATGGAAGGCTATAGAGGATGTGGCTGTGGATGGGTGGGTTGATGTTATGTAGGCGTTTTCCCACATTTCAAGTGTCAATTTTGTCGTGGAGCTCATAAAATGGCGTCCAGTGGTGGAGAAAAGAGGGAAACACTTTTTAAATAATTATCATGTTTCTTGAAGTTTTTTATAGAGAGACTTTTTTTAGAAAAAGAAAATAAACCCTCTTCATCTTGAGCCTCTGCTTTCAGCCTATGAGAGTTTGTATTGCCACTGCGATTTACATTAATTTGCCATTTTTCATGCTGTGCCCCGGCACTTGAAATTTATGTCTATGTGCGGGTGAATCATAAAAAGTACGTCAAGATTTTCCTATGTAAATGATGGCGCGGCAATGAAAAAGGATCAGGCTTTATGTGATGGCTCAAACTATGTCCTGGCTGCCGACTGCTGCTGCTGCTGCGAATAATGTGATGCCATAAAACGGCAAGATATTTGGGTGCGTGGATATATCCTGTGAACTGCCAACAGGTTCTCCACTCGGAGATTTGCATTTGGAATAAGATTGGCTGACAAGCGCCTGGAAAAAATGTTAATTTAGTGCACGATGCGTTGACAACGACATCGCGACTCTTATGCAGATATATCAGTCACTATCCAGCCAACGAGAGCCATCCAGCCAGGCTGCTTGTCATAAAGCGATCAAGCAGAAGGCTTGACATTTCAATTTGCAAGCCGAAAGGAGACGAACGCGTTGCGTTGAGATCAGAAAACAGTCATGCACTTGGGGAAAATTTGTAAAATATTTTCCCAGGAATGATAATGCATTTTAAAGCTCTTGAGAAATTTATATGCATGACCTATTTTTTTAAATTTTTTATACTGGTTTGTGTGACTGGAAAGAACTCATATTTCAGAAATAACATCGTTAGTACACTTGGAACTTGTTTAATTTAAAATATAACCAACACATCTCGTTTTCAATAACAAAAAGTAATAATGTGGTATATTTAACAAAAAAATCTATACGTAATAAAAATATAAAAAAATATATTTTCTTGTGCATCAGCAGCCACGACATCGTATCGACAACGACAACATACGAGTCAGAGAAGACAGGACAACATTCGCGACAACATGCAAATATGCAAATCGATGCGTTGACAATTTTCAGCCAAATCAAATATGCAATTTCAGTCGAGAATTGCATGGCATCCAAACGGAAGATGCCCAAACTTGCCACCAACTCCAGTAATCTAGAAGCAACCAACTTTCCAGCACTCTCACGAGTTTTGTTAATTTATTTTGGCCGCGTGCCGGTAAGAAATCGCCAGTGGCAACTACAATGCGATGCCAGCTACAAGCAATTACGAAAAAGTTACTGTAATCCCGAGTCCTGAGAGTCCTGCGCCTGCTCCCTGACAATGGAACAAGCGCTAAGCGGCTTAGGATTGTTGACTTTCACATCAGCCTCACTTAGGGGTTGATCCTTGCCATGGCATCCTGCGACTCCTGGCCTGTGTTTGTTGTTTTGTGCCTCGCTTTATGCCCGATGCGTGATTAGCCTATTAGCCAAACAAAATAGAACTGAGGAGGGTCACACAAAAAATAGAGAAGCAGGACACAATCGCTGCTCATGATGAGAAAGGTAAATATTGAATCTGATGCTCGGTGACGAGCCTGTCATCTTCACAAAAAAACGGAGCAAATCCAATAAATATAAATGCCCGCAAGGCGTTAGTTATTATGGCAAATCCAACAAAGTTCAGCGTGGGATAAAATTTACTAGAGGGTTGTAGAGGTTATGATCTAACTATAGACAAAATGTCTAACATAGTTCACAACGAGTGGGACTTGTCACTATATATTGCCGGCCTTGTATATTTTTTGAAATTTTAATCTCTTTCCAATTAATCAAAAATATTTTCCGCTAAATTCATGGATGGTTAGTCTTCTTTAAAGCCAATTTTATATGTGGATCATCTCGGTCTTCGAGACCTATAAATCACAGAGAACAAATATTTATGTGCAAGCATTTAAAAGGCCAAATGAGCCCTGGACTTGACCATATATTCATGGTCTGGCTTGGCTGGCTATCGTTATATATATTTTTTTTTTCGTTTTTGGGCTACAAACCGGGGGCCAGAGCTGGGCTTGCATTGTTTTCCGGTCGCTTATTGACGAAAATTTCAGAAATTTTAATTTAAAATATTTCTTTGAATGCTAAATTGTTGACTCTTTGCACCCGCAGCCGCTGTGCCCGCGCTGTGGATGTGGATGTGTGGAGATGTGGGTCTGAGTGGCTCTGAGAGGCGAGTCGGCCGTTGAAAACCAGCTAAGCAAACCCCACGACAAAGACACAAAAGAACAAAAGCGCGCGACAAACAAAACCCAGAGCAAACACACAGAGCAACAAGCAGGGGCCGGCCAGAAGGGGTGGGTATTGGCCAAGCTATAGTTGAAGCTATAGCCAAGCTAAGCTGAAGTGAAGTGAACCGAACTGAGACATTCGAGAGGCCGAAGGATCGTGTCGCTCGTTTGTTTCTGCTGAAAATCTTAAAATTCTCGCAATTTCATGTTCGTTAAATTTTGATGTTGCAAATAAATTGAATTGTTAAACGTGCAACTTCGAATGTTGTTGTCGTTCACTGATGCTGTTGCTGTTGGCTTTGCTGTTGTTTTCTGTTGGATTGTTGCAGGCGCATATTTAAACAAATGATGGCCAGATTTGGTGGCTTTTGCCCTGCAACAGCGGCATTACACTGAAAAGATGAACATCTCTGTTTTCTATGAGCAAGAAGCGAGGGTAGACATTTATCTTTATATATTGGTAAAGCTCAGAAACTTAAAAAAATAAATAATAATGATTTTCCTAGAAATTGTTACAGAGAAATTGCTATAGATTGAATAAGGAATAAGGCCTTCAAAGGAGTGACCAAATATTTTGTCATTTAATTACTTATTTCTCTAGCACACCTCGTTGCCTTTGGTCCAGTGCTCTCCCAGCCATATCAACATCTACTCCTCCTCCCATTTTGTGCCCCAAAAGGTTGCCCGATCCCATACCCAATACCCATTTCCCATCCCTGTCTACTGTCGTGCCTTTTGTTATTGTGAGTTAAAATATTTATTTGTCGTAGCGCCTGGCCGGAGTGAGAAATTCTGATGGGTTTCTTATTTGCTTGGCTCGGCTTTTTTGCATATGTCCGGTCCAGCCAGTCAGCCAGCCAGCCAGTCAGGCAGCAGCAGCGGCAACACAACGATGACTACATTAACCGCATGCATAATAAACCCGGCCAAAATCGAAAATCGAAAAAAGCAAAAGCCCGAGCCCGAGCCGCATCCACCTCCCCAAAAACAAGCCAGTCCCTTGCCCTGTCCATATCTTTGTCGCTCTATTGGCTTGGATTTTATATGGAAATGCGGCACCAACAATGGCTTCATATTTTCCTCTCTCCCTGAGGCGCATTCAAATCCTTGCTGCACCTTTGACATGCTCACTTTGGATGGAGGATGGATGATTTATGCAGCCATGGAATGTCGTTTGCTTTTCGCTCTGCCATTGCAATTCTCTTTATCTTTTCTTACTTTTGGCCCAGCATCAGCATCAGCAGCAGCAGGTCGGCAGTAACATGTGAAAAATTAAGTGATATTTTGGAATTTGTTGGCAGCTCCGAGGAAGCAAAGTCGAGAGTCCCTCTATTGGCCATGGTAATTGATGCCACTGCTCTCAATCAATGCCCAAATAGATTCCTGGGGTATCGTTTTCCCACAACTGGAAAATGGAAAATGGAATTTTCATCCCACTAATAGAAAGATTATTAAACGCTTGTGCAGTTGCCATTGTCATGTGGCTTGTTTGCCCATTAATTCATCATTATTAAGATGTCAGCATTGTGGTTGACATTTGTGACCAACCATGGTCCGACCCCCTTCCCCATCTCCTCATCACTCTCAGTATTTATAAATGCGGGCCACTTGACATCTGTTGGCTGTCACAGAGATTTCGATTTGGATTTGGAATCCGATTTGGATTCGAGGTTTGCTCAATTTTTGTGTTGGCCGTCTGCACCTGCATTTGATTGATGCTAATTTTCCACGACAATATTGCAACTTAATCTAGACTCCGAGGAATGAGTGATGTTCTCCTTATAGACATTTTGAATATTTTTTTAAATTAATAGATGTGGGTGCCCTCTTTAACCAGAAACAAGATGGGATCTCTGAGATAGGTTCATTAGATTAGGGGCAGATGTACTGGAAACTACTGTGGGACCTCTTGTGGTTCCACATTTGATCATTTATCTGCTGGGGGACTAAAATAAATGAGGACACAGGGTTTACTTTAGTTTTCAATACCAATTAGTTAGTCCCGAAGTTATCCTTCTTTCCATGCATCAAATTATTGCCAAAAACTGTATCCAACCGATAAGACTCCACTTGAATTTTACCCCGAAACCCCCTTTCAACCGACTAATTAATGTGAACTGTGCAAAAATTTACGTTTGAATGCTTAATTGGCTGACTATCAGAGCCGTCGCATCAAATCACATGGCTATTTGTTACAGCAACACCCAGACAGAGCGGCGGAGTGGCAGTGGCAACAATGTAATCAGAAGCCAAAACACGCAATCCCGAGCACACGCACAGGGTCCAAAAGCCACCCAAAACCACCCACAGTCCAAAGGAGACTGGACCCACACTGGGATAGATAGAGTATATATAGAGTATATAATAGAAGGCCCTATCTCGCTTTCACTCAAGCTGGAATATCACAAAATGTCTTCCTCACTTTTCGCGCTTAATTAAACAATTAAATTTAATTACGGTTAATATGGCTCTAATTGCTGTATTTCCTCCGTGCGCCTCCTCTCGTCCGCACGCACATGGAGGAGCTTACCCACCAGCACCCTTGCGCGTCCCCCGCAAGCCAACTATCTGTACATGATGATATCCGATATATGAATATATATTTATATATTTCTATATAGAGCTGGGAAGCTGGGTCTCCTCGGAGGTCTTCTTTTGTGCCCAATACATAAAAGCATCAAATTAAAAGTGCCAACGCCAGGTCTTTTTGTGGCAGTCAGAGCGGGATGGCGCCAGCGAAGGAGAGAGACAGGTTGAGCGCCGGGGGGGCAATAGCAGTCAAAATGTCCTTCCACAGGACTATCTGTCTGAAGTTCCCCTTGCTCGTTTTTCTGCTGAACCCGAACACAATTAAGCGGAAAGAAAAATTATTATAACTTTATGTTTTGTCATTCCCGGCACGTATTTGGGAGCGAGTGAGATGGCCGTATGCTATGTACTAAGTGGAAAGCTGGGGTAGTAGTACATAGGCTAAAATCAATAAAAAACTACCCCCAAAAGTTAGTGGGGATGGAAATTCACCGCGGGAAAAGGTGTTTTTGCAGCTGTGTTGGACATGCGCAGGACGAAATGGTTGATATGGGAGAGAGACAGAAAGAGCCGGCCAGAGGGAGACGGCATGCCCTCCACTTTGTCCTGTTTTGTCGCCCGACAATTTCTTACACTTGGCTGCGTTTATTTGCACGGGAAAATTGCAAAAATGGCGGCGGTGTCTCTGCCGCAGTCGCTGCTGCTGCCACTGCTGTTGCTGCCTCCGTCGCTGCCTCTGCCTCGGCCGACGCAACCATACTAATATGTCCAATTGTGGAAAATAATTATAATGAAACAAATTTCCACTCACTTGCCGAGAGGAAAGCAAAACGTCATATCCTTTTGGCCGGCTGACCCTTCTCGCTCGCACACTGCCTTCGTCCTCCCCTGCTCCCCATTCCCCTTCGTGCTGATTTCTCTTTTTCCCTCTCTCGCTGGCGAAAATGTAATAAATGGTTGCGTTCACCGTTACTTTTTCAGCAAAGGGTTAAGCATGGTGGCCAGTGTGTGAGTGTGTGTGTTTGGTGTAAAATATTGTGCATGTGTGGTTGAGTTGAGCGAAATTAAGTTCATATAAAATAAAAACAACAATATAATGGCAGTGCAGTCGTGGGAGTTAAATCGTTTCTACTTGAATTAAGGTGAATTGTCTGCCCCCGTGTGAGTATGTATGTGTGTGTGTTTGTTTGAGAGTGTGAGTGGGTATAAATCTCGGGGATTGCGAATTTTATTGTCTCATGGATTTCTGAGTTATAATTGGAAGTGTAAAGCAATAAATGTAACTCTCCAGCAGACAGAAAAATAAGAATAAATTCCCCAAATACAAAAGGAAATAAAAATCAATTACCTTTTTGTAAATAAGATGTACAGACATTCAAAAAATATTCATGGGACTTGTATCCGGAGTGGGAATTTCAATGGGATGAAGCTTAAATATAAAGATATAAGTTTTTTCTAGAGGATTTTATGCTTTATGAGTTCATAAAAAATATTTACATATAGGTATCCTTAGTAATCCTCTTAAACTACATATGTTGATTTCACCTGCCCTAAGATGTCCCTCCGTCCAACATACGGCATCTTTGGCTTCAGTTGTAAAATTACTTGATATCTCCCGGAAGCAATCAAACTTAATCAACTGAACAGTGGCAGCAACTGCCATTACACCACCCAACACCCCCTTTTCGGGGCGCCCCTGGCCCTCGGTTCGGATTGATGAATGAGAAATGAAGCCCATCAATGGCGCCCCTCGTTGTGTGGGGCTATCTGGCTGGAATATCTAAATGTTTGCTAATTTGCTTAATAATTGCATTTGGCATTTGAGGAACAGCAGCCTCGGAGGAGATGGAAGTTGAAACGTTGGCGGACAGTGGGTTGCATTTTTCTATTTGCCACAAACAACAATCAACGTCATTCAGTGGCCCCCTTGGGCGCCTAATGGCTCCACTAGCACCACTCGCACCACCAATCCCAACCACAACCAGTAATAGCAACAATACATATGAAGACAAGAGCAAACAGCTTCATATGGCGAGCCATCAATTCTAAGTAGATGACACCGCGCAGATAAATTTGTCCCACTAAATTGGCCAAAACATGAAATAATTGCGAATGTAATTAGTTATTGCCCACAAGAGCGAGTAATCCACCCAGACTAACACAGCAGGAGGAAGTGGGTGGGAAAGGAGAGGGGGCGACACAAAGATGTTGCAGCAGATGCAAATGGCAATGCAGGGAACAGAGGCTGCATCTTCGGGATGTGAGAGTGACTGGATGGCACTTGAAAATAAAAAGAATAAATTCTATAAAACTATAAAATACTACAGTTATTTATTTGCCATAAAATTAAATTTCAAATAGTTAAAAATGCTGTGATTTTACATCAAAGTATTGCAAAATGTTTTGATATAAAACTTTTTTCAGTGCACTTCTGTTGGTGGAGTCAAGTGGAATGCCATGCTGCAGATGCCACTTAATTTCGCACAAAAGTAAATTGTCTTGTAGCTACAACTACAACAATAATAACAACAACAACTGCAATAACAACAAAACATCCACAGGAACAACAACCATGGCACAAGAGAAACGAACAAACATTACATGCTCTGGCTTTAGCTCTGGATGTGGAAGTGAACCTGAATGTACTATATATGTACTACCTTTGTGGTTTCAGCATCGGTTCAGTCCCCCACTCCGCTCCGCCCACATTCTCCACCTCCCCTCACCTTTCTAGAGCAAAATTCTCTATCTACCTCTCCCTCACTCTCTTCCTAGCAGGCTATTTCCATTTCTCTACGAGATCCAACAGAAAACATTTCTGGCCCGGCTCAAATCATTGGGAACAGCCTGGCAGCCTGGTACGGATCTTGGCTGGTTTGCTGGCTAGCTAGCTGGCTGGCTGGCCGACAGTTTTGGGGCCGTTTTGGGCGCGCATGCCGACGATTAAAATCTTCAGACAAATTTTGCATTTTCTTGGCGTCTCTGTCGCACACAGTCCGGGCGCATGAATTAAAAGCCAAAGCAGTGCCAATGGGTTAAGACCTAGAAGAATACTTGAATACACTACTTTTTAAATTTTTAATTATATCTTAGAAGTTTAAAGTGGCTTTACTTGCCTAAAAATGGTATAACTAACAAGTAGAATTTACTATAAATACTAATCCTACTAACTAATAAATGCATACAGTCACTTATTCTATATAATTCATTCATAAAACACTCACATGATCGTGAATCAACAGGGCCACCATTTTGGGTTAGGGCATATAAAATTAAATTGTAGCTGCTAGCGACGACCTACACTTTCGCTAATGTATCTCGCAGATACAGATACTTGTACGTGCGTTCGGTTTTTGGGGCGCAAATTAATTGTGCGCCCAAACGGAGCGTGCCGACGACGACGACGACGCGCTTGATATGCGCGATTCCTTGAAATTGTTCGCATGAAAATGCAAAAACCCAGCATTGCATTTAATTCAATTGAAAATAGTGCGAAACTGCAGTAGCAACAACACTGAATGCAGCAGCAGCCCCAACGGCAACAACAATTTAATTGAGTATTCAAAAACGTAAACTCCTCTTCGGCAGCGAATGGGAACCTTGGAGTGGTCTTGGAGCGTTTTCGCAGAATTCTAAACTTGGAAATTAGGTTTCAGTTTCAGACACGACAATGTTCTGGCTGCTGGTCCTCCTGGCAGCGGTTTATCGGTCGCGTATCTCACGCTATTTTGTTTAATTGCATTCTACACAAGTCAATTCCAGGAATGCAGGCAGTTAACCAAAAAATTAATACCGGAAAGTGTGAGAGCCGGATCAACCACTACCGATCGCCGATCTTTCCACCCGCTGCCATAGCCATGAAAATTATGACAGAAATTTCCATTATCCGGCCATAATGAAACTCAAATTGTAATTACCAATTAAGAGTGCTTAGCTAAGGTCATAAAACCCACAAAAAGTGTAACTAGCTCACCTGACCCAAAACCCCCAAAGGTACGTTTTGGCTTAAGTGAAAAGTAAATGGATAAAAATGTTTCTCCATCTACTCCGAAAGGCTAACAAAGTAAAACCGTGCAAAGCGTCCAACAAAATTTAATTGACGGCCAGGGAATTCCGTGGAAACTGAATCATTTGCATAAATTGAGGTGAGAGAAAAGTGGTTAGAAAGGTTAAGTTATAAAACTGTCCGGGAGGAAGATTTTTCAAACATAAAAGTGTATTCATTCCAATTTATATTCCTTTGAAACAACTTACATAATAATCCTTGTATTTCACGTTTATTTGTATAGGAAATTTCAAATAGAAATAGAAAGTACATTACTCAAATAATATTTAAATTAAAAATAACCTGTTGCCTTTATATAATTTTCCCAGAGATCTTTGTTGACTTTCCTATCAGTCGAGTAATTGCCCTCCTATCTGCTCCATATGGGCCGAGGACGGGAGCACTTGCAGTTTATTTCCTCCCTATCAGGTGGTTGCCACAATTCTGAGAACGATGGAGAGCAGCTGCTGTTGTTGCGGCTGCCTCATATAAGGAGGTGAAAACATTATTTTTATTACCCAATTACCTCAATTTATTCGTGGTAATTGCAAGCGCTCTCCATTCCACTTAATGGCCAGCCACTCCATCAGATCGCCATGCCGTCTGGCCAGCTCCATGGAGGAGGCTTTACGATTATACGGCTATAACCCCGGGCAGACGACCGGGGTCTGGCCAAAATCGGGTTAGCTAAACGGATTTCCAATTCGCTTGACTTTATGAATGAATCTTCTGTGAATCCGTTTAGTTATCGCCGCGAGTTCGGGCAATCTTGGTTTGTTGAACTTGCTGTCAGTTGATGAAGTTGTTGGTGTTGGTCTGGAAAAACTACAATCTGGCCAGAAGTAGGGGGAGTATATCCAGTATATCTTGCATAATCAGTTCATAATGAGCTCATTTGCATGTGCTTGTGTGTGTGGGCGTTAATTAAAAAATGTTATGCTTGGATTTTCACTTCCAGTCACTACCAGAGGGTGAGAGAAAAATATCCATGAATGAAATTTTTTTCTTCTTGCTATAATTTTTTAAATACTAATAAAAATTAGACTCTGATAAACCAAACCAGGATCAACTTAATGATGTTTTAGTTCCCTGTTAGAACATTGTCTTATTGTCTCTTATCGGTGTACTTCAAATGTTCTTTTTTCAGTTTCAGTCTGCAGCTAATCAATTAACCGAAAACAACTGAAATCAAGTTGTAATCGGATCACAACTGCTCTGTCTCGGCGCGAGACCTCTTTCCTCTCAGCCGACCAATTCAATCGATTCCCATTCGAGGCCCGTTGGCGGCTGGCCCATTGATAACTTTGAACACAAATATTATCATTGTAAATGCGCCGCCTCACAGTTGGGCGTTAATATCAAGCTGTGATTTTTGTGGGGGCGCGGTAGGGGCACAGTGCCAGGGTAGGGGGCAACTTGGCACCGTGGGGTCCCCGGATACATATATACTGGATATATACAGTTTGATTGGACACCGTGCGGGCAGCAGAGAAAACGAAAGAGAGACGAAGTCGCCAAACAAATGCCCGCAATCAGCGCAGGCGGCGCTCGGTCCATTAGGCCCGATATAAAGCTTAATTGCCGGACTCGGCCAAAATCGCAGCAGGCTACCAATGTGACCAGGCTCTGATTGTGCTGCCGATGGAGCTCATTTTCCTGATATGGCTTACACCGTAAGAACAGCATGGCTTACTTTACTTGAAGGTTTTAATCGTTTATTGGAGGTGTTACTGAGACATATATGGTTTAGTTATAGATTGGTAATACATAGATCAATAATCTTTTATATTTATATATAATGTTATAAATAATATCATACAGTTATAGATTATAGTTTATTATTCTTAAGAATCAACCTATTTATAGGTTGTCTACCTAAAAAAATTATTTGTAATAATTGGTTCTATATGTTTAAATTAAATTTATTCAATTAAATTTTTACTTAATTTTCTTTCACTGTGTTTTCAGATACAGTTTTGTCTCTTTTCAGTCCCTGTTTCAGTTTCTGTTTCAGGCTGTTACTGCTTGCCAAATGATTTGATTACGTTTTGATTAACGCATTGCACTTTCCGGCGCGGTGCGTTTTGCATGCCAGCGCCACCTGCGGCTACCTGAAGGCGTAGCCGAGCCTAATTAATAAACAGACGAGGGGCCCCCACTCGCCCGTCACTCCGATCCGCCGATCCCCCGATCCACCAGCTCCAGCGATGCCCCGGCTCCCTAGGCCCCCCGGAATCCCATGCCCATGCCCGAATCCTCATGCCAGTTCTGGGCTTGGGCGTCACCGTTGGCGTCAGCGTAGGCAGGCATTGTAATTATATACGCGTAATTAATTGCGGCGACAATCGATTTGACATTCGAGATAAAAAGTGCACTGCTGCCGCGGAGAATTCTCCACATTTATTGGCGAACGCATTTATCAATATTTGATGAATAATAAATGCATAATTAAATTAATTATTTTATTGCTACCCAATAAAATATCACACGATTGCATTTTAATTGTTAACAAATTATATTCAAATTGTATGAATTGCTAACAAGGCAAGGTTGAACGGGTCAAGTGGGCTGGCGACAATTAGATACCCTAGCCCAGTGGTAATTAGGTGGCCTACTTAGGAATACTTTTGGCACATCAATTTGTGATACCTTGGCTGTCCCAGTTCCTAATCAAGTAAGCAAATAAATTATTTAATATCCCATTGCAAAGCTGGAAAATCCTAAGCCTAAAAAAGTGAAAAGTTCACTTCACAAATATTTATTTAGTACCACATAGTTCGCGGAATTTTTTCCGCTCTTATCAGCAATAAGCTGGCAAATAATATTTTAATTTATTTATTCAGCACACACGCACCAATACACACAATCACACCTACCCGGCATACCAACACTTGTTTGCCGTTCGTAAATAAATCAAAAAGCTAAATTATTTGACGTGTTGCTCGCCGCTGCTGTCGCTACTGCGGTTATGCTGCTGCTGCTGCTGATGCCGACGGCGTGTTATTTCCATTTGTAATTAAATTAATTGGGTTTTAATTCAATGCGATAAGCGTCAGAGCGAGCAAAGGCAACAACACCAACGAATCGTGCAGCCACACAGCTATGGAGCTTTGTAGCTTTATAGCTATAGTACTATTGACGCCCGACCAACTGTCAACAACAAATAATGAAAAAAACATACTCGTTATTGAACCCCGCCTGACACTCGACAAATCGCGCAGGAATAAAAATTATAATGCAAACAATTTGATAATCACTCAATTGTAATCTTAATTCGTTGATTGCTCGTCTAACCTCAGCACTCGGCCACTTGGCGATTGAGTAAATGAGTTGCATTGCGTATACGCCATATGGGCCGGCTCCTCTCCTCGGCAACCGCTTGCCTGATTAATTAAATATTAATTGCCACTTGATAAGAGTGCTCTGACAGCTTCTATCCGAACTCGCTGATTCCCTTTCCTATTAATTTAATAATTATCAAAAGAAAAAGTTGTGAAAGTTCCAGGTTATTATACAATTGCGCCATATTAGTACTCCAATTTCACGCCAATATTGTATGATATAAGCGCCAATGTTTTGTAAAAAACTTTTCCTTTATCAATTCGTTGTGGCCAGTGCTTTGCTATTTCTAACACCCGCCATTCCTGGTTCGTTATGGGTTTGTAATTTTACTAAATATATTACATCAGTGCCGTTCGATCTTATGCAACCGTTCAGTTCAAAATAACACTTCGCACTCTAATCATAATAATGTTTTTTGCCAGGCGTTCAACTAGGTCGACACTCGCATTACCAAGATCGTTAATACTTTGTTGCATTAAGCATTAAATGCGAGGAATTCATATTCTATATATTACACATTTTTATTCATGTTTCTAGGAAAAAAAGACCTATAAAGCTGATCAAAGTTTAATCTGAATTTCTTATCGCAATTATTAAAATGAAATACTTACTGTTTCCGTAAAGAATGACTCAACCACTGATTACTTTGAATAAATAATATTTCCACTTTACTCCGAATAAAGAGAAACAATTTTGTTAAATTTTTGTATAATTATATATTTTTTCATTGATTTTTGTATGATTCTTCATTTGCTCTCTTTTTAAATGTTTTTGTATTATTTTTTCACATTTTTTTGTTTGTTTTATGATTTATGATTAAACAACTACAGAGGATTAACGCTATATGGTATTCATAATATATTATGGATGTATGAACTATGTTTATAGGTCTGTGGTATTATAATAATGTAATTTTAACGGCATAGTTGTAGCTTTAGATTAGTTTAGTTTAGATGCTTATAAGTATTTTTTAAATACACGATCGATCCATTAGCTATACTGACTTACAATGCAAATTACAATACAATCAAATATCAATTAAGTTTATCTTGATTTTACGCTTATTGACTTGAGTTGGGCGAATAAATAAATGGTATTTCTTGTTTGTCAATTGATTTTGTTGGCTTCCTTCCAAACGAAAACGAAAATGTAAAAACGAAACTCGTAATTGATTGTGTTTACATGCTAGATTCTATGTACAATTAGGAAACATTTTCTGCTTGCATTTCTTTTCGATATATACAGAGTTGGATTGGTTAATATTGTGATTCTTTCGTCACTTAATGTATTTACAGGGTGCATTTGAAACAACATTTGAAGGTATCGTAACATAAAATGCGCTAACATCACAGCAAAATTTTGGGGGTTTCCGCTCCAGCAGCTCCGGCGGCTTTTTGGTTACCAGGATTGGGACTATGGCTCTGGATGGGGCGTTGATGGCGACCGAGATCCTGGCGGTGATCGTGCTCGCACACCAACTGGGCCGCCACTTATCCCAAATGCATCAGGCTGGGGTGGAAGTACCCGGCCATGGCCCACTGGGCACCCGGTGCTCCTCGGCCCAGGGCCGCCATTTTGATCTTTTCGATTTCCGCTTCCTGCAGGCGCTTGGCCTTGGCGCGCCGGTTTTGGAACCAAATCTTAACCTGCGTCTCCGTCAGGCGGAGGGAGGAGGAGAACTCAGCCCGTTCCGCAATGCTCAGGTACTGCTTCTCCCGGAACTTCTTCTCCAGCGAGAGCAGCTGCTGGGTGGTGAAGGGAGTGCGGGGTTTCCGGTTTGGCTTGTGTTTGCGTAGGTTGCACTTGATCCTTGGGGGTTCGTTGGCATCTAAAATAGAAGAGAAAAGAAGGTGCGGATTAGTCAGGTGTTCGGGTGATTCAAATAAAATAAAAGTACTATATTATCCAGTCTTCACTGTAGAACTGAAGGCCAGCCGAATGGCGGCAAGTGCTGAATGAAACGGCCTGTCAACCTCGGCTGTCCTTGGCCTTGTCAATTGGCTAAAAGCGACAGAGGCAGCGGCAACAATATACGGTAATTACTCCTTTAAGTGGCCAATAAATTTGCTGTCTAAACTATTTGTCAGACAAAGCAGCAGCAGCAGCAGTTGCAGTTGCAGCGGCGACGGGAAATGCATTCCCTGAGTGGATCCACTCCCCTCTCCCACCCCGTCCTCATGCCCCAACAATATCTCAGTTCGATTCTCTCCACAGCAAAACAATTTTAATTTGGGCATTTTGTTTTGGCAAACAAAGGCGCACAGGCACAAAAAAAGCAGAAAAAACAGCAGAAGAAACGTGCAGGCCTTATAAAGACTACAAATCCCAGGGAAAGGGGGTTGGAAGCAGCAGCAGCAGCTGTTGGTTGCAAGTTGCATGCCGCTTGGCATTCGCCTGGAGTGTTGTTAATGAAAGTAATGAGCTTGCCATCGGGGCTGCGCCAAAGCCACAAAGATGCAAATGGCATTTTAAAGATGCAGTCAGTCCGGGTCAGATCTTCCCAATCCTACCCAGTCCCTGGTGCCAGGTCCCCGGTCCCACTCCATTATACCCCCTTAAATCCAGCAGCCACAGGCACGCGTAATTTATTGGGCATTTTGTTTTTGAGGAAGCTGAGTAGCAGGGCCGGAGGATCAAAATAAAGACAAATGCAAATGATATGCAACGCTTTAATTTTACGCAAAATTGCACAAATTGAAATTGCCGAGTGACAAACGTGGCCAAGTTGGAGGCTTTTGTAATTGCTTTTTATGCCTTGCATATGGGAAACGGAGCGTTAAACAACAATAACAGAGCCTGAAAGTCCTTGGACTACTCAGACTCCCTGCAATACCATAAATAAGAATCAATTAAGATCGTTTCATATTATCCCGATTGCTTCTTTCAGTGTACTATCTCAGAAATGAAGAACTCATCGCTGTAATTCGCTGTTTCTTAAAAACTTGATGTGTTCACACACATTTTGTGGCACGTTATGTTTCCGATAAGCAAATAAATGTCTCTGGCCGCCCCATAAGACCATAAAAATCCAACTTGCGACGGAATCAAAACTAATAATCAACTCCGGCTTATGGGAGAACTTGAACGGGCAACCGGCTCATTAAGTAATTAGTGTGACATGTCAGAGTTATGTTAATGCCCCGGACTTATCGGTTGATATGCATATAATTTCACTTATTTGTGTGCCTGGCTCGGTTTCTGTTTCTGATTCAGTTTTGAGATCTGTGGTGCAGGTCGTAAAAGCATTTCGTATGGCCACTAACAAGGTGAAACGAAATGTGAACACTCCCGATAAAGCCACCAATGCATTCAAGAGCCCCAGATATCCCCACAAAACTTTATAATGAAGATCCCCAGAGGCTGAGACAGCAGCAATATTCAGAAATTTTGCCTCTATAAATATAAAGATATTTTGTTATTTCCCATCATTTTCCCTCTCTTTAACGCTTGCATTCTGTATTAAGTTTTGATTTTGTTTTGTTTGGTGTGTTTCGGTTGTGTTGTTTGGTATTTTGTTGTCGCTCTTGTTGTATTGACCATAAATTAGTTGCCAAATTAGCATATAAACGAGGCGGCCAAACTTTTACAGCCTTTTTTGCTTTTGTCACAGGTTTTTGATTTTACGACTTTACGATTTTCATTTTAATTTTTCCCATTTTTGTTTTGTTTCTTTACAATAATATTTATATTCTCCGGTGGGTCCAATATTTATATGCAATTCGTGGTCGGATCATGGTTTTCTTTACCTTGTTGTATGCCGTTTGCATTTATTTCAAAATTAATTGCTCATTTGTCGCTAAATTGCTGGAATGGGGTTTCCATTGCAAGTGAGCTGGATTTTCCGCCCCTCTTTGCTGCCCCGCCCATTGAACACGGAATGCCTTTTTCTGGTTACAAAACCTGCAGCAACATGTACTGAGAGAAAACTTGTAGCTATTTAAATTACAAATTAAATGACAGTGTTTTAAAGATGTATACTAAAGGGGAAACAGGCCAATAAAATCCTGATTTGTATCTCTTTAAATAAACAATTTTTTTCTGTGTATAAGGAGCGATAGAGACGCACGTTGAAACCAGAGTGCGAGACTTGTTTTCGCCTTTTTGCTCTTTTATAGGCATTGTTGTTGCTGCTGCGATGTTGCTGCCGTACTGCCGATGTTGCTGCTGCTGCTGCTGCTGCTGCTGGGGCAATACGTCGCCATTGCCAGAGCAAATACATGCCACAAACGCCAATTGTGACATTTAGCCTATGTTTGTAATGGATTTTCAATTAATTTGAGTTCTCCGGTGTATTGTAGACGAGACATCGTATAAGACCACAGCAACAACACCAGCAGCAGCAGCAGCAAATGAGACAAGCAACAAGCAATTGTGAAATTTACGCGTATCGTTTGGAGCAATGGCAATACCAAATATCCAAAGCAATCGCCTCCCCATAGGGTGACTATGGCTGTATATAGCCGGCGGTGACAACGTTCGATTGATTTGCGGTGCAAATTGCTGGCAATTAATTCTTCATTAAAGCGTTTTCGCATAGCACTGAACACTGAGCCAGCGCTGAGTTTTTGCAGTGAAAAGCTTGGTTGAGCAATATGGTCGGAGGGAAACCGAAGCCAAATGGTCAGATCACCGGCTGGATGGCTAATGCAATTACACGCTTACGGTCAAAACGGCAATAGCTCTGGGGCCTTTGGCGAAATGTCCGTCCTGCGCGAGCCGATTTCATAATGAGGGATTTTAATTAGCTCCAAACAGGAGCTGCCCCACTAAATGAATGATTGGACCACGAGCAGGGCACCGAAGGGATGTGTTGTCCTAGGACTAGGTCCTAACACCGGTTAAACGAGTCAATTAATTAATCAGGTGCGTGTTAATAACCTGTTGCTTTAGTTTACACAGCGAGGGGCCCAAGGCATGGATTTAAACCAAAATGGTAATGGGAAATTGGAAATTGAAAATCGTTTTTCTCCATGTAGCTGCACTGCCCACTTGCAACACTTGGGAAATCTTGTCACATTGCGTGCTAGCTTTTTATCCATTTGAGCTGTTTTGCAATGAAGTTCGCTGCCTCTGGGCAAGATAAGCGTTTCCAGATAGCCCGTGGGTTGGGCCACTGCTTATGACAAGTGCCAAATGCCATTTAATTACTCAGGTGTAGCAGCAACACCAATAGCAGCAGCAACATCACAAGCCAAAACAGCAACATCTGTAGAGTGTAGCAGCAGCAGCAGTTCAAATTAGTTGAACTACCAATTGTCTACAAATATTTAGCAAATGCTTGCCGTTGTCTGAACGTATTTCTCAACCTCATGGATACACACACACGCACACACACCTTGCAGTTACACCCCCTCTTTTGGCTGCCCCTGGAAGCCCATGCCATCACCTTCGGTTTGTCTGGCTTGGTAATTTAATGCAAATAAATTTTATTTACCAAAACATACATCAAAATGTCTGCGCCGGCACACGGGCCCCCGCTCCATGCCTCCTCCGCCCCCACCTATTTCGGGCCCCTCGATGTGTTGCATGTGTGTATTTAGTACAGCCTTTGCACGTTAGATGGCGTGCAGAATGCAAATATTATTTTAGCTTTTGACTCTCGGCTCCGAGCCTTGCAAATGGTGTTAAAACGCATGCAAATTCCCCCTCTAAGCCACTCCTACCTCCTGCCTCTTTGGACGCCTCTGCTACTCCCTACTCCTCTTTCCGACGCCTTTTCTCCGTCCAGCAGCCGTCTGTCAACGTTTAAATTGCTGCCGGGCCGGGCTGTTGAAAATTGCGTGTTTCGGGTGGGCGTAGCTGACATGCCACACCCACCGTTTTAGCCAAGTTTTCGCTCCGTCTCGCTCGCCCATTGGCGTTTGGTATTTGTCTGCGTGTGCTGTTTGTATGTGCCTCTATGTATTTATGCAATGACTCCCAAGTTGTTGCTCGTTTGTTCAGCTTGAAAATTAATTTCTATAATGGCTGCCAAGAATTGCAGCTGCAATGCGTGGAGGCCGCCAGGAGGGTGAAGAACTGTGGGTGGAGGGGGGTGTTGCATACGTGACTCGGCTGCGCTTGCAATTAGTTAAATTATGAAGGCACAAAAGGGAATTCCTATTTTGCAACACGAAATGTTAATCAAATAGCCGGCAAAAAAAAACAAGTACAAGCCCCACACGGCCACACAACAACCAGAGCGTGTGTGTGTTCCCAAGTCTAATCGGAGGTAGTTTCATTTAATAGGCCATGAAAAGGCAATCGAAAAGAGCCGACAAACGGTAGCCAAAGATACAACCTCCAACCTCTATCTGGAGCTACTAAGGCCGTAAGGCACTAAGTACCTAACACTTGACATAATGCCGCAAAAGATAGCGGCCCAGGTCAGAAGGAAGCCTGAAAAGGGGATCATCAGTTCACAAAAGACAGCAACCTGCTGCGCTAATGAGACACGCTGCAGGCAGGAGAACAGGAACCCGAACCTGTAGCTCAACCTGAGGCAGAAACAGAAAAAAACAGCTGCCAAATGAAACGAAACGAAATGAAGTTGTTCGGGGCATATTTTATATAGACAGGCAGCAGTTGACAGCCAAATGACAAAATAAGCGACAAATGTTTGGAATAGTTTATTCATCTCGGCCGAACAAAAGATATAGCTCAAGTGGCTGGCGATGGGCCATTAGATACGATGGTCTGCATTGAGATTGATTTATTTCCAATATTATTATAAAGACTCTCCAATCCTAGGCTCTTCGGAAACCTGAAAGCCTGCAAAGCACCCAAAAGACGACGCCCTTTCATGGCTCTTTTTGTTTGCCAATCCGACAGCTTTACAAAACAATGTACTACCAAAGTACCAAAGTACTTGCAAAAAGTAAAACATTCAGACCGCAAGCCCACAAAAAACTGAAACAAGAACAATTGTTTGTGGGATGTCTGCATATAAAAAGCAAATTTACACTTTTTTGCCAAACTTTTTGCCCAGAAACCTAGAGCGTTGGGCAACTTTAAAGAGCGGAAATGCAAAGTCCGCGTCGGCCGACTTAAGTTCACATGTCAGTCCGGCATCAAAGTGTGACTTAAGCGGGTGTTTTCCCCAGTTTTTTGATAGTATGTGTGTGTGGGGCTTTGGGAAGTCCAGGAAATGCAGGCAAAGTGTGAACTGTGCATGCAGATAGAGATCGGTTAGTTAACCCGCTAGACTCGCTTCAATTAGTCTGGTCAGTCAGTTAGACAGTCGGCTTTTTATGCGTTTATTATTAGATTTCCATTCGGCGGCCGAAAAAAGGGGGGCTGGCTAGCTGTTAGACCGGAAAACACCGAAAAAAACGGTGGCAACCGAGTGCAATGAATAATCAGACAGAGCCAATTGAGGCAAATCAAAACCGACGCGACGCTGCCATCATCATCCAGTAATGGGCCCAGCAATCAGGCACATTTCATTGTTTTATTTAAGGCCCCGCGATAATAATTGCCACGCACTTTGACTACGGCCTGCAGTCACGATCATTGCGATGACGATGATAATGATGAGGTGGCCATGATGGAGCACCCGCAGTTCGCTGGGAGGCGGCCCTCGGTCCATCGATGCCAATTAAGGCGAGGGGCGGCAGTTAATTGAATTAAAATGCGACACAAAATGGTGTAGATAAAGTTGCCACAAGGGGCAGCCGAGGCGGGGGTGTAGCAGTAGAATACCTCCATTAAATAAATCGCTTTTAAATATCTCTGTTCTGGCTAATGCGAATTTTGCTCTTAGAGATGCTCTGAGATTACTGATATGATCCTAGACTACTTTATTTCAATGAAATCTTAAATTTTGGGTGGTTTAAGATCAAGAAACTGGAAAGAATATAACGAGTCTATTTATAGGAAAGCCCTGTCTTCCTACATCCTTTTTAGCCACCTAAGCACTTGACTCTGATAAGTTTTTCATTTCCTACTTGCCTCTCAAACAATAGCCATAAAAAACCAAAAAAAAAACTTAACATTTAGCGACACTTACCTCCTGGTCCGAATCCTTGGCCCGGAAACAGACCCGGCGGCCCGAAGGGTGGCATTTGTCGGGCTCCCGGCCACGGAACTCCCGCTCCCATTCCCGTCCAGGCAACCGCGGCGGCCGCCAGGGCGCTGAACGGAGTCGGGCGGATGGGCACATGTCCGGAGGCCAACGCCGCCGGCGAAAGTATCGTGGAAGGCATTTGCGAACCCGGCGGATTTCCAACGCCGTGCGGAGATTCCAGGGACTTGCCACCGCCGCTGCCATCCAAGCCGTCCGGTGTGGAGCGCGGCGAGTCGTCCGCATTCATGTCTTCGATATCCACAATGGAGTCCTCCTCCTCGTCGTGGTCGGGATCGTGCTCGTGATCCTGCATCAACTCCTCGTCGTACTCCAGCTCGGAGTCGGTGTGGCTGCCCAGCGGAGAGTGGCGTTCGTTTTTGGCGGGTGTAGCGTTGGCTCCGGTGCCGGATCCCGGGCCGGACAGTCCCACAGGTGTGGAGCTGGGCGTGGAACTGGTGGAGGCGGGCGGGGAATTGGCTCTGGCATCGGCTTGTTGCTGCTGCTGTTGCTGTTGCTGATGTCGCAGCTGGGCGGCCATAGCCTGGTGCTGGGCATGAGCCGCTGCTGCCGCATGGGCGGCCTGCAGAAAGTGGGCATGGTGGGCCACAGCGGCGGGATGGAAGGTGGCTGCACTGGCCGTCGGAGGAGGCGTGCTGCTGGCCTGGGAAACGGGAGATGTGGCCGCCGAGCTGGAGAGATTCGTGGGTCCTTCACCCGCCGTCTGACTGGGCGGCGTCCTGGGTCTTGTGTCCGCCAGGAGCGAGGCTACGCTAAAGTTGCTCAGTCGGGAGGTGGTTTTGTGCAGGTGATGGGCCGGCGGATGAGCTGCGGCGGCTGCCATTTGAAGAGCGGCCTGCTGCTGCTGTTGCTGTTGCTGCTGCTGCTGGTGTTGCTGCTGGGCCTGGGCCAGAAGGTGCTGCTGGTGCGCCAGCAGCAAGGCCGACGGCGAGGTGGGACTGGTCAGGGGATGCAGGCCAGCCGGATGGCTGGGACTGAGGCTGCCCATGCCGGTGGTGGTGCCGGTGCTGGAGTTGCTGCTGGAGATGCTGGTGATGCTGCTGCTGGAGATGTTGCCCGCGGGTGTGTTGCTAGTCGGCGGCACCGTGGGGCTGGTCATCGTCTGGCGCAGACCGGTCACTGTCATGCTCGCTGGGGTCGGCTTGCTGGAGAGCTTTAACATAAAGCCTTTCGTTCGATTTTTCGATTACGGGTGGCTGGCTGGCTGGTCGCTTGCTTTTGTTTTCGTATTACAGTTATTGTTTCATTGGAACAAGTGTGTGCTGTTAATTTGTTTTGATTATCTTTTAATTAATGCGCTCGTTCATCACACGCGCTAAACACACACACAAACACACGCGCGCACTCGATCTCCCACACACAGATACACGCGGCGACAGTATTCTGAAGTCTTTACTTCCAACAGAGACAAAATGCGCACTGAGAGATACACGTCCTCTTGAGATCACGTCTGTTCTGCGAATGAACTGCCGCACCACTTGCTGGTGCTGCCTCGGCTGCCTCTGTTGCCTCTGTTGCTGCTGCTCCTCACAGATACACACCACCACACAGAGACGGTGGTGGTTTCAGAAACCGGCTGCTCTAGCTCACTGCCCCACCATAAGCAGCGACACCATTTTTATTGGCCTAACTGTTCCGTTTCTTTTTTCGATGGCCATGTGTGCGTGTATTTCTCCACGCTTCGTGGTGCGCCGCCTTCTTTTCTCGCTCGCTCGCTTCCAGTGTGGTGAGTTCGCCGACTGAGACGGGTATATCACTCAATATCGAGTGGTGAGTAGGGCGTGGCCAATAATAATTGAATAATTCAATCTTCAGAGCATTTTCCACTTTTTTCCGTGTCTAGGAGCTGCTGCGCGTATTAGCATTTTATAACAACCAGCGGCGGCAATCGCTTGTCCACTTCCACTTTGTTTTTCTCGCTTTTCTTTGGTTTTTCTTGATTTTTATTATTTCTTGTTTTTTTTTTGTTAGCCGATTTGGCCTGATGTCGTCTCTCTTTTTCATGGCTTCATTTGACTGACATTATTGGCGGCAAGTCTTTTTGGGGGGAAGCCAATTTAATTGGTACTCCATGGCGTATGAGCAACCGGCTAATAAATGTCCTTACCGAAAATAACAATATAATAAATAATAAGCCCATCATTATCAGGGCCATAGCATCGTCAAACGTAAAAGAGACGCTGGCAGGCTGTATTATCGCAAAGCTGCAATCTCGGTCAGGAAATTATGTTTTTTTCCTCCCTTCTGGTCCTTCGACTTTGCTCTTTTATGTGTCCTTCGGTGCGCACCTCAAAGATAAGCCATAAAAATCGTATCGGGGAACATAAATCGAGCATCCCTGGACCCAGGCAAATCAATCACACACACGGAGATACATAAAAATACGAAACATTCAGGATTATAGGGAATTTTGCAACCCCCTCTCCCAGACTAATGCCCAAAAATGAAACTTTATAATGGGGTTTGTGAATAAATTCCATAAAATAAAAGGATCCCCCACTCTGCATCCTTTTCCCCTCTCTCTTCCGTTTTCCGTCCCACTCTTCTTATAATTTTACTCTACAAATTAAACTCATTTTAAGGATTATTATGTGAAATTGTTGGCTTGAAAACTTTTGCCAGCCATTGTTCGGCGTTGCTTTTGTTTTCCGCTGCTCGAAAGGACACCAAAAGGTGTGAGGGAAAGGGAAATGTGGCGGAAGGATTGTGGTGGTGGAGTCTTTGCAGGACGTGAAACTGGTAGAGGGATTTTAATGATAATTGGGAGTCAAATAAAGAGCTCAATTAGAAACTGTTGGTCTTAATTAGTCGTTTATATATAAAAGTATTACATTGATAAGGCTGATTAGTTATTGATTCATATTATTTTTTTAAATTTCCCATAATTAGAACCCAACAGCAGTTTCAATTAAAATCTTCACACATTTCCCAGCCATTCAATTAACACATGATCTATGGTATGGAACGGCCCTTCACATCGCTTCCACTGATTAAAATAGTTCCCCAGTTCCCAAAGTTGAGCACTTCATTATAAAGCCCGGCCATGTCGCTTTCTTTTCAATTAAACATTTCGAAATGGCAACAAAATGTGATGAGATGTCGGCTCGGCGGGCCACTGCTCATTAATATCATTATCTGCGTCTCATTTTCTAAAGTTTGTGGCCGTTGGCATAAACAATTATAGTCAATTACAAATATTAATTTCTCAGGCCAAGCACGTCGAGTGCTTCTTTTCTTTTTTCCTCTACTTAACCACCATCATTATTCATTGCGCTTTGAAATACGCAAATGAGATCCGAAAAAAGAAATACAAAAACGAGGCGCAAATTAATTTTTCAATAAACATCATAAGCGAGTCACTCCCCCTCCTGGCCAGCAACCCAGAGATGAAAAGAAACCGGCAAGGCAGCATCAAGTCGGCCAATAACAAAAGCACCAACAACCAACACCAAGTCCACGCTTCGGCCAACTTGGTCAATTGATAAATGGCCGCCGATTTGGCTGCGTGCAGTGTTGCCAAGTGTGCATTGTAAAAATAGCCAAATGGAAAATTTTAAATGGCTTGGAAGATTTTGGACCTAAATTGGAAGTTTTTCCAAGTGATATACAATAGCTCTTTTGAAAACCTATTATGTTACTTAAAAAGAAGAAAAACTTGAAACAACTATTTAAATTTAATTTAAATTAAATATTTTTATCTATATATATTTGGGAATATAAAAAAATTAAATGACATAATTTAATAAATTTCAATCGGCTTAAATCAGAGCTTGCAAAAAACTGTTGATTATTTTAAAGTATCCAAATAAAAATCGATCATGTAGGAACTTTTTGAAAATCGAGTTTAAATAAAACACTTTTATTGTTTTAGTGTTTTTACACTAAAAGTGTTATTATATTAAATAATAGTATCATATTATAAGTAGAACCCGATACTTGGCTTTAAACAAGCTTAATTATCAACACTGCCTGCGTCGATCGAAAAGAGCCAGCCGTTTTTCATTCCAGTTCCCGACTCCACAGTTCGTATGTAAATGTTTTGATAGTTTTTCATAATTTTTCGTATTTATATTTCCCGTCGACCGATTCTTGTTTGATTTTATTCACTTAGAAACGAGAGGAGAGAAGGGGGAGGTCTATAGTAAGCATAGGTGTTGCCTATTTATGTGGGCTATTGGTTTGGCTTGGTGTGCTTTTTTTGTTTTGTCCAGCAATTAAATGAGAATTTGGTGTTTTATTGTGCAATTAATACAGAATTGAATTGCATAATTGTTTGTATGCGAGAGTGAATAATTATTAAATCAGCAAATTGTTTATGGCAATGACAATTAGATAGAATAGCGTGGAAGCAAACTCTCATGAATATGAAACATTCTTGATTTTCTAAAAAAAATACTAACGGCTAATGAGATTTTGGCCTTTTCCGCCCTGAGAATAATTAGCCATCCCTTGAACTTAAACCCCATCTCCCACTATCAAAGGGGATCTTTTAAATGAAGCTAATTTTGTCGAGACCCAGCAACCAGTCACAGGGAGCGAAGCCACCCAAGCGGTGCATAATCAAAATTTTATTATCCTTGCGATGCGTTAAATCGCTTAAACAGGCCGAAAAAGAGATTCCACCCACCCCGGGCAAATACGACGTCCCAAAAACAACCTTCCCAACCAACAGTTGACATGTTGACAGTTCCGAAATGTTCAGAAGGACGCAGGACGAAGGACAGGCGAGGCTGGTGCGAAATTCGACTCAATAAACGTTATTGAGCCAGGGCACGCAGGATGAAAAGAGATGGCGGCAGGCGGCGCGCAAGAGAGGGGGATATTCGGTGGTTGGGGATGCTTTCGAGGGGTTGTTTGGCGAGTAAATAAACCATCCCCCTCACAGACTCGCAAGCACACACACACCGGCACACAATGCGGTTGTCAGTCAGTCATTTAGTCACAGCGGCTGTTGTGGCAATTGCGGCTGCCTCACACAGATACTCACCAACACACGGGCACACACACTTTGCTAAACGGTTGGGTGTTGATGATGGCGCAGCGCTCGTTTATTGAATTACATCCGCATGGCTGAGCATTTAACGAGCTCTCGGGTGTCGTTTTGCTGATGGCGTAAATGTTTGGCAAACAACAAGCAAATAAATAAAGTTCTGATTTGGCACTGATTGCCCGGGTGGGTGGACTGGATCGCTGGGTGGTTGATTGACAGCAGTTTCCCCTTCATGATTCAATTTTTACAGCGAAAAAAAAATAGATTCTTAAAAAAGGATCATAGAAGTCGACCATGAGAGGTAAAATATATACATATATCATATATTTTTGGTTAGTAAAAAAAAATTACAACGTAGATTGTATTCCCTTAGAAAATAATTGTAGTACAGTCCTACAGAAGATAATTTCCTATAAGATCAGCTTCTTCTTTATAAAATCAATAACCAAATATTACCTGAAAATCTAATTTATTAATTTTTCTTTTGTGCACCCTGTAAGCTTACTTAATAATTGTGAACAAAAAACGCTCTGACATGCGTCAGAAACTCGTTTATGATTTTTTCTTTGCCGCTTGGACGCAAGCCATTTTTATTAATTCATTTTGTATTTATTCTATTAGGTGTTCATTGCATTATTCCGTATTCTACCCTAGACAAGTTCTTATCTTCATTGCCGGCATTAAGTGAGATAAGCGCAGGAGGACGACGACGAGAACGCCAACGACAACGACGTTGGCAAACAACAGGGAAACTGCCACCCGCCTTGGAATTACTCACCCACCCTGTAAGCCAAGCGGTTGCCCCATAAAAATGTAAATCAAATAAATTTACCTAATATCAAATTTCCCCTTCAGCTGGCAAGCTAACAAGGCAGCAGCCTCCCATTTAACCCCCCACCTCCCATCCACCCAAAAGCCTTTTGCCGGTCCCAGGACTTTACACCCTCTTGTCAGGACCACCTCCCCCTCTGCTTTTTTGCCTTTTCCTCCCTGGGTAGCAGCATCATCATCATCATTCACGCTCATCCTTTATCCGCTCGTTTAACAATCGTTTAATAATTTAGCCTGGTAAATAACACTAACACTAGCACTCCAATACCGACTGGGCCGGGCCAGAGCCTTGGCTTGCCTTGGGAAAAAGCAACGCAGTCGGTGCGTTGGATTTTCCGTTTTGGGTTGTTGGTTTTCCTTTTAAGAACAGTGGAAAAGCAAAGACTTTTAAAAATTTTGGAAAGGTGGATGATTTTAATTTATATTTTAGAAATTGTTTTTGAAATTAATTACATTAAAAGGAATTGTAGAAATAATTAATTAGAATCATTAGTTTTAAAAGGAATTGAAAACAAGAACTTAAAGTGGTTCTTTAAGAAGCACTTTTAGTTAGTTTTCAAATTTCTTTGGTGGATTATACTTTTAAGTCAGACAAATATTACATCTTAATATTTGTGGACCAAAATTTATTGTAAATTTTTTTTTTACCTAATACCTTCACAAGCTTAAACTTATACCTTTGGTATATACTTGGTGTGATATGCCCATATTGCATTGCCCATGGTGGCCTGTTTTTTCGGTGTATGCCTTATCCTTTGCAGCATATTAGCTACTATCATACGCCAAACCGCAGCCTCCACAACCCACAAGCCGCCCAAAACCGCTCCCTGCCCCACATCCTTACCCGCTTCCCCCATTGAAAACCCACTGAGCTGGTGGCTGCTGGTTGGAAAGAAGATGGCTGGAAGGATACTTGGCTCGAGTCATTTAGCCATTTAACTTTGGCTTAATTCAATTTGCAATTTTTCAAAAGCCTTCGGGCCTGGGATTCGGTTTCGGTTTGGCCTCCAACATCCCAGGGATGCTGTGCTGTGGGTGTGGGTGGGTGGCTGGCATACGCTTTTCAAGCGTTTTTATGGCCCTTTGCCATTTGGGGGTTGACTTTTGTAATTTCAGCCGGCTGCTTCCTGGCGCAGGATGTGCGGTTCTGTCGCCTTTTATGTGCCACCATCTCACCATCGCCCCGTGCCCCAATCTTTGGGCCATCCTCCCCCGCTGCTCTGGTTACATATTTACATTATATGTGCAAAAGTCACCCCTGAGTCGGAGCCCTGAGCTCTGAGCCCTTGGCTTTATTTGTCGTCGCTTGGCTAATGAATTTTGATTGTTTTTCGTGTGGGAGGACTATGACAACGACAATGACAGCGACAACGACAACGACAACGGCGATATTGCTGGAGCTCTCCATAAATGGAGGCGCTGTCGGCGAACTGGTCTTTGTGCTGCTTAATTACAACTTAATTGCGCTTTATGCGTACAAATTTTCAGCTTCCTTTAAGGGAAAACCAAATCCAAATGCGAAACTCGGGCAGCTAAAATCAAATTAGCTAAATGTATTTATCTTGTCAATTTGCAGACGCGATTGCAAACTGCACTGACAATCACACGATCCCATGTCCCGCCAAATGGACAGTGCAGTTCATTAGGCCCGGCTTCAGAGTGAAGTTGAAGTTGAAAAGTTGCTAAAATGTTTACAAGTCACTTTGCGGCGATACGAGCGAAGTATCGGCAAAGTATCAGCATCCCAGTGCTCGCCTTCAGAAGCTTCCAAACTTGAGTTGGACAATCGCTCCTACTGTTTTCTAGAAGAAAGATTTATACAGAGAAAGAAACTGTCTTTGAAAGCAGGTTATTGTTTAAGTATTTTCAGTACAAGTCATTAATGAAATATAGATTTTAGCAATCATTTAAAAAGATATTCATTCACAACGTCACACTATTTGTATTTATACTCCAGGAACACCAAATTTTAAGTCAGAAAGAAGGCACTTGGATCTCATTTATGAGTACTGAGTATCAACATTACCTATCTTTTTCATAAACTGATTTCTTCTTGTGCAACTACCAGCTTGGTAGTCACATAGCCCCCGTCTGGGCCATATCAATTGTTTGTTTGCCTTAGATCTCTGGCTCCTTGGTCCGGCACATTTGTTTGTCAACTGCGTTGGCCGTTCATGGTCGCTGGTTTTCGTTGGCTTTCTGCTTTGCACTGATTGCACTTTGCACAAGGACTCAGCCTGCCTGGAAGCTGGGAAGCTCAAGCCGTGGCCGAAGCTGAGTCCGAGTCTGAGGCTTCTCGCGCGACGCACATAAAGTGTCATTCCGTAGCTGCTAATTGACATCGCACACAGCCGCCAGCGTTCCTTTGCCATTTGTAAGCCAGGCCAACTGAAGCCGTTTCTGTTGCCGGACTCTAAGCCAAACTCAAAGGCCGGACACTGGGCCTAAAGCTGGACAATTGTTCTCCTCGTTCGAGGATCCATTGATGCGATTTGAATGCGCGCGAGCGGCTCGTTTCTTGATACTCTTTTTAAAGGAAGAGTTTTTGGAATTTATTATTTCATATTGAAAATATTATAGGAAAATATAAAGATTACTATTGATAAAATTTAATGTCAATTATGATTGATTTATTCAATAAAAAATATAGTCTTCACTTTCATCTAACCTCAAAGTTTTGTTACGTCTTTTAATTATAATTGATAGTTTATTTCTCTTCATAAACATATAGTGTATATAAAAGTCCTCCAGAATCATCTGTATTTATTGTCTCCTATTTAGATAGAGTTTATTTATAGAGCCCAGTAGCTGCACACACTCAAAGTGTCGCAGTTAATTGGCAAATGTGAGTCAAAGTTTATAGAAAATCTGCCACAACAATTGGCGCGCGTTGCCGCTTTGAAGTCATAATAGATGTTGCCAGCGGTATTGGCTTCCGAAAATAAAGAAGTGGGGAGTTTGTGGCTATCCAGTATTTTGTACAGTAAAGTGCCGACTGTCAGCGGACACCTGACAATGCCGGACCTCTCACCGTGGTCGGATCTTTCTCTATTTGCATGGCAAATATTGACGCTTGGTAGTTGGAACGTCCCAGCCGATGAGCAAACAAATCATAAATATTCCGAATGCTGGGATGCTGAGAGTCGAGCTCGCCGTCTTGGCCATGTTTGGCAAAGTAATTGAGTAAGTGGCGGCGGTGGCGGTGGCGGTATCGGCGGTCGACTTGTCATACCCATTAGCATTTGTTTGCGAAGGTGCGGATCTGAGCGCAGAAGCCGAAAGTCATGCCGCGTAACACAAATGCCACATTAATTGTTTCAAGTTGTATTCGTATTGGTCGTCGTCGTCAGCGGTTGCTCTACAAATATTTGCGATCATTTTCAAGTGGCAAGATTATGACGCATTCACGCCAGATCGAAGATAAAGAGAGAGAATTTCACGTCTGAAAATATAAAGAGGATTAAAGGAATTAGAAAATAAAATAAAGAATATTTAGTAAGTATACTTCATAAATGTCATTTTTTTGAGGAATCTTAGAACTCCATTAATGGAGTTATCACTCACTTATTTTTCAAGTGTAAGGAGCTAAGGAAAGAGACCCTCTGATCGAACGATATTTGCACTTAACTTAGCCCAGTCCACTTGTGTGTTCCAGTTTCAGTTTCCAGTTTCAGCTGCAGTTATTAATTGGTATTTAAAGTAAAGAATAATGTTAACTCAAACAAAAGGACACACCACAAGCACTTGAGTCCTGCGTCTCGCCTCATCCATCACTTTTGCATCAGCTCAGTGGCTGATCTCACCCACAGCGTCTCGAGTGCCTGGTGGCAGGTAGAAAGGAGGCTGTCTCCTCCCACCCATTCCCTCCCAGGACAGCTGGATAACTGGATAGCCTCGTTTCTCAAGTGCGCACTTGAACAAAATAAAGGTGGTGGTACCCCGGAACCGCAGGATACTTTCTGCACACTATTGGCAGGTTTATTATTTTCACACTAGCACCAAAAAAAAAAAAAAATGAAAATAATTGCATGCTGTGAGCTTAGCCCAAAACCGAAAACTCGAAAAACTCACAGACGCTTAGGCACCACACCCCGGTGGCAGAAACTAAGACTAGACCTCGTGGCAACTGTCTGGAATGTATAGTATATGAGTGTCCCAGCTTTATGGCACTCGCTAAATGCACTGAAAAAAATTAGAATAGAGACATGTTTCAAAATAGAATTAGTTAGATATAGGCATTATTTTTACATTAGTAAAAAAAGTTATAGGTTATAGTATGTATTTGACAAATATATATATTCCTTAGAATTTTTTTGAATGCATCTTTATGACACTCGCTAGCTGGCAGCTGTACCCAGCCAAATGTTGGACACAAGCCTCGAGTCGAGTCTCGAGCTAGCCGTTAAAACGACTGCCAAAACATTCAATAAATATGTTGGCTCATATAAATTATGGCGGCTAATGAACACCACGACTGTGTGTGGAGAAATCCTAGGCCCAGTCCATGAAGAAAACCCAAGACCCAAGCCCAAACCCAAACCCAAACCCAAAACACAATAAAGCGCAGTTGCATCTGCCACTAAATGCTGCTGCTGCAACACGCTTATCAACCGCCACGCATCTCTAAGATTTCTTTGGAAATTTACTATATCAATAGCCGGCGACAGAACAGACAACAATGTCGACACTTGGGTTAAGGTTAAAATTAACCCCCACCACACGGTCCACGCTTTATGAGCAGGGCTCCTTCCAGCCCTTGGCTGATTGAAATTTGTGAGCTACTTGGCTTTGGCTTTATGGCTTGCTAATTAATAAACCTTGAGTCAGATGGTAGCAGTAACTGAACGAAAGAGTCCTTGATATTGCACCCCTCCCAAATGGAGAATACCAAAGGTATTCAAAATAAATTAAATTCGGAAAGGTCGTTTTCTTTTTAGGCAAGTTTTAACGTTCATGTCCAACTGAATAAAGGTAAACCTGCAAAACATATTCTCCCACAGGTAATTCATCTACGATTATGACCACTTCAAAATCCGATTTGCTTTGGCTTTCACCAAGAATGGAATTAGGCCGAAAAAATATCTTTTAATTACGCTGCTCCCTCGTCGGGGAACAATGCCCCCAATGACAATTCGCAGGTTAAGCAGAACTCTGGCAGCTGCTTTTGAAATGGAGAGGATCAATCAAGAAGTTCAACGTGTATGGCCCATAAGCGCATAATGCTGTTTGCACTTTGACTTTCAAATTGGCTTATCCCCGGCAAACAAAGGCCCGAATCCGGCTAATCCTCTTGTTGGCCATTGCTGCCTTTTTGACACCCATCAACCGCCTGAAAGAGCTCAAGTGTGTGCATGTGTATCTTTTGCATACACACTGCCTCGTGTATCTATCGGATTGTTTTTTTCATAGAAATTCTGGCAAAACGAAACAATCAAACAATTGGCCTGTCAGCAGAGATTGGATGTCAAGGGAGCACCGCTTAGAGGGAATCGCACTTCATGGCTGATCCATTCCCAGTCGCATTGTCCTCGACGAGTTCATTATTAAATCATTTTTGGGCATTTCTTCCTTTAGTCTCTCCACGGTGTTGTCTCCACTCCTTCAAGACATTTGACACGTGAGCTGACCACACACACACTCCAGCCAACACTTCAAAGTTGAAAAGGAAAAAATGCATTTGCCAGCTGGACATGACTGTGCTGAAAGTTGCATTTCATATGCAGATTGCAGGACAGCTGACAACTTTGTCGTTGTTTGCCAATTATGGCGATGAATTCTTGTTTTATATCCCTGTCGCAAATCAATTAATGGCATGCCCAGATGCCCGAATCGAAAATCCCAACATAATTGGCTCGAACAACTCGTCATAAAGCCAAAAATAATGAGGGTGCAGAAAACCTCCCGCACAAAATGCGCGAGGGGACGAGGGGGATTTTCACATTTCCAGGCAGCAATCTGAAAGTGGGAGACTGAAAACTGAAAACAGATAAACAAATGCCAGATAAACATCTCCATAATGAGGCGATTCACCAAGATCCTTCGAACATATGCTTTAATTGCAGATTGTTGGCAAGGACTTTGTATGCGGGCTGCATGACTCTCCTGGCCGATTTAAAGGGAATTTCAAAGTGCCAACAAGCAACAAGCAATTGACACAATGGGTCCGAAAGTCTCCCGAATTGTGTAACATTGTTATGGGCCAAAAGGCACCGCCAGTTGTTGGACAAACGCTAAACGCCCCTCGAAATGCGGCAGTTGGCTTTCGAGTTTTGCGCATTCGGGGGAGTGACCAAAACAATTTTCAAATTAAAAACCACTAAAGATGCAGTTGACACGCTTCATATATCAACGAACAGCAGGATCGGACTCCAGCACCTTTTTGATTTCCGGGAAAACGAAATCCAAAGACTCCCGGGTCTTAGGGCGTTAGGGCCAAAACACACTTGGCACGCTGGCAATTAGATGCGCTTTACTTGAACCTATTTAAAATACAATCGAAACACGGCCAGCTCACAAAAGAGGTGTAAAATTTTGTCTTTCTTCTGTTACGTTTTTGTTTTGTATTTCGCAACGGCCAACAATGCCCGCCACTGATAGAAACAATGGCCGAGAGACAGGGCCAAGATGCCAGACAATGCCCTGCCGCTTGTTGGCCGTTCAAGTTGCAGCAGATTTTCTGCGACGACGACCTGCGGCCAAAAAGGTGCAGCAGATACAATGAGCCTGCATTGTCTTCAAAGGCAATTGCAAATCAATAGCCGGAGACCAAGCCCAGTCCAAAAACCCCGTCCAAAAACCAAAAAAAACATGTATTTTTAGTACAAACATTTGAGAATAATTACTTATTTTATTAGTTTCTTGAATTCATATTTCTTTTGAAACTTAAGACAAAATCACACTCATATTAGTTGGAAATTATGTGAAAATTCCCCCCAGTTCAAGAAATAGTCTGTTGCCAAGAAATCATAAATCTGTCCACGGCTTATCAAGTCATATTTGTTAAGAAAATTTTGTTCGATTTGTTGGAAGTTCAATACACCCGAGAGAGACTCGGGTAATCGACTCATTCAATAAGCTATGAAAATTATCAACAGTCCTCCATTAGACCCCCGGGACTCACGCTCCACTATCGGACTATCAGGCCAAATTAAAACATAGCGCTTGTAATTGGGCATAAAAAGGATAACATCGCTGACAGCCATCCGAGCCTTATCAGGGAGTTCGGGGAGTACTATAAGTATTGGAAGGCCTTCCCCTACTTCAAATGCCATTGAGGCTGTCGTCTCCATCTAATCGTGAGGCATAACGCTTGAGTAGCCCCAAAACGCTTATCGCCGCCACTCGATTCACTCGCACAAAAGACGTGTAATTATTATGCGGCGGTTAGGGAGAGATAACCCTTACTAAGCGGCCCAGTCACCCCACACCGAACCCAGCCTCGAGTTCTGTCCCAGAGCCGGCAAGATTTATGGACCAGCTCTGACAATTAGCGCTGATAACTTTCGGTTTTATTTCGATTCGATGTGGCTCGGCTTTTGGGTTTCCACTCTGGGTTTTCCAAATTGAAATTGCCTGTCTAATTTGTTGAGTTATGGCGCCAAGTTCAGAACGCCAATGTAATTATTGAATCCGAAGGGAATTACTCATGCATTGAAAAATATGAAACTCCGATGATCTCCTGCAGGAGACAGCTGTCGAGCAAGAGGGAAGGCGTGTCTTCGACTTTGCCCAAACATTAAACGGTAGTTAGTCCGATTAGAGAAAGGTTCTCGAGTGGTAAATATTGTGCCACTCAGACGGTTTCTTCGCGAAGCGTGCCCAGAAAGCAGCAGAACCATAACTGGCGCCAGAGGTGGACACTTGTCGCACATTCCGCCACGGTCGCTTTCTTTGAGGATCCCCTTACAGCTGAGGGATAGAAAAGAAATGCTTTCTCTAGAGGGGAGTTGTCCTGCCATGGCACGGCTCATTAATATCGCTCATATTCTTCACGCCAACAGCAAGGATTGTAATGGTGTCTAATGAACAAAAGGATTGTCTTTAAATTAGGTCTGAGATGTGTCCAAGGAGAGCATTGTTTCAATGAATTATTTTCAATTCATACATATCATGTATTACATACACTATACACTATTAATTAACCCCTGTATTAACTCATCTTTAATCATCTATGGCCCATCAAGGCGCATTTAATGCTGAGAAATGGAGGCAATTTAATCAAACTACTGACACACAAGGCATGAAATGTCTATACAATTTTCATAAAATTTATTGTTATTGTTTAGTGACATCCCAGTTAAATGGCTGGGAAGGTCCGGCATGCAAATGACATTTCGGCAATTGCATTAATGGCGGCGATTGTCTCGCCTCGAAAAGGGAGTTGCTGATATTCAGTGGTCTATGCATATAAGGGGGACTCGAATGGTCCAGGGACTGGGCAAATTCATGCCGGTCAATTGCCAAAATGACATTATTAACATCCAGTCAGGCGGGTAGCTCCGATTGAGGGTATTATTATTGTTATCCTTTCAACGCAAAATGGCCGCCTGACACGGCCATAGTTTTGCATTCAAATTTTCGCCATTGTTTGCAGCTAACTGTGCGTGCCGAGCGGATCGTCGAGCGGTATTGAAAGCCAAGCCCAGCGGGCATCTGACGACCAGCGATTAAAATCTCACTGGGAAATGAGAAGCCATATGGGAACAAAGTGTATAGAATAGTTGCGAATACATGACCATACAGAGACTTGATAGATATGACGAAAATAGAGTTCGAAACCTAAAGTTTTCAAGTCGATTAATTTAAGAAGAAGTAATTAAAGTTCCTTTAAATTATAGCTAAATGTTTCCTTATTTTTGCAGCTGCTTCCGCTTGATAGAAGAGCACATCAAATTGTTAATTTTAACAAATGTTTATTAATTGTTTGAATATAATTGATAATTATAGAGCCACTGATGAGGATCGATGGCTCTGGCTGCGTCAGGACCTGAACCTGATCCAATTACGAGCCGCGGAAATTCCCACACCAGGACGGAAATACGAGAGGCAAGTGAGTCGGTGGAGAAATATAAATATATGTTCGGTTCGGTTCAGAACAGACTGATTGCCGCGCCAAGGATCGTTAGTGGCAGACAAGTTGGGCGCAACCGCAACAACACAATTCCCGTGAAAATGCAGCGAACACACGCGGCGTTTCTTTACTTTTTTTTTTTTTTGAGCTAGGATAGCGGAACATAATGGTATATAGTTCGGGAAATAGGGAATCGGAGGCGTCAGCGCCGGCGGCGTTACAGATGCCGCAAGTAGCTGTCACTTCCAACACATGTTTTGACCACGTCAATAAATCATCGCATGTCGGGCGTGTCAGCGGCAGCCACAGAAGGTAATACCAGCAATAGTTATTTAGTACATTCCCAAAATAATAAATAAATAAAATTAAAATTTCATAGATTAATTAAAATATATAGGTTTCCGAGAATAGTGAGTACATAAGCTTATCTGTCAAAATATTTATTATTATTTATTTTCAAATCAATATGATCTCAATCTTTGCACTCTTTTCCCACGCATATAATACCCAAATCAATTGACTTAAAATTTCAATTGTTCTACGGGAAATTCATAAACTCACAATAACTCCAAATCATTTCACAAACACTACCAGCATTCCGGTTTATCTCCGCTAGACAATCTTCAAGATGCGCCAGATGGGAGGGGAAATGGCCAAAAGACGCAAAGTCAAGCTGGCTACTTGCCCTCAGTTCAAGTACACAAATAAATTTCAATGTTAATTTAAATGGAATTCATTACGGGAAAATATCCGGCAAACCAAACCAAGGACTCCATTATAAATCAAGTTAAAATTTTCGTAAATTCATCGCCACTTTAGTTAACCCCTAATGACTTCTGTGTTGGAATTGTTTTGGGCAATCAAGTCAGGCCTGGCCCCGGGTCCTCTGACCAACCCCCGAGTGTTAAATTAGGCCCGGGCATAGGGGAGGATTTCGGAAAGGACGAAGGGACCGCAAGGACGATGCAAAAGGTGCAAAATGCACAAATGAGTATAAATATTTTCACAATTAACGAAAAATTAAATGCGACAAAGATGGAATGGCAATGGTAAAAAGTGGCAGCCGCAGAGATCTATCTAAATCTGCACAGAGAAAAAATGATACTAATAAAATAATATCACTAAATGAATCACTAATAAATTAGCGAAATCACTAATACATATAAGATACAAAATAAATACATCACCGAAAATGTCATTCTATCTCTCGTGATAGAACGTATTTTATTATGTAATTTAATAATATTTAAAAAAATATTTTAATATATTTAAGCCAAATAAATAAAGTTTATAAATTTATTAAAGTTATTTTAAATTTTTATTTCATGATTGGTAAAAAAAATCGTTTATTTAGTTTATTTTTATTAAAATATCTAGTGACTTTAGTTTATTCCATATTTTCTTAAAAAATTTCCCTCAGTGTGACTGCCGCTTGATCCTGCGGCGATCCTGATCCTGATTCAGAGTCGGAGTCACCCAAAGAGACAGCAGACAAACAAATAACAACCCCAGCAGATGAGACAAGGACTCGGGCACTCGAGCCAGACAAAAGGGCAGAACACGAATTTAATAGACTCCGACTCTGTTCCGATGATGATGATGTCCTTCTGCCATATAATGTGAACAAAATATCTAATAAATTAACTTCACTTCACTCTGAATCCCTATGTGTGTGTTGTGCTTTGTGTAAGTGGCCTGAAAGAAAAATCGTTTTCAAATGAATTTCAATGCAACGAAGCGTAAAGCATTTTACGCCGCGCATCGCTTCGTTTTTAGGGGTATCGGTTGAGGGTTAACAAGGACCTAGACAAAAAGGACATACGGCGGCTGCAGCTACTCGAGATGTGGATATGCTATTAAACAGTTTATTAATGAATCCTTTCAATTGTTAGCGCGTGATTTCACTTTCACATAGAGCCACCGTACCCCATGCCATTCAAGGATAATTAGAGAAAGGACTCTACAAAAAATAAATTGCAGTTTATTAAATGGAACCTAATGATCCAGAACGCATGAAGCTGGATTTCTTGTAAATATGATTGTACAAACAGTTGGCATCGAATGTCACAAAGGACACGCAGGATCTAACACATGAAAGCTATCATGCCGCTACTGTGTTATCTTCCTCTTTTGGTGTCAAATGTTTTCTTGGATTTTAAACGCCTTGTTTTTGGTTTTTGAAGAGGAAACCCATTGATTTTGTTGTGATTTATGCACTCGGCAGGAGATCCTTCAAGTGGATTCTTGGCGTGTTAGAATGTGTCTCCTACTGAATGTGATCGGATGTCATTATTTGGAAAACTCCATTCAAGAACCTATTTATTAAAATTTAATTTACATAATTCTCTATTTTTATAGACCTTGTAAAATTAGTTACTTCTTTCTAGTTTTCAACAAACTGATGCATCTGCCTCATAAATATTCCCCACATTATCCTTTTCCAGTAACCATTACTAATTTGTATTATGGCCCAAGAAAAATCAATTGTCAACCTTGGATTTCGGGCAGAAGTAAACGAGT
The DNA here is from genome assembly GCA_018153035.1 of Drosophila pseudoananassae pseudoananassae. NCBI lineage: Eukaryota > Metazoa > Arthropoda > Insecta > Diptera > Drosophilidae > Drosophila > Drosophila pseudoananassae. The sequence continues at coordinate 5,102,343 of JAECXR010000055.1, forward strand.
GAAAATGAGACTATTGGATCGCTGTCATTATGAATTGGTTTCAAAGTGCCAATGAATGGCATAAAAAATTATGACAGAGTTTTCATTACTTCAGACCCATTGAACAAATTTGCACTGTGCCTGGCTCGTTCTTTTCATTTTCTATTTTTTTGTTATATCGTCTTTGCAGCCACCGACATCAGCTAATACGATTATAAATATACGATTATTAACACACGATTGCCTGCTGACATAATTAAGACACAAGAGGATGTCAGCGGCAAATGACGCCTGAGCAAATAGCTGAATGGATGGTGGCATGGTTATAAGAAAGGATGTTTCAGGGACTACATTGAACACATACTCCATGTGTATACATAGGAGGGAAAACAATGGCGACGCTCGAGTGTCACACGGCCCAGTACCCGACTGACATTGGCTGATAGTGGGCTGACATGTGCTGCAACACACTCGACCGCCATCCATAATGGCCTGCTAATAGATGTACAATATTTGAAATTAAAAGTAAACCGCAAACAGGCCGGAGATAAATGCCAACAATGGGTGAAGTCAGTTATCCCCTGGGAATGGGTAACCGCATCGAGGGAGGGTGATTAATGGGCCATCCAAGCGCATTAAGCAAATAAGTTTGACAATACTGCCTATAATAGTAACCCCTTAGGGGATGTGTAAAAGTTCAGACCAGAATATTCACATGCCCATTTATATTATTTTAAATGAATATCATATCAAATATTCTTATAACACATCGGAAAAATAAGAAAAACGAACTTGGACAGAGTTTTAAAATTACTTTTAATACATTAACAATATGAAAGTAGCTTTCTTGTTTTAAAATCTGAAACATTTACTAACAAGTTTATTTTTAGCTTAAAAAAATCAAACCTTGAAATAAACCCTTTTGTGGGCAATCATCCTACAACACACACCATTATTTCATTATTCATAGTACGAAAAAATTATTTTTCGTACAATTTACCTCATAATTAGCTTAAACTCGTGCGCTGGCACTCCTTCAAGGTGAGCGGCGGATACTCGTTTACCGCAATTAGCCACAATCGAGCTGATATGTCAAATTAATAAAATATTAAATTGAAGGTGGCCCCTGCGGCTGGACGAGGTTAAAACGCATAAATTGTGCAATTTGAGGCGTTGATTTGTTGGGCAACAGGTCCGGTTTTAAGATTTTTTTAACTTTTATTATGTCGAAGGATGCAGGAGGTTGGAGGCTGTCAGAAAGCTGTAATTTCTGTTTAACTTTGCAGCGGGGCAACCTTCGATAAATTATCGCAATTTGCGTTGCATTTGAGGCACTCTAGCAGTTGCTAAATTAACAGAAGCCGAATGCAACTAATTTGCGACAAAACGCCCTCAGGTAGTGGCAGTGGGCCAATAAATCACGTCAACCTAAACTGGGAGCCCACGAAACTGAAACCGAATCCGAATCCAGAAACCAGCTTGGCATCATTTGGCACTCGAATTTGTTGTCGTCGTCTGCATGCGCGCCAAATAAATTGCCCTTGCCGGGGTCCGGCTTTTGGGCCAGTCTTTTGGGGCCAGCCTTTTGGCCCATTTGCAAGATGAGGCGCAAACTCGGCCGGCAATTGTGCAGGATCACCATGAAATGGGATTAAATCGGACAAAAATGTTCGTTAGCGTCAATGAAAGGCCAAAATGCGCGGGCCAAGAAGGCATGAATGGGAGCTCTGACTTGTGGCAGGCTGCAGTTTCAAAAACAGACTAGGACACTACAAAAAATTAAATAAAATTGTATTTAAATGAAAATGAAACAATGTTACTAAGCTGTGTAGATTTGCTTCATTTGATATGAGCTTTCTTTAAAGTACATTAATTAAAAAAACAGATTATTTTTTAAAGTGCAAAAGTCTGGCTGGGCCAACAACAAATTAACACCTTGGCTTTTGTGTTGCCACTTTGGGTACAAACAATAAATAAATATCACTCCGTTCCAGCTCCCTTCGCCTCGCTGGGAGTCGCCTGTCGGTGGGACTTCGAACAAGGCCAGTTCCTGTGCATTGAGATTGGCAAATTTATCGTCTTTTAATTAAAGTGCAGCCGACCTGGATCTCTGTCAGTCGGCCAGAAAGAGAACGCTCTAATTGCCACTCCCTCTTTCTTACCCGATTTGGAGGGCCATTCCTACATGATCTGCATATAAGATTCCAACTGCATTTCCGTAGATTCCCCTTAAGATCTTACTTCTTCATGATAAGGACGCTTTACAGGCTAACAAAATAGCATACTTTTTAGTAATGTAAGGTTTATCCCCTTTTTTTATTGGTTACCTAATGTAATTGATTGGCTCATTTGGCCTGTCTGGCCCTGAGATTTGTACCATCGCCAAGCTGATAACTAACTGGGCAGACGCCTCGGGCAGCCTCCTCTCAGCACTCTGCACCAAAATTGAGTAATTTAACTACTCAATTCCCGATAAATATCCTACTGGGCAGCCACAGCTCACTGGAGCGGATCACCGATCACCGATCAGCGGGGGTGTCGACGCCTCTGCGCCCGATTTCCATCCCCCTTGCGCCCCTTTGATTGGTTGAGGTGTTTTTGAAATTGCCGATCATTATATGGGGACGTGCCAGTTGTCAGCGAGGGTGGGTTATAAAGTTTAAATATTAAATAAGGTGTGTCTAGGCTAGTTGCGAAAGGGTTTTTTTTTTACATAAATAATTTAAGTATTAGTATTATTATTATTATTATATTTAGATCTCTGTACTTAAGAACACAATTCAATTTAAATATTTAATGTTCATAATGAATAATTAAGTTTTTCAAGAACACTATGCCATCTATTTCAAGCAGAACCTTCAAGAAAACTTCTCTTACCCACCTTGCTTCCTTTTAACTTGGCCACTTTGCCGCCCCATGATCAAAACGATCGGTGCTATGTTTTGTGATCTTTCAGCCGAGCGTTCAACTTAATCACAGCGCTCATTGTTGCAACGCAGGAAAACTACAAAAAATCAAGAAGGCGGGAAGAAGTGGAGGTCGGCAGTTGCAACGTTAACAACTACACAGATGTAACTACAAGATACACCACATACTTTGTTTTCGATCGGACGAGCCGGACCGGCAACTGCAATTTAGTTTATTGTTATAAGTGAGTGAGGTTAAGTACGCGAGTAATCTACGAGATATGTGCCGCCTCCCCCCGAAGATGCACCTGATCCTCCTCCGCGGGTCCTCCTCGGTACCCGGGACATCATCATCATTTGTTAAGGAGAGGCGAGAGAAAAAATCACAACTGATTGCATTCCAATCGAGCGGCCGGCCAAGTAAGTGGCGAGTGTGCCGGAGCAAAGGTGTTATAAAATTTGTTTAACTTAATTTCAGGTGAGCGCCGCTTCGCAAACGAGGGCTAGATGGGGGGCGACGGAGACGGGGGCTCAGCATGGGGCAGGAGGCGGCGCTCCTTTAATCAAGACATCGAGGCAGGACGATCAATCAAGTCATCAATTTGAATGTGTTGTAGCACAAAATATAGTAATTTTCAATATATTTTTTCAGCAATAATTCAATTTGCAATTATCTCAAGTGTTTTGACTCGGCAAGACTTCCAAGACGATCCGTCGATCGATCCGAGGCAGAACAAATGATTGAGGAGCCCGGGGGCTCTGCTCACGAAATTGACCAGGCTGGGACCCGAACCAAGACTGGGACTGAGACCAGGCCTGGTGTAAATGAACCCAATTGATTAAAGCGTAAATTAACCTGAGGTTAACAATGTTTGGCCGCTATTGTTATTAATCATTGCTCGTATGAATGCCTAATCAGTTTGGAAATTATGAACGCTCTTGGGGGCGGCAATTGTCAAAGCGCTTGCTTTCCCATCGCACCCAAAGGCTTTCAATTCAATAAGCGATGATTGAGCCCGAACGAAGAAAGTGCGATCAGAACCTGGTCAAGTGAATCAAAAATAAGAAATAAAAAGAAAAGAGTGCTAGGCATTTTCCCCAGCAAAGCAATAAATAATTGTTAACGACCTTTGATCGGGATTTTTCTTTAAAGCCCCATTGAAAACGAGTATCATGAGAAGTCAGAGTTATCCTCTCCCCATTGACGGGAATTAATTTTTCATCATTACAATTTCAAAGCCCGCGATCATCAGATCTTCAATAAATCAATCAACAATGCAGTCCGCGCCCCGGCAGACAACGCGTCTGGGCCAAGTTATCGGCCCTTTCAGCTATATGGCTAATATGCCAGACAGTTTGGAGCCACCAGACGCAGATCGTTGATTTGTTTACCATTTGACTTATCACAATTCATGCTTAGTTGGCACTTTTTTGGTCCGACAGGGGGATACAGTCTGGGGGTCTCTTTATTAGACCCATAGATACCAGAGGCTTATGTCAATAGAACTTCTTCAGCAGCGCACTTTGAAGTGGGAAATTGACAGCCTTAATGATCGGCATTAGACCCGTTTTGCCGAAGGTGGGTCCACCGTTTTGGGCGTAACTAATGCCGAAAGTCTATTTGAATGGAATTCGTCAGGGTGCAGAGATAGGGTTCCCCGTACAGAAGCCCCAAAAGAATATTTCTCTCCGAGTGCTCGCCTTTGCTAACGAACCCTGTTCCACCAAAATGCCAAACAATACACTAGACTCTAATCTCTGGTTTACAATATTTCAAGCTTTTTGTCGTTCTCAAAATTAATTCAGTTGTCTAATTTTTGCAGGTCCACTAAATAAATTGCCCGAATGAAAGCATCCCATTTCCATAACCTCGCAGGCTCCCCAATCAAAATGCGCGGGCAGCCACGCAAAATGCTAAATGCAACAAAAAATTCTCGACTCGTTCTGCCAAATCCCTTATGGCAACACAATAGGGGAAAGGGGAGGACAGAGTGCATATACAATATTTTGATACCCGAGCTGCATTCATGTTAAGTTAAGCCTGGTTTATGAGTGTTGAAAGTGCCAGGCCCGGGTCCGTGATTGCAACTATTGTTGCGGCCTGTGCCAGCCAGCGCTGCTAGCCAGATGTGGCATGAAGTTTAAGGCTGCCATCAAATTTGGTAAAGACAATTTTAAATGCATTGCATGGCCACAGGCTTATGAGCGTCCAGTCCAGTCAGGAAATTCTTCGTAAAAGCCCCCTATCTCCCCCCACCCCATTTCAACCATTGTAATGCGCCTTTGTGTTAAACAAATCATAAATCAATAAAAAGAAAAACTAAGCAGCGGCATTCCAGCATCCATTGGAGTCACTGTGGCTGCTGGATCTGCTGCTTTGGAGCCCTGGATCCCTGCCGGCCCGGGCTGGAGCCTGAGACCCGGCCTGTCCACGATAATTGCGCATACACCTCGCCGAGACAGACTGCGGAGACAAAAACATCTTAACTTAGTGGTAAGTGCAGTCAACTAACTGCTACCACTAACAAAGACAACAAGCCAACAGCCAACGGCCACGTTCCGCGACCAGAACGCAGCATGTGCTATGGAAAATCGTGCCGCCAGCTCACGACTCCGGGCCAAAACTGCCAGGGCCTGAGAGAGCGGGGGCGGGCCAGCGGAAAACGGGGCCGTGCCCCTTTTGGGCCCAAAAGAAGGCAAGTGCCAGCGGCTGTAAAACACTCAGCACCCAAACGCGAGTCGAGTGGGTGGTGGCAGGCAGGCAGGCAGAGGCACTTGAAAAAATATTTTGCTTAAAAATAGAAATATTTTGGAATAGGAATAAATAGGGCAATTAAGAAAAATATGTGGACTGTGGTAGATATTTTTTAAAAGCTTAAAATCTATAAATGAACTTAGTTATTTTTGTAAAATAGTATTAGCTCCCGTTTTGTAATAAGAAGTTGATAAAGTGCTTTCAGTTCTCTAAGACTAAGTATGTAGATGTCCTTAAAAATACTTAAGCTTAAGTTATAACGAAAAAAACCTTTTTTTTGGCAAAATAAAACGATATATGCATATCATTAACTCTTTAAATTTGTATATTAAATTGTTATTCCTGGACTACTGATTTACAGATTAGTGTGTTTCAGTATTAGTTTAAAAATATTTTAAAGTATTTCAACTTTATTTTATTGTTAATATTATTTTAAAAAAATGCATTATTTAGCCTCAGTGTAGGCGAGGATCTGCAAACCATGGAAAATTGTCGCGCCGCTTAATCGACAGCAAAAATAGCAACAGTAGCAGCAGCACAGCAGCAGGAGCGGGCTGTTGGAAAAATTATTATCATAGTCCCGGGTCTCTGGGCTTATTGTGGAGGGAAAGCCTTTTGGTTTTGTGTCAACAGAAAATGCTCAAGGTGTTGGAGAGTTCACGCTTTTGCCAACTACAACTACTTACCCGGCCCTCAACAAGCATATTAAGCCACAAAATGAAGTTATCGCCTGGTCGGCAAACAAAAGGCGAACTCTATGAAAAACTGATTCATGACTCTGGGCTAGGATCAATTTTTTTTGCCGCTCTTCGTTTGTTTTTTTGCCTTTTTTCCCATATTTACTATTTGTGTTTTTGTTGTTGTTTCTGATCGTGCAACTGCGGCACGGCATAGTTGTTGTAAATTTGTTGCAGCTCTTGTTGCTGTAGCCGAAGTGGTGATTTACGGCATGCGTTGGTTTGGGCCAAGAGCCGAAAAGCTGAGTCCTGGACTACCATCGGAAATTTGCATGCCCATGGAGCGATCCTGGAGATAATAAAAGTGCAGCTAAGAAGCTAGTCAGCTAGACGGCAGCCAGCAGGGCCAGCTACTCGTACTGATACACTCCGGGCTGTAGTGGTTGCTGTTACCACAGATCTTATCTGCTGCCAGAGTCAACGCTTTGGGCCAAGTGCCATTTGAACGCAGAGACCAATGATCAGGAACAACAACTAGGAGGACAAGGAGAACGCCACGTTTAGTGTGCGCATTTTATGATTATGTTGTTTTGATTTTCACGATCAGTCCAACAGGCTCTCTCCTGTACCGTCTCGTGTAAGCCAGGTATTTAGTGATTGCAACTAACATGGCCGACAGGCCAAAGCTTAACCTTTGATCGTGTTACTGATCGTGGCATAATTATTGCTGCAGCAACATAATTAACAAATGAATTTGTTACATTCTGATTAAACAAGCTACACAGAGCTTGAGAAAAATCTTGGTAGCTTGTAAGCTAACCAGTCTTACAAATCAATCACTAACGGTTTGGGTTGCCATAATAAATTCAAACATTGACTGAACGTGCCACAGATTCTGACTTTTAACCACTTTCGGGCACGATATTCCCAGTCTTTGTACTTGTTTAATTAGAGGTAATGAAAAGAGGTAATGTCTTAAGCCCATTAAGGCTTTGACTTACTCAGAATTAATTACTCGATAAAGTTGTTACAAATTCAATTAGATGGTGTCTTTGATAAATTCACAATTAGAATAAAATATGTAAATTATTCAAAAGCATAGTCGTGGCATAGATTATTTTTCTAACCAATTAAGGAAAACTTTTTTCAATTATTTTAACCATAAGTTGAAAAGGCCCATAACACCCTTCTCAACTGCGTTACCTCTCACACCAATTTAGAACCCTTTACGTATTATTCCATGCTGTCATAAACAAGAATTGTGTTAGATCATAATCGACAGTAAATCAAAAACTTTAAGCAGTAATTAAAATGTCACAAATCCGAGAAAGAGTTGCCCTTTGTGATGGTGTGCGGCTGTTAAAGTGATTTATGCACTGCGAGCCAAATATTCAAAAGAAAATCAGTTAATAGTTTGGTCCGGCTCGCTGGGCATTTAATAAGGATTTATTGTTTCTCGCTAGATGTTAATGCCGCCCGCTAGGCAAGACCCCGGACCCCATACATCCCGAAACATACAGCTGGCAAACGTCTTAATGGGCTATTAAGTGGATATCTTCATACCAGCGAGATGGTTTAATCAGCATTCGAGATATTTGGTGGCTCTCGACGGTTAGTTGGCATTTTACGAGCGTGACCATTGTGGTTTGGGGCTCGAAGATTCCGAGTTTCTCCCCCGGTTTCCCATCTTCCATATCCCATCTGCCACCGCCGGCGGCATTCCAAAGATCCCACTCATCATAACATTTATTTGTTATTTGTAAATCAAAAGCGCATTTTAAATGCCTCGGCCCGGGCAGGAAATAAATCAATGCTTTGTGACACGAAATTCGAGTAATTTAATGGAGTGAGTCCATGATTTTATGACACCCGCTTCTTTAATTTGTTAATTTGTTTTTTTTTTCCACTCGAGATCTCCCTGGGCACCATATGTTGCAACTTATATGCCCCATGATGCTCACTTCACATAAAATGACAAGCTGTGAAGCTTTATGTGTTTCTGAAAAGCTTCGACAACACTTCCAGGAAACCATAGGACTATAACTTGATTTCTATAGATTATAAATATATATATAAGTTTTATACTCCTCACGTACTATGATTGGTGTATATGAAGCTGCCAATTGATGTTCCTGGTTGTGACAGTTCCTGAAAAGGATAAGCTCTCTAATTTTAAGACACCCTTCTTTTTTTGTTTAAATACAAGGAAATATCTATGTAAATATTCATAGTACTTGGTATTTAGTGGTTAAAATAAACACCAATATATAAATAAAAAATTATATTCTCATCCTTATTTTTAACGAAGAAAAACATAATGTAAAAGGGTATCTTCGTTTTCGTAAGATTAAATGAATCACAATTGGTTGTTATTTTATGTAGCCGCTGTTTATATTTTATTGTTAAATGAATGTACCAAAGGAAGTGGCAGCATTGCCTTCATATATATAATTTTCTTTTATGTTTTTTATTTGCTGTTTTTTACTGTTTGTGTGCTGTTGTCAGAGTGAAGCGTGGCTAGCGGTTGTCACGTTTTGTTTGCTGGCAATTTATGCTTTTACTGACGATCCTGGCTCGGTTCAGTTCAATTCAGTTCAGGAAAAAGCCCGCCAACAGGAGTGGTAAAAAGAGGATGAAGGCAAAAAACGCCATCAGCATCAGCAGAGCAATCCTGTCGAAGCATTCATCAAAAAATGGAGACTAATTTCCTGTCAGTTGTTGTTGCTGTTGACGCTCACAATGCCTTACACCTTCTTCATGATGATTTTTTGCAGCTTTCTGTTTTTTGTTTTGTTTGTGTATCTGTGTCTGGGTATAAATGTGTGTGTGTGATGCCATTTCGGTTTTATTGTTGCTCCATTTTTTACTTGGCTTTTTATTAATTTTTTGTTGTCTGACGTTGGTCGCGATACAATGAACTGAAAATGGCGCTGACTGCACATAAATTGCCGTCGATTGCTGTGCGTTCTTCTTCGTTTCCAGCCTCTCCGACTCCAGATCCTTCGTCCTTTTGCTGTTCCTGTTGTTGTTTTTATCCTCAGTGTACATATGGCGAAGTTATCTTTTAGCCCTTTGTGTTGCAACTGCCATTTGGCTGGCCAATTTTAATTGAAAAATTTTGCATATTGATGGAATTTTTTTTTGCCGGCAATTTTCAATTCAAAAACGGAAATATGCTCGAGGATGTTTTCTAAACTGGAATTAAGGAAAATTATTTAGAAAATATAAAACCCCCATTTTACTTTCATTCGTTTTATATAATATACATATTTCTAACTAAAAGCCAATAACTTGTCTTTATTTTCAAGTGTAAAGCTTCATAAAATTGAACAACCAGTAAGCGGCACTTGAGGCCGAAAAAATTATATGCTTTTAGGGATAACTTTAATGCGATCTTGTAATTTTATTGGCCAAAATAACAGAGAGGCTGCAGCCACAAATGCTGGCGGCACTGTAACTCAAAGCTGCCAATTTGCTGCCGCATCAAAAGGAGTTTCCCGCCCCAAAAGCCCCTTACACCCGCCACGGTTAACTTATCCTCTTAATTTGTGACAATAAACTAAACCATCGGCTGGCCTTTGAAAGGAAGTCAAGTTGACTGGAAAATAACTTGGTTGCCCGCTAAAAAAAAACTCTGAAATTATGAAATGCAATTTGGAAAATATTTGCAATTGGTTGCGCGGCCATTAAATTGCCGGCTCTCTGGGGCTGAGTCTCTGAAAAAAACTGAAATTACTAAAATAAAACGAACCTGCAAACAAACCGAAACGAAACGGAATAAAATGAAAGGCAGCAATAATAAGTAATCATAATAATTGCACCGGGAGGCGCTATAAAAACCACGAGACAGATATGGCCCCGGGAAAGGCGAGGGAAAGCTGGGCGGAGACGAGTTAATTAAGACGTTTTGCCCAACGACCGTCACAGGCGGCGTATACGCAATTAATGAGTCGCCAGGCATTCAAAATATGAAGAAAGCTGCCTCGGAAGCGGCGACAAAAGCGATCTCCAGCGGAAGTTTGCTTAATTACGTCACAACGGGTGGAAGAAGCAGTCCAGGGGGAGATGACCATTGGCCAGGTATTCAGGATCGTAAATGACATATACCATAAAATAATTGCACGGTTACTGAGTTGGTTAGTATGACAACTGGTCTAAATGGGAGGAAGTCATGGAGTTTTTTTCTATGTGACTTTTAAGATAAAAATATTATTTTTGCTACCAATATTTGTAAAAAGCTCTTAACAAATTAGTATAATATTTATTACAAAATATATGTTGATCAAACCATGTAAAATATTCCTCTGGCTAATGACTTCCATTGAACTTTAACCCGATTTATACACTTTTTTTAGAGAGAGGCATTAGCCAGGCTTAGTTAGCCATGGCTGCGGAACAAAAACACTTTTGCCACAGCAACAAAATGGCAGGTAGCACTTGAAGCTTAATTGCCTATTAGCAGGAGCTGCAGCAGCCCCAGACACGACCTCGCCGACCACTAAAAAAATCCATCCAAACAATATAAAAAGGCCAAAGCCAGAAAGGCTGAAAAAACAGCATGGCTGATCCAAAAGCCAAACTCAAGTGGGAGTTGCAAGCCATTGGCAATTAAGTGCAAGCCAATCAAGCGATTTGTACATGCCCAACACTTACACATGCCAAGGTGCTCGCGGTCTTCGGAAGACACTTGCCAAAAAAGGATAAATTAAATAAATCTCAAAAACATAGATATTTTTTATCAGGAAACCTTATTCTCATCTTCAAAATTACAGATAATTGCTTGGAATGTAAAAATATACAAATAAAGCTAAAACTTTTCTCAGTGCTTATAGACGGTTAAAGGAAAACTCATTTGGGCCCGCTTGTCGATGGATGTTGGCCAGCAGCAGCCCAACGGGCGGCTTCGGCTGTTGTTGGCCAATGCGCATTGACTCTCTTTTGACGCCTTGGGCAAAACGCGCTATAAACTTTAATTAAGACATAAAGCAGTTTTAACTATGCACTAAAAGCCAGCCAGTCCCTAAGCCAGGTCGAGCCGAGGCAAAGTGAAAGAATACCTGAAGATGGTATGAAATGTTATGGAATTGGTTGGGATGGGATGACGGACTTTTTTGGACTCCGCACGCGGCGGTCACGACGAGGCGATGGTGAAGCTTAAGTGCGCTACGTGAAGAGCATAAAATCAGTAACGGAACTTTAAGCGTTATCCCCGACATGGAGATAATACTATACTTACCAATGATAGGTGATAGTAAGTGCTGTACCGATTCGGGGAGTGTGCCGGAGCTAATTGCAGTGGAGGCTTATATGTGTATGAGTATATCCTTTCCACTCCTAACTTACCACCTTTTAAGATCTCTTTGTAATGGCTTTCAATGACTACTTTTCTCACGCATTCGAATATCCATCACAGTTTAAAGTCACTCTTAACTGGGTTTATATTGGCATTTAAAAAAGGAATTAATGATTAGAGGATAATGTGGTAAACCATTAATGAGTTGGATGCTTATACGGTATAGATATAATTATAAGAGAAATTTGAAATACTCATGGGATTAATTTAATCTATAACTACTTAAAAAAACATTTTCATGAGAATTTCTATAATTTAATAAGCCAAAATATTTAAGACAACTTTTAGTTCAGTGCTTTCTTTCTTGTAAACACTTTACACTTTCTTCAGTGTAAATTCTTTCGAAATTCTCCATGAAAACCATCACCTGATCGACTATACGAGCCCGTGGACCTTCAACTATTTGGCCAATTTGAGGCACTCACTCACTTACAGTTCACATGGCGAATGAGGAAAACATCAACGTCTTTTTTACAGTCGTTACAAGCGCTCTCAAATCGCTAACCAATTAACTTGGAAAGTTCACGAAACTGCAACCGCGCAGCGAGCACTAAAAATCGACACATAAAATAAAGTTATAAGAATTCTGGCCAGAGTGCGGCAAACAAGCCAGCATAACAACGGCCTCTGATGGATGAAGGATGCCTGCAGCTGAAGAAGTGAGGCCGAGAGGATGTGGAGATGGGAAAGACTGGTTTACCAACTCCGTTTCGGATGAGGATCGTCCCAGTCAGTCAGCAGCGATTTAACGTGGCGCACATTATTCATTCCGTACGTTTTTATTACTTCATGTTCGTGTTATTTGTAATTTTAACAAGATAATTTTGTTCAAGCATTTAATGACAAGACGTGGACAAGCAGCACAGGCAACAGAAACGGCAGTCAATTTACTTGCACTTGCTGATGATCTCTGGCTGGGACCAGGTGCTCTCGCACACTCACATATTTCCGAGTATCTGAAGGATACACACACTGAGGTCCATGCGGCCATTTAATTGCCATGGAGCGGAAATGTATGCAACTGGCAAACAATTCATGTGATTTTTATGCTGCCAAACCAATTATGGCAGCCTTTTTTCTGGCCCTCCCTACCCTGCCCCGTTCGTCTAGCGAAACTTAATTGGCAAAAATATTAAATCAGCATTTTGCACAGCCAATTTGTACGAAAAAACGCCAACTGCCAAGGGGCGACTGCCAACTGCATAATGAAGCCATCAACTCTGGCCAACTCCGCTGGAAACTGGCCAACTGCCACGCCCTCTCGCAGCCGCCCCTCGAGGATCCTAAGAGCTGCCTGCCTCGGCTGCTTCCACGAACTCCTCGATTGTTTGAATCATCCAATAAATATGCAGACCACTTCCCTTTCCGTGATTCGCTTTCCGCCTTCAGATCGTTTATCAAAATCTGCAGCCATTGTGGCACTGGCGAAGGCGCACCATATTTCCCATTTTAACCATTTTTCCCATTTTGCAGTTCACGGCATTCAAATTCCTAGAACGATGAAATAATTCCATAAATTCGATCGCTATTTAGCTTTGGCCACCATTTTTCTGGCCAGTCACCATCTTGGGACTTGGCTTTTCGGGCCGCCAAGAAAGCTCCTCCTACTTGGCTATCTTGGGAGGCGGGTACCATTGCGATCGAAACTGGTTTTCGTTGTTAGCCGACTTGTTGGCCAAAAACTGGTTTTCCCCTTTTTTGGGGGGAAACTCAACTCGGCTTGGCTTGGACAGGGAGAGCCGTAAAGTTGGCCAGTGTATGGCGCTTGTTGGCCGCCAAATGTTGGCTAAAATGTCTGGACCGGCTGGATTTATGGTCAGTATGTTGCGAATGGGTTTTCCAAGCCGAGTTGGCCGTTTAGTTAGGCAAGTTACTGGAAAGGCTTAGCCGACGGCAGTTGGATTTGTTCGCACCACGATCTTGGGATATCATTGGCGTCTATTTAGTGTCATACAATTGGAGTGTTTATCTTTGGGTGACTTGTGGCATGTTGCAAGTTTGTTGCAACTTCCTACATATTCGTTCAGTGATTTTTTTGTCAGTGTGTCTGTTTTTGGGAAATAATAAAAAGTAAAATTTCCGTAATAGGAAACAAATATTTTAATCACTTTTTAAACAAACCAGTTTCTCATTTTTTTAATAAAATTGTTCCAATATGTAAGCACTCTTATTTATGTTTATTACATTTAATTAACAGATTCGCGAGCCATAAAAAAATGGTAATTGACCAAAGGAGTTATAAAATAGTTGGCAACTAAGAGCTCTTAGCTTCCTTTTCAACCGCTTCCAACGAGTTACTGCACTCAAGCGATTCCATAATTTGTTTACACTGCCACATTAATATGAAATCCCCCGCCGCTTCAGACCATAAATTAATAATAATAATTTCATAGAATCAGCTCTTTATAGATAAATGGAAAAAATTAGCTATAATTACAAGCAACGGCGATTAAGTGCATCATAACACGAAGGCGCCTCCCCGTCCATCCTGGGCTTCTGGTTTTTAGTTCTGGTTCTGATGGCTCCTTCCAGTCCCAGCAGTCACCCTCTTTGGTAGCGAGCCCCGGCCGAAACCTAAAGAGATCCGATTCCGATCCAAAGATCCACATATCCGCACAAGTTCCTTGAGGCAATGTCGAGGGCAATTAAAACGAGCAACGGCGCGCAAAACGCACGAAATGGAATTAAAAAGGCATCTTGTTATTAATTAGGGAGAACAGTAGCTGACAGATATAAAATGTTTGCTAATTTGCGATATATATATATTCTTATATATCTTAGCATTCCCTTTTGGCAGCGGCTTCCTCGCATTCGGTCAAACGAATTTCGCGATAAAGCGAACTTCAATGTCTTTAGCTTATAATTGGGCACAGTCAGCAAAAGGAGAAAAGGGCCGGACGACGATGCTGAGATACAAGATACATTTGAGGGAGCTGTGACTCCTTTGCACGCTCTATCGTTAATATTTCGGAATTCCATTTGTTTTCGGCTTCCTTGCCAGATCGCTATCGTTTGTCGCCTCGAAACTTCGTGGAGTGTGGATTTTATAGTCGAAATTAATTAACATAACTTCCGTTTTGCCGAAATGCTTATTATTTCTCTGCTAATTGGGTATTCGCTGTCTTTGTTCTTAGACCCAACAAAGAGATTCTGGATATTTGAAAATCCTCCCCCCTCAAAATGTGGGGTATCAACCCCAATTCGTCGCAGACTTTCGCTTTCCAAAAACCGAACTAGTTGCCTAATGGCGTGTCTCCTTAACTCTATCCATATCTCAGACACACTCACAAAAGTATATTTATTTTTATTGAGTTTTGAATTTATGTATAAATACGAAATTCCAGCCACTTATCAAAGCTCGGCAATCTACTCGAGAGAAAAAACAATACAAAGCGACGCGTGCAAATTGATTTTCGCATTTTGCATGCAAATTTCAATCAAAATTAATTAGTTAACATTTTTATTGTTGTACAAATGAGCAAAAATTAATTTGCATGACTATTAAAAGGAATGACTTTCGTGCAATAAATAACTAGAAACAGCGAGCAGTCAGCAGAAACCTAAAAAATAACAACACCGCGGAGGGGGGACTGCGAGCGGCAAGTGAGCAGCGAAACTGTAAAAGCCGAAATCAACTTTTTAACTTATAGGCTAATAGTTATAAATAAAACTTACAAACAAAAACTGAGAAAATGGTAGTACCTCAAAGGCGAAGTGGTAATGCCCTTTAGGGGTCTGTGGAGTCTTGTGACAAAAGATACAGAAAACCTGAAATAAATATTTTGATTAAACTATTAAGATAAAGGTTTTTAAAAACTATATTATGTCGAAAATAATTTACTTTAATTCTTCACAAACACTGAAAAGTTCAAATCCATAATGGCCCGAAAAACAAATAACCCCCACTGGGGTTAAAATAGAGTATTTTCGGAGCCCGCTTAACACCTGAGATGCGACTGAGAGGTGCGCGACGGTGGGGATAAATTTATGAGTGCGCTACCACAAAACTACAAAACTATCGAGTTACAAGGCAACGACAAGACAACCTACAACATGTTCGGATCTCGAACAGCCGCCCATATGTTGATTATGTAGTACGTTGAACGTGGCAAGTGGTTTTTGTTGTTGCCGTTGCATCTGGCCAAGTGGCAATGGCATTTTGTTAGAGAATTTATCGGCGTGTGTGCGAGAGAGTGTGGAGTGTGTGTGGGGAGGACTGACCCAATTGGCATGGCTCTTGGAAAATAATATCCATTGTATGAACAAAACGTTTTATGAATCTTATCAGTTAGATCAAAATATTTCCTAGATAACAAATGCCGAGTCGAATGGAAATCAAAGTCGAACAATGCCAAGACCTCGCATAAAATTATAAACTATTTTAATGGATAAAAATAAAAGAGACTTACGAAATCCTAAAATCTTTGCCAGGCCATCTAAAAAAGATACCAAACGACAAATGACCGGCCAAGATTGACAAACTCAAAGCGAACCCATAAAACCAATTAGTGAGACAAAAACTCCAAAAAAATAAACCAAAAATTCTCGGGAAGCAAAAGCTTGACAAAAAACCAAAAAAAAATATATGGATCTTGGCTACCGGGCATATGCCAAGCGTTGAAAATAAAATTTTTTTGAGTATCGGAGAATGATTAACCATCCGAGTACTCGTATATCAAAATCTGAAAAAAACAATACGATACGATGCCTCCAAATCAGGGAAAACATGCAACATGCGAGAGTCGGTAGCACCAGTCCCCAGCACCTAAATAGTAGTTAATTAAAACCAGATTTCTTTCCTTATTTTTTTGGTTAACCCTCTCGTTTTTCTCGTTGAGTTTTCCAAGAATCAATTAACAAACGTTGCTGGCTGCACATTAACCAATTAACTGGTAATCTAATTTTATAGATAGATAGAGAGGACCCACTGAGAAACTGGGAGTCGATGGGGCGATGGAGTCAACAGAGTCAGAGGCATCAACGTAAATCTCAGGGAATCCGCTCGTTCAGTTTTCAATATTATCAATGAAATGCAATCCCAAACGAGGAGAAAGAGAAACGAACGAGAAAGAGCCGAAGAAACCCTTTAACTAATTAGCATTTTTCACTAAATTCCCAAAGTCCAATTAAAAAACACGAAAACACGACGTTAAGAACAGAGCGATAATTTACCTACATCAATGAGTTTCATTATTCGTATGGGTATCTTTGTGAGTGTGTCTCCAAAGGAAGATCTTTATCTTTATCTCAAAATGTGACTCTGGAACCCAAGACGAGCTCTGATTTCACAGCAGGCCCATGGAGCCCATAGGAGCCCCTAGAAGAGCCGTAAAGTCGGGGGACCCACACGATAGACTCTGACTTCGTTGAATGCCATTCATAATTAAAAACAAAACTTATACCAATATGTCAAGCATAATTTTTATTTGAATGGACCGGCCCCACCAGCCTTAGCCCCAACCCCCAGCCCCGAAAGGGCCAGAAGAAATCCCTTGGTTGGTCCATAAATTTCCGGCATAATCGACGCAATGCTGAGAAATATTCTCACCTCGGATCGTAAGAATTTAGCTTCCTGAGACCAGAGACAGCCCAAGAAACGCAGACGAAACGCAAATTAACATTTCTGCTGCCTTTCGTTGGGGCCTTGCCTCTTATCCGTTTGTTTGGATTAATTTTAAATTCAGTTTGCCTGTTGCTTCGACTGCTGCTGCCGCTGCTGCATTCTAGTATTAATTACTTTGGCTTCCGAAATCGAATTTACATATTAAAGTCGTTTTAAGGCAACCACGATTCGTATCGTGCGCGAAGAAATCAAGCCGCATCCACGAGGTGCAGCTGCACTCAAGTCCCCAACATTTCAGCAGTCGGTCCTCGGTCTGTCAGTCCTTGTGTCTCTGGTGCAGCAGGTTAAATGGAAATCAGCCAGCGCCAGTACACCTTTTTGCCTCCTCACCTCTTCAAATGCAGTGAGAAAAAAGTTGGTTAAGATAAAAGGTCAACACAAAAATAATAACTCATATATTAGCCTAGGATTCCTGAGGCTTTGTTTCATTTATGTAGAGTAATTTTTTTGTTATTTTTTAATATTTGGTTTAATGAACTTTTTTTGTTCAGTGTCCAAAATAAAGCCAGCTCATCGACGACCATTTCACAAATCGATACACTAACAGGAAGAGGGGGCCCAAGTGTCGACTGTGGGCTGGCTGCCTTTTGTTTTGTCTTCTTTTATTTTAATTTTTATTTTAATTGGAACAACATAATTCCTAGAAGTTCGCACGAACTAACCACAGACAGGCCCCGTAAAGATCTGCTAATGGAGTTCGTTTGTTTGCTTTGGCTTTTAGTATGAGCTCCTGCCCGATTTAGGGTTTCCCTTGGGCTTGGGCTGGGGGTTTGGGTGTCATGCTCTCCACCGGCGAACCCAATCACCATGAGGCCATCGTAAATTACTCGATCGTGTGTCTGGTGAGGACGGGAGCTGCCTTCGGAGCCTTTGCCTGGTCGAAGAAAAGAGGATTGAAAACAATTAAAAAATTGGCAAACACGAATCGATTGTGATTACAGTAAATTGTTGTCAAATTAGCTGCAAAATGAGCAGGAGGGGCTGGAAAAGCTGACTGGGGCTGTGTCGGAGTGGGTGTGGATCCGATGAGCGATGAATGATGGGCGATAGGTGATAAAACTGGGTGCGGAGTGGCACTGCTCCAGAGAAAGTTGAACCCTTGGTAACAAAGTGGTTCAGCAATGATCCGATCGAGGAGAAGGCAGTCTGACCTTTTTACCTTTGTATCGAATAGGACAGATCATCTAGAACAATTGCCAAGACTGGAGAAGTATGCTAAGATGGAAAGTTGGGATCTCTAAGATGGCTAAGTTGAAAGATCAACAGGTTAAAGTAACAAAAGTTCTATTTGATAATAGATTTGTATTCAGAGGAGATTGTGTAGACTAGAGATATTTTAAAATATACTTCCTAATCATATTTATTCATAGCACAAACTATATTATATTAAAGCAGACTAATAAAAACTAAACAGCCGTTTATCTCTCGACAATCTCGTGGCCTTTCCATCCAAACTAAAATTCCTATAAACCAACCTGACAACATAATTACCAAAAAATATTAATAATCCCAAATGGCCACATGCGGTTATCGCATGAAATCAACATATCAAAACACACAATTATACAAAACATTCCTGAAGGTATGTATCTATCATAAAGCATCTCTAGAGGCGCACAGATACAGATACAGTCTGGTAGGGGTATGGTGGTATGGGTATACAGATACATCTAGAGTACGCAGCAGATACAGATTGATCGATCATGAGCGACGGGACAAGATTGGTAGAGTCAAAGTCAGGCAGTTGAAATAATTATGAAATGTCAAACCTGTGTTCGCGCTCGATTACGCCACTTGACATGGCCAATTAATCTCGGCTTAATTGGTTTGTGCCACAACAAAACACTGGCACTGTCTGAGAGATACAGATACACGATCGCGCATCTCGCATCTCGCATCTCGAATCTCGCAGCCGATATTGATGTGCATTCGCTTCTGATTTTCTCTGTGATGGTGGTTCCTCGAAATTTGTCATATTTACCGACGGACAAGTGATCGATATGCGCTGAAAGTTGGCCAAATCAAGGGGGTGGGGGATGCGGAGGATGGGCCTCAGCTTTTTTGCCCATCTTATGGGGCATGGGGGCTGTGGATCGTCGCTTGTAGACATTTTATCAGATTCTTTAATTGCGTAAAACATTTTTGGATTCTTCACGTACGAAATTCCAAAACACCGAAGCTTGTTAAAATTCTTCTATCACTGAGCAGCAGCGTAGCCTTTGCAGATATTTGTATCTGTGTGTGTGTGCTTCGGTGTATCTGTGAGTACGAGTATCTGAGGAGACTGAAAAAAGGCGACAGAAAATCGAAATCAACGATCACACAAGCTTTTGGTAGCCAGAAAGAGATGGCTGGCTGGCTGGTGGGCATTGCGATGTGGAACGTACGAAACGCCAATTAAGAAATTGACAAATTAAAGCTGAATGCTTTTTATAATCAAAACAGACAAAGCAAATAAGCCCGACCAGACGGCCAACAACTTGTTCGAGGTTGACTGAAATATTTATGAATTTTTATTGTTTTTATTGCCCAGCCCAGCCATGGGTCGCTCGGTCCCTGACAACTGGTTGTTTAATTTGTTATATATATTTGACATTTTGCATATTTTATACGCCTAGCATGTGTGTATCTAGCCATGTTTCTTTGGCCACAAATAAAGAAAATAAAACTTTCTATTTCTCCGTCAGACAGCTGGCATTTCGGTAGCCAATCGGCAGCGGCAAATTAACGCAACGGCTTGTTACAGACGCGTTTTACAATCTCGGCGCAATGATTGTTTGTGTTTTTGTCCGATTGCAGGTTGCACGTCGCAGGTTGCTGCCACAGACGGCAGCAATCAATCGATCAACCGATCAAGCGATCAAACAAGCGAAAGCTGCTGCGGCAAGCTACTGCGGCCATGTCAAAGTCCTTTCGGCCGCAGCAGGAAGGCTAAAAGGCAAAAAGCCAAAAGGCAGCCAGATCGGAGGACGAGGACCAATCGATGGCCAACGATGGCTGCTGGTTGCATTCCGAAATGACAAAACAGTTAAAAAATAATTAATTGCGTTGCCTTAAATGGCCTAAAGCGGTTTGCTTTTTTTTTTTTGCCTCCATCGGGGCTCCTGTTGCAGCTTTTTTCTGCCAACTTGTTTGCAAGCTGCAACAGTACCTGAAGTACATCAAGAAAACTAATCTAAAAATAATCACTTTTTATGTTATTAACAGAAAAAATTTGAAATTAGCTATAACTTTTATTGAGGCATTCTCTAACCTCTCTATAATAGTTAAAATTAAATGGAATTTTCAGTATTTTTATCAGTGTATCGGACGCAACAAGAAGAGCAACAAGTGCACATGTTGCTGCGATGTGCGTTGGCCGCTCATTGCCCATTTTGGCCATTGTTTTTATTGCCCGCCTGGAGCGGCCATCGGGCAGCCACTTTAGGGCTTATTAATGATGGATTCTCCTCCTCAATTCCTTGGCGACTCTTGTTTTATTGCGCAACGCTGCAGCGGGCAACGGGCTCAGTCCCCCCACGAAAAATAACCAGCAGGATGATGGAGCTGGGCCCGGCACTTACAAAAACAAAGGACCTGGTCGAATGTATGTCAACGTTATTGTCTGCATGACAAATGGACAATTTGCGGGTAGAGATCCTCTGGCGAGAGCAGCGTACTAAACGTTTTGGCAGCTTGGCGACTAATTTGGGCCAACACAGTGCTGGCCACGGCCAGGAAGATCATTGCGGAAGTGCCCAAATGCGGACTATTTATAACTCGCCTTGGGAATCGTTAAAAAATTATCTTGTACCAAAATTAGTGGTGAAATTATTTAGGTCAGTTTTTAAACAAATAAACAAATGTTTTTTTTTATTGATGTGCGACATTGAACCTGCTAGCGTTGGGGGAAAAGTTTTGAGTTTGCATCTGAATTGCTGATCTTATATAAACTAAACTCATAATATAAATCAAGATTCCTATCGCTGGCAACACCGACAAACACCCAGTGCAACAAATAACAAATTTTCACTTTTATTTAACAAATGATCTCGGGGAGACCCATACCGACAAGATCAGATCACTACAAGTTGATCGTTATGGTTGTGTAAAGTATCCACAACGGCTTTAGACCAGACTCTAGACCAAAATTGGCAGTCAGAGCTGAGTCAGGGCCTAGATATTTATGTAAACAATTCAAAGCCCAAAAGATCATGGACAACGCCCTAGAGAAGATTACAGATCAGTGATCGTAGAAAAGCAACAACTTCCACCAGAGTGAGTCAATGCATTGGCGATAAATTTCAATCAAATCCGATCGAAAACAACACACAAAACATCCGATCGCAGCACTCAGAAGAGATCGTTCGTTGCATAATTAGAAAACATCTAAATTTTGTTTTGTGTTTCATAGATTTTGTATTTGAGAACACTAAATTAGATTTACGATAGCCGATCAAAGAAGCCAACGCATAGGAAGGCAATTAAAATCAGCTTAATAATTCTCCCCAAAAGAAGGCAGATCAGATCGCCTGGATTCCCGAAAAGTGTGATAATAATTT
Source organism: Drosophila pseudoananassae pseudoananassae (assembly GCA_018153035.1). Taxonomy (NCBI): domain Eukaryota; kingdom Metazoa; phylum Arthropoda; class Insecta; order Diptera; family Drosophilidae; genus Drosophila; species Drosophila pseudoananassae. The sequence continues at coordinate 5,124,177 of JAECXR010000055.1, forward strand.
TATGAAAGAGCCCAACGAGGCAACAAATCAATTCCACATAATGCCAATAAAAAAGATTTGAAGAAGGCATTTACATTCATGAACATAAATCTTCAGCCAGAGCACAATGCCAAAAAAAATAAGAACTCTTAGAAGACATCCAACAATTTCATTATGAGGCCATGAATGAATGAGTGCCTGAATGAATCAATGAATGGCCGAAGCTAGATGCTGCTATTCGATTTTTATTGTTGGACCCAGTTTTTGGCGGCGAGTCAGTTTTTGGAGGACCTCACAATCGGCCGGAGCGCATTACGGGCGATTAGGTGTTAAACACACAATTCGTTGGGCATTTCAGAAATTGTCTGACGTAATTTATGACCCGTGGAACATTGCCCGAACCCTCGGCCCAAATAAACCCATACCTACTGAAAAAAGGGGGTCACAGTCGCTGAATGCAGTCGGTGAAAATCTGCAGGTAGGACCCACTTTGGTGGTCGTAAGCCCTCATCCTTCGTACCACAAATTTTCACTCAACTGCAATTCCTGAGCATGCGCCGCTGGACACTCGAATGAATCTGGAAGCAACCTGGAAGCTTTTTCGTTGGCGCCTCGGCGCCGCAATTAAGCAGAAATTGGCAAAATAAAAAAGAGCAAAAATTAAGGTTAATGTAGGCCGGGGTCTGCTAATTAAGATATGGTTGCCTGGACTCGTACGCTTCACTGCATCGACTCCGATTCCCCGGATTCTCCACCTTTCGACAAGTCATTGAGCTGTTAAATTTATTTAATGCCTGCACAATGGAGTCGAACATGCTGCCAGTGGCTTTGTTATTAATTTTTATTGCTGTGCGATTGAGACAAGTTAATTTTTCCACAGCCTTTCTTATTCGCTGGAATTGTCCGAGTCACGGAATTGCCTGAATTCAGATTCCCATGATCCCGACCCGAGGATCATGCTGCGTCTTTGTTTCCCATTCCAGACATCAAGTGTCGGGCAGGTCCTTTTCTTTTTCAGTTCAATGAATGAGGTCCTTCATTCATGCCTCGCCCAGAGACTCTCTCCATTCACAGATTTATTCTTCAGATTTTCCAGTTTTGTGGGTGTGTCGCACATGGATTACACTAATGCGCCCGTTGTCCTGCAATTTAATGCACTCGCCGCACTCGAAAATAGTGAGAGAGCGAGGATTTAATGATGTTCCCATCAAGTTCAAGTGCCCCGAGTCGGCAAATTCGCAAAAAGGATTTTCGGTTTTTGTCCGCAGCAAAACAACGAAATCCTTTCATATGTTTCAAGAACCCTTCATATTTCATCGACACTTGAGTGCCGCCAGAAGTGTTTATTGTCTCTGGGCATTGTCTGAAGGACTCGCTTTCATCCTCTGAGGATCGTGTATCTGTAACTGAAACCAATAACCGATCCCCTTCAAGTGCAGGTGAGCACGAGCCCTTTTACGCTGACTAAGCGACTTTTCAGTCAGAAAAGAGGATTCTCTGCATATCCTGGAACTGATGCGCTTAACTCTTTGACTTTGTTTTGGGATTAGCAGATGAGCCAATGATCACTTTTTTCTCCAGGACCATGAAAAACCACTATGCTATGTAGGATAAGATGATACGATTTGGTGGTGGTACACAGATTAAAGGGGTTTTTTTATTTCCTCAATACATTAACTTTGGGTACAGTTATGTTATTCATTTATTTTCTGTACCACATCTGGAGTGTCCTCATTCGCTTAATTTTCTTCTGCAGCTGCAATACTCCATACATGAGAGCCTCGGCAGTGGGTGGGCAGCCCGGAACGTATATATCCACCGGAACAATTCTATCGCAGCCACGCACAACCGAGTATGAGTAGTGATAGTAACCCCCTCCGTTAGCACAACTTCCCATTGAGATGACCCACCGTGGTTCCGGCATTTGGTCGTAGACCTTCCTCATAGCCGGAGCCATTTTATTGGTCAGTGTTCCGGCCACAATCATGCAATCCGCTTGACGTGGAGAGGCACGAAAAACCACTCCATAGCGATCCATGTCGTATCTTGGAGCGGCGATATGCATCATTTCCACCGCACAACAGGCCAGTCCAAAGGTCATGGGCCAAATCGAACCCTTCCGCCCCCAGTTCAACAAATCGTCCAATCTTGCCACAGTCCATTCGCCCCAAGTCTTTTGATCTCGTCCAAAAGCGGAGTAGCCCCATTTGGGCGGAAAGGGACACTTAAAATCATAAACTGGCAGGGTTTTCTGCTCCCGAAACCACTGGGAAGCCATGACTTGGCTACGGGCAAGAAGAAGCTTGGTAGCATCCTTAGAGATCCTTAGGAGCGCCATGACTCTAAAAACAAAAGCAGTTCTTAGTGTTTCAATTCTGAGGAACAACTTACTCTCAAAATTATAAAATTTGTATATGAAAAACTTTTATAGGGAATAGATTGATAGCTCTGGCAGAGCCGGATTGTTTCGTTTATAATTTTGTAGTTTACAGAAAAGGAGTCTAGATCCGTAGTCCGGAAACTAAATTAAAAGTGAATCTTTTGTAATATTCCTCTAAAGATTTGCATCTAAATTTGGCAAATATATAGAATTTTTATGGGTCATGTGGGTTTTTTTTTGAAAACTGGGAATTCACAACTCTATTACTCGTAAGCACATTTTCTTAATTTTAAAATATATTTATATTATTATGTATTATATAAGCTTTAAAATATTTCTTAGATATTCTTTTAGCAATAAATTATCCATAAGAATATCACAATTTATCATATTCTATCATACACAATATATTTTTAAAGCCTTTTTGAGACCTTGTCCAACTCATTTGGCTTTCCCATAATACTATCGCTTGGCGTCAAAATCAATCCAAAAACTTGGGCTCTACACAGGGCGGACAGGACAGGGACAGACACAGGGCAAGGAATCGGAATTGGAATGGGAATCGTTGGGCTCATAAATACGCATGAAGCCTCCATTCATGCAGCATCGAAGCGAGATCATTTAAAAGGAAATTATTAGCTGATTGCAGCAGCGCCAACCCCTGCTGCTGGTGGTTGGGTATTTAATGGGGACTGGGGACTTGCAGCCTGGGGATTGGGGAACCTGGGGACTGGGAAATGTGGACATGGAGCAGATGCATCCGCGGAGAGCTTACGCAATCTATGCTCGGGCTCATTACGAAGGCACACACAGAGCTGGTGCACTTCAAGAAAATAGAAACCAGAATATTTTTGGAAGAATGTAACCACTTGTTTTAGCGCTCAAATAAATTAAAAAAAGGTTGATATTAAACTGACTAATTTTCAACTTATTTTCAACTTAAAATATTGGAAAATCACCTTTTCAGCTCTATAAACATACTCATTAAAAGCATCACTTCTTAAAAATCTTCATAAATATTTTATTTTTGAGTGTCAGAGTGGAGTCATGGCGCTGACGCAGCTGGCAATCAATAGTCGGTGGAAAAATGGCAACTGCCACTGTGGCTGCTTCGTCTTTTTGCGGTTTTTAATTAACGCTTTTGCACAATGCTTGTCTAATTACGCCTATGGTGCCACAGGCACGACAACAAAACGGCACCAACTACTAAATCATCAATATTGTCAAGCTGCAACAGCTGCTGTGGCTGCCTCCACCGCTGCCTGCGAATCCTTCAGGATGAGCAATAGAAAAACGGTTGGCAAAAACCAAAAAGTAAAGGAGATGGTAGACAGGGAACAGACATTGACGACGATCATCGCATGGCAATTAGGCATTGACTGCATTTGATGCATCATTAATTGAATTAAATTTGCATTTAAATGTGCACCTATGAATGGGATGGAGGACTCGAATGCGAACGAGAACGCGAGTTCCCAGCCAACTCGTCTGCCCCGACAATGGCCTGATGAAGTCATATAGGCCCAGTTTGTGACCACAGCAACGCAACTACCAGTGCATTGCGAACGCACAGCAAAAATGCCAATTTAAAATGGCTAAAATAAATTGGTTTCGTTCGGTTTTGTTCGCTCATCCGATGGCTGGCCAACGCAAAATAGACTATCATCAATTTAAAATCAATATGTCACATAAATTGGAAGGGAAATCAACGCCAAAAGCCGCCAACAATATTGGCCAAAGAAATAGTGGTGAAAAGGTAAAAAAAGGAAAGGATGTGAATCATATAAGTAAGGAATAGCAGAAAGGGCTTAGACTCTGATTTAAATACTCTTTTTGAAAATGTATTTTTAATAATATTTTATTTTTCTATTATATCTATTAATATGAATATGATTTTCTCTCTCTAAAATGTATATATAATTTTTCAGGTTTACAAACCTTATATTAAATGTAAAAATATATTTTCATTGAGAGTATTATAAAAATGGACAATGGCTTTAGTCCACTGCGATTACTTTGCTATAATTCGTCGTCATCGTTGCCGCAGCTTCTGCTTCGGCTTCTGCTAAGGATGTTGCAGTTGCATTTGCAGTTGGTGACATCGTCGCTTGGGTTTTATTGGCCACTTTTGGCCACATCAGCGACAACGATGAGACAGGCGAGCTTCCTGTCCTCTAGCTGAACGTAGGATGTACCATACTCCAATATATATATGTATATCTGAGAGTGTATGGCGGACAACTTGCCATTATTATGCGCATGTTGCATTGCACTGCATTGTTGCCAGATACTGTTGTGGTTGTGATTGTTGTTGTTGTTGCCGGATTTGTCAGCGATCCTCAAAGTGATAAAAATTGCTCGTAAATCCTTAACGAGTGGAACTAACACGCGCTGACTGGCTAGCTGCTGGCTTGTTGACTTGGCTTACTGGATCGCTAACCGAAAGTTTCCGCTGGCGGCCCCCGCATCCGCATCCGCACACCACATTTGTCTTTTTAGTGAACTCCTAAAACTCCACAACATGCCAAATGAAACAATGGCCGATCCGCAGACCGAAATGGACGCGCTCATCTCTTGATCTGCATTGTTAGCAGCAGACGGCCGAAAGGAGCAACAGGAGCAGCAGCATCAGGAGGCACTCTTTGCATCCAGCACAGCTCGCACCGAAGCGATGCTCTGACCAGTTTATGCATCACCAAACACCAAATTGACTCCATTAAATTCCAATTGTGCCAATGTTTCCTTTTGGCGTCGGGGGAGTATTGGCCAAGCTGACGATATTTTGTTGCAACAAAGTTTGAAAACATGGTCAAATAGAAAGGATCTTAATGGCAAGCAGTTTTCACCGAAATAAAAACATTTCACGTACAAAGAGGGTGCACTAACTGGTGAAATGAAATGTAAAACCTCACAACTAGCTATAGCCACTGATAAACCACACAATTAAGCCTTAATGTCCGCCAGATAAAACGCTAATTTAACAACCCCACACAAGAAGTGAAACCAAAGTTACAGGTTAACGTTAACAAATCAGATCGAAACCATATGGTTAACCAATTAAAGATGCAAAAGACAAAAGCCAGACAAAAACCAACTGACAATAAAATCAACAAATTTTCGTATTTAACGATCGGCAAATTAACATACATTTACACATGCCGGGATCGAGGAGCGGGACAAACGGGTTTTCTGGCTTTTCGAGGCGGGCCACCGTCAGTCAAAACGACCGACCACCCAAATGGGAAAGGGGTATCAGTGTTGGCAGAAAATATATAAAATAGGTATATATTAAGGAGTTAAAAACTCCAACATAGGAATATAAAAACAAATATAATAATAATAGTAATTATTTTGTGACTAGTACTTCATCTAATTTAAAAAAAAGTAATAAAGAAAATTATAATCTTATAGCCATTCATAAAATTAATATTTAGTATTTTAATAGTAAAGAAAAAAATAAACTTAAATATCTTCAAAAATCAGCTAAAAAGGCATCACTAACCCACAGATACTGAGTCTGAGGAGAGTATCATTCAATGGGGAGCTGCTCCACTGGCCTCACTTGTTGGCTTGTATGTATAAGTAGGTGTTGACAGTTCGTTATAATAATAACTACTTTAAAATAAAGCCCCGGCCAGAGCCGATAATTAATTGCGAACGATTAATGACAATGTTATCTAAGCGAATGACAAACGCCGCGGGGGCTGAGACCGCAACGCGGACCGAATGCTCCACTCGTCGCCTTCTCGCTCGAGTTCAGATGAGTTCAAGCATAACGCCTCTGCCTCATTTGGGGGGCGTGGTCAGCGCCTGCTGTTTTCAGCTAACTGTTTTGCTTAATTTGCGGATGATTCAATAAGTGGAGTCGCCTTAAATGTATTTATTGCTCCCCCACCCTACAGAAGGCGGCCCCTTTGATTCTGGAATATGTGGTTAGTATGTAAAACACACAAAATCCTTTTAATACATAATGTCATATGCACATCACTTACCACCAAACATTTGTGTTTGTCTTTGTCTTGGGATTGTTTGCTTTTGTTTCACGGTTTTATATTTTTTTCACCCCAACCCCTGGTACTTTCACTTTTCCGCTCTCCGGCGGATAATTAATGTGCTCCGCGACCCGGAGTTTCCATAAGTAGGGTGCTCTAAATGTCCCCTCCTAATACATAATTACGTTGTTTCATTAACAGCATTAGCAGCGACGATATTTCACCCGACTTCTGGAGTAGGGATCGGGATCTGTTTTGAAGTGGAGGTGTCTCCTATATGCTAGCTGCCACTCTTGATTTATCGACATTAGTTCGGATAGTTTGGATGCCTTTTTCGTGGGTGGCAACTAGAGATGAACATGGTTCTTTCGAGGTATGCAAGTTAAATGGACATTTTTTTAAAATTAAGTAAACGATAGATACATTTGTAAGACAATAACTTTGAAGAATTATAAATATTTGACTAGAAAGCAGACTAATGGCATTATCCCTCTTAGTAATGGTTCCATCATAATGTATACGTCGTTTGTATAAATATAGCATAACTCAGTAACATTTATGTTTAAAAATTCATATATTTAATAGTTATTTTATATCTAATTCTTCCATTTTCCAATAGGAGTTCACGTTCCCATCTCTATTGTATGATCTTGGCGTTATGGATTATTAATGCAATGGGTTGTGAACGGGCAGATGAGGAGGCATTGATCACTCTCCGGTCCCCGCGGTGTTTTTCCCCTATTTGATATTCTTCCCGAGTGGAGGGGAGTGGTGCGAAACCGACTAATGCAATCTCAAGTATGTGCGACACGCTGGCTGGGGTGGCTGCAACATGTGGCTGGATGGTGGATGCTGGATGCCTAATATACTTACTGGATATCGAGGTATATGTATGTGCTCTATATGTGAAGTGGCATAAAAAGATGCACTCGGCCGTCGAATTTATGGGATGCGGCATGTTGCCGTTGGCCTGATGCTCGCACGCATTTAAATACCTAATAAAAGTTACACTTGAAAATTAATGAGCAGCGTTTTCAGCATTTATGGAACACGACAAAGTGACAACACTTGAATTAAGTTGTTCCCCCCGTTGGATGGCGGGGTCCTTGGATGGCGGCTGGAGGATGGAAGATCGCAGATCTTGAGACCCGAACTCCAACTCCATTTCTCTGCCAACGTTTTGGGATGTCAGATGCTGAGATTTCGTTTTAGTTGGCGCAATAAATTTTGTGGTTTAATGGGGCGGGCTACGGCAGTTTCAGGCAACGGCAGCAGCAGCAGCAGACTCTGCGGCATGACTCTGAAGTTTTTCACTTTGATATTCGAGCGTCTATTAATGAAAACGTCGCGCTGCATTGGGGCGGCCTTTTTTGGCCTATTTTATAGGGCACACTTCCTTTTTTAATGCAGCCGAACGGGCCGCTTCGACCGGGAGTTTAGACCGGGAGCTTAAGGCGCATAAACGAGGCTATTAAAGTGACAAAAATTGACAATAATCATGCTCGGTTGCCAGCCGAAAGGGTGGCCGCCCATTTGTTTTGGAGGCCGAGAGGCAGAGTCCACATTTTGTTGGGCTGTCATGTTTCAGGCGGCTGGTAATTTATGTCTTAACACTTAAAGATCGTTAGCAAAATGAACCGGGGAAAGGGTTAGGTCAGTGCTAGCTAAGAGAAGTGATGGAAAATCATATAATGAGTACTCACCATAGCTTATACGCTAAAAACTAACTATATACCCAGTATGTAGATAAAAGTTAAATAAATTATAGTATAAAATTGAGTAAAAGCCAATAAAATATTGAAATTATGTAAATTTCTGTCAATTATTCAAAATAACAGGTATCAATTGCGAATGCAAGAAATCAACACCATCCATCCCAGATAGCCGGGCAATAGCAACACCATCGCTAAACGCACCAAAGTAAATTGTTCGATTAATTGGATTTTAACAGCGACAAGTAGCCGCCTGGCCAGGACAACAGACAAAGGCAATAAAAAAGAGTGCCGGGAGGGGGTTGGCCAAGGGAAGCTGGGGGGCTGGCCACTGGGGGGAGGTGAAGAGACAAAGACCAGCAGCAACATTCCCAAGCAGCTGAAACAGCAAAGGCAGACATGAACTCTCGCTGCCGAGCGAAATAGAGATGAATTTACAGCTACAAATCGCTTGATCAGTCAACATTTTAGCAACGTCTAATTGTCAGTCAGTCAACCAGACTGACAACAACGGCAATGGCAAGCCAACAACTGCAACATCAACATCCACCAGAGAGGGACGGCAGCAGCATCAGGCAGCACAGCAGCAACATCGGCAAAAAGAGGCCCAAAGTTGAATTTTTATTGTTGTCACAGCAATTTCAATTGGTTCGATGAGCATTCCAGCATTGCACGCGGCCAACTAGCGGAGCAAACGAAGGAAATACCACGTACAATAAAACCAAATCAAATGAAAATAAAAACAAAAACTGGCTTAGAGAGAGGACACACTGGAGGAGCCACAGCTCCATCATCGATATTATGTCGCTGGCAGACGATTAATGATTGCCAAGGTGAAGATCTCATCGACAAGCGTTTGCCTCTGTCTTTTGGTTCCTATGTACAGTAAAGCATACTTACAATGAAAAGTTGAACATTTTATTAAAATTTTATACTTAGTAAAAATACTATTTCTCCAAAATTTTATTTTATTAAATGCTGAACGTAATTTGTTCCCAAACTTTTATTTTATTAAATGCTGAACGTAATTATTTCCCTCTGATTATTATAATATTATAGAAAAAATACATATATTCAAAACCATTTCTTTCCTATTACGTGTATTAAAATCATGTTTAAGAACGTCGTATATATACGTCTATATAAGACTAGCTGACTTTATGAATATCTAACACCTCCTTTAAAGGCCAAATTACAGATAGTTGAACAATTATACTACAAATCTTTGTAAATAATAAATAATAATAATTTATATTGTTTTAATATTTTTTTTATATCTAAAATATTTTGATACTCTCGTTTTTATTCGAAAAAAATAAATCTTTTTTTCTTTAAATTTTTTCTTAAAATTTTGATTTTAAAATGTATTTTTCTTTAAAAAAAATGATTAAATTAATATATTTTGAATTTCAAAAGTGATATCTAAAGTCTGACTGTATTAAAATTGTTTGCCTCAGCTCAATGTCAGTCCGTCAGTTTGTCAGTTCGTCAGTCTGTCAGTGTCGTCGGGCCAAAGCGAGCAACGTCTCTCTCCCCAACACTTGGTATTTATGCCAATTAGTATGAAATTTCTTACGTGCCCGCAGACAGCGGTTGCCGTCCCAGCGAAGATCCAAGATCCAGGTCCAGAGCTCCATCCTCATCACAAGCCATAGGCTGCTTCCGCTTAAACTGGTCCAGTTTCATTTCTCGATTTCACCCTAATGCCATCCAGCAGCAACCGTACCCAGTACCCAGTATCGCCTGTCTCTTATTGTCTCTCCACGGGCTTAGCGCCATTTTTGTCGCGCTTTTCTGACTTTGGCTAATCTGAGTGCTTAAATCGCCCGATCCAAAAATATTTTGTATTCAATTAACATCGGCTTTTTCTCTGCAGAGGCTTGAATGCATAAAAATATAGTTCAAATATGCAACGATCTGCGGATTAAACGTCCAAGAGATTACACTTTTCCTAAATCAGTAAATAGTATAAATGTTCAATTAACAGAAATAATGTATCTGAAAAATATACAAAGAATATAGCGCCCAAAAAACCAATGAACTCCCGAGAAAATCGGCCTCTTACAAGCTTAGCCAAATCACTTTATTTACTTACCTGATGGAGAATCAAGCCACCAGTTTGGCCAACGATTCCGTTTCAGCCTGCTCCAATTAAGTTTTACTCGCACCCATGCTGACTCCAGTCAGACAAATTTCGAAAACAATTTTCCGCCCAGCAAGTGTGACTCGTTAGGCACTTGGGCGATGTGGTGTGGCTATAATTGAGCAATTATTCATTCAAATGGATTGCCAATTTCGCCGACCAGCCCACAACAGTGAATCCACCTCGGGGCCAATTTAGCGGATCGAACTGCAATTGCGATTGCAATTATAAAACAATCACTTGTCGGGCTAGGCGGCTCCTGGTCGCCACCTTTAACGGCTGCCCATTATTTCTGGATCCCATCCTTGTTTTATTCACTCGCCTCGTTTTTTTTTTTTTTTTTTTTTTTGGGGCGGCGACCACGCAAATTGTGCTTACTTAATAAGTCGTACAACCTGCTAATGTGAGCAATTTACCAAAGGAACGCGCTCCACCCGGTGGTGGCGGTGCTACCGGTGGTGCAGGTTCCGTAGCTGGTTCTCTTCTGTGGCTCCTCTGTGTTTTTTCTGCGGTCCTCGCGCATGCGCAACCTCCGATTGCAATCTGCAAAAAGCCAGGCCAGAATCCACGAGGCAGTGTGTGTGAGTGCGCACAATAAAAAGGTGCGAGCTTAAAGAATTTATGGGCCAGCCACGGTCGATAAGGTAAACTAAAAAAAATAAAAAAAAAAAATAAATAAAAAAATAAAATAAAATACAAAGGAGGAGCACTTCGTGCTGGCAAAACAAAGTCGCTGGGACAGCGCACCTAATTATTATAAATAAACCAATCGAACAATAAAGATCTGCTGGCCAACTTTCCACGAAATGTGCACAGTGGCCATAAGAACTTAATCGCAAATGAGATTCCGGGCCAAGTCGAGTCCCAAAACGGAGGCTGAAGCCGGCAACGCCATCGATAACACAATCGATGATGAGGCGGCTCCGTTCGACTCCGTTCGAACTTCGAATGCGATCCCATCCGATTCGATCCTCATCCTCATCCCGATCCGAGTCCAAGCCTAACAAGCGGCTTGATGGCCCAGCAGCAAGTCGGCTGGATTAATCGCTGACATGGTCCGGGGGAAATTCTGGCGGGCCAAGGGAAAGACTCCCAAAATGTCCACGCTTACACTCGAGGAAACAGAGACTTAAATAAGGTTGAAATACTTCATAATGTTTGTAGTCTTACCAAGCAAACGCTACACAGTTTCTCTCAGTGCCAGTCCTTGGAGCTGCAGATAAGGCGCTGACGTAGTTAAACATATTGTAATTGCTGCGCTGCCACAAACGGGTTTCCATCCCGGACCGCGGTCTGGTCATTGTTTTGGAGAGGCCTCCCTATCTTGCCCCGCATCAGATTACCACTCTATGTGCAGACAAAGGCGCAGCAACAGCAACAGCAGCAGCCAATAAATGGAAGGCGTCGTTGTCGTCCTCAAATTCAGCCCCATGCCTCCGATCCGAGTTCGAATCCCGATCCTTAGCCTCGCCTCGCTGTCGTTATGGCCTTTGATTTTTGTGGATCAGGCCCAGCACAGTAGCCGTTCGATAATTTGCTATGGCATTCCAAGTGTATGTCTCCTTATCCCGCATGTCAATCAAGCTCCTAATTATTCGCCGAATGCAAAAGATAATTGGACCGTCGTTTTTGGGGCCAGCCTCTGGATCAGACCAAAACCATTTCAATACGAGTCAGTTCCGCAGGAAGACAATTATGACAAACTCCAAAAATTTGAAGACATCCAATTAAATCAAGGGGAAAACGGAAAAGGATATGGGAAGACGTCAAGGACAATATTTTTAGTTTGAATCTTGCTTTTTGATTTTATTTCAAGTTAAAATACCTACTTTATAGTGAAATTTGAATCAGGAAACTGTGTCCTGCTTTCTGGCCAGAATTTATCTGGGGTTTTAAATATTAAAATGGCAATTATTATAAATGACCTTAAACTAATAATCAGTTTTTTTCATTTACTTATTTGAATCATTTTAATTTATTTAATTTAATTAGTGGAAAAAGTATTTATTGGCCGAAAGCCATATCTCTAGAGAGCTTCATTTACAGCCCCATTGGCAGCGTTAACGGCAGCTAATTCATTTGGCGTCCCAGCAGGTTTCCAGCTGCCTAACTGCCTATTCCTATCCACCGGCTATCTGAAAGTGGTAATCATGCTGGGAACGCATTGCACTGGTTCACATGATCGCATATAGGTCCTGCTCCTAGAAGCACAGAAAGAAAATTAGTTCATTTTTTAGGAAAGAATTAGATTTTCCATATTTAGATAATATTAATACATAGTTGGTTTTCTTTTTTTCTTTTCTAAGAGCCATAAGCTTTTAATATATTTTATAATATATCCTATTTTTTCCTGTGCACCTCCAAGTGTAATGAAATCACACATAAATGGGGGAAAATGAAACTGCGATCGTAGCCACAGCAGCCAAAGGAGATAAACCAGAAGGGGGAATATGGAGCCTGAACGACATCGAGACCATCGACACTTTGTACCTTGTTGTGTAAAACGATTGGCGCGTTAATCAACGTACAAATTTCCGACTTATATGGCCAGCGAATTAAATCGTTCCCCCGAGATCGGCGAACAGCCTTCCGACTCCGTCTCCAAGTCCGATTCCGATTCCGAGCCTGGTCAGCTGTCCGGCTGACAGCTGCCGATTAGAACTGGAGCGATAAATTATACAATTGCCATGCGTGAGACCCGCAAAGAGAGAGGATCCAATCAGATCGGTTCGGGAGCAGCTTCCATATCGAGGTCCTGGTCCCCGGGCTCAGCGGCAATGACAATTACACTGATTACATTAAATATATGAGGCCCATATTTGGTCGCCTCTGCTTGTCTTGGGTGTGTTAACTGTTAGCAGGCTTCAACTAAAATCGACAAAAAATAATCTCAGTTCAGAGTAATTTGTGCAATTTGCTGCCCCCTCAAGTATGCAACACGATTCGTCCAAAAACTCGTAAAAGCTATGCAAATTAGCAAGGACCTGGAATAGGTCAACGGAAGATAAGGAGAGTGTTGTCCTGCAAAATTAATATTTGATACTCTTAGAATCCTTTCATTATAGAAATAAATAATGATATAATGATAAAATCATTATAGAAAATATTCATTCATAACCTTTTTTCAGATAATGATTTTTAGTCATGTAGTTTCTGTGTATGCTTTTTATTCATTCTATTAGAGCTGTTCTCTGATACTTTAATGGGTAAGTTCACTATTTCAGCATGTACATAATAGAAACTTAAAAAAACAATGTTTCAACAACTAGTTTTAGCAATTAACCGAAATTATAACATTATACCCTTTCCTTTTCTTCAAATCCAAAATAAAATAAACAAACATGCATTTCCCGACTTGCGAATGGTTGTTTGTTATGACCTGGGCAGTTTGTTTAAAATTCTTGTGGCGCGGCATGAAAAATCAATTATGTTAGTTGAACTTTCCGAGCTAAACGCTAAACAATTGCGCATAATTACGAGTGTGTTGCGTTTGGGTTCGAGACCAAAACGGAGCGGACCGGACTGCATTGCTGTTGCCTCAATTTGTGCATTTGCATAGGAAAATGAAGGCGGAAGGGATGGAGGACTCTGGTCGGGGGTTATGTGGCACAAACAAGTAGGAACAACAACAATTAAGGTTCAAAATGGCAAGAGTTAATGGCCGAGCAATTGAGGAAATGCACGTAAATAAATGACTTGGGGCCTGCGGATACGGATCGGAATTGGGCACATTTGAAAGAATGCAGGAAATATTTATATGGGGGAACCTTTGATAGAACTAGGGAACTGCGGGCATTTTATGCAATACGAGGAACGGAAGTGGGTTTTGAGTTCTTAGCAAGAAGCTTTTAACTTTTTCGCTTTCAGTTTGCTATATAAGAGTTAAGTTACATGCATAGTTAAAATAAAACTTTATTTTTATTCAATTTATCAGTAGGTCTAGCTCAATCAATCAGAGAGCAAATTGTAAGCCGTTTTAGATTTAAATTTCCAGTAGCATTGCCCGACAAGCAAACGAAGCGCCGCACCACCCAAAGAGCGTAATTCGATTCCCCACCGCTAAAATTGTTGGAACAGGAGCCGGTGTTGTTTGAATTTCCCGCCAATTGGACGCGAACCGGTTAACAGTCGGCCCAGCTGCTGACAAATAGTGTCATCGCCAGCTAAGTTGCTCGATGCGCAACACTGGTTGCGCCTATCGCACGCGAAGAAGGGGAGGAGAAGTAGAGGAGAAAAACAAAATTGTGAAAAGTGTAAAGTTCGGGCAAAATCGTAGGAAAAGTCTGGCTACGAAGAGAGCGATCGCTAGCCCAACGAATAGGGGACACGAGAAAGACGCAAACTAATAGCGAAAAACAGTACCACCTGGCCAGCCTGCCTTTTACCTCCACCTTTACCTTTCAATTTAATATTTTCATACCCACACTGACACACGGACCCCACACAACCGCAAAAAACTAACACAACTGCACCTTCACTGTGAGATTCTTTTTTGCGAAATCGAAAAATCCAAGACGAAGGCCACAAAACCCAACAGCAGCGCAAACAAACGCTCCAAATGCGTGGACCCAGATATTGAAAAGTGATTGGAACTAAAAACGAGTAGGAATAGTGCCGAGTCACGCGGAATCAGCAAAAGATTGGATTGCAATAACCGGAGGAAGACGAACAGGTGCAGGTACAGGAGGCGGAGGAGCCAGGAACCCCAGGCGCAGGAGCCTAGAGCAGCATCCAGAACCTGGTGAAGCCATATCCAAACAGCCATGTCCATGCGGACGAAGGTGCTCGGACTGGTGGACGTGATGATGCGCGTGCCACCGGTGATGGTCATCGACGAAATTCTGAAGATCGGCATGGGCCTGCCCACTCGCCTCTACCCGGAGAAGTCCATTCCATCTGACAGTGCCACCGCCTCGTCCGAATCCCTGCCCACGGAAAGCCCCTCCCTCAGCTCCGTAGAGACCAGCCAAGACGCCTTCGCCACTATCAAGGCCTTCTTTGGCCTGGGCGACCAGGTCTCATCGGCGGCTGATGCGGCGCAAGCCGCGCTCGAGCAATCGATTGAAAATGCCTCCAGAAACGCGCAGTCCCACGGATTGCTCAACTCAGGATTCAACAATCTGATGGATGAGCTGGCACACGACGAGACGCTCTCCGCCATGCTCAGCATCACAACGGTTAAGTTCGTCATCTGCCTGTTCGGTGAGTTCAGAAGGGGTCACCTCCGGTCACGGCTGTTCGCCGAAGAGTGGAAGAAATTCGATTTGTAAAAAGTGACTTGACCTAGAGCAAATATAGTACTGCGTCCATTGGGCCTGACGTGGACATTATTGCAACTCAGCAGATACCTTTGATTTCCTACTTTTCCCAGATAGCGGGCACTTTTCGCCAATCACCATTGAAACTCAATATGTGAAGAGCCTTTTATCAAACGGCAAGATTTAGTTAACACTATTAACTTGCCACTATTGAGAGAAGATAATGGAATTTTAAAGGCGATTTCTTTGTAAAATCTAATCAGTACTTAGTTTTCAGTTATTTATAGCTTTCACATGTAAACACATCTTCTAGAAAACAACATTAGTGACTTTTTTAGTGGCTGAGCCCAAGACCTGATTAAATCAAGCATTAAACGACCCATAATTCCAGACAAACAATGTTTGTTATTTATTCCCTGAACTCGAGCTTTTATTAGTATTATTTTCAAAACAATTCATTAGTATTATACATCATTAGATTGTCTAGAAAACAAATGGGCAATCTGTAGATTGGATTAGGATAGAACGACCGGAGGTCTGTTGGCACATTCCAGCAAGTTGTACGCTCGTATAAATTAGAAAAAATAAAACATACCATTGAGTTCATTCTGCGAACCGCTGACGAAACACTCTGAATCCAATGGTCGCTTATCGGCCAGACTTTGAACCCCTTTCTTTCCAGCACCTAGCCCACCTAGTTGACTCACAAATTTCATGGCTTTGCAGGTTTCCTTTCCGCCGCTTGCATCTTCATGCTGTGGACCCGTCACCTGGTGATGGTGTACATGTTCCTCACCTCGCTCGGCCTGACCTTTCTCTCCTACTGGTCCAACGTGAGCGCCCTGGCCCTGATGGAGAAGAGTCCCTGCATTTTAGAAGATCTCATGTCGCTCAATACGACGCGACTGCTAGACTCTGGAGGAGTGGTCATGTCGCTGGCGCCCCATCTTATAGCCCAGTGGTTTATGGGAATGCTGTTTGCCTACATCCACCTGGGTCCCAGGTTCGAGATGCTCCAGAAGTCGATGCCAATCATATTTGCTAGTCCCATTTTGGTAGCCACGCTGCCTCTGTCGCCGAAAGTAATCCATCACCTGCCGGTGGTGGCCGGCTTCACGCCCATCATCCTAACCAAGATCACCCTGATGCACAGCGCCATGGAGGCGAGTCGCACCGTTTACAATGGCTATCAGTATGCGATGAACTTTGTGTCCAACTTTGGCCTCTCGGCTCTCATCGAAAACGAGTGGCAGCGTCTGAATGTACCCAATGTTCTGAGGGTCTTTTGGACAATTAGGTGAGTTTATTACTCTGCAGGCTTAATGCGACTAACTAACTAATTCATGTGATTCGTTCTTTCAGAATAATTCAAGGGGGCTACGCTCTCGCCACCGCGGAAACAGATGAACCATTGGAGTTCATGGCAGCGACTCAGAAGCTTCTAGTCGACGGCTGCGAGACGCTGACCGCAGTCCTGGGAATGACAGGTGTCATTTCGATGATATGCCACTATATAGGACGGGGCTTTCAATGGTACCTCCTCACCTACGACACCGACGAGGAGAAATCATTGGGCACCGTGTCGGCTGTACTCTTCTACATCCTCGCATTGCAAACCGGACTTACCTCGCTGTCGCCGGATAAGCGCTTCGTGCGTCTATGCCGCAACCTGTGCTTGCTGATGACTGCCCTGCTGCACTTCCTGCACAACATTGTGTCCCCCATCCTGATGTCCCTGAGCGCGGCACGAAATCCCTCGCGAAAGCGCCATGTCCGGGCCCTGTCTGTGTGCGCCTTTCTCGTGGTGATGCCACTCTCGCTGCTCTACTACCTCTGGACCCAGAGATCCATCTCCACTTGGTTGCTGGCGGTAACCGCATTCTCGGTTGAAGTAATTGTGAAGGTAAGATCTCAATTCCATTATGAAATATGGTCTTAAATGTCATACTTGCTCCAGGTGCTCGTTTCGCTGGCCACATACACGCTCTTCCTGCTGGACGCCCGCCGCCAGTTCTTCTGGGAGAAGCTGGACGATTACCTGTACTACGTGCGTGCTTTCGGCAACTCGGTGGAGTTCTGCTTCGGCATCCTGCTGTTCATAAACGGTGCCTGGATACTGATCTTCGAATCGGGTAAGTGCACACAGCGTCCGCGTCCAGTTACATTAACACATGAGCAATCGAACCCATTGTCGCAAATCGAATTCCATTGGCACTTGTTCATCCAATCCGGAGCTTAAATCCATTGTGTACGTGTCCAGCTTTTATGTTCAGTGTGCATGTAATATTTTTATTTGGTTGATTTTGTGTATCGATAACTATAACTTGATAGCCCAAAATGCTACAGGCGGCGCCATCAGAGCGATCATGATGTGCATCCATGCCTACTTTAACATATGGTGCGAGGCCAGAGCAGGTTGGTCGGTCTTCATGAAGCGGCGGTCGGCGGTCCACAAGATCTCGGCCCTGCCAGAGGCAACTCCTGCTCAGCTGCAGGCCTTCGACGATGTCTGCGCCATTTGCTACCAGGTGAGGTCTCTTCCCGAAGCTTTTCAAGTGGTGTCTAATTAATATGGTGATTTTGCAGGAAATGTACTCTGCTAAGATTACACGATGTCGCCACTTCTTCCACGGCGTGTGCCTGCGCAAATGGCTGTATGTGCAGGACCGATGCCCCCTGTGCCACGAGATTATGATGTACACGGACAAGGCGGAGGAAAACACACCGGAAGCGGAACCACCTGCGGCCCAAGCTGAACAGCCTCTACGAATTTATCCCAGAGACGTGAGTACAAATAGATGCCACGTGAGCACATCTTATAGTTTCTACAAACACTTCAGGATGGAAATAACGCCGGAGCGGCTCGCCGTTCACCCGAACGGGTACTTGGAGAAGCGCCAGAAAGTGCCAACACCTCCAACGCCTCGGTGGCAGTCGCAGGCGAGGCATCTACTTCCAGTGTGGGGGAACAGCCGCAGGCTGTCTTGGAAACGCGGTCCCTCTCGGCCTCTGCTGGCAACAGCAATGCCAGCGCCAGCAGCAGTTCCAGCTATATCACGGCATCCGCCCAGCCTCCTCCACCAACGGCTACTTCAGCTGCAGCGGTCGCCACGGCGGCGGCCAGCAACACGACGCACATGTTCCGGATGTCGCAGGACCAGCAGTGAGCGGCTGGGAGATGCACTCCGCGTACCTCCTCTAATTTCTTTATCTAATCACTTGGATGTGTTCTGTGTGTTAGTGTACTTATGTAAAAATGCGACTCTTTTTAGCAACAAGGGCTTCTCTATTCCTTCAAAGATAAATCTTTTCCTATCACACAGACACCCGAACCAACCCACGCACACCTCCGGTCCTCATTGGCACAGACATCTACGTAGATACATGTAACACACGCAGCCATGCTTATTTAAATTATATACCATGCATATAATAGCGCGCTGAACCATAAGATGGAGATAATTGAACCAGAGATCTATGTACGTTAAGTTTATGGTAAAAAGTTGATCCAAAAATGTTGAAACAGACACAAAAAAATGTAGGCCTAAGTTTCCCGCGGATGAAACAGTGTAAAAAACCATCAGCAGATTTAAAACAAAACAAAAATGAATGTGGTGAAGTCTGAAAATGATTTAATCAAGTTACCAAGTAAAACTAGTTAAAAACAAAAACGAAAACAAAAGCTTAAAAAAAACTCGAAATCAATTGATAAAAAAAGAAATTAAAAAAATCCTTACGTTGTATAATTTTGTAATGTAAAAATAACTTGAATAAGCAAATCCTTGTTTTGTTTTTATTTTAATTACCTATGTACGTTTATTTAGATTTAATGTAATTAAACGAAAGAAGCGGAAAATACAGAAAACAACAAAAAACAGTCTAATGTAAGCGAAAAACACAGAAACCATTGTGTAGCCTTTTGACTAGAGTCGTGGGTGGGATAACAAGAATATTAACATTAACTGGAGTGTGTTTCATTGATAAGAAGGTTTGAAGATTGTTTGAAGATCTAAAGAGATTCAAACTATGTAGTTTTGATATTGAATCACACTGCCTGTTATTTTTTAAATATCCATTTCAGTTGAAAATCAAGTCATTATAGTTGCGGAGCAAGTGATAAGGCGACACCCGACAGCAGGTGGTGGTTCGAACCACGGTTATACGATCAGCTCGCTCGAAGTTGGCCTTAACCGTCTCATAGTAGCGACCATCGCTGGAAAATCGAAAATATTAAATTAATATAAATTATGGATCTGATTATATCACAAACTCACCTGAGCACCATGCACCGCAGCTTGAGACACTTTACACGGAGAATATCAATGGCTTTTTGGCTTTTGTCGGAGAAACGAAGATTGTCCGGGTCCCAGCGCAGCTCCAGTCGCTCCAAGTTGCCACAGTTGGAGGCAATGGTGTCCATAAGCTGATCCACATGGATGTTCACGCCCAGTTTCTCAGCAGTGCCCATCACAATGATTCTAAAATAAAACACATTTTATTAAATTATATTTCAGACCTCAAAGAGTTCCACGTACTTGCAGTTTCCGAGGAGTGGCAGAACGCTCATCCAAAGCTGGTCCGTAATGTGAGGCATTCCGGAGAGGCAGCAGGCGCTCAACTGGTGGCCCTGACGCTGTAGGAACTTCAGCAGACCCTCATCCGTGATGTTGTCCGAGGAGTCCAGATCCAATGAGATGAGGGATCTGAAACAAAAAGCATTAGGGCTGATATTTCGCATAATATTCTCAACTCACCGAGTGACTCCCGACTCCACCCACTGCTTGAGCACGCTGTCATTGAAGCCGTTGATCTGGCCGGCGGATAGGAACTTCAAGCTGGGTATACGGGTCAGCATGTCCACCAAACACTCGGTGGACAGATCCGTGGCCGTGATGTCGAGCTCCTGCAAGGCACACTTGTCCCACTCGGCCTGCATCACAAACTCGGACTTCAGGCTGGTTCCATTCATCAGCAGGCAGGTGAGCCGCTTGGATCTCTGGATAAGGGTCTTCAGAGTGGATCCAGTGACCTTGTTGCAGAAGTTGACCGCCAAGCATTCCAGCTGGATGCAATTGGAGCTGAAGGCGTCAATGTGCGAGTCGTCGATGAAATTGATGCCATAGAGATTAATCACGCGGAGATTGGGCGTGGCGGACTTGAGTTTGTGGACGTTGATGACCTCATAGATCTCCTCCTCCTCCTCCTCGCACTTCTCGTAGGTGCCGATCAGATGGAGCACCTCCAGGCCGTTGATGAAGTTGTAGATCTTGCGCATGAAGCCCTCCATGAAGATCACCTCCGAGAGGCAGATGCACATGTACCGGAGCTTGGTGGGGAAAGCCTGCATTTCGCTGAAATCGTGCAGCTGCATAGCTGATAGAAACAAATAAGTTAAAATGTATATGGATTGTAGAATTAAGGAGACGTACCTGTGGAAAAGTCCAGTAGCATATGGGTGAGATTGGGACACTTGGCGGAGAGTTCATGGAGCACCGTGTGTGTGATCAACTCAATGGGAAGCTCAATATACCGCAGGGTAGGTCCAAACCTAACGGATATCAGCTGGAGCAGCATCTCCAAGGATCCCACATGCAGCCCAGACACCTCTGGCCGCAGGGACACATTCTTCCAGAGGCGAGTGTCGTAGGCGATCTGTCGCCATCGGCGACAAATCCGGGCCAGGCGGCAGATCTCGCGGTGCGACAGATACGAGAAGATGTGCAGCAGCACCTTGTCGGGCAGCTTCTCGATGGTCTGCGAGTGACGAAAATATTTTAATTACACCAGGAAAAATATATATTAAGATTGAGCTTGAAGCTTTACAGAAATATTTGACTTTATCTTTTGGATTTCCACAATCTAATATATCTTGGAGCAGGAATAATGAGTTTAATTAGTTGGAAAATCAAAAAGATATCACTAACTTGTTGATTCTTTTTGGGACAGAGAGAAATTCCTGCATCACAAGATTCTCAATAAATATTTTCTGTGTATAGACGCACTCATTTTGAGAAACACCTTCTCTCCCAGCCATATTTTTTTTTGGGACAGAGAGGAAGTAATACCCTATTTAAGTCCATTTTTTACAACCATCCGTACCGTATCCGCAAAAGGACTGCGAACTGTGCCATCCGACAGGTAAACCTGGGAGGCCTCGACGGCCAGTTGACCCCAAATATCCGTGGAAATATCCATTCCTTGACCGATGTGTGCGTATATAGAGGCGATAAGCACTTATATAAAATATAGATATAAACAGAGGAACACCACGCGTGGACTGGTCTGCCAGAGGAATATCCGTCGGACTGAGCTACTTTCGCGCTACTGCTAGTAGATGAATCTCATCAGCATCGACATCGGAATCTCCAAAGACCCGCCAGGCAATCGACTCAAGAGAACCAGGTGCCTATTTATAGACGAGGGCTAGTAATGATCAGTAGAATGAGTCTGAGAGCAGTGGCAGATCTGGCTCGGCTGCAACAGCTGTTTGGTGGATGCCACCGGACCACGCACGCACTCTCTCATCCACCAATCTGGCGGTGGCTACACAAAAATATTTACAACGCACTTTTGTTTTGTTTATGCAAGGCACTATACATACTTCTATATATTTAAATTGAAGTTGGAAACAGGAAACTTTACGCATATTTCTTGTATATATGATAGTATGATAGATGGAAGTTGCAGCCTGAAGCTCGTAACACACGTCGTATGAGTAATATTTATTTTCTTATGAATTCCATATTAAAAACCAAAAATAAACTAATATAAAGAACTAATTTAATCTTCGCAGCTCGTCATACATGTCGTATGAGTGATATTCGTTTCCTATAACATGAACTACCTATTTATATTACAATTTCGGTAATTACCTATAAAATATTTTAACCAAAAATAAACCAATATTGTATTCATTACATTTTTAATTAATTTTAAGATTATTTTGAATACTTTCTCTCAGTGTCCACAATAGTTTGTATATAAGGACGCACATTGTTTTTTGCCAAAATTTATATATACACGCGATCCGTCGGCTGCCAATGTTTTGTTTTGTTTACTAAATGCCTATATATTGTATGTACTCACCAGTCGGGTCTTTCCCGCCGCACCGGGGTCGTCGCGTCCAATGGCTTGGGATGATGTCTGGGCTGCCAAAACATTCCAATTATCCATTGTGGTAATGGGAACTTGGCTAACTTATGGGCGGGATCGCTGGTGTAAATGTGTATGTATTTTTGGATCCGGGTCCGGGATTCTACTGGTTCTATCTCTATGAAGGCAGTCGGCGCCGGTTTGTGTCACAGTGAGAGTATTGTGGCCGCCTAGAATATATATTTTTAGCAAGCGTTCATTCATAAAACGAGCAGAATCTGAAAGGCTTTTCCAATTAGTCAGCGTGGGGCTTATTACTTTTAAGTAATTGCAAAAAAAGATTTATGGCATTGCTTGAATGGTATTTAGGGTGGATCCACTCGGACTTTAAGCGTCTATGTACATACAATATACTACTTTCCGTCTAAACTAAGCAACTAACTGAAATCTAGGTTAAATGCGACTCATTACACATAATTACCCATGTTATTAATTGATTCTGTTTAGACACAATCTACAAATAAATTAGCACGAAAACAAAAGCCATTAATTAATTACTTGTTGCCTGCCCCGATCCGCAGTCAGTTCATTAAAATAGCTATTTTATGGCACACTGCACCCCAGAGCTCTGGTAAATTATGCAAATTTTTGTTTATTTTGTGATCTTTTGATTTGCGAGTACACATCAAAATTTGTTTCACCCTTTGCCTGGGTTATTTATAGGCAGTTCGCCTGGCTCTGGCCGTTAATTTTGGGAGGCTGCACCACTCGACGACAATCACCGAAGAAAATTTAATTTCGTAACTTTCGCACAACAATGTTTTCAAAGGGGGCGGAAATTCTTGGCAAATTCAGCTTTCACTTATTCAATGGTGAATTACTTGCAAATTGGATGCACAAATTCTTCGGATATTGGTCGATCGTTACGGTATTTACCGGGCTATTTGTTCCGCGTACTTGACTGCTCCACAACTCTCTGGCAACTGAGAAAACTCAGGCGTCCGCGGAAAATGGTTTATGCCAAAATCCGCTCGTCTAGTTGGTCCAATGAGGGATTACCGGGGGCATAGAGGTGCTCCGGGTGATCTCTATATAGCGAGTGCAGGCGTCATTTGGCGCAGTCGGCAGACCTGGCTAGTATATCTATGAAATGGCATGCAGAAAAGGGCAGTTTAACAAACACGAAAATATATTAAATAATTGAAAATATTTTCTTTTCTAAGGTACTGTTTAAGGTTCACAAGGTTCAATATGTGAAAGAAAAATCATTTTAAATAAGAAAAGCAACCCAATTTAAAAATGGTACTAAAAACTTAGGACGGAATTAAAAATAATCTAACAAATTTGAACATTTTAAAGCTTTTGAAACATAGGTCTTTTAAATGAACGGTTATTTCATATTAACAATATAAGACATGTGCCTTCATTTTTTATAAAACTGGGTTGTGAATACCATATTCTATCTCATAGATGTTTCTACGTTTTCTAACAATTAATTTTTCCCCATTAAAAATTCTCTTCACAAAGTCTACTCAGAGTTTTTTATAAGTATTAAATGTGGACACCACTTCCAACAATTAAAAATTATAGGAAATACACTAATAAGCAATATAATAATTTAAATATAATAAATTAAACACATTTTTAACTAAAACGGTTTGAAAATAAAGTTTTATGAAACTCGACTCCTTAAAAAGGAGCTACTATTTTGCTTTATTTTTTATTCTTGTGCTTCCTTTTTTATTCAGCTTGACTTAAAAACCTGTAACTTGTTGCAGCTTCCTGTTTATGGTTTTTTCTGTATAATCATTATTAAAACATTTTTTCAAGTTTGGTCTTTTCGAAAATGTTTTCAAATTTCCCATGATGCAGTGTTGGAAAATGCCTACTATTATCGTGTTGTTTGTATCTACAAAATGGTTTAATGATAGGAGCCAATGTCTTACGTTTTTATGTCGCAAAGATTTATTCGAATCCTGCAACGTATTTTTAAAGTCTAGCTATTTTTGGTACAACATAAAAACTCATACCATAGGGCCCTAATTAGTTTGGAGCTAACTGAATTCTTGAATAAAATCCGCTGTAAATGTGTCTGTAAAATTTGTATGTAGAATGTATATGTAAAATTTATCTGTAGAATGTACCAAATGTAGAACTTATTAAAACCACGAAAAAAAAACAAATTCCCAACTCTAATGAATAAGTCTAGCAATATACATAAAAAAATGTATATGTTATATAGTTTTTCTTTTTTTCTTTTTGTAAAAATATCTTATTGGGCCAAACTCCATTTAGATCGATACATGAATATCGATATACTTATATTTCGATATCAACAGACTTAGCCTGACCACTGATCAGACCCAAAACAACCGCTGTATAAACGTAGATAAACGTAGGTGTGCCTGGGCACTTGTATAGATGCATGTGTCAGCGTTGAATCTTAGCCATAGGTTTGTTTTTTTTTTCGAATTCTGTGAGAAATGTGATACTTGAGTTCAACCCAAATATAAAATTAATTCAACAGAACTAAGGAGTTTTGAATATTTCACGAAAAAGCTTGTTTATATTTGGTACAGTGCTCGTTGCAAGTTGCAACCAGTTTGTTACTATGTGTGTGTGTGTTTTTGTTGAAAGAGAGACGCCCAAAGAGCCAGAACAAGAAGAAGAGGCCCGACCCAAAGAATCAAGCCATGGGGGTGGCCGTCTAGTTGGGAATAAACAAATAATCGCACAAGTCAGATATCTGTTAAGATCCTTTTTAAAGTCTATTGTTCTAATATCTAGTCTATTAGTCTAATATATATGTACTTACATATAAACTTTGATTTTTTAACTTAACAATAATGAAATTTAATTTTTTAAAGTAAGATATTTCCATCTTTTAAAAACATTTGTGAAAAAGGGGGTTCACCATTATTTTCTCTAAATTTTTTTAAACATCATTATAAAGAATGATCATAGAACCCGAACTCTTAAGCAATTGCTTAGGCAAATTAAGCGCATTTACAATTAGATGGAATTAGACTGCTCGAAAATTATCCAATTAATTAGATCCAACCCAATTGCCATCCCACCCACAGCGAACCATCATTCCGAACCCGAACACGATCCACTCAAGATGTCTTATGCAGCGGAGCGCGCCTTGTCCTTCCTCTACCCGCTGGCGATCGTGTCCTCCTTGATCTGCTGCATCACCTCGGCGGTGGCCTGGAACCACTGGCGCTACGTCCTCAACGCCTGTCCAGACACCAACTGCGGCTGCGTCCTTCACAGCAAGAGCACCTTCAATAGCTTCGAGGGCGGCAACATCGGCTACTGCTACTTTTCCACCTTCGGATTGCTCCTGCCTCTGGTCTTCGCCGTGGTGCTGGGGATATATCATGGCTATCGGATGTGCATCGGGCGGGGCAAGCCCAAGGCGGGCACCGCCACCATCCGACAACGGTAAGTGGTTCGCGGAAATCGAACTCTACGCTCGGACGTGTCTGGGGGTCAAGTGGGTTAATCTGATAGACTGGCGTGCTGCTCAAAGTTGGGAGCTTCAATTAGGCCGTATGCTAATGATGCAAGCTATGGGGATGAGTAACGCAGTCATAAATTAATATAAGTATTTTTCGGGAAATCTTATTCAATATTATATTGTAATTTTTACAGCTCTGGTGACATGATTGTGGTAACAACTGAATCCGAACTAACTCCAGACGGTCTCTCCCCTTACTATTGTAAGTATTATTCATAAATTATACGATATAACAATATAATTATATGTTTTTTTAATTAAGGGCTTCCCGCTACCGTTATTTCCATTATTATGGCCATTTATCAGCTCATCTACTCGGCCATTTTCACCGATGGATTCGAGGTGACCTGCAAACAGTACCGAGAATCGCTCCTAAAGGAGATCCAGGGTGTGGGAAACATCGTGCCGGTGATCAAGGCACGTCTCTCCTGTGCTGCTGTGTTCGATTTCATGGACTATTTGGTGGAAAGCATCTCGTACGAACGGCGCCGATATGGCCGCATCAATACAGCCGTCTGTCTATACTTTACCATGATCTTCGCCTGGATCGCACTATTCGCTTGGTTGATTATTTGCATCATTAACGTTGTGCATCTGCGACGCACAAAGGCTGCCAGGGTTTAGGGGCCGGAAGATTATATTTTCACTTCTGTTCCCATCCGACACTTGAATAGGGAAACACATTCCCACGAGACACATTCGCCTTATATTTTTAATCGTAGTTATACGAAGCTTCACTATTTATTAGTTAAAACATATCAAGAACGTCCACGGTTAGAGCCGCCATCAAAACGCATTGTACAAATAAATGTATGAACAACGAAAGTTTTATTAAAAACCACGACAACTACTTTCTGTACCACATCTGCACAGTTTTCATTCGCTTTATTTTCTTCTGGAGCTGCAGTACGCCGTACATGAGGGCCTCGGCAGTGGGTGGGCAGCCCGGAATGTATATATCCACCGGGACGATCCGATCACATCCACGCACCACGGAGTACGAGTAGTGGTAGTACCCACCTCCATTGGCACAACTTCCCATCGAAATGACCCACCTGGGTTCGGGCATCTGGTCGTAAACCTTCCGCAGAGCAGGAGCCATTTTGTTGGTCAAAGTTCCCGCCACAATCATGCAATCCGCCTGCCTTGGAGATGCCCGGAAAAGGACACCATAGCGATCCATGTCGTATCTAGGAGACGCGAAGTGCATCATCTCCACCGCACAGCAGGCCAGGCCGAAGGTCATGGGCCAAAGGGAACCCTTACGGGCCCAGTTCACCAGGTCATCCAATCTGGCCACCGCCCACTCGCCCGTGGAAGATTGGTTTTCGCCAAATGGAGAGTATTTTGCTGTTTCGGGGGCAGAATTGTTCTCGTACACTGGCAGAGTCTTCTGCGAACGTAGTGGGAGGGCCCTTCCTCGCAAATCCGAATAATTTAACAGTCCCACTGCACAGATGCATAGTCGTTCTGGTTTTAACAAAATATTTTTATAATTTAAAAATTATAAGTTTCGAATTAACTCTCGTGCTCTACCATTCAACAGGTATTAAGAAGTGTTTTCTTTATCAATATCTTTTATTGATTTGTTTACAATAACGGAACAATTTCAAAGAAACTTTCAGGCATTGCATCATTTATTTAATTTATTTCTCTAATTTAATATTCTCTATTTGTAAATATTATTAAGCCTAATTATATAATTAACTTGTTTATTTTCTCATGACTTATAAAAGTTGTAATTTGTTTAAATTTAACAATAATTATTACAAAAGAAAGCAGTTCACTAATAAAAAGCAGTTCAAATACGCGGAATTTTACGAAAATCAGAGGCAGCCACACTACTTATATGCTGACGTGCCGCTTCCAGATTGTTTACGTGAAAATAAGGAATTAAACGTGAATATCACACAAAATGCTGGACGTACAAACGCATATGGTAAGTAGAGGAGCACCGCATCTTAGGACCCATAATTAAATGCATTTTTTCAGGACTTTGTGGGCCAAGGAAAGGCTGAACGCTGGTCCCGGCTCATCATTACCGTGTTTGGAATAGTCGGCTTGATTTACGGTGCATTTGTGCAGCAATTCTCATTTACAGTTTACATTCTGGGGGCCGGATTCGTGCTCTCGTCCTTGGTAAGTGATTGGTGTAATCATCCTCTCCAGGTAACCCCATTAATCCGTTTTCCAGATCACCATTCCTCCGTGGCCGCTGTACCGCCGGAATCCCCTGAAGTGGCAGAAGGCTATTGAGACGGACACGAAGTCTTCCAGCTCCGAGTCCGGGGACGAGGGAAAAAAGAAAAAGAAGTAGACTTAGGCAACGTGTATTTTCCTCCGTACAAATATAAACCTCTATAACTAAATGGGACGTCTGTAGGATATTAAATCATTGTGATCGTAATATTTGTGGATGAGATCGTACATGTTGGCGAAGAAAAACAGGAGATTATCATACTGCCCGTTGTAAGGTGACATTCTGGATACCAGATCCTCGTCCCCTTCCACAGCTGGCACCTTTAAGGGAGCTGCTAGCTGATGGAAACCCTCGGTGATCTCCAAATTATCCAAACCACGGTAGTTAGAGTTCAGGCCCCAGGCATTGACGTGTACCTCTAGCAGGAACTGGTGAATGGCTTCTATGGTGGCCAAGTACCAACGTGGACTGCCGCGCTGGTGCCGCCAGAACTGGGATAATCTGTTTTGGAGAACCACTGTCCGCAAGCCCCGAATCCTTTCGTCAGCATAGATTCCTCGACTTTGGTTCCACGTGCTGTCTATAAAAACGGCTCGACGGATGGGCAGGTTTTCGAGATCCCAGCTTCGCTTGTTAGGGGCTTCCTGATCCTGACCTGGTATTTCTATCTCATCCATTCTTCTCCTCAACAAGGTGCCCATATGGTGGCCATGAGGCAGCCCATAGTTATCTCCAATTTGCAGCTGAACATTCCTTTCGAAAAGCTGGGGTACTGTCAGGGCTTTGGCGCTGGGAAAGATCAGTACCACGCCCGGCTCGTCTCTGTAGTCTGGTATATCCGGGAAGGTGTGTATTCGCACGTGTTCCGGCGCCAAGACCGCCGCATGTACGGCGGTACTCTTTCCGTCAATCTCCTTTTTATGCTTGATGATGTCTATTTTAAGCGGGAGTTGTACACGGGGCAAGAGCTGCTCCAGGTCGCCCACAGGAATGTGGCAATTGTAGCAGAAAAACTTTCGGGATCGGTGACAGAGACGACAGTTGTGCCGCCCTTCAATGGTGTCCAGAATAGAGTGGTCCGATATTCGCATTTTCTCGAAAGGGTATTTTCGCGGACGCTTTTGCGAATCTGCGGGATGCGTCATTTTGCCGGTTATTTTTCGGCTTATTATGAAAAAGTCGAAAAATAACAATTTCTGCAAGAAATCAGCTGTTATTGTTGAACCGGTTAAACTATCGGATAGTTAGAGATGGTATGTTTTTAACCCAATAACCGTTTTAGCCAGTTCAGCAACCGACAAAAATTGTTAAGTTGCTGAGCACTTATAGAAGTCCTACAATATTTCTTAGGAATATTTCTATTAAAACCGATCGAATAAAAACATATTTATTTTATTAATAAATTTTTAATTTGTACAAAATTATATAAGATGAATGGAAAGGCAAAACTTCTCAAATAACACATTTATAACAGTACGTTTTTAAACACTATTTCAGTATTTATGGCAACCGCGCCAAGCATGTAAACAGACGCCTGCCGGCAAAATCTTGTCGGAAATCTGCAGGTGCTAATATTGAAAGCGGACACGAAGAAAAGTAGCATGAGAGGTATGCGCAAATGCCCCCATTGCGGCGCATTCAATGGGAACCGAGCTGGAAATCGATGCGGAAACGTAGCATGCCCTCAGTACAAGAACGTCCTGGATGCCGTGCAATTAGTGTGCCTGCGACCGGGCATATCGCTTTACTCATTAAGGTCCAAGGAAAAGGGCCACCAGCCCCGTAACTTTGTGGTCATCGAGGACATAACCCTATCCTTGCATTTAAATGCTGCTGTGGTGTCTAGCAAGGCAGAGTGTCATGCCGAAAACTGCAAGCAGACCGCGGTGCCACCGATCAGGGACTGCATACATGTTAAATCTTGTCGCGACCTGGGAACGGACATCGCAAAAGCTCAGGTGTACAATGTGACCCGGGAGGTTCTATGGAATTTGAACATCCGCGAGGAGCAAAAACAGCAGCTTTGGCAGCTTTACAAGCAAGCCGAGGAGCAGGAACGCATTCCGGCGGTTCAACGGCTGAACGCCTCAACCTTCGTCGTAAAGTGCGAACGCTCTGAGTCCTTTCCAGCCGCACGGCTCCATGTCACCGCCATGGCCAGCGGCAAGGGATATTATGCTTGCGCCTGCAGAAAGCTTAAAATAATTGTGGAACCGGACAACTCATTGGTCATGCAGGATGAGATATGCGACCACTTGCTGCTCGTTTTGGCCGGCATACTCAGCTCTCCGGAGGGCAAACGCATCTATGGGAACTTCATCAGCGGACTGCAGCCGTTTTGGATGCCATTGCAGTTGGAAACACCGCTGGGAGAAGCAATACCGGAAGATCTGCGACTGAGCCTGGCGGAAGACTTTGATCCGCAGGTGGACATACTCGTCTTCGGAGATCATCTGGATGTGAGATTGGCTTTTTTGATCGTCTGTGAATATTTAACAACCTTATAATTTCAGCTTTCAATGCCGGATCTGTCGGAAGGGGTATTTAATTTGGACAACATGCAGGCGGCCGCTTCCAGTCAAAGCACCACGACTGCCAGCAATGCCCTTGTCCATTATGCCAACGATTCGCAGCTGCTCTCTAATTGCAACGTTTATGCCGAGCCCATAGCACTAACTGACTGCAACATCGAACTGATGGACCAGTTTCAGCCCACGGATCAAATCGATTTGACCAGCGAGGAAATTCAGCTTCCTTTGATTAGTGAGCCCTATAACATTCTAGCAGCTCCGCCTGTTTTTGCGGAATCCACCCCCGCAGTGGTGTCCGACCAACTACCGATTGAGCTGGCTACTATAGCCGTGGTGAAGAAGACTCCGGTGAAGGCTTCCGAAATCGTTGACGAGGTAAAGTCACGAAAGCAGCCTCCGCTGCCAGCAAAGAGAGATTTAATTGTAAACAATACAAATTCGGCTGCCAAATGCAGACCTATAATGGAAACAATTTGCTTGGATCCTTCGGTTCAGCCGTCGTTGGCCTACTCAGCATGGCTGGAACATGTTATTGAATTACTAAACGAGGGTCTGGATCCGGCGGAAAGTCCTCCGGCCGGTGTTTCCAAGCGTATAATTGAGCATGACTTTCATGTTCACAAAGTGAGTGAATTACAGATTTTAAAATTCCATGAAACATAGCTTCCAACTAACGTTTTTCCCTTCTTTATTTCTTGAATAAAAAGGAAATATTCTCCCACTTCTGCAAGACCTTCAGTGCAGGAATCAAGCGGCGTCCATTGGATAAAATGTTCCACATTGAGGCCGGCAAATACAAAGGTCTTACCAAGTATGTTTGGCACTTTACAACGGCGCACAACGTGAAGCGAATCTTCACTACTTCAAATGTACATTCCAACCATTAGTTTTTTCCCAGGTAATGATTCGAGTACTTTTTCAGATTAAGATTCAGTTGGATCGTGCCTTTGAACGCGATAAAGAAGGAAGGTTTGTGCCCTATGTACGTCCGGCCCACGACGCTTTGGCAGTGCGTTCCTCCAGGAAGCGTCCCATGTACAGGAGACTGAAACTTTACATGACAAGGGTCATATTCGAAGATGCACCAAAAGAACAAAAGGGAAACGGGTTGCTGGTAACATGGATTTCCAATGTCCTGCCCCGTAGCCAGTTCGGACTCATGCATGTGGAGTTTGCTGTGGAGACAAAATCGCCCCAGTAGGGTAACTGATCGAATTGCAATTTGATGTTCTTTATTTTGACGCTTCCAATTTTTGTCAGTATCATTAATCTTTAGGTTCATAATTTCCTTTTTGCATCCTTTTCAACTTTCATTGGCTTACGAGTAGCTTAGTAGTACATATACATACATATATTTATATATATATCATTAATTTTTTGTTTATCGCGAGTCAATTACCCAATTTGCACATTGGACTCAACATCCCTCTACAAGCTGCGGAGATTACCGAATTTCTGCCTCGGAAATTCTTAGTTCTTTATTAAAATCTATGGTCTGTCTTTGGGGTATTTATCATCTTCTATACGCTTAGCTCTAAAATCGTGGGCATGCTTACTTAAGTTCTTGCTACATTCAGCTCTTTCTTACGATTCTTTACTTAAACTTTTTGTGTTGCTTTCTTTAGTTTTAGAGTTCTGTTTAAATTGTTTACGCTTAACTTTGACATTCATCACATTTATAAATTGCATAACACCGTCAATTAGATAATCTTGTCTGGTTTTGTATCATTTTTGCTTTCATTAGTTAATGTGTGAAGGTAGTTTAGTCTTGGAAAGGTTTCCATTTGCTCGAAAAGTGTGTGCAGTATTAATTATGGGGGAATTCTCGTAGAACTTGTAGTTTTCTGATTACTTGTAGTGCCTGCCTTCTTAATATTCTGTTGATTAAGCTTCTGCTTTGGCTGCGATGTGCATACATCACACACATACAACATTATGTACATATGCCACATAAACATACACGTATAGAAATAACCACCTATAGTTCCATCGTACATACTACTTTTCATGTGTTTTTAACAGTTAAAATGCGTAGTTTACCA
Source organism: Drosophila pseudoananassae pseudoananassae (assembly GCA_018153035.1). NCBI lineage: Eukaryota > Metazoa > Arthropoda > Insecta > Diptera > Drosophilidae > Drosophila > Drosophila pseudoananassae. The sequence goes on from JAECXR010000055.1 coordinate 5,157,029, forward strand.
ATATTAATATCGAATATAATGATTCTTGTTGTATATTACAGATGAAGCATTTGTTACCTTGCCGTTGTCAGTATGAGAATTTACAAGCCTTCTAGCGTATAAGTAGTCTTAACCTAGGTCGGACTAGTGCCTAAGAAACGGAATCTCACAAAAATTGGTCATTAGTTGGTTAATGTCTGCTGCCGCCCATTAGAAAACAGATGGCAAATGATTGGACTGGAAATGCGTTCGCTTGATAAGATCCAGATTGAAGGGACAGTCGACGAGAGGTTTCAGGTGTTGCCACCGCAAACGGACCCATCGCTATATCCTAAGTAGTCTAACTACATTGGATTGGGTGGAGACGGGGTAACTACAAAAGGAAACTGAGGGGACCTTTGACATTTGTTCGTTCACATAATCAGTATATTCGCTTATTTAAGTTAAAGTGTACAAAAAACCAGTCTTTAAAACATTTTGTTCATCGTATCTTATCTTCCTTTAGCTTCATGTTTTACATATAAGATGTAAAAGTATTAACTACTGGCCGGGGTGTGTGACTAACGCCCTTGGATTCGACATCCCTCCATTGAAATTTAAGAGTGCCAAAAAATAATTTAATAAGTATCCACATCAGAGGCTAAATGTATGAACTGTACACAATAGGATTAGGCTGTTATATTCGGGGAATGCCCTGTGCATCGACAAGAAAAAAACGATGGTTTAATTTAAGTTTTCATTGGGATTTTCATATTTTTTTGTTTGCATTTGTTTCTCACTGTTTCACATGAATTACATACTTTAATAATACTTTGTTTTTATTTTTAGTTTTACAATTATTTATCGCTGCCTTTTATTTTTACAATGTATCTTAAGTTGGCTTAAACTTAGTTGATTTCTTCCGGGGATGTTCTCTTTCCTAAGTTTTATTTACATTTTTATATATCGGTATGCCGTTGTGCTTGGTGCTGTAACTGCGTGATTTTACATTTATTTATTTTCGGGGGATTTACAGTGATGGGGGTGTGACGGGTGGTGGTGATGTGCTCCGTGTTTGAAAGTGCTCTGAATAACTCTGAATACATTTGCCAATATTCGCGGCTTTCGTTGGCCACTATTTCGCAGTAAGTTTTAAGCTAGGTTTTCCTAGATTTTCTCTTAAGTGAATCTGACTCTATTAACTGGAACAAATTTACACGAGGACAAAAACGTGAAAAAACGGAAAACATTCGATAACAGATACTAGGACGGACACTGAATCAATTCGAAATGCAATAGGTGATCAATCAACTTGGTTAACGCGGTAATTCAACTAAGAAGTATTACTTTAATAGGATCTTGTAGGAGCTTAAAAAATCATGGCACAAGTGTGTGCAGCATTTGCCTGCATTAACGAATATTACTTATACAATCAGTAAGTATAAATGATTAGAAAACTGTTTATTTAGTTCTACTCATTCGATTTGTGCATTTCGCTACGTTTTCGCTTATGAATTTTGTTCGTTTGTCAAACTGGTTATTTTTGTGACTAATTGTGATAGAACACGGAAGATAAACTTATTCAAAAAATATAGAAATAGAAAAATAATTTAGTTAGTTTCATTAAAACAATTGAGAGAATAAATAAAAATAAAACAGGAGCCTACATTACGTATGAATAATTTATGGACAATGCGCTAAACGCTTTGTTCGCACTTAAACGACTTAAACGTTAATAAATACATCGCTATGTATACGTAATTGTATAGTTTAAATTTAAATATTTATATTAAACATTTATAAAATGATTTAATTTCCCTCTGTAAATTTATCTTTAGTTTAGCCTACAATATCTAAGTTTTGAGCATCTGTCGCTGCTGTAGTTGTGATTGCATTATTATTCGTGTTGTTATTGTTGTTGTTCATCGTTGGCGAAGGTGTTGTTGGAATATCCGGCATGGTGGTTGTGGTTATTTCCGGTAATGAATTGTGATTTCCGTGCATTTCCATTGATCCATCACCAACGTTGTGATGGTGGGTATTGTATTGTTGTTGAAGTTGCGTTTGTTGTTGAATCAGAGCCAGCATTTGTTGTTGTTGTTGTTCATAGTTCAGTTCCATCAATTCAGCAGCAGGATTAGTAACGGTATGGAAATTGGCATTAGTATGGGTTAAACTGTTCGGGGATGCGAGTTGTAGTGTTGTGATAGTTGTTGGTGTCGTTGGTGTTGCAGTTGCTGTTGTCGCCCCAGTAGCAGCAGTGGCTGCGATTGCTGTTGATGTTGTGACAGGGGGAGTAGACAGGTCGGATGGCGATATCAATTGGATGGTTTGTGGGGATGGTGGTGATGGTGGTGGTGTGGATGAATTGGATAATGGAACAACTGTGGGCGGTAACAATGATAGAATGGGCAATAGGCTTGAATTAGTATCGTTTGTAGGTGGGCTGACTGTCTCATTGAGTTCACTTATGCTACAAGTAGTATGTGTTGTCTGTTGTTGTAGCTGCTGCTGTTGCTGCTGCAGCTGCAACTGTTGCTGTTGTTGTTGATGTTGTTGCTGCTGAAGGAGTATGATATGCTGAGGAACATTACCATTGCTGCATATTTTGCTATAGAGATCCGGCGTGGCCGTTGTCACATCCTCGAATTCAGTCCGAAGCGCCGTGCGCTTCAGCAGGTTCAAATTGCCAGGCAAAAATGAAAGTATATTGTAGATGACACGGATGTCTTCGCTGGAGGTCCAAACTCCGGGCCGCTTGTTATGATACAGCTTGGCGTACTGGTACACATTGGCCGTGCTGCAGTACTCCATTTCGATGGCCAGTGATGAGATCGCACAGAAAGTGCAGGCCTGAGCACCACCGTATCTGAAGGATATACACAACATTTAAGTACAAGGAACTTTAGGAAATAGGAAATAGTTACACTTACCTATCAACGATGACGATTGGTCCATTACGATAGTCATTGCAGCGCTCGTGCACATCCACAATGAAATCATAGATGCTGTTCGGATTGGACATTTCCGGCCAGCTGGGACAGTGAAGCATTTTGACCGTCAGCTCGTAGTCATCCTGTATCGACTGGATGACAAAGTCGCGACTCACATAGTCGCTCTTGTTCGTCTTGTTCAGATACTTGACGCGATAGTGATCACTCTCAATGGGCGTAGCCTCATCCGGCCAAAATTGGGCAAAGTTCTGAAGGAAAAAAGGAAATTACAATCATGAATGTGTAGTGTGTGGATTTCCAATTGGGCATCCATAATACAGAAAACATAGAAATTAAGATATTTTGAAAAGCTTATTATGTTGTATCTATTATTCTCCGGTCACCTTGGATAAGCGAACGAAAAATATCACGCGATTCTTATCTATTGGTTTTGGCATATCGAGATAATACATAGTGCAGCATCAGTTATGTAAAAGCTTTTTTTTTAGAGCTTTTAATGCTAGCATAGTTAGGGCTAGATTTGCATATAGAAGCTTAGACACTAACTTGCATACGCTTATGCGATAAGGCTGTGTTATTAAGCCTATATTTAAACTCGTTTTTATTATAATTAAATATATAAGAAAATTTATTAAGCCCCAACGGAAGTTGCTGTGGATATAAGTGAAATAGTGATTTAGTGATTTTAAGCCAGGTATGTTTTTAAGTTAGTACAGTGCAGTTTTCTTTAAAGTATCATTTTCCCCAGTGCCACGTGCCAGTGCGGCTAGTACCGAGTTATGCAATCGGCTAGCAAGGAGTTACATAATTGACTAGTACGACATTATGTAATCGTCTAGTCTAATTAAGGAATTCAGCGACATTCGACCGGAATTAATTCCGATCAAATCGGATGGAATTATTTCCATTAAATTTTGGATGAATACACGGAGAGAAAACTCCAGCGAAAATGTGGTTACGGTCGTATCAGCAGCTGTGAATTTTTATATATATTGGCCTGCTTAAATATTCAAAGCTTTGCAGTTTATATTTTGCTTATTTTGTTATGGAGTTTTTCACGGAAGAAAACTTCCCTCGCACCTTTATATTTTTGATAATTTTTTAATTAAGTTAATGTTAAAAAATTCGAATTTATTAGTATCTACATATTCTTCATAAATTTTAATATAAATAAAAATAAATTTATATATATATATAAGTCACGATGAATTTAAAAGAGTAATATTTGGAATTTAATTGAAGTACGAACTTAGCGATAATATTCGAGCATGGCCAAGCAAATTTATTGTATTCTTTATTATTAATTATTATTATAAAAACTTATAGCATTCCTGTCCTTGAGCTCAACGGCGGTGAACTTCGGTAAGTGGATACCACTGAAAGAAATTACTCAGTCTTTTGATTTATACCTTAAATTTATGAGCCATGAATCTTGAATAATTTGAATATATATATCCTCGCAAATTTATTAATTCTTAATTTTTAATCTAAAATGTAGCTAAATTTAATTCTTGAATTTATCCCTATAATATTAATTTTTCTTATATATATATATATCTAAATTTAAACATGAATGATAACGAAATGAATTGTTATAGATTTTAAGGCTATATTATTTTATTTAAATAGAAAACCCTAATTGTTAAAATGAATCAATTTTATAAGACTATTTCTTTGAATATTTTGAACGTTATGAAGGCTTAAGGCTCTAACCGTTCCGCCGCCGAACCCCTAAATAGCCATGCTGGAACCACAATAAGTATCACATAGGATCGTGATATGGGGCGAATCAAACGTCGTAGATCTCGCCAAGGTCGGGTGGGTTAAGACTAGGGTATAATGAACATCTAATTACCCTACAACTGATCGAAATCACTCTCTCTCTTCTGAAGCTATTTGTATTTTAGGGGATTTGTTTCTTTGTTTTCGGATTTGAAAGTAAAATCATCCGGGTTTCTTCTTGAATTTTCGAGCCAGTGCACTTAATTTATTTTGATGATGTGTAGTATGGATACGTGAAAAAGAACCTCCCCCATCCGTCGAGCTAAGTCTAAGACCACAAGAAGTGCACGCCCTTCACTCCCATCCATACGTCCTTAAGGTATATCCTCTGGACCTTGCAGAACACCTTGCATCTTGGTTCTGTTTAGAACTTATACTGACCCACACATTACAAAATTGGCGCCCAACTTCAGGGGCCTGATTAGAGTTTTGGCTTTAGAAGGCTATTAACTAGTCAGATTCCTTTTTATTTATTTATATCGTCTTTCGTGGAACTGCAAGAAGCTAGAGTTTTTTTGGCATCTTGACCCGTCAGACAATGATATATCGAAGCAGTATTTTTTTTCTCGTAATACCTATGAAGTCTGTTTATCTTGGAGGGCAATGGAATCCACAAGCGGTTCGTCTCTCGGAATTGCGATTGCAGTTCAGCAGATTGGACTGATCGACCAGAGCGACTGCTGTGCATAACCAGACCTCACCAAGCTTAATGCTTTCAGACGTATCAGGTCCGAATATTAGATCCTGGTTAGGAACTGCAAGTAGCTGGAGGAACTTTAGCTCTTGACCAACCGGATGTACATCTTATCGGAAGTTATACGAGTCAGTAATTTAATAGTGTATCCCCAAATAGAATCAGAGAAAGAGAGATTTTATCAGTTAAATGTTCCAGCATACTTCGGATTCCCGAAGAGCTATATAGGAGTTTTGGTGGCGGATCTGATTATATTTTGATTTTTGATTTTGATTTTTTTATTTTTTATTTTGATTTTGATTTTTTTTGTTGATTTTGTTGATATTTTTTTTAGTATTATATTTCGAATTCTATATTTTTTTTCTTTAAATTTGATCATTGGTGTATTGGAAGGATAATTTAGTATTTCACCATGGCAGTGAGACACAGTCTAGAGAACCCAGCTGAAAGCGTAGGAGAGCAGGAGACTAATTGTTCCATTTGTTGCGAACCTGTGACATTAAATGAGATGTTGGCAACGACTCCTTGTAATCATAAATTTCATTACAGCTGTTTAATGCCACATTTACAAGTAAAATCAATTTGTCCCGTTTGCAATAGTAGTTGCTCAGTTAACCGGCTTTCGCTGGCAAACAATAATTTAATGATTGAATCGAACGAGGCAGAGACCGCAGGAGAAACTTTAGATCCTAGCGTTGAACCAACCAGAGGTAATCCCAGTAGTCAAAGGTGTGATGAAATTTAGAGCGTATATTGAAGGTTTAGAGTTTACCGTAGTCACTGACCATGCGTCATTGAAGTGGCTTATGGAACAGAAAGATTTGACAGGTCGCGTTGGACGATGGGCGGTCAAGTTACAGCCTTTTGTCAAGTACATGAAGATTGAACATAGGCGTGGTACTCTCAATGTAGTAGCCGACACTCTTTCCCGTCAGCACGAACCAGCAGTATCTGAAATCACCGACTTCGGACCGATGATAGATTTGACTTCAGTCGAATTCCAATCAGCAGAATACACCGATCTGATTGGAAATATCCAGCGAAATCAGTCCAGGTTACCGGATCTAAAGATCGTAGACAATTTTGTTTATAAAAGAGTAGAGCAGGCAACAGGTGACGTTGTTCAAGAAATGAATTCATGGAAACTATGGGTACCTTCAAAACTAAGATCAGGTATCTTATTCAGAGCACATGTTCCCCCGGATGCAGCTCACTGCGGAATCGGGAAAATGATAGGAAATCTTAAAAGATTTTTCTTTTGGCCAGGAATGGTAACCCAAATTCGGGATTACGTTTTGAATTGTTCGGTATGTCGTACCACGAAAAGCCCAAATGCGGTGCTGAAACCTCCAATGGGAAAGCCGATGACATCAGATAGACCCTTTCAAAAATTGTACATGGATTTATTAGGCCCATATCCAAGATCCAAAAGAGGAAATATCGGCATACTAGTCATAGTCGATCATTATACTAAGTTCCACTTTTTGCATTCGATCAAAAAGTTCACTTCGAGCAGAATCTGTGAATTTCTCGAAACATCAGTATTTTATACATTTGGAGTTCCCGAGACAATATTAACTGATAATGGCTCGCAGTTCCGATCGTCCGAATTCAAATCCTTTTTGACCCGGTTTGGAACGAAGCATATTTGTACAGCTATATATTCGCCACAGGCTAACGCCAGCGAACGCCTAAACCGATCCGTTCTCTCCGCGATACGCGCATATATAGGTTCAGATCATTCCAATTGGGATAGACATCTGCCGGAGATAAGCGCAGCGCTTAGAGCCAGTATCCATCAAAGCACTAGATTTTCGCCTTATTTTATGACCTTCGGTCAGAATATGGTTCTTCACGGAAAAGACTACGAACTGTTAAGAAATTTAAACCTCTTAAAAGATAATGCGGAAATACAGCGTTCCGATGCTTTGCAGTGTATTCGCAATAAAGCTAAGAATAACATATCTTTGGCACATGAAACAAACGCCAAAGTTTATAATTTAAGAAGCAGATCAATAGAATTTAAAAGCGGTGATGAAGTCTTTGCTCGCAATTTCGCGCAAAGTAACGCCAGCAAGAAGTTTAACGCTAAGTTAGCACCTCTTTTTATAAAAGCCAAAGTAAAGAAGAAAGTAGGACGTTCTTATTATGAATTGGTAAATGAGGCAGGAAAAATATTAGGAACGTATCATTTAAAGGACATACAAGTAGTAAAATAAATAATAGTTTTTTTGATTAATATTAGTAATTTCAGTTAATGACCCCTGCGAATAAGATTTTGTGGCATTAACTGTGGTGTAGTGTGTGGATTTCCAATTGGGCATCCATAATACAGAAAACATAGAAATTAAGATATTTTGAAAAGCTTATTATGTTGTATCTATTATTCTCCGGTCACCTTGGATAAGCGAACGAAAAATATCACGCGATTCTTATCTATTGGTTTTGGCATATCGAGATAATACATAGTGCAGCATCAGTTATGTAAAAGCTTTTTTTTTAGAGCTTTTAATGCTAGCATAGTTAGGGCTAGATTTGCATATAGAAGCTTAGACACTAACTTGCATACGCTTATGCGATAAGGCTGTGTTATTAAGCCTATATTTAAACTCGTTTTTATTATAATTAAATATATAAGAAAATTTATTAAGCCCCAACGGAAGTTGCTGTGGATATAAGTGAAATAGTGATTTAGTGATTTTAAGCCAGGTATGTTTTTAAGTTAGTACAGTGCAGTTTTCTTTAAAGTATCATTTTCCCCAGTGCCACGTGCCAGTGCGGCTAGTACCGAGTTATGCAATCGGCTAGCAAGGAGTTACATAATTGACTAGTACGACATTATGTAATCGTCTAGTCTAATTAAGGAATTCAGCGACATTCGACCGGAATTAATTCCGATCAAATCGGATGGAATTATTTCCATTAAATTTTGGATGAATACACGGAGAGAAAACTCCAGCGAAAATGTGGTTACGGTCGTATCAGCAGCTGTGAATTTTTATATATATTGGCCTGCTTAAATATTCAAAGCTTTGCAGTTTATATTTTGCTTATTTTGTTATGGAGTTTTTCACGGAAGAAAACTTCCCTCGCACCTTTATATTTTTGATAATTTTTTAATTAAGTTAATGTTAAAAAATTCGAATTTATTAGTATCTACATATTCTTCATAAATTTTAATATAAATAAAAATAAATTTATATATATATATAAGTCACGATGAATTTAAAAGAGTAATATTTGGAATTTAATTGAAGTACGAACTTAGCGATAATATTCGAGCATGGCCAAGCAAATTTATTGTATTCTTTTATTATTAATTATTATTATAAAAACTTATAGCATTCCTGTCCTTGAGCTCAACGGCGGTGAACTTCGGTAAGTGGATACCACTGAAAGAAATTACTCAGTCTTTTGATTTATACCTTAAATTTATGAGCCATGAATCTTGAATAATTTGAATATATATATCCTCGCAAATTTATTAATTCTTAATTTTTAATCTAAAATGTAGCTAAATTTAATTCTTGAATTTATCCCTATAATATTAATTTTTCTTATATATATATATATCTAAATTTAAACATGAATGATAACGAAATGAATTGTTATAGATTTTAAGGCTATATTATTTTATTTAAATAGAAAACCCTAATTGTTAAAATGAATCAATTTTATAAGACTATTTCTTTGAATATTTTGAACGTTATGAAGGCTTAAGGCTCTAACCGTTCCGCCGCCGAACCCCTAAATAGCCATGCTGGAACCACAATAAGTATCACATAGGATCGTGATATGGGGCGAATCAAACGTCGTAGATCTCGCCAAGGTCGGGTGGGTTAAGACTAGGGTATAATGAACATCTAATTACCCTACAACTGATCGAAATCACTCTCTCTCTTCTGAAGCTATTTGTATTTTAGGGGATTTGTTTCTTTGTTTTCGGATTTGAAAGTAAAATCATCCGGGTTTCTTCTTGAATTTTCGAGCCAGTGCACTTAATTTATTTTGATGATGTGTAGTATGGATACGTGAAAAAGAACCTCCCCCATCCGTCGAGCTAAGTCTAAGACCACAAGAAGTGCACGCCCTTCACTCCCATCCATACGTCCTTAAGGTATATCCTCTGGACCTTGCAGAACACCTTGCATCTTGGTTCTGTTTAGAACTTATACTGACCCACACATTACAAATGGTGGGAAAACTCTAATAATACTCACTATATCATCCAGAGAGGATAGCAGCACGATGGTCTGTGCATTGTGATCCCAGACCATTTGCCAAAAGTCTTTTATTGTGTGCGTCATGGGGTGTTGGGTCACTATGAAGTCCCGCAACCGCCTGAAGCCATGTAACCAGGAGGCGTTGATATAATCGCTGCCGTCCTCACCCGGCTTGGGGGTCAAGTGCACTCGACTGCCCTCGATTGGGAAGATAGCACCGCGATTCTTGATCGAGTTGACTTGTTTCATGGCCGAGGCAATGTGTATGTCCTTTGGTTGGAACTGGATGATGTTCTTGTACTGCTGCTCCAAGTAGGGAGTACAATTCTTAAGCTCCTCCACCTGCTCAGACATCAGGTTTGTTTCCCCGGAGGCGATAGCCTCAACCAAAGCGTCGTGCAGGAATATGTACTGCTCCTCCGTCTGCACCAGGAAGTTTCTCTGGGCCCGGATGTGACGGAGGAAGCCGAAAACATTGACGATATTCTTCTGTTGGATTTGCTTCAGCATTGCGTCCAGAACAATGTAGGTGCCAGTGCGCCCAACGCCAGCGCTATAATAGAATAGGTTAGAAATTTTATTTATGGCCAAATGAGGTATATTTTAAGGTTTATTCACCTGCAGTGCACAACTATAGGTCCGGCCTCAGCGGGATTGGCGGCCGAGGATTTCTTGACGAAATTCAATACGGGCAGGGGATGATCGGGGGTACCATGATCCGGCCAGTTGGTGTAATGATATTGGTAGACGAGTTTCTCGGTATTGCACTGCTTCTTTTTCTTGAGCTGAAGTTAGAGAAGTATATAAACAAATCAAGGAAAATTATCATAATAGCAAGCTAAAACAAGCTCACCTTCAAATGCTTGATCTGAAGAGTTCGGACTGTGTAGGTGGACATGACCTCCTCCTCGATTAGCTTGACTTGGATCACTCCATAGGTTTCGACTCCGTCTTTGGGCCAGTACATGTCGCACTTTCGCCGTCCTCGCTCCACGAGATTGGTGATCATCACGATTATGGCCACTCTCTGCTCCCAAATCATTCGCCAAAAGCAATCGAAGGTATCGGGCAACGGGCCCTGAGTGCCAATGAAGGCGTGTGCTTTTTGATATCCGTCGATGAAGTTGGCGTTGATGTAGTCCAAGTTCTTCTTTTGGCCAGGAGTTGGGTGCAAGTGAACCCGGCTGTGATCGTCTGTATTTCAAAAATAAACTTTGTAGTGTTTTCATTTCTTCAAATATTTTTTCAAGCAAAACTTACAGGCTGTGATGTTGAGGTAACGATTCTTGCGCTTGTTCTCTGGGTGCTGGGAGTGCTCGCAGGGCAGGTCATCTGTGATGCATTCGTTCTGGATGGCCTCGTATTCCCGGCTGAATCCAATGTCCCCATCGGCGTGCAAGGAGGCGACATGCTTCGAAAACTCGTTCACAGGAACCGCAGCCCGGATCTCATCGCCAATCTTGACAGGCACTTCCCAGTCCACTTGCGGGGCATTCGGGTGATGTGGCGGGTCATCCAAATAGTAGTAGGCAGCGTGGAAGCACTTTCTGCTGAAAGGAGTGAAAAAGTACTCGGTGTTAATTAATATTGCAAACAGGACATAGATGCTTCAATCAGAATGTCAAACAGAGACTCGAGGCTGCTAGTTGACCTAAATATTTTTCGCAAACAGCTTTAGGCGCTCGGAAGGAGATGGCTCTGCTTTAAATGAAACCTGTAATCCTATTAGGTGTGGCAATAACTGGAGCAGAAATCACACTGACCAGTCACAAATTCACTCCCTGATCCTTTTATGTTTTCGCCACAAGTGCCAAGCTACTTTCAAAGAAATCTACATTTTCTTATCAGAGGGAAAACAATTTTCTTTGCAAAAGTTGCGGACTCTGGAAATTATGAAACAGCTGCAATCAGTCTGGTCAAAGCCGGCGAAAGGTGTCAGGTGGGCGTGCCACTTAACAAATTCAAAATGCATAAATAAGTACTGGAAGGAGACGGAGATGGGCAGAAGATAGAGATGGGTGGTCGGTACTAATGAAATTCATCTGCAGCCAGGCATAAGGAAATAATGTTGCAAAGGACTGGGTCGCCGATCCGATGGCAGGAGGCGTTGGAAAACAGCTACAAATATTTTCGCTGTAAGTGAGCGACGACAATGACTCAGGTGGCCAGTATTGCTCGTTCAATTGCAATGCAGGTCCTGTTTCGCGGGTCCTGTCTATGTACAAATTGAGGTTAAGTTTCGTAATTGGCTTAAGCGATTACAAGGAGCACAAAACTTTCGCCCAAGTGCACTTCTACAGCCGAGAAACTGAAGACCGCTTCCTCGAACTTGGAAACTTCCGAGGAAACTTATCAACTTGCAGTTTCTGCTTTTATTCCGAGATTCTCTGGGCTAGCCTTGAGAAAAAGGACCCAACACGTTGACAGAACTGTACAGATTAGCTAAAAATATTTGATAAATATTCTACAACTGTTTCTACAAAATGGTTTCTTTTCCCAGATGGTTTTTTATCCAAGTATCCAGTCCAAGTAATCATAATTTTACTCCCCAATGTTTGCGGTACGCATTAAAGCTCAGATTCGGAGCTGAGGTTGCAAAACAATTTCTTGGAATTAAACCAAGATTTCTTGTTTACTCTACGCAGTTTTGAAACATAAACAAGAGTACCTTGATAATTGTTTCAATATTTCTTATCAACATTGGCCGATATGCCGTTTTGTTGACTCAAGTCGCATAAAAAATAAATAAATAAATAGGGCAAGCCCAGAAGAAAATAATAAATGATTTCTTGCGTTTATGTACATATATTTACATATGTTTTTCTTGATTCCCTGCGAATCTATAGCTACTTCTGTTGTTGTTTACCAATGACAGTTGTTTTCTCGCCACTCTATTGCGCACCAAAAAATGTATTTATTTATTTTTATTTGTCAACTTCCGCTTCGATTTTCTCGTTTAGTATGCGCCCAGACAGCGGTTATTAGTGTTTCCATAATTTTTATTTGGCGAACACGTGAGAAGTGCGCTAAGTGACCCACTCGATGATCATTTTCCCGGAGGGTGCAGCTCGAAACTTACGTAAACCAATTTCCACGTTGCGATTTGCGGCGCAACAACCTTGGTGTTGCTGGTGCCGCCGATGTTGCTGTTGCAGTGGCTGCTGGTAGCATGGGGCTGCTGCAGTGTTTTTCCCTGCCACCTGACATAATGCGTTGCTTCTCTAGAATTGCATGCCTCTGTTTATTTTCCGCTTTTTGTTTTTTTATTTCTTGCTTTGGGTGTGGGGTACTCGCAGTCTCTGTTGTTGACGGGCCTCACATATTTACACAAATTACGTCACATGGGCAATGCAATGCTGTCGCCCGAGCACTTGCAAAATATTATAGTACGCAATTGCTAAAACCGCACACAAACACACACATTTCCCAAAGAGGCTGTGGCTGGGACGATAAAAACAGCACTTTTGAACCATAAAACAGAGTTGGAAACAATAACAAAAAGTTGTAAAATAGATAGTATCTGGGGCCGCTTATCGAAGACCCCAAAGATTATTTTTCTGGGCTCGGTGTTATTGATAGTTTTTTTATTGGGAGCGTTGCGATTCGGAGTGCTTTTGGACAACTGAACTCATGAACACTCGGAACACGAACGCCGCGATCGGCGCAGTGGCACAGCTTTTTGCCAGCTGCCTGATCTTTGGCCCAGAGAAGCTTTAAGCTCTTAATCAGCTGTTTGATAACAACCTTCCTATATAACCCGTTTGATATTGGCCCTATCTACCATACAGTGGATATGGTTTAAAAGTAATATTTCTTATTATACCTATTAACCTAAAATATTTAGAATAAAAGTACATTTAGAAACATATTTAAGAGACTATACTGTATATGTATGTATTTTTGAAATACTCCGAAATATATGAGTTCCTATTACCCATAAAAAATGCTAAATACAACTCAGACAGGAATGTAATAAAATATATTATATAGCCTGCGCCAAATTCTTTACTTTAGTTTACTAAAAGAATGTTAAAAAAGGATAGAAAATGTGTTAATTTCATTTTTTTCCCCAAGTATCTTTTTATTTTTGGCTTAAAAGATATATTAACATGCAGTTTTTAATTTAGAGACTTTAATGATTAACTACCGTACTATCATAATTAAAATACTATGTAATCCCTACTGTCACTTTTATCTACTAGTGACTTTAAGTTAACCTTCTCGGTTACCCATATATTATTTACAGGCTTAATGCATTTTCTCTCCCAACAAGCTTACTTAATTAAGCTTCAGAATTTTCCTATGGGTGCTGTTGTTCCCACCCGGATTGCTCATCAATTAATCAATTGAGAGACACATTGGGCAATACGTGTTGCTATATAGAGAATGGATATTCGTTAATCGTTTAATTGCGGCAACAACTTCCGCAACAAAAGTTGCATTAGCAAAGCAACTCTGCCTTGGAAAGCCGATAACGGTGGACTGCTTTGTTGGTATTTGGGCTACAGTTTCAGAGATATGGTTGATAAAGTCAGTGCCAAAGGGGGAAAGTTGTGAAGAGCCAGCTCCCACCCACAGCTCCCCCGAGTTGACTACGGCTGTCATGAAATTGAACTTTTTGGCAAAAGTTACCAATACGCCGCCCAAAAACAATTTCTTTTCAGACTCTGCTATTCTATTTTTGACATAGGGAAGAGTTCTATAGGAAAAACCAGGCACGCACACCAAAACACTGACTGGCAAATAAAGCCGTCGACACAAAAACAATGTTCCCAAACTGCATCAGATATGAAAAACATATATATGGAAGAACACACAAGCCAACAACATACGGTGAGGTCCACAAAAAGGGGAGAAGTTCTCTTCGCTTTTTGTTATTTTGGTGTCGGAATGCGAATGAAATATTAGACGCAGGGCACACGCCCTAGAGGCAAAACTAAATACTCTACCAGATAGTATCCCCAAAATTATCACTTCAGAACTTGAGTTTATGGTCATTCATGGTTGACGTTATGGTGATTGAAAGTATAAATATTTAACTTAATAATAAGTCTTGGAGTCCAGGAATTTGTTAAGCTCTCCAACAGCGCCAAAAGATATTACTCATCGCCTGGGCCAGAAAATTGTTGCCACAAGAAATTCCTAAAGTATTTCCACTTGGCGTAAAAGTTGTAGTGTGTGGCTAGGACTTAGTTAACCTCCCGCAGGCCGCAGCAGTAGTTATTGAAATAATTTCTACACTCCGGTGGTTTCACCATTGCCGCAGCCGCATTTTTTATTTTACCCCATTCAGGCCTCTAGTGGCTGCCACTAAACGTTGATTAGTGCACTGCAAATGTAAATGATTTCGCCAAGAGCCGCGGATTGAGTTCTGCAAGATTTTTTCTCGCCCTCAAATAAAACGCAAACCCTTTTTCTTATTTTCTTACATTTTTTTCCTGCTGTTTTTTCATGACTTTTGTTCTGGTCTCTGGTCCCCATAGCACTCTGCTCTTCACTTTTTATTTGTTTGCATTGAAAAGGAAATTGTAGAAATTCGCCTTTGTTTGCTTAATAAAATATAATTTTTTCCGCTCTAAAACTTGGGTAACTTGAAAAATGGGATGGCAACACTCCAACCTCCACCACGAAGCCCCAACCTCGAGCCCCATGCTCTCGGTTCTCGGTTTCTCACGCTGTTATGCTCGCTGCTTTGCTCCGAGGGTATTTGTAAAAAATAAATAAAATGGCATTAATTTGTTAGGGAACTCGAGAAGGGGTAAATTGTGTGGGTGGGTAACTTTCATTTGGCATATTCGCGGCAGCATAAAAAATCGCTTCGACACAAAATATGCAAAAATTCCTTCCATTGAAGTTGGGTAAAAACGCTTTTCATTTTCCTTACACATTTTGTCGTCTCAAATTTTTGTATGAGTGAAGGGGGGCAGCCTGGTTGTAAAAGGGTTGGGGCTCTGTTGGTGGGCGTGGCCTGAGGCAATTGCCGGATACTGATGGGGATGCGAATGGGTGTGGGTATGGGACCCGGTATGGTCTGGGCAATGGGTTAACCACTTTTACATTTAATAAAGATTTTAAGTAACTTAAAATTGTTTTGCTTGTCTTTGTGTTTGGCTTCGGACTCTTGTTTTTTTGCGATTTGAATTTTAATTAACATTTTCCGTGAATATAGAGTTAACTCTACCCCCGCTTTGCAGCGTTTGCGGTATCTGGTGGCTTTTACTTCAGGGGATGGCGAAAGATATTTCTTTAATTATGGATTGCTTGGAGTGGACACTGGGAAAGGATATTAATTATTGCTCTTCCGCTTTTTCTGTTTGTTATTTTTTTGGTTGATGTGTATGGTAATTAATATCCTACCACGAGAAGGACTAATTGGATAAGTATTCGTTCTAATGACGTTATTAACGCTCGACGGAGAATTTGTACACTTTATCAATTTAAATGGATGCAAGCTATTTGGTTTTCCCGGCACCCTTCCTATTCTGTAATGCCATTCTGTAACTCAATGTATAAAAATAGATATGGCTACGGCTAAAGCGAATCGACTTGATTTGTCGTCGAGGGCTATATTTAAATTCAATCCAAAGGGAGTGGGAGGACATCGCTTTGCACTCAACACTTTGACAACACTTTGCCAGCTTTTATTTATGGATCTGCACGCGACGTTCCGAGGCAGAGCAGCTGTTTCTGGTTCGCCATCTCTACATGTGTGCACTTGTTTCCTACTACAGGTCTATTTTTAGCCAGATTGGGGCATAGAGCGCCACTTACCTCCACAGGAAGAAGGCCATGATGATCAGAATGATGCCAAAGCAGCTGAAGATTATGCCCACCAAGACGGCCAGGTTGTAGTCATTATGCGACTGCCGCAGCAGAGGTTGAAGTTTCTCGCAATTTGGTTGCAGTTGTATCTATTAAGGAGAGAAAAGTAAAAAAATTAGAGAAAATTTTAAAGAAAATTAACCAAAGACACATTTTTAGCACAGTGTACTATCTTTTGGGGTATCCTTACAAATATGTATACTTTTGTTATTCTGAGCTTCAATTTTGTTGATTTTTGCTTCCCTTTGTTTGTTTTTGGGGCACTCTTTATTTGCTTTTTTATTTCCGCTTTATTTTTTTTGCGTACAATCTTTCCTGGCTCTCAAAAAAATAAAGAACATCACCGAAAGGATTTAAATGAGCGCCATTTGCTAGGGACGTGGTGTGCGCCAAGCGGAAAGTGGCAGCGGGCCATGTAAATGCGGCCAAAAGGTGCAGGCCACTTGAAATTCAGTCAGTCCGCCAACAACAACAACATCAGCAATGAATTATGAATGAGTTGGTGGAGTAGGGAAGGCGGGAGGCGATACACTCTTGCGACAGCAAGAGCCACAAAAAATATTGCTGCATACTTATGAGGGCGTGTCGCTGCGGTTCGCTCTTCCCCTTCATCGTTTTTTGTTGCCCCTAAGTTGAGGTCATCTAAATTGCTATATTTTTGCCACAACTTTGGATTATATTTTATGCATGCAACCAACTTTGCGGCCAGCTCGTGTGTGTGTGTGTTTGTGTGTGAAATGTCATTAAGGATGTTGTTATGACAAGTTGAAGGAGATGGGGTGGTGTGCCTTAAATGTCAATAAACGAACGCGGCTAGGCACAATGAGTAGACGTGGCCATTGTTGTTAAGGCCATTAAAGGCGCATAAGCCTCTCATTACGCATACGCCCCGGGGTACGGCTCAATAATGCATGGCCTGGCCACCAAAGGAAGGCGAAGGAATGGCATAAAAAGTAAAGATACTTTCCCGGGACAGGATAGCAGTTTTCCAACTAAATAACTTTCCTGCAGCCGGCTTCCTTTTTGGACATGTAATCTGATATGGAAACTGACAACGCCGAGGTTGCCAACTTTATGGCATGCCACGCCCTCTCGTCCCTATATCTCTGCGCTGCATTTGGCCCGTTTCAAAACAAAAATGCCAACTTTCTTCCGCCATGTGGCAGGTGTGGGTTGCACAGACGTGTGAGTGTAATAGTGTGCTGGAATGTGATATCTTTATGCGCTACTTACAATCCTTGACTCCGAAAATTTTCCCAACACAATTTTCTTTGGATTTATGACACTGAATGTTGCGGCTGCCACTTTGACCTCGTAGTATGAGTTGGTGGTTAGATTTTGCAGAATCATCTGAAAGGAAGGAAGAAATATATCAAAATTACGTTAAGGGATTACTACAACTACTATATTCATGTAAGCCTTTAAAGAAAAATATAATATTCGATTTTATCTTATTAGATAGCTAGTAGTTCTAATTCACTGCCATTGTTCTAACCTAAGACTTCAATTTAGTTTGTCCATAAATTTTTATTATTTTCAAATCCCCTTTACATAAAAATAAATGTACATACATAGGTATCTCCCACCCATACGTGTAAACTAACAATGAAAAACAAAGGTAAAAATGATTGCCATTCCTGTTTAGTTGTTCAACAAAAACCTTGTTGTTTGCCGCTGCAAAATATTTCAATTACAAAAATATTTTCAACTGGCCAAAATAAAAGTAAACAAAGCTGCCGCACAATGTCGAAGCAAGGCGACAGGGTAACCAGAAAAAGATAGATGGTTGAAACAGAGTGGTAGGGCCGAAAACAAGAACCCAACTTGCAGTTTCAGAGATATGGAAAAAGTCAGCTATGTGTATGATAACATTTTATTGTTGGGAAATTTGTTTGCCTCGCCACATTCCCCACGACAAACTTTTATTTTTATTTATTTACTTTTCGCATTTTTTTCGTCCGTTTCTGGCGTTAAATAAAAGGGGAAGACGCGGCACAAAGGCGGACAGGAAAAACAACATAAATTTAATTTATTTTCGCAGGTGGGTAAGCAGTATGCAGTATCCATGTGGGTTCCTTTTTTGTTCATGCTCGTGTGTGGTTGCGATGCAGCGGAAAAGTATGCAACACTTTCGGCCCTTCCCGTAAACCTCTACACGCCCACAAGTGTTCGTTTTTTTTGGTATAGAATATTTTGAAAAAATATTTACAGTTACCGTCGCAGGTGGGCTTTTCTGTATGCCGTTTGTTGCATAAAAATGCAATTATTACTGCCGGAATTTTATTTTTCCGCTCTCTATTTTTCGCCCTCTATGCATATCTATTGTATTAGGCAGTTTATCATGGATTTCTCCCCGGTTTTTTGTGTTGTGGGCCGGGCCAAAATGGCTGCGATAAGCCGACACGATTGACATATCACAAAACGGACAACAATGTTGCCAACTTGGCAGGGCCATAAAATGGTTGCTAACAACGCCTGTCTGGTAACCTGCGGATGAAATATGACTGTTCCACTCCAAAGGGACTCCATCAGTCCAAGTGCCCATGCATTCTCGTTTTATGATTTGATCTAAGCCGTAAAATTTTAGTATTTTTGAATGATTAACTTACCGCGGTTTCCAGTTCTTTGGCCGAGGCATTAATCCTTATATCACGATGTGTATCTTGTCCTGCCAAGCGAGTTTTGATTATATAAAAGTCGATTGTGTTGTAGAACTCGTAGGGTCTGCGCCAGCGGATCGTAATCGATTCCTGTGAGTGACAGGTGAGATTCACAATAGCAGGAGCACTGGGTCCGCCCACATCGGTCCTCTGGGCAATCTGGTCGGAGGGTTCTCCCTCGTTCTTGGTGGTGAAGGCCTTCACAATCACACGGTAGTCGGTGTAGGGACCTGTATTTTAAACATAAATAAATGTTTTTTTTGGATTAAGAAGAATTCTTTCGAGAGTATTTCGAGTACGTCTTTAATTTGAGGATAATGCGACGCTACAGTTGAGACGTTTATTGGTCGTAAATACTTCAGGTGAATGTCAGTTGCATTCAAATTGGTTAACTGAGCGCCTGCCGCACCCCTTGCCTTGCGAAATTAAACACTGGCCGGGCTCTCGGTGTTCATTATGAGCAATGTCACCGCATGTGACAGGAGCCAGAAACCAGGACGCAGAAAACAAGACGACGGATTTTATTCGGCTTTATAATTAAATTTTACTCAACGGAAACGCACACGACGGCGGCCGCAAAAACAATGAATTGATTTTTCATGCAATGCTAAAAGAAAACAAATTATCTCGAGCGAAGCTGTCTGTTTAAATTGGATTTAATTAACAAGGAGACCGGCTGTCATCTACTTAAATTAAAGTTGGGATTAATTAAATGTTGCCATGGCGGCCGTGGTGGCGGCTGAACGAAAACCTGCACGCCGCCGACTTGGCTCCTTTGGAATTTTCGTGCAAAAAATACCCACAGATGCAGATGCAGGTATAAGACTCATTCGAGTCGTGTAATTAAATTAAACAATGTGGGTGCATGTGGAATGCGGCGCATAACTTTGTTGCAAGTTAATTGCATAGCTCCCAGGCCCCAAAGTGGCATCTAATGCAAAATTTCGTCCCGAATTCTGCGCCCTATCTCGCGGATGCCTGTCGTGCTTTTCGGGTCTAAACCCCTAAGAGACAAGAACGCCTTAATCAGGAAAGTAAGCGAAGGTGGGCGACTGAGTTTTGGGTGTACAATTATAAGCGTCAAAAGTTGTTAACAAACAAAAAGTGGCAAGCGAGTGGCAGCGAGCACTTGAAACTATTTAATTACAAAGCAACTGGCAAACAATTTGACTAGAGCTTTAATTAGAGGTAATAATAGCTCCTGGCGGCAGGTTCAAGGGTTTTTCAATGAAGAGGTGGCTGGGGTTTCAGGACGTAAAAGTCAGAAAGGCTTCAATAGGCCGTGGGCGTTCAATTTCTGACAGTTTCATGTTGGAGTTGAAGTTGACGAGGGGCCAATCAGCCAGGTAAAAATAAACAGCCTTTGATGCCCAGTCTTTCAGTAGGTATTCGAAAGACCATATTAATTAAAATAAATGGTGTTTGAATTGCACAAGACATTTTCAATTTATCCTCCTACACTTAATTTTAATAGCTATTTAGTTTTTTAAAGCCTAATACTTACGTAAATTCTGCAATTCAAAATGAATTAGTGTCTCCACTGAGTTGCGCGAATTCTTCACAATTTCCACTCCGGTTTGATTGTCGTGTATGTGGAATACATGGTAGCCGGCAATGGCTCCGTTCTGATTTTTCGGTGGATGCCAGGACATGGTAATACTGTTCGCCGAAACATCGAGTACGGTGAGGTTCTGGGGCTTGCTTGGCACTGTAAAGAAAATCAAACAAAAGTTGCGGATAAGTACAAAAAGTAAAAAGTTAAATTTGCACTTGTTCTCATGCCATGTTCGGCTTTATACTTTTTGGCTTAGACCCGCAAAGTTATGCAAACAAGAGCCAGGAAATTTTATTTTTAAGATATGGTAAGGAATATCTAAATACCCATTCATAAAATTTTTTAATGTATACCAAGAATAATTTTTATAAAAGATATTCGTATTTTTACCATATTTAATTGTTATACGTATAAAATTAAACAATTTTCTTATACATGTTTTCATTATATTGCGTAAATGAAATGGAATATCAGAAATGGTTGTCGTGGCTGATTCCCAACTCATGAGTTATCAGAACCGACACAGCTGTTTAATGTAAAAATTTCTTCGAACCACAAACACCTAACTCATTTGGCTCCCAACCCCCCTGGAAAGTAATGAGGAATTTGAAAGTAAGATATGTTCGCATACTTAGCAGCGTGGCACATAGAAAATTGAAAGCCGGATGACGCCAAAATGACAATGCATAAATAATTTATTAAATAAGAGGAAAAAACAAAAATAAATAAAACAGTAAAATGAACCGGAAGCTGGGGTGGGAAGATGAAGCAATCGCAACGAATGAAAGAAAGTAAAATAAATTGAAATGAATATTTTGCAGCAGAAGATAAAACAATTTATATTCAAATGGCAGCCGGGACTGCCAGTGTGTGACTGTGTGTGGGCCATGAGCGTGCATGTGTGGGAGGGTACAAAAAATTATATATTCAATTACTGGAAGGAGGGCGCCTGTAAAAGAAGAAAAGAATTGGCGCAAGTAAAGCGCAACGTAATCGAAGCGCATAAAGAAACGGAAATGCGATTGCTAGCAATTTATTATGGCCTGCACTTGCCAGTAGAGCAGCTCACACAGATACACACACATACATACACGGCTCCCTGAAAGGATACAGATACAAATACAGATGGTGGCTTATAATCCGGCAAACCAGCGGATGCAAAAGCCCGGGCAATAATTTCATTTGCAAGCCAAAGGACAACACTCGACCATGTGTGACAGCCAAAGGGGTTGCTTCGTTTTCCCTTTTCTGTTTCTGGTCCTGTGTATTTGTGTGTGTGCAAGTGGCAAAAAGCACTAAATGGTAATTTATTTTACTAATACAACAAAAGCTCGGGAAACGGGCAAAAACGTTCTGCAATCAAAAGAACAAATGAGTGACCCGAGGGCGGGAACAGGCACTTGACCCTACTCTGCTCGAGACTTTTGCCATGCAAATGCGATAAAGCTTAACAAAACACACACATTCCTTCTCCCCCTATACATGTACACTTGAAAAAAAATCAATCAATAAATAAAATGAGTTTAAAATAGTTTAGGATTGAACATAAGAACATAGACAACTATTTTATACCATAGACATGAAAGGCTAGGCTTAAGTTTAATTTAGAAAGTAAGTTTCCTTAAACTATTTCTCTCGGTGTATAAGAAAAAGTTTCCCCACATACACACACACTTAAACAGTTGGCTGGGCAAAATAAACAGTCGCTGTCAATGTATAGAAATTTATACAATTCAATAAATGGCATTTCTACTTTCTTTGCCATTGCTCCTGCCACTTTCTTCTGCCCCTGCGCCTCTCCTGCATCATTCTTCTCCATCACTCCCTTCTACTTCCATTCCTACTTCAAATACTTCTTTACTTCATCCTTGGCCTGTGCTCTTTGCAATTGCAAACGGAAATGGAAATGGGAAACGGACAGGCAGCTGCTGCATCTGCAAAAAGGGAAAGGAAAAAGCCAATTTATAGACTCGAACTCGAACTCGAACTATGAAAGCGAACGACTCACTCGAGGACCAAGGGGTGTGGTGATCGGCGGGGCGTGGGAACTTAAGAGTGGGGTAGTTGTATTAAAATCAATTAAGCAACAAAGTGCTCCTCACACACACCCACCGCCACACGGGTGCCAGCGATAAATGTCCTCTCAGTGGGAAAGCGGAGAAAGGCGATGTATGGGGACAGAAAAGTTAATAGGTTTGCCACTCGCAGATGGCAGCTGGGAGCTCACCTCAGCAGGTGGACACATGGGCATGTTTGTAGACACTAAGTGCTTCCGATGGGCTCTGTTTGGTATAAATAATTGAAAACTTTAACAGCAAATAGCAATTAAATAGGGCCTCGCTATTCAGAAACTATAGCTTAATAAGCTCTTGTAAGAGGTCTTGTGAGCCGAAGTTTAAGAAACAAATCAATAACCTCCATCCAGATCCATTTCTTACCCCTTCTTGCAGCGCCAACGAATAGATAAAAAAGGATGTCTCAACATTTGACAAGTCTGGGCAAATTAAAAGAAAACAATGGATGCGTTTTCCCACTATTTGCTCAGGCAGGCAGCGGCGGAAGTAACCAAGTGTGAAAAAGCAAAAGAAAATCCTCAAAAGCGGCAAAAAACTAAGGGGAGCACGCTCAAAGCGCGCGTGATTATTTTCACAAAGGCCAAAGACAGGAAGTGAAAAGAAAATAACTAGGACTACGAGCCGAGAAAAATCAGTGGAAAGGAGTGGCGCTATACATATAGCGCCGGGAAAAACCAATACCGACGACGTGCTTAAGTTGTTAAAAACTCCAAACAAAAAAGGACACTTGAGGGGGTGGCGTGTGCTCAAGGTGTTATTTTTTTCATTCTTTTTTTTCTGATTTCAGCGCGTGTTTATATGTGTGTGTGCGGGCGAGTATGGCAAATAGCATTAAGTTGTCTGAGCCTCGAAGAAAATAACACAACACCAACAAACAGCTTGAAGAGTCAGGCCGAAAGAAAAAAAACTAAGCCCGAACATGAAGAAATAAAACAAGTTACGAGTAGGGGGCCCATTCTTCCTGTTAGCCATATGCCTTATTTAGTTGTTGCTCTTCGTGCTTTATTGTTGTTGCTTAACTTTACGAGCTGCTTTACGGATTTGGCCAGACGTAAAAACTAAACAAAAGGCGGCGGGCGTGGTGAGCACAAAAGTGAAAGAATGAGACACGCCAGCCCACACGCCGGAGTGGGAGTGGGAGGGGAAAAAACAAACAAACAATTAGAGGAAAAATACAAACACACACACAGCCAGGTGACTGCCTTTCAAAAGGCGTCAAAGACTCCTTCCTCCACAAAGGCACAAAAATTATGCGAAATAAAGCCCAAAAAAGGGGAAAAAAGACAGCAACAGCAAACGACAACAAGCTGCGAAAAAATAAAGCTAAAAAGTGTTGTACGCCCCAAAGCTTTGATGGCCAAGAGCAAACACTGAATGGACCAAAAGGCTCTGCAGCACTTAGCGGAAGTAACGCGGCGGCCATTTTGAATGCACATATGTGTGAGTGTGAGTGTGTATGTGAACCTTTTTGAACTTTGATGGCAGAGAGACACGAATGAGGCTTTAAAGTAAAATTGGAGTGTGAAAAATACATGTGAAAATTATGTCGAACAACTTTGCTAAAAGTTTCATCAAAATTAAAGTAAACATAATATTGTTAGATTTGACTTCCCAATCCATTATACCTTCAAATCCAATCACCCTGAAGTTCAAATTAGTGAAATAGACATCTCGATTAAACGGCTGTAATTTCAGTAATGGCTCATGTTCGTCCAGGAATTCGCCTCGGGTTCTATTCCAATTCAAAGCACTGTCAAATGCACAAACAAAGGCCAAAATAACAACTGACACACTTCAAATGGACTTGAACACTGGCACACTGATGCAAACACAATCATACAAATACACATCCTCAAAAATAGACAAACGACGAAAGCAACCCATATATTACAAAGTGCTTTTGCCACTCGGCTTGTCAGTTGAAATCTACCGAATGACCCTTTTAGATTGGATTTTTATACGGCACACTAATGTTCACTAATTTGCAATGTTTGAGAACCTTTGACATGTGTCTGTTTAGGGTCAAAGCAGAAGAATTCGAAGGGCTATGTGTTAAATAGAGGACTTAAATCAAGGAAATATCAACACATTTAAGATATTACGTATACGACGTGGTGTTTTTCGTCCAAGCATGACATGCATAAGCATATCAGCCTAGAAAGTAGGTTTTCAAATGTATCTTTATAAATATTTAATATAAAATTAATTGGAATAAAACTATTTTACATAGAAATTATTATATGTACAAAATTACGTATACGCCGTGTCTCCAAAAACACTATATATTGAAAGAAAAATTAAATACTTTGTCGAAACTTTAATATACGCTTTAGGCTTTTAGAACTTTTTTGCGGGCACTTCTGGCTAATTAAGGACCAGCGTCTGGCCCAGACTGCTGATGTCTAGCGAGTGATTGCTGCACCTCTCTGCTTTATGGCTGCCTCATGGCCAAGAGCGGAACGATAAGGCCAACACGGCCGTCGGCCTTTTGTGGCATGTGGTGTGTGGAAAAGGTTATCGGCAGGAAGTTGCACATGGAAGCACCATCACCTCGGGCTCGACGGCCACAGCCGCATCCACATCCACATCCAAAAAGCCAACCATCCGGCCGGAGCTCGCTTGTTTTTCGATGCTTGAGACACGGAAACGGTTATGGGTTTGGGTTCGGGCGCCGGCACTGAACAAGGCATCAATGTCACGTTCAAAGTGTCGAGTTGTTGCACTAACAAGGTGTTTATGATTTAAAGCGTCGCTCACACCAGACCATCGGGGTTTCTCCCTTTTATTTGGATGGGGATACTGGCAGACAAAAGGCGTCCATGACAAGTGACTTGGAGTGCAAAAAAAAGGAGGGAAAATACCAGCGCACATTCATGCAAGCTGATCTGGGAATGGCATTTTTCGTAGGCGTTTTGGCCGAGGGTTGATATTTTGTAGCCATCCATCTAGGCGGCGGCCCCACAAGAAAAATTGACATGTTGAAGTGCAGTTAGGCGGAAGTTGTCGCCGAGGCAACATTTTTCTATCTGCCCCCCACCTAGCTTTCCACCCTAGCTTTCCAAAAAGGGCTTATCTGTATTCTTGATTTTTTTGCAGGATTTTTTGTTGTTGCGACAGAGGCCATCTATCAAAATGTTTTCATGCCCTAGAAGAGGGTATAACAGTGTTTTGGAAATATGTTTGGTCAGAAACAGTCAAATGTTTGAGGACGAAAATAGGCCGAAAACTTTAATAAAACAGGATTAAGCAAAAAATTACTTCAATTTATTTTACACACTTTGGAATGAGTATATCGCTATTTTATATTGTCGCCAACTTCTTCATAAATTGGAGGCACAATAATGCAACCCATAAGTAGGCAACATTTTGGATATCAGGATGTAAGGGAACTGAAAGCGGTAGAGTGACAGGTTGTGGAAAGCGCAACTCAGAATGAACCAACTTGGCAAGAATTGTGCTTTTTTGCCTCAAGGAAAGACAAGTGCTTAGGTAGTCTAGTCAGCTGGCTTATCAATTTTGAGAACACAGAAGAAAAGGCGCCTTGAGCACGCTCCACGCCTTTTCGGAATGTGTGTGCAACAAAAGTCTTCTGACTCCAGACTCAAGTGTGTGTGAGCCTTGTTGCAAATTAAAATCAAGACAGCAGCAAAGCCAGCTAAATGATTGATGGATGTTTTTCAAGGCTCCACAATTCTGGAGAATCAACGCAGAATGGGAGCTGTAAAAGTTCAATGATTTATGCTTTTTAGTTTGGCTAAATTTGTTGGCTACTAAATGATTGTTTTCATCCTCCGCAGCTGACTGCTCCACTACTTTGCACTTTTAATGTATTTTTTGACAAGTCATGTTCATAACTCAGTGTCCTGTGAAATGCTCTTCTGTGGGTCGATGGAGGGAAAGTTTTCAGTGGATAAAGTTCGAAATCAAAGTTTTCGTTGCCTTCGCTGCGTTGGGTTTTCGTAGTTATTTTTCGGCAAGTGTTTTTATTTTATTTTTGTTCTTCTGTGTCGGTTGGGTTTTTTGGTTTATTTTGGGCCGCAAAGACGCAAATCATTTGTCAAAATACGAGAGTACACAGCAAAGTTGGAGCTTGTTTGCCGTTGACAAGCTCTAAAGTTGTGCCAATTTGTATTAGAAACTTCCTAGCGCCTGCGACATGTCCGACTTTGGTCTTTGAGAGCCGCTATAGCCGAAGATCATGGACAGAGGCCAGTTTATGTGGTGAGTTTCCAGCAAAAGTTGAAGCTGCGAGTGGAATATTTAAGTGTAAAATGTTTAACTTGTGGTGTTGGTCAAGTGGAGTTGGTTGTGAAAGTATTTAAGAAAAAGATGGCCAGTGAAAATAGTATTGAATCTAGTCATAGTCACTATTATCTTGTATGAGTCTTAAGTCTCTTATCTTTGGTGTGCATTTGGATATTTTTTAATTCGAGATAAAATAATAAATATCATCATATACTATGCACGACTATGATGTCATATGCAATTCTTACCCATTCACCATTAACATTCGTGTGAGGCAGTTTTCGGCTGTCAAAGTTGCTTGCCAACTGCTGTTTGTCATAATCCCGCCTCTACCAATTGCATCCGACAGATATCTTTCGCTGGTCCCCTCCTGATTGCCTTCATCTACCAAATTCCGTTTCAGGCCACCCTTCAATGCTCAAGAGCTCGGGAAGTACTTCTGAAAGCGCCCTCTCCACGTGAAATTATCGCCAGCGGGGGCGAAGAAGTGGTTCCTGGGTGGCGGCACCACTTGATGACTGCACTTTTCATCACGGGCCATGAGACCGAAAGTGTTACTCCAAATTTGTGACAGCTCTCAGCTGCGTCTTGGAAATGAATTTACAAAAAATTAACTCAACACCCAGCCAAGTAACAGTGTGAGCCTGCTCTTGGCACTTGGCTGCACAAAAGTTGGCCCAAACAATTAATTAAACTAATGACTTGGTGGAAATATCGCAAGAGGGCGGTCCAAAAAGGTGGTTTGTGAAAAAGTTGAATCAGCAGGTTTATTAATTAAAGTGTTTCTCTAAAAGATGAGTTAACAAAACCTGTAGATTTAAGGTGCGCAGTATTTGCTGTAAATGTTGGAGCATTCCCTCTGAATTCAGTATCAATTGATTGGTTTGTTAATTTAGGCGAGCAAAAGTTCAATTCTCCAGCAGCAATTATTCAAATTATTCAAGTTTTTGTTTATGTCATAGAAAAGTTTGTTTCTGTTCAAAGTTTGCATGAGCCTCGTTTATCATTTCCTCCAACAAATGCACAAATATCGCTTATAATATATTTTAAAAGCATTCGAGAGAGCCGAGAAAATTCTGAGAAAAAATAAATGAATTCGTTTGACTGAAATAGTAATTACTGGCAGCCAGCGAAGCATCCAAATGGCGCCGTTGTCCGGCAATTCGTAGAATATTTTATTTAATTTTAGCTTGTCAGCCGGTTGGAATACATTCTCAAATGATCTGTTTGACCGGTCGGGCTAATTGCTAGAAAGTGGCTTACAAAATGTAAATAATTTTAAAACTGTAGAAAAACTAATTTGCATGTGTTCAGGCCCTTGAGTTTTGAATGCTCAACAAATTACTGGAAGACCTTGTGCCACTTCATGGGAGCACTCCTTTTGTCCCAATTACCTGCCCTATCCTTGCCCCATTTATATATTTTTTCCATATTTATTCTGAGGGGCGTCTCTGCCCCCAAATGCAACCTAATATAAGTTTTGCGTGTGGCCAGAGAATCAGCTGGCTGTTAGTCAGAGCCCGAGACATGGCCATGCAATTTGCCAAGTGTCAGTCTGTCCGGCTCAAAGACACGCAAGTGGCCCCGAAAAATCTGGGTGTAGTGGGGGTGGCATGCAAATTCCGCCTAAGCCAAGTTTCTTAAGACCTATTTAGGGCCATGAAGCTTTCAACAGCGACTCCAATTTAACGACTTGCCCATAAAAATAGTTGGCTGCAGCTTAACAATAAAATACCAAATAATTGTGGGCCATAAAAGTTAAGTTGTTAATTGTTTTGAGTCCTGCGCTCATCGCGTGTCCTGTAGTGCCAAAAATGGGGTTTAATCCAAACAGCGGGGTGGGCGATAAGAAATAGACTCGCTGCCAATGAATTGTTGCTGCTAGGCACCCGCTGGCCAAGTTCTAACGACCAGACAGACGTCTGCTTGTCAATGCCCAGCCATATTTTATGAGCCAAGACCCACCGAAAAAAAAATAAGGAAATAAAATTCCCCACAAAAATACAAACTAGCAACTCGCTCGGCAAAAACAATGTTAAATAATTCATTTGGCCAAAGCTAAAAGTTTTGCGTGAGAATTTTGCCATATTACACGAAGGCAGGCAGTTGTTGACGTCTGCCCCGCCTCCGGCCGCTAAATAAAGGGGCTGCGTGCTAAACCGGAAATGAAAACTCTCTTAATTGCCTTGAAGTATGCAAGCAATTGGCGTAGTAGTTCTTGTTGTTGTGTGGTGTTGTGTTGGATTTATCTATGTATTTTATTGTTGTATCCCTCCGGCAGATAATAACCGGGCAACTACAAGCTCTTCTTCTCTTCGCCGGGGGCCAACACGGGGCCAAGGGTCGGGGGCCAATAAAGTTCTGCGGTGTCAGTGAACCTCTAGTTGGGCAACTATAATTGCCAATTCTTGTCGAAAGCTTATTGAACTTTTGTTTTTCTTTTGCAGGCCGGCAGGCCTCGGGCCTCCTAAATTATGTATTCTCAACGTATTTGTGTCTTCTTCGAGTTTCCTTCTGCTTTTAGGACATTAATTTTGGATAAAGGTCTTATTTTTGGTTTTCTATTTAGAGATAAGATTATCGCTTAGTTTGGATAGCTAAAAAAGAGATTAAAATTTATTTAAATACTTTAAATCTATTTACCATAATTGTCATCGACAGCCGCATAGGGAGGCGTGGCATCGTTAAAACCCATACCATTGCCGCCGCCCACTCCGTTGCCGTTGCCATTGCCCATTTCCCCCGCCACCGGAACTGCGTTCGCAAAGGCCAACGTGGTGGCCGGCACATCCGGTGGCTGATCCTGCTGCTCGATCGAGGTGGCAGAAGTGCTCTTTGGCGGCTGCTCTTCAGACTTTTGGGTGCTTTTCTGGGCGGCGGAGCTGTCGGGCATGATGGTGCCCGTATTGAAATCAGTCTCGAGGGTTTCCCAGCCGGAACCGGTGGTCTCGGCCTCGGCATTGACTAGATCGGCCAGGCTGCGGTCGGAAGAGCTGGCATTACTTGCCACCGGGACAGTGGGTGACGGTGGTGCAGTGAAGGGCGATGGGGAGGAGGCCGTGGAGCCGGATGACGAAGTGGACGACGACGTGGGCAGGGCGGTGGCGCAGTGCTCCGAAATGCTGGCAAAGAGCAGCAAGTGGAGGAAGGCTCTCAATAGGGCGTGCTGGGGGCGTGACATGGTGGTTCCTTGAACTTGGCAATCTGGCTTTTCCCACGTAGATTCACTCGCTTTGTGCGTTTTTTATTAATTATATTTTGTTCACTTTTGTGCGTTTTCGTCCCACTTTTTAGCAGGACTGAGTTGAGTTCAGGTATTTCGCTTTGTTTACAACATCTTGTGCGTTGTGTTTTTTCGTACTAGTGTCTATTTATAGCTTGTGCTTTTAATGATGTTATGGATAGTTCTTAATTGATTCGACTTAAATGATTTCCATTTTGGCACTAAATATACACAACAAATTATGGGTTAGGAAACTAAACAAAAGCTTATATTATCTTTGATGATTCACTGAGTTTTGTTGTTTTTTTTGCATCCAGCGTGTGTTGCAAAGAATTGCTGTTGCTGTGTAACACATTTTTCAAAGCGGGCCACAGCCCAGAAAAAAAGGTTAAAAAAAAGTATCTGAACCCGAGTGGAACCCCATCAAATACAAGCTCTCTTTTTTCGGTTCACTTTTATTTATGATAATTTATTGCATTTTTTCAATGCTCCTCCCCGGCCATTGTTTTAGTTCTGCCTTTCGCTATTGCTCACACTCTGTGTTTTCTCTGTTCTCTGCCGCTTTTGTTTATCGCGTTTTCTTCGCACTTTTCTGGGCCTTATTGTTTCTTATTTTTTGCTGAATCCCTTGAGTTCAATGGGGTTCATCCGCCGGCAAAGATGCAGCCGCATTAAAAATACACTCTCGGCCATAAGTGTGCTCACACTTACGAGACGGCTGCATGCATATATAAATAAATATCTTCATACAGCCGTACACGGAGCTACAGGCACATACTATATAATATGAAGAGTTGGCCAACAAATTGGCAAACCCCACAAACGACTTGCTGACGACATGTGTGCGCCATCTGTGGGCTCAGATTATGGCTGGAGGGGCTAAAAATGGCAGAAGCGCAGGGAGGAGGCCACAAAAAATCGAGTAAAATTAATGATTGGGCGTAGAGATTAGGCCTGAGGCGATCCCTGAATGCTCTACGGAGAAACATTTTCAAGAAAATTCTTTAAAAAATCAAAGATTTTCTGAGATTCTTAGAGGGAAATTTGTGTCTGCGAAATATAGACATTTTCTTTTAAAATGAAACAGCTAATGGTTGATTCTGGGAATCCGGGAATGCAAGATATCTGCTTCAAAAGTGATTTTATTACTTCATGTTCTTTATGAGTCTATAAAAGATACAATAAGTAGACAGTCTCGTCGTTGACATTTCGGGATAACCACACACTTGTTACTCAACACTGATTTACTCACAATCTGTCATTTTGATAACGGTCTACATCTTGTTGAAGAGACTATCTAATAGCTATTGTATCATACTCTATAACTAAAAGTTTAACACAAAAAGTATCTGAGACTAATCGATCTTAATCCATAAACACCACAACTGGACTAGAGTTTTCTTAACGACACCGGAAAAATGAAAAATTCCAGCACATTTTCCGCCTCTCTTTATTCTTCCCTTTGTGCCCAACAATTGCAATGCACTGAGCAAAAAAGCCAGATCTACAGCGGAAGTGAGGGGTGCGGAGCTGTAATGGACAAAGTGCAAATTACAGGGAGCTCGTGCTGATTCATTCAGAATTAGCCACCGCACGCTATATCCATTGGGTCTTCGAGCGAGCTGTAGTAACGTGATGTTGCTCGTGTTTGGCCAGCTAACCGCAACCGCAGTCGGCGTCGCAGCTGCAGCTGGCGCCGCTGCTGACGGTGTGGCTAATTAGCAGCTCATCAAGTTGCCGCATGCAAAAAGTAAGCCAAAGAGCCAGCTTTGAGCCATAGTATTTAGTCATACACGGAGGAAAAAAAATAGATTTAAGACCTATGTATGTACTATCACTATTAGGACTAACAAACCATAAGTTTTTTTTTTTTGTTTTAAATAAATATAATATTAAAATAATATTTATTTCAATAGCTCTTTGTATGATCCAGTTATGAACAATAAAATAGTTGTAATAATCTTTATGTGTGGTACAGACGAATATATGTAATATCATGGTGTTGGATAACCGCAAGTGCGACGACTTTATAAAAATAGAAACACAAGATTATTGAATCAGTTGGAGAGAAGGGGCGAAACAATAAAATGAAATGGTTGAACGGGTCGAAGTCAAAGTCTGTGGCAAGTAGGAGGTGGGTGTTAGGAAGTGGAAAGCGGAAAGCAGACGACGAGCATGTCGCGACGCTGATCCCGGCCATGGAAATTGGCCAATCAAGCGACAATTGTCGGCCATTTGTGGTCCGTAAGTACTTAATAACGGTAAACGGGTCAGAGACTTCCAAGTGGACAGCTCTGATTAGCATGCGATAGCTCGCGATGACCCGCCTATGACAACAACAGACAGATAATTGAAAATCACTAAAAATACTGAGGGCCGGTCGGGGGACGGAAATCAATTGGCAGAAAGCAAATTGCCTGACAACTGCAGGCCGAAACCAGTGGGAAGTCGTCTCCTCAGCCAGTATCTGTGTGGGTCTCTCGCACTCACACACATGCAGGTCTCGAACGGATTCGTTGTGACGACATGGGGCACCGAATCAGTCACTGCCCGAAGATATAAAAATACCCAAATAATGGACAATCTGGCTGTCCCAATAGATGTTTTTTGACGAAAAGTGAAATGGTCCGAGGGAGGGAACAATATCTAAGGTAACCGGAAGAACTGCGTGGGAGGAGGCTCTCAATTGGCAGCGGATATAGATGGCTTAGAAAGGTTTTAGCATTCACCTGACAATCTAAACGAAAATAAGCTGATTTCCCAAAGATAGTGGGCTGAAATAGGCTTATTGAAATACTTTCCATCGTAAAAGCCTATTCTACTTTGAAGTTATACAAAGAGGTAATTAACTTTTCCTTAGTATAATCACCTATAAATTACAACTAATAAAAATAATCGTTAAAATTAAAACCAGCTTGCCCAACTGCAAGCTATTATTAGCCTTCGTATTGGGAGCCATTCTCCCTGCAACCCCATGCCAGTTTTGATGCATTTTCCTGGAAGCACTCGCGTGCTACCAACTCACTACCTTCAATCCAAACAAACTCTCGACTCCTCCCAAATGCTCCATAATGAGCGTGAGATTCCCTGATAACCCACATCTCCCCACCGGAGTGCCGGAGTATCTATTTCTGTTTGGCTGTGTCTCACCTGCTACCCGGACTACCTACAGATTGTTTGTCTAGCGGAGCCCCCAATCGGCTCTTATGAATGGCCCACATTGTGAGCGCTCCATGAAATAAAATCACTTGTTTGTTTATCCAGCCAACACTTCGAATGGCGTTAATTTGTAAGCCAAACAAATGTGTACTTAAATGCTGCAGTCGGGGGAGCGAAGAGCAGCTGGGAAAAAGTGAAGTGAAAGAAAGTTGTTGGTCGAAAGGGGATCCTAAGAGATTTGCATCTAAAAGATACATCCTTTTTAACAATATTTTTTCTTAAATTTGTTAAATTTATATTCAGAGTTTTCGAGAGTAGCCCTTAATTTTTTCCAAGTGCGGCCCAAAATATTGACAGTCATGGGCTAAGGTCAGTGCACCAGGATTGCGAAATCGCAGGAAAACCTACGGATTGAAAATGCGCATGCACCAAGAACTGGCAACTGGCAACTGGGAAATGCGGAAAACGGGAAAACAGGACTCCGTGGGATGTGCGAAAAATCAATAGAGCCGGATCCGGGAGTCGCAGTGCACGTGCTACAGATACAAATCCGAGTGCGAAAAGCCGCAAGGGGCCAAGCGGGGGGGAATCCAAATTCGCTGCAGAAAATGCGACCCAGCCCCAAAAGCTGAGCCGGAATTGTGTCACTTAACTGTCAGCGAATTGCGCAGTTCAGATACCTATGTATATATTTTTTAATAGTTCCGAGGGGTTATCATGTTCTTTGTTACATTTTATGACATTTTTTGCGTTCTACAGCCCCCATCCGGTAGTGTCATCTGCTCAATATGCTACATTATTGACATAATTTGCCTTGTAAATGGCTTTCGAGTCGAGCTTCATTCGCCGCAGACAAAGCGGTAAAATGTCAACAAAACAGAGCCACTGCGAGAGCGTGTGCTGGTCGCTCTCCCAGAAGAGAGCCGCGCCGAGAGGTGAGACTCGTTTTGAGCGAATTTGCCTGGCCTTTGGCTTGCGAGTTGTGAGTTCTTTTTTGTTTTATTGATTTCTTGAAAGGTACACAAAATGCGAATAGCAACAACAACAGCACCACCACCAACAACATTGCGCGGAACAAAGAAGAAAACAACAAAAACACACGAATAGGATGAAGAAGCGACAGCAGCACGCCAAGAAGGTCCAAAAATCTACAAGATATTCTTTTTTCTAAAGCAGATTCGCAGCTTATATCGGGTTCTTCAGTTATTATACTATGGGTGACACAAATGATGGTTTTATTGTTAGGGTCTTTTTTATTGTGCACCCATCTATCAAGCACACACATGGATAGCTCTTGGCCACAACGAAAGATACAAAAGTATCTGAAGAGTTCTATATAGATTCTTGGATTCTATACGGGTTGGAAAAAAGGCGGCTGCTGCGCAAGAGTCCCGTCCGTTTTTTTCACAGCCACTTTTCCACTTGGTTTTCACACTTTTCTGGACAACACTGGCTGTATTTGTTCTTGTCAGCACTTTGTTCAAGTTTTAGTGGGTTTCATTGAGGGTTTTATTTAATTTTCGTTGGATATTTGCCTTTTTTGCATGGCCACAATCAGAATAAAAACCACAGCGATGAGACTACGACGGCGACTGATGAAGATGACAGAGAAAGAGACAGAGAGGCGAACCGAAACCGAACGCACACTGTCAGATGAATTCGCCGTGGTTCGGCGTGCCGCTTTGCTGCTTACGGGTGAATTCGCCGTCAGATGCGGCAGCTGCTTTAGATACTCTCGCTCTCGCGGAGACTCAAAAAGAGAGGGTGTGTGTGAGTTCGGCGAGGAACTCGCTCGAATTTAGAGTCTGGCGAGTGGGGAAATTTTCATTTTATGGGAATTTCTAGAAATTGGCGCGCAATTTAAATGGGAATTTCAATTACCCTGCGGCAACTGCTATTATTAAATTGATTGCATATCAGTGTCTGCTGCTGATAGCATTTGGTTTTCCCATTATCTATAAAACTAATAACCCAGATTGCGTTTATCTTCAGTAATTAGTTTGTAATATTCTACTGAAGGTAGCCCTGATTAGTTATTATCTGCATAGGGAGAGAGCAGTAAATTAAGTATACGTTACACAGAGAAAAATAGCCATAAGTTCGATGGCAAACTTATAAAATATCCCGCATGTTGTAGCGATTATAATTTTGTTAACTAACCATTTTAGGCATCAATAAAAAGCCCTTTCCTCGAGTTCGCCCCTTTCATTGTGCATGATTCCTCCCTCGGAAGATACATCATTAGGCATTAGAATGAAATTACCTGCCTATGCAGGGAACCACTTGAAAACTCATTATAACTGTAGCGGGTAACCAACACACTCGCCCACCTCCTGCCACACCACCAGCCCACACTTACACACACATAGGAGCTTTAGTAACTGGCAGTTACATCAGCCACAAAAGTAGGCGTTTCCAAGTCGCCCCAGAGGCGTTAAAGCACTTAGATTTATGGCCCTAAACGCACACACTGGCACAACACGCCCATGCCCAATACCCGTACATCCGACTCTGTATATGTATTGCTAAATGTATAGGTATATAAAGGATGTGGCATATAGCCTTTGGCAGTCCAGGACTTTGACTCATTTTATGCATTTAATAAAAACTTTCACTTGGCGCTAGCACTTCATTTTTAAGGTTTTCGGCACTGCAAAAAATTGCATTAAAAAGGGAAAACCTGTTTAAGGATTCGGGTCAAGCTCAGCTTATACCATTATTTTTAAACATGTATATTTGAGGTAAAAATTTCTTCAGAAGAAACATTTTTATAATCATTAATTTTAAGAGAGTGCTTTTCCCCAGTGTTGATGCTGCAGCCTCAAAAGTTTTCTCGCTTGCATTGAAGTTAAGTACTTAAAAAGCAATTTCCCTTGCCTCCAGCTTGCCTCAACAAAATAAAAAAAAAGGATGTGGGCCCGAAAATGTTAATGAAATGATTTGAATTATGCTTACGCTCGAATATAATACTTTTTTTGCTCTCTTATTATTTGTGGCTTATTAAAAAGTTAAAAAAAGCCGTGGCGAGGTGTTGCCTGGCATGACCAATAGCCAATGGCAGTACGAAGAGCAACCGCAGCTGCTGCGGTGAGATCATGGAGTTCGGGCTGCTAAAGTATGAAAAAAGCATAAAACCCATCAAAATAATGTTAATTCATTAAGTGGCAGTAACTTGGTCGGGCGCCCAAGTGTAGGCTATAAAAATTTAACGCACAGAAGGAGTCGCCGGAAGCCTTAGGAGCGACAGGAATAGGACCTGCCCCGGGCAAGCAACGTGCACAAAATGAATGATTTTTATTTATATTTTATGGTTTTCTTTTTTTTCTTTTTGCTTCTGCCGCTTCTCTCCGGTTTTGGGTCCTGGTAATTAGAGCAGGTTTATGCCGCACTCTGTTCGCCAGGTGTGTGTATTTCATGCCGCAACACTGGCAGAGGCAGCAGCGGCTTACAATAAACTGGAAAATTATGAGAATGAGTTTTCTTAACTTTTTTCGTTCTTCTTC
Organism: Drosophila pseudoananassae pseudoananassae; assembly: GCA_018153035.1. NCBI lineage: Eukaryota > Metazoa > Arthropoda > Insecta > Diptera > Drosophilidae > Drosophila > Drosophila pseudoananassae. The sequence goes on from JAECXR010000055.1 coordinate 5,193,882, forward strand.
GCTTTTCCGCTACAGCTACGGCCCCCGTGCCGCGTCCTCAAGATTTATTCGTGGCACATGGCAGGCCAAATCCAAATCCCGACCAGAAGGAAGCGAGCCGAACAAGACAACGAAACCAGCAGACCAAATGAAATGAAACAAACAAGCAAAGTTAAATGAACAACTTTCGTGCATTATTTATCTGAAAAGTGTGAGCAGCAGTGAGAACAAGGCCGTATAATTCATTGGTTTTTGCAGAAAAAGTCGACTAGTAAATACTTTTAAATAAAGGCGGAGATGTATCTCGTGGAAGTGGTCTTCCTACTGAAATATTTCAACGTAGACTACTTCTAGGATGTGAAACACTCAAGGAACACCTTGGTTTATTTATATTTATCTGTCAACTCCTGCCAATAATCCAAGAGACCCTCTCTAAGGTAAGGGCATGGTACTGTGGTTATAAAAATCATAACCACAACTGTGGCAAAAACTCGGTTATTTTACAGAAGCAGACATTGCCTTTGGCATTCTCACCCCCTCCCCTGACTGATTTAAGCCGTATTGTTTCTGTGTGGGGGTCTTAGCCACTTAGTAAATATTTTATGACTTATCTGTTTTCTATTAAGAAAGATTTTAGCCGAGTAACAAAAATGTGTACCGTATGGGAAAACCGCAGACCATCAAGCATAGCTCAGATGAGCTCTACGAAATCTAATAAACAAAAGTCGGGTCTCCAAAAGTATATATTATACTTGGGTGGGTGTGTGTTTTTTTTTTGTGGTTTTTGGGGTATTTTACGAGTTAGGAGCACATAAGGTAACCTTCCTTTTTGGATCTTTATTGATACAGAAGCCGGCATCTTCTGGGGGGCAGAACACTTCACTCTTATTTTGAAGTATGTCCTAAGGGATGTGATTTTTAATATGCATTAAAATTAATAAGAACACGTGTCGCTCGCTCGCACCCACGCTATTGTCCTTGTCGTCCTTAGTCCTTCGTCTTCATGTTCATAATTCCGTTTTATCGCGCACAAATTTTTATAGCCACGCCGCAGGCGTCGATTTTAAATAACGTTCAGTCTCAAAAACTGCTACCCTCATCCTTGACGGTGCAAATCCCTCCGACTCCGGCCGTTCTTACGTTGATTTTGTCGCCATTTCGGCTGGTTGTTAATTTTATGCTTATGAGATAAGGAATTGTGACAAAAACGCTGGAAAATTTATGTGCAAGGCGTTCCACGATAAAGGTGAGCAGAAGCATATGAATAAGAGATTCCCCCCAAAAATGTTATAAATACACAACACCAAATGGAGATGGAAATGAAGAGGCTGCTTCTTCATCAGTGGAGCCATAGAGAGCCATCAGTGGAGCTTTGCTCAAGTGGGATTGGGAACAAGTTGCCGGAGGAGGCTTTCTGTTTGTACTTGGCCATGAATGTATTATCAGAGGAGCTCTATTGAACGCTTATAAATAGCAACTAGAGTGAGACTAACAGTCTATAAAAGGTAGTTAATAATTTTATATTCTCCAACTTAAAATCTTTATATGCAACTGGTAATTAACCCAGCGGTTGAGACTGCCACTGGTTCATGACTTCAAATCGACAATTGGCCGAAAGGATTGCCACTAGCATCCCAACCAGTCGCAAGTCCATGTTGTGGGTGGTCAACATCAAAGTCAAGTGGGGACATGTCACATTTCCTGTCTTCACATAACCACAGAGCCAATCCGTGTGCCCCGAGCTAAGTGGGTCAATTACGTTGCAATTGCTTGGGACTCGAGCACGAGCAGAGTGGCTCAAGCCGGGTCATGACTTCGACTCGATGGCCGATCTACCGATTTGACAGCTGGCATTTGGCCTGCTACTTCTAACGGAAATCTAAGTGGCTTCTATGGGTCCCCGGGCTGTGGGGTTAATTATTGTTTTATGATTTGTTTGTACGCACCCAGAGGCAGCCTCACCATCTTCTGTGGGCAGCTGACGAAATGAACATTTCGCACACTCCCCCTGCCCCGGATGATGCAGTGACGATGCTAAAAGGTAACGTAGCGGTACAGGTGGGCAAAATGCAATTACCACGCCCCCGCTGCCATGGTCTTTTTGCACCCGCGTGTCGCCCCCATTCTTTAACTAACGAACAATAAAACGAAATTGAATTTTGCGCTTTTAACGCCAAACGCACAAAGGCAATAACTGAAAAAGAGAGCGCAGCTCCGCCAAAGGAGGTGGTCAGGTGTCTGCGTGTGGGCGTTTGGATGCATGCCGTGAGGATGCACTGGCAAAAATATGACATTACAAATTCAATACACAACCATGCATGTTTTTGGCTTCAAATCTGTATATATTTCTCGCAGTGTAGTTGTTTTAGTGCACCACACTTGTAGTTTATACGGGGAGTATTGAGTACGACATGGCATGGCTGCCACCCGTAGAATTAAGCCAATTATATGCTGCACTTTTGACATTAAATTCGATTCAATTTATTTGGTTGCAGTACCTTTTTGGCCAGCGGCTCTTTTTCACAGGACCCCCTCTTTTCCCTGGAAAATTCTACTGTTATTGCTGCTGTGGCAATAATAATGACGACGATAATGCTGGTGATGATGATGATGCTGCTACTGATGCTTGAACTGCTTTCTAGCTGCCTCAAAGGGTTATTGTTGTTTGCTCGGAATTTAATTTCATGCTCACACACTCATCGCAATTTGCTGATGCTGTTTAATATCGTTGTTGCTGTTGTCCTGTCCGGATCTCTGTCGTTACAAAGCAGCGGAAATTATCCGCTTGCTGCTGTCGAAATAAGTGAAAAATATTCCATTTCAGGGGTATCCTTTTTGTTTTTTTTGGGAATTTTTAATGATTTACACTGATTTTTATATTTTCTTTAGAGGATTTTCTGGTGAGAACTAAATAGCTTGGTTTTTGCTTTAAAAAATTTATAATAGAAAAAACAAAAATTGCCTTTAAAATAGGATTTATTTAAGAATGCAGCTTGCATGCAATGGCAACCAAAACTGTGGCTTTCCACCACCTGTTAGGTTCTTTCCTTGCAGCTGTCACGTCATCAACTCAGGCCCTGAGACATATCAATCGCAGGCGGTATAAAGGACTGAGAGGACCAGACTTTCAAATTTATGATTCCCATTATGGGGAACAGTCAGTCAGTCCCACACATGACATGCTCATGGCCTCTGCTGCGGTGGCACTCCTGTTCCATGTGCCGAGTTGTCGAAAGTGCCGGGCGCTGTTGCCATTGTTGCAGTTGTTGTTGGCGTTGACTAAATGGCAGACAACATTGTGAACATAATGCTGGCATAATAATATTTCTGTCGCTGCAATGATCTGCATAGCAACGTCCTCACAATGAAATCACTAGCCCAGAAGATGGAGGGGTCTGCTCAGAGGGACTCTGCTGAGTTGGTTGCCATTTGTCTGGGCCATTACTCACAGTAAACAATCTTTGCAAAATGTGGGCTGTAACTTTCCCCAGTTTCCCCTTTCCCCAGTTCCAGTGGTTCAGGCAAAGTGGTTTCTGTTTGATGCACCTGCAAAATGTTGAGATGTTTTCCCCATATATGCGTATATCCTATATATGTCCTTTATTTTCTTTCTCTTTCTATGCATTTTCTCTTTCCTTTCGTTTAAGCCAGGACTCATTTGTTGTTCCTGTGTGTAGATGATATGCCTGCGATTTTAGCACGAAACCGAGACGTATGATGATGTTGATGATGATGATGACACACGCATACTATCTGACACGAGGGGGGTAGTAAGTAAGGGGTGAGGGATGGGGATGTGGAGGCGGAGGGGCGTCATAAACAACAGACAAGTTGCACATGCACTGGAGCATAACTACCCGGTTGCACAGAACTGCCAGGCCAACTACACTTCAAAATAATTAAATAATATATCTTAGTTGAAAAATATTTAGGATACTTTTAAACTAACCCTAAATAAATTTACGATTTAAACAACCACCCAATTTTAAATTAAATATTTTTTGACAAAAAAATGCATACATAATTTATTTAAATATTTTTTTCCCAGTGCTTGGTAACTTCTCGGGCCAAAGCGAAAAAGTCAGGCCAACGGCAAAAACTAGGGGAAAACAAGGAAAAAAGAGGGGAAACTAGCAAAGGGAATCAGCTTGTGCATATTTTAACTCCCACAGGAAAAATTTCACAAGACAGCTACGGAAGTATGACGAACGAGAGCGGCTCCGGCTTGGAAATGGGATGAGATGTTGGCCAACAACTGTGACCAAACAATGTTGAAGCTTTGATGAACCTTAAAAGACAACAACAATGCCAGCTGCAACAGGGAATATGACAAAATATAGAATGGAGAGAAATGGAACGATGAGCTTGGAGCTGAGGGATGAGGGATGAGAGCTGGCAGATCGGAGTGTCTGCATGGCCAAAGGGGCGTATGAGTGTTAAAAAATGCTCGCTCCGGTGTCCGGATGGATTGGAGTTGCACTGCTGGGGTTTTCGGGTGTTTGTGTGGGTGTTGACTCGTCACTTTAAGCAAATGGTGATGAATGCGTTGTCGTTGAATCCCCGGGATGGCCCAGAACATTGGCATATTTTATGCAATACACACCACAATGGCCAGAAGAGAGGGAGGTCCTGCCGGGATTGGAGGATGAGTTCTCAATAGTTTTGTGGTTTTTCGACAAGCTTTTTCGGTCGACAACCATTTTTCAATTAATTGTCAAGAGGTTTGCGTTGAGATTGAGTTGAAACTAAAAGGTTTACCGAACTGAATCAGAGTCACTTAAAGGTATTGTGGCTTTTTTGTCTCAATATATTTTAAACTCTCCAACAGTATTAATTGATATTGCACACTAAGTCTCTAATTTGGATTTATGCCGCCCAAGTGTATTGGAGTGTCCCCAAAAAATGCTCTCCCATAAATAATGTAGCATGTATATTTATTACTTTTCACCCGGTTCGTTTTGAAACCCGGTTCGTTTCGAAATGCATCAATTTGCAAAATGCCACGCCCCACATGCACACACCCGTGACTGCGTGCCACAGAGTAGTAGTCCAGCCCTTTTTAGTTTAAATTGTTAAAGAGTTTTGTGACATTTGGATTTGTCTGTGGTTTCCGGTTTCCTTTTTTCAGCTGTCATGTTACCAGCTGGGCAAAAAAGTTTGTTATCGTTATAATTGATTAATTAAATCTTGCCAACAAGATTGAGCAGGACACGCATACCCCAATACCCAGTCCCATTTACAGGATGAAACAAAGCACAATTTTATGTGGCACAGATACAGCTACATCGCATGGCTACATATATGTATTTATTGGAATATATATGCGAAGAGACCGAGAGTTGCACATTTTGCTGGTTGCTGGCAAAAGTTAAGCAAAAGTTGTCGCAGCTGAAAACTTTTTATAGCAAACATTTTTTGGCTCTCGTTGTTTTTACTTTACATATTTCCGTATGTACGAGTTGAATTCTCATGCTGCTCACTTGTCATGCTGTCAATTGGCAAAACGACTGACAAGAAGCCAGCTTCTCCGAGCACTCAACCTTCAACCTCCAGTCGACAGTCCACAGCCCGCCACCCACTCACATGGAAGAAGAGACGACGTCGTCGTCAGACTGATATGTCATTACTTATATGGGCACTTGAAAAGTTTCGAGTGAAATGTGCGCCAGTCAGATGAGGATTAAGTGAGGGAGGGCTCTCCCCAGATAAGGTTTCCATCCAGCTTTCGGAGATAACTCCTTCAGCACGTTAAATATAATCAGATTAATAACTGTAAACACTGGTACAGGTATGCGAACGTATGCATGTGTGTAACTGAAACGCCCCACCACCTGCTCGGTGAGATTCCTGCATTTGAAATAGATTGAATTTCGTGTTTTGAAGTTGAGTTATTGCAAACGGAAATCGATCCTTGGCACTCATTACAACGACACCCCTTTGCCTCTACCCCCACCGGTGCCTCTGCTACCACTGCCGGGATTGTGATTAGTCCGGAGTCCTCCGGAGTCCTGGAACGGAGGTCGGACAAACTGAACTGGATTGAATGGAGCTTGATTGATTTATATTCACCTACGGATATGCCAGGCGAATCCTGCACTGCAATCGAATCCTGTTTGCAGTTAGTTAACTAAGGTGAAAAATGAGCTGGCAAATGTCCAGGAAGGTTCGATTCGATGGTTGAAACTGCACAGGTGTAATAAAACTCCTTAGATGCTAGAATTCTTAAATAAACTTTCAGCTAAAGTGTGGCAAATAACTAACCTCGATTTAAAAAGGCAGACTATGATTGACATATCTGTGCTTTCGTTTTAAGCCCCAAGCCTTTTAAAAATTCGCCACACAGCTTACTTTCATTTTAAATCCCGTTCCACTTTTTTTATGGCCCATAAACTGCATTGTTTTAAATATTTTGCCATGGCCAAAAACCTGCTGTCATTATTCAAAAATCCCATGCGAGACAAAGCCCGGGGGCTAGCCGTGAAGCCGAATCGTTAAATAAACAATAAAGCTCCGCACTTAATTAATTGTATTGTTTGGGCCGTGGAATGCCATTAAATAAATATGGATTTAGTTGAAAAATATTTATTATTTTTAAGCCGTGCCACAGACACACGCGAAATGTTGCCGCAGGACCTGCCGAGAGTGCGATTGAGGGACGAGGTCTTCCCACCCACCCGATGAGACCTTCACCCATGTGACAAATAGGGCAAGTGGTCTGAGTGAATTGATAATTTTAATTAAGCGCTAATATTTTAATTTATTATTATGATGTTGTCATCTCGTCGACTGTCGGTGTGTGAGTGTGTGTCTAAATAAACACACGGGCAGGTGTGTGTGCTTGATTTTGCGCCATGCATCTGGTTTTTATGTGACAGGTGCAGAATACACGGGGCGTATGAGTGACGTGATATGAACCTGTCAGGACAGTTGACTCTATCAAGAGCTCATACCCGCCTATAGTTTCCACACACCCTGCCGTCACAACTCTGCCAAGGAAGCTATTTAATTTTATGAATTATTGATGCATATTGTGTATTCTCACTCATGGCGAACCAATTAGGCCTGCAGCTACTTTTTATATTGCATATGTGTGGCTGAGCAGCCGATGATTTATAATTACATTTGCCTGACTGGATCAGCTGCCCAGGACGAAGGACGAAGGACAGAGAGTCCCTGTCCCTTTCGATCTCTGTGGCTGATTTATGCGGTCGCTCAACTCGGGATTAGTTTTATTTACACGCCATTGGCTGTCCCGTGCAAATAGCTCTCCATTTGATTGCCTCTGCGTGCAGCTGTGTGCATTTTCGTTTTGCACCTGACCAGGCGGTCCTGTGTGTGAGCTGAGCTCTTTATGGAGCAGTTCATTTTAATTAAACCACTGACAAGTCATACGCAAATTATTGGCTGATATATTGACATACCCGGGCATAAATTGCATCACGCATCGACTTACCTGCAAGTGGAAAGGAGAATGCAAATTTTAATTAATTAACGAGCTAAGAGTGTTGGTATTTCAATAAAATTAAATCAAATAAATTAGCTCAGTTTAAACGCGATTCGATTGTAAAAAGTGTAACTTAATCAAGTTCGCTATTTATTTTAATTAGTCTTTTAATAAATCGAATATTGCCTCAATAAAAGTTAAACATCCACATTTTACAATTGTAAATTGTTTGAAAAAATCAGAATTGCTCTAACCAAGACTGGTAAGTAATTATCATTATGATTTACGTTAAAGCCAACCAGTATTGGCCCAATTATGTGGACTATTTTGTAAGAACTTTAATAGACTTGTGTAGAATGTAATGTAATTTCAGATCCAATCATCTGGCAAGTCCTTCTGGGTTTCTTATCCTCTCCGGACGATATTTAATATTTGCCCCGCCACTTTCAACTACACAGCTGCATAGTGCTCTGGATAAATAGGGAAAAGGAAATGGAAAGGCCAGGGACCCGAAAGAAAGTCGAATGAGCTGGAAGCCTGTCGACGGCTTAGCGGCAAAATCAATGACACAATAAATATTTGTGCAGCCCTTAACCGTCGAGTGTTTAACAAGACCAAGGCTGTGTATATACGTATATACCTTCTGATATATATTTATAAATGTAGACAGAGAAAAACTAGAATAAATAGAAAACTTTCGCCCGTCGATTCAGTCTAGGACATTTCTTTTAAAGAGCTCAATAGAAAAGTTTTAGATAACAAAAAATTGGCCAGAAAAAATGTTGGCAAGCCACATTGGCAACTGTTGGCCTTTATTTTACTTTCATTATCTATTCGTTCACTTTAAATAGACTTCTCTGGAAGTAGTTTTTGGGTTAAAATTTAAAAAATTCAATAGGCATCGACCAATAAATCCATATATTCGTTGTAAGCACACTCTGGAGCCTTGAAAAACAGACACTGTTTGAATTTTTCACATTCGAGTGTCTTTCGGAAAGTGGGCCAGAAAGAAAGTAGCGATATGTGTGTGTGTGCGACTGTAGCGCGCATGTTTATTGCACTTTGGGGAATTTCATGCCCGAAACACGACCCAACTCAACCAAATTCGAGGCGAGCCAGCCTGGCTTGGGCCGCTTAATGTGGCAGAAAAATGTGTAAATTTACGTCGAAGTGAGCTCAGAAGTTTTGCCGCCTGCCTGGGTTTCTGTCTTATTTTTTTCGTTATCCTCCGCCTTTTTTTATTCTGGGTCTAGGTCTGGGGAGTGTGTGGGTCCCCAAGTAAATTGAAAAATGTAGCTTACTGGTCGGAGGCAAAAGTGTGGCAAGTGAAATAAAAATGGCAAATGGCCAGAGAGATATAAGCAATGAGCTACAGGATTACACGAAACTCACTTGTGTGGGGATGACATGTCGAGGGTTCTAAATTATTTTTTCTCGCAACTTTATCAACAGGAAAATCAAAGTGCATTCGAGGGAGTGTCCTCCGACTTTTGGCAAGAGCGTAAAACAAGGATGCGGAAGGAAGCCAGAGAGATATTTTAATGGGAGCATAAAATGCATTGCATTGTTGCCAATGCCAGAGAGTTGCAATCAAACCGCTCAGGAGGAATCATAACAAATCATGGCCAAAAAGGCAATGTAATAACTCAGCTGTCGTCTCATTGTATTCTGATTTTTATTGCTCATCACGGACGAATTTCGTTTTGTTTTGGTTCGGTTCAGTTCAGTTTGGTTTGGCTTTGTATCTTCATTCCAGCGATTTGTTTTCCGCCTTTTTTATTTTATTTTCCAGGAAATCCACTGCATGGTTATCCATCTACTTCTTTGCTTTGCCAACGAAAATCACAATATCATATGCGAAAAATCAGAGACTGTTGTTTATGTGATTTATGCGGTAGTGCGCCAAAAAGGGAGAAAACTTGGTGGTTCTGGTGTTGCAACTTCGCAGTTAAACTCGTTTCAACAATGTGGCAAATGAAATGCACACGAAATTCAAGCAGAAAATGGGGGAGTGCAGAAAGGATAACCACACCTGGTTTTCCTCGTTTTTTTTCGGGGCATTCCCGTTTTCACAGATGGCATACTACAAGTATTTTCATAAATAAACACGCAGTTGCGGAGTTGTGTATTCCTTAGATACTTTTAGGGGGCGTTTTAAATCCGGTCAGGCAACAATTATATTTTAATTGCATTTTTTTTTGCTTCTGGCCGAACTGAGAAAATTTCTGTCAATCAGAGGCAGGCAGGCATTCGGTCAGTCGGTCCAGGAGCAAAAGTTTTTCAATTTTGCAGCAACAAATAGCTAACAATTGCTGTTTATACACACAGAGGCCGGCCTCCCAGCGGCGTTGTCCCGTGGATTCAATCAATATGGAACACAATTGGTCCATTCACACGCCCATTTCTTTTTCCCGCCCAACACCCTCGATGGCCGTCGAAAAACGAAGAAAAAGAAGCGGCTAAGGGCAGAGTCTGATTCAGCACAGTTTGGCCAACTTTAGCTAACAAAAAATTAATTTAAAAACTTATTTCAATACCGAACTGTGCTCGGGACATTAAGTGATAGAGAGAGGGCCGGGGCGTATAACATTTTAATAAGATTAAAATGAAAATGTTGTAACAGTTTGGCAATGTCCACATCCAACAAAAAGCAAAGGCAGAGCTGTTTTTCACTACACTTTCTATCTCTGTCGCTTTTTGTTGTGTATGGCCTCTGCTTTTGATTTTCGTTTAAAAAGTCGTTTAAGGGTCATGAACTTTCGGGCCAAACGACATCAATTCATTTTTCATTTATGGCAATCTATTGAAAAGCAAATTTTAATATTTCATCTTGCGTGCAAATGCTGAATTTGTCTGCTGCTATGCAAAGGTTAATCAATTTGTTTGATCCTTTGTTTTGTCCATATGATTTTTGTAACTGCAAGCAAACATAAATATTTGCATTGTGAAATTTGTGGGTAATAACTTATTTACCATACGTTTGAATTGTTTGTATGGCTTTTAATTCAGTCATTTCATACTGCTGGCATGCTGCATGCTGCTGTGCAAAAAATAAATACAGAATTTAATAGGGAATTAAAATTCTCCTTAATTGGCAAACATTTATTCCTATTTTCAGTGAAAACCCCTGGCAGAAGTCAAACAAGAAAGTGCAACATTAGTTACACATCCAATAGAGCAGCTCTTCGAAAAAGGGCTTCACTTAAAAACCGAAAAGAGAAGCGGGATTTTACAGCATGCCACATGCCCCCTAAGTATTACGACACGAAAATGGCATTGCAGCGGGGGCGTGACACATAAAAAGGAAAACCAGCAAAGCCGGGGCCAAAAAAAGCAAAAAAAAAAGGAAAAAAACTGCAGCCAGAAAACCAAACAAACACACAAGAAGGAAAAATAGCTGAAAATCATTCAGCGAGCAGAGGACACAACATAAAAGCTGAGCGTCTGGGTGGGACTTCAGTGCTAATGTCGCTACCCGTTCCCAATTTTCTTCCCAATTTTCTTCCCACATTTTCCGCCCTCCGTGCTGCAGCGAGCTGCTGTGCTGCCATTGCACACTTTCACCCACTGTGCTGTGGAGTGTGAAGCACACTTTTGGCATAATACAACAAAATTGATTTGCCGCATGCATCATTATCAGCAACGTTTTTGGTGTTGCCCTTGTTGTCGTCATCATCCCGTTGCCGCCATTCTGCCGTTCTCCCACCCTGGCTCCTACTTACCCTGCACTCGAGGGCCTTGGGATCTTGGGGAACTCTCTTCCGCCCTCAAAGCCCCAACACTCTTGTGGCCCATTGAATGCAATGGCGCTCATTCATTCAACGTTTTGCAACTCATAAGAAGCAGCAATTGAAGCATCATTAGCTGCAAGTTTTCGAATCCTTCGTCGTCCCACACTGCGTATGAGTAATGTATGCATGCCATTTACATTGATTTGTGGCGGAACGTTGGAATGCTACCAAAGCAGACATCGATATACACATACTGAATGTGCATATATGTATGTAGGGTATATATATGTATTCCCCAACTTGGAAACTTTCTTCTAATGCTTCAGTCAAGTGGCTCAAAGTGGGGCATCGATGGGTTTTCAGCTTAACAAAAGCCATCAATTATGGGGAAATTTCGCTGAAATTTGTGCTGCATTTCTGTTCACTTCGAGCAATTGAAAATATATTTTCCCTCGAACTTTAAAACTTTGCTTTCGAAGTTTATGTTTGTGTCGATAATATCTGTATTTCTTATATCCACAGAGGATTCAATTTTTTCTCATGGAATTTCCGAAGGCGAAGGCGGTTCTTGGCATCAACAAAAATAAATTCAATACGCACAAGCAGGGAAGAATGGTGGAAAAATAGTGTGGACTCTGCAAAATAAGTAGATGCAAACAGAACGCACCTAGAAAAAAAGAGCTTTAATATTTTCAAAAAAAAAATATTCTCTTTTTATGGAAATACTTGTTCTGGATATTTTTGAATTTCAACTGAAATAGCTATTTTTTTTTAGCTATTTTTAGAATCTAACCTGTTATTATTGTTTTTAATAATTTTTTCCAGTACACGCTTAAATGTGTGCGTGTGTGTTTAGGATCTTAGCATACATATGGGCTAGCTTAGCTTGTTGTTTTTTTATCCCGCTATTGTAGAGACCGTTGTTCCATGACGTTATCACGTACGCTAATGCGACAAAAGCGCAACGACGAGCAAAATGTTTTGAAAATTTACTTAGCTCGGCTTCCTGGCGAATGCCCCCATCTTCACCCCTCTATGCCGGGGTTTTCTGTGGCTTCGACATCCCAGCGTCTTACGCTTTTCTTTGTGCCCGGCTCAAGACTCTCCTGTTTTTTCTCCAGCTACTGTTTTTTCCTATTTTCAGGTCCTTGTTCGCCATCCATACATATTTTGCTTTATTTGCATTCCTCGGGCCACATCCGTTGCCGTTTCCGGGCGCTTCTTTAAGCGCAAAATACTTTTCCGTTGCTCGAGTGGGGGGCATGTGGCAGAAAACTGAAAATAATATTTGGGGCGCGTGCTTTTTGGTCATGCGGCACACGCGGCGTATACGTAACGCTCAGGTTAAGCGATTGTACCCACATGTGTACAGTTGCTCTCAAAATATTGTTACTTTACATCTGGGTCTCAGGACTATTTAAAAAAAATAAGGAATAACCTCTTTTCTTGCTGTTCCAGTTAATTGCTAGCTTTCATTAGAATATATGAAATTATAACGATACATGACACTGCGTGGCACTGTACTTTTTACGCCACCTGTGGATGAGGCCCCGAAAATCCCACAGAACCGCAAATGTACAATGCAGGCAGGGAAGCCTGTCCTCCGTTCTGGTTTGGTTTGGTCTGGTTTGGTTGGCTCTGGTCCTTGGTTTGGTTTTTGGGTTTGATGCTCGGCTCAGGTGCGGTATGCGGTTGAGGGGCCGTTCCGGCGTTGTAGCCACCGTGATGTGTTTATACATTTTGTGAAATGACAGAAATTGAATAAAATTTATACGTTTTACGCGACGTCGGTGGAGCCTCTGTGGCATAGAGAACCCGCACAGGGCCAAAAGCGAAGCAAAAAACCAAAACAAATACACTTTCTGTGAATATTGGTGGTTTAAACCATCTACGCCCTCAACCTCCTGTCACAATTTCGGGCATGAAATATATGCGAAGGTCGTTTCATGTTTCCTCTCTCGGAAGCATTTACTTTTTGGTGTATTTTTTGAAAGAGTTGACAGTGCAGATTTAATCCGTAATAAATCAATTGAAATAAGATTTTTTTAAAGAATGCTTTAAGTACTAGAATGTCTGCTGAATCGCCTTATAAGTAGCTTGACAAAAGAACCGCATACCATAAATGGTGGAATGAAATTAACGCGAAGCCCAGAGAGGGGAGAAACTTCAGGTTGGCAAGAGCTCAAGTTATGCAAAACGTTGGGCGTGGCCAAGACGGGCTCTTACAATGGCTGCAAATCATGATAACTGGCCAACAGAGAGACGGCGGGAAATAGGTGAAGACAATGGCCGGGATTCCTGGACGTTCAAGGTTGTCATTGTGCTGGCTTACTGCACGGCACAAAGCCCTGATTAATTGGCGCTATTTATAATTAAATTGCGTCCTAAGCTGTAATCACTATTCTTGGTTGCTAAGCTTCATTCCCCCCCTCCAGCCCTTCTGTCTTTTGAAAGTGTCAAAGGATTTCCGTCTTTGACTACATCAAAAGCTGGAATATAATTTTCCCACAAACGAACGTTCTGATTCAATTAATGCCGCTTTGACTTTAACTCGACTGGCTTGGCAAGGAGTATAAAGCTGGCCAAGAGAGCGAAAAGTGTTGGCCATGTGCTGCCGCCAGCAGATGCGGAACTTGACATGTTGTGTGCCGAGGATATTGCCAAACAGGATTTCCAGGCTACAAGGCATTTCCAACAAAATGCAACCAGACTAAACAAATGCAAGAAGCTACTGACTCAAGCAGATGGACAGTGGAATATGAAGAGTGTAGGGTAGAAAATTTTTAAGAGCAAGAAGTCGTTTCATACCCTCAGATAAAGTATGAATTGTATAGCATATTTGAAACAAATGTAAAATTTTTGGCTCAAATTCTAGTCTATTAAAATGTATTTTTCAGCCACTGTGCACTGTGTGGGTTGGACATTTCCGCCGTCCGTTGGCGGAGCCTGCAATCGGGTCTCTTGTAGTTGTAATACCAGCTACAACACCAGCAACTACAACCAGCCAGCCAGCCAGCAGTCAGGGCGCATTTCAAATGCAAATGTGTTTGTGGTGTAAATGCAATTTTACAAAATTTTATATAAGCCAGGCAGACAGAGAGAACAAATACAGCAGGGGAGATTTTAGGAAGGGGGATCCTGGGCCTTGGTCCTTTTGCACAATGTGCATAAAATTTCCAGGATTTACATTTTAAAAACGCACAAAAACCTGCAGCAGCAGCCCGACTCTGGGAAACGAGTGGCAAGGAGAAAGTGTCCGTGGAATGGACACGAGGGAGGAGGCAGGGCACGATTTCGGGGCAAATATGTGGCAGGACTGGTGTTAGTTTGCAAATGCGGTTTTAACGCTTTTGCGATGGCAAACGGCAAAACGGCGACTGCGCGAAGACATCTACCAAGTTAGACCGAGGCGAGTGCAATTTGGCTAAGTGCGTGGGGAGCGGGCCAAAACTGCAAATGAAAATGCAGAAGCATGTGTTTCAGTGAGTGTGCGGCAATCAGTGCCAGACACACATGGGCTTAGGCCCGACCTGGCCCAAAATGTTTCGCCTTCTTGGTCTCAGCTTTACTTGGCACTTGGCATATGGCTGCATAAATCTACATACGTCCCTTTTATTACGAGCTTTCGGGCATTTAAATAAATTTCATAGCTTTGGCCAGAGCTGATTTACGGAGGCCTAAGTAGGGGGAGGACTATGGCCACGAGGAGGGGTAAGTACAGACCATTTGGAGCTAAATGGGCTCAGTTTTCCCTGCAGCGGTAAACTAACCACATACAAGTCGCTGCCAAAAACTGATACCAAGTGTACTTTTACAAAATATTTTTTAATAAATTTTAAATAAAATAAATCCTAATTCTCTCAAATGGTTTTCTTCAATTTTTATAGAACAAAAAATTACAACTCTTTTAATATTATTAATTTTGTTAAATATTTTTTCTTTTTTTAGAGACCTTTTGCAACTGAAGGGATATTGTTTTCCCCAGTGCCAAACGAAACAGAGACGATGTGCAACATGACAGGCTGAAGTTGAGTGGGCACACCCCCACAAATCCACAACCAGGGACAGATACACGGACACAGATACAGATACGGCTACTGACTGACACACATGGACCACAGCCAGCTGGGCAGGATAACTGAGTTAGAGCTGCCGAAAGTTGGAAACGGATCTAAGCGGAGCGAAGGACACGAAGCTTGGGCTGAGGGCAAACAAGAAATGTAAAGAATGCCACTGACAATGTACAAAGTGCAAAACTAATTTTACAGAGTGAACAGAAGCAGCAGCCGGAGCCATGACTGCAACATGTTGTGAGTCCTGTGACCGAAGACCCACAGCCAGAGACAAGTTGCTTGCCGGAATCCATCACACGCCATGTGGTTCCGAGACTCAACTCCCATTTCCGTCCTTTCCGCCTTGATTAACCAATCGAACTTGCGGCCAGGTCAGTTAATCATATGAGGTTCTTCAATTAGGGAAAGAATACCATGCCACAGTCCCTTAAAAATTGTGCAGCTCTGAGGGAATTATCAGGGCTTACCTTACGTTACGTAAAATTTGAAAATGTGCTGTAATCCGATCTCTGGCCGAATGTCATGCAATCTCGGCCCTGGGTTGATTACTTTGTTGCCCATTTGATTTGAGGCTATGCTTTGCAGTTTGCGTTTGTTTTGGGGATTTAAGGCTGTCTGGCAGACTGGCAGGCACTTAATTGCTTAGATTTGTTTAATTTAAGCCGATTATACACGACCACAATTTGTTAAAAGCTTTCTGTGCGAGTGCCCAGGTGCGATGCTCAGGTGTCAGGTCTATTATACATTAATCGATACGCCATCGAATTGCCAGTTGGGGTGTGGGCCTGGGTGTGGGAGGTGGGCACATGTGATAGCCAAACTATGCGAACCTTAACCTTATCGAACACCCGTCAATAGCCAAAGTGGAGCGAAGCAAAATGGAAGGGAGGAAAAAAGTTTGGAAAAATGTAATCAAGCACGTAACTTGCACAAATTTTCTGCACTTTTGCCGAAGCCAAAAGCGGCAAAAGTCCCCAGGCCAAAAAGCACCCACCCACACATACATGTATGAAGGGTGACAGACACGCACGCCTGAGTGCTGGCCCCCATCCGCCCACACCAACCAGGACACACACGCATGCCAGGAGGTGCCATCAAAAAGATTGCCGGCTGCCTGTTTGCTCTTGTTGTTATTGCAATCCTTTTGACTATGGACTTCGGACCAAAAAAAAATGTAAAGGCGAACAGGAAAAAAGATTGTTCTCCTCCCTCGGATCAAAATACAAAAAGTCAAAAGAAAAGTTAAAGACTTTAAAATCCGCCTCGGGCCAAAGTGATTGAGCGTGTGTCGCACCGAAAGCAGGGAATTTGTCAAAAACTTCCATGGGATGAATGTTTGGAAAGGAAAAGCGGCGACAGGTGATGACACTGAGAGAAAAGTTGTTGTCACCACAGGTGCTTCACTCCCAAAACTACACAATGTACACTGCATAGCTTCCGCTTTTTTTTGCCTGTTCACTTCGAATAGACCCGGGTCTCTTTGGGGTCTCTTTAATAGACTTGCACATAGTCTCATGTCCCGCAAAAGGCGAACAAAATCAAATGAAATTGATCCCCCAGACAAAGTGGAATGAAAGGAAAGAAATCAAAGGCGGTACAGGCCGCCCTACCCTTGCCTTTGCCAATGCCAAAAAATAAAAGTGCAGACATGATATGAAATTATTTGTCAACGGCGAATACGATTTTCAACAACTTTCCGAACATTTCATTTCGTTTTCATTTTGGCAGGCGACTTGTCTGGCTTCGAGTGCCCCGAAAGTCGGCGAAGTGGGGAAAAGTGTCTTTTGGCTTTCATTTTGCATTACAGGTTGCCTCTTGCCAGAGGCCGAGGACGCTGAGGAATGAGGGACATGCAATGACAACCATCGCAGGGCGCTGAAACTTTCTGATTGCTTGCAAATGTTTTATTAGCCTGATTTTCCGAAAGGGAAACTCGCCCACATGCAGGAACCCGGCGACAGTCGACGACGGATATATGTGCATATTATTGGAAAAGAAGATGTAGAGCACAAGATAAGCAGAAAGCACAAAGGTGGAATGGAATTTTAAGATGGAAAGCAATTCCCATAAGATGTTCGGCTCCTTACCCCCATTCTGGTGGGCCTGGTCATAAAGTAATTGAAAATGCGGCAAGAAAGAGGTAAATTTAAAGCTTGTATCCCAGCGATCTATTTAAAATTAATTCAATCAATGAATACTAAAGTTTCCGCTGTGACTCAGCTGGCTCGTTACTAGTTTTCGTGGCTTATCCTGGGACTGGGAGGCCGATCTGACCCTCCGGCCAGGCGCTTCTTCCTCGCCTCCATGATGGTGCTCATTAATTTCGTCTATTTAGGAAAAGTTTTCGCTGCCTGCGTTGCTGTTGCTTGGAACTTTTTTAAGTGGTTTGCGGTTTATCATTTTTGGTTTGCCGGGAATGAAAATGCAGCTGGCCTTAGTGCGCTTCTGCCTTCTTGGGCTGCTCGCCCGTCTTCCTGCCTCCCTCCCGCCCTCTGCCGCAAACAAAACTGTGCGCAAACAGGAAATAACGGTAACGCTGCTTCATTTCCGCTTTTATTAAAACATACTTTTCACGTTGTACCTTATCCGCTGCAGGTCCTTCGTCCTTCGTCGTTCGACCCGCCCCTAGCCCGCCTCTTCCTTTGATACTCCGGGCTGTCTTAACGCTTTTTGCTGCGGGCATCTTGCTACCCTTTCCCGAAAAGGCCATCAGCCCCAAAGGGTTGCCTTGCAAATTTGCATATTGCCATTTTTGGATTTTGTGCATTTTTTGGGAGAATCAATATCAGGAAGAACTAATAATGGATATTTCTTTAAAGTAGATACTTTCATAAACAAAATACTTATCTTATTTTACAGACTCTAAAGCTTAATAATTTATTTGCTCTAAGCTGCTTCTCTGAACCCCGCGCTTAATTATTTTTAAGCCTTAAAGTGTATTACATATTCATTATGGTTCTAAAGAGCTCACTCTCTGGTGCTTTATCTACTCTAGTTGCTGTCGCTTACGTTGTTTTTGTTGCAGTTGCATTACCGCCCACCCAACCCGCTGCAGCTTGTCACTTCCGCTAGCCGCCCGCAGTTTTCTACGAAGGAAACTTGCGCCCAGAGTTTTGGGTTCTAGTCCGCTATCTCTCCGTATTTTTTCCATTTGTTGCGGCTTGCGCTTTAAAAGCAGTCAACGGATGCACTGAACCATCTTTTCGAGGTGGTTTTCCATTTTCCGAGGGTAGTCAGGGGGTGGAGGCGGCGCAAGGTATCCACCTCGATGAGCCCCAACCGCAGCTAGTTGAAAGTAGCCAAAGGTAATTAATTTTGTAGTCGAAAACTAAGGGCGCACTGCCACTGCAAACTTGGTCGCCGGTGGATTTTGGATTCTGGTTAGACTGCCACAAGCTTTTGACAGTCCGCGTGCCGTGCAAATGGATTTTCCATTTTCCATTCCCAATTTTTCCATTTACCTTAGTTTCCACTCAGAATGAGTGGCAACATTTCCTCAAATGCAATACTGATTTTTTCTTTATTTTCGCCCAGGTGGATCTGTGCGTGTGTCTATTAATTTCCTTGGATGCACAGCTACTGGAAGGGCCACACCCTTTTGGGCGTTGACTAACGACTGGTGATAAATTGCTGAAGGCTAAAGATATACCAGATGCATTTACACTGTTGGAAAAAAGTCAGCTCTAATTTAATTTGAAGAACTCCTTTATGACCCTGAGACTTAAATTTTTGAAAAAATAATAAAGCAATCTTTACCACTACCCTTTAGAAACTGACGTATTTTTTTAAAAAAGCAATATTTTTTCAAGTGCTTCGAGCTTAACAAGCGTGTCTAATGGAGCGCTTATTTGGGTTGCCTTGATTTTGCATTTTGGCCGTCGGAGAGAAATGGCTGAAAGTCATTTCAGTGGCTGCTTGTTGTTGGTATTAAAAATTTGAATTTAAGGAGCAGCCGGCAGCTGCCCTCGGGCATCAGACAAATTATATTGCAGCCTGCCAGGACATCGCTGCTTGACTCCAGTTACCGTCTGCCACTCGGGTATTCTCTATCAACCGGTTCACTTCATCTGATTTGAACCGGCTAACCTCGTGCCTGGCTCAAGGTGCAAAGGCCATGTCAGGAAACTAAGGCCCGAGGTAACAGGACGCGTTAAAGTCAAAAGTTGTCTAACAACGCCAGAAAAGACTATCGGGTGTTGGCCGTGTACACAAACAAAATGAAAACGAAACGAAACGAAGTTATCAAGAAAGAGGGCACAGAGCCATTACCATTGTCCTGGATTGTCTTGCTGTCTGTCAAGCGACAAGTGCTTGGGGCCGGGCCGAGAACGCCTCTTGAGCTGTCTGCACTGCAGATACAAAGTCTCAAAAAAAGAAGTAACCTCGAGAGCAACAAAAGGAAATATCAACTTGGCCACAAGCCCTCCCCCAGACCGGGCCAACTGAAATCCTAGTGCGTGCCGGCCAGCAAGGAAAACAAGACTATTTGGGGGAATGGAGGCCCCAGTAAGCTCGTGCCAATGTCAAAAGTTAAAACGCAATAACAAAGGCAGACAAACGGAAAGAAAGTGGAAAATATCTAATCAAAGACGGCCTGTCGAGCGGCTCAAGTCGAGGAGCAAAGCTCGTGAAGCCCTAGAATTGTTTTGCAATCGCCCTGAACTTGAGTCGAGTTCCAACCGAGGACATTATCCGTTTGTCCTCCGCCCATTGGCCCCGGATTCCTGCCTCTGACCTGCTCCTGCTGCTAAGCTCTGCTGCATGGCTTCATAATTTTCACCGCATGTGGTCGCATTGCAGGCAACAGTTCGCCCCAACACGAGCTTCTATGGATTTTGTGAACTTGAGTTGAAAATGAAATTCTTTTTACACAAAAGAAAATTAAGGAGGCATTTTTTAATTATTGAATTTCTAAACGGCGTCGTGGTTCAACCATATTAATGATTAGGCTTTTAACGATATACATACAGATTCATAAGGACAAAATCGTAACTTATAAAATATTCTCTTATTTTTTGAAATACCTTCATGAGGTTTTTGTTTTAAATTCTTTCTGAAACTTCCGTTTTGGTTTTGTGGGCCATCATATTGACGGAGGCTTTGCGGCGAATATTCGAGGGTAATTAATCAACTGCCACGCGCATCAGGCCCACGCCCACCGCGCCCACACATTGGCCAAATTCTATTAGGCGCAGCTGAGCAGATGAGTCTTGGCCTTGGTTAAAGTTGCTGCCTAAGCCGGTGAAAATCCTCAGAAAGCTTTGCCCGTCTGCACCTGCCAGGTTGCCTTGGCACATCCCAAACATAAATGGAAAAGCAACGTGGAAAATTCGGAAATTACAGAGTTATGCCAGCTGTCGCAAAAATCCAGAGTTATATTTTCTCGCTGCTCCTGCCCCATTCCATCAGTGCCATCTCCCTCTCTCTCTCTCTCTCTTTCGTCCTGGAAAGCAGCTTACCCACACCCCAGGGGGCAGCTTGTACAAAAAATATGAGATACAAATCCATACGGGACTGCCACCATATTTTCGTTTTTATCGAATCTGATTTTATTTGGTTTCCGGCAAACTGAGACTCCGTTGAACGGCACTCGGCCCAAGTCGCCGGGATTCAATCCCACGCTGGCAAAGGATTTTCCGCAGAATTTTATGCTAATTATGCCGCTAAGCTTTGGCAACTTTCAAAAGAGTTTCGGGGTCTTAGAGCGCTTAAAAAACTTGGAGCGCATTGGAGCAATGTTTGCCGAAGACGCGCTTATGCAAACAGATTTGCGCTGACTGCAGGAAATTAAATCCCCCCATCCCGTCCATGGTGTGAGCTCGCACACGGCGGCGGAGTTTTTTATCCGTCCGATTTATTTATGACCAACTGCTTATAATTTACGTTCCGAAAAGTCAGACGGCCGGCGTCTATGGCATCAACACTTCCGCAAACGGCGGCGGCGGCGGCGGCAGCGTCTGGGTGATATCAAGTGAAACGATGCCAGCGGAAATCCACGTGCCGGTGCAGGAATCGAAGGAATTGGAAGGGACTAGCCATAACAAAGCCGAGAAAGGATGAAGGAGCTATTATTGAGGTCCATAGCGACGCCTGGATACCCGCTAATCGGACTATAAGTGATGGTTATCGCAGGACATCTGCTATGAAATATTTATGAAAAAGATGCAATATTTATAAATTTCTCTATAGAATTATTAAAATTATACCATTTCTCTAGAGTTTCCTCATTGATTACTTTTTTCCCCATCAAACGCATTACAATAAACTCCTTTGCAATAAAATAGGAATATGCCCGAACACAAAGGACTAGAAAGGGGCAAGGGTGAGGCGAAAATACCGAAACAGAAAAGGACATGCCTGGCCAATTTTTGTTGCTGACTGAGCAGAACATGGCAAAAGTTTAAGTAAGCAATATTTATTTTGTATTTTCGTATTTGTTTGTGAGAGTATCCTTACATTTTGATACAGTCCGCCCACCGAAGCAAGGGCTGCGGTCTGCAGCGGATTTCCAACTGCTCGGAGATTTTAGAGAAAGCCAAGCCGGCGGAAGGGGTGAAAAATATGAAAAATTGCAACATATTTTCCTTAGCCTCTGGTCTGAGTTAAACTTTTATTTGTTTGCTTCATTGCATGGTCGAGGCATTTTGTGGTTGAGCGAATCTCAAAGTTGCCTTCACATCCACATAAAAACCCGAAGCGAGAAAGGCAAAGGAAGCTGGCAAAAACTAAAACTGCACACAAAGGCAAAATTTGTTTCTGACACTGCCCGGGATCTGCATCTTCAATTGGATTTGTACAATATGGCAAAGAATACGAATACGTATAAAGGATGTGTATAAGTTTCTGGTGGTATCGGAGTTTCAGCTGACTGGCTGGTCACTTGTCTGGCATGTCAATAAGCCGTAATATTTGGAATTTTGCGGTTCGGAGATATGTTCGGAGAAAAATAGTCGGTCGAGAAACTTATTGACTTGTGGCCATCGTTTGGATGCCAATCGAGGCTCTCTGAGCGATGCACTATGTGGCATGCATCATTGATAATGTGAGCATGTGAGGAATTTTGCATATTCATCGGCACTCCGCACTTGAACACTCACCTCCTTCGTCGGTCATCACCAGGATGGTTGTCTCCGGTCCCAGGCCCTCGGGGTTGAACACCTGCACGGTCACCTTGTACTGAGTGTAGGTCTGCAGATTCTGTATCTCATGGCTCTGCAATCAAGACGGAAATTTGAAAGAATTATTTAAATGGTTGCTTTAAAATGCAAAAAAAGATCAAAAAGTCAAACGGAAAATGTTTTATCATACCCTTAAGAGTAAAACTGTCTTTGTTTAGACCATTTTATTATTAAAGAAAGTTTTCCCAAGTCCTTGTATTTTTCACAAGCCACAAACTCATTGAATTGTAAACTTATTAATAAGGTTGTTGGATTTTTTGCTGTGCACACCAGAGACTTTTCATTTGTTGGCCGTTAAAGGCGCATAACAAAATAAAGTGGAGCACTTGCAGCAAGTGCTTCTCTCCAGCAGCAGCAGCTCCGCCACCACCACCACCACCAGCCCTGCCTACTCAAGCCATACACTAGCTCCTGCCCCGCCCGTTTGGCATTGTGCATGCTTGGAGCGGAAATTGCGCGTTGCATACTTTTGTGCGTTGCCGTTGGCAAATATGAAAATTGCAGCACTTAAAATTGATTTGCAGTGCTGCCTCGTCGGTGCAAAAGGAAATTGAGTTGCTTGGGCAACGAGCAGTAGTCCTTGCCTTAATTGCCGTTCCACACCCCACCCCACCACACACACACACACATATGTACACTTGCTTCCGTATATCCTGGATTCGCCATAAGCGTATCTGCTTCGCTTTGGCTTTGTCCGTGAATCTCGCGAGCAGAGTGCGGCTGATTAAAGTTTAACCAAAGGTCAAAAGCAGTGCCAAGCCATAAAACAAGCCGCAGACTTAGAGTGGTTTTCTCACACATACACATACACTCACACTGGCACTCACACATTCAACGGTCAGTGAAAATTATGTAGAATACATTAGGATGCTCCCGCACTTGGTTTTTGGCCGGGTAAGCGAATGTGTATCTGTTGTGTGTGTGTCTGCGGTTAAGCCACAAACCCAACGGGTTTCGTCCGGGCTTCTATGCGAGTTCTAGGCTCTTCTAAGCAGCGGATTGACTGCCATGCCAACAGCTTAAGTGGCTGCTTTTCAGACGGATTTTCAGACGGCGCCAACTACTATCGCAGTTATTTCTAGGAAAAGCGTGATATCCTTCTGGCCCATCATGGCCTTTTACAGCCGAGCTCAAAGACATACGATGGAGACGACCAATTGGATAAAAAACAATAAATATTTTAAGAGATATTAGTCTATGTGCATAAAGACTTTTTGAAATTATCTGTAATATACCTATAAGTATTTTTACTGGCCCAAAAGCAGAACTATTTTTGCCACCACGACTGTAAATCTGCGTATAAAAGCTTCATTGGCTGGATTTAGTTGCTTTATATGGTGGACGCTCGTATAATTCCATTTTATTTAGTCGCCAGTAAATGAGGCCGAAAATTTACAACTGCTTTTATTTTTATGGACAGCGCTGAAAGTTGGAGCTGCCCAAGGCCAGGGCCACGTAATTGATATAATGTAATTGATAAAGTTACCAACTTCCCGCCATATTGCATAACTTCGGAAGTGCGAAGCTGTGAGATAATCATCTAAATTCCTCTCTGTTCTGCGTTAATTAGTGCCGACACGTTGACGCTGTTGCTGGTGAGTTGAGCTACTAGCGAAAAAACCAAGAATAGCCATACAAACGGATGCAAATTTCATCTGTCAAACAAATCCAAATGTCGGCGAAAAAAAGATCCTGTGAACCTTCCATTTTATATGTACTTTTCAGTGTTTTACTTTTTTTGTTGTAACTCAGCTCAACAATATCACCGTCGGACAGTTTTTTCCCTTTTTTCTGCAAGAACTCCCGTTTGGGCAAAAGTCCTTTGAGGTATCGTGTGACTCGACTTTCCGGCTTTTATCTGCGTGAAAGTTGCGAAATTTATGCTTTACGGCGCAGAAATTTTAATTAGAAAATTGGCAAATTTAGCCCTGCTAGCGATGTTGGAGAACTCCAGCTCCTACCCTCTCTTTTTCCACCTCACACACGTGACAGCTCAATGTGAATCCGGGCTGGCCAACATGCGAGGGCGTAAAGAGGGCGTGGCAGGTCGGCACAAGCCGCAGGCTCCCGAACGCTGATGCTGCGATATGGGAATAACAGAAAGCCATGTCCTGGACTCCACCAAATGACTTGAGCAGAAAAACATACAAGCACTTGAAAAAAAAGTTAAGAAAAGTCAAACTAAAAAAAAAACAAAAGATTTGACGATTTTGTTTAGAATTTTTGACAGAATCTTTTGAATTTTAAGGATGTCTTAATCGGATAGAATCCTTTTAAAAAATGTTTAAGTTTCTTATTTTCAAGTCGTTGTTTACTGAAGTCGGACTTTCTTTCAAGTGCACGGATTTCTAGGAAAAAATAGATATAACTAAAGTCGCACGTTTCTGCCTGCAAGGATAATATTTCAACATGCCAGCGACATGCAAAAGAGAGAAAAATAGAGGAGAATCCCGCCCCAGGACAGAGGAGAAGAGGCGCAAAGAGAGAGACAGATAGTGACTGGGGGGCCTCGTCGAGATAAGGACAAAGTATGCACTCGAGCACAAAAGCGTGCCATGCTTGTGGCAATCAAGCGTCCTCCCATTTTTCAGCCCACTTCCATTTTTTTTGGCCACTGCGTCGCGACGAGTGTCGTACGTGAGCATTATCGCTAATAATTTTTGCATATTTTAAGCCACCCGCTCCCGATCCGGATGGCAAATGCATCCGACAAAATTCAGCAATGCATTCCCTCTGCTCGGCTTTCGAATTTGGCTTAAACGGCCCCAGAGAATGGCTAGTGGCTTGGCTCGCGGCTAAGCCCAAGGCTAACTAAGCTTCTCTGCAATTCAGAGTGTGTTTGAATTTCTGTTTTCAAAGTGAGGTGTTCCTGAGTTTCTTTATAAATTTTTATGGAACTTTAAGTCCATTTATGAGGCTTATAAATACAGAACTAATGTGTTTCAAATACCACTATAGAATTCATCAAACAGAAGTAAGTTAGACTCCCCCACCCGAAATAGCTCCTTTTGTTGAAAGGTATTCCCAAGTTATTTGTTCGGGCACCGCCCCAAGTTTCTCTCTTCACTCCCTGTTATTTTATTAGCCAACTTGCGTGCTCAGCTACCAAACACCACACCCACTGCTTTTGGCCTAGACAAAACTGGCAAACTGGCCCCAGCTGAGAGCTAATCGTTAACAAATTGCCAGTGATATTGTGCCCCCAAACGATATATGGTGTATGCCCCCCGGCAACACCTTGACAGGTGCCCACCGAAAAACACTTGTAACCCTGCTCCAGTGTGTCTGTGTGTTGGTTTCAGGCTTCCCTATGTGCGTAAGGATTGGAATGTTTGGAGTGTAGGTGCATGGGAAATGTTTTACTTTCGGCCAGGTGTAAATTACTTTTTAATACGCCGCTGATGTGACTTTAAGCCAGCGAATGACACGCCAGAAATATTTTTAGACAAACTTAAAGCCCAAACATGGCACAGTGTAGGGAATGGTGTGGCAAAGTCCTCCAGTTTTTGTGGCATAGAAAATGATATGCACGTGGCAGGGCAGACAGACACGAACCGAAACCAATGCGAAATTGAATGACGCTGCAGGGCAGGACATGAAATGTTGCCCTCTATTGCTGCACTTTCAGATAATATTGAAATTCCAAAAAAATTGGTTTAAAGTACTTCAATTTAACAATAAAATATAGACGCTTGTTACAAAAATATGGAAAACAGCTTTAAAGAATGCCTTCATAAGGTTTTCTTATTTTAAATTTTTCTTTTTTTTTCCAGTGCACTTTAACCTCAGCAGTGCATTTCCAATATGGCCAATTGTCAGAAATCATGAAATTCAATTATCGTTGGCCTGTACGACTAAATACGAATATTTTTGAATATGCAAACTTACCTCAACCGTATTATCCCGAATATAGATTTCCTTGGTATCATTGGGGTCCCGATCGCGCGGTCGATATGTGATTCGATAGCCCAGGAACTCGCCCAGAATGGTGTCCGGAGGCGGGGGCTTCCAGGAGATGTAAACCGAGGTGGAGGACGTGTTGTGGGCCGTTGTGGGAATGGGCTTGCCCGTGGGAGCTGCAAGAGATTAAGTCGAAATGAATGAATGAGATTGGGTTAGGCCCCAAAACTTTGCCAGGGTGGTTGGGTAAAAGTTCCACTCCGAAAACTCAAAAATTCGAAATTAAAAACGCCGCGCAAAAGTTTCGTTCGTCCTCCGCCCCGAGAAACTCTGACCTGTCATGTAAAGCGGAACGTTGTCTGTGGCATTGTCAAGTTGTCACTGTCACGCAACATAAGTTGCAAGTGCCACGGCCGCTTTTCGGATAGCAACTGGGCTTAGCTTGGTGGATTGAGCCAACGGTGGTGGACTTCTTGCCTATTTCCCATTTTTGGCCATGTCTGCGAGCATTACTCGCAAGTTAAATGATGCGTGAGTTGTTCAGGTACACTCGAAAAATACTGCGAAGGAGTCCTTAATTTGGGATGAGCCAGGTCTTTGAGTTGTAAATTTGATAAAGGAATTATTCCAAAGTGTAGCAGGTAAGCCTGGCTAAGGATGATCTGGCACTTTGCCAACAATCTGAAGATGGAGGGTGAAAATGCCTTGCATACTTTAATGAATTTATAAATAAATTAAAAGATATTTTGTGTCGTTCGGCTTGACATTGATGCTGCGACCAAAAGTTTGTTTGAAAATTGAAAAGTTTTCGCTTTTTCGTCGCTTAGATTTAAGAACAATGTGCCTTATTGTCGGAGTAGGCTTTGCCGTTTGGTTAATTTATGCTTTCCGCAGGCCTAATTTATACAAATTGGCAACTTGGAAGGCGACCACAGTGAATGTACATATGTATATGCGTGGCTCACCAGGAGGGCCGATGGGCAAAGGACCTTAATGAGCTCAAGAGCGGGGGAATCAGCACTATTGACTAATTTGTAACCGCATGTGTTGCAGCTTCGCCAGCTTCACAGGTTCGGCAGCT
Organism: Drosophila pseudoananassae pseudoananassae; assembly: GCA_018153035.1. Classification (NCBI taxonomy): domain Eukaryota; kingdom Metazoa; phylum Arthropoda; class Insecta; order Diptera; family Drosophilidae; genus Drosophila; species Drosophila pseudoananassae. The sequence goes on from JAECXR010000055.1 coordinate 5,221,268, forward strand.
TCGGGTCGCATTCCATTGTGCGTGCGGCAACATAAATGGAATTTCACACCGCACAAAACCGAAAATGCCTGGTGGCAAAGTCATTTTCAATGTCCGCAAGACAAATGTGTTGCTAATAGCTTGTCGCCGTTGCCGCTGCTGCTGCCACTGCTGCTGTTGCTGCTACTTTCACTTTGATTAATGTGTCTCGCGCTCTTAAAGCCTACGGAAAGTTTTGTGACTTTTTGGAGTCCATTTATAGTATGTAGGGGCGGATGGATATGGATATGGGATGTACGCATGTGGGACACGCACGGTCATACGATTAATCATTGTCTGCGGCAGCAGCCAAAACCGAAACAGGAACTGAAACAGAAACCGAAATAGCAGCAGGTGAAATGTCGGTCAAACGACATGAACTGTCAAGGATCCAGAGGCAAAGAAGTGCATTTAGCAGGACAAGGCACATAATTACATCCAACTTAAACTTTTTAAATGGAAAGGTTCCTCGGCTTTGTCATCGCTTGTTAGTGAAAAGAAAAGTTTCACTAACATTTAAGTTTTTATTTTGCATACAGAGGGTAAATTAATTTACAACTCGTAGACAATTGCGTTTAATTGATTGGTTTTTATACTGAAAACATAAATAAACTTTTACAGCTTGAAATAAAGAAATATGTAATTCCTTTCCTTTTGGCATTAAATAAATGTCATATTATATTACTAGCAGTTTTATATTGTTTTGGATGATTTAAAGAAAATTTTAAGGCAATGAAAATACATTTTTCCACTTTATATTAAATTAATTTTGAGCGTTGTAGTATCTACATTTTTCCTAAAAACTTGACCGCAATTGTAGTTTCCTTTCAAGCGGCGGGTGGACAAATTTAATGTCATTGCCAGGAAAAGGAAGTTGGATGCAGAAGGAGCCTCCCAGGCGGGTGAGCATCATAAAATGACGACACACCTGGCCGAGCCGGGCCGGGCCGGGCTTGGCAGAGCCTACCGTCAGCGGAAAAATAATTAAACGTATACAACGTGAGGAGACTCCGGCTTTATGAGGCCGTAATTGCTGGCAGTTGTGGAGCGGAGCTGGGGAGCCTGGGAGTGACAACTTTTCATTGACGGCACTTAAAAGTCAGGCCAAGTCGTTGGAATTGAAATGAAAAATTAATGCGATTGTAAAAATTGTTATGTCATGTGTCGCGTAACTTGGCTCCACACTACAGTCTATAGAAACGATGTACATATAAACGTAATGCGTATGTGGTGAGAGCAGCCTACGCGAATAGTTTATGATCCTGCCTATAATAAAGTGTTTTGTGTGTACAAGTGGGAGGATAACTCACCCTCACGCAGGGTGACAATGTAGTAGGACTCCTTGGAGGGGGGACTAATTCCCAGCTTGTTGACCGCCAACAGGCGAAAGCTGTAGACGGTGAAGGGCGTCAGTCCAGTCACCTGATATGATGTGGCATTCGTCTTGGTGTAGATCCGGGCCAGCTGCTCCCAAATCCCGTCCTCGCCCTCTCTGCAAAACGAAAATCAATCATTTCTTTTAGTATACTTGGAGAAACATTTAGCATTAGGTTTTGTTGAAAATAATTAATGTCTTATTAAATTGCTAGCTACTTTGGGGAAGAGGTTCTGCATGCCTTCCATCCTCCTTAAATAAAATTTTTGGTACCCCGATAAAACATTAATATTTTCCTATTACTTTTAAGTGTATAATGATGGCTCATTCGCTTGGAAAATTCATTGATTCAATTAATCGAGTCAACGAGACGCGGCCAAACAAAACAGTTTGATGCGACCGAATTATATAAACGAATCATTTCATTATTGTGCATTTATATTGCAATTACCAGTTCAATTGGCGCACACAAGTGCACCCGTATTGGACCATATAATATATATATCTATATGGTCTCAGATATCTATATTTTACGGCTGCAATCTCGCTGAGGAGAGTGCGGGGATGGTGCCCAATATACATAAACCATGGGCATAAAATGCATTATGAAAATTTATATAAAACGGATGCGGATTTGCATGACACTTGTGGGTGGGGTGGTTCTTTTGGGGATCCGGGAATGAAATGTGTGCCGCGCATAGGCACTAAAATATTTATGCGCCTTTCTGACACACACAGACTAGCCCACACACACGCCATTTTACATAGAGTCCACCCACCTACGAGCAGGAGCGAAAAAAAGAAATATTTTGAATCCTGCCGATATTGTTGTTGTTGCTCTGCATATAAATTACTCGCAGCCGCTCGCACAATGAACATTTTTCATGGCACATTTCAAAGTGTAGTAAATTTTGGTTTAAACTCACATAATTTTAGCATATTTTTTGGCACATTTCGCTTTCGGGGCTGCATAAATTTTGCGGTAGAGCCGCCCCCGTCTCTAAAGTTTGATTTTAATGGGGATTACTGATTCGAGTGGCAACGGCGATGAGTGCGCGACTACTGACCCCTTATACCGCTTTTATGGTGCGATTAAAAATTGTTTAAATACGAGCCGATGAAAAATGTTGGACATTTTATGAATGGCGCCAACCAATGAATGGAAGTACCTCCACCCCACTCCAAAAAATATAAAGGACGGAAATTGTGTCAAAAAAATGATTAAAATTAATAAATGCGAGCGAGCAGCTTCCGTGCTGAGTGGAGCCCATCTGTTTTCCTTGGCAGTGGGCATTTAGTGAATATATGTATGTTTGTGTGGACCGGGGAATTGGGGACTCGCTGCCAGGACACGCTGCATTGAAAGTGTATGCAATATGCACAGCCAGTGAGTAAAAAAATTGTTTGGCGACTTTATGAAGCATGGCAGCAAACGCCCGCCCATCATGTATCGCAGTATGAAAACCATATGAAAAACGTACTGGTCCTCGATCCCAGGAATTAAAAAAGGAAACACACAGGGGGGAAAGATTCTGGGCCAGCACAGGCAAAGTAACCACAATGGCAAATAAATTTGCGGCCTTTCCACGGACATGTATTGGATGCTTTTTGCATGTTGGCTTTGTAGTTATGGCCGGCTCCGTTTTTTACCCTGGGTAAGCTGCTTTAAAACTGTTTGCTTGCCTGCTTTTTTCCATATTAAATAAATGAATAAGAGTTATTTATGCATCTGTGTATTCGCCTGTGTTTGCTTTGCCAGGGTATCGCATCTATCCGGCCGAGGGCTAAGGGCCAAAGTTCAGACACGAGTTGTTGAAACAGGAAAATTTACTTGTGGCCCTAGTCCCTAAAGATAATGGACAAATAGTCGTCAGGCAGATGGGACATGAATTTCAAGGAAAAATTCAATGGTCCATGTCATTTTTGTTCTTTTTGCCTTTGAAATATAATAAACTAACTTCATGTGACTATTATTTTGATTTACTTTCACAAGTTAATTATTGCATTTAAATGAAATTGGAAAAAATTGTTAAGTAAACAAACAAAAACTTACATGCTATGAAAATATTTTCATAAGCACTGGAATTAATTACTGAAACTGAATAAACGCTAAAATTCTGCAGAGTGTTTTTTTTCAAAAGATACAATATTTGAATAAACAGCGGGCAGCCGTTAATGCCATGTGGAATATTTATCCTCCGACCATTATACATTGGTTGCACTTCATCAGCAGGATTGAAATCGAAATGCAGTTCTCGCAGCAGTTGATAAACATGTCAGTTGTGGAGTGGCAAGCCACAAAGTTTGCCCCAGTTTTCGGTTGACCGAAAGTTATGCCAGTGGAATATTCGAAATACAAAACATCGATATGCACACACACACGCGTATCCTCGAACTGATGACATTATCCTGCCTGCCCTGTGCCTCTGCCTGCAGGACGTGTGTGTGCAACAGTTGAGGGGCAGCAATTTATGGATAGACTTAACGCTTGGCCGGGCAACTCAACCCATTTCAATTGCCAGGGAGCCAGCCCAAATCCAGCGTAAGCATGTCGCCATTGCCATCGTCATCATCATCTTTGACGTCTTTCAATTTCGATGGGAGCCCTATGTGCATATTGAACCACCACCCACCACCACCCTCTGCATATGCGCAAATAAACCGAATCAAGCGTAAATGTAAATAAGAGGCGTTGCTTCTGATGCTACTGCTGCAGGACGGAGGGCGGAAAGTGCGGTGCAGCATTGGGACAGCATCAAGAACTCGACCCTCTCCCTTGTCGGTGGGAATTTACATAAAATGCAGTCTGTAGCTCCACGTCGCTGGATACGGAGATCGAGATGGAGATGGGGCGGCTTCATTTTGTGTACGCGCTGCCCAAAAAAGTATGCTACACCGCGTATAAGCTGTTCCCTGCACTCGCAAAAAAAGTGATTCATAGGTTTTTGCTTAAAATATTTTTCCGAATTAGACAAAAAGTCAAAATCCTAGAAGGCTAAAAACAACTGAATTAATTTCTATAAACAATAGGAACTATCTTCAATAATAAATCAATGGAATCATTTATAAACTGCCTTATTGAAAAGGATATGTTGGTATTTTGAATATTTTGAAACTTTCCTGCCATTTAGTAGACTCTTTTCGAGTGTACGTACACTTGGCAGGCGACGGCGCGTGTTCACATTTCCTTCAGTGTTTGCATGGGTGTAGTTATTTCTTATTTTGCATAAATGCACCGCAGGCTCTGCTTTCCAGTTGGCTGTCATCGATTGTGCCGTGGACCCAGTGTCTTGTCGGGGACACGCCCACTGGTAGCCCCATCGCCCATCACCCCCCTCCAGAACAGCAGCTCTGATGCTGCCGCTGCAGTTGATGGAAATTTATTGAAAAAGTTTCGCTTTTTGGTATTTTTTTCTTCACATTTTCGCTTGGCCTTTGTAGTGCGTCGGTGGTGGGCGGCGTTCGCTTTTTTTATTTCATTCCCCACATTGAGTTCAAGTTATTCGGAAAATAGCCGCCCATATATGGCTGTATACTGTGGGTACAGGCTGTGTGTGTGAGCTTGACTTAACCCGGAACGCCGCACCCCCGCCCACACACTGATGCCCAGATGGCTTTATGCGCCCGCCAGTGTTTTCTTTTCTATTTAAATCGAGCACAAGTGAAGTGCGTATCCCCCGTAGTCATGCATATCGCCGTCGTCCTTTTACATATTAATTAAAGGACTACCGGACTCGTGGGCCAGGATATGTGACCTGAGATTGAACCGTAATTTTTACTTTTATAGTCCAGCGTTCCATCCGTCTCAGGTATTAATAAAATGTAATATTGATTTTGAAGTTTAATTTACTTAAAGGCAATAAAACTGTATTGATAGTTTAAGCCACCAAGTGGAAAAATCTGTGGACGTGGCCAACTGCTGGAGAAGGGCGGCATAATTACGAAGATGTGCAGTGCATGTTAGGGGCGCTAATTCATTAGGGCAACGGGGTCGGTTGCATCCATTGGCAAAGCTCCTTTGCATGTGTCAATCATGCCCCGTGCGTCCATCATCGCCACAGACAGCTCTTAAGCGCCCTTTGCCACCACCCTATTTGGCATAAGCATCCGCCCACCTCTACCCACCCATCCATTGGGACTTCATCAGCTTAAAACATTCTGGAAGTCTGGCCAACTAGCTAGTTTCTGGCTAAGAGTCTATTATTTTTCACTTTAAAGTTTAAACCTACATTTTATAAATATATCTTCTAAGAATTTAATACTTGTTTGGTTTTACTTTATAAAGATATAATTTAATTATTCTATGCTGATTGGTTGGCATCACTCATGTTGCTACTGAAAACTATCTCAGTCCAACCCAGCAACACGGCCCTGCATTCCCCTCATGGCAACACTTACCGCGTTTCAATAATAAAATGCGTGACGGGCGCATTCCGCGGGTGCTGAGAATGCGCCCAGGATAAGTTCACCGAGCGTGATGTGAAACTTATCAACAATGGTCGCTCCGGCGGATCGGGCACATCTGTGAAAAGAAAAAAAACCAGAGTATGAGAGCGAGGAAGGATGAAAAGGCCACCAGCTATCAGTGAAATGCAAATGGAAATCATATCAAGGCGAGTGCGAATGCGGACTCCCACGCAAGGAGCGGCAACAATGGAAACACAAGTGAGAAATCGAAGGAAAATAAAAAGCAAGGCATCAGTTAAGGAAGACATATCGCGAAATTAAATCTCGGGGCCAAGGATGTTGGTCAAGTAAACCGGAAAAATCATTAAAGTAGTTAAGTGCTTCATCGCGAAAGCAAAAAATTCAACAGAAATATGAGAGATACCAACCTTGAACTAGCAAGTCGACAATGGCCTCTGGTATGTGGCGATCGTTCACCAGACATATATATTCCGCTGTATCACTTGCCAAGGAGGGCGAAAATTGCAGTCCAAAGTTATCCGATAAAAGTTGTATCTAAAATGAAATTAGGGAAGTTAATTAGAACTTTTGTTTCATGATCCAAAAATCGAAGTATTCCAGAGCCCGACGCTTGGATAATAGCTACACGAGTTTCCACTTTGGCCATGACAAACTTTTAAATAAAAAGATTCGTATATATAGGACGGACGGCTCATCCTTCCTGGAAAACAACAACAAAATGCACTGCCTGTCATCGACCTCAGCCTAAAACTTTGTCCAGTATCTGAGGCAAATTTGTTTTGGCCACAACTCCACTTCCCCTACTCATAATTAAACTATCTTTCCTACACGTTCCGTTGACTAAGTGCCAGTAAATTCAACTAAGATTGGATGCTTGTTTTTATGTTCAGATTTGCTGAAAATTTTGAAATTACTTTGAAGCAGAAAATAAACCTAATACACAGATGCAAGTACAAATTTATTCACCTTGTCCTGTCGTGTGGTTGGGATTCTCATCACAGATTGCTAGATCCTGTGAATATATTTCGAGTGAATTTATGGCAACAGTCCGTGTTTATTTCGAATGGGAAATTACATTATTTCTAGTACATAGCAGTCAATCCATCTTCGGGCAACAGCCAAGGTATCTGGGTTATCTCCACATGCCTGACCCTGTTATTTATTTTTGTATCTTTATTTTTCACTTCATACATGCCCTCAAATTATAAGTTTCAATGGAATCAGCTTTAGTTTCTCTATATTGTGCCAGCCGAATGCATTCTGCTCAATATAATGGTCGACAAGCATTACTAGACATTGCTCCGAGAATATTTTCGAGAATATTCGCATGTGGAATTTTTAATTTGCCATTCTATGTTCTAGTAAACTCTAATTACATTCATTGCCCTTTTGACTCCTTACATGACCGAGTGCCTTGCCCAGCAGACCGAAAACACAGCGAGGATAAAGGGGATCATTTTTGGGGAAAAACACAGAGAACCAACAAAAAAATAAAAAAATAAAAGGAGAACTTGTAGAGGCAAATCCCTCCAAGTCCTATGGGCAAGTGGATCTCCTTAGTCTGCTTGGATTGTGCAAACATGAATCATTTCTAGCCTCGGTCATAAAACAAAAGTTAATAGCTCAACAGGGTTCTGGTCTGGGATGGGGATGTGTGTGGGGGTCATGTGTCAGATGTAATAAAATGAAGCAGCTACTGTGCCAAGGTGAAAAACTTTTAATACACATAATAGCCGGGCCAAGGAAGCAGCCGCCGCACTTGGAGGAAACTTCTACGGGCCAAGAAATGCGAGCCGGGCTCTGAAGCCGGATTGGGACCAACTTTGGCTGCAGCTCAAGTGTCCCAGTCTGCCATTTAACACATAGCTGGCTAGCTAGAAGCACTCGCTCCTGGTCTAGAATAGTCTTGAAACACTGAGGAAAACTTAGGATTTCTTGAGCCAATTAAAAAAATATTTATAAGCCTCAGAGAACATTAAAGTATTCCAGTGAGTAACTATTTACTTATATTATTTTCACTATTCCTTGTTTTTTTTTTATCAGTGAAAACTTCTCAGGATTCTCAATCATCTTGTTCCCAACGAAGGGGCAACTTCATCATTCTGTTTGCGCCGCCTCAATGGCCCCCAGAGTGCGTTTAAGGCCACTGCAATCACTTCAGGCCCCCTACCCTCTGCCATCTGGCAGCCACTTGAACATTTTTTGCGCCGTGTCGCTTTTGTTTTAGTGCAACTATCAAACATTTAAAATATATTAGCCGTGCCGGCTGCACTCTGCACCCTGAACCCTTCCGGCTGCAGCCCTCTCTGGGCCCAACATTGATGGCCACTTAGTTGTCGGGGCTTTCGCTGCACTTTCTTGTAGTCATCGCCATTGTCGGCGGCGGAGGGCAAAGTTCAAACAGCCGCCCGGCAACCGGCTATCAATTATTTTAACAGCTTCGTTTTTGCGCGAAGAATGGGCCATATATATCACAGGCCCTCGGATCGCCCGTCCAAAGGGAGCAGCTCTAAGTGTTGAAATGAATTCTAATATGACGCGAGGGTGCAGTTTTTGAGTGAAAATTGCACGGCGAAAAATGATTCGATTTTAAATGGAATAGAACTGGAAAACCATATTTTCTCGCCAAGAATTTTCAAAATTCATTTATTTATTTACTTACCCTTGGACTGTGCAGCAGGGGTATCCGATTGGCAAACTGTGCAATGGTCGTTGAGGCCGTTTTCCACACCAGGGTGTCCACCAAGGAGTGCTCATTGACCCCCGGACACGGAATGGTCACGTTCTTGCCAGCCTCAGCATTCACCTTAACGTAGTCCAGATTTGTGACGTCTGTAAGAAATAAATAAAGGTAAGGGTAAGTAAGTATATGTTATTTCAATATTTTTTTCTTCCTGTGCAAGGTTACGGGGCTAAAGAGGTTACGAGTAAAAAACGAGAAAATCAAGTAAGCCGACGGAAAAATGGTGAAAGCTTGCCAGAATTTGGGGCATTCCATTGAGAAAGTTCAGGCTACATGAGGAGGAGCTGCTTGGATCCTCATAAAAGAGGAGCTCAAGTTATTTGGAAAGGAACATTTTTTGGCACACAAAAGCGAAAAGCAGCCGCAAAATGTTTGGGCAAAATATCTGCAAGGCATTTTAATTACATAACATGTTTACGGAGCAGTGGCCCCTTCCACACCCACTCCCAAAATCCCTCCCCTAATGTCAGTGGCAGTGTTGAAAGCAATTTTATGCTCTAAAGTATTTGGTCGATGCAGCTCCCAGTCGGTCACCTCGACCCAGGTGAGCCACTCCCACCTGCAAGCCCGGTTAGTTTCATGCATGCCAGAGCAGCAGCAGCAGCAGAAGCAGAAGCATCAGAAGCTTACCTTCCGATCCTTTCGAGCAATATTTGTTTTGGAAATTGCCAAAAATGCATTGCAATTACGAGAAACCCGGAGTCGACTCACTCTTCTACGGGGCCTTCAATTAAAATTATAGAAACAACAAATCGATTGCCCTGTGGGCAGTTTTCCAGGGATTTAACGTAAGCAGCTTTGGCAGCTGCAGATGCACCACATTGCACTGCATAAATTGCCAAAGCGTCCAAGTGTTGGTAATAAGCATCAGGCATGACATCCACTCCAATTCCAATTCCATCTCCAGCTACAGCTCCAACTACTACTCCAAGACCTCCCAGGCTCCCAGGCAAAAATGAGCCTTTCGATTTTCGTTTGGGATCTGACTTTGGGGCCACCACTTGCCAGCAATTGAGAAATCATGCTGAAAACCCAGCAATGACAACAGCCGCTCCACCAATGCCAAAAACCCACCCATTAGCCATGGATGGCACTGGTGCAATGGCAGTGGCAGTGGCATTGCCAGTTGCAACTCAACTGGTTGCCACAACGACTGCATTTCAAGTGTCCCCCATCGAGCAAATGGTTTTTGGGTTTTCGGAGCTCGGTTTTTGGCTTTTTCCGATTTTTGGACGCTGGGCAAGGGTGATTATTTCAAAATCAATGAAGCTTTTGTCCACTTAGGCCACGGCTCCCCGTAAACGACTACACAACTATCACTGGTTTATATATAAGTAATCGATTCATTGCCGTGTTGTCTGTGCCATGGCCATAATTAAATTTCAGATCCCATCTTGGATGCAAAATTTTCACTCGCAGTTGGTCCAGATTTTGGTGTAATTTATGGGTAACTTGATTATGCACTAAGGAAAATGCATGACAGGTTCTATAGTTCCACTAAGAAATAATACCCTTTTGTGTTGAATTTTCTTCAGTGTTGGTTCAAAAAAGGTCCTGGGATTTTTGCATATTGGCCAACACGCATACAGATGAGTTCTAGCAGTCAGAAACAGAGGGCGAATCGCAGTTTAATTTCCTGATGCAACGGCCCCGAGCTCAGGAAACAATTGCACACAATTTACGATGGGGGGTAGAGCCATTTTTGACGACTTTCTGAAATCGCAACGTCCAGTAGACGTAGACATTGGCAATTAAGCGGCAAAACATCGCGACAGTCAGACAGACGGACAGACAGACGGGCGCTGTAAATAAATTATAATTATTTTGTGCCATTCAAATGAGTGCCCAAGGGATTGGTCGCTAGACCACAGGAAAATTAGCCAACGACAAAATCGAAATAAGTAGTCAGACCAGAAAAGGACGACCACCCCTCGGTTTCCGAATCGGGACGGGATTGAGCTAATAATCAAATTGAATGCAACCCCCGGACAACTCACCCGGCAACAATTAATTTTATTTATGTTGATTCTAATCAACGGAGGGCAGACAGTTGACTTGGACTTGGACTTGGACTTTATTGTGCAGGCAGGCAGGCAGGCTGTCATGGCAAAAGATCCCTTGCTATTCAAATCCGAGCGGAAAACTCGCCAGAGCGCATGAAAGATGAAAATATTGAATTTATGCTTCAGTGCTTGGAGTTTCAACTGAAACACTTTTACCCACCCAGTACCAGAAAAATAAAAATGCACTGATGATAATTTTTATCATTAAATGGATAATAATTCAAGACAAAAGTGAGAATTATTTTTAATAAGAACTTGTTACATGATAGTAGTAAATTGTTGTTTGTATAGTTTCTAATTTGTTATTTTTTGTCACAAATTTTATTTTCAGTGCCACTCGACAGCTTTACAAATATTACAGCACTTAGCTGCGTCTGATTGTTTGTTCTGGGATCTTGGGAGCTCATCTGACCCGTTGTCATGTCAATTGTTGGGAAAAAAAACACACTCTCGGTGCAGGACCAAAGCTCTGTTGAGAAACTCAACTACAGAAGTGAAAAGTTGGACAACACAATAACCCATCGCCCCGTATAGTATTTGCTGCTATTGTTGCTTGGAAACTATTGAAGGATCATTTGCATGCAGCAACATCGAAACGGAGAACATTTAATGTGCAACTCAGACGTTGTCAATGGAAGTGCCATTTGGCAGTCAGTCGCCAGTTAACCCTATCGGCAACAACTTTGCCGCATTTGGCTTTCAATTTCAGCACATTCCGGGTGTCGTCTGTCGCTCCCCCATCTTTCCCTCCACCCCATTTGGATACATTTTGAATGGACTTTGGGTTTGGTGCGTGCAACCAACAAGTTGCAACCTTTTATGGCGTACACTTTGGAGTGCATCTATTTGGAAACCATTTCGATGCAATTTTCCGAAAGGATCGAGGGGAAAATCGCAGCCAACGGTTTAGCTGCATGGCAGGCAGCAGCCACTTGAGTTGAAAGTTCAAAGGGAGCATTGAATAAGGATCCGGCTCCCGCCACTCGAACAGTCCACTCGCATTAACAACCCTCCGTTCGGCGTGGTGCATCAATATCAGCCAGGATTTAAGCCCGAATTGGATGAGTAATTATCCAATTAAAACTGAAGTTTCGGTCAGGCTGTGGACACTTGCCTGGATACCCGGCCACGGGCGGTCTTATAACTTGGGGCACGTGGCCAGGACGACAGTCAGTCAACTGGCAGGACACATGCACTCAAAATATATATTTGTGTATTTATTATTAAAGCTATTAGGGATACAAAGTGTCAATATTTAAAATTTATTCTCATGACTTGACAAGAGCTGTTTATCTTTAAAAGCCATGTCTTGTATTTTTTATTGCCATTCCATTTTTTTGGTAGTGTATGCTTGAGTATCTGCGTTGGGCTGCCCGTCTATCTGAATTTCTGTATATCTGTCTGCCTGTCTACTGTTTGTATAGACACTTTCTGTCAGCCTGCGATGGCCGCCGACCGCCACAGAAGGCCACGAAGAATAAATGCGTGTGCAGACATCGATGGAAAGGACATGCGAACATCGTGCTCATGACAACCCACCCGCGCATACACTTACGCATAAGCCCACACACACACATGGCCACGAAGGACACAGACAGGCAGACAATATCCCTTTTTTATGCCTGAACGCAGCAAATAATGAAATTATGACAACCAACCGAGGGTGGGGGAGGACTGAAACTGGGAAAAAGATGGGCACTTCTTGGGATGACGAAAACGAGATAAAAGCTGACAAGTGGCGAATATGAAATATGATTGAGCTGGGCGCACTGCCACACCCTCGCCCGGAACACTTAACTTTAACTAGGCAACTTGAAGTGTTTCTGCCTTGGGTAAACATATGTATATGCGATCCAGACGGAAGCCCTGGGCCCCCAAGGATCAGTCAATAATGCTGACATCAAATTGAAGCCAAGCTGATGGCAACTGTCAGGCAAATGTGTTTCAATTTCGTTAAACTTCGGGCTAAAAGTGGATGAGAGCGGGTTAAGGATGGGTGTATTCGGTTCGTTGGATGTAGGCTTGTGGGCGGAAAGTTGAAGGTTAGCAGAGTTGCGGGCTGTGGGGTGGAGGCTGAGGGCTGGGCAGTAGGGTGAGCCGGCAAACCGACAGTCGGCGGCCAGCGGTAATCCCTTCCGTTTCATTACACAAATGCGGCTTAAAGGGAAAATATATTATAAATACCTACAACAATATGAAAGCCCCATAAAATACGAGCCATATTAAAATGCAAATAAACCCACACTTGCACTGAGAGGAATATTGGTTAGTCACCAGATATTAAACTAGTGGGTCAGATTAGCAAACAAAAAGCTTTGACTAAACCTTAAAAATAGACCAAAAGCGCGTCGCAATTTATATAATTAAAGAAGAAATATTATTTCTCTGTGTATTTTGTCTCAAAGAGTTTCACTCTGGCAGGTGCGTATGCAAAATCTCATCGACGTTGCTCTTTGTTAAATTGATATAATTAACCGAGCCCCGGCGAACTGAAACCGGATTGAAAGCCTGAAAATTGATCGTAAAGAATACACTGGCTGGATGCTGGTTGCTGGCAGCTTGCCTCATTATGGCTGCATAATTTTCGCTGCAAACCCGTCAAATTGGCGCAAAAGAGCATTTCCCTCCGGCTCCCAGCTCCCAACTCCCACCTCCCAGCACCCTCAGGCACCATGCCCAAAAAATTCAAATGGAAAATTCTGCACATTTTGCTCCGTAAATTGGAATTGCCAGCAGGCGAAGCCAAGAGGACCAACAGAGCCGGAAACCGAGCCGAGGCAGGTGAAAAGTGAAAGGCTGAAATGCTGTTGCCACTCTTAGCCGGCGAATTTGAGCATTTGAGCGCTTTTTTTGCTAGTTTAGAAGCGCTTCGAGTGCTCTCTTCACGTGTCCTTGTTTGGGTCCATATCCTTGCCACCCTCACTGTGTGTTTGCGCGCCTGTGTGGGTTGGTTTGTCGCCCTTGTCGTTGCTGGGAGCTTAGTGTAATTAAACCTAAATAGCCTGCATAATGAGAAAGTAATTAGCAATGTTGTTGCTGCTGTCTTCTGTCCCTCTTTGTTGGATGTGATCTTGAATGTGAATTGATAAATACCATCGCAGAAAAAACAGCGGATAAAATAGAATCCCTGCATAATTAATTTTATAAATCGAGCGACAGTCTTTGTTTTTGATTTTTCATCACAAGCCGAGTGTGATTTGCTTAGTAGTTTCTCTTTAAACTGGTTTATCTACCGAGAATAATAAACGGATATTTTTTAACACTGTATGATTTATGTCTGGCCATGGAAATGAATTGAAACCGTTCGTTTTTTTTTTTGGTTTATGGTCGACCATTGTTTTATGGCTTTCCGGCGGTAAGTTTTTATTGTTTTTTTAGCTCGCCATAACTCTATCTCAACAGAGCTTGAACAAAAACCGCCTTATCTACCACATTATCTTTTGGTATTTAATTTAGAGCGGGAATTTCAACAATTTCAGCAGCAATTGGCGTGTGTGTGTGTAGTACAGTTGTGTAGGAAGTCATCGTCGCTAGCTGGCGGCGTTGCCACCTCGGCTTTGTCGATTATTGCCACCACGCTGCGCCGCCGCAGTTCTGAGCCCAGAGCGAGCCAGTGTTGCACAACAGAACTTTAAGCCACAGAGGAAAGCCAAAGACACCGAACCGACGCCACGCTGCGCAAACTCCCAAGATGTTCCACAACTTGAGTTGGCCGCCGACTATAGCTGCCACTCGATCGCGGCGATCGATTAAACCGAATCCGAAGTACACCAGCGATGACATGATCGATCTGGTCGATCTCACCGAGGACGATGACGACGAGCTGGCGGATGCTGCCTTCAATCCCCAACTGTACAATTCGGACGACGACGATATGAGCGAGGGTGAGTTCGAGGAGGAGCAGAGTCCCCCCAAGCTGCCGCCGGTGAAGCGTAAACGTGGACGTCCGCCGAAGGCTAGTACATTGGCCAACACGGCCGGCTCATCGGTGGGGAGTACAACGGTCGTATCCAAGATGGGCGCTTCATCCGGACGCCCGACACCCAGTAGCCTGCAACAGCTGCTGCGCAACGATAACGATAACGATAGTCCGGTGGCGCGCAAAAGCTATATGGGCGTCAGTGGTCATCGCAGCACCAAGATGGGCCAACTGGGAAGGATGCCGTCGGTTACGTTTAAGATTAACACCAGCAGCGGTAATCGCTCTGTACCGAGGTCAAGGTCCGCGGGTAGTGCTTGTCATGGAGGAGCATTGTCGAAACCTAACAAGTCGGATGACGAAGACGACGTGCCCACGTTCACCATTGTAAACATAGACGACATTATCAATCAGGAAGATGTTTTGATCAGCAGAGCCAATATCAATATCGCCGCTGCAACAGCAGCAGTGGCAAACTTTGGCAGCGCCACCGGCAAAAAGCGGGGCCGGCCTCGAACCAGGGGCATCCCGCCCAGCAGCAACGCGGTTGACGCCCACGCCCCGCGGGTAGGCTTCTCGCTAAGGAGTGTGAGTTTACCCAAACGCGGAAAAGTCTCGATTAAATCCAATCCGGGCTACAATCAAAACAATATTCCAATGAAGCCCCCGCCACGGATTCTCAATACGGAAATGGGCAAGAAAGCTCAGAATATTAAGCCGCTGTTGAACATGGACAAGGAGCTGCGCCCCATGCCCATCGACACCGAGAAGGATGAACTGGAGCCCGACTTGGATTTCGACAATTATGAGCCTTCAACATCAACACCGCTCAGTGCATCGGCCGGCAAAAGGAACGGCAGCAGCAAGAACAACAACAATAGCAACAATCGCCAGAATATCCTGTCGACGGCCTCAGCATCCTCGGTGAATGCTCGCCCGAACCTAAAACTGTCGACGTTACTGGTTGAGTCGGGTTCTGGGGAGCTAACGCTCTATAAGAAGCCCGGAATCAGTATCAAGCGACGCGGCAAAGAGAATCATCCGCAGGAGGACGACCTGAAGGATTCGGGTGCGGATGTGGGAGGATCGGAAACGCATAAAAGCACCACCAACAGCAGCGGCAGTAGCAGTAGCCATTCCAAATACTTTCCGCCAGAGACGACCACCTTTTGCGAGGAGGACGGGTGTGTCGTTAAGAAGATTACCTGCTATGAGACGTGGCACGTGATCATACCAGCCGGGGATTCGCAGGCGGAGCAGCAGCGCACCTTCCTGCGACTGGCGCTCGTTAAGCTGGCCAATGCCACGGGCCGGATCAAGGTGCCGTCCAGCAAATGGACCAGCAAGATTACCCTCAATAAGGTGTCTCCAACTTTAATGCAGCGCCAGACAATGACCATATTCACCGGAGACCTGAAGGCGCACAACATACCCGAGGAGGAGCGGGACAAGTACCAGCCGTCGTGCGTCACGTACCTGCGTACGGCGCTGGACACGACAAAGTGCCGGGGGTGCTACGATCGGTCCATTACCTTTAAGAACAAATGGTTCTATTCGAATATCGATGGGAGGCACGTCAACTTATTGGGTGCCCCGGAATTGGTCGACTCCCTGAAGGATGTGGAGATCCTGCTGGATATTCTCGAGCATCTGACACTCGACAGCCAACTGGTCGAGATAGTAAGCGCCGCCAACGGAACTGGCAAGGATAACAACTAGGAAACGCATCACATTATAAAAAACAGCCGCACATACACACAATTAAATGGGATTTTCATTCGAGAAATCGAAAAGGAATTATATTGCATGTCCGTTAGCTTAGTCCCACTCACACACTATTTGCATTTACACCAACACCTGAGCTGTCTAAACTAAATAAAGCCCGCCGACACCACCGAAAACAAAAAGCGCCAGAAAAAGCGGGGAAACGGGGACAGGACCAGGAACCAACTCAAACAGCAGAGCAAGTTCTTTTCTCATTAAGTCCTGTGTTTACACATAGACACCCGCCCACTCGCCATGCCACCCCATCACACACACACAAATAAAACACCTCTTTTATCCACACACACAGCTACTTGTCTATACATATTTGCGAAATTTTCACACCAGCGGCGACATCGGCTGCGAACGAGCCTAATGAGTCCAAATCCGTTGCCCGCAACTTTCGGTGCCACGCCCTCTCGGGGGTCCTGTGAAATCCATAGGACACGATACGATAGCCCTGCCTGCCTGCCAGCCTGTGCCTTTATCTGCCCTGCCCCCTGCCCGACTGCCAGCCAGCCCGTCTCTCTGGCCTGTTGACAAAATAAAGGCCAACAAAATGAGAGGCCCTGGTGTAATTTGTTGAAAAGCTGCGTGGTAAAAAAGAAACATGTTCACACTGGACGACCGGAAAAACAACAAACAACACCAGAGCAACAACAAGGGGCCAGAGCACAACAACAGCAAGCACAATGCCAAATAGAAGGCAAGTTTTAATTAATCATGACGGGCTAAACAAAAGTCGAGTTTTCCACACAGAGGATATAGGTCTTAAATACTATAAGATAAAATAAATTACTTTGAAATGTGTAAAAATAATACTTAATAATAAAATAACGAGTGTCCTTCTTAAATATTATTTTTTTAGCAGACTTACTAATTACTTTCCTTTCCCAATAAAAGCTTTCCTCCAGTGTAGATGAAAGGAATCGGCTTCAGTAGCAGTGAACAAAAATGTCAACGGCAAACGTCTAGATAAATATGTCAGTGACAAAGCTGGCAGCCAATTCAAAGCACTGTCTCCCCTAGCCCAGGAAACCCTTCCCCATCCACTTAAAAAAAACCCCCACCTCCTACTCAGTGAGTGGCTGACAAATATTTGCCCGAGCGATAATCAAATTTACATTGTGCTCAAGTAGAAAACGAAGAAGGAGCCCTGGGAGTGGGCCACTTGGAGGTCGTCCTTCGAGTGGCTGAAACGGGTGTTACAGTGGGTGGCTGGGTGACGAGGTGGTTGGTAATTGCGAGTCAAATGACACCAACGGCCATTGGCAGGCGGATCAGGAGCTGGAGGAGCAACAGCTGGAACAAAGTGCGGGCTGCAGCTGCGACAGGTACAAGCGCATTAAGCCAACGGCGCTGGCGTGCGGCCTCTGCCGGAAAATACAAGGAAAATTACTTAACTCCGGTCGTCATTAAAGAGCTTGGCCCGCTGGCTTTCCACGCTCCGAGAGTTTCCTTCGTAAAACACTGGAGCGCCGGCACTCAGAGTTCAAGTGTTGCTGTGCCTGCCGCAGGACATTAACAATATTTCCGCGCTTCTGTGCACGTGTGTCTGTGTCCTTGTGTGTGACTGTGTGTGTAAAGGACCTTAAAGTTTATGCTAATGGGCGCCCGCATGCACTTGTATTTGCATTCGAGCCATGCGGGTTAACCAGTGGGAACTTCAAAAGGAAATCTCCTTTTTATTAATCTAATTTGAAAGGCTTTGCGAGTGTTTCAAAAGCAGAAACTATGCGGCTGGGCCGCCTTATATTTATTGCCTTTAGCTTTAACTAAACAGCGTTCGAGGGACAAAAGTTTCACATCGAAAGTTTGCCAGATACACGACCAAACTCAGCCAATTGGCACTCTGGAACGCCCACTGGCAATGGGGCAAACTGAACAACAAATTACACGACACTGGGGAATTTATCCTTGCCGAAATATTTGCGGCAAGGCGTATGCCGCGAACTCAGCTTGTCTAATAAATTAAAGCAGCTAACTGGCACCCCGTTCCGGCCTTACTATATCTTGTCGATTGGCCCTGGCCCACACTCTCTTTAACCAGCATCCTGCTGTGCAGCTCCCTGCCTCCTGCACACACCCAGACAATTTCGCTTAAATTAAACACAAACGACAAGTTGAACTGTAAACAAATGCGACAATTTATCTTACTTTCATTTAATTGTCAGCGGAAAAATGCTTGCCAAAGCAAAACCAAAGACAACAGCCAAAGTGGAGCAGTCATGATTACATAATGCACAATACGTTCCCGTAAATATGTATTTTAGTACACATACATATATTTATTTGCGGGCATGGGAGTGTGTAAGATAATCAACGTGAAATTAGCGCTGACAAATTGCCAAAATGCCAAAAGGAACATTTTCGGTGAGGATCATCGCAGTAACTCCGCGCTTTAGCCGGCAAAAGCGAAAATTCAAAAATTTCCCTACAGCTCACACACACAGCAGAAACGGGCCAACCAGCAGAGAGTGAAAATAATGGAAAATGTATTTATTTTGCCACGAACGAAAACAATGCAAGAGCAGGCGGGCGGAACGAGTTGTCTGGCCAACAAAAATATTTTCATAGATATTTTTGCGCTATTTAAATGCCGCATATTTTATTCATCTGCCCCTCACTTTCCCTTTGTCAAGAGTGTTTCCAATTGTTGCCAAAATAAATAGCCAAAGTAATGGTTCTACATTTAAGCGTTTATATCGCTTGATGTCTAATTTGTAAATATTTTTAAAGAACACGTTTGTTTCTTCAATAAAAATATTTATTATTTTCTTGATGAACATTTTTTAAAGCTACTTGGTTAGAGGCAGCTTTTAATGCTTTTGGGGAGAAAACATCCAACTTGGCATCTCAGCTTTCTATTTCATTTTGGCCTGGTCTCGTCCTTTTTTTGGTCCAAAAATGTAGGCTACGCTTTGTGGATGCCACGCAGCGTGCAATATGATAAATAGAGTGTGCAGCTGCCGCCACCACTGCCGCTGCAGTAGTTTGCTGGTAGTATCCCAGCTAGTGGTGGTGCGGCCTGTTCATCACAAAGTGGGTCAGTTGTTTACTGACACAGTGACTCTCAAGTGCACCACCCATCCACCCACCCTTGCTGCATCAGTATGTGGCATCTGATGTTGCGTTGTATTTGTTGCACTCGAGCGTCGACAGACGCACTCAACACTCAACGCTGCAACAGTAGCTGCAGCAGTACCACCATCAGCTATATCTGACACAGTTGACGGCTACAGATGTAATGCAGGCGGGCAGCTAACCACTCAGTCAACCTCGGCCACGCCCAAGTTCCACTTGCTGTAATTTTTATATTTTGTTGCGCCACAGTGTTTAGCAGAAGCATTCCTTTGAGTGTGTGTTTGTGTGCGAGTGACGGAAATGCAAAAGTGTCTCATTGTGTTGCCCTCGGGCTTTTATTTCTATTTTTTATTCATCCTTTTTTGGCCTGGCAGCAGCATTTTTGCTAAGTACTTGGAAACATTTAAATGTTGCAACGACGAAGGGTAAATGCCAGGGGGGGAAGGATGGTAAGTTGCATGCGAGACTCTTCTCCTCTACCCTGGCCCCTCCCTCGGATTGAAATTTGTGGCAAATTGAAACAAACAATCTTCAAAGGCCAGAAAAAGCAACGCCTTAAGCTTCAATTCTTTGGAATTTCCTGATTGTGACCTGGTTCAGAACACGGCAATTAAATCAACACTACTTTTAATTTATTTGGATTTTTTACATATAGTACTTGCACAATTCGGATCCCTTGAGCAAAATGTCGACATCAGGGATAAAAAATAAATGAAAACCCTAAACTGATATCCTATTTCACTTTTACTTTTTTTTGCCGTGCTTCTGCCATTGTAACAGTTTGCAGGTCAAGTGTGTGGTGCATGCCACCACAATGGACCGCTGCAGCCACCCGACCATGCACCCTTCCATCCATTGTCCTGGCCCCATTCCAACGGAATGATGGCACACCTGAGACCCGGTTGCCTGCGCGCTCTAAGTGAAACAACCAACACAAATATCACGAGCTTGCCACGCAAATAAACAGAGCTTCGTCGTTTTAGGAAAGCAAACAAAGTGAAGCGTTGCGTATACGCAACGTGCGCCGTTGTCTAGCCAGCTTTTCAGCCGCCAGTCAAAGTCGCTGGCGGTAGCTGTTGCTGTTGCCGTTGTCGTTTGGTTTTTGTTATGGGTGCGGCTGACTCATTTGA
The DNA here is from genome assembly GCA_018153035.1 of Drosophila pseudoananassae pseudoananassae. Lineage (NCBI taxonomy): Eukaryota > Metazoa > Arthropoda > Insecta > Diptera > Drosophilidae > Drosophila > Drosophila pseudoananassae. The sequence continues at coordinate 5,241,792 of JAECXR010000055.1, forward strand.
TTGCATGTCGGGGGCGTGGCCCATCCCGAGCCCTCTTAAGCTCTCGGCTAAAATTTCTAATGCACTTTGCGCGTGTTTATTATTTTAATTACAGAGCATGTGAAACTTAAATGCCTTCAGATGCAAATTGCTCTTGTCTGCCACTCATCCGGCGCTTGTTTGCCTGTGCGTGCTGCGGCAGCTGGAAGAAGGATGAGGTGACATCAGTGGCAGCAGCGACATCAACTGCTCTCCCTTACAACATTAACTATTAAGCGCTTGGTTTGCTCATTAAAATGCGCCATGATTATTTGTTTATAAGCTTAGCTGGCAGAGTGCTGAAAACTGCTGGCAGTTTATCATTTTTTGAGGGGCGCGCTCGCGTGACGGGGATGCATAAAAAATATATCTCCCTACTAATGACACCACTTTCGTATTGATTTCGCTTTTGCCACCATTTTTTTCGCCCCACCGTGATGTGCACTTTTTGTGGCCAGGCTAATGAAGTGGTTTGCCTTGGAACAAAAATCCCCACAAGTGGGTCACAATGACAATTCCTTTTTTTGGATTTCGTTCTATTTTTTCCTCTTGTTCTTTTTCCTCGCTGCTCTATAAATAAGGCGACAGATAGTATTGGATTAATCTAGATGTCCATTTGTTTTCATTAGACTAATTTTTGTGTGCAACTAAGCCGGGCTAATGACACTGAATATGCTCATATGCTGATCGAAGTGCCAGCTGCTACAGGGGCTCCTTTTAGAACGCATTCGCCTGGATTTGGCCAAATTGGTTTCCGAATTTGCCAGGCCACAGGCAAAGGCCACAAGTTTTCGGGCCAATGATGAAATCGCCTGCAATACGGGCTAGCTGGCGTTGAAACTTCTCCTTTGCGGACCACAGAGCACTTAACATTTCTACCAGACAGGTCTTAAATAATTGTGCATGTGCCGACTAATTCGAAGCACTTTGAAGTTGAAAGCAGCCTGTTTGCTGCTCTGCACCGAGTGAACTGTCAATGGCGACAGCTTAAAGTAGATGGATCTTCATTATCCACTGCACGGAGAATAATTTTCTGGGCAGCCTTAAGCCAGATGTGTGAACCAATCATTTACTATTTAAAGACCATTTTCCATGTGTAATTTTAAATTAGTATAGCACGAACCACTCCAGAAACTACTTAACATTTCCGGGTGCATTTTGACCCAGATTGCTTTTCCCGAACGGAGAGAGAGGTTGTCTTGTTTATATGGGACCCCATTAAGCACATGTTGAACTGCTTAGCAGGCTTATCGGTTCTCATAATAATTGCAGCTGCAAATTGTCTTTATTTATTGTCTTGCAGATGCACACGAACGGCAGTCGACCTCTCGCAGCATCTGCACTGGTCGTGTTGGTTCTGTGCATCCTTGTCGTTATTTTAATGACGACAATTGTTTGCCTTACCTACACACACGGACCTGGGAGTGGTCGGCCGGATATGCTCCAATGTCCGGTGAGCATGTAAATTTCAATTAGAAGCAAACACGAGCCGGGCTGCTAATAAACTCTCCTCATTACACTTGCTAATAAATTGTCAGTGGCAGCTGCTTTAACTCGGCCATGAACGCAGGCCACTGGACCAGGTCAGCAGTTTATTGCTCTCAATCAATCGATGACAGGCAGCGTCTGGGCGTAAATCAATTAGCAGGCAATGAAACGAGCCTCGGAACAAAAAGAGCCTTTCACACATCCAGGCCAGACACTGGGGAGTGACAATTTGCCAAAATACGCAGAAGCCATGGCTGTGGAAGGATGTCTCTGGAAGGAGTGGCAGTGCCCCTCAACGGCATCGCGTCATAAATAAAAAACCAATTAATTTATCATCTTCTCGAAGCGTGGGACCAGTGACGAGGAAAAGCACCAGAAATGGGGAAATTGATGAAATGGGAGTGGGTCTGTTTATGTGTTCTTCAAAGAGGAAAGTCAAAGAAATGAAATAAGTCTGGGCCGTTGGAGTCAAGGAGCCGAAAATCCAATACACTTTCTAGGAACTTACTAACCTTATTAAAAAACAAGACTTAAACAGTCTTGCATTCAGACATGTTTAAAGAACTTACCAGACAAGGATAATTTAATAAGCGTATTCTTTTTAAAACTTTTTGTCTTGAAATCTTTTTCTTTAGAAAATGTTGTGTTTTATAGATAGACTTGTAGCAGACATTCTTTTTAATGATTCCGGGAATTGAGAGCATTGGGCTTTCACCTGTCTGAAGGACTTGGGACAGCCTAGCCAGGCGTTAAACGAAGCTCGGCTAATGGCAACAACGCACGCATAGCAGTGACAACGACAACGACAACAACACCAATGGCAACACCAAAACCATTACCAGCGGCAACGGCAAATACGATTCACGGCCAGCTAGTGGAAAAAGCATGTTACCCATACGCCGTGTTGTACCCAACGCAAACGCATTATAAATGATCAGCGCCAAGTTGTTGGTGCGTGCATGTGCTGCCTCCTTTTTTGTTCGATTCCGAGGGATTTCGTTTTTCGGTGTTTTCGCTGCTGTTTTGCCTTTTGCATATTTTTCACCTTAACTCAATTCTGTGTGTTTGTTTGTCGGTCGGTTGCGAGAGGCGCAACATAAGCCACCAAATGACTTTGCGGCATTAGGAAGTGCGGTGGCAGGCAGCCAGTCTGACTGAAATCACGCACATCCGCTGTGGGTACACACGTATGTCTTACCTATCTAGTGGGATGCACATAAAAAAATATGTACATCTTTAAATTGTACAAACACCTATCCTTCTACAAAATATCATTTTATTGACTTTTCCCAATTAATAATAATTGTTATGTATCTCATTTTAAAATACTCATTCTATATTTTCTTCAAGTGTATTCATGTGCCCCACTTCAGAGGCTCTCACTCTGCTCTTCTGTTTGGTTGGTGGTGCCTGGCAACCGCTTAAATTTAAATTTAGTTGCTCGCATTTATCGTTGCCCCATATGGCTGCTTAATGCCTTTTTGATAGTAATTCCCGGCATAAGCACTTTTATATATTCGCTTCTTCTTGGCAGTCATTTTCTCTCTACCATTCGGGAAGAACTATCACAAAAAATTTATTAAAGACCTGGGGAGTTCCTGGTCTTGTTTTCTATGGCGAAACAATCCGGGTTATCCAGGGACCCACGTGCTGTTTGTTTTGGTGTTTTCCTGCTCGGGTGTACGGTTTCTTTTCTCTGTTTTTCCGTAACGGAATTTCGTTTGCTTTTTGGTGTTTTGCATACACGCACACACACACCCGCACACCCGCACCTTTGAGGGTTTGTTTGTTATTTCATACCGAGCTAGTGTGCGGGTGTGGGTGGACTTCCATTTTGTTACTGCCAACACACATTAAAAGTTGTTAGTTTGTAAATTGTTTGTGATTCATTGTTGTAGCATGGCTATCATAACGATAGCAACCTGTAATCACATTCTAAATATTATATTGTTTGTATTTTTACGGCTAATTACTCATATTTTGGGCGATCCTTGTTTGGGTGGCAACGTGTCGTATGCGTGTTATGGCCACTTGACGGCACCAGCATAATAATAAAAGCTATTTTTGCATAGCCCGCAAGTAGCATTCACAACATTTTACCCACAGACGAGGCCTCTAAGCAGCCAAACAGTTTGTTGTATAATAATTGGGTTATAAAAACAATGAGCGGCAATAATGTGCAAAATAATTTTAAATGCACTCACACTGGAGAGCTGTGGAGAGACACGGACCCGGACACACGGCCGCGTGGGAAAAGCTTTCTTTTAGGGTTAATTAGCACAATTTTCTCTGGCTTTTATGACCCCAAAATACAAGTGTTTGGCGTGTGGCCATGGCCAGGTCCCAGTTTTCCGCTTCCAGCTTCTCATTTTGCTCAGCCTTGAGTTTCCCAGCTCTGCCAGCTTCCCAGTTCTCCCAGTCGACTTCATTTTGTGGTTGCTTGTAGCAGCAAAAGCAACAGCAGCAGCAGCCAATTTTCTTTTAACTGTTGTTTGGGTTTTCCTCCTCGCTGTGGCTGCCATAGCTTCCTTCTGCCAACTGCTTTTCACCCGTTCTGGCCTGACCTCAATTTGTTCTGTTCACAGCATGCCCACGGGCGCAGTCTGGACATTTAATTGTTTGCTTTTTGAGTGCGCCCAGAGCCGGCCATGGAAAATAATAGAAATTAAGCCCAAGCGCCCATAAACGACCTAAAACGCCCCAATGAGCTGCACTTCCCACCCACTTCTAATCCGGTCGAGCGCTCCTCTTCGCGTTCAATATTCGTCTGCAAACTTTGCCGCCACATCGAATCCTGAAAAATGTTCAAGTGTTCAGCTTTCGACCACACCCATCTCAAAAAATGAAATGCAGAGTGAATAACTACGACCTATCGCTATAGATTGAAAGTGCAATAAGAAATATACTTTCATATTTGGTTATTTGATTTTAAAATATTTTTAAATTTAAATACTACACCAAACTTTGACTTAAGATATTAAAGTATTCTTAGTTATAACCTATATTATTTTTTCTGTGCATACACCTGCCAAATAAATAAAAAATTAAAGAACAATAATAATATTAAAAGAAATGAAGTGACTGCTACTTGAACATTAAGCTACTTTCGAATGCAGCCGAATTTAATGCGGCTCGTTGAATGTCTCTCCATTTTTTTGTTTGTTGGTTTCATTCATTTATGAAAATTGTTTTCATTAATGCCATTGAAATTGTATTATTTGCGTCCAAGTGAATAAATTTGCATGCGGCTGGGCAAATACATTTCATCTTTTCTTTTCCTTCACGCATTCATATTTTCCTTTTCCGCTCTTTGTTTGCTCCGGAGCATCACAAAAAAAATAATATTATAAAACTGGAGCCACTGACAGCGGTGATGTCGCAGTTTCTGACAGCTTCCATTACCTGTCCACTCAAGCATTCAGAGTCCTCAACGCCCCCTCGGCTCCCGCGCCGCTTCTATATTCAATGCGTGTGAGTGTTTTTTTTTTGGCGGGGACTGGAGGGCGGAGTTAACTGTATAGTCACTCCAATAAGCACGTCGTCTGCCGTGGAGAACCCTCATTGAATGGGGCGAATTGTGTATTCAAAACTGCAATTCAGGAAATTACATTTCGAGGCGGAGCTCCGTCGGAGCCGCCCAGCAGGTGACAGCCGGATTAAAATCACTGCTGCTCCAATTAATTGGTAGCATTTACTTTATGTATAAGGCAGGGCTTACCAGTGGATTTAGTCCGGAAGAGGTGTAGTATTAAATGGTTAGTAAGTTGGAGTATATGTTCTATTAAATGGTTATTCATAGTAAATATTAGTGGAGTTGTAAGATTTCCCATTGAATGCCCACTCCTCATCCAGTAATAACTTCTCTACGCAATGCGATTAGATATAGATTTTATGCTCGAGTGGCAATACACAAAGTCGGCTGCCGATTGCATCGCACGGCTCTATAGCTTTCAATAACTATCGCCATGTGCGGTCGGCCTGGTCAATGCCTCATTAGGCAGTGGCAAATTTACTGCCAGACCACGCGTCGTATGCGTAATATGGAATGCGAGGCCGGCGAACAGAGCCAGTGTGACGGCAATTAATTTGTGAATTTAGCAAATGAGCATACAAATTTTATGTAAATTGGTAAATGTTTTTGCACTGCCTCGGCATCCGATGCAACTAACACGATGCCCCAGCTGACAGGTGACAAAGTCCGACTAGTGGGCAGAGGTGGGCCCGGTCGAAAACGAAAAACGGTTCGAAGCCAGCCAGGTAATTGCTTGATTTGCATAATTTATTGTGCACCCAATCCAATTCCATTCCATTTCAATTTGAGGTGTTGCCCCGACAACTGACAGGGCATCGGCTATGCGAAAATAGTTTCGAAAATGTTATCATTGCCAGGCGAGTGGTGCTTAATTAGGCAAAACTAACGATCATTATGCATAAACAGTAATTAAATTGCATTGACCGAGCTGGTTCGAACCGAACCGAAAATATTTGGGTCAGACAGAGCACTGGCAGCAGTTAGAGACAAGTTTCGTTGGCCTAATGGGCTGGCATTGGGCCGACACGCCCACTTAACACGACAGTGGGGGGCGGTTGCAATTTATCAAAATGAAATGCTGAAAGCTGGAAAAAGCAAGCCAACTCGAAATAGTGCCAGTAAAAAACGAAGCGCGGCGAAAAGTGAAAAAGTTTGCTTCCAGAAATGGTTGTCTGACGTCTGTCGTCGCGATGTCGTTCATACTCTATTTCCAAAAGTTTGGGTGAGAGAAGGACTATTCGAGTAGATTTTCGATTCAGACTCAACGATTATGAACAGTATTCTTATTGAGAATTCATAGCTTTGGAACTATTTCCACAGTGTATACTCCATCTCCGCTGTCAGGGCATAAGACATTGAAGTAAACAAATGCTTCAGATCTCTGAAAATAGCATTTAAACGAGACAAAGCCAAGTAGCAGAGCATTGTATCCTTTTTGTGGCAATTTTGTTGCATTCGGTTTCACTGCTGGAAACAGTGGCTCTGCCATCGAGCATGGAACTCGACTCGATAATGAAATGACCACAGAACAGCTGGAGCTTTATTTGCCTCACTTTTTAGTTGGCTGCCCTCGACTCAGTGTCAATATAAAATATTTTAAGTGCCCGGAGTCGGGAGTCTGGAGCTTGGAGTTTGGAGTTGGCCAAGTTGGCTGTGGTCAGTGCCTGGAAACTTTCGTTTCTTTTTGGCCAACGAAAAGCGGCAACTTCTGGCCAAGACAAATGCTGACATTTCACTCAGCCAGCTGGCGGACTTGTAGTTAATTTTTTTTAGTTTTAGTTTCTCATTTTTTTGGCTCTCGAATGAGACCATAAGAGCCAAGAGCTATGGGAAAAATTTTCGCAATTATGCGTTTGCTTTCGCTCCGCCCCGCCCACACTTCTTTGTCATGCAACTAATTACATTTTTCATCAATCAAATTGCAGCGTCAAAATGCAAATTTCATTCCTCCCACCCGGGCACTGCACGCCGCGGCTTGTGTTTAATATTAATTAATATAAAATGCCCAGGCTAAGCCAAAAATGGTTGCAGCCATTTTCATTACGGTCATAACAATGAAAATTGCCGGCTTGTAATTGCAAAAATTGCAGAGAACCCCGGGAACTGAACACACCACACACCCGCCAACCCGCGTTGTAATTTTCGAGCTTTGCTCGCAGACACTTTGAGAGTTTCCCTGTCGTGGCTTATTTTCACCCACTTTTTGTCGAGTTTCGGCCACGTTTTGTTTGCCAACGCCACTCGAAATTTTCCATTTAAATGGCAAACACGGGCGAAGAGGCCCTGACGGGAGAGCCGGAGGCGGGGCCGTGCAAGAAAAACAGGCCCGGATTCTTCCGGTTGCAATTGCAGCAGCAACACTGCGAGTCGCTGGTTTTGATAGCGCCATTGGCGGCACAATGACTTCATAAACAGATTTTCATTTCCCTTTCGCTCCATCTCGCTCTTTATCTACCCATCTCGCTCCCGTTTCTGTGGGTAGCTATAAAAATACAATTTCCTGTGCTTTATGTGGAACTGAAAGCAGACAGACAGACTGCGAGTGCCACAGACATTATTGCTATATAGCGTCGTTTCCTCCAGCGACTGTCTGAAGTCTGAAAGTCTAAAGGTCCTCTGTCCTCCCGGTACCCGGTACGCGGTACTCGGTTCCCCGTTCTGTCCTCGTTTTGTGTTGGATTTTATGCTAACAGTTTTTTGTTTTCCGCTTTTCGGATGACCTATTGCAGAATAAGCCAATTGTTTCTCGGCTTTGTAATTATTGTGGGTGGCCCTGCGAGTCCCTGAAAGTTTTATCAATGCAGCTATGGGAAATCTTAACCGCCAGTTCTTGTGGAATTTTTTTAGTTAACCCCTATGTCTACTCTGGCACCATTCTTGGCCGTAACAAAAGATAGACTGAAAGCCGAAACGAAGAAATGTTGCGCCTGTTGTCAGTTTGATAAGGGCACTTAGGCAAATCTTTTGTCAGGGTGAAAGCCTCCAGTTGATGTCATCGTTAGGCGAAAGTCAAAGTCAAAGGGAAAGCCGGAATAAAAGGCCTGCGTCGAGCCGAGCACTTCATTAAAACACATGCCAGGAAAAGGCATACCACACCATACCCTTACCAATCCATTCCAATCCCGACGCGTGTTCAGTTTTCGCATTAATTTGGTCAATTTATGTGCGTGTGCGATAAAAGGACAAATGGACGACAGGCGATGGTTCTTCTTGGCGTGGAGGGATATTGGGGGAAGGTTTCCCCCCTCTCCACACCTCCCTTTTTGGCACCACCTAAATAGGCCAAGCGTCCATTGCATAACAAAATAGTTGGAGTGTGTACTGCATACGGACTTGGTGTCTAAACTGTCATTACTCATACGCCGCGTGCGCCGAAGGCAATTAAAGCCAATAAAATGCACAAGTGGCGCTGCACTCGGCCATAATTACCCCACTGAGCTGGACTGCTTCCAATTCACAAAATTCGGCTGTGAAATGCTTCGCTTTCAATTGAATTCTCTAACATTTATTTGATGGCAGGAAGCAGCATTTGGCCAAAACGAGTGCGAATGAGCGACGTGTGTGAGTGGAAACCGTTTAAAAACGTTTAAAAGTGCTCGATACAAAAATTGAGCTGGGTAGCTACTAGCTGGGGGAAATCAATTATAAACTGGTAATTGAGGAACTCGGCTAGCAAATTGAATCATGTTTATAGCTGTGGGTGGTGGTCGAAAACTGGTGTGCGGTGGCTGCCTCAATTGGCTGGCAAATTGCACGTGCCACGCCCACCTCCAAGACGCTTGTTTGCCAGTGTGTGCCAGTGAGTGTGTGTGCCTGGGAATGTGTGTGAGTGTGGTCAAGTTGTCGTTTGTTTGTTTGCCTACATGGAAAACTTTGGGTTCTGTTAAGTTTATGCAAATGTCCTTTCGGCAATTAGCAATAAATGTTTGCACTGGCCATTCTACGAGCCTGTTCCCTATATTTGTTTGTGTCCTTGTGCACCCATGTGGGTGTATGGCTGTGTTTAGAGTGTATATTGTGGCCATTTGTGGCCCATTTGTGATACAAATCATGCGGTCAACGTTTACTGCGGGCCACCAGATGCCTTTGACTTGGCCATTTCCAGAAAACCACCCACCGAGAAGGCAAAAGGACCCGATCGGAGTGTATTGCGGTCAGTGTGCAAATTATATTATATTTCTACCTGCATATTGGGTCCTGGAGCTATATGTTCCAACTTTCGGAAACTATCATGCTTCAATTAAATAAAGACTTTGGTCCTAACCGTTTGTCAAAAGAAGTACAGAAAACCAATGCAATATACAATTAAAATAAATAATTTTCTTAGATAAAATACAATAAATGTTGAAAAAATATTAGGAGGTTCATTTAGATAATTTAAAAAGTTTCTTTGATATGTGGAATCCACCTATCCATTGGAAGCCACACACTTGAATATTTCAATTGACGACTCTAGCAGCTTGTGGACAAGTTATTGGATGGGCATTTCGAAGTCAAGTTCCTAACCGCGCCACGAACTCCTAGGTCGCACTTAATCGCAGATTCAGCGGCCAAACCGATTCCTCATCTGCTGAGGTGAGCTCTTAATGCATTAATTGGAAACCAAGCTGGCACAGCTTTGTGGGCTGCATTTAGATTGATTTTCATGCATAAGCAGTGGGGCACAGATTGTTGGCAGCCACGCCCCCATACCATTATCCGTGTACGGAGCTAGAGCCTGCCCCCCTGTCACCTCCCCAAGCCTTCGAGTTGGTTGACCCAGTTTATCAAGTTTTCACTTGTCTGGAATGCGCCAAGTGGCCTGGCCACGAGGACAATACTTGGTCTCGGCCTGTCTGTGAGGTTTCCCCTTTCCATTGGCGCCCCCGCCCGACTAGTGTTGTGCCCAGCAATCTGAGTATTGCACTCGGCATTCGGTTGCCCGGGAAAAGTTTTCCAGTTGTGCCAACACAACGCCTTTTGGGCTGCCTGTCGACATCAATTTGCATCTGGGTACATTAGGGTGGGCCTCTTAAACTGTTATGCTTTCTAGATAATATTAGAAAAATAAAAAAAATAAAAGTACTATATTTGGAAAATTTAATCGCATTTAAAAGGATTAAGCTTTAAAATATGTATAGTGTATAATTTATTTACTATAGGACCCACCTTGCCTCACAATATGTGTCTTTGGTTACTTGTTTGTGTGTTTGCGTTCCGCTCGATAAATTGTTTCCCAAGTTTTCGTCAGGGAATCCTTCTAGGCTGGAACTGCTTAAATACTGGTCCTGTATATCCCAGCCTATTATTAATGGCACAATATCCTTGGCCTGCCAATTGATTGATGGCTGATAAGAAGCATGAATCAGCGGGTAGGGATCTTTTTTTCCATATCCATTCCCAATCCCCAATCCCCAGCCCCAACCTCAAGCAAACGCCTTTGAATCTGACGGCATAATAATACGCGTTTATCTTTGCTTGGTTACCAGGCTCTAACAATTTGATTTATGCATTTCCATTTGTGCGTGGGCCGCAACATGTGAAGTTTTCCCGGAAACTCACACACGGACCCTAATGGCAACAACATCAGAAAGTCTGATTAGATTTCGCCGGCAATTACGTGAGCAAGTTGCTCCTTTGAAAGGCACACCCGCCTGCCTGCTCATATGTGGCTTTAATTAGTCAAATTTCGTTGGCAACGCGACTGACTGTTGGCCCATGCGAACATTATCGGCCCGATTTAGATTTATCGAAGCCAAATAGGCACAATGATTGAGCTTGTTAGGCCGTTGTCGTGAATGTGAATAAATGTTTTATAAATCATATCCGATTGCGATTTCCCGACGATCCCTTATGAAAACCCCTTGATTGTCAGTCTATCTCTGCATGTGTGTGTGTGCGGAAGGGTACACTGAAAGATAATCCTAGCTGCCAGGGCAACGAACTACCCAAAAACGAAATCCCCTTTGCTTGCCAGCATCAACAGCAAAGTTCATTTGGCTTTGACTTAGCCGAAATTCAATATTAAAATCGGATATAAATTGTTACCAGAACAACAACATCCTGCTCATCCTGCGACTAACAAGTGGTTGACATGGCCCGAAAGCCCAACCACCCACACACTCACGTACAGCTTTTTAACATGTGCATTTGTTTAAGTATGTGTAAGCCTGTTTATTCAAATGTATTGCATTTATTTCCGCTCCGCTGCCATCCTGCTGAGCTCTGTCCTGTTCTGTTCTGTTCGGCTCAGTATTGTTTTGTTAGCAATTTTGGAAATGCTCTTAAAATATTCATGGGTATCAAATGTTTGATACAAGCCCGCACCCATGTATAAAATGTATTAAGGGGACTTAAGCCGACTAACTGTCGAATTGGTTTTTGTGTCTGCCCGGTGCGCACACGTGCTTGCACAGGTCCTGAAAAACCGTCAGGTCTGCTTTAATATTTATATGATTAATTCGTATATGTCCATGGGCAATTAATCAAAATATTCATGGCACCCTGACCCCGGCCCCTCCATAGCCTTTCGATGCCATGGCCTAGTTATAGGCCGCCGGAAATGTGATTGATCGTGTGTGTCTATACGGGGCTGCTGCTGGTGTTGTATAATTAGCCGACACGTTCGTTCCCTGACCTTTGACAGGACTCTGGTAATTGCGTAATGAAAATTAATAGATTTATGAGCAAAGCTCCAAAGAGCGCTTTAAAACTTGGCCAGAACAGTGACTGCTTCTGGGAGAGACAACTTCTGACAGGCTGCAGCCGTAAAAGCTGCGACACAAAAGCAACAACTAAGTGAGTGGTGTGGGGCCCCGGGGAACCCTTCGCCGGAGCCTTTTATTGCCCGAAAAGTGTATGACAAATGCGTGGCACGGCTATCACATCGCATCCGCATCCTCATCGGTCGTAAAAGCGGCGACGCCTCCATTGTTAATCTCCACTCACGGCAACGGCAGAAACAACGGCATCGCTTCTGTTTGGCTTTTGTTTTATTGTCGCACTTATTTTTATTTGCACATCGCTCGATGATGCCATGCCATCTCTTAACTCCCCATCGCCCATCTCCCAGCTCTCTGCTTGATTAAATTATAAAAATTGTATTATGATGAAAGTCATTGCCCAGAGGCGATTCCGATTTCGATTTCAGTACTCGCCATGGCCGCGATGGACATCAGAAAAAGTACTCACTTGGCAGAGATTCAAAGAACGTGTCATTGGAATTTCATTTTTTTCACGACCAACTCAATGATTAAAGATTGTTGCAATACAGTCTGTGATTTGTTTTCTCCGTGTATCCGTGTATATCTATCTATGAAGTGTGTGGCTTGCAAAAGGACCAAACGAAAACTTGGCCTAGTATTTGGGTCAGACTGCAGCTGGTGCATCCTTTTTTGTTTGCTTGGCCTTCGCACGCATATTCGGAAATTTAATTTAAAACTTTCCATTCTCGGCCCAAAAGTAAATGTGCCAAGTCCAGGCCATGTGGTGTTCTCCCTTACCGGGAGCTTTGTTTTTACTTAGTATCAAATTGTTTTGCAACTTGCATAATAACTCACTTAGAGTCACAAAAGGCAGGCAAATAATAATGAATGACCGGAACAGAAATTAAAATGTCTTCGGTGTAAGAGTGCCAAGGATGGCCAAGGAGCCGCCTTGGTAATCTCCCCAGCTTTGTTGCCTGGCTGCAATTGATTAAAATCCTCTGCAATGAAGTGCAAATAGAACACAGAGAAGAATCCTTGCACTTTTCGAGGAGGCCCCCTGCGGCTTGGCCTGATGGAAAAATGCAACTTTTCTTTGTTGGTTTCGACTTGTTCACTTCCGGCTGCCGTCAAAGGTGCGTCTCAGGTCGAGCACAAAATTCATCCCAGCAACCGCATTCCAATCTGGCTGAGTGCTTCCTTTGTGCGGCCCCCTGGCCTTTTGTAATTACTTCATTTAATTAATTTAAAGTCGGATCAAAGTTCCGTTCACCACACAAATACATCAAAGGCAGCCCACGACTTTTTATCCTCGAAAAATCAGCGAATAGTGCTAAACGTTAAATGCTTTAAGAGCCTAATAAACTTGGTGATAAGCTTAATAAACTAAGCTTAATAAACAACGCCCCCGCGTTGTCATTTCGAGGCGCCGGTCAACCGGAAGCGGAAATTGTCCCCGGCAAGGAAGTGCTCTTTTATTTTTGTTTGTTATTTATTTTCCCCTTTCCTGCTCTTGGTGCAAGCCATCTAAGCTGCTGTTGGCCAGAAATTGGATTTATCTGCTTCGTTAGTAAATTGGTTGTGATAGGCGCGACATCACGAACGGCTCTTGGCCAAGCCAACTTTGGACGTCTGCAAAAACCAACTTCGGGCCTCTTGCCAAGCAACTGCAATGGCACTGGGCCACACCAAAGTCGGCCAAGTACAGTGGCTTCAAAATCTATAGGCCAGGGGGGTTTTATGGTAGGCTATGTCACAAAAAATAATATTTTTCCAACAGATGAACTTGAAAGTCAAAAAACACTAGGGTCTATTTTTTTCTAATTTAAGAGCCTTCAAAAAATTTATTAAATTCTTACTTCTCCTCTATTAAATTCTCTTGACAACCATTGTCCTGAAGTCGGTCAATGTTTTTTTTTGGCCGCCAAGCTGTGACGAAATGATTTTTATGCGAATTTTATTACAGTTAGCCGCTGTCTTCCTTAAAGCTGCTGCGGCTGCTTGGGGACGGATTATTCATTATTGACTTTCCGCCTCGTCGTCAGTCGCCGAAATAAATGCTTAAATAAGCCAGCGGCATTTCAATTTCAGCAAAGTTTAAGTTGGCTGCCACCGCCCACCCTTTTTTCTTTCGTTTTTTGTATATCCTTGAAGCCTTGAGGCAGTCAAACAGGACTCCCCCTGGTCCTGCAGTAAATGTATAGTATGACGAGGTCCGTGCTGCTGTCACATTTTTTATTACAATTTCCATTTGGTGTTTATAATTTGTGTAGCAAATTGAGCGACAGAAATGGTGACATTCATGCGCGGAACGCAACTAATTTTGGAGTCCAGATGGGGAAGAGCTCATTTGGCGGAGAGACCACGATAATGATGATGATGATGAACTGCCCGCAGGCCGCTGATTTATGGGCCAACCGAACGGCAGCACTAAGAAAAATATAGTAATTGCTTGCGAAAATATGTAACGAAATAAAATTATATTAAATGAACCTCCGAAGTTAATAAAAAAATACTACAAAGAAAATATGACGTTCTTTCAATTACGTTCTTTCTTATTTTCAAAATTAATTTTTTCCAGTGCCGCTTAGTAGTTGTGATGACTGAGGGGCCAGAAAACCAAAACCAAAACAAGCCATGTGGTGGAGGGCTGCCATTCGCCTGCATGGATTAATGAGCCACAGCGGCTACCACATTGGGATTTTCGTAGCCGGGGACTCTGTGGATTATGTTGACTTTCTGCAGACAATGCTACTGGGGAGCCGTGGCCACAGCCAGAGCCAAAGTGAAAGGACGAGCCCCAACACAGAAAACAGAGAACCGAGCCCAGGATGTGCCGGATACCAGCCGGCGTGAGTCTGTGTGAGTTTTGGTTCCCGACTGGTGGCAAAAATTAAATTATGACAGCAAATGAACAGCCTCAGGTGGGGCGGACGAGATGGCCGGAAGTTCTGAGCCGCTGGCACACAGGCTAATAATGAAATACATGAATTTTTTAGACAATAATCGCTGCAGCTTAGCTGGGATTATAATGGGCGCATGATGGCACAAGGAATAACAAAGGAGCCCCGGCCTCTTATTTAGTGAGTCTAGTTCTGACATTGTGTTCAAGCCACACCTTTAAAAGTAACTCAAAATTGACTGAAATGATTTCTGTAGTTTTTTCTTAGAATTTTCCCTGACGACCACATTTTCAATTGGCCATGTTTACTGATGTAATTCCAATTGTCTAATCAATTATTATTGTTTATTTAACTTGATGCAGTTCGTTTGGAAATACTGTCTAAATAAACATTTAATGTAATTAAGTTGCCTAATGACCCACATTGAGTGAATTATATTTGTTTTCTCGAGCGGAAAATGTCCCAAAAACTCTTTTTTTAGGATATAAAGCCTGCATAAATTTTGTTATTTCCCAATGGGTTAATTGTGTATTTTAAGGCATTGGATCGCCTTTCGGTTTGCCCTAGATAATTGTAATGAAAATTTAATTTCCGATTGTCCCGAAAACATAACAAATGACTCTGTATAGAAACCCTATTTGCAGGACTTTGGCTTATCGAATCGTCCGGTTAAATTGTATATATTTAATATGCATGATGTGATTATATGAATTTTTGTTATAGGAGCTGCTGATAAAACAATATCCCAACACTTTCGCCCAGGCAAGCTGAAAACATTGTGTTTGGCCACTGTTGCTAAAATTTAATTAAACTTGTAACTAAATTATTTCGATATGCAAAGCAAGCCACGAGGATGACGACGACACTGCCGAGAACAGAAACTAAAATAAAGGCAACTGGAGCAGCAACATCGGCTAAGGGCAGCGTGGTAGAAATTTTGTGTAAAAAGCGTAAAATTTTATTTGCAATTTCTGCCAGCGCTACAACAAAACAAAGGAGAGCTGCATTCCCCCGGTCAGGCGAAAATTTTATTTATTTTGTGCAAAGAAGATTTTCCATTTCTGCATTGCCGGAATAGTATTTGTTGGTTTTTACGGCATTATTATTTACCAATATTTATCGCATTCAGAATATTTTTTGTAAGCATCCACTTTTTTTGAGATACGAAATCATTCAGACATACACTATGCATATTTTTGTGCATATTCTGACTTTGGCATTTGATTTTTAATTGAATTTCCTGGCATAGCTGCTTGACCAGCCGTAGCTTTATTAAATGACGGTACAAACAAGTTGAAATCAAATCAACCTGGCGTATACGTAATATCGGTATTCGCTTGATTGGGTTCTCTTTAGAATTCTTCCCCTGCAATGAATTCGTGGAAAATAATCAAATTTTATTTCTAGGACCCCTGACCCAAAGTAATTGATATGCATGTGCCGTTTTCTATGGGCCTCCCGTTGCAGATTCGCCATTATTTTTCCGCCGTGGGCCCAAAGTTGCGCTGACATTTGGCCCTTAATTGAAAATGCCAATAGCCAGACAAGAGCCAAACAAAGCGGTGTGCAATTGCCAGCCATGTTGTTCTAGGAGCGGGTCCTCTGCATTCTATTATGTTTCGGGTGTCCCGCCTATGCTGTCCGCATAAATTATGAAAAATCCATGCTTTTCGGCGTGTTTCGATAACATGTCGTGTCGGGGAAACTATTTTCTGTTTTGGGCTTTCTATTTTCGTTTTTTGGAAAGTCAAATATCCCGCACTATTTACCATGTACTCGTGTGGGTTGCTAAGGCAAACCAAACAAATGTCAAAGCAGTTCTTGTTTGCACTTTTAGTTTGTCAATGCGAATGGATTTGCCATTTGTGTTTGCTTGTGATGTGCAAACTGAAGTACCAGCAGCAAGTTCAAGAAAAAAACTGATGGCCCACTTTACCCAAAAGCTGGCAGCGCCATAAAATTTTAACAATTTATTCGTCAATCAGTTTTTATCTGGCGATTTTCCCTGACTTAATTACACACTGATTAAAATGTATATGAATTATTGTGCCGGAGCGAAAACACACCTATTTGAATTGCATGATGGAAGCTGGCCAAAATTCGATGATATATTTTGATTGAACGTGTTTTTTGGCGAAAAGAGAATTTTCATGCTCCTGTATATTTTATAATGATTAAAATTTGTTGTCATAAAGCCGCGCCCGAAAATATCCCAATCGCTGCACATTTTTACCTCTCTTTTTATTGAATATTTTATAACCGTAAGGCAATGGTCGGTGGTCGGTGGGCTTGTTGATTTATGTGCGACGTTGAAATATGTTGAAAAAACGAACTGGAATTTAAGCGCTTCATGATTTTCAGCTGGCTTTAAAACCTGTTAAAGGATGGTCCGAAGTAACTTTCAATCCCGAACTATTCAATGTAATTCTTAAACAATTTCCTTCCATATTATGAAGCTACTTTTCGCACAGAGCCAGCCAGAGAGAAAGGCAAAAACTAATTTAGAAAATTGTTTTTAGCTTCTGCTGCTCACCCTCCACTGACTTGGCTTGGCCTGGCTTTTGCTGTGGCCCCGGGCAAGTGAAAATTTCCTCGAGGGCCTGAATGAATCTAATAAAGAAATTACTCCAGACAGGATAGCTGCCAAGGACGTCGCCTACACTAAATAAAATCACAGCGTTTTCCCCCCTTAGCTTTGGCGACAGTGTCGCCAATTGTTCGGCATTGTTGTAATGAGCTGAATATAAAGTGCGTGCCTCGAACCGGGGGAGTCCTAAATCGCTCTTTGCTCTTAGCCATAACATGAATAATTTAAAAAGAAAAGCGAAACGATTTGCGACGTGAGCCACCAATGCCTTCTAATACACTTTGGCAAGTGTGTCGGTGACGGTGGCGGCTGTAATTGCAGATGTGTGAAAAGGAGTCGGGGCCGAAAGGACACTCTGGCCTGGCTAATAGCTGCAGACATAGAAAGCAGCCATTCAAACATTCAATTCCACGATTTGCGCTTAGTGTTTGACTATTTCTAAATGGCCCAAATAAGACAATGGGTACGGTCCCTTGGGGCGAAGAAACACAGGTAACTGGGGAAACGGAAGCACACGTGGCACTGTTGTAGGCTCAATAAATAAGTCTTGATGGCAAAAATTGCCGATTCAACTTATTCTTATATTCTCAAGATGCCGGAACAGTTGCCTGACTTATTCATGGGGGTTTCTATTACCATTGTTTTTATTGGTTAACCATTAAGTTTATGTTGTCCTGAAGTGGCGGCATTTCTCGGCTTGGCGGGGACTTCTTTCGATTTTGGAATGAGCAAGTAGCCAAATAGTAATTTATATGGTAAATATTATTATGGGTAGTTGCGAAAATTAATCAACCAATATTTCTTAAAGTTTGGTTTTGATATACAATGAGTTGTATCCCAGCTCTGTATACATATCAGGAACCCTTTTGGAACCCTTATTTTGCCCTGTACAGATAGGAAATATTAAGCTTTCGACTCCTTTGTTTCGCGAATCTCAAAAACAATCTGGGTGGCATCGTTTATGCCAGCAATTAGCTGCAACTAGCTGCAGTTATACGCCCACTTAAGCCCGAGCTTTGCAAAAGGCGTTAGATGGCGAATGTAGAAAGTAGACCAAGTACACTCCGTTTTGTTCGAAGCTCTTTGTTTGCGTCGCTGGAACTTTAATTGCAAAACATTCTCAAAAGTTTTTCATAAATTTTTCGCACTTAACCGAAAGTACATAACGCAAACAAAAGTAAAGTAAAAGTGTGTGCTACTTATGCAGCTTATTTGTTGTTATTTTCCTTTTTGTTGTCGTTGCAGCAACAGCATCAAACTTCGCAGCGATGGTGAATGCAACTCACATCAATAAAACGAAAATTGCTGCAGAATGGTGCACAACTGTCCTGGGAAATGCAATGGCTTTGGACTCTGTATGGGTGAGTGGGCGTGGTCACAGCAGCACCACCACCAGGAGCAGCATTTATTGTTGCTGCTGATGCTGTGTTGCTGGTCCTCTGCTGCTGCTGCAGTGAAAACAATCGAAATTATAGCAAACAAGCGCGTAAACTTTTCGCTTTCATGGTCGTATATATCTATATATGAATGTGTGACTGGCTGCGTATCTGGGTCTATGTGTCTGAGTGTGTTTTTGTGCGGCATGCAGTTTTATTGCCCTGCTGTTGCGGCTGCGGCTGAAGGCAGGCATTAAAATGCCTGACAAAAAGCAACGCGCCAACTGCCACCTAATGCCAATGCGCACACACTCATCTGTTATCGCTAAAGTTTACATTTGCAGCTCAGACAGTGATGCCAAAATAAAGTATTCAAAGTTGCAAATTTCTTAATTTAACATTAAAACTCTAAAAACTAAAGATCATACCAAAATAATTTTTTTAAAGATGGGAAGAAAAATCGCTATTTTTAAAGGCAATGACATAAACATTTAAAAACTTTTTATGATTAATGTTTATGTCATATTAATCCATAAATTACTACATAAAAGGACTAAGGCTTAAAACTCTTATTAGCCAGATGATCTCCTGTTCTCTCATTTTAAAAATTCATTAAAATTTTTTTAAATAATCCGTAAAAACCGAGCACCTCTGTCTTTCCAGTTACATTTTTTTGTAGTTTTTTTGAAACCATTTTTATTGCATCTCTTGATGACGAGCGAACTGCGCTCATTTGCTTTCGCATTTTCGTAGCACACTTTTTGGGGAAGCGAAAAAAAATGTGTGTCAACAAAAGTTTTGCTTTTTCACCGAACTATGTATGTCCGCTTTCACTGTCTGCCCTAGCAGGCAGTTGCTATTATTGGTGCTGTTCTGTGACCGAATCTAATGGCTCTGGAGGGACCGGCAAAAGTCGGACGGACAAGCCTGCCTGCAATTAGAGACTCCAGTGGATGTTGAGTGTGTGTGCGGGCAGGGGTTTCAACCCTTTTTGGTAGTTATGACAGCCAGTTTGCCCTTAAATGAAACTAGTTATTCCGCCATAATTAAATGTAAATTATTGTCATATGTACAAAACTGTTGCCATGTTTACTTATTTATTTGTCGGTTAATTAGTTACAACATATCTCTCGTCTCCAATTCCAGAAATCTGGCCACTTTTCCTGTTCTGTTGGCATTACAAGCCACGTACAAGAAATGTAATTATTTTCATTATATCACAAACAAACGCAAACACAACATACACCCGATAAAAATGTACACCCAAGCAAAAGACAACAATGCCGAAAAAGAAAATAAAAACATGGCAACCCAAACCTGTGCTTTGGCATTTTCAATACATTACCGGGTTACAAAAATGTATACGTGGTGTGGCATGTGGTGTATGGTTTGTGGAAGTGGAAGTGGAGGTGGTGGTGGGGGTGCTGGAAGCTTTTGTTTATTTTTGACATTGACGTCCCTCATTAATGTAAACGACGTCGACTGGCATAAAAAGGCGACCTTCTGTAATTATAATTAATACGAAAAGAGCAAGAGCTCCCCACACACACACAATTTCCTGTGTCAATGAGCTGCGTTGACCCGAAACCAATACAAGTTCTGGCACAAGAAACCACTGCCGGCAAGGACCAAGGCAAGGGTGGCTATTCCGGGTATTTCCGGGAAGAGCTTACAAATTGCGTCTTCGTGGCATTAAAAATTCCATTAGCTTCAAACTGCCCGCGTTAATTAGCACCACAAACAAGAGATTTCGAAAATTTGATGTTTTGGTGTGAGACGCTGCGGGTTAAATAATTTCAGATGTTTTCTGGGACTTACCAAAGATCCGTCCGGCCCGGGAAACTGGCAAGGTGGCCAAAGTCAGGAGAAGCACAAAGCTAGAAATGATGAGCCCTTGATGATTTTTATATTCGACCGATATGCGAAGCGTCATTTTGTTGATGCGATTGCGATTTGGTTTTTGGTTTGGAGTTTTTCTTATTTGTTTGTTACGTAATCTAAAGCAATTTATGCGGTGGTTTGCGTTACGATTTTTGTTGGATATCGGCTTTTGCTCTAGCGCCTTCGGGCTTTTTGAAATCAATTTACATTTATATTTCTTTGTGTTTATTTTCAAAGCCAATCAAACTTTGTATGAATTTTTGTGTAGTTTTTCAATATCAGTCGCTATGTAGATATTTTCTTTGTTTGTTTTTTTGATTGCACAGATTTTAGTTTTAGGTGATCATTTTGAACAATCTAAAAATAGAAAAAAAAATTTAATAAAATTTTCTGAAATTTAAATTTTATATAGAATGTGTTTAAATTTAAAACTAAGTTAGATTTTGTGTGGAATTCGTTGGTTCTGCTTTTCATTTCATGAAGAGAATATCTATTTTTTTACTGGCCCCTAAAATTCCCGGGCACTATCCCTTTCGTTTTAGTTCTTGCGGCTGCAAAATTAACTAAAGATGTCAGTCCCGACCAGCGGGGAAGCATAAACCTCATGTGTGTGAGAGTGTGTGGGAAAGTTTATATGCTGAAAATGAATTTGGCATTTTTACAGCACAGAGCAACACAGAGCCCCGAACAGCGGCGCACTCGGAAGTCTGACAGCATAAAATGGAGTGAAATCTCTGCTGGTGGTGTGCAGTCAACTAATGCGGCCAAAAGGGTCCAGGGGGCAGGGTACTGGGGGCCAACTGGAGGGTTTCAGGGGGTGGTAGCATAAAAGCGGGGTTTATAGTAAAAGTGAAATGCGCCAGAGGCGGGTTGCACATTTAATGCGGCAACAGTTACAACATGTGGCAGCAAATGGCGATTGCTGGTTGTTCTTGCCGCCACCGCTGTTGCCAAACAACTTGGCTTTTGACTATAAAAACTACGAGAGACCGCCTTGAAGTTGCCACTCCCTCGGTACAAATGGGGTAAAAACAATAGAGATTTTTTATTAAAAAAAATAGTTTAAGCTTTTGAGTTATCTCAAGAAGAGGAATCCTGAATAAGTTGCAAAGCGTAATGTCTGAAACAAATTTAAACAATTACTAAAGTCGTTTAACTCCTAATCTCAGTACTATTAGTTCGACCACAACTGTAGTGTTGGTAGTGTGTTTCTGTGTGTGAAGGTGGCTTCAACTTTGGCAGCAGCACATGCAACACCAACAAAAACAACAGCAGGAACTATACGCAACAAAAACAACTATAAGGACTGACAACAACGGAACCCGCCGCACATTGCACATGACGTAAATGTTGTGGTTGCTTTTAAAAACTTTGTTTTAATGTGTTTGCTGCAGGCTGAAAGTTTATTTTTTGTTAACCTCCCAACGGCACCACCCACAGCAAATTCCGACCCTCTTCAACTCCCCTTTGAGCCCACGTGTTGACGTAAAAATTTAAAGTTCAAATTTTCAGATTCCACTAAAAAGTTACAGCCAAACCAAGGAATGTGCAGACAGTAAATTGTTTCAGCCCCGAGGTGTTTAAGTTAAGATTACACTATTTTTTCCCACATATACGATATTCATACTCAATGTGGATTTTTTGTGGTGTTCTTGTAGTTTTTAATCTTTTAATGTAAACCACCTGCACGAGACACATAGATGAACTCATGCGTGTGTTTTTTCAATATTAATTCGTTTTTAAAACAATTTTCGCAATCAATTTCAATGCAATAACAAAACAGGAAAAACCCCAAAGGAATTCTGAAAAATATTGCATCTGCCTCTGGTGTTAATTGAAGTTATTTTCCATATTACACTCCCTTGGTTTGGGGCAGGCAAAAACACGTTGACTTTTCCACTGATACCACATTCACGAATATTTGCATGGGTGCTTGATTCTGTGTATTTCTGTTCTGACTGCACAAAAACTGGGCTTGTGGAAATAAGTTTTTCACAAGAGCTAATGGTTGTTGTTTGGCTTTTGGTAGTGGCCGGAAAATCACATTAACACAAGGTAAAAGTTAAAAAAGGAAATAGTAATGGTGGCATTAAAAAAACATTGCTATTGGCAAGTAAATATGTTTTCATAAGTGCATTTTTATTAACAATTTTATAAAATATATTAAGGAAATTCTTAAGCAAAAATGGTATGCATATAAAGCGTATCATTGCTTTTAATGAATACATACTTTCCAAAGTAATTACGCATTTTGTGATGTCAGTTATTTCCTATTAAAAGCCCTTTCTATTTATATTTGATTGTCTGGAAGTGTAAGGAACTCGCTACTCGTATTTCGAGCTGACCACCTTAATCGAAATAGTGTTTTTCGTTAATCGCTATTATTAGATCGAGTCCAAGACAAATGTGGCTTGTACAAATAGAAGCATTTGAATTGTAACGAAGACATGGGTTGGTGTAAGAAGCCCTTTATTAGCCGCAACTGGACGACCTCAAATACTCAACGCCTTTCCCTAAGCACCTTAACGACAATTGCCCCAACGAAACGTTTTCATCTCCGGTGGCAGTTCGTCACCTAGTCATTCCGTCAGTCAGTCTGAGCCATCACTCAACAAGTTAGTCAGCCACCCACTCGAATCCCTAGCCCGTAATGACCAGTTGTGGATTGCACTGGGTGGCAAAATGGGTGGCGCCCCGGGCAATTAAAGTTCCCGGCCGGACCGGACAGCCGTAGTTTGTACTTGCAGTTGAGCAACATTTTCTCAATTTTCCACATAATTCCGAACGCGTTCTTGGCCAGTGGCCATTAGCCCTGTCCAGCTCAGCTTGCAGACAGTTCCGAGCCGCTTTCATGCCCCAGTGCCCGGAAAAGGGGTGATGGGAAAATAAAAGAGCGAACACAAAATAGAAAGCAGCAACGGCGTTAAGTAGCTAGATGTCAGTAGCCGATTTGCAGTTATGACAATACTCCGACCACTCTGGTTCCTGTTCCCCGTCATTTCATGGCGGAGTCGCTCCCTTTCGGGGACAAACTTTAAATTAAATAGTAGCAAAAAGCAGCAGAAGCTTAGGGAGATGTGACTTTGCAACACAGCGGAAAAATATGGCTTTGAATTCAGCTTCGAATAAAGAAAGAAAATGCATTTAATTTGGTATTTTCCTTTTGTATAAACAAGTTAAGCTAGGGAATTTCCTTTCGTTTTCTTACACAAATAACGAGGTACGTAGAATCGAGGCCAAACCTCTATTTGTTATTTTTTCTCTGTGTGGCAAAAATAGCGCGAGGCTGTGAAGAGTGAAAAAATATGGCATTGCATTTGCCATGAGGCATGAGGCATGAGGCATGGAGCATGGGGCAGGGAAACAAGCAGCCCGGGAATTGCCGGTGTAGAATCATACAAAATATGCAAAGGACGACGGCAACAGCAACAGAAGTTGTAATTTACAGCTTATTTACGTTGGAATAAAAAATGAATTAAGACAACCAACCAGCAGCATGACAGCAGCTTCCTCCCTTGGCAACTCGAAAAGGTAAATGCATAAATAAATCAGGCAAAGTCCAACAGAGAAAAAGTTAGAACGAGAACGAATAAATGTAGGAATATAATTAAATGCTTTGACATGAAAGAAATGCAGTCAACTAAATGGGAAACTAAATGCAGCCGTCGACTGAAACTTGGTTAATTAGCCCAGTCCCAAGGTGTTGAAATTTTCCTTCGAAATGTATCGGGATTTAGTTTTAAATTTTCATCTGGCGCGGAAAAGCTGGAGAAGCCAGACTCAAAGGAAAAACACGTGTCAAGTGAGTGCAATATCACAAGAGTGTGTCTCTATATTTGCCCGCTGTCTCCACTTGCCGGCAACTATATAGATGGAGATTATAATGCCAGACGGTGCACAATGGGTGGGGGTTAGCAGCGCAGAAAGAGTGGCGAAATAACAAACACCAGAATAACAACTCGCTGCAGCAGCTTAAGTGCAACTGCAGTCTCGCTGTGTGTGGCTCAAGTGCTGCTGCTTTCTGGTAACAACAAAGAGGTGAAAGCACCACCCAGAGCCAGCCCGGCCAGCACGGCCACCCACTTGCCTTTGCAGCGACAATGACAGCAACAACAAGTTGGCTTTGTTGCGAGAGCAACTGCAATTCTTGCTGCCATGAAAGCGAAATGGCAATTGAAACTGCAGCTGCAACAATGAAATTATTACACAGTTTTCGTTACACAAACTCTTCTCAGTCAGATTTATGGTATGCCAACCGCACACACGCTAATCATTTTGTAAGTAGCAGCAGATGGCCGGCAATACATACAAAAAAATAAAACAAACACAAAATGGCAAAGGACCCAGCGCACAGCATACAAAACACAGGACACTGGACAACCGACTAATTTGGTTTGTTTAGATTCAGTTGCAGGCTCTGCGCTTACACAGAATTTATTTTATTATTTGCTGATGTTTGCAATTTGGGCACGTGCTGCAAATTTTAAAATAGTTGAACGTGTGCCACACACACTCAACCCGAATATCCTTTCAAAGGTTAAGCACACAAACACTCGGTGGGAATCACACACAAGCACACACTTACACAATCTCTCGCACTCAAACACTTTTCTTGGGTCCGATGACCATTTTTACGCTTCGCTGCTTTTGTTGACAAACATTTTTGAGTGGGGCAAGCATAATGCCATCGTAGAGCAAAGTCAAGTGAAGTAAAGTAAAGGCAATAATGGCATCAACCGAAATCAGCGCAAATTTAGTGGCAGAGCAAATAAATTTATTTTAGTTTTTCCAGCCATTGTTGGTTGCTATACTTATTTTAGTTGTTGTTTGTGAAGAAATAGCCGACGAAATGTCTCAAGTCGCTGGCTGGCTTTTATTGCCCCAACAAATGGCTGCCATAGAATCGGGAGAGAAATTAAGAAAAATGGCGCAAAAAAGGGTTCGCTGCGGGCTTAGTGTTTGTTCAATGGCACATGCAGTCGATCGGGTCGCCCTTTGTTATATATATTTTATCCCCGGAATCTCCAGCTGCCCCGCTTAACAATAATGTCGGCTATTAGCGGCCGGGCATGACCGAATCCTGGGTCAGCAGTTTAAAATAAAACTTTCTTGAAAGGGACTCGGTTCGTGGGAAATGGCAAACCAATTTCTGGATACCAAAACCGAAAAACCGACAAACCAACCGCCCCGACACTCACTAATTAAACTAATTAACTGAGATGGCCGAGGGATAAGTTGCCCAAAATGTCTTGGCCAAGTCGCTTTCAGACACAAATTGAAAAGGAAAATGCTCCACAAAGTGGGTCAACTCAAGCGGCTGGGAAAAGTTCAACCCAAAATGCAAAATATGCTTCGGTGCAGCTACGCTACGACTCTGGAATTTTTATTTCACAGCTCCCCCGCTCGATTATTAAACGTTCAGAGTGGGAATATGAATTTGATTTTGAGCCAGAAAATGTAAATTCAGATTCGGAGCTGGCAAGCCGTTTGCTTAATGTGGCATTCAGATGATTTATGATTGTGGGTCAGCAAAAACAACACATAACTGGGGATAACCACCTTTTGCTAGGGTTTTTCTTTTCCTTTATTTGGTTTTTGTTTTGCTTAATAGGCCAAGCCTTTCTGTCAGTTACAGGTTATTCCCGACGATCGTGGGTACTCTGGATTTAAAGACCCTCCACGGATACGAACACAAATAAAAACTTAACACCGGATTCACTGACTGATTCATCTTCTCTCATCATTAATATTTATTCAGATTTAATTTCTGGTAGTAATCAGAATTATTGTGGCATTATACACTTGAGACATTAGCCCGATTTATTGGCCTGGCTTGGATCACTAGTCGGGCACTCTGGCCCTCAGAGCGATGAGGATAATAAGCGCGCACACACGCGACGCGAACGCACGAAGTCCTGCAGCGCCAGCGGACACATCCTTACGAGCGCACAACAAACACGAAACTGAGGCGCTCGTTTTTGCGCAAATAAATTCCCAGCCAAAAGCCGCACCACCACCATCACCACCAACGTGCACCACCGATGCTTTTGCCAGTGAGTGGTTCGTGGCTCGCTGTCGGGCTGCAAGCGAGTTTCCACCACACACAGCTATTTTACGAAGTCTCGGCTTCGTAGCTCGAGTTCTGTTGCCTAGTTAAGTGCGCGGGTGGAAGCCTCGGCTTCGTCCTGCCGAGATTGAGAGCAACCAGCTGGACTCTCTAAGAGAGTGTGTGTGCGCTCCCGTTGTTCCACTTTCAACTCCGAAACCCACCACACCAACTCCGAACGGCCTGGCCTTATCACTGATAAGAGAAGCGCTCTTTGGCCACCGCGACCTGCTCAAGTTGCTCCAGCAGGTGAGTCGATTCATGAAACGGATGAAACTCCCCCACAACCAGCGACGATTCCAAGGGCTTCGGCAAGCAGTCCGTTTTGTCTTGATAGCAGACTTGAGCTAATAAGGCGAAAATATTCTTATAAAATTGTTTCAAATTAAATTTGTATTTCTTTTGTTTATTAAAAAAAGAAATTTAAAACGTTTTATTAATTTAATTTATAGTTCTAAAGATAATATTGTTTTTTTTATATATAAGCAGGTAACGATTGTATATTATCTATGGGTCACCATTTAAAAAATATTCGAAAATTTTGGTAATACTTACATTTATGAAAAATTTTTATAAGCTATAATTTATGTACCGTGTGGTAAGTATTTTGTTTATCATTTATTTTTATTGTTTGCTTATTTTATTAGGGTGCCACAATAAATAATATATTCAAATTATATATTTGCTGTATATATGCTGTTGCTGAGATTAAATATTATATTTAAAAATAGTCTTGGTAAAGTAGTTTTAACCGACATTTTTGACAAAAAATTGCAATCAGGATATTTTATCCAATTGAATTTAAAACTCCGCAAAAATATTCGTTTGATTCTGTAAACAAAGTAACATTCCCAGAACTACATAAAAATCTAGATATAATTGTGATATTTTACAGGTCCTAGTTGATTTTCAGGATATCACGATACAGCTCTTTCTCCGCATACAATGTTATTTATCATCGGCTTCCTTTTGAGATTTCTGCTGTTAGAGTCCTGTTTAACGTTAGAGTCCTGTTTGACGTTAGAGTCCTTTTTCAGCTTTGCATGAAACAGAATACTCACATGTTCACAGAAAATGTTACATCGCATCTGAAAAATATTATATTGAAGTACTGTTATTGCTGTTACAGGTCCTTGTTAATTTTTACAGAAACAGAGAAATGTTTTGGGTCCAGAGCCATTGTTATGCGGAACAGAACAGTATTCGGAGGGGCTTTGTTTTTAAACTACTGTTAAAGGTCCTTTTCGTGAATGTTAATTTTATTTATCAAAAATGTTATCCTGGGCTATCAAAACATAATAGTAGACAGCAGGGGAATAGTATTCGAAATCCTTTTAAGTCACATTTGGGGTTGAAAAATCACAAGGACTCCTCATGTGCTGTAGCTTTACAGAACTGTTAAGAATCCTTGAACAATCCACAAATGTTAAAACTCAGACATCGAATGGAGAAGGTTTCGCAGGACTCTGAGCTATTGTAACATAACATTCGGCAGGATAACATCTCATACGTTAATATTCGGGACTGACAACAGAGAAGTTTAGAATTTGACAAACATTCGAAAATGTACAGGACTGCCGAGCCTTTTTTTAATGATATTATTATCAATGTAGCTTTACAGAACTGTTAAGGGTCCTTGAACAATCCACGAATGTCAAAACTCAGTCATCGAATGGGGAAGGTTTCGCAGGACTCTGAGTTCTTTAACATAACATTAAGCAGGATAAGTTCCTACACATCAATACTCGGGACTGACAACAGAGAAGTTTAGAATTTAAGAAAAGTTCGAAAATGTTTAGGATTGCAGAGAATTTTTCTAATGTTATTATTTTCTTGTCTTCGGAATTCGTTCTGTTGTGTTACTGATGCTGAGGCTAAACAACTTTTGGGAGATGTAATATCGCCGACTGTTATGGCATAAACATACTGAATGCTTCCTTATTCTGTTAGAGTCCTTGAAGCCTTCCTAGAATGGACTTCATATAATTTCATATGAAATTACATAATTACAGCACTTACAACAGCAACTGTTAGGTTATTGGCGTTATTGAGGCTTTGTTTTTAGGAGTTACTAACTTTATTCTGTATCATAAAAAACTTTATAAAGTTATATTTTTTGAAAGGATTCGTTAAGCACATGCAACAGTAAAGCTACATTTAAGATTTTGAAAATTAGT
Organism: Drosophila pseudoananassae pseudoananassae; assembly: GCA_018153035.1. Lineage (NCBI taxonomy): Eukaryota > Metazoa > Arthropoda > Insecta > Diptera > Drosophilidae > Drosophila > Drosophila pseudoananassae. The sequence continues at coordinate 5,270,543 of JAECXR010000055.1, forward strand.
ATTTAAATTTATGAAAATGAATTTAATTTAATCAAATTTTTGCTATTCCAAATCAGAAATATACGTTATTTATTTATAAAATAATTTAAATTAAATATATATAGCTACCTCATTGCTTTGGGCTTTAGCTGACCTGTGACCAATGCCATTTACTCGCAAATGGAACCCAATAATTATTTGTGCTGTCCGGCAGTTGATCAGGCCGAAACTTCCGCAATTATCGGCCTAGCTCATGCACCTGCCTCTAAACGATGGCCCCGCCCCTGGAGGCAGTCAATCGTCCTCAATTTAATAGCAATGAGCTGCAGGACAGCCGGCCCATCGAATGTGTTTACATCCACCAGCAGCAGCAGCAACATCAAGGCACATCCTGCCGCAACCGCATTACGAAAACAGAGCAGAACCCACCCCCAGGAAGTCGGTGTTGCAATCGTGTTCGCAGTCCTGTTAATCGCAGGCTCTTCATGTTTCCGCCGTTGTCAACGCCTCTGAAAACGAGAAGAAGGCCAAGAAGGCAGAAGGCAGAAGGCACACGGCACATGGCAGAAGCCACCCCTAAACGAAACCAGCCACGATTTATAACAAATTTTAAATTGCAAAAAATTGCAACAGTGATAAGGGAGCAGACGACTCTGGCATAGGGCGAAACCGAAACTAATTTGCAACAAGCGCAATAAAAATTATGAACAATAGAGGAAATTAGCCATGGCAGTAGGACGGCGAGAGGGGAGGAAAAGTCACACTCAGTCAATGCGGTTTTTGCCAAATGACAGCGCAACGAAATGTTAACCAATGCGTGACGAATGCAAGCTGCGTCTGCCAAGAAAAGGGGATAAATGCACAGAGAGATATATAATGGAGGCAAATTAAATATAAAAATTTAATTTCAGTTTTTATAATTAATAAGAGGCCAAACAAATAATGTTTTTTAAATCATAAATAAATAAGACTTTAGTGTTTTTTTTTTACATTTTACCTTTGTCAACAATTGAATAAAATTAAATACTATTTAAAAAAAATTTATTTGAATCAAATGAACATTAAATTTATTAAAGAATAAAAACCATTTTATATATTTTCCAGTGCATTGATAGGACTATCCCGAAACAATCGCAGATGACATTGGGGGATAACACTTTCGTTGGGAGGTGGAAGTTCTGTGTTTGGTGGGGCCGAAGTTCATCAGCCCCCTTCGTCCCGCCAAACACAAACTTTAATTAGTAACTTTTTTCGATTTTTTTGTTTTTGTAACTTCCATTTTCCGTGTCCTCGGTCGCGTTAGAGTGGCGGCTGCAGCTTCCGGCATTGCACCTTTTTGCCCCCGGGCACATGTTCGTGGTAAGTTGATACTGCTCTCTATATCTCACTCATTGAGTATGTGTATCTGTGTGTGTGGAAAAGTTTGCTTCAGTGCCAGGATAAAGGATACTGCTCGAGCTTGGAGGGCGAATGACACTTGACAGTGATTTATGGCCGGGACCACTGATAACCCGCCAAAGCCCGAACGGCAAGTGCAAATCCAGGGCATAGGGTGCCTGATTGTCTCGCTAAACTCACCCCTCCGATTCCCCCGATCGGTTTTTGTTACGAATTTGTTGAGTTCCTCTGGCCTGCGAAATATATTTTCCATGCCGCAAATGCTGCAATTTCGAGCCAAAACGCTCGCATGTGCAATCATTTTTTATCGCAAATCTCCCGTTCGCTCTCCATATCAGAACTCTAAGCGGCTGTTTCGAATCGCTGTCATGTGGTGAGGTCCTTTTTCCCTGCGCCTGCCCCCGGCCTGTCCTCTCCCGCCCCTTGTGCGCTGCCCAGCGGGGTGTTAAATTGCCAGTGCTGCTGCCTCAATTTCAGCGTCATTCAACGCCATTAACCTTCTGTCAATTTCAATAAGTCAGCGGCGCAAAAACTAAAAAATCCCATTCATGGAAGTCTGCTGCAATTGCATACGAGAACATTAGGCAGCTAGGCGAGTCCAGATCTAATACAATATTGATAAGCACGAATTCAAGTGACCAGGGCTAAATTTGAGCCTGTCAGCCGGGACATGAGTGTTCCACATTATACTCGGTTCGTTGGCAGTCGAAACCACCAGAGACGGGCGGCACGAATCAAAAAATAGATCTGTCCGGTAAGCTATTGTTAATGGAATGCTGTCTAAAGTGTACTGGAGGTAAAGTGCTTGAAAAGCTGTCTGATTTTAGACAATCTAACTATCAGTTAAAATTTAGTAAAACAATCTATAAATTATTTTGCAACGTAAAACTGTTTGAAGTTGTTATGGAAACCATAGCAAATATCTCATTTAATTAATGAATTTATTAATTTATTCAGTCGAGCCATAGGTAATTCAAAATTCCGTTGAAGTGACAAACCGCGAATAAAAAACTGGACGAAACCCTACTGTTCAGACAGGACCTGGAGTATTTTGTATTTTTATCACTGAATTGGTGCGGCACACCTTTGCTGACCGCATTCCCCAGGCGGCGGACATCGGGCGTTCGTTTGGTGGCTGCGCTTGTTGCCATTTCCGCTTCCGTTTGGCGCTGTCGTCGTTGTCATGTCTACATGTCCTGCGTCCTGTGTCCTCCGTCCCACGTCCTGTGTATATGTCCTGTTTCCCTTGCTCCAACTGCTGCTGCTGTTGCTGCTGCCGTGTTGCACATAAATCGTTTAAAATAAAGTGATAATTGCATTTGTGTTTCAACTGTCAAAGTGACGTCAGTCCAGGGAACTCTCCGGCATGACTGCCTCTCTGTGTGTATGTCGGCCTGTATGAGTGTGTGTGTGTGGCTTAACGGTAACTGTAAGCCGCATTGTCGGCCAGCACTTGCGCGACATTTTATGAATGTCGCCGCCGTATGAATAATTGCGATAGCAGCCAATTTGAATTGGTCCCATCCCGAGCCATCCGCGATTGCTCCTCGTTTATGCCACAATTTCGGGGTTGTTTATGTCCCGCATCCCTGCCATTTTATCAGTAAGTGTGTCTGTGTGGGTAAGCGTCTGCTTGTATGTTTTAATTTCGGTGTCACTGTGAAGTGGATTAAAGTATTTCCATCGGCTTACATCCTAAAACGAGTGCAACCCCTCAGCAGCTGGGCCGCCCAGTGAGCTGCACTCCGGGTAACTCAGCCGTCAAAACCCACTTTTTACTGCGTAAGTACACGGAGAAATATAGTTATGAGATCTTTCACAAAAAAAATTTATTTTCAATAGACTTAAGACACAAAATCTTTAAATGGCTTAAACCCGATCTTATTCTCCCCTCACCCCGAAGGACATTACCGCCTTTTATCTATAAACTGAGAAGTGTTTAATTATTTCTTTCAGTGTCTGAAACTTGTGAATTTATAGCATCTCATATATAAGGCATTCCTACCTCGGCCAGTGTCTGTGTGATTAATATGCAACACCCCGTTGGCTCGGCGTGTGAAGCGGCCAAGTGTTCCCCGAACCCTCTCGGCCGAATTGAATTGTTAAGCAAATAGCATTAATATTTATATTGTTTTTTACCCCGGCCAGGGTGCACTGGAGACCCGACGTCAATTGCGTCGCTAAGTGCCACTGCAAACAATGAAAAATTTTATATACATAAGTGTATTGGATGGAAACGTCGAGAGATCCGCCGCATGTGGCAAATTAGCCAGCCTTTGATGCACGATCATGGTTACGAGAATTGAAAATAATTAAATTGCTTTAAAGAAAAAGTCGGATACTTGTAAATGATTACAATGAGAAATTAAAAAATTTTCAAACATCCTTGCCGGGCACTTTCCCAAAGGAGCGTAAACACGCCTTACCTCTTGACCTGCATTTGCTGGGGGACTTTCCTCCTTCTGGAGTAGCTCTTGGGGTTAAATCGACACGAACTTTGCGTGTTTGTCCGCTGTCGAACCCTTCGAAAAAAAGTACGTGTCGATTTGATGAATGACGTTTATTAAGCAAACAATTTGAAGCTATTTGCAGCCTAATTGAGCCCCATGCATCACCGTGTTGTGGCAGTTAAATGGCTTATTAATATTTAAAAGATATTTAAAGGAGGGAAACTAGAGCTCTCGCCCAAACTAAATACAAAATTGTAACACGACATACGAATGTAACTGGCCCTAATTCGAACATCGGACCTTTGCATGTCCCAGGTCCCGGGCCTCAGGAAGAAAGGTGAAAGCAATCAAAGTGCGGTAAAGCCGAGAAAAACATGAGGAATAACTGCAGTGGTGCAGGCTTTCGAGTGGAAATGAGATTTGCATGCAACACGCTCGGATTCAAGCCATAGGGGAAGACCAGTAATGGAAAAAATGAAAATGGAAGGCTTCTGCCATTAGTATTAAGTGGAATGGCAACGCGTTTATGGTCGGAAGTGTAACTGTGGTCAGGACAGAGGTATTTCCACAGGCCTAACTGATTAGTTAATAAGTCAACTTCAGAATGTACACACATGCAACAAATGCATGTTGTCTTTATTGCCAAAATCTCGGAATTTGCAGAAACTTAATTCTCGTTGGCAAGCTTAATTTGCATAATAATTCCCTGCCACTTGACTGTTGCCAAACAATTTACAACTTGCCATCTACCAGACCCCTTTTCCGTCATCATTTGCAAATTTTTCGGTTTGCTAACTCTTGAAAAAATTAAATAAAATATGCATTGTGAAGAGAAAGTTTAACCGAAAGTGCCACACTTTCCGTGGTGGCAAACTCCCTAAAAAAAAGAAAAAGGACGAGAGGGGCGAAAAAACTAGCAACTGTAGTTACAATAAATACATATGCAGGACTGTCGACTGTCGGTGGCATTATAGAAATCCCGTTAAACCCACTTAATTCAATAAAACACCTTTCACACACTTTGCGCTAAAGCCGACAACAAACTATAACGTTTGAATGCGCTAGTGAGTGTGTATGTGGGTGGGTGTGGGTGTGGGTGTTGGAGCCGGTGGTTGTGCCAGTGTGTGTGCGAGTATAAATGGCGGGGCTGGAGAGCGTGCGCCAAAAGCTACTTCACGGCGGCAATTTACGTTTAAAGTTGCTTAAAGTTGCTAACGACAAAAGTTATAATTGCATAACGTGTGTATATGAACGTGGGGAAAGGGGGAGACCAGGGACAGGGGTGCGGGCTTTTAGTATGTGTCGCCTTCCAAAACACACTCAAACGAGACACTAGCTAATGCACTTGAAAAAAATATCGGCAAGACTGTACCTAGTTTAAAATACTCAACAGAAAGTAGAAGTCTTTCTGGGTAGAGGTGTGAGTGAGGGAAGGCCTTTTATTTTTCTTCTTTATGCACTGATTATAAATCCACTCCATTCCCTAATTTGTCAAAAAATCTATTTAGAGTACTAGTTTTCTCCCCCTGTTCAAGTGCAGCTAGAATGCCGCCATGCTCCTTGGCTGAATTCGTATGCGAGGCAGCATATGGCTGCCGGAAATGAAACGTAAATCAAATAAGTAAGAAGCGTAAATGCGCGCACACACCCACAGTGACACACGCCCGTGAGGGTGATGGTGAGGGTGGGGGAAGGGTAAACTACTCGCCCCGATGGCAGCACAAGTGTATTGTCATTAGCGACAAGAGCGACACAACAACAACGAAAGCAACAGCAACATGAACCGAAACAGAAACGCAACGGCGAGCGATGAATCCGATGCGCTCCTTTTCGCAAATTGAAAAGTTTTGAAGTGCATTTTTCATGAAAGTGGCAGCGATTCGAAAGGAAAGCGAACGGAACAGACTGAAGCGAAGAAATGGAATGAATCGGCAGCCGAGGAAATTGTTCATATTATAAAATAAAAGCGGAAAGTATTGCGAGCAGGGCAATGACGGAAACTACACGCCCTGCAGACGCATGTCCTTCGTCTTCGACCCACGACTCCTTTCACCTCTCGCCCCACCCCACTTCCGACCAACTGACTTGTCAGTCCACAAAAAAAATGTCAACGGCAGGCGGGGGGGCGTGGCTGTCTGTCGCAACGCCCGTCGTTTCTTTTCTCCATTTTCATTACGTTGAAATGCGTTTCGTTGAATTAGAAACATTTCATTCCGTTGCCACTTCCCATTTCCCGGCCCTTCCCGGCCCTTCCCGGCCCTTCCCGGCCCGGCCCAAACGGCTTCATTCTTTTCCGTGTGAGTTGTCCGTCCCACCTCCGATTTTCCCCCATCGCCTCCACCCCACATCCCAAGTCCAGGCCCAGGACCCCTTCCATTTTCAGAGGCGTTCCAAGAAGGTGTTGGAAATGTTTTATGTCTTAATAGCTTTTTGCTGGCTGTGCCTCACGCACTCCCCTTCCAGAGACCAAAAAAGGGATCAAACTTGAGTCTCGCGCTGGTTTAATGGGTTAACGAGTTTGCATTTTCCCCTTTTCTTTTTTTTGTACATTTTTTTCCATATTGAGGAATCTTCAATTAACGCTGCGGGAGTTGTGAAATTCGATTTCACCCAGTTGGGGGAAATTGTTGTAATTAAGTTGGAGCTCAATTAGAAGCTGGTGACGTGGTCGCTTCAGGTTTGGATGGTTTTTCGGTGGAGTTTTTCTCTCTCGACCCCAAGCTCGGGCACTGATCCTTGCTAACGCAGCGTCCATTCTTTCGAATTAGTCGCTTGTTGCAAATGCAACCCGGCCTGCACCGGTTGGCGCACTTAATATTCTCTTCCACTCCGCAGGCCCTTTCACACTGCGCACAAAGGGATCCAGACTCCTGGGCCGAACATCCCAGGACAAAACCCAATACGTCGATATCAGGAATGCTAAGCTGAGCTGACTGAACTTGCCAAATGCAAGTGGCCAACACAAATGCGAAAACAAACAAATGACTCTCCATCGTGATCCAAGTGAGCTTGTCAACTGAGCCCCATCGAAGGGAAGTTTATATTTTAAATATTTAGACAATTCTGGGTACCTGCGCTTACATATTCAAATTGTGTAAACAGTTTGCTCAGAAAGCATTAACTCAAGTCCGATGAATATTCAACCGCACGTCTCAAGCCCAAAGCTTCGGGATCTACTGCCATTCAATGCAGTTTCACCTAATCGGCTTTGGCGTTCAGTTCGCATTCAAATGTCCATTCCATGCCATTCCACAAAAATAAAGCTGGCGTGCAGTGTTCAACATTTAAATTGCAGCAAACCAAGCGCAAATTAAAATACTAACCCAAACCCCAACCAGGATCAAATGAGAATTAGACCAAGCAAAACATAATTTCAATTTCCGCTGCAATTATTTGTTGGTCTCCCGGCACTCCATTGTTGTCATTTTGTCGCCAGCTTAAATAATTAAAATTATACACATACTGTATATACCATATATGGGTCTATGCATTGCATTTCTGGTTTGGTGCCGTAGTGGGTGGGAGTTTTAAGGTCACCGCCCATTAACATTCTAATTTAGTCCCCTGCTAGCTGCACCGACCAGTCAGTGGCACAATATTTTCATAATATATGACAACAGTATTAAAAAGGGCCACAAATTTTCAATTTGTCCCGACAACCATTTGATACGCGGTCGAAATTTGCGCATGAAAAATTTAGTTAGATAATTCCATGATATTGTCGTCCTGTGTGAATTATTGCAGTTAGTAGCAGAAGTGTACACATATCTATGCAAATGCACTCGAAAGAAAAAGCTGATTATAAATGTTTTCGATACGTAAATAAACATAATAATGATAGTTTTATTTTTACAAAAAAATCGTATTGTAGTTAAATAGAAAAATAATAATAGAATCTTTCTATCTTTGAACATGTCCAAAATATGGACTTGCTGCTTACTATCTTTCAAATCTTCAGCTTATTTTTCTAACCAAAATCGTTTGAAATTCATAGAGGTGTATAATTCCTTTTTATCCACCATCCTGTCAGCGGCACTCATTGGGCTTGTCACTTTTGTCGAGTCTAAAACACTGAGGGTCAATAAAAAGGTTCAAAAATGCTCATCGACGTCCTGGCTTTAAGGCACATCGGCCGTTACCATTCGATTCTATGGGTACTGCAAGCTGGGAGATGTGAATTGAGACTGGGAGTTGGTGAAATGGCATGATTCCGTCGCTCATATCAGTCATCTAACCATTTAGATAGGCCGTGGAGCAGGAGAAGCCAACGATGCGTGGTCGTTAGGCCTCCTTTCCTGACACCGGGTCGAAGGTGGGGCAGATTGCGATTGTTGCCTGCGACTCTGACTTCGATTCTGAATCAGAAACTGACTTTGGCTATGTGGCTGGTATCTTAATGAAGTATCGATTTCTGGCCCCGTCTCTGCCCGAGACGAGGATTTCTCGATTTCATGTGCCTTGCGGTGGAATTCCTTCGAGTCATGTAAATCACTTATTACATTTTCGCTTTCCGTTCGGGCTTCCTTTTTCCTTTTCGCCCGTGCTCCCTGATGCACAAAAATGCTTGCAGAATTCCCTCAGACAGCAATCCCCAATGGCTGACTGGCTGGCTGGCTCAATCTCGGAACTTAATCTCAAATTAGTTTTAAGCCCGTAACGGAATTTGACTAACTGAATTGTCATAATGGCAAATAACAACGGAAATAATGGCCCCATGGAAGAATAAAAATGAAATCAACCTTCCAACCAATACAAATCCATGTGGGTGAGTGAACAAAGCCCCTCGACCCAACTCGACTCGAGTCAGACCAGTTTAGCTTCACTAAACTCATCTCATCTCGCATCCTTCGACACTGTAAGCGGTGGCGTATACGTGATGACTTTGCAAATGGCATTTCTATCATACATGTGTGTTCGGCTGTGTGTGTAAAGTTGTATCGTAATCATATTGAAAGCTAACATCATAAAAAGTATTGGATGCTTTATTCGCATTAGTGCGGTAGTCGAATTCGATAAGGGATAATTTGTTGGCTGCTAATGCCAAAGCAATTTCTCCTGGACCTTGAATCTTGAGCGAAGTGTTGCCATTAATTATGACCCCGACCATTTGTTGTTCCTTGTGGCCCGAAATAGTTCACTTAGCTGCGGCATAAATTGAGATATGCTTACTGGGAGGGTCGGTGGCACATTTTTAACCGCGCACATGAATATGCATGAGTCAGGGCTGATAGAGCGATTAAAACGCTGTCTGGCGCTCTTTCCACTTTCGTTACTTTCGTCTTTTTAAAATATTTTTTATTTTTGCGCGGCTTTTTTGTTTGGTTCCACTCCGTCAGGCACTTAAACAAATGAAGCTGTCGCCGTCGCGTTATTTATTAGCCAAGCTGGTAAAAATGTTCAGCCTCAAATGCTTTTTTATTAATTTGCATTGTGGCCAACATACACAGAGACATAAAGGGATGTAAAGGAGGGATCTTAACAAGGAAAAATAATGAGTTTTTAATATTAATACTAGTCTTGATATCATTGCCTTTTAATTTTAACGAAAGAAAACAAAGATTCGCACTATTAAGGTCTCTATTAAACTGTACATTTTCTAGTATAATAAACAAATTTATTTATCTAATTTTAACATTAAAAATTTACCTTTTTTCTATTCTTCCTGATTTAAATAATTTTCTCCAGTGCTGTGTTAAGAGAGCTACCGCCATCTCGTTCAGCGACTGCAATCTGAGCCTGCAATGTGGCTTATTTGTCTGGCTGGAGCTGCCAAAATGGCTGCTTGTCTTCCCTGCCTCCACCACCGCCTTGGTCTTTGCCGCCACACCACCCCCACCCCCAATCGGCTGCATGCCCCTCAATCTCCTTTGGACTCTTTATCGTATGTTAAAGTCAGAGCACACAAAATTTTTAAGTGGTTTTGCCGAAAGTTTTCGAGAGTCGGAGTTCGAGAGCCTTCAGCTTGGCTTTTGTTTAAAATGTTCCGGCTTTTTAAGCGCCACGCTGAGTCCGCCTGCCGTCTGCTGTTAGCCCACTCAGTGGGCGTGGCCAGTCGCACACACCCACACTTAAACAGTCAGACTAACACACACACATGGCCAGAACGCTAATTCGCAGCGGGTGACAAAGTAAATTATGATATTCGTTTCCCGACTAACAGACTGCGTGCACTTCCTGCAATGTCTATTTTTCCTTCTTTCATTTTCCGGATTGCCTCCTCCTCTGCGCCGACAGCCCTCCGCTGAATTTTCCGGCTCCTGTCCAGCAGGTTGGGGGCCAACCAACGGGATTTCCATTATGCCCGGTCGGTTGGACGGCTGCAGGATGCTGGGGTTTGAGTTTGGTCCTGGGCCTGGGCTTGGGATTCGGGCCTTGAGTTTGGGCCGTGATTTGTTGCACGGCCAATGTCGCGCCCCCGCGACGAGTACTCCGAACTTTGCGTATCTGTTTTTGAGCTTCTTAATGGAAAGTTTTCGGGGCGAAATTTACGATTGGAGGGTCGATTCGTGGAAAGGTTTTTCGGCGTCATGTGAAGATAGCCGACTGCAGCTGAAGCTCGCTTAAAGCGAATTAGTTTAAGTTTTCGACCATCGAGAGCGCAAAGTGTTTGTCACGTCGTTTGCAGTTTGTGATCCGAGTTTCTATTGGCGAAAGGATCTCCATCAAAGTGCCTTGTCCTGCAGCGATTTTAGGGAATCAGGGGCGAGTAAACAGAGTTGAACTAAAGCTGCTTAGAATGTTGGTACGCAAAATTATAACAACTTCAAATAAATAATTAAAGTTTTTTTTTTTTTAGTATTTTTTATAATTAGAGTTTCTTGTTGCTTATCTGAATAGATTTGTTGGAAAGACAGGACATACTTCCAATTAACAGGGTCATTTCAATCTCTTTGTTTACCCCATTTTCGGCCACGAAATATCCGCACTTTTTCGTGAAAACTTTGTTAACTATTTAAGACATAATTTAGCAAATTATTTTCTTCCAAGCTGCTGCTTTGCGGAGGAAGCAACGGCGCTGCGAGGCGGCTCATAAGTAAATATTATGCAAATGAGAGCTTGGGGAGCACCCTGTCCTGCCCCCAACTTGGGGCAAGTCAGCCTGACTCGGCTAAGCTGCAGTGAAAGTTACTTTTTTTTAGTACCCGGGGAGGAGCAGCTGGCTTGGCGCCATGTCCTTGCCATGGCTGTTAGTTTTTTAATCCTTTGCAGTTATTAATTTAATCGCACAGCTGCATTTCAGTAGCGTGTGCGGCATGGAAAGGATTGGGAGAGATGGGAAAAGTTACTGCCAACTTTTTGGCTGCCAGCCGTGACAGTCACTCCGCTGGCTGGCTGGCTGTCTGGCTTGACAAACGCTTGACACATAAATCCGACGTTGGCTTTAATTAGTCAGTAGATTTGTTGTCAAAAGTTGTAACTTTCGCTTTAATTATTCACGTAGCTCAGTCGAAGCAGCCTCATGCTGAGTGGCCACTAAATAGACAAATCAACTAGAGCCATAAACATCGCACCAGTAAACGCCATTAAATCCTGGTTAGGGCAGACAAGGAGTTATCTGTTTACATTACCCGGAATTATAATCAATAGGCAGCAATTAAACCCTGTCATGGCTTCTGAAAATTTACGGTATTATTACTGCAAACTTTGGGTAAACAAATCTCCTTTTGAAACGACAGCACACTTTCGTGTGATTGTTCTTCTCCGAACAAACAGACAGCCAGAGTTCCTTATGGCCGCATTATGCTTTAACTGATTTTCACATTTGAATGATTTATGCCTCCCACCAGACTCGTTCGCATTTTACCTGTCGGGCCAACGCCTTTGGGACCTCTTGTCTGGAGCTCGTTTTTCATAATTTTGCATGTGATTTGCGCTTGTTTTTAATATGCCCCGGAACTCGTATTTGGGGGAAATTTTTGTGTGTTTTGTTTTTGTTGGATCCCGTAGACCTCTGCCAATCGATAATCAAAGGCGTGTGAAATTCTCCTCAACGACATGGGACATGCCCATAAATTTATCAACAGGTTAACAAGTGACTTACACGCACCAGATGTCTGGGCCAAAAAATTTGACTTTTCATTCATTTATGGCTCGACTTTTCGTATGAACGATGAGGCTGACTGGTAGCTGGGACGGCTGGGAGTTTTACAAGCTAACAGAATCATTTTACGCATCATTAACGTTTTTGTATTTCATATGTAAATTTTGCTCTAGTCCCCTCATCTTTCGGCTCCTGTGAAGACGAACATCAGACGTCCGTCCAAACAAAGTCAAACTTTTGGCAACGAGTTCGTATTGGTGTGTGTGTCTTTGACCGCACCATTAGTGAGGTTCACTGCACATCACATCACGGGTTTTTCCGGGATCTCGAAGGGGTAGGGCATCCTTTGAGGGGGAAGGCTGCCGCCCCCACATTGGCCACATTATGTGCACGCAATGAGCCTTGAAATTTAGTTTTCGGTTAGTTTCGGACTCGGCTCCTCAAAAGGGTCCGCTCACAAGTCCTCTTCAGGCCCTTCTGGTCCGGACACTTTCTGGTAAAGTTTTTGCATATATGCCAAGTGGCACTGACAGGCCAGGAAGGGCCTGAATTCCAGAACATTTTCGGGCCACCTTTCGAGCCGCCTCTCATTAAGCCAACTTCTCGTAAATTGCAACGACTTACGGGCATTGGCTGCATTTAAAAACTCATTAATTAATTGTAATTAAAGTGATTTTCGTTCGCCTTGTGGTGCCGCCTCGCATGCCTTTATTGTGGTTGTCGCTGATTGAGTCTTAAATTGCCGCATCGCCTTTTGTGGCCGCAATCGTTGCAATAATGAACAGTAATGCATAATTATTACAAGCTGCTCCGCCGCCTTTTGGTCATTTGGGTCGGAGCTTCAGGGTTTAAAACCATCCCAAACATACATACTTACATTTTTTTCATATCCAGAGTGGACTAAGTATGTAAGTTGGGTAATTAAAAGCGAATATTCTTCGGATAAACACACTAATCATATAGACCAGCATCTTGGGGAGCACTTATTAAATTTATTTGAACAGTTACCAGATACGGCCAGAACTGTCACTATTATACATAGATCTTAGGGCTTTAAGCATCAAACTTATACATTTGGTTAGGGACACTGAAAATCTTAGAAAGCAGTTAACTAACAACTCTTCATAAATGAAAAACTTCTTGAAATTTACTTTAAAAAAATCTAAAATATAATTCTTTAAGGAGCTGTAACTCTCATATATCCTTTCATAATTTCTAAAGATAAGGACACATTTTTTCTTTCAGTACACCCTGGCACACATATTGGTAGATATGGTAAACAGATGTTGAAGTTCGAGTGGTGGACGTGTGTCTGTGTGGTGTCGGTGAGGCGATAAGTGACATTTGAGTGAAAGCTTTGGCTCAGCACAGTGAACGTGTTGCTCGTGTGTGTGTGTGTGTGTGAGCTTATGGTGTGTGTGTGGAACGCGCTTTGGCAAGCCAACAAATATTTATCTATGCCAGTGGCCATTTAGCCAGAGCCTGCCAATAAAATTGCCATTGCTGTCATTGTCAGCTTAACGGCAAAGTGAGCAACAGACAATTGTCCTTCGTGCGCCGTGGCTGTAGTGCGTCTGTGTGCCGTTTGTCACTTAAGTAGTGTGCGTGTGCGTGTTGCTTTGACAATTGATTAAATATGTGAAGTGTGCGCAATTATGTCAATTAAATGGAAATTACTTTATACCTTGGCCAATACTCTTTTGTGCTTGACAAATCACAGGGGGCCAGACACAGGCGTATTTCATTGCCGGAATTAACTGATGCATAAAGTGAATAATGAGCGTCAGGATGCCAGGACACCGATAAAGAAGTCCGAAATAATTGGCTTCCCTCGCCTCTGGTTGTCATTAGCAACCGATATTCAAGCATTCACATCCGAAAGTGTCTGGTCAGTTGCATAATTCATTAACCCAAACATTTCCACAAATAATAATTGCAGTTCTCCCCAAAATAATTGTCTGACAAAATATTTTACACACTGTCCAAAACAATTAACAAGGCTTACCAAATTACGGAAATCAAAGCTCGTTTGCATAGCCGACAAGCGAAAAAAACAAGACAGAACAGATACAGATACATGCAGAGATAGAAATAGAGATACAGGGCCAGCTGCAGATACTGCCACACGCCATGCCCTAGGTCCTTGCTCACTATATCCTGTAGTCCCCATTCTGCCGTTTCGGCACCAACTTCTAGTCCTGGGCCAAAGCGCGTGTGTTAATGGCAAAGCGTTTAATGTTTCTGGTCACGTAATAAATCCAAATCTGTGCTCTGCGCTGTGCTGTCACTTCCGTTTTATGATTTAATTTGTAATTTACTCCGAGGGCTGCCCCTGCCCCCGGTTTCTCCATGATTTTTTCTGCTTTTTGGCAGTTAGTTGAGTTGATGTTGTTATTTTTGACAACGATACCTGAGGGCATGCTGCCGAAGGCTCGAAGAGACTCAAGAAGGCCCGAAAACGAAATATGTTTCCCCGCCATTTCGATTATGGCGAATAGTTAACTTCTCGGAGCCAAATGCTGCATGGGGAGCAATTTCCGTTATGGCCCAGATGATGGATACGAATTCGCTCTTTAAATGGCCCAAAGAAATAATCAATCCTGCCCCGGCATTCCAAATCCATCTCCAGACCCAATCATCTCTTTGTGTCCAATCAGGCTGGCCCTAATAATCCCAGCAAATGTTTTTCGGCCACTAACAAGCAGCCGAAAAATGGTTGCCATATCACCATAAGTCCCCTCGGAACTTTTCCCCTTCCCTTTACAAGCCGCACTCATTGAAAGTCCAAACATTTTCCCACACACAACGAACTGTCAACCCTAACCTTCTCCAAACCCTAACCTTCTCCACATCCTGCCCTTCCAGACTTTTCCTTCACATTAACACCTCTGGGAGGCGGCTGACTTTTATGGTGTACTACTTTGCATATCGGAGCCTTCGCACCAGCCCAGCCCACGCAGATTGTATATGGAAAATCATTATACACACTGAGCTTCTTTCCAGCAGGCCTCTAGCAATTCATTTTTATCCCCCACTCCGTGTTCTTCAAAGAGAAATTACCTTTTTTCGCGTTACCAAGCCACGCCCACAAGCTTAGAGCCTCGAGGAGCGGGGGTATTGGCTTCAAATGGTGTGGGATATTTTTCAAGACGTGGCCGGGGGTCGAGGAGGTTCGGGCCAAAGAGCGGTCTTTAGTGCTGATGGCAAACTATCTTTTCACGCTTTGCAAGCTAGAAAATTTGAACATTTTCAGGCACGTTTGGCCAAAGCTAACGTCACCTTACCCGTCTCCAGAGGATCCCTTTTGGCTCAGGACTTCAGGACTCCAGGACTCCTCGCTGTCAACGCCTCGATGCGTTTATGCTTTCTGCATGTGAGTGCAGTGCAAAAAATGTCAAATCTTTTTAAAGATTTTTTAAAAATAGCTTGAAGCTCTTTGGTCACCGTCTTAGGAATCCAACTATTTTACGGAAATAATCTCTAAAAAAAAGCATACATTTAACTTAAATATTTTTTCTTGTTGTTTCAATAGATCTCTTCAAATAATGTTAGCCAATTTTTTTTCTGAGTATCATGTTCGTTGGGGGAGAGACTGAGGCAGATTGCATACATTTTTGTAACGCCAATTGCTTTCAACACCTCTCGGACCGACCTGCATGTAAAGTTGCTTGGCTTCATCTTGCCGGCTCCTTTTGTACTCGTTGTTGGTTTTGTTGTTTGTGGCTCTGTCGGCCTGGCCGACAAAAGGCGTCGAATGTGTTGGCCATGGGATGGTCGGTCGATGGTCAATGGTCGATGGCCGCTGCCAAGGCCCATGTGGTGCATTCGAGCTCGTATCTTGGCCAGCCAGTCGTCGTTCGCTCTGACATATTGCAAGTGCCTCAATGGGCAGTGAGCTGCGATTATGTGAAGCCCACCCACACACACCCATAGATACTGGTAGATTGATACACACACACACATATGTATATGCCGTGATTGCACTATAGGAAATTTGACCACTTTTTCTGGCCAAAAATAGTATCTCAAGAACGAAACAAGATATTTAAGTTCTGATTTTTGATTTGAGTTCACATGGTAAATAGATTTAAGATTTAAAAAAATTGTGGGCGTGGCACCGCGCCCTATTTAAAAATAACATGCTAACTGTTCGGTTTTTCACTAGTCTCATAGTTAACAGATTCACATTCAAGGTGTTGAGGTTGCCTCCTTAAATTATGAATTTCTTCAAAAGTGCATAAAAGTGCATATTCATATTTCACTCATTTGAAGAAAATTAAACAATCTACAAAATGGACTAAATTACATTGTCCGACTCGGCCAGAATTAGTTAAAATCTCTTTTTAAAAATGTAATTTAATTCTAAAAATTTCGTTTGCTAGACTGCTTACATTTTCACTTTATTAAAAAGACAACACAAGTTTTTTGGACACTTCAGATACACAAACACATAATACAAACCACATTGAAAAGTATTCATTTCAAAACTTTTGATTTTGTTCATAAAATTTTCAGTATTTGCGTTTTTAAAATCGCACCAAAAAATCTTAAATTCTAAGCTCATGCAAATGTTAACATCAACTGCTGTTTTTAACAGCTGATTTTTTCGCAGTGGCGCCATCTATGGAAATTTCTGGTATGCAACATTAAAAATTAATCTATTGTGAATGATATGCAGTTAAAATTATTTATATTCTTTAACTTTCAAAAAATGGTTTTTGGCCAGAAAAAGTGGTCAAATTTCCTATAGTGGATTGCATGTGCTATCTAAGCGGGCTCGTGTGTGTGTGGGATAGGTAGCGTTTCCGTTGCCTTTCAGCAAACGGAAGTGGAGTGCTCTAAACGATTTGCTTGTTTCGTGTACTGAAATATTTAAGCAGGCTGCCTTCCCCTTTGACTTTGAGGTAACTTCATTGCTCCGCTTCACTTAAGAATTAAGAGATATCTGGCAATGAGTCGGCAGCCGACGGTTGGCTCACTTTTTGAAATACAGCACTGGCTTTGCATACAAATTATCTGCATTGATAATGCACAGAGGAAAAAAAGGGTATACAAGTTATAAAAAATTACCTATTATATATAAAATTAAAGGTGTATAAATTCTACAAAAAATGTCGAATAACAATGTCTATATAAGCTTTCATTTCCGGCTTATAAATTTCTTTCTCTGCTTGCGAGAATCTTTAAATGGGGCGGTGGAGGAGAGCTATTTGTAACCATTTAGTTTACTTAATTTGGCGTGTAAAGTACTGTGGTTGCAGGGGTAGAAGCCCCTTGTCCCTTGCAACCTTCTCCCCTCCCCATCCCACTTTAGATGAATGTTTGTTTGTGTTATTAATGTCGCTGGCTGAAAGCCCTGGAAAGTATGCAACGCACTTCACTCAGCCGGCGAGCAGCTGGCCAAGGGCTATTTTATTGCATTGTCAATTTAATGGTGTGGAAATGCTTTACGAAGTAAAATCTGCTGCTGCTTCAGCTCATGCTGCTGCTTTTGCTTCAAACTTCACTTGTTCCGACACTTTCACAGCTACAGATACAGATGCATACACAGATACAGATACCAGCAGTTCGATGTTTCTTGCCGTCTTCTCGCTCCGCCTGTCCCTTGCAAGTAAAATAAGGCAAACGTTTAATGCCTGCACAATATTTATTGCCATGTTTCATATTCGTGCATATATATGCAACGCTTCCACTCCTTCTCAAAACTTTTTTATTCCGATTTTGCCCTGGCCACATAGCCATAGTCATGGCTACAAAGTAGCCTGAGACTCAGACTCTGGCTGCATTGTTTAGTTTTGTACTTTGCTCGATCCCGGCCGATGTTGTCGTTATTGTTGCTGCTTGTTGCTGCTGTGTCAAGCGATTTATAAAATGCCAAGCTGCTGGAAAGATGGAAAGACGGAAAGGCAGAAAGGGAAAAGCCGGCCATAAAAACAACAGGCTGAGACGCAGGCATTGTGCCACAGCCGTTGCAACTACAAGAGATAAACGGAAATTATTAAAGTGCTGCCAGATTTATGAAAACGTATTTGTTTCGCTTTCGTTTTTGAGTGCATATTGAAATTGTTGAAAGCCAGCTGATATGTGTTTTTGTCTGGCCCAACTGCAAGTGCTATTAGCCGGCTTTTAGTACAACAATCCCTTTACAAAAATAAAGCAGACAGCTCTGAAATGTTAAAAACACAATGAACCTTTTAAGTCGAGTTCGATTGCATTCGATGGTTTTTGTTTATTAACAGCTCTGACTGTTATTGTTATTCCAACTCCTAAGCCCACACACTAGCTATGTATATTCGAAATTAAATCATAAATGTCTCCATACATGTGAGTCGGAAGGGGGATCCAGAGGAGCCCTGCATAAATCATTTTCATAAATATATGGCCACGACCTTCGTCTGCAGCTGGAGCTAAGGGCATAATTTAATCGAAGGCAATAAATTGGCATTTAAATGTAATAAAGACGTGGAAAATAATTACGAACCTGTGGAGGGGGCAATCCCACGCTTTCATTACTTAATGCCTCCGGCGTTTTCCACACTTACAACCACCGCACAATTTATGTGTAATTTTTGGTGCAGAATTATGCACATATTTTTTGTCAGACTTTATTTACTTGGCCAACGGCTATTGTCGTATTGTTATGGCCGACGAATGACAGTTAAGTGACATTTAACGGTTAATAAGCCTGACAGATTTACAACTGTCAGCGACGTTTAAAAATAATGAACATCAACTGACAGCACAGAATACGTAAAAAAACGAGAAAGGCCTAGGCCGAATAGCCAAGCGATTTGGCCAAATTGACTGCGCAAAGTGAATTATTAATGTCATGTAGGGACTTGGCCAGACAGCCGGATGAAAATGGTCAAGAGAGGGGAAAATGTGCGTCTATTTAGTTTCAAGTGCTGAAAATTTACTGGGCGTATTAAATAAATGCGATTTTCCGGCACGTGAACCAAACTTAGATCCAGGCCCAGGACTAGTCTAAAAAAAAAACACCCACACCAAAAAAAAAAGAAAATGCCAAGAGAAACAAGAAAGGAAAGCTATCTTTGGGCTGAGCCGAAGTTGATATACCCTTGCAGTTGAGTGGGAGTTTATTTTATAGGATATATGTTGTATATCGGATGGGCTTTATATTGCAAATATCGGATCGACTTGGCCGATCCTTAAAAAAAAAAAAGCAGCTTGGCTTGTATGCCCAAGCAGTTAGATAAACGACAGCTTTAAGATATAGTCGTATATACAAGCTAAATATTACAATAAAAAAAAAAAAAAAAAAAATGCAACAAAAAAAATTACAACAAAAAATTACAAAAAAAAATACAACAAAAAAAATTACAACAAAAAAAATTACAACAAAAAAATATTACAACAAAAAAAATATTACAACAAAAAAATTACAACAACAAAAAAATTACAACAAAAAAAATTACAACAAAAAAAAATTACAACAAAAAAATTACAACAAAATAAATACAACAAAAAATTAAAACAACAAAAATTTCAACAACAAAAACTACAACAAAAACCAATAAAAGTCCAGAAAAATAAACACCAACATTTACACAAAAATAAATAATGAATTTCCCGATTTTTCAGGCCTGCTTAAGTGCAACCTATGAGAATCGAGGAGGAGGGCGCTATTTTTTAATTAATTTTTTTTTTATTTTCATTGAATAACTACCAACATAAAGTTAAAGAATCAATGATATTATATGCAAAAAAATCGTAAAATTGTACTCTTCATTTGTATACGACTCGCTGGTGCCCTTAAAAGTAGGCCATGGAAATATGGGTGTTTACATTTTTAGTTGAACGATTTTTAAACAAACATGTTTTCCTTTAAAAATTATAGAAGAATTCCGTTTTTATAAGAGCTTTTTAAGCTTATATATACTGGTAACGGAATTTCTGGTGAATCATTTATATGGCAGCTATAGGATATAGTCGGCCGATCCGTATGAAATTTGTTATGTCGTATTATTTTAACAAAATTATAATACCCTCTGCAAGGGTATAAAAAGGAAAAACTGAGGCAAACTTAACCAAAACAAAACAAAACACAACCAGGCAGAACAAAACTGGGAATAAGACAGCGGCAAGGACAACGCTCATAAAACATAAATTTAATTTATGTGCAATTTTAGCAAGTCGTATAAATTTTCGTAGCCCAAACGAAACAACAAGGAGCCAAAAAATAAACCAAATTCCAGCCAGCGGCCAGCTGGACATGGAGAATGTCCTTGAAAATGTCGTATTGTTGTTGTTATTTATAGCCCAAGGCCTGGGTGCTGAAAGGGTTTCTCTCTTTTCTTCGAGGGGACTCTCAAAAAAAAATATATTTATTTTTTGCCATATTTGTTACTGCACTTCCACACACGTTTGTACTCCTATTTGTGTGCTCGAGCTCGGGCCCTTCTTGAATTTTAATGAATTACTACAAATTCATATGGATGCAAGATAAAGGCCACAGGGCTTGAAGGCTACAAGCCAAATTACCAGAGTATAACAAATATTAATTAAGCCGAAACTCAGGCAGTAGGACTAGAATTTGACTTCTGTTTCTCAACCACAAGGAAAAGTTATTAATAAAGTAAATTGCATCTTCGGGCTTCTTTTGGATGCATTTTTAAATGATATCCCACAAAAGATCTCTATCGTCCCTGCAGGGGACGCTCCGTTTGTGTGAGTTTCAGTTTGTGTTGCGTAAACATATTCTGGATTCAATTTGTTTCACATTTAATTTGCAATTTTCAGTGCCGCAAAGTTTCCGGAACTCGGCAATGCAAATATGTAATAACGGCTTGAATGAAAACATGGCAGAAGTTGTTCTTTTTGTGACCGTAATTTGCTCTGCAGAAGAAATAAACACACAAATAGTTGGCATAGGAGATAAAGTCTCAACACAATGGGCACTGCACCTTGCAAAATTTGTTTTGCCTAGAATTTGATTGTCAAACTGGTTCAACTGTCCAGATTTGTTGGCCAAACTTTCGGCAGCCAGATGAGTAAACAATTTTCTAGTTTCGACAAAAGTTTGCATTTGCCCAAGAAAAGAAAACATTTCTTTCTGTGATCACAGGATCATGGTAACAAAAACTTTGAGCCAACAACAATTGGTTTCCGAAAACAGGATGCTTTAGCCCCGAATGCAGAATTTAATTGCCTTTACCACAAATCAGCATTGCCTGCATCTTACCTGCATGTGTGGAATTTATGACCTCCGCAGATGTTCTGGCCCCTTTGAACTTTTTGTTCGAAGTTCTTTTTCAATTCGGAACGATGGCAGGATGGCCATAAAATCATTTTGCGGTCAATGAATTCGGGGGATATGGCGAGGATGCCTCTCGTCTAAGCTGTCGCTCTTTAAAACAAAATAAGAAATTTATGAACTTCCTAGGCGGACTTTCTCCTGGGCACGTACGAAATCCCAACCACAATTTTCCAGCTGGCTTTCTTTCTGTGCCACATCTAATTCATTTGGGAAAGTTATTTATTGTATTATTTACCACTTGAGCCATGAAACTTTGTCAATTGTTTGTGTTTGCTGGCCAGAAACTTTGGCCAAAGACACTAAAAATACTCGACTTTGAATAATCTTTTAGCTGTCAGCACTTTAATATGGATTCCTGTACTTAAAATTTTCCTTAAAAGCTTCAGGCAAACAACACATCTTTTACTGAAATGGTGTTTACGATTTTTACAAATAGAGGTCGATTTTATTATGAAAGAATGTTTGTTAAATTATGATGGATTATCATCCATAAAACCATCCATAAAAAAGAAGTTGAAAAAGCCGAAAGTGGAATTTTCAAATTTAAATGCAATATTAAAATGGAAGTAACCATTGAATAAATTGACTGAGATTGACAACTTGTTATTTACGAATTCGGAGTTTGCAGCCATCACATTATCATCACAGTAATGGGATATATATTTTCCATTATCCAATAAAAATTGTAAATTAGCTCCGTCAAGATGCGCAAATGTAATTAGGCTTTGCTTTGGGTAAACAGTCCCAACAAAAAACGCAACACAACCGCCAGGAATCCTTGACAAGCCGCAAATCCACCACCCCATCAACCCAACCGCATCCTTCGTTATCTGGAAGCAGCCACAAGGATTCCAGTGGGGTGGGGCACCGACCCTTTTTCCACCCGCTTTTCTACTTTTCCCATATTTTCAGAGTGTTTACATCGGAGTGTGATCTGCACTTAATTAATATGATATTCGTAAGCCTCTCGGCATCTTGTGCGAGCACTTCCATATCTTTGTATCTTGGGCGTGGTTGCCTGGCCAACAGGCCTCTTTCTTGTTGTTGTCCCCGGGCTAATTAACATATGTAAATGAAAAATCAAAACTCAGCTACTTATCAAAAAGGTAGCAGGGTTGTTTGTACTCTGCATTACAGTCATAACAACTGGAGTAATCGCTAGGTGTGGCTTCACCTCACGTTGTGGCAGTTAAAAAGCTCGCAAATGGCTCACAACTCCGGCGATAGTTACGGGAGTAGTCGGGAATCTTGGAGCTGGTGCAACTTTTGCGAGTATTTTATTGTATTTAATTTAATTAAAGCCGCCGCAGACAGCGCTGCGGACAGGAGCGTTGACAAACCCACAGCCTAGTGGCAGCCTCATTTAAATACAAATAATTTATGAATGCCTGCTGTCCTGTCCTACCCTGGCATCCCAGCGTCCCAACATCCCACCGTCCCGCCTCTCCTGCGACAGCTGCGTAAGGATTTTCATATTTTTTATTTATTTTTAATGCTTGCGCTGCATTAAATGCTTTTTAACTTATTTGCCAGTCGGTCGTCCGGCGATTATTTTTTTGTTTTCGCATTGTATTCCATTTTATTCTGCGCTGGGCCGTGACAACATTAAGCAGATTACATATTCGCTGAGATTATTAAAAAGTTAAGAACTTTAAGTGCCGCATAATGAGATGCTATTGCATTTGCATTCATACTCAATGCATTTAATTAATTCACCCGCTCCCCGGCTCCGTTTGCTTGGCAGCCATCGCGCATACGCACCGTTGGCACTTGGCGCGATCGAACTGTCCCGTCCCGGTCCCGTTCGTCCTGCCAATTAATTGCCAGGGAGTGTTTCCGCAATTGCCCAGCCCTGCGGTGGCACTTAATAACGATTCATGGCCGAGGGAATCGGGACTCTGGACTCCGGATTCAGGATTGGAGAGCCAGTAAGAAAGAAGAAAGGAGCAAGGACGCACAAGGACGGCAATCAGCGAGCGATTTATTGATGGTCATCATCATTGACTCCTGACCCCAAATTGTCTTTGGATTTCAATCAACCAATACCCCAGCCGCAAAATCAGCCACTCTATCTGGCGTATAAATAATGAATGCTTCTGACAAACATTTAATGGTAAGTGGCAAACGCATTTAATAAAACAGAACTTAAGTTTCGGATCTCGATCGCATTTGGTTAAATATGTTATTGGCGCTTATTTTGATGACAAAAGGTATACCCTTTTTGTCTCTGTTGGCAGGCCAAACAAGTCACCCCAGATAACTTAAAAACTTTATTGACATTTGGGGTTTATCAATCTACATATGACATTTGAGAATTTTGGGGGTAAACATATTTGCGGTTTACTGCTGATAGTTTTCTGTGGCCGAACTTTGCACGAGACATGTACGGAACAATCAATTTGGTAGCCTGTCGGAATGTGTTCAGCTATCGTAAAACAAAGCCGAGTTCCAGTTGACTGGCACAAAGTGGGGAGAGGTCAACAACAGCAAATGGCCAGAAAGGAAACAGTATAAAACAAAGCAAAACAAGGCTAAAACTGAGAAGAGAAAACTACTTAGGCAATTTTCAAGTGATGTCCTTGCGTTGTTCAACTAAAAGCGTTAAGTGGATGGGTCCTTTTTCATCTCACTGTATCTCTTCTGCTTTTTTTGTGTGGGTGGGCATTTTGTGGTCCATCTGCCATACGCGTCATCCTCGCTCCCCACACTGCCATTTGAGTAACTAAAACAAACGAAAACAAAAACAAATGCCCATAAAAATGGACAACGGCCAACGCGCTGATAAGCTGCAAATAATTTGTGTGTCTGTGTATATTTTTGCGTGTGTGTATGTGTGTTAGGGTATGTGGGAGGGGGTTTATGAGGGGGGACGATAGCGCCAATTTCAAAGGCGCTTCAAAAACACCCAAAACAACAACCACAAAGCATGCTTCGCAAGTGCCGCTGTCTGTGAGTCCACGAACTTGAGTTGGTATAAGTGTTTTTTGGTGAGAGTGTGTGTGTGAGTACGGGCTTTATGTTATGGCGTATCGTCGGGTCTAAGGACCTCGTTGTTTCTCTAGTTAAAGTGTGTTTTTTTTGTTGATAAGAAATGCAGAATCACAACAGAGTTTGCTTTAAAAAATAATAGGCTTATAGAAATTCTTAAAATAGAACAATATAATAATAACCATTAAAATGAAAAAAAATATATTAGCTTTCTCCAAATTATGTGAGTAAAATTATATATTTGCAAGAAGTGGACATTTTTTTTTGTATATGATTTTTGGTATATGTTTTTATATCTATCTTTTCGCTTTTATTAAAATTTTCAATAAAAGCTTTTTTTTATTTTTTCCATAAAAAGTTCATAAGAGAAAAGTAAAATTTTCTTTCATGCCATTATTGACATTTATAATGAATCAATACTGTCTGACGACGGGAGGGCGTGGTGTGATTTCTGGCTCATTATTGGCACATTTTCGGTTCACTTGGCGCCCTTTTTACCGAGATCTGGTAATTATGGAATTGCTTGCTTCCTTCCGCTTTGTCAAGCATTAACTTGTAGCTGCGACTCAGCCGATCTGGTAATCCAATCAAAATGCCAATAATTATTGTCATGCAAATGAAATGCAAACAAGGAGTGGGGGAATCAAAGACCACACATACCTGGGAAGCTTAATTCGGCCAAGCTGACCAACTGGCGTTCTCATTAGGGCTTTCAGTTTTATTTTTGGGTCGGGTAATGGCTGCGATAAGCCGGAGCGGAACACGCCTGGGCCACGTTTGCATTTTCTGGGCGGACAATAAAAATTGAGCTAGTGCAAACGGCAGCACACATGCATGCGAAAGCGGTAATATTTGCATACGCTTTTTTGCACACTCGGCGCACAGTCGGTTTATTGACCAAAATCGCTGGAATTCGAAGCAGGAAACTGGCAAATGGCCGGCTCAACCGCTGCCAAAATGAACGGCTTACGGTTTTTAAGCGCAAGTTATGGGCCATCGTGCGTCGATTGGTGGCGGTTTTAAATTTCAATAAAAGTGAATTCCAAATTCGGGCAAATAGTGCTCAAAGGGGGGAAGTAATGCCAAATGGCGGAAAAACACTGTTAAACAAATCGGCGGATCAGAACGGCAATGGAATGGAGAAGCGAAAAAAGGAATCCCCCACACAAGAAACGAAATGGAAAACAAAAGAGACTGAGCAGGGAAAAAAGAGCAGCCACGAGCCACGAGGTAAAGTGCACCAAGGACGAAGGACGAGGGGCCGCTTCAACGCATGACATTTATGCCTGACATAATCCGCTTACACAACAGGATAACAAGATGAGCACTCGTACATTTTTAATACGCCCGAGATACAATAATTTATATGCGTGGCACGTAAGCAGAATCGCCCGGCAGCAGAATCAGTAGCTCTGCCAGAAACCGTAGCTCCCAAGGACCCAGGACCAAGATCCTGAGTGCCGGGGTGCCGGGAGCAAGGTGGTACCAGTACCAGCAGCAGCAGCGTAAACAAAAACTGCGTCTAGAGCCCGCCGGCTGTTTCAGTTCCCTTCGAAAGAATACCAAGCATATGGAGCTTAGCGGCGGAACAAAAAGCCGGGGGAGTGGATTGGGACAGCACCAGCAGGCCAAGTAGGTAGGGACAATAAGACAGGCGCATATGGCAGCCTTTGCGAATACATAACTAAGCAACAAATTGTGGTCTAAACCGCATCCGCTTTGCCGGCAAAAAAAGTCCCCAGATTAGCATGTCTTGATTGAACAAAAAAGAAAACTATTTATCCATAAAATAAGAGTATTTGATTATACAAAAAATTATCATAATAATGCAAAAAGATAGTTTCTAACACATAATTCGAACCTTATTTTAAACTCCACTCTTTAACTAAAATTACAAAATTAAACTTTAATACTCGCTAAAAAATCTAATGTACTCGCTAATGTTAAAAACATAAGCCAATAATTGGGTAAAACAATCCTCTTAGGCTGAAAATAAAATTTCCATATAATGTTATTAAATTTCAATTTAAGTTTCCTAGAAAAAATATCGCCTTTGGAATCTGTCGGATTCCAGCCTACGAGGTCAATAGATTTCAAACGAAACCCAAACAAAAACCAAAGCCAAGGCCCAACAGAAAAAAATGGGAGGAGGGCATTCCGGCCAAGTTAGAGCAATGTCAAGAACCATTTACAGCAGTTGGTGGGGCAACAATTTATGCGTTTTTCACTCGGTTCCCAGTTTGGTTTTGTTTTGTTTTCCACCTCATATTTTTTTCGTATTTTGCTGAGCTTCCCTACAAAAGGCGTTAAATTTAGGAACGCCCACACGTAAGCGTGTCAATGCTATACCCCGTGTGTGTGAGTTCGTGTGTGTTTGCGAGGAAACGTGTGTGTGCGTGAGCACTTTATGTCTTAAATAAGTCAACAACAGGAGTCACAGGCCCACAGGAAGACAACGGCAGCCACAACAACAAGACCCGAAAGTCGGGAACACGTTTGCAGAGCTGTGTTTACACTTCTGTGGGTTTTGTTTATGATGTCAAATAAAAGTGCACAACAATACCAAATAAATATTTTATTACTTTGATGAGTCCGTTTGACTAAAACAACAACAACGACACGAATCTTTGCCAATCGAACTGTGGTACTGGGGTGGTGCAGGAACTTAAAGTCCTTAGCCACACAAACAGGCGTATTAAAGATCTGTTCCCCAAGAAATGGTAAGATTTCATCTTTTCTTTTCTTAGGGGGAGTGTACACACTCGTAAACAGCTTTTGACAAATGTGCGCCTAATAGAAATAAATGCAAATATAAACTTGTCCAACTCGAAATGCTCACGGGCCTGTCGTCTGTCAGACATTGTCCATTTGTCAGCGCCAGTCGACGACCTCCCGCCTGAGAAAACGGCAATGGTGGCTGCAAAGCGCGGCGGAAAATGCTGGGGGAAATGCCTGGGAAATGGGAGCGGTACTGACGTCTGTCTCCGTTTTTATTGTCTCACTCGTGTGATAAACATCTTGGCCTATTGCCGCTAGTATTTCAAGCCAGCCTCCCTCGATCTATATATCCAGTTGCCGCGCCGCTTTTCGCTTATCATTAAGCATTATACCGCGACGTATGTAGTATTTTTTGTCCCGGTTTTTATTGTCTCCTCCGGTCGCGCCTTTTTTGTCTTGCCATTGTTGCTTTTATGTTGATTAAATTATAAAATATTTATTTTGCCGGCTTTCGGTATGCTGTTGCTACCACCGCGGCTACCACTGCATATGTATAAATATATCTTTTATTGTGCGTACTATGCGGCGTATACGTAATGTGCTGCTGTCATGTGTCGTCTACACATATCCCGCGTCTGTGTCAAATTATTTTAGAGTGATTTTCACGTACATCCTGCTGGCTAAAAGATTTTCTTGGGATAATAGTAAACTATTCACTTTAGTATATTATGATATTTGATAAGGGACAAATTTGGGAGCATAGCTAATGAATAAATCTTCTGAAGTGGTATATATTTAAAATAAATAAAAGATATTTTGATAATTAGATAATAAATTTTATAACTTTACATAATTTGACAGATAATTTGAATAATCAATAAATTCACGCATCGTGCTCCTGAATCATCTATTTTATAAAAAATAGTTCTAAAAAAAAACTTTGAAAAAATATCGGATTTAAATAAAATAAATAGTATTTCCGTTTAAAGTAAAACTTTAATTAGCGAATTGAAAATAAAGCAGTCTCAATTTGATAAAATTCATAATCCCTGGGGGATTTTTATTAGAATCAAAATTCCGATTGGAGGCAGCTTGTGTTTGGGGCAAGCACAGAACAAACGAACCACCCACGGTGACCCATAAGTTCTCACTTTCCAGCGGTATGTAGGTAACCCAAATAGAGCCTGGCAACTGACAGGACAACCCCACTCTCAACTGAGGATATCCCAGAGGCTGCAGCCGTAGCAGTTTATCAATTCCTAGCACATAGCGAAAATTGATTGCAACGATTTATACTTTCTACTTCCTTTCACTTTATCGTCGTAGTGCATCTACCCAGTCACCTACCTCAGTGCTCGCTGTTCGAGGTGCTCGGTGTCCTGAGCGCTGCGGTGCTTTGTCCCTTTCGTTGTATAAATACTTTTACTATAATATCCTTTCATTGCTTGTTTTCTCTGTCAAGTGCTCGGCTATTGTTTTCTGTTGTTGCTCAATATGTACATGGCAAAAGAAACTTATGAGTTCTTCGGATTTATTTCCCTTTAAACAAGTTAAAGGTAATGATTCAGGGATTTATTTATAAAGTTGGACTTCATAGATGAAAATGGTGTATATAATTGGATTTTTTTAAAAGGAAACTATCCATATTTTCTCTAACTGCACCTATTCGTTTCGTTTCGCTCCGTTTCGATTCAAGGAGAATCGTTTCTTTCGCTTTCATTGGCCCTGCCAGGAGTCCTTGTTTCCTTTCTTCCTTCTTGCAGCTGGAACACCGGGTACCCCAACAACCAACAACCAAGCTGCCAGCCACCCAGTCACCCATTGAATCCATCGAATCCTTTTGGGTGGCACGGCGCTGGCAATCTTTTGTGTAACACAATACAATGTCCTGCGGTTGTAAAACGATTTATTTTGTTATTGATTCGCTGTAAGTGCGCCACACAGTCGTGTGCACGGTGTGCCAAGCACATCCTGCAGGATATGATGTAAATAAAGTAATGGCCGCTCCAAGGCTCCTTGGGCGCCTCCCCAGATCCCATTGCTATACTTTTGCATACCACAGAGCCCAAGATTCAAGCTTCAAGCACCACGCTCCACGCCCATCCTGGTCGTCTGCGTGCTAAACATGAATAAATATTTCGTTCAGATTATTGAAGTTTTATAACTCATTTCTGTCGATTGGTGGGCGCGGCGTTCCATCGATGCAGACAAACTCGAGCTCAAATACAAATATAGCGCCAAAGGAGGTCGAGGCTACTCGGTCGGACGGAGCTCCTTCAGCGTTCAGCTGTCCGCTCGCCGTTCTCTGTACTCCGCATGCCGCATGTCCTTTGCCCTCGCAGGCTGCTCCTTCTGCTGCACATTTTAATAAATCGTTTAGAGTTGTTGGGGCCGGAGGGGCAGACACGAAGACACAAGACAGAGACAAGGCCAACAGAGGTGCACTTGAAAAAAAAATTCTTGCGATATGAAACCCTCCAGTGGAATATTCCATTTTAAAACAAACTAGTGCCAGCTATAGATGACCCTTGATTTTTTTGTAAGAAGCTTGACTTTTAAGTAGCGGCTATGTTATTTTACTTCAGTGCAGCTACAACAGCAGCTAGGAGCACAATAAGAAAATTCATGATCATAAATATCCTGCAGGCGTTAAACGTTTGCCTCGTTTTCGTCGTCCTTTTGCCGCCTTTAATCCTTGTGTTTTCAACTCGATGCTCTTTGCTCCATGTAAACTCTACCCAACCCGCTGACCTCCGCTCCTGTTTCTGCTTTATGCACCACTTTTGATTTAATGTGCTCATTCTATGCCACCGCCAAGAGACAACAACAACAGGGCCAGGACCTGTTTTGCTTTTGTTTTTGCTCCTCTTTGCCTGCCGAGTTTTTGTGATTTGTGTCTATATTTAGGTGGCTCGTTCGTCTGATGTCCTCCAACTCCTAATGCCTCGTCATCGCAGCCACTCCCCTCCCAACTGTGTGTGAGTTTGTTTGTTTATTTTTTCCATTTCCAAGCCATTAAATAAAGCGCCCTGACACTCCAACAATCACATGGCAAAACAACAGAAAGCACAGAAAAAAATCAAAAAGTAGAGAAATTCCCCCCGTAATGATTTGCGACACATTTATTCGTGACATAAATTAGAAGCGACCAGGCCAGAGACAGCTGACCAACTGCCACACAAAGAAAATATATGTGTGCTTTGTTTTCGGGCCGTTAGTGACACAGTCATTAGAAAATCGAAACTGAAACTGCAGTTTATAAATTTTAATTAAATTTTAAAGGCCCAGCAGATCCCCAATTTGCCACAAAGTCAATAAAATTATCATTGCAAATAATTAGATTATTCTGTTTTACAAAGTAAACGTCAAGATTTTAATTAAAAATATAAAAGCCAATAAAATACAAAGTATCTCATACCTTAAGCGAATTAAAGCTGAAAGAGACTTGGACACGTAGCAGATGACAACAACAACAACAAGAGCAGTATTGATAAGAGCCAGGACCACAAGGACAATAAGAGGACGCGGCAACAACAATGCGTGAGCATAACTAAACCAAATTGGCACATGCAGACAGCTCATCGCTTATTCCATCTTTATGATTACCGAAGCGACCCAAAGCCAACATTCAGATTAAACAGCGTGCGACACTCGTGCGCCAAACACACACACCAAAACAGACACACACACTCGGGAGTCACAGATACAGATACAAGAACAGACACACACAGCTCGCCGTAGATACATTTGTATCTGCATGTCTAAGTTGTCAAA
The DNA here is from genome assembly GCA_018153035.1 of Drosophila pseudoananassae pseudoananassae. Lineage (NCBI taxonomy): Eukaryota > Metazoa > Arthropoda > Insecta > Diptera > Drosophilidae > Drosophila > Drosophila pseudoananassae. Next base: position 5,301,168 of record JAECXR010000055.1, read on the forward strand.
TGTATGCAGAAACATAAGCTAATCAAAGCTAGTTTAATGCGCGCACAGCCAAAGTTAATCCTAATTAATTTAATTACGCTTTTGGCATAAATTATTACGCAAAGTACGAGAAGTAGCCGTAGCCAAGAGGAGCGGGAAAAGTTATATATTATCCACAATTAGGCGAGGATAGCGGCGCCGTATCTAATTGTTATTAATTACCGATTCAGGCATACAAATAAAAACGAAAATTTAATGCAGAAACCTAATTTGTGGCGAATGGATCCCATCACAACCCCCCACAAGAGACAGGCAATTTACCGTCAATGGTTGGAAAAATATGAAATCATTGAAAGTTGCTCCTCTTTCTTAACGTAAATATATTTTATTGAAATATTGTACCTGCCACGCACCATCCATACGCCCAAAAACAACCGACCACCCACTCTCTGTTGCAGCAATCGAAAAACTTCGTTTTGCGATGCTTTGCACGTGCGGGAAATTGTCGAGATGGCAAATAGTTTTCCACCAACAACAATAACCAAGATGGCAAATAGAAAACTGCAAATGTCCCAGTGACAGACGGAGATCCTTGCGAAAGAGCAGAGCAGGAGGGCAGGACCAGCCAAAGGACTCCCGGGACCGTCCAGTTCAGGTTCAGCACCCTCTTCAGCTTCTTCAGCTGGCTGGAAAACTCGAAAATTATTGTTTTTGTTTTCGTTACACTCGAAACCCGCTCTTGTCGCAAAAGTTTTATTAGGTGTCTGCATCTTTCTGCCGATATGCTTCATCTTCTGCCAAAAATTACTTGAGGGACTCTGGCGATTCCAAAAAATAATAAAAGTAATGATAAAATCGAAAAGTGCAAAGAAAAAACACGAAGCTCGTTGCAATCACGGTACCATACTTCAGGCCAGTACGGATAGGAAAGAGTTTTTAATTAAAATATTGTCGAAAGTCCCCCGACCAAGTCAATAAATCAACGACCCCTCTTTTCAACAGGTTTTATCAAGTGCTGGGCACCGCTTATATATGTATATATATTTGGGCAGATCTGGAGGACCTCAAACCCGTTAAATGGTGTCCGGACACGCAATCGTACCGCCGCCAAGAAATTGGGTAGCGGGTGGTGGGTGGTTGTGTGGCGGTAAAGGCCTTTTCAGGCGCCGTGAGAAACACATATTTTATCTCTGACCAAAATGTGAACTTGGCATGCGAACCATTACCTAGTGCACTACTTACCTAACCCAAAGGAACGCACTGGCAAAGGAACGTAGAGTTCGGGGGTGTGCGTTGGAAAATCCTGTTAAACTACAGTAACCTAACATTTAAGAGTACGAAGGTCCTTACTGCGCAATCGCTGAGCTGTTAGACACAATGTTACTATGAGGAATAATTGGAAAACGAAACAGAATGCCGCCAGGGAGTTCCCTCATATATCAAGTTTGAAGTTTCCATAATGAGCTTAATTTTCTTAAACGTAATTAATGTTTCAGGACTTGGAAACTCGCCCAACAACATTTTCATAAGTGTAGTTGTTTGTTTCCAGCGAATATTTTGAGTCCCAGACATTACCATATCTTTTGGTCTTAGACTACCTTCTGCAGCCGTATATCCTACCGAATCCCCGACGACTTGGAAGGATTTGTGTGCTGACATTTGGTTTGGCTATGCGGTCGCCTTAAGTACTTGAATGGTCCACAAGAGCAGGTCCTTAAATGACTAGCAATGGCAGCGACACGAGCAAGGAGCAGCTTACCAAGCAGCTCTTGTCAACCTGTTGGTTTCGCAGCTAGAGGTGGTATTAAAAGATATTAAATGGCTGGGTCTTATTCTAAGATTTAAATGTGATATAGCCGGATGGTTATGTTAAAAATTAAAAAAACCATTCGCTATAAGTTCTAGCATAATCTGTAGAAAACAAAAAGTTTATTGCTCAAAAACATATGAAGGGCATTTTCCACTAGAAACCTGATGACCTATGGCTTCCGACTGGTGATTGAATTCCGGCCAACATCAAAATTGGGAACTCACGCACATCCCTAATGCCGCGTATGAGAATGAATGCCAGCGGCTGGCAAACAGTTGCAACTCCGCATATCATGCCCCTGTCTGTCCGTAAGTCTGCGGTGGAGATAAACGCGCACCTGGTCCGGAATGCAGGTGAGTTGCATTCGACCGCAAGGAGGAACACGCATCAGCTTAAAGTCGCTTAATTTGAATGCAATCCGGTCTCCAAGGGAATAGGGAAGGTTCATTCAACTAATGTAGCGCCGTGTAAAGTGGAAACGCACTGCAAAAAATAAATCCCTCGACAAGAAATTCAAACGTGAAGTGATAGTTCCTTGCATCGTAATATGAAAAAAGAAAAAAAATATATTTAAAATATTTCACGAAGAGAAAAGTATCAATTGTCGGGTAATATATAATAAGGAAATGAATATTTTTTCTGTGCCTTTGTAACAAAAGCATAAGTAAAGCAAACAGTTCGTGCACTTGAAGATTATTCTGCCCTCGACAATGGGGGGTAAGTATGCAGCTGAATAGCCACCCCCATGGACCGATTCCCCCAGTTTTTGGACTGCCCATTAAGCCGGGCCCTTACTCCCAGGGCTTATGAATAATGTGCACGATTTGCGGACGCCATAAATAATACGCAAATCGAAAGCGCGCTCGCCCTCTAATTGAAAATGCTCGACTGGGGAGATCCGGAAATCCATGAAAAGTACAGGTCAGGGGTGGAAGGGGAGTCTGGGGCGGAGCTGCAGTGGTCAGCTGCGAAACTCTTGCCAAATAGATTCATTCGTTTTGCCAATTAGACAGCCCAGACACGTGTCGCAAGCGTATATCCGCAGTTAGCTTTGAAGGACACTATACTGCAGGGGTTTTTTCAGAAAAAGATTGAATAGAAGGATATTCTTTGTACTTTAAGCCAACTTCTTTAATTTGCAGTAATATTTATTATCCTGCCACAGTAACTGAAATCCTGTAAATGCTTCTCAGTCTCTTAAAAATTCTTGACTTTTGTTCTTTAGTGTAATTTATCTTCTGGAGTTCAAGGGAGCCTGACGATTGAGGATATCCGTGAGCTTACAACCGTTAGCCGTTAACCGTTAACTCAATGGCCATGGGTGGAAGAGGTGGAAAGTAGTGGAAGGGGCTCCGCCAAAGACAAGGACTTGCCGTGGAATAGAGCAAAAAGACCGCCGACCTCCCGTGAGTGGGCCAGAAGTGCGCACTTGAACTACACACGTTAGTGTTAGCGGCGTGCTTTTATGGCCGAAAGAAGGAGGGCAAAAAACAACAAAGCCCGAGTGGGATGCGGCCAAGTAGGCTATGAAATTTTACTGTCCTACATTGTACCAACAGCCACTTAAACTTTTTAACACCAATTTAATCAACTCAACAACAGCATTCGACACTAGTTGCCCTCCGATCCGCCCAAAAAGTGGCTTTTCCCAAAAAGAATACCCCCGTTCGCACAATGGGCCCCGAATTCGGAAAGGAATGAAATGATGAACTCAATGAACTGAATGACTGCGGATGGATGCGGATGTGAAATAAGGACGATTGAGCTGTCAATGATCTGTGAGGAATGATGGCTGCTTTTCGGCTGAGACATGAGGGATTGCCAGTCAATTATGAACTATCGGAAAACAACCCAATTTGCGGCATTTAAATGCCTCGTAAAACATTTTCTCGGCCCCTCTTGGCCATTTTTTTATTACCCACACGCCGAATTATTTGTAAGCTCTGCTGGGGGACACTTCCTAATGGCTTAACTGCTTTGTTGAGGAATTGCATTAAGTCCCCGCAGTTTCTGTTTAATTTCTTTGACGTGACTCTGCCGGTATTCGCAAGAAAGCCAGAACCGTACTGCGGATGGAGGGGGCAGGCAGTGCTCAACTTTCACTCAACCCTACACAAAGGTGCACTCTACACTTTTATGGTTACTTCTTGTTGAACTTGTAGCAGAGTTTTTCCTCCTTCCTTTTTGCCAGATGCAACATTGTTGCTGCCATCTTTGGCAGTATGTATATGCATGTTGCGTGTTGCCATCGCAGCGCCGAAAAACAGAGCTGCGGCAAAAACCAAAAGTCTGAAATGGAAGCTTTATGGCAGTTGCACAAAAAGCGCGCACAACTCCTACAAATTAACTGGCGACGTAGAGAGCTAATTGGGAAACCTGTTCCACACCCCCACCTCCTTTAAACGTCTTCCCCCCCGAGCCAAAAAGGAACTGCCAGTATGTAAAACGGCAGTTGACTTTTGGACGTCATGTCACCACCATATGGCTGATATGGGGATGCCGAGCTACTTAGATAACGTTTAAAAGCCAACGACAGCAACTTAAGTCGTAACACTTTAAATAACGGAAACTGCCACGACCGCCAGCTGGAAAGCACACTAAAGGACTCTTAAATAGTAATTCAAAATTAAAAAGTTATACCATAGATTTTTGTAAATTATTTATTCAAAATCATAATCTTTTAATTGAAATTTTTTTTTATTTAACCTTTTTTTGTGAAATTCTGAATAGGTAAGTATATCAATATTCCTACAACAGCCTCCTTATTTTTTTAGTGCATCTACAACCAGAACCTGGAACCAGGACCACTGGAGACCAACCTGAATCAGTTGAGAATAAAGTAGAGACTACAGACACTATAGGGAAAGTGCCGAAAAAGTCAACGAGAACGACAACGTTGACGACGCTTCATTGCAGCAATTTGCATTTTAAGTTGCTAATGACAAAAGTTATAATTGCATAACGCTCGGCATCGAGGACATCACGAATGTAAGTTTGAGTGTGAGTGCCACATGTGCTTTGTATTGGTGCTGAGGTGTTGTTGCAAGGCAGCCGGAAATGAAAAGTAAATCAAATGAGTTACCGTTGCCGTTGTCGAGATGCTGCAAGTGCGTACTTCATCAACGCGAGTCCGTTGCTCTAGAACCTTTACTTCTCCCTCCAGAAAACCCCCCTTCTCGACACGCTCCCACCATTTTGGCCGTCCTTCCTGAGGAGGACACGCCGCCTCTTCCTTCACCGCCCATGCATGTATCACCTGTCGTCGTTGGCGTTTCGCGTTGTCGTATTTCTGTTGCCATGCAACAACGTCACTTGCAATTGGCGACATTTCCATTTGTGATTGCTCGATTTTGGGGAATGCCGCCAGGCAGACTTTGAAAAGTGGAGGACAGTTAGCACTCCCTATAAACTACAGTCTTTACTGGAGAACAATTTTAAATAGGTAGATGATACTTTCCATAAAGTACTTTACTTTACTTTTTACTTTGTAAAAATACAAGTCTTTAAGCTTTAAATGATAAAAAATGTGTCAGTTTCGTTTATACCTAATGAATGTTTATCCTTTTGCGATACATTATCAAAATGTAATTACTTTTGTCTCCTGACTCCAAAAATAAAAAGCAAACAGCAATAACAAAAGGCGAGACTCGTGACTGGAATGAAAAGCGCATTTCTCTAAATGTCAAACACAAGCTGGCCTTGAGGGCAGGCCTCATTAAAGAGGATGAATAAACAGAGAAAAGCAAATGCATTAGCCCAGCCAGGTGCATCCCACCTGCGAACGTGGGTGGTATTCATACACATATGCAGCCTCCAAACAGGCAAAGCTCTTTAGCACACAAATGCAGAAAAGAGGCGGGAAGGCGGGAAGATGGGAAGGCGGGGGCGACTGCGACACACTTACAGATGAGCTCACATGTGATTCCATCTTTCCCTGTTCTTTGAGGTCACTTTGACAACTGCCAACCGCAGCTAACTGGAAGCTTTACCACTTACCAACAGAGCAGAGCAGCTTATAAAGGCCAGGACAGACATACCAGGATGCAGACAGGCAGGCGGACAGGCGGACAGACGGACAGTCAGAGAGGGACAGCGTGCAAGCGAATGCTACTTGGCTAAGAGTATCATTAGAGAAAAATGTTAAATACACTTAAACAGAGGAGTTTAAAAGTCAAAAGCGTACGAGTGCGACATAAAAATAAAATGCAACAACATGCAACTGAAAGTAGCGTACACAAAATTATAAAACATGCCCCATATGGGGGCACCGAAAAAAATGAAGGGTGAACGGGTGCCTGGTCCACTAAAAGCGAGTGTAAATACTTTATTTTTTCTTATTTTTTTCCCCATCTTCGCATCCTTGTTGTTTTTGTATCCTTGCCACCGATGAGATCCTGGCTGTTGCTGCCACTGCCTCCGTTGCCGTTGCCTCTGCTGCCGTTGCGGTTGTTGTTTTTAATATAAAACGTTGATGCTGACGCTGCTTGTTTTTAGTTTTTACTCGCAGCGTTTCTGGCCGCAAAACAAAATATCTCCGAGCAGCCACATACATAATACAGGGAACCACCCCCTTTTGGGCCCCGATGGGGGGATGTTTCGGCCAACCCCCTCCACCTACCAACCGGTCTTGGCTGCCGGGCAGTCCTTTCTATTGCAAATGCTTAGCCAGGTCCTCGACATAAATAGGAAATGCTAAACAGCAAAAGAAAACCGAAAGGGACAGCAGCGCCAAAATGAAATATAAATAAATGTGCATGCCAAAGCAGAAAATCAAAGGGCACACATTATGCATATTGCATGGACTTCACTACCACTTTCTCCCTTCCCATTCCTCGCTCCTCATAAATTATTAATTGACCAGAGGAGATTGCCGTTGGAGGTCAAAGAGTTCCGAAGCCGGATCTAAGCCCGGAATGATTCGTACCTTTCCTCCCAAAACATTTACCTAAACGGTATGGGAGGCCCTCGACGCCGAAAGAGACATTTGTTGGCAATGCAATTGTCAATATAAATCAAAGGTAAATGCAACTTTTCGCCGCCAATCACTCGAGAATGTAACCGAATTTGGCGTAAGCACTTCCCATTTACTGGAACACATAAAACCACTTTGCCTGCACTTAGATGACTTTTTCAAGGCAAAAGGAAAGTGGCAGGATGTGAACATTTACCTCGAAACTCTTAAGGTCTAAACTTTAGAATCAGCAGAAGTACTTCTCCCAAAAATCTTTTGCACTGTGCCATAATTATAATCAAATGTTTTCAGGCCCTTATGGAAATATCAATTTGGCAGGGCATTTTCGCTTTTAAAATCCCCCACTGCAGTGCAGTTCGTGCATAAGATAATCATATTTTTTACTCATATGCTGCAAAGCCCTTCCCGCACTTTCCAGCTAAATAATATAAACTAAGTGTGTACAAGCCAAGCTGGAAAATTACAAGAGGGGGCTACAGTTTTGTGGGCAGCTTGCTGCATTTGCCAGCTGGCAGCTAACTAAAATTGAAAGCGCAAAAGTGGCTGCCAGCAACAAGAACCAACACAAAAACACAACAAAAGTCAAATTAAATTTCGCATAATTTTTTTTCAGCTTTGTTGCTCTTGCTGGTTTCTTCCTTTTTTTCTTGGGTGGCAGAAAGTTTTTTGTTTTTGCGGCTTTGGCTGCAACTTTCTTTTGAGGTTTTTGCGCTTCTTATTTTCATGCCAGCCACATGTCGCATTTGCCTTTATTTGTTGTTTTGGCGCAGTTTTCTTGTGCATTTTCGTTTTGATGAAAAATCAGTCGCCCAAGTCCGGACGAACTTGAACCAAATATGCAGCCCTTTTCTCAGCCGCAGAGACAGCTGCTCAGATAAATCGGGCAGGAGAAAGTTTTCTGTCACAGCTACGAGGACGAGCGGGACGTCGCGTGGTACAAATCAAAAGTGGCCCAATGAGGCGCACGAATCTAATTAGTTTGCTAGCTTAACGCAGCTGCACAACAGCGAGAGCGGAAACGGAAGTTTGCCATCGCCATAGCCATCACCATCGCCATCGTCAGCGCCATTTGCCATTGTTGTGTGCTCTTCAAGCAATTAGCCAAACTAAAGGCAGGTCTCGTCCTTCTAGTCGTCCTGCCATCCCACTACCTTTTGGTTGAGGTTAGACACTGTTAAAAAAATAGGGCGGAACTGAGAGTACTTTGAAAAAAGCTAAAATCAAAGACATCAGACTTTGTCTTTTAATTTTTGTAATTCAACCACATCAAATTAATATTTTATATCTAATTTAAATGCATTATTTTTCTGTGTAACCTTTATCCCAGTCAATGCATGTAAGCAGCCTGAGCTCAATTCATACTCGAGCCTAATGTCAGCTGGCCCGCCCCTTCAGCTCAACGCCCATCCTTCCGCCCACCTGCTCATTTCGGTTTCCAGCTGAACTGGGCAACGTTGAAACAAAGGCCCCACGCCGGCACACGTACAACAATATAAACAAAAGGTGTCCCATCCCAGAGCCTTGTACCACCACCCCTTTCCCCCACCTGGGTGTATGTGTGTGTTCAGCGCTAATCTGCACTAAATTGTTGTTTATTTTTTGGCTTTAAACGCCGTGTTTAGTCCGGAGTCCGCCGTACGGAGTCCTGAGTCCGCAGTCCACGGGCCCTTGTCGTTGTAGTCGTCGCCTGTCGCTACCCTTGGCTGATTTTGCGTGGCAATTGGCCATTGAGCGAACTGGCTAATTAGCCGGCGCTCTTTGTCCACTTGGCACAGGAGGAGCAGGCTCGCTGGCAACAGTAGAGGCACATTAAAAATTAATATGTCATGTCCTCGGGACAAAAGTGTAAATGCATATTTATGAGCTACTCAGCTGCAGCTTGTGATTAGCCGAAGCTTAGATAGATTGTATGTTGGAATAGGGGAACGACCATCAAAGGGCTGTTATTAAGTTTTGTGGGCGTGGTCAGTACAAAAATGGCGGTCTTAATCGCAGTGAACAGCAACGTGATATTACATTTAAAATTCACAAATGAAGATTTCGACCTTCTTTGCTTATAGAAACTTTCAAACAAATCTTTCCGAGTATTTGTAATTAGTATTCTTTGGGAAAAACATTTTGTGGCAACTGGAAATTCGCAGCCATAAGCCCCAGGATACGCACCGAGATCCTCAACACCATTGTCATATAATTTTTGCACTCCACTGCAGCAACCCCAGGGATTCCCCACGGAATGAGTCAAAGCTGGAAAGCCAAAAGCCTGACAGTTGGATGCACTCGGTTTTTTTGGATTTAACAGGCTTTTGGGCAGGTGCGAAATGGCAGGAGAAAATTCCATTAACGCCTTTTGGGTGCCCAGACTCAAAGGATTGTTCCTTTGGGGCGTGGAGAAGGACTAGAATATTTCTCTCGTGGCACACTTGTAAAAGCCACAAAGTTGCGTTCAACAGGGCATGCAACGTAATTAGTTTTTAATTGATTTAAGCACAAGTAATGTTGATTAAACGAAGGCTGCCAGCGTGCCAGCATGGCCAGCAATCTTACATGACAGCAGCCACATGACAACAATGTGACAGCGAGAAACGGAGTGGATGTGGATGCAACAGAGTGGTGCAACATTCAGAGCGCCACTCGGTCCCAAAGCCCTTTGCCGGCTCATATTTTCTGTCGAGCTGTCATGCAGCTGCAACAGCAGCCAGTGCGAGTGCCATTGCAACTGCAACTGAGCAAACTTTCTTCCACAGTCCCGTTGACAGCACACAACAAAAGTCCTGACATCACAGCCAGCCGTGGCAGAGCCAGGAGCAAGTGGAGTAGCACTGGCAACAAAGTGAGACAGTTCCCAGGACCCCCTAGCGGTGTCGAAGTTCATTGGGCAAGCCGCAGTTGGAGCGGGGGAATCAACTTAAGAACAGCAGGAGAATCGCCTGAGAAGATATCTCCATCTCCCGGAGCCCCAGGAGGGCCACCCCGAAAGATGTTCCCCCAACAAACTTGCCAAATGAGTTGGCCGGGGCACTTAGCCGAAATGCAACTTGAATATTAACCACAAGAATGCACAGTAACCAATCAATGATATTATGATTCTTACTTGTAATATAAGAAATATTTTATAAGTGCTAAGCATTAATTCTAGAATAATCTTGTCTCTTAATGGCCTTTCACTATAAATTGGTCTACAACTAAATAAGTGTGCTTTCCGTCTAATTTTTGTTGTCTACCATGAATCTGAATATCCAACAGACTGCCTGGTACCGGTTGGTCCTATCTCTGGCTATTTGCACTCGATGTGCGCTAATTTGATTGTGTTCATGTGATAAACACAGGCCTCGACCCTTGCCCGGGATCTCGAACTGTAGCTGGAACTGAATGCGGGGACTAAGATCTTTGGCATACGGCGTACAGTTTACGGCGGAACGTTGTTAGTGACTTCCGACGATAGGCAGGCAGCCAGTTGGGCCACACATCCGGTGGCAAATAATTTTCAGGCCTCTAATACGATTTTGCGATTTATTTGCTGGTTGGTTGGATGGCTTGCTGGCTGCCTGGATGGCTGACTGGCTGACTGGCCTGACTGCCTCACTGGCTAAAAGACAAAGAAGCCCAAAAGTTGAGAATCCTGGCGGGTAGATAAGACGAAAAGTCAAAGCAGAAGGCGAAAGGAAGAACTATGCAAAGTAATCAGGGAAACGTAAACGGAAGGCGTCTAGGCACCAGAGCACGATATCTTAATGAAGTATCGATTGCCAGCCAGGCTCAATCTGTGGACGTGGGTGTATGGATGCCTGTGTCCTGGTCGTGCCCTGGTGTGGTATGCGGGGCGTACAAAGCCAAATGGAAGATATTTTTAAATGACATTTCCCTGAAAAGACACAATGGCGAAACTGAAAGAAAGAAAGAGCGTTTCGGTAAAGTTTCATTCTAATTATGTCCAGGCCACAAGCAAGAGTAACTCTATTCAAGCCAAAATTCTTGGAAAAGAGCTGAAAACTAATCAAACTCTTGGCCACAGAATCTGAAAGGCAGGGATGGTTAGTTGATAGTTATGAAAATTGTATTACCAATATTTAAACACTTGGATTTTATTGAACAAATATTTTACTTCCCAGGAATTCTATTATTTTCTATTTTATTTTCAATATTTTAAGCTAATTTTTTCCATATGTCTAGGAGTTGCTAACAAAGCCAGCCGAATTGTAATCACAGCTGCTTCGGGCCCCAAGCTAAATTCAAGTTTCATTTGCTTGTTTAGCGCTTATCGGATCCCTAATCCCAGCTCATTTCGCCTGTCAGTCAGTCACTCTTCATTGGCCTGGCAACCGAATGTGATACGCAATCGGGCCAAACATAAAACGCCAAGAAAATGTTGTATAACATACTACAGCCACACGAACATATAAAGTCAAAAGCTGCGGGGGGCGTGTCAACCTCGATGGCTTTTGTTGTTTAATTATTTAAAATGCGAAAAGTTTCGGTTCGCTTTATATACGATTTTTGCAGTCTAAAGCACGCATACGAAATCCCAAATGAGTTCATTAGGAGCTGGAAGTCGGGAAGTTTGTGTCAGGTATATTTGGTTGAACTGCTCGCTAAATATTCAATAAGCGGCAATTTTTGCAGCATACAAATGGGCGCATTAGGGCGTAATTTACAATCGACGCCGGCAGAGCCAAAATATGCGCACAAAAGTGCTGGAGCCGGGGCTTCCGGAGTCTCAGAATCCGGAAAGGAGAGGCCCAGACAAGCGTAGTTTCCATCCGGGATATTTATGCATGCATGAGTCGCTGTCGGTGAGTGAGTGTGTGTAACCAAATGAGTCAAAAGGGAGACATTACTCATGCCGCAAAATCGGGGAAAAAATATGTGAAACCTAAAGGACTCCGAAATTGGTTCCCTAGAACGTACTCTCATACGGAACGAGCCAATGGCCTTTAAGCCTTATCTTCTTCGGCTTTCGGCTTTTGCCGGAAGCCAAATTGAAAACTGCTATCAACACGGTTTTAATTAGTGAAAAAATACTAAGTAGTTGCTGGGGATGTGCAAAATGGAACGAAATTCATTTAAGGGCTTCTCACCGGGCAGAGTCTCCGCCTGGGAACTCGTAATAGAAATGCCAAAAAGATTCCAAGGTAAAACGTCTGGCTATGCAGTCGGCTTCAACTGATTTTAGCCGCCATCCCATCCCTTCGAATGTCCTTCCCTCTCGGCCTCCCGCTCCGCTGTTTTCCGTTTGTGCCAACTTTGCTGCTTGTTAGGAGGAAACAATGTCAAACTCATTAGTGCTCCCAAAAGGCTTTCTTTTACAGTGTCGGCAAGCAGAGAACAAACTTACACTCACACACACCCGTTCGCATTACTATAATACACACGGTGGGTTTCCTACCGTAGAAAGTGTCCTTGCCGGCCTGAGAATGTGTATGTCGGCGGGTGTATTTGTGTGTGTGAGTGTGAGCAGACGCTTTGAACTTTTTCTTGGCGTATACTTAATGGATTAATGAGATTTTTTGTTTGCCCAAGCCAACACCAAGCGGAGGCGCCTAGAAAACGAAGAAAAGGACCCAAGACGAGGCGAAACGAGAAGCGAAGGTATAAAGGAAGCCAACACAAGAAGGTGGCTTGAACCATTTTTTAAGGTAAACACTGTTTGTGTCTAAAACGGTGCCAATGAGGTTGTGGGTGCAACGAGGTCGTTCTCTTAAAGGGAAACATAAATTCTTTTTAAGAGGATTCAAATGCGTAATCAATGCGATGGGGAAAATATATAAACAAATAATCTTTAATTTGTAGCCTTTCTGACTAATCAAAACATTGATAGATCTTTGAACATCCTCCTGCTAAGCTGCCCCAATCAACAGCAATGTCCTGCCATTGAAGTAGTCCGAGCAAATCCGTTTATCTTCCAGCTCAACCACAAACGAATACGAACACCAACTGCACAAATACGTAGAAAAATATAAGCAGAAAACATGGTGAAACCGAGCTGCAAAACAGTCAAAATACTTTCCCCAGAGCTTTCTCGGCCATCGCATTCCGCCAACAGATCAGAGGCAACCCCTCTTTAGTGTCATAATCACCCGGCATGGCAAAAAGCGTTGACACTTTTTTCACACTTGGCCAGCACCCCGCAGGAACTCCAAGGAGCTGGAGCGCCACTGAGTGGAGCAGCTGGCAACCGGGGCCAAGTCATGGCACAAATGACTTTGAATTATTTGTTTACCTGAGCTGCCTGCTGGCCTTTCGCCTTGCTGTGCCCTGCCCCGCCCGGCAGCCACTTGCCGTTTAACAGTCAGCGAAGGGTGCACCCGCCCGTTTTCCTCTCATTATATTTAGCACTATGCTCTTTCAGAAGGTTAAGCTATTTTCACTCCAAGTTCAAAGCCAGTTATGAATGAAATGCATTAAATAATATAATATGTATTAACATACATTAAACCAATTATTTTTAGAAAAGTACGCAATAAAACTAATTTAAAGTAAAAGTTATCACAATATCTCATAAAAATTTATATAAAAGCAACCTCCTATCAAAATATACCATAAAATAATATTTAATAAAACCACAATTAAATGCTCAACACTTTATTATCATCGTATAAATCTTATGGCTGATTTAGGGTATTAAACTCTCCAACCTATTTTTGATTGCTTACCCTGTGGTGGCTGACTTTTTTTTGCGTAGCTGACGAAACGTTTGTGGCCAACACGCACCATTGTGCGTAACAAATCGCAGCCATAAACAGGCAACGCCAATCCCCCAGAATATCCTGGCGCCTGCCTACGGACGGATTCGGGATCAGGAAGGGGCGGTTGTTGAGCGGCTGAACTGCCATAATAATTCACAATTTTTCACAGTTAAGTGTCAGCGGTTGCGTTGCTCGCAATTGTCGAGAATTCTAAGCGGTGGCACTAAATCAACCGAACGACCAGCCAGCAAGAAATAAAGCCTAATCCCCGTGCCTTTATATTGTTGCGGGCGGTACCACGCTGCGTATGCGCGATATTCCCAGGACAGGTGCTGCAGCACAAGCAGCAGCAGCAACATTTACTTGATTATGATGCTGGTGGTGTATGCATTTGTCCAAAAACAAAATGCGCAACAGCTGGCTGACGGTGACAAGCCCATTAGCCGTGGCAAAAGTGCATTGTTGGACCGAAAATAGACGGGGCTGCCCGCAGGCGTGGCATGAAATTCCTAGCTTTTATTCGGTTGCCACTTTAACTGTCACCACCACAGACATCATCCAAAAAACAAGAGCCAGCAGCTAGTTTCCAGAAGGCAAACTGCAACTGGCCAGCAAAACAAACACGCACTTTACGTCCTGTTTCTTGGCCCAAAACACTGTGTGGGTGTGCCTTTTGATGTCTGCTAAGCTTCATATATATTCTCAAAGTTTGATATATGAGCCCCTAGAAACACTTTACCCAAGTCCATGGACTTAAAGAGTGCAATTTAATTGGACACCCGAAATTCAGACGGTCATGTGAACCCCTTACTTGGAAAAGTTTTCTCAAAAAATTCCTCTCAGCCCAGACGAATAAATTTCACTTTCTGTAATTAAAAAATGTAATCTTTCAATAACTTTAAGCAATTTAGAAAGCAATTCATATAAAATAGTATTTTTGATAATTTATAATCTTCTTTCGTACGTTCATTTATTGGTTCTACACGAATTTGAGATTTCACAAAATTAAAATTTTTATTTAAGCCCTGTTAGTTGAGCAATTATTAAATCTCTTGAAAGACAAATGAACTTTTTGGTTTTAATTCCTTGACAATGATGCCTTTTAAAAATATTTATGTATTCCAATTATTGTTTTTATAAACCCCATGCATTGTCTGTTATTTTAAAACTCTTACTTTTCTTCTTCGTAAAACGGAAAAGTTCCACGGCAATTTTCTTTTGTTATTCGCAGTTTGCACAACAATGCGAACTTGACTTTACCCAGAATTATTATACTATTTTCTAATAAAAGAAGCTTTGGAATGTACTCGACAAACAATTTGGCGAGACCCGGGAGTGGGTGGCTACGGTCCCAGGTGCCAAGTGAATAAATGTGCCATCAAATTTATTAAAATTGCATTGTGTTCGATTGTGCAACAGTTGTGAGAAAAGAAGTTGCAGCTTTATTTGCAAACCGCGTGTATAGATTGTTGGATAGGAAATTAGTGCAGAGGAAAAAATAAAGGTATATTTATAAAGTTTAAATTTATTTTTTCTAAAATTAAAGTTTTTGGGGGTTTTTTTTAAAACAATCTTACTTAGTTTTCCTTAGTTTTTTTTTGTGAACAGACAGCATCCAAAGTGGAAACTTGCTAGGGTTCCGAGCTTCGCCGACTTGTCTGGGGCACAAACAAACAAGGCGAGTTAGTTGCAGTCCTCACCCGTTGGCTAGCTCCCGGTATCCCCATTCCCCCGCATCTACATTCACTCGACTGGCTGCAACTTTCAAGTTTTAAACATTTTCATTAGCGTTAATTAATTTGAAATATTCTTTTTATTTTTGTTCCAGCCATTTTTTGTAGTTTGCTGTGCGCAAGCAAATTATTCAACGTGGCGGTCGGGTGAGGCAGAGGAACCCCCGCTGCAAGCTAAACCTCTTACATTGGTCTAAACTAAAAAGCGCATTTAAGGGCAGCGTCAGCAGAAAAGGACCCACCACAGGAGGGGCTACACAGCCTTCTTTTCCCGCTTTTCCTGCGGGAAAGCGGCAGGTTCCGAAGAGTGGGGCCGTGGCAGTTGCACGGTCGGCTGGCCAACGGTAGCCGCAATTTTTAATTACGCGAAAGCCGATCCGCAACAGTTTTGGCTTTAGCATCCCACCAACATGTTGCGGGAAAAATGAATGAAAATGGTGCGGGAGGTGCGCAAAATGGGGGGCTCAGCCAGCGAGTTGCAAAGATTTGGCCGCAGGACAAACGTTTAATAAGCAGGGCGCAAGATTGAGGCTGTTATGAGGTCAGCACTGCCAAGTGCATCACCAGGACTTCGACTTCGATGAGTGCCAAGGACTTGGCTGCCACAACCTAATTGCAACGCCAAGAAAGGCCGTAATCACTGAAATCTTTTCCATCTCTGCTTGTTTTTCTCCCCTTTTCCATTGTTTGAGCCGTTTTCCTTTCACTGAGATCTCTATTAACACTCTTCTGTGATATTATTAACCAACTTTTGCGACTGTACTCTGGTTTTAAGAGGTCGCCAATTGAGTTCATAACTTGGCATATTAAGCAAAATTTCTTGTGTGCTTTTTTCTTGCCGAATGCACTTTAGGACTGCTGGCAGTTTTTCCAGTAGCTCTAAAGCCCTCTGCACCAGGTGGCCTCATTAACTACTTCAAAAATACAAAGTTACGGGGCGACGATTGCTGTTTATGCCGAACAACACAGAGAAAAAATTCTATACAGGAAATATACCTCAATATTTAGAGTGACGTCCTATGGTTTTTTTCTGAAACTGTCAATAAAATTACACATTTTCTCAGTATATAGTAGGGTTTATAAACTCTCAACGGGCGGTCAACGGAACTCAATTACAGAATTGTGCATGTCAAGAAATTTGTTATTTTTCGCGCTTGTCGTGCAAGGCTTTAATATTTCACGTGTCAGAAAGGCAGCAACAGCAGTAGCTTAATTAAAGCCGATTTCGTGAGCCTTGTGTAATATGCCCAACCTCCAAGCCGTATAAGTTAGCACAAAGGGCGCTCTAACTAATGCAGTGAACCGCAGGCCGCAGCTGAACGGGTCCAAAGTCCAGTAGTCCGAAGTCCTTGGTCCGTTGTCTGTTGGGCCAAACTAAATTATGCTGATAAAACGGGGCACTGGAAAAGTCACGTTAATGTGGCAGGAGCGAGGGACAAGATATACCCGACTTCCGACTTCCGTCCGGACTCGAATACGTGAGCCTTCTCTATGTGTGGCAGATAGTTTTCGGGGGAAGGGCGGAGTTTGGGTATGGGCAAGTCCTCCTTTGGACAAAATTATTTTTGTTGATTTAACTAAATGGCGACAAGTTCAACGAGTGTCGCAGATGAGATTATAAGCGGACGAGGGGCGGCGGCACGTTGGCAGATGCCGGCACAGCCCAAGGGCGAAGACAAGTGGATGCCACTTGAGCTTACGGCTGCCTTTGACAGTGATGGATAAAAGTTTACAATCCCTGAAAGTATATAATTCCCTGATATACAAGCTGAGTGATTAAAAAATTGTAAATAAAGACTGGAATATTTTTCTGAGTAATAGTCTAGTGATTTCTGTTATTTGAGAGTCCCTAGTCCTCTTTAAAACGTAATTCAAGTGTTAGATAACTTTCTTTCAATACTGTAGCTTTGGTTAAACACATGTGGCCCTGACTAAGCTTTTGCCTAAACAAACACAGACAGATAAACCGAAGGACGGATAGATGGACGGACGGCCGCCCGGAGATCCGCACGAGCGATGGCCAAAGTTTGAATAGCAGAACGCCTTCCATATTGAATTAAACGTTTTAATATGCGGCCAGCTCGCAAATTTATAGTTTGGCTTTGAATTAGCATACGAGCAAGTATGTGTGTGCGCATGGGAGCAGTGCTGGGGTACACTCGTATATAGCCGGAAATGCAGATGGCGGCCATTTCTTTTCGGTGGCCAAACATTCGACAGCAAGGCCGATCCCAATTTGAACAAATTGTGTGCACAAAGCACTCATGCATATGTGTGAAAAAGAGAGAGGGAAAAGGGGCAGAGAAAGAGACGGACGATACCCAGTTACAGGCAATCCGGAGTTTGTGTTTATCTTTGCTGCAGCCTCTCATCTGAATTATCTACTTCATTGTTGGCTCTGCTCGAGACTTTAAGCTGATTTTAAGTTTTCAACCCTATGGAAATCTTCCAAGTTTGAGTCTTTAATCCTGTATCCTGTACCTCAAATCTTAAGGGTATATGATGGTTAAACTGGAAGAAAAATATATATTTTCCCCCTTAAAGGTAATGTTACTTTTTGTGGAGTACCTCCAAATGAACACACCTCAACTAGCATAATAAAGCAGGCATTATTTGTGAAAAAAAAACCCTTTTGCAAGTCATTTCCATTCATTCTATTTTTCTCTATCAACGATTGCGCTACCCAGTGTCATTTGTCATGCACAACGTGACGTATACGTAATGATTCATTAACAAGCCAATTTGCCTGGCCAGCCGAGAGTCCTTGGTCCTCGCCCCGACTCGGGCTCCACACGCTTCATTTGCTATGACTTCGCTGATTGTTGCCGCCGTCATTGCCGACAGTTTGTGTTTATTACGGACTTTTAATTTATTTCATTACACAAAATTAGCTCGCTTATCGTCAGCAGAAATCTTAACGCGCCGAACAAGGACAACACTTAGGCAAATTAATGCCAAAAATATGTACAGACTGTTTGGAGAGGATGAACCAGAATCTGGCCGAATCCAAATCGAAATCAAAAGACACAGTTCAAAGAGTCTACGACGCCAGGAAGGCTGATGCCGACACGCCTCCTCGTTCATCACAGCCCCTCTCAGGGTCGCGGGAGCATCGCGATAAGCAAAGGATAATGCGGCCGTGTAGATTTTTCCTTTTGCCCCGTTGGTTTTTGTTCTCTTTTTTTTTTTTGTGCGTCCATTTTAAACCAAAAAAAATATAAAGATAGATAGAGGGGCCAACAAAAGTAAACGAAATAAATACCGAGGGAAGCCTGACATAACAAAGGCAAACAAAATAGAGATGGCAGGCTATGCCTTTTTTCCTCACCTCTCTGAATTTTCCACCCTGCCTTACCCTTTTGCGATGGCCCGGCTTTTCTTGTCAGTCGAATTCTTTGTGTTTGCAAATTTCCAAAAAAAACGGTATACAGGACTTCAGTGTATTGAAAAGACGGAAAAATAAACAATTAAGCCATATTTACCTTTTTAAATATTTTATGTCTACCCTTAATTTTGAGTAATAAAGTCATCAACGCAATATTACTAGGGATTCTGGTTATATCCTTAAATATAGTATTTCTATATATTCTTTCAATATTTGTGCACTAAATTGATATCTAGTCTTAGGCAACATAACAACTTATAGTCTCAAAAGCCCAAAATTCAAACTTATTTCTTTTCAAATCCTGTCTCCTTGGTTTTTTTAAGCTAAAGGATTATTTGCTTGGTTTATTCCTTTGACTCCGTGTTTTGTTTTGTCTTTGGTTTGTTTTGTCGGCTCCTTCACATTTCGTTTGCTGTTCTGCTCCTGCGGTTTTTTTCGACACCCACCCACGGCCCCGCCCCTTGGGGTTATTTGCGCGCCTAAGCACGACCTTGGGTACAGGCTAGAGTGTGTGTGTTTATTTAGGTCGCCATTGGGTTAAGGAAAAGCCGGCTCTGTTAGTTTAGTTTATTGCTTAGCAGCTGATTTTGGTTTATTAATTTCGCATTAAAGCTGGGACTTTGCTTCCTTATTTACAGCCCGCTGGGGTCGTACTTAAGCTTAAAATAAAGGAATTATGTGGCCCCACTTGTCCCAAACTTGTCATCAAAACTTGATCTGCAATCTGGGCGGGCCAATCTTTATGCTGCACATTAATTTCTGGCTCATATCCAATCTACGGGCATCTTTCGAGCTCGTCAAATGTCTCAATTCCATAAAAATGCAAATTGTTAGGAGACAAGCGCTAAGGCTTCCTGTCTATCATTAAACCAGGACAAAAGCACAGCGAGCTGAAATTGCACGAGAATTATGACCTCTATGAGCCAGCCAGTCAGTCAGGCAGTCGGACAGAGAGACAGTTTCTGGTGGAGTAAGAACCAGAACCGGACTGTAAGTGGGTCACAAAGTGGCCACCAACTTTCGCTGCCCTCAGCGGATTTTTATCCCAAAGATTTATGGGCTGAGACATGGAATGATGACCCGACCCTCGCTCCCTGATGTCCTGATCTGCCTTTCACGCTCGCTTTTGCAGCCTGGACACTTTTTATGCTTCGCCACCTGCGGTCGATTACAAAAACAAAAAACGAGAGAAAAAAATAAATAATAACCATCAAGCGGAGAAAACACCATAAAGGGCTAATAAAGTTGGCTGATTTGCATAAGAACAAATGTGGCCATCGGCTAAGCATTTATTATCAGAATGTAATTGGATTTGTGTGGCCAAACATTCCTTTGATTAAAAATATCCAGCCAAAAAATGTGGGTAAAGCAACTATGGCAACCGCCGCTGTGAGGAAAAGTTAAAAAAGCATGTGCGGTTTCTGGTAATAAATTTTCAAAAACCAGGGCCACAAATAACAACAGCAACAAAAGGGCTAACCGGGAGTAAAGTAAAAATAAAAACATAAAAAAGTAACAACGAAATTACTA
Organism: Drosophila pseudoananassae pseudoananassae; assembly: GCA_018153035.1. Taxonomy (NCBI): domain Eukaryota; kingdom Metazoa; phylum Arthropoda; class Insecta; order Diptera; family Drosophilidae; genus Drosophila; species Drosophila pseudoananassae. Next base: position 5,321,260 of record JAECXR010000055.1, read on the forward strand.
CACAGAAAGTAAAAAAATTAAATTAAAATCAAGTAATTGCTAGAAATTCTAAGAAGGGATCAGAAATTTTGAAAAAAATACAGCGTAAGTAGTAAGTTAGGCAACCTAATAATAAAAACATTTTTTAATTATCTTTTCAGATATATTTTTTTAATGTACAGCAATTTTTGGCAAGGGCGCACGCGAATCCAAGGACTCCACCCCCATCCTGGCATCCCATTACCTATTTAATGCAATGTCTGCTAACCTGTGCGCCCAAGCCACCGCCCACTCGAAGCCACCCACCCACCAAAAATGGCCGCTGGCTGTTGGTCAATGCGGCCACCAGGTTGGAGCCTTATATTATTTTTTGTTTTTTTCTCTGAGCCCATCCTTTCCAGGTGAGTGTGTGTGTGTGGGTTGTGTGTTGATGATGATTTTTTCGTACTCTTTGTTGGTGTATTTTGTTTGCGGCGGCTTTGTTTTCGCTCCGTGTGTCCCTTTTTTTGCGCTTACGCCATTCTCGTTTATTTATTAGCAATTTTATTAGCTATGAATTTGTTTGTTTTTATCGTGCAGCCCTCTCACCGCAGAAGGAAAACAAGCCGGAAAGCAGGAACAAAAAAACGAGAAGAGGAACAAACAACAAACGACCTCCCCACCCGCACTCATCCTTGAAGCCAGCCACCCATTACCCAAAGGGTGTAGGCCAACAACGAAAGTGATTTATATTTCCAATAATGAAAGTGACTACACCGCCAGCCCAAGAGTCCTGCTCCTGTTTACACTCGGGCCCGGAACATTTAAATTTAAATATTTTCGCCTATGCCCTGATTTATTATTTTGCACCGCACAATGCAAAGAAAACAGGAATCCTGGCCCGGAGTTGTGCTGGTTTCACGCCCGAATCGCTCGCCAAAGGAGTGACGCGAACCGCTTTTATTTGTCTTGACTTGTCAACTGAGGTGATTAAAATTTAGGGATTCCAAAGCCCCAACTCAAAAAGAATTGTCAAGCCGAAAGTGAAAAGGAAAAGGTAGACAGTTGCCTTGCAAATTAGTTGGTTGGTTGGAAAAAGTTTTCCGGAGAGAATGACTCTTTAATGCGATAAATAGCTGAGGGTTCAATTCTGAAACGACCATGAATGGCACTTAATGGCCTAAAATGTGAATGAAATCCAAATGAATTTAGAATTAGCTGACCACTCCACCAAACGAGTTCTCTTTTCTATCTCTGAATGAGTTGCTAAATTGAAGAACCATTTTTATGTGCAATTATACACTTTTGTTATTATGCTCATGCCACTGCTTCATCAACATTTTTTATTTAGGTTAAATAAGAGGTAAACAAGAAAATATGAAATGTTAATCCATTCGAAGAACCCTCGTTCACATTAAAATTATGAAGCCACTCAAACCACAAGCACTCCTTTCACCGCATATACCCTTTTCAATTAAAATTAGTTTAGCACTTTTCTTAAACACTTTAATAACATAAATCAAGTTGGACTATTCGGTTTTCATTTTAATTTACATTTTAAGAAAAAAAAATTTTAGAATAACTAAATTGAAATTGTTTTACATTTTGTACAAAATTCTTGTCTTATGTCGATTTTACTTTAATTTTAAAGGAATTACTGATTTAATGTGTTCTGTTTTCCAACATGCCACTATGTTGTCGGCGTTTCTCTTTATTTTCTTTTAGTTTGTATTTTTAAACATGCACTAAATGTTCCCCTTGTGGCAATTTAATAAATATAAAAGCCAAGCCAGGACTCTAGAGCAACCCACACAGTGCCATTAAAAAGTACAGGGCCGGCTGACCCTAAAATGAAAATATAATTATAACATTGTAATAACACTGTATATTTATAATATTGTTAGATATAGTAAGACGTTATATTCCATAAAATATTAAATAAAAAACTTAAAAATCAAGGAATAAAACAAATTAGTGAATTTCAAAGTAAATATAAATTCGTCTCAACAGTACTCTAAAATTTTGATTCCGCTCCTAGCTAAATTAAATGTTCTCTATTTTCAGCCCAGGGTTAAAAGTCGGCGCCATTGGCCACGTCAATTGAATGGTAGGTGGAAAGCCAAAAGTGTTGGCCATAAGTCAGAAAACATGAATAACAAATCAATTCAGTTTCAGCGGCAAAGCAAATTCCTCAGCACACACAGCCATAGAGAACATGGAGGGCAGCCGGCCGAAAGGTGAGAAAACCAGGTGTTGAAAGCAAAGCAAAGGCCGGAAAGTAGGGAAAGACGCTGAAGAACTTGCCCCCTCAAACACACACACAAACAGATTCACACACACACTCCATGGCTGGGTGTTAATGGCAGGCTGGGCGTCGGGCATTTTGAATTTTTAATGGAAAATGGCCCGCCATGCTTACACTTTTCCCCGTCCGCCCATTTCCTCTTACCCCCGTGGAATGTACCAGATTTTTTTAGGCATGTTTGCATACACTTACGGCCAGCCAACTATGCATATGCATGTGTATGTGAGACCGTTTCTCCCTCCCCGCGGCGGCCATTGCCCCTTCCCTTTTCGGAGGGGCTCTCTTTTTTATGCCCCTCGGCAAAATTGTCCGGTAATAAATTTTCAGCGTTTCCTGCCGACAAAGCGCCGCACTTTACAACACTTTTGGCATAAACAAACAAACACCTACACTACAAAAAAGTTTTATTATTCATATTATTCACATATAAAGCTCAACTGGTCCCAAATAAGTATGCTATAAAACAGTAAATACTACTTTATAGGATCCTAAGAGGTTTTAACTTATCTTTTAATCTAAACTCTTTTACATATTACTATTATTACTTATTTTCAGTGTATCTGTTTATGTGTGGCGCTGTCCATGCGTGTGAAAGGATGTGTGTTAAGAGTGTGAGTTCGGTTGTAGGTGTAGTGGTGGCCATGTAACGGAAGTTAAGTACACACTAAGTTGAACTCGTGCGCTTGTAGCGGAGCTTCCTTTATATGTTTTGATACTCTCTCACACATGGATACACCGCCTCCCTGTGGCCACCTGCAATACAGAGGCCCCAACTCCCCCGAAAGCACCTTCTCCGCCCTCTTCCGCTATTTGCTTGCAGGTGAAAATGTTTGAGATTCTGCCGGTGCTGTCCAAAAGCTTAGAACAAAACTTTCTGGTATGCCATCAACATTGATGTACCGTACTCGCAGATCCTTGCCACCTTTTCCACCCCCTCCATTAATGCCACCGACTGGATGGTGAGTGTGTTAAGTATGTTTTTTGAGTAATTCGTGTAGACAAGAGCTGCTCTTCCAAAATAGGAGCACAATGGGAAACGGCTGCCTCACTTGTTCCCAGTTTCAAACGCTTCCATAAATTAGCCAGGAGCTGAAAGCTTTGGCTAAGACTAAGTGCTTATTAGTACATATTCTGTTCTGCTATGGTAATTTTGTTAAATGTTATCCTTTTTAGGCAGAATTTCCTTAAAACAATTGCACTCCTATTCAAAAACAATTATGGATAAATTTAAATCCTATATAACTAGTATTGTAAGATTTGTATTATTTTTTAACCTTTTAAAATATTCTAGTTTTCGAAAGGAAGCAAAAGCGACACCAATTCCATTGGTGGATCCAGCTCAAGTGTTGGTAAGTTGGCCTCGTTGTTAATAGAACACTTGACAACACTGGCTGATTATGCACAGGTGCCAGGAGAGAGGTAAGATCCTTTTACAGGTACAAATACATACGTATGAGACTTACACGACTCATTCAAGGATATGCATCTTTAAAAGTGCGCTTGTGTCTGTTTATGTAGTACCCTCATTAACTGTCATTACACAATTTCCATAAAAAAAGAAGTGTGTTTGAGTGTGTAATTTTAGTTTCTTCAGCCCTGAAGCTCCAGCAAAAGTTGCCAACGTGCTCCTCTTATTACACCACCCCTCTCCATCCATTCACCGGCATGTGAGCTTGCGAGTCTTTGTTTGTCTTTAGAAAAAAAGTTTTTAAATTGTGTTAAATATTCCATTAAACAGAAAGCTTTTTGTATGCAGTTGCAAACAATTGTTGTTGCGATAACAAAAACAAAAAAAACGGGGAAAACTGTCAGTGGCAGCGATAGAAGTAAAAGAACAAGAGATGCGCGTGCCACACAGATACATAAGTTGCCACAGTTAAAGGCTGTGGGCCGAGGAAGATCCCGCACTCCACCCACTTCGATCAGCCCTCCCACACAAACACAAACACTCCCAATAAGCCAGGAATTTTTATTATAATTTTATGCTCAAATGCAGGCCACTTTATTTTTCACGGCAGCGTGAGGGGGGGTGTTTGGGTTAAAAACTTTTGCCAACCATCAAGTTTATTGGGGGGCTTCGCAATTGCAGCGGCTGAGCATTAATTGAGCCACCGAGCTTTTAAAATAATTGCCAACATGCAACTTTTCTTTTGTGCGCCATGCGGTCTTTTCGAATCAGATACACGGCTAATGAACGAACGACAATATTTCAATAGAAAATTGTTATGCGAGTCTATTTTTAATTGTCTACACAAACAAGGACATCCTTTCAAAACATGACTAGGATCTAAATTGTTTTGTCACTAAATTTAAATATATAAACGAAATAGATTGTTTTGTACGCGATTGCTGTATCTCGCCCAGCGATCTCACCATCTGAAGTCAGTCTTCACTACTGTACTGTTCCAATTCTACACTATTTTCATAACATAAATAAATTTAATATATTCTTGCGCATACTTAAAATAAATTATATTATTTATTGTGATGTGAAGATCACAAAATGCTTTTTCTGATCCTGATGAAGGAAGAGCTTACTTTTGAAAGTAAATCCATAATTCCTTTAATTCCTCTCGTTTTTTTTTCTTTTGAAAAACCCTAACACTTTTTAGCGGGAATATTTAATTTTAAATAAAACAATAAATAGGTATACCTAAGCATTCTATATACTGATCCTAGAACAGTCCTATCCAGTAGGAACCTTTCTCAACATCCTTTCCAAACTAAAAAAAACTTCATATGGATCCATAAAACTAAGAATATTTTTCCTTCCATTTTGAGGTAAAAACAGATCCGCTACTGATCCAGTTTTATATATTTTATAAATTTTATATAGTTTTATAAATTTGTCCAGCTTTCCACAGGATCTTAAGACTGCAAAGAAAGGGAAAGATAGATTTGGAGAGAGAGAGAGAAGATTACAACGTTAGTGTGACCGCATTTTAAATTTGAATAGTAATACATTTTAATAAATAACAAATAATAAAATAATAATTTCCCATTATTTTGTTGTAAAAATTATAGAAAAGATATGGCGAGTTATGGCGAATTTAGAAACTATATTTTATTTTGACTTCATTATAATGTTGTTTTTAATTGTATTTTGCAACAATTTTTTTCTACAACAAAATCATAAAGGTAGAAAAATGTGTAGGTTTTTGTACATATATTAATTTATTTTCCTTGTTTTCAACCCCTCAGATTGTTTACATTTTCAAGAAACAGCTGGTTGCGTCAAACGGTCGTATTTTCGAATACCAAAGAAAATACCGAATCCCTTCAAAATATTTAAGAGGACCGTTTGCGTGGTGAACATAAAATACCAAAATCCCATGGGTATTTTAGGGGGGACGCACACCCACTTTTGACAACACTAAGTAGGCCCAGCGAGAGGCAGAAGCAAAAATTGTTTAATTTAATTTGGAGCAATTACAATTAGTTCGTCGTGCCAGATATCTGTTCTCGTTGTAAGAGCGCCCCAGAACGAGGCAACTGGTTTAAAGCAGCGCATCGCTTTTCCCGCTCGGTCGCTTATTCTGATTTTCCAATCGCCGGAAAACGCTGCCGACAACGAGGAAAACACAGGAACGGAAAAAATGCCGTGGAAAATGGGCCAGGGCGCAACGCTGGCGTTGCTAGTGGCCTCCTGTTTGCTTATGAATGCTGCCGCGGGGGCCTATGCCACCGATCCGACAGCGGAGTCCGACGATTTCGAGGACGGCTATGTGGAAGATGTGCCGGTGAGTTGCGATAAAAAAAAAAGTGGAGAAAAAAGTACACGTCAGTGGCAGAAGCTACTAGAAGAGCATGTGGTAAGGGGTGAGGGCTGGGGGCTAAGAGTGTGAGGGTCGCCGAAAGGGGGAGGAGCAGGTGGTACGGCCGGCGTTTTGATTTTTATGACCCACAATTAGCATGCTCGTGTGTGAGTTTTCCAGTGATACTTTTGAGGAAAGTGTTTACACACAGTCTGGGCCATAAAACTAGAAGCCCCGCATGACCTACTAAAGGTGGTTATCCATAAATATACGCCTCTTCATTGTTATCTATTAATCGAGAATATTTAATTTATTTTTTATATTTTTAATATATGCCTTAATTACATTGTTTTCACAAGTGTTTTCAATTTAAAAATCTTTTTCATGTAATTATAATATTTCCGAAGAAAAACTGCCCATAGTAACCGTCCCCCACCTGTAACCGTCTCCTACTATTTTTTATCTCAGTCCCCCAACGAATACCGCGTGTTGAGATTTTATCGCACCTTATCTAACGTATAAACTTTGAACATATCTTTCAGGAGGAGGCACCGGCCACCGACAGCACTGATGAAAACCTGGTCTACGAAAGCCCTGTGATTGATCACAAGAAGTTCCACTTTGCCGATCATTTTGACGACGTTGAAGCCTCCAGGAAGAACTGGGTCCTGTCGCAGGCCAAAAAAGATGACATCGCCGAGGAGATATCCAAATACGATGGCTTATGGAACTGGGAGTCGCCGCAGCGCATCGTTTGGGCGAACGACCTGGGTCTGGTACTCAAGTCGAAGGCCAAACATGCGGCTATCGCCTCCCGTCTGCGCGAGCCCTTCGATTTCAAGCAAGACAAGCCGCTGGTGGTGCAGTACGAGGTCACGTTGCAGGTACTATCACCACCCATCCACCCACTGAATCGCCAAGCGCTGAACCACTCTCGGATTGCATCAGCCGCCCGGCAAATCCAATTAATACCCGCTTACTGACCCACTTCTTTCACTATCTCTTCTCCATTTCGTTTCTGTAGGAGGGTCAGGAGTGCGGTGGCTCGTATCTGAAGCTTCTGTCCGCCGGAAAGGAGACGGACGAACTCACGAACGTAAGTGCGGGTGGCAATGCCCCCCGAAAGAACCAGCTGGCTAAACCATAAACAACCCCCGAATATGTATATTTGTAGTTCAATGACAAAACACCCTACACCATCATGTTTGGACCGGACAAGTGCGGGAGCGATGTAAAAATGCACTTTATATTCCGCCATGTCAATCCAATTAATGGCACCATCACTGAGAAGCACTGCAACAAGCCGAAGTAAGTTTTGATGAAAATATTAATCCCTTCAATAATAGGAGTAATCTCATGATTCATTTTATGAATTGTAAACTTTATCAGTTACTCTTTCGACTTTTAACGTCCCAATTATCTTTGATTGCTACTTTAACACCCCTTAATGGCCGCTCGTCACCATTCTGGACTTTATTCCCAAGTGTTCCGATTTTCTTTGAAGAGATAAGGAGTTGCGTCTATTTATACCTCCCAGATGATTAACAGCCTTTCGGTCATTTACTTTTAGGAACCGCCTGGAGGAGCCATTCAAGGACAAGCTGCCGCATCTGTACCAGCTGGTGGTGCGCCCCGACAACAGCTTCGAGATTCGTGTGGACCACAAAATCATCAACGAAGGCTCACTGCTTACCGACTTCAAGCCTCCAGTCAACCCGCCGGCTGAGATCGATGACCCCAATGACCACAAACCAGAATCATGGGACGAACGCGAGAAGATCCAAGATCCAGCTGCTCAGAAGCCTGACGATTGGGATGAGGATGCTCCACCACAAATACCCGACCCTAGTGCTGTCAAGCCCAAGAACTGGCTGGACGATGAGGCTGATATGATCTTTGATCCCACGGCCGTCAAACCCGACGACTGGGATTCCGAAATCGATGGTGATTGGGAGGCTCCGCTGGTGGACAATCCGGCCTGTGAAAAGGTTGGCTGCGGAAAGTGGAAGGCTCCGCTTATTCCCAACCCCAACTACAAGGGCAAGTGGCGCCCACCAATGATTGAGAACCCCAACTACCAGGGCAAGTGGGCACCCCGTAAGATTCCTAACCCGGACTTCTTTGAGGATCTAAAGCCTTTCCAAATGACACCCATTGTAAGTGGTATCTTGCACTCTAAGCTCCTTATATTTGAGTTGGCATTTTGTTGCTTATCCCTCAGGGCGCTGTGGGCCTGGAACTGTGGTCTATGTCCAGTGATATTCTCTTTGACAATCTCATTATTACGGACGACGTGGATGTGGCCCGTGAATTTGCCGCCAACAGCTTCGATATCAAGCGTCGCTACATTGACCGCGAATCGGTAAGTTGAGAGACAACCTTTTCCCATTCCCTTTACAAAAATACACAGAGACACGCCATGGATAACTATTTACTTGTTTGATCTGAAGAAAACGTTCTGGCATCGCCTGATGCGCCGCATGAACTACAAGCCCGGCTGGTGGGCCCTGTACTTCTTGTACCTGCTCATTCCGGCCAGTTGCTACGTCTTCTATCTGTACCGTCGCGCCAAAGAGGTTGGCCCACGTACCTTATCTTTTGCTGCTAAAAGTTAGATAATTACTCTGACGAGACACTCCACATGAACACTTTCATATTGGCCCTTGCACTTGCACCCGTAATCGCTATTGCTACTTTTTGGCTTTTTCATTTCGTAGGAATCATTCGTGAATAAGGTAGTCGAGCTAGCCAAGGCCTACCCCTCGGTCTGGGGCATTGGCCTGGTGGCCATTGTGGCCTTGGTGGTCATCGCCTTCTACTGTAGATTTGGTACAGCTAAGAGTAAGGTAAAGTTGCTTTTTCATCGAATTTCATAAAAGTACTCGTATTTGTGTATCTAATATTGCGTTTGGAATTTAGGATGCGGCTACCAAGCGCTCCGCCGCCGCAGCTAAGAAATCGGATGAACCCCAGCCGGATGATGAACCCAAGCCAGAATCAGAGGAGGAGGAGAGCGATTTGTCTGGCGAGCGGGCTGCTGGTGATTCGAGCAAGGAGAGCACTCCACTGTCCGCTAGTCCCAAGAACAAAAAGTCTGATTTAGATATTAGCGAGGAGACCAAAGCGGAGGAAACTCCAGAGGAGCCCGCACAGACTGAGGTAGGTTTCTAACTGAAATTATTATTCAATGTTGTTCTATAAAATTTGAATCTTATTTTAGGAAACTACCACAAAAACACGCAAGCGTACTGTTCGCAAGGATTAAGCGAGCATCCTTAAGATCTGAAGAAATCATATTAAAACTTTAAAAACACTATCCAATTCCATTATGGCAGCGGCTGCTAAGAGAGCAACAACTAACTGACCAACATCCAGCCGAGAAAAATTTATTTTAAATATGCTGAATCTTTGCCACGGCCCCGCATCATCTCCCTCACAAACACACACCCCCCAATCATACACACATATTGTGGAATACATGAACACATATACACGAATCGTATGTTCGTTGGCTGGCTCCGGATATCCAGCTTCCAATGCAGTCTTTAATTTAAATTAGTAGTTTACGTGGATCGGTTTAGTCAACTTTATACGTATGTACTTTGCTGTATTATCGTTGCATTTCTGTTGTGTTCGAGCCCGATTTTCCCTTAACCCTTAAAAAAGATTCCCCATCTAGTTTTGCATTCTTTAGGTCAATAACCTTCCCTTCTATTCGAAAACTATTCATTTCTGTAACAAAAATAACTAAAAACGAACACCAACTAGACAAATGAGGGAAACAAATAAGAAAAGCCAACAAAGATGAAACTAAAGCAGAGAGAAAATTAATGGCAAACATAGTTTAATATTATGTAATTTAAACGAAATTGAATAGTACGATAGTTATACTCAAGTTTCCATTTTCATTTGTATCGATGAAAATTTACAGCGAAAAATAAAACTAAATGTCAAAACCAAAAACCTGTGAATTATTCTCCAAGGACTAAGGACTCAACAGGGCAACGTTCAACCACCGAATCCCATTTGGACTTCAATCAACTCCACACCAGGCTGTGCGGTGTTAATTTAAATGTCAACCCCCCCAAATTTTGGGCTGGAGGAGATACCAATCGGGTTTATTCTGCTCGATGGTGCGTGTGGCGTCGACCGGACCAGACGCACTGCATTTGTGCGGTTTTGGGGTATTTCCCTAAAAATAATTCCATTATTTAGCTGATTGGTTGATCTGCCTGATGGCCGAATAAAATACATTTAACAACAATTTGCGAGCCAAGAATAGGAAAGGCTGTGCAAAGGAAACTCTTGCCAATCCATTTCACTGATGCTGTGTCGCTGATTTCGATGCCGATAGAATCGACATGTGAATCGAGTCTGGCGGGCCTCCTTTTTTGTCGCTCTAAATAATTCAATTCAATTTCCTAAGCTCATAAATATGCCAAACCAGACAGGCAGTCCTTGTTAATGGAATTGTTATGACAACAGTAAACCAATGACGATTTGCATACGCAAAGTCGGGCGGACTTGTGGGAGTCACATTCAGGCCATTGAAAATTAGATTTATGCCCGCCCAGCAGATGCGAACTTGACTCCCAGATAACCCTTCGATTGCCAAAAACCGGAGGGCAATTCAATAAAAAGATTAAACGATTCGCCGAAATGTCTGGCCCCATGGCCGGTCTCACTTAAAAGGATTAAAATTTTGCGGCTAGACTGCGCTGCATATTAATATTTTTATGGTTAGATGCAGGGGAATCCCCATAACTCAAGCATAGACAAAGGCCTCAAGGGTTGCCGCTGCACCCAGTAACAAAATAAAACCACAGAACCACCCGTTGCTCAACTCTGAGTAAGCATTATAATTTTAATAAAAATGATTTCGTTTGTCAAAGGCAGCAACTTTCTGCGAACCCTTTGCATACCCAAGACCCGGAACTCCGATTCCGACAATTCGCAGGGTTAGGGCTTTTAAGTGCTCCGGGTTTCCGAGTGAGCAGAATTAGTTGAAAATATTTTTTGGCATGGGTCAGCATGGGACACTCCTGGGAGCTCCCCAAGCTGGGGAGTCCTGATTGAAGTTAGATGCCAATCGATGCGTAAGCAAAATAGAACCACCATATGTAATGCTATTTCAGGGAGGTGACCCCATCAACCCCATACAAAAATCAGCATCAACTTGGGGTTGTCCCCGAGGGTTGCAAAAATAAGTGCGCGATGAGGTCTTCTCTCCTCATTACCCGCTATTTTGGCAAGTCCCTGCAATTAAGGATGGTATTTTGTGATCCAATCGCCTTGCAAACTGCCCCCAGGCACGAGAGTTATAGAATTAATTGCCGAGCATTGCAAGCTCGATTTCATCATAAAGATTTCGTGCTACAGATAGGAATTCATAAAAATAAATTGGTTTTTGAATGCCTCTTAAGACCTGTTCGAAAATATTGGTTTCTGATTTATTGGATTTTGATATTGATTTTATTGACATAACTCAGAGATAATCATCTTGGGACCTTTCAGTTATATAATCACAGAGTGGATGAGCTTGAGCCAGCTTCGTAACTTATATAGAAATTCGAATACGTTTGTTTTTCTTATAAAAATATATTGCATTCCGTTTGATCGTTTTATAATGACATTTTACAACAATATTTAACTGTTATGATATTAAATCCTTCATGTCATATAACACACGTTCCAGGAGTTTTGGGTTCATGTTGACCGGGTAACAGTATCTGGCGGCAGGCCAGATCTGTATGAATAATAAGATCATGATCTTGCGGATACACTTTGGTTTTGTTACTTTAAGCTTTAAAGTTTAAGGTGTTTATTTTATACCCTTGAAAAGGGTATTATAATTTTGGTCAATAACATGAAATGAAGGGGACTTATATAATTATAAGTATATATATTCATGATCAGGATAACCCCCTTATTTGATATAAGCATCCGTCCGTTTGTTTGTCTGTTTTTGGTCTACGTGAACTAGGCTCTCAGTTTTAAACTTCAAACTTTGCACGGATCTTTCTTTCATTTGCACGGAACGAGTCGGAGCGGCTGGGATCGGCCGACTATATCCTATAGCTTCCATATAACTAATGAATCGGAAATGCATTTCCAGTGAATTTTTTTTTGTCCTACCTAAAAAATTCATAAAAATCGCATCGACTAGCTTCCATATATGGTAAGAGAAAGATCGGAAATTATACAATTTTGGGTAAGTTTTTGTAAAGATAGAAGGTTGGGACTTAAAAAAGTTGGTCTATAAGAAATGGATTTTATAATGAAATTTTAATTATGATGAAATAAATGTATAATAAATATATGTATATTCAATATTTATTGAATATTTTAGCTTCTATCAAAGATTATAAAGTACATAGATGGGACATCAGGGCCCAAAACGGTCAACTTTTTTCGTCGAGCTTGTTGGTGAGGGGGGAACGAACATACATACGATTCTATTTTTAGAACTCGTTACATGTATGCGTTAAAAAAAAGGGTGCGTCTTTGTATGTATGTGTGACTGCTCGCAAGACGGCGTAAAAAATTTTTGGCTTCCAATTTTCATTTTCAATTTCTTGTTTCGGTTTTCAATGGGCCGATGTGGTAGTCAGTAGAACAAATGGTATTTTTAGTCGCTGCAGTTTAAGACGGGGTGGTAGCGTAATGCATAGAGTAGTTATTCAATGCACAATATTTTTGTGTTCAAATCCTAGTAAGGACTTTTTCTTTCTTTTATAATTGTTTTTTTTATTTTTCTTTGATTGTAGTTTTAATGAAAATTTAATACTATGTCCGGCTAATAAAATTTCAAGGGAGTCGCTCCGGAATTTTGTCATTCGACACGTCCGTCACTTATTTTTACAAAAATTGTAATAGAATGCAATTAAAAATAATAATAATAAAGTAAATATGAAAAGGAAAAAAAAATATTGTTAAGAAAATTAAAGTAAAAAAAAATAAAAGAAAATATAAAAATAATCATAAAACTGAAACTTTATAAAAATTTAAACTACCGCCCAGTAACAAAGTCGAACCCAGGACCCAAGGGATAAGGATCTCGCGCTTTCCATCTAGGCTACCCTCGAAGTTGATCTAACGGTACTTAAAGTTGGTATTAAAGAAAACGCAAGGATCCATAGTAAAATCCGAGCTGAAGAGTGAAGATAGTGGAAGATATTTCTGATCTCTTTGCTCTCACACTGGTTAGATTGGAACGTTTCAAACTTTCATTGTTCCAAAAATGTTACTTTCTAAAAATAGAATTCGCTCTCTCTCTCTCTCATCTGCCAGCCGTTTGTCGTGGAACCCGCTCTCAAATATTTTCATTTTACAGCGGGTTCCACGACTCGGCCTGCCTATATGCCGTAGAACCCGCACTTACATATAAGGATTTTTACAGCGGGTTCCACTACGAACTGAGGCGATTTGAAGGTGATTTTAGGGTGATTTTAAAATTTTGTATTTTTCTTGAATGGATTATAAATTTTGTTAAAAAGTTTAAAACAATAAAAATATAATATTAATAGATTTAAAAATAAAAAAAAGTGGACTTCCCCCGTGCATGATTTGAACTCATTTTACTCTGCACATCAGCCAAGCACTCTGCCACTAGGCTATCCCTCAATCGTTGTCGCGCGAAAAATTTCTCAAACTTAACTAGTCGCGCAATGGAACCCGCTCGTTCCAGCGGGTTCCAGCGCGGGAACCCGCCATAGAAAATTTTTCTTTGTATGAGATGTCCCATCTATGTACTTTATAATCTTTGCTTCTATTTAAGCTTTATTTAAAGTTAGATTTTCTTTTCTTTTTTTAATTATAAAAAAACTCATTTTTGTTAACCAAAAATAAATCATTAACCTAATACTAATCACTAATAATTAAATAATCATTTCATATGTTTTATATATTACTCGTAAAAAACAAAAACAATAATAAACATTACTTAAAAATATATTTCTGTCCCTGAGTTTTTCTGAATTAATAGTTTAATAACAGAGTACATTGTCATTATATATTATATTATTTTATAGAAGCATATTTTAAGATTAAAAAAATTATGTTCCAACAGGGAAATTTATTTATTTAACATAGATGTTGATTATATAAATCCCGCGTTTGATTTAAAAGTCTCATTCGATAACTACTATCGATAAGAATTTTATTTTACATGATATCTACATTTATTTACATAAACTTCTTGTTTTACATAAATTTTACAATAAATTACATAAATTTTACCTAGTTTTGTACATCTACACAGTATTTATTTTACACATCCCAGCGGAACATTTTTTCAAAAACCTTAGGGTAAATACACATTTTGGGTCCTTCGAAACGTAGTTATACGCGAATTTACTTACTTTATGTAGTTTCTGAAAGGTAATGTTAAAAGGTAAGCATTTATTAAGAAAAAGAAAATCAGGATTATCAGGATAGAAAATCAAAATTTAGATACATTCCAAAGTGTTTACGTGAGTTGTTAGATCCTTTCCCCTAATTCCAAAATCAAACACAAGGATTATTTCATTTTGGCGCCACTTGATAAACAGGACAAGAAATCATATAAAAATATATATTTCTTGAAGTAATAAGAAGATAAGTAATAAGACACTTTAATAAGGCAATAAATCATTTCAAAATAGCTAGGTATAATCCTTTAAATGTATTAATTATATTTAAGAAGAAGATTTTCAAAGTTATATAAATTAGGGACCTTGACGAATCAAAATAGCGGTGCATTTGGATCCTAGACCGTTCAAATCTTTCAAGATATTCAGACAACATGCTGGTTGCACTATCTAAACAGGATTTTGCGCATTAGACACATTTTTGAATGCGTTATAGTAGGGTCCCGCAGGACCGAAGAACCCTCGTCCTTGGTGGTGGTCAGCCAATCATTAATATCCTTGACCAGCTCCTTGAGCGCGCAACTTGAGCAGCGCAATCTGGCGGTGTAAAGACAATAAAATTTGATTGTAAATCGTTTATCTTCATTACGCGGCCAGCGTCAAAACTCTGCAAATAACCGCAGTTTGAAAAGTTGCCAAGTCGATGACCGGAAACCGGTTGCCGTTTTCATAAATGCGCCGTTGGCCGTTGTCCGGCCGGGTTCAAGTGTCCACCCCGGCCAAGACTTATTCGAGGAGACTTTTAGGAGACCCACCCATCTTTAACCCATTGCAACCCCTGCAACTGCCGCGAATGCATGAGTGACCCCGATGCCCGAGGCTTTATGTAATTATATTTCTTTTGTGCGCCGCTTAGTTTGTCTTTTCATTGCCTTGTTCTTGAGATTAAGCTTTTGTTTTTCCATTTAACGCTTAATTTCAACATTTTGATGGCCTAACGCGATTTGCTGACCCCTCCATGCTGCGACAGGATGGGATCGGTTACACAATATCCGCTGATCCTTTGAGCAAACGCAACTGACCGCAACTAAACAAACACTTGGCTTGACCAACGAGTTACGCTTCGATCCGCATTTGACTTACGACACAAGAAATTTGAAATTTTAATTGCATTAAAAAAGCCAGAACCCGTAGTTGGTCTATTGTCCTGTCCGGAGTTGTTTGTTTTACCGAACGGGACCGCTTAACCTTTTCCCTCGACCATTCACATGATACTCGCGTTTAGTTGACCAGTGTCCATTGTCTCACGGGTTGCTTTTGATGCACTTTCCCGTCCTGTTTGCACTATATTGTTAAGCGGATCATTTTCCATATCAAGGCTCCGTGACCGCAGCTCCTTGCCTTCCCTGCCTTCGGCTGCGGTTGAGCTTCGATTTGCATGTGCACGATTTTTGTGGTTCATTTTTCGGCAATTTTCGACAGCACTCCCCAAATTTTAAGATCCATTCAGAATCCAGCCAGAACTCAATTTGCCGTGATCATAATTTTGTAGGTACGTGCCCTGCACGCTTTGGTGGCCCTTTTGCGAAATAACAAAAGAACTTAGTACAATTGCAAGAACATATTAAGACGGCATCTAAGATGCCTAAAGTCGGTCTGGCGTATACCCTTTAAAGGTTTGTTATAATGGAGTAGGTTTTTACAAATTAAGAAATAAATTGTTACCTAAAAAATCAATGAAACAAAAGTATTTTGCATTCCCCCAATTTAGCTTTAAAATTACTGGGGCGTTCTCGAAATTCCATTACCCTCGGTTAGGGTAAGTTGACGCTCCCCAATCTGAGCCGATCCTGGCATCCTGCCTCCACACAATATTGCGTGACTTTACGTGGGCCCCGAAATTGACTTTGATCTGGCACTCATTAGTACTCGCACTGCACTCATCGTCTGCACTCTGCCAGACTCCCCTTGGAACAATATATTTATGCAATGACTGCCGCCCAAAAAATTGCTCAATAAGTTCTGAAGATTCGAGCCGACGCAGGAGGATCACGTTGGCGTGTTGCCAAGGAACAACTAGGAGTGCCCAGAGATTCCAAGACTCAAAGTGGGCAATGCAGATTGCAGATGTGTGGGCATTGTCTTAAAAATATAGCTCTAGATATGTTACAACAGGAAATACTATATGTTTAGTGATTGAGTGCCACACTCTCGTAGCTCTCAAAACTTAGCTGCATTTCCGCCACACCTGCGTCGCTTGCGAAATCAGACTTTTGGAACTATAGTCTGAGGTAAGTCCCCCACGATACGGTTCAAATGCTAAATAGCCCAGGTCAGAAACTGAACCGAAATTGCGCGCATTTTACCTCCCGACTTTGAGCATTTTGAGCCAAGAAAGGCACTTGCAGTTGCGTTACACGGTTCGACGACTCTTAACGCTCCTGGTGGTTCCCCTTTGAACCCCACCCTTCCTACCTTCCCGACTCAATTTGGTGGAAGAAAGCCAGAATGCATAAAAAGAAACACCTGATCAAAATTTCAAATTATTACAACGAAATGCGCTAAACATAAGGACATAGCTCGTGCTACGCTATCGCTACAGATGTCTATGCACCCTCTACAGGGCCTGGCAATGCTTTGGTCTAATGAGCACCGCTCCAGAGTGGATGTCGCAGTGGCTCTTTGACCTGGCCCTGCCCATAAGGAAAAACTTCAGCTTGGCCTCTGTAATTACGCGCATGAAGGAGACGGCAACATAGCGCAAGAGGGAGAGAGCGAGAAAATAAGAAAATTCTTGGCCCATTGAGGGTTGGGGTCGCCTTCGCGGTCGGGGTCATTTCGAAGGTGCAGTGAAGAAAATTTCTAGAAAATTCTTGAAATTTCTAGAAAAAAACAAACTCTTTTTATTATTATTTCTATTATTTTTATTATTATACTATGGAAATGTTGAAATGCAAATATTAAAAGTATATAACAAATTCATAAAAATGAAAATATTAAAAGCTAGTGACATTTATAAATAACACACAATTAAAAATATAAAGTTTCAATAGATATATTAATTAAGAATAAATTGTAATATAGCATCCATTCAAAGGAATTTAGAAAGAAATTTAAAATATAATAAAAACGATCCATCTACAAATTTTACCTGACACAATTTTGTCTATTAAGAATATAAAATTGTTATGACTATTATCATAGATATAGTCTTAAAGTCCTTATTATTTTTATTTTCCTTCAGTGCAGCGTTCAAGCACCTGACACAGCCAACTCATTACATTTGGGTGCTCACAAGGAAGTTGAGGAAATGGATGTGGAAGCGCGTGCTCCCGACCCATTCCTATTCCTGTGTGTCTAGTACCCACTCCACAAAATGTGGCCCAAAAGGTCGTGGTGGTAGAAGGTAAGAGTAGAAGTCAAAGTCGAAGTTGAAGGCAGCGCCAAAGACCGGGCCAAAAGACAGAACTCAGCCAAGCGCTGCAGCAACTTGGGCATAATTTGGTTGCGCTCCGGTGATCGGTGGTGCAGTTGTTGGTGGTTCCGTTGGTGGTGGCGGTGGCGGTGACGGAGCCATAAGAACTAACAGTTTTCCTGAGCGACAACCCCCGAGGACAGCGAGTTTTCCTGCATTGGGAATTGGGCGCCAAAAAAAAACAGCAGCGCCAGTCAATGACACTAGACACGAATATTCCCGCTAATGTTATTGTTATCGTTTATTGTTGTTGCCAGGACATATGCCACTCCGATCGTGGCTCGTGCCATCATCAGCATAACAATTAAAACGAGAATATTTCTAGGATAACAACCATTGGGCAATGTGGGCGAGTCAACAGCCGCTGTTTTAGGTGCTGTTTTGGGCAGCGTTTTTAAACTAGAACAGGGTGGTTTGAAAAGCGAGGGAGTTTTGAGACTTGAATTTTGAGTCCTGCATTTGCCGGCTGCATTTAAGGGTTAGGACTTGCAGACCAACTGACGCGCGCCTCAACACCCGCGCCCTTATCTTAGTCATGTCCTTGCCGCACATTTCAGTATAGCACTGAGTCATCGGTCCTGTTAGTAACGGTCACGCACGCAAGGATATTCTCAACTGTATCTCATCTGGCCCACACATGGGTGGGTGAAAAAAACTAAAACGTATCCTGGCTGGTTGTTTTCTTTGTCCTTTGAACTTCATGCTGCGCCTCCCCCTGTTATCTGGCAATTCACCAATAAAACTGGCCAACTGACTCCTGGTTTGCCGCCCAAATGTGCCGCCCATGTGTGACTTTCCGAAAGGAGAACCCTGTACTTTTGGTTTCACTTAGCGCGAAAATGTGCAATTATTAATTTTCGAAACAGTCCAGGACCTGGGTGGCAGGATCAATTGCTAGCGGTGCCATATGGTGAGCACTTCAAGTGGAACCAACCCGGTGGGAAGTCAAAAAGTTTAACTCCAAATGCGCGAGCTTGGGTTTACAATAATCTATTTTTCTGGGCAGCAGATGTTGGTTACAAGTGGTTTTTAAAGTCGAAATTAACAGGAATCCTACCAAAATTTATTGAGGATTAATAAGATTGACCTACAAGTCATTTAAGGTCCAAAGATATGCACTTTTTGTAGGTCATTTGTGACGTTCCATGTGTTCTCCCACTCCCAGGATTTCCACTAGAAATATCCGAGTATAACTATTAAAAATCACCCAATATACAAAGAAATATTTCAATACCCATTAAATCCAGCTTATAATTAATGATTTTGTGACATATCTTTTAAAAAAATGGTCACAGACTCTTAGTGTATTTGTTACACTTAATACTCGATTATCGATCATTTTATTCTTTATTACACAGATAGTGTTAATGAACTCGGGATTTCAAGAGCATAACGATGGTTTCTCAAATTATTTTGTTGACATTTTCTGATCGGCATTCACAGGAACCGGCCTGAACTCGATACATTTTGTGCACAGCCCCAAGATAACCATAATTTACGTGTTTCCCACAATATTCCCACATTAAAAACGCATTTTATCCTTTCGGTAGCCAGGAGAGCAGCAGGAAGCTCACATCAATGGGCACTTGAGGGGCTTCCAGTGTTGGAGGCACGTAGCAACATGTCCAACACAACAAAAAGTTGCCAAAAAGCGATCGAGTTACACCAGCGATCGAGTGAGTAAGTAACCCTATAAGTAGGTCGCTCCGAAGAGGTCGATATTTTGCTATATATAGTTAAAGCACTTGGAGGTCCCTGTGTGGCTTCTCGGCAAACAAAGACGAGGCGCAAAAGTATTAAACTGCCATAAAACGGAATCGTGGGCCGAGCAGCAAGTGCACATAAAAATCAAATTAATAGTCCATGTCGGAGCCAGTAACTGGCACTTTGTTTTGGTGCGATCAGTGGGAAACCTTTGCGGACAACAAAAGGCGAGCCTCTCTCCTTACAAATGCAATAAATTCAGGACACAAAAGAGCAGCAAAGTCCGTTGGTCCTATCAGCTAACTGCAATCTCTCACCTTTCAATTGTCAATTAGTTCAAGTGCACAGGATCGCATCGGTCTTTGGTCCTTTGGCAGGTAGATCTGTCTTTGATTTTCGGGCTGGCAGATTCTGTTTTATGGGTTTTCCAAATCAATAAAATATTTGTGGGGCGAGGGCGTTTCCACAGGAGCACTTTATCCAGCACATGTTTTGGGCCAACTTAAAGTGGGGCGTTGGCCGATCAGTTAGCCGATTGGCAGAATCGTGGCCATATGTTGGAGATTGGCGTTGAAATGTCCTGCGTCCTGCCCGGCAATTAAGCAGCGGGTGGAGAAGGGAAACGGAAAGGCAGAAAGTCAGAGAAAAAACGCGATTAGATATTCGCTACAAAGGAGTGAAAAATGTGTAAAACGCAGCGAGTGTCGCAGCAGAGTCCTGTTTTGGGAAAAGGACAAGACTCCTTGCGCGTGCTTCTTGGCCTAAAACAATGCAGTTAATTGCAAAGCCACCAAACTGAGAGGACACCACGGGATAGGCGCCAGCCTGGAAAACGCTTAATGAGCCGAGCGTCTGGAGCGACTTGAGATCCCGATCCTGGCCAGGATACCCCGCACGGATCGCTCTGCGTGGGTTAGGCGCAGCCAGGTATTGCCCGTCCGACCGTGCGAAATTGTCCCAGGATCCGGGTCAGCAGAGTGTCCTGCTGGCAATTTGACACGTTAGTCACAATCCTGCGACGAAATCCTCCATAAAACGCGACTGACCTCGACTTGTGTGGTGGCAAATCATAATCGGCTTGCCAACTCCTTCGCACCACATCGTACAGAAAGTCCTTCCCCGCCTCGAAGCCTTGAAAAGCAAACAGCCTACACCCCGGCAAACAAATGCATCAAGAAAATAAATAAATATTACCGAAAAAATATCCGAACAAGTGGTGGGATATTAACAATTGACTGGGCTCCGAACAGCATTTATTTAATTACTCCTTATGTTATTTCTCATAATATTTTTGCTCACTCGTTTTGTATTTGCTGGCTTCCAGGAACTCATCCTCGACCACCAACACGTCCCCAAAGAATAAAAAGAACCAAAAATCATAAAAGGCGGCAAAACCTCAGAGAATAAAAGACGGCCAAGAACCTGTGTGCATTTATGATATATTTTGGTTGCTGAGGTCGCCGATGACGCAGTGCATTTGATTCTAAGACACCGACTGTCGGCGGTCAGTGTTTGTGTCCCTATAAATTTGTTGCCTCGGTCATCCTCCTCTTTGGCCTTTGTCTTTTGCACGGCACTCCAGTCGCAATTGTGTGCAATTGAACATTTTGATTTCCCGGGAGGTCCATCTATCTGAGACTCTGTATCAGGATCAACTAATGGCACCGACCACTATTTTCCTTCTATCTTGCAATTTCATGGTTGTCCCAAAGATGCCGAGGGACTTTGAGTGGGCGGCACTTGCATTATTTTCGCGTGTCACGAATTTTTACGATCTTATTCCAATTCTAATGATCTTTTCAAGATACTCTGCCAATTTTTGGGTGGCCCTTGAAACCCTGATATTGGATAATGTTTATGGTTATAAGTTCTTCAGTTCTGGGAAAATTAATGAAGTGTATCTGCTTGGAATTTGTTAAACATTTCAAATCTCTTTAACAGTTACCAGTTCTATGTCCCCCCACACTTAATCCTTTCATTGGAAGATTCTTCTCCCAAAATACTTTTAACCTTGATCCTTAATTAAGCAGACGCCAGATGTCCTCAAATTTCATGGCTTGATAGTTTTTAAGCTGAATCCTCTTCGATCATTAATTAGAATGCACTTGAGCCAATCGGCCATGAAATTGGAGCAACCACGCTGACAGCTTCCAAATCAATGCACACAAAAATATAACCATGAATATTCGGGCTCACAAATTGCTCAATCAACACCACAAGCAACAGGAGCCTCCGATGGAGAACCAAATAAGGAACACATCGAGGAGAAGGATGAAAACGTGCATATATCACCGGCGACAAGGATGGCGACGACATATGGTCGGATTTTTTCCAGAGGCTGACCACTTCAAGGATTCCGCGCTGGAGCATCGAGTTTCACGATCCCTGGGTGCCCATAATAAACACATATAGCCGTAAACAAAACGGGGCGGCAGCGCCAAAAAGGATCTAATGAAAACGGATCGCTGCTACCGTTATCCTGCCAGATTTTTGAGTCTGAGTATTTTTTTTTTGTTTTGATAAAATCTCAAGTAACCCCTGGCTGACTGCTCATTAGCAGCGTCCAGTGAATTGTCTTCGACTTTGGGTCAAAAGTCGCGACTCAAAGGATCAGCGGCAATTTATTGAGCCCTAAATCCCAGCGATTGGGTTTTTGTTTATGCCGCCGTTGTCCTGCAACGTTTCGTCCACATGTGTTTGAAACTTTGGTTCACATGTCCGTGAAATAAAAACAATACCCAAATGTCGGGCCAACTAAATTGTCATGTTTATGTCTGCCCAGGAATGGGTCTTGAAATATTTTTTCATAAAATGTTTATATAAAATGAAACGGACCTTGTACATTTCAGTTCAGTTCATTTGTACAGTTTCTTACATTTTAAATGTCCGATTTTATTGCAATACACATTTACAAAATAATTTAAAATATTCCATAGTCACCGTCTATCGATCCTTCTGAAACAATCAAACCCTTTATTTGCTGTCTACCTCTTACAACCCAGCTCATTTAAAATTGTTTTGTTTATGGCCGTGATTCGAGGTCCAAAGAACAAACTCCAACTGATTTTTCCAATATTTTCCCATGCCAATCGAGGATCCAAATCACACATTCCCCCAAGCTCCCTTTGTTTGGTCATTTACGTTGGAACGCCTGCGCAGCATGGAGAAGAATGGAAAATAGTTTGGTAATCTGTGAAAAAGCCAAACCCCCATAAAAACCACAAGACCCTCAACTCGTTTTCTCAGCTCTCCCCATGTTAGCCCACGATTTTGAATACAAAACTCGTTATTGGATCTTTGACGTTTGGAAGTGCGCAGTGCGCATATAGATGAAAAGGGCTTCATCATTGTGAATCCTTGGCATCCACGTGCAGGCCTCGCTTCAGGCGCAGTAGATGTCTGAGGGCTACTGCCTAGATAGGTCTCCTCCACCCCTTTTTCAACGCCCCTGCTCTGGTCTACCCCTCCTGCTACCTGTCCTCAACCTGTTTGCTTGGCATTTATCATTTTTCCTTTTGCCATCCTTCTGGGCCTGGGTTTGCTTTTCCCATTTCCTTTCAGCAGGAAATCTCAGCAGGTCTTATATGAGAGGTCCCGAGATTCCAGTTGGACTTTTCCCCTCCAACAAACAGGTTCTATTGTCCTCAGTATATACCTGTCTCTATGTATTGGATTTTCTTCTATGCACTGCTTCTCCCTCATACCTGTTTCTCCCTCCTCTCAAGGAGGGGGAAAATTATATGTTTTGATTCTTTAACGGAAAACTGCTGAGCTAGGATGGAATGGAGTAAAATGAAAAGAAATGGATTCGTTGGATACTTGGAAACACTCCAAGAGATCGCATACAAATAGTCCGATTTTAATGACACACTAAAACGCAATCATCTAATTTTTATGTGAAACCTCTTCAGAACTCATTTGATCGAGGGTTACGCCGTCGCATTCTCACGATCATCTCTGGGGTCATTCAACCATCTCCACCAGAGTATCCTTTTCCCGACTCCCTGATTGCCCGCACTTAATTGCCTTTTCATAACCTGGCGATTTATTCATCCATCGCCCATTAGATACATATACCTGAAAAAATAAAAAATAATTTCACGGCTTGTTAGTTGTGGTCGTAGGCAGGCTGTGGGCGTGTGCTTAGTATTTGATTTCCATCTAAAGATATATCCTATATGAATATGGAAGTAGCGAATCAATTGGTTACCGTTATGGATCGAAAGTCCTTTTGATGATATTATCATTGGAATGTCAGGGCGTCGGTGTGTTTCATGTACCATCGTTGGCTCCTGGCAAGAAAAGGTTAATTAATGATCTGTTGGCGGAATGCTTAGCCACCTCAAAGCATTGTGACAACATCACTCCTGTGGCTTAGAACATTATGTCTGTGAAGAATTTGTTTGCAAAAACGTCCTTTTTGCTCATTTACAACTCATTTCTTTGAGACTCTGGCCAAAGGCAATTAGCATGCCCCAATGAGGTTGCAAAATTGCATAGAATGTTGTTATTTCGGTTGGATCTTTGAAGTTTGCTTTGGGTCTGTAGCACAAAGTCATCAAATGAACCGATACTTTTATTGTCTAAGGGTAAGAAAATCTAACGATATTAAAAATAATACATAGTTATGCATCAGATTCTCAACTACCACAGATATATTTCAAAAACCCTAAGAACCTTAAGATAACTTAAGAAATAGCTGGTATTCCCGTAAAGAACTCTTTTTAAAAACAGCCTAGAAAACAATAGTAATGCCTGTTCTTAACACTCTGTTTGAACAATCAAAGTAATTTACATTCGAGTCAAAATGCATCCATCGTCCTTTGAATTTTAGCGGCCGAGTGTGAAAAACTATTATGCCTTTCCGTCTACTCATATATCTATGCCGCCTCGGCAGACCAGATCTGCATGCACTTGGACCCTCTGAAACAATAAAACTGAAAATCAAAAAACAATAAAATCTTTCGTATATACAGAAAACGTAAAACATTGCGCAAGTCAGCTACTGTGTTTAAAGTTCTCTGGAAAAAATCATAAAAACTTCCGGTGCAGTAGTGCCATAGAGCACTTGTGCAAAAAACAAAAAATCGAAAACAATTACCTATGGAAATGTGTATCAGTGGATCAACTTCCAGGAAGTTGAACAATTTGGCCATAATTTGCATATGAGCTGAACCTGTCCGGGGATGAGCACGAGGACTTAGGGCGGCAACTGTTTGACGACAGATTGCCCAATGGCCAGGGATCAATGCGATTTGACTGGTTATCTGAATAGACGTTGGGCCTGGAAACTAGAAACTAGTTGGCAGATGCCAGCTCGAGTTTTGCACAACAAAAACGAGATGATCTCATATGGGAACAAAGGTGTTTCGCACATTTGCGTTTCCAACTGAATGGACATTGGAATATTGGTCATGTTCGCATGTGTGGTCACCCAGAATGGGTTTCGGGTTGCAGGCTCTATTTTCGATAGGCAAAGGACCTCGCAGAAACTGTAACTGAACATCTACAAGTTGCTATTGTGGATAGTTAATCAATTTACAATAGCTACAGGTCTGCTAGGCAGGATATGGATTTTGTTTCCGGATAAGCCTGCTTTAACTTGAAAATATTACTGACAAGCACCGTACTCTTTGGAAACCCGTAGAATAACTAACTTGGACATCGCTTTGTTTGGTTTTGTTTGGCTTTTCCTAATGAATATACCCCGATCTCTGTGGGTGGAATATTCCTTACAGGCTCTGCACATGCAAATTCTGGAAATGGAATTCTTAAGCCGGCCTAACTCACGATGTGAGCTCGAAGATACCGACTACGAAATGCGCACACACCGTTATTGGCTTTGGTCCTGTGGCCAAAAAGAACAGCATTGCTGGAAATCCTTTTTCAAAAAAATCCTTTCACAGTAAAATTTTTCTCGTTCTCAAAAAAAGAGCGCCAAAAATAGTCTTTGTTTTCGGGGTACCCCAGATAACAAAATTCAGAAAAACGAGAAAATAGAAAAAATACATGCAACTAGGAGAGAGTAGAAGATATAATCTCGGGTTCGGCAGGACCTCAAGTGGGATGGAACTAGGGTCAGTCAGCTGACTGGCAAAGAAAATAAATAAAACTAAATGAAATCCTTTTTTCTCTTTGTTGACAGTCCGGTTCATTCAAGCATTCCAATCATTTTCGGTTGAGATGAGAGACCTCAGATATAGCTAGCTGGACCCTATATCTGGGCCTCACTGTGGGTGCCATTGATAACTGGAGACCATTCATCCGCAACTAATCTGCGTTTGCAATAATTATTTGCTCCAGGAAGGAGATCTCCTAAGAACCTGCTTGATAATTGAGACGATGATGCGCAAAATGTCTCCGGTTATCAGGACATATCTGTATTTTCCTCTCGGACTCTGTTGCCCATTTCCCTTCCTGCACTTATGTGTAATGTATATAGGGATTTGTGTGCTGAT
Source organism: Drosophila pseudoananassae pseudoananassae (assembly GCA_018153035.1). Lineage (NCBI taxonomy): Eukaryota > Metazoa > Arthropoda > Insecta > Diptera > Drosophilidae > Drosophila > Drosophila pseudoananassae. The sequence goes on from JAECXR010000055.1 coordinate 5,347,263, forward strand.
TTTGTGACCACCAAGGAGGCAGACCAGATTAAAATCAATTAGCCATAAAATTCACATCTTAATTTGGCATCACCTGTGAGGGCGGGACACTTGAGTTTATCTTTTAGAAAGGTCTTAAAAAATAATCAATAGGTAAAAATTATATTTAATAGATTTTCATATCGTGATATTTTGAAATTCGGTCTCTAGGCCTATTTCATATATTGATGAAATTCTTCAGACTTTAGTGATAAATAGGAAACTGTAATACAGCCAATATTACAAAAACCGTTTATTGGCTTTTAGCCCTTTGATAAAATGATGTAGAGGCATTTTCCTTTCCTTAGCACATTAAAATTCATGATTTCCCAAATCGAGGGAGGTCGTTTCCCTCTTCCGATCATTGCTTTCTGTTTAATATTTTCCACGCATCATCACCTGGTCGACTTCCTTCCGTCTTGGGCTGGAGCAAATCGGCTTACAGAAATGATTTCCTCCAGACTTTCTGCCAGAGGGTTTTATTCCATAGAATCGAAAGTCTCGGCAACCATGGCTGTGGTGAGGTAAATAAACTTGACTCCTAGCCAGCTCCGGCCGAAAGGGGGCTCGATCGGCGTCCAGATAGAGCCGAAAGGAAAACAACAACATTCTAAGAACCCAAACAGAAGCATAAAAAAGGCGGCAAGCTGAGATACACGTACTCGTACTAGACAAACCTGTTGGACGTGCGCCCTTTGGAGAAAAATCAGGAAAAACGCCAAGCCAGGAGGAGAAGACTGTACCCGTCCATGCACAGTGAACGCTGGGGGAACGGATGTCAGTACCAGTTTGGAGCCCACAAGCAAACAAATAAGCGTGCATCCATAGACCAGGAAAGTGAACTACAACTGGGATGTATACTAAATAGTGGGATGTTCTTGGCTCTGGGCTGGCCTGTGATTACAGGGTGGAGTCGTGGAGAAAGGAGGCGACATGCCTCGCATATAAAAGGAGTTAAGATGGCACACAGTACCCCCAACCCACCGCTCAAAGCAAAACATCATAGAGTCAGGGATTTCCTTTCTGATTCTAAATTTCTTTCAGTGAACCGAAGCTAAGATCGGGGGGTAGAGCAATGTAAATGTTTATGTATCTTTGGGATACCTTACAAATGCACATATCCATTTATGTATGTAGGTAACGCCTAGGCGATCCACCAAAAGGTGACTGATCTTTACAATTCGACACTTAGACTTTACAAACGAGAAAGAGGAATTGGAAAAAGGGAATGGACCTAGGCGTGGGTATGGGGATATGCATGGGGTTGGGGACAGGTATGGCTATGGGGAGGGGGAAGATTGAGAAGCGGACAGCGAAATCAAAACAAAATCCATCGAACATTGGCCCACGTCGAAAACAGAGTTGTAGAATCGAGGAAAACGAAACCAAAAGGTGAGCCAAGGGCAACAAGCTGTGGAAACGAAGACATAAAACAAGTATCCAAAACCGGGGGGACATAAAAAAAGGATGCACGACTTGTATCTATGAGATACATTGGTCCGAATGTGTGTGTGGAGGCAGGGTCAAGGCAAACAGTGAGTTTTAGGTACTTCTTTAAGGCAAGGCTCATGATGGACTTGCCCGACTGAGACTGAGCATGCTAATGGATTTCCTCTCCTCCTGACAGGCCAATAATTTTGTTTTGTGTTTTCCATTTTTTTGGAAAGCTGCAGCCTAGGATTTTCGGAAAATGCGATAAATGTAAATGGATATGATGGGGTTAGGCAGAGTGTAAACCAGTTCTAAATGAAAATGGATATACACACAGCATACAGGGCTGTGTACTACGACTACAGCTTGGAAACTTGTTGAGCTGGCAGCTGGCCCAAGAGGATTCTTATTCCCATTCCCACTACCATTGCCATTACCATTCCCGTTCTCGTTCTTAGCTTTGATTTGGTCCGGTCGGCAGCTAAAGCTACATTTTGTAAATCCACCCTGCAGATACGAACATGCTGAGTATGCGTAATTTTTATGACGGAATTATTACATCATTCATCTTCATCAGGCGACAATGACACAGATTTTGAGTTCCGAAACGTGCTTATCTTTTGGCTGCCTTTCGGTTACATTTCCAACTGACCATTACAGTAGTTGGTGTCTTAGGGATGCGGGTTTTTTCTTAGGGGGTTGCTGGGAAAACTTCTTAAAATGCAAATGTCAGTGTGTCAGTCGGCTTTCTCCGATTTGTAATCAAATTAAATTGTGTTTTGTCCAAACAATGAGATAGACATGCGACAACATCTACGTTAATGGTTGGGATTCCCTGGAAACGCCAAAGTCAGGCCGGAAAATGCAGTTTCCCACAGTTACCGCATAGCTCCACTCACTTTTCACTTTCCCGAGAACTCCCTCCTCCGCCAGTAAACCTCATAAATTCTCACTTTTTGGCAGGCCGCACACAGCGAGGGAAATATGAGGCGGAAGGACTATGAGGACAGTGCGCCAGCGATGAATAGAAATTCCTGAGATAATCAACAGCATTATCTGCTGATTATGTGTTGAACAGGAATTCCATGGAAATTGCGTTATAAAAGAAGCGACCAACTCGCAAAACATATCGAACTATATCCGGGATGATCGGCGGATGATGAGGATGCGAGAACCCACGAGTGAGTGGCTGAGTATCCGCTTTCCCTTTTTTCCCTCAGGTTCGCCTTGCAAATTCCCGGCGAGCTCATCATCAAACCCTCGGTCACTTGAGGTTTAAGCCAACATTAAAAAAGAAGCCGAAAAAACTCCCAAAAATAAATGAAAGAATGAGTATGAAATAAACGTGAGAACATTGAATGTCCTCGTACAGAAATTTGCTTGGGCCGCAGCTCCGCATTGTTCCTGAAGTGCTTGTAGAGATTTGCTAGTTGTGTCCTTATTGTTTGCGCGTATTGTAGGTGAATGAATGCTGAGGGCCAAGAGTTGCATGAATGAAGTATGTTGTGTATGACGTCCCCATTAAAAAATATCAAACAAGAGACTGCCGCGTTTTTAGCTGGAAAGCGAATGTATCTCGGTTCCCGGATTCCGGATGCATCCGAGGCGTGAGAAGGAGGCCAATCCTGCGGCCTTGCCAACAACTCTATTAGGGCCAAGTCCACTTGTTTACGGCTTACGTGTAACTTGGGTGGCAATTACACACAGACACACACGTGACATGGGCATCGGCAGGAAGAAGGATTTTAATGTCGGTAAAATCTGTGAAAATTCTGGAAGGATGTGCCTTGAATTTTGCGCGCCAAACTGCGTTGGGTAAACACTCACATCCTGTTTACCCTTGACCCTTTCGCACGACACTTGCAAATGCAAATCGCACATTAGAACCCATGTGCAACTTTCCGCCCAGCAGTCAAAACGTTATGCAACCAAAAACGAAGGTCGCCGCAGTCATTGATGGTTAGAAAATCCAAACCCAAGCCCAAACCCATTTGGGACACGTTTTTATGAAGGTGCGAAATGGCACATTTGTATTTTTTTCTCGACGGAACCTGCCGCGTCATTGAGCTCGAAGGCAAGTCCTTTTTTCAGAGGCAATGCAACCTGTGCAACAAGCCTTGCAATTTGTCACCCGAGGCGACATTCAACTCGCCAACGCATTCCAGCTGAGTTTTTGCTTTGAGCCGTGTCACCGTTTCGGCCTTTTCATTTGGCCACGATTTGGTAGCAACTGTTTTATGAATCGAATATCCAACCGTTACAGAAAATATTCATTCATGCGGCACATACTCCTTGGAGACCTTGACACAAATTTCCAAAATTTTATTTCATGGTTTTATAAAATATTTATTAAATTTCCAACGAAAATATTTGTACTCAAATTTGGCAAATCATTTCCTTGTGCAAAACGATAATATTTTCCCAGGCTTTGGAGCCAAAAAATTGCAGTTTATGTAAAGGGGAAGGTTTGAGCAGAAAATTAGGTAAATCCCCAATGGAAATGCCAGAGGTTCTAGGTAAAAGTCAACTATCAAAGATAGTTCTTAATCTGGGAAAGGAATCTCCCAAATTCTTGGAAAAATGCTGTAAAGTTATCCTAGTAATACCCAGGATTCCACTTCAATTCCACCAACCTGTCAACGAAATTAAACCCCTGAATCAGCTGATGGCGGTACTGCCTTTCTTGAATGGTCCAAAAAATATGAACAATTCATAAGAAGAGAGAATGCGATAAAAAGGAAAAAATTGTGGGCCTTGATTTCGTTTTTTATTTAACCTGTATTTAGCTCCGACGTTCCCAAGGATGTGCCTCCAACACGGCCACTGTTGTTGTGTTAATTGTCCAGCATTGTGAGCAGGTCGGGTGCCATTAACAATATTAACAACATCAAGAACGCAGGATCCACAACAACGGCCGCAGATCCCACGATCCCACGGCTTGTCGCCTGGTTTCTTGAGCGGTTTTTTATGCCATTTACACAGAAATCTTGCAACAAATCACGAGCTCCTTTTTCTAAAGTAAATACAAGTGTGTGTTCGGTCGTGTGTGTGACCTTTATTCGTTTGATGTTAAAAAATGGTTTTGCTAGAGACGTTAGACCCTTGTTTTTCCCCCCTGGTTTGTGAACCTGTGACGACGCAATTCTTTGCCATTATCAACCTGCATCCTTACAGGTCCTAGGATCTCCTCTCGCTGCACTAGTTCCTGATTCAATTTGGCTTTTATTGGGATCTCCAGACGAGCGGCGAGATGTGGCCTAATTGCAGTGGAAATAGTTCGGAGGTTAATCATTTTGTACCTGCGGCTTAGGCAGTCAAACCCGAACAGTCAGTCAGTCAGTCATTTCGGCGGGGAAAAGGATGCGGAGGAGGAGTTATGGTCCTGCAAATGGATCGGCCTCGATTTTCACAAGCCAAATTAAATTGCGGCTTTGTTGTTACCTTTTTCCATTTACCATTGGATACAATTTGGATCGTTATCTGGTTCTGGTTCTTTGTGCTTTCAAGGTTTATGGATTTTCGGCCTTCTAGCACATTTCCTGTGAGAACAAATCCCAGGCTAGATGACCCCCGAAGAAAATACAAACCCAAAGTATCATCACAACTAACAGCAACAACATTCCACTAAGTATTCCCATCCCAGTACCAAACGATTTTTTATGGGGCGAACTTGTGATCGCAGTCTTGAAAATCTACATAATGACAGAGCCATCCTGAAAACTAGTTCAGATTGCAAATTACCAACCGGTAAGGGATGGGATATCCTGGTGTCCTAGCAACTGCAATTCCCATTCAGGACAAGACATCGAACGCGACGGGAGACGCGGCATTTGAGGTTCAGCAAAGGTCATGTCAAGGATTGCCTTGCAGCGGCAACTTTGCATAAAATATTTGAAAATGTTTTCATTATGGTAAGTAGACACAAAAGCCCAACACACACAGCCTGTGTGCGATTCCCACCGAAGGGGTGTCGTTCCTGTGCCCAGGATGCCTGGCATATATTGGTGATAAATTAGTTTAATGTTCGAAACACCGAAATAGAAGTAGAAAAAAAGGCAGCCGACCGCAGCTGAGCCGGCAAAGCTTGGCAAGAAAAATTACTCTAACCCATTTTGGCGGCATTTCCCGAAATGTACGTGTCCCCTTAAATGAACTCCTCCCGTCCGTCCAGCTATCTAATGAACTGGCCAAACAAAAACTTTACAAAGAGGATAGAGAATGAGGAAAAAACTACATGAAAATCACGTCTTGAGACATTTTCACATCGCTGATTTTAAATGGAAAACAGTACAATTACAAAAGCGGACAGTGCAATTGCAGCGGAGGGACAAACAGGAGATCAGGACATGACACAATTGCAGGCCGCCGGACAATTGTTATCCTCACGCACGTGCAACGTTATCCTAGCATTCGGAGTCGAGTGTATTCTGCCACGCCCTTTTGTCATATGGGCGACTATATAGTGCAGAGTCCTGAATGAAGCGAACAGAGTTACGAGATATTTTGAATAGCGGCCTCAGTGGCAAGTGGATGTGATCCTGTGACAATGGTCTTTGTGCGCGATCCTGGTTGTTGCTGTTGTGTCCTTTGTCCTCCGCCTTGTTGGGGGTGTGCGGTGTTGTTGCAATTTTAGTGTAATTTTATTGTTATTAATTGTATGAAATGGGTTTTTAAATGGCTTTTGTTTAACGCCAATGAATGGGCGTAGATTTCTGTTACAATTAAGTGGATAGACAAAACGTGTTCCATAAAACGTAAAAAATAAGCGTTTTTTTAAACTCATATTTACTAATGGTATAAAAGTATGTTTTTTTGGGGAAAAATTGATTGTGGAAGAAATGTTTTTGCTTAACAATACTATAAAGATATGATTTGTTTTTAAGGTTTAAAAGTTAAACCTACAAATACATACAAGTATAGTTTCAAATAAATTACTCAAGGATAAATAATATATATAAAAAATATTCAATACCCAGTATTTCAAGCTGAGTCCTCTGTACAAAAAAATTAAAAATATCCTTTCAAAAGTATGTAAAAAAGAGTGCTAGGAAGAAATTCTAAGGACGACATTTAGGAAACCACAAGATACCTTCCAGAAGTACTTTGAAGTAACCTCTCAAATTAAACAGAAGTCACTCTCCATAAGGGATTCTTTCAGCCAAGCCTCCTTTCACTACAGCCCCCTTAGATGCTATTCATTTCTGAAAAAGGCTTTTCTCTTTGCTTTTCGGGCCGAATTTTTGCACAGCTTCGTATCGGGCTGCTGTTTGTTTAACACCTACTTCAAGGATCGCGCGAACCAGAACGATAATTTTTTATGGCAGGCACTTAAAAAAATATGGAACTGAAACAAAAAAAATGGGAACTGAAGAGGCAGTGGAGAAACCTGTTACAATGCCTTACATAATAAAGGAAACCCGTGCAGGGCGCGGCAGGTAACTCTTCGGGGAGTTTCAGTCCCGCTCGGAGAGGCTTGTAATTCATATTTTCCAAACAATTTTTCTACGCAATTTTAACACTTTTGTTCAGTATAATTTCTAGGTTTCGTATCCAACCGAACCTGACCGCTCAACCTTTGTCATTTCAAATGGTAAAATAATAAAAACCCTTGAGAATCGAAGGCTTGAAAGCCAGGCGGGAGTCTCTAGAACTCGATCGGTTTTGAAGAGGCCGCGACTCGAACTGGGACTCTCACTGTGTCACCTAAATGTATTCCTGGAATATGACACCGATAGAGAAACTACTATTCAATAAATGATTTTGGTCAATGGACTGGGAGTGGTCAGGAAATCCCATTGAGAGATGGTCCGACAACGATAAAGCCCGACTATCCCTGGAATGTGGTTGAGCCTGCCGCCTTGGACAATTTATGAAGTCATTCCGTAACTTCCAGGAATATGTTTCAAGCACTTTAATGTTATCATACACACTTCACGATATGCCAAATACAGCTGTGTATTCAAAGTAATAGATAAAGTAATATAAGTAATAAGATAAGTGATAGTTCATTCAAAACTTTCAATGTATGATTTTATTGCGATATAATTTATTTATTTTATTATTTATAATTATATTTTTTTGTAAACAGTTAAAAAACTATTTTCCTGGTGGCAAATATGGTAAAAAAGGCATAAGTCCCGGTGGGAATTCCGCAGCTAATCCAAGTATTGTAAACACAATTAGCACTGTTTTCATTTTGACTGAAAAGCCAACGTTATTTTTTTTTTAAATACTATTCAGATTTTAGTACGCAAATTAGACTTTCTCGGTATGTGTATTTAATGCAATTAAGGTTATCCGGAAATTATTATTTATTATACCCGTTAATCGTAAAGTATTCGTGAGAATGTATGTATCAGGTAGTAGCACTTAAAGGATATACCTTAATACATATATTCTTGATCGGAATAATCAGCCGATGTAATAAATGTCCTTCTGTCCGCCCGTCTTTATGAACGCGTGGATCTTAGAGACTAAGAAACACACAGATATGAGATTTGGCACAAATAATCCTAAAATACCTACGCAGATCAAGTTCGAGTTTAAGATTTTTTTGTTTGCGCCCCAAAAATTTAATCTTAATATTGCCAGTTATAAAAAATTAAAAAAAAAAAATGTTCAATGTCTAAATCGATTAAGATATTTTATAAAAACTCTCTAAACTCAAATTATGTACATAACCAGTTCCCTGACTATAACCAAAGATTATAAAGTATTTTACTTTATAAGTAAAATATAAAGTTTGCTTGACTTTAGTGGGGTCCCCAAGTGAATTTACCCTTGTGATTAAGTGGCACTATACGTTATAAGATATATATCGCCTAAGACTTATTATATACATATGTCAAATAGCCAATCCTTTTGAGAATTTCATTACTAAGCTAATTTGCGCAGAGTCGATGTTTATGTACCCTTGCAGTTAAGATTAGAAATATATCGCAATTTGGGTAGATGGGGTCGGAGATGTCACTTTCGACCATAATTATAATACTCTCTGCAGGGGCATAAAAATATCGAATAGGCAATCCGTTTGAGAATTTCATTATCAAAATAATTTCCTATAATAAAATAGAATCAGTAGAAAGTCCCAACCTTATATGTATCATTAAAAACACGAAAGATGGGTTATTTCTTATCGTTCATTATTATTATTTATTTTTTATTTTGTTTATTTAAACATGGGGTGGTGGAATTGGAAATCCACGAGGAGGCAGGGCACCCATGACGATAAACACTAGAATTGTCCACTTCATTGCAATAATTGAACCTATTTTCTCTAAATACTACGTTTTCATTGTCAAATTTATACGCTTTATTTGATTTAACGCTAATGCCTTTAGTATTTAAGATATATTGTTGTTTAAGTGTATTTAAGTTGTGTAATCCGGAAAGAGTTTCAATTGAAATAGTTAATCAGTTCCATACCTGTGACTAATTTTTTTTAATTTTTGTACATATTTATTTATTTTATAGTTCGTTAGTGTAAGAATGATTTATTTATAATATACATTTTTAAACAAGACCCTAAACCTATTCAAGCTAGCAAGCGGCCTAGAACCATTTCACAGTGTCTTTAATGCTGTGTCTTAAAATCCTGTATTTAATGAAATTTTTTACTATTTTTGCATTTATTTTTAGTTTTTACTTGGAAATCTTCTTTAGATAAATTTAATTTCAAGTGTGAAACTAATCTTTTTTTCTAATATGGTGTTTGAAATCAGTACTCAATTTTTATAATCATTTCCATAAAAATGTCTTATGTTTTTTTCCTCATATAACTAGTGGATGATATCTGAAAACTGATTGAGTCCTCCATCTTCGGATTTCGTTACAAAAAGCTATCGCATAAATTAAATTAATTAAATTAAATGACACCTATTAAAGTTGAGTTATAATTGGACAAAAGTCGAAAAAACAGGGTATTTAATGACTCGATTAATTAAAGCAATAGCTATACCCATTATTTGCTTCATTCCCCATCCAAAGCACGCGCCAGTCTTAGTAAATATTGAATGAAGCAGAAAACCAAATAAAATAATATAAAATATATACAAATTTATGCACATACATATGTATATGCATGCTATATGTGATAAGTCTGCATGAATTGCTGACTGAAATTGTAGCGAATTGGTTGACTAAAGCCCAGGGGAAACCGGAGGCGCACAATGCCACATTGAGCACGTCGCAGTCATTTCCGTGGTAAGATAAAATATGATTTTTCAGATACACTACATGTGTAGATACACTCGGGGCATGTGTGTTGGTTGGCTGGTCCTCACATTATTTGCACACTTTCGTTTTGTGGGGTATCATATGTATATCTTCTGTTTCTTCTGAATATATATGTATATTTGTATCTTCTGGCAGGCACGACTCAAGGTCAGTCTTCAAAAGCATTGTCGCCGCCTCCGAATCCGCAAAGTATTCGTCAGATTGCAGCGCAAGAGCAACAATCGCTTGGCGCTCTTTCATTGATAAGCAGCGGGAAATAACGGCGTGCCGGTTATGAGGCAATCAAAAATCAGTTTCCTTCATTCATAAAATTTCAGTTTATCAGTGGCGTGCATGCGGGTTGGTGAGGGGGGTTAGCTAAGGGGACATCCAGAGGAGGGCGTTTACTCAGCGAGCAAAACTGCGACAATCACGTGCTGTCGACTATAATGTAGCTGGCGCTAGTTCTTTTTTTGTGTTTTTATTCAAATTACTTAAGTATTTGTTTTTAAGTTTTATAATTATTTTATATTTTTTTTTATTTTCTTGTGAATTTTGTAAATCTTATGTATGTCCTGGTTTTCTGGTATTTTTTATGTATCAAGAGTTATTAATGAATTTTTTTTTCAGAATCTGATTTTTTACACTGCCCGCAGAATCTTAACTAAATATTCCTTCTCTCTTATTTCCCCGCCCTTTTCTTCCGCCCACACTCCCCAGGCCACTGATTGTTTATTGACACTCCACAAACAGATAAGTGACATTTATCGACTTTTTACGCGCTTTTAACTAAGTTCAAATATGTTTGCACACTTCTGTCAGACAACTCGTATCTTTCGGTCAAACGTATCCGTATCTGCGACTGCATCTGGGCAGTATCTCCGTATCTGGTATTTGCTTATCAAACAAACTGGCAGTTACTGGCAGTTAGTCGAGGTTTTATCGAGAGCCCACAAAAATAAAGAAACGCGGATTTCTTTTACCAAATTTTGTAGATTCTGTTGCTGCCTCCGAGCTGATACTTTTTATCGCCAAGATGCCCTATCGACCCAGCTCTGAAGACCCCGAAACCCGAGGGCTCCTCCATGCCACGCTTATCGAACACCCCGGGATTTATCTCTGAATAAATAGCGGAGCAACAAACTTTCAACTGTTTGCCCAGACTTAGCAACATTGTTGCCATATCCCTGTTCAAATCGAAATTCTTTCCTTTCCATACGCATTTCATTCATGCAATCTCCTCCATATCTGTCGCTGAATTTTGTACCTTTGTGTTAAGTATATATCGCAGTTATTTGATTGGGATTTCATTGATTTACGATGTCTGGAGACCTTTTTCCTTTCGATGTTGCTGAACTTGACCGCCGACCGGAAGAGTCGATGTTAATGGCCATAAAATGTCGCTAGGGTATCATAAATAATACTTAATTCCCGACCAACAGGTTCAAAGTGCAAAGTGGTATTATTGTTGTGATTGTATCTGTAAGGTAACATGTGCATGGAGATTAACTTTTGGGAAAACTAAACATCTATTTTTCTTTAAATAATAAAATGCCAATAGTATATTTTTTCAGTTTTCGGTACTAGATTTTATAATAAATTCGATTATTTCAATTAAATATCAAGATTATTGTTTAAGGGTATTGTCATTAAACTGAAGACAATAAAAAAACCCCCTGCTTGCCTTTAAAATTGACACCTATTTCATAGGTCGTGAGAAAGTGTTTTGTGAAATTTTCTTCCAATTGCGACATCCACGTCGGTCATGACCAAAACTGACTCCCACGCACGCCAAATGCATCTGCCCCTGGGTTTGGAAATTTCGGCAGGACTACTCCTTCATTTTGGTCCAGGGACTGCTGCACGCCCAAGCATTTCTTTTATTTTCCTCGGGACTCAAGTGGCCCGCGCACCAAATTAGACTGTCTCTGATTGTCTTTCCCAGCGCTGACCACTTGAAGGTCTCCTGTAACCTAGTCGCATGGTAAACGCGTACTACACTTTCTTTGTGGCCAGTGGGAAAGCAATGGGAAAACAAGTACAACAAAAAATTGGAAACATTTGTCTAAGAAAACACGGACGAACGAATGGCGACACTTGAAGCCCGCAGACAATGCCATATTCCTACTTGTTTTTTTGTTTTTGTCACAATGCCCATTCCCACGATACTCTTTTCGGATCGGACTTGTCTGATTCTTTGGTGTATCTTTTTGGGCACAATGCCTGCAATTTCGACTACAGTTGCAAGTGCAGAAACCCAAAGATGAGAGGAAACTGGAGACCTTTGCAGACCGAACATAACTCATGCTCTTCACTATCCGATCCCATCCGAATCGAGCCGAGACATGTACACTTGATATCCTGGCGTGTTTACTTTTACAATACTCTTTCTTTCCAACTGTCTGTCGCAGTTTTCTGTCTATTTTATTATTATTATTTCTTTGGCCGACTTTGGGAAAATATCTTCGCACACACTTGGCCCAGTGACAGCATCGTTTATGGGCTGGGTCCAGGTCATTTATCTTGTTGTCCACTTTCCTGACTACGCAATTTGCTCTCGTATTGCCGGTGAATTCGAGTCCTTATTTCTAAACAATTTTTGTACATTTTGTATTCGCACGTGCATTGATCTCGATTCGAACTGGACTGATTTATGGGCCAGGCCGAAATGCGAATGCCATGAAATGATTCGTGGAAGTGATAATTGCTCATGCATTTTTAATGAACTTCGGAGAAGGTGATTGAAATGCAATTATATTTGAAGGTTTATTTGTTATTGAGTCATGGATTTTTTGTCTTATATACATATTTCATCATTTATGTACTTTCCTCTTAAAAACAATAAAATTATTGCATATATTGTTTTGTTGCTTATTATCAAAAATAGTTGCATACTTTTAAGGGCAATTGTAAAAAATCTGTGTTCTGGCCGTGTTCTGGTATATTATTCAATCTTATTGAAATTAGATGATGCTAACCTCCCTCTTTTAGATGAAATTACCCCCCAACCCTTTGGGAGCCCCCATTTTTTCTCAACTCCATGCTCCCCCATGCTCCTCGCTTTCCGAGAATTTCATCTACAATAACTCCAATTTCCTCTTTATGGAAATGGCACGAAGCAAACATTGCACTCCCCTCGACTAATCTCATGGCTGGTGATCTGCCCCGTATGTCGAGCATACTCCACAGCCATGATCATACCCAAACCATTACCACCACCCCTTCTAGTCCCCCCAACCAGTCGCCTAACCAATCCACCCCAACACTTTTTGGCAGAACATAAACCATACCAAGACTTCCTCCATTTCCGCTCCGATCTCGTCGTCGTTGTTGTTCATATGGGGTTAAAAATATATTTTCAATTTTGCCAGAACATTAATCATAAGTGTCTTGCTCTCGTCGTCGGCCCCCAAAATGGAACCAACATGGAGCCCAAGACTTCGAAGCCTGAACCCCTTTCTCGAATGCCTGGGCATCTAGTCTTTCAGATATTTTTGGGGCACTATTAGTGCCCAAAACAGAGTGCTGCCCCACACCCTCTAGCACTCGCCCCGCGATCTATCTTTCTATTCCCTTAGCTCTGTCTGGGTTTCAATTATATGGTTTTTATTGCCTTGACTTCGGCTCTGAAAAGTTGACACTCTATGTTGAAGTGCACAGCGAGAAATATTGTAGTATCAGTACTACTATTTGGTAACTAGAATTTAATACCCATTGTAGATATTGAAGAGTATTAGTTTTCTTAGTATGGTAGATAATAGTTTATTATGCATTTTTCTAATCATTGTTTTTCTTCTCTGCATTTATGTGGGGGTTATTTGGGGAGGGGATCTCTTATTTTCTATCTTTTCTTCTCTGCCTCCATGTATATATTTTAGTACTGGTATATGTCTGTGTGTGTTTGCCACACCGACAGAAAAATACGTTATTCCCGTTTATGTTGGCTGAGCCTCATTCTCATTCCGATTCTCCGCCTGGCCTGGAGATGGGGGGCATAAACACATGCAGAGAGGGCTCAATGTTGAGCTGCGAGAGTCGCGTCACGTTCTCCCGGTTTTCTCGCTTCTCGCATTCTCGCAGGGAGGCTCAATCTCAAGCCCGGCGAAGGGGAGTTTCGGCGGCCAGAAGGGAATGTGCCCATATCGCATTTTATCAAACATAAACACACACTCACAAACACTCTCGTTCGGCTTCCCAGACGTTGTGTGGCAGATTTTTGTAACGGACAAATTCAGTTTTTTCCTATGCACTTTGGCTCACTGCGAAGGGAGAAAAGTGAAACCGAAGAAAGATCGAGAAACTATATGGGGAATTGGCTTTTTATTCGCAATTAGACCGTCACGCGTTCTTAGGAGGTTTATTGAACTTTGGCCAACGTCCAACCTTGTACGTTCTTAAAATTAGAAATCTTAAAACAATACTTTAAAATATGTTATTACCTTTCGAACCAAAAGTTGGAGAAACATCATTATCATTACTGGTATTTGTCAATCCCTCTCAACTGTCAAAATTTAATGATCCAAGGAGTGAGTTTACAACCAGGACCCAAATGATCCGGAATCCGCTCGGTGGTCCTCAGAAACGAAGGTGGAGCCGTTTCCCAGGGCAATAATTCTGCAATTGTAACACCTCGAGGGGAGAGACAATGGCAACAGAAATAGCGTTATTAGGGTCTATTTGTGATGGGAAATCCAGGGTATCCATAATAGCAACCAGTAACCTGTCCTCTCCTGACCAGCCCAGTACTTTGTCATTGACTTGGCATTGGCATTGTTTGGCGAGCGTGAGATCAGCACACGGCAGGTACGATTCCCAAATACTAGTTGATTCTCGGGACCCCTCCGAACCAAGATCCCAATTCCTTATCCCTGATTTTTTCGCCCACTCGCCACGCTCGTGCAGCTGGAAAAATGATGCTGCAATCCGACTTCGATTCCCATCATCATCATCGTCGTCGTCGTCGTCGTCCTTGTACACTCGGCAGCACTTGATGATTTGCTGAGCCTTTGTTGGGTCAGAAAATCAGGACAATAGCTCACCAACACACCTACTCCAGCCAAAGCAGCAACAAGTTAGAGGCTCAGCTCTCACAGCTAAAAAACCAAAGCCAGTGGTAAGAACAAAAGTCAAACAGGTTTAGCTACACTTCAGGACAAGTCGGTTGAGAGATCCCAAAAACCTAAAAATCAAGAACCCAAAACCCAAAAACCGATCCCCTACGAGGTACCATTTTCCCATAACGGTGTCGCCAACAACAATTTTTATGTTTCGACCAACAGCTGATTGAAGAAAAATTTTCCCAGCACCTCCCGGCTCAGCTGATGTGTCCCCACGTCTTAAGATCCTGCTCAACGCACAGACAGACAAACACTCTTTGAGGTTCACTTGTTTGCTTAACAGGACAACGGAACACCACAGGACGGCGGCGACAGGAACACAAAAATGTCAAACTGTCTGTCCAACAAGGGATATCTCTAACTAGCCGTAAAAAAAGTATCTTTTTGCCGTTGTTGCACTTTATTTGGAGTGTCAACGACTAAGCGAAGTGCACAACAGGATACTGGTGTTTGTCCATCGAGCGGGAGGATCCTTTGCGGAGTCCTATCTCTGGGTCCATTAATTGACCCAACGCATTGGCAATGATGAGAAAATTGTTCGCCTCAAGTGTCCGAACGGATTCAAGTGCAGTGCTTAGATTTGTCCTTTCCGATAGGCGCATCCTTAGGCCGGGATCACTTTCCCTATCCGACCCAGTGTCGTATGTCATCTGCACTATTTCTTTCTCAGGCCATTTAACTGTCACCGGAGGTCCGAAAAGTGGAAGGACTATTTGCAGTCCGATTCCACGAATCGGAAAATCCAGGATTGCGCAAGAACAGTTAGTCACAGGTGCCACACCCACCGGAATGTCGAGGGTTTCCCGCTAAAGCAAACACTTCAAAGGCAAATACCAAGTTCGCATCTAACTGTCCTTCGTTCCGCCCTCCCAGTCCGATTGCTTCTGGATCTTAAGAACCTGCTCATCCTCGAGCAACATGAACTGAAATGCATGCATCGATTATGTAAGACAAGCCCTGACCAAAAACCATTCGCAGCCTCTTCAAGCGTATTGGATTACAACCAAATGTCACTTCGGTTCTACTTCTGCTCTCTGGGGTTTTTGCGGTCAATCGAACTTTGCTTAACGGCTTCGCCAGATCTCCGGTTCGTCACCGTTCTCATTTCAGTCTCAGGATGTGGTCACGTCTGTGGTGTATCTATCTATTTACTTAGGACAGTTCGAGGATGGGTTTCCGATCTCCAGAAGTTCGCCAAAAGTTTGCCCAGCGAAGGAAGTCTAAGGCGATTTCCTTCCGGCGAAAGTGAAAACCGGAAAAAGGAAAACGGAAGGCTCAATGCTGTGGGAATTCCTTTTTTCCGAGGTTTTCCGTCTTCTCCGTTCTTCAGATAATTCGTGAATTAAAATGCAATCTCCACCAGCCTGACCCCCAAACCAACAGACGCCAACTTTCGCGCCAAAATTGCGTCACACACCAAGAAAGCGATTGTGGCAAGAACATTGGCGGTCTTTCACAAAACAAACTCCATACTATGAAGGCAAACCCAATCTCTGGAAATACACACATACAACACACAATCCCGGAGAGATGGGGAACCACACATAACGATCTCGGCAAACAGCGATAACAGACATGTACTTCTTGCTGCTTTCAATAAACGAGAAAGATGTCGCGATTGTGGGTGAGACGAGGAGACCAATTCGAAATCTCACTCACACTCCTATCGAGAACCGAGAACCCAATACCAAAAACCCCATCCCATAACACAAGCCCCAAGCCCAAGACCCAGAGCCAGAGAGATGGAGCCAAACCTCGGCGAAATGCACAATTTGGTTCTCTAATCACGCAGGGTCTCGAATTGGCGAATTCCTTGGTCTCTTCTTGGTCTCGAAAAGGCCGACCGGCCTAAAAAAAGATATAAATATGATTGGTATTTTGTAATTCGAATGAGGTATACCTACTAAAAATTGTTGCAACTTCATTAAAAATTGGATTTTAAGGAATGTAAAATATTAAAAGAATGCTTTACTATAATCTCTGGAAAGGTGGAAAATATGGTGGTTTATTCATTTAATAGGAATTTATTAGCTCTAGGCTTTGAATTTCTAAAAAAATACACCCTCTATTTTATTAAAGTACTGATTATAGGAATATTTTCTTACTTTCGCGTGTCCGGATTCGAATCGATTCAATCCAATCCGTTTCGTTCCGTTCCTTGGCAATCCGTGGCGATCCTTCGGCTTTGGCGGCCCTGCACTTTTGGCTGTTAAAAACATTTCGCCGAAAATGTGTCTGGCACGCTAAATGGTTTGGTCAGGTAAGCTTGCAGTTCTAACCAGACAGTGCAACAACAAATAGCATTGATCAATGGCTGTGGCTGCTTAGGTCTTTGATACCTCCGCGGTGTTTGCCGGCATGCATTTTGGTAGTTTTTGCCTTGCTTTGGCTTTCGGTGGATGTCCCATGGAATGCTGTGGCACCAGTTCTCGATATGCTTCAATAAGGAGCCCATAGCCGAGGAGAGCCCAGCCAAAGCAAAGCCCAGGCACCAGCAAAAGTTCCTGGGAAAAAATGTTGCACAACTTTACTACCTGCGAGTGGATGATGACGGCGACGATCACGTCCAACTCCGTGCCGCTCACTCCGCTTAGATTCATTAAGTGAAAAGTTTAAAGGCTCAAATTTTTCGTTCATTCTTGGCAGTTGATTTTTATGACTCTCTTGTTTTCGCTCTTTAATTTTTTCAAGGGTCCCGACGAGGGGGAGGCGCTGGTCTTCGCCGGTTGCGGAGGTAGAAAGACACATTAGTCCTGGAGGTTTATTACAAATTATGCGTCGCCTTCGCCGTCTGATTCGGATTCTGGTGGGATCCCTTTTATGGGTTGGGCACCCCGTACTCCATACCCTTGTCTCGACGGATGTACTTTGAAGACTATCAATTATTTTAGTCTGTTAGATTAATCTCACAGTTCTTGATTTTAGGTGGGATATCCATATCCTGTTTGTGAAATGAGATCATTAAGTGATGCTGCGATACTGTCAGATTCAATTTTAACTTGTGGGGTATAATTTAGTTAATTTAATTTAATATTTTTTGTACTTCCATTGAAAACTAGAGTTATTTAACCTTCCTGTCTGAGAAAAAAAGTTCTTTTAATAGAAACTTTAAAATGTCTAGTACTTAAGCCTCGAAACCTATATGTTAAATAGGTAAGCAAAAGCTACTTACTCTATTCATTCTTAGGTATGCCTCTCCAACTTGAAAAGGTCACTTGGGTTCACTTCGAGGCTAATAGAAAGAGTATTACGGATTCACTCTGGTCTACCCTTTTTCGCAATTCAAACGCAAAAGTATCTGCGGCTGTGTGTGCGAAAGCTCGCTATAAATGTAGACCGCACTGACTGCCTCAATGACGAGCGCCGATAAGCGACTCACTCACACAGATTCACTTTTGCTTGGAACGTGCAGACGTTAAAAAAAAGGCGCAAAAAGGATTTGAGGCAAATATGCAACGCAACTGGTTTATCAACTTGCATTTTGGCGCCAAAATTTCTGCAAATCTTTTCGTTTCCACGCCACGCTTTGAACGCCCTTCGTGCTCACACACAGATACTTTCGGACTTTCGGGCTTGAATGTATTAGCGTATGCATATAATTTTCGTTTTATTGGACAAAATTAATTGGGCGCCAAGATAGAGGCATTAAAAGCCACTTAAACTTATGGAGCACGCACTAAATCCAACCGAACTGAGATACCGCCAAAAAATCGAAACTTGTATCCTGCAGACACTTGCTAATGAAATTGTCCAACATTAAAGCCCACACACATGTGATGTCTATTCTCCGAGGGGTTTTTCAGCTTCCTGTCCGATTATTTGCGGTCAGCCCCGAGGAAAATTAGCAACAATGTTGAACCTGAAACCTGGATAGCTGGCCGAGAGATTAGGACCGGGTACGTCATCATCAGGTCCTTTTCGGATCCGATCGGTCCTACGGTCCATTCATTTGCCATTTTCGGCATCCGTATATCCTTGGCCATTGTGTGTGCAAAAAATGTAGAATAGAGCTCTGAATAGAGAGATTTCCGCTTTGTGCACTTGCTTCCTGTGATTGTGATTCATCGGCCAATAAAGAGATTGCCCTTCAATTAGTGGTTGACTGGTGGTGGTCGGTCGATATGATCGGGTGGTCCTGCCATCGGGCATTTGTATATACATACCTGTCTTCGTATCCTGTGAAAACCAAGCAAATTAAGCGATTAGAAAATATTAAAGATACGCCTGCTTGGCTTTGTTCTTTATCGAGAGAGGCTTGCGTTTGGGTTTTAGCGCACATTCGCGATTATTTGGGACTCGGACAAATAGGACGGCTGTTTCTTCGCCCTGTATCGATATAATGTGTTTTATGTTCCTCGGCAGTTTTGTTTTCGCCTTTGTGCCTGTATGTCCATGGGTCCCGTGGGAATACTATCGGAACGTCTGGGTGATTTTTTACTCATTTAGGTTTTTTCATGTTTAATATTCGTCAGGCATGCCACTTTACTTCCGATCATATAATGGGCAGAGACCGGAGGGGAGTGAGGGCAAAATATGAATGATTTCTTTTCGGATTACTCACCGAAATAAAAATCAGGCATGGTTGCAAGTTTTATGTATTTTCTGATAGCTCTCTCCTACATTTTCAGCCACACAGAGTTCAAGTTTAACATCAATTTATGGCAATTACATGTTGGCCACCTCCTCCAACTAAGGCTCCCCCAAGCCCAAATGTTCCCCTTTTTTATGTTTTTTTTTTTAGGGATAATCTAAAAATATAAAAGAGCAAATCAAATGCCCCCATGGCCATCGACGCCAACACGAAGAAAATGCAAGGCGAGCGATACATAGAAAAGATGCAGGACAAGTTCAAGAACAACTCCCCACACACTAGTGCTCGGATATGGGGGATACAGATACAAATATACACACCCATATATATACAGATACATCCCAATTCCAAGTCGTGCAGTTAGGTTGTTACATGCATGGGGATAGATACACGGAAAACTCGTATTTCTGCCACCAAGCGAGCCGAGAGGCTGAGGGCTGTAGAACTGTAGGACTGAGGCTGGAGCTGAAAGGTCAATGCATTTAGTTAATGCAGCCCATGCCAGTTTATTTTGTGCTGCACTTTGTCCCAATACGTGTATGTGTGTATCTGTGTGTTTACATTGGAGCTGGGAGAGCTGTTGTAGTTTACCCAGCAGCCCCCACACAGAACTGCTGAAGAGATATTAAAACAAGCCTCTGTTCTCCGAACTCCCCCACTCTAGTTTATCTAAGGCCCCAGCATCAGCAAACTCTATAAAAGTAACCAGAAGAGGCCTAGGATATTGAAGATGCAGCATCCCATACAAATACTTTTTAAGGTGGACTCGGAAGAAAAGCATAAGAATTGAGGAATCACAAAACCTAAAATGTCTGAAAGCACTTTTGTGCCACATTGGAGCCACCCTAGCATCCAAACCCTATATTGGATCCACACAAATACTGATACAGAGTATCTATTTTTTAACGGACAAAAAATGAAAAGCGGGAGGGAAGCCCCAAAGGGAAGCTCAGCCTCCACACAGCCACACACTAATATCAACAGCTGCGCGCCAAACACTGTTGTCAACACAAATAAACATCATCATTATCATGCCGTCGATATCTGGAGGCCAAAAACAATAAAACCAAATAAATAAAAACTCCCAAAACGACCGTTTAGAATATTCCCACGCAAATTGAAGCCGCCTCCTCCCTTTTTTTTGGGCTTAAAAATTTGCTACAGTAAAAATTAGAAGAAACATAAAAGGCAAAAAAATATATGTAGTATATAACGAAAATGGACCCACAAAAAAGACCCAAGACCAGATCAGCCGAGATCTATAAACGCCGATTGGCAAATATTTAATATTCTGCGTAAACTTTAAACAACTTGACAATTTCACACTCGCCTGCGAAGCGAAACAACTGGCAGGCCTTCTCCCTCCTGCCTGTTTTATGATCTTCAAATATGCATGTCTCCATACAATACCCGCCATCCCATCCCATTCCATTCCATCGCATCGCCATCTCCTCATCGACTTGTTGGCTTTGTTGAGCCCTTGGACCGTCTGGCTGCTCCGACCCAGTGTCTTTTGGAATATCTGGATGCCTCTTCGCGTCGCCAGCCTCTGGTTGTTGTATGTTCTACAACAAAGTAACAGCCAGAGCAAATATATAACGTGAGGGTTATGCAAAAAAAATGTTTCAAAATCAATATTGGATAGTCACGAATCTTGAGATACTCTTGATTCAGAAGAGTGTGGTTTCTCAGACATGGATTTTCTTACAATGGAAGTAATATCAACATGGAGTAGATGGATAGATATATTCAAATCAAAATAAAAAGATACATAGACTTAGTGTGTTTAAGATACATTCTTTATTTCCTACACATACATATGTCTAAATATAAAAAATCTTTAAAAAAAAACGTATCATATTAACCATACACTTTCGTAGAGTGTCATTTTTAAGAACTCCCAGTTTCATAATGGAGCAATCTCATTGCTAAACTTCAGTTTCCCTCGCATTGTACGTTGCTCCCCTTTAAGCAAGTTTTCCTTTTGTTTTTTGTTATTTATGCAATGTTTTTTCATAATTTTTTGCATATTCAAAATAACTTTGGCGCATACACAAGCTCCATACAATACCACATATGACAGACGGCGCTCAGCATTTCCGTTTGTCAGCTGGTTTCTGGGATTCTGTTGGGTTCTGGTGTCTGGAGCTCTCGAGATTCGAGTACTGGATGATGCTGAGGATGTTGTCGCTGCTTGGGGTACGAATTCCGGGCCAGGCAAGCATTCGCAGAAAATGTGGAAACAAACAATTGTTTTAACTGGAAGAAGGCGTGCAAAATGCGTCAAATGCTGTTCACACTTGGCCTAGGCGCTAGTCCAGGCCCTTCTTCTTCGGCCATGCCCCTCATCCTCACCCATGGATTCTGCCTTTCCCACAATCATCGCACTTCGAGTCCGAGTTCGAGTTCAAGTTTTTAGTTTCATTCATGTTTCTGTTTATTTTCGTAAGGCGTGAAGTTTGTGGCAAGCGAACGCGGGATGCTTGGGTGGCCAAACGGAATGCGTTTCAGATAAGTCGGGTGTTAGTCATTTAAAATAACGGGAAACTGTTCTAGACATTATCAACAAACAAGCTGTTTAGAGAAGAAACAAACAACATTTTTAAAAATAATCAAATATAAATTGCACATACGGGTGGTCCAAAAGGCTGATCATTTGCGAGAGGGTATATCTATTTGATTGAGTAGCTACGATTTATTTAATGAATTTATTTCCCTTTTCAAGGCAATTTTTAACCAGCCGCTCTGCGAAATAGGAAACTAGCCATTTAGCAAAAATTACTTCGGGGAATATCATGTTAACAGCTTTCATAATAAACCAATTAACACTTTCCGTTGAGATCAAAAGCCAAGCTTCTCTCTCACACGATCTGAGGCTGAAACATCTCCTTTTTCGAAATGCAATTGCAAGTGCACTTTGTATCTGAAACTGCATCGCACACGTACCATGTACCACGCAGGGTCCATCCATCTGTGTCGTTAAGTACACTCAAAAGTCACGAAGCATTAAAGATGCAAACAAGCTGAATGAACGACGTCCACCAGCAAGGCACAAAATACATAAATACAAAGTGACTACAGTTTGTTTTCATTTAAATTGAAATTGAAGTCCAGTCCCACACACTTACATACTCCAACTCCGGCTTCGATTCCCTCCGAATCGGACCTGCTCCCAGGCCCCAGGCTATAGGTTGTCCGATTCCTGGGCCCCGGGCTCCAAGGCGAAGTCTCCACAACCGCAACCACAGACACTCATTACAAATACAAACAAAATAAAACCCCAACTTAAGCCATGCACACAAAAAAATTGGATTAGGTTTCCCAAAGAAAATGACTTGTCTTATTTTAAATTTTTATCAAATACTTTATCATAAATTTTAATACATTTTTATAAAATTTATCCATATACCTTCTGAGATTTTCTTTCAGTACCTTTATATGAAACCCCAACTACGACTGAGACTGGGGCATTTATTGCAGATGATTTTCATTGTTTTGTTTCGCTGTAATTCTCGCGCTTTGAAAATTGCATTACAAACAAAGGCAAAAAATCAAGAACAACAAAGAACGAGAGCAAGAACAAAGTCTCCTCTGGGGATTCTCGCTGGATTCTCGGTGGGGATAAGTGCCGAAGATGCTGGAGGGACACGAGAGCGTGTTGCAAAGTCTCACAACATGCCACGCACTATGTTTCCTTCGCAACCCACGGAGAAGTCCACTTGACTGACCAAGTCGTATACTTGTTTTTTAATGCATATATTAATATACTAATAAAATTTTAAAATTAGTGTAAGATATAATACTAGTTTAATTACTAAAGAATTTTATAGGAACTGGGTATTGAGTTTCCGAAAAGAGTGGATACATCTTGCACCTAGCTAGAACTATAGCTTCACAACCATACAAAGAACAAAAATTTTTCTTAAATATAATTTTTTAAATATTTAAATTTGTTCAAAACTTGATTTTTAAAGCAGAGTATAAAGAGCTTTCTGCTGTACAAGTCAAAGTGCGTTTCGCACCAATTCGCGCGGCTGTTGATGATGTCGTTCTCCGTCTGATAATCATGCCAATGATGAGCTCAAGTCGGTTCTCGGCTGGCGGTAATGATGCTGCCCGCCGTTTGCTCTGCTCCGCTCTGCTCCAGGCGCTTTCTTTGGCCGCTCCGATCTGCAGACCAGACCAGACCCGACCAACCCAAAAGCCAACCCATCCCATCTCATAATTATAATTACGCCCCGGCACCGACACAAGAAGATGAAGGGCCCCAACTGTGTGACCGGGTCCTCGGTCCTTCTTCCCCCTCTGAAGACCTCTCCATGTGGAGTCCATACAGTGACTTCCCTTCGAACTTGATGAAGCGGTGGAATTCGCTTTGCAAATAACAAGCAATTGTCGTTGTCAATGTTCGTTTCCGTTTAGCTTGGTGGACTGAAGCAGGCGGCTCCTGAGGAGGCAACCATTCGAGCCTGAAGAGTTGCGTGTTAGGCTGGGAGGCAATAATCCTGGACAGCACTGAAAACAAATTATACTTACATTAGAGTTTATGAAGTATGGTGTCTTGTGTATTGCAGATTTCAGAGATTTTACTAAAAATATTATCAGTCATTTTGGCAGAAACTTTCTTTCTGTGCAATCGTTTTGTGAATGATTCCAGCACTTAGTGCCGCCAGTTATTTACTAATGAACGCTAATTGAGTTTAAAATGCGACTAAAAGGATATACCCTCAGCCCTGTGAATGTTTTCTGTACAATCCCCAAAGTGGGGTGGTTGGAGAGGCTGAGCTAACGGTAGCCCAACTGGGGCATCAAATGCCGCACGCATCTCGGTCTCGATCTCGATCGCGGGTAAATTAAATTTAACAAAAGTCAAGCCGCAAAATTACAAAACCCAGAACGAGATCTGTGCAGCTGTCATTCAATTGGAGATATCTCCCCTCGAGGCTCTCCTGGATATCTCGGAATAAGTGACTGTTGATGGGCATAATGCAGCAGGATCGCCCCAATTTCCCGCCATGCTGACATACGGCTCAAAATTACGACGCACGCCCCCCAATATGAGAACATAAACTGTTTTCAAGATCATGGCTAAAATTAGATACCTCAAATGGAGCATAGAAGGTGCCAGGGGATGGCGGGAAGGTGGGGTAAGTGTAAGTGAACCACTTCCGGGTTTGGCGCGTGCTCGAAAACCACTCCAAAGATCCAAATCCAGAAAACTTGAAATGGAAATCAAACTAATTTTACGAGTTGGCAAAATAGGTCAAGCCGAGCGGATAAATGATGACGCAGCATCCCAAAAACTGGATGAACCCTTCAGATAATTCTCGCTACCCCTTCATTCCTCCGACCACTGGCCAAGTAAATCACAAAAGAAAATAAAAATGTCCAAAGAAAGTGTCCACAAGCGGGGACAACAGTCCCAAATAAAAAATAAAAAACGTATCAAAACCACGCTGAGCTGATTTCGAATGCAAATTTTCCTCCAAGGGGCCATTTGATGGCATTGTCTCGCTAATTGTGCAACTGGGCATTGCTTTTTTCATGCACGGTCATTAGCCGCATCCGTGACCTTATGGCGGACACTCATCCGGGACAGAGGTCTCCGAAGATCCGGGTAGATCCCAGCAGATCCTTGAAGATCACCGGTGAACCCATATACCGCGGGATGCTGTTCGGCGCACTTTCCCATCGCAGCTTTTCCACCCTTTTCTGCATTTTCCGCGACCTCGGGGCAATCATATGTAACAACTTTCTGTTTGAGTTTGGGATAGATGTTGGTCCAGTTTTTTGGGTTGTTTGAATGGAAAAAGGGGCCAGCACTTCATGTAAATTACGAGGTTTTAGGAGCTAACCCTTCCCAGACAGCATCCCATTCGCTGATCATTTCGGTTAGCGCGTCAAACGGAGTAGAAAATGTTATGCTTAATTTTAAGTGCCCGTTTTTTAGGGCCGGAAAAGCGAAAAAGAATGGAAAGTGTCTTAAGCTGCTTTATGGGAATTACACTCGCCTTTGCAGATGGCCCATGACAGACCTTAAACAGCTCGGATCACAAAGGTCGTTACAGCTTTTTTGCCTTTTTTTTAGAATTTTGAAGATGAAATGCCACATAAAGCTGTCTGCTGATTCCAGAGGCGGGATGCTTCCATTGTGATTTTACTCTTTTCTTTATTCCGCGGGACAAAAGTAAACAGCAACATAATAGGAAACACTTTTGGTACACAAATTTCCACAAAAGACGACCAGAATTAAAAACTCGGAACTCCGTTTTGTCGGTTACAAGTCAATTTCGGTAAATGGACGAGTAAGACTACCCCCATTTCTAAGATCAGAAAAGAAACTTTTATGACTGTTTCCCATGTCTCAATTAGGCAGTGAAAGCACCAGAAGGAACATTACTACGATTGATCAATTAGCAGAGGAACATATGCCATTGATGATCTCACAATCAACCCACTTTCTCGCTCTTTCAGTTCACTTGAGGGAGATCTTAATCGGTCCCCATTTCCCAATTACACTAAATCATTGAGCCAACGAAGCAAATTTAAATACGGAGAAATCTATTAAAAATGTTCCAGCATAAATTTCAATTAATAACGCCTAGGCCAAAGGAAAACATTGAGATCCCGAAACAAAATGAGGCCACAAAAGACTGTAGTAAGCCCCCGCACACAATAGAAATAGAAATCTAAGAAAAAATTTAAATCCCCTAAACTGCTGAAACACAAGTGCTGTGAGCTTACCCCTACACTGCGAAAAAATGATAAACTTTACTATGTATTCCTTAAAATTATATATGTTCTTAAAACTATATCTTCTTATATTTTTTTCCTAGTGCTATCGATCGTAGTACGGTTTTGTGGGGGTAGCCAAGGCAAACTTTTGTTTAAGAAACAAACACTTGAGAAATCCGATAGCTGGATGCGAGACACTCAAGATTGTCGAGCTTGGGTTTGGAAGCAGAATGGATTTGGGTTGGGCTGCTGCTCTACTTTTGCCCCCATCTCATATTGATTATTTACGAACTGCCGCAAATGGGTTAGACGTCACGTAATATAGCGACAAGCGCTTCCGATGATTAATCAACAAAACCATTGTCCTATCTGGATCTGGCGCACTTTCCCAGGATGCTCCACAAGGCCACATGGTTTTAATTGCGTTTTAAGTAGCTCCAGTAGAGCACAGGTGGCTCCACTCAAAACGGGAGCATCGCAGGAAGCGAAAAAAACAAAGAGCGTAGCCCAGCTCTTGGCTGTGAATGTATCTGTATCTGAAACTCGTTTTCCCTCACCCCGAATGCAAATGATGATCACTGAATTAGTAATGCATTCGGCCCATCGCTTAACTACAGCTCATAAAGTATTCGGAAATATTCATTAATTTGTGCCGCCACAGAGACATTCACCATTTCCCATTTTTCTCGGCGGAAATATTCAAATGAGACTTTTCCAGACTCCAGATTTTTCGCACTCTCGACGCCTGATAAGGGTCTCCTGGCTGCTGGTTCCTTGTTCAATGATTATGCAGCAGCTTTGTATCGAGGCGTCAAGTAAAAAAATGCATTTGCCAGCATCCCGCCGCCAGACCCTCCCAGAAAACCATCTCGTGGAAAAAAAACATGAGCCTGACGCCTTTCACGGCATGGCGTGTGAAATCTTTGGGTTTACTTAGAGCTACTCAGTGCAGGACTGGGTGAGCACCAATGCTATTTCTGGCACATCCAGTAGGGTGAGGATTTCTTTATATATGTGTATATATTTTTTTCTAGTTCTTTTTTTGCCTCCGATTGCGAGCTGGCAAGGGGTGGCCTGGGTGAGTGACTGGCGCAAGGTTACTGGTTCTGTCCTTTGGGCAACTCTTTTTAGCTTTTTTCAATGTTTTCCTTTAGGATTGCAGCCTTTTGCTTGGTTGCATTCGCGGGTAACGGCAATTTGTAGTTGTTTTGGCTTTGGGTTTCTACCTTTAGGATTCCCTGTCATGGGGTATCATTTCAATCAGAAATCGGGATTTTTTAAAAGAAAAATGACAAGGAAGTTTAAATACTCTTCTTTTGCTTAAACAACTTTTTATTTGATTTGTTTGCCGTTTTAAACCCCTTGATTTTAAGCCTGTTTTAAATTGAAAATCATATAAACCCTATAGTAGAAAAATATATTTTCAAAATAATTTAAAATTCCTTCCTATAATACTTCGGCGTCCCAGTTTATTTCATTAACTATGGTATATCTAAAGATATCCAGTAATATTTTTAAATTTTTTATATTTGACTTAAAAACAGTAGAATCCTCTCTGTAAGAGTATAAAATAATAAACAAAAAGAATAATCAAGCAAACTTTTTTCCTCATCCTTTTTTCTTAACGCCCTTTGTAGTTATGTTTTTTTTTTTTAAAAAATCCTAGGGTTGATGCATTTTTTGTGATCTTGGGTTGGCCGAAAGTACTGCGCCTTATTACAAAACACTTGAAATTTTCAACATGAATTTACCCTTTTTCGCAGTAATTTATAACATAATTTTTGACTGTTTTTTCATTGAATTTTTTTCAAGACATATCAATGGCATGGCCCGGGGTAAGGCTTTCTTTACATGACAAGGGGTAGTGCCTTGAATGGAAAAAGACACCAAGAAAGCATTTTTTAAATGGGGAAAATGTTTTGTTGGAAATGGGATAAAAATTAGCTTAACAAAATGCTTTATTTGGCAGGAGGAAGCGTGTTCGGGCGCAAGAAGTTTTTAATGGAAAAAAATGTGGGAAAAAAACAAACAATAAAGAACATTTTTTGTACACTTTTTTCTGTAATAAATGTAAAATATAGTGCCAAAGGCAGAAAGAGC
This sequence comes from Drosophila pseudoananassae pseudoananassae, assembly GCA_018153035.1. Lineage (NCBI taxonomy): Eukaryota > Metazoa > Arthropoda > Insecta > Diptera > Drosophilidae > Drosophila > Drosophila pseudoananassae. The sequence continues at coordinate 5,375,469 of JAECXR010000055.1, forward strand.
TTATGACACTCAATTTAATACAGTTTTCGGCGTTTTTTCCATGGCATATTTTCTTCCAATAAATATTAATTAGGGTTTATTGCGTTGTAGGTAAATCGCACATCTGGCGTGATCTGCAATCGGAATTTCTAATTATCCCTTTTGTAGACAATCCCAGATCAAACCCTCCCAACGCCCGAAATTCAAATTGCAAAATTGCCAATTTCAAGAAACGCAATAAATTATTCGTAAAAGAATAAGAGTTCTTTTTTGCGAGAAAACCCCTCTGCAATGCATACTGAATTCTTCATTGAAGGGTGCAGGGATCGGTTCGATTTTCAATCGATAGCTGGAAACTGCCACCCTTGAGACCCACTGCTCCTTGGCCACCCTGCTTACCTAATCTTGGGCAAGGGCTGAGATCCGAAGGGTATGCGAAATGATCATTGTTCGGAAGGAGTCTGGAAGGAGTCCTAACAAATTGCGAAAATTCGTGACGCACCCAAATCGCGATCCCTTTCCCGATTTCCCAACAGGAGTGGGTATATAGCAGCACGATATTAACCGTAATGTATGTTCAATAAATATTTGGTAATTAAATAAATAGCAGCTGTGCAGCTTTGATCAGTCCCGGGGTGACGAATCCAAGGTGGAGGGTTGCTACAATTTCACTTTCCTTGAGTTTGTCGTGGGATTTCAAGGAACTCTATGAGAAAGTTGTTTGAGGTAAAAGTAGGCCACTTTTGGTAAGTGAGTAGTACTCGGATTGTGACATTCCTCAGGGAGCTAATCAAATAAAATTAGAATATAGGGGGTTACCTTAGCCAGTTAAGCCTTCTATTGATCTATTATGGGGATCACTGTCAATCTAGAAGTCTATTGGGACAGCTGAAAATTATACTCCCCAAGGGGCAATGATTTATGAAACAAACATGATTGAAAACATCAACTCTAATCAGTATGCTTTTAACTTATTCTGAGAGAAATGTGTAACCCTGATTAGAACATTATTCAATACTTTCAGAAGGAGAATACATCTTCCCTACAAAAATATCGAAAGTTCTTAGATTTATCACGTGTTCAGAGGCACTCAGCCCCTTACCCTCCCCTTTTGACATTTTCCAAGTCGGATGTCTCCTGTGACTTTTTCCAATTTTTGCACAATTGCCCTACAATCGATGCTTTCTCCGCAAATCAATTGCGAAAAAAACACAAACAAAACCCCATGACACATTGCATCGGAGAGAGGAGAAAACCTTACCCTACCTCACCGATCCCTGCCCCACCTAACCCTACCTCACCTCACCTGGCCGGTCCTGCACGTACTACCTTGCCTCACCTTGCCACTCCCTGAAGTTCCGGAGGACCGGAGACAAAAGGATAGAGGGTAAGAAACCAGGAAGGGTTGCCTTTGGCAGGGTTTTCGATTTTTCGTACATGGATATGCCGGGGACCGAAAAACCAAAGACGTTTGCTACAAATTTTTCTGGGAAGGGGCAGACGAGTTAAAAAAATGAAATAAAAGGAAACCAGACAGACCGTAAGGGATTTTAATTGCATTTTTTAAGCGCGCGCGCTGCGATTTTGCGAATTTTCAGCTGGCTTGGGTTTTGGCGAACTCCCGAGGAGTTCCATAAGGATCAATGCAGTCGAGGACGATCGATCGAATGGTTGATCGGTTAGAGACGCTCGAATGCACATCCCAGTGGCTGCATTAAGGTCTTTGTCATGTTAATGTTGCGAAATGTGAATTTGATTGCCTCCTGCCGGAGATCAATAAACCCTAATGAGCCTACAGGCAAAGCCCATTTGCATTTTCCACCAGCTTTTCCGAATTTTCCGATTCGTTGGCGCTGAAAAGCGCGTGTGCCAGCTTTAGTAGGATTCCTCTAACTCCCCCCGGGGGATCCTTTCACATTCAAATTCAGGACTCATGGTGATTTGGCCGCAAGGCGTTTTAAGTTGCTTTCTTTTCGGGTAGCAAGTTAATTGGTTTGAAGTTTTACACTCATCTCAAGGATTTGCATGTGCCCCAGGAAGGGAAAAGGTTTTCCTTTCACTTTTCTTCGAACTTTGATTAGTCAAATGAGCTGGTTCTTTGTTGCACTTCAGGTGTTAAGAGGCTGGCGGGTGGGCTTTCATTGGCCAGAAATGCCAGTGAATGCCAGCTGAAAAGTGTCTAAGAACCTGCTAACGAAGTAGCTGGATGCCAATTTTTCAACTGACTTGACACTTTCTCTTAATTAGGACTCCCGCTTGGCTGGATAGGAGTCGGGGAGCATTTCCCAAAAGAAAACCCCAAAATAGGAAGACAGCTTGCCAAAAGCGGAAAAACGGAAAACCTGAAGAACGGAAAACCCCCTGTTGGAACAATGCCAAAATAATTAGCTCCTATTGATGGTGTCTGAATCAAACTCCCTGGGCGTGACACGTCACAATATATCCACAAACGCCCCGCCAGCGATCGCAGATCCTAAGAGTCCTGCGGCTGCTGCAGCTTGCTGGCAAATAAATCTCCAAAAGAAAGTCAACCAAGTTGGAGAAGAATGAGGAAAGGGAGCGAATGTCTTGGCACGGGACAACGGCCTCTAGATTATCAAAATGACAGCCAGCCGGCATCCAGCATTGTTGCAGCTTCATCATTTTCATTTTTCTTCCCATTTTGCAGACGCACAGCAGCAATATCCTTGCCACATCAGCAGCTGCAGTGCCAAGGACCTCGAGCAATTGCCCCCTCTTCTTTGAGGGAAATGTTTCACTTATTTGAGGTCCTTCCTCCTCCTTGGCCTGCTCCTTGGTGTGTGTAGTTCCCTGTGTTTATATCAAGCGCATTATTTTTGCATATATTTTCACACACAAGCATTCCTTGCACTTTTTGATTGTTTTTTTTTTGTGCCTTTATGGCTGAGATTTTTGCATTTTGCGCGCATTTCTACACCAAAAAAAAAGCACCACCGGCTGAAGGTTTGGTTGCCTCAGATCCTTCAGGTCCTACTCCTGCTCCTGAAAAAGGGAGATGGAAAAGGAACAGGAGAAGCCCGTTGACGCCGTCGTCACCCCATGGGCAAAAGTTTTCATTATGCCATTTCTCCTTCTCCCTAACTTTGTGTGCCTCACGGCAGTTTTTAGTTCTACACTTAAAGAAATAATATTAAAAATATTAATTAAAATTTCTTGTTTAATTTGTTTCTTCAAAAAATATTCATTTTAAAAAAAGAAAACCCATTAAACTATTATTAAACTATTTTAAAATAGTAATACGTAGTCTATTTCTAATGTTCACAGATTTCTTCCAAGTCCAAGTTGTTTAATTTAAAAATCTACAAAACCTAATTTATAAACATAATATTTTTTAACTTCCTCTTCTATTTATTTAATCTTATTTTTATTAGTCCCATATATCTTGTGTTTTTGTTTCCCATTTAAGTGTCTTAGACCCCTAATTTTCTGAGTGTGCCTCCCTGTTTTCCGGCTTCCTTCCTCATTTGCTCCTTTGCTTCCTTGCTTCGCTCGGCTGCTCCTGCTCGGTTCCTTGCGTGTGCATTTGCCACATAGCTCGCGCCAAGAAAACGCATATGCCACCTCGATCGCCCATCGGTAATCCTGCTCCTTACACAAGGACACACTCACACTAGAGCGGGCACACAGACAGAGGCATGCAATCGCATTTGAAATGAAGCAAAAATTTAATGAATCGTGGCAAGGGGCCAAGGCAGGGCCACAAGAACCGAGAAGTCTCAGGGAAAACTCTCCAAGTCTGTGCCACAAGGAGCAGCTGCTCGACGGCAGGGCGGAGGGTTCAACTTGATCCTCGAATCCGACTCGAACTCGTATTAGTAGTAAAGCACCACCAGTCCCAACCAGCAGCCGAAGCACCACCATCACTGGCAATAGTTTACCACCCGATCGATCGACTTGGGTCACCACAAGACTTGCACCAAGTCCCAAGAATATTGATGAGGTTTGCTGAAGAAGATAGGGATTTTTCTTAAAATTATAATAAGGAAGATGATAGAAAAAACGACACTTGAGTACAAAAGAAGTTGTTTAATATTTTAAAGAGGAAAAAAATAGTCTTGAGAAAATGAATATTAAATAACAATAGTACCGATATTAAAAAAAAAGTACTTTCTCCCCTTAAATATGCTGCCTTTATTTGGGGGTTTATCTATTCTCCATGCACCCAAGATGCATTTATGGGGGTACTGCATACAAAGTAAGTTTTGGGGTGGAGTTCCAATAATGTGGTGCGGCTGAAAAACATTAGGGGCATGAAGACAGTTGCTCTGCCACATAAATAAATGAAACTGCCAGCGTGACAATGACCCCAAATGTAATTAATACGCTGCTGAAAATGCAGCAGTTCCGTTAGAGCGAAGAATTCCGAGGGGAGTGGAAAAGTCGTGGTGGAAATGAAAAGAAATTATTCCGAGTTCGCGTTGTGCATATGTGGGGCACTTATCTTGCTACTGTCTTAGGTTAGGGACATCGAAAAGCAAACAGTTCGTTGAACTTCCTTAGAGCGTGCCACATGCACCGCGTCCTATCTATGGGACGGCATAAAAAACCGACACAAACTTCCCAGAAATCCATCACATGTGATAAGCAATAGGGAATTAGACAAACTACGTGGAACTATATTTAGATTGTCATACATACATATAACGACAAGGGGACAGAATACAAAAAATAGTCTCTAAAGCAACATTCCTTGAGCTATTTACATTCTTGCGGGGTTTTTACAAATATTTGATAGGCTTGAGAGGTAAAATAATGTATTGGGTTGTTCAAGGTATTTTGGAATTAACTTTGGGGTTTTATAAAGCAAGATTATGATCTAAATAAAGTTTACTTTATGAAAGATATCAATTCGGATGTTTTAAAACCTTCTTGTTCAGTTTTATCCCTCTATAAGCTGGTGATTATTTCTTATGATTATTTCCATTAACGGAAAATCGCACTGCAAGCTGCAAGTAGAACTGTATTTTCACCTTGTGTCCATTAGCTCTTTATGAAAATGGACCGGCTTGGTGGAGCAGGTCAATAATTCCAAATTAAGCTCAATTATGCTAAACAAGAGTTCGATTCAATTGGCGCAGCTCCAACCCCTGTGGCTCCCCACCGAATTCATTAGCCAACAATGCTCATTTGGTGGTAAGAACCCAAAGGGCATTGGTAAGCCATTAAGGTATTTGCCGTTTTGGGGGGATGATCGAATCGAATTGGGGAGACCCCGAGGAGACCCCTTTTAGCTAGGGATCACTTACCGAATTTGTCGCCCGGCGATAAGGACGCTGGCACCTAGAAAACATTAGTGTATCAGTCTGCACATTAAAACCGCACAAAATATGGGACAGATGTTTGGTAACGAAAGGTTCTTGGCTTGCGCCAAGGAAAACACACAAATTGAAGGTGTCAAGCTGACTCTGACGCGAAGGAGTGGGATCATCAAGGGAGGAGAGGGTGAGTTTAAGGACGGCCGAGGGAGGACGAAGGAGCGGCAAAGCCGGCTGCCAGGACCTCATTATTCGCTGCATTTGCTCGCTTCGCTTGGCTCGTCTTGGCTCATAGCTGTGTTACAGTTTTGCCTCCTTCAAGACGAAAACCCCGCGCACTTTGGCACGAGCTACGATCAGCTGTAGTTAGGGGGATGAAACGTCGAGTCTTCCAGGTGGCGGCGTCTAGCTTCGTCCTGGCAAGGAAACCAGTTACACAGCAAGAAAAAAAGGATGCAAATTAATTAGTTTTTGAGGCAATCTGTATATGTATAGTATGGTTTTTCATAGTTCTGCAAGAAACTCTCTCCTCTTAACATAAAATTCCATTTGTCTTATTCAGAATCCCCATTTTCTTTCAGTGTACTTCTAGCCACCCCTAAGACATCTTGGTGACTGTCTTGAGCATTGGAAATTGTGCAAAATCGATTACAATGATTGCATTTTGGAGACGGAAGAAGCCAGGAATTCGGGGATGGAAGCTGCCCGGCAGCAGAATCGCAGCTATTGCAGGACAATAGCCGATGTGCGCCGGAAGAATAATGGCATAAACATTGGACCCTATTGTTAAGGGGACTGATGTGCAAGATGTGCGCCAGGAGCCCGGTGTTGCACTGATTTTCCTTGGCTGGCCATTGTGCGATGCATTGTTGATTTCTTGATTCCGTTTCTACCTCGGAGATTTTTGCACAGCCGCTTTCTGGTGACATTGCGCAATGATTACCGTTGTGCGCAGCTAATGTCCTGCCAGTAATTTATATGATTTGAAGGAAGAAGTAAAAGTGAAGGAGGGGCGACTGTTCCTTGTGCCTCGTGCCGATTTCAGTCGGCTAGATGGCCCGGTGTGCCGGACAATGTGCTCCCTTTCTGTGGTCAGTCGCTTGCCGTTCTATTGCACAAATTTGACTATTGTCCTGCCGGGTTTTGATCGAACATTAAAGATCCCGGGCGGACTGTACCCAGCTGCGAGCTCGAGTTTGTTTAGACGGGGGGCAGCAATAGAGCTTTTGCAGCTGCTCCTGCTGATGTTGATGTGCACCGCCCTGATTTATGTCACCCATGTAATCGCCGCACTGATTAAGCTGCTCACGGTCGTTGACTCGACAAGGACTCGTCGAGTGCAGCTGCCGCCCGTAGGAGCAGCATCATCAACAGGACTATCCGTTGAACGAAATCAGAGCCAGACTATCATCAACCGCCGCCAGCATGAGACAGCACCTGCCTGTTTACAACTTTTACAACGGGAACGTGCCATATCCTGGGGGTTGGCAACCACCCCAAAAAAGCAGCATTAGCACCACCACCACCACCAACACCACCACTAGTTCACTGTACCGAAATTCGTTGGAAAATCATGTGGAAGTTTTTCAGTTGGCTCTAGTATAAAAAAAGTTTATGAACAATCCCCTTTTTGTTGCAAACAATACAGGTTTAAATAATGGACTTGCCCATAGGTTTACAATTTTTAAAGAAACAAAAACATATTTGATTAGAGTTTTAGAAATAAACGTGAAATAAACTCTGGCGCACTCTCAGCCGTTAGATTCACACGCGCATTATCCTGGCGCTGGTTTTGCGCTGGCGCACTGTACCAGGATAACGACGCCAGCACCGCCGCCACCACCATCACCACCACTACCAGCAGGACCAATAAAATTACCACCACCGCCATATAGGATCAATTAAGCGACTCGAGTTGTGCGGAAATGGTATTCACTTGTTTTCATTTTTCCAGCCCGGGGGTGAACGCTTCCCATTTCGCGCAGGACTCTCAGACGCACGTGCGCTAGATCCCGATCCTGCTGCGCTCGCCCCTGCGCTTGCTCCTGCGCCTGCGCCACACTTTCGCGCATTTCTGGGACTGACAAAAGGATCTGCTGGCGCATACACACCCTCTACACCATTTGTATTTGATATCCTGATGCCGGGCCCTCTAACAATGCCACTTTTAATGCAAATACAATCGCACATCCTTTCGATCCTGGAGCACAAAGGACTGTATATTAACAATTTTGTTAAGAATAAATACATTTCATGCGGGCCAAATATAAATATACATATTTTGAAAATAGAACGTAGAACGTAGAACGTGCCTAGAAAATTCTATGGCCATTCCAAATGAAAATTGTATCCGGCACACGTGCCAAATTGAAAGGATTCGTCGAAAATGCTGATCACGGTTTTCGGGTCTCGTTGTTGAATATTTTGGTGGGCGTGAGGTGGGATTTGGAAAATTACGCGTTTAATGGAAATACTTCCGAGAAGGATATACTTACTCGTAATTGGAACACCTCAAAAATAAAGCATTAAGTAAGATTTTAAATAAATTGCCTAATAATATCTAGTTACTCATTTCTGCAAGTCGCAGAAGATTTCATGAATATCTTTCGTCTCCGTTTTCAAATATGATATGCGGAGAACTCACTCAGCACTCAAGACCCAGATCTATTCGCATATGAATGTGTACAAGTTATAGATACATATGAAGAGATGTGGATTTTGTTTTGTCTTATTTCATATCAGACCCCCAAAGACATACCAAAGGCAAGACACAGCCAGAGTCCCAGACATGCCATGCAAACGAAGTTATTTTTGTAGAAATCCAAACCTGCAGTGAGTGAATTATGAGCCAGCGCTGTCAAGGCTATGTGGGAATGGGCTGATGCTTGGCAAGCGACACACACACGCTGGGAACTCGGATCGGGGAACGGGGTATTAATGCCCGGAGATACCATACACCATACACCATACACATAGGTGTGATCGCGGGAGGACGGGAACACCTTAAGGCCGAGTGCAGGGAACAGGTTGCAGCCCCGAGATTCCGAACAATAGGTAGACAAACTCACGTACCCTTGATCTTGGCTGGTTGTGTTGCCTTGTTTCTAACGTTTTTGAAATCTGCGCAATCTTTTTTGGTATTCACCGTCTTAGTCTTGGGCTGTCAATAAGGTTTCCCATACTGTGATGGCAATACAGCTAGTTTTCAGCTAATTTTGAAGGGTGTTGTATGATTATTTTTCAAAAAATTAAAGAAATATATAAAAGAAACAAAAATCTTTGTTGAATTAAATATATTTGGAATTTACTAAAGCTCTATTTCATTAATAGATCATAAACAACACCCTTGAAGTTCGATTAAGAACTGAATCAAACTGAGATAGTATATCTTTTTAATCTAAAAATAGCTTATTTTTTTAGGCTAGTAGTAATTGTATATGTAGTTCTATCTTAAATATTGAATTAAATTATTGAAATATAGGGATATATGTATTTTTATTGATAGAATATTTTTAAAAATGTATTTACAAATGTATCTTTTTCTCAAAATTTTTTTGGCATTTAAATGTACCAACACTATTTGCATCTTCAGGTTTCTCAGATTGCTCAGGTTGTTGTTTCTCTTACTCCTGCTGATGATGATGATGTTTGATGTTGATCATCGGCAATGACTAGGAAATATTGCCTTTCCTAAGAAGGATTTGTGTCAGCAAACGTGACTCGAAATACCAAGTTCCGAGTGCGTGTATGGGTATATGTATTTGATTGCTGATCCCTTTGTGTGTGCCTATTGTTTGAATAGTTAATTATGGGCTGGATCGGCGGACACTCCTTTCAGCTCAGGATCTGAAAACAAAAGGGAAGCCTTTATCCCGCTCCCGCTCCCAGTGGCAGCTCAGATTGTTTTGCCGCCATAATCATTTTTAACCATAATTTGGGAATTATTTTTAAAATTTTTTCGAATTTTCACATAGTGCGTGGGCGGGGGGTGGCCCATGGGCGTGGCTGCATTGACAACTGCTGACAATGACTTCATTTGTGTGCCAACCGGCAGGCGCTGACAAGCACCATGGAAAAAAAAAGAAAAAATGAGGAAAAATGACATGACGATCTCCCAAAATTCTGCTTTGCAGATTAATATTGCACACATATGGCGAGGATGGTTAGGATCAGTTGATGGATCGATGGAGTACTTGTCGAAAAATTCATAAACGTCATGTGCCCTTTGTCTGGACCACAAAGAGCTCAATGTGTGCAATTACCGATATTCTGGCGAAAGATTGCAGTTCAACAATCCATGAGATGAGCATGTGATTGCACTTGTGACGCCTTGAAATGTTGGATAGAAAATTTCAAAAATTTCGACGGTAGTTTCCAAAGATAAAGTGGATAATCTTTTTTCTTAGCCCAGAGCTATGATCACTTCATTTTGCTCATTAAGATTTCTAAAAATCTCTAAATTATGGTGTAGGTTTTCATTTTAAAATAATACATGGGGCAGGATATCTATAATGAGAGATCTTCCACTAACATACATAACAGGTTTAAGTTATTCAAACTTTCTTGTTAGCTATTTATCCGTTAGAAACGTAATACTATTTATAATATATTTAAGCCTCTTAAAGAACCTTAATATTGTCTCTGCTCATCGCGGATGCGTTTCCCATCAAGGGCCAGGCAAACTAGACCAGACTTCAGATCTCAGCACGAAGTGGAGAGTCCCTATTGATTCCGATACCTTCCCAGAAGATCAACTTTCCTGTGCAACCCCCTCGGTGATCCCTGCACCACCACCCCACACCCCAACCGAGACTATGAGTGGAAACTGCATAAGGACATGAGGCAATTGCAAATTGACATGGACCATTTGCCGATGTCTTCGGGATCGGGAGGATCGGGGTCTTCAAGTTTTCCCACTCGCATCCCACGGTTGCGGGGTAAAAATGCACCCATGTCACATAAATAAAATTTGTATATACGATTAAATTTGAAATTCGAATCGTAATGCATCTCGTGGCGAGGTAGGGAGAGCTCCTGTCAGTCAGGCCGACTGGAAGACGGAAGGGCAGACAGTCCGTCGATTCCGGGCATCCCTAACCCTCCTAAAGGGGCACATGATAGACAAAATCTTGTCATAACTTTGATGTTGGAAGTAAAACAATGAAATTGGCTGTCCTGCTGCTGAGACTTGCTTTTTGCTTTCTTGGTTTTCGTCTTTCTAGCCCCTTTCAAGGTGAACGAGCCATCCTTATCCCAGGACCTATACCTCGACTATCCTGTCTGGGAATGGAAATGGTGCGAAATGGGTGCAGCTGCCGCGGGAAAACCGTTTGGGCTGATTATGCAACAACCACGAGCACGTCGATGCCATCTAATGTGCTGTGTAATTCGTTGAGACATTGAAAAATTACTGGACCACGATGATTTTAAGATGATTTTTTGACTGATTTCACTTGGCCCTACCCCCGTGTCATGGGGAATTTGTCAGGAGTCCGAGCCGTTCCGAGAACCACAAAAACTGCGCATTAGGCAAGATCAAAATCAGCGCACTAGATCGGGATCCAGAGATGCCCAGTTTCTGGTTCTAACCTCCTCTCCCGCCGCACCAGCCCTCCCTCGTCATCGCATCTCATCCCATATTCATTGTCCCGGATCTGGTCAGGCAAATACAAATTGCCATTGGAAAGGAAAGGGTTGGGCCGAATGTGTTGATGGCTGTGCCGCTTTCCAGTTTGTAACGCGATAAGATCGGTTCGGATCACATCAATCCCAAGGAATGCTATCCCTAAGAACGTTAATCAATTAATTACATGCTGTGCCTGCATGGAGGGAGCGAGGAAAAAAGGATTCGCCATCGACAAAGGGTTGCCCTTTCCACTTTCTTGATTTTTTTCCGACATGTCCCTAGGCTATCTATAAATTGGCATGGGCGGCGACTTTCCTCGGGAAATTGGCTTGACCGCTGGTCAGTTCGTGGGCCAGTCGCGTGGCTGATATTAATATACAAATAAAATATTGACCATCATTCAAAAGGGGTGAGCAATAGATCACAGACGGAGGGTCTCTGTTGATCTAACATGAAGTCGGGATTGCGAAGTCAAGATTTTCTGGGGGGTAGGGAGTTCTTCCTGTGAGGTACTATAACATACAGACTTTACGAATTCGATTTAAATAATTATCTTTATTATTTTTTGAGACTAAGGTCAGCCAAGATCGCATCGAAGGCCAATATAATTTATACAAAACGCTTATCTTGAATTTTAGGGACAAGGTTAGTGTGGATGCTATTTTAAGAACCCGTATATCTGGGACACACAACCCAGGATTTGCGCGCCAAAAAGTCGAGCCACTTGAGAAGTCATCCAAGGCTCGTAAAAAACCGAGAAAAGGAAAGATCTCAACTGCCTGCTGTGTGGGAACCAAATCGGTCCGGTTGCATGTGACAAGAACAACAAAATTTTGCACTGCCTGGCAAAGTGTCTGTCGGACAGACTTGCAGAAAGAGATCAGAACTGTTTCATTGTGTGCAACACTTGTTTTAGTTTTGTTGTTGCACATATTGTGACCCAAATTACGTTTTGGCGAAAACAAAACCGGCCAAAGAAACCTGCAGCATACATTTGAAAGGAATGGCAATGTGCCGAGCACAAGGCGAGCAAATGTCCTGCATAAATGGGCAACCACTTGACGAGGACAATGGACTGGCCGCTGCTACTATTCAAATTATAGAGAAAATTGCCAGTAAAACACAAACTAATTGTGTTTGCCAATACATTTCGGAGCTGCAACCATGCCACATCGGGAGGGGGTGCCCTGGGAAAATGATCCAAATGAAAAGTCCAAAACAGATCACATTGGAGTTGGCCTGGGAAACTCAAGTGGCACTCAGCGTGTGCTCTTTGATGGAGTTTCATCGATGCTATTTTGCCTGGCTGCAATGTGGCAGGCAGATGATTATCCCTACAGCACTACCAGTCCCAATCTAATCTAGCTTTTTGCATCACCCTGAACTGGCCTGGAAACCCCGATATGAGCGACAAGCATATCAAAATCGAATTGAAATGCGCACAACTCATAAAAATATATTAATAAACATGCGAGAGGGCCAGGCACCCTAGAATTCGAAGTTTGAAATACTCTAGCAACGAGTTCCTCCATAAATCTTAAGAAATAAATCCTATATTTTAGATAAAAGTACACTAATACGAACTTATTGGTAATAACACTATCAAGACTTTTGAATAATAATTTCTTTGTGGAATATTTCCCATCTAAAATCCACGATGCTTTTGCAAAAATTAAAATCCCCTTCATCTTAGGGCATAAAAATACACATACCATATCTAAGCATGTCAAGAACATTGTTCGCCTATTAGAGCGAATATGTATGTTGATCTACATATGGAATACTCCACCCCCAGCTGTTTCTACTGCGATACAATAATAACTTTTGTTGTACTACTGGGCCGTTAAAAATGTGGAGAGTGAACAGAGAGTAACGTTGATTAGTACTTCCTGAGGCTGCTGTATAGTCCAGATACGACCAGCAGTATTTCCCATATCATTCCACAATGCTACAAAAAAAAACATTGGCATAGAGCTCTGCCAACAAACAAACAAAGAAATATAACAAGCACACAGCTACAAGAACAGGAACTTGGGGTGCACAGAGGAGCTTGAACTTGGCTTATCAGGGTGGTACCATTTGGAGCAGTTGCCTTCTTTGAAGATTTTATAAGGAACTCTATGAAATACTCAGGTGTTTGATATTGTTCTTTTAATTCTTAAAACGCTTAGCGAGGAGCTTGACAGTTTCCGGTTGGAGCTCAACTGAAGCTTCCAATCCCTGAAATCAGTGCCATCGTATCTCCTCATTCATTAAGGTGACTTCCTTTCGGCAGATCGCATGGGGACTGAACTCCCACCCAGGGAGATGGCATGCCATTCAGCACTAATGGACAATTGATTTCCTCCTTTTCAGCTTTCTTTCACATTTAAACTCTGAACCCGGCAATTGATTGTCCCGGAGAGAGCTTCATTTTACGGACAATGCGGCGCTATACAGCGTATGGGTGTGCGTTCTCTAACATCGAAATGAATTGCTTATTTTGACATTTATTAAAGCTTTAAATAAAATTTATGCAGAGAATCAATTAGTGGAGCAAGACCATAAAGGCGGAATGAAAAATGAGAAAAGGCGAAGAGTTGATGGTGGGGAAGGGTCGCGGGCAGGGGGAGGTGGATGGGGAACGACACGCAGCCGAAAGTCAAGTAACGAAATGTATCTTGAAGATATTTCTCACAATCAGTTTGTAGACAAGGGAAAAGAACAGAACCAGGCGATGTGACTAAAAAAATATAACAACAACAACAATATATGTACATATATGTATGTGCGGCGGTCGCCAAAGGCAAGGGCAAAAAGACAACAAAATCACATGGAAGAAGGCAGCGAAAGATAAACAGAATACATATCCATCGAGTACGGATACGAATACGAATACCTCTGGCTCCTTTTCTCTCAAACGAGTCCTGCACTCACACCAGTACGAAAAAGGTTTTGGCGCAAAAAACCTACGGCTATTCCGTCTTCACCTACTTCTTCGCTGCTGCACTTCTGCTCTTCGTCCTTCTCCCTCTCGCCGGAGCGGAGCGGAGCGGCCTTCCCCGCAAGAGTGCAGGAAATCTCAGTGCCGTGCCTCCTGCCTCCTGCCTCCTCCATCCTTTTTCCTCAGCTCGTGTTGAGGAATTTGCGCGCGCACGTTGTGCCCGCTCCTTGCTCTCCTATCCCCCTCCACAGATCCTTTCTCACACACACACCAGCACGCAGCAGGACCTCCTCAGGAATTCCTCCTCCTTGCTGCTTATATCCTTCGGTCTTGGCTCTCGATCAGCTGACTGAGAGGGAACCGCTATCCTTGTCTAACTGTTCTTTGCTTTAAGTCTTGCCTTGGATGGGTATTCGTTCTAATCAGTATCCTTATGTATAAGGACACTTCCCCTGTCTTGGTCTTTACCCCTGAGATGTGCTATGTAGGAGAGGAGTAGGGCTGGGAGGCTTAAGATTCGAGTTAATATTATTTGGAAAAAATTAGACATTACGCATACGCCTAGACTGGCTACACACACCAACACCGTCGCATGGGGACCGCCCAGTCTTCAGCCCATGGCCACCCCACCACCCCTTAACCCTTTGGACGTGATTTGCAAAGTTCGCGCGCGCGCGCAAATGTATCTCAAAGTTTGCACACTTCGCATGGCTCACACACACAGGCGAATGCTGGCAACAAAAAGCCCACTTCTTGGAAATTCGATTTACAATTTGGCTCTTTGGTTTTTGTTGGTCCTGGGTTTTTTAATATATATATATTAAAGCCCCCCCTGCCCTCCCACCCGCTGCCACTCACATTGTTGCTGCAATTTCTCTCTCTGCGGCCTATTCCCATTCTCGGGCCCGCAATCAAATCAGCGCTCGGATGTGTGGGTTTTTTTTGCATACGCTTGGATTTCGCCGTTCTTGCCCTTTTGCTGCTTCCCCATCTTCTGGATGTGGCGATAGTACTGTGGGCTTTCAGATAATTCCAAAGCTATGACTACTTGGATGAATAGCTGAAACTGAAAACACAATGAATGACACTATCGCACAGTGGGCCGGGGAGGCTTTTCGCCCCAGAACCTCTTAGCTTGGCCCACTGTTCCCAGCATCTGGCTATGAATGAGCTGGGGCTCGGGCTCTTTCGCTCCCTCTTCCTCTATGCGCTTTTTTAACTTGTTCAAAACCACTTTATGATTTCTGAGTCCTTTTTGTTTGGTTTCTGGTTGTTTTCCATAAAGATGATCCTCGGCTCTTCCTGCAGCAACAACAAAAGCTCAAAGGAATTCTTCGGAATGAAACCGTAGCTCATTTGGCTGCCTCGGCGGGCGGAACTGGAAAGAATCATTTACTTTGTGGAGGGTTTGGGGTACTGTGAGTGATATTGGCGGTGGATGCTCGGCAGCTCTGTGTCTCACAGGCGATCTTACAACAACACACTTGCGCCGCAGCCCATGGGTGTCCAGCCCCCTCGGTGCTGACCCCGCCCGTCCACGGAGGTGACTCCCGCAGGGCCTCGGCGCATATGTAACTCGATTTTTGCTTTAACTTTGCCGCGATTCCATACAAAACAAGGAGGCAGTGGAGCTTAGATATGTGCTCTGGAAGAATATGAAGATTACTGAGTAGATCTATCTTACAATAGATATACTGCCAGCATCATAGCTCTGATCGATCTTGGCCCTAAAGGAAGGCAAGATCCATGTCCAATGCCCGTCTTAGTTAACCAATATCCACTGTTGGTTTATCTGGAGCTGGAAGCTTTGCTCATTTAACGACATTGGCGTCTACGTCTGCAAAACACAAAGGAGCCACGCCTCCCTGCCGACGCCCCACTCCGCTGGTGCGGCGATCATATGACTGCCACTACCTGCTGATGTGTGCTTTGGGCGGAAGCGCGGGGGGTCACCTGGGGGAGGCGACGTTGAAGAGGGGCACAGGCACCAGGCAGGAGGCAGCAGGAATGCGTGGATCTCACATTATTACCTGCAAACGACACAATCGATGCCGCCTTGAAATTCTGCTTAAAGATCTGCGCGATTCTTGGCCGGCCTAGCCCCGTCCCTGTCGCTCCACTACTGTGGTGCAGCGTAAATCACATGTGTTCCCGGCTTCGGCTCCACTCGGCCCCACTTCGGCCGGCCTCGTGTGGCGGGGAGCTTCGCGTCAGGGTATAAAAGCGCGCGCGCCAAAAATCAGAGCCCCAAATTCTTGTGTATCGACGCTTCCTTCAGAGCTGGCGCGATCGTCCGCCCGATGTGGGACTCTGAGACTTTGCCCTGAGCTGCGGTAGGGGAAATGTAGGGGAAAGTAAATATATACTAGGGCTACCTGTTGCAGTGGTCTCCAACTGCACAGATTCCTTCCGATTCCCTATTATCCCGATTTTTCCATTTTCCTCTTTGCACTACTGCCCTTTCGGTCACTCCTGGGCAGCCCTGGCGGCCCTCAGCAGTAGGTAATCAAAGGTGCAACAACAACTAAACCGGCTTTCTCTCCATCAGCTGTGAGTGCACGCTCTCTCTCTCGTTGCGCTCGCGAGATCGGAGCATATGGCATGCGCCGTCCCTGTCTGGCGCGATCACAGGCATTGCCGGCAGAGAGCGCAGTCGCTGCGCGCAGCCGACTATAAAAGCAGGGGCCCTCGAAAAACTCAATTCATTCGTCCTCGTCTGCTCAGCTCAGCTCATCTGAAAACCAAGAACTCGGCGTACAATGCAACACTAAGTAGAACCGTCAATCCGGAAAAGTGCACCGAAACTCGTACATAGATCACGGCTATCGCGAAACAAGAAACAATGCCTAAACGGACAATGCTCAACTAACTAAACACACACACACACACACACACACAAGTGCAGAGTGACAAAGAAAATTGTGTTTTAGCAATTTTTCTAAGCCAAAAAAACACCGCCAGCAACCACCAACTCAACCAACATCATCAACCTTCTAAAAAACCACTAAAAACCAACAAAATGCTGTGGGAATCGATTGCCGAAGAAACCAACTGCACCATGGAATGCAATATCAGGTAATTATCGCCGCCAAGAAAAAATCAAGGATTACCCAATTTTCCAAAGGAATACCAGTTCAACGGGATATACATTTTTTAAAATAAAAAAAAAAAAAAAAAAAAAATTAAAAGTGCAAGTTGAAGAACAAAAGTAAGAGTCTTTTTTGTGCAAGCTCCTCACGTTTTTCGTTTTTTTTGGCGCTCAGCTGTTGTTGTTGCTGCCGGCCGATCTTGCTTGCTTTTCATTCATTAAACCGGCTCCCAGAGGCGAAAAAACGCCAGTTTTTTACTTTTTTCCCTTTTTTCTGTTCTTTGCGGTTCTTTGTGCTCGCGTGACGTGTGACCCAAAAGTGCAGATGCAACGCAAAGGGGGAATTCCAACTCTGACTCTGACTCCGTTCTGGGTACCGCAAACTCGAGGGCTAGAAGAAGAAGAAGTAGAAGTAGGCCTCCCGATCGAAAATTTCTAACCTCGCGCTCGTGTTTACAACAACCCCTGGCACCACCACCACCACCACCACCGCCGACGCCTGTATTTTTAGCCCCGAGTTTAATGACCGCACTCCGAACTCCTGACTAATCCTCCCTCTTTCCTCTCTCTTTGCAGCAATAGCAACAAGAACAACACATCCTCGCGCCGGGCCCGTCGTTCCCTGGAACTGATGGCCATGGACCAGGAGGAGCTCTCCTTCTACGACGACGATGTGGTGGCCCAGGACCAGCAGCGGTCCGCCAGTCCGGAGCTCATGGGACTGCTGTCGCCGGAGGGCTCGCCCCAGCGCTTCCAGATCGTCCGCCAGCAGAAGGTGCTGCCGCCGGTCGCCGGAATCGCCGAGGCCAGCAGCGCCACCCCTGCCCGCAGCTTCCGCGTCTTCAACAGCCTGTCCTCCACCTGCTCGATGGAGTCCTCCATGGACGACGAGTACATGGATCTGTTCGAGATGGAGTCGCAGCAGCAGCAGAGCGCCCTGGGATTCCCCAGCGGCCTCAACTCGCTCATCAGCGGCCAAATCAAGGAGCAGCCCACTGCCAAGTCGCCGGGCCTGGCCATGCGCCGTCCCTCGGTGCGTCGCTGCCTCAGCATGACCGAGAGCAACACACCCCCCGCCCATCTTCACCAGCAACCAAAGACACCAGAGACTGCCCGGGACTGCTTCAAGCGTCCGGAACCGCCAGCATCCGCCAGCTGCTCGCCCATCCAGAGCAAGCGCCACCGCTGCACCACCGAGAAGGAGAACTGCCCCGCCCCCACCCAAATCAGCAGCACCGCCACCGCCACCACCAGCAACCCACCGCCGCTGAGGAAGTGTATGTCCCTCAACGATGCCGAGATCATGTCCGCCCTGGCCCGTTCCGAGAACCGCAACGAGCCCGAGCTGATCGGCGACTTCAGCAAGACCTACGCCCTGCCCCTGATGGACGGCCGCCACCGGGACCTGAAGAGCATCTCCAGCGAGACAGTGGCGCGCCTGCTGCGCGGTGAGTTCGACGAGTCGGTGGCCAGCTACCGCATCATCGACTGCCGCTACCCGTACGAGTTCGAGGGCGGGCACATCGAGGGAGCCAAGAACCTGTACACCACCGAGCAGATTCTCGAGGAGTTCCTCACCGCCCAACAGACTGAGCTGCAGCAGCAGCAGAACGCCGAGTCGGGACCCAAGCGCAACATCATCATCTTCCACTGCGAGTTCTCCTCGGAGCGCGGGCCCAAGATGTCCCGCTTCCTGAGGAATCTCGACCGGGAGCGAAACACCAACGCCTACCCGGCCCTGCACTATCCGGAGATCTATCTGCTCCACAACGGCTACAAGGAGTTCTTCGAGACCCATGTGGAGCACTGCGAGCCCCACGCCTACCGCACCATGCTGGACCCCGCCTACAACGAGGCCTACCGCCACTTCCGGGCCAAGTCCAAGTCCTGGAACGGCGACGGCCTCGGCGGAGCCACCGGCCGCCTCAAGAAGTCGCGCTCCCGCCTGATGCTGTAGACCTGACTCGTCTCTGGGTCGATATCTGAACTGGGTGTTATCGTATTGTATATATAGACGTATAGGGGTATTTATTTCACGCTGAATTTTAAGTTGATTTTTGTTGATTTTCATTTGTTAATCCGTAGCCTAAGCTCCCCTCCCAGACACACCACCTGAACACCCACCACACACTCATTCGCAAACACAATTCATTTCGAATCAACGTTTTTAGTTAGTTATTGTTTTATAATGGATTCGGCTTTAGTTCAATTTATTTCTTAGCACTTTAGTTCAAATTTTAAAGCGAAAATGAAAATGGAAATGAAAAAATGTGCATTATAATCTAAAAACTACGAGGAACACTGTCACTTAAATTTAAGAGGCCGAACCACCCGCATAGAACCAAACCCGACCCCTTAATCACCAATAGATGATAAGCAGAACAAAATGGCTAAAAAAACAAAAACACAAAAAAACATACATCGCTCATCCACATACATATATTCGACATCCATCGTAGGGCTTAAGGAATTAGCACTAAGAGTTGAAAGTTGAAAACTTCGCTAGGTACAATTTACGCTTATTATTTGTTTATTTTTATGTAATCCGTAATCGAAGAACCCCCAAAAACTTGCTCACCGCAACGCATACAAGAACAATGATTATTTTTACTGTGTAATGATTATTATTTAAGCAAAGCTTATTTTTGCATCAAAAAAGGCAATATTATTGAACAAAGACCATCAAATTTTAATATATTTAATACACGACTTGAACCGAACCTGAAACATGCATTTTAATTCGATCTTTGGCGCCTTAAGGCGACTTTGGGCGGGAATCTGGGAGTTCACAGATTTTTCCGGAAATTCCTATTCGAATTTGGCGCGGAACTATACATATGTATATGTATGTATCTTTGTACATATGTATTAGTTGGTAGTTTTATTTTTGTGCATGGTAAGTGCAATAAAGTTTTATATCTAAAAGCTTTAAATCATTAAAAAAATTAATTTTAATAAATAAAAAATATTTATTTCTTATATTAATATATTTGTTTTTGATAAATAAACACAACTTCATGTCCCACTGTGTTGGCGAGTATAACAGAAGGGAAATGCTTAAATGTTATACATTATTCAAACGTCCACACCAGAGGGCGTGCTGGGCAGCTTACATTTACAGTCGAGTTAGAAAGTCATGTAAAATGAACTTTAAGCGCGCCAAACGCTTCTTCAAAATACATTTTATAGAATATATTGTTAATTTTTATACTTATATTTTTTTTAAAATTTATTATTCATTTTGTTTATATTAATAACTAAAAAATAGTTTATCATATACCAAAGATACATTTTAAGGGAATATATTTTTAATTTTTATATCCCGTAAACTATATTAGTTCTCAAAAATATAGAAACAAATAATATACCTTTTTAGGCTGTGTTAAAGGGGAAAATAATTTTTTCAAAATTATTATCTTATTTATTTAAATATATTTCATGTTTTAATCGGCTTAATACATATTAAATTAAATATATTTAGTTAAATCGGTTTTAATATTTAGGTACACCCGGTAAACACATTAAAAGTATTTTGTTTAATAATAATATTTAATTTACAAAAAAAATTGAAAAGATAATACATCCTATTAAACTGTGTTCAGTTTTGGGCGCCAATATCAAAATCGTTACACTATTTACATTATCATAGTATTAAAAGAAACATAGTAGGCCATGAACCGAATATGAGAGTTCCTTATTGCCACTTTTCTCACTTTTATTTACATTTCAAGCTCTAAATCTTAGAGATTTAAATACAAAGTACTTCCACAAATACACTACCTTTAAAATCACTACAAATATATGTACATATTTCAACCAAGATAGGGGCTAAGTATTCATAATTATTTCATGTTCCGATCCATAGCTGCGCCTGTTTGAAACTTCTCTTTTTATGATCCCACCAGGTAAGCCAGGTAAGAAGATTATTAATTGCTTATGGCTGATATTCAATTCCATCCACGCCCATCGAGCTTTCTCTGCCTTCAAATAAAAAAAAACTATCACAGAATTAATCCCAACACTCGAAAGGTGAGGAAAGGCGCCAAAGCGCGGTTTGTGGCAATTAGCCAAAGGCAGGGCTTATGCTTATGCCACGACAATATTTACGAGAGTTCCGTGCCAGGTTAGCCCCCGATTCCCCCAAAGCCCCCACAACCCTTCTGAAAGCCGCCATGCTGGGCGGGTGTCTGTCTACACTCGGCTTGTTTTGGTTTGTTTTTGCCACTTCACGAGTCCGTGTGTCCTCTTATCTGCGGAGCTTCCTCCATGGGGGGCTTTGGCAAGGAACGGGCTGGTAACCTCTAGGGTCGAGTGCTGAAGTGCTTCTGGCATACGAAATAAAAAGAAATGGGTTAATCAGCGCAATTAAGGTCAAAAACACGTAGTGACATCTTTTCTGGGCGTGTGTGTGTGCAGTGTGATTCAAAATTGCGCATACGCCGGGTAAGCCCTGCCATTATTCCATTGCAGGCACCCGCTGTGCTGCTGTGCGGCTGTGTGGGTGTGCGGCTACCATGCCAGCCAGCATATAAGTACGGACATGTATATGCTCCTCTATGATAAAGGTTCTTTGCGCCGACGTCGACGTTTCAATGCCCCAAGCTAGGCGAGACTCTCTTGTGTCTGTGAGCGGTGTAATAATGCGCTGGTGTTGGTGGTGATGTGTGTGCGGCAGTGCCGGGCTATAAGATAAAAGCGTCGCGCTCAGAAAACTTTAGATTCGCGGCGACCGTCGAACAGGTCGCACTCGGTCCTCGTCCTCGTCTTCGTCCTCTGGCTTCCTGCTTTGTTGTGCTCCAAACGGTTGGTTTTTCCTTTTTAGAATTTTTGTGTGTCAAGCACCTTAAAGTGCGGCTCGAAAACAATTAAGACAAACGAAAAACCAGTAACCCGAAACCAGAAACCACCAAATTGCAACGCAAAAGCTCCAACCAAAATGGTTAAGCAGCGAGTGTCCTCCAAAATTGGTTGAAAAAGGTGTTCAAGTTCTGCCTCTGGCCCGTTTTAGATAATTAAAGGTTTCTTGCTCCGGGAAATGTGTAAATTTCATTGCGAATCGCACAAAAACGGATAGTACTATAACTTTAGAAAAATCGCAACTTAACGACCATAGGCGTGCAAATCAATTAGCGCGGCTTCCCTCGAGTATATATAGTTAACTTGGATGAGTTCAATTGGCAAGTCAATGTCAGGCAAACACGTGCTTAAGTTGTATCTCAAACAAAAATAAGCAAAGGAATAAAATGATAAACAAAAACCTTACAAAATAAAGGTCTAAGCAAAATTAAGTTAATATAATGTCACTCCAACGATTGACCTTTATTTTTCAAACTGACCTTAATGGGAACTGTTTTATTTAGCTGCTGAATATTTTACGCATTTCCTTAATCCCACCTTTCCTTATTTTCGTGTTTAATAATCCCAATCAAAAATACTTTATGAATATGCAAATACCCAAGTTCAATGGCCACACCCGCATTGGGATTCATATATGCATCCAAAGAACTCGAAAAGTTGAAGCAAAATCACTTTTTTTGCATAATTAAAAAAGAAAGAGACTCACTGCGAAAAAGGAAAAGAATCTACAATCTTGTAATCTGGTTTGTCCAGTATATGCAACTTCTACTTCTCGAATACTTAGGGCGGGGATACTGGCTCTAGGAGCTTCTCAAAATAGGAGCCATAAAGGTACAGGCTTAAAGTAACTAGGAGTGTGTATACTGCCATGCATGATGGGATAATATCTTATAATTATAAAGTATGTTTTTATAGCTCGTATATGTCCATATCCAGTGAAGGGTACCTTCAGGTAGATGGCACATAATGCGGCTTGTGAGGAGAGTTTCAATCGGGTTTCATTGGCCCAGACCTTAATACGTGCGCGGCATAATGAGCCAAAATAAACACTTGCAGCGAAAACATAATAAATAAAACAATTTGCATTAATTTAAAATAAATCAGCAAAAAGACTTCAAACAGTAAAAACGGGGTTTGATTAATGCAGTAAATACTGGTTACCAAAAACTAATTTTTTAAAATTAAATTTGGCGGCTAAAACTACAACACCTGATTATGAACTTAATATTTACAGTAAGGGCTTATATCCACCTGTTAGTGTTGTCGAGTTTAAAGTGGCTTTTATTGAAAATATAAGTATTTCTATTAAATAGAAACCTATATAAAGTTTTAAAAGCATATATTTTTTGTGTAAAATTATTAATTTCACTTCAAACAAAAAAACCTTTCTTTCAAATCTATCCCAGAAAGGTGTCAACTCTTAGAAGTAAATTCTAAACAAAAAATCGTGGGGCCACCGCCAAAAATGTTACTCGGGGATCTGTGATGTTTTACTGTTTGTTTCGTTAGTCAATGTCTACTGTACTCGATTTGCCAAAGTGATTTAGTTAATTGCTGCAGTTCGCTTCGCTTGAACACCCATTAAACAAGTGCCGTCCTCCCTCGTCCACAGAGTCGGGCATGAAGTGGTTTCTCTTGTTTGTGGTGGCGCTCGGGTTGGTTTTGGCCACGGCCAACACCGATTCCAGCTACAGCTACTACCGCCTTCCCACGGCCCTCCGGCCCCAGAAGTACCATTTGCGTATCCTGACCAACCTGGAGAATCCCGAAGATCTCAAGTTCGTCGGAACTGTGAAAATCATAATCGAAGCTCTGGAGAACACCAACAACATAACGCTTCACTCGAAGAATCTGACCATCGATGAGTCCCAGATCACTCTCCGGGAGATTAGTGGCGGCAAAGAGGACAACTGCGTGTCCTCCACGGCCGTGAACCCCGCCCACGACTTTTACATCCTCAAGACATGCCAGGAGCTGGTGGCTGGGAACATCTACGAGCTGAGCCTGCCTTTTGCCGCCGACTTGAACCGGCAACTGGAGGGCTACTATCGCAGCTCCTACAAGGATCGAGCGGCCAATGTGACAAGGTGGGTTGCAACTTTTTGAAACAGAGAAGTTTCTAAGTCTCTAAACTTTATTTTAGATGGATCTCTGTCACCCAATTCGAACCAGCATCAGCTCGTTTGGCTTTTCCCTGCTTCGACGAGCCGGATTTCAAGGCCCCTTTCATTGTGACCTTGGGTTATCACAAGAAGTACACTGGCCTCAGTAATATGCCAGTGAAGGAGACAAAACCGCAGTAAGTAATACGATGAAATACGACACTGTTACTATCACTGTTAGTGTTTAAATTTCTAAAAATATTTTAATGTGTTTTCGCTAATAACTACCTGTCCTTATCGAAATAAATAGGTTCATTTAGAAAAGCTTAATTAAAATTCTTTTCTTTTAGTGAAACGCTTGCCGATTACATCTGGTGCGAATTCCAGGAGTCAGTGCCCATGTCCACCTACCTGGTGGCCTACTCCGTCAACGATTTCTCCCACAAGCCCTCGACCTTGCCGAACAGCGCCCTTTTCCGCACCTGGGCCCGACCCAACGCCATCGATCAGTGCGACTTTGCGGCCGAGTTTGGACCGAAAGTACTGCAGTACTATGAGCAGTTCTTCGGAATCAAGTTCCCCCTTCCGAAGATAGATCAGATTGCCATTCCCGACTTCAGTGCCGGCGCCATGGAGAACTGGGGTCTGGTGACCTACCGGGAGATAGCCCTGCTCTACTCGGCGGCCCACTCCTCGCTGGCGGACAAACAGCGGGTGGCCAGTGTGGTGGCCCACGAGCTGGCCCATCAGTGGTTCGGAAACTTGGTGACCATGAAGTGGTGGACCGATCTGTGGCTCAACGAGGGCTTTGCCACCTATGTGGCCAGCTTGGGCGTGGAGAACATCAACCCGGAGTGGCGATCCATGCAGCAGGAGTCACTCTCCAATCTGCTGACCATCTTCCGCAGGGATGCGCTGGAGAGCAGCCATCCGATTTCCAGGCCCATCCAAATGGTTTCGGAGATTTCCGAGAGCTTCGACCAGATCTCCTACCAAAAGGGTTCCACTGTGCTGCGCATGATGCACATGTTCCTGGGCGAAGAGTCTTTCCGCTCGGGCCTGCAGTCCTACTTGCAGATGTACTCCTACAAGAACGCCGAGCAGGACAATCTCTGGCAGTCCCTGACCCAGGCTGCTCACAAATACCGTGCTTTGCCCAAGAGCTATGACATTAAGAGTATCATGGACTCCTGGACATTGCAAACGGGGTAAGAAGCAACTAGTAATTGTCAATATAACTATAAGTACTATAATATTTATTTTTTAGCTACCCTGTGATTAATGTGACTAGAGATTACACAGCCAAAACCGCCAAACTTAGCCAGGAACGGTATCTCCTAAATACTCAGATCACCCGAGCTCATCGCGGAGGATGTTGGTGGGTGCCGCTCAGTTACACCACCCAGGGGGAGCAGGACTTCAACAACACTGCACCCAAGGCCTGGATGGAGTGCGGCAAGAACGGCGAGAGTCTGCCCAAGACCATCCAGAACCTTCCCGGACCGGACCAGTGGGTGATCTTCAACACGCAGCTGTCCACGCTCTACAAGGTGAACTACGATGCCCAGAACTGGAAGCTGCTGATCGAGACCCTGACCAACGGAGACTTCGAGCGGATCCATGTGATCAATCGCGCCCAGCTGATCGATGACGCTCTGTACTTGGCTTGGACTGGCGAGCAGGACTACGAAATCGCCATGCGACTGATTGAATATTTGCAGAGGGAGCGCGAGTACCTGCCCTGGAAGTCGGCCTTCGAGAACCTGAAACGCGTTGGACGCATTGTTCGCCAAACCCCCGACTTTGAGTTCTTCAAGGTAGGTTTTGAGTCTTGAACTTATTTCCTAAAAAGCCTATCCATAACTCTGCCTCCCTGTAACCTCATTCTCCATTTGTATTTCGAAACCAAACTTTCAAAATTGCTCACTCAACTCCATCCACTTAACACAACCCTTGGGTGCACATCGAATAGTTGTTTTTTGTCGTAAGTCTGAGGCCCTACAACATATTTGACTATTTTCCAATAAATTAAAGTATCTATCTTACTAATTTAAAAAAAAAATTACTCTTCTTAGCGCTACATGAAGAAACTGATCAGCCCGATCTACGAGCATCTGAATGGAATCAACGACACCTTCAGCGCCATCAAGCAGCAGGATCAGGTCCTTCTGAAGACCATGGTGGTCAACTGGGCCTGCCAGTACCAGGTGTCGGACTGTGTGCCCCAGGCATTGAACTACTATCGCAATTGGCGAGCCGAGCCCAATCCCGACGAGAAGAATCCAGTGCCAATCAATGTGCGCAGCACCGTCTACTGCACTTCAATCAAACATGGAAACGACGCCGACTGGGAGTTCCTGTGGACTCGCTACAAAAAATCGAATGTTGCAGCTGAAAAGCATACTATTTTGACTGCTCTGGGATGCTCCCGAGAGGTGTGGCTATTGCAGCGCTATTTGGAGCTCACCTTCGACCCCAAGCAGGCCATTCGCAAGCAGGACTCCATGTGGGCCTTTCAGGCTGTGGCTTTCAACGAAGTGGGCTTCTTGCTGGCCAAGAAATATTTCATGGATAATGTGGACTTTATTTACAAGTTGTGAGTTTAAATAAGACCATCGTTTAGAAATACTTATTCAATTTGTACATTTTTCAGCTACCATCCCCTCACCAAGGACATGTCGCGCCTTCTGTCACCGCTCTCCGAGCAGGTCATCACCCAGAGTGACTTCAATGAGTTCCGCGACTTTGTCAACAATTCTCGCCAATCGCTCAAGGGCTTGGAGCAGGCCATCCAGCAGACTCTGGAAATAATGCTCACCAATGTCCAGTGGAAGGAACGAAACTACCACCAGATGTCCCGCTCCATCCAGCAGCTTCTATAGATTAGCGCTCTCGAAACTCTCATCAGCTCATTTAAGAATTTTAATCTCTTGATTTCAGCAGGAATATTATGAATATTTAAAGTCCCCTAAATAAACTATTTAATTCGATAGTATTATTCAAAAATCAGAATATCAATGTAGGCTTATTTAGGTTAATGATTATGAGTATTGGAATTTCCAATCTTACTTTTTAGTAATCAGATTTCCGGTTGAAATGGAATATCTTTAAATTGCGTATACGCCGGGTGAGCGCTGTTTGTGTTGCAGTTTTATTAGGAGAGTGTATGGGTCACACACATGTAACCTGTTTTGTGTGGATTGAAAATGATTCTCGCTATCTCTGAGATGCTAAAGATTTTATATTATGGATTGTCTCTCTTGTCTCTTCGAGCATCGCTGATTTAAAGCCGTGTGGATCGTCGATCTGGGCGCATTCGATTGTCGGTCTCTGGCGTGTTCGGTTCAGTGGCGCAGAAATCTAAAAGTGAGTGGTGGCTTCTAAATATAAACAAAACTAATTAAAACCAAAAAGTTAAAACACAAAGCACGCTCCAAATTCAAGCTCAGCAAACAAGAAACACAAACAGTAATAAAAGTACTCAAGCTTAAACAAGTTTTTGTGCAAATACTAAATGCAGTTTGAAGGAGTTTTGGTGGAATATTTATCACCTTCCTATGTCTGTAATTATAAATATGTGATTTGCATATTTAATTAATATGTTTCTGGGAATTTTAGAGTGCAAGAGATCAGCTGATCGCCGAATTTGATAACGCAAGCGTTGAAAGTTGTTTTCTAATTACACAACAAACTATAGTTTAACAATGAATTCATTGATGTCTTTTAGCTTTATTGTATAATAAATAATCTTTTAGAATAATTTTTCATACCCACATGCTAATTATCTAAGGTGAGTGACCCCACTCGATTTATATTCATTAAACACTATTAAAAACGTTGTATATTCTATGTCTACCCTGTAGTAGTGCTTTTCCCTCCATATCATGACCTAAATAATTTTTTAAAACAAAATTGAAAGCGGCGCCTTCCGTAACTAATTCCTAGACCAAATTAATATTAATTTTTTTTTCTCTTCTTATAGAGTTTGCTATGAATTGGTGTTTGTTTCTTGTGGTGGCGCTTGGCTTGGACTTAGCCAGGTCCGAGTCCACCTACGATTATTACCGGCTACCAACTGCCCTGCAACCGAAAAAATACAACCTGCGTATCCTCACCCACCTGGAGGACCCAGAGGACTTGAAGTTTTCTGGAGTTGCAACGATTGAATTGGAGGCTTTGCAAAACACCAAGAACATAACGCTTCACTCCAAGAGCTTGGTGATCGATGATTCAAAAATAGCACTTTCTCAAATCAGTGGAGAGAAAAAGGATAATTGCATAACTTCGACAGAAGTTAATTCGGTTCACGACTATTATATATTGAATGTTTGTGAGGAACTGGAAGCTGGTAATGTTTACCAGCTCACACTGCCATTTAAGGCGGAGTTAAACAAGCAACTGCAGGGCTATTACCGCAGTTCCTACTATAACCCAGCAACTAATGAAACAAAGTGGGTGAAACATTGTTGAATTTTTAAAGTCGATAATTATATACCACTAACTTTTTAAATACCGTTCCATAGATGGCTTTCCATTACCCAGTTTGAACCGGCGTCCGCGCGTTTGGCCTTCCCTTGCTTCGATGAGCCTGGTTTTAAGGCTCCTTTTGTTATAACCTTGGGATTCCACAAGAAGTTTACGGGTCTAAGCAACATGCCTGTGAAGGAAACCAGGCCACAGTAAGTTCTAATAGTACTTCGTGAGGCACTACATTGCAAACCCTATTCTTCAGCGAAACCCTTCCCGACTATGTTTGGAGCGAATTTGAAGAGTCGGTGCCAATGTCTACCTATCTGGTGGCCTACTCCGTGAACGATTTTTCGCACAAGCCCTCAACTCTTCCAAATGGAGCTCTTTTCCGCACCTGGGCCAGGCCAAACGCCATCGATCAGTGCGATTTTGCGGCAGAGTTTGGACCCAAAGTCCTGCAGTATTACGAGGAGTTTTTCGGGATCAAGTTCCCCTTACCCAAGGTCGATCAAATGGCTGTGCCTGACTTCGCGGCTGGTGCCATGGAGAACTGGGGTCTGGTCACCTACAGGGAGACCACGCTTCTCTACTCGGCGGGGTACTCCTCGCTGGCGAACCAACAGCAGCTGGCCAACGTGGTGGCTCACGAGCTGGCCCACCAGTGGTTTGGCAATTTGGTGACCATGAAGTGGTGGACCGATCTTTGGCTCAACGAAGGCTTTGCCACCTATGTGGCCAACCTGGGAGTGGAGCATATTCACCCTGAGTGGCGGGCCAAGGAAAGGGAATCCTTGAATGACCTGCTGACCACTTTCCGCCGGGACGCATTGGAGAGCAGTCATCCAATCTCGAGACCCATTCAAATGGTTTTCGAAATATCCGAAAGCTTTGACGAAATATCGTACGAAAAAGGTTCATCAGTCCTTCGAATGATGCACTTGTTCCTGGGGGAAGAGTCCTTCCGCTCTGGCGTTAAGTCCTACCTCCAGACATTCGCCTACAAAAATGCAGAGCAGGACAATTTGTGGGAGTCGCTGACAGAGGCAGCTCACAAAAATGGTGCCTTGCCAGAAAACTATGATATAAAGAGTATTATGGACTCTTGGACTTTGCAAACTGGGTAAGCTTCTAATGAGATCATTGTATTTTAAATGAGTAACTAATTAATAAATATTTTGAAGCTACCCTGTCATAAATGTAACCCGAGATGGGTCTGGAAAAGTTGCCAAAATCAGTCAGGAGCGTTTCCTTTTGAACAGAGAGATCCCACATGAACATCGTAGAGGATGTTGGTGGCTGCCACTAAGCTACACCACCCAGGAGGAGCATGACTTCAATAATACCCAGCCCAAGGCATGGATGGAGTGCAGCAAGAACGGGGAAAGCCTTCCTAAAACGATCGAGGATCTACCTGGCGCAGATCAGTGGGTGATTTTCAATCCCCAACTGGCCACGCTTTACAAAGTTAACTATGATGCCCAAAACTGGAAGCTCTTGATCGAGACCCTTACGAAAGGCGATTTCGAGCGCATTCATGTTTTGAATCGGGCCCAGTTGGTGGATGATATTCTGTACTTTGCCTGGACAGGAAGTCAGGACTACGAGGTGGCCTTGAGCTTGATCGGGTATTTGAAGCGCGAACGCGAGTTTCTTCCCTGGAAGGCGGCATTTGATAACTTAAAGCTTGTGGGTCGCATTGTACGACAGACTCCTCACTTTGATTTGTTTAAGGTAAGGTACTTGTACATAGTCCTTTACTTGTTAACTTATAGCCCTATGTCTTTTACAGAGTTACATGAACAAGTTGATCACGCCAATCTTTGAGCATCTAGACGGCATCAACGACACCTTCAGTTCAATCGAACAACAGGACCAGATCCTTCTAAAGACCATGGTGGCCAATTGGGCTTGCCAGTACGAGGTTCTGGACTGCATTCCCAAGGCCTTAACTTACTTCCAAAGTTGGAAGTCAAGTCCAAATCCCGATGAGACGAATCCGATACCAACAAATGTGAGGAGAACCGTTTATTGTAGTACTGTCCGTCATGGTAGCGATGAAGACTGGGAGTTCCTGTGGACCAGGTACCAAAACTCGAATGTAGCCTCTGAAAAGAGGACTATTCTGAGTTCCTTGGGCTGCACAAGGGAGGTGTGGCTCCTTCAGCGCTATTTAGAGCTCAGCTTCGATCCAAAGGAAGTAATCCGTAAACAGGACTCGACTCTGGGCTTCCAGGCAGTGGCCTCAAGCGATGTCGGCTTCCTCTTGGCCAAGAAGTATTTTATTGAAAACTTGAAACAAATTCATCAATTGTAAGCTATTAAAGGAAGCCACAGGAATTATTTAATATCCAATTTTTATCTTACAGCTACCATCCCTTGGTCAAGTCCATCGGTCGCCTTATGGATCCGCTCTCCGAACAGGTAATCGAGCGCAAGGACCTCGAGGAGTTCAAGGAGTTTATTAGCCAGTCCGGGGAATTATTCAGCGGTCTGAATCAAACCATCCAACAAACCTTGGAGATCATGCTCACAAATGTTCAATGGAAGGAACGAAACTACGACCAGTTCTCGCGATCCATTGAATTGGTTCTCTGAATAATTTTTTACAGTATCCTTGAAACACCTTCACAAATGAACATCATGCAAAGAAATTATTTACAATTTTTTTAATAAAATATTAAAAACTTAAGTATTACGACATTGAAAGTAAGATATAGATACAGATATAGGCATTTCCAAAAACCATGACCGAAAAATTGAATGTTTAAATATGAAATATTCTTAATACAATAATTTTAAAAAATATATCAGTGGTGTTTATAGAAATATTACTGTTGAAGTTAAAAACAAGAAAGGAAAGCTAACTTCCCACGGAGCCGAAGTTGATATACCCTTGCAGTTAAAACGGGATATATATCGCTAAAATCTGATAAATCTTATTTTCTTATGAGAATATCATAATATAAACAATTTATTACAATCAAGAACACCAAAGTTGGTAAGTTGGTACCAAATACCATTTCCGATCGATCAGTTATATGTCAGCATTAAGATATAGTCGGCCGATTGTTATGGAATTTGTTAGGTGGATCAACTAAGCCAAAATAAATAAGAATCTATATCTATACGAATCGGAGTTATAGCATTTCCGATTTTTCAGTTATATGGCAGCAATAGGATATAGTCGACCGATCACGTCCATTCCAACTTCCCAATGCATGGAAAGGTTGAAGTCGATTGCTTTAAAACTGAGAGACTAGTTTGCACAGCCGGACAAGGATCGGAGACGTTCCTTTTAATGCATTGTTCTCTTTTGACCAAAATAATAATGTCCTCGGCAAGGGTATACAAAATAAAATCGAAAAAATTATTCAACTACAATGTTTTTTTTGTAATTACCGGAAGGTTTACCGGAACTAATTATTCATGGTAATTATATTATTTAATTTTTGCTATGCTACTTAGTTAGATTTCTCATCAGTTTCTTTGAAACTAGGCGATGGAGTGGTTCTTTATATTCGCGTTGGCTTTTGGCCTGTATTTGGCAACAGCCACTAGTACTTATGACTACTATCGCTTGCCAACGGCTATATGGCCCCGAAAGTATCAATTGAAGATCCTGACCCGGCTCGAAAATCCAGAAGATCTGAACTTCTCGGGTTTTGTCACTATTACACTAGAGCCACTGGAAAACACTAAGAATATAACGCTACACTCACAGCATCTTAAAATTGATGAATCCCGGACTACTCTTGTTCAATTGAGTGGGAAAGGGAAGGTCAACTGCATTAACTCTACATCTTTGAACGAAAAGCACGATTATTATATCCTTTACGTTTGTGAAGAATTGCAGGTTGGTGTTATTTACCAACTGACTTTGTGGTTTTCTGGTGAACTCAGCAAGAAACTAAGTGGATACTACCGGAGCTCCTACACGGATTCTGCCACCAAAAAAGAAAGGTGAGTATTTTTTTCAAGGAGGTATAGTTATTTCTTATAAATCATAATGATCAATGCGTTTAATAGATGGCTTTCGGTGACTCAGTTTGAACCATCATACGCGCGTACGGCCTTTCCCTGTTTCGATGAGCCCCATTTTAAGTCGATTTTTGCGGTTAGCTTGGGGCATAATCGGAATTATACGGCTCTAAGTAATATGCCACTAAAAAATATTAGATATGTGTAAGTTTCTTAAATTTTCAAGTGAATCTATCACACTTATTACTGCTATTACTTCCGTTTCACATTAGCGATGACCCACCAGATTATATATTTACCGAATTTGAGGACTCTGTACCAATGTCTACATATTTAGTGGCATATTCAATCAATGATTTTAGTCACAAGCCCTCAACTCTGTCAAATGGACCTCTTTTCCGCACTTGGGCTAGGTCCGAAGCCATCGACGAGTGTGACTTCGCGGCAGAGTTTGGACCCAAAGTTTTGAGATACTTTGAGAATTTTTTCGGTCTTAAGTACCCGCTGCCCCAGTTGGATCAGATTGCCATACCCGACTTGTCCGCGAACGCCATGGAGAACTGGGGTCTAGTAACCTATAGGGAAACAGCACTCCTCTACTCCATCAATCGCACTTCTGTCAAAGCCAAGGAGAGCATCGCCAGCACGATTTCACACGAGTTAGCCCACCAATGGTTTGGCAATCTGGTGACTATGAAGTGGTGGTCAGATTTGTGGCTAAATGAGGGATTCGCCACCTATGTGGCTAAGTTGGGAATCGAAGGGGTACACCCGGAGTGGAAAACTAAGGACAGAGAATATGTGCAAGACCTGCTGACCACATTCCGTTTGGATGCGTTGGAGAGCAGCCATCCCATATCACGACCTATTCTATCGGTTTCGGATATTGGGTTAAATTTCGATGCGATTTCCTACAAAAAGGGAGCTGTTGTCATCCGCATGATGCACCTATTTATGGGTGAAAAGTCCTTTTACTCTGGCTTGAAATCCTACCTAGAGCTGTATGCCTATAAAAATGCAGAAAAAGACGATTTGTGGAGATCCCTTTCGAAAGCTGCTCACCAGTTTGGATCTCTGCCCAAAAATTATGATGTAAAAACTATAATGGACTCGTGGACTTTGCAAACAGGGTGAGTACGACATTTTTATACAGGACATAGGTAATATTCTTCTTCTAGCTTTCCTGTCATCAACATAACCCGGGACTATGCGGAAAATACAGCCACACTCAGTCAAGAGCGCTACCTTTTAAACACCCAGATACCACACTCCCAGCGAAAAGGTTGTTGGTGGCTGCCCCTGAGCTACACCACTCAGTCTAAGAAGAACTTTAATGACTTAAAAACGGAAGCTTGGCTGGAATGCGGTAAAAACGGAAACCGTCGATCCAAAACAATCCCACGTATGCCGAAATCAGACCAGTGGGTGATTTTCAACAAGCAAATGTCAACTCTTTGTAAGATCAACTACGATGTCCAGAACTGGAAGTTGATCATCAAGACTTTGTCATCAAACAGTTTTCACAATATCCACCCAATAAATAGAGCGCAATTAATAGAGGACATTATGCATTTTGCCAGAACAGGAGAACAAGACTACAGCCTAGCCTTGCAACTACTTAGTTATTTGAAAAGAGAACGATCGTATTTGCCATGGCTTGCAGCCCTCAGCAATCTTAACCAGTTGAGTAACGTTCTTTTTCACACCGAAAGTTATGAATTTTTTAAGGTACGTTTAAGGAAATATTTTACCAATTTAATTCATTTACAGACATTATTTATTAACAGATTTATGTGCAAAACTTAATCACTCCGATTTATAAAGATCTGAAAGGCTTGGACGACAACTATAGATCATTAAAAAGTCCGGATCAAATACTTCTGAAGACCTTGATTCTAAGCTGGGCTTGTCGGTACGAAGTTTTGGATTGTGTGCCTAAAGCTGAAGCCTACTATCGTAGATGGAAATCGGAGATGGATCCGGATAAAAATAATCCAATACCAACAAATTTACGTGGAATTGTACTCTGCACCGCCGCACGCAGTGATAATTTGGATTTCCTTTGGGAAAGATACAATAAAACAAATGTGGCTGCTGAACGGAGCTTAATACTTAGTTCCGCCAGTTGTTCTCTGAATGAAACATGGCATAAGTTATACTTACACTATATTTTTCGGAAAAATTACATTCGTCAGCAGGACTCTTTATCGGCTTTTAATGCGGTAGCTGTTGAAAGAGTTGGCTTTCCAATCGCAAAGAAATATTTTATTGACAACGTGGAAGCTATCTACAATTAGTAAGTAATTTTCATTAAATAACTTTTTTTTACAAAGTGTGACAAGTGTTTTTCAGCTATTATCCTTCTACAAGGAAATTCAGCAACCTGTTGTCGATACTACCCACACAGCTTGCCGAACGCAAGGACCTCGATGAGTTCACAAAATTTTTCAAGAAATCAAAAAAGTTCTTTGTTGGCTTGGAAGACACCGTTAAGAAGGTCCTTGAAAAAATTCTAATTAATGTTCAGTGGATGGAAAGGAGATATGAGACATTTTTAGATGCTCTTCTGGAACATATATAAATAAGGAAGGATTGATTACTAATAAAAGTAATCGGGAGTATATCCGATAGTAACAATTTAATAAAAGTAGTTGCTTATCACTATCAATGCTAATCTTGTGTTTTGTTCTTTTTAAAATAGGACTTTGTTTTTAGTGCTCACATTATCGGCGATTAGTGGTAATTAGTCAATTGGGGCTTTTCTTGGCCATTAAATAAGAAGTCGGCTGCTAGAATGTTTATGGCCCGGCACCGCCTCTATGGTGATTATTTTGGGCTTGTTGGTAATACCAAAGCACGTGCAAGTGTTGAAGTATAAAAGAAATATTTTCTGGTAAGATTTATGATAGATTACCAATGGTCATACAAAAAGGGGAAGAGAAGCTGATTCATGGTGTTCCCAGAAGCATGATAATCTCTAAGCGATTAACAGGAAGATAAGAACAGAAATAAAACAACATTTACCATTTATGAACATATGATAGAATTTACCCTCTTATCAAATTAATATTTTTTATTTGATTATTCTATGCTAATGGTGTTTAAACATCTAGCAACTTAAATTAGTAATTTTTATTGACCCATTACATTTTTTTCGGGCTATATCTCTGCGTTAGATTAGCTGCTGCCAATAAACTGATATCACTTCTATATGCTAGTATTCCTATAAATAGGGGCCTGTTATCACCTTCGGCCACAGTCTCGCGATGAAGTTGATCTGGAGTACAGCTTTACTAGGAACCGCCCTTCTAGTCATTGGAAGCGGTGCCTTCAGCCTGCCAAACGTTCCCGATGGTCTCACCAAGGAAGAGCGATATGCTGCAGCGGTTTCAGGTGGGTTACCAATCCTTTTATTCAAAATTATACTTAAATGTTTAATATAATCCAAAATTTTTTACTGTTAAACGAGTTTATTATCGTAATTAGAAATGGTTTGTTCAAAGATAATCATATATTTTGTGACTGACAGCCTCAAGTATCAACTGACATCCGAAATTTCCTTTTTTTTATAGCCAGCATGGCTGAGGAGATAAGCCGTGAGTACCTAAAATATCACCATACTGGAATCGAAACGGAGAGGCTTAAGCAACTGGGATACGATCTCCGGAACAGTCACAGCAAAAAGGCCATTTTTACGGAATCCCTGGCGGATCTGAGCTCCACCGATCAGTATTTCGTGTGCACTCTGTGCAGATCGACTGTGAATGTCCTTGTGCGAACTTTCACGGAAGGAGAGTTGAGTGGAGCGGAAAGGGACGCTGAAGTGAAGAAATTGACCCTTGGAATATGTGATTACTTTGATATCAGCACTCCAGAAGTGTGCTCTGGATTGTTTGAACTTAATTGGCCAGTGTTTGATTTCATTTTCAATGAAACGGCCGCCGAGTCGCAGAGTTTCTGCTCAATGCTACCCATTACCATTTGCCAGGTGAAACAGGACGCGTACAATCTCACTCTGACCATTGAGGGCGCCGTGCCGACGGAGTCCAATTCGAACCTGCCCGCACGCACTCCCGACGACATCCAGATCCTCCATCTCACGGACATTCATTATGATCCCGACTATCTGGTCGGCAGCAATGCCAATTGCGACGAACCCATGTGCTGTCGGGATGTGTTGGCTTCCGGAGCGGATGCCTCGTCGGCAGCCGGATTCTGGGGCGACTACCGAGCCTGCGATGCCCCCCGACCGCTCATCGTTAGTGCCTTCGAGCACATCAAGGCTAATCACAAGTTCGAGTGGATTTACCACACCGGCGATGTCCCTCCGCACAATGTTTGGTCCACCACCAAGCAGGGAAATTTGGACATGCTTTCGGAGATTGACGGTTTGCTGGCGGAATACTTCCCGGAAACGCCCATCTATCCCTGCCTGGGAAATCACGAACCTCATCCGGCTAATGTGTAAGTACCCGGTAATTTGCAGACCCTCGGTATGATTAAGTTAATGACCCATATGGTGAAAGGTCAACCAGAAATGTGGTCGAACTAGAGAGAATTAGGTGACAATAGGTGGTAATTTTTTGGGTGTAATTTCAAGCTACTTTTCACTTCATAAAGAATAATTTCAATGAGGAAGTTTTCGGAAAATTCATGGAATTTCTTCCTTAAAGTTCCACAATTTATGGTGGGTTTACCTGGCCATAAGTCGTTAATGTTTTTTCCCAAAAAAATTACTTTATGATTAAACTGCACTAATTAGAATATATAACCCTAAGCCAGCATAGTTTCGCAGCTATTTAAGTTCTCAAATTAGCAACAAGGTTCAGATATGGGTTGTCAACTTCTGTATTTTATTATTTAGATAAAGTTTACGGTCAACTTTTCCCACACTGTGCACCCCACGCAACTCAATAAAATATTTTATGGCCTCCAATATCAATTATTACGCCAATTGGTAATATCCATTAAACTTTTAGTTAGTCGGCACAGAGAAATTGGTAGGAACTAGTAGTTTTAATTAATGCCGATTGTAATCAACGGGGTTACTGAAATAATTCAATAATTTTTATTAGTTTTGGCAACGATGCAATTCCTGAGTCCTTGAAAGTGGATTGGCTGTACGAGCACGTCTGGAGTCTGTGGAAGAAGTGGCTGCCGGCGGAGGCAGAGGACACTGTGAAGAAGGGTGGCTACTACACCGCCTCCCCAAGCCAAGGCCACCGGGTAGTGGCTCTCAACAGCATGGACTGCTATTTGTACAACTGGTGGCTCTACTACAACGCCACCCTCATCCAGGAGCAACTGCAGTGGTTCCACGACACTCTCTTAGCTGCCGAGACTGCCGGGGAGACGGTGCATGTCCTCTCCCACATCCCATCGGGAGATGGCGACTGCTGGAGTGGCTGGTCCAAGGAGTACAACCGTGTTCTGACCCGTTTCAGCCACACAATCACCGGGGTATTCAGCGGGCACACCCACAAGGACGAGATGAATCTCCACTACTCCGAGGAAGGATATGCCACAGTGGTTAACTGGAACGGTGGCAGTCTGACTCCCTATTCGGATAAGAACCCCAATTACCGACTCTACGAGCTGAATCGGGAAACCAAGCAGGTGGTGGAGCACCACACCTACACCACAAACCTCACAGAGGCCAATCTGGCACCAGAGGTCCAGCCCAACTGGGGTCTGGAGTATCAGTTTACCCAGGAATTTACGGAGGACACAAGTCCTGCCGGCATCGATCGTCTCCTGGAGGACATGGCCGAAAAGCCCGCCCTGTTGCGTAAATACTGGCGATACAAGTTCACACAATCGGATCCCAAGCTGACCCAGGGATGTGATGATGCGTGTCTGAGTAAGACCATTTGCAGGCTTGCCACAAGTAATTACCAGGAGCGCACTCGCTGCAAGGAACTCCAGACCAAGTTGGAGGAGAGTGTGAGTATTTGGCTAAGATTAGTCTATAAATCAGTCTTTAAACCTACTTCGTTTTTTTAGCTGGCTAACGAGGATCCTGGCACTGACGACAATGGCAATGGCGGAGGAGGTGCCTCTGGACTTAAGACCCTTAGCTTGGCTTCCCTCGTGGCTCTGCTGGCTGCATCTACATTTCTTGGATAAGACTTATCTGCCCACCCTGGACTATTCGTAGCCATCGATAATCGCCGGCCGTTCGGGCCATAAAAATTAAACACTAAAACACCTCCCCGGAGATAAACACAAATAATAAACACACACGATTCTTTGTAGTCAACACTCAGAATGTTCGATATACATATACAGATATATATATATTGGTATATATATATAAATTACTTAAGATGCCTCTTTGGTAGAGAATACTTTGCGAATTAGTTGGATTAAGTTAAGAGTTAAGTTTAAGCACTACTGTGGAGTCCGGGCGATTTCTTCTCCTGGCCGCTGTACTGGTTTCCTGTTTTCTTCTTTTTTTTACAAACATATACACACTTGGATTTGGATTTGGATTAGCATAGCTCCTTACTACTGGCCGCTTAGAGCGCGCAGATAAGCGTGGCTATGTCCAGGTCCTGGTCCTCGGCCTTTCGCAGGACAAGGGCTGCCTGGTTCTGGTATCGGCCGGAGGACACCAGCCGCACAGTGCTGACCCCGCAGAAGATTGCCTGCTCGGGTCCCGGCTCACTGGAAGCTCCGCAAACGGAACTGGCCATCTCCATGGCAATCGAGTCCAGTCCAGCGGATCCTCCAATCTCCAGACGGTCACTGGGCACTTGGCACTGGTTGGTTATGAGGGTTTAGAGGTTAGAAGGTATGTAATTTTTACGATTTGGTATATACGCACATCGTAGTTCACTTTCTGCTGGGCTCTTACAGTCTTTCCACCAATACGCAAGTTGGCCAGGGAAACAACAGCGGGGAAAAGGGCGGAAATGGTACAGTTCCGGGCCTGACCAAAGTTAGTCATCTTGTAAACAGCAGCGGTGTCCTGGACCAAAACATTACAGGCTGAAAATAAGGGTAACAAAAAGGAGTTCAGAAATGTTTTTTATAAGCGCCAGTTAGTCGTATAAGTGGCACCCGAAATACGAGTGTTTCGCTTTTATATTTTGAAGTAGTTTCCATGATTTATGATCCATTGAGATTCTGGCAAAGGCATTGCTTTCATATACTCTATAGTATAGAGTCTATACTTACGTTGTGTTATTTTGTGGAATCGTACGTTGGCCACAAAGGATCCACGAACAGGAATTCTATACTGCAACAGGGCGGCATTTTGACTTGCGCGGAAGAACTTTTTGTTGCTAATACGAGGCCTGAAATATTAAACAAAAGTAAGCTCGATATTCATTGGAAAAGTAATCCAAACCCAACCATTGTCTGTAATTATTGCAAAACTCGTACACACGCTCCTCCAGTGGTCGGTGATGATCTTTTATGCCCGGGAAGTACTCGCCATTCAGCTCCCACCCATCCACAAACTGGAATATTTAAGCCAAACATAGTAACGTATAAATTAGGCTCTTTTGGAACAATTACCGCCATTAGGGCTCCTGTCTCGCAGTTGGCATCATAGTGTTTCATTGTAATCTCCACAATAGTATCTGGCTCGCCAATTACATACAGCCCACAGACTTCGGGTTGGTCCTCCGGAGCAGATGCCCCAGGTTCTGGGATTCCAGGAACTGCCATTCCGCCTCCGGCTCCCGCTCCGGCAACTACAGCTGCTGCCTCCAATTCGAGCAAGGCTGCCTCCCGATTAAGGGCTGAATTCATGGGATGGAGCTTCTTGAAAATATAGTCACCTGCCTCGGAGGCCACGTGCATACAATCTGGAAGAGGAGTTTTAAAGGAGAGTCTTAGTGCATTACAGTAAGAGAAAATATAGTTTGAAGTGACTACTCTGTAAAGGACAGAAATATTTTCTCGTCGTGTGGCAAGTGCAGTGGATCCCTTGAAGCAGTCCAAAACTGAATCCGAAACCAATTTGTCTTGGCAAATTTCCACCAGTGGCTGGGGAAGACAAGAGCGGAGGGAAGGATAAGCGAAATCCCCTTTGATTGTCCCTAAACTGGCTCCTGGGCAACAATTAATTTATCATGCGCATCCACTTAATGCCGGCCATCGTTGGCTGATTTATGGCCAGCATTATTAGCCGGGCGCCCACTCATGTGTGGGTGGGTGGTTAGCCGCTTTTTTACGACCTCTTGGCCCCCTGGTTCTGTTCTGGCCGAAAAACAATTAAACTACTATTTGACTTACTTTTTGTCCTTCTCTTGTCATGCATGTCACATACTTGGAGTGTACTTGCGAGGGCTTTGGCGAGAACGTGAATCCCTTGTTAGGGACTTCCAGTCATGGAAGGAGTTGGTGGAGCTGAGACAGCAACTGGGGACCAACTCCTGGCACTTGGCGCCAATTTGTTTATGGCACTCGCTAATTGCTCTCAAGTGGCGGCATTTTTGGCCTTTTAACACTTGTATTTATTGCGGCTGACAATTAAATGGATGCTATTTATAATTCATTAGGCATTATGGTTTAATAATCATAATGCTGATTTAGAATATTGATGGCTTTTATATCAAAGCTACCAAATATTTTCAACTCAATTCAAACCCTTTTAAAGCCCACCTTGATTTAATGAATAAATTATCTACAACTGGCAAATGCCAATGCAAACTGAGTTGCGATTCTGGGGAACTTAGTTTTGTTTATGCCATGGATTAGAGTTACTTTCAATTTGCCTCGGAATATTCTGAATTTCCACAAAGTTTCTATTTCTGGAAGTGACGTCATTGAACCACATTGCCCCCAAAGCCCCAACCTCTTGAAGCTTACCTTGCCCGTTGTCCTGGCTATAAATAAAAGCAATTACAAATCGGCATAGCCACAGATTTGTTGATGTTTCACCTGATGACGAGAGCAGATGCAACTTTTCCATTTTCCCTAAACTGATATGCGGTTGCTTTGACGATTCCCCCCCTGGGGAAATGGGAAATGAATGGAAAAGTCGGTGAGGGATTAACTCAATTGAAGTTTTGTACGAGTTGCCAGCTATCCATGAAATTTATTAAGTTTACATTCATTGGAATCACAGTATTTCTTCTCTATGGCCATCGAGTGACCACAGATCTGTAATGTTTCATTTCCATTTGGCCAGTTTGGGTCAACTTTTTGGGACGAACTCTCGGGGCGGAGGGGTAGTGGGTTGACGGCAAAGTGAAGTGCACTTTGATTTGAATTTTAATGGGCAATAAATTCGTGTGTTTCCTCGTTCTACAAATTGCGCATACGACCCGGGGGTGTTGTTGCCTAGGTTGGATGACGGATAACAAGAAGTGCTCACATCTTATGCAAAAATCAATTTGAGAGACAAGTAAACAAGGTTTAGAAAGCGCTTTAAACTTGTCGCTACCGCCAAAGTGCATCCCCTCCATGGCCTCCCCTTTTCCATCAGTATCAGTCCCTTTCCCCGCCAGAGGCACTCGACTCAGAAACTTTCCCTCAGAGCTGCCGGTGAGTGCGTCAACTTACCTGAGACCGTGTGCACGTTGTGCGGCACCGCCGGGCTGCCGGGAAATAGTTCAAACGACCGCTTCACACTGGGCCAGGCCTGAAACAAAAATTAGTTAAGAAGCTGAACCTTGAATAGTACAATTCCCGCAAATTACAGAACTTTTTCCCAAAAGGATTTAAAATATGGGCATTAAAGCGAATCGTTAGAAAAATAAACAAAATTAGGGATTAAATAAAACACAATTTTTTTTCTTTCCTTACCACTCG
This sequence comes from Drosophila pseudoananassae pseudoananassae, assembly GCA_018153035.1. NCBI lineage: Eukaryota > Metazoa > Arthropoda > Insecta > Diptera > Drosophilidae > Drosophila > Drosophila pseudoananassae. The sequence goes on from JAECXR010000055.1 coordinate 5,417,533, forward strand.
TTTATTATATTTGTTTCTTATTTTTTGTATGCATGTACATATTTATATGATTGAAACTTTACTGAAACCCAAATAAACAAATTCCTTAACTGCCCAAATTACACGATTCATGACAAATTCCTTATTTTCTTAATAAAATATTTATAAAAGCTTTATATAAAACAATCGGGTGTGCCATATATTTCCATAATACTCCCTTTTGTAAGAAAGTTAAGCAAGCAACTGCAACTGAATGTGGCAGTCAGATCAGAAGCAGTCACCCCAAGTCCCCCTTTTGCCATTCAGTAAGCACAAAGGACAGACACTAAAGTCAAAAGGTGGGGTAAGCAGGGCGGCGTGTCCTGGCCAGGAGATCAGCGGGATATCCGCGACTAATGCCCGCCGACTTCTCTAGTTGTTGCCAAAGAAAAGAAACCAATGGGGGGCATCTAATGCGGCACTTAGGGCTTGCCGCAATGCAACTGCAGAGGATTTGGGGACAGGGAATAGAGACAGGGAGCCGGGGGATTAGGGGTCAGCTGGGCTAGAGGACAATAGCCAGTTTTAATTAAACAACCACACACGATTCTCCAATAAACAAGAATAGAGCAGATGACGCCCCGAACGTGCTCAATGGAGGGTACATTTTAAGCATGACAAATCGGTGGAAAAAGCTAAAAACTTTTTAAAATTATGGAAAAGGAGCAGAATAAAAGAGGGCAGCCCTTGGCCTGATTTCTGGCTCCTTTATGATTGATTAGAGGTAACTTTTTTCTGATTTTCTTGTTAATTGAAAAGCCCATCCCCTGCGGCGAAGTTGATAAATGGTGACGCGTTGTGAGTCGCGGGCGCGAATAATTGAGTTAGGGACGAAAAAGTTTTGGCTTTCGTTATTCGGCTTCTGGGACATTTGTTTGCGCAACACTCGAGCTGTGGCTTTAACGACTCGTCAGAGCGTTATGAAACTGTCAATTAGTGGCGGTTTAGGCCAAAGCCAAACCAGCTTTAAGCCTCAAAAATAGATAGCACGAGTAGTGTATCTGCCCCGCTTGCGTCACAAATCTTTTGGAATCGACTGGAAATCAAGATTGAAGCGAGTCTGGATAAGCTGTCAACAGGCAGTAAATAAATAATAAACATGATCCCTTTGAACACACTTGAGGCAGCCTCATTTGCATAATCACAATGCTATATTTGGGGTTCGGTTGGCTGACTCCAAGCTGGACGCCTTTGTCAAACTAAAACGATTCACAGGATGCGCCATCTGCTCCATCAAAAGGTCCCAGTGCGGGTTTCGACTTGGGATGGATTGCTATCCGAAAGTTGCCACGGCGATCCCTCCATTCAAAAGAAGGTGAAGCCCAGTGGGCGAAAAAAGTCACTGAAAAGTAAACCAAGAATAGAAAAGTTCCATAGAAATTCAACCGAGAAGCCTCAAATTTGCCTTTCAATTTTTCTGAAGTGCATTGATGCATTTTTAACGCCATAGAGGCATAGATGATAGAGTTATTTTGAGACGGATTTAATTCAATAAAAAATGGTCTTAAAACCTTAATGTGAACCTTAAATAAACTAGCCTTTTAAAGAACAAATAATGTAAAAATCATTGTAAGCATTTATGCTAATGTAAGATCAAAAAATACCCCATTGTTTACGTGCAATTGTTTTTCGAAATTAAATTAATTAATTCTTCATTCCATTATATTCCAACCCTTGAGATTGAGATTGTTCTATTTTAAAATATCCAGCATCTCAAGTTTCCTGAATTGATTAATGAGTTTGTTTTTTGGGCGAGTAAATCAATTCCAACACTTTAAAAAGGGAAGATGAGTTGGATCAACTCACAAGGTCGTCGTGGGTGACGGCACCCTTTGTTTCTGTCACTTCAGAATCCGCTAATTAGCCAAGGATATGCGAATCAGGTCTGCACATGCCACTGCCGGGAATTAAAAGACCCAAAATATTTGTGACTTCATTAAAAGTTGGCTGGCATTCGAGAGGAGGATGTGAGGGCGACACCTAAGCGGGTAAGCGACAGGAAGCACCTGGCGAGATTGGCATCCTTACGGAGGTCAGGTAAATATTGACTTTCGGCATCGCGGTATGGGATCCGGGTGTAATCCGTAGCCCACGCCAATTTCGCTCGCTTCCAGTTTTGGAGGGGAAATGGATTTTTTGGTGGCAGAATGACTAAGTCATGAGGCAGCTTCAAAGGGAAATGGTAACGGCGTCCCGGCCATGAATAAGTGATGCACTTGCCGGAGTCCGGCAGAGGAGCAACAGGCTGCCATCGAATACGCTCGCAGTCGACCATCAAATATTTAGACGCCTTCTTGGCCATCGTAAATTTCACTGGGGGAATCGTCCTGAAAGGATTTGTCTAACTGAGTGATGATGACTCAAATATGCGCATAATGCCGGATGCTAAAGAAATATTGCTCAACTTGGAATACAGTTAAATGAGTCCAGAACGGAAGGACTTACCAGGAGTCCCTGGAGATCAAGTGTGTTCGCTCCAAGTGTTGGGAATCGAAACCCACAATTCAAAATAAACAGCTTTCGGCTTATCAAGAAATCGTTTTATTTGTGTCAACCACTCAACCCGCCATGCGATTAAACAGTAAGCCCGGCGATTGTCAGAGCTCATACTTGTCAAGTGAAATTCCGAGGATTAACAGCCCAAAGCCGCAAATGAATTCGATTACGCATACGCACCGTTGAACGAGTCGATGGGGGCGTTGGAGTATCAAAAGCCAATGGGCTTTAATCATTTAATTAATTTCGCGCAACCGCAAATTAACTGTAAAATGCAATTTAGCCCAAAGTTGTCAGCTTATTTATAGCCATCTCAAGTAATTTGTGTGCATTATTTCGGTGCCATGGCTACGTAACCTTTTCGATTTTCAATTCAAACCAACCGGCTCAGTAGTATCTGCAGTGGCAAAAAAGAATGCATAGAGCAATGGGTAATTTCAGGACGGAAATTAGTTTTGCCCTAAAAGCCTGGCATCCTCCTTTTTTCCGTTGCTATCTCCTTCGAATTTTTCTATTAAACATATTGCATTGCAGATTTATGCACGAGCTCTGTCAGAAGCAAATTCAATACGCGGCATAAATTTTGCGCGGCTGCTGTTACATGACGAGGGCAATTTATGGAAATGAAGGGAACATATTTGGTTATTTTTCTACTCCATTTAGGTAAACGATTCTGGATGATACCGCCATCCGTTGCACAAGCCATTAGGATAGGGTATGGAAGATTTCGTAGCTTTAATTAAGGCGATATTAAGTTTTTCAATATTTGTAGTTTACGTTTTTCCCTGAAAAAGTTTGAGACTAATTTCCTCCCAGATCCCAGATCAATTATGGAAATTGCAGATAATAAAGAGCCCTCTTCCATCTCTGGAATATTGGCAAGGAAATTGAACGAAAAATAAAATGGAATAAATAATAAAGATTGCCAAGCTCTGCTGCCTTTGTGCATGGCATATTTCAGAAACATAATTATGAAAATTAAAAGGAACTTTAAGCCCCACTTGAGGTTTCAGCCATTAAAGGACACCTTTCAGGTTGAGATTACCATTTCAGTTGGTCGAGACTACGACTCTATTTCCTGCCATTGCCTCCGTTGACATTCACGGTTTAATTGTTGTCGTTTTCACATGCTACCAGAGTGAAAAACGAAACTTGTGGCAAGGGGTGAGAGCGTTACGGATATGGGACAACAGGGGTGTGGCTGTCATGTCCTGGCTTAAATGGCTGTAAAGTGCCAAAGCGTCCGTGTCAACATTAAGCGCCCATCAAGTGCAGGACGCTCTGGCAATCGAGAAGAATGTGAGACCGGAATATGGGAAACGGGAGTTGCGGGTCCAGGGCATGGCGTTGTAAGGTCGTAGGAAGCTAAATCTCATCCATGTCTGAGTGAGTGACCACACAAAGAAATGAGTGCCGTTGGCAGAGTTGCAGCTTAAATGCAATTGCCAATGTCCGGAAACACCTCAACACCTACGTAGCGTCGGTTTTCCCATTCAGGTTTTCCCCACCTGCAACTGTTGGTTTTTCCGCCGCATGCCAGCCGCAGGTTGCGGCTCAATGGCAGGTGCAAAATTTACATTTATCCTTGGCCATTGAGTGGATTCCTGGTTTCAAACTGACTTTCCGACTTAGCCCACAATGTTGCCATTAAGCAAACAGATCGGGAGGTTCTCCAATTGATGGATGGCAGGTTTCAAGGCAAGGAAGCTTATAATAAATATTTCTATCTAGACTTTTGTATACGAAAGACGTCAAAATGACAAATAGATTGCCGAAATTAATTTTTTTAAATATGTTATAACTAAGGACTTTAAGTTATTTGCATAAATTTCTGAACAAAACATATGCTTGCTACCTGAAATTATTTTCTAAAAAAATATACAAAGGCTGAAACTTTAAAAGATAGGATATTGCCTTTTTATTGAATTGTATAACCTTACACATTTACTACCCACTTTCTGTAGATGATGATGGATCCGATTGGCTATTTTTGGGCCTTTCTTATCTTATCTATCTTGGGAGAGCTTCAATCATAATTAGCTGATTTGTCGTCACGCGTTCTATTTCTGTTCAGCTGCAGCCAAATGCCATGGGAAAGTTTGGCACGATTGGGACATTACCAAATGGAATTAAATATGTATTTGGACAGGCCGAAACTTTGACCCGCTGACCCGTTTGCACTTTCATAAATGAATTACCCAGCCTAATGAAGGTAATCTGTCCTAACATAAGTCGACACGTTCTGGGGCTAAGGGCTGCCAAAAGTTTGGCAATAACCCCGACAGCGGGAATCAATCAATCAGGCCAAAAATCTCGGCCCGAACAAATTAGATCAAGTCATTAGAGCAACATGGAAACAAAAGTTGGTCTAACTTGTTGATCGAATTACAGGTTCTATGTTCGTCTAACAATTTCTTAACCCGACACTCACCTGAACGCCCAGCACAATCATGGATAGGTAAAGGTATACGACCAACTTCATTGCGGCTTTTGATTTTCGAAACCGAAAGAGTCAAGTTTCCAATGCTGGTCGGTTGATTTTGATGAGACTTTTCAATTAGCCTTCGGGCTGCCGGAGCGCGTCCTTTTGATCCTTGGCCTGACCAGAGATTAGCGCAGGAATCACGCACCCAATAACTTCATTAGAGCGTGGAATTAGCGACGGAGGCACGCGATGCTCACGGCCCACACTGCGTATACTTGATGCGGGTTCAAATAGCGCCTGGGAAACCGTTTTGGGGCCAAGAACAAAAGAGCCAAGAAACCGTTGCAGGACGAAGGAGGACGATGCGTCAACGCTGCCGCACGACGACCGAGTGTTGGTCCTTATCAGCGGCGCATTTCCTTTTATAGCCCAGCAGTGAGTCGTCCCCTTTGTAGTTGTTGCCTGTCTGTCACTATCCTGACGGGCTTCAAAGTTTTCAAAGTGTGTACATTTTCAAACCTAGGTTCTCATAACTTTGCTTTAGATAAAATTTTATCAGTTTTTCCTAGCATTTTTAGTTTCCGGTGATTTTACATTTGGGTTTAAAATTTTCCTTTTTGAAATTTCAGCCGCTGTTTTAGTAACTCACCACACTTAGCTTTCGAGGTGAATTTTATGGAGGCATTGCCGTCTTCAATGGCGGCCAAAAAGCTCTGCTGAAAGCTCTTTTAAATTTAAATGTGAAAATAATTCATGCCATTTTTATTTGAACAAACATTTTATCTAATAACCATAACATTTAATCACGACCTAGGAAATATTATGTAATTTTAGTATCTTAAAATCATCATTTCTATATTAAACTTACTCTCAGTTTATTAAATCATATTTATACTCAATTCTAATTAGTAAATGACAATATATCTTTTGTCACATTTTTAGCAAAACTAAAGGACTTTATTTGTGCTCTTTCAATTCCATAACGAAAATCTTAATATTAGATTCAAATAGGTAATGTGTCTCTAGAAAGGCACGTTTATTCTACCATCAAATGTATTTTCTTCTCCATTTGGTTTTCATCTCAAAACTTAAACCATTTTTAACTTTTTTGTTCATTTTTCCTATTTCTTTCTATTTCAATCCCATATCCAAAGAAGGAGCAACTGCCACGGGTATGGGTACATTCCTCGGGTGATTAACGTCACCCCTGTCATAGTAGCCTCCTAAATGTTCTCCTGGCACATGGTATAGTCCATAATGGAGTCCACTGTTGGCCACCTGTAAACACATTTAAGATATAAAGTTAAATTTAAACCATAAATATAGGCTTAACTTGCCCTTTTTAATCCGTTTATGGAGGCCAGCAGTAACGCCATCTTGGCCAATAACAAGGCCTTGCCGCTCACAATGGATAGCATCTGGAAACCCATAGGTACCAAAATGGCTCCCAAGGCTGTAACTCCAAACATCATGGTGATTATCATGTTATAGCGATGACGCCTTAGTCGGGCACTTCCAACTGGATCCGTAGATGAACTTTCTGTTAATGAATCATTTTTGTTTAATAAATAGAACCTTAACTTTGAGCAGACCAACCACTATTCAAATATCTGTCGGTGAGTTTCCCCAAATTCACTTGCAATGTGTGAGTGGTTAGGCCCTTGGCCAAGCTTCCAGCCAAATGGTCAAACCATGTGAGATGCTTCAAGTCCTTTCTTTCATCATCGGGCCTTGAGGAATTCGATGTGGAATTTGGAGCAGAGACCAGAAGCACACCGTCGTATATGGGAATCACAGGAGAAGTCATTAATCCATCAAACATCTTTATACTCCTCGAACGGAAACACCACCACAAACTTCGAGTTACATCAGAGCGATAGCAATCTTGGAGGTCGCTTCTTAACTTTGTCAATTGCGATATCCAGCTGGAACTTTTCTGATCCTCTCCAGAAACGAACCGATCGATCAGGAGAAAGCCTCCCATGAGGAATAACACAAAACCCGACTGCAAACGCATTGTTCACTCTTCAAATTCCGAATCGAAACTGCAACGCATTCCCCTGCATTGGCTGACTTTTTATGGGTTTCTTTGGCCACCGATTGGAAAGCGATCTCGTCCAGTGCACCCGGTCATTAGGGCAGATGTGGAGCCCTATTGGGCCTCTTCAATCACTAACGGTTTGCCTTGGCCATGGTCATGTCATGGTCGGTGGCCACCTTCCGATCAGGAGGCGGTTCCTTCACTTGTTGACTTCGAAAACGAGTCTGACAATGGCCAACCTAGAAAACCAATTGGTTTGGGGCTGCGCCTCGAATTAACTTGTCAACATCGATTTGCAAATGCTACCATTCTAATTAGATGCGTTTTGACCAAGTTAGTGGCAGTTGGCCACGCATTAATCGCTCGATTGAATGGGCAACTGGCTTTCATGGGGCGGACACCGACAACAGTGGGTCATTTTAAATCGGACTAGGTAACTAGGGAACTGAGTTTGAAAGTTATGCTTCCCTTCTAAGAGAACCTGGACAGTATTACCGGATAAATGAAAAAATTTAAAATGTATTTGTTTCAAACATGAGTTTTTATTTGTTATTTCTTTATTAGCTAAGAGGTCATTCATTGCATTTCCTTTGCTTGATAATTGTTTTGAACAAATTCGCACTAAGATTAAAATATTTACGCTTTGATAGTTCCATTGAGTGCAAAAGTTGACGTTCAGTGATTGGTTGTTGCTCTAGACATTAAACTAGTTAACAAAGTTTACAAAAACAGTTCTACACTTTCCTAAATAGATTTCCATCAGCCCCCGTCTCACGTAAAATCGCTACTATATATCCCCTAGGTTTTACAATTTTCGTTTTTAGTTTTAGGTTTTTGGATTTGGTTTTTGTGAGTGTGTGGTAAAAACAGTTGCTCAGAGCCAGGTTTCCGGTTGATTTTCAGATACATTAGTTCGCTTTTTGTCCCTGATCCTCGTTAGAAATATCCTCAGTGCTTCTGTGTATTTGTGTAAACGCGTCCTAGCAAAAAATATATCTTTTTTCTCCAACAGGCCCCCAATCCCGCCGATCGACCACTTTGCATTCACATGTCGACTATGTGGTGCTGGGCAGGCGGTGGCGCCAGTACAATCAGGACCCCGTGGCCGTTGGGGGCGTGGCTACTCCTCGCCCGAATCGTGGCAGGTACAGGCCAAACTTGGACTCGACTCCGGCCAGAAGAGGAACTGCCGCCCTGTAGCCGCCGATGTGATCGACCTTTTCGGTGCTAACCTTCTCGGCCGCCGTCTCCAGTGGCGTGGTGACCTTGTGACCCTCCGATCCCTTCGGCTGAGTGCCGCCAAAGTCCACGTAGAATAGTCGCTGCATCAGCTCATAGGTCACCAGGGTCACGCCAAACTGAGGCGATGAGCGGAAGACACGGGCTGAAATACAAAATATTTTAAAATCATATTCGAAGGCTACATGAACTGGAAGCTTACCGGCCGTGCCCTTCCAGAAGGCTCGTGGTCCCTCCTCCGCCATAATCTTCTTGGTGGCATCCCAGACGCCCGTATACGTTGTTTGGCCGCTACGGGCCACCACCTGGAGGCGTGTCTTAATGACGTCGGCGGGTGTGACAAGCGAGGCAGCCGGAACACCAGCAATGGCACCGGCGGCCAGCAGGGTAAGCGGGTGATTGTACCCATCCTTGTCGGCCATCATGGCCTTGGTGTGAGCATAGGTCGGGAAGTAGATGGCCGAGAACGGCACATCGCGCAGAAGGCAGGCCTTGGCTCCCTTGTAGAGACCGAAGAGTCCCAGCTCCCGCACCACAGACCAGGCGCGAATCTTCGACCCACTGGCAATCTCACCCGCCACCTGCAGCCGAATCTTCACTATCTCCAGGGGATTGGTGAACACCACCTGTGACGCACCAGCACAACCGCCGGCCAGCACCTCCGCCCACGTGGCAATGTTGCCCTTCTTATCGGTCAGCTTGTCTCTGACCAAGTCGTTAACCGTCAGTTTGATGGCCTTTTCCGGTGCCACGCCCATCAGCTGGGGCAGCAAGCCTCTATACAGACCCAGGGCCCCCTCGTGACGGATTACCTAAAAGGGCGATTCAGGAAATAATTATTATTTAAATTTTTTTAATCAGAAATGATAAGCAAAACAGTTGATTAGAAGTGGAATTGATAATACATATAAGAATTGCATAACAAATTTTAAATGATAAGGTAATAACTGCTTTACAATTATAATAATATCTTTCCAAAAATATTCTTTGATATTAGGAGTTATTCTAAAGTTGCGTAACAAAAATGATAAGATAGTAACTATATATGAAATTGTGCAAAATCATTCCTATTTTATCTATTGAAAGTCTTAAAAATATAGTGACTAAGACGTTACTGAGCTAATAGTTACCTTCTTGAAACAATCCCATGAGTTCCTGTAGGCCACTTCACCAATATACGAGCCCGCTCTCTGATTTTGCATGCGAGTCTTGACCAAATCAATAGGATACACCACCGTGGCACCGACAGCTAAGGATTAATAAAATATAAAAATAAATATAAATCAGGAATACCTATTGAAGAATACTATCTTACCGCCAGCAAAGGATCCCAGGGTGAAACGATAAGAGCTCTCCAGCACCTGAATAAAGGCAGATCGATCGGCAGGACTCTCCACAGCCTTAATTTCTGTGAGGCGGTGTGTGATATGCTTCGAGTAGTGCTCTGGGGCAATGCTGTTCAGGTCGCTGAAGTCAATACGGCTGTGGATTCCATTAAAATATCATAATTAGTTTAAAAAAATTTTAAGATAATTATTTTAAAAAGGGTAACTAAGATACACCAACAGGGTTAAGTTTGGGTGGGGTTTTTTGGGGCTTGAAACTATAAACAATTAAAAATGCGAAACTCAGGCTGGGAAAGGACGACATCACTTGCCTACTAGGAGTAATCTTTCTCCGGCGCTTCCACCAGCTGGCAGTGGGGAGAATTTAAGCGAGAATTGCGAGTGCAGCGGAGAGAAAAGGAGAAACACGAAGAGAAAAGATACAAACAATGAACGGTTAGACAAAACACCATCAACACTTAACTGGGCTATTCCCAGGCGTACAATCCCATTCAAGGAGACACTCATGCACTCAAAACGGACAGTTTTATATTCTCAGACGGACCTCTAAAGTGTTGCCAACTTAGTTATTAACTTGGTCTATAACTGGCATTTGTTAGTATTTAAGATTTATTTACATACTTCCCAAGTGGAGAAAAAAGTTTTAGAGTCTAATTAAAAATGTTGGGTTTAGCTTAACTGTTTTTAAAACAATAATTAAAGGCTCATTAAAAAATGTCTTATTGTACTATTTAGGGCTTTAAAAATGATTAATATTTTGTTTTTTAAAGGCAAGAAAATATAATATCTTCAAAATTGAAAAACTAATTACATAATCTATAGGCTATCATATAATATTTAAAAAGAACTCAATGATATACATAAGAACAATACAATAGAATATTAAAAAGTGAACAAAAAAAACCTTTTTAGGAAATATAGCTAATAAAAAATGATCTACTTTAGGCAAACAAAAGTTGGCAACACCCAAAACCCCAGGGCCTTAATGGAGGATAACTTACCCCGCTTGGTGAACAGCGCCGGCCAAATGGAACAGGATGTCCACCTCAAGAGGAGTGATCTGGCTTAAGGGCTGGGCGGCCTGCAGGATTTGATCCTTGGTGACCATGTCAGTGCGGCTTCCTTGAGTGGCTTGCAGGTAAACCTGCTTGATCAGTTCCATGTTGTTCAGCAGCGAGGTAAATGCCATGAAATACGGGAAGCTCACTTTGTGGCCCTCAGTAACCTTTAATAAAACAGTGCGATTAATATGGGAGACTACGGAAATTGTACTAATTCAGTACCGATACAAGGTTATCCTTGACGTTGGGCGTCAGTAAATGCCGCTTGACCTTAACGATTATGTCCTGGAAGTCCAAGGGGGATATGAACCCAGTGCCAGCTGGATCCTTGGTGCGGAAAGCCTCCATTGCATGTTCCTCGTGGAAGTCGTGCAGCAGTTGCGTAAACTCAGCATAGTTGATAAGGCGTTGTTTCTTCTGCGGACCATTCAAGATTTAAAGATTAGACTTTGTATACAATTTTGTAACCTTCCGATTACTTACATCACCAAAGTATCTTTTAATGAATGGTCCATCTAAACTAAAAGGTATCTTTGAGTGCAGTTCGGTTTTTTGTACGACATCAGCAAAGTCAGCTGTAAAAGATATATTCGTTATTTAAATTGGAATAATTATGTTTTTGAATAACTAACCATAAGAGACGGTGCCATTTCCCTGACGGTCAAACAGCTGGAAGGCGGTCCTGTATAGGGCATCGGGGGTGCACAGTAGACCCTCGAAGGCCTGGAATTCCGAGAACGAGATGAGTCCATCCTTGCTCGTATCGGCAATGCCAGCAAAGAGGCGCACCGATTCCTGTCCAGAAAATAAAAAATATGGCACGTTTGAAAATAGGTTGAAAAGCATGTGGTAAATGTTGTTTGTTTTGGATGAGTCTATTACACAGAGTGTTGGCAGAAAAAGCAAAGATGTACTGATTCCTAATCCATTACTATTAATATTTTACCAGTGAAAGGTTAATCAGCGTTTATGGACATTAGACCGGTAGTGGCTATTTAATTGACGAGATAAACAAAGGCCAATAAATGAAACTGCCCCCACAGACTTCGACACCTGATTGAATCAGTGTTGATTTTGGGGGCACCTACCGATCAGGTTCAGTTTTCTATGTAGTTCTCAGACCATAAAAAACTGATAAGGGGACCGATTAATTTTAGAATGTGTGACGTTGGCATCAGGCACGAGGCAGTCAAGTGATTCCCAGCCAGTTAGCTCAAATACTAATGAGTTTGCGGGTGGGTCAAGGTCAGTCGCGAATGACTATTTCCTTTTTATTTCGGCGAGGATTTATGTACGTGATGTAGTCGGTGGGTGGTAGTTATCTAGTGATAAGATAGCGCTCTTATCGGCCAGACTATGTTGAATAACCTTGCAATGACCCGGTTGCATTAGCTGGCTTCGAACTTACGTCATTAAATGCAGATTCCGAGAAGAGTCCCAGGAAATTGCGCACGAAATCCTCGCTGGTCATAAAGTGTTCGCCATTCTTCTGGATCGAGGCGTACTTTTGGAACACCTCTCGCAGCTTTTCCGTACTGGCGCGCTTCAGAAGCGACGGAGTCTGTGAAAATAAACCAAAGAGAATGTGAGTTTGAGGGTTAAAACCAAGCAAAAATAATTACAAGGCTCTCTTTTATGTTCTCGACCGACTCTCCCTAGCGAAATCAACACGTGTCAGCCACTCAAAACAGTGGGGTCTTGGACTTACATTAATTGAGTTCTTGCTTAGAGGCATTCCTGCACTGTGTTTTCGCACTTTCTACTATTTTACTGTTGTTTCCGCGAGCTGATGGGGCATTTAATTAGCTCATCAATGCAAAAAACCGATCTAATCCACGCCAAACCGAATAGCTCCCACCGCTCAACGCGTCTGTTTGTCGATTGCCAGTGGAGCTGGTGGAGAACCACCACCACCGCCACTTGTAGTGCCAGTGAGAGCTATGTAGCTCTCTTGTAGTGGCATTAAAACTGAGAAGGTTCTCTCTCCCCACATACATAATAACTACAGTCGGGAACACAAATATAAAAACGGTAATATGTTCAACAATTTGTGAAATGAATTAAACAACTTTTAAAGTTATTTAAAAGTGTATAATTTTTTTAAATAGTGTTTGAGATACAGTTTTAATATATTATATAATTTAATACATATATCAAATCATTTTAGCAACCACTACACCCTCTTGGATCTCTTCTAATGACTAATTTCTCTCTTTGGTCAGTCAGTACTTTGATTTATTGAATTCCCCAATCAACTGTGTAATCAAAACCAGTTGAATTTGTAATCAAAAATAATCTTACTAAGTTGAGAATGTGTTTTATATTAATTTTTTAAAAATATTAAGAGTATTCTGTTTATTCCTAAAAAAAATTACTTAAAATAACTTTATCATTTTCCATTATAATTACTCATTACTAATATTTAAAATAAGCCTTACAGATCTTATGTACGTTTGATGACACACTTTAGGAGATAGGATTTTTATTGTTCATGACATCAGTAACAACGACATCAACAATCGTTAAATACAACAAAGTTGTAATCTTTAGACCTACTTTTTATCAGTTCAGTCCAACGCATCTCAGGTATTCCTAAAGTGTATTAAATAACAGTCACACCCTTTTGTTTTGCAATCTATAAAGGTCAGCCAGTTCAACTTCGGCGACAATAAACTCGATTCGGTTCGTTCGTTTATCAATTGTTTTTGTTATTGACGTAATGCGATTAGCTTGCATTGAAATTGTAATTTCCCCAGACCACTCTTTAGTCTTCTGGTTGCTGGGGGCTTTATACCTACAATGCCCCAGTCAGATGTTGATTATTTTTGCCAGCAAATGGCGAAAAAAACAAAAACAGATTTCATTACGACAGCAGCGAAACACGAAAACAATTTGGCGTCCCCAGCTCCGAAATATTCGAAATATAATTATGTCCTCTTCCACCCGCTTGTTGTCATTTGATTGATCCTAGGGACCCTAGAAAAAATGGAACCTTTCTCTGGATATCCTATTTCCCGTATTGGCCAAAATAAAGTATAGTTTTACTTTAAAAATCCTTTAAATATGCCTCAATGCCAAAGCTTCCTTGCTTTAATAAAATTATTTATTTCATATTTTTTCCTTAGCAGGATTGAATATTTCCCAATCGATTGGCAGAGATAATAAACCAATTCATTTTCCGCACAATTTGGGTTGCCATCAAAAATTCAGGAAAAGCAGTGAAAATACAAAAATTGAAGATATATAATTTATATTGGTTTTTGAGTGTGGATCTGGTTGCTGCATTTTATAGTAATAATTTCCCGTTCTACTAATTAAAATGCATGTGTTATTTTCGTATAAAAGTAATTTCATATTTAAATTAACGCGAGTTGTATTAAAGGGTCACAAGAGGACACGAATGGAAATCTGAATACTCACATTAAATTATAAATACTTTAATGCCAATAGGGGTATTCAAATGACACTTTTTTCTCAAAGAAATAGCTTTAGTTAATGGACTGTGTAGGCATCGAATTACTTTCTGACTTCTATTTCTATAACCACTCAAATTCAATATTGATGGAGTCGGTGGGCATGAAAGCTTATCCAAACAATCCCACATACAAGGAAGTTCCACCATTGGCAGTGCCATGTGAACTTGAAATCCCCAAATGAACTGTATTACATACATATTCATGCACACTAGAAACAAACTAGTTTTTTTCCTTGTTATTTTTTACACTCAATTTTTTTATTGAAAGAAAAATATTACACATACGACCCGTGTGACGGCAGACAGAAGCAACTTGTTTGCTTGTTTGCTCGGGTTTTGTGTCTTTGTGTTTATGTTTGGCTTGTTTTCGCTTTCTTTCCCCTCTTCCATTCCATTCCCTCTTGACTTTTGCTTTGTTGCATTTGCATAATGAGTTCTTCTTGGCCATGGTCGCCGGCCCTGCCTTGCTCCAGTCAAAGGTTACAGAGACAGGTGGTAGTTCCCCCGCTTGTCCTGCCTTCGGCCTGCAGCGAGTGGCACGTGCTTGTCACTGTTACTGTATCTTTGTATTTGTATCTGTTTTTCTGTGAGGACAGTGCAAGTATCTGAGATATTTCATGTAAAAGTCCAATCAATTGTAGTTGGTTTAAAAACTTTAGAAATAAAATCGAATGAGCTATTAAGCCATAGGATTCATAGGAAAATAAATTATATTTATTATTTTCAAAAATATAAAATATTGTGAAAGGAACAATGTGTAAAATTTAAATCAAATGGTTTCATTCGGGTGAAGTATTCATAGTTATTTCAATTTCGGATAAATTCCAGCAAAATAAAGGAAGGGATCAATTTTTTATTATGCAAATTAGATCACAAAAAAATGTATTTTAAAACTCTTCCAGACCAATTAGGTAATTATAAATTATCTATAATTTCTCTCTGTGTTAGAGCCATGGAAATTTGTTGCACGAGCGGCAAAGTTTTGTTTTTGTTTGCAATTTCAGGCAAGGTCAACCCCGCTGTTCATTATCGCTGTGGTTGACGTTCAGGGAGCGGTTTCGGTTAGTTCTTTCACCCCCACTTTGCCAACTGAAGTCATACAGGAATTTTGAAGGCCTGGAAGCACCAGAAATTCCTACAAACTAATTTATAATGAAATCTTATGAAAACGCGGCAAAATAACGTTTTACTGAAACTGCAAACATTTAACCGGAGGAAAATGTGTGAAAGAGGCGGGGTGTGCTGGGAATTAGCTACAGCTGCACGGCTGTCGGATTACGTATACGCCGGGAGAGCCATGGGACCCCAGTCAGCTGGCTAATTGACGACATGAACTTGAGAGAAATAGAATCTAAATCCGAAGTAAAGAGAATAAATATATACATAAGAATAAACACGTATGTATATAGATGTGGGGACTGGAAAGATCAAAACTGCAACCGGAGAATCTGAGAAACAGAGAAACTCTGAGGCTTGAGATAGCGGTGACTTTTCCAAAGTCGTGAGCAGAAACAAATCCGACGGATTGAAGGTGATTCTGTTCCGTTCTGTCATTACTGAATCACTGGACGATGCCATGAAAGCTTTTTTGCTTGGAATGAAACTGTTTTATTTTTTATATAATTATCTTTTCTGAGAGCTTTTAGAGATATTAAATATTTATCTTTCGACTATTTCGTAATGTTCTCTATCGCATCTGATGCCTGGCTTTATTGATATTAATTAGTCTAGCCACTTCCTCAATCGGTCACATATCAGTCAAAGACTTAATTAGCTTCCTGGATGACCGTTACCTCTTCTTGGATATACATGCTATCCACTAATTTGTATGAACACAATCGGTTAGATTCCTTTTATGGCCGCGAACTTTAGACACTTGCGCGATATCTCGAGATAAAACCGTTTCACTTAAAAAACCGTTTTTTAAATAAATCTTTAATTTTTAATATATTTGTATTATTCGTTCGTTTATTTTTAAGGAAATGGAATCCCACTAGTCCGTATCTTAATGCCTCTGCTGGGGACCGCGCGTTTCGCGATTTTCTCGGTCTGTCATCCGCTGGCGGCGGGCTGCTTTTCCATTCTGAACTGCGATTCCCGTTCGACCATTTGCACAGAGCTTTCCCGCTTTCAGTAATTGAGCGAAAATACACCCACAGAGCCAGAGCGAGAGAGAAAGTGACTGAGAAAATAGAGCCGCTGGCGATTGCATTTCAGATTCATAATAAATTTGATTCACAATTCAGTTTGTTATTGTTTTGGGACCGGGGCGTGTTCGTTTTGTTGGCACTGCAACTGAACAATTAACAATAACAAACCCGAGAAAAGAAAAGAACCCCTCCACGAGGTGCCTTATCAAGGTGGTGTGATGTCGAGAACAGTCACACTTTCCTAATCCTCCCAGCAAATTTGATGATAGTATGTCAGTGTGAATCAAAACTGCAATGTGTTCACGGAAGTAATTTCAGTGCGAATTCTGTCTCAAGGTGGGAGTACACAGCAAACACATATGGTGGCATCATTAGCTATTTATTCTCGTATTTGTTTGACAATTCTACTGTTGTGAATATTTCCATATTCCAGATGCCTTAAAATTATACTAGAGGTAAAAGTTTAAATTGAAATGGAATAAAACTTAATTTTAATTGATGCCATTTTTTTGAGTCCGTCTGTAAATTTATATGCATGGCCGGCAAGGTCACAATTTTCGTGCGTGCCAAGTGGTTGGCGCTTTTTTTACAACGAAAATTTATTAAATGCAGAGGCATTCATTCACAGCTGCTGGGGTCTCTGTTTACAATGTAAACACGTGCAAGAGAATAATGCTTGACTAAAGAGAAGAGCTAAGGAAAAATAAGATATGGGAGTGAACATATGGGGAGAAAAAAGCGGAAACGTTGCGTATACGCATCGTTGACCAGCTGCGGAGAGCACGTGAACGAAGCATGCTTGGATTGAGTGTAAAAATAGACAAGCGGTTGGTTCTTATTTTATTATAGTCATATTTCGGGCCGCCCTGCTCTGAGGAATTCTAACAAGGTCGCCACCGGGCGGAGGGGGATGGGTGGGAGTTTGTTTAATAAAATGAACAATTACGAGCACCAATCATGAGCAATGTCTGCACGAACCGACAGACTTTGTCATGAAGGTTGCCCAAATGTCAGCTTAGCTCTCTCCTCCCCCGCGAAGAATGTGGGCGTCCTTTTTGTAAAGCAGCAGTCACGAACATGAACGCAACCCAGTAACCTTCATTTCCGCATTGTCGTTTAACAACACTACTCTTTAGTGGAATGATAGATGATGGCTGCCGGAAGCAATGGCTGCTCTTATCAATTTATATCTGTCCATCGCGTTTTCCTTGTTCAATTTGCTTGAGGGTCCTTCGATATCAGGCCTTAGCTCTTTTATACATTTTCTCATTTTACTGCCTTCTTCAGACTTAAAGTGGATAATCTTGTTTATTCAAAGGAAACGTTTTCCTGACACTGAAGGTAATTGCACTTGAGACTTACCGCCTTGATTAAATTTAAAATTGCGTGCGGCGCTCATGTTTGTGGCAAATAAGAACGCCATTTCATTTAAATGGTTCTTTAGGATTTAAAAGGATAAACTTTTAAAATTTTCATCCATTTTAAATAGTAATATATTTATCGGAAATTTAAAGATCTCGTAATGTTTAGTCTTCCTATAGTAAGAGTATTCACCTACCAACTGTTTTAGCTTGATTGTATTTATTTGCTAGCCGGCATGTTTGCGCCTCTCCGTGCTTTTCCTGCCGCACTTATTTTTAGATCCAAGCACCTAAGCTCCCGCTTTGAACACAAAGCGGGTGCCCCGCAGGGTCAGGTGGCTGCCACCCAGGGTAGGGGTGGGCAGAGATAATTAAACCGTAAACTGGCGCCCACTTGATGCAGAAGGGTAGCTTTGGCTGGGTGGTGGCGGCATGTACAATGGCTAAGCTTCGCAAAGTGCACTTACTTCTTGACATCGGGCGACTGGCAGAACGGGTATCCAATTAACCGGATACGGGATGTGCATTGGCATTATCAGCGGCTCTCCGGGTGGGCGGTGTTTTGTTATGGCGGTGGTGGGCGAGGCAGACGCTGACTTTTGGCGCTAGAAATGCACTTTTCCCCTCAAATATTCAAGTTCAGCAAGGAATAAACCAGGAGGCGAGGGATGATTTTCAATGGGCAGTTCTTTTATCGATTTTACGCACAATATGGCCTTTATCTTGCAGCAAATAAATTTACGTGACCAGTGATTTTTTATTCGATTCTAAATCGCCATCAGATCCTGTTCGAAAATATACACCCAGTACAGAATGCAACGCAGCTGGAGGGTCGGTTGTTGCACTGGGAGTCGTCGAGAACAGGACCAACTGTGCCACACAAGAAAACGCGCTAAACTGTGCGACATTGTGGCAATAACAAGGGTTAACAGAGTCTTTGGGGGTTGAAAAGTTTAAGGGGGACCCATACTCAAATCGTACACGATTTTCATACACTTTTTAAATGAAAGATTTAAGATACATTTGCTGGAATAAATATGCAGTTTTTAAGAAACTCAAAAGATTTATTCAAAAAAAATCTAATTACGAGTCAAGTCAGGCATACTTCACTTTGCTTGCGTTGGTGCCTTGGATTTGTTGATTTTAAAACAAAATACTTTGTTTCTGTGTGTTTATTATTGGCAAAAATTGTATATAAAAAATTTTTTTTAGAACAATAGACTTGAAATATAAACTTGCAAGGTAATTTAAAAAATATAGTTTGAAGCAAATTTTTATAAAGTTATTGGATAAAAATAAATTTGTTAGGGTTTTAAAATACTATAATATAAGTAAAATTAAACTGCAGTAATTTTCAAATATTCGAATTCAGTGACTGGTTTCTTAAAAAAAATTGTTTTCAACATATTACAGTTGGTTCCCCCTTAATGACAATAGGGAAAATGTTAACTTAGGGAAATTAAATTAATATTTCAAAAATATAAAAACTATTCATTTTGTATATTTTTTTTAAATATTTAATTCAATATTGTTTAATGTTTTTTTAATCTTTCAATTAAAGACTATTAAAGGGAAATTTTAATGTCTTAACATTTCAAGATATTTTTACTTTGGTCACTCTTTCACTAGCCAAATAATTATACCGCGAATATTTAAAAGGCCACACATAGTTGATATTGATATAATGAAGAATTATTATACCACATCCCCTTTAAAATTTTATGGCAAATTTTTTATGACGATCACTCCGAATTCGTTAAAATTGTCCCGAAAGAAGATTAATTAAAACACAATCGAAAGTTAGTCATAAATATTTATTCAGTTTAGTAGGTAAGCTTGCACAGTTCAATAATAGCATTTTTATGATGATTCGTCTTTAAACAACAGGTTATTGCAAGTAGTAAGCCATAGAAGGGTGCGCTTTCTTTGGATAATTCTGAATAGTTTTCCTCTGTAAGCTGGATGGGCGTGTGAATGGTTTTGGGCGTGCAAGTGTTTGAGTGTTTGTGTCTAAAATATTAAATATATATATGTTTAAAGATATTAACCAAAGCAACGATAAGCCACAATCGAAAATCACATTAGGTTCGTAAGTGACAGAATGCAACGAACGGAAAATCCCGAAAAGCAATAATAAATAACAACAAATGCCGCCGAGTGCTGTAAAGTGATGTGTGAGACGATCCGTGGATCAACTGCTTGCTAAAATACATTTCTATCTCTGTATGCCGAAAATATGTACTTTTTCTATCTTTGTATATCTCTGTAATTTCCATGGATAATCACTGTTTGACACCCGAAAATGGAGCGATTGCTGGATCCGGTTTATTTAGCGACTAGCTCCGCAAATCAATGACCTTTATCTTGGCCTGGCCGTCCATCCGGATGTGCTGGGCCTCCATAAAAAGTGGCGGGTCATTCGGATGCGGATGAAAGCCAGTCTGCCGACATTGGGCAATAAAATCCAGTCCGTAATGCGGCGTTAGTATAAAGAAACCAGTACTAAGAAAATAATTATTCGTAAATATATTTAAGAGCCATAGATTTACAGGAGACTCACGTGTTGTACTTGGGCGCACAAACAATGGCCAAAGCCTCGGGCATCATCATCTGGTAGGAACAGTGCGTATGCAAGTCAACGGAGGACAGAAACGCAGTCTGGCTGGGATGTGTCTGAAAATGAAGCCATTTTAATATGAAATGTAAGTTATTGTTGCCGGAGACTACTAACATGTATCCAGCCTAGCGTAATTAGCTGCATCTGGTCCTGGACATCAAAGATCTGCTCTTCGTGCATCGTGTTGCAGCTGTCCGGAGTGCCCTGCTGCTGCGGGATGATAATGTGTGTGATGTACAGCTGGTTCTGCGACAGATTACCAGCCAGAACTCCGCACGTCTCGATGTTTTTCGAGGTGTTGGCGTGCGCCAGTTGCAAGAACACATCCATCGTATCCCCCGGCACATGGACGAGGCGTAGCGACCCCGCCAGCAGGGAATCCGTGCGGTTATAAGCCGGCTTCTGGTTGCGATCGAAGCTGGGCTTGGAACTAAAAGAATACGTATTTGTTAGTGGTGTTGTAGTACTTTGAAATAACAAAGTGTCGAAAGGTGTCATACGGCATGTGTAAAATAAATATTGGAAAAGAAACAATACGAGAATAAACAATGTAACATTTTGGATACGCCTAAACTTATCGAAACTAATATAATCTCAATGTCAGGTCATACCCAGATTCGTCATTGGGGAAAACATAGTTTTTTTTTAATGCATAAACAATATATCTCTTTAAGGAAAGTATCAGTGCTTTATCAAGCTTAATCAAAATCGTATCGTTATTGCCGTCATAAAAACGATCGTTCGTAAAATAAACCCAACCGCTAAAAAGCTTATGTTTGTTGTGAAAATTCCAAACAAAAACCTTGCGGTTTCAAATGGCCCCATCGTCGCGCCTCATCAAATGTCAAAATGAAAATAACTACAGGAAAGCCTAGACACTTCTGAGTTTGTTAATCGAATACTTTAGGCTGTTTCCAAACAAAAACTTACTTGGGGGTCTTATCGGCGACAGTTGCTTCGCTGGCAGCTGGTAATAGGAGACCAGAACCCGATCCCGGCAAGCTTCGATTGGCGCCCGTTGGAAAGTCGTTGGGATAGACCACCTTGTCGAGCAGGTCAAGATCCGGGGCTGAGGGCTGGTTGACCTCGTCAATGAGCACATGAAGGTTGGCTGGGATCAGCGAGGGTATAGTAGTGGCACTAGCTTGCTCCCTTTGTCGCTGTCGTTCCCGTTCCAGTTCCCGTACACGTTCCGCTTCCTTGCTCGCTAGGAACTGTTCGTATTCCCGTTGATAGTGTACCTGCAGCTTGGTGCGCAGCTTCTCCGTCGTGGGCATAATTTCGTCCTTGATCTTTTTGCTGATGTCGCGCACCTCAGACTTGACAGAGGCATAGTCCGGGTGTTGGCGAATCTTCTCAAGGAACAGTGTCATATAGCGGAGGTAGAGTATGAAGGCGTTTTCATGGTTGCCCTCCCGTTGGTAGACTTTCGCCATGCGCAGCATCTCAGTGCCTGAGCGGTAGTAGCTGCAAGGACATTCGAAAAGGGTACGAGCATGAGAAAATCCTTGGCGGCAAGGTCGCCCACAAAATCGAAGGACTCACCGCGTCACAGGCATATTTTTGTCCACCTCGATGAGGGCTCCGCAGTGCGACAGGTGCTTCAACCTCTCCTGCGGCTCCACGACGCCCATGCTCATGTTGTTTACCGACTTTGACATGGTTTCACTTGCTCCGTATCTTCAGCTCTGTTCCTGCAAATCTGCATCTGCCTCCTTCACCTCGCCGTTTCGTAGGTCTGTTCCGCTTATTGTCTGCTCCGATGGCTTTGCATGGGCTGCCAGTTGCGAGATTCGCTATTTTGCAAGGTTCTGGCCTGAAGAATTATTACTCATAATTACGCAGGTGGCGTCCTCTGGAAAACAACACAACAACAATCGAAAATCGAACAGCTGTTGGCGTAAACAACTATCGAAAGAAGTCCACCCCTAAAAAAGGTGTCGTCTCTAAGAGGGCGAGGGAAATTTGAATGTGTAGTTTTGTAAAATAAAGCGCAAATAAATTTTTACAATTCTATTATGATAGATTTTTTTAAATTTTTAATAAAAAATAAAAGTTAATATTAATAGTCTCTAATCAAAGGACGCTACATTTTGAAGTCTAAAACAACGAGTAAATACAAATGGAATATAAATCTGTTAAACATAAAGTTCATACTATAAACAAGGTTTCTGTGGTTAACGAATTTATCTGTATTGTATTTTTTGTATTCGAATAAAAAAAATAATATTTTAAGCAATATTGCGTAGTAATCGAAATATAATTAAGTAAATATAAACCAGTTCTTTTTTTTAACATAATTTCCCGTTTTTTATTTTTACTACACGTGTTCTTTGTCTGGTTAATACGCTCGTGCACTAAAGTTTTTAAGGTATTTATGTAAAATATAAAAAAAAAATAACTTTATTCAAGACCTATAACGGGAACAACCGAGGTGTTATTGAAAAAAAATAAATAAAGAAACCATTAGCTCAAATATAAAAAATTAAGACATTATCTTAAGACATTATCTATCTTCTCTAAGGAAAGGAATTAAAAATATTTACACGTTTAGAATAAATGACCTTTTCGTTTATATTTATACCCAAAAGCGAAATAAAAGCCTTGCAATAATGCGTTGCAAATTTAAATTTGTGAAAAGTATAACAATAATTCTTCCTATCAATTGCACGTAACCTAATCCGTATCTCGGCAAATAAAACACGGCTAATCTTGGTAGTACACTTAATAACATAGCGATAGTTGGTTATAATCAAAGTGGCTATTTAAAAGACCCCTTGGCGGACCGATTGTGGAAATCTTATGGCCGTTCATTCAGTAGCAGCGCGTGGTCTGAACGAAAAGGAAGCCATTGCGACTCCTCCTGGCCAGCCGGGCATCTATTTCTCTGGGGTAAGTCAAATATCAGGCAATTAGCAGTTTAAATATTGGCGATCCAACAGTGCGAATATCTGTTGTTTGCGGGGGTCAAAGTGCACACTTGTTTACCCAAGGGTATTAGCCTTAAGTGGCCCAATCTAACGCCACTGATCTGCGGAAACTAACGAAGCGATATGATAAGTTATCGCCGGATTATTTAAGGCATGCAGATCGGGCAAAACCTATATACAGTGCAGGTGGCAATATTGGACAGAGTCAAGAGCTCAATGAGTTATTAAAATTAGATAGTTATCATTTTTGAATTTACGTTAAGATTATTGAAATTCCAGGGAGTTTCTCCCTTGTAAGCTTGTTGAACATAGCCCATTTTTTTGCTAAAATTTTGAAGCTAATTTGCTTTTAGAGATTGAAACCCCACGATTGACTGCTTGGGAAAGTGACCAACTGACGGATTGATTGCACGTACGCCCGCAACTAGCCAAAAAAAGAAAATAAATAAAAACCGAAAACCAAAAAACCCATTCACAGATGTAGACGCCGAAAAGCGAACAAAAATAAATACGATAAAAGAGAGGGAACTGAGCTCGGATTGAGCCGCAGATTGAGTTTGGCTTCCAGCTCGATCAGTTTTCAGTCGAGTGCCAGCATGGGCGCAAAGCGGGCGACAATCCCACGGATCTCGGTTTTGGATTCGGTTGAAATAGTTTCGTTTTGAATGGTTTTATTTGTGTTTTTTGTCGGGGCGGGGGCAGCAAAGTGTCGCGTTCGTGGAAAGATAAATAAATAAATACAGAAAAGACACAAACCGAGTAGTGCCCAGCATGTTTTGAAATCAGTTTTCGGCATCGACAAGCCCCGAATCGCAACTGCAAATGCAGCACATTGCCGGGCAGTTAATTACATCGAATTAACTTTAATTTGGCGTGTGATAAGCTCGCTATAATAAACCGCTACACCGCGTTAAAACCTCAATTTAGACCAGCTCGGAGTTTGGCTTTGAGCAGATGAAGTGGCGAGTGAACAAGTTAGCCGTTGTCAAGGAGCTGCCTTATTGCATAACCCTCAAAAAACAAGTCCAAGCATCCCTAAATCAGTGCAAGTGACCTCAACGAAGAGATACCCACGTATAGCGTACATTACCTCTGTATGGACCGCATTAAGTGCGAAGCGTATAAAAGGCTCATCAACCGAAATCTTCTGTAATTTGCTCAATTGGCGCGTTGTCCGGCGATCAGCGTTTGGCGGCCTGTATCCAAGAGATACTTTTGCAGTATCTCTACCTAGCAGCGTGTAAGTGTGTGTTACATTTTCGAGCCTCTAGGCGATTGCAAAAGTATCTGAAGACTTGAAACTGAAATCTCGCATCGAAATCCGCGCAAAATTTACGTGTTTACACAGCCATTTGTATCGGTATCTGTATCTTTTGCGATGGCCCTGCAGCTGATGGTTTGGCCGTATAAATGTTATTGTTTTTTAGTTTTTTTTTTGCCGCCTGTCCGATGCCCGATCCGAGCATATTTATTTAATTTTCGTTTTCAATGTCAGCCCCGCTGTTGTGTGTAAATTATGCAAAGTGTGTGGTCAGGGGTCTTTTGGGGGAGGCAGGAATCACAAGCTGCTTTACATTCACGACACTCGCCCACTCGATTTCCTATTTAACGCCTTTTTTAGGGAAACCAGAGAGTTCTAGGCGAAGCTCCAGTCTGCATACAAAAGAAGTCGATTCATCACTTCACTTCGAAAAAAAGACAAAGGAAGTTAGTTGATAAAAGGGAAGGGAGGCGTGGTTTTTGGGGGCGAATGGAAAACCCCACTGGTTTTGGCTTTCAAGAGATACAATAGATGTGGCTATGATAGCTTCTGAAATTTCCATAAGACTAGTACAAGGGTGGAATACATAAAATTTGGATCTTCTTGGTAACTTCTTCCTTATTATTTGGATTTTAATAACTACTATTTTTACGACCGCTACTGTATGATGGCCTATGAGCCACTGAAGAAGCCGCTTTGGGTTTCGCAACTGATAAAAACCGGTTCCGGAGACAGTCTGATAAGAGATCCCCCGGCTGCGGGTCGGCTGTTTGCTTTTGACATTATTGTTATTATTATTATTGTTATTGTTACTTGGCTCGTTGTCAATAAGTCTGCTGGAGGTCACACCCCACCCAACGTTGATCCCATTCGAGCGATTGCCAACTGCCAGCGGGAGGGGGGAATTTGCATTTGTCCGCTGTGGCCAATTAATAGATGATGGCCAAGTGGACCCAGCTGTCCAGTTGTCATTTCGAATCGATTGCTTTCGTCAGATATTTGCAATCTACTGTTCGATTGCCAAATACGAATGAGGGATTGCTGATTTCTGTGACTTTGAATATATGAAAAGATTGCACAAAAAACATTGTTCAGAACTGCGGGGAATACTATATAAGATTAATTTTCAATATAAATCTGTTTTGAATTTTTGTAAAACAACGGAACATTTAAACACTTTAATAAACGTGAGAAATATTGTCAAATTATGTTAAGCAGGTTTATGATTACCATTTAAAATTCAGTTTTAATACATTCATTATTTTGTATTTCTGTATTCATTATTTTATGGTATTTTCAAAAATAGACAGACACCAGAGGAATGATTATAAAATCCATAACAATTTAGCTAATATTGTTAATTGTTCAAAATACGTGTCAAAGATAATGGCTGTGTAATTGAGTCTGTGTCTGAACCATATTATTAGTTGGACATAGTTGGACAAACATGATCATTTTTTATAAATTATTTAACTAATGCTAAATATTTTCTGATTAACAATTTTTTCTCTACTTTCAGGTTAAAGCTTTTAGAAAATCGACAAGATGGCTTTTAGCAAGACAATCTTCTTGGCTTTATTGTCCCTAAGTTCCATTTGTGGTTTGGCCTCTGCCACCTACAAAGTGGGTGTGGGCCGAGCTGACATCACAGGACCTTCTGTGGAAATTAACTTTGTGAGTTCGTGACCTGACACAATATCCATTTTTGGCAAGTTACTTATAAAGAAATTTGCTCCTAAACAGATGGGCTATGCCAATATTAAACAAATTGGCCGGGGCATCCACACCCGAGTCTTCGCCCGTGCCTTTGTGGTAGAGGACGAGAACGGCAACCGAGTGGCCTTTGTGAGTGCCGACTGTGGCATGATGGGCTACGGATTGAAGAGGGAGGTGGTGAAGCGCCTACAGGCACGTTATGGCAATATCTACACCACCGAGAATGTGGCCTTGAGTGGCACCCACACCCACGGTGCTCCTGGTGGATTCTTGATGCACTTGCTCTACGATATCTCCATTCTGGGCTTTGTTCCCCAAACCTTCGAGACAATGGCTCAGGGTTTGTACTTGGTGAGTTGGTCGATCTTGCTTTTCAGTATCTATAACTTATACGTTTTTTTAACGCCCATTTAGAGCATCAAGAGAGCCACCGACAACCTGGTTAATGGGCGGATTTTCCTTTCCAAAACCACTGTCTTGAATGTAAACATCAACCGCTCTCCCTCCTCCTATCTGAGAAATCCCGCCGAGGAGCGTGCTCAGTACGAGCACGATACGGATAAGACCCTGACCCAGTTGAAGTTTGTGGATTTGTATAACAATTTGCTGGGAGCATTCAACTGGTATGCTGTCCATGCCACCTCGATGAACAACACCAACAAACTGGTGACCAGCGACAACGTGGGATATGCTGCCCTCCTCCTTGAAAAGGAGTACAATCCGAACAAGATGCCTGGCAAGGGAAAGTTTGTGGGCTCCTTCTGCTCCTCCAATCTTGGCGATGTCTCGCCCAACATAATGGGTCCCAAGTGTTCCATTTCTGGCAATGAATGCGATCTGCTCAGCTCGCGTTGTCCTGCCGGAGAAGGAGATTGCTTCGCCTCCGGTCCCGGTAAGGATATGTATGAGAGCACCCAGATCCTGGGTCAAACGGTTAGCCGATGCCGCTCTGCGTTTGCTGGCCGACAATAGTCAGGAAACGGAGACCAAGGCCCGCGAGGTGACTGGCGATGTTCGCTTCATCCATCAGTTCGTGGATATGCCCAACTACAATGGCAGTACCTACAATCCTTTGAGCCGGAAAATCGACAAGATCCGTGGATGTCAGCCCGCTATGGGTTACAGTTTTGCTGCAGGTACCACCGACGGACCAGGAGCCTTTAGTTTTGAACAGGGAACCACCACTGACAATGCCATGTGGAACTTTGTGAGGGATTTCATAGCCGCCCCCACCCAGGAGGATATCAAGTGTCATGAACCAAAGCCCATTCTTTTGGCCACTGGCAGGGTAAGTCTTGTATTAATGTTGATTCAAATAAAGGGGTTTTGTGTTATTTTCTTAATTATACCAGTTTTTAAAATTAAATAAACTTTTTCATTAAAATGTTATCCCTGAAATATATAATAGCTCCATATTTAACGTTCACCTCAAACTTTGACCCATAAAATGCACTGTTTCCCCATAAAATGCAAGGTTTCCAAGTTCCTCAAACTTTAGTTTTTTAATCATTTAATGTTAAATTTTTTAAGTGATACTTTGTTCGTTTTTATTATTAATCTTTACTATTTTAAAATTTCAGGCCACCTTCCCTTACGAATGGCAGCCAAAAATTGTGTCCGATCAGTTGCTGAAAATAGGAGACGTTATTATTGCCGCAGTTCCCTGTGAGTTTACCACAATGGCCGGAAGACGTCTAAGAAATCAAATTCGCGCTGCAGCCGAAGCCATATCCGGTATCGAGCCCGAGGTGATCATCGCCGGACTGACCAACATCTACACGAGTTACACCGTCACCCCGGAGGAGTACCAGGCCCAGCGTTACGAAGCCGCATCCACCATTTTCGGACCACACACCCACTCCATCTATATGGATGTCTTTGAGCGATTGACCAAGGCGATGATGAAGAACGAGACCGTGGAGCCCGGTCCAAGCCCGCCTTACATGAACGATGTGATGTTGTCACTGAACACCGGAGTCCTCTTCGACGGACACCCCATCAATACCGATTTCGGTTACGTCAAGTCGCAGCCCAACAAGGAGTACGGAATCAATGAAACCGTAAAGGTCACCTACATATCTGGAAACCCTCGCAACAACCTTTTCACCGAAAAAACTTACTTCACCGTGGAGCGAAAAATTAATGAGGATCGCTGGAAGGTGGCCTACACGGATGCCAGCTGGGAGACGAGGTAAACAGGGTCTGGCAGTTCTTTGTTTAATCTTAGATAATAATTTTAAATATATTTTCAGAATGATCTGGCACCGTACCAACACCATTCTAGGCTTCAGTGAGCTGGATATCTACTGGGACATTAGTCCGCAAACACTTCCTGGAGAGTACCGCATCCGGCATTCGGGAGAGTACAAGTACATCCTCGGCGGAAAGTATCCCTACGAGGGTCTGTCGCACTCCTTCACCGTGAAGGAGGATTAGGTGTAAATCAAGACATCCCCTATAGAGAGTTTGTCCCATTTAAATATTCCTGGCCAAAAATATTTTGGCCCATCAAAATGAAAATCCAACACTGATTCCATGTATTTATTTACCATTTGTAAGTGAGAGGAAAAGCTTTATTTTTGCAGATTGCGAATAAAAAAGATGCCAAATTTTGTTGAAACTAAGTTTTAAGTTGTTTTGATATTTTGAATGGGATAATACACTTAAAACAAGTTTAAATGGCAAAGCTATTTGGCGATATAATATTACTATTTAGATATTTTATGTTGATGGCGTTCTCTATGGAATATTTAGTTTTATGCCGAATTCAAATAACCCGCCATACTTTTTTTTATATAAAAAACAGCTGTTCGAATGCGATCCACAAAAGAGAGTGGAATGTATCTTTTCGATTGTAGAGTGTAGTTGTGTTCCTGCGCTCTCTCAGTATCTTTGAAATTTCCAGCTCCAAGAAACACAATCCAAAACAAAAACCAGAAAACACGCACTCTCAGATACTCTCTCGCTGTGGGCCTGGAAATGTATCTTTATCTACGAGTGGCCGAGGCGGCAACAACACCAGTTCCATTCGGGTTTTCTCAACGCGCGGACGCAGTGTTGTGGTTTTAATTCTCGAAAAACTCAACACTAAAAACCAAACGAAATTCAGAAAGAAAATCGTGGGAGAGAAAGAAATCAGAATCAGGACCGAACAAAAATATCCCAAAGATTCACGAATCGTGGGTTCTGCCAAGTGCAATTCCTATTTATTTGGTTCCTAGGCTAAGAGTGCGAATGTATCTGTGAGATACGCAGTGCGGGCGTGCAATGCAATCGGGGTGTGTGGTTAGCTGTCCCTTACTTTGAGAGCCTGTAAACAAAGAACCTCTCAGGTGATTGGACCCGATATTTGTCACTCTTCAGCAACAAGTTCACAGGGTAAGTTGAGGCATCCGTGAGATACTTTTTCTGGAAGAATCCAAGCTCTACTGACGTGTTTCACAGCTTCCGTCTTGCACTGATAACACTGAAATAAAACACTGGGGTCTTTGATTCGAATAGAAATGCCGGAAAGTGGGGCAGCTAAATTGAATATTCGATTTTGATTAGAGAGAAATTCTCGGCGACGGGATGGGATTTTTTCCATTCCACCCGGCGGGTCTGTGTGTATGCGAGCTTGTGTGTGTATGCACTTGTTGTCACCACATGGTCAGCTACTCAATTGACCGCTGAGCAAGCCCCTTTCCCTGTGCCTCTCTACTAAACCTCATTTCCATACAGATGCTTCTGCCCCCCGACTGGCGATAAGGCACTAAATATCTGGACTCGAAAAATATTTCTATGCCTAGACGACCATACATCTTTGCCACATCAGTCCGGGTCTGTTTATATAATAGTGGGGGCATCGGGATCGGGATTTGGGGGGCAGTTAGGAGGAAGTCGCCTCAGTCACGTAGTCAATTGTCGGCATTTGTTTTGGTTGCGTTTCATCGTCTGCACTTCATCTTCTCGCTCTCTGTTGTTGTGCTCCTGTTTTCTGGAATGCGTTTCAAAAGATTCATCCCCTAAAAGAGAACTAGTACTGGAAGTGGTTCTAGAACCCCTAAAGTATTGCCAACTATATGAAAAAAGGATATATTTGTTAATACCCTTTTTTCACTCTTTTGGTAAAAATATTATTCTTAAATTATTTTATATGGTTACGTTATTTTTAAAAGATTTAGTACCCACTGGTGTTAAAAATTCTTGCCCACGAAGCCAAGAGTTCTCTAAGGACAAAATGTCCTGTCTTTAGCCGAGACACAAACCACTCTTCTCGGGTTTTTGAGTTTGGAATTTCCCTTCTTTTGGGGAATATTTAAAAATAAAATTATTTAACCGCAATACAATTTATATAAAAATTGTTTAATACTAACAATCACTCTTTAAAATAAAAACATTAACTTCCTTTCTACTCAAAATACATATAAATAAATTCCAATTTGTTATTATTGTCTAATTTTTTAAATTAATAGCCCAGTTAATTGAGCGCCTTTCTCCAATTAGATTTTTTCGAGTGATTAATGCTTAAATGCTATACACAAAAATAAATTGGGCAAGCGACTTCAATAGCTTCAATTAACTTACGATTTAGCTGGCGTTAATTTATGAAATTTATAATTCAGCCACCCTCCGGTTCGGTTCGTTCCCCTTTCGCCTTTTTCGGCTTTTGGGATTAATACTAAGACGATTTGATCAGTCCGGCATTTGGTCAATATTTGCTTGCTAATTAGACCGGCAATGGCAACCGGTTGGCAAGGTGGCGGCTGTCCGCTAATAGAGATGGATTTGAAAACGAAAGTCGCTCTCTTGCCAATTCCAGTCGTGTGTCGAATGCAATGAAAGTAAGGACAGTTACCCACTTCCTTGTCTGGCTAATTGCCCCCGCTTCGCCTCGTCCTCCCTTGATCTGGCCCAGTTTTTCCCACTTTTTTCCCGAGCTCATCTTTTGCCTTTTTATGATGCTTCGATGTGGACTTTCAACCGGTTTGGCCCGGTTGCGATTGCGATTTCCATTTGGGACGCCGTTTATGCTTACATTTTCAAGGTGAATTGTAAAATTTATGTGTGCACACGCTCCGTGACTTCATCTGTCTGGCATTGACAGGGGGTGGGACTTTTGGGGGCAGGAACTGGTTGGGGGCGATCTGCGAACATTTGTCATTCATTACTAATTAGAAAACTGGCTGGGTGCGCATGAATTATTCCTAGTCCTTCCTTCCTTACTGCTGGTCTCATCTCCACTGTAAGTTTTCTGTGATGACAATTTTTCAGACACAGAGAAAAATAATTTGCAGTCCAATAGTAGAATAATGTAAGACTCTATAAAGACTCTTATAGTCTCCACCGCCACCGTTTAAATACACTACTTTTGATCTCCAATTTAAGAGCCAATATTTCATCTTTTAATGTTTATCCCCCATTTTTGAAGTGCTCTGGCCTAAGGGTTGAGTTGTGCCCTCAAGCAAAACTTGGGGCAATCAAATTAACGCTTATGGAATTGAAAAGTTTTTGCTTCGATGTGGATGTCGTATGTCTGGCAGTAGAACTTCTGCCAGCAGTCTGAAAATCACATTACCCCAGGGTCGGACTTCAAGGAGCACTGCAACATGTGGCTGTTGGCCAGGCCAACTCAATTACACTTAACCAAATTGTTTGCATAATTTGCACAAACTAGACCATGATTTTCCCGCTCAGAATTTATTCTCTGTTTATTTTTCTCAGGAAAGTGGAGAGACCCCAACTCTGGGGTTAGGGCAAAGTTTCTTAGACTGATGATGACTTTAAAGCGAATGGAGATGATGAAGTGAAGCGGTTGTGGACGAGGCGCGTCTAACGAGGCCCATTAAGTCAGTGAATTAGAGAAAAACTCGGAATCAAATTACAGTGCCAAGCAGAAATCACAAGAGTGCCGTCAATTCGATGCGATTTTAATTATGCATTCGATCGACGAGTATAGCCACGCAAATTGGCCATACTTAATGGAAAAGAGGAGGGTCCACAAAGGGGGAGTTTTGGACCTGCGAGGAAGCCTTACCCATTGCAAATTCCGAATTGGCAAATGTCACAGCAGACTCAGAAAATGAAGAAGCTTTTTTTGGAGTGCAGAAGGTCAGCTGGCGGGGATCAGGGGTCTGACATTTAGCAGCTGGCAGACTTCGGTGGGAGCAGTTTGGCGACTTCGTGCCACATTAACAGACACTGGCCCAAAGAGACATCGTGGTCTAGGACCACAATATCCACCAGCACGAAAATGCCATACCACAAAGAGCAAGCATTGAAAAAGCTAAATAGTTAAATACGGCACTACCAGAAAATATATCTTTGAATTTTTTATTTACAAATATTTGTTAAAGTTGCCTTTCTATTTAAAGCTTCTATGCATTTTAATAGGACATCTGCTCCACCCAAAACGTAGCAACAAATTAATTCAGAGAAACTAGTTTATAAAGTCATTCTGATTTCCAATTCTTTCGTCAATCAAATCCCACAAAATGTATTTATATTTCGGAGTGGCATTTAAAACTACTTAAAGTTCATTTTGCAATTTATTATTTATTTAAATTTCATTTCAATATTATTGAGACTTTAATATGGAATTTAGCCATAATGAAGATTATTAATTAAAAGCTTAACTATACTGCATCTACGCAAGAAACTTGCTTTAAAGCTGATTTCTTTATTGAGTCGAAAACTCGCATTTATAAATGTATGCAATTTATAATCAGATTCATTTGTCACCTGAACATTTCTAAGGTTAGAGATAACACACACTTTTTTCCAGTGTCCATCGGTTGAGTTCCGAATTGGCTGCGAATGCACAGTTAGTGTGTTTTTTGGTGGCTCATAAATGTCGGTGGTGCCGGCTACTGGTGGATGAGTTATAGTCGTGGCCCCGTCCATCTAAAACTTGGAGTCGCTTCAGCAGCTTCCGCGACCCCTTGGCTGGTCATAAAATTGATGGACGACATTTGTTGGGGGCCACAACGGAGCGAGACAGATAGCCCGGCCAGGAACCTGCCAATCGGCCTTGCCCAAGCTCTGTGTGCTTCACACAGAACCCAAACACCCCCAACAAGGTGTGGGCAGGTGTCTGTCTACCTGTAACATTTGCTTCTGAATAATGATGTCGTGTCGGCTCAAATTGTGCCGTTGCATTTATAGAATTTGTGGCAGTTGTTGACAGTTTCATCTGAGCAAGAGTGTCGCAGATCAGCAGGAAGGATGTGGGGGAGCTGGGAAAAATGTAGCTAACAATAAGATAGGTTTTATCGTGGTGCCAGGTGCTACAGTGGAAAATTTGCCAAAGTTTGCTTGCAAAAATAAACAAAATCATGTTAGTTTCATATGGATTGTAAAGTTTGCTCTAGTAAAGTTATAAAAAAAATATTACATTTCAATTTGGAGACTGAAAGTAGGTCATCCTGGGAAACAATTTTTTACTGTGACAGCAAGGACAATGATTTTGTCCCGCAGGTGGGAAATAGTTGCTGACTGGCCAGATAGGTGGCAAGCTTTATGTGTTAGATGGCGCTGTCGCCCCACACAAACGTATCTGGATCTGTGCCTGCTGTCAGCAAACCAGCCAACCATTGAACCTTCTGTAAGTCAGTGGGTCGTCCAATGTGCTTAGTCAGCGTTTTGCAAAAAAAAGTATGTATTTCATAACTTAATTGCAGGCAAGCGCGCAAGATAACAAAAATTGTTGAACAAAAGCCGGCAGAAAATTAATTTTCATTTCACCCAACTTTTTCTCCTCGGCTTTCGGAGAAGTGCATTCAAACCGAAACCCAAAAAGGGAGACGGGTGGCGGGCAGAAGCTTCCACTGGCCGCAATCGAAATTGTTGCTGGGTTGCATAAAGTACAAAGAATACGAAAAAGTGCAGCACGCAAGCCAAAAATTGCTGAGCCACCTATTCAGAGGCTCTCCGGTTGCGTCTGTCTATTGGATTTTTGTTGCATCGACTTTCCGGACGGGAGGCGGACTGTGAAAACGAGGCGTGGCCCTTGTGGAAAATGCAATCCGACGATGATGAAAGTCCATTTCATTACAGCACCACAACTTCCACTGCAAGCATGGTGAAGTGGGCAGGTGGAGAATGATGAGGCGTGAATGAAAATTGATTGGGAGATTAGTTTGCCTAACTAACCAGAAATGGAGATGAGATGGAAAATTATGTTGTATCATAGAAAATTGCAAAATTTTGTTTAAAAGCTTTCTACCCGTATAGCCAAAGAATATGCCTTCTTCTGCCAAAAATTCCCTATAATCCATCATATTTCGATTATTATTTTCACCACAACTGTGTCCCAGTGGCCAGCCACCCTTGATGCATATTAAATGTCTAAAATCGAATTTATCTCGGTTATGCCTTAATTTCCGTAACCATATCAACTTGCAGCACTTTTCCACCTGGCTGCCGTTTGTAATTTACTGCCAATTATTTATCGTAAAATCAAATTTCAGCTTTGTTCTGACAGGTCTGGGCCCAGTTCCGGCCGCAGTTGGCTACTTCAGTGTCTATGGTAATTAAAGCTTTCTGACATTTCCCCCAAATAATCTAAATTATTTGTGTTGTGGTGCCGGACTCTTTGTGTATTCAATATTGAAAATTTTGGCATTTTGCATATACTTATTGGCGGTTTAAAACCGAACTTTGTTTGTATTCCACTCGCTGACAAAAACGACATTTCGACTTTATTGGGGCCATCAATATGATCGACCAGAAAAGTGAGTAATCCAGTATCGGGTGGCATTGTGTGTCCAGACAACTTGGCAGGTGCTTCTGCATTAAAAAATTCACACAAATATACCTGTAGGTAGTTTTATTGCATTATATTGTTTAGCTTCGACAACAGGGTAATGTGCTAACTACACCAGTTTGGGATGAGCTCGTAAAATGTTATATTTATTGGATTAAATTGAATTTAATCACGTTCATTAAACAGCATATCTTAATAAGAGGGGGATAAATTCAAAAATTAATTTAAAGAACAAAAAAAGCTGACAGTTATAGTTGAGATTATTTTAATGCCTTCACTTGGCTAAGATAACATTTAAATTAAGAGAATTAAAAGGGGCAAAGATCAACTAATAAATTTGTTATTATGCCATTATTAATAAAGTTCAAACGGAAGTATATTTATTATTTGGCATTCCTGTAAAAGTTTCAGCATTTTATTTGCATATCTTCACATATTATTAATAGCTCCCACGCACAGCTCATAAAGCACACCTTACTTTACCAACTTGCAATTGGGTGGTCGTTTCCTCCAGCTAAAATTCTTTGGGCCAAATGGTGCAAGTCATGGCAACAAACATTCCGTTTGTTGCACTGAAATTCCTGCAAATTAAAACACAAGTATTCGGTCCACACTTTATGGCCGTTTCGATGGAATGAAAGGGGTCAGTGCGAAGCGATCGCCAGAGAGGTCGCTGAACTCATTTGCACGAAATGCAGAAGCAACGGGGGAATATGTGTGTCCCATTCATCTGGATGAAATAATATTTGCATTTCAATAACTCTGATTGTGTAATGATGAGGAGGAAAGAGCGAAAGTACCGTTAAAGGTTTGGTCATCACTGACAATGAAATGTTCTGTTTTGTTTGCCGCTGCAGCGACGCGTATCTGTGGGATACATTTGCATATCTAACGGGGAGTTCTTTGAACCCCAATTAATCGTTCTCCAAGAGATGCAGGGCCAATTTAGTGAGAAGTGGTCTATCTTCATCTAAAACTAGAGACGAAAATTCCGAAAAGCATACGTAGAAACTGGATAGTAAATGTTTGAGGTGGAATCGTAAAATTTAATGGCTGTCCGAGCTGAAACATGCCCTCGTTCTGATCAGACTGCCCGAAACTCCAACTAGAAATGGAAATTGGAATAGATACGTGTACGTGCCGGGGTGTGGCGGGGGCTTTAACCGGTTGGGCCATTAAACTGGGCGAGATTATTTAATATTTGCTGACAGCTCTGTCCGCTTAACACATGTTAGCTGACATAAACCGCCTCAGCTAAGAGCATCCATAATTCTGGCCAAAAAGTGTTGTGACTGTTGGCCGAAATGCCGCGAATTAATAACAGAGCTCATCTGAAAGACCGTGTGATTAATGTGAGCAATTACCTTCCCAACTACCAGTCTGACTTGGCGGTGAGAAATAAATTAATGTTGATTAATTATTCAATGCCCTTCAACTCAAACCGCCTGAGTATCCCATAATCCTTGTGGTTGGTGGATCCTGTTGGACGGCCACCCACGACCAACTTCGATATGCAAATTAAGTGCCACAAAGCATTGGCGGCGTGCATTTATCTTAAAGATGCGAGTTAGCGGCGCGCAGCTAATTAATATCAATTAAAATTTATTGGCACGCTAACTAAGCCGCAATCTATGAATTCCCCGCCTCGAAAAACGGAACTGGAAACAAACTCGTTTCCTGTCGGGTGTCGGGAGAGTGATTGAGGTACTTTTGCCTAAAAACATGGGTCAATAACGAGATAAATATTTCAACAGAGACACGAGGATGCTACAAAGCAGTTTGCCTAGTAAATAAAATATACAAATCAATACAAATGTATGTACTTATTCAGTTATCAAGGCAGCCTGAGACACGTTTGTACACACTTGTTATTGAATAACTTCTCTTAATGACCTCTTCAAATGGCTACTACTATGGCGTTCTACTTTTTTAAACAACAATGAGGAAACTATTAAATTGTAAAGGAAATACTCGCTTTTAAAGAGCATCTCTGTGTAATGAAAAGTGCCATCGAATGTATTCAAAAATGTATATCTGGGACTCGTTTTATTATCGTCAGCGTGTTGCGAACGCAGTAAAGCAATCGCCATAAAACAATCCACTCGCTGGCAGGTCAAATTAAAAAACGCTCATTAAAATAAATGGCCAACTGCCCAAACTCAAGCAACAGCTGGTTTTCAAAAACAATATTTTGTTTGGATGCTTCGCTTCTAGGTCGGGAGCGATATTAATCAATACGAAAGTCGAGTTCGGGTTCAGTGAGCTTAGAGCTTCTTTTTCGTTTGGGTTTCCCTTTACACATGGTCGGATATTTAAGGCCAAAATCGATGGACGCAACCCATCTGCCCATCCCTCTATGCCCCCCTTGAGGACACAGCATCCCCATACATATTTTCGTTACAAATTGGTAGCTATTGGAAAATGGCTCTCATAGTATCCTATCTGTTTTTCTTTGGCAGGCTTTAAAATGGCAGCGGACTGGCGATTGATTGGCCTCCTCAGCCTTCTTGCCGTATCAGTGGGCGCAGAGGTGTATACCGCCTTGGCGGAGATGGAGGAACTACTAGAGACTGAATCCGTACTGATAACCAACCTGGAGGGCTATATACGTGAGCAGGAGAACAAGCTCAATTTTCTCAAAAAGTGAGTATATTTTAATATTAAATTTTATACGTAACATGTTTAGTATTAGATTACCCAACTAGTACAAAAAAAAACTCTCAAAACATGCTGGCATTTGCCCACTTACTAATGTTAGTTTTATGTAAAAGTTTATTTCCAAATAACTAAATAAGCACGAAACAAATATCTAATTAGATTATTTGCCAACATGCCAGAAAAACGGCCTTTTCAATTTTAATTATCATAATTGTGTTTGACCTTTCGCTTTTAAGCTTTAAATTTATTACACTGCGCTAACCTTTAGATTTTGTAATTTAATATGTTTAAAGCAGCAGACGTAATTACTTACTAATTTATTTTAGTTAATGGGGTACTGGAAACCTTTTGTTTATCGAGAAGAAATATCCATTCTTATGCAAATGTGGAGATCTAGTTTCGAGGCGAATACAAAAGATGTTCAGGTAGCCGCCTGCATGTGAGGTAATTACTTTTGCCACGTGCGAGGGGCAGCTGTTGCATGTCTGTATGTGGCACCAAGTCGCCCGTACGTAGGTTTGTGCATATGTGCATTCGTATCTGCAAGATACATATCTTTTGCTTATGTACAACTGTCAGCGGAAATGGGGGAGCCCATAGGTAAGAGTGGAGAGGTGCAGGATGTGGTGAGACAACTGCCCTAATCAAATAATACCAGAATGCCAGGCGCACTCAGGATCTATGTGGCAGAGCTGTGGTAGTCCTTGTATTTGTATCCACTATATTTGTATCTCGAGCTGTGTTTGTATCTGTATCTGTGTTCCTGTTGCTGTCCCCTGGCTTTGTCACAACAAAGGACGAGACAGGATCCTCACAAACAGCTGACAGCTGTGAGCCTGCTGCCTCAGTCTCTCAGTCTTGGTCTCCTGTCTGCCAACGTTATCCTTGCGGGCTGTCATTGCCCTGCCGTATATCTGTATCCTGTGCTCTCTCATCTCTGTCTCTCTCTCTAAGTATCTTCTGGATGCAGTTTCTAGTCATCTGCTTGTGTCGCGTGCCGTCTGCTTGAGTTGTGAATTTTAATGTTTAATGCCGCTTCACTGTTCCAACTGGCCAGCTGCCAGTGGCTGCAATTTCTGGCTAATCCGTTTGACAGTTGGCCTCGCAAACTGATTTGCTTTTGTGGCCCGTGGCAAAGCCTCCTGTCCGGCCGAAAGGCAATTGGGTTGGCCAACAGCCACCGCCGCGCAGAGCCCCTTGGCGCTTCCAAAATGCCGGGATATACAATGCAACGTCAATATGCATATGACTGCCTAACATTTGAATGAAAACCACGATCGGAATAGCAGGACAAGTTTTTTGAATTTGTTCCTGTGCCAGCGAAATGTAACGGTCGGTTCAGCCACCAAAAGGCAGGGGAGTGGTTGCCTTTGGGGAAGGTTTTCTTTTGAACAAACATTCTAGCTAAACAAGTTTAAGGTGTCAACGACTTAAGAATACCTAGGAAATACGCAAAAAAAACATGGAGTCACGAGACTCAAAATAAAAAACATTCCAAACTAGAATTATATTTATAGTTTGTGCTTTCATTTAGATGACTATCTTTAACACTATTTGCTTTTCATAAATATAATAGTCCGAGTTTTTTGTTTGCATTCATTTTGAGCTCTGATAATCTAGTTTCTTTTTGACATTTTGTTAACATAAATATGTGCATATTAATATAGAAATTTGAATTAATATTTATAATTCAGAAGTATGACGCTTAAAAGCTTTTAAAATAAAAACTTGACAAGAGCCAAAACAAAAATAAATTGATTAGCGAAGTTTCTTTAGCAATAATAGATAAACCAATATACCCTTATGCACATTCTGAGTTAAGAGGTATCAAAATAGCATTAAACAGCCAGAAGGGAGCGCTCTGCAGTTATGAGTTGGTAAATAAGAATTAAAAACGCTGATAAACCGAACCGAATGAATGCCGGCTGCTCCTGCTTGTTTCGTGTCATGGTCTTAGGAACTGGGTTTTCAACCCTCGTTCTCTCATTTGGTTTTTGGGCAGGAGCAGATGTTTCTGGCTTAATGGAACGCGCCAAACACAGAGCCGGGGCATTGTGCGGTTCGTTCTACGGGTGTCTTATGTACCAGCTAGTACATGGGCCGGAGTCGGGGGATGAGGAGAGGGAGGATCGGGGCGGGGCACGATCCACTCGACTGCGCGCCGGCGCAGGAAGTGGAGGAAGTCTGGAAGTTGAGGAGCTGCGGCCTGGAACGAACCTTCAGTTCAGTTGAGTCGCAGTTGCCGAACGGAGCGGATCGATCTTGAGAGTGAAAAGTGCTTGGCAGTGAAAATTAAACCCAAATAGAAACCAGTACAGTGCGATCATGTCGCATCACAATTATACCAATCCGGCTTTTTGCCAAAACAGTGAATTCTATCCAGTTTCCAGTAACAAATCATCTCATGTAGAGTCCATCTACAATAGGAGCTTGCAAATGAATTTTGGGGCAGCTCCCCCGCGATCGGCACACGCCACACCGACTAGAAAAGGCCAAATGCAACGTAGCATGTCCACGCGATCGGTGACGCGGAAGCAATACCAACAGCAGCAGCAGCAACAGCAGCAGCAACATCAAATAAAAAACCAACAACAGCAGGCCAATCAGCAGCAATCCAGTGGTCGGTACGCCTTGGTTCCCTTGGAGGAGCTAAACACCAGCAGAGCTGGCAGATATGCTATAGTTCCTGGCCAGGCGGCCCAGAGGCTGGCCAGATCACAGGATAACCTAGATCGGTATGGCTCGCGGTACGGCATACACGAGGACGAGGAGCCGCACTCCTTCCACGAGGAGCCCCACCAGGAGACCCAGTTTGCCAGCTTGCCGCCTATGATCAATCTGCCCCCGAAACCCATCACCCGGAACAACAACAACAGCCAAACCCCCAACCAATCAATCAAACACGCTTTCAGTAGCGATTTCGGAAGCAAAACCTTTCTCATTGTGGATAAGAACAGCAACCAAAGATACCAAATGGTGCCCACGGCCGAAGACGAGGAGCTGGTGGACGAGAACCAGGAAATTATCCAAATGCACAATGGCCGAGCCCACAGGTATGCGATGATACCAACAGAAGCGGACGAAGATGATTTGCCGGAGCAGGACCAGGAGGAGCAGCAAGAGACCTGCCTGAGCACCACCGAGATATCCCAACAATTCGCAGCCAGGACTTCTACGCCGCAGCAGAGAAACGCGGCAGCGGCAACCAGGGCACTACACGAACTTCTGGTCACGCCAAGGAAGATGCAGCCCCCTCCCAGGCTGGCCCATTCCACGCCCCGGAATGCCGCCCACCTGGAGCAGTTGCAGCTGGAGCGCAGGTTGCAAATCTACCAGAGCCAGCAGGTGCTCAGCCAGTTGGGATCGGGACCACCCGCCCTTCCCCTTCGCCAGAATAGACTTTCGCCCCAGAGACTGCATTACGAGACGGTAAAACCAGCTCCTCTGCAGATTGCTGATCGCTCGATGGCCGTCATAAGTCCAAGGGTTCAGGAGCAGCAGGAAAGGGATCAGGACATGAGCAGTATCCAGGGAAAGCCCCAGAACAACAACTCTTATCCGCAGAAACTGGCAAACGCCACAATAACCTTGGCCGTTGTTTCCCTGATGATGGTTTTGGGCAGCACCATGAATTGTGGATTGGCCATCTATATGATTGCTCACGTAAGTAATTATTATTCTGGCTGCCTCTTTCTTTATTTAATGACCTTATTTTATTTATTCCCTCAACAGTTTGGAAAATCCTTTTTCTTACAATTCAGCCTGGCCTCCTCGTTCTGTGCTGTAGGCCTTGGATTCCTGGGATTCAGATCGCGCCACTGCGAATGGTTGCCCAATAGAAGCTACATATCCGGCTACATCCTGGTGACCGTGTTCTGTCTCTTCAAGTGTTGCGGCCTGCTGGTGATCCTTGTTTGGGATCCCTTCCCAGGCCTGCCTGTCCACGACATAACTTCCGGAGTCATCCTTGGGCTATCAACCTTCACCGTAGTGTTTATTGGCTTGGGCGTGCTGGGAAGTCTCTGGTGCAACCGCCCGCCGCCAGATAATCGCGTGAATGTGGTTTAATTTCCAATAAAAATTAACTAAGCTTGAGATTTAATATTAAAATAGTTGTACACCAGATCCAATAACAACATAAAAACTTGGCACACCGACGGCTAAAAGACCAAAAAGAAGAATTAGACTTTTAAAGAGAGGAAGTTCATCATCCCCTGAAAAGACTGTAAATAATAAGTGGGTTGTACTTACATCATAATATTTTATTGTATGCTAAGGACGGTTATTCATTATTAAATTATTACATGTATTAGCCTAAGAGAGTTAAAAATATATCTGCACCCAATAAATATATTTTTGAACAAATTAAAGACGTTATTACTTACACACTTGGCTGGCTAAAGAAAAGTTTTACAAGATGCTTAAAAATATTATCCTTCCTTATTAAGTTATTTCTTCAACTGCTTACTTATTGATTGACATTGAACTAACACCACATAGACTGAGCTTGAGCGCCCCCGTTTAAGGACTTGAAGAATTCTTGCTGGAAAAGTTCGAACTTCGACCATTTTCCCATCAGCTGGAATGCAATTTTCTGTTCGCGAAAAGCAAAAAGC
This sequence comes from Drosophila pseudoananassae pseudoananassae, assembly GCA_018153035.1. Classification (NCBI taxonomy): domain Eukaryota; kingdom Metazoa; phylum Arthropoda; class Insecta; order Diptera; family Drosophilidae; genus Drosophila; species Drosophila pseudoananassae. Next base: position 5,459,686 of record JAECXR010000055.1, read on the forward strand.
ACTTAGTAAACTGTCTGGTAACTTGGCTCCTCCTTTTAACTTTTCAGCAAAATGGAGGACTACCAGAGGGAACACGCCGACGCCTCCAGTGACATTACCGCCTATGTCTCAAATCCCATCAACGCTTACCTGCTCACCAAGCGCCTGACCACCGACTGGAAACAGGTGGAGAACCTCATGGAGCACGACGTGGGCACCGAGTTTGTGCAAAACATTACCCAGTATCGCAACATCCTTAAGTTTCCTTCCGACGAGGATCTCAATGGAGCGGCAGTGGCCTTGCTGCGCCTCCAGGACACCTACCAGCTGGACACCTCTAGCGTAGCCCGTGGCAAGCTAAATGGCATACAGTACAGGTGAGAGCGGCAAAGTCCCGAAATCCCAGGGATTGCCACTAACTTTATTGCCTTCCAGCACGGAGATGTCCTCGGATGACTGTTTCGAGTTGGGCAGACAGTCGTACGTGAACCACGACTACCATCACACAGTCCTCTGGATGAACGAGGCGATGGCCCGGATGCTCGAGGAGCCCTCGAACCAAACCAAAAGCTTCACCAAGGCCGATATCCTTGAGTACCTGGCGTTCTCCACCTACAAGGAAGGTGAGTGACCAATATTCGGGGTTTTGGTATTTTCCCCCAAAGTGGTTAATTTCACTTGAAGAAATTGCGGGTTAACTTTGCAATTAAATTACTAAAATAAATTTATATTTTTATAAGGAAGCAACCTTTTATAAGAGAATGTAAATATGGTGAAATGTTTTTATATGGTTATAATAATTTTATAGCTTAGTACTTTTATTTTTCTCTATTAAACCGATTTCCCTGCCATTTTTAATTAGTTCCTAAAGAATTCCCTCTAGTACCTAGCCTGTTACTTAAATTTGAGTAATTAAATTCTTAGAGTGTGCTCGCTATCCGCTCTCCTGTTGTCCTTGCTCGTTTGCATGGCACTTTCAGGGTCCATTTGGCTGCAGGAAATTGCACTCTGTCCCCAGCCACTTGCTATTTTAGAACAACCCCCCTTTCACGTACTTGCACCTGCCCTGGCCAGGTAGCCGGGCTGGGTCGCCTGCCCTGAGAGCCTGCCATTAAGTGCGAAAAAGTGTTGGCCATCTGCAGCCAGAGCGACAATGTTGCCGCAGTGGCTAAGAGCAATCACGTAGAGGGCAGGAGCAGGCCCGGTCCTGGCACGTTCCTGGCCCAGGACCCGTGTGGTTTATTAACGTCTTATTACACCCGTAGACCGCTCTTATCCCCTCATCAAGGAGTTGCCAAGCACACGTATCTGTATCTTTAGTGGCTGCTCTCCGAAAAGCCACCGCCCACTATTGCTGGAGAGTGTGGATTTATGGGCGTGCCCCGAGGCAGGGCGGAAGTGCCACCATATTGTGTTGAGAAAAAAACAACACAAATGGGTCCGCCCTCGAGGCAAGTGACAGGCTTTCTGTCACCCGGCAACATCCTTCGTACCCCATGTTCCCCCTTTCCTTTTCCTGGGTGGGACACATGTGTCGGGAGATGCAAATTTAAATTCCTGTCGCTGACAGGATCTCAAAAGTTAAGGTCGTGGTTGAGGTTGAGGTTAAAGCTAAAGGACTCCCCGACCGAGGCAAACTTATTAGTGGGCGGCCAGGAATAAATTGCTGGACGCAAATGAATAAATAAGTGCACAACTTGCAAAGTTTGGCAACAATCCCATCGACTTGATGGCCTTGCCAAGGAAGAAGTTCGAGGTCAGTGCCGGGCAACTTTCAAAGCTGCAAATTCACCACGAAGACCAAAGAAACTGTGGCATACTTTTGGGCGGGTCTTTGAATTGGGGGCATCACTTTCCGAGGCTCCCTCGCTCGACCCTGATGAATTAATTGTGCGACTCGGCTTAAGTGACTCTTAAAAAAGTATTTTACTTATGTGCAGATTATTTATTCAAACAATTTGACCCTTTTTAAGTTACTCTGCAGTTTATGGCTCCGATGAGCAGTTTATGCTGTATAAAAAATTTAAGCTCTATGAGGGATACGAGTATTAAAGGGCGTAATGAATTTAATATTAATTGCATTAAGTGCTTTACAATTCAGGATTCTTTAGCTGCTTTTAAGTCTCATTAGGCGGATTAATCAGCTTGTTGTATTATTATTTAAAGAGTTACGGATTTTGCATTTAGATACCATGACTTTAACATTTAAGAGCTTTAAATGTTTGTTGTTTAAATTAATAGCTTTCTCTTATTTTCTTAGGAAACATTGAGGTGGCCCTGACCATGACCAACGAATTGCTGCAACTACTGCCACACCACGAAAGGGCCAATGGCAACAAGAGGTTCTACGAGAAGGAAATAGCCAACCAGTTGCAACTGAGAAAGATGAAGGGCGACGATGGTAGTGACGAGATGCCCAAGTCTGACTTGGTAAGATATAATAGGGCCCACAAATAAAGTCGCTCCCACTCACAGCTGGAAATCCACTTTCAGCCCGTGGCCAAGAGTGATCCCTCGGTCTATGATATGACCGAGCGAAAGGCCTACGAAATGTTGTGCCGTGGCGAACTGAAGCCATCTCCGGCGGATCTGAGACCTCTACGGTGTCGTTATGTAACCAACAATGTGCCCTTCCTGCGCCTGGGGCCCCTGAAGCTGGAGGAGGCCCACCAGGAGCCGTACATTGTGATCTATCACGATGCCATGTACGACAGTGAAATTGAATTGATTAAACGGATGGCACGTCCTCGATTCCGGCGGGCAACTGTACAAAATTCCATTACCGGCGCTCTGGAGACGGCCAACTACCGGATTAGCAAGTCCGCTTGGCTAAAAACGGAGGAGAACCGGGTGATTGGAACCGTAGTGCAGCGAACGGCGGATATGACGGGTCTGGACATGGACTCTGCCGAAGAGCTCCAGGTGGTCAATTATGGAATCGGTGGTCATTACGAACCCCACTTTGATTTTGCTCGGGTATGCCAAATATTTCTCATTAAATATTCATTCTTTATTATATTTTTTATATTTTTTTTTTTAGAAAGAGGAAAAACGCGCCTTTGAGGGCCTCAATCTGGGCAACCGCATTGCAACAGTTTTGTTCTACGTAAGTTTATTGTAATATTTCCAATTTTTACATAAATTTAAAGAGTATCCTTTAAAAGGAAAAACTCTTATTCCTGCAACTATTTAAAAAGCTCATGTGTATCCACTGAATCGAGTTTAAAGCATTTTTTTCAAAGAAAAAGCATAAAAGCGGAAAAAATATATTCGGAAACCAAAAGCATCTGTATAAATATTTTTTTGCTCTTTTGAATGCATGTGTGGAGATAAAGCTTTAAGGACTTTGAATTCAAGAGATGGAATAGACAAAAATGTGACGGTTTTAATGTGTTTCAAAATGAAGTGCGTCCAGATAGAATAATGTGAATTAAAGCTATCCGTTGGAAAACACTTTATACATATTTTATGATTTTTTACTTTTTTTCTTCCTTTTTGCAGATGAGTGACGTGGAACAGGGAGGTGCCACCGTCTTTACTTCCCTTCACACAGCCCTATTTCCCAAAAAGGGCACGGCAGCCTTCTGGATGAATCTCCATCGTGATGGTGAGGGCGATGTGAGGACTCGTCATGCTGCGTGTCCTGTCCTGACAGGCACTAAATGGGGTATGTCCTGCAAAAACACAATTTAAAACTCAACGCAGAACCGGAGTAACCATTTTTAATTGTTTTCCATCAGTGTCAAACAAGTGGATCCATGAACGGGGTCAGGAGTTCCGTAGACCCTGCTCCACGGACGAGGATCACGGCGAGTATGCCATCTGAACTGGAGTCTAGTTAGTGAAATGCAACGAATCTTAAATGCGGAATCTCATTCATCGTCTGGCCATCGAATTCCTATTGTAAATACAGCATCCAGCCAGGAGGCGGCCGTCACTCTTTTCTACTTATCGGTTCTGTTCCCGGAACTAATTCTATCTAGTTATATATTAGACTCTTACGAAAATTATCTACTTTTGTATATTTTCTTAGTTTAAATAGTAGAAAAAAAATTAATTGAAATAAATTTGAAATTGAAAGCACTTATGAGTTTTGTTAATTATTATTTAGCCCTATTAGCAGTACTAGCCCAAAACCAATATAGGTTAAGTGGATTCTATCCTTTTATTCCGTCCTTCCATCTAAGAATGTCCATCTTTCCTAGTTTTATTTTCAAAATTTCAAATTACTTAAATATTTTAAAAACCTATAAAAAAACAGAGAGTTTAGAAGCCGAATCGACAGCCGTGAAGCCCACTGATCCGGTTGTGATGTTCGATTAGTGGGTGGCAATTCATCAGCTTGAGGGCTCATCCATCAAGTGCGGTAAGAGGAGCTTCAGCTGCATCGCCTGTTAACCGATACTGGGATGTACAGCCGTGTTGCTGTGTGGGTGAGTATCTGTGTGTTTGCATGGGTGAGTGGATACAAATCGGCTTACTGTTCAGCCTTGCATCTGCCGCATTGGGTTGCGTACTTTGTGGCGCCTGCGGAAAATTCGATTTGGCCCGATATGCTAAAAGGGCTGGTACGAGACGACGGCAAAAACGGCAACAATATTGCATTTGACTGAAACCAGAGAGCATTTTTGCATGCAAAAATGCATTTGATAGATGATTTTATAAAGTGACGCATGGAGTGTGAATCACAACTTCGTTTGGAGCACCTTTCCATAAATTGTGTAAACCATTTTTGATTAAAATTTATGTTTCCTGCTAAGGTGGAACATAAAAATGATAAGAATTAACTCAACACCAGAAGTTCCACGTAACTAATGAATGAAATTATTATCAATGAATGAAAGCCACCAACTGGCAGAAGCAATCTTTACTTTTTAACACTGATTTACTGCTTATCTTAAGAGATTGTCAAAGAAATTTACAATTTTACTTATAAGATATGCTAAAAGAATAAATTATACGGATTTTGATTACAAGGCAGGCGCGCAAGGCGATTTTTCATTCAATTGATAAGATTCCCATAATACTTTCATGAAACTTTCGTGTCATTGCCTGCCTCTTCGCACTGGTAAAGAAATATATTTGATTTATTAAAGTAATTAATTGGTATCTCTAAATAAATTTATAAGAGTACGACTACTAACTTAGTATTTTAACAACAGCTGCTGGCGTTTAGATTGAATTTTCGCAAACCATTTTATAGTCTTTAGGTTAGCCTGTTAGTCCTTTTTGGATATACTTCGTTAAACGTTAAATGTTTTTAATTATGCTACTTATTGACATTTAAATTTTTTTTTTATTTAATGTAGCTTGTAATTATCATCTTTCTCTTTGAACTTTCAACTTTCTCTTTTCTAGTTCCTTTCTCTAATATTAATTTAGCTATCAGCCAAGCTTTCTATGAAACAATTTAATGGTTTAAAGGACAGTTTAAAACAAAAATTACACCTGTTATACTAAAAAATATAAGTCGGAACGGCAGGGATCGGCCGACTATATCCTATAGCTTTGATGTAACTGATGGTCGGTGTTTTTAGAGTTAGAGATTCGGGATTTTCTATGGATTCTATTTGGGAAAATAATACGTCATACCAAATTTCATAAGGATCGGCCCAATATATCCTATTGCAATAATATAACCGAAAGATAAGAAATAACCCTTTAATTAAAGATATAAGATTAGAACTTTATACAGATTATATTTGTTGCAAATTCCTGTCTGAAATATAACTGAACGCCTGCAATGGTTGTGGTATTTGGTAAAGATACCAATTTTGGTTACAATCGGTCTTTCTGACCTTTCTGAACATTTTCTGAAAATATTATAAACATTTTATAACATGCGTCGTACAAAACTTTTCTTACTTTTAATGACAACTTGCTTATATTATTTTGTAATAAAATTAATACAAAAATTACATTTTGGCTTCGAGAGATGCACCTCTAACCTTAAATGATGTTTAAGACGGGTAATTTAATATTCCTAATATTGTGATTTAACGGAAAATGTTTATTTGGTATCTATAAAATGGCATACTTTTGTGCAAACACACTCTGTTTATAAGACCAAAATACCCCGTAAAGTAGTATTTAAAAGGCATAACAGCTTTTTGCAAGCTCTGCCTGGAATTAACCGACTTAAGATAGATTGGTATGGATTTACTAATCCTTTATACTCAAAATTAAAATTATTTTGATTTTAATACCATGTTTTCGTATTTGAGGCACAAAACAAGTTTCAATTTAGCTGATAAATATAGTTGCTTCAAATTTCGTTAAAATCGTATCATTCAACATATTTAATTTAGGTTATTTTTTTGCAAATATGTTCTATATTAATACCTTTTATAATAATCATCCTGATCCTGTATCCTGAATTGGCGAACAAAAGAATAGTTCTTCTGGTACTCATACATACATGCATAAGTACTGCATTGAAATATATTTAACTTTATAAACCATCTAATCCATTTAATTACACGTTCACTTTGCATTCAAAAGCTTGGGTTTAAATCCAAACTTATGTTTAGTAAGTAAAACAAATATTTTGTGCAATTTCAAGTTATTATTTATTTTAAAAAACCCATTAAAATATGGGAAAATAAAAAGACTTAGTAAGAAATTCCGGTGTTGTCGCGGATCCAGTCCAAGTAGCCAGTGACACGGCTGAAGACAGCGGGGTGTCCGGCCATGCAGCCAGCACCAGAGCCGTAGGAGGTGACACCCACGAGACGGTTGCCGTCGTGTGTGACCAGAGGGCCGCCGGAGTCACCGCCGCAGGTGGACTTGCCGCCGGAGGTGTTGATGCAGATCATGTTGTCGTGGAGAGACCAGAAGCGGCTGCATTCGTCCTGGGACATGATCTGAACGTCAACGCTCTGGAGCCAGTCGGGCAGGGGGCTGCCGTCGTAGGTGCCGCCCCATCCGGAGGCCACGGCCCAGTAGCCGGCGTAGCCGTTGTAGCGGTCGTTGTAGCTGGGCAGCTCCACCTTGTTCACCAGGTGCCAGAAGTCGACGTGGGGAGTGCGGATCAGGGAGATGTCGTTGTGGAGGTTGCCGCTGTTGTAGTGGTGGTGCTGGATGATGTCGCCACGACCCACCCAGTGAGTGTACTGTGGTTGGTGGCGGATGCTGGCGCCGTAGTTGATGGTCACGCCATCGGCGCTGTTGGTGCAGTGAGCAGCGGTCAGGACCCAGGTGTTGCCGATGATCGAGCCACCGCACCACCAGTTTCCACCGTTTCCGCTGAAGAGCAGGCCGACGATGTAGGGCACCTTGCCCTCGTATGCTGGGTAGCCGTTGGTGATGCGACCCTGGATGTCCTTAACAGGCACTGGGGTCAGCTTTCCTTCGGCGGAAGGAGAAGCGGGGGCGGGAATAGCCGAAGCTGCGGCCACGGCCAAGGCCAGGAATACGAACAGTTTCATCTCGATTGAGTCTTACAACTGACTTGGTTTTTCCCAGCAACGGCGCCTTTTTATACCAAAGTTTCAGCTCTTATCAGGACGGCTAAGTAGTGCCACTTTGGATGTAAAATTCGGGAGACTGTAAATATTTTGCAAAATTTTGGGTTTAGCGAGATAAGACGGTCTAAAATATGGTCTGCACTTGGCCAATTGACTTGTTTGTAACAACAAATAAAAAAAACTTCGTGTACACATTCGAAGCAAAATTCAATTGTCCTTATAATTTTATTTGAAATATAATATTATTTATGCTTACGTTTAGTTCTTAGCATTTCTTATTAGATTTTTTAATGCGGACTATTTTTCAGTGCGGTCGGAAGTCTACGGGTGAGGAACTGCATTTAAATATTTTAGATAAGCATTTAGACAGGCACACTAAATGATCATGTTCATCACCTACATGGACTGCCACCGTATTTTATTAAAGAATATCCTCAACCGTATGTAACTCAACATTCAACGTTTCTTCCAAAACTTAAGGTATTTCGTTGTTTAAGAGAAAAACTACAAAAAGTCAATAAAGTAAATTCGGGGATATTTTTTCTATGTTTTAGTAGGTTTTATAAAAAAAAATTGAAGATATATTTCAACATTTTTTTTATGTAATGCCCTTAGGGAAAAAGGCCAAACTCATTGACTAATAGAGTACGTTTAATAGTACGAATAATAAGGACGTTTTATTATGAAATAAATTGTACTTCTACATACTGCGTTTTGATTATTCCGATAGACTTTTTTTTTATATTCTCAAGCCCTTTCTTTTTCGAATGTCATATTCTTTTTTACGGAAGTCATATTTTAGGAAACTTTATCAGTTGGCTAAACTTTATCAGTTGGCCAAAATATTTACAGTCTCCCGAATTTTACATCCAAAGTGGCACTACTTAGCCGTCCTGATAAGAGCTGAAACTTTGGTATAAAAAGGCGCCGTTGCTGGGAAAAACCAAGTCAGTTGTAAGACTCAATCGAGATGAAACTGTTCGTATTCCTGGCCTTGGCCGTGGCCGCAGCTTCGGCTATTCCCGCCCCCGCTTCTCCTTCCGCCGAGGGAAAGCTGACCCCAGTGCCCGTTAAGGACATCCAGGGTCGCATCACCAACGGCTACCCAGCCTACGAGGGTAAGGTGCCCTACATTGTCGGCCTGCTCTTCAGCGGAAACGGTGGAAACTGGTGGTGCGGTGGCTCGATCATCGGCAACACCTGGGTCCTGACCGCTGCTCACTGCACCAACAGCGCCGATGGCGTGACCATCAACTACGGCGCCAGCATCCGCCACCAGCCGCAGTACACTCACTGGGTGGGTCGTGGCGACATCATCCAGCACCACCACTACAACAGCGGCAACCTCCACAACGACATCTCCCTGATCCGCACTCCCCACGTCGACTTCTGGCACCTGGTGAACAAGGTTGAGCTGCCCAGCTACAACGACCGCTACAACGGCTACGCCGGCTACTGGGCCGTGGCCTCCGGATGGGGCGGCACCTACGACGGCAGCCCCCTGCCCGACTGGCTCCAGAGCGTTGACGTTCAGATCATGTCCCAGGACGAATGCAGCCGCTTCTGGTCTCTCCACGACAACATGATCTGCATCAACACCTCCGGCGGCAAGTCTACCTGCGGCGGTGACTCCGGCGGCCCTCTGGTCACACACGACGGCAACCGTCTCGTGGGTGTCACCTCCTACGGCTCTGGTGCTGGCTGCATGGCCGGACACCCCGCTGTCTTCAGCCGTGTCACTGGCTACTTGGACTGGATCCGCGACAACACCGGAATTTCTTACTAAGTCTTTTTATTTTCCCATATTTTAATGGGGTTTTTAAATAAAGAATAATTTAAAAATGCAAAATATATATGTTTTTTAGTGAACATTAGTTTGAATTTTTATTCAAGCTATTAAATAAAAAATTAGTGATTAAAAAAGTGACTGTTTGTAAAGAAAGTTTAAGTTCGTCACTGGGGTCTGAACCTAACGATGCAGAGTTAATAAAAAAAGGTTTTAACCTTAAATATATTTGAAAAATGAATTAATCAATTTTCTTATCAAAATCTGAATATGGTAAGTTATATTTTCTGATTGTATGTATATCTGATAAGTAAAACCTCACTCTTAAGTGTCAATCTCGAACCATCTATTTATATTCGACCGATTTCGACAGTTCCGATTTAAATACTGCTTTTAAAGAAAAAGGAAAGAAAGTTGAAAGGAAAGATCGACTTAGGAAGTAATGCTAATCAAGAATATATACTATAGAACTACTATAATCTGATTTCCTACAGGATATGAAAAATAATCAAAATGTGCAGAATCCGCGCCTGATCTTGCATAACCAATACCCTTTAAGAGGGTACATTTAAGAATGTATATATGCAGCATGGTAAAAACTAGACCAATTAAAAGACTATATATGTATATATATAGCCGAAGAATTAAAAAATGTTTTTTTTTATTTAAGTGTAAAAAATGTACAGACACCAAATTTGAAAAAAGAGTCTATATCACACTGATTAGAAGATATAAATCTTATATTAAACCAAAAAACTAGTACACTCTCTTACATTTAATCATATTATCATATTATTATCTTATATTTCTAACATATGCATATGTATATAGAGATTTATATAATAGAAACAGAATGACAGGTGGCTCGACGGACGGATGCCGGACATGTCTCTTTCACATCATTCTCCACTTTTGGCAAAAATTAAAATACCCATCATATAACGGTATAAAATGTATAAAAAGTTCACTTGTTGGGGGTCCCAGCTGTAAAACGAACTAGTCGAGTCCTTAAATGGGACACATTGGGTTTCATTCTGTTAGGTAGCTGAAAACACGTGTAAGAATATCTAAAGAAAATCTCAATTGAGTTTACTCAGATGGTGTGAGTTATTAGAGAGTAAAATGGTTTACAAAAATAAACTCAATAAAACTGCCAATTGTTTAAAAATTATTTTTAAAACTATATATTTTCAAGAAAACTAGCTCCTAAAAGTTTGTGCGGGGATGCGGGACATGAAATATGGAACATACATTTTAATAAATACGAATACCTTAATGATTTAAAAAATATCTAATGAATTTAAAATTAAATGTCTACAAGAATACGTAAGCATTAAAATTCGAACTCTTTAAATAATATTTTGCAACAATTTTCTACAATTGATTTCTGCTAAAATTTTGACCAAATTCTTATGTTTACTTTTGTACCAAATTGTTTGAACAAACAAGTCAAACACCAATGACCAAGTACTGACCATATTTAATCGTCTTATCTTCAGGCTAAAGCTGACATGGTCAAAAGCTGGCAAAATATTTACAATCAGTCGATCCATACATACAAATGGCACTTCTTGGCCAGCCCGATAAGAAGTGAAACTTTGGTATAAAAAGGGGCCAACGCAAGAAAAAACTAAGTCAGTTAGTTGAACGACTTAATCAAAATGAAACTATTTGTATTCCTGGTCTTGGCCGTGGCCACAGCTTCGGCTATTCCCGCCCCCGTTCCTCGTACCGCCGACGGAAAGCTGATCCCAGTGCCCGTTAAGGACATCCAGGGTCGCATCACCAATGGCTACCCCGCCTACGAGGGCAAGGTGCCCTACATCGTCGGCCTGAGCTTCAGCAGCAACGGTGGTAACTGGTGGTGCGGTGGATCGATCATCGGCAACACCTGGGTTATAACCGCCGGACACTGCACCAACAACGCCGATGGCGTGACCATCAACTACGGCGCCAGCATCCGCCACCAGCCACAGTACACTCACTGGGTGGGCAGTGGTGACATCATTCAGCACCACCACTACAACAGCGGCAACCTCCACAATGACATCTCCCTGATCCGCACCCCCCACGTCGACTTCTGGTCCCTGGTCAACAAGGTGGAGCTGCCCAGTTTTAACGATCGCTACAACGGCTACGGGGGTTGGTGGGCCGTGGCCTCCGGATGGGGAAGCACCTGCACCGGCTGCTCTCTGCCCGACTGGCTCCAGAGCGTTGACGTCCAGATCATGTCCCAAGAAGAGTGCAGCAACTACTGGTCTCTCCACGAAAACATGATCTGCATTAACACTTCCGGCGGCAAGTCCACCTGCGGCGGTGACTCCGGCGGCCCTCTGGTCACACACGACGGCAACCGTCTCGTGGGTCTCACCTCCTACGGCTCCGGTGCTGGCTGTGAGGCCGGATACCCCGCTGTCTTCACCCGTGTTACTGGCTACTTGGAGTGGATCCGTGACAACACTGGAATTTCTTACTAACCCGTTTATTCATATAGTTTGATGGGATATTAATGAATAATAATTTTGAATTCAAAAAATAGCTTGGATTTTTAAATCTGTAGAAGAGTACCCATATTCTCGTGGTATAAGGAGGAATAACCGGCATTGATGGAGGCTGGAATTAAATGAACTTAAATGGTTTAAGTAGAAAATTTAAAAATTATTAATAATGAAAACGTGAAGCATTGGCCAAAGTTGCCACTTGTAGTTGGAGATGTCTCTGAAAATTATATTCCCATTTGCAGGGGTATAAAATACGTTTGTGGAACTCTTTATTGTATTCTTTCTTTATTATATTTATTTTTAAAGTGTCCATCTGTCAAGTATTTAAAATTTTTTAAATGAGAGCCAAGAGTCAAAAAAGAGCAAGCGAGTTGGTAGTTGAGAACAAGTATCTGTGTCTTTGTTTGTCTATCTGTATCTGAATTTGTGACTGTGGCTCTGCCTGTAGCTGGCATCTTTATTTGAACAACATTTTTTCTGGATACGTGACAGTTTTCAAATGGAGCATACTTTTATTTTTGGCCCGAAACACACTATCCAAGGCGAATGGTGGCTCAGTATTCAACTATCGGTCTTCTCATAATGTCACATTTAATTTGGAGTTCCGTTTTGGGAATATTCCTGCACTTGATTTTCAATGGAGGAGTTCACGGAGAGTTCTATTCCTCGGCAGATGCGATGCAAGATCTGGCCCAAGTAGAGCGGGAGATTTTGAATGCCACGCGTTCGTATCTGGAGGAACAACAAAAACAGTTGGATTTTTATAGAAAGTTGGTTTCATTATCTGGAAATCCTTAATGTGGATACAAAGAAAGCTTCAAAATAAATATTTATATTTCTCAGTTTTTTGGAGCAAATAAAAGAAGAACATGATTGGGTCGTCGATCAAACGAACTTGGATGAATACATGGGTCATCCTTTGCATGCTTTTCGTTTGATCAAACGATTGGTTCAGGATTGGGACGAGCTTGTATTTGATCCCATAATTTCCAACGCGCCTAGAGAAGGTTGGCTGAAACTAATATAAATTTTTCATTTTATATAAAATTTTTTGTTTTAGAACTTCGTGGGTTCGTGGACAGTTTAGTAACCGAATTGGGCTATCCAAATGAATCGGAACTACAAGGAGCTGTTAAAGGCATCGCCAGACTTCAAAACGTATATAATCTCACCACGTCAGATGTCGCCGATGGCCTTATAAATGGCGTATTGTATGAATCGGAGCTTAACTGGCGGGAATGCTATGAAATCGGAGTTATACTCTTCGATCTTGGGGCGTACCAACGTTCTCTGGAGTGGCTTCAAGTAGCCTTTGTCATTCTTAGAGCAAATCCTGGCCAAGAGGAAAACGAAAATTTCTACTTATCCGATATAAAGGAATACGCGGCACTTGCGAACTTTCAACTGGGAAATCCCAAGCGATCTGAGAGACTTTTGAGGCAAATTCTTGAACTGGAACCTACAAATACTTCCGAACTAACTCGCAAGTATATCGATGCTAGAAAACCGGGAAAGTCTCCGGAAGTGAATAATCCCACATGGTATGCAAATTATACGAGACTGTGTCAGGGTAAGAAACTACCAGAGGAGAGTAATGACAGGCCGTTAAGTTGTTATTTGGATGGAAAGATAAACCCTTATTTCGTATTGGCACCGCTGCAAGTAGAGCCAGTACACGTTGATCCGGATATTAATGTCTACCACGGAATGCTAAGCCACCAACAAATAAATTCCGTTTTCGAGGAGGCGGACAAGCTGGTGATGTACCGTTCCTCCGTTGCCGGGGCTGGCGGGAAAGGAACCGTAGCCGATCTACGGGTCAGCCAGCAAACGTGGCTGAATTATACTACACCGGTCATGAAGTCGATTGGCCGGATTATTCAGTTTGTTTCCGGTTTCGATATGGCTGGAGCGGAATTTATGCAAGTGGCTAATTACGGCGTGGGCGGGCAGTACGAGCCGCATCCGGACTATTTCGAATTCAATTTGCCAACGCAGTTCCATGGTGATCGGATCTCTACAAGCATGTTTTATGTAAGTTTTTGACTGTGTGCATATAATACTATTATTTATGTAACCCTATTTTAGCTTTCGGATGTGGAACAAGGCGGCTATACGGTGTTCACCAAATTGAATGTGTTCCTGCCACCGATAAAGGGAGCCATGGTCATGTGGCATAACTTGCATCGGTCGCTGGATGTGGATGCTCGAACTTTGCATGCAGGCTGTCCAGTGCTAGTGGGATCTAAACGAAGTAAGTTTCCATATAATATACACTTCCTCTTCAATCAGAAAGTTAAAAATCACTCATATTATAGTTGGAAATATATGGATGCACTCGGGCTTCCAGGAATTCCGTCGTCCTTGTAACATAACTTCAGATAGTTACAAGTCTGCAGCCTACAGAAATTGAAACTAACACTGAAAAGTTGAATCAGTAAATATTAAAGGACAGTCATAGACCTAAATAATTTTTAGCTTAAAAGTTTTCCTAAAAGTCTATAATTTAAATAAACGCTTTTTATTTCTTCGTAAAACTGAGTTCTTAATTGTGGAACAACAAAGGGGCAGTTGAACGACGCACGAGTTAAACGAGTTATTTACCTTGAAGCACTTGTATTTGTATCTGCCGGTGTCTGGACTCCTTGTTTGTATACCTTTTGTATGCCTACGTGACAGTTTGAGCTCTTTGGGCTTAATTTGCACTCAAGTACGATGATAGGCTCGCCCCGAGGCTAAATTCCTGTCAGTCGCACAGAATGTTGCATTTAACTAGGTGCTTGGCTTGTGGAATGCTTCTGCATTTAATTTTCAGTAAAAGTGCGAACGGAGAGTTTTATTCTTCCGTTGATAGTTTACAGGATCTGGTTAAAGTGGAGGAGTACCTGATAAATGCCACTCGTTTGTATTTGGAATCACAGCAGGAAAAATTAGACATTTACAGCCGGTAATTTATTATAAATTGGTAAACTTTCCAAAAATTTAATAAAAAAAAGTTGCCTTTTAGGTTTGTAGGACAAATTAAACAGGAACATAAATCGGCCAGGTCATTAAATAATTTGGACGATTACCTAGGACATCCTTTGCACTCTTTCAGATTTCTAAAGCGTTTAACTTACGATTGGGATACGCTTGTCCTTGGTCCAATTGTGGAAAATAAACCAAAAGAAGGTATGTTTTGAATCGACGATCCTAATACCAGTGCTTCTAATCTATGTTAAATTTCTCTTTAGAGTTTGAACATTCTGTAAATGATTTAATCGAAAACTTGGGCTATCTCAATAGCTCGGAGATTCAAGGAGTTGTTAAAGGAGTGGCTAGACTCCAAAAGGTCTACAATCTTACCGCTTCAGATCTTGCGGATGGAATCATAAATGGCTTACTCTACGAAACACAACTGGATTGGAGTGATTGCTATGAAATTGGAGTTCAGCTTTTTGAAATTGGAGATTATTTAACATCTGAAGAGTGGCTAGAGAAAGCCTTGGTCCTCCTAGAGGAAAACCTAGAAGAGGAACACGGAGCCGTGTATAAATCCGATATTAGGGAATACTTGGCTTTAGTTAACTTTGAGTTGGGCCACACCAAAAGAGCTAAAAGCTTATTGAATGAAAACTTCGCTCAGCTAACTCTTAAGTTCTTAGAAATTTCAAAACGGAAGGAGATTCTGGCACAAGATGATTTCCCTTGGTTTGCCAATTATTCAAGACTTTGTCAGGGTAAACGATTGCTAGAAAAAAATTACAACATCCTTAATTGCTATTTGGATGGAAGACGACATGCTTTTTTCACTCTGGCTCCTTTGAAAGTGGAGCAAGTCCATCTGGATCCTGAAATTAACGTATACCATGGAGTTCTAAGCACTCAACAAATTTCCTCCATCCTCACAGAGTCCAACAAAAAGGAAAGGATTCGATCGGGGGTAGCTGGTGAAAATGGAGAAGACCGGACCGTCAAGGACATTCGTGTTAGCCAGCAAACTTGGCTGAACTACTCAACCCCAATTATGAAATATGTAAGCAGGATTAACGAGTACATTTCCGGCCTTACAATGCAAGGAGCTGAAGAAATGCAGGTAGCCAATTATGGAGTTGGTGGTCAATACGAGCCTCATCCTGATTATTTTGAATTTAATTTGCCTTCAGACTTTGAAGGTGATCGAATTTCCACCAGCATGTTCTATGTGAGTAATAAGTATACTTTTTAGTGCCTAATTTAATTGTCTTCTACAGCTTTCCGATGTTCAACAAGGTGGCTATACAGTCTTTCCCAACCTAAATGTATTTCTGCCTCCAGTCAAAGGCTCCATGGTGTTGTGGCATAACCTTCATTATTCCCTGGATGTAGATGCCAGGACCTGGCATGCCGGATGTCCCGTCATAGTGGGCTCCAAAAAGAGTAGGTTATTTAAATTAATTTATTCCTCTTAGCATACTTTTCTTAACAATATTTCACAGTTGGTAACATCTGGATGCACTCGGGCTTCCAAACCTTCCGCCGACCATGTCATCCCATCTCAGATAGTCATAAATCACTGGCTTATCATAATTAATCCTTTCTCCTACTTTTAATAAATTAAAATCTTAGTTCTATGAGTATTTAAGTTGTAGACTTTAATCAAAGTCTCTAAAGGGTACTGAAATTTCATGGTTTCGCTTAAGATCGCAGGGCTTCACATTATGCTGATTCCGTTCTCGTATCCAAACATTGGCAACTGCAGTGAAAAGTTATTAATATTTAATGTTCAATAAAGAGTCATTGGGTCTACTCACTCCATTTGCTTCCTTGGAGGACAGGACAAGCTGCATGCTTAGTGCGATAATCCTGATCTCCGGACGCATGTAGATTATACCAAAAAAGAAGACTTCCTTTTTCGGGAGTTACCAACAAGGGTAAAAAGGGAAAGGCAGTGCCACCCCCTGCCTCCACATCTGAGAGCTGGAAAAGTATATTATTTTAATTACCAACAACCAAAAACTATCAATTATAATTATAGAATATACACACATAATATATTCCCGTGGCTATGCGATTTCCTCTGTCGTCCCCCTCATCGTAAACGTGATTTTCGGGGAAACTGTCCCAGTGCGGTTCGTAATGTCCACCTATTCCATAATTGGCCACCTGCAGCTCTTCGGCAAAATTCATATCCAGGCTGGATAAGTCGCCGACATGGCGGCTGAGTATTTTGGTGGCTGCATTCCGCGAATAATTAAAGGAGGCCCCTTGACTGGTGCGGAAGGCAGCGGCCTGGGAGGCGCCTCCTCCTCCAATGGCATACACAGTAGATCTTTTGATTTTAGGTCTGGCCATTTTTTGGATGAATTCGGCTGTTTTCGAGCTAACCACTTGATGCACCTGAAACACCAAAGGCTCGTGGCTAAGTTCTTCCAACTTGAAAGGAGCGTAGCCCTGTCGACTGCTTTGTAATCGACACCTCAGTTTTCGCTGTTTGGCCGGAGAAGGATTTAAATCTCCTCGGCACACCTGTTCATACATTTTGAATTCCCGGGACGCATGGTAGTCCCCAGGTCGACGTGCCGTCAAATGGAGCAACCCATTCTTATCCCCATCAGTTATTAATTCCTCCAATTGTTGACGGGTTTCCAAGAGGTGACTTCTGTGCTCTGGTTCGATCGAGAGAACATGATTCACCAATCCAAGCGCCGTCTCATGGGCCCCCATTTCACGATGATAGTCCACCACGGCTTCCATAAAATCCAAGGATGCCGACTCCTGGCCATAGCTCTGTTCTCCGAGCAACTGCATCGATTGTTGTAGCCACGGAACCGTGTGGTTGTAGTCCCTTAAGGCATAAAGGTGCTGCCCGAGAACAAAGCAGTCCTGCCAGGACATGGCAGTGCTAAAAAGAAATTAAAGACCGACTATACTTTTTCGGCTCCTTCAAATTTTTGAATTATTGAGTAACTTCCATTTCCCCTTTCAAAGCTTCCCCTGTCATTTAATAAGTTTGTGTTTGCCAACATTTTGGCTCCCAAACTATAAACTTTCAGGCGGAAGAGGAAAGCAGATGCATAAACCCAGTTGCTTGAATGTTTAAAATTTATAATAGGTGTGTGAAAAAGTTGTGTCATCATTAACCACAACATTTGTACCTCAACATCTAACCAGAAAACATTTTAACAATTCGTTGGAAGCTCTGCCAGTCTTTGTACGACAATGAATCACATTTCAGCTAGAATGACACTGTGTGAACTAGGAACTCACCCATATTTGACTCCATTAAGAATGCCACTGGCCAACTCGGCCACATCAAGTTGGTAAGTCTGTTGCAACCGGGTCAAGGCAATGGCAGAGCCCACAAAATCATCCTGAGAGGGAAAGCTTTGGTTTCCCTTATGGTCGACCATATTTTTCAGAAAGTCTGTAATAGTAAGGTTTTAGTTTTTATATTTAATCTTTGGTTATAAGTGAGGTTTACTTTCACGACTCGTGTCTGTGGAAACACTGCTCTCGAAAGTCTCCCAGTCGCTATGTAATCGCTTAATTAACCGGAAAGCGTTTACCGGGTTGTTGAGGTAGTCATCAATGTTTTCGGCGGCACTCAGGTGCTCCGTACGGATTGCATCAATTTCGCTGTGGAAAAGGAGAAAAAATTCCAAAAATAAGATCCCATTAATCAGACTTATAAGCGCTGTACAAAGAAGCATAGCTAAAGGCATTTGCATTAATTAAGTTTGTTAGTTTAGACAAACTACAACTAAAAAATCTTAACGTTTATACACCGGGAAAAAAATGACTGTAATTTTATATATCTTAAACAAGAAATTTATAGCAGAACCCAATAAGAGGAGGTGCAGATAATTAGCGAAATTTAATTCAAATCAATAAAAATAAGCTACAACCAAATTAGAAACTTAAATACACTAATAAAAAGGAGCTTTTAAAAAGGTTGAATGTGTTACCAACCAAAATATCTTTATTCTCGCAGTGTCTGGCACCTGATTGAAACAATTTTTCAGAATTATGGTACAAAAAAATTCATTGTAGAAAAAATACATAAATACAGGAATCCAGGGCTATCGGTGGGTTACCTGTTTTGTATAAATAACGCATTTATTTTCACGCCTGTCTCCTGCAGTGAGGCTAATTTCAAAGTCATTAAGATGGTAGCGTAACCATAATCTAAATCAAAAACAACACTCTACTAATTTTGGTTCAACTCTATTGTTAAATTAGTATTGTTTCAATGATTAAGTGGCAGATGTGTTTGCCCATAAATCTGCTTTATTTTGTAGAAGACGCCATGCTCTTTGAACAATTGTTTACACGGTGAAAAAGTGTGAGACCTGTTCTTTTTTTATTATTGATCGACCGATTACTCATTTGGTTATAAATCGTATACTTTACATTTATCTAACGGTTCTCGAGAGCCAATGCAATCCGGTTTACCAAGTGCGAATGATAAACAAAGTTAAAAATATTTATACAAATACGCGGCTGAGGCGATGATTGCACCATATTTTAGTATTCTAAATTTGCCAAGTCGATGACACTTATGGCCGAACAACAAAATAAACTTAAAGCAATTGATTCTTAGATCCGACTGCAGATAACGGGGCTGGTAGCCATCGATAGCCCCTGATATGCAAATTCATATACATACATATTTCCGAAATGCCGCCAAATGTTCAAAACGTTTGCCCAGCGATTTGTGCTTTATATGAGCCATTAATTAGTATAATAACCGGCGCGAATAAATCAAACCAAGAAATAGGAGAAATTAGCAGTCCATAAAATAAAAAGAACCGCACCGTATCTAAGCAAATAGCATCAGTTAGCCTCAGACAAATCGATGGGCATCGAAAGGCTCATAAAGTCCGTTTGCCATTCTCTTTTTGGTGCAACCGGTTGAATGGGGATACTAAAAATCTTTCAAATCGTAATAAAACAGAAGTTATCTAGAGTTTAATATGGCGATGTCACCTCTATCCCACACCATTTCAATTACCGACAAAAAAATATGAAAATCGCCCGCCCACCCGGAGTGCCCATTAGTATGGACTTTATGTGGGTGTTCCACCGCGCTTATGAAATGAAAAATTCATAATCTGTTGTGCGCTGACATCTGTCAATTGTTTTTTATTCAATTGAGAAATTGTATAAATATATTCCGTTGGAAATTAATTGGTTCTTCGAATTCCAATAGTTTTGTATGCAAAGTAAGAATCTAATTTGCATTTTTTTAAAGCAAACGACCGTAGGCCTATACTTAAAGCCAAAACCAGCCTGGATTAGTGGGCTCGACAAGAAACCAGTTAAACTTTCATTTTAGTCCAGGCTTTAAAATAGTTTATTATTAATGGAAGAATGATGTAAGGCATATGTTCTTGTATTCAAACAGAATTTGTTCTTATATATATATTTTACTTGTCACTTATATTTTAAAGAGCTGCATATATAATTTATTATTCTTTTAAAATTTCAAGCATGAGCAATAATATTTTTTACAATTATCTAACCTTTGCAGAGCCAAGGCATGTTGATTTATCTCATTTACATAATTTTGTAATTCTTCCAGCAGCACTATCTCAGTTTTAAATAACTTTTCCAGACCCGAGGTGGAGCTGAAAAACTCTCCACGGCAGGATAATATGTGTAGCACAAAAATAAGGACACTTATCACTCCGGACATATCTGTAGTTTAACCGAAAATGTTACCGGCTTTCAGATCGCGGCTAGCAATTTGCTTGCTGTTCCACCGGCGCTTCGTTAGAAACTGACTTTCAGACGACGGCAAAAGCGACGATCTTTGTCCGATCTTCTGAAAAAAACACAACAAATAAAAAGCTCGAGGCGTACTGCGGGAGGTGATCAAGCAGTTCCAGTACTCGAACCGAATGGTGTGGAATCTCTGGTCAAAGAACTGCCCTAAGGGCTTTATTTCTGCATGAATAGCTGACACATAATGAGTACTTAACAAGAGGAGTTGGGGTCAATAAACTAGAAAGCTCACAAATTATTAACATTTACATAAGACAGAACTTCTGGCAGCTATTCCAAGAATCATGACATTTTCCCTAGGAGGTGTATATTCAACATTTAAATTATCTGACGCGAATTTCCCCCACTAATTACTTTCACTTTACTGCTAGCAGCAGTTGTCACTTCACAAGCTCTAATATTCAAATCACCCACAGAAACTTTGCCCGTGAACTTGTTTATGCAAATTAAGCCGGCAAAATGAATAGCAGTCGACTCGCTTTTTGTTTTCAGTTTTTGGCTCAGCTTCAAGCCAACTCGCTTGGTTTGTTTTGAGTAAAATCGTAAAAGCACTCAAAACACTTTTAACCCACTACAACCCCGAAACAAAACCATAGAATTTTGACTAGGAAATATCACAATCTTTAATTTATTATCTCGTACGCCAAGGAAACCTCATGATCCCGGAAAACATCGCAGGGCCGGGCAAAGGTCTGCGTCATGTCGTGGATCCAAACGTTGCCAACTGCAAAGACCAGGTCAAAATGATTAAGTTCATTTCAAAGGTGAGCTCTAAAGCAGGTGGATGTGACTTGATGGCTCAATTGGAGACTTTTAAAGTGGTCTAGCATTTAAAGTGATTGGTAAGTGCTTTGTCTAACTGAAACAATTGCTATAATTTTTTTTAAATTTGATAATTAATGTTAGTGCTAAAATTGGCATATGTAGGTCATTGTATTTTATTATTTAATGTAAAATGAGACGTTTTCTTCAAGCTTTCTTGAAAAGATTCATGAAATATAATACTTACTCCACTTACTGCCCTTTAGAACGGGACAACCGGCATGTTTGGTTCGGTAATCCATGTCCAAGGACCTGTGTAAATTGTACCAAAAGAGCACATTTCCCAGCTGGGGCTTGACTGCAAAGTCCAGGAAGGGAAATGCTGTGGCCCCTCCTTGCTCCACGTCTGAAAGCTGATTAAAAATAGTTGATAATTTATTATATAACAAGAAATAAAAAAAAACTTACATAGAAAATGGCAGTGGCGATTCGATTTCCCTCCTCGGCAGGATAATGATTCGGATTTCTGAAAAAGTCCCAGTGCGGTTCGTAGTGGCCGCCCACTCCGTAATTGGCCACCTGGAGCTGCTCGCAGTAAGTGGTGTCCAGTCCGGTGGCATCTTTCAGATCCCTCAACATTTCTTTCATGGTGGGATGGGACTCGTACGCCAGCCAGGCGTTCTTGCTCACCCGGAAGGCTGACTTTTTATTCTGTCCTCCGGGTAGGAGGGTTGACTGTAGACCTCCTCATCCGAGGAACAGCCATTTCGCGAAGGTCTCTGATCTTCTGAGGACTGAGCATGTCGTGGTACGTGACAACATAGGGGTCTAGGTTGTGTTCCTCCAGCTTTAGTGGTGCCAGCAGGCGAAACGGATGGTTTCCGCGGTTTAGCCGACACCTTAAATGCCGCTCCTGCCTCGGTGTGGGATTCACCTCGCCACGGCACACCTTTTCGTATTGAGCGAATTCACGAGTTAACTGAAAAGGATAATGTAAAATATGAATATTAAATGTGTATAAATATAAATATAAATATATTCAAATTCTTTTGTAAAAATAAACTACTACTAACTTCTGATACTAATTTTACATAATAGTAATACTATTCCAATGTTACACCAGAAAACGATTGGAAAAACATTTTCATAAAAATCTAAAAGGTATTTTGGTGAGAATTCCTTTGAAAAACAAAGTATTTTCTTAATAATTAAATTACGTATATTTTTTCACAAAATTACCACCAATCCAAATTTCATTTATAAACCAAACTTACTCAAACGCCCTGTTTTCATGTTTCATCCTAATGACATTAACAAATTATGTATACTTTGCTATTACTTTTTTACCTTTTCACTCAAAAAAACCATGCGCTAATTCTTTAATTTAATTCTACATTTTGTGTGCTTTTTCAACTCACACTATATGAATCGGAATGCCTGGGCAATAATGGGTCATCGGACTCCTCCGGAAGTGTCACGCCTTTGTCGCCCAAGTGCCAATTCCGGATGCGTTTCGGATCGAACTGAAGAACCCGCTGGCTGAGCTCGTAGGCCGTGTCGAAGTCGCCTAATAAAATAATCGAATTCGAATAAAACAGTGTCCCCAAAGCTTTGGCCCTCATTCACTGCTCACCCAGTTGGAACAAACCCTTGGCGACCGTTTCCATTTTGTTGAGGGTATCGTAGTCGGGTCCGTTTGTGGACGTCGAGTGAGCCGTGGTGCTGTGGCGCCGCAAACGCTCCATTGACTCCCTTATCCATACCTTGGTGTTGTTGTAGTCCTCCATTTCAAAGAGTTGTTGGCCGAGCTCGAAGCAATCCTGCCAACTCATGTCGGTGCTAAAAATAAAAACTAAAAATATTATTTATACAGAAATCGACTGGGAGATACGCTAGGTTGAAATAACAGAAGTCGGGCTTATTTGAATTTCAATGAAACAAAACATGCATAGTTTCACGGTTTATAGGTATAAATATAAAATCAAAGCATAAACTTGTGGGTGCCCTAAATCTGTTTTTTTTAAATAACAGGTATCGGAAGTTTTATGAATGCATAAAAAATAATTTTCTGTGTTTATAATCAGGATATGAAATTGTTATATACCGACATGTTTGGGGAACCATGGCTGAATGAAATATAAACTATTTCCAGAGCAGTGAGACTTTCTGGGGAGGATTTGGAAATAGGTTTGGGGCTCGGATTAGCTGGAATAACTCGACGTATTTTAAGCCTGGCTGGTTATTGCTTATTCGCCCCCATCATCTCACCCGTATTTGACGCCATTCAGGATGCCTGCGGCTACCTGGGCCACATCCAGCTTATAGGTGCTCTGCAGCCGAACCAGAGCCAGGGCAGCTCCTTCCACATCCTCTTGGCTGGGAAAACTGAGGCCATAGCTGCGGGTAGCATTAAATACTGAGAAAGTACAACAAATTAATTTTCTGTACTAAGCAAAATTTAAGGAAATACTAACTCATATCCTCGGAAATCTGCTGAACACGTCCTTCCATTAATGCCCAATCCATGTTGAGGCGTTTCATCAGCCGATAGACATTCACAGGATTGGTGAGGTAGTTTTCAGTATCTTTGGACGCCGATACATGCTCCTGTTCGATGGAGGACAATTCTCTGCCAGATTTAAAACGGGTTTTGGATTAGTAGTGTGTTAGGTGCCTACCAGTTTAACCGATTTATGACTCGTGTCGTCATAGGAGGTGACTTTGCATGCGCATACCCGTATTCCGACTTAATTAATTCTAATTTATGTGTGATTCTATATTCATAATAGTTTTTATGATCGCTGCGATAAGAAACAAAGCAGGCGAAATGGAATAAAACGAAAGCGAAATGCCACGATCACGTAGCAAACATGATAACCAATTTGATATTAATATTTTTTTCTTCTGCCAATACTTGCTATCTTTCGGTAATGTTTGAATGACTTCTCTCTCGCGGAAGTGTCACCTACATATGTATCTATCATCAGACTTGGTTCACACATTAGAAGTCGACACAATGTCTGGTACCCTCTTGTCTCATGTGTAAACTTTATAAACTAGTTCTCGAAAGGGGCATAAAAACTTTAATGGATTTGCTAACAACAATGGGTTGTAATTAAATTAGCATTGTTTTTATTTGAATACGAGATCCAGCTAAAAGTGTGTTTAATTTCGTAGGCTTTTGTATTTTAATTCTTTTAAAATTATATTATAGAAGCTCTTATTCGAGAGATCCTTTTGAAGGAAAAAACAGTAAAACATTTTATTTATATGTGAGGCTATGCAAATTATTAAAAAATATTCCATGACACTCGAAACGTTTTCATTCAAATCAATGTCTTGATCATTTATTGCATTTTTAAGACCACAGGATATCTTTTGGAACTATTTTCAAATATAATAGTTTTATAGTTTTTTAACTTCTCCCTTCGATATCTAACTATAACACATTTTTCGTCCTTTTACTTACCTCTCCAATTGCTCCACAGAGTTTTTAATAGCATCAACTTTAGATCTCAGGTTTTGCATTAGATAGTTCTCTGTTTTCAAAAGTTCCTCCATACCGGTGATGGAAGAAAAATAATCCGAGGCAAGTGAGCTGTGACGCCAACAGGACACAAGTCCCAACAGTAGAAGTAATCGCATTCTCTATCCTCGTTTGTAGTTATCCTTAATCAAATGCTTTCAACAAAATGGTATCAATATTTTCTCTATTAATCCGTCGTCGTTCGCGTCTCGTGGCGAACTGATCGGATAGATCTTCGACGGATCTCGATTCTCAGACATCCCGTAGCGAGAATCAATTTTGCAAATTAGTTGGAGCTGGCCGTCTATGATTTGGAAGAAAACTGTTTTATTAGCCAGTTCTGTGCATGTTCCGAGAACCCAGCCGAAGCCGAAGAGAAGTTCGAGAATATCGAGCGTGTTTTATGGCTTGTTTTGCGCTGATTTACTGATGCTTATCGGCCGAACGAGCTCGTTTCGAATTCAGAATTCGATTCGGGCTTAGATTCGGATTTTCGGCTATTGTTTTTGGTCCGGATTGGAGCCGCCCGAGCATATTAATACGGGCTAATTGGTCGTTAGCTCTTTGATATTTAGCACTGCACTTCGCAACTTTTTTGGTTTTGCTACAGTGTTGGAAAATCGAGCGAATCTTTATGGCCAATTAACATTTCACATCCGACCGGTGGGACAGTTCCATGTTGTGGTTTATGGACCCCCGGCTGTGGCATTATTTATTCTATCCCCCGGGGCTCCTCGGGCTGCCAATTTGGAGCAATGATTTGTTAATGAGCCAGCCGACAGAGTCTACTATAATTCACGATGTTTTGATTTGCAATCTTGGATCGTTGATTTATCGACTTCAGAGGCGGTCAACACTTGTTTTATGGCCCACCAGTGAGCTCAGCTGTTCCACCAGCTTCCACTTAACAACAAACACCAAACAAAAACAGAAAAGCCGCAGATGGCTCACAATTATGGATCTCATTCAAGCCGAAATGCCTCCCATTTCGCTTTTGTTTACCCAACCCATTCACATCGCCGACCACTCCCCACGGCCAATAACGCAATAAAAGGCAGATTTTTAATCAAATGCCAAGGCCAACTTTATTTCAGTCCCCCGCAGCCAATTAATGCATACATATGTACGTACCACGCATCGTGGAAAGCCCTCGTGGAAAACTCTCGCATCAATTTTCCCGACAGAGTCAACTGAGTCCTGTCCATGCAGCTGCATTTGCAATTGAAATGAATACAAATGAAAATGAAAACAGGTTACAGTATAGAGTCGACTATGAGATACCCTGGATTTTGAGTATTTTCGTATATACTATTTTTCATACTACATACATATTTTGTGAAATATATTACTTGTGATATTTAGAATCTTTCAGTTTCAAAGAACTAAAATAATTAAAATAACGTATTACCTCTTTTTAAATTTAAAAATTGAAAATAGTTTATGCCTTATTCCCTACAGAGTATCTTTAGTCAACTGTACATATAGGAAAAAATGCCGCTGGGCAGAAAATCAAATCCCGTCACGCACTTTCCGCCAGATACTTACAAACTTGGAAACCCAAAAGCACCGGACATACAGCGTGCTGACTGCGGTAGTCCCACTCCGGTTCGGTGAGAGATACGCCGGAGATGCATGTATGCCAGTAGAGCACCGAACCACGTGGGACATTCACGCCGAGTTCCAGTTGGGGGAAGACCAGGGCACCTCCCATTCCGGGTTCTTGCAACTGAAAAAGCCATGATGAGCCAAAAATTAATTAGCGACACATTAGTCAATTAATTTGGCAGCAAGTGCGGGAAACCACGTACATTCAGCAGGCCACGTGCCACATGTCCCGGATTATCCTCCAGCCGGGTGGTGAAGTGTTCGTGGCTATGACGACGTGCCTCCCACGCTGGGTCCTGGGCTCCCATATCGCTGTCAAGGTGATGGCGAATGCTTCTCAGCTTTTTCTGGGCCAGCTTAGAAAACTCCAGAGGCTGGTAGCCCGGTCTACTATCCTTCTGCTCATCCACAAGCTCCAGCAATTGATCGGTTTGCTTCTGGGTCATTACATCGTGATATAAGACCACATAAGGATCTGAACTCAGGGGTTCCAATCTGGAGGGCTGGAGGAGGGTCCATGGCGTTCGTCCTTCAAAATGACACTGACTGAAGCGACTTCCTATTGTTGGTCCTTGGGTTGCCCCGCGGCAGAGCTCCTCGATGAGCAACTGCTCTGCTGACTTAGTTTTCTAAGAAAAATGTTTTTAAATTACTTGAGGGCATCAAAAAGAAATATATTTGAGTTTTCACTGAAAATTCAACATTCTTCTTTTTAAATTTATTTTAGAACCCCCTTGAAAAATTAATTTATTATTGTTGGCAGCTTTAAAGTGCATACTACAAAGGATTAGAAACATTTGCTTTTATGTTCCAGAAAGGCGTTACCTTTGCCTGCAAAGTTCTTGTCTTTTTTAAATTACAGGCTTAACCTGAAAGTTAGTCCTTCACTTACTTGCGTCTTTGCCTTTGACTTTTGTGTCTTTCCCGCAGGCAAATCCTTCTTGGCCAGACGTTTCTCAATCTTGGCCTTGGCTTTTAGAACGCTTTGGTTCATCGGAAACAGAAGCAGCAACTCCTCGGCAGCTGTCAGAGCCCGGGTAAGTTCACCTAAAACGGGAAAAACCTTTTTAAAAAGGCTAAAAAATTGCATTTAACCCTGAGGTGTAGCAACCTGCTTTGTATTCCATGTTTAGTTGTTCCTCCAGAATCTGGACACGACCATGTTCCCGCTCCTTCGTGTGGTCTGTGGAATTTTCAGTGGGCGACGGCAGCTTGTTCATGGCTGTTTCCAGCCAAAATCTAGCCACAGAGGACTCTGAATTGCGCGCCACTTCCAGGCAGTCGCCCCAGGACATTGCCGAGCTATAAGTATGCAAACAATTTTTGATTGCTTTTCTTGGCTCCTCTTTGTTAGCATTTTTTCTATTTTCGGTTGTCTTACCCCATTTTTATGCCGTTGACTAGACCCAAAGAGAGACTGCTGGGCTCCAAGTCATAGACCGACTGAAGATGCAGGAGACTGCTCAGCGATTCCTCATACTCCTCGTCGGTGGGCAGAGCCAGGTCTCTTTGGCTGAATTCCTCATTCACACCCAGTTGATCTGTGGCGTTTGCCATTTGCTCCAATCTGGGCCAAACACTTTCGAAACGTTTCAGGATGGTGAGGACATTCAAGGGATTCCCCATGTACTCCTCGACGCCATCGGGGTCTACCTGGCGGTGAATCTCAGCAATGCCCTCCGTCTCCCTTCGAATCTCCTCTAGCTGTAGCTCCAGCCTCTCAATATAATCCCTCAGTTCATCAATAAGCTGTGTTTCCGTGACCAAGAGAGACTCCAGTTGCTCTTCGCCTTTAAGAGAACTTCCACAAGCCATCGAAGTCATCAGCATAAGCTGGCATAGGCACAGAAACCCATACGACATTTGCATAATTAGCAAATGATTTTTTTGTGATTCTTGTTCTGTATTTCTCTTCTGCCCTCGGGTCAATGACAAGGGATTTTTTGTATAGAATCTTTGGGTTAAACACAGAACTTGCGTCCGAACAGCTTGGAAGATGTTACTAAACTGACCCCTAGAATCGTAACATTGGAGACTAGATGTTGGTTTTTCCCTAGAAAGTGGTTTGATCAGGTTTTTTTTAATGGTTATCTAACATTCATGGTAGTCTATTTATTATTTTTAAAGCTTTATTTATATTGAAATCAAACAATAATTTTATCTGTTTATGTTCTTTTAAAAGACTAAAGTCTTGTCATCTGTTATTTATGTTCGAATTGCAAAAATCTTCCTTCATCGCTTCGAAGTCCACAGGGACGTTTAAATACCTGAGTTCCTTCATGAAACCATTCATTGCAAACTGAAAATGTTTGAGAACAAATAAAATATGCAGAAATTAAGCATTTTGTGAAACATACTCCATTTGGATCCTTTGAGAACGGGGCAGCCAGCATGCTTAGTTCTGAAATCCTTGTGCAGAGAACGATGTAGGTTATACCAAACCAAAAGGCTGCCTTTGACAGGCGGGACGGCCAGGTGGAGAAATGGAAAAGCAGTGGCTCCGCCTAAGGCCACATCGTTAATCTGAAAAATAAACATCGTACGCCACAATTCATTTATTTAAAGCTGAACTAACTTACATAAAAAAGTGCAGTCATCAGACGGTTTCCTTTCCAGCCAAATACTTTTTGGGGTTCCTAAAATGTATTTTTATTTACATATCTCGCCGAACTCATTTACAAACTTACTTCCACAAAATCAAAATGAGGCTCATATTGCCCTCCAATGCCATAGTTAACCAATTGCAGGGGCTCTGCACTCTCTGTGCTCAAGCCTGTGATATCCTCCAGCCGTTGCTTGATTTTCGAAAGCCAGGGATTTTCGTTGTACCAGAGCCAGGTATTAGCACTTGTGCGAATCTCAGAAGTGGTGGCATTTTGGGATTGGCCCACCCTAGAACGCACCATGCTGCCCAAGCCCTTCTCAATGATCTGCTCCATTTCACTTGGATTTATGGCTTGATGATAGTAGGCCACATACGGGTCCAGGTTGAGTTGCTCAACTTTAAAGGGAGCCAGACGATAGAAGGCCACATTCTGGTGGCTGAACATGCACCTCAGTTTCCTCTGCTCTCGAGGAGATTGCCGGAGTTCTCCTCTACAGACTTGTTTGTAAAGTTGATAGCTCTCCTTGGTCTCCTGGAATAAAGAACATTTTTTAGCCCCCTTGGGTTTTACTTTTATACTCATACAAACCTTTTTATTTGGCTCAGGCAAAGCCAATGTTTTTCTGGGACTATGGTTACGTTCTTTGGCCAATATAGCTTCATAAACAACTTTATTTCTTAAAGCCTCTTCGTGGTCTGATTCCTGTTCCAAAATCTCGTGATTTAGCTTGTTAGCAAGTTTAAGGTTTCCCAAGTGGTAGTAAGCGGGTATTAGCTTTTCCAAAATCTCCACATCCGTGACATTTGGTGAGATCAAATCCGAAGAATCATCATTAATTTTTTTTCTTGCCTCTAAAAGCCATTCTGAGCCATAGGAGTACTCCTGCATTTCGCACAGATTCTTTCCCAATTCTAGACAATCACTGGCACTTAGGGAGATATTCAAATGATTTTTCTCCCCAGCAAGAACTCCATTTGCTAGCTGAGATGTGGGTAACTGGTATATATTTTGCAGGCGAAGTAAGCCACGAGTGGCTCCCTTAAGATCCTCAGCATTGGGTCCCTTGAAATCGATCGTTTTCAGGCCCTCGCTTATAGAATTCTTATAGTCCTCCAGGTTTGTTGTATTGAAAATGGGCTCAAAAACGTTAAACTTCCAGTCGTAGACAAGACGCCGAATTGTTGTAAATGCATTTAGGGGATTTCCAAAATAATCGCCAAGATCGTCGTTATCAGGTTGTAGCTCTTCTACTTTATCTAAAAATCTTTAAAGAAATTTGAACTTTTATTTTAAAAAAGTTTTGATTCATTTTACCTTTTAATATTATCTTGTTCTTTTTGTGCTCTATCAAGATATTCCTCGAACTTTTCCACAATGAAGGCTTCCACGTCTAGCAGCCGCTCTAGTTCACTTGTAGCCGAATAGTAATCTCCATTAACTGAGACCAGGTAGAGGCTGATATGAAGTATTAAAAAAATTGAACGTTTTCGGGACATTATCACTGCTCTGAGTTTGAAAAGTTACTAACCAGAGAATCCAAATGAAGGAGTCGAAACTCTTGGCTGGAA
The DNA here is from genome assembly GCA_018153035.1 of Drosophila pseudoananassae pseudoananassae. NCBI lineage: Eukaryota > Metazoa > Arthropoda > Insecta > Diptera > Drosophilidae > Drosophila > Drosophila pseudoananassae. The sequence continues at coordinate 5,490,230 of JAECXR010000055.1, forward strand.
GCGCAGCTTTGTAAACATTTATTCAGTTGGAGTTATTTTTTAGGCATTTCTAGTATGGAGTGGGGCAAACGTGAAAGTAGGTGGCTTTAAAGAACATTCACAAAACGAGAAATACACGCTTATTGTCTTACGAACGAGTTGACACAAGGATGTTTGCTTTGGAGATCAGACGAATCATTTGGGGTCAACGTAGGTTGATAATAATATAAAAAGCAACATTGTAACATCTTAAAAATAATTTTATATTTTTAACTAAAGCATGAAAAATATAATACCCTAGAAATAGAATTTAAACCATAACAAATCGTATTAAAGACATAAATTTTTCAGATTTCAATGAATTTTTTTAGTGAAGAAACATTTTCGATAATGTCAAGAGCTCATAAATTATTTTCACTTTTTTCTTTACTTATTTGTTTTTATATGCAGGGCTGCCCAAATGCTACAATTAATAACTATGCAATGTCGGTTTACGAACTTAAAAACCTTATAGTTTTGGAGGAGTACTTACTTGGTGTCTTGGACCGATTTAGGCAAGAACTGCAGTATAAAGTTATGACCCTAGAGAAGTATGTGATTATTTTTAACAATGTTTTTACTATTTATTTTTTTATTAGTTACTTGGAGCTGACAAAAAAAAGAAATGATTCATTACCAAATAATAAGATGGCATTTAATTTTGAAGAAACTGTTTCCATCCTGCGCCGTTTATATTATGATTATTCTCCTTTAGTGACCTTTCTTGACAATAAACCTTGGGATGGTGAGAAAATATCTTTTTTTTTAAATAAAGTTAAAATAAAAAAGTGACATTTAGATTGTATTAAGGCTATACACGATCAAAAACCGAAATTGCCAACAAAAAAAGATTTAATAGAGACGACTAATGGATTATATATCATGCAGACCGTTTACTCAATGAAGAGTTCCGAAATGGCGAAAGGGATTTTTCAAGGAGAAGACTACAAGTTGGTAAAATAAAATACTATGTTTTAATATATTTAATTATTTTATTTAGTTCCTCACTCAATGCCTTTGAGTCCTTTACCATGGCCATGTTTCTGCAAGAATTGAATGAATTGTATTATGCCAAGCAATGGCTTGAAGTTTCACTGGATTTCTACATGAAAGATACAGTTAATAGAGATTTATATGCAGAACTTGGATTCTCCTCAATTATGATATATGAACTATACGCATCGGTCTTGCATCGTTTTGGTAATGTTAAGGATTAGTCAATTATAATTTTTTAACTTTAATTTGTATTTAGGTAGAGACAACCAAACAGTTAATGATACCCTTAGGTCACTTAATCCTGAAGGTTTTGGCATTGAAAAGGATCAAGTACAGGAACCAGATATGGTAAATTTTTGACAAGAATTGTTCTTTATTTACCTTTTCATTAGATTTTAGAAAAAGAAAATTGGGAGACCTATACTTCGATTTGCTCAACAGAAAACCGTCCTTCAAAATCTAATCTGTACTGCTTTTATAAAAGAAACACTTCAAACTTCTTGTATCTGGCACCTCTGAAACTTGAGATCCTTTCCCTTAATCCATACATGGTGTTCTACCACGATGTGATTTCCGACAACGACATTTTCCTCGTAAAGATGGAGGGTCAAAAGAATCTGACAAGAGCACTTACTCATGACCTAAAAACTAATAATATGGAAGAAGATTCAGGCCGAACTACTAAAGCTGGTTGGTTGGATAATAGTCTGGCAATTGTGCAAAAAATGAACAAACTTGTAGAGGATATGACAAATTTAGACTTCAGCTCGTCTGCCATTTATGAAGTTCTCAACTACGGAATTGGAGGATTCTATGGGGCTCATGTTGATTACTATTATGACGATGTAAGTGACGTCGTTATGGCGACCAACCTCATGTGTTAAAAATAGGTTATTACAGTTTCAGAAAAACGAGGAATTTTTGGACGATCGCATAGCGACCATTGTGTTCTATGTAAGTAAATATATATTTCTGATTATAGTAAACTTTTTTTAAAAATATTTACACATTAGTTAAGTGATGTGCCTCAAGGTGGGGCTACGGCATTTCCAGCTCTTAATATATCAGTTTTCCCCAAAAAGGGATCTGCTCTAATGTGGCACAATTTGGATAACAAAGGAAATGGTAATCCAAATTCTATCCATACAGCTTGTTCCACTGTAGTGGGCTCCAAGTGGGGTAAGAATATAAATTTGAAGAGAATTATATTTGGCTAATAATATTCTTTATTCACATCCATCAGTTATGATTAAGTGGCTCGATCAAGCTGCACAGATGTTCAGGAATCCCTGTTTAAAGGAAGTGTAAATTTTTTTATTTTTTACCAGACCGTTTAATTGTATTAAGTTTAACGATAATATTTGTCACGCTGATTCATTATCAGTTTAAGTGTGTACCTCAAACAGTAATGCAGTTGTTCTTTAAATTCACTATATTCTTAGTGGCTCTTAGTTTTCCCGAAGGGACCTACACAGCGGTTATGGATGACTACAAAGATCTGGATGCCAAAATCCTTAGCCATTTGAGGGACTATTCTGGGATCTTGAATAAGAAAATTAAAGTGCTAGATCAGTATAATTTTATAGAAATTTGTATAGAATCTTAAAAATAAAGCTCTTATTTGTACTAGTTATCTTGCTGAGAGAAGAAGTAAACTGAAGAGTGTGGGATCTGACCCAGAGGTCTATTTTTCTAATCCTATTCATGCGTACTCCATGATACACCACTTGCACTATTACTGGTCGGCTTGGCTAGAATTAATGGAGGAAACACCGGGCAAAGGTAAGTGTTTTTATTTTTTAAAACGCTTTAGTTACAAAAAAGTTTCTTCCCATAGAATTAATAGCTCAACTTAAGAGACTTTTAACGCACATTTCTAATGCAGAAGTCGCCCAGAATAGGCTGGCATGGTTTTCTCATCTTCAGATAGCGATGAATATAAAAAATGACCTAAGAAAAAATTTATTTCATCTTAACCATGAATCCTTTAATCTACTGGATGCTCTAGAAATAGGAAAGTTTGTCCTTGACAACGGGAAATTCGAAATTGCTGAAAAGTGGTTGAGCTCAAGTCTCAAAAATATAAAAGAACTTAATCCTGAGCAACAGTATCTCTTCAACATACTCGGAGCTCCTACTGAACAGCAAGTGCAACAGCTACATGAGGAAGCAATTTTAACAACTAAAATAAAAAATAAATCAACTGTGTCCAAATAGTGATTAGATGCAATACAAAAAGTGTAAAAATGTTCTAATTTAAACGCAATGTATTTTTATTAAATGCTTTTTTTAAATAAATTTATTATATTATTCATAAGTAAACTGTTAAAATTGGTTACATAAAGCTAAAAAGGTAATGGAGAAATTTTAGATTTAAAACAAGGTTGCCGAAACTCCTGACCCATATCGGTCACCCACTTAGTCATGACTGAAAATATTGAATAATGCGATTTAATCGAAAAAAATTTTAAACCAAACTTACTCCACTTTGAGCCTACAATAACGGGACATCCTGCATGCTCAGTCCTCTTATCCTCGTTGCCCCAATTGTCCAAATTATACCAAAATAGTGCTGACCCAGATTGGGGATATACGGTAAGGTTAAGTTTTGTAAAAATTGTGGCGCCTCCCTGCTTCACATCACTTAACTGGAGGAGAGTAAATATTAAAAAAATTGCTTAATAGCTTAAAATATTATTTATACCCAAAATATAGTAGTGGCAAAACGATCATCTGTTCCATTGAAACGTTCCTAAAATGGAGTAAATTAGTTTTTACCCAATTGTATGGAAACTATAACTTACAGCATCCGTAAATACCGGATCCACGTGGGGTTCAAATAGACCACCGATTCCATAGTTAATCACTTGGTACATCTCCGAAGTAGCCATTTCAAGGCCCGTGGCATCACCCACTAAATTGGTTATTCTTTCAGTCAAACTATGGTTCGAAGGAACCCACACTGACTTTGATGTGCGATACGAATCGACACTGTAGGCGTTAGTGGTGTAATTTATTACAGTCGACGCTATTAGGTGTTTCTTGCTCGCAGTGCGAATTCTTGTGAGTTCCTTTTGGGAAACCACATCATGGAAAATAACGATATACGGGTCCTTGGAAAGTAGTTCTGTTTTTATGGGTGCCAAACGTAAAAAGGGCGAGGTTTTGGTGTTATATACACAATATAGACTGAAATTTTTCGGAACCTCACAGCGGCCATTACAACATCCGGGCATATTCGGGTCCTCTCCTTCTTCTTTTAAACTCAACTTTGTGTCGTTGTTGAGGGGTTCAGGTTTGGAAAGCATCTGGTTCTCTAATTCCTGATAATTTTTGAATATTTCTGCATTGGGAGGATGGTGTTCAATTGCATTCCTATATATCTCTAAGGCTTGTTTCGTTTCATCTACATTAAATAAAGGTATATGAAATATAAATATGTACAATTATTTTTCACCCACTTTGTTGGAGTAGCGAACACGCCAATGATATGTACAACTTTTCCACATCGAAGCCTCTTATCAGCTCCAGTTCTGTCAGTTTTTCGGTAAATTCAAATATTTCTGTTGCGGCTAGAGTCCATTGTTTAGCATTCAACCACAGAGATTGATTCATTAAATATTGAGCCATGGCAATAGAGTCTAAATAAGAAAATGTGGAGCTAAAATAAATAATTTATTAATAACTTTGATTTACGAAATGCATGTCAAACTTACTTGTACCTAACACCATCTAGTAATCCGTCGGAAATATCCATTGCTTTTAACTGGTAGACCCTTTGCATTCTTTTCAAACCTTCGGAAGCGTCTTCAAAATCCCAGCTCTGTGGCAAATATGGTTTCATAGACTTTATGTAGTCAACATATTCTAAAAAAAGAATCTTCTGTTTTTGATTTAACGTAATAATTATTTTACAAACCCGAAGCAACTGGTTTTTCAATAAATAATTGCCACCTCAACCAATCTGCTTGCATATGATGTACAACGGAAAACGTTTTCAGGTAATCCCATGCAGTATCTTTCTCCTTGTATCTTTGGGCCATCAGCTGAATACCCCTTTAAATCTTACAGAAATATAAGCTAATGCAATAAAAGTTAATCCTTATAAGTTATATCCCACCGTTTTATAGTGTCAGCTTTCTGCATTAGAGCCTCTGCATATTTCTCCAAATTCAAAGCCAGTCCCTCCTCCAGTTCTAACAACTCATCCATATTAGCCACGGATCGGGAAAAACGTGTATGAACTGTAAAGTTGTACTGCTCAACCAGTAGGCATTGATAAAAAGGCAAAAATAATAATATTCCGATTAATAACTTCATTGTTTACAATTTAAATTTAAACTAAATAAAATATAGTATTTTTTCAGCCATAAAATAACTTGTTTAAAATAAATAATCATTTTACTGTGCTATTTAGTTCTGGATTTTACGATTTTTTCCGCCGTACTATGACTTGATCTAAAAAAAAATTATATACTAATATGATGGGTTGCCTTTTTAGCGCCTGCTCCGGAAATTTGAAGACCTCTTGGTTTTTTTCTAAAAATAATCAATTTTATTAAATTGTTCACCTAAAACCGTTCTCATTTTTTTCTAGAAGAATATATATTAGTTTGAAGTATACATCCACTATATTTAAAGCTAAAGGTAGCTAAAATAGATCCCTGAACTTTGGTTTATCCATTAAGGAAATTGTAATGTGTGGTAATTCCTCTGCTGTCGGGTAATCTTGAAAACCCATTTTTTGATTTACCATTTGAAACCGATCTCGGGGTGACAAGGAGGTGCCCTTTTAAAGAATTCAATAATTCACAAAATAATTTCACAAAAATTTGCAATATTCGATTACGACTTTCCTTAGAGGGATGCCTTTGTTTATTACTTCGTAAAAAGTCGAGTGCGTCTGGCAGCTCCAAAAAATATTAAGAAGGATTAAACATTGACTCACAGTTTTTTCTTAAAGGCAATGCTTCCAATGAACTCAGCCCGACTACGTGTGGTGAATGAGAAAAAGATGTTCACAGCACTCGATGCAAAAAACTTTTCATTTTCCGCATCAATATGAACTTTTGCGTAGTCACGTAGCGCTTAAAAAAATTATTAGTATTTAAAGTAGTCGCGAATTAAGCCCCACTTACTCGTTAATTGTTTCAACTTTGGTTGTTTGTTTTTCTATAGAAACTTCGAGATTATTCAAAAATTTTTTTTGTAAATTCAACACCTGTAATGGATTTGAATAATTTCTTTCATTATCTTTTCATTATCTAAAAAGAAAAATGAGAACAGAAGGAACCTTTTTCACTCTTCACTCAACACTATTTGTAGGGTAAGTTGTTTTGTATTTGTAAAAGATGTGTAATATCTAATTTGTCGCCTCTATTTATAATTTTAAACACCTTTCGTCCTTCGTCATGTATCCATTTTCTCATTACTGGAACGTTAAAAATAGAAATAATTTTCTTATAAATACTAAACCCATTTTGATCCTGGGCTGGTCAGGGAAGACAACAGGGTTGGTTAGATTATATCCATTATTCATTAGATTATACTAAAACACAGCTGCTACGGCTTTAGGAAAAAGATTCAACCATAGAAAATGAGTGGAAAATGTAGGAAATTTGAAACAAATTGTAAATTTATGAACATACATGAAAAAGAATGAAATTTTTTATAAATTTTATTTTGTAGCTTATATTGAACTCCTAACGACTCCTAAGGATTATCTGCGGATTGTATCCAAAAATCGTCATACTTTTGCTTTCCAAATTCTGATAATCTGCATAGAGTTTTGCATCGTAAGAATTCTTTAGGGCGTCTTGATTTAGAGCCCCTCGTAGTTGTCTTCGTTTTTGAATAAAGTATGCTCTTTCTTAGTTGATTTAAACTCACTGTTTTACTCACTCTGCCTAACCCTAAAAAGTGTCAGTACTTTGATCAGCTCAGTCGTGGTAGGATCTCTCAGAAATTGTAACTCTGGCTGTGGACTGTTCCGTTTAAAGGACTTAAGTCCGGTTGTAATCCATTCCTTGCCATTCGCCCAATCAAACCCATTCACAAAATATCGGGCTATGGTCAAACGATCACTAGCTATCAGGGAGGAGCTACTAATAATAGTTATAACACTATTTTTAGTAAAAAAATTATATTTTACTTTTATTTAGTATATCTATGTAGTGGGTTGTATATCTTGAGCCATGTCACTAGCAAACATTGAATATACGAGGCATCCTCCTTGTCCCACATTTTGGGCATATTCCGCATAAGGTGGTTCGTATAAGCAAATTTTTCTGGAAAATAAAAAGTCCTAGGGCTTTTTAACCAATTTTTTCATAAAGATTTACGCTTTCCTACAGTTTCTACCAATGTATTCTACACATTAACCAGTCCGTGCGCACTTCATTAAAAAGTGAAAAAGCGTTATAAAGGTTCCATTTAGCTTTCCGTTCCGATTGCTTTATTTCCATATTTTTGTCAATAAAAATCCCTTTGAAACTCATAATAAAATCAGCTTTTAAGAACCAAATAACTTACTCTCCATTTAATAATGCAAATAAAAGATTATCATCCATATTCGCGACAGATCTAACTAATCTAACTTTGACTTGTGATGAGTCAGAAACTTGCCAGGGCCCAAATTGAAGGTTCGGTAAAGCAAATAACTTGGTACAATAAATATCAAGCTGCCCAAGGTTGAATTAAACTAAACTTTTTATAGCGGAGGAAAGAGAGTAAATATTTTAGTTCCACGATTAGTTCCAATTCACGGCTCGACTAAAACAATTAATGCATTTAAATAAAATATTTACTATTTATTATCCATTTTTTTTTTGAAGAATCATGTGTTAGACCGAACCGGGTTTTCCCTAATATCCTTTTACTCCGGCAGCAAAACCCCAGCTTTCAGCAACTTGGTAAGGACCTTCTACAGCGCATTTTTTTGTACTACACACGCCCAATGTGTACTGGGAACTATTACGGGTGTCGCGGTAATACAAAATCTGCATGGATCGCTTTATCATTTCTTGAGCCTCTTCTAAAGTAAATTCTCTGTCTTTTGGTTTGGCTCCCCTTATAAACGGAATTGTCAGATGTCGGGCAAACCCCGTGGCTATCACAAAATCGTTATGGGATCGACCCCGTAAATCAACATTAGCCAGGTAGGGTTTGCCCTGCTGATCCAAACCGCCCAATACCACATCTACCAGCAAAGGGTTCATTCTAGTTCGTCGGTCGTAAAGGACTCTGGTCATCCATTGACCCAAAGCTCTAGGTTTCATTTCGATGTCGTCGTCGTTGCACTGATCCTCCACTATCTTCTGCTCAATGCCGCGTTTGATGGATTGTACGTCAGCAAAGTCGCCACAGCCCCCCAACAGGATATTTTTGTTGATCACAAATATTCGGTCAACGTTCTGATAGCGAGCCATGTTTCCGTAAGATACCAAAGTGTCTGCTGCCATCAAGATTCCTTCGTCGTAACGTACTCCTATGACAGATGATCCGGTGGTTACGGCGGCGCTATTGTGTTTGGTTCCAAATCGTCCTGGAGTGGTATATTCCAAAGGTAATTTGTGCGTCTGGTGCAATAGATCTGCATTAAAATTGCATGCATCTCCACCCCACAGCGGTTGTCTGATTTCGAAAATGTTGCACATATTAATTTATTTTTTGGAAAATTTTTATTTTCGAATTTCTGAATAACAATACTGAGTAGAAATTCAAGGTGGGATGTTTCCCAGCTTTTAATTTCTATCATTTGTTCAAAACAGTACAAAAAGGTAGAATATTTCTTTAGAACTTCAAAGCATTACCAGAGAATCTTTGGCAGAGATAAATAAACAAATCTCACATATTAAGTCATCGACTTATCTAATTTGTCCTCTCCCTAGCCATTTCTATAATTTTTCTTAGTAAAAACCTGTTGCGGCTCAATGAACCCGAGGGTATTCTATAGAAGCGTGTAACAACTGGTTTTTGTGGACTGTTCTTGGTCAGTGTCAGGCCGGGTCAAATGGCGAAATCAGTCGGAATCGAAGCTCTTGCCGGAGCAGATCTCAATCAAAACGATGTTTCCGAAAGTATCGCTAATATGGCTTCTTATGAGTTACATAATTTCGCCGGCACTGGGACGTGAGTTCTTCTCCTCCGTACACGAGATGACGAAGGTTTTCGGCTACGAAGAGCGAATGCTGGGATACATGCAGAAATTCCTCGACGACAACCAAAGCAAATTGGATTTCCTGAAAGCGTAAGGAAAGGACTCTCACCAAATCGAGCAGGACTAATCGAATCTGAATTCCAAAAGGCGGCTGCGGGAGTTCGAGGTCGAGAGGGAGGAGGCCCGGGAATGGGGTACGGCGTACTTTGACAGTCCCGTCAATAAATATTTGCTTAACAAGCGTCTAACCGTGGACTGGCAGCTGGTGGAAAACCTTATGGTGACGCAGTCGGGCATGAGTGGGTTAAGAAGCCAATCAAAAGGGTAGCACCATTAAATATTTTTAAAACATTTTCAGAATCGCTGGCACGCCTGCAAAAAGCGAGGGCGCACAAACTGATGCCAAAGAAAAGTGAACTGGAAGGCGCCATCGATGGCTTACTCCGACTGCAGACCGTCTATAGGCTGGAGGCCAAAGACATAGCCAAGGGCGTACTGGATGGCGTGGATTACAGGTGAGAAAATTAACCTATCTGTGGTTTCTTGCTTAATTTTGTTCTTAGCACTCAGCTGAACTCGGAGCACTGTGTGGATATTGCTCGGTTGGCTTTGAGGGATAAGCATACTCGTCTGGCCCACTTCTGGTCACTAGAGGCTCTTCATCGTTTGGCCAGCGATAAAGAGTCGGAGGAACTAAAGCCTCGAATATTGGCTCTCCTGGTAGAGACTAAGGCCGCCTTTGGCGACTATAGTAGGCTTGAATGAAACCTATCAGGAGCTTCTAAAGATTCAACCGGCCAGTGCAGAATATGCGAAGAACTATGAGCTTTTGTTGGAATCCATTGGAGAGCAGACTTTAAACGAGACTAGAGCTGTAGAAGAACATCCAGTAAGTAATCCCGTAATTTTTCAATTACAATTATTAAATGAGATTTCAGCCTATCCCTGGAGTAGAAGACACAGTTACTGACTTCGACGGATACATGTTGACCTGCAGCGGCCACTGGCGACCATCTCCTCGCGAGGAGAGGGATCTCCGCTGCGGCTATATGTCTGAAACACATCCTTTTCTTTGGATAGCTCCCCTTAAGGCGGAGGAACTAAGCAGGGATCCCCTGTTAATACTCTACCACGATGTGATCTATCAAAGCGAAATTGACATGATCAGGAAACTAACCACAAACAAATTAAAAAGAGCCACAGTCACAGGCGAGAAAGAGTCCTTAGTTTCCAACGTCCGTACCAGCCAATTTACGTTTTTATCGGTTTTGGCAGACAAGGTTCTGGCCACTATTGACCAACGAGTGGCGGACATGACCAACCTCAATATGCGGTATGCGGAGGACCACCAGTTTGCCAATTACGGAATTGGAGGTCACTATGGCCAGCACATGGATTGGTTCTACCAAGCAGCTGTAGGTTTTAATTGGACTCTACTTTGGTTTTCGTACTAACCTTTCTGAATACCTTTCTAGTTTGACTCTGGTCTGGTAAGCAATCCTGAAATGGGTAATCGAATCGCCACAGTTTTGTTTTATGTAAGTTTATGTGCAATTTTAGATTTTTGGAAAATTTTAATGTTTTGTATTCAAAGCTTTCTGATGTGGCTCAGGGCGGAGGAACTGCTTTTCCCCATATCCGAGTACATTTAAAGCCTAAAAAATATGCAGGTATGTACTTTTCCACATATGTTAACAAAAATTTTTGATAATGAACTTTATTTTCAACTTAAAGCCGCCTTCTGGTACAACCTACATGCCTCTGGTGTCGGTGATCCCCGAACTCAGCATGGGGCTTGCCCTATAATTTCCGGTTCAAAATGGGGTAGGCTTCTTCTTTATTGAATAATACATATTTTTTAACCAAATTCCATCATTTCATAGTTCAAAACCGATGGATCCGAGAGTTCATTCAATCTGATCGCAGGCCCTGTGAATTGTGGGACGACTCACTGGCTACTTATTCTGAAATCCATGAACTGGAAAGAAAATTAAAAGCCCAGAAAGTTGCTAGTCAGTAGCCCAAATTTTGTATTAACTAAACTTGAAATCATGTTATTGTAAATAAAAAATACTTACCAATATTTCAAAAGTTTTCCCCCAATGAGAACACAGAATTGAATACCTGAGGCTCCACCTGGAGTGGGATCCCCTTTCAAAAAGTTATTTATTTCTGTTCACTCGCTGCTTACGTGTGCCAGCTAAGTTAGAACCAATTCTAATTAATTGCATACTTGCTAGTACTAGCTGTTACCCCCCGCCGCGCCATACCCTTCTAAAAGGTCGGGAGCCTGGGGGTCATGCCTTTGGCTTGCAGCTGTTCCTACTGGTCTTTTCATCGATCTATTTTGATCTGATCTGATCTGATCTGGGTCTGGTCTTCTCTATCCGCAATATGTGTGTATTTGAATAAATTCAATATAGTATGTCTTAAAACAAACATTCATATGTGTAATAATATGTATATGTAATGCATTTAAATCCAGCAACAACATTTAGTAATTATTTTCGCTCAAAAGTACATTTATAATGACGGTAGTAATTCTCTGCTATCTGTATCTGTATAAGTTGAAAAGTTCACCACTCTATCCATTAAAACATTTATATAAAGTTCTCTTTATACTTTTTTTTTTGATTTTTCTCTTTGATATATTGTTTAATTTTTTTTTGTGATTTTTTGCGAAAATGACTTTTGTTTCAGGTAGATAAAATAGTTCAGTTGTGGAGCAACATTTTGCGCAAGTGGCATTAAAAAGGACACCGAGTGTAGGTCTTTGATTTTGACTATGCAAATGTCTTTAGTGTACAAAGGTTTAAATTCGCTTTATGTGAAGTATTTTATGTTTCTTTTGGTTCGCTTGGATTACGCTCTTATAGTGTGTGGTGGGTGATTTGCTAGTTTTAAGTTTAGTTTCAACTTCAGTTTAATTTTTGTTCCAGGAGCTCAGATAGGAGCACCTGCCAAGGGATTGTCTTGGGGGTACATTCATGGTACATTGAAACATCGATATACAAATACACTGTTTACATAAATATATAGAGTGTATATTTAATATTTACGCATTAAAATTTGTCTAATATTATTCAACTTAAAATTCTTGCCGCTCCGCCTTTGCTTTGATTCTTTGGGGAGTTTATTGAAATTACAGTTTCTTTCTCATAAATATACGTTAATTAATTACCATTTTTTAATATATACTTTTTTGTACACCTATAAACAATTATATATGAGTATAAATAGTGCTCTGTATTTCGCAACGCTTAAGTTCACATCGATAATAAGTGGGTTTCCCGTCTGAATATTTTGATAAAATTGCATAACTTATGGGTGAGTATTCTCCAAATTGTAACCAATTTTCATTCTTCTATTTAGTTTATTTGACTTGATGCTTGCTTCTGGATGTCTGCTTGTCTCTAATTGAAACTCCTCTCACCGCAAAACATCCTTCGGTCAACTCCTTAGATCTCGTAGTTGCGGAACTTGTTGGCGACGTCGGTGTTCTCGGTGCCCCACTCCGCCTTGCGTCCGCCGTAGTACAGCGCTGCCCCGCCCTCGGAAGCCCGCCGGTGGGCGGGATTGGGCGAGGCTGCGGTCAGGCCCCCGCTGCTGCATCCAGCGCCGGATCCGGGTCCGGCAGCTCCACCGGTCTCTGGCAACATGCGATCCTTGGTCTTGGGAGTCACCCAGTGCATGGACTTTGATTGGAGGTTGTGGGAAAGGAGTAATGGAATTTAATTAGATTGAATTCCGCGGTTGTGGACGGAGGCCAAGGCAGCTGGCGCATTTGCATCTGCATTAACCCCCCGTGGTACATGCAAGCACACCGATACACACATAGAGTTGGATGAAGAGGCACATTCAAGAGAGGTAAACATTCGGTGGAGTTTTCGGGCACTCAGGAGCGGGCTTATATACATAATATAATATATTTAAATTTTAAAAGATACAGAGAAATAGGAGCGATTCGATCTAGGCTACAAGTTAAATGAATATGGTGGAAGAATAAAAAAATATTTGGGGTTTGTGTAAAACAAAATATTTTTAGGGGTTTCCACAACAATTTTGAAAAGAATGAATTTTTCTACTGTGTTGTGTGCAATAAAAAAAAGATATTTCACGTTTTACGAGAGAAGTCATTTAATTTTTTTTTTAAAGAAATCACTTTTAAAAATATCATAATAATAAAGCAAGTTTGAAATATTTTAGTCCCTCGTATATAAATTAAAATGTCAAAGACTTTGCCATTTATTTTTGCCAAATTTTCATTTTTAAGACTCGCTTAATCCCGCATTGAAACCCAACAGACAACAGGACAATGGCCACCACAGATGGATGGGCGACAATTTCCGCTTGGCCCAAAGGCGGAAATTACCATAGAGTCCTTGGAGGAGGACCTAGATTTTGGGTGGATACTGGCCGGCTGAGGTGAATGAATAATCGCGTTAATTGAGCTACAACAAAAATGACGCTGGCTTGGCTTACAAATTTCATTAGCTGTGGCCCCAAAACAAACACAAGGTAAACAACCAAGGAGCAAAAAAACTAAGCCGCAATAAGGCCAAGTGTTTGGTCAGTGCTGAAAGGACGAAAAAATTTGAATTCCTTTGTGCCGGACAATAGAAACGTGTGGGTGAGTGAGTGCTAGACAGTGAGTGGGGGAGACGGGGCAACTACTTCTCTGGTTCGCTGAGTTCCTGGCCCATACGCATACCTCTTTATCCACTTTCTCCGCAATCGTGTATCTTCTCACCTGACCGACATGCTCCTTCATGCCCAGCCACTGTTTGTAGCTCATCGAGATGCCGCTGTTGCGCCATTTGTCATAAATGGCCCTCTTCTCAGGGTCGCAGAGGGTTTCCTTGGCCTCCTGTAAAAAATTGTACAGAATTTTAATGGAAAGGTACACGCATGGAATAGTCTGAATTTCTGAGAATTTTTCACTTCATTAATTTTGATCTGAAAAGACATCATTCGAATTTAAGTCCATAAAATAGGCGAATATAATATGATATGAATTGAACTTCATTTAATATCTTAAGCTTATTAAGGATTCCCTAAAATGTTTTCTTTCTATTTGAAATAATTGTTATTATCAAACAGAGAATTCTGAAAAATCTTTTCGAACTTTAATTGCGTCTCTAGTTTGTAGAAAAAGGAATTCCCTCGACGGCTGAAAGCTAATCACACATTCAATATTGGCAACATTATTCCATTAAATCTAATGACTTTGGCAAACAATTACAACAAATGAATTGCATTTGTTTGCAAACAAACAAACCATTTGAATTGCATGTACAGGATGGTCATTCTTTTGAATTCCTTACCAGTTTATAGAGGCATGCATGTGAAGAGACTTTAATCTATTTTTTCTAAAAAATAAACATGAAAGACAGTGACACACACTGGGAAACCTTCCTTAAACCCTTTATGTGGCCATGAAAGTCAGGGCTGGGATTTGCTCGAGTGCAAAATCAACAGCTGCCCAGGTTTGGGAGAGCCCACAGCTTTTTTCCGGTTCTTCCTTGATTCAGCCTGCATGTTAATCAATTTCATATGCCCCACTATAGCACACTTATTGGCATGCCTTTGGAGCAAACACCCTCTACAGTGTGTCTGATGGGTGGCATGGGAGGCACACACTCTCATCTGTGGAGGGCCTCTCACATATTTGCACGCTCAAGTGATTTTGATAGCTTCGGCTGGGGCTTGATATATATCTTGACTACTTTTACGACCAGACTCTTGTTTGGTATTCAACACACTGATACACACTCGGATAAAAAATTATAGAAACTTAATTAATAATAAAATATTTATTGCTATTTTATGTGTTCTTTAATATAAATATAAACTGTACACAAGCTACGTATATCACAAGTCTGTATTAAAATAATAAAAAAGGGTACAAGGCGTTTTTTATTTTTTTTTCGTTTTCTATACTGAAGTCTTTTTTAAGGATATGCCTAATTTAACCTAGACCTAATTAAAGAATATATATTTTTAGGATCTTGAGTGCTCTTTTTCCCAAGTGTACAGCCACATGGTGAGACAGATACCCACTCACACACATGCCCAATTGACGCCCTGAGATTTCATCACTGGGCCGCAGTTTTATTGTTCCGGCTGCTTTTCGGGCCCTGTTTACATGATAATCAATTATTTCACTACCCACTGATTATGTGGGTCAGCAAACACGGCTCACACCCTCAGCCAACTCAGCCAGGCAGGATGACTGGCAGGATGAGTGACTGACGAATTGGGGAAACTGTCTAACTGCCAGGATAACCGAGCTAGTATGCCCAGCAGGTTATTTGTGTTCAATTAAGGAAATCATTTGGATTTGGTTGCTTGCTCGAAATATTTTCAACCTCCTGCCGAGTCGCAATTAACAGTTCGGATGTGGTTCATCTGCACCTGACAAGAATCAAATCGCAGTTCCTAATTCCAGACTGCCGCTCGTTTATCCTTGTCGGACTGTTTATCCTTTTACTATTATACTAGATATACCCCTAACGGCCCGGGGGAGTTATTTGGGCCACTTGACAACTGCAAATTGTGTTGTAAGTTGTTAGTTGAATGCCCATGATGAAGTCTCCGATGGCAGGACCCGTCTCATTTGCATATTCCACGGGGTGAAACGGATGCCACGGAATTTCCCTTGGAATTTTCAGCTATGCTTGGCCTTTGAAAAATCTCGACATTTCATTTTAAACGCTTCATGGGCTCACTCCGGTTTGTTTTATGGCTGCCCATAAAGGTAGCATCCGCGTGCTCCTGTTCCGACATATTTACGAGCTCGGAACACACATGCACGTGCAATTTTACGAGCCGTAAATTGTACGGCCCTCTCCTCCGCCGGACAGCAAGGTCCCGAGTTTTCGGAGAACCATAAGTATGATTACGACTGGGCGGGGGAATTGCCATGGCCCTGGGCCCAGGATGCTCATGCATATTCAACTACAAACCCCGTGTGCCTGTCTTCGATTTCGATGTTTGTTATTTTACTGTCTTTAAGGTTCCAAATATGGGGGAAGAACAAATATTTTCCATAAATCCAAACTGGAGGGAATTTCAATGAACTAAATTGATGGGCCTAACCCTTTTATAAACTTCTGGGAATTACACAGGCACCTGTTGTTGGCTTTTCCGGCAAGTGCATATGGTTTTTAGTTGGAATTTATGTAGAAGGAAGGAAAGGAAACTATTTATTACTCAATTAGAAGCTTCCAAAAGTTAAACGCACCTTTAAAACTTGATCAAAGTAGAAACGAAAACTTTTTTCATATATTTCCATTAACTTTAGTGGGACGACCGCAACATCTGTCCTTTGACGTCCCACATTAATGAGTTGTCAGGCTCTACCACGCCTTTTTCACCTCCTATTTTTCTCAATGGCCGAAACACTTCATACTTTAACACGAAAAATCAATAAACGTTTTCAAAATATATACATATGTAATTTATTTTATCTCATCGTGGCTGCCTTGTTTTTCTTTTGTCGCTTGGAAATTCAATTTGAGGCCAGGGTGCGTGTGTGTTTTTTGAGCCACTGAATAGTGTGTGTGCGCGTAAGTGGGTTAAGTGCCTGTGTGTGGGTGTTACACAAGTACATAAATAGGTATCTGTGTGCGTGCAGAGGGTAGCCATTGTTTAATGCAGCTTAAAACTTTCCCCAACTGACTGACACGAATCTGAATAGATGTGTTCGGGTGAGTGGACCCTCAGCTAATTACGGAAACTATCCACGGGGAGAGCCCCAAGGACCTTTACTGACTCGGCGAATTATCGGGATGGAATACGAAAAGTTTTAAGCTATGATGAAATAGTTCTTGGCGCTTTTTAAAGGCGTATCCTGGAAACTCCGATTCAGACAGACTGTTTGCCAAATTTTAGCCATCCCAATTATACCATTTTTGCCAAATAATACTCTGAGAAGTAAATCACCATTAATTTTGTACATATACCTTAAATCCCTTATTTGAATAAGCATAATAAACAAGAATAAAATATGCATATGTAGGTCTCAGATTTCAAAGCAATATCCCGCCTGTGGCATCCGACGTTCAATGTTCTTAAACAGCCCTCATCTTAAGCTACATAAGTATCAGGTTTAAACATCTTTTAATTTTAAGCTCGCTCCGGCAACTTTCCTCAAACATATTGCCCCAAAGGCTGTCAAATTTACAATCTACCCCAAACCACCTTGCGATTCTGCTCCTGCTCCTGCTCCCATCGGGAAACTTCATTAAATATGTAAAATGCTGAAACGCTTGCCTCTTCGTTATTTCAGGGTGGCGTCCCTTTGGATCTTTTTTCGAGCTTCGCATTACTTACCTTTAGCTGTTGGAACTTGGCCTCCGCCTCCTTGTCGCCGCTGTTCTTGTCCGGATGGTATTGGAGGGCCAAAACCTTGTACTCGGCCTGGATCTGCTCGGGCTGTAATGAAATTGGGGATTCGAACCAATTAGTGGAGCAAATTAAGTGGAGCGGGGATGAATTCTCTTTGCCTTCAATTTGGTAAGTATTTGTTGGCATACATTTTTAAAATGCCCATCCGGGTAAACATATTACTAATGGCCCACAAATACACACACAAGTCTCCTGCGGCATGCAGATTTCACCGACACGGGAGGAGCGGCGACTCCGAGGAGACCGCAACACAGGTAAAGCCGTCTGTCAGTTGCACACGAATCCCCCGCAAGATTGAGACATCAAAAAGGTGAAACCGCCATCTGCCCACAACTCAAAATAACAATAAGAAAACATTAAAACTTGACTGGGGAAAAACGTTCGTGCGCAGCTGGGAACCACTTAAAGTAATAGAAAAGCTGTCGCACTTTGGGAAAACTATCGCGGGGAAAATGTAAAAACTTTGAGGTTTCAAATACTGTTGCCAAATTAATTCACTCGTCCTTGACTCTGACGAAAGGCTTGACACTTGCCAAACAATTGAAATTAATTAAGCCCAAGTGCCTTTTGGCCAAAAGCAACAAGTTGACAGCCATCAGCCGCGATCCGAGTCTCCTTCTGACGATGACGACGTCTATGTGATGCTGCCACTATATAAAGCCGGCTGTTTATTGTCTTGTAAATGGAAATGGCTTTTCGCGCACCATCGGGCGATACACAAAGGACCAAGGGACTCGCAAAAAGCCAGATAGGAGAGGAGAGGGTGGCTGTGACCAGCATGGGTTCCCTTTTTATTTGATTCGTTTTCAAGTCCATTGTTCGGCACTAACAGGGGAAACGTCAAAAAGCAGCTGCCAGAGAGCAAACCTATTTAGGTCACCATGCACTGAGATAAAATACTATATTTTGAAGTCATCTTATAGGATACATACCAAAGAAAGTTTTGGGCTGAATGAGAAAACTTTTTCTTTGTATTTATAAGTAATTTTTTTTTTTTAAACTCTCGAGAGCTGATGTCCAGGGAATTGATGTCATCTGCCCCGTGGCCAGTTCTGCATACATTGCTTTGAGCTCTCGCCTCACTTGCCCCAAGTGCGGTGTCAACCGCGCTGCAACGGTGCGTATAATTAATTTCAACGCAATTAATATTACTCATACGTCAGGATGTACGGCGCTCCAAGCACCCACGGCTAATGAGAAAACCGAGGGGGGGAAGGTAGAAACTACTAATTTACCCACCTGACAAACGTAAACAGCCACGGATTTCTATAATTAGACAAATGGAGTCTGCTTTTTTATATACACGAGCGTATGTTTTTGTGCTCCTGTTTGTGCTCCTGGGCGTTTGGTTTTCCGAGAGTTTTCCCCTTCAATTATTATTATTCATCACACCCACTGGCATTGCGCAACAGAATGGCACCAATTAAGGCAGGCCAATATATTCGCACCACAGTCACATCGGGAGCCAAACCAATTCCAATTTCCACTTGATTAAGTCACCCCACAGATTGCACCCAATTAAAACGGTTAGAGATCTCTCTGCAAATTAGCCCCAAAAACATTTGAAGTTTGTCCAGCAGCAGTAGTTAGATTCCTCAGATTGGATTGTTTGGCTTGGTATGCAAATTCGCATTGCGGGAACAATTGCCAACTAATCTGCATGAGAATGGAATGGAACGGACTAGCTGGCGTTCTCCAGTGGATGTTCTGATTGCAAGTTGAGATAATTGCCGGCTATAGAGATAGTTCGGTGCGAGACGTGATGCAAACAAGCCTCAGAGGGTCAGAAGCCAAGATACGTGATAAAGGCCAGGCCATAATGCTTAGCCAGCCCCCGATTACCAATTCTGTTTGAATTTCCTGCAAATATTTGATTTTGTTTACACGTCAGAACAAAATCGATTCTGATCGAAAGGCGGTCCTAAAACCGCCGGGATAACTTGGTCCTTTGGCCTGGGGGGCTCTTGCATAATTCAATAGGTCGCTAGTTCAAAGACCGATGCAATCGGCAGCCAGCAAAATTTGTGCGTGCCTGTGTGTGGCTCGGTACATTTTCCGGGCCAATAAATTTGATTACGGAAAGATTTTCCCACCTGCCAAGAGAGTAACTGAACCGAAAATTCGACAGACACATCTCAAGATGAATGTCGAGAACTCAGAAATTGGAGTCAGACGACGCTGATGGGTAAATGCCATTAAGCTGGCCAGATTGTCTGCCAATCCGAAAGTGTTAATTTCTTGAAATACCCAATACCCAATAATTGACAGGCTTAGGGGACGCTCAACGACAATTGGACTTGGGACTGCATAATGGAAAAGCTGGCAGATTGTAGTCACTGCTCGAACTGCAGCCCAGATGCAGCGGATCAACGCCAATTCTGCCAATCTACGATGGCTGACTGAGTAATTGAAACTAATTCTCAAGCAAACATCTCGCCTCAAAGATACACTGAGAAAAATACAATAATGGCCAATAAAATTAAATACAAAGAAAATTGGTTAATGGAATTAGTGCGGTAATATTTTCAAGAAATCGTTGATGATTCATTGGTTTTTTAGCTGAAACCAACTTGCCAAAAAGTTTATGGTTTTTCCCTCAGCGCAATATTAGGTTTCGTTTGAGTCTCACGAAGGTGGACCTAAAATATTTATTACTTGGAATTTTTTTGTGAAAACTTTTGGCGCACCTCAACTCGAAACTCTTCCCTTTCGTAAGCCTAATTCGATTGGTGAAAATTTTAAAAGGCCCAATTCCATTATGATCCAATTAAATTGGAAGAAAAGTTAAATCAGATTAGCAACCTGCTAGCCCTTGGTTAAAAAGGGGTTCACAGAGAAAGTTACTTACCGACGAGTTTTCATCGCAATGGAGCAAGGCGTAAAAGTCCTCGTTGGGGCTGCGCTTGTAATTGATTATGGCATCCACGGCGCTCATTGCGTCAATTTTTAGTTATGTGGGATTAATCGGGATTAATTTGTTTTTCTATTTGAAAATATCACAAATTAATAAAAAAGACTTTCACAGCATAGATTAAAATAGATCATTTCAGAAATAGAGAAAAGGAAAAAGAGGAGTTCCAGTCACAAAATATGGTCCACTTATGGGTTTATATTATTATAATTGTTATAATTTTTATATTTTATTATATTTATTCAATAATGAACCAAATCTCTCTTTTAAAGGTCAAAACTGATTTATAAGAAATTAAAAGGTATTCCAAGCTAAGCCCAAATCAAGGCTATCGAGGGGATCGCATGACCTTCTACTTGCAACAATTAGCAGCTAAAAATAAATTAATCACTGAGTCGCTGAGTAATCAGCTGAAAGATCTGGTTTTGTTTTGGTTTTTGGTTTCGGTGGTTCGGTTTGTTATTGTGCGTCTTACACTTTCACTTGTTGTGTGTTTAGCTCTCTGTTTAAAACCGCACTTAGACACTGTGACTCTTGTTTATTTATTTCTTGCCGCTCAAAGTGATAATAGATCTAAGCCTAGGTTGAGCTAGAACAGTCTCTCAGTTTTTCCAACTCCCACTCTTAATATATTATATGGATGGCAGCGAAACGAACCTGTTCAACCCGCGAACTTGCTTTCGATGCTTTTTCTTTGAGCGCGTGTTTGGAAATAACTCTCAGATACTGCTACAGCAACCCACCACGGTTTTACCCACCATTCGGTGGGGTATCTCACAGATACTCTCTGCGCTCACACAGATACTCTCTGCGTGGTGAGGTTTTGTTTGAGCTCTCACGCACACCCACATGCAGTTGATTGAGGGGTTTTCCAATATTCAAAATTTTATAATTTTAAAAAGAATATTTTGTCCTAATTGAATAAAAAATAAGAAATTATTAAGAGTTTTATATATTTTATTTTAATTAACTCCCTTAATCATTTTTAAATTGTTTTCTATTACTCTTTTCCCCACCACCTTTGAGGTAGAGTACAAGGCGCGTTTTTTTTTTTAAGTGGTATCCCCGAGAGGCCTAATCCACCATACTAAATTACGGGTCTAATTTACTTTGCGTTTCTTCGCTGGCACAGCCGCCTCGTCTTCGTTGACTACCTCCTCCTGAATCTCCAACTTGCTCCCCTCCAGTGCAATGCGCCTGAAAAAACCTTTTTTGTAAAATTTATATATATTTAATATACAAAAACTTACAATTCCCTCAAATCCTTGTGCATTATTTGGCTGAGGACAGTTGCCAAAGTTGCCATTAAGGCAACTGCCTCATTTGGATCTGCAAGGGCCGGATGTTTAAGAAATGCATCCTCGGCACCGAAGTGCCGATAATATAATATAATATCATGACAAACTGCAGATTGCTCTCAATCATAGTGAACCCCTCTCTCAGAGTCGCTGTTCTTTTTCCTAACCATTTTTCGAAATCTTCTGTTAAATGGAATTCAAATTTTTGCAAGGATTTCACGTACTCCATGGGTTGCCCAAAGTAAGTATTTCGCCATATTTAGTACAGAGTTGCCAATATTAGACCCCATTCTAATATTCTGATTATGATTTTCATAATTATTACTATTTTTGAATATTTACATGCATATATTTAAGTCATGCATTTTAAAATATAATTGCAAGGGTGTGATTGGTGTAGGATATGCCCCGGGCTCCAAAATGCAGCAATTGTGGGAGGAGTGGGAGGCGCTGCAAAATGGATCATCATTTGGTGATCATCATCATCATCACCCATCATCCCCAACACTTTCAACATTTTCCCAAGAACAATTTTTTTTAATTAAATCTAAACTTTCTGTTAAGAGTTGACAGTTAGCGAAAGTAACTTTTAAACATATCGAGATAAAATTATTTCTTAAAAAGAAGAGAAATTTCGTAAAACATTAGATTTTTTTAGAGAGGCCAGTTATTTAAAATAAGGCTTACTTTGAATTGGCCAAGAACATGTTAATTTGGAAAACCCACTTGGGCTTGAGGGGTTATGACACAGTTATATTTTTACTTAAAAAATAAATAAATAAATTTTTTTTTAATTTATTTGCAAAAAATTAAATTGTATTCAATGAAAATTGAAATTTTTAATATACATACTCCTGGTTGTTGTCCACACTAAAAGCATTCTTAAGCTTTTAGCTTCCATTTGAGCTTTTAGCCATAAAAATAATTTCAGCCATAAATTTGGCTTCCGCCTACCACTTGTTGCTCCCACAACAGAAGAAAATTAGTTCATCTTCCTGGTGCTACCAAAGTTTGCAAAATTCGTTAGAGGGAAATTAATTCTCCACCCGAAAAAAGAAAACTCATCAATCTGCGGCCAGCTGCTCTCCGAAACTTTTTCCTCCCGAAAATGAAGTCAAATCGAAACGAACTGAAACAGAGCATTGGTTTTCAAATTAAAGGAGTCAGCCGAGTGTAACGGGAAAGTTTGCAGGAAACGGAAACGAAATTGAAAACTGTTGCATACTTTGGGGCGAAGTGGTCTCTCAAAACGGAGGCCAAGACCAATGTACCAAAAACCATTCCAACGACCAACAGCACAAGTCTGAAAAGCCGCACTGGCCGAAAAATGATTTCCGTTCATAAATCATCTTAATGGCAAAGCAGGACCCAGCATATGTATGTCTGGCAGGAAAAACAGAACCAAAAACCAAATGAAGACGAAACCGTTTGACCAGCTAACGATGGGGAATCTAGCAGAGGGTGGGGCCCGGGGGAAAAAGTTGGAAAAGTGCGCCCGTGCGTTTGTCTGTCACGCACACATAGGGAAGGAGGGAAAACAAGGAATTCCAACAAAGGAAATCCAATTTACCGACTATGCTATATCCTGTAAGACATTTCGCGAAAAACTCAGTAATCTTTGGCACAATTTTAATCATTTTTATTTAAATGTTTTAGCTTAAAAGTAAAAAATTAAATACCTCTTAATATGGCGGCTTAGTCGGGACAAATTCATCCTTCGTACCCTCGCACAGAAGGTCCTTGTACCTTTTAATTCTTTTTCATGCAAAAGTCACCTCCTTTTTAATGACAAAATACCCCCTGGTAGCCACTTTTAAAGGGTAAAGAACACACACACGTGCACTGTGCGTGTGACGTCAACAAATGGAGCTGGAACGAAATGAAACGTTTTAATTAGACAAAAGAGCAAAGCAACTATTTATTTCCATTTCTGCTTCGCCTGCTCACTGCCCGCAGCCCGCAGCGAAGCTGCAGATACAGATACAACTACTGGCCCGGACGCTGATACAGATACAACTGCGAGTGCGTGGGCCAGAACTCACAGAATGCTTAGAAACAATCCCAGTGCAAACCCATTCTTTTAACTCGAAGCCTGCAGCTTGTGATAGCCAGAGCAATTGCAGTCTGCTGAGCGACCTTAAAGCTTTTCTCACATTAAGAAAATGTTTAAAGTTTTTATGAATAAATAAACATTTCTTATGTGTTAACTTCAAAGACATTTAAAAACTGAAATTTGTAAAAAATATTTAAATTTAAGAGATAGTTTGGTAAAAATATCCATTTTTCTTTGTGTACAACTGTGGTAAGTGCTGGGACCCACTTGGATTCTGATAAACGTACATTTTCCGCAGCATACTTCCGAGGGCAAACATTGGCAGGGGCCGAAGAATCGCTGGAAATATGCTCATTCCGGGATTCTATGGGCGAAGGGTAAACAATGCCGATCCGAGATTCTTGGCCAGTGCAGATTTATTCATACCAGCACTCATTCTGGCGCTCAGATTAGAGACATTCCAATGGTCTTGGCAACTTCCACCTAAAACTATGCCACGGAAAATCCCTCCTGCTTGCAGTTTCCGTTTTAGTTTCCCCAGAATTGCATTTCCACTCATCTGAGTTGGGTAAGTACGGGTGTGTGTGTTTGCTTTTTCTTCATTTTCCTGCTTCTGCTGCTAACTGCATTTCGCTTGACTTAAACGGAAAATCGCAAGTCAAACAAGTTGACTGGGCAAGTGTGTTTGTGGGGGCTTGTGCACGCAATCTGAACTTTTCAATGGTCGATTGCCAGTAGATTTTCCGTCTTCACATTTTCACTAAACCCCATTTCCCACCAACTCAATTAATGGACGGCAGGGAATGAAAATTCTCCCGAAGTTGACAGAAATCGTTTTTGGGCCTTCCGCTTTTGCATGCCGAGGAGCACCGAGCCAGAAACGAAACTTTTCTTCATTTCCGAGAATTATCTTTGTGTTCTACACATGAATCTTGCCATGCGTTTTCCCCGACTCCAACCCCCCACCAGCCAGTCCCTGGTTTTATATTCCCTCTAGGTCAGTGAGAGTCAACGACACTTGGCAAACGACAGCGCAGTCAAAGGAAAGTCTCGAATAGAAGAGGCAGAAGGCGGATGGCAGGGGTACACGGAAAAAATGAAGAATATAAAACAAGTTCATTGTTTATTGATCGATGCTGTGACTAAATAATGAAAATCGAGAGGTCTTTATTCTTTTCATAAAATGATTTTTCCATTTTTTAAATATTAAGAAAGATATTAAGCTATGTGTACATTTTAACGGCATAATAATTGTATAATTTTATGATTAATTAATTAGAATGGCTTTTCAATTTTTAAGACTTTCGAAATGTATATTTTTTAACTTTTTCTTTGTGTACTGAATAGGCAACTTTAGCTTGTTGGCTTATAATAAAAAGTACTTAATTTACTTTGTGCAATTTACAATTGTGAAATAAACAGGGAGCAGCCAAGGCCAAGGAGCCGAGCCGTGGGCGGAGAGTGTGTGGGTGCTGGCTCCGGCCGGGCCAAAAGGAAGTGCGGTCACGCTCTGCTTGCATATAAGCCACCGTCCCTGCACCCTGCACCGTCCCTCTTAGCCACATCTTTGTATCTCCGCTGTCGTCGCTCTGTTTTATTACCCGTTCACATCCATTCAGCGCAGTTCATCTCGCCCCACTTTGTTTTCCTTGCCTCGGCTCGCCCTATAATTTATTTATACATGTATTTTATTAAAGATTTCCATGGCGTCGTTCCCTTCAGTTCCACTCGTAGTCGTTGTCGTTATATATTATATTATATGTGTGTGCTATACTGTATTCGTTATCGCTGTCGTCATCCCAGGCCATCCGAGTCAGTTGTTGACAAAGAAATTACTTATTAATCATATTTGAACGCTGATTTCTCGACGCCAAAAGGATCACGACCAGCTGTCCTGAGAAATTCATATTCGCACAAGCACAGATGGCGCCAAAAATATGGCACTCGACATTGGACAGTACTTTTTCATTAAAAGGATATACTTTGAATTTGTTTATTTAATTCCTGTAATGTCTTAAAATTCCTTTAATAAAAAATCCTTTTCAAACTGAATCTATAAGTCTTTCCTCTCCTATTTTTAGAAAAAAAGTACGAACATATGCTCTGTGTACTAGCTTATGTTATCCTGTGACTTTCAGTGCCGTGGCTTGTCTGTCATCAGTGTGGTTATCCACATGCAAACATACATTGGCCGGGGTAGAGGAGAATGAAAGAAGTACTTGCTCTATTTCGTGGCTCTATTCATTAACCCGTACTCCTCGGTTGCCCCTCGGCTTTTCCACATAATTGCATTTGCTCATCAGAGGCAGAACCATTGGGTGTATCTATATACGGCATTTGTCCCGCTTCATGTCGCTTGGATTGCCGAGCCGAAGAGACATTTTCGAAAATTAATTTTAGAATATTTTGTCTTGCGCTTGCTTGGCGCTTTGTTTACACAGCGCTATGTGGGGGAATACGTCGGGACGTTCGAAACACTTGTCTTTCATATATCTTGCAGTCGTGATGCGATACAGGAAGTCCGCACATCGCTGTCAAAACGAGAGCCCCGAATGCCAGCAATTGAAGGCACTCGCTAATCAAAATCCAAATCTAAATAGGAATAAGCACAAAATCAAATTAGATAGAAGGCAGAAGGTAAAGCCACTCGAGATGGCTCACTGACAGATGCCCCTGGCCCAAAGGCACCCTGTACGATGAGTGCCGGTAAGTCCCATGGATGCGGTCTTGCATGTGATGCACTGCCTCTGCTCATCTGTCGAATGCCGGCAACGCAAAAAATTCGTTTTTGTTGAAACTGAAAAGACAACGCCAAATGCCGACCGGCCAAATGGCCTGCCAGATCAGCCCAAATATATCAGCCAAAATATCAGGGTATACCCAAAATCATTATTGATATGCGACAACTACAGCATATATTCAAATTATTCAAATTTTTATGATAAATTTTTGAAACGAAGTAAGCTTATATAAATAAAGTTTTAAATGAAAAAGAAACTGCTTTTAAGTACTACTAGTCGTATGCGTAATATGTCTGTTAAATGGCTGTTAACTGTTAACAGAAAACCAAAAAAAATAATACCAATTTATTATCTGAGCTATGGTTGGATATCCCCCAGTCTATAAGCTATTTTAAGCCAACTTCATTCCCTCGTTTCCCATTTCCCTCTTTTTGTGGCCATTGTTTTCGGGATATCACCAAAAATAGCTCCCCGCACCACGCACATGGGAACACATGGGAGTCGGGTGGCGAGGGAGTACGGAAACGAGTTTGAAATTTGACGTGCCGCAGACGTCGGGCTGCCGTACTAATTGCAATCGCTTGGCCGGACGGAGAAATTGCAACAGGCGGACAATTAGCGAGCAAACTCATTCGCATTCATATTCACATTTGTTCAAAGAAAAAACTAGAGGCAAGTTGAACTGAAAATAAAGGAAGAAAAACAACCAAAAGTTTTGAAACGAAGAGATCAACATTTTAAAGTACACATGAAACAAATAGTTGTACATTTTAGTTAATTTTTAAGCTATATTTTTTATATTGAATTTTGAACTAACTCTAAGATAGGATCTAAATATTTCGTAATATTTTGAGGCTCCTAAAGATAAACATATTATTTGTTAGAAAAATTATTCTCACTGTATGAAACGTCAGCAATGGGAGAGAGTGATCCAAGAGCAGAACCGAGATACCCCCTGTCTCTCTTTCTCTGTCTCTTGGAGAGAGTGTGGAGAATGGCAGAGATTGTCGGGTGTGGCTATCCCGCTTGCACCTACGCCGCCGCCAATTGGAGCTCCTGCCCCCATACCCTGCCCCGATATGTAGGCCATCTCTGTCTACTCTCCGGCGGTTCCGGTGGCAGGCAGAAGATTCTAACTAGAAGCAGCACTAGAGGCAGAGGCAGCGGAATTAGAAGCAGAATCTAAAACAGAAGCAGAAGAACCGTGATCGTGTAATTCGCCTCGTGTGCGTTCCGTTATTCCGTAATTATTCCGGATTTGTTTGCGAAACATCCTGAAGTGATGCGATTTTAAATGCCATTTCAATTTGTTTCGCTTCACGCGACTTTCTCTTGTTCCGTTGTCCCCATTGTTCCGTTATTCCGTTGGCTTTCTTCCGTTGTTCCCATAGTCCCGTTATTCATTCACCGTTGTTGACGCGCCTTTCGTCGCCGCTGAACGGCACATCGCTCTCACAGTTTGAAAGTCAAGCACCAGCCGAGAGGATCGTAAACTCTCTAGCGAGCCCAAAGGATCAGTAAAACATCCAGCCAGATACTGATAGCAATCGGAATAAAAAGTTATTAAACAGTGATCGTGCCGCGAAATTCCACTTGTTTATATAATATTCAGTGGCTGCCAAGAGCCCAACGGAATACACAAGAAAATTCATTTTTCTAGCTCTGGTCGTTTATTTTTTCAGGCAACAAGCTAGCTAGAAAAAAATATAAGAAAAGAAACCGAGCATTTCTGCGTGTTATGTGTGGTTGTTGTGATCAGAGATCAGTGGATCAGTGATACGAACCAAGTGAAAGTGAACACAGGAACCCTCAAAGAGAAATCATCTCCAGTCTCAAGTGAAATTAAGGAGTAGGTCCTCAGATCAGAAGCCATGTCGGACATTGAGGATGTTTTTGGTGGCTCCGCCGAGGAGGAGACCAAAACCGATGCCCAGCCGGATGCCGAGAGCAAGAGCAGTGTGGTAACCGAGCAGACCGAGGAAGTAATACCCGGCGAGACCGAGAAGATGGTCACCGAAACCATTGACGAGGATGGCGACGTGGTGGAGGAGACCACCGAAGTCACCCGCAAAACGGTCAAGCGTACCATGAAAATTACTGAGGTGAGTAAAAGCTATAAAATAGCAGTATAATATTCAAATTATTTTGGCAACATACCACACCAGTACTCATGTTTTCTACTAACAGTATCATTTTTTTTAAGTGATGGAAAAACTTATAGGAATCTTAAAAAATGTGAAGTGGGCATTCAGCCATCACCAGTATTATTTGAGAAAATGTTCGATTTTTGAAAGCATTTTCTTTTCCAGAATTGTTTACACAAAATAGAATAGATATAGACCCCAAAATATTCCACATAAAAGCATAATTTGCAAAGTAGATATATACCATTTTATAAAAAAAACAAAGTTCCATTAATTTTTCATCTCTCCAAGTATAGAATTAAAATTATCATTGAAAATGAATGTAAAAACTTAAGCCAATTATAGAATGATATTCGACGAAAAGTTGCCACCCTTGAAACGCCTCTCTTATGAAACACAATAAATCATCATTTGTTGCTTTGTGAAGGGATCTTTTCATGCACTGATCTCTCAGCTTGTGAAATTGGCCAAAACATGGCGAACTCTGGCTATATTATTTATACCAAATGCCATTTTTCTATGTGCGTCTTAACAAATTGTTTATACGGTCCCACGAATATTATAAATCTTCCCCTACATTATACATCACACACACCGCGACTGTCATATACTGGCGGACACATAGGCGGTCCTATGTATCGCTCTGGTCCGGCCACACTTTCTATAGGCGACGTTGCCAAAGAAAAGTCAAAATAAAAAAATATACAAAAAAAGTGTGCGAAAAACAAATTTTGCAGCTGTTTGATTTCGGCGCAAATTATCACAAAAGATTTCAATTTTGTGAGACAAATCGGACGATTTTGAATAAAAAACCGAAATTAAATATTGTTAAGCTGAAATCACTTAAATACTCGATGCGAGTGATGCCAAAAAATCCCAAAATATTTGACAGCCAAGAAATTGCAAAAAAATTAAATGCAATAAATTCTGTGCCACCAACAAATGCAACAAAAACAAAGGCTAAAAAACAACACAGCCAAGGCAAAAAACAAAATTAAGAAGACCGACAAAAAACATATAAAAAACAAACTAGCAAGGAAAACGCAAATGTAAAAGAATAACAAAAATAAAAAATGGGAAAAAACGACTGTAAAAAATAACAAAAAAATAAATATTGAGGTTTCCGTGTCTTGCGGTCTGGCGCGCATTACACCATCGAGGGTGGTGCTTGGGGGCGGCGGGGATTTTTTTCGCTCGCTGGTGCAAGTGGCTTCTGGTGGTGCAGCAATTAATTGCCACAAATCGTTGCACAAAATTACAAATTGCATTTCCGGCTTGGCGCGCCATCCACGCATGCAGTTCCCCTTTCCCCACCGCTGATGTTGCTTTACGCCCCCCCTCGTGGGGCACCTCCCGAGAATCTTCGATTTCTGTGCTGATGTTTTACGACTGTCTGGCCCCCGCCACGCCCCCATCTACCATTTCTTTCATCGAGTTTTATGGCAGCCAAATTAAATTTGCATTGCAATTTGCTTTTTGGGGTCGACTCGGCCTTTTCTCGTTTTTATGGGCCCGAAATTCAAATGAAAACGCATGAGCTGTGTAAGCTGGGTCCTGTGGATAAGGATAAGGATATAGAATCCCTAGAGCAGAAAAAAAAAAATTTGGTAAAAATTTTTTTGTTAAAAAATCGTTATTTATTAAATCAAAAATATATACCAGATATTTAACAAGGCATGTACAAAAATAAATTTAAAAAATATAAAAATATTTTATCTACTAAAAATTAACTACAAAGCAATGTATTCTTAAAAATACACATATTACACATACGCACTGTTGGTTTCTCAGTTAAAATTGATTCACAGCCCATTTTTAAGGAAAAAAAGGATATCTTTTTACAGTGCAGGCATCTGTCCGTATGTGTATTTGTAGTATGCATGTGTGCCCCGCCCGGAGCGAACTTACGGAACTAATTGCGTTGCTGATGTCGGGGTCCGTTGCTGAACTCCTGAACTCATGAACTGTTGAACTGAACTTCTCGCTCTCACTTTCCCTGCGGCCCTGCCGGCCCTTCCTTGGTCGGCTAAAACTCGGCTAATGAGTCACGTAGCGTTTTTGTCATTTTTATGCGCTTAACAGGTCAAAGTTCCAGCCGCAAGGCTACGTGACCGAAGTCGAGTTCAAATTGAAAATGCAAAATTAGTTAAATAAAGTCACAGATACTGCAGAGCCGTTCCTACTCCTACTTCCCACTCCTCCCCAATATACTATCCCTAATTCAAGCCTCCCGGAAAACTGTCATAAATTTCACAGTTGATTTAACCTTTTTCCGTTTGTTTGTCGATTCCATTCGCTTATTGGATGGGAGGCGTTCTGCTCAAGTTACAGTACTTTTAAAGCTATAATGTTACCTTACCGTACCAAATACGTTATAGTCGATATATGAGCACTATGATTTCTTACATCAGAATGCATTTAAGCCAAGCTATAAGTCCAGATCAAATGGGGCATGCTAATTTGTGCAACAAGCCGTAAACCCACATAACCGAGCCACATCACCACCACCAGCCAGCCATACAGAATGTTGGCCACATATAAGGATAATGGAATTTCCTGGGGCGCACAAGCACGGCCACAAACTTCCATTGTCATGCCATCCTGGCAAGGATTCTGTTGATTAGACATCATAATATTGAACCGAGATTAATTGAAAATCCATGAGGGACCAGCTCAGCACTGAAGGGACTTGGCTGCGGATGCGAGGGCGAGGGCGAGGGCGGATGAGGGCGGATAAGGGCAAACTATTCAGAGCTTTCCAGGCGATTAGACAGGCCACGAACCGGTATCGCGTACCACAGCAATTTGCCGATGATTTTATTGTGTTTTGTCTGATATATTAATTTGTTTTCAATTTTGCGAGCGCATTCCGCAAAATGTGGCTAGCCGCAGCGCTAATCGGAGCAGGGCCATATTTTTCACCCACAAACTGCAATGTCCGCTAAATAGCGCTCTCCCCTTGGTACACATTACCCCTGCACTGCACTTGTTTACCCCCTTAGTGCCCTTTACCCTCCACTGCCGTCCATTGACAGCTGTCAGCGTTGGCGCCTGTTGAAGTCCAAACAAATATTTCACAGCCAGGCGGCCATTGAAACATTTCAGAGCAAGTGTGTGAGTTCAACACTGAAAATTGAAAACTCTGCTTACCAAAATAATTTCCCATTAAATAGCTTGGGTTAAAGAGCTCTTTTAAAATTAGGATTTTATTTTAAGGAAAGAATTTCTGACTTTTTCCCAAAATGATTGCGATGGTTTTGAATGGACTTTCGAAAGTGTGTGACACAACAAGACAATTCAATGTCAGGCGTTTCTTGGCCTTTGATGCTCGCTTAGCTTCCATTCACTTGTTGCAGCTCCCAAGGAGATGCCGCCCCACCCTCGATGCCCCTGACTCATATCCTCGCCCTCCACCACGCCACCAACGCCGCCCATTCATTTCGAGTCCAAATTTCGAGTACATTTGGTCAGTTATTTATGCGCTTCGCTTTCATTTCGCCCGCGTTTCGTTCCGTTCTGGCCCGTTCATGGCTCTGTGTTTTATTTATTTGTGCCTTTGGCTGTTCAAACAATTTATAATTTTAATGCACACACAGGCCCACCCCACTCGCTGGTGTCTCGCCCTCGTCCGTTGACTGAATACAATCGGAATATGTTTATATAATTGAAAAGCAAACGTTTTGCGTGAAAACATACGGCAGAAACATAAGGCGAATATACGTACATGCCAGAAACGATCCCCGCGCCCATGCTGGGCCGTATGTACTGGCGGGTATATAAATAAAGCTGCCAAATTGTGTGCTCTCGGAGCTCGGCGCACACGGGGCGTATGATGAACGTGCCATTTATTCCGCTGAGCGATTTGCTGTCCCTTTCGCCCGCCGCCTTCCCCAACGAAATCCGCTTTATGACTGGCACATATTTCATGTAATTTTCAGACACTTTGCTTTATTTATTTATCCAGATCAAATCCAAATCCGAAATCGCTCTCAATCGCCTGAGACCCATCCTTCGAGCACTTCGACCTGCCACAACGGAAATTCGCCCATTTCTCAGTGGTCCCATCCTTTGGCCGGGCTTCCAGAGCGTTACATCCCAGCCAGAATAACAAACAAATAATTTCATTGCCTGCCATAAGCTTCCGCCACTTCGGGCGGATATTCTATTGAAAATTTATTTCAATTACATTTGTGCGCCCCGCCAAAGTCTCAACAAATAAAATTCAATTTACAAAATGTTTTGCGTAGTTTTCTGCGTACCGGGGCGAGAAAACGAAAACAAGAATCTTATCTGTTGGCAAGCCGATGAGGAAATTGTGCAGATTCAGTTCGGTTCATTTTGATCGGCTTGTAAGCACTTCACAAAGGCTTCCAGCTCCGATTACCGTAGTACGGGCCAATTAGCTGCAAATTGCCGGGCTTACAGATACAAGGCTGATTAAATAGTCACCTCGAGCTATTAGCATTTCCTTTCAATTAACATCTCAAATTTGTGACTGTGTCTTGGCCCAAATGTAATTTGCAAATTAATTCAGCTGCACAAACAGCGCAGAGCTACTTAAACATTTGCGTAACCCAATTCAAACATAATTCGGCTATTGCAAACTGACATTTGCATGTTTACGTAGAGCCGTCATCTTGTGGCTTCTATGTTCCATTATCCCCCATCGCCACCAGCACAGCCGGAAAATAAATAATCCCCATAAAGTTGCATTTCCATTTGGACGATGATCAAAACCCAACAAGCATATTGCCAGTGCATTGTGCACCTAATCCGGTTCATAATTCCCCAGACCGAAAATTGACATTCGGCCATGCTCCCAATTGACTTTGTTTTAAAGCTTCCAGTGCCACAAATCTGGTTATTGCACTCGTTTTTCACGTCATAACTATAAAATAATTGCAATTGGATTGCTGCTCTAATTACAAACTATTGTAGTTGACAAATTTTAATGCAATTTCAAAAATATAGTAGGCATGCATTTCTGTTATTGATTTTCATATTTTAAAATAGGTTTCAGTTATTACAATTAATATGCAAATTAATTTAGTCAGCATCTCCACTACAGTTTCAAGCACTTGACCATGACAATGGTGGCCATTTGCTGGCAAAGAATGCGAAAGGTTTGCAAAGAATATATTTGTGAGAATGCCGGGAATTTGTCAACAGCGAAAGAAATCGAAAGTTAACCCAACACCTTCCCAGATATATATAGACGGACAATAGAGCTCCTCGTCTTCGACGTCAATTGGCACTTTGATTGCATTTCGATGCACTTTTCGATTCGAATTCAGTTGCATCGCGAAACCCAAAAACAAAGCAGCGCGCACCGACAAATCAATCGTGAACCGAGCCAATCGAACCGAAACTATTGATTTATAGCACCAGCTGGAATGAAACGCAATGGCCAGTCCAGTCAGCTAAATAAATAGATTAGTTTTGGATCCCCTCTCGCTCTATAGACCCCTCGGTTCGCCCTCGTGCCACGAGTTTCTCCAGTATTCTGGTGTGTCAGTGTACATATCTGTCTATACAATCGAGGTGTGTGTGTCGTTGTGTAATCCAAAAAAAAAAAAAAGAGTATATAGTACACCTATATATTTTACCATTGAAACGAAAACTACAGAATTTGAATTGGAATTCTGCGCAATAGAAAAGATTGCCCCATTCAAGTTAATTTCGATTTTGGCAAAAGCGGATTAGACCCACTCCCCCAGCATCGCCCCTGGCCTGCCAAAAAGCTCCCAAAAACCACCAGGAAGCCAAACAGTCACCATGGCCATCACGGACGCTGCGGTAAGTCGCTCACCAGGGGGCACAGGGTCGGATCGGGACAGTTCCCCCATAAATCTCTAGAATATAAATTGAAATGTGTACAGTTGTCGAGTAGGAATAACAATTAGAGATCCTTGAATCATTTAGTTCAATGATTTGTTAAATTAAGTTCAAATCGAAATGAATGACACTGCATAAAGTGGGTGTTGTTGTCCATCAACTCTTTAATATCTAACTTATTAATTCAGTTCATCAGTTTAATTGCCATGTAAGAGCCACACCTGCTTGGAACGTTGTCTGAACTATATCCCTCTTATCCCTAATATCATAGATTAAGTTTAAAGGGCTATCCCTTCAATCTACCCGACCACATTTGGGCAAAGAGCTTGAATTAATCAAATAAATTCCCAAACTTTTCGCCCATCAGGGCCTACACTTTCCCACTCAATCATTCGATCAAATTCTGCAACAGTTTCAGTGGTCAGAATCCTCCCCTGCCGCCCCGAACAAATTAAAACCGCCCGAGGGTGAGAAAATCTATCGACTTAGCTAACTAAGCCACACGAACAATGCCCCACACAATTTCCTCAAACAAATTTTCCAAAAAATAGCCCAAGAGCAGGAAAACCCGCCCGGGGGAAACCCGAAGCAACTCTCAAAACTTTTGCCTCACCTTGTTGTTGCCACTGCCGCTGTTGCCTTTGTGTGTGTTTCTGTGTGTTTCCTGCGCTTGCCACTTAGGTGTGAAAATCACTTGTCAATCTTTTATGTAAAGAAGTCGCCAGCTCCGTCGACGTCGTCGCTGCTTTTGTCACCTGCTGCTCACCTGCCCCACGCCCCACCGTCCCCCATTTTCGGTTGCTTGGCTCGTAAAATTTTGTCGTCTGCTTCCGTTTTCTTTGCACTTAATTGTGTCTGATCGGCACTTAAAAAAAATAGGTGCCTACTTAAAAAATTTGGCTTAAAAATAAAATATTTAGAAAGTTTAAAATTTGAGTGATTTCTCTTGTTTTAAAATAGCCTAGCCTGAGATTCCACATTTTTTAAATTGCTTTAAAGTCTGAGAATATTTCTAAAAAAATACCCTTTAAAAGGAAAATATTTGAACAATTTTCCTAATTTTTGGGAATACTTTTGGGAACAGAATTATAATTTTTTTCAGTGAATATTCGCGGGAGCTGTGTGCGTTTG
The DNA here is from genome assembly GCA_018153035.1 of Drosophila pseudoananassae pseudoananassae. Taxonomy (NCBI): domain Eukaryota; kingdom Metazoa; phylum Arthropoda; class Insecta; order Diptera; family Drosophilidae; genus Drosophila; species Drosophila pseudoananassae. The sequence continues at coordinate 5,525,924 of JAECXR010000055.1, forward strand.
TGCGTGTGGTGCTCAGTGTTTTGAGTGGTGCTTCGGTGTTGTTATTCCTGCTGTGGTTCAAGGTGAGCCGACATCGACAACGACGCTCCGACGCATCTTTCAATCAGATATCCTACGATTTTCCTTGGCTCTCCCCCCTCAGCCTTTCCTCGGGCGGCAACCCGTTGAGTTCGGGGCAAAAATTTCGCCACTGCCAAGGACCTGAGTTCGCTTTTTGTGTTCTTTTTTCTTCCTTTCCTTATGCCTTGGCTTTGGTCTGTTTATTTTGGCTGCGGGTTATTTTCTGCCTTCGTATTTTTCACTTAATAAAATTGTTTTCATTCGCTGCGCTTGCCTCGGCCGATGCCTCAACTTAACCATTTCTTCTTGCCTTTTCAATATGTTTAAAAATAAACGTTGACTGCCTCGCTCGCTTAATCTGTGGCCCGTGCCCCGATTTCCCCCGATTTTCCACGGAGTTTCCCTTTATTGCTTGTACGTTGAGCTGCTATCGACACACTTTTTTATCTGCCTTCAGCCTTTGTTGTTTTTCCTCGGGCCGCCCTCTGCCGCCGACCTATTATTTGTGCTTTGTGCTGGTTTATTAGCAATTTTGCTAAGCAGTTTGTGGTCTCCTTTGCAGTGTATCGCTTAAGAAGCTCAGAGACGTACGCTAAAAAAAAATATTCCAATTTGAGAAGCTGACTTATCACTAAAAATCGATTTTCTTTATTTTTTACTTACTCCTCTATTATTAATTAAAATATTTATTTGTTCAAAAATATGTACTTTTTCCATCCCATATCGAATATATTTTCTCCCTGTTGGCTTTATCCTTCAATTTTGCTGATGAAACCGCCTGCAAATATTTATTTCCAACTCTGCACTTTTCTAGATTCTCTCTAGAAATATTCCCTTCTTTGATTTGTTTCTGTTTCATAAAGCTTCTCTTTCCATTTTGCAAATAACCTCTGACCTCTCTAGCCCAGCATGAGCACCTCTGCATTGGCTTTTATGTAATTAGTGCGTTCCATGAGCGATTGAAATTTTTGAGGTGTTAATGTGATGAGTGGTGCCATTTGCCTCGGTAGCAGGGTTTGAGCGCCGAATGCATTAGATTGATTAAATGCATCTGCGGTCAACCCATTTCCCGTGGCCATTGCCACACATTTTGGCCGGGGATTCTCGCACAATGGAAGCCATTCGCCCCCCCATCGAACGCCTCAGCCCACCGAACATCCACTATTCGCAGCTGCAGCTGTCATGAATATGCTTCCGATTCTTTGGCCCCTCCGGTTGATTTGAACATTTCGAAAAATCATTTCCCAGCGCTTTCCCATTTCCCTATTGTCTTGTTCAGCTTGCAGTGTTCGCGCAATCAATCAAAATGTGCTGTGATGCGGGAAAGGAAATCGAATGAGGTATGGAAATAATAAGAAATTTTTATGGAAGAACGTATCTAGCGTCCGATACCCTCAAGAAGTTTCTTAAACAAACGGGAAAACCCTATGAATATTAAATCAATTTAAAAAGCAAACTTAATTAGCAAAACCAGTAATGTCATTGCGACATATTAAATGGCTTATTTTCGAAATAAATAAATCCACTTTAAATTCGAATGTCATTTTATTAATTACCAATTTTTTCCACCAAGCCCTTGATTTTTAATGAGCTTTAATTGTGTTTACTTTCAAGTGCCACATCGGTTTAATTAAATAGTGGATTAATTTTTTTTGTCCGCCACATTAGCGATGTGTATTCGCATTTAAATAATTTGTTAACACTTTCGACCACCGCGGATTTTTGTCTTTTGATGTCGGTATTCCTGAAAGTATGCAACATAAATTTAAAACGGAAGTGAGGGCATTTTCTTGAGAAGCGAATCCTTAAAAGTTCATAGCTATAACCGAATCATATCTCCTTGCGATTTGGTTTTCCTTCAGCCGTCTCTGGCAGCCTTTTGACTTCCACTAATGCAAACAAAGCCAAGTCAGCGAACGCTGCGGATATGCATAGAAATGGTAGGAAACGGCAACAGGCAACGGGCAAGAAAGCAAACAAACACCCACACACAAACACATGACAGCTGAAAATGCTCGCAATCTATCACAACATTCGGAATATGTTCCAAAGATTTTCAATTTATTTTCACTAAAACGATTTTCATTCTCTCTCATTCGCCCCATGGCAGTGCATTCAAAAAAATGTACCCGTTGCTGTTGTTAGTGTTGCCGAGGATGATGGTTTTGCAACGAAATGTTTTCAACCAGGCCAGAATACACAGAAACTCATAGAACATATAGCACAAAAAATCAATGAAATGAAATAAAATTGAAATGCGCCAGCAACTGCAAGTCCCAGCGAAGTTGATCGCCACATGTGCTCGTCTAATTAGTCGTCTCTAGGGGGCGGGGAAATGAGGGTGGCGGGGGAAAGGCGACTGATCCCGGAAGTGGGCGGCGAAATTTAAGCAACGCGACACGCGAACAACTGCAGTTCTGACTAGCTATTCTGGGAACGTATTCAACACCACATCCCCATCCCACATGGCGTATGCTTAATATCGAACTGGGGGAATGTCGAACAGGGCGTATGATTGATGTGCGACACACTGGCTTGGGACGATTAGCCACAATCAGAAATGCATATAACCAGGGAATAAACATCCATAAAAATGTCACGTGGCACCGACTCCGGTGCCCATAAATCAACTGCCCATTAGCGAGGGCCGAAAAAACGGGGAAAATTATTAATTTACACGAGTCCAACATGCAGGAGGAACAACTGCAAAAGAAACCACTCGAACAGCTCGTTAAATGCAAATTGAATATCCAGCTTCTGTCTCGCTTTTATAGCTGTCATCGTTTGATGATCATTTTATGGCCACGTTTCTAATGGAATCTCGAGCAGAGTGCTGTCGGATGCGTATCTTTTGGGAAAGTTCCTAACAAAGAAATATTAAGGTTTAAAAGGGTTCGAAATAAAAAAATGTATATTAAAAACAACTATAAAATATATAAAATGTTTCTTAAAAAAAAAAATGTTGAATATACTTCAAAAAGTAATAAAAACAGAATTGTGTTATTATTAAGGAACATCAAAAAAATGATTTATTTTCCTTTCAAATCTAGAAAAATTCGTGAAAATATCTTTACATAACCATCATATGCCAACGGCACAAACGTGAAACAAAGTCTTATTCGAACTTTAATACATTTATGTTTCTGAATCATTTAAAATTGATTCATTGAGAGGCTTCTGCCAGCCCAAGCCCATAATCCCTGAACTTGTTGTGCCTCGTCACCCCTCCATCGTTGAGTCCTCTTCTTCATTTCCCAGACCCATCACCGTTGACAATAACAAAATCTATAAATATTCTGTACAACAGTCCTCCGCTCGTGATTCTTCTCTCTACTAGGTACGTATATCTATCCGCGGTTTTTTGTATTATTTTTTGGATGGGCGACCCCAGACGAGGTGAAATTCTTCAGCAGGCTCTTCGCTTTCCATTTGATGTTTCGCCCGATTTCTCTCTCTCGTGTCCCTCTCAGCTGGTCGTTTTGTTTGATTATTTAAATTATAACCTACATAATTTTAATGGCTTGGAAAGAAACATATATAAAATTAAATAATATTTATGGGGCGTAGACAGGCACATGGTCAGGCGCGCCAAACATTCCTGTGCCGTCGCGGATAAGAAAGGCGAGCGAGCGACCAAGAGGAATTCCTTTGCCAAAAACCATTATTCGTGTTTAAGGATGGTGAACTATTTAATTCGGATTTAAGCCGTCCTATATATAGGGCTTAAAGGGATTCCACTCTTTGCAATACTTACATATGTACATAGAAATAAACAATAGTACGCTTGTTGGGTAAAGGGTAATATAAGGTAATAAAAGGTAATTTTTTGATTAAAAATAAACGAGTTGGAATATGCCTTTTATTGTCTCTTTGGGAAAAATTGAAATTTTATTTTTAAAAGTGCTTCTGAACCCACCTCACCTCTTCAGGCCGAAAATGAATATGATTTACCTTGAAAGCAGCGCGGTCACTCAGCTGAAACTATGAATCAGGTGGGAGTGTGAAGGAGATGGACTCAGACAAACACTCACCCATATACACGCAAACCCCAATGGCCAAAATACCAAAAAAAAGAAGCAACAGTTTGCTCACCTCTCTTCTGGCTCTTTTATTTTTGTGAGGAGCAGCAGGTGTGTGCGTGCCGAAGAGCCAATTATCGCCATTCGAAGAGAGCGGAGTGCTATTTTCTCTCCAAAAACACCTGAAGAATCAAGTGTCTGTGCGTGTGCGTGAGTGTGTGTGAAACACCTTCAGCGCGACAATGTCAATGATCATTTCTGACAAGATGCCGTGGGACGTGGGCGGCGTACTGCCAAGAAAACGGAAACTCACCTTGACTCACCTCAGCAGTGGCTCTCAAACTGCGGTTGCAATTGAATTTCTCTCTGCCGCCACTCACCTTTCCGCGGCGACAAGAGGTTAAAGCCCTTTAATGCCTGTCGCTCCCTGCTTTCACCCTGATTTATTTCCCACCTTTTGTTTGTAAACATCGATGATGGGAACAGAGGAAAACGCCAGACTACCTTTCCTTTCAGCAGTTTTGCGATATACGCCATTTATCTAGCCTGATTTCCCCGTTTTCCCTGCTGTATGCTTTTTCTCCGTTTTTTGCGTTGCATTTGCATCTGTGATTTTTACATCAACATGCTGCACATCCAGCTGCGAATTGGAAATTCAAAAATCATTTCACTGCATATTGATTCGAACACACATGTGGGGATATACACACACATATATGGCCGCCTTGGGCTATAAATAATATTTTATTTTCTTGCTTTTTTGGGTGGAAATATCCGAAAGCGTTATTTTTAGCAGGCGTTGCGCCTACAAATCGTTTGTTGTTGTTTATTTATATGCCCCAGCTGGAGAAACAGTAGTCCCGAAAGGGGGTGTGGGCCTGCTCAACTTTTGTTGGCCAAAGAAAGAAAAACTTTTCGTCCAGGGGAGCGGAAAAAAAGTAAAAGCCGAAACAATTAATTACACGGCTAAAAGGACAGCTGGGATACGTTTTGGGATGAACCCTTGCCGCTTTAATCGCATCCTTTTTTCAGCTTAGCCCCCGAAAAGGAAATCAATGCAATTTAAATTAGATGAAAATTTAGCGTAATTAAAAGCAAACAACTCATTAGCCGAGATTTGGCAAGCGGTTCAGCATCTTCTTCCTTGTCCACCGTAGAACGCAATTCGTCCACAATTGATGGCCGCCGAGGAAGAAATGATTCCTCTAAAAATATCCATCCCAGAAACGCAATAAGCACGCGACAAGGCTGATGGAGAGTGATTAACACCCGCCGTGTGTAGAAATCAAAACAAAAGGTGAGATCCCCGGACAAAGGCCGACAAAGAACCCGAATAACACACTTCACAATGGGGCAGGAGGATCTGATCGAAGAGTGCGATTCTCCAATCAGTTGGCCACCAAAGGCAGTCGCATCCACACAGAGATCGAGGCAGCCAATTTCAGAAATTGAAAATCACATTTTTGAGTGCGAATATATTTCAGCGTTAGTGCTTTCCCACCGAACCGTAATTTGTTTTTCGTGTTTCTGTGTTTTCGCCTGACAGAGGCGAGTCGTGTTCACCTGTTTTGCCAAGTTCGCGAAGAGCCAGAGAGAGGCAGTGTCTGAGGGCGAAAAACTGAATACAAACTGCCATATTACGCATACGCCCTGTTGACACCTCGACTGGCATCGGGAGAAGGCGAAGGCGAAGGCAAGGAGGCACAGCAAGTGGAATATAAAAAATATGATAAAAAGTTAAGGAAAAATGGCAACACACACACTTAAAAAATAACTGTATGGCATAAAGAGAGTGTGTGTGTGTGTGTTGCTTTTCATTTTGAAGATGATGAGCGAATTGCGGAATTTTCAGCTCCCCGCGGCCACATTAAGTGTTGATTGTGTGCGCCGCTCTATTAGCACCCTCTCTTGCTTTGTGCCCCTCGCGCTGGCCCCCTCGGGCTGAGCATTAGCCACTTATTTCGACTCGCGGCGGCCAAAAGAAATTCGGGCTAACTCAGTTCGTTCGACGCGCGTCTGTGGCTGAGGCTGAGGCTGAAAACTGTGCCCGACAAATGTTGTTCCACTTTAAATTTGCATGCGAACAGATCCAGCCAATAATGCCATAATATCCGATGAAAACCAAACACGAGAACACCGCCTACCCACGCGCTATCAATGCAAATCGAAGCCGAAACAAAAACAGGCACACCACACACAAAACAAAAACACAAATATGGACAAAAAAGTGCTACACGCCACAGAAACATGCAACCCAAATCAAACAAATAATAATTCAACACCACCAACAACATCAACAATTCAAACAGAAACAACAAGAACAGTGATACAATAACAAACAAATGATTTTCAGCGGCATTCATGCTCGCTGTCCATAAAAGTGCATTAAAATGCATTTCATATAAAACACTTTTAGCCACAAAAACTGACACGAATTCAAGCGATTAAAACACAACAACCTAGTAGAATAAAACCATAAAATAGTCAAATAAACAGAGCCTGAGGCAATTTCAGGCCCCGAATTTTAATTTCTATAGTTTGGAATTTTTTTAATAATTTAAGTGACAATTTATGTAGTTTTTACCCAATGAATTCTTTTATCAATATTATTTTCCAAACAAGTCTCTGAATTCAAGAGGAACTTTCAACAAAAATTCTTTCCATTTAAAATAGAAATTTTCGAACTTAGAACTGTGTATAGGCGAATTTTAGGAATTGTGTTTCCAAAAATAAGAAAGTAAATTGCAAGTTAATTATTTATAAAGTTTACGCCTTTGGCCCGCAAATCTGGTTCCAAGAAAAAAGGATTAATTGGTGAGGTTGGAACACTCTGGGCGATGCCGGGGAATGGCTTTTCCATAATTCATGAATGTCAAATTGGAATTAATTTATGGATACGCCCCCGCAGCCGATCCCCCTAGAAGCCCATCCCTCTGGCGGGTTTATAAGTTCATAAATCTGCGTCCATTGCCGTTTATTTACAAATAATTACAGGATTTAATTGCCGACCAACTTTGGCGCACAAATTTGCACTCGAAATTCAACGTGTTGTTTTTGGCTTTATGGCTGATGCCGTTGCTGATGTTGTTGGTGAACGAGTTTAATTAATTATGGCCAAGAATTTCACTCTTCGAGGCAGCTGCAGCCATAAATACGCTCCGGCGACTAAGAGAAACAGTGAAGGAATAACAAATCAGCGGTTGAAATAAATAAATAAATAATAAATTATATTTTATTCGTATTCATATTCATGTGTAGATATCGAAATGAATGTCTAATGTGTTTCCAGTGAAAATGAGCGTGAGAGAGTGAAAATCTCAAAAATATGTTCGTGAATCACTCAAACAAGTAAAGAAAAAAAGAAAAAGTTCAAGAAAATTATAAGAAAATATTTGTGAAGAAAAAGAATCATTTATGCAAAGAATTCGGGGCTAGAAAGGATTACAGCACTCTCGCACACACACACACCGCAACAGGACACTCCCTTCACACACACCACCACACTCGCGTACTCACACCATGGCGGACTCTGCCAAAGACAATGACGTCATCGAGGAGGAGGAGGAAGAGGAGACCACCACAACGACAACGACGACCAAGAAGACCTCGCAGTGGCGCAAAACCCGCTCCACCAAGGTGGGTGAAGAATCCGGTCCAGGGGGCTGTGCGGGGGTGGCTGTCAAACTGACAAATGCCCGACGGATTGAAAGTCCCCCCCTGTTAGTTGACGTTTTTCTGAGAGCGACAGTTCTTCTCAGAAAGTGTTGTATTTTTCTGGGGAAGCTGGAAAATCATAATAAAAATCCTATAAATGCGTTATCGAATTTTATAGCTAAGAGAAACATGTTTTTAAAATGTTTTGATTGGAAAAAATGCAACCAGATAAAGAATTAAATTATTGATAAAATCTTGATTCATGTTCGAGTAGTTCGCCATTAAAAATGATTGCTCTTTAATACAAATGTCTCATTTACAAAAATTAATTTAAAACAAACATATCAGGAAAGGCTGGATGAAAAATCAGCAAAAAATTATTTACATTGGACTCTATAAATAAAATTTCATTTTTATTGAACTTGTCCTCTCTATGTGTACTTTCGAGCAACAAAAACTTTTTCATTTGTTTAATGTGAACTCGTATAAAGGGGACTCTGCTTCCTTTTAGGCCTTCATCGATAGCTAATTAACTGAAACATTTAGTGACGCTCTTTCGCCTGACTAAATCTCTAAAAATAAACAGAAACCAAGACACATTAATCACCATCGGAGGCAGGGAACTCTCTCAGGTCTGAACTAATGTATGCACATGCTTCGGAAGGAAGATTCTGGGAAGGAACTGCTCGGCCACCAAAAGGGTTTCCAGCTCGAAAAGGGAGACGAGGGAAGCATTTCCAGGTCGCTGAGTTTGAGAGGCGGAGGAGCCAGGATGAGCTGTGGGGTGGAGCGGCGACTGGCCAGCCCACAATTGCCACTTTGATTGTAGTCAGCCACATGGGACCCAATCTGGGGTCTCGCTTGCTTTCCTTTGGGCCCAAGTCTGGACGCATAAATTACGCAAGGCCCCAGAGAAGTTACATAACAAGAAAATACCATTTCTTTTCATTTGTAAATAATATACACATAATAAAGGACAAATAAATAAGTTTCCTACTGACCATTATTTGATATAAATGGGTCAGGTACAAAAAAATGTGCCAGTTCTTCATAGTATTTATTTTCGGTGTACTGGCAAGGATGCTTAAGCAGCTACTTATAACGTAGAAGATCCTGGTTTCACCTGTCGCTTCAGGAATTCAAAACGTTGAAGGCGCAATCAATCAAGCTGTAAAGTATTTATTAAACGATATTATGAGGTTTACCAAGCTGGAGGAGAAATTCCACAAAATTGTGAAAGGAAAGTAGGGGGTTGGGGAACCCACACACCCCTTGGGGGTGTTTGTATAGAAAATGGCGAAGGTAGAGCTTACATATTTTTTTTAATAGCTTCATTGTTTCGCTTAACAGGATTTCATTTCACTTAATGTACCAACACTCAGACACATGCTCGTATGTGTGTTATATGACACACCCTTCCGCCCGCTCTCATACCTTTGATTGTTTGCCCGGCTTGCTTTTTTTTTTTTTTGCACCACGCCCCTTTTTGCCCAGCGGCATTTTGGCACTGCCTTTCTCAAATCAGCAAAAAAAAACGCAAAGTGGGGCAGGAAGGGAACAGGAAAGGCAGCGGGAATGGCAGAAATAAAAAAGGATGAAAGGAAAAATAACATTCTCCGACTGACTCCAGCTGGCAGGGAACCAAGCGGGCTGTATATGAGCGTATATAGAGCCGGAATAGTTGACTTTTTATCCGCAGGTTTTCATGGCAGGCAGCAATCAAGGCGTTACAATAACAACACCCGCTTCCACACACACACACACACACACACACTCATGAAAACATTACGCTCTGTCGCTCACTGACTTTTCCTTTTTTCCTTTCCTTTCCACTTCCCTTTTCATATTTCTCCGCACTTTCTTCTCTCGGGGCTTCCCGTAACTGCTCCCAAAGTTTATCAGAAAAATGGCAGTGGAGCAGTCAATGCAGTCTGCCGATCGATTCCGGGACTTAAGCCATTAGAAAATGCAGTAAATAGGAAACCATGGGAGAAGTTTCATAAAGGAACTCCGGTACAGCTCTGGCACGGGAAGCTGATGCCAATATTTGCCAAAGGAAGCCATCAAAGGCTGAGCTAGGACGTCATTTTTTTACAGAATTTTGTTTTTTTCTTTAAGTTTTATGGAAAAGCAATAATATTTGCCTGCTTGCAGACACTTGCTTGGGTTTTCTCTTTTAAAAGAATCAAGACACTTGAATGTTTTTAATTTATAAACCCAAACTTTCACATTAATTTTCATATAAAACTCAACCCTTATTGTCTCTGTGGTAATTTTTATTCTTCCCCTTTATTAATTTAAAAACAATTTACATATATTATTGAATTATCTTTAAATTCATTTGGTAGGGCCTTTTAAGCTCATATTTCCCACACTTCGTACTGGGTTTTCCTCTAGCAGTTGCAAACATTTCCATCTGTTCCTGGCCCCGCCCTGGAGTGTCCTTCCTGCGGCTCAGTTTGCCACTTTGGCTTGAATTTCCCGTTGTCTCTGTGTTGTGTGTGTTAATTTCTTTAACAGTTTCTTGTTCTCCGTTTTATGCGTTTTGACGCGTCACCTCCAGGAGCACATTACCCGCCCCTCTCGCAATGCCGCCCCCACCCAGTCACCTCGTAAACTGTTGGACAGGGAATTTTTATCTTTTAATTAAAAGTGATGCGACTCCTCCGCCCCTGCCTCTTTGTGGCACTCTTCCGGAGGGATAAAAGACTCCTGAACAGGACTGCCCCAATTTTCCACCTTTCCCCAGGCCCATGTGTAGGTGAGCATTAATTAAGCATTTTACGATTGTTTTCCATGTGAGGCTGGGAGTCCTACAGAGAAATAAAATTAAATCAATAATAAAGTGTAATATCCTATGAATATATTTGCTTTTTAACAAATTAAAGATATTTTCTTTTGGTATAATTCTTCAGTTTTCCTCTTGCAACACTCTTTTTGTTGTTGTGTAGCTAATAAAAATAAAAAGGGAAATCGAAACCAGAACCATAAGCACCTCAGGAGAATGCTGAATATCCCCTGAAATTTTGTTTTATTTCCCGACTCTAATATATAAATGTTTATATATGTAATAAAATAAATTATATGTTCCTCAAGTGGCTCGGCGCATGGCGGCAGCTGCTTTTCACTCATTTTGCGCAATTAACTTGGCCAGAATAGGGGACAAAGCCGTGGCTGGAGGAGGGTGCTGCAGTGTGGGCAGGGATCATTAGGGTTCAGTCAAGAGGCTAATTGACTTTGAGCTGGTTTGGCCTTTTGTCAGAGGGTGTTTTCAATGGGCGAAAAAATTAGATAATAAAACGATTCGGAAGCAAGGGGCAACATTTCATAGATTTGCATGTGAAGTGGCTCTAAAATAATATCTGGCTTGCAGAATCGATTTTCCTATTTGTTTTGTTCTGAGAATTCAGAAAATCAAATTTATTATTGTTTTTCATTCCTACTGTTGCTTATAAAAGAGGCTTATATTGGCTTAAATAAGCAGTATATAAGAAAAGACGCAGTATTAAAGGTCATTGAATATTTACTTTCTCTGGTGAATGCGATGGGGAATATTATTTATCTGAGCACAGTCTTGACTCTTCTCTTCAAATTATCAAGTTTATACTTAGAATTTATTTGTTTGGCTAATTCTATACAATATATATCTGCTATACAAGTTCTAATTTACATTTTTCTCTTTCCAGGTAAGCCATTATATTTATTGAGGTCTTACTGAGTAAGTTTAGCTTTAATTTTTGATTAAATCTACCATTTAGCAACTTCATTACTGTCCCAGTCTGTCGTACAAAACGGTTGCAATTAATATTTTCGGATTGAGTTATACACACTGGGGCTGGCCAAGTTAACACAGCTGGGGAAAGAGCTAAGAGCGAGCTGTTCGAAAATAACACACAGATACACGTGCATATATCTGGTCGATTCGTAGATATGTGTGTGTGTGTGCATGAACAAGCGGTTATAAATAATTTCTGGCAAAAAATCAGCAACTTTTTCCGTTGATCTCCAAGTATAGAGCGTTGGCACGCTGCCAAAGCGAATTGCGCATACGCCGTGTGGTCCATTCGCGGTCCGATGGAAGTGTGCGTTTCTAATGCATATACACGTATGCTTCTGTCTGCTTCTTCTGGCCATCTCTCTGTGCTCTCTCTGGAGAAACCGCTCTTTCGTGTTTTCTACAATTTAAGGGATATATAGACCTTATTCCTCTCGTGTTTGGTGCTTTTTTTTATAGGCCAACACTTTTTTTCGTCCGCTCAAAGGTCATGGAAACGGGTGGGGTTCAGGGGAAGCCCCTACGCTCCCACCACACCCTCCTGCCTGTTGGCTGTCCCTGCTGCCAAATTGTTTGTCAGCTTCTCACATTTTCACATCGCATTTTCATCACATTTGTTTTTCCTTTCGTTGCGGCTGCTGATTTCTCGCTGATGCTGTTGTGGCACGGCTCATTAATTTGCGTCTAATTAGTTTTGATTTTCGTTTGTCAATTGGGTGGAACAAGGACTCCTTGTTCCCCAGCCCCCCCGCAGATTCATTTGCGCTCCTCAGCTGACTTGACTTTGGCAAAGAACTTGTCGCCGCACAGATCAAAGTGGCCAGGCAAACGACACGAAATAAATATTAAATAAATATCAAATAAATACTATGGCTTGTTTTCGGCCATTCCACAGAGCCAGAAGCATTCCCCTGCGCTCTCGTGAGTGCTTTCCAACCTTCGACAGCTGTCGGCCAATGCCAAGTGAAAAATTGACTGTCGGCCGCTCTAAGCGATTTTCAATGGGAGGAGGCTCTGCACGTCCATCTTTGTCCCAGCTTTGGTTCATGTCTGTCTCTATTTATTTTACACTATGTGGAAAATCGCCAAATTTAAACAGTAATTTATAATTTGTTTTTCAGAGCACTAAACCTCAATTAAATAAAATTAACCATAAGGTATGCTGCTTGAGGACTTTGTAGTGCTGTAGTAGTTGGAACTTTCTGTAAATATTATCTTGTAAATATCTGTAAAGATACAAATATTTTTCCAATTATTCGCAGTGCAATTTTCCCTCCGATTTCGCATTTATTTCGTTTCATTTGTTGACCAAATTTGGTCAAGGCGCTGTTCATTGTAATGCAATAAGATTCGGCAAACGAGACCAGCTACAGCGGCCATAACAATAACAAAAGTCCATTTGGGTGGCACTTCGGCCTTCCAGCCCCGCCACCCCACTTGCAACAGCCGCCCGCTTTTGTGTTTCTTTTTGTTTTTGTTACTCATCATGTCCGCTGGTCTTTTGAAAGCTCAGACATCTTGGCATGCAATAAAAACAAAACCCAGAAGCGAGAAGAGAAAAGCAGCAGCAATGCAGCATGGTCGGCTGAGGGGTGGGGGAGGATGCTGCAAGCTTGTTGCATATAAGGAAAATAAGAGCGAGGATGGGGGCAGCAACGGGTGCGGTCGAAATGCCTGCCCGGTAGCTCTTCTTTTTGCATTCTGGCCAAGAGCCAAAAGTTTCGTCCGAGGACTCAGTGACATGACAAGCGACTGCCCCGCCCCCTCATCGTCCTCAACGCCCTCTTGTCCTGTCCCGCCCGCCCCCTTTCTCCTCGGTTGCTAAATGGCTGAAATAATGTATTCATTTCTTCTCATGCCAATTGCCCAATGCCCGATGGTTAACACTTCCTCAAGGGGCAGCAAAACGAAAATGGGAACGTTAATGGACTGGTCACTCAATTCGGGGAATGGATGAGCCCGAGGAGCCTAAGGCGGGCAAGGGCGGTGCTAAGTGCGGGTTAACCCCAATTATGAATACCGAAAGCCAATGCAGTCACAAGTCATTCGAGGAAACCCAAGATGCCCCTGATGGCGGAATTTTAAATGACATCTTACAGCTTTATTCATAATTCATGTAAATCCTGCAAATCAACTCAGTAATGAAACACTTTCAGTTTTTATCCAAAGAACATTTATTCACTTGATTCAATTAGTTCGATTTCGATTCGTTTTCATTGTTCAGATCTAGCTACAAGTTCGATACAATTTTAAAGTGGTATTTATTTGTGGGGACTGCTTAGCACTTATCGATCGATAACTAAAACTATTATTGTTCGAATGTATATATCATATATCTAAGTATGTATAGCAGAGTATATAACCGTACTCGTAAAATGTTCCTCTATAATAGATTCTTGTTTGAATGTAAAACGTTTTAATTTTCGATTAATACATTTTGATTTTTCTTCGATATGGGTGTGATAGTGTCCTCGTGTATCAGTGTGTTTTTTCGCTTTAAACTTTGACTCTTGGATTTAAATTTAGACTGAAATTTTAACAAAACAAAAACCTCTGGAAAACTCTTCGGCAAACTTGGCCCACATCCGCTTAGTGCTTAGTGCTTTGAGCGTTTGATGAAACTTTAATTTCCATTTGGACACACTGACAGCAATCAAGTTTAACCGCCTCGGCCGGAGCTAAATGCTGAGCCCCGGCCCCCATTTTCCGCCCAGATTCACCCACTGCCCAGACCCTACCACGGGCCATTGTAAAGTTTCAATGCTCGGCGTCGAACGGGGTCAAGTGTGTGTATGCCCCTCAAGAGCTCGAGTGTTGAAGCAACAGCAGCAGTTCTGGCTTAAAAGAAAACAATAAAACGCTGCGGCGTGCCAAAAGGAAAAACATCCGAAAATATGAAACAAAAAATCCGCAAAAAATGGAACAAAAAGCAAGCTGAAAAGACTTAAAAAGAGCGGCCTCGAGTGCGGCTAGAAATCAATAAAAAAGTGTCCACAGCTTAGGCAATCTGCCACGCCCACTGAACACGTGGCAATTGTTTTCGGGCCAGGCTTAAATTTAAGACCAGAATTTGTGCCTTTGGGCAGAACCAGGGGGCTTGTTTCCTAAACTCTTTCAAATAAATCTTTTCAAAAGAGTTAATGGATAATTTCATTCCACACTTGCCAACTGCCAGTGACATGCTGGAACAAATGAAACAAATTTGTGCCAAAAGGCTGCAAGAATAAATCAATTACATTTTATCAATATACAACAAATAGAAACTCGTTTCCCAAACCATGCCAATTAAAACCCAATTGGTAACCAGTTTCAAACTCGCCCCAAAAAGTAGGCAAGGAAAACTTTTAAAGCCTGGCTGCCAAGGGGAAATTGCATCGATTACTTTTACAAAATATTTCTGATGAATATATGATACATACAACAGAATGTGATTTCCTTTTTTATTCTTTAAAAAAAAAGTTAATATAAAAAAAACAACATAATGAAAAACAAACAAGAAAGTCTGAACTGAAATTTCAATCGAAAAAAAGAAAAATCCCAGAAATTATGATAAAATTAATTCAACCATTTTCCGGACTGCCTTTCCTGAATTCTTTGGCTCCGGCTGTCGCGGATTTTTCAGTGGTTCGACTTTCCCAACGCTTTTCCCCTGGCAACTGGAAAACTTTCTTTTGTGCGGATCTCCCTGTGTGTGTGAGAGCCGTCTGTGGGTGTTTGTGTGAGTGTGTGTTCAGTGGTGTGTGGTGTGTATTGTGCACTCCCAAGACTACCGTTACTAATTAGCGAGCAACCTAGTTTAACAGTTCTTCGAGGGTTTATCTTCCTCCTGCGGTGATCCCCCCAGCCCCCCTTTTGATCTCCTCAGCCGCGCTTTCTCCGCCATTTCCCTCTTTATTCTCCAGACTTTTTCCCACTTTTCTCGCTCAGCCGTGAGTTGAACCTAGTTGAGTTCCCTTTCTTATTAAATAGAAACCGCCGTGGTCTGACTTCTAGCCACTGTCGCTGTTGGTGGCACTCCATTTTCCCACACCGTGAAAAAATTTGCAACGTTCTTGATTCAAGAAAGTTAGTCATATTCCTAGGCTATAACTAGTCTTGTTTAGGCATTAATTTTTAAATAAAAAAATTATAAATAAATTATTAAAGTTTTCTCCTCTCGCTTGTCTAATTTTTTCTTTGTTTTGCCCTTAAGGTGAGTGGGTGGTTCAGCTGGTATTGTGCCTCCCTCGAGTGGTTCAGAGGTCTGTCTTCTAGACAAATATAATTTCATTGCGCTCCGCCTTCTGGGGCGACGGCTGGCGCTGGAACGCGTAAACGTTGACGATTAACTGCGCCATGAAAATGAAGCAAAATAAAACGATTAGAACTAAATACAGAAAGATATCGCGCAGCATCGCTCCCTCTCGCCTCGCCTTGCCGTATCGCAGCTATCCTTTTCACTCGGCCAGAGGCCAAAGCACCAGACTCCGGCGAACTCCAGATGTCATGGCTCCGGTACGGATCCTACCGCTACAGCTGCTGTTCCGGCTGCCCGTCGTCTCATTGCCTCATTACGGCCGTGAAAATGGGAAATGCGGAGAAATGGAAACCAGCTGCAATGGCAAAAGAGAGGTGGAAAGGGAAACGTGAGTGAAAAGCAGATGGAAATAACGCGCAGATTATTCATATCCCCCCAGCACGCACACGAATGCGGGAGCCTCAAGAAAGAAAAATAAAAGTAATCCCAGTATGGTACAAGACATGATGATACAAACACACATAACTATTCCAAAGCTTATAACTAATTGTTGAAAAATGGCAAAAGACTAGCAAGGAAATGAGTTAATTAATGCATGTGCTAATTAGTAACCATGGCGAGTAAGAAGGACCTTAATCCACAAAACAATAAGAAACAGTATTTACAGGGGCGATTTGTCAGATTTATGGCAACAAGGTTATAAAAAGGAAAAAACGTGCAATATACAAGCTTAAACAGAAGCAGCAAGAGATAAGGACGAAGCCCGGTCCAAAGGATTATGTGTGGCCAGCAAGAAAGGAATCCTGGTTGCCTGCCGTCCTCCCAGCATGTGTGGGAAGACCTCCTCTTTTTTTCCTCCTCAAATGCCAGATGCCGGATGCCTTCGGGGAATACGGAAAGTTCTCGCCTCACATTTTTCCACCGCCCGCGACTTTTGCGATGCAAGGAGAAGAACACAAATTACGCATACGCCACGTCAGCCCAGGCTTCCCGAGGCCCATTCAAAAAACACTCTCCCACCCCCACTCGCAGAGACATGTACAGAGTCGAGTTGCACAATTGCATTTCATGTTGCCAGATGCTGTTGATGTTCTTTACCCTGTTCTTTTCGCCATTCCCGGCCCTCCTACAGCGCCGCATTGTTGCATATTTGCTCGGCATGTTGCCCAATATGTTGGCCAGAAGAAAGGACCCCAAAAGGATGTACGAGCTCCTCGGGTGCGCGACGAGAGGAAATTAAACAAATGAAATTTAAACTGAACAAGGTCTGAACGGCCACAAAGGGAATTAGATTCCGGGATTTAAAAGTGTAGGCTACGGGGGCGTGGCAGGCAGTTTCCACATGAGCAACATGTGCACCGAATGCACGCCACTCGACCTGACCCTTTTTGACGTGCCACGTACCGCAAACCGCACCCCTCCTCCCAGGTAGATGCCTACCCCTCCTTCAGTCACAACTTCCACTTGGATCCACTCGAAACGTTCTCAATTAGTGGGGGAAACAATTTAAACCAAATTGGAGCCGAGACGGAAAAAAGCGAAATTAAATCCAGCCAGCAAACTAATGAAACCATCAATTACTTTTAAAAAATCAGCACACATTCCAAACACTATATATATTTTTTTAAATTAAATAATAATGTTTAACAATCCGTGTCATCAAATCTTTTCCAAAACATTTTCTAATAATTCAAAACCAAGCCCATCTTTCCTCCATTTCGTTCAGTGTTAGCCCCTTTGAAAAGTTCAAAGAGTGTGGGTTCCCCCAACAGGTCAGAGGTTACTGCTGCATTTGCGTAAAAAAATGCATCTGCCAACTGCCAGCTGCAATCATCAGGCATCCAGCGACCTGAAACGGACATCAGCAATGAATCCTTTATGGAGGGTCCTTTCGCCTTCCCCTCCGCCCCAAAAATGCTGGGGTCGCTTTCAATTAAACGCTTATCGCGGCCCTAGCACTCGCTGAATAAGTTTTAGTCCCCGACTCCGGCTCTCTATGCCCCATGTCCTAGCACCGTCCCCACGAAGAAAAACAATTTTCAAAGGCCGCTTGCCACATTCCAGGGCTCGCACATCATTAGGCCGAAAAGCGGGCGGCAGGCCAGGGATGTTGGGGGCGGGGACTGGAAACAAAGCGAAGCGCATCAAAGATTATGAAACTCATTAAAAAAGTTTCGGGGGGCAACAAATCTAACAAGCTGAGGAATGTGACGCAAGGCCCCGCCTCCTCGTGCCGCCTCTTTTTCAACATAACTTAAGGCCAACAAAAAAGAAATTACCACGAGGCCAGCAAGGAGAGTTGGTAGCGAATGACCGGGCCAAGTTCAACTGGGATTTGTTTTTCCTCCCCAGGCAGTTTATTTTTAGCCTGAGACAAGACTATGATTGCATCTAAAAAATAATATTTAGGGAGGTTTTGAATAAATTTTATAATGAAAGAACTTATTTAAATATCATTTATAAATTATTTATTTAAATAAAAGTAATCGAATTTAATTTCCAAATAAAAAAATCAATTAAACATAAAAAGGCCCATATTGAAACTAAAACTTTCTATAAAAAGGGAAACCTGTTCTCTCCCAATCACAGGCTTTTTAAATTATTTTTCTTAAAGTAAATTCCCAAAATAAGTAAATTACATAAAAAAGAAGTAAATAAAATGAAACGACTACGTGATACCCTCTAACAAATGAGTCACCGGGGAGGCATTGCAGCCTGTTGCTTGAAGCGGAACTGTGTGCCTCCTTCGGAGGATTTAAGAGGGCTTCATAAATTAGACGTCAAAGCCTAGGATCAGACAGCCATGGCAACACCCCCACTCAGGCCCTCTTGGCCACACACGTGGGTATTTCCTTCTTTATATAAGTGCACACACTCATGTGTGTACCAGGGCTGGTGTGTGTGTGAAAAAGGGTCAAAGGCTGTGAAAGGAGTGGGGGTAAGAAATTGCTGCTGGCAAAAGTTTGCGGCGCCTGGCAAACTTATTAAAGAGTTCGAAGCTAAACAAATTGGCAAGTTAACGCAACGTGTGGAGAGAGATGGCCTGAAGGAAAACTTGCCAAAGCATTGCGGCCATTAATTTTCACTGGCGGCGCACACGAAATGCAAATGAAACTTTCACTGGAATGTTGACAGTCAGGCAGGCAGGCAGTCAGTCAGCCAGCGAGTCAGAGAGTCAAAGAGGCCACAAAAGTCAATGAAGTGTTAAATGTCCTGCGGTGTTGGGCCGCTGGTTCTTGGCATCCGAAAAAGGTGCTATTATCCCTCCATACGCACATACATGTCCAATTTTCTGCGGCCCTCCATTTGCATTTCTGCGTGCCTGGCTTCCATAATCATCCCGGCACATCAAAGCGCCAACTTTCGGACCCGGGCCCCATGCAGCCCTCGAAGTCATATAATTAAAGCAACAAACGCCAGACAGCCTCGCGGCATAAATCACTTTCGCCAGGAGTCCGCCTGCGTCAGTTTGTCAGCTTCATTCATGAGTTTTCGGTTGGAGATTCCATTCATGGACAAATACTCGGCTCACACGCACTTTTATGAGCCATTTGACCCGCGTCCCGAACCCCCCAAGCCTCATCCTCAAAAAATAAGAGACATACACGTTACCAATTTATGCTGAGCCGCTCGTAAACTGGCCAAAAGGCAAAAAATTTTCCACTAACGAGCCGAAGCGGTAAACTCTTTTTTTTCCTTTCCCTTATATTTTTTTTGGCTTTTTTTGACAGCTTCACTTCACTGTTATGTTTTCCTTTTGGAGACAGTTCCACGCGGCGTATACGTAATGTTTCGTATGCTGAGTGTTCGGCTTGGATTCGGCCTTTGAGAGAATGCCGCGATGCTTTCAGCTTGACGTTGCTAACGCGACTCCGACTATTTGGCTTTGCATGCGGCTTCTTATAGCAGGTCGTTCGGGGCTCGTCCTTCGTCCTGAATCGTGCGAATCTCACCAGTTGAGCCTCGTCTCGTTTGGCGATTCGCTGCCATGGCGTTCTCGGCATTCGCTGCGTTCTTTTCGTGCCGGAAATTGTTGTTCAACAAATGCAAAGAGTTCTCAGTCAACAGGCAGAAGCAAGTGGATGGATGGACGCTAAGCGAAAGGAGTGCATATCCTGCCTGTCCTTGTGGGCCGGCTCATGGATGGGAACTTTTCAAAATAGCGATCGCCTTGAAATAGTTTTGAAGAAACTCTTGCCATTCTTAGCTCTTATCCCGAAAATCTCCCATTTTTTAATCCTTTTTCTAGACACCCTTTAACCCTTATTCCAGCATAATCCTTTACCAAATCGCTTATCGATCTGACTGGCAGGGATTACCCCAATTTAAAGCCCCCATCTTCCCCCAATAAACCACTCCTCCAATTCAAATATTTCCCATTTTTCTTGTTTACGCCTCCTTCCGCTCTGTCATGTTTATATTTTCAGCCGCATCATAAGGCAAACATTTTAATTTGCCGTAGCCTGTAGTGCCACGCCCCGTGCGCCTTCTAAAAAACCGCCCATACACAGGAGGCGCACAAATATTGACACTCAACTAAGCCGGCAGGCAAGCGCTGACCAAATCAACCGCCCTCCCCTGTTCAGGATCCATCGCTGATGACGCCAATCATGTTTCTGGCCTGCCCCCCTCAAAGGAAGCTGGGGGCGTTGCTGGTGGGGGAGAGGGGCGGGGCTCTCGGGCCGTCAGTTGGCGTGACAAGCAAGACTTTAGACTTGCAGGAAGCGGGCAGCGGGTGGAGGGGCGCCCGGGCCATACAGACATCGGCACAGTTTGTTATTATTTAAATCAGGAAGTCGACGAAATTTCCTGTGCCACTGGCATGGCCAACAAATTGGCAGCTGACTTCCGCAGTCGAGTCAATTAAATTTTCCCTTTAAGTGATTTCTGTCGCCATCAAATGTCGCAGCAGGATCTCCCTGGGCTGTGAGGGGTGTACGACTCACCTCACCCATTGATTTCCTTTTCCCCCTCCGACCCTAATGAGAAATCGATGTGTTGTAATTTGTTCAAATCCAATTTCGGAGTACGGCGGCCGTAACCGTGGTCCGGAGACTCCGGAGTCCGGACAACACACCTGGCCCCCAATCGTCACGGGATACTCTTGGTGTACCGTGAAAATAAAGGCGATGTAAAATATTTAAAAATATTATTATTAAACTGGAAATTACCTATTTCTTAGGTAATAAAATATCATCCTGTTTTATTAGTTTTCTTCAAATAATAATAGTTTTTTAAGAGAGAGGTAATAGATTTCTTTTGAAAATCTTCTTACCCATCTTTACCACTTTTTTAAAAAAATTTTTTTTTTTTGCAAATTATTTATGTATATTTTCTTGCAGTGCACTCTTCGCTTCACCTGTTTCCTATTTTGAGGGGCTCATTTTAATGAGTTTTTATTGCGCTTCAGGTGCTTTGATTGCTGCGATTTTTAACTTGATTTACGCGAGTTTAGTGCGGGAGTGGGTGGCAGTGGGAGGGAGGCCCACTATTGATTTTTCAATTAAGCCGGACTCCCCGCCCCCCACCCCCTCGGGACTCCTTCAATGCATTTTGCATGTTTTTGCGTGTTGGCAACATTTGTTTTGCGAGAAAGCCGCGAAGGAAGGACTGTCTTTTGTAGCAAGTTTTATGCGCCGCATCCTGTGCACGGCAAACACAAGGGGGCTGGGGCAGACGGGGTATTTCGGGAGTACATGCCAGAGGGAAGGTAGTCGGGGTACCATACCGCGTTGTAGCGCAATTTATGCGGTAATTGCTTTTTTAAGCGCTTCGCATTTATCTTTTCGACACAAGTGAAATGAGTTTCTGCCTCCTTTGCGTGCCTTTTGTCGATTTGCCGGCAACAACAATCGCAACAACAGCAATAACGAGCAAGGATAACAACAACAGCAGGACCAAAAATTACTACAAAAGCAGAAACCGCCTGTCACAACGCCAACAAAAGCCAAAAAAAGAAGCTCAACTACTTACAATGGCATTTTTATGACGTCTTCTATTTGTCTGCGCATCACGTTTGCCCTCTCGCCACGCCCCCTGACCTTCCCTACACTGAGAAAATAGGTATCCACTAGGAAATGATTTATTTTTAATCAAAGATGACCTTAAACTGGTACTATAACCATGAAAAGCCACTATATTAAGATGGGAAAATAGGCCCAAGTCCCTCGGTTACAATTTTCACAGTGTACCGTGCCCCCCAAAGTATGCAGTGTCTCCTGTTATGGTTGTTTATGGAAATGCCGCGCAAGTTTTTCCCTCGCAGTTTCTGCCCTCCCCTTGCCGTCCCCCACTACCCTAATTAATTTCACGCAATTCGCTCAAAAATTACACAAGAAAAGTTGATAAAACGAAATGAAAATGATATGCAGAGCGGGAAATGGCCACATCTGGATTCTTGGGTCCTGCCGGTTGATTTATGGCGTGCATCTTGGATAATATTCATTTTATGTGACGGCCATAAAAATTACCCGTATGGAAAATTTGTCATTCGCTTTCCAAATGAGAATGAGTTAACAATGTGCGGGAAGTAACTCAAATTTATGTTTATAATTTCCATTAATTGGGATTGGCAGGGAAACGATTTTTGAATTTCCATTACCCCTCAAACCTTGCCGCGTAGTTACTCTCAAACTGTAAACTCCAGATCTTTAAAAACACTCAAATAATAAAATTTATTTAAGAGTTAAATTTTGTGATTTTTTCATTAACTTCTAAATATTTAGTACTATTTATAATTAATGGTTTATTTCATAATGTCTTTGTCTCACAATTTGTAACCAAATGTTAGGGTACAAGTTGTTAAAATTAATTATTAAATTTAATTCTTATTTAGTTTTATTTTTATTTTAATATTTTTATAAAAGTTATCAATATTTTATTTTAAAACCTTCCCATTTGAGTAATTTTTATTGTGTTTCTTTGAGCTCGGCTTGAAAATTCGTAAAATTTACGGTTCGTAAATTTCTACCCGGTTCGTCTCAAAGTGATTATGAGTGGAAATGAGAAATTAGTGTGGCCAAATACGATGGAAAAATAGTCAGTTTTTCGAGAAAACAACAAAAAGAAATAAAATTCGTAAATAAAATGAGGTCAGATGTAAAATAATATAAACTACAATATTTTCAAATTCAGTAGGAACTAACAAAAAATTCCATTCAACTAGAGTTCACAAATCTGGCATGTAAACATTAGGAGGACCGTTTTCCACTGGTAAAAAAATACCAGCTGGTACTTTTTCCCGCTGATCCAGCCAGAGATGGCATGGAACCACATACTACCTTTCAACCACTACTTTTTTCGACCTTTTGCCGTTAACTACTAGTAGCTATAAACTATTAAACAATTACGCTGGCTCGTGATTGAAGACGCAAATCTGTAGGCGTGTTTAAGTCAGAAAACGAGTGAAAAAAATCAGCAAGTCGGCTTACCGAGAGTCACGCCCAAAAAAACAAAAGAGTGGGTTCAAGTGAAAGAAACAAAAAAATTACAACAAAATTCTTGTGCGTGTCAAAAAAGCAAATAGTGAATAACAACAAACACAAAAGGGTGACCCTAACGGCGAATCAAATACACATAGCAACAAACAACAACAACAGCAATGGAGGTTAGTGGCGCTGCTCAAGTGTTTAAATTGTTTTTTCATTGATGTTTCGGTGGCTCTCCTTGAATGATTTCATTTCATTTTATTGTTTAAATTGTTTGCTCCGAGTTGTGTTTTCGCTCTCTGGTGGTTATCTCCTCCCCCCAGTTGGCTCCGATTACGTCAGTTTGTTTGTCTCTCAGTTGTTGAGTTCTGGAGTTTGCGCTCTTCTGCGCGTTCTCTCGCTCAGCCGGCTTCGTCATCGAATATTTTTGATATTTTATTTTACGAATTCCACCCCGTCTCACCTTTCTGTCAATTATTGATTCCCCCCCTTGGTCCATGTGGCCATTAATTTCCATTAATTAATAGTCTGAATTATATCATCGGAAGCCGCTTTCTTTTCCTTTGTTTTGTGTCTCAATTTTGGGTATTTAGCATTTTTACATAATGTCTCCGAGTGAGCCTCCTTATCTCGCTGGAACAGCTGTTTAGTATTGGCAACCGTTTACCGCTATGTCGCGCGACCTTATCTGGAGAATCGAGTTACTCACCCTACCCCTGAAGTGACGTTCTGAAAGATACCCAGACGTCCCTTCAGATATAGTACAGCAATACCTCAACAAAGTCGTTTTCTCCAATCGCGGTTTCATGGTCAAAATAGTGGGATATGTCTGAGGTTTCTGAACCGGTTTTCTATTAAAATTATACATTTTTGAAAGTATTTACCTTTCTAAAGTGGTATACAAAGTATATATCATAGTTAAAAATTAAATAAAAACTATATTAAGGTATAAGATTATTAAAATAAACCTAAAAATTAAAAAGGGTTTATTTTGATCCCTTTCTGCAGGGATTCTTTTAATTAGTATTTCGCACTCACCTAGGCCCGTAGGATAATCCCAGTTCTTATTCGCCCTCAATTAAGCGTCACTCCCAGCACCACCCCCTCACCTATCAGCCAACCGGAAGAACCGCCGCGGGGGCGTCAAAAGCGCATTTAACATCGCTGAGCTGAGTAATTAATCGCCTTTCCCGGTGCTTCGCCTTTGGTTTCTGGGGACAGATGGACTGCCATCAAAGCAGACATGAAAAGCCGTTTCCCAGCCCCGGAATAGGGGCACAGAATAAAGAGCCAAAAGCGAAAAAAGCAACAGAGATGTCGGCCAACATGAAATTGCTCATTTCCGTCATTTAATTGACGGCCGGCACATGAAAATTGACGAAAGACAAAGCCATCAGAGACCGCAAAGGCAGAAAATAAAAAGATACAACTTGTTGGCCCACAAGTGCTTGGCTACAGTGGGTTTCATAAAAGTATCTATTACTACTGGCAACTAATCCTTATCTATATACACCTGTTGGACTCCCACTTTGTTTACCTTTTGTATCTACTCGTTGATATCTGATCCATAATACTTCAATGAGTTTCGCAGCAAAGAACTTACTGTACTTCCATAAATAGACCTCACAGCCAGGTTCAAGCCAGCTCTCTTCAATTAGCACCTCGTTCCTGCCCAGTCATGGCTAAGTGCTGGGCGGCAAAAGTTGATATTATCATCGCCCAATGCCGTGACACGATTAAAGCCTTTTCCCAAACTGTCAGGCAAAGTTTTTCGGTGAAAAGTTGCCACTTAGATTTTGGTTGTTAACATGGCCCGCCCTCCTCCGACAAGCTGTGATGTTGCGGGTTCTCCTGGTGGCTTAAAACTTCCGAGAGTTCTTCTATGGAAGTGCACCGTCCCACATTTATTACTCGGCGCTGCGCATTTTCATAAATTTCCACTTACTCATCGGGGGAGGAGTGGGTCCAAGGGCGATGGGACACGGATTGTGTCTCCGGCCTTATAACACGCTCCGTTAACCGTTTCTGGCTTGGATGGGCATTACTCCATCATTCGGCTGAAACTTTGCATAATTTTCATTTATTACCGCAACAGTTTTTTTTTTTTTTTATGAACATTGCGTATTTTTTATGCGGAGGCCCTGCGGAGGGCCTGTGTACTGTATAGGTTATGATTCCCTGGAAAGTGACTGACAAGGCCAGCCCGCCATTCCAATTTATCTTACAAATTTAATCTTTCACATAATTTTCTCTGCGTGGCTTTCATGTAATTACCTGCCTCTCGCCGCACTCTGTCCTGCATTGTTGGAGGAACCCTCCTCTGGGAAAGTTTCCAGCTGCCGCTTTATCTTTTGGCCAATATACATAAATCAGGCATAGCCTTCCCTGGGAGCTTTACGAGCCCAGTTTCCCCCTTTCACTTAATAATGCATTTCGTTCTCCCTCCTTTAATTGCCGGTGAGTTTGATTCGGAGGCCCTGATCGGAAGGTCAAACCTGGCCACTGTTGGGTTAAGTACGAATGCAACGGCTTATAGAACATGAATAACAGTAACAACAGTTTCTTTTATTCACATGCAAAATTACAAAAATACAAGTGAAACCCCCTCCCGACACGTTCGGCTTGTGGATTCATAATCTCGGCTCCTCATGACTGATTCACGAGTGGTTGGCTGCTCTTTTCGAGCTTATCACGTGTGGGAGTTCGTTCGGGCTCTTACATAAGGCAGTAAATTTCATCAGCGTTTTTAATGTGGCTTTATTACATGGTGACTAACTAGCACCCCCTCCTACTCTCCTCTGGTTGCATGTGAGATAAAAGTGGCCACTCCCTCTAGCGGGGGCTAGTATACCCGGCGGTTGGATTGTGGGGAGCGGTGACAATCTTGAGGACCTTCACCTTCACGACCTTAGAGGAGCTGCGGCTCCAATCGCTCTGGCAGAGCAGTTCGATGTCTCGGAGTTTCGAGAAAGCCATGTCCCTGTCCATCGATATGGCATCCCATTGGTCGTTCATTTGAGATAATTCCTCCTCCAGCTTCTTGGCGTCCTTGTGCTTGCGGGGGCGCTTAGCAGTGGGTGCGGTTTCGGGTGTGTCATCGACTCGGAGAGGTGGGGTTATGCGACCGGGCGATAGGAACCTGTCCTTGGGCCTCACGAAGTTGGGACCGTAGGCCATGATGAGCCCGTTCCGGGCGTTGAGGGCATCGTAAGCGTGCCCGTCGTAGTTGGTCTCCACGAACTTGTGGAACCACTGCAGGAACTCCAAGTTGTCCTGGAATCGTCCCTTGATCAGCCTGTCTACAGGTATCTCCTTGGCCACCGCCACGTTCTTAAAGGCTACTTGCAGGATCTTGAAGTTCTGTAAGAAGTCGTACTCCGTGTTGGTGCGGAACTTGATGCGACTCATCGGCACAGAGTTGGGGAACATCATGTCCATGAACTGGCAGTAAGCAGCTCCGGTGCAGAGCTCCTCCACCTTGGTGAAGTTCGCCTGCAGCAGCTTGTTGACCCACATAACCATCTCGTAGCGCGACGGATTGTCCACAGTTCCGTTTGTGGAGTACACGTTCACAGCCCTTCCCATGGTCCCGGACATCGTCTACTTCAAATTTGTATTATTGTAATTTTTTTGATTTCGCATTTATTTTTCAGCCAGTCCGTTCGAGTCGGTGTTTGTAGTAGAATGAACCCTGTCGGCAAGCTGTTGTTTGAATCTCCCTAAACAATTTTGCACGGCTAGCTTGATCAAAAAAATATAACTCAGAATACTGAAAGCATTGACATCCTTTTTCGTTTAATTCATTTAATTTCTGAGATTAATTCATAGAGAGAGATCATATCGAGGCATATTCCCGAAGGTATAGCGTGTCACCTTTTACCAAAACTTAGCCCCACAATCCCGACTGTATTTTCAATCCCGACTATATATATTGGTTAAATAACTATAGTTTCGTTAAAATTACAGACTCAGTTCTACTTTTTTCATTTATTTTCCAATAAACTTGCCCCAAAAAAAGCCTCTGCCTTAAAGTTTGATTTTTGGAAATACGATACTTGCCCAGAAATGAAGAAAAAATATTATACAATAAATAAACATACAGTCGGGAGCAAAATATAGTACAGTTTCAATATGTTGAATGATTATTGGCTCAAAACCCATAAACACCAAAAAAAATGGTATCGGCTCTTTTTTTTAAGATTATGAATTCAAATCATAACAAAATGGCATATTTATTAAAATTCTAGAGAAGAAATTCTAGAAAAGAAGTTTATTTTCAATTGATTCTTATACAACTTCATATATTCATATAATCTTCTTATACAATATACATACATATATAACTTATCCAACCCTATCTATGCATCGAATTGATTGACAAAGTATCCGTTTCGATAGTATGGCTATTAACATCAAATATAATCCCACCTCTAGTCTAAAAAAAACGAAAACCTCGTCGAGAATTTCTCGAATTTTGAAAAGTTCGTTCAACTCGCTGCACTTGCAACTGATTGTTGAAACTATTCCCTGGGAGTTGAGTAAACAAATGGTAATTATGGCCAACACTCCCATCGTGTAAACAGGGCAGGCAAGTCAAAGACCCCGTTCGGGGAAAACTGGAGAAGGAGGGAGACAAATGAAAAGTGAGAAAATTTACATGAATTTTTAATTAATTTACATCCAAATTTTGTCTGGCAGCCAACTTTCACTGGTTGACAGTTGGCCATCCCGCGACCCACACCCCTTGGAGGCAAAGCAACCAACAGCCCCAACCGCCCGCCCTAAACACCATTGTTAGCCACATTCCTGGGCAAAAACATTTGTGAAAACGTGACCCAGAGCCGAGTCACTTTTGAAATTCAAAGTCAAATGTAAACTACATAAATTTCAGTACTTCTCAGCGTTGAGGGGGGAGTGAGGGGTACTGGGTTCCGGACAGACCATAATTTATTATGATTCTACTGGCTGGCTTATTTGGGCATCTTATTGATGATTGGGGCTCCAGTCTCCAACTGGGAATGCGACGCACGTTTCTCATTTTGTCTAAATGCGTCTGCTGCTCAAATTTCACTTTTTCTCCGCAGCAGGCTCTCCGGCTTTAGCGACATCTGTGCATTATGTGCGGATTCAATTTAGATCGGGAAAGTTGCCTGCCACTGCAACGGAGTTTTCCACGGCCATGCCAACTGTCAGTTGCTGCCAACACCCCAGTATCCCCACTCCTCGTTCTGGCTTGCAGCAAAGCTTTGATATCTGAGATTTCTGGTTGCAACGAGGCGGCAGTGATTTGGCTTCATACCATACTGTGCAATTGAAGAGACTTAGGGGGAATGATATCTCAGAACTTGGTGGGTATCTTCCAGTCCAAACGGCCCCACTCCGCCCCAGCCACTTGTTTTAAATGCGAGTGCATTGAGTCGGAACTATCGACGTCTCAGTTTTCAGCAGTTGGAACGCCTCAGTGAAGGCAGATCCAGCCAGAATTCCCTTTCGCACTGACCAGCTGCGGTCTCAACTTTCCAGAGGGCGACCTCCCACGACCCCCGGCCTCGGGAGCTCCCCCTGTTCTAAGCTGCCTGCTGCTGGCATGCAAATTGCATAAAATATGGCCATATAAAAAGCATATTCGTGTTCACTGAATATGCAATCGACTGGCATCACCAGGGGGAGTTGGCTTTGGAGGAGAACTCCTTTCAGATTTATGCAGGCACTTTGGGGAGCGACAGCGGATAAATGCAATAAACCATCGCGCCACAAGAAAATAGTGCTGTATGGCTTACAAAACCGACAGTCTATCAGGCAATGGAAGATGTATGTGCGCTCGGGAAAGTATTTCCTAAGAGACGGCAGAAAAAATAAACAAATAGAAAGAAATGGAAACGCATCTTTTCACCTTCAGTGTGTGATTTCTGGTTTTCCACGCGACTAATTGTCGAATGGCCATAAAAGTAAGCCCGGTCGCGTTGTAATTAACGTTTCTTGCTCGAAATTTCCTGCTACGATTGCAATTTCCCCTAGTTCCCTTTTCCGACGCATTTCCAGCTACCAGCCACCAGCCGGTCCTTAGCCAGGTCCCATCCAGCCGGCTCTTCCCATTTCTCTTACCTGTTTTTGGGACGTGTCCGGCCAACTTTTCATGCACTTTGAGTGTGTGTTTGGGTCTTTTTTTCAGCTTGCCGCTTCTGTTGAATTTCCACAATTTTTCCGCTCCGCTCCGCGGGCAATGTGAAATTTTTCGCTGTAAACGTGACCGCTGTTGTTGCTTCTTCTGCCGTGTGCCTTGTGCCGCTTAATTAAATCGCCTAAGCACCTTGACCACCGCCGCCCAGCGCAGTCACCCGTCAGATACAAAATACTCACCATTTTTGCAAATCACCGAAAAACATGTTTCACATTTCGTCCCGCCGTTCGGGGTAAGGCACTAAGTAGGTCACATGTGGTCCTCCTTAAGCCGGGGTTACTCTGGTTCTACCTACCCAGCTGGATTTTGGAAATCTCTAGCAGGAGATCAACTATTTCATTATGTTCTTCCTCAAAGGCTTTAGAACCAGTCATCCCATTGCTTTTAAAAACAACTTTATGAGGCATTTGAAGCTCAACAAAGGCCCTTAAGCATGAGAATCCATTCAAAGCTATTCTAGAAAATATCTTTAGAGCGTTGGCAAGAAACTGCTTCTAGTCTGGCATATCTCTCGACAAGTACTTGCCTTGTAATTGCACGAAATCCAATGACAGCAACTACCAACTGTGGGCGGAGTATGTGGCTTTGGGTTGGTTTATTTTGTATCTGGCACTACCGTTCCAAGGCCCGTTGCAATTAATGAGCCTGCCACTCCATTACTCCGCTTATCCGGCGTACTTGGAGGCTACAGTTTATGCGCATCGCATCTTCTAATTGGCTCGGGACTTGGTGGCTGACAGATGCACGCCAGTTAACAGTTTTTAATGTGTTGACGACTCGTATCTGACAGATACATTTCGGCTGGTTGGAAGTTGGCAAGTTAGCATCTTGTTTATGCGGTGGATTTGCCTGGAGAACAGGTCTCTTTGATGCAAGTTTGATTAGATGGCAAGGATCTATTGGCAAACTTTTCAACAAGTATATATCCTACCATTTAATGCCAAGTGTACCTTAAACTTCGACCAACCAAAGAGCAACTTGTTTTCGCTTGAATTTATTTGCCCTCCTCTCCAGATGTGGCAGAGTGTCTCCGGAGTGCCGTGAACTCAATTATTTTTGCAATTACTTTTTATGATTCTACAGTTTACAGTCGCCGCTCCATCTCCAGGGCCTTCCGACGCGATTGGACTGAAGCCGAGTGGCTGTGGAGTTCCATTGAGGGTGTTTGTTCTCTGTCCCCAATTGAAATGTCAACAATCGACTCGACGCCAAGCGAATCGGCGAATCGAGAAGAATCGCTGATTTTAAGCATTAGGAGCTGACATAATCGCCGGCTCTTGAGCTCCACTAGGAAGTGGGTCAGTCGCTGGCATTTAGCTGTATCTATCAGATACACGTACGAGTATCTGGGAGCGTCATCTGCGCCAGCCAAAGTTGGCCATTTGTGGGTTTGTTTTGCTTTGCTAGTACGCTAGTACACTAGTACCCTCGGAGTAGCTGTTTGCTGGTTTCTGGCCAAATGGTAGCTGTACCTATTGTGGCCGAAACCGGTTTCCCTTAAAAGCTCTAAGTAAACGTAAACGTAAGCGGCCAAAGAGGAGTTTAAGCCCCGGTTTTATGGCCACTGTCCGTCGCGGTTCCTGGCACTCTGCCCTCCAGGCGAAACCAGTTTTCCACCGTCTTCTGATTTGCCCGCCCGCCCCAAACGCTCTTCATTCGGTCACGCTTAGCTAGAATTTATTTTCCGATGTTACAATTCTCCAAGTGTCGTTATGTAAATTAGCGACTGTTCCCAGCCCCATGTCTAATGTCGATTTCGTGGCTTTTCGTGGGGACTTCCGCCCGGCTCCGGCTCCGGCTTGTTTATGGGCCACAATTTGTTGACTTATTTATATTCGGAATCTGGAAGAGTTGCACAACCGTTTCCCACTACGAAATCGTTTAAGTGCAGACACTGTCATGCCACAGAGAGTCATGCCACAGTTGGTTGAGCCTGTCCCCCTTCGACATTGAAAGAAATACTCTATTAACTCGAGGGTATATATTTAATGCTTTTCTAGGGACTAAGATAGTCTATTTTGTAAGAGGTCCTTTGTGAAACATTTTCCTTCAATCCTTTGACATTAATATTCATCAACTCCCCCTAAGGGTTAAGCTTGTTTGTATTCACGATTTTTCTCTCCGTGTCCCTAATTTACATCGCCATCTCTTCAGGCCAACTGGCTCAGTGACTCGACTCGAATCCCCTGGCTGACTGAGTAACTGACTAACTGAATGACTGACTGAGCCATTGCAGCTTGTCTTTGGCCTGGCTCGAAGCAAATGTTGCACGACTCTCGCTGCCGCTGTTGCTTTCGATGTGGTTGTCTTGCCTTAATTCGGTGGTAGTGGTCTGGTGGTCTGGTGTTTTGGTGGGTCTCTTTTGCCAGTCAGTCGGTGGTGGAACGCAGACCCAGTCCCAAGTCGCAACCACAATCGCTGAAAGCGTCGAGCCGTGAGCTGTGAACGAGCTGGCGAGCTGCACTCATAATTGGATTTGTCATATTTCCGTTGCATATTCGACATATCGATTCGCGTGAAAGCCAGCTAGAAGCCAGCATGGAGAGTGCCCTCCCGGTGGCCGAGTTCCAGAAGATCAAGCTGCGTCCGGTGCCAAAGGTGAAGCGCCGGGCCCCGCAGCCGCCCGTGAGCCTCCGCCTCAAGCAGAAAAATGTGCGAAAAGAAAAGTGTACTTAAGTAGCCTTAGGTCCGTGCCCTGAACTCCTCCTGGCCACGCCACTGAACTTTCGCTCTCGGCCGGAAGGTGGACAAAAGTGAAAACAATGGCTGGCCTGAAAGGAAAGGGAAAAGGAGAGCAAAGCGTGGGAAGATTGGCCTCCAATTGGGATGCAACCGTAGCATGCTAGTTTCACTTGAAGAGACACAGCATGATGCAAGATTTCTATCGCCTGGGAAGTGCAGCGAATCATTGAAAAGTGAATTAAAGTCAGGCCACAAGTAGTGTTAACAATTAGGCAATTTTAAAGAAATTAAGATGAATATTCCAGTTCCAGACTTACATATTTCTTAATTTTTTTATTTCAGACTTCAGCCACCACAAAGACAACCACGCTCACCACTCCGGCCAAGTTGTATGGCAAGGACTTGAGCGAGTACGATGATGTGGATGTGGAGAGTCTGCTGGCCCAGCTCTCGGCCGAGGAGATAACCATACTGGCCAAAGAAGTGGATCCCGATGTGAGTGTCCTTTTGTTAACCAAACTTTACAAATAATTCAATAATGTGATACCTCTTTAGGACAACTTCCTGCCGCCTGATCAGCGCTGCAGCTATGAGTGCACCAAGGACGCCACCGGGCCGCTGAACCGCAAGCAGCTAATCGAGCACATCAACAAGCAGGCTATCGAGACCCCCGATCAGCCAGAGTTCGAGCCATTTGTGCAGGGCAAGGTTCGCGGCAAGAAGTGGGTGCCCCCGCCAAGGGACGCCCTCGACATCGAGGCCGAGGAACAGATCGCCATCGATCTGGGCGAGGAGTACGAGCACGCCCTCAACGACGCCACGCAGGAGGAGATCATCGATCTGGCTGCCATCCTGGGCTTCCACTCGATGATGAACCAGGACCAGTACCACGCCTCGCTGCTCAACAAGGGCCAGCCAGTGGGCACGGGCTGGGACGGCATCACCAAGTCCACGCAGCAAAAGCTCTTCCCCATGGATCCGCCCAACAGCACAGACGTCGAGGAGTCCATTAAGCGGGTCAAGGACGACGACTCCAAGCTGATCGACCTCAACTTGAACAACATTAAGGTTTCCCATTAAACATCATTATCTTGAAGGCCAACTAACTTGTGTTGTCTATCCGCAGAACATCTCGGACGAGAAGCTCGAGCAACTGTTTGCCGCACTGCCTCAGAACGAACATCTGGAAGTCCTCTCGCTGACAAACGTCGGCCTCACCGACAAGACAGCCCTCCTGCTGGCGGAGGCCATCGAGAAGAGCAAAACCCTGAGAGTATTAAACGTCGAGACCAACTTCATCAGTCCGCCCGTGATCGTCAAGCTGGTGCAAGCCCTGCTCAAGTGCCGGACCATTGAGGAGTTCAGGGCCTCCAATCAGGTGAGGGAGCTCTTCACGCCCACGCTTGGGCTTGAGATCTCACTAAGTGCTTTTAAACTAAACGTCTTTTCCTTTCAATAACGCAGCGATCTGCGGTGCTGGGCAACAAGATCGAGATGGAGATCACCGACCTGGTGGAGAAGAACTCGTCGCTGCTGCGCCTCGGCTTGCACCTGGAGTTCAACGACGCCCGTCACCGTGTGGCCGCTCACCTGCAGCGCAACATCGACAGAAGTAAGTTGACCCCGGGGGTTTGCCCTTGTGACCCTGCCACTCCACTGCAGGCGATCTGCAGACGATCAGCGTTGGTTTCCGCGTTCTCCCCTCGCTAGGATTGAGTATCCATTAGGTATTTTATTGATCGAGTTGCCTCACTTGCGCGTTTAGGTGAATTGCAACAAGGTATGTTAGCCAGCAGCATCAGCAGCACCGCCTCCACCACCACAGCTTCGTCATCGTCACAGCCACCATCTTCACCCAGCCTCCATCCCGATCATGCTGCTGCCAAGGCAGCCAAGGACACCTCGCCCACGCGGGCCAAGTGCCTGGCTGCCTTCGAGCAGTTCATCAAGGCTCGCACCTTCACCGATCCGGCAGATACTGTATCTCTTGGTTTGCCACCGGCAGGGCGCCTTGTGCGCAATCTCCAGGCATCCTCCTCGTCGGGACCCGGAGCCGAGAAGAAGATTTGAGCCCGTTTGGTAACCAAGCTCCAAGTTGTTGTTGCCACAGTTGCGTCTACCCCTCGACCCACTATTCTCAAACTTTTCTCTATAATTATCTCCCGTTTGTATGTGTGGTAACCAGGTAAACTGTTTTCGGCCTTCATCAGCCCATCATCTGTCCAGTTCCAGTTCCAGTTCCAGATTCAGGTCCAGATCCAGGTCTAGAACCAGATCTAGATAATTCTGGTTTAGCATTAACCACATCGTTCTCCATTCTCACATCGTTTCATCAGCCTTCGTTGCGTTTCGTTCTCGTTCTCGTTATCGTTCACGTTACCATGTTATCGTTCGTTCTCACCTGTCTTTCTCGTTCACTGAGTGTCGTACCTGCTTAGGGATCCCATAAGATAGACTAAGTCGGTGGAAGGGCCGGAAAAAGTAGAAGCACACTAGACCTCAGCTAGGTGCTACTTCTTTGGTTAAAGTTACACACATTATATTGTAAGAAGAATCAGTACGTATATCATTCTTCCATGTCCAGTCCATGCTAACTCAATGTTTGTCCCCTAGAGTAGAGAACGGATCTCGCTAGCTGGGATCCTCCGTTGTAATTATCTCCCTCGTCCACCCTCGTCTCTCTCTATCTGTCTCTTGTAATTACCATAGACTGTAATAGTGACCTGCCAAGATATAGAAACATTAACCAATTATCCACTTGTCTGTTGTAAATGGCAACTCAACTCAACTCGAACTCTAAACACGCAACTCAACAACTACAATCGATCGGTCGCAGTCTTCCGGGTTCAGAAACTGAAACCGAATCTGCCCAAGCTGATTCTGCCCGGGAACATGGAGATTGAACGCGAACTGGTGAGCTACCACCGATCGGCCACGCCCACTCCGTCGCCATCGCCTTCGCCGCAACCGCCGGCGGACGATTACGATGTGGAGGTGGATCCGGATAACATGGTGATCCGCGGCGGCGGCGGAGACGCCTTCGATCCGGAGTTCGACCCGGACAACATGGTGGTGCCGGGCAGTCGCTCGGTGACCCCGAATTACGACGACGAGGGTGTCTACCAAGCGCACACGTGAGTGAGGGGCCGCACCACCGGAGCCACTGAAAGCCACAGAACACCACCACCACAACAGCCACCAGAATCCACAGAAACCACAATTGCGAGCCATGTACAGACAGTCATTCGATCCACTTTCGCCTTGTCCTTTTCGTCTCATTGGTTTTGTAACCTCGATGTTGTCGTTGTTGATGTTGCCCGAAAATGAAACCCAAACCGAACACCCCTGTGATCTTGCAGACCAAGAACTTGTACATACCCCGAAGAACACACTGAGAAAAAGCCCAGAGAAGGTTGCAAAATTGCCATTTATATTTTTGTTAAAAAATGTCCTTATTGTTTAAGAAGAAAATAAAATATAAATGGCAAGGTTGTTGAATTTGTATCCCCTGTGCCGAAACCGAAGACCGAGTCCAGCACATAAACTCTTAGTTAATAAATAAATGTTTTCCATGTCGTCGTGTCAGTCGCTTGCCTCATCACACCCGATCCTTGTAAATAATATGATCAGGATCCCACATCGCTCAGATCAGATGCGTGCCACTAACCCAACCACACACACGCACACCCATAGACACACTCATCGCAGCACTCTTTGTTTTGTATCTTGTATCTTTCTATCTCGACACGAAAAGCCCAAGAAAAGATGTGCCAAACCCCAGAGATCAGCCAACAGAATCCAGAAAACAGAATTCGAGACAGTCAAAAGCCAAGCCTCACGACTATACTCTATATGTTCCTTTTATTTAATGTCCTATCTGTATCATCCTTGTTTATGTGTCCTATTCTCTCTTTTCCCCTCTCTGTTTCTCGTTTTCAGTAAGAAAAGATCTTGAGTTGCGACTGCAGTTCAGATTTTTCAATAATCTGCACAGAAAGTCAACAAGAATTCAATAAGCAGACCAGAAAGCAAGCAACTAAACCATTTTTAAAGCGTTTTGTAATCTAAACCCAAGAACCGAAGATAAAAAACATAAACATATAACACCGAGAGAACGTGTATAATATAATACTTGTATAATGAAGAAGGACAAAGCAGGAGCAGAAGTTTAAGATAAAGATAAATCAGCCCCCGAGCTCGGAAATAATATATCTATATACTCTAGAGAGACTTAACTAAGCACAGCAAACTGAAACCAAAGAATCGAAGTGAAATATCAAAACTATATACCTATACTTAACAATTATATAACGTTAAAGCGCAGTTCAAGCAGGCCCATCTAGAACGGGCTCTGTTCGAACCTGAGGCCTGTTTTATAATCCAGCAGAACAAACGTTTAGGCGACACGTATATACTTTTCTCTAAAGCTTGACACAGGTATCTATGAGCACGGATTCTCCTTCAACTTCTTCAAATTCTTCTGCTAATCACGTTGTTGCAACTTTCAAATAACCAAAGCCACCAAAGCATTTGCTATGTGTACAAAATAAAAATATATATAGCTTTCTAGCCTGTGCAGCTTCGATTAGAGACAGTCTTTAAACTGCATTTGGCTGAATGTTTCCATAACTCGATATTAAAATAGATAATGACTGTAAACTAAAACAGGAACTTGCTAAGTCCTTGCAAATAAACTAAAGTTCTCTATTTGATTGAAAACATTATGTTGTTTGCAAGGGTTTTCCAGTCTTCGGTGTACCGAAGCCTATCTTACCTTTCTGTTTGTACTGATCAGTCATGAACACCTGCATTTTGAGTACTTTAGTTGTTCACTGTTTGATTTAACCATCTTTTGCATGATTTCATTATTTGTGTTGCACTCTTCCCATCCAAACCATCTGCATGTTGTGTGTTAACCAGTCAGAACACAATCCACACACCTAACCACTTTTGAAGTGAGCGAACTAGCTCTAATGACGTTCTCTTCGTATAGGAATTAAACTGCGATGTATGATCTAAGTGAATACCCCAGATCCGAATCAAAGTAAACCATAGTCCCCAACAACAAGCATAAAATGTTTCAAGACACTTTTGTGATTCAATAAGAACCAACAACTAACAGCAGAAAATAAAACAGCAGCACCACCGACAACAGAGCCATGAATATGTAAAAATATAAATACTCGATCCTGAAATAATAGTGTAGCTCTGCATTCGGCGCAGACGAACAGTTGGTACCCTTCTGTATAATTGTTGTTTGATCGTTTTTGAAAGTGCGCTGAAATATAGCCCCCTAACCATATTAATAAAATCCGAAAAGCTTATAGATATGATAAGAAAATCGCATTTATAAAACCCAACAACTTTGGGGATGCCTTGAATGTTGTATCTTCCCCCTGACTGAACCTTTATTTACATAATCGATTGATTGAACGAAGTTGAAACTAACCAAACGACTAAAATTGTTGAATTCCTCTCTATTTTTCACTCTTTGTGCCACCACTTGACTAATGCCAACAATTTATTTGTTTCTTCTCTTCCCAACCCACCCACGCACACACTCGATCCTTCTGTGTTTGTGTTTCCAGTACGTGTGAAACGCCTCAACCAGCGTAAATAAAAAGACAAAATCGAAAAATAAAAAGAAAACAATTATATAGCAGCAACCAACAACAAATCTAAGCTACCACCACCAACATCCCAAGAACAAAATCAAGCAGAAAGCCATCTACTATGTGTGTGCATTCGTTGTCCAACTCTTGACTACCAAATTAACAAGCAATCCAAGCCAGAACACCAACAGCAACCAGAACCAGAACAACCACGAATACAACAACCGCGGCAACAAATCTACAAATTTCTATCCAACCTATTCTCCCACCACGAAACAAAGTCCTATTGTGAAACCCGAACCAATATACCAACCAAATGTGAACTAACACCGAAGAATGATGTGTGACATGAAGTACGTAAAGTATTTAGACAAATAAATGAGACAAGAAAGTAAATATTAATTTCACAATCTAGAGTAATATTATCTACAGTAGTTATGTAAGTTTTTTTTCTTTCCAATATAAAGATATACATTTCGAATATTTTTATTCTCCTAAAAGACATTGCACAAGATAAGTTCTAAAGAATATACTTCCGGTTTTAAAATTTAAAGTTCATAACTAGAGTATGTTCTAATGTTAGAATATTATCTTGATATTTTGTGTAATCTCTATTTGTAATCACAAGTTAACACCTAAGTTCCCTTGGTGACCCCGAAAGCGAACTAAAAGCGTCAAGTTTGACGCCTCAATCGGGATTGGACGAAAATAAAGCCTAACTGGCCCGGTAAATATTTATGGACTTTAGCCACTGGTTAGCATCTTATTAGGTTAGTCTTAAGCCAACAACGGCAGTATTTCTGTTGACACTGTTGTCAGTTCTGTGCGTCATGCCGAAAAAGAAGGAATTAAGACAATTTATAAATATATCTACCCTAGAATCTAGAGCTAACCGATTTGGTGTTGCCTTTCCTAACAGCCAGCAAGAGGAATTATTCGGATCGAGTTACTAATCCCAATTCCGTGTGTATTTTCCAGTTGGACGTCAACGTCGCATGGGACATCTGAGCAGGAACTACACCATTGGCGTCTGGCAGTAGGATGTATTGGATTTGGAGTCTTTAAAACAACAAAAAACAAAGTGTTTTCATACTTGTTGCTGTACTCACACGAAGCATTGTTTAGTTGTTCTGTTTAGTGTTTGTTGCGTTCTTCAGATTGATGATTTCGGTTCGAGTTTGTGTTCGGTTCACCATATAAGCATAATCATATTTGTTTGTTACGAGTTAGGCGAATTGTCATTGAAACCCTCGGTCACACACGTACACATTGGTATCTGCTTGCATTTGGCAGCTGATTCTTTTTAAAATAATTCTTTCCTTAAGCACTTCTTCACATTTACGCTGTAGCTTCACACACGCCCTCTGCGCCAATCATGTTCTTTATTTTAATTTTATTTTATTCGATATTATTTCCATTCTGTCCTTGGTTTATCCCCCAGATGGGATAGCGTTTCTGAATTTTAGTTTTAATTGTGTTTATATCCAAATGCATATACATGATACACACACATACACATAAAAATACATAATACTTATATACACTTTATATATATATGATACATATATAGCCATGGTCTCTAAAAACAATTTACTGCTATTGAATTATGAAAATGCTTAAACATAAATTTAACTTATGGTTAAACACACAAAACAAATGAGAAACAAACAATTGTATAATGTAATGATATATCTTACTTTATATGACATAATGCAATGCTTTTAAAATACAATTTTTAAAAATCATGTAAAAACTTTAAAATTAAATAAAAAAATTATAAAAATACAAAATATATATGTTCTTTTGTGGTTGGGAATGGAAGGTTTCTAAGGAAACCTAAGGAGTTTTCTTTTTATGGCACTTCACTGTCTTTATTTATTTCTGATGTTAAATTGCACAATTAAAGATTATCTAAAGATAGTTGGTAAACTTCCGTTCCGTCTCTTAATCTTAGTTAGTCACCCGTAAAGATAAATCGGATTATACAGTAGCTTGTAGCTTCTTGATAACTGAATTGTATCGCCCTTCATCTTTCCTTGATGCGTATCTCGAGTCACTTTCGATTATTAGTCGAGATGCGACACCGAGTACCCGATGCTCTAATCACTGGATCGCTGGATAACTGTGAACATCAATATTTACCCGGGGAATGGGAAGTGTACACTCAATCGACATCTCAATTCTCCATACCTGGCGCTTTGATTAATGGAAAAATTTCGATTATCAATGGGGACACTTGTGCCAGTTGGCAGGCCGAGAATTCGAAGGCAAACAAAGGGGTCTAGTCCATTGTCGAGACCCCGACCGGTGCCGAGTGGAGTGTAGAGTTTGGCGTGTTTATGGAAGCGCTGTGGATATAACTGAAACATACAACCTGTATCCCGCTTCCACACACGACACGCGTCGGAATCTGGGCAAACAGCCTCCGGAGATAAGAGCGCGTGACGCAGCCGCCTGGAGCATCAGGCTTATCGGGCGTGTCTTGCCCATCGCATCAGTCCATCAGTTCCGTCGCAGTTCTTGGCCAGAATGTCCACGCTGGAGAACGAGGTCACCTTCCGCAAACAGGCGGAGGTGAGTCAGAGCCTGGAGGCGCAGTTCCACAGCTCCTCCACGGACTGTATTCTCATCACCGATCACCGCACTTCGAAGTGCAAGAGCCTGGAGCAGTTGGAGGCCTCCAAGGATGCGGATGATGGCACCTCCTGCTGTGCCAAGTATGCCAAAAATATATTCCGGATGAAGACTCTCAAGCGGCGACTCCCCTTCCTCACCTGGCTGCCTCATTACAACACCCGTGACTGTATCGGCGACCTTATAGCCGGATTCACCGTGGGACTCACGGTAATTCCCCAGGGTCTGGCTTACTCAGGCGTAGTGGGGTTACCCCCAGAGGTAGGTAACTTCTTACCATAGAGTCCTTGGAACTACAGTTCTCGTCTACAGAACTAACTAGGTGATATAGCTATTATATCATATTCCAGTTGAGATAAGAACTCAAGGTGCCATACAGGAACACTAATTCATATTTTCCACCTTTAGTATGGCCTCTATGGCGCCTTCATGGGCTGTTTCGTTTACGTCCTTTTGGGAACATGCAAGGATAGCACTATTGGTAGCACCGCTGTGGCCTCGTTGATGACATTCCAGTTCGCCCAGGGCTCCTGGCAAAGATCTGTGCTGCTGACCTTCCTGACTGGCATTATTGAAATTCTGATGGCCATCTTCAAGCTTGGCTGTCTGGTGGAGTTCGTTTCGGGCCCAGTTAGTGCTGGATTCACCAGTGCTGTGGCCCTGATTGTCTCCACCTCCCAAATGCGATCGATGCTGGGCGTGAAGAGCGAAGGCGACTCCTTCTTAGCCACCTGGATCAGCATGTTCAAGGACATCAACAATGCGCGAGTGGCGGACACCTGCTTGGGCTTCGGATGCGTGTTCCTCCTGCTCGCTATGCGAAGTCTGGGGAAACTTAAAATCGGACCGAAAGACGAGGCCAGGAAGAGTAATTTCCATAGAGTCTTCAACCACGTGATCAAGTTCCTCTCCACCTCGCGAAATGCCTCTGTAGTTATTCTCTTCACCCTCATCGCCATGCACCTGGATGCCAAGGGAACGAATCCTTTCCGACTCACTGGAGAGATCCCCAAAGGAATGCCTTCGTTTTCGCTGCCACCGTTTTCGATTGAAGCCCAGCCCGGAAACGAAACGGCAGGTATTCCCCCAGTACCCGGACAGAACTTCCTTCAAATGGTTCAGAGCATGGGCTATGGATTGGTTATCGTGCCCCTGATGGCCCTCCTCGAGACCATGTCAGTCTGCAAGGCCTTTGCCAAGGGCAAGCAGATCGACATTACCCAGGAAATGATCGCCTGCGGAGTGGGCAACATAGGCACCTCCCTCTTCTCCGGATATCGATGCAATGGCGGATTGGCCCGATCGGCGGTGAATAATGCCAGTGGCTGCCGCACCAACATGTCCAATCTGTATATCGGTGTGATTGTGGTCCTGGCATTGAATTTCCTCACCGATTACTTCGCTTTTATTCCCAAAGCGGTGCTAGCGGCTATCATCATCTCGGCGGTCATCTTCCAGGTTCAGTACCAGGTCGTCACGCCCATGTGGCGCAGCAAACGTAAGTCCAGACATCCATCGGGAGGGTATCTAACCATGCAAGTGACTATACATCCTTTTAGGCTCCGATTTAGTTCCTGGTATCCTGGCCTTTGTCACCTGTCTGGTCCTACCCCTGGAGATTGGCATCATGGTGGCCATCGGCGTCAACCTCCTCTTCATCCTGTACTACGCCGCCCGACCCAAGGTAACCCTGGAGCAACTGGAGACCCAGCAGGGCACCCGTTTCGTGAAGATCACCCCCGATCGTTGCCTGATTTTCCCGTCCGTGGAGTTTGTCCGGAACATGGTGCTCAAGTCCGGCAGCAAATCCACCCTGCCAGTGGTCATCGATTGCACTTACATCTACGCCGCCGACTATACTGCCGCCAAAGTAATCTCCTCCTTGGTGGATGATTTCCGGCGCCGTCACCAGAAGATTATATTCTTCAATCTGAAGCCCAGTGTCGTGAGCGTGTTCGAGGGCTTGAACACGAAGCTGGTCCTGTGCTACAACACCCATGCTCTCAACCAGGAACTTAGGTCAGACGATGGCGATCTCAATAGATCCGTGGACTCCTTGGACCGGACAGAGTCTGGTAATGGCACCAGTGAGTGCGTCAGCATGGCCAGTACCCTTTCTTTGGCCAGGAGTTAGTACAACTGCGATTTGAATAAAGTTAGTTAAGGGAACCCAAAAGTTAAATTTAAATTCTAATTTTATTTAAAAACTTGACTTTAAAAAGTAAACAAAATAACCATCTATAACTACTGAACTATAGGACTGTTTATTACATTAGTTTTATATTTATGAAGAATTTTTGTAAGGTAAGCTACTTCCAGAATTTCTTCATCGACATATTCTTCTCGGAGTCCTTCATCATCACTTTGGAGACGGCCATCTCGAAGTCCTCCTGGGTGACGTGCACTCGTCGTTCCCTCAAAGCGTACATTCCGGCCTCGGTGCAAACACCTTTGACCTCCGCTCCGGAAGCCCCTGGCATTAGCTCGGCGATTTTGCGCAGGTTGATGCCCCTAGTCAGATTCATCTTGCGGGAGTGTATCTTCAAGATATCCAAGCGAGCCTCCTCGTTGGGCGGCGGGAACTCAATCTTGCGGTCGATGCGGCCGGGTCGCAGCAGGGCCTGATCCAAGACATCGATCCTATTGGTGGCCATGATCACTTTGATGTTCTTGGTTGC
Organism: Drosophila pseudoananassae pseudoananassae; assembly: GCA_018153035.1. Lineage (NCBI taxonomy): Eukaryota > Metazoa > Arthropoda > Insecta > Diptera > Drosophilidae > Drosophila > Drosophila pseudoananassae. The sequence goes on from JAECXR010000055.1 coordinate 5,568,883, forward strand.
CTCAAAGCCATCCAATTGGTTGAGAAGCTCCAGCATGGTGCGCTGGACCTCCGAGTCTCCAGTTCCCGTTTCCATTCGAGCAGAGCCAATGGAATCGATTTCGTCCATGAAAATGATTGAGGGAGCATGTTCTCTGGCCATGACGAAAAGCTCTCGCACCATTCGGGATCCCTCGCCAATGAATTTCTGAACCAACTCGGATCCAGAAACCCGGATGAAAGTGCATTCCGTGTGATGGGCGACGGCGCGGGCCAAAAGAGTCTTCCCAGTGCCAGGTGGGCCGTAGAGGAGTACGCCCTTCGGCTGAGCTATGCCCAGGGCATCAAATAGCTCCGGGTGTTTGACCGGCAGCTCTATTACCTCCTTGATCTCCTGGATCTGCTTGTCCAGGCCACCAACCATTTCGTAAGTGGAATCTGGAACCTTTTCCACCAACATGAGGGAAACCAAAGGATCCACCTTATTGGGCAGGATCTTGTGAAGAGTGTAGCTTTCATTTCTCAGAGCCACTCGGCAGCTGGGCGTCACATCCTTTATATTGATGGATTTGTCCACATCCACCACATATTTTCCTTCCGGATGGACCTTTACTAGCACCTTGTTTTTGTCCATGGGCTTCACCACCTCGCCAATGTAGCTGCCATGCTCCTGGAGTAGTTGCAGCTCTTCTCTTAAGAGGCGGACTAGAAGCAGAAAATTATAAAAATAATATATCACTTCCTCTTGAAAAACCTTACCCTTCGAGTTAAGTTCATTGCGTTGGGCCTGCAGACGCAGCAAGTCCTTTTGACGTTCCATAACTATAAACTGCAGCTCAGAAATTTTTTGGGTAAAGTACGAATGAAATCCAGGTCCTTTCCCATCTTTCCCATCAGAAATACCAACGTCGACATCCATCTTTTAAGTTCCAGCGATTCTTTTATTCTGCAAGCAGACAAGGAATATCGCTCAAGCTATCTGTTTCTGAAAAATCTATGCCAGTTTGATTTTAATTTTCACAATATTCTGCTCTACAAGAAACAGAATTCTTGTTAAATTTTGCTGATGTTTTAAAAGGAACTGAAGCGGGATGTGCTGCTGAGCTTTTAAAGATGAGACAACAGTTTCTGGTTAGTGGTGGTGTTTTTTCTGACAAGTTTTGCAAAGGTAAGGTGACTGAATGACTGCCAACTTGTTTAATTTTGAAAATGGTTGAAGAACCGACTACAACTTTTACGGTAAAAAGTGTTGGAAATGTTGCAATTAATATGCACGTTAAAGATTTCATATTTAAAATATAAAAATAGAAAATATTGGAAGATTAAATCTAGGTTTTTTTATTAACTCATGGTTAAATAAATTCCTTTGAATAATTCAACAGGTTTATGTTTGGACTTTCTTAAGACCTTTCATCTTTTAATCTATTTAAGCCTTATAATTTATGAATAATTAATTTATTTATTTAATTTATAATTAAATGAATTAAAATATCTATCAATATAAATTTGATATAAATAATAATAATAAAAAGTTCCTTTAGCACTTAGTGTGTTTAGTTTAGTTCCTTTAGTGTTGAAAAATTTCTCATGTATTGCATCAAATGTTTGCACGTATTTCAAAAAAGACACTTTGCAAGTCTCTTCATTTTATTCCATTTCATACCATTTCCCAGACAAATAAAAATTGCACAGCCTTTTCACTTATCATATTTACTTGATTTATTTAAGTAGTTATGCTAATACTTTTAGTTCGCTATTCACACATAATAATACTATGCACGGCGGCAATATCGCGGGTGGGAGCTGATTTTGACTTAAACTCTGACTCTGGACTCGCTCAGCGAAATTCAAACTGTTTCGTCAGAGACCGAATAAATATGTTCAGATATCTGCGGTATCCGCGTCTTAAATGCTAATTAAGTGAGCTAGCCACATGGAATGGTACTTTCAACTAAGGTGATGTGCGTGGGCCGATCGCCCTTGCCGTGCGATTGAGTCGCTGGCCTCGCTGGCAAACTAACTAAACTAAGCTAAAACAGAGACTAAGCTAACACAGAGACTTAGGGCGAGTCTTAAACTAGCGTATGTCGAGGTTGTAGCGTTGATCACGGACAGAACCCATGGGAAATTCTCTTCTAGATGGGCGACTTCTCCGCCAGCTTGGCGTGGAGTGTGGTGATGTCGTATATCACCACCAGATCCTTGTTGAGGCCTTCGAAGACCTGCGCCACACGCGGCTGCAGATTGTAGAAGAACAGGGGCTGATGGCGCTGCTCAAAGTCCATGACCATGGTGGAAATAACCTTGGCGGCGGTGAAATCGGCTCCATAGATGTGGGTGCAATCGATGACCACGGGCAGAGTGGATTTCACACCCTGTTTATTGATCACCTTGCGGACAAACTCCATTGAGGGGAAGATCAGGCAACGATCCGGGGTGAGCATCAGGTACTTGAGGCCACTTGTTGTCTGTAAAATGTATTATAATATTTAATTTTAGTGAATAAGATAATAATGAACAAATAAATGAATAATACAATTAATTCAATTACTTGAATGATGAATTAAAAAAAATTGAATAAGACTTAAGACAAAGAAATAAAAACAAAAGAATAATACCCATAAACTGCATTTTAAGTATTATAAAATTTATAAAAAGGTATTTTGATTTTAAAAAATAGTCCCAATATTGCTTAGCAATGTCCTGCTAAGAACTTTGTATTTCCATAGCATACTTTTAGGCACTGAAAGCATTGAAATAAAATATTCAGATGACTCACCGCCAGAGTTTCGATCCGCAACTTGGGTCTGGCTGCCTGATATAGAATAAAGACCACGTTAATGCCAATGCCCACCAGGATGCCCAATTGCAATGGCAAGACCAAGCAGGCGAAAAAGGCTCCCAGGCCGGGAATGAGATCGGTTTCTAAAGTAAAGAAAATAGTTTATTTATAAAAATTGTTGAATGATTGAACAGTAGAGACTCACTTTTGCTGTGCCACATGGGCTTGATCACACGATATTGGATCATGAAGATCACAGCTGCAATAATGATGGAGGCGAGTGCCGCTTTGGGAATATAGTAGAAGCAGGGAGTGAGATAGAGCAGGGCAATGATGACGATCACACTGGTGTACAGATTGGACAACTGAGTCCTTACGCCACTGGCATTGAGGATAGCGCCCCTGGCCACGCCTCCGTTGCTGCGCAGGCCCTGGACAAAGGAGTTGGCCACATTGCACACTCCAGAGGCAATCAGTTCCTGAGTGGCATCCGTCGGCTTGCCGTCAGCTGCAGGGGAAAAACATGAAAAGGTTAAATCACATTAGTTTAGAGACGAAAAAAGTATTTCCCAAAAAAAATGCAAATTTGTGACTCAACTTCGAATGACGACATGGTTGGAATATAAATTATTACTTTAATTATCGTGATCATGTAAATGCGTGTCGGCTGTCAGCGTTATTACAAATTTAATTGAATTCAATTTAAATATTACAATTTAAGTAGCCAATACCTTACAACAATAATAAAATTAGTTACTGATGAAATTAAATTAGAAAATAAGCAATGAAATTGGTTAGCCACGAAATTATCCAGGAAAAGTAAAACCAAACTTGCTCTATCCTTTCAGTTTTAAAAATCGAACTCACCAAATGCTTGAACCACAGCCATTGTCTCCAGAAGAGCAATCAATGGAACCACAATCAAGCCCGATCCCAGGGTGCTGACCATGTCCCAGAAGCTCTGGCCATCCTCCAGGATCTCGCCAGTGGTTTCATTCAAAACAGGATCGATATGGAAAGGTGGTGGTTGAAACGAGGGCATTCCCTTGGGCACAAAGCCAACTGTCTTCACGAGATCCTCCCTTCCGCTCAAGGACAACCAGTATCCGAGTCCTGCGGTTCCACAAACCAGAAGAGCATTTCGGGCGGTGCCTATGGTCCAGAAAATTCCAGTAAACACTTTTTGGGATGAGGACTTGCCCTCCTTGGGACCCAAGCTGAAACTGGCCAAGGCCCTCAGACTCAGCAGGAGGGTGATGCAGATGAGTCCCAGGATAAAGTCTGGCCAGCTGATGTTGTGGATATCGTTCACAATGCTGATCCATACTTGGAGGAAGGTGTTGCCACTGGTCTTGATGCCCAAGAAGTCCTTCATCTGTGAGCTGAAGATGATCAAGGACACGGCACTCGTGAAGCCAGCACCAACAGGACCCGAAACGAAATCGATGAGGAAACCAAGTCGAAATACGCCCATCAGGATCTCTATGAGTCCTGTGAGGAACGTCAGTAACGTGGCCATTTGCCAGCTTCCTCCAGCGATTTGGAAGGACAAAAGGGCAGAAATAGCTGTGGGTCCAATAGGCACATCCTTGCTGGATCCGATGAAAATGTATATAAAGCATCCCAGGAAACAGGCATACAGGCCATATTGCAGATCGAGTCCTGCTATCCCGGCATAGGCCAAGGCCTGGGGAATTACTGTGAGGGCCACCGAGATACCCGCCACTATATCTCCGAAAATGTAATCCTTTTTGTACTGAGGCAACCAGACCAAAATGGGGAATCGCTTGTACAAGGTCTTCTTGCGGAAAATATTAGACCAGAGATTCGAGCAGCAACTTTGAGTGGACTCCAGGCAGCTCTCCTTGGAACTCTGATCCTCTTGGACGATGCAGTCCCTGGAAGTGTGGTACAGGGTGTTGGTGGGTATGTCTAAGGATACCTCAGAACCTCCATTGAAGCCGTTGTTGGTATGACCGCCTTCGTTGCTGGGATTCATTTTGATTTTTTCTTTAAACTATTATTTTTGATTCGTGGGGTTTTTTTTTCAATTTTGTTCTTCTTTTCCTTTCTAGACGCCTCTAAGGCTTCATGGCACTCTCACTTGACACTGAAACCGCGATCTTACTACGATGTATACCAAAGACCGAACCGATCGCGTGGCCATCCACTGCGGGAATGATTTGAAGCCGCAGAAAGAGCAGAGCTAACAACCGCCCGCCTGCTGGGAACCGATTATAAATAGGCATCGTCGTGGGTCGCGAATCGCGAGCGCATTCGAGACTATCCGCCGGCTTTCATTAGCTCCCCCGATCCCCGCGAGACTCTCTCAATGTACTTCGGTCTATCTCCAAACCGGCTACAGGGGACCGGAGATGTAAGATCGGGGCTTTTCATCTTGGCGGGGTAGTCGTGTAGCCACCCAAAGAAATGGAAATGACGCAGCCGCATCGGTTACTTGCCGAGTGGGAGGAAACATGGGACAGGCCCAAAGTAAGACAACACTTGTGGAGAAACCGAAACATAGCCCATCCCCAACTATATCATTTTTTATTATTTACATCAATAAAATGGTATATTATATAAGATTTTTAATGAATATAACACTACATAATTTCTGAATCTTAATGAGCTAGCTCCCATGGGAGAGACTCCCATGAAATGTTCAAAACTATGTTTAAAATGTGTGTTTTATTATTAAATAATTTTAAGAATGCTGAGTCAAGTAACAGTAATAATAATTAACAATACATTCTAGTATCCACTTCAATTACAACTCGAAGATGTTTTTTCTTGTTAGCTTTGGAAAATCAACAATTCTTGTTGTGATTTTTCCGCACGTGCTGGCACCGAACATGGGAACCGCATTCATTGAAATAACAAACAATCGAGAAATGTATTTTATTGCAGGCGAATCGATCGGATTTTCACACCCTGGATTCGTTTATAAGCGATAGAGGCCGGGCTTAACAGGTTGTTCGTCTTCCCACAAGATTTGCACATTTCTCAGGTTTTTTAAAAACACTTTAAATAAAATCAATTTCAATAATAAACATTGAGTCGTTTTTTTCTCGAGGAAGACGGCAGTTTTTCATTATTGTTAATGAATAAAAAGTACTCTACTGATTTACGATAATATTTCCTACAAGTGCACATTTCCAAAAGTTTCCAGGCCGAATATTGCTAACCTGTGTCAGATGTTCTATATCTTTACGATCGCGGTAATCGCGTGCTACCATAGCTTGTCGCCACGGGAAATCAATCAGCCGTAGGACCAGAGTGCATATAAATCAGTTTGAGGAGTGAGCTCTATAAATCAAGAGTACGACCGAGATAAAGGCCGGAATTTGTCGGTACTTGGCAGTGCTCAACTATTTTGGCATCACATTCAACCGGTTAACTTGTCAAACTGTCCGTCAAACACTGTCTGTGCTGATCGCATAAATAATTTAGCAATTAAATGTATAATTTTATTACCATTTGATGGAAGCCCCTTAACAGAGCATTGTCACTGGACTGGTTGGTTTTTGTGAAACACTTCTGGTTTGGACCTTCCCATTTGCATCACGACAGTTTTCTGCAGAATCCGAAACTGGCTTCGTATGTTGGGGCTTTTTTTTAGGGATTTTCCTGAAAAGCACGCCATAAATGCATGACATTTGACGTGTTTGTTCGGGTCAGACCGCAAACCCGCCGAAAATGAGGCTCAAAGGCTGCTGGTGGGCTATTAATCATATAACTAGTCATTTCCAGTCTTCTCCCCAAATGGGAAACACGCGTCAGCCGGGTGATCAGTGGATCAGCAGAATCAAAAACGAATGGGTTACGAACTGCGATCCAAGAGACTAATGAAAATCAGACAACTTTTACAGGGATTAGATCGAGGTCGAAGATTGCTTGCCCTTCTCCGGGTAGTTTCATAGGGAAAAGTATCCCCGCCTTCTCTTGGGGTTTTCAGCACTGAGTTCTCATTATAAAAACCACAACAGCAGTTAAATTAATAGTAATTATTATCTTTCACTGATTTGTAGTATTTTACGTTTCAACTTGCGGTTTTAACTTGGAGTTACATTTTAGGACTTTTCTTATGTCAGGTTCTGAATTTGTGGCTACCAGAACGTTTGCAATAAAAATGATTAATCGTCTTTTTTATTACATCCAATATAAATCGATGTTAAGTCATTTTCAACACCTCACTGTCTTGGTTAACAACTGTTGTAGTATCTATAAATTATAGAATATTGAAAACACTAAAGGGCTGCCAATTAAAAGCTACTGTACTTGCAAAACTTTTATGGCCCAAAATATATAATTTTTACAATGGGAGAATCCCTTTATTACTGGCTTTAATAGACAGTATTTCTAGAAAGATTTCTTGACCGCAGTTGTACAATTTATTGATCTCCGACCGATCGACCGACATTGCTGAGATACTTTCGCGGCATTTGTTATGAATATTTATAGGTCGCTGACTTAGTTGTTCAGGTGATTGGGCGGTGATTATGCGACTCGAGTGGATATATGCAACACTTGTTCGGTCAATTTGCATTACTCATACGCGGCGTAAACCCCCGGGAGCAGTTTGGGGGCAGCCACATTAGAGAACAATTAAATGTACATAGTCGGTCCGGGAGCGAGTCAATTATAATTTTGAGAAAATTTAATTTGCTTTTAATTTTGCTGGCGTGCGGTTAATTGTTTGTTGTTTATTGCTGCCTGCCTCTCAGTTGTTTTTCCCTTCTATAATTTCAAATACAACGAAAAAACAAACCCATATGATGAGCTTAAGACCTCTTGGATATTAAAAGCCCATAAATCTTAGCCGCGCGTGGGCGGCCTACTTAAGGCGAGACTAGCGAATTTTGAGACCCTTGAGCATGGCCAGATTTCGGCGGTTATCTGACCAAAGAAGTCTCAAGGTGTACTCGGATATCTCTGATAAGGAGAAACCCATCTCTCCTTGATGGTCACATGCCATTCCGGAACGGCTAGTCCATTTGTATGCCCTGCTTACTGCTCATAATCAAATATGGGCAGCACGTAAGGTAGTTGGGGTTATACACTGTACAAATAAGTAAATGAATTTCTAGAACATATATTCAAATCAGTAGATGCTTAGTAAGAGCATAAATATAATTATAATCTAAACTAATTTCTACAAATTATTTTAAAATTTCAAATATTGCTATCTATTTTTTTTCTCTGTCCAATGTATCTTTGCACATCTTTCAATGCAATTGTAAACAAAAATCAACAAAGATAAGTTAAGCTCAAAAACAATTGCAGTGAATGACAATCGCAGCTCAAATAAAACTGTTAATTGTGCATTCAGTTAATTGTATAAGATCCCGAACCTTACGCAAACCGATCTGGGACCGCCCCGGCGAAACCACCGCCTCCATTTGGCAGCCGAGTGCAGCGGACTGCATTGAGGCGTGTAAAGTACCCGAGACGTAAGGCTTCACGTGACTCAAAACCCGCCGATCGGGTATCCAAATCCATGATCGGTCTGAACAAGCTTGTCTGAGGTCAGCCTGTGCCGAGGAAGCTGGCTAACAATCCATGTCATGGTTTAAGATCAATGGCAGCCAAAGATCAAGGGTTTTTTTTCGAGTCGGAAAGAACCCCCCCTGGGGAAAAAACAAAAAAATTCCCGCCATAATGAGGCATACATTTGAATTCGTGTCGATTTTAAGCTGGCTGACTCTCACGTGACTCGGTCCACTTTGATTTGTTCGGACGAGAGAAAAGTGGGAGTGTGAGTTTTTTTTATCACGGCAATAACCGCAGAAATGGCAGCGAAACTGAATTAATTTGGTCACATGACCGAACCAGAAGAAAACAAAAAACAGAAACCCAAGCATCTGGGCATTCATATATTTTTGATCACCAGGGAGGAGTACTCACCGGCCGTGATGACATGAAGAAATTCAAGAAGGCAGCGACAATATTAAATAACACTATTTACGTACTCTATAAGCAAATATTCAAAACATTACTTTTTTTACACAGAGATAAAAATTGTTTACTAAACTACAAGTTTTTGTTTCTGATTTGATTTGTTTACTTCGTCTCAACAAGGAAAAATACTACGCGACAGAAAAGATAAAACTCGAAAGATAATAAAATAAATTAAAGAACAGAATATCTATTTTTCTTGAAAACTAAATTTCAACCACCCCTGGCCGGCGCTTATTTAAATGTAAAGCATATTCCAAATAAACAAAATGGTAATTTGGAATGGTAATGGTGTGACTAGTTTGTTGTTTCGTTCCGTCAGAAAAAAATCTGAAATCATTAGAACACACGGTGTCGGCACCAAGATAATTATCATGTGGGGGCAGATCCAGATTATAATTTCGATAATTGGACAAAAGAGGTGCTAAAGCGCTGCCGTGCGGACCAATTAATTTAGTGAGCTCTGTGCCAAAATTGCTGTGCTAATGAGTTGTCAACCATCCAGCCCAATTAACAAATCAATTTCGATAAGCGAGAAAAAAATCAAATAAAAGCGGAAACAACAAAAAGGGTCGGATGGCATGTTATCGCTTCACAGAAAACAATAGCTATTTCAATTGCAGTGCTATGGGAATGATAAATAAAAAAAGAAAAATTAGCCGACAGGCTCCATTAAAAGTGATGGCCCGTAAATAGCTGCAGGGGGGCTGCTGTAAAAAAGCCGTATAAACCCACTGACGGAAGTCGGTTCAATGCACGCCACAAAAAGCCGGGGCAGAGCAGGGCTAACACGGCGTATGCGCAATGCGGCGGCTTCACGTGACTCGCTGCGGGTACGGGAATGCAAATGGCATTCTGTGGGTATTCGATTTCAGGGGCTAGGGCTGCTAATGTGCGCTTTTTATGCCACTCGCTGCCATTCAATTCAAATCCAGCAGGTGCCCGAGATTTCTGGGATTAGCTCTCCCGCCCGCTTTACAATGTTTTTTATTTACCGCCCCAGCGGCGATAAGGCAGCAAGTGTCACAGAAGAGTTTCTGTTTGGGTTTCGGCCGGGCAAGCAGATAGAGGTTTATCAACGGGACCCACAAATATGCGCCATTGGCCCAGCCCAAATATTGGGTTAATAAGCCGCCCTGAACCACGAACCATCCCGTCTCGTCATTGCTTCAAACCGCATTCCTTACTCATCCCGCTGGTATTTAGCAATGCAAATTTACTGTCCGCAAGGTCTGGAAGTTGATGCTTGATTAATGGACCATGATTTATGTATGAGCCAGTTACCTAAGCAGGGTTCTCCCGCTTTGTATTAGTTACGAGGAGCTGGAATTTCTTATCTTATCACAGCTGCACTTGTTTCCGCAACGATATTTGCCAAATAGGAACGAACCCAGCACGACATCTGTCAAATACGCTGTTTGCCCAGCCAGTTATTGCAGAATGCAAAGTAAGCGACCTTACGATCGCCGTTTCACGTTCCTAAAATCAATAGCTGCCATAAATTAGAAACCATAAGTGGCCAAGTGACACCTTTATGGGCCACTGAACTCTCCAGACTAGAGTACAATCAGTATTTATTTATTTGTTTCTTTTTTTTTGACAAAGTTTAGCGATCTTTGACTTACAAACTAACAAAGAAAGTGGTAACCTTCCATGAACGATTGGAGTAAGAACCTTACTCTGTAGCTTAGTGTGGAGTACAGTGTGGGGCTAAAAGTATGCTACAATGTTGGATCATTCGTTTATTTGAGCAAACGCACGCTGGGCGCACTTCCAATGGGTTTCTAGAGCGAAAAACAAACATAAACCGGACACAAAACAAGCCGGACTCTTTTCCGTATTTCTTTCATTTGTGACTTCAAGCTATGGACTGGGTACTGTGAGTGGGGTTCTGTGAGTGCATGTGAGTAGTGGATAGCCGGACAGCTTAGTCCTCCAGCGTTACGTTGCGGAAGAGGTACGACATGGACTCCTTGTTGTGAATGCGACGAATGGCCTCGGCAATCAGTATGGAGATATCGATCGTCTTGATTTTGTGGCACTGCAGCTTCTGGATCTCGTGTGGAATGGTATTGGTGACAACGATCTTTCAAATAGATTTCAGAATGGTTTAATAACGAAAGTGTTTGGGGATTAAAGGTAGCACTCACTTCGTCGATGGGCGACTCATCCAGTAGACGCGGAGCATCTGAGCTGAGCAGACCATGCGTGGCCAGCACGTAGATCTTGCAGGCTCCATTGTCCTTCAGCATTTCGGCGGCAGCCACAAACGCCTGGACGTCGTCAATAAGATCGTCCTTTCAAGATAATTAAACATCAGTTGGGCCATTAAAAATACTTCGAAACTCTTCAATACCCACCACCATGATGGCAATACGTCCGTTGACATCTCCTACAATGGTCAGCGGCGGCTTGACCTTCACGGGGTGCTCTGGCACTCCCACGGAGACGGAAGTGGTGCGCGTCCGGCTGCTGCTGGATGGGGCGTGTTGTGGAGTAGAGTTTCTAGTGGTTAGTGTGCGTCAGTTTCACGCGGTTCAAGTGTGTCGAGTGGTGCAATGTGGTGCATTGAGTGTTGTTGGTATTGTCGAGGTTGTTCATTGGATCGAGATCGAAACCAAAAAAGAAAAGAATCATGTGGGGTGTGGGTGGTTGTTGGGTGGGTGGAGTGGAGTGGAGTGAGTGGTATTTTGGGGCGGTGGATTTCGGTGGGGAAAAAGTACAAATGGCAATTGATTAAAATCATAATTAAACTGAAATGAAACAATAGGCAAAATACGAACCTAGGCGTCGCTGGTAAGCACATTTCAACTGAATTTCCTAATAAATTGCTATACGCACTGCATAACACAAATAAAGATCAATTTCGATTTTTGGTTTCTATAACTTTTTCAATTTGGACAAAGACTCTGGTCGGACATTCGGGTGTCGAGCTTTTTGTGACCCGAGTAGAGCATAAATTAAGCAAAACAATCAAGGACTTTGATACTCAAATAAAGCCAAACAGTGTCTAGCCAATATAGTTAGGAATTTGCGCAAAAAAAGTGCCTGTCTTGGCTGTGAAGTACAAACAAAAGCCAGGAACACAAACTTATCAGATGCGTTGCAGGTCAGATGTGATGAAAAATGTTGAAACTTTCCAAACAGTCTTGAAAAAGGATTAAAATGATTGATGTCTAAAATGCATGTGCTACTTCTTCAACAAAAATGGTTTTAAAATTAAAATCAACAAAAGGTGTGCATGGTGGTAATTATAGGGTTAATGTGCAACCAGCTTTAGTCATAAGTTAAAGCTTGGCGATCATGAAAACTAACCAAGAAAAGCTAACAGCAACTTAAAAGGACATGACTAACAAATCAAACAAAATCCCCACTAAAGGACTTCAACTTCAACTGGATCAGCGAGGCCTGCTCTTTGAATTGGGGAACTGAAACTCACCTGGTCGGTGGGGGAGAATAACGACCATCTACCTCGTCGCTTTCAGCCTCCTTTTGTTCCCCGTGAATCACCGCCAAGCCCAGACGCAGTCGCTCCGCGTAGGAGTTGGCCTTCTTAGCCACGCCCGGATTGCGGGCCACAATGACCGAATTGCGATAGTCGGGAATCTATTAAAGTTGCACAAATATATTACAAGATTTAGGAGATATGTGTTTGTCACTCACGCTCTCTTGAATATATTGGAGCAAAAAGGGCGATGCCCTTAGGTTGTCCACGGGTATGTCGAAGAAGCCCTGGATCTCCTTCTGGTGCAGATCCATTGTGATGATGTGGGTCAGGCCCGAGGTGCACATCATCTTGGCCAGCAGCTTGGAGACGATGCAGCCGCGTTTGCGCATCTTGCATTGCTTCGAGTATGGCAAGTATGGGATCACACCCACAATGGACCGAGCCGACGACGTTTTACAGGCGTAGGCCATGATGAGCAGCTCCATGATGTTGTTGTTGGCATCCCTAGGGTCAGTAAGATTTAACATTAAGAGCCCTTAGCACCAAAGACTTCTTTCAACTCACTTGGTTCCGGTTTGGATGATGTAGATGTCCTTGCCCCGAACAGAATCGCTGATTTCCACAATGGTCTCCCGGTTGGACTTGTGGAAAACGGAGCACCCTCCGTTCTTCAGGCCCATGCGTTCGGCCACCATGTTGGCCAGGTCCGGATGCGAGTTGCCATTGATGATGACAATGTCCGAGGTGGAGGTGTTGTCCATGTCGCTCCTGCAACGCTTCGGTGGGCGTACGCTGCCTAATCTGCAAAGGATCACTCTGATTAACACAACCACACCAACTTCAAGATCATCGGGTAGCAACAAACATAACAAAAAATGTAACACGGCCAGAAATTAGAAAATAATACCTCCTTTTGGACATAATGTCCTGGGAACTGGGTTAAGGGTTAAGCTGTTAGGGTGTTGCTGGGTTCATTCACTTGCAGCATAAACGTTAAAGTGACACACACGCAGTCGTTACGGCTCCCACCAGTCGTTACCATATACGAGCTTATCGATTAGCCCCAGTGAACCAAATAGCCCCCGGTGAACGCAATTAGTCCTTTGGCCTTTCTCGTCTCGGTTGCCCAGTTGTGGAAACTGCGGGCCAACTGCGCTGCGAAATACAAACCACAGGCGAACCCTCCAGCCGGAAGCTACTGCGAGTTATCGACCAAACAAAAGGCGACACACGTGAGTGGCGTGGCAACGTCAAAGTGCCAACATGCGAGTGAAGGCTTCTGGGATTCCGAAGCAGTCTCTTGGTGCGGAGGAAGCGGCAAGGAGCGACCGGGAGCTGCCCAGGATTAGCAGCCATCAGATAGAGATCTCCGGCCTCTCACCTCAGCCCTTGCACGCGACTTCTCCACTCGGGAGCGAAAAGTGAAAGCCCCAAGAAATTCCATCGCAGTGCGGGCCAAAGCTAATTGAATTTCTATTTTCGATCCTGGCCCAGGACGAGGGCTAGCAGCTTCAAAGCCAAGAAAAAGTTAATGGGTTGAGAAAGTCGGCACGTCAGCGGCGAAATGGGCGACTCAGGTAAGTGAAATGGCCATAAATATGGGCCATCAGAGCAGCAGGATATGCAGGTTTTAAATACGCTAGGATTATAAATATTATTTAGATAATATAAGTAATAGGACATATTTCTTCAGAACTTTGAACTAGAAATCTAAAAAAGCGCTTAAGTCTAGAGATATATCCCTTCCTAAACCATAAGACCCTTAGAAAGAGTATGTATGAAGCTATTTCAAGAGCTTTGAAGCCTCGAGACATTCACCTCCGGTTCCAACTTCTTCAACTTGGTATTGCATTGTGGGCCAACGCAACCGCGAGGCGACTATTCAATTTTAGACATTTGACGGCAGGCTCAGACCTGCCACTGGCAGCGACTGCAGTGGAAACTTGCGGCACGCATATGTGGCAGGAGTAGGCACGGGGGATCTGGGTTTAAAGATAGCAGAGCTGGGCGGGATTAGAAGGAGGCGCCTAACCTCAGGCCAAGAAAGTTATGACAGCTCGGGCGGAGGGCCAGAACCAGGTCGGATTAGGGCCACCACTTCAACGGGCTATGACTTCTAAGACATTAGAAGAAAGTAGAATTTCGCCAGAGGAAGACGCACCAACGGACAAACTTCAACATGCTGGGAATAGCTTGCGATCCTCTCCAGCATACGAGCATGTATGAGCGCGGCTCAGACGGTATTGAAAAGGGGACTAGTCTTCCTAGAATGAGATTTGAACTAAGTGCTCAGATTACAATTGGCAAGGTCAAGAACTCACTTGATAATCAGCTTTAACTTTCGATTCTTATCAAGAAAGCCTTGAAGTACTCGTATTTGGACAGAAAGTACATATAGTATTTGTTCTTTACTATATGTTCTTTACTCCAATTTCTTTACAGACAGCGAGGACAGTGATGGCGAGGGAGGCCTGGGAAACGTTTCCCGCGTGATAATCCGGCCTCCGGGCCAAAGTGGCAAGGCCAAGCGAGGCCACCTGTGCTTCGACGCCGCCTTCGAAACGGGCAACCTGGGCAAGGCCGAGCTGGTGGGCGAGTTCGAGTACGACCTCTTCCTCCGGCCGGACACCTGCAATCCCCGCTTTCGGTTCTGGTTCAACTTCACGGTGGACAATGTGAAGCAGGACCAGCGAGTGCTTTTCAACATCGTCAACATCAGCAAGAGCAGGAACCTCTTCGCCTCGGGCTTGACGCCGCTGGTGAAAAGCTCCAGCCGGCCCAAGTGGCAGCGACTGCCGAAGCGGCAGGTGTTTTTCTATCGGTCCGCCATGCACCAGGGACACTACGTCCTGAGTTTCGCCTTCATATTCGACAAGGAGGAGGATGTCTATCAGTTCTGCCTGGCCTGGCCGTACAGCTACTCCCGCTTGCAGTCCTACTTGAACGTGATCGATGCCAGGCAGGGATCGGACAAGCGATTCACCCGATGCGTGCTCGTCAAGTCCTTGGTATGTCCCACTCTATCCTTATTTTTTCAATAAATAAAGGTGTTTCATGTTCCTTAGCAAAACCGCAATGTGGACTTGCTGACCATCGACCATGTCACCCAGAAGCAACGCTCCACCAACCGCTTGGATCGCAGTTTTATCCGCGTGATTGTTATCCTGTGCCGGTCCCACTCCAGTGAAGCTCCCGCCTCTCACGTGTGCCAGGGCCTCATCGAGTTCCTGGTGGGCAACCACCCCATAGCTGCAGTTCTGAGAGACAACTTTGTCTTCAAAATAGTGCCCATGGTCAACCCGGACGGGGTGTTCCTGGGCAACAACCGCTGCAACCTGATGGGCCAGGATATGAACCGAAACTGGCACATCGGGTCGGAGTTCACGCAGCCCGAGCTGCATGCAGTGAAGGGCATGCTCCGCGAGCTGGACAACTCAGATGTGAGTGACCTTTTCTACCGTTACTTTCTTCTTATAATTCTCCCTCTTTCGTAGACCTATCAGATAGACTTTGTGATTGATTTGCATGCCAATAGTAGCATGCACGGCTGCTTCATTTACGGCAACACCTACGAGGATGTGTACAGGTACGAACGCCACCTGGTTTTTCCGCGTCTGTTCGCCAGCAATGCTCCGGACTATGTGGCGGACCACACCATGTTCAACGCGGATGAGCGGAAGGCAGGGAGTGCCAGGAGGTTCAGCTGCGAGAGACTCAGCGACACTGTTAATGCCTACACCCTGGAGGTGTCCATGGCGGGCCACTACCTCAAGGACGGCAAGACCGTCTCCCTTTACAACGAGGATGGATGTGAGTTTCTTTGGAGGATGAGAGTAAAGCTCCCATATCCTAATCTTTATCCTTTGCAGACTACCGTGTTGGCAGGAACCTGGCCAGGACCCTGCTGCAGTACTACCGCTTCATCAACATCCTGCCCATGCCCATTGTGACCGAAGTGCGCGGAAAGAGGCGGGGCCGCAACCGCCATGCCCACCACTCGCGATCCCGCTCAAAGACCCGCTACGAGGTGAAGCCACGCCCAAAGACGCCCCGTTGCCACGCCCCCATCGCCTACACGAATCTGAGCATATGCTATGACTCCGGCGGAGGCGGGGGATCCTCGGACGAGGGCGGGTTTTCGCCCGTGCGACCTATTGCCCCGGGAAGTAGCTGCTTCAGTGGCTGTCGGAACTACAGGAGGGCAGCGACGGCCAGCTCCTTTCTAACTCCGGGACACGATCAGTATT
This sequence comes from Drosophila pseudoananassae pseudoananassae, assembly GCA_018153035.1. Classification (NCBI taxonomy): domain Eukaryota; kingdom Metazoa; phylum Arthropoda; class Insecta; order Diptera; family Drosophilidae; genus Drosophila; species Drosophila pseudoananassae. Next base: position 5,585,296 of record JAECXR010000055.1, read on the forward strand.
CCCCCTTCTCCCTTGGGGGCTATCAAGGCGGGAAGCGACCAGGGAGGTGGGGTGGGCGGTGCGAGGAGCAAGAAGTCGGCCACGGTAACCATTGAACTGCCCACTCCTGTGAACGTTCCGCCCAAGCCCTACCTTTCCATCATCGATCTGAACCAGCTGACCCGCGGAAGCCTTAAATTAAAGTCTAACAGCTTTGACGCCGACAGGAGGTAGGACCAGGAAGGACATCTCCACCCCCTTGCCCTTGAGTGATGCTTTAACTTGTCTAGATATAATGGAACCTTTTCTACGCTTGTCGCTTGTTTTTCCAGCACATTAGCTATTACAATAAATTAATGAGTCTTATGACTTGTATAGTTTGCGCCGAATGAGTGTGACCTTCCAGAGCTCGGAACATTGTGGGGCAACAAGTACGCCGCCTGAGAGCCACCCCTTGAGTGACTTGCGGTGCCTTATCTCCGACCATTGTTTATTGTTGTTGTTTCTTGCTCTTATTTTGGCCCGCTGCCAGATGCGCTCAATTGGCGACCGTTGACATGTGAGCTCTTCATATCACCGTCTCGTTGGATGAACGGGCTTATTTACAGTTAGCAGACACCCACATCAAACACTACAGCAACAACAACGAAAAAACAAAGAACCGCAATGGGAGTGTCGCAATCCACTCAAGTTCCACTCGCAACACACGTGAGTGAGAGCAGAGGTGTTGGTCTATCACTCAGCCGTAATTAGATGGATTTGCTGGCACTTTTATCTTATCGGCCACGATATTACGACCATATAGTTGCAGCAAGCTCATCAGCTGTACTAATAAATATGTACCTGAGGCGATTTGCCACTCACACACACGCGACGGGCCGTGGAAATGGGGAAAACACGCGCGAAAACTGTTGATAACGGCGGAGAACTGACAGGCGAGTGGGCCAAAGCGCGCTTCTTAACTCATTAACGCTTTCAATTAACACGAAATCAATAAAGTGGCCGTTTGCCCGTTTTTTGATAAATAAAAGCGAATGGCTGGAGGCAAAATGGAGCGCAAAAGAGCGAAATGAAATTAAAAAGCGAGGGCAGCCGGTGTTGCCAGATCGATGCAGTAAAAAAGCAACAGCTGTTTGGGGGTTTTGAGTAGAAAACTTTAAACAGCTTTTAAAGTGGTTTATCAGAAGGAAAATTGAATATTAGAATACAAAACAGATTAATTAGAATTCTATGAACATTTATTGGAATCAACACTAAGTAATTAAAATGCATTCCCACACACAAAATCTGCTTGTGAGCAGCTTTTCTTTGGTATTGGTGAGAGTCAGCCGCGCACTGCACAAGAAAGTGGAGAGCAAAACAAAGAGCGAGATGAAGTAACAAATGAGAACAATAACAAATACAACAAAAACAGCAAAATGGGGCTAAAAATAAATGCAAACAGAATTTCCAGCCAACGGGGGTTGGGGGTCTGGGGGCCTTCTACGTTAGCACGCAATATCTCGCAAATTGGTTAGAAACACAAAATCGAAAGCAATAGGTATTGGTAACTTGTAATTCAGTTTAATCTCCCAACCTGTTCAGAATCTTCGCGGGCACTGGAAAAATAAACATGGAAACATATGACAACGATTAAACACAAAGCAATTGGGGAAATAGGGGGGAAAATAGAAAATTATTATTGAAAAAAGGAGGACAACACACACACGCACACTAATTAAATTAAACACAGAAATAACGAGAAAAAAGCCGTAACAGCTGCATTTTTTACTTGTTCCGCTGCAGCAGCATGTTGTTGTTTCTTTGTAGATTTCACAGAAGTTATAATCCTTTCAGAAGTGCAATTCAAGTTTTTCAATTGGTATCCTTTTTCTCAAGTGCCGGCAGAACGAGGGGAGAACGGGGTAGAGAGAGACAGAGATAGGCACACACACACACTCAGCTACCAACTAGGATTAATTGCTAATTACTCTTCTTAACACGACTCTGCCGACTTTCTATAAAGAAATCTTCCCGATATCTGCGACCCGAATATAAATATATTTCTATATATTTTGTCTAGGGTTGTGGGTAGTATGAACATATCGATAATCCGTGTCAAAAATGGTGTATGTATGTTTGTATATCGAGCTATGAATCTTACCTCATGTCAAATATTTTATTAGTATTTTGATTATAAATTAATTTTTCTATATTAAGTAGATAAATATTGTATTTTATCTTTTTCTCTCTCTGCGTGAGCAAAATTTCTTTACAATCTAGGCCCAAAATAAAAGTAAAATTTTACATTTCAGCAATACACATTACAGGGGGTGGCCATACCACAAGGAAAAGACCAATTTCCAATGATCTGGCATCGTTGTCATTTTTATTTGAGCTTTCTTTGAATGTTTATAAGCTTTATAAGGGAAAATATGAATTGTTAGGCTAAAATTCAGTTTTTTAATGGATTTTTATTTTTTTATATTTAATAGCTTAATCAAGTTTTTATTGTTTTTTTTTCTTAGGTATTTTTACGCCACTTTTTAAGGAATTAAAGCTCAAAATGTTTCTGTTATACATCATATGGCTCACTTTTGAGCAAAATATTTTGTTTAATTCGATTTGTTATAGATGTTAAACCACGATAATTTAAAAATTTGTTCTTAATTGGATTTCCTTTTCCAAAACTCAGTTCGGATCGGGACACTTCCAAGTTATGGCAAAGGCACTTTACTTTCTAGGTTTCATATTCGTTTTTGGATATCCTTGTGCTCTGTCCAATCAGGATAAAAATCAAGAAACCTGGATACACTTGGAGCGCTATCTGTTGCGGAATCTAAAGGAATATGCGGAAAAATTGAGGGAAAAAATAAGCGTCATAAATAGGTATGATTTTTAGCGATTTCTTGAAAATGTTTCAAGTGTATACATATACCCACTCTATAGCTCCGTAAACGAATACCTAGAAGAGATCGAAGAGGCCAAAGAAGATCCCGAGTTGTACCTTGCCAATCCCCTAAACTCCTTTCGCTTAATCCGCCACATGCACCAGGACTGGGTCTCTTGGCAGATATATATGGAGAAGACAGTGGGCGAAAAGGAGGCGGCCAATATAGAGCGGGTCCTCGAAAAACTTCCCCATGAGTGGGACGTTCAACGAGCGGCACAGGATGTCAGGATTGTGACCAAGTTCTATAACTATGATCCTGCTGAATTGCTAGCTCAGGACGAAAGGAATAGGTGACATCCCGTTATTCTACTCCTAAAATTAATATTTGTTAAATATTTTTCTTCCAGTCCCATTCATTTATCACCCCTGGATTGTTACCATTTGGGATTAGAGCGGTACAAAGAAAAGGACTATAAGGCGGCAGCCAAGTGGCTAGGAGTGGCTGCCAAGAACTTTTCACAGTCGGAATTTAGTGACCTTTACGCCCAAATAGGAGCACCACGCTGGAAAATGTATCGCGATTATGCCAGGGCCCTGGACAAACTCAGTAGGTCCCAAAAATATTTAAGCAAAAAGTACTGTTTTATCAATCTCCACCAGATCGCGGGGAAAAGTATCAAGCCTACGAGGAAGCTACAAAATTGAGTCCTCATAACGTTCACCTAATGCAGGAAATTGGTGAAATGGAGCTGCTTACTTTAAGGGATCCCTTAGACCCCATTTCCGATGATGTAGATCGACCAACCGATGTGCAAAAAATGTGCCGAGGCAAAAAAACTCCCAATGAGAATAGCTTAGTTTGTGAATACAACAACTTTGTTATATCTTTCCTGAAACTTGCTAAGATGCGCTTAGAGGAGGTTTTCAGTGAGCCTTACACCATAATGTACCCGCAAAGTGTCTACGAATCGGAGATCGAACATATGGTAAATGTATATTCGCGGTGTCCACACAATGTTTTATTTCAGCTGGAAGAAGGGGTTGCGGTTTGCTCCGTTTCGAATGGTTATAGTTCGGTGACTAAAGGTCTCAGAGAGAGGGTGCTGGACATGACAGGATATAGCCGGGACTCTGACAACTTTTACGTAGTAGCGTACGACACTCTGCAGCCCATCGAAATTTTTAAACAATTACGCGCCTACTCTAAGGTAATGAATGTGGATAAATGTCAGAATATTAAATACGTAAACTTTCCACTCAGTTCTCCGACGTAAGATTCACAGAGATCGAAGCCACTGTCATAATATTTGTGAGTTGCATCATCTACTCTATTTATAAATTTATAGTCAAAGATTTTTTAATAGCTTAATGATGTTCATTTGGGTGGAGCTATTATCTTGCCCGACTTCGAGTTTGATATGTTTGTACAACCCAAGAAGGGAAATGTTTTGGTGGTCTTTGATGAAAAAGAACTTAGGACCACAATTTGTCCTAATATAGCTGGCCATGGTCTTGGTAATATAGATAAAATATCATTTAAAAAATTATATAAAGATAAAATCCGTAATATAACTTTTTTCCAGCAATGTTCAAGTTCGTATACCAGGATCAGTAAACATTTTTGAAACTTTATGGATTAATAAAAATAGTTTTTTTTTTTAAGGGAGCACTTCATTAAATAAAAAATATAATTTTATAAAAATTAAAATTAAAAAATAATAAAATATATAATATTATAATCTATAATATAATATATACATTAACATTAGTTAAAATTAAATTATAAATACAGTGTCAAAAACCTATATCCTACAAGTAAAAGAATTATATTTTAATTGCTTCTCCTTCATTTTTATATCCTTGCAGAGGGTATTATAATTTTGGTCAAAAGCGTGCAACGCAGTGAAGCAGACATCTCCGACCCTATAAAGTATATATGTATATTCTTGATCAGGATCACCTCCTGAGTTGATATGAGCATGTCCGTCTGTCCATCTGTCTGTCTGTCCGTCAGTCTGTTTCTTAGCAAACTAGTCTCTCAGTTTTAAAGCTATCGTCTTGAAACTTTGCACACACCCTTCTTTTCCTTGCACGCAGTATATAAGTCGGAACGGCCGGGATCGGCCGACTATATCCTATAGCTGCCATATAACTGATTCATCGGAAATGCCAAACCTCTGGTTTTTTTAGCGTTAGAGAGTTTGTATTTTGTATGAATGTTACGGATCAAAAGGATCGGCCGACTATATCCTATTGCTGTCATATAACTGAACGATCAGAAATGACCCAACCTTTGTATTTTTTGAAGATTGAAACATGTTACTTTGTACGGATTCTATTTTTGGCCAGTTGATCCCACATACCACATTTCAAAACAATCGGCCGACTATATCTTATAGCTGCCATATAACTGAACGATCGGAAATGGTATTTGGTAAAAATACCAACTTTGGTGTTTTTGAAGATAGAAGCTTGGGACTTATTTTTTTTAAATTTCTTATTCTAATAAATTGGTTATGTTATGATATTCTCATAAGGATCGGCCTACTTTATCCGTTTTTAGCGATATATGTATATCCCGTATTAACTGCAAGGGTATATCAACTTCGGTTCCGCTCGAAGTTAGCTTTCCTTTCTTGTTCTTTCACACTTCATTAAATAAAAAATATAATAATATATTAATTTATAAAATATAATATATATAATAACATTAGTTAAAATTAAATTACAAATTCAGTGTCAAAAACCTATATCCCATCATTTTTTTATAAGGTCAAAAACCTTCAGTTTTCTCAACGGCTGCATTAAATTTATTTGATTGTCACGCTGTTATTAACTTAAAATTAAATGCCTGGAAAATTTTCCCCATCAGTCTCAAAATGTTTTTGCCTCAGAGTGTTCTATTGGTACTACTTTTAAGTGCACAAAATGCAAAAAGCGCTACCTTTCATTTATCAGATGCTGACAAGGATTATCTGATGGAATTGGATGAGAAACTTAGTTACAATTTATTCGAATATGCGGATAAACTGGAGGAAAAGGCACAGCATGTACTAAGGTACTTCCTTTTTACTATATAGACAACATTTTAACATTTTCCTAATTTTTTCGAACAGAATAGTTAAAGAAATTCGAAAGCCTTTGAAGGCAGCAAAGGGCATTGAAGAGGAATATCTATCGAATCCCTTGCACAGTTTTCCACTCATTAGACATTTGTATGAGGACTGGGGCCATTTGGAGGAGTTCATAAAAAGGCCAGTGGGTCAAGGTTTGTGAAAAGAATAAAAATCAAATGATATTAAAAGAAACACTTCCCAGATCAAATAAATTTTCTCAAGGACAATCTTCAAGAATTACCCAATCAATCGAATGTAGTGGAAGCCACAGAGTCCATATCTCGAATTCAACAAACCTATAGTCTCACGGCATTGGAAATGATTAATGGCCACATAGAAGGAATACAGTTAAAGTAGGTTATCCAGAGGATATTAGCTTAGATAACAATTAATATTTTACTCTAAGTTCCACTCTCACAGCGCTGGATTGCATTGTCATTGCGAAATATTATTTAAAGTCTGGTAAAATCGATGCGGCTGCTGATTGGCTGAAGAACACCAAACACTTGATGAGTAAGGATAATGAAGAGGTTCACGAGGTCCTTGGTCTATCCGTTCGTGAGGTGATGTTGCTTCTAGCTCGATGTCTGACCCAATTGGGTCAAACTGATGAAGCTTTTAATCTACTAAAGTCCCAGCCCGATCTTGCACAGAACGCACCTGATCTGATGGAGCTATACATGGCACAACCGAAAGTGTCAAAAAATTTGTTTCCCACTTTGTCGAAAGCGTATAGTGCATGCTGTCGTTCCTCTCATACACCAATTGGCACCAAACTACTCTGCCGATACAACTCCACCAGTACACCATTTCTGAAAATAGCACCTTTAAAAATGGAGGAGATTTCCCTGGACCCGTATGTCGTTGTCTACCACGATGTACTGGCCGAAAGGGTTATCGCAGAAGTTCTACGCTTGAGCGAGACTAAAGTGGAACCTGTGAAAGTTGTTCAGCCCCGAGGAACCCTAAGAAGGGAAAATGTTCGATCCGCATTGGGATTTTGGTTGCCAGAACGTGGTGAAGACATCAACGGACCCAATGGACCACTGTACCAACACCTTCAAAATATAGTGAGGGATATTACCGGATTCGTTATCAGGAATGAGCAACACTTTCAGGTTCTAAAATATGAATTCGGAGGCCATTATTCCCCCCATTGCGATTTTTTGAATATGTCGCTAAAAAAGACGCGAGAGGAAGGAGATCGCATCGCCACCGTTTTGTTTTATGTGAGTTTTTGGATAAATTTAAACTGATGTTTTGCTAGGCAATTTTTTATAGCTTAATGATGCTCCACATGGCGGTGCTACGGTTTTTCCCGATTTGATGGTTAAGGTGCCAGCCCAAAAAGGAAAGGTATTGTTTTGGCATAATCTTAGGGGAGAGACCCACGACTTTGATGTCAAAACACTTCATGGAGCCTGCCCTGTTTTCCATGGCACCAAATTGGGTGAGTTTCTATAATCTTGTTGAAATATAAAGCTTATTCTATTCTCAATTTTAATGTAGCCATGGTTGGTTGGATTTATGAATATAATCAAATGTTTCTTAAACCTACACTTCGCCAAGGAGATCGACCAAATGCATATACATAACAATAAATAATAAAATTTCAAGTTTGGCTTCTTCGTATAAATCTTCGTATAAAACTCGATTTTATTCCCAATCTTAAGCCCTAAAACCTTATAATGTTATATAATTTTTAATCTTATCATGTTATTATTCTACCATATATTTAAAATAAATAAAAAATAGATTTTTAAAAATAAAGTTTCAACGACCAAAAGCCAATCTAAAATTATTATTTTTTTAATTCACCTTACGGCAAGTCGAATGAGGCGTGTTAAAATATTTTCAACGGTTATTTCAGCCAGAAAAGAAACTCTCTGCTTTACACTTATGTCGAATTCAACTTACCTATGCTTAGTTTTTGATTTAGTATCAAGTGGCTGCCGAAAACTTTTCACAGTCGGAATATAGTGACCTTTATGACCAAAAAGGGGCATCACGCTGGAAAATGAATCGCGATTATGCCAGGGCCTTAGACAAACTCAGTAGGTCCCAAAAATATTTAAGCAAAAAGTACTGTTTTATCAATCTCCACCAGATCGCGGGGAAAAGTATCAAGGAATCTACAAAAGTTATTCCTCATAACGTTCACCTCATATTGGAAGTAGGTGAAATTGAGCAGTAGGTTGAAAAAAGACCCCATTTCAGATGATATAGATAAATCCACCGACGTGCAGAAAATGTTACATGCCAAAAAATCGCCCAATGAGAAGAGCTTGGTTTGTGAATACCACAAGTTTGTTACACCTTACCTGCAACTTGCTAAGACGCGCCACTGCATTCGCACAGTGTCTACGAGTCGGAGATCGAACATATAGTAAATGTATATTCGCGGTGTCGACCCAATGCTATGACACTCTGCAGACCATCGAAATTTTTAAATAATTACGCGCCTATTCTCAGGTAGTGAATGTGGATAAATATCAGAATATTAAATACGTAAAGTTTCCACTCAGTTCTCCGACGTAAGATTCACAGAGATCGAAGCCAGTTACTACTTTATAAGTCTAGTTATAAACTTATAAACAAAGATTTTTTAATAGCTTAATAATGTCCCTTTGGGTGGAGCTATTATCTTGCCCGACTACGAGTTTGATATGTTTGTACAACCCAAGAAGGGAAATGTTTTGGTCGTCTTTGATGAAAAAGAACTTAGGACCACAATTTGTCCTAATATACATAGCTGGCCATGGCCTTGGTAATATAGATACAATAGCATTTAAAAGTTATATTAAGATAAAATCGGTGAAATGTCTTTCTTCCAGTAATGATCAAGTTCGTGCACCAGGATGAGTACAAATTTTTTAAACTTTTTGGATTCATGAAAAGGGGTTTTTTTAAGGGAGCAATGTGTCTTACTTGATTAAATACAAAATATAATAATTATATTAGCTAAAATTAAATTATAAATTCAGTGTCATAAACCTATATCCCCCAAAGTCCAAGAAAATAAAACATATTTTAAGCAGAGAAATTATATTTTAATTGCTTCTCCTTCATTTTTCAGAACGGCTGCATAAGAAATTAATTTGGTCACGCTATTAACTTAAATTAAAATGCCTGGAAAATTTTCCAAATCAGTCTCAAAATGTTTTTGCCTCAGAGTGTTCTATTGGTACTACTTATAAGTGCACACAATGCAAAAAGCGCTACCTTTCATTTATCAGATGCTGACAAGGATTATCTGATGGAATTGGATGAGAAACTTAGTTTCAATTTATTCGAATATGCAGATAAATTGGAGGAAAAGGCACAGCATGTACTAAGGTACTTCCTTTATACTATATAGACATTTTAACATTTTTCTAATTTTTTTCGAACAGAATAGTTAAAGAAATTCGAAAGCCCTTGAATGCAGCAAAGGGCATTGAAGAGGAATATCTATCGAATCCCTTGCACAGTTTTCCACTCATTAGACATTTGTATGAGGACTGGGGCCATTTGGAGGAGTTCATAAAAAGGCCAGTGGGTCAAGGTTTGTGAAAAGAATAAAAATCAAATGATATTAAAAGAAACACTTCCCAGATCAAATAAATTTTCTCAAGGACAATCTTCAAGAATTACCCAATCACTCGAATGTAATGGCAGCCACAGAGTCCATTTATCGAATTCAACACACCTATAGTCTCACGGCATTGGAAATGATTAATGGCCACATAGAAGGAATACATTTAAAGTAGGTTATCCAGAGGATGATAGCTGAGAAAAAATTAATATTTTACTCTAAGTTCCACTCTCACAGCGCTGGATTGCTTTGTCATTGCGAAATATTATTTAAAGTCTGGTAAAATCGATGCGGCTGCTGATTGGCTGAAGAACACCAAACACTTGATGAGTAAGGATAATGAAGAGGTTCACGAGGTCCTTGGTCTATCCGATCGTGAGGTGATGTTGCTATTGGCTCGATGTCTGACCCAATTGGGTCAAACTGATGAAGCTTTTAATCTACTAAAGTCCCAGCCCGATCTTGCACAGAACGCACCTGATCTGATGGACCTATACATGGCACAACCGAATGTGTCAAAAAATTTGTTTCCCACTTTATCGAAAGCGTATAGTGCTTGCTGTCGTTCCTCTCATACACCAATTGGCACCAGACTACTCTGCCGGTACAACTCCACCAGTACACCATTTCTGAAAATAGCACCTTTAAAAATGGAGGAGATTTCTCTTGACCCGTATGTCGTTGTCTACCACGATGTACTGGCCGAACGGGTTATCGCAGAAATTTTACGCTTGAGCGAGACTAAAGTGGAACCTGTGATTGTCCAGGAGGCCCCAGGAACCATAAGAAGGGAAAATATTCGATCTGCATTGGGATTTTGGTTGCCAGAACGTGATGAAGACATCAACGGACCCAATGGACCACTGTACCAACACCTTCAAAATATAGTGAGGGATATTACCGGATTCGTTATCAGGAATGAGCAACACTTTCAGGTTCTAAAATATGAATTTGGAGCCCATTATTCTCCGCATTGCGACTTTTTTAACATGTCGCTAGAAATGACGCGAGAGGAAGGAGATCGCATCGCCACCGTTTTGTTTTATGTGAGTTTTTGGATAAATTTAAACTGATGTTTTGTTAGGCAATTTTTTATAGCTTAATGATGCTCCACATGGCGGTGCTACGGTTTTCCCCGATTTGATGGTTAAGGTGCCGGCCCAAAAAGGTAAGGTATTGTTTTGGCATAATCTTAAGGGAGAGACCCACGACTTTGATGATAAAACACTTCATGGGGCCTGCCCTGTTTTCCATGGCACCAAGCTGGGTGAGTTTCTATAACCTTGTTGAAATATAAAGCTTATTCTACTTTTAATTTCAATGCAGCCATGGCTGGTTGGATTTATGAATATAATCAAATGTTTCTTAAACCTACACTTCGCCAAGGAGATCGACCAAATGCATATACATAACAATAAATAATAATATTTAAAGTTTAGCTTTCGTATAAAACGCGGTTTTATTTCCAATCTTAAGCCCTAAAACCCTATAATGTTAGATAATTTTTAATCTTATGATATAATTATTCTTACATATATTTAAAATAAATGAAAAATAAATTAAAAAAAATAAAGTTTCAACGACCAAAAAGCCAATCTTAAATTATTATTTTGTTAATTCGCCATACGGAAAAACGTTTCACAGTCGCAATACCTTTACGACCAAATAGGAGCACCACGATGGGGCTCTGGACAAACTGGACAGGGCTCTGGACAAACTCAGTAGGTCCCAAAAATATTTAAGCAAAAAGTACAGAAAGTAGATGGATGTGCTTATTTTAAGGGATCCCTAAGACCCAATTTCCGACACCATATTGTATTCGCACAGTGCCTACGAGTCGGAGATCGAACATATGGTAAATGTATATTCGCGGTGTCCACACAATGTTTTATTTCAGCTGGAAGAAGGGGTTGCGGCTTGCTCCGTTTCGAATGGTTATAGTTAGGTGACTAAAGGTCTCAGAGAGAGGGTGCTGGACATGACAGGATATAGCCGGGACTCTGACAACTTTTACGTAGTAGCCTACGACACTCTGCAGCCCATCGAAATTTTTAAACGATTACGCGCCTATTCTAAGGTAATGAATGTGGATAAATGTCAGAATATTAAATACGTAAAGTTTCCACTTAGTTCTCCGACGTAAGATTCACAGAGATCGAAGCCACTGTCATAATACTTGTGAGTTGCATCATCTACTCTAGTAATAAAGTTATAATTAAAGATTTTTTAATAGCTTAATAATGTCCCTTTGGGTGGAGCTATTATCTTGCCCGACTACGAGTTTGATATGTTTGTACAACCCAAGAAGGGAAATTTTTTGGTCGTCTTTGATGAAAAAGAACTTAGGACCACAATTTGTCCTAATATAGCTGGCCATGGTCTTGGTAATATAGATACAATAGCATTTAAAAGTTATATTAAGATAAAATCGGTAATATATCTTTCTTCCAGGAATGATCAAGTTCGTGTACCAGGATGAATAAATGTTTTTGAAACTTTTGGGATTAATAAAAAGGGGTGTTTTTTTAGAGAGCAATGTGTCACACTTGATTGAATAAAAAATATAATATTTATATATAAAAAAATTAAATTATAAATTCAGTGTCATAAACCTATATCCTCCAAAGTCCAAGAAAATAAAACATATTTTAAGCAGAGAAATTATATTTTAATTGGTTCTCCTTCATTTTTCAGAACGGCTGCATAAGAAATTAATTTGGTCACGCTATTAACTTAAATTAAAATGCCTGGAAAATTTTCCAAATCAGTCTCAAAATGTTTTTGCCTCAGAGTGTTCTATTGGTACTACTTATAAGTGCACACAATGCAAAAAGCGCTACCTTTCATTTATCAGATGCTGACAAGGATTATCTGATGGAATTGGATGAGAAACTTAGTTACAATTTATTCGAATATGCAGATAAATTGGAGGATAAGGCACAGCATGTACTAAGGTACTTCCTTTATACTATATAGACATTTTAACATTTTTCTAATTTTTTTCGAACAGAATAGTTAAAGAAATTCGAAAGCCCTTGAATGCAGCAAAGGGCATTGAAGAGGAATATCTATCGAATCCCTTGCACAGTTTTCCACTCATTAGACATTTGTATGAGGACTGGGGCCATTTGGAGGAGTTCATAAAAAGGCCAGTGGGTCAAGGTTTGTGAAAAGAATAAGAATCAAATGATATTAAAAGAAACACTTCCCAGATCAAATTAATTTTCTCAAAGAAAAACTACAAGAATTACCAAATCACTCGAAAATAGTGGCAGCCACAGAGTCCATTTCTCGAATTCAACACACCTATAGTCTCACGGCATTGGAAATGATTAATGGCCACATAGAAGGAATACATTTAAAGTAGGTTATCCAGAGGATGATAGCTGAGAAAAAATTAATATTTTACTTTAAGTTCCACTCTCACGGCGCTGGATTGCTTTGTCATTGCGAAATATTATTTAAAGTCTGGTAAAATCGATGCGGCTGCTGATTGGCTGAAGAACACCAAACACTTGATGAGTAAGGATAATGAAGAGGTTCACGAGGTCCTTGGTCTATCCGATCGTGAGGTGATGTTGCTATTGGCTCGATGTCTGACCCAATTGGGTCAAACTGATGAAGCTTTTAATCTACTAAAGTCCCAGCCCGATCTTGCACAGAACGCACCTGATCTGATGGACCTATACATGGCACAACCGAATGTGTCAAAAAATTTGTTTCCCACTTTATCGAAAGCGTATAGTGCTTGCTGTCGTTCCTCTCATACACCAATTGGCACCAGACTACTCTGCCGGTACAACTCCACCAGTACACCATTTCTGAAAATAGCACCTTTAAAAATGGAGGAGATTTCTCTTGACCCGTATGTCGTTGTCTACCACGATGTACTGGCCGAACGGGTTATCGCAGAAATTTTACGCTTGAGCGAGACTAAAGTGCAACCTGTGGGGGTTGTTCAGCCTCCAGGAAATATAAGAAGGGAAAATGTTCGATCCGCATTGGGATTTTGGTTGCCAGAACTTGGTGAAGACATCAACGGACCCAATGGTCCACTGTACCAACAGCTTCAAAATATAGTGAGGGATATTACCGGACTCGTTATCATGAATGGGCAACGTTTTCAGGTGCTAAAATATGAATTCGGAGGCCATCATTCCCCGCATAGCGACTATTTTAACATGTCGCTAGAAACTCTGCCTCTGGAAGGGGATCGCATCGCCACCGTTTTGTTTTATGTGAGTTTTTGGATAAATTTAAACTGATGTTTTGTTAGGCAATTTTTTATAGCTTAATGACGCTCCACATGGCGGTGCTACGGTTTTCCCCGATTTGATGGTTAAGGTGCCGGCCCAAAAAGGTAAGGTATTGTTTTGGCATAATCTTAGGGGAGAAACCCACGACTTTGATGTTAAAACTTTTCATGGGGCCTGCCCTGTTTTCCATGGCACCAAGCTGGGTGAGTTTCTATAATCTTGTTGTAATATAAAGCTTATTCTACTTTTAATTTCAATGCAGCCATGGCTGGTTGGATTTATGAATATAATCAAATGTTTCTTAAACCTACTCTTCGACAAGGAGATCGATCAAATGCATATAAATAACAATAAATAATAATATTTAAAGTTTAGCTTTCGTATTACGATTATCGTATTATTTCCCAACCCCAAGCTCTTAAACCTTATTATTTTAGATAATTTTGTATCTTATAAATTCATTTGTAAAATAAATAACAAAATAAATACACTAAAAAAAAAGGTTTCAATAAAGCATTCAAAGTAAAGTTTTCCAAAAAAACAAAAAGCTTAAACTGTTATCTTTATAATACATTATACAGCAAATTGAATGAGACGTGGCAAAATATTTTCAGAAGTGATTTAAGCCGGAAAACGTCTGTTTTGCAGTTAAGTCGAATTAAACTTACCTACTATGTTTAGTCTTTGCTTTATTATTGATATCAGTCAATATATTGAGTCAATATATAATGCTTTTTCGGACAACCTTCATGAAAAAATTGCCATTCTAAAAATGTAATTCAACTATTTCATCCCAAATGGGTTTCTAATGTTTACATTTTCAGAATGGTTATGGAGTTGTGAAAGAATAATTTCTAATTACAAATTGAAGTAATTTCTTTAATTACTTACTAATTGGAACTTATATGCAGCAGCCTGTGGGTGAAGGCCAAACGCTGAGTAAAAATATTGCAATTTTTTAAGGAGCCTGTTCTGTGAGTTCATAGTTGAAAACCTGAACAAAATAAAATGCATCGCTGATCGCTGATCGCATCGCTGGTGCGAATATTAGAAAGGCGTTGCGTGGAAGTATCCGGATTAATTCCGGATTCAGAATTCAGAACTAACCTGTTGCCCAATGCTTTGGAACGCTTTGATGGGGAAACTGGTTTGGTTGGAACTTTGAACACGTTTAAAAAGGTGACAACGTTCTTTAAAAAGTCGAATTTGCAGCACCGATTGAAAACCACTTTAAAAAACCCCTGCTTAACCCGAACTCACAGTTCACGGTGCTAAAATCCATAGTTGACTATAAAATAATTAGTAAGACACCAACGGCACCTGCCCTTGATATTATTTCCGCAGAATTGAATAGCATTGTATCAATTTCATAAGATTTTGAGAGAATATTTAAGGATCTTCAAACATGAAAAGCTTTCTCTCCTTGCTTTGTGGTTCCAGTGATTGCTGAAAAAATTGGTAAGCAAATAATTTTACATTATTTGGTTCGTTGCTAAAAATAATAGTTATTTAGTGATGACACGATGCATCCCGCAGTACAACCTTCTCTTGATATGAATTTGAGCCTATTAAATAACTTTTGCATTTATTATTCAGCTTTTGAAAACCATTATTTATTTAGTAATCAATATTTTTATTGTTATTTTTATAAAAATTACCCATCAAACATGATTCTTAATTGCCTGGTTTTTCCTTTCAGTTCTCATTACCTTGAGCTCCAAATCGCACTTCGATTGGCTTTCTTCGCCGGCATCTGGCTGCAGCTCATTGCACCATTAAGTGGGCAATTAAATTCAATTAGCCGCATTCAATTAGCTCCACCTCTTGGCTTCCCAGTGGCTCCTTTTGGCCATTTATCACGCATGGCTGGCACTCCAAGCCACCACTTCCGCAATATTTTGTCTGCAAGTTTTCGATTTCGATTGGCGCGGCTAATAATTTTCCAGATTTATTGTTTGCTCGCTTTCCTGTTTGTTTGTCGCTCTTAGAAAAAGTTTTCCAATTTCATGGCTGCATGTCTTTCCTTACCGCCTTTTCGACTTAACTTCCAATTAAGATTGATGGCGTGCAGTTTTCTCCGTAAGGAACACGATGCATTTGTCTTGATTTCACCTTACTGGATTGAGTCCTTTCATCTGCCAGACAACATATGTATGCAGGTTTTATTCCCTTTCTTTTCATTCCTACCCCTTGCCGAAAAACCTATGTTTGTTGGCCGAAGGTAGTGGCGGCAATTTATCAAAATTTGCACACACCCTGCGGATGAGTGATGGACTGGGCCAAGAAGGTAGCTACAATTGGCATGCGTATACACTACGCCTGATTGCAGTTATTCTTGTGATTTTTCCAACAGTGGTGGTCTAGGTACTTTGCTTTGCTTTGGTACACTAAGGTACACTATAACTTTGTCTTTTTTAAACTGGAACTTTCAAAGAAGAAGAAGGAAAATTATTGTCTTTTTAAAAATTATATTCTTCTATTAGCAAATAAATATTAAAATAAACAGCTTTTTATGTATAAACATAGTACCTAATGTTCACCTCTATATGGTAGGTACTCATCCATCACTGGCATCTAGGTAAGGCTATTATACCTCCTGGCTCCAGCCCTGCACTTGACTTAAATTGCTTTTTTCAATGCCAGTGCCTGGCTGCTCCTGTGCCTGTTGTGCTTGCCCTCGTCCTGGCAGGCTTCGTCCTCATCCACAGCCTGTCACATGCGGAGCCAAATGTCATTTCAGCAAAGTCCCTCAAGTCGTTCGTCTGCCCTTGTCTGTTTTGTATCTGTATATTGTATCTCTTCGCAGTGTGCGTATCTGTGTTTCTACCGCACTCTGCTTGCACATGTGTTTGTGCAAAATATGTTGCCAACATTTTTCTGCGGTGGCTTAAATTGCACTGGGAAATAGGTTGGGGAATTTTAAGAGACAATGAGCAAAAGCAGCATATTTTTAGTAAAAAGGTGTTTCTAGTCAGCACACAAAAGTTTTAACGAGATTTTAAAATATTTATGTTTTAAAAGGGTTCTAATTGGCTGACTCTTTGCTTTCCTTATCTTTCAGATAGATCTTTTTACCATAATCCTTGCAACAATCTCCTTAAAGGGATTTCTTTTTATCCTGGCTCTGCTTGTTGCTCTTTCCCTAATAAAATTAAAATGCCAACCATTTGCACTCGACGATGTCGTCGGCGGTGTCCTCCCCTGAAATGCGATATCTCCGGATCTCCATCTCCGCTGACTGTTAAAAAATTAGCAACAATTTTTTAGCATCGCATCAAAACGCGCCCAACTGTCAGCCGCATCCTGGGGAAAATCCACCCCAACCTTTGCCAGGCACTTATCAAGGAGCTGACTTACTTTGTGCGGCTACACCTTGTTACACTCCCTTCGTCCTGTTTGTTGCTCCTTCGCAAAACCACGCACTTTGTCATCTGGTTCCATCTCCCGTTGGTCCCAACTCTGGCGTAATTTGATATGCCGTGGCTTACATTTTTTATCCACCATTACCACAAAACGATTTACTTCCGCGTAGCAATTTGCTTTAAATTTTTATTTAAACAACAATTTGCTGGAGTGCAGATTGAGATTTCCGTTTCTGGGATTTTCTGAAAAAGTAAAAAAAAGAGAGGGGGAGTGAGTTTGGATGGGGGTGCAGAACTCAGAGGTTTTTATTTTCAAAGCCAACTTATTGATGCACCTTCGGAGTGGCCTTAACATCAAGGCCCTCTGGTTGAAGAGGACACTGCTGAAATTAATTTACTCAAGAAAACTAAGACGACTGGGCGTGGTATTGTCCTTGCTTCTTGACGCCAGATCCTTAAGCTGGTTGAGGGTTCTTTTAATACTCTATTTGACAGAGTCTATTATATGTTTCTTAAACTTTAAAATAATCTATATTAAATAAATAATAAAAACAATAATAAAATATTTTGTAGGTCAATGCACTTTTTTAATAAATAAGCCACATGACTAGAAGAGTGTATTCGTTGCTTCTTACTTTTTAATTGTTTTTTTCTTTAACATTTTAACTTAAGTTGGTTTCATGTTCGCAGTTGGATTTTTATTTCTTGAAAGCAGAACTCCAAGGTAAATCTTCATCAGGACACCCTAATTTATCATTTTTTTTAGTTTGTTTTCTGCGGTTTTTAATTCGATTTCTTGCACCTTGGCTAATTGGCAATTGGATGCGCTGATGGTGCTGACAGTTTCCACTCAAGAATTTTCGCCGCCCCGGATTTAAACGCTTTAAATTATCCCCAAGGAGTGGGAGGAGATAGTAGTCCTGGTCCAACTCCTGGCGTTAATGGCTCTTTTATGGCCGCCACTGTGCGGTCCCCGCTGCTGTGGCAGCTGCAAATATTTTGCCACTGCACGGCCAAGTCGAAGGGGGCGTGGTGCGGCTGGATGGCAGCTTGTTCCGGCAAAAATCTAATCTATGCAAGCCCCACACACATCCTTCCCCTCACCACCAAGCGAGACAACTATTTTTTTCGCCTGATTTTGTACTTTTTTGTTGCCGCCGCTGGAAGCTTAACAGTTAATTGCCCCTTGAAGAATACCGCTTCGGAGCTCCAGAGCTCTACGGTTGCGGAGTGGACTACACCATACCTATGTGGACGCAAAGGCACGGCCGGACAATGAAGCTGCACTCCTGTCTGTGTCCTTGTTTTACCTCGTAGTTATTATCAAGGGTATGATGAGCTTACTTGAAGGGTTAGTTATGATCTGGATAGGAATTGAAGATTTCCTAAAAAAAGAAGCTATGGAAAATAACATAAGACTCATTCAATAAATTAATTCCTTTATATTAGACTTATTAATAGGGGTCCCTGAGTCGAAACCATAATATCCTAACCCTGACTTGGCTATCTCGGTCCCTGTGCGTGTGTTTTAATCGGTTTGACTTTGTTGCCTGACCTGCGTGGAGTGCACCGAAGATGGGGTGGGAATGGGGATGAATGGTGTAGATTCTGCATGGAGTGGAGAGGATGTGGGGGAGCAACAACAAGGACAAACAACGTTGCCAGTGTGGCCCGCAGCGGCAGATTGAATCCTAATCGAGGTTTTGACTTTGGTTACGTTGCGTAAACACGCAACAACCGTCGGACGGAACACACACCCTCCCAAGCCTCCTGAATCCTTTCTGCCCACAGTGCAACTTGCTTGCAGGACCTCTCAATTGTTCAAGTCTCAAATGCATAGCTTTTAGCAGGACCTACTGTGTTGCTCGCCCTGCAGTTTATTGTAGCATACTTGTAGGCAGCTGTTGTTTGCTTGTCCTTCCAGCAATTTGGCAGGATGCGTGGGTGCAGGTGAAGGTGATCAGAGAGGGGCTTTCGCAACTAGGTGGCTCAATTAACCCTCCTGAAAGGAGAAAATATTTCTGGTTTTGTTAAATATTAAGTTTTATTAAAATGCAAAATTCTTATGTATTTTATAGAGAAAAATAATATTTATCTTATATTTTAAATTTTAAGACAAAAGGTGTATTTAATGGGTTAAGCGTTTTAGGTTTTATATGATTCCGCGGTGGTCTGCCCACTTGATGATGGCTCTGCTGCAACTTGTGGTCCAGCCACCCTTACCTCCCCCGAAGACCCACCCACTCTTCTTCCAGTTTTAAATGCGCTTTTAATCGCCGCGTTGTTGGCCAGAAAGTTGAATCAATACTGCGGCATGCCTTTGGAGGAGCAGCTGTTGACAGACTCACGTACCGACAAAGTCGGGAAGTGAAATAAAGAAAGGGATGGGTGTAGAATGTGGAAAAGAGACACAGCAACTTTTTGACAGTTTTAAGTTTCGGTTTGGGGCTATTCCTTGAGCATGTGTTGGCAACTTGTGACACAAAGGCGCCGTCTCCATCTTCATCGTAAGATTCCCTTCCCAACTCTCTCTTTTTGATTTTTCCAGCTTTTCCGGGCTTTTCCCCTCGTATGCAACAATGCACAGTCTTGACTGGTCCGACTTTCCCCCCTGCGACCTTCAAAGAAAACTTGAACATCACGTAAGCATTTCCCAAGTCTCAGACCCTTTTTTTCGACTGACCCCACATTTGTACATACATCAAAAATGTTGTTTTTCTTTTGTACGATTTTTGCTTAAATTTTGCTTTTACTTTTCGCCGTCGATGCTGCTGTTGAAAAGGTCAGACATTGTCAGTTAAGTGTCCATGTCTAAGTCCAAAAAGTGTTGTCCAAGATTTCGAGTGCTTTTCACAATTTTTTAGTGCCAACCCTGGGGTTCTTCGCTCCCGCCCCTCTTTTTTGGCTTGTGTCTTGTCTTTTGGCTCTTATTGAACGCCTTTCGGTTAGGTGTCAATGTGCAAAACAGAATTATGGCAAATGGTATTGGAAAACTTTGCCAGCTCTTGTAGTAAATGGATATTACAATTCAGTTCGAAAAGGGAATGGTTTGGAAAAGACAGGAAACAATGGTAGGAGGTGGTGAGAAAGACGGTGCTCTTAGTGGCTTTAGATTTGAAAATATACAGTAGTTACACCGCTCTAAAGGCTTTAATTATTTTAGATAAATAAAATAGCCCTACTCTTACAATACTTTATATAGGAAAAAATTCTTATATGAGTATATTTTATCTTTAAAACTAAAGCAAAACACACCGTGACATAAATCACAAAATCAACAACTAACGCAAAACGGTATAAAAATCAAGTTATGGGCCAGCAATACAGATTTTGATTTATTGGCTGCTGGCGTG
This sequence comes from Drosophila pseudoananassae pseudoananassae, assembly GCA_018153035.1. Classification (NCBI taxonomy): domain Eukaryota; kingdom Metazoa; phylum Arthropoda; class Insecta; order Diptera; family Drosophilidae; genus Drosophila; species Drosophila pseudoananassae. Next base: position 5,605,808 of record JAECXR010000055.1, read on the forward strand.
ACTCTCTATCTTTCGTGGCTCCAACCCCTGGTATATATCGTTCCCTACCCTATCCTTCCCACTCCCAGTTCCTAAGTAGACAGCTCAAAGGCCTAAACGAAGCGAAACCAACAAGAAGAACATGCGAAAACAAAAACAGAACGAGTGGAACCAAAAACCGAAGCCAAACAATGGAGAGCATTTTGATTTGTGACTTGCGACTTTTCACGTATCATCCTCACTTTTGCCCTTCGACCCCCGCAAAAATATACACACACGCACCGGGAAAAAATCTCCATAAAAAATATGAAAATAAAAATCACGCAACAGGATATTGAAACGTCACACATATGCCACAAGTGTGAATCCTTGGGGCTGGGTGGGTCGGACAGGACCTCATTCGGCATTAAAACTGTCAGTGGCGCAGATTGCCTGCGGTGGCTAAGGACACCTTCGCACATGATTTATTTGCTGCTGCATTTGTTTGTTGCTCCTGCAGCATCGGAATTGAGTCCAATGGTCTGGGAAATATCCTAGCCGAAGGGGAAAGTGAGTTAAATTGGCGCAAAAAACTGCGCAAAAATTTCCCGTAAACAGTTGCACTTTTCTTCGACTCTTTTTATATTTCGATCTCCCCCCAGCGAGCACGTGCCAAAAGTGCGGAGTGGGCGAGGCCTGGCCAATTGTCAGCCCGACAGTGGAGTCTAGCAGTCAGGACACAGCGGACTGATTGGAACTTTGAGCCTGCAGCTTCTGCCAGGACGAACGTGCAGCGAAAGTTTAAATAAACACGACTGGCAAATAAGAATCGTTGGGGGAATCGCTAAAAGAGTGGGGCATCAAATTAAAGTGGCTTAAGAAGTCATGTGTTTGGATTAGGATCCTTTGCACAAAAGTGTCATTATATTTTTCAACTTAAAGATTTAGTTTCTTAATCTTACTTATTCCAGAGATATAATTAGAAATGAAAAACCTGGAGACTACTTGCCCCATGGCCATCCAAATGTTATGGATAAAACACACAATTCACTTACACATCTGTGGAAATTCCTAGTGTGATTTTGCCTGAATGTAAGAAGTATAAAAACAACAATGTACTCCTCCTTCATGGATGCCTTTGCTCTTCTCGTGTGTGCGTAGCCTGAAAGCATATCCATTTCACGCCCAAGTGCCGTGGCCGCCTCGGTACCGTGTGTCAAATCCATTAACCTTCTGTTTACTTTTCTACGTCCAGCAGGGAAAAAATCAAAAGGACCCATACACTGACTCTCAGCCGTAGTGAAAGTGTTTTGCGGTAGAAATTTGATACTTTCACCAAATTGCGTTGCTCACTTGAGGTCCTTCGAGCCAAGCTATGCCTTGGACCTCCCCTCCACCCATAAATCTTACCTAGGCGTGTGCAAGTGGTGCGGGAAATGGAGCAGCAAATCAACCACACTGGACCACCCACCCACAAGCACACATACACTTTCTCCCGTTCATACACATATCCTGGGAGCTGCGAAAAACTCCTGCTCAGAAATGAGTATTAAGTTGACGTAAATTGTGGTCCATTACATTAGCCAGAGGAGGGACTCGGAAATTGGGTGGAGATATTTGGGGGTCTTCCAATTAACCTCGTGTCTCTGCTAATTGCTTTTGTAGTTCTGCTCGTAATTGAACAAATATTGAGGAATAATTTATGGGGAAGTAATAGATAGAAGATAATGATGGGAAGAATGGGAAAAATATCGTCTGGTTGTTTTAAAACTTCTTTATTAACTATTCACGAAAAATTCCCTAAAATATACATATATAATATAATATAGTCCTTTCCTATGTCTTATCTCATTACAGATCGTTTAACACTTTCTGTATGACTTACCTTATTTTCAGATATTAATATCTTAACCCACAAACCAAATAAAAGTTGTTTAATTAAATTAAAAAACATAAATCCAGATTTTAGTCCTGCGATTAAATAAGAACTCAACGCAAGCATTAAGAAAATGAAAACCATATTGGGAGAAAAACAAAGAAAAAGCCAAGGAAAACGTAAATGATTTAAGAACTTTATCGGACATCAGCGACCAGAAAAAAAGAAAAAAAACTGGAAGTGGTGGAGTCGAAAAGGACACTTGCCAGGAGCTTAAAAACAACGCTTGTAGGTGATTATGCAGCACATAATTTATGCAGGCAGCCAGGAGCAGGATCCAGGACCAGAAACAGGACAACAGAACAATGGGCGAAAAAAGGAGCTGGCGACCTGGCGTTGGGCGAAACTGATTTAATTAAGCAGGTGATTAAAGTTGATGCCGGTTATTTGTAGCAGCCAAGAGCACAACAAGGAGAGTCCACTTCGTCCTTCTGAAGCATCCTGTTGCTCTTTTTTTCTATTTCCGCTTTAAATAAGAAACAAGAAAAGTTTGACGGAACTTTACCGGACTGCCTCTTGGAATCAAGATAAAATAAAATTTGATGACCAATGAGGCGTATACGTAATTTTTGATGCCATTCAAGATGCAAATAAATTAGATATATCTATATTATTAATCGAAATAAATATATATAATACCTGTTGTTTATTAAGTCTTGTTTGGAAAGGACAATTCTTAGTAGTTTTGCAAAATTTTTAAAGAAACTTGTATGTCCTTAAAATCTTTGCTTGTGCATCATTATTTTGGTGACATATTTTGCACAAAATCGATTCATTTGAGGGTCAGCCCAGAACGCACTCAACAATAAAACGCAAGAATCAACAATTATGTTAATTTCCTTTGTGGGTCAATGTCTCACACACATACCCATATCTTCGCATACAGCCTCGCATCCTACAGAATGTGTCCAGTGTGTGTGTGGGTTGTATTTTATGGTTATATCTTGGCCAGAACTGTCAGCACTCGAGCCGGCGAAGACAGCTGCAGTGGGTAAAATAAATTAACATTATTTATGAATTTTCTTTTGGCGACTTTACACTCACGATCTTGGCCTAACAGCGAGAGCTCCCCCATTTCCCCTGCTGTTAGGTAACAGATTTTGCACTCTGCTAGGCTAACAGTGAAAGTTTTCGCTCACTTTTTGGCATCCGCTCTCCTAACGGTATTGCGCATGTCCTACGCTGATACCTTGGAGACACGTGCCTGAAGTCAGCCTCAGATATATAATGTACCTTACGCATCCACCAATCTACCTGCGTCAGAACCCCCATCCCCCCAACGGCACCACCCCCTCCTCATCCTTTACATATATATTGGCCTGTGTGTGTGTGTGTGTACCTGCTTTAGGTGTTGGCTCATCGTCTTCGTTTCTATCGTCGTCGTTGTGGCATCGTTTCCGTTGGCGCAAAGAGAGCGGCATGCTGTGCCGTAGGTGCCAGCTGCGCTGCTACATCTCTCTCTTACCTGTGCCCCACTCCTGCGCTCCCATTCCACTAGCCCCCTTTAACCGTTCCCAGCTGCAACCTCAACCGCAAGTAACAGTTCACCGTCTCATTCGTCGTACGTTTTTCGTTCGTTGGCTTCGCTCTCACACATACCGTCGCACACCGACACACATACACAATCAGAGACAGGTTGTTGCCTGTCCTGCTGGCTCGCTTGCTCTCGCTGGCATATATGGGTTGGTCTACCTACGCTTTTTAAGGTGAGCACGAAAATGTTGGCAGCCAACCAAAGCCAAGCACCTTCGAGGGGGGTGTAGGGGGTGGGGTGGGGCTCGTGTGCTTTTCCGACGGCGAGGAAAAGTCTCTTCCTCGCGAAAGCCTTGCAATTTGATTTATGGCTGCATAAAACTTAGATTGCACTCTTAAGGTCGTTAGTAAATGGCTAGAACGGGAATTGTATCGATTCCATCTTCATTTTCGCAGAGGTTCGGTTTTCTTCTAATTTCCTACTTTCTCCCCCGTCCTTTGGCTTACGGCCCCTACCTCTTCTCTCACCTTTTGCGTCTTCCCATCAACGTCATCGTCATTTTCCAGCATCGTGTCCTCGTCAACGTCTCGTCTCATCTCTCTCGGCTTTCACCTTTCTCCGGCTTTAGTGGTGTGCGTGAGTGTCTGCCTGTGTGTGCGAGATGGTGAGGTGCTCTCATCTCGTCTGGAGTTTTTGTGTAGCGCAGATTTAGGTGCGCAGCTTTTGCTCGTTAGGTACTCGTTTTTTCTTCTACGTTTTTTTTTACTGCTCCTGCTGTCTTAGGTAAATACAAATGAGAAAGTAAAGGAGCCAGAGCAAGAAAGCACGATGAGCGACAGGGACTCGAACCAAGCCAAACTAAACCAAACCAAACAAAACCAAACCAAAGCGAACCCAACCCAACCCCGCCCGCCGCCAGGACAGGAAGGTGTGTCTCTCCGAGTGCGTTAGGTGCTCGCCAGGAAAAGCTGGAAAAGCGGGAGCAGCTGGGGGAGCAGCTGTGATTTATGCCAGCCAATGGACGAGCTCCTGGCTACGTGAGATAGAGGTGGGTAGGTGTGACACTGCCACTCTCCATCTCCGTCGCTCATACGCCACGTGGGCTAAAAAATGGCGACTCGGCTACTCGCACCTATGAGCGCTCAGCTCTCGGCCAAATTGGAAAGGGGCAAACTTTTCTAATTAGCCAGAGCCAGAAGGAAGCCGGGCGGGGGAAGAAATAGGAGCCACGCCAAGAGTGTGGGTAGGTGGGGGCTGGTGTGGGCGGTGGAAAAACTTTTGCCTAGCCCCTCGACAGACGCGCCTCTTTATGGATTTTCCGACTGCCCGCTGGGTGTTCTTTCCCTTTTGTTCTCTTTTTTTTCTTGGCCTTCTTTGCTCTTCCTACATTTCCCTCCGATTTTCGTCGGCGGTGTCAGTGTCCTCGTTAGGATGCTGGAGCATTTTCTTGTGCGCAGCGATTTTCCTCGACTCTTTTGTTGCAGATAAAATCGATAGCTCTTTATGGCAATTTAATATGACCTTCGTGGCTTACTTATACACATAAATTCAGTACTTTTGCTAGGCTCTTTATGGCCTCTTCTCGCTTTCGCCTCACTTCGCCTCCCTTGTAGGCAGTTTTTGTTTATAATGCTGCGTTTTCCCCTCGTAATTCTGTCCTGCTTTTTGCAATTGCGACGTTCGACTGTTTCAACAGGTCGTATGCGCAATCTGTTACCGCCAGTTTGCCATTTTGGCTGTCCTCTGGCTAAAGGTCAGCTATTTGACATTGAACTCGAATCTCTCTGTTCGACAGCAATTGAACTCTTTCTTTCTTTGTGTGTCTGAAATCGCGGCGACCATCATAAGCAGTTATCTATATATACATCTATAAATGGGCTTTTGATCTTTACTCCGATCAGGGATCCTAAGGAATGAGGTTTTGCAAGCTAAATAGGGGTTTTCAAACTTAAGAAAGTATAGATACATAGATATAATAGATTTTTATTTAGTTATATTGTCATAATTAATTAATTTGTGTAAAAAAGAAGAAGAAAAACTTGTACGGTGTGTATAATATCTTAAGCTTACTGCTTATATACACAAATTTATGTATCCAGCTGCATAAGAATGTATGTTTCAATATAAGCTTATTTTTAAAAATCGTATTTACTTATTACTTAATTTTGTTTCTTTTGACTAATCTCCACTTTTAAAATTTGACCCTATTCAGAGGTGGTGGTCAGTATCTTTAACCCGTCACCCACTCCAATGGCCACTTTGAGGTTTGTCTGCTGGCACAAGAACATGTCCCACACTTACTCACTCCAATCCTGCCCCTTGAGTCCGACAATAAGTCAGGGCATTAGTCGCTTGAGAAATTGTCTGTTTACCTTGTTGGGCAGTCGCCATTGCCATTGCTGTTGCCGTTTCCAGTTGTGCAGTTTGCCAAATGGCACTCAAAGCGCTAAAATATGAAAAATGAGACGCAGGAAGCGAAATTACAAGCCAGCGCCAGGAGTATCCTGCTACCATTCAGTTATCCTGCAGCACCTCCAGACTCCGGGGAGCAAAAAAAAAAAATAAAACCCGCAAAGTGGAGAGACCCAAATGAAAAGTTGAAGTAATAATTGTGCGGCGAAGGCGACGACGACGACGCCGCCATGGGCAACCTTACACATTTTCATTTGGTCATGTCCGGTGGTGTCCGACGATGGGTAATGTTTGTCCAGACGACCCCAAGTAGCCCAACACACGTTCTCATCCTTGCTTACACACAGATGCTACGCTTTTGTTTTTTTTTCAGTGGGTATTATGGGGTATGCTGTTTTTAGAAGTACTTTATGATTCAAAAATATATACATTTTATTGTTTTGCATTTTTAAGAAACCGCATTAATCGTGGGCTTATACGTACTTGTAACAATTATTATAATTTTTTAAAAAGTATTTTTTCAGTTTAGACTCCGGTTTATGATTTCCTTTTTGTCTTTTTCCCCCACTTCGTTTTCCTGCACTCTGTCATCACCAAATGTTGCCAAGCATTTCTGACCATTGGTCAGAAGAAAAGTAGTTGGGAAGACAACCAGGCGGGCAGAGGGAAAAAGGAGCAGGGACACCTCTAAGTGGACTTCATCAGATGCGCTTCGCCGAACGTTGGCGGCGGCATCATAATCATTCCGTCCTGCTCATCATCTTCTCGCTGATTCTCTATCTTCGTCATGGGTTTGTTTGCTTCCCTTTGCGGTTGCCATTTTTGGGGTCAAAGTTCCAGCACGCCATTTCCCATACTCCTCCATCTGCGAACTGTGTAAAGTCCTTTGGTCTTTATTTATCTTTAAGATTTTCAACTCAGTGCACAGGTTTTTTGTCCAGTCGCTGACTTATGACCACAACAATGCGTCAGTCGGCTTGCTGGACATTCAAAGGCATACACTGAGCGAAAAGAGTTACAAATGGCATTCGATAAGTTAAAAAACTTACACAAATAGTGTAATTAAAATTAAAAAATTTAATTTTGTCAAGGAAAACTTTCTGACAGTCCTAAGTGTATAACTCCTGAGATTTTTGTCACTGTCCACTCGAATCTGCCATTTGCCACATATCCTGGCCTGAGTATCCTGCGTGTTTGTGCGGCTGGTCTTGGGCCCAGCTAAGTGGAAACCGTAGTTTTTCTTACTTATGTCCTGGCAGGAGTGCGCGACTCATAAAGATTTGTGTCTGCGCTCTAATGTCATAAGTCAAGTGCCGGTCGCAGTTCACGGACTCACGTGTCCTGTTTTTCCTGATTTCCCTTGTACCACATATTCCCTTTTTTCTGCTCCTGAAAGAACTCTTTCTGGAGTTTAATTGCGAGAGGGCTTTAAGCAATTACTGCTAGTAGCTAGAATGGACTTTTGGCTTTAATTTAATTTGTCACACTTTGTGAGTGCAGACAACTTTACACTCTGGCCACAACGAAGTAGACCAGCTGGCAGGTCCCCAAGGGAGCGAATTGAGTGGCAAGGGAAGGCAGATTGTGGCCTGCCGAAGCCATTTTCAATTTGACTATGCCGGAAGTTACCTGCTGGCGCCAACATCTTACACACACAGTCACTGGGTCCGGCACTGAAGTCATTTCCTGTGCACAGACTGGTGTCCCAGTCCTGGCCCCCTGAAGTCCTGTCCGGTGGCTTTACGAGCAAGTGTCCCATGTGGCCAACAGGGACTAGATTAAATTGGCATCTTTTGTTTTGGAGTGACTTTGTTCTCGCAAATGAGAATGTGAGCAAATTAAAAGTTGGCCAACTGGGAGATGGTAAAAGGGCAGGTTATATAAGCATCAGCAGTAGCACTTCTCACTCTGTTTAAATAGTTGAGCCGTCCATCAGGCAACTTGAATTAATGCCTCACATTTTCAGACTCTTCCAGCGATTAATGAAATATTTACAAGCTCAATTGGCTAGACAATGAATGCTAATTTATTTGTTGCAAGACTTTCTTATCTTCACGCTTGATATGCCCTGAATGCTCGACTTCTGGATCTTAACCCTTTGCCGAGTGATTTCCTTGGCATGTCTAATTGAAAAAGTTTGAACCCGAAAATAGTTGACGAGCGGCACGCAACAATTCGGTAAATGCGACTCTGACTGGTGACTCTGTTGCACTTTGCATTATTTTGGAAATGCGGTTCACTCTGAACAGAAACTTTTCTTAGGTTCTAAACTTTCCTTGCGGTTTCTGCAGGCCTTGGCTAATGCAATTCGGTCTGGCCTTATCGGATTCTGGTCGGATTAGAATTTTGCCGGATGGTGGTTGGTCAGCAATTTATGATACGCACACTTTCAATTTTCCTTTCGATTTCTTTGGTCAGACTAATTGCCCGATACGCTTCGCATACGATATTAAATATAAATCCGGTTGGGCTGGGCCAGACGGAACAAAACAAGTTAATTAAACGCTTCCGTTTTCCTTTCACTTTTTGCATGTTATCAGTGTCCTGGCATCACTCCGTCCTTCGGGTTTGGTCCTTAATTACGGAGATTTGTATGCCGCTCCGGACTTTCACTTCTCTGCATGTCTCGGATTGCGTCTCACACATGTTTGCGGGGACGTTTTTATATGGAAATTTATTATTTATTAACATTAATTATGGGGGTCAGTGGTGTAATTGAAGAAGCCCATTGGCCGAAGTTCTTCGGGTTTCGGCTGATGATGTCAGCGCGGCCAATTAACTGGACATTTGTGGCCAGAACACATTTCTATGGGCTCAAAAGGAGTTAAAATGGAGACATTTTTAACAGATTTTCACAGAAAAAGGAACATTAATATGCCAAACATAAGCGAAACTCTATTTAAATGCTTCAAGCATATTGGCCTAAAAACGGGGATTTATTTATTGGGGCTTGTAATTGTTTTTAACGGATTACACTTTTCAAGATGTACATGACTGATAAATTCCTATACTATTTTGGAAAAGTAAGTCTAAGCCGAGTGTTTAAGCATATTAACGCTCTGTAAGCCAAGATGTTCTTCCCCAAAAAGTAGGCAACATTTTCTGTACTTTATACCTACTAGCGCATTAAACAGTTTAACATGCAATTAACACGTAAGCCTCTGGCACATGCTCATGTGTTAGTTTGCCCGCACTTATTGTCGTACGTGTTAATAAAACTAATTTGATTAGCTAACTAGTGTAAGTAGCGGTTTCCACTTGTCTGTTTGCCTATGCCAGCCACTAGCTCTCAAAATCCGCCCGCACATCCCTTCCCCAGCCTCAATGTTTGCGTTGCCTAAAACAACAACAGTCAGCTAGTGTTTCGGGTATCAAGGGGTTGAGGTGGGGTGTGCCGCACACGTTTGGCATTAATTTAATCCTTCCGCAGAATAAAGTGATATCGCCCTCGAAAGCCAGCCACTAACAAGGCAAACACATTAAATATTTATGCAGACATCAGCACTCAGACACACTAGCACACTCACATATGGGAAATTAGTCCTTTAAAGCTGGTGCGGCAGTGTGTGTGAGAATTTTAATTGCTGTCGTCAAAGACTGAGGTAAGAATAATTGCAAGATTGGGAATAATGTGCCAAGTTTGGTGGATACGAGTCGGTGGGGAAGGTTGATTACATCAAAGGGCACCCATTCGCACTTTGAAGTGTCAACAGGCAACGGAAGGATTTCCAAAGGCAGGAGACAGCAGGAGCAACAACAGCCACAGTCCTGTTATCCATCAAGGCATCTTTCACTTTTGTCAGCGAAATAACAATGGCCTCTTAATTACACCAGTGAGTGTCGCTTTTTTCATGTGTGATTATTATGGGTATAGGAGAAGGATCACTGAGGATAATACATATACATATTTTTGAAAAAAGTAATTGTAATTAAAAGTTTATACATGTAATAGTATTTTATAAAAATAAAATATTTTCAATTACTAGTATTCTTTTTGTTTAGCTAATTTTGATAGGGTGGTTTTCTGATAAATATAGCTTAAAAAATACTTTATTATTTTTTTAGTAATTTAAAAGACTTTTTTGCCAGTCTTTTGAGAATTCCACAACTTCAAGTGTTTGTTTAGTCAGATGTTTGCTTGACACTTTTCTTTTGGCTTCCTTTGCTTTGCAGATTCTGCTTTTGGCCAGCACTTGTTGGGAAGTTTTCTTTTTGCCTCTTTGGCTTCCTTTTCTTTCCCTTTGGCCTTTGCCTTTGACTTGGCCTGGTATAATGAGCACACATTTGCCGAAGTCTACATCCGTATGTGAGGATCTGCCGACAGGATGTTAATTTCAATTTAAATGCTGGCCAGTTCCTTGAGTTCCCATGGCCCAGAGGCGAATGTCTCAAGCAACTTTGTCCAGTTTGGGCCAACTTCCTTGGCTCACTTTTGACTGGCAATTGCATTTGACCAGAGTCGAGGCCCTGCGGCCTTGGTCTTGACTTTAATTGGATTCTTTTCGAATAAGTTTGTACTGGGGCCAAGTTGAAATGAATTCATTTTGAAACAGGCCTTCCTGGAAGTTTGTTTTCCTCTTGAATTTAATTCCATTGCTGATCTTTGGCCACTCATTTAACTAATTAGAACGCCATAAACAAACAGACTCAGCTTTTCGCAGATATGAATTATCGGTTCGAGTATAGCACACCGTCATGCCACGCCCACCATCCTCCGCCCCGCATGACAGCTCATAACTCATGTATCGAACTTGGTTTCAGGCTTTGGTTTCGGGCTAAATCTTGGAGCAGCCGCGGAAATCACGTACAGCCAGGATGAAAGTTGCTGGAGCCGTGGCATTATTGTCTTTTAAGCTAACCCAGTTTCCCGCCTCCGCTCGCCCTTCTTTCGTTGCCATCGACCACAACAGCTAATTAACGTTAATTTATTAAATCAGTGAGCAAGTAAAGGCATCCGGGGAACTTTTGGGAAGGGGCTGGCAGCCAAAGACAGCGCCAAGATAAAACTTGCACACGACGCTGCTCGGTTCTGAGCTCTGGCTTAAGCACTTGGGTTTTTTCTCTACCCTGTACTATACTAGGTATTCAGGGGTGTATTCTATTCTCTTTTATTAAATCAAATTCAAGCTAAAACTTTAAACCTAAAAGTATGGTTACTTTAAAAAGTAACTTTAAAGCTCCAAGTTTTTTCAGATAATTAAGTCCCACGGTATTACAGAGTATCCTTTAATCTATACCTCAGTCCATACTTGGCATTCTTAGTTGTCTTAGCTGGAAAAGCATGAAAACCACACGCAGCAATTATTAATTCAATTATTTTAGCGCAAACAGCCACCTCAGACTAGGAGCAGGATTCCAGTGGCAGGACCAAGACGCAGGAAGCTGTGTGGCATAAATGAGTTCTCTGCGATTGTGCGAGAGTGTTCGAGTGAGTGGAGGAAATAGAGTAGCACAAACACAATTAAGACATCGCTGGGTAAGAGCACCGGGAATGGGGAGCCAACGAAAGGAGAGCAAATAAAGTGGCAAATTTAATTAGGAATCAGGAAAAAGAAAGCAGAAGTGCACCAGGCACCAGGACCCATCGTATTTGGGGGATAAAGTTGCTGATACCTGATGATGATAGCCCACATCGAGTCCGGGTTGCAGTTGCCGGACATGTGAATTAATAACAGCATCCGGTTCCGGTCAAAAGAGGCGCTTTTTGGGCGCCGTGGAATTATAATAATAATATAAATAATGAGTGGCCAAAAAGCGGCCGGAGCCAGCAGACGGCGAATGGCGGGCAACGTGTCCGTAACAACTTCCGGCACCGAGTTGGACATTTTATTGTCGTTGGAAAAGTTTTCCTCGGGGGGCCATGGCCGAATGTAGGTAAATTGTAAAATGCAAAAGTTTTGCCAAGTTGAAGTCACCTGCTCGGGTTCCCAAACTACTAAACAGTCCTTGTAGGGGGGAGGAAATCGAATGGCATGTCCCTTTTGTTTCAATTCACGGGCAGGACAATTGGCCAGACGGCAGAACAGGAGACAGGCAGGCAGCTCATCAGGCATCAAGGTATAATTTGGCCGGGGACTATTTCATTTTACGGCCAAAGTGGCGCATTTGCATAAAGTTTTATTTTCTTTGACCCGCACTTGGGGATTTCTTTGACTCGCTTGTCCTTTTGCGTTTCCTTTGCCTTCGCCTTTGCCATAGCCTTGCCATCATCCTGGCTGATTTCCATTCGCATTTCGTCTACTTTGTCGCCAGGAAGTGATTTCCTGCAGCTGCAGCTATTGAAATTCAATATCTCTGCGAGGGGACCAACAAAATCCCAGGGGCGCTGGGTGTGGGTGTGTAACTTAAAGCTCTAGATCCCGGATTGGCTTTAACAAATGTTTGCACCACATCCCAGTACATCACACATCAGTCACCCACTCAATATCGAAAGGTAATTTGAAAATCAAACAAGGAGCGCCAAGGAGCCATGGCAAATCCTTTCAATTGCTGCAATTTGCTGGATAAATAGGATCAAAATCGAATTTAAACGGCAAACACATTTTCCGGATTTGATTTTGTTGACAGAACTTTTCACTCATGTTGCCGAATAAGCAGATTATTGCCAAAAAGAGGGTTGTCTACCGCGCACCTAAAGCCCACGGATATGCAAACAAGGTCTTGTTCTTGGGGGTTTAATGGCAGCGTTTTTAAACGCCTCAAAAATATTTTAATTAAATTTCGCATTTGCACTTGAATGGATATTTCTGTGGCAGGCGAAACTATTTACGTGCCTGGAACAAAAGTGAAATTATTCGATTTTATTTATTTTCACTCGAAACTGGAAACTTTTGAGGCCCCATCTCCTCCTTCTTCGAGGGAAAACTTGCGCAAAAAGGCAACCGAAAACTTTTAGAGAAAACTTTCTTGGTTTTCCCATCCCCCTCTCCCCTCCTCTTCCACAAACATAAACAAGATTAATTTCACATGTTTTTCAAGAGGTGGAGATGGGATGGATGGAGGGTGGAAAAGCTGCTCGAGTTATTACTTTGATTATGTTTATTCTAGTCATGAAATCCGAATGCCCGTTTCATGTGCACTTCATTTAATAAGCCTCTGCCCCAAACTAAAAGCGCGAAATAATTTCCATGGCATTTTTGTCAGCTCGTGGAAGTTTCCTCGGCTCGTGTGATTAGCCAAGTGAAAAAACAAGAGATTAGACAACTATTTCCAACTTCATTTGCAAGTGGATAAACAACTGGTTTGGAATTAACATACCTCATTATCCACTGAAGTGAGGTGAGTTAAAAAGAGGACTCCCCTGGGGTTTCAGGATTTTAAAATTTAAATCATCATTAATATTACTTTTTAATATTTCTCACTTCTGCGGCGACTTTGAAATGATCGCCAACTAGTCTTTCTAATATAGTCACTAATCTAGGAACCGTCTGTGATCTTTCCACTATTTTGCCCATTGCCTGGCCAATTTGGCTGGGATCCAATGCTAGATTCCCACAACCCCGATATATCTGCATATACCTCAGTCGGTGCGATCTGTGGCGACTCTTAAGTGCTTTTAATTATGTCCACTTAAGTCTCAATATCGTCAGCTTCCGAAGTGCGCAAATCACGAAGAACCACACGCATCGCCATCGCGATCGTGATGGCGAAATGAAAACAGGAAAGACCCGGGGACTCGGAGGAACTCTGTTCTCTGCGCTCGGCGCACTCTAAATAAAGCATAACAATTTATGAAATTTTAATTTTTACACTTAATAACACGCCGAGTTATGGGCGCGCCAAGTGAAACGGGCCAAGCGAATTCGCCAGGAGAAATGGCAAAAAAAGTGAGATGTGTGATAGAATTGCCAGGGTGGGGAGACCCAAGGGGGCGAGGACAACGAAACGCTTATAGAGACATCAATGTGAGACGCCCGGGCAGGTGGCCCCACCTCCGGGCAATAGTGAGGCGACTAGTGGGGGCAACTTGTGTGGCACGGCCGCAGACGTTGGGCGCAATTAGAGACGCTCGATGCCCGCTATATTTGGTTTCCAACTGATTCCCGTGGAATATTTTCAAAAGTAGAGTGCGTGCACCGAAACAAAAAATTAAGTTACTTATGTATTTTTATTTCAACAACCTAACTAATAGTTACAAATACCGAACAATTTTTTTAAATTTTAGTTATCAGAGTATTACATCTATCAGGGGACAACTCGATCGTCCGCATGAAATACGTACAAATTTCTCGAATACTGTACAGGACCTCTGCCCCCTTAATACGAGATAAAAAATTTACAATTATTTTAGTTAAAAATGCACCAAAAAAGAATTTTCAATTTTAAACCCGACTAACAATTGAAAATTCTAGTCGGAATATGACTAGAATACGTGTATCCCGGTCTTTTATAGGTTTTTTTGCAGTGCATTCCCGGATGAACAATTAATTTATGGAGCTGTCTCATGGACATGTTATACTCTCCAACACTCCTAGCACCTGGTATGTAGTCCAGGCAGGAATTAGGAGGGGCTGATGCTGTTGGTGTTGTTGCAGCTTGCAATGGTGGCGGCGCTGCAGCTACCGAGAGCGGTTTCCATCTCCGACGGATAGTCCGCGGAGACCTCGCTGGTGACGTGGATCAGATCCCCAAGAATGTTGTCCATGAGTTCACGCTGTGTTTTTTCCAATTCGGCCTGGAGATACTTTTGTTCGTCTGCCTGACGCGCAGCCATGGACTGGAAACGCTTCCTCTGCTCCTGGAGTTCAAGTCGAGCTGGTTCGGACAGTGGAGTCCGGATGCTCTTGGGAAGATTCGGTTTGGGGACCACCTTCTGTTTGGCCAATGATTCTTCCCGTTTTTTGGCCATGTTATTTCTTCCTATAGCCACCTTTTGGTCGTAATTCTTGCGCCTTTCAGCAGCGCTCTGGCACCTGACAGACGTCGGTGGAGTGGGCTCGTAGCATGCCTCATGACCCGGGGTAATATAGGGTAGAGTTTCAATAATCTTGGCTTTTTTTTGAATTAGAGGGATCTTGCTACGAGGCTTAACCTTTGACTCATCCTTCAAGACACGGGAACCAGATTCTGAGCTGTCTGGTGTTTTGATAGGAGTCTTCTGCACTTCCAGCAAGCGCTGACCAGCTAACTGGTTGCGGCGCCACAATTGGTGGTGCAACTTGGTTGAGTCCAGGCAAGTGTGACTGCGTCTTAAAACGGGCAGCTCTTCAGTCCCAGTCACACAGCTGGACTTCTGTATTCCAGTAGTACTTTGAAGCTCGACTGCCATTTGTGGGGGACCCATAGAAGCATTCTCCACTACTACTTCAGCGACAACAGGCTCCGGGATGAATTTCTGCGGTTCAAAGTGCTTGACAGTCAACTTCTGACGGAAGCGTCCGATCACAACCAAGGGCTCAATAACCGAATCAGTATTAGTTTCTTTGTTCTCCGAAGAGGGCTTTGGAGGTGTTGGCAACTCAGTTGAGGCTTCAACTGTAGGGCACGGCACGGTCTTCTGGTCAGACATCAGTTTCTTCTCTAAAGCGGCTTCCAGGAGCAGAATCTTCATCTGCATGCGTTTTTCATAAGTCATCTACAGTGAGTGGAAAGAAAGAGCCTGTAAATAAAAGCACTTGTCGGAACATGTTATTAATGCAAACCAGTGGCGGCAGAATGGGCTTTCCACCCATGGTAAATCCGGACTCGAAGTCCGCGACAGTATTCTTCTCCATCTCATTGTTTTTGATACGCTGAATTGCGTCATTGGCCTCTTGCAGCAGGTTGTCCATATTGAATTATACAAATTTCAGGTATCAAAAAAATAGATGTGTCTTATAGATAGGGGAATATTGGAACAATTTTTTTTAGATGTGTCCAGTGTAGAGTAAAGTAATAGAATGAAGTAGGGAAGGGAATGAGGTCTACCTAACCTAGTGTGACAGTAGAAGTATTATGAGTTTGATTTCATGGCATACTATTTCCCTATTATTGGCTCGGATGTGTAAAGTTTAAGTTTGAGCTAAAACATTGTGGACTTTAAATGAATCAAAGAATAAAATTTCAATACAACGCAGCTATTTAAACTTTATATTAAATATTGGCTATTTCTTGCAGTGATGACCACATGCAATCCTCATCCATTTGGCAGTCCGTGTTCGTATTTGAGTCCACATCCGGACGGAGGCTGACAAATGCGCCGCTCGTCGCCGGAGCGTGCCGCAAAAGGTATGGGCAGCCAAGCGTGTCCAGTGGCAGGAGTAGCAGCACTAAACAAGGACGTAGCAGGAGCACAAATAAAGTCCACTCCATTACCGGCAGGATGCCATGCCACAGTTTCCCTGCGTCTGGCTCGCAAGTCGTACTTGGACGGTCTGTAAATTTGTCTTGGGCGCTTGTAGGTGTGATTTGTTTTTTAAATTTCGGTCCGCCTTCAGGGTTCCTGAAGTTCCTGAAGCTGGCCAATTTGTCCTGGGCCCTTTTCTATTTTTGTTTGCTGGTATTTGAGTCGCCCTGTTAGTTGACTTTTTATTTGCAATGGAGTCACGTAGCATTTTCACTAGCACACTCTTGTACGTATTTGGACAGCGACATGCGGCAATTTTCCACTAAATTTGCCATGTCAAACATATTTTGAATCGAATCCAGCAAGCCGGGCGACCTGGCTCATAAAGAATTCAAATTAATACATTAACAGCTTCAGATAAGCGACCTTCGGGGAGCGTCAGGTAATAAACGTTGAGTTGTTCGTGCCAAAGCCTCGAAAGTTTGCGCGCCAAAGCAATTTGCCTCAAGTGGCAATTCGGGAGCGTGCCAAGTGCCTTGGTAACGGTAACAGCTCACGGATTACACAACGGAAAGCAGGAGGTTGTGGGGGGTGGGGATTCTTGGGGGTTTTTACGGTTAACCACCAGCACCACAAAAGGTATTTATCTCATTGTGCGTAGATTAAGAGCTCTTCTCAAATTAGTTGAGTGTCGTCACGTGACACAAGATTCTGATGAGGATAAAGCAGGAGATGAGGCTAAAATGAAGTAAGGTGAACGAACAGGAAAGGATAACACTCTTTGTAACGATTTAAACTTTAAATAAAGTGAACTAAAAGCCCGGCTAGTAGCTTAAAGTTTCTTACCACCTTTGGTCATTCAGAGCTGCACCCCTTAAACCCCTTTTTTTTTAATCCCAAACCAAACCAGACCAGAACCAGCCTTTGCTCCGGTTACACTTCATAAATTTAAAGAATTATGAGCCGTGACGCAGACGGAAGTGGAATGCAACCGCAGTGGCAGGAACACGGCCAGCTCCAAGTGGCCAAGTCGACATAAACGTATAGACGGGAAGTTGAAAGGGGAGCCAACAGGTAATAACGGTTGCACGATTGGATGCTCCCGACAATTTCTGTAAAATTTACAACGAGGGCTGGCTAGAGCCGGCTATCTGTGTCCCCAGTGTCCGATTTAATCCGGTAGAACATTGATATTTTTGATCATATCTTTGAGGACCTAAATCAATCAAAGTTTATCATCGATTTTTTCAGCTCTGGCGCATTTTCAAGCGAGAGTTCAAGGATCAAAAAACAAAGTTCAAAGCGTCGGCAGTCGCTTTAATTGAGTTGCCACAGGCTCATGCATATGCAGGGCTCAATTAAAAGTGCGCCAAGAAAAACTGAAAGACAAACAAAAACAGGAACGGCGCAAGGACAACTCCTTTTTGGCTTTCGTGGGGTAGAAAATGTCTGCAAGTGACTCGAGTCGCGTCGAGTCTGAAGTCGAGCCGGCACTGTCTGTTGACATTTCGCGGTATGGAAAAAATTAAATTAAAATGCAAATTAGGCATTCCCAAGGAGTCTGGCCACCTTCACATATTTTTCCTACTTCTTTCTTGGAGCTTCTCCGCCTTTATTTTTTGCAACTCCTTGAGTGTCCCGGGGTAAAAGTGACAAATTGTTGTAAACACTGCAAGTTACGTATACGACTCGTGGGACCTGCTGGCTCTCGACTGACACCTACCAAATAAAGGGCACCACAAAGCCGGGGAGCTGTACCTATTTTATACATATTTTATCAGAGCCAAGAAGTCCCGATTTCTGCGCCCTGCGCTCTGCCCTCTCTTGTTTCTTTTTGCGGTAAATTATGTAAAGTAGTTGCGTAATGCTCTTGTTACAATAATTTAATCTTTTAATCTGTTTCTGTTCGACTGCGGTTCTCGTCCTCTAGGAAAATGCCATAAATAATTCAGCCGGCCCGCTGCAGATGTCGCTGAAAGCAGCCGAAGTCCATATCCTTGAAGGAATCTTTGCATTTTTAATTTCAAGGTAAACAAGCGAAGATAACTTCGCCGCCAGAAACGGAATCCTAATGAGCACTCCTCAAGGTAGCTTCACCCTGTCTATATTCCAAACTTCCGAATTGACATTTCAGCAGAGCTGAGGACGTTAATTCAATTTCCGCAAGCTGAAACAAAAATAAAAGAATCTTGGCTCAAAGTTAAGCCAGGCAACCCCTTTACCGGTTTTATCAAGGGGGCATAATAACGAACCCCCTTTGCGGTGGCTAATTATGCCGCATGGCACATCCTTTGAAGAGCTCTTTAATAAGGATCCCACGTCGGGCCATAAATCAAATGCCACGAAATGTAAATCCACAGGAGGAAAGAAATCGCAGACAACATAAAAATTCAATAACATTCTTTGGGTGCCACAAGGTGCACAAGTCACACACATACACCAACAAGCAATAACATCTCATGGATGGGTTTTTTAGGAGGAAAAGGAGGAAAAGGAGCCGGAACAGGATCCAAGCGGAAGCAATACACGGTGACACGTCGCAAAGGATACAAAATGTGGCGCTGTTAGTTCCGCAGCTCCGTTTCCTAGACAAAGGACAACGGCGTAATGTAACGGAAACTCTATTGAATTGCGATAAAAATCGCGTTTGCCAGGGAGCAGCCTTTGAACTCCGCGTATCCTTCGGTTGCAGGAGACACGGGCTTAGCCATTTTAAAGCATACTTTGCGGCTTGTCAACAGGCGGCAAAATTTATTGCAAATGTACGCCAAAAAAAGAGTTGCACGAACGTTGCGGCATGTGTGTTTGTCTAGTCGGGTAGTTCTGATTTTCTTGTTTCATATGAGACTTACTTATGTGCCACAAAAATTTTAGTTTTGAAATTTAGTGTATAGTTGTACAACAACCAAATAATTTGAGGTGGTTTATGGAAATATTAACCTGAAAAATAGGCTCTTACATACTTTTAATATTTTGGTTATCGGTCTTTGAAAAAGAAAATTAACTTCAAAATGTCCAATTCTTTAAAAATTTTAAATCAAAATAAAGAGCATTAAAAAGTCAACGTATCGCGCTTAACTATTTAGGAAAGCTATCCGGCTGACAATGTTATCGTTACGGTTATTGATTGAAATTTTTTACACTTTGGTTGTTGTCTCAGTTCCTTTCCCGTAACCCCTTAACAGGGATGACACTTGGCGACATCGGCTAAGGGTTAAGAGAAAATGACAGCTGTTGCCAGAGTGGATTGTTGTTATTTTTTTTGGCTTGTTCTGTTTTTGTGTTGATTTGCAAAATCGAAGAAAGTCAACCCGAGGAACAGGATATCTTCTGAGGCAGGTACGCCTTGTTTTCCCCATATGGTCCTGCCCTGGCTTACACGCACATCCTGTCACTTACAGGACCAGCAAAAGGACCATTCACATCACCTACACAATGCGAGCAGAGACGCACAATGGCCACATCAATTGTGCATTTCATTTAACTTGCCACGCCCGTGTGACTTTTAAGTGTTGCCGTATAGCACCCACCCCTTTCCCCAGGACCATCTACAGGAGCCAGGACTCTCCGAGTGCTGGACATGACAGCTTCTGCATGAGCGACTCCATCTCTCCGGCTCGCAAACTCACTGCCCCTATGGCAAACATTGTACTGCCAAAAGGCCGAAAGCCAAAGCCAAAGCCGTTGTCTGTAGGTTTTTAGGTGTGTTAGGTATTATCTTTGGCGCGGGCGGAGGGGGGAGGCGTGTGGCATACAACCACCCACACTCGCACACCCACATCCCATCCGCCCACAGCAAACTTTGTGTGCGTTTGTGTCATTGTTAAATTTTGCGCTCGAACGATCTGCAACGGATGACATCCGTATGGCAGGCAAGTTACTTTTTGATTTACAGTATGCTACTTTTAATACCTCGTAGTTTTGGGCATTATAGTCGTTGGGACTTCATACTTTACAAATTTAGTAACTGAGCTTTGCATATAGTTTGAGTAGTCATTGAGTATGACTAACAAATACTAGGTTTATTAAAAGTAAATTAAAACTTTTTAAAATAAAAATCGTAATAGATGAATCGTAAATCGTAATCCGTATTGGCTTTCATATTCCTAATGTTTATGGTTCATATTCAACGAATTTCACTAATATACTCTTTTAAACAAATAGTGGGTATTGTAAATATCAGAGTGCCACCAAATCATTTCAACTTGTTGTTCATCAAACCCCCGACTGACTTCTGACCCCTGGACCCAAAGCCCCGGACCGGCTTCCTGTCCCCCCGAAAAAGTTAGTGTGTCCAAGGTGCAGCAAAGGTTGTCACAAGTCGCCTGCCTGTCGTTTGTTGGTTGTCGCTTGTTGGCTGTCGTTAGCATTTGGTTTAAATTGCGCAAAATGCGTGTAATTGCTGGAACTGACGATTGAATGAGCCCCTGTATTAGAGGGAGATGTAGAAGTTCGAAATTGAAAGAGACCCGTCCTGACCCGTCCAGATCCGTCCTGGCAGGCGCCTCGTGTCCTCAAGATTTAAAGTTTCTGATTTGATTTGAGGCTGAGGCTTGTATCTGTATCTTTTCGTTATACATCCCACCCTTTGCCCCTCAAGGCTGACTGGCTGTTGTAATTATGAGCGCATTGTTGTGCGAAAAATTGAGTTTCGGTTTCGAGTTTACGAGTTTGTTTAGCTCTAAACTTGTGCCGCACTATTTTGGGCCTGGGCTTGGTCTGGATCTGGACCTGGAAGTAGACTCTGGCAGATGTTTCCGTTTCCTTTTCATAACCGGCTACAAAGTGAAAGTGTCCAAACAGGACACAGGGAGCCGAAAGGGTGAGTGGCTAAGTTTTGAGCAAATTGATAAACGTATTACAACGATAAGTCTTCTGTTTGTTTCTGATAAACAAACCTTGATTTAGTAGTTCACATGCTAACAAATTAGTATACCTATGTTTACCCTATTTTAATATTAAACTTTTACGGTTTACCTTTCCCCATTTTCATTTCACTTTACGCTCAAGTAGGCGCAATTAAAAAAAATCACCCGACGGTCCACTTTCCATTTTGCACGGAGCCCACTTTCTCTCACTCTTACCCGGGACTTCCATTTGCATTCGAAATGCCTGTTATTATTGCTGTTGATAAAAGATTGCACAATGTTTACTCGCACAATCCCCCAGCACCCAGCCCCAGCCACCAGCCTGCATTGCAACATTTTTCGCAGTGTGCAATGCAAATTTGCGGCCGATGCGGTAATTGCCGCTCATTATGGTCAGGCAAATGTGGCCATCGCCATTTGCCAGTTGGCTGCGAATAAGGGAATGCGGCCCGAACCGGAGCTGATAAGACAAATGCAGCTCCGGAGCCACCTGCCACGCCCACTACGGCGGTACAATGGCACACTCCTCCACAGGCCCCAAGCCTCGGCCTGGCTTTTAATGCAATTTTTACATCTCGCACTCACAAAAAGGAGCACAGGACACAGGAATTGGTCCATAAGTCACTTTAATGGGCTTTCAATGAGGTGTGCCCCGGGAAAATAGCAGGGGCATTACGCAAATGCATTAATGGCATTTTAATGTTGAGGTATTCCAGCCTGTGTCCATTCTGCACACACACCCGTCGCATCAACACCCACCACCCAGGTAAGGGTTAAAGTTCGCCTACGGAATCCCAAAAATGTCCACAAATTACAAAAAAGAAGCGATATAAAGGCAAACTTTAAATGACTATAAAACCGTTTGGCAAAACTTTAAACCACAAAAAGGTAGTGGCCCCCGTTTTTCCATTAATTTTCGCCCCTGAAAATGATAAATTATTTTGAGCAAATGCCGCAAGAATTTTGTGCTTGCCAAGTGAAAAGTTAAGAAGCCAAGAGTAGGCTATGTGTGAGTAAAATTTGGGAATCGTTTTCCATGAGATTTATTGTGGGCTTCGGTTAACCGAGGTTCGTTGGAATTTATGCGACTGCGTTTGTCATCTCGGCCCCGAAAGGAATTCCAAAGATTCACACCTCCGAAAAATATACGTATGCCCATGTCCAAAATTCATGCATATGGTTTATATTCTCACCCACTGAATCCCAACCCCATGTCCGACTTAATTTGCTGGAAAATTTAAACAATCAAAAAAGGAAAAGAAACATGGCATAGGAATTAATTCGCAGCCACGGAATGAACTTTGACACCTCGTGCAGCAATTTTGCGGTGGACAAACCTTTTTGGGGCTTTCGGAACTTTTATAGGAAGCCCACTCGTTTTTTATCCTCAACCGGAGTATTTTTTGTTCTCGGGGCATCCCGGGACTGACTCGCTGGCATTTAATGAGCCCGGACCGATGTCGACAGCAACATTATTATTCCAAATAAAAGCGCATTATGCTGGATTATCAACTCAAGTCGGACAACCGAAATGGGAATAGAGCCAGCGGGTCCCATATGGCGAGAAAGGTAGGAAATGCGAATGCGAAAACTTAATTTCCAGCAGGCACGCCATGTATGATGCTGCCGCATTCCACTGCCCAGTTCTCTGGACAGCGTCCTGGGCACAGGACACTGGACATGGGACACTTGACCGTCCTCTCCCCCGCCGGCTTAATGAATGTGCCGAGTTGTCGGTCGACCCTTTCCCCAAAACTCCTGCCCCGTTGTCCTTGTAGTCCTGTCCTCAGCTTTGCAATTAAATGTGAAAATGTTGAAAATAATTTGCATTACGTATGCGCCCCCGTCTCTGCCGGCTTATCGCCTGCAATTAAGGTAGTTTCTGGAAGGGTTTTGTTTACCCAGAACTGGAAGGGGAAATGATTTTTTGGGGAATTTAATTACTGCAAGGATTTAATTATGTCATCCCCGGTGTGGAGCTTTGGACCAAATGTCACTTAAATTTTAAACAAAGTTGGTAGTGTATGTACATTTAAGCCTTTCTGGTTGCTTTTAACTTTGCCTGATATTAAAATTTATCAGTTTTTAAACAGTTTCAACTTTTTCCGTTATTATAACAAAGTTATGCAGAATTATTTTTTGATTTCCAACAATAACCAACCGAATAATTCAATAAATTGGACAGCTTTTTTCATTGTAAAATTTGCTCGGCTTGTCCTGGACAAAGCCCGAAATCCACAGTCAATTTACCTGCATTGTCCTGCTGCAATGTCCCTGCCAGTTTTTTTTCTGCGACGGTTACTTTGTTTTCGTTGGGGATTTTTGCACTTGAGATCCTTTGGACGTGCGTTTCATGGCTTCTGTGTTCGGTTATTTTAAATGCAATGCAAAAAATCGGGTGCTGACAATGAGCGGAAATGAATTATGTTTGAGGCTCAACACCGATGCACCCCATCCTGTCCTTTCCCATCCTGGAAACTGAACCACCGCTGAGGTGGCGGCCATTGTGCAGCATTATTGTGCGAGTGCGAGTGCATTTCGCGTTGCACAGTCACAGTTTATTGTTGCCACGCGGAGGCAGACAAATAAATCAATGACAGCGCGACTTTATTGTTTCGCTCACAGAAATATTGCCTTTATAATATAAAACAGCGGAGCCACCGGGCAGGCCTCGATCGTGGCTGGCTGATAAATAATAAAATACCTATAGGGAGTATCCCCCCGGGAGGTGGGTCCGATGGTGGGTACCCTTTATATATATTAAATGGGCTGCGGTCTGGCCTTCTATTGACAAATTTTTGAATGATGTATGGCAATAAAAATCCATTAATTGTGGCTTGTGAAGAGAGGATTAAACCTGATTCCCCATTGTCACTTTTGCAGGGATGACACTTTTTCTAATATTCATATCAAGCTTTAACCAATTCCTTATGAACAATTTTCATAAATTTCATTGCCAAATTCCTTCAAAAATGTAAATTAAATGTCTTTATCTTATTGCTGCACTCCTGCAACTCTGATCTAATTTGCTTCTGAGCTTCTGTGCTTTAACTTGGCAAAACCCAAACCTCAAGCAGCTCTCAAGCTTAATCCAACTAATACGACTCAATTTAAACACCGCTAAATCAACAACTGCCACTTTGGGAAAGAAGCGGGAAAATGCGGAGAAAGTAGCTGGGAAAGCCCTCGCCAAAATCCAAGCTACGAAGATTGAATAAACTGTGAGTAAAATTAAAAGTGCCACAAGTAGCGGGGACGGGTGGCACGTTGGCGCCAAGGACCAAAGCAGCTGGAGCACAACACCCACTCCATGGATTGCTTCGAGTACACCTACAGGACTTTTTTCCCGTCCTGCAAATTCTACAACCGAACAAGTTCCGTCAGAGTGCGCAACATTTTTACGCTTCTTTTGGTTCATTTTCAATGCATTTAACTTGAGTGACTCTTTAATCCTTGTAAGTATCTTAGAATGTCAGGGAAGGGGATGGTCCTGGAGAAAGGACTCTCTCCTCCGCCTGGCAGCCACTGCTACAGTATTTATTTACCTTGCGCCTTTTGTGCCCACGTGCAGTTTCTTGCTCGTCGTCTTCTCCTTCAGATATATATTGCCCGACTCTAGTTCCTTTCCCAATTTCGCTGTCGTCGCTTCGCAGCTACGTGTCCTGAGTCCTTGAGGAGAGCCGTAGAGGATGGTGAGGGGAATGAGTTTGTCTGCCACTTGGCATATTTTAAATACATTTCATGCGCTCCTGAGCTTGGTTTTCCTCTTCCGATTCTTACGTCTTTGCTGCTGCTTCTGCTTCAGGATATTTACTTCTTGAAAATATGTTTACTCGTGTTGTGCATATTTTAATCGTTTACTTTGCCACACACTTTTTCGGCAGGGCCTTTTATCCCACCCAGTGGCAGGACTCTTTGTAAATGTGAAAGTCCTGTTTGAGTTAAGTTTAAGTTAAATAAGCCATGTGAGTCCTGTTTCTGTTCTCCTTTTCGTAAGTGACTAAATTTGGGTAGAATTTAAAGAGTCTTCTTGAGTAGGTTTTTGATTATTTTAATATGTTTAATTAAAGCAATCAATACAAAAAAGTATTTCTGATATAACTAGCTAGATTCTGTATCTTTCTAAAAATTTTATAATGAAGTATGAGATACAAGATGTGTACGTATATTAAGAACCTTAAGGCAATTCGTTAGCTCACGAGATGCGCTTCGACGCCTTCCCTTCGCGCTGTGAACATTGGTCTTGTTTTTAAAAAAGGATATGAGGCAGGAGTCCTTAAAGCGGGCGAAGTTTGGCACACAAATAGCCAAAGGCTCCAAGAAGCTGTCTGCCAAAGTTTTCCCTTAAATGCTCACCGAAGGGACGAGATGAATTTACATATGTTAAGCTTCCAAAATCCCTCACTTCATTGATGCTTATCGAATATTAAAGGTGATACCAAACCCATAAATGTACAAAAACCACCCACCGCTTTCCCGGTTCACCCCTTTGGCGATTCCCTTTGATTGCTCAGTTTGTCGTAAAACTTTGTGCTTACCCGCCAAGGATGCTTTGATTTCTGGGGAACGCCTGCCGAAATTATTTCAATTAAGTTTCTTACAAACCACTCCAACCCCATCTCCAGAAGCCTCACTCCCCGCGAACTTTCTTTCATTAGTTGCTCTTGTTTTTGTTTTGCCCCTGGAATTTATTGTCAGGTTCGATGGCTGGAAAAGTTTTTATTGCACGCGCCTGGAGTTCGCCTCTTGTTTGTTGGCTTTTGATTATTCAAATTAAGCTTAATTGTTAAGGTGGCTCTGGAGATGGCCAATAAAAATAGTCGTTGAGTCGTCTTGAATTGTTTGTGGATTACGATCGTTATTGGGGCAGCACTTTAGTTTAGTTTTCGATGGCGATTTGATTCCTCTCGCATCGAATGTCGTCCTAACTTTGATTTCCACTCACAGTTTTTGCCGATTGGAAGCATCAAAGGGCGGAAGCGTTTCCAGTGCCAACAATTTTTTTCATCGATTTGCGGTGTACCTTTTTGTGACACTCCCCTTTCCGTTGGTTTTTGTCAAATAGGCCCATAGAGAGTACCACTTTTTAATGGTTCGAAAAGACCATATGATGTCCTCTACAATTCTGTGTTTATTTTATGAAAGAATTTTTAACGTCTTTTAATCTTTTTTACTAAATAATTTTTTTAAATATATTGTACATATTTTATATTTTTTAATGGTTTCCTTTTAAGCTTAAAACTTAAAGGCTGATCCCTATTCCATCAGTTATATCTGAAACACTGGATATTGACCGAAATACACACAGAATTTCAGTGCCAAAGTTGGTCAGCGAGTATGGCGCGAAATTCGTGCATTAAATGGAGTGGACTTCCGGTTGGTGAAAGCTGCGGCATCGAGTGGTGGCTCCTCCATTGGAGTGGCAGAAATATGTGGATAGATGGAATCGACTGCCGAATTTATGCCCACTGGCCAATAATCCATTTTTGGGGCCATCAACTAAACCGAAATATTGGCTCATCCATTGTTTCCGTGCTAATTGTTTGGGAGAATACATTTGCCAGCAATTTGCCAGCGAAATCTCCGTTTGAAGCTTTTCTTTTTTCCCCTAATATCTCCCCGCCATCCCTTTTATTCTTGCACATTTTTTTTTTGGCACCACCTTTGGTTTTGGGGTTGGGGATTGGCGGAGGATTTGTGGGCACATCTGCTGGGAAGGTTTGCAATTATTTTGCAAACAATGAAATTGTTGCTGCGTGTGCAAACATAAAATCAAATTGTGTGTAGGTGTGCAGCTGTTACGGCTCAGACACAGATACAGATACAGTAACGGAGGCGGACGCAGATACAGATACGAAGATACTTGTGAGGTGTCGCAGCTGCCGAGCGAGCGTTTGCCATTGATTTGATTTTGCTCGGTTTACCTATTTGGGGGAGTCCATAGATATGCAAATTACTTGCCAGGGAGTGGCAGGTGATGGCTCCATAAAAAGCGTAATCAATATGTTTCGTAGATGGGCAGGGAGCGTGTTGCATGGTGCCTGGGCGGCATTTACTCAGCAGTTGGGCGGCAAATGAATTTAAAATGAGTTGGAGCTGGCGCGAGAAATTTTCTGGCCAAATTTCGCTAACAAAGTGCAAATCGAGCGAAATAAATCACGGAACTGAGACAAACGCCACGATCTGGCTAAATTAATCACGTGGCCATACATCAAAACAAACAGATCATGACAAATGCAGGGCGTAAATCGAGCAGGGACATCCCCGCCGGATCACTCCTTATTTTTTGTATCTTTTGTTGCTACACCTCGTTCATTGTCCGCAAGTCTCAACTCTTTTTCTTTAAGATACTCTTCCTTAAAAAGTACTTTAGTATCTGACTGAAAAATTAGACCAAAGACCACTTAGCGACTGGTATTTATTTTGTTTTAAATGAGTTTTAGAAGGCCTGAATAGAGGGCAACTAAAGGGCGTTCAAACTTCGACTTGCTTTCAAGAAAATCCCTTCACTGACAGTACTTTAATTAAAATAATTTTTACGTTTGCTGGCAGTGCTTTTTCCACGTGAAATTCCACCGCAGAACAAAGCAGGAGGACCGGAGCAGACGACATCGAAGAAGACGGCATAGCCGCTGTCATGTTCGCTTGTCTAGAAATGTGTCCGTTGGCCAGGTTTGCATCCAACATCCAACAGCAAAACTCCAACCCATTCCCATACCAATTGCCAGACTCCGGCCAATGCCAACGCATAAATTATGCTTCGTTGTCGTCGGGAAGAGCAGAAGAGTACTATAGTATCATAGTTCTTAGTGCGGCAGACTGAGGTGACAAAAGGTACCACAGACTGAAAAATAAACGGCAGACTGGCTGCGGGAAATTTCTTGGCAGACACAAAATAGTTTTTAGCCAGACTAGAACCAAAAGCAGCCTTCCCGCTCACTTGCCCACATTGTCCGACAGGCAATGGAGTTTTAATTGTCCAACGGGCCCGCATAAATTTTAAGCTGCGCGATTTAAGATTTTCTAAGACATTTGAAGTCAATCTATCGCAGCCTCTTAATGGTCAACCAGGTGCCAGCTTCCTAGACATGACCGCAGCAGAAAACATATAGAAATTCATCTGAAAAAGCCGAAACTGAACAAAACACGACTATTTGGCCGACAGCCAGCCAGGCAGCTGGCCAAGGGGAGAACTCTTATAGTGTGGTCGGGCGGGAGCATGGAAACAAGAGTTTGCCCCCACCTTCTGGCCAAGGAGTAAGGGAAATGTTTTGCATTTCAAATTGCATTTTAATCGCATTTCAACCTGAAATGCCATTAGACATAATTCGTTTAGCCGCATTTGTCATTGGCTCGTATTCCGTATCTCGTCTCTCGCCTCTTGGCTTTCGGCTTTCGGCTTTCGGACCCTGGGTTCTCTGGACTCTGGACTCAAATCATTTCGATATGGCCAGGAATGTGCATAGATGATTGGGATTGTTTCGCTCCAGCGGAGGACAATTGGCGTCCGCACACGTAAATCAACTTTGGCATTGATTTCCACTGGCTGACTGGCTGTCCCATGTCGATTTCGATTTGCATGCAACTGTCCAGATTATGCAATCACTCCCCCATGTCAAATTCGTCCTGCCGTAATTGATTGTGAGCCATCTCCGCCCCTCAGTCCACTGGCATTTAATCAATTTATGCCCGGTGCTCGAATGTCAATCGAAAGTTCGAAATGGATTCGTTTGAAACGATCGATCGATGGCCGGTGCACTGCACTCGATGCAGGCACGTCTTGGCACCTGTCAACACCTTCGATCTAGTGATCGATCTGCACTGAAAACAATCACTATCAAAGGTTTGATCAATAACAAAAATGTATATATTAAATAAACCTTTAAATACATAAAAAAATTATTCAAAAAGACTAAAATCTCTTCGTTTCAAAACGTAAAAATTATATTATTTTCAGTGAAAGTCTCGGACAAACGGCTCTGCATCTGTTCTGTTTTCTGTGCCTTCTAGAGTATAAATAGAAGACTCACCTTGCCGATGAAGGTGTTGAAAGGCTGGCCCATCGACTGATTGACCGATCGTTGGCATATTTAGATTTAAATTTAAATTAGCTCTATACATTGTATGACTTATCGATTTACCCAGACTGACCCTGACTGAGGCAGAGGCATGAAATAATTTCTTTTGGGTTTTTTGCTACTTTATTCATTTTTTTGGTGGGACAGCTGGTGAAAAAACTCAATTTCCTGGGCGTAGACTGGGGCCATCAAATGCTTTACGACGGCAGACCGCAACTTGAAATTTAACACACGTTGCGCCGGGATAGTCGTCGGTTGACCCCTTTGGTCTGTCTGGGTTCTGTTGCTACTTTTTCATTTTTCGCATGTAATGTGTGTAATCAAAGTAACAAAATCCAAATCATATTTCCTTCATTGACCACAAAATGTGGGCGGCCAACCCTTTTCCGCTTCCCACCCATTCATCTTCGATGCGCATATAAAACATTTTACTAGATTCATACAATCAATGCCCGGCCTCGGAACATTTCTTAACCTTGTTAGATTGTACGTTTTTTCCCGGTCTCTGGTCTCTAGTCTCTGGGCAAAATTATTGGTCTGCGCATATGTAATCATCTCTGTGGTGGCTGCGATTCAGGACCCTGGGCAAAGTGGCAGGAAGGTGGATGTTCCATGGGACACGCCATAAAGTGCACACAATCAAAACGAAATTCGTTTTTAGGTACAACTCCTTGGAGTGTTTTCTTCAAGGGTTACTTTGTTACATCCTTTTTATTTATTTCCCGTGTAGTATATTTGAAAATCTTACTGGCCTTTTGGACAGGACTATTTCACATATGTTGGCAATTTTTTATTTATTGGCATTACGTTTTATGAAAAGGTGTTGGGCGGTCCATCCAAAAAATATAAATTTTCTGCAAAATTCTTAAAGCGGTTAAAGCTTAAGATATTTTTTATATTTTTCTATTAATTAATCTTTTGAATAGGGTCTACTCCATGAAACTTATTTAAATAAAAGGTGTATTTTGGGGTAAGTCAACAAAATTGCCGAGTCAGCAGTTGGAGTCGGGGTGCCAAGGTCCGACACCAACCACGTCGTTCGGCGGTGGACGAGAGTTCATTATTAAAAGTTTTTAAAAGCAGATAAGTGCACAGACTGATAGAGATACTCGTATCCGAGTGTGTTAGCAAACACACGCATAGAAGGATATGACACTGAGAAAAAATTGAGAATTCGATGTAAGAATGCAAGTCATTCTTATGTTTCCAAAAAATATCCATAATTGTCCTGTTTATTAGACTAAAACCCAAGTTCTATTGATTTATATATATTTTTAGCTAACATTACAACTATTTTTTGTTCAGTGCTGTGGAGCGATAACGATAGCCCCTGCTGAGGCGTCACTTCACCTCTAATTGAAACATTAAGTTGCACATCACGTACGCGGTGTCAGACACTAGACGCCACCAGAAGACTGGCATTTTGGGGCACGAGGGAGCTCGTAGTATGCTAGGAGTATGCTAAAATGCGGTTGGCGGTGGCCTTTGGGTTTACCTTGCTTCTGGGGCAGGGACTATCAACCACTCAGCACTTTATTTTTTCCGTGTTGGCATTTTAAAAGGCATTTAAGCTGAGCTGGTTGGGTTTATGCTAAGAGTGCAAAGTGATTATGTCCCGGAAATTTGTTTGTCGATGATTAAGTCGGGGTAAGGGACGGTGAGGGCTCCAGACAGGGTCTGACAATGATTTGACTACGTTCACGTATCCACTGGGTCATCACTGAATCAGAAATAAATATGCATTAAACTAGATTTTAAGGATATATGCTTGTATTCTCACCCCATTTGGAGCCTACGATGACTGGACAGGCGGCGTGCAAGGTGGATTTGTCACCTATGCCATCCGTGTGCAAATTATACCACATAAGTGCCGTTCCAGCTCGGGGGTAGACAGTATACCCTGGAAAGTTTGATACTTTTGGAAAAACTGTAGCTCCTCCTTGCTCCACATCGCTTAGCTAGCTTAAAGAAGTCAATAAAATATATTTTTAAATTGTAACTAACTCACATAAAATAAAACAGTGGCTATGCGATCTCCTAAATACTTTTTAGTCCGATTACGATAGTAGCCCGTAAAAAATGTACCCGATGAGTTAAAATAATCCATGTGCTTTCCGTAATGTCCTCCAATACCATAGTTAATTATCTAAATTTTTAAAAATAAAAATAAAATATAAAAACTATCATTATATAAATACCTGAAACATCTCTGCATCGGCCAACTCCAAGCCACTCATATCGTGGATACGCCTGGAAATTCGCTTAGTGAGTTCTCTATACCCCTGTTGGGTCCAAAGTCCTTTGGCTGTTCTAACCAGTTTTTTAAACGAATCTTTTTTTATCGTAATAGCTTGAACCAGTTTTCGATCAGACATTTTAATAAGTTCTGATATTTCTTGAGGAGAAAGGACATTGTGAAATAGTACCACATATGGATCCAATCCGACTTGCTCCATTTTAAGTGGTGCAATGCGAATAAAAGGTGTGGTGCTGGAGTTATAAAAACACTTTAATCGACTATTTCGACTAATAAAAGTTCCTTTGCAAGATTCTTTTATATTATTGGAAATCTTTTGATCGGCAATTTTTGTCGGGGTGCTTTGGTTTTCCTTCTTAAGGCTCAGGATGTCTTCCTTTTCACGTATAAGGAAGGCATTGTTACTGCTGAGCTCTAGGCCATGTTTTAGGACAGATAGAGCTTCTGGGTATTGTTCTAAAAAAAAGGGAATCATTGTTAGATTAAGGAAGCAAGACATTTACAATTTGTTACTGGATTGGAAAAATGACTCAGCAAGAAGTTTAATAACATCCAACTCCTCTATACTCAAAGGTGCTCCCATGGGCAAAGGATCCTCATGAATTCGTTGCCACACTTCCTGAAGCAAAGGAATAGCATCCAAAAATTCCAATTTTTCAAACAAATGCTGGCCCATGGCATACAAATCATCTACACTCATGGTTATACTACATAAAAAAAAGGATTCTAGAGCGGAAGATATTGTACCAAATTAAAACATACTTATATTTAATACCAAAGAGGTTTCCTCTTATAATATCACTCATTTTCAGATCATAATAGTCCCTTATTCGGAGAATACCTGCACAGGCACCATAAAGATCCAAGTCCGTGGGCAATTGCTTAAGCCAAAGGTCTAGTGCTTTCATTTGCAGGACTCCCACTGGCTTTTGCATAAATCTTCGCCACATTACCCAATCCTTGTTTAACCTTCTTATAAGTGAAAGTCCATTTAATGGATTTGACACGTAGGTCAAAGGATCAGCGTAACCCCTGCCATTTTCCACTCTCATCGCTGCAATTTGACTAAATAATTTGTAAATTTAGTGATGCAATTAGAATCAAGAAACTTTTAGAAGTATAATTGTACCTTTCCAGAATCTGAAGTTTTTGTTTCAAGTCGATTGCGTATTCCTCTAGGTTATTAATTAATTTTCTCTCCATTTCCAATAGTGGTACCATAGAAGCCACCGATAGTGTTGGTTTCTTATCAAGAGTGCCATTTGTCAACGAAAAAAGTATAATTAATATCAAAAGAGCTACAAGTTTCATTGCAAATATGTTTGAAATTCAGAAACTGAGCATTAAAATGTTAAATTTTGTAGACTTAAATGACTTGGAATGCTTGGGTAACATGTTAATCCACTTATAATAAAGAAAATACTGAATAATCAAAAGGAATTTGTGTATCAATTAATTTGATATGAAGGGTATTTCCACCTGTCGAATATGATGAATGATGATGTTGACCAAAGCGCCTTGGAATTTTTCAAACTTGACATTAGATTGCTTTTATCAAATGCCGTGTGACTTTAATTGACACTTATTTCGATTTGAGGTAGTTTTTATTGAGTTTCATCGTGGGTGTATAATATCACTAGACTAATTATAAAACATTTGAGAATCATAGTCACTTTTTAAGGCAAGGGCGACTGCGGAACTGGGCGCGTTCTCGAATCCATTTGTTGCAAACTATAAAGGGTAAATAAATATGTTATTATAAATTAATAGTAAAATATGGTTAAAGATCAGCACTTACCCCACTTGGAGCCAACTAAAACCGGGCAGGCGGCGTGGAGCGTTAGCTCATCGGGTTCACCATCATCCTTAAGATTATACCACATTATAGCCGATCCTCGCTGAGGATAAACGGCCTTATGAATGGTGGGAAAAACTGTGGCACCGCCCTGTTCTACATCAGACATCTACAATATTTCAAAAATTTCAAATATTAGTTTAATTTATAAAATTATTAGTAAACATTTCTTACTTACATAAAAAAGTACTGTGGCTATGCGATCTCCAGTCAATGCGCTGGAATTTTGCTGTTGTCGTACGAATTACATCATTTAAATCATTTAAATTATTAAAATTTTAGTTGAAATTGTACTTACAGTTGTATTAAAAAAGTCGTAGTGCTTGTCGTAGTGCCCTCCCAATCCATAGTTCATTAGTTGAAGCATTTCAGAGCCAGACAGATCGAATCCTGTCATATCGTTTATGCGAGCATTTAGTCGAACAGTTAAGGAGTTGTAAGAATCGGGGAACCAGGCCACCTTGGAGGTTCTGGTCTTCACCACTGTGTTCTTTCCCTCAGAGGCCTTGAAAACGGTGGCCCTTTTTAGACTTGGGGTGGCCATTTCTTTCATTTCGTTGATCTCCGCAGTAGAGAGTACATCGTGGTAAAGGACCATGTAAGGGTTCAGACCCACCACTTCCATCTTGAGAGGAGCCAGGGTGAGGAACGGTGTGGTGGTGCTATTGTAGCGACAGAGAAGCTTGGAGTCGGTGGACGGTGGATACATTCCTCGACAGCCCATTTCATAGAGAGTTGGGTGTCTGTTTGGATTGGAGAGCGGGTTCTAAAAAGTTATTTAAATTAATTAATAATCCGTCATAAATATTTTTGAAAGCACAGTTTAATCATCTAGTTCCTGTTTTGTCAATTGTTATGATACTCATATTGATTATATGTAGGTACTTTCTGAATGTGTATCGGTTTTGTTTCTTTTTTTGGGGTCGTTAAATTTAGCCCTATCTATGTTTCCACAACGCCCTTATCACCTGGAAAGACCTACCGTCGGTTGGGGCTGCTGGTTGCTGGTTCCCGTCCTTATCAGAGCTTCTATTTCCATTTTCTTCACCAGCAGTTTAATATCATGCGGCTTATCAGTCAGTGCAATGTTAACAACTTTCAGAGCATCCGCCTTTTGGTCTATCGGAGTGTAATATTTTTAGAACCATATCGAAACTACGGACGAACTTCTGCACTTACTAAGCTTAAGCAAAGTTTCCGCATAAAAGGTCAGGACTTCATCCTTGGCTAGCAAGAAAGGTTCCAGCAGTTTGAAAGTGTCCATCCAAGTAATTGTTTGGTAAAGCCACCTGGATGCTCCATTGAAACTCCCCTGGTCGAAGAGGATCTGCGCCATGGCATATGAATCCAAAGCAGTGAGGCTGACACTTAAAATGGTAGACATTAAAAACATTTTATTATTCAAATGTGATATCATACTTACGGGTATTGCTTTCCATTAAGAAGCCCCTTGGCTATGTCCTCCACCTTCAAGCCATAGGTCACCTGAATTCGATCCAAGGCGCTTACTGCCTCTTCGACGTCGGTACTTGTGGGCATTTCCTCCCTGAGGGTCTGGATCTTGTCAGCCTGGGTCAAGCCCACTTGATCCTCCATGTAAAGCTGCCATATCAGCCAGTCACGATTCATACGACGGATCAGGGAAAAAGAATTTAAAGGATTCGAAAGGTAATCCAAAGTGGTGCTCTGCGCCTTTTGGTTCTCCAAGCGCAGGCTTTCTATACTCCTAAAATATATAATATTTTAATCTATATTGAGACAGTATTGTTTGATTTAAATCAATTTTTTAATGGCTTGTCAACACAAGTACTTAAATAAAGATAACAGACTAATCTTTTGTTTTGAATAAGCTTTTTTTGTACTTTTTATTTTATTTTGTTATAGGTTGTACCTCAATAGCATATGATATAGTTTTTTATGATTTATAATATTTTGAATATTATAAAGTAGACTTAGTTCTGACCAAATATTTTCATTACCCACCTGCGCACCGTGTCCAGTTTTTTTTCCAACTCGTCGGCGTAATCCGCAAGGTTCTGGATGAGTTGGTCCTCCAGTTCCAGCAACTTGACCATTCCCGCCACCGAAGTGCAGTGACTTGCCTCCTCGACACTGTGCACCTGCCTTAGCACCTGACAGGTGAGCAGCATCAGCGAAATAAGCCACTTGAATAATGCCATTATCCACTAACTTTTACCGGAATCGCTCCAGTTGGGTCTACGTACCAGAGCCAACTGCCGGAGCTTGCCAATCGAGCTGCCAAAGTTAACATCGGGCCGAGACGAACACCACTACGGTAGTAAGTTCCGTTTGTTAAGATTACGAGTCTGTGGCTTTCAGTTTCGCCCACTGATAAGCGGCGCATCGATAGCGGCACGCAGCGATTTAATTCAGGGGAAAACAGCACCGGAACAAAACAAGAGTGGTGCCAACTACGTGACGGCCAAAGAGCTGCGTCATCAAAGAAACGTGCTGGTTAAGATCACTGACCACCGGCAAGAATTGTGGGTTGCTGAATCGGTTAAACTTTTCTTAAAACTTAAACTTAGAGATTAATAAAACCAATAAATAACTTATTCTGCAAAAAAGCCGATAAACACATTAAAATGATATCAGAATTGGCAAGCTTGCCTTATTAAATACCTTTATCACTTTTAATTAATTTACTTTTCAAATACCAGAAAGAGAGAAAATTAAACTTGAACAAGAGTACTAGTACACATCCAAGCGGAAGCACCCGACCGGGACATGCTTATTGGTTAATGCTCGCATTGCTGAACATTGGTGAATTGTTGGCCGGGCTATCTGCTTTAGCCATGAGTGCGTCCGTTGAAAGGATTTTTGCGGAAAACCTAAATACCATACCGTTTTGTATGGCAGACCCACTTGTTGTTATTGTTGAGCTCGCCAAGGTATATCAATGGCAGAAAAGGCTTTAAATTTTACACTTTTTCGGGAGGATGCTCCGGGCCAGGTCGGTCATATGTCCTGCCGTTGATATCGGCTTAACTCTGCCATAAAACTGTCAGCGTCATGCCTACTATGCGGGGTCGGGTTGTTGGACAAATGAAATAAATTTTACAGCCAAATGGACAGAGCGGCCGAACAAAAAGGCCAAATGCAAGCGTACCCGGAGATTTGTGTTCTATGAAGTGGGTGGGCGTGTTTTGTGGGGAGTGCGGAAGGCAAATCTAATGCGGACAACAAAAGCACCTGTGACCTGGAAAGTGTCCAGCAGCCAAGGACCCCTCAGTCCGCATGCATGTTTATGTCCGAGTACGAGTCCGTATCCGTGACCGTAGCTTTTGGCTTTACGGGTTCACTGTCAACAGCTGGACGGGACTTTAAGCTGCTTTCGGGCCACTTAAAGCCAGACATGGGCAAATATTTGCCCGCCGCAAAACATTGTTGTGACGCTGAGAGTTCTGCTGCCCTCCCCTACGGCAGACCAAGCCAGGAGCATGTTCATCAATTAAGTGTCATCAATCATCGGAGAATGGATCAAAATCGGCGACTAAAGCGACGGGCAAACATGTCACGGTACAAAATATCGTTTAACCTAAAATGTCAGAACCACAGAACCTATTTACTTCAGTCAGTTCTTGGAACTAAAACGGAGTTTGAGATTCTTAGTAATAAAATGAATTTTTTTTGTTGAAATAATAGGTTTTTTCAACATTGACTCTTTACCAAAAAACGAAATTATTTTCCTGGAATATTATTTAATTAAAACTTTTCTATTTATGTTCTATAGACTATCATACCTTCTCATACCCTATATAGAACCACCCCTTAGATATTGAAATACCTAAATACACAAAAGCTAATGCATTTGCGGGGGTGAGGCTTCAGAATCGTCATCGATAGCACCTTCTCCAACATATCAGTTTCATTTTGGTGACCCACTGAATTCCATGGCGGGCATAAAATTTGAAAACGTTAAAACTTTGAACGCTCACCACTTGGCAAAGTTTTTCAATGCTTTATGGGCCGGCCAGTAAGCTCAAATCAAGCGGAAATGCGAACACTTGGATTTGGAATTCGGAGTTCCCAAAGAACAAGGAACGAGACTTGAGAAACAATGCTCCATTAATGGCGCCCAGCGGTCGAAGATGCCGCCCGCCAATCTATTCCAATACGAAATCAATGTCGAGCGGTTGCAGTTATGATTATTGCAGTTGTCAAAAGTTTTTCCCAAGGAATGGGGGGTGGGGGGGTGTCCTCCAGCATAATGGGCTGGGCAAACAGTGAAGCTGATTCTCGGTAAAGGTTTATGCAAATGCCGGAGCTTTTATACACTGGCAAACAGACAGCGCTTGAAGGTCCAAGGCGACGGCGATGGCGATGGCTCGCTAAAAAATGCTTATGACTTGTGTAAACAATATTCCCCGGACCAGGATCCTGAGTCCTTCGTTATACTTACGTGAAGGTATGCCCCAACCCCATGTCGATACGTTTCTGTGGCTCCAGTTAGAAAAGAACACCCGACGAGTATCTCCGGATCTGGGTGTGTAAAAATATTTTATGGACTTTGGCATTTGCCGGAGAAAAGTTACTTTGTGCCAGCGTGTGTGACTTCCGCTTGTCCTTGCATGTCCTTCTGCTCACAAACACACATGCTCCCACATTTTTATGCATTTTCTTAGCGGCCATTTTTATGCCCGCACACGTTTTCCATTAGACATCAACAGGACTGTCGTTTCCTCCAGTTCAGCTCGTTGTTTGAACTCCCAGATATCCTGGCGTTTGGCTAGAGGAGGGCTCGGGGGTAGACAAGCTGGCTGAAAACCTGTCACTCCCGCCTCTAATTGAAACTGGGTCAATTGTGCCGGGTTAGAAGAACATTAATCAAAAGCGGAAGACAGTCTCTCTCGTTTTGCATTCGTCATTAAAGCAATTATCATGTTGGGACGATTACTCTTTGTTAGGAAGCTCCGAGCGATTGATTGAAACTGTTGGCTGAGCTGCGAACTTCAAGCTGCGAAACTTCAAACTGTGAATCCGCTAAATAGGAACAGTGTCTAGGTGGCATTAATCTTCATAAGCGTGACAAGTTCATTAGAAAAGCAAACACGGCATTGATTCCGCTTGCCTCCGACCGGAGGAAGTACCTACCCCTTGATGGGTGGCTAATTAAAAATGTAACACGTATTAAACAGATATCCTGGGGCGTTAAAGTAATTTATCAAGGAGGGGATAAGTTTGCACTTCCAATAGCTTAAAAATCAAAGAACACTTTTTTTTAACCTTGATTTAAAGTCTAAAATATAATACAAAAAGATATTCACATTTTCCGTATATAAAAATATTATCCTTACCCTTACTTTATCTCCCACTAGTCTTGTGCGCCTTCCACCGTGCTTCGCATAATATCGCGGATATAATTTTTTAGCAAGGCGCTGAAGCGCGACGCGTATAATGCGCATAATTTCTATGCCACGTTGGTCACCCGAAAAGTAAATGTAGACGCAGCACCGAGGTCGACCTTTGTGCCAGCCACCCCGCCGCCCCACCAACTACCGGCAATAACTAAAACAACAACATGGATAGCCGAAAGGGCTTTTGGCAATGGGCTTAGCCAAGAAGTGGGAAGGGGACGTTTGGGAGTCGGGCTCATGAACAAAAGAGGTACATGCGAAAAATAAAACCTATTACCGGAATCATAATTATCTTTTATGGCCGCGTCTGTCATGACGACATTATGGCGTGGTCTGCTCCTGTTACCCCGTCTGCTCCGGCTCCCCATTATACCCTTCTCTTTTTCGCTAATGTCCTGTATCTTATAGTCTATCTCTGTCGAGCGGCGCACGTAGCAATAAAAAACCGCGAAATGCGGCCAAGTAGCAACAGAAAAAGTAACATAAATTACATATGTACAAGCCCCAAAGAGCCGGGGGAAATCGGAGCAGGGGGATCCGCCGTGTTTTTGGGGGCCTCACAAATTATGTAGCCGGAATAATATTTTCATTACGGCCAGGAAAACAGTTTCGATTCGTTCCCAGTCACCTCGCCCCCAGACATCTGTCGCCACGTTGCCCTGGCCAAAACGAAAACAGGTGTTTCCTAATTTATTGGCTTGGCCCGCAGACGGTCCCCCGCTCTGGGTAATAATTTCCTCCCACCCTCGCCTGTGGATTCTATGAGCTTGTAGACCTCCTGGCGAAATGATTATTAAAAGTGCTCGGGATGGGGATGGCAAACACTGTCTGCGGCTGGCAGACAAATCAAAGTGCCAACATAGCTTGTCATGTGTTTTTTAATTTCTAATATTTCACGCGTCGGAATACACGCTCATCCCTCTGCTTTGGCTCTATTTTTTACCATCCATCCCCAAAGTAATGCTAATGCCTCGCAGTGCTCCTGACAGCCGCCGACAGAGGGCGCTGCCATTGTTGTGCACTTTGCTGCAAATTGTGCGAGACACGTCGCCCGGCCATTCCCGTTTCGAATGGAACAGATCGAAGAGGCCAGGACTCGTCTCGAGGTGTGCCCGAGGTGCATTTCGCCAAGGATCACGAGTGGGAGCAGGACTTGGGCCAGGGAAAGAACTCATCCCGCGGCAACTACGTGTGATAATCCGAGGACCCCTCAAAGTTTTCTTAACGGGTGGATCGAGTTTGTAAGTTTTTGTGGTTACGACAGGAAAAGTACCCTTTAGAATATGTTTTAAAAGTCTATCAGAAAAAAAACCGGAAAAAGGAAAAAAAGTAATTTGTATATTTTTTATATTTTAGAAAAGGGCATTTTAAGCGGTCTTCTTTTGTGTAGAATATTTCAATCATTTTTTTTACTTTCAAGTTAAAAGTAATCTTTCATTAACTATTTTTCTTCGTCTTGGAATCCTTAGCTACCCTGTAATTTAGACTGATTGTGGCGGCTGCTGAATAGCCCAAGGCCAAGCGTGTGGCATTCCCCTCGTTAAAAATCGCAAAATGCACGTGCTGCCTTTGTGTGGCTGTCGCTGTTGTTGGTTCTTGTGTTGCTCCTGCTGGTGTTGTTGTAATTGCTAGCCGCCGCCTGTTGACAGGATACTTCAACTATTGTTTACCAGGATCCCCACCACCAACCCACCGCCCCCACTCCTGTTTAATTCAGCATGAAATTGGTTTGTATTATGATTTCGCAGTGGATCGCCGCTGGCGCTTGGCGAACACCTCAGCAAGTGTCAGCAGACTTAAAGCTTTAACCACTGCGGTGTGTTCCTCAGAGCTGGGAGATCCTTAAAAAATATATACATATATAAGCGTTCCTGAAAAAGTTCGCTTTGATGCTGGGCTTTAATTAAAAACTGCGCGCTTCGCGTAACTAGCACTTGATTAATTTTTGGTTGCACGCAAAAGTAGCGCGAAAAAATGCAAAGCAAAACAGAGACACTGCCATAACCGCAAAAGGACGGTGGACGGAAGGGGCGGGCGAAGGGGAAGCAGCAGGAAAAAAGGATTCAAATTAATTATGTCCATGCTGTGCCCTGGGGTTCCCATCCTGGCCCAGAACTCGTCCTGGTCGTCCTGTTCGCTGGTCCTCGGTCCTCCTCCTGGTCCCGAACCCATACATTTCTGTCCGCTTCTACTCGTACTTTACGTTATCAGCGCGTGCTCTGCATACGTGGCCGGATACCAAAGGACGGGATATGTGCCAGAAACAGGACCGAATTCGGTATGAGGACATTGCACGCTGTGTCCCGAGAACGCGGTGCCATTCGTTTCCTGGAACTTTGCAGCTTAGTGGGCGGTTAGCCATGCCCAGTGCTTTGATATTGAATTTTCGCGAAATGAAATACGGAAACTGACCACGGGTTATGAAAATGAAAAAGGAGTATGGGCGTGATCACCGTTTCAAAGTGATTTACTGTCGACATGGATACTGAAATTAAATGTTCCAAATGGGAGTTACTATATTCTGATTGGGTACTGATAAACGATCAAGAATCTTGTGTAAATATAAACTACTGGAATAGCACCGGTGTTTTATATCAAAAAGGTAGAAGTACTTGATCCAACAAAGAAATTCCACATTTAAAGATTCTCACTTAATACAGTCGCGACATGGGCTGAAATCCTTTAGAATTCCTTTCGTTTGTCTGCCTCGCGTTCTCCCTCGGCGCCCACGTAGTCATTAAACCTGAGCACACGCACTCACAGATACACGCCACCACAAACGGCGGCACACAAAGATACAGATACAAAAGCAGATGCAGACGCAGGCTCTTCATTTGGCTTCGGAGACAAAGGCCAAAGGCTGAAACAAAACTCATGGCTGCTGCTCAGATATTAAATACAATATTAATAATCTCACATATGTGGGTGGCGCGGCATTGGGGGGATTTTTGGGTGGGTGTGTCGGCAGCAGCCGCCAAGAGCCATCAGTCATCCACTCAGCCACACACTCAGTCAGTCGACCGATTTTTACCTTACTCTGCAGACTGGCGCCAGGCCAAAACAAAGAGCCATCAACAAAAGGGAAAGAGACAGTCATCCAGAGACAGACCCCAGAAATGTCCTGGATATCGACCCCAACCCCATCTCGCTCCTTCGCCGAAAAACCGAAGCAACAATCGCTAATGTAAATGTTTGTCTGCTATTTGAATTTTAATTACTTTTTGCCGCGATGGCAGAAACTATTTGATATTCCCCAGCAAAACCAAACTCACCTAAATGTAAACTTTTTAATGGAATTCCTGGCCAGAGGAGCAGAAAAACTTTCCCCCTCCTCTGCCTTGTTTATTCCCTCTAAAGCCAATTGGTGGCTCAGGCCAAAAGCCGAAGAGCCCAGATCGTAATGCGCCTTAATTGAAATAAGTCCCCGGCCAATTGTTAGCCAAGCAGCCACTTAAACTGGTCGAAGTTAAGGTGGACGATACAGAGGAAATTATTTAAAAATTCAAAAAATTATGTATTATTGTTCAAAAATTAGGAGTATATATGTATTTTAGTTTAGATTTAGATATTTCTATTTTATATTTTTAAAAGACAATCAATCAGGTAAAATTTTTATCCTTTTGTAGTTTTCATAAATTTAATTTTTTTATTTCACAGTGTATTTCTTCCACACTCCCAATTGCACAATCAAGAATCGGCCTCAGTCTTCTTTCGGGTGGGATAAATTTTGGAATTGTTAGCCGGGGCCACTTGAACGGAAACGACTAATTCCCGTTGCCGAGATTGAGCTGGAGCTGCTCCACCTTGTATTCCCACACCATTTTATTTGATTCACTCCAGCCTGGCCAGCTCCTTTGAGACTTGAGACTGGCTCTGCGTCTGGCATCTGTTCCACAGACAACGAGTCCTGCCGCTTCCTTGGGCGGCACAAAAATATTCGGCTGGCTCCCGTAACTTGAAAATGCTTTTTATCGGATTGAGACGTGCGGTGGTTTTATTCTGCGGAAAACTTTGCCGCGGCGGTGAAAGAAATTCAATCAAAGGTACAAGTTAATCCCGCGTGAGTTCATAAAGTTCACAAGGCAATTTATTTGCCAGGAAGCATAAGTTTTTCTTTGTCAGCCGGAAATTTTACCTTTAAATGAAAGATTCCTGCGGTAAGGTTTAAAAATGAATGCAAAATTTAAATATTGGGTTTCTGTTTCCTTTAATACTTCAATAATGACACTTTTAACTTTTTATTCATACTCACTTGACTCTATTGCGACATATTGAACTGATTTCTCAAAAAGCACGCAAAGTAGAAATTTCTTGCAATTTTCTCTGTGATGCAGCATAAATCACGCGCCTTTGATTCGAGCCTTTTGAAGTCGAGAAAATTGCGCAGATTTTTGGCTGTTGAACGATAAAAACACAAAGAGTTGCCGGATGATAGGAAGTGGGTCTTGGAGTGTGCTTCGATTGTGTCTTCAATTAGTGTTAAGAGCTTGCCAAACAAGCAGCCGGATTAAAGCAAAGTCGGCTTCCCCGGACATCCTTACTCCTGCTCCTTGTCAGCTCGATTTTGCCCTGCTAACATGCAACTAACCATGGAGAACACGTTTCGATTGTGGGCGTTTCGGTGTTTTTCGGGAGGAACCCCGACTCAACTCAATTCGGATCGAATCGATTGGCAATAGCCGTGAGCTCATTTTACCTCTCGCAAAAGGCAACAGTTCGAGACGAAGGCAAACACCTAATTGCCTGGACAGAGCAAACAGAACAAGGCACTGGGGACTACTTAGGGCTTTTGGTCCTGGGACTTGGGACAACGATAAAGAGGTGAAGGATTAATAGCAAATAAATTGATGTTGAAAAGGCGATTACCGAAGAAGGACAACCCACTCGAAAAGTGCCAATGAAAAATGGTTTACAATTAGCTCCTCCAGGGTACACCTTTTACAATTTATAGGATACTTTAAAAGTAACAAACTAATCGCTTAAAGCTTCTTGAAGCTGTGCCGTCATTTAGTTTTTTGTTGGCCCATAAATCACATGGAAAATTTACCTATGAAAGAAACTGTCAGCAGGACAACAGTCTGGCCAAAAAAAAATATGCGGAAAATATATGCATGAAAACAAATTCTCATTCAAGCATTATCACATGAATTTCTTTTCTTCTGTCGTATCCCCTGGAAAAAATAAATAACAAAAGCCAAATGTTGCATAAATTCGGCTGCCACTTGATGTGTGTATTACAACAAAAGGTGAGCAGGGGAAAAAAATAAGGGGAGGACTGAGCTGAGGGTGAACGTTTATTGGGGGTGACCAATGCCGGACAATGCAAATCTTGGCCGAAAAAGCAGAATGCGAACCGAAAGGCACTGCTTGCATAAATTTTCATAAATTTACGACTTTGATTTATTTCATACATGGTCTCGTTTTTTATGGACATGTAAGGGAGACCGGGCCATTGATCTTTGCCTGAGATGTACCGGAAAAACCTTTAATCAATGTTAGCTATCCGAAACTTACACAAAAATCGCTCACTTTTCACATTCATTTTCACAATGTGAGAGTGGCCAGCTAGAGGAAAAAGAAAATTGTTTGCATGTCCAACAGAAACAATCAAATCGCAATTTACTGGCTCATGGAAAACCGATTTATCGTTGGCGAAGTTAGTCGGTCATAAAACATCCATTAACTTCATGTCAATGTTGCATACGCACACCAAAGACCTCCAATATCCCTGCAGGACAAGCGTTCATTTGCGGTATCGGCATGGATACGAGGTTGGGGGATAGTAGGTGGACCTCTGGGGCCGGCACTTTTAACTGAGGGCTTGCAGGCCGTTTTCTATGTTGCTCGGTGCAAATTACTCGAACTCGAATTCGTATCGGTCTAAACTCGTCTGTGGCCTCTGCAACATGTCAGCGTTTTATTGTAGTGAAAGGATGCGAGGAACTTTAGGGTATTTTGGACATTAAATAGGTACGAAACATTAAACACAATTAATTAGAAACAAATTAGTTTTAAAAGTACTTGCTTGCATTCCTATCTCGATTACCCATGAACTAGTTACTAACTAAAATATTTTTATTAAAGGGTATTGAAGGGACACCCTCATTTTCAAGCTGTACCCATCGACTGACCCATGACACGTGATAAGAAATGGCAGTTGGCTTAACTGTTAGGGAGGTGTATGCTCTAATTGAAGGCCGAAGGGCTAAAAAACGGCTTCCAAAAAACCGATTGCACACGTAGGCAAAAGCAATTTGCCAATTGTCGCAAAGGAAATGTCGCCAAATGTATCTTGCAGTTCATTTTTTCCTCCACCGAGTTATTCCTTCCCCT
Source organism: Drosophila pseudoananassae pseudoananassae (assembly GCA_018153035.1). Classification (NCBI taxonomy): domain Eukaryota; kingdom Metazoa; phylum Arthropoda; class Insecta; order Diptera; family Drosophilidae; genus Drosophila; species Drosophila pseudoananassae. The sequence goes on from JAECXR010000055.1 coordinate 5,650,621, forward strand.
TCCCCATTACCGCAGAAAGTTAATTGCTGGCTTCTGGAGTGAATTCTTCTCGCTGTCACTGTCATGCCAGAAATACCACCTACACCTTCTCCTCCCACCAGCTTTTCATAAACGGAGGAGTGGCACTTAATGTAAGCCGCCTTGGCAGAAACTTTTGAATTACCTCAGTTACCCAGGAGTTGAAATGGAATGTTGAAATGGGAATTGGTACGGTTACAACATTTAAGCCTCGACGCCGTTTTCATTTATGCCGTTTCAAGTTGCCCAGCCAAGCATCCAAGTTTGTCTTGAGGGGTAGGAAAATGTTTGTCTTTCATTTGGCTCGTCCTCCGCCTCGGAATTTCCCTCAGCCAGGAAGCCTGGTAGCCTGGTGGTGTCTGCTTAACAAATTCTCTACGATTATTACCTGCTGTTAAAAATTTCATAATCTCGCAGATAATAATTTAATGCGCCGTTTTAGTGGCTAACATTAAAAAGTTTGCCAAGAAAATTTTCCCAGATAGGGAAAAGTGAATGGGGCTGGATGGGGGTGGCACTGAGCTTGTCTGGCTTTTAATATGGTTGTAAGCAGGTAATTCCGTTACCATATTCCCCCCTTTTTGAGGTTTCAGGGCGATAAGCAGCTGGCCCTGGCTTGACTCCAATTTGAACTGCAATTCATAAGGCAACGAGGGGAGCAAACATTGGCATAATACTCCTGAAAAGAACTCACAAGATTTTTCAAAAATCTTTACAATATTTCTAAATCTACTAACAATTTAGCTTATTTTATATATATCCTTAAATATGTATTAAACTTTCTTTGAAAAAGAGTAACTGAAGTTCTAAAAGTCCCTTAGTGACCCTAAATGTGCGAACATTAGCACGGCACATCGAAGTTTATCTATGACCAGGAGGACAAACCTCTTACTCCTTTTTCACTTCCCTGCTGGGCCCTGGAAGGAAGGTGGTGTGTGTCCTTGCGCCTGTCTGCCCAGCATGTGAACTTTTCAAAGTTATGCGCATTTCTGCTGACCATTGGCATTTTGCAGCTTTTGTTTTTGCCAGGAGTTCCAGGACTCCTGGAGCTGGGGGCGTCATCCCTGGACAAAGGAAAAGGTCGAGGGCAACAGATGTTGCCCAATCGTTTTGTCTGCCGGCGCATCCTCGCATCGGTTTTGGGATTAATGCCTCGACTGCTATTTTACTTTTTTTTTGCCCAGGTCCTGGCCAGTTTATTGAAAAGGTGACGTTGCTGCTGCTGCTGCAGGAGCCGTGGGCAAAGTTTTGCCAAAGTTTGCCTCAGTTTGGCTTCTTTTTTTCGTCCAACTCCACCGGCAGCTTCTGTTGCTGTCGATAATATCGATGCGGAACATATGTGAACATGTCGTTTGACACATTTGTCAGTTGGCTTAAAGTTCCTGCACAAGAGGAGAACCCATCGAGCTAAGCTGCAATTGGTTTTGTGGACAATGAAGGTGAATTAGAGGGCTATTAAATTGATTATTCACAGGAAAATAGGCAATTGTTTCTTTAATTATATAGCACAATTGGTTTTTAAAAAGGACACATAAGGAGGCTTTAAGGACTTGTTGCCGAACTAACTCAGACAAAACTACCCAGATCCCAACTTGCTTTTGCATTTAAGCCAACACCCACCTCACCAATCCGCATTTTAGGCCACTTCACAGCAAATTAGACGCTTTCAACACGAATGGATATGGGGAAGTCTGTGTTCACATCTGTTGACAAATGACTGGCAATGTTCAACGGTGTTTGGCAGCACTTGTGCGCCTCATTATGTGGCATTTTGGGCTAACCGCTTTAATTAGCCCAGCACACGCATGTCGGCAAAGTGCAGGATGCATTGTCCTGTACGCCGGCTGACCAGTAAAGCCACTTGAGAGCCACCGAGCAGCGGGAAATCCTGTCCGGAGAGTGGGTGAAAGCGCACCACGCACCTCGCCCATAGACTCTAATTGAGTCACAAATCAACCAAAATATATTATGCACCGCAAATTGTGCGGTAATTACAAGCACACACACTCTTTCCAAAATGGTGGAGATAGGGTTGTCGCCGAAACAGAGACACTCGCTAATTTATGACGCACACTGTAGCATACTTTCCAGCACCTGCACAAGACATCGACTCCGGGCGACAATGCACTATGGGGAATTTGCCCGATTTCATGGTATTTAGTCATTTTATCAAAGTTTAAATATTTGGGTTTTTTTTATGTAAATATATTAAAAACATATGGCTCCATATGACTCCATACCAAAAATATTAATAAACAGTGCACTTTTAAAGCTTTGCACTGTTAAAGTCAGCTGTTGCAGCTCAAAGGCACGTGTTTGAGAAGAGGCAGTTTTTGGTTAGCTACTTTGAAAGTGCGATGCTTAAAAGTTAAACAAGTTATTAATTCAATTTATGATGGAAAACAATCATACTGGCTTGTATTATATGTTTTGTGTACTAATATTTTGCTATGTGCCAGTCTTAATAATATTTAGCCAATTTTAAAACAAATCTAAAAGGTAATTTTTTGAAAAAAAAAATTAACTTTACGTAGACTTACAAAAAAAACATATCGTTGCAACAGTGTAAATTTAATATATGTCGTAGAGCCATTAATTATGAATAAAAGGCAATTTGTCTCAATGTGCACAAATGCACACAATCTGCGTAATTTCGTTTTTTGTCAGGTGACTTCGAGTTTTCGAACACGGAGCTTTTTGAAGTATGGCGTAAGGAGACGGAGAACTCAAACCAAGATAGATCAATTCTTGATTTTATTTCGAGCAAAATAAGTAAAAACATTTATGTTGTAAAACACAACAACTATTTGAAAAAGAATAGCAGTTTATTTTGCCTAAATATAAATGGTAAATGGAAGATATGCAAGAGAAAAAAAATATTTTGAGAAGAAGTTTGCAAATTGGCTGCAAATTCGGAACTTAAGAGTTATATTAATTTGCTTGTCTTGTCAACTGCCGATTGATTTGGAGAAATTTGAACAATTTTGTTTTAAAACTGGGGAACAAATTGTGGATTGTTATCCATGCCTGCCAATGACGGCAACTGTTTACAAAATTATTGTCCACTCAAGGCAAATTATGGAAAATACAATACTTCCCGTTGGCTATTTCGGAGAAGAAGCGTCGGAAGAAAGCAAAAAAAATTTATAAAGCAGATACACTGCATCACGCACGGAAGCATAGTCGTGTTAATAATTTCATGGATGTTTTCAACAGAGCCTTAGATACTTCTGATCCTGTTATTTCTTCAACAAACCTTATGAAGCGAATAGAAGTATAAGTATCGGAAGCATAAAAGTATGGAACTTCCTTCAGAAGTTTTAAGCCTTTTATTGTGCAATTTTGAAGGCCAGGATCAAATTGAGAAAATTGGAGATGAAATTATCGATTTTTTTTTATGTCTGACGAATACCTTGAGAATGAAAGTATTTCATAAACTTAGTAGTGTTTTATTTGGTTTTCACTTTATTAATTTTTCTATATGAAATAAAAAAATTGTTACTAGTCCTGGTAGGGACTAGGGAATAATAAAAAAAACCGTTGTGAAAAATCTTATTTGTTTAAAAAGTTATTGATTAATTTATCCAAATGGGAGAGCGGAACCACGCCCATTTTACCAAAAAATATTTCCAACGATCTTCATAAGCCTAATACAAAAAACCGTTTCGAAAAATCTTGTTTAGTTGAAAAGTTAATAAATAATATTTCTTCAGGGAAGGGGCGGAGCCACGCCCATTTTTCTAAAAACATTCCTATCGGTGTCTATAACAATAATAAAAAAACCGTTTCGAAAAATCTTACTTAGTTTAAAAGTTATTAATTAATACCATGAAATCGGCCAAATTCCCCATAGTGCAATGGCGGCGTTAATTTGCCTGCTAATGAGCCACAAAAACAAGCACAGCCAACTGGCTTAATTATGTTAATTTTCCCGACAAGCTCTTACCGTTCGCAGCAAGGGAGAGTGTTTGAAAATGTTATCAACACGTTGGGAATTTTTAAGCCTAGGTAGGACGCTTAAAAATATTTTCCTATCTTTTGTTTTAAAAATATATTTTAATATATAAAATTTGATTATTGATTTAACAGTTTCGTTTTGTATTTTTTTCGTGACCTTTGCAACAACACTGCGTATACGTAATGCGACTCCCATGAAGTTTTAGTGGCTGCGCTTTTTGGCATTTTCCCCCGTCAAGTTTCAATCGCCAATCCATATCAAACGCAATTTTTGCACTGGCGCCAGTCGCCATCAGGAATTTTCTTTAAAGAACAAATTATTTGCCAAGGGAGGAAAATCGGGGTTGTGGTTTCTCGTAGAAGTCAGTGTCAGTTTGTCGCTTCCTTGCTTTCATATTTTGAATACAAATTGCTTTATTTGCGCTGCTGCTGCGCCAATTTCAAAGCTCCCCTCCTCAGTTTCAAGTCTCCGTCCCCCGGCGGGTTGTCAGATTTGCTCTGCTGGAGTTATAAACAAGTGAGTTTGCCATTTCATACCTTTTTTCCACTCTTCCACTACTTTCACTCTGCTTTATTTTTTCCGTTTTGAATTTTTAACAGACGCAGGGTGAGGGTTGTTGATGTTCTATAGGTGTGTTTTTAAGAAAACAAATTGCTCCCCAATGAGCGTTTGTCATGACAAAGTTATTTGCATAGTACTTTCTGTTTTTTGCCTTTGCGCGTTTTGCTCTCTTGGCCATAATAATTGAATAATATTTGATATCTGGCAAATCATCTGATTCTAATTTGACAAGCGGCCTGACAGGCGACCGACTGAATCAAGGTAATTTGACACAACAATGTTGGCAAATGAATCTCGGGCCGGCGGGAGTTTTATGCGCGGATTAATGTCATCTGACTTTACGATTTGGCATCTCTAATGCAACAAGCCCCCGCCACGCCCATTTTAGGACAACTTTGTTGTGTGTGTGGGGGCCATAAAATGAAAGATGGAATGGAAATGGCAAAAAAACGTCGACCAAACCGCAACCAAATTAGCCCTGGTTTATGACTTCGCATGCAGATCCGTTGCCGTGGAAGTTATGCATTGGAAATTTAATTAGCTGCTGACAACACGAGAACACAAATTTTTCAAATGGAATATGGGTTAGTCCCAACTTTGTAGCCTCAAAACATCCGTTTGCGACTAAATTTAGAAATTTATCTCGAATTTTTAATGGACAAAATAAGCCATATCCGTGAGAAAATAAATACTTCACAGTTACTTGAACTTTATTTTTAAAACCTCTTTTAACGATTCATAATTTGTTAGAAACAAAATTATATATTATTTTCAAAAGTAAAGTGGCTATTTTATAATACTATAATTAAAAGTAATGCTAGATTATGAGGCCAGATAAGCTAATCAGGATTGCATAATTTTGTGTCTAATTACTTCTATAGATAATTCAGTGGATATACTTTTTACAAATAACCCGAAAAGAATAATGTTTAGAGAAATTATATATATTTATTGGTAACCAAAGAGGTCGGAAGGACATAGATACCTGTTTGAATACATTTTCGATACATACAGTTTGTAAAAACTTGAGAATTATATAAATGATTTGACCTTATCTATGATTATGAAATTTACGAAATGTATATCAATTTATTTTATAGAAAAGTGACACAGCAAAATTATTGGTAAACATTTTTATATATTTTTTCAATGCGCAAAAAAAGCGAAAATATTTTTTATGAGCCGCCGTCTTCTCGGCTCGGTACGGGCTGTATAATTTTATGACAAATTAATACAATGGCCAAAACGTATGTTTAGACTTTGTCTGGTAACAGGCCGAGTCCCATTTATGCGGTTATTTATCATTTTTGGCTAATATCGAACAAAACCTATTATTATTATTATTATATTTTGCACATTGCGCCTCATAAATGTGTGGAAAATGTTTACGCCGAGCGAAAATGATTCATACAATTACCGAATGAATGTTAATGTTGTTTTTTTGCTCCGCATAAATATCTAATATCTATTTGTAAACTGAAGTCGGGCAAGCCAAAGGTTAACAACATTAAATGGGCCGGGTCGTAAATAAATAAATGATTTAGGGCCAATAACTCTTGTGCTGTATTCTATAAAAAGTGAAGCTAAATTATAGTTGAACATATGTATGAAATTGAATAGTTGAGCAAGCTCTTTTCATAATTGCTTGATGATTCAGTGGAAGTTCTGAGGACATGGCCTACCATCCTCTGTTTTGGGCCAATATCGTAAGGGGAAATTCTGTTTGGCTAACATTCGCTGTTTGGTGTTCTGTTATTTTTCTCTTGGCAGATTGGCATGATGTTGGCGAAATTTTTCTCTGGGCCTTTAGTCGCCAGGCGGCCGCCGGAATAACCACAGGTTTTTAGGACTAAGCAGTTGAGTCCAATAGAAGACAAAGTCTGTCTGGTCGGAGGAGCACTCATTTGTCGCCACATCGATGGCAAAAGTTTCGCTATTAAAACGCTGCCAATTGCTGTGATTCATATGCTGTCAGGAGACAACTGACTGAACTTTTTATGACAAACGGAAGACACTTGAGTTCCCCAAAGTTTTCCCTCTTGCCTGAGGGCCATAAAAAGTACAACTCGACCTGTCTCAGCTGCCGTCGTTCCCGTTAATGGCCGAAGCCTTTGAACTATTGATGAGCCATTTGATACAATTAGCCATCCCTTATCGGCGAACAAGTGCTTCCTCCCGAAACTTCCAAATGGAACTTTAATGCCTCATCCCCCAACGACACTCCACTTTCTGTTTTGTTATTTATGTGCTTATTTCTTTGTTGGGTAATGCCTGAAAAATGGCCACATTTCGCGCACCTTTGGCCCGTCGTTTGTTTCATCTCTTATTTTTCCCGTAATGAGTTTTACTCCTTTTTCCACTTTCCATTCCCGACACGTTGCTGCATCCATCGACTTGACAGCCGGCCAAATGATTGAACGCGTGTCCATCAAAAAGTGCGTCTAATTGCTTTTTCCCGCTCCAAAAAAACGAAAAAAAAAATACAAAAAGGGGTAACATTTTTGGGCAAAGGTAATTTTTTTGTCGGCTATTTTTTGGCTAGCTGTCCTAAACTTTTTTGGTAATTGGAATGGGTTTCTAATTTGATTTTTTTGGGGAATTTTTTGAGAGGGATGAAGAGTAAAAACTTTAACCAGCAGGAACTAGACCAAATAGTACTTTAAATAGTAGTCTTTATTTTATGTAAAGGAAAGGGACAAACATCTTTAAATAGCCAGCCAGCTGTGTAACTTTTTGGCTCAAAACATTTTCTTCAAGTCGGTTAAAGTATTAAAACCAAGAAAAGCCTATATACACTTACGCAATAAAGCAGGGAATATGGCTAAGTTCCTCAACAGCTGCGTTTCATAGGGTCCTTTTCCCCAAGGTCCTGGGCTCCTGGCCTCGTGTTAATGTTATGTAAGTAATTTACCTCAACTACAATCTCTGTGCGTGTGAGTGGGCTTAATTTACTGCCCTGGACCCCCCGCCCTCCGCTCGGTACTAAACACATTTACGTGTTATTCAATTTTGCAAACTAAACGTAAAAATATCATGTTTCACCCACACCGCCCACTGGCAAGCCAGAAAAACAACAACAGGAAATAGGCCTGGTGGAAAACTTAGGGGCCGGGGGGAGCAATAACAACAACTACGCTCTTTAGGGGGAAAACACTTTCAATTTAACTCTGTGTGGGTGTGTGTGTGTGCGTGTGGAAAAGTAAATATCAGGTTAATGGATTTGACGCCGTAGGAGTAGCAGCTTGCTTTCACTTTTGGCCACTGCCTTCGTTTTTAAGATTTCCTGCTATGGCTGCAGCATTTTCCACTCAATAAATTTTCTTGGCGGCTGCGGCAACATTTTCCTGCCGATAAGCAATTTTCATCGAACGCACGGCAGAAGCAGCTTGCCTCATTTGTTCCTGCTTAGCGCTTCCAGAAGCGAGCGGAAACACCTTCAGCTCCATTGTCTTAAACGCTGAAAATTGCTTAATGTGCCACGAGAAATTGTTCCGAACAGGCTGATGGAGATTGCCGTCCCAATTATTTAAAGCCAAAAGGACACTTTTTTGGTTGAAAACAGCTTTAAAGGGTGAAAGGTCGAAGTTCCTAAATTTAAAGAGTATCTTTCCTTGCAAGTATCTAATAATTTATCCTTTTTGGAATCCAAAAATCCATTTAACTGATTTTTATAGATACTTTTTATTTTTCAATTTTACTGCCATAATGCCATTTAATTTCTACAATTTTGTATGCAAAATATTTTATAAAATTGATTTCATCACGTTATCTGCGGCAACCACATGTGAGGCATTTGATTCCCATTTGCCAGAAGCCATTCCTTCAATTTTTCGCCTCGTAAACCGTGCTTATTCCCGGTCAGATAGATATCCTTGCCAGTACACACCACCCATACATCCATCCATCCGTGCGTCCATCCACCCGATATCCTTCGACTCAGGACTCACATATGCAAAGTGAGAAAAAAAGGGGGGACAAGGTACAAATCACACGCGATCTCCTTTCGCCTTTCGCTGAAAAGTCCGCCAAGTCGCTAAGTCGTTTTAATGGCCAATAAAAGCAAAATGTTGTCACTTTTTTCGAATTTGTATAAATTTTCATTGCCCCGGATAAGCCGTTCTCAGCTCACAGTTCTCGGTTCGCATCCCGACTGATGCTGAAATACTACGTGCAATTTTTGTCCCTCCCCTCTGGTATTACCAAAAGGGTTGCTCTGTTTGTTGTTGTTTACGATGTACAAACTCTTTACTCTGTTCTTTTATTTTTTTTTTGCAACTTATCGCATGCAGCAAGTTGAATTTTTCTCAGAGTCTTGGCAAAAAAGTTGAGACTCCGTGGGGCAAAGGAGAGCCGTGGACTTTTATGTTTGCCTGGGCGTTGATTTAGTTTCGGCGGGCGAATCAATTTGTTTGCATGCGAACAAATAAATAAAATTCCAGGCGATGGCACAAATCGCCATCGGAGGCCAATTTGATCGGTTTAAGCAGTTTTTATGACTCTCGCTCGTGGCTAGATTTGTTCGCATTATGTCGCCATGATTATAATTTATTATTATCTTTTTGCAGTGTGCTCTATTAGACGATTTGTCGCGTCTCGGCCAGTTTTCAATTTGGCCCAAATCAACCGCTAAGCGTTGGTGGTTCGCGTTTTCGCGGTTCCATTTAATCCCATTGCATACTTTTGGGCTCTGAGCGGGGCTTTGAAATATATAGTACTCGACTGTTAATGTTGGATAATTTTTGTAAACTTGAATTTATTATCAGAATTGGTATCATTTTGGCGAAAAATATTTTTCTTAAGGACTTTATATTATAAACATATCTTAAAATCAAAACATAACAAATCCTAAAATCGGAGTGGTTCGTATTGTATTCTTTCTACTTCCCCCAAAAACTTTTCTACCTTTAACCATCAAATAACAGATGCTTCCTGAATTTATCATAATCCTCCCACCAAAACACAAGCCTAGAAAATTACACCTTTTCTAATAATAGCTTTGCTCCTCTTTTTTACAATCCAATCAAAAATTGTGGAAAAAATTGTGGTTTATGCCACAGCCTCCGCATAAATTTATTTCACCTTGGGGCATGCATGTACAAAGCAGTTTATGGATGTCATAAATTGTTGTTTGCCGTGAACCTGCAACCTTTGGCTTTCCACATGAGCATACCTCGTGTAAGAGCTCCATATTATCCACGAGTTTTTTATGGTTATTTAATGGATCGAATGTGAAATGAGTTTTGATTGGTTGGGGGAGGTTGAATCGAGGGACTAGGGATGAGGAATTGATAATGACGTTGGTGCATTTGGCTAAAACGAAAGCGAAATTAAGGCAAATTAAATGAGCATTTCTCTGGGCTGCTTTTTGCGTATCGCCGTCGATTTGGCTTCGGTCCAAAATGATATGCAAAAGTGTTTTTAATTCGCGGAAAGTGTCGCTGGCTGACTGCAATTTATGAAACTTATGAAATGGTCTAGGAGAATCCCTCATTTCCAACCCGTTTTTCCCCGCTGCTTAGCCAAAATGCTTAACCAAATTCAGGTTGGCCACCCGGACTGCGAAAATTTTTAATTGATTGAATCCGGCATGTACTCGATTGCATTGAATTCGTATGCCACCGCGTATGCTCTTCGTTATCAATTAATGCGCTGCATTTTATTGTTAAGCACATTAACGCAGTCACGCAAAGTAACTCCATCCTCAACCCGTTGGTCCTTCGCGTCCACGTTTGCCGGGATAATTGCGCCTGGTCGGAGCGTGTAAATTTTAATCCAATTGTGTGCTGCCAAAACACCCACACGCATGTGTGTATTTATTTTTCCTAGCAGCTTTTCCAGTCGAATGCATTTGATTGTATTTTTCCCTGCCAGTCCGGCCACGCCCCTTTGGCTACATGGCCATGTTCATTGTGTTGGCCAGCTGAAATTTGTTTTTCGATTTGGCCAACACAAAGGTAAAACAAATAGGAGCCATGTGGCGTAGTGCCTGGTTTATTAAATGGCTCTTGTTCATATATGACAAATTTAGTTAAAAATACAAATAATAAAAATAGTTTAAGAAATAAAAGATTAAAGCTTCTGTATAAAAATAACACTTTTTTAAGTCATTTCAGGGATGTACTTATATTTTTAAATAATCATTCCTTTCGAAAGATCCAAATTATTCTTTAACTTCAGACATCAACCATAAGAGGTACAGTTCCGTATTAGCCTTGTTAGTAAACCTCGTACATATGCTTTAATTTAATTGTGTAAACTGTCTCGCTTAATTTGCTGAAACCGAGACGAGACACAGAGGGAGTCTCAGAGTCACCTTCTTGTTAGGATGTCACGCACATGATACCTTATGCCGGCTAAAGTCACATCCTTCCTCATATCCTTCTCATTAATAATTCCGCTTAAATTCTTTCTAATAATTTCCGCATAATTCATGGCGCCTGAACGTGAAACGTTTTATGCGTCACTTGCGATAAGGTCGTCCTTTTGTCGTCCCCGCCACAAATCCTGTCGCTGTTTGCGCCATACAAATACAAAAACCCATACACTGGCACACAGACACCTCGGCGTTCTCGGGACATACCTATATTCATAGCCGATTGATAACCTTAATAAAATGCTTCGCATTATGCCAATCGATTGCACACCATGAATGTGTTTATCCTTTGCTCAGCTCCTTTCCGCCTTCGCCAGGACTCCCGCTCACACTCTCGGTGTCCTGGCAATCTGAGAGGTGGGCCAAGTGGAAAAGTGGGGCTCACGGGGGCGTGGCACACATCAAAACCGGCTGTTGCCAACAAAGGAGACGACGATGATGATGATGCGGACTCCTTGCAACTACCTTGTTGGCCTATGGAGCAGCTCCCCTATATCCAGTATCCTTGCTCCTTCTACTTTTTTCCACGCTCATTTACAGATGGAGGGTAAAGGGGTGCATGGGCGGGGTGAAAATCTGGAGAGGGGGCGGCACGGCAATTGTGCAAAAAGTGCCAATAAAGCACATTCTTTGTTCGGCTCGCAAAGTGCTCAACAAAGCGGGCAGGAGGATAACGTGTTACGCAAGCTTAGACCTCCTGCTAGAGGGTACGAGAGTGTGTGGGTGAGTGTGCAAGGATAATAATAATAACCTATGAATAGGTAACAACTGAGATGAGTCCTAAGAAAAAGCTGTCCTATAAAATACCCTGAAAATTTAATTACTTTAAAAATAAATATAAGAATTACAATAGGTGAAATGGTATAACAAGGAATTTTTATGAATCAGACAATTTCATAATTAGGAAATTTTGTAAGCAATTTATGATGCTTCTTTACTATTGTTTGATTAATTTCATATATTTGTATAATTTTATCCACCCCTTAATAAAACCTTTATTATTTCCCAAAGAAGAGTATCCCAATTGAGAGCCGTCCTTAGAAACAGGGGGCTGGATCCGTCACGGCTCAGCCCCCGTCGTTGATTGCACCGTAGGTGGCTCCGTCCTGGTGCTGAACCTGCGCTTGATTGTTTAGCTGTTGTGTCTGTGTATCCATCAGATACCCGGTTGTTTGCCCAGCCCCTGGATGCTGCGGATGTGGACGTGGATGTGGTTATGGATTTGGATGCTGAGGTGCTGCAGTCAGACGCAGACACACCTCATTGATTTTATTGTGCTTTTTTCGCATTGAGCCATTGAAAACGCTCATAAAAATGCCCACACAATGGAAATGATGATGTGGCGAATGGTCCTGGGATTAGGGGGCTTGAGTGGGATGGCCGGGTAGTATGCTGACCTGTGGTCCGGCCCTTAACTGGACAATGGCCGGCACACTTTCCGCCATTCTATTCCAGTTGCAGAGCAACCTGATGTCTATTTTAAGTAGCCCACCCCACCCCACTAAGCAAAATAAATAAACGGCAGCTGCTGAAGAGATGGCTTGGAGATGTACTATATCTTTTGGCTGGCTGCCCTGGTCTCATTGAATTTCAGCGGCTGCTTTTGGTGGATAGACTGTCAAAACGGGTCCGTTTTAGTGCGATGCTCCTAATGAGCTGGCCGGGGCAAATGACTTTTTGTAACTCACACGCGGCTCGGATGAAAATGAAATGAAAAATGCATTTTCGAAGTGCCAGGGAAAAAAGTCCCGAAAAAAGCAAGGGGGCAGTTGCTATTGCAATTTGCCATTTTCCTGGCCAAATGAGTTTTGAAGTCTAGACTTTCTCGCTCCGGCTATACAATGTTGCCGTGTTTTGTTGCACCACTGAACCGTTGCACCACCGCTGCACCATTGCCCTGCACTGCCTTCCCGCTACGTCCCCCTGGTGTTAATTTGTTAGCACGCTGCACTCGGGGCAGACAGTGATTAATTACATACAACAAAAAGCCAGCAGCGCCAAAAATAGTCAGCTGCAAAAATTTCAGCATCAAACTTAAAGTTAATTAGTTGCCATGTCCAGGAATAACGCACTTCAAATTACAAATAGTCGCCGTGGCCAGGTCCAGATGCGTGATTTATTTCTGTTCCCGTTTTCGGCTCTCTCACCTGGCGGGCGGGAATAAATTTTAAATTCTGGTACGACCGCAATTTCCGCATTAAATCATTTCCAGGCCATTTCACAGCCGCCGTTGCCACCGCAATGCATCGGCCTCCCAACCATTCACTCGATGAGCCACTGAAATGTACTGAAAAAAAATCTACAAAATATTTTAGCTTGTCCTGAATCAAAAATGCTTCATATTCATATGATTTTGTTTGCTGTGCACTCATCCAGCATTCGGGCACTTATTCATCCATTCACTCGCTCATTCATTCGTGGCGATCCGCAGGTGAGAGCAGCCACGTGGAATGCCCCGTGCCATGAATTTTGGCGCTGGGAATATGCAAAAATTACACAGTCGAGTGCATCAGGTGGTGGGTTGAGCATAAACTGGGTGGCTGCCACCGACTGCTGCCGTTGGCCACTTCAAATATATCACGCGTGAAGCCTCCTGTCTGCCGGTTGATTGACAAACGTTTCAAACGCCTCCCGATCCTCCATGCCAAAAGGTGCATTCAACGCGTTTAGAAAAGATAAATTTAAGTAATTGTCAATATTTCAAGCGCCGTAATTGCTCTGGACTCGGTCACTCCTGTGGCGCGATGCAACCTAAAACCAAAAAAAAAGGGGGGATGCAGCCTAGAATAAATCCCAATACAGAAGTACACTCGAACAACTGACCCCAACCATTTTCCTTTTCCTGGTTCCCTCTGACTTCTCCTGACTTTTTCCCAGCTTTTCCAGTTGCGGCTTTATGCAGTTCTATGCCATTTTACACTTGACGTTTTACCAATTTTAGAGTTCTTTTTATTGCACATCCTGCAGTTACGGTCATCAGAGGGGATTTGAGGATAATAGATCTATATGAAACAAGGTATGATATTTAGTTTCAATACTTCATTTTTTAAATATTCAAAAATTAAAATTGGCATACAAGATTTAAATACTTCAATGAGCTTTCTGAATATGTCTCATAAAAGAAAAGTCGCAATTTATTTCATATTTATGAACTATAGATCCATTTATAAATTTCTTATCCACCTATCTAGGGCACTTTTGGGTTGATCATTTCATAGAAACCCTCTGCGTTTGGTTCGATTTTTTTTGTTGACACTTTTCGTTTTTTGTTACTGGTCCTCATCGTTTTTTGCCCGAGTTTTTTAGCTGCAGTGCAGCAGACAATTTTGTTGCGTGTTAACAACTGCAACAATTTAGGTTTAATTGATGCGAGCTGCAACAGCGGCAAGTTGAAGTGTCGGACTCTGCCCCCAGGATATGCTATATAGACCGTTCCCCCTCTGGCACCCCCAACGTCAAACATTTTTTGGCTTTTATGCAACTTTTTCGGACTCTTCTGGATGAGGCTGGCTTTTTTTGGCCGCTTCCGCTGTGACGAGAGCTGTTAGATAAAAGCTATTTACATGTTGTTATTTATGATTTTGCAGCTAAAATGCTCGGTGAATTATTCGACCAAAGTCAAGGTTTTTTATTTATTTGCCACTCGGTTGCTCCTTGCCAGCTTGTTTACACCTCGGAACTAGGTTTGAAATAGAGCATATGGCTGCTGTTTGCGCTACTCTAGAGCAACAAATGGTTATTAAAAAAATGTGGAAAAAAATAATGTAGACCCCTGGCATTATTGAACACTAATCCATGTATGAGCATGTTACATCGAAGGATAATGGCCTGCTATTTAGCCCTCGTACTCGCCCCCGAAACGAGGAATCTGCGCTTTAACTTTATTACTTTCCGCTGACTCATGGGAGTTTTCTGGGGAGAAAGGAAAGCGAAACTCATGCAAAGGTTGACTTGATTTATCGCCACATGTGCTTGACTCTTTTCGACCCCGGTTTGGTATTTTGCTTCGCTCTTTTTTTCATGAGTTGCCAGCGCGGTCCCCGGGGCGTATGATGAATATGTAATGGCTGTGTTATCCACTGCGTTGAAACTTTGATTTACTAACTGCGAAATAAATATTAAATTTTCAATTACACCCGGCCAACTGCAGCAGTACAACTTTGACTTTGACTTTTTCCATGCAATTACCTTCGCCCTGGGCTCCAGACCAGGATGCCCCATGTACGTCCTTCGTCGGCTGACGTCCTTTGTCCGGTGGCCGTCTACATCGACAGCAAAATCAGTAGCCCAAAGAAAACAGAACCTGCCGCAGGTTCGACTCTGCTTGCAGTTTGTCTGGCCATTAAAGGAAATTGTCTGTAAAAATGTGGCCGTATTTCTTTTTGCAAGGTACTTAAAATTAAATTATTGGACACATTAACGTCTTGACTTTGGTGCAGCCAGACATAGTGGGTGGTGGTTTATAGCGGTGGTGGTGGTGGTGCAAGTAAATGCCACGTAATGACGTCATTAAAGCAAGTGAAATGTGCTTTTATTATTGTGGTGTTTGCCGTCCAGACTCCAGGACACTTTTCAATGCGCCCCACGGCGTGATCCAGTGCACATGCTCATTAATCTTAATAAAGTTAACAGTGCGACAAGTTTATTAAAAGCGATCCAGTGGCGCCAAGGCTCAAGGTGTTCCCAAATCCTTCGAATCAAAGTCAAGCTGGCGCCTTTTCAACTCAAAAAGCGTCCAGTCATCGTGAGTGGATGTCTTCGGCGAAAACCTGGCTCCGAGGACAACACATGCTCATTAGCATAAGCTAACGAAATGATTAGAAATTTCATTAGCTACCCGGAATTCCACCCACTTTAAATTTCGCCACCCTGTCACATTCCCCCAGCAGTCTGCAAATCGAATCAATCGGGAGGCGAAAAAAACAGGTTCGATTAATATGCCCTGGAATCTGCACTGGAAAAATAAGGATTCATACATTTTAATTTTTAGAGAAATTTAAAATTATTTTATAAAATTTAATGTCAAAATTGAAAGAGGTTTGATTACCATCTATTTTATTAATAAATTTTTTGTCACCTTACTGTCTTCTTATTTTGTTCAGTTTCTTAAAAGGGCATCTCTACAGTGACAGGCAGGCAGCAAATGAGGCGTAAATGGAATTAAATGGCAAATGCAAGCGCGAAAATTGTAGCTGCCGCTTATTGGATTACTGCCACTTTACGTGTGCCAAGGCCTTCGAACAATGTGCAAATTATTTTGCCAATTTGCGGAATTAGCTAAAACACGTACTCGACAAAGAAATTCGCGGATATCAATTGAGGAATTTCAATAAGGATCTGGATTTGAATAGGACTCCTTGGTTTTTTGTTTCGGCTTATACCCTTAAATCATCAGCCACTTTAAGCCTGCCCGCAGCACTCGAGAGTCGAAACTTTCTCATGCATCCCTGTTTGGGACAGGACACGTCACACACACACACACTCCGGCACAGATACACCCTCAGAAAACACACACACTCTGGCCAAAAACTAAGCAAAATGTCTGCAACTGTTTATTGTTGATAAATTGCTGCTGAGGAATTAGTGCGACTGCGACGATGATGGAAGACCAGAGCCCATCCTGGAAGGCTCTTTTCTGCTTTGCTCCGGACTCGGTACTTTCTGCTGGACTGTCCAGGACAGCAGTTTTGAGCTCCCAAAGCTTTTGGCTTCCAGACGAAAAAAAATAGCCTTAAATAATCATTGATATTTTTTCATATTTGATACTTGTTTTAAACAAATGATTTTTGTATTAAACCTGGTAGCTTACTTTTAAGTCAGCTTTTAAGATACTTTTAACTTTAACGCCCCTTTATTGTTCTCTGTGTACATCTTCTAGCCCTTGGCCACACCTCACACTGGGCATAGAGTTTTTAGAAAATGCAAATTTTGCACACTCCCAAAACAGAGGGAAAATATGGAACTGGTATGCATGGGGAAACCGGGATATTGGTGGACTGGAGCTGGTAGAGGCCCGCAAATCTTTATGCCTGCTGGACTGCAGAGTGACACATGTCGGCAGCATAGAATCCGGAATCAGAACGCTTTACTTTTTCTGAGCGATGGCCGAGGAGAGATCCACAGATACGTAATATCCATCCTGGGTCCCCGACTACCACCAAAAATCCCTCATAATAAAGTTAACTATGTGGCCAGGCCAGGGGGAAAGTTTTCGGTTTGTTTTGGCATTTATTTAGTTTTAGTTTAGTTTTCGGAGTGGAATGATATGCAAATTTGAGTAACTGCAAAATGCAATTGAGGTGCCTGCATAATAATCGAGTTGTCTTCTGTTGTTCGGGTGGGCCCTTAAAGTGCCTTTAAGCTGCCACATTTTGTGTCCACTTAACCTTAAGCGATCAGGTATTAAGTGTGGCCACTCCCCCCAATAAATTCCCATGGCCAGTAAATCGGTGAGGGCATAAATCTTGCACTGTCCACTTTTGTCACTGACCGGAAATGTCCAATAAATTGTAATTTTTCCCAAAGCTTTTCTCTTTTCCGACTCTATCTGAGTGGGTTTTGTGTGGCACTGGGTGTGTGTGGGGCTGGTGGGGTTTCCAGCTCAATCATCGTTTAATATTTATGTGCTGTTCGATTGTGAAGTTTATTGGATTTGTTGCCCCACTCGGATTGGCCTTCTGCCTCGATAATTGCAGCGTTTGTCCTTAGGAAGTTGCAGGTGTGTGCCCGGAATTTATTGCGGCTATTTCTCGGGGTATTGGCGGAAAAAGAGTCTATTCTGCTCAATTGGCTTGTTTAGTTGTTATTTATGGGCTTTCTTATGGCATCTAAGCCAAGTTGAAGGGATGATTCTACGGATAATTGCTTGATTATATTGTGACATTTGTTTAGCCGAGAGTTAACTTCAATTGGAAAAGAAAAGAATAAATATGTAGTCTTTTAACCTTATATTGCATTTTGAAATGTGTCATGAAAAGCAAATTATTAACAATGACCTATATAATGAACCAATCATGGATTTTGATAGGTTCAAAATGGATTTGAATGTACCTTCATTAGGCAGCAAGTGTCGCGTATTCCCTGCATATGTTGCAGATCCTTCCATGGGGACTCCATAGGGGGAGATGACATCAAACTCGGCCCGCAAACGTGTCACATCAAACGAAATTGATTAAAATCTAAAATGAAATAGTGCTCGGTCTTATTGTCGTTGTACGGATTTCGGGTTTTCGTTCGTTCGTTTGTTATTGTCGCCGCAGCACCTACTCAACGATTGCCCCTAAAAGTATACACCCACCCATCCAGCCCAACGACAATCCTTTTGTGAAGCACTGTGCCACTGCAGGGTGGCAATTCAAATTTCAATCAAATGCGACCAATACTCCTCGTACCTTTTGGGCACACATGCTGACCACAAAGTATTGTATCATTTGCTTTGGGCAAATCCCTCCGCCCCGAGTCCGTTCGATCCAAAATCAAATCAAAGGCTATGGCAGAAAGGGTGCAACTATTGCCAGAATCAGATAAAATTTTCATTACCTTATGGCCGCACATTATCGGCATGCGGCCATCGTCTCCGACTCCATCTGCTTGGATCTTGGACGCGGACACGGACCAGGACTTGGACACTTGCCTGGACCGTAGCAGGCACAATGTGCTGCTGATGACGTCGAGTGCTGCTGTTGCTACTATAGTTGCTGCCACAGTCTTTGCTCTATATTGTTGTTGTTGTGAATGATGCTTATTGTGCGAGCCATAAAAAACAAGCTGAAAAAAATAAAGAATATAAGGTAAAAATAGTGTTTTGGCTTTGAAGATACCCTGCATTGCTCTTTTTGGTAAATAGAAAATGATTAACACATGAGCAGCTTCCTCCTTTAATTTATTGAAATAAAAAGTAAGCTATTATCTTAGAATTTAAAACTTAATTTAGTTTTCTAATATACCCTACTAAACCCTAACTAAAAGGTATAAAAAAGTATTAGAGGTGGAGTGAAAGCGGCGACTTTTTATACAACAAACGACAAACGGAAAGTGTCCAACAGGAAATAAACAGGCGACGGTGACTCGGACTCGGACTTGGAGTCCGTTTCAGATTTGGATTTGGATCAGAACACGGACTCCAGTGCGCCTCCAACCACCATCTTTGTGTCCTTTGAAAAGGAGACCGACACGAATTCGAATTCGCACAAATACGGCCAAAATAAAAAGGGTAATAATTTTATCTAGCATTCAGATCAGACACACGTCTGTCCATCCCAGGGTCCCTTGCCCTTTCAGTGATATTTTTTATGCGATTCTTTTTTTAGCATTCGGCGGGGCTACTTGAAACTTTTGTCAACAGCCACTTGCAATTTTGCATGAGGCAGCTCATGAATAAGCGGACTCCTTGCGCTTGTCCTTTAAACGCAAACGAAACACATCCTTGGGGACAGTTCGTTCACCGAGGGGATTCAATTACAAGTACCTTAAGTAGCGGTAAGCTATCAACTTCCGACTGCCAACTGTGACAAACCGAGGGCTTTCCAGGACTCGAACTATGGTATTTTCTCAACTGCTGGTGCTACTGTACGTGGACCAATCTATCAACATAATTGATGGCTTCGATTAGTCACAAGGCGCTCTGTTTCTGGTAGCCAAAAAGAGTGGACGAAGAGTTATAGAGAGCTCAGTGCACAAATCGGCGATTAATTAAATATTTACTCTTGGAGCTCAGCGAGCCAATTAATCCTGCACGGCGATCCATATCCTTGTAAATCTTTGTGCTCGACTAATGAACTGATGCGGTGGCGATAAATGGAAAACTTTAAAGGGATCAGGGCAGGAGTCCTCAGAAGGACACCGTCTTGGACTTGGTACGCTTTTCCGATTACTACCCGCCATTTGTCATGCATCTCGTGTTCAACTGCACGGAAAAAAGAAAACTCTCGCCACAACCAAGGAGTTCTCCTTGGGAGCAGGAGAAAGCCTCTATTTTTCAGTAATTTATAATTTTCACAAGAAAATGGGCGAAGGGTTGGGTCTCTACCCAACCTGGGGCATGGGAAGGGACCAGCCAAGTGCGTTTGTCGCCAGAATGGGACAGACTCATCATCATCTGGGTGTCCCCGGCGCACTTCGCCCCGCAACAGGGGGGCCATAAACACACCAGGGGCGACGGCGGCGTCGCATAATTCCGCCATAACATTTTGGCCAGGACTCCGCAGCCACCTTGGAACTTGGTAGTGGAGCTGCATTGCCGTCATACACTTGCCAAAAGTATAGGTAAAATAAAACTTAAATTCTTTTAGATAAAATAATAAGTCAAACAATTTTTTCAAGTGCATTCCTAGACATGGCCCATAGTCATCTCGTCTCCGTGTACCTTGGTGTCATAAAAAGGAAGCAGGCCAGCAACTGCAGCAAACTCGAGGTTGGGCGTTGAGTTAGTTTCCATGTATCGCCGCTGCCCTCTTGGCTGCCTGACAAAATGTGAAAATGCAAAAAATGTGGAAATGTCCTGCTGCTCGCCAACAGCTCGAGTTCAAAGTCAATTGTAATTTTTATGGCAAAGTGCTACGCAATATGAATTACATCGGCCATACACACTCCAGTATCCTTTTCTACTTGGCGACCATAATCAGGTGGCAGACGCAAAAGGAAATCGCAGTACTGCCTCCTGCAGAGTATTTTATAGTCGAGAAGGAAGGTTTCTTCAATTACATTAGATTTTTTTGACTCATAAAAAATGACATTCGCAATATTTAAGAATTTATTGGTTCAAATTATAGAGAAAAGAGTTTGGATTTAGGAATATGTCGTCGTTTCTAATTATAAACTTTTTACCTTAAACTTTAACCTTTCTTATCTCTTCCAGCAGCCAGAAAATTGAATTAGGAATCTTTTGCTCACATAATTAGATGAGAAAACTCTTTGAAAAAAGGTGGAAACGACAAAAGAACCACCCTTTGAAATCCTTTAAAAAATCATGAGCCAACTAATCCTTTTAAATGGCTAAAGCTTGGAAAAGTGCCCGAAAAATTGCCAGGAAAAATATTTAAAAGTAATGAGAAATCCGTGCCTTCATTATTTTGATGGCTGATCCAACCTGACGATTCTACGGGGCCCTTATCAGCCCATTCCCGCCCCTGCAGCTGGAGTTTGAAGTTTTGAGTTTTATTTTTTCGACTCCGGGCAGTTCTCGGACAACACGTTGTTTTCATTGCTCATTAGCGGCGACAGCGCGAGTTTAATTAGCAGTGACGCAGCAGCCTCTGAGAGTCTCGCCCCGGAAACCCTTTGAGAAGGGTTCGGTTAAATTGCTTCCGGCATTTGCCCAAAGTCCTATAACCACGTCTTCCCACCCCGATAAAATTCACGACAACACCTTGGCCGAAAGAAAAATTAAGCAACACTTTGATTCAATGAACGAACAAGCAAAGGTCGAAAGTCGGACTTCGAGCTTAAGTTGCCGGGGTGAAGGAGTCCGGAGACTTCTGATTCCGCCGGATGGAGGGTTGTTGGTCCAGCAGGAGCTCCAACTAATTGCCTTTTCGACATGCATTTAATCTCTATTAGAGATGATAGAAAAGTTTTTCCAGCACATGTGGAGAGCGGTCTTCATAAATTATTAAGGGGTTCGTCCATTCGATTGCAAGGCCCTCACTTTTGACATTTAAAACAAATTGTTGTTCTACGCTAGTTCGATTATTTGACCCTTGGGGGTGGCTACTGGGCCCGGCCGGACAGGAGTACCCAGGACAGGACAGGAAAAGTTTCCCTGCTGTCTGTGCTGATAATGATGGAAGTCATCACATGTGAGTGGAGAGGAGTAAAGTGTTTTTTCCTCCTCGGAGAAGGTGTGAGCATGCTTTCGTACATATCAATATCGTTTTAGGTAACCCCTGGGCAGCAGCTGTGTCGACTGCTGATGACCTTTTAATTGAAGTGGCAGATATTGAAGCTCGAAGCTTTTACTTTCCCGTTTAATGTTAGAATCTCGTTGAAATGAGAATCTGCAGCCATGCACACAAAAATGCAAATAAACGGCTGGCCACTCGGCATTCAATAATTCGCGTTCCACAGTTGCAAAATCAAATTTTACGACAAGCCGCCAAGCCGCGGGAATCCCTTAATAAACAGCCAAGCTCCTAGGCAAAGTAGCGAATTCCATCCAAAACAAAACCACCCACCCTTGCCGTTAATTAAACCCTTTCGTTCTGTTGCTGGAAATCTGTGGGCAAAGTTTTTCCATTAAAGGAAAACCCAAGAAGCTGAGGACTGCCCCAGGCAAATTAAATCAAAAAGTAAAAATTTATGAAGCGTTTAATTGAATTAATTAAAAGCAATAATACCTTGAAATAATTGCGCCTAATAGAAAAAGTTTCCCACCGATTGCCATTCTTAAAACCGACTTACACTTTCGGCTACAGATAAGGAATACCAAAGAGGCATCCTCGGCCTGGGCTTATGCACTCAGAGTTATGCGACAAATCCTGGACAGCCACCAGCCATAAGTCAAAATTATCAACAAGATGGCGAGGCCAGGAGCAGGACCAGAAATCAGAGCCAGGACCAAAGCCAGGACTCTCCAACTGCCAACTGTCACGCACGTAGGCCACGCAACATTGCGAAAAATATGTCTTTGATGTCATAAATCAATTACGAGTGGGATTGCCCCGAAGCCACCATGGCCCAGGACGCACCAAAGCAAGGATCGCAGCCAAAACAACTTGTTTGAGGTGACTGACACCCCAACCAGCACTCCTGGCCACCACTGCTGCCAGCCCATTTTAAGTCTCGAGTTTAAAACGTGACCAAATCGAGTCCCCCAGAAATTTTTGTTACCGAATTAAGTGGAGCAAATTAAGCGGATGAATTCCTCGAACTTCTTTTTATTTTATGATTTTAACTTTTTGATTTTCATTATTATTTTTATCATGGCATAGGCCTCCTTTAATATACCTCTGTTAAATACACTCCCGGCTCCCCTGAACCTTTTGTTCCATAATTATGTCAAACACATGGCCGCTGGGTGAACAGGGAGAAGATTCATCACTTGGGGTCCTGTCGAGTGCTAAATGTCAACGTGTCATGTGTGAGTTCTGCGAGGGGATGATCCTGTGCAGTAGCAGCGAAAGCCTATGTTAGTTTATCAAACATAATTAAGAACTTCTCGGTGTGTCCTGTGAGACAAAGAGAAAGGCGGGCGAGCAGAGCGGGAGAATAAACAGAAGTTTAATTATTTCGCAAGTCCCGGGGCAAGTGATTGAGCCACAGGAGCTCACCTTTTGACTTATGATGTATTGCGTGCTCTATGACAGCTGACAGATGACAGCTCACCTCCTGACAAATAGTGAAGACGGAAAGCCCAAAAGGATTCCTTAAAGCCGAAGGAGTTGGGCCAACATACTTTAAGAGCTTTCACTAATTACTCAGCGAAAGGGAAACAAGTTTTCCACAACATTTGCATAAATCAAACAATTAGTCACGCCGTCTATAAAGAGCCATTCCAAGGGCCGGGATGCCCAACTATTCAGCCTGAAACTACTGTCCAAGGATACTTCTTATTTCGGACTCTTAATGTCTCCCCGCGGTGCTGTTTCAGCCTCGTCTTACAACTATCCCGGCCCAAAGAAATCCGTATAAGGTGTCCTGCCGGATTCCTTTTCTAATTTATGCGACATTTGCTAGTTTGCCATTTTGGCATAATAACTTCTAATTCACCTAACCCGGCTCGACCCTTTTGCCAGGCCAGTCGTGTGGGGTTGATATTCGTAAGACCAAGTCCAAGTTAAAGTCAGAGTCAGATTCGTAGTCCCAATTCCAACCACTCAGCACTCACCACTTTTCGAGGCACTAATTTATGGTTTTGGGCATTGAAATTTATGGACAGAAAGCTTAACAAAAATAAACACAAAATATGCGTATTTGTTTCAAAATACAACACCAGGCCCAAGGTGACAACTACTGAAAAAAGTTATAATTCTGGGGGGCGTTCTTGAATTACAAGTCGAAAGTGTTGTACCCTTTCAGAAATTCTTAATAATAAATTTAAGATGGTATTAAGTATTAAGCATTTAACTCTCGAAATAAAACAATTTAACTTAAACTTTTATAACAAATATTTTTTTAGCGTATTCTTTGTAATTCAAAATAGATTCAACATACTTATTCAAGGCGAATACTTTTCGAACACATTCATCAGTTTCGTTCTGATTCGTTCTTTGTGCGAATTAATTTATTTATCACCTCTGATTAATCAAACAGTTCAGTAACCTTTTCCCCTTCGGAGAGTATCAGAACAAAAATGCGGAACTTGAAGAATAAATTACATAAGCTGCTCGGTAATATTTCGTTCTGGCTTTTTTTATATCCCTCTGGAAACTTCGCTGTACTGCCCACTTACCACATCTCAGAACTCCCCCCTGTTTTCCAGAACCCACTTCTTTGGCAAATGCAATTGTGCAACTTTGTGAGACTTGTTTTGAAGCGGAAAACTCGTTTACAAGCCCCCGAAAAGATGCGGCGTTTGTGAGCCGTGTTTATATTTAGCAGTTTTTATTAGCAAGATTCTGCGTCACACCTGGTACTTACAACTACACTTGGAAAAACAACTATACTGAAGAGAATTTAAGAATTTCTGGATGGCCCTTTAGCATGTAAATGTCTCCATTGGGTTGAACTCTCTTGGGCTCAAGAATGCAAATTGTAATACATACTTAAACATGTAATCTTATATGATTTTTAAAAAATAAATTATTTTCTGTATAAACTCTTTTTTGTATTTTTTTATCGGTTCTGGCCGCTTTCGCCCGCTGAGCGTATTTGGTAATCAAAAAAGCAGCAGCAGCACTAGCAACAAACGGCGATGGCCAAGTTCAGTGGCCTCGAAGTGTGTTGAAACTGTTTTGGCCAGTTTTTCGGTCAGCTTATGTGGCCGAGGATAGGATTTGTTCTTACTTGGCGTGGAGCCACTCGATCGCAACCTGGAAACTGGGTTAAGCGTGGTCAGGTAGCCAAGCCAAAGATTGCCAAACCCACCTCTAATGCTCGGAGAGCAAATGAGGCAATGAGCAAATGACCAAATATCATAGCCATCTGAAGTTCGGGGAAACCGAAGCGATTGCCACACTGAAAAGTTGTGTGCCGTCTGAAATGACAAGAAAATGCAATTAAACGGCCAGAAAAATCAAATGTCAATCACGTTTATGGGCAGGCAGTTGGAGCTGCGATGGAAACCTGTCGGCTCTCTAACATTTCAATGACTTTGAACTTTTGTTTGCGCTGGTTTGTGTAGCATTTACATATTGATTGTTTGCTTGACCCATTTGCTCGAAAACCGAGCTCTCGAGCGGCCCACGCCACTTCCACTTTCATTGGAGCGGCGCTGACTTTCTTTGTCCGGCGATCGATTTGTTTGAAATTATTAAGAGCCCCCCTCGGCTCGCGGACGACTATCGACGGCTCAGTAACCAGTTTGAGCTTCGTTCTCGCCGCTGGTTGGCGGTTCTTTAGGCCGGGCTTTCATAAAAAGTCTTTGGCCAACTTTCTTGGGCTTCATTCGCGCTCTAAACGATCATGAAAGCGGTTCTCTGTGCGGTTTTTCTTTCCTTCCTGGCCGTCTTGGTCCATGGCCTGCCCACCCAGGGCGGTGAATCCTTCGCGGGCCGTACTTCCCAACTGATTGCCCTGCAGCTGCTGAAGTTCAACAAGGATATCGACTCGAATCAGGTCCATTCGCCCCTAGGAGTAGCCTCCATTCTGGCCGTTTTAGCTGAGGCTTCTGAAGGAGACACCTTCCAGGAGTTCCAGCAGGTCTTTGGCTATCCCAAGGACAGGACTCAGTTAAGGACCATCTACCAGCGCATCTTGAGCAGATACCAGAACCGAGATGCCGCCGTTGCCTTGCCCTCCTTCCAAACCTGGTTGTACATCTACCGAAACAACAGTGCCCGAGAGGAGTTCAAGGATATACTGCAGAAGCACTACTTTGTGGAGGTGAAGGACATTAATCGACAGGAGTACGATTGGAGTGAGCCCAATACCTCGCTGCAGCTGGAGGAAGTGCCCGAAGGCAGCAACACAGAGCCCAGCAACAGCAAGGATGTGATTGGCTTCGAGACCCTGAAGAGGATCAAGCTGGACGAGGAGGATGATGTGCCGGCAATCCCAGACTCATATGGCCAGGAAATCATCGATAAGGAGGCGTCCAAGTTCGATCGCGAGGTTGACGACAAGCAGTATGTGGAAAAACCAGTTGCCCAGGCTGAGGCCGAACAACTCCAAAAAGAGCAGGCTGCCGCCACCACCGAATCCGAATTAGATTCTCAATCAGAACCGGAGGCTACCACCCCGGCTGCTATCGTTGCGGAAAAACAGGAAAAACCAGACATGACAGTCGAGGAAAATCCAAAGGAGAAGCAGCAGAACAAGCGCAGCGACCAGGAGAATGGCCCCGAGGAGAGTCAGATCAAGAACCTGGAGGAGAACGAGACGGTGCAGGAGGAGGAGAAGCTTGCCAAGCTCGTGCCAGCAGCCAACACCGCTGCCGTGACCGCTGGTGAACCCGAGAAGGTGCGTCTTCCCCTCGAGAAACTGGAGAATGCAGTCAAGGCGGTGGCCAAGGATGGAGCCGACGAGATCATGATCGCTCTGGAATCCCACTTGGCATCAGTCAGTAGGGTGAGTATCTCTTACAAGGTTTCTTATAAGAGACATGTTTTTAGGATAAAAATTCTTCTGTGATAACAGAGACTTAAACTATAATTTTGCAGGCTTATGGAGCCCGCAGCCTATTCCGCCAGGACGACATCACTTCTGCCCTGAGTGCCAACTCAATCACCGGGCGCTCGGCTGGCTCCAAGTCCAAGATGCTGCTCTTCAATGGACTCTACTACCGTGGCAGCTGGGCCAATCCCTTCTACCAGCTCCGTGATGGCAGCGATGAGTTCTTCTTCATGACCAACGAGGATGCCATGAAAGCGCCGATGATGCACGCCCGTGGAAAGTTCCAGGTGGCAGAGTTGCCCAAACTGAAGGCCAGAGTCTTGAGTCTGCCCTACGAAACTTCCCGCTATTCTCTTTGCATTATCCTTCCGGATGAAACCGAAGGACTGAGTGACGTTATTGCCCAGCTGGAGACCAGCGACTTTGAGCAGGCCAAGAAGTCCTTCCAGATGAAGGAGACGCACGTGTCCCTGCCCAAATTCCAGGTGGAGGAGACCTCTCGCTCCGAGGCAATGCTGAAGCAAATGGGCTTGAAGAAACTCTTTTCCCGCACGGAAGCTCAGTTGGGATTGCTGTCAGAGGACCCGGATGTCCATGTCGATGAGATCGTCCAGTTTGTGAATGTGCGAGTGGACGAGGGCGGCAGCAGTACCAACGCCCTGTCCGCCGCCAACATGCAGGCCCGGACACCTAGTGTGGAGTCCACTGTGCTGCCCGTCCCGGAACCAGAGCCCGAGCCCGGAGTAGAACGCTTCGAGGTAAACCGTCCGTTCGCCTATTTCTTAGTCGACTGCGAGGAGCAGTTTGTTCTGGCCTCCGGAAAGGTATACACGCCCGAGTTCAAGGAGGATCTCCCACCAGTCTCCATTGAAGTGGAACTAGAGCAGTCCTAGGCCGACTGTGAATTTAGACTTATAAGTTTCGTAACGAATTTTCACCGATCCCATGCAATAAACAAGCACAATTCATTTTCCCAAACGAACAGTGGCCACCGATTTCCCAGACAAGCAATCAAAACAATAATTAATTCGCTTACAGATGAGCACAATCGAAAGGGCAGCAGCAACCCCCGGAATTCAATTGTCCGTCCGTAATGTGAAATGTATCTGGTGGCGGGCATCGCTAATTTCCTTCGCCGTGATGCGAAAAATTTGTCATTGGGTTAAAGCCGACAGGAAAAAGGGGTTGGGGAGAGGGCCGGGTCCTCTAAGCAGGACTCGGATACAGTTTCTGATTCAGTTGCAGATACAGCCTGAGTTTCGATTCACGAGCCAGTCAAGCGTGAGGCGCATCCGCCACGTGTCCTTCGAACTGCGCCGGAACGAAAGCTGACAGGACTCTTCAAGTGGTCAATGGGCTGCAATTAAAATTCTCATTAGAATGCATGATGTCTTACTTACGTAGAGGTCTTTCTTGAGAGTGTATTGTGTATGTGTATCTGTATCTGATTCGCAGTCTGGCCAGGAAGTGCGAGCCTTCGCCCCTTCCCGCGTTTCACCAAGAAAGCAAAACACAACACCGAGAAAATGTGAGAGTCTGGAAGCCGAATGGGGGAAGGTGGCAATCCAGTCTGGAGCTGAAAGTGGCGCCGGCCTGGCGGGCGCCAAAAAGCAGAGGTAAAAACAGGAGTAAATGCGTGCCATGATTACAGCGATGACGACTACAGCTTCCACCCCGAAAGCCAAAAGGAACTCGGAAATGGAACCAAAGCACCCAAGGCATGCCGAAAGGAAAACCCAACTCCGAGACGCAGACTGTGATGATGTTTCATCTTTTCCACATGAAAACTCACGTAACAAAAATTATGATAATCATAACTTTTTTCTTTTGGCGAATGCCACTCCTCCGCTGGACGCTGGACGCAGGACAAAGGATCCACCGAAAGGTAGCCCAGCTTGGACCTTGGGCACAAGACTGGCGTCTAGTTTTTCTGCCGTCTGGCCATTGCTCTATTTTTATGAAGTCTTTGCATATAAATCAATGTTCCCCGATATGCAGAAGAGCAGAAAAAGGTATAAAAGATTTATGGCCTTGGCCAGCCCAACTCTCAAGAAGAGAGTTCGTTTAAATATTGTTTAACATAATTTCGTGCA
Source organism: Drosophila pseudoananassae pseudoananassae (assembly GCA_018153035.1). NCBI lineage: Eukaryota > Metazoa > Arthropoda > Insecta > Diptera > Drosophilidae > Drosophila > Drosophila pseudoananassae. The sequence continues at coordinate 5,679,332 of JAECXR010000055.1, forward strand.
AAACTTTCGAGAGGATAGCTGGCTACACCCACGCGTAGAAAAATAAACAAAGTGGCCATAAATCCATCCGTCCAATTGCATCAGTGACAAACGTTAAAGATTTATGGCACTGCCTCAAGTCTAATTACAAGTCAAGTTTGTTGAATTGAAAAGTGGGACTTGTGGTAGCCGAGAAATAGCGCAACAAGTGTGGGAAATCACAAAGCCAGCTGTTTTCTCAGAAAAAGTGGGAAACTCTAAATGGGGGGAACGGCTCCCCTTCTCCAAGCTGAAAATTTTCTTCGCACATGTGTGCAACATCATTTGGGGAAACAAGAATGAAAGAAAGAACTAAAGTGGGGTATTTTTCTATACAATGCCGAAAATATACAAAATCAAATGGTTTTTCACTGTCACAGACTTAGCTATAATCAAAAGTCTTGAAAGGCTTCTTCGTGTCGCATTGTTTTGGCTTTGGGCCGGGGTTTGTCAGAGACCTTGTCAAAATTGGATATGTCTTCTGGATTGCTAATATTTGGCACATAGGGAGCATTCACCGTTTGGTTCAGCAGCGGTATCCACTCCACTTCCTTGAACCACTCATGCTCCTTGATATCCCGATTGCCATTAATGAGGTTTCCATAGCTTCAACGCAAATGTAAATGGTTTGTGAATCAAAAGGAATTCCCTACTCACCGCTTTGAGAGATCCACTTGCAGCAAATGATCCACCAAGTGCCGTAGTGCCCCACTGAAGTAGCTGGGCATTTTGTAGTCTCCTTCACATATTTTATTGTACATGCTCATCACATCCCGATTATGGGCAGAGAATGGCGAGTGACCTGCCACAAACTCAAAGACCAGGACTCCAAATGCCCACCAGTCGACGCTGGTTCCATAGGGTTTCGATTGAATGATCTCCGGCGGCAAGTACTCCGGCGTGCCACAAAGCGTCATGGTTCTAGTTTCCACTTTCTTTGAGGAATTTGAAAAATAGTTCGAGTATTAAATTACAAGAGAGAATACCCTTCAAACCTTTGCAAAACCAAAATCGGTCACTTTCAGGTATCCATTTTTGTCCATCATTATGTTTTCAGGCTTCAGATCGCGATATAGAAGACTACAATGGTGAAGGTATTCCAGGGCCAAAAATACTTGGGCAGCATAGAAACGAGCCTGCTTTTCAGTAAACTTACGAACCCTAAAATTTGAAATAATATTTTATAAATATCTATTACAGTGAAAGGTACTTACTTTCGATGGTAAGTAAAAAGCTCGCCTCCGCCAATAAGCGGCAGGACGAGGTACAGGCTGTCGTTGTCCTTGTAGGAGGCCACAAGATTAACCGTGTTCGGAAACATCATTGATCGCAGGACATTCTTTTCGCTCATCACATGAGCCACCTGCTTGGTCTTCACGATCTGATCCTTGCTGAGCTGCTTGGAGGCGTAGTAGGCACCCGTTTCCCTTTCCCGCACCAACTGTACTTTCCCAAAAGACCCAGATCCCAATGTGGCCTTTATGTCGTAGTCATCCAGGCCCGTCGACGGCGATGGTGTGTTCGTAGCGAACTTCTTGTTGAACTCATCACGCAGCTTGTCGAGGATGAGGATGTAGTCCACCTTGGGACTGAAGTGCATCTGCGGCTGTTCGGGCTGCGGACCCATCGCGACCCCTACCTACCAATTCTCTCTGTGGAAACGGTCTGAATTTTTGATAACCTCTGCCAATTCACTCTACCGGAATTTCGAATTTATGTCGTCCTCTTCGTTAGTTTCAAGACATTATTAAAAAGATCACTGTTTTATTGAATTTAATCACAAAGGCTATATGATTAGGAATTTTTTATAATAATTTTTAGACTAGTTTCATACAAAAAAAAAACCTATCATTCCAAAACATTTATTTTTTAAAAACAATTAGCAAATGTGCTAGTTTACTATAAAGACATTTTTCACACCAATATCACCCAAAACAAGCTAACAAACGCGCTCTTAACATTTAAAAATTCACAAATAATTCGGGATGCCGATTTATTCGCGACTTCATCTTGTCCTTCAATTCGAAGTTCTCGAAATTGGACAGATCCTCGGCGCCGGATACCGTGGGCACATAGGGTGCCGGAACTTCCTGGTTGAGAATGCCATACCAATCGATCCCTTGAAACCAAGGATGGTTCTTCACATCCGCAGCGCCGTCGGACGCATTTCCTAAACTAATAGGAAACCACACAACCTGCATATTTTGGAAAATAGGTGTCGCAGCCACTCACCGTTTCGTGGTCTCCACCTGCATTAGACTTTCCACAAGGGTCTTCAGATTTTGAGTGAAGTAAGTGGGCATTTTATACTCGCCCATGCAAATCTTGGAATACATCAGGATCACGTCGCGATTGTGTATGGCGAAGGGCGAACGACCAGCTACCAGCTCGTAGACAAGGATACCGAAAGCCCACCAGTCCACAGACTTGTTGTACGGCCGAAGTTGCACGATTTCCGGAGCCAAATACTCCGGAGTGCCGCACAAAGTTGAGGTGCGGCCATCTATGCGCTTTTTAGTTTTTTAGTTAAAAGTAAATAAAGCTAAATATTAAAACGTCCTTTCTCACCTTAGTAAACCCAAAGTCGGTTATCTTGATGTACCCGCGGACGTCCAAAAGAATGTTTTCCGGCTTGAGGTCCCGATACATGAGATGCATCCGGTGCATATACTCGAGAGCCAGTGCCACCTGGCAGGCATAGAACCTAGCCTGCTTCTCGTTGAACTTCCGCATCCTGTGTATCTGATGCTCATATGGCTTTTTGGCATTTATTTTAAGCGGATGAGACTTACCTGCGGTGATAGCTGAAGAGCTCACCGCCGTTGACCAGTGGCAGGATCAAGTAGAGGTAGTCAAAGTCCTTTGTCGAGTCGATCAAATAGATGAGAAACGGAAAGCGGGCCGCGTTGAGCACGTGCTTTTCGTTGTGAACGTGGGCCACCTGTTTGAGCCGCACCAGATCTTCTTTGCTCATCATCTTGGCAGCATAGTAGTTTTTTCCGATCTTCTCCTTGACCAAGAGCTAGAAAAGAAAAGTCATAGCCCGAGATTCTATGAATTGTCACCAGGTAACCCACCACAGTGCCGAAGCTGCCGTTTCCCAGGACGGCACGCTGGATGTAGTTCTCCAAGTTGGAGTGGGGCGATTGCGTCTGATGGTTCCAGCGCTCTTCGAACTCCCGGCTCATGTTGTCCAGAGTGGTGTTGTAGTCCTCCTTAACATTGAAGAAGGACGACGCAGCCTGGCTCAAATGATGCTGGCTCATAACAGCAGTCCGCCCTCCAGCCAAACGTGCATCTTACAGCACCAAGGCGAGTTCGATTCCCTATGGAGGAGTCGTCGTCGAGAGCCTCTGGATCGGAATCTGCGATCTGGGTTAGCTATTGGGTACTCAGCGGATATCAATATACTAGGAATTTGGAATTTCATCACTTAAACCAGATAGCAAAGAATCAGTGACGACTGACTCAAAGCCGATAAGTCTGTTAGTTTAATTTTCAGGTAATATCGGCAGATTAATTTCAATTCGTTGTGCCCTTGCTATTGCAGGACCAAGCCTCACAACTTTCAATTAGCCAGGAGAGCCTTTCTCCAAGGTATGACAAATTTGCCTGCCCCCTGCCCCTTCCGGAGCGACTGAGAAATGACAATTTCCTGTGACTGTGACTGAGTCCACGCACATGTGGGCCAGCATGCGACTTCCCGACATGGCTTGGTCGGAATCTAGCTCCTGGTCCTGGCTTCGTCCTGGCCGCAAAAGTAAGAAAAATTGCAAAACGTCCGCTTGATAAATGATGCTAACCAAGATTACATAAGTTGGTAATTTTCTAGTACATTTATTTCCACATGTCAGGCCAGTCAGCCGAGTGGGAAGAACTCTCTTGCCAGCCGGCAGTCGGCAACCGCATCTTCATGTTGATGGACATGTGAGCCAGATTGTGTGGGATGGATAGTTGTAGGCTTAGGACGAACTTACGGCCGGATATTCGAGTTGTTGCATGCTTTTAAGGTAACTGTCGGCCGAACCGTTTATTGGCCATTTTGGTCCTTGAAATTGCCAGGGACAATGTCCTACCTAAATTGACAATTAATCATTATCTTTCGGCCCGGACTCTCCGGAATTCAGATTACTAGACGGGTCGACTTTAGGTTGGGCTTGTGTCCCTGTATGTGAAAATGGGTTTCTAAATATGCTTCGGTCTGACCTAATGTCCTGGCATTTATCCTGGCCCACTGGAGGACTTCATTATTGATTGGCTGCCAAAGGGTTTTTTTGTTGTCTTTGTTCGGATTGTGTGGGTCACGGGGTTTGGGTAAATAAATTCAATGAAAGTGGAAGTCTGACTCATCGGGCTACAAATTATTTTCCAGCTAGGCGACTCCCATTCAAATGGCTTTTAATTCGCTTAAAATAAAACAAATCGTCACGTACTTAGCAAAAGACACATATAAGAAACTTTCACTTGCACTGGATCGGGGGATTCGTGCAAAAACTAAGCAAATTCACTTAGTTCATCTCAGTATGTCGAAATCCGAGCTCATTTAGTTTGTAGATCACACTGAGAATAATTTTGAATAAAAGCAAATGAGTCTATATGCTAGCTCCAAAACTAACTTGGTATATGTTCTCTATATACTAGACCAATATTTTTTACAGTACCCTGCTCCACAGCTGCCGCCAGATAAACTCCAGTTGGCTAAGATATGTTAACGACGGCCATAAATAAACGGATAATATCTGGTGGCAAGGCCTATATTATATGTGCTTTTCTCTATTTCGGATGCGTTTGCTTAAGCGGGCCAAGAGCAGATTAAGTCGTACGCACACGTTTCTTGCCAGTTTCTTTTGGCTACACTTAAAATTCATTTGTTGTCTTGGAGGACAGCTTCTCACTCCCACTCGAACCCCATCTCCCACTAGGGCCTGTGGTCCAAATCCTGCTACCAATTCTATGCAAAGTAATTGACGCCTCGATGAACTGTTGACACACATGGCATTTGTCTTTGGCTTGCTGGCTGCCAAATATTTGGCTTAGTTATCAGAGGCCATTTTTTGGGCTTAAGTAGGTGAATGTCCCGGGACTATGGCTAAATTCAATTATGCTGAAAGGTTTCAGTTTTCCAAATAATATCTGAGCCAAGCTAGCAACCCCCAGCCCAGACGGAAAAGCAGCTGCCGTCGGACTGGCCTCAGCCATTAGCGCTAATCTCCGCACAATCGGGAATAAATCAAGGCACGCTTTCCACTCGCTGCCCGGAAAAATACAAAATGCAATCCGCATATTCCCCGTACTTGGTTCGTTCTATTCAATTCCGATCACAGTTCACCGGGCAGCAACAATGTAGCCTTTTAGCTCACCACCTCAGAGCCGTCCTTTCGACGTGTGCTCGGATTCAGAAGGTGTAACTAATCCGCAGGCCATGTGACTTTTGTCATGCGCCGATGTCAAATGCTACTCCATCCCGACAAATCGACACCCGACAGCCGACGACGAACCCTTGCCAATCGAATGGCAAAGGTTTTCCACTCGATTCCACCCCAAAAGCATAACCGAGCGGACGGCCTTCCACCTTCAATCAGCGTTTGGACCTTCAACTCCTTCTCATTGCCCCCTCTCTATTTGAATCGTGTATTTGGTTCGATTTGTTGCTTGTAATCCCTTGATTCGGCTATGCACTTTAAAAAAACTCAACAGCATGTCAAAATAAAATTTGTTATAATGGGATTGTACATAGCTAGAACAAATTGTATCTTACATTAAATGTTTTATTTTATTTTTTGAATGCACTGTGGACGTTTATTTAACTAAAAACTCCCTCTAAATTCTTAATGTGTAACCGTAGAGAAATCATCAGAGAAATAAATGCTCTGCGGGTGGGACCATTGACATTTTGCAGTCGACTAGCCTAACCAACATGAAGGTCTTCCACCCAGTTTGACAATAATTTTCATAATTTCCCTTTTCCCAGCCCGTAAGCGCTACCTTGCCGCGGGAATATCATAAATCAGCCACGAACTATTGACACAGCCCGTTGGCCATAAATCAGTGGGATTCAGGGACATCAGGTTGAAGCACACACACATGGCCCCTGGCCAGTAGCAGCCCAATATTTCAATAGCCATATTCTAAACAAATTGCTTCTAAAACCGGGAACAGGGACAGGGAGAGAGACTATCTATGAGAAATGCATCCGTAAATGTTCCGGCCGAGCAAATGTTCCGGCAAATAATGTAACAAAGCGCGGAATAAAACAATTGCCACAGTTTTAACATTTTAGCATTTGTTGCCATAAATAAACATGAACCCGGTACGATTCGGTTCTGGTTCTGGTCCTGATTCGAAATTTGCGATTTCCATACCGAATCTCGTCCTGTGGCCACTTGCAGGCCTCTTCCTTTTCCGCTGCCGAATGCAAAAATGCTCAACATTTTATTGAAATTCAATTAAAGTCGTATTTCAATAATTGGTCACGCATGGTGCGCATTTCCGTGCCAGTCCGCTTCTAAATGCCGCTTCACAATTTATGACTTTTCAATTTTAACGTTGTAGGTTTTACATTTATATGTATCTTTTTTTCTGCTAGGGGGCAATTGAAATGCTGCCACTTGGCTAGTGTCCTTTGTCCTTCGTCCTGGGTCGAATGGAAATCGAAAATTGTGGCAAAAATTGGTAGCATTTGTAGATGAGACTGGTATGGCTGCATTAAGCTGCAAGTTCTTATCAGTTTCTGGTCTCACCCTTGTCACCCAAACCGACCCAAAAAAAGAAACCGATCCCACTCCCCTCCCACTTTTCTTCTATCAATTTCACCCTTAACGAGTGCCTCACGTTAAGTGTGCAACATTTTTGCGTGATTTGTGCGAATTTCTCGTCGCCGAGGCCGATAAACTCCGCCGAGGGGTGGTTAGTTTCTCAACTGCCTTTGTTGATGTTGTTTAGTGCCATAAATTCTTTTTTACTTGTCATATCTGACTTTGGTATTCGGCTGCCCCCCGCTTTCTCTCTCTGCATTTAGGCACAGATCATTAAGTTCTGCACTGCGTCTATCTGATTTAAAGAGTCGGTTGGGAACGGAACATGTGTACTTTCATACTCCACACCCTGAATTTATCAAAATGTCAATTGCCCGGCAGACTGTCACGGCTCTTTAGCTTTAGCTCCACTCGGCAGGCGGGCAGCATCCAGCACCCAGCATCCTCTAATTAACGAGGCGTTGATGCCGCATTTCGACGGAATTATTTAGCAAAAAATCAATTAGATTCAAGGCATGCCATGGCCATCTCCAGACCGTGGCCCAAACTGACAATCTGGTGTAGACCAAATGCAATAGATCAAAACATCAACGAATACTGTCAACGAAAACACAACCGCCAAAGCATTAAATTTCAATTTATTTTCGAGTTCAAAAAGGGAAATGTTGCATCTGAAGTGATTTTTTTAATTTATATGGTATTGAGAAATTGACTATTGGCCAGTCATTTTTCTCTTAAATATCTGCCTTAAGCTTTCTGCATTGGAAGTCTCACCTTATGCCAAATATATTCAAAATATATTTACAAATTTTATGTCTTAGTAAGATTAGAAATAAACCTAATATAGTCTGCTGGTAGTACTTCATTAAGACAAGATAACCAACGAATAAGATAAAACCATCTTGTTCACCGATTTTAAGTTATTTCCGGATTTCCCAAAAATGCAATTAGTAATTTTTTAACATTTTTCTGTTAAGATCAAAGGGGATAGAATTCCTACTCTATAAACTTAATAGTACAAAGAAACGATAAAGTGAATGGAATATTATAAGTTCTTCGTTCTACCCGACAATAATTAACGACTTAAATAAACTTTAAATCTTCTACAAATTAACGAAAAGTTTTTCATTTTTGTCGCAACACGCCCACACCATCTCCTGGTTTAATTATCACATATTTTTGCACGCATGAGCATCATTTGAGGTGCATTCCGCGGCACGAGAACAAGTTGCAAGTGCCGAACAAATAATTAACCTGAGGCACGATCAAAGCACCGCTGAAAACAACATCTCCTGGGTGTGTCCCTAGACCAGATCCCCTCCCAGCATCCCCTCCCGGACAACCTTGGCGAATAATTTCTTCTAGCCATGCTCCGTGCATCTTTACGATCGTCTTAGATCTCCGCGGGCTGCCAACATATTTTTACACGCCAAACATTTTATTTTGACAGGCGTGCGATTTGCACGCTTAATTGAGACAGGTGCATCCGCGGGACGGGGTGGGCGGCTGTGGGCCGTCGTGGGGCAGAGTGGTGGAGAGGTGGTGGCGGGAAATAGGAGACACGGGAAGTGCGGCCAAGCTGCGACATATGTTCACGTATGGTGTTGCACAAATGCGGAGATTTATCATCGTGCCACATGCCACGTGTGTTTTCCATTTTCCATTTCGTCGCCTGCGCTCCGCTGCGATTTTCACGGGAAAAGCCAGCGACGCTCGCCAAATGCAAAATTAACAACCTAATTAATAGTTTGGCGTGGCAGGACAGGTCCCCATAGATAGGATTCTATATCACCCCAGGCCATCCGATTTTATTCCCCTTTCCTACCCACCAAATTTACTTTTTTCCACAGGGCATAGGTACCACACACACTCAAATGGTTGCCAAGTTCTCCTTAATTCTTCTAAATTTAAAAAGCAATATTGAGGTTTGAGGAATCCTGTAAATTTTATATTAGAAATGAGACAATGCACAACAAAAATATAGTGAGGGGAATTATTATAACATGAGACTTAAGAAAAATAAAGACATTTTTGTATAAAGTAATATATTATTAAGTATTATACGATGTAATTTACTTAAAGTGTTTTTTCATTTTTCCGTTCGTTTTAGACGTTTTCTCTTCAAAACATTCATAACCTATTCTGTATACATATTGCAGGTATTAAACGTTTTTTTGAATTAAAATTTGGATTCAAATCAAAAACCGAAGTATTTTCTAGTCGAGAATAAAAAGATCGCTTCTCCCACATGTCGCTTTTCTCTTTTTTAATTGGACCCATTCTGGGCACCGCCAATATTTTCGAGCAACGGAACCGCAAACTAGGAGTAACTAACTGCCAGCGGGCGGCCCTGTCAAAGTCAGCTGCCGCTTCTATATCCTATATCCTATTTGGCTCCTATTTGCTGCTTCTGTGAATGTCTGAAAAACGTTGAAAAATCCGAAATTGACTGCCCAAGCCCCTGGATGTCCGACTCACAGCTATTGAAGGCGTTTGCGGTTGGGGGCCGGACGTTTATTGAACATTTTTACTTGCGGCCGGCTTCAGAAAATGGTATATGCCGGGACTAGTCACTTTTATTAATTTTTGTATGCTAGCTCGTCTCAATTTCACGGACAGCCTTAAATGCAAATCGCTCCAAATGGGATTTGCAAAGGCCACTGAAATTGGCCAAGAAAGAGGAAAAAATGTGTATATATATATGCGTTAAATGCAAATTGGATAAGATGTCGTGTCGCGGGGAGAACATTGCATGTGGCTGCCAAGAGCAAGGCAGCAAGGCAGATATCCTGGCGGATATCCTTCGCCTATCACATGACTGAGGCTGAAACTGAAGCTGCAAGAAATCTGAGGCTGCGGAATGGAAACTTTAAAGTGGATTATATCTCGTCCTGGTCTTGGTCCTCGCCCTCGTCCTTTTACCGACCGCCCCCTTAACCATCAAGTGCTATCTCCTGCGCTTTGCAAACATAAATCCGTGAGTTTTTGCTAGCAAAATTTATGGCGCTCGCGACACTCGCGAAAGTTTTGGCGGCGGCATCAGAGGCATTGTTGTATTTATGACCGCGACATGACCTGCTCACATAAACGGCCAGCTCCAGAGTCCTCCTGAATCCTGATCTGAAATCTGAAAGTGTTGCAGGCAGGCTTTTCTGTTCGTACGTAGTATGTACGTGTACGTGCGAGTCCTGCTCGGAAATTGGATTTGCCAGAGACTGAAATAAGGAGCATTCTAAGCGATTTAAGCACCGCTCTTAAATCTGCACGCTTGTCAATTTATTTCTTGATCGAAATTTATGTTCGCTCCCCTAATGAGCGAACTGCAGCCTCGAAAATATAACACGCGTCCCAGGAAGCTACATGCAAAACAGGAGCCTGGCACTTTGCCCCAATTCCAATTGAAGTTAATTACGTGGAACATTCACAATTCCAGTTAGCCACCCCTCGGAAAAAAATATTCGAACCAAATCAATTCAACCGGATGCAGGATGTCTGCAGGATTCTGCTTATGACTGCAGAATCCCATATACACACAAATATCGACATGAAACCACTCGGTGGTATATTTGCAGAATGTCTCCAGGCGAAATGGTCAGTCCATAATTATTGTTATGTTAATGGCAAAAAGCTGGAGACAGGGGACTGCTCCCGGGGTTGATTGGGTCCGTTTTAGGCTATATCGACAAATGTTGTTTGTCCATCGGTTTTCAGGTTCTTCTTTGTGTTTGCCCTGCGACTTTGCATAAAAATGGATAAGTGTGTTTTCTGGCAAGAGGGCAGAAATATTTATGAAGCCCTGGCCAGAAAGCTGTCAGAAATCAAAGTTAATCATTCCAGTTTTGGTACATTTTCTGAAAGCTACGGCTTAGTTCCACACATGAAATCAAATTGGAATATAAAGAATGAAGAACATGAACAGAGACCTCCAAGATCAAGGGGCTCAGTTTTTTGCAATGTGACACCGGAAGCTAAAGTATCATTCGCTCCATCTGAAATGAGTCCGGAGAAGATGGACCAAGAATAGGAAGATAAAATGGACCCAGAGGCAAAACGACAATCTCGAATGTGGATACGCCATTACTGAACTTTCTAATTCAATAAGAAGTCCAGCGTCCACCGGCCACCGGCAATCAATAAGAAGTCCACTGGACGGCTCTTAGAGTATAATTAACCTGGGGGATGTGGACTTCAAGTACCTTATCAGCTTTTTGCCACTGGTAAAGTAAATGAGTCAAAATGAACATGATGGACTACTGCTAACTAACTAAAGTAGACCCTGCAAGCTGCATCCAAATATTCAAGCTGGAAGATTGTTTAAAAGCTATTTTGTTTTGTTTGTTATGAGTTTTAAAACCAATTTTTTAACCCTATAAATTTCGCTACAAAATGCTTGGCTCTTAAGCTTTAATTTTTCTTACCATCTGATAATGAGGACCATGGCCAATTATTTCCGAAGGTTAAGTGTCCTTAAGTGCGCCACGGAACCCTGACTCAGCCATTAAGTTCACACTTCAAAACTCTCAAAGAAAAGAGGCGTGGCATACGCACTCCTTTTTTTACGATTCGCTATAGCTTTCTGGAACGGGATAAGGAAAGGATTCAGGGAGGGGCGATCTGCATCTGATCCAAGCGTCAGCGGCCCTGATAGGTGTGACATGTTTCGTGATTGATGAAATGTTTGGCCATAAGCCCAACCGAAAGGAGGAAGCACTGTAAAGTTTGAGGAAAAGGGGCGGATGCCACCGCTTGGACCGCCAACTAATTTCCACATTTTTCACATTTACGAAGACAAATTGAGGTGCGAACTTGGGTCGAGGCAATAAAACTGCCGAATATCAAAACAACAAAATCTTTGCAACAGTCGGCTATAAAAAAAGGAAGAGGGCGAGGAAGGGATTTTGGAGAGGAAGGGTTGGACCTGGTCTGGCAATGGCAGGCATGCGAAATCCTCGAATGCCAATTGTTTCCCGATTCTCGAGATGAGCATTCGCCGAAATCCGTGTGAGATTCGCATTATGACTGCAGGAGGAAAGGGAAAGGGACCGGACCACTATAAAAGTCAATATCTAGGACAATAAATTGCGACTCCTTCGATACAGCGACACTCGTCTTTTGAGTTAGAGTTTGAATCGTGAAACGTGGCGAATCGTTCGCCATTTGAGTTTTCCATTTTGGGTTTAGTTTTCCATTTCATTTCGTTTTATGCCGGCCCAGCCGAAAGTTGTCAACGGCCATAAACGCCGACCGGGCCTGTCTCCCTGTAAGTTTTCCGCTTTCCACCCCCTTTCTCTTCTTGACTTTTCAATAAAAACCCAACACCAGCCGCAGACTCTACCATTCCTACCATTCCCATTTCCATTAGCATAATGTCTGATGCGGACTTTGATTTCCCTGGCTCCTTGGCTCACTTTCGATTTGCCACAATTCTATTTTATTTATTTGCCGGGCATCGAAATTACATTTTAAAAAGTTTGCTTCTCGTTTGTTTTATTTGTTTCTGTTTGGAGTACAACGAATTTTTATGGCTAATATATGCGCATGGGAAATTGATTTGGCCTCCTTCTACTACACGTCCATCGGGATTCTGGGTGGTGGGGTACTTGCCTTGTTGTCTTAATTCTGCGCGACCTTGAATGCTGAGCGCTGCTGCGGCGTTAATTGTTAATCGAGTGGCAATGCCATGTCAAAAACGACCTTGGCGAAACGTAGAGGATCCATTATTCACAGCGAATCTGGTTCAAGAGCATCGAGCGCCGAGGGCTTCCAGAAGGGGTAGAGTGGGGCTGCAGAATTTGAGTTTTTCGCACGAAAATAGATTGGCCGCAACATCTGGTTCGTATAAAATGGGAAATTGAAAAGATGGAAATGCAAATGGAAAGTCTTCGGACTAACGCAATCTGTTAAAAAGTTCACGCACAGCACAGTGATCTTCTGGGTCCACACGGCCGTGGGATACGTTGTACAGTAAGGACAGTAGTGCAAACGGCAACCGCTGAGAGCGCTCCAGTTGACACCAGTGGGTTCGCAATTCAGTTCTCAAGCGATGACCAGAGGTCCGAGGGTGCCTCTTGCAAAATGTATTTAAGAAACTAATGCGAAAATTTTCGTAGGGGGTCTTCTGCAATTCATCACCTGTGATGGCCTTCCACTGGAAGCGTAGCTTCTGCGCGGGTGTCAGGAACTCCCAGGCAGGTGAATCAGTTCCTTCACACTTTTTGTACAATTTTTTGGCCAATTTTTCAGTTTTTGCGCATTGGTTTTCAAAAGACGATTTACAGCGTGTTTTTCTTTCTCTGGCCTTGCTTTTTTGGTTGCAAGGGTCGTTGGGAAAAAGTGTTTTCACCAAATGCAGTATATTTTCCTGCACCATGGAGGCCTCTTTCTTGGCTTCCTCTGCTGAACTTTCATCACAAACTGCTTCTACCGAAGTCTGGCACTCCTCTTCGTTCAATTCCTGTTTTACGAGAGGACATTGCTTCATGAATTCGCCATCGCTATTAGATTCCGGTGGGCATTTCTGTTCAGACATGATGTCGTCTTCGCCGTTTTCATTGTGGAGTCCTCCATTTTCCGAAAAAGACTCTTCCTGATCCATTTTCTCCGAAAAACACTCTTCTTCAGAAGACTCATCTTCGCCCTTTACTTCACATTCCGCTTTCTTGTTTTCGCAACTATTGAACATTGAGGCCACTTTGCTGTTTCGCAAATCGGAAAAGCGAATCAAACGAGGCTCACCCATCGCCTCGCCATCGTAGGTGATCAAGGGACCCGGATACTTGTGGTGGATTGTATAGCTGGCATGTTTTACCACGTAGCATTCCACCTGCGGATTGTCTTGAGTCTCCTTTGAACAGTTATTTTTTCCACTGGAACTCTTGTTGCACGATCCATAGCCCAGACTGATTAGCAACTGGTTCAGCAACTCGCAGATATCTGTATTTAAGATTTTACAAACAGTATTCATATTCTTCAGCCTTATAAAAATAAAAGCATGCAAAACTTATTCCGAATTTCGTGTAATGTGTGTAATAACTGTTTATCGTGTGATTGTTTTGTCAAGGGAATCCTGCTGCTTGTGCCCAATTTTATCCTCGGTAATATAGTGTTCATGAAAATATATGGCCCTCGCATTATAAATGCGAAGAATACACGCTCGCATAAAAGTCGAAACAGGGGCGGGGACTCCAGAGTATGACAGAAAATTTTGCCATATTAAAAATGCTGCTGTAGCTGCAAAAAAATAAATATAGATAGAAAAATATCAGAATAGAAACTGAAATAAAAAGAGCAACGGAAAGGAAAACATTTGGATTTTATTTATGTTTTCTGCTTATAATCTCCCCCCGCCTGCCAAAACAATTGGAACGTTCATATTCATTCTTCCGATTAAGCAGTTTTCATGGTCATCGCCATGGCCGGGATAAAATAAAATAAGTGGCCTAAATAAAGGCCAACAACGAGAGAAGGCAATCAAAGCCAACGAATGAGAAATCTCTCGCCGCCACTTTGCCAACCGATCCAGAGACCAGAATCGCTGCAATTATTGAAATTAATTTCATTTATTACATCATGAAAATATTTACTATATTTTCGCCATCCATTGAGCAAAATATTTTTGCCACACGCTGTCCCCTGCAATTAAGGATTGGACATTGACTTTTCTGTCTGTCCTGTCGACGATTTGTGTGTGTGCGTAATTTGAAGTTAATAATGTTGAAATAAAATGCCCCATTTGAAGACTTTTGTCCCCCATGTGTGGCCAACAAATATTGGAAAAGTCAACCCACGAAAACACTGTAAAAAGAATACAATATCTTGTCGAGGAAATTCCAAATAAGTAAGTAGGAATGTGATTTAAAACTCTTGAATACACAGAAACAAGAAAATAATTAATTTGAAATGATTTATTATAAAGTTAATAAAATATGAAATAACATTATGTTTGCAGTGTCTCAAAGGCATGGGGTATAGTACTACCTATAAAGTCTGCATTTAATTGCCATGAATACGTATATTTGGTTGATATGTGTTCTAATATTTTTGTGAATTTATGTTGTGCACTTGTTAAAGCGGGAAAATTTTATGATTTAATATCATTCTTCCAAAACCGATAACTGGTCAATCTCTAGAGAATCTAGCTTTTAAAAGAATTCATTCATGAGCTAGGAATTCCCGAATGCGGTAAAGTTGCATATATCTTGGAGATTCGCCTTCTTGATTTTTATGATACCTAGGTGAGCTAGAGTGCCGTGTAGCTACTAATGGCGATGCGTCGGCCACAGCTCCCAGAACAATAAAATTCCCATTTAGAAGTGGCGTGAAGCTTTCGCAGTGCTCCTTGCCCCAGACTCCAGAGACTGCCCTCGGAAAAATGTGGTGGCAGCAGTTTTCCATCACACTGTGCGTTTACGTGAAAACAATTTTTATGGCATGTCAAAAACCTATTTTAATGCTTTTAATGAAAGCGAATTTTATTGCATTACTTTTCGATTTTACTGCCCCAGACCATTCTGAACCGCTCTGAGCCACTGAACCACCGCAACCACCGGCAAGGACAAGGCGTAAAAATGCACTCAACTCAAAATGTTGACAAGATCGTAAAAAGTTTCCCCGGGTTGGCTGAAATAGAAAAACAGGTGACAAAGCAAAAACAGAAACCACGAACTCCAAGAAAAAAGTAATACAAAAACTTGCTTATAACAAAAGCCACTTAAACTGCCAATTGCGGTGTCTTTTCCACGAGCTGTGTCACAAGAGGAAAAATAACATTTTCGCTGGAATTTTTGCATAAATTCGAGTTCTGCTGGCAACGTCTCCTGAAAGTATGCTTCGGATTTTTCGAGCTGGCTGCTACCTTTGCCAAATTCATTTGACCAGAAACTTAAGTTATATTTTGGATCGCAGCCAGGAGTGCAGAAATCAGGGGTCTCCACATGGGAGACATGTTTAGTGGCACGGCAGCGACAAAAGCTTTCAGCCATAAAGGATGCAAAAGGATGCGGGAAGGCGAAACGAAGGACTCTGACTCTGCACACGTCGCCTGTCGGAGCACTCAATGTCAGCAGGAAAATGGAGGCAAAAATGCAGTCCGCCGAAACAATGACATGAATTTTGGACGCACTTTCCTGCCACACACCCCGGTCCCCACCATGCCTCGCAAATCCATATTGCATATGCATTAAATATCTCATATATGGCGGGGCAACTAAATGGATTCGGGGTCGCCGCTATTGACAGGGTCAGTCATGCATTGTTGGCCGGCCAAAAAGCGGTTGGGTTGTCAACGGCAGGACAGCTTTTGGCCCGGCCCGATGATTTCTGTGTGGTACAAAAGGGTAAGTCTAAAACAAAGGACTTCTCCGAACTTTTTTCAAAGCCAGAACAAATGATATTATGTTTTAAATTACTAAAATTGTGTTTTTTTTAAATTCAACACTCCCAAGTAAGCTAAGTAGTACAAGTACACTGCAATTCATTTTGGGGGTGACTGAGAGCCAGACTTCTATTGCCTCTTCAGCTGCGTGACGAATCTTCTTCCCAAGCAGTGTCATTAGCTTGGATTCATAAAAAACAATGGCAATGCCAGCCGCAAGTGACAAAGTTAGAGCCACGAATTCGTTTCATTGGCCCATAAAAAATAGCAAAAACAAAATGCAAATGAGAAAGCGATGCGATGCGGCCTTTGCCAAAAAAAGGTAAGACTCTTTTGCAAGTAATTCTCGCCGCCAGAGACCCTTGACATTAGAGGTCTCCACCCACCCCACCACTCGCATATAATTACAGTTATTTGTGTAGCTAATTAATTGCTAATCAATCATAGGACGAAAGCGAGACAAGCCCAGAGACCCACAATATAAAAAAAGAAAAGGACGCGCCGTTGTTTGCCTGTCACTAGACCCTGGCCAGGACATCTCAATCCCGGGACTTCTAGGGCATCCCATCAAGCTTCCCCAGTTTCATCATCATAGGCGGCGACCCAACTTTTATCCAGAGACAAAGCCCGGCGAAAACAAAAGCTTAGCAAGATTGATCACAGCAAACTGGCGGACTGCACCTGTTTGCTTACTCACGGTTATTAGCCAGGGCCCGCCAGGATCCGGGGGACACGCGGGTAGATATTCAAATGGCCAGCGGCGCAAAAACACTTAAAGAAAACCCTTTATCAGGCATTGTAAATAAAATCAACTTATAATATTGCACAATTTGTTTATATTTCACTCCCACTTTAATTATTTCATAAACATTTAAAATAATACTCATTTTTCTAAGTGTATACTTGGACTTCCGTAGCCGAGAAGTGTCAATCCTGGCCAGCTTTTTGCACCTTGCCGGAAGTGTCGAGTGCTTCTGGAAATCCTTCGGCATCCCCGTTGTCCTGTCCTTGTCACTGTCACTCAGAGCTGACGTCAGCCTCCACCTCGTCCCCTTGCTCCCATAACCCACCCACTTCTTTATCCTTTTTTACTTGCTTTTCCCTTGGAGTTTTTTTTCGGCGCACATTTTATTTTACATAATTTGAACATTTAAGACGTGCCTGGGCATAGACAAGCGGCTTTAGTTTTAGTTTATGCAACCCCGCCGTATCCTTGGGTCTTGCTCCTGTCCACTTCCGTCCTTCCACACTGGGCGCAGTTCCTCTCATTTTATTATTAAAAGGCATTCGCATCCTTTACGCCCCAATGAGTTTTATGAGCCCGGCACTGCCCTCAGCTCCTCACGGATTTCTTTCGGCTGTCAATCCGGGATGTCTTCATCTTGTGGACACAAGACTTAGTGGTGGAGTCGGGGCTGGGGTCGGGGTTTGGGAACGCGTTTAGTGTTCGCAATTCACATTTGTATTTGTCAAAAACTTGCACGTTTGCCGTTTGCCGTTTGCTGTTTACTGTTTGCTCTTCGGCCTGCAGAAAATTTTACAGTTAACCCAAATTGTCGGCAATTTGGCCAAGATGCTGTAGATGCTGTTCCTCTAACCAGAGTTCGCCATTTGATGATCCTTTCAATTCAATTGTTTGATGGTGGAAGGAGTTAAGTTAAGTGATAGTAAAGAGCGTTCATAACGCTTTTGATGGCTCTATATATGAATTCGAATGGAAAGGCTATACACTTGGAAAACTTCAAGAGAGGTTTTAAAATATTAATATTTATTGAAAGTAAACTAGATTCTGTTTATAGTTCCTAGACAGGTTCAAAGGTGATGTCACAACTAGCACTCTTATCGCCCACCCTCTCTGCATGGGGTGTCCTTTTCCAGGGTGTGGGATTTGACCCTCTGGCATGAGTTCCATTGTCCTGGCTGATTGGTAATTCGATACAGTTGTTCGCTTTGTGTGCAAATCTTTCGAATCATTTGAAGCGCATCGCCAATCGAGGAAAACTTGTCCGCTTTCCCAATCAAACATCCCTCCCCTGTGCGATTTTTCCTTCCCTGATCCATATTTTTTTATTTCGGCGCTGGCTCGTGTCTCGTGTCTCCGGTTGGCACTAATTTTCCTGCTTGTCGCGCCGTGCGAAACGTATAAATAATTTTATTTTATTTTGTTTTCATTCCATATCAATACTATTTATGGACTAATGGATTTATGGCTGGAACGCACTCTTACCCTCGATCCTAGTCGATTGTAGTGTGTACATCAATATCGGAGAATGTCATCTTCCTCGGCACGTGTGTTGTCCTCGTTTCCGCAGCCACCGCCATTATCCTGTAGGATGCAGCTTTAATGTCCATGCAATTATGAATATTTTTTCGTGTGGGAACTGGCACTAGAATTTCGCATGGATCTCTCTGAGAAATTTCTCGTGGCTCGTCGACTTCTTATTATTCTTTCATTTTGGCAAATTGTTTTCGTTTTATTAAATTTCTTTTCACTTGATAGTCCCTTTCGGTTCTCCTCGCTTTTTTATTTCGGTTATTATTATTATTTCTACGATTGGCCAGAAGAGAGAAAGGTTTCCATTTTGACTTTGGGCCAGCAACTCCTTTCGGCTTTTAATAAATGTCCAGCCAGCAGCTGAAGCCGCTCGTATTTCGTCTGCCAGCAGCTCAAGAAATATGCACAAATTAATTTTCTTTTATTCCAGCAAAGGCAAAATTTAAATCAACCAAGTTGAAGGAGAATATTTTGGGGGGTGGCGGTGTGGACCAGGGAGTCCAAGGAATACGTCATGTCCACTGGAGGGAAAACAAGAAAAGGGTTCTGCCCCCACATTCCCTTTCTCCTTGCTTGTTGTTTTGGGCACAGGACACAACTGCTGGCGAAAGTCGAGAATATCCTTAGCCCTGTCCTGGGCACAAAGGCAAAGCGCCGCTCAACCCCTTCCCAAATCCCCAGTCAACTCCTCAGCTGTGCCAGTCTGTTATGAATGCAAATTAAAAGTATACAAATCTAATAAGTTCCATTTAAGTTGCTTTAATTTCACTCGTTTGCCTTCTCTGCATTTGCATTCGGAAATTGTTGCTAATTGTTGAGCTTTTAGACAGCGAATTTTTAATGCAAAGTGCACCATTCCATTCCTGCTTTTCGTTTCGGGCTCCTCTTGTTAATATCTTTCGTTTTGCATTTTTCATTCGGTATTTAGAATGCATTTTCGTTAGCTAATTGAAAATAAATCAGGATTGCTTTCAACGCGTTATCATATTTTAATGCCTTTCAATCGCACCAACCTAAGTTGGCTGCGCCACGGAATTTCCTATAAATTCGACGAAAATTCTTTTTAGGCTCCACATATTTTGAAGCCTTTAAGGCCTGAGGTTGTCATGGTCTTTTTTTCTTATTTTTATTTTATTCATTTAAAATAAATTTTTGAGTGGTTTTTAGTTCAGATGCACTGTACCACGAGTCTAACTGTTTGTTTTTTTTTATTTTACTATTACGTTTCACAAATATTATATGTTTTATTAATTTAATTTTAAATTAAATTTTTTTTTTTTTTGACGTGGAACTTTGTATTCTAGTTCTAGTTGTTATATAATATAATCCAAATGTAGAGTGGTTTTTAGTTCAGATGCTCTCTACTCGTTGTCTTACTGATTTTTTTTATTTTACTATTACGTTTTGACAAATTGTACAATTTTTATTTATTTAATTTTATATGGAACTTTGTATTTTTATTCATTATCGACGTGGTTGCTTTTAGTTCTTATATATTAAAATGTAGAGTGGTTTTTAAACCATCTCCATTTATGGTTATACTGATTTTTTTTTATTTTACTATTACGTTTCTAAGATATTATATGTCTTATTAATTTAATTTTAAATTTAATTTTTTTTTTTGTGACTGTTATATAATATATCCAAATGTAGAGTGGTTTTTAGTTCAGATGCTCTCTACTCGTGGTCTTACTGATTTTTTTTTATTTTACTATTACGTTTTGACAAATTGTACAATTTTTATTTATTTAATTTTATATGGAACTTTGTATTTTTATTCATTATCGACGTGGTTGCTTTTAGTTCTTATATATTAAAATGTAGAGTGGTTTTTAAACCATCTCCATTTATGGTTATACTGATTTTTTTTTATTTTACTATTACGTTTCACAGATATTATATGTCTTATTAATTTAATTTTAAATTAAATTTTTTTTTTTTTTGTGACGTGGAACATTGTTTTCTAGTTCTAGTTGTTATATAATATATCCAAATGTAGAGTGGTTTGTAGTTCAGATGCTCTCTACTCGTGGTCTTACTGATTTTTTTTTTATTTTACTATTACGTTTTGACAAATTGTACAATTTTTATTTATTTAATTTTATATGGAACTTTGTATTTTTATTTATTATCGATGTGGTTGCTTTTAGTTCTTATATATTAAAATGTAGAGTGGTTTTTAAACCATCTCCATTTATGGTTATACTGATTTTTTTTTATTTTACTATTACGTTTCTAAGATATTATATGTCTTATTAATTTAATTTTAAATTTAATTTTTTTTTTTGTGACTGTTATATAATATATCCAAATGTAGAGTGGTTTTTAGTTCAGATGCTCTCTACTCGTGGTCTTACTGATTTTTTTTTTATTTTACTATTACGTTTTGACAAATTGTACAATTTTTATTTATTTAATTTTATATGGAACTTTGTATTTTTATTTATTATCGATGTGGTTGCTTTTAGTTCTTATATATTAAAATGTAGAGTGGTTTTTAAACCATCTCCATTTATGGTTATACTGATTTTTTTTATTTTACTATTACGTTTCACAAATATTATATGTTTTATTAATTTAATTTTAAATTTAATTTTTTTTTTTTTTTGACGTGGAACATTGTATTCTAGTTCTAGTTGTTATATAATATATCCAAGTGTAGAGTGGTTTTTAGTTCAGATGCTCTCTACTCGTGGTCTTACTGATTTTTTTTTATTTTACAATTACGATTTGACAAATTGTACAATTTTTATTTATTTAATTTTATATGGAACTTTGTATTTTTATTTATTATCGATGTGGTTGCTTTTAGTTCTTATATATTAAAATGTAGAGTGGTTTTTAAATTATATCCGTTTATGGTTTTACTGATTTTGTTTTTTTATTTTACTATTACGTTTCACAAATTTTACAATTTGTGTATACTCATAAAGAGGTTCCATAGATGGTATCTGTTATGAAGTGAATTAATCGCTTTGTTTCATCGTTGTTTTCAAAGTTAGAATATCCTGTTGTTCCTCAAGATTCCTGAAACCTAAATCATGCACACACATCCTATGCATCTTATGATAATTGAGTCTCATATAACTTTTTTTCCGTAATACTAAATAAATTATGGATTTTTTTTTTGGCGGACTATAGTTAATGACCCTTGTATTACTGGGAGTATTATTAATTTTTGTATTTTATTATTTTAATTTTATATTTGGCTTGTAAGATTTTATTGTTCGTGATAGTATAATAGCATAAAAATTGAGTTTCATATTACTTTTGTTTCTTAAATGGTTGTTTTAGTCCTATTTCCGATATTCCACCTTTCATCCTTATTTTATTTTTTTTTTCTACTTATAAAGTGATTTCATGGATTTTTTCATGGATCGTATCGGTTCTGGAGTGAAATAAGTTTTTTTACCTTTTTTAACGTTAAGTCCCCTAATGATTGGCCTATATCATATTTATTTTCTGTAAAATTTTTTTTGCACATTCACAATGCTAATTATTTAACACTAACGAAATGGCGGTAGCGCAGTAAATTTTTTTTTCTTCTAATGAGATACTCCCCCAAAGTGTCCTTTGATTGACTAATAAAACGATACGTGAGCTGATTCCAAAAGGTGGACAAAATTGGCCACTCGGCTAGGTAATTCACGCCTCTCGTTTTTCTGCACCAAAAGGTAATTCCCCCACCGAAGAAAGAAGAAAGTGCCTGAGCGTATGTGACGAACATATCTAAGCAAGTCTGGGACACCCTGGGGCTATCCTGAATACCGAATCCAGGGCGAAGAATCCCGCATCCAGATGTCACACGAGAATTGGAACTGATGATGATGATGAGGACTCTGATGGCTGTTCATGATTCAGGGTCGAAATAAACTTTGTAAAATGTTGCGACTGGCATAAACAAAGTGTCTGTACCCTTGGGTGTTTGGGCGGTGTCGTGGGTGGTGGTCCATCACCCACCCTGCTACCTTTAGCCCTCACTTTTGACCATATGTTGCCTCAGGGCTGTCGTAGGTGTAACTGCGTGCGCCATAAACTTTGGCAATAGACTCTGGACGTCCCAAAAAAGGGACGCGGTACGTCGGCTACTACTGCATGAAGGAGACACCTTCAAGGAGCTGGCCATCACCTCAGGCCCTCGATTTTGCTGAAATGTGCACAAATTTTCATTGTCGACCGGCAACCCAAAAAAACGAAATCTCGTAGATGTCCGCACACTGTCCGGCTTGTTTTTGTTATGCTCTTAGCACAGTTAAAAAAAAATTATTTTAAAGTATATTTAAATAATAAAATTATTCAATAAACTTATCGATAACTATAATTTTTTGTTTTCTTTGACCAACTATGTTTTTTTAAAAAGGAAGTAAAATGTTATAATTTTTTATCGTGTAGGGTTGTGTGTGTCCTTTATAGTTTTGTTCATTTCATAAATATGCGTTTTGTCCCCTTTTTGGGAGGGAGGTAGAAAGGAAGGCCGCAGCCTGCGGCTTTCGTAACTGGCATAAGAAAATGGCTCACCTTTTAGCCATCCCTTGTCCTTAGCTTGCCCATAAGCAGATTCATAATTTGATCCTGGGGTAAATACATTTTATTATGCTTTTATGTGCGAGCCATCTTGGAGTGTCCAACCTTGGGACAGGACAGGTTGGTCATGTCCTTTAAGTGCAAACTTATGAAATGGTCAGGGGACATGTGTGGGCTTTTTTTGGGGGTGGCTCGTTGTTTGCGTTTAATATTTTGCCTATAAACATATTTTTATTTATTTAGGTCGAGCAGAGCAGAAAACGTACCTACCACAGCTGCACTTGATGGCCCCAAACCAGACCTACCATCGCACATGTATCGGCTATATATAGTGTAGTATGTCTATATAGTGTAGTATATTCCCCCGTATATAGAAGGTATGGCAAGCGGCAGCCAAGCAAATCACTTAACACTTTCACTTCAACGCTAAATTAATTAAAATTTATACTACAGCATTGGCGAGAGCGAAAAAACAAATAAATTAAGTAGGCGTTAAAATAGTTCATATTTCATCTGGCCTCGCGCGCGATTTTGTGGTTTTCCTTCGGTTTCCCTTAGGTTATTGTGTTCTGCTTCGTTTTCCGTGGAAAAGTCCAATTTCGTTGACGTGGCAGGAGAGCAGCCGAGAACAATTGGCCAAGTGCTGACAGCTCCGATGCTCGTAGTCGGGCAAGACAATGTAGCAACAAAGTCGAACCCTAGTCACGCCTCGATTCGGCTGATATTCCACATGCAAACAGAGATGCTATTGCATCTGGGCTGGTCGTCTTTTGATTAATTTCCTGCAGACAGCGACAATGATCCAAATGAGGTAGAAGACCAAGCCCATCAATTAGCCAGAACAGGCCGGCTAATTGGCCAGCAAAACCGAGTTTGGCAAAAGCTCGAAAAACAAGAAAGAAAGACCACCAAATCCCAGCACTCTCAAAGGAAAATTTGATACTGTGCCATCACGTAGCCGCAACTCTGTATGATTTTGCACTTTCGGTTTTTTATTTCACTCCGGGGAGCTTGTTAGCTCGGAAAACGTGAGAACTCAACGTGAAGATGAGCTAAGATGATGTGTGTTTGCATTTTAGATTTCGCCTCGTGTTGCGTAAGTCAATAAAAATTTCATATTTATTGACCATTAGCACCTAGGGCCCAGCTGAGTGGCCCAAAACCGCATCCATGCCGTACTTCGTACTTTACGCTCCGCACCCCAACGCCAACCAAATCCCAATTGAAATCCCCATCGAATCTCGAATGTCGACGAATGCGAACAATTCGCGTCGACATCGTGTCTGCATAATTGCAACACATACTCGCTCTGGGAATAGATGTAGACAGTCTAGAGACCGGGAGACCGAGCGACCACAAGACAGGAGGACCGAAAGACTAGAGACCGAAGACTGACACTGACGCCAGCATGTCGGGCCCGCCCCTTGCCACTCCCCCACCGCCCACCGCCGCCCATCCACGCTTCGAACACCTAAGGCATCAAACTCCCTGAAAAGTGGCACCTTTGGGCCGCCAAATACTTAAGTGGCGTCAACCTACTTCGCAGGACAGTGAAGGTTTTCTAAAGGTAACTTCGGGTTAATTTTTTTAAGGTATGCATTTTTTATTATTTATCTATGGGGTTTTTAAAACTAACAAAACTAGTTTTATACAGAATTAACTTTTACAAAACTATTATTATTTTTTGCTAGGTATTTACAAGCTTCTCCTTCATTGTATAGCCACTGTAAACCATTCCCATTCCTTGGTCAAAAATAGTTGCCAACACGGCCCACAAATTATTGTCACTATGCGGGCCTTGTCGCCATTGTCGCACCTTTTGGGCGTTTCTTTTCTTTTTTTACCTATATATATATTTTTTTGCCATGGCGCTTTCGAGTGGCGCTGATCTCGATAATGCTGATCCGGCCGTGATGGGATTGCTGACAGTTGCCACAGCAGCAGTAGCAACAATTGCTGCAGCGAAACAGCAACGAAAACAATGCACCTTGCTGCAGAAAGGTGCAACCACTTAATGCCGCATTATTTGGCACATTTCAACGGGCAAGAAAACTCGGGACCAGATCTAGGTGCGAATTTCCCGAGTGAGCGACTGACAATTTTCCGCGGCATTTTCCGAGTGAAGAGGGGCGGGACCAGCAGCAGTCTTGTTGGCGTCGCAGCGTCGGCGAATAAATGAAAAATCATTTCATTT
This sequence comes from Drosophila pseudoananassae pseudoananassae, assembly GCA_018153035.1. NCBI lineage: Eukaryota > Metazoa > Arthropoda > Insecta > Diptera > Drosophilidae > Drosophila > Drosophila pseudoananassae. The sequence continues at coordinate 5,704,471 of JAECXR010000055.1, forward strand.
CAATTCATTTTCACTTAAAAATACGCCGTACACGTACTATATAGTATATGGTGTATCGGTTCGACTTGGGCAATAAATTAAATTTTCTCTCGGCTGGCGAAAAAGCCAAACGCTGAAAAGTTGAAAAACTACATTTCACATTGAACGCACATTTCCTGGGAAAACGTGAAAATGCAGCCCTAATCGAAGGCGATGTTGTGGATTTTCCGTTCAGCTTTTCACCGTTTCGAGGCGGCACAAATGAAGCGCGCCGTGTGCCACACACACTTTTCAACCGAAAGTCGAACGCCGAAATGCGTTTCCAGTTTATTTTCAAAATGTTCAATTTCAATAATTTTTTAATGGCCTCCAACGCACGCACGCACGTCCCGGGGTAACTCTATAAAGCACTGTCTATATATGCACCAATTTATATAGCCCCGATCCGATGCGATCCTATCCCATCCGATCCGAACTGAGCCGTTTGGCCAATTAGTTGAAATGTTTGCACAAATGCCAGACGCAGAAAACTGCCGGCGGCATATAAAATTTCAAGCTCATCAAGCCAATGGGCGCCATTGGGCCGATTATAACCTGAACCTATCCATCTTGGACATATCTTGGGCACCTAAAAAAAATTATAAGGACTGGGATGCACTTCTCTGTCCCTTAACTTTTAATCTGAATCATATCTCACCAAATTCAAAAAATATTTAAAAACTAAGTCATTTAAAAAATGTGCAAATCTTTCAAAATCTTTGAACAAAGTATCAGATACAGTGTGGGGATTTGTTTGGCAACATTTTAGGTTTTCAGTGCCGATTTGCATTCGTGATCGGAATGCCTCTTGATTATTTGTTTGTACACAGGCTTCAAAGGAGAGTTTAATATCGGTGTTTTGATGATTTTTTCCGCTATTGCTTTGACATCTCAAAGCGAAAAGCTAAAGCAACATAAACTAGATGAGAAACAGCAGCAGAGAAAACACCTTTGTGCCAACAACACCTATAAAAATGTCCGATCTCCCCAAAGACCCCAAGCAAGACAGAAAAAGCGAGGGATCCCAGATTTTTATATGGCCGCGGGACTTCCACGAATTCCACGCCGGAAATTATGACCGGCGAACGAGCGGAGGTCGGCCTTTTGAGGCGACAACAATGTTGCCGAAACATTAAAATATGAAAATTCACTTAAAAACGTAAACAACGCCACAGACTGGCTTCGTCTCTGTTTTTCTCCATTTCGACATAAAATCAACAGAGACAGAAAATTGAAAGAATCTGAAAACCGGAGAAGCAAAATCCCGAGTGACCAAGGCGAAAACGCTTTACGATCGATCGTTAAATAAATTGGCAAATAAATGTAAATGAGGCATGGTCCGAACTAAACAAGTCTGGGTATCCGCCAATAGCGAGTACGGCGGAACAATCCGCCGGACAGTCGGGCAGGTCGCTATAGTCCAAATTGCCCGATCGACGCTGTGAAAATGTAAATTATAACTGAATTTGCATATCATGTAAAGTGTGGCACTCGCATAAATCAAAGCTCTCAATGGGCTTCTTTGAAGAATTTTTGCGAGTCCAGTGGGTTGACAGATAAATGGATCCCACATGGGGTCAAGGCGTGTAGTTTTTGAATTTGGTAATGATTATGATGGATTTAGGAACATAATAAGCTGTATGTTTTATAAAACCTTTGGACTTTAAAGGGTTTTTACGATTACTTTGTGATATTTAATTAGCAAAGTGTTGTTGATTTCATAGATTAATTTTAGTTCTTAAGGTTTCCCCAGTTGGCCCCCAATTTTTTTAAGATAAACATCAAGATAAAATTCTGAAAAACGTTTTTGAATATTTAATTTCTCCCATCTATATAGTTTAAAATTATCTCTCCCATTCTTTAATAGTCCTGTAATTATATTAAGCTCGTGCGCATACTAAAAAAAGGACTATAATTTAATATATGTACATACATACATCTAATACAAAATAAATGAAAAGTAAAATTTATTTATTAAGAAATTTTTTAAATCTAAGCATTTGACACAAATACGTATCATAATTTTTCTGAAATGTGGGCTATGCAATTTTTTCCAATCTCATAATATAGAAAAGTGGATTTTCATACGCATCCGCCTCATTCAGCTGACAGCTGCTCATCGAACTTTATCGGCGGTTGTAAATGAGAAATGGGTGGAGCCACTAAACGCATATAGTTGAATATTAATGAACATGATTTTTACTGGCACTTGGCCGCTTTTATCGCCCGCAAAGACACGGCTAAGTCCACGGCCCGATGGAAATGGCAGAAATCACTGCAGCAATTAAAGTGGATTTATGAATCCTCCAATGACAGATACGAAGAAGGAAGAAACGCTATCAGAAGCATTCCATTTCAAAGGCTGAGGGAGCAGACCGCCAATATTGTATTAAAATTTTGCCATCATAAAGATTATTATTTTATGGCGGGCATCTTCCCTGTATAATACTATATGGCTATATGGCTGTATGGCCACGCGTCGCAGGCAGATTCTAATAAATTTTTAATGCACTCGTTCTGTTTTTGGTCCTGGCGTCGCACTTTTATTATTGATATTTACAGCTCTTCGGCACACTCACAAAAACACACACTTACTCGATATGTGTCTCCGCCCGATGATGCATTATTCAAAAGGAGCTGACGTCAAGTCAAGGATTGCCTTCCCCCCTTTTTTTGTGTCGCTAGCCCCGCAGCTGGCCTGCAGTGTTTGGTAATTAATGAAGCCATAAAAACTAAACCCAATTAATTAAAAATGCACACACAAACACTCACACTCGCGCATTGGAACTTGAGTGTCCCGCGCTCGGGGAAAATCGAACATTGAACATCGGACATTGAATCGAGCGGTGCCAACTGTAAAATGTCTTTTACGACGCGATCTGCACTTGATGGCCATTACCCATTACCCCCCAGCCCAGGGGCCGGGCGGGCACTCTTTATGCCAGGCGATTGTTGTAAAGTATTTCCCAAGTAGAATGGCGTCGGCCATTGTTAAAGTTTTTATTACAAAACTCGTAAATGTCAAATGTAATTTAAGCAAACATGTGTGTGCGTGTGAGGGTCCTCGAATTAACAGTGACTTGATTGAGCCCTGACCACATTGCCCAGCCTCCTTGGCCTCCTTAGCCTCCTCAGCCATATGTATTTACAGAAAACTCTATTCTCTCCGCTTTTGGCCAAATGCAACATGTCCGAAAACGCTGCCACAACAGCAACTCACTCGAGCTAATCAAAATATTTGCCGACAAAGACACAAAACTAGTCTGAAAGGTGCCAGAGCAGCTTCCACAGCACATGAAACAGTTGCCAGCTGTCAAAGTCACACAAAATGCGGAAAATGCAACTCAAGTGCAGCCAAGAAAATGGATATCAGGGCAAAAGGAGAAAATCAGGTTGCTGTAATACAAAAAATATAAAAATAAAGTAACCGGCTAAAGTAATTTTTGGTCCGGTTTTAGCCTCACAGTTTCCCATTCTCACGCTCAAGCAATTTTATGTCGCAGTTCTGCATCCTGCATATTTAAACATTAATTAAATTAAACTACTAACAACAAAATCGTGTAAACAGTTTGCCCCTGGGGAGCATCCATACATAAACACTCTCCAAAGTTGTCGGCGGACACCTTCCAGGGTACTGCAGGACACGTGTCGCCCACTGAGCAAACGGCCCAAATTAAGCAGCTCTCCGGCTGGCACTCCACGGCGGACAGTCGCGTGTTGATGAGAAAAGTAAACCGTAAATTGTCACATCCCCCAACCCCTAGGATATTACAGGACAACAAAGGTGGTGGGTAGTAGACTGGGGAATACCCTGGGATGCTGGGAATAATACTTTGCAGAAGTAATAATAATGTGAATAGAAATGTATAATATGGTTGATCATATATTCCCGCCAGTATAAAGTTAAGCTATTTAATATTCAAATTCCGAACCTTTTCAATGCCAGATATACCCCAATCATTAGTCAGAAACACGGCATGTATTTCAAGAAACGTGTGGCATTTGGCATGTGACCCACCCATTGCATGTGAGTGGCACGCCCCACCGCCGCTAACCGCCCACTTCCCAGCTTGAGGTCCGCTCTCTGGAGGTCCGCTGATTGCCGAGCCCGATGACAACTATCAACTCAGCCAAGGCAGCACCTGCAGAAGACGGAAAGTCCACTGGGGATTGGTGATACCAAAAAGCAGAGGTCATGTACCATCCGCAGATAGAAACCCTCTGAAAATGTGAGAATAATTTGAATAATTTCCCGAATATTTTTGCACGTGCTACGGACACCCTTTTTAGTGGATTGTCAATGTTAATGAGGCCCCTGAAAAATAACCACTTTCTGGCCAACTGTCGTCGCAATGACGGATATGCATTGACGCAGCAAATTAATATTAATTTCTGACACACGCGTCAGTGACACTTTCCAAGTTTCTGAGGAGTCAGCCCCAGATCCCTGGCAGAAAAAAAAACAACTCGAAATTATTTTCAAAACATTTATTTTGTCTGGGATTCGGGGAGAGAAACAGAATGAGATTGCGGAGAAGGCCAGTCTGGGCCTGAAATTGGGACCGGGAATCCTGTGACAGGACAGGACGGTGTGGAATGGGACAGGATATCAAGTGAAATGATGCGCGCGTCCGACGGCAAGCGGCTTGAGTAATTAGTTTGGATTTTGTGGCATTATAAAATCTCCTTTTTCGGGGGCTGCTGCTCTCGCTCGGCTCGGCTGGCGCACAAATATTTATTCAAGTGTTAAAGTGTCTGCCGCGCAAAAAGTGTTTTCTTTGGCCACCACTCACTCACTCACTCTGCTCGGTGCTCATTTTATTTGTTCGTACATTTTATATTTAAAAATTTCATTGGCCCCGCGCGACAAAGGCCGTCAATCTTTGCATTCTGTCTGAGGAGCGAAAGCCCCTCGAAGCCTCCCCCCATCACATTTCGACGTCTGCCACTGCCATGAAAAATTAGACACCTTATGCATTTACGAGTGCCAGCGAAGAACTTTGCATTGAAAAGTTTTCCTCCGCTTTTTTTTTCCCCAGCGAGGGAGGAACATCATTTTCATACACAATCAATCCTTGTAATTGGCCGTTACGCGCTTTCCACCGCCTTCTACTCGCTTTTTTCTAGTTTTTCCCATGAAAAACGTAGCGCTAAATGAAAATGCAGGAAAAGGAAACAAAAAGTACAGAAAAGCCACCATTTTTTTGCCTCCCACCACCCGCGCCAAAAATCAAAGAGCAGATGAGAAGCAAAAGCAAAACTCACGCACAGCAAAAAGGAAATGCCAGCGAAAAGTTTAATTTCACTAATCACAGCAGAGTAATTACGTGGAAAATGAATTCTTTTCTTTATTTTTTCTGGTTCGCCTTGGCCGCCATCTCTGCCGCCGCCGAGGAAGCTCACTCTCCGGATGGAAGACTTGAGATGGAGTTCCGGAATGGAAAGGTACAGGAACTTCGGGGCAAACAAATAACTGGCAATTTTTATGTTTTAATTTTTGTGTGCATTTTGGAGAAAAATTTCAATTTTACTTTGCTTATTAATCAAACGAAGGCTTTCGAGGGGTAAGCCAGAGGTCAAGAAACTTTGAACTGGAATTCTGGTATTTATTGAGAAAAATCTTTAAAAATTATTCGAAAAATACATAGTCTAAAATTCTAATTCCAAGTCTAAAATTGGTTCAAAAACCAAAAAAGAAAGCTTGGAAACTTTGATCTCTTCAGACTGTTCTTTCGGCTTATCCATAGGGACTGTCAAGGTGGATGGGGGAGGAGCGGGAGGTGGAAAAACACTTGTTAGTGCCACGTCTGCGCCACACATGGCTCTCGGACGAGTTTCCCACATTTTCGTCACCCGCTCGGGACGGGATGCACATAAATCGCTCGGAAAACTAAACACGCAATTCGAGAGTCTAATAAAGTTGCGCAAACAAATGATGCGGTGGCCCCGAGCACACCGAAGTGGAGCATCCCCCTGCCCCAAGCACCGCCCTCTTCAGAATGTCCCTCCCTAATGCACAAAGCAGAGAGACAGATACAGATACGGCTGCATAGATACAGATACATTCTGCCACTTCCCCTTCAATAAGTAGACTTTTTTTTTAATTGCAACGAGAGGCAAAGTGTTAAAGAGTTTATGTGCAACATTTACAGGAGGGGGAGGTAGTCAAGTGGGCGAGAGAGAGGCTGGGGCCAAATAGAAGGGGGGCATTCATTTCCCAGACACACTCACACAATTATAAATGCAATAAAATACTTTTCAAGCAAAACTCATAAATTTCCAAAAGCGTACGAACCTCGATGGCGACATATAGTCAGTCAGACCCTGGCTCGGTCTCGAAGTCTTTTGGAGGAAGGGGGGATTGGGAAGGGAGTACAGCCATCCGCTGGAGATACCCCTTTGCCCGCCCTTGAGGATCCTCGACCGTCTGCCGTGAGAATTTCAGGAGACAGGAGCTCACCCCTTTTGGAGCTTAGAGTCAAGAGTTAATCACACCAGATGTTAATGGATTTTATGGAGCTGTTTACTCAATGGGATATCCAACTTTAAAAGGTGACATCATCATTTTAGTGCAGAGAAAAAAAATAAGCAAGCTGAGGCCTAAGATAAATTAATTCAATAGTGGAACAAACATAAAAGTATCAGTGTAAATAAATGATTTTATATTCCCTGACTCGGTTCATTTGTTTATTTGTTTTCAACGCTCTTGAGTGATTTGTGAGGGGACAGCACACAAAATGGCAATTTCGGTTTGGGTGTCGTCGGATCCGCATCTATGGCAGCCGTGATCTGTGATGATAATTATCCATTGAATCGCAACTAATCTGCCTGGCAAGCCCCTCGTCTGTGTGTAAGTAGTGCAATCAATTACTGGCCACAATTGCCTCCGTTGCACATGTAGCCCAACAACCTACCATATCCACCGAGTGATTCCAAAAATAAAACCCACCAGCAGCAGCTGTAAGAGCACCCAGTACTTTCCTTTATTTCTTGGCGTTTCCTCGAGCGCATGGAAAATAAATTGCCAAACAAATATCAACATGACAAATTGATAAATTCATGTTATTATTTCACTGATGGTACTCTCGGATATGTCGCTTAGAATATGCCGCACACCAACAAAAAATAGTGCCACTGGCAAAGGCGTATTTAGTTTTTAGTCCCATTCACACATTAACCAAATGAAAATTCGGTGTTGACGCATTTGTCTTGCCCCAATCCGTCCGGAAAAGGCGACAAATGAGCTAGTCGCTCTCTCGGCAGCTGGCCACAATAGCAGGAACAACAAGTACACCGAGATGGAAATGGAAATAGTGGTGGTAATGGAGACATTGAGCACGTTGCGGCATTTGTCAACGATTTCCATATGGCAAAGTCCACCAACTCACAATCCATTTCATTCCCAAAAACACACAAGTCCAAGTACATCTCTTCTATTGGAATTTTAATGATGCGCGAAATGTTAATTTTTCATCTTGATCGCTGCGAGTTCCGACAGTCTCCATTCCCAGCCACTTAATGAGCCGGCAGCTGAGTCATCCGCCCTGGCTTTCAATTAACGTTGATCACCTCAATTGAGGCACGTCGCTGTTGCATGCACTGGCAAAAAAGTACAAGCATTACCAGTGAAACAAATAACAAAAGCATACACCTAAAAGCAAACCAGGTATCTTGTTTCTCCCAGTGCATGATAGTCCCCTTTTTATGTCGGCCAATTAAGGAATCGCCGCTCAACCTCCTCCAACTTCAACGGCGGCAGTTGGCCCGAGATGTGGGCGCATTCCTCCTTCCTGGGCCGAGTGCATTTGGCCCCGAGTTGGCCATATAATTCCTGCTAATTGAACCGAATGGCTAGAGCAAATATTAAGTTACACCCCGAGGCGGTGAGGTGAAGAAGAACAAACATTACTCTCGTACACCAGCAGCTTTCGAGGGTCGCGTGTTTAATAATAATTTCTTTGGAATATGTTTATGGTAAGCCGTGGTCTAATTAAAATCAATTGCCTTAATTGAAAGTACAACAAAGCCAAGGAACTCTGCTCCTCCTTCGCTGCTTCTTTCATTTTTTTCCGCACTATCAATACATGAAGGTAGCAATTTGATCGCCGGCATTATTTATGGGCCCGCCCGGAATTTCGTTGGAGCGTGTGGAAGAGACTCCCCATAAATCAGCATCACTCGGGTCTTCAAATTGGCATAAATCTAGTGGTGGCCAATACACTGTAGCACTCTATATATGGCTAGCATGTTAATTTTTCAAAATGCCGCGACAGTTTCTGCTGGTAATTGCGAACTTGGCAAGTGCCATATATTATATTATTTGGCCAAAACACTTGATATATGACCGGGCCAATGATAAATCTCAGACGATACTTGGCTGCTAGCTTTGTAGCTAGAGAACCCACACTTTGAGCCCGATTTCCCTTTGGCCGTAATGTCGCCAAATCTCTGCCTTATCTTGGCCCAAACAATTCATACAAATATCCCTGGCATTTCATATGCAATTCTGTTTATTGGCCTGCAAGCCTTTATTTCACTGTCCTTTGCCAATTCCCTTGCATCGTAAATTATGTAAATAGTTTCGACAATACACTCCGTTGGCAGTTTAATTAGCTGGCCAAAATAAATCCAAGGACTGAGAACTATTTGTCATACTTCAGAAGGCGCTATTTGGCTAACAAGAGTATGAATCAGTGAACATTTAAAAACTTTAGTTAGAAAACTAAAACTCACCGAAAGATCTTATGAAAAATTTGTTTGTTTATCCTTCACACTTAATATTTCATCGTGAACTTCAACCTCAATTATGAAATGGAAAGGAAAGCGCGACTCGGCGGTTCATATCTCATTTCACCAAACCCCTAGCACTTTTTTGAGCCACCACCACCTCCACAAATAAAATGCCTCTCACCCCATAGGCAATCTTCATGGACAAAAACCAGTCGAACATACCTCAACTCGGGTATTTTAAAAAATGGTTCAACGCACTTACGGGTATGAGAAACGAGAATGTGCACATAATATTAAATGGGTTCACTTACGTATCGCTGTAGAGGAGGGGGATAGTGGGTACGGTGATACAGTGAGCACTCGGCAACCCGCAGCATCATATGTGGAAAATGTATGACAGCAGGGCAAAAAGGAAAACAAATTTCAATTTAGCTTAAAGATTTTGCACATAAAATTTGTAACACTCAATTAGTTTAAACGACAACGAAAAATGTTGCCAGACCGAGCCATAACAACAATGGATATAGCTACCCTTGTTGCTGTCTCTTTTGCCTTATGTAGTCCCGTCTCTGTTGCTCTGTTGGAAGTTTTCTAAAATCCTGGGCAAATCGCATAAATGCGGCGACGTATGAATTTCGCTTAATATGATTAGTGAGCGGTTGTTCTTGCCTCATCCTCCATTTTATCCATTATATGTGAGGTACTACTACAAGTGCATTAATGGAGTGAAGAGGGTGGAAGCTGAGGGACATAAAGATATTAACGCTGCATAGTTACGGGCGCTGTGGCATAAATCAACCAAGAAAATACTTATTAGCTGGAAAAATGAAATGGAGAATTTAGAATATAAACCGTAGCATCTATTTAAATTTTGGTCAAAACAAAAATTCGAATAAAAACCTTAATATTCTTCCAATAAACTTAGTATATCTCTCATATAAAAAAGGTGGTTGGTTCTCTTAACAGCCTCGAAATCAATTTAATTTTGCTAATGTTGTGTAATTCGGAAATCGTTTACGCTTCCATGACATTCAAGTGGGATTCTCGGGATTGTCCCCCCGTCCCAGACCGATTAGAAACAAATGCTCTATTCGAAACTGCTTACCAATCTTCTAAACAGGAGGCATCGGTGGCAAGGGTGGTAATGGTGGTGCAATACCACCCACTGGCTACCACTAACCGCCCGGCAATCCCAGCTGGTCGAGGTGGGTCAGTAGTAGTCAGTCAATCACTAGGACAAAATCTTTATTAATTCTGATCGATGAGCTTCGGTTGTGGCTCTCTGCACTGGCTGCAATCAAATGATTGAGCGCTTACAACAAAAGCACTGGATCTCCAGTGCGAGCTGGCCAAGTCGCTCTTTTGGCTCATACAAATTCGACAGCTGAAAGCATTTCCGTTTCCGTTTGCTTGTCTCTGTTTGTCCATACATCTCCCTCAGAGCTTTGGCCCTTTGTTTTCCATTCGAATCCCCAACAGTCCACCTCTACTACATGCAGACTACTGTCCATCGATGATGCAATGAAGCGCGTTTATTTGTTGCTCGTAATTTATTTACTGCCCAACTCCTATTCGAATGGCAGCATTCAAACGTCTCCACTGTGTGCCCTTGTGCCCTTAACTTGTTAGTTAAATATTGCCCCAAGTTGGTAACTCTTCTTTTCGGAACACTTGAAAACATGTGTGCTTATAGGTTATTAGCAAAGTTTTATTTTAGATAGAAAAGGTATATTTTATTAAAGACTTGTATCAACTTTAGGCATAACATACACATATACTAATAATTATTTAAGCTAAATAACTAAATATTATTTTTAAAATTATACCTTTTTTTGCCAGTGCATTACTGCCTGAAAGTGATAAATTAATCGCTGCACTTCAGTTTTTAATTCCGTGTTGCTGGCGATTTATCTTGGGCTCGATGCGTTGAGTCGTGTGTTTTAGTGGAAAAGGCTTTCCGGTTCCATGAAGGGACTAGTAAGGATTTCCTAGTTTTGGCTAAAATACAGTGATCTCCCACTCTTGATAACCTTTATGACCATGTGGCCCCTTCCTCCAGTGGCACTGTTTAAAATGATGTATGGCACAAATTTTGACAAATGTACAAAAATGAGTCATGAGTTCGCGAGACAAAAACAAAGATTGTTGCTGGCTGGTTGTTGGTGTTGCCGCTGCTGTTCCTCTTGCCCCATGTTGCTGCTGCTTGGCTGCACTATTTACTGTTGACTTTTTCATGTGCTGGCTGTTTCGTGCTTTTGTTGCTGTTTTATCCATAAAACAAACACAAACTGGCAGCGAAGATGGAGCCGCTTCTGCTTACACATGTTTCTCCCTGACTACCAAAATGGTCTGCGGGGAGGGGCAAACAGGCGGACAGGCGCCGTAATTAATCATTTATGGTTTACCTTAACTCGGAGTTGGATTTTGCATTAAACTGGGACTTTTTCATAAACAAAGACGGGGTTCCTTTAGGTTTATGGCATAAAGTAACTAATTATATCAACTAAAAGAGAGATTTAAAGGAGAATTTATAAATTTCTTAAACATTTTTTTTCCGGTATACTAAAAGCCTAGTACATACGTTTTTTAATCAATTCCTAGTATTTTGTGCTTTCTTGATAAAAGCTAAGTGCCACAAAACAAAATACCATGTACCTTTAAGGAGGCTAGGGCAGTGGAATTTCAGGTGACTTTTGATTGGGCAATAGCCTCCAACTCAGTCCCACTTCTCGCGCAAAATCTAAAGTTTAGTAAACTTCACTTCCTTAACTAACCAATGGGTTCCAGGGCTCTAACAGTTTTTATGACAAAAGCTAAGTGCCGCTAAACAGAATGCATCCCTGAAACGAACCTTAAAACAAAACATCTAGTAGCTTTCTAAATAGTGTCAGTGGAATGTCAGGTGTTTACTGATTGGGGAACAGGCTCAACTCAGTCCCACGTCTCGCGTAGACCTATTAACAGGGTCTGGGATATCGAGCTCCTGACTTTTCGTTTAGCGTGTGTGGTGTCGTGTGTCGGTTGAACTATCGGTACGGTTACGGCCCCTACAGATCGATTAGGTAAACTTTTCTTTATACAAGACATTATATATATTTTTTTTCATTAGAGTTAGGTTCGCGACTTTGGAATTTGAATTCGGATTTGTAATTTTTGGCAGAGAAAATCTAAAACCTAAAAACGGGCATCGCATATAGGACACCGCAATAATCGGGCTCGATAACCATGGCCAGCCGCTCGAACCAGCGTGACCGCGAGTTCAACCGTGACGCCGAGCGTGACAACGGACACAACCGTGATAATCGGGACCACAATAACCGGGATCGTGGCGGCCACGACAATCGAGACAGTCGGGACAATCGAGACAATCGCGGTGGTAATCAGCGTGATTTCCGCGATTTTCACAATCGGGACAATCGAGACAACCGGGACCGTGACCGTCAGCGTCAGGTGCCAACTGAGCCGCCGTTCATCGCCTATGTCGGCAACCTGCCCAAAGGCCTTGTCCAGGGGGATGTGATGAAGATATTTTCGGACTTTGAGGTCAAGAACGTGCGCCTGATCAAGGACCGTGAAACCGACGAATTCAAGGGCTACGGCTATGTGGAGTTCGAGACCCTGGCTCAGTTAAAGAGCGCCCTCTCCTGCAACGGTCGCATCAAGCTGGACAACTTTTCGGCACCGCTCCGCATCGACATAGCTGATCATCGTCGGCAGAACACGGGCTCCAGTGGTGGAGGCGGGGGCGGAGGACCTGGCTCCCAGACTCAGAGCGAAAGCCGTGGAGGTGGAGGAGGCGGTGGCGGCGGAGGTGGTGGCGGAAACTACTATCAAAGACGCAACTATCGCCGAGACGACAGCGTGGGCTCGCACCAGTTTCGCCGCCGGGACAACATGCGCAGCAACAGCAGCCATCAAATGTCCAACAGCAGCCCCACCCACAGCACCATGTCGATTGGCTACAACCGCAACATGCGCGGCAACTTCAACAACCGTGGAGGAGGAGGCGGCGGCAACGGCAATGGCGGTGGAAATGGCGGAGGAGGCGGCAACGGCGGGAGCCGCTATCAACAACGCAACAACAGCTCTGGCTACGACACCCGTGGTGGAGAGGGGCCGCCCGGAGGCTTTCAGCGTGACCGCAACTTTAATTTCAATCGGTAGGCTGAATGATTATTTACGAATTCAAAAACTAATGTCTTAATCTTGTATAGCTTTGGCAGCAATGGCGGACCGGGTGGATCAGGCGGAGGTGGAGGTGGAGGAGGCCGGGGGCCGCAGCGGAACTACGGCGGTAACGGCGGTGGAAATGCCATCGGAAACGGCAACTACACCAACTTTGTGCAGAACCGGAACCGCGATCGCCGCGGTCACTACAATCCGAACAACGGTGGCACCTCTGGATACGGAAACAACAGCAGCAATGGCAACGGCAATGGTCCCTATGGCGGCGGCAACCGGGATAACAGGAGTCCTGGTCGAGGGGCGGAATCAGGATCAGGAGGGGCGGTGACGGGGGCGTCGGCATCAGGAGTAGGACCAACTTCGACCAACCAATTCGGGCCACTTGATGACGATGATCGCCCGAAATTAGTTCTGAAGCCACGAACCGTCACCGCCCCAATCAATGCACTGGCGGAAACCAAACAGGCAGCCCTTATCTTTGGAAAAGCCAAGCCTCGTGAAGACAATGCCACTCCAGTATCCTCGCCGCGCCAGGAAACCGAGATCTTAGGCGCCGCATCAGAAGCCTCCGAAAGCCACGAAGCCACCCCGGAAGATGAAGCTTTGCCGGATGATGAGGTAGACGATGGTGGATCGGAACCAGAAGATCCAATCGAAGGCAGCGACTAAACTCCATAGTCATGCCACGAAAGCCAAACATTTAACAGAAAAATCGACCCCAAACAGCCGGAACCGAAGTAGCAGCGCATGATCCATCCCTTCAAATCCCGTCGAAAATCATCATTATCCGTCGTGTATCGTCATCAACATATATATCTATGTCCTACTTTTCCATTCTGGTATACTGCAGGAGAGGTCAAGAGGTATAGGATCAGAATGGAGAGTTGTTTCAATAAAATTTTGGAAGGCGTACACAATATTTGCATTTTTTCTTGACTTTGTTAGGCTAACTTTGAATGATATGTATCTATTATGCCAGACACCTGGCTATAATTTTTTAAAAACTTCTCCAAAAACATTATGAAAATTTTAATTAGCTTTTAGCATCGAACCCAAAGCCAGGATAGGTTATTTTCCTAATTAGACAATGATCGGCCTATGATAGCCATAAACATTCCCCACACCCTCAGTATTTCAGACACTCTGCTTAGATTACCCATAAATTGCAAAAGTTAATGCCCAGGAAGATAACTCACCTCCGGGCAGAAGGACAATCGCGGCTACTTGGAGAGGCATTAACTAGTCAACTCGAACTAATTGAATTGAATGAGATTAAAGAATTTTACGCCGAAATGAAGACGTTGGCAGTGAACCGAGACGGAAGCGGAATAAACCGGAAAGTAAGTACGGAATAGAGCAGAAGGCCCGGTCCGGACACTTGTCCGGGTATTTATGGGCCAAGATTTACGAGCCACAACAAGTCGCGGCGGCCACTTTCAGTTTTGTAGCGCTGGCCTCCTGAAATTGAGCCGCACATCCTGCCCCGTGAAGGCAAATTGGTTTAATTTCTTTTTAATTTGCTGCCCGGGTTTTCACTTTCCCTGTTTCCAGGAGCTCTCCAAAACGGAATTCAATTTGAAAAGTGGCCGACCCGTAAACGAAAAACCGAAAAAAATCGGATGCGAGGTGAAATGGCCACGCCTGTTTCCATTTAAAATTTCTACTCGATGTAAATAGAAGAACCCCCGGCCAAGTGCCAATTTACGCACGAACATTTTTTCAATTTGCGCGGCACAAACCGCAGTGACCCCCCTTAATTTTCCCTGACTCCCACCCCGCTACACTTTGTAGAAATCCCGCGGAATATTCACGGCATTAAAGGACTTTTCTTCTCCTTGCGTTCCATTTTTTTTTTTGTGTTCCTCTATTCTTTATTTCTTTTGAAGTTCGCCCACTGGCCGCGAGTTTTATTTGCCTTTTTTCCTGGCTTTCCATGGGGTTTTCTCGCTTTTCACGCCGGACTTTGTCCCGTTAATGTGTCACACGCACTTTATAAGCAATTGTTGTCGGCGGAGATGGCGTCTGGAAAAGTTGACGGCGCTGTCGACGCCCATGGCGCAATTATTATGATTATTAGGTACAGCTGCACTTCCCCAGCTCAGGATGAGAGGTCGAACAGGGGGTTCCTCCGGAGGGCGGCTTCCACTTATAAACAAAAAAGTGTAATTTACCTCAGAGTCTGGGTACAGGGAGAAAAAATAGTCTTATATTTCAAACGATTTCTTACCAAATTTTAATCATTATATTTGAAAAGTCAAAAAACAAGGTCCTTTTAAAATTTCCTAAATTATATAAACTTTTCTTTTCCCTATTTTGTTCAAGTGCATTAGAAAGTTTTGGAACTGTTTGGTCTTTTTTTTCATTGTTCATTAGGGTGGACCTGGACCTTCGTCCGATGCTGTGCAATCGCCTTGGGGGTCACGCGTTAATAATCGCGCCGAATGACTTCATAATGAAAATATTAAAGGTGTTTGTTGGCATTCTTGTTGTTGTTTGGCTCTTAGCCGCCGGCCAGGATCAGGATACGTATACGAATAAGTATACACCCAAGCCCGCAGGACTTTGCTCACACAAAAGGCGCAAAGTTTATGTTTATGTCATGCGCTCAAATAGGATAAAGGAGACGGTGGTCCTTTCCCAGGGTATAATTTAATAATAATGCTCCCTTTTTTTCATTAAACATAAGTGCACCAGGAGCAGCGGCAAGTGGCAAGTGGCAGGTTAAAAAATTAAAGAAAAAACTTAATTGGTTTGAAAGGGAGTTGGATATTTCAAAGGAAAGTTCTAAGGAGTTTGGATTTTTCTTTTAAAATTGTAGGGAATTATAAATACCTTTTTGTTTTTTTTCAATCGAATCTAAGACAACACTATCTTTATTTAAAGATGATTTAAATTAAAAAATATCCCAAAGCATACTTCATACAAATCTCAATCTGGGTTACCCTCTTTCGTATTCAGGGCCGATAGTCAATATTTGGGATATCAGCAATCAAATTGCTCTTTCAACAGACCACCCCAAGAAACAATTAAAGCTGACCAGGACGAGGGCCAGGACCAGGACGTCCTGGTCGGACAGGACCCCAAGTAATATTTTAAATGTAGTTCGGGCTAATTGTCATGCCATCGACGGTTCTTATCGCACAAAGCACGAGTGGTAGCAGCTAAACAATTTGGGAAAATTTATGCAACACAAACGAGCTGAGAATGCCCCAAAGGGCACAGGACATGCAGGATACACAAAGACCCAAGCCGATTCGAAGATACCCCGATAAGCAAAGACATATTAAGTCAAAAATGCTGCTATTAAAATGCTAACATTTGCAAGTTTATCTGCGACTGTGAGTTGTATCGACAGGAGGAAGGATACAGGATACAGGGCACCGGACATAGGGCCAAAGTAAAAGGAGGTGAGCGGAAATCTAGACATGGCCATTAATGAACGAAAGAGTCCCGGTACAGTGGAGTCCATTAAAAAGGACTAAATAGCAATTAAACATTGGAAGGCAGGGACAATTAGGCCTCCCTTTTGCGCAAGGACACTCAGCAATTAAGCCGGACCAAAGTTGGCCAATCCCTCGGCGACAGTTTTCGGGGGAGGCCCGGACTCTCCAACTCGAACTCGGACTCTGGCTCGACCTTATCCTTTTCACCTATCTCTGGCGGAGGAAAACTTAAATGAGTTTGCCAGGACCCAAGGACGAAGGACACAGCCCGCTGCGAGCATTTAAATGAAGCCACCGTCTGCCACTGCAACTTTGATTGGCTGGCCGCTTGAGTGGGCAGAAGATTTATCTCTTCTGCCTCTGATTGCACATAAATCCCTATCCCTACCACCACGTACTATGCTGATACCTCTACCCCCATAGCGTAAGAGGTCCAGGGACCTCTATGCCCATAAAAATATTTTAAATACCCGAGCAGCACATGTGAGAGTGAAATTTTAGACAGCGGCATCTTCGACATGCTCGTTTAAAATAATTTATTGCACTGACTTGACACCCATTGCCGCCGTATTCTAAGCATTTCCACCGCCGATTTCTATTCCCAATCTTCACGAGACACAAGATAAATTGCGCAAATAGAAAATGGAAAAATGTTCTAATTAAAATTATGCACCAAATATTTTGGATTTCTTTTCGCTGCCATCTATCGATGGGGTGCCAATTAAAATTGATTGAAAATTCCGGAATTCCTGACATTCCTTCGGCACGTGGGCGCTTCCAACTTGTGCTCTGAATCGGCAGCTGGCTTTCTGGCACTTAAGCAGCCTGTATCCTTTCGCCCCATATCTGGATTAGCATACTGCATTCAGCTCTTTAATTGTCCTGACCATTTCGGTCGACTGCTTTTCCAAACTACCCAATAAAAAATGTTTCAATTAACACTTTTGTTGAGCAAGAGTGCAAAATAAAATCGAATAGCTTGAGGAAAATGCAGCCAGATGGCTAAATGCATGCATTTAAGTTACCCCAGCCCCTGCTAATGTAGCAAATAAAATGGTCACCTTAATGGATTTCTGTTACGCGGTCTAGCTCCGAATTGGACAGAAGGTGGCGAGGTACAATCGCTCAGCATTCCCAATTTCTCAATCCACTTGGTCCATGCTGAGCCATTGATTGTCCTTGAAGCGCCGCCGCCGCTCGCCACTTAATCCAATAGCGCACATGTTGAGTCCTGACAATAGACTCCCTGACCCTAAGTCCGCGTACCACCCTCTGCCACCTTAAGCGGCTTTCACCTTGACGTTGCCACCACTATTAGTAGTAGCAACAAAAACAAGACCAGCCCGAGCCGCGGCAGCAACTTTTGGCTTTTTCCTGATTGCCGCACCAGCATGCACTCGAAAAAATCGTTTTTTTTAGGCTTAACCCTCTCTTACTTAATTTTTCTTAGGAAAATCAAGAGGCCTAGATGATAATAATATTTTTTTTTCTTATTTTAACTAAAATATTTAACACTAATTTATTCCAGTGATCATCTAGCTCTGGCATATAAGGAAATCACTGCCAACCAAAGGGGAGGTCCTGAGGGTTGCGTGCAGGACCAACTGTTGTGAAAACTCGGAACGTGTAGTTCGCCGCTTTCCAGGACTTATCACACACACGCACGACCGCACCAACACTGAACCGCCAAAATTGGTGAACTTCTGCACCACCTTTGGGTGGCTTAGGCATCGACTGACGCATTACGATGATGTATTAGTAGTGGAATTAAAATTAAAAGCACCACAGCCGACCGAGCGGCTCAGTAAATTTGACAAGCCCGATCAGGTTGCCCCTTTAATGAAGTCTTTGTGCCGAAGCCCAGGCCTAATTAATCCCACAGAACGGGGAATGAACAAGCAACCCGATGAGGAGAAAAACTTGGGCAACATCTGGGTTCTGTGACTGACATTAACTAAAGACCGCCGCCACTTGAGGCGAAATGTGTACAAATTTCAGCCGAATTTCAAATTGGGGCTGACAAGCGCGAACGGAGAACTGAGAATACGAAAAACACATTTGGGCAACTCGAATGAAAGATCATTCAGCTGTCAGAGTCATTAAGAAATGTGAAATCGTTTAAATGTGGTCCGCAAGACGTTTCTCAGAGGTTCCATAATACCATATTTCTTTCCCTAAACCGAGCTTTTTCCTCCGTATGAAGGGGGCTCACTTAAATGGGTTGAAGGTGGTTGGGGTTGGCGCCGAAATTGAACACATGGAGAATTGGTTTTGAAGGCGGAGAGTCGCACTACCAAAGTACCTTCTCTGTTTTAAAAAATATTTTTAATGAATCCACAGAACTACTCTATTTCTTCCATAATTTATAGCAAGCATTAGCAAAGGAAATTTCATTAAAATTAAACTTCCATATTCAGTCCCCCAGTATTGAAAAAGATTTTTCGTAAACACTTGTGAAATGAGTTCAACTTGTTTCCCCCAAATCGCTGGCACTTCCTGCTCTCCTTTTTTTGGCTGAGAGGTAAATAAAAAATTTTTAAAATTAATGCCTGTCTTTCATTTGCGAGGCCTTCCGCTCTGAACCATTCCATTTCAATTTCAGCTCCCTCCGAAAAAAATCCTCACTTTTAGGCCACACGTTTGGCAGTGCGAAACATTTTTATTACGAATTCGTGAGTTTCGTTGCAAATAGCAGCTCCGAATGCTATTGAGAAATATAGGGGAAGTGCGGGAGATATGTATGTCTAGTTTTACACTATTATTCAGGGGAATCGCGAGCGCAGGGCAAGGGCAATAAAAATACCCGAGCATATCAGGAGTCGGCGAGTCAAAAATATGAGGAATATGATGGTCTTCTAGTTAAGCAGCTGCCTTTGGCAGCGTGTGCCATTCGACACGCCTACAATAGTCGATTGTCTTAGGCCCACACAGATGCGAACTCACACAGACCTAAGTGCACTTGAAAAAAATAATTAATTGCTAAAATTAACAATGCTTTCTCTTAATTACTAAATATATATTTAGATCCTTCTAGACTTCTTAAATTTTATGAAAAGTAATTTTAAAATTATTTCAAACTTAAGAAACAACAAATATGTATTTTCAGTGCACAAGATCATTCAAATTTCAGTACGTTCATTGAAATATGAACGATGAACTGGTGATAAAAGTGGACGTCACAGGGCGGGGGCTAAGAAATTTTCATATAAAGTACCTTTTGTTGGCATTTTAATGGTGCGCTTTATGGAAGGATTAAGCACATAAACTTGTCAATAACTCGAGTGCCGCACTCAGTCTTAATATACCCCGTGACTGGCTCTTCCAATAATGTCACCACACTTTGACTAAGACTGGAGAAACCCAAGCGCAGTCCTTGGATGGGGACAAGCGATTTTATTTATGAGCTCAACATTAAATTGTTGCCGCATATGTCGTGTGTTTTTGGGGGACAGGGCTAAGGGTAGAGCGACTTATTAAAAACAATCGAGAGCAAAACACCAGAAAAATATCCGAGCTCTTGGTGAACATTATTGATAAACATACCATAAGTTAGAGTCGGTTAATGGATTGATGGGGTGAAAAAAATTCCCATAATATTAAGTGAACGTTGATTACTGAGGCTCTTACTTTTCTAGGTATAAGTTAAACAAGTCGTGGAATGACTAAAGATATTATGGTTCCTGGGGTTGAATATACATAATTGGAATATAAGGAAAAGTGTTTCACGAGCTTATGAAAAAATAATCTTGTCTAACATATTAGATAACAAAGAAAATTCCCCTCTCCAATGGTAATATTTTCCTCTTCCACCTGTCTGTTTTCCCTAAATATACAATCAAACCAAACAATCGATGAAGATCCGCTAATAAACTTGTTTATGCTGTAAACTTCAGGATTTTCTTGAATGCGAAACATCCATAAAGATGTCCCCCAGTAAGTCGGCGTTTAGGAAGAAAGATAAATGCAAAAAAATGGAAAACCAAATTTTGGGAGAAATGAAAATTGCAAGCCACCCAGACCAGGACCCAGAAGATTACAAGCCCCTGCGGCAATTATTTTACAATGCACAAAGGTATTGTTAAACAAAAAAAAAACAGTAAACGAAGGAAGGAAACAGGAGCAATGGAGGAGCAAACAAGCCGGCAGCCAAAACAAAGCCAAATATGTTGAAATGCGGCCAGGACCAGGAGGAAAATTCATAGCAAGGATACCTCCCACTTACCCGCCCCCAGTGGCAAACGATGCCGCAGTTCAATATGCAGCGGCAGGCAATATTAAAATATCTTAAGGATATTATGTTATTACGCACACATTACACAGCAGACCGAGGGGATGGCTGCGGATGTAAAGAACGAACGGATGACTGGCTGACTGGATGGATGGATGGCAGGGCAACTCCACTCAAATGAGATAATTCCCTGTAAAATAATAATAATAAAATAAGCAACCTTCAGCCCAGCTTCGACCACCCACTCCCCTCAAGGTTTTTATGATTTTCATATTTTCGCAACCCCCGCCATTTAAGTGCTTTTCAATATGAGCAAAATGCATTAAAGGTATCTTTGTTTCTCGGTTTCAGATTTTCCCTGGCCGCCGGCTAGGGTAGGGCCATCGAAAAGGGGGCGTGGTAGTTTGGCCAACCTCCGCCCTCAAGTCAAGGGATTTTCGTATTAAAACCAAACACACGCAACCACTCCGGCTTCCAGGCTTCGGGGCCAGTGGTATAAATGTAAGGACCAAAAACTCTGATCCGCCGAATCAGCAGAAAAATAGAAACAGGGACCCAAAGACACACAGTATGTTGTAAAAAGTAAAAGAAAGCTGGAGCAAATGGGAGACAATTTTTAGTTTTGATCTAAATGCGTCAATAAATTTTAACACTTTCAGTCGCTCGGGCGACAGAAACAAAAGTCATTTCGAGGCTTACAATAAAAAAGGAGAAAATAAACGAGCGGTTAAGATTGCAAAAGAAAATTGTATGATGGGTATATAAGTTATTTTTTAACACAAAAATTTTAATTTTTAAATAGGAATAGAATTTGTAGACTTTAAAAATACTAAAAGATACAATTATATAAAAATACATATATATAAATTCATTTTGAAAAGTTTACAAATTCTGCTTCAATAAGTGGTTCTACATATATTGAAACTATTTTTTTATTCCAGGGTATCTATAAGTCACTATAACAATTTCCCTTCACACACTGCCTGATTTTTGGCCACCTCAGCAGTTTCTTTAACTTCGCTCCCAGCTCGCTCTTATCAATGGGCTCATTTTAAAATCAACGCCTATTCCTAAAACTCCTGCAAGTCCTGCTTATTTACGAGAGATGTCAATGACTTGGTTTGGCTTTTTCCTAGGGCCGAGTTTGGCCAAGTTTTTCATTTTCATTTATGGCTGCAAATTGGGCCCGGCCAAACTTATCGTCCCATGTGCATCTCCAGAACAGCCGCTTTCAAAGGACTTTTTCGCCAGGGAGGTGGGACAGAGTCATTTTATCACTCAGTCACTCAGTCAGTCAGCCAACCGGGGATTGGCCGGGGTCCTGTGGCCCCAAAGTAAAGCAGCCGCAAAGAGTTCGCACAGAGTTTTAGCCGTAATCCAGCAAAGGGCCATGGACGGGCCAGATGGACAAACAGCCCTGGCCAAAAATTTATCGCCACTGATAAGCGTTAATAAATTAATTAGAATTATTGAAATGCGTGGTCAGTGGAGGTCCGGGCCACAGCTCCTGATTCTGGTTTGGATTCAGATTTGGATCCTGTTCCTGCGGCAGAATGCAAACACAGCCATGGACATGGGCATGAATAAGGACATGGGGACATGGATGTGCAGTCATTATGCGCTGATTTGTGTTGCGCACTTTTGCGGCACAGGCACAGGCCCAGGGCCAGGACAAGAGGACGACACGCACTTTGAATTAGTTTGTTTGAACTCTCTCCGGTCTTATCTCAAGTTGTAGATTTTCAACATTTTGTAGTCATTTCCGGCCGCACTTTGCATTTGCATTTTGTGCGGGTCCCCCCTCCTCCGGTTTTTATCAATTCAATTTACGCACTTGCATAAAGAGCTGCCGGCCGGCCACTCACTGGCTCTAAAAATGCCCTAAAAATTACAAGCTAGCAAATTATTTGATTTATGAACGCTCTCTAAATTTCGGTTAAATTCGTCCTCGCTGCAAATTGAATTTTCTACTATTTTTGTTGCCTACCTTTTAGGGCGGCGGGAAAACTTTCGACGTCTTGTTGCGTCATTTTTTCATTCTTTAATGGCATTAAAAAGTTTTCCCGCCGCTGGCCAAAGTTCTTAGTACTAAGGTGCCTTTTTTTATTGGCGCCTGGACGTGTTGCCCCGCAGGAATCCTGTTCGTTTTTTATTTTGTTCCCAAGTCCTTGAGCTTAAGGTGCCACAACTCTGGCCAGGGCCAGAAAAAAAGAGAAAACGAAAAAATTAAATAAAAGTTTTTTAGCTCACAAATGTTTTGCTGCTAATTGAAAATATCTGTTGGGTTCAATTAGACGCCGCTGCACCGGGCGGCGGCTTTAGCGGCTGACTGGCCACGCCCCCTTCTGCCACTCGCCCACTTATCGGGATAAAAGCGCAAAAAAAACGCTGATTTAAGCAATTTTTTTTGTGTGAAACTTTTCGCTTGTGTGGCGAGACTTTTCAGCTTTCCGTGAACAACTTGCAGCTGATGGATCGAATTAACTTGCTAGATTCCGGGTATAGAGTTTGATTCCAAAGCCAATTGTTGAAGTTTGGCAAAAGTTTTTGCACAATTTAGCGGCATACAAATGAGGACAGGACAAGACTTCACCTGCAGGAGACGCATTGTTAAACAAATAGAAACTTATCAAAGGGAAAGAAAAAGTTTTGGATTAAAGGTTAATTGGTTAGTTAGGCTAAGAAGTCTGATCAAAGTGGCAATTGTTAATCATTTTTTATCGGAAGATAATACTGCTCTAAAACAACATTAAAGGTTTTATTTAATAAATTAATAGGGTAGGTAACCAAAGAAATTAATCGAGGTATCTCCTATTTAATAAGCCTCCAAAAGCCCACGGACAAAACCCCAATAAATAAACAAAATCAGGCATCAAATGGCCCAACACAAATTGTCAATTAAAAGGTATTTAAGCTTAATACCCAGGTCACACAGCCGGTGTTGGCCTTAATCCACGTAAATTAGTGCAAAAATCAAGTGGATACCTTGCGATACACCCACCGCACGCATGAACACCCCTGGCCATCAGTTAGGGGGAGGTCGAGGCCAAAGAGTAGCAACCGACACCAATAAAGCCAACAAAGCGTTTTTAGGGTTAAGTCCATGTCAAAGTGTCAGTTTAGTATCGGTATCATGTCATGTTGTCTGCTCGTTCATGGTGGCTATGTTTCAGTGCTCGTTGTTGTTGCCGAAGGGGGCTATTTGGTGGGTGGATGGGGGAGGTTTTAATTTCGTGTGTGCTCTGTGGCAACATCAGGCCAAACAGACGTGTGCCCCCATCCTCACAAAAATAGCGCTGAAGGTGCAACGTTTTACTAATGAATTTAACAAGGATGCTGGCTGGGAAAACTGACAGAAAGAGGATAAGTGGTAAAAGTGGAAAGTGCACTGAAAAAAACTCAATTAAGCAACTAATTAGCATATTTGTAATTCAGTTTGTTGGAATACTATTTAAAATGTATTTAAATGAAGCCTATTGTTTCCATAAACAGACAGGATGATAAATAAATTTGTAAATACATTTATTCTTCTATTAGTGACGAATATTTTGCAAGTGCAACACGTTGCATCGTTGCATGCTCATTAAAATGTCAGAGGAGCAGAAAACAGTCTGGAGAAGAGTCCGTCTGGGGGCATCAGCTGCACTTTGTAGCCCTACTGTTTATCCTGCCAACATATTTTTCAAATGTTCCGTTTGCATAAGTGAAAAGGCCAAAAAAGGAAGATAACACATGGACTGGTGGACTGCTGGACTGGTGTGTGTCCGGGAGTATGGGTTGGTGTGTCCAACATTGGCGTCAACACAACACCAAAGGGCCAAAAAAGGGAGTGGGCCAAAGGAGTGGGCTGCCAACAATGGCGCGTAAATTTACGGCTCACCTACGCGACTAGACGATTCTGACCAGGCCAGAAATCCTCATGCAGGGAGACCTGAACATTACGGAATCAAGGGGTTAGGTCTAGGGGATCATGTGGCACATGTGTGCGGCATATTTAAATACGTTTTCCACGCGTTCAGGTTGCGCTTGTTAATCCAATAAAGTTGCGTAATTAAATTTGCGCTTCATTTGGCGTTTGTCAGGTTTGTTGTTGTGGTGACAAATTTAAAACCTGTTGTCTGCCAACCCCCCAACCCTCCCGGGCCGAACAAAAAAATGAACTGGAACAGAAATCGTTGTACACGTAGTAATTTTTCAATTGCTGCATAATTGAAGGCAAACCAGCAGCAAACTTCCCCTCACAAACAAAAAAAAATGGGGGAAAAAATTGGCAAAATATTGGCAGCAAATTGTCGGCATGACAAAGTGGTCCAGGACAAAATATCCCTGAATCCTGCATCCTGAATCCTGTTCCAGCCTGTTGATGTGCGGCTTTGTTAGCAATCGTTTTTACTTTTTTCCCGGGTCCTCTGGGGGAACTGGCACGTTGACTAGCAATTGTGTGAGCGGCAGATGAAAAATGATTTTTAATTGTTGGGCGTTGAGTGTTGAGTGCTTTGTGGGCCAAAGAAACAAATAAAAAATTTCAAAAATGTATGCTGAAAAAAAAGAACAAAATTCAGAGAAACTCTTTCTCATTTTGCGGTTTTTTATGCTGGCTGCTTGCTGACCGGCAGATGATAAAACCAGTGCAATTGTGAAATTGATAAGCTAAGTCGGCGACGTCGACAGCACACGGCACTTGTTACTTCCGGCCCTTATACGTAGAGGCCGTAGAGCATTAGGGGCGGGTGGAGGATGTTGATAAGGGTCTGTAACCCGACGGAACGGGTCTCGAACTCGGAGCCGATAAGAACAGAACATCGTCCGACGATGCAACCGAATTCCGATTAATTCAAAGCGCTCCTCAGATGGCGGTCGGTGGACTTGAAAGGAGCTGACAATCTACTCCCTAGAACTAAATACACAATGGAAAAAAAGTTATGGAAATATATTATAATCTTAAATGTTAAATTTGAAATTTTATTGAGAAAGAGATAGCTTAGCTCTTTTTAGTAATCTAACAGTATTTCTGGCTAAACAAAGATTCTATTCATGTTTTTTTTTTTTAAAACTGACTTTAAATAGCCAAAATATTTTAATTTAGTTTTACTTAGAGTGCCATATAGCCACTATTCTCCTAAGAATTGGTGCCATGCACCGAACGTCACTTTTGCTTATCGGCCTGCTTATGCTAGAATTGCGCCTTAATTTCCAACGGTTGGCAATGGTTCATGCAAGTACTTACAATGAGGCTGGGTGCCATCATTTATTTAATACATATATGTTCCTTAGTCCAGCTGTAATCACTCCATCCCCCAACTCCTCTTGCTTTTGTGGTTTTCTCAATCAGCGACTCTG
Organism: Drosophila pseudoananassae pseudoananassae; assembly: GCA_018153035.1. NCBI lineage: Eukaryota > Metazoa > Arthropoda > Insecta > Diptera > Drosophilidae > Drosophila > Drosophila pseudoananassae. Next base: position 5,730,415 of record JAECXR010000055.1, read on the forward strand.
TGAATGAATGCATCATGTACACCCATGGGTAAAGAGTATTCCAAAACTACAAGTTTTATAAACAATTTTTGTATATTTTTTTCAAGTTGGTTTCTTAAACATCTTCCAATTTTTAAGAAAAGCAAAACTCTTTATTGAACTAGGATTATTAATAATCATTTTGAAGAGCATTTGGAACTTCGTATTTCCGATTAATATATGCATTTTATGGGGCGACATCTTGTCTCCCATTCTGCGTGACTCGATTCGCGATTCGCGGGTTTTCTGTGATAGTTGCAGAATACTCATGCGAAATGCGACGACAATCGTCGGCGGCGGCTTGTGCCACAATTTTGGCGATTAAAAAGGATAGGGGCCAGTGGAGGGGGAGTACGTGGACCCTGGCCATAATGATGAAATGTAATTTAGCACACTGCCGGCCCCGACGAACGGCGAGATGAGATGAGAAACTGTCGGGTTGTTATCGTTGTCGTTGTCGCTTTTGCTTTGAGTTTAATTAAAAAGTTGTGCTTTTGTGGCAACAGCCGAAAGCAGTCACATCAACAGCCACATGCACTCATTTTTCACACTCATATTCATATTCATATTTTGATTTTTCGTTTCTCATATAATTAAAAACAATCTTTGGTCCATCTTGAAGGCGTATCTCTACTGAAAGGCCGATAAACCAAAGAGCAAATGTTAAGGAAGCCAAGGATGCGATATTAGTGTGTTCAAGATATTAACAACATATTTGACATAACAATATGGAGAATGTCCTGGCCAAGAAGCAGCAGCTACAGCAACAGGAAACAATTTTTCATCTTATGCTAGTTTTTATTAGCCACTCAGCCACCCACTCTCCTAGCCATGCTGGCATTCATGGCATCCTTGCAAGGATACTTGGCTAAGCCGGGCAGCTCATAAGACAACATAAAGTATGACAGACATTTTGGCAACACTTTGCGGACCGTTAGCACTGCCGGCTTTTTAAATTGTTAATACAGCGAGGATATGCGAGGGTGGAGGCAGGAAAAGACAAAGAAGCTGTCATAATTCGCTGCAAAATATTGTCACCCAAGGAAACTGCACTCATATGAGGCCAATTCGCCTTGGCCCGCCTTGGCATTTCTTGGCTCCAGTTCTGCCACAACATTTGTTGGCCACTTTATATGGGCTGTGCTTCAAATAAACTCAAAGTGGCCGGAAGTACGGGCCATATTCTAATATTGTAACGGAAGCAATTAATATGATCATAACAATAAGCGGAATCTCAGCCAGAGTCATCTTAATGGCGCTACTTGGGAAAATGAGACTAGGATTGAAAGGAAAAGAGCTTGAACAGGATATGGTAACTAACCCTTCCAGAAAATAGTATAGAATAATAAAGAAAAGCATCCTTTGAATTTCAAATCCATTCGTATTTCCTACTGGCTATAACAGTTCAAGAAAACATATTTATTTTTCCAAATAGGATTCCACCAGCTGTAATCCGAAGCCATGTCCTTTCCAACCAAGTTCGATCAGTCCATGCTGGTGCAGTTCAGCGCCGCTTTCATGTATTACATCGAAAAACACAAGCTAATGGAGGTGATGAGTCGCCTCCTGGCGGAGATTTCTGTGGCGGATGAGGTCCCCGATGTCCGTCGGTGGTTGGGCGAAAATGTCAGTAGGATCGGAGTGGACATTTACAGCAAGTGTCTGGATGCCTTTCAGCGCGGAGTGGCGGGAGACTTCTACCAGCTGCCCAGGAATTATTTCCACAGGTTAGTGCTCCATGGCAAGCCGGGATCGGGTCGGAAATCCTTGGCCCATGCCCTGGCCGAAAGATGGGATCTTTTGATCCTAGATGCTGATGTCTTGGCCTATCACAGCATCAATGGGGCGGAGCAGAATGATGATACACGCTACCTGCAGTATGCCATTGAAAAGGATTGCGTTTATAAGAGATCCGAGGCAATAGGGAATCTCATTCAGAAGAGACTTCTCAAGGACGACGCCCTTCACAGAGGTTGGATCTTGATCAACTACCCGAATAACCAGTGCGAGGCTAGGGAGCTCTTTGAAGGCTTCACTGTACCCCCCAATAGATTCATATTCCTGAAAATCGAAGAGCGTATGGCTCGCATGCGTATCCTGATGAACAGCTATTCTCCAGGACCGCAGGCGAATATCGGTTACCTTGATCGTCAAATGCAGCAGTTCCGGAAGAGTGAACCGGCTCTAAACTCCTACCTCAGCCAGAGGCGAGAAGTCGTCTACGTGAACGCCTCGCCCTGCTTCGAACAGGTCAAATGTGAAATCATCTCGGCGTTAACGAAAACTCCCTATGTTTTGGGTAAAAAATACGGCGAAGCCAATGCCGAAATTTGAATTTGATTCCCGGCAGTCCAGCCTGCATCAAAATTGACTAACAATGTGTTCTTTAAGATTTTTCTCTGATTACTTTCGGTTATTATTATTTGCTCAAGTGTCTGCTGTTGTTTGTGTTATTATTGCCTTGGTTTCATTTTTTTTTGGGGTCAGCCTAACAGATTCCTGACCATTTCCTCAGCCATCCAGAAATTATTTCTAGGTAAACATTAAATGAAAGTAAAACTTGGAGAGAAAATGTATAGAGAAAAAGGATACCCTGGAACAAATTAAAGAAATTAATAAAAAAAATGTTTGAAACTAAAAATTAATCTCTTAACTTATTTCATAATTTTCTATATATGTTATCTTTTTATTCTATATATGTTACTAAAAGAAACCCCTGAACACAATACTCCTTATCTCTCACTAAGTATACTGAGTATGAAAAGCGACTTGCTATTTGAATATTTCCACCACTGAAAAAAGTATAAAAAAAAAAAACAATAAACCCGAGAAAAAAATGAGTGGAAAAAACGAGAAAAACAAATGATTTTATGACCACAACTTAAGTGCTCAATTTTTAATTGTTTGACGACGCTGATAAGACCGACGGAGAAAAGCTGAGAGTGGAAAGTGGGGCGGACTTTTTAATGGCACCCAAAAGTTCAATCAAAGTTTTATACATTTTTCTTCCACAGCCGGCCCGCGGGGCCTTGGGACTTAAATTAGTCGCCAGCAGGTTGATGATTATTGGACCATCTTTATGCCACGAGGTCGTCCCAAGTGGGTTGTAACCACACAACAATAAGAGAAGCCCAGGCCCATTAATAATTAACAAAACTCACTAAATCGTTAGCAGAAAATAATTTTTTTATTTGGAGGAAATAAGGGCAATGCAAGAAAACATTTTTTCCAACTTTTGAAAACCAAATAGTTTTTTGAATACTTTTCCATCAGTTTTTTTATGAAGAAGAAAATGTGTTCCAATCTTCTATTAATAAAGGAAAGTAAAACTTCTCTATTCAACGCACAACCTTGATGTCGATGGTGAAGCAACAACGTTTGCCGGAGGAAGGATCCTTGAGAGCCCATCGGATGGTGTAAGGACTCAGAGGGAACTTGGCCTCAATCGGGACGTCGATGGTGTAGGTCTGCTTCACTCCACTCTGGGCCGGGCAGGAAGCGTACTTGCAAGCATCGCGATCCAGGGTCGGCAGGGGCAGCTCCTCAGTCTCGGACTTGGCCCATACCAGAGTAGCGTCCAAGGAGTCGGCATCGAAGTTGGGAGTGTAATCAAAGCTCATTTGGGAAGGACGACGTCGGCGGATGTTGCAGGCAGCTTTCTTTTTGGCCTCCGGGCAAGGAGTCACACGCACCTCGTTAATGGTGCAGGTGTCCACACTGTCAGCGCACGGCACGAAGTTGACAACGTCGCCGGAAACGGAGCCGAGGACCAGGACGGCAGCCAGGAGAAGCAGCGAGCTCGAACAAAACATGGTGGATCGAAAGCCGGACACTGAATGCACGAAATGAGGCATAGAGCAACCTGCTAGCTCGACTTTAAAGCCGGCTTATCTCCCAGCAGCCGGTGACCTTTAACCTCCTTTAACTAAAACCAAGCTCCTATCATCATGAGTAGCAAGCAACCTCAAGCGTGTTTCAAATGATAAGATAGAAACTTATAAATAGATTTATTTCGTTGTTGAAATACTCTTTCTATGAATTGAAAAAATTCACAAATATTAAATATTTAGAAGGCAATCTCCTTTGAACTTAGTAATTTAATAAATAAAATATAAATATTTCTTATAGTTCTCATAACCATTCTGTAGCAGATCTTGACTCTACTTAGTAAGTGTATACTAAGTTCATCGCCAGTCCACCATGTCGGGCTTATCAGTTTTGTAGGCCTCTGTCCCCAGAGTTATCGCCAAGCAGACGGCGTCAAGGTAAAACGAGCCTAATTAATTGTTATATTATAGAGAGGCAGACAAGAATCTGAGCCGTTCAGAAGAGTTGAAGCCAAACAATACTAATGGGAAAAGAATTTCCTTTAAATAGCCAGAAACAAATGATGTCCAGTTGAGGTTGTCAGCGACTTTGTAGCAGATCTAAGGCATCTGCTTGGGGCAACCAATTGATTTGTGGCACCCATACTCCATATACCATATGCCAAATAAATCGTCACACTTTTCAGTGTCAAACCCACGGAATGGAAGCCGCCAGTTGTCAGTCAGAGAAGTCGCAGATGAAAATGAAGCCAAAGTCGAGCGCACGTCTGAAACTCGAGACGAATCCCAGGGGTTTGTACTTTTTTTTTTTGAATATACTTATGTACATATACTCAGAGATAGATAGATGCATTTTGACTATCGAGATGGGAGCTGTCAATAGAAGGCAGCCCGACAATTGCACGGCTCATTTGCGGGAATGCATGTCAACAATCGGGAGACAACAAACAACAGGCAAGGCGAGTGACAACCTGACACCCCAATGTCACCCTATGCTGGCTGCACTGAAGAAAAAATTAGCTACAAAATATATACTACAATTGTGCATTATTTCGAAGAACATTTTTTATATAAAGCCTAACTACCATTACTTTCACCTACTGCTAACTGTTTCAAAGTTAGGAATATTTTAAGTTCCTAATCTATACGCTTAAAAAACACCCCATTTTTCTCAGTGCATTTAGCCACGCTTGCATAAAATCATAGTTTCCTTCTATAGCCCCAGGAAGACCCCCAGGAGAATGCAATTAGTCGCTGAGAAGAACACACAATATTTTCCCAGTTTTTACCAATTTTTCCACATCTCCGTTTCCATATGCAAAACATGTTTTTGCGTTCTCAAATTAATATATCCTATCCAGAAATTGATAGAAAAGTTTTGCCGCCAGCGCATAATTAACACTCGACAAACGCGTTTTCCCCCGCCGTAATGTTTTTCGCATAAATTATATGAAATATTCTTACCCCTCCTGACCTTTTTCTGGCTTCTTCAGTTTCATAGTCGCCGACTTTGCGCCTTTTTTTATCGGAGTCCAGTGGACGGTGAATCAACATAGGCGAACCCCAAAAGCATAACCAAAACAGAATTAATTCATTAAAGAAATATGCAAAACATTATTCGAAAAAAAACAAAAACACGCTGTGAAAAAATGGAAAAAGTATCAAGAACTCGGTGGCAGGGTGCCAGAGCAATCAAAAAAAAATTATAAAATTTATGTTTTATTACTTAATGAACTTACCTCAAATTAAGCCAAGGGTGGACGAGGGCAACATCCAAGGGAGTTGAACAAAAAAAAGATGAGGCCTTGTCCTCAATTAATATGCAAAAAATGTCAACAGCAAACGGCTGCTCATCAAAGTTGTGGAAAAAGAAATCGTCAGGAGCAGGAAAATCCAGTTCAGGACACTTGAGAAAGCAACAAGGAAAAGTGTCCTGACTGCAAATTGGTTAGCAATTAATGATGACCATTTTTTAATTGAACTTATGAGTGCTAAGAGATGGGGAGAAAAGTTGCTCCAGGAATAATCAGAAATATGTTAAATAAAGTAAGGAATTTAAAAAGTCTCTTAGTAATCGCTTAAATTCTTTCTAATTTCATTTGATTAGCCTGGATTGTGTGGCTGAAGAACTCTTTCATAAATTGCAGATGATGCCAAATCTGGCCATCATTTGCAGGTTAAATGTAGCTTGTGATTTGCCCAGATTTCAGCTCAACTAATCTGACATTCCTCCCGCCCCTTATCCCCAGAAAAAGAAAGAAATCCAAGCCCCTATTCCCCCGGGCACAGAAATGGGGGCGGCGAACTTGAGCAAATCACCTCAAGGGGCCATAAAAAGCGCACCACGCCAGCGGCGAATGGAAAATACAAATAAAAATAAGCGCCAAGCAAAAGCCGCCACAGCAAAACGAAAAAATAATGAACGCTCCGGAATATCTGTTACTCCCAAATTCCAAGCTATTCCTACCCAGAGTATCTGAGAGATTTTTATTTCTTGGAATAATCTAGCGAGCACACGACTAATCTTCGTTTAATTTCATTTGCGCCAAGTAAACCGAAATTGAAACAGTCTTTGGGGTGGGGTAGGTGGTAGGAGAAGGTGCAGGAGTAAGTGTACCTCCATTTACTGGCGGCAAGGACAATGTAAGGACATTTAGCCGAGCAGTGCAACATTTCATTGGCTGACTCGCCGTCGCCATCGCCATCGCCGTCGTCAGGGAGATCAAAAGTATGCGACACCGTGGCTTAATTCGATTTTAACAATTGCAGTCAGCCAATGGCAAATGCCAAAGGACTCGAGGTCCTGCTACCCATTTACCATTTTCTCCTTCCAATCTTGGCTCTAATTGAAGCGAGGGCGAAATATTCGACACTGAGAGAAGAGTATATAGGCGTTTTCTAATTTTAAACAGTTAGGAAGCTGATGGATAGTATGATCTCGCAATATCTCGATTATTTTTCAAAGATTTATTTAATATACCATTAAATGTTTTCAATATTTTTCTCAGTGAACAGATACTTTTCTTTGGGGAACATAAAATTAATCCGACGTGTGGCGCCGCTTCTTTGTCAGCGTCTTCAGCGATTTGAATTTAAATGTCGCTGCTGATGCTGCGATGCTCCGTCTTTTTGTTTTTTGTTCGCCGTTTTATTTTCCCAGCTAAGCCAGGCAAAAAAATATATAAATAAAAAAGGAGAGCCATGCCATGCCAAGTCAAGTCAAGGAACCTTCGCGGATTGAATTAAACGTGTCCTTCGCCCCAACACCAGCTTCGCTTTTAGGTGTGGACAAAGGGAAAATGAGATGAGGAGAGAGGAGAGAGGAGGGCAGACCAGAGACTAATCATCATCAGCTTCATCTGAGTGTATTGAAAATTTTATTGCCTGGAATAATTAGGCGAATTAAGCACACAAATTAATTGCCAGTCGCAGAGCATATGTGAGAGAAAAATACCACAGAAAATGGAAAGAACGGGGCATCGAGTTCAAACTGATTTACTTTTATAGGCACAAAGCCCTGTCTCTAGTTTACGATGACTGATAAAAAGATAGCATTTCTATCGTAGAACTAATCACCCATTGAAACAATTAAACACAAAGGCAATGGACCAATTCTAAGTCATAGATGTTAGTCATTTATATTTTTGTGAACCTCTCATAGGGAAAAAGTGATATAACTTGTATTTTCGTATACAAAGTTTCTGGCGATTTGTATCATATATCTAAAAGTCACTGTTTAAAAAAGCGCCTTTATATTTGTCCCCCGACATAAAAATTAGTGGAAACATATGCATCATCCTTTCAGGCAAACAAACACATTTCATGCAAAAAAGGTTTTTAATTTAAATTTCTTGAGTTGACGTGTGGCATGTGCCGACGTTGTCGTCTTTGTCCCTTGATGTCTAAGTCTGAGCTACAGTCTGAGTCTGCAGAAATGTGGGCAACGGCCTGGGGGGCGGGGCCGAGCTAAAGAAACTACCCACATTTAAGAGCCACATCACATCCAAAGTCTCATACCCATACCCTTTCATTGGCCATGCACAATTGACGCTTACATTGTTCTCAAGAATTATTATGTGGTTCCCAGCATGTGTGTTCCTGGTTTAAGTTCCTGTTTCCTTGCAGCCCCTTCTCTTTCCGCACAACCTTATCACTTTACCTACAGCAGCAGCTACAGCGGCAGCAGGAGGAATTGGTTACAATCTCGCCCAAAAAGAATGGCCATTTTATCTGGGCCATCAAGTCCAACACACATGTGGCAGACCCTCAGCCTTAAATTGAATCCCTTGGCGAGTTGAGGCGGAGGTGAGCAGGCTCTTTAACCCACTCAACCACTTCTGGGGTATTTCTTTAAAATGTTACACAAAGAAAAAAAAGGAGGTAGATGAAACACAAAAAATAAATATAGATAAAGTCTTCATAAAAGAACTTTAAATATTTGGACTAACAGGCTATAGTAGGCATCGAATTAAAGTTAAAAATAAATGCCCTCAGATGAGCCTTACAAGCAAGAAATTTTTAATACATTTTTTTATTTTCATTATCCATTTCTCAGTGTCTTGCCGCCTTAGCTTATGGCCTCTGAAAGGCAAGACAAATTTCCCCTTAATCCTTTGAGTGGCGACCACTTCCTTGGATAAACCCGAAGCCAATTAATAAAGCTGGGCAAGAGGCGCACACTTTCCTTGGGCCTCTGCTCATGTGTGACCCATAAATTTTCATTTTATTGGCCAAGGTGCGCCGCTTTTCCGTTCCAAACAACATCAGCAACACCCCCAAAACTTTTAATTGTAATTAATTTTCGAAACATTTCTTGGCAGCGCCAGGCGGGTGGTCCCCTGGTTTTGGGGATTTTGTCTGCCGATTCGGATTTGGATTTTTGTTTTCAAGTGCTGCCAAAGTAAACACCGTCGGACACGAACACGGCGAACTATTTTTGAAGCCGCCTTTGGAAACTGTGAAATGTGAAATGCTGCCTTGCATTTCGCGGTTTCTGCCCCATTCCCACATCTGACTGACGTTTTGTTTGCGTTGCAAAAAGCCAAACGCCCTGGGTGGCCACTGAAATACAGCAATAGCGGTCCGTTTTCAGGGCAGGAAGAGATTCCCCCTAAATTGAAATGGTTTTTGGCCAGAGACCTTACCAGGTGATGCCTGGCACTTGAACTTGATGCGGAATGTGACAAGGACATGGACACATTCGCTTGACAGACGTTTGGCTGAACAAATAAGAACAAACAAAGTTGCAGAAGATTGCTTAGACTTAAATATTTTCTACATTTTGGGTATCATATCTCTCCATTACTGGTTGGAGCAAGAAAACTTGGCACTAAACTTTCAACCCTCGTATGCAAATGTCTTGCTTCTTTATCGAAACAAAAAGTTTCACATATCCCGCTGGACATATGGGACATGCAACACGCATTATAAACTATGGACATTGGACAGGAGAGGTGACAAGTGTGTGCCGTGTGTTTATACACTCAGGAAAAAGTTTATAAAGCTTGATTCTCTTCGTTCTCAGTGCACAGACTTATAATCAAATATTATTTATAGTGTCTTTAGAGTTAATATAGTTTCGATGTCCCTCGAAACATGTCCCTTCAGCTGGGATTCAACTGAGACAAATGTCTTGGGCTCGAAGGTGATTCCACACCCTTCTCTTTCAAGGACTCACTCTTTTTGTGGGACCATTTACCAATTTATAAAATTTAACTGGCCGCCTTCCAAGCTCATTAAGAAACGAGAATCGTTCTCGAACCGTAAGTAGTTAGTCGTTAGACTATTAAGACTAATGAGGGTAACGCATAAATGTATTTTCAGCATCTAAAACTAACCCACAGCCATTTATATAAATGCAAATTTATCAACCACATGATTTCATTGCTGTCCATTCCCAAAAGTTTACCCAGCTGAGGCCCTGAACCTGATTCTAGCTTCCAACCTCATCTGGTCGAGTCACGTAAGAAATGTCGCATGTGGGCGTTCCGTCATCATTCAGATTATAATTCTGAGCCAGAATCAGGGTCTGATTCCTGCCGCATCTCGGAATCGTCATCACAAGGTGCCGTCTTTGGGATCGAGTGTCGAGTGTGGAGCTAGCAGAATTCAGCACGTTTCGCATTTCGGGGCAGTGTGTTTGTCTTGTGCTTTCCGCGAATCGCAATTTGGGCGGTCGAAAACAAAGGTTTTCGAAACAATCAAAACAATGATTTCTCTTTGTACAGTTTCAGATGCTACCAATGAGAAAAGACGGAGGTATTCAAATATACACATGTATGAATGATCCCTAGTCATGTCTATATGATTTTGATTTTTTGGGCAATCATTGAGAGGTATGTATGTACATATTAATCAATTAGTCAGTTTCCTATCGATCTTCTCCAAAACGACTTTAGGCCTATACTATATATATTAGGCTATACTACATAATTAAGCAGAGTCAGAATAAATACAAATAAATACAAAACTCTCATGCTTTCAATTGAACAATTACTTCTTAAGTTAGTGCTATCTAAAATACACTGAATTCTTATTACCTATCAAAAACTTTGACTTTTATTGTTTGCCTTTCTTGCGCGTCCTTGTCAGGATCTCACCTATCGAAAGCCAGGTCTTAACCGCAAAGTGTTTAAGTTCCTACATGGCTTACCTTCTTCCCACAGCCGAGCTGCCGAGTTACTTCAGCTGCCGAACGCCGAGGCCCCAAAAAGCAATTTGCGGACGTGCATGGAAAACTTTTACTGGCAGCAAATTGAAATTAATGTGAAGTTTCAGCAAAAGTGGCTTAAATGCACACACGGGCCGTATTTGGGGAATTGCTGCAGGACAGGACCGGATAGCAAGGGACAAGATGGGACAGAAAACTTTCTTCTGGCTACAGGATTCTCAAAGATACTTATGTTATTTTGAAATACTTAGACGTAGATATTCAGGATAGTTTTGTGCCTTTGGCAGTCGCTGAGCCGCCAAAGCTGTTGATTATAAGTTTCTTTTTCGTGTGGGACACCTTCGTAGCAAACTTCTGGTAACTGATATTGTGGAGGGGGAATAGCCTTTCCCTGGATATTCACTTCGATTTTCTTGGTTGAGCTAACGATTTGTGAATTGCACTTCCTGTCGGTAAATAAAAGAGAACTATAAATTCCTAAAATGTTCTCGGCTCCTTGAGAGCAATTTGCATGCATGCGTGATGCTTTTCGAGATGCCTTTCTTCGAGGTATTGCTTTCTTGCAGATACGAGTATCTGTATCTGTATCTGGAGCTACATCTCCAATCTGAATGTGCGTGGGTGGGGTTTTACCCTGGCATTTGTTGGTTTAACAGCAAAAGTTTGTCTTTCAAATCGAAAACTAGAAAAACGTTGCATTTTATGTTGGTGGAACATCCAGGAGAAGTGGTTGCTGAGCTTTTTCAAGGATCTTTAAGGCAATTTCCCAAAGAGCTGCATGGGGCCAACTTTATTAATATGTGCGGGAAAGTTTGGTTTTATTACTCAGATATATGGCTTTCGCCATACCCTTCAGGTACACCCCCATAAATACCCGATATCCCGATTCGTTTTTCTTTACTTTGCATCTATTTGCATTTAATATTTGTTTGTTTGTTTGCCGGCCCGGAATCCTTTGTGCGGAGCGTGTTTGTTTTAAGTGAATGATGCAAATTTGATGCTCTTATATAAGCGCAAAACTTTTGCACATGAACATGAATAGAACTGGCAGTGGAACCGAGAGCAGTGGGACTTGTAGATGCCGAATCGGCGTCTGGAGTTGGAGCACATCGAGGAGATGCAAACTTTTATTGCGGACTAAAATGAACTTCCGCCCGGGCAATGGCAAGGAAGTTCATAATTTCAGCTGATTTGAGAAAACTTTTCGCCACATTCGCAGGCGGGGGAGCCTCTAAAACATACATATAGTTGTATTTGGAGGGGTCCTCTCAGCAGTTGGCAGTTTAAAGGCAATTTGCTTGGCTTGGCTTGACTTGACTTCCATTGGCTCCATTGCTGTTCAGTTCGGGGCTGTTGACGCTTGTTGACAAAGACATTTGACGGGTCAATTCGGATTCAACGCTTGTTTTTGCGCGGTCTTTACACCTAAAAAAATCTCCAAAAATATAAATCTTTCTAAATATATCAATTATAAACTAATTCCCCTTACAAATAGAGATCAACATGATATTCCCTTCTTTCAGACAAACATTTTCCGCAGTGTGCCCTTGTTTCTCTTTTCATCGTTTGGCGCGAGACAAAATAGCAAACACGCAGGACATTTGATTTGTTTACACAAAGGATAGCTGCGGAGGAGTGCAAGGACTGCGATGAAGAAGTGCGGCGGAGCAGGGGGAAGTGGCAGCCACATCAGGAGCAGCAGCAGTGACCAAAAGGCGTAGGTACACACAAACCGTATTGCTGCCATGCATCTGAGTATCTCTCGGATACGCAGTCGAAGCCCGACTCCCGGCATTCGCCATGTGTTGGCCAAATGTTTGCCACGGCATGTGAAAAATTTACCTCCCTTGCCACGTACCCCTCCCTGGCATTTTTCCTGCTAGGTGTGAATCCGCATGGAGCTGAAACAGAAACAGAAACCAAAACCAAAGCCGAAGTTGTATCTGAACATCGACTTTGACCTCGCAAGGCAAACGGAAATCAAATGCAGACATTGCCTTTCTGTGTGCGTGTGTGTTTGGGCTTGTCCTGTCCGCATCCTTTTGCCGCATTTTTATTTTAGGTACAAATTTTACACTTTGTTTATGTTCGAGCCCGCCCGCCGTGCAAACTCCTAAATTCCTATATTTTTTCTGGTCCCTCGTGCCATTTTAGGCGGCGTTTAGTTTCGAAGGCGCACCGGCGCTACCAACTGAAAATTTTGAATGGGCGGTAACGCCTCTGTCCGTCCTCCTCTTTGAGTTATGAATTTTCACATTTTTTGGCCAACACATGAACACCTTAAGGTCTTTAAGGTCTGATAGTACAAAGTCAAGATAAAGAAGAGGGTTTTGAACAAAAAGAATATGGTAATAATGGTATTAAAATCAAAGTTAGACCTTAAGATCTTTCTTGTCCCTTTATTACACTTTAAGACTAAAGACTGTGGGAAAGTTTTCCGTATCTTTAGTCTCGCTATCTCAATCTCAAATATCACTTTTGAACTGCAGGGCCCATCGATCATCCAGATCAGCCAGTCTGTGACCCAGTCCCCTCATTATTTTGCACTTCTCCTTCACAGTTGGGGGAGTCCAAAGTCTAAAGTTTTCTGGTATTTCTTGTTAATTAGACAAAATGCACAAAATGCACTAAACGCGATCATTTGTCTTCATCAAAGATCCGTTGATAATGTCGTTCGTAAGCTGCAATTTCATTTTCATTAACTGCATTTCATCTGGGGAAGTGCAAAAATTTGTTTAGGCGCCAACAAATGCATTAAATTCACTATCCATCCCGATCGACTGGCGCCTACTTCAAGTTAAACAATTAAAATTATATGCGAAATGTGACAAGTGGTTGTCGCATACCTCAATTAGCCACCGAAAGACAGACTTCACTCCACGGCTGTGTAGTTCTACGGCACACGCCCCGCATCCCCTTGCTTCATACCCCTTCCTGCCTACTAACTAGCTAATTACAACGGTTACAAAATATTAATGCAATTGCCAACGGTTCGGTGGAGCTATTTTTAGACGACAAATGACGACATACCCAAAGTGTCAGGCGGATCTTCGCACTTGTGCACTGAGACAAGTTTGTGACAAGTCAGTGAGACAACATTTTTAGTTAAATTTATTCTTTAGCCCGTATGTTCTTGTATGGGAATCCTTTTTAGTTCCTTATAATGATCAAAGATGACAATTTTAGTTTTCAACATTTAAACAAATATATGTATACATATGATATACACATATAAGACTTTATTTAAGCTTGCGAAAATTTTTGATAACTTACCTTATATATTAATGCATTACTCACACATTTTTTTCAGTATTCATGGGTTTAATTAAAGCTGGTTAAACTGCAGCTTTGCCAGGACATTGACTCTTGTTATTCTTTGGCTCTATATGTGTTTTTTCTTCGCCGGCGAGGGCATGTGAAGTGGCCGCTGCAGCGTGCTGTCGAAGTGTCGAGCGGAATGCGGCACAGTTGGAGGAGCGACAGCAGCACATTACACAACAGTCAATTAAAATTAATAACTTTTGCAGAGGCATAAGGAGAGGACAAAAAAATAAACAACAAATTGAAGAGGAAAATGTTGCACTCACCGCTCCACGGTTGCACATGTGTCATTGCCGAGTCACCGCGTGGACAGGCCGCCCCAAAATGCATCCGACAGATACGTTCCTTATCCAAACTCAACTCAGTCCCGGCTTCAGGCACGCACACGCGTATTCCCTTTGAAAAAAATATTAAATACATCCGAGCTTCGACACTCCTTTTATTTTATTAATTTGGAAGTGTCATTTTTATGAACAGCCGTCAGAGAAAGTTGCAGATAAAAAAATTGAAGAAAAGGAATTCCCACAAAAAACTGAAAAAAATGTAAACCAAGAACATGTGGCGGCTTTTTGACATTGAGGGCTTTATTAGGCCCAAACCGAAGGAAGAAAATGAGCAAAATCATAAATCACACTTGCATTTCAAGTATTTTTAACTGAAGAGTCATGGGTTAAAAAGAAACCACCACAAGTTTTACTTAAAATTATGACTATTCAATCAATCAAAGTGCACCAAAATATCAGTTTATTAAGAACTAAATAGCTGCTATATGTTACACATAATTTTTTACCTAAAAATTTCCATTTGTCTGATTCTGCAATGCAATAGTTTTTATTAGATTATTCGCTCTGGTGGCCTAATCCAATATACTCGCCGAATACATTACCCAACTGTTCTCGATTGAGTCGATTCTGTAAATAAAACATGCAGAAAATAAAAGAACTGAAAAACGGGCAGATGATGACTTTCGCTTGGTTTAACAAAATCCGTATTATTTACACCTCCGGCTACAGAGATCCGGGTCTAAGACCATTACGGCGAACAGCCAAACGGAGGCGTAAAAACAAGTCGGAAAACACGGGCGGACTATGCAACAACTGTGACAATATCCTGTCGCCACCCCTCGACCAGTATTGTTCGCATTTCAATCAATTAATCTAATTTAAATTTTCCCTTTTGTGGCGTTTTTTTTTTGCATTTTTTTACGGTTTGCAATGAGCCACCACCATTAAACGAGTTCTTGCTCGAATTTTGCATTATCATGCGCCGCCAGGTTGAGTGTCATTAGTGGCTTCAAGTGCCGAGGGTTGTAGATTGGGATTTGAACAATCGCTTTACCTAGCCCACCCTTTTCCAAGGTGAAAAAAGGAATCCTCGGAAAAAGGGGATCCACAAAAAATCCAATTGAGTTATGGAAACTCACTGAAGTAGCAGTTCTTCCTCAAAACGAAAAAAAAGGACGAGTCTTCCTAGCGGAAATGCGCTTTAAATGCCTTTTCAGTGTAGCCAAAGTGCAATGAGCCATTTCCTCCTTTTTCTCCTGAAAAAGGCCAGAAAAGCACAAAAAACTTGGCCATAAATGTTGAGCACGACCACAGACACACCGACGAACATTCGGCTCTAAAAAGTGCAGACGAAACCAATCTGCTCGCCGCCCACTCGTTCAACTGACAGCCGCCACGCCTCCTTCTCTACACAAATATCCCAAGGTACATATAAAAAAGGTGCACCATACTCTTCCCTCCCCCTTCTCCAAAAAAAGCTGCAAAAACTCTAACGTGTGCCCGTGGCAGCAACAACAATAGGAGCAAAAACTACAACAAGGATGCAGTCAATGCGTATCCATATCCTCAGCCACTTCCCCATCGCCACATCCAAGGGATACACATCCACAGGAGTCGGCTGCAGGACATGCCATCTGTCAGGCAGCATTTGAGAAGCCAGCAGAACAAAAACAAAGTCAAAGGATTGAATCTGCTGCTGAAACTGAAGAAGGAAGGGTGTTCTAAAGGAGGGGGTTGTCGAACGGATTCGAAACCTTATTTGAGATACAATTGTGTCTTTTGGTCAGAAAACAGATTTTATGAAGAATTTATTATAAAAATTTATAAATATTTTTGAGATGGAAAGGTTAATAGAAGTGGTAGAAATTGAATGACTTTTCCAAACAATCTGATTTTCGTCACCATCCCACTTGACTTTGGTGTTCCGTGCCCACCTCGAATCACATTATGATCATAATTCATAACCCAGAGCAAAGGCCTCACTGGGAATCCATCAAAATCGCGATATGGCAACAATGTTTTGTAATGGCAGGGACGGGAATATGAGACTACCCTCAGGATTAAATAAGCCCGAGGTCCTGAATGAACAATTGAACAATTGCGAAAAATGCGACAGCAACAGAAGGATTAATGCTGGTCGTGGTGCATGCGTCGGGCATGCGTCCCATATACACAATATATTTGTATATCCCCTCAATCCCATTTCAGATGTTCGGCTATTCGGTGATTCCTCCCCTGCAAAGGTGTCGTCCTAAAACCCCCGTGTCGCTATAATGCCATATCGTATCGGTTTGCAACCCCAAATTGCATTCGCAGCCCACCCTCCCTCCAAGCGCTGCCTCTGCCCCTCATCATTGGCAACTTTTCATTATGCTAAACCGTAAATGAAGAGGGTTGATGACTGATCAGCCGGGGGGGTGAGGCGGTGGCCGTCTCAGGTAAATCCAAAGGTGGAACAAAGCCAGAGGGATGCATCCCTGCAGGACAAGGGGGAGCGGGGTGCCACCGAGCGTGACAGATTAGCGCTCTGCAGAATGCTGACATACGGGCGACAACGGGAAAGCTGTCCGAATGCGGGGCAATCCTTGAATGCCAAACTAGTCATCAGGCCAGGTTCACTGGCACTCCCCCTTCCCTAAGGTTAGGCCACCTATTCCCTGCTGGGTTCTCTACACTACGAAAAAAATGTGTATTCTTAGACCAACAAATAAAGGAAGTACTATTTTCTTTTAACTTAATAACACTTAACATTAATGGGGTACCAATTACTATTATTAAAATTAATCAACTTGTTCTTAAAAAGTTCCTTTTTAATTTAATACATTTTTTATTAAATCTAATATTTAATTTTAAATGTTGTACATTTTATAGAAAACTGCTCTAAAATCACTCTTTTAAATGTCAGTGCATTGAAAAGTATTGCATACTCTGCGGCAACTTGCGCACTTCCGGCACTTTGGCCAGCATCCGCTGGTAACGTGCGTCGCCTCAGCTCCAGGGGCTTACCTTATCCCCCTAACCAGTCATATCCCTCCACAACCCCTGCCCAACGGAAAACACTCACTCACAGTACAGAGATAGAGAGCGTCCAGCAGAATCGGGATATTTATTTACCTTTTATATCAGACTGGCAGAAGTGCATATGAAAATTTTTTTTATTGCTTTTATACCCTGGCAGGAATTTAATAAAGGATCAACTGGAACGGTGGCGTTGAAAATAATAATTTAATCCCAAATCACTCCCCAAAAAAAATAATTCATTTATTTAAACAAAATAGCTTGGTAGGTTGGGAAAAGTATTATTTGTACCGTCTGTTCTTGATCAAAGATTATTAGCTAAAGCCCCAAGAGGATAATTCGTTTTTAGTGTGTCAAGATTACCTATGTGTGATTCAAATTCCAATTAAAAATAACATGTTTTCGATAAATCCCACTTCAAGAGGTTTTACGTCAATCAAACTCTCTAGGGATGGAATCTGATTTGATTTGAAAATGAATTCAAACTAAAAATATATAAAATTGAAAAATATAATTTTTCGAATGTGACCTTAACTTTCAGTAGTATTTTGATTAATGATTATGTCTAGAAATTAAGGAAGAACTAGCTAGATATAATTTAGAAAAATAATTTTAATTAATTCCCAGGGTATTTATAAATCGTTGCAAGCTTTCTGTATTTATTTTTTGGTTTTATTGTTCCAGCCCTTAAGTGGACATCGTGGCAATTGGTCCAGTATTAATCATTAAATCTCGGCACGCACACACATGGCCCAGAGACTCGATAAAGGTGCACAAATAATGCCTTAGATGCTACCACTCCTCGTTTGGAGAAGGTGTGCCATTTGGAAAGCTACCCCGGATGAGTTCACGGATTCACGCAAAACCACTTCCCACGCCATTGGACGCCAGAAGCACCCACGGCGAATCTCCTGCGTAATTTCGCCAAAAATAATTTCGGCAAAAAAATAGAAAATCGCTTTTTTGGCCAACCTAATGAGTAAACGTGGCGGCTGCCGTTGCGATGACGCACATGTTGACGCCAGTTGTCCTTGACGTCCGCCCAGGATTTCTGCACCCCATCCTACCCCCAGCCCCCTTCTCTTAGTGCCCATCGATAATACTGATGATGATGATGACGGTGATTACTTACAACCTAGTGAGGTAGCTCAACGGCAAAACAAAATACACAATAAATAAAAATGTATACTTGTAGATTTATTTTTTAAATGATAGAAACTGATAACTAATTTCAGTTTTAACGTTTACAAAATAAGAACTTCGAAATATCTATTTATGTTTTAAAGATGGTTTAAAGAAACATTTTAGATCATTACTTTTTTCTTCTCTGTAACATCAGCAGCCGCCGCTCGCTTTCGGCCAGAATAAGGGCTGATCCTGAGGGAAAACTACCCCACAGAAATGTGATTTTGTCCTCCGTTTTAGACCGATGATGTCAACAATGCGATCTCGATTCCAGTTCCTGCTGCAATTGAGGTGAAACAACTACAGCATACAGCATCATTGCCAAAAAGGTGGCAGCCACCCCTCATCCCTCAGCTCCGCTCCGCTCGACCCCTGGAAATCCGCCCAGTGTTTTTCAGTGCACATGTGACTGACTTTTGTCTTCTGTCTGACTGCCAACCAAAGAATCCACCACCAACTGCACTAAAAAAGGTGACTGAAACTTGATTTTTTTTCGCCCAGTTGCTGGTTGTTTAGGGGCACTGTGGGACAAGATAGAGAAATTTACTTATTATTAGTAAATAAAACAAGTAGAAAAAAGGATGTTTAATACTAATATATGTACAAAAATATTTAACAACTAATAGCACTAATAATATAAAATAAATAAAGCACATATTGCAACAAATAATTTTACTGGTTTGTTTATTTTTTACTAGTAGTGGTATACTCATCTACCCATTTATTACTCCCATTTTATTCCTAAGATATCATTAAAACCTCCCATATAAAATTATTTTTCTTCTAAAATATATGTTGGCTTAGACACATTTTTCAAACCCCAAAACCCTAAATTCATCAAGTTTTCATTGACTTCCTTCCACTGTGCTCAACCTGGACTTGCTTTGATTTTGCTGCTCGATTGCTCGGCTCGCCCGAGTCCTGAGTCCTGGATAGCTCCTTTGTCCTGTGGTAGGTCGCCAGACGCGTGCCGCAATCTCGTTTACCTCTCATTTCACCCCTCTACCCCGTGTGTTATTTCTTTTTTTTTGTGTTTTTATTATTGTGCTTTTTCGGCGAGCGTTCATTTGCTTATTTGTTTGTTCACTTTGTCCGCTGATGCGGCCGCATCAAGGTAAACTTGGTCGGTTGCCGTTGCCACTGAATATGAATCTGTATCTGAATCTGAGGAAATGAGAGCGTGTCCTGATCCTCCGGCTGTTTGTTATTGTTTTTCTTGAACCGGCTGCCGGCGGCCAAATGGGATTTATTATTATTTTTATACTTTAAAAATTGTTGCTATCTCAGGCAGCAGTTTCAATTATTTTTTTGACATTTTTTTAGACTTGATGAGGTGGCCCACACTAGGTGGTTTTTCGTTAAAAGTGTTTAACCTTTTAGCAGCTAATGTTTCACCAATTCGAAGGACATCCTTCACTCAACCTTTACGAACTAAACTCAAGTATTTACTCAGCTGAACGCTGTGACGTGTGCCCCAGTATCTGTTTCAATTTTCGTTAATTTCCTTCGAATGCAGAGCAAACATTTTTTGCGTAAAACAAACAGAGTTCATACAAAATATTAAATTACCGGATTGGAGTAGAGAGATTTTGGTTCTTGGGGGAAAGTGCACTGGCAAACGGTAAGGACGCGAAAGTCTAATATGCGGGCCCGTTTCAGCCCTCACTCCCTAACTACGTTGTTGCTGGAAAATGTGGTTCAGGTAAACCGTTAGGCTGCTTAGGCCAACAAAAGCCGAACCGCAAAATCAATGCCATACAACGCACACGTGCCCAAGGATTTCCCAGTGGCTAGCCATCTCTTTCGCACTCGCAGCAACCGTCAAGGTCCTTTTCCAGCTGTTTTGTGAATGAAAAAGGTTTGAGGCATCGAACGCCTGGCATTCAAATGCAGTTTTCAGTTCCTAGAGCATCGGTACAAAAGTCAACAATTGACAGTTATGAAAACAGATAACGATGATCGTCCTGACAGTATTGAGGATGATGATGATGTTAGGATTGTGAAGGATAAGGAGAGGGATAACTTGTAGCTGGCACACTTTGAGGATAAGGCAAAAGGATTACCAAGAAGTGATTCGACTTGTTAGCCCATTTTGGAATGTTCTTTAATGATGTACTATTAGTTATGTTTCTATTTTATAAAATTAACGCCGAATTGCACTTTACGCCGGGAAAGGCATTCGTTTTGGGGGAAAATCTTCCCACAGAATGCCAGGCACTTGACTAGGCCCATTCGACCCAAATTCCCCCCTTTTCTTGGAGGTGGAGCGGCTTAGACCGCGGTACAAGTCCCCAAATACTCGGGAAAGAAATTTGACATTCCCCCGCACTTAAATGTCACATAAAGTGTTAAACGAAATGAGGCAAAGGCGGCCGCAGAACAGAGAACACTTGAGATTTCGATTCCGATTCCGAGTCCGAGTCCAATGTTGTGGTGCGACCCCAAAATGTGCATCACTCTGCACCGCCGCTCGTACCGCCACCCCTACACCAACACCGTCGACGAATGAACCACACTCGAAAGTATTTATGCTGTCATTACTTTCGGTTCGGTTTCGGAATCGAATTGGTTTCGGGTTCGCTTCTCTTTTCTTTTCTGGGGCCGCGCAAAGTTTACTGCTAATTAAAAATTGTGGAGAAACGAGAAACATGCATGCAATTCAATACAAAAGGGCTGAGCTACCCCTACAAAGGGGTGTGAAAATAGCTGACCCATCTGGAGACCCTCTTTTGATCTAAGACTCAATCCTTCCCCTCGCCAGGACTGCCTTTCCCACCATTACCAAGAGTCCTTTTCTCACTTCGGGGCCATCCGTAATTGTAAAGTAAAATTAATTGATTCCTCAGTCAATGACGTCAGTGCGGAACCACCAAAGTACTTACTTAATTCCATTTTATGTGGGTACCAGCAGCAGAACCAAAACTAACAGAGGCCAGGGAAAATCCAAGTGAAAACTGAAATCGAATATGAACGACAGGCCCAATTTAAATGAAGAACTTTCAGTGGGTG
The DNA here is from genome assembly GCA_018153035.1 of Drosophila pseudoananassae pseudoananassae. Taxonomy (NCBI): domain Eukaryota; kingdom Metazoa; phylum Arthropoda; class Insecta; order Diptera; family Drosophilidae; genus Drosophila; species Drosophila pseudoananassae. The sequence continues at coordinate 5,751,747 of JAECXR010000055.1, forward strand.
TTGCCAGAGCCTGGGAAGAAATCCTGGAAGTCAATGCGGGACGTGGTAATTGAAGGTACTTCTACCCACAATTGCACTCGGAAATATTTATATTCGCGAGTCTTAATTACTTGCTTTATAAGGGTATTCTTCAGAGAGCAGGAAGTGCCAGGAACCTATAGTATTAAAAGAAGATCAACTATATGGTGACAGCATGATCTAATTTAAGAGGAATATTTTTTGTGGATATACCAATAGCACCTCCACCCACATATGTGTTCCCATCGCCCTCGTCAGAACAAAGTTCCACCAATCGAGTGTATGCAACAGGTGCCACAAAGCAACCAATGTGCGCACCTTTCCCGAAAAGACCGCACCTCGTTGCTCATTAAGCACCCACGCCGAACTCACAGATGCAAAGATACAATCCCCCACCACACACAGCCACTCATACAGATACATTTAGGTGAGCAATGAGCGGCTCTCGCTCGCTCTCCCACAAAAGGCCATGGAGCGCTGGCCGCCACGTCAAGTGAGAAAATTATGAAGCTCCACCTATTTTACACTTACACCCGAAGGTGTGTGTGTGTGCCTGACTAAGAGAGGGGGGAACATGTGTTAACCGCATTAAAAATTAATGTACAAATTGTTTGTTATGATATTGAGGTTGTTTTTTGTTTTACTAATTTTTAAGGGGTTCCTATCAGTTCCTAAAAAAAACAACAGATAATATATCTTCGATACTTTGATAGTAAAGTATCTTTTACCATTGCCTAGGTATCTCGAAATATTAGACGTGGAAACTCAGCTCTTATCTAAAGAGAATTAAAAATGTTCATTTTTGTTTGTTAAAATTCTACAAAAACAAATCTCTAGAGATCGTACAACTTGTTGATGGAGCTGAAGAATAAATTTCCCATCTTTTTGTTGTTTCGGTAGAAATTCTTCAGATCTTCAGCGATTTGAATTCTTCTGTCATTTGCAGGCGTGTCCATTGATGGACATTCTTGGGAACTGGATGTCATTAATGTGTGGGGCAATCTTGGCATAATTTCGGTACTTCTTACTCGGAAATCCCCAAGTGCGGAGATTGGAGAAAATTTTGCAATCGCAAGTGCAAATGAGTTTGTCCGTTAACACAGTGATATAAAGGAGGAAAGGGTAAGGAATTCACTTGAAATAAAAAGTTCCCTGGTTCTATGCAATTCTCGGAAACAAACGATAAGAAGGTTTTAAAAGTGAAAGAATTCACACAAGAGGGGCTTTTGAAAGGAATTCAGATAAACGAAGAATAGACAAAAACTTCATAAAATGTTAACGTATTTTTGCTATGCATATTAACCTATTTCTACCATTAAAAACATACAGTCTTAAACAAAAGTGTAATTAGCCAAAGCTAAATTAAATATCATATAATTTTCATCGATAAAATTCAAACATAGGCCAATCCCCAGATCTACCATATGTTTAACAAAATAATACATTTAATAAACAACTTACTAATAAATACTATTTAGCCAACACCCTTACGTTTGGCTTACGTTTTGCTTTTACGTTGCGTTTCAGGGGTGCTATGGCGCCTAGTGCTTAACATTTACGATATTGAAATAACATAGCCATGTTATGTTAAAGAGGGCTTCTACAGAACATGCTCTCCAATTGGAGAGCGTACACCACCAGTACCACCCCACTTTGGTATCACCTCGCCACACTCACACAGATACTCGCACACAGTCGCAGGCACATATAAACCCTCCCGTACACCCGTAAATGTATCTGAATCGTGGACAGGCAAACGGTGAACCGTTACACCGTTATATTATGCTGGTGGTGGCTTACGCACACCCTCACATAGAGCGCTCTCGCTAGCATCTCTCAGTTCGTCTCGCAGCGAATCCGACGGATACGGACACGAGGACGTAGCGGCGGCGACAGCGGCAGCGGCAACTAACTCAGATGCTGGCCAAGTCAGAACTTAGAATTCAGTTGCATTGTAGACGTCGCGACGGCAGCACACGCGTCGCTTTCCCACAGAGCCAACCTCTGAGAACACAACAGTAAAATCACGCAGAGAACGCACAGATAAATATTTCAGAACAGCCAGCCAGCCACCCGAGAAATAGAATAAAAACAAACGCGATCCGCGCAGCGTTGCCCTAAAAAACAACAAGATAAAGTGCTTCAAATGTTTCAAATCGTCGCAGAATAAACCCAAGGTCCGCCAATGGCCGCCACACGTGTGTGCTCCCCGAATACAAATACGGAATAAAATCGAAAAGAACCCAAAACCAGTCTAAAACAATCTTTTCAATCCAAAAATCAAAAAGCTAAAGCCAAGTGTTAGAACACAATAAGCATTCCAAATGTTGTCCTGTTTGGCGCCGTCGTCTTCACGTTTCGGCCAAGAGGATACCATCATTCAGCAGAGCATGCCATCCACAGCCTTCACTATGCAGTGTAAGTGTTCCCCCAACAATCGACAATAGAACCCCGGATGAATCATCCCACAGACCCACAGTATCTCACACCAAACAAGATCGAATTCATTATCAGTCTGAGATGCAATTGAAGGCGGCTTGAAGTGTGCGTATTGGTGATGGTGGGCGATGGACCTCCGTATCTGTATCTGTGACTGTGATTTTCGCGCCAAGGCTTTCAAGTCTCGATCGACGAAATATGCAAGCTTGGCAGTTTCCGAGAAATTCCGCCATCTTGCAAGAGCCCAATGTGTGGTCTTCACCTCAGGGGAACAAAAAAAAAAGAGAAACTGTAGAAAAACAAAAACATAAAAAACGAGTAAGGATCGTAGGAGGTTTCGAATTACCTCGAAAAGGAGAGAGAACCCTAACTCCAAATTCGAAAAAGTTTAACCGAATGTGCACCGAAAAAAATCGGATCACCTATTAGAGATCAGTTTTGGAACTTGGTTTGTTAAAGATATACTTAGTTAGTCATACCACTTCTTATTTAGATTGTAGCCCCAGCTATGGGCATGTCCCTCTCTACATTTTTTCGTTCGGCGTTCAACCAATTGCAGCCACATTTCAATTTGATTTGTTGGCACCGCCGAAGTGAACCGAACCGAGCACAGAACCGCCGCCTTGGCAATCTCCACCCATCGAAAACACAGGTAGCTACCCCTGGCTGAGGAAACCGCATGCGCGGGTAGAACAGGTAGAATTTCTTGGCCCATTCATGGCCACAAAAACCTCCATTGAAGAACCTGTTTTATGGCCATATTGTTAGCTGATGCCTGGTGGCCTCTCGCTTTCAAAAGATACTTATCGACGTGTGTAAACAAAGCATAAAACTGTCAGTGGCCAGAGCTCATCAGCATAAACGAGAAGGTGTGAAGTAGCTTTAGAAATTAATTGAAAACGATGAGTTGAGAAATTGGGTAAATGGATGGCGCAACTTCGCAGCGATTGTCAACGCCCACGATTCCGGCTACATGACAATTGATAAGCCAGCTAAGGAGACGGATTAATTGCACATGTTACAGAAAAGCAGAAAAAAATAGGCTACACCGCAGCTATAAATTATAATTTATGGCTATTTAAGCAGCTCCGTTCTTGGTGCTCTGTTCTGTGGGTGGAACTAAAAGCCCTCGAACATGCGAACAAGCGTTTGAGGAACAGATAGTTTGGCTAATCGATCAGTCGGCGGCGCACAGGTTGGCCCACATACTTGCAGATACAAATGTATCTATATATTTTCCGGTTCTTGGCTTCGGTTGTTTGTTTCCCTGGCCAAGTTGATGGCGCTGGGCAGCTGCGACTGCGATGGATATTAATCGCCGGCTACATACGAAATTCTGTTCTTGGGAGCTTTTTTGGAAATATCGGTGCGCATCTTGTACTAATTTTCCGCTGCTCGGCGTGTGTTGTGTCGCATTTCGAAATGGCTCCAAAATGCCATAAATCAAACATTTTGCCATGGCTAAAAAAACCTGTCCCCCGTTATCACCTAGACACACGGTAACGCCCCCTTTGGCAGCCATATACTTAGCTCTATATATATATGCACATTTAAACTGTATCTGTTCCGACTCGTGGCCACTAAATCAGCGCTAATTTCCACCCATCAATGCTATTTAGATCAACTTTCCGTTGGCCTGAAATTAAACATTTATCTGGCGTTTGGATCTTGGATTGGTCCTAGGAGATCCTAGAATGCCTCTCGAAGCATCAGACTAATTAATCATTTTGCTTCCTGTCAGTGGATGTCAGTTTTATATGCTGGTGCTGTCGGTGCTGCCATTTATAACTCCTGCCCAGCCTGTTACACGTCCTGCATCCTCCACCGTTGACAGGACGCCGTGTCCCGTCTCTTCTTCTGGTAATCGAAATTAAACAAACTTGGCCCCAAACTATCTGGCATATCTGGCGAGGATGATTAATTTTGCCGATGCCTATCTTAAGTGGAGTAGCAGATACTTTTACTTCATACCGAAAACAAACACTTCTTGCTTCAGCTTTAAATTGCAATCGAGTCTCGGCAAACAGAAAAAAGAGACAATAAATCAATGAGGGAAAAATCCCCTTTGATATCCTGTAAGTCCCTTTTTTTATTATTCGGTCCTCTCGATGTTCAACCTGCCGCAGCTTTGGGCAAATTATTTGCCACATTTTACTTTTATTTCGCGTTTGCTCAAAAGTAAATTGTTTGCCAATATTTTTTGCTGCTCCCTTTGCTGCCGCTGTGCACACAATTGAAACAAAGATAACTTTGAAACAGTTGTAAAGTGAAAATTGCACGGAATGTGCCCGGACCTGGTCCTCCTGCCTCCTTGTGCTTTCTGCATTTTTGTGAATATTTTTTCTTATTTATTTAATGCCCGCCACAGCACGAGACAACAATTCCCGTGCTGCTCATTGTGCCGCCCAAAAAAAGTGCCAAAAAATCGGCGCAAACAAAAGGGTGCACTCAGGCGCCCCCCAAAGCCCCAACCCCTGAATTCTATAAACCCCTATGAAAAAAGGTGTTGCCAAAGGGCAGGCAAAATTGCACTGCCAAAAAGGAGGCTTCTAGGGGGTGGACTGCATCCCTCAGCAGGCACAATTTAACATGTAAACGATTTTGGTTAACGGGTAGCAGGCATTGAGAAAAAGCGGCTAAAAGGAGCAACAGAACCGATGCCATTTCCCTTCTGATTGGCGTTCAATTGCAATAAATTTCGCACAATTGCACAATAATTGTTAAAAGTTTTAAATAAACAAAAATAGTCAACAGCTCTATTGTGGCTGCTCCCAGAAACTCGCAGAAAAAGTTTCAATTGCATTCGAGGCCCTTTTTTTGCCACACCGATTGGGTGAAAAATATATACTACACAGCCAACGCAGCCGAAGTGAATATCAATTAGCCAAGTTAAGTTCAACTTTGGCAATATTTTGGTTTAATAAAGAGTTTTCTGCATAAATTAAAATTTAAAACAGTATCATATATTTGATATTTTGAACAGCGCACCAAGGACATAGACATATACAATTTTTAAAGCATGTTGTAAACATTTTAGTTACTTTCCAGTCAAGACAAGTTGGCCAATATTGCGGAATGGCAGTTCCTAGAAGTCGATCGTAAAAATACCCAAAGAGGAAAAGTGTCGTATTATTTATTGACTTATTTTTAAAATAAAATCGAAGCTGTCCACTGGTGAGGAGTTGTTTTACGATTCCTGGAAATGCGTATATATTTTGTTTGTTTTTGAAATTGTATCTTTGGCATGTTCTTGCATCTCCGCCATGTACATCTTCCCTTTGAAACACCTCTATGAATTGCCTCCCTCCCACTTTTGGCATATTTCTCTAATTGCTTTCTACTGCAACTCCAATTTCAAGCCGTGGAACGCCCACCATCTCCGACATCACACGCTTTTCTGCATATTTTTTCAAGGTAAATCGCAGATATAGTGCACCCACGGACACATATGTTCCCCCTTTCCATTCCCTGCCTGACTCATACCAAAAAAAAGGACAGGGACAGGGACACGAACACGGACACGGCTCGCTTGGCTATTAAAATTTCACACTCAGCAAAGCAAAATTCTACAAATAAAATAAACGTGGCAGCCAGCCACTGCAAAGGCAACTAGCAACGTGCAACATGCAGCATGCAGTATGCAGCACACAGCATCAGCTTGCTGAACAAACAAATAAACGCAAAAGGGCAAAGAAGAAAAATCTCCCTGCCCGTAGAGGAGAATTCTATATTTAGTATTGCGTCTGGCTCCGAATCTGCACCTTTGCATTGCCACTTGAGGGGCAACATGGGCACCTTTGTGCCCATTCCCATTTCGGAAAGTGGAGGAGGAGAGTAGACCAGGGCCAAAGGTGCCTCTGGGTTACTACCTAGGTCCCCGAAAGAGTACGGCCATTCTAAATATAGAGGGATTATCTGTATCAGGATCAAGCCTCCATATGCTGCTCACATGGACTATATGTGTGTCTTCGATTGCCACTTGAGATGGCCTGAGGAATTCGAAGAGGGCCCTTCCTAATAAACTTTCGCACGTCTGAAACCTGAACGATCTGAAAACAATATAAAGAGGCCTTCCCACAGGTTTTCATTTACACCGGACAGGCACCGGAAAAAAAGCTTAAAGTATTTCAATTATTTAGTTTGAAATAGTATCAGCTCTACACCCCAGACCACAGAAAAATATATAAATTAATTGTCACTGTCTGATAGTGTCGTTTTTCATTGGCAATTAGCTAGTTCTGGACTAAGTGCCTCTGCACTCGCTCATTTGCAGCCAATTCGATGGGAATTTATTTCATAAATATGCTAACCACGTCCATTGACTGCAAATGAGCGCAGCACCAAGTCTGTTTATAATTAAGTGCTAAAATTTATGTTTATTTGCATTGGATATCACCGAGTACCGTCCCAGGCGCCACCTGTCGTCCATTTGTCTGTAACTGCGTCAGCAAAACCTAAACAATTCAAAACCCCAACAAGTTCGGCTAGAAACCAGAAAAGAAAAGAATTTGTCTCACCTGACGGCGAGCGGAAAATTGTCATCGCGGTGGACTTCCCCACTTTTCCTCGCACGTTTTGACAATCGGCTGTCACTGAAATATTAAAAAACACTTTGGCCATCTGACAGCGGCGAGGACTGGGAGAAATCAGGTGGAAACTCAAAAGGTCCGCTGGCCATAAATTAAATGTTGAAAATAATTTTCAAAACACAAACACAAAAAATAAAGAAAACGGCCAACTCGGCAGAAGAGAAATAAATAAATTTGCATTAGCCGGGCTTAGTCGAAATATGTCTGGCTAATAAAAGTTGGCAATAAAAAAAGCACATAAAATTAGTGGGTGCCAGATACGTTCTATCTGTATCTGTATCTATGTTTGCCTTTCCACAAATGTATCTTTCAGACTCTGATATTTTTCCATTGATTTACGCCGCCTGCCCATCTACGTATTATTTATAATATTTACGCCCCCAAGCCTCTGGCCCATTTCCGTCCCCTCGATTCCACCGATTTCGGGTGCGCGTGTTTTCCACCGCACAGGTGAAATAATAACAAAAACACCAGCCACACCGCCAGATAGAAAAGCTACAACAAACACTTGACACCGTTCCAGAAGATTTCCCCCGGCAGCTGCTGCAATTTAACCCACTGATGAAAGCTCGCCGAGATTTTTGATTGCCGGCTTTCGCATTTGTTTTTGTTTTTGGCAAACGTGTGGCCGCCCATAAATTGTTCGAAAACGTCCACCCTCGCCCCAAGACAGCCCCAGAAAAAAATGCCCAGCGATCAACATTTTGGCAACTGTCAAAGCAGGCGATTCCTTTGTTTTTATTCGCATTTTGATATCTTCACCTAAGTTAAAGGGAAATAACTTTCAGCGAACAAAATTATAATTTATTTATTGTATTATAAAGATGGATAATAAAATAAATTAGATAAGCAAACGTAGAGGATCATCGGATTTATACTTATCTTTAAAATTAAAAATACCTTTGTTTCTTTTAAAAATTTAAATATTCTATCCCCTTATCCCCATCATACCCCTATACCCAAAAAAAAAACACTATCAATCAACTTCAATTGGTTGGCGTTAAGCGCAAAATAGTTGAAAGCCCAAGGAGGCCTAGACTGAAAGTGGAAACCAACTGACTAAGAAAAAGTTCACAAGAAAAGACTCTCAAATTCCGTAGAAACAAATACGTTTTCAGAAAAGAAATTCCTTTTCATTTCGTTTCGTTTCGGACGAGGCATAAATTGAAATTAATTTGCGGGACACTTTCAATATTTCAATACGGTTACCGACAGCCCAACCGACACGACGAAAATATAAAAGTGTAAATACGGAATTGTCTCGGGGCGATTGCGTTAATAATTCCTCACTCGCATCGGTTATGAAAAATTGATTGAGCTAAATGAGCTGGTGACACACTTGTTGAGTTTCACGTTTTCCCCAACCATTTTTCCAACCGTTCCCCCCTCCAGTTGCCCCTTTGAAGCATTATGTTGATGAAACAAAATGTTGGGCCATAAAAAAGTGTTGTCGTTTTACAACATTCAATAAAAATGTCATTAGGCAGGCCGAATGAAATAAATTCTTGGTTCTTAAAATTATGAACTCGCCATCGCCATCGCCTGGGACCTGGGACCTGGATCTGGACAAGTTGTATATCTATGGCTGTCAGCTGTTGTCCTATAATGGGTTTTAATGGCTTCTTAAGTGGGCGACCAATAGGTGGGTGGTGGCATAAATTAATTCCATGTACGAGTCCATTCTGCCACTATCATAGGTTTTAATTTCTTTTTGATCGGACCCGCATGGCCGGGCATCAGAATCAATTAAGATTGCAACTATTGAAAGTGAAAACGTGCAATGAACTTTCGTAGATTGCGCTTGATTGCCCCGGACAGCCCTCAGACACAGATACTTCTCTGGCAGAAAGGTAGTAGTCCGCCGCGAACAGGGTCCATTCATTCCGCTGCCCGTATGCCAGAGTATTTGTATCTGTATCTCATGTTCTTCCCGCTGCTGTTGCCGCTGTTGCTGGTGTTGTTGTTTTTCATATTCCTCTGCCGTCAGTTAATTGGCTTAAATTAAGGTAGCGATCAAATGGCAACAGAACAAAGACTCTTATTGTGGGCAACGAAAAAACAAACAGCCCAGCACTCGGCAACGCGAGCGGAGAAAGAAACTCCATTTTGTGAAGTATCCGCAGCGGCTCTTCTACCTTCTCAGATACAGATACAAAGTTGCCAGGAAAGAGATGAAGATAGGGTGGAAAGAGAGGCCAACCGAGTGACCCTCGACTGAACAAAGCAATCTTATTCTGTTTCTCTTTCTTCAGTGTTCCTTTCCGTCTTTTTTTCATTTCTGCCACGGTTGAACGCTTTTTTCAACTGATTAAGTCAACTCTTCTTGGGTATTTCAAGAGTACACTGAAAAAAACACATTTACAACTTAAACTTTAAATAATACAAAGATCTTGAAGTTCTCCCAAGTGTGCGTGAGTTTTTTCAAGTCTTTTTCGTTCATTATTTTACGTATTCTTCTGCCCCTTGTTTCTGTTTTCTTTTCTGGATCCAGAAGAACCATGAGATCATCGGCTCTCTGGATTCCAGTCTTCCGTGAAGGCCTGCAAAGTTGATTTGCCACGAAATTAAGTCGATCCATGCGAGCCCTTGGCTGGAACCACCTCAGCCCCTCCCCTCAACACTCATTATGTTTTCCAAGCTCCTTGGCTCTGTTTTATGGTTCTTAAACGATCTGGCAGTTAATTTGTTTTTTCTCCATCTTTTTCCCCACCACAGATCCCGCGCTGGCCTCCAGTCTGCACCACCACAGCCACAACCAGTCGCCGCACCACAGCAAGCCCGGACCCCAGGATGGCCAGCACGTGCAACCAGGTGCCGCAGCCGACGATTTTCTGGTCAACTGCACCCAGTGCCACAAGCGATTCACAGACTTCCACGTGAGTTTCCAGGAAGTAGTTAAGAATTCGAGAAGTCATATTACAAACTAGAAAAAAACCTAGAATACAGAGATTAAAAAATCAGTTAGAGACTATACTTTTCAAGATAGTTGATTGGTTGTTAAATTAGAAAAAAATAAAAGATTATGTATCATTATATTCTCTTTAAGATTTTTAATTAATTTATTATTTATTTTTCGTTTTTTAGTCTCTGAGTGAACATATTGCCAGCGAGCATCCCCACGACAAGCTGAACTTGGGAGCCTCACAACCGGAAAGCGAACCGGAAGATGAGCAGAGCAACTTGAGCAGCGGAAGTCAGCGGTATCTGAAATCGCCAACAACTAGTATTGATAACACGAATGCCAACTCCAGCCACAACAACAACAACAGTGATCTGGCCAAAAACCACAACAATACCAACAAACGGTCGCCCATGTGCTCCCCCATTTCCAGCGTGGGAATGGGCGGTGTGGGAGCAGGTCCCTCCAGCGATCTGTTCGCCCACCTCTCGCATGCCACGCCCCAGCTGCCCGCCCTGCAAGCCCAGATCATGGCCGCCGCTCTGGCCATGCAATCCGCCCGCTCCGCCAGCTCCAGTTCGCCGAGCCACCAGCAGCAGTCGCAGCAATCGTCGCAACTGCAATACCACCCACAGCAGCAGCAACACCAGCCGCCCCTGCTGCCGCCCCAGCTCCCAGGTAGCAACAGCAGCGTGGGCAGCAACTCCGCCTACGATCTGGATCTGAGTGCCCCACGATCCACCTCCAGTCCCGGCTCCACCACCGGGGACCTCAGCGGGGCCTACCCCTGCATGCAGTGCACCGCCGCCTTTGCCTCCAGGGAGCAGCTGGAGCAGCACCAACTCCTCCACTCGCCTTGCGGCCAGCCAGCCCCCCAGAATGTGTCACAGGTAAGCTTCAATAAAAAGGACTCTGTTATAAGATAGAATTTGAAACATAAACTCTAGCCCTGACTCAGTCAAGGAATCTTTTAACCTAAACCGTGAGTCAAAGGGGGTTTTGTGGTTGATTCCAGAATTTTTCGACTCTTTGTCGTCCCTCGAAAGTAAACTTCTGATAATAATACTTCTCTTAATACAAGTGTGATTCAGTATTATGATATTTCGGCTATCACTTGCGGTTTGTTACCCCAGTTTTGTGTCGAAATGTTGATAAGCTCGAACGTACGGTGACTAAATCCGAGGAATGCTGTTTCTTTTTCCAGCAAAACTGATTAGGTTTGAATAATATTCTTTATTATTCCCCTGGGTTTCTGATTTTTTCTTGGAATGGCTTACGTGGTAAAGTGCGTGCATCGTCATACATACAATCTGTGGCTTGGAAGAAAGAAAAAAATGATGGGGAAAAAACCTAAAATGGCCGGGCCAGAGGTTCACCACTTGATCTTTGAACACACACACGCGGACACGCGGACACACGGACACACGGACACTGGGACACGCGGACACACCGACGTTGAACACAATGCGTGGGCTTTGTTCGTGGTTAACGGGAAATGAGTAAATGATAACGGGAGAGCGCTGCGGTGCCAAGTACAGAATCCAATCCCATAAACTCAGATCCAAGTCTCGAGATTCAAGTAAAAACCTTATGCATATTTCCTGTTGACAAAACTCGTTTATAGAAACATTTAAGCAACGGGAATTATTATCGCCTGCATTTTCATAGATGTATGGATGTATGTATGGGTGTACTTTTTTTTTTTTATCGGCCAAAACAACAAGAACACTAAACTATGATAAGAGGCAGCAGTGAGGCATAAAAACAAAACGTAGGCGTTACCGAACTAAGGAGAAATAGTAAAAACGTATAAATTCCCAAATGACGCGACGGAGAAAAACAATTGGGGGTGTTATCAGGAGGGGGCATAAAAAAAGACCCACATATACACTTGTATACAGGGATACTGTCAGTCACACGCTCATAACTCCCAATTGTGCAGTTGTTGTTTCTTTTTTTGTGTTTCTAAGGCCTAGCCACAGTCTGGCCTGCCATTGTGATAAGGCATTAAAATAAATGTTGCTACAGGCAAGCCGACCTGATAACACCTACCCCACACGCCTCCGCCCACTTGTTTTTCTCGCCTCCTTCGGCTTGTCCTTCCATCTTCGGTTTGTTTTCATAAACGAGAGAGGCTGTAAAAAAAGAAAATTCTGGCCTGCCTCAGACGTCATATGTGATAAGACCAGAAAAAAATAAAAGAAAAAACCTGCAAGTCGGAGGGGTAAGGAACTGAGTCTCTGGTTCACCTTGGGGCTACCCAGCGGCTATTAAAGCCACATAAATTATAATTTTGTTGCATTCCCCCAATCTAGCTGAGCACTCCTCAGCCCCCAAAAAGGGAAAAACTTTTCCCCACCCTATAGGGCTGGTCATAAATTCATATGACTAGTTTGTTGTTGTTTTTTGTGGATGCTGCTCCATTTTTTCTCTTTTTTTTTGGCTGTGTGGCGTCATTTACCTTTCCCTATATGAAACAAGTGAAATGAAAAAGTTGATACACCACCCTCAGAAAAAATTATATGAGATACAGTGGGATATGTATTGGAATAATATTTACAGAAGAAATACCAGAAATTACATAGAAATATTCTCGAATATTTAAAACTGCTTTCTTATATAAGAGTGCATTTTTATTAATTTTCATAAAATTATTACCACTGTGCTCTACTTTTCTCCTTTTTCTTGTATCTCCCCGCTTTTTTCTGGTCTGCATGTTATTAATATTTACCTAAGCTGGAATGATTGCCAGCTTGGCTAGAAAGCTAATAAAGCTGGCCAACTCATATGTGATGAAGTGCAGGTTTATGAGTTGAAGCTCTTGAAATCCCTCTCCACCTTTCGAATCATAGTGTTTGAGGGTGCATATGAATAATTTACGGCTGTTTTAATGGCATTTAAACACATGCGAAAATGGCCAAAATGGCAAAAGTGGCAACAAACTACAAACTGACCCAGACTCCCCACTGAACAAACCAATTATAATTGATGTGGCACATTGCATTTATTTAATATTGTTGGCCAATGGCTTTACACGTGTTCGCCGTATTAAATTATTATGTGTGAAAACAATTAATTATGCGGCAAACAAAAACAGTGCCCGAAATAACAATAAGGCTGACTGCCGACCGACAGTGACAGTGAAACAAATTGCTCATTATGGAAATCACGCTGCCGACTCACAAAAGTAGGCAACAATGTGCATTTTTTGCACACTTGCCACATTTATTGAAAAGGCATTAAAATCGGCCGCAGGCGCTGACAGGGCGAAAGGCAGGGGGTCGGGATCAATCCGTATTGGGCAGCCAACATTGTTGATGCAACATTTAACATTTGTTGTTAAGGTCAACATCATTAACCGGGGGGCAGGAGTCAAATGGCGGGCAGGCGGACGAAGCAAATGGCAGCACATAAATTATGGCTCGAAAAAAAACCCCAGCCAACACAGAGGGGAGGTCCTGGCAAACTTTCAGCAGAAAAAGTGCAGCAATTAAATATTTGCTTAACTGCACAAGCACACAAAAGTACACACACATCCAGTCACGCAGCCGAATGGTGCAACTTTTTGGCCACAACTCATTTGGTGGGTTGGCTGGCTTTTTGTTGTTTTCTGCCACCTTTTGGTGGCCACCGCCACAAAATGGAGCAGGGCAGACAATTCAAATTGAAAAATTATATGCACTTTAGGTGTAGTCCTGCGGGTCCTGTGCGCCCGTCGAGTCCTGCCATCCGCATGGGTCGTCGTCTTTGCGGCGCCGCTTGACGAACCGAGCCAGAGAAAAATTAATAGCAATTTATTTAACGCCCCTCTCGCAACCCTTGCTTGAGCTTTTTTTTTGTAACTCTACTCACTTTTAAATGTATTTTTATGTAAGGTCAAGGGTGGGGGGACGTGGCATTTACTGCTGTTAAAAGTTTAAAAATTATTTGCAATTAAGGCAAACAAATTAAAAAAGTTTCCCAGCCAAAAGCTTTAAATACATAATAATTGCCTGTGAACTTTAAAATAATTTTTAAATCACTCTGATTTATGTTCCTGGGAATTTATTTTATTCTTTAAACCATTTTCATTTTTTAATAATTACTTGTCAAAATAATTTATGGTCTTCCTATTGGAGTGCCTCTATTTTTACGACATCATCATCATCATTGGGAGTTCCTGTTTTCTGAAGGATATCCCCTCCTGGATTTCCACCTGCACTTTCCACATGTCGGCCACTACTACGGGCTACAATTTAAACTTCTTGGTCGTTCCTCTTGTCTTTCGGTTCAATTTCTTTTCATTTTTAAGTTACTCCTGAGATTTATATCAACTTTCACCGTGAGGGCCATAAATTATGTGGCTCTGCTTGTGGCAGTTTCTCACATGGAAATTCCTTGGACGGTTTCCCCCTCATAGGATTTTCTCCAGCGAGTCCCGTGGGTTTTTTCACTCATGACGTTTATTGTGCGGTTGTTACTTGATATGTTTAATGAGAAATGCGCTGTTCTTCGGGTGATGGGAGAAAGGGAATTGGAAAGTTGGAACAAGGGCCCTTGTCTTCCCTATATTCTAGTGCTGGAGCACTTGACATTTTAAGGGGAAGGGGAATTGTGCGAAGAAATTGTTATAAAAGTATTGAAAATTTTAGTTCTATGGGGGATATTTTTTAATATGTAGAACTTCATGATTTTTATACTTCCAGCAATCCATTAAACAATTTTATTAAAAAAGAAATTTTTATAATAAAAGTAAAATTATAGTTCTAGGAAGGGAGATAATTTTATTTTTATTTAAATTATATTTTTTGTTTCTAAAAACCAGCTATCTTTATAGTTACCATCAATCCAGCACTGACCTTAACAGCTGCTGGGAAATTATCATAATTTTCATTTTTGGACGACACGTTTCCCTAATTTCCCAAGACCCACATCTTTCTCGTCCACCACAGGCTTTTATCAAAAGTGATAAATTTTATTTATGCCGCCGAGTTGCCTAATTTATGTTTTCCTAATACGCAACTAATTTCGCAGGTCTCTCGCCTGAGAAAAAAATCAGAGCACCAGGCATCATTGAGAAAAACGTTTTATTTATAAACAATTAAGTTTGATTTGTCGCTGGTTCTGGCGAATGAAAAACGAAACAGATTTTGAGAAAATTTCCCGGCAACAGATGAACTTGATATGATTTATGGAAAATTAATAATTTTAAATCCCAGCAGATACATGGGTGTATCTGCATTTTGTTGTCTGCACAAAGCGAACCATAAAATATTGAGAAATGCGGCAGCCGAAATGACCGCAATGGCTAAAAGTATTTCCCTGTTAAATGCGCGTGTTAATCAATTTTCATTTCCCAATGGAATTAATTCTGAGATGATCGCACAAGCCCAGCAACGAAAGTTAATGAACTCTCACTGACCGAACTACGTAATACACACTCATTGTCCAGCTCCATACAGACAATAAATTAACCGAGCTCGACTCGATTCCGATTCGGAGTCTGATTTTGAGCTCTACCTCTTGGGCTTATCAGCCGCTCTATTCCCAGGCGTGATCTGGCCAGATAACCCATGGACCTCTGTATTCTAGGTACTACAATTAGTTCTGTCTCTGTCTCCGGCAAGGTACGTCAATGGTCCATGTGTGTGGGGAATTCATTCATTTGAGATCTGTGGGCTAATCAGTCGTATTCTAATTTCAAATCCAATCCACTTCCACTCCATCTTTTTATTTTCAGTTCTATTTTTCTTCGCGGTGACAGCTGCGGTGCGATAAGCTAAAAATTGGGTCGCGTAGTCGCTATAAAGTAGTTAGATCAGACATATAATGTTCGTCGTATTTTTTCACTCGCTTTTCATCTTTTTAGTTTTTTTTTTTTGCGCTAAACATTTCTTTGTGGCGTCGTTAATATTATTATTTCTTAGCTGACCTCAAAAAGAATAAAATAGAATAAAACAAAAACAGAAGCAGAAAACTTTGAGCTTGTCGCTTGTTGTTATTTTTGTTTACGCATTTCGTCAGGCGACAGGTGCGCTTCTATATCTATCAGATACTATATGTCCACATTTTTTCGGAAAACAGTGGGTTGAGATTTATTTTAAAAAGGTAAAATGCTTTTAAAAAAATGAAAAAAGTATATTTTAGACATTATATGGCCTTTTTCAAAGGAAAAATATTTTTCAACTTTGTCTTTCTGCTTGAGACCCCACTGTACTTGTGCATATTATTTCCCCACATTGACATCGGTCGGTATTTTGTCAACATTGTTGCCTGCCTTTGGGCTTGTCACTTTGAAAGCCAACCGATCTCCCTTCGGTCGATCATCTTTTACGGCCAATTATGCTCGCAATTATGGCCAAATTCCCATGTCACTCACTGCATAAAGCTTTTCCACCCAGCAATCGTGAAATACGTTCACAAATTAGCTCTCTGTCTCCGACACGACATTATCTTTCTATATCCCAACCGGGTAAGAGTGTGCGTGGGGGGGGTAGTCTCGTTCGTTTGATTTGTCTATTAGTGGGCCAGAGACGTTTTTGGCCCGGTCCAACTAGGCAGGCGCCCACCTACGTTGCGGTATAATTATAGCCAAAGGCTTGTCGCCCACAATTAACCAGGCTAAAATGCAGCCGCTGGACCATCCTGACATTATAATTCAACTTGACGAGTGCTTTGAAGCCGATCCGTTCGGGTGGTCTTGCCAATTTCCGGCTCAATTTTTCGGTCTGTCTTTCGTGCTGATAAGTATTCCTGGGGGTGATAAGAATACATCCCGCTGAGTTACAACCGTTTTCAATGTTTACTCTTCTGCTCACCTGATCATAGTTCCTTAGAGAGATACTGATAGAGCTGCTGGTTGTGTCGGTAATCCGCAAACTCATCCCGGCCCTGATCCGCTTTATTTGTTTACGCGTCACACGCGCCTCTTTCGGATTGATTGAGTAGCAGATAAGGGGGGTCTTATCAGTTCTGAATTACCCCGAATATTCTTCCATATTAGGTGATCTATGACACAAAGAAAAATAAATAATGGAAGCATTTCTGATTAAAAAATGATAAATTAGTTAATAATAATAAAATATCATTTCTTACGGTGTATTTAACAAATTCCTCTGAAATGTAATTAATTAAGAAGCTACCCAGCAACATGTGGCAAAGAAGGGGACCGCGTGTGCGTGGCCTGTCGGAGCTAATGCCTCAGAGGTTAGGCTGTACCTTAACCACTCGAGTGGGTTAGCTTCGAATTCCATGTGCTCGCCGCGACCACTCGCTTAGGGGAATCAATCAATTTTCAACTTTAGCTCAAGTGGCTCCCCCTAAAATGCACTTGAGTCATCCCTCTCCGGCCGGCCGTTGCCGTTGCCGGGGATTCTGGCCGTCAGTTAACCCCGGGGGCGGGCATCTTCGTGGGGCTTTTGTTAAAGGTAGCTTCAATTGGCATTTCCGCTGTCAGTTCATCTGCCAGCAAATATAATAATAACAAACAGCAAAAGCAACAACAAACGCATAAGAATCCGGCTGACGCATCACAAATGGAACTTACCTTTTGAATACGTGTGCACTATTGGCGGTGCTGGTGTGCGTTTAGTATCTGTGTGCCGTATCTCACGGCTGCCATTTTCATTTTCATTTCCATTTCGTTTGCACTGCGCCTCGCTTACATTTAATTGATAACAGCGACGACAACAAAGCCCCACCATTGTTAGCTGCGGTTTAATGCCCGTTCAGGGAGGTGTGTGCAGTGCTACCTCGATAATGCTCAGTGATATTACAGCTATAAATATTTTCAAATACTAAGTTACAAGAAACTTACATACATAAGTCATTACTGTAGTGGCTGGGCTAAAACCAACATAGGACAACCTGATTAACCGCTTTATGCGGAATGTGTGTGCGCCAGAGCGGGATGGACATAGTCCAACTTCGGCATGGCAGAAGAGATAACGGGTTTACGATTGCCCGCGTACTTGTTAGTGTTTGTATGTGAGCGAGAGAGGCCAACAGGTGGCCATTTTACCTTTTCCAGTCATTCCGCTCACTCTCACCTGACGTTTTGAAGTGGCTAATGGCCGCCGAGTATCGGGGGTGACGTCATCAAATGGCTGCAAGAAGCGTGGCAGGTAGAACAACAAAGGAGAGGAAACGGAAATTGTTATTGCTGTCGAAACGATGGGGAAAAGCATTTTCCGTTTTGTTTTTTAAAAACACAATAAAGAAATTAGGAGGCCCGCTATAATAGTATTATTTTTCGACAACACACTGGGAAAATAAACACAGTGTCACGTTAGTGTACGAACTAATTACGACACATAATAATAGTTTGTCGAATATAAGGGGACTTGTGATCTCATCCCGAGTGTGTAAATTGTTCTTATGCGTTGATGATAATGACTAATGGCGCAATATGCGAACGGCGTTAATTGAAATTCATGAGTAACCATAACCCCGATGAGGTGGCAAAGTCCACTGTAAAGGGGTGCAGTAAAGGGGGGTTAATTTTTCAAGAAATTTAATCAAATATCTTATTGCTACAGCGTGGGTCACAAATATAAAGTCATGATCGTTCCGAAAGCAACAAATATTTTTCTCAGGAGGAAAAATAGGGAAGGTGAGATAACAATAACGGGAAAGTTCAACGCCTGACCGGTAAACAACACAAATAATCGCACTCGTAAGGGTGGGGCTCCCAGTGGAGGGGCGGGACAACACGTGTTGCCATCTGTCCGGCAAGCGCCGCAAATCTTTCATCGCATCCGCTAAGTGGAAAATCGAAAAAGTAAAAATATATTAATGCCGCCTTGGGCCTATGGCTCCACTTTCGTTTTCACTTTACACCGCTCCACCTTTAACAACAACAACAACAACAACAGCAACAGGAGAGCTGCATGTGATGCGTTCAATTTGTTGCCAAACAAATCAAATCACAAAGAACAAACAAAAGGCTCCAAAAAAATTGATTAGCATCAGCTGTTGAAACATTTGATGTGATTCCGGTGCACTTTGTTTATTTAGAGAGCTTTTGTTGATGTTTGGCTTGTGTTTTTTTATGTCCGTTTTGTCGCAATTTTCCAATTGAAGTTTAATTTAAAATTGAGATCCACAGCTGAGCGCAGCTTGTTCTCTCGCGCTCCCACGCTGTGGGGTCTTTTCTGTTGTGTTTTTCCTTCTCACCTTCACTCCATCTTTCTCTTCTGAAGTACTATGGGAATGGCTCTCAATTTGTGGTTAAAAAATATATATATTGATAATAATTATATTTGGTATAATCTATACTTTTATTTGTTAATTGAATAATAATTAAAAAATATATATTTTCCTAATAGAAGCAATCAATATTTAATAAATACTGTTGCTTTCTATGTTGTCTTTTTATTATTTATTACTTTTTTTTTCGTCCGACCAAAGTGGTCTCTGGTCCCACTGTACCCCTCTTCTTCTTCGTCTTCTTCTTCGCGTGCGTTATTTCTGGGCGCGCTGTTTCCTTTCGTCTTACACTGCTGGCAGTCGGTTAATTGAAGTTTACTCGTTGTTATTATCGTAGTTTTATGAGTTTCGTTTGGAAAACGTTTGGCTGAATCACAAAATATCAAAATATCATAGAAATTATCATCTGTGCGATTTCGAAACGCACCGAAAACATGCAAACACCAAAGTCGCCTCGTTTTAGGCGGTCGCTTTTGATTTGGCCTGCTTTGCGGTCTCGTTTTTTGCCTTGAAGCAAATTAGAAAGCCGTTAAAATTAAGACAAATAAATACATACGCTTGTTGTTTTAAACAGTTTTTATTACCTGTGCTGTGCTGTGTGCGTTGGTGTACAGCTTTCAGTTGAGGAAACCAGCAGAAGACTCTGGCCAAATGTCAGCTTCAGCTGTTTCTGCCCTGACGGTGTCTCTGTTTAAAGAGGTAACGCCGCAGCAGTGCTGTCTCTCCCTAACAACAAGAATTCCACGTAATAACACGTTTTCTTTCCTTTCTCAGACCTGCCGTATCTGCCACAAGGCCTTTGCCAACGTCTACCGACTCCAGAGGCACATGATCAGTCACGACGAGAGCGCCCTGCTGCGGAAATTCAAGTGCAAGGAGTGCGACAAGGCCTTCAAGTTCAAGCATCACCTCAAGGAGCACGTGAGGATCCATTCCGGCGAGAAGCCCTTCGGCTGTGACAACTGCGGCAAGCGGTTCTCCCACTCCGGAAGCTTTTCCTCCCACATGACCTCCAAGAAGTGCATCAGCATGGGCCTCAAGCTGAACAACAATCGGGCTCTGCT
This sequence comes from Drosophila pseudoananassae pseudoananassae, assembly GCA_018153035.1. Classification (NCBI taxonomy): domain Eukaryota; kingdom Metazoa; phylum Arthropoda; class Insecta; order Diptera; family Drosophilidae; genus Drosophila; species Drosophila pseudoananassae. Next base: position 5,771,942 of record JAECXR010000055.1, read on the forward strand.
GAAACGATTGGAAAAGGGTCCAGGATCGGGCTCGTCGTCACGCCTCTCGCCCTCGGACCAGGCAAAGGGAAAGCTCCAGGAGCAACAGCCCCTGCCGGGCCTGCCGAACCCCATGATTTACTTTGCCAGCGATGCTCAGAACCAGGCGGGAAACAGTGGACCCGCGTCCTTCCCGAACTTCCATCCCACGAACTACATGAACGCTGCCCTGCTAGCCTTTCCCAATCCCTTCATGGCCGCCCTGGATCCTCGCATGCATCCCTACAGCATTCAGCGATTGCTGCAATTGACGGCTGCAGGTCAGCAACAAAGGGAGGAGGAACAGCGGGAGCGGGAGATCCAAGAGGAGGAGACACCCGAGGAACCCAAGCTGGTGATGGATATCGATGAGCCGGAGGTTAAAGAACGGGCTGCCACCCCTCAAGAGCATGAGGAGATCGCTCCCATTAAGCGGGAAGCCAGCCGCGAGGCATCTCCTGCTCCGGAAAGCAATCCTCCATCGCCGCAGGTCATCAAGCAGGAACCGGAGGTCCAACCGATGGAACCAGAGCCTCAAACCATGGAGGAAGAACCCATTCCAGCTGCAGAACAGCCTGCCGACTTGCGCTGCAGTCGCTGCTCCAAGCAATTCAACCATCCCACGGAACTGGTGCAGCACGAGAAGGTTCTTTGTGGCCTCATCAAGGAGGAAATGGAGCAACATTTCCAGCAGCAACAGCAGCAGCAGCAGAGCCTACAAGCCCCAGCCTTCGTCCTGCCGTCCGCCAGCGAGGAAGATGACGAGGAAGAGGAGGAGGAGGAGCCCCGGAACCAGGAGACTGGCGAGCGAAAGGTCCGCGTGCGCACGGCCATAAACGAGGAGCAGCAGCAGCAACTGAAGCAGCACTACTCCCTGAACTCCCGACCCAGCAGGGATGAGTTCCGCCTGATAGCAGCCAGGTTGCAGCTGGATCCCCGAGTGGTGCAGGTGTGGTTCCAAAACAATCGCTCCCGAGAGCGCAAGATGCAGAGTTTCCAGAGCAACCAAAGCGGCACAGTCCCTCCCACAACCGAGTCCCAATCCAGTGCCTCCCGTGAAGACCAACCTCTGGACCTGTCTGTTAAACGCGATCCTCTGACCCCCAAGAGTGAGAGCTCCCCAACTTATATGCCTCCGCAAACGGCCGAAGCTCTCAACCCGGAAGCCATCAACTTGAGCCGGAAGTTCTCCAGCTCAGCTTCGATGTCACCGGCTTCGATTTCACCCTCATCCGCGGCAGCTTTGTACTTTGGAGCCGCACCGCCGCCGTCGCCGCCAAACAGCCAACTGGAGGCCAATACTCCTCGCAATAACCAGGCCTTTCCGGGACTACCTGCCTACATGCTTCCCATGCAGCGGCTACCCATGGAGGCGCTTTTCCAGATGCGACCAGGTGGCGAGTATGCCCCAAACCATCCCCTGATGAACAGTATTAAGCTGCCCGACTACCGAGGCACCAGTCTCAGTCCGGGAGGTTCGGAGAAGCGCTCGTGGCGGGACGATGACTCGCGCATTTCGCACGAGGACGACTTCTCCGGTGGACTGCTGCCCCCCAAGCAGAGGAGGGGCAAGGCGGAGACCCATGGACATGCCGGCGATCCGGACTTGCCGTACGTCTGCGACCAGTGCGAGAAGGCGTTCGCCAAGCAGAGTTCCCTAGCGAGGCACAAATACGAGCATTCCGGTGAGTTTCTTACTTGCGATCCTCCTCGATCTTAGGTCCTAATTATTTTGTTCTTTCCCAAAAACAGGTCAACGACCCTACCAGTGCATGGACTGCCCGAAGGCCTTCAAGCACAAGCACCACCTGACGGAGCACAAGCGCCTCCACAGTGGGGAGAAGCCTTTCCAATGCTCCAAGTGCCTGAAACGGTTCTCCCACTCGGGCAGCTACAGCCAGCACATGAACCACCGCTACTCCTACTGCAAGCCCTACAGGGAATAGGTAAGCGACACCTCAGTGCCGCCCACCTGCCCACCAGGAGCAGTTCCTCAGCCGCCTGGAGGAGGAGCACCACCCCAGCCGACGCCAACAAACCGCGGTCGTCGCCGGGTACAGGCCGGGAACAACACCTATCCGCCGCATTCGCATCCACACCACCCACATTCGCATCCTCTGGCTGCCATGGCTGCCTTCCAGCACCAGCAGCAGCAACAACAGCATCGTGTACCCTGGCCGGGAGCCGGGGTGATGCTGCCGCCTCCGCCAAACCAACAGCAACATCGTCCGCCGGCGCCGCACCCACCGCCATTGCTGTCGGGAGCGGGCTTTCCGCAGACACCAGCGCAGTTTTTCCACCACCATGCTGGCCTGCTGCCCCCGCCACCGCCGCCCTCAGCGCAGGCCCCACCCTCGTCCACGCCCGCCTTTGACTTCTTCAACGCCAAAATGTTTCCTCCCAACTAAGCTAACAGAGGGGGCATGCACAGGCTAGCCATAAAATGTTAACTATAACATGGTTGCTGTCCAGGGTTAGCACCAGTGCCATAAACAGCTACTGCACTTACAGGCTGTACTTAAAAGAAAAACCGAACAACGAAAAATCTCAAAATGTGCAGGAACACACACACACACAACACCCCAAAGATATGCACTTTAGGCAGATTACATAAAAAAGATAAATATTTTTTATAGCCATATAACCTACAAAGAGCAGCGAGGAGCCGTTAAGAAAAATGTAAACCTTTCGTTTGAGCGAATTTATTATTTTATCATGTTAAAAGCAGTTTGTTTTTAGTATTTTTTTATATTTTAGTTTACGTCTCTTTACATTATCGTCTAAGTTTTAGCTGAGAGCCAAAAGTTGGTTTTATTTTTGGCTCAGCCTCGTTTACGGATATAGGCTTAATTTTTTTAGTTCCAGGAGCTGGATCCCAGTACCAAGTGCTGCAGAATACTCAAGATTCGTTTAAATGCCACTCCTTGATGGAATAAATGTACATTTTATATGATTATGTATTCGTTCTAAGTTTAGTTATTGAGCGTTCGAGCCAGGCAGGGTTTATCATCGCAATCCCGCTCGAAGTGAATTTTCCACCCACAACCTCCGGACCAATCATAGCATGAAAATTAGAAAACTAAAATACAGACAATACCAGATGAAAAGTATTAATCAGCGAAACTGTATTAGAACCACCATATGCACATTGTAAAGTCGCCCCCCCTTCATAGTTTATTTAAATGGAAAACCCACCGCTTGCAGCGCGTTTCAAACTCTCTTACTTAAGGATAATCCCCCGAAAAGAATTCTTCTCGAACTAAGACGCTTTAAAGTTTCCCGCCCTAACACCTAACTCTTAACCCAAAAATCGCGAAAAGAGAATACCTACAAGATCATTCCATTTGGCCAGAGCCGCGCCCCCGCAAGAGGTGCAACTCGTGCATTTAGGCCTCCGGCTGCCGCTTGCCAATCGACAGACGTTCGTAAAGCCATACGCTACCCCCTAACTCTAAATCTAATTCTAACTACACTTACTAACTAATATTTAACATATATACATACGAAAGAAAAACTTAATTTGGCCTTATTAACGATTATTTAGCGATTAATTCAAACACGAACGTTTGAGATTATTCGAAACTAGTGTGTAAAAATTAAAGGAAAATCTTTGGAAAAGTCTCGCAAAAATCTATTAGCAAAATTCCGTGTGCGTATTAATGTAAAAATCGAAAAAGAAAACGAAACAAAAACCAAAAATCCCTATTTAACTATCAAGTGTTTGCCATGACAATAAATTTACGACTATGTAATTGATAATGCTTTCGATTCCAGTTCTAGCCAAAAACCAAATATGAGAATGTGTAAGAAATGTCAACTTCAATTCTAATCGTTTTAGTCAGTCACAAATTATTAATTATTAACTTAATACAAACAAGGTTTCCAGAACAACGAACATTTCTTTATTGATCTTTAACTCTTGGTCCAAGGAATTTTCGCCATGATTTTCTTGCTTTTCCAGACAAACAAAAACGACAAAAAAAAAAAGAAAAAGTACCGAGCAACTCACAAAAAAAATGCATTTAATACTTAATTAATTTTTATATATATTTGTATTTTTAAATGGTGAAGGAGGAGATCGTTGGAGCGGCGATAAGTATATATATATATATGTGTAAATACATATATTTTTTGTAAATTATTTCGCAAGAACAAAAGCTAGAGAATCCAAAACAAAAAACAACGCAAACTGTTAAACTCGAGTTGAAATATTTCAGATTTCAGAATACAGCCAGCACATGTTTAGCATAAATTTAACAATAATCATTATTACTACAGTAAATACTTAGCCTAGTTAAAGAAAAGAAACCCCTTTAAAACCATTTAAAAAAAAAAAACAGAATGTTAAATTAAACACTAAAAAAACACTTATTTTTAAGCGCGAATACTATGCGGTTTGTGATGGAGTTGAAGTTGCCAGCATGGATATTTGCACTCTAGGGCCTTATATGAGATACACACACTACACTACACTACACTCGTAAATAAACATAAATTGTTAGTTATTTAAATTATATGATAAACACACTCAACCACACACTTAATTGGAGGACGAGCCTTGCATCGTTTAAATCTGTTCCACCCAAGCCCCAAAAAATGTTTTTTTCTATAAGAACCCACTCGAACCTCCGCATCGCTGTTAAAGTTGTTCACCTCACTGTATTTTTGTGTAAATATGCGGAGCACGAGCCGTACTTGTATTATTTGTTTTTAATATTCTTATGTTCAACAATAGCGATCCCTAAGTTACCTTTAAGTACCACCCCTCGTTGACACGGCATCAAATGTTAATTTTATTGCTCGACAAGAACACCCGCTAAAACATCCGAAAAAGTAACCAAATATTGAGAGATCGAACAGCACGATTCAAGTAACTTATATTTCAAATATTACGCATAAATGTATTTTAATCAAAATAAGAAACGATTCAATGGATAAAAATGCATTCATATAAATGAATAAAACCTTTTTGTCTTGATAAATTTACAAAACCATTATTATAATTATTAAATTTACAAATGTGAAAACAATAAACAAAAAAAAAGAAAATTATTAAAAATTTAAACAAATGAATTATTATTTTGCGTGGTAAACAGTTTTTGGGGATACACTTTTCAGATGAATCATCGTGTTTGAACACGCATATCTAAAAAAGCTAACCTCAAAGGGTGGAACTCTCTTGAGGAATAAGAAGTTGAAGGATCCATGTAACTCCAACTTAAAAACCAAATTTTGTTGTCATTTTAAAAGTTTAACTATTGATTTATTTTGGGTTGTATATAAGTACTTTAGGATATTATTTCAGACGATTCATCGTATTTTTACACGTATTCCTAAGCAAGCTAACCTCAAAAGGTTAACACTCTTGGAAAATAATAAGGCCAAGAAGCTACCGAAATTAAATTTAAATACCAATTTTTTGTTAATTTAAAATGTTTTTAAACAATTGATTTGTTATTTTGGATGGTTGTAGGCTTTTGGAGCTATTATTTTAGACGATTTATCGTGTTTCATCATGCATTCCCAAACAAGATAACCTCTAAAGGTCTTGGAAAAATTTCGTTTTCCAAAAAATGGAACTAAACTTTATTTTCTTTATTTGAAAATTTAAACAAATGATTTGTTATGTTGGGTCGTATATTTCAGACGATTCATCTTATTTTAACACGTATTCCTAACCAAGTTAACCTCAAAAGTTAACACTCTGGGAAAATAAAAAGGCAAAGGATCTATCCAAATTAAATTTACATATCCAATTTGTTGTAAATTTTAACAATTGATTTGTTATTTTGGGTGGTATAAGCTTTTGGGCTTATTATATTTAGACAATTTAGGCAAATTATTATATTTAGGCAATTTATATTAATATATTTAGGCGTGTTTCATCATGCACTCCCAAACAAGCTAACCTCTAAAGGTCTTGGAAAAATTTCTAAAGATCCGTGGAACTCAATTAAAAAAAAACCTTTTTTTTTAAATTTAAACAAATGATTTGTTATGTTGAGTGTTATATACTTTAGGTTACAAAACTATTATTTTTTTTTTATCGTGTTTAAACAGGCATTACCAAAAAAGCTAACCTCAAAACTTTATTGAACTTCAAAAACGCAAAGGACCCGTCAACCTCCAATTTAAAAAACAAAATTTTTTTTTATATTTTTAAAATTTTAACAAATAATTTGTTGTTCTGGGGTGGAACAACTTTTGGGGATACCTTTTTCAGACGATTTATCCAGTTTGAACATGTATTACTAAAAAAGCTAACCTCAAAAGGTGGAACTGTCTTCCAAGGCCCCACATAATCCCCCAATTCAAAAACATTTAATTTTTATAAATTTTCTTCTCCATTTATTAATTTGTTTTAGTAAACTAATTGGCCAAGGCACACACAGAGTTTTTCATATCAATTCAATTTCAATTTGCTTGCGCTCTCATCTCACATTTAAAATATTTTCAATTTATATATATATATATTTAGGTAGATATATAATCATAATAATAAACACACGCACATACAAACTGAGGCTAATTAAATAGAAAAACAAATTGTTTCCAGCTTAGCAATTTCCAACGAACCTACTAAAAACAAAAAAATTGATGTACTCTCGCTTAGGTGTTAGAAATTAAACTAAATTATGGTTAGCGGTCTCTATAAACTAAAAAACATCTTAGGGCGCTAGACAACTTTACCATAAATTATAATTAACGTTTTGCTTTACAATGTTACATTTAAAAAGATTACAATTTCCATAGCTTTCATCGTCTCGATTTCTTCTCGTTATCTGTTCATAGTAGAGAATTAGTGTTGAATTCTTCTCCGTTTCTTGTGGGTTTTGGATCTAAACAGTTTGATTTGGCGTTCAACAAGTTGGTCTAACATTGCTAGATATGTGTACATAGGTATATCTAAGTTTGTTCTTTTCCGTTTTAATATAGGATTAGGTTTAGGTTTAGGTGATGGGAGGACACATTTGAAGACTTATCCATGAGCAGTGATTGATGGATTGGCAGAAGGCCACTGAACTGTGATCTTTTCCCCTAGATTAGGTTTTGATAAGGCTTATAAGACCCGCTTATATCGCTGCCGTGCGACTTTTGGTCTCCGCATCTCCGACGCCCGCACCTCAATCGAATCATACCCGAGGGTAGAATGGGATGGAGCTGCTGCTGCTGCCAATGGTGTGGATCAACCAGCCTGCTGAGTTGAAGCCACCGACCATCGATCGGAGGGTGGAAGAGAAGGAAAGGTTGGTGATGGGTAGGACTTGGGTAAATTCGCGATCTCGTTTCGGTTTTAAGGCATTTTGTTGCTTAGCTTTGAGCACTCACCAGAAAGGTAACATTTTCCAGTTGGTCCCTCTTTCTTCACTAACAGTACAATAGTTTAATGCATAACGATTTGGGAGTAGTATAAAGGATGGTATGCCAGCCAGGCCAAGCAAGGCCCAGGTCCAGGCTTCTATTCTGTTTCGTTATTAAATTTATTCAGTTCATGCTCTCAAGCATACCTATGATATATGTATATTTTGTATGTATATGTGTAGTTGCTTCGCTACTTTCTCCTATAATTTATATAATATATATAGTTTTCATTCTGTAGTCACGCACTCGCGAAAACCCGCTCAACATTTCATCTTTCTTTTGTGACTATTTGACTAACAATGAGTGTAAGGGGGGCGCTGGTGGTGGGTTGGGGCGGGGTAGGGATACAAAATGGGGGTGGGGGTTGTATAACAATCGGCCTCAGACGTAGACCGGCGCCTGGTCATCCGGGATATCCGGATGCTGCTTGTCGTCGAAGAATCGCCTAAAGGTAAATTCGAAAAATCCGTGAAACTGCCGATCGTTCAGGTCGATGTCGTCGCCGCTGCTCATGTTGGAGTCGTTGGAGCGCAGCTTTTCCGGGTCGACAGGATCGAAGTTGGACGTGTCCGTTGGATGCTTGATTTCCGGGATGAACGGCGCCCGTTGCTTCCGCATGTCCGCGAAATCGATGCCCTTGAAGAAGTCGTGGCCCTTAACTTCGTCCACACTCTTCCCCAGTCGCTTGTCCGCCGAGGCACAAAGTCGCCGGATCAGATCCGTGGCTTCGCGGGATAGCTCTGCCTGTGGCGGTATGTGAAGCGTCTTTTCCCAATTAATGACCTGCAAGAGAAGTCCAAGGTTACTACCATCTTCGCAAGGGATTAGGCTTATTAGACAACCTTTTGCTGCGTCTCCAAGGGACTGTTGGCCAAGAAGGGCGGCTGCCCCACCAGCATCTCGTAGAGGATCACGCCCACGCTCCAGTAGTCGCAAAGCTGCGTGTATCCGCTTCGCTCCAGCACCTCTGGGGCTATGTAGTTGGGTGTGCCCACTAGGGAGTGGGCCAGGACTCTTTGGTGATCACGCATGCGTCGTCTTGAAGATAAAGGTCAGTACTTGCCATGACTTATACGCATTCTTCCAACTTACCGCTCCAGCACTGTGGGCTTTGGACCGTTCTCCGAGTATTCCTCCCAAGGCTCCATTGAATCCTGGCGCGAGTGGTTTCCTGCAAGAACCATAACATGATTATCTGTTTGGGGATTATGGATTACACTCCAATCTTACCATTCTCCTGGTAATACTTGGAGTTGTGCGTCCATCGGAAGCCGGTGCACAGGCCGAAATCGGTGAGTTTGATGTGTCCGTCCCTGTCGATGAGTATGTTGTCAGGCTTGATGTCTCTGCGGGGAAATAAAAAGGCATTTAGTTAATGTTCTGGCGACTTAAAACATATACTATCTAATGAAAGGCCTTGGCGTATTTGAAATGTTTCTGTCAAAAAATTAAAAAGTCGTAAAGCCAGTCGTAAATTTTCTAATTTGTCAGGGTTTATGGCTTGGAAAAATAAATAAAAATAATGAAATATATATTTGTGGAACGAGGGCCATAAATATTCATCTTATTACTGTTTTGAAACAAATCCTAATCTCCAAAATTTACCTGTGAATGAAGCCCATTTTGTGGACGCTGTCCACGGCGCAGGTGACTTCGGCGATGTAGAACCGGGCCAGTTCCTCCTCGAAGATGCCCAGCTTTATCAACAGCGACATCAAGTCACCGCCTAGGATTACAAGTCATAATTAATACTAGTTAGTCACATTAACTAAAGCTAACCCACCTGGTATGTAGTCCATTACAAAGTACAGGTTATCCTTGTCCTGGAAGCTGTAGTAGAGCTTCACCACCCAGCAGTTGTCAGCCTCTGCCAGGATGTCTCTTTCGGCTTTCACGTGGGCCACCTGGTTGCGCTTGAGGACATCGGCCTTCCGCAGGGTCTTCATCGCGTACAGGTGGTTGGAGGTGTCGATCTTCCGCACCAGGGTCACCTCCCCGAAGGCCCCCACTCCGATCGGCTTCAACTTGACAAACATGCTCTTGTCCATCTTGGCGCGCTTCAGGCGGATGTAGTTGCTCTCCTTCTGGTTCAGCATCTTCCGCATCTCGATCTGGGTCTGGTCGGGCAGGCCCACCTTCAGCATTTCCTTCTCCAGCTGGTTCTTGCGGTAGGTGCGCTGGCGGTAGGACTTGATGACGTTCTCGATGTGCTGCTCCATGTAGAACTTGAAGGCCTGCGGCGAGTACTGCCGGAGGCGGAACTCCTTGCGCTCCTCCTCCTTCTCCTTGGAGATCTTCTTCCGCTCGGGTATGGGCGAGGCGTGCTTGATCTTCTTGCAGGCCGTGGACGAGGCGGTGGTGCTGGCGGAGCCGTTGCTCCCCCCGGAACTGTTGGCTCCCGTACTCGCGGAACTGTTCTTCGCCGGTGGTATCGGAGGAGTGGTGGCCAGATTGCTGTTGCTGATCTGGATGTTGTTATTGTTGTTGTGATTGCTGGGTGGCTTTGCGTCGGAATTGTTGTTGTTGTTGCTCTGATAGGGTGGCGGGGGTGGCAGCTGCCGGCTGGGGTTTCCGTTCGTTAGCTTCTGCTGCTCCCTCTCCCTCAGCTCCCGCTGCTCCCGCTCCCGCTGGCTCTGGAGGGCTCGGAGTGCCTGAAGCTGCTGCTGTTGCTGCTGCACCTGCTGCACAGTGGCCGCCTTGGCCTGCATGCTTTTGGCGTAGGAAGGTGGCTCCAGGCAGGTGGGTTTGCTGGTGAGTCCTGAAAAGGGAATATGATGGGAATATGATTTTTATGGGAATATGATTTCCAGACTCACCTGAAATACTGCCTCCCGTGAGCAGAGGTGGTGTGGTGGGCGTGGGTGGCTTCGACTGGAGCTGGTGCTGCTGCAGTTGGTGCGCCGCTGCGGCTGCCTGTTGCTGCTGCTGCATCACCGCCGCCGACTTCTGGGGGTAGGAGGGCGGGGCGACCAGGACGTGCACCGGCGAGTTGCTCGCCGAGGCACTCGAGGGGGACTGTGGCGCCACCGCCGTTTGCAGCACTGGCTTCTGCACCTGCGTGCTCTTCACGCTCTGCATGATGATCGGCTGCTGTGTCCTGGCCTGGTAGGCCCGGGGCTGCGGCTTCGCCAGCGGCGCGGGCGGCATGCTCACGGTGATGGGACTCGGGGATCCCGCCGAGGTGGCCGAGTAGATGCCACTACTCGGCGACTTGCGGTAGTCCGATTGCTGGGACTGGGTCGGCGACTGTCGGGACTGCATGGAGGCCGTGTAGCTGGGCGGCGGCGGGGGCTGGGCCACGCCAGGTTGGATGAGATACGGTGGCGGGGGCTCCGCCGCCACAGCACCACTGGCTCCGCCAGGATACAGGTTGAGGGCCTTCATCTGCTGGGTGAGCTGCTGCTGGTTCTTGATCCCGTTCTGGGTGATCACCGGCGACGTGCCCCGCTGGGTGGGTGGTGCTATCGCTGGCGGGCGGTTCAGGGCCGGCGAGCGGCGCTTCACGTACGCCTGGCTGGCGGGAGGCACCGGAGGCGGGGGCGTGGCCGCACTAGACACGGTGGGATTCCTTGGGGGCGGCGCCGGCGGGGCAACTTCACTGAATCCACTCGGGGAGGGGGAGAAGCCACCATTTCCGCCGGGAGTGCCGGCCCCGGGCCTGGAGCTGGGCTGGTGGGCGTGGGTGAGGGCGGAGTGGGAGTGCGAGTGCGGCGAATCCGATCGAGAGCTCCCGGCCCCGGAGTCCAAGGCCGGACTGCATCTCAAGTAATGACTACTGGCCGTGTCCCGCTCGACACTCGGCTTCCGGATCAGCTTGTTCGGCATCAGAGCCGTAATCATCTTTGGCACATGACCGACCCCCCTGTCCACCCCCGATTGGCCTACGATCGCTGGGGGCGGGGGCACCACCACGTCGGGGGAGGGCGACGCCGACGGTGGGGGCTCCATCGGCGGCTTGGCGTGGTGGTAGTCCGGAGTAAGTGCATCGTTGCGTCCATTGGCCGCGGTGTATCGCAGAGCTGTGTAGTTCTGTAAAAAAAGATAATAAATATAATTAATAAGAGAATAGCTAAGAAATCAAATTCTTAAAAAGTGATTACAAGTATGACCCCCCTTGGCGGCCGCCCATGACTGGTCAGCATTCCTCCACTGGGCATGTGTGTGTGTGTGCATGTGTTTGTATCAAAAACTAAACAAAAGACGAGCACACACAAAATAAAAACAAAGAGAAACAAGAGGCGAACCAGAGCCTAAAACAAAAGACGATAAACCGCGGCGGCCAAAGCAACAAAATAAAATTCTTGCCATCGTCCTAAAATTCCTTAATATTCCAAACGGGAGCGAGTGAGATGGCCGCACCAAATATCTCAAATGCGGAGAGGGAGGGGGGAGGTAAAGCGATCAGAGAGCCGGCTGCCAGATGCGCCAAGTGGGATCCAAAACACACAAACACTCACTCACACACGCTTGCAGCGAAGGTTGCCCTTGCTTACATTCCATCTCTCTGACTCTTTCACTCTCTTTTGTTTGTGTATGTTTGGGGTCCCCTTGTTCTTTGTGCTCCCTTTTCTCGTCTGCCGCTGCGCTGCTTCTGCTACCCGTTTTACGCGTTCTTTTGATGCCTCTTCTTGTCTGCCACCCTTCCCCAGCACACATTCCGTCTCCAATCTTCCCTTTGTGACTGATCCTCGATTTTATGACTTTGTCCGCCCCACTTGCCCCACCCCACTCGCTCTTTCAATTTTTCTTCTCATTCTTGCTTTGACTGGCTGTCAAGTATGTTGGAAAGAGAACGGGCTATCTTAATACCCTGGAAATTTTTTACTTTTTACTTTTTTATTAAAATATGTTTGAGATAAAAAATAAGTAATTTAAAAATTATTATTTATTTATTTTTTTTTTTTTTTACTTTTCCCCCACCACCTTTTCCAGGGACCACCCTAATGGGCATCAAATTAAATCCAAGGACGCGCACCAAGCAAAACCCGACAAAGACCCCCAGCAGACTGTGCGTCTGTCTTTTCGAGAAGACCCTCTACCGCCCCGCCCGAGTCGGGGCTCCTCCGCCTTACATGAAAGCCAATTTACGGCAAATTAGCAAAAGCCAATGGGCGCACTAAATCAGCAAGTGCAGCGATACCAGGCCACACGAAAAAAAGTGTCGCCCACGCAAGCTGGCACTGCGAAATTTGCGAATAAAACAAATTGGATTTACCGGCGATTCGAGGCAAGGGGCCCGGGCCCGGCCACCGAAACACTTTCGCTAATCCACTCAAGCCTATTTGCTCTGCGGTGGCTGCAATTTGCAAAACAATTAAGCCGCCGCCAAGGTCGGACAAGTTCATTTCCCACAAATTCCAACCCATCACCTGAAACACTCTCCGACACATGTATGTTAGTGTTCTATATGGCTATAGCTAACAGCCTTGAACCTGGCACACCTCACCCCAAATCAAACTTTGCCTCGAAGCATTGCCTCATCGAAGATGGGTGGGGAAAGTGAGGCCGAAATTTCGCATGACATTCCTCATAGATGGTAATGGGGCAATCGCCAAAAAAATACATCAAAACTAAGAATTCTTGGCAACGGAAACAAATATTTGTCGAATAATTAGAATACAGGTATCATTAGAAAGGAGGGAAGGTACTATGTGGTTTTAAAATTTAATAAAATTAAAGGTTTATTTTATATTTTATTAAGGGATTTATTGTATATGGTATATTTTAAGAGAATATGTGTTTATGATGGCTTTTTTTTTTCAAGGGATTTTGAAGAAGAATGATACCCGGTACTCAGAAATTGTAAAAGATTTTATACAAAAGACATAGAAAGTAATACTTATGTATAATGTAATATTTAACATATAATATGTATGAAATATGTAATATGTATGTACTATGTAATATTTAATATGTATGTAATATGTATAACAAGAGAACTTATCTACTATTTGAATTTCAAAGCAACCTATAAGATACCCGGTACTTATAAAGTGTACATAATCTCTAAGGAGTTTATTAAATACGTTTATTGTTTATGTTAATAAGTTTAATTAATACAGATATTTTTTAAAGCAAAGAATTAAGAAATTCCTCGTACTAGACCGATCGTACTAGCCTCTATTTGTAGTTATAGCCAAACATTTTGGCCCGTGCGTGTCTGTTTGTCTTTTGTTATTATTAGAGGCAAACACACACTCGCCATAGAGGAAGCATTCTTTTTTGGGCGATTGCTTCTGCTGATATATTTTTGTTGGCTCTATAACTCGATGGCTGTTCTGTATATATACGAACATACAAATATGTATATTTAGGTGAAAATTCCTGAGAAAATAGCTAAAACATAGCCAGAGAATAAAGAAAATTAAGCAAAGGCTGCCCACCGACAGGTTCCCCCAATTTTTTCGCATGAAAATCGCAATCGCACAAATTAGTTGAAAATTGCACCCCAAGGAATTCCATTTCGCTTCAAATGAAATTTGTCTCCCATAAAGTCTCGGCAGACAGATGAATAGTGAGTGGAAAAAGTATTCAGACATAATTATGATATAATTAACTTGTTTGAATTTAATAAACATACTATTTTAACTCTTGCTGTATAGGTTGAGTTTTCAAAGATACAGTGAGGGAATACACTACCACCCTATAGGGTATAAAAAATAATAAATTATATCTGCTTGGCTGATTTAATAAAAAAAAGTATCTATTCATTTTAATAAAACTTTTTTAAACTTTTTTTGAGATTTTCATAGAGACCTAAGTTTTCAAGATAATGACTTGTGATTTCATGTCTAGAAGGGTGTATAAAGGACAAGGAAGGAGAAGGAGTATGTAATTGGAGTAATATATTACAGGAGTAATGTAATATATTATTGCTGATTATTTTAAAATAATTAAACCACAAAAATAATGTTTTTTTTTATGTAATTTTTTTAGGTAATCTCTCATTTTAAAAGCTATTCATGAAATTACTCATAGATGCGTGAGTTTTTTTGAAGGAATGTCAAGTTTAAGATTATTTAAGTTCGAATAACTACACATATTCTTTAATAAAACAAACAAACAAAAATATTTTTTTTCTACATTTTATTTGCCTCTTTTGGTATTGATTTTATTTTGATTATATTAATGTTTATTATATTTTTTACAGGCTTGAGTTGATAGTATTGCATATTAAGATTAAGAATATCGCAAAACTATGACATACATATGTATGTAGCTGCCATAGGATAAAATGGCTTATTTTTTAATATATTAACTGGAGACTTAATATCTAAAGGGGGAGTGACTTCTATTCTATTTTCGGATCTTCCAACTACATTTTAAATTAAATTAATTTTTGACTGTTGGGAGATGTTTGATCTACTGCCAAGCCACACAGATTCTCACATATAGTGCTATCATATACGATTAATGCAATTTAGTTATTATAAGTTTATTTATTACAATTTATTATTTATTTTATTATAATTATAATTTTTTTGTATTATTAATTATAGTTACATAGTTTTAATTGAAATAATTTTCTGACAGCCACTGTCCCAACAGTTTCTATTAATAAACGAATTCGCACCGAATCTTAAAATGAGATTACATGTGTACGCGACCATAACCGCACCAAATAAGCCACCTATCGCATGGATACAAATAAAGAGACCCGATTAGGTATTGTTAAGGAGAGTGTTTCTTGGCCAGCCCCCACCACACCATCCTCGCGGAGTGCTTCGTTTTGTTTACTAATTTATTTATGGATTATTTTAATTTTTATTGTAATGGCATTTGGCTCACTGTTGGCTGCGTTGGCGTGGCGTCTTGTTCGGCTCTGGCCATTGGATTTAATTTATTAACAACGTTTGTTATTTTAATTAATTTCTTTGCATACTTTTGCCGAAACCCGAGCCCCGCCGCTCAGTATTATTGATATGGATATTTATGGCGGAGGTTCGAGACCATTTTGGTTGAAAAATGCCGCCGAAAAGGTCTCAAAGTATTTGGTAGACTTTGGAATATCTATTAGATATATTTTGAAGATATTTCTTCAAATAACAAACATCACCTCTATTAGGCATTCCAGGGTATCACAAAATCGAATATGGGGCCGAGTCTAAAACGTTGTGTGGGCGTGAACATGGCCGCTGAAAGTGTTGATCGGACCGCGCATAAATTTCGTATTTATTTATCGTCTATCGTTTATCGCTCCGACATGCACTGCCCACATATGGAATACGCCTTCCGACCACCCCCCTCTCTCCCCTCTTGGCCGTTTTTCAAACATATGAGCCATATATGAGCAGATTATGGGTTTCTGGTATTTAGCGCTCAGCATGACCAATTAGCCGGGCCATTGTGCTTGGCCGAGGCAGAGGTAGAGTCAGAGGCGTAGGCCGAAAGCCAGGCGAAAGTTGGCCAAAACCGCAAAGAGTCTCTGAGAAGGCAATGCCAATGGCAGCAGCAATTGCAGCATTAAATTGGCCTGTCCAAACTGGCCGGGCCATAACAATTAGCCAACTCTCCAATGGCCAGAGACCTGGCCATGCAAGCCCATCGCTTGGATTAAGATCCTGTGGCTTGTGGCCCAAACCGAAGTCGAAGCCGAATCGGAGACCCCAAACATAATTTACAGTCGCAGCAAACAGTAGCCGGCAAGTGGAGGTCGTAAAACTTTGAATTGATGACCCGTCAGATAATATTTAAGAATTTTTATGACGTTCTGCCCGCCTCCCTGTCGTCCTCAACCTCCTTCCAAAAGAGCCAAAGCCAGTTTCGGAACGTCAGCGATTGGAATCTTTTAATAGAGCTTTTAAAAGTTAGTCATCAGGAATGCGTTTATAAATTCCTCAAAGATGAACAATAAAGTGAATCAAGTATTTTTTATTGAAATTAAAACTTATGTTTTCGTGCCGCACTGTATCTGAACGGGAGGCGAGTCTCCGACTTGGCCAGTTAATAAATGACTATTGCAAGTTGTTTGGCTAATTGCAGAGATGGTGCTGAAATCCTTAACTGATCGGGCAATACCAACTCGACCATTAGTCATTCCTCCCCCCTCCTTTCGAGAATCTCCAACAGCCCACTCGCAGCCTCTCTCCGATAGGCTATAGCCACGATCCGATCTGTTTAGTTCACTTGAGTGTGACGTCAATGTGAAGAATCCAGGGCATTCGCGTGTACGCACACCAGGGAATAAAAAATCATTGTCTACCTCATTAAAACACATGCCAGTTTTGGGCTAAAAAATGTTGACTTTTGGCTTAAAAATAAATTCAAACTCTATCCGTTTCTCCCAGTGGACAGTTCGTCTGCCAGACAGCGACTCCCACCCACTCAGCGGCAGAAGGTCAATTGCATTTCGCTCGCCAGTTCATTAATTTCGCTTTCCCACGTCCCTCTGCGTTTAATTTTAGCTGATCTGGTCAGGCTTTTGACCAGGCCAGGCCAACTGCCATCCCTGCTGTTGATGCCACCCACCCACGCACTCGCCAGCCGACCTTGTTGAAATGTTCACGAACAGGTGAAAAGTTTTCGGCTCGTGCCGGTTTATAAGCAAACAAGATTGCTGATTGTTTCCTTTATTTTTAATTAATATTTGTTCCTATTTGTAGCTACAAAGATTTCAAATTACAAGCCACTAAGCTGTATTTAAAAAAATATGTCAAGGGAGTAGGGATATACATACATATGTACATATTTGGTAGAGTTCCTTGACTGTATGATACCCGGTACTTTTATATCCCATCCCACATTCTTTTTATCTATAAGAGATATCTTTAATCTAACTAATCTAACTAATTTCGAGATAGTAGATAGATCTTTCAAGGTTCTACAAAAGCCATTCAATTATTTCTGTTAAATTTCTTTTAGTTCACGAGTTTTAATTTTGAGCTTCCTTGCCCCGAAAACTCCATCTTCTTATCTTTCTTAGAGTGACCAGGCTTTTACATTTCCAAAAGACAGCTTATGAAAAATACTGGATTCAGGATAGCTTAACCTATCGATACAGTTCTGACATTATTGAATTTAATTTTGATAACTTTACAACTTGCTTACAGTATTAGAAGTCTTAATTCTAAAATGTATTTAACATTTTCTAGAAATTAAGTTTTAAATGACAAATGGTTATAAAATATGTGCTTTGCAATTCAGCCAAATAATAAACGAATATCAGTAATATTAGTTTGCAAATATTCAAGATTCAATGTCATTTTTCCCATGAATTTTTAACAAAATTCTCTCAAGAAAAGCTTTTACTTTAATGTTCGATTATTGGTCATATTTCTACACTTTCTATGCTGTCATTTTCTGCACAAAAACATTCCCAAATACTAACATTTTTAATATGCGTTTCAATATTAATATTTCCAATTCTAATACTGAAACTGCGGACTTTGGAATGGATTGGGTGAAAAGGTGATCGAAACCTTTTCAAAAATGGTCTGATTTGGAATTAAAAGATCCCATTTTTGAAACAAGGCACTAAGTTGACACAAACTTTATCAACATTGGTATTATAGGAGTCTATGAGCCACTAATAAAGATTTATTATCTATAACTCTTTACTATTTGTAAAGAATACAAATTATGCTTATTAAGAGCGTGCTTTATAGAATCAAAAATGGTTTCTTCTCTCTGTTACAAGCACTGTCCCACATAAAATATAGCCCTGTTCTCTACAACTCTACAAGGTATACTGGGTATAAAAGTCACCCACACTTTCGATCAAAGTTCGATATAGTTGTGAGACTAAAGGCTTCCATTTTATCTGGCTGTTGGTTTTATTAGCTGTCGTGTCTCCTACTTTTGTGTTTTGATTGTCGGACATCGTTGGGAAGCTGTGATAAGCACTTTAATGGCATAACTCCGAGTGGAAAGCTAAGACGGTCTAAACCAGGCTTAGCCGCGATGAGCTGAGTGGCATGGAGTCGTTTTCACGCTAAACGGTGCATTGAAATTCTTCAAGCCTGTTTGGCTGTTTTGTGAGTGAGTCAGCTTTGAAAACGCCCCAGTCGATGAATAAAATTATGTATTAAGTATATTGGTACTTTGGTTGGAAAGAGTTCTCACCTGATTATTCCTATGGTTATTTTGTACTTCGAAGCGGTTGAGGTCCTGCTTGATGCTCTCGAGGGCTTCCGCCGTGTATTTATCATTGGGGCGACCGCCCCTTTTTTCGCCCGCTGGATGCATGCTGCTGCTTCGTGGGACCGTGATATTTAGCACTCATATCACAAAATGCTGGCGACAAGGCTCCCTCTCGAACACGCACAGAGATATTCAATTAAACAATATTCGTTTTTAGAAGGCACTTATTTTTGAGAGGAATTTGCATTTGAATTATGTGAATATTTAGTCTCCGTTTACGATGCTTTATTATCTCGATCTTGATATTGTGGCTCTCAATAAAGATAAATGTGTTTGCACTGCTCCCGCTGCTGGCTGCCTGGTGCTCGTGTTCGACCCCTCCGCTTCTGCTAACCCCCCTTTTTTATTTTGTATTTTTTTTGTCGGATTATTTATCACTCGGGCGGAGAATTCTTCTTCCACTTTACATTTGCATTATAACAAAAAAGATCTCTCGCCCAACATTCATTTTGCATGTAAATACTTCTCTTCACATTTTATTTTTCTTACTTTATTTTTATTTTGTAGATTTTATTTTATTTTTGCCCCGGCCCCGGCCTCATACACAATTCAAATTCGAAAATAGTTGGCAGAATAGTCGAACAAAGTCCCAGGCGATGAATGAATTTCATTTGAATATTTGAATATCAAAATATTAGTTGATTTTTAATTTGATTTGATTCTCGGGCGACATCGACGGCGGAGGCCTCTTTCGGAATTTTAATTAATCCTACACACGATTCGAACTTGGATCTGAAAAATAACAAAGATAAAGTATATGAATACAGGGGCACGGATGGGAAAATTGATCGAAAGCCCAAAAATTGTCACACGCTATGCGAAATGCCTTCGAAAATGACAAACTCATCAGTCACACACGCATACATATCTCACTCATTAACTAGTCTAGTTGTCCCCTAAAATATGCATACTTGACCTATTCAACTCGGGAATAGGCAACTCTTGTTACCTTTTGTCGCTACTGGCCGTCTCATTTAAATACCTGCGACGTGAGTCACCGGCTGTCGGGGGGCTTAAGAGCTGTGGGCCGGAAAATCCACACTCATTGTTCGTAATGACCATCAATCTGGCGAACGGACTGGCGGAGGAAGTCCACCTGGAAGCACTGTCTTTCGCATTATTTTTCACGCCCTGGGGCAGTGACTGCCAGAGTCCCAGTTGCAGCCCATAGGGGGAGCCGCATAAATTATGCGCTGCCTCCGCGCACATTATGTCATGTTTGAATTGAATTCTGGTGAAATGTCCAAAAAAAATCCCCCCGAAAACACAAACCCATTTTTATGACGAACCATTAAGTTCACACCATGGTGGGGAAGGGGAAGGGGGTGCCGGGGGATTGGCGTGCGCACCTGACTATGAAATAGCCGTCGATAGATGGATTTGTAAACAAACACGAAATTTCGCCGAATTTGTGCCAAGTGCAAATGAGGAAGGAAACGCAACGCAAAATTTTGGCCGTGGAGGTTTGGGATCCAAAAGTGTACTAATATGATCCCTAAAAGGGTTATATTTCAACTAATTCTTAAGCGTTCCTTGGGTGGATACCTAAGGGGGTTTATGGGTTTTATATATACATATTTTCTAATTTTGTTTCTTAAGAATGTTGATGGTATGACTATTGACTATTTTATGACATATATTAGGAGTTTCTAGGGTTTCTAGGAGGTTTGAGGCATGCTTATCTAGGGGTTTTCAATAAATGGAGCAATGGATAATCTAACAATATATGTTGTTAAATTTTTTTTAGCTTAAAAATGAGCCTTTACCGAGTTAAGGTATGAATGTACATAGATATTGAATATCTAAGTACATATATTTGATATTCACCTTTATTTTTCAGACACTTTACAATAATTTCCACCTTCACCTACATTTTTAAATATTAGTTGGTACTTGCTGATGAAAGTTGTACTAAATATTCAAAACTTTGCGGTTTTTTTACCCAAAATTCATTTTGTCTTAAGCTGTTTCCAAACCCTTTGGAATCTCTATTTGTGACTCAATATACACACCAAGTAATGTTGGAGAGAGTTTTTAAAATTTGATAATAGTTTTTATTTTACAAGAAATGCACTTGTATTTTGAAAATTGTATTTTCCATCAAAAATTTTTCCTAAAAATGTAAAAATTTTAATTTTGAAAAACTATCCCAGCATTATTTACTTAAATCGATTATTTATATATATAGATATTTTATTTTTTAATTTCAGATCATCCAGCATCGAGTTAAAATTGTTTAATATTTAGCCGTTTTTCCAGACACTTTAGACAAATTGCAGCCATTGCTGTAGTTGTTTATATATGTATATACATAAAAATTATACAAAATAATTTTAAAACGTCATACTATGGTAAAAAATATGCCTAATTGCAGCATATTATTAAGAAATATCTTCCCAGCTAGATTTGGGGGCGTTTAGGGTTAATACGTGTGAAAAAGGGCTCATGTTTTTTGATTCTTTTGAGATGAAACTATTGCCATATTTCTTTATTGATGTTCCCATATTATAGTATGCATTTTTCTCATATAAAGATTTGCGGTTAAAATAATAGTAGCCCTGTAGTACTAGATTATGCAGTTTCATCGTCTTATTTCGTGCATTTCTATTTTTTTCCACCATGCTCCTACAAATTGTAACAATATTTTTGTACACAAACGTCATACTATGTTATATAATATGCGTAATTGCATTCATATTATCAAGAAATAATTGCAAAAGTTTACCATTTTCCGGACGAATTCACTTTACAACCCCCTTATGAGATTTCTGTTTCGCTGCCCAACAACCTACAAAGTTGATAGATTACTTTGTAGTATATATTCCGATGAACACCCCTTGACAAAAAGATAGCCCCAAACCACCTTTTTTATCGGATAGGCAAAACAATAAAACAAAACGCCCAACTTCAGTGCCGATTCGGCCATTAAATTCCATTATTTTGCCACAAATCTCAATTATAAAGTAGTCAGGCATTCCCGGCTGCTCCCACGAGTCGCAGGCATATTTTTGGGAGATAACGACCCATAGACGTCTGTCAACAGGCAACATGACTGTGTCTTGATCTGCAAACAATATTCTGATTGCCCCGTAAATTAGCTCCAACATAAAGAGGAACAACAGCGAAATATGGTCGCTTTTAATTATTTTGTTGACAAGAGTGGTGTTCTCTCTTTACTTGAATTCTATTTTTTTCGGAGGAATGTGAATTTTTTGCCGGGCCGTGTGTACCCGAGCCATACATACAGTGGCGAGCAAAATTGAGTGCATGTTCACGACTCAGACTTTCGTCACCCATAAATTCATATTCACACAACCAAATCCAAAAATTTTTTTTGTTTTCTATTAATTATTTAATTCTTAATAAATTCTAAGCAAAAACAATGATGATAAAGATGAATTCGAGGAGACACAAATTAAAAACGAAAAAAACCCACATAAACTCAATTTTGCACGTTTCAAAGAGTTTTAATTTCCAAAATAATATTAATATTTTGTCCAAAGAAATTTATTTGATGTGACTTCCTGTACGCGGCCAGGCATGTTATCTACCAAAATTTCTCTTATATCTTTAGGAAAGCGTATCCATTCAGCTACAACACGCTCCCAATGGTTGCCCCTGTTTGATGGACCTGTTTCGTACTGCCTGAGCCGTCTTTTCATGATTGACCAAAGATTTTCAATCGGATTGAGGTCGGGACTTGTTCCGGGGTTTCATTTAATTTTTAAGGTTCCCTTCCCAACCATTCCTTAACAATTTTCGAAGTGTACTTCGGATCCCCATCTTGTTGAAAACCAATTTCTTTTTCGGAATAAGCACATTTTTCAATAAAATTGGGAAGATTGATCTTCAATTTTTTAGGTAGATGTCTTTCTAATACCTTCTATTAATTGTAGAGGGCCAACATGCCACCATGTGAAGCATCCCCAAACCATAATACCACCACCCCAATGTTTTACAGTTTCTTTTACATGGTGTCTTTGGATTCGATCTCTGGGTCTACGCCAGCAATATTGCTTTCTGTCAGACTGAAAAGGGTAAAATTTAGACTCGTCAG
The DNA here is from genome assembly GCA_018153035.1 of Drosophila pseudoananassae pseudoananassae. Classification (NCBI taxonomy): domain Eukaryota; kingdom Metazoa; phylum Arthropoda; class Insecta; order Diptera; family Drosophilidae; genus Drosophila; species Drosophila pseudoananassae. Next base: position 5,794,518 of record JAECXR010000055.1, read on the forward strand.
ACCAGATAACACGTTCAATCGTCAACGGTCCAATTTTTCTGTGCCCTTGCAAATTTCAATCGCGCTGTAATATTTTTATCGGACAATGCAGGTTTGTTTTTTTTCACACTTACAATATATCCGATGTGTCGCAGCATTTTTCTAGCAGTCCATTCTCGACATTCTTGATGATAGCCAAAGAAGCATCCTTTAGTGTTAGGAGCTTGTTCCTTCCCATTTCAGACATTTTTTTATTGAAAAATGTGCTTATTCCGAAAAAGAAATTGGTTTTCAACAAGATGGGGATCCGAAGTACACTTCGAAAATTGTTAAGGAATGGTTGGGAAGGGAACCTTAAAAATTAAATGAAACCCCGGAACAAGTCCCGACCTCAATCCGATTGAAAATCTTTGGTCAATCATGAAAAGACGGCTCAGGCAGTACGAAACAGGTCCATCAAACAGGGGCAACCATTGGGAGCGTGTTGTAGCTGAATGGATACGCTTTCCTAAAGATATAAGAGAAATTTTGGTAGATAACATGCCTGGCCGCGTACAGGAAGTCATATCAAATAAATTTCTTTGGACAAAATATTAATATTATTTTGGAAATTACAACTCTTTGAAACGTGCAAAATTGAGTTTATGTGGGTTTTTTTCGTTTTTAATTTGTGTCTCCTCGAATTCATCTTTATCATCATTGTTTTTGCTTAGAATTTATTAAGAATTAAATAATTAATAGAAAACAAAAAAATTTTTGGATTTGGTTGTGTGAATATGAATTTATGGGTGACGAAAGTCTGAGTCGTGAACATGCACTCAATTTTGCTCGCCACTGTAGATGATAACAAGATCTTGGGCGGGTAAACATCGCGGGCCCCACGCGCCAAATCCGAATGTCAACAGAGATCGGCCCTGACTATAGCCGCCTCCTCTGTTTTCTGGGGACATTTTCACATTCCACGCATACTGCCAAGTATTTTTGCGCAAACATACGCCATATCCCCCCCAACTAATTAACAATCCAAATAACTAATTCGCATGCAATCGCCTGCTATCGCCGGCTGGAATATTTTGATTTTGATGCGTTATTAAGCGGCTCGTCTCTGGCGACGCTATTGGAATTCTTAATTGTTTAATTGCGTCCGAAGTAGTGCCAGCCAGCAGCACATGAAAGCCGCGCTGCCGCTCTCCGTATCCGAAGCTATCTAAATGGCCAGCCAGAGCTTAGGCAGAAATTCGCATTTAGCATTAATTGAGACATTTTATTGGCAATTATACGCATCGGCCCATGTTCGAAGAGGATTTTTAATTTTAATTAAAAGAGCACAACTGGTAGAGGTGGAGCATTGGCTCTATTTCGGGTTTAAAATTGGGAGTTTAAATTTATTATATAAATACCTATTATAGGATCTAATAGTAGCTTTATAAGGTAATCTTTGGGATAATCTTTCTAGCCATCCTATCTAGCTTTACTATTTTTGTCTAAGCTATATTGTGTTTATTTTGACACTTACAAGTCACAACTGCATTGAGTAAACAGAGGATTACGGCTGTTCTACTGCTAATTATCTTAATCTGCCCACCTCGTTTTAGGGGGATTTCGTTATTAAGATAATTAATAATATAAGGTCTATTAGGTTGATTCCTGTGGAAAATGACATATTTTTTGTGATTATTTTGAGATGAAACTATTGCCATATTTCTTTATTGGTATAACCATATTATAGTATACATTCTTAAGAATATTTTCTAAAACTATCATCATCAAGTTCCAAACAATACTTTAGACATAAGGTAATAGTGGAAACTGTTCTGAAGTGTCTAAAAAAGGTGAATATCTGAGCAGTATCATATAGTATAAATAAATAATGAATCCTCTTAAACCTGTATGGTTAAATTACCCATTGATCCACTCTTCCTTTTTAAATTTTTTTTAAAAACTCCTTTACGATTCTTAGCTTTAAGACAATAACGGTTAATAAGACAATTGTTTCTATATCTATGTACATACTATTTATACCTATTAGTATGAAATAGTATGTACTGTAGAAACAGTAGTTTATGTGGTATGTTTATAGGTCTATAAGATTGTATCTACATATTATGTAGATAAGGTCTTGAAGGAATTAATATTATTATTCATTGGCACTCTAATACCATATGTACATATGTATGTACATATGTATATCTTTCGATGGAAGATCCATTTTAGTTAAAATAAGGACATAATTTACGGCTTTTAGTTTAAAGAGTCTTCAATAAAGACCGCTATTATATATTATTTCCATCTATTGTCTATTACTACATACAATGTAAGTAAATCTACATAGTATGTCTGTCTAAAAGACTGGATTAGTTCTATTATGCATTAATTGAAAATTGTACATTATGTTCCAAATATGTGTGAATTTCCCAGTAAAAATCCTTCCTAGGTAAATAGAATTGGATAGTATTCCAGATAGTGAACTTCTTTCATGTATTAATATTATTATTCCCCATTTTACTCCAAAATAATTCCCAGTAAAAATTCCTTCCATATTTTCTACCGAATTTGATGCCCCCTGCTCTGCAAGTGCCCCCCCTCCTGTAACATGCTCTGTTACAGCGCTCCGATTGCGAGCACAAGACCTGGGATCCAGCGGCCCCCAAAAGAGAGCGATCGACAGAAGAGCAGAGCCAAGGAGCGGAAGGAGTGGAAAAAGGGGGAGTGAGTGGAAGTGAGCCGAAACACGCTGCAGGGGGCAAACACTCACAGATACACACGCACAACCGTACATCCATACAGATGCGGGGAAGTGTGCGACGCGTCAGGGCAGAAGATAAAAATAGTATTAGTTGCTGATTATTATTGCAAAAATGCGCATTCCTCGGCAACTTATTCCAAACGAAAGAGCGAAGGAAAAATATGGTGTGTAGGAAGGCGAAAAAAGGGGAGGCTGATCTTGTTGTTGTTGTAGTTGCTGTTGCTCTACTCTACACGCGCTCTATGTTTTCGTTTCGTTTTCCCTTTTTTTCATGCGCTCTCACACTCTCTCAGTCGGTTACATGCTCGAAATGGGTTGGGAATGGGAGGGCGAGGTGGGGCGGTAGGAAGGGGGAACGGGATCGATGGAAGCAAGAAAAACGAGCTAAATTGCATTTTCGTCGTCGACGTCGTTCGACTTGCATTGCATTGAAAGTGCAGTGGCGTCACTAGAGGGGAGTGGTCAGGCCTAGCCTAGTTACTTAATTTTTTTAATAAAATTTATACATAAATCAAATATATTAATTTTAATTAAAAAAGCAAAAATAAATAATTACAGGAATAATGACCATTTACAGGGTACTTCTAGTTTCGTTACTATCCTTTAATAGCCTTCCTTACTTTCTTGTTTTATCGTTCATTTACTTTTAAAAGCAACAACAACAACAACAATAATGGCAAACAGCTCACTGTATTTATTGCCCTGCTCTCGCATTTAGTGTGCATGTGTGTGTGTTTTGGAATGCACACGATCAACGCCAACGGAGCCTCACCTGTTCCGTGCTGCCAGCGTCGACGTCCACAAAGCAGCAGAGCAACTATAACACCAACAACAACAAGAACAACACACACACATAATCCACTACGAATTGCATGCTGGAATGTGAATGGAATGCCAACAATTTTTAGCGTCGCTGCCGATGACGCCGTTGAAGCTGGCTACAAAAAAAAACAACAACAATACGATTAGTTGTAACAACAACAACCACATTTTGCACATTGGGGAGGAGGAGTTGCGCTTGTGGCGTTGGCGTTTTTTTTTTTAATTTTTTTTTTTTTTTATTTTAGACTGGTCAAGCTTTTGGCTTTGGATTGGGGATTTGGCTCTTGGCCAAGTATTGCAAGTGAGGCTTGTGATTTGGCAGCCAAGGAGAGATGTTTGAAGTGTATGGGAGTGATTTCGAATTCAAACATTTCAAGTAATTTTTTTTAATTGATTATCTCTTAAGGAATTCCTCAATAAAATCAATTATTATGCAACATTTACGATTGTTTGGATTAAAGGTTTGGAAAACAATAAAAATTTAACTATTTAATAATTAGAGAAGGAAAAAATTAAAACAGCAAACTCTAGGTCAAGATTTTAGTTTCTGTTAATATTTTTCATATAAGCTTTTTTTATAAGGGTATTTTAGTTAAATCTACATTGAAGGAATAATCTCCTACACAATAAATTATATATATTAACGATCAGGACGAGGGAAAAACAAAATAGGCCGTGTCCGCCACTTTCTGGAACTTTAATAGCTCTGTTTGCAAGCTAAAGAGTTCCAATTTTACGCTAAGAAGGTCTATTGCAATAGCTCCCAGAAAGATCAATTTTGAAACTTTATTAGATAGTAGTCCCTAGGGTCACTGATATATGTACACCACTATATGAGCACTTAAATGCTTTACTTCACAAGATATTGGGATGTGATTTTATGTCATTACTGGATTTCCTTTTTGTCTTATCATATGTATGTGGCGTATATTTAGTTCAAAATAAATAAATAAATTTAAATAAATAGTAAGAGTAATGAACAAATGACTTTAACAAATTCCCATTTTTGACAAAATGGCTTAACTTTGAAAAAAAATTGTTTTGTTAAATTAATAAAATATTTATGGAAGAGAGTTTCAATTTTGGGAAAGGGAATGCACATCTATATATAGATTTGACTAAAAATCTAAATCTCCGTATTTGTAAAATCCTATCTCCGTATTAACCCTTAAACATCAAATTTTGACCATTTAGGTCATTTTTCTCCCCACACAAACTGATTCTTAAAACCCAAAAACAAAGAATAAAAAGAGTCAAAAAATATATATTTTTGTCAATAATTTGGCGAAGGAACTTGAACCCGTGTTTTGGGGGCGTTGGAAGAAACATCATAAACCAGTAAAGCACCCTAGGCACAACTTCTCTATTTCGGAACTCTATTAAAACTCCAAAAACTGCAAGGGTATTATAATTACGATTGCATCACAACTTGTCTTCTTAGCTTTTCGATTTATTTTAAGGATTTATCCTTAAATATATATTATCATGTATTATCTTGATCCCTAAATTCCCTAATTATCCTTAAATTATGTATTATCTTCCTCATCCTATGATTATAAAGGTTTATGTACAGGAATTTGGAATAAAAAATATGATAAAGAGATATAAAGATATTAATATACATAATCAGTTAAGATTATTTAGGTGCCTTAAAGAGGTAAAACTTTTATATTAAATAATGGGTTATAGAAAACTAGGACAATAATACACCTAACTAAATAAATAAATCCAGACTTTAGTTTCTTTTTCTATTTTCTAGTTTATAAATTAAGTCTCAAATATTTAGCAAACACTAACAATTGTTCTTTCATTCAAGGTACTTGCAATACTTAAACATCTCAACCCACAAACATATTTCAGCATAATGACAGCCCCAATTGCAACTTTTTGAATTTCGGACGCCTCGTGGACAGGGGGCGGGGTGGGGAGGCCACGTTGCCACCATAAATAAGCCGCCTGAGAAATTATTGTCGCACTGACATTGAAGATTGAAGCTCGACGGCGGCGGCGCTGCCTCTAATTACAAAGAGCAGTCAAGGAGGGGGAGGGGGGTAGGGGTGTTGTTTTGCAGTTATATGTGCCACATTTTGCATCTTTCGTATTTACATTAAAGTTACTTTGTGGCTGGCATGGATTTGTCTTCATATTTCTGCCAGTGAGCTTGATTCATATGTAAATCGGAGGCAGCTGCTGCCCACGGTTGCATCAACACGACAGTAGTACCTCTCAGATACAGTACTAACTGGCTAATGACTAATATTTTTATTAGTCTTTATTTTATATATTTAAATTAAATTTTAATAAAAAAAAATAATATTATATTCAAGACAGACTTTCCACTTTAGTGGGGCTTCCCTGTAATCGTAGTAAACGTGCTCAGGTTGGACTTGTTTTTTACTTTGTTTTCTCAAGTGTTTTTGTTGTTTTTATCATTGTTTTGTTTTTTGTTTTTCTTTTTGTAAAGCGATTGCATGTGAATTTTTGCAAAACGCCTACGAGACAAGTTTCTGTGACACATGAATTATTGTGGCAATTAGACGTAGTTGTCATCTGGTGAGAGGGGGTGGGGAGGGAGTGGGTTCCTCCCACTCTGCCAAAAAGTGACCTTGCCTAATGTCAAGAATTATCAGAAAAGATAACCCCAGAGGGCCTCTTAGTTTATTTCATTAAACTTTTTATTAATAATACTATTTCTTTTACAAACACACACACACACATAGAAACACTCATGTACTAGGTAAGAAAGGGACAGAATATAGAAGAATTTAATCCGATTTGTGTGGCAGTCTCTCCCTCTCTCACACACACACACCACACCACCCAGCTCACCCAGGTGGCGAGAGCGGGAGAGGAATATGTAAATACAGCCTGTTGCATTTGTGTTGGTGTGTGCGAGCGATTTCGCATTTCGTTTTCAGGCACTTTTCCGCACATTTTTGATTGCTGCCTCGGCCGCTTTTGGCTGCTGTGCGTTTTTCCGTGCATTTTCCTCAGTTTCCACAGACACAATTGGAAATACATACCCATACACACACGCACACACGCCACAAATACACACCGCACACTCAACTCACACACACACACTCACGCATTGCATTTTCTTGGGCTGGGAAATACGCAAATTGTCCACAGAAATGGCTGCAAACGTTGCACTTTTGCTGCGGATTTTCCTCATTTACCTTCGGGCCCAGGGTTTTCTGCGTGTTTTCCAACGATTTGACTCTTTGTTCTCCCCTTTTTAGCGTTTCGAACACACGGCACTTATTTCTTTCATTTTTTTTCCTTTTTTTGTTGACAAATCTCTGCCTGGCTTTCTCTCTCACTTTATTTCCACTCGTTGCACTCTATTGCACTGAACTACACTTTCCGCTGGCGGTTTTTCGCATTATTTGAGGGTTTTTCGCAGCGCGTTTCGATTAAATTTAGGAAAATTAATTCGTGGTTGGCTTTTTGTTACGAGGAAAATGACAGTGTGGTCGGACAGCGTCTGTGCCAAGTTCCGTGTTGTGGGGGTGCCATCTCTGCTGGCTAGATCAGCGGGAAAAAGCCAACAGCTGGTATTTTCTTCCCAACAGACAACGGTCTGCCTAATCTCCACTTGTAGGTGGATCTGGATATTAGGATAAAAATTTTAGGCACTTCAGAAACATTTATAAATATTATAACATTTTTAAAATTTTAACTACATATATTATTTGTAATTACTTAGAATTATTTTCGAAACTTAGTGATTAAGTACCACTCTTATACAAGAGAACTAGTTCCCTACATTACGTTATGAACGTACGTTAACATGGCGCTGCCAGACTTGTGAACTACCGTTGGACGAAAATTTTTAATTCCCTTTTCTGAATTTTTGACTTTAGACCCGACCTTGAAACACAACTTTATTTTAAAATTTCGTTTCTGTTACTTTTTTTCTCTCAAAAACTTGATTAGAGTATTAACGTTAGTATTAAGTAGTGGTATTAGAGTTAGTATTTACAAATTCAAAATTCGAAGTTTTACCGCACTGCTAGGTCTTTTCCGTATCTGTGATCTGGCCACTCTGCATATGGGAAGTTTTTCTATTTTGACGCGAAATTTTTGCAAATTTGTAAATATGTCGAAGAGCGCACTGGTTATCTTGGCCCCCGGCGCCGAGGAAATGGAGTTTATCATTGCCGCCGATGTCCTGAGGCGTGCTGGGGTAGGATATTTTTGGAATATATCCCCACGCATTCTTAGAACTATTTATATTCCGGATATGTTAGATCAAGGTCACCGTTGCCGGTCTCAACGATGCGGAGCCTGTGAAATGCTCGAGGGATGTTCTCATTGTTCCGGATACATCTCTGTCCAAAGTAGCATCTGAAAAGTTCGACGTCGTGGTTCTGCCCGGAGGATTGGGCGGTTCGAACGCCATGGGCGATTCCGCTGCGGTGGGGGAGCTGCTGAAGAACCAAGAGTCCAATGGAGGACTCATTGCCGCCATTTGCGCCGCTCCTACGGTCCTGGCCAAGCATGGAATCGCTTCTGGAAAGTCTCTCACCTCGTATCCCTCCATGAAAGCTCAGTTGGTGGATAAATACAGGTTAGGATTTTGGATTTTTTCTTCCTAGACCTCTGTTATTAAAGGAAATTATGATTCCAGCTACGTGGATGACAAGAGTGTGGTTCAGGATGGAAACCTAATCACCAGCCGCGGACCCGGAACCGCCTACAACTTTGCCCTGAAAATTTCCGAGGAGCTGGCGGGAAAAGAAAAGGCCCAGGAAGTGGCCAAAGGTCTGCTTCTGTCCTACGACTAAACTACTCCTAATTTGGGAGGACAATTCTCATTAATTTATTGCCATGTTTTCCTATGTTTTGTTTGATTTATGATGTCAACAACTGAATTAAAATGTATTTGAACACTGAATTAAAGTGCCAGATAATATTGAATATATTTGTTATTTTAATTTTTAAACTAAAACCGGGGAGAGACCACGATTTATAAAATGGAATTAAAATAATAAAGCATTTCGGTGTGCAAATATTTTAAAAATCTAAAATTCCTTTTTTCATGAACCGGGTAATAGTGTATCAACCGGTAAAGGACCATGATCGTGTTCTTTATTAGCTGCCAGTCTACCTAGCTTTTTTGTTGTCAAATAGTGGAAACATTTGATTTATTTGTTTTGTCAATAAATAATTAAATTATAATTAATACATTTAACAGCAAACCGTACATTTAACCTAATAATGTAATTACATTTAAAACCGTTTAAATAAATGACATATTGTTGGCAGCACTATTTTTTTGTAAAAGTCTGGCAACTATAGTTAGAAAACAGCTGACACTACCGTACTGGGCACACTATGCCTGCACAGCCACACTAATCCTACAGTGGGCACAAACAAATCAAATTAGAGAAAAAATCTGCACAGTGCGGACGTGTGTCGGACGTGAGCGGTAAAATGTTTGGATTTAAATGAGTAATTTCCAAACTGTCGAGCTGGAAAATCGAAGTTTTCAAAAACTATCGCACAGTTTGAAAGTGTTTTCGCCGCCAAGGCTCAAGTGGCGCTAACGGTCGGATTGCAGTTCGATTTTGTGGAAAATTTGTTGGCCCGAAGGCGCGGTTTCTGGACGGAGCATCCCACTGCCGCAAGTGCAGGCCGAAAATCAATAGCCCCAGCAAGTAAATAAAGTGCATTCGAGTGGGTGCGGGGGGAGTGCGATAAATGCGTATGATAGTGCGTGCGTGAAGAAGAAAGCAAACGACGGAGGCGGAGCAGGAGGAGCAGATAGCCGATAGCAGATAGCGGATAGGAGTCGAAAAAGTGCAGAAGGAAAGAAAGGAGGAGAAAAGACTGCGCGCTGCAACAAACAACAGAATTTTGGTTTTCGGTGTGCGGCATTTCTACGTGACGCGAATTAATTAAATGCGCCTCTCGCACGCCATCTCTCTCGTTCTGGCCGTGCTGCTCTCTCGCTCCTGCTCTCTCTTACGAAGACTGCTAACAGGGTCAAAATAAATAAAACGAAATAAAACACGTTAACGAAATACTTGTGTATATAAATTCTAGGTATTTCCTCCTACCTTCAGTCTCTTCAGTGTTTCTTTATTTTCGTTTCGCGGTTAACGCGCGTGATTCATAACTCGAGAAAACTCGTATTTGTTGTTGTCAGAGTTGTGATACCTGGAGTTGAAAAGAGCCAACAACAACAACAATAACGTCAGTAGTACAGTGCATTGAACCGCAACTGTTGAAAACGCTACTTACTGGTAATCGGTTGAATCTAAAAACATGGATAACAACGGTAAGTTTGGTTTAAAAATTTTTTATTATTTTTGCTCTCAAATCTGTATTTTCCAGACTGCAGTCTAACGCTTTTCTAGTTTTCGGGGTGGGTCCGCCTATTTCGCCGTCTCTCCTTTGCTCGCCATATTCGCATTTTGTTCGCCCGAAAATGTACTGTTGTTGTTGTTGTTCGTTCTCCCTTTTGGGGTGGGTGTGTCCCAGCGGCCCAAGGACACTGCCTCTTTCTTTATTTTCCTGCCAGCGGCTTACTGGAATCTGCTCAAGGGTCTAACGGTTCCTCGTTTTTTACAAACTTGGCCAACAAAAAAAAGTAGTAGAGTTGTAAAACAAAAGGGAAACCGGTTCCGAAGCTGGCCAGAAGAAAGAGCCTTTTAAATGGGTTGCCTTTTTTTAAATTTTTGCGTTCTTTTTGATGATTCCATCTCGCCATAAATCTACACTTGGCCAGTGGCTGAAAAGCGAGGCCCCGCGGGCCAAAACCCTCCGGGCCCTACCTCCTATTTCCCGCACTCCGCCCACCGCCTCCTCACGCCCATTAACCCCCTTGGAGCTGGCCAACAAAATTTTAATTTTTTTTAGAAGAAAAGAAAAGAACAAATCCCCGTTCCGGGATGCAAATTAGTTAAAATTTTCTATTTTTTCTCATTAGGGAGCTTAGCAATTGTATGATTCACGGCGACTTGAGCTTGTAATGTTCCGGCAATACTGGGTATTATCGTTATCATTTATATTATATTTATGTTTTGTAATTATTTCGATGATATCATCGAATAAATATTTCTATTATATTAAATATTAAATAATACTAATATTTGTATAGGCTTGTAATGTTTTATTTGCAAGAAAAATAACGATACTTGTATTCAAATATTTCTTTATAAACTGTGACTTATTAAAATATGTAGACTACTATATAAAGAAGGTATTTATGAGGAATATTCTATTCTATACCCATGATACAATACGTAACTATAATAAGGTTATCTCGTCGTTGACATCCAGTGTTGTAAAGAGTAAAGTGATTTGACATACAAGTTTTAAAATAATTTTAAAACTTGTTTTAATTTATGTTGCAAGCAGATTTGATAAGTTTGAATTTATTAAAGAAAGTGGATCTAGAAACCCAATGAGCTTGGTTTTAAAAATTGGTACTATAGATTATAATACAAATATTCCAGAAAGTACTACCAAATATTTAAAGTTAAAAAATATAATTTAATTTAGATTCATGTGGAGTTCATGAATTATATTCATATTAAGAACAAAAGCTACTCGAATAATACTTGCGAATTTAAAATCATTCAAAATTAAATTATAGAAATAGATGAAGGACAATTATAAGGATATAATATAGAGGAGGCTAAACCCTAGCCTCTGTTTAAGGGTTAACAATTTTCTTGTTAGTCAACACGGTTTCACTCACAACCCACAGCATCCGATGATACTACCTATAGTTATTTCATCTCATCTATATACTCTAAAAGTCTAAAAAAAAAATACCTTTCTTTTCATAAAAACAACTTTTATTATTTTCCCAACCCGACTCTGACCCTGGCTACCGTTCAATGTCCCGTGCAGAGATAATCCCGAATCGATAGAAGGAACTACTGCTGCTCCCACCTCCGCCGAAAGCCTCTGCGGCGGACAATATTAATAAATCTTAATGTGCGTCCCAGGCTTGTTATGGCTTCTTTGTGAAGTCGCAAGATTGCAGGGCTCGGCCCTTTGTTGCTTTTTTGTTGTCGATGTTGCCGGCTGATAATGGAAGCTGATTGAAAGTCCCTCCCTGCCCCTACGAACTGCACCGCACCCGCAGCCGTCGTTGATGATTTCTTTTGATGAACAATTTCCAGCAACAGACAATGGAAAGGCCACCTCTCGATGCACTCGAAAAAAATCTAAAGAAAATAATTAAAAGAAATTAAAGTTTATTTTTAGTTAAGTTTTGGCTCAAACTATCCATCATTTCTATTAAAAGACACAAAACTGTTATGTATTTTGTAATGATTTTCTTCGCCGAAAGTGACTTTTTCTTTGGAGTGTATCTTCAAGACCATTTGCATCCCAAACAGAGCTGCTTTCTTCCGCTTGTTTAAGTGATTCAACGCGCTAGACGAAAGCATGAAAGTGGACAACAAAAAGTGTTGCGTTTATGTAACAAACCCGGCCACAATGGCGATCAATGGTCAGCAAATGAATCGCCAAACGAAAGCATTTTATCAGATTTCTTGTGTACTCGCCCCAGCCCGCTCTTGGGCCCTATCTTATCGGGGCTTTTCTGCTATTTTCCCAACACTCCTCCCTGGCAATTTCATAAATTGCCCGCCACGCCCATATTTCGTCTTGGATTTATGGCCATACCTCTGGATTTTGCGTGGGCCGCCAATGGGTTAATGAAGAACGGCGACAGCCACGCCCTCCTCCGGCCCATGGCCATTAAGCCAACTCTCTTTAGGGCTCTTTCTGTTCCAACAATATCTTAATATTGGCTGGAGTTACCATATGAGGCCTGATGGATCGCTCTGTGAGTCACTTTCCATTCGCTGAATTCGTCACGAAAATCGCGAATTAGTGGCCTGTGGCTGGCGATGGGGAAGTGCTCTATCTCTGACAGGAGTGAGTCATGTTTATGGAGATATAAATTATTATTTCACAGATCCTTACGGTGGAAAATCTAAGGTTTTACCTCTAAAATGTTAATATAATAATATAATACAGAATTAATAAAATACTCTGTAGGAACTAATTTACGAATATATGTACATACATACATACATTGTGTGTATCTACGAAAGAAGGAAGCATTAAGCATTAAATAAAATACATATATATTTTACAGGGCCTTGAACCACAATAATGTTTTTAAAGAAAATTCAATTCGCTTTGTGAAAATGAAATCAGGAACTGGCCTGTGTATAAGTGCTTATTTAAGAAGTTAAATAAAAGAAATAAATTAATAATTTTATTCCCAAACTAAGGATATGTATACTTAGGATAGGCTTTGTATAGATTGAAAGCTATTTAATATTTTAAATATACTTAAATCGAAAATAAGTACCTGAGGGAAATGTAGTTCGCTTTGTGAAAAACCGAAACAGCGACTGAACCAAAGATTCTATTAAGATTTAATCACAAACTATGGATATATGTACATATTTAAATACACAAATAAATAGGAAGCTATAGAATATATATTTTAAAGATTCTTTTTAAAGAAAGAACATTCATTAAAGAACAAATTAAATTATCTCCGGGAAATCTGGGGGAAAATCACTCTGTGAAGGCGTAAACAGAAGCTTATTCGTAAATAAATTTTCTTTAAAGAAAAAGGTTGAATTTTAAAATAATATTTAAAATAAAATAAAAGTAAACAATTCTGTAGGAATTAAATAACGAATAAAGTTTAAAGAAAGCTATAAAATAGGCTATTTCTCAGATGCCTAAACCGGAAAAATCTCAAAAAACAAATCTCTTTGTGAAATTGGAAACCAGAACTTGTCAGTAAATAAATTTGTATCTTTTATTTAAAATTTGATTTTTAATTATTTATTTATAAAAAAAAATCAAATTAAATCAATAATTTGCATAAAAACTTTGTAGAAAATAAATAACGGATATGCCCCGTCAGTTGCAAAAAAATAAAATTTAGTTTTCAATTATTTTTTGTTTGCCTTTCGTCGCTGGCGAAGCGAACAGAGCCGCTTTATTGATATGCAAATTTATTTTTCGCAGTATTATTTCTTTTTTTTTTTGTTGTTTTTGTTCTTGCCATTTAATTTTTGTTTTTTTTTTCTCTCGCTGGTCGAGTGCATTCAACAGTTGTGAGTGATGGTGACTCAGTGGCGCGGTTTAGTCGATTTCAGAATTCATGAAGCGAAAATTTTGTATTTTAGTTTATTTTTTTCGCCTGCCACCCCCTTATCTTATCGCGATTCCTGTGCGCGTTCTTCTCAGACTTGGCTTATCAACTGGGAAGGGAAATGAATAGGAAAATGTGAGATATGAGCGCTCCTCTCCATGCGACCCATGCTTCCGTCCCTGAGAGGGTCTTCTGGGGGAACTAGAAACTCGAAATAATCCGAAAATTATGTCAAGTTTTTGTAATGTTTGCCCTGCGCTCGGAATGTCTTCTTGAATGCTATCTTTGTGTTTGGAGGGCCTGAAGAACGATAGAAGTATGCGGGCCAGTCATATAGAGAGTGAGTTCCATATCAACTGATAAGAAGCGAATGAACCCCAAGGCCTCTGGGAGAGAAGGACGCGGGCTTGTCTGCAATAAAGTTCGGAGAATTTATTTTGTTTACTTTAGACATGCATGAGCTCTCTAGGTCTAATTTAAAATCGTGAACAATCAGAGTCATTGCTTGATTGGAATCTATAAACCGAACAATGGTTTATGATATATCGTACCTCCTATAGGAGGCCTCTTGAAAACCATTTCATTTGGCTAATGCACCACTCATCGCCTGCAATTTCTGACGAGGATGGTCGCGGGGCCATGCCCGACTGCCCCCATCGTAAACTCTTCGGAATTAAGCACCTAACGCCTCACACAAATCAAGGCGGGGGCTGGTCGGTGGGGTCGTGAGTTTTCCATTCAAGACTGCGTTTGGTGAGCTGGGGCTTCGAGGAAATGGAAATGGAAGTGCATTCGAGTGATGGTCAAGGGTAAAGTGATTTTAAATTGCAATTCAAGCACTAAGAGAAAAGGGTGATATTTTATTTTGAATTTAAACCTGTGCCTTTAGCCTCTAACTTTTCTCTCAGTGTAATAGTCACGCGTGGCCCTGACGTCACCTGACCCTGACTAAATCGAACCCAAATGTTAATGCCATTGTTTGCTTATCGCTCAGAAGTTTCCCCAACTTCGCCGATAAGGGCGTCCCCCTGTCTTATCACTCGGCATCGCCCACTGCTATTTCTGATTCATAAAATTCCCAAATACTTTTAAATGTAATTATTTTAATTCCATTACTCAGTTGTGGCAAGTCCAGGAAGGAAGTGCCTCGGCTTTCGTGCCTCCGCAACACGCAATTGGCGACCTTGAACTTGAGCCATTGGCCTTTGTTTGAGGACCATTGAAAGCTCACAAGTCAAGGTCGCCTGGGCGGACTCGGGGTTCAAGGATGTGTACGTGTGTGGGGGTACTTTTTTAGGGACATTGCCTCTAGCTGAATGGTGTGCCCGGGACTTGATTCAGAGGCTTGGCTCTCAAAATACAAAATATTTATAATGAGGGTTGCCGAAGGGTCTTGATGCCTTTGGAATCCCTCAGCAGCTGTGCAGAGAGGCCCTTTCTTTATGCCAAGTCATGCACAATACAGGAATCACCTTTAAGGAATTGGATTTCATTATTTCAGACTTTGGAGAACAGTCATTGCTTTTAAAAGCATTATATTGTTGAATCCACAGTTGAGTTTCCTCTTTTTTAGATATATTTGGTGGGTAGTTATTCTGACCTTAATAAAAAGCAAATAAAACTGTTAACCAGGTCACGCCGAGATCCAGTTTGTAGCCAAAGCACTACAGGTTGTCAGACAGGTCAGCTCCATTACCTTAACTGGGATAACCCCTTCTGGGAAGTCGGCAGACTCGAATCGAGAGCCCCAACTCACGCAAAGCCAATGTTCCGTTTACGGTTCATGGCATCCTCCCCCACCCGCCAATAAAAACACCAAGAAAAATAATTATTATATTATAATTTTGAGCCTAAGGGGTAACATTATTGTAACAATCAAAAAAAATAAAAAATTTGTATGATAGAAAAAAAACAAGGATTTTAATAATATCAATTGATATTTGTTTTTAAGCAGAAAAAAATATATTTACTAAAAAATAGTATCCATATATGTGTACTTAGGGGATTTAGAGAATCTTATACTTTATGGAATTGGCGACCATTTGAAATTAAAAACTGAAAAACTGAAAATTCGACCATCAATTGGCAATAATTTGTTCATAAATAATCTTAATATCTTAAACAATCTTGAAATGTTCATAATAATCTTAAAATCAAAATAAAATTTATCCCATACCTGTGACTCTAAAGAATATATATTTTTAAATAAGGTAAAAATATGGAATGTAAACATAATAAAAATAGTTGGTTTTATGCTGCATACTAAACAGTAAAAATATACATATTTGTGGGAAAAGTGTCATTTGCGTTGCATTATGTGCCTTTCATTACTTGTTTGAAGTACGTGGTTTACACTGAAATTTACGAAGAACATCAGCATAAATTTCCTTAACAATAGTTAGAGATATTTTCTTAAAATATATTCTTTAGAAGACTGTAAAAAATAAATCTTTAAAAGTTCTTACATCTTGATAGAATAAATAATTTGAGTTCTTATAACTAAAACCATAAGTTAAACCATTAAATGAATTAGGGATACTATCTGTGCTATCTGTAAAAAAAAATAATTTTTTTTAATATCTCAGTGGTGCTAACGCCTTATTTGAATTATCTGAGCAATCTCCTAAGTTTAAAAACTGTTATTATCTATTAATCTATTATTATCTAAAACTGTTACCTCTATTAGTAGTCATGTTTAACTCACATTATTTCTCTCAGTGCACTGAAGCACCAAAAAAGTGTAAAAACCGAAATAAAACGGAAAAACAATCGAAGCAAAACCGAAATTCAAAGGCAGTCCAAGCTGATAGTTAAACCAATTAGCATGTTTTTGTTTGCTCGCCTCCACCGCTGGGGAGGAGAGGCTGGTGGTGGTGATGGTGTGGTTGTTGGTGCTATAATCAGGGGGGGGAGTAGTCTTCCCAAACACGCACACAACCTGCTCACACCTACAACAGTGTTTGCTTGGAACGGAACTTTGGTACTTTGGCCGCACCCTTGGCCGCCAGCAGATGCGAGAAAATGCAGCTGCTCACCTGAACCGGTTGCAGGTTGCAAGTAGAGGCATGGTAGAGCTTGCCCCTTTTGGTGATCTTTTGAATTAAAACTCTCAAGTAATTAATATAAGTATATTTAGGGCCATCTTTTTAGATAAAAAGTATATATTCTTCAGCCTTAGGGCATTGGCTAGTCGGCTATAATCCACTAGCACTACTGCCTTACACCTTTACCTGTTTTCGCGCCATATTTGAGCCATCCAGCGACCGATTTGCATATCTTTATGGCCGACATGATGCGCTGTTTGACATTGGGGGAAGCTGACATCAAAATAGCCATAAAAAAACCCGATTCTGATCCGATGCGATCGGTCATGCAGCCATTATAATTACAAGGCAAGCAACCCACCCACCGCAAGAGCATAAAAGCCAGCACGCCCTCTGGCTGTGGCAGGGGCCTCTTGGCGGAGCTGTCATGCCATTTTCTCCGCTTTTGACACATTTACACATTTGGTTTTCCCATTCGGGTATGGATCCATTGGATATTTTCACACGACTCTGTGCGGCGGCGATTCCCCGCTTTCCAACGCTTTTCACCATTTTCTACACGGCCAGAAAATGCTAGTTCCATGTCTTTTTAATAAACTGCACTTGATAGCCCCATAGTTGGTTTTTTTCAGTGTAATATACGGCTCATTTCACTGCTGCATTCCGCCCATTCTAGGCCCTCTTTCATCGCGCTTTTAACAATTTCTTTGTGGCCTCACTGGGCCGGTTATTATTTTTCTTTCTGGCGCGAAAAACAAAGAAGGAAACTGAAAAAAAAGTTTGAAAACAAAAACCGCATTAAAGGTTCATTTGGCTGCCGCTTTGTTTGCCTTTTGCCATCGCGCGTAGGCTAAACATTGTGGCTGAGAGATACCCGGCTACTCGGATACCCAGATACAAAGATACGAGCCGGGCCAGACGGCAGTCGCTTGGCCTAGATACAAATTGGCACTGGCACTAGCTGGGGATGGGAGCGTGACACGATAGCGCTCACGAGGGAATTAATGGGAGGATATATGACTTGGCTAAAATAATCATAAACTAAGGCATTTTTCAGACTTCCATTTAAAAGCTTTTCTTTCAAAGAGTGACTGACACTTCCCCCGGGGTATGGATCCCTGGCTGGGGCTTTCGGCAAACCAAACTGGAACCGCCACTGCAAATGCGATCAAAGTGAAATTATTATTCGCTCTTGACGAAACAGCTACGGGCTCGATTGGCAGCCACTCCAGGGGCATGGTGGTGGGCAGAAATGTTCGAAATGGAAAGCATTTGGCGTTAATGCCGTCAAGTGATCAGCTTCGATGGCCCGTCTTACAGCCATTAAATGTTGGCCAAGAGTGGCGCTCCATCACATACTGCTGATTGGGTTCTCGGATGGGACGTGGAGGGGAGCATTAGAAATACGAGTACTCCGCCGCACACTGACCCATATAAGTCGAGCGACATCACGTAGCCTAGGAATTCGTTATTGCGTTTGTTTGTTTATTTCTGGCCGAAGGTTTTCTTTTCCTAAGCCAATAAGCGTTTCCAATGTGTTTTCCGAAAGGGGCTTCAAGACAAAGTTCTTGTCTGAGCTAAGGAGGCTCTGTTTTGGGTAGAGTATTCCCATCCAAAAAAACACTTGAATAAAAAGCGAGTCTAGCGTGCGGGGGCAGCAACCTCCAAAGCTGCTATTTAAATTATAACTTGTAGCGTCAAGCTGTCGCCTTCTGCTGGGGCCCGATATGGTTTATAATGCCAGTCAGTCATGGTCTCATTGTTTCCAATGTGATGCGTCACGACAAATGGGATTCTGTTTTGGAAGAGTCTCTCTGGCTGGGATGCTGGATGACATTCTGGGGTCTTGTCCAAAGTCGCTTAGTAATTTGTGGTCTCTTCTATGGAACTGAACTCCCAACTACATGACCCATATATCTCTATACCTTTGATTGATGGATGGGTGAGACTGTGATTTGTCATCGCCCACGTCAGAAATTGTTATTCCCGCTCCGTGTATGGAGTGTCATGTAACTTTTACTCAGCGACATAAACGGGAAAATCAAAAGTCGAATGTCACGTTTTCGGAGAGCTAGATGGCTTGATGGCTTGGTGGCTTGGTGGGTGATGTTGGAGTAGGTTGGACGTTGCGTAATCCGAGACAATTGCAAATATTTGGTTGTGTCATGCGTGGATATCCCATAATTGAGTTACTCATTCTATAGCCTACCTCCCTTACTTAAATACTAACCTTAACTTCTTCTGTGTCCTGTTCCAGTCTGTGCAATAGTCGAGTACGAGTACGCCGCCAAGGAGTCGGACGAACTGGATCTCCAAAAAGGTGCCATCATTCATCGGATCAAGCAGATGCCCGGCGGCTGGTGGCAGGGCACTCTGAAGGCCACCGGAACCACGGGCATGTTTCCGGATAACTTTGTTCGCATCCTGGATGCCAGCATCGCCAGCAACGGGAACGGAAATGGGAGCAGCGGCGACCACAGCGACGATGGCACGGGTGTCCAGCTGAGGTAAGTTAATGACGCAATCGGGCCGAATCTACATAACAGTCTCCTTTCGATTTCACCCATCCAGGGACAAAGCCGCGACATCCAATCGCCGCTGCAAAGTCATCTACAGCTACACACAAGTCAACGACGACGAGCTGACGCTGGCCGTGGGTGATGTCATTGAATTCCTAGGGGAGGTGCGTACGCAGGGTTGCAGGGGGTGTTCCGGGGTCGTACTACCCCCATTTAACCTATTGGGCCAATAGAGAATGAAATTGGTCATACACTCAAAGAAATAAATGTTAAAGTTGATATTTTTATTTAAAAAAGTTTAAGGTTTTTAAAAGTTAAAGTTCTTATTATAAAGAAATCATAGCTAGGCTTTGATTTTAATTTTTTTTAGAATATTTTCCAGTTTCTTGCCATGTTTTCTCTCAGTGTACAGTCTGTTCATTTCACTGAATGCCTTTCCACACTGTTTTCTCATTTAGGTCGAGGAAGGCTGGTGGCGCGGTCGTCTGCGCACCAAAGTTGGCGTCTTCCCATCAAACTTTGTGCAACATATCGAGCCGTCGCCGATTCTGGCCTCCAAGCGACCGCCGACGATTGGCGCCACGGTGACCACATCCTCCCTGGCGGCCAAGGCGTCGAACGTGGCCGCCAGCATTACCAGTTCCAGCACCGGATCCTCCAGCGGAGCAACTGCACCAGCCACCACCAGCAACAGCAACACATCGAAGCAAACGACCAAGAGCAGGGCAGTGGCTGCCCCTCCTGCTCCTGCGGAATCAGCGGCCATTGGCTCTTCGGGACTGTCGGCGGCAGGACCCGGAGGTCCCGGCGCTCCGATGCTGCCACCGAAGCCCCAGCGGGAGTACTGCCGCGTGGAGTTCCCCTACGCACCGCAGAACGACGATGAGCTGGAGCTGAAGGTGGACGACATCATCACAGTGATCACCACGGAGCTGCCGGACAAAGGGTGGTGGAAGGGAGAGCTGCGGGGGAAAGTGGGAGTCTTTCCGGACAACTTTGTGAAGATGATGGCCCCCTCGGAAGGTGAGTTATTCCGATTTCTATTGGGACTTTCTGAAAGTTTTCTCTCATGTCACATTTTGATTTTGGTCTGTCAAGTGGCTGTCATCATTGTCTCCACCTCTCATTAATGCATCCATCCCCATCCCCCTACCCCTCCCCATCCCCCTCCTCTCCTCTTAATTGGAGGCAATTTTCCAAACGCACCACTCGCTGTAAACTCAAGTCGTTAGGCTTGAAAATGGATGTCGTGACGTAGCCATCAGCCGTGGCCGGGATCAAAGTCAATAAACGTTTGTTTGGTAATTGAATTAATTAAAAGCAAAGACATATTCGAAAAGAGCGCCTCATCCACCTTAATAGGCCTCCTCTGCGGGATCGTTAGTTTTATCGGCAAGGCGAAATTTTTTGATGGCTTAATTGCCACTCGCCGATATGAATCAGATGGCTTTTATGGCCCATGTGCGTTGCGATTAAACAAATCCTTTGGCAGCTTTTTAAACGGGGCTTGAGTAATAAGTGTGTTTACAAATAAATACTAGTTTTTAGTGGGTATATGGCCATTTCAAAAAGATAAGACAGTATACTCTTTAGAGAGTATGTCAGGGAACTCCCCGTTTTAGAGAACTTGAAGTTCGGGCAGAGATAAATATTTAATAGCTTGTTTCCCCAATCGAATCACATCCATTACACGCACATCACGCACCTCACCCGGCACCTGGACACCGACATCCAATTGAATCATTTCCACAATCTAATCACTTGGCCAAGCCAAATCTTAACGTTCCTTTTGTCGGGTTTTTATGACTTGCTTTCCGTTTGAAGACACCTTTTTTTGTAGTGTACTCTTTATTTCCCATCTTATGACTCCATGCGATGGTCTTTCTCTATGTAATGCTCCTCAACACTCTTCTCTTCCTCTACTCGCCTTCTCCACCACTCGAACACGTCTATTTCCTCCTCAACTCTACACAATATACTCCAAAAACTACACTTAATCGATTGCGGGAGCACAGCAGCTCCTCCCCCGCCCCGTCCTCGCGCCCGTGCCCGCACCCGCGCCCGAACCGGAGTCGCGTCCGGAATTGGATCTGGGGCTGTGGACGGAGCCGGAGTCCGGGTTCCACCGCGGAGTCGAACGCAGCGCGGCGGCTCTTTCGAGTTCTTGGGCGCGCGTATGGCCAGCTTTATCACCACGATTTGTATGTAAACGAGTTTTTCCAGTAGGCAGCTCCAGCCGCAGCAGCAGCAGCCGCCACAAGCACACCAGTGGCAGCCTCAGCTCAGCCCCTCCTCCTCCCCGCCACATCCCTGCACCTCTTCTCGGGGGCTCTTGAGTTTTCTTGTTTTTCTTTTTGGCCACTTTTCATTTTCCTTTCTCTCTTTTGGCTTGGTGCCTCCTGGAGGCGTTTTTGATATGAAATGGAAAATTGCTCGCCACTGCCCTCCCCGCCGCGTCTCTTCCTATGGTGCCTCCAAGAGCCGCGTTTTTTTCTATGCTCATAATTTCTATGATTTATATTTGGCTTGGTTTACATGCTCTACCTAAAGGATGGTTAGCTATGACGAGGTTTTTATAGATATTTTTTATTTTTCTTTACCAGGAATATTAATAATTATTTTCAAGTTAACATCTTTTTGCTATCCTGTCTTCGATGATATGTAAAGGCTGAAAAGCGGCCAACTTTAGTTCACTTCCAGTGTCACTCAGAACTTTAAACTAAATCGGTTGACAAAACCCATCTTTGTGGAATTGAAACTTTGGATAAAATTGGAAATATACTAAAATAAACCAGTCTTAAAATATACATAGGATGAGCTAAGACTCTTACCGGCATAGGATTCTATTTATTTTCTTTTCTGATGATCCTCCTAGAAATATATATTATATAGAAAATATATTGTCACCGCGAAGTCGTCTTTTTTGTTGATTTGACAGAAATGAAGTGACAATATTGGTCTTCTTTTAATTTTTTTTCCCCAAAATAGCAGAATTTACTAATACCATTTAAGCACCCAAAGTTTGAACTAAAATTTATACTTTTTTGTATTTTAAATTTATAGAAAGTATTAGTTCCCATGCAAAACCTAAAAAACCTTCTATTTACAAATTTATGAAAAACTTCAAAAACCATTTTTTTTCTTACCTTTATTATGTTAAATACTAATCTTAATTATATAACGAGGCCTTTACAAAAAATATTATAACATTTACCCTCTTTTGGAGATAAAACTATTTAAAATTATTACATATCCTTTTATTTCATTACAAAATATTTAAAAAGTAAGAGCATTTATGTTGTGTTGGAGCACCAAACTTTTCCAAGGCACTTCCCATCCTTGGTTGCTTCGTTTTATTTATTTGGCTTTCTTTGGAGCCGACATTGCCCGCGGCGGGCACCCAGGAGAGTGGGCGGGGCAGGCGAAGGCGAAGGAAACTGGAGGCCGAAATCAAAAGCGCTTTGTTTACGATCGGTTTTCTTTCAATTTGCAGTGCAGTGCATGTTGTTTGTTTGGGTGCCAAGTTGGTTGTGTCATTTGCATGGGCAGTTTGCGAAACTTGTTTGTTTTTCTCGTTTGTTAGTTTGTTGGTTTGTTTGTTTGAGAAAAAGCATTTTCCCCGCATTGCTCGAACGCCTCGCAATTTGCTGTTTGGGAAAAGTTGAAATATTATGGTTAATTAATACAAATTATTTTCGCAGCATACTTTGCGGTTGCCAGTGGAATTTCAGCAGTTTTTTTCCTCCTCTGGTTGATTTTGAAAATTTATGCTTGGCATTTAATTTTTGCTTTACCTTTTGCTTTTGTCAACGTCGCAGTTTTGTTTTTTATTTTTTTTCCCCCACAGCCAGCGCACCTTCGACACTTGAGCGGCAGCCCCAGCAACAAAAGCAACAAAAAGCCTCCAATAGCGCAGGCAACATCATTAAAATAAACAACAGTGGTTGTAACTGGTTTTTTGTTTTTATTCAACGCGCCCAGCTCTCTTCGAGGCTCTCTTAGCCCCGATCTCTTAGAGGCCAGGTGATCATGATCGTCTTCATTAGCGGCATTTATCAGAAGGTGCGCGCTTCGCTTGTCAGAAGTCCATCCACCTCCCCTGGGCTCTCTCTGGCGAGCCGAGCCGGCCCCTTTTGTTTTTAGTTTATAAACAAAGTTGCCAGAGAGCCGTCCAAAGAGAGCTTGGCCCAGAGTCTCAACATTTTGGTTTGCCACCTTTGGCAGCGTTTTTGTTTACCTTTTGTGGCTCAGTACGCTTTGATTTCTTGACCATTTACGTTATTGAAATATTTTTGTCGGCGCGCCAGCAGATCAAGTAATTTTCCCTCCCTGGCCTACACTGTGTTTTTTTTTGGCCTATACTGTTTTTTAGTGCGTGTGCTACAGTTACCGTTCTTGCGGCTTTGTTTGCCTGCAGTTGCAGTGGTAACTCCGACTTTTTGCCACATGGCAGTGGCAGTGGAAGAACAAGAACTCGAAGCCACGATTACCGAAGAGAGGGGAAAACGCTTGTGGCTTTGGCGCACTCTCTTAATTATGGATTATGTGTCAGCCAGGTGTAAATTAATGATTATAATTTGCTGCGTGCTCGGCGTAAATGTTTCGGATTCAAAGTCATCATTAAGTCCGTGGTGGCGATTCGAGTTCGTTGCTTAAGTCTTTCGTTTGGTGTGCGTGCCAATGTGTGTGTCTCTCCGACAGCCGATGGCAGTCATCATAATAACGACAATCCCCCAATGACCACAACGCTCAATTACTCAATGCCTAATAATATCAAATTCGCGCTGCTCTTTTTTTCATTGCGAATTTCATTATAATATTATACCACATTTGGCCTGCCATTTTTCGAGCACTCTCGTTGTTGTTGTCATTAAGTGAAAGTCTGTGGGGCAGAGCGCTTTTCCTTCGCCGAGCATAATCCCAAAATTCAACCGTGACAAAGCCGATTCTTTGGCTTGTTGCTCCACAATACCATCTACTTTTGTTTTGGGCACAGTGGTTCGTGGGAACCGGGAGATTGATGAGGTGTGTCCAAATTAAGACACACTTGAAGCTTTGATTTGACAAAAAAATTAGCTAATAAGCATTGGCAGGCTGACCCAGAGATGACATCAGCAGAACAAGTCGGACTATAATTAGAGATGATTGCCGGGGCGGATCTTCAATAATTTTTATTTTCTCTCGCCAAGAAGATGTATATGTATATATATTTCTTCCATATATATTTATAAAGTTAATTTTTGTTACAAGTAGAATATATAGAATATTTATTTGTAATACCCACCTAGACCTTTGCTTTTGAATTATTTCTTAAAAGAGTATTTCCACTTCGTTGGTTAATCTATTGATTTATGTTTCCTGTTGGCAGTTGCCATTTCTTTCAGCCTGACCTTTACACATTTTCAATTGTTACTCAATAGTTTTCGTTGGCTTCACTTCTTTGCTTTACTTTTGCTGGCTTTGGTTTGATTTGCTTTTGTCGTCAGCGCCATTTATTGCCATTTATTTATGCCCATCAGTTGCTGGGTCCGTAGCTCTGATCTGCTCCTACGCCTCAGTTCCAGATTCAGCTTCAACCTTAGTGCTTGAGTTTGAGTTTCAGTATTGTTTTTGCTTTTGTACAAGCCAGTCTTTCCCTCGGCGTTTCCACATTAGTTTTATTGACATTTGGCAACAAGTTGTCGTCGGAAACCGGTTTCGAGTTGTTTTCGTGCTCAGCTGTTCTGTTCGGGATGGTTAGTCATCTTGGACGCGGGTTACCGAAGTGCAGTGGATATCGGCCAATGGGAGTTCACACTGTAACCATTAGCCAATGCCCACTGTAATCGATAAGCTGAATGTTTGCATGTCAATTGGCAGGTGCCAGCACTGTCCACCGCCACTAACCCCCCACTTTGCTTACCCATTTCAGTTGCCCCGATCAACGAGCCAGCCACCACCCAAGTGCAGACTCAGTCGCAGCGGAAGATCGGCAACATCAACAGCACCACCAGCAGCCACCACATGACCACAACGAACTCGAGCAACTCCAGCACCACCACGGTGACCACCCAGCAGAAGGAGCAGGTCGGAGGCAGCGCCGCCTCCACCACATCAAAGGTGTACATCAAGAAGACGGGCAGTAGCAATAACAGCACCACCAGCAGCACCACCACCACCGCCTCCTCGTCGGCGGGACGCAAGGAGAGTTTTGGTTCTCGCGACTCCCTCAACGATATTCTTAGCGAAACGGGTCTGCCCACGGGAAATGTGGCTGCCCAAAGGAAGTCGCTGGAGAACAAGAACCTTGACTTGACCAAGCCACCGGGCGCAGCCATCAGTCAGCAGAGGAGCAGCACGAGTAGCTCCACATTGACCACCTCAGTGGGCCCTGGACTGGCGGCCTCGGCGGTTAGCAAAAGCTTGGAAAACATGGACGAAAAGGTCAAGTCCCCGCCACCGCCGGTGCTCAGCAAGAAGCCAAGTGTGCCGCTCAAGAAAACTCCAACAGGCGGAGTTCCTGTGGCAGGTGTGTACTTCCTTAATGACTTTGGAAGTGCATTATATAACTTTTAAAATTTTTACAGGCAATCTACTGGGCGGCAAGAAAAAGAACCCGGATGGAAAGCTAACCAGTGCCGTTTCCCACGACTTGGCCGATGGCTTGACGGCCAGCAAACTGGTCACAGGTGCCAATCAGCTGCCGGATGCGGGAGCACCGGGAAATCTGGTGATTCGAAGGGCAGCCACCATCGCCGTTGAAGACACGGACTTCGATCGCGTAGAACGCGCCTCGATCCTAACGGATATGCGCCAGGGAAGAGTCAAGGCCCCGAAACGACGACCACCCTCGGCGGCCATAAACGTGCTGGGAGAGAGTAACAATAACTCTGTGTATGTGAACGGAAGTGGAACAGCGGGCGGAGCCGGCAGTGCCAGCGAGCTGAGCGAGGATGGAGGCAAGCCAGCAGCTTCGTCGGATGACAATTCTACGGGCGAGGAGCCCCAGCTGGCCAAGCCAAAGCCGCGCGAGTGGGAGAAGAAGAAGGCGCCTTGGATGGAGGAGTTGAAGGCTTCGCAGGTGACCCGCAAAAAGACGTCGCCCAGCGTGGAGCCCCGAGGAGCAACAGTGGCCGAGAGGACCTCCAAACTGTTCGCCGCCGATCAAGCAATTAGCAGTAGCATTAGCTCCAGCAGCAGTACCACATCGAAAGTGCAATCCTCTGCGGTGACATCCTCCATGTACGCGGAGAACACCAGCAGCAGTTCCGTGACCACCAGCAGCAGCAGCACCAGCGCGGTCACCGTCACTGCCAACGATGCCATCATGTCCCGCAGTCTATCCGCCGCCAAGGCAGCCGCCAGTAGCGACGAGGAGACGAAGGCCGCACGTCCCAACAGTCTTGCGATACGGAATCAACGAAGTGGTTCGCCCCTGGTCAAGAGCTCCAATGCCAGCAGCTCGCAGTCCCAGGAGGAGAAGCCCAGCCAGCTGACCAACCACCAGGAGCCACCCGCCAACAAATTCAACCAGCTGGAGACGAGGATCGAGAAGTTGGAGGGTCTGGTTCAAAACCAGCAGCGCACCATCGAGGAGCTGGTGAACGCCCTGAAATCGGAGGCGGAGCGCGTTAAGATTTTAAGGAGCGAGCTGGACAAATACGCGCAGTGCGTGACGCAAGTTTGAGCCAGAGACTAGCCTGACTAGCTCTATGATACATATATAGCCTTCTAGCTAGCTTCAGTCCTTGATTTTTAGCGTGCTGAACTCTACATTCCCAGGCCTAGAACGTAGAACGTAGACCGTACCCAAGACAATCCCAAATATCTGTACTCTGTGTTCTGTACTTATCCAGAATGAACTTTTAGCGAACAGCCGTTTTTGCATGCTAAAACAGTATCGTTTGTCGCTTATCCGTATAATACCTTGTATTCCACCCCTGTATATCTGATAGTTTTTCAATAAGTATTTTTTATACATTCGTACACTCGAAGGACGGTGAAGATGGGACATTGTGTGATTTCTTTTAACTGATCTGCTTTCGATTGCGATTTGTTTTGTTTATACCATTTATGATTATTTTTTAAAGATGTATTAAAGTTATGAGTAAAGTGTACTATAAACTATATACTAAACGTGCGAGAGAGAAATATACAAAGTACGATGGAGTTGAAAGCCTAATACTTAAGCAATATCAATAAATAATGCAAATAAATATTTCCATGTTTTCTGAATGTATTTTCTTTTTTATTTCCCCACTTTGATGTGTTTCAGTTGCTGTGTTCTTTTGTGTTATTTTTTCGATGATCTAGAATCTAGATGATAGCGATAGAGAATTCACATATCTAACCTTGGCCTATAAACTAACCTTTTCATATAATCTCTTTTTTGAAACAGAAAGCAAACGCGTCGTGGGAAATTCGACAATTGGATGTTTTAATTGATCTGACGAGATCGCTGCCAGATCAGAAGATCAAACTAAATTGTAATCAGCTAGAGATCGTATACGTAGGTCTGCCTGTACAGAGTATTCCTTTTTGTTTTGTGATAAGCCTCTACAGAACCCAGCTATTTGTAGTCTAATCGAATCAATCTGCGTAGCTAGAACCCGCACCTCCCGATTGTTAGTCAATATGTTGTGGTTTATTCCGGAAGATATCGCATTTTGTAACTTTTAAAATGTAAATAATAATATGATTGTAAATGAAGTATCGGATATAAAATAAAAATTTATTAATTAGTAAAAAATAAATCAGTGTTTTTTTTATATTTTTGTTTTAAAATGATACATTATTTACAATATCATAGGTAAAGCTTACTTTTCTGTAATTTTTCTTGAAAAACAGCTACAAAAAGGCTAAAACTTTATCTCTGTCTAAGCAACGTTTCTTACTTTGGTGGCTGTCTTCGCTAAGGCCATGTAAAATGCTCATGTAATACATGTAATAATACAAAAATTGAATTAAAAACATGAGAAATAAATAGTTAATTAAAAATGTTTTATTCATAAAAACTAATAATAAGTTTATAAGTTAATAGTTGTTTTATAATCAAATGTATAAACTGAAAAATGTAAGAAAACCGGCAAAAATTATTGTCGAAATTTGGTCAAGTTGAGGCCCAAAGCTTGACTTTGATCCGTAAATTTGGTAAAACAAGCAATCAAAATTGGGGGATCTGCATGAGCTTGGAGTTTACTGTCTTTGGGGGAGAGGAGGTTTGTTGGCGGATTTGTTTGTTGGCCGCCTCGTGCAGCTGTGTTTGCTGTTTGTTCTTCGGCTTAAAGCCAAACTAAGAAAATCAAGTTGCCTGCCGCCTGTCTATTTTACACTGAAAATTATTTACCTTTAACATTTTATTATTGAGGAATTAGTATCAATATTATGTAGTAATAAAAACTTTATGTAGATAGATTTTTTTTAACAAAAATAAGTATTTTCAAGACCATTTCATAGAATTTTTAAAAACTATTTATAAACACATATTTTAAGTTTCCAAAGCCTCTATTTTTAATTATTATAAATCATAAAATAAATAAAGTTTTTAAGAGCTACACAAAAGGTGAATGAATAAAAGTATGATTTGTCAACTTCATAGGGCCTTATTTATATAAAATTAAAGAAAACTGAGAAAATGTCAATAAAAACCAATGTATAAATCATAGAATAAACCATAGAATATATAGAATATAAATATGTTTTGCCATCTTATTAGGCCCTTATTTATATAAAATTAAGGGAAAATAAAAAAATGTAAATAAAAATCAATGTATTATTATCCTTCCAAATTATTCTCTTATCAGAATTTAACTAACCTTGTTCTCTGTGTACTTGTGATGGGGATTGTGCTTTTGCTTTTTGTGCCTTTCTTGTTGTTGCCTTGGCACTTGGTTCTGTGAATGTGTCTGAACCTGAGTTTGAGCCAAGTTAAGAGCTGAGAGCCGTGCTTAGCGGATCGGAGCTTTTGGCTGGCTTCTTGGGCGACGGCGACGGCGGCAGTGGCAGTTATCAGTTTCAGATCGCTGTGGGAATTCAGTTAATTGTGGACACTGTAGCCAAACGGACGCAAAGTAAAGCGCGCCGCTCGACACTTTCCTCGCACACACACGCAGTCTTCTGGTCGTGAAAGTATCTTTCAGTTAGGCAGTGGCCCCACCCTTCGCCCCCTGAATTTTGGCCAACTCAGACCCAGCAAACCGGAGCCAGGAGCAGCGTCTCAAGTCAGAGCAAACGTAAACACAGCTGAAAACTTATTTAAGGACCGTTCTAAAAAGAGAAACAAGGATATGGTCAGCCCGACCCCTTTCGGCCAAGTCAGTTAAATAAATAGTTTTCAGAGTGTGTGCAATAGTGTCACAGTGTGTGTGTGTGAGTGCCCGTGTGTGACTATTTGTTAAACCATTAAAAATAATTAAGCCCAAATAAAAACACAATATATAAATCCGCGAAAACTTTTGAAAGAGCCATAAACAAATCGCACTCAACGAAATCCGTTCAAAGCTCGCGCGCCAATATTGCTCCAATTTACGAAAAAATATATATATCTATGTATATATAGAAAAAAACAGCTTGGCAACAATTGCATTGAACACTTGAACAGAAACAACAATAATAATAACAACAACGACACGTAAATATAGAAAGCTTAACAATCAAATCCAACAACTACAACAAACGACGAGGGATTAAAAGCCAGTAAACACCAGCAGAAACAACAAATAAATGTGGTGGGTGCATTATTGGTAAGCTCGTCGGGCATGGTAAAAAAAGTAACGGTTAATAATATGCCAGCCATATAAAAAAAACAGCAACTCAAATCCAAAGCGAAAAGTATATATATATAGATCGGTTTGCAGCCAAACGTCTAAAATTGGCCAAATCCAAAGCGTTTTTATGCGCAAACGCGTTTTTTATGCTTAGCATTTTTCCTCCCCCCGTCTGGAATTTTTTGTTTGGCTTTTGTTTTTTGTCGGTTTTTTGGCTTGTTACTCAAAGTTTTTGCTGCTGTGTTTTAATTTTTGTTACAGTTTTTTTCTGCACTTTGTTTGGTACTTTTTTTTAGCTGCCTTGCTCAACGTGCAAGCATTGTTTTGTTTTTTTAAGCCATAAAGTGGATTTGTTTGCAATTGAGGAAAATAAATAAAAAGTGGGCGGAGGGCGGGGCAAATCCGAAAAATGTTGGCCACAGCTTCAAGGTCACGGATGAAAGTATCTCTATGAATTTTTGTGAGTCAATATATTGGCAGGGAAGTGCATTAGTGTCTGTGGTTCGACAGACTGGTCCATTGTTTGGTTGATAGTCCCGATCTCAAACTGATGGACAGGCGTGGATTAAATCATTAATTTCTTTTGCAGGAGATGCTTACAAACAGATGTTTGTGTATAGCTTTTGTTCGATCGACAAACGAGGCTTTAATGGGCTGGAGGCTGTAATTTAGACGCCCTGCTTATTTTGAATCCACTGTAATAATTAACGGTTCGTTGTAATTGAGAGTTGATTTACTGACCCACTGTCCCAGCTGGCATTCAAATCCGAAATACAAAAAATGGCTAAAGCAAATCGCCGTGGAGTGAATTAATTTCAGATTTGTCAGATTGAAAGTCAGCTGCCAACCGAATGCCAAGGAAAAGCCTCAATACGCCGACCAAGGGCAGTAATTGTGTGCAATGGATTGTTTCTTCGGTGAAGGAAAATTTATGGGAGCAATTCAAATCCATAATTTACGATCTTGCTTTCAATGGTTTTAGTACTTTAGTACACAAATCATAAAAATTTAACTCATAATCAAATGTGAATTCAATTAACAAAATCCCAACGGTAAGCACAACCTGTTGCTATTGTTATTAATTCTAAATGGAGCTCCATTTAGATCACATTCGATAAATTAATTGTTTGGATTGTTGGGCCAGTTAACTGGCTCAATAAACGAAGGAGCTTAATCAATTTTATGGCCGTTTCATTTAATAAATCACTCTATTTCATAATAAAGATAATTGCCTTTGAAATTAATAGCACGACCTATTTGACAATCAATTACTTCATTTAAAAGGTGGATATTTAGCTTATATTTTAATGGAATTATTTTTAGAGGTATTGGCTATTTTAGGAGTAGGATATTCCAGGAAACTGTTTATCCGGTTTCAAGTCTTGGCTCATTTAAGTAATTGCAACCTGCAATTAAATGGCTACACCCGCCATTATGTTTATTCTTCGTAGCCTCAAGTCGACCCTTAATCAATCAAATAGTCATATCGATAAATGCTATAATCTCTTGGCCCCCACATTCTGAGCCAAATTGCAAAAGCAATAAATACTGGAAGCGTTGCCAAACAGTTCAGCAATTTTTAAGCAAAATTATTATTAAAGCTTAATTGCAGCAGTCGCTGCTAAGCTTTGGCCAAAACAATTAAAGGCTGCAAAAAGTTTAATTAACAAATTATATGCTACCAGCTAGAAAGAAAAAAAATTTTAAAACGAAACCAGCAAATCGCGCGTCAAACGCTGACAAAACGCCTTCATGTCGCGCGACCTGCTCAAAGATAAACAAACTGGTTGGGATTGCACTA
Source organism: Drosophila pseudoananassae pseudoananassae (assembly GCA_018153035.1). Classification (NCBI taxonomy): domain Eukaryota; kingdom Metazoa; phylum Arthropoda; class Insecta; order Diptera; family Drosophilidae; genus Drosophila; species Drosophila pseudoananassae. Next base: position 5,826,321 of record JAECXR010000055.1, read on the forward strand.
TTTTAATAACAATTTAGTTAGTGCCTCGAGTTTGGCTTTTGGCTCGCCGCAACAATGCGATGACAAATGGCCAAGTGGTCAGAGAGCGGGGAGTGCAATAAACTCTTCGAAATTCCGTGGAAATATAAACAGAAAACGGTCCAATTAGTGTTTGGTCGCATGTGTGACTTTGGCAGAGACTCTGTTATTATTGCTACTTTTTATAAGTTGATACCCTTGAGAGGGGAAGATTTTAATGGTAGGTTCTTTTAGGTAGGTAGGTTTGTTTAGAATTTGATGCCTACTTCACAGGGCACGTTACCCCTCTTATAAAAACTATTGAAGACCAAAACTTACTACTATTTCGACAAATCTAAACCTTTCTTGTTGAGAAAAATAACGCATCCGACGTGTGGCCTCTCCCTTCATTTGCCATTTGGCTTTGAGCCTGGCCGTCCCTCAACTCAGAGCTTGACTCCAATCGACTTCACTTCGATTGTTAATGAATTGCAATCGTCGCGCGACACTTTTTGAGGGAGGGGGATTGGGGCTGGGGTCTGGGTATCTGTTTGGTATGAGAATGCGAATGTTTGACAATTTGTCACAGGGTCCAACACTTGTCTCGTCCCCGTCTGAATCTAAATCGGTATCTGAGACTCTGATTCCGATTCCGACTCTGGCTGTGACTCTGACTGAGACTCTGACTCTGATTGTGATTGAATTGCGGGTGCGGACCACGTTTGTTCATTTGTTACACATTTTATTGTGCCTTATTGTTTGTTTTGTGTCATTTGTATTTCCATACATTGTGTGTGTACTTAGTAGCAATTTATTTGCCATTACCTTTTGCCCGTAGTGTTCACTTCTGGTTTTAAATCAAGTTTATTAACCGGAATCTGTCAGTTGCCATTGTGCTCCATTCGCCCCATGTCGGTCTCTTCAGGTTCTATGCCCGATTTCAGGGCGTATCCATAACTATCGATTAGCATTCTAATTTATATACTAACTGCTCGAGAGTGTGGCACAAATTTAGTAACGCCAATGGGCATGCACGAGTTGGAGTGCGAGTGTGCGATTATTCCATTACGATTTCAAGACCAACCTGCGGTTTGCTTCTCTAACTCGGAGGGGAGTTTATTTCTTATACATATATTATGTATATATTAATGATAAATTCGATAATTTATCTCACAAAAAAATTTTTAGTCAAAGTCTTTAACAATTAAGAATCATTTAAAAGCCAAAACTAGTTTCTCTCTAAAATTAATTTTCCCAAGAATATAACTAATTGTGGTTATGCCTGAAAATCTGTAAAAAAAGAAGCCTAAAGAGTATTCGAAAATTGATTTATCTTGTAGTTTTTGTTGGCCTTAACCCAAGTGACGTCTAATATTCCTGCTCCCGGGTAGATCTAGACCTAGAACATATTCCGATTCCAATTCCTATGACAATTATGGGTGCAGCTCGATAGTTACAGACTTGTTGTAATTTAGAGACGTTTAACTACAGATAATAAATGTGTGAACAAACTGCTCTGAAACTCGATTTCTTTGAACCGAACCGAACTTTTACTTTCCGATGAGCTTACAGACAAAAAATTGATGAAAGGCCAAAGAACTTACTAAACGGCTAAGAAGAACATCTGCCAACAGGGCATAAACCATACGGCATAAAGGCCATAAATAAAGAAGAAAAGAAATTTGAAATGACGTCACAGGCAGCCAGCTCAGAAATAGTTAAGAATAGAATTAGGAATAAATGCCGGCTGGCATGGGAGGTTCTAACTTCATTCTTTCTTAACTAATTAATGAGGTAGCTTTTGGCTAAGAACGAAACTTTCGTTTTTAATGAGATGCCTGGCTGGCATAAAAAACATATTTGTTTTCATCGCAAAATTCCTTTGTAATTAAAGCCATTGAACGCTGTCCAAAAGGGAGACTATGGCTGGGAGAGGGGATGTTCTGGCGGACCATGAGTAATTATATGGACTGTGAAGAAGGCTTGATAAGAATTAGAACTGGTTTGGCTGCGTATTTTCTTAATTTTTTGCGGCTTTTGTCTAGCTTTTGCTGGCATATTCTGCTAGGTTTTTGGTTTTAACAAAAAATTATGAATTTTGCTTGGCCGGCTTGCTTTGTTTTCAATGTTTTATGGATTTGACTTTGGCTCGGGTTTAATTACATGGTTTGCGTGGCGGAAATGCCTGAGAACGGTTAATTAAATTATGGCTAAGCAAAATCAAACTCATCATCATGAATGGATATACCCATCGATTGCAGCAACTCCGGCCACAGGGGAATCTTCTTTCGAAGCCACTTCAATGGCATGCCAATTGCTGGCAAACAAAAAAGCTATCAAAATACTTGGCCATTAATTATAAATATGTTGAAATTGCAACAGACGACTGAGCATCTGTCTGGGCTTGGCTTTTGGCTCTCGGCTCTTGGCTCTTTTGTGGCCAGACTTTGCAGCTTGTTGGGAGTTTTGGCGGTTGCTGCTTTTTGCCACAACGCGTTGCTAGTTGTTAGTGGAGTATTGCTGTTGCTAACCTGTTGCCAATACAAGTTCAATGATTCTTTACACTTTAAAAATTGTGTATATTATAAACTAAACTACCAGCTTGAAAAGATTAAAGAGCTTGCAAAAATAAATGCAAGAACCTATTTCTTATTTCAGAAAATCTTCGATTTTCTTAAAAAGAAATCACTGTTTATTTATTAATTTTAAATAATAGAATATATCTATTTTTTTCGGTGTATTTTGGGTAACTGTGGAATCCACCGATACTCTCCAAATTAACTCTGCAAGTGCCTCAGACGCTTGGTAATTTTTGGTGTGAAATGCACCTTGACATTTATAGTTTATCGATTGAACGCAATGAATTTGTTTTCGCTTTGCGATTCGGCTTAATGTTTGCAAATTATTTACCAACTCGGCGGGATCGGGATATGCAATAAACAGACTCCCTCTTGGCTTGTGCACTAATTACCCGCTTCTTGTTTGCCTTAATTGCAGCCATTAAACATTTCGCGAGAATGATCCAAACGCAGCCGGCTGGGATGGCCAAATGAATCACGTCTGAGGAAAGGAAAGTGAGCTCCATTAAGTGGACACAGAACCGGCGGAATAGCCAGAACAAAGGCAGCACTAAAGCGCTTGATTAACTCCCGGGAGCGACAGGTGGACACAGAGGCGATTTTAGCGGCATGGCACACTTTTGCTGGCTCCTCAAATTCGGTTTCCTGCTGCTGGTAAGTGTCACATTAAGGCGCTAAATGGCCGTTCATGAAGTGTCTTATTTATGGCCAGGTGCGCCAAGAATTCCAGGGAAATCGCTCCAACAGCTTTTGGTCCAAAGCCATAAGTTCAAGGCTTAGTTTGGACCATTTAAGTAACCAAATTAAACTAGTTTTGCGGCCAAGTAAAGCTCATTAGGTATAAGATGTATGTGGGTAGGTAAAAATGTCTAAAAATAGCTTGAAAATAATTAGAAAGGTTAAGGAAACTAATGAGCTAAAATAGAAATTTCTTGAGCTGTGTATTCTGTTTAGAGCAATAAAAAAAGTGTACTTTAATATCTTAAAGTGGGATATCTAAAGTGGATAAGAGTGGATAATTTCATCACCTTCCAACTTCAATCAATCACTTTTCTCTAAACTTCAACTTGGAAAGTTTCATTTTTCCCTCCTCACGATTTCTGGTAAACAATTCCTCCAATCGAAATTGATTTAAATGGCACTCAACCTCCTGCAGCCAAAACATTCCGATTGAGACTTCATCTTTTTATGGCCAGCAATTCCCAGGCCCGCGACTGCAACTGTTGCCAAATGCATTCACAGGGTACCACTCCATTAACTTGGCCAATGCGTTTTGAAAAATGGTTTAATGGTGCGATTGTACTCCATTTGTTTGTCGACTTCGGTTTTATTAGCCGAAATCATCCATAATGCGATGGCTGGGGAATGCATATGGAATTAATTTTTACCTCATGTGTATGTAACTCCGGAGTCAGGACCGGGCCAGACTTTATTGACTGCTCATTAGACGGAGCCAGTTGATTGTGAGTAATGTGGAGTAGAGTAAAGCAAACTGAAGTCGGGTAAACTAAATAATTGCACGCGATTTGAATGCACTACACTTGGAGAATCAGCTGTAATATAAAACAACAAATGATGCGAAGAAATAAATCATGACTTGGGGACAACAAAAGTGTATCCTTTATTTATTAATATTTCTCCAAGTGCCTCTATGCAACTGTTTACTAGTCTGCCTTTGATTTGTGGCTCTAGCGGTGGCTCTGTTTGTGACTGAAACTCAGCCTCTGTCTTTCGGCCATTCGAAGGCGATGACGATGGCAATTTGCAAATTATGCACAGGCGGGGAGTGGTTGTTATTGTTGCATTTATGTTAGCTGCACCACCAGCGGGGCAACTACATTCTAAACTCGGCTTTTCTTTCGATTATTAACCCGTCGTGGCATCCGACATACGGCTATGTTTACATGAATATTCATTAGACGGGGTATCTCACTTATGGGCTTAAGTAATTTTTAAATGTTGTGGGGCCAACATGGGTTAATTTCCCACACAAATCTTTTTTTGGTTTGTGTCTCTGCCGTGTAATTAATAAATGTATGTTATTGGGCCACAGCCCAAAGTTGTTGGCTGCAATTTGGATTAACTCAGTTCCAAAGTCGAGCGGAGTTCTGGCCCAACTTTTGACATTGAGCACGTTGCCCTAATGTGGGTTGTTATTGGAGATCGATAGGACGATATGGGGTGCACTTGAAAAAATATACCACCTAATCGTTATTCTTTCTATTCATTGTTTAAATATTTTGCAACACTACCTTCACTGCAATTATTTTATTAAAAATATAATGACTATACACTTAAAAAATCTATGTCTTTATTATAGGCATTCTCCTTGTTCATTTATGACTTCAGTTGCCTGTCGGGGGCCATAGTTTAGTTGGTAAATCATATTTATTTGCAGTGGCGAAGTAAAGGCAGCCACGTAAGCCTTTAGTCAGAAATATTGTGTTCAAAATCCGAGCCACAGCTGACGACAGCGGGTGGTGGCTATTGTGGCGATTGTGTGCTACCAGCGATTAGACTTCGGCCAAAGTAGTTTAGGCCCGGTTTATGGGGAAAATGGACTCGCTGACACATTCACCTGGCCACCGACTGGGGCACAAGTTGCAAGTTGCCAGTTGCCGTTGTGGCTGCTCCTTTCAACGCCCACTTTTAGCATAGAAACGCCCGCAGACAGCTCTGGAAAATGAACGCTAAAATGCCAGAAATGGAGGGCAGGTTACATGACTTTTTCCGCATTCGATATCCCTCTGTGTGTGGCAAGTTCGTGGCCTGACTCACTCCGGTCTGGAATCCTGTTCGGCCGCTGTATCAATCATCGCGAATCAAATATTCGAATAAGTAGTATGAAAATACTTCCGAAATTTGCATAATGCATACATGAATCCAATCTGTCAACCCGTGGCGTTGTTGACTGTCAGGCGTAAAAACTGAAATCACGATGATTGTGGCTAATTAAAGTATCGCTCCGGTATCTCGAGTATCCAGAGTATCGAGTGGCAGCATCAGCGGCACTTGAAAGCCAATCGAGTGGGCCAAATGAGCCCAATAAAGAGAGTGCTCATTAAGGCGTGATTATTGCTTAATTGTTTGCTGTCTATTCACGCGCACAAGGCGGATACGTAATATCGAATCTCATTTGTATCTGTAGCTGTACCTGTATCGGAGTTCTGAAAGTACAATATCTTTTTTGACACTTCCGCTAAGTTGACAGCCGTGAAAATTGTCGCCGCTGTTGTTGTGAATGCTGCAACAATCGAATGATAAATCGTCAACTCCAAGTCCCACAGTAAAGTGCAAAAGAATGTCCAACAGGATTAGCGAAATCCAAAGCAGGTAGCTGCTTAGCAGCCCGACTGATAAATCAATCAAGATTAATAATTGCCTATCATGCGGGGTGCCTATCAAGAAAAGGGCGAGGTGAGAGAACTCGGTGGTTCATTCATTAAACTGGAGCACGTCACTGACCAGGCGTTTTAAATAGCCCCACAATGGAAAGGAATGTGCATTGTTCGGATCACAAAACGAATTTTGTTATTTTTAGAACTTTTCGTGCATTGTCTTAGGGCTAAAGGAAGCCAAACGAAACCGAATAGTTTAAGGGCCTTTGGTGATTGTCACTCCCTGGACTGTTAATTTGGTGTCAATGCTAAGTAGAGCCCACTGTCGCTTTTCAAAACTCACATCTATTCACAACGCCCGCGGTCAGTTACTTCTGCAATTTTAGACATAAAAGGCAAGGCGGCCCGCCGAATGACTAACCGATCTAGTAACTGGTTGGTCACTCGGTTTTATTTTATTTCTCGTATTTATACACATATATTTATATATGTATTTTTTCTGTAAAACACTCTGTAACTTTAGCACATGTGCGAAGGTGTTTGGCTCCGACAGCAATTGTTAGATGCAATCGCTCAATTCTGCTCTAGAAAATGCCCGGCGACAGGCGCCCACTGCACTGCCGGATGTTGTTATTGTTCTTGCTCGGGGGGTATAAATATACATTATCGTATCGTATGAATACAGCTTGAATAATTATGCTATTATGTTTACAATTCAGCCGGGTTCCCATTAATATTTCGATTTTTATTCAATTTTTCGCCATTTTTCATTGTTTTCAATTTGCGCCTTTCCAATTCGCGTCATTATTTCAATGGATCAAAAGTGTTGGATAGTAAATGATCTGCCTGGTTGCAATTAGCAATGCTAATGTTGCGATATAAATATCCATAAATATGTTTTATTGGTCCGATCCGATCGCCGGGCCATTTGGCAGGGCAAGTTCGTGCCCTAAGTCTTTTGTTCCAGCAGTGGGTGTGTGGCGCTGATAACAATTTATGGCCGATCTCTGGCCATGAATTTGCCATGCAATATACGGCTGCTATTACACCATGGTTAATTTAGTAGATGGCTTATCTAATAAGACAATTTATTGGCACATCAAACAATAAAAAAATTAAGTTTCAATGAAAGTTAAAATTGAAGAAAATGAAAAATAAAAACCTTAATAGCTTATAGATAAAAGCGCTGTAATTAATAACTTTGATAAATATTAATTCAACCCGAAGGAATTTATAACTAATATTACTCACCTTTGTACAAGCTAACTGCTCTGGAAATCCAACCAAAACTTGTCCTTTAACCGAAACAGGAAGCTTACTTCCTTAAACACTAAAAACAGGTTAATATACGACTTGTACCAGGATGAGTCAGAGAAATGCATGCAAATGAACAAATAACAACATAAATATCTTGCTGACGCGGAATGACAGATTGACTAGCAGCATTTAAGTAATGTTTCCATTTTCCACTCCAGAGGAGCTAGGCAAGTTCCATTCCGATGTGAAGTGTTTGCCTCAGCACACGCTTAAGCAATCTATAATTCGCGGCTGGAACTGTTTGTTCGATTTGTGTTTTCGCTACCTTACGCCACCCACTTGATCACTTGCAACGCGGTTAATTATGCCACATTCGCCACTTGACTAGGGAGCAACATGCACCACTTCAAACGGAGCACCGCACAGCATTCCTCTGATGTCTTAATAGACTCGCCGCATTATTATTCAAATGCCATCGAGTCCGAGGTCCAGATCTCGGTCGGCCATTGCATGACTTTTGCATATTTGCCGGCGACATGAAGACATATATCGTACTAGCATATAGTCCGATACAGATCGCAGATTGTCCATCGATCGAAATGATATTTTAATTACAAAAATTTATAAATAGATTGCTGAGATAAGCGATTGGATGCGATCACCCTCGATATGATTTGCATGCACTTGAGAAGATATTTTGTATTACTTTAAATAAATGACATTAAATAATCCTGTCATTCCTTTATTTCAGATGCTGTCCGGCTGTTGGACACGACCCTCTCCTTTGCCAGGTGGACGGCAAAGCGAACTTATTGCGGGTAACGAGTTCCTCAAGCTGTTCCTCGACCACGATGACCAGCAACGCAGTCTCCACAGCGGAGAGCAGGACTTCGAGGGGCGCGGGGAGTCCGCACATCCTCGACAACGAGTGACATCAGGAAGGAGTCTAAGCACGAGCCGAAATCGGTACCGGAATTCTCTTGGCACAGAAGCGGCGCAAGAGACCCAGGACACCAGGGACACCAAGCAGGTTGTCAAACTTGTTACCTCAGGCAGTAAGATAGTGTTTCTGGAGGACTCTCCGAAGACAGTCAAGGGAAAGTCGAGTGACGAGGTCAAGGTGGTGGCCGTTAGTGTGAGCTCCTCCAGCAAAAGAGGACCTCCCTCTCCCTCTGGAAGCGGCGCAGATTTTGTGAACCGATCCCACAAAAGTGAACTGTCAATTGAGGAAACAGAGCCCCGTTTGGCGGCTGAATCGATGGATGGAGTTGAAGGGGACTCCCTCAACAGTGCTTCCAATATCCAAAGCGTTCTGGCAGCCCCTTTACTTGCTGCTTCTGCTTCATCTACGCACATGTTCATTAAAAATCAAAGTGAAATAAACGAAGAGGAAACAGGAGCTGGAACCGGAGCAGGTTTGCCATTTCAGACAGTGATTTATCACGACACAAAGAAGGGTCGGGGACCTCAGTCCCGATCGATATCCTACAGCTCCATCTCTCAGAATGTGGACGACCTGCAGACGTGGCAACAGTCGAGAAGTGGCATTCTGGCCGAGGCCCAGAGAAATGTGAGCGAGAGCCTGAAGCATGGTCATGCCTCAGAGCCGGCTAAGTTCTATTCTGTTCCCTCGAAGATGTACAGTGTGCCCAGTAAATTTTACTCAGAACCTGCCAAGGTGTACTCCGAGCCCTCGAAGATGTACGGCCAACCAGAGAAAGTTTACTCTGAGCCGGCGAAGGTGTACGGTCAGCCATCGAAATTCTACTCGGAGCCAGCTAAGGTCTACTCGCAGCCATCGAAGGTTTACGGGGAACCGGCCAAGACCTATTGGCCCCAAACGGTGAGCAGCAGCACGGCATCAACTCCTCTGGCAAGCACCACCTCTCATGGCGGTTTTTCGACAACGAGTAGCACCACCGAAATTCCGCCTGTTGCAGCCACCACTTTCGTGCCCTCAAGATCCAGACCACGACCTGCGATTGTCTCGCGCATCGCCTTTGGCGAGGCCCAGAGCACAACAACAGCCCCGGCCACTGTTGCATCTACGGCAGCAACATCAAGCAGCACGGCAGCAACACTAACCAGCACAGCACCAGCAACAGTGGCCAGCAGGGTCACCACAGTAAAGCCCCCGATCAGCACCCTAAAGCCCACTACCTGGCAACATCATTATCACAGTTACCACCACCAGCAGCCGCAGCAACAGCAACAAGCTCATCCCACGCGCCGTGTACTCTTCAATTTGGATAAATTGCCTTATGATTTATTGAATGCACCGCAACCGCATCTATTGGAGCCAATTTTATCGAAGCACCCAAGTCCGAGCAACTACCAACAGCATCAGCAACTGCAGCAACAGCAGCATCCGTGCTGGGAGCAACGTCAGCATTCATCACTGCCGCATCAACATTCTAATCAAAATGCCAAAAGATTGCCCAATAGAGGTGAGTCCAAAACTTAGTTTGAATCTGAAAAAGACTTGGGCTTTGGCCCAAAAATAAATTACACTGAGCAGCAGGGTTGGTGTTGCAATTGCATAAATTAAAGAGATCAATAATGTGAACCAGACAACGATTATACTTCATTTATCAGTTTAGTTTATTTTGAAATTGAAATGTTAATCTGCAAAGCTTTACTTTTCACATGAAACTGATTTTCAAATAATTTTTAATAGTATTAACATAATTTAAAGCCTTAGGCTTACATTTTTTGGTAAAATTATGTTGTTGGCTTACATATGCCCTCCTGTTGCACAGTGCAATTATGACTTGTGACTGACAGCGACAACGCACGGGTTCAGCCACTTGAACTCTGGCTAACTAATCTTGAACTTATCAAACATCATCTCTTGTTTAATCTCTCCCTCCGGCAGATCTAGTCAAATGTATTTCCAAATTTGCACACCAACATGGAGGCGCATCAGCACCGGTGGACCCATCGGCGACATCTACGGGAACTGGCGGTTATTCGTATAGTTCCAGCTCCAGCAGCTCCTCTTCCTCCGCCTCCGCCTCTGCGTCCTCATCATCGTCATCGTCTTCCTCCTCATCATCCTCGGCAACTTTGCGGCAGCAACAACAGCAACACTTTACCACCGAACACCCCGAGCTTTATACACCAACCACGGAGCAGAATTACGAAATTGAGGAGTCCGTTAGTGTTATGACAAACGGACGAGCCCATGGTCCGCAGGGTGGTGGTGCGGGGATAGGCTTTGCAGTGGCCACAACGCCAGCCAGTCCAGCAACAACAACACCAAACCCAGCCAGCGGCCGAGGCATAAACAGAGGACGTGGATCAGTGGTTTACAATGCAAATGCCAACGATTATTCAGATGGCTCTGAATCCGATGGCGAAGGAGGTGATGTCGGGGGCGGAGGTGGATCAGATTCCGCCGACGAAGACGAAGACAAAGTCGCCTATGTGGTGGAGGGACGCAACTATAGGAAATACCGGGTGGAGGAGAAGACCGACGACGGCTTCATTGTCGGCGAGTATGGAGTGGTGGACCACAACGATGGCAACTTGTGGGGAGTGCGTTACACGGCCGACTCCACCATCAATCGCAGTCTGATACAGAAGGCGTTGCTCACGTTTCTCAAGCTCAAGTAGTGGCCAAAATGGTCATCATCCACTCAGAAAATAAGAGTAAAGCGTTAGGGGAAAATTGTCAATAAATAAAAAAGCAAAAGCACAGTATTTAACAAAGAAATACTTACAAAATATTAATAATACTAAATTGACATTTAGCTTGAGAATCTTTAAGAAGAAATTAGATTATTATTTAAAAAATCCACCCATAAAACTTTATGATTTTCCCCAGTCGGATAAAGTTATTTTTTTTGAGTGTACACTAGCACAAAGCACTCCCCACTGAAGAGACATCGCTGCAAAGGCATTCACATGTGATCCAAGTCGTATTGTAGTTAGCTTAGATAACCTAGATAGCCTAAATAGATGTACCCTAGTTGTATAGCCACCTAGTTGAGTTCCCACGAGATCAGGACATACATACATGTATGCATACTCCCTTGCCCTTGCCCCTGAGTTTGTGTCCGTGTGTATTTGTAGTCAGTAAATGAATTTTGTTTAATGCTTAGTTAATGTTTCAATTAATTTATTGTAGTTGTTGGTATTGTAATTGTACTTGTAACCGTAACCATAACTCTAAATCGAACCTAATTTATTCAGTCGATCAGCTTTCGAAATTCCACTGACCTAGCAACTTGCCATAAAATCCGATGCGGGATCGATATAGCAGCGATTTAAATATAGCACCTACCAGCATTAAGAGCGAGCGATAAATATTACAAAAAAACTATCCTAATTAGAGACTAAGTGAATTGCGTAGAGAAATAAACTAAATTAAAACGAGAGTAAATCGTACCTGTGTATTAATCTCTCTGCGGGAGTGGATCGAATCGAATGGGAAAACAGGTTGTCCTGCGGCCGAGATCCTACGCGTTTCTGGCCCTCCACTCGGTTAAGTAAATAGCCACTTAAAATTGATTAAAAACATGTAGCCTGCGGCTATAAGGAGGAGAACAGTTTTCTGAACAATATCATTAAAATTTAATTGATATGAGCAAGTGACAAAGCAGCAGCAGGACTACAGATGATGCAAAGGAATCGGAGGTTAAAAAGAGTTGGGTAACACTCAACAAAATGTGGACAAATTTTGTACTTAATAAAAATTAAAAGTTCATCCTTCTACTACAAATATAGAAAAATATTTTAAATGAGGACGGCTTTCTGAAAATATTTTTATTATTAAGTATAAAAGAATCTCTTTAGACTTTTTTCCCAGTGAAAGGATCAATAAGATAAGCACAGAGACAAGAGCATTCCCTTAGCCGGAATTCTTCACTAGCAGCCTAAACCTGCCGGGTTATCAGTCTTGGAGTGAAACGCGGAAACCGAGAAGTCAAACAGAACTGGATTCACATATCGAGAGTACGAGGAACTTGTGACAAAGTCAAGGCGGCTGTTTTGGCATTTTATAGAGCTACATTTGGCCAATTAAGAGAGGCATTGCCATAAATGTCCCCCGTTGTTGTTTACTGATCTGCCCCAAGAAACTGATTCCATACGGGCTCCACTCAACGGGAAACCAACTGCAATTGGATGCGAAGGTCGCTGAACGTCCTTGCTTGCGGTCGCCTTATTCTCTTTTTTTTTCTTTTTATTAATTTTTCTGCAGCTCCTGCTTTGGCGTCAGAGAGTCGTCATTTGGCTGGTATGGTTTTATGGCCCCTCGGGGAATGGGAGTCGGCATGGATGGGTTATTGGTGAGTGGCTGGTAAAATTTCCACTAATGATTGCATGCGCCAGTGTCAGTCCAAGTCCGAGTCCGAGTGCCAGTGCCAGTTTTAGCCCCATCTCCGGTTCTGGGATTTATTTTTAGATATGTAAGACAATCGGGTGAGTGTGGAGTTCAAGCTTTGGTATGCTGCCTTATCGCAAACCGGCAATCAGCCCTCTCAGCCAGCCGCAGCTGCAGTCCCTGACTTGGATTCTGACCCGGTCGCATCGTCGACGCGATCTGCGTGAAGAAATACGGCACATGACCATAAAAATCACGAACCAAAGAAGATGTAATAATATGTAATAATATGGGGAATACTCTAAAATATACAAATAAATAATTTTTAAATATATATATAATTATAATTAAATAATATATAATAAAGTATTATGTGTGTGACAAAGTGGATTATCCAGTTTAGTCTACGATTAGGACATACCCTTCAAAATAGAAACCCCCTTTATACTTAAGAATCTAAACATGTTATTTATAAATTTTTAAATTCTTGTAAATAAAAATGAAAACCTTAAACCATAATAACTCTATGAAATAAACACAAAGTCGTGTAAAAAATGGAATTACCCTCGATTTCAAGGGTATGTAAAAGAGAATGTGCCTGGGCAGTTGCAGATTTAATGCGAAATGCCAGAGACAAAAGTGCCAGGGAGGGGGATCTTTGGGATGGCAGTCGTGGCAGGGGGATCAGTATGGAGGAGGACCAGGAGGAGGGGCGACAGCCGTGCCCTTTCTGCGGTCAGCTGCCTGATGGACATCTCCCGGGCAGCGGGAAGAATTGGCAGAGAATCTGAAACTGGTTATACCGTTGCAGGCTGCAGGCCGCTGGCTGCTCCATGGCTTAAGTGCGGCAATTATGGGGCGAGTTCTCTGCCTTTTTCTGGAGTGAAAGAACATGATGAATGCCAGGCGAACACGTTGCCATTCCGGGCATGGAATCCGAAGCTTCTTCTACGTTCGCCTTCGGGGGCGTAGAAGTGCGTGTCGACAATAAATTTGAAAACTACACGATCCCCAACTGTATGACAGGTTGAACACAGTCACGCCCCATCGCCCCCAATGTCCTGGTTAGTGGCTTTTTAATGCGGAGGGCGTGGCAATGGAATGGCTATTCTGACAGCTTCCCATTGGCTTCATTAAAGCCAGCTTCCTTTTACTTTTGCCTTGAGACTTTGGAGCTGGCAAATTGCTGGCCCTATTGATCTGGCTTACAAGAATCTGCACTTTTGTGTAGCAGTCTAGCCGGCCAAGAGTCCTGTTAATTATTTTTCAGCTCAGCGATCGGTGGAGCTCCTTAATGAAGTCGCCCCCATGCAGGTGAAGGAGCCCGATCGGGCTTGTTTCTTTTTCACAATTTACGATCCATTTTATTCAATATTCGAGTCGCGGGGCTGATCGATCGCTGTTCGAGAATTTATGACACGGCATTATAATTGACCGATTTGTCATTATAATTAGCGTGTACATGCATCCAACGGCGTGGGGACGTTGGAAGCCTAATTTATGCAGATTGTTGGGATTATTTTTAGAGAAGAGGATGCTTCGAAGTCAAAAGTCGATACAATGTTGTAAGAGGCAATAAATATTTGCATAAAAATTACAGGAAGTACAATTTATAATATCAGGAAAGACTTGTAGATAGTAATTTAAGATACCTAAAAATATATTCAATGATTAAATTAAGAATATAACCAATTTTGTCCAATAACTAATTAAATTGTTTTTTGTGATAATTGCGCCATCTGTGGGTGAAAATGTAAAAGATCTTGTAGATCTTGTGTTTTGGGCCTAAAGGTATGCAACAGTCAAAACAAATTGAAGAGAAAATAAAATTGTTTTTTATTTTCACACATTTATCTAGTTTCTAAACATTCTAAACATTTTTCTAGATAACTATATTTAAATCAACCTTTATATCTTAATCCATTTATTAAAAAAGATAACTTAAAAAGATTGCTTATCAAAATATCAACATAAAAACGAAGTAAATTATAATATTATAAAGATTTGATCTCTGAATCTTTTTTACAAAGCAATAATTTATTAAGAACCTAATATTATTTTTCTTTGTTCTGTTCAATTGATTCACACGTAACTATAGACTTCCCATTGTATTAAATTATTTCGAGCCACAAATTGTTTCTTTTTTTAATTTGCTATTAGAGGCCACGATGTGTATGATTAATGAATAGGCATTTTTATAAACATCATATATAGATCTTCTGTCAAAATAACTCTCACTGGAAAGGTGGAAATCCCTTTACCTTTTCGTATTTGCAAAACACTTGAATAGAAAAGTAAAAATCTTACTCCTCACGAAGGCCAGCAAAACGCCTACGAAAAAAACCAGTACCGGAAAGAAGGATTAAAATTACCAAAAGTCATGAATCAAGCTGAAAAGTTAATTCAACAATTCGAAAAAAAAATCTCCATGTGTGCAAAGGTCAGACAATGGAGAATGCAAATCATTGCACTGCCCATGTTCTGGAGATTCCTGCAGCCTGCAATCGATTTGGAGCAGGACTAATTGTTCACCGGCAATTAGCAGGAAAAGAATTTCAAACTCAACACTTTACTAATCTGCAAGTGTCAAGCGGCCGCAAATGATGGCGGCGACAAAAGGAGTTGACAGGCAGGACTGTAAGGATATTCAGGGGTTGGAGTGCCCGGGTGCGGGCACCGTAAAGATGGAAGTGTGCGTTCCAGCTAAAAATGAAAAAAAAACCAGCCAGCCGCACCGGCAGCATCGAAATTCCCTCGAACTGCAAGAAGCTGGGATAAGATGTTTTTTTTTAGTTGGCACACTTAAGAAAAGATTTTGTCTCTTTTTTGATTATTACCTTTTTTATTCATATACTTAAGAACTAATGGATTTTCAGTGAGAGAATATTCAAGTTCTCAATATTAGGAAAAATATTTTTGAAAGTGCACTGACTCATACTGAACTCCAATGTTCAACTCGAAAAACAGACGACAACAGGTCGCCTGAAGATAGCTCATAATGGTGGATATTGTCCTGTACCTTTTCATATAATGAAATTCAAGTACCGCACGGTGCTCCTTTAACGTTTGATATCAAAGGACATTCGATCGGGCATGCAACATGCGTTCATTGTCCCGTCGTTGTTGTCAGTTTCTTAAGCGTTTCTCGTATTTATGCCAAAGATTACATGTTGATCTCGCATATCTTTCATCTTCACGGACTGGGTCCTTGTTTCCCTACCATCCCTTCGTCCCTTATACCTTTTTCATTTCTATCGCGATTTGGGTTCTGATCCTGGAATCTGTGCGTGCTTCCCACGTCGCTGATATTCGATACTCGTTGGCTGGGGAAATCAAAATGCCGTCAGTCAGTAGCTCAGTCATGATTCTGCATTAATTGGTAGAAAAAAATTACAAACATCATGACTCACTCAAGGACATTAATTCTAATAAAAGTAGAAAAGCTGGTTTTAGATTGGGGCAGGTAATAATAAATAATATAACTTTTATTAAAAGAATGAATGATAGATACATAGATAGTCCACTAGGCATTCTCCCAATCATTAAGTATGTTTTGTAAAACTTTTTAATTAATTCTTGGACATAAAATCTATGGCTTTCCATCTTTATTGAATATTTTCCCTAGTTGACAACTCGCCTGCTTCTCTGGTAGTCCATTGTGGAAAATGCTCTCCAGAGATTCT